>OX421871.1:5000000-10000000 GCA_949127965.1 Pandemis corylana
ATTTTCATTCGTTTAAAAGGAAACTATCACATCTAAAAACGGAACGGCAACACATCCACGCATAGGAACGTAACGCTAACATCTAAATGAAAATCAATTCACATGTTAATTATTACTACCATAGACAACACTACTGCCAAGTGGAGTTGCTGGCAACATTTGCGTTTGGCGCGAACGCGTTAGGGAAACTCTGACCTAAGCCTAACGATCCGAACTGCTGCGACAGCGACTGCGGTTGCTGCGGTTGGTTGAAAAATTGATTATTTTGAGGGTACGCTTGGGGCTGAGCCGAGTTAAACTGCTGCGGCTGTCCGAAGGGCTGTTGGAATTGCCCTGGCAGAGATTGGAACTGATTGAATTGCTGCACACCGTTTTGCGCGGGCAGGTTGTTGAAGGCCGGCGCCGGCGTTTGGAACACGTTACCGAACCCAAATTGATTCTGTGCTTGTTGGTTGAATTGATTCTGAGCCGGCTGCTGATTAAATTGATTCTGTGGTGGCTGGTTGAATTGATTCTGTGGTTGTTGGTTGAATTGATTCTGTGATTGCTGGTTGAATTGATTCTGTGGCTGCTGGTTGAATTGATTCTGAGTTGGCTGTTGATTAAATTGACTTTGAGCCGGTTGGTTGAACTGACTTTGCGTGGTTGCAGTAAAACTGGGCGTGAATTGGCTAGCTAGATTAGAAGGCGTCTGACTATATAAAGCTAGAATACTATCCTTAGTTAGCTTGTTTTTCTCCTTTTCTGTGGGTGCGGGCTGTTTGAAGAAGTTTTCTTCTTCGGTTTTTAAGTCCGGTTTGACTTCCTTGGGTGGTTCGACGGGCGCTTGCGGTGCTGAGAAGAAGCTGGAGAATATGTCGTCTGAAGGTTTGGAGTCAGGTTTGGAGGTGTCCAGTCCGAGAAGATCGGCCGAGCTGGTGGGTTTGCTGGGCTCAGGCTGGGCTGTGGGTGTACTCCGGCCCAGTTTTGGGCTGACTGAAGACTTTGGCTTCGGTATGCTTGGGATCACGTCAGATTTCTGAAAATTCATAAAAAATATTTGAATTAATGACGTTGCTTGCATTAGATTCTTCTATTAGTAAAAAAACTTTTGAATTAGTTCAGTAGTTCCAGAGAGCTACATTCAAACTAACAATCACAACACCAAGGTCTACTTCTTTATTATTAAATCTAGGATAGTTAAAAGCTCTTATTTGCAGATGTAAACCATAGATGGTTTCTAAAGGTGGAGTTAGACCAAACGAGCGAATGCTAATTCTATCCCCATTCTGCCAAATTTATTGTGTCGAACAAAGATAAAGAGTCGTTTTTCATACAAATTTGTATAGAGTGCCCCTTATTTTTGCTGTACACTATAAACAGAATAGAATGAGCATTCGCTCGTTTGGTCTGACTGCACCTTTAGGGGGACCTGCTTCATTGGGCTTTATCAGTCTAGCTTACATTATATTTCTTGTCGTTAGAGGGCGCCGGCAAAGGCCCGAGGCCCGACGACGACGAAGACTTCTTTTTCCGCTTCTGGCGTTCTATTTCCTCATCTATCTCTTTGTCCCTGGAAATATAATTCACAGTAAGCCATACAATTAATTTAAAACAATTGAACAGTGGTTGTCTTAAATATGCATTAGGACATATTGTTTAATTGAACGCACTCGGAATCACAATTCGCTATTCCCTTCTGTCAAACAGTAAATGATGTGGATAAAAAGAGTGCGATCCAAGCAAGGCCTCATGAGTGGTCAACCTGTTGATCGCGGCAATTGGTCCAGTCGATTTTGAAACGACAAAAAGAACAAATTTGTGCATAAACCTTAAAAGCAAATTAAATTTGAGCTGCGGATTTGTAGCAATACACAGTGATGCGCTTCCTAAAGTCGCTATAATTATATAATTGATAAATAAATTGCGACGCCTCTGGCTAATAAACTTCAAACCTTGGGTCTAACGTTGGCCACCCCTGTAATAGACAAAATGGCGACTATTATTGCTGGATACTGACCAGTTGACCTTGGGCTGACTCGGCGGCACCCACTCCTTGGCGATGTACTTCTTCTGCTCGTACTTGGCGCGGATGAAGGCCTCCAGCGAGGAGTCGTTCTGCGGCCGGCGGAACGAGTCGGGCAGGTTCGCCTCGTACACTGCACGGGCACGGGAGTTGCCCATTTGTTGGAGGGACACCTGCGTTCAGGGAGTATAGTAAAACATGTTCCAGGTTTGAAGAGCAGTAGAGCGCGGCATATAGTCGGTTACGGGGCTGCAGACGTTCATGCAGGTGTGGTTACGTCGTGCTGGGCAAGCGACAGTTTTAAAAGTCTACAAAAATGTGTCTTTTGTTTCGTATGAATAAATAAGATATTACTACGACCTCTTTAATCCCAACCCCGAAAATGTATTCCCCGTTGGGACTGGTGGAGCGTTCGGATTATAGTATACAGAGAATTTATAGGGTATTTTTATGGAATATAAAACAAACAATATTATGTAATTAAATGTGTATTTATCTGTAAACGTAACATTCATTATACCTTCTTGAAAAATCCAATATTTTAGTTTGTCGAGTAGTATTAAATGACAAATAAAAAGCTTTGTCTCGTATTTTTGAGAAAAAGTGAAGAATTATGTAGGCGTAGTAGAGGGGGGAGGGCGTTCGGATTAGAGGGTGTTCGGATTAAAGAGGTCGTAGTGTATTAGGAATATTAAAACTTCAATATTTTTGAAATATTTAACCAACCACATCCCACTTATGGGGTAGAAGAGAAAAAAGAACAAACAAAATGGTAATGAGGACCCTACCAAGATTTTCCTAAAAGTTACACACGCACACATACACATATAAATCGCGTCTTTATCCCTTACGGGGTAGACAGAGCCTAAGGTAACAAGACCTTAAGGCCACGTTTAGCATGATTGTGGGCGTATAGGTGGAAAGGGGAATCAAATTAGCGTCTATAACATGATTCCTATGCCCATTCCCTTGATGGGTCTAAAAGTTACAATGGACAAAAATAAGCTAAATATATCAACAAATGTATCTCTGAATATGGTTAGAGAGCCTCGCTCCACCTAGCTCTATTGCCCTTTCTCTTTGAATTGGCGGTGGTGTCAAAAAAGGGTAGGTGTAAAGTCAATTACCACTTGTTCCGGGGTCCAGGAGTCCAGGTTGACGCTCTTGACCTTCGAGATGTGCACGCCGAGGTTGCGGTGGATGCCCGCGCAGCGGATGCAGAGGAAGATGCCGAGGTTCCATGACGCCCAGCGAGGACCTGGCACGTCAGACCGTTATAGGTAGGTACAACACAGCATAAGAATTACCCCCTTATTTATAAACGCTCTATTGGCTTCTGCTAACTTACCAATCGTTTATCCTTATCTGTGAAAGGTAAATGTCAAAGTGGCAGATAAGGACAAACGATTGTTAATTTAGCAGAAGCCTACGGAGCGTTTATGAATAAAGCGGTTACAGTCTACAGGAACAGAGCCTATACTCTCGAATTCGAATGATTCCGTCTCGCTCACAATAATAGTGTTTAATGTTCGTGTGTGAGGAACGAACTTCGAATTTGTGAATCGACCGCCCTCCCAGTGCTCCTCGTAATGACGCCACTAAGGCTTCAACAGAGATGTGCGAGAAAGAGGGAGCAAGAAACAAATTCACGTATTGGTAAGCAGTACTGAGCTAAGCTAGGAAAATGAAGCAATCCTATTGGCGGTTTGTTTCCTCGTACATCTCTATTGGATGCGGAATCTAAGCTAGGTAGGCTTATTACCTAACTCGCTCGTAATCGCCATCGTGTTCGTTTTGACAGTTCTTGTATGAATGTGACAGCTAGCTGATTCCGATGCAAATTGTCAGCCCATACATGAACTGCGAAAATGAACACGATAGCGATTGCGAGCGAGTTAGGTAATAAGCCTAAGGGATAGAATTTCGCTTGGTGCGTCTGGCGTCTAAGATATCTTGGCTAGGAACACTGACTATCATAGACTTGCTTGCAGTTGGGTGATCGCGAGGGTAGGTAGCACATTCAGATTGTGCTGCATCCCTTCCTGCTGGCTACCTTGGGCACTGCCCGCCATTATGGACGTGATGTGTGGTCTGTAGGACCTTATGCAAATAAGTATTTGCAATTTAGCGAACGCCGTCACGATTCCATATTGCTTTTATCTAATCTCCATGCAATAGATGACGTAAACGCATCCCCGTGTCTTTGTTCGTCGCGTGATTTACTCATTTACTCGTAGTATCTATGCCGAAGAAACTGATTCCACACTGGGCCACAGAAAGTCCTATGCCTCGCGCATGAAGGCAACCATCTATCTCGCTCGCTTATACTAGGTCTTCTCTGTCTAATGTCACGAGAGACGAAGCCCCAAAAAAATCAGACGTCGACCATCCTCCCCGATCTTGGCTGATGGGGTACAATTTACGGGGTTTTCAATAAAATGTACGGATTAAAAATGAACCTTAAACACTTTATTCTGCAAAATAGATCAAAAACTGTACTGTAAAGATGTACCTACATGTACAGACCAGTGGCGTTTCGTCAAACAAACTTTAAGCCGAAGCTAATCTATACTAATATTATTTATAAAGAGGAAAAATTTGATTGTTTGTTTGTTTGTTTGCATTGAATAGGCTCTGAAACTACTGGACCGATTTTAAAAATTCTTCTAATTCAAGTATCTACATTATCACTGAGTGACATAGGCGACTTTTTACCGCGGGAAAATACCTACCTATTCCTACGGGACAATTAATTTATCGCGGGCGAAGCTGCGGACGGAAGGCTAGTGTTATAATATGACTACTTTAGGGCAATAAATGTAGGAAGATACTGTTAAGATAAGTTTTATAGGTCTACGGATTGGCTGGTTTACGAACTGGCTGGTTCGTGTTTGCGCTCAAGTTTTATAAATCGAACACTCGTTCGATTTTATTCCGTTTTTTTTTTAACTTGGGGAACAGGCCTCAGATCTACTAGAACCGGGCTTGTCGGGTTCTATTTCAAGTATTTAGGCCTTAAGCAACTAAAGTTTGTTTAGGACGCATCGTACTTGCTACACAGTCCCGTATTTAGAAGAAATTGGCGGATAGAGTTCTATGGATGATACGCCAGTATTGTAGCGACTTAAGTGACCGAATAAGAACACGCTCCCAAGCCCTTGATATCCCTTTAAAAGATCAGTATCTCTACTGCACAGATGTCAAGCTCATATCGAAAAAGGACACTGGTTGTGTTGACATCATGGATTGCATGGTGATAAGATAAGACCGAATAGTGACGTCCGTGCTAAAACGCAAGTACATCGATAGCCAACTACCATTCCATACATGCTGTCATGACTCGAGCGAATTTCTGTCCCACTCACACTCATAGACTCATGTAACAAAAGCAATCCAAATTCGCTAGCAGGGTGTAGTGTTTTGCGGGTGGACCTTAGAAAGCTACCACCATCCCACTCGCTGATCCTGCTGTCAAGCAGCAGTGCTTCCAGTGTTGAGAGTTAGACACCCTGTGAAATTACTGGCACATGATTTTTATCTTAGCCTTCCAGGTTGGCAATACCTCTGCACTGCAGTTTAATAGTGACAGTGGTTGTTACTTACGACAAGGTGATCCCCCTGCTCATTTGCAACATATTGGATAAAAATAAAAATTTATGTAGGTATCTTAAATAATATTGTGGCTTTTCAGTGACCTTGAAAATGTGATAGCTACTTTAAAAGCAAACATTCACCTTGTTAAATTGTAATAAGGCTGAGTCATGATCAATTAAAATTATACCAAATGCAGTTGGATACAGGAAAGGATAATGAACTGTTTCCTTTTTACACTGGATAAACCGTTTAATTACCATTGTTGTTGTATAAAAAAATGCAATGTTTTATTTTTACTTTTCCTTCCTATTTTTAAAAATAAACATCAAAATTGTTAAATTGAAAAAACAACACTAAACTTTAAATTTCTTGACTCTTTTATATCTGCCAGGCTCAGACATATCAATACTGTATGAAAATATTCTAACATGGATATTCAGGCACCATAACAATTATAGACAAAGGCCCAACTCAGAGTTCTGTTACTAATTTAATATAGATATTTATCTAAAATAAATGATTTCAATGTATGGTTCATGTTAATTGTCAGTTGCACAACTGAACATCCCAAATATTGAACTCCACTAAGTTTTCAACTATTTCAGCTTTGGACACATTGAAATTCAGGGCAAAACCTTCAAAAAACAATAATTAAAAAGCGGAATCACAATTGGATAACATAAGGAAACAAATACATTATCTGCCCCCTCATTGGTTTGGGTTTACATGAGTATTGTTCTGATATGACAGCATTTTAGATAAAAACTGTCAATTAACACTAATAGTGATAATGATAACACACTTTAGTATATAAATTAAATATAAATCTCTTGCCAGACAGATGAGTGTTAATGAATGGCTTGGCCTATTATCTCATGATTGCTAAATAATTTGAATCAAATGTTACTTTGTGGTCTATATTAATGAACAAAAATTACTGGGGAAAATAGTTAGTAGTTTCTTTATTAGTAGATTCAACTGAAAATGTAAAACATGAGAAAGGAATTGTGCTAGCCATCCTGTGTTTATAAATGAACAACATTTTTTATTTCTTCTAAAAACAAAACAAATACACATTACATTTTAAATATTTATAAATCAACTTTTTTGTGATTTCTTCAATGGCTGCATATGGCAAATGACAAAGCAGTCAAATCATTAATTAATAGACATTAGAAATTATAATATATCCTTAAATTTCTATTTGCCCTCATTTATTTCGACCATCTGGCAGTAACTTTTTCATCTCTTGACGAAGTTCAAGTTGAACCCAAGTAAAAATTGACCAACCGCGGTCTCAACTTGGTCACAACTTTCAAATGAATGAAGGTGTTCGGAAATGCACGTGAATTTAGCCCTGGCATTGATAATAAATAAATTGTTTTAGGATATCATGACTCATTGGTTTTAATGTACAAAGACCTTACACTAAATTGGGTTCATGAACCTAATAACGATAGGACGGCGGACTGCTCGATAACTATCAATAATATATATATATAGCGATACTACCTTTGACGCAAAATATTTTTAATTTTAATTCGGAACAAGAATCATCGTACCTTTAGCGTCACAGTCAACACAGTATTTGTTGTCCTCATCCTTCAGCATTTGCTCCAATATGTTCTGACATCGGTCCTGGATTTGTTTGGTTCGATCTTTCTCACTTTTAGAAGTCATCTCTGTGAGATATTCGTAACAAACGACGTGAAAATCACTGAAAAAGGGTGGAAGAATTGTTTGTTGAAGGCAGCAGTGGAAACCATAGAGCAATAGTAAAGTGACAGCCGGATTGATGAGGTGTATTTAGTTTATGGTTGCCAAATAGGCTGGCAGCACTATGCTTTCGTGCAAGCCAAATAAAATTTGCTAGTCACTTTGGGTCCATTGTGGCTAAATATTTTAAACTGAACTGTCGCATAGCCATCACTCGTTTTTAACAAGTGGTGGAATTTTTAAACAGTTTTAAATAGTGGTATCAGCAACGTCACAGGATGTTGAATCCGCCTTTATCTAGAAAAAAAACATCTGAAGCAAACGTCACTTTGACAGCCAGATTCCAGTGTGGCCTTTCTAAGGGCAATTGCCGTGCTTTACGGAATAGAGAAATGTAAGAGCGACACAACACATGGCATGGGATGCAGAAGTTGAATATATGAATATTCTATACTGCCCACGGTAATTAAATTCCAAAAAAGTAAAAAAAGGTGGCCGAATGTCAATCTCACAAAGGTCATTGTCATTGTGACGTTCTAGATAACCAATCTAAATTTAAGCCTTACGGCCGCCATTAAGGAGAGAAGAAGAAGAATCTAAATTTTCCTATTAACCTGACTCATTGTCATTATAATATGAACTTTTCTTCTATTAAAGGGTTCCGATAATATATTGAAATATTACACTTAAAGATTGTTTTCTCCGGCAGTTGGATTTAAATCTTTACAACAAATTCTTAAAAATGTGTGTTTCTCGCTTAATTTAAAACTATACGCTGGCAATACTTTCAAAAGTGGCCGTCAGTCGCCAGTCAGTCAGTGGCACTAGCATTTTATATTCGAACTGTCAGAGCGTGGTCTTTGTTTTGACAATAGTATAAAATCCAGAAAATCTTTATTTTCGTCTAAACAATAAATAAATAGCTTCATTGATTGCTTAAACATTGAGTTCCTATTAGTGCTTTCATTAAGTGTTGCTGCTCACTGAATGAGTATTTATGAAACAAATGTGGGTTGTTGATAATCATCTTTATCTGTTGAAAGTAAATTAGTGTTTAAAGATGGGAAATCAGCTGGTAGGCGTCGCGCCTTCCCAAATATATCCAGTGGAGCATTATTTAAGTGATCATGTAGATCTAGCTTTCGATCAGAGGTAAGAAAATTAAACTTAAGTATTTTACGATACCCTACATTAAAAAATTAACACGTTGCCCCTAACTTTCCTCCCAAGGCGTCATCTTCTTATATTTATAGCTCTTGTTAAATTTGTGCTTATTGTTTTTGCGTTGTATCTTATATAGACTACTATGTAACAGCCCATTTTTTTTTTTCGTCAGCCATGTATAACTTTTTAAAGCTTTTTTTTTCAGCCTTGGTTCCACAAGGTTTCTGAAAGTGGCTCGCGCGCGGTCCAGGGAGGGTTTGGTGGTGGTTAAAGTGTTTGCAGTCCATGATCCCTCTTTACCCCTTGCTGAACACAAAGAGAGGATCCTGAAGATAAAGGAGCAGTTGGCGTCTGCATTCAACTGTTTACCGTTCCAGAGGGTTATTGTAAGTGACAATGGCAATATTGTTTGTTAACAGAAAATAATTTGTTAAATATAGTATTAGCTGTTAATTTATGCAATTAATATAAAAGTAATTTTATTATTTTATGAAACAAAAAAAATTATGTATCAGCAAAAATTGTATCTTTCTTTTTTGTATTTTAAAGTTTTTGGAAGGAAAAAGATGAAACAAAAAGTTTTGGAAGCTACGGTCAGAGAAAGTCTGAGTTTGAGAAGTCAAAGGGAACAAGAAAAAATAAAAGATTGAAAAAAAATATTTTTTTTTGGTGGCTCCAAATCGTTTTCTACAAATCATAGTATATTTTTACCTAATTTACCTGACCCTTAAGCCATTTTTTTCTCACTCACGGTTCAAGACTTAAGAAACAGTACCTGGATGACGGATATATAAAATGAAACCTAGCCAGATCTGCCCTGCATACCAAATTTTATGAAAATCATGGAACCCGTTTCCGATGTTCAGATTATTAAATTGATTGATGATAGAATGGCTCATTTATTAGTTTGAGACTAGTTCAATGTGTTGATTGGTATAACATTATAATTAGTAGAACAAACAAACAACTGGTTTCAGATAGCTCCAAACAGTAAATATTTGCAGACTGCAGACGGGTGACACAGAAATTATTATATGTTTTACGGTTATCTGAATGTCTGTTTGTCGGCCTTTCCAGACCTTTTTGGGGTTTCAAAAGGAAAAAACGGAATCCTTATAGTATCACTTTCTTGTCAGTTCATCTGTCCTTTTTCTTGAAATTAATACCAAATAATTTAAAGTCTATGATCCCATGAAGTACCCTTGGGCCATGCTAAGTAAAAACCCCTTGCTGAGCTGCCCATTTCAAAAAGTGGTTTGTGTGCAAACCAACATTCCCATTTATCGGGAGCGGATCAGAATACATAGAGTTTAAAATGTATAATGGGTTAAAATACATAATGGTTCAAAATATATAACAAAATTTTCTGTAAAACTATTAGCTAAATGAACTTTTTTGCCTTCTCTCGTCCCTGGTGAGCAGTAGATGTTCCTTGGGAGTTTGTAATTGTGTCGTACAGACACATCATTCAAACAGATGACGCTTAGCGACAGAAATTCGCATAGTAACAAAAGGTCACGTGACAGTTAGTAACAGTTAGAAAAATTCGGAGACTACCCACCTGCTATGGGTGGTGTAGGGGTATAGCACGCGTCACGGAATGACGAGGATCCGGGTTCGATTCCCGGCCATAGCTTTACTTTTCGGATTTTTCTGTGTTCTAATTTTCACTGACATTTAGAAATTTAACTTTTTTGATATCGTAATCTATATATTGGTTTAGGTTAGGTTAGGTTTGTTTTATAACAGTCCTGTTAATTTGTAACTTTCTGAGAAAATCGCATTATATATTATAAACCATTATGTATTTTAACCCATTATACATTTTAAACTTTATGTATTTTAATATGTACCCCATTTATTACCAAAATGCTGATTTATATGTGATTTCCTATTATAGTTGACAGACAAAGCAGGCCTGATGATGCGGGAGTACTGCAAGTACAGCGTGTACGACCGCATGTCCACCCGTCCATTCCTCTCAGTGTTGGAGAAGAAGTGGATCTCATTCCAAGTCATGTACGCCCTGCACAGGATGCACAAACTTGGAATATGCCATGGCGATATCAAGGTATAATCTATTCCGATGCATTTTAACGCTTTTGTAAACACACAAGTCCCCTTAGTTCATATAAAATTTAAATATTCATAGTATACTTGGCCATATGCAAGAGAGAGTGGATACTACTGAGGGAGGCCTTTGCCAAAAGACACACACATGCATAAACTTCATTTTAATTTTACGGTTGTAATATATATAAGTATCAATATTCATCTGAATTGTAAGGCTAAATAAATAACTAAGTAAGTAAGTAAGTAAATGCTTTATTGTACAAATATAAAGAAGCAGGGACAAATCACAAAAAAAGAACTTAAATATATGCACAATGGCGAACTTATCCCTATAAGGGATCTCTACTAGTTAACATTTGAGTAAATGAGAGGAGCATTAAGCGAGGGACCGACAAAGAGTGAGTTTAAAATATCCATATAGTGAAATAAATAAATAAGTATACTTGGTATAAAATGTTGCATACAGTGATTGTGTCAGAATTTATATAAAATTGGTTTGTTTTTAAATACATATATTGGAATGGAGAATATGAGTCTCAGTCCTTAGGATTTAAACGAGAGTCATCTGAATATTACTCGGAAAAGGACATGATATTGCTATACTAGCTGTTGCCCGTGACTTCGTCGATGAAGTCGTTGGTAGTTATGACGCGAGAACTGCACAATTATTTGAGATAAAAACTATCCTATATCCTTCCCCGGGACTGAAACTATCTCTGTACCAAATTTCGTTGAAATCGCTTCTGAGGTTTAGGCGTGAGAGCTTAACACACAGTTACTTTCACATCAATAATATTAACTTCTGTATCCCAGCTGGAGAATATAATGGTGACGTCATGGCTGTGGGTGCTGCTGACGGACATCGCGTCGTTCAAGCCGACGTTCCTGCCGGACGACAACCCGGCTGACTTCAGCTACTTCTTCGACACGTCGCGCCGCCGGCTCTGCTACGTTGCGCCGGAGCGTTTCGTGCGCGCGCCTGATCCCATGCAGCCCAGGAATATGGTATTTTTTTTTTCAATCTTAAGGCTATGTCAACCGCCAATGACCTTGAGCAGCGGCACTCTTCACATATACGATCCGCGCTCCTGTTAGTGAAAGAGAAGGAACCATTCTGTCAGTGTGGTGCTTGACTAAATTCTCAGAGATAAAACACAAATAGTAAGACTAAAAAAAGTATAGATTACTAGCTTTTGCCCGCGACTTCGTCCGCACAGATAACGTCAGAGTGACGACATAAAAAACAATATACATATTTTTTTAAATAAAAAGTATCCTATGTTACTTGTAATACCTCCAAGAATCCTTCATGATCATCGGTTGAGTAGTTTTCGCGTGAAACGGTAACAAACAAACTTATTCGCATTTAAAATATTAGTAGGGATTTTTGTAATTTAACTTGTTAGCGGTTTAGAAAGAATAAAAACAACATTTTTTAATGATGATTTTTCGACCAATCATTGCAATTATTTCGTATCGAGCCGATTGCTTCCAAACATGTATCGAGTATGGGTCTTTGAAATATGATGAATATTAATTTTTTTTTTGCTGCGCTAAAACAAATAGCTTTTCTTTAAAAACTGCTTAAGGAACACTTCGGTCTTTGGGAAGAGACAATTGGCGTTACGTAAGTTAGAGCGAGACAACCCCTCGCGAAGCCGAAATCAGCCGAGAGGACCGATGTCCAATCTTTATGGCCGGGTACTTTGATTTCGCGTTCGTGATTCTTTCTCTCTCGAGAGTGTAAAGTTGAAGGCAATAAAGTCATTCAGCCTGAGAAAAGTTTTTAAAGCGATATTCTTTCCTACAGGGAGACGACAGAAATAGCAACTTGTTGCTGAGCGAGTCGCCCTGCAAAGTTGGAGAACTTTTGCCGAGCATGGACATATTCTCAGCAGGGTAAGGCTAGCTTAATCATTAGCCAGAATTAATAAGTCGTTCACTGTTGATGTAAGGCATTGGTCCCAGCGCCGACGACGGGCGAGAAGCAATATAGAGAGTCGCCGGCTCTAAACTAAGAGGAAGAACTAGGGAGAAAGTCCTCGCGGCGGTGTGAATAATCCCTTACGGCGTTTTCATCTTATTTCCCACTCAATCACTCATTGTATGCTATTAGCATCAAACTCACCGGAATGTTGAAGGATCATATGTTATTTTTTAACATTTAGACTATAATTATTATAAGGGTAAAACCGTAAAAACAGCGCCTTCTCTCGTTCCTGGTTAGCAGTAGATGTTCCATGAGAGTTTGTAATTGTGTTGTACAGACACATCATTCAAACAATGACGTTTGGCGACAAAAAATTGCATAGTAACAAGGTAACGTGACGGCTAGTAACAGATAGAAAAATTCGATCGCTTACCGACCTGCTATGGTTGGTGTAGGGGTATAGCACGCGTCACTGAATGACGAGGATCCGGGTTCGATGCCCGGCCATAGCTTTACTTTTCGGATTTTTCTGTGTTCTTATTTTCAGTGTTGTTTAGAAATTTATTATTATTATGTTTGTTTACAAAAAAAGTTAAAATGGATTGGAATGGACGATAGGTGTGTCTGCTGCTCTTCGTGGTCGCCGCTCGCGAACCTTTCTCCCCGTAGGTACTGTTGCCTATTGCCATTTTAACTTGTTCATTCGACTATTTTCCGTCCTATTCCGAATTCTATCGTGTGAAGAAATTGCTTAGTAATCTTCTATACATATGAAAGCAGAAACTGACTGTCTAACTGATCGATCAACGTACAGCTCAAACCACTGGAGGGATTGCGCTGAAATTTGGCACCCAGATAGTTGACTTTTGCGACACTGCTGGATTTAAGAAAGACAGAAAGAAAACATTTATTCCTTTTTGCAAGACACACAAATATAAGTGAATATACACAATTTTATATAAAATAATCAAGACATGAAAAATAGATCATGAGCGTTGTGTGTGTCTTCGCAAAAGTGAAACAGTCGCTGGCTCAGCATTACGCTGAGGTGTTGGACACCTGCAACACTGATTTTCAGCCAGAACCGTCTGTGACTCACGAAACGATACACAGATAAAATATACTACATAATCCATAAACTTTTACGTAAACAAAGCAATAAATAGATAGAACCCGGCTTATGTGTAACTATTTAGATTTATATAATTTAAGGGCTTCTACCGGTTCGTGTGAAGGTACATACTTGGTTTTTGTACTAGAGATCTGAAATTTGTAAAAGAAGTTGTTTATTAATACGTGCATGCGTATTAGTATGATAAAAAAAGTTTTTGCAAAGGGCCGGCTACAGATCGTTTGAGACGCTTCGCTACAAATTTTAATTACATCTATCATCTAAATTTAAACAATCGATGTTCGTGTTTACCCAGCTGCGCTCTCCTCGAGCTGTGGAAGGACGGCACCCCGGCGCTGGACCTGCCGGCGCTGCTGGCGTACCGCAACGGGGAGCCGCGCCCCGCCAGCATGCAGCTGGAGGACGGCGCCGAGCCGGCGCTGCGGGCGCTGCTGCACTCCATGACGCACCGCAGCCCCCGCGAGCGCCGCAGCGCGGAGCTCTACCTCGCCGAGGCCAGGGGCACGTGAGTAGCACGCTCTGATGAGAACAAAACCATGTGTCAAACCCTGTAGAGTTCATCATATTTTTAATGTTGATAATACCTGCAGTCTGTTCATTATTTTTTTTAATGAATTTTACATTGTAATTTTAATCTAATCACTACATACTATAAAACAAACTCGCTTTCTCTGTCCCCATGTCCCTATAACCCTATGTCCCTTTGTATGCTTATATCTTCAAAACTACACAACGGATTTTGATGCGGTTTTTTTTAATAGATAGAGTGTATCAAGAGGAAGGTTTTTATGTATGATTCTATGCAGACGAAGACGCGGGCAGAAGCTAGTACAGTAAATATTATAACTTACACAGTATAAAACGAAGTCGCTTTCCAATGTCTGTCTCTCTGTCCCCATGTATGCCTAGATCTTTAAAACTACGCAACGGATTTTGATGCGGTTTTTAATAGATAGCGTGATTCGTGAGGAAAGCTTATATGTGTAATTCTACGCAGACGAAGTCGCGGGCAAAAGCTAGTAATATACGTATGCTAAAACGAAAACATCAAGACTCGGACTGGCAGCCTGTCTTAACAACATTCCTTTGCACATTTTAAAGTTAACGCAGCGGCCAAGAATGCAAATTCATACTCTCATTATTGGCCAAGGCAAGGCCAATGAACTAGTCGTCGCAGGCGTCCATAAATGTTCAGCTTTGTGTCTCCCTTTTTTGAAAGTAATATAAATATTACCGAGAATGTTTGAGAAATAACTATTCCTTTCCAGATTGTTCCCGGAGTACTTCTACTCGTTCCTCCAATCGTACATGCTGATATTCTCAGCGCAACCCATTCTACCCCCCGATGAGAAAATACTCCGTATCCACCAAGACATAAAGAATATAATCAAGATATTCACTCAGCCGTCGGATGCTAAGAATTATAAAGACTTGGTGGAAGAGACGACGGATAAGAATGAGACGATTGATATGCTGAAAAAGGATGGATTTAAAGTTCTCAATGTGAACATAACGGACTTTAAAGACGAGGAAGATGATAAAGGTTAGTGAGATTGAAAAAACATTTAAATATAAAGTCATTCAAAAATCATTTGCTATGCGTTTGGGTGCACATCATTTTTTCCATAATTTAAATATTTTGGGTTTTTCTCTATTCAAAATCGTTAACCCTATCGATTCTCATACAAGAAAAAGTGTGTCCCTGATTTAACTATGGAATTTATTTTCCTATTCGTCACGTTCCATTTCTTTATTAAAAAAAGTGACGAACTGGAATGGACATTTTGGGACACATTTTTTCTTGTATAAGGATCGATAGGGTAAACGATTCTGAAAAAATGTTCATGTGGGCTCTTTTTTGGGAAACGCTCATTTCCTAAATAGGAACAGATGATGGCAGGGAATTCCAGTGCTATGCTGTATACATTTTTTTTAAATCTAGGTGTCGAGAAAAAGGAACTAGGCCCTGACAGCGAGGGTCTGATCCTGATAACCTCGCTGGTGACGTCATGCATCCGGGGTTTGCATCATTGCACATCGAAGCTGTACGCCCTGGAGATACTGCAGCTGCTCTGCGAAAATTCCAGCTCTGAAACAATTTTGGACAGGATATTGCCTTACGTGGTGAGTTTTTACATTATACACAGTAAGTCATAAAAGGCGCAGACTTTCAATGTTAGATTTGGAACGAGACGGACCTATGTTTTTATAGAAAGGCAGAATTTATACTTCGTTCATAAAACCCATTTATCTATGCACTCTCGCTTGCGGCTCGGGTGGATTTAATTAAACGTATCGGTTCAAATGGCCCATTTTATGCCCTTGTTGTACAATCTTCTATAACAGGTTCTCCCCAACCTCTATTACGCCGCGACTCTCCAAACCAAAAATATATTTTTCTCAAACATTGTCGTAAATGTCGTCATTGTATTCTAAATAACAGAACACGAAGGGCCTTGTTGATTGCTGAATTACATTGCTGGCGCGATGTTCTGACTATAAATCGGATTGTTGGACGGTTTTTCATTTGTTTTTAACTTTTTCAAAAGTCAAAAAGACTATGGAATAATGAACAACAATGTCACACAGCCAAGTCGATGGCCATGGAGTGCGCGAGGAGGATTCATGGAGTGTTCGAGTCGTGTTTTTAAACAAGTTACTCATCCAGCAATTGGCTACTTCCCAGGCCTCGGCATTATGGTTGCCTGGTAGAGATCGCTCTGTAGCGATAAGGCCGCCTATTGTTACCTTGTAATATTCTGTATACCTTTTTTCTGTTTTGGTTGTTATATGAGGTGTTCAATAAATAGTTATTGCATTGTATTGTATTGTATTAATCTACTATTCATGCCCCGTTCAGTGTCAACAAAAATAAGAAACACATTTTTTTTGTATTCTTTACTACATAGTATAAAACAAAGTCGTTTTCCGCTGTCTGTCTGTCTGTTCTCTATGTATGCTTATATCTTTAAAACTACGCAAGGTAATTTGATGCGGTCGTTTTTAATAGATAGAGTGATTCAAGAGAAAGGTTTATATGTATAATTCTACCCAGACGAAGTCGCGGGCAGAAGCTAGTTTTATAAAAATAAAAACACACTTATTTCGTAAACGTACCTATTCCGCCCCCCGTAACATTTCTCTCTGGTTGGAAAGTCCTGTCCTATATTTTTTTCTAGATCCATTTGTCCCATGACTCCGTGTCGCGCGTGCGCGCCGCCGCCGTGTCGGCCGCGACTCGCTGCCTCTCGCTCGTGCGCAGTCTGCCCAAAGCCGACTGCAACGTGTTCCCGGAGTACATCTTACCCGAGCTCGCGCCGCGTGCCACCGATCCCGCCGTGCCTGTCAGGATAGCCTACGCGAACAATATAGGTTGGTGCATGCTGTGTTGAAAACTCTTTATCATTAATATCAATGAAAATATTATTTATTAAAAATATAGCCTACTAGCCGTTGCCCGCGACTCCGTCTGCGGTGGATTCGCTTATCGCTATCCCGCGGGAACTATGCTATTTTCCGGGATAAAAACAATCCTATGTCCTTCCCCGGAACTGTAACTATCTCTGTACCAATTACCAAATTTTAATAAAATCGGCTTAGCCGTTTTGGCATGAAAGAGTAACAAACATCCAAACATACAAACTTTCGCTTTTATAATATTACATAGCAAGATAAGATGTTACTCAAAGATTATGTACCATTTTAATGCAGGAAGAATTTTCAAAATCTGTCCAGTAGTTTTTAATTTTCAATAATTGTCCGTAATAAATGCTTTCATTTTCTTTCATTTTCATTTTTAAAACATTTTTCTGCAGCATTACCCTGCCCCTTCTCAATTTCCTTCCCTGTATTTGCTATTTGTAACGTTTATTGTGTGTTGCCACTTGCCAGCCAAGCTGGCGGAGATCGCGGTCCGCTTCCTCGACCAGACGCAGAACATGATCGACAAAGAGGCGGCCATCAACTACGAGACCGAGCTCTCGGCTCTCCATGAAATGGTAAATAGTAGCTCTAGAGCTGTACACCTTGCGAACATGACTGTATCTAATGAAAACTTTCAGTCGATAAATGTAAGAGGTACCGTTTGACGTTTGATACTTTGCAAACCGAATCAACTTTGATAGGTATCATTTACTGTACTCACGGGCAAAAATAATGGATCACTTTGCATACAACTTTGTATGGGACCCCCGGGTGTGTGACCCGTTGTTTTTGCTCGTCAGTGTATTTCAATTACCTTTTTTTTTAAACCACGCAATTCGATTCGAATTGATTCTATTTTCCATCTATATGCCCATATTCTTGTTAAACGTGGCCTGTAGGTCTTGGCACCTTGGTTTCAGTCTACCCCGTAAGGGATAAAGACGAGATTGTCGTCATTAATTTTAAATGAAAATCTTTCAAATCAGAACTGTCAGACGGTCGGTACTTCTTAGATTTGATGGACTATAATAAAATAATGGTAACAAAAAAACTAGTGACATTTTTGAACATTTTGGATATGGTTCAAATATATTTTTTACGTTGTCGACCCCTAAGGCTACGCCATTTTGGGATAAATTCCAAAAACTGAACCAACTAATATCGAACTTGCTTACCAAGTTTCACAAGAATCTGTTCTCAAACGCGATCTTTACAGGAGAACATATAGCCACACGAAAGCCTTTTTACCCTCGTGAATTGAGTCTTATGTTGCAGGCTGACATGTTAATAAAACAATGTTTTACTAGAAAAACTTTCACAAATATTTGGTTTTGATCTCACGATTGTTTCAGGTCCGATCAACGGTGTCGTATTTGCTTACGGACTCTCAGGCAGTCGTGAAAAGAGCACTTGTCGAAAACGGAATAACAAAGCTCTGTATATTCTTCGGAAAGCAGAAAGGTCAGTATTTTTACAAGCATTTACCATTACGTGAATTACAAAGCAACAAACCTTTACTTATCACATTAAAATTTTTTCGGGCAAACTCAACTTTCCAAAATTTGTGCACTATTCCAACTAATATTTTAAATGTGAATGTTTGTGAGGATGTTTGTCATTCTTTCACGCCAGAACGGCTGAACAGTACTCAATGAAATTTGGTACTGAGTTACTGTAAAAAGCAGTGGTATCCTAGTGGTTTGACCTGTGGCCTCTCAAGCAGACGGTCGTGGGTTCGAGCCCGGGCTCTCACCTGAGCCGTTCTGAGAGGAGGCCTGTGCCCAGATGATGTTACCGTATATCACGACATAGTATAAAACAAAGTCGCTTTCCGCTGTCTGTCTGTCCCTCCCTATGTATGCTTATATCTTTAAAACTACATAACGGATTTTGATGCGATTTTTTTAATAGATAGAGTGATTCAAGAGAAAGGTTTATATGTATAATTCTACGCAGACGAAGTCGCGGGCAGAATGTAGTTCCGAAATATAACATAGGCATACTTTTTATCCAGGAAAATTATGTATTTGGGCCGACAACGCACTGGCATCGCGTAAAGCGCTGCGGGTGTCTATGGACAGTGGTGATCATTTACCATCAGGTGACCCACTAGTTCGTTTGTCTGGCCTCTCTAACATAAAAAAAATAATAATAATGCGGGATAGCAATAACAGTCGAAGTTGCTTGATATGAAGTCGGTAAATGCAGTGTAAAATGGACCATCATTTGACAAGATAAAGTTGACAGTTGCGAGTGACACTAGAGGTATTTGGCGGTGAAAAGGTTAAAAAAATGTCGCATGTGTACGGGATGCTCTTGTTTCCAGCCAACGACGTAATCCTCTCGCATATGGTGACGTTCCTGAATGACAAAGAGGAGGACGCGCTGCGTGGCTGCTTCTTCGAGCGCGTGGTCGGCGTCGCCGCGTACGTCGGCCAGCACGCCGCGCCCATACTGCTGCCGCTACTGCAGCAGGTACGCACGCAACGTGCCGTATCTGGCACATGTGACCGATGACGTGCCACACGAGGCACACTGTTCCACATGTGGCACATGAACCAAATAGTGTTCCACTTGTGGCACACTGTTTCATATGTGACACATGACGATGACGTTGTTGTGTCACACATGTCACATGTGTCATATGCGTCAGATATGCTTTCATACGTTGTCGAATCAAATTGGTAGGTATAAATGATGTGTAAAATACAAATGCTGCGGAAAGGTAACACCAAAACAATTGGGATTGTCTAAAAAAAAATACCTATCCTTTTTATATTTTTTTTGTGCAGAATAGTCAATTATAAGAAACCAATTTCAATATTTTCTCATATAACTCGGTATGTTTTTCACTATTAATTATTGAAAGTATTTTGGTTGATGACGTCAGAGTTTCCACTGCCGGTGCCACACATCTGCTTATTGGATAAATTGATCATAAAACGTATGTGAAGCGCCGCCATTAACGTCTTTTCTATCTGTGGTGAAGTTGGCAAACTGTCATTAGTATCAATGTCAACATGATTCAACAATAACACAGGAAGATTCACGCGATCTTCTCCTATGAATTTTATATTTTCACAGCCGTTACACATACCATAACATTCTGCGCGAAGCAGAAAGGTCCATAAACACATACCAGGTATGATCAAGACAAAACAGGACCCGGAATAAAGACAGTAAACTCAGTAGGCGAAAGTAAACCGAAAAACGTAATATTTCGCTATCCATTAAAATATTTAGCGGAAAATCTTTCATGTGAGCGAAGCACATCGCTGTGCGGATACACTCTTGCCTAATTATCTACCGAAAGTGCTTCTAAATCTAAACTATAATACAACAATATGAAAGTAATCCGTGGAAAAAACAAGAATGACAGTAACAAGATTGTCATTTTGCTTGTCAGCTGTCATAAGATGAATGAAATGTCAGATTGCGGGTCCAAATTGAACTCCGTAGTATAATCCACGCGTAAATAGCATAGAATTTGTAACATTTGCAAATAAAGTACATTTTGGACCGTCTACGTCATGTCTGGGAATGTCAAATGAAGGTCATTGCTTATTTTTCATGTAATAAATTCATTATAGTAAAATAAAATAAAGTAAATACAGAAAACGATTTAAAAAGCATTTATCTCGAAATGGTTTTCGATTGACTATACATTGTAAAAAAATAGACAATCCCAATTGACGGCCAGATAGTCGTCACTTGGTCCTAGTGGTTAGTGACCCTGACTGTGAAGCTAGAAATCCCGAGTTCGATTCCCGGGTAGGGGCAGGCACTTTGTATAATTAATACGAATGTTTGCACCAGAGTCATGCATGTTGTATGTTTTTATCAACATTTATAAGTATGTTTTGTCGGTTGCCTGGTACTCATAGTACAAGCTTTGGTTAGTTTGGGACTAGATCAATTGGTGGCAATTGTCCCAAGATATTTATTTATTTACACTGTTCCATATGTGGCACATGACACTGATATTGTACCATATGCGGCACATGTGTCAGATAGTCTTTCATAAGCACAAACGTCGCGAAAAGGCAACAGGAATAAGTTTAACCCACATGTCTGTGTGCAGGGTCTGACAGACCAGTCGGAGTGGATCATAGCGAAGGCTCTGCGCGCCACCAGCAGCCTGGCGGAGCTGGGGCTGCTGCAGAAGCAGGCTCTGTGCGACCTGGTGGCCGAGAGCGCCGTGTACCTGGCGCACCCCAACCTGTGGGTGAGTCTATCAGATCAAGGAGTCGAGGGTCTGAGCTCGATTCCGATCCGAGCCACATCTATAACCCCTTGTGCTAATTAAATTCCAAAAAAACTACCACTGTGTTGCCTAAAGGCCTGTTTCACCACTCTCTGTTAAGTACCAGTTATCTATGATTCCGTCTCTTTTTATTACTACGAAATAGACAGAGACGTCATCATAGATAACTGACACTTAAGATAACCAAAACTTAACAGAGTGGTGAAACGAGCCCTAAATATTGTACATTTTTAAGAATTTGTTACTGTTAAGATAAAATTAAATTCAATTGCAGAAGACAAACTTATTTAAATATTATTTTGCACTAATTAATATTTAATTTGAGAACTTTTAGAGAAGAATAGTTCTTCTTCTTCTTCTTTTTTTAATATGGCCCCATCGATCGATGCGATGATTTCGCCAATGTCAAAGTAACAAATACAGTATTCAAAAATCTTGTGACAAAAATGTCGGCAACGTTGAACGGTAGAACACGGTCAAAAAACCCCCCCACCCCCCTGTCGGGCTCTTAGCCAACGGATAATGATATCCCTCAGAATCTGGCAGGAAATCATTAACCGATGCCCAGGGTGCACCGGACCAAGCACTGCTCTTCCCCTCGGACGGGTCCAAAAACTAACCGCAGCTCTTGACCACACGCGGAGGTAACCCGACTCGCACCCCACAGGTCTTAACCTGGTAAATTTTGATTGGTCACACCTGGAACGTCACAATGACAATGACATTTCAGACATCGTCAATCGGCCATCTTTGGTAACTTTTGGAATTTAATTTTTGTACATACATACATACATACATACCGCCACGCCTCTTTCCCACAGGGGTAGGCAGAGACTACTTTGTTCCACTTGCTACGATCCTGACATACTTCTTTCGCTTCATCCACATTCATCAATTTCTTCATACATGCTCGTCGGTTTCGGGTACTCCTGACCTGACCTTTTACCAAAACGTCTCCTATTTGGTCTCGAAACGTCCGTCTAGGCCTTCCCCTCCCAACGTTACCATACACACTCCCCATATAGATCTGTTTAGTTAGTCTACTTTCATCCATCCGCTCTACGTGACCAAACCAACTAAGCATATTTTGTTCTATCCTAGTCACTATATCCTCTTTCACACCAGCACGTTCCCTTATCACACTATTCCTTATTCTATCTTTCAGTGATACACCTTCCATACTTCTTGACGCTCTCATTTCTACTGCATCTATTTTTGTGTTGTATTGTAAATATGTGTGTGTAGATCCGGCACGAGGTGTGCGGGCTGGTGTCGTGCGTGGCGAGCCTGCTGAACCCTATCGACGTGAACTGCAAGATCCTACCGCTGGTGTGGCCGCACCTTAAACATAAACTCATACAGGTACCATACATACATATATCACGGGGTAAACAGATTCTAAGCTAAGGTAACAAAACTTTAAGGACGCGTTTAGCATGATTAGCGTATAACTGGAAAGGGGAATCAAAATGGTGATGGGTTGCTAGCCGCATCGCCTATAACATGATTCCTAAGACTTTCGCCCATTCCCTCGATGGGCTTTTACCATCTGCGCTGGAAGAGAAGCAACTGGTAAATTATATGTTTTTTCTTTACTCCCAGACCATTCATATATTTATTATTATTTATTAATTGTTTATATTGTTAGGTGGAACGAGCCGAACTTCTCCTCGAGAGCCTGGGCGAGCCTATACCCAGGAAGGTCCTGGACGCTGTGCTGCGCCACGGGGACGTGGACAGGCTGGTGCAGACTCTGAGGGAGAGACGCAACGCCAGGCTCAAGGTAATATCGTTTTACTTTAGACCACCATTAGCGTTTTGTTTTGCCGTGAAAATTCCGGGCTCTGTTTAAGTCTTAGTCTTAGGGCCTTTTTCACCACTCTCTGTTAAGTTCCTGATACCTTGAGTGTCGAATATCTGTTAAGCCTTCAAAACTGAAAAAATAAGACTGCGGACGGAATTGTAATTGTTTATTTTCCACAGGTGAAACAAGGAGTTATGCCTCAATACTGTGAAATGGGGCAGCAGCTGAGGAACCTATTCCGAAGGCTTGCATCTGATGGTAATACGTTTACTGTTACGACATTGCATCTTACTCTAGCTACAGAAACTTGCAGTCTTTTCACTGACAAACGTTTGACAAATGTGTCGTTGGGCAATCAATTAATTTGATAACCCTTTCTTTTTTGGCAAAATAATAACTTTTTTTAAACATTATACAACAAACCTAACCTAACTTAATGTGAGCTATTTGAAAAGATTATTAGAATTAAAAAATGGTTTACAGTTTAGCAGATATTAAAGAGTTGTATGAATCGTTTCTAAAGTTCGCCGTATTTTTCATATAAAGCTATGTATGTTTCAAACAGGTATGACCGAGCATGTGGAAAACCAACTGCTCGCTATGAGCGCGCATTTGATCAAGATCCAGGGATCTTCTACACAGGTAAGTCTTTTAAGAAGTTCTAAAAAATACCTTTTTTGGAGGTACCCTTATAGGATTGTTTTTTTTTTTGTGTATCTGACTATCTGTTAGTCATAGCCTAACAACGTTCTATTTGGCTTTATATTTATTTTACTGGCAAAAACTCACTTTTGATCAAACTGAAAATCATCATGTCATCGATGTAAACAAGCAGAAAAAGCTCAATTTTATAATTGCGACAATTTTGTCACAATAATACCAAAAAATATTATACATAATAGCGGTCAGGGGTCGTTTAAAAAATAAACTTACTTAAAATAAAAGACAATAGGATAATTCCCGAGAAAGCTATTACAAGACTGAATTATTTACTTATACTAAACTTCAAAACTAGCGTGCATGCAAACTGTGAGTTCACATGACTTACATAACATCAACAAAAGGACGAAGGATGCAACGTTTTGAAACTGGTCGTTGACAGGACCCGGTACAGTATCCAGCCATAAAGATTGTATCATCGGTCTTCTCGGCTAAATTCGGCTTCGCGTTGTCTCGCTCTAACTCACGTGACGCCAATCGTCTCTTTCCAAAGACCGAAGTGCAATATTTATGGCCGGGTACTGTACTGGCATTTTATAGTGCTATACATGACGATTATGATTGCCATATGTAAACTGTTTGTAGCGACGCCATTTTAGAGCCCAGGGGCCGTCCATTAATCACGTGAAGCTCCGAGAGGGGGGGGAGGGGTTCGGCAAAAATCACGAAATATCACAAGAGTTCTGTAGTAAGATGTCACGTGTATTTATTTATTCGTTTAACGCGCGATTTTTAAACCGAAAAGCGGCGTGTAATGTGACCTTGACTCGCCGTTGCCTGGCAACGAACGAAGTCCCCGCGCGCCGCGACGTCCGCCGATAAAGATAATATTCTAAAAATTTTAATAGTACATTACTGTCTAGGCCAGGAAGTAGGCAATTGCTGGCGCACCAATGTTTGAACGGACGAGCTTGCGAGTCCGTTTAATAATACGAAGCCAGCAATGCTATTCTGGCCGAGGCAAGTATAGTGCTTTTCTCAAAAATCGAAAATAAACAAGAACAAAAATAAATGAAAACAAAATAGTGAAAATGGTTTTGCTTTGCCGCCTTTTTCTATCAATGGCATTTGAAGAGAGTATTTTTCTACCCAGAACACCTAAAGCTATTTCAGACACAGATAAACACGTTGTCGTATTAGCTTTTTTTTTTTAATTTGGTGTTTTAAGTCTTGTGCCTTTATTTTATAATGGTGATTTGCATTTTTAAAAAGTTAATAACTAGACAGTAATGGAATTTGGATGCAACATTACAGGAGAGTTTAGCGCGACAGTAATGTTTTTTTTTTTTAATTTTGGACTGACCGGCAACAATTAACTGCCTGTTCTGATATGTAGTTAACAATGACGACTTTACCGGACATTTTTGAGAAAAATTCTTTGTGGGTACTAAAAATACACGTGATTTTGGATGGAGAAGGGGGGGGGGGGTTGTTTTAAACCTCACCATGTATCACCAAGGGGGTGGGGGGTAAAAGTGCTAAAAACATCACATGATTAATGGACGGTCCCCCATTAGAAAGTTGTCAGTTTTGTGTTAATGTGTGGTTGGCGTGTGTGTGTGTGGCAGCACATAACGGAGGCGCCGGGGCGGCTGTCGCTGGCGGGCGCGAGCATCTCGCGCTCCGTGGCGCTCGACACCGGCGCGGACGCGCTGCCCGTGGACA
The DNA here is from genome assembly GCA_949127965.1 of Pandemis corylana. Lineage (NCBI taxonomy): Eukaryota > Metazoa > Arthropoda > Insecta > Lepidoptera > Tortricidae > Pandemis > Pandemis corylana. The sequence continues at coordinate 5,025,491 of OX421871.1, forward strand.
AGCTCTACGTCTCCCAGAACAGGTACCCCGCTCGCTGTACAATGCCAACATCCCTAGCCTATAGATCTATACATTACATATAATAAATCAGTAGAGAGTCAGTGTTTGTTCTGTACATTAAATAAATTCATCAAAAATAGAGTGCTAACGGTTAGGGAAGAGTCATAAAACACAAAAAAGAAGATTTTATCATTTTTGTCTGTCTGTATGGATGTATGGATGTGTTCATTTACTTATGTCTGTGTTCGCTAATCTCCAAAACTGTTGAACCGATTCAAATGAAATTTTGCGTGGTGGTACCTTATATCCCTGGTCAATATTTTAGATACTTTTAATCCCGGAAAATTCAAGTTCCCGTGGGATAGTTACAAAACTATAATAACTTATGCAGCTTAGTTCACAACAACTTAAGCATGTAATTAAGTAAAATTGGCGTGCTGACACGTTATATTGCCGCGGTTACATTAAATATACATAGATAACTAGTTTAAGTTTGGTATACAGTTAGTTTCAGTCCCAGGGACGGACATAGGATAGTTTTTACCCCGGAAAACAGCTAGATAGCGATAAGCGAATTCTGCGTGGACGGAGTCGCGGGCAACCGCTAGTTCAAAATAAATTGTCACATTGGTATTTATACTTCGCAATATAGTGAGGTCTAGTCAGCGACCGATCTTCGGTGTGCCAACATCCGCTGAATATATTGAATTCAATTATGTATCTGTATTTCTTTACGTTTTTTTTTTAAGACTGATTAACTTTTAAGTTTCTGTAAAATAAATAGGTCCTATGGACCCCGAAATATAGTTGACAAAAGAATGCTTTGATGTAGTTTTAATAGATATAATTGGAGTTGTTTATGCGGTACAGGAGGGCGCACAAGACGTCTGCGTCGCACGAGACGCACATGAACACGGAGTGGCAGCACATGTTCGGCCAGTCGCAGGACCCCACCTCCATGAAAGGTATGTCCTACAACAATATAGGTACAACAACAAACATACTAGAAGATTGAGCGGTCTCCTACAGACGGACCGCTTGAATGAGTCCAGGCGGGCGCGGGGTAGGACGACCGCGGGGAGCTCTCTCGGTGCGGGCGGGCAGTGCGCCTGCCGCCCGCACAGAGCTCCCACCCCGCGGTCGTCCGCAAGGAAAGAAAGAAAGAAAGAAGACATTTATTCCTTTTTGCAAGACACACAAATATAAGAAAATATACACAATTTTATAGAAAATAAACAAGGTAAAACAAAAAAAAAACAGACATGAAAAATAGATCATCAGCGTTGTGTCTTCGCAAAAGCGAAACGGTCGCTGGCTCAGCATTACGCTGATTAGACACCTGCAGCACCAATTTTCAGCCAGAACCGAAAGAACAACTCCGAAGGGCGAGAACTCATTTAAGCGGTCGGTCTTTAATAAGTTCAATCCACAAGTCTAGAAGTCAAACTTTGCATTCCACTTTTCACTCTATCGTGTGGATTGGGGCATGAAAATCGTCCGCGTTCTCTTTCTGTTCACTCGATTATCCCTGTAATGTAAAATATTCGTACTATTTAATTCCTCATAGTATTTGAGATTTTTTTTAAACTTAAGACTAAGGTCTCGTCGGTGGAGCCATTTTCATTTGGGCCAGGGTCTTTTCTTTGGCATCCTGATATGACACGACTTCTACTTTCTCTTTCACCTGGTCCGTTAATGTTTGATATTTGAGTTAAGTACTATAATAAAATGTACCACGGGAGTTCTCTCCCCGCGCAGATGGTAAAAGCCCATCGAGGAAATGGGCGAAAATCTTAGGAATCATGTTATAGGCGATGCGGCTAGCAACCCTTTCACTACTTTGATTCCCCTTTCCGCCAATACACCCACAATTATTTTAAACGTGACCTTCAGGTATTCTTACCTTAGACGTGATTTATGTACGTATTAATCCTCGGTTGGCTGGACTGGTAAAGTAGATGGCCTCGTTTGCGCTCGGCCTTGTAACACTACTCGAGCAGCAACCGTGTTATTTTGTTTAATTTCTAAATGTCTGTGAAAATCAGAACACATAGAAAAATCCGAAAAGTAAAGCTATGGCCGGGAATCGAACCCGGATCCTCGTCATTCCGTGACGCGTGCTATACCACTACACCACCCATAGCAGGTAGCAGGTTATTTTGTTTGTTGAGTGTGTGTTGGTACTTGGTGCGTAGCGTCGGAGTCGGCGTCGCAGGCGGCGGGCGCGCAGTCGCAGAGCGCGTCCACGGGCAGCGCGGCGCGCCAGGCCGCCTCCATGCCGGCGCACTCGCAGCTCGGCCACAGCGCCAGCTACGTGCAGTGTGAGCACTATACACCAATTAACCAATAGAGTGGAACGACATACAATTGGTTTGAAGCAAAAACTTTACTACGGCGTCTGCTGCACTCTAATTGGCTAAGTAAAGCTTTTTGAAGAGCTGCAAATTCTATTTTTTTCGACAGTCGACGTCTTGATAATCGAGGAACTGCAGCTGTTTTATTTTTATTTCCTATTATTAATTAGAAATATTTTTTTAAGTGATATGTCATTTGTGGGATTTAATGGCTGATAAGCTTCGTGCCTAAAACTAGCTTAGAATTAAAAAAAAAACTACGAAAAAAAAATAGAATTTGCACCTCTTTAAAAAACTTTACTTAACCAATTGACTGCTCAAGATCAAGCAGGACAGTAGAGATGGGCGAACAGATATTTTATGAATGATGTCTAGTTCTCAGTCATTTTATATAGCACTAGCTGCTGTTTGCGACCTCGTCCACGAAGAATTAATAATAGCCTATGCTACTCAGGGATCGGGGATGATGTAAAATTGAGTTTATTCGTTACAAACATACAAAAATACAAATCTTTCCTCTTTATAATATTAAAGTAGTCCGAAAGACATGAGGCATGATTTTGTACGTGACCCAAAATTGTACTGAAAGGGCTGGCATATTAAAGTTGTTCGACAGTTTACAAAAACTTGCATTTAACTTGTAAATTTGTTTTGCAGATAGCATGGCGCCGTGCCGAGTTGAACTGAGAAACCTAACGGCGAGAATGCAGAAGAAGTTCCTGAAATCATTGAGGTAAGCTCTCTATTTATTTTTGCCAAAACAATTTATCGCCAAATTGCAGAAAATATGTAATTTGTACCAACGTTGGATCTAACGGCATGGATTGCATTGTCAATATTATCGTGATACTGGTATGTCAATATAGGATCGTGGATTTCAAAACAACCGGATTTGCTGCGATACGCATCAATATTTCGTGATATGGATCGCGATACGCGTGGATCATACGGTAATATTGACCGTCTTATCCATGTCTAACCGTATTTCTCAACCGATTGGGGTTGAAAACGTAAAAATAAGGTTTTATGTACAGTCGACGGCAAATATATGTTTACACTTTAGTGCCTTGTCGTTAGGGGCCATTCAAGTATTACGTAAGCAGATTTTTTACAAATATTTACCCCCCCCCCCCTACCCCTTGTCAGCAAAAGCAAGCAAACCTCTTACCCCCCTCCCATGCTTACGTAATCATTGGTACCTATAAGCATTTTTCTTTTAATGGATTCTGTTTTTTATTGATTCGTGAGCAGCAGTTCGAATCGAAACTGCTGACGTAATCACCATATCGACCCCCCCCCCCCCCCCACCCCACATGTCATCAAAAATAAGCAAAGCAAAGACCCCCCGCCCCCCTCAAACGCTTACGTAATACTTGAACGCCCCCTTATAACTTCGTATTTAAAGCGACTGTACTCGGTGTGTCTGTGCGGGCAGGTCGAGCGACGCCAGCGCGGACGACGGGGAGGAGCCGCGGCCGCCGCCGGCGTGGCGGCCCGGCAGCCAGCTGCTGGCGTATCTGCACGAACACAAGTATTTGTCATATACCATTTTTATTTGTATTATCAACTAGCTTTTCCCCGCGATTTCGTCCGCGCACATAACGTCAGAGTGACGACACACTCCATACATCCACTCATGTCTCCAAGTATAAGGTTTTTATTGCCTATCCCGTGGGAAATTCGGAAAATCCCTTCTTAGAGCACCTAGGGATCCTCTAGGAATATTATCTACTAATTATAGTCTTAATTATTTACCTTGTGTTTTTATCCCGTGGGAAATTTGAAAAATTCCTTTGTAAGTGCATCTTTATACTAATCAAGGAATAATGTGTAGGCATGCTAAATTTAATGTCTGTAGCTTTATTAGTACATCATTTCGGAATTTTCCAATCCCGTGGGAAAACCGGGATAAAAAGTATCCTATGTCCGTCTCCTGGTTCTAAACTACCTCCCTACCAATTTTCAGCCAAATCGGTTCAGCCCTTCTCGAGTTATAAATAGTGTAACTAACACGACTTTCTTTTATATACATATATAGATGGAGGTTTAATATGTGTGAGGTTTTGCTGTGTCTATATTTTTTGGGTTTTATTTGCTTTATATTTACACATTCATGTATGCGACAAAGAAACTGTTGTCTGAAAATTGGGGTTTTTTTAGAGTTTAGAGCCCCCATCCCCTGTCATTCGAATATATGTGTACTTTTTGCTGACTGTACTCGCATTGTCATCCATCCTATACATATGATTGTACCGAATTTCACGTTAATTGCACATTGATATGCCAGCCTGTTGGTTTTGAACAATTTAATTTTTTCTCCTTTTTATTTTTTGTCTATTGCAATGCAAACTATTTAATTAATTTATGTCTTTTTTTCTTACTTAAACAGGGTTCTGTCTATTTATTACTTTGTTTACGTAAAAGTTTATGGATTATGTAGTATATTTTATCTGTGTATCGTTTCGTGAGTCACAGACGGTTCTGGCTGAAAATCAGTGCTGCAGGTGTCCAACACCTCAGCGTAATGCTGAGCCAGCGACCGTTTCACTTTTGCGAAGACACACACAACGCTGATGATCTATTTTTCATGTCTATTATTTTTACTAAAAAGTTGTGTATATTCTCTTATATTTGTGTGTCTTGTTAAAAGGAATAAATGTGTTTTTTTCTTTCTTTCTTAATAAACAGCATGTAAAGCCACAATCACTCTGTATATAGATCTGGCAGTGCTTCTGGTGTGGATCCTACTCGTTTTAAACAGGGTGTTGTGTGCAGGGCGGGCGTGAACCAGCTGGTGACGCTGCCGGCGCAGCGCAGCATGTTCGGCTCGTGCTCCGACGACGGCACGGTGCGCCTGTGGGACGCCAACCGGCTCTCCGGGCACGCTTACGTCAACAAGTACGCTTAGGCCAATGTGTGGTTTCTTCCATGCTGGTCTTCCCAAACAGTGAAGATACATAGAATTTACCAGAAGTCTTAGGAATCATGTTATTGGCGATGCGGCTAGCAACCCGTCATTTTGAGTTCCCCTTCCTCATATACGCCTTAATCATGCTAAACGTGGCTTTAAGGTTTTGTTACCCTAGGCTCTGTCTTCCCCCGTAAGGGATAAAGACGTGATATATGTATGTATGTGGTCTATTCTGAGAAAAAAACTATCTCTTTACTATTTTTTTTCCGTTTTTTTAAGCTGACCAGTATTGGTTTTTTAGTGGTGATGCAAAGCTAAATAAAGAACAATTTCAAATGGCCTTTAGGTCTTGTTATCTTATTGTTACAATTTATGTAATTTCAAAATTTTAAACCAATCGCTCGAATGGATCCTTATCAATAAAAATTGTAAAGAAATCACAAGTCAAATATTGACATAGTTAGGATGTTTATACTCAGTATAAATATGCTCCACTAAGAAGATATTTTAAAATAATCAATGTCCATTTAATGTAAAGGGCGATTCACTATGGTCTTTACAGACATTTGCATTTTGTGTCAGGTCGAAGGCCATGTACAACCGCGGCGCCGGCCCCATAATATCCATGGCCGCGTGCGAGGGCGGCCAGTCGCTGGTCGCCGCCACGCAGGAGGGCTCCATATTCCTACTCAGGTGGGTACACTTTCTTATCACAGTATACTCGGTCAAGTATGTCGTTGTAGGACAGGTAGGAGGCTACGATGCGGTTATGGTTGTGGCTTGAAGAACCTCTTAATGTTTGCACCGCCCCCTCTAGATAGTGCTAGTATCAAAATGATTATTTATACCTTCATTACCTTCCTACCTTTATTACCTTCCTCTGACATGTGTAATTTTTTTACAAAATAACACCTGTATATGTTCTTGCGATTTTTAAAAAAAAGTCGAACGGACGATTATGACAATGGCAAAGGAAACAAGATCTGGTAAACTGTAATTTAGCAAGTGACTGCGGGATGTGGAGTAGAAAAAGGAAGACGGATACCAATTAAACTGTTCGAAAAATAAATGCTATTTCCGTGTTGGTATTAGGTATGTTACACTACATAGTATAAAACTAAGTTGCTTTACGCTGTGTCCCTATGTATGCTTAGATCTTTAAAGCTACGCAACGGATTTTGATGCGGTTTTTTTAATAGATAGATTGAGTTTTTCCTAGCAACCCATCACTATTTTGATTCCCCTTTCCACATATACACCCACAATCATGCTAAACGTAAGGGATAAAGACGTGATTTATGTATATATGTATGTATAGAGTGATTCAAGAGAAAGGTTTATATGTATAATTACTACACTAACACGTTTGATGCGTGTGTTATTTTGCACGTATTCAACAGTTATAACATTTATTTAAAACATTGACCCGATAATCAATATGTGATCTAATAACATGTGAAAACACTGTCCTTTATCCACACAAATCCCGCGGAATATCCATACTAGCTATAGCCATAATGGTTGAGGTCATTTACCCTGAGTGGCAACCTAGTCCTAGAGCATTGCTGATTGCGTCACTACACCTGTTATAGAAGGTCGGGACTTACGGGACTGTAATGGGTTTTCCTATTGATTATTGATAGACTTACAAGATGACAGTTGGACTACAAAGCGTTCCTAGAAGCAGTGGCGTCCAGTGGGATGAGGGGGTTGCCAGGATAGGCGGTCGGTGACGCAACACAATCTGTTCGCGCTGCCTACGCAGCACGCCCTACAAGAGGTTGTCCTATTGTGATACCGGTCGTGTGTCCAGTGCAGATTTCCAGGGAAAGCAGCGCGTACAAATCGTGTCGCGGCACCTTCCCGATGCCTACCCTGACTACCCCACGGCGCCTTATAACCGTGTGTCATGCAGGCCGGAGCCGGGGTCGTCGCGCATGACGCTGTCGCAGTGCCGGCAGCTGGAGCTGAGCGGCGACGGCGCGTGCTGCGCGGTGTGCTGCGCCGCCGGCGTGGTCTGCTACTGCACCGTGTACGCCGCCATCGTGGGCTGGGACCCGCGCGCGCCAGGTGAGTGCTGCCGCCAAGCAGCGCCGGCAGCTGCAGCTGAGCGGCGACGGCGCGTGCTGCGCGGTGTGCTGCGCCGCCGGCGTGGTCTGCTACTGCACCGTGTACGCCGCCATCGTGGGCTGGGACCCGCGCGCGCCAGGTGAGTGCTGCCGCCAAGCAGCGCCGGCAGCTGCAGCTGAGCGGCGACGGCGCGTGCTGCGCGGTGTGCTGCGCCGCCGGCGTGGTCTGCTACTGCACCGTGTACGCCGCCATCGTGGGCTGGGACCCGCGCGCGCCAGGTGAGTGCTGCCGCCAAGCAGCGCCGGCAGCTGCAGCTGAGCGGCGACGGCGCGTGCTGCGCGGTGTGCTGCGCCGCCGGCGTGGTCTGCTACTGCACCGTGTACGCCGCCATCGTGGGCTGGGACCCGCGCGCGCCAGGTGAGTGCTGCCGCCAAGCAGCGCCGGCAGCTGCAGCTGAGCGGCGACGGCGCGTGCTGCGCGGTGTGCTGCGCCGCCGGCGTGGTCTGCTACTGCACCGTGTACGCCGCCATCGTGGGCTGGGACCCGCGCGCGCCAGGTGAGTGCTGCCGCCAAGCAGCGCCGGCAGCTGCAGCTGAGCGGCGACGGCGCGTGCTGCGCGGTGTGCTGCGCCGCCGGCGTGGTCTGCTACTGCACCGTGTACGCCGCCATCGTGGGCTGGGACCCGCGCGCGCCAGGTGAGTGCTGCCGCCAAGCAGCGCCGGCAGCTGCAGCTGAGCGGCGACGGCGCGTGCTGCGCGGTGTGCTGCGCCGCCGGCGTGGTCTGCTACTGCACCGTGTACGCCGCCATCGTGGGCTGGGACCCGCGCGCGCCAGGTGAGTGCTGCCGCCAAGCAGCGCCGGCAGCTGCAGCTGAGCGGCGACGGCGCGTGCTGCGCGGTGTGCTGCGCCGCCGGCGTGGTCTGCTACTGCACCGTGTACGCCGCCATCGTGGGCTGGGACCCGCGCGCGCCAGGTGAGTGCTGCCGCCAAGCAGCGCCGGCAGCTGCAGCTGAGCGGCGACGGCGCGTGCTGCGCGGTGTGCTGCGCCGCCGGCGTGGTCTGCTACTGCACCGTGTACGCCGCCATCGTGGGCTGGGACCCGCGCGCGCCAGGTGAGTGCTGCCGCCAAGCAGCGCCGGCAGCTGCAGCTGAGCGGCGACGGCGCGTGCTGCGCGGTGTGCTGCGCCGCCGGCGTGGTCTGCTACTGCACCGTGTACGCCGCCATCGTGGGCTGGGACCCGCGCGCGCCAGGTGAGTGCTGCCGCCAAGCAGCGCCGGCAGCTGCAGCTGAGCGGCGACGGCGCGTGCTGCGCGGTGTGCTGCGCCGCCGGCGTGGTCTGCTACTGCACCGTGTACGCCGCCATCGTGGGCTGGGACCCGCGCGCGCCAGGTGAGTGCTGCCGCCAAGCAGCGCCGGCAGCTGCAGCTGAGCGGCGACGGCGCGTGCTGCGCGGTGTGCTGCGCCGCCGGCGTGGTCTGCTACTGCACCGTGTACGCCGCCATCGTGGGCTGGGACCCGCGCGCGCCAGGTGAGTGCTGCCGCCAAGCAGCGCCGGCAGCTGCAGCTGAGCGGCGACGGCGCGTGCTGCGCGGTGTGCTGCGCCGCCGGCGTGGTCTGCTACTGCACCGTGTACGCCGCCATCGTGGGCTGGGACCCGCGCGCGCCAGGTGAGTGCTGCCGCCAAGCAGCGCCGGCAGCTGCAGCTGAGCGGCGACGGCGCGTGCTGCGCGGTGTGCTGCGCCGCCGGCGTGGTCTGCTACTGCACCGTGTACGCCGCCATCGTGGGCTGGGACCCGCGCGCGCCAGGTGAGTGCTGCCGCCAAGCAGCGCCGGCAGCTGCAGCTGAGCGGCGACGGCGCGTGCTGCGCGGTGTGCTGCGCCGCCGGCGTGGTCTGCTACTGCACCGTGTACGCCGCCATCGTGGGCTGGGACCCGCGCGCGCCAGGTGAGTGCTGCCGCCAAGCAGCGCCGGCAGCTGCAGCTGAGCGGCGACGGCGCGTGCTGCGCGGTGTGCTGCGCCGCCGGCGTGGTCTGCTACTGCACCGTGTACGCCGCCATCGTGGGCTGGGACCCGCGCGCGCCAGGTGAGTGCTGCCGCCAAGCAGCGCCGGCAGCTGCAGCTGAGCGGCGACGGCGCGTGCTGCGCGGTGTGCTGCGCCGCCGGCGTGGTCTGCTACTGCACCGTGTACGCCGCCATCGTGGGCTGGGACCCGCGCGCGCCAGGTGAGTGCTGCCGCCAAGCAGCGCCGGCAGCTGCAGCTGAGCGGCGACGGCGCGTGCTGCGCGGTGTGCTGCGCCGCCGGCGTGGTCTGCTACTGCACCGTGTACGCCGCCATCGTGGGCTGGGACCCGCGCGCGCCAGGTGAGTGCTGCCGCCAAGCAGCGCCGGCAGCTGCAGCTGAGCGGCGACGGCGCGTGCTGCGCGGTGTGCTGCGCCGCCGGCGTGGTCTGCTACTGCACCGTGTACGCCGCCATCGTGGGCTGGGACCCGCGCGCGCCAGGTGAGTGCTGCCGCCAAGCAGCGCCGGCAGCTGCAGCTGAGCGGCGACGGCGCGTGCTGCGCGGTGTGCTGCGCCGCCGGCGTGGTCTGCTACTGCACCGTGTACGCCGCCATCGTGGGCTGGGACCCGCGCGCGCCAGGTGAGTGCTGCCGCCAAGCAGCGCCGGCAGCTGCAGCTGAGCGGCGACGGCGCGTGCTGCGCGGTGTGCTGCGCCGCCGGCGTGGTCTGCTACTGCACCGTGTACGCCGCCATCGTGGGCTGGGACCCGCGCGCGCCAGGTGAGTGCTGCCGCCAAGCAGCGCCGGCAGCTGCAGCTGAGCGGCGACGGCGCGTGCTGCGCGGTGTGCTGCGCCGCCGGCGTGGTCTGCTACTGCACCGTGTACGCCGCCATCGTGGGCTGGGACCCGCGCGCGCCAGGTGAGTGCTGCCGCCAAGCAGCGCCGGCAGCTGCAGCTGAGCGGCGACGGCGCGTGCTGCGCGGTGTGCTGCGCCGCCGGCGTGGTCTGCTACTGCACCGTGTACGCCGCCATCGTGGGCTGGGACCCGCGCGCGCCAGGTGAGTGCTGCCGCCAAGCAGCGCCGGCAGCTGCAGCTGAGCGGCGACGGCGCGTGCTGCGCGGTGTGCTGCGCCGCCGGCGTGGTCTGCTACTGCACCGTGTACGCCGCCATCGTGGGCTGGGACCCGCGCGCGCCAGGTGAGTGCTGCCGCTGTACGGCTAGCATGAGAGCACGCGAGATAGAAACATTCGTCGAGCACAATTGAAAAATCTCGATAATATTTACAGGGGTGTCGAATGAAACCAATTCCAGCACCTATATGCTGCCCAAGATGTTTATTTACTTATTTAAATCTGCAAATCAAATGTGCTGATACAATTATAAGAGAGCCGGTTTGAATGAGTGGTGTCGCTCGGCAGGCAACGCGTGGAAGCTGCAGGGCGACCTGCGGCACGGTCTGATGACGTGCCTGTTCGCGCGCGGCGGCTACCTGGCGGCGGGCACGTCCAGCGGCGCGCTGTGCCTGTGGGACCTGCGCTTCCAGCTGCCCATCACCACCGTCAAGCATCCCGAGGGTGGGCCGCCACACCAACACACCGCCACACCAACACCACAACACCAACACATCACACCACCACACTTCAACACACCACAACACCACCACACCACCGCAACCCAACACACCACACCACAACACCACACACCTCACCAACACAACCCAACACACCACAACACCACCACACCACACCAACACATCACACCACCACAACCCAACACACCACACCAACACACCACAACACCACACACCTCACCACCACAACCCAACACACCACAACACCAACACACCACACCACCACAACCCAACACACCACACCAAAACACCACAACACCACCACAACCCGACACACCACAACACCACCACAACCCAACACACCACAACACCAACACATCACAACACCACCACAACCCAACACACCACACCAAAACACCACAACACCACCACAACCCGACACACCACACCAACACACCACAACACCACCACAACCCAACACACCACAACACCAACACATCACACCACCACACCAACACACCACCACAACCCAACACACCATAACACCACCACCACCACAACCCAACACACCATAACACCACAACCCAACACACCACAACACCACCACACCACACCAACACATCACACCACCACAACCCAACACACCACACACCTCACCACCACAACCCAACACACCACAACACCAATACACCACACCACCACAACCCAACACACCACACCAAAACACCACAACACCACCACAACCCGACACACCACACCAACACACCACAACACCACCACAACCCAACACCAACACATCACAACACCACCACAACCCAACCCAACACACCACAACACCAACACATCACACCACCACACCAACACACCACCACAACCCAACACACCACAACACCAACACACCACGCCACCAAATTTACCTCGCTACAAAGCGAGCATACAAAAGCGGAGTACCAATTTGAACGTGTTCCGTTCATTGAAATGGAGCTCTGGAAAGTATGAATAAATCAATATTGTTATATTGTGTGCAGCGAGCCGCGTGCGCCGCATCATCGGGTTCGGCGGCGGCGACGGCGGCTCCCGCGTGTGGGCGCTCGGCGGGCGCGACGCCGCCGCCGTGTGCCTGGAGAGCACGCAGCGCACGCACGCGCTCTGGCCGCACAACGCCGGACCCGTGCCCTTCGACTACAGGCCGCCCGTGAGTCCACACCCTATACTCATGCCACTGCCTACCCATAGTCACCCTGTGGCCATGCTGTTTTCAACCTCTTGTTGCCCTTTAGTCATGCCACTGCCAACCCCTAGGCACCCTGTGGCCATGCCGTTTTCAACCTCTTGTTGCCCTTTAGTCATGCCACTGCCAACCCCTAGGCACCCTGTGGCCATGCCGTTTTCAACCTCTTGTTGCCCTTTAGTCATGCCACTGCTACCCCCTAGGCACCCTGTGGCCATGCCGTTTTCAACCTCTTGTTGCCCTTTAGTCATGCCACTGCCAACCCCTAGGCACCCTGTGGCCATGCCGTTTTCAACCTCTTGTTGCCCTTTAGTCATGCCACTGCCAACCCCTAGCCACCCTGTGGCCATGCCGTTTTCGACCTCCTGTTGCCCTTTAGTCATGCCACTGCCAACTCCTAGTAACCCTGTGGCCATGCCGTTTTCAACCGCTTGTTGCCCTTTAGTCATGCCACTATCAACCTCTAGTCGCCCAATGGCTACCGACCACTTTATTGATTTATATTGCATTGACGAGTAATAATAACGGGTCACTTTTCATGCTAATTTTGTATGGGAAATGACCGACTTTAGCTCGGCAATTATATTAGTACGATTAGTTAGTTAATGTCGTTGTTCGTGTAGGCGACTTCGTACCTGTCGTGCGGGCTGGCGGGCGAGACCGACGGCCAGGGCTGGCTCGTGACGGGCGGCTCCGACCAGCGCCTGCGCTGCTGGTGCTGGGACCGCGCCGAGGACTCGCACGTGCTGGCGCCGCCGCACACGCCGCAGCCGCCGCTGCAGCTCACATACAAGTAACTTATACTGGCTGCTGACGGGCGGCTCCGACCAGCGCCTGCGATGATACGCGCCTTAAGATGATAATTGATACCGCAGCGACCCTAGCGCCATCTAATCGGAACAGCCAACCTTTCAAAAATGTCTAGACATGGATCTTATTTTCAGTAACAACATCGTATAGTAAACAATCATATTCGAAATTTTATTATCTTAATTGTACTAATACAACCACTTCACTTCCAGGAAGAAAATAATAGACGGCACCACACTCATCCACGAATCCAGCAAGCATTCCCAGTCGGACTGCGAGTACCCGGTTTCTAACATCGATGACAACGTCTACAGAATAGTCGAGTCCCGCTCTTTCCACCACACGGCCCCTATCACGGACATCGCCATGGTAGAAGGCAGTAAGCACTACTTGGTCAGCTCGTCGGCAGATGGCGTTATTAACGTATGGAAGTAGCGCCATCTAGTTTTGATTTATGAAACTTCTGTGCTAATTTTGATTTTGGTTAGGAAGTTTCATTCAGTGATAAATATGACGCCTCCATGATGCTTTAGACAAGTATGAAACTTACTTGGCCGTTTTTGATAATGAAAACCCTTGTTTCGCCTTGTCAACATAGAAGATACCACTTGGTGACGTCGCCACCAGATGGCGTTATACATGAAGTCTCGCCACTCGCCATCTAGTTCAATGATTCGCCATATTTTTATAGGTTATCGTTTTGAATTTGACTTAATATAACACCTCCATGCTTTATATCTGGGTAGAACTGTTATTTTTTTGTTTTTATTTATTTTACACCGAGGCTATCACATAAATTATAGCAAGATATAAATCAGCGTTGAGGAATCCTAAAGCCGGGTACTCATCTGCGAGCTGTGGCCGTAACTGTTGATGTTACAGTAACCCAAAAACCCGAGTGTGAACGTGGCTCGCGAGCTTGCAGCGAGCGGAACGTCACGACCACGCTATAGTTGTTAATTACTGTAACGTGTAATATAAGCTCGCAGAAGAGTACCCGGCTTAAGTTTTCCTTGGTTCGGCGCCAATACATACTCGGGTTCAAAGAAACGGGGTCACTTTTCAATCTTCATACAACTTTATGGGAAATGATCCGGTTTCTTTGCACCCAAGTATATTAAAAAAAGCGAAAGCGGCGACTGAGACTAATATACAATGGAGTTGCTAAATAAAAATATAGTGAATCTAAAAGGGTTCCCTGTGGGTAAAAACTAAGAAACCAGTGTTGCCTACTAAAAATAAGTCATACTGGTCATACATACTGACTGCACCAAATGTTATTATTTTGACATGGTTTCATGCTTTAGTTTAATTTAGGACTTATATGCTTTAGCTTTTAATTAAAATGTGATAATGTTGCGACTGTTAAATAGAGTTTTAAAATGTTCGTCTATTATCTTGTATTGTATTTATAATTAGACAGAAATGGAGAACTATGTATTTCATTAGATATTTGAGGTTAAATTAGTATTACACTTCTTTTTTATTGACAAAAAGTGGCTCATTTAGGAAGTATACATTTTATAGTATTAAATAATTAAAATATTTTCCGAATAAAAAATCAAAATCTATTTAAATTGTTTTATTTCGTCATAATTGTAAAATTGCATTTTAATTTCATAGTGCATTGATTCACGACACAGTTTTTATTTGTACCTACATTTTAAAATTATAACAATTTTAATGTCAGGTGGGAATCACACAATTAATTTAATTTAATTATTACCGGATTATTCAATTTGTTCCACAGAAGTCATAGTCCTTATTCTAGATAGGTAATTCGGCGAGGAATTTCTGTTTTTTTCCAAATTATGCTAACTAAACATTTTAATTTTATTGATAGTATCGATATCATATATCATTAACCAGAGAAGGAAGCCCAAAATAAAAATCCTAACTTATGATACCCTGTACTTTGAGAGTAAGTTTTCATCATACATATCTAGAAAGCTTAGCGTTAAAATCAAAATTACTAAGAAACAGACACCTCCAGCACCGCGTATGTCGGTAACAACCTTTTTCTATTAGCAATTTACATTTTAACACTAAGTGTTAGTTGCACAAATTACCTTAACAATGATTTTAACCATAGCATACGATTTTTTACGACAGTTATGGTTAATGCTATTGATAAAGTGACGTGGTGGAACTCACTAATGCATTAAACACATTACACCCAAGATACACTTACAGATAAACTAATATTATGTTTTTTAAAATCTCAGTTAATATTACATAGCTGTAGCATGTCAAAATTTCAAAAATATGTATTCTGGTAATTTGTCATACACACAAACAAGTCTGACAATAATGCTGCCTAAAAACAAGCACCTAGAATAGGCAAGGTTTGGTTTGAATTAGTTTTCATTAATTTTGAATTATGGTTTTTTATAGTGACAGAACCTTTATGTGATGGCAAGTTTGAAGTACTTATTTCATACATTATTCATTCAATTAATTTTTAACACACTGTACTCCTAAAATACCTTATAATAGCTTGATCCAACTTGACTAATGTAGTTTTATACTTAATTTTTTTTTGGGATATAGACTGTGTTTACCTGAGTAACAAAAGTAAGTAAAATTATGCCTAAAGAAAAGAAGCAAATAAGAACCTCTTCCTTTTTTTGAAGTCTGGTAAAAATTAGTGTACTAGTAAACTAAGCTTGGTCTACACAACATTAACATCCACCACTTTTTTTACACAAAAGATCCACAAATGGGTCGAAGTGTATCCATAGGGACCCCTAGTCTAAAATAAGATAACATCCACCACAATTTCTTCATTACGCATGAATAAGATAGTGATATGATTCATGTAACTGCATTGAAATATCAGGGACTTGTTAAAGGTTAAATCAGTCTACATCCCATGGCAAATATATATGTCTAATGTAATGTTAAACCGTGAATCATTAACCACTGTTATCTATCTTTAAATGATCAAGCCACATCTACTTAACATAACTTAAACTGTAATGTCTATGTCTTCTTCTCTTTATCATCAGGTATGTCTTCGAGGAGCTTCTCCAGATCTACACCCTCCAGTTTGGCGTTCTGTGCGTTTGATGCGTGTGCCAAGAACAGTTCCTTGAGGAATTGTAGTTCCTTTGTCAGTGTCTTCACCTTGTCTTCCAGCATTTGGTTCTCGGCTTTCAGTTTGCTGACTCTAGTGAATGTCTCTTGCGTCCGCTGTTTTGATTTGTATCTGCTTTTTTTTACTGCCTGTGGGAAATTCACATAAATTAAACAAAGTGCAAAAATATAGGTTTCAATCTTGGTCCAGATCCAGGACTAGGTATACAAAAGGTTAAACTTTATGGAAAAATGTTACAAAACTATTAGGTACTATAATATAATAAGGACATTTTACTTTATGAAAAATAATTGTGAGCAAGAAATATTTAATTCTGAAAAAAAGTACTGGCAATGTCAACTAGCAATGACCCTTTAGTTTAGCAGATCAAATTTTCATAATGTTTTGTTTTCTTGTGTAACAATGACATTAGCATGTAAATGGGTCTTCTGTATTGTAGTAATCATTTAGTTCTACTTTTGATTAAGTTAAGAAAACATTAAAAGGCTTCTAAATTTCTAGTTTAGGTTGCCGTAACAGATTTTAGGAAACATAAGTAGGTAGTTTTGTTTTTATTAATGAATTATGTTTGCTCACTGTTGAAAGAAGATACTTTCAAGGGATCTTTAAATGTCGTCAAAATTGTATGCAATCCAAAATAACTGATAACTGATAATAATGTCAAATCAATCAATTTAATTAATTATTTGAAGTTGATTGATAACATCACAAAAAACATGGTTACCACAACAATATAAATGAACAAATATTTACCTCGTTATTCCTGTCTCTCCTCTTTCTGTAGTCATCGTCTTCGTCGTCAGCGTCACTCACGCCTCGTCTCCCGCCTTTTACAGGAGGCATATCAAAGTCAACGTCTAATATCATCAAAACGAGTAAGCCCAATTATTCCGAACCACACTCAGCCTGCATTTGCGACACCACTGAACTGAATTCTCTGCAAACAATGACGCAATGATGAACTCAAATAAATAATCTATTTTTGATTATCGGGAAACTGTTTGTTTACCGCGGAAAATACCTATAACTCACTAAATAAACACTGACACTTACCACGTTACCTAGGAAGTAATCTTACGTAATTGTACGCGATAGGTTTCTCCTGTTGTCCCTAATCGCGATTTCACAAAGTGAATCAACAAAAATACTACCGTTTCGTCATTCAACTTAGGTAAAGTGAAGTTAAATTTTATAATTGTGTCTTGTGTCGTAAATAAAGTGACGGATGACGTCAGTCGGATTGTTTGAGCCACTGATAAATAAGCTCAAATAGGTAAATGTCAAATGTTACTTTGAAAAGCTGTCAAAATCCTTCGTTTCGTATTTGCTTGCATTCTTGTTTTTTATGCTAGGGTGACGGCACCAGCAATGGACAAGAACCTAATATAATTGGTGACAACACTTATGTAAAAGAAAAGAAAGGATAGTTATTTATTTTACAACAGTAATTTTATAACAGTATAACTGTTGCCCGCGACTCGCTTATCGCTATCACGTGGGAACTATACCTTTTTCTGAGATAAAAACTACCCTATGTCCGTCCCCGGGACTAAAACTATCTGTATACCAAATTTTAACTAATTGGTTTAGCGGTTTAAGCGTGAAAAGGTAACAGACAGACAGAGTAACTTTCGCATTTATAATATTAATAATAATAATAATAATATAGCCCCTTTATTCCGAAATTGCTACAGTTTTTTCCAGTATATATTTATAAAAACGCATAGTTCGGCGTGCCTCTTGGCATAGGCCTCCTCCAGCTTGCTGGAGGGGTTTGGTCTAGTGCTCCCGTGGGGACCAGCCATGGTGGGAGACAATTGTTTGTGGTTTTAGATTCTTTTTTTTTTCATTTCATTTATAATATTAGTAGTCTTTAAATCAACAATGAAGTGTCCATTACTGGTGCCTGTCAACTTAAAAGTGTCCAACACAGGTACCATCACCCTAGTTATTGTATGGTGTGAGAGGTAGTGCAACTCAAGGGTTAAAAATGAAACATATTTTTTTTGTAATTAGATTATGATTATATTTTCTTCTTATATCATTTTAAAAAGTATAACTACCTACCCTAAACACTAAAAGGAAGTGATGAATGCGAACCACTCATTTGTATTTGTATAAAAGATCAGTGGTCATGGTACTTATTTGGTGCTTAGACTTATGCTTAATTATTCAGATCCTACATTATAAATGTCAGTTCACGGTATTCTTATTTCAGTTTTTTTTTCATATGAAACAGACATGTTGATTGTTAAATTTCACTCTTACTAAGATACCTGCAAAGTATTGTTGAAAGGTTATGTGTTTCACCATAGAGCAGATTGGGCAACCCTGTTACCCTAACAGAATCCAGACGAAGCTATCCTAACATAAGTTTATTTATGTCTTCTCATCCTTTTCATCAGGTATCTCCTTCAAAAGCTTCTCTAGATCTATACCCTCCAATCTGGGATCCTGTGCACTTGAAGGCAATTCCATGAACAATTTCTTGTGGAATTGGAGTTCTAACGTCAGGGTCCTCACTTTGTCTTCCAGCATTTGATTCTCAGCTTTGAGTTTGTTAACGCGTGTGAAAGTCTCTTGTGTCCGCTGCTTGGCTTTGTTTCTGCTTTTTTTGACAGCCTAAGGGAAATTAACAGTTATTAGGGAGAGAGAAATAAAGTATAGTTAACTAGCCTTCAAGTTTAATGTGCGCTGCTGGAACTTCACACTTTCTTGGTTTCCTAAGTTAATCCAGGTTAGTGAAGCTTTCTAGTACTTAGTAAAAGAATTTTTGGAACAAGTTAATAATAATAAAACAGAAACATTAAATAAGCTTGAAAGTTTAGTTTTAAATGGGATTAAATTTTATTTTTCTAACTGATTTTGATAAAACCTATATGTAAGGAACCAACTTGGAAGTTATATCGTTTCATATTCCTTTTATATCAATACTAATTATCTAAATCTATCTGTAAATAATGGAAGTTACAGATTTTTTTTAAAAAGAAAACATCCAAAATGAGAACTTCATTTGTTTAGGTTGGATAACAAAAAATAGCTAAAGTTTACTCCTATTTGTTCTGGTATACCTCTAAATAACTATTAGAATTATGAGGAATAGCAGTTGGTAGACAATGTTTCACAATATTTTCAATAATTTTGTAATGATCACAAAAGCTTTCTCAATTTGTTGGAACATCGTTGTTGTTATATCACAGGTTTATTTTGTCTAAAGAACACATAGGTATATTACTTATTTGGTGTTTTTAAGTCATGAAAGTTATTCCAAGGTCGATGAGATATCAACAAAAAAGTGAGATCAACATATTTTTTCATCTATTTACCTCGTTATTTCTTTCTCTCCCTCGTCGATATTCGTCGTCTTCATCATCAGCATCACTCACGCCCCGTCTCCCACGAGTCCCACGTCTTACAGGAGCCATTTTAAAGAGATTTTTATTCAAAATAAAGTAGTCAAGACTTAGCAGTAAGCTTATTGTTTTCGAACTACACTGCCTGTATTTGCGACCTAATCACTGAAATCTCTGCAGCCGATGATGCAATAAGACTCAAGTTTAGTAATGTTTTTTTGTCAATTTACTCGGGAAATAACATGTTATTCAGAAGGGAATTCCAAATGTATGTCGTATTCGTATCGTGTATCGTAAACAAGTTGACACCATCTACGCTGTTTGAGCTACTGTACTGATAAGCTGACAACCAAACCAAGTTAAATGTCAAAATAAACAACAATCGCAGTGCGGTTGTCTGGGACATATTTTAAGACGCTGGTTTTTACTTTTAGTTCGTTTTTTTTTTAATTTATTTCTGGCGCTGGGTGCATAGCCCTTCAGCAGAAGTTTAGTTCTTCGAAGAGCCCAGTGCTGCCAACTTAGCAACTATCCCCCTTATTCACAGGCTCATGCATGCTTACTTAGCAAGCAATCGTTTATCCTTATCTGTCACTGATAGCTTTCACAGATGACAAAACAAACGATTGCAAGTTAGCGGAAGCCTGTAGGTAGAGCGTTAATGAATTGGATTCGACGCTAGTGATTTTTTGTTAGGGACTATGTTAGCGACTTTTTTTCAAGCGTTTCATACATTTTAGATACTGTTTTTCAGCTGGACATTTAGCGACTTTTGGAAGATATTTTCTACAATTTAACAACTTATTTAAATATGCTAGCGACTTTTGCAAAAGTTTGTTGACAACACCGGAAGAGTCCCGCATACCCTCGTTACCTCGATCAGGGACATTAAGGGTCAGGCGCGTTAAAAAACAATTTAATTAAAATTTTCCACACATTGCAATAACTTTTTGTACGTAACTTTTTACTTCTACCATTTTACGGTTAATTAATTTAATTATAATTAGTCAGGAGTTAGGAATGTTATCCATTAATTTACAAATGAAACACCGTTATGTAATTAGACCACAATATAATTTCTTCATCGCGATATAATCCTCTAACAATTTACGTAAAACTTATTTACACACATAATGGAAGCGTCGAATGCTAAACAATCTAATAGGTACTGTAACTCTAACCGATAAGTAAACGGTTGTTATCGCAAAAACGATTATATTTTACTATTTGGGCTATTTTCATGAGCATAGAACTTTCAGTAAAGTTTTATTAGCTACTAACATTAATAAGAATACTTAGTTGTACAAAACAAACAAAACGTGCTTGAGCTAAACTAAGCAGCAGAATTGAGATTACTTTGAAAAATCTGAGCATTTATAAAGATCAACGATATTTCATTAAATTCCGATGAAAATCTACACAAATAATCAATGTTTTAAGTAATATCACAGAATATAGAAATTTTAGACAAAAACAATGTTTCAAATGAGAACAACAAACTAATGTTGATTCAGTCGTTTTTATTCAGTTACGAATCTGTCTGCAGGTGAACAGTGTAACCACGTTGTCGGCGCATGGCAGATAGAGAAAGACTCTAAACAAGACATCCATTCCATTGCCATAAAGTATGATAATTTCCATCAACAACACGTCAACCCAAAGCGTGTTGCTTACTGTGGATTCTTAAGATACTGAATTTATTTTATTAATAACATTTAGTTATGTTATGCAGTGTCTTCACGGTTTATGACTATGACATCAGAAAGAAATGGTTTTATGTATGTCATAGCTTGATCATTAACAGATGATTATTTCAAATAGGTAATTCAGCTTTTAAAAACTTGGTTAGGCAAAACCAGACCACTAACATGTACCTATGCTTACATCTTTTCACCTTATTCCATTGTAGAATGTCAAGGTATTATCATGACTGTTAACAAAAATTCAATGGGACTTGAAAATACATACATATAACCGATCAGATTTAAAGTATAATAAATTTACACTATAACAGTAAATGATAGATTATACTTAAATATCCTTACGATAGTTCTATCTATAGTTATGGTATTCATTTCGAAGTTTTAGACCTTTCTTATAATAATTTAAAGTTAGCCTCCTTAAAACATTACTTAATTGTTGCGTTATTCTCGACTATAATAGTTAATTATTCAACGACTTAAATATTATTATAGATCGATTCATGATATTGTCTTTTCAGTTATGTGTAATTATGTACTTTCCACTTAAGAACGTGTAGATTTGAACGTTTTATCCGATAAACGACAGACATCATCTGGCAATATCAATGTTTTTATTGCAACGGCAACCCCGTATTTCCGCGCACTTTTGGAACATTCAAACGAACACATTGACTTTATCGTAGACCAAATCATTAGTTTTGAGAAGTCCATTAGCCTTCCTGCTAGCTTAGTTCTTCGTTTAGATTCTTAAGGTAATTTGGCACAGCTAGATACAGTATTTATCTAAAATTGTTCCATTTTGTGCTCCCAGATCACAAATATAATGAGCTTACATAACTAATAGGTCTCATTTAATTCTCCCTTTAACTTATATTAATCAATAATGATACATGCACAGTTTGAAACCACAAATCCATATTAGGAACATTATTAAATATCTCACAAAAACTCTTCTCTGGTTCACAAATTATAATAGACTATGAAAATACAACGTAAATGCAACAATTTTATAACTTAGGTATGTCCATTAAATGTTTATTGAACCATGTAAGACGAACACAATTTTTTGTCACATTTTAGACATAATAAAGTAGGCATTCTGAAATATAGACATATTAAAGGTATTACAAGTATCTAAAATGTTTTACTTTATGCCAAAATTATATGAAATGCTTCGAATTGTACTTTTAGGAAAAAAACTATATTTTTTTTATAGATTTTTCTTAGGCTTCTTAGTAGACCGCATTGGACCATGTTCGGGTATATAAAGTGAGAATAGTTAAACTATCCCAATTTAGTTTGTATAATATAATCTGCAACCGCTAAGCTCGCCACTTGTACGTGTATAGTTAGTGAGACAAAAATACGAATTTTCAATAGTCATTTCTCAACTTGAATTAGGGGATCAAAAATATCAGATATTTTTCGTTACTTACGTATTCACTTACGTTACGATATATCTAACCTTTCATTCATTTTCAACGTCGAATAGAATATGATCAATGACTATTTGAGTACTAGTATGGTACTCCACAACGTTAATTTCAAAATTGAAAATGAATGTTAAAATGACTATCTATGAACTCGAACTAGTTTCACTTAGCAGTCGACGGCGTTGCCTTTATTGTAAACTGTAATCGTAGTGAAGACTTTAGGTATTTTTAAGACAGTCCGTTTACTTCGAGATGGCATCGAGTGAAATTCTATAGGTACCCAATGAAAAGGAAAAATTCTAGATAGACTTTTCATCTTCAATGAAATTGTGTGCCACAACAATATCTTGTTACAATCACATGATCAGCGTTAGAAGAATACTTGACACTTGGCGCAATCACGCAGGTGCAATAATAGCAAAGCGTCGCGATAACACCCCGACATAAACGAACTGATACATCAAATACTAACCGTAGTATCAACATTTATTAGCTTCTATCTATCTTAGGTTCGAGTGCTTACGCGAATTTATTATTAATCAAACGTCAGAAACTCACAAGCACAAGTTTAAATGTTATCTTGTTTACGGGAAGATATCTCAAGTAAGAACTGCTTGAAATCTGAAACTACCTATGAAATGAATTATATTCTAACATGAACACGAGTCATAGTCAGGGTTAGGTAAGCAGTTTTAATACGCATGTAGTTACCAGTTTAAAGATAGTAACAGTTAATACTAAATTCAACTCAGATTTATCAATTCGATAGATATCTACTTATTTACAAAACGGGCGTCACCCCTAAAATGACAAACAATTTTGAATTTAACCGTCACATAAGACTTTATATGTAATGATGTCACAGTTAGTGTTACGAGTACGAACACATATCGGAACATATCAGTCCTTGTTCGAATTACTGGCTACTTCTCTCGGAGTAAAATATATCACACACTACACAACTCGCTGTGGGCCTTGCACACTAATGTTTGAGGCGGACATAAGTATAATTTTATCCCTCTCTAACCAAGCGTTTAATGACATGACTGAAACGTTGCTGTAAACCAATGGCGTGGTTTTCTCGGAAGCAGCACCGATACTTGACTTTTTGGTATCAAAAATGCTCTCAAGGACGTTACGCCACCTTGGTTACATAGACAACTTTAAAGCGCTCGTTAAATGGTGGCACTGATATCGGAGCATACTGTGGGGACCTTTACACAACTTGAGCTGTGACAGCTGTCATCCCCATACAATTTCGTTAATTTAGGTATCATCAGCCAAATATGGTGGTCTAACCGCCCTGAGGTTGAAAATAGTTTTCATGACATATCAAATTCGATAAGAAGCGGTTTGACGGCATCTTAAGTGTTCGACCTATATGGATATTCCACCATAGACTGCGCTCTTCCCTTACCAATGTAGAGCAAGGTTATGCCCTTCAGTCGACGGTTTCATCCTCCCCCCGTCAAGTTGCTTTCCGCGCGTGCCACCTAACTTTGACGCCTAGAACCGCCCCACTTTCTCTACCCCAAGGCCGGGACCGACTGTGCCCGCGACAAACGCTAGTGTGGCTACGCCTCTGCTGTACTTATGTTAGGGTCTACGCTAGGGCCTCACTGCGGCGTCTGCATCTGAGTTTTGCGACACTGGCACAGCCACTTGATAATGCGGGCGTTACGTTCGACCACGCTCGGCGGTTCCGTGTTGCGATAGATCGGCTTCTGAACTCCAGGGCCTTGCACCTTTTGAGAAAAAGATAAGTTTATTAGTTACTATTGGGAACCAATCAATCCAGAACGGCTAGGATGGTCATGCGCTGTGATGTTTTGCCGTGCCGTCATGTTACTCGTGGTACGATACAGATTTGACGGGCTGACGAGTCATTGTTCTCGCACTCTTCTCTTTTAGCCTTACTCCTTCTAAAACATCGATTTTCAAAATGGGGAGCGCGCCACCCAATGAAGGGCACAGAGACCTGCCAAGGGGCCCCTTAGTACAGTCAAGACCTTATTCACACAATACCCCCTTCCTCCGTAGGGTCTCCGATATTACACACTATCTAAATAATGTGATGTTTGAACAGTGTTTTTTCTATCTTTATATAGTGATAGCAATCTAAGGTTAATTATCTAGGAAAGGGGGAAGGGGCGCTATTTTTTTTTAGAAAGGGTACGCGTAGTAAATAAGTTAGAGATCCCTTGTTCTAGGAAGGTCGTCCTAGGTATCGCCGGAGCGATATGGTTCAGAGGGATCTTTTGGGATCTCAGGGCCGATGGTAGCCGAGAGTTGGCTCAAGATCGCAAGGCATGGAAGAGTGGCGTCGGAGGCTAAAATTCACTGCAGGTCACTGCGCCCAGCCTGTAAGAAAGTAAGTAACCCCTGTTCTAGAGGCCTAAGACTATCTTACCGTGTAATCCGCCGCATTGGCCAGCTGGTTGGAGTCCACCGTGGACGCGGACGAGAAGAACACGGGGCTGTCCGGGAGCGCGTCGCGCAGCAGCGCGTCGTACTGGCGCGGCTCCAGGCCGAGGCGCTCGAAGAACTGCTGCAGCGCCTCGCCGTCCGTTGGGCTGGCGGGGGGGGAGGCCGCCCCGCACGGCGCCGACGCGGCGCTGCGCCCGTCGCTGCGCCGGTACCTTGCGGGACCACGGAACGTGACAATCCCCCTTATTCACAAACGCTCCGTAGGCTTCTGCTGACTTAGCGATCGTTCGTCCTTATCTGTCACTCTGACATTTACCTTTCACAGATAAGAACGAACGATTGTTAAGTTAGGAGAGGCCTACGGAGCGTTTATGAATAAGGGGAATATTAGGGACTGCAGTCTTTCAA
Organism: Pandemis corylana; assembly: GCA_949127965.1. Classification (NCBI taxonomy): domain Eukaryota; kingdom Metazoa; phylum Arthropoda; class Insecta; order Lepidoptera; family Tortricidae; genus Pandemis; species Pandemis corylana. Next base: position 5,050,859 of record OX421871.1, read on the forward strand.
TGAACAATAGAATAAGGATAACATCTGCGCTACAGTCAACTCCTCTGTCTCTCTTGTAGAGCATGATGAGACAGAAGGAGATAGCGACAGCCCTGAGCAAAAGGAGCTGCCACAGCAGTGAAATAAAAATTCGCTTTCCTTTTCTCTTCACAAATGCTCACTTATCAGAGATAATTATGCTCAACTATAAGAAATTATGCTCACCTATCGCAGATTATGCTTACCCATGAGAAATTATACTTACCTATCGGAGATTAGGTATGCTTACCTATAAGAAATTATGCTCACCTATCGCAGATTATGCTTACCCATGAGAAATTATACTTACCTATCGGAGATTAGGTATGCTTACCTATAAGAAATTATGCTCACCTATCAGATATGTCAGACTTGGAGCGGAGTATGGGGCGCGGGCGGCGCTGCTTGTAGCGCAGGCAGCGCTGACGCTTGAACGTTCCCAGCGGCGAGGTCACCTCTTCAGGCGGACATATCTGGAAACATGGCAGTATTGTTTGTGTCAACAGTAACAATTTCCATTGAAATCTGATGGGAAGACAGGAATTAAGTGTAAAAGTTAACAGGTAATTGTGCTATTTCAAACTCGGATCAGTACAATCCAGGTTTTTTTATAATTTGAATCTTAAGGTAGTTATGAAAATTGGCATTGATCTTTTTTTTTTAAGCTGTGCTTTTAACACCTTTATTTGATAAAATGGACTATTTCAAGCAACTAATTTGAATATTATGCTTTTACGTAGCTTTGTTAATTAATAATAAATATTTTTTCGCTGTTTGATAATTCGTGAATTTAGACAGAATCCCAATCGCCTTCGTTCGGCTGGCTATAAAAAAAACGGCTTTGTCTATGGTTTTGTAGATTTGACAGTGACACGTGACAGTTGCCATAGCCAAACTTTTTTTTTCATTTTTGAACATTCGATGCTGGATTCTGTCTAAAAACCCGGTCGTTCGGTCAAACAAAGGTTCAAAGTACTTTTACAAAAATATCTGCAATCATAAAGTATTTTTGAAATCGGATAAGATAAATCGGATAATTGATGGTTTTCCTCGAAATGGTTTTCGAATTGGAGCATACTAAAAAAAATGAACAATGCCAATTGTGACAATCATCGAAGTTGTCTAATGTTAAATAGGAGAAGCGCTGCCAGAGGACAGACGCACAAACTTTAAAAACATGGTCCTTTGAACCGGATATTATTAAAACTTTTGCTGACATTTTTTCTAATATCCTTGTTCATGCAAGACTATAGGTATATTTAGTAGGTATAAAAAGTAATGCTAGTCTTATATTACCGTTACCTGAGACGCGTTGACATACTCCTGCGAGTCGTCGATGCGCGCGCGCCGCTCCTGGTACTGCGGCTGCTGCTTGATCGGCTCCGCTCCGCCTTCGTGATACCTGCTGGCGTGGTCAGTACTATAGTAACGTAATAATTTCTTACCGTGGGCACAAGGAATGTCGGAAATGGAGTCTTATATAGCGTTGTTGATGATGTAATGCGTCTCTCCGTAGCTGTTCTAGTTGCCTTCCTAGTTGTTGTCATTACGCTATGACACTGTTTATAATGAAGTTTAAATACCAAAAGTATGTTGCTACTGTTTCAAATTGAGAATAATTCTTGAGATAAACTCCCATTCGTGTAACGGTTAAGTTTTTTTTTACTTTATGCTAAAACTCTTTACCATTTTCTAATAATAAAGACATAACCAGAGAGACTGAGAGAAGGTATCAAAAGACAGTAATAGCTACGTGCACTAGAAGAGTCATTAAAGATAGGCATCGCGTATTATGATGCGTTACATTACCGCTGCCTACTTCTGCCTACCCGGCACGCCACTGAGTAAGAGAAGGCGTAAAGCTCACCTGTTATAGTCTCTCTCCCTGCTGCTGTGGTCCTTCCTGCCGTGGCACTTGGCGGGCGTGCTGTAGGCGCAGTCGTAGTCCCCGTAGTCGTACAGGGGGGGCGAGTCCTGGAACTGGGGAGGGGGGGCGCTCGCCTGCAACCGACAACTGCACTAAGCAACCACAGGCATGGCCACGGTCAATATTATCGTGATACTGGTATGTCAATATACGATAGTGGATTTTAAAACAACGGCCTCGCCGCGTACGCATCAATATTTCGTGATATGGATCGCGATATACGCGGATCACACGGTAATATTGACAATCTAATCCAAGCCAATCAGAGAAGGACACTGTCAATCTCAAAGTGATCCGTGGTAGCTTAGTGATTTGACCTATGGCCTCTCAAGTAGAGGGTCGTGGATTCAAATCCCGGGCTCGCACCTCGGAGTTTTTTGCAATTTATGTGCGAAATTAGGTAGGTACATTTGAAATTTACCATGTGCTTTTCGGAAAGGAAAACATCGTGAGGAAACCTGCACACATTTGCGAAGCAATTCAATCTGTAGATGATGATGAGATGATATCTTAATAATCATTGCTAGAAATAAGGCGCTATGGAGGCATATAATATACTGCCTACTTTATTGATCGAGCGAGCGCAAAGTGTCTCCATACGACATAATAGTATCACGATCATACAGTACCCGGCCATAAGTATCGCACTTCGGTCTTTAGAAAGAGACAATTGGCGTCGCGTAAGTTAGAGCGAGACCATGCTCTACGAAGCCAAAACTAGCCGAGAAATCGATGTATAATCTTCATGGCCGGGTACTGTAATATACGAAAACAATCATTGGTCAATACGTAATGGAGAGACTTGGTCGCTCGGTGTAGGTGTGCGGTGGGCTACCTGGAAGTGTATCCCGACGCGCGCGGGCGGCGGGTAGGGCGCGGGCGCGTGCGGCGGCGACGGCGCGCCGTCCTGGAACTGCGGCGGCGCCGACACGTAGCACTCCTCCACCGCCCACGCCGCGTACGCCGAGCTGTAGCGCCTGCAGGCAAACCATTGGTTGCTACAGGCCACGGCAATAGGGAACTGAGCTTGACGACCCGACAAAATCAATACCCGGCCTTCACTTCACTACATAGTATAAAACAAAGTCGCTTTCTCTGTCCCTATGTATGCTTATATCTTCAAAACTACACAACGGATTTTGATGCGGATTTTTTTTATAGATAGAGTGATTCAAGAGGAAGGTTTTTATGTATAATTCTACGCAGACGAAGTCGCGGGCAGAAGCTAGTCTTTAATAAATTTCAAAATATAAATTCGATTTTTGAAGTTTGTTTGCTTGTATGCGTTTAGTTCACATTAAGTCATTAATTTGAGAGAGAGAGAGAGAAAGAGACAGACGGTATGATATGAACTTCGAAAGTTGAATTTCGGTGTAGCGCTCCTAAACATAGTGCGATCAAGTAAAGACACTTGCCGCACCATCGAATTAGAAACTAATTGGTCTGGCAGCTGTACCTCGCGAGTATTATGTTATCAACGAATCTATACTGCGCGCTGTGCTGCGTGTAGTGCCCGCTGAGCCGCGTAGTGCTGTCTCACTCACCCCTGGTGCTCGTGCTCGTGCTGCGTGGAGGAGCCGGAGTCTGCGCGCGGCGCGCGGGGCGCGGGGTCCCGCGGCGGCGCGTGCGCGGGCGCGCTGTGCTGCGTGTAGTGCCCGCTGAGCCGCGTAGTGCTGTCTCACTCACCCCTGGTGCTCGTGCTCGTGCTGCGTGGAGGAGCCGGAGTCTGCGCGCGGCGCGCGGGGCGCGGGGTCCCGCGGCGGCGCGTGCGCGGGCGCGCTGTGCTGCGTGTAGTGCCCGCTGAGCCGCGTAGTGCTGTCTCACTCACCCCTGGTGCTCGTGCTCGTGCTGCGTGGAGGAGCCGGAGTCTGCGCGTGGCGCGCGGGGCGCGGGGTCCCGCGGCGGCGCGTGCGCGGGCGCGCTGTGCTGCGTGTAGTGCCCGCTGAGCCGCGTAGTGCTGTCTCACTCACCCCTGGTGCTCGTGCTCGTGCTGCGTGGAGGAGCCGGAGTCTGCGCGCGGCGCGCGGGGCGCGGGGTCCCGCGGCGGCGCGTGCGCGGGCGCGCTGTGCTGCGTGTAGTGCCCGCTGAGCCGCGTAGTGCTGTCTCACTCACCCCTGGTGCTCGTGCTCGTGCTGCGTGGAGGAGCCGGAGTCTGCGCGCGGCGCGCGGGGCGCGGGGTCCCGCGGCGGCGCGTGCGCGGGCGCGCTGTGCTGCGTGTAGTGCCCGCTGAGCCGCGTAGTGCTGTCTCACTCACCCCTGGTGCTCGTGCTCGTGCTGCGTGGAGGAGCCGGAGTCTGCGCGTGGCGCGCGGGGCGCGGGGTCCCGCGGCGGCGCGTGCGCGGGCGCGCTGTGCTGCGTGTAGTGCCCGCTGAGCCGCGTAGTGCTGTCTCACTCACCCCTGGTGCTCGTGCTCGTGCTGCGTGGAGGAGCCGGAGTCTGCGCGTGGCGCGCGGGGCGCGGGGTCCCGCGGCGGCGCGTGCGCGGGCGCGCTGTGCTGCGTGTAGTGCCCGCTGAGCCGCGTAGTGCTGTCTCACTCACCCCTGGTGCTCGTGCTCGTGCTGCGTGGAGGAGCCGGAGTCTGCGCGCGGCGCGCGGGGCGCGGGGTCCCGCGGCGGCGCGTGCGCGGGCGCGCTGTGCTGCGTGTAGTGCCCGCTGAGCCGCGTAGTGCTGTCTCACTCACCCCTGGTGCTCGTGCTCGTGCTGCGTGGAGGAGCCGGAGTCTGCGCGCGGCGCGCGGGGCGCGGGGTCCCGCGGCGGCGCGTGCGCGGGCGCGCTGTGCTGCGTGTAGTGCCCGCTGAGCCGCGTAGTGCTGTCTCACTCACCCCTGGTGCTCGTGCTCGTGCTGCGTGGAGGAGCCGGAGTCTGCGCGCGGCGCGCGGGGCGCGGGGTCCCGCGGCGGCGCGTGCGCGGGCGCGCTGTGCTGCGTGTAGTGCCCGCTGAGCCGCGTAGTGCTGTCTCACTCACCCCTGGTGCTCGTGCTCGTGCTGCGTGGAGGAGCCGGAGTCTGCGCGTGGCGCGCGGGGCGCGGGGTCCCGCGGCGGCGCGTGCGCGGGCGCGCTGTGCTGCGTGTAGTGCCCGCTCGATCCGCCAGAATCGCGCGCGAACGACGAGCCGCAACGACTGGGGGATTACACTCACACATAATAGGCCATCCTTTCTGGCAAACGTCAGATATCTGTGGTGCAGTCTCTATTTGTTATGTGCTAGTTACGGAACAGACAGAGACCGCTTAATATATCAGCAACTTAACAGAAAGTGTTGGAATAGGCCCTAAAAATATTACATAGATATACCTTTATAAACAAATCTGATACCTAACGATAAAATAGAGAACTTTCTTTGTTACCTGTTGTAAGACTGGTAATTTTCTTCACCCGGCGAGGGATGCTCCGAAAACGCCTCACAAGATGACATGAGCGACGAGTGGTTAGACCTAGAAATAATAATGTCATAGAAGCAAATTCTCAACAACTTCAACAAGGCAACTGATCTACTTATGATACAGATTGTTAATGAGAATTACCGTGTGCCTTTGGAAGAGCAGGAAGCTGTTCGTTGGTGCGTAGAGTGACGGCGACGCCGCGGCGACCTACCGATTGTCTCGGTGCCCCGCGCGTTTGCGCTAAAAATAGTCAATTACATAGTTTACTTCACTCTAAAATCAAATTATTTGGTCACGTAACGACGATTCAGGGTAGAGCCAAAATACCAGGTGGTCGATCACCAAGCCGATAGAGAGACACCATCAAAACTGTCGCCAAGATCCCTGTAGTAAAATACGGCCGCCAGTGGAGACCGGTGATAATCTTTAACTTCGACTTTAGCGAAAAGAAGTTTTTCATGAGAAGTGCTTTCGTTTGTAACTTTGATTTTGCGTAATATCATGAAAAGTGTTGAAGCCGTTGTTTATATAAATTCCCGCTAGATGTCGCTTTAGCGGATTCAAACTTAGTATCGTTTGTTTCTCGTAGTAACTTCATTAGGGTATTGAATGAAATCAAAGTTTACTTTGTTTCTCACTAGATGGCGCTGTACCGTGCTACAAACTAGCTAACGTTTGTTTCTGTAAAATGGTAATAACTTTCGGATGTTTTCGAATTAAATTGAGTTTTGGCAGAGCAACAGTGTTTGATTAATACAAAAAGGACATCAAGAAAAACGTTCCCCATCACCATAGTTACATAAAATCCTTTATCGCCTATGACATCCCGCTTCTGATTTAAATTCTGAAAAAAAGTGGCGACGAGTAAACATTTCAAGATTAACTTGAATGATTATGAAAGAGGGATCTATTCTACATGAGATGAAAATGAACTCACTGTTCAGGGTAGCACCGCGCTTGCGTGTGCAGATCGGGCAGTGACTTGTGACTGTTGATGTTGGTGCAGCCGTCCTCTTCGCGCATGCTCGGTTGGGAGTGGGAATTTGATCTAGAAACAGACACAACTACTTGTACACAGACGATTTTATCAGGGTTATAAATCACAATCACATAAGGGGTTTCGAAGGACACTAAAATAGTTGAGACTGCCGAAGAGTCATCTACTTGGAAAATAATAACCCTTGGGAAAGCAGTATGAGAGGTGTTCTTATGGGCTGAGGTTTAATGAAAATACTAATCTAATTACTTGTTTAATCACAAAATTGTTCTTGAACCTTAAGTTGTTGAACCTCGTTGATCGAGTGTGCGATAGTTGAAGAAAAGAGCTCGTCATCATTATCCGATGTATCCTTTCTTATTGACCAGTACAACTGACCCACGGAGTTGTAGGTGTAGGTAGGTGTAGGAAGACTTAGGACGGTTCTTCAAAACCTCATCTTTAAAACCAAATTCCTCCTCGCCTCCGGAGCTAGCAGGGTTTGCCGTTGGAGGATACCTCAAGGCGGTCACGATGATGATGATGTTGGCCAGTGGTGGTGTACCTGGTGTAGCGCGGCGCGGAGTGCGCGTACATGGCGGGCGGGCTGATGGCGTGCAGCGGCTCCGCGGGGGAGCCCTCGGCGCTGCGCAGCGGCTCCGGCAGCGCCATGTGCTCGGGGCTCGGCGTCGAACTCGCTGCCGATAACACATCAGAGATAATTGGTGCCCCGACTACCAACATCTGATGCTCAATCAAACTTGTGAGAATTTTGCATCTTTGACACCCCGCCGACTATTAATTTAAGCTAAGAATTTTAGATAGATGGTATATCATCTGCAGCTGACTGCCTGTTAGACAAGATGTCAGAGACAACGGCGCCTTAAATTACTGGAGATAGAGTCAAGCAGATATATTTCTTGAGGAACATACAGATGAATTAATAGAAGGGATCACTTAGGTATAGTACACGAAATTCCCACGAGGTAAGAAACTAGCCTATTTTCGATACTCGTTCTTCCACGGGTGGGAGCGGGAATAAGTTAGTTTAAAGTAAAGCTAAATAATATCAAGAAGTAATACTCACGTATGGAATACGCACTCTTGATCACAACCTCATTGGCTCTCTGCCGGGGTATGACGAACGACTCTGGAAAGAACACCCTCGCGTCTCCAAAGCTCAGCGGCCTCTTCTCGCGGTGCTCCTCTGACTTGTGAGGCTTGGACCCTGAGGTCCCGGAAGACGATGTACCGGAGAAGGTGCCTGAAGTGTGCGGACGGGCGTTCTCACGGTCAGGGTAGGATTCTTTCACGCGACGAGGTTCCGCGTAGATTTTGTGCGCTAGGAAAGAAATAAAGTGTAATGAACACACTAAATATTTTCTGAAATTATTTAAACTAAGACATTTTTGTTTACGTCAGTCAGGTTAGGGATTCTTGGTTAGTAGCAGCGTATTTGGCATTAATTGGTCTGAGCTGAGAGCACACCATCTTCCCATTCATATGAGGAGTAGGTATTATGATGATTGATGCCTTGGAAAACTATTGTTCAAATCTGTGTTTCATTTGTGGTTTAGCCGTAAACACTTCCTTATCTATACCTGTAGCTTTCACGAACCATCAAACATTTCAAAATTTGAGTCAAAAGACCAAAAACTTTTTACAACCAAAACCGCCATCTCCCGTGTGTCTATACAAATATGTGGATCAACTAAAACCAATTACCTTGACACTTGCGACCACACACACCGTACTACACGCGCTTGCAGATCAGTTAGGTTTTGGGTCAAGGACATGTTCGTAACACACGGCATATATCGGTGCGGGCATCCCACAAACTTACCAGTATAGTGTGGCGAGTACATGTTCTCCCGACTGTCCCCGTGCCCCAGCAGCCGCCGCAGCGTGTTCTGCAGACCCTCGCCCGCGCTGACGGCGCGACGGGTGCTCACCACGGCGCTGCGAGTCGTGCCATCTGTACAAAAGACTATTGGTACAACTTAAATAAATACGACCCGTTGGAAATTTTCGTGCACCTTCCTCGTTGGAATACGGTTCCAACTATTTTGTCCTGTTACGCTACTCGCCGTAAGCGAAGTTCTATTCCTCTTTCACATGAAAGTCTTATGCGTAAGAGTGCGATAGAATATCGCCATCGGCGTTGACATTCAGGAATTTTGTTTACAGGTTAATTCAAAGACCACGCAGCATTTAGGGATAGGGAACAGAGCATTTATACTTCAAGCTTTCAGTAGGTTTAGGGACTATTCAGACCTATCAAGTTATATTATATTTATAGTTTGAAAAGACTTAATCAGTTAGCTTGGGAGCTTACATGGATTGCAGCAAGCGTCATTGTTCAGGGTGCTGGAACTGACTAGGTGGCAGCCACCAGCGGCGATCGCTTGGCCTAAGCCACTGCTCACCTGAAATTTAAATAAATATGATGTAGGTCTTAAGCACCCCGGCAAGGCAATTACAACTTGGACGGGTTAAGCTTTGCAATTTGAAGGCAATTATTTAAGTACCTACTGCTTAAAGTAGTTCAGGTAAACACCTGTCTAGTTTGAGGAAAACGAATGGTGAATTCTGATTCAGTGAGGCAGTTTTCAACAATCATCTCTACAACACTCCACTTATCTCTTTCACACTTGATCCGCTGAGATATAAGCGGATATACTTACCCTGAGCGGCAGCTCCTGCTTCCGATCCAGCACGGTCTCCGACTTGACGTAGAACGCTTTGGACTCGGCGAGCATTTCGACGGCGCTCTTGCGCTTCTGCTGCGCAGGCGCGCGCGGCGCCGCCATGCTGTCCTTCTTACGAGGCAGCTTGAAGCTGGCGAACAGGGAGTCCGCTAGACGACGCCTGGGGAAACGGCGCATAAGATAGGCGTAAGGCGCAATTGAGATTCGGGATTGGCTAGAATGAGGTACGGGGAATGAAGTTTTAGGTTGATATTTTTCAATTGTGGATGCAGGTATCAATTCCGTTTCAGTTTCCGTGAATATTTGTCTGCATCTGTTTCTGTTTCAGGCCAATAAGTTTCGCGCTATTAAATAGATAGGTAAGTCTTATTTAGAAGACATTATCTGAGATTCGGAAACCTGTGCGGCCTTGGTGAGAATGTGAACAAGTACTACGCAACCATAGATATGCGATAAGCGGGATGTATGTAAACATTGTCTATATTCTAGATTCGAGCAAGGCTCACCTGGGCGGCGACTCGAAGGACCGCGAGTAAGAAGGCAAGGCAGCAGCGCCCTCAAACTTCTTCCTCACTTCCTCGACCTTGGACCAGCTCGACTCCACATTGAGCCGGCGGTTCAGTGGGGCGTTTTGTGACGCATGCTTCGCCAACTCCTCGCGCGTCCGCTGTATGTCGAACTGGGGGACATCGACTCTTTAGATTACCAGGCTTGGATTATGGAATATAGAGGGAGGTGAGTGTCACTGTCACCACCACATATCGGAGCATAGAAAGCGGTTTAAAATCAAAACCTTGTCGCTCCGATTGCGTCTGATGGCTTTGTTAACTCCTGGGTGCCAGAAGGAAAATAAGAAACCTTACAATAAACCACAATTCCACACACATTTACAAAATTCAAGAAGAAGAGTACAGTAGTATTTTGAAGTCTTGCCCAGGACGTCTTTAATTGTAAAATTACTGTGGGGCAATAGACCTGAAAGGTATATAACTGGAGGGCTTAGTGTACCTTGACGGAGAGCTCAGGTATGGCGTTCTGGCGCAATCGCGGCTCGTGGCATCGCTCGGCGAGCTGGCGCCGGCGCAGCGAGAGCGTGGCGGCCGCCAGCCGCTCCTCCTCCTCGTCGAAACACCTGCAAAACACGACACATAGAATAAAAGAGGCTCCTCCATTACCAGGGAAGAAGGTAAGTGAACTCTGCATAGGTAGACTGTGCGAGTACCTAATGTAGCGATACTAAAACCACCTAGTCCTCGACTACTCATATTTTGCTACGCCTTATCAAAGTTACTTACCGCGAATGCATAAATAAAACTCCCAAATCTCTTCCGTCGGACTTCGGTCACAAGGCGTAACATCTGTCTGGAGAGAGAACTCTCTACTGTGGCCTCTCCCCTTACTAGTCTCTACTATGGTGTATACCGTGTAGAGGGCAATGGTCTCACGCAATGGGGTGTTACCGACTGGATTATCTTCGTCAACGCCAAACAGCGGTGGATTACGGAGGATTTCACCCGAATTGCCCCTCATCATAGGGATCTGGGGTCATATAGAAAGTCTGTCCCAGTACGAGTGGGTTACCTAGCGGGTTGCGCGAGGTGCGAGCGGCACGGCTGGTAGCAGGAGAGCGCGGCCATGTCGCCGGGTGCTGGGGCCGCCGCGCGCGCCACACATCATTCACCCCGCCACACCCTCACGCCACCCCGGTCACTATAATTATCTGGAACAAAGGAGAAAGTAATTAAAACCAGCTAACCAATCAACAAAAAAAATCTACCACCCATCCAAAATAGGTATACTGGTTTTGTTGCTGGGAAGTTTACTATGAAACCACGTCGCCGAATGTCGTATTCAGGCGACAAAAGACTAATATTTTTAATTACAATCTGAGCTTACATTTAATTTGACAATGACCACTACAGTGGACATGGTCTATAAGTTTTTTTTTGTATTTTTTTAACATACAATATTTAGAACTCTAAAATGACGATGAGGCTTCAACCATGAATTCCTTAAAATTATGTTACTGTTTCTAATGTACAAAGCATTTATTTACTTACTTACTTACTTTAACCGATACTTCCCAGCTGGATATAGCGCATAGCACATAATTATGCCAACATTAAAGTCATGGGAGAAAAGTGTACCTACTGGCGTCACTGAAAATCAGCGTCACGACATTATCCTGGATCTTATCGTGACACAGCTGAGTGGCGGCCATTTGGCTGGTTGGAATAAGTATCCATGTAAAATATTCTGTTTGTGTTTCTGTATCAGCTAATAAAGTTTTCTTATTCTTATTCTTAAAAGTGTGCTTTGGAAAACTGCTTCACAATGACAGATCATGTTGGTAATTATACGGAGCGACTAAGACCATTCGTGAGTGACACATCTATAGGTAGTTTTTGTTTAGTATTTTGCTTGGTCTATGGGTCAGTGGCCAAACAATGGGTTCAATAAAAATAGAGAGTTGTGGAGGTCAAACGAACAAACGTTGGTGCGCGGATGAATAACAGGAGAGACGCAGATGACGTTAGAAAACAAATTGATGAATCACATTTTGTATTCGGTGGTTTATTTTATTAGTGCCATGCAGTGGCGTGGCGTCAAGTATACCAGAAGGCAAGCCGAAGGGAATTTAACTAGCCTTTTCCTCTAATTCTGCACAATAAAGTGCCCAACTGCCTTAAACTAGGCAAGCCAGTGGGAATCGAATTCTATGGACGCGACGCCACTGGTGCCATGTTCTCTTCTTAGTTGTAGGTAATGAGATGCCTCCAGATAGACTTATATTTTTAGGCTTGGCTTGGAACCCATGATTCCGAATCAAAGTTCTCAGACGAGGATTAATTTTACACAGAATAAAAATTAATTTGACATAGTTGCGTACAGCATGCTTACGGATAAATAGACTGAAGAAATTGCGGGTTTATAATCCTCAGACGAAGCCACATACAAAGGTTTATTCAAAATAAAGAAACTTTAATTCTAGAAAACATTAATTTAGTTTAAAAGTAACCATATTGATGTTAAGTGTGAAAACGCGCACCAAACCGTAAAATGTGTGATAATGAATGCGTGCCAAATTAATTAAATTAATACAATAATGCGTCCTAGTTATCCAAAAACCGACCAACCAACTACCTGAATGTAAAAGAAGGGCCCATAGTCAGTAATCGCTCGCCGCTAATACAAGTACTCGTATGGTAAGTATTTATAATCATGTAGGTAACTTTAAAGGAAAATTATGGCAGAATTGTTATTTTGTATATGAAAGACAATTTTTAATGCATTTTTCAAAACAATTATCTCGGCCTCACTCCCTTACCATACATAAGGAGTGTCCCATCCAATTTTACTTAACGTCAACAAAAGACATCCCTTCAAAATGTCATTTACGTAGCCCATAAGAATTATAGAGTAAAATGCCTGCCTGACTGATACACGGACAGGGCGAAACTCCACGACACGGGTTCGGTTTCTTCCACTTTGGCTACGGAACTCTAAAAACGCATTGCGTACCTACCGAGCATTACCGCTTTTTGGGCTGAACAAATAATTGGGCGCTTCCGTGAATTCGTTAACTAGTTCATTACAATAACAAAAGAGTGTTGACCCAAATTCTTTGGACAAAAGGTGTCAATCAGGCTCGCTCGCAGAAAATAATTGCTACAAAGTTTTGTCCCTCAGGGGTATCAGAAAAATATAAAAACGTTGAAATTCTGTAAGTAGGACGCAAAGGGCGCTTTTACGTATCATTTTTTGATACTAACCAGCGTTTTCTGACAGACCATCATTTCCAAGAAAAATGTGCCGGAAAAAAAAATAGACAGATATTTTTTCTCCATACATACATACGTACATACACACATAAATAAATCGCGTCTTTATCCCTTACGGGGTAGACAGAGCCCAAGGTGACAAAGACCTACATGCCACGTTTAGCAAGATTATGGGCGTACCTATAGATGGAAAATGGAATCAAAATAATGATGGGTTGCTAGCCGCATCGCCTATAACATGCTTCCTGTGATTTTCACCCTTTCCCTCAATGGACTTTTACCATCTCCGCAGGAAGAGAAACAACTGGTACATTCTATGTTTTTTCTTTGCTCCCAGACCAGCATGGAAGAGTTCAGCATTTTCTCGATTATCTTTGATTTTAATAATTATTCATTGGAGCTAAATGTCCTCTAGCAACAAATAACGAAGTGTGCTTTTAAATTGAGGATGCTAATTTTAACATACATCCGAGGTTGTTATCTTCCACCGGATTAGCTCCTATCTCTACCATCAACTTAAATTCCCACCCATCAACTTCCCCATGTTTTCCACGCGCATTGTTCATCTATTTCTCATAAACACCCGTAATTATATTACAAAGTTAATACGTCATAAAAAACTAGCCTGTACTTTCATTTTCCCGCGAGTGCTAACTTTCTAGTTCAGTGTATTAATCTCGGTTGGTAACAGTTATTAGTCGGGATGCCTATTTATTGTCACTATTGTTTACCAGTAATTGTGCAGACATGCATCCAACTCTTTCAGTACCCCCCCCCCCCCCCGGATATGGTTATGACTAGGGCAATCTTTAAAAGGACGGTCATAAATATCAAAGAATGGTCGAAGATCTTTTCGGGTACGCTGTCTAAGAGAAAAATCCTGAATTGTCTGAAGTACTGACACACTGAAAGGTATAAATAAACTAAAATTATGTATTTCGACACTACAGCCATCTTCTTACACTTAAATATACAAGATTTCACAAAAAACATTCACGTATATTTCAAATATCCCTTAGAAAAGTTCGTTTTAATATGATCTTGATATTAGCCTTGCAAAGTTTCGTTCATTTGGGAGCTACGATGCCACAGAGAGAAGCACAAATATAAGTACACATACAAAGTTAAACTTACAACTGTTTCGGGTAGCAAATTAAAAAATAACGTGCAGTTGCATAATAAGTTCTTTTGAATTCTTTTTTTGCAAATTTCGGTGGAACAAAGTGAAAATTTTACGTCTTACGTAGGTACGTTTTAAAATCTCCTTTAATTCTTACGAAAGATTCTCTGTAAGTCTTTTCAGTACCCATGTAAAATAAAATCAATAGGTAAGTAATAAGTAGGTACAAATGTAAACATTCAAGATACATACACTCAGTAGCTGAATGTTGTGCTACTTGCACATGTCGGACCAATCAAGTTCTGACAAGAAACCGATCAAGAATAATAAACGAACGATTAATGCAGCGCTATGCAAATTAATGATGAATTATACCCGGCAGAGGCAGTAACTCACCGCAATCAGAGACCGGGGCTGTTTGACGCGGGGCAACGCGGTCAGGAATCGAACAAATCATAATGGAAATGAGATAAAGATAGTACCTACTTTACTACGTCGGCTTAAAACATGTAGTGTGCCCATGAAAACCAATTGAACTATACAACTCTTACAGAATTTATTCAAATAAGTTTCCGTCAAAAAATTTATTGTTAATACAAGCTTTTCTTGGTGACTGTACTTGCATTCGAGTTTGTGTACCAATTTTCAAGTCAATCAGACCAACCATTGAAGAGTTCTGCGAGTTCATTTAAGTCGGTTCAGTAGGTACAGAGGCTTATGAGTGAAGAGGCCACAGACAGATAGACAGAGTTACTTTCGTATTTAAAATATTAACAGGGAAGTACGGAGGTAGGGCTGGCGACCCCCCACTGCTCGCCACAGGGTTTCAGGTCTCCGCAGCAAGCTGTATCGGCCACTACCACTTCCGCAAGGATCTCCCAGTCAATTCGCTTTTGATCAACTCCCATAGTTAGAGTAGACCGTGTGCCTTTGTAAATCCGCTAAAACGAATTTAACGGTCAAGTGTATAAGAACTTCGATTACATGACTCACCGTAACGACCCATTGAAGGTGTAACGGTCGTGTTGCGCAAGCAGCAAACAAACCGACAAGCGGTGAAATCAATTCCCAAATTGCCCGTTTTCCCCTCGTCGGCTACTTAGCAAATTTGTGGCTTTCGAGTACGCGACAAAAATCCTACTTACGTAGGTGTATACCTATTGTAAGTGAGAAAGTTTGTGAGTGTGTCTGTCACTCCTCACGATAAACGGCCGAACGGATTTTGATGAAATATCGTATATAGACAGTTGCATCTCTAGAATAACACCATCTACATTTTATTCCGATAATCCCACGGGATCACGATTTATCTATACGCATGCAAAATCTTAAAATATTAACGGCTATAGTATAACACAAGTATTTTGCACGAATGTTTCTTCATGCGGCACAATAAATGAAGAATACGATGAGAATTTTCGGGAAGTTCCATGGATTCTTTGTGAACCAGATCTATATACTACATACTTATTTAATACTAGCTGTTGCCCGCGACTTCGTCCGCGTGTGTTTTTGTGATACTTACGGCTTTTCTCGATATCAAAATTATTATTATTATTATGACTATTAACTTCGTCACATGAACCACTGAAAGTATGTACGAAACTATACTTTTAGAATTACGTCATGAAAATAATAATTTGCGACACGGAATCTTGAAAAAAAATCAAGTGCAAACTGGTTAATGACTCATCACATTTATTTATGCTTTATTTTACAAATGGTTTTATTTATAGTTTTGTTTATAGTTTCTTTATTCAAAAAAGCTAAGTACAGTTTTAATTACATCACTATTAATTTCGCCAAACTATGACGCTTATTGGCGAATACTGCGCTCACTTTAACGATATTTGTACCCTGATTAATTTAAAAAATTAAATCTATTCTAACCAAATAATACATAAATGTTTACCTGTTTTTACCTTACGACTAACAATTCATTTACTAATCCGTTTTAATTAATATTTTGCGACTCAATTTTTTCTAGCAGAAGCTTTTTTAATTTATTTTCTTGGTTTAAGTAGGTACGTAATTACAGATTATTAACACTTATTATCATTCTACAAATTAATTACCTACAGGGGCCTTGCCATAGTTGCCATGATGTCTTAATGCGATTCAGTTTAGGTTCGCTCGCTGTCAGATTTATACTAAAAGCACCAACTTTTCACAATAAAATTCTGACATGTTCGTAGCGCAGGCGTAAACGCGCCCTTTGATTTTGCTTTTTATAGGCAAAGCTACCAAGAACATACAGCCAAGCGTTTCACGCCGCCCTCATATTAATATCAGGTTTTCAAATAAGAGTGCGTTCAAAAACCGAACTCGTTGTTAATAATGGCGGGCGCAATAAATAAAAACAAAAGTAACGGTATTGCATATTGAACTTTAGGTGTTAGGTAAAGAACACAATTTAGGACGCCAATTTAGGTTGATTTAGGATCGACAAAAATCTCTTCGTTGAAAAAATGCCTGTACAGCATGTAATTATTATATTAATGTTTTTTCAAAATTGACACGCTTTTCCGGCTATTATGTCTTATGTACATTTGTATCTATCTATTTTCTTCGTAGTATTATTTTGTTTGTAACTATTACCAACTACTTATACCGAGGAAGCTGATTTTCTTGAGTTCCGCTATTTTGTGCGTAATCACCTCAAAAATCAAATTTCAAGAAAACTGAGAAATTATATTTACCTGTATTAAATTGGAAGTATTATTTAGCAATTTCAAAAGGTCTTCATTGGTTTTTATTGTATAGGTGTATGAAGTTAATTAATTTTAAACACAAAACCCTCTTTTTTGCGCCTCTGGATGAGATAAAAAAAAAATGCTAAAACAGGTATTTCTTTATTTTTATTACTAAGTATTTATTCTGAGTTTCATGATTCTAGAACAATCTAATTTTCTTTTTTCATACAAACTTTAACCCCCCTTTTCACCCCCTTTTTCCAAAATTTTCCACAATTTCTGTAGCCTAAATCCTATTCTGAATTTATTGGAATCGATTTAAGAACATTTCATTAATATCCGTTCAGTAGTTTTTACGTGATGCTCAGTCAAACAAACAAACAAACAAAAATTTTAAAAATGGTTTTAATATGTTCAGTTACCGATTTTAAGTCACCCTGGTCGGTTTTTTTTTTTAAATCTTCAATGTACAGATTTTTTGGTCTCAACGATTTTATTATATGTATAGATGAAAAATAAAATGAAAATGTTTATTTTAACAAAAGGAGATTACAATTAGCGTTACACAATGAATCCCAAACTTAGGATAAGCCTTGTATCTTGGGACCCGGAATTAAAAATACATACACTTTATAACAACAAATCTCTGTCTTCGAGATATTTATGCTTTCGTTCGTGTTATTCAACAAAAACAACCGACAAACACCAACCCTATATATCTGCGGTTACAACCGTGACTCTACCAGCTTTATGGGCCAATTCTAAAATCGGTTCGTCGGCAAATTCGACTGGGGCTCGGCTCGTATTTTCCCTAAAGACTCCCCAGGTCCATATTTCTTGGGGCTTACATTGTCAGCGCCGTGGGCGTGTCAGTATACAAATAATAGCTTAAGATACTCAACTCTACATTCGTTTGTTTGAGGTTTCCGAGACTCTTCGTTAATAATAAGTTTAAATATTGGGACCGAGAGCGACGACAGCGCCACGTAACAGGCGGCCATTATGGACAATATTGTCACCGCTGTCAAACAAGAAGTAAGTAAATATTGTGAAAAATATTAATGAAATCTTGTGTTATTTTACTATATTACACAATTTTGGACAATGGTAGTCAGTAACATTATTGCCAATAATATTAAAATTGTTGTTTTCAGTGAAATTTTAGAGGTTAGGTAACTTACTTTTTTTTTCTTACGGCAAATATCCACTTATTTCTTTGGTCTCGTTTCCACCATGGTCTTGGAAATTGGTCAAATTTACAGTCGCTATTCTTCTTGGTGTTATTACAATTCACAACAACACATCTTACCAGGACCATATTTTTATCTCAAAAACGATTAGAAAATGTTTACTGCAATATGGATTTGACAGCTCAAGTCAGCGACAAAAATGACAATTTTAGCCGTAGCGAGCGCTGTGATCGTTTAGGCTACCCCCTCCACCCGCTTTGCACTCTGCCAATAGACCGTGCAGCTTCTGCCCCGAACTTCGTTTTTCGTTAGCAATGATTTAAATTCTGTCCAGTTATAGTTTTTGTTACAGCTTTTGCGTAGGTAAATCCTTGAAGTAATTTACACAAGTAAGTCAAATCAAATCAAATCAAATCAAATCGTTTATTGATAATTATAGGTACACGTAAGTTAGATGATATATTTAAAGTAACCGCTATAATTTGCCTTTCAGGCGTACAATATTTGCTTTCTTATAATCTAAAAATAGTTTTTATTTTGTAACAATATGGATGGGATGGGATACCGTAAAATCATGCTCTAGAAATTCATTTATATCGTAAAATACATTATTTTTCAATATTTTTAACACAGATCTTTTAAATAATATTAAATTTTGATTTTTTATGGTATCTGGCAACTTATTAAATAGTTTTGCAGCCGTTACAAATATACTTTTTTTATAGTAGGCTGTCTTAACATCATTATTTGGTAGGACAGTAAATTTATTGTGAAATTTTCTTGGCCGCTTCTTCTCAATTACTCTAAACAAATGAATATGATCCTTGACAAACATACATGCCTCTAGTATGAACATTGAGGGAAGCGTTAAAATATTGTAACGTTTAAACAGTGGTTTACAACTCTCAGTGTCTTTAACTCTTGCGATGGATCTTACACATTTTTTTTGTACACGGAACACATCCATTTTATTTGTAGAGTTCCCCCAATGTAGCAAACCATATCTCAAATTGCTGGCAACATGACCATGGTAGGCACAAAGAGCAGCACCTTGGGATGATATTACGGATAGTTTTCTTAGGGCATACACATATTTGCTAAGGCTTTTACACAGGTGATTTGTATGTGCCTTCCAGCTTCCATGGCAGTCTAACATCAGGCCAAGAAATTTAATTTCTTTTACTTGTTGAAGAGTAATATCTTTATATTTTATAATAATATCTTTGGGTTTCGACTGTGGTAAGTAGAATTGCAAGTACTTTGTTTTCTCTAGGTTTACTGTGAGCTGATTAGACTTATACCACTCCATTACATTACTTAATGTTAGATTAATTCTATCCTGATAGCTGTCAGCATCATTGCCTTTTATTAAGATGGTGGTGTCATCAGCAAACAAGACAACATGATTTTTTGTTACACTAGGCAAGTCATTGATAAATAACAAGAAGAGCAGTGGCCCCAAAATACTTCCTTGAGGTACTCCTCGCTCAACAGTTCTAATATGTGAGTTAAAACCCAGTTCAGTTTTATTAATAATTTTTGTAATAGCCGTATACTGTTTTCGATTACTCAGATATGATTTGATAAGATCAAAGGCAATACCTCGCACACCATATCCATATATTTTGTCTAAAAGCATTTTGTGACATACAAAGTCAAATGCTTTTGTCATGTCCATAAAGATAGCTGTTATAGGTGTACGAGTAGTTGAATTATCTAGTTAATTTACTCAACTTACAATGTTTACCTATTATGAGGTTGCTATTTGTATTCTATGGATTCTAGGTGTTTTTTTTTTATGTTGAACTCGAAGTAGCAATATGAACATTTCTTACGGAGAATCGCTGCCACATTTGCCACGGCTTTGTCCAATAGCAGCTGCTTTGGGTTCGGTGCGAGCGAGAATGTAAACACATGTTGACTATTGTCGACTTAAAAGGGAGGTAATAAACGTAGAATTAACTAAAGGTCCACGGACTTCGATAAACGAGGGACGGCATTGGCCGTGCGCCAAACACAGGCCCGGCTTACTGTTAATTACAACATTTATGAACTAAACCTGCGACCTGTAATATTACACGAGGGTTCGAGTCTCCGTTTAGCGAGGCGAACTCAGTGTAAACCGCTTACTCTGAAAAGCCAACGGTTTTTAAATTTAGACGCGTAAATGGACATCTGAAACGATGACAAAAGTGTGGGTGTTATTTAGAGATTTTAATACGAACCTATTTCAAAGCGGCTTTTAATTTGAAAGGCGCTGTTCGGGGATGCTTTAAAGCAATAATTGAGTGAAACCTTTTCAGCCCTTTCTAGAATATTTTAAGTACTTTTGTTTTTATGCAATGTTTGAAACTCAGGATCGTAATTCAGTGACACCGGAAACTTAAGACAAACTGCAAATGTAATTCAATCTGTGACCACAATATTCACCGTTTTGTCTTCTTAGTTTTACTTAACTGAACACATGTGCTTAAAAAACTGTTGAGATATTGGATATTTTCACAGAATAAGTATCTGTGCAATCCGCTCTATCCGCCCTCGACAGTAGGCCTACCAGCTTAGGGCGGATAGTGCAGATTGCGTTGCGCGAGTAATAAGTAGGTACCTACGTCAAAACAGCTATTATCTCCATTATAATAAACAAAACAACGACGATTTATAAGGGCGGTGTAACCTTTAAATAGTTCATTTATAACGTCATCACTTTCCATGTATCCTACTCGTACCAGTTAAGACATGTCATATGTTTAGAAATACTTGCATGAATATGTAAAGGAGCTGGAAACAGCAAGACCGCAGCCAAGTGCAAGACAAACTGGGACATTCTATTAAAGAAACTAATTACCTCTCATGTA
Source organism: Pandemis corylana (assembly GCA_949127965.1). Taxonomy (NCBI): domain Eukaryota; kingdom Metazoa; phylum Arthropoda; class Insecta; order Lepidoptera; family Tortricidae; genus Pandemis; species Pandemis corylana. The sequence continues at coordinate 5,071,510 of OX421871.1, forward strand.
GGTTAACTGCCACATCAGTAGACATGTTACTTGAAAGGCTAATTATTACAATTGACAGTCGTTGGGACCGCTTGTTTTAACAGTCGAAAGTGATTGGCAGAGCTTGGCGATTAATAGTTGGTTACAATTACAATTCTATGTTTGAGGTTCGAGAATGCCGCTTTCATTTTACGGTATGGTGCATGTAACCTTTTTAGTGATAAAACAATCAGAGTATTTTCTACGAGAGCGCAGCAAACATGACATGGTTGGCCATCAAAAATTTTCATGTCTGGCAGCAGCATGTCAAAATTTTTGCAACAAAATTGGGTTGCGTTCGGCCCATCTCTACGTCCAACTACACATACCTACACATTGTATGTATAGACTTGCGCACAATTACAAGCTATCTAACAAAATATGTAGTATAGAGGTGTCTAATAATTATTTCGGAATATTTCAGAAGGTGTTTGAGTTAGGTTTAATTGATTTCGATTATTTATTCATCCAATAAAAATATACATCATAAATTGTACATTGTCAAGTTAAGAGAAATTAGATTCAAATCGTCAAGAGTAAATAAAATAAAATAAAATAATAGAAATCAATTCGATATTACAAAAACATCAAAATCAAAAAAAAAAAAGAAACAATTAGGTTACAATTAAATAAATTCTCCGCTAGGGATCGTCACTGTTTATAGGTAAATAATGAAATATAATAAGGGGTTAATTTAATATAATGTAAAAATTAATGGAATAAACAATGTTCACAGAATAAAATGTATTTTTTAACAAGAGGACTTTCTGTCGATGCTCAAATGATGTATACTGTCATTAAACGCGCCTGTGAACACCCTGTTGACGCCTTACACTTTGAACATCAACCAACGTACGGAAACATTTGTTAAACCACAATTTAAAAATCCTGAAAAACAGTCACAGGGGTGTTCTGTCAAACTCTATTCCAACCTGCTGGTGCTGAAGCATCCAGGACTATTTTTAAGATACTGTGTAGCTATCTCGTATATTCTACGGTTACAAATTTAAAAATATCACACTGAACGTTATCATCATCAATTCTAACCTAATATTAAGCCGCGTCCGATGGGCTTTTGGCCTCGTTCGTCTTCTCCATTGACGGCCGGTCACGAACCGACAAACTGCACTAACTGTTGTTTCTTTGTACCCAGATCATATCTGAAAAACTTTCAATCGCTCCTCTGTCTAGCTTTTGATCACTTTCTTGTGATATAAAAACAAAGAGAGTTTGAGGTGAAAATCAGTAATTAATTAAGTTGTTGAAAGAAATAAATCAAAGAGGACTTATTAGCTTATTATTTCTTCCACGCTGGTCTGGGAGTAAAGAAAAAACATAATGTACCAGTTCCTTCTCTTCCCGCGCAAAAGGTAAAAGCCCATCGAGGATATGGGCGAAGATCTTAGGAATCATGTTATAGGCGATGCGGCTAACAACCCAACACTATTTTGATTCCCCTTTCCACCTATACGCCCACAGTCATGCTAAACGTGGCCTTTAGGTCTTGTTACCTTAGGCTCTGTCTATCCCGTAAGGAATAAAGACGTGATTAATTTATATATCTATTCGATTTTTTTAGCGGATATGACGGATATTTCGGTCAAAAACTCCGAAAGAACAACCCGTCAGTATGATGATCTTAGTCTACAAACTAACTTCTATGAACTTTCATTCCACCGAACAACAACTACAATTAATTTGGTTTATTTCGGTAGACAAACATCCACGGAGAAGAGAGTTCAATAAAAACATCCCAGCATTTATAAGGTCAGAGCTGCTTTGTACAGTCACCAACACTCGAATTCGTGAGCCTTAACACTAACGCGACAAGGTCCAAGAATGACCAGCTACGTGTTGCCGACAGTACGCGACTAACGGAGAGGCGATGTTGAAAAATGAATGGCCGAAGATCGATATCAATGAAGCGCAGTCTGTGGGATAAGGCACGAGGGGTAGCGTTTCTCATATGTACACACAACTACCACTTGGGATTTAATCATAATCCAGTAATTTATTTGATAGTTAAATTGACCGCGATGCAGAGGCCGTGATCACGAGTAGCATCTCGGTCGAAACATCGAGGTAATTAACCATCACATATTTTACGTGATTAAGCCCCGAGTGGTATTTGTAGTTTTATAAGCTAAAGGACGCCAACTTAAGCGCAGTCAAAACTAGAGACCATTTTTAACTCTTCAACTATAATGAGTAATGTATGTATGTATAACTCTATTGTACATAAAACACATTAATTTAAATAATCACAATTGCATCCATTCAACATTTTGTTTCTGCCAAACTGTGCAAATGAGGCTGCATGAGATTGCGAGCACACATGCCCGTTAAATGATATTAGTATTATTGACTTCCTCAGAATAATCTACAAACCACTTGCATTTGCGCACGCACAATCGGACGCGATTAAAGACGTGTTTTTCATGGCCATTTTTGTGAATGAGTTATTCTTATTTTACTTTTGGATTTTTTGGGAGAGGACATCGCCTAAAATAAATTGCCTTAATATTACTTATTTCGAACATAAAACTTTTGTTGTTTAAGTATTGTCGCTAATTCTGGTCAAAAAAAGTAAACACGAAATTTAGCGAACGCCAAAGCGGTTACATAATACGTGGTTGCACTTGTTGCGTGACACTGTATATATATACAGCGACGCGTTGTTTAAACAGGCCTCATTTTGCTATTCATAGAACTCAGTGTTAACATTTTATTTGTTCTAAAATAGCTACATCTCATGCCGTGAACCACGGTCTAATCTAATATGCCGCTCTGTAACCCACGCGGCGCTCGACCGCAGTTCAAACAGCGCCGATTGTGATTACACACACCTAAACAGCAGACACAGCTGGCATATACAGACAGCACACGGGCGCAGCTGGTCCATATAGACACACAGAGCTGGGACACACACAGGCTCAAGCATATAAGTACAAAGCTGTCACCTTGCACAATCATTAATACAATAGTTACTACGGTAAGGGATTAAGATAGTTCCGTCCACAGTTTTAGTTTGTGAATGGGTAAGTTTAGGGCACCGCGGAAGATGGTAAACATCAACATCATCAAAGGCCTAAGTATACATCTATCTATAACTAGGGACTGGATTATATGCATTTGCATATTTAAGCTATCAGAGGTGGCATGTTTTACCTAAGATTTAGTTATGATGCATATTATCGGTACTTTTACAATATTTTTCCGATTGCAGGGCATTCACCCTGCGTTCCGAAATGTGATAAAGAGCCAGCAGAGCGTCGCGCTCGCCTACTGCAAAGTCGTTCCAACTGTTACGGATTTAATCTCCTACCGCCCAAAGTCAATTAAATTTTGCTTGTTGGATTTCCAATCTAGTGTCATTTATGCAAAATTCAAATTTTACTTTGACAGTTGTCCTTTGTGTGGGACATTGGAAGGCAGGAGGATAAATAGTTACTTGTTCATACTTGACTTACATGCTCATTGATCTGCACTGCAGTTTAGTTTTTTATTTTATTTGTGTGCAATCTGATGTGTACTATGCATCCAGAAAATAAACTGTCTTCGTGAATAACTGACTTTCCTGGAACATATACATACGACGGAAATGTTAAACTTACTTTTTAAATTTTTTTGGGTCCTAAACGTTTATCATTTAATTCGCATATTCTGGCAATAATTGTGCATATTTCTGCCATTTTTCATGCATGCATATAACAAGCTTTTTACGTGGCATATAATCCGGTCTCTATCTATTACAGATGGTTCACATTAGCGGGCCTAGTTTAGCTCATTATTCGTATTTTAGTTAGTATAGTTTAGAAATATTGTAAAATACTCATGAAATTAGATTATAAATCTCTGCTTCATTCATACAACACGCCAATAAATGTTAATCTTTTTTGCTATACCTAGGTGAAACTACTCAGAAAGGGCCACGCCGTAGCGTGATGCATTATGTAATGACATTAAATAACCCGGAAACGATTGACCCTGTCCTTGGTAGTAGTACGAAACCAGCATAATGAGTTCGGCCGTGATATACTGTAGTTTGCTTTAAGTAACACAGAATATGTAATTACTAGACTCACTAGGTGAGGCCATATCGCCCTGCTAAGTTTATAAACCTCATGGAGAGGTTCTCGAGTGGCAACCATGAACCGGAAGACGCAGCGTTGGCAGTTCCACTAGGACGACCAATCAAATCAAAACTCAACATTTTATTTTTGCAAATTGGCCGCCAAGTGCTGTTTTACATTTCTTTCTTGAAACTACCAGCGCATTCGGAAAGACCATCATTGCCAAGAAGAATGCGCCGCAAGAAAATTGGCAGAATTTCATTTTTTCAAAATAAAATACAGAACTAAAATAAAATACAGAAATAAAAAACAGAATACTTAAATTCTACTTAAATTTAATAAGGTCCTTGAGCCTTAAATTATATTAATGTATAGTAGAGATGTATAAAGTACCTACTAGTCAAAGTAAAACAAAGTAGATATAAAAAAAGACAGAAAGAGAAAAAAAAACAATGACGTGTTCATTCTGATGTTCTATATAGGGAGGATTGATGATGATAAAATTATTACTATTATTTACCTTCCTTCCACACACACAAACACACACAAAAACACACAAACATACGCACGCGCGCCAACATTGTCGGGTGCAGTTATCATGGCGCTTATAAATGTAGTAGTAACACATTAACGGAGCACATTGTATGTAGTGCTCAGCGTCCCTTCATTAGGAGGGAAAGAGAGAAAAACTAAGAGATACTTTTTTTATTTCACTGGTTCAAAGCACATAATAATTTTACCTACAAACTTTAGATGGCATATGGCCGAAGCGGCGGCCTTCAAGTTCGTCTAGCGACGCAATGCAAGTAGTCCAAGGGGATTGCATGATGACAATTATAACATTAATGAAAGGCCGTCGCCGTGGCTATTGATCGGCGACGGATGGACGACGCCCAGGGGCCTTACCATGACGTCTTAATGCGATTCAATTCCAACTCAGTTCAGGTTTTAGCTGTCATTTTTAGTACGGATCTGACAGCGAGCGAACCTGAACTGAATCGGAATTGAATCGCATTAAGACGTCATGGCAAGGCCCTTGAGCCTTTAGCTTAAAATTATATTAATTAATGTTCCCTTAAAGGCCGCTAACGCACCGGCAACTCTCCTGGGGTTGCTGGTTCTCATAGGTGGCGGTAATCGCTTGTTTACCATCTTGCACGTTTCCCTTAAATAAATAGCATGGCCGTTAGAGCCATCAGTACATTTTTGAATGCTTTCTTCTATTAGATTTAATAACCAGTGACTGTACCGACCATTTTAGTACGAAGTAAAACCAATCAGATAATAAATATAACAAAGAAATCGCCTGTTCTCAAATAAAACAAGGCAAAGTAACCGTTACCCTAAAACGAACAGCAATCTGACTCCAAACTTAAAAATTCGAAGTTCTTTTCACGCCGTTCCGTTCACACTGATAGTCATTAATAAGAGAGTGAAAGGGACGGTAGGATGCGAAGTTCGAATTTCAAGTTTCGCAGTAGCTCAGCGGGACCGTCATATTCATATCAGGTTTCCTAAACTCATATTCTCCTATTAAGTTAGCTTATACAGCATAATGTATGCGAATATGTTAATATTATTACGCTAACTGTAAATCTTGCGAAATCCGACTCCGGCGCATCGGTTGCTACACTCGTTCCGGTAATGATTTAGTTATTATAGTTAATATAACCAAGTTGAGAGAGTAAGCCGGGGTGATTTTACATCAAAATGTACCACACAAAGTACCTATAGCCACCAGGCATAATGTTTTTGCGGTTCATTGCCCCCGAAAACGCAATATCTATCCTCTGTACCGATTTGTAGGTTTTTCCTGAGGCAAATTATTTCGACCGCCTACCCAAACATCACTACATACTCGTAGTATAAAACAAAGTCGCTTTACGCTGTCTGTATGCCTGTTCCTATGTATTGCTTATATCTTTAAAACAACGCAACAGATTTTGATGCGTTTATTTTAATAGATAGATTGATTCAAGAGGAAGGTTTATATGTATAATTTTTCGCGGACGAAGTCGCGGGCAGAAGCTAGTGGAACGTGGAACAGGATAGGCTGATTCGCAAACGCCCAGTTATTTTCATTACAGAGGTTGTTGTAGCCTTAGTAGTTCAGTGAGTTTGTATATCATAGTTCTTGCACCTTGCGAGCTACCTATGTATTTCCTACGCGGTCCTTCGAACCGGATATGAATCAACCCACACAATTTGCACCAGGTTTCATTTTGCAACGACCGCATTTAGATAAGAACCCGCGCATAGATTTACTATACTAGCCGGTTTACTGCACTATTTTATAGACCTATTATCAAAATTAACGCACCATTCGAATTATTTCACGGATATTGCGGAAATGTGTAAGAAAATAACAGCACATAAATACATGCATAAATAAATCACGTCTTTATCCCTTACGGGGTAGACGAAGCCTAAGGTAACAAGACCTAAAGGCTACGTTTAGCATGATTGCGGGCGTGTAGGGTGGAAAGGGGAATCAAAACAGTGATGGGTTGTAGCCGCTTTAGCCTCTATATAGATAGGATCAAAAGGTTTTCTGACATTAATATACTTCTTTTTCTTTTCTATTAGGTACTATCTCAAATATTAGGTCATTTCTCAGACAGTCAACAATGCCCAGACACAAAACAAAGATAGTTATCCTATAAACGTTTGTTTATAATAGTGTTGCGCAATTTACTCTAATATTATATTTTACTGGCAACTCTGTCATTCTGACATAACTCGCTGTCTATGGTCAATGGATCAGCAATTGATTGGCAACGGTCATTGCCACTGCGCAACAGTTTAATCAATTTACGCTGTTTAATTATTTAGGTTCGAGGAATGTTGCCAGTTGTTTATACTGTTGTGGCTGTATGGCCTTGTGCAAGGTCAGTCCGCATCACCACCAGCCTACTCCGATCGACCCTCATAGTGTCAACATCTGCTGAAGATGCATCGAGAGAGGTGATACACGTGTCCGGAGTATTTTTTCTGGTTTCGGTGGTTTTAATTGTAATTTGGTTACTCTTTCGCTGGTTATTGCCTTTTCCAGAGCATTGACTGCATGAATAATACCGTATCATGTGATTACTGCGGTTTCATTGGGTATTTTTTTACTATGTGGTTCAATGTGTTTTGCTGTGGTGATTTTATTTTGCGACTATGCGCGTACTTTTTCCTTAATTGAATACAATTTGTTTCCAGTTGTGAGATTGGTAGGTACTATAGAAGTAATCTAATCTGTAATTTATACTGTTGGTTCTCCGAAAATAAATAAATAAATGAATAGAAAAGATAGCATTCCTTAATATATTTTTTCATCACCAACCTCGAGACTTGCTACTGTCGCCGCTAAAGCAAAGCCTTTAATAATAATCCTGTAAAATTATTAATAAGGTGATAGCAACAAAGATACTCACACGATGAGCCTAAGTAATTACCGCACTAGATGCATAAAGCACTATTAATTAAATGCTTGGATCACGCGAGCGATTCCGCAGGTAAATGCTTGTATAACCCCGATACAAACGTGCAAAAGGATCACACGATGAAACTAACAAATTATCGCCCTAGGTGTATAATGTGCTATTAATTACATCTACAATGGAATCAAAGGCCCGTCCACCAGATTTATTCACACAACCGGATAAAACTGCCCAGGATTACAATCCAACCACTAAACACCAATTACCACCCCGATATCCCGATGTAAACATTGCCTATTTGAGTTTCTCACGGAACATCAGCTGCGCTAAGTGTAAACACATACGATACATTAATTAATCATTAATTGTACTCTTAATGTACTTGTGTCCGGCTATCGGGAACAGCTGCACGATAAAAAAGTAACCTAACTATATACAAACACCTACCTACTACGGAAGCAATGAATAAATAACATGCATCAAAGGTACCTATAGGTACCTAGATACCCCGAATCTGTAAAGTCCGAGTTTTTTACGCATGTAAGTTACATTCAGCTCGAGTCTCCAGGGAACGGGATTAAGACGATCAAGAGGTACCTACATAAGGACACAGTATCCTACTTCACTTTAGTATGAACTACGGTTTATAAAGCAAGGACTATTTAGGGTTAGGGCCTATATGGTGAAAATCTGTATTGAACTTGGCTGGACACGCTCCCGCGCGTCTAGATTTCGAAAAACAAAAGTAAAATGTGCTTACATTTTGTGTAGACAAACATATTATTTGAATCCTTTACTTACAATACTATTTTCCGAACGCTATTTTTCCGCTCCCATTCCCCTTAACGTGCATGCAATCTCTTTGTGGGTTTATTCCACACAAGTGCGTAATCGGCTGTTTTCGGGTTTAGTTTTCATAATAATGCAGATTCATGAAAAAAATATTGTAAGTAACAACTTATTGACCAAGCATCTGAGTATACACCGGAGTATACCGTGTAATAGGTACCAATTAGTTAAGTACAGTCAAGGGCAAAGATATATATGCAAGTAAAGTGAAAGAAAATAAGTAATCATATAAATTTAAAAAGATATATACTCATTCAAATGGTAATAAATATGGAAACTACACTGGCAACATAAATATGTACCTAGCAAGTCCAAAAACTTGTATACAATCAAAATTCCATTATTAGTATCCTGCAAATAATGCAAAATATTATAGTCATACTTATGTCATTATATATAGATTCAGTAATTGCTACGAAAATATGTATACAAAATGTAATCTGCGAATATCAACTTTACGGCCTAGTCACACGAAACAAATTTGTAAAGTATGTTTTGACAATTCACGAAAACAGTACAGACTTGTCATTGCATATGTTTGTCGCATGTTTTGACCTGTCACCACGACGTTATCAATCGGCATGTTTAACAGATTTTACAGATTCAGATTTCGTTGATTTTGATTGAAGATGAAAACGCTAGGTACATTCAGGGACAAAAAATAAATATATACCCAAAGTATCGAAATATGTATACATAAACTCAAGAAGGCTTGTGTTATGGGTACTAGTTACGATTAGATGATATACATACCTATATAAATAAATACATACATACATACATAAATCACGTCTTTATCCCTTACGGGGTAGATAGAGCCTAAGGTGACAAGACCTAAAGACCACGTTTAGCATGATTGTGGGCGTATGGATGGGAAGGGGAATCAAAACAGTGATGGGTGATGATAAATAAATACATACTTAAATATATAGAACATAGAATGTATGTATGTATGTATGTATGTATGTATGTATGTATGTATGTATGTATGTGTGAATGTATGTATGTATAGGAAAAACATAGAATGTACCAGTTGCTTCTCGTCCCGCGCAGATGGTAAAAGTCCATCGAGGGAATGGTCGACATTCTTTGGAATCATGTTATAGGCGATGCGGCTAGCAACCCATCACTATTATGATTAATTTTTCCACCTATACGCCTACAATCATGCTAAACGTGGCCTTAAGGTTTTGTTTCCTCAGGCTCTGTCTACCCCGTAAGGGATAAAGATGTGATATATGTATGTATGTATGTATGTAGAACATCCATGAACCAAGCACAAATATTCGAGTTGATCACACAAACATTACCCTGGCCGGGTTTCGAACCCGGGACCTTCGACTCAGAAAGCGGTTGCTTCACCACTGAGCCATCCGTGTCGTCAATATCAAATCATACAGTAATTGGCGATTTACGCTATTTTCTAATTTTCTTTTACTTAATAAAGGGCAAAGTATACTTAAAATAACTGTATAATAAAGAAAACCACTCCTTAAACTTAAGACAAAGTGATTAGAGAGTAATATTTTCTATAGTACGTATTATTAACATGTTTAATATTTCTTACCGTGATGCCTAATTCGTCAGCAGAGCTATATCAAGCACGTATATACCTTCCTCGCATAAGGCAACAATCCTATGTTTTAAATGATCGCTTAAACGATACATTTTCTCCTTCAAAATTAATGAAAAGCCGCCAGATAAACCATAAGAAACGGAGAGTCAAATGGAATTAAAAAATCCAAAAGTGACAGATGACACATGCACATGCATATGCACAAATCACGTCTTTATCCCTTACGGGGTAGACAGAGTCTATGGTAACAGGTACCTTCAACCTACAGGCCACATTTAGCAGGATTGTGGGCACATGACATGATTTAAAATAAATAGAGTAATTATCAGTTAAAGAGTTTGGAATAGCAGTTGTTATATACGACTTGAAGCTTCAAGTGGTTGGCTGATTACATTAAGACTACAAAGTTCGATGTTACGCAAATACGTTCATAAGCTCCTGACGATAGAGTTGTGTTAATAGAATTTTGGATTGTTTACATATTTTTGGTTACCATATTAGATACATAATTAATGGTTAAATAGTGTATACATATTTTTGAACTTTACGGTGTTTCTAAGTTTATGGCCTAATACATGAGGACATATTATTGCAAATGTTGTATACATAGTTATCTCTCAAATCATGGATACTAATTTATGTACTTTTATATGTTGCCAAATTTATGACCATTTAAATGACCATGCTTTTTGACACTCTGTGGTGTATACATATCTTTGCCCTTGACTGTACGTCACTTGTTTCCTTATTGGGAAATATTTATGGTAAGTATGTTTATATTTACTGTAGGTACCTACTAAGCCTTCCACAATGTGCATTATAATTGCATTTGAGTAACGACTGCATTGATAAAAGAAGATCAAAGTGCAACGTATGCATTGCTGGTGTTAGTCATTTGATGTTATTTCCTTAGAAAGTATTTCTTATTAAAGATTGTAAAGTTACCTAGTAGGTACGCGTTTTCCCTTAGATTTTCAAAGAGAAAAGTAGGGCGGCCATAGACAATCCAGATTGTCGTCGATGAATTAATAATTCCCGTCGACATAATTTAGTATTATGTTTGGCAAGAAGTTAGGCTTAAAAAAAATTGAAATGGAAAAGTCCGAAAATCACTGAGCTGCCAAAATTAACTCTGTTTTTCATTAGAATACTACAGTCACTGCATGAGTCCTGCTCACCCTTGGCTGGTTGTTTTTGTCAATGCACTTTTTTGCTACGTATCCTCTAGAGTTGTGCGAGGTGTCTAAGCAGCGTGCGAGATAAATACACAGTCGGGTTGCTTCAATTTCTTTGTCATTTCTCAAAATTTACGCACCACATCTAATTAACTCGACTCATATTTTTAACCCCCGAAGCAAAAAGAGTATTGTTATAAGTTTGACGTAGATGTGTGTGTATGTGTGTGTAATGCGGTTTTTTTCATTCGAAAGCAGTTTCCATGCGGTGGTTGTTAGCCATGTTTGGTATAAATATGTCCCGCGGTTTGAAGAATAGCAGCTCTTTTGCAAAATAATGTAAGGCATTTTTGGCTTTTTTTTATATATTTACATTATGAGTGGGTTTTTTTTATTTTTTATTTAATGTTATTTCCACACGTGCGACGCATTAATCACATGGAGTGCACCAAATCTGGAGAATTGTCGAAATGTGAGCACTCCGTAGACGGAACAAAGTAACAGGAATTAGAATAAAGTCTAATTAACGTTGCGCTCAAGTGGAAAGTATTGTGACGCGTTAATTAGCGCGTTAAAACCTCATGGAGCACAAATCAGAGCCTCAATTCAGCTGTTTGCAGAGCCTAAAGTTTAATTTGCTATTCGGCTCCGCCAAAATTACAGTTTTCCGAGCATTACTGATAAGAACTTGATGAATTCTCAGTAAGCTATTCGGGACGCTTCGTCATTTTTGTTGGGGATTTTCAACAGAACTGTCAAAGTGTGACAGAAAAAAGAGGAATTCTGATCGCGTATCCTATCAAGTCAATAACGAGCTATCTAATAGACATTATTCAGTGCGATCACATTAAATTCATCAAAATTGAAGCCATAATTAAGTAAAATAAAACCCCCGAATCCCCAAGTGATCAGAGCCTCTGCAACATAATCGCAGACCGCAGAACGCATGGTCAGGATAGCTGTCAATTTTGACATATGAATGTGTCACTGGAGAATGACCCAGCTATCCAATTGGTGGATTTTTAACTCGCTCGCTGGTTAGCTACCTCACAAAACTCTGCTACGAGTTACACATTCTAAGACTACGGTCGGTTTTATAAATAAAGCTTGCTTGTCGCGCAGCACGGAAGTAATAACGCCAAGTTATTTCAATAACTGTGATATTATTATACCGTAATAATATTTACCGAAACATAAGGGCCACATGTTGAGCGTGAATTTAAGTTCATTATTAAACTAATAGCATTCAGGATTCGTGGAAGCAGAGATTACGCTTACTAGTCCATTTTAAATTCATTAATGATGGTACCATGACAGGATTGGTTCGAAACAGATTCGTCGGTTGTTAAATGATGTACTAGTAGGTATTTATTGTTTCAATCGTTTGGAGTGTACGTTTTGTCAGATATTTTAAGGTATGCTGTGACTCATTTTAATCGATTCGCCGCACTTTCGCTCGAATTGATAGTAAATTCGCTAATTATTTTTAGGTACAACCGTAATTTGCGTGCGTATGGGTTTAATATCGAGATCATTTAGTTGCTTTGCCTAACTTATTTAACAAGAACTAAATTGTCAGTTATATGGTCAACCGTTTTTAAAAGTTCGACAAACCTCAAATCATTCAAGCCCTATTGCCCTATGGTACAGTTGGTAACAAAAAGAACGACTCAAAGCATATGTATTAACGCAGATAAGTGTGCGCAGCTTCGCGGTGGGCAGTACAGTCACACCCAACAGTGATTCCATAAGAGACCGCTACTTAGCGATAATGCCCTCCGATTTTTGAAAGCACATACCTATCTTGCGATACCTCTCGAAAGTTTTATCCTTGATAGATATATAGATAGATAAAACGTTTATTTGGTACTGCCAACACACACAATCAAGATTACATAAAGTATCAACATATCAAGCCAAAACTTAAAACTAGAACATTATCTTCGTTAGTGTGCGTTACAGTAGCACAAAAGGGCCATGGCTCAGTGGTCAACATTGCTCGTAAGAGCAAAACACTGGTATTCTGCCACAACCCACGGAACAAACAAAATGAACACTTATTTAACAATTACTTAAAATATGAAATTAAAATGAACGGCGCAAAAACTAATAAAAGCATGCACAGTGAGCATCATGAAGCGAAATTGTACGTAAGTATGTAAGTGTAATATTAAAATAAAATAAGAAATAACGAAACGAAAGAGATAGCAGAAGCCTCTCCATCTCTTGAGCACCTGACACAAATATGCGACCTTGACAAAGTTTGATTGTGATTGTGTGCGTGCACGCTGACTAAAGCGTAGTTAAAACAGGCGTCACTTCGTCATTCACAAGACTTTGTCTATATGTCCCAAGTTGTAGACATGAAGATAAAGGTAAGGTATAGTCATTATCTTGACAAGTAACAAAATTTTGACGTGTCGTTAAAAGCAACAACGATATCGTAATAACATGTTTCGACTTTTTCGTTTCTCTTTTGCTCGTTACGTTTCCTTGTAGAGCTATAAATAACACAACGGCTCAAATCAATCCGGCTCATCCCTAAAGACCTCACAAACAGAAGCCAGGTCTATTGTGCGATGAACAATTCACAACTGCTTCCTGTCATTTCCCTGGAGAGCCAACGAGTGGTAGTACTTTTAAACGGCTGTCAGTTACAAGGCTAGCTCTAATAGAAACTGAGAATAGATGTTGTTAATAAACACAAACTCTTATAAAATTTTATGGCGATTTGACGACTGAAAGTTAGTTGAACAAACTAATTTAGTAAATCGATAAGTTTGCGATTGATTGGCTATAAATAAATCCGCACGTTTAAGGCCTTTGCAAGTTTTATGTTCAAGATATAGTTCATTTCATTTCATTCAACTTCCACATATATAGTGAATGCTATTTTTTACCATGAAATCAGAATTACTATATGAAATGGTTAGCGTATGAATGATGTATTTGTATTCGTCTTGGAACTTCATTTTGTTTTGGCAGAATAAAAATATTAAATGCAAAAAATCATAAAGATTAGGTTATAAATCATAATTAGTACCATTCGTAACTTAAGTGACTTAATTTTTTATTTCACGAATGATGTTTCTATTTGTACCGTCTTAAACAAATTAATACTGACTCTGTTTAGCTAATTGCCTAGCAAGTCCACGACACGAAGGTGAGCGTTTTCCAAAAAAAAGTCCACATTAAATTTTTTCCAGAATACAAATATTTTGGGTTTTTCTTATTCAAAATCGATTACCCTATCCATTCGCATACAAGAAAAAAATGTGTCCAAGATTTTACTATGATTTTTTTTCCTGTTCGTCACGTTCCATACACATAGGTACCATAGTATAATAAAAAGTGACGTACTGGAATGTAAATTTTGGGACACCTTTTTTCTAGTACCTATATACATCGATAGGTACGGTAAACGATTCTGAGTAAGAAAAACCCAAAGTAGTTTAATTCTGGAAAAAATGTTCATGTAGACTTTTTTTTGGAAAACGCTCAGGTAATTGCTAAATTCAGATCAGAAAAGGATTGAAAATCTGTCATATCATAACATTTACATAAGCAAATAACACTCTTAGTTTAGTTTCTATTCTCATTGCGGTTTAGTAAGTACGTACTTAATACGTGTACTAGTGTTCGGTCATTTTCCCCGCGACAGTACTCTTGTATTATTTATTCAATGCACGGCCCAGTTCGTTCACATCACATGTGTTTGTGTACCGTGTATCCACTCGCAGTCGGATGACGGCGACACTGGCTAGAATGCATTGTTTTGAGCGTTCCTAAACTGTTGAGCATTTTAAGTGAGGGCAAGGGAAGCGAGTGTCAGACTAAAGATCACATTTTTTAAAGTCTTAACGTAAGTTGCACCAACGACTTTTCGACAGAAAACCTTGGTGCAAATCACGCTTATATTCTACCTTATGTCTTTGTAAGTGTTTTATTTGGGTCGTTAGGCGTCATTAACTCATTTATTCGAAGAAATCGTCAAGGAATATATTTTTTAAAACCTCTACATCATTAACTACATGAATAAACGACAAATCATTAACTATACTTAGGTACAAGGCAAATATTTAAGAACGGCTTGATATATATCTCCAATATGTACCCAAATAGATCCGAATTAAGCACACTTCATCTGCGCCTTTCCTTTAGTCCCAAACTACGGGGTATTACACGCATCGATGCGTAATCCTAAAGGACGTACAAAGGCGGATTTCCGTTCGGACGCGCTACACAAGGAACGCTCTGCAGCGATAAATCCGGCCTGGAAGGACCACGGATGGTGTGGTTTGACAAATATTGGCGACGAGGATTAAATCAATCGATAATTCTTTTATAACTCCATCTATCGTTAGTTTGAGTTAGGTTTGAACACTTTCAACATTTTAGAGTGGCTATTTGGATTTCAAGTTACTGAGCTATCATTTAATATAATATTAACAGGGAGGTATATATTTATTATGAAAAGCTTCAAAAGCACTATAATTATGTACATTTAACATAAACAATAAAACGTAAATTAATAAATTAATTAAATTAATAATTTAATATATTAAGAACAACATTAAGGTATGTCTAATATGTTCAGCTCTAAGGATATGCCGTCCATTTGAGTACCACCACTCCGACAAAAGGGTGGAAGGTCGATATCGACTATTGATCAATCATTTTTTTTAAGTAACATTTGAAAGATTAAACCAAGTTAACATGACTTACGTCTTTCAACCACAAATGGTGCGATTTCCATTATATTTTACATCGGGGTCGGCAAGCAGGAAGCAATCGCCTTCCCGGGAGAGACAATGTGGACAATACGCATCGCAAACGACGGACCCGTAATGATAATGATTGATAATAAATTCTACGCAGCTACACAATTAGGGTGGCTTCACTGGCTTCCCTCACCAGTAGGTACTTAGTTATGCATGATAGCAAACCGGTTCCTTTTATTGGCTCTGTCATGGTATTCCCTAAAAGAACCTCGTGCGGAAGTTATCGCTGGGTACACTATATTCTAGCTAGACAATATTTTTATAGAATTTTGTTCCACAGAAATTGTTTCTCATATTCTCATTTCATAGAATGATCAATTCTTGAAAAAATCAATACATATAATCTTAATTCATTGATTTTTAAGATCAATAAGTTATCATTGTCAACCAAATGCAGCAATTACACCAGGGAAGACTTTAAACTGTTAGAAAAAACTGAAAACTGTTGATTGATATATACGCTCTCTTCTCCTACTCCGTCGTACTCACTTCTGCATTGAACGAGGTAGCTGGTTGGTTGGTAGTATAGGGGTACGCTTGCCTACAGAAAAGTCGACCACGTTTGGTGAAACATTCGTCACAAGGGCAGAGACTTCACCAAATGTTATCAGTCGGTTATTTGGCAGCGCATCCTAATTTTATAAGCAGGTATTTTTTTAATAATCTACTTCATACCTTAGCTTCAGCCATTAAAGTGATTAGAACTCGCATCCCTAAATGTTTGTCGATGAAATAGACGATACCCAGTTCTCGCGTCAAAATACTGCGCAACGACTATTGGAAACCATTTTTACGCGTTGATCTAATAAATCTACGCATATACAGCTTAACTAAAATTTAAGTCGCATTCTGTTTGTCAGCATAACATCATCCAATAAACGGATAATCCTTGGGACCAAGTCGTCTTGAAACTGGCTTACGGCTTTTATATTTGAGCCCCGGCACTGATTTTTGCGGCTTCATTGTAACATGATAAGAAGGAAGGAGATTTGTTTCAATTTACATATTGAATATATTTTGGATCCGTGAATTCGATAAAGAGATTGGAAGCATTGAAGTTAAATAAAAAGTTAAAATATAGCGTGTATAAAGACGCTTGAAAGCAATATCATCGTCATAACAATATCAGCTGTTTTATATACTCAGTGGCAATAAATGTAGCCCTCATATGTATGCAATATAGGTAATTTATGTTTATGCAGACTCTGCAGGGCCAAATTTTGTGCCGTTGAGTATACCTATATTATAAAACTTACTCTAAATTCCTCAGGCAATTCTCTTATATGTCCTTTATCTTAAGAAAGTCATCATTGTAGTTACCTGAAAAAAAGATAATTCATTTATTAATCAATGTCGAATTTTAGTCGTAAAGTAAAAATAATGTTATAAATTATTCATCCCTTTCTCTCAAAAAAATAGCACCTCAGGAGGAAAGAGATCGACCAATGAAGCTCTAATTTAACATCCATAGATAGTTAAGCCAAAACAGCCAAAATTTACAGAAACTAGGCTAAACGAACTTTTTGCAAACTTTTACTGTAAATTTTCACCACATACCCGCTGTTAAAGTTCAAGTCCGACTTGTGGTTAGCGTAAGAAGTTGCAAAAATGGCTGCGGTTGGCGTGGGACGAAAAAAACGCAATTCTAGCTTTAAGAAAAAAAAAATAGCATTAAAACCATTATAGTAATTGCACCTATTGAGTCAAGCTGATGCTGAATAAAAAATCATTAATTATTTTCTGCGCTTATCCAAATAACTGAGATGCCGAAATCAATGCCAAACTTTTTAAAATTTCTTTCCCGCCAGACAATGTATTGTCATACTTTTCTTTATAATTAAAAGACTAAGCCGTAAATCTGAACAGCCAAGCGTGGGAACCGGTCGTGTCGATACGGATATTACGGAACTGTATCTGATCTGTTACGTCAAATTTCTTGTTTGATAATAGGTACTAGTTTAGCGAGACACTATTAACAATTAGCTACTTTTGTATTGCAAACAAACTACTTATCTTTGTTTTTCTTCTCTAAAAATGTATCTTTATGATACCTACATCTATAAACCGACGATTGATTAGGTACATAACATATTTATTTATTAGTTGTTTTGCGAAAGGTTTTTGTCGTATCGGCATAGCCCATCAAGGATGAATACTCCATCGTGTGGTATTTTTTTAATTATTAAACAAAAGAGGTTTATTATCGGTTATACCTATGCCTCCGTCAAAAACGGAACCGTGCACCAGTAGGTACACTCATACACACGTATGTTGCGGAAAACGGATCGCTTACAATAATTTAGCCTTTAATCAATTTGTCCCTCCAGGGATAGGCAAAGGAAATGTTATCCATCCAGCCAAGGAGGAAACGTATCCATACTGTTTAAATTACAAAATGGATTTATCGAAAAAACGACTCCCGAATTCCCGATATTCAATTAAGACAGTACTTTTAGTCCAATAATCAAGAGACTCTTGCTA
This sequence comes from Pandemis corylana, assembly GCA_949127965.1. Taxonomy (NCBI): domain Eukaryota; kingdom Metazoa; phylum Arthropoda; class Insecta; order Lepidoptera; family Tortricidae; genus Pandemis; species Pandemis corylana. Next base: position 5,089,888 of record OX421871.1, read on the forward strand.
AATAACTTAACTACAGACTGTAATCCTTGACTAGACAGAACATAATTACTTCTCATGAATTTCGTCACTTCGTGGGCGTGAGTGGGCAGCTGTTTTGGGCTGAGGCGACTTTATATCTTAGAGCATTAAACCATACGGAGTTGACATGCGCCATAATTTTTGTACAAAGAAATTGGCATTTTCGACGAAGACCAAGTCAGCGTACACATACCAAATAGCAATACCTATATATTACATTTCTCGATCACATTGCTTCACAAGCAAACAACGAAATTGTCAAACACTAACTTTAGCTTCTAGCACAGACATGTCATTGACCTCTCCGGTTGATTTAATGCTCTAAGGGTGTATCTCAGTTCCAGATATGTGGGCAGGATTTATTGCTAGCTTACTTGCAATTCTGTAGGCGCCATGTTATGCTGAAACGGGATGTGTAATAATTTAGAATTTATGTTCAGCCGTGTTTAGCACAGCCTTCCATTAATACATACCTACTACGTATCGCTCAGTCTGAGTGAAGTTTCCTAATCATTTAGTACGAGTAGACTTAATGGTTTCGGAGGTGAAAAAAAGCCTCTGCCCTGCAGAACCTCTAGTGTAAGTTTTCACATATAAAACCGTCTCTAACGCGTTCACGCAAACGTCTCAATCACTATGGAAAAATTGGCAGTGCCACTAGCGGATCGAAACGACAAACAAACTGTTCTCATACGAAAATCTACACTAAGCATACAGTTAGGTTTTAGGACATCGACATTGACAACCTGGGGCTGTGAAAACGCGCATATACTGTCACAGTTTAGATGTAAAATAAAATTATTGAATGAAAAATTTTAAGCCGGCTGAAGGGCAATTACACTCATGGGCAGAAAAAAAGTTTCAAGTCCATCCCCAACACCTTACTATTGAACTCGGGACTAGCGACACTGCAAGTCTTCTTTCCCCGCGACGTAGCTTGTACCTAATATATCCATTTTCAAGATTACGGGTAAATTGTATCCTTCCGAGTCATATACCGCCTTTATCGACAGCCGTTCACCCGCAACGTCACAAGATTTATTGTCCCTATTCCTGCCAATATGGCCGCATAAATAGCTTCGCGAGGGATGCAGAACGTGCCCCGTATAAACGTTTTTAAGATAAGCCGTTATATGACTTGCACAAATCATAATTTAATAGTTTATGCCCACGAGCTCGTTCCTGTTGCTGAACTCCATATCCCATCGAAATTAGAAAATATCCAGTCTTGGATACACCTCATGATACGAAGAAATAACCTTCAGTATCTTACCTTTAGTCCCAAGCAGAAGCTAAACAAGCGTTTACTGATAAAGAAATATCCCAACGGACAGAAGCCATTCACACGAAAGAGACAAGCGTTTATGAATAAGGAGTTAATCTTGATACACGCTATACTTCATTTTTTCATGGTAAAAATAGGATAAACAAACAATCTTGACATTTGTATTTTGTTGAAAAACACTTTTTAAAAATAAAACATCAAGTTACAATTCAAACCCCTGGGATATTGCAATTTGTTTGGTTCTTCTTCTTCTTCTTTAGCCGTTCTCAACCTCTAAGGTGTAGGCCTCCTTCAGCTTATGCCATCCCTCTCGGTCTTGAGCAGTCTCCAACCACTTTGTTCCCGCCAGTCTTTTGATGTCGTCGTACCAACGCATCTGCGGTCTTCCTCTCGGGCGTTTCTCGCCCCACGGTCTCCATTCAACCACTGCCTTGCACCACGAGCCATGCTTGCGGGCGACATGGCCAGCCCACTCCCACTTCAATTTGGCAACCCGTTTAGTCACATCGCTCACTTTACTATGCTCTCTGACCCATTCGTTTCTTTTACGGTCTCTCAGCGTAACTCCCACCAGTTTTCTCTCTATTGCCCTTTGAGCCACCTGAAGTTTGTGGAGGATCTCCTTAGTAAAAACCCAGGTCTCAGCCCCATACGTAAGCATGCTTGTTTGGTTATGGTTTTATAATTATGTTGTACTTAATTAAGTACGCATTTAAAAAAAGTTTCAATAAAAAAACTGTTCAAGATTCCGAAGTAGATATATGTATATGCCACGTGCCACGCCAAGACTAATTGATTCACACCATCTACAACATGCCTAAGCATAGAATGTGTAATTTTATCTCAATTAACATAATTTCCGCTTATAATAAGTTTATGACAGAACCTGTACGACATGCTACTTATCAGGTGCAATAGAGAAAGTGATTTGCAAATTATGAGCAGACCACACCTTGAGTACACTGAATAAAGTAATGGGTGATTACTTGATCAAGTCAAGCTAGTTTTCATATCTGATGAATCTAGAAAATATGATTTATGAGTACAGTCGCCATCCAATATCTTGGGTATATTTTCCACAAATGTTCCGATCTTTATGATCAGCCTGACTACATCGATACCTTTGACGATCTGTGACGTCCCGATTTTATTGAAAAGTCGCTGCTCTTGTTTTTATGACTAATTGCGTGTTCTGATGTTATTAAGCTTACTTAGTGTAACGAATTTATTGAAATTTAATGTTGCTCCGAAATATTTGAGGACCTCGCCCGCTACGATATATCTGATGGCGACTGTACCTACTTAAGTAGATACTTAGCATTAGGAAGATTTATCATTCAATAATAAACTTTTCATTAAATTTTACACAAAAATGCACTACCTGAGTAGATAGATAGATAGTGTTCCCGATGCGAAACTGGCAGCAAATTATAAATTAAAAACTGACTTATACTCGGCTGTAAAAAAGGCGTGTAGGTATCTATTAGATTTCAAGTCAGTAAAATGTGAATGCTAAGTTTCATAATTTGTTCATGACCATTTTAGCATTAACTCTGGGTTAAAATTGTGATCAATTTTATAACTTTTTATTCAGTTAAGAGTTAAACTATCAAGTACCGTGACACTAAAATGAATACAGACTACAAATATTCCCGTAGAGATAAATCCGTATGTAGTACATAATGTATATAATAAACAGGATAATTTTCCGCGCACACGCGTATTGAGTATCGATTGGAGGCGGTCGCCATTAGCAACCATGCTTGTCTCCATTATACAGCCATACCGACACATTAGCAGTATTGCAAACAGTAAATAAGACATTAATTTCTGGCAACGCGCAATTGAGTATCTGCACGGTAGCACACTAGACCAACGTTCTAGAACTTTTAAGTCACGGACCACTTGTTTAGATTTCAAAAATTCCATGGTCATATAACGAAGAATATAATAGGAATAAAAAACAATGCCTGTAAAAAAAAAACACAGGTTACATGAATATACGTTATCAAGGTAGCTAAGTTGTGATTTCGGAACAAATAATCTTTAAAAGCATTTTCTTTGCTCGTAGAAAATATAATACCGTCTGTGTTGGCATGGAACTAGAAGGTAAACTGCTTCCTTAACGACCGAATTAGGAAAGGCGTACTATTCAAAGCATCGACACTGGCTTAGATAGTCAAGCTCTGCAGATGTTATTTTTAATTATAACTTGAACACCTGTCGAACCCCAATGAAAGAAACTACATTTATTTACACGTGTAACGTTTATCACGGACATTAGACCGGACAGTCAAAATAAAACTAAAACTATAAACTTAATTTCAGATACAATTTCTTGAATTCTAAATTACCGATCCCTGGGCATACCTACCTCACTGTGAAATATTCCGTGCATGCATGCATATTCATTAACATACATAAACTATTGAAATAAGTCAGCGTCTTACTGCATCGATCTGTGTACTGTGTGTCTGTTATAATTTCATTCATAGAGTATTGAAGTCGACGGATCCTGCCAGCATTTCGCTCGACGATACGATGATGTAATTTAGGTGATATTCGACAGGCTATCAACGCGGTAATTTCATCTGATCCGGCTTAGCATTTTCATTAGCTACATTATTGCAGTTTGTTTTTACAATTATTATTGTGCATAATAAACAAAAGACATAAGATACATGCACAACGGCATGATTAGTTCGGGTGATCATTACCATCCCGATTGCAGATTCAAATGAGTTAGTATTCCAAATAAAACATCATCATCATCCTATATTCGTCCCACTACTGGGCACAGGACTCCTCTCAGAACGAGAGGGCTTGGGCAATAGTTCCCACGCGGGCCCAGTGCGGATTGGGAACTTCACACACACCATTGAATTGTTTCGCAGATGTGTGCTGGTTTCCTCACGATATTTTCCTGAATAAAACATACAAATAATAAATATCAAGTTACATAATACCTGTAAGAGTATTCCCAGAATAATCCTCTAAAACAACCATATTTCAAACCACTACCTGTCAAAACCAAAACGCGAGACGGCAACACATCATTGACAAACAAAGTACGACCGGGGTCGCTGACCTATCTCCACGCTCCGCGACAAAACGGCGTATGCGCAAGCAGAGGTCTCGGTCCTAATTCCCTTTGGTTCTAGCTCGAGGGCAATGAGATGTGAACCGTTTTACTGGCTGCCATTAATGCTCCGATTACACGAGCACATTTGCGGTTAATCCTATTTCAGTATGGGGAAATGTTAGTATCAATGGGCTAAAATAAGTCAATTAATATGAAAAAAAATATTTCAAAACATTAGGTAAGTAAGTCAACTGGATTAAACATAAGAATTTAACAACATATGCGAGATAAAAAATATGTCGCAAAGTTGCGATTTCAGAAACCAAAAATCATTTTTTTATATCCTGACTTTTACAGGTCTTATGACTCTGCTTTTTAATAGGTAAGTTGTCTTCATATACCTCACTGAAACGCACGTAAGCACCTACGTATTTACCTTGGATAAAATCGTTACTTACGACTTATGAGCTCACATGTTCAGAACAATGAGTTTGGCCTCATCTAAATCTACCCATATTGAGTAACCCATTTTTCCCAAGTATCCCTCCATGTTTTAATTCACCCTACAGCCACTTACTAGGTACTGCTAGACATTAAAAGAAACTACTATAAAGTTCCACCGCATAAAACGAAAGCCTATAAATTTTACACTCGCAATCGTCTTAGCGAAGCGCTGAAAGCATGCACTTAGATTAACAACCCTTGGTAAACAACTTTGATTATAAATGAAGGATATTCAGGCCTCACCCTTTGCCGATAAAACCGCCATTTAGATAAGCGTTGAATGATGTACACATGTTACTTTCACTTACAGATGTTTACTGTAACCTCTACATAAATCACACTTCTATTTATGTGCAAGAAGACTTCAAACAGACAAGGAATCATAAATTATTCGGTTATAACATTTAAGTATCTTGAATTTTTGAAACTCTTGTTATAAATATTGTTAGGATTTGACTGCGATAAATGCATTGTTTATTTACTGCCGTGTCTTATGATAATTAACATTTGCCGTGTTACATAAACACGTGTCTAGTAAGTTAGAAACAATTTTCTGTGGCAATGCTATTTCATCTCTTCTTTTTACGGACACCCGTGTTAGTTTAAAACGGTTCGTCGTCGTTCTCGTAACACTATTATTCGCTTTACTGTTACGTAGCTGCATTAAATAACACTTCAATACGATAATAACAATAACATACGAGCATAAGCTACTTTACTGTTCTTTGGGCATCCACTCTCTTTTAGGTCCGCCGTTTGGTGATTGGACACGGTGGCAACGTGATAAGCGTAAATACAATGCAATTTAAGTATCTGTAGGTCTATTACTCGGCTATCAGCCTCTACAATCAGATGCACGTCTTTGTGATGCAAAAGGGATATGTAGCTCTCATATTGCTCTCGTGTTCGCCTTCGGCTTTAGGTAACAACTTATCGTGTGATATAAGTTTAACCTTGAAACTGTGAGCAAATCATTCAACATCGCTGCTCTTGTTTGCCAATATTACTTTAGCAACACTTGTATTTCCCACCTTGGGTGCTTTAATCTTGTTTGAAACTCCACAACGTTCCAGTTTTTTCCAAAGAATCAATTACGGCTATGTCCAGAGGTTATCTTGTAAAAGCAATTTAAACCTCCAACTTTTTATTGGGTCTTTGCCCGTTGGTCACTTCACTTCGCGTGAATTTTTTGCTACCATTCAGGTCGTTAGGCGTCACGTCGTCAAATTGCCGAGAATTAAATCTGTTTTGAACTTTAATGCCAAAGGAAAAGAGAGCATTCAGTTGAAACGTCCGAAGTGAACGGACTTATCGTTTTTTTTATGCACGAATTATCGTAAATCGTAACGCCTTTAACGATATCGAATAGCCCGGTTCAGTGGAGCTTTGGAAAGTATTTTCGGTAAAAGCCTTTAAGGAGATCCAGACATTGAGCATAAAATTTGTAAAAAACGTGAAAGAATGAAATAAGATTGATTTCTTTTAGAAACAAAATGCGATATAACTTGAACATAGTATTTCGTGAAGGATTAAAGTTAAATGTGGTAAAGCATCACGAGTTACTAATAAAAAATGCATACAAGACGCAACGCTAAGTTGACACACATTGCCAGCCTTGCATAAATCACACAAATAAAATAAACATACCAGGCTCCACAGTTAAATAAATACAGAAGCCATCTTGTCAATGCATCGTTCGTTACTCGCTAGACAATAATGTGAGCATCAGAGACAATTGTTTTGCCATCAATTGGTAGCAAGGACGCAGTAATTGAGCATGGTATAGATGAAGTAACATTTAAATTAACTGGTAAAGGCATTACAATAGATGTAAAGCGACTCAAAACGGTGCGGAAGCTACCAATTAATTGTTAGACAAAAAGTTGTTGATGCAGTAGCAATGACCGAGAGATCTTCGAAGTGAGTCGACGCGGCTATGAGACTGTGTCACTTTAATTTTTTTTCTTCTTTTAGTTTCTCTCCTATTAGTAAAGGTTGGCAGTTTAGTTTAGCATACGTTTTCTGTCTTTTGCAGAGCGAAAGAATCTGCAGCATTCTTTTAGGTGTTCCAAAGTCATGAACTCTTCGAATAACTGCATAGGTTATTCATATTTCAATTGTCCTCCGGGTAGTTGCGGCATTTTCAAGCCCCTAGGTATTTCATAGACATGGCTGGCAGGCAACAGGTGACATTGACAATTTGGGTCACATTTCGTAGCCAACATGAAACTTAGTTCACGTGGAACTTGGCAACCCAGCAATGAGTTACAAATTGTCGCAATCACTTTTCTTTGTCATGTTTATGACATACGGGTCATCTGAGGGCACATTGATAATCAATACCATGCTAAAGCAGGATGTGTGATCGTTGTTCAAAAATAAACAGGTGTCACATCACAAGTTACCGCCGGTAAACCACATTTAGTACTTACAAGAAATATGATATTATTTAAAAATTAAAGGCCACTTAACTGATCATTGACAACCTTATCACAAAGTGATAAGATTCATTTATGTATTTTGGCGGTCGAGCCACCGAACAATCTGACGAGAAGTTAGCTGCCAGGAAGGTTTAATTTACATATGAACCTACCTATAATCTAGATTACTAAAGTTATCAAGTTCAGTAATTCCTACACTATAATATTACTTTAAGTACTCCTTTCATGAAATGCCCAAATGAACTTGTGTAAAAAGTGACCAGCAGTCTAAAATTAACAGCTTTTGTTCCATAGATACAACTGTTTTTAATTAATCGAATTAAAAAGCAAATGAAAGTGCTTTCGACTCTGTTACGAAATAAATAATCAGCTGATTTCTCATACACAGAGTAGGAAACTCAATAAATATTTTAAGTTTAATTCCAGATGGCAATAGACACTTGAAACAAGCGTAAGCGTGGTAATTTCGCATATAGAAGTTTCGCTCTTGGCGTTAAATTCTAAACACTTTTATGGGCCACGCGGTGAAGTATTGGTAGGGCGTATTAGGTAAAGAACTAGGGATGATTGATAACATATAATGTAGGTACTCTGCTTGTAAGAGAGTAGGTAATTTAAAAAGAAAAAAAATGAACTTACCTATTACTTAGTCACTAGAAAGGTAGGTAATGGGTATCAATATTAATTGACCATACATTATCAGCGGATGGTTTGTGTTTTAAAGAGCTAACGTTTTTTTAAATAAAATAGTACTGAATTAATAATTAGACATAATTTTTTTTAACGTTCATTAAGTTCTTTTGTAACCACACAATTAAGAACGCGCAATAATTTCATTGTGAAATTTAACTCAAAAAGTTAACAAAAAGAAAATTTGAAATTCTTTATCAAAGGCACGCGTCTGCCTCGGTTAGCCGTCTGTTACGAATTTATATTACTTAATTAAGAAATTGTTGGTTTTTGGAATTCAGTATTCACAACAAGTAAAACGGAAAAGTTTTAGGTTAGATTGCTTTGGGTTCAGAACATCTCCTTAGGCGTTAGTGTTAGCTTTCGACATACAAAAGCGACTTTAAACAGTTTAAAATCAAACACTAAGACAATAGTCCTTTTGCCGATTCTTTAAAAAAAAGATTCATGACATTTTCAGACGGAAATGCACCACTTCCGTTAAGTCTAAGTGAAAGCATTTAAGATAAGAGAACAAGAGCGACCGTTTACATTTAAAGTTCAAAGTTAAATAAACACGGAAGCTTTTAATTATTCACTGTTATGTAAAGTATATACCTCTACTCAAGGATATTCAGCCAAATGTTGTACTTTAGTTGCATATTCACCATATCGTCTTTTAATACGCACAAGTACGTAACAATATTGCAATCTTCACCATCGGCCAGTTACCGTAACACAGGCTTGTTTTCACCTAACTAATACTTTTATAGCCCAATCACTTTAAGTAGTTGTCTTCGGCTATAAGGTACTCTCAGACTAAGGTCAAATAGATGGGGAGTGTCTGAATATAGATAGAAACAATCTTTGTTCTGAATCAAGTTACAATCAGAGACGTGGCTAGCGAGCGCGCCGGCAGATTAGAACTATGACTCACTGTCCGAACATCAGTGAACCGAAACTCCTCAGGGCATACTGTTACTGTAAGTACACAATACATGAGTCTTTAGAGGCCGAATCGATAAAGCCTATCATCGTAAGTTGACTTTAGTTTCTAACCTAAAAATACACTTTTTGTCAACAATGCTGTTTACTAATATATAAAACAGTTTAATTAAAGTAACAATTTCAGTTTCATGATAAATTTTGCAGATAAATTTTGGTATATTTCTGATAATTGTGATTTTTAACAATGTCATACAATTGAGCTAGAATGTTTTTTAAATATTTTTAGTCATGTACCTACTTACTGATATGATCCGGCGGAATTCTGACCTATGTTCTCTTAATTCTATGGGAAACTGCGTGAATGGATTACAAGAAAAAAACATACGTATTGTTTTAAACTTTCACGATTTTCAAGCTCAATCTTGCATGCGTAAACAGTTCGTGCTAAGGTTTGCGCAAATAAAATAGTGTCGTAGTGCAAAAAATTTGGCAAGTTTTGCGCAAAAAACTCTGTAGCGTCCACATGTGCAAGTAAGGGCTACCTCGACGCTTCGTTTGCATTGCAACTGTGGTCATCAAGTAGACTGATGAAGAATAGGGTGCATAATCATGTATTCAGTATTCATTTAACTGCAACATTCTTTACAAAAAATTGTACCTACCTAATGATGCCCTGTTGGGGCGTAGCAATTTTATAATTATAATAAAATTTACACATAATTATTAATGTTTTGATGAGACGCGCGAGTTTTTCAAACAACCCGCACTTCATTTCTCTCGTCACTAATATATGTCTATTATTACATAAATGGCTAACGAAGGTGCTGCTTTTTATGGCTTTATCAAAGAGAGTCCATGAACGAATAAAATGTAATGTATTTATTTTCTGTGCTTATGTAACGTTACAGGACGGGTAGCGAAATAAATAAAACATTCGTTCATAAAACGTTTGTGCCTGATCGAATACGGACTGCAAACCTTCGGTGGATAAATAAGATTACCTCATAATATTTCAACATCAAAAAACATGTTATAAAAGTGGATACACTGTTTATTTAGGACTACGGGCTATATTATTATTGCTGTGAGATCTCGTAAATAGAAACGGATCAAGCCATAAAACACTTTTCTGGGAGTTATTTGTTTCTCAGAAGTTTTGAATTCCTAATTTCGAGGCAAGTATATTCAGATCCACGCAAAATAAGGAATGAATTGCGTAACTGCAGCTTTCCCTATAAAAACATGCCAAACGGAATAAAAGTAAGAACGTTTATATTATTTAAGCAAATATAGGTTACCAAATTTAACACCTAAAAATATCAATTCAGAACATTCTGTTATACTTATCGCGCGAAAATGAAATTTCAGTACTTAGGAATACACAAATATGTCGTAAGCCGTGACAGCGTTTTGTTTACTTTACGCGTAAACTTATTTATTCACTTGTCAATTACGCAACAGTGAAAGGCCTATCGATGTGAATGAAGCCCTGTGCAGCAATATCTCGTTTTATGTGCTTACAACTAATTAATTACCTTGTTTTTGTAGTAAATCACATCTATCGTCAGTTCCTTTAGATCTAGGTAGTCGTAGGTTGACATTTCAAATTGGTCCGACTAGTTCCGATCATTTCGGAAAACCTTTTTCAAAGGGCGTGTTCCAAAAATACTGAAACTACCTAGTTGGATCGTTCCCGGCTTATAACCGTATGTCGGGCCGTTTAATTTTTAGTCTTTATGCAGGAATAATTACTTGAACTCTAACGGATTCAATATACAGAAGAGAGAATTTGTTTTCTCATCCACCCGCGCTCGTCTGACAAATTACATGACGGCGATATCAAACGTTAGTCTAATTGGGCACTAAACTGAAGCGTGGGTAGCTCAGTAAGTAGGTATTACTTGATGTTGTCTTTAAAAGGCACGCTCCGATTGAGAATTACAGCCAACCTAAATGCAGAGTAAATTTCATTAAAACAGTAACCGTTAATAGACTTTAAATGGGAATAAAGTTATGATTGCAGAATCAATTTGGATAAAATTTAAATGCGACCACCTTGAAGACACACGGTATCGATTTATAGAACAAAAAAAAACTATTTCACCTCACTTGCTCGAAAAGGCTGTCTTTCTCCTTCAAAATCTGCGTGGAAAAGTGCTTTTTCCCCGCTTGCGTGGAAAAGGTTTTTGAAATTCGAACGTGACGATGACCACCATTGCCCACCTACTCATATACTCAGAAATGAGAACTTTGAACTTCGTATGTTGTCGTCTCGCTTATACGAATAGTACTTAATTAGGTGAATGAGAAGGACGGAATATACGAACTTCAAATGTCGAACTTGTTGTCAGACCCCTAACTTTTTCATCCGATAAAAAAAACATAATGTCACGTTCAGAAACGCGATCCGGTATCCAGTATTAATTTATTTTAAAGTCCGTTACTTCCTAAGTTATTTTAAAAATTTGCTAATTTTCGTTGCTAAAAGAAAAAACGATATTGGTTTTTATTAATTATTTTAATTTGTGGTTAACCACAAAAATAGCAACCAAGCAGGAAAAACAGATATTATGATGCAAATTCAGAACGCGCCCCATTTTTTTTAATTCAGTCTAGTTAGTGCGATTTTTTAACTTTCTTTTTAAAATTTAAAAATATATCTATGATTAGAAAGAAAAAAAAGTTTTTAGAGATTGCTTGTCGGGAAACCAAAAAGTTGACCAAAGTTATTGTTTGGTTTATGATAAAACAGTATAATACACAAGAAATTAATGTGATAGAACAATCAGAAAAAATAGTTTTACTTATCAGATTATTAGATTAGGCTGTATGGGCTTAGGTCCTTTTACCTTTCTTATTTAGAAGAAAAAGAATAAAAAAACGGATTTACTATTAGACTGTTTTTCTGTCATCCACCATTTTTCTCGCTGTAGTGAGGTGAAAAATCGTGTGTTTCGCTCGGCAGCAAAGTTGTTTAGTATCTCGTGCCTTGAAACCCTCGCGACGCTCAGGATTCTTCTTTTGAACCACTCGCTTCGCTCGTGGTTCAATCATAGAATCCTTCGCTTGCTCGGGTTTCAATTCAGGCACTCGCGCCAAACAAACACTTTGCAGCCTTGCATAACAAATAACTATTTACAGTAGGCGAAAATAAAAACTTTAGTATAGCTGAAGTAGAAGTCCTGCTTTTTTCGATTTCTTTAGCTTAGAATTATTTAATACTAGCTTCTGACCGCGACTTCGTCTACGTAGAACTATACTTATAAACCTTTCCCTTCAGTTTCCCTTTCTTTTCAAAAAAGTTCACAGACAAGTCTCAAGCGGATGGCACTTTTGTGACGTTGTCGTTTAGCTCGTATTAGAATGGACAAAATATGCAATTTTTATCCTATTTTGAATTTTGTTCGCTTCTTTGCTGTCGACATGACAGAAAAAGTTCAGAGTGATTATTTCTTAAATACCTACCTTTGGACGTTTTTCAACAAATCTTTGTAATTTCACACTGCCTTGTCGCTCAAATTCACTTTATGACAATCCATCTGCTGGTAATAACTTTTGTAGCAGAGCAAAATGGGTCACAGCAGAGTGAGACAAATCACCGTGACCTGAGACAAATACTCAGCATTATGGATACAAATGACGTGACCTGAGCGACGGCTGCCATTTCACTGCGGTTGCTGGCAACATTATTTTAAAAACGCTCTGTGGATATTGACTCTAGCGATTCCTTCTTTTCTGGCAACCGCTTCCTGTAAATGGGACGCCGGGATCAGGTTTTTATTCACAGAAAGTATTTTTTAAACTGAGATCTGAAAGAGATATTTGTAGGATGGATCCTTTCTGCTGCAGACCACTTAATTTAATACAACCTGAGACATTTGTTGGACAATTAAATCTTATGTAGACTGCGCGTACCGTTCTTTATAGTACTTAATTGAGCAGTTGCTAAATAGAGCCTAGTTTATTTCAATTATTATTACTATATATCTGTGTGAAGAGATAGATTTAGTCTAGTAATAAATGCTGTATCTAGGGTTGCCACCTGTACTATATTATATAGTATCGTACTATATTGCGGTCAATTGTACTATATATTATAGAAATATAATATAGTACGAAAAATACTATATTTTCATTGCTAACTCCACTGCTGCACTTTTTTGTATAAACATCGACTAAATTGGAACGTACCCGTAGTGATGCGTTGTGAATTTTAGAACGAAACGCGAAACATGATAAATGAATGAATGTGTACTCATTTTTTCCAAAATTTCCCAAAAGTACTATATTTTGGCAAGGTTCTGAGAAAAATACTATATTTCTTCAAAAAAAAGGTGGCAACCCTAGCTGTATCACCCGCGCGGTCTATTAATTGTCTCTGGCTACCCCAAAATAGTGTTCATTGTAACCCCAGAAAATACCTCACCGCCACTTCAATTACACAGTATCATATATCGTAAGTGACTTTCGATCAGTAGCCGTTAACATCTAATTAAAGATAACACGTTTATCCGGAAGTTAATTTAACCGAGTAAAAAGCATTAGGTACGTGTTAATCTGTTCGTATTTACCTAACCCTTCCGGCTTATCTATACACCCACAATCTTGCTAAACGTGGCCTGTAGGTCTTGCCACCTTAGGCTCTGTCTATTCCGTTAGGGATAAAGACGTGATTTGTGTATGTATGTATGTATGTTTGTGTTCCGGTTCAATATTATTGCTATCGTCCATGCAACGTAAAATAAAAAGGGCAACATTAATTGGAATTGAGTTGAGAATAAGAAGGTTTATAGTTACTTCCAAATAACATAATTTAGCCAATACATTAAAATGAATAGTTACGGGAAAATCTACTCCTGTATAAGAGTATTCAAATAACTTAAATTCGTTAGGAAACTGGGTGTATCCTCCTGTTCCACGTTTTTTCACAACAGGAACGTTCTGGAATAAATCTAAAACATTAAATTCTCCATCAACAGAGCATCAGATTCCTTCTGCCCTGTTCAGAGAGTAGGCAGGTACAAGTACTAGCATATACTTTTGTTGGTATAGATTGACAGCTTTCTCAAAGCATTGCGCTTATAAAAGCGAAAGCATTTCAATTTGTAGCGTGTACACATTTTCTAATTAAACTTGTGCATCATGCGACTCCACCACTTTTCCCTGACACTGCAGTTTTGGAGCAAACCCGGTTACGTAACCTCACACTTTTACACTCATCGTCATTGAATGTTGATTCAAACCTTTCGCAGACTCGTTGCGTTCATAATTATCTTTTGATTTCTGATGTTACATGATCTGATGACGTGTGATACTTGTACGATTCGATGATTGGACATTAGTACTAAACGTTATAGATGTAACAGTTTGCACTTTTGAACATCTTATTTCATTTGCTAGAGTACCTAAATGCGATAGCCTTGTAAAAAATAAATTATTTAGCATTTATTGTTATTTTCTTTGTTTCTTTTAATTTAATTCTGAATTAGCTTTTACTCGCATGTACCTGTTTGATAACACCACTATTTCATTCATAGACTCAAAATTCACATTCGTATTCGAGAACATAACAAGGGATTTCGCTGAATTATTTTCAAAATTACATAAAACATCCTTCTGGTATAATATTTATATTTATACATTCTCTATGATCTCTATGGTAAAATCGTGGAAAGAGAAAGATGGAGATCAGTCAAAAGGCTATCCCACCAACCAGTATCAACATTCGCGATCGCTCTTTTCAAAAGATAAGTTAGACAATCTTTGCCAACGGCTTTGCGGACGTTGAATAAGAAACTTTTTCTCATTTCCCCTGTTTAAGTATCCTAAGGATATTCAGATAACCTTTATAGGGTTTCCTTGCACGAATGCCATAAATTCTGATGTTTTAACTAGGCGCAAATTGTTTCCGGCTGAACTAGCGTAATTTGGAAACATTCCAAATGAAAAGAAAACAGAACCAAATGAGACGCAAGTAGGCCTAGTACGTTCCTCACCTGTGATATGAGGGTAATTGAGCATTCATAAGGAAACAAGATAACCGAAGTGAACAGACTAAATTGCTTGTAATTAGTGACGATTGGAAAGGACTATTACATTGATGTCGCTCACGCACAACGGAATAATTGCCCAATTTGTGAACTAGTTAAGATAATTTTTAAATAGGATTGTTCTGTACACGTGTGTTAAAAAAAATTATAAAGGTACTAACATTTACAGTACAGTCAAGGGCAAAGATATGTAAACACCACTGAGTGTCAAAAAGCATGGTCATCTAAATGGTCATAAATTTGGCAACATACAAAAGTACATAAATTAGTATACATGATTTGAGAGATAACTATGTATACAACATTTGCAATATTATGTCCTCATGTATTAGGCCATAAACTTAGAAACACCGTAAAGTTCAAAAATATGTATACACTATTTAACCATTAATTATGTATCTAATATGATAACCAAAAATATGTAAACAATCCAAAATTCTATTAACACAACTCTATTGTCAGGAGCTTATGAACGTATTTGCGTAACATCGAACTCTGTAATCTTAATGTAATCAGCCAACCACTTGAAGCTTCAAGTCGTATACAACAACTGCTATTCCAAACTCTTTAACTGATCATTACTCTATTTATTTTAAATCATGTCATGTGCCCACAATCTTGCTAAATGTGGCCTGTAGGTTGTAGGTACCTGTTACCATAGACTCTGTCTACCCCGTAAGGGATAAAGACGTGATTTGTGCATATGTATGTGCATGTGTCATGTGTCACTTTTGGATTTTTTAATTCCATTTGACTTACCGTTTCTTATGGTTTATCTGGCGGCTTTTCATTAATTTTGAAGGAGAAAATGTATCGTTTAAGCGATCATTTAAAACATAGGATTGTTGCCTTATGCGAGGAAGGTATATCCGTGCTTGATATAGCTCTGCTGACGAATTAGGCATCACGGTAAGAAATATTAAACATGTTAATAATAACGTACTATAGAAAATATTACTCTCTAATCACTTTGTCTTAAGTTTCAGGAGTGGTTTTCTTTATTATACAGTTATTTTAAGTATACTTTGCCTTTTATTAAGTAAAAAAGTGGACTTGTAATGGCTGAAATGATGATGATGATGACGGTGATGAAGTAAAAAAAAATTGAAAATAGCGTAAATCGCCAATTACTGTATGATTTGATATTGACGACACGGATGGCTCAGTGGTGAAGCAACCGCTTTCTGAGTCGAAGGTCCCGGGGTCGAGACCCGGCCAGGGTAATGTTTGTGTGATCAACTTGAATATTTGTGCTTGGGTCATGGATGTTCTACATACATACATACATACGATATACATATATCACGTCTTTATCCCTTACGGGGTAGACAGAGCCTGAGGAAACAAAACCTTAAGGCCACGTTTAGCATGATTGTAGGCGTGTAGGTGGAAAAATTAATCAAAATAGTGATGGGTTGCTAGCCGCATCGCCTATAACATGATTCCAAAGAATTTCGCCCATTCCCTCGATGGACTTTTACCATCTACGCGGGACGAGAAGCAACTGGTACATTCTATGTTTTTCTTATACATACATACATTCACACATACATA
Organism: Pandemis corylana; assembly: GCA_949127965.1. Taxonomy (NCBI): domain Eukaryota; kingdom Metazoa; phylum Arthropoda; class Insecta; order Lepidoptera; family Tortricidae; genus Pandemis; species Pandemis corylana. The sequence goes on from OX421871.1 coordinate 5,106,439, forward strand.
CATACATACGTACATTCTATGTTCTATATATTTAAGTATGTATTTATTTATATAGGTATGTATATCGTCATCTACTCGTAACTAGTAGATACCCATAACACAAGCCTTCTTGAGTTGTCCCTGAATTTACCTAGCGTTTTCATCTTCAATCAAAATCAACGAAATCTGAATCTGTAAAATCTATTAAACATGCCGATTGATAACGTCGTGGTGACAGGTCAAAACATGCGACAAACATATGCAATGACAAGTCTGTACTGTTTTCGTGAATTGTCAAAACATACTTTACAAATTTGTTTCGTGTGACTAGGCCGTAAAGTTGATATTCGCAGATTACATTTTGTATACATATTTTGTGGCAATTACTGAATCTATATTTAATTACATAAGTATGACTATAATATTTTGCATTATTTGCAGGATACTAATAATGGAGTTTTGATTGTATACAAGTTTTTGGACTTGCTAGGTACATATTTATGTTGCCAGTGTAGTTTGCATATTTATTACCATTTGAATGAGTATATATCTTTTTAACTTTATATGATTACTTATTTTCTTTCACTTTACTTGCATATATATCTTTGCCCTTGACTGTACAAGCATTTCGTAGCTAGTTACAAATATTAAACAAAAATTTACTATTGAGCGTCTTATTCCTCAGTGTTGCAAACAAAGAAGCTACATTAAATGCCTTAAAACACTTTGGAAAGGCGCTGATACTCTTCAAACTACTGTGCCGAAAACTAGCTTTCGAATGAAACAAACCGCATCTAAAACTAACACACACACACACACACACACACACACACACACACACACACACACACACACACACACACACACACACACACACACACATCGACGTCAAACTTATAACACCCCTCGTTTTGCGTCGGGGGTTAACAACAGTTTTAGACAGAGTTATAATACCCTGTCACATCTAATTACATCGAACAATACGTAGAAAAGCAGGTTATCTTTTCTCAGAGGCGTTTAATACAAATTCCAAGTTTAACGTATGACGGAACGTTACTTAAGTACTTTCGGTTAGAAGTACGCACGTCTGTCAGTGCACTCTGGCTTAGCGGAGCGTCACGGCGCGAGCAACCCCGGACTAGCTATTATATTTTGTGGGGTGACCATATGGTCCGGCAAGACACACCTAGACTTATTGCCACAGTTAGAAGCGTCCTTACTTCTTATTTCGTCAATTTAGTAGTTGTTAAATCACGACTTTCACAATAAAACCTTTGCCTTGAACGACAACAGTCAGTTATAAAATAACTAGCTTCTGGCCGCGACTTCGTCTGCGTAGAATTATACATATAAACCTTCCTCTTGGATCACTCTATCTATTAAAAAGACCGCATTAAAATCCGTTGCGTAGTTTTGAAGAACTAAGCATACATAGGGACAGACAGACACACAGACAGGAAAGGGACTTTTTTTATACTATGCAGTGACAATGAACAATGAATGCAGTTCAGTCGTTATTGGTTTAATAAGTGCTCTATGCACTATGTGATACTAACCACTATATATATATTGGTCATATTTACATTTAAGTTCTCTTCCGATTTGAAAATGGGACGCTTTTGGAATTTGGAACTTTATAAAGATGACGGTAACAAAAACAAAATTAGCAAAAATAAAATAAGAATGCTAAAATACGAGATAGATTAAGAAGACGGAGAGCTCGGAATGTTTAATCAGATCAGCAGAACCAAGTAAGAACCGTCGAAACAACAGAAAAGTTGGTAATGCTGATATTATGCGAATTTATCAAATTGTCGTGTCGTGTGCTTAACAAAGAATAGCAAAACTGGAAATACGCCAAGCAGGTCAAGCCATTAGCAGTGGGTATAGGTTTCCTAGAAACTTAACCTAATTTTCTTAGGTAGATACTCTCTCGGAAATTGACAAAGTTGGGGAACGAGAGGCAGGCCCCTATCAAAGTCGCTATTTACTGCACAATACGTGTCATTTTGCTTTGTCCCAGGAGCTACGAACTCAATGGAATAAATCACAAAATAAATCCTAATTGGGTGAGGACCAAAAAGTTACACACCGTTAAAGTTGCGTTAAAATTTCCACTAACTTTTTCCATTGTGACACGAAAGTAATCCTTACAAATGTGCGACTAATTATGTCCAAAATGAAGGCATGCAAGCCATCGAGAAAATAAATGCTAAGAATATTACTATTACTACCGCCTATCCTGAAACCGCCTTATGATTATGTCAAGTATGGTAACAACTCCATATGCAGCATTGCTTCAAAAGCTATCTCCATAGTCTCGTAAAAACGGCAATTGTGGTGACCTTACATGGTCCACGGTCGGATGCGTTTGCTCACGTCGTGTGGTCACACTCACGCAACACCTGGCCGCAAAGACATATGCCACTGCAACGAAACAATAAGGCAATTGGAGGTCGAAACTAGAACCGTCTAATTTTAGTCATTGTTTGAGACAAGAAAGTTGCTAAATAGTTTTTAACACTCGTATACTTATTAACTTCACGTGTGCATGTCACAGAGATAAGGAAGCTGATGGATGAATGCCAGAGTACTTTGAAGATGAATGAAGTGAGTGTATAGGTTAGGAGTATGCTAGAGGTTAACGGTAATTCTTCAAGAGAGATTTGTCTTGATTGTTGGAGGTCATTAGTTTAAAGTATTTGCTATATTTTCCTATTTCAAGGTGAGATAACGACATCGTTATGGCGTAAATGGCCATTACGTTTAGAGTCAAGTAACAAAATGTTCCCGTTAATATTAAATCATCAGAATCAAAAACACGGCGACTTGACCACAAAACAAACATCTGCTTGAAGTAAACTAAGTATCGAATACTTAGGTTACAAAATGAGTGTAGATGGGATCTAATGATGAAATCGTCAAACAAATAGAAAAAAATCGAAACAATATAATATTTTTAGTGATTAATTTAAATTGAAAAGTACTTTAAGTTCATCCATATTCTCTTACAGTCAGCAACACCAAAAAATTTAATGCGGCCTAAGTTTGACAGCTCCATGCATTTTGACACGACTAAATCTGAATTTAACGCTAAAACAACTTAGAATACTCTGAATATAGATCGATTTTTTGCTTCAAAACGATGTGCAAAAATCAGGATAGTGACCGTGCTAATGCTAACAAAAGACAGCTCACCAACAGAAACATGACAGCTTTCTATAATTCCATTCTGCATCTATTAGAGCAGAACAATAATGTACAAATTACTCCTTGGGCCAATACACAACTACATTCTTATCGTCATTAATGATACCATTATGTAGTATAAGAAATCTTTAATGTGATGGTACTGTGCATGCTTTATTTTCTCTTCGAGTCAATAAACTTTTAAGTGTGCTCTTTAGAACGATTGACTGAACGACACTTACCGATTTGTCATGTAGCGTAGCGTGACTATAGCCTATAGCCGAGTATAGGTCTGATTTTAGGATTTTCTGATACCGTCAATCGTGACATAAAATTTATTGATAAGTTAATATATAAATTTGAACACCACTTTTTTGTTTAATGATACTTTATTGTTGCATCGCCAGACTTTCCAGATATAAACCGAACAAAGAAATATAGGTAGGTATTCAAATTGCCATCAGCCAAATGTGGTCTTCTACTTTAAGGTTGAAAATCCTTTGCACGTCATAAAATATAATGTCGACAAAACGTGACTGTCAACTTGAAAGTTCGATTTTAGCGACCTTTTTATGTGGTAGGAAGTTGGATGAAAACTGATAGACCGCTTTTTGGCCGACCGTATGTTGTAGCTGATCACGGACAGATCTATCTAAAATATTTATGTGGAGTCTAGTTAGAAGTAGCACCTCATAATTTTGGTCAAACGATCGGGTACAGATATTACACTATAGGTATGACTATATTTTTTTATTACGTCATAAGTAAGGGCACCAAACCAATACATTTTACAAGAAATAAACAGTTGATGATGATTAAACAAACAAAGAGCGTCGCAATTCAAATAGTTTTTAGAATTTTGTTAATTGCTTGTCAATAACGAGACGGAATGCACAAAAAATAACGAAGTCTTGAGAAAAGCAGAGCAGGAAAAACAATTAGACTGGCGATCTTTTTCAAGTCTCCCAACAAAGGAATCGCTTAGCAGAATATCACTTAGGTACTGGAAGTACCTCGTGATTGATTCGAGACCCGCCCTGCCAACATTATGGCGAGTCTGTTGGATACATTTCCATTATTAGACTAGGTAAATGATAAAGCAAAAACGAGAATCTTGTGCCAACGATCTAAAAGCGATCAAACATGATCAACGACCTGAATTCAGATTAATGTTCCAATCGAGTCAAGGGAAGGGATCGGGATGACTTCCGATCTAGCATATTTTTTTTGCCAGTGGGCGGATACCCATACCTACCTACTAAATATTTGTTCTTGTTACTGCTTTTACCTTCACTCTCTCTCTCTAACAAACAATAAATTTTAAAGTTCAATGAAGTTCGAATGGTGCTGTGCTGACTTCAACTATACTATGGCCATGAGCTTTATAAATCATTTCGTATGCTGTATTGTCACATTTATCGCATAGGTATTCCATTCAGAACTGCACATAAATAGAAGAAATTGCTTAATCGTAGATTCTACTGGAAATCTGACTTCTGTACACCGTTTCTGATACTTTCGAACAACATTTCCTCGTATTGACAGGGTATTAGCAACAAAGTTGCAAGTAGTTCTCTCTCGACGAACGAGTGAAGCTAGCTGTTGTCGTTAAAAGTGATGATGCTTGTAAAGGCATTACCGAGATTACACAGACTATAGGTACCTATACTGTTAGGTGCAAAAGATTCTGGTAAGATAGAAAGAAAAAATAATAATTAACATAAATAAATTCACTTAGGAAGTCTTTTGAAGTCCAATTATTACAAAGCCTTTGATAGGAACTAAATGGGCTAAAAATAATAACTACTCATCTCTATCTGAATCCGAAGTAAGTAGGTATACATTATATTAAAATGATAGGATTCCGATTGATTAACTTATTAGACTTATTTAAACGTTAGATAAATATCATTACACTATACTGTACTACTACAATGTTAGGATAACGTGTTAAGTAAGAGTATGCGTAATATTTGTTTTGCATTTCTCCCTATACGTATAGATACTAAAACTTCACTCTCTCCGATTTGTATTATGCGTTATTAGAGCTTCTATTTATCATCGACAATGTAAAAACCGTCAATAAACCTTCCATACTCACATATGCAAATAGAAACCGTCTATGCAAGCCGATCGCGATCAGTAGGTCACGTTGTTGAAAAAAATGCACATGTTGCACGATGCGATGCAGCCGCCCGTTGCAAGCTGACAGCGCAGATAGCGATATCACATGTTACATTATAAATGCCTCATATTTAATGATTTGTGGCCATTGAGGATTCTCTCTGATGCATCGGGATGTCGATAGACTTTATTCGAATAAAGCTTTGTCAGTAGATTGGACAGTAAATGGAAAGTACGTTTAATACCACGCAAGGCGTTCCTTTTTAGTTTTACGCATAGCAATTTTTAACACGTAACGATTACGACATTTATGATTAGGAAGGAGTCTTTACAATAACCGTTCTGCGCCGCGTTGAGACTGTTGGATGTATTGTTATTTGTCAATAACACTTGACTCGTTCAAACCCTCCGCAAGTCTTTCTCCGAGCGTATTGTTGTTTAGTAGGACAATAGCAAATGGCATTGTGTCAAGGCGAGAGGGATGCTATGGCTACCTATGCCATGGCATTGTGTCTATTTGCGACGGACATATTGTGTATTTGTCACGCAACTCGTGTCTGTCACGTCAAGTTTTCCTGGCAAGTTATGGTTATAATATAATGTTACTATGAATAAAACAAAATAAATGTTTCAAGTAACAATAGTTTCTGCAATTACCTATATATGTTAATATTTTTCTTAGAACAAACTTTAAATTTCCAATTTAGCTGAAAGTAATACTTAATATTTTATACCTAATCCACTGCCTAAACAGTGTAAACGACAGAAACTAGTGTAAATAAATATAAACAAAAAACACAGACACCTTAAAAATGGCGGTTTTGTGAAGTTGTCATGATATGAAATAACTTTACGAAATCTACGAACGGAACGAGTGCTAAAGTTGCGTTCCTTCGTGTAACATGTGAACGTTCAAAACACGCTTTTGCATATGCTAAGTGGCTAGAGCTTGTGCGATATTCTTGAAACTTGACAGCAGTAGCTCTGGCCACGCTTCATGCTAATATCCGCATAGTATAATAAGTAGATACACAGTAGATAGGCGTATTGTAGTATTTAGTAGGCTATGGGAATGCATGGAGAGAACGGTAACATCGTGGGATCGCATAACTAACAGGTAAGTATGTTTCTAGATATCGAACAACGGTTAGGTTTTATCGAGGCCTAGTTACGAGTTAACAATGGAGGAACTTTTTCGATTAGTCGAGGGAAAATGCCTTGTGCAAAACCGATTATTTCATTAGGTAATTTTAGATTTCTTTGTGAGGGACATACAAAGTATTTCCAGTTTTTGGGACACCAATTGTATTGTCCATTTCTGCCGAAATTGTACTTTATTGTTACTTTAGCTCTGTAGTATAAGCAATGCAAGCATTAGCCTATTTGGTAGCTCATTCGTTCCACATGTACCGTAACATATCCTGAAGGCATTATGCAATAACTATAGACTTTACGAGCCTATAATTGAAGCAGCTGCACAACATTTTTGGCAACGCCTCGGGCGAGTTAGTAACCGATGCTATAACAACTCAAACTATTACGATCCAAGTGAGATTTATTTAACTGCCATAGCTAAAGAGGGTTTAGTTTATTTACGTTGAGTTTGTTTAACAATCTACCCGTGCAGTCTATAAACTCCAGTCATAATAAAGACAAATAAACAACAGTGAATGAATACGCGAAGTCCCAAACAAAAATAAACTACAAACATTAAACAATTGAATTAGACGTTAAAAAAAATTGATCAGATATCCCAAATGATGATGGCAGTCTTTAAAAGTTTATTATAAACATACAATGTACCTTTTATTACATAATCCAAACCAGACCAACGTGATGACATGTACCCCCATAACCTTTCAGACATTATCTGGCCGATGCCCCCCGATGAGACGCCATTTTATTTATAACATGTCGTAAATGTCGAGCCCTCCTTCTATTACCGGTTTAGTAAAACGAAAAATTAGACCAACTAATGGGGTCAGAGTAAACACATGCTGGAGAATTGCAACAGACGTCAATTCAGGTCCACCGTTAAAAAGCTATTGCCTAGAACAAATATTATACGGCCGGATATTTCGGAAACACGTAGTTTCATACTAAAATTAGTAGCATATTCATTAATTATCAATTCGTCTAAAAATAGACTGAAAAAACATAATAGATAAAGAAGAGGTTTGCACGCATCCTGGATAATACCGCAGCGGTTTAAAATTTTTATCTAAACAACAGACGCACAAAAAATGTGGAGCTGTCCGTGGGTGAGGGAGGGATAACACTAGAACTCCGAAAACAGGTCAAGGTCACATTTCAGGAGCCAGGAGCCATTGCAGCCGGGTGTTGCGAAAAAGTTGAATGTGTTCAGTGACAAATTGATTGTTTGTTTAGGCACCGCTAAGATATATGACCAAAATAGATGGACCGCCGCCGTAGGAAAGAAAAGGGATGAACACATTTTTTGTGAGTTACGATATTAGGATAACAATTTTTGCTTGTTGATGCAGATGTTTTGAGTAACTTATGTTCGATTTTAGATATTATCTAAATTTGTTTCTGCGTAGAAAATTTTTCTCCTTATCGCAGTAACCAATTCACAAAGGATAATTCTCCAGGGGAAAGCTTGCACTTAAAAGAGAATTGGGTCAAGGCTACTACGCCTAATGTTGGGTCAAAAGAGTTTCAACTGAAACTGCTCTTTGTGTTTGAACGTTCATCTGTAAGAAATACAAACAGAAAGGAATTTTAGGAATTGTTAATGGATGCAAAACAAAATACGTAATTTAAACTTTTTATTGGCACATCTTTGAGGAAAATAATTATTTATACATAATAAAATTTGGATATAGATGTTATTAAAGCAAGTGTTACCAAAAGCACAAGGAATAAAACTCACATGTAACGTTAAATATGGTAAGTATTGTTGACTGCATTGTATTTTGTCAAGTTTGCAATTAGCTCAGATCTTGATGAATAGCAGCAGTTTTATCTGGTGTCTACAAAAGCTATTGTAAGTTGTAGTCAATAGACAAATAAGTTATCAAGCTAAACATGTGTATTTTCGCTCTATTTATAATGATTATTATCTTCTGTTAACAATGCGGGACTTCTGACAGACAACAGATAATGTATTAGGGTTGACGGACGAGACAGATGTCACATAGGTTTTAGATCTTTCTGAATGTAGTAGGTACTGTTTTATACTATCAGAAGACATCCATTCAAGAACCAAAGGGCAACGAAGACTGCAGTACGTTGTTAACTTGATATCAATCACGTAGACACAACATGCATAGGCGTAGCATCAGTTCGCTAGGATGTTAAAAGATGTAGACTTGTAAAGGCCCCAGTACACAATGGCGTATGCTGGTTCATTTCAGGCGATCGCCATTGTGTATAGGGGGTAATGGTATATAGTGGCGGACAAAACTATACGCAATGACAATGGCGATCGCCTGAAATGGGCCAGCATACGCCATTGTGTACTGGAGCCTTAAAAGTTTGTTAAGACAAATCATGCGCATGCTTCAAAAAATCAGGAATGGATGCAAACTACATAGTTAAGCTGTAATAAGTTAAAATAACCAAAGCAAAGCAATGTTGTTGGCATGCTGTAGATTTTTGATATTTTCTTCAGAATTTGAAAAATCAACAATATTTTGCTAAAGACTGATTCCCTAGTAGCCATTCATACTAAAATATGTAACATGCAACCGTGTTATAGATTGCTGGCTAGATACGTGTTGAAGGTCATAGCAATAGACGAGAGCGATGTTGAATGATAAACTAATAATGGCATGGAATGGATTAGACGGTCAATATTATAGAGATACTGGTAGGTATGTCAAGTCAATACAGGATTGTAAATTTTAAAACAACAGGATTCGCTGCGATACGCATCAATATTGCGTGATACGGATCACACGATAATATTGATCATCTAATCTGTGCCAATAAATATCCACTAAAGACTAAAGCCAACTACAAATACCGTGACGCCCAATATTAAGAACACTTGGAAGTTAATCAAACAAGAAAGTTTAGTAATATTCATAATCTACCCACGATGTTCGAGCGATCTAGAAATATTATAATGTAAATTTATGTGCATTATCTATCTTGAATGACCCATTTGATAATTCACAGATGACCGTATCACAGCAATCTCTGATAAATGCGCGTGCCAGTTCATAATTAATATGTTTTTGAATAATAAAATGAAAAGAGGTTATTGCACAGCAAAGTTGATGAGCTTTTTAGCTACATCTGAATTATTTGTTTGAAAGTAGGGACATACCTACTCGTAAATATCGCTTTGTTAGTTTTATGAATGGTTAACTACCTGCTGAACCCTTCGAGAGACAAGTAAGTACAGAATAGTGCAACCAAATTGGTACTTAGGCCCATTTAAATATCATGCATTCAATCAAGCAAGTGAAATTAGAAACAATTAAATAGTTTCAATTCAATTTGCGATTGATAACTGGCTGGATCCATGTGATAATTGCAACAGTTTTTGTTATCATAAAAAAGATCATTGAGCCCAACCGTGGGATAGTTAGTCAAAGTTTTAAAAAATCCAGCCAGATCTTCGAATGGCTTTTGATCGCTATATTTTTTATTGTTCAAAATGATTAGTCGTTAAATAAATGGTTAAAATAAGAACAAAAGTTAGCGAACTACACTTTCTAGTAGCGAGCTGTTTGCTAGTACTAATATTAACATCTACTAAGTGTACAGGTAGCGGTGTATTCAACTCACCATGCAGAGATGACAAGTCAGTCGGACTCGGAGCCACTTGCACCGGATTGCAGCATCACTCGCGGGCGCTGCCCGTTCACCGCACACTCACTCGCGAAACAACTACACACCTAAATGTACATAAACAACAAAAAACCCAACGGTCTTCCAAAACCTGTTCCGACACCAACCAGCTTGCACTTGTTGCAAAACTCACATCCACGGTACCTCCGAGACGATTTACAATGAGAAAATCGACCAGAAAATAGAGAAAAGTCGGTTTTTAAAATCGATTCTTATTAAACTTTTATTTTTAATTAATATCGAACTTAAAACACTTAACTGTAATTCAGTTCACTGATACACGATATTAGTTTAGGTTTGTTTGAAGGTTTTAATTTATTTATTCTAAATAAATGTTAATTTCTTTTACTGTCAATGTCCGTCTCAGTGCTCGTCCGGGCACGCATGCGTGTATCGCAGGAGCGCCACCTGCGCAAACTAACAGTCGGGGATGCCGCTAACAACAAATCAAGGTCCCCAGCTCGCTGTGTGTGTTGCCAGTCGTTATATTCAGCTTACCCGATTGTCGCAAGCCAGAACTTATTTATAGCTTCTTTGATGCTTCTTCAATGCATGATGCATTTCTTACAATTTAGTCATATTCAGCGACGACAAAAAAAACAATGGTATTATCGTCGTGAAGTAGAACCGTCATAACTCGATGCTAGATAACCAGAGAGCAGCTTACAACCTCCAACGTCATCCAGCCAAGCCATCGAGATGACATTATATTTCATTGGTACGAAATTCGAAAAGCGATTCAAAATATAAGAGAAAAAAAGTTACATATCATGAATCTATCAAAAAAGAGGAAAATTTTGTTATTGTAGATTTAAAACACTAATGTCTTTCAAATTGTCGTCATTTTTATTACCAATTTTACCGTTATTTTTCTCCTAACATTTAGTGACTAATATTAGTTCATTTCTTAGTCTAACGATAATTAATTGTACGCATGAGATGTCACATTGAATGAGCTTCGAAGTGGATCGATATTCGTCTGCGTGGGCACATATCGCCCTTTGTGCGGATCTCACATGGGCTACGGAACCGCCCGATGAATTTATTATAGCAAATCAGGTAGACTACCGTCACTCGACGAGACAATTCACCTAAAACACTGACACATTGAAAACTACTTGACGCTACTGTCTGTAGAGCAAACTTTCCTAACTTACCTTTTGACTTTTAATTCCAGCGCCTCTGGGCACAACATTGTCGTGTTTCTCAAGTACTGCAAGACGCGTCAACAGACTCGCAGGCCTCACAGCCGAACACTCAATGTGAACAAACAGGCAAGTCCAAAATAAAACGATCCAACTAACACTAGCAAGAACACTTTGCACTAAAACTTCGATAATTTCCAGAAAAACGTTCAACTTCGAGTCAAAGTCAAGAAAATGGCAGCTGTAGTCGGAAAAGTGTAAAAGATGTTATACCTGAATCAAGATTGGCACAATTCTACGGAAATTTCTATTATGATGAAGCCAGGTTGCTATAAATTGTACTTACGTTCGTTTGTTGCACAAAAATAGTTTTCTCAAACTTCAGTTTCTTTGGTAATTTTTCCCTGCTTAAAACTGTTTCTGGACCCTTCTTATGCAATATCTTGTAATTTACCGACTCAACTAACAAAGCAGAATTTTAATAAAAAATAATAAAGAACAGCTCTGCGTTTGTTGCGTCAAAAAGTGCGGGAAACGAACTTAGGATTTGACAGTTGAGGCAAACTGTTTGAGACACTTATAAAAACACCAAATAATGTAATACGTTTTTAAATTAAATCACTTAAATAAAAAGAGACGGCTTAAAGGTGTTCAACCTTTAAGGATAGCTTTACGAATATAAGGGCATTTTAACCGCTCAGGTCAACGTTAATATCAATTAATATCATGGAAAAATTAGCTCTGTGCATTATCGACAACGAGGAAAACGCAGTAAAACGCTAATGGTTGTATATTTATTTTTTGCACAGTGTTTACATACATGCCTAACTATAAAGCGGAGTGAAAATTTAGTTTTATTTGCAGAGAAAAATCTTACACAAATGCGAACGATAAGTCAAGTGGGCGTGGCTACAACGGGCAGGGTTGCGAGAACTCCGATCTCACAGAATGCTGGATGCTTCCTGAGGTATTTAAGCGTACCTACGTAGTTAGTTACTGTAACTTGCGAAAAAAAACGGGAAAAAGATCGTCGTAATTATAATATCACCTCGCGCTGATTTGATACGTCAACCGCCAACGCGCTAGTGTTGTCCCAGTTGTAGTATTATAGCGCCTTTGCGCTCCGTGTGCAAACTCGGTTCTAATCTCAGACTTCGAATGCAGGTGGAATACTGGTTTCGGAAGCTCCTAGATGACGCTCCGGAGCGCGCCTGCCCGCGCCGCCGGCGCCCCTACCGCCCGCCAGAAGACGATTTGTGCGTGCCTCTCGTATCACATAACTTAAGTATTTGATTATAGTCACGGTGCAAATTCGAACTAAAGGCGGAGTATTGCGAACCGCAAGGCGAGGCAAGTTAAACTACGCCTTGCGTGTGTAGTTGCACGCAATCAGGTGGAACCAAACTTTGCCAAGCAAACTGACTGGATGAGACACGCACACCCGCACGCAGCAAGATATTGGGAACGTGCGAAGTCTATGGTGGGGGTACAGAAAACGATCATAACGCATGCCGTGGCAGAAATGTGTAGATACCTAACAATGGGAGCTTGGTGAAATGTTGCTTTGAAAATAGGTCACTTTAAAACTTGTTTTATAAGGTGTTATGTCACCGATGTTTGGCGAATCATGTTGACTCGTATTAAATAACTATTGCCTTTAGTTCCTAGGTCTTCTACATTCTTTACATGTTCTGCTAAAAACCAATTTATTTCCATTCAGCATAGTTTGGGACTGGAAACTTATTTTGTGTTTTTTCCTATTACTGTTTGTAACAAATGCCTCTAAAAATACTATTTATTGTCTTTCCATACATTATTTATTTAGCTACTTTATTTTATAAAAAATAATAAGCACTCGTCATTCACTATTTGACAAACGCCCCTAAAGATGAGTTTATGGGATGGCGCTGCAGTCATGCACGGTGCCAATAGTTTAAAGCGGGCCCACATTGCAGTTTGCAAAACAGCTTCTTGACTTTTTACTTGGATCAATTTACGCTACTCAAAAAATTACTCTTAGCAATCCTTCACTATCAATTTCAAGTGACAGAAACACACCCCCAGTTACCTCACTTCTTCCCTCATCTTCCGAGCGTTATTTTTTGACACTCGAAACTCGAAGTAGGGCAGGAGTCCGGTCTCATTCGTCCTTACGACGAAGGGGACTTATAGAAAGTAGTCAGCGAGGTCGATTCCCTCCCTAACGGGCACCGATCGGCAGTTAGCGAGCGCTGGGGTGCGGGCGCGGGCGCGGGCGAGGAGGCCGCGCTGACGGCGCGCGTGCTGTCGGTGCGCGCGCTGTGGGCGCCCGCGCCGCCCCCGGCCGCCGCGCGCTCGCCGCCGCCCTCACCGCCGCCCGCCCCGCGCAAGATGCGCGCGCGCCGCCGCCAGCCGCGCCGCCTCGCGCTGCAGCCCAGCCCGCCCTACTGCATCGACGCGCCCGCCGTGCTGCTCTGCGACCCCGCCTGCAAGGTGAGCCACGCTGGCTCGTGCCGCCTCTAGCCCGCGCCGCCGCCTGCCCCGCCGCCCGCCCCGCACAAGAGGCGCGAGTCCGGCGGAAGAGGGCCGCTCGAGACCGGTCTTTATAGCACTCTTTGGGGTAGGCCTAATCTCAGCAACGGCAGTCCATTGCTTTTTAGTTAATGATGAAAATGATGGCGAACTGTCATTATTGATTTCGCTCTACTTTTTTTGTAGATATATGTTAGGGGGCAAGCGAGTATGCTGGCCACCTGATGGAAAGCAATCACCGCCGCCCATCGTCTACCTAAACATCGACAGATTGCCGATCATGTAACCCAGGCACGACGAAGCAGAGAGCAGACGAATCGACGAAGAAAAACATCTAATTAATCCGCAAATATCTCACCCGTGACGTTATCGACACGCGAAATATGTACTCAAACCTGTCTCGTTTGCCAGTTTATTCCGCTCTGACTTCGATGCTCATGAATATTTGAATCATGTCACTGTCCATCAGTTTCAGTTTGACGTCCCGCGGCCGCCGCAGCTGTCGGAGTGCCAGCGCGCCATAGGGCGCCTGTCGGCGAGCGTGCAGGCCGTGATGCGGGCGTCGGCGGCGCGCTGCCCGCCCTACCGCGGCACCAACGTCAGCCGCTACGCGCCCACCAGCCAGCGGCCGCCGCGCACGCCCGACCGGCGCTACGGCGTCTGGTGGCCGCGCGACCATCCCTCCCCCAAGCTCGAGCACCGCTTCCAACTGGCACACCTCCGGCAGACCGCTGACAAGAAAACCGAAGAGATCAAGCCCGAAGAAGAGCCCGGCGAGTCGACAGCGCCAGAACCGCCCACGGAGGAGCCGGCGCAGAAAGACAAAGTCGTCGATGACGAGGCGCCGACCACCAGCGCGGCCGCCATCGAAGGACTGAGAAAAAAGAGGCTCTACAGCACCGTTCTCAGCATGAGCGCACCCTCTCCTATCAATCTAGGTCCCGTCGGCTGCGTCAGACTGTCTCAGAAACTAGTCACCCCTGGCCTTTTAAAACTGAATCCGAAAATTGTCCTCCCCGCGGCGAGAATTAGACCTCCCGTCGAAAACAAGTTCGAGGAATTAGAAAAGGAAGCGCTGGAACAGTATAAAGCGTCCGACGAAAGCATAGACACGACGTTTCGCGAACTGGAGAAACAAGCCGTCGAACAGTACAGCACGAGCAACAGCAACACGAGCTGCAGCAGCGGCAACTCCGCGGAGAAGAAGCCCTCGACGTCGCCCATCCCGGAGAACGACCCCAAGAAGCCGCCGGCAAAATTTCACAAAGAAAAGGCTGTTGACAGCGTCGTGATTTACTCGCAAAACTTTCCAGATCTGAACGCGAACAAGGGTCATACAGCTAGTGTAACGAATTTAAAAAACTTCCACACCCCCCCGAGGGGGGAAAAAAAGGAGCAGACTCACAGACCGAGTAAGCTGAGGGGTTTGAAGAGCGAGAGTCAGAGGGCGGCCTCGGACACGGACTACGAGGCTCGCGAGTCTAGTAAGAGTCACAAGGGGCCCATGAGATGGACGCTGCACGTCGTCCCTCCCAAGAAGAGGCATCTGACGCTTTGCGTTTCAGACTTTTCCTCGGACGAGGAGATGGAAGATAACAGCGGGTCCCTCAAGGACGCAGGACCTTGCATGAAGAACCACCTCGCCGGGAAGTTAAAGTTGTCTGCTCACGGCGGTGGAGACCTGCACCCCATCATGAGGAAGACGTAGCTGTCGCCGCGGAATCAAACACACCCTGATCATGTTCCCCAGATATTCCTTTTTATATTTTACAGAAACTCGACCCACTAAGAGTTGGCAGCTGAACTAGCTGTAGATAAACGTATCGACATCGCTGTTACATTGTTGTGGTCGTCGTGTTGTGGAGTGTTTCTTATCGTGGTTTCTCCGGCCACTGTTGGCGGGTCGGGTCGCTTTTTGATATTGTTATTGGTGATGAGATCCGCACGCGGACTGCGAACTAGCGGCAGCCGGCATGTGCTTATTTTTACTAGTCATAAATGCGTTTGTATATATCTTTTTGTATTTTTGACTTTATTATTGATATTAAGAAAAAGAATTTCAGTTCTCCAAAGGGTAACAGTACAAACTTAAATTCTTTAGGTACTCTACGAAATAAAAATAAACTTTATATGATTTGCTCTTTTGGGGTGTTATTTTAAATTTAAACACTGGACTTTATAAGTATAACAAGAATTTATATTAAACTTTGGAATAAAACTTACACTACAAGAAATATATATTAATTAGTTGTTACAACTAAGAAGCTCCGAATATCACCTAGGTTTTGAGGATGGATGGTCACTGAATTATCAACTCTCCAAAAACTTGTCGAGGTCTGACCTGTCCACATCTAATTGCACTTGCTCCAGAGTAATCTCTTGTAGAGTAGCTGCTGCTGAAATTGAGAGAATCCAATTTAAACAATCGATATCTATCAGTCATGCTAAAGAAAAGAGAAGTATTGGGTATATAATATCCTGAATATCTGATCTCTGGTGTCACACTGGTGTGACAATATAGTGTGACTATGAGTCTGGAGCCGATTTGAGTCGAGAATGTATCAGCTAACACTAACCTGCTGGAACAGTGCCACTGGCGAGGTACTTGGCTATGTCCTGCTGGAAAGCCACTGCGCTGTAGTCCCTCTTTGCCTGGAGCTCTGCTAGCTGCTGCTTCTCTCGCTGCTGATTGTGCACTGAGTTGTCTCTCGCCAGTTTCATCCGAGTTTCTTCTAGTGAAGCTGGAATTTTTTTGTTTCAGTTGAAAAGCTGCAGGATTATAGAACACCTGGTGTGATTAAGACTTAGAACTGCACCAAATTTAATGTTTTATTGAATCAGGCGTTACTTTGCGGAGGTCCATTTCAATGAACAAAAAATTTTTACCTTGCTACTCTGCTACTCACATGCAAGATTACCAAGCCTATGTGAAATATAGATGTGTTTCATGCAATCCCTCCCTCCACTGCTGCCAATAAAACACATAAATCCCACAAACTTAATTATCCCTTACACCACACAAACACTGACGTGTTTCTATCCCTCTACAGGATCATTATCAAAGTTTAATGAGCACAACTATTACACATGCAAACATATATTTCACACAGGCTTGGTTATCTTGCACATGAGTAGCAGAGTAGCAAGGTAAAAATTTTTTGTTCATCCAAATTTAATGCTATCTTTTACTATTTTTATTGCAGTCATGAGACAAATTAGATGCAAGTTAAACTGTTTCACTTGCTTTAAGTTTATTTTGAATTTTGGGGTTTATTTTTTGCTGATGATACCCTATTCCTACATTATTGTCTGATATGTGCATGGTAACACTACTATGCAAAAATAAAAATAAATTCAATTGACAAACATTATGATACATGTACAAAAGAAAATTTATCCTTTTAAGGGATCTCTTCTAATTAGGGTTGCCATCTCTAAAATTTGGAAAACAGGACAAGACGCGTGAAAACCCCGGATTTTAGAGTCCGAAAGCCGGACATGTCAACAAGATCGTGACGGGAGGGGTGGGGGAACGGTGAAATAGTGCGTGTCTCGAGGGCGGACCAATTTTTTTTTATTTACTTATTTTTTAAAACCCGGTCTATAAATGAAACCTTCCCCGGACGCTCCCCGGATGCCCTCTAAACTAGGACAAATCCGGGGAAACCCGGACGGATGGCAACCTTACTTCTAATCAAACTTTGAGTGAATACAAATTTTGAACCACAGCAACATTGAATGTGCATGTGAAGCCATTTATTGAAGAGCATTTAACAAGGTAGAAACAGGGAGGGCTACTTACTCATTTTTTTCTCCTTATACAATGTAAGATGATAATGGTGATCCAATTTCCATTTCTCCATCTTACTTCTCTCCACTATATCTTCAAATTCCACTAAATCTTGTTCCACAGTTTTCATTAGCTCGTCCACATTCTTCAAACTATCGATGCACTGCGCGATCGAAGCCGTCAGACTCGGCAAATGAGACAAGTTTTGCGCCAAATCACTTGCGGTTTGTAACTTTATCTTCGCAGCTTCGTGCAACTCCATAATCAGTTTATCGGCCTCTTCAGCCGCTTTTGCATTTTTGTCGGCATTCTCATGTAACTCCGCCCATTCTGTCTGATATTTCTCCAACAAGGCTCCGCCAGCACCACAATTCACTGTACTTTCGCTCACCAATTTTTGTTTATCTTTGAAAATATTCTTTACCCGCTGGACTTCCTGCAAAGTGTGTCGTATATTACTATTAGACGCTATTCCATCTTGTACTACGGAGATAAATTCTTTTAGATTTCCAAGCATTTCTTATTAAGGAGTTAAAATACAAGTTTCAGAAAATTTTACAGTCCACATCACATGCACCAGTGCTGTTTTGTTTTGACACATTTTAGACGTTTTCAAAGTATAAAAATGTGCGCGTTCCCGACAACAATAGCGAACGCGTATGTTTTTAATTGTCTTGTAAAATGCCTACGGGTTGCGTTTCCGCAGACTGTTACAGAAATAATGCTAGAGATACACATACAAAATAAACGCTCAAAAGAAAAACCATGATATCTTTTTACTAGCTACAACACTCTAATGTCAATAAAATTGTCAATGTCAATTTCAAATCGAAATCGAACGGATGTTTGGTTGTTATTAGTACTTTCGGGTTCGGGCTTATTGTGGGAATATTTTACATATAATATGAGTGAAATAAAGCTAAGAAGTGATGAAGTACCTAAGAAATTTGCGGACTGGTTACTGGCCATGGGATGCCCTCCTGAAAAAGTACCGCCCGAGCGTAAAATCGCACAGTATGTTTCGTTTGTTAAATTTGTTTATATTCTTTAAATACCGTAGCATAAGTCGTCTAGCTACATTTAATTACGAGATAAATTAATTTAGTATTAATTAAAAGAGAAGCTAGGTAACTAATTTTCTTTATATACATATGACTAATATTTTGAAAACTCATCTGTTTTTAGAATGTGCCGTGGGACATACTATTTGGTATGGCGTAATTTAATGGAACAAGTGGAGTCGAAGGACATAATTAAACAGAAGAGGCTGCAAGTCTTTGCAGATGATGTGCGCAGGTGTAAAAAGAAAGGACTTTTTACTGAGGTCAGTTAAATACCAGGATTAATGATCAATCAAATCACTTGGAACATTTGTTGTGTGAGATGCAATTTGCCAATGAGATTGTGTCAAATTCTTTGAAAATTTGTTGGAAGTTGTACCAATTTAAATGTACTTGTTTTAATCATTGTTTTAATCTAAAGTTTATTATGTTACTGTTATTTTATTTGAACCTACAATTACTTGTACTTGTATGCTTAGTCAGTAAAAACAACTGTTACTAATTACTTACCTAGTTACTAGTACCTTACCTACATGTAAATGAAAAGAGTGATATAAAATCTGGAGGTTTGTTGTTAAAAATCTAAACACAACAACAGTCCCAATCACAATAACCATTTATATTTCATGAACTATGCAAGTTAGAGATAAAAAGTGGTGGTGAAAATGATGGTTGAGGTCTATGCATAAGCATAGCATCTGATCTTAAGATATGATTCTCATTTGATTCAAGATATTTAAACTCACTTTAAGTCCCTGTAGATCCAAGTTTCATACGCAGAAACGCAAAGATAAAGCTCTATTATTTTTCTTCCAGCATGACTCAAACGTCCTGATCCCTCCAGAGCTATCGCTATGGCGGGAACAGACAGATATTCAAAGGAAAGTGGATGAAGCAGAGGCCCGGGTGGCTGACGCTAAGAGGAACCTTATTGAAGTTATGGATAAAGTATCTAGTAGGAGTAAGTTGTTAGTTTAATAGTTGCAATGTTCCAATGTTCTTGTGCAAGTGAAAATATTTCTGTCCCTTATCCTTTTAATTTATTTGCAAAAAAAAATGTATCCGCAACGAGGGCTGTGTAAAATAAATTCCGCAACAAGCATTGTCAATGTTTCAAAACTAGAAAATCTTATTTCACCTTGGTACTGCCAGAGTTTAGATTGACTTGAGTTTTTGTATATAATCATTTTACTGATTATACAAACTTGTACAAAATGAATAAATAAATGACATTTATTACCACAACATAAAATTTAATTAAATGAACCCTTAAAATGAAAAGCGAAAATCTTAGAAATCATGTTATCGGCGATGTGGCTAGCAACCCATCACTATTTTTATTCCCCTTTCCACCTGTTCGCCCACAATCATGCTAAACGTGGCCTTTAGGTCTTATTACCTTTGGCTCTATCTACCCCGTAAGGGATAATGACGTGATTTATGTATGTATGTATGTATGAACCCTTAATGAGAAGTGTAGGGTAACTTGTGAATTCTTTCCACAGACCTGACGGATATGCAGTCTAACTCTTATTCATAAAAAGCCCCGTCAAAGTGATAGATAAAATCAAAATTAATGTTAAGTTAACATTTGGCAGTTATATGGTAGTAGTGAAAAATAAAACAGTGTTTGAGCCTCGTTTTTCTCAGATAATATCAATCATGCTGATTACAACAAAAAAAATAGCCTTATTTGGCACAAATCAGTATCACAAGAATACTAGGGATTAAGTGGGGAAAAGTAAGAGAGGTCGCCCACTGGCTCACTGGACTGACGAAATAGAGACAGCAGGGAAAAACTGGGTTTGGAGGGCCCAAGAGGAAACCTCATGGATGTCTCTGGAAGAGGCCTTTACCTCATAGGAGGGTTCTGGTGTAAATGCACTAATAGTGTATTGTACAATTATTATTTTACTCATTAATTTCTTTTTAACACTAAATGCTTTATTCTTTTTTTTATCTATCATAAGTTACATATATACTTTGTTAAATATGTCTAGCATGAAATCGAAAAGCAGAAATAAAAGGCTTTTTTAGTTTTATTATTATTTTATAAGTTAACACAAATCTAACTATGTCTATTACAAAGAGGGTAAATTTTCAATTAACACCTGAACATTTATTCATCAGTGGCACAGCGGAACCTGGCCCGCCAACGCGTCCATGACGCGCAGCGCAGGAGCTGGCTGCTGCAGCTGGTGGCCGAGGACCTGCGTACCAAGAAGCAGAGCCTCACCGAGACCCGGGCCATCGCCGAGGACATGTGCTCTGTGCACGAACATACCGATGTACAGGTATAGCAGGGCCCTATGTTCTAACAGCCTAGCCTGGCTATAATAATATAGCCTTTTTATTCCGAATTCGCTACAATTTCAATAAGTATGTTGTTGTTGTTGTTGTTTTATTATTAAATTGTCGCGTAATTCGGCGTGCCTCATGGCATAGGCCTCCTCCGTGTATTGGAGGGTTTGGGCTATAGTTCCCACGCGCGCCCAGTGCGGATTGGGAACTTAACATACACCATTAAATTTCTTCGCAGATGTGTGCAAGGTTTCCTCACGAAGTTTTCCTTCGCCGAAAAGCTCGTGGTAAGTTTCAAATGCAATTTCGCACATAAATTCCGAAAAACTCAGAGGTGCGCGCCCGGGATTTGAACCCACGACGCTCTGCTTGAGAGGCCACAGGTCAAACCACTAAGCTACCACGGCCTCTAAGATAAGAATACGAGTACGTAATATATGGATGCCTACAGGTAGTGGTGATTACTTATCATCCAGTAACCTAGTTAATTCTAATTTCTAATATTAGTTTATGGTGAGCCTCAAATTTCCGTTTCAGCCCCGACTTGACAAGTTCCTCTCGTCAATGCGCCGGCAGCCTCCAGGGCCCGTGGCAGCGTCCTCCGCCATGATCGCACGCAACTCCAGCACATCCAAAGTCAACAATGGTGATGTTGATGGTATGAATAAAGTGTATTTTTCATTTTACTGGCTGGAAAAGGCCGCATGTTCCCTTTGTAATTCATTCGAAATTCGAATGTGACAACGAGCCGTAACTGCCTAACTTTCGATTTGAATAAAACGTAACGATGCGTTCATGATTCATACTCTAGTTAAAATTTAAAAAAAAAACATGAATTTATTGATCTGATTCTGGTTAATCAAATATTATCCTACATATTACATGTTTAGATAAAGTTGACATTGCCCGCAGAGGAATCAATGATGCGACTGGCCCAGTGCCGCGGCGACGCGCTCTGGTCGGAGCTATATGCTCGCCGCGCGGCGTTGGTCGCTTCCCTAAGCAGCAAGGCGGACCGTGCTCCCGATGCCAACCGGTAACCCACTTAATGTTTGAGCACTTAAGAACTTTGTCACAGCAAGCTAAACTGCTGTGATTTAAAATTACAAGGTGCTAGAATGTTCAAGGACTTTTGTCCAACTTTATTATTTTGTGCGGACTTTGCATGGGATGCTACTACCCGCAAAAATAAATGCTTTCTCCGTAAATGTCATGGTTCTAATGATTCACCGTCAAAACTTTGATCGAATGCATTATTTGACAAACACTTCATTTGACAACCCCTTATTCAAACGATACTTACTCATAGAGACGTACTTCCTACTAATATTATAAATGTGAAAGTTTGTGAGTATGGATGTTTGTTACTCTTTCACGCCAGAACGGCTGGACAGACGTGGATGAAATTCGGAACATAGATAGATTATAGTCTGGAATAACACATAGGCTACTTTTTATCCCAGAAAATTGCGTAATTCCTCCGGGATAGCGATAAACGAATTCTATGCAGACGAAGTTGCGGGCAACAGCTAGTAGTAAATAATTCTTTCCCGTCGTGAACATACGATTACTTCCGTAAGATGCCGACGTGTCTATGAGTCTGACTGAAGTAACATGACAAATACCATGCAAATATAAACATTTCTGAGCTAGTACTATGGGAATATGGGTACATGGGAGGCCTATGCCATGAGGCACGCCGAATTACGCGACAATTTAATAATAAAACAACAACAACAACAAAAAATGAAGTTGTAGCGAATTCGGAATAAAAAGGCTATATTATTATTATTATTATTACTATGGGAATGGATTTTACACGACATCTGTACATTCATACATCACTTCTTTATCCCTTATGGAGTAGACAGAGCTTGAGGCAACAAGACCTAAAGGCCACGTTTAGCAAGATTGGGACCTTATAGGTGGAAAGGGGAATCACAACAGTGATGGGTTGATATTGTTAGCCGCATCGCCTATAACATGATTATTAAGATTTTCGCCCATTCCCACGATAGGTTTTTACCGTTGTATGTTTTTTCTTTGCTCCCAGACCAGCATGAAAGATACAATTCAAACGATACATTTGTCGTTCAGTTTGTCGGTCAAAAGTGGCTGAAACAGTAAGAACCGGTGAAATAGAAGTCTACATTGATGATTGTTTTGTGACTCCGCCGCAGGCCGGGCTTCCAGTCGGTGCTGAGTCAGACGGCGACGCTGCAGTGCTCGCTCGCGCTGGAGGCGCTCAAGTGCCGCGAGGTGGCGCGACGGGCGCAACTCAAGCTCGCTGACGTCATTACTGACTTAAACGTAAGCCATCACTGGAGTAATTTCATGTTGCTATTTTTTAGGGTGCCCGATCGCTATGCTCGCTTCACTACATAGTATAAAACAAAGTCGCTTTCCGCTGTCTGTCCCTATGTATGCTTAGATCTTTAAAACTTCGCAACGGATTTTGATGCGGTTTTGTTAATAGATAGAGTGATTCAATAGGGAGGTTTGTATGTATAATTCTACGCAGACGAAGTCGCGGGCAGAAGCTAGTTTATAATAACGAAGCTTTATGCAGAATTTCATGCCTAGCCCCAGTAGTCTGGTCTGGGTTTGGTTGATATATCGGTCAGTAATTCATTGATCTTCTTTATCCTCAATATTAAAATGTATATTTTCACAATTTGAACCGAATGTCAATGTCAATGTCAATATTACGTGGGAAAGGATTGTTCAACCCCCTTATTCACAAACGCTCTGTAGGCGTCTGCTAACTTAGCAATCGTTTGTCCTTATCTGTGAAAGGTAAATATCAAAGTGACAGATAAGGACAAACGATTGCTAGTTAGCAGAAGCCTACAGAGCGTTTATGAGTAAGGGGGTTATTCTGTACCCCGCATGCGGCCACCAATGATACTGAGGCTTGATATGTTTGTTTTGGTCAGTCCCAGCTGTCGAGCGGGTCCTGCGAGCTGCTCGTGGTCCGCTGCGAGCGCGCGCGCTCCCAAGCCCGCGCGGAGGCGCTCCGCGGGCTGCTGGCCGACGTCAACTCCGGGGCCGGGGTGTTCCACGCGCCGCTGCCCGACGAGAGGGACGGCTGCCGCGCGCTCATAGACAGGCGAGACAGAGATATAGTAAGTGCTTAAGTGGTCAAAGGTGATAAAATCCAGTGTTAGTAGAGCTCTGTTCCTAAGCAAAATGTAGACAGTGTTAGGTCTTTTTATATTGGTTCGTTACATGGGCAGATAGACTAAAAATAAATAGATTTTTATACTCATTTAATTGGAAGTTTTTATTTTCGAGAGCACGGAAAGGGCTTAGTAGGCTAAGGAAGGACGTGTGACCCCTGTCAGGAATATTCGAATTGGTAAATGTCAATTGTTGGTGGCCTCATAACTAGTAATCACTCCAACTTTCAGCCCTCTATCTTGAACTGTCACAGAGATAATGTCAAAAATGTATTTTTATCCCATTTTTTTTTCAAACTCTTGTATCGTCTGATCCATACCAGCTAGAGCATTGAAACAAAATCACAGTTATGTTTTGTAGGTGGAAGCGATAAGATGATTTGTAGGTTTAGTGCGAGTATACCCTATAATTTTATTAATATTTTATACGTGAGAAATAAAAGAAATAAATATCAAATTATTTTTTGACAGCTCTTTTCAACAAGTTTTTTTGAAAGTACAACTATGAAAAAAATCATATGTATTGCTTCTAGTATTAGCTACTAGCATACGCAAATCAGTTAATTATATTTGGTGGAACATACTCAAAAAAAATAACGAAAGTTTTCAAGTAATATAAGGACTCTTTCCTTTTGAATTTATATCATATTCCCGTGTACCTAAAACACCTATACGTTCAAGATAATACACCCTAGTTGCTAAGTGTTCGATACAGCGCCACCTAGATCTGACGGGCCGAACTAGATGGCTTGTCATTTGATACAAATCAATAATAAACACTTAGTTCCAAATTGCAACACAATGTGTGGGGCGCTAGTATCGTAGCTTTAGATATATAAGAAATGTTTAATTAAGACTGTTCGATGACATTTTGCTTCGAATATACAAGTTGTTAATACTAAACTTTCTCTCATTTTGGGCACCCTAATTTACACTAAGCAACAAACAAAACCTTAAAACGAATTTTCAAAAGACTTTAGACTTTTTTTGACAACTTCGTACTTAAGTCTAGTGCTGTTAGTTTGTTTGCGTAGGTGGAATGACAATCGAAGCGGCAACTGTTAGGGAATTACGCTTCTTGATTTATTATTATTCGTAGTAAAATAATAAGTACCCGTCATTCACTATTTGACAAACGCCCCAAAGATGAGTGCGAGATGGTGCTGCAGTCGTGCACGGTGCCAATAGAAAGAAACACAATTTCTAAAGACTGTGTCGTGTCGTTTGATTGAGTTGACCCAGATAATTGATTTTCTAACAGCACCAAGGGACCGCAGATCTTGGTATTTGGTATTAATTTCAACATTATACCTCTACGCACCCCTGACAAAAAGGGACGGAGGTACGGACGAACAGCAAAGTGATCATATAACGGTTTTCTTTTGAGGTGCGGACCACTAAAAATGCCCTCCTCTTCCACAAACACTCTTTGTCTATGGACAGTGGTGATTATTTAACATCAGGTGACCCACTAGTTCGTTTGTCTGGCCTCTCTAACATAAAAAAAAATATTTTTATGTCCATAGGAAATCAAGAAGGATGAAATCAAAAGCGTGGTGTCCGCCATCGCGTTGACGGAGAGGAAGATAGCGAACGTACGCGAGTGCCTGGCCAACATCTTCTGCGGGTTCAACAAGGATGTGCCCGTTGCTAACATCAGCAACGGCAGAGGTGAGGCCGCTATGATAAGATAAACATTTATAAATACCCCTTTTTTATGAAATAGCTATTGTACGCGACTTCGCGACTTAGTCTAGTAGGTTGGTAACCCCCAACGTAAAAAGAGTGGTGTTCTATGTTTGATATCTCTTTGTGTGTGTGTCTGTGGCATGGGCAAATTAAATTAAATACCTAAACCTACCTCGTGTATAATTTGTAGCTATTGGTAAAACCGCTAGAAAATTCGTTCACTAGTTTTTGAGTGGATCTCGAACAGACAGACAGACAGTCGTGGCGGAGGATTTTGTTTTATAATATTATAGCTGTTGCCCGCCACTTCGTCTGATAAGAAATCGTTTAGCGCTATCCCGCGGGAAATACGCAATTTACTGGGATAAAAAGTAGCCTATGTGTTATTCTAAATAATCTATGTTCCAAATTTCATCCAGATCCGTTCACGTTCTGGCGTGAAAGAGTGACAAACATCCATACATCCTTACAAACTGACGCATTTATAATATTAGTAGACTAGCGACCCGCCCCGGCTTCGCACGGTATATTATGCATGTATTATACATATAAACCTTCCTCTTGAATCACTCTATCTATTAAAAAAAACCGCATGAAAATCCGTATGTATGTATGTATGTAAACTCTTTATTGCACATAAAAATTTTAAAAAATACAGAAATTCAGACAAAAAAGTACAAAGGCGAACTTATCCCTAAGAAGGGATCTCTTCCAGCTAACCTACAGAAAGGCATAGTTGACAACAAAAAGGCAAGCAGTCATTATGCGCAAATAAGTAGTATTAATACTTAATAAATTAACAACTAAAGTACAATATACATTATAAAACCAATACAATATAATAAAATAATATATAAATAACGGAATAAAATTTAACCAATAAACTTACATAAACACTATCAAATAGCAAATAACATAAATAAATACTCGAACTAAAATACAATATGAAAGTAGCTACCGCCTCAGGTGCCAGTGCTCATCCAGTGGTATCCGTTGTGTAGTTTTGAAGATATAAGCATACATCGGGACATGAGGACAGAAAAAGCGACTTTATTTTATACTATGTAGTGATAGTGATGTAATGATGTTGTTTATTTATGTATAGATTTATTACCTACTGTTTGTTGTGTTGTTCACAGGTATACAGCTGGAGCTAGGCGGCGAGTCGCTGTTGCGCCTGCGCCAGTACTACGAGCAGCGCCGCGAGGGGCGACGGAACAAAATGGAACTAAGCATGGAATTTGACATCTCAGAGTGCTCGTTCAATGAAATTGCAGGTATTCAAATATTTTTAAAACAAAAACGGGAAATGATCGCTTAAAAACTGTAATAAATTAAACTACCTATACAATTTATATTGCATCCGTATGATGACCACGAAGATAAACGAACAAAGTTTATAAATTTACTAGCTGTTGCCCGCAACTTCGTCTGCATAGAATTCGTTTATCGCTATCCCGCAGAAATTGCGCAATCCGTTCTTAGAGGATGCCTACGTCATAACATCTACCTGCATGCCAAATTTCAGCCCGATCCGTCCAGTGGTTTGGGCTGTGCGTTGATAGATCACTATGTCAGTCAGTCAGTCAGTCAGTCAGTCACCTTTGAGTTATATATATTTAGATTACAATTTGATATATCTGTTTATTTGGAATCTCTTAGATTATGTTTATATATATAATATTTATATAAAAATAATAAAACATTATAAAAGCTGTGCTAGGCTGTGCTATGCTCTGCTAGGCTGTGGAATCGGTTACCGACCTCCATCAGGTAGTCTGCCTCCGTGGCCGTCAATCAAGGAGGGCTTGAGGAGGATGTGGCTCACACCATCTCCTTAGATATTGTATGTGTGTACTCTTACTGTATCTTGTATGTAAGCGTGTGTGTAATGATATTTAGTAGTTTATATTATGATTTGTTTATTCTATTTAGATGTGTACGCTCTGTTGTGGCTTTCACTATCTGGAATTTTAAACTCGCACTTTGTAACGGGTCAGGGCTGAATCTACCGGTGTTTGTTATATATTATTATCCTAGTATAAATTTGTGTTTAAGGCTTTTCAATTGTCGTAGATTTAAACAAGGCGAGATTCATCGACGAACTGAAGATATATTTGAAGAAATTCAACTTGGATAAGAATAGGAAGCTTGTGTTGGAAAGGTATGCCGTTTTATATTATATTGTCGACTAGCTTTGCCCCGCGGCTTCGCCCTCGGTCCTGTTTTTCTTTATATGTTCTCTCACCGTTTAAACCTTTCCTGGACCTGCAGTTTCGAAACCAAAATTATTTCAATCGTTACAGCCATTCTCGAGTTATAGCGAGACAAACGAACAGCAATTCATTTAATATAGAAGAGCTAAGACGACCTACTTTGAACATTGTTTTGGCACGCTTCGATCGATGCATCAGCCGCTCGAAAGTGAGCTGGCAGAACAATTCTCAAGGTCGTTTTGAGAGCTGTTCTTAGCAAAATCGCGCGGGGAAAACCGACACGTAACGATGTTTAAAGAATTATTAAAAAATAGTAAAACAGGCAACATACGTTTCCTATTTTTTCATTCGATAGTCGGTCTTAGCCATGTTTGGTAAAAATTGGTCCAGCAGTTTGTAAAGTATCAGCTCTTTTCCAAAATGACATATATACATACATATATCACGTCTTTATCCCTTACGGGGTAGACAGAGCCTAAGGTAACAAAACCTTAAGGCCACGTTTAGCATGATTAAGGGCGTATAGGTGGAAAGGGAAATCAAAAGAGTGATGGGTTGCTAGCTGCATCGCCTATACCTAGGCCATCCATAAAGTACGTCACACCAATTTCACGATTTCATTGGCACACGGTTTACTATGAAGACTGCAATTATTTTGTTCGTGTCACAAATTTCCAGACCCCCCCCCCCCCCCTCCTAAATGTGTGACGTACTTTATGGATGACCCCTTAGCATGATTCCTGAGACTCCAAATTGACGTAAGGCATTTTTGCCATAAAATTGATTAAAATATTCTTGATCATCTAAGTTTTTTATTTTTTTGCATTGCAGTGGTGAAAAAATTTGGATATTCGAGACGCTGCAGTCGTCTGTCGCCCGTCTCCACTCAAAATGGCAGACTGAGGACGTAACCTGCTCGCTCCTGTGTCCGTCCACGACGTTGCAGCGTAACGTACTGCGGTTGCTGCAGGCGGTTGAACTGAGAGACGGGCTCAGCGCTATAGGGAAAGGGGGACGGAGCATTGATGTTGACATGGGTGAGTGCTTGATTGTGGTCCATTTAGAACAACATTAAAATCTAAAACCAGTGATTGTAAACCTTTTTTCATGAAGTTATAATATAATTCGACACGTAAACGAATACAAAAGAAAATTGTTGATTTGACACCTTTATTGTAACCTGTTTGTCTCTTTAGGTGTTTTTTGGATACTTGAGCGTTTTCCAAAAAAAAAGTCAAAATTTCTAAGTTAAGCACTTAGATAGGTGTTTTTGCTCCACTGTTTTTTTTTCCTAACTGAAATTTTCACGGTCGCTGAGTCCTCGCCCTTGCGGTGCAGACGCGCGGGGTGGGAGCTCTGTGCGGGCGGCAGGCGCACACCCGCCCGCACCGAGAAAGCTCCCCGCGGTCGTCCTACCCCGCGCCCCGCAGTCGCGCGGGCGTGGACTCATTTAAGCGATCGGTATATATCAACATATTTGGTCTTTTCAGATATCAACAAATACACAGACGAAGAAGACCGCGTCATAGACAAGGTGAAGAAACGTCTCGGCGAAAACCTCCGTAGCCTGCAGAAGACAGCCAAAACTCTAGTCCAAGGCCAAGAACACCTGGATCTATGGTCCGATAACCAAATTAAAAATCATATCTCCCACACAAGAACTGTGGACGGGAAACCGTATAAGGCTTATGAGACATACTATTTGGAGTATTTGGAATCGATGAGGTAATCAAATAAAAGGCATTAACAATTTAATGTTGACTTTTTACTTATTTTATTTGTAGTTGATGGTTTTTTTTAATTCCTATAAAATAAAAACAGATTCGCAAACCGAGGGTTCCGTATAAATTCGGCAAGTGAGTATAAAATTCACTGTTGGCAGAGCCCGGGTAAGCAAAATATAGACAGTGTGAGGTCAGTTTATGTTGGTTACTTACATAGACAGACAGGCATAAAAATAGTATTTATAACGGTAACAGAAATATATCTGTGAAAATTTGAATGGTCTAGCTACCACGGTTCATGGGGTACAGCCTGGTTCAGCAAAGTTCAAATTATAATACCGATTCAGAAATATTACATTTTTGCAATAGAAAAGCTACGACCAATAATTGCCAAGATTTCAAGGTATGAGTAAACTGTCAATGTCAAAGTTTGGCGACACCGGTTTTCCTAGCGAAAGCGCCTTATCGCACTTCTACTATATCTCTTTTTTCTATGATTTTGTCTTTGAGTATAGTCAGCGCCCCAAAATAAATTTTTCTTCGTGACAATTATTCCGTTCCCATATTTTCCCAGTGGCATTTTTCCCCAATCATTATTATTTATCATTTTACTGTTCTCTTTTTCTACTCTTAATTACTCAGGAAGTATTTTTATTATTATTATTCGATTAACATAGTACTTTCGATTAAAGGTGGTTATCGACGGAGGTCAGCGGCTAACCTTCTATTTCTGGGCGGTTTGCCCGTCGGGCACAAGAAACTGCCTAACTTAACTAACCTAACTTACCTAGTAACTAGTCTAGGACAGGTGTCCATTCAGTTTAAAAGAGATCGAGAAAGTATGCCAATAGAAAAAAAACAATTTCGTGGAATAATGCCCACAGAAAATAAAATACAGGGGGGAAAATGCCACTGGGAAAATATGGAAACGGAATAATTTCCATGAAGAAAAAAATATTTTGGGAAATTATCGGCCACACTCAAGTCAATCACAAAATAATGAGTTTGTAATCTAATAAGAAAATCATTTATACCACCTTCAAGCAGCAGTGCTCGCGCTGCTGTGTTCCCGCGTGGAGTAAGATGTGAGGCGTGAGAGGTGATTTACTTTTTTTCAGATAACTAAACATCCATCACTGGGGGTACATTAATTACCATAGTATAATCTGAAATTACTGCCACAAGGTATTATCCAATGCTGGCAACACATTTTTTTTCTTTATTTAAGTTACAAAAAAAGAAAATTAACAAGTACAATTGATTGAGACGCGCAACAGAAACCTGTTTAAGCAACCCAATCCCTCTACCTCTACCTCTGGTAGCTATTGTGTATGTCCATAGACGATTGTCTTTACTCACCATCAGGTGACCCACTATCTCGCTGTCCACTCTATAAAAGAAGTAACAACTAGACCTTTTCTTAACTGAGGCTATTCACTATCTCTTTCTATCCTGATCCTTTACCGTTTAACATGAAACGGTAAATGCAATTGTAATTCCAAATGCGTCAAACGTGCCTGAGGTCATCCTAAAATAGTCTACATTGAAACCTAGGCGCTACCGTCCAAGGTACGTAGACCTCTCGCAACCTTTTAACAGGTACTAGATTCTGCCCGCGACTTCGTCCACGTAGAATTAATTCTGCAATAATCGTTTATAACGCGACTAGGCAGCTACGACCTTTGAAATGTTTATCGCTATCCCACGGGAACTATGCAATTTTCCGGGATAAAAAGTAGCCTATGTGTTATTCCAGACTATAATCTATCTATGTTCCAAATTTCATCCAGATCTGTCCAGCCGTTCTGGCGTGAAAGAGTAACAAACATCCAAACATACTCACAAACTTTCACATTTATAATATTAGTAGGAGTAGGATTTGTCTTCGACTGGGACTTACTGTTCGGAGTGCGAGTCGGGTTACCTCCGCGTGTGGTCAAGAGCTGCGGCACAGTAAATAAATAGAGCAGTATGGCAACTAGGCTTACTTTTTGAAATAAATACTTACGCTCCAATAGAGCGTTAGGGTTGTCGATTTAATTTTTGTAAAATTAAAATTCTTTTTGTTTAGTTAGCGCTGTCTCAGCTAGTAAGGCCTGTTTTTAAGTAACTACCTACACTTAATTAAGAGTATTAGGGTTGGCACCCTAAATTTCCGTAATTTGTTTGGGTTCTATAATAATTAAACGATCGAATAAATTCTAGTTAGTTAGTTAAATAAAATAGTTTAAGATTTTTTATTCGTCGGTACCCTACCTAAGTATTACGAGTATATATTACTTACTGAAAAATGCATTCGCCTGCTACGACACGTTCGGAAAGCTCTATTATTAAATTTTATGGTATAAAAAAATCTCATCCGAATGAATCGCCTTCTTAAATAAACTATTGGGAAACATGGACACACTGCGCAATACGGTCTTGGCATGTGTTTAAAACGAAAAGATCGCGGACTGTCTGGGCGCACGTTGCAGACGCTAAGCACGGCCGCTCGTGCTAGTAGGCTCGTCTCAACGCAGCGCTCGCGACTGGCGGCACCGCGAGATCCGCTTAGGGGCCTTGAAGAAGCGCGCGCAGGGCCGCCGTAAGCGGGCGTGCAAAGCGTGCACCGCACACGGGCGGCACGTCCAGGGGGCGGCAAATCGAGCTACTCAGAAAATATTAATTATCCTTTTTTTGGCAAAACTCAGCTAAGTAGCCGTAGGGCGGCATAATCGGTATTGCACGCGGGCGACGAAACAGCTAGCGGCGGGCCTGAGCGCGCGTCTATGTGTGGCTTCGTTTCGATCGTTTTATTTGTAGTTTCCGTACTGCTTTAGCTTATATATACTGTGGCTGCGGTTCGCTTTCGGATCCGGCCGGGAGGAAGAGCAGTGCTTGGTCCGGTGCACCGTGGGGATCGGCTAATGATTTCCTGGCAGTTTCTGAGGGATATCATTGACCGTTGGCTAAGAGCCCAACAGGGGGTGGGGTGGGGGGTCTTTTGACCGTATTACCGTACAACGTTGCCGAGATTTTATGGTAGGTATTACATGTTGATAATACTAAAGAAGTTTCACAAGGACTCCGGTGGGGTATAGCAATACAATAGGTAGTACAATAACAACGAACTGGTAGGTATTAAGGTTTTTATAGGTTTTTTTTATCGTCAAAGATATCAGATACGTATATACTGTCTACCCCGTAAGGGATAAAGACGTGATTTGTGTATGTGTATGTATGTATGAAATCATGTACCTACACGTGTCTATTCCGAGGCGTCTTCCGCGACACGCAATCGCAATCGAAAGTATACTGTTGTGTGGCTTGGTAGGTAATTTAGACTTTAAATACCTACGAAATTTTATCCTACGTTCATGATTTAATCCCTTCCGATCCTGTTTGGCGGAAGTTATACTTGGTACACGCTCCTATATTGAACCAATGTCGGCAACTCAAAAAAGTATCCTCTAGTTCCTAACCGTTACACGGTATACGTGCCCACTAGGTATTGCAAAAACCGTACAGATGAAAAAACCGGTTCTTAACCGCATCACGGAATCAAATCCGGTTAACCGGTTTTCTACCGTTTTCATTATTTTCTTCAATTTTACCCAAATCATCATTTAATATCTCGACGTTCTTGCTTCATGGAATAAAGTATTGCTTAATGTATAAACTAAGCAAGTCAGCATTAGTTAAGCAGATAATAAAACAGATTTGTTTTGATCTACTGAAACTTTCAGATGTCAAGAATCTTAATAAAATGCTTTTTGAATGTTGTAAAATATAGATAATAATGATATATAATAAGTCAGAATATTGAACGAAACAGTTTTAGTCTCACTGTAGTAATATAGGATTAAATAATCAACTTATTATAGTTTCTTTCGGTTTTAATCCGGTTTTTGCGTTCCGAAAACCGGTTTTTGTCTTAACCAAAAAGTCCGGTTAACCGGTTAACCGGTTTGCGCTCCCTAGTGCCCACCTTATATCTCACTTTTTATAGTGGTTGTAGCCAAAGTGCGTCTCGCGACGATTCCATTAACCCGAAACGGCTTAGTTACATTGTTTTATATCAGAGTTCCATTGATTAAGTAAGTAAATGCTTTATTGTACAAATATAAAGGAGCAGAGACAAATCACAAAAAAGACCTTAAATATATGCACCTAGGCGAACTTATCCCTACAAGGGATCTCTACCAGTTAACCTTTGAGTAAATGAAAGGAGCATTAAGCGGAAGACCGACAGAGTGAGTTTAAAATATCCATATTGTGAAAGCTACAATAGAGCGTACATCTCAAAATACAACAAATTAAACTACCTACCTACTAAATATCATTAAACACATGCATACATACACACTAGATACATTATGAGTAACTACACATACAATATTTAAGATGGTGTGAGCCACATCTTCTTCAAGCCCTCCTTGGACCACGCCACGGATTGATTACCTTCTGGTTTAAGGATCAGATCAGTTCGAAAAAACCATCTACTTAACTTCTTCTTACTTCTTCTTTTCTTCTTTTTTCTTACTTCTTCTTAGTCGCTTATCTATATTAATCGAGATCACTTAGCTTTGACGAGTTCCGTTGGCCATCAGTGGTCTTTTTCATCAGGTGAATCAGGTCTAGTCCACCAAAATATTATTTACGTGATTTGATGTCAAAAATGTCAAAATCGCTATAGGTGTGCTTATAGGATTTGAGGGTTGCCCTCGATTTCTCCAGGATCCCATCATCAGATTTTGGTGACAATGGAACCACCTTGGAGCTATACACATTCTTTAAAAAAAAATTACGGAGTAACTATAATCTCCTCTATTTTTTGAAGTCGGCTAAAAACACTTAATTCTCACATTCGATACCCATTCCATCTCAAATAGTTCCAAAGATTTGCTTAGAAAATTAGATACTATCTACCCTTTAGAAATATAATGCTAAAAGGCCGAACGTAGCGTGGTATTATATTCTCCCCAATCGGGGTGGGATCGATAGACCCCTGTGTCTAGGGATGGCTTTGCCCCGTGGGGGAAATCCGGGGTATTATGCCTACCTGCAACCTAACGTCCGTGGTAAAACGGCCCTGTGGTTTATTTTTACCGAGTTCAAAAAAATAGGAGGTTCTATGTTCACTGTATGTATTTTCACTCGTTTACGGTTGAGATTTTATAGTAAGTATAACAAAGAATGTCTTTAATATGTCCCATTAAAAATATGAATGATAAAATGTGAGCCATGGTTTAGATTGAGAGATCCTGAAAATTTGACACTTCAAAATAAATGTATGTAGGTACCTACTTAATACTTCTTAAATTAGAATAGTAAATTATTTACAATCATGCTAACCGTGATTTTAGGTCTTGTTGACTTAGGCTTTCTACCTCGTAAAAGATATAGACGAGATTTATGAATGTATGTAAATTAACGAGTAGGTATGTAATATGCAAATGGACTTCTGATTGGCAGTGGGTTACACAAACTAGTAATAGGCGTAAAACATACTTACATGGTGAAGTCTGAATCTAAAATCATCACCTGACTATTTTGGTACAAGGCAAAGACCAGTCGCGGCCCTGAACATTGGACATTGATTCGGAATCTTACCAGCATTCATAGCCGAACGTGAATCCAGAATTAACAATAATAGGTACCTACCTAATATCTAACTCGGAGCCGGACTCAGATGGTGTAGCTACACGAAAATTACTTTTCCTCTCGTTCGCTCTCTTAATCTCTCCCTCCCTCCCTCTCCCACTCTCATCCTCTCTCGATCTCTCTCTCTCTCTAACCCTCCCTTCCTCTCACTCTACCTCTCCCACTTTCTCTCGCTCTCCCTCTCTCTTTACCTCTCTCTTTCACCTCTCTTTCTACATCTGTTTCCCTCTCTCTCTCTCTCTCTCTCCCTCTTCCTCTTTTCTCACACACACTCTGTCTTTCTTTCTTTCTATTATTGTTGTGTACACATTTCATTTCATACATTCCATCTGAAAACCTTACGTAAGCTAGGTAAATAACATTTACTTATTGTTGTTATATTTCAGAACATAATGTAGTTACCTAAGTACCATTCCCTTCATTTAAAATTCGTAGTCATTCTACCCCAGTTATTTAAAGTAATAACGACTACGGCCGCTTATCTAATCGAAAGATCTTGCATTCGTGTCGTCAACATTCCATTCGATTTACTTAACTAATCTAATCTAGCTACCTTGTAATAGTTGTAATCAATAGGTAATTAGGTTAACTTATACCTAGGTATGAGTACTTGAGTATTACGAATAACTTAACTAGTTAACTACGTAAGTACACAATAAAAATGTACCTAAATACGAAGTCATAATAATTATCCCGATAACAATTCAACAGCACCTAAAACAAACACATTTGTACCTACGCATAAGTAGGTAATATATGTGAAATCGTCATAAATCGTAGTCGCAATTATAAACAGAATTGCCAATTAGTCACTGGCATGACTAATCTTTTACCGCCGTCGCAGTTCCATTAATTCTGAAAATCATTACTTTCATAATCCTTACGAGTGCGAGCGGGATGGACGATAGCCGGTCGAAACTGGTTGAACGAACTACGCATGCACAGCGAAAAGTTTTTTTGCTCCATAGAGACCACGGGAGACGATGCGCTGCCTATAAATACATAGAAGCAGGTAGGTACCTATAGTAAACTTGCTTCACCTTCATGACCATAGGTAGGTATGCCTTTTAGAAACACAGATTCAAGTAGCCTTATCATTGTTACGTAAGCCTAAGTGAGTACCTAAGTAAGTAGCTTAGCTACCCATGAGGTTTTTTTTAATGTGTAGAATTTCGATATTTACAAGCTGCCTAAGTGTACCAAATTTTTTTTACTTACTTAATTTTTTTTATAATGCATTAAGTAGTTATAAAAATAAGTAGTGTGTGTATTACACAATTTACAATAAATCGAAGTGTAAAAAGTATTATCGCCATTATGAACGACGACATCAACATATTCTAAAAGACGTGATTTATTCAAATGAAATGAGGTCATGCGCACGAAACTAGTTTATCGCTCAACACTCAACCGTCAGAATCGTGTTCAGTCATCCGTCCCGGCTCAGCGCTGCATAATAATACCGAACGACGAATTCTTATTATTACTTCGCTCAAAACAGCGTTCAAGTCGGCGCGCCGAGTAGCGAGGTCACGCTGACCCGAGCCAAGCCGATAATAATATCCCACCCTACCTACACCTACCTCGCCTCGCCTCACCTCCGTTCCACAACACAAGTTTATGTTGGAATACAGTACCGCATATAGAAAGTAAAGAATGAGACAGCAAGATGTTTTACGACGAGAACGAATGAGACAGAGCAGATTAGCGTCAGTCACAAGCTAGGAATTGCCAGCCAGCCAATACTGTACTGGCATACCATACAGGCTGCCTGGCATCTGCGTCGTTCTACAACACGGACATGTCGGGATTTTGTCCGACCGAATCGAATCGACCAATCGACCATTGCTCGTTGCTCAACTCTAGTTGATTTCAACATTCTAGTTAGGGTAATAATACTAGTTATTACAGTTCGATTTTGAATAAATTAATTACAGAAGTAATAATTTAACTGAACGGATTGAAAATCAGTTTTACGTCATTCAATTGTTTTCGTTGTCGATCAGTTATGTCGGTTTCCGTGCCGTGCGCTCGGCGTTTTGACAAGTGCTTGTTAAGCTCGTTTATTTAGACAGCCATTTTGTATTTTCACGGGAGGCAAGAAAGAAATAGTGATAGAAAAAGTGCGGAAAATAGCGTTCTTGTCTTAAATAAACATTATATTGGCTGAAAAGTAAATAAGAACTTTTTAACTGAACTGATTGTATTCCTGTGAACCTTTGTTTTGTGCTGAATTGTGGAGCAAGACGCCGACTTGAGTGTTTCAAGTGCAGGATTCGATATAATATAACGCGTCTTTCTAAGTAAAAGTTGTGCAGTAAAGTTTATACAAAGAATTGTAACGAATTCTTTGCATATTGTAATATTACCTGGAGTGGACGATGAGAGTAAGTACTTCTTTACTTTTCGTAGTATTGTCGTGTGGTGTAAGGGCTGGCTTGTTATTGTTGTTTTCTACTTTTTTGTGGATTGTTGTGCCCGGTATATTTCGGTTGTGTTACTGCATACAAAATTTGGTTATTTTTATGGACTTCTGTGTGTAAAATTAGTTTCTGAATAATAATATTTAGAAAAGTACTGGCTATCTATTAGTTTGGTTTTTTATTCAATTAATTTTGTGTATAATTATCCAGAATGATGTTACCAAGATAGGCTGTATCTTAAAATGCATATGTTATCCTGAGTTAATGCAGTATCATATATCATATTAAGTTCCCCTAGTCATATCATGACTTTAACATTTATTAATCAAATAATTTAAAAACTCCTACGCTGACCACTACTTACATCTGTTTAGGTATACTGAAAGAAAACCAAAACTTTGTTGAGATAAAAGTGTGTGCATAAAGGGCTCACTGGTTGAAAATGTTGCAAATATCTCCACAGACTATATAAGACAGATTTTGTCGGGATTTAAAATAAATGTTGTTGTGTTCTGGCCAGACAATGCATTTTTTTATTATCTATATTTTAAGCTCTAGAATTAAAACGGGGCTTGCTTTGCTTAGTTTGCGAGTAGTATTCTGCTAATACTATTACTGTGTTGGCTATCCATTCCAACCCATTGTTATTATGTTCAAAATTCTTTAAAGAAAAATGTACTTGTTCGCAGGTAAATCATGGCAACAAAACTTGAACCTGATTACCCGTGTTCACCCGCAAACAATGAGTCAGGTTTGTTTTTTGTTTGCTTTATTTCTTAACATCTATTTATTTGTGGTACTGTTTTTCATCCATCATTTAATTCATTTACAAAATTTACATTTAGTTAGGTTGAATGGGTTACATTGGATGGCTTGTGTTTTAGTTGTAACATAAATGATCTATTGCTTAGTTTTACTTTAAGAGATCCCTTTTTAAAGACAATTTTGTACACTTTGTACTGCTCTCTGTCTATTACTGTATTTTTTTACTGATTATATTTCCTACATTTTTTTTTTTTTTATAAACATCTTTTCTTTCAAATGATAATTCATCAACTTTATAATTTTGTTGGTATATTTTGTTGTTTCACATTCTGTTTTAAGATTTCAAATTGTATAAAATAGTATAAAATATTTGGAAATGGAAAATGGAAAATATACATTATTTAACTTGGAAAAAGTAAAATGATAAGATATTGAAAATGAAAAAAGAATACAGTAAAAGAAACAAGAGTAAATTTAGACCATAAATGAAAACGGTAAAACCATGGAGTATGGAGTATTCAGCGCTATTATTGATATTTAATATAATTGTTCTGCCATGATTATTATCACATACATATAACTAGCTTCTGGCCGCGACTTCGTCTGCGTATTATACATATAAACCTTCCTCTCGAATCAATCCATCAATTAAAAAAAACCGCATCAAAATCCGTTGCATAGTTTTAAAGATCTAAGCATACATAGGGATGGGCAGACAACGGAAAGGGACTTTGTTTTATACTATGTTGTAGTGATATGCTTATTATTAAGTTAACTAAAACAAAAATGACATTTGAAAGTTATTTTATATTTCCCTAGTTCTTCCATCATTTGCATTATCCAACATAAATGTTAACAAAAATTAATCAAATGAATGACATTAAAAGTAATGTAGGTATTTATTGCAAGTACATAAATTTATTTATTAGGTACTTTTGCCATTTTGTTTGATGATCAAGTTTTTGTATTTAGATTTTGAAAAGCGCATGCTCACTTTATGATCTGGTATTTGCTTTC
This sequence comes from Pandemis corylana, assembly GCA_949127965.1. Taxonomy (NCBI): domain Eukaryota; kingdom Metazoa; phylum Arthropoda; class Insecta; order Lepidoptera; family Tortricidae; genus Pandemis; species Pandemis corylana. The sequence continues at coordinate 5,146,016 of OX421871.1, forward strand.
ACTGTATTCATTTAGTAATTGGAAAAGGATGATTATTTTAAAAGTGCTTGATGGTTTTTCGATTGATAGGAATAACCATCCTTAGCTACAGAAAAAAGTTACAGATTTTTCCATCGAGCCATATATTTTATAAAAATAAAAACATTTTACTCAGTCACTTGGCGGCCCCTATACGGCTGACAAGCAGTACGTCCATAACGTAACAAATAAAAAAAAAAGGCTGCTTGAATCTGTGGTACACAATGACATAAGTAGCTAAAAAAAGCAACGGCTAAGTGGCGCCGCCTGTGAATTGTTGGTGTTACTAAACCGTACTTTTACCGTTTTTTTTGTTTTATTGAAATTCCCCAAGTATGGTTGAGTAACACCTACAATTCACAGACGGCGCCACTTGGCCGTTGCTTTTTTTAGCTACTTATGTCATTGTGTGCCACAGATTCAAGCAGCCTTTTTTTATTTATTTGTTATGTTATGGACGTACTGCTTATCAGCCGTATAGGGGCCGCCAAGTGACTGAGTAAAATGTTTTTATTTTTATAAAATACTAGCAGTTGCCCGCAACTTCGTCTGCGTAGAATTCGTTTATCGCTATCCCGCGGGAATCGCAATTTTCCGGGATAAAAAGTAGCCTATGTGTTATTCCAGACTATAATCTATCTATGTTCCAAATTTCATCCAGATCGGCCCAGTACTTTTTGAGCCTATTCATTACAAACATACAAAAATAGGTACAAATCTTTCCTCTTTATAATATTAGTATAGATATGGCTCGATGGAAAAATCTGTAACTTTTTTCTGTAACTAAGGATGGTTAATCCTATCAATGGAAAAATCATCAAGCACTTTTAAAATAATCATCTATTCCCAATTGTTACTTTTGTGATTGTTGTTCGTAACTGACTGAAATAAAGGAGGAGGTTTCAAATTAACTTATGTTTTGAATTTGTAAAGTCAAAAAATAATTAAAAAGCATAAAGCACATAGCTATTGCCCACTGAAGGACTTCAAACACATTCACTTCAAAAATAATAAAAATAACATTATAGTTACAGACTATTGTGTAGTTTTTTTTTAGAACCTAATAAATTCTCACAAAGAATTTCAACAGTTTTAAATTAAAACTTAAATAACTTGGAAAATACCTAAGTTAACAAAATTAAAATCATCTAAAAAGTGCAGTTATTGCCCAGAAGCTACAGTAATTGTCAACATCACAGCACAGTAATTGCCCGGCAATTTAAAATCATAAATAAAAGTCTGAATTGACTTTAAACATTAAACTTAATAGTCCTTAATGAATTTAATAAGATCGCGTTTAGCTTTCATAACAGTATCAAAAAAATATTTTGCTGATGATGATGATGATGAGTTGGAATCGCCAGAGCCAGAATCTTCTACCATTTAAAAAATAAATAAATAAATTTTAAATAAAAATAAATTTATACTACATTTTTGGTATCTTTGGCTATATTTTTTGGTCTATTTGACATGTGCCCAGCTCTTAAAACAATGGAGAAAAATTTGTGACAATTGATACATCTCATTTAATTTATTGTTTTATTTGTGTTTTAATGATTCAAGATCAAATATATCCCAATTAATTACGCAATACCACTCTTAAAACTAGTGTATTAAAATACATGTTAAAAAGTATTACTTACTAGTCTAAATCAAATTTGTCTTATTACCTATTTGTGTGGGAAAATACAACTTTAATCAAACCAATAAGCACATTATTTTCAGCAACAAAATGTATGTCTTTAATGATACCTCTATTTAATGTATTCATTAAATAACTGAATTTCAAGAAAGGTATAATTATTTAAATTTTGGATTATTGCATGAAATATAACAATACCCACTTAGCTTCGTTTTTTGTGTAATTGAATACATCTGGCGATACCTCATCACTCCCTTTAAGCTAGTTTTAATTTTTCGTGGCACCTGATTCATCTGATCGAAATTCTTAATTATCTTAAAGATTATTTTATTTTTGTAAATCATAGTATATCTAATATTTTTCATCAGGTTTGAATTCGTTTGTATGCGTTCTATGCTGAAAGGTATTTTTTTCAAAAGTAAAATCGCTCTCCTGTAAAGTTGCACTTTTTGAAGGCGATTTATTTCGAAAAATACTGCTAGAAAATCATCCCAAAATATTATTTTTGGTTTGTATAGGGATATTTCTCGAAATAGTTTTCGATTTAGGGCAAATGAAAAATATGAAATTTAATGTTGTCAATTTTGATTTTGATGATCCATAACCCTTGATTGCACAAAAAAATGCTAGTTGGGGTAATTGGAAAGAGAACAAAAATTCTGTGTATAAAAAAACCGCAGAACTGCGATACTATACTAGTCGAAAGTAATCATCAAAAACAGTAAATCAATTTTAAGGGCATTTCTGATTCCCTCATTCCGTTACGACCTGTGAAAAGTCATGTTTTTATTTCAACTTTTTTGAATATATGTTTTTCAGATGCTGATGAACAGGACTCGATAGAAGAAGAAGCTCCAAAACAGTCAAATGTCGCGAGCATTCTAAAAAGGCTTCAAACATCTGGGGCTCTCGTTAAAAAGCCCAAGCAGGAGTTCCGTTGCTACACCTGCGACGAAGGCTTTAGTGACTGGGAGACCCTCGAGAATCATCTCATACAACACGTGTCACTGCCCTCGGTGGTTGTGGACAAACTGCCGTCCGACGACGAATTCAACCCCTCAGGCGATGAAGGCGACTGGTCCGATGAAGATTCCCCTCCAGTGCAACCCAAACAAGAACCCCCGAAAACTCCCCAAAAGATAGACATATCGCAAATACTTAAAAAGACTGGACTGTCCATCAAAAAGCCAGGCGAAAATACCGCCACCAGTTCTGACTCCGCTTTGAGCAAGCTAAGCGGACTCGGTTTCACTATCAAGAAGAGTACGACGCCTATAAAAGAAGAAAAGCCAGAACAATCCACCGACGATGTCATGCAAAAATTGGGAAATCTTGGTGGTATTAAACTCAAACTAAAATGTGATAAAACTAACACCAATTCGTTTAAAGTTGTTAACGGTCTAAAAGATTTTAAGACTTCTGATGATGAAGGCGATGAAAGCGGAAACGATGACAGCAGAGAGGAACAGAAAGGAGAATCTGAAGAAGAGCCAGATGATCCGCAGGATGATGGCTCGGGCGATGATAATGATATGGAAGACCAAGACCAAAGCCCTCCAGCTAAACCTAATAATGGATCTTTTGTAAACAAAAAGATAATCAACGTAACAAAGATCATTCCTCCTAAATCAGAGCCACCATCCCCTCTTAAAATCCAGGCAGTTAAACCAGCCAGACCCGCCATCAAACAGACACCTAAAAGAGGAGCAAACCTTCCTATGGCAGTTCGAGAATCTCAGCAAAAAGAAACACCTACTCAGGCCACAGAAGCAATCACGACATCTGCAGTGCAAAGGAGAGATTCACAGACATTTGAATCCCAAAGGCGGGATTCACAAGCTAGTACAGACAATGTAGTAGTAAAAACAGAAGTTGACGATACAGGAGGTGATTTAGCTTCGAGCACCCCTATGTTCACTGGCCAAATTAAATCCGAAAGGACTTCGCCGCCTCCAATGGAGTCAACGCCCATAATATCTAGAGTTAAGTCTGAACCTGATTCAGCAGCTGCTGCTGAACACTCGCCCAATGCCACAGCATTTAGTCGAGCCGAAACACCTTTACTACCAGTCGCAAAGAAGGAAGATACTGGTGTAACTATCATTGAAATAAATGGAGACTCTAATGATGAAGATGACGACTGTTGCGTGGTGTCGGCCACGCCAGCTCCTGATGTTAAACCAGTTATTCCAAAAATAGAAGTCTTGCCAGCTACATATCCTCCACCAGCTTATCCATCCTCACAATCTAGTTACAATTCCACGCCTGTCTTATCTTCAACTCTTTCCTCTATGCCTGGGAGTGCATCTACGGAAAAGCAGCATACCTTCAACTGGAATGCACCTGACTCAAAACCACCCATAGACATGCTTGAAAAGAGCGCCGATGATATTTTTGAGAGCCTTTTGTCAAGTGCTACTAAGAAGGAACACTCTTCGATGTCTGAGGCCAGTGAATACATATCCTTAGATACTTTAGGACCACAGCATTCATGCGACGTTTGCAATACTAGGTTTACGAATATATCGCTATTGGACGATCATATACGACAGACGGGTCACACGAAAAGTCTCGTTACACCAATGTCATCTACTCTAATGCCGTACAATCCCGCATCAAGTAGTATTTTATCAAGTTTACTTCCAGTAAAACAGCTGGCTGAACAAGTAGGCAAGCTTTCGGGGATCAACAGTGGCCCTGGCTTCACTCACCAGCAGAATGTGATGATCAATATCCAGGCCTACCCGGGAGCTGGTGGAGTGATGCCACAGTCGAACTATAATGCTTACTCCGCTCAGAACATGCATCCCGGCTACCAGCAAATGCCAGGGAACAACATGTATGGCAACGCGACGGGTCAGACTATGCCAGGCCAATACCCTGGGCAACATTACGTCGGCTCACCAGGATATGGACAACAATATCAATCACCAATGTCAAAAGCTGGTTTTATGCCTGGAATGCCCCAGAATACTTTCTCCACAGCTTCAGCTCCTTACTCAACTGGATCACCACTCCAGGGCATGCAGAATGCGGTGTATGGCCAGACACCAATGGCGCCCCCGATGGGGCAGATGGGTCCTCCCGGCTCTTCTCCGAGTCATCCATACGCGACTGCTTCCAGTCCTGGAGGCACTATGAAACCGCCGACTAGTACAGCCAGTGGAATTAGAATACAAAATGTGCAGACTTTCCCTCCCGGACAGATAGTTGGTGGAACTGGGCCGCAAGTGGCTCCTGGTACCAGTCCTGGCTCCCAGATGCCGTCTCCTAGCAACCACATTAGGATGGCAGTAGGCGCGAATATCACAGGTTCTAGGCCTCGCATGCCTTCCGTTCGAGGCACCAGACCGTCGATAAGGCCAGGTATCCAGGTCCACGGTCAGATTAGAGGCGGCAAAGCGGGCGGCGCGCGGATGCCAATGAAGCGGCCTGCGGGCATGCAAGGAGGCCCGGGGCAGAAGCGGCGCCCCGACATGCTGCTCCCCGGTAAACACGATAACGAAGACTGCCAGGTCATGGCGATGCAGAAACAACGGGAAGGCCTACCCATGATCCACAGCGTGCAAGGAGCCAAAGACAAACTGAATCTCGGCAGTCAGATCTCAATAACAAAGAAAACCGTCAACAAAGAAGCTAACGCTATGGCTAACGTGCTAGCGTCCCGCGGTATTAGTATAAAACAGAAACAGAAGAGTCGTTCGCCGACACCTGAGCGGCCGATACCTCACATCCCTAACCTAGGAGCCGGCGTTAGCATAAAGCATACATCTAAATCTAGTAGTTTTTCCATACCGGAAGCGAAAGTCGGTTCCAATATGTTATCATGCAAGATCTGCAATAAAATGTTTATGAACCACACCTCGCTGTCGACGCATATGGCAGCGGCGCATCAACAGAGAGGATTCAAATGCGACGAGTGCCCTGCTGCATACCCCAAATCACTACAGCTGCAGCACCATAAACGGGTGTTCCACAATATGACAGGCCCTAATAGAGAGTTGGGTTTACCCGTAGTGGACTTATCTCAGGAAGAGAACCTGCAACGGTTGAGTAATTTAGGTATATACAGTTTCATTCCTCTCGCTAACAGAGAACAGGCCAGTGGATGTTTCGGTATTCCTGTGATTTCGGTGCACAATATGAATAATGGATTGACGAGCAGTTTACAGGCGCTCGGCGCCGACGGCTTACTGAGCTTAGGTCCCCTTAAACCATTACCAAACACGTAAGATAATTCTAGAAGTTTCTAATTTAAATTAATCGCCAAATTTAAGATACTCATGAACTCCGTTCAAAGTTATGGCAAGTAGGAAAAGCGAAAAGAGCTTTTTTTATTGGATAGTTCTTTATGACTATCGGCTTCAAGAAATAAGACTTGAAGTGAAGCCGGTAACCAAATGATATGGCGATGGCGACGTTTCCTTCACTATTTGTAAATGCAAAACTATTTTTATGACATACCTTATAATATATTTTAGTTTATTCGCAATTGCAAATTGAATACCTAAAAACTTCGTAGAAGAGAAGCATTTCTTTAATTTCTGTGAAACTGTTAGTATAAATTACAATTGAAAATCTCAAATGCATGTGCAACATCATTATTATAAAATTGTGAAACTGTGTAATATTCTTTGTCACAATTTGGTTGTTATGATTCGTGTCAAATTTCTATTTTTGTTATGATCTGTACAAGTAAGAATGTACAGTCTGCATCTAAACTATGGAGTGGGTAAGTTGCCCATATTTAAGTAGGTATGGGAAAACTTGGCCCTAAGTTAACACAGTTGGAAATCGTGACCATGAACAATGCAAACAAACATTTTATTCATTAGCCGATTCTTCGAGAATGATCGCATTAGTTCTGATATTTATTCATTTGTTCAGTAAATACCAGATTTGACGACAAAATATAACTCAAATCCGGATATTTTGTGAAGTCTGTTTGTTTACACAATTCAGTTTTTATTTTGTGTACACTTTAAATAATTATAGTTTAGTGTTGACTGTGCGTAGGATTAAGAACTACATTAAAGTCACGTGTTCATAGGGAAGACAATGTTTTTTAATGTCTATGAATATAAGTAGCTATATAATTAATTTAATCTTGAGACGCATAGTGTAAATACTCGTGTGGCAATCGTATCGTAGCATAAACAGGCCACTCGCCACGTAAATGTCGGGCACAACTTAGTTTACTTTAATTGCGACAATGTTCGTGACAACGTTCAAGATACTTGAATGAAAGCCTGTATACTACGATGCCTGAATCATAATAATTGTTACCTATGAATACGTAACTTTAAAGTAGGCACTTTATGCGCGTATTATATTCCATATTCTATTCATATAACTTAGGTCCAAAGACCAGATGGCCGCAGTATCACTTAAAATTATAAAAGCACTCGAGAAAATGATAAACACCTATTCTTTAAAACGGAACTGACTAAACTCCCAACATAAAATAATAAAAAATAAATTAGGGTAGGTATAACTGACACATTATTGACTTATTCACTTTTTAGTGTGAATGCCGTTTTTATATAGGCGATCCCAGTCGTCAAAATCACGGCGAAAAGATGCGAACGAAATTATCATAATACCTAGAATAATCGATTAGCAAAATTATTGTATTTATGGAAATATTTAGTTCCTCTTTCATCCGTTTTCTATTTTACATACATAAATATATCACGTCTTTATCCCTTACGGGGTAGACAGAGCCTTAGGAAACAAAACCTTAAGGCCACGTTTAGCATGATTAAGGGCGTATAGGTGGAAAGGGAAATCAAAATAGTGATATGTTGTTAGCCGCATCGCCTGTAACATGATCCCTAAGACTTTCGCCCATTCCCTCGATGGGCTTTTACCATCTGCACGGAAAGAGAAGCAACTGGTAAATTCTATGTTTTTTCTTTACTCCTAGACCAGCTTGGAAGCTTGGCTTTTTTCTATTTTATGTGGGAGTTTATGCGTTTCGTATACAGGGTGTTAGGTAATGAGTCGATAATCCTTGAACTATGGATAGAGAGCACTTAGGACGTTATAATAAAGCTATGATAGGTTTAGTAAAAGTTGAACGGTTTCCGAGATATTTGGACTATAAGGTTTTTTTCGAAAATGAACACCCTAGTTCAATGATTTGGTCATAGATAGAGATAGTAAAACTTTTACTAAATTATTTTATACTTACAACTTTATTATAACGTCCTAAGTGCTCTCTATCCATAGTTCAAGTATTATCCACTTATTACCTAACATCCTCTGTATATACGTCTCTTTTGCATAGATAGTGGCGCCGCCGCTGTTTTTAATTTTCTCGAGTAAGCAAGAAAACTTAAGAGATTCATGATCGATCATACAATGATATAAAGTTACTATGTTTACAGTCGTAAAATATTTTTATATCGAGAAGTAAGAATTTTGTTTGCTTTTTTACAAGAAAATATTTCCGAAAAGGTTATGGGGGCTACTGTACAAGGTTGTTATGACTTGTTTGTCTTTATCCAGATGTTTGAGTAGCCTTAGCCAGACACAGACGAAACATAAATTTTATTATATGATAAATATAACAGTTGTATTGTACTTAATTAAAAAATTATGACCAGGCGAGAAACAAAATAGTGTATTTCTGTGATTAATATTTAGTAGCCCTCATTCAGTTATGCTAGCACAGGAGGCCACGACTCAATTTGTCGCCGCGTGCGTGCCTTATCTAGGAGGCTACTCCGAAATTCGAACTTCATATCATGATGACACTCACTCTCCCATATGACTTAGAGTGAGCGGAAATGCACGAAACGAACTTCGAATTTCGGAGTACTTAGCCCTGACGGGAGAGCGAGAGATAATTATCTAAGGCGACAGTACAAATGAGTAGTAGCACTGCTAGCATTTCTGTGTAAAATTATGGAGATTCGATTTTTGTTTACTTTTGTACGAGACGGCAGTTATAAGATAAGAGAAAATATGATTGTAAACTTGTAATATTTAGGCTAGAATAAGTATAGAAGTTTTGTAATTTTGAGTTGAAAGAAAAGAATTTGAAAATAAAAAGATTTGAATTATAGATCACTATAGTTCGGAAATAAATATATTTATGAATAATGACACAATTTATTTACTGTTTTACCTCTCTCGTTTCACCTGCATGTGTATGGCTTCGAAATTATGCAGTGTATCATGTGGGGTAGGTTAGTTAGATTTTTTCGAACCGGAGCAGAAACTAGCCTCCGTCCCTCCAGCTTTTGAGATAAATTAATTTAAAAAAAAACTTGAAATTTGATTATGAGACTCCCTAAACCTTCAGCCAACCCGTGTCACGTGCGTTAATGTTCTTGACTTACAATTGGCATTGTTCATTTTTTATGGTATGCTCCAATTCGAAAACCATCAATTATCCGATTTCAAAAACATGTACATACATCATTATGATAGTTCGCTCCCAGTACCTATACCTATTCGTTGAATTGGTATTTTTAATTCGCGTACCTACATATACATATATGGTAAATTAATCCTTACGTGTCTTATCATGTAAACAAACGTAACATCAAAAGCGATAATTGACAATGATTAGTGGTTGGAAATGTTGATAAAATATACATAAATTCAATCCGGCTAATCGTCGAACCGCCGCTTTGCAAAACGACCAAATCAGCTAGGCATTTTGTAATATGGCGGATTGCTACAATCCGCCTGCGACATATACAATGCTGTCAGATTAATTGTTTTATAAATAAGAACCTTGTTCCGATGTTGTTAAAGTTGAAAACCGCATGGGATTCAACGAAATATCATGGAAAATCATTTTACACTACATCTGTAAATGTTAAAACTAAATTTCTAAACAACACAAAATAAAATTGGAACAGAAAAATCCGAAAATAAAGCTATGGCCGGGAATCGAACCCGGAAACTAGGAAACATTTACATATTAATGGACGCGAATCTATGTAAAACTTAAAGCCGACCTAAGCCCATTTTAAGTTCGATTTTAACAGTAAATTTAATAACTAAATGAAACAAGTAATTTTCTCAATAAATTTATTCAGTTCATATTAAGTTTGCGTGAAAATTAAGTATAAATACAGCACAAGCGTGCTTACAACCAAAACCAACGGATTACCATTCCCAGTAGTTTGTGCTCATAAATGCTTGAGGGACACTACAATATTTAGGACAAAAGATCTAAGACACCTAAAGACACAAGTTAATATTAAAATGCTTCCGGAATGTAATCAAATGAACGATTGTGACAATTCCAAAATGGGGCAATGCTTGAGAAACTTAGCCTAATTGACTTTACTTAATCTAGTGTTTGGCTGAAAGTTATCCAAGAGCTAGATTGTGTAAAAGGTGGGCTTATTCGAGACGGATGAGTTCCACGTCGAAGATGAGGGTGGAGTTGGGGGGGATGACTCCAGGGTGGCCCTGTTGCCCGTAGGCGTAGTCTGGCGAGCAGGTCAGCTTCGCGCGCTCGCCCACCGACATCTGGAAATCCAAAAAAGTTCCACTGAAGCCATGTTTATACTTCACAGTGTATAAAATTGATGTGCCCTAAGGGACAGTGCTTTAAATCCTTATGTTTGCTCAATTTACTTGTAAACATTATATTTAAAAATAAATCTTACAGCTTTTTAAGTCCCAAGAATAGAACCATCTAAAAATTCTAAAAATAAGCTTCCCAATTTTATTTTGCATATTGAAAGGATTATTGTTCAGTAAGAAACCTCTCAAATTCCTCATTATTCAAATAAACTATTATATTACATCAAATTCTTCATTCTAAACCTCTGAAATTCACCCTCGTGTATTGTATTGTTTATGTCGGTGTTCAGATTTTTCGAAGCAACATGGTGGGATACCACCAAGTAGATAAAGTGATTTGGATAATTGGGATACGACCAACATACACTGATCTTTTATTTATCATAATCATGCCCAAAGACAATTTGGTAGGTCAGTTTCAAGCAGAATAACGAACTCTAAATTTAATATTCATTGTTGCGCATGGAAATCCAATCACTGTTCATGATGGTGTATGTTAGCTGTAACAGGCTACTCTCTGCAATTCAATGTCTAAAACTGCGCCTATTTTGCGTGAATCGGACATAATGTCTACCAGACAAGGCTTATTCTCACCTTAGCAACACCCTCGTCCCATCCCTTGATGACCTCTCCCTTGCCGATCTTGAACTTGAAAGGCTTTCCGCGGTCGCGGGACGAATCAAACTTCTGTCCATTGGTCAGGGTACCGGTGTAGTGGACCACCACGGTCTGGCCCTTCTTAGGGTATGTGGCCTCTGTCGAGAAGACAAGCAAATGTTAATAACATCTCAAACACACTTAATACCCTATCTGTTGATTGAATAGTCTAGCAATCTGTCTACTAGTTTATAATAAAACTCTATAACTGGGAATTCAAGTTAAAGCTAAAGCAGTCACGGCCTTGCAAAACCTATACCTATTACTACACATACACACATATAGGTTAGTTCATTCGCCTAGCGCAAGACCTAATAAAGCGTAAGTAATGAGGACGGAAAAAAATTGGGTGAAAATAAACGGAAAATGTTAAAAATAAAACGATCGACGCCTACAGTCAACATAGAATTGAAATAGGTTAGCAAGCCGTCATAAAGTGGTCAGAATGCAGCGTCTCAGAGGTCACCTTTTGAAAAACTAACAGCGATCGATAAAGGTCATGTTAGTAACTATAGATAAAAACCCTAATAATACTCATTTAAAAGAAAGGATAAAGAAAAGACAATTTTTTTCTCTTTAATATGCTAATTTTGGAATCAAAATGTGAAATGATTTAAGGTGTTTCAAGATGATTCCCACAAGTAAGGTTAGCTCGTGTCTCGTGATGATAATTATATTTTATTTTTGATAATACTTACCATCGCCAGGATTGATTGTGTCCACAGTAACCCCCATGATTGTTGTTCTATTTACAAATCAATTACTGATTTCCGAAACCACGCGACGCCGACGCTCCGCCTTCTTTACTTTACGCTGATAACACAGATAGCAACAGACTTGAAACTTTGACTCATTCATTCGATTCGATATTCGAATTCGAATTGTGGATGACAGTGGAAATTCGCAATCGATTATTTTTTTGTTTTTTTTTCCTCCACAAATGCAAAGGAACCTAATCTGTAAAGCTATGACCATATTTTTTTTTTATGTTTATTGCATAGCCTAACTTTAGTGTAAAGCTGATGTTTTCAAGATTTTGCTCAATTTACCTTATATCTTAATTTACTATCTCGCACGCATGCCAAAGAGCAGTGGGTTTTGTCTTCGAATACATCTTGAGGGAAGCCGTGCTTGGTCTAGGCTAGGGTTCTAACTTAACCAAGGGTATTATTTGCCGTAGTGCCTTTAGATTTTCCTTCGAAGGAACTATTGCGTTTTTATTTTCACAGTACCTTCACAATAGACGATGGACGTACTGAAACCTGTTTTTCGCCTTAGTTCCTTTGAAAAAACTGAAAGTACTAACTACTGCGACTTTTTCTTCGCTTTTGTTCCTTTACAAGAGCGGAAGGAGCAACCAAAAAGTAGCCCTAGACCAGCGACTGCCAAAATAAAAGTGGGGGCTGATTGCGGCCATTCTGCACCTAGCTTCCATACTCTGTGACAAGGTAAAGAAATGAAACACGTTTTACAAATATAAACATTTTATAACAAATATCGTATCTCAACACGTAGTGCCAGGCCCTGGGATTAACAATAGCCGAATGTTTAAATAAACTTATCTTTAACATCCTGCTGGATATTGACACCAAAATACATTTCGTGTTATATTTATTTAATAACAGACATTCAAAAGCAACTCTTGCGTTAAAAACTAATAAAATATCCTTGGGTTTTTGATGATTAGCGCCTGATGAGCGCACACACATTAGCTAGGTAGGTAAGTACCTAATTTTGAAATTTGAAATCATATCATACCATCCCTCTTATTCTCCTATTAATGACTATTGTAAGCGGAATGGCACGATATTACGAAAAAGAAAAAACAAGTGGAAATTACAGGCTGAATGTAGTTTAAACCACCTAAAAATTCAGGTAACTTAAAAACCACTTTTCTTTGGAAGTCGGTTAAATATAACATTCGATACTTTACATTAACGTCTACTATGTGACTTTGGCGCTTGCTAACCAAATTACACTACTCTGAATTTTAAAGATAAAAACATTCAATGAAAGCCAAGGATTTCTTATTAGCGTTAAGCTGAAGGTTAATCGTCCCTAAAATACTTATCCCTCTATACTTATGTTTAATGTTGGCGTTTTGTGCATATCATTTTAATTAATCTTAACAACTATCGTTAAAGCTAACTATACTTTTGATCACAACGTCTATTTTTAACACAGATAATTATTTCGAGCATGCAGCGCCATCTATGGGAGTTTGTCGTCAACGCAATTCCCGCCAGGGGCCTGATTTTTGGAAAGCACATGTGTGAAAACACCACTCGAAAGTGGTGAAAAATTGTGCTGAATTTGAGATACGAGTAGCTTAGAAAATACTTAGGGCTCTCATTAATCTTGTGACCTAGTCAAAAATTTGATTAGAGCTGTAGTTTTGAAGATATAAACAGATTTATACCACTTTCGAGTGGTGTTTTCACACATGTGCTTTCCAAAAATCAGGCCCCAGGGGCCCGATTTTTGGAAATCATACCTATGAAAATATCGCTCGAAAATCGTTCAAATCCGTGAATTGCTATTTTTGAAAGGCGAGTAGTAGAAAATCACCGCTCGAATTGAAAACGACTGGTCTCTAGCAGTCGTTTTAGAATTCGAGTGGTGGGATGGCTTGTCAAAATTAAAAACATGGCGAGTTGGCGGGTGACTACCTTCACTCACTGCTGTCATTGCCTCGATGCGTTGGGCTATTTTCATCGTATTATTGAGATTTTCTGTTAATTTGTAATTCAACAAATCTAATGCCATTATCAAGTTTTCGTTTTACGTAATTTTTTTTGTAACAAATTCGCAATTTAAACTAGTTCTAATAAGTACTTTAGCATAAAAAATAAATAACTATGATGCAAAAATACTTTGCAATTTGTTAAATTAATTTGAGCTGAAAATATATATTTCCAGGTGCCCAACAAAAAACCGGTAATTATCGACTTTCTGCCTGTAACGAGACGGGACTACTTTTTACACATCGACTTAGTCTTTCACTAAATTTCGAACGCGGATTTCAAAAATTGGGCATTTGAGGACCACTCGCAAATGGACGTGACTAATTTTCGCGTGTGGATTGAATTCTATTACTCGTCGTGAATTCGAGCGATATGATTTCCAAAAATCGGCCCCCTGATGATTAGCGGAGGGAGACACCAGGTGACACCGTGCGACAAGGCTCAACAAACGTGGCAAAAAGTGGAACTAACTGGTACTGTGTCTTGACTTTGATCGTCTTCAACTGATAAGCATCACAATAGAGGATAGTTAATTATCGTGGTTTCAAACAGAATATATTAGTAGAATTATCTCGTTACAGTTTGTCTTTTACGTAGACGGTGGCGCTGCTCTTTGATGTTCACGGTTTTTCTTTGCATACAATAGAGGGCGTTCTAAGTTACCACGATGATTAAAATACTGATTACAAATTTATTTGACATGACAACAACTTGAATCGTCTGACATTTCTTGGGGTGCGAGTCGGGTTACCTCCACGTGTGATTAAGAGCTGCGGTTCGTTTTTGGATCCGTCCGGGGGGAAGAGCAGTGCTCGGTCCGGTGCGCCCTGGGCAACGGCTAATGATTTCCTGGCAGTTTCTGAGGGATATCATTGACCGTTGGCTAAGAGCCCGACAGGGGGGGAGGGGGGTCTTTGACCATTACCGTACAACGTTGCCGACATTTTGTCACAAGATTTTTTAATAAAAAATTTTACATTGACATTGGCGAAGTTGTCGTCACTATAACGACTTGATACGCCACAAATAAAAGAAGAAGAAGAAGAAGACATTTCTTTCTGGCAATAGTGTGAAAACAAGGGAAGATTAACCTAAAATAAAAGCTAGGTTACTTTTTTTTACAAATATTGAATGCCTTATAATAAAATAACAAAACTGCAGCTCACTTTGATTAGGATATTTGACGTCAACAATACTTGCATCTGCGTAACTATCTTATTCCACCTGATAAACATTTTATAAATAGACATTCTAAACATTCATATACACATAACATAAATTAATTTATTAATTTAGTATAAAACAGACAATTAACATCAACAAACAACAATTAATTTTTTTCGTGCTAATACTACTTCCATATATTTACAAATAATTTTATGTTTTAAAGCCCAAGCCAATATAAGTAACAAATAATAATACATATGTTTTTTAGAGCTTTAAAATATTTATAAAGATGTCAAATGTTGCACATTCGTTTAGAAATAAGCAACAAATTTGAAATTACAATTTATAACGGCATTGTTTGCGGCATTGATTTAACCCTTTTCCAGGCCCCGCTGATTTAGGCAAGCAGCTACAAAATGGATCAAAGTTTTATCTTTTTTACCTATGCAGGATGAATTTAAAAACCGATTAATTTTTTTAATGATTTGTGGACATTTATGTGGTAACTATATGCACTATGCCTGGAAAAGGGTTAGTTGTTTAATTTGCTGTAGAATTAAGATATTAGATTTTTTAATTTTAAAATGGTGCTCATTTTTATAGGTCCGCATATTTTACTGAATTTAATTTCTCAATAAACCACCCTAAAAAGGGTTGAATTATCAATGACGTGCTCATTAAAATTTACCGCAGTGTTTTCGTTAAAAACTTTTTAAATGTGTATGATATGTCGGGATACCTTTCTTCGTGATATTCATGTATGTAAACTCTACATTTCTTCTAAATGATTTATGAAAATAGAAAGTAGCGATATTGATCTTAAATATTTGGCATTCGATTTGGCTTAAAATTTTAAATAGTGAATTAGTTACCAAACTGCATTTATTTTATTTTTTACACAATAAGTAATATTAATATCTGTGAAACTGGCATGTAGCCTTTTTTAAATTAAAAACACTGAATTTAAGTCGGTATACACTCACTTGTCATTCGACCCTTTAAATAAATGAATTAATGTAATAATATCACTATATACCACACATTTTATTACAAACCCTGCTTATACGTACCTAGTTCGTAGTTTTAAAACACTTTAAAATGCATTGATGTGCTTATTCTGATCTCTCTTTTTTTGAGTAAGTATTATTTAGACACACGTTAAACTAAAGCAGATGCCACACTGTAGATTCCACGCTTAAATAGGAGACACCAGTATGTGGCCTACATGCGCGACTACAATGTAAGCCCTGTAATTCATGTCCCTCACTTGACTTGTAATTGATTTAATATTTTCAAATCAATAACGATGAGCATGGGTGCAGCTCCAACATTGGTTGCACAATAATTAATAATATAAATCTTCTTTCTCATGATCATGACCATCCAAGTGGAGTGTAAATTAGTATAAGTGTGTGTGCATTAGTAAGCGGAAATTTACCTTTTAAAAGATAATTAACAATAATACCGAGGTTGTCACCAAAAATAATTAATAAATACAAAAATAATTATTCCAAATTCTTGTTTTTTTTGCATCATATGATGCAAAAACATTCAGTGTTATTTTAATTAAGTGTTACTTTGTGGAGTTATTAACAAACAAAAACAATAATAAGTAAACGTAAATATGTGACACAGACATAGCTGACTTGCACGTGTGGTTACGGAGTGGAAAGGCAACTATTTTTGTTCACTGCAATTTTTAGGGCCACCGCGAAAGCAATACTTATATAACAGCTAAATTGATATATATCTCACTCTAGAGTGGCGCCAACTGGTGAGTACTAATATGGTAGCCCTCATTACTGCGGGAAACTTGATAGCGCCTCCTAGCGGCAATATCCGGTAACAAATTTAAATGTGAACGCGTTCGAGACGTTTGTTGCTTTTTTCGTTGAAAAATTTACAATACAGGCTCAGGATTAGAACATCTTATTTTGTCAAAAAAGGCGACGAGGGAATTTATTTCGTCCTAAGGTGACAACCTCAGTGTATGCTAATTATAGTCGCGGACATAAAACAAGAATCTTTTTCTAACCAAGCGTCTGCAAAAGAGAGCTTTATACCCACGCACGACTAACACCCCCTTAATCAATATCGTGGTTGTTCAACAATATTTATTTTAGTCTTTGTCGGTCACTTTGTCATTTGCCACAGAATAACCATTTACCTAGGTATAACAGGGTAGTAACTTTATGAACAAAGGGGTTAGTGTGCTGGGGTTTTCTCCCAAATTCAAAATTCGAAGTTCGTATCATAGCGTTCTTCTCACTCTAGTATTAAACAAAATTAGAGCGAGCGAGACGGCACGATTCGAAGTTCAAATTTGGTAGTAATGTTATATGACCAGGTTTGACAGCTAAGCTGCGTTCACTAAAAAATTCGTTCAGAAATCGGGACGGAGTCGCGGGCGTGGTGTCGCTCGCTTACGGCGTTGACACTTCTTCTTCCTGGTGATGCTTGGCGAGGGCCAACAGAATCATGGTCAGCTGCTTCCTGCTTATTTTGCCGTCGCTGCTGTACTCCACGCCTTGCAGGATAGTCTCTTCGAATTCCAGAAGGTCTTGAGCGTCGTAATCCTGGAAAATAAAGGTTGAACTGTGGTTGACTCAAAATGTACAAAGAATTGTAATCTACGGTTACTAGTTTTATGAGAAGTACCTACTTAAATTTGTTGTAAAACAATTGAAAAAAAAGTTTTTTTATACGACAAAGAAGATACGAGCAAGTGGGTCATTTGATGGTAAGCGAGGACCACCACCCATGGATACACGCAACACTAGAGGATTGTAGATGCTTTGCCAGTCTAGAGGGCTAGGATAGAATACCTCTTGAGCGGGATTTATAATCGTACCGATAGCTATAGGTAACAACAGAAAAAGGCTTTACCGACACGACAGGCTATTTTGATAAAATTATTAAGAAGTAAATGGTGCTTAAGTATTTCACACGAAACTGTTATAAGATACAACTAAAAAAATACTAAAAATTATCTTCTAATTAATTAGTTAGTTGAATTAATACCTTTTTCACTAATTCTAATAAGTCCTTCAGAAAGCCGCGCAGCTCCTCGTTTTCGATAGATCCATTGTTGTCCTGAAATCATATTCGATTGAATCCTTTAGATCAGAGGTTCCCAAACTCTTTTGTTCCATAGACCACTTTCAAAAATTTGCTGGATCCGGTGGACCCCCTGCAGCTACATTACTACCAATTTCTAAATCTCAAAAAAAGTGAAGATGACTATGGAAACTTGCGTTGTTGCTGAGTTTCAACGTTAAATTAACAGTATTCGAAAAAAATAGGTTAGAATTGATTGCTTGATAGGGTTAATTATTTAAAAATGAAGTCGACTAAACCAATTTTCAATTAAGTTTTAGTTCTTCACTATCGACCAAATTAATTTTCATGCACCCCCGCTAACGATTGTGGACCCCCATTTTTGGTCACGCCCAACGTAGACCCCTGTCTAGTCTTCCGTGGACCCCTGGGGGTCCACCTGGACCACTTTGGCAATAACTGCTTTAGATGTACAATAAACCTGAAGCAGCATTCCAATATGTTCGTACTGTAAGAAAAGTGTTCGGAATCAAAACGAAATATGCGGGTGGGATACCCTCCACTTCGGTCTATTTATTCTTGATCATGTGTTGAAAGCTGGCACGGCCGAAACATTGAGGATATTAATGGACTCAATATCAAACGCGCACACGGTTTCTGCTTGATTCTTTATTCTAAGATAAAAACCAGGTGCCTTACCATGACGTCTTAACGCACAATTCAGACTCAGTTCAGGTTTTACCTGTCATTTTAGTATGGATCTGACAGCGAGCGAACCTGAACTGAATCGGAATTGAATCACATTAAAACGTCATGATAAGGCCCCTGTTTCCCTATTAGTAAATGAATGGTGAACAAGTAGTTACTTACCCTATCGTACAGGGAGAAGACCCTTTCAATGTCGTCCTTCGTCAGCTTAGTCGCTCCCTGTGCTCGCGTAAAAAGTAAAAATTGTAAATTTGTTTCAACAATATTTGTATCGTAATTAAATTTTTCTTAAATAAAAATTAGCGGCTTATGACTATACTGGGTGCATCGCAACTGCATTAGAACATTTCAGCAAGCGGTTGGGTAAGTAAAAACTTCCGTGAAAGTATTTCATTGTAATTTTGGATTCCAAATTGAGCCACCCCTTAGACGCCGCGTCGTACTGTTAAATATCGAACCAAAACGTAAAAACATCTCTCGGAAATAGTTGACAATCGCAATTTTAAACATCCTGGGCCTCTATTCGGCGCTGACACGCCCAAGCTATTACCAACCATTTGCAGTGCCTAACGTTTAATTTGCTATTCGGGGTCGCCCAAATGTCAGTTTGCCGAACACAATCCGAAGAGAATGCGATGCGTTTTTAGTAAGCTATTCGGGGCGCCTCGTCATTTTTGTTGGGGATTTTCAACAGCTGTCAAAGTGTGTCAGAAAAAAGAGGAGTTCTGACCGCATATCCTATCAAATCTATAACGAGTTATCTAATAATTATCTATTCAGTGCGATCACATCAAATTGATCAAAATTTAAGCCATAATTAAGAAAAACTAAAACCCCCGAATCCCCAAGTAATCCGAGCCTTTGCAACATAATCGCAGATCGCACAACGCATGGTCAGGCTAGCTGTCAATTTTGGAATTCAATGTGTCAAATCGCCCACTGATTGCCTCACTGATGGATGGAGCAAAGGTGGATGAAAAAGGTTCCAATATTACGTGCGGCTTACTCACGGCAAACATCATTTTTTTATTAATTCGATCGAAAGCTATCCCAAATTATTAAGCGTAAAAAAATATCGAGTTTGAATCGAGGAAATATATCTGGAAAACTCAGATTGTTGTGTAATTCGGTAAACAAAAACGGTCTGTGCAAGGTGAGGTGAATCCGCGATCTCAGGGCAATTAATTTGTTTTCAATAATTCTATCGAAACCTATCCCCAATTAAAAAGCATAAAAAAATAGCGATTTTGAATCGAGACCATGAATGTGGAAAATTAAAATTGCTACGTAATTTGTGAAATAAAAACATGATGAGGTCATTGAACTACTATTCATGAGGTGTTAAGATCGGTTACCATTTTTAAGTTTTTTTATCAGTACGTCCCTCAAAGCAAAGGAAAAAACACGTCTCCTATTTGGTCTCGAAACGTCCGTCTAGGCCTTCCCCTCCCAACTTTACCAGTCACACTCCCCACATATGTACATAGATCATATTGTTTTGATAGGATTTATTAAAGTACATACAAAAAAACACTGCATTCCGATTTAATAAAGGATATATGTTAATTTTCCAAAAGTTTAGCTTATAATTAATAAAATTCTCAACAACTCAACATATTGAAGGTCTGATTTATAGAATTAATAGTCATCATTTCCATAAAGGATAATAAATCAAATAGTTATTGAAAGGAGAGTTCATTAGAGTAGAAACTGTGTCGGTATTATAGATCTTTAATTAGCACCATTTTTAGTGCATAGTTTTTCAGCAACATGATTCTTCATGAAGGATTATTTTGTTAGCTGGTGGCGTAAGGGTGGGAATAGGGGAAGGATGGAGTCCCACGCAGGGCCATTGTGGCCCCAGTACCGTCTGTAATACTGATACATTTCTAAGTAAGAATAGCCCAGTTAGGTGGCAAATTCATTAGCTATTTTTAGTGTTTTCAAATGTTAGTTTAATGTAATAGGAGGTAACAGGAAATAACTCTCAAAGAACTTTTATTAGCTATAGTAATGATTGATAATTCGCATACTTAATGTATAATGGAGAGCATGCCAAAATATTAATTTTATTTTGAAACAAGATAGTTGCATAAAGGCCGCAGGCAGACAACATAGGGAAAGCGGTGACAGTACAGATCTTGAGAACTTCACGGGTATATACAACTTTAAACTTCAAAACGTGTGATAGTAAACAGGCAAAATGGTTAATCAGATGATTCGAGTTTTAGAAAGTCAAACTATGCATTCAAGCGCAAATAAGTAAAGTATTTTCATGAATATCAAAACAAGAGATAAAGGGCAAACTATATCAAAAATCGGTTTAGCTTTTTGGAATGGCATTCTCTAAGCATGAACAAGCAGACATAGAAAATGTTAATAAAAGTCTGTCAGCAGTCATTTTGTCTTGGCAAGATGTTTTAATTCAAATATTTAAAAAAAAACTAGAAAAGAAAGGCATTTAAGTGTAACATAATTGTTTGATATCATTAATTTATCATAATAAAGTTATAAAGAATAATAACACAGACAAGATAAGTAGACAGATTCAGTAGGTTAAGTATAATAAGTTTAATGTAATAGGAGGTAACAGGAAATAACTCACAAATAAGTTTTATTAGTTATAGTAATGATTGTTAATTACATTAGTTCGCATACTAGCATGCCAAAATATTAATTTTATTTTGAAATAAGATAGTTGCATAAAGGCCGCAGGCAGACAACATTGGGAAAGCGGTGACAGTACAGATCTTGAGAACTTCATGTGTATATGGTCGTAACTTTTCGCCACTCCGTCTGTGCATTTAGCATCCAGGCATGTTTCAATGATTGAATTTAAAACCCGACAATACTGTTCAAACTTCCAGACAGTTGGAGTATCTGTAAACAAAATAAATGTTCATTTTGTTTATATACAACAGACAGACGATGTACAGAAAACAAATTCAGGTTATAGTGAGATTATTACATGAAGGAAATTACAGCCTAGATAATTGTTCATGAAAATTCTTAGAGTGAATAGGCTAGCAACACATTGGTTTTACAAATTTATAAAGAGGAAAGTATTGTTTGTTTGTTTACATTGAATAGACTCCGAAACTGGACCTGGTATTGATCCAGTACTGGACCAATTTGAATAATTCTTTCACCATTAGAATCCTACATTATCCCTGTTAAAACATAGGCTATATTTGATTCCACACAGACAAAGTCGTAGGCAGAAGCTAGTTATACATATTTAACTACCCTTGAAGTCTGACAAGATAATCAATGAAATAGTAACAAACAACAATGAATAGAAATGATTTAAGTGATTATATATATATTGCAAGTGGGATGTATTGAAATACTAGTGTTAACATGCAACATTGTCAGCATACAAATTGGTCGTCATTCTTATATATGAGTATGTAAGTTCCTGGCATAAAAGTTTAGTCTATTTTAATTTAAACCTGCATGGTATTATAAGTGCTAAATTTCAACTTGGACAGAGTCATAAATATAATGAACAATCAGCGACTAGTAGTTCTTTAACTTATGTACATACCATCACACCTAAATTTCCGTAGGGGTAAACAGAAACTACTTTTGTACATGTCTGACATACTTTACCATGTTACAGAAAATATATTATATGACTATCAATAATAAAAATAAATTATTGGTTAAGGTATCTTACTTTAGGAGTTCCGTAGATTGGTCTACAGGTTTCATTTAAGTTCGGCTGTCAACCTAAGATCCGTAGTATTTTAACATAATGTGACACGGTTCAAGATGTGTGAAGGACAGTTGCATCCTTGTTATTCATGTAATAATTCACTTTGGCACATTTAGTACCTTGATTGCAATCTGGAAATAGAAACGTACAATTATTGATTAATAAGTCACAGGGACACCAGTAGTTAAATTTAGTCCTTTTCGAAACGAAATTAAGTTCCTTACCAAAAAGTATGTTTAGAAAATAAATAATAAAATAGATGAATAACCGGTACTAACCTGTAATACAACAAAGGATAGTTGTTGATTTAGTTCATGATGCCGACAATGATTCATAAAACATTTTGATTGAATATGAGATATATAATAGCATATTAATGTATACATTCTCATATTGGCTTTGTTCGAACGAAATATTTATCAATCAATATCAATAACGTACCTATACCATAATGCACGGAATGTCATAGACAGAAGATGACAGACAGATAAATTATGACAGCTAGTCAGTTAGAAAAGCAAAGGGGTTTGTGCCCATACAGTAAAGTCGTAGGATAATTAAATGAATTTTATAATCATCAAAGGCGGTAGAAACATTTTATGACATGTTTTAGCGTTGTCTTAAATAAAATAGCGTTGACAAGTAGAGTGATCGTGCGTGACAGTTCAAACGGTTGATTGTTTAAGTAAAGTTTTTGGAAGAGGTGCAAATTATATTTTTTTTCGACAGTCGACGTCTTAATAATCGAGGAACTGCAGCTCTTTTATTTTTATTTCCTATCATTAATTAGAAATAATTTTTTAAATGCTCGATATGACATTTGTGAGATTTAACGGCCGATAAGCTCTGTTGCCTAGAACTAGCTTGTAATAAAAAAAAACTACGTCAACTGTCACGTTTGACATTGTCAAAAAATAATACCGCGGTTCTGTTTATTTGCATTTGCGTGTAATCAGTGTTAGCAGTGTGTTTTTAATAATATTTCAACGACCTCAGCACAACCTCCTGCCTTTCGATATTGCCGCACTTCTCTTCGACCTTTGCACGATATTTGGACTACGATTTCAGCTACTATCGACGACTTAGGCACTTCTTCTTGGACAACGTTTTTCTGCTTTACGGCGACCCCCGCCTTGACTGTTGGACTGATTTTTTTAATACTGAGGCTTCGCTATTGATCACAAAATGAGCGAATTTGTACGAGCGGATTCAAGAAACTTGCCACACATGGATATGTTCATGATATTGGAATATTTCTACACAAACGATAAGCACAATGTTGCTGAAATAAGAGGTGTGAAGACACTCATGTACGTACTGACGAATTTCACAAACATTCTGATGCATATTGTAGTATATGATCCTCCAGACTACACCAAACACTTAGGTAATACTTAGATATATCGGCTCCTCGTCACACCGTCACTCACTCTCATCACGCATCGACCTCCGTGCTCGCCCGCCGTCCACAGACTCCTCTCTCTCC
Source organism: Pandemis corylana (assembly GCA_949127965.1). Lineage (NCBI taxonomy): Eukaryota > Metazoa > Arthropoda > Insecta > Lepidoptera > Tortricidae > Pandemis > Pandemis corylana. The sequence goes on from OX421871.1 coordinate 5,169,763, forward strand.
CAGCGCCGCGCTGTGCTTGGCGCGTGACGTGTGTGCGGGAGACGACAGATGTATGTTTCTCTTTCGCACATACACTACACATATAATAATCATGATTACAAATATTTAACACATACATACATAGTGTATTGTTGTACATCAAATTAAATCAAAATCATTTAAATTTGGTTACAAATAAGCCTGTGCCCAGCAGTGGGACATAAATAGGCAGATGATGATGATGAAAGATCTTGTGTTATAATGTTTTCCATTGCATTTTAGGTCATCAAGAGGTGGTTATGTTGATAATGCAGTAGGTTATGTGGAAATTAAAAGAGGGAACACTGAATGCTTTGTCAGGGCCAAAGTTGTTCCGGAGCACAAAATAAGGATGAAATATTATCTTGTGACTATTCATTTAGAAGAGGCGAATAGTAATATAATTGATGCAACATGTGATGTTTGTCCTGCATCAGCTGGTAAATACTTACACTATAGAGTAAATATTTATGGTTATTGAAGATTATATTTTCATTGATTTGTTTTACTTTCAGGTGGATGTAAACACACATTGGTGGTGTTATATTGGTTACAAAAAAAATCTACAGAACCATAGCTAGTGAGGGAACACAGCCAATATCCTCCAAGGATATTTTTCCACCCAAGAAAAGAGGAATAGAACTAGGACCAAGAGATCCGGAGAAACTCAATGCATTTTATGAAGAATGTAAAAAAAGAAAAATTGGGGACTTTGATTTTGTCATTTTTACCAGATCATGATAATGGTTTAACAAAATGGTGTACATTTGACATGATACTTGATTTTACAACTAAAACTAATAATCACAGTTTTGAAAATTTTAAAAGCAATGTGTCTGTCACCCAATTTGTGATGGTGATTTTTTTCATAATCTATCACATCAGGTATCGTTGGATAGGTCTTTCAGAAATATTTTTGTTAACAAGTGTATATTTATAAAAATAAGGACTAATTTGTACATTTTAAAATAAAACAAACAAAAATTATTGTATTTTTATTATGTCACCTTGCAAATTGACTAAAGCACATTATAACTGCTTCGTCCACATATCAACCAAAAATATGTTTTAGGAAGACCAAGATACATTTTGAAGTTTCCTTAATAATTCTTAAGATACGTGTACGTCCTGACATATTATTCCCTTCCTTTTGTCTCCTTGGTTGAGCTTGACGATGAGGGGCTCTGGGTTCATATCACGTCGGTGTTGATGAACGACTTGCAGTTGAAGATGACAGCTTGCTTGGCATGATTTTTTCAGTAATATTAGCTGAACAGGCTACACATTTTACTGATGGTTTCACCAAAATCATATATTCAAACAAAGCCATTGTTTGAATATATGATTTGGGTCCGAGTCGAAAAATCACACTGGAAAAAAAGAATCAAATTAATTTTACAAACCAGTCCTTTATAATAACTACTAGCTATTATATTGTTTTACACTAACAATTTTGTCAAAATTTTTACTATTTTGGGTTTTTGGTTCCTACCATAGAAAAATTGTTATCACTCAATCTGTCACTTAATTTTTCTTTTTATACAGGTACATAATTTTACCTCTGAATCTGGCACGGTCCCAGGGTAGGGGTATGTTGCAGTAACTGCTTTGAGCCAGATCTTTTGTGTTAGGCTGCTTTCATCATTCAACATTTCCTAAAAATAAGCACATAATGAAGTACATATCAGCGTCCAATTTACACTTAATTTTTTGCCTTAAGAAGACAGGAGAGGATTCACCAAAGAAAACAATAGGCGTAGCAATGAACTAAGGTGAATAAATTGTTCACATCTTTTTGTAGTTAACTGTACAATAATGGCAAGGGATAAATATCCTGTGTTTACATTCATAATAACACATTGAACATTTAAATAACCTTGTTAATTAATATAATGAAGAAAAATTACAAATTATAAAATAAGACACCTAGCTGACACTTACAATCTCATGGTATGCTTTGGTTAATATCAAGTTTGCAGTATTTTTTAGGTGTAATTAGCCAGATTTACTTTGGTAGCAATCTTCCTCAATCTGTAAATATAATAAAAGCATTTTACTAGATTCAATAATCTTAATTTCTTACAACAACATTAACTGCAATATACTCACATTGATATGTTCCTCACAGACATATGACTATATGAGTTCCGTTTCGGACAGTTCATTTCTAGAGCTTGGCACCAAGTCGCTTGTAAAGCCTTTGTTAAGCTCAAATATTTGGAAAATCCCGTCTATACTTCTTATATGACGGTACAAAGCATTGGAGTACATCCCTGTAATACTTAATTTCCTCTGCAGTGCTTTGGGGATCGTCCAAATCCATTACACTCGTGTGGAAGTACAAAAGTCCAAGAAGCAGTGCCTAAGTCGTGGAAAGTAGCTGAAATCGTAGTCCAAAATATCGTGCAAAGGTCGAAGAGAAGTGCGGCAATATCGAAAGGCCGGAGGTTGTGCTGAGGTCGTTGAAATATTATTAAAAACACACTGCTAACACTGATTACACGCAAACGCAAATAAACAGAACCGCGGTATTATTTTTTGACAATGTCAAACAGTTGACGTAGTTTTTTTTTTATTACAAAGCTAGTTCTAGCCAACAGAGCTTATCGGCCGTTAAATCTCACAAATGTCATATCGAGCATTTAAAAAATGATTTCTAATTAATGATAGGGAATAAAAATAAAAGAGCTGCAGTTCCTCGATTATTAAGACGTCGACTGTCGAAAAAAAATATAATTTGCACCTCGTCCAAAAACTTTACTTAGCCAATTTTAGGGGCATTACATTTTATTCGGCTGGCAATTTCAGCGCAACGTTTGTCGAACAGAGGCTTTGTGTTTTAGACGCATGAATGCCAATCCTATGCCATACCTATGACGAAGTGCGCCGTTACAGCGCCGAATAGAGGCCCTGAAAGCATTTATAGGCGTTTCGGTGGCGACTAACTCAATCACCTGCGGAAATGTTCAAGAATGATTTTAAGACACGCTGTAAAGTCGTGAACCATCCTAATTGTGTCTGTCTTTTCCAGAGGTTCTTCAGGAGTATCTAAGTACGTGCACGGTGGAATCGCATACCGAACACCCCTGAGGAATTACTTCCGATATAAACCGAAACTATTCCGATCATTCGCGACTTATAACCATCTCTTATGTCTCAAGCGAGCACGACTAAGTGTTACTTGTAATAAAAACAGAAAGCGTTACAATAAATGGTGCTTTTATTTTACTAATGTACCTATTTAATAGTGTATTTTCCTAAACTACTAATAGTTTTATTAAGAGTTACAAGACTTGTGTTCATTTGATGACTACTTTTCAATTGTAAACAGTTAAAACGTAATCTTGAATCATAAATACCTATTTGGAGGCATTAAAGACAGTCAAGCTGTCTATCAACGTAAGCTTAATACGAAATAATCCAGTTGTATTATTATTTACGATGATAAATAAGTAATCGTCAAATAAATACAAGTATCAATTCAAAGAAATGAAAACGAGTCAAAATTATGTTCTTAGTTACTTAGAACCCGGACTGTAAAGTTTATACACCAACGTGCGCATCAATCGCAATTACAAACACCAAACGGGATAAGGTGGCAGTAGACAGAGAAAGTGATTGCGATTGCAATTGCGATTGCCTTACAAAATATGGCACCCGTTTTCATTGTTCTTGAGTATTTACTTGGTGAATTACCTTAGTGAGTATTTACGCGACTCACCTCTATTCCCTCTATGCCTTCCTAGAGTGCGGAGTGCAACCAAGCTCAGTGTTAGAACATAGACAGGCAAATAAACGACAGGATCAAGCAAGACAAAAACTGGATATACCTCATTTCCACAGATAAAAAAAAACAATCACATGGTGTAGTAAACAAACTGTAGCAGTCAATAAACTCGATTTTACGAATCAGTGCACGCAGAAATGCCAATAATGACGCGAATAGCCCCCATATTCATTGAAAGTTACAGTCAAGTTATAGCGGCTAGATTATGTTTTGTTTGCGTCTTATACTTATACTCAAGAATGAATATTTGGGTGAGTTTAACAAGCGTTTATGAATTGCTCGTAATTTATTTGGCGTATTAGTAGTTACATTTGCGTAATAGCTGATGCTAGTAAGGTGCCTTGTCTACGGCTGCTGTGATAGATTGTCAGAAAAAATACGGGTCGATTGACTGTTTTAACTTCTGAATCACATTGTTTGATTTGTTGCCTTGTTAAGCTATGTATCTAAAGAAATGAGGCATACGTATTCAAACTTAATAATTGATTTCGTGTATTCAGTAGTTCATTAAAAACTATAACTAGTGCCTGCTTTGACTTACAAATATTTACAAATACTTGGTACTAAAGATTTTGGTATTAAAAGACCTCATTAATCTTCAACTAGGTACCTACCTAGCTGATTTTATGTTAGTGTGAATTGAATGGCATGGATTAGATTTGAAGCTAATGTATGTTATGAAAATTGAGTGTTTTCATGAATTATTTCAGCATTTTTAGCTAGACATTCATGAAAAGATCACACGCATGGAAACTACAACTCAAGCCCTCTAATTCTGAAAAGAGGACTGCTCGGCAGATGGATGTTTAAGGTTGTAGATAATGATGATCAATATGTAAATGTTATGTAATTTATTGTTAATACATATAAAATATATTATGAATAGCAGGTATAGTGTATGTGTGAAGTTTTTGAAATAATAATAATTATGAAGGTGAAAGAAGCGTCAAGAAGTAAGATAGGTAATTTTAAATAAATAATGTGTGATGTTGTAAACACTTACTTGTAAGACAAGTTATTCAAAAAATTGGCTTAAAATATGACAACTCATAACTGCACAAATTTGTTAAAAACTTTTCCGAGTAATCTACAACACCTTCAATGATAATTGATTGATAATATGGTGGGAATATCCCATTTGCGGCTAATCAATGAAATAAATCTGCGATATCATTTTTTTCCAAGAAAACTTAATTAGCGTCATTAAGCCAATTTTCACGGTTAAGATTAACGTGACTCACATTGAAAACAGTGACATCTATATTTTAAAACCAAAATGTAACCATGCGTAATGCTGAAGGTGAAAAACATCGAGTCATTCCCTAACTCTACTCTATTGCGTTATCTGTGATGAAATTTTGTTACATAAAAAGGTGTTTTTGCCCCTTAAAAATAAAGTCCGTGTTAGGCTGAAATCTTAATATACCACGCACGTCCGCAGACGTGAATGCAAAGGATGAGACCCGATTAAGTATGGAAATTCGATCGCGTCGGAAAAGGAATTTTCGTATGAGTTATTTCTTATTTCCATACATAAATAGGTTTTCTTGGAATGATAAAAGCTGATGTGATGCGGGGGACGTTCGATTTTGTACGCATGAAAAATTCCCACTAAGTTATTTGCGGAAATGTTATTTACCGATATACAAATTTCGCGGTGTAGCTACTTCATTACTCCGCGACATCCAAGTATTATTATTTAGTGTTTGTCAAATTTTGAGTAAGTACAAGTTTGTTATCGAAAATTTGAGTAAGGAAGTAGTACTTAGGTAGGTTTTTTTTTCATAATGATTACCTCTTAGGCATAGGTGCATTGCATCGCGTTTTAGAACTTACATGTCTGCATGGTATCTACATGATACTTACATATCTTCATACATACCCGCACTGATTGCTATTTTATTGACAAATATCACCGTAAATATACTACAATTTCCATAGTTAATCGACCTCAATCACCAAATCAAAGTCGTATAATCGTATTCCTATCGAAACAAGATGGCCGCCGTTGATTTGCGCGGGAAATTACCTTAAACACCTGTCTGCAGAGGAAATTCTCCTTCACCGGCAGCAGTCTGAGAAAAAAGTAACAAGGTGATAATAAAAATTTAGCTAAAAAGTCTATCCCTGTCTATTTCAGACATGGGAAATTCCAAATGTAAACAGGGGGTTACCAAAATCACTAAATGTTTCTCTCTCTCTCTCTCTCTCTCTCTAATGCGTGCTAAGTTCTATTCAGCGTAAGAGACAGAGCTATATGGCTGTATAACTATGTCCCTTACGCTGAATAGAACTTGGGACGCATAAAGCGATTGTGGTAACCCCCCAGGCTCGATACATTCGATTATCGAAATTAGTTTCGTGCCATTTCGCTTATATAGTTATTAAATTAAGAGTGAGAGGGACGGTATGATACGAACTTTGAAAATCGAATCTATGGAGTAACCCCCCAGACTTACTTAGCCATTTCAGAAAGCTGTAGTCTACCATCTTTATTCGAGTCGAACACTTGAAGCTGAAACAAGAAAAAAACATAGATAATATATTGACACACCATAGTCTAGGCGTAATTTAAAAAAAGTGGTCTGAAATTACTTTACCATAGTATCAGTATACTCTATGAGCTTGTCTTCGGACACGTCGTTGATTTTTTTCGCTTCTTTTAACAAATCCCGTAGAAAATTCTGGAATAACACGAAACAAACTGTTTAATATAATATAATAATTTTAAATCAAAATTTAAGACGCACAAGAGTATCGAACTCGTTCCAAATAAAAAAAATAATAATCATGCCTTATATCCATTTTTTTAATTTGTTTTATTCAATCAGGCGTTACTTTGTGGAGGTAAATTTGAATTTCAATGAAGACTCTTTTCGTTGTATTTTCATGTTATGTATCCGACTCCATCATTAATTTCCTTTCCAGCCAGTTCGCATTTCAAATTAAAAAAAAAACGAAGCACCAAGGTCTTACACATTCGCAAAAGCGTGTTGTGTACTACTTTAATTTCAAACAAATTGCAATTTACTTGGAATTCAGACAAGGAAAACGATGGCACCCTTATGGAACCCTCCGACCAAAGGCAAACGTTAATTTGCTTTTTCCTTCGAACCCCGGTCGGGTTGAAATTGCGCTGTCACTCTACGCTTAAGAGTTTAATAATTAATGTGTTGAGCGTCCTGGCTTGAATTTAATCGGGTTTTAGACTGAAGATTAAACGTTACGTGACCCGTAATATCTCGTTCTACGTGATTTTAAGAAAGTACGAGAATATAGAGGCTTGATTAACGATATCAGTGACACGTACCTAATTAATTTTACATAATTCATGCGTTGGGTAAAAAAGGATTAATTTTACCTAAAAGTGCGCGAAATTTCCGCATCAATCAATTTAATTTTAACATACACAGACAGAGATATTTACCTACGTCAAACTAATTGTTGCTCTACCGTCTTTTTGTGTCGGGCATCAAAAACTGATCCTCTATATATGTTCTTAACTTAATGAATAAGGGATTCAATCTACCAACACCGCAAGTAGTTAGTATGAGTTTTTCAACAAAAGTCTATCATTTTCCCTCATCCCATTATACCTGGCCTACGTATGTGATAGACCGTTCACAATTACACGCCACTGCTCGGAGATAATGACGTCCGTTTGCTCAGATAATGACCGAAATGCCATATAAGTGAGGGCATATAACTAAATTATATTAGGGGTGCTATGAACTGTAAACATGGCAACATTGGGCAACCCATTGAGTTGGATACGCTCACAGAATCAAAAATGTAAGTAAGTATACGAGTAGACCGACCGTTTAAATAAGTACGGGGGCGCGGGGTAGGACGACAAAGGGGACCGAGAGGGGTGCGGGCGGCGGGCTTGTGACGACAAAAGGGACGGAGGTGCGGGCAGGTAGTGCGCCTGCCGCCCGCACCTCTCTCAGTCCCCTTTGTAGACCTACCCCGCGCCCCTGTACCGCGCGGGCGAGGACTCCTTTAAACGGTGGGTGTGGGTCTATAGTTGTGCATTAAATCATAATGTATGCACTTTAAATCGTAATGTTCCGCTGAGTATACATATTTGAAAAAATCCTTGAGGGGATTAGAAAAGTTCACAGAACATAATTAAAAGAGAAATGTATTTACGTACCACTCTAGTACCCTGTCACAATTGACAGGTCGCCGTCACTCGAACTCGAGTGTATGTCACCTTATTGCGATAGGGTTCTACGGTATTTTTCTGAAAATAAATCCACTCACCGTTTTTCTCAAATTATACTTCGATGGCAGTTCTGCTCAGAATCACGAGCACTATGATTTTAGTACACTTAAGGCAAAAAGTGTTCCGAAGTTTTCATACAATTTTCAATTTTCCATTTTGTTACTCACATACAAGTGTCTATGGAGAATTAACGGAAAAGGAATGAAAAAAACATAGGACACTTTTTGCCTTATACTAAAATCAATAGTGCTCATGATTCTGAGCAGAACTACCATCGTAGTTGTATAATTTGAGAAAAAGGGTGACTGGATTTATTTTCAGAAAAATGCCACCGTAGAACCCTATCGCAATAAGGTGACATTCACTCGAGTTCGAGTGACGGCGACCTGTCAATTGTGACAGGGTACTCTGATTGTTGCCGTGCATCTTAGACAATTTTTGATGTCTTTTCATGGCATTTTCACAGATACTAGACTAAGCTTGTCCTGACCAACCCACTACCCTTTGCTGACAGACCTTAAGTCAAACCACGGTTTACCAGAAACCCTAGCAAATTATTCGTTACGAGTTGCTTCTGGGTTTGCTTGCGAAACCACAATTAGACTGCGATTCGGAGCATTTACTTACCATTTATTTCACACACAAATACTTAAAATAATGTACGAGAAAATCTGATATGCCTCAGAAGGGTCTGGAGTGTTCGTTAATGAGGGGATTTATTAACAATGGCTAATAAATAAGAGTGGCAGAGACGAGAAACTCATTTGTTAGGTTGATAAATGAAAGCGGCCATTGACCTCAGTATCTGTTACCAGCCATATATATTTGCTATATGTGTTTATGTTTATTTCTATTCGCCATATAAGTATACTGGGTGGAAAAAATCTGTGGGCCTTAGCGCAACTACCTTAATTCCTTTCCCTCTCCTTTTCCTTACCTCATTTTACACAAAGGAGACATTCGTTTATTTAAAAAAAGAAACAAAACAGCATTCAAAGATCTTATTAAATATGCTTGTCTCACCCGAGAATCGAGCCAACTAAAAAATAATTAACAAAAACACGTACCTAGGACACGCGGTAACGTGTCAAGCCAAAGTTCAAGCTACCAGAACCGTGTGGCGGCTTACGGGAACCATTTGGAGCCACCTTTGACTCCCAAAGCAAGAACCTCCGAAGCAAGTTAAATTATGTGCTACAAATTTTATAAACACATCTCAGTTATTCAGACATTAACGGCTAAAAATCGCCATTTTTAATATTGACCTACAATCAAAACTATATCCAGTTCTAGATGACCTAGAAAGTTCAAATTACGAAACAAGAATATTATTTATTAATTAATTTGTAAAGTGTAAAGATTTATATTTTTAAAGTGTATATTTCAATACGTTCCAAGACCAAATAGGAGATGTTTTGGAAAAAGGTCAGGTCGGGAATACCCGAAACCGACCAGCATGTATGAAGAGATTGATGAATGTAGATGAAGCGAAAGAACTAGGTCAGGATCGAAGCAAGTGGACCAAAATAGTCTCTACCTACCCCTGTGGGAAAGAGGCGTGACGGTATGTATGTATATTTTTATAAAAAGACATGTCAATATTGTTTACCTTTAGTAACTACTACCTAAACGTTTTGAGTATAACCATTTACCTTTAACTCATCAGCCTCTATGTATCCGCTACCATCAGTGTCATACTCCCGCCATATCTGAAACAATAGTACTTTACATAACCGTTGCATAAGAGGATAGAGGAGTTCTTATAAAACATATGAGTAGGTAATAAAAAAAGGCTAAGTTTCAGTCGGAATCACGCACGAAAAGTGTCTTTCTTTCGAATGGTATGGCATGAAGGTAGTAAGATATAGTATACGCGTCTCGTTTACATTACTACTTCATAACAGTACGTGACAGATGTCAGTTTCGCTTATAACTGTGTTCTTTACGATAACTTACTTTCATGAACTCCACGCTGGACTCCAGTGGGTTGTCGAATCGGAATAATAGCAGGAAATTTTCTTCCATTGGCAGCAACTGCGCCAACTACAGCAAAAAAGTGTTGGTAAAACATTTAATTCTTTAGTCCCTTGTTACAAAATGAACTATTTCAATACAACGTTGTTACAAAGCTTAAAACTTAAACTTGCAAAGTATGTTCGGGTCAAATCTAGCTACCGCTGGGCACAGGCCTCATCTCAAAATGAGAGGGCTTCAATGATTTAGGCCGAACTAAGTTACATAAATTACGAAGCTGGTGGCTCTCGTCTTGGTCTTAAGAACTAAATATGATTGAAAAAGTTGGGCCTTGGAGATTATAACTCTTGCAATTCCCGATGGCGAGTGGGCTTCCTTTGTGGTGCACGCGTATCTGCATACGTATCAAAGTGTGCGTGAGAGCGAAAGCGGGTATGGTGTAAAATCTCGCTCCGTAAGACACGCACACGCACACTGCCGCAGCGTGCATGTACACGTTCAACCACAAATAAAGCCCCCTCTCCGTCGTGCATTGCAAAAGCTATAGTAGGAAGTAAGTATATAGTGTACCTCTCGTATGTCTATCTTGCCGTCTTGGTTGTCATCGTAAGCCTCCATGAAGCAAGCTTTAAGCTCCACCAGCATTGAATCCGACACCGCCTATTAACAAAGAAATAAGATATCGTTAAAAAAATTACAAGCTATTTTGCTAAAATAGATAATGTATACCAAATTTCACGACAATCTGATCATGGGAAGGGCTCGTGAGCCACGTCCACACTAGGGTTTTTAGTTACGTGCAACGGTTACGGACTCAACTCGCAGGTGAGAAACCGGCTTAACGAACGAAGCTATTTTTTTCACACGCGCCGTGAGCCTTTATGAACCAAATAACACTCTTAAACGAAAGGAATAACGCTATACTCGTACATAGACAGCTGTAATTTTTTTGGCTTTGTCTCTGTAATTTCGGGTCCAGTTTAATTCGATAGTATGTATGTATGTAAACTCTTTATTGCACATAAAAATTAAAAAATACAGAAGTACACAGAAAATAGTACAAAGGCGAACTTATCCCTAAGAAGGGAAGGGAAGGGAGGGAAGGGAAGGGATAGTGTATTCTGAGCCTAATAATTGACCCTCATATTCGAAACTTCACTTACGACACAAATCCTAGATTGATTCGGTCAACGGTCCGGTTGATTCGAGAGTGTAAATCCGGTTCGGACTTGACCGGTTTAATACATTGTATCTGGTTTCGTAGCCGCTGCACAATGTAAATACGCTTGGTCGATCATTGTTTATAATTCGTAGCAGTGCTACGGCGTAGCGAGCGTAGAAGGCTCGCGTAGAGGCTCCGTAGCTGGGTACTGTTCTTTTAAATCGACTTAAAAAAGGAGGTTCTCTTCGATGGAACCTTTGTTTTGTTCTTCTATGATCCATAATAATAGTCGTTACAGTCGTGTCATACATAGATAATCCATAAACAATGTGAGGACCCCTCAGAGGTTTAGGGTTGTGTACCCAAAGATAGACAACGGTGCCGCTGTCGTCTACAACGACTATACTTTTTCAATCGCATTTTTTTTTAAAGATAATGGTCTGGATGCTAGGTCCTTTAAGCCAAGTCTACATATTTTGAGAACACTTAATTTAGAGTTCAATCGCAATAGGTAAGTTAATAACTTGCCAGAGCAGAATAGTTATATGGTTGCTATAAAAAAAACACATACCTTCTTCTATGAAGTCAGTTAACCAATCTAATGGATCATTAAGGTTAATAATGGTCTCCGAGCGCAGTAGTTAAAGCTGTACTAAAAGTATATTCCTAACAGTGAAATTCTAGCGAGCAAAAATACAATAATAATATTATTTCAAATTGCAACACTGCGCTTCATTGTTGCCCTCCATTTTGAATAGGAAGCAATTTCAAACTTGGAATGTCGTGTCGCGCTGTCGCCGCGTTCCATTCAAATTTAAACTTATGCGTCTTATGGTATTCAAATTGTGTTCGGAAATGTTTTGAATTAGTTTGATTGGCTGATACGCTGACCAATCAGGATTAGATATTATCGTTTATCTATACTAATATCGTCGTATCCCTCGAAAACTGCCCCTATGATCATAAGGGCTTTTTTCTTTTATTTCATTTTTACAATCTACATTCATTTACGCATCTTTCAGTCTAATAATTGTCTTTATTAAGTTCAAACTTTTCTTGATATTCAAGTTTATTAAAAGGCCACTATTACATGGCGGCAAAATTTTACGTAAATAAAAGCCACTATCGCCGTTAGGGCTATCCTTTGAGGCGCGACCTGCGCGGGCGCGGTGCGGGATGGGGGCACAAGCGCAGTTCGGTCTTTACTCCGCGGATCGCGATCGTGAGTGCTAACACTTAGTATGGCTAATTTTTGTGGCACTCAGACTTTTTCATAGTGATTTTAACTACTAGCGTTAAGAAAGTCGAACGTTAGGAACCCAATAATGAAACGTCAAGCTCGAAAAATAGTGGATTTAGCCGTGGCTGAGAAAAGAGAAATCTTAAAGGAGTCGACAAATAAGTAAATTACAACATGCACACATATTTTGAGATAGAGTTATAAATAATTACCTTCTTATATCTTTATTATAATTGCTGAGCTATAATAGAACTTATTTTTAATTTACACGTTGTCATAAACTTAGTAAAACGCAGAACAAGGCCCTTTTGTTGATTGTGACCTTTTTCTGCGGAATTGAAAAAAAGCAAATGTATGGGAGAGAAGAAGCCATAATGGCATTTGTGCCTTTATTCTACGTCAAAATAATTATTTTGTAATAATTAATGAGTTTTGGTGTTATAAAATTAGGTTTATTGGTGTTTTTGAACAGTAAACTAGTCATATCCGTTTTCGATGTGTTTTCGTCAAGGTTAATAAAAAATAGCTCTAATTTTTATTTAAACTAAATGAGCCCTAAAGTCCATAGGGGCTTTTTAATGATTTTTATTTTATCATTTAATAAAGATTTGACTATAGATAAAAATGTAAATTTACCTTTCCGTGGGCTGTTTTTGTGTCCACAATTTAAATTTTCATATCTTATGGCCAATAAAAGAAAACCTATTGAGTCTCCAGTGCCACCGGGGTGTGAACAAGAAATCGAGTTTTTACTCCAAATTGAGGATGAAGTACAAGAAAAGCTAGATGAACCATCATCATTAATGATTAATAATAAAAATGATTGTGTTGTTTTTGCTACATGATCATTTAATCATTATTTTTAATTTAAGAAGCAATTATGTTTTTGTTATTTTCTTTGTTCCTAAAGTACTGGAACCATTTCCCCGCATTTTCAGGACCCTATTTGAGAACCTCTGGATAAGACCAGAACGCAGAAATTTTCGTCATCCAGTAAGCTATAATCACATACTTAAAATCAAGTTCTGGAGGTCATTTAGTTCCAAAGTTAAGCGAAAGCAAAGTTTCGCATTTATGACACTCACTCACTCACTCACTCATGATCATCAGAATAGAACTAGTACTTCCCATAAACTCAGAGAGCTGAAATTTGGTACAGAGTTAGGGTTTAATGACCACATAAAGGGAAAACTATGAAAAACTAGGATAATCGAAGATCTGGAGTACCTGGTGACCCTGATTAGAAAATACAAGAGCCCTACCAAACTATTAGAGATCGACATACCGCCTTTACAAAAAAAATTCAACTTGGTGGGCCGCTTCATTTGATGTTTGAAAAAAACTACACCTAAAAAGAAAAAAAATGTGTCAAATAAGAAAATCTAATAAAACAAATCAATATGCCCACGTTTGTACAAAAAAAAGTGAAATCCCACCAAAAACCTTCTGTAAAAAACTAGCCAAGTCTTGATGGAGCTGCTTGTTTATCTCTAAAAAGTAATGAAATCTAGACAAAGTCGTGCCAAGTCTAAGGTTCCTTACTGCGATTTCTTTATTATTATACTTAATGTTGTGTGACTTGGCCGTTGAAGGGTACACAAGGGTACAAAACCATGTGCTCCATGACACCATTGCACCAATCTGTCGCCAGAACCGCTATACCCATTGACGATGGAAAATTTCCACTTGGAAAACGTTTATTCAATAACCAGTCAATTGTAGGCTTGATAAAGTTGCATATTTCAATAATACTTATGTATAGGCATATTCCATCGTCAATGGGTAGCGGTTCTGGCGACAGATTGGTGCAATGGTGTCATAGAGCACCTGGTTTTGTACCCTTGTGTACCCTTCAACGGCCAAGTCACACAACACCATCACTATTACTATCACTACATAGTATAAAACAAAGTCGCTTTCTCTGTCCCTATGTCCCTATGTATGCTTATATCTTCAAAACTACACAACGGATTTTGTTGCGGTTTTTTTTAATAGATAGAATGATTCAAGAGGAAGGTTTTTGTGTATAATTCTACGCAGACGAAGTCGCGGGCAGAAGCTAGTTAACTATAATAATAAAGAAATCGCAGTGAGGAACCTTAGACTTGGCACGACTTTGTCTAGATTTAATTACTTTTTAGAGATAAACAAGCAGCTCCATCGAGACTTGGCTAGTTTTTTATTACAGAATGTTTTTGGTGCGATTGTTTTTCTTTTATATTGTTACCAGTTTCTTTTATATTTGAGATTTAAGAAGCAATTATATTTTTGTTATTTTCTATGTTTCTAACGTTAATTATCTGATCTCAATTAGCGCACACGGTTTTAAGATTAATAAGACAAGAACAGTGTTTTTATTTGTTATTAATTACCTGTTATAATATTTTTTTAAAGCCTGAGAGGCAATTTAATTGTTTTTCCTTATATTGTTACCTTTTTCTTACAATAACTTGGATTTTATTAAAAATGTAGATCTTGAAAATATTTTTTATATGATATTAGCATCCGAATATCCGAATTCCAAATTTTCTTTAAAAACTAATTAGTTTCTTGAGCGATGAAAATAGATTACCAGCATTTTTAAAATTGAGAAATGGCTTAATGGCGGTTGTGACCTCAAGATTTCCGACGAAAAAGGCCACAACATACCTAAGAGCCACTATTAGGTTCTTTGTAGGTTACATACAACGGAGAATAAGGAATTAAGGGACATAACTATTTTAAATACTATTATTATTACCAAAAAAATCGTTTAGACCAACCACAGGATGTTAATACATGATACTAAAACAAAAGAATATCAATATCTTTATTATTATTTTTAATAAACACAAAAAAGCTGCTCCTGAAAAGTTGCTGTTTTGCAATTACGCCCCTTTTCGTCGGATACGACGATATTATAAAGAGGAAAAATTTGATTGTTTGTTTGTCTGAATTGAATAGGCTCCGAAACTACTGGACGGATTTCAAAAATTCTTTTGCCGTTAGAAAGCTACATTATCACTTAGTGACATAGGCTACTTTTTACCGCGGGAAAATACCTTTTCCTACGGGAAAATTAATTTATCGCGGGCGAAGCTGCAGACGGAAGGCTAGTAACTTATAATTATTTATAACTACATAGTATAACACAAAGTCGCTTCCTCTGTCCCTATGTCCCTATGTATGCTTATATCTTCAAAACTACACAACGGATTTTGATGCGGTTTTTTTAATAGACAGAGAAAGGAAGGAAGAGGAAGGTTTTTATCTACGCAGACGAAGTCGCGGGCAAAAGCTAGTTATTTATAAATGTATATTTTGATGGGCAAAAACCTTAGGAATCATGTTATGCGGCTAGCAACTCGTCACTATTTTGATTTCCAGGCTAAGCGTGGCCTTTAAGTCTTGTTACCATAGGCTCTGTCTACCCCGTAAGGGATAAAGACTTGATTAAATTTTAATCTTGATGAAATAAATAAGTTTTTGGTAAATTAATTTAAATTTCTAAATGTCAGTGAAAATTAGAACACATAGAAAAATCCGAAAAGTAAAGCTATGGCCGGGAATCGAACCCGGGTCCTCGTCATTCCGTGACGCGTGCTATACCCCTACACCACCCATAGCAGGTGGGTAGTCTCCGAATTTTTCTACCTGTTACTACCTAACTATCACGTGACCTTTTGTTACTATGCGAATTTTTGTCGCTAAGCGTCATCTGTTTGAATGATGTGTCTGTACGACACAATTACAAACTCCCATGGAATATCTACTGCTCACCAGGGACGAGAGAAGACGCTCTTTTTCAAATTATAGGTACTATCAAGTGAATCAAGAAATTAAATTAAATTGTTAAAACCAAGGGCCTGTTTCACCACTCTCTGTTAAGTTCCAGCTATTTTAAGTGTCAGTTATCCATGATTCTGTCTCTATTTGTTATTACGAAACAGACAGAGACGTCATCATAGAGACCTGGTACTTAAGATAACTGGAACTTAACAAAGAGTGGTGAAACAGGCCCTAAACCTACCTATACATTCATAATCAAAGCTCAGGCTATAACTTCCACAATCTAAATATATATAACTCAAAGGTGACTGACTGACTGACTGACTGACTGACATAGTGATCTATCAACGCACTGCCCAAACCACTGGACGGATCGGGCTGAAATTTGGCATGCAGGTAGATGTTATGACGTAGGCATCCGCTAAGAAAGGATTTTGATCAATTCTACCCCTAAGGGAATAAATAGGCGATGAAAGTTTGCATGAAACTTTGACAATTTTAAACTGATCGGGCTGAGACTTTGCATGCATAAAGCTACTATGACGTAGGCATCCTCTAAGAACGGATTGCGTAATTTCTGCGGGATAGCGATAAACGAATTCTATGCAGACGTTGTTGCGGGCAACAGCTAGTATCTAATAATATTAAAATTCTTGTCCCGTGCGCGTTCCATTTTCCATCGTGACATATTGTTTCGGTCATGGAAGGTCATAGATAAATATGTCAATAGAGTCTTAATGCTATTCAATTCTGCAACTCAGTGGATTCGTCGCTTACGTACCTGAACTTGTTTTAGTCGCGATATCATTTAGATTTTAATAAAAAGTTTTATTAATGAAAAAAATACTGATCTTAAAATACAATAATTAAAAAAGAAGGGGGCCCGTGGCTTAGTACCACAGACGCTGGCAGCATTCCCCCTTTGGACAGCGATACTAGTACGCAGTCCAAGGAAGCTGCCAGCTCTGCGGTCACCCGTAGCGTCTATTAGCCTCTTCGAAGTTTAAGTTATTAGGAATAAGAGGTGGTTAGGTACATATTATTCTTATTATTTGGTTATTGATCATAATATTGTGTTTGAATTTATTTTTGTGCACAATAAACTGTTTAGATACAGATGTGTGCATACAGTGCTTTCAGTTTCTTAATGTCTCTCTTCAAACTTCGTGTTCTTCTGTTTAGACGTCTTTCAGTCATATGAAAAACGAAGTTTGCCGAGAGACAAAATGTAAAAGTTAAAGAGACAAAGTGTAAAAATAGAAAATGCGGGTGGTAGGACCTTGTGCAAGGTCCGTCCGGATCGCTAGCACCATCTTACTCGCTAATCCTGCCGCTAAGTAGCAGTGCTTGCACTGCTGTGTTCCGGTGTGGAGAGTAAGACAGCCGGGGAAATTACGGGCACAAGAGGCATTTCATCTTAGTCCTCTAGGTTGGCAACGTATCTGCAATCCCGCCGGGGTTGCGGGTGTCTATGGGCAGTGGTGATCACTTACCATCAGGTGACCCACTTGCTCGTTTGCTTTCCTATTCATATAAAAAAAAAATGTAAATTACTGTCAATATTATCGTGATACTTTCAATATAGGATCGTGGATTTCAAAACCGGATTTTTGCTGCGATACGCATCAATATTTCGTGATATGTGTGGATCTCACGATAATATTGACTGTCTAGTCAACTTTTGCTCAACTCAAGCGTCCTGTTTGACCTTAGGCTGGCCAATCAGAGTCCAGTAAAAACAGTGACTATTTTTCAAACTGTATTTACGCCATTGCAACTCTATTGGTTGATTAGCCAAGAGAAATTCCGCTTTCTGGAAGGTATAGTCGCTTTATTACGCCAGCGTTCTGAAAATCCGAACCAATAAAGTAAAATTGCGGAAAGCTGTAGCAGGAGTGCTGCATGTTGAAAATTCCATGTTGCATGGGCAACAAAAACCCGGCCATGCGAAAATACCTTTCGAAAGTGACAAAAATGAAAGGCCTGATTTCTTAATTGAGTGGAGTAAAAGAAAAGTAAAAATGAGTAGAGTACACATACACAAATCACATCTTTATCCCTTACGGGGTAGACAGAGCCTAAGGTAACAGGTACCTGCAGGCCACATTTAGCAAGATTGTGGGCGTATAGGTGGCGTAAATGAGTAGAGTAGCTCTACTAAAATTATATATTCCCTATTTCGTCGCCTAAATAACATTTATTACATTTTTGAATTTTATAGCGCATTGGTTTCGACTGTCATGCTGTAATTTTTTATTGACTAAATAAGTAAATAAATAAATAAATAAATATTCGCGTAGATTTGTCGTTTTATCGTTGCTTAAAAATTACACGGTTATTTCTTCCATGCTGGTCTGGGAGTATCGAAAAAACATACAATGTACCAGTTGCTTCTCTTCCCGCGCAGATGGTAAAAGCCCATCGAAAGAATGGGCGAAAATCTTAGGAATCATGTTATAGGCGATGGGGCTAGCAACCCATACTATTTTGGTTCCCCTTTGATCTGTAGTTTTATAGCAATACACAGATTTTTTCACTTTCGAGCTACGAATAATAATAAGACTTATCAGCTCGCTCGAAAGCTACGAATAATAATAAGTATTATTATTAGTAGCTTTCGAGCGAGCTGTTTAAAATCGACCCCCTGTTATAAAAAAATGAATATTTTATCTGTGTATGACAAAGGCATTTGTAATAAATAAATTACTCTTTTAAGTAGTATTTTTAAGCTCAACATAATTTGCACACCTACTGATTAGTATGCCTTTTTGAGTAAAGCACTTTAAGAATCAGGCACCTGGTCCGTGACTAATTATTAGTAAGGAAGGTGTGTTTTTAGTCTTTAACTTCAAGTTAACTTTATACACCGTTTCTTAAAATTAATCCGGAATACTCCAGGTGATTGCGCTAGTTTAACTGAACATACACATACACATACATCAATCACGTCTTTATCCATTACGGGGTAGACAGAGCCTAAGGTAACTGATACCTACAGGCCACATTTAGCAGATTGTGGGCGTATAGGTGGAAAATGGAATCAAAATAGTGATGGGTTGCTAGCCTCATCGCCTATAACAAGATTCCTATGATTTTCGCCCATTCCCTCGATGGGCTTTTACCATCTGCGCGGGTAGAGAAGCAACAGGTATATTCTGTTTTTTCTTTGCTCCCAGATCAGTAAATGTTTTTCAGTCTTTTTTAAAAGTATAGTAACTACCATGCCTCGTATAGTCAGTTTTCGAAAATGGTGTGACGAACAATTGAAACCACCTCAATCATATTATCCACTCCCGAGTGACTTTGCTTTCCGGAGGCGCCCAAGCTAGCTAAGGCCGGTCGGATAAGTTCGCTCTAATCTGAGCAATTTATCTATTAATCCGGATTATCTGGATAAGGATAATACCTAAATCCACCAAGCCTGTGGGGCTTCGGACAAAGTGTCGCTCTGTGGGCCGAGCTGGGAAAAGGCGACAAATGTTTTCTACTTATTTAGCTTTTTGGTTGTCTGGAAGAGATCGCTATTAAGCGATAAGACCGCCTATTGTCTACATTGTTCTTTGTTTCTGTATTGTTTTGTACTGATTTGTGGTGTTCAATAAAGAGTATTTGTATTGTTGTATTGTATTGTATTGTTTAATAGCAACAACCATAAGGACAATATGTTTTAAAAGGAAAAGCGCCACTTAAGTTTCACCTCCACTTATTTTTATGAAAGACCTCACCTGGTCACCTGATCTGTACTGATGGATGCGAAGTAATCCACCTATGGACAAATGTAACACCAAAGGATTGCAGACGCGTGGGCATCCTATAGTGTTCAGTTGGGGTACTGTAACGACTCCTTTACTCCTTACTGAATTCTAAACTTGAATTTAAAAAAATATATAATTCATCAAAACAAGGACAAAGAGTCAGTCGGCTTAGGGCTTCCGCTGGAAGCAAATGTATTAATTATAAAACTTGAAAAAGAATAATAAAATACCGCTCTTGCAGTTTAATTTTTTTTTATTTTTGTTGTGAATAGGAAGGCAAACGAACAAGTCGGTCACCTGATAAAAGAATATATAAAAGTAAAAGTATATTGTGCCATCTGAGCTCTCTACAACAGGATGATGTACCTCCTCAAGGCAGCTCTACCTACCTACCATGAGGCAGTAATTTTACCGGTTGTTAACTCTCCACGCCGGAAGATAACGGCGTAAGCATTGCTCCTTGGGGGCAGGATTAGCGAGCAAGATCGTGATGTAGCAATCCGGCCGAACTTAGAACAATGTTCGGTCACCCGCAAATGTAAAAAAAGTGCAATTGAGTGATTCCAAGCGGAGGCGACGCGCTTATAAGCAGCTACGTGTTACAACCTTTTTATAAAATTGTCCTATTTTGGTGCTAGCCGCAAATAAACTTAATTGCACGCAGCGCTGAAAGAAAGAAAAACAAAAGAAAGTAGTCGGGTCATTGCTCTTGTCAGCGCTGCGTGTTAAATTTTCAATATAATTTAAATTGTTTTTATTTTATTAGTTTCTAGTCTACTCCAAGAAAAACTAAAAATGTATGCAAGCTCAAACATTTCAGCAGATGGTTGGGTTACATTCATTGAACACCCCTGTCAATGTTTTTTAGGGGTGTTCAGTTATGCTTGACAAAATATTTTCATACATTTGGCGATGTTCAATTTTATGGCGTCATAGTGACTTAATTATTTGAATACAAAACTATATCTACAAACATACAGACATAATTCACATCTTTCTCCCTTACGGGGTAGACAGAGCCTAAGGTAACAAGGTCACGTTTATCATGATTGTGGGCGCATGTATGAAGCATGCTTGTATGAATTTATGGAAGTTTTGTTACGCTTTCCTGCACAAACAACAAAACGGATTTTGTTAAAATTGTATGATTCAGCCATAATTGCTGGTGGTAAAATCTCTTTGCATGATTGTGGGCGTAGGGATAGGTGGAAAGAGGAAACAAAATAGTGACCGGTAGCTATCCGCACCGCCTGTAACAAGATTCCTAAGTTTTTCACCTATTCCCTCGATGGGCTTTTACCATCTGCAAGGGATGAAAAGCAACTGGCACACTGTATGTTTTTTTCTTTGCTCCTAGACCAGCTAGGAAGGAATACAAAACTATAGTGAAAAAATTGTACAACAGTGTTCAATCAGACTAAACTAACCAGCGAGCGAACCTAAACTGAATCGGGGTTGCATCGCATTTCACCATGGTAACCCCACCAGGTCGTAAAGCTTAGTTAAAAGGTAATTGTTATTCAAATATACTTCTATTTCCTTCAAATGTGTTTATCCTTACACACTGTCACTTCTAGGTATTCCCACTAACAAACATCATAGATACAAATAAATTCAAAGGAATAGATAATTTGCATTAAAATTAGACAATTAGTCACGCCATTGCTCGACCGATATAGCTAAGCTGGTAGATAATTACGATGTTATCTACTAAGTAGTACATTACTCAAAGAAATGGTCGTGTCTTCTTTGATATTACAGGATAACCGCGAAAGAAGGTCCACTTTTATTTTAAAACGCTCTACATTCCATTTTTCTTCACTACATAGTATAAAACAAAGTCGCTTTCTCTGTCCCTATGTCCTTATGTCCCTATGCCCCTATATCCCTATGTATGCTTATATCTTCAAAACTACACAACGGATTTTGATGCGGTTTTTTTAAGAGATAGAGTGATTCAAGAGGAAGGTTTTTATGTATAATTCTACGCAGATGAAGTCGCGGGCAGAAGCTAGTATTAGATAAATAACGGTAATTCGAAGACGATTTTAACCAACCAAGCAACCGTTTAATTTTAAAATTGCACCATTTTATACAGTAAATAGTCAACTATATCAAAATCTAAGGGTTATTTGGCACTTCCACAAGTATTTTATGAAACTACCAGCGCTTACGGAAAGACCATCATTGCTGAGAAGAATGCACCGCTAGAAACTTGGCGGAAAGACAATTTTACATTTAAATACATAGTATACTTAACTAAATTCTACTACCTACCACTAATACAATTAACACAAACTAAATTTAAAAATGAATTAAAAACATCAATTTTCTGGGATTTGTGCACCCCAAGTTAAGTATACTAAAGTCAGAGATGCATAGTCTGTACGTACTGACATAGGTCGATGATTATTTTGACCCAGAAGGCAGGAGATCTGAAGATCAAGCTGTGGACTGCCACAGCATGATTTTCAGGTCTCCTGTCTTCCTCCAATACCACCCGGCCTTACGAACGTCATCATTCCACCTAAAGACCGACCGCTTTAGTGAGTCCTCGCCCGCACGGCACAGGGGCGCGGGGTAGGACGACAAAGGAGGCCGAGAGAAGTGCGGGCGGCAGGCGCACTACCCCGCACCTCTCTCGGTCTCCATTGTCATCCTATCCCGCGCCCCTGCACCGCGCGGGCGAGGACTAATTTAATCGCTCGGTCTATAGTTACATTCCAGAAAACAAAAATAAATAATTACGTAATTGGATTGTACTATGTTCATCCCAACTGTTTCATGAGGGGTTCATCAATCACGGCATTCGCAGCCGGTCCTGGCAGCCAGCAGAGATTAATAGCCAGCATGTTTGTGTGTTTACATCTTTATTCAACATCTTTTTATTCAATACACGAGGGAAAACAAAGGAGTGTTACAAATTTTACGTGTGTAGGGTAGGATGGTACTTATATCTCTGTAAGCATATCGAGGGAATGGGCGAAAATCTTAGGAATCATCTTATAGGCGATTAGCTTCTGCCCGCGACTTCGTCTGCGTACAATTATACATATAAACCTTCCTCTTGAGTCACTATCTATTAAAAAGAACTGCATCAAAATCCGTTGCGTAGTTTTTAAGATCTAAGCATACATAGGGACAGACAGATTTATGTATTTGTAATGAGCAGCCTATGGACACTATGGTAGAATGCATCACGTGCCATTAATTTCACTGGCTATCTTACTCTCCACGCCGGAACACATCAGCGCAAGGGTTGCACCTTGGCGGCAGGATTAGCGAGTAAGATGGTGATAGCCAACCGAACGGACCTTGCCTAGTCCTACCCGCAATTATTACTCGAGATTTTATTATTTATTTCATCAATTCGTGTTAGTAGATACTTCATTTGTTTGAGTTATATTCAAATAGGTTTCCATATCTGGGGTTTAGCATTTACAGTGTCCTACAGGGCAAAGGCTTCCCCTTCTTCCCATTCAGTACCATCTTCATCTCCTTTTTGTTCTGCCTCTTTTTTTAAAGTAATTCAAAGCGTGGGTTTTTCGTTACCGTAACATATAATATACGGTTACAGTTCGCAGACAAGTACCCAGCAGAAGCTATTCGTATTTACGTAGACGTTTATTTTGTGACATGACATTTCTTACAACAACATCGTCTGTGTCACAGTTTACAAATTCATGAGGTGTCAGTAAACTTTTGTTTCGTAGAATCAGTGATAATTGATAACAATACCTTATCAGATGACAGACAATCGTATAAAATAATACGAGGATGCGCAGCTGCTATCATTAACTTCATTTCCCTGTGGAAGTTCACAAATAATTTCAAGGTAAGTTGATATTTATGAGTAAATCCTCTATACTTGTTAAAGTTAAAGATTCTCTTTTGAATTTAATCCATGATATAAATACAGTGTGTTTTAAGATCATACCAAAATACTTCAGCAGGGTTAGTTTCACTGAAGCCTCCTTTAAATGATTATTATGATTTTTTAAACTGTGGTTGACAAATTGTATTCATGGTGATAGTAAAGGGTTGACTTAGTTCGGAATCAAACATTACGATAAAATCTTTATTAGGAGTGTTTAATCAAACTAACACAACTCCCTGCTAGGGACACAGACACAGTTATGCAGCCACATAGCTCTGACCCTTACGCTGAATAGAACTTGGCACACATTGACCGATTGTGGTTACCCTTTTGTACAGTGTCTTAAGAGACGATTCTTAATTGATTACTAGCTGTTGCCCGCCTTCGCCCTATCACTACTATTATGTAAATTTGTTTCATGAAATCCTTGCTCTGACAATAACGAACATAACAAAGAAATAACTATCCAAGTCGGTCCACCCGTTCTCGAGTTTTTACGCTTAGCAACACATTTAGCTATTCATTTTTCTTTATATAAGGCAACCGTGGCTAACTGATCGATCAGCTAAAACCACTGAACAGATTGCGTTGAAATTCAGCACGCAGATAGTTATTACGTCGGCATCAGCTAAAATGGAATTTGGCGACAGGACCAAATTTAGGTGCTCTTAGGAGGACGAAGTCGCAGGCAATAGCCAGTGTTCATATAGAAGAAGACTAAACTACATAATAATTAATCGAAAACAGTGTATATGGTTTCCTCACAGGCTTGGGGATTGACCCCTGGAAGTTCCTACTACCACTTGAACCAACTATCACTGTCATGTTTCTCTATTACAGATGAAAACCATATTGTGTCTGCTAGTCTTGAGCGCGGTGGTGGCTGTTCAGCCTGCTCTAGTAAACACCTCAGCCAGGGCCAACCTTTACCTTGGTTCCATCTTACCTGGAGACCGACTGCTGTCCAGGTAACTCATTTTCTTTGATATTGAATGACAAATCAGCAAGAGGTAAGACACCCGGATCGCTAGAAGATTGCACATGCGAAATCGCCTCCGGGGCTAAGATAGAATACCTCATTCATTTTACCGGCTTTCTTACTCTACGCGCCAGAACCCAAGTAAACACAAAAGCAGAAAAGATGGCGGTAGCAATCTAGACGCACCTTGCACAAAGTTCTAACACCCGTGAACTATCAACAGAATACCGATTATTACATTTTGTGTGTCGTTTTCAATCGACTTAAAACGGGTTTATCTATTCTCTAGAAGAATTTTTTTAGAGTTCCATACATTCCGACACAAAGTTGGACCTCTTGCTGTAAGATCCATACTAGAAGTTGCAAAAATGACAGCTAAAGAATCGGAATTGAATATGTAAAGAGCGCTCCCATTTTAATTTCATCTGATAATGGGATCTTTATCCACCATTCTAGCATTTGCTTCTACCAAATTATAATTTAGTTATAATGGATTATTGTTGCTTTGTCTGTGAGAGAGGGATATACGTCAGCTCATAGCATCTACTATTCACAATATTAGGCGTCTTCTCTGAAGCACGTTCCCTAAAGCGGCTTCTGCCAAACCTGGTTCTATGTTCCAATTTCTAAGGTTCCGCAAACCCATAGACATTGGACGGCAGATTTGTGATTAGGATGGCATCAGAATGCTGGGCTCCACTGAACATCAGTGGCTTGGAAAGAACCTTGAAGTCTCCTATGCTCTTGCAGTTTCTTTAACACAGTACCTCTTTCCAGATCCTACCTCTACCGTCCAGCAGTAGTCAACACGATCCAGTCTGAAGATTTCGTTTACCGCGGTAGTGCTGCTACCAGGATCTCAGCAATCCAAGCTGTTGAGTACGGGTACACCCAGTTTGCTAATATCTGGGTCGTAAACGGAGGCCTGGGAAGAGCCAACGTGACGCTGCGCGCGCAGTCTCAGAGAGGCAGGGGATATTACTACCTCATCGACATCTGGGGCCGATAAATTATGATATACGAGTAGAGTTCTTGTCTTTTATGTCGTCCTAGTTCGCTGTGTATTTCCAATTTTCATCCTTTTGGCAGCAAAACCTGCCTGTAAATTGTAACATGGAGACTTAGTTTTTTTTTTATAAATGACATGAACTTTGAATTCTAAGACTTGGCAGATCTCAAAAAGACTCGGAAGAAGCTGTATTTTTTGTTGTTTAATAAACATTGTGTTGAATCTGTTATTTACTTTTTTAATTTCATTTGGCTTATGCTGTACTTAATAAGCTCCAATTTCTAGCGCATTTGCGCGTGGACCACCGACGTGAGAATTGGAAGAAAGAAAGAAGACATTTATTCCTTTTTGCAAGACACTCAAATATAAGATAATATACACTAATAATTTTATAGAAAATAAACAAGGTAAAACAAAAAAAAAACATAGACATGAAAAATAGATCATCAGCGTTGTGTGTCTTCGCAAAAGTGAAACGGTCGCTGGCTCAGCATTACGCTGAGGTGTTAGACACCTGCAGCACTGATTTTCAGCCAGAACCGACACACATTGATTGAGACATCGTTTCGTCTCAAAATATTTAAAAATAATATAATTGTAACGACTGCTATTATAACGTATGCTGGTCTGGGAGCAAAGAAAAAGCATAAAATGTACCAGTTGATTCTCTTCCCGCGCGGATGATAAAAACCCATCGAGGGATTGGGCGAAAATCTTAGGGATCATGTTGTATAGGCGATGTCGCTAGCAACCCATCACTGTTTTGATTCCCCTTTCCATCCATACGCCTACAATCATGCTAAACGTGGTCTTTAGGTCTTGTTACCTTAGACTCAGTCTACGTGTAAGACGTGATTTACGTATGTAGGTATGTATAATTGTAACGCATGTTCAATTTAGATTATTAATACATGCCAACGCCAAACAAATTCTATTTGAGTTCAATATCAATCTTTTAGATGGTGTCTACTTAATAACTTCCTGATCCTGCAGCTGGGAAGCAGTGCTTGCGCTGCTGTATACGGACGTGGGGATCATTGGCAGTCCTCTGGTGTCCTGTGTCCACAGGTGATGGTTCTCACTTACAATCAAATGACTCACTTGCGCGTTTTCTTTCATCTATATATATAAAAAGAAAGTCGTGTTAGTTACACTATTTACAACTCGAGAACGGCTGAACCGATTTGGCTGAAAATTGGTAGGGAGGTAGCTTAGAACCAGGAGACGGACATAGGATACTTTTTATCCCGATTTTCCCACGGGATTGGAAAATTCCGAAATGTTGTACTAATAAAGCTACAGTCATTAAATTTAGCATGCCTACACATTATTCCTTGATTAGTATAAAGATGCACTTACAAAGGAATTTTTCAAATTTAAGGCGGAACAAAGTTCGCCGGGTCAGTTAGTTGTAAATAAAGAAACGGTTTTTCCTTCAGTGGCATGACAATGTTATCTATGTCGGTTAGTCATGCAATGGCCAGCTAGCGAATCATTGATAACAGATAGCAGAACGTTATCAGACGTTAGTTCATCATATATAACAACTCTAAGATGTTCTGTTCTTATCATAACTCGAAAACAATCGCAGTGGAGGTGAGCCAACAACATTGTCAAGGTGAGTTTGTTGGTGTACTTTATTATTCTGTATTATTAATTATATGTAATAATATTCTTCCGTGCTGGTCTGACAGTAAAGAAAAAACATAGAATGTACCAGCTGCTTCTCTTCCAGCGCAGATGGTAAAAGCCCATCGAGAGAATGGGCGAAAATCTTAGGAATCATGTTATAGGCGATGCGGATAGCAATCCATCACTGTTTTGATTCCCCTTTCCACCTATACGCCCATAATTATGCTAAACGTGGCCTTAGGCTCTGTCTACCCCGTAAGGAATACGTAGGGACGTGATATATGTATGTTAGTAGTATTTGTATTTTCTATATGAGTATGTTTACCCATACCTAGTACCCGCTACAACTAATAATTATAAGCTACTGTTTATTTGTTTAGATATATATTTATTTTTCATTTAAAGTTGGCTTGACTTGTAGCAGAGCGATAGGCAGAGGCCTATGTCCAGCAGTGAACTGACACGTGCTGATGATGATGATGATGATGATTAACAATATATCGATATGTAAAAATTATTGGGTATTATTATATGGAAGCGAAGGTTATTTTTACATACATACATAAGTCACGCTTTTATCCCTTACGGGGTAGAGAGAGCCTAAGGTAACAAAAGCTTAAAGCCTCGTTTAGCATGATTGTGCGCGTATAGGTGGAAACGGGAATCAAAATAGTGATGGGTTGCTAGCCGCATCGCCTATAGGTAACAATGATTCCTATGCCCATTCCCTCGATGGGCTTTTACCATCTGCGCGGGAAGAGAAGCAACTTTTTTCTTTACTCCCAGACCAGCATGGAAGAATTTATTTTTATTTTTAGAGGTTATTTTTACAAGCTTTTAATCAACTTGTAATGTACATTTATATGTATGTATGTCCGAGTGGAATCTTGCGCGGTCAGGACAATCTCCGCAGCATAATTAAGAGGTACCTCTTAATTGTAAATGAAATTACGTCTTAATTGTAGATGAAATCCGTATTGTGCCTGCTGATCCTGAGCGCAGTGGTGGCTGTCCAGCCTGCATCAGTAAACCTCTCCACCCGGGCCAACCTCAACATCGGAGCCGTCTACCCTGGCGACCGACTTCTGACCAGGTATGTACCTATGGCAACCAGAGTACCATCAAAACCTTCAAAGATTTGGATTCTTAATCCTCTAACACGTTGGCAATCCTCTTAACATGAGCATCACTAGTGGGATCACGTAATCTTCTCTGTGTGACCATAAGGATCACCAGTGGGATCAAAAGATTGATTTAGTGTATCACCGGTGGGATCACTAAATTTGAATGGGTCGTGGAAGCAACACTTTAGCTGAAGTATGGTGGGCAGCCAATTTCTCTTGTCCAGTGAGAGTTTTTGCTTGATCCTTAACGCTTAGGAAGCGCTGGCAAAAGCACAGGACGCAGTCATACGATAGAATAAGAGAGGAATAGCCTCTGCTTACTCTAACATATGACTGCGTCCTGCGCGTATGCCGGCGCATAAACCCAGCTTTCTACTTAAACCGACTATAAGGATATTTTCAGCTTTTATCTATAGTGTTCTTCCCATAATCTGACTGACTGCACATAACGCCTAACCCAAACCTTTGAACCTGTAAAACTGAAATTTAACATAAATTTAGTTTCCATTCATAATGTAGACAAGGAAAAAGGGCGGCTTTTTAGATTCCCCGAAACTACCACGGGTTATAATATATGTATTTTATTTAATACATAAAAGACAAGTATATGCACAAACATTGAAAATCTCCACCTTTTCTTAGAAAGAAACCAAGCAACAAACTGTCAAAGCTCTCTTCCATCGTGACACTAACCACACATTAAAGTCCCAAATATCTAAATTCCATGGCCAAAATAAAACAATTAGGGAACAGGCAGATGGAGTAGGGGTCGAAGGAAACCCAATTAGGGATCGCTTAAGAACAAAAGAGCACTCCAATTTTTCTTAATACAAAATTCATTTCGTTGAGTAAAACCACACTGCCACAATGTCAAACACCTTGAGAGATTACTATGACTTTTACCTCCGTTCTGAATATTATGTTGACTTATTCTAAGAAAGGAAAAACTCGTATAAATCAGTAGGGATCAAATTAACAGCATATTTTTGTGGACGAAGTGTTTGAGCATTAGCAATATTGCTGCGTGAAAATTTAAACTTGCTTCAAAAATTCGCGCGAAATACATTCGCATCGCACTACATAGTATAAAACAAAGTCGCTTTCTCTGTCCCTATGTCCTATGTGTATGCTTATATCTTCAAAACTACACAACTGATTTTAATGCGGTTTTTTAATAGTAGATAGAGTGATTCAAGAGGAAGGTTTATGTGTATAATACATGCATAATATACCGTGCGAAGCCGGGGCGGGTCGCTAGTATTTGATAATTCATGGATCACCCCACTACCTTTCAACTAGATCGGTGTTATTGTGTTTAGAATTCATAAAGGAGGCGTTGAACAGGTTTTTGCGTTGCCTCTAATATTTACCTACTCTAAAATATCTACTAGTTCTCGGAATATACCTACATATAAACATTTTCCTTGATCTTCATAGTCATTACCTGTCATGTTTTCTGACATAGGAAATTACTATGTCTTGTTCCCTTTGGCATGTTAAGAAAAATCTTTTACTGAGCTGCCCATCTGGCAGCTAGCTTTCTCTCCGGTAATTCTGTGACCAGTGATCTTATCAAAGTGCCTTCTTTCAGATCTTACATCTACCGCCCAGCGGTCTTCAACGCAATCCAGTCTGAAGACTTCATATACCGCGGCAACTTGACTACCAGGATCTCAGCAATCCAAGCGACCGAGTACGGGTACACTCAGTTCGCTAACATCTGGATTATCAGCGGAGGCATCAACCAAGCTAACGTGACCCTCCGAGCACAGTCGCAGATCAGCCGAGGATACTACTACTTGATCGACATCTGGGGCCGGTAGAGTTCAACGTTCTTGGTTTCATGATACCCTAGTACCTTTTCCAGGGTTTGACATGAACAAAAGCTTTGTTTGTAGATATAATTAATTTAATCATGCTAAACGCGGCCTTAAGGTATTGTTACCTCAGGCTCTGTCTACCCCGTACGGGATATAGACGTGATTTGTGAATTTAAAACGTGACGATGTTACAACATTATCGTTATGTTAAAAAAATATGAGATTCTGTACAGTTTTGACTCGAATTATGTATAAGTACTAATGCCCAAGATTGACATGAATTTAAAATGTACGATAGGCATTGTGTGATAAAAATATATCTTTTATACTATGTATACGTGACTTTTCACTTGAGATAAACACCAGGATTTTCGATAAGACTTTACGTGTGACTTATGTGCACAGTAAAAGTTAAAAAGCAGTATGCGTCCAGTTCAGGTTTAAATTATTTCATAAAAATGGCATGCGCCACGAATTTGGCAGCCGTCCCTGTTGCGAAGCAGTTTAAACTTTAACTTTACCACATTAAACTTCGACATAACAGTATCACAAAATCTTAAGACACGATTAGAAAAGTACTGGCTCGTCAACACTTGGCTAACGCTTGGGCCTAAAAAGCTGACTTTTGCTAAGAATTTTCTTTTTATGACGTAGACAGCAAAAAAGATCTGCTTTTGCGTAATTTCCACGGGATAGTTAGATCTGTACCTAACTGAGGCGAAGCCTCAGGTGCAATCTAGTATCATATGACGCTATGCTTGTGTCAGATATGGTGTACACGCTGAAATAATCTGTAGCTGGGTCAGCTGACTTGAATAATTACTTGAGTTGAGCATAGATCGCAAGTATCAATACTGAAACCCCTCTAAGAACTGGAAAACGCGATAACTATAAGACGGGCCGACGAATTGGTATAAAGAATGCAATTCACCCACCACCACTACACCCTGCTACAGAAGCAGACGCAACAATTGCCTCCTGCCATCACGAGTGCATACAATTGTACACCCGTACTAAAAGAGGTGACGCAACTTATCTCATTCAGTATGTCGCATGCTGTGCTTTGTTAGCCTATTTGTTATACTTCTAATAATAATTCAGAGAATATTGAATGCATTTTTCAGAATAGTGGCGGCCCTAGCGGCTATAACCTTCAAACGGACTGACGGTTACGTCAAAATAGCCCTACACTGTTCGATATTTGGACTAAGGCTCCGGTCGCACTACGTTTATTCCCACTTGTAAACCGCCAAATCGCGAAACCGCCAGTGCGCCGCTTGCATTAGTTTACAGTGCGGTCTAGCTCTTACTGTTAGAAACAGTGGCGTAACGTGGCAGGGGTGGCAAAATGCAAGGGGAACCTAGCTCTACGGGGCCCCGAACTGGCTTGGCTTAGAGCACAGAAGAGACGCTGATGCACTTCTTTATATTGAGGAAGGGGCTCCTTCCTGACGAATTTGCCACGGGCCCCAGACGTTATAGTTACGCCACTGGTTAGAAAACTAGACTGTGGCCTAGTTCACGGCCAGCACCTACTGGCCAGCTGATACAGCTGTAACCGAAACTAGTTCCAAACTTCCCTTACGTTATTATATAACTTCGACACCGGTACGCGCTTCATTACATTTTGGGAGCTTTCAAGGGCTTCGATAACTCCGGCTTTTAGGTAAAATTGTTAATTGAATTTTCATTAGTAGGGATACAATATAAAGATGATGTTCAGTGAAGAGATATAGGCAAAGCTTTGCAGGATTCTGAACTGTGAATCGTATTACAAACTAGCTGTCTTCGTCGACATCGTTTTGTTGAGAAGTTATTACACGCATTTTTGAGAAAAATTGCCAATTCTTTCATGAATATTAAGTAAAAAAACAAAATCTACGAGCCGTTTTGTACTTTAATATTGTAAGTTTTTATAAAATTGCACGTTTAATTACTCTGACGTGTTTTGGGTACGTGTGCAATTTGAAACAGAGTTTACATTTCATGAAATTGTACGTC
The DNA here is from genome assembly GCA_949127965.1 of Pandemis corylana. Taxonomy (NCBI): domain Eukaryota; kingdom Metazoa; phylum Arthropoda; class Insecta; order Lepidoptera; family Tortricidae; genus Pandemis; species Pandemis corylana. The sequence goes on from OX421871.1 coordinate 5,202,137, forward strand.
CTGGAAAGTAACGCACATTGGAAAAGTGTACGAGTCGAGAAACTGTATTGTGTAGGTACTATTAAAAGTATTGGGAGATTACATTTTAAACAAAGTGTGTTTTACGATCCTAAGCCGGCAAAGGCTCCAATGAGGATTCAAAATTAACTTTTCCTTCACTTGTACATAAAAGGAAAGCAGCCTGTCGTAAAAAACGGCCAAATGACTTTTCAAGTTGCGATTTTTCCCCGTCTCCCTTACTTGCCCGCTTGTGAAGGTTCAACAAAAAATAGCGATAAATCTCCTTCCTCCAATTAAGTTTGAGCTCTCTGACCTTAGGCTTGCGTCACACAGAAAGATATACCTACCATCAGCCAAATATGCGGTCTACCACCCTAAGGTTAAAATTACTTTGCACGTCCCAACATGTAGGTAATGTCGATAACACGTAGCCATCAACTTGAAATTTTCATTTTGATAGGAAGTTGGATGAAAAGTGTTAAAACAAGTTGATTCCTGACCCACCGAAAAACGATGTCTCAGTAAACGTAATATGATTTCCTTTGTCAATTCAGCGTAACATCACTATGAAGTTTACTGCGAAAGGGTTCCAAAGTGAGTCGGAAATCTCTTCGATGGTACGCTAAGCGGCGAGTGAGACTTGGAAGTGATCGCTGTACTTGGCATGCAATAATAACTTGAACCGTTCTCTGGCAAGCATTATACGGAGTAAAGAGTCTTATGTTGTTGGCTACGCGTTGACCAGTTGCCCAGACACATGACTCTGTATAATACATACGAGAGAACGGGTCAAGTTTAGAACGAGTTCGAAATACGAGGGAAGCGTCTCGGGTTCAGTTTGGGATGATTTTTTATCGGGCTGTATGTTCTTTTTCACAGGTTGCATTCCACTCCGATTTTCGTGAAATTTCGTTTGTTGGTTTGATAGAAGGCTCGACCACCTGCGGCAATCAATTACAACTATATTGATGGGGTGCTCACATGTCCGCAATGCGCGCGAACTTTTATAAAAAAGATTGGCTACATAAGTCACATGCGAGCACATGGTCGTACTCTGGGAAGGAGTTGAGGCGGTCGCCATGGTCGGAAACGGCCGGGAGCACATCATCATCATCAGAAGGTGTCTAGAAGACAAAATGTGCTAAGAAAGAGCTAAGCCAGTAATTTCATTAGTATTCAATTCTAACAGTCGAAAGGTTAACGTTACAATGAAAAAAATGTTGCATTTACTTGTAGTATGTTTGTACAATCGAATTATATGGTTTTCTTTTGCCAACGATTTATTGTTACTTTTAAAGAAAGGCGACGATACGACTGCGGAATACGTTTTTTTAATGCCATAGGACTGTTATTAACTTTGTTAGGTTTCACCTCACAGAGCCGCTGCTTTGTATTTCATTAAATTTGATGTCTAAATCAGGCAGCATGCGGTGAAAGCCTCGGACAAAAGGTAAAAAAAGTTGACGTATTGAAGCTCTGTTTTTTTTTGGTGATATACGAGCCAAAAGCCCTATTGGACGCAGGCCAACAGAGCCACACACAAATCATTATTACCACCGCTTGCATTATAGGGCCCTTGGGGCAAGGTCGCACCGGAGGCGGCATGGTTTGAAGAGGAAATCAGGCTTGCTACTTGACTACTGCGGTAGATTTCTTTTCCTTTCTCACGGAATCTCTAAGACAATGAAAAAAGTAGTATGCGTTCAAGTTAACGTTTTAATTATGGAAAAATTGGCAGCGCCACTTGCTGATCGCGACGGCTACAGACTGGTCTCATAGTATTTGACATTTTAACGCAGAAGCGTTCAAGGCGTGTTTTGTGACCGAAAACTTGAGCATACCGTAGATGAGAACATACTACTTCGGACACACGAAATTATCTGTGCCCAAGCTGAAAAGGAAACATTACATTTCGAGTGTGGTGAAATAAAGAATGTCTCAGATCGCAGGACATTGTCGCACGAGCCAAAGGCAAGGGCGATAAACATGCAATCTGTTTTATTTATCACCGCTTGAGGCGTTTACACAATTTTACGTCTTCCCCTGGCCTGGAAGTCGAAAATTCAGCTCACGTAGCGGACGGTAAATCGCTACTTACGGCCCGGCGCGACGTAAAGAAATAAAAGAAGCAGCTTAAAGTTCAATTATAAAAAACAAAAGAAGACGAGAAAAAGGTTGCAGCTCAATATCGCTGCCTCATAGATTAGATTAGACTACTCATTTATTTCTATTTGTAAATTACATTATATTTTTATGTCAAAACATAAGAAAGTCACAAAAAGATTGTCAATTGTAAACAAAATAAAAACAATAAGGCACAATAAAATAATTCATACAAAACTAGTAATCAGAAATCCAATAATACAATCAAGAAATAAATGTCAAATAATTACAAACAATAAAATATTAAAATAAAATTAATACAAATAAATATGAATAAACGCGACTCAAGCGCTGCTTCAGATGCAGGTCATCTGAGACAGCGATATGCTGCGACCTGAGTAACAATCTGCATCGATTTTGGCACATTACATTGCAAGATAACATGACGAATCTATTCATACAACGGTACAGTGCGTCTCTGTTCTTAATACATACATACATACAATACATAAATCACGTCTTCATCCCTTACTGGATTGACAGAGCTTAAGGTAGTAGGACCACGTTTAGCAAGATTGTGAGCGTATAGGTGAAAAATGGAATCAAAATAGTGATGGGTTGCTAACCGCATCGCCTAAAACATGATTCCTAAAATTTACGCACTGTAAGAAAACAGAAGCACTGTATCAACAAATTGGTTGAAGAATTTACGCAGCGGCCGAAGACATTCGGCTGAGCCCTCCAGTATCTAAAGGAAATAAAATAAAGCTCCAATTTTATTGACACTGCGCAATATGATACGCTATGAAACCGTAGAGCCACTGCAGGAGTTCGTAAACAATCGCCGATACTTTTATGGTTAGAAAAGGTAAAGACGTTTGACCCATAAGTTACGAGGTTACAATAAAGAAAATAATATTACTTTAATATATGTAACAGACTTTATTTTTGTAAATAGACCGCATCGGATTCTTTACAAGTTTTTTTGTTACTGGGCTATCAGAAAGGCAATTATTGTCAAGGAAGATGCGCAGCAAGAAACTTGACAGAACGTATTTTTTTCAGAGCGAAACCATATTGCATTAGGTGTAGGTAGGTAGGGTGCGATTCGGGTTACCTCCACGTGTGGTCAAGAGCTGCGGTTCATTTTTGGATCCGTCCAGGGGAAGAGCAGTTCTTGGTCCGACGCACCCTGGGTATCGGCTTATCATTTCCTGGCAGTTTCTGAGCGATATCATTGACCGTTGGCTAAGAACCCGACACGGGAGACGGGTCTTTGACCGTGTTACCGTAGGTACTTAATTACACAGGAATAAAATAATTAAAAAGACGAAAAATCATTTAAGGTTGATACTTAAGTATTAGCTAGTGACTCGGACCTTTATTGAATGATATTGAAATAATAATCGTACACCAATTTAATGTAATAGAAATTTGTGAACATAATCGAGAATCGATATCAAGTATCATGATGTACTCGGCCATTAGTATCGGTTATTTTATGTTAATGACCTCCAAATTTAACAAGGATCTGATATACAGAATGTCCCGTAAGCGTTACCAAAAACTTTACATAGAAAAGTTATCTCAGTAAAAGTCTCACTGTTTTCGAGATATTTCGGTTTTGAATTTAAAATTTTCCTTCCAAATATTTCACTTCTTTCAAGCTTTGATCTCTCTTGGGAAATAAATTGTGGTGACGCTTTCTCTAAGGTCATTCTTCTATATATGGTAGATGGCCTGCCCATCTATTTCCCCTAAAGTTTGTCGTAATAGTTATGGGACAGCCTGTATAGCTTCATAATGCTTCCATGCTGGTGTGGGAGTAAAGAAAAAACATAGAATGTACCAGTTGCTTTTCCTCCCGCGCAGAGGGTAAAAGCCCATCGAGGGGATGGGCATAGGAATGTTATAGGCGATGCGGCTAGCAATCACTATTTTGATTCACCTTTCCACCTGTACGCCCACAATCATGCTGAACGTGGCCTTTAGGTCTTGTTACCTTAGGCTCTGCCAACCCCGTAAGGGATAAAGACGTGATTTATGTATGTATGTATAGCTTCAAAATACTACTAGTCAACTCTTCTGAAATCCCGGAATTTATACTACTCTCTGACAATTATTAATGTATTTTTTATTATTTGGTTAAGTGCAGTAAAGATTAAACATTATACTATAACATTACTCGAAATCCACGCTTCGGCATGCGTCCCGATTTTCCAAATAATGCCAAAATACCAAAACGATAAAAAAAACAAAATACAAAAAAGTGGTGATAAATTGTTCTGATTTTGAAATTTATACGAAAACTACAGCTCTATTTTTTTTACGGAGGACTGACTAGCAATACACAATTTATTCCACTTTCTAACGGTTTCGCAAGTATCTGTCACATTAAAGTCTGCGTAACATTTTGTCTCGGTATAAAAAAGTTTAGGATCATGGTGTCAGCGCAACGTTGTATACCTACCGAAGAACATAATTAAAGGGTCACTTTTTACTAAACGATTTTCTGGTACAGATCGCTTTTCAGCGACAAGACCGCCTAATGTCTAGGTACCTTATCTTTTTTTGTACTGATTTGTTGTGTTGAATAGAGAACATTTTGTATTATATTGTGTGTGTAAACGCTCCTACAAAATTGACATTATCCTAGACATCAAACAATATTGTTAAAATGTTTATGTTTACAGACATCTTACAATAAATATCTCGTTATGTACTCAAACTAAGTATTATCGATTATCGGAAATCGTGACGGAGGGTCCTAATTAATTGGGACAGAAATAACTCGTGAAGGCAGCGGAAGTAACTTTTTCGTGCAGAATTTTAATTATAATCATTCCGTGATATTGCGCAGATATTAATTTGATCCAGCGTGGTAGCGAATACTTTAGAATCTAAAATACCTACCTAGCTATCTAAAGTTTAGATAGCTAGGTAGGTATTCTTATCTACTTTCCCGTACCTACTGCAATGACGAGAAACAATAATGGGTCACTATCCATACGAAGTTGTGTGAAAAGCGGTCCATTAACTTTGCTCGTCAGTATATATTTTTTCTTAGTAAGTATAGCCTAAGAATTTTCTACATACATACATACAAGTGACAGTTCGAATTGCGATGCGTGGTCAATATGAAGGCAGTCGGCGTAGATTCTTGTCGAGTTTGTGATGTAAACAGAATTGTCACTTGTCACCGACAATTGTCGAGATGGTCAAATAGGGGCCTGGCCATATCGCTAATTTTCGGTAGGTACTAATTTTTTTTTTTTTTTTTTTTATATGAATAGGAAGGCAAACGAGCAAGGGGAGCACCTGATGGTAAGTGATCACCACTGCCCATAGACACCCGCAACCCCGGAGGGATTGCAGATGCGTTGCCAACCTAGAGGACTAAGATGAAATGCCTCTTGTGCCCGTAATTTCCCCGGCTGTCTTACTCTCCACACCGGAACACAGCAGTGCAAGCACTGCTACTTAGCGGCAGGATTAGCGAGTAAGATGGTGGTAGCGATCCGGACGGACCTTGCACAAGGCCCTACCACCCGCAAAATTTACTTACTTTACTGGCAAATCGTAACTTGTAGCTTCGAGAAACGGGCCACAGGGGCTGAGAACCTTTTCACATACATACATACATACACAAATCACGTCTTTATCCCATACGGTAGACAGAGCCTAAGGTAACAGGTACCTATAGGCCACATTTAGCATGATTGAGGGCGTATAGATGGAAAACGGAATCAAAATAGTGATGGGTTGCTAGCCTCATCGCCTATAACATGATTCCTATGATTTTCGCCCATTCCCTCGATGGGCTTTTACCATCTGCGCGGGTAGAGAAGCAACTGGTATTCACAACATGCTATGTTTTTCTTTGCTCCCTTTCACAAGCTTTTAATTTGCTCGCAATGTACAGTCGACGGCATGAATATCGACCGCCATCATGTCAAATGTATGTGTCGCCGACCTTATTGTTTGACATAAAATTGTATAGATGTTTTTGGCGTCTTGGTAACGTGCATTTATTTATGCCCTTGACTGTACACAATGTTTCTTCAGAGAGAGAAAAGGTTGGAAGTCAAATTTGACTCATTTCAAGTGGGCGGTTTGACTTGAAATTTGGTACACATATGTAGGATGGATGACAATAACAGTACAGCTACTATAAAGTACAGGCAGCGAAAAAAATCGAGTTAAGGTGCGACCATACTGGTGTGTAAAAGACATTGACTGTGCGGTGTGGTCGCTCATTTAAACCTTAACTATTTTTTTTGATCTTAGTGTAGGTATGTCATAATCATTTTCCCAAACCTGCATTGCACAGGTGCCGCGAAGAGGGAACCCCATCCCGGGGTGGTCGTGGGGCGTCGCGGTGACACCGAGTGCTCCCGTAACGCCTCACATACGACCGAATAGGGAATCCGTGTGGTTTTTAGTGGGTATGCCTGCCGTCGCGGGAGAGCCACACATACCCCCGGTAACCCCGTACCGGGCGGATGCATAAGGCGCATTTTCCACACCATAAAAAAAAGGTATGTCATAATCATAACTAAAGTCTTACCCCCTTATTCATAAACGCTCTATAAGCTTCTGCTAACAGGTAAAGGTAAATGTCACAGTGACAGATAAGGACAAACGATTGTTAAGTTAGCAGAAGCCTACATAGCGTTTATGAATAAGGGGGTAAATGATTATTAATGATGTTCCATTCCGATTCTATAGCTGTCATTTTTGACACGTCTAGTACGGATCTGACAGCACTATGTAAATTGATAAAAATTAACAAATTATATTTGTAGGTAGTCTAACAATTTATGTATGTGTTGTCTATTTTAGATTCTCATCAGAGTACCGCACGCTGAAGCTACCGAACAACGGCTGAATAAAAACAAGTAGTGTCTTCTTCAACCTCGACATTGGCAGAATCATCGACAGTATCAATGGAGCTAGATTTTTAAAAATTGTATTGAATTGAATTGATCTGACAGCGATCGATTTGGCTTGGTTCGGAATTGAATCGCATGTGACGTGGTAAGACCCCTGATATTATTATTGAATTTAGAATTGGTAACGTAATTTGTAACAAATATATCTTGTCCTTGAAGGGTAATATGAAGACAATTAAACTTGCTAAATACCATATTGTTATCAGTTATAATTCAAATTCTGGGTCCTTAATTACACCCAATTTCATTCGCCCCGTGTAATTTAACTTGGGACCAGTTGTGAAATTCCCATACATAATAGCCCCTTTGTTGTTTTACATAATTGGAATTGATTTCGTTTTTTTTTGTAATCATTAGCGCCAGTTTAAAAAAAACATACATACATACATAATTATATCACTTCTTTATCCCTTACGGGATAGACAGAGCCTAAGGTAACAAAACCTTAAGGCTACGTTTAGCATGATTAAGGGCGTATAGGTGGAAAGGGAAATCAAAATAGTGATGGGTTGCTTAGCCGCATCGCCTATTACATGATTCCCAAGACTTTCGCCCATTCCCTCGATGGGCTTTTACCATCTGCGCGGGAAGAGAAGCAACTAAAAAACCATAATAAAGTAATAAAGAGAACTTTCTATTTGCCCCTGAACCGGTCGCTACAAACAGCTTAGATATATTATATTATTTTGTTTTATAGTTTAATGTATTAGGAATTACAATTGCCTTTCACTATTCCTTTCTGACAAATGGTAAAAGATAAGGTTAGAAAGGGATAGTGAATGCTATTTCGCGCGTTAGACAGTTAGCCCCAGGCTATAGAATAGCGACCCTCATTATGTAGACAGGTAATATTCTAGACTAGTATTAGACTACAGATTGCTTAGAGCCATTAAGAATCAATAGCCAAGTAAACAAGTCCATAAGATCTAGCAGACAGTAACATTATACACGACCTTAAGTCTACGGACTATAAGCTGTTCTAGTTTGGCAATCTATTGATGTAGGTACATAGTTAAGAAACTTAGTGTATTTTATGGAGAGTTACCTGTCCGTTAGTAATTAATTTGTTTTCGTATAAGAAAATCAAGTTGGTTGATATACTCGTATGTTAGTATTATCATTTTTGAGACTTGGAATTATATTGTCGCCTTTTTTATTTGTTTTTTACACTAATGCCAAATGACAGCTTTTACGTACGTATAAATTGAGCAGATCGCAGATGATAAAAGCCCATTGAGGGAATGGGCGAAAATCATAGGAATCCCAACATGAAACCCATCACTATTTTGATTCCTTTTTCCACCTTTACGCCCACAATCTTGCTAAACATGGCCTGTCGGTCTTGCCACCTTATGCTCTGTCTACTCCGTAAGGGATAAAGACGTGATTTGTGTATGTGTGTATGTATACAATTTGATACTGGCAGCACTACGTAAGTAGCTAAATCATAAAAATTAAAAAAAATGTTCACTTTTGATGTTCATAACCTGCATTTTTTATTGAATCAGGCGTTACTTTGCGGAGGTCCATTTCAATGAACAAAAAATTTTTTACCTTGCTACTCCGCTACTCACGTGCAACATAACCAAGCCTGTGTGAAACATATATGTTTTTCATGCAAACCCTCCCTCCACTGCTGCCAATAAAACACATATAAATCCCACAAACTTAATTATCCCTTACACCACACAAACACTGACGCGTTTCGATCCCTCTACGGGATCATTATCAAAGTTTAATGAACACAACTGTTACACATGCAAACCAATGCAAATGGGTTGGTTATGTTGCACGTGAGTAGCGGAGTAGCAAGGTAAAAATTTTTTGTTCACCTGCATTTTTGTCTGAAATTGACAGAGTAGACAGAGCCTAAGGTAAAAAGACATAAAGGCAACGTTCAGCATGAAGGCACGTTTATTTCCTACTTTTGTTTTGTGTTTATCGTTAAATGATACGGCAGATAATAATTGAAACTACAATCCATAATATTATGAATAAAAATTAACTATCGAGTTTTGAACTTCTTTTTCATTCTTCTCTCCGCGATTCAGCGAGTCGCTGAGCTAAGTCGTAGACCGACAAATATACGGACTTTTGACGACGGAACACTAAAAATAAAATAAAAAACAATTTCAATTTTAATAGCTACTATATGGTTGGTAATTGCTTACATAAGAAGCTACTTACTACTTTAAAAAAATAAACAAGCCCTTTTGAGAAGTGACAAGTTGAAAGCGTCCACTTATGAACAGCAAAAGCTTTGAAAAACTTTACATCCAGTTTTCGCGCTACGCGGAACTTCGAATAGCTGCCGAACAAAAAGCTGTTGTATTGAAAAGCTTTTAGCCGAAGCTCTGGTACGTCTCGGGAAGTCAACGTGAGCTTATTGGCTAGAAACCTTCTAAAAAACGCACTATAATGAACCCTTGCCGCTTAAATCACAGAACCCACATCCTACTCTATCCTGTTTATCCTACTAATATAAATAAATGTGAAATTTTGTGAAGATGTATGGATGTTTATTACTCTTTTAAGCTGGAACGGATGAACAGATAGATGAAATTTGACACAGGGATAGATTTAGAGTCTCGTAGATTTAGAGTAACGATATATGAATTATTTGCAGACAAAGTCGCAGGAAACGCTAGCTAATATAAATGTGAATGTTTGTGGTATGTCTGAGTTTGTTACTCTTTCATGCGAACTGCTAGGGAATGGAATTCGCTACCATCGTCTGTATTTCCGGACAGATACAACCTAGGGCTCTTCAAGGCTAGAGTGAATAGGCTATTACTGAACCAGTGAGTTACACCTTTGGCCTCATCTGCACCTTCCACCAAGTGAGACAGAGGTCAATCACTGGTCAGCTCGTAATAAAAATAAAAAAAAGATTTTCAGGATTTTATCCGTATAAAATACCAAAATGACAACTACTATACGTCTAGAGACGACACATTTGTAATCTTTAATCTTCATGCAACTTAATTACAGACTACGAGTACCTACCAAAAAAATGCGAATCCCTAGGCGAAAAATTAGTTGCCATTTCAATCCTTTTTTCGGGCGATACTCACGGTGAATTTCAAGATTTTTGGCAGGCATTGTGCGTTATTACGCGAATGAAATATTTGCGGAATTCTGGGAACAAATTGTCGTTCGGTAATTTAATAAACGCCCACGCATGCGGACGCCCACCAGATTATGTTCACTCGCCGTTTATTGTGTTGTTATATTCGTCATAATATAATTATATGTTCGCTGTTTTTCCAAAATTTGCCCGGCGGAGCTTTGCTCTTTCCCGGGATAAAAGTTTTTTATGTTAATCAGGGATAGTGTACTCGTAGCTAGCTGTTACCGAAAGAATTTTCAAAATCAGTTGTTGTAGTTTCTGAGATTATCCCCTACGTACAAACAAGCAAAGGGTTTATCTTTTTAGGTTTCTTAGGACGGAGTGGAGGAGGATTAACTGATGTCTATTATTCTAGATGAACTAAATATAAATTATGTTATATTCTATATATGTTACATATATAATACTAACGTCATAGTGACAGATTAATTAACTAATAATAACTTAATTTGAGAAGGGAACCAATTTTCCGTTTGTGAACGTTAACATAAAGAAAATTAATATTCCAAGTTATACTTATGTGACGGCTTGAGGGCATGGACCAGTCTTCCTTCGCCTTTCACGAAAGGAATAACATAAACTACAACGACAACAATGAACGGCTGTATGGTTTTAAACTTTAGCCTTTGTTTTCCCTAGCTGAAAGAACATTAAAAAAAATGCAAATACGAAAGTCAATTTTCGAATTTCTATCGCATTGTCCCTCTCACTCTTAGATTAATGACTATTAGTATGAGCGGAACGGCACGAAACGAAGTACACTATTACTTACGTCAGGACTGATGTCTGTAAAGTTGGCACTGGAGACGAACTCTCGCAGGAAACCGTCTAGCTCCGTACCCTCGATGTAGCCATTACCTGTAACCAAAGCATACCTATTAAAATCACCATCATCATTCAGAAACCAGCCTTCCATTGTTGAACTGGGGATCATCGAGACCTCTCGATATACATTATTGAAGAATTTTCAAAATCGATTCAGTAAATCCAGAGATTACCCCTATAACTTTATAAACTCACAAACTTTACTTACTTCATTATAATCCCTATTAATAGTATAAATGCTGTCTGTTACCTTTTGATGCTTAAACAACTGAACCGATTTAGCTAAAATTTGGTATACAGATAGTTTCAGTCCCAAAGAAGGACATAGGGTTGTTTTTATCCCGATTATCCTCTTCTGTGTTCTTCTATGCTGGTCTGGGAGTAAAGAAAAAACATAGAATTTACCAGTTGCTTCTCTTCCCACGCAGATGGTAAAAGCCCATCGTGGGAATGGGCGAAAGTCTAAGGAATCACGTTATAGGCGATGCGGCTAGTAACCCATCACTATTTTGATTCGTTTTCCACCTATATGTCCTTAATCATGCTAAACGCGGCCTTAAGGTTTTGTTACCTTAGGCTCTGTCTACCCCGTAAGGGACAAAGACGTGATATATGTATGTATGAATGTATGTAAATAGCATAGCTCCCACGGGATAGCGATAAGCGAATTTCGCGCATACAGAGTCGGGGTAGACAGTAAGGTAAAGGCCACGTTTAGCATGATTGTGGGCAAATATGATAGCGACAAAAAATCGCATAGTAACAAGGTCACGTGACAGCTGGTAACGGATAGAAAAATTCGAAGGCTTACCCACCTGCTATGGGTGGTGTTGTGGTAAAGCACGCGTCACGGAATGACGAGGATCCGGGTTCTATTGCCGGCTATAGCTTTACTTTTCGGATTTTTCAGTGTTCTAATTTTCAGAGTCGCTTAGAAATTTAATGATTGTGGGCGTATAGGTGGAAAAGGGAATCAAAATAGTGATGGCTTCTTAGCCGCATCGCCTGTAACATTGTATTTGGTTTGCTTTTACTAATTCAACTATCGTTGCCTGCGTTTCTGTATTGTGCCTCTTTTAATATCCACACAATGGTGTCCCGGCCGTCGGAACTAGGTCACCGATATTTAATAATGAACTCCCAAACTTCTATTACATACCTTTAAATAGCGCGATCAATAAACAAAGGGCGGTCCCTTTAGTGCTAATTCTACTAAATGTCTTGTAGTAATCGAAATCCAAAAGGTTGACATAAATAGTTATTTGTGTCACAAGGGAGCAAAATTATGTATTTACGGCGACGGCGCTATTTTGAATCCAGAATGTAGCGAAGGATTCCAAAGTAGAATCCAGAGCGTAATGAGGGATTCAAGTGTTAACGCCTAAGATGAAAATAATTTTGCTCATTACAAAAACTTGAAAAAGGAATTCTAAATATAATTTATGAGCTACCAGGATAGAAAATGGCGTGGTTTTACAATTATAAACTTCAAAAAATTGCATTGGCATAAAAACACTTAGGAAAGCCTTGAACAGCCAGGTTACACTTTGATCCCTCTCGACAGGGAGCAAATTTTACTTTTCTGAATGAGAGATGTGAAAGTATTATAAGTTTGACGTCGATGTTTGTGTGTGTGTCTGTGTGTCTGAATGGAGGCTTCATAGTTCTCAAGCCGATGGACCGATTTCGAGAAAGAGAGAGAGATTTACACACATTCGATACACGTATATACATAAACGGAAGAAATACAATATAGGTACTTAAGAATAGTACCGATACGGTATAAAAATGGGCCCACTCAGAAAGCACAAGGCAGTGAAAAATCTTTGATTTGCATCTGAAACGACGGAATCCCCTCAATAATTAGACAATGTCAAATGTGACAGTAGACTTAGTTTTTTTAATTCTACGCTAGTTCTAGGCACAAAGCTTAACAGCCATTAAATCTCACAAATGTCACATCGATCACTTAAAAAAGTATGTCTAATTAATAATAGGAAATAAAAATAAAAGAGCTGCAGTTCCTCGATTATTAAGAGGTCCACTGGCGAAAAAAATAATAATTTGCAACTCTTCAAAAAACTTTACTTAGCCAATTTACTACTTTATTACTCCATAAGTTGCCCGTAACATAAAAGTTTGCCTAATGGCTGCCCGACTCGAGAACTTAGTTCCTCAGCTTTTAGTTTTCGTATTAATATTGAGCAGGTAAACTTGTAACGACATAAGATTTGATAACATCTGTTGTTACGTACTATAAGAGCCTTAAGCCTAGTTTAGACTTAAAAGAAAAAGCCTGCAAGTACATTACGGCACTAGATCGACGAATTCTAATCCGTTCTCATCACGGGCACGGCCTATATGTCTAAAACGAGAGTGCGCGAGATAGATTGCCCGTCTTTTTCTTACTGTTCGTTCTAGAAAGAGAAGGATAGCTTATCTCGCGCGCGACGCGACTCTTGCGCTCTCTCATGCTAGCCGGGCTGGTAATGTAATAAAACTTGCAGATTTTTCAATACAAGTAAAAACTGGGAGATAATATAACCTACATAAATCACGTCTTTATCCCTTACGTTGGGGTAGGCAGAGCCTAAGGTAACAAAGCCTTAAGGCCAAGTTTAACATCATTGTGGGCGTAATTATTCCTTGAAGTTTATTTGTTTATTTCATTAAGTACAGTTGCTACCCTTGGTCCGTGGGTTCCTAGCGCTATTAGCCTCTTCAAAGATATTTCGAGGAGACTAATAAACGCTACAGGTGACCGCAGAGTTGGCTTCCTTGGACAGCGTATTAGTATCGCTGTCCAAAGGGGAAACGCTGCCAGCGTCTGTGGTACTATGCCACGGGGCCGCTCCTTTTTTTAATTATACAATACAATACAATACAATACAATACAAATACTCTTTATTGAACACCACAAATCAGTACAAAACAATACAGAAACAAAGAACAAAGTAGACAATAGGCGGTCTTATCGCTTAATAGCGATCTCTTCCAGACAACCAAAAAGCTAAATAAGTTGGAAATTATGTTATTTTAAGATTAGTTTTTTTAATTTGTTTTTAATTTAATCATAGTATAATTTGTTTTAAATTCCCCTTTAGTATTTTTTTCATTAATAAATTTTATTGCTACCTCGTCAGGTTATTCACTCTGTTGGGTACCTCTACGAGTTTTAATAACTATTAACTTAAAAGACACTTTCCATATTGATCTATTTACACCAGCAGCTTTTCTACGGGACCGGAGCTTTGCAAAGCTCCAGGGAGTTCCTATTATCGGATAAGTTCTTTGGTAAAGCTTGGACTACACCGCTGTACTTTATTAAGGTACTTACGCTTTTTAAATCGTTCCTGTATTTTATGAGTGCCAGTAATTTATAATTATAACGCTGTACTGGCTGGCTAGAGATTTGAGGCGTTTTTTTTTCGAAAATTAAATAGATTTGCACATTTGATGAAAAAGGTAGAGTCGCCTTATTGTGAACTAGCTGTTGCCCGCGACTTCGTCCGCGTGTGTTTTTGTGATACTTACGGCTTTTCTCGATATCAAAATTATTATTATTATGACTATTAACTTCGTCACATGAACCACTGAAAGTATGTACGAAACTATACTTTTAGAATTACGTCATGAAAATAATAATTTGCGACACGGAATCTTGAAAAAAAATCAAGTGCAAACTGGTTAATGACTCATCACATTTATTTATACTTTATTTTACAAATAGTTTTATTTATAGTTTTGTTTATAGTTTCTTTATTCAAAAAAGCAAAGTACAGTTTTAATTACATCACTATTAATTTCGCCAAACTATGACGCTTATTGGCGAATACTGCGCTCACTTTAACGATATTTGTACCCTGATTAATTTAAAAAATTAAATCTATTCTAACCAAATAATACATAAATGTTTACCTTACAACTAACAATTCATTTACTAATCCGTTTTAATTAATATTTTGCGACTCAATTTTTTCTAGCAGAAGCTTTTTTAATTTATTTTCTTGGTTTAAGTAGGTACGTAATTACAGATTATTAACACTTATTATCATTCTACAAATTAATTACCTACAGGGGCCTTGCCATAGTTGCCATGATGTCTTAATGCGATTCAGTTTAGGTTCGCTCGCTGTCAGATTTATACTAAAAGCACCAACTTTTCACAATAAAATTCTGACATGTTCGTAGCGCAGGCGTAAACGCGCCCTTTGATTTTGCTTTTTATAGGTGTCATATACATAATAATAAAGTGGGTAGAACTCCTTTGCTTTCTATAATAAAAAGTGATTGATGTAGGGTACACTTATATTCCGATGTAAGACGATCATGTACAGCTCCTTAGCTCAATAAAGTAATCTCTGATTAATCTAGTGTTTTAATGGACATAATAGTGGCGACGAGTGTTAAAGTGGACTTTTAAATCAAAATGGCGAAGAAATCAGTAAAATTTCAGGAGTTTAAACCTCAAGTGGACAGTTGGGACAATTATATGGACAGGTTAAAATATTGCTTTATAGCAAATGGTATCGACTCTGACAGTGATAAAAAAGCTAATTTCTTTACTGTGTGTGGTGCGCAAGTGTTCGAGACTTGTTTAGCGTTAATTACACCAAAGAAAAGTAGTGATGTGACATTTACCGAAATTGAAACTGTGTTAACCAAACATTATAGCCCGAAACCGAATGAAATATCCATGTCTTATAAGTTTTATAAGCGGGATCAACGTCCAGGAGAAAAAGCATCCGACTACATAACCGACTTAAGAAAAATTAGTTCATCTTGTAACTTCAGCAACTTGGAACGAATGTTACGCGACCGACTCGTATGTGGTATGAGTGACCATAAGTTGCAATACGAACTGCTTAAGAAAGACGAGCTCACCTACCAGAATGTTGTTGATTCTATGCTGTCATCTGAGAGTGCGGGGAAAGATATTCGTATGATAGTGACGAATAGCGGAGGTTACGGCGCCCCGGACGCTTCCGAGCACGCCGCATCGACATCGATGCCGCAGGTCGAACCGATGGACGTTAACGCTGTGCATACAAAGGCGAACACTCGCCTGTGCTATAGGTGTGGAGACCACCACGGTGGGGAATGTCGTTTCCTTAACACGGTGTGCCGTTTTTGTAAAAAGAAAGGGCACTTGGAGAAGATTTGTCTCACAAAAAAGAAAGGGGGCTACAAAGCAGTTCATTACACAGAGGAGGACAAGGACGAGTACATCGGCGGCATATACAACGTAGGCGGAGTGAGCCGCGTGCCGCCATACGAAGTGCAAGTGACGCTGAACGGCGCGCCGACGGCCATGCAGGTGGACACGGGCGCAAGCTTCTCGCTGGTGAACGAGCGCACGTGGCGCGCGCTGGCCCGCCCGCCGCTGCTGCCGCCGCCGCTCGCGCTGCGCACCTGGACTGACTCGCCCGTCACGCTGCTCGGCCGGGCGACGCTTCGAGTGCAGTACAAGGACGTTGCTCGCGATTTAGATGTTTTTGTAGCTAAAGGAAAAGGGCCGAACCTTTTAGGACGAGATTGGTTCGAACCATTAAACTTTACATTAAACGTTAATTTTGTATCGACTATAGACGATTACGAGGCTAGTCAAATCATAGCTAAACACGCAGAGGTTTTCAGAGAAGGCCTCGGTACTTACCTAGGACAACCGGTAGCTATTCATGTAAAACAGGAGGCAATCCCTAAATTTATTAAAGCTAGACCGGTACCGTACGCTATTAAAGATCGTGTGGAAAAAGAGATAGATAGACTGGTTAAGGAGGGGGTACTTCGCCCGGTTTCTTTTTCAGATTGGGCTACACCCGTGGTACCTATCGTTAAGAAAACAGGTGATATTCGATTGTGCGGGGACTATCGCAGTACGGTGAACCAAGCCACAGAATCGGATACGTATCCGATGCCAACTGCCAATGAAGTCTTCGCAACCATCGCTGGAGGTCGATATTTTTCAACCCTGGACCTGGACAGGGCATACACACAGGTCACGGTAGACGACGCTACAGCAAAATTGCTCACATTAAACACCTGCAAGGGTTTATACTCTGTGCACCGCCTGGCATTCGGCGTTAAGGCTAGTCCCGGGATTTTCCAACGATTGATGACCGCTCTCCTAGCAGGCATTCAAGGCGTGGCGGTTCTGATCGATGATATTATTATTTCCGGTCACAATAAAGACGAAATGTGGCAGCGTCTGGATGCGGTCCTTACACGTGTTCGAAAAGCAGGCCTTCGACTCAATAAAAACAAATGTAAGTTGGGCAGACAGAGGGTAGAATTTTTAGGATACGTAATAGACGCAGAGGGCATTCACCCAGCTCCGAGCAAAGTAGATGCTATAATGAACACACCGGAACCGCAAAACGTCCAGGAATTGCAAGCTTTTCTCGGGCTCTACAACTTTTATGAAAGGTTCATACCACATAAAGCAACGATGCTAGAACCTTTGCATCGCCTGCTCGACAAGACTCGGACTTGGTACTGGACTGAGACAGAACAAATGGCGTTCGATAAGGCAAAACGCCTACTGTCATTTGACTTAACATTGGTTCATTACGATTTGAACAAACCTTTAGTACTTACTTGCGATAGTTCAGAATATGGCGTGGGCGCAGTACTGTCGCACATCTTAAATGACGGAATCGAGCGTCCCATTGCGATGAGCTCTCGGACGCTACATACCCACGAGCGGCGTTATTCGCAACTGGATAAAGAGGCTGCATCGATCATGTTCGGCATACAAAAGTTTCATAACTATTTGATAGGACGCTCTTTCACAATTGTGACTGACCACAAGCCATTGCTTGGAATTTTCGACCCAAAGAAAGCCATACCAAACATGATATCTCCGCGCTTAACTAGAATAGCGCTCGCACTGACTGCACACAGCTACGAAATAATTTACAAGCCGGGTACCCAGATCGGTAATGCTGACGGATTAAGTCGTTGGCCACAACCTGTGCCGGAACAACCAGAACAAGAGCTTGGTGAGATATTACTAATGGCCGAAGCTCCGCAGGATTTTCCGTACGACGCGGAACGAATCGCAGCAGAAACAAAGAGAGACAAAACGTTAGCCACCGTTATTCACCACATGCAACGTGGTTGGCCAGCTAAAGTAAACGATAGCAATTTACGCGGATACTGGCTGCATAGAGATGGATTATCGCTTAAAGAAGAATGCATATTGCTGGGAAGTCGTGTGGTGATTCCACCATTACTCCGGGAAGCCACCCTTCGGGTACTCCATAGCACTCATAATGGCATTGTACAGACTAAAGCTCTCGCAAGAAGCTACGTTTGGTGGCCACAACTCAATGAAGACATTGAACAGCTGGTCGGAGACTGCTCAAAGTGCCTAGAAAACCGACACATGCCGCCTAAAACAAAACATGAGTGGATCACGCCTACCAGGCCATGGTCTAGGCTACACGTCGACTTCGCGGGACCGTTCCAAAATAAATATTTTCTGATAGCAGTCGACTCTTACTCCCGGTGGCCTGAAGTGTTTATGGTGGCCAATATGACATCGGCGACGGTAATAAGGCACTTACGTATATTGTTTGCTACTCACGGACTATGTGAAACAATCGTTTCTGACAACGGTACGTCATTTGTGTCTGGCGAAACGGAGCGTTTTTTGAAGGCAAATAATATAAGACATATAAAAACAGCGCCTTACCATCCAGCTACAAATGGTTTGGCAGAAAGAATGGTCCAAACAGTCAAGAATAAGCTGCGAAAAATGGATAATGCTCCTTGGGAAGTTCGTATTCCGAACATGCTCCTTGGCTTACGTGCTACTGCATGCTCAGCGACGAACAAGAGCCCCGCAGAACTACTGATGAACAGGAAGCTTCGTACCCTACTGGACACTATTCACCCAGATAACGTCAGCAATAAAAAAGTGGAACAGCAAATTGACCGGAATGCGCAACAAAAACAGCGGCAAAGCGATATTGGACAAAACATAATGTACAGAAATTATAGCAATGGCCCTAGATGGCTACCAGGAAAAATAATATCGAAAGGAGGCCCATCAAGTTACCGCATTGAAGCCGCAGATGGTTCTGTAGTCAATAGACACGTAGATCAATTAATCAGAACAGCGACACAGAACGTAAATACTAATGAAGAATTAGAGGCACATAAATCAGAGGTAGTTAGGAGAGAGGAGATAGGAGATCAAGGAATAGTACCAGAAATAGAAAAGGCTGAAGAGGAAGACGGAGAGATTGTGGTGAGCAGTGAAAACGGGCATCAGGAGGAGGACATTATTGAAATACCAAGTGCGGATCGGTGGGCTGAGATGTTGAGAATACCTTCTCCTGAACCATCACAAGCTGTAGGGAAAGTAATGAATAAAACCAAGTATCATTCTATGTTACCTTATGAAAGGCCAAGTAGAAGTAATAAGTAGAGATGTTAAATTCAGCCTGTTTTTGGTATTAGGTGTAAGTTGTTATACTAGCTTGATTGTAATCTTTCATATTGTTAATTTGTTATTATTAGAGGACCTGTACTTAGGGGGAAGGTATGTCATATACATAATAATAAAGTGGGTAGAACTCCTTTGCTTTCTATAATAAAAAGTGATTGATGTAGGGTACACTTATATTCCGATGTAAGACGATCATGTACAGCTCCTTAGCTCAATAAAGTAATCTCTGATTAATCTAGTGTTTTAATGGACATAATAATAGGCAAAGGTACCAAGAACATACAGCCAAGCGTTTCACGCCGCCCTCATATTAATATCAGGTTTTCAAATAAGAGTGCGTTCAAAAACCGAACACGTTGTTAATAATGGCGCAATAAATAAAAACAAAAGTAACGGTATTGCATATTGAACTTTAGGTGTTAGGTAAAGAACACAATTTAGGACGCCAATTTAGGTTGATTTAGGATCGACAAAAATCTCTTCGTTGAAAAAATGCCTGTACAGCATGTAATTATTATATTAATGTTTTTTCAAAATTGACACGCTTTTCCGGCTATTATGTCTTATGTACATTTGTATCTATCTATTTTTTTCGTAGTATTATTTTGTTTGTAACTATTACCAACTACTTATACCGAGGAAGCTGATTTTCTTGAGTTCCGCTATTTTGTGCGTAATCACCTCAAAAATCAAATTTCAAGAAAACTGAGAAATTATATTTACCTGTATTAAATTGGAAGTATTATTTAGCAATTTCAAAAGGTTACGCTTCATTGGTTTTTATTGTATAGGTGTATGAAGTTAATTAATTTTAAACACAAAACCCTCTTTTTTGCGCCTCTGGATGAGATTAAAAAAAATGCTAAAACAGGTATTTCTTTATTTTTATTACTAAGTATTCATTCTGAGTTTCATGATTCTAGAACAATCTAATTTTCTTTTTTCATACAAACTTTAACCCCCCTTTTCACCCCCTTTTTCCAAAATTTTCCACAATTTCTGTAGCCTATATCCTATTCTGAATTTATTGGAATCGATTTGTGAACATTTCATTAATATCCGTTCAGTAGTTTTTACGTGATGCTCAGTCAAACAAACAAACAAACAAACAAACAAACAAACAAAAATTTTAAAAATGGTTTTAATATGTTCAGTTACCGATTTTAAGTCACCCTGGTCGGTTTTTTTTTTAAATCTTCAATGTACAGATTTTTTGGTCTCAACGATTTTATTATATGTATAGATATTGTGATGAGTGCGGAATAGGAAATACGAGCCAAGAGGGACGAGCTGTGCAGAGTTTGGGGTTTTACTCTTTTTAATGTGGATGTTTTCCAAATAATGGCGAAACCTGTGTCTAAGTGTTGTTGTGTGATGTTGTTTTTTCTTCTTCTACTTCTTCTTCTTCTTATTTGTGGCGTATTAAGTCGTTATAACGACGACAACTTCGCCAATGTCAAAGAAATAAAAATGTAATTCAAAAATCTTGTAACAAAATGTCGGCAACGTTGTACCTACGGTAACACGGTTAAAAGACGCCCTCCCCCCAGTCGGGCTCTTAGCCAACTGTCAGTGATATCCCTCAGAAACTGCCAGGAAATCATTAGCTGATGCCCAGGGTGCACTTGTCCAAGCACTGCTCTTCCCCCCGGACGGATCCGAATACGAACCGAAACTCTTGACCACACGCGGAGGTAACCCGACACGCACCCCGAAGTTGTTTTTTTAGATAAGGCCTTTGGAGCTGACATGTTCATTTTCAAATGATCCAAGCTCATTAAATACATACTTACACACATACCGTCACGCCTCTTTCCCACAGGGGTAGGCAGAGACTACTTTGTTCCACTTGCTACGATCCTGACATACTTCTTTCGCTTCATCCACACTCATCGATCTCTTCATACATGCTCGTCGGTTTTGGGTGCTCCTGACCTGACCTTTTTCCAAAACGTCTCCTATTTGGTCTTGGAACGTCCGTCTAGGCCTTCCCCTCCCAACGTAAGCATTCACACTCCCCATATAGATCTGTTTAGTTAGTCTACTTTCATCCATCCGCTCTACGTGACCAAATAAAGACTCATTAAATAAAGATTGGAAAACAAAGAAAAAATAATAATTATAACGCTGTACCGGTTGGCTTGAGATTTTAGGTGTTTTTTTGCTAATGAATGTATGTCGGCGACGCTACACGTGTAGGTACGAACCTCAATACATTTGTATGGTAGCAGTCGGTTGGAGACCAAAATCGTCGAGTGTCGAAGATTTGCGAAGGCTAGTGTACGAAGGGTACGTATTAAAATACATAAAGTTTAAAATGTATAATGGGTTAAAATACATAATGATTTATAATATATAATGCGATTTTCTCAGAAAGTTACAAATTAACAGGATTGTTATAAAACAAACCTAACCTAACCTAAACCAATCTATAGATTACGATATCAAAAAAGTTAATTTAGCTAATAGTTTTACAGAAAATAGCGTTATATATTTTGAACCATTATGTATTTTAATCCATTATACATTTTAAACTTTATGTATTCTGATCCGCTCCCGTGTACGAAGGGCCTTACGCGACATTTCCATTTCTCGCGTCTGACAATATGTTCCTTTGAAAGACGTTTTATTCCGCGTCAGGTTTACAAAAGCTTTATCGAATCATTTCATCGGTGAGGCGGGAATTTATTTATAATTAGATTTGCCTTCCATTTTTGCCGGGGAAAAAAAGTATTTGTATCAAGGTTTTTCCTGACTGTTTTTCACCAGTCCCGGTGTCAGTCCGTAATAGGGAATATTCATGATTTTTTAATGGCATTCATGAAAACCTCATTTATATAACAAACAATATATATAACTACTAATACAACCAAGATATAAGTTAAAAAATATTTGTCGCTATCTCTTTTTAGAAAAACTGAATTTTAATATGGAGTTTATATGGGCGTGTGACAAATGACGTCACATGTCGTATCAGATCTCTCTTTCTCATCGCTGAATAATTAGTAGTTTATTCATATAAAAGTGAAAATAAAATAATTATTGGACTTTCCCCTTTACTTTTGTTATGATGTCATACTTAACATTTCTGACTGAGGGTAGTCTTATAACGAATATTCCTTACCATTTATTATTTCCATGGTTGTCTCCCCGCTCAGATGGTAAAAGCCTATCGAGGGTATGGGCGAAAATCTCAGGAATCATGTTAAAGTTAGGCGGTTTATAGCAACCCATTACTATTTCACTTACTACTAAACATGGCCTTTAGGTGCTGTTACCTTAGGCTCTGTACACCCCGTATGAGTTAAAGACGTGATTTTTGTATGTAAGTATGAATGTATTCCTTCCTTACCATGAAGCTGCGTAAGGAATTCATGGAATAAATAAAGACAAATAGATTTTCCGCGTCTCTAATACCAATTAGGGTAAGGGTGAAAAATAGCCGATACGGGATAGACGGCTCCGATGAAATTAGAATTTACGACAGGCTTTCGACAATTTGGGTATTGATGAATCTGACTTTGAAGGTGGAGAAGAGAGATGACGCAAATGTTGGATGTGGCGAGGTGTTTTTAGTGCATCCGTGGGGAGAGGCCATAGAAGAACGCGGTGCAAGAAACTTTGCATTTTTATCATCTTAATATATATGAAAGAAAGTCGTGTTAGTTACACTATTTATAACTCAAGAACGGCTAAACCGATTTGATTTAAAATTGGTAGGAAGGTAGCTTAGAAGGGTTAGTATCATTTCGTCTAAGATGCCAATGGTCTATGTAGCGACTGGTCTAAAAAGCATTTCGTCTAAACATGTAATTCTCATGTCGTCTAACTTGGAAGTGGTCTAAATTTGCAGATAATCTAATAACCAATATCTGAAAGCCGATTTTTGGACCTTGCGAAATTCCCGCGGGATAAGAAATAAAAACAATCATTATATGATTTGCTGATTAATGCTGATCCTTGGTATTTGGCAGGCATATTCCTTCAAGATCAAAGAGCAGCATTCAGACGGGATTTTGGAAATTTCCCATGGGATAAAAGGACGGGATAGTAAATAATGACCTAATATTTTAAGAATATGAAGGTGGTATCACTTAGACGATATCTGCGCGGGCGGAGTCGCGAGTAAAAGCTATTAATGAAATATGGATTACATTCTCCTTAACAGGTGAACGCCTTGCATTGGTCATCTGTCAAGTGCCGTGACCGCCGACCCGAGCTGTCGACCGGTAACGACCAACCTAGTAGCATAGCTAGTGGTTTTGTCGTGGTGTTAGTTTGTTATTTTTTTGTTTTGGTGTGGGCGTGGCTGGTATTCTACCGAACACGGCAAACTTTACCGCACAAGAGCCATAGTCAGAAGCAGTATTTTATCCAACCGCGACAGTGGCGGTGGCATCGCATCAATCGATGGGGTCATATTACTGTTAACCCAAAAATGTAATTCAATTTAATTGATCGGTATTGGGAATCGAGTGACGTCTGCAGCCGAAACAACCAGGCACTTACAAGTGACAATTCTTCAATAATGTAGCAATAATGAATTTTCCAAATCGGTCAAATGACCAAATTCTGAGGTAACAAACATAAAAACAAAACCGAATTGAGGACCTCATTTTTTGAAGTCTGTTAAAAAATAAGCTCTTGGGTACCTTGTCCATCATGCTGGCAGTATTCTTAAGGTCCATTTTGACACATGCAAGAATTGCATTGCATGCAAGTTTGATTACATTGCGGGTTGCTGGGGTAAACCTAATTCAACCGATCTGCCAAACTTCGCAATGTAACTATAATGGCATACAATTCTTGCATGTGTCTAAATGAACCTTTACGCTGCATTGCTATTTGTATATTACTTTCGAGTCATATTCATTTCGGATACTTGGTCGTCATCCATCAATCAATAAAAAGCAACTATTAAGCAGTAAACCTTTTTGTTCACGAGTTTGACATCACTTTGGCCAAGTAAATGAAGTTACATGAAACTTATCAATCATTTTATTTCTGGACAGGCGAGTCTAACTTATTTCATTAATCTAAGTCAATCAGGAGTCGTTTGGTATCGGATAAAGAATAGAAAGATCGAAGGAGACACAAAGGAATACTTTCAAGGGTATTTGACGCTGCCATTTTTGTTTATACAGTTTAGGATAGATTTAGGGTATTTAAAGTTTGAGAAATAAAGAGACCAACTTCAAAGGTGATGTATATAGATTTTATTAAGGACAGTAAGAATCATCATGAAATATGAAACTTGGAAATTAAGGAAGTTTTATGATTTCATAACTTGACGAAATGAAAGCCATTTGAAATTAATAAACTCAAAGCGTTTTAAATATTTTATCAAATCAGACGTTACTTTGCGGAGGTCCATTTCAACGAACAAAAAAAAATTACCTTGCTACTCCGCTACTCACGTGCAAGATAACCAAGCCTGTGTGAAATATATATGTTTTTTATGCAATCCCTACCTCCATTAATGCCGTAGAGGGATCGAAACGCGTCAGTGTTTGTGTGGTGTAAGGGATATTAAGTTTGTAGGATTTATAATTGTTTTATGTGGCAGTAGTGAGGGAGGGATTGCATGTACATATAACATATATATATTACACAGGCTTGGTTATCTTGCACGTGAGTAGCGGAGTAGCAAGGTAATTTTTTTTTTGTTCATTCAGAGCGTTTTATTTAGAACTACATCATCACAATGCCCCAAATTTCTTATTATCAGGTACAACTACTTGTGATGATCGGCTTTTTATTCGTAGGAAGAATTAGTTTACTACATTACGTTGGTAGCATTATGTTCTATTTTCAGCAGTCACTTTGACACTTGCCTAACACCTCTGCGTGTGATCAAGAGCTGCGTTTCGTTTTGGGATCCGTCCGAGGGGAAGAGCAGTGCTTGGTCCAGAGCACCCTGGGCATCGGCTAATGATTTTAGTTGGCTAAGAGCTCGACACGGGGGAGGGGGTCTATTGAACGTATTACCGTACAACGTTGCCGAAATTTTATCACAAGACTTTTGAATATATTTTTATTACTTTGACATTGGCGTAGTTGTCGTCGCAATGACGACTTGATACGCCACAAATAAGAAAGAGAAGAAGACATTTGCGTTGGCCAGACACAGAAAAAACAACCATTTTTTTTAGAACAAAGGCATAAGTCTAAAGTAGGATTAAACTAAGATAGGCTGCTAACACGGATTATCGAATCGCCACAACTGAATTATCTACAAATATTTATTTTCAGGTAAGTACAAATGAGAGGCTGTCTAAATAAAACGTCGGGCAGAATAATTTATCGCCGACGTCATTCGGATGACGGCCCCTACCCAGACCTTGGACCTTGTGAAGTGTCTATTTAAAAAATTGGGCAAGAGCGAACCGCTGAACGAAATAGAGGTAATCTGAGGATTCAGTCAAACCGAACGTAGGTACATTATTTTAAACTTACGCTATCCTATCCTACTAATATATAAACGCGAAAGTTATTAAGTATGGATGGATGGATGGATAGATGTTTGTTACTCTTTCACGTAAAAACCACTGAATTGATTTGGATAAAATTTGCTTCCATGCTGGTCTGGGAGCAAAGGAAAAACATAGAATGTACCAGTTGCTTCTCGTCCCGCGCAGATGGTAAAAGCCCATTGAGGGAATGGGCGAAAATCTTGGGAATCATGCGATGCGGCTAGCAACCCATCACTTTTTTTTCCAATTTCCACCTATACGCCTACAATCATGCTAAACGTGGCCTTTAGGTCTTGTTACCTCAGGCTCTGTCTACCCCGTAAGGGATAAAGAAGCGATATATGTATGTACCCATGTATGTATGTAAAATTTGGAACCGTAGTAGCTGATACCCTAGATTAACACATAGGCTATTTTTTATCCCGGAAAATTGCATAGTTCCCGAGGGATAGCGAAAAACTAATTTTTTGCAGACGAAGTCGCGGGCAGCAGCTAGTCACTACATATTATAAAACAACATTTCTTCTATGCTAGTCTGGGGGTAAAGAAAAACGCAGAATGTACCAGTTGCGCCTCTTCTTCCGCAGATAGTAAAAGCCTTTAATAAAACTCTTTATCCCTTACGGGGTAGATAGGGCCTAATGTAACAGATACCTACAGGCCACATTTAGCAAGATTGTGGGCGTATAAGTGAAAAATGAAATCAAAATAGTGATGGGTTGCTAGCCTCATCACCTATAACATGATTCCTATGATTTTCGCTCATTCCCTCGATGGGCTTTTACCATCTGCGCGGGTAGAGAAGCAACTGGTATATTCTATGTTTTTTCTTTGCTCCCAGACCAGCATGAAAGAATGCTTATTTACAATGGATATAAGTTACTTTTTCACCTATAACGCATAAACATTCCTCGTCATATAAATAATTCGTTTATTCCGATCCCTTGAGACTTGCACTCTTCCAGCATAGGTTGTATCATATCGTATTTTCATTTCAAAAGGTACTTAGGGAAAATGTTCTGCGAGAGGTTTTGTCGTGATCCTTTTACAAGAATTACTTCCACATTATAATATTGTGTTATTTTCTGTGATTGCTTTTCAGACTCCCTGCCAAACTGTTTTATAGTTATTCTGATTATCAGTCCAGTGTTTATTTTTAAATTAAGTGTTCTATTATGGTCAAACTCCATCAATGTAATCATGAACAAAAAACAACATAAAACATATATATTTCGCACTGGCTTGGTTATCTTGCACGTGAGTAGCGGAGTAGCAAGGTAAATATTATAAGTTCATTGAAATGGACCTCCGCAAAGTAACGCCTGATTCAATGAAATAAGATTAAGTGTTGTATTTGTGTGTATATTTTATCTGTGTATCGCTTCGTGAGCCACAGATGGTTCTGGCTGAAAATCAGTGCTGCAGGTGTCTAACACCTCAGCGTAATGCCGAGCCAGCGACCGTTTCACTTTTGCGAAGACACACAACGCTGATGATCTATTTTTCATGTCTGTGTTTTTTTTCTTGTTTATTTTCTATAAAATTGTGTATCTCTTATATTTGTGTGTCTTGCAAAAAGGAATAAATGTCTTCTTTCTTTCTTTCTATCTTTTTTTAACATTTAGACGACCGGATAGCCTTGGTGTGAAGCTAGAGGTCCCAGGTTCGAATCCCGGTAGGGGCAGATATTTGTATGTTTATTCGTTGCCTGGTACCCATAGTACAAGCTTTGCTAAGTTTGGGACTGGGTCAATTGGTGTAATTTGTGCCATGGTATTTATTTATTTATATACATTTAGACTGGGCAGGGTAAAATAGTAAATAAAAAAAAAACTAAACGACACTGAGAATTAGAACACATAGAAAAATCCAAAAAGTAAAGCTATGGCCGGAAATCGAACCCGGATCCTCGTAATTCCGTAACGCGTGCTATACCCCTACACCACCCATAGCAGGTGGGTAAGCCTTCGATTTTTTCTATCTGTTACTAGCTGTCACATGACCTTGTTACTATGCGAATTTTTGTCGCCAAGCGTCATCTGTTTGAGTGATGATTTGAATTTTTGATAGTTAAAAAAAATAACCTGCATTAAAATATAGTGCAATCGATTCTACTCTTACTCGTATTTCTGAACAAACTGTAATATATTTACTTATTCCTCGAATACAGTTAGTTACTGAGAATTTAAAAAGGCAATTATTTATTAGCAACTGGCAAATGATCCCGCGGTACCCCGAATCCCGGGTATTAAGGTAAAAATCCCCATTAGAGGGGACCTTGAGCTCTCAACAGCCATTCGCGCGGAAACCAGCATCTTACTTATTTATAGCTTTATTGTCCCCCTTTGAGACGAAAAGGGAGGTTTTGAGACATGTGCTTAAGAGGCCGTACTGGAGATAAAGGTATATAGAGTATAGACTACTAGCTTCTGCCCGCGACTTCGTCTGCGTAGAATTATAAATAAAAACCTTCCGCTTGAATCACTCTATCTTTTAAAAAAAACCGCATCAAAATCCGTTGTGTAGTTTTGAAGATATAAGCATACATATGGACATAGGGATATAGGGACAGAGAAAGCGACTGTTTATACTATGTAGTGATATGTAGTGACAAGCCCATGGACAAAAAAAACATGTGAAATGAACCAGCGTGAAACACGCTTAGAAAGCTGTTACTATATCATAAAATAACTCTGAGCGCTATGCCGTCTTTTCTGAGCGGTACAGATTTTTGCCCATACATTGAAAAAAAAATGCATTAACTTCCGGCACCACCACTTTAAAGCGGCACTAGGTCTTTCGACATTTATTTTTAATCATCTTTAAGCTATAAAAACGCCGTAAATTAATAATTAGTCGTAATTCCTCACCTGTACCTGAGAAATTCCATAAATGTACCTACCGCTCAGAAAAGACGGCATAGCGCTCAGAGTTATTTTATGATATAGTAACAGCCTGCTAAGCGTGTTTCACGCTGGTTCATTTCACATGTTTTTTTTGTCCATGGACTTGTAGTCTAATAGTAGTGTGCAAAACTTGAAGTGCATAAAGCAAGGGTATCTCCGAATTATTCCAGAATTAAAATAAGATATGTAATTTCTAAACGACACTAAAAATTATAACAGAAAAATCCGAAAAGTAAAGCCATGGCCGGGAATCGAACCCGGATCCTCGTCATTCCGTGACACGTGCTATAACCCTACACCACCCATGGTAAGTGGGTAAGCCTTCTAATTTTTCTATCTGTTACTAACTGTTACGTGATCTTGTTACTACTAATACTTCAGCTGGTGGTTGAGTCAGTTTCCTTAAACACAGAAGTGTTGGTTGTTCAGAGTAATTTTTGATAAATTGTTATTATTACCTCTTTCACATCCTACACTGGAAACAATTGTCAATCACAATCAAATAATCCTGGGAATATTTACAGGAATTCGCACAAATTGTCCTAGAAACCTGCCCCGGAAACTTTTCTACATTGAACTTTCCTTGCACAACAATTGGGTCTAAATTGAATTCGCTGAGGTCCCAATAAAAACTAACTCTATTGACATCTGAGAAGAATTCAAGACACGAGTAGAGTGAAAGCTGTGGTAGCCTAGTGGTTTGACCTATGGTCTCTCAAGCAGAGGGTCGTGGTTTCAAATCCCGGGCTGGCACTTCTGAATTTTGCGGAAGAAACTGTGAGCTTTTCGGTGAAGGAATACATCGTGAGGAAACCTGCATACACCGAAGAAATTAGGTGTGTGTGAAGTTTCCAATCCGCACTGGGCCCGCGAGAGAACTATAACCCAAGCCCTCTCATTGGACCGTCTAGTCCTGAACGCTATCAGCCATAAAATAACTGCTATGAACCATATTTAATTGCGAAAAGCAAACAAGTTGCTGTGTTGTTTGCTATTAGCCAGTACCGGAGAATGTTAACCTTGGCTTTGCAGACACTATAATTGGAAGAAATATCACAATCAATAATGTGCCTATAAACGTTTAATACCAATTACAGTAGGGGCAGACTGACAGGGGCTGCGATCCCCGCTCTGGTTCGCGGCTGGCTCAAAGGGTTGCCATTGCAGTTCAGAGAGGCAACGCGGCCAGCATAATGGGAACCTTTGAATCAGGCTGTGTTCCGGTGTGGAGAGTAAGACAGCCGGGGAAATTACGGGCACAAGAGGCATTTCATCTTAATCCTCTAGGTTGGCAACGCATCTGCAATCCCTCCGGGGTTGCGGGTGTCTATGGGCAGTGATGATCACTTACCATCAGGTGACCCACTTGCTCGTTTGCCTTCCTATTCACATAGAAAAAAAAAAGACACGAAACGGGGGATTTTTTAGGTTATTTTTTGTTAATTTTTAACATAATTTACTTTAAATCAACTTTCCTAGTTTTAGTGTCATTTATTGTTATTTAGTTCCTAATAATATGTATACTAATCAATTCATTTGAATAAAAAAAATACAATAGACATACGAGTAGTTGACAGCTAGTAACAGATAGAAAAGTTCGAAGGCTTATACCCACCTGCTATGGGTGGTGTAGTATAGCACGCGTCACGGAATGACGAGGCTCTGGGTTCGATTCCCAGCCATAGCTTTACTTTTCGGAATTTTCTATGCGTTCTAATTTTCAATGTCGTTTAGAAATTTAATTTTTTTTTTTTTTTTTTTTTTTTTTTTATATGAATAGGAAGGCAAACGAGCAAGTGGGTCACCTGATGGTAAGTGATCACCACTGCCCATAGACACCCGCAACCCCGGAGGGATTGCAGATGCGTTGCCAACCTAGAGGACTAAGATGAAATGCCTCTTGTGCCCGTAATTTCCCCGGCTGTCTTACTCTCCACACCGGAACACAACAGTGCAAGCACTGCTACTTAGCGGCAGGATTAGCGAGTAAGATGGTGGTAGCGATCCGGACGGACCTTGCACAAGGCCCTACCACCCGCATACGGTAAAACCGTAAGAGTAAACATAAAAGTCAAAGTCAAGAAGTCAAAATTCTTGATTTATTTGATAGTACCGGTCTCTTAACACTTAACACTTATCACCATAAAAACATGTTACCTAATCACTTCTCACCTGCGTTTAAAAGAGCAAAGCCTTAAGTCATTTTCGTAGTTCGTGTCGCACCGTCCCTCTCGCTCTCAATTGGATTACTGTTAGTATGAGCGGAACACCAGACGACTTCGAACATCGCATTTCACACTATAAAGCCTGTATGGCAAAGCGACCAAATTCCGTGCCGATGTAACTCGATCGTAAGTAATTTGATTAATCATCTCTATGGCAGTGTCAGCTTTTGCCTGAACACGAACTAATATCGTTAGGCACTAGACTAACGATATTATGTGATCGAGTGTACTAGCTTCATCACAGACCAAAGACAAGATAGAGCGGGAAACTAAAAGCGAAATTAATCACAAAATGCATGTTAAGGAGCGACCACACCGCCGCGTACGCAGTCGTGTCGTAGGCGTCACGTTTTCTCACCGTTTTTCCATACATTTCGTTGCGTAAACGCACCGTCAAAGTCTTTTACGCACCGGTGTGGTCGCACCTTTATTGTATTATTCACGAGCCGTGAGACTGAATATGTTTAAAGCACATTTTACATACATATGTATAGGTTGAATAAAACCAATTTCAGACTTAATCGATACGGATTATAATGTTTTTTTTTATATATTAAAGAGGTAAAGTTTATGACGTTTTGTAGGGGGTAATCTCTGGATTCACAGAACCGATTTGGAAAATTCTTTTACCAATATAAAGCCACTATTTTTAATTCAGCGCGTACGAAGTCGCGGGCAGACGCTAGTCTCTATGTATACATATAATTAAAAAGTGTTTTTAGGATTATCCTGGAAAATTTCAGCAGGTGGTATGACTAATGAACACTTATGTATCGGTGTTTCGTAATTTTTCGTTCAAAATTAAGTCACCTCTTTTACGCGGTACAATTTGAACATCAAGAATAATAAAATTCTAAAAAAATAAATAAATAAATATCTTGGGACAAATTACACCAATTGACCATGGTACTGCTATGGGTACCAGGTAACGGATAAACATACTTATATAGTGTAGATAAATACATACTTAAATACATACAACAACCATGACTCGGGCACAAACATTCGTATTCATCATAGAACTGTCTGCCCCTACCGGGATTCGAACCCGGGACCTCTAGCTTCATAGTCAGGGTCACTAACACTAGGCTATCCGGTCGTCAAAAATTACAATGGTTGTTCAGCCAAATTAACTACCTACAAATAATGAAATTTCTATAAGTAATTTAAGGATTGGTCATACAAGATGACAGAAATTCAATTTTAACCCAAAGACATACCCCTACCTTTTGTTTTGCCCTAGTTAGGCATATCAATTAGACTCTACATACACACATACATACCATCACGCCTCTTTCCCACAGGGGTAGGCAGAAACTACATTGTTCCACTTGCTACGATCCTGACATACTTCTTTCGTCTCATCCACATTCATCAATCTCGTCGGTTTCGGGTATTCCTGACCTGACCGTTTACCAAAACGTCTCCTATTTGGTCTCGGAACGTTCGTCTAGGCCTTTCCCTCGCAACGCAACCATTCACACTCCCCATATAGATCTGTTCAGACTCTATCTATAGTATATGTGAAGGGTCTTCCTTTTGTATTCCCTAGGCCTATTATATGAATGCCTTAGTATCTATTTGGCTTAGTGTTATAACGGGGGAAGGTAATGACACCTGAATAAGTGATCAGAATGTGAACACGAGCGGAATGAATCATGCAGTCGAATTATAAAGTCGAAGTCATAAATATAGTCTACTTTTGTCAGCAAATCCGTGCGCAGAATTTACTCTTTAAAAAACGAGCCTTCCTGTTCTTGAAAGGGCCGGCAACGCACCTGTGATTCCCCAAGTCTTGCAGGTGTCCCTGGGCGATGGTGATTACTTTCCATCAGGTGACCCGTCTGCTCGTTTGCCCCCTCTTATAAAATAAAATAAAAACTTAGGTTTATCCCGCGGGAACTGCAATTTTCCGGGATAAAAACTATCCTATGTCCTTCCCCGAAACTAGCTCTATACCAAATTCATAGTAAATCGCATCAGTGGTTAAAGCATTAAGTAACAGCCAGAAAGTGACAGACACACTTTCGCATTTATAAAATTTATATACTTACATAAATCACGTCTTTATCCCTAACGGGGTAGATAGAGCCTGAGGTAACAAGACCTAAAGACCACGTTTAGCACGATTGTGGGCGTATAGGTGGAAAGGGGAATCAGAACAGTGATGGGTTGCTAGCCACATCGCCTATATAACATGATGCCTCAGATTTCCGCCCAATCCCTCGATGGGCTTTCCATCTGCGCGGGAAGAGAAGCAACTGATACATTCTATGTTTTTTCTTTGCTCTCAGACCAGCATGGAAGATTTTTTTTCTACACTACTCTTATTTCAAACTCTACACAATTTTTTACCACTTTCAAGCGGCGTTTTCTACGATTTGGTTCCAAAAATTGGTCTTACCTACTTACTATTGGGAAAACTATAGAGGGTGATCATTCAAAACAACTTGCTACAAAAATCATAATCAATCTAAATCTTTTAACTTGAATGGTTTTATTCTACAAAGAGAATAAACGGAAAACTATCTCATAAAACTAAAGCTAGCTCTAGTTACGATGTAAGTTAATGATAAATCAATAATCTTTAGTAAAATTATGCTCACAACCGAGCTGTATAACGAAAGTGTACAACAGGTTCTTATAATATTATGGGAGAATAAATAAAGGCAGAAGTTCCCACGCTTTTATGAAACGAAACCACTATTCCTTTTCGTTAAATAACACTTCTATCATATCCAGTTTAAAGGTTCCTTTCAAGTAATTCTGAAGATTTCACGAGCGATAAGCGTCTTAGTGTGCCTCGTGTTTGCTGAAAAGCTTCTAATACTAAGCTCTTAGGGTCTAGTTTCTATCCTCCTTAAGTTAGGAATAACGACAATCGTATTGTGCTCTCTGGCGTCGTGCCAGCGTCTTAGGTGTCAGAAAACGTGTCAAGTGCATGGGGGCAAATTGTTGGGTGCTCGTGCACCTAATAACCTTAGACTGTGTATTATGGTGATGACATCTTGAATGTTTTTATCTAATTGATTGTATCAGGCGTTATTCTGTGGAAGTCCATATTTTTGGTAGCAGAGTAGCAAGGTAAATGAATTTTGATCATTGATGTTGAATCCGTAGAGGAATAAAAGAATTGTCTGCTTTTCTTCGAAT
The DNA here is from genome assembly GCA_949127965.1 of Pandemis corylana. Classification (NCBI taxonomy): domain Eukaryota; kingdom Metazoa; phylum Arthropoda; class Insecta; order Lepidoptera; family Tortricidae; genus Pandemis; species Pandemis corylana. Next base: position 5,236,359 of record OX421871.1, read on the forward strand.
AATTAATCTATAAAACCTACCTGAGCTAAGCTGCTGACCTCTGTGTTTTGAACATTTTTCGAAATGTTATGCACCGCTCCGCCATTTTGAAAAAAAAATGAAAATTTAATCAACAAAAAATTTACGTTCAAAGCGAAATGTCTAAATAAAAATGTATGAGCCTGCTCAACGTTACTTTGGTGTATGTTATATTATTACTCTGTGAAAGATTGTAGGTACAACCAAAACAGCCGGCGTCAAAGATACGTCGGCCCTTCTTCAATGTCAATGCTGATTTCTGTCTGCGAGGAGATGCGGAGACTGGAGTGACCTCCACTCGCTCTTGTAGCTATATGCGTCTTTTTCTATCTACTGACACATAATATATTCATTTTACCTACACAGAAGTGGAAGGAAAGTTACAGTTATTAGGTACACATTGACCATTTGGTTGTGTGGGTAGTTTATAGACGTCGGAGTGCGTTATCATTTCATACATGCTTGCATACAAACTTACATACCTGTATCCCTCTTCCCCGTAGGGGTAGGCAGACACTACTCTGTTGCACTTGCTACGATCCTGACATTTTTTTGTGGGAATTCCGTTAATTATTCTATATATTATAAAGAACCTAACGGTTTTGCATGCCTTGACTCTAAGGGGCCGTCTATAAAGTACGTCACACCAGTTTCCATGATTTCTAGAGCATAGGGACATAGGGACAGAGAAAGCGACTTTGTTTTATACTATGTAGTGATTTCCACAGTCAAGGCTTTCGTTTGAAACGTAATTTGTTTCTGAGTATTCCAAGGAACCTTGATTTGCAAAGTGCACCCGGCTTCAGCATACATAATTGTCTATTCTAGGAACTGCATAATACATCAACTACCAGGAAGAGCTGTGAGAGAACTTTCAGCTCTTATTCAGTTAACAGTAAGATAACTTTTTCCTACAAATATAGAGTTCCGTGTGGTCATCGTGTTTTCCATTGTTCCCTTCAACCAATTTTCTGTTTAAGATGGGGTACTCTTCAGTTATTTTTTCTATCGTAGTAAAAATGTTTCTATGCGGCGCCCAGGGCAAGAAAGTATTTTTTAACACGCCATTTTTTGTTTAAGGTCTAGCATTCTCGTCGGTGCTAATTGTATTTTTATCCGGATCATTTAAAATGCCCAATTCAATTCCAAAAAGCCTAATCTAAAAAACATAAAACAAGTGAAACATAAAAAGCTCGGATAAAAAGCAACAAAATTATATAACTATTGGTAGAAATATCTCCTAGCTTAACTCCTAACACTAGCTAATTGTTTAATGATGGAATATAGAAACGGCAACATTTTAAAATATATATATAAAATATAAAAAAGTCAATGGACAAAATGTTCAAATGAAGTTTAATCAACGTATAAGAATGTTCAAATGTTATGGGTTTCAGTCTAGTCTAGTGAAAATAATGTCACGGTGGAAACGATGCCTCACTTCTAAATTATGTAGGTAAGCCATTATTTAGTGTTACTAGTTATTTTAGTAACTATTCTGTGTAAATAAAGTATTTTTGACTTACCATCTCTGTCGTAATGGCTCCAGACTTCCATGAACTGGTTGGCAGAGAGTTTCTTCAGCTCCCTCGAGTCCGGGTCCCTAAATTGCCTCATAAAGTTGCTAGCCCGTTCTAAATTCAGCCGCTTGGCAGACGACGTCGAATCAAAGCTCATTTTCAAAATTTAAAAAGTTATATTTCAAATATGGAAACAGTTGGCGATCACAGATTTATTTATAGTATTTTTTAAATGGAATACGAAAATAATTATTTGAGGAGATTTGGCGTTTTATTGTCAGTGAAGGTACTTTGTTTAAATGTAAATAAATGTCTTATTGTATAGATAGGTGTTTGTGTTCTAAGTAGGATTCAGGTGTTCATGTCATCTGAAACAAATGAAAATATTGTGTTAAATAGGTAGGTATGGTTATTTTGTGGAACAAATTGCAGGTACTCAATCGATCATCTATATAACTCTTTAGGTCAAAGACAGACAATGTAGTGCTGCAATGCCATTCGTCCTATTTCTTTGAATGTGTACACTGGGCTTAGTTTATACTTTATATACAAAAACAAACCCAATAAAAAGTAAAGACGGATTACTTTGAACAGCGAAGCGAAGCAAAACTTAAGTTACCTACCTGCGCCTAGGCGCGTATGTGCAGCTCAACTAGTTTGTTTGTATTTGTGTGCGTGGAACTGTCAGTATCAGTTGGTTGTTAGCAAAATACTGTCTTTACTTTATATTTGGTTTTTATCTTATCCATTTTATAACGAGTTGATGTTTTAGTTCGAGAGAAAAATAAAAGTCCAATATTTTTTTAAAACAAACACAAACGCCACGAAATCGACATTAATAAAGGTTTTGTTACCTAAATTTTTCTTTCTACCCTCAATTTAGAACAAAATAAATCCTCGGCTTCGCGGGAGAACGTAAACCTCCGAGTCAGGGACACAATTTGTCGTCGAATTTTTATTTCCACGTTTACGTATTGCTCGTCGCATAGCAATTTTCGTCACACAAATCAACACCCTTTTAGACGATGCCATCCTTTTCTTACCGTCTGAGTACAAAAAGGATGCACATAACGTCGAAAGAAGTGACGAGATAGAATGATATACGTTGAGGTTGTAGCATTTGTTAATAACGCCTCCTAATTTTGGGACGCCACAAGGGCACAGTGCGCATTTATTTTATTCCTGTATTTTTTTTTGTAAAATTCATCACAAGGTCACTAGGTTATACTGCATCCATCAAAGCTGTGCGAGGTGATTAAGCAATGGGTTGGAAATGATGCACCAATAGAATGACTCCATTTTCCTAGCCTCGCTAAACTCAGTTTTCCTATTGGTGGATTTTTATTCGCAACACGACTTGGATACTTTACACAGCTTTGATAGGTTCCTACATTCCGAAGCAGGGGCAGTGTGTAGACTGTTCTGTATAATGATGTATCAGGTCTTCAATGTGAGGGCCCTTTATATCTACTGCAACCTCAACCCTTTATATATACACCCCTGCTCCCGAATGATGCTTTAAGGTATCCTAGTTTTAGGAAGGAATAGTTCAAAAGTATTTTTTTAAAAAGGGGTGTCAATTATTTGATTCAACCGACAGAAACCCAACTTTTGAAACTTGTACCTAATCTAAGCAATGAAATCTTGGAAAAAATGACATCAACTTCCCAAACTTTGCCAAATGTCACCCCAAGGGTTAATTTCTCCACGCTTAAGTTCCGCCATTAATTTCAACTACTTAACTTGGAATGACTTTTTTGAAAAATAACCTCCGTGCTTACTTAAAACGTTTTTTTTCTGCAAAGTGCTATTTATCAGTTGTCCTACTAAATCCTAAAGTGTTGCATTTATCTTGCTTTGAAAGAAATACCCGGCGTTTACAGGAAATGTACCCTATAAAGTAGATGCAAGGGATTTGTAGACTGATTTACTATTCGTTGCCAATTTAGAAATCTGTGTGGGGAGTGCCACAATAGAGAGATCTCTCTCCAGGCAGATGTTATGCCTGGGGATCGAAGTCCGAAGGAAGAGAGTTGAAAGTTGTATTTATGCAGCCGCGTTGACAAACTTCAATCACATTCAATTTTTGGGAATATGGCTCCATCAGATTTTTGACGATTCTGCCAATGTCCCACGGACGGGCGTGGGATAGTTTTTACCCCAGAAAACAGCATAGTTCCCGCGGGATACCAATAAGCGAATTCTGTGCGAACGGAGTCACGGGCAACAGCTAGTTTATAATAAAAATAACTTCGAACGGAACGCAATGTTTTCTTGAACACCTGACAAAAACTGGTGGACGCGGTCTCATTAGACCGGACAAGAGATTAAAAGGCTAACACTGCACAGCTTTATACGGACCGATGGCAAAGCTACATCAGAATAATACACTAAGTATACATAATATGTATACTCAGAAGTATACATATACTTAAATACACTCAGAAGAAATTTCAGTTCCATGACACCGGATATACGAGCACGTCACTATACTAAACAGGGACCTTACCATGACGTCTTAATGTGATTCAATTCCGATTCAGTTTAGGTTCGCTCGCTGTCAGATCCATATAAAAAATGACAGCTAAAACTAAGTCTGAATTGCATTGCATTACCTAAGATGTAATGGTAAGGCCCCAGTATTGTTAAATTGAAGGAAATCAAATATTTTCTAACCTAGTATTTACGTCGAGCGGTTGTGATTTAAGCTCTACTTTGCTTTAATTCAAAGCTAAAGCCGCCACGCCATTGGTCGACGGTCGACGCGCTGAGCACTGTGGGCACTAGTTGCGCCACTCAATTAAAAGCCACTAGAGTGGTAATCAGTACGTCGCGTGCCGAGTTGACAAGTCACTCGCACCCTCGTTCATTAAAACGGTGTTAATTTTTACCTTTAAGAGAAAACGATTAAGATTGAAGTGACGCTTAGTTTGGAAGTGTTTTATAACGGAGTTGGACATGTACTGTATTTACTGAAATGACGTTCTTTGTAATTTTATACTCACTCTTTGACGCAACTTGTCATTAAAGGTTGACAGGTAGAGTTTTCTTAAAGGGGTGAATTCGTCTTTGTACATGTAGGTACGTAGTTAACAAGGCTAGTTTAACTCAATAGGATTCAGTTTGATTTAATTTTATTGTATACGATATTTAATTTTACTTTCTTTTTAAATATTTTATTTTATCTCAACCTATTTCTTTCTGATTTTTGATAGTTCTAATATGTACGTAAGTCTGGCAATAAAAACATTTCATTTCATTTAATATTTCTCGATAGGTTTTTGTTACTTTTTATATTCCCCCAGCTATTATATTACTTTTTATATTATACCAAAATTCTGCGTCAAAATATCATGAGCTCGTTATCTATATCTCGTTATAATTTTTTAATAACCGTGAATCTTTTAAAAATGTAACTCTAACGTAGCTAGAACTAATGTACAGTCAAGTGTAATAATATGTATCTAGTCAAAGTTTCAAAAATAAGTACCAGACACTCTTACACCGGCGTAATAAGGTCGTGGGACAAATTTTTGAGAAGTTCGTATCGATACTTATTTTTGCACTTGACCGTACTGTCCGATAAAGTTAATTAAAATATAGCTATTTAAACTGTATTATTGCTTTCTGTACTTCCATGCTGGTCTGCGACCAAAGAAAAAACATAGAATGTACCAGTTGCTTCTCTTCCCGCGCAGATGGTAAAAGCGCATCGAGGGAATGTGCGCAGATTATAGGAATGATATTATAGGCGATGCGGCTAGCAAACTATCACTATTTTGATTCCATTTCTATCTATACGCCTACAATCCTGCTAATCGTGGCCTAGGTCTTACCACCTTAGGCTCAGTCTACCCCTTAAGGGATAAAGACGTGATTTGTGTATGTGTGTATTTCTATGTACTAAAAGATATAAGATACAACGTATATTATCTGTTCCTCAAAGCTGGAAACCATACGAAGTATAAAAAATGTAGTGGCAGCAAAATCGGTGCCAATTTTTTCTGCGAGTGTTGCCGAATCGAATGTTGACTTCACGTATTATAGAACTTCGAAAAATATCTCCAGAAAATGGTAAAAATTGTGCTGAATCTGAAATATCTAGAAGTAGAATACTAGTAGTACTCGTAGAATAAAATTACAGCTCTAATTATCCTCTTCTGTGTTCTTCCATGCTGGTCTGGGAGTAAAGAAAAAACATAGAATTTACCAGTTGCTTCTCTTCCCGCACAGATGGTAAAGCCCATCGAGAGAATGGGCGAAAGTCTTAGGAATCATGTTATAGGCGACGCGGCTAGCAACCCATCACTATTTTGATTTCCCTTTCCACCTATACGCCCTTAATCATGCTAAACGTGGCCGGTTTTGTTACCTTAAGCTCTGTCTACCCCGTAAGAGATATAGACGTGATTTGCGTATGTGTGTGTATGTATGTATGTTCTATAAAGAGTATTTGTATTGAATTGCATTAGTTTCGCTGCGCGTGCGAGAGCTGTGCTCCTGAGTCACTCGTCTTTTCTTACAGTTTGTTTTAGAAAGAGAAGGGTATATGATTTCTCGCACTTTTATGCTAGCCGTGCAGTGTTGTTCGGTTAAACTATTCCAGCCAACTGCTGTTCTGATGACGATATTGATAGCAAAATCAAAACGTCAGACGTCACCTCTCAAGTAAGCAATTTGCGGTAGTGAGGGACCCGATTTCGAGAAGACAAAGTAAAATTTAGAGGCATGGTTCCGTCGCTTAGCGCCAATCACTCGAGTTAATAGGCTCTTAGCAGCGGTCTGGGAAGAGCCGCTGGCCCCCACAAAAGTTAACACGAACTAACTCTCACACAGCAAGAAGTTACGCAACTTCTTTCGCAAACAAAAAATATTTACTATCAAATGAATCAAGAATTTTTACTTCTTGATTTTTTGATTTTTTATGTTTACTTTCACGGTTTTACAGTTAGAAATTAAATTTGTAAACAACACTGAAAATTAGAACACAGATAAATCCGAAAAGTAAAGCTGTGGTCGGGAATCGAACCCGGATCCTCGTCATTCCGTGACGCGTGCTATACCCCTACACCATCCAATCTTGTGAACTATTCAAAAGTTTGATTACAGCTGTAGTTTTAAAGATATAACAGATTTATACCACTTTCGAATGATGTGCTTTCAAAAATCGGGCCCCTGCTATTTCCGTTCCAAATTTTATCCAAATACGTCCAGTCGTTTCAGCGTTAACAAGGAACCAACTTACACACTCACATCGTCACATGCATCCATCGATCCTAACAAACTTTCGCGTTTATAATGTTAGAAGATACTTACTTATAAATGTGTTTTTTTTTATATGAATAGGAAGGCAAACGAGCAAGTGGGTCACCTGATGGTAAGTGATCACCACTGCCCATAGACACCCACAACTCCGGAGGGATTGCAGATGCGTTGCCGACCTAGAGGACTAAGATGAAATGCCTCTTGTGCCCGTAATTTCCCCGGCTGTCTTACTCCCCACATCGGAACACAGCAGTGCAAGCACTGCTACTTAGCGGCAGGATAAGCGAGTAAGATGGTGGTAGCGATCCGGACGGACCTTGCACAAGGCCCTAGCACCCGCCCCCGTGTATTTATCTATTCAAGTAACTATAGGGTAACTATTCAAGTAATATTAGGGCCGACAACGCACTGGCATCGCGTAAAGCGCTGCGGGTGTCTATGGACAGTGGTGATCATTTAACATAAGGTGACCAACTAGTTCGTTTGTCTGGCCTCTCTAACATAAAAAAAATGTTATTTGTTGCCCTGTACCGGTAGTACAAGCTTTGCTAAGTGTCAAAGTGCTAAGTTCTATTGTGTGGTCGCCGGTAGTACACGGCCTGACCGTAATGGAAGTAAAGGCCCGCCCACAATCACGCGCTAAAAGCCAGGGAAAAGGTTTTTTTATCGAATTAGCGCGTAATGCTCTGGTAACGTGTTTTTGCAATAAGACATTGTTGTGTACCTATCACCACGAAACTACATCATTATAAAGTCTGTGTTGGCCGTCGAAATAATACAACGGATTCTGGATGACATACATACACCAATCACGTCTTTATCCTTTACGGGGTAGACGGAGCTTAAGACAGGTACCTACAGGCCACATTTAGCAAGATTGTGGGCGTATAGGTGGAAAATGGAATCAAAATAATGATGGATTGCTAGCCTCATCGTCTATGACAAGATTCCTATGATTTTCCCATATTCCCTCAATGGGCTTTTACCTTTTGCGCGGGTAGGGAAGCAACTGGTATATTCTATGTTTTTCTTTGCTCCCAGACCAGCATGGAAGTAAATCTCTTCTTCGTTTCTGGATGAATGACATATTAAATCAATTGTATAGCCCTAACATACTTTCTTTAGGAACATTTCGTTACCGCGATGTAGGAATGGGACGACCCGGTACAACGGCATCTAGTGACCTGGCTGGCGATTACCTCTCAATTAAAGGTTAGGAATAGCAGTTCAGAGAGGCAATGCGGCCTGCGTCTTGGGGTCGTTGCCTGTGCCGGAATATTTTGACGACATATTTACTTTAATAAATAAAATAAATAAAAAAACATTTATTACCAAAACATGAGCAGATAGAAGTTAAGTTGACAACAGATTCAAGACTAAAGAAGAAAGAAAAAAAACAAGAGACACACTAGGCTATGTTCCGGCAAAGGGTACCAGTCTCAGCGTGTGCTGGGTTACATGAACCCAGCGCTGGTTTTCAGTCTGGTCCCTTTATCGGAGGCTAGTTGTAACAGATAGATGATTACTGAGCAGAGGTGTGGTATATGCAAGTATGTACTTGTGTGCGTGTGTTTGTGTGTGTGTGTGTGTGAGAGACTTTATAGTTTTATGATTACTAGTAGTTTTAGCTTTAGTATTAGTCTGTTTTAAATTTTTTATTACTATCAACTGAATCAAGAAATTTTTACTTCTTGATTTTTTATGTTTACTTTTACGGTTTTACCGTTAGAAATTAAATTTCTAAACGACACTGAAAATTAGAACACAGAAAAATCCGAAAAGTAAAGCTATGGTCGGGAATCGAACCCGGACCCTCGTTATTCCGTGACGGTACTATACCCCTACACCACCAATAGCAGGTGGGTAAGCCTTCGATTTTTTTTATCTGTTACTAGCTGTCACGTGACCTTGTTACTATGCGAATTTTCGTCTGACGGTAAGCGACCACCACCACCCATTGGATACCCGCAACACTAGAGGATTACAGATGCGTTGAAAGCCTAGAGACTGTCTTACTCTCCACGCAGGAACACAGCAGTGCAAGCACTGCTGCTTGGTGGCAGGATTAGCGAGTAAGACGGTGGTAGCGATCCCTACCATCCGCTAAAATATAACACAGTAGCTAAGGCAATGGAACACTATTTTCCTGAGGCAGCCATTTACGAATTAATCAAACCGCAGCACTCCACAAACAAACAGTAACACAACTCGCAACAAGATACTAACAAGATACTGTCACAAAGTTCCACAGATTTAACAATTTAGATATTGCTTTGAACTTTACGTGCCTTGTCTATGGGCGTTTGAATATTAATGGCTGCCAGTTACGAAGAAGTGAGCTGTCAGTTTGTAAATCCGAAAGTATAGAATAAGCGTTATTAAATATGAATAATTTATACGTATTCAATGTCGGACTTGGTTTGTAAGTAATATTGTAAATGGTACAATGCTGGAGCTCCGCTCTGAAATCTGACATTTGAAATTCGTGTTAAACAGTATTAGTGTGAGCGAGATAAGACGATTCGAATATCAAATTTGATCATGTGACATATCTAAATCGAATCTCCGAGTTAGTACATCTTACTGGATCAAAAGCCTCGTTGACCGTCGATGGAGTCGAACGAAGTCGGATAAAGGTAGGAAAAGTTGAAGACAAAAGAAAGGTGAATGCGATTGCGAGCGCTCGCAGATTAGATAAGAAGTAAACCTGCCAGCTGGCTTGAGAGACACTTCATAAACGTTGAATAGGTTTAACATTGTATATTGACGATCTTTTTGTGAATTTACATTGACATTTCATTATGCTTTATTTTTGTTTGTTGTTATTTTGTTTTTTATTACCTACTATTTTATTACAATTGACGATCCTTTTGTGAATTACTACTTTTATGTTTGACATTTAATTGTATTTTTAAAAGGGTGATAAATAAATCTATCTAATCTATCTATCTATTATTTCTAAGAGTAGGCAATTACAAAGATAATTAAATTCCGTGATTTCATGGAAGAATGGAGCTTCGAATTGGCCTACAATAGCGGCAAGTCTTTTTAGATTATCACTGGACTGAACAAAACCGATGAACCACGCATGGCGCGGTCAACCCAATGGAATCCTGGGCCACTGTATAACCTTATCGTAATAAGTGATCGGCTTGTTATTTGTGTCTGTCAGTGTCAAAATACACCGACGTTGATTGTGAAATGGTTCCGCAGTGTCCTAGGGTTCCGTTTGGCTAATGTACAGCGATTTCGGTCAATGACATAAGTTAAGAATATTCCCTGTTCAATGAGGAGTGAAATACGGTTTAAATTCTTACTAGTTTTTATTTACTTTCAATTTGTAATGCTAGTACAGTCAACAAAGAGTACTAGTCACAACAAACAACAAAGAGTAGTAGTCTCACTTTTGCGAAGACACACAACGCTGATGATCTATTTTTTTTTTTGTTATGCCTTGTTTATTTTTTATAAAATTGTGTATATTATCTTATATTTGTGTGTCTTGCAAAAAGGAATAAATGTCTTCTTTCTTTCTTTCTTTAGTCTGTAAAAACTTGTCATTTTTGGGTTATAAATGTTATTTCCACCGCACAAATTGTATGGACCTTATAAGAATGTTCACGATTTTCCCAGAGAAGGCTAAACTTTGTCCCGTGAACGTGGAAATGTAAAAGTGTACATTAACCATCTAGAAAGTTTCCTAATTCCTAGGACATACAGACTACTCGAGCAGAACCAATTGCCTCTGCGCCACGCGAACGTACAAAGTAGGTACATAAGTCGAGACAAACTTCCCTTGAACGGAAATTCTATTTCGTTTCGCCAGACTCCGAGTGGGACGCAGTTGAACTATCGAGAACAGTATTCTATTGTGATATGATGAACACAGTATACTCAAGGATAATTATTTTTATTTTGGAGCTTAGCTTCATCAGCTGTATTTTTTAATAGAACGTAACAAAAACACATACTACTGAGTACACATTATTCATCTCTAAGAGATTCTCAGACAAGGTAAGTAGGTAGCGAATTTCACATTTGTTATTAAATTATTATACGAAATGACATGTGCTTGCATCTATACTATTAGTATATGTAGCTTGTCTGTAAGGGTTAGTTACCCATTGCCAACAAATAAATAGGAAACTTTGGGCCAATTTTCACGTTTGGCTGGTTGACCTAAATTAAAAAAAAAACTTCAGGTAAAAGTGCGTTGACATGTAATCTAGAGGTGCCATTCTTCAAAAAATATTTAATAATGGACAACACAGTACAGTGAGCGACAGCTATTATCAGCACTGATCCCTGATAATTTTTCTTCCCGCCTACTCTTTCGCGTAAATCAAGATACTACGACATTGTAAAATTTTCAATTGCAATAGGCCTACGGCTGACGCTTGATTTTATTCCCTTTAGATAATTGGCGTACTGTTTACACAACGTACACTGCGGTGAGATGTAGTCGTGAGAACACGTCTGTAGACAGGTAATGTTAGAACTAAGGGGAGTAGCAAAGGAAATGCTTTTATTTCTTCCAAAGCGGAATACCTACTTCGCGAGCTCTTACGTATGACTTGAAATGGCAAATCTCATTTTCTAGAAGTCTTTTAATCTGTGTTATTAGAATAGGTTTTATGTACAGTCGAGGGCATAAATATCGATACAGTCATCATACATACACGTCTGTATCCCTTACGGGGTAGACAGAGCCTAAGGTAACAAGACCTAAAGACCACGTTTAGCATGATTGTGGGCGTATGGATGGAAACGGGAATTAAAACAGTGATGGGTTGCCTATATAACATGATGCCTAAGATTTTCGCCCAATCTCTCGATGGTCTTTTACCATCAGAGCGGGAAGAGAAGCAACTGGTACATTCTATGTTTTCTCTTTGCTCCCAGATCAGCATGGAGTCATTATGTCAAATATATGTGTCACCGACCATATGTGGGAATTAGACGAAATTGGTTTGTTGACCTCTCTGTGTGTTTCGTAGTAATAAATAGAGACGGAATCATAGATAACCGACATTTAAGATACCTGGAACTTAACAGAGAGTGGTGAAACCGACCCTAAGTAAATCGTATTCCAAAATCGGTGGGTAGTTATTGTGTTCAATGATAAAGAAATGCCCCTCAAGTTGTTATTTCTTCTATGCGTGTTAGCAATGTATGTTTGTACATATATGTATAGTAAGCTTAGCTATGTAATCGATCTGAACGTCGTCATCCCTTATTCATGAGTGGCGATAGTCCACAATGAGAGAGGTATTTGTTACGTTGTTTGTTACAACAAAACTGCTTGTGTACCCCAAGGTACCGTTTTAGGGCCTGTATTATTTATTAGAAGTCTTATTGTTTCACCACTCTCTGTAAAGTTCCAGTTATCTTAAGTGTCAGTTATCGTTCATTCGTTGGGTTAGTTAAACTGAACATTGCGGTGTAAATGTTATTACTTTTTAGGGTTCCGTACCTCAAAAGGAAAAAACGGAACCCTTATAGGATCACTTTGTTGTCCGTCTGTCTGTCCGTCCGTCCGTCCGTCTGTCAGGACCCTTTTTCTCAGGAACGCGTGGAGGTATGAAGCTGAAATTTATATCAATTACTCAGGTCTACTGTCCCTTGAAGCTGTGAAAAAATCAAACTTCTAAGCCAACGCAATCAAAAGATACAGCCGTTTATGCCGCAAATTTCCGCAAATTTTCAACTCTCAAGGGAATCAAAACCTACAAGGTACTTCCCGTGAACGCAGAATCTTGAAATTTGGTATGAAGGTAGGTCTTATAGCACAGATTAAAGAATAATTGCGAAAACCGTAAATGTGTATGTATGTCTGTATATAGCAGTGACCAATATAAAGTAACCCCACACTGCGTACATTTTGCTTTGGAGCAGGGCTCTGCTTACACTGGTTTAAAGATATTTATAGATAATGATACGGAACCCTCGGTGCGCGAGTCCGACTCGCACTTGACCGGTTTTTTTTATTTATGGCTGTCTGTTTTCATATTCTAGTCCATGGTCAAAAGGTATAGTGTCAAAGGGGTGACATAAATCTAAAAACTCTTTCACCTTTAGAATGCTTCATTATCCCTAAGTAACGTAGGTTATAGTTATGTAGGTCTTCATCCCTCATGGGATAGACAGAGCCCAAGGTAACAAGACCTAAAGGCTACTTATAGCATTATTATTGTCGGTGTATGGATGGTTCTTCGCTGCTGTTCTGGCCGTAAAGAAAAAACATAGTACCAGTTGCTTCTCTTCCCGCGCAGATGGTAAAAGTCCATCGAGGGAATGGGCGACAATCTAGCAACCTATCACTATTTCGATTCACTTTTCCACCTATGAGAAGCAACTAACATTCTATAATTTTTCTTTGCTCCCAGACCAGCATGGTAGTATATGTAGGTACCTCTCATGAGATATGCCTCAAGGCCAGAAACTCATAATATTCGTATGGGGTGAACGTGGGGTGAACTCGCATATTATTCCTGTATATTACAGGGTGTCTCATAAGAGGTGTATTAAACATTTAAAATTATGACGACGCATACGGCGGCGTGGGCCGGAATATATTACCAATAAGCCTCAGAAAGCTCCCATACTAATGACGCGCGTAAACGCTTTCCTGGTGATATAAAAATATGTTATTAATACGTTACTGTTTATTGATTCACTTGAAATCCACTTCCGCTCGCATTATGTTGTGTTTGTTCAGGTGATGTTTCTTTTCAATCAAGGTCTGCGTATAAATAACGGCTGATAAGTGAAAAAAATTTAACTAAACAAGTGCGTTTCGATACACGCGTAGAGAGGTTTCCCATTTTCGAATTGAAGACATCACTACATAGTGTAAAAAGTCGCATTCCGCTGTCTGTACTTATGTATGCTTCGATCTTTAAAACTACGCTACGGATTTTGATGCGATTTTTTTTAAAGAGATAGAGTGATTTAAGAGGAAGGTTTATATGTATCTACTGAGACGAATCGTGGGCAGAAGCTAGTTTATTTATAAATTGTATTATTATCTAATATTAAGTATCTTATGTAACGCTATGGTATCAACTGTCATGTTATCACTACATAGTATAAAACAAAGTCGCTTTCTCTGTCCCCATGTCCCTATGTCCCTTTGTATGCTTATATCTTCAAAAATACACAACGGATTTTGATGCGGTTTTTTTAATAGATAGAGTGATTCAAGAGGAAGGTTTTTATGTATGATTCTACGCAGACGAAGACGCGGGCAGAAGCTAGTATATATTAAAGATAAATAAATAAATAAATAAATCATAATGTTGTATTTGTCCCTTGAATTAATTAATGAATGAATTTGAATGAATGATTAAATTAAGAACTAAACTAAAACTAATCTTAAAACAAAATAAAGATAAAGACGTTATTTATAATCTATCTATGTTCCAAATTTCATCCAGATCTGTCCCGCCGTTCTGGCGTGAAAGAGTATCAAACATCCACCCATCCATCCATCCATACTCACAAACTTTCGCGTTTATAATATTAGTAGGATAGGACGTAACCGACCAATCAGAGCGCAGGAATGCTGTTACAACGGTTATTTTCAAACAATGAAATGACATTTCCATTTTATTGGTGTCTACTATACAACTCACGTCTTTATCCCTTACGGGGTAGACAGAGCCCAAGGCAACAGGTACCTACAGGCCACATTTAGCAAGATTGTGAGCATATAGGTGGAAAATGGAATCAAAATAGTGATGGTTTGCTAGCCTCATCGCCTAAACATGATTCCTATTATTTTCGCCCATTCCCTCGATGGGATTTTAGCATCTGCGCGGATAAAGAAGCAACTGGTACATTCTATGTTTTTCCTTTGCTCCCAGACGAGCATGGAAGTGCCTCGGAACGTGTAAGAAAACACTTTTATGTATGTTTATGTGATGTTCAGTAAATTACTGCAAATTTAAACCATTACCCTCCTTCCGACCTCCTTGTCAACGCAAGTGTTAATAATGTTTGTATGGCACAGTTCACCGTATGATTAATGGTACCATAAGGGTACGAACATACACCCGTTTTAATGAAGTATGTTTGCCCAGGTGGAATATTCCATGGATACACATACTTACATACAAACATACATTTACATTTTCATCCGATTGAGCTGAAATTTTGCATACTCGTGTAAGTCAGATGACAATACAATAATTTGGTAGTAGAATGGTGGTTACTTCCAGTCCCGTGCAGATGGTAAAAGCCCATAGAGGGAATGGGCGAGAATCTTAGGAATCATGTTATAGGCGATGCGGCTAGCAACCCATCACTATTTTTGATTACCCTTTCCACTTATACGCCCACAATCATGCTAAACGTGGCCTTTAGGTCTTGTTACCTTAGGCTCTGTAAAGACGTGATTTGTATGTGTGTGTGTGTGTTCCAACAGTTTTAAGATTTTTTTGTCTGTTTGTCCATATATTTGCGAGCACATCACGCGATAACGGCTAAACGGATTTCAATGCAAACTTTACTAATCTGTCAAGAAAATTCCCAGCCAGGTTATAGGTTATTTTCTCTGGAAAATTGCATAGTTCCCGCAGGATAGCGATAAATGGCATTGCTAATTCTTCGCGGACGAAGTCGCGGGCAGGAGCTAGTTCAGGAATATTTCTCCGAGACCTTTATACAGGTCGAAACTTAAATCGTTAGGTAAAAAAATTTAGTGTTTCATGCTCAGTTGTCCCTGGACGATATAATGCATTGACCCATTTGTTGAAACTTGTCGGAACAAGTTTGCTATTTCGATACATTGACTTCGTGGTTTAATTTGAACAGTGCATTGAAACCACAAAATTTTCTCAGACTATTCAACAAATGGTTCAATGCTTTATATTGTCCAGCACCAATTGAGTGAAACACATATTTTTGTTCACGATTTAAGTACCTATCTTGTATAAATTCGAGTTTACTTCTAACCCAGGGTTCCGGTGTGGAGACTCTAGGTCCTTGGGGTAAGGGTGCGCTGGAGCTACACAGAGAGCTCAGTAAAAGATTGAAAGAGGCAACAGACGACCCTCGCGCCGGCAGCCGTCTCGCACAAAGAATCGCTATTGCAGTTCAGCGCGGGAATGCTGCATGCATGATGGGCATTGGGCACCCTGCCAAGAGGCCCACCTCTCTTTTACAATTAATTTTAAAGTTTATTTAGTTATTTTAATTTAATAGTAGTTTTAGTTTTGTATTTACATTTCAAGTATCTGTTTTTTCATACTTACATGAAATAAAATACCCAGGGTTAAGAAGTTTCAAAATGTATGGAACAAATCCCTAATGCTTTAACGTTTTTTTTTTAACCCTAGATCGTGTAAAAGGCCCTTACATAACAGCTGACGTAACATTGTAATCATGCAGCAGTCGCTTTATCCTGCTCGAAAAGCATTGTGTAACGAGCACACCTATATTTATTCTGTAAAGCTGTCTCCCTCTAGGTTTGTTTGGGCACACATAGACTAGAACGTGCCTGTCGCCAAAATTACGGGATGCCGTTGTGTAAAGGATTAAGGCGGGATTAAGAATATTAGCGAAAACTAGGGGTGGGGGGTGGGAGTATTTTTCACAGTTACATTATTACAAAATACTATTTTTTGTTTTTTTTGGTGATGTTACTTTTGTGATGTTGTCCAATTACATTCCTTAACTACATATTCCTAATTTCAAGGCAATCCAACAGGGAACTGGAAGTATCGATATAACTTTTCATTTCTCAGTATGGAATTTCATCCGTTATTTTTGCTTTTTAAAACGATATTTAATGTGGTGAAATGACAACGAATCCACCGTGAATTGTCTGAGTACCTACTTAAGCCATGTAAGAGGTTAACACTACCTAGAGCAAACACCAAACTGTTTAAAAATAATTGTTTTCTGATGGCGATCCGTACTTTCAATCAGTTACCAAGACAATTTCAGGATCTGCCATTTAAAGAGTTTAGAAATAAATTGCTCAAATGGCTATAAGAACAGTGCTTCTATTCTGTTAAGGAATTTATGGAGTACCGAGGGTGTGGGCTGTATGCGTGATGTTTTATAATGTTTTATAATATTTATTGGGATTTGTTTCATGACTTCTCTAACTTATTTAATTTTACTGGACATAAAAAAATTATTTTTGACATTTCATTTTAACTATTGTTTGCGATTCAATTGTATTTATTTTAAATGATATTGTGGACTCGTGCTTCCTATTTTAATAATTTATATTGTTTAATTTGTATGTCATATTATTGACTAAATATGTGAACTATATCTCATTTTGACATCTATTGTATACCATATTTAATTGCAAATAAAGATTACTTACTTACTTACTTACTAACTTTATTTTTTGTGTGTTGGTATGTAGAGAGATAATCTTTGAAGCCACTAACATCTTTACCTCTTTTCTTCGAATAAGAATGTATTAAAAACATATTATTATAAGGTATTAAGAATTAAGAAGTAAATTTTCGCTCTCCTGCCCAAAACTATGTAACCTTTCAAGAATATGTTATAGGTACAAAATAGGTACCAAATATACCAAGTATCTCTTCAAAGTATTTATCCCAGTTACCTGTTCTTGAAATACGTAGTACTGATATATATATAAACTCTGTTGAGATTACCGTGATATGTAGGTATGATTCGAGGTTGTCACCTTAATGTTGAGTTAGGACTCCACTTACCAACTCCTATTACGAAATATACACATATACAACTAACATATAACATATACCAACAATAGAGATATATGTGCCAACAGGGAATTCGCACATAAAGAATTCTGTAAGAAACTTTCGTTTGGAATTTTTCTTTGATTTAAACATTGAACAAAAAAAAAATACGAATCCTTTTTGTGATGTCGTCAGGGATGCAAATTTAACTCTTTATCTGTCTGTGCCTGTTCCCCTATCGTCTGTTAAATTCCTGATATCCTAACTGTCAGATATCCACGGTGCCGTCTCTGTTTCGTGGTAATAAATAGAAACGGCGCCATGGATATCTGATACTTAAGACGAATTAGGGCGCAAATAAACTAAACCCGGGTCTACACATCCGTCAATTTAAGCGTATTAAATCAGTTGTGTCACGAGGTCTGATCCGGTGCGGCCTTGCGGCTTATCTGTGTTATATGCGGGCCTAGACCGGAATTAGCCGTGATATATGATAATGAAGGGTTATGCCAGGGGTTTGGGTGTTGCCAGGGCAAATAATATGCCTGTGCGCCTACGTTGACAATTTATTCGAATGTGCTAAGCCTAAGTTTCTGGTCCGGGAGCAAAGAAAAAAGATAGAATGTCCCAGTTGCTTCTCTTCCCGCGCATGGTAAAAGCCCATCGAGGGAATGGGTGAAAATCTTAAGAATCTTGTTATAGGCGATGCCGCTAGCAACCCATAACTTTGATTCCTCTTTCCACCTGTACGGCCACATTCATGCTAAACGTTGCCTTTAGGTCTTGTTACTTTAGGATTTGTCTACCCTGCAAGGGAAATATATGTGACCTAGTGTACAATCAAAATCGTCCAGAAAATAGGAGCTCCGCGAAGTGGAACTCTATCCCGCCTGAAAAATGAGTAGGTATTTTAACCTTTTTGATACTTATCACACCTTAGCATTTGTTTTTCGCACCTCAACTAATCCAACACACTTGAATGTAAGTATTTAGACAAATTTAGGGACTCCAGGGAAATATCTACGCGCCTGACCAGCTTTTGCTGACCAGCGGGCTGGCAGCTATTTTGGGCAAAGAATTAGCCTCGCGATTCAACGCGGCAATGCTGCCAGCCTTCTGGGGACAACGAGCAGTGACAGTGACCTGGGAGGGGTGTTTCATTTGTAGTTTAAATTAGGTTAGGTTTAAGTTCATTTTGTAGATAGTATTTAATTTTTTATGGATAGTTTTTATGTCATTTTTGTTTATAAAACTTAAGGATGGGCAATCGGCAGATTTATTACATACGTACATGGATCACGTCTTTATCCCTTACGGGGTAGACCAGTACAGTGTTTACATTAAATGTTTTCTATGGATTTAGTAAAGCGGTGGTTGTGACGTGGCCTTCGCTGAAGCAGATACCTTCAACCGATTGAGCTGGAATTTTGCATACTTGTTTAAGTCAGATAACAATACAATAATCTGGTAGTAGAATTCTGGTGGTTCATCACCGCAGGAGGGAACTCTTCAACGGTTGGTCCGATTGACTTGAAAGTTGGTTCACATATGTAGGACGGATGACAATGCAAGTACATTCAACAGAAAAGCTTGTATTTAAAATGAAATTTTTAGGTTAGGTTATCTTACTATTCGTTCTACAAAGGATAGCAGGTAGTCTGTCTCGCTTTCATGCCAACCGTGCTGAGCGTCACGTTTAGTGAGCAAACGACATTTATACAGCCTCATGAGCCGGCAAAGGGTATTTTCATTTCGCCTTATCTCTTAATTGTACAGACTGGGCCCGCCCATGTCGTCAGAAAAGATAAAGTGGCAATTAAAATACAATTGTCATTCGTCAGTTGTTTCGTTAATGTAATTTAAAGAGGGTGTGGGATGCAAGTGGCGTAACAGGATATTGTTTTAAAAATAAATTGTTTATTTAATAGGATACAAAATGGAATAAAAAACAAATTAAACTATTAAATTAAAAACGAATTAAAAACTAAACTAAAACTAATCTTAAAATAAAATAATTAAAAAAGGAGAGGCCCCCGTGGCATAGTTCCACAGACGCTGGCAGCATTCCCCCTTTGGACAGCGATACTAATACGCAGTCCAAGGAAGCTGTCAGCTCTGCGGTCACCCGTAGCGTCTATTATAGGATATTTGGCAACACCTTCTATGGCGCTCATATTGCGTAGGAGGCGTATTGCTTTTTATATGAATATTGTAAGAACCTAACTTAAGATAAAAGAAATATACGGAAAAATAAATAATTAAAAACAAATTTTACCAAAATACGGACCACGGGGTTGTCTCGCTCAAATAGTTGAAGTTCGTGGTCACATTCCGATGAGATAAAGAATCTCGGTAAAGAAAAACATGTATTACATGTGAATCGTATTTATTTACGTAATAGAATTTAAAACACGCATCACCATTCTGTTTTATTTACTTAGCACCTAATATATTGCATAGTGGCCGTACGCACGAGTTTATACGCAAATAATTACTTTAACAAGATTTGTAGAAGGGTTCTTTTGGAAATAAACTTGTTGCTGTGCTCTTCTCTAAGCCGAGGTAGCCTAGTGGTCTGAACCAGGGATGTTACGGAGCTTCGACTCCGGTTCCGTTAAGTCGGAACTTCCGATTATTATTACACCTTCGGTTCCGACTTCGGCTCCGACACTTTTAAATAACATAGCGGCGGCGGCGGCCTGTGTCGACTGTTATTATGAACAGGTTCATATGTCACGCGGGGAATCCCCCCGACTCCCACTACGTGCACTCTATCATCAATTATCCGACCCTGCCTCCGACTCAGACTCCGATAAAGCAAATTTAAAAACTCTGACTCCGCCTTCGGCTCCGATAAAACTACCTCCGCTACGCTACATCCCTGGTCTCAACTATGGCCTCTCAAACGGAGAGGCGTTGTGTTCGAAACCCGGGCTCACACGGAGTTTCTGCAATTTGCGAGTATATGTAAACTTACTAAATCATGCTAAACGTGGCCTTAAGGTCTTGTTATCTTCGGCTCTGTCTACCCCGTAAGGGATAAAGACGTGATTTATGTATGTATGTAACCGTTTTGTAGAATCAGGCGTTACTTTGCGGAGGTCCATTTCAATGAACAAAAAATTTACCTTGCTACTCCGCTACTCACGTGCAAGATAAAACCAAGCCTGTGTTGGTTATCTTGCACGTGAGTAGCGGAGTAGCAAGGTAATTTTTTTGTTCATTGTATGTAACCGGCCAATCAGAGCGCAGAAATGCTGTTACGACGGTTATTTTCAAACAATGAAATGACATTCCTTCCGTGCTGGTCTGGGAGCAAAGAAAAAACAGAATGTACCAGTTGCTTCTCTTCCCGTGCAGATGGTAAAATCCCATCGACGAAATGGGCTAAAATCTTAGGAACCATGTTATAGACGATGTGGCTAGCAACCCATCACTATTTTGATTCGCCTTTCCGTCCATACGCCCACAATCATGCTAAACGTGGTCTTTGGGTCTTCTTACCTTGGGCTCTGTCTACCCCGTAAGGGATAAAGACGTGATTTATGTATGTATGTATGTATGAAAAGACATTTCCATTTTATTGGTGTCTACGGTGCCTCGGAACGTGCAAGAAACACTTATGTATGATTATGTGATGTTCAGTAAATTAGTGCAAATTTAGATTAGATTAGATTATTTTATTCATTCAATAAAAATTACATCATAAATTGTACATTGTCAAGTAAGAAGAATTTAGATTAAAATCGTCCAGAATAAATAAAATAAAATTAAATAATACAAATCAATTGTAGGTACCTATATTACAAAAATGTCAAAATCAAAAACAATAATAATAAAACAATTTGGTACAATTAAATTAAATTAATTGTCCGCTAGGGATCGTCATTGCTTATAGGTAAATAATGAAATAAAAAAAAGGGTTTAAACGTTACGTTTCAAATTTACCACGAGCTTTTCGGTGAAGGGAAACCAGCATGGCCGTGTAACTATAATGCCTATACCCCGGTGTAATATAGTGCATCGCAACTACGAGCCCATCAAAAGATCCGTCGAGGCATTCTAAATTTCCTTCAGTTGAAAAGAGCTCATTTCAGACCATTATTACTTCGCCTTTTGAGAAGAAAAAGCGAAACTGTATAAAAGGAGCAAGCCCTTAGGACTTATTCTGTAGCTCTAAAACCTTGGTCTGTTAAGATTTTAGTAGCGAAACAATCACACATTTACCTATTGTTTTATTTAAAACAGTTATTACCTTATAACAATTATTACTTTGCTTCAATGCAGGTCTGGGAGCAAAGAAAAAACATAGAATGTATTAGTTGCTTCTCTTCCCGCGCAGATGGTAAAAGCCCATCGATGGAATGGGCATAGCAATCATGAATTTTATAGGCGCTGCGGCTAGCAACCCATCACTATTTTGATTCCCCTTTCTACCTTTTAATATTACATAAATACTTAAGATTAGTAGTTTATGAGGTAATATACACACACACACACACACACACACACACACACACACACACACACACACACACAAATCACGTCTTTAGTCCTTACGGGGTAGACAGAGCCTAAGGTATCAAGACCTAAAGGCCACGCTTAGCATGATTGTGGGCGTAGGTATAGGTGGAAGGGAGAATCAAAATAGTGATGGGTTGCTAGCTGCATCGTTTATAACATGATTCCTAAGATTGTCATCCACTCCTTGATGGGCTTTTACCATCTGCGCGGGAAGAGAAGCAACTGGTACATTCTATGTTTTGCTCCCAGACCAGCATGCAAAATTAGTTTTGCTTGTTTATTATATTCCCCTGTATATGATTTCCTTGGGGATAGGAATATAGGTAGAGAACTTCTGGGCGGGATAATAAATTTCATTAAAACTTATAAATAAGGGAATTGTTCTCCAGTCGTCAGTTAAAGGGAAATTCAATTAATTAATCTATTAATACAAAGGGAAAGTTTCTATTGATGCTGAGAACTTTTGGGCCAACAAAAGAAGAAGATATAAGTATTATTAAAGTAAAGCATATTTTATTAGTTTAACAAGTAGCTACAGAATGTCCCAAAGATTGAGGCAATATCCATAGTTATGTAAAAAACAAATAAAAACGAAGAGCCCCCACGGCATAGTAGTACCACAGACGCTGGCAGCAATTTCCCTTTAGATTCCGAGACTAATGAGTCGTCCAAGAAAGCGGTCAGCTCTGCGGTCACCCGTAGCGTCTATTAGCCTCTTCGAAATATCTTTGAAGAAGCTGATATCGCTAGGACCCTACGGTCAAGGATCTCAACAGCGAACGAGACAAAGTTTTATTCGGCAGTGACATTATATTTCATTTTCATCATAAATCTACTGGTTCTGTTTGATATGGGTAACCCAACCCATAAGGTTTTCTTCGTTAGACCCGAATTTTTCTAACAGATGTTATACTTGAAACGTAGACAATAGTCACCTGCACCACTATTGTATTGTATTATATTGTATTGTATATAGTGTTTTGGACCTGTTGTTTTTATAATTGATTCGTTATTTCTAATGGAGGTACGCTAACTAGCGAGAGCATTTTAAGGTGGTTATTATTATTTTCTGTATATTTCTTTTATCTTAAGTTAGGTTCTGACAATATTGATATAAAAAGTAATAAAACATAATTATTATTATTAATGTTGGCCGTCATTTTTATCTCTTAATTTAAAAAATACTTTAATGTGTGTCTTGTATGTTATGTAGCTCTAACAAGTTTAGCACGTTCTCTATCCGGCATTTTCCCCGGGTCCTCTGGATCACCCGGTTATCCGGCGATCGGTAATGGCCTGCACGGTTCTGAGCCCTAATAAATTGAGTGAAATAGTTTTATGGCCGATTGGCGTTATAGGTCTGGGACCGAAAGTTATATAAAAGAAAGTTAGACTTGGTTCAGAATCGAATTAAGGACCGGGTATAGAAAATTGTTTTACTTTTTTTGTGGTAAAAACGTTCGTATATCCTATCCTACTAATATTATAAATTTGAGAGTTTGTATGTTTGGATGTTTGTTACTCTTTCACGCCAAAACGGCTGGACAGATCTGGATGAAATTTGGAACATAGATAGATTATACGAATACGAATACGGATACGGATACGAATGCTTGTGCCCGAGTAATGGATGTTGTATTTAAGTATGTATTTATCTACATTATGTAAGTATGTTTATCCGTTGCCTGGTACCCATAGTACAAGCTTTGCTTAGTTTGCGGCTGGGTCAATTGGTGTAATTTGTTCCAAGATATCTATCTATCTATCTATTATAGTCTGGAATAACACATAGGCTACTTTTTATCCCGGAAAATTGCGTAATTTCTGCGGGATAGCGATAAACGAATTCTATGCAGACGGAGTCGCGGGCAACAGCTAGTACAACATACGTATATACCGTCACGCCTATTTCCAAGACCAAATAGGAGACGTTTTGGAAAAAGGTCAGGAGTACCCGAAACCGACGAGCATGTATGAAGAGATCGATGAGTGTGGATGAAGCGAAAGAAGTATGTCAGGATCGTAGCAAGTGGAACAAAGTAGTCTCAGCCTACCCCTGTGGGAAAGAGGCGTGACGGTATTTATGTATGTGTATGTACGCCTATTTCTCTAGGGTAGGCAGAGACTACTTTGTTCAGTTTGTTCCACTAGCTACGATTCCGACATACCTTTTTCCCTTCATCCACACTCAACAATCTCTTCATACATGCTCGTTTAGGGTACTCCTGACTTGACCTTTGTCAAGTCCCTACTTCCGTCCCTACTTTGGTCACGGAATACACCCATCCACACTCGCTAATCTGCTTAGTTGATCTATCTTTGTCTTTTTATTAGCTTAAAAAATGCAGCGCCATGCGATCTGTTCGCATGGGCATAGGAATCATACAGGCGATGCGGCTAGCTACCCATCACTATTTTGATTCCCCTTTCCACCTATACGCCCACAATCATGCTAAGCGTGGCCTTTGGATCTTGTCACCTAGGGCTCTGTCTACCCCGTAAGGGAGAAAGACGTGATTTATGTACGTATGTACGATCTGTTCGGTATCCCGCAAAATTTCAGTATTTTTCTGGGTCAATACAACAGAGCTTGGCTGGACTAAGCAGTGTTGCCGTTTGGTTCCGAAAGTTCCGTTTTGCGGAACTTTTGACACCCCCGCGGAACTTGGTATTTTGGTACATTTTTCGGAACTTTTGGGGTCCCGGCATAAAGATACGTGGTAAAAAAACTTTAAATACACACTAAAAAATACAGGCTAATTTTTTGTTATTAACACAAATATTATTCCATATTCCTATGGATGAATGGGTGAGGTAAAAAAAAAAAGATGACGTTGTCATTTTCAAGGGAAGTGACCTGGCAGCACTGGGACTAAGACAAGTGGAGTTGGCAATATCGCATTGTCGTTTGTCACATATGTTTCACACCCGGGCACGTGGGGTCTAGGGGTACATAATTTATTATATTATCGATTCTATCGGCCGTGGCATTCGTAGATGTCGACGTTTGCCTTCGCCTAGTCTATTTTTAAAGGCTATTGCTATTAATACAGTTTAATTGTACGTTTACGAAATCGAGGTTTATTCAATTTAATAGGCTAAGCGCTCAATATCTTTGTTGTTTATTATCTTAATACATACCTACATACATAAATCACGTCTTTATCTCTTGCGGGGTAGACGGAGCCTTAGGTAGCAAGACCTAAAAGCCTCGTTTAGCATGATTATCATAATGTTGAAAAAAAAATGATTTGCTGCTTCGAAACGACACGTGCAGTATAACTCCGTCTCAGTGACAAATACAGGTATATAAAAAAAATACGAGCATGACTCAAAACAAAATAGTGATCACTTGGGATTCACAGATCAAATTTAAATACAATAGTTATTTGTTATGCAAGGCTGCAAAGTGTTTGTTTGGCGCGAGTGCCTGAGTTGACCCGAGCAAGCGAAGGATTCTATGATTGAACCACGAGCGAAGCGAGTGGTTCAAAAGAAGAATCCTGAGCGTCGCGAGGGTTTCAAGGCACGAGATACTAAACAACTTTGCTGCCGAGCGAAACACACAATTTTTCACCTCACTACAGCGAGAAAAATGGTGGATGAAAGAAATACAGTCTAATAGTAAATCAGTTTTTTTATTCTTTTTCTTCTAAATAAGAAAGGTAAAAGGATCTAAGCCCATACAGCCTAGTCTAATAATCTAATAAGTAAAACATTTTTTTCTGATTGTTCTATCATATTAATTTCTTGTGTATTATACTGTTTTATCAAAAACCAAACAACAATTTTGGTCAACTTTTTGGTTTCCCGACGAGAAATCTCTAAAAACTTTTATTATTTTTTTCTGATCATAGATATATTTTTAAAAAGAAAGTTAAAAAATCGCACTAACTAGACTGAATTAAAAAAATGGGGCACGTTCTGAATTTGCATCATAATAATCTGTTTTTTCCTGCTTGGTTGCTATTTTTGTGGTTAACCACAAATTAAATTCATTAATAAAAACCAATATCGTTTTTTCTTTTAGCAACGAAAGTTAGCAAATCTTGAAAATTACTTACGAAGTAACGGATTTTAAAATAAATTAATAATGGATACCGGATCGCGTTTCTGAACGTGACATTATGTTTTTTTTTATACGATGAAAAAGTTAGGGGTCTGAGGGGCTACTCCGAAATTCGATTTTCGAACTTCGTGTCATACCGTCCCTTTCACTCTCAAATTAGTGACTATTAGTGTGAGCGGAACGAAACGAAACGAACTTCGAAAATCGAATTTCGGAGTAGCCCCTCTGATAACAAGTTCGACATTTGAAGTTCGCATTATATTCCGTCCTTCTCATTCACCTAATTAAGTACTATTCGTATAAGCGAGACGACAACATACGAAGTTCAAAGTTCTAATTTCTGAGTATATGAGTAGGTGGGCAATGGTGGTCATCGTCACGTTCGAATTTCAAAAACCTTTTCCACGCAAGCGTGGAAAAAGCAATTTTCCACGCAGATTTTGAAGGAGAAAGACAGCCTTTTCGAGCAAGTGAGGTGAAAAATAAGTTTTTGTGTTGAACGCGTCAATAATAAAGATTATTTGTTATTTTTGCATTGTATTCATAAAACCAAACTAAATAAAAAATCTCGAAGCACGCATATTTATTTATATTTTCCATTTACCGATGGAACTCGAGTAGCTATTTTCTTTTAAGTAGCATAATATTGAATATTTAAATTTCAGTACAATGTTTGATACTCAACAAGCAATCAGAGCTTTATTCGTAAGAATGAAGGGGGTTATTCTCCAACATATTGAATGCGCAGCCTTTCAGTGAATGCGACGCGGTGTGAAATATTAAAACAAGTATTGCCTCCCAGCCCGACAGGCTTTCGGTTCGGTTCACCGAGGTTATTGCAGTCTGAGCACGTGTACGAACTTATACGTCATTCGATAACACGAAAGGCACAATAATATACGTATTAATCTAAGTTTCTGTCGACAATTACATTTTTAATACTAGCATTTTGGCTGATTCTACTGTTGTTGACATTATTGTCATCCATCCTACATACAGGTCCCGAAAGTAGTACCACAACCTTATGGGGGAGATAGGTGTGAAATGTTTTACTCAAAATGACACTAAATTTTATTCCCCAAGAGAGGTCAAAACTAGGGTGCGAGTCGGGTTACCTCCACGTGTGGTCAAGAGCTGCGGTTCGTTTTTGGATCCGTCCGGGGGGAAAAGCAGTGTTTGGTCCGGTGCACCCTGGGCATCGGCTAATGATCCTGGCAGTTTCTGAGGGATATCATTGACTGTTGGCTAAGAGCCCGACAAGGGGGAGGGTCTTTGACCATTACCGTACAACGTTGCCGACATTTTGTCACAAGATTTTTGAATTATATTTTTTCCGCACTGACATTGGCCCAAGCCTTACGGCCGCCATTAAGGAGAGAAGAAGAAGAGGTCAAAGCTTGAAAGAAGTGAGAAATTTGTAAATTTGCCAGTTGACCTACCCAGCTATCCCCCCTTTAGTTAGTCGTGTTATTTACAGAACATTACAATACAATACAATACAAATACTCTTTATTGAACACCACAAATCAGTACAAAACAATACAGAAACAAAGAACAATGTAGACAATAGGCGGTCTTATCGCTTAATAGCGATCTCTTCCTCTTAACATTCTGTATGCAAATCTTTCAAATCAATTGGACCAATCGTAGCAGATAAATAGATACGCTGTAATTAATTGTGCGTTTATTTTTGATATAATCTTAAAACTTTCCTAAGAGCTGGTGTTGCTGTCATGTCTCTCTATTTTCTTTGAGACGTAAGGGTGAACCTAGGGTACGATTTTTGAAACCACACAATTCGTCAATCTCTGTTGACTAACGAATAATCTCGATAAAAAGAGAACAAGTTTGACTACGTCATTTGTCAGGATTGGGACGAGGCCTGTCACGGATCTTTCGCGTCCGTTACTCGTAACTTCCGAACCAGTGAGTCGAGCTACCCGCCTGTCAAGTAGACAGCTACCCGTCCAAAGAAGTAACGGTTTGTTTTTAAAGTAATTAAAATTAAGTGAGGGTTGGAGTTTGATTCCATTCCAATTAAAATAAGTTACAATCCGTTAATAATCCTTATAAAGTCGACAAAGACTTTACCGCAATGAACATTAATTGTTGTGGCACAGTAGATACACGCAAAAACCGTGGTAGCGTGGTAGTTTTTATAGCCCCAAGCCTTTTAATTCTAGGAGAAAGCCTGTACCCTGCAGTGGGACGTATAAACGTGAGGCGTCCCTATCTAAGCAGTCAAAATAGTAGAATGAAAAAGTACGCTGCCAAAAGAAACCGATACAACACTTTCAATAAGTCGCTTTCGCTTTTCCATCTCTTCTCCGGGGCCACTACGAAAAAGATGAACTCTTCTGTCACTTTTATTCTCACAAACCCGTTCCAATTAACTCGCTAATCTGCCCTATTTCATGCAGTGTACGATTTAGAACAGATTGGATGTTAAGCCCTGGATTATCTCCGGATTGCGGGATTTTGTTACTTAGTTTTCCGGGAAACAGTTTGTATTTGCCAGCTGGATCAACATCTGAATAAGTACGTCCCACCGCCGGGCACAGGCCTCTCAGAAAGAGGGCTTGGATAGTTCGCACGCAAGCCGAGTGCGGATTCAGTGAAGCAATTTACCTTGAACAATGTCGCAGAAATAGCACTCACTTGATCGAAACACAATCAATGTCCACCATTTTAGTGTAGCTGAATTTCAGCTATATTCAGTATAACCTTTTAAATTAGCATGAGTCAGGCGTTGACTAAACACGGAAACAAGTTAACTCATTCAGTCAATGCCGTTTAAAATAAGTAAATACTTTATCTTAATTTTATCTAACAACGCGAAATATTAAATTTTACGGTCAAGGTTGGCGAAGCACGCAGCTGGCGGCATGCGAAGGCTTTTTATTGGGTTTTTTCAAGTACGCACGGGAAGTGCTGTTTCACGGACGCGAGTATTGTCAGGACTACTGAAGGCTTGACAAAAGACTTAAACCAGCGGTGAAGTTTATTAAATACTTCCGTCGGGACACCGGAGCAAAAATCCTGCTCGTATATTAAAGAGGTGAGTAAAGAGCGAGAGAGAAGTTTGATAGCGGCCCGGGCCTTGTATAACGCGCGGAGACTTGCGATTGCATTTATCATCTCTTTCTGCCCTCATCCTATATCGTTTGCCAGAAAAGAATTGTGAATGCGATAGTGATTCCGAGCACATTAGGCAATAAGGTCTGGCGGGAGTAAAATTGTTAGGGCGAATAGAACTGTGATAATGCTCCCCGTACCATACTTAGCTTTAGAGCGCCTAAGGCGTCGGATTGGGTGCCAAAATCATTGTGGATCGGGGTGCAAGACTAGAAACAGTCGACAAAAGGGTTTCGAAAGACAACATGCTCTAGCGGTAGGACTACACGCGAGGTCTCTCAGAATTTTTCCGAAACAATTCAGCAGGAGGTTGAGTAATTGAGTTAGACTTAACACCCCTACAAAGACTTTTGAAGTGAAAACTTCTTTAGCGGAGTTGTGCACTTTCGGGATGGGTAAAAATGTTAAACTCGCGTCAGGTCGCGTGACCTGAAATTCAAAAATTCGAAAATTCGTAACACTGGGGGAGAGTTGCTGCTGGAACGTTTAAGCGGTGCTGAGCGCTTACGCGAGTGTGCGTGTGTGTAGCTTTCACTTCTGCCGGCACTCTCGGAGTGCAACCCGTTGTCATTTTTATTTCAATTTTGCATTCAAAAAGTCCCACGATTGACGCGATTCACTTTGAACATCAATCAGTGTATAGAAACATTCAAAAATCCTGAAGAAAATTCACAGGGCTATTTAGTCAAACTCTGTGTAATGTCTCTTGGCGAACAAATGGCTTGATTGTCGGCCAAGCGCACCGAGTGCTTCACAGAAGTGTTTCGTTTAGAGAATTACGCCCCCGTAGACATCTTCTGGTTCATAATGATGGTAAGGGTGGTAGCGATGAAAATATTAAAGCTGTCTTTCTTAAACTCATTGTGGAATTCATAATGTCACATTGACGAGCAATTTCAATTATCATGGGTTTTTTTTTTCGAATAGGAAGGCAAACGAGCAAGTGGGTCACCTGATGGTAAGTGATCACTACTGCCCATAGACACTCGCCACCCCGGAGGGATTGCAGATGCGTTGCCAACCTAGAGGACTAAGATGAAATGCCTCTTGTGCCCGTAATTTCTCCGGCTGTCTTACTCTCCTCAGCGGAACACAGCAGTGCAAGCACTATCGGATATAGGATTAGCGAGTAAGATGGTGGTAGCGATCCGGACGGACCTTGCACAAGGCCCTACCACCCGCAAAAGGTGGGTGAGACAAATGCGAATAGAAACGTCTAGAAAACAATAAGCTTGACTGATGACTATCGTCAAAACAGACGAACCTGTAAGCTCAAGTTACATATGTGTGTTGTATGAGGGCTTCAGAGTTGTTTTTAACAAACTTTCCACATTAGTCAAAGCTCAGGCATTCCGAAAGCTTAACACGAGTTAGGAAAGTTCTTTATGGTAATGAGGCGTCATCGTTTGAATTATTCGGGTTTTAAGTCTGTTCGGGTTTCAGGTTTCTTTTATACCGAGCTTACATAATGAAGATGGCCATTATACAGGATGGTCCGAAAGTAGTACAGCAAACTTAAGGGGGAAATAGGAGGGCTGGTCTTATCCTACTACGAGTATCATCACTACATAGTTTAAAACAAAGTCGCTTTCTCTATCCCTATGTCCCTATGTCCCTATCTTCAAAACTACACAACGGATTTTGATGCGGTTTTTTTTAATAGATAGAGTGATTCAAGAGAAAGGTTTTTATGTATAATTCTATGCAGACGAAGTCGCGGGAAGAAGCTAGTAATATTATAAATGCGAAAGTTTGTGAGGATGGATGGATGTGACGATGTGTGTTTATGTTTGTTTCTTCTTCACACTGAAACGACTGGGCGGATTTGGATAAAATTTGGAACCGAGATAGCTGTTACCTTATATTAACATATCTATAGGCTACTTTTTATCACGGAAAATGTCATATTTCCCGCGATAAACATGTCAATAATCGTAACTGCCTAGTGTCGCCACGTTATTAATTATTGCAGACTAGCGACCCGCCCCGGCTTCGCACGGTATATTATGCATGTATTATACATATAAACCTTCCTCTTGAATCACTCTATCTATTAAAAAACCGCATTAAAATCCGTTGTGTAGTTTTGAAGATATAAGCATACATACGGACAAAGGGACAGAAAAAGCGACTTTATTTTATACTATGTACCTAGTGAATATACTGTCAACATCAGTTCTTGAGTCTAATTCTACGCGGACGAAGTCGCGGGCAGAAGCTATCGCCAAATATGGAAAAATTACCGTAGTTAAAGTCTGACCAAATAGTATTCCCTAAGAAAAGTCGAAGCTTTAACAAAATGAAATAGAAGAGGAACAATTAAAATTAAAAATCGAAATATCTCGAAGACGGTGAGACTATATCTTCTCTACTATATAAAAATAAGTCGGGTTTTCCTTCCTGACGCTATAACTCCAGAACGCACGAACAGATTTCCACTGTTTTGCATTCGTTGGAAAGGTCTCGGGCTCCGTGAGGTTTATAGCAAAGTATCATAGGCTATATTTATAATAATTCTGCGCGGACGAAGTCACGGGCAACAGCTAGTTAGTAATATAATCTGACCAATACTATAAACACGAAAGTTTGTTAGTATGGATGTATGGATGTTTGTTACTCTTTCACGGCTGAACAGATCTGGATAAAATTTGGAGCAATAGTCTGGAATACCGCATAGGCTACTTTTTATCCCGGAAAATTGCGTAGTACCCGCGGGATAACGATAAATGGATTCTTTGCAGAAGACACGGGCAACTGCTAGTTTTTCCATATTTGGTAGATGACCTCTACCAAAATTAATTAGAGCAAGTGCCAGTGATTGTTTGGATTTATTTGTCACGTGTAGAGTGGACGAATCAGAATCGGATTTACATAGTACATACATACATACACATACACAAATCACGTCTTTATCCCTTACGGGGTAGACAGAACCTTAGGTAACAGATACCTACAGGCCACATTTAGCAAGATTGTGGGCGTATAGGTGAAAAATGAATTCAAAATAGTGATGGGTTGCTAGCCTCATCGCCTATAACATGATTCCTATGATTTTCGCCCATTCCCTCGATGGGTTTTTACCATCTGCGCGGGTAGAGAAGCGACTGGTATATTCTATGTTTTTTCTTTGCTCCCAGACCAGCATGGAAGAAACATATATACATAGTAGGTTTACATAGTAGGTGGGTAAAATTATTCGCTGGCTTTTTTGTTACAATTGGACATTGGAGTAATAATTGAAATAAACAAAACAGTTGAAAATTTTATCAGTGAAGATTTGGTATCCATACTATTTTAAAAGAACTTTCTTCTAACAGAGTCGCAATAGGATTTGAAGAAACGTATATCACAATATTGTCTAAGGTAACAAACAAAGAAATATTTGTCAAAAATTACCTTCCCGTAAACACGCATTCTGCTGAAGCTTTTACTATTTGATGCATTCCTGACATATTAAAACATAACACAACAATTAAAAGTCGATTCAAAATTATCCATTACACGCGAAGAAAACCTGACGCGATCCGTACCCTCTATCTTAATAAAAAATAGCTTAAAAATAAAAAGTACTATGAGGCCTAACATAACTGTTGAATATTTCAATAATTCTGAAACACAACCCCCAACAAAGGCATCAAACACCTATTTATCTGACGAAAACACGAGACCAACTCATTGTCAGTCACAAGTCGCAGTCAACACGTGGTTGTACAAAAAAAAAACAAGTATTATTCACATAAAACACCGACTTACCTCTTGGTCTTCGAGCTCAGGTACCGACCACGTTAGCAGAACTTGAATGTTATCAATGTTTATGTGCGAAATCGAAATCGAGAGACAAACAGCCGCGGGCACAGCACGCGGCGATCAAGCCACGAATGAATGAAATGCCTGGGGTTGTCTGGGAGGGCGGGGCCGAATCCGGGCTGAAAACGCCACCAAATAAAAAAGCGCCACAATTTTCCACCCGCACACTGAAAAAGAAGCGTTCATTCATAGTCGGGTAATGGAAAAGTATCTGCTGCTTTGTGTGGGGAGCAACCGACTGGATACAAGAGGCGACGTCGTCATGTCATCCGAAGGGTGGTAGGCGTTTTTTATTTCGCCAGGGTATATCTGGATGTTCATTGTTGTACTCATTTGGGTGCTATTGAAAATTTCTGCGGCAATGTCACCATAAAGTAGGCGTTATAGTGTGGTTATACGCATTCTGAAGATAGTAATGTGGTTGTTTATGAGAAATACGAGCAATGCTGTGTTAAGAATGGACCATAGTCCGTGTTGTGTAAATTCAACATTGCCGCTTCGCTTCTGAGGGAATTCAGATATTAAAATATATGAGAAGTTAATTTGAATTTAAGCTTCGTTTTTTACAACGTCATATTGAAATTATTTTATGATGAAATAAAAATTATGCTTAAGCTTATTTTAGACTAGTTCTTGATCACGGTTTTGTCTATTATGCAAGTCTACATTAAGGGTTGCTGTGTGAAAGGAAATAGGTACTTTCATTGACAAAAATATAATCGTATTGATTTTAATTGCGGTCCTTAAAAACAAAAGGCTAAAGGACTTTGCAATCAGGCCACATTTTTTTTAAAGTTCTTAGCCGGCTGAAAGGGTTTGCATCCATGGCCAAAAAAAAAACGCAAGTTTTGACATTTTTAGATGAGTTTTTTTTAATCGGCTCCTGGGCAATGAAGTAAAATACCGGTATTTTCTTGTTTCAGTTTAGTTTAAGTACACATTATAGTTGCTAAACGAATTTCAGTTTATCACCGCCCAGTAAAGAGTACATAAAACAAGTAATGGGCAATATTTAGTTAGCACTAAACATGAACGTTGCCGTAAAGGATAATGGGCAATTTTCCGCCGTTCCGATTTACAGGCAATTAAACTGAAATCGTCGATAATTGTTATTGGACGACGTTGTCATTCTTTCCATTTTTACAACCTTTTTTGCTGACAATACTTACTGAATGCTGCAACTTTGCCAGCTGGTGCCAACATTGCCTTAATCAGTTTCCGGACGATTTATTAGTTACGGTTCTTTAACTACATTATTTCGGATATTTACCCATCTTAAGGCAATGTTGAAGTCAGGTGGCAAATTTGCAGAAGTTAACGATACTTGATTTCAAAATATGTAATCAAGTGAGCATAATTCACGTCTGCGACTTCGTTCGCGTGGAGTTTTAGAAGAGTTGTAAATTTTAATGAATCAGCTCCAGGCTAAGCCTCATGTGGTAGGAGAGGTAATTACACAAAAGATCGAAGTGTATTCGTAGAGAGCCCTAGACTAAGATAAGATAAGATAAACCTTTTAGTTTAGTTTAGTCATTTAAGTAACGGAATAGGATCGTCTATATAACTCTATCGGTTAATTCCTCAACGCCATTCTTCACTATATTTACAAATAAACGAAACTGAGACGCAAATAACCTAAACTTCACACAGCTTCGCACAAAGGATGTGAAACGTGAAATACATTTCTGCAACAAATTCACAAGCGTCTCATTCAATAAGCTTGAAACAATATTTCTTTTATGAAATTACATTCTGAAGTCAAACATAATCAAACGCCGATATTATTGTTGTGGACGCTCACCCTTACAAAGTTTCCAAGTATATTCCAAGTAGTTAGAATAAAGAAGTTTTTTGTGATTTTTTTTTGCTTACGTTAGGCATGTACCTTTTCCCACTCCGGAGGAAACGAACGGGGAGAAGGCGGCGATAATATCGCGCTTCCCCCCTAGTGGCGCTGGTTGTTAAGGGCTGGGATCCCCTAGCAGCCTTAAAGGGCCACAGTGTTAGGGGGGGATCACGCATTCCCGATCCCCCCCTCTCGGAGAGGAGGTCCAGCTAGGGTGGCTGGGCCGGCCAGCGGGTGCCGTGGTTCACAATATGCTCCCATAGCACCCGCTGTCTGGCAGTTGAGGGAATACCGGTTTTAATGGGTATGCCTTCTACATTCCTTCGCTCCCAAATAGGAGGGAAAGAATGGAGGAGGAGAGCCCCATACACCCCGCCGCGTCGTCCCAATCGGTGGATTGTGCGTAGTGCATTTTCCCTCCGATTAAAAAAAAAAAAAGGTATGTACCTTTTTCTTCTTTTTAATATGGCCCATCGATCGATGCGATGATGTCACCAACGTCAAAGTAAAAAAATACAGTATTAAAAAATCTTGTGACCTTGCGTATCCTCATTGCAGATAGTAACTGGTAGTTGTCCCATTCAAAA
The DNA here is from genome assembly GCA_949127965.1 of Pandemis corylana. Lineage (NCBI taxonomy): Eukaryota > Metazoa > Arthropoda > Insecta > Lepidoptera > Tortricidae > Pandemis > Pandemis corylana. The sequence continues at coordinate 5,271,818 of OX421871.1, forward strand.
CTGGCAGGTTATTGAACAAGACGTCCACCTACTTGCCGTGTCGTATCCAACCTTGACATTGGCAGAATCAGCAAAAAGTTGATGGAGCCACTTTCCTAAATTTGAACTGAATTGAAAAATCTTGTGACAAAAATGTCGGCAACGTTGCACGGTAGAACACGGTCAAAAGACCCTTCCCCCCTGTCCGGCTCTTAGCCAACGGTCAATGATATCCCTCAGAATCTGCAAGGAAATAATGAACCGATGCCCAGGGTGCGGACCAAGCACTGCTCTTCCCTTCGGACGGATCCAAAAACGAACCGCAGCTCTTGACCACACGCGGATGTAGCTCGACTCGCACCCCCATTTTAACTGAATGCCAGCCACAGTGTTTTGACTAGACAAACAGCCGGACTCACGAACTCCCACATGGAAATTGGCTTAAGTTTAAGAAGAGAGAATGTTCCTAACATTGCATTGTGTGGGGAACCTACCGTCTCAACGTGTGGGTTTGTTTATCAATCAAGATCAGAAGGATCAGCATGAGATTCAGAATGGCAATTTAATTCTGCTACGTGGCCATGGCTCTTTGTGTTGTTTCGCGGAATGAGAAGTTTCCAGAAACTCTAGTATTCTGCGATGAGGTTTGAGATGAAAATAAATGTGTTGGTAACTAATGAGGTGCTTAGCTTCGAATGCGGCTAGCAATACATCACTATTTTTATTTACGCCCACGGTCATCCTGAGCGTAGCCTTTTTATTACAAGCTTTATTTTAACTTGCAACGTATGTATGTATGAATGTATGTTTGTCCGGGTGAAATCTTGCGACTCAAGTTTGAAGTAGATATCTTCATCTGACTGACCTGAAATTTTGCATACTTATGTAAGTCAGGTGACAGTACAATAATCTGGTAATAGAATTCTGATGGTCCGGCCAGGACCGTCTCCGCAGGAGGGAACTCTTCAACGGTTCGTCCGATTGACTTGAAATTTGGTTTACATGTGTAGGACAGATGACAATGCAAGTACAGTCAACAAATAGTACAGTCAGCAAAAAAAGCTTGTATCTAAAATGAAATTCTTAGTTTAGCTTATTTCCGTAAGGGATAAAGGCGTGATTTATGTATGAGTACTTCGAAAAATTGCACTTCGGGAGTTCAGCGGGTACATACTTACTAGTTACCATCTAAACGCTCAGAGATTCAATATTCCAAAGAGAAAATGAATAGCTTGTTAAATATTTACAATCTCAAAGCAACAAGTGTCTTCTTGGCACTTGGCGCCGCTCAATTACTTGGCCAGTAATGGCCGACCACGGGGACTTTTTACTCGTTCAAACTCCATTTTGATCTTAATTAAGTTGGAAAAATGTGAGATTAATATCGTCTCTAATTGTGGTTCGTTGGGTATAAAGTTCCTTTTTATTTAAGTTTTATGATTTACTGGCTTCTGCTCGCGACTTCGTCTGCGTAGAATTATACATAAAAACCTTCCTCTTGAATCACTCTATCTATTAAAAAAACCGCATCAAAATCCGTTGTATAGTTTTGAAGACATAAGCATACACAGGGACATAGGGATATAGGGATAGAGAAAGCGACTTTGTTTTGTACTGTAGTGATGAAAAATACCAATGTTTCTTCTCGTGTCTTGGGTTTTCAATGTACGAGTATTTAAGGATTTATTTATTTAATTTTTATTTAATTTAGATTATCACCACTATTAGTAAGTATTACCAGTATGGCTAGCGCAATATCCGTCTTACTCTAACTGTTTGTTCTAGAAAGAGACGAGTAGTCTATCTCGCGCGCAACACAGCTCTCACGCGCTATCGTGCTAGCCGTGGCATATTATATTAATGCACATGCTTATCTTTTGGTTTGTATTCTATTATCGATTAGACCGAATAATTTATGCTATTCAACGTTTAACAGTAAAACTCCAGTCCGTTCTGCTGAGTAGGTAATTTATTTGTACGAGGATCCCACCTGCCCAGTCACGACAAGTCTTCATTCCGAGCACATAAATTGATAAACACTACGCGCACGGCAACAGATGGCGACACTAAAATAACACGCGCACCTTTGAAGTGTTGCGCGTGCGTTGTGTCAGTCTAGCGGATGTTGATGACGTCACAGCCGCGTTGGTAGTGACGGTGACAACTATCAGACACGGGAATTGGAAGTGTTTGATTTACGTGTTAAATTAAAAAATATTCCGTACAGAAACTAGGTATTTCCACGCTGGTCTGGAGCAAAGAAAATATATAGAATGTATCAATTGCTTCTCTTCCCGCGTAGATGGTGAAAGCCCATCGAGAGAATGGGCGAAAATAGTTGGAAACAATAAGCGATGCGGCTAGCATCCCATCACTATTTCGATTCCCCTTTCCAACTTTACGCCCACAACCATGCTAAACGTGGCCAACTTAGTTACCTTAGACTCTGTCTACCCCATAAGGGATAAAGACGTGATTTATAAGTATGTAAGTATGTATACTTAAGGTCGTCTTGAAGTTATGGACCATAGTTATAGTTCTGGACTGTAGTAAACATGTCTCAATGCTCATGCAATTTTTTAATTTTTTAAAGATTATTAATAAAAAAAATAACAAATTAAACTAGGTAACTAGCTAACTAAAAATAAATTAAATACAAAACCACATCTAATCTTTAAAAAATACAATTAAAAAAGCGGAGGCCCCCGCGGCAGGGTACCGCAGGCGCTGGCATACTAGTTAATACGCTGGATACTAATACGCTGTCCAAGGAGGCGGCCAGCTCTGCGGTCACCCGTAGCGTCTATTAGCCTCTTCGAAATATCTTTGAAGAGGCTAATAGCGCTGGAACCCAAAATAAAAACAAAAACATTAAAATAAGTAGCTCATTGTAAAATAATTTGCATTTAAAGTTGGTTAATTATGTCTGTTACAAGAAACAAAATGATAATTCAAACTACGAACCGCGAGAATACCGAAGCAGCTACTTATAGTATAGCTTCCTAACAATTCCTAACTTCCTCATCCCGAGAAAGCTTAAAGGCTTTGGTAAATTGCATTCTAAACCCAACGAGCTGAAGTCAAAACACAATTACAAGAAACAAACACAATTACGAGCCGCACGCGTCGGTTTGCCGCGCTACGCCGATTTATGGTCGCATCAACTGTTTTAGTGTACTACTATAGACCGACCGATTTAATGAGTCCTCGCCCGCGCGGCACAGGGGCGCGGGGTAGGACGGCATAGGTAACGTGACCATACGTCCCGGTTTGGGCGGGACAGTCCCGGTTTTAGGCAGTCTGTCCCGGTGTCCCCAGCGAAGCCAAATTCGGTTTTGCAAGCAGACCCAACGATAGTTTAAAATTATACGTACCTACACGTATCTAAAAACAAGACCGTATATTTAAAAAAAATATATTCAGTCGACAAATACAAAAATACGACTTAGAAGTCACGCTACTGGGGGCTTAGTTAGTAAGTCGTGCCAACTTAACTTGTGTTTAGAGCTTTAATTATTTTGTGTTATTAATATATCTTCTATAATAAAGTACTTGTAAAACACTAAAAACTTTTTTTTAATATATATTTCCGCAGATGTGTCCCGGTCTGACAAAATAAATAAATGGTCACGTTAGGCATAGGGGACCTGTCTCCGTGCGGGCGGGTAGTGCGTCTGCCGCCCGCACCTCTCTCGGCCCCCTTTGTCGTCCCACCCCGCGCCCCTGCACCGGGCGAGGACTCATTTTAAGCGGTTGGTTAAGACTGGAAGGATAATAAATCCTTACTAATATAAATGCGAAAGGAACTGTGTCTGGAACTGTCTGTCTGTTATGCTTTCACGCCTTAACCACTGAACCGATTGTAATGAAATTTGGTTCAGTCCTGGGGATGAATAGTTTTCGCCCCGGAAGACCGCATGGTTTCCGCGGGATAGCGATAAGCGAATTCTGCGCTGTCAGAGTCGCGGGCAACAGCTAGTTTATTAAGTACTAGCCTTCCGTCCGCAGCTTCGCCCGCGATAAATAAATTTTCCCGTAGGAAAAGGTATTTTCCCGCGGTAAAAAGTAGCCTATGTCACTCAGTGATAATGTAGCTTTCTAACGGCAAAAGAATTTTAGAAATCTGTCCAGTAGTTTCGGAGCCTATTCAATGCAAACAAACAAACAATCAAATTTTTCCTCTTTATAATATTAGTATAGATTAATAATAAGCTTGATACGGAGTTTTAAGGTTCTGAAACAATAGGCTCTTTATTAAAATTAAGTACCTATACAAACTTTACGAAGCTCCATTTCGTGGAGTTCCGATTCCGTGTAGTTAACGCCAGAGTACTTTTTATAGACTGCAAAGTGAACGCAACTCTGACTTATCTTAACCTAACTATACCTATTTTTAAATTTCTAAACGCACTGAAAATTACAACATATAGAAAAATCCGAAAAGTAAAGCAGTGTCGTACAGACAGCATTCAAACAGATGACGCTTAGCGACAATAAATCGCATAGTAACAAGGTCACGTGACAGCTAGTAACAGATGGAAAAAATCGAAGGCTTACCCACTTGCTATGGGTGGTGTAGGGGTGCACGCGTCACGGAATTCGATTCCCGGCCAAAGCTTTACTTTTCGGATTTTTCTATGTGTTTTAATTTTCTAACGGTGAAACCGTAAAAGTAAACATAAAAAATCAAGAAGTAAAAATTCTTGATTCATTTGATAGTACCTATTTTTGTTTTGCATAATGAACAAAGACAATTTTTAATATCCCCAGCGAGTCCGAAATCGGCATAAGGATAAATTTGAGAGAAAAAATCAACTCCCAAACCCCACGCCTCTCATAATTCGTATTTGCTTCGCCCAAATCGTTTGAACAAGTAATTTTCTGCAGCTTATGCCCCAATAGTCCTTACAAACATCATGGAACAAAACAGCGTAAGATACACGCAGGTCTTTGTCGCTTACGCTGTTAAAGATTTGAGTTGTGTTCTGAGCAACATCAGAGATTTAGAGCTACTTTTATTTGCGTAAACACGTATTTAATGATCTTTTAACGTAAATATCTTGCGAATCTTTAAATTGATTTTGGGATATTACGTCTGCTTTTAGACAAGCGTTGGTTTGCAGCTTTGCTTACCTAGAATATGTCTTGTATAAGACAGTTTTTGCAAGACGAATTACCGAATAGAGTGGAAATATCTCACAATCTATACTGAATTAAAATCGCCAGATTGTTACGGCGATTGCTGCTGTCTAATTGAAAGGTCACTCGGGCCCAAGGTCAATCGGGGCACTAGAGTTGGACGAGTATTTAATCGATATCGATAATAAGTGAATGTTAAATCGTTGTATAACATAGATTGTGAATAAAATATGCCATCGGATAAGTATACGGCGCTGTATAGGTACTAAATAAATAATATCCAGCCTACATACGTCCCACAATTGGGCACAGATCTCCTCTTAGAATGAGAGAGAGATTGGGCTATAGTTCCTACGCTGGCTCAGTGCGGGTTGGGAACTTCACACACACCATTGAATTACTTCGCAGGTGTATGCAGGTTTCTTGGAGCTGTCTAGGTGCTCAAAAATAATGTCTGAACACACAACTGACAATACGGTCGTCTGTAGATTTTTTCAGTAGTCTTTTATCCCTTACGGGGTAGACAGAGCCTAAGGTAACAAGACCTAAAGGCCACGTTTAGTATAATTGTGGTCGTTTAGGTGGAAAAGGGAATCAAAATAGTGGTGGCTAGCCGCGTCGCGTATAACATGATTCCTAAGATTTTCGACCTACGTTTTACGATATGAAAATGTGTGTTAATGTTTAAAAATAACTGTTTCTCATGTGTAAAAAACTAGCAGTTATAGCCCACGTTCGATTGTGGTTAACTCCAATGAAATCTAGGTTCGTAGACCAGACTAAACAGGGTTAGAATTATATAATGTTTATGAAATTACTTTCATCTTTTATTACTAAAATTAAATAAGCATTTAAAAGATTCATCAGCCACATCAAACATACTGTTATTTGAGACCGCGACCGAAAGATATAGGTAACGGTCAAGTTGAAAAGGTAGGTACATAGGTATATATTTTTTTTATACTATAACTAGCTGTTGCCCGCGGCTGCGCTTCCGTTTTTTTTCTTCTAAATTTCAATATTTTCTTACCGTCTAAACCTTCCCTGGGCTTCCACGAATATTTAAAGATTAAAATTAGACAAATCGGTTCAACCGTTCTCGAGTTTTAGCGAGACTAACGAACATGCAATTCATTTTTATTTATATAGATATAGATAAGATAGATATATAGATATAGATAGGCTTACGTTTGACTTCAATCTCGTTTGATGGAAGGCGAAGATGAGGTCTGAGGAACAAGCTATAAATTGCATAGTGTTCGATGGATAAATAAGCAAACGATTTCTTCGTAGTTTTCAATAATCCATTAGGTAAGCGACAATACCCGGAAATAATAACCAATGAGCGAACAAGTCCAAATTGGACCGCTGATAGACGTGCAGCCGAAGTGAAGCAGCTTAGAGCATCAAACCCACTGGAGACGTCAGCCGTGGGGTCTCAATGTAGGTATGTGTGTACCTATGTAAACACTTTGTAAAAAAATAGAAATATGCAAAAACACGAGCGTAGTGGAACGGTCGGTTACAGTAGCGAAGTAGCAAAGTGATTTTTTTTTCATTAATTACCTTCACAAAGTAACACCCGATACAGTCAAAATAAAAAGAAGAAAAAAAAGCTCCATCTATAATATAGGATTCGGTTAGAATTAAGATAGAATGTAAAATTGCTATAAAAAAATATGGAAAAAAATATATACATAGGTACTACATACAATTCACTTCTTTATCCCTTACGGGGTAGATAGACAGAGCCTAAGGTAACAAACCTACAGACCACATTTAGCAAAATTGTGGGCGTATGGAAAATGAAATCAAAATAGTGATTGCATCGCCTATAACATGATTCCTACGATTATCGCCCATTCCCTTGATGGGCTTTTATTATCTGCGCGAGAACAGAAGAAAACTGGTACATTCTACGTTTTTTCTTTGCTCCCAGACCAGCGAGGAAGGGAAAAAATCAAGGTTATAAATTGAAAAGTTTCTTGTATCTGCCGCTCTTACAGCTTTAGAGATATATCCCAAAATTATCCTTCAGTAAAAGGACGTAACTGCCACGATTTTTCAATAAACTATTACAGTTCGCATTGGCAACTCCGCGATCGTTGTCCTAACCATTTTCACTAGATATGTATTTATGTTTGTCCGAGTGGAATCTTGCGACTCAATTTTGAAGCAGATATAAAGATATCTGAATAAGGTCCTACCCGGGCCACCACAATTTTACTACCTGGTCAAAGAACCAATTGAGTTGAAATTTTGCATACTTTTGTAAGTCGAGCGACAATACAACAATCAGATAGTAAAATTCCGGTTGCTCGGCCAGGACCGTCTCCTCAGGGACTCTTCAACGGTTGGACGGATGCCAATGCAAGGACAGTCAGCTAAAAGCTTGTATTTAAAATGGAATTTTTAACAAAAAATATATTTGCGCACATGGCACCTCCGGTTGATTTAGTGCTCCGGAAGATACTCCGTAGTTTTCATTGGCCCACTTTGGACGGTCGCTGTTAATAATTTATCAGCTAATGCTTCTGTGTATAGGTACGCTATCACAATAAAAGATTCTGAGTGTTATTGGCATTGACCGAATGGTCGGAATGCGAGATTTAAAGCCGGGTACACACGCGATTAGTCACCGTAACTGTTGTACGTTACACACACACACACACACACACAATTCACGTCTTTATCACTTACGGGGTTGAGAGTCTAAGGTAACAAGACCTAAAGGCCACGTTTAGCACGATTGTGGGCGAATAGGTGGAAAGGGGAATCAAAATAGTGATGAGTTGCTAGCCGCATTGTCTATAAGTCATGATTCCAATGCCCATTCCCTCGATGAGCTTTTACCATCTGCGCGGGAAGAGAAGCAACTGGTACATTCTATGTTTTTTCTTTGTTCCGAGACCAGCGTGGAAGCAACCACAGTTACAAGTACAGTAACCGAAAACCCGAGTGTAGCATGGCCTATAATTATATACATACATAAATCACGTCTTTATCCCTTACGGGGTAGACAGAGCCTGAGGTAACAAAACCTAAAGGCCACGTTTAGCATGATTAAGGGCGTATAGGTGGAAAGGGAAATCAAAATTGTGATGGGTTGCTAGCCGCATCGCCTATAACATGATTCCTAGGAATTCCGCCTATGCCGTCGATGGCCTTTTACCATCTGCGCGGGAAGAGAAGCAACTGATACATTCTATGTTTTTCCTTTGCTCCCAGACCAGCATGAAAGCAAATGCCAGTATGTAAATTAACATCAGGAATATTATTCGTTAACCTGAACTTCTGCGCTCCATTCGCTTCGAGCGGTCTCCGGATAATACCTTCGTACCAAAAGCGGTCTATATATAAAATAATCGTAAACGTATCGAACTGTGCGTATTTGTAATCGAACGGGCTTGTTTACAAAACTGTGCGATGTTTATTTAGTTACGTTGGTAACATGACGTTTCCGAATTGGTATTCCGATTTGTATGTTTGCTCCTTTGATGTAAAGGGGCAATTACACTACTGCGTTCACTTAAAGACCTAAGTTTCAAACGACGAAGCAACTTTGGTTACCTAATTAGGATGCAGCTAACGCTCGCCGAGTGCGACGACTACGGTATTTTGCGGTCACCAGGTGTTGTATGCGGCGATCGCCTTAGTGTAAGTGCCTCATAATTTTGTAACAAACGCCGTGGACTATTAGAACAGCTAGTTGCCGTTACGTGCCGCTAGTGGCGCTTTAGACAGACCGTTACCGCGCTCGAGACGTTTTTGAATCGAAAAAGATGGATTGAATCACCACCATCATTATTTTCTGCTCTTTTGAGAATGAAGTAAATTATTTAAAAACAAAAGCCGAGTGGTTTATTGAATCTGGCGTCACGTGGAGGTCTGCTTCATTTGTAGTAGCTGAGTAGCAAGGTACCTAAATGTTTTTTGTTCATTAAAAAACCGACTGCAAACTCGTAACTAACTGAAAAAAAGAAAAAAGAACTAGAGTTTTCAAGCAATGGAATTTCCTTTGAATTCAAAACAGCAGACGTGGATTTTTTTCTATTTTTGGTTTGTACCTGTTTTATAGTTAGTTCTGAAAACTATCCAGTTAGTTTTGAGATTTACTGTATAAACGATTATCTAAGCCTCATAGTAAAACTAGATGAAAAACCGTAACCAAGGGTATTGAAGGGTTCATCACTTCTTAATTAGTAAGGCAGTTCAAGCCGAAACACGCAGCAAGTGGGAAGCCGGGGTGTTTGTCAAATAAAAACATTTTACAGGCAAATGTTGGCGAACCCTGACATTGAGCGGGTCAGGGCTGTTGTTGTTTCAAATATTCAGCGGCCGCCAACCTGCGGTGCAAGGTTGATAATGATTTTTTATTAACGTCGCGTTTGTACTATTATAATAGGTGCTGAGTTTTTTTACACATAATGTCTTTAATTATACAGCAAGTGATGTGATGACATCTCATCATTATAAGTTTTTGTTTCCCATCTAAAGAAAGTAAGAGGCTGTATATAACGCCTTCTTGTCTACAAAAATAACTAGCCTCATCCATAAATCACGCGATGTATACCGGCCATTTACGGTTGGAAGATTGTACATTTGACACCAACTAATTGACACTTCCAAGCATTCTTGAGAAAAAGGGTCTTGACAGACGTACAACGAAGTGATTCTATAAGGGTTTGTTTACTTTTGGGGCGCGGAAACCCTAAAAAAGAACTACGAAAACCTTATAAAACGTAAATAAATAAAGTTTGTAGTTTGTAGGTAGTCCGAAAGGCACTAAAACTTGTTTTGACTAGCGCTAAACAACCACGGCCCCATCGGACTGTTTTATTGTTTGACGAAGACTTCTATTTATTGTAGGAATTGTAGAAGTTGTACAAAAAGTCTGTGTTTGTAGGCCAAGTTCGAGCCGAGCAAATATTCGAGGATTACGTAGGTTATATGTAGACTTTTTTTAAGCTTAGGCGTTATTTGATTGTATTTTTGACTTAAGGAAAATCTGCGCTTTATCTCATCTATTTGGCGACAACTCTTTGCCTTGTAAATACTACTAACATAAATGCTAAAGTGCACTGCAATGCACTCTTCACAACGACCGCTGAACCAATTTACATACATACATACCGTCACGCCTCTTTCCTACAGGGGTAGGCAGAGACTACTTTGTTCCACTTGCTACGATCCTGACATACTTCCTTCGCTTTATCCACATTCATCAATCTCTTCATACATGCTCGTCGGTTTCGGGTACTCCTGACCTGACCTTTTTCCAAAACGTCTCCTATTTGGTCTCGGAGCTTCCGTCTAAGCCTTTCCTTCCCAACGCAACCATTCACACTCCCCATATAGATCTGTTTAGTTAGTCTACTTTCATCCATCCGCTCTACGTGACCAAATCAACTAAGCATACTTTTTTCTATCCTAGTAAGTAAGTAAGTAAATGCTTTATTGTACAAATATAAAGAAGCAGAGACAAATCACAAAAAAAGAACTTAAATATATGCACAAAGGCGAACTTATCCCTATAAGGGATCTCTACCAGTTAACCTTTGAGTAAATGAGAGGAGCATTAAGCGAGAGACCGACAAAGAGTGAGTTTAAAATATCCATATAGTGAAAGCCACAATAGAGCGTACATCTCAAAATACAACAAACATTTCATAAATAATCTACTAAATATCATTAAACACATGCATACATACACACTACATACAATATGAGTACACACATACAATATTTAAGAAAAGCCCTCCCTCACTATATCCTCTACCAACCAATAACCAATTTAGTTATTTGGAATTTGCTAGAATTTGCTAGAAATAGTTTCAATGCCGGGGAAGGACATGGGATACTTTTGTCCCAGAAAATCGTATTTTGCGCAGACGGGGTTGCGAGCAACTGCTAGTCAATTATAATTATTAAGGTATAATCCATAAAGCTAAGGGTAAGGCTCTTCCGTGCTGGTCTGGGAGTAAAGAAAAACCAGAATATACCAGTTGCTTCTCTTCCCGCGCAGATGGTAAAAGCCCGTCGAGGGAATGGGTGAAAATCTTAGGAACAGCAACCCATCAATATTTTCATTCCCCTTTCCACATATACGCCCAAATTCAAGCTAAACGTGGCCTTTAGATCTTGTTACCTAAGGCTATGTGTACCCCGTAAGGGATAGAGACGTCATTTATGTATGTATGTATTCAATTATATCCCACATCCATAAAAAAATATCTCGATTCTGTGGGGCTACTCCCAAGTTCGAAATTCTAACTTCATATCATACCATTCTTCTTACTCTCGTATTAAATACTATAAGTGTAAACGAGAGGGCACGTAACGGAGTTCGAATTTCGGAGTAGGGAAGCTAAACACTTTTTTTCCTGGGTTTTTCTGATGTGTATTCCCAAGCATCTGCAAAAGCAGTTTCCTTTACGCTCCGTTTCTCATTACCCTCGGATGAAAAATAGAGGTGTTATGTGTTCGACCTCTTGTTTGTCTTTGCTGGGAGTTGGGCCTTTGATAGTTTATTGTCTAAATGTGGAAAAAACAGTGTTATTATGTGAAGGTGACTTGAAGTTTGGGAACCAACTTTGGTAGTTAGGTACTTGGTAAAATAAAAATTACAAACAAACATAAACATAAATCACGCCTTTATCTTTTACGGGGTAGACAGAGCCTAAGGTAACAAGACCTAAAAGCCACGTATAGGTGGAAAGGGGAATCAAAATAGTGATGGGAGCCGCATCGCCTATAAAATATTCCCTAAGATATTTACCCGTTTCCTCGATGGACTTTTACCTTCTAAGCAACTGATACAAAAGATACAGAAAATATGACAAGATATAAAAATTACTTCTATATCGATTTTCTTGTGTCCCAATAAGGTATAGTCAACCGAATGGAAACAAGGGCCACTATATGGCCTTCTCGCAATAAGTGATAGGCTTGCTATTTGTGGCTGTTAGTGTCAAAGTACTCCAACGTTGATTGTGAAAAAGTTCTACAGAGGTTTGGTTGACAGTACCTAGTTTGAGGATAATTCAACCTCAGATAAATAAGGACGTTACTGAGCGTTTTCCAAAAAAAGTCCACATGATCATTTTTTCCAGAATTTAACTATTTTGGGTTTTTCTTACTCAGAATCGTTTACCCTATCGATCCTTATACAAGAAAAAATGTGTCCCAAAATGTCCATTCCGGTTCATCGCTTTTTTCATACAGGCATGTATGGGACGTGACGAACAGGAAAAAAAACCATAGTAAAATCTGGGATACATTTTTACTTGTATGAGAATCGATAGGGTAAACGATTCTGAGTAAGAAAAACCCAAAATATTTAAATTCTGAAAAAATTTACACGTGGACTTTTTTTGAAAAACGCTCTACTATGAATATGGATATTCAAACGATTGAAACGCCTGAACAGTTTGGAATGCAACATAGACTACTTTTAAATCTGTTCTACTAAAGTCGAGTACTCATCTGTGAACTGTAACCGTAATTGTTGCTTTACAGTAACCAAAAACCATAGTGTGGACGTGGCACGCGAGTCTGCAACAGTTAGGCCCAGAACAGACGGCGCAACGCGACTGCGATGAAACTGCAACGATCTATCTTGTATTACAAGATAGGAGATCGTGGTTCTTCACCGTCGATTTGAGTTTGTGCCATAGACTCCTAAGCGAGGCGCGACCAGTTTGAACCCGGTTTGAAACGCATTACAAATTAGTTGCGTTGAAACCGGCGTGCAGGAAACTTGTATTTGCGTTTCATCCCATTGGCGTTTTCGGTACAACAAAGTCGCCGACGACGAAAATAAAAACACCGAAATGATTGTGAGTTTACGGCGTGTGTAAAACGATTGAAACCGGTTTCAAACGAATAATTTTAAAAAGGGTTTCGTGCAGTTGCGTTGCACCGTCTGTTCTGGGCCTAACGGTTACAGCTCGCATATGAGTACCCAGCTTAAGCGATCGCCACCTTTAACGTTGCTAAAACCTTTGTGGTGCTTATAAAATTGACGTATGGCATAATATCCTAAAACTGACGGTAAATGTCAATCTCCGCAATTAACGTGGTTCAGTTTGGATCTGCATTTTATTTTTACGATGTTTATGACGATTATTTACGATTTGTTATATTGAAAAACATAGCAACAAAGTTTTATTTGAAGCGTTTATCAGTTTTGGAGGTAGGTTTTATTATATCGCTGTTCCGACAAGACAGAGAAAGTCAAGAAACCTCTGTGAACGCAAAGTGAGGCTGGTTTAAACTACGCGATGCCTCGGCGCGTGTGCTTAGCTCAGCTAGTGTGATTGGTTGCACTTGTGTGCGTGGAACGACCTCTCTTCCTGAATTTATTTGTTCTAAGTCTCAGAAATATTAAAAACTCAAGATGGATTCAGCCTACGCCTTGCCATGTGCGCGTGTGCGTGTCTCAAACATTTTGTTTGGCAAAGTTTGGTTGTGCTTGTGTGCGTGCATGTGTAGCAACACGCTTTGGCGTAGTTTAAGCCGGCCTCACTTCGCCGTTCGCAGGACTCCAGCTTCAGTTTTTATTTGGTCTGAGCTCTACGTAAAGAATGTAGTACCTAATGCGAAGGCACAGGGGGGTGGGTGAATTCGTCGACCATAAAGATTTCCACCAAACGAAACTGCTCGCAACGCGTCGGATCGGAACGGGTTTTAATATTTAAATGAGGGAATGGACGACAATAGAAATCATGATTTAGATTTAGATTTAGATTATATTTATTCATTGAATAAAAATTACATCATAAATTGTACATTGTCAAGTTAGAAGAATTTAGATTGAAATCGTCAAGAGTAAATAAAATAAAATTAAATAATACAAATCAATTTGAATATTACAAAAATGACAAAATTCGAATAAAACATTTAGGTAAAATTAAATTAATTCTCCGCTAGGGATCGTCGCTGCTTATAGGTAAATACATAGATTGAGAGGAGAACACAAGTGCAGTGATAGATAGGTATACACGTATCAGCTCAAAGACCTGCTAGTGTATTATTTCAGCATATTCCCTTTTCCACATCTTGTCGGACGCGATCAGCTGTCGCCGGCATCTGCTCGCATCCTTCCGAGACGTTTAGTGGAAATTATCCTAAACGCTTCAAAATAACCTTGCTCTACCCTAATTAATTGGTAGGGCCGGCGCTGCCTACTCCTGATTGAAACAATGGCCTATCCTATTCAATTTGGTATCCAGGTGCAGAGAAATTGCAGCCCCAATGATGAACGTACTCAAGTCTATGTTCGGCGTGTGCAGCAGTTCTGCAGAAAAGGGGGAGGTCCACGACACAGTGAGGAGGATCTTCGGCAACGAGCTGGTGTTAAAGGACAATAACGACCGCCATTTACAGTAAGGCATCTGCAAGATCTCTCAAAAAAAAAACTGAAAATTAGAACACATAGAAAAATCTGAAAAGTTAAGCTATGGCCGGGAATCGAACCCGGATCCTCGTCATTCCGTGACGCGTGCTGTACCCCTACACCACATAGCAGGTGGGTAAGCCTTTTAATTTTTCTGTCTGTTACTAGCTGTCACGTGACCTTATTACTACGCGAATTTTTGTCGCTAAGCGTCATCCGTTTGAATGATGTGTCTGTACGACACAATTACAAACCTATTACCTGCTATGGGTGGTGTAGGGCGTCACGGAATGACAAGGATCCGGGTTCGATTCCCGGCCATAGCTTTACTTTTTGGATTTTTCTGTGTTCTAATTTTCAGTGTCGTGTAGAAATTTAATTTCTAACGGTAAAACCGTAAATGTAAATTAAAAAAATGAAGAAGTAAAAGTTCTTGACTCATTTTGATAGATCTCTCAAAAGTTTTTTTTATTTAAATTCTTGATTCAAAATTTAGTCCCTCCCTTGACGCAGTTCACTTGAACATGTATGGAAACATTGACCAACTATAACAAGTTCGATGTATGGAAACATTGGCCAACTATAACAAGTTCGATGTATGGAAACATTGGCCAACTATAACAAGTTCGATGTATGGAAACATTGGCCAACTATGATAAGTTCGATGTATGGAAACATTGGCCAACTATAACAAGTTCGATGTATGGAAACATTGGCCAACTATAACAAGTTCGATGTATGGAAACATTGGCCAACTATAATAAGTTCGATGTATGGAAACATTGGCCAACTATGATAAGTTCGATGTATAGAAACATTGGCCAACTATAACAAGTTCGATGTATGGAAACATTGGCCAACTATAACAAGTTCGATGTATGGAAACATTGGCCAACTATGATAAGTTCGATGTATAGAAACATTGGCCAACTATAACAAGTTCGATGTATGGAAACATTGGCCAACTATAACAAGTTCGATGTATGGAAACATTGGCCAACTATGATAAGTTCGATGTATGGAAACATTGGCCAACTATGATAAGTTCGATGTATAGAAACATTGGCCAACTATAACAAGTTCGATGTATGGAAACATTGGCCAACTATAACAAGTTCGATGTATGGAAACATTGGCCAACTATGATAAGTTCGATGTATGGAAACATTGGCCAACTATAACAAGTTCGATGTATGGAAACATTGGCCAACTATAACAAGTTCGATGTATGGAAACATTGGCCAACTATAATAAGTTCGATGTATGGAAACATTGGCCAACTATGATAAGTTCGATGTATAGAAACATTGGCCAACTATAACAAGTTCGATGTATGGAAACATTGGCCAACTATGATAAGTTCGATGTATAGAAACATTGGCCAACTATAACAAGTTCGATGTATGGAAACATTGGCCAACTATAATAAGTTCGATGTATGGAAACATTGGCCAACTATGATAAGTTCGATGTATAGAAACATTGGCCAACTATAACAAGTTCGATGTATGGAAACATTGGCCAACTATGATAAGTTCGATGTATGGAAACATTGGCCAACTATAACAAGTTCGATGTATGGAAACATTGGCCAACTATAATAATACTAACCCAGCCACCAGCTGATATACTCCGGAACGACTTTAACCTTTTTGGCGCCTTGTCAAATACAAGAGACGTCACCCAAACGCCAGACGTCTTTATTGCGATGCCTTAAATTGAACCTAAACCCAATTGAACGAAGGCTGCTTTTGTATTGAAGTAATGGACGTATAATATAGGTCGTTGGCGTTGAACCTGTGGTGCTGATATATGTGTCGTTGGCGTTGAAAAGGTTAAAAAGCCCTGCATAAAATCGACCTGGTTTTCTGATCTGAGTTTAACCTCGTATAGTTTTTATTTTTAATTTAAGCCAGTTTCAATAACGTGACTTGTGGTTTTAACATAGAGTTCGGACATTCGAATTTTGATTTCACGAGTCGTGTTTGTCAACAATTAGATCAATGCGAAGCTTAGCCTCGTATCTTATGATTTATTGTTTCAGGAGAAGCAAATACGTCAGTCACATTAGAGACAATCTCCCGAAGACGTTGGACATCAAAGTAGCGAACACGAAGGCGAAGGGTAATAAGAAGCACCCTCCAGTCATTGTTATAGACACGGTAAAGAATTTAGTGTAAGCTAGCTTTTACCCGCGTCTTCACTCGTGTAGTAAATAAACAAGGAAATCTGCGAGCAAGCATTTAAGCATGCAATCCAGCTCGGAAATAAGATCAACGATATCAAAAATAATACGTATGTACTTAGTTTCAGTCAGATAATATTAAAAGCAGCCAAGCGCAAACCAGACTCACGCGCCGGGGGTTCTAGGACAACTGAAAGTACCTACCCCATTTTTTGGAGCACGACAATTTGTACGAAAACCCCTTTTTCTAACGACTGTATCTTTTGATTGAGTTGACTTAGGGGCTAATTTTTTCACAGCTTGGCAAGGGGTCGCAGACTTAAATATTTGATGTTAATTTTAATTTTATACCTCTACGCGTTCCTGAAAAAAAGGGTCTTAACCTTTTCGACGCCACTTCAAATATAAGAGACGTCACCCATACGCCAGACGTTTTTATTGCTATGCCTTAAATAGAACCTAAATCCAATTGAACGAGGTTGCTTTTGCATTGAAGTAATGGACGTATATATAGGTCGTAGGCGTTGAACCTGAGGTGCTGATATATGTCGTTGGCGCTGAAAAGGTTAACAGACAGACGGACGGACGAACAGATGGACGACAAAGTGATCTTATTAGGATTATATTTTTCCTTTTGAGGTACATACAAACCTCAAAACATAACATAACGATAGTTAATGATGTCAACATTATGTTATTTTACGTCGCTCCAGTCCGTAAGTAGCAATTTACCGCCCGCTACGCAAGTGGAAATTTCCACTTCCTGGCCACGGAAACACATAAAATTGTGTACCTACACACCTCGGGCGGTGATAGAGAAAGCCTCAGGTCGCATGTTTATCGTCCTCGCCTTTGGCTCGTGCGACAAGTCGCTCCGATCTGAGACGTTTTTTATTTCACCACCTTCGGAGTGTAATGTACTATAACATACCCGCAGTAACAATTTCCGTGATCGCAATAGCTCAAAAGTATCATTGAGTTGATGAATGGGAAATAAACTCTGTCTTTATCACATTTACAGAATGCAGAACTGACCGACGAGAGAACCGGACGCGTGGGACCGAAAATTGTAGTTTTTGATGCTTCAACAGGTAAATAAAACTGTAGCGACCCTAGCGCCACCTAGTCATCGACTAACTATATTAACCGTTGCTACGCTGGAGTAGCTGGCGCCGGTGACGTCATCCATGTTGTACATCGCGTCAATGAAGTTTCCAACTGCCAACTGTCTTGGTTTGGTCTTCAATCAAGGCATAAAATCTGCCTGGAGAGAAATCGGTGGCCTCTCCCAAAACTATAAACCGACAACACTATTTCATTCTGATAAATGGTAAAGAATGAGGGTAGAAAGAGAAGGTGAATGCGAATGCGAACTCCCGTGTTGTAGACAAGCAAAATCAAAAACCATTAGATAAATAAGTACATTACCGCCGAGGTCTGGAAAGTTGGGAATTGCCTGATGAGGCGGTTTGCAAGCCGAGCAACGCGAGGCTTGTTGAGAGACGAGTCAGGCATTTTATGTTTCTGTCGAAGAATGTATAGTGCTTTTCTCAAACAATAATGAGGAAATTAAAAAAACGTCAGAAAAAAAACAAGTACCATTTAATAGAATTGCACGGAATACATAAGTTAAGTTTAGTTATTTACCACCTTCTAAAAACTTTTTCAAGTCATATACATTATAAACAGAAAATTAAAAAAAAAACTTACATAGGTACGCACTGCGATGATAACCGAGCGGTTGGCCTGGCTGTATGGAATTATTCTATCGTCCTCTCAATTTTACATGCAATTGTTTCAAGTTTTAAAAAGTTAACGAAGCGGGAAAAAATGGATTTTAGTACATTTAATTTACTCCTAGATAGGGAAGTTTTATATTTTCTCCTTCTTCTTCTTATTTGTGGTGTATCAAGTCGTTATAGCGACGACAACTTCGCCAATGTCAAAGTAATAAAAATATAATTAAAAAATCTTGTGATAAAATGTCGGCAACGTTGCACGGTAATGGTCAAGGACCCCTCTGCCCCCTGTCGGACTCCTAGCCAACGGTCAATAATATCCAAATATATCAGAAACTGCCAGGAAATCATAAGCCGTTGCCCAGGGTGCACCGGACCAAGCACTGCTCTTCCCCCCGGACGGATCCAAAAACGAACCGCAGCTTTTGACCGCACGTGGAGGTAACCCGACTCGCACCCCTTTTGTTATTTTTATTTAGAAAAGCAAAAATGAGCCACTTCCCGTGTTCTTTTTTCTAACAGAAAGAGAAAATTTCCGAGAATGTTTGAGAAAAGTATTAAATTTTCTACCACAGTGAAACTGTTCTGTGTAGGAACAGGCAGGCTGGTCCTGGTGGGAGACGAGAGGGTCAGCGTCCAGGGTCTCTCCAGCTTCGCCACCATCCGAGCGACCGCCTGCGTGTACGCCGGCAAGTGGATGTATGAGGTCCAGCTTGGGACTAAGGGGATCATGCAGGTTGTGCCAGAAACAGTTATTCCTTAGCCTTCCCCTCCCAACGCACCCATTCACACTCCCCATATAAATCTGTTTAGTTAATCTTCTTTCATCCATCCTCTTTACGTGACCAAACCAACTAAGCATATTTTTTTCTATCCTAGTCACTATATCTTCTTTAACAACAGCACGTTCCCTTATCACACTATTCCTTATTCCATCTTTTCCAAACTTCTTAACGCTCTCATTTCTACTGCATTTTCTACTTTCATGATTCTTTTGCCATACTCAACTTTCGCTCCCGTACATCAGTGTTGGGACGAGCATCCCTCTGTGCACAGCCAGACGCGCTTTCTTTGACACCTCACTGCTCACAAAGGCGCACAGCGCTCCGTTGATCATGTTTCTCGCATTCGCTCTTCTTTCAATATCACCTTTACATTTTCCACCTTTCGTAAACAGTTATGTCCCCAGATATAATCGTATAATTTTGGTATAGAGAGAAATAAAACATAGGGGTGTTCAGTAGAACTAGGCCGACCGGCCTCCTGCTCGAATATTTCGGAAAAGGTCCGAGAGACCGTGTATGGTCTTTTATTTAGTGAAGTAGGTTCTGACTACATTTCCAAGAGAAACCATTAACCGTTAGGTTCTTGAACGGCGTGGTGATTATTAACGTCCTAACGTTATTACCTTGGAATAGTAGGCTCACTTCTTTGTCTCAGCACTATCTACCTAGAACCGCACGACTTGGGCCTGTGGATTAGCATCGAACCACACCTCACTGGTTGTTATTATATATTATTACATTATGATCCATCCTCCAGGTTTAGGTAGCCATCTCAAGGCGGATAGACTTACCTCAAGACTGTGGCAATGGGATCCGAAAGGGCAATGAACGTTTGCACATATCTCTAGAAAATTTCATGCTACCCATAAGGTCACAGGCTAATAAGCTGAAGGCGCGTTGCAAACTATAATTCATTATTATATCTCATACTATTGAAACCTTAACTCAACAGATCGGTTGGTGCACAAGCACGTGCATGTTTTCAATGGACACAGGAGTGGGAGACACCGCTAATTCGTACGCATACGACGGCGGAAGAGTGAGGCGTTGGAATGTGGCCACGTCTCCGTATGGCCAGGCCTGGTTGCCAGGAGACGTCATCGGGTGCTGCCTGGATCTTGATAAAGGAACTTTAGAGTATCATAGGTAATATTCTTCTTCTTCCCCTTCCATGCTGGTCTGTACCTGTTGCTTCTTTTCCCGCGCAGATGGTAAAAGCCCGTCGAGGGAAAGGGCGATATTCTTAGGAATCATGTTATACGCGATGCGGCTAGCAACCCGTCACTATTTTGATTCCCCTTTCCACCTATACGACCACAATCACGCTAAAAGTAGCCTGTAGGTATTGTTACCCTAAGCTCTGTCTACCCAGTACCTAAGGGATTAAAACGTGCGATTCCAAATATGTGAACCTTATTTGTGATATGTGAATGGTTGTTTATGATTTTTTTATACGACGTCGGTGGCAAACAAGCGTACGGCCCACCTGATGGTAAGCGGCTACAGTAGCTCATGGACGCTTACAAGTCCAAGGAACTAGCATGCGTGTTGACGGCCGTTAATAATTTTAACACTCCTTTTTTAAAGAACCCCATACTATAGTACCCCGTAAAACATCGGCTGGGAGTTCATTCCACAGCCGGAGAGTTCACGGTAGAAAATTTCTCCGAAACCGCAACATGCGTTTAGGTTCCAAGGTGTGAGGATGAACGCCCTGCCGGCCGCGAGCGGTTCGGCGGTAGAATGCCGGCGAGGGCATCATTTGACATGAACATGATTCATGTCAAAAAAATCCTCGGAACACAACCCATTCTCGGAAATTTTCTCTTTCCGTTAGAAAGTAGAACACGAGAAGTGTCTCATTTTTGCTTTTCGAAATTAAAAAAACAAAACTTCCCTAGCTAGGAGTAAATGAAATGTACTAAAATCCATTTTTTCTCGCTTCGTTAACTTTTTAAAACTTCAAACAATTGCATGTAAAATTTAGAGGACGATAGAATAATTCCATACAGCCAGGCCAACCGCTCAGTTTTCTCCGCAGTGCGTGTGTAAGTTTTTTTTTGTTTTTTTTGTTTATAATGTTTATGATTTGAAAAGTTTTTAGAAGGCGGTAAAATGGCGTTCCGTACGTGATTGAATCTATTAGTTTTCATTGTTTTATTATATTATTTTTTATTTTTTATTTCCTCGTGTTGTTTGAGAAAAACACTATACATTCCTCGACGGAAACATGAATTACCTGACTCGTCTCTTCACAAGCCTCGCGTGGCTCGACTTGCAAACCACCTCATCAGGCAATTCCCAGCTTTCCAGACCTCGGCAGTAATTACTATGTTTTAGGAATGGCGTCTCGATGGGCATGGCGTTCGACCGTGTAGCGAATGGCACAGGTATCGCCTACTTCCCGGCGGTGTCGCTGGCCATGCAGGAGCACCTCTACGCCAACTTTGGACACGTGCCTTTTGTGTAAGTACAACGGAACTGTATCACGATAGGTGTCTTGAAATGTAAATGGTGGACTGAAAACCAGCGCTGCGCAGCGCAAGCTTATGCATGCACTCGTAGCGAATGCCACACTTATTACACATTTTTATTTTTTTTACGAATATTGTTTTTAACTCCCGACGCGACTGTGTGACTCTTACTCTCGCTCCCGCGTGTTGAAATATTCCAGAACGATTCTTAGACACTTTGTATATTTTCCGCACAGACGTATAAGTGCAAAAGCAGATGTGGTTGCGGAGTAGCAAGGTACTTGTAGTTGATGGCCTCTCTGAATCTTTTTATTAACTTGACCTGATACTTTATAGTCTAACTAGCTTCTGCCCGCGACTTCGTCTGCGTAGAATTATACATAAAAACCTTCCTCTTGAATCACTCTATATATTAAAAAAAACCGCATTAAAATCCGTTATGTATTTTTGAAGATATAATCATACATAGGGACATAGGGACAGAGAAAGCGAATTTATTTTATACTATGTAGTGATTTGCTGACGCTCGAGATAACATTCACCGTCTCTTTCTACCCTCATCCTTTACCATTTTACAGAAGGAAATGATTAAGGCTAGTAACCCATCACTATTTTGATTCCCTTTTCCACCTATACGCCCATAATCATGCTGAAGGTGGCCCTTTAAGTCTTCTTACCTTAAGGGATAAAGACGTGATTTATGTATGTTGTATGTTTTTTTTTTTTTTTCAAATATTGCAAGTCAACTTGGACCCACGACTAGGGGTCGAATTGAAATTTGGTACACACGTGTAAGATGGACGACAATGCAAATACTGTAAAAAAAAATGCCTACTCTAATGTTTTTTTCAACAAAAACTTGTGAACAGTTTCCCTGTGGACGGCTTTGCGCCGCTCCAGATGTCGCCGTCTCGCGAGTGCGTGCGCGCCGCCATTTTGTTCAAGTCGGTGGACGCTTTGCTCGAGGAGCTCTCGCGCCTCTCTGACCTGAGGACGGGGCTGTCGGCTAAGAGTAGTAAGGTTTGAGCGATAATGAATACAATATAGCGTACGATCTTGGTGCCTTTCCACCAGAGATGTGATATGTAGCTATGCTAGGATGTAAAAGCTGGTCACCGGCGGGGGAGGGCGGGGAATCCGGAACCCGCACTCAACGGTGCCGTTGCCATCTGCCCCATCCCGGGGCGGCCAGTGGGCGTCGCGGTGTCACCTAGTGCTCCCGGAACGCTCACAGTCCATGGCCAGGAGGGAACGTGTCGGTTTTCAGGGTGTGAAAGCTACGCTATGGAACTATGTGACCGCTTCCGCTAATGCTAAGCTATGTAGCTCTAATAGTATGCAAAGTACCTATAGAGCACGCATTTTTCCATAAAATATACAAAACAGTACCTGGATGACCGAGTTGGGCTAGGATTTTTATTGGTACGTTATCTAAAAATTAAACCCAGCTAGATCGATTTATCGCCCCCGAAACCCGCAATAGCAAGCAATTGTTAGCGTTTCTGAGATTCAGATTAATTTATACAAGAATTACTCGTTTAAAGGTACCTTTTAGAGATAAATTAGATAAACTTAATTAGTTGAAACTTTTGCTATGCAATGTGGTCTAATGAATAGATATGGTTGGTGGGTATCGAACGCATCCATACCAACGTAGCACGTCTCCGAGTCTCTGGTGGAAAGGCTTCAGACGGCTTTCCTCAACGCCGACGAGGAAATGATTTGCTGATCTAGCTAACAGGTATCCTGTGTCTATAAAAGTGATACAATACATACATTTTAGATGATCGCTGACCATAAATACAACATGGCACTGAATTTCTATATTGTGGGCTACGGTTCGGTTTCTAGTTTTTAGTTCATTCAAAACAAAAGACAATTTAGTGCCATTTTGACAAAAAAAAATAATTGAATACTGTCGTGTATGCCTCGAAGGCTTGTCGTAAGTATTTTGTGTGCATAGCGAATCCATTATTTATTTATTTTGCGCCGAAATTACTAGATTGTAATCAAATACTTACCCCTATAGGGGTATTCATAAAATGCTCTGTGAAAGGTAAATGTCAAAGTGACAGATAAGGACAAACGATTGCTAAGTTAGCAGAAGCCTACAGAGCGTTTATGAATAAGGGGGTTAGTCTTTTGCGAAAATAAACATATAATTTTATCTTTTATTTATTTCATCAACAATATACCCACTAAATGAGGCCTTAAGGCGGTTGCTCTTCCATACAAACCTTCCGTGCAGCTGCATTTCGTCCACAGGCTTAATTTCAATGCGGTTTTTTGAGGATAGTTAGCTATGGATATATTGTCTGCGCAAATTACAAAACAGAGTGCATTTATCATACCTAAATTGCAGTATGATAAAGTAAATTTCGATGCATTTTACAATAGTGTGAGTAGCTAGTGTCAAATAAAACATGTTGTAAAAACCAATCGGCTATTTCGAGCTGTCACGTGACCTCCAATCTGGCTCAGTGGTCGTGACTTAAAGGACTGAATAGTTAGAGACCAAGTTCGAATCTTGAGGCCGTGAACGATTCTTTTTTAATTTTATAAACATTGTTTTTGATAACTTACTTACTTAGTAATACTATCTCGATGAGATGTAGAAAACTTTATGGTGAATTCAATATTTTTCTTGTCAAATCAAACCAAAGAAAGTACGTATCTAAGTGGTTTTTAAACAACCACAAGCTTACCCTAGTTAGATTTTACTGTTTACGATAAATGGTCTATCTATACCATCAATTAGTTGAAAATTAAATATACACTTGTGATGGTAAACGTATTCTAGCCAAGATTTTTTTTTATACTAACACATAGTTTCGTATTTTTTTTTGTATAACCTTGTAGCAGTGAGGCATCGCCAATTTGAATGGTTTAGCGGGTGGCATTGCCAGTCCTAAACTTGGCAAAGCTTTCATGCCTAGTAAGTTCTCTAGTATTAGGATCACACGTGCTTATTAATTTGGCATAGATGGTGGCGCCCCCCAGTCATATTGCCGCCTTAAAAACACGTTTTGCCTTATATATTAGAAAAAAAGTACTCGACCACAGAAAGCTAAAAATAAAAAAGGCTTCCAGTTAATTTTGCACTATTGCTTCTCACGAGAATCGAACCCTAACCCTCTGCATCAAATCACGGCCATATACCACGGCAATGATTCGTGAAATCCTACAAGTGCTAAATACAAAATAGGCCGAGTAAATAGGTTTTCTCAATTGCAGAACAATTAAAAAAAAACATGCGAGTCAAAAACCTGGCTGGTTAGACAGGTAATAAAAAAAACAATGATATGAATTGTCATTAACTAATGGTTGACAGAACATGGTGTCTCAAAATAAAAATAATCTATTCATTTTATTCGTAATTAATTGAAGTCAAAGGAAGGAAGTAAAAGACGTTACAAGCTACGATATTGGACGCAGCGTAGACATTTATTTGTACGTACACGTACAGGTATGTACTTATCAATTAATCATAATAAATTTTTGTAAGATACAACATTCCAACGTTTGTGTTACAAATTATTTTTGTAAACGCAATTGAAGTGCTCAGTCCCGGTGTCTGCATGTAATCAAATCTTGCAAGTGAATTTTGACCCATTTCTAATTGATCACATTGACGTGAAATCTGGCATAAGTCTGATGACAATACAGTAATCTTGAAGTGAAATTCTGGTGACCCAGCCAGGGTCGCTTCCGCAGTTGGAAACTCATCAACAGAAAGAGTAATAACTAACCATACATTACGCTTACATCTAATTATAACTCTTAGAACTTAGAGGAATCTTTAGTGCTCGAATCGAACTTGCTATTGACCAGCTTTTTTAGGGTTCCGTACCCAAAGGGTGAAAACGGGACTCTATTACTAAGATTCCACTGTCCGTCTGTATGTGTATATGTTTGTCTGTCCGTCTGTCTGTCACCAAGCTGTATCTCGTGAACCGTGATAAAGGAATTTTTCACAGATGATGTATTTCTGTGGCCGCTATACAGATACTAAAACAGAATATTTTTGTCAATCTGTCTATGTAAGTAAACCAATGGAGGAGCTTATGTATTACTAAGTTCACGCTGTATCGTGGTTTATTTTATGGCCACATTGTTCAAATCCGTCCGTCTATATCTGTCTATCTGTCCGTCTGTCCTAACTTTATAGCTTTTTTACCCATATTACGTAGCTATATTTTTTTCATTTAGGAGCCACTGTCCGTCTGTCTGTCCGTCTGTCTGTTTGTCACCAAGCTGTATCTTATGAACCGTGTTATGGCTATCAGCTATCATGCTTGTCTGGCGACAGTTCACAAATGACGTTTCTCTGTGGCCGCTCTAACATCAAATACTAAAAACAGAATATTTTTGTCTGTCTAAGTATGTAAGTTACCGATATAAAATGACCTCACACAGCCTACAATTTGCTTAGTGGGCAGGGCTTTGCTAACACTGGATTTTATATTTACTTGCCGAATTTGGACGAAACCCTTGATACGAGAGTCCGACTCGCACTTGGCCAGGTTTTGGTGTTCGGAACACAAAGGAGCTTATCTATTACCAAGTTCACGCTGTATCGTGGTTTATTTCATGGCCACATTGTTCAAATCCGTCCGTCTATGTCTGTCTATCTGTCCGTCTGTCTAACTATAACTTTTTTACCCATATTAGGTAGCTATCTTCTACTCCCTTTCATGCTGGTCTGGAAGTAAAAAAAAAACATAGAATGTACCAGTTGCTTCTCTTCCCGCGTTGATGGTAAATGCAAAAATATTAGGAATCAAGTTATACGCGATGGGCAATCCATCACTATTTTGATTCCGCTTTCCACCTATACGCCCACAATCATGCTTGTTCTTGGTGGCTTTTAGGTGTTATCTTAGGGTCTGTCTACCCCGTAAGGGATATAGACGTGATTTGTGTATGAATGTATGTTTTACGTCCGAATCGGCGAACGCAAGTCAAAATGATAATTAAAAACTACGTATGTACATTGAAAGGTATAAGAGAGGTGAAATAAACACATAATTATGACTGTATTGTCTGATTTTTTTAGGGTTTCTTACGTCATATAAAAAAAAGGAACTATTGTTAGAAGCACATATATTTTGTAGGTCCGTCCGTTTGTCGGCCTATCTTTCCGTCTGTCCAGTCTTCTGGGCCATTTTGCGACAGTTTATTTATCAGTGGCTTTTATATTTTTAGCTTTTTTATGTTTAGATACTTCTGTTTTTTTAACTTCTTTTGTGATTAATAAAAAAATTCTTTAAATATTTCTGACTGTCTGTCTTTTTGTCTGTGCGTCCGATCATCCATCCGGCAGTCCATCCATCCGTACGTCTATCTGTCTGCCTGCCTGTCTGTATGTATGTATGTTTGTCTGTCTGTCAGTTTGTCTGTTTGTCCAACTATCAATCCGGCGGTCCATCCGTTGGTTTGTCTGTCTGTTTGTCTATGCTTCCGACCATCCGTCCGTCCGTTCGTCCGTCCGTCCGTCTGCTTGTTAACCTGTACGTCCAATCATCCGTCCGTTTGTCTTTCTGTTTGTCCGTCGGCCTGTCGCTAATAGTATGATTATAAAATAAAGTCATCTGCCGCGTCGTTTTGTCTGTCTGTGTGTTTTTTACGATAAACTCAAAACTTTTGGACGGATTTTCATGCGGTTTTCAACAATAAATATAATGTTATTATATACAGGGTGGTCCAAAGACTGACGTCTAAAAAAAAATTACATGCCTCACATCCGGGGCTATCCGAATATACCCCATGTATGTTGGCCGATTTTTGTAGTTTTCGAGTAATTAATTTTTAATGATTTTTTCAAGAATTTTCGGGCCGAGCAGTTTATCATCATGTAACTTTTTTGGTTACGTTTTTCTGAGTGTTTATAAAGTGGGGATAAATTTGTATAATCTTTGAATTTAACTTGCGGAAGTTTATGTGGTCTGTTTATGTTTGTGAGTGTCAGTATGTATGTTTGTTGGTTTCCTATGTTGTGAACTGATTTTTATTTCAATTGTTTTATTTTTATTTTGCGAGTGAGATAGCATTCAATTGGTCTGTGTTAATCATCTTAACTAGTATAAATGTGCAAAACAAGTATTTTTGTATCCAGAAAACGTTTGAATTGAGTTTAATTCTTAGTGAAATATCATGTCATAGTATGCAAGCCTAAAAAATATCTATTTATCCTTTTGTTGTACTGACTGTACGTTAATTTTTCAGATTCACATTAACAGGAAATAAGTGAATCATACATCCATTGGACGCGAGATTTTACTTGCTATTATTGTGCAAGAAGAGCAAGAACTTTACTGCTGGGTTGATGGCAAAAAAATTGGTTGGGTCTAAAAACACTGATTTTTATTGATGTAATTTGTAATAACGTTACGAGGTAAAAACCTCGTTATGCTTTACTGAGTATGTATGTATACATATCTATATATGCACAGGAGACCCAAAAACTGTAATAGAAAAACCTAAGAAAGTCTTAATTACGGTATTGGGAAGTAAAATTCTCGATTTAATCGATATGGTCTGTTTTCGTTTCATCCAAACTATCAATATATGTTCTTACATGCTGGTCTGGGAGTAAAGAAAGCTTAGAATGTACCAGTTGCTTCTCTTCCCGCGCAGATGGTAAAAGCCCATCGAGGAAATGGGCGAAAATCTTAGAAATCATGTTATAGGCGATGTGCCTAGCAATCCATCACTATTTTGATTCCTCTCTTCCATCTATACGCTCAAAATCACGCTAAATGTGGCCTCTAGGTCTTGTTACCTTAGGCTCTGTCTACCCCGTAAAGGATAAAGACGTGATATGTTTGTACGTATGTATCCATAGTGCGGTGTTGCAAAATTTTGTAACCCCTATTACCACTCTAATTGGTTAATTACTTTATGTTACTAGGGAAATTATCAAGACCGTGAATTCCCAGATGTCCAACAGCGGAGATTTGTCAACCCTGTTCTGAAGACTTGAAGACTTTGAGTCCGTCTTTCATGTTCCCGTTACCTATGATCGGTAGAAAGAAGGAAAAGGAAACTGTATGATACAGAATGATATTAATATCACCGTCCAAGTTTTAGGTTGACCTAAGTATCATATATGCAACCGTATAGGTACCGTAAGTCGCGGGTTCATGGTGGATGCAAGCCACTTCCAACCGAGGCAACTGGAGTTCTACGGGCGGTATCTGAAGGCCTATATCCAACAGTGGACGTCACACACCTAATATGATGAGGATGATAATGACAGGTATCATTTAATGATACCATTTGCAATATTTTAACACCAAACTTAAAAATAATGCTTGTATTCGTCGTGTTGTTTCTTTTGACGGTGATAAAAAAAGGTCAGCCTATATAATTCTAAGTAGTAAAATAAGTTATGATTGTTCTTGTATGCATGTAAAAAAATAT
The DNA here is from genome assembly GCA_949127965.1 of Pandemis corylana. NCBI lineage: Eukaryota > Metazoa > Arthropoda > Insecta > Lepidoptera > Tortricidae > Pandemis > Pandemis corylana. Next base: position 5,300,938 of record OX421871.1, read on the forward strand.
TTTTGTGAACAATAAATAAGTGGCAAATTTCCATTACATGCAATTCAGTTATGAATTGAGTTATGAATTGAGTATGTTGCGTGATCTACAAACTACAATTTCGTGACATCCTTTGATAATTTAATAAATATTTTGAGTTTCGTATCGAGATACTCGTGTATTTGGAAAGGCTTGTATTTTTCGTCTTATTTTCTTAGGTGATAACTACATTGTATATACTACACAAGGAATAAAGACGTGTTTTATGTGTGTATGTACAGTCAGCGTTATATAGTAAGTAGAAGTCAAGACCTTCATTTACTTGGAAACACCCAAAATGGTCACTAACAGTGACTCAACCAAAGCGGTCAAATTGTTCGGGACATCCATTGTGCACAAATATACTGGAGCACGCACATCGCCAAATACTTAGTAACATTCAAGCCAACATTAGTACCGTAACATCCAAACCGCCACTGGTAGCGTAGTAGTAGTAGCCAAAGTATCCAAAAGTATGGAACATTAGAAAACTGAGCTTTATTTTAAATGGTATAAGATTTAATCTCGTGTCAAGTGAAAAATAAATAAACACGTCATAAGATTCAATATGGCCTGACGTGTTTTTGATTCTAGCGAAGCTCATCTCTTGACGTTGACAATCACCGAGAAGAGTACTAACTTGTCAGTGATCGTCTCATCTCTTTCATTTGGAGCCTGACGCCTGGTATAGAAAACATCTAATCATTACAATATATGTTCTTGACTTTGAAGTGTGTAGTTATGTCAATGTTTCCTTTTAAATACCCTGATAATAATGGCCTGAATTTTGCCAATATCATTGATTACATACATCATAAAAGAGTTTTCATTTAAAAAAGTATTAACTTTTATTTAAAAAATATCGAGGTTTTTTAAACTATCAGTGCTTTGATAAATCAACCCTTATGTGCGCATACCACGTGTTGCGTGGCGTATTGGCCTAGCTATTGTGGGATCTTATCTAACGCCTATAATAAACTAGACGGTCAGCATTTGAACTGCAAGCTAGCTGCAAATCGACTGTGCAGTTTGTTTGCAGTCTACCCGTAGCCCACCTAATTTGTCCACCCAGAAAACCACTGAAATTTCAAAACCCAGAAAAAGGAGCTCCGCCCAGGAGTGGAGCTCTGTCAAAAACCAGGTGGCCAAACTGCAGGTGGATCATGGTTACAGACCGAAAAAAATATCTAGAGAGTTTCGTAGTTTAGCACGTCTCTGTTCCCTGTTTCACTGGTCGACACGCGTATAGTACAGGCGCTATTGCTGCACGACGCTAGCTAAATTCTATGTCATTTTTATGCACACGATTTGGGCCTAAATGTATGACGCTTTTCTCCTGGGCCTACTCTATATTATGGACTACTAGTTGTGCCATTAGGAATTTCACTCCACCGTAAGATTGACGGCGGGGTTCCTATTTCTATTCGGTTTGCCCTTCGGGCATTTGAAGATGCCTAATGAACCTAACCTAATTTTACTATCTCTAATGAGAATTCTTATTTTTATAAGCCCGAAATTCCTATTGGCACAACCAGTTGTGCATATAGAGTTGGTCCATGCGCTGATATAATTCGCGTAGAGCTGCAATTTTTATTTTTCGCGTGTAGACTAGACACCGTGAGAATCTGCTTTATCCCACTATTGGTAACGCTACTCAAAACCATCGATGGATGAAGTTCGACTTTTGTGGAAGTAAGTAAGTATCAGTAAGTAAAAGTGAGTTCAGATGGATTCAATTTGTTTTGGAGTTGTCATTATTTATTTGTCGTACCTACCTATTGCAAAGTCATAATTATCTAATACTAGTTATCTAATATTATTTTTCCTTTTATGCGATGTACCATGAATTAGTGATTATGAATTATGATGACATAACATAGAAAGGCAGGTCGCAACTCCGGAACAAATATCTAACCGAAAACCACCTGTCTAGCTCACCTGGGTGGACCACGGGCAATTTTTCTTGCCAATGGTCCACTTCAGTACACCTAGGTGAACCATGGGCACTTTTTGGACCATGAACCATAGTCATTTGCCCGTGGTTCACCTAGGTGTTCTGAGGTGGAATATCGGCAAGAAAATGTGCCCGTGGTCCACCCAGGTGAACTAGGCAGGTGGCCCACGACCGATGACTATCGAAATCCCTAGCCAAAAAGCAGTCAGACGTAGTCCCTACGCGCTATGCGTTATTATTTAATTTCCTTTATGTGATCCTATACTCCAATGCATTTTGGTGAAAGGAAAGGATCCGAATGGCTAGCACGAATGACTTCGTCTCATTGTTGTAAGCAGGCTGATTCTCAAGTTACCTGTTTACGAAAGCCTATGACGCGAAACGACAATACCTATAGTACAGCGCTACTTGTTTAGATGCCCCAGACGAAACGTTTGTAATGCAATGCATAGGAGTATTAATAAAATGTCAGACGATGGTGATGATGATGTCTCTACGTGTGAGCGAATATCAGATATGAATCGCGGGTTCCTACATACTAAATACTCAAAGACATTTCAAGATACTAGCAATGACGGCATATGAATTCGCCGCTAGAGGCGCTATTGTAACTTGAGGTATTATAAATAAACGTAAAATTAGTACTACCTACAAGTTGCATATTCCGGCTTTACTTTACATTGTTTCCGAATATTTTCGCAGACATACGACAGGTTTATTAAAATGTTAAAAGAAAAGCTATGAAAAGTAGGAGCCAAACAAAGAAGGCAAATAAAATGACAGCTAATTTAGAGGATAAACGGGACTGTGCAACACTGTGGGTAATAAATAGCTTGCTATTAAAGATAAATTAAAAGAAATCCTGAATAATCTGATATGATATACCTTACTCTACAGTGGCGCCAACTAGTGAGTACAAATACGATAGCCCCCTATCTAACAAAGTACAAAAAAATACTCCCTAATATTCAAAAAGGGTTGAAGGTGGCATTGATTCACATGTTTGCATCTGCTAGACTCATATATAATATTATTCTGTATTTGTAACTAGCCGAGCTGGCAAAAAATATTCCGCCTTAAAGTCAGTTTTTGTCAGAGATGGCGCTGCATACGAAAAATTAAAGAGTTCTTTTTTGTGCATTTTTCATATTTATGACAAGATATTTGGCTATTCGAGGAAGAGAGAAAGCTAACAAATCAAAAATCATAAAAATCCGTGCAGCCATTCCAAAGTTATAAATGGTTGAAATAATACGATTTAAGTTTTGTACGTATAGATTTGTAAAATTTCTGGTAAAAGTAAAGTTGATATAAAAACGTAAATATAACGTGAAAAATTACGCTAACAGCTTAGCAAGGTGTTGCAATATTTTTCCGCCAGTTGCCGCCTCCTATTAAATTTGCATGTGTGTGTAAGACTAGTATCTGTATAGGGCCGTTAGTGACACCAGCGTTTGTGCAGCTATTCTCCGAATTGGTGCATTGTTACCTTCTGAGTGTGGTCTCAAAAAATCGGCCGTATTAAACTGTGTGCGCAAATCAATTGATAATCTATAAGTGTTCTAAGAATCTTCTAAAAACTACAAAAAACACACATCATTGATTACAGCGCCATCTAACGGGACTTCTTCAATGAGCTAACGCGAGCATCCGCCTTAATGTCTTACGCGCGCACAATCGCAACATATCGGTTAAAATATTCAAAATGACGGTAGAAAGTAGTCAATGCGATTATGATGCCGCGATAGCCAATATGGACTCCGGTCCTCTTTTGTTAGTCTTTCGCCTTTATAACTTTAGCATTTGAACCCAGGCGAAATCTGAGTCATCAAAGGTAGCTGAAGAGGAAGTGGCACTGCGTATCCACAGCTCTAACTCTGCGTACACACCTCGCGCTTCGCCTCATCAGGTGGTCGACGCGCAGAACCAAGAGACGAAGAAGATGTCCAGAAAAGTAAACATAAAAGAATTAAGCATAATATACGAAATAATAACTGACTCATAGTAGTATAATCACTCAGAATAATCCTGCTGCTACCAATATTGCGTGAACTGCTGTTTTCTTGACGAAGGGTAAGAGGGAATACAGCTGGAGAAGTTGCTGGCACAAAAGGCTTCCTACATTGCTAAGATCTTTGAGGGCCTTCATTATTTCTTATCAATATTTTTAGAAATTAATTATTAAAGCCGATGGCACGCCAGCAAGTCAGTGAGTCCGAGTCGACGTTAATAGGCCGCTATTGGACCACCTGCAGTGGTCTGAAATACCACGACTTGCTTGTTCGCTCTTCGTGCATGCTTGAAGTCCTGAGATAGAAAACTACCACTTGGTCGCTTATCTTTCTTCTTCTCGTAGGAAAACAATGTCTTTAAATACCATGGGGTCGGGTTACTTTGGTCCTGGAGAGTAACTTTGGACTTTGGGATTAACTCGGTCCAGGGTTTATTACTACGTTGAAATTATAGCACGTTGCCATTATGTTTGGTTGTAGCTAACCACCCACATTTTTATGATTTTTGTCGAAACCTTCGAGTATGTGTATGTGATTTTCATATGGGCCAAAGTTACCCTCCGTTGAGCTAAAGTAATCCGACTTTACGGTTCCTATCTAAGCTTCACAGGATGGATTCCATTATTTCTATTGACAGAAATATTGGGACAGATACCCCACTGCATCGCCTCTTATGACAGCGTGCGATTTGGTAATGGTAATTCTCAAAAAATGGGAACTAGCCGGGCCGACCCTTGGAGACACTGTTTCTTTCGGGTGCTAGCGGTTTTCTTGCCGCAATAGAATAATGGGATATAATTTAGAAAAAAACGCTTGTTTTATTTTTCTATTTTGTATTTCCATGAAAATAGTGGGATTCACCTGTTTCAAAGTAATGCTTTTAATTACCCATTGTTTGCTTCCTAGGCTTTCCTCATGTCTCTAGCCCGTCTGGTGATTGTGGAGCTGGGACGCACCCTCCGACTGTCTTACGTGGTGGTAGCAGAGTTGCTGCCCCGATTGCGAGGCAGTCTCGGTATAAAGAACAGGGGGCTAAATGTGGATCTGCACGCCACGGAGTTCTATAATAAGGCCAGAGAGGAGAACTTTGTGAGTTTACTGTACACTAGATAACAATTCACCTCTCCCTATAGCTGCTGCGGAATGCCACACTAGGGTTTTAGGTTACTGTAACGTACAACAGTTACAGCTACAGCTCGCAGCCATAATCAGAAACCTTTAGATGAAGCTGAGGATGTATCATGCAGCGTTTCGTTCCCCTCAGAAAAAACTGTATATTTGCTTTTACCCTATATTAGCTAATACGTTTCTAGCTACTACCCTTTTGCACTTGACCTTACGATTAATTCCGAAGAGCACGTCTATGTAACGCCAGAGGGCAACATTGCCAACACCATAGACAAAATTCGAATGTTCGTTATGGCTGAAGGGTAAATCAACTTTTTCTTGTCACTCGTTGTTATGGTAACGTTTTCCTCGGTCACTCTTCATCGTAAGTTTATAGGTTCTAAATTTGCCAAACATGTATTCAAGCCTTTTCTGTAATTGGTCATCTACAGAGCATGTTACTATAATGTGAGACAACATTTGTTCTAACAAACTACTACTTTTGTCCCCACGCTGATGAGAGAGAATAACCACAAAAAATGGTTGATCCACTCTGATACAAAAACGGAAGAATAATAAAACATGGTATTTTCAGAATGACCTGTCAGCAACATTCCTCGCGCAGCCTCAGCCTCGTCTCTGCACTATTCTGGACTTGCTCTGGACTTTCCTGGATGAGGCGGCGTTGTGTGACGTCCTGGAGCACTGCATCGTGAGGGAGTGCCTGCTCTTTGACCTGGTGTCACCGGTAAGAGCAATATCCACTCCAGCATTTCACGAAAATGGCTTACCAGTTTTGGATGATGTAATGTCATTTAGTTTGCCAGTTGATAGCCGGTGAACATCCATGAATACTCGCTACGCCTGAGTACTGCAGATGTATTGCCAGCCTAGAGGGATAAGACAGAACACCTCGTGTACCATTAATTTCACCAGCTATGTTTTTCACCGTGCAAGCACTGCTGCTTGATGATAGTAGCGATCCAGATAAACCTTGCTTAAGTTCCGATCACCCGTAAAACATAATCTGTTGATACGGTGATGATGATGAAGTGGTTTATGATAGGAATAGTAGTAGTTGTTAGAGATGATAATGACGGTGGTGATGGTGATGATCTTCTGTTTGCCTTCAGAACATGCAGTTCGCGCAGCAAATGGAGGGCGTCTACGTTCTCTGCGGGCTGATGCAGCATCGAGAAACGAGGCACCACCTCGTCAAATATGTTTTCTTCAACAAAATCTCGTATGTATTACGTAAACATGCAAATGATGCACCTGTAGAAATGTTTATGCTTCCGTCAAATGGTTGGCGCAAATTGTAAGTTGTCTTCAGTTTAGTTATACTATCACTAATATGACCTGAGGATGTCAGAGTACAAAATCCTCTCTACCAATTCCAAAATACCATGATTATGAACAGAGCGATCATCATCATCATGAGCGTCAGTCAACTGCTGGACATAAACCTCTCCCATAGCGGTCGTATTCAGCAATTCTTTCTATCCTGATCCTTAACCTTTTGACAGAAAGGAATAGCGAATGCGGTTGTGTTTCTACACTCGCATTATACAATAAGCCCGCTGCTTCCTTGATCTTTACAAAATTTTATATTCCAACTGACTTCTTTGGCTTGACACTCATCAACTAATTGTGATTGTTTAGGTTCGATAACTTCCTGAACGTGAAGTGCCCCGATGATCAGGTTCTGCGCACCGTGATACGCAGCCCGTGGTGGCAGCGACCCACTTCAGTGCATGGGGAGACTGACCCCAGGATAGCTGGTACGACATCTGGCGAGATACCTAATGATAATGACTAATGCCTAAGGATAAGGCCTGAGTGGACTCTCGACGCGGAGCGTTCGGCGGAGCGTGCAGCGTGGCGGGCAGCGGCAAAAGGCTCTGTGCTGCGTAGACTCAGTGCACCAGTATGAGTTTCATTTGCCCCGCCGCACGCTCAACTCGAGCGTCTACTCAGGCCTTACACTAATGAATTCTAGTGGTCCACCCAGGACCGTCTCCGCAGGCGAGAACTCTTCAACGGTTGGTCCGATTGACTTGAAATTTGTTTCACGTATGTAGGACGGATGACAATGCAAGTACATTCAGCAAAATAATATTGTATCTAAAAAGAAATTTTTAGGTTGTTATTTATGACACCTAATTAAAAGTAAGACACTTCATTTTCAGAAATGGCAGAAAGGGGCACAATAACGCGCACTCCTCTTACACCAAGTGGCGTAGGTAAGCTACCATCCATAGATAACAAGTTAGACTATGAAGCTCAGGAAGCCCGTGATTGGTCAGCGATGTGAGTCGCAAATACACATCGGATAGGTTTACATGACGGCCAAAGTTCAGTCAACACCTGTCTCTCGTACGGTGCGGACGTGTTAAGCATTCTGTTACAGGCATATAATATTAGTTAGGATAAAGTTAAAATTATATTTACAGAGAAAATTACAAAGTACTTCACAGCAACACCTGACGACGCCACTAAAGAAGCGCAGTACAAAGAGGATTGCAATAAGATAACCAAAGCCATCGCACCTTTAGAACAAATCCAGGTAAAGATTCGTGAAGAAGAAAAAACTGACTGGCTCATCATCGCGTAGCCTAGGCACTAAGACTATGAAAGCGTAAAAAATTGTGCACTTGTTCCCTAAGACGTAGACAAGTATTAGACGATTTGTTTCTAAATACCCACGGGCTTGGGGGCTTTGCAGTGGAAGTGTTGCCAGAGGCGAGCTAGTACTAATTTTAAAGAAGATAAGGTTACATTACAGTAGTAGTCGCTATTAAGCGATAAGACCGCCTATTGTCTACTTTGTTCTTTGTTTCTGTATTGTTTTGTACTGATTTGTGGTGTTCAATAAAGAGTATTTGTATTGTATTGTATTGTAGTGTTAGATGCATGCAATTTGGGACCTGCGTTTGCAATAAATCAATTGGTTACTTTTGTCCTTTGTGTTGCAAATTCCGTAACACCATCTTAAAAGAAATGAGGTTCTGTATCGAAACAGTAAAAATGATTGACCACATATAATTTTCGTAAAATCACAATGACATTGGTAAATGTAGACAGCGGTGACCCCCCCCCCCCCCCCCTCCCCTACATGTAATAGGGTGAGAACATCCAATCTACAAACTGGCCGTCTTCGAAAGAATCTGAACTTACTAGGCGTGCTGAATCTAAGACCAAATCAGGTGTGATTGTGCTCAAATGTTACCTTTATAATACGTAAAAAAAGCCTACGTAGGCTTATTTTACCTACACCTAAGTATATGTAAACAGTCAAGGTAGGTACAGTTAAATGAAGTGTCTATGCAGCTGGAGTTCCTCCTCATGCTGTTGGACAATACTGACGGGACCAACATGGTGCCGTCCACTCGAAAGATCTTCCTGGAGAAGTTCCGGCGGTACATCATGGACAACTGCATTCTAGACATGGTAATAGTACGAGAGCCCACGACCAAAATTTTTGTCTCATAGCAATACGGCCAAACCCGCATCAAATCGATAGATACGATTATCCTGAACTCGAAAATACCAATATCAGACATTTTCCGCGTAGCGTTTGATCTGACCGAATTTTCAAAATTGTCAAAGAATTTTACCGAACTGCATCATAGCAATATGTCTGATTTGTAGACTGTAGTTGAATGATAGTTCTGAGATACCGGAAACATATTTTTCAGACGTTAGTGGTGTAGCGCAAACCCGTAAAATCACTTAAAAAAATTAAAAATGAGACAAAAAAAATGTCTCACAGCAATACGTCTGAAAATCTTTTTTATTAGTAAATTTTGGTTATTTGATGCGAACAAAACAATTTTCAGACGGAAATGTGAACGCATTAAATTTTGAGACCGTTTTGAAAATGTTAACAAATTTTACCGATCGGTATCATAGCAATATGTCTGAAAATTGCTGGACATGATAAAATAAGTTGTCCACATGCGCAAAAAATTTATATCAGACAAATTAAGTATAGCACCTTCTCTATCAGACAACTTTTCGATACTCGATAAAAATCGTATTGAGGCATCTTGAATTCTCTGTTACAAACCAATGAATACGTTGCGACCCTGAATTTATTAGATGATAATTAACAAAGAATTTACCCGATTCTTGAATATCTATGAAGGCTGTAAATTTAAAAAAACATTTAACAGAGGCGTCGGCCAGGCGACTCCGAAACGTTATTTTCGTTTTTGGGAGTATATGCTACACTTAAAGTGTCTGAAAACAGGTTTTTGGTAATCCTGGCAGCAATACGAAAAGTTAAAAAAAAAAATTATCCGTATTGCTATGATACAGGTCGGCTAAATTTGTTGACATTTTCAAAAATGCGCTCAGGCTATATGCTACGCGCAAAATGTCTGAAAACAAACTTTTTCGTAATACAATTATAAAATCTATGTACATTTTCACTATCAGACGTATTGCTATAATACCGACTGCCTTTTTTTTTGACACAGCAGAAATGGCCTCCCACGCTGTTGCTACACTTTCGACCGTTACTACACACCTACTCGGGTTCAGAATCATACAATCTAACGATTTTATAGGGTTTTTGCCGTATTGCTATGAGACATGGTTTTGGTCGTGGGCTCTAGAACTATTATAATATTATACACCTATAGTAGAGTTGCCGCAAAGTCGATAGTTTCCCTATCGATCGTTTTAATCCAAAAATACCATAATATCGATACCATCTACGGTATCGATAGTATCGATTTGTTATTTAATGTGGTGATTTTCAGCGGTTGTTCAATATTTCGCGTAACTCGCCGGCAATATCTTGGTGCTGCCACGCGCGCCTGCTGAGTGCCATTCTGAAGCTGTGGAGCGAGAACCCAATCGGTCATTCGTACGTATAATTCATCTATTTTTGCCGTTCATAGAACTATTATGTCATGTTTGTTCCATAAGAGAGTGCTAGAAAGGATGCAGAATGTATAGGAGATGCATGTCTTTAGTCTTTAGTTTAGGTTTAGGTTAGCGTATAATTATCTAATATTAAGTATCTTATGTAACGCTATGGTTTCAACTGTCATGTTATATATTAAAAGATAAATAAATAAATAAATAAGCGAAGCTAAGAATTGTTTCGATTCTTCCGCTTCGTCCACCAGGAAATGCCACAAATGTATACCTGTACATAGAAAAACACACAAAGGTAGGCAAGTAGTGCCGCTGCCATAATTTAGTATCCACTTAAACGCACAAATGCGTTTGTGGCAGCTGATGAAGTCTCGAGGCTTGACAGTTGGCAGCGAATGCTTTAATCGAAAATTTGACGTCCTTGGTTTTTGTTCTTATTTTTACGGTTGTCCCGTTAATCAAGGAATCACAGATGAACGGTTTTGGCTGAAAATCAGTGCTGCAGGTGTCTAACACCTCAGCGCAATGCTGAGCCAGCGACTGTTTCACTTTTGCGAAGACACACACATCGCTGATGATCTATTTTTCTTGTCTGTGTTCTATAAAATTGTGTATATTCTCTTATATTTGTGTGTCTTGCGAAAAGGAATAAATGTCTTCTTTATTTCTTTTAATCAATCAATCATACTACTGAACTATACTGATACTAGAATACAGTGAGTTCTACTTAAGAGTAATTTCAAATTACTGAGCGAATTCTGTTCCTGTATGTGTGTTTGTTTGTTCTTTCATTCCCGGTTTTACCTTTCACATTTCCTGTGTTCTAGTTTCAGTATCATCTAGATTAAAGTAATAAGTGGTAAATTTTCAGCAACATGCCACCTTACCTGCCAGCGAAGACCTTTGTCGACGGTGAACTGGACTTTTACAACGTGGACCGCCTCGGCGGGGTTCTGCCGTTTCTCGTGAGGACTTTGCGGTAAGGAACTGCTGCTAAAACCGAGCCTCTAGTTTAACCTGTTTCACCAGTCTCTGCTAAGTTCCAGCTACCTTAAGTGTCAGTTGTTTATGATTCCATCTCTATTTATTGATACAATACAGACAGAGACGTCATCATAGATAACTGTCACGTAAGATAACTGGAACTTAAGGGAGAGTGCTGAAACAGGTCCTGATTTTTTTATGACAAACTGTCTCGAACGCGTTCGTATTAACGTCTGAATTATAATGGGCAAATTAGCAGCGCCACTAGCAAAACGAAACTGCAACAAACAGGGGTTTTACCATGATGTCTTAGTGCGATTCAAATCCTATTCAGCTTAGGTTCGCTCGCTGTCAGATCCATACTAAAAACGACAGCTAAAACCTGAACTGACTTGGAATTATGTCAAATTAAGACGTCGTGGTTATTTGATATTTTAAAGCCTACGCGGTCGAGTACCTAACTATTTTTTGGCTGAAAACTTGCATTATGCATAGGTTGGACCATAACTTGTGCAAGTTTCATCAGGATTGCTGACACCATTTTTCACCTTTCCTTTTCTTTGTTTGCACTGCTGCCATCGTCACTTACACTCAAGATATTGGCAGAGTGCAAAGCGGGTGGAGGGGGTAGCCTAAACGATCACAGCGCTCGCTACGGCTAAAATTGTCATTTTTGTCGCTGACTTGAGCTGTCAAATCCATATTGCAGTAAACATTTTCTAATCGTTTTTGAGATAAAAATATGGTCCTGGCAAGATGTGTTGTTGTGAATTGTAATAACACCAAGAAGAATAGCGACTGTAAATTTTACCAATTTCCAAGACCATGGTGGAAACGAGACCAAAGAAATAAGTGGATATTTGCCATAAGAAAAAAAAATTTAGTTACCTAACTTCTAAAATTTCACTGAAAACAACAATTTTAATATTATTGGCAATAATGTTACTGACTACCATTATCCAAAATTGTGTAATATAGTAAAATAACACAAGATTTCATTAATATTTTTCACAATATTTACTTACTTCTTGTTTGACAGCGGTGACAATATTGTCCATAATGGCCGCCTGTCACGTGGCGCTGTCGTCGCGCACGGTCCCAATACCTACCTACATTATCTTAAGGCCCCATTGTCGGTGACAACTGACAATTCGAAATGCAACGCGTAGTCAATACGAAGCCAATCGGCGTAGATTCTTGTCGAGTTGGTAATGTAAACAGAATTGACAATTGTCACAGACAATTGTCGCGTTTGTGAAAAAGGGGCCTGGTATCAGCCAATCGCTAAAAAGTGTGCCAGCAAAAAAGTCATTTTGAGAGTTATTTTCTGTGTAATCGCGCGTGAACCACTGAAGCGAAAAGACGTCTGAAATTTTAGGTAATGTCATTTTTAGGTAATGGTAATGGTAAAGTTAATTATCGTCAAACTTGGTACGATTCTAGTAAAGTTACGTACTAACAATATTGTGTTATCTTTTAGACAGGATTTGATCGACGTGTTGGGAGAGGACAGTCCGTTCATACAGAGCTTCGAACCCAACTACAACAGAGGCGGGGGCATTGACATGGGTATTTATCAACTACCTGCTCAGTTCAAATAAAACGTTGGAAACCACAGAATGGGGACTATCGTTTCTTTGCTCACCAGTTGGCGCCACTGTTAGCTGTCAAAGGCGGTTTATAAGATAGGCGCCGCAACAAAGTTTTAAATCTTTAATCTCATTAAGTTTATTAATTATAAATAACTATCATCATATCGAGTAGCTATGCCGCAGTATTGTGCTGTTCCGTTGTATTTGGAAAATAATCCGCTTTCAAAGCGTTCACATTCATCGCCAAGTAATCCATATTAGCGATAATTTCACGAAGGAGATCACTTTTCAACATTTAAATGAAAGAAATTATAATCCGCCAAAATCAGTGAAAAGTGAATGTTATTGGACCTCACGCGACACTAGCGCCTCTACTGGCAAATTCATACGCGATAGCCCCCATTCTGCGAGCAACAAAGTGAGACTGACTTAAACTGCGCCTCGCCGGGATTCAGGTGCTTGGGTTAATTTAACTGAACACCACTGGAAATCGCCGATTAAATGCCATAAAGATTGCACTTCGATCTTTGGAAAGAGATAATTGACGTCGCGTATAAGGTAGAGCGAGACAACGCTCTACGAAATTAGCCGAGAAGACTGATGTGCAATATTTATGGCCGGGTACTGTATTTCATAATTTGACACTGTTTATTATAAACCGTGTAATGAACGAAATATTTATAGGACTGCGTATGTAATTGTTGCTGTCAAATGTTTCCATGCTCTTAAAACTATATTTGAAATTGAAAATTCGAAAACCTCTAAGCACAGGGATGTTAACCCGTCAAGCGTCCAAGCGACTACAGTAGTCCCTAACTTTTTCGGGCGGGAGGCTTAAAGAGAGAGCGAGAAGCATATATAGCGAGTTGTCGCTGGCTCTTCCAAGGGAGGAAGACCTGGCCAGTGGCGTGAATGCATAATGCAGTCCCTAGGATATTTCCCGCCCGAAAAAGTTAGGGACTACTGTAGTCGCTTGGACGCTTGACGGGTTAAATCAAACGAATCCAACGACCGGCTAAAATATCCAGAATTTATAAGATTTTTATATTTATTTCATAGGTTTTGTGTGAAATACGTACAATTGTCAGAAGTACGGTAAAATCGTCGGTTATAGTTATTGTTAAAGTATCTTGGTGCAACTTACACTTAGGGACTGTTTCACCACTCTCTATCTATGTTTCTGTCTCTATTTATAACAATACAACAGACAGAGACGTCATCATTGCTAACTAACACTTAAGATAACTGGAACTTAACAGAGACCGATGAAACAGGCTTTAAGACACATTGTCTATGCCTTGTTCGCTTTAAAACACTGTAAATGCAATGCTAACAGTTTAAAAATGCAACAGTTTAAACGTGGCGGTGTTATCCCCGCCATATTAAACTTGCATGCGCCGGTGCACCGCAGATTGCTGGAAAAACTGCAGTTTTATAATTCAATACAGCTACAATGATGAATTCATGGCTCGCGGATGAAGTTTTGGGGCCCGATTAATGAAAGCACATGTGTGAAAATACCACTCGAAAGTGGTGAAAAATTGTGCATAATTTGAAATACAAGTAGCTTAGAAGGTAATCACAGCTCTCATTAATCTTGTGAACCAGTCAAAAATTGGATTACAGCTATGGTTTTGAAGATATAAACAGAAAATTTCTAAATGTCAGTGAAAATTATAACACATAGAAAAATCCGAAAAGTAAAGCTATGGCCGGGAATCGAACCCGGGTCCTCGTCATTCCGTGACGCGTGCTATACCCCTACACTACCCATAGCAGGTGGGTAGTCTCCGAATTTTTCTACCTGTTACTAACTGTCACGTGACCTTATTGTTACTATGCGAATTTTTGTCGCTAAGCATCATCTGTTTGAATGATGTGTCTGTACGACACAATTACAAACTCCCATGGAACATCTACTGCTCACCAAGGACGAGAGAAGACGCTGTTTTTCAAATGATAGGTACTATCAAATGAATCAAGAAATTTTCTTGATTTTTTTCATTGAATGACGAGGACCCGGGTTTGATTCCCGGCCATAGCTTTACTTTTCGGATTTTTCTATGTGTTATAATTTTCATTGACATTTAGAAATTTAATTTCTAACGGTAAAACCGAAAAAGTAAAACATAAAAATCAAGAAATAAAAATTTCTTGATTAATTTGATAGTACATATAAACAGACCTTGATCTTTTAAACCACAAGTGTGAAAATACCACTCGAAAGTGGTGAAAAATTGTGCATAATTTGAAATACAAGTAGCTTAGAAGGTAATCACAGCTCTCATTAATCTTGTGAACCAGTCAAAAATTGGATTACAGCTATGGTTTTGAAGATATAAACAGACCTTGATCTTTTAAACCACAAGTGTGAAAATACCATTCGAAAGTGGTGAAAAATTGTGTTGAATCCTACTAATATTATAAACGCGAAAGTTTATAAGTATGGATGGATGGATGTTTGTTACAGATCTGGATGAAATTTGGCACATAGATAGATTATAGTCTGAAATAACACATAGGCTACTTTTCATCCCGGAAAATTGCGTAATTCCTGCGGAATAGCGATAAACGAACTCTATGCAGACGCAGTTGCGGGCAACAGCTAGTTTGAAATACGAGTAGCTTAGAAGGTAATCACAGCTCTCATTGATCTTGTGAACTAGTCAAAACTTTGATAAGAGCTGTAGTTTAGAAGATATAAACTGATTTATACCACTTTCGAGTGGTACTATCGAGTGATGTGTTTTCAAAAATCGGGCCCCTGTTCGTGAATTATGGAGGATTTCATATTTTGTTCGCTGTGCAAAATTGAAATGTGAAATAAAGCGGATGTTTGTATGGGTATTTGAATCTGAATTGAAAGTGATATTGTATTTCTCGTGTTTATTTATTGAAAAACCGACCAAGACGAGTCGGAGTCGCGCATTGAGATAGAAACGAAGCCGGGAGGGGCTATTATAGCTTGGTTTCATTGTACCAAATCAATTTAACCTTTTGGATTCCAACGACACATATATCAGCACCGCAGGTTCAACGCCAGCGACCTATTTATATATACGTCCACTACTTCAATGCAAAATCACTACATAGTATAAAACAAAGTCGCTTTCTCTGTCCCTATGTCCGTATGTCCCTATGTATGCTTATATCTTCAAAACTACACAACGGATTTAGATGCGGTTTTTTTTAATAGATAGAGTGATTCAAGAGGAAGTTTTTTATGTATAATTCTACGCAGACAAAGTCGCGGGCAGAAGCTAGTTAATTATAAAACGTTCGTGATTGACTTTAACTGGTTGTCATTCACCTACAAGGTACATTACTATATACTGTTATACAAACGACGTCTTCCATGCTGTTCCGGGAGCTAAGAAAAAACATAGAATGTACCAGTTCCTTCTCTACCCGCGCAGATGGTAAAATCCTATCCAGGGAATGGACGAAAATAATAGGAATCATGTTATAGGCGATGAAGCTAGCAACCCATCACTATTTTGATTCCATTTTCCACATATACGCCCACAATCTTGCTAAATGTGGCCTTTAGGTCTTGTTACCTTAGGCTTTGTCTACCCTGTAAGGGATGAAGACGTGATTTGTGTATGTGTGTTGTGTATGTGTATGTGTATAGTCATACAAAAAATTAAATTGTTATATTTATAATTCTGATTTACGTTTTGCTGTATATCATACGTGTTTCTATTTATTTGCCATTTTTAATGCATTCATAGGTTTGAGCAAATTACAAACTGAATCAGTAGGTAATTTAAATTAGGTACTTGTAGTGTTTTGAATAAGACCCTATACGTGAAGACACGTCACTTTTACGACAGCGGCAGCAAATGTACGGGGTCTGCTTTTGGTTAATGCTATTGGTAAAGTAACTTGATGATCACACTTAGAATGTTTTTTTGATGACAATATAAATGGTCACCTATCCAAAAACACTCGTAATACTTCTTTTAGACTTTCCAGTTAAGTACAGCTTTATAGTAGTACAGCTAGGTTTTCAAATTGCAGGAGTGAGCGAGATGGCGGCAGGCTCTCCCGGTCTCGCCACGCTGCCGCAGGTCATATCTTCGATGGCCCGGTTCATGCACCCGGCTATGACTCCCATGCCGAACAGGTACTTGACGATGATGATGAACAGTCACCACACGTGAACGTTGACGCACTTGCCACTTGTTGTAAAATGATAAATTGAGCAAGCACTATGATACACGACAGAAGCACCTTTTTGCTATAGCTCATTTCTATGTCCTTCTCTATCTCTCTCTATATCTTTTTTTTTGGCGCGTTTGAAAATATTACCATCCGAAGAATTAGTATAAACTGTAAAATCATAACTAGATACATTGGCACAAAACAGATGTTGTTGACAGTTTGAGGCTATGTTTTACCGGCTAAACGTGTAGTGACAATATTCATATATCTTCGTGATCCAAAAATGTAAGTATAAACATTGTTATTTATTAAGAATTATTGATTGCTAGAATACACTGTTAACTTGTTGCACCCGCGATGCAAAAGACATAAAAGTTTACTTTTTTAACAGAATTTTTTTTAAAGACCTAACGTTCTGAAACTTTCCAAAAGTAAGAAGAAATCAAAGTCAAACTTAAATTATTTGTTTTTAAAAGTGTAATGATTGTGAGGTTAAAATAAACGATAACTTAAATTGGTTGCACCCGCGATCTCACGTCGAGATCGCGGGTGCAACTTTTTTAACCGAACCTTTTTATGTGATTAATTACACATTTCGTTGTTTTGCCTACCTTGTATACCTTGTATACCTTGACTAATAACATGAAGTAATCCAGCCACCTGCTGAACTTATCATCTCCAGCCAGTATACGTCCCACAGCAGGGCACTAGGCTAGGCCTCCTTTCAGAATGAGAGGGCTTGGGCTATAGTTCCTACGCGGGCCCTGTGGGAACTTCACACACACCATTGAATTGCTTCGCAGATGTGTGCATTGCTTGATGTTTTCCTTCACCGAAAAGTTCATGGTAAATTTCAAATGTAATTTCGCACGTAAATTCCGAAAACTCAGAATTGCGAGCCCGGGATTCGAACCAACAAGAGGCCACGTGTCAAACCACTAGGCTACGACTTTTTTTGCTGTTGAAATACTCCCGGATCAATTTTAAATACAGTGTATTGTATATTTACAAGTGGTTCGACAGGTCTACCGGTGAAACAGCTCTGGCATTGAAGGGTGCTCGCTCCATGATGCCAGGCGCTGGCTCCATAGACGTGAGGACAGCCTACCTTCGGCTGCTGGATGGTCTGCTGGCTTTATACCACGGCGCTGCCATAAAGCATGCTGAGAAGGTTGGTATCTTCACATGATGAGCAATATTCAAAGAATACCACCTTTTCATTTTTTACTTTATACCAATTTGAAGCCAGCTCTTTCCATCTCCGTACAGTGCTTCTATTGCCGTAAACTCTCGGCAATTTTAGATTTTCTTATGACTGACGTCTGAATTGAAGAAACACGAAGTTTGCCATGACTGACACAAAATTTAGATACGATGTCCTTCTTTAGCGCTGCGCTAAAACAGGGTATACAAAATTCAAAGAAATGGCCAACAAAATCTGATTAGGAACAACATAAAATTGGTAACAAAGTTTTACAATATTTGAAAGTTTCGTAAAAATGTAACCTTTAGTGTAAATTTTAGGCACGAAAAATGTCTTGAACGCGTTTGCGTTTACGTCTCAATTACTCCGGGAAAATAACCTAACCTAAAAATTTCGTTTTTGATACAAGCTTTTTTCCTACATGTGTGTACCAATTTTCAAGTCAATCTGACCAACCGTTGAAGACTTCCCTCCTGCGGAAACGGTCATGACTGGGCCATCAGAATTCTACTACCAGATTATTGTATTGCCATCCGACTTCCGCAAGTATGCTTCAATATTGAGTTGCAAGATTCCACCCGGGCAAACATACTTACATGCACACATTTCACGTTTCATGTTAATAAAAGCTTGTAATTATTAACAGCGCCACTAGCGAAACGAAGTGGCAAGAAAGAGTTGTTTGACAGTATTTGACATTTTAACGCAAACGCTTTCGAGACCTATTTTAAGAAAGGTGTGGGGTGAATAAGAAAGGTGTGGGGTGAACGCATATCTGTATCAGGTGCTCAAGAGATGGAGAGGCTTCTGCAATCTCTTTCGTTTCGTTTTTTCTTATTTTATTTTAATATTACACTTACTTACGTACAATTTCGCTTTATGATGCTCACTGTGCATGCTTTTATTAATTTTTGCGCCGTTCACTTTAATTTCATATTTTAAGTACCTAACTGTTAAAAAGTGTTCATTTGTTTGTTCCGTGGGTTGTGGCAGAATACCAGTGTTTTGCTTTTACGAGCAATGTTGACCACTGAGCCATGGCCCTTCTGTGCTACTGTAGCGCACACAACAAAGATAATGTTCTAGTTTTAAGTTTTTGCTTGATATGTTGATATTTTATGTAATCTTGATTGTGTGTGTTGGCAGTACCAAATAAACGTTTTATCTATCTATCTATCTATCTATATATTATTATTATTATTATTATTTTGTGACGGAAGCTTACACTAAGCACCTGGTGGTGGTTTGCTTGGTCATAGCTGTGCGAGCTGAGAGACAATCAGCTGGATATGGCGGATTGTCTCCACGACATCGAGCACAGGATGGTGACGATATCGGCTGAACTGCATCACGTTACAGGTTAGTTAACGTTGCTTATTCATGGGATCCTGATTTGGTGTCATAGTAATCCGCTTCCAACAAAAAGGTTTTACCAAATCGGTCCACAAATGGCGAAGTTCTGGGGTAACAAACTTAAAGAATACAACTGAATTGAGAACCCTCTCCTTTTTTTAAAGTCGGATAATAAAATACTTAGGATGTTGCAGTCAATTGTATATCTTTGATCGATGAAAATACGATGAATGTATTTTAATGTTTTATGAACAGTTTCGAAAACGGAATTAAGCGAGACGGAGCGAATAAAGAGAGAATTAACAGAAAAAATGTATCAAGAACTGCAGAGGTCGAAGAGCGTGTACGAGGTGAAGTAGAAAATATTTTACTAAGGAATAATATCTATGTATTTGACGCTACAGCAAATTATGTGTTGTACAATGTTCGTTTATAATATGTAATGACTAATGATTATCTTTGACTTCATAACACCACGATGACCTTGTTCATACCGCCGTCAAATCGTACAATAAGGGGGCAACAAGACAATGGTTTATAAGAGCTAAGAAAACAAGATGCCTCCGTGCACACATTTACCCCAGAGGAAGGTCTTCCGAAAGAATCTTCGTGAACCTGGCTACCCCAAAATTCGATTATCGATTTTCGTATCACATCATCCTTCTCACTCTCAAATTGATCACGATAAGTGTGAGCGGGACGAACTATGAAGATCGAATTTCGGAGTATTAGGCCCGATTCTGATTAAGAAACCTTGCAAACAACAGGAGAAGTTGGAAGCCGGCGCGTTGCAGATGTCCTGGGTGATCGGCGCCATCTGGACGAAGCAGCGGCAGTCGGAGCTGGCGAAGCACTTCTCTGGCACACTGCACTCCATGCGACTGTCCTCGGACTCGGACTACGCCGCACACGCGCAAGTCAACCAGGTGGCTGTGAGATGTTTTACAGAAGTAGAAAGTAGTGTGGTATTCAACGATTAGAAGAGTTTGTCTCTCTTAAATTAACAATTAATAAATCAAAGGTGAATACCGTCTGCATTAACATATGCCTATGTTACGACAAAACCTATCCACTATAGCTTTAATCGCATCTTCTCAACTGAACCTGACCACTATAAGTATAACATGTTGTAGATACGTATACGACCTGATCATAAAGGTACAAAACAATCCATAACATTAGAAAAAGTCGTGAAAAATTACGTTTACGGGTGTATTATAAGACTGATGTACACGGGCAAGTGCAATTTTAAGAATCCACTCTCAAATTGACCACTTCTTAGGTAGCCAGCAAGGAAATTCTACCAGGGAAGAGCTCTCTGCTAACTAGAGGCAGTTACGCCTCTCTGCAACTGGAGTACACATCAAGCTCTGACCAAAGGTAAACCTTTAAAACACGGGTGGCTCAGAGCAACCACTATTTAAGGGATCGTTGAGCAAGAATTGTCACAATTTATGCCACCGACTGGAGGCTAAGAGCTGTCACACTTTAAGGGATCGTTTGAGTAAGAACTGTCACACTTTAGGCCACTGATATCTAAAAGCTGCCACGCTTTAAGATACTGGTAGCAAAGACCCGCCACACTTTAAGACACCGGAGGCTAAGATCTGCCACACTTTAAACCATTAGTGGTCAGACTGGAGTTGGAATGGAAGAAAGCGCTAGAGAGAATGCAGAATGCATTGATATCGAGAGTTACTATCTGTTTTTAGTTTCGTCATTGAACTAATTTTAAGAATGTAAAGTAATGCTTTATCTTTGATTTGCCTACTTTTTTTCAGTCCTCAGACAGCTAATTCAAGAACAAATACGCCTCGGGTTACGTCAAACACTCAAGTTGGATCGACAAGTCGTGAGTTAACTTATCAAGAAATGAGATAATGTGCATTATTGGATCCTTGTCCGTAACTGGTGCCGTCACCCTAGTTCCGTGTTGCTTTCAACAGAGGGCGCAACGCGAGATTTCGCCGAGTCGCTGTTTGCATTCGTTCCTGAGTACCACGTGGACGCTATGCTCGAGTTGTGCAACACATTGCGGCTGTACATGCATCCCACCGTACCTGTGCACCAAATTCCTGGTGAATATTTAGTCTTGTCATTTTAAGTCTCTTCGAGAAAAGAGGTGGTACTGCTGCGCTCGTCTTGGCGGAGGCATTGCCGCGCTCCTGGAACCTAGAGATGAGATGTCTCACTAAAGGATAACTCCATACTTAAATGTTATACGCTAATGGGTAGCCGGATGGACAAAGTGCCTCGGGTTTCAGATGTTATAGTTATGCCAATGACCACAACCTCCTTCATCTGTACCTAAATATAAAAGAGTTATCTGACTGACTAACTGACTTAGTGACTGACAAACAACGCACAGCCTAAACCGCTAAAGCCTTAAAATTTGGCAAACATAGTTCTTGAGTATCATAGAGGTGCACTAAATAAGAAGTGTTTTTTTTGAAGTTCCCATGCGATAGGGAATAGACATATTCCTTGAGAATCACGTAGGTGTTTTAGGAAGGGATTTTTCGAATGTCCCACGGGACAAAAGAACGAGATAGAGAATAAAAACTTAATAATTGAAGACATAATTGAATGAGGGGCTATGTCACTCTGACGTTAGGTATCTGCGAGGACGAAGTTGCGGGTATAAGTTAGTTTTACATAAATCTACATATGTACAACTCGTCATGCTCGATTTAGGGCCTGTTTCACCATTCTGTGTTATGTTCCAGTTATGTTGAGTGCCGGTGATTGAAGATGACGTTTCTATCTGTTTCGTAGTAATAAATAGAGACGGAATCATAGATAACTGACCCTTAAGATAACTGGGACTTAACAGAGAGTGGTGAAACGGGCCCCTAGTGTGAGCTGTGTCGGCGGGTGGACCTTGTGCAAGGTCCGTCCGGATCGCTACCACCATCTTACTCGCTAATCCTGCCGCTAAGTAGCAGTGCTTGCACTGCTGTGTTCCGGTGCGGAGAGCCAGACAGCCGGGGAAATTACGGGCACAAAAGGCATTTCATCTTAGTCCACTAGGTTGGCAACGCATCTGCAATCCCCCCGGGGTTGCGGGTGTCTATGGGCAGTGGTGATCACTTACCATCAGCTGACCCACTTGCTCGTTTGCCTTCCTATTCACATAAAACTGGGACTTAACAGAGAGTGGTGAAACGGGCCCCTAGCGTGAGCTCAAAAGGCTCTTTTTAATGTAGATCCGCTCCCGGGTGATTGGTTATGTTCCTACTTAACTGTGCTCTTCACAGTATCCTGCTTCTCCCCAGATTGGGACGAGCTGGTGGTGTCCTGCGCGTCGTTCCTTTGCGCCGAGTTCGCCGACCAGCGCATAGTGCTGGCCAGCACGCGGGAGTCCTTGGTCCAGACCTTGGCCTCCTTCGCTACGCAGCCTGGCACCATGAGGGCTATCGAGCGGGTGCCCCTCAAACAGTAAGGCTAATTCGACAGGTTTCACGGTAGCTTCGGGGATATGTGGGTCTACTCCCTGTGAAGTTCGTGTCATACCTCACTCTCCTGGCTCCTATTTCACTAACGCGACAATTGTCGGTGATAAGTGACAATTCTGTTTTCAAACTCGACAAGAATCTACGCCTGTTAGCTTCGTATTCAGGCGTTGCATTTCGAATTGAAGCTAAAATATTCCGGACTAATTCTAAGACATCTTCTATGATGGTATCGATGCACAAACTTACAATAGACCAGCACGGTAAGCTTAAACTTCCAGGAGCCTCCTCAAAACTCTACAATACTTAGCCATGTATATTATCTTACAACAGCTCAGATATTTGTTATTTTGCAGACAAATGAGCATGGTGGAGGAGCTGGTGCGCCCTTACCAGAACCGCGCATGGGCGCAGAGCAACTGGGTGCTCGTGCGCTTCTGGCACGGCTCCGGCTTCGGCTTCAGACATCGGCAGTGGCCTCATCTGGCTGCCAGGTAAAGGTCATTCGTTTAGATCCCTGCCTCACTGGGACGCCAATGGTGACGTGGCGACATCTGGCTGCCAGGCATACTAAGTCTCTATGGTAAGAGCCATCAGTGAAATAAAACCGCTATTCTATTCCTTTTCTGAAGCCACGTTGTTACGCTTTCAGGTATGGTGACAGAGAACCGACAGTGAACAATCTAGGTGCGAAAGTTGATGCCGGTCTCATGAGTCAATGTTTTGGTATGTTTCTCCTAATACTTGTGTCATTGATTTTTCTGACACCGAATAATTGTTTCATGCCTATGTACTTTGTGGCTAAGGCTTTGTGGTTGGAACTACTTTCTACGGAAAACTTGTTCCATGAAATGGTGTATAAAATGCTTATTTTAACTCTGTAACGTCTAGTTCTGACAAAGAATTTTACAACATTAAGGGCTTCTTTCACCGCTCTCTGTTAAGTTTTGGTTATCTTAAGTGCAAGTTAACTATGATTCAGTCTGTTTTTATTACTATTAAACAGACAGAGACGTTATCATAGATAACTGACAATTAAGATAACCAAAACTTAACAGAAAGGGATGAAACAGGCCCTAAGTAATATAGCCGTATGTCTTACCTATGTATTTTTTGGATTGCTGTAGTCTGAACCATATCGTGTCTTTGGGGCCATTCAAGTATTGCGTAAGCAGATTTTTTACAATTATTTACCCCCCCTTCCTATTGTCAGCAAAAGTAAGCAAACTTCTTACCCCCCCCCCCCTCCCATGCTTACGTAATTATTGGTACCTATATGCATTTTTCTTTTAATGGATTCTGTTTTTTATTGATTCGTGAGCAGCAGTTCGAATCGAAACTGCTGACGTAATCACCATATCGAAACCCCCACCCACCGTGTCATCAAAAATAAGCAAAGCAAAGACCCCCCCGCCCCCCTCAAGCGCTTACGTAATACTTGAACGCCCCCTTTAAGGTCAGCGGTGATCTAAATTGTTTAAATGTTTCCTAGGGCCCTGTCCTTCTGAGGTAGTTCAAAGTCGTATCAGGGACTATTTGGCGAGTCATCCTAAAGAAGCAGCCGCGTTCTTTAACTCGCTACTCAGCCAGTTGAATTGGGCCTTCTCGGAGTTCATAACTATGATGCAAGAGGTAAGAATCAGAGATGTACAAATGGTTTTAAAAAAGCATTTAAATACAAAATGCAAAATACTTTTCAGATTTACAATTTCAAATGCAAAATACCAAATAGTTTTGCGTTTTGTATTTCAAATGCTAAATGCAAAATAGGTAATTTCAAAATACTTTTTCAAAATAAAATACCTTTTGATCAAATATCAGACATTTTTATTTATCATGACAAATAAATAGACACAATGGCGAGCCGAACAAAAACGTCTAATAACATGGCACCTTATGCATGACATTTTGGTCAAATTTATCAGTACGCATATCAATAAATTCTGTTACGTTAATAATTAATAATAATAATGTAAAGCAACTAGACTAACGAAAAGAGAGCCATGGCTCCATTTTGTGAATTGTGTGGCCATTTATTTCGGTTGATTGTGCATCTAGTGCGGCAATACAATACAAGCGTCATTCGTTCATTTCATTTTGTTTGACTGGTAATGTTGGCTAAACTTAATCACAAAGTATTATGCATTTTCATATTCATTTCAAAATGCAAAATACATCTCGAAAGGTATTTCAAATAAAATACAAAATGGTTTTTACTAAAAGGCATTTAAATGCAAAATACAAAATAGGTATTTTGCATTTTGTATTTGCATTTTAAATAGAAGTATTTCAAATAAATCGCATCTCTGGTAAGAATACAGCTACTTTACTTACTTTACTACTTGAACGATTGCTATTTCTCATTAAAAACAACTTTGATTCGTGTTGAAATCTCGGTATTTTATTAAATGAAAAGCCGAGGGGAGAATTTTAATTAATTTTAAGTGGAATTTTATAAAAAAAGTCTCATCAACTTTTCGACAAACTCGGACCACTCATAACATTCCGAAAACTATAGTTCAGATTTAATTTAAAGTTGTGAAATTGTGGATGCCTTTGTTTGCCGTAGTCTTGATAACAGGTATTTTGTATATTTTATGGAATATAGTCATAGGGCCGACAACGCACTGGCATCGCGTAAAGCGCTGCGGGTGTCTATGGACAGTGGTGATCATTTAACATCAGGTGATCCACTAGTTCGCTAGTGTGGCCTCTCTAACATAAAAAAAAATGTTTTTAAACGCGACTTAGCTCGCGTGAACCGTTACTTCTGGCGGCTGTAATTCCGAGATTTAACTGACTTCCTTGTAAAATGTCACGTCTCAAGACTGAGCGGTTAATATTTCGGAGTTTTATATGCACACATTCCGATTCTGTGAGAATATTGAGATAAAAAGTAGCCATGTGTTATTCCAAAGATCCGGCTTATGGTGCATACCAAATTTCATCCGATTCCGTCTACCATTTTTGTGAGAAAGTAGAGCAAATAGACATACATACAAAATTTGGATATTATATTTCAACTATCCTTCAAACTTGACGCTGTTAAAGTTTTAACGTTTTGGCACGCGCTGTTGCCAATTTTTAACAACTTCTAACTTTACAACGCTTCTAAGTATCCGCTATACGAAAATTACACATTCTCATATACGTTCAAAATTATGATATCTCTACCAAATACGTTAGAGCTGGTACATGGGAAAAGTGCTCAAATATATAATGACCAAATTTCCATCTTTATTACAGACTAGCTGTTGCCCGCGACTTCGTCCGCGTGTGTTTTTGTGATACTTACGGCTTTTCTCGATATCAAAATTATTATTATTATGACTATTAACTTCGTCACATGAACCACTGAAAGTATGTACGAAACTATACTTTTAAAATTACGTCATGAAAATAATAATTTGCGACACGGAATCTTGAAAAAAAATCAAGTGCAAACTGGTTAATGACTCATCACATTTATTTATACTTTATTTTACAAATAGTTTTATTTATAGTTTTGTTTATAGTTTCTTTATTCAAAAAAGCTAAGTACAGTTTTAATTACATCACTATTAATTTCGCCAAACTATGACGCTTATTGGCGAATACTGCGCTCACTTTAACGATATTTGTACCCTGAATAATTTAAAAAATTAAATCTATTCTAACCAAATAATACATAAATGTTTACCTGTTTTTACCTTACAACTAACAATTCATTTACTAATCCGTTTTAATTAATATTTTGCGACTCAATTTTTTCTAGCAGAAGCTTTTTTAATTTATTTTCTTGGTTTAAGTAGGTACGTAATTACAGATTATTAACACTTATTATCATTCTACAAATTAATTACCTACAGGGGCCTTGCCATAGTTGCCATGATGTCTTAATGCGATTCAGTTTAGGTTCGCTCGCTGTCAGATTTATACTAAAAGCACCAACTTTTCACAATAAAATTCTGACATGTTCGTAGCGCAGGCGTAAACGCGCCCTTTGATTTTGCTTTTTATAGGCAAAGGTACCAAGAACATACAGCCAAGCGTTTCACGCCGCCCTCATATTAATATCAGGTTTTCAAATAAGAGTGCGTTCAAAAACCGAACACGTTGTTAATAATGGCGCAATAAATAAAAACAAAAGTAACGGTATTGCATATTGAACTTTAGGTGTTAGGTAAAGAACACAATTTAGGACGCCAATATAGGTTGATTTAGGATCGACAAAAATCTCTTCGTTGAAAAAATGCCTGTACAGCATGTAATTATTATATTAATGTTTTTTCAAAATTGACACGCTTTTCCGGCTATTATGTCTTATGTACATTTGTATCTATCTATTTTCTTCGTAGTATTATTTTGTTTGTAACTATTACCAACTACTTATACCGAGGAAGCTGATTTTCTTGAGTTCCGCTATTTTGTGCGTAATCACCTCAAAAATCAAATTTCAAGAAAATTGAGAAATTATATTTACCTGTATTAAATTGGAAGTATTATTTAGCAATTTCAAAAGGTTACGCTTCATTGGTTTTTATTGTATAGGTGTATGAAATTAATTAATTTTAAACACAAAACCCTCTTTTTTGCGCCTCTGGATGAGATTAAAAAAAAATGCTAAAACAGGTATTTCTTTATTTTTATTACTAAGTATTTATTCTGAGTTTCATGATTCTAGAACAATCTAATTTTCTTTTTTCATACAAACTTTAACCCCCCTTTTCACCCCCTTTTTCCAAAATTTTCCACAATTTCTGTAGCCTATATCCTATTCTGAATTTATTGGAATCGATTTGTGAACATTTCATTAATATCCGTTCAGTAGTTTTTACGTGATGCTCAGTCAAACAAACAAACAAACAAACAAACAAACAAACAAACAAAAATTTTAAAAATGGTTTTAATATGTTCAGTTACCGATTTTAAGTCACCCTGGTCGGTTTTTTTTTTTTAATCTTCAATGTACAGATTTTTTGGTCTCAACGATTTTATTATATGTATAGATGGATAGAGTGCAAGTGGACGCCCACTTAGAGTCACGCCAGATAAAACTGTGCGCGACCTGTTTCGACCTCTACCACGGACTGGCGCGGGCGCAAGAGATGACCCTCTGTCTCGCTCCCACCATCCTGACGAAGCCCGAAGCCTGTGACGGACAGAACGAGTTGCTGTTGGGGAGGACCTGTCAGGTAATCTATTATGGGTTCAGGCGGCCTACTCCGAAATTCAAAATTCGCATTTCGTTTAACACTGTCTCAGAGGAAAGGCTCAATACGAACTTTGATTTGGTAATTTTGGTGTGTAAGTCCCTTCACAAAAAAAGTGGGCTCGTTTTTTAAAGATCTCTAATATGATAGTGACACATACGGATAACTCATGTATAAAAGTCGAGTAATGCTCCTGGAGCGCTCGCCCCGGTGGCAGCGAAACGAATAGGTACTACGCGTCTGCGCTCTGCTCGCGCGTCTACTCGACGCAACTGACAGCGGCGCACAACTACCCTCGTTTTCATCGTCTCACGGTAGTTTGATGTTGAAAATAGCAAATCTTTACGGTGTTTATGGTTATTGTTTTGAAATGGTTGTGTTGTAGATGTTGATGGCGGTGGTTTCGCGAGTGTGCGTGCGCAGCGGCGGCGGCGCGGGATTCGCGCGGCTCGTGTCGCGCGGGCTACCCGACACTGACAGGTAAACTACGCCTTGTTGTGCGTGTGTGCACAGTCACACACATGCGTATGAATACAGAGTGTGACAAGAATAACCAATGTTGTTATTAACTATCATAGATTGACATCTACAAACTATTAAGAGTTGCTTAGCAGTTTTTAGGTGTAATCCCTTGATCACACGTACAGTGGCGGGAGAGTGCTCAGTTCGTGTGTACTATCGAACAAATTGGATTCCTGATCCACCGTAATACGTTCTCAGAGTAAGCGTCGCAATCATTTTCCTTGCTTGTTTTGTGTAACGTCACTATGACATTTAGTGCGACAAGGTTCCACGGTGGGTCAGCAAAACGACGAGCGAGTCACTCGGATCTTGTCTCATTTACTAGGTCTTTACTCTCTCGGCCTTGTACCAATTTGCTGGCCCGCCACTGTAGGTAATCGATACGTGTGATCAAGGCGTTACTCGATATTTGAGTGGTCCAGTATATATAAACTTCCACAACAGGGTACACTTCTACGTGGCTTTGGCACCAGTGGCTGGCTGCCTCATCAGAATACTGGATCCAAAGTTGCCAAAAGAGGTATGTACTTTGAATGATTCTTTTTTATTCTAAGGCGGTTCCGCTGCTGTGTTCCAGCTTGGAGACAGCCCGTGAAATTACTGACACATGGTACATGGTGTACATCTTAGTCTTAGCTGTATGTATGTATAACTCTTTATTGTACATAAAACGCATTAATTTTGCAGGTAATGAGAAAAACTGATCTACAAAGACGAACTTATCCCTTAAAGGGATCTCATCTCTTCCAGATAGATAGTAGACATACTAAAAAGCTAAAAGACCAAAGACCCTAACTTAACCTAAACAAATAAAGCATTAAAATAATAATAAAAATACAGCTAACACATCATTACAGGATTTACAGGTACACCCTAATACATATAAAACGTTTTAAGGAGTGACCGACGAGAACTAAAACAAAGGAACGAGTGACAAAAAACATTTTGACCCACCCATAATATTGTTTTTTTGTTCTTTTCAGCATCTAGAAAGAGTAACAAGGGCTCTGGTTACGGAACCATTGTTCAGTATCGACGGCCTCGAGTTCATGCTGGGCCGGACGAAAGACAAAGCATTTTCTTTCTATAAATGTGAGCACCTTTTACACTGTTAACTGTGGGAAAACTTTGCTGTGTGACATTATCTGGCACACAGTGGCGGATTTACCATAAGGCTGAGAAGGCTCGAGCCTAGGGCGGCAAATTTGGGGCACGACCTTTTTTTTTTTTTTACCTCATAATAAAACATTTAAGAAGTCTGCAACAGATTTTGCAAGGGCGGCAAAAATTCAGCCTATACTTTGAAAATTTGTAAATCCGCCTCTGCTGGCACATGGTTCTTTGAACGTGTCACATGCACGTGAAATACGTTAGTCAATAGACTACCGGAAAGCTTGAGGTCGCTGGTTCGATCTACTGTTGACTAAACATTATGCATGAAAATTTCGAATATTTGCTCTCGAGTCTTTTCTGTTTTATTTGCATTTAAATAGATTTATCTGTATAAATATGTTTATCCGTTACTTGGTACTCATTGTTATTTTGTTTGGAAATGGTATCAATCAATGAAAACCGAAATTATTTTTTTATCAGAACTTTTGCTTAATTGAATCAAGCGTTACTTTATATCGATATAATTACTAACTTTTCCAGTAACATATAAAATTGCATAAGGTCGCGCAGATGTCTTTTGCGCGTGTAATTGTAGAGTAATGAGGTAAAGCCACTTATTAACCTTTTCGGCGCCACGTCAAATACAACGTCACCCATACGCCAGACGTCTTTATTGCGATGCCTTAAATTGAACCTAAACCCAATTGAACGAAGGCTGCTTTTGCATTGAAGTAATGGACGTATAAATAGGTCGTTGGCGTTGAACCTGCGGTGCTGATATGTGTCGTTGGCGTGGAAAAGGTTAAGGTTGTGAAATGAGTTGGTTTCAATAGATCGGGACGACGTGACTGTGGACGAGATGAAAGCCTTGGAGACAGTGATAGAGCAACTGCGGGCGGCAAAAGATGCACTGGTAATGGTAGTTAGTAATTAGAATTAGACTTTAGCAACTCACTAAGGAACGTTTTCACGATAATTTATGGTTATGAATGTATTTAAAAAATGACTTACTCAGCGTGAAGAGATTCTATAGTGACTTATAATTTAGACTAGATGTTGCTTGCGAATTCATTTATCACACTTCAGCGGTAATTATAAGAATAAGAAAACTTTATTAGCTGATACAGAACACAAACAAAACATTATACATGGATACCGACCAGCCAAATGGCCGCCACTCAGGTATGTGTCACGATAAGATCCAGGATAATATCGTGACGCTGATTTTCAGTGACGCCCAGTTATAGAGGTGGCTGTCACCAGGCACACATCCCAGTTCATGCTGGTTTACGATATCACCACTTCCGATATCCATACGTTATATAAGAATTATGAATACAATTATATCATTCATCAGTTCTATAGTACCAACAATAAAATTTAAATAATTCAACACATATTAATGTTAGTGTTTGTGTGTATGTGTGTGTGTGTGTGTGTGTGTGTGTGTGTGTGTGTGTGTGTGTGTGTGTGTGTGTGTGTGTGTGTGTGTGTGTGTGTGTGTGTGTGTGTGTGTGTGTGTGTGTGTGTGTGTGTGTGTGTGTGTGTGTGTGTGTGTGAGTGTGGGTGTGTTTGCGTGTGTGTGTGTCCGTGTGTGTCCGTGTGTGCGTGCGTACGAATTATGCAATTTTCCGGGATAGAATTTCCATACGTCCGACTGTACGACCTAGTTACATCCTCACAAACTTTCGCAATTATAATATTATTAACTAGGAAGTTGTATTGTTTCACTGTAGATGCGTAGTTTGAGGAAAGTCAAATAAGTACATAGTGTGTATAATTAGATAGTTCTGCTAGCGTTCATTATTGCTAGTGTAAATTAAGAAAACAATATACTATAAGCATAGCATTTTTATAAGGTTGACTGGAATTGATCCCTACAAGGATTAGACTCCCTTGGTGCATGTATCTCTATTTTCATAAATTGTATTTGTTTTATTTTTTATTCTGCACACTTAAGAGTTTACATACATACATTTAAGTCTGCCTTGGAATTTGAAGGAGAAGTCGCCCGGTTCGAGCGGCGCCCAGTCCGACTTGCTCTGCACCATCTGCTACGCGCGCCCCGCGGACACCGCCTTCGTGCCTTGCGGCCACCATTCTTGCAGGTTATTGATATATTTATAAGTTACTAGCTGTTGCCCGTGGCTTCGCCCCCGTTCCAGTACTTTTTTTTTCAAAATTTTACTTTATGCAAACCTTGGCCTTACATTATACCTTGGCCAGTAACAAACACAAAAAAAAAAGAATTATCCAATTCGGTGCAGTCGTCCGGAAGTTATGGGCGTTACATACATTTACGATTTATTTTTATTTATAATAGATAAATCTTGTAAAGAACCATTTGAAGTACGTGAGAAGACGAGGCGTTGATATTAAGCTGTCATGTTCAAAGACATTTTACAAAAAGTTCCGTGTTGACAGTTTCTGTTTTAAAAAAATTAGGCACATGAAATTGGTTTCGTTTTCCACTCTCGACTGTTCCTTTTTTACTCACAATTTAAACAAGTATCAACATATACGCTTGATGCACAGCACTGTTCCTTGTTCCATATATGGCACGTATATTTTTGAACCTCCATGCTGATCTGGGAGCAAAGAAAAAACATAGAATGTACCAGCTGCTCTTCTTAAAAGCTGTAAAAGCCCATCGAGGGAATGGGTGTAAACAGTGGCGGCGTAAGGCGTGGGCGACGTGGGCCACCGCCTACGGCCTCGTGGTACAAGGGGCCTCGCGCCTCAAAAAATTTTACGCATTGCTTCAAAGCGAGAATAAAATAAAAAAGATATAAATTCAGATCGCCACAGAACAGGGCCTCGCGAAATCTGTCTTGCCCACATCAAATTTAGGTCTTGCCCCACCACTGGGTGTAAATCTAAAATCATGTTAAAGACGATGCAGCTAGCAACCTATCACTATTTTGATTTCCCTTTCTAGTTCTATCCATGCGCCCACAGCCATGCTAAGCGTGGCCTTTGGGTCTTGTTACCCCGCTCTGTCTACCCCGTAAAGGATAAAGACGTACACGAGCGGTGACGGTGTTTATGCTTTTTTAATTGTCAACGATTTCTTTTTGTTCCAGGGCTTGTGTTATGCAGCATATGTTGAACAGCAAACAGTGTTTTTTCTGCAAAGCTGAGATCAACACGGTGCGCGAGATTGAACCTGTTTTAGCCTGAAGATGCGATTTTATACTCATTCTAGTTTCTACGGTCTAAAAGGGATATAGGATAGGCCTGGTTATGGTGACTATGGTTACCGTATTACGGGATTCGTCCTGAGATTTTGAGTTCTTTATATCACTCCTCTGGAGGCAAGACTACGTAAATCTTAGGATTTTTGCGTTTTTGAATAAAACAGAGCAGATTATTCCGAGTTTTTGTTATTATGTAAGCTGCAATCAACTAAAAAAGCAGTTGTCTTGTCATTGCATACATCTTCTTCTTCTTATATATAAAATTCTCGTGTCACAATGTTCGTTCCCGTACTCCTCCGAAACGGCTTTACCGATTCTTACCAAATTTTATATGCGTATTCAGTAGGTCTGAGAATCGGCTACTATCTATTTTTCATATTGAAATTTAGAAGAAAAAAAAACGGGAGCGAAGCCGCGGGCAACAGCTAGTATATGCATATTTTTTTAATGAATTGGATAGGGCCGCAAAGCGATGCAACCACCTACCTTATCTTTAAGTTACTAGAATCCGTGATTTTGTCTACTAAAATCAATTAAGTATCTCTCTACTTCCCGACAGGTGTGTGTGGGCGTCTTCGTCGCAAAGTAATTGCTACTAATTCATAAACATATTTGCCAATTTTAGTAACATACAAATGAGGCGGTTGAAACGCTTGGCGGCCTTACCCAATCATAGTTAGAGAAAAATTGTACACGTAGAGATTTGGAATCTAATATTTTTATTCAACTAAATCAAAACACAGCATTTAATATTGATTTCGTTTTTTTGTTTAGAAATGGTTTAAAAACGACAGGTGTCTCAACTCGGGCCAATTCTTAATCCCTCCAAGCGACTCTTTAATTACTTTGTTGACACTGGATATATATTTTCACAAGACATAGTGTTTTTTCCTTTTCGGATGTTTGTTTAGCGCATTCATACACCGTTTCCCTGTTCTCCCACAGGCATTGCCAGTCCAAATCGTCATCAGAGTCTGTAAAAAATAACCACAATTTTTTCAAAAATATAGAAACACCAACCTATTCAGCAGTTATCCGACTGCGCAACGGAAAGAAGTTATTTGTTTATCGACCTACCTACTAGCTGTTTTGAAATATATCCATTAGATCTAGAGATTACGTCCTATAACCTTACAAAAAATAAACAAAAATTGCAAATTGGCCGCCAAGGGCTCTTTTACATGTCTTTTTTGAAACTACCAGCGCATTCGGAAAGACCATGATTGCCAAGAAAAATGCGCCGCAAGAAACTTGGCAGAAAGTCATTTTTTCAAAATAAAATACATTATGCTACTACAATACTTAAATTCTACTTGAATTAAATACATTTATAAAAGGGATGTATAAGGTCCCCAAGCCTTTAATTATATTAGTATATAGTAGAGATGTATAAAGTCTCTACTACTACAATCTCTCAAACTTTACTTCTGCCGAAACCGAATATAAATGAAAATGAAGTTGGATGAAACTTTGATGACCTCACGTTACGTATTTACATACAGTAGGTACGATCAAAAACTTGAAGATTTTTATAAAAAGTATTGTTCGCAGTTTGTTTGCATTTATTGAGGTTTTACAATTTTATTTTACTTACCGTAAAGAGTTTGGGGGTCTTCGATTACGGCTTCTATTATAGGTCCATTCTCAGGCATAGAAACCTTATCTAAAGTATGAGATATACCAAGAAATGGATGAGCATTCACTGCAAGGACTTTCAAATCGTCTTCTTTCGAGGACCGATACATTGTGGCTCCATAAGTTACACCAGCGATGGAGAGAATCAACAGGAGGTTCTTCATTTTAGAACTGTATCACAAAATATAAACTGTCGTAAAACTATTCTGGTTTATTTCATCAAGTTTTTGGGTTAATTTGACTGCACTCCTGATAAGTTTTTTCTTCGTAATTTTTGCTTTGCTGATGATGATGCTTTACACCTTGGACACATCGACTAATGTATGGAAATTACAGTGCAGTCGAACTAAGTTAGAGCGTTTTTAAAAAAAATCACCGTGAATATTTTTTTCCACAATTCTACTATCTATTTTAGGGTTTTCTTACTCAGAATAGTTTACCCTATCGAATCTCAAACATGAAAAAATGTGTCCCAAAACTTCCATGCCCGTTCGTCGCTTTTTTGTTCGTCGTTTTTTATGATTTTATATGTGTATGGGACGTGACGAACCGGAAAATAAAATTCCATAGTTGAATATGGGATATCTTTTATCTTGATAGGGTAAACGATTCTAAGTAAGAAACACCCAAGACAGTTAAATTCTGGAAAAATAAACTTGGTATTTTTATTTAAAAACGCTCTCTATCCACCTGTTGAAGTATTCTAGACTAATTTAAAGACTCAGTGATAAATACAACTGTTAGGTTACAATAAAATTCGTGATATCAAGAGCAACTGACAGTCACAAGTTAATTGTTACTTTTGACTGGGTATTACGCGCAGTTCCTTCTTTTATTACTTATGGATTAGGTACAGTTTTTTTATTTGAATAAACGCTAGCGTGTTTTAAATATCACATACTTATATTATTTGATTTATTGCTTTGTTTTTGCATTACTTATTAATCGCACTGAGTTATAATGACAGTCGTAAAACTGGTGTTTTTATATTCATTTTTTACTTTGTCAGCCATAAATTGTATTACGCGATACAATGTGAATTATTACAACTTTACTATATTATAAAGCTAGTGGTTGCCCGCGTCTCCGTCTACGCACAATTTGTTTATTGCTATCTCCTGGGAACTATGCGATTTTCCGGTATAAAATATATCCTCTGTCCTTCCCCGGGAATAAACTCTCTGTACCTTGCTCTATCAGTGGTTTAGGCGGAAAAAAGAAGGTAACCGATAGACAGACAGGGTTACTTTCGCATTTATAATATTAGTAGGGTAGTTTGTTCAAAGTTGGTGCAACTTGTTCTTCCTTTGATTGAGGTAGCAGTCATACGATCAAATAAAATCATCAATTTCGTGTATAATTATTTTATTTATTCATTAAGTACATTAAAATTACCGTATACTATTACAATGAAATTTTTTCATTCAAAAAGTCGAAGAGTTTTTGCTCAACTGATTTCATCTTCTTTAATCACAGGACTCTATGGCTAGAGATCAGATAGGTAGTATAGTAATTTGATAATAACCTCAGTGGTTTTAAACGATACCTAAATAAAAACATACAGGCATAAATAACGTCTTTATTCCTCACCGGGTAGATAGAGCCTAACAAAACCTAAAGACCACGTTTAGCATGACTGTGGGAAAATTAGAACTCGAAATAATACAGATTGTTAGCCAAGTCAGTATATGTATAATCATAATTATAAGTCAGGAATGGTGTCGTTAATTTCTATACAATGGATGCCTTTTACTTGCAGTCGTTCAGTATAGAGACCGCATTCACCCCGATGAAGCTCCACTGCAACGGCCGAAACTAGTCGGACCGCATCCACCGTAACATCGTGAATCGAGCCGTTTAATTTAAGATATTATAATCATATCTCTCAAAAGCATAAATGGTACTTTAATAGTAGTCAGTTAGGAGAGGCAATAAATACCGCCCCGTATTTCCCGGTCTGGAAAAACCGACCAGATATTTGGCAGCGGAAATGTAGACGGAATAACGGGTCGGTATTTCCAGGTACACGAAATATCACCTACGCTCTCATACCGAGGTGATATTTCACGTAGGTACATGGAAATACCAACCTGATAATTAGAAGCCAGTCGATTAGGTTAGGTTAGTTTTTATAGTAGTTCGATGCCAAGAATCGATTGTCATTGCGAATGAACACCGATTAACAGGCCGGTACTTATCAGGTCGGGTTTTATCACCGCGGTACAAGCCAATACCGGGGTTGGAAGTACCGACCCATGTTTCATGTAGGTACAATGTTCGCGGAATATAGGGTCGGGATTTCCGGGCCAGTATATCCATGGTCGGGAATTAAACTCAGTTAATTAGCATATCGAGGCGAAAGACTACGCACATATACACATAGCTGTATACATAAGGTAAAGCCTTTAAAATAAGTACCTACCTGTATACAGGACCCCAAAAAATCTCGGGATATAAATCTTAGGTCAGTTTCACTAAATGTTTTCAGGATTTTTGAATCACAGTTGACAAATGTTTCCATACATTGAATGATGTTCAAAGTGAAGCGTCAAGGGCGAGACTAAGTCTTAATTCAAAAATTTTAATGGAAATTATTTGTAGGCGTGTTTGAACTAACCCAACCTGTTGAAGTATTCCGGAAAAATTCGAGAAACTGCAACTCTAAAAGATAGCTGTAGGTGGTCACTATTTAAATATCTCTCAATAAAAAATAGCCTGTAACAACTGTGGTGACGACCGTTAATGTTGGCCGTTTATTTAGGGTGTTACCACACCAGTCGATCGATGCTAGAATGGAACAGTCGACGACGATCGATAGTTCCTACTAGACCTATCGATCGATCATCGATCGATGGTAGAATGGAACAGTTGACGACGATCGATAGTTCCTACTAAACCTCCTATCGATCGATCATCGATCGATGGTAGAATGGAATAATCGACGTTGATCGATAGTTTCTACTAGACCAACGCTATATCACACCAATCGATCAATGTCGATCGATGGTATGGAACAACATCGATCTTATAGTTTATCCGTCGATCAGCCAAAGCTACCACACTAATCGATTGTAATCGATCGATGTTGATCGATGACATCGATCGATACTTATCGATTGGTGTGGTAACACCCTTAGTGACCCTAGTTCACAACTAAGAAAAAAATTCTACAACGTGAGCAGTTCTATGGTCCTTTGTTGAGTCCCTGTGGCATGTAAGAGTAAAAAGCTGCTGCTGGGCAGTCGCAGGTCCCCCTCGGTCCTGGGACTCCACGGGGACCTATGGCACCTGGAGATCAGAAAAACACTTAATTTTCATCATGAACCGGA
This sequence comes from Pandemis corylana, assembly GCA_949127965.1. NCBI lineage: Eukaryota > Metazoa > Arthropoda > Insecta > Lepidoptera > Tortricidae > Pandemis > Pandemis corylana. The sequence goes on from OX421871.1 coordinate 5,338,656, forward strand.
ATAAGATTTATTTTCTTAAACACACTACAAAATTCGTGTTTCTTCAGTTACTGGGAAACATCACGAAAATAAAAGCACTGTACCTTTATATCATGCCACTTAAAATAATCATACATACACATACACAATTCACGTTTTCATCCCTTACGGGGTAGACAGAGCCTACGGTAACACGACCTACCGGGCCACGGAGCGTATAGGTGGAAAGTGGAATCAAAATAGTGATGGGTCGCTAGCCACATCGCCTATAACATGATTCCAATGATTTTTGCCCATATCCTAAAAGAATCATAATGTGAAAAAGTTCCACACAAAATCACATACACGTGTATTTGAGACTAGCTGCTGCCCGCGACTTCGTCTGAAAAAAAATAGTTTTTCGCTATCCCGCGGGAACTATGCAATTTTCCGGAATAAAAATAGCCTATGTGTTAATCTAGGGTACCTATCAGCTGCTATCTCCGTTCCAAATTTTATCCAAATCCATTCTGTAGTTTTTACGTGAAAGAGTAACAAACATCCATCCATCCATCTATAGGTACTCACAAACTTTCGCGTTTATAATATTAGTAGGATTTCGTTTACTGTTCGAATTCTGAGCCCCGATTTTTGAAAGCACATCACTCGAAAGTACCACTCGAAAGTAGTATAAATCTGTTTATATCTTTAAAACTACAGCTCTAATCAAATTTTCGACTAGTTCACAAGATTAATGAGAGCTGTGATTGTCTTCTGTGCTCTTCGTATTTCAAATCCAGCACAATTTTTCACCACTTTATTTACGACTCGTAAATACCACTCGTAAATTACGAGTGGTATTTTCACACACGTGCTTTAAAAAATCGGCCCCCTGCACCTATTATAGTATCGTCGATAGTGCACAGCATACGTACCTTCTCGTCCCGTTTCGCCCCTATCTCCCGTTCGGCCCCCGGGTCCAGGGGGACCAATAGGACCTGGCATTCAAAGAGTACATTAAATTAAGTTAATGGGGGCATCGCGTGTGAATTTGCCACTAGAGGCGCTAGGGTCGCGTAAGGTCCAACAACATTCACTTTTCACTGGTTTTGGCGGGCTTCGTGACATAAATTATAATTTCTTTCATTTACCCGCTGAAAAGTGATCTCTTTATAATATGGATTAATTGGAATTAACAAAAAGAGGCGCAAAAATAAGCGGCCTCAAATTTAAAATTAAAGATAGTTATTTATAACTAGCTGTTGCCCGCGGCTTCGCTCCCGTTTTTTTTCTTCTAAATTTCAATATTGTCTCACTGTTTAAACCTTCCCTGGGCTTCCACGAATATTTCAAGACTAAAATTAGACAAATCGGTTCAGCCGTTCTCGAGTTTTAGCGAGACTAACGAACAGCAATCCATTTTTATTTATATAGATTAATAAATTTAATGAGATTCAAGATTTAAAACTTTGTTTCGGCGCCGATTTTATAAAGTCGCCTTTAACAGCTATACCTCTGGACCTTAGTCAACAGTGGCGCCAACTGATCGATAAACAATTCTGAGTAAGAAAAACCCAAAATAGTTAAATTCTGGAAAACTTGTTCATGTGGACGTTTTTCTTGGAAAACGCTCCTCTACCAAAACGATGTTGCTCAAATCTTTCAATGATCACCAAGATGTTGATTAGAACTAACCTGCAATTCCCCTGGGTCCTTCCTCTCCCTGTTGCCCCCTCCCCTCCATCCCCCTCTCTCCTTTGTCACCCTTGTCGCCCGATGTCCCGGGCTCGCCTGGCCGGCCCGGCTCGCCGGATTCACCCGGATACCCCCGCGGTCCCGGTTCTCCGTACACACCGGGAAGACCTGCACGATTGCATTTGAAATTTCATTAGGTATTTTTATAATTCTTACTGACTGTACCTTCATTGACATCTGAACTACATACACATATGTTGCTATGGGACGGGGTTTGCTGAGAAGGAGTTATATACGACAAAACTAGATCATACTTCTTCAGGAGTAAAGGCTGTGTTTTAAATTATATTATAGAACTAGCTTCTGCCCGCGACTTCGTCTGCGTAGAATTATACATAAAAACCTTCCTCTCGAATCACTCTATCTATTAAAAAAACCGCATCAAAATCCGTTGTGTAGTTCTGAAGATATAAGCATACATAGGGACATAGGGACATAGGGACATAAGAACAGAGAAAGCGACTTTGTTTTATACTATGTAGTGAAGAAGAAAAAAGTTTCGTAACAATAATGGAGTTAGAAAAAAGAAGCTCGATAAATTGTCACGCAATTGTCAAATTTTAGAGCGATGTTATCATCTTCAGCCTATATTGTATACGTCCCATTGCTGGGCACAGGCCTACTCTCAGAATGAGAGGGCTTGGGCTATAGTTCCCACGCGGGCCCAGTGCGGATTGGGAACTTCACACACACCATTGAATTGCTTCGCAGATGTGGTGAATTTCAAATGTAATATCGCACATAAATTCCGAAAAACTTAGAGGTGCGAGCCCGAGCTCGAACCCACGGCCCTCTGTTTGAGAGGCGACCGGTCAAACCACTAGGCTACCACGGCTTTTTTTTACTGCTGAAATACCTGCTAAAACATTCCGGATTAATTTTAAATACCTACTGTGTTGTATATTTACAAGTTTCTTTACACACATACCTCGGTCCATAGAGCAAACAACCGATTGGTTATTTCTTTTATTTATGGCTCGGTCAGTCTTTGATCTTATCGCGACCTGGGTACTCTACTAAATATTTACTTAATACCGTGGGAAAAACTTAAATGCGCTTCCATAAAGGAGGGGAATCTGATGTTGCTACTAGACTAGATCATATTCTGTCATGGTATCACTTACCCGGGGACCCAGGTGGGCCAGGTTTGCCCGGGGCACCCCGATGGCCCTTTCCCGGCGGGCCCGGCGGACCCACCATGCTAGTCGTCCATTCTTTCAGACGATCTGCGAAAAAAAACTTTAATTATAAGTACCTACTGTAGTTTAGCAGTTGTCATGAAATTCAAAATTCAAAATTTATTTTGCAAATTGGCTCCCAATGGCTTTTTTACATGTCTTTATTGAAACTACCAGCGCATTTGGAAAGACCATCATTGCCGAGAAGAATACGCAAGAAAATTGACAGAAAATCATTTTTCCAAAATAAAATACATAAGCTACTACAATACTTAAATTCTACTTAAATTAGATACATTTATAAAAGGAATGTATAAGGTCTCCGAGCCTTAAATTATATTAGTCTATAGTAGAGATGTATGAAGTCTCTACTAGTTAAAGTAAAACAAAGTAGTTATGCAAAAAAAGAAAGAGAAAAAAAACAAAAATAATTTAAGTTCAGTGGAAGTGTAAAAGCCCTCCACCGTCAAATAAATTAATTGGAGATATTTCCAATGTCGAAGAGAAAAAAAAAACAAAATTATGAAAAATACATTTCATGTCATGTCTATTTGTCATTCTGTCTTGATTCTGTCATGAATATTCAAAAAGAAAAGTGCAATATCATTGGTACTCATACTAAATAACTATAAATAAAAGTAATAAGTCGATCCTACTATAAAAAAAATCCTTTACCTCTAATAATGTCTTCGCATATATTTCGGACATCATTTTCTGTTAGTGAAGAACCCTGAAATCAGTACCTATCAGTATGAAATGATCTATTTATATCCCACCAAGGGCAAGAAAAAAATGTTTAAAACAATAACTTCCACCGACTTCAGAGAAAGTGTATTTTATCATTCAACAAAGAAACAAACGTAATAATGCAGTTGACACTTTAGATAATCCATGCAAATAAACAGCTAACAACTCTGTATTTTTGGAACATTACTACCATTATTTCACAGTCGATAGCAAATAAAGAGGGTCAAATTCTATATAACTCTATATACAGGGTGTCCCAGAAACCGACGATAACCCGTTAAGGGCTGATAGACCTACTAATTACCTACCAAAATATCATATTTTAGGTTTAGTAAAAATCTTTTAGTTTTCGAGATATTGTAATTTTTGCAAAAAATATTTTTTTTCTCCCTCAGTAGAGTTTTTTTTCTGCCACAGCCTTAAATGACCGAATTTAGTAAATCTGATTACTGATAAGTATTGCGGAAAACATGGGCTTTTAAACGTGATATTATTTTATTTTATTATTCAGTCAAACTTGGAGGAAAAACGACTTAAGAGACAGTTTTTAGATATTTTACTGTTTCATCCCTTAACTTTGGTCCTCCATGGTATAAAAAAAAAATAACTACGCTAAAGTGGCACTGCATATTAAAAACATGTCTAGCTAATGTAGTTTACAAAATGGTATAACACTTACTTATTTGTTTAATAATTTCAAATTTATTGCTATTTTCATTACAGAAGAAGCTCAAATAAAATTGAAGTCACTACCAACTACAAATTAAAATAAGATGAAATATTTTTAGCAACCCAATTTTACACAGCCATTTTGTCACAGAAAATGTTGGAATTGCCTGCCACCAGCCCTAATACACGCATAACATCTTCTTAAAAATGCCCGGGAGATGCGTCGAGCACTATTAGATACATTTTCTTGAGCTGCTGCCGTAATGCGTTCTTTGAGGTCTATTAGACTTTCTACTGGTTTTGCTTACCCTTTTTCTTTTAGATAGGCCCAGTAATTAAAATCCAAAGTATTTAAATCCGGTGACCGTGGAGGCCACAAGATAGGTCCAAGACGCCCGATCCATGTTTTTGGATACCTAAGTATTGTTTAAGTAATTACGCACGAATTCGAATTTAAATTTTTTAAACTTTATTCGAAATTTGAATTCAACTTTACCAGCCTTATTTAAAAACAACAATTCTGCCGTCCTCAGACTAAATGGTAACTCACTTGATTGGCTTCTTCAGTAATGAAAATAGCAATAAATTTGAAATTATTAAACAAATAAGTAAGTGTTATACCATTTTGTAAACTACATTAGCTAGACATGTTTTTAATATGCAGTGCCACTTTAGCGTAGTTATTTTTTTTATACCATGGAGGACCAAAGTTAAGGGATGAAACAGTAAAATATCTAAAAACTGTCTCTTAAGTCGTTTTTCCTCCAAGTTTAACTGAATAATAAAATAAAATAATATCACGTTTAAAAGCTCATGTTTTCCGCAATATTTATCAGTAATCAGATTTACTAAATTCGGTCATTTGAGGCTGTGGTAGACGAAAAACTCAACTGAGGGAGAAAAATCGAGATTTTTTCAAAAATGACAATATCTCGAAAACTAAAAGATTTTTATTATACCTAAAATATGATATTCTGGTAGGTAATTAGTACGCCTATAAGTCTTTAACGGGTTATCGTCGGTTTCTGGGACACCCTGTATATTAACTATTTGAATAACATACCTTATTCAGGAAGGCATAAGGTGCTGGTATTCCAGGGGGCCCCCTCTGCCCCGGGGATCCAGGCACCCCGTCCAAGCCATCCTTACCGGGAAGACCGGGGTAACCCGTCTCACCTTTCTGTAAGATAACACAAACGATTAAACCCCACTCCCGAAGTGTCGTTCCGCTCGCTCATTCATTTAACTCAGTCGTTAATGGAATAATGAGAGGGACGGTATCATACGAACTTCGAATTCTGATTTTCGGAATAACCAAGGTGACAGCAACACGTCAGCGATTTTCATAAAGACCCCACTACTGTTCATTGGAAAGAGACGGGTACTTAGAGCGTTTCGCGCGCTCATGTGCTAAACTGTTGAACAACTTCCACATTTCTACAGTTCCAGATTCCATTAAATTGTCGTTAACTGCTTCCCGCATCCATATTAATTCCTCGTCGCCCACCAAGGCGACGGATATTTAATTTTCATGGCAGACAGGGTTGTCAAATCAAGAGTAAACGTTGTGTTTGTGAAGAGATTCTTTTTTGATGAAAGAGGTATAGTTAGGACTGGCCCTAGGGTAGAGCTAGTGGAGCGGTCGTTCTAGGCGCCAGATGGTAAGGGGCGCCAAAATCATGTGGCACCCGCGTCAAGCAACAATGCGGGGGGACGAGTGGAAACCGTCGACCGAAGAGCACTGAAAGACAACCTCGCTCTACTATGTATGTAGTCTCTAAATTGTTATTCAAGACCTCCCTCCAATGCTATCGCTACTACCGGTCTACGGCAGTGGGGGGTCAGTTCATCAAGATTTCCGAATAAATCATGTCTAAACTAATATTACGAGTACATACATACATGTATCAAGTCTTTATCCCTTACGGGGTAGACAGAGCCTAGATATAACAAGACCTAAAGGCTACGTTGAGCATGACTGTGGGCGTATAGGTGGAAAGGCGAATCAAAATAGTGACGGGTTGCTAGCCACATCGCCTATAACATGATTACTAAGAATTTCGCCCATTTCCTCGATGGACTTTTAGCATCTGCGCGGATAGAGAAACAACTGGTACATTCTATGTTTTTTCCTTCAGACCAGCATGGAAGTCTACTACTTTAATGTTGTGTAACTAGTCCCCAAAAGAGACCATCCTGTGTCATACCTGTCCCATTTCGCCTGGTGGGCCGGGTGGCCCCGGTACGCTCAGGCCCAGGCCATTACTCAACCCCGGGCTACCCGGGAGACCGGGGAGACCACGCTGACCTTCTGGACCCTGGGTACATTAGGACATTGACATAATTCAACTGGATAACTCACATTGTTTTTTTAACAGTACAAGTGTGAGTAGCACCAAGTTACTTTAACAATATTAACAACTAGCCTTCCGTCCGCAGCTTCGCCCGCGATAAATTAATTTTCCCATTGGATAAGGTATTTTCCCGCGGTAAAAAGTAGCCTATGTCACTCAGTGATAATGTAGCTTTCTAACGGCAAGATTTTTTGAAATCGGTCCAGTAGTTTCGGAGCCTATTCAATTCAAACAAACAAACAATCAAATCTTTCCTCTTTATAATATTAGTATAGATAACCGACGCTTTTGACATTATGTACTCGGGAGCTATTATGTACTCTGGTTTCTTTGCCCCCGAATTCATTTCATAGGTTTTCTCAAAGTATACGTCAAAATCACCGGTTATGGTAATTGTTAAACTAAAACAAAATTTTGAAAAACTTACGGGACATGCCATAAAATACGAAAAGGTTCCAACAGATCCCTATTACTGAATTTCTCTGTCTTTTTTCTGTTTTCCACTATTTTGTTTAATGTATGCTGCTTACCGGTCGTCCTTCAGGGCCCCTTTCTCCGATCCGCCCTTGGAGCCCCGGAAGGCCCCTCTGTCCGGGAGTGCCTGGGAGGCCTGGTGAGCCATCTCGGCCTTGAGGTCCCTTAAAAAATAGATTGACATATGAAACCATTTTAATCCCTTTAAAATGTAGACAAGGAATATGGAGGGGTTTGGTAGAATTCCCACAGGATAGGAAGTTCAGGGCTTAGCAGCTAGTAACTTACTATAGCTCCATTAGATCCTGGTATTCCTTGCGATCCAGGGTTACCATCGCGTCCAGGCGCGCCTCTAAAACCTCTTTCACCTTTTTGACCTAGAAAATTTCACATGGCAACATTATTTCCACGGTCATTGTTAATTTCGGTATTTTTTATGCGATATTGTTACGTGTTCCGGTTAATTATAGGCCGTGGTAGCCTAGTGGTATGACCTGTGGCCTCTCAAACAGAAGGTCGTGGCTTCGAATCCCGCGCTCGCACCTTTTTAAGTTTTTCAAAATTTACGCGTAAAATTACATTTTGAAATATACCATTAGCTTTTCAGTGAAGGAAAACATCGTGAGGAAATGTGCACACATCTACGAAGCAATTCAATGGAACTATAGATCAAGCCCTCTCGTGCTGAGAGGAGGCCTGTGCCCAGCAGTAGGACGTATAAAGGCTGGAGGTGATGATGATGATTCAGGTCAATTCATCACTAAAAAAGTCATTTTAGTGCGGCGCTATTTGAAATAATCCTTTCACTAAACAGCACAGCTTGCATTGTTGAGTTCCCGGCACAACAGACAATTCATCTTAGACCTCTACGTTGACTACTTACCGTTAGATGACCCACTTACTTACTCGTTTACCTCATTTTTACATTAAAAATTCTCATTTTAAGAGTCTAAATATTTTCAAACATTGACTAATTTGCATATAATGAAGTCGGAGAATATAATTATAAAGACTTGCTCTAATTTTGTGTTTAAAAACTAGATCATTAGATCCTTAATCGACGTCTATATCATATATGATGATAAAATGTGTCTAACAGACTTCGATACTATTGGCATTGTCTGTAAAGAAACATTACCATATCCTGATGCAGTGATGTTAGCTACGGGACCAGGGAGGCCGGGATAGCCTCGTTCGCCCTTCTGTCCCAGCGGGCCAGGCAATCCGGGTCGACCCTGGATCGGGAAAAAGTAAACCACGCTAAAACTATCATATTTTTAGTTTTAACACGTCAATTTGTACTTGGTCGATAAAAAAATCAGCTTTATTTAAATGAGAAAACATTTTATTTCATTGCTTTGTTCAATATAGTTCAGTTATCTTGCAATCTAACAGTTTATTGTAGAAAAGGACCGAGAAAGATAAGATTCGGTACGACCTCCCTACCCTAAACACCATAGTGGATATTCTTGGTGTAAACTTACATCTTTGCCATCAACCCCTGGGATCCCCGCAAGACCAACTAGCCCTGGTACTCCGGGTTCACCTGAAAATGGGTTAATTATTGGTCAAGAGCGAATCAGACTTACGCACTCACATACTTGACATTAAACGATAATTAGAAATGGTTAGAAGAAAAAAGAAAACTTAATTTTGACGCAAAGTTGTCTGTCAAAGTTAAGCCTTTAACATTGAACGTCGGTCAGTAAGGAAAAAACGGCACTGTCATTTAATTACTACTATTTGTTTATAACAGCACTAAAATGTTATTAGTTTTATAAAATGAAACACATGCTTTGACTTGTAACAGCAGAACAAATATTTTAATCTCAATAAAAACAACAGGGTAACAATTTACTCTCAATAAAAAAACAAAAAAGTTTTTATGTTACTAACACTGTTTACTGTCATAGTCCAACTTTATTTTATTAACACGTTGACTGCCTACCATACCTCACCTAAACCATCAATATGGGAGCAATAGCTCCTATGCCCTATAAATACAAATTTAGTGATCCCTCCAGTGGTACTCACAGCATCATCGCCCTATAAATGAGGTGCCGTGAGCATCAATGTCATGAGGAACTAGCTTTTGGGGGGTTACCACAATCGCTTCATGCGTGCCAAGTTCTATTCAGCGTAAGGGACACAGTTATAAAGCCATATAGCTCTGTTCCTTACGCTGTAATAAAACTTGGCACGCATTAAGCGATTGTTGTAATCCTGATCCCACCGGGGATTGTCATGGCAGCCAACGTGTTAATCGTGAAGAAATACCACAAATTGGTGCAAACTGAAATGTAGTCACAACATGAGTTATTATTGCACGAACTTAGATAACAAGTTTTACTGTCTAATGCACAGGCGCTGTAATCGCATTCGTTATCTCTCTCTACCCTCATTCTTATACCATTTATTATGCGATGATTTTATTCTCCAAGCTCAGTCTGTAACGTAGTTAATTTAATTGCTTATAAAATGGATGGTAGTTCAAAAAAATTTTATTTCCCTGATGAGTACTATAAGTGAGGGATAAAGACGTGAATTATATATGTATGTAGTACTATAATCTAGTAAAGCTTAAAGAAACAAAAAATCATGCATCATTCATGGTAGGAGGGAAGACCAAAAAGTAGCTACACTGATTCTGGAGCGAAATACAAAAGATGACATTTCTATTCCTTACAAGCTTTTTTATCAACTTGCAACGTTTGTATGTATGTTTGTCCGGGTGGAATCTTGCGACTCAATTTTTTATAAAAAGTCCTGTGGTAGAAAGAGATGTAAAATGCGTTTGCGATGCGCGCAAGTTAGACAAGCTTAAGATTTACTTAAAATTTGTGCAAGTAACGGTACATTGCGGAAAATTAGAGCAAACTAGTTCTAAATGATTGATCAAACGCCGTAATGTAATAAATGTTACTTTCGCGATATTAAAGTTGTACAATGAGCTTACTGAACGTCGGACTGTTCAAAGTTAGTAACACTGCCTTACAGGACCGGCCCTAGGGTAGGCAAACATAGCAGCCGCTCTAGGCGCCAGACGGCAAGGGGCGCCAAAATCAGGTGGCACCCGCGAAAAGCAACTTAGCGGGGGGAGGAGCAGAAACCGTCGACCGAAGGGCGCCGAAAGATAACCTCGCTCTACTCTGGGGGGCTACTCCAATATTCGATTTTAGAAGTTTGTATCATACCGTCTCTTTTACTCTCAAATAAATTACCGTTAGTATGAGCGAAACGGCACGAAACAAAATCGAATTTCGAAGTAGCCTGATCTTGATCAGTTGATGAGCTTGATAGCTCTTGAGCTAGAGTCGGCGCTCTCATGACTCAATATTTAGGGACATTACTTACTGATTAAAAATGTTTAGAGTGGACGAGTAACATTATGCACAACAATTTTAGGACAAAGTATTTATACAGATAAATTATCATGCAAGTCGTTAGTGTACGACGAGTAAAATGGTCAATAATTCAATAATTACCCCGTATTTAAGAATTGGTGTCATAGACACATACAGACACATAGGTTACGCTCTGAGCCACGTTGCGCCTGTAACGTGAGACTAAATAGAGGTCAAAAGATGTCAGGGCATTACATAAATATAGACACTTTGACTTATTTATTTCAGTCATTTATTTAAAGCTTCCTTCCACATTCCACAATAACAATAAAATCATAACATTTCGCCGAATAAAAAAATACTTCGTTTACCTATTTCAAACTAACTTGTCAAAATGTCTGATAATGAACAAAATAACAAGATATTAAGTAATTCTTCCAAGCCATTCTTTCATTCGTACTATTTTTATAAAAGGCACGCGTCATGCGTGCGTAGCATGCGTGCCTTTGTTTTAATTTTAAAGTCATGAATGTCATTATGTCGAAATGACGAAACATAACGGCCAAGGCGAGGGTACTTGGACGTAGAATTTCAAAGATATATTCCATAAACCAGTAATCCATGTTCATAATATATTATTAGTATAATTAAATATTAAATTTACAAGTGTCTGTGAGTGTCGACACTGTTCGTCGATGCACCTTTGCTTTACAACCACTCCAGAAGTATTATTTATGCCACTGTACCCACTTGCACGGCTATGCGGGGGAAGAATAATGTCCGGAATTACGGATGGGAAGACTGTATTCGTAGGATGAGGTCTTCGGGTACTCGTGGAAGTTAAAGATTCCGGGACAGTTGTATCAGGTTGTTGAGTGAATGTGGCAGCGTCTACTATAGAGAACTGGACCTTCCTGAAGGCCAGAGAGGCTTTCAAATTAGTCTTCTTTAAGGCTTCAACGGATAATTCATCTAAAGACAGCGTTAGTGTCACACCATCCTTTTCGTCTCGTTTGTTGAGAACCTTCCAAATGTCTGTTTGAAGACCCTCGTTCTGAGCACGGAGGAGGCAGAGCGTGTGGCCAATGTCTTTGGACTCCGGTATTGGGATAAATACGACTCCCACCTTAGGGTTCAGAACATCACTCTCACTGATCAGAGATAACTTTGACCCTGGCCAAGGTTTTAAGGACGGTATGGTCTTTTCCAGCCAGAATTTTGCATACTGGTTTTTGCAAATAATGAGTAGCCACCCTGACTTGTAGTAAAGGCTCTCAAAGTTAGGCCCTTTGCCTTCCGGTGATTCCGCAATCTTGCGAGTTAGCGCGAAATATAAGGAGTCCAGTTGTTCGTCTGTCATTGGATTGATGTCCCTTATGCCGACCCTCGAAGGCCATAGTCCCTCCTCATCGGTTTTAGACGCCGGAGTTACTGGTGACGTCAAGTCCTCCTTCAGTGTAGCCGTCGATGTTGCGAGTGAATTTTCAGACATCAGAATTTTTAGTGATGCGGTCTCCTCGAGCGACGCTACGGGCGAAAGCGCGAGCTCTACATGTGATGCCACATTCGTTTCTGATGGTGCAGATTCTACGTGTGACACTGCAATTACACTCGGTGGTATAGAACCCACAGGCAATGCCACATTCGCACCCGGTGGTTTAACACCTACTGGAAATGCCACGTTCGCACCAGGTGCTATAGAATCTAGTGGCAATGCCTCATTCGCTTTCGATGGTATAGAACCTGCAGGATATGCCACATTTGCACTCGAAGGTATAGAACCCATAGGCAATGCTACATTTGCATTCGGTGGTATAGAACCCACAGGTAATGCCACATTTGAACTCTGCGTTATGGAACCCATAGGCAATGCTACATTCGCGTTTGGTGATATAGAACCCACAGGCAAAGCTACATTCGCATTCGGTGGTACATAATACACTGGCAATGCCACCTTCGCATTTGGCGTTATAGAATACACAGGCAAGGCCATTTTTGCACTCGGTGGCATAGATTTCACCTGCGCACGCGTTGGCAGAAACGCAACATTTGGTGCTACTTTCATACTGGGTGGAATAAACTGCTCGGGTGCCGCCACGTTAACACTAGGTGGAACCAAATTCACGGAAGATGCCATCTTCATAATTAGTGCAGGAGTAACAGATTCCTCATGAGACACCACTTCTGGACGCGGTGGCGTTGGCAATACTCGCGGTGTCTCCTGCGCTTCCAATGGAACAGATTCTACGCGCGATGCTACATTCACAATCTGTGGCGCAGACTTCAGTTGTGATGCCAACTTTGGTTTCAGTGGAACAACCTCCACCCGCGAGTTTTTCGCGTCTAATACCACTACCACCTCCTCGCTCGGCGTAGTGGATTCCTTTTGCTGCATTTTTGCACTTAGTGTCGTTAAATCCGCTTGCGGCGGTTCCTCTGCACTTGGCGAAGTAAGATCCACATGTGACGCTACCACCGGGCTCCATGTCACGTGCTTCTCTTTAGCACTGGCGGTACCAACCATATTTTGTGCTATCAACTTGTTTAGTTGGTCATCAGTAACAATGTAATGCGTCTCGCCATTCGGCACTTTAATAAATATAATACCCTTGAAGCTCCACACATTGTGCTTTCCGAAATGTTTGCGAGCGCGGTTGTAGACATCCTGTCTCCTTCGAGTCAGGAACTCGGTTACAACCACCGATGAGCCCTGTAATGTTGCTCTCTTTTCCCACACAGTTTCTTTAAGTTCTGGGTCCTTGAATCGTACCAAGATTGGTCTAGTGCGGCCTCTCGAGGGAGCGCCGAGTCGGCGACAAAGGGTGAAAGCGTCAACGTCGATATCCGGCAAATGCATCATGTTGCGACAAACAGAAGCCACGGCATCTTCCTCATAACTATCCGTCTCGGGGATGCCTTCGAATAATAAGAAGTCACTCCGATGCCGCATCTCAATAACATCAAAAGAGTTGCTCATTAACACTATCTGCTGGCTTATCACCTTCATTATACTCCAGACTGAGTCCTCGAATTTCCTTAATTCAGTTCTCAAACTGGCCATTGTGTCCAAACGAGGCGGAGTCTTGCGGAAAGCCTTCTTGAACTCTTCTAGCTGTTGCACCGCACTGGACTCTAGATATTTCTGCGCCCCACTTATAGCATCTAAGGTCGACATAATTATAGTGTATGAAAATACTGGAATAGAAACAAGTGACAGTGAATGTAGTTAAGTTGCTGGTAGGTAAATGCTTACGTCTAAAATAATCAATAATAATCAGATGCGCAAGTATTTATCATTACTTAATTATTAAGATTAATCTCCATTATAAATGTTTTTTAAATCGAAGTAAAACGCCTAAAACACGTACCTTTAAGTCCTGTATCTCCCTTGTCTCCTCTCTGCCCACGTCGTCCAGGAGGGCCTGTTGGTCCTTCCACGCCCACAACGGATCCCTAAAAATGCCCACAATCAAGTAGTGGTGTGAAATAACAGCTAAAATATTTGTGGAACTTTACACTACTTTTGCTCTTCAGTCACAAATATCAACCAGTATTTGGTATGCATATGAACTTGACACGCATTAAGCGATTGTGGTAACCCCCCACAGCACTCGCTGTTAAAGTACTTTCGCCTCGAACGTGGTTAAAAATTGTGCTGAATTTGAAATTCGATTAGAGTAAAAGAAAATGACTGCTCCAATTAATCTTGTCAACTACTCGAAATTTCAATTTGAGCTGTAGCTGGTATTTTCGAGTGATGTGCTATCCAAAGTAATGCCCCAAGTTATTATTACTTATATAACGTATCATTGTTTACTCACATTTTTTATTTGTCCTGGTAGCCCTGGATCGCCTTTTTCGCCTTTGAAACCAGCTGGTCCAGTCGGGCCGGCGGGCCCCTCAGTACCACGAACACCCTAAGAAGCACATAAAGACTTATTGCCTAGGTTAGCGTGTGTCATACCCTAGAGCTCCAGAAAAAAGGCATAACTACCTACTTGGAATAAATTTAAAAAAGAAAGAAAGAAAGAATTATTCGCGACAGTAAGAACAAGTTTTTTTTTATTTTTTTTATTATAGCCTTTTTTATTCCGAATTCGCTACAATTTCATTTTTGTTGTTTATTTGTGTTGTTTTTATTATTATTAAATTGTCGCGTAATTCGGAGTGCCTCATGGCATAGGCCTCCTCCGTGTATTGGAGGGTTTGGTTTGGGCGATAGTTCCCACGCGCGCCCAGTGCGGATTGGGAACTTAACACACACCATTGAATTTCTTCGCAGATGTGTGCAAGGTTTCCTCACGATGTTTTCCTTCACCGAAAAGTTCATGGCAAATTTCAAATGTAATTTTCGCACATAAATTCCGAAAAATTGAGAGGTGCGCGCCCGGGATTTGAACCGACGACGCTCTGCTTGAGAGGCCACAGGTCAAACCACTAGGCTACCATAGCTTTTTTACAATTTTTTTTTTTTTAAAGAACAAATAATGAACAAGTAAAGAAATGGTTCCAACAGCATTTGCGACTTACAGCCTACGCTAGTTTTCCGTTGGGATCCTTACGACTGCGATCTTATTGTCAATCACGTGAGTAAGTGTTCAGACATTTCTGGTCACACGCACAGCTCCAATATACTTGATGCCGTCTGTACGCGTTGCGATCGAAATTCTAACCTCTATGTCTAACCCTCTCTCTCTCTCCGTCATTCACGTGATAAATGATATTATTTCGACTGTTTGTTTACAAAATGACAAAATTTTGGAGAAGTTTTTGTAGCAAATGTGTCCCGAGCGCACCTGTTTGGTGTATCATGTTTTTTCGAAGCTCACACACATGGTCATGGCCACTAATAAATACACATCCCATAAACATTCCCTCTCCCTTCGTGATTGGTAGGTAGTAGTTTTTGGGGAGGGGTAAAGCCATTCACACAACATAATTAATGACCGTCTAAAGAGAGATAGAATTTCGCTCCGTAGCCCAGTGTTGGTGCTTGTATACCGCATACCAGTCGAGTCACATGGAAAGACACAATTTGTACGCGCTGCCTACTCGGGACCTCCTTTGCACGACTTAAGATCTCAGTGGGAAGTAATGAGGAATAAGAGACAGAGACGTGCTTATGTGCTCTCTCTCTCTGTATCTCTCGTTATGGCGAGTAAGAGAGACAAGGAGTTAAGAGATTGTGTTTCTGGATTTTTCTTACAATCGAAAATGACATTTATTTTTCATGAGGTAGGAAGATAGCGATAAGTAAAACTGTAACCGTCTAGGTAGGGTAGAAAACGAAACAAGCAATGTACAGAATATGTATTTTTTAATTATAGCCAAAACACATTCTCAAAAAAGAAACTAAATCAGTGTCATGAATCTTCTTATGTTATATCTGAAGCGGCTGGGTTATTGGACAGTAGATACTTATATCTGAAAATGACAATTTTGTTACATAAACACCATCTAAATAAAAATGTATGTTACCAACATGATCGTGTAATAATCGGGTCACTTTATTTGCAATTTTTAATAAAAAAAATTACCTAAGTTCGGCAATAGATAAAAGGGAACAGTCGTCAATTTTAAATGGGTAAAATAACATCATAAGCTTACTTAGGTTCAAGTTTACAAGAGCTGTTCATCATTATGAACGACTAAATTATTTTAATCTAACAAAGGCTGTCGACTTTTTCTTGGGCCAAAATAAACATAGGTACTGACCAGGCTATTGGGAGCGGGACCATCGCTACACCGGGAAACACTTAACGATATCCACCAACGCATCTCTTAGACATTCAACCCAGTCACCGAATAACTCCCTTCCGAAAACAGTTTCAGGCTGTGGCGTGGCACACTTAATAAAATCAACAATTAATTTACAAATACATTCATAGTTGATGTCTTTCAGCTCTGCGTCATTGACTTCAACATCGTTCTCGCCTAGGACAAGACCGAATAGAGCAACGATGGCAAGCCCCAATATAATCTTATTCATCTTGATTTGTACAGCTGCAACTGTTATTATATCCACTTCTGCTTCAACTACTTCGGAAGTGCTTCTGAATGGGTCTTCTGCTGCGGCTTTTATACGGACACTGTTCACATATTATACGTAATTTTTATTACTGTTAAAACAGTTGCATTTTTTTGTTTAACTGCATAGGCATAACTTTGGTAATTTATTGTTTTGTTTGCTGTAACTGTTGCTACGCTTACTGTCACTGGGGGCGGGAAAATGTTATTCACTTGCAAATGCAGTGATGACAATGTTGGACCTATTTTACGAGTTGACAAAATTCGTTAAAAGTCTATGGCCATATCATTGGGCATTAGCGTAGCATCCTAAAAGCCCGAATACAATCGAGTCACTCAAAAGGGCATATTTATTTACAAAATATTTATCTCGCTCTTTCTTCACTCGTCGCTTTGAGACAGGTTTTTTGTTCCAGCTTGCCTAACGGGTATTTTTTCGCCACAGGGCATGTTGTGACTATCTCCCGGTCTAAGAAATATCTACTATTAGAGATTACAACGGACAGATTTAGGTTAAGTTAGGACCAAGTTATTTGAATGCGCGAGTTTCATGGGATTTACCCCCTTCTCGCGCAAAAATATGACAGAAATTTTGCAAAAAAGGAAATTTAAAGACAATAATAATTACGCCGCTAAAATGACACTAAACGAAATATGAAAATCGTCTATCACAAATTAATAATGCCATATTTGACCTCTAAACGATGCAAACTTAAAGAATGTCGTAAGACCTTGGCTTAATACACGTGGAGTATGAATCAGTTATCGTTATTAATAATAAATATAAGTAGTAATTAAGTATATACTCACGGGTAGACCGGTGAAACCCCGAGGTCCTGCGGGGCCTGGCATACCAGAGAGACCGGGCGGACCCTAAAACAAGTACATTAAAGGCAAGTCGTGTCAGAAACTAAATAGTAACTAATCGGCAACGCAAGAGAAGCGATGTAATACGCAAAAAAAGTTGAATTTTTTGAAAGCATTTAATTTATTTCATTGCATATTTGATAAAAGCACTATCCTTGCCCATGCCATGCCTTGCCTTGGCCATGAATGGGGATTGTCGGCCTCGTATCTCTACATGGCCTTGTTATAGGTGAAAAACTTAAGCAAATAACCTGTTGTGCGTATGTGTGAGTAAGGGGGAGTCCATTAATTAGGTACGTGAGGCATTTTTAAGGATTTTTTGACCCCCCCCCCCCTCCCCTCTTGGTGAGATGTCGTAAGATTTTTCTCGACCCCCTCCCCCCTTCCCCGATCTCACGTGAGATTTTTCAAAACTTGTACTTTGGGTATAAAAGTATTGGATTTATTACAAAACATATCACAATTTGTTTAATTACTTTTTTAAGACTAGCAAGGAAAGGACTAGTATTTGCAAATATTGCTGTCATTTTAATTATTAATTCAACTTTAATTTAACTTAATTTTCACGCAGTTTTACACCATTTTCTGCTTAAAAAAATTACGTGGTATTTGCCAAGACCCCCCCCCCTCACCCCCAAGTGAGATTTAGTAAGATTCGGCTCGACCCCCTCCCCACCCCTGAATGCCTCACGTAATTAATGGACGCCCCCTAATGTGTGCGAATAGACCAATTGACGTTCCAAATTAGAACGATGACTGAAGTCCGATATCAGTAGGCTTATTACCTAACTCGCTCGCAATCGCCATCATGTTCATTCTGACAGTTCATGTATGGGCTGACAATTGGCATCGGAATCAGCTATCTGTCACATTCATACAAGAACTGTCAAAATGAACACGATGGCGATTGCGAGCGAGTTAGGTAATAAGCCTACTGCAGTTCTGTACACTATATACAACATGTCATTTACTTAAGTTTTCACCTATAACACTCGGCCATCTATAGTTACGACCGGCAATGGCGGCAATCCCCTACTTCGCGGCCGCCACTAACATTTGCAGGTGCTGCTGAAGTAGGTCTCCACAGTGGCGTAACTATAGGGTGGCAGGGGTGGCAAAATTCCAGGGGCCCCTAGCTCTACGGGGCCCCGAACTGGCTTGGTTTAGAGCACAGAAGGGACGCTGATGCACTTCTTTATATTGAGGAAGGAGCCCCATCTGACGAACTATAGGGTGACAGGGGTGGCAAAACACCAGGGGCCCCTAACTCTACGGAGCCCTGAACTGGCTTGGTTTAGAGCACAGAAGGGACGCTGATGCACTTCTTTATATTGAGGATGGAGCCCCATCTGACGAACTATAGGGTGGCAGGGGTGGCAAAATACCAGGGGCCCCTAACTCTACGGAGCCCTGAACTGGCTTGGTTTAGAGCACAGAAGGGACGCTGATGCACTTCTTTATATTGAGGAAGGACATCTGACGAATTCGCCACGGGCCCCAGACGTTATAGTCACGCCATTGCTACTCCAGATTAATTTTAAGACATGGTGTCAGTGTTAAATATCTCAATTTCTTGTGTCAGTTTAGGACACGTGTCGTGGTTGGAAACTTACCGGAGGACAGGAGCCGTTGCAGACCGCCGTAAGAGCTGGAATATCTAAGCCCACGGCGCGTGCGTCGAACTGGAAAGACAACATCGAAACGTCAAAAAACCGGCCAAATGCGAGTCGACACGCGCACCGAGGGTTCCGTACAAATTCGGCAAGTAATTTTAACCGGTTCTCTGGAACCGAAGCAATGAGAACCTATAAATACCGGTGTTTTACCGATACTTTTAGCACCGGTTCCAAGCTCTGGTTTTGGCAGGCGCAACGACGAGTATTCTGGGTCATCCATTGGTCGCACCCATCCATTAATTAGCATACCATAGCTTTATTGTCCAAATGGGATGAACCCTGTTTATGCGGACCATACATCTAATTACACTGACAAGCAAAATTAACGTATCGCTTTTCTTACGTTTGTGGAAAATGACTCGTTATTTTTGCTCACATGTGTTGTAGCAAAAAAGCCCGGTACTCACTGCGTGCTTTAACCGTAATTGTTACACGTAACAGTAACCAAAAACGCTAGTGTGGACGTGGCTCGCGAGCCTGCCGCTAGCGGTACATGCATTCGCCACGCTACAGTATGGTTATGGTAATTAAAAAAAAAACTATTTTAGTGTTGGTAACACTGCCGATCATGGCCATTCTTTTTCTAACAAGACTAAGACCAGACGCATCTTTGTATACTTTAACTAACTAACTGTGAAGTAAACCTCTGAAGAC
This sequence comes from Pandemis corylana, assembly GCA_949127965.1. NCBI lineage: Eukaryota > Metazoa > Arthropoda > Insecta > Lepidoptera > Tortricidae > Pandemis > Pandemis corylana. Next base: position 5,358,359 of record OX421871.1, read on the forward strand.
CAAGAATACTTTTATTTAATACCAAGTAACTAATGCAACAGTTACGGCTCCACACACACGGTTGCTCGCGAGCCGCGTCCACATTAGCGTTTTCAGTTACTCTAACGTGCAACTCGCAGCTGAGTACCCGTTTAAGGAAAACGATAAGAAATACTTACAGCAGGCGCTGGAGTAGACAAAATAAATCCAGGCTCATCCTGTGGATAAAATTTGTGTTTCATTTTACCATCGCAAAATAGATAGGACGCAGTCATATGCCATGATACACAGTCTTACTCTAACATATGATTGCATCTTGTGAGCTTGCCGAAGTTTGCTAAACGTGCGGATTCGGCATAAAACAAAACACGCGTGTTAGGTACATCTCTAGGCTTTAAAAAAAATCTCACTTAACAATCACTTCAGACGCCAACTTTACTTAAACAATTCATACATACTCGTACATACATATAGCATGAATTTGTTGAGGCGTCCCAATCTCGTTAACAGCCCAGCTTTCAAACCATTGTATTCTATTGTGCGTATTGTTTATTTATATATATCATTATAGATACCTACATATTGAAAGAGTAAAAATGTAATATTTCGTTCGTGTTCAAAATACACAAATCGCGGTGCCCCCCCCCCCCCCCGCTTCCTACCCTTGCTGCACGCCACTGCGGTACAGTACAGACCACTTGTTCTATATTCTAAATATTTGTAATGTCTGTCAACTTACGTCAGCAAGTTCCTCGCAGCTGTCGCTGGTCAGCATGTACCGGTGGCAAGGGCTCATGGACAGCCATTGCAGGTCCACCTAGAAACGCAATTTAGTATAGTCCAATCCAATCCATTTTAACGCTTTTGTAAACAAACAAGTCACCTCAAGTTCATAAGAATTTTAAAATATGATAATTCTTGTATAATTTTGTTTATAAGAAAATACGAACCTGATACAGAAAACTGCATCGAAATCGGTCCAACTATTCTGGTTATAAATGACAACATACGCTTTTGTAATTACATTACGCTTTTTTAATTACTTTTTTTTTATTAGGTACGTCAAAAATGCCTTTTTATTATAATTTTCTTATGTACAGTTCGCTATAACCATTTTAACCCCTTTCAGCTTTAGGGGTATTTTTATAAATTAAATAGGGTACCTATACAGCGTATATGAACATAATTATGTATTACAAGGGCAAAGCTGTGTAGAATCTAGTCCTGATTATAGATATACTACACTCACAGAGGCGGGAGTGCCGTCGTCGCACGCAGCGATGGAAACTGATGAGGCGCCTAAAAAGTCATGCGTAGGCACCTCCTGTGGCTCCAGCTGTTGGGAAATCAGTGTCAAAATGAGTGGTACTTTAGTTAGTGTGTCAGAATTGGGATTGTCTATTTTTTTACAATATATAGTCAATCGAAAACCATTTCGAGGTAAATGCTTTTTAAATCGTTTTCTGTATTTACTTTATTTTATTTTACTATAATGAATTTATTACATGAAAAATAAGCAATGACCTTCATTTGACATTCCCAGACATGACGTAGACGGTCCAAAATGTACTTTATTTGCAAATGTTACAAATTCTATGCTATTTACGCGTGGATTATACTACGGAGTTCAATTTGGACCCGCAATCTGACATTTCATTCATCTTATGACAGCTGACAAGCAAAATGACAATCTTGTTACTGTCATTCTTGTTTTTTCCACTGATTACTTTCATATTGTTGTATTATAGTTTAGATTTAGAAGCACTTTCGGTAGATAATTAGGCAAGAGTGTATCCGCACAGCGATGTGCTTCGCTCACATGAAAGATTTTCCGCTAAATATTTTAATGGATAGCGAAATATTACGTTTTTCGGTTTACTTTCACCTACTGAGTTTACTGTCTTATTTCCGGGTCCTGTTTTGTCTTGATCATACCTGGTATGTGTTTATGGACCTTTCTGCTTCGCGCAGAATGTTATGGTATGTGTAACGGCTGTGAAAATATAAAATTCATAGCAGAAGATCGCGTGAATCTTCCTGTCTTATTGTTGAATCATGTTGACATTGATACTAATGACAGTATTGACAGTTTGCCAACTTCACCACAGATAGAAAAGACGTTAATGGCGGCGCTTCACATACGTTTTATGATCAATTTATCCAATAAGCAGATGTGTGACACCGGCAGTGGAAACTCTGACGTCATCAACCAAAATACTTTCAATAATTAATAGTGAAAAAAATACCGAGTTATATGAGAAAATATTGAAATTGGTTTCTTATAATTGACTATTCTGCACAAAAAAAATATAAAAAGGATAGGTATTTTTTTTTAGACAATCCCAATTAGATTTTATAAAAGTTACCATAAATGGTCGAATTTTCTATTATCCTGACACATTGAACTTTTCTTGGGGTGCGAGTCGGGTTTGTGATCCGTCCGGGGGGAAGAGCAGTGCTTGGTCCGGTGCACCCTGGGCATCGACTAATGATTTACTGGCACTTTCTGAGGGATATCATTGACCGTTGGCTAAGAGCCCGACAGGGGGATGAGAGTCGCTTGACCGTATTACCGTACATGTTGCCAACATTTTGTCACAAGATTTTTGAATTATATTTTTATTACTTTGATATTAGCGAAGTTGTCGTCGCTATAACGACTTGATCCGCCACAAATAAGAAGAAGAAGAACTTTTCTTCTATAAAAGTGATTCAATGAAATAGCAATTGGTGCGACTAATATGAATAAGATTGTTTTTTAAGGCATTTGAACTTAATTTTATCTTAACAATAACAAATTCTTAAAAATGTACGCACGTCATTAAGAAAAGTAAAAATTTTAGTGGTGTATAACTATTATCATATATTTTTGTGAATCTAATTATGACGACGAGTATAATAGTCAATTAGAGCATTCTAGAAACCCGACTCTCGTGAATACATTTTTGTCATTCGGATGCTCGTTGTATACAATAAGCGATTACCTCTACGCAATCCACGGCTACATACACCGTGTCGTTGGTAACAGCCACGTGCAGCTTGTGCCATCCTGGCTTAAACAACTGAAAACAAACAGGAAAACAATCCGATAAATAGTGAGCACCACCCATGGGACACTAGCAACCTCAGAGGATTGCAAATGCGGGCTTAGTGTTAGGCCTGAGTGGCGGGCGTCTAGCGGAGCTTTCGGCGGGGCGGGCAGCGACATAAGGCTCTATGCAGCGTGCACTCAGGAGGCTCATACATTTACTTGTGTTTTCACGAAAATCGCGAATGCTCGCTGTTCTGTTACAAGTGAATGCTCAAATGTATCAGCACCGTAGGAATACCTCATGTTTTTTTTTTGTTTCTTTATATGAATAGGAATGCAAACGAGCAAGTGGGTCAACTGATGGTAAGTGATCACCACTGCCCATAGACACCCGCAACCCCGGAGGGATTGCAGATGCGTTGCCAACCTAGAGGACTAAGATGAAATGCCTCTTGTGCCCGTAATTTCCCCGCATGTCTTACTCTCCACACCGGAACACAGCAGTGCAAGCTCTGCTACTTACCGGCAGGATTAGCGAGTAAGATGGTGGTAGCGATCCGGACGGACCTTGCACAAGGCCCTACCACCCGCAAACTGTGCTAGTAATTTCACCAGTCCCAATCTCTAAGTTGGAAAACGGCAGCACAAGCACTGCGACAAGATTATCAAGTAAGATTAGCAATCAGGATTTGCATCCAAAGTCCTAAAGGCCTTTAGCGCTTAAGCTCACGCGCTCCATCCCTCACCTCCGAAGAGCTGAAGTAGAGCCTGGTGCCCTCCACGTAGACGGCCAGCCGCTCCGTGCGCGGGAGCATGGTCAGCGAGAACTGCACGCTCATGATAGCGCGTACGATGATCCAGGGACGGGTCTGGTTGCGCGCATTGAACGTCGCCACCATGCTGAACTGCTCCGGTATGTCCGCTGGAAAGACTTGGCTGCAATTGCAAACAAGGCTCGGAGGAATAACTCTTACCGCGAGTCTCTCAGATTTTTTCCGGAATATTTTTGCAGTTTGTTGGGTTCTTGGCTTAGTTTAACTGAACACACCTACAAAGATTTAAATTTAAATTATTGATTCCAAACTTAATCCCCACGTTGACGCGGTTCACTTTGGGGCCATTCAAGTATTACGTAAGCAGATTTTTTCCCCAATTATTTACCCCCCCCCCCTTCCCCTTGTCAGCAAAAGTAAGCAAACCTCTTACCCCCCCCCCCCCTCCCATGCTTACGTAATCATTGGTACCTATATACATTTTTCTTTTAATGGATTCTGTTTTTTATTAGTCTTCCATGCTGGTCTGGGAGCAAAGAAAAAAACTTAGAATGTACCAGTTGCTTCTCTTCCCACGCATACCTATGGTGAAAGCAGATGGTAAAAGCCCATCGAGGGAATGGGCGATTATAATAGGAATCATATTATAGGCGATGCGGCTAGCAACCCATCACTATTTTGATTCCACTCTCCACCTCTACGCCCTTAGTGTCTTGCTAAACGTGGCCTGTAGGTCTTGTTACCTTAGGCTCTGTCTACCCCGTAAAGGATGAAGACGTGATTTGTGTGTGTGTGTGTTTTTTATTGATTCCTGAGCAGCAGTTCGAATCGAAACGAAGCAATAGAAAAAATTGTGTAAAAAAGTAAATAATAACTGCTGACGTAATCACCATATCGACCCCCCCCCCCCCACCATGTCATCAAAAATAAGCAAAGCAAAGACCCCCCGCCCCCCTCAAGCGCTTACGTAATACTTGAACGCCCCCTTTGAACATCGATCAATGTTTGATTTTATGTTCACTTGCCGAATTTGCAGGGATCCCTCAGTGCGCAACTCCGACCAGCATTAGGACAGTTTTTTTAATATCTTCAAGCGTACCTTAAGGGTAGAGTAAGGTTGGCTCCGTCGCCTATCCTGTACGCTCTCTGCAGGAACTGCGACCCCTGGACCAGCGTGACGCCTGTGGTGTTGGGACGGTCCAGCTCATATGCAGCTATCAGGTCTATGCTCTGGAGGTCAACGTCCCCGGGCCGCAGCACGGAGCAGGGAGAGTTGGGGAACGGAGCTTGTGTTGTGACGTTTTCATTCTCTGTAATAGTAAACTACACTAAAAATAAGTTTTTAATGCAAGCCTTTGCCAACTGCACTTTTTGTTGCCTGCCATGCTGGTCTGGGAGCAAAGAACAACATAGAATGTATCAGTTGCTTCTCTTCCCGCGCAGATGATAAAAGTCCATCAAAGGGATCGACGAAAATCATGTTATAAAGATGCGGCTAGCAAAGCAACCCATCACTACGAGTATTTTGATCATGCTAAACGTAGCCTTAGGCTCTGTTAACCCCTGATCACTAGAAGTCAGTCTTTGACTTGCAAGTATTTACCTACCTAAAACATACGTTGCAAGTTAAATTAAAACTAAATCCAGTTTAGACTTTCTAAATAAAATCTGTAACTTTTATTACAATTGCCAGGCAGGCGTACAGGGGGGTCACCATGACGTTTTAATGCGATTCAATTCCGATTCAGTTTAGCTTCGCTCGCTGTCAGATCCATACTAAAAATGACAGCTAAAACCTGAACTGAGTCGGAATTGAATCGCATTAAGGCGTCATGGTGACCCCCCTGTACGCCTGCCTGGCAATTGTACGCCTGCCTGGCAATAAGGCCGATGGTGATGTTCTCGACTCAGCGCACAATGTTAGTAAGGCGTGGGATGTACTTAAGGCAAATTTATAAGCTGTAATAAAGTTATAAGTTTGTATTTACCCGTCACTTCTTCTCCGTGACATGTTTGTCGTACAGTGGCTAAAAATAATGAAACGGCTAACCTGAAAATCAATAAAAATACACACTATAATTACATTTTATCAAAATACACTATTATTATAAAAATGTTTGCGGGTGATAGGACCTCGAGCAGGGTCCGTCTAATCCTGCCGCCAAGCATCAGTGCTAGCACACTAGATTATCAATTGTTCCCCGTTTAGTGGATATCCACGAGTTTCGAAATTCCCCCATTTTCGAATTTGCCCCAGTGCACTAACTATATCATGTTTAGTTTACCAAAATTATAATAAACTAATAATCTATCAATGACCATTAATAAAAGTGCCTCTATTCCCTCTGGCCCTCTTACCTAATTTCATGAAGTAATTCGGAAGATATTCCGGCCTAGGTCGGGGCGTCTTACAAATGTGTTCAATCAAATCATTAGGGGACCTTGATTCATTGAATACTCGTCCCTTTGGGACGATGAAACCGATTGGAGTGTAACAATCTAAGGACTTTGGAGGTAGTTTAATTTGGTGACACGCAAGATTTGGAAAACTGAAAAGTGCTTATATCTAAGCTCTTGGAGAACCAAGATTATTTGTAGTTTTTGGTAAGTTCTCATTTTGTGTAAAGTTGAATATGGAATGGCCTAACAGCTGCATTGCTTAGAGGGAACGCCTTCACTCATACGTTGTTTGCATTCCATTGCTTTGCATCCTCCTAATACATACGGCGGAGAAATGGTATGCGCTCCATTCGTGGGTGTTTTCGGAAAGATACAACCTAGGGTTCTTCAAGGCTAGAATGAATATGCTAGGCTGTTACAGAACCTATGAGTTACACCGCTTCGTGGCCACTTTCCATCACGTGGGATGGGGTCAATCGCTTGTCAAATTACTGAAAAAAAAAACCACCAAACCAGCCAAAACCAAAGGCGAAGAAGATACTGTACCTAACGATTGTAACGCCTAGTCATTGTTTCTACCCTCATACGTGGTCCTCAATGAACGGATCTGTTTTAAAATTGGTACGCAGCAAGCGTTTGATAAATCAATCAAATTGGCGGTTTGTATTGAGAGCTGAAGGTCACCAGAACTGGGACGCGTGCGGGATCAATTGAAACGGTAATGTATCGAGATTTAATGGCTGGAAAGTGGGGCAGTCATTGTATCAGCATCATTGTGGAAGCTAGGAGATGATGATCGGCGAGCGACAAACTAATTGCTGTTTATTGGGTCATAATGTAGGACTGCGGTTTTCCTGCTGACAAGACAGAAGTTACGCGTCTTCTGTGCAAGGCGTCTTCATTTTTTTCTGGAGTATTTCTGCAGGTCGGGCTGGCTTGATTGAACGCTTCCGTATGCCATGGATTAGACTGTTAATATTGTTGTTGATCCACGCATATCGTTATCCATATCACGAAATATCGATACGTACGTACAATCCGGTTGTTTGAAACCCACGATCCTGTATTGACAGGTACTATCAAATGAATTAAAAATTACCTCTTGATTTTTTATGTTTACTTCTACGGTTTTACCCGTTAGAAATTAAATTTCTAAACGAAACTGAAAATTGGAACACATAAAATCCGAAACGTAGAGCTATGGCCGGGAATCGAACGCAGATCCTCGTCATTCCGTGATGCGTGCGTGGCTACACCACCCATAGCAGGCAGGTGATGATGAGGATCCGGGATCGATTTTTTCTGTTCTAATTTACAGTGTCGTTTAAAAATTTAACCTGTATTGACATCCAGTATCACGATAATATTGACCGTCTAACCCATGCCTATAGGTTTTTCATCGTAAGTTTTGATTCAAATTAGGTCATCACTTTGATGACGCTTCGCAGTATGGTGGCCAGACGGCTGGCAGTGTTGCCAAGCTGTGTGGTCATGTTTACCCTATCAGCTACGTAACAGCCAGCATATAAAAGGAGGCACATCATAGTTTATTGAATCATATTTTTTGGGTGTTATTCATAAGTTTGGTGTCAGTGTTTGTGTGTGTGTGTGTGGCATCATAACTCTCAAGCGGATGCACCGATTTTTTCATTCGAAGGCCAGTTTCTATGCGGTGGTTCTTGTGTTTGGTAAAAATCGGTCAAGCACTTTTAAAAATATCAGCTCTTTTCCAAAATGATGTAAGGCATAATTACTCGATTGGTTGCGTGGGAGGGTTTTATATATTTTTAAAAAAATTCTGTTTATTATATATCGTATGTTAATAAGTATATTGTTTTATGAAATTGCGTGGAAAATACAGAAAATAAAACCGTCCATGCATCCATTCGTGTAACACGATTGGATGTGGCACCGAAGAAAGGCGTGTTTGCCAGGCTTTATTATTATTTTATTATAAAAAATATACATACACATACATACATACACAAATCACGTCTTTATCCCTTACGGGGTAGACAGAGCGTAACAAGACCTACAGGCCACGTTTAGCAAGACACTGAGGGCGTAGAGGTGGAAAATAGAATCAAAATAGTGATGGGTTGCTAGCCGCGTCGCCTATAACATGATTCCTATGATTTTCACCCATTCCCTCGATGGGTTTTTACCATTTGCGCGGGAAGAGAAGTAACTGGTACATTCTATGTTTTTTCTTTGCTCCCAGACCAGCATGGAAGTTTAAAAAATATGGCTTTGTTTATTAGACAATTTTTCCAGTGTCGAACTAAAAGACAGTTTAAAAAAATATTGTTGGCCATTGTACGGCTACACGGTCAAAAGACCCGTCCCCTCTCGGACTCTTAGCCAACGGTTAATGATATCCCTCAGAAGCTGCCAGGAAATCATTAACCGATGCCCAGAGTGCACCGGACCAACACTGGTGTCCTTCTTAAGTTTCAGTGACATTTCAGTGTCCGTCTGTGTTACGGCGATACTTTGTATTGGCATAGCTATCGTTTTGATGAATCTTGATTTGCTTGAAGCAGCCGCGCACGTCATCAGCTGACATCGAGTCAATGTATGACGAGTTGAGTGTACAGTCTCACTAGATTTTCTTACTGAGCAATGCCAATATGGAGGCCGTGGTCCGTGGTACAGACCTGAAGTCCTATCTATAAGTACAGTAACTGGCCATAAAGATTATTAATTGCGGCTTCGTAGAGCGTTATCCTCGCTCTGACTTACATGATGGCAATTGTTTCTTTCCAAAGGCTGAAGTGCAATCTTTATGGCTGTTGTAAATATGTTTGTTTCGGTATTTTTATCATTATGTTTATTTTGCACAATAAAACTCATCAAGTGATTTCGGTATTTCAAAATTTAAAGACGAGAAGTGGAGATATATTTTGTCCTTGACTGTATCATCTTATTAAATGGAATCAGCGACACGCAAACTTTCATTGCTAACTATTTGAGCCAGTTAAATTGTTTAAGATAATAAATGCTAACCGTGCTAACCCTTACCTAATTGGCAAGCGCCAAGCACGAATCGACTATGATTCAGGTTTCGTACTGTAGGCTTATTACCTAACTCGCTCGCAATCGCCATCGTGTTCATTTTGACAGTTCTTGTGTGAATGTGACAGCTAGCTGATTCCGATGCCAATTGTCAGCCCATACATGAACTGTCAAAATGAACACGATGGCGATTGCGAGCGAGTTAGGTAATAAGCCTACTGGTTGATTCTCCTGAAATAGAGCGTTTATAGAAGCGTGGTCTTTGGGCTCTGTTACTCCAGGCTCTGTCTATCACGTAAGGTACAAAGACGTGATTCATGCGTATGCATGTATGTCACTACATAGTATAAAACAAAGTCGCTTTCCGCTGTCTGTCTGCCCCTATGAATGCTTAGATCTTTAAAACTACGCAACGGATTTTGATGCGGTTTTTAGGGTTCCGTACCTCAAAAGGAAAAAACGGAACCCTTATAGGATCACTTTGTTGTCCGTCTGTCCGTCCGTCCGTCTGTCAAGACCCTTTTTCTCAGGAACGCGTGGAGGTATGAAGCTGAAATTTATATCAATTACTCAGGTCTACTGTCCCTTGAAGCTGTGAAAAAATCAAACTTCTAAGCCAACGCAATCAAAAGATACAGCCGTTTATGCCGCAAATTTTCGACACTTGCAAGGGAATCAAAACCTACAGGGTGCTTCCCGTGAACTCAGAATCTTGAAATTTGGTACGAAGCAACGTCTTATAGCATAGATAAAGGAAAAATTACGAAAACCATAAATTTTTAGTTACATCACATAATATATATTTTTTTAATAATTTTAACCTTACTACCCATTTCCTCATAAACGCGTAGAGGTATTAAATTGAAATTCATACCAAATACTCAGGTCTATAATACCTTTAAGCTGTGAAAAAATCAAAATTCTAAGCCAACGCAATCAAAAGATACAGCCGTTTATGCCGCAAATTTCCGCAAATTTTCAACTCTCAAGGGAATCAAAACCTACAAGGTAGTTCCCGTGAACGCAGAATCTTGAAATTTGGTATGAAGATAGGTCTTATAGCACAGATTAAAGAATAATTGCGAAAACCGTAAATGTGTATGTATGTCTGTATATAGCAGTGACCAATATAAAGTAACCCCACACTGCGTACATTTTGCTTTGGAGCAGGGCTCTGCTTACACTGGATTTAGATATTTATAGATAATGATACGGAACCCTCGGTGCGCGAGTCCGACTCGCACTTGACCGGTTTTTTTATAGATAGAGTGATTCGAGAGGAAGGTTTATATATATATAACACATGCGTTATATAGTAGAGAAACACTGATTGCACTCGTGCGAAGCTGGGGCGGGTCGCTAGTATCACTACATAGTATAAAACAAAGTCGCTTTCTCTGTCCCTATGAATGAACCCATGTCTCTTTGTATGCTTATATTTTCAAAATTACACAATGGATTTTGATGCGGTTTTTTTTAATAGATAGAGTGATTCAAGAGGAAGGTTTTTATGTATAATTCTACGCAGACGTAGTCGCGGGCAGAAGCTAGTATATTATAAAACAAAGTCCTCCGCCACGTCTGTCTGTGTGTTCACGATAAACTCAAAACTACCTAACGGATTTTCATTCAGTTTTCACCAATAGATAGAGTGATTCACGAGGAAGGTATAGAAGTATATAATTTGTCAAGGTTTTGTGTGAATTGCTTGAAATATAGCGATAATTGTTGGAAGTGTCGGGAAAAGGGAAGATGCCTGGGATATAAAATTTTAAGTTTGCGCGGATGAAGTCCCATAGGTATCTATGTTTCTTTATGTTAAAACTTGGTAACTAACTAAGAGAAAACGATACACTCCTTTCTTTGAGTACCTAACCGTTAAATAACATTTACAACATGGTAGAAGCAAGAAGCAAGGGCAATAGGGACAAAACTTAGAACGAAAATTGCTAATCATAATCGTTAATCATAATTTTTTTGGTCATATAACAAATGAAATCCTGCATTTTCAGGAATTTTGGAAAAGTCATCAGAAGGTTGTAGGTTCTGGTTGGGGTACTTCATTATTAATTCTAAAAAAATACTTAGGCAGGTACAGTTTCAAAAATGAAACGCTTTATGATTAACGAAAACTATGGCAAATCTTACATTCGGAACTGCTTACTATTTGAAAAGGCCGGTAACGCGCCTTTAATTCGCTTTCCATCAATTGGCTACAACTCACTCGTTTACGGCTCTTATATTTACAAATCTAACCCCCCCCCCCCCCTTTCTAACCCAAAAAAAAGCACTAACCACGACCTTCACCTTTTAGTAATACAAAAGAAAACTCACCAAAACCTCCACATTTTCACAATATATCACACAAAACACTACAACATAGTCCAAGAGCCGACGTCTTGAAGCGACCGTTTTCAAACTATACTTTAGGACAAGCGTTTTTAGACTAGAACCAGCACTTGATCAATGGCACTTAGCCCGACTGACACACCGACTGTACCACCGAGTGAATCAATTAATTTACCAGATGTCAAGCCTTTTTAATGTGGTGTGATGACGCGATACGATTTTGTTTAGTACAGGTCGCTTGAATGAGAACAGAGCGATTGAAATTTTACCTATTGTTGTATTGTTTGTGTTGTTTGTTTTTATATAATACGCAAAAACGGAATCGTAGAACTTCGATAACATGATAGACGGAAAGTAATTATGAACCTTATAGTGGCTGGAAGACGCGCGCGGAAATTTCAGGGGTTGACATTTGTTTAGTGCACAATAATGTAACATATTTTTTTATGTATTTAAATTTGTATTTGTTTGTATACTTATTACCTACTCATTGTGTAGTAACTGCATTACCTTTTTGTTGGTTTATTCTTGTTTTGATAAAAATATTGACGAAGGTTATAATTTAGACCACTTTTCTAGCAGACCATCTGGCGTCCAATCATTTATTTTCAGAGCTTAGTTTAGTAGTTTCAAATGATACGCTAAGCTAACTTATAAAAATCTACAATACTAATTAGTGGAGCATTCTTATACATTTGTGCAGCTTTAACCAACACAAAGTAATTTACCCGTTTCCAACACCCTAAGCTAAGCTACGAAAAAAATAAACCTAATTATTAAATGCTACACTCTGATACATCTCTTGTATACCTACCTATACCTACCGGTGGCTTAACTATGTCGAATTAAAGATTACAGTGCACCATGTTTCTGAGAATGTGCTTAAACCACAATGTCAGGGTGCAGAATATAGAACGCGTAACGTTCCTAGAAATATGGGTGTGTAATCTATCTGGCTTCATTCATGGAATGCGCTCATACGTTATAATATAACTAACGTAATCAACAATTAAATCGTTCTCTGAGATCGTAGCCAACGCGGTGCCTCGATTGTTATGAAGATACATTGTTAGTACAGAATTACGTGACATCCATAATGTTAATTACTACGTATGTTCACTTGATAATATATCTGAGCCGCCGTAAGCTTTAAGCATTTGTCCCACCACCGACGAGAAAGCGATTAAGTAGTTATCTTATACCTACAATTTTCTTATTCAAGAAACGTACACTAAATTCTATGTTACTAAAAAAGACATGTTTGCATGTGAACTAGTTGATCGCTTACTATTCACACTTCACACCACATAGGGAACTCTCGTTCTCTATTTATTTCGTTTATCGCTGCGACAAGAGCGACTAATGGAAAAATTTTGGTAATTCTCCAGAATCTCCATAATTTAAGTAAAAATAGCTAAGAAATGATCTTGGACTTTCGTGTAAAGAAAGAGTTTAATTACAGATTATACAAATTGAATTAAAATGTAACGAAAGTTATTTTAAACTTAATAACGAATCAACTTTTTAACCCCCGTTATTTATGTTTCCACTAGCAACACTAAACTACGTTCCGTTTCAGTTCTTTGTGAAATCCAAATCGGCAAGTCTTAGCAAAAACAACTTAAATTAGCAGTTTTGCGAACACGGTTTTGCGTACACCAGATCGTTAAAGTTGTGTCCTACGGTGTCAACGTGAACGATTTCAGTTTCATCATTTCCTTTTAAATTATCAATAATAGCTAGAAACGTATATCCAATAACAAAACCAAGGTAAAACTGATTGCAGGGCCAATTCTCAGCATTAAAAATCTCTCTAACGAGAACTTATATAGGTTATAATCGTGGTGCATTTGTACCATTTCAGATGCCGTTGTCGTGTAGATTTTACCAGGAGAAATATCCTGAAGTCGAAGATGTGGTGATGGTGAACGTCCGGTCGATCGCGGAGATGGGCGCTTACGTCCACTTACTGGAATACAACAACATTGAGGGCATGATATTGCTCTCTGAGTTGTCTAGGCGGCGTATCAGGTCCATCAACAAATTGATTAGAGTCGGAAAAACTGAGCCCGTTGTGGTTATAAGAGTAGATAAAGAAAAGGGTAAGTTATTGACGCTGACACACATTTTTTTATTGTAGAAATTAAGAGACTTTCATTCAACTACATTTTCAAGGATATATTGATATATTTACTTATAAGTCGTATGAACTCCATACAAAATGGCACCCGAGACTAGGCCACTGGTCCTAAATAAGTTTCCAAAGTATTTTGAATACTATAAGTATTATATTGAAAATGTAAAATGAACTTTCTGTTGCAAGACTTGACTGTTTTCTAAATGATGTTTCTCTCTTGAGATGGTACACCTCTGACAGAGTGAGCATGGTTCTCAACAAGCAAGTTGAGGACCTGAAACTTTACAATGCCCTTCTTGGGAGCATAGTGCAGTGGTATCCCTCTAAAATGGATCCTTATTATATAAAACCGGGCATGATGTGAAACAAGAACATGTTCAATTACTAAAATTGGATATTTATACACAGACGCATTTTGTAATTAGTAGCTACAAATAAGAGTAATATTTATTTCACTTTACTACAGGTTACATAGATTTGTCCAAGCGCCGTGTATCAGCCGAGGATATTGACAAATGCACAGAGAGGTATGCCAAAGCAAAGGCTGTCAACTCTATCCTGCGGCATGTTGCTGAGTTGCTCCACTACGAGAGCTCTGAACAGCTTGAGGAGCTCTACAAACGAACAGCGTGGTTGTTCGAAGAGAAATACAAGAAGAAAGCTTCCGCCTATGACTTTTTCAAGCAGGCAGCCATGTAAGTTGTTTTGATTTCACCATAAAGATAAACAATAAAACATTTTGGTGCTTAAAATGAGATTTACAAAGAAGCAGAAATTTTATTATAACAACTATGGATGAATGGTGTGAGGACAAATTTAAATCATAGATTGAAGAGGATTGTATGTGTTCATGTATTAACCATAAAAATGAAAACAAAAACATGAAGCAAAATTTTTGATACAGAATTTTACACAATTATTACTCAAATTCCAGAGACCCTTCAGTCCTCAATGAGTGTGGCCTGGACGAGGAAACCAAGGAGGTCCTTCTTGCCAACATCAAGCGAAAGCTGACATCCCAAGCCGTTAAGATCCGTGCAGACATTGAGTGTGCCTGCTACGGTTATGAAGGCATTGACGCTGTTAAGGCAGCTCTGAAGGCAGGCCTCACTGTCTCAAACGCTGAAATGCCGATTAAGATTAACCTTATAGCCCCACCACTTTATGGTATGTTTTGTATAACCTATTTGATTACAATATTAGTTTAGCATATTAAAGTTGTCTTGATATTTGTGTTCGTAAATGTGAATGTACGTATAATTTGTCTGTCTTTTTCTCCAGGCGTTTAGGCCTTAGGGAACCTTTCCCCACTTCTATTGAAAGTAGGCGGCTAGAAGATCATTTTGTTTTTATTGTTTGATCTCTGATATAAGCATTACTTTCTGGAGATCAAACTAAATAAAAGTTGTAAAATCTTAAACCTGTCTTGCATTAGAGTCTGTAGCATAGTAACATGAATAATGCCCAGTTTATACTTAAAATGGTCCTGCAAGTTTCATTACATTGCCAGGCCATGATGCGAACAGGTCAGAAGGCGTTGACCCAGTACAGTCAGCGTCATATACATACCTGTCCTAACTCGGGGCACCTATACTAAAGTGATGTAGCAAAATATTTTATTGAAAAACAAATATATTGATGTCTCTGTCAACTATCTCTAAATTTTATTCAACATAAATAAATATTATTTATTTTCTATTCATTAAAACAACAAAAAAATAAAATATGTTTATTTATTTATTTATTTATTTTTTTTAATTAATTAATCTGCGATCGGCTGTTCCAGCCATAATCAGATGGGATGGGGAATTTAATCATCTTCTTAGGGTGGTGCTCCAATGATCACCATCACCATTCTATTTAGGGCATGGCTGCTTAGAATCTTTGGTCCAGCTCTAATATTTGCCATCGTTTTAGCCTTGGTGTGTGTTCGCTTTCACTTATCAGGTTTCTGGCTAGTTTGTTGGAATGCTTTTGTAGCCTGTTCTTGTAGCTTCTGCAGTATGCATTGACTTCCTGGGTTATAGTTGGTAGGCCAGTGTATTCATGTAGTTCGCTATTTCTTATGAACCATGCGGCACAGGTTATCTGTCTTAGTACTTTGTTTTGGAACCTCTGCAATATTTCCAGGTTGGAGTTGCTTGCTGATCCCCACAGCTGGATTCCGTATGTCCACACTGGTTTGATGATGGACTTGTATACCAATAGTTTGTTATCCATAGTTAGTTTGGATTGTCTGCCCAAGAGCCAGTATAGATTTCTACATCTGATATCTGCTTCCTTTCTCTTCATTTTTATATGATTTGCCCATGTCAGTCTTCTATCTAGATGAAGGCCCAGGTACTTCACACATGTTTCACTTGGAAGTGGTTCATCTCGTATGGTGACAGTTGGACAGTCACCTTTGCGCAGAGTGAAGGTTATTTGGACTGATTTAGTAGTGCTGGATTTGATTCTCCACTTTTCGAGCCAGTGGTCTATTTTGTCAAGGTGTGTCTGTAGTTTTTGTGAAGCAATTCCAGGTACTTTGTCGCTAGCAAGGCAGGCAGTGTCATCCGCATAAGTTGCTGTTACCACATCTTCAGAGGTAGGCAGGTCAGCAGTATAAATCGAATACAGTACTGGGCCAAGTACAGATCCTTGTGGGACTGAGGCTTCAATATCATACAGCTTGGAAGTCTCTAGGCCAAATTTCACTTGAAACTGTCTATGTAGTAGGTATGACTTCAGTATCATGTAGTATGTGTTAGGCAATCTTGTTTTGAGCTTGTATAGCAGACCTGTGTGCCAAACTTTATCGAAGGCTTGTTGGATGTCCAAGAAGACAGCGGCACAGTATTCTTTGTCCTCCAACGACTGTCTTATCTTGCTCACAACTCTGTGTACTTGTTCAACGGTAGAGTGTATGTATATTTTAAAATAGTTTTCATAATATTTCATAATATGTTTATTTTAAAATAGTTTTCATAATAAAATATAAATTCATTTTCCATACTCCTCTGTATTAAAGAATGCAGTCTAGATGAAAATATCCACTTTAAATTACTGAATGTTCACAATGGTCAACGGCCATTCTTAAAATACCTACATCTTTTTTATTGATATCAAATCAGTAGGACGTGCCCCGAGTTAGAACAAGTATGGTCGTTATCATGTCATTATAGGACGAAAAATCTATGGTGAACAAAAAATTCGACACACTATACTATTTCTATGGTGTACCTAACTATTTGGCCAACTTGGATGCTTCAAACTATATGACTCTGACTGTGTCATAATGAATGTTTTTTCTGCAACTCCTGGGTTAGAAATATGTGCAATAAAATTTGTAACATCTTACAGTAATGACAACGTCGACCCCCGAGAAGACAGACGGCCTGAAAGCACTACAGGATGCTATCGACAAGATCCAAGAAAACATCACTGCTGCTGGCGGAGTCTTCAACATTCAGATGGCGGTAAGACACCCGTGTCTATGGTTCCTACAGCATAACATTTTCGAATAATCTGACTTCTGTCCAATTAAAACGAAAGAAAGAAAAA
Organism: Pandemis corylana; assembly: GCA_949127965.1. NCBI lineage: Eukaryota > Metazoa > Arthropoda > Insecta > Lepidoptera > Tortricidae > Pandemis > Pandemis corylana. Next base: position 5,375,586 of record OX421871.1, read on the forward strand.
TATAATGTCACAAATTCAACAACAATAAAAAAAGATAATAGTTGCCGCAAAGCGTCAAAGAGCCACATTTGCGGCATGTTAGACGGACAATTTGGTCAATACCGACTAAAAGACAATTTGAAAATATACCGTTGTACGATGAAAAAATCTAACCTTACAAGGTAATAAATAATAATGTTGCTCCATCCATCATCATAAAAAATAATTGTTTTTGGTGCAGCCTAAAGTGGTGACGGCGACAGATGAGGCGGAGCTGGCGCGGCAGATGGAGCGCGCGGAACAAGAGAACGCGGAAGTTGCCGGAGACTCCGCGGAAGAAGACGAAGACCACGGTACAGTGCCATTTTGAAGCTTGAACTACGGCCCCTGCACATAGCACGAGAGCGCTCTAGATAGAGTATCCGTCTTTTCCTTACTGTAAGATTTAGAAAGAGACAGGTAGTCATCGCGCGTTCTACAGTGCTTTGCCGTGCTTTACAGTACACAATGGGCCATGCACGGCCATTATAATCAGTTGTCAGTTGTTACTTTAAATTTACTTCAAGTTTTTTTTAATTGTGTTTGTCAAATGTTTCCGATGTTCAAAATCAAAGAAAAGACTTATAGAAAACAAAGTTTGAATTTAAAACCTTTGCAGGAGTGTTTAATTAAACTAAGTCAATAAGGATTAACCTTTCGCCGCAGTTGACTTGATATAAAGTTGACGTGCGATGTAAAATGCGCTTTCATAAGTTAAACTTGACAGTTGCGAGTGACAGTAAAGATGCTTGGCAGACTTTGGACTCAAATTGTATGCCCGTAACCTCTCGAATGCAAGAAAAAATAAATACTAATTACAGTGAATAGAAAAAGTTGGCCTTCAATTTGTAACAGATCCGTGTTGTAATCCCGCTAGAGGTTAAGTGACTATTCCATCGTTAATCATGTTTTTTTCTAGGTATGGGAGACGCAGGCATGGACGACGTACCGCAGCAAAATGGCGCGTCCGACGAAGATGATGATTAAACACCGCGATAGACATATATACCTATAGTCTGGCAGATAGATCACTGCAGTAAAATGACCCTCAGTGTTGTCAGTTTATGGTGAATATTAAATAGTGATGTTACTCTAGTGAGTGAATGAAGGAATGAATGATGTCATAAAATTAATTTGTGTCGTTTATGTTGAAATAGTCGGGTTACCTCCACGTGTGATTAAGAGCTGCGGTTCGTTTTTGGATCCGTCCGGGGGGAAGAGCAGTGCTTGGTCCGGTGCGCCCTGGGCAACGGCTAATGATTTCCTGGCAGTTTCTGAGGGATATCATTGACCGTTGGCTAAGAGCCCGACAGGGGGGGAGGGGGGTCTTTGACCATTACCGTACAACGTTGCCGACATTTTGTCACAAGATTTTTTAATAAACATTTTTACATTGACATTGGCGAAGTTGTCGTCACTATAACGACTTGATACGCCACAAATAAAAGAAGAAGAAGATGAAATAGAGATTTTTCAAAGCGTATTTTAATTAAATGATTTTTCAATAATGTTTTTTATATGTTATCTAATTAGTAGTGTAAGAGCGCGATTGGGGAATGTGTGGAAGCATGTCAAATCATTTGACAGTTTTCCCCCCATTCCCCAGATTGGGGACCCCAACAGTTTTGAGTTTGGTTGCAGTTTAGAGTCGAAAAGTCGTTTTTGTTCATTAATATGAAGCTTGAACCCCCCAAAAGTAATGCGCTATAGTATAGTATAAAACAAAGTCGCTTTCCACTGTTTGTCTGTCTATGTATGCTTAGATCCTTAAAACTATGCAACGGATTCTGATGAGGTTCTTTTTAATTGATAGTGATTCATGAGGAATGTTTATATGTATAATTCTACACCAGACGAAGTTGCGGCCAGAAGCTAGTTTAAAATACACTAAACTAAGAATCTGGCATTAATAAAATATTGCGTTCGTTCGTTCTGTAATCAAACCATTCACTACATGACCTTAGTCGAATATCATTATTTCGTAAAATGTCATTTGGATGTGTCATTATACTGCAGTGATCTATCTGCCAGCCTATACATAGTACTGGCATGTTACTAATAATATACATCTTTTATACATCATGCGAGTTTTATTCGGGTCTCCGGTTAGTATAGTCGAACAAGAAATTGCTAAGGGTCAATGTCGTTTATACGACTTAAAATTATCATTTTCAATTAAAATTCTATTATAACTTATGACAATCAGCCTCATTGTTTTTTCGTAATGTAAAACATCGAAAAAGAAACAAAATTTATAATTTAATTAAACATTTATTTACACAACAAAATTGTATTTACAACGTCGATTCATTATAACATAAAATTAATAATAATCAGATAAATAACACCTCATTTTATAAACGCCTTAACAAACCCATTTCAAATTTCGTCAAACAAAATTTAGTGATGACGTTTCATTTCATCTTCTCTGTCACTTAGTTATCAAAGAGAGGGACAAAACATTTTCTATTCAATATGGTTAGGTTACGTTTTTATAAACATGAGGAAGTCCGTAATTGCACTAATCCCTACTATAACAATAATAAATCTCATCAAACTTTGCGTCCATTTATTCTGCTTAGTTTGCTTCTGTGTAATTTGTCGAAGAAAAGCAGACCGGCTGCCTTCTCGACAGATTCCGGAGGGACCTGTTACAAACAAAATATTAGTACCTACAATAAATAAAAATAGTACAAAAGATTAGCATTTGATATCATCACATAAAAATCACTTAAATGGATAAGTTCGCCTTTGAATATGTTTTATGTATAATAAACAATTTTACATACATAGGTATATCGAATTTATATATTTTTTGCTATTTGCTGGACTATAACGAAAGCCGAAACACTATACTTTGTTTTATTCTCTGCTTTAGGGTGGTCTCAACCAACCGTCTCCATGTGGTTCGAGATCATCCTAGCTTCCTACTATCATAAGCCATTTCAGTGCTTGCTTGGATTTAAGAATTACGCTTACCATAAAGTTGGCGACAGGCGTGTCGTCCGGTATCTTCTGGTTGGGCATGACATAGGCCTCCATGTCGAGCGCGCCGCTCGCCGTCTCGCCGACCACCACCTTGTAGAAGTGCGTGGGGACCGCCACCGAGTTCGCGCCTATCACCTGGTACTTGACGTACGACTTGCCGTCAGCTTCCTTCCTGATAATACAGTAATAAATTATATCAGCACGGCTCAACCGTCTCTTTCTAGAACGAACAGTAAGAAAAAGACGGGTAGTCTATCTCGCGCCCCCTCGCGCCAGACGTGTAGGTCTTATATCGTGAAGTTACAATTTCGAAGTTTGTATAGTGCCGTTTATGATTACACTCATAGTCATTAATAGGGGAATAAAAGGGGCGGTATGAAACGAACTTCGAATTTCAAATTGCGAACTTCCCGAGGGGGGGCGGGGCTAATTTACTTAACGTATTTTATTACTACAACCCTATACTACACTTTATTATTTAAAAATTTGTGGATGTGTGCGTAGAAAAATCAGCAACACTGATCTATCTATTCCAAAATCCGAAATTCGAAGTTTGTTATCGTTTTATCTCTTTCACTCTTGTCAAACACTATTAATTAGTAAGTATTTATAAGCGAAACGGCAAGATTCGAACTTACAATTTCTAAATTCGAAGTACTTATACAAGGACTTTTATAACCGACCAGTAATTACATTGAATAGTTAATTTACACACTTACAAATACAATAGATCGGAATGGGTAAAGTGACAACTAAAGCCGGCTACTCATCTGCAGTCTTAGTCACCAAAAACAATAGTGTGGACGCGGCGGGGCGCAACGCGTCCGGCTCGCGAGCCACATCCAGACTAAGGTTTTTAATTACAGTACAGCTCATAGACAAATACCTGGCTCTAGGTAACTACATTACACATTACATTACATATATCACGTCTTTATCCCTTACGGGGTAGACAGAGCCTAAGATAACAAAACCTTGAGGCCACGTTTAGCATGATTAAGGATGTAGGTAGAAAGGGAATCAAAAGAGTGATGGGTTGTTAGCCGCATCGCCTATAACATGATTCCTAAGACTCGCCCATTCCCTCGATGGGCTTTTACCATCTGCGCGGGAAGAGAAGCAACTGGTAAATTCTATGTTTTTTCTTTACTCCCAGACCAGCATGGAAGAACTACAAGGTAACTACAAGATAGTAAACTAACCTTGGCAAATAAAGGGGCCCCGTGCAGCAGTAGACATGGCTGTAGACTTTGGTTAGACTGCGGACATGTTTCTCCAGTCTGTTCCATGCATGCCTATTGAACCCTTCTCCGACCTGTTGACAAGTGACAATACATGTAACTATATAAAAACCAAAATAATATACATAATCCACAAACAAGCCGAAGTTGCAACAACAAACACCTTATCAGGATGCAAAATTCTATTATATATAAAAATTATATCCCCAACTATTTTTTATATGGTTATCCATCTGGTAACAAATTATTTTTCTAAACTATACTGAGAATTACAACACAGAATAATCTGACTAATAGGTCATATTAATCCGTTGATAATTTGCATGTTGATGTAAGCAAATCAAACTTTGTTTTCTTTGAGTGGACTAAATATTGACTGTAACCATGGGCTATATAGGGACCTATACACAAAAGTACCATGCCAAGTGTATCTGTAAATACCCCTAGCTTTAAGATGAGATGGGCCAACCTCTTTAACTTTTTTAATATTGCTGGCCAGTTCCATGTCAAAAAAAACCTCTAAGGACATTCATATTAATGCAAACTCATTCTTATTTAACCCATTATCATTGTAACCCTTCTCACCTGAGGCGCCATGTTGGTCAGGTAAAATGTCTGTTCTACATGTTTCTGTGCCAGCTTGTGGTTCCCTGCCGCAGCCATGTGGCCTCGGTCAAACCCTGAGCCTTTGTAGTCACTGTTCAATGACCTGGAAAACATATTTTAAAATGCTTTACATAACAAGTTTAAGTACTCCATTAATAAATCAACAAAGTAATAAAATTTCTATAATGGAATAAATTATAATGTAAGAGGGTTTAAATGGATACAGGTCTGGACTTACACCTTTTGGGATTGTGTTTATTGTTAGTTCAGTTCATCATTTAAGTATTCAGAACAAAAGTTCTAAAGTTCTGATAACTTTAGTTTTGTATAAAATAATTTACTTCTGGTTTTTTTTTTAGGTCACCTCTATAGAAATCATATTTTTAAACCATACAAAAACTAGAAGACAGAGAAATCAAATTTTCTGTAGTCCAGAAACAAAACTTTTGTTTTGTTTTTGACTAAAATAAAAACTTTACTCACCTGAAAAATGGGTGTATGCTTTCATCGGGCATGAAGTCACATTTGCTCCTGTCAACATCACTGTTCTTGGCTATGTGAGCACTAGTGAGGTGTTCAAAAACCCAGTGAGCTACTCGGTTCCTCCGATCATAGGATAAAACAAAATCATCAAACGAACGCACATTATCTAAACCTGGGAAACCATATTTCATTATTTGTGATACCTGGAATAAATTGGGTCAAATTTTAACAAGTGATATAAATACATTCAAATGGAGGAAATTAAGTAATTTCTGTGGTGAAAAAAAAAACAATATAGTAGTTTTAAAGAAAGAGAACTATCAAAAGTACTGAAACGGTTTGCATTAAGCATGATAAAATCTGTTTTGTAAATGAAACTTACCCGATCTTTAGCACCACCGGATTCTGTGTAAGGTGTGGCTGCTGACACAGTACCAAATATTGGCAGACCAGGCATATTATATATACTTTTCCCATTTATTAAAACAGAATCTTCACAGCCTTTGATTTTTTCGTAACTTCGCTCGCTGTAAACACCAGCGCAGTACGCAGTAACGCCGACGGCACTCAGTTGAGCCAAATTTATGAGACGCTTTCGAAACATGTTTAAAGTTACGAATTTAAAATATAATAAATTGATTTTTCAATAATTTAAGGCTAAATTTGAGGTTAGCTAATCGACATTGACTTGACAGTTCTTTTTTCTTTTAGGCTAATCAATCAGGCACATGTAATGTATTGTAATCCATACAGGCATCTATGTCACAAAATTAAAGTTGACCTTATCTTGATGTTGCTGTGTAAGTCACATGCGGTGTGTCTTTTTATTTTATCGAGCGCTGAATTTTTAAATAATCTAGAACTAAATTTTTATTTCCATTGTCGTTCCATGGGTTAGGGTCTTTAGCTTGCCCTCACCATGTGGAATAAAAAAAAACATAAATGTCAATGTCAAAAATTTACGTAAATAAACTCGTATTTAATTTTATTTAATATAATTGAAATAATTGAAAATGTTAGAACTCTGATTAGGCTATCACTCGACTTAAACAAATTATTAAAAAGAAGAATAGCCCATATAAGAGAATAATCACACAGTGAGAGGCCTTTGGAAAAATGACTAAGTTGTTCTTTAGGTGTAATCGCGTAGTGACCTCGGTATTACACCGTTTAAAATACAGCACAGTGCCAAAGACCGACTCAAAATTGAATATAAACGGTGCAGAATTCGTAACAGATGATTATACTAACGTTACTCCAAAGATACTATCTTATTTGAATAGAAATCTGCATCTCGAGAAAGGTAACCCCTTATCGATGGTACGCCAACGTATTGTGAATTATTTTTACTCCTCGTTCACGTATAGAGGCAACCCGGCGTTCAGCGTGTACGACAACTTATCTCCGGTTGTATCTACAAAGCAAAATTTTGATGATTTATTGATACCCGCTGATCATCCGAGCAGAGTGAAATCAGATTGTTACTACGTGAACCGAAATACGTTGTTAAGGGCGCACATGACGGCGCATCAGAGCGAGCTGCTGCGCTCCGGCCTCGACAACTTCTTGATGATTGGGCCGGTGTACAGAAGAGATGAGATTGACTCAACACACTTCCCTATTTTCCATCAGGTATGCCCAAAACTACACTCTTAACTGTAAAAGCCATATTTCCATTTTCTTTGCAATTACCAGTTGTCATAAATGACATATTGATTTTTCCAGGTTGATGCAGTAAGATCACAACGCAGAGAACAACTATTCCCCAACAATGATGACTTAGAGCTATTTGAGCCAACGTTTGATCCAACAAATCCGCACACTTTCACCAACTCCATATCAGACCCGACTAAGCAGAGTTGCCACACTTTAGAAGCCACAAAACTGATAGAGCATCAGTTAAAAGAACACTTACTAGGACTAATAAAAGTTTTATTCGGAGACATTAAATACAGATGGGTTGATGCTTATTTTCCGTTCACCCATCCATCTTGGGAATTAGAAATATATTACAACAACAACTGGCTGGAAGTCCTTGGCTGTGGTGTTGTTCGCAATGAGATATTAGCGAATGCTGGTCCTAACAACTCTGTTGCTTATGCGTTCGGTTTAGGATTGGAGAGACTTGCTATGGCATTGTACAAGATACCCGATATAAGGCTTATGTGGAGCACAGACTCAGGATTCCTCTCTCAGTTTCAAAATAAGGATCTAAATGCAAAGATAACTTATAAGCCGGTGTCTGTGTACCCGCAGTGTACGAATGATATTTCGTTCTGGCTGCCTGGTCATCTTAGTATTGACACTTTTATGAGCAATGACTTATATGATCTAGTCCGGGATATTGGAGGAGATATTGTTGAACAGGTGAGAATACTTTTCCTTATTTATATGTCACTAGATTTTGCCCATGACTGTCTTCGAATCATTTATCTCTATCAAATTTCATCCAGATCTGTTTAGCCGTTCTGGCGTGGAGGAGTAACAACAATACACATATCGTCACAAACTTTCGCCATCATGATATTAGTAGGATTAGTAGTTAGTGTAAAAATAGTAGGAATAGAGTTCACCTTCCACAAATATTATTAATTCAATTCCATCTGCATCCCGTGGGACTTTTGGGTTAAAAAGTAGCCTAAGTTAATCAAGGATAATACTTATACCAGTTGAGTTGTTTTCAAAACACATACATAGGCAAAGGTTAAACCTCTGAGGTTTCCAATAGTGGCTCAACCTGTAAAAACCTTATTGTAAAACTTAAAATAAATTATGAATAAATTAAAAAAAAGGCCTTAATTAAAACAAAAGTTAATTGATTCCTTTGTGTTACGACTTTTTCACCCTTATTGCGATGGAAGAAAGGTGAAACGGTCGTAACACAAAGGAATCAATTAATTTAGGTTGTGATTAAGCCCTTAACTCTCTACATTTTTTTAAAACGACTGTTCAGAATTTATTATATAAATCCGTTCTGTAGTCATCTAGGTATATATTATATTTGCCTCTTTGTAGAGTCAACTTATTTATGTTTGACATATAATTTTTTTCAGGTTAAACTAAAAGACAAGTTTGTGCATCCAAAATCGAAGAAACATAGTCTATGCTACAGCATAGTGTACAGGCATTTGGAAAGGACTCTGACTCAAGCCGAGGTGAACAGAGTTCATAAAGAAATAGAGAAAGGCATAGTTTCTGCTTTTAATGTCGTTATAAGATAGTCTGTTGTAAGTAGTGCAATAAATATTTGTTTACCCAAAAAAAAATTGATTTTTGACCACATGAAGGCCACATCCTGAAATATGACCATGATAACTCCGTAAGGGGCCGTCCATTAATCACGTGAGGCTCCGAAAGGGGGGGAGGGGTTCGGCAAAAATCACGAAATATCACAAGAGAGGCGGGGGGTAGTAAGTGTAGTAAGATATCACGTGTATTTATTTATTCGTCAAACGCGCGATTTTTAAACCGCAAAAGCAGCGTGTAGTGTGACGTTGACTTGCCGTTGCCAGGCAACGAACCCTTTTATACCTGTATTAAAGATATTCTAAAAAATTTAAAATTCTTTGTAAGGTACTAAAAATACACGTGATTTTGGATGGGGAAGGGGGGGGGGGGTAGTTTTAAACCTCACCACGTATCACCAAGGGGGAGGGGGGGGGTTAAAAGCGCTAAAAAAACATCTCATGATTAATGGACGGCTCCTAAAGTTTAGCAAAATTGTCAACATCATTCATTGACTATTTTGTAAAGACCGTATATTTGTAATTTAGACAAGTAATAAGAACAATTTCTCGATATATCCACTGGTCAGGGACTTATTCCCCGACGGTTCAGATTAAAATTTAATAAAGAGATGAGGCTAGCTGTTGCGCGCGACTCCGTCAGCAAAGAATTTATTTTGTCCCTATCCCGTGGGAGCTATGCAATTTTCCGGGATAAGAACTATCCCATGTCCTTTCCCCGGACGCTTTATATACCAAATTTCAACTAAATCTGTTCAGTGTTTTGAGGGTGAAAAAGCACCAGACAGGCAGGCAGAGTTACTTTCGCATTTACAATATTAGTAGGGATTTATTGCAGTTATTCATGTTTTTAGGGTTCCGTACCCCTAAAGGAAAAAAGGAACCCTTATATACATATGATCATTTCGTTGTCCTTGTCTAGTGTCTGTTCGTCAAAACCCTTTTTCTCAGGAACTCGTTCAGGTATAAAATTGAAATTGTAACTAAATACCGAGGTCTGTAGTCCCTTGGGGCTGAGAAAAAATAAACCCTCTTAGTCATGTCCTCGCATTGCATACATTTTGTTGAAGACCAGGGCTCTGCTTACACTGGATTATAATAACTTGGCGAATTTGTACGGAGCCCTCGGTGCGCGAGTTCGGCTCGCACTTAACCGGTTTTTTTATTAAATTAAAAAACAACTAGACATCTAACAGCATTCTTTATTAGATTTGAAATAAATAAAATTCAAGCACTATCATAATTATTTTACTTATTTAATGGTGGAAGGAAATTAACCACAAATTCCAAAATAAAAACCATCTTTGCGCACTTACATAAATAACATACATACATACATACATCACGTCTCCATCCCTTACGGGGTAGACAGAGCCTCAGGCCAAACCTTAAGGCCACGATTAGCATGATTAAAGCCGTACAGCTGGAAAGGGAAATCAAAATAGTGATGGGTTGCTAGCCGCATCGCCTGTAACATGATTCCTAAGACTCGCCCATTTCCTCGATGGGTTTACATCTGCCCGGGAAGAGAAGCAACTGGTAAATTCTATGTTTTTTCTTTATCTACATAAATAACACAGGAACCTTTTATAAGAATGTACCATAGAACCCTATCGAAATTAGGTGACAAACCACTCGAGTTTGAGTGACGGCGGCCTGTCAATTGCGACAAGGTTCTCCGATGGCACGTGACTCATATCCCTCACTGTACGGTAATAAGTTAGGAACTCTGGGTAGTCACCGCACGTGAATGTTGAGTCACTTGCCACTGGTCCTAATTTAGCCGTATAATGTAAATCGTTATCAGTCGTGTGTCTGAAATATCCAGTGGCGTAACTATAGGGTGGCAGGGGTGGCAAAATGCCAGGGTCCCCTGGCTCTACGGGGCCCCGAACTGGCTTGGTTTAGAGCTCAGAAGAGACGGTGATGCACTTCTTTATATAGAGGAAGGAGCCGCCCCCCCCCCCCTCCCCCCCCCCCCCCCCCCCATCTGAAGAATTTGCCACGGGCTCCAGACGTTATAGTTACGCCACTTGAAATATCCACGATTTGCATTATCCGACTAATTTATGACAAGTGGCAGCTCAACATTCACTAACAAAATTAAAACATTTCAAGAAAGAATATGCTTATAACCATGTTATAAATTGTGTCTAAATTTTAGATACTAAAAACTAGTAGAATGCAGTGTGGAGACGAGACACTGCAAAAAGATAACTCTCTCGGCTGATGTTATGTCAGGGGCGGAGCCCAAAGGATATCATTAACAAAAAAAACTTGTGTAACTTGACCTTGCAATAAGCTTAATTTAAAATGTGAATTTAAAATACTAAGTTACTATAAAATATGTACATAAATAACTCACTTTTAATATATTATTTACAACTAAAAGAAATTTAAGCGATCTCTGATGTTACTACAGAGACTACAGTCTTACAATAGGGTATTATATACCGTTACCTTATCTATTTATGCTTTAGAGTTCCAGTATCCACCATATAGACTACAAAATGAAATTACTTTATTGCCAACAGTTTTTTGACACGATTGGGGCCGCCCCTAAATCTGGCCGCCTTAGGCCCGGGCCTACCGTCTCTTACCGGGTCTTAGGGTAAATCCGCCACTACCTCAAAGGGAATGAAGGAACCCTTATAGGATCACTTAAGTGTCCGTTTGTCAACACCCTTTTACTTAGGAACGCGTGGTGGCATAAAATTGAATGAACTAGTTTGTTTGTTCAAGATACAACCTTTTGAAACAATATTTTCATACAAAAACAGCGATATTCAAAACCTTGAGAGCACTTCCGGTTGACATATTATTATGAAAGAATACGAGTAAAAACACTGTTGTCTACATTTGTACCCGCACATAGGGACTTATACTTATTCACTATCGAGATTTATGGAAAAACTACATTATATTATTATCACAGTCAAATCAATAAAATCTTTCACAGCTGATAACACATGCTTAGTTATGTATTTTAGTCCTCCATAGTTCATACGCCGGCATTTATATTTGCAAAGACGCATAAACACTAATGTATGAGAGATAACTCACAATAACTTAGCTAGGTGTACCTACATACATATGTATGTTCTTTGTCGTGTGTTAAACAAATCTTCACACATGTCTGGGATTTCCCCTGTCACAAAAGGATCCAAAATTATTTTCGTAACGTGTTGGAGGTCATTATCTGCAAAGAGTACCACCTCACATCCTCTTAGAAACATTCAGGTAATTACCTACTTTAAGTTAATTTATGAGATTTATGATCATGTCTAAACATTTTTGTTACACCCCTAGTATGCAGTCCTCTTCACCTTCATTGTCACTTGGACCCGACATAAATCTTAGTTCAGGATCAACATCCGGATCTTGTTCTGGATCTTGTTCTGGATCTAGTTCTGGAGCCCGATCAGGCTGCACTTCTGATTCAGCTGGTTCATTTTCTGGCCCATCATTTATATTTAACGCTTCTTTGTTTTCATCACTTGTATTTTCACTTTCCATTGGAACGTCCATCTCTTTTGGCTCCTCACTCCCACCTTCTGGAATAGGTATCGGATCGAGATTTTCAGATACAGCATCATTTATGGCATCACGAATATTGGTCTCAACGAGTCCATCTTTATCAGTTTCTTCGTGTGATTCTTTCATCCGTTTCGATTTCTTAGCGAGCGGCTCATCGTCGGAAGAATAGTCTGACTCTTCAAGTGTTTCCACAAGCATTGGTTCGGTTTCTGTTTTAGAACTTTCAGTGTCTGAACTGTCCATAAGATACTCCTCTTCCATGGGCGTGTCGGAGTCCACTAAATCTAGTACGGCCTCCACTTTTTTGAAAGTCTGCTTCCTAGGTTTTTGTTGTACCTTTTTCGTAACCGAGGTAGTCGTTTCCAATTTTGAGTCTAATTTAACCAGACGATTTAATAAAGAAGGTGGCCGAACAGCTTTGAACAATTTTATGGGCTTTATTATAGTATTTGGTACAGTCACCGTTTTCCCCTTGAAAACGTATTGTTGGAATTTCTGGGCAAAACTATTGGCAGCCGGCAAAGGTTCAAGCACCTGGGTGCTTGTGCCATCATTCGAATCTTCTATGTCATCTGTCAGGTCAATGACTGCTTTTACATGCGCTGGTGCTTTCGGCTTAGGATTCTTTTTGATGCAAACGTTAATAGGAATTATGACGCCCGTTTCGAAGTCTAGTTTGAAGAACTTACCGTCCTGTTCACACGCATATTTGAGTTCTGCAAATGATGTCACAGGAGTGAGTTCTGGTAAACTCTGCTCTTGTTCTGGGTTTATAAAGACAGGTACTTGCTCTTGTACTCCTTGTTCAGTCGTCAACGGTTCAGCTGCAGTTGCATCTTCAGCTGAAATGCCGGACATCTCCATCAAATCTGACAGCAAGGTTTTTCTATTGTTTGCATTATCTTTGTCACTACTTTCATCCACAGCATCGCTTTGTACTATAGTTTCAGCCCCCGGATTTTGTATATCAGCCCGTGCTAGAGATTCGGCAACTGACTGCGTTTCAGTTGGGAGTACAGGTTCCGAAACTGACTTACTTTCATTCCTACTATTTGATTCCGCAACTGGCCCCACTTCGGTCCGGGTATCCGACGATGAAACTAACTGCGAGTCACTGTGAGTGTCTACGTTGTCGTTTAATGATGGAGAAGGAATCTTTTGTGCTTCACTAGTCAAAGGGTTACGATCAGTGTTAACGGCTTTTGCTCCAACCACGTCTTCAGTATTTACTGGCGCTGTAGATATTGCAACGGCTGTATTATCTATATGATCGGTTTCTTCAGTTCTTATAATTCTCTGTGGAAGTTCTTCATCTTGAAACGCTTCATTTGCCTCTAAATTTACTGTTGATGTTGCTGATAAATTTGCTGTTTGATTATGTGCAGTAAGTTCAGATGGCGGGATATTCATAACTAGCTGCCCGCCACTGGTTACATTAGTGTTAATGCCAATGCCCATTGGTGCATGTGACGGAACAGAAGATGAGTCCAACTGTTCTTTCACAGCTGCTATGATAGTGGGTAAAGTTGCCAGTTGTTCTTCAGTCAGCTCCACCCCTTCATTCATCGTGTACGTCACATTGCCAGAAGGCAGCAACACCAGTTGCACGCCATTAGGCAATGGTAGAGTTGGGATAATCTTAGGTGCTTGAAATACTTCGCATGTCGGCAACGGTGGTGGGTCGTCTTTCCGCGGAAATTTCACTGTGGTCAACAGAATTTTATTTTTTCCTAAAAATATCGGACTCTCAGTAGGAGATTTCGCTATACTTTTACTGTGCAAGTACAGAATTTTACTTTCTCTCTCTTTGGGAGCGATGCGTGTCAGCGTCGGTTGGTGTACATGGCATTTTTTTGATGGATCTGAGTCTGAACTTCTTGATCCGTCTATGACTATACTTAGTTGAGGCGCTGGCGTGTTTGCTGGTTTTTGGCAGAGGCATGGGACGTACAGTGGCTCTTTAGGGGAGGGTACAAAGTTTGGCATAGTTTGGCATAGTTGAGGCTTTGGACCTGGTCTTTTCTTTGTCAAAAACGTAGACAGCTCTTTAGGATGAACTACTATTTTAGTAGTCACAGATGGCACCTTCGGTGACACTGGTTCATTAGGCAATTCTGGGTGCAAGCTCACGCTATCATCAGCAGGGCATGTCTCTAAATTGTTTGATTCTGCAGAAGTTCCTATAGTTCGCATGATCACTAGTTTAGGTTTAAATGATTTCTGATCGTGCTGTGAAAAGTTCTCAGAAGACTCCCGGGATTGTTGCACGACATTTTCAATGGATTCACACGCCGTTTTCAAACTGTTGTCTTCATCATCGGAGACTTCTATGGGTCCCGATTTCTTCTTGTCTTCTAACAGCTTAGCCAGTGCTTCTCGGCAGCAGCAGACACACGCATCGGGAGGGCACGTGTGTTTGGTGATGCGCTTACGATTACATACTTTTTGGTTCGCCCAGCAACAGTATCTGACGAAACGCCCTTTCGCTAATACGACCTTCCGATTTTCACTAGTATTTATTGGTGGATTGTTGCTATCTTTATCACTAATATCAAGATCTCCAGTACCCTCATGTTCAGAACTTTTTTCTTGCGCCTGTTTTGATAAATCTTTAACGGATTTATTACTTTCTTTCTTCTTTTTAGCCTTGCTGGTTTTGTTGCATTCTGCTTTTTTCTGTTTCAGCGAGCAACAAGAACAGCTATTTCCGTTTTCATTGAAATTCATCAAATGTAGCATTTTATTCAAAGTGTCACCTGTTATTAAAAAATCGTCCATACTTTCTGGTCTTGGTGCAAACCTCGGTGTCCAAGGCACTGAAACTCGATTGTAACTGTTTTTTTTATAAGTACTCGTATTTGCTTTAGGTTTTGGCTTTCTAACCAAAGTTAACTGTTTTAGACCATCGCTTACCAGAGTCTTACAACCTCCGTCTATTTTAGTCAGAGCTTCTTGCGTTGATAATTTGGCTTGATTTATTATCTTTAGTAATTTCTGTTTGGCTGGTGGTAAGGGTTCTGACGGTATAGACTCCGGAGCTGTGAGCAAATCCTTGTTGTCTTGGGCAGCCTCACTTTCCACTTTTACTACTGTTGGTAGACAAGTTTCTTGTGACAGTGCTGGCGGTATTGGTGCAGAATCTATCTCTGCTGGTGTAATTTGGAGTGCCTCGGTCGGTTTTATTTGTTCTGCTTGGTTTGTGACAGCTGTGATTGGCTGTGCGGGTGGCCGGTAAGAGTCGCCAGCATACACCCTGATAGGTGGTACTTGAGCAGTAAGCAATTGTTGATTTATTTTCCTAACTTTGTCAATATCTGGTAGATTGATAATCTTCTGTCTTTCGGTAACAACTGGATTAGCATTTGTTGTAACTATAGGACTTGGAATCACATTAATAGTTGGAATTGAAGTTAAATCTGTAGATGCAGTGGGAATCGACTCAATTCGCTGACTTGGAGTCAAATCAATTGTTGGTTTTGGAATCAAGTTCAAAATATTCGTTTTTGAATTATCAAGCAAACTCTGCACAGGTAGCGCTGATGGCAGGATTGATGTCGACGACTGGTTATCAATTTCTGACTCTTTGACTACGTTTGAATTTGTACCAGTGGATTTCAAATACAAAGTACCATTAACTAACTTAGACTCGAAAGCTTTACTTACATCTATCGTCATTGGTATGCAAGCATTGAGAAACTGTCGATTTCTAGGTGAACTAAAAAATCCTAAAGCTAATCTCCTCAGCTTAGTATTAAAGTCTGGATTTTTGCACAACTGTATGGGATTGTAAGTGCGAGATCTCGGTTTTTTCAACATATAACTATTTAGTGACACTGTTATTTCCTCCTCATGTTCATCGTCTGAATCTTGTTTCGTGAAAAGGTCATCGTTAACACCTACGTCATCGATAATGTTTGTATCATCAATTTGCGATGTTGTATCCTCTTGTTTTATGTTAATATCGAACGATTTCTTACTCACTGGTCTGCTTTCTGCTATAATTTCTTCTATATCTTCCTTATTATTAACTGAACCTAATTGTTTCTTTGTAAATATGTTCATGTGGTCTAGCTTCGTGGTGTATACCACTGGATCCATTAATAACTTTAAATCGAATTTGTTGGTGTCTTCACTCCCTTTGGTACTTTCGTGATCTGGAGACGCTTCGATGACAGGTTCTGTGAAAACAAAGAAATTATTTTTAACTGACTGGAATCAATTACTTCGGCGTAACTTTAAAACGTTATTATTGTGTCGCATAAACCCTAGGCTAGGATAACGTGAAGTTAAGACCTTGTAAACCTCACCTCTTTTTGGTTCATCCATTTCTTCGATAAATTCAACGCCGTCATCGATGAACTCTAATCCGTCATCATTGAAGTTTAAATCAGCCATCAAGTCAATAGCCGTCAGATTAAGTGTTTCACTTTTCAAATTAATAGTACTAACATCTACTTTCTTGTCTTCGAACATTATGTCCTCTTTTGGAGTTTTAAGAAACGTTTCAACTTTATCTTTGATTAAATTATCCACTATTTTAGATGCCTCGCTTACTCCAGGAACTTCTTCAGTTTCTTTATGACAGTATTCAGCAGCTTTTACTTTTATTATGTTATCAACAATGCCGTCAAATACATCTTGTGATTTAACGGTACTCGATACAGAACTGATTATAGGCATAATGCGTTCGGTGGGTGCTTCTGATTGTGATTCTAAATCAATGGCAGGAACAATAGTCGGTATTTCAATCACATCATCTTCGGAACCCGAAATGTCACTTTTTGTGTTATCCACATTTGTTTTACTATTTTCAGGTTGACTGGAAGATTCCTTATATAGTTTAAGACTATCAGCGCATACAACATCATCATCATCATACTCCAAATCATCTTCAGCCCTATTTTCTTCCGCTAACGTTTCAATTTCGTTTACGGCTTGGCTAGTAACTGCATCATTAAGTTCACCTCTTCCTTCAGGTATTTCAAGTTCTGTAACATGAGTGGTAGCCACAACTTGTACATTTGATAGACCATCTTCATCCATAGGCTCGCTTTTAACTTTTACGCCAAGCATTTCGTTTATTTGTATAGGTTGTTGAAGAAGAGGTTGATCTATTTCAGCTGTCGCGTCATTGCTTTTACCACTATCTTCGGTGTCTTCAATTAGATCTGCGTTGTCTTCATTCTGATCTGTGGAGTCTTCAATCAAATCGGTTGTGTCTTCAGTCTCATTTCCTTTAGGTTCTTCAGTATCAGAGTCTTCACCAAGTTCTATTGTTTCAATAATTGGTTCCACCACTACCAGATCTGGGTCGGTAGCTGCAAAGGCAAAGAAAAAGGTTAAGCATCTGGTTATTATAATGAAGGAAAAAAAACTAGACTATAAAAATCACATATAAATTTTATACACATGTACATACATACATAAATCACGTCTTAATCCTAGACAGGTCTTCGTCTTTATCATAAGGTAGACAGCGCCTAAGGTAACAAGACCAATTTAAATTTCATCATACAATATTCAATACTCACAATTACTAGGTTTTGGTAGAGCGGATATCCTCATTTTTGATTCCTGGAAGTAAAAAAGTGGCATTATACTATTATACTATGTAAATGACAGTTTTCCAATGTCATCGCTGTCTAATAACAAATACTTACGAATTCCTCGGGTAAAATGGCCAATTTTAGTTCAATCAGCTCTTCCCACTCTGGAAAAGCTCCAGTTATAACAGCTGGGTATCTGAAAAATATATTGACTATTAAAAATATATTAAAACTAGCCTTCCGTTCGCAGCTTCGCCCGCGATAAATAAATTTTCCCGTAGGAAAAGGTATTTTCCCGCTGTAAAAAGTAGCCTATGTCACTCAGTGATAATGTAGATTGTACAAACAATCAATCAAATTTTTCCTCTTGATAATAATAGTATAGAAGTATAGATATAAACACGTGTAAAGTAATGAACCTAATGGGAGACCTCTCATCTGTAGCAAAAATTTTAGATGAGTCACAGTCCAAATAACTT
This sequence comes from Pandemis corylana, assembly GCA_949127965.1. Classification (NCBI taxonomy): domain Eukaryota; kingdom Metazoa; phylum Arthropoda; class Insecta; order Lepidoptera; family Tortricidae; genus Pandemis; species Pandemis corylana. Next base: position 5,393,729 of record OX421871.1, read on the forward strand.
TGAGAACCGCTGTTAATAATCACAGGCCTCATTGGCACAACTATCAGCAGCCTAATCCCAACGTGGCCATGATGATGATACTGTCGTCATTATCATCATCATGGTGGTTACAGCATTGTGACAGACCTTTTAGCCACAGCCATTTGCAGCCGTGTGGGCATGGTTCCCTTCGCTTCGGCCAGCAGTCTATTGTTGCCCCGGTACGTCTGCCAGAACTTATAGAAACGGCATCGTGTCAATTTCTTCAGCTGGTACCATCGCCGTTGGAGCAGCATGGGTGAGCATTGACGACCCCTGGAAGGGTTGATGGTAATAAAATAAGTACAGTATTAAAGATTGGGGCATGTCGTGATAGCGGGGAACTTCTGTTATTTTCAAAAGAGCTCTAAAATTAATACCAAAGTTGAATAAGGATAAAGTGTTTTTTTTCTCAGTACGTAAATAACGAAGGCAGTTAGAAATGGGTTAACCCAAAACGCACAAGTAAGCGCATAGCATACGAATAGATACGTGAAGTATTTATTTTTATAAAAAAAATTACAACGACGGAAAAGAAAAAAGCCATAGAAAGAACGGAAAATTCATAGAAAGTACAGGTAGATTCACAAGAGCTGGCACGAATGGATTGAACGAAGTAGGTAATGTCACTTGTCACTGTGTGAGTGACTTTCTTGTACAAGGGACTTAATATTTTGTAAACAAGTAGGTACATAATAGGTAGGTAGGTACTCAAGCAAAAATAAACCTCAAACTGTATTTAATCATTTTGTTATACACACATAGTATTATCATTCACTCATTCAATCCGTTCGTGCCAGCTCTTGTGATATGTGTGTGACCTATAACAGACATTCCACCCAAATATCGAATGGGAGTGACGCCTTAAAGAGTTCACCTTTAGTATTATTTAGGCTCCGATGATCACGATTTATTTGAACTAAAAATTAAACAACTAACAATAAAATTGAGTCGGAAATTTCGATCATTTTTCTCTAGATACAACATTTCCTACTTTTTTACTTAAGTAGTTTAACATCGGTAGTCCACACGCGACTGCGTTCAAAACAGCTCTCTAAGCGACTTTGAGAACTATTTTATCAGCACACTTTCAAGCAGCTGATGTTGTAACTTGAGTATAAATCGATGTTCGAGCTTTAGCCCCACTTTTCTTTCCTTTACTTTCTGTTGTACCCTCAGACCGAATATAAAGTCAAGACATAGTCCTGCGAACGGCGAAGCGAGGCCGGTTTGATCAACCAAACTTTGCCAACCAAAGACGTACTTTACCTAAACCTTTCTTTGCCGTTCGGAGCACTCCGTCTTGACTTTTTACTTGGTCCGAGGTTTTGTGTCATCATTACAGTAGGAAGTAAAATGTCACTGACTGTCGGTTGTAGTAGACGGTGGCGGCGGCCCAGGCCTCCGCGAGCGGCTCGCCCGACCGGCCCTCCACGTCGAACCGCTGCACCAGATTGAACAGCTGCACCAGCGGCTTCTGCTCCGCTTTGTTGTCCACTTTATCCTGGAAACAACGTTTTCATCGTCTTCATTCATAATATACCTAGCAGCTAATACGATTACTTACGATATGGACTGTTTTCATAGTTTATTTGGGCCGCTTATTTGACATGGCTGCCCTGGATCAATCAATGTAGAGGTACCCTTACCATGGCTATGACGTCAATCTTCTCATGCACCAGTACTAGGTCGACCAACAGCCAGTCGGTGAGAGAGAGACGGGCGATGGAAGGCAGAGTGTCCGAGCGGTCATCCACGGCCAACATGCGGTTCAATTTCTTGATGCACAGCGCTCGCATGCGCTCCCTGCAAAGAAATTGTAAGTACAGATGTGATTCTTTAAAGAAAACTCTCCTGTAAAGGAAATTTGAGATTTCTTTTAAGGAGACGTTTCGGAAAAAGGTCAATTCAGGAGTACCCGAAACCGGCGAGCATGTATGCATGAAGAAATTGATGAATGTGGATGAAGCGAAAGAGGTATGTTAGAATCGTAGCAAGGACCCTATGGGAAAGAGGCGTATGTACGTATGTATTTTTTTATATGTCCACTATAAAATCTTGTATATTTTTCGTACTAAAAAATAAACAAATATTTGAACATGACTCTGGACAGCTTCGGCGTCCTCAATTTTTTTCTCAGTCCCCTAAGACAATTTTAATCGCCCTGGGGGCGATAAGGACACGTATTTTTCCCTTTCTTTCACAGAATCCAAACATTACTGAATTAAGTACCTATATTGAGTTGAAATATGACACGACGTCACGTCTTGTTACAATTTCTACACATATGAGACGTCACGAGCCACCATTCCCAAACTTTGACGCGCTTTATCTCTGTCATTTTTTATTGATTGAGGAAAGAATAGTTTCATTTTCTTTTCCCAGTTGTCATCTCTATTACCTTATTTCGGAATATATCAGCGGGGCGGGTTACCACAATCGCTTGATGCTTGTCAAGTTCTCAGCGTAAGGGACTGAGCTATATCTATGGCTGCATAACTGCATGTGTCCCTTGCGCTGAATAGAACTTGGCACGCAAGCGATTGTGGTAGCCCCCCAGGTCGTGGAGTTAGTTTCACTGAACACTCCCAAATGTATTTCAAGATTTTCAAATTGTGTTTAACAAATGTTTCGATACTTTTGTCGATGAAGTGTACGGCGTCAAAGGGGTGATTACATTTTTGGGTGTTCCTACTGAAACATTTCGAAACCATTCTGAGACCTCGCAGATAGGTTCGGGAGCACTGATCTAGTGTCATCTCACCATAGTACGCGGCAGTCGGTGCCGGTTTCCTTTTTCATCTCGCTCCAGAGTTCGTCGGGCGGCTTCTTCTGTCGCAGCAGCCGCGCCACCGACCGGATGGTTCGTCGCTTGAACTTGTCCAGTTCCGTCATTATGCTATCAAAAATCAAAACTTTAAAGAACGGTTTAAGCTACTATATATACCGCATCAGATATTCGAAATTCGTGTCAGTCACGCTCACTCTAATATTAACCGCTATCGGTGAGAGCGAGACCGGAAGATTCGAACTTCTAATTTGGGATTAGCTATAAGATTCAGAACTAATCTAAGGCAAGAGCTGGATGACAGTAGTCGAGGATCGTGCACAATGGCGTGTAGTTGGAAGGCATGTCCAGCAGTGGGCTTGTACAGGCTGATGATGATGATGATGATAATGATAATAACGATAAGATTTGAGCTATTGCGCCTGAAGGGCACCACTGCCTTCGTCACCTTCACGACCATGTAATAACTTTGTACCTACTTATAATTTTTTTTCGTTTCTTAATCATGTTTTCTACTAAATACTTATGTAAGCTGCGTGCTTTGCGTCCCCAATAGTCCCCATTTCAAAAGGCGGGTTTACACAGACCAGTAGGCTTATGACCTAACTCGCTCGCAATCGCCATCGTGTTCATTTTGACAGTTCTTGTATGGGCTGACAATTGGCATCGGAATCAGCTAGCTGTCACATTCATACAACAACTGTCAAAATGAACACGATGGCGATTACGAGCGAGTTAGGTAATAAGCCTACAGGGTTATAAGTATACAACTCCCGAGTTAACTTTTAATCCTTCTGTGGGCAACGTCATCCCTAACCAAGGTTTAACGGTTTTTTTTTACCGGCGACCAGTCGTACACCGTACAAACCCCGTAGATTAGGTATGGACGTTTGAACTATAAATACGGGTAGGTACCGTTGCATTTTAAAGTAAAAAAAAACTACTATAGACCGACCGCTTAACTGAGTCCTCGCCCGCGCGGCACAGGGGCGTGGGGTAGTTGACAAAGGGGGCCGAGCTCTGTGCGGGTGGCAGGCGCACTACCCGCCCGCGCTCTCGGTCCCCTTTGTCGTATTACCCTCCGCCCCTGTGCCCGCGCGGGTGAGGACTCAGTTAAGCGGTCGGTCTATAACTGCTGCGGGTGAAAGCCACGTGCACGTCCACACAAGGATTTTGGTTACTGTAACGTGAAACAGTTGACGGTTACAGCTCGCAGATGAGTAGATACTCGGCTTAAGCCAGCATTTACGTTTTTATACAGAAAGGAAGGTAAGCTAGCAAGTAGGTCACCTAATGGTGAGTGACCACGACCTCTCTTAGATGCCCGCAACACCAAAATATGCAGATTCGTTGGGAGCCTAAAGGGCTAGGATATACTTAAATCATGACATGATCCAGTAATTTGTTCGCTGTCTTACTGCACTGCAGACACTGCAGTACAATTGCATGTAAGCATTCTTTCAAAAGCGTTTCATTTGTTTGTTTTCGTCGCATTTACTGGGCCATTTACATATAACTACTTACGTGTCATCTGTTTGTATGAAAAATACGTACCTAGGTAGGTACTCGATTTGTGCTCTTAGAAATCGTAAATTTCCACGAGTCTATGCGTAATTCTAACGTAAGGAAAAAGATCACTATTTTGTTAATCTCATTTTTGGCAAGTCTCAACGTTATTTAGGTGTTTAAAATTTAGCAACGCGCCGGGTTAAGATTTTTAATTAGTTTGGTACGTTTTTTCCAGTTCTGTATTTGTACAACATGGGTAGTAGTTTTCCTGTTTAGCTAAGGAGTCCAAGAAGGGATCAATATCACATACTTTTTTATTGGAATTTTATGGCCTGGTTTCTTGACCTTTCTGGTACCTTTACGCAGTCTTTATTTTATAAGCAACGATTTACACAGCAGAAAACACCGTTTTTGTTAATTTCACTGTCACTTCACTATCAAAGTTCTTTAAAAGTACTTTTAAGACGTGCGAGTCGGGTTACCTCCACGTGTGGTCAAGAGCTGCGGTTCGTTTTTGGATCCGTTCGGGGGGAAGAGCAGTGCTTGGTCCGGTGCACCCTGGGCATCGGCTAATGATTTCCTGGCAGTTTCTGAGGGATATCATTGACCGTTGTCTAAGAGCCCGACATTGGTCTTTTGACCGTGTTCTACCGTACAACGTTGCCGACATTTTTGTCACAAGATTTTTGAATACTTTACTTTGACATTGGCGAAATCAGCGCATCGATCGATGGGGCCATATTGAAAAAAGATGTTAATGTAGCTATTTATAAATGGGCTTATAGTATTTTATGCAACAGTTTGTATTAGAGGGGTCAAAAAGGTGAGTGGTGTAGTGGGTTACGATGTGAGCGTAGCGAACATCGCAAGAAATACGCCACGAGTTTTTTTTTGACTTGCTTATACAACTTTGCATACAACAACTACTTCTGTTGAATTGTTGCAACTTTTTCTACGACCTACGACCAACTAGGTGCTTAATAAATGAAAGTAATAGGTACTTTCTCTGAAAATGAGGAAGTCCGGTGTTCCAGTCTCCACGCCATGAAATTGTCGTAGGCTTTATCATTGCCGAGATTTTCTAGGAAAAAAATTTTCCATCACTTCCTGGACCGCCGCGGATATTTCTTTCGGTGTTGATTTAATTTCGTTTTCATCCATGCTTTTTTATGATACGTTATAAAAATTTGTTAAAACTATTGCAATCAAACAACAAACAAGTTAAACAAGACACGAGCGGGAAACATGAAAACGACAAAAGACAAAATTGGTAGTTTGTTTATAGTAAATTTTGTTTTTAATTAACGTTTACTTTTTTATAGCCTTGCGTTCTTGGCGCATCTAGCCAAAACGTTTACCAACTTGCCAGTGACGTTATTAAAAAATCTTGGATGTTTAATCTTAGAGCATACATTACAGACTGTAATGTATACTCTAAGGTTGTTATATTGGCAGCTATGCATTTAGTTCAGAAAATTATAGTTCAATAAAAAACCATAATATAAAATTGAAATAATTTCATCTCATGTAAAAGTAACGATGGAGCACTTTTAGAGGGAATAGACAATATACATATACTTATCCAAAATCTTATTATGAGTGTTCTTATAGTGGTGCTTTTGATTAAGTACATAAATCACAAATAGTACATGAGTAGAAAAAAATAATTCTCATCTTTTTTTTAATCTATTGAGGCGGCGGGAGGGGTCGTTAGTTTATGATAACTGATAACATTTCGTATACCTACACTGATTATCTTAATATGGGGATACCAGCCTCACATTTTTTGTATCATTTTATTTTTTCGGTTACCACATCACCACAGTTGTTATGCGAGTCGCAACTCCCGCACTAAGGGTTCCGTATAAATGTTAAAATTAAAAATCATAACCCTCCTTTGACTTTGCCTTTGACGGGTAATACCTAATACAGGGTTATTGGTACACAATTCGACGTATTCCCGTTAGGAGGCTATCGCCACACCACAGGTAATTTGACCTTTTTTACTTGCATATCTATCATGGTTTTGTCAAAGAGGCATAGCTGAAAAAAAAAATGTAACTATTTAAATTAGACAATAGAAAAAAAAAATACTAGTTAGTTGGTAATTTATAAATATTTTAAATATACCTAGTGAAAATAAAAACGATTAATAAGTGGATGAAAAATGTCTTATGATGAAAATGTCAGGGAAATATTATGTACAGCGTGTGAGATTCGTATTTAAACAGTTAAATAAAGATAATCTTAACAAACATATTAGCTCAGCAAATCACAAAAGAAAAATAGTACCGCCAGCTACGTTTTATGATATTTTGGCATTGATTTGTTGATGTTTCTAATCTCTTTTTAATTATTCCACGGCATCAATATTCCACGCTTCAGGGTTCTTTCAAAAAGTATCTATGTTACAATTGCAAACAACGAGAAAGATATAATTAAATAATACTTTTTATTACGACTCTATTAATCTTTGTTCCATTACCGTGTTGCGGTTGTTTTGTGATGACCTGTCCGAGCTATGCAAGTACCTATGGATAAACTTAGCTGCCACACAAAATAGTAGAAAACGGATGAAAGAGGAATTAAACATTTTAATATGCATGTGTTGTGTCAAAAATTAGCCTGTTACACAAGTGGAGCCCACACTTAATTTCAACTTTTTATGTGGGAGACGTTAACGTACCTATAAATGTGCGATTTCGAAAGCTAGAGGGTGCTGTTTGCAGAATACACACTACTTTAGGTAGTTTAGGTTTCTGAATAGCTGGGTAGGTACTGGGTACAGATACTTGAAAGCACATCACTCAAGTGGTTAAAAATTGTGCCGAATTCTGATAAAATTATAGGTCTAACCTTGGCTAGTAGTAGTAGTAGGTAAGTCGAAAATTTTATTTGAGGTGTAATTTTGCAGCGGTACATAAATTTACACGACTTTCAAATGATACTTTCAAAAATCGGGCCAATGTAAGTATACCTACTTAGTATTTTCTGGAAGCATCACGTTTCCTATAATTTTCACGGGAGTTACGCTAAACTAAGACGATATTCGGCTCTGAGCTGACTAAACATCCATCCATTTTACACAGTAACATCTTGGTATTTATGTAATGAACACGACTTGAATGATTAAATGAATTGAATTGAATTGAATTGAATTATTGCAAATCATTATTAACTCATGGCAACACCAGTTAGAAGGTCCTTGCATCTGCATCTGTCAATGTCATTTTGTTCAATGTCATAATGTCAATATCAAGTTGGACGCCTCAAGCTTAACAGTTTACACTTATTTTTATGATTTATTTTATTTAAGACGTCATTCACTTTTCATCAGTTAATCATGAAAAAAAAACTATTGTCAAAATAAACGGCGTCAGCCATACTTACCTACCTAACTTCAATAAGGTAGAGCGTTTTATTCTAAGGTAAATAATTCGTATTATTTTTTTCACCTTCCATAAGAACCATCAAAAAGTCGCCCAATCCATTTTATTGTAGGTACCTAAGTATTTAGTTAATGTACCGCTGAGCTTCTTTAATATCTACAACAGATCTACAATCTATAACGAATAACGAATAAAACGCATTCTGTGAACGTACGCCGCGGCGAGTACACGTCTCCGCTTTCGAATTAAAAGTAAACTATTCTATTTTTAGCCCGCAAAATATCACTACCGCTCGGCGTCCGCTAGTAGAATGACGTCTCATCACACCGCACCAAAAGATTCACTTTCACAAATAAAAACATCGCTTTAGCTTTAGGTAAACATTCTACAAATTTTGATTCACAACGGTCGGCCACAGCGGCCGCTATTAACACTAATCAAAGCAAATAAGTACGAATTAATAATTACCTTTTGCTGTACTTATCCGTTGATGTTATAGCTCACTTAAATTTATAACTGAATACATTCAAGTTACTCTACCACGGTCATCATTATGTTTGAAATTCGTAAGCAGTCGTGTACGCCGTGACGATTGAAAACAAAATGGTAGAAAACGTGGCTTGCGGGCGGTGAGAATCGACATGACGACCGCTTCACGAGTGCGAGAGGGACCAAGCGTGCTGTCTCCCTCGTTGCTGGGCAACCGCTCATTATTTCATTCAGGTCGCACACTTCGTTCGGGTCGGACGTAGCTAGGAACTGTAGTAGGAAGCAGTCAAAAAATAACCCATTTTATTTATTTTTACAAACTGCGTTTCTTCGTATATATTGAGATAGAAAGTCCTAAACATTATTGGTACATATTATTCAATAGAAATATAGTGATGTGCGTACAGTTATAATGTAGTTGAGGACGCAAAAAACTTGTCAAGTCAAGCGGGTTACTTACCTACCCATTCACAGAACAAGGAATAGTAATGTTGTTTGCGTTCCGTCCGTTGTCTGGGTATTATTTACTAGGTATATTATTCCGTTGATACGGGTTATCAATCGTTAATTAATTATTAAATGATTCGTAAAAACCTATGAGGTCTACGTTTACGTAGTAACTTCGCATGTAGGTAGATATGTAGGTGTAGTGAGTGATACGTAAATATATTCTTGAAGATAAGATTGTGACAGGATCGTCACGCATCTTTATAATGGTTATTGCTAATAAAAACTGCAGACGTATACTTACCTATAGTTCAGCGCTCGGCAAATTGAGGCCGGTAAAAGTACGCCTTACTGTGTGCATACAGTTCCGTACGCACAAACATCCAAATTCCGCCAAGCTACGTACGTTGCGTACTTACACGTACACGCGTGTGGCAAGGCGTAGTTTTACTCTGCCTCACTTTGTTGTTAGCGAAAGTTCTTTATGTTTATTTGATGTCAAGATTGTGTTGAAATTAGGCTAGAATCGTTAGGGACAAATAATATTATTGATCATTTGAAGGATAGTGTTATTGAACCTTTTATATTGGCAGTGTGACAACGGATCATATTCGATGTCTATAAGTAGTTTAAAAAAAGCTTAAGGCGGAAATAACGGCTTTCCTAGTCCCACTGATCAATAATGAGTCTAAGCAAAGTTGTGGAGCATGGTACTGTTGCAGTCTATGTAGGTACTATTCTGATGGCGGTTTTGATAAAGTTACTTATGTAAAGTTCTTGGACGAATATTAAAGTTTTGATATAGCAATGTAATAAATTAACGAATAAAGTATAATGTTTAATCTAAATTGATGCTAGGTAGTGGAATTGGTAACATTTGTGTATTTAGGTACAGTTTTAATCAATTTCCTTAATTACATAGCAGGTGAGATTTTTGTGTCGAATTATTTATTGACATTTAGCTACAACATTGAAAAAAGAAACTATTCTGTAAATATTTTGAGACGTCGTTTTGCATCGGTGAACCACGCGCAGTGCTGCCTTGAAAACACCTCTCAAAGCAACTAAGTATACGCAGTTCATTTTTTTGAATATATACTTACTGAAAAAAAAAATACAACAATTTTCCTCGTTGCATTTTTATTTTGCAAATGCGCAACTTCACTTATTCCACTGCATTCAGAATAGGGCCACGAGAACCAGCTGCGTGACGTCATCCCTATGCGTGACAGATCGCCCACGACTGCTTAACCAGCAGTCTCGCGAGCGAATTCTTGTTCCTTTTTCATTGCTCGGTCGACACGCTCACCGCACAGATGTTACATAGTAACACGCGCAATGTATCTAAAAATTGTTAGTCGCTCCGCTTATTGCCTGTAGTCGTGGTACCTGTTAACGCCATTAAACGCCCCAACTTTGTGTTTATACTCTGCACCACGACTCGATTGAATAAAACACAACTAGGTACGTTTACCACACTAAAGAAAGGAGAATATTTCTTAAATTTATTATTAGTTGAAATGAGGAATAAAAGATAGGTTGGTATAGGAATTTGGTGCAGGCATTATGTACCTACTAAGTTTTATTACTTATTGTGGTGTACCAGGAGTCCAGGATTAAATTCAACAAGTAGGTACCCATTGACGCATTGGCTTGAAATTTGGTTTACCTACTTACACAGATTGAACAGCAAAGAAAGTGCAGTCAATAAAATACAGTCGGCAAAAAAGTTTGTAAAGTATCAAAAATTAAAAACGAACGACATGCGAAGAGAACGGGTTTTGTTATGCAGGCAATGAAAACAAAATAAATTCAAAATTATATGTTTTAATCTGTAGACTAGTTTTTAAATACTTACTTATGTAGCTGCATAATTTAGTACCTAACATTAATTCAGTACTATTTACATTTTTTTTATTGTGTTAATAAAGCATATCTAATAATTTTAAAAATACTTGACGCCTAATTAAGCTTACACATAACATTGTTATTGAGTGGAGAGTCCGAAAAATGAGATTTTTCGAACGAAATCATTAAAAGCAAAGCTGTGTTCTTAAAAGAGCAAACAATTTTTCCAAAATGTATTTCCAATTTTACAAAAACTTGAGCATAAGTGAATGTGTAGGTATTTTGGCATCTCTAACCTGGCCTTTTATGTTCTCAAATCCAAAGTTCGAATCATGCCGTCTCGCTTATACCTGTAGTATTTCTTGGGAGTGTGAGCGGGACCGCATAATACGAAGTCCTAATTTCGCACAAGCCCGCAAATACTAACTAACGCCGTCCGAGCAACCGTTCGTCTGTCACATACACCTTTCTAATAGTAAGTATAAGTATCATCTTGAACAATAGAAAATTGAGATTTAAAAATCAATGGAATTTTCATTACTACGAGTATGGCAAGTAAAGTAACAAGACAGGCAGAACATAATTCCCCAATTACATTATAACACTTATAATCTACTAGTTAAATACAAATTGAATTGTACCTACAGAAGAGCCTTGTACAAACATTAAACAATCGTCGAAATAAACAACTTCTCTAAGACACGGGTAACGATAATGCACTTATTCATCCTGCAACTAATTGGAGTCGCCGACATAGCTCGAAAAATATGGAGGTATGAAGTGGCAATAGCAGGCCACTTAGCTCGTAGAACATATTACCTTCAGGGACAAAGTTTCTCGACAGGCTACCACAAACTCGAAGACGCTGCGTTGGCAGGCCTCCTAACGCACATCGTGAGTTACGGAAAACCGGTGGATACAGCTGGCAAACTGTCGCGTCTTAGCCTTTGCTCAGAATTTGTTCAACTGTGGACGTCTTCAAGCTGATGACAACTAATTGACTTGTAAATATAAAGTAAAATAATCATCAACTATTGACTTAACTAGGACGAGGTAGGACTTCCCACAGTTCCCGCACTGATCGCATAACCGTAAACCATTTCTCTGAGCCATTGCAAGGAAAGGATCCCATGCAGTCTCACACTCCAAGAATACAATCAACGTCTTCATCGTCATCTTGTTCTAATTTAATGGGTATTTCTTGTATTTCAATCTCTTGTGTAGGCGCGCCAACTGGAGCCACAGAAAACGGCGTTCCCATCTGTAATTTTTGTACCACATTGTCATTCAAATTTGCAACTTGTAGAGGAGCTACGACTATAGATGGCTGAGGCGTTAATGGCTTAAAATTATGCTCTCTTATGATCCTAGGCTTTGTTATAACTGGAGCTTGAGGCCTCACTGATACTACTCGGAAAGTATTATTTACATTTGACAGCAAAGGAAATCCTAAACTTATTCCACCTACTTCTAAAGCACGATTCGGAATCGTTGGAAAAGATTGATACACCGAATTTACCATCGGAGTTGAATTAATTTCGTCTACAGGAGCAGCGAGCAGTTGTGATGGCGACAAGACCCTTATTTTCTTTGTGACTGGCATGACTTCCGCATCATCTGGTGCACGCTTTTTGCCATTATCATTTATTTCCTGAGTGTCCGGGTGCGATGCGCTTGGTTGTTGACTTTGATTCGCAGGCTTCCTGCAAAACACTGTCGCAGATGAGGTATCGATTTCAGTATTGATATTGCCTTGATCTTTCAACGAAAATACGTTTTGTATTACTGGCACATAGCTGTTGGAGTTGGACTTTTCAGGTTCAGCGTTTAATTTCGTTGTTAATAGTGAGGCAAATGAATTGGTGTACTCTCTATTTTTCACAGACATACATTTTGTGAACATGTCATATTTATCAACAGCACTGGAGAGATCTGGAAAAGTTTTAGTCTCATGAGATATATTTGCAGTCGCAGTGTTCACTTGTGCTGTCTGATTTCGAACGGTAACGTTAACATTATTTCCTAATACCTTGTACATACCAGCTGGGTCAAGATTGATATCTGATTGTGGATCACTAACTTTAAAATTAATGATATTGCTTAAACTCGTTCCAGCATTTAATCCTAACGAATTTACTTGACTTTGAGCGTAGGAAAGTATGTTAGCGAGCACTTTGAGTTCTACAGTAGTCAAGCTGCTCACGGGAGTATTCAAAGCGGCGGCCACTTTTCCATCGCTGTTAATGGTGAGGCGCACATCTTTAAATCTTTCTAAAATAGAAGTAATCAATGTATTCACTTCTTCAGATAAAACGTCACTCTGCACGTTAGTTACATTTTGGGGTTGTGTTGTTTGTGTAGAGTTCAGTTCATGCCCAAGTGTAGGGGCTGCGCTTACGCCTACAAATTGGCAATCATCATCAGGCGTTGGAGTAGTAATGGTGGCCGCTTCAAACAAAACAGGCTCCATAAGTTGGTTGTCTATAGGTTTCGCTGAAGTTCCAGGAATAGGAACGTAGGTTTTAGTAGTTACGGGCATATTTTTGGGTAGCGGTTTTGGCGCAGAAAGATGCGGTGATGAAGCAGGGATGGTTACAGAGCTACTAGGCGGCTTATTCATGATATTTTTTAACCACATTGATGGTTCGGGGGGCGCTTTCGTTCTACTTATAAATTCTGACCGATAAAATGGTCGCTTCGGAAATGTAATTTCTGCCAGCCTTACATCCTTGGTCTGGGCAGGTTTGCAACAGCAACTACATTCATCACCTGTACATGTGTGTCGAGTCCTAATGAACTTCACAGCAGAAAGGTGTATCGTTTTTGATTCGATAAGCTCAGTTATGATATTTTCTCGTTTAAACCAACAACAAACATCGTTGACGTGCTTTGTTTTCTGCAGCAGCTTCTTCACATCTGGCCGGTCCGTATTGTGAAAACAGGTTAATTTTAAGTAACTTTTTAAGTCACCATCTGGGTTCAATTCGTATATTTCTCTTTCATCCGCCGCGAAATTTCTTAAAACAATAACGCAAGCTTGAGAATTTTCAAGCTTTAAAGACACTAAGCGTCTGTTATTTATTGGTTTCTCTGGCAATGGCTTTTTGTACATCAACGCCTTATCTATTATAGTCATAGGACCTCGAGTTAGTCGAGTTCTGGCTGGCAGCAGTGGCAGCTTGGTTTCGGGTTTGTTTAACAAATTCCAGAGTATACTATCCGGATAGATTCTCGGTTCTTTGTTCATTTGGATGATAGCGCTCCGAATTTCCTTTTCTAGGGCTTGTATTTTAATATTCTCCTTTAAGAATGGCGGAGGGCCGTCTGAATAACGACTTTCAGTTAGTTCCATATCGGCTTTATCGGTTCCTGGTATTTTTTGACAACAGCAGCTGCATGCGCCTGGTGGGCACGTATGGGGCTTTCTCATAAACCGCAAACTACTGTACATTAGCACTTTCGGGTACAAAGCTTGAATGAGCCTGTCTCTTTGAAACCAGCAACAACTTTTGACCGGATAGTAGCCGTGATCGCTACTTCTAATTCTAACTAGCACTTGTTTATTTTTAAGCGACATATCGTCCTTTTCTTTGTAGTAATCTAAAAGGTTACCTTTATTGTTAGTACAGTATATATCGCACTCGTTTGAATAAAGTTCCTTCACCTCTAATAAGCCATCGGTGAGAATTCGGTTATTAAATGAAGCAATCAACGTTTCTGCGTAATTTGCCTCTAATGCTCGGTTATGAGACGGTTTGCTAACCTTGACGGCTCCTGTTTTGGTTTTAAATCCATGCATTACTTCAGAATCATTACTTTCTAATTTTAATTTTAAATTTGGATTCAACGTTATTAGCGGTTCTTCATCCGAGGAAGAGGCAATGTCTATAGGAGCATCATTATATTCTGTTGTTTTATTAACTTTTTTTAAAGTAACTGGTTTTAGTGTTCGGAGCACAACACTGCAGGGCCTACATAATTTTAACAGTTCACTATATTTGCATACATTAATGGATTCATCAAACACTTCACTTTTTATGTCAAGATCTTCAACATGTTCTGATTTTGACGTATCAATAGAATCTTCAGACACTTCACATTTTATAGAATCAGTTTCAGTATTAAATATTGGATCAGGAAATTCCAACTTAATATCACTAGTTTCTAAATTGGTATTTTTGAGATGGTATATTTCCTTCAGTTTAGCTTTGATTGCATTAAAAGTTTTTTTATTGGCCCGGCTGATATTATCGTTTGGGAACGTGTGTAGTCTTGGCTTGCTTTCTTTTATTATTGCAGCTGTTACTTTTCTTGGTCGTAGTTGAGATGTGTTTGAGTTAAGTATGGCCATGTCGTCTAGCCTTGTGGTGTACACCAGGGATATTAGACTTAGTCCAGCGTGTGCGGCTTCATATACACCACCAATTGGTTCTTCTTTGATATCAATATATTCCATATGTTCGTAGCTGTCCATACTTTCTGTAAAAAAACAAATTAATGTTCAAATATCATGTGAATTATTAAAAAAATGCAAATGCATTCAGGACAACCGCAGTCTAGATTTCTGTAATTACACTGTAATCACATTATACACCGTGTCTCAAAATTTATCCGGAATACTTCAACAGATCGTTGGATCAGTTTGAGTGAATAATTGGCTGACAACTGATTCCATACATTGGTCGATGTTCTAATTCTAATTGTACGGCATCAAAGGGGAATTTTGAATTCTAAATTACGATGAAAAACCTTTACGGTACCTGTTCAATAAAACTCACGTAACCACCTTCCAAAATATTACGGAATATTAAAAAAAAATGACCACCGCTAATTTTGCGCGACTACAGAACCCTACGACTTGGCCGGTTTTTATTTTATAGAAATACTATCACAAAAAGCGAGTAAAATTAAGTTTTCGTTAAAAAACATTCTTAAGCGAGTTTTTTTTGCTGTCTGTACTCGTAATGTCATCCATGCTAAATACCTGTAGCTGTGCTGTGTACCAAATTTCGAATTAATCCGACTACTACAAGTTACTTAGAAGCTTGTAAAAATCCATTCATTTACATTTATAAAATACCTACGTATTTTGTTTATTAAGCCTACACATTATTATGTATAGGTACAATGTCTGTAACCAGACTACAAGTGAGCTTATGTATGGCAGAGACACCTATGTACTCGGTCGGGCGTCAATAATTGTCACCCGTTTCCATGGTATTCGGCGAAATCGTGGCGAGTTTGACAACAACAATCGCAGAGCTAAGAACGAGTGAGAATTACACTCGTAGTAGCACCGCACTGTCATATATACGTGCGATGCGCGGCAAGAAATATAAAAACCTTTCCGACGACCACGCGCTGATTGTGCCATTATTGCAATTAAAAACCGCATAACTAAAGCTAACAATAATAACAATTACCTGAATCAAAATCCAGATCCATTTTAAAAATCGATACCTAGTACATATTGACTTATTTATTATTATTAACACTTTCACAACTTGAATCACAATAACCGAGTGACCGTTACTACTACTTTGTTGAAATTTAGATAATGCTCAATGTTTATTTACGTTTTACTTTTGTAGGTTATGTTAAAATTGTTATAAGTCGTTGTCATGCCGTCGAAATCGTTTGGGCGACTGTTCCTTTAGCTGTGTGAGTGAAGTGAGGGGGGAGAGTGGAGACGGAGGAGGAGGGGTGCGGGGAGACAACGGAAAGGGAGCGGGGGGAGCGGCGCGGCGAAGGCCAAATGCTCGTTGTAGTCGTGTTTAGTTTTTAGGGACAGTAGCGTAGCAGCAGCATAATAATTGTTGTATAGTAAGTGTTGTTGTTAATAATTCATAGATGGCGTTGGGTCAAAATTAACGTAATTTTATTGGTAAGCAAGGGGAAGTAGGTAGAGGTAATTTTGCTCGGTCTCGGTACCTACGTGATTAAAATTAATGCCACATAAGGAAATTTAAATTAATATTTATTTATTTATTTATATTTGCACACACACATAAGTCACGTCTTTATCCCTTACAGGGTAGACAGAGCCTAAGGTAACAAGACTTAAAGGCCACGTTTATCATGATTGCTTTGCAATTTTCTTTTAACTTTTAAATGAGAACAGAATCCTCAGTGCGCAAGTCAGACTCATTTGCCCGTTTTTTTGCAGGTACGGTACGTAAGTACACTCAGTGCATCTTCGTAGAGCTGGAATTCTCATGATTCTCAAGGAATAATAATGGCCTTGAGCGCGCGGGGCGGGTGCGTGCCTGCACGTCCTGTGTTTACATCGTGAATAGTATTCGTCACTAATTTGTTACCTAACTATACTTAGTTATAGTTATACCAGGCAATTATGAATGTAGAGATGATTGATTGATTGAGTTCGATTTGTAGTTCGCCAGTATCAAAAGTTAAATTAGTAACATAATGTATTATAGGTAAGTATATACTTAAAGTACCTATTATACAATTGACGTCAAACAGATCCTTATTTGTTTTATAATCAGGTACATGTTCAAAAATTTTAATAATTTTGACATAACTTAATAATAATTATTATTTACATAACTTAATAATAATAAATATTATTTTTAAATAAGGTTCTTTGGGTCCATAAACGAGTGAATGCTTAGATCGTGTCTATTTCAACACAGTACAGTCCGTGAGCTCTGAGAATGCTATTCGGTTTGTCTTGTTGTCTCACTCACTCTTACGGGTTTGATACTTGAATCGGCCGAGTGAGGGAGACAGCAAGTTAAATTCTAATGGCATTTTAAGAGCTCACGGACTGTACATGCCATAGCACGTTACCACAGTATGTTACCGTAACCGCCCTCCCAGAACCCCCTCGCCCCCGCCCCGCTCATACCCATGCATGCCGCGTTTACATTAAAACAATCTCGATGGTGCTGTATTCATAATCGCAGTAATTATAAGGAAAAAGCTGAACTGATTAAGACGGCAGAACGAAAAATGTAATTAGTGCGATTGTGAACCATCGATTTACTTTAGTAGGCGTGGACGTTAAAATAACATTTCTAATAGAATTTTGACGTGATAACGCGGTCGGTGATAACGTCTTATAAATCGATGAACGCCGGCTGCACTCACGAAAAAGCATGACTCATTGCGTTACGTTCCGCGTGACGTCAGTGTATGCTAGCGAGAGCGCGGAACAAGCGATAGAGAGGCACGATCTTCTCGCGTGACGTCAGAGCTAGCAGTTCGAATATGTTTCTTTATGACGTTATCACGTAAAACTATCATTTGTAAACCGACTTTGCAGACAATCGGTTTTTTGTTATTCTTTTATTCTAAAAAATATTGGGTATAGGCGTCTTAATGATCACCTTAGTAAGTTACAATAAATAAAGAAGTCGCTAGTTTGTTATCCGTTACCGAGCGAGTACGTAAGGTTCGTGTAATCCAGTCGTCTAGCGCGGCTGACGTTTTCCTTTCCCTCCGCAGTTGACGCAGTTGTATTCTAAACAAAATGGCCACCGGGCGCGGGGCGGGAGGGTGACCCCGCCGCCGCTTTCGCCCCTCAACCCCGCCATGCTGCGTTTACATTCAAAACTGGGCGAGTGAAGCGCAGTGGTAGGAAAAGAGTATTGAGATGGATTTACTTACATCACAGAATAAATAATTACATGTACAAAGACTAAGTACGTTTTCATTTTAAGAATGGAATTTGAAACTAATAGTAATATTACTAACTACATAGTATAAAACTAACTCGCTTTTTCTGTCCCCAAGTCCGTTTGTATGCTTATATCTTCAAAACTACACAACGGATCTTGATGCGGGTTTTTTTAATAGATAGAGTGATTCAAGAGGAAGGTTTATATGTATAATACATGCATAATATACCGTGCGAAGCCGGGGTGGGTCGCTAGTTACAAATAAAACTTTATTGACCTCGATTGTATTGCAATATATTAGTTAGTAGCTATAGAAAATATGAGGAATAAATATAGACAAAAAATACTCAGCAAAAATGTTTAGTATTTTTTTTCGAGTCTACCTACTTAATTCATATTTCTTAATTTGATTAAAATATATTTTCTTCGTCCATGCATTTTTTATAAAAAATGGCTTCTGCCCGCGACTTCGTCTGCGTAGAATTATACATAAAAACCTTCCTCTTGAATCACTCTATCTATTAAAAAAACCGCATCAAAATCCGTTGTGTAGTTTTGAAGATATAAGCATACATAGGGAGGGACATAGGGACAGAGAAAGCGACTTTGTTTTATACTATGTAGTGATAGTGATAGGTAGCTAAGTCTAAAAAATCCCTGGCCGGTAAAAAAAAAGTAGTAAAAATCCAAAACCTATTCGATTTATTTTTGATCATTCAGTTTCAAAAATGGGTCAAACAAAAGCAATATGTCCAGTCACCGTCACCATCGAATGATGCCCACATTGTACAGTTAGGGTCACCAATATGGATAGGTACCTGCATACAGTTGCAAAAATGACCATCAACCCTATGGTCACAATGATAAGATCAATAAAATAAATATTACCATAATATAACAATTATTTATTGAGACTGTGGTGTAGGTACATAACTATACTAGCTACTTACTAGTAATGGGCGATGGCGAAGTATCTGTAATTGCTAACTTTATGTAGATAGGAGACACCCCACCCGGATGTTGATCGGTAACCATGGTGATGTTTCTTTGTTTACTTCCCATATTAAAACGAAAGAGAACTTCAGTTCTGCTTTATTATTTTTAACACTTTGCATTTGTTTCTTAGAGCGATATGAAACGTTACTTTAATGCGCTGTAGTTTAAGTGTTGTTTTCAAACAACATCGTAAAACGTTGAGATTTTGAGTGAAAGCTATAATGAAGAGCACAGTGATAACTTCAGGCTGACTTTAAATAGTGTTTTTATTTGTTTGAATTTAAGAGTGATTTTCAGTATAAACAACGGTGCTGAAGGCAACTAATTGCATTCCAATTTCTCAAATACTTACTCTTCAAGCAAGCATGGAGTATTCGCTCTTCACATATTTCAAAGACATCGAGTATACGTGACTTGTAGTGATGACCTGATTATCATTCAAATGACCTAGTTTTATACCCTTTAGACATATTTGCCGTGCTTTTAAGTAAATGGAACACTGAATAATGACCTGTCCATGCCATATGTTTAATGTTTCCATCCGAAGAATTATAATGAAGAAATTGAGCAGGATCGTCGGACACCCATGATTATTTTCTGTAAGTACCTATCTTTTACTTCTATTTTAATATTTATTTACTTACGTCGCCACGGGCCGTAAGTAACTAGCTTATTTACCACCCGCTACGTTAATAATTTCCACTTCCTGGACAGAGGAAGACGTAACATTGTATACACACTTCGGGCGGTGATAGAGAAAGCCTCAGGTGGCATGCTTATCGCCCTCGCCTTTGGCTCGTGCGACAAGTTCCTGCGATCTGGGATATTCTTCATTTCACCACCCTCGGAATGTGACGTACTATTATGTGCAGTGGAAGAAACTGAATCCCGTATCTCTGTAGAAACTTTTCATAAACTATAGCACAGTAATATTTTGGGCATTAAGTGAGGGCTAGGTATGGTGTGTCAATATGCTAATTGCAATGACAAGGTGTGTGGCGATTCGTTTACTGAAATCGTTTTTTCTAGGTAGCAATTTTTTAGGTTCGTACAATTTCCCAACAATATTTATTACCATTGGCTGTGACGTACAGACAGAGCGTTATTTCCTCTCCTCCTCCTCCTATTGCTCCTATTTCTGGGCGTTTTGCCCTTCGGGCATCTGAAGATAACTAACGAACCTAACCTAGTGTAACTAATCAAGTGCCTTAAACCGAGAATAAATTATATTAGAAAAAAAATCGGTTAATTAAATATATCGAAGCACCCGCTCTACTACTCCTATCGGCAGTAGTCGGTTACTAGGCGGCGCTAGATTCGCTAGTATTTTCGGCTACAAGACCTGTCAAGACAACTCTAAAGTAAGGCTTGAGAGCGTGCGACGTGCATGTTAAACGAATGAAACTCATACTGGTGCCCTGAGTCTACGCAGCACAGAGCCCTTTGCCGCTGCCCGCCACGCTACACGCCCCGCCGAACGATCCGCTTCGAGCGTCTACTCAAGTCTTACACTTAATCGAACATGCTCTAAATTCAATACCCAGTTTCTCAATCAAACTTGGCGCCATTTTCCAGCGTGATGGGAGACACCCTGGGCAAGTTGTGCTCTCCGCGCGTGCAAGCCGTGGGCTCGGTGCTGGACCGCGTTATCTCGCAGCCGAGCAGCGAGGACCACACCGTGCTCTACAAGCTTGCCGACTACAAAAAGGGTCAGTGTCGTAACCAGATAAACTCTGACATGACACATCTCCAATGTGTTCGCGCAAAAGTTTGAATTACTATAGGAAAATTGGCAGCGCCACTAGCGACACGTACCGGCAACAAACTAAGCCTCTAGTCCAGTGATTTTCAAAGTGGGGGGCGCGCCACCCAAGGTGGGCGCAGAGGCATGTGAAAGGGGGTTATGGGCTACGACCTAGAACCTTATTAACAAATTACCGGTTTCCGCCCTATATACGGCTTACGGGCTGGGCTAAGCTAAGGGGGAATAGATTTTTTTCTTTTTAAAAGGGGGGCGCGTAGTGAATAAGTTTGGGAACCCCTGCTCTAGTCACTAGGATCTAGTGTAAGTTTTCACACAAAAGACGTCTCGAATAAGTTTACGGTAAACGTCTTTTAATTACCATGGAAAAATTGATACTAATCTGCTTTCCGCAGGCGGTCTCCTTCTGGAGACGTACGCTAAGGGAGGCATGATGGCAGCCGAGAAGCTGATCCGTGAGGAGTTCGCAGCCTACATGTATGCCGGGGGCAAGGGCCGGGTCATCAACAGAGCTGAGTACCTTCGGTGGAAATTCCGCGATCAAGAACAGGTAGGAACACCAATCATTGTGAATGTATGATACTCGCGAAGAGGTATAGATCAATATCGTGGTGTGCCTTAAGACATGGGAACTGCAATAGGCTACCTCCAGCTCTGCCAAACGAGAGCACATTCCCCACCATATAACTGCAGGAACAAACCCTGTTTTTATGATGAACTGGCTGAAAACTTTTATGCTTTTTTATTTTCATCACATCAGGTGGTTCTGCCTATCGAAGCGTCTTTGTCTCCTCACGATCCGCTCGCCAAATGGGAGGACCACATGTCTTGCTGGCAGATGAGCTACCGCGGAGCCCTGGGCGAGTCTCTATTGCATGTGCTCATCATTTGTGATACTAAGGTAGGCGTAACTTGTAGTTATAGTTGATGAACGAAGGCCTTAGGGCTAAATTAAAATGACATGTGTTGGGATATTCTTTCATTTCTCCACCGTCAAGTATAATGTATCGACTGGTTGGTGGAGACTGGTGCCCGTACTAGGTAAATCCTTTGTATCACCTGTGTAATTGGCTAGATCTTTGATTTTTGCATTTGATTGATTCCAAAGGCATTGCTGATTCGGTGATTTCTGGGCCACATCTCATATAACACGATTTTATCCTTCTCCATTTCATAATTCTAACTTTCAGATCCACACTAGGCTCGCAAGAACGCTCGTCAAATGCTTTCCGAAACTCTCTCTAGATGTTGTGGAGGGGGAGGAATATTTGGGTAAGAGTTTAGTAAAAAGAATTTAATTACTACGCGATCCATATCCAAACTGAAGAAGACAAGAGTCAAAGTATATTAAGGTGTTCTTACTTTTCCTCTTACACTTTTACAGGAGCAAGTTCTTTACACCTGGCAATAGCATACAGCAACAATGAATTGGTCCAGGATTTGGTGGAATGTGGCGCAGACGTGAACCAACGAGCCATTGGTAATAATAATAGTCATCGATATGATCACAGGCCACGTCCATATTCACTCTTTCTTAATTAGATACTCCAAAGACCGTAAAGCATATCAGCACTGACAGATCACGAGATTCACGTGACTCATTTTTCACTAGTTCAATTAGAAAATGACGTACTGTGCCATAAAAGCAGATTGCAATAACCTTCACTTCATCTCAACATATAACGATAACCTGGAAGGATAATTACAGCCAGTACCTCATGAAAGTGATTTTATGACTTTCAAAAGAGCTATTGTTATGCGACAAATCCTTGGCGTTCAAAGAGCACTAAAATACAGCCTTGCTTTACTCTGACCAGACGTTAGGTTCGACGCTGGCTTGTCCTTAAGATGTTAAAAATATCAAACCTTTCAGGTAGTTTCTTCCTCCCTCGTGACCAGCAGAAGGTACCGCCAGCTCGGCAAACCAACTACGAAGGCCTGGCTTACCTCGGCGAGTATCCTCTCGCCTGGGCCGCCTGCTGCGCCAACGAGTCCGTCTACAACCTCCTGCTAGAGTCAGGAGCCGACCCTGACATGCAGGACTCGTTTGGAAACATGATATTGCATATGGTCGTCGTGTGTGATAAACTGGTGAGTTTCAGAAGTAGATATACAAAGGCGAGGTAGCCCGAGGCGAGGTAGGACAGGAAGAAGAAAAGTCTTGCTGTAATTTAGGAAAGTTGCCTTCAAAATAACCATATAAGAGAGATGCAGTAATATGCAAATTTGAAAAACCACTGAGACAAATTGCCTATAAAAATGTCAGTACGCTTTCATGTTAAAAAAACGATTATGTTGTTGTTGAAGAAACGATATTGATATTTCGCGACAAGGTTCTAACCCGGTTCTAACGTGGCTCAACAATTTAAGTCCGCAAGTAGCTATAGAACTAATATTAGTTGAGTATCTATTAATGACTGAAAACTCATTTGAAGTGTAATGACTAATGAGCAATTATTTGATTAATCATAGAATTATCTGATGTGTAACGTACCTAACCTTCACATTTTGTACACCAGGACATGTTCGGTTATGCCCTCCGGCACCCAAAGGTCCCAGCCAGCAACGGGCGTATGAACCGCGCAGGCTTCACCCCGCTCACATTGGCCTGCCAACTTGGCCGCGACTCCGTATTTCGTGAGATGCTTGAGCTCTCATGCCGGGAGTTCTGGCGGTATTCAAACATTACATGCTCCGCTTATCCTCTCAATGCGCTAGACACTCTGCTGCCGGATGGAAGAACAAGTAAGAATGAACGCTAAATTGTTAAGTATATTGTTGGTTGAGACTAAATTAGAATAATGAGTTAGTATTAAATAACATGGGCAGCATTACTAATATATCGACACTAGCGCCATCTAGTCATCGAGTATAACTGCTATGACGCACGAGTAACTAGCGCTGGTGTCTCTTCTTAGCGCTATCGAAGTTTCTTTATACGGATATACATAAATAAAACTTCCGATTGCCTTCATTTGGACATCGGTCGGTCCCCGGTATAACATTTGCCTGGAGAAATCATTGTGTTGCGGTCACTACCCACACCAATGTTATTTTAGTACAGAATAGACGTAGAGTTTTTTTTAATACAAATATTATGTCATTCTAGATTGGAATTCAGCGTTATTCATTATCTTGAATGGTACCAAGCAAGAACATTTAAACATGTTGGATGGCGGTATAATTCAAAGATTGCTGGAAGAGAAATGGAAAACTTTTGCCAGGGTATTGTATCTCCTAAAGTTAGTGTAACATGAGTGACTATATCCGATTAGGTTCTTTAATCAAAAAACTGAAAACAATCTTCATTTCAGACGAAATTTCTCAAGCGTCTTCTTATTCTGATGCTGCATCTCCTCCTTCTCTCAGTGTCAGTGTATTTACGACACAGTGCTGCTGAAGCGGAGGCAAATCCTGACTGGGGTCTAGAGGTATGTTAAGCAATTTCTCGTCCATTTAATCAAACACTACATCAATCAGCCAATATCGCTTGAGTGAATGTTTGAAAAACCAACCGTGGACCAATCATTACTGTCTTACCAGCAAATAACGTTGTAGGTGACCGATGCGAGGGGAGGCGTCCGGCTAGCCTGTGAACTAGGTACTATCTTGAGTACGTTGTGTTACCTTGTGCTGCAGCAGGGCGATGAGCTGAAGAATCAAGGCGTAGTCGCATATTTCAAGCAGTTGGTAAGCTATGGTTGTAATTTTTTTCAAGAGCAAGTACTCAAAGTCTTCGGAAAGGGCTCTATCAGGAATGTCTCATCAATTGAACTGATGATTATAACCAACCAAGAAATAAAGTATGTGCCCGTGTAATTCTAATAGTAACTATTCTTCTGCAGATCCACGAACCAGCCAAATTTATCTTTCTCGTCTCCAATCTCCTTCTTCTGGCGTGCATACCAGCCCGACTGTCACGAATGCCGATGTTGGAAGAAGCTCTCCTAATATTTCTGCTACCCGGCTCCTGGTTTCTGCTCATGTTCTTTGCTGGGTAAGCTGAGAAATTCAAGGAAACACAAAAGCTCTCCAAATATCGGGTCTCTACTTGGACCCTGTTCAAAGAGAGTTGCTCCCCACTTTTCCTTACTTACTTTTAAGTTCTATCCACCACCTAACATAATCTTAAAAACTGTACTCCTTTGACAGTGCGGTAAAGCTGACGGGTCCTTTCGTGACGATGATCTACAGCATGATCACTGGTGACATGTTCACTTTTGGGATCATCTACTGCATTGTGCTGTTTGGTTTCTCTCAATCCTTTTTCTTTCTCTACAGAGGTGAGCATCAATTAAAAGCTTAACTTAGTTAGATAAAAAGGCTACGACTTTTTTCTGTTTGCTAATTTTCAGGATTTCCTAATGTGCAGTCGACATTATATGCAACCTATCCAACAACATGGATGGCTCTGTTTCAAATCACTTTAGGCGACTACAGTGTATGTATCACAATAACACTTGTTAGTTGTTAATAATAAGCAAAGTTTCCAATTTACATTAAACTTCTTCCAGTATTCAGACCTTGGCATGACGTCGTACCCGAATCTGACCAAGTCAGTGTTCACTCTGTTCATGATCTTCGTGCCTATTCTGCTGCTGAACATGTTGATTGCAATGATGGGCAACACGTATGCGCACGTCATCGAGCAATCCGAGAAAGAGTGGGTCAAACAGGTAAAAGAAATAATTATCAATATCAATCACAACCTACTTATGGAAACAATCACCACCCACTGCCACTTAAACACAGAAAATCAAGACTGTTAAGCCTTTAAGTAACCAAAACCCTACAGTGTTCCTCTCGCAGCAGGTTCGCGAGTCACGTCCACACTAGGAGTTTTGGTTACACTGTAACGTGTAACAGTTTACTGTTAGGTACAGCTCACACTCACAGATAAGTACTCTGCTTTAATCTGCCAAGTCGTGTCGTGTCCTTTTTCTTCTCATTAACTATCCAGGGCAAAAGCGCTGGTGTGTTGTCTGCCCTCTGCTCTAACGACATCAAGAGTACTAACGTACCGTAGCGTCTCAAAGCATAAATAAACTGCTTGGTTTATGCTGGAGGATGAATTTTACTGATGATTCTTAAATTCACTTCAGAGTTCGCTTACTTGATCTAAATGATGTCCTCTTGCTAGTGGGCGAAGATCGTCGTGTCGCTAGAGTGTTCGGTGGCACAGGAGGACGCCCACCGATACCTGCAGGAGTATTCCATTGGCCTTGGACCCTCGGACGACCCTCGCTACGAGCAGCGAGCAGTCATGGTGATAAAGAGCAAGGACAAGACGCGAGCTAAACAGCGGAAAGGAGCGTTAGCTAACTGGAAGGTATGGATTATCAGTGATACACTCTTCGCTACTGCAGCAAGATAAGATCGTATACCTTGTCAGATTGGTCCCCTCAATGTGCCTATTGTACAAGTAGATACGATTTCTAAAAGGCAACTCGACGACCAGCAATTGACAAAATAAATGGTACCTATTCTCTTTTGGCAGCGTGTAGGCAAAGTGACCATAGCGGAGCTGAGGAGGCGAGGCATCACAGGCGAAGACCTGCGCAGGCTCATGTGGGGCCGTGTCTCCATTTCCACGCCCACCAAAGTCCCGCTAGGGTAAGTGTATTGCCTGTGTCCTTTGACTTAAATAGCTTCAAGCGTCAAGCTACGTGTAAGCAAAATTTTATTCCTCCCATAAAGTTTGCAAGTAAAGCGAGGGATTGAATTTCACCCAGGGTTATATTAATTTTTCAAGAGGAGTTTACAAACAGTATCAGCGTGTTTGCGATACTCTATCACCACAGCGTTCTACCGTCTTCTTCCTACAGTCCTTAATGCTTTGCCACGAACGATATTTCTTGAATTTTAAACGCATTCTGATTTCTGCCTGCTCCATCATATGTGTTATTGGTTATACAGAAGACGACCACAGGCCCCACCCCCAGACTGCGTGGTGGCAGCAGAGGTCAGCCAAGTAGGCCTCTCGGGTGGAGAGGCTGTCAACGGCGTGGGGACAGCGCTCTCTTCAGCTCTGGACGTCATGGCGTTCACTCACGATCTGGATTTAGGGCATCCCGGTGCGTATTACGCTTACAAGGAAGATTTAGCTTAAAATCGTAAACTAGTGAAATAATATTATATCGAATTTGTTATTGAATAAGCTGAATAATAGGAATTCTCTACAATCTTCACTTGGATTTTAGGTGGGGAATCAACGATGAAACATCCGACTCCAGACCTTCTAGTCAATGGCAAGACGATTGGAAAACATTCTGTCCCCGTACAAACTCCAGCTTTAGGCACCCTCGGCGTACCCACAACTCAATACCAGGCTGTACCACCAGGAAAGATTCAGTACCCTGGTCAACCTGGCCTGGCACTTCCTAAGGACACCAGAACTGGAGTCATGCCTGGACTATCGAGTCCTGTTACCCCTGGCATTGCTTCTGGAGTAGTCCCTTCAGCGCAGGTTGCTAGTTATCCTGGATTAGGCGTATCAGGCCAGAGTATATTACCCGGAACAGGTGTTATACCGGGACAAGGCGCTCTACCTGTACAAGGTACCCAACTGGGACAGGGCGTTACCCCCGGGCAAGGCGTAATACCTGGACAAGGAGCTACAGAAGGCCTCACATCCGTACAAGGGATTGTACCCAATCAAGGGATGTTACTTGGACAAAGTCTATCAGGTCAGGGGATGTTGCCAGGACAAGGGGCCATGCCAGGTCATATCACAATGACCCAAGATCTGTTGAAAATTTCGGTGCCAGTACCGCAACCTGGTAAGCCTTCTATTTTAAAACTTTCGTGTAGGTTCGAAGTGTGTATGTACTTGGGGAAGAAAACGAAGATCCATCTCAAAAAAACACTGTCGGCTATCCATACGGATATCATCCATTTTACATTAACCCTCGGGGCTTTATTTCGTTTCAGTACCATTCGTTTTTCTTATTTATTGCGACCCAGCACGACAAAAAATCATCTTCAGGAATCATGCTTTTGTAAAAACCAGTGATTTTATATCCCCAGTTCCGGTGGAAACATTCAGAGACTATTTCTTCGAGCTGGTGATGCTGTCTGAAACTGGGACACCAGACCATAAAGAATTGCGAACTTTAGCGAAGCAGGCGGCGGACCTGGAAGGCGTACCAGAGATCGACATCAATATGAGCGTGAGATTTTGAGATCCCATATATTATGTTGTTGGCATTCCCTTGGGCAGCAAGAAGCGGATCACTTCATCCTCCTAATGCGAACTGCTAAGGAATATAATGCATTCTCGTGGTCTGTATTTCGAGACTGATCCAACCTAGGAGCTTCAATAGACTGTTACTGAACCAGTCTATCTGAAACCAGACCACCTTTCCAGCACTGTTTTATCACCAATCTCTTAATTGGCATTGTTCATTTTTTTTAAGCTGTGCTTTTAACACCTTTATTTGATAAAATGGACTATTTCAAGCAACTAATTTGAATATTATGCTTTTACGTAGCTTTGTTAATTAATAATAAATATTTTTTCGCTGTTTGATAATTCGTGAATTTAGACAGAATCCCAATCGCCTTCGTTCGGCTGGCTATAAAAAAAACGGCTTTGTCTATGGTTTTGTTAGATTTGACAGTGACACCACGTGACAGTTGCCGTAGCCAAACTTTTTTTTTCGTTTTTGTGGCAAACATTCGAGGCTGGATTCTGTCTAAAAACCCGGTCGTTCGGTCAAACAAAGGTTCAAAGTACTTTTACAAAAATATCTGCAATCATAAAGTATTTTTGAAATCGGACAAGATAAATCGGATAATTGATGGTTTTCCTCGAAATGGTTTTCGAATTGGAGCATACTAAAAAAAATGAACAATGCCAATTAATGAGTTCAGTCACATTAGTGCCACCTACATATGTATCCAATTGGTACCTAATAGTAACATTAGACCCTTTACAGAAATCCTTTGGTTTCAGACGTCCTTTGGTTCTGATCTGAACGGCGCTTTCCATATTTGCGATCGATGATATTTTTAGAAATCGCATGGTCATATAGCCATATTGGCCATGCCCAACGACTGAGTTAGTCGCCGTCACCATATTTATTTCATTTCGCAGACGACAGCGAAGTCAGCTCGCAAGATGGTGGCGGGCGCGGTGTCGGGATTGTTCGGGGTGGCGTCCGACGCTCCCGCCGCGGACTCCGGCTGGCGGCGCGAGCGGCATGACCATAGCGACAGCGACCCCGTGTCCGGTATAAACCAATAAAATTAGGTTACACAGTCCCTAAGCGCACTTTACGTAGGGTGGGCGTTGGATGAGGGACGAAAACCTGTGTTATTTAGGTAAAATCTCTCCAGGAACTATTAGTCTTATAACTTACTAGCTTTTCCCCGCGACTTCGTCCGCGCACATAACGTCAGAGTGACGACACACCCCATACATCCACTCGTCTCCAAGTAAGTATAAGGTTTTTATTGCCTATCCCGTGGGAAATTCGGAAAATCCCTTCTTAGAGCACCTACAGATCCTCTAGGAATATTATCTACTAATTATAGTCTTAATTATTTACCTTGTGTTTTTATCCCGTGGGAAATTTGAAAAATTCCTTTGTAAGTGCATATGCTAAATTTAATGTCTGTAGCTTTATTACTACAACATTTCGGAATTTTCCAATCCCGTGGGAAAATTAGAATAAAAAGTATCCTATGTCCGTCTCCTGGTTCTAAGCTACCTCCCTACCAATTTTCAGCCAAATCGGTTCAGCCGTTCTCGAGTTATAAATAGTGTAACTAACACGACTTTCTTTTATTTTATAGGTATATACATATAGACTAGCTGACCCGACGAACTTTGTTCCGCCTTAAATTTGAAAAATTCCAGTGGTTTGGGCTGTGCTATCCCGCGGGAACTATGCAATTTTCCGGTATAAAAACTATCCTATGTCCTTTCCCGGGACTCAAACTATCTGTATGCCAAATTTCAACTAAATCGGCCCAGCGGTTTAAGCGTGAAAAGGTAACAGACAGACAGACAGACAGACAGACAGACAGACAGACAGAGTTACTTTCGCATTTATAATATTAGTAAGGATTATGTATAGTGGTTACCCGCGACTCCGTCTGTGCAGGATTCACATATCGCTATCTCACGGGTACTATGCGATTTTTCGGGATAAAAACTATCCTATGCCCTTCCCCGGGACTAAAACTGTCTCAGTACCAACTTTAATTTAAATCGGTTTAAATGTTTTAGGCGTGAAAGCGTAATAGACAGACAGACAGATATCGCAATATTCGCTATCGCACTAAGGTAGAGTAAGTGTTAATAGTGTAGGCATAGGAACTAAGTCGTCTATTTTGCTCCTTAATAGTCAAGGTCACTAATTTATACAACAAAGTCGCTAAAATATGTATACATACTCGTTATGACCATAAGGGGCCGTCCATTAATCACGTGAGGCTCCGAAAGAAGGGGGAGGGGTTCGGCAAAAATCACGAAATATCACAAGAGGGGCGGGGTGGTGTAGTAAGATATTACGTGTATTTATTTATTCGTCAAACGCGCGATTTTTTAACCGAAAAGCGGCGTGTAGTGTGACCTTGACTCGCCGTTGCCAGGCAACGAACGAAGTTTTTTGCCTTTCATACCTGTATTTAAAGATAGATAATATTCTAAAAAATTTAAAATTCTTTGTAGGTACTGTAAATACACGTGATTTTGGACGGGGAAGGGGGGGTAGTTTTAAACCTCACCACGTATGCTAAAAAACATCACATGATTAATGGAAGGCCCCTAAGGTTGATGTATACATATTGTTGCAGTTTTGGGCTCATGTTGGAGACCTCTACTGTACAAATGTACCTGAATGTTACTTGATGTTTTTTTTTCTAACCCAGAATCAATTTTGCTCGGTCGCGCTTCGCGGGCCAGGAGAGCTCGCTCCGCGTCACGGCGCGCGGAGCCGCCGCCGCCCCATCTCTACGTTCCCGCCAGGTAACTAATACTGTGTGCACTAGATGGCGTTGCTGTCTAACATTAAAATCTTTGTTTGTCAAATATTTTCAACATTCAGTTTTTTTTATATACTTTAACCTCAGACAAAAGTAAGCACCGATGCTGAGCCTGGTTCGAAAAATTAGTAACTTGTCTTTCCGTTATGGTAATTATGTGGGACTCGGGGGAAGAAAGTGATATTGGCGGGAGCAGTCAAAACGCTCGTATTCACTCTTGGACAGTAAATGCCAGAGTAGATATCCGGAGTTTTGATTTTTATCAATAACATTTAACGCTGAGTTACTTTTCTTTACACATGTATTGTTATTTTAAACTTACTTCACTTAAATTAATTTCGTAGAACTACATCAATCGGCGCCCTGCGCCCTGTCACTTTAGTTTTGTAATCATTTAACAAAATACTCACAAATTGTGCAGATTATCTTCGCCTTAACACTTAAACATCCAAAAGAATATTCACTAAATTTTGAGCAAATCGTAATAAAACTAAAAAAAACAAACCGTCGTCGCGATGACGTTTAAGATGTCGTATTAAACAGGACAGCCGTCAGCCACAAAAATTTTTACCAGTGTTGAGAAATTGCGTAACATGTTCATGTGGGCAGCATGTGGGTAACGTGTATGATCAGCGATAGGACCTTGTACAGGGTCCATCTGGATAGCTAGCGGTCTTAATCGTTAATTAGGATTAACCTCCCCAAGCACCGCCCAGCAGCCGTTCTGGGACTGTCGTGTTCCGTCGTGGAGAGTAGGACAGGCGGTAAAATAACTGGCACACGAGGAATTTTATTTTATTTCTGAGTCCTCCTGCCGCCCCATGTCCTAAATTAAATAAAGGACAAATGAAAAAGAAAAATTTAATGACACTAGATTCGAAATCCAACAACCAAAATTTGACTTTGGGCCGCAGGAAGCTAGGCTGGCAACATATATTACAGGAATGCACCGCACCGGTGTTGCAGATGTCTAAAACCCAGAGGTGATTACTCACCCTCGGGTAAACCACTTCGTGATGCTTGCCTTCCTTGTTGTGTAAAAAAAAGTAGTATATCATTAATTCATTATTCTTCTCTTATTGTGGTAGCTAGTGTGGCATCACTGATTGTAACTACCTAAATATTTCTTACAGATCCATGTATTTTGTTGCATCGGAGAGCAGTGCCTTAGAAAGTGATGCTCCATTGGAAGACCCGCCAAGTTCGGGCAATAGTTCGTGAGTATCCGATGTATTAGTTTACTAACTTTGAAGTCGATTAATAAAGCTGAACTAGGCAACTAAATAATCGAATCTGTCCGATTATATTATTTTTTATTGAACCCTGTTTTATTAAATAAAAATATTGTACTAAAAGATAGAGTTCAACTACATTTTGAAGTGGAAAAAATTGGAGAAGTCATCCAATAATATGTTCAACTGGTTGAAAAGATACTTGAACATATTATATATTGGATTAGAGGGCGCCAGCGGCCTGTCAATTGCGAGTTCTACGGTACTTATAGGTGGACAGAATCAACCGCCACTTGTCACCGACAAACGACACCGGTAAACCGACATTGGCCTAAGCCTTACGGCCGCCACTAAGGGAGAATATAATACTTATAGGTGAAAAACTTCAAGTAAATGACAAACAATATGTATGAGTAATGTGTACGAATAGGCAAATTGACGTTCCAAATTAGAAAAATTACTCAAGCCACACATCAGTTCTGTACCTACACTAATACATACAACAGGTCATTTACTTGAAGTTTTTCATCTACATCTCCCTTACTATATAGCTACCTGCCTTCCTACATTTCTTGTGAAAATTGGTTCAGTTGTTTTGATAAGAGGTTCTCGATTCGAATCGCTATATTTTATGTTTATTATCATTATTAAGTATTTTTTATTACTTTCAGAGCTATAGGAGGCGGGCGAGACGATGTGGCTCGCATCAGGGCGGCTCGTCCGCTTTGTATCTTGCAGGCGACCGGGTTGAACCCTGTCGAACATTCAATTTATGTCGTCGGTGAGTATTTATTTAAGACCAAAAAATATATAATAAAATTACAATAGAAAGTTACTATCGTACTAATATTATAAAGGCAAACGTTTGTAAGTGTGTTGCTCTTTAATGGCAAAACCGATTTTTATTGAAATTTGGTACAGAGATAGTTACCGTCCCGGGAAAGGACATAGGATTTATCCCGGAAAATAGCATAGTTCCTGCGGGATAGCGGCAAGCGAATCCATCGCTGACTGAGTCGCGGGCAACGCAACAGCTAGTCTTGCTTATCATATGGAGGGGATGTAAATGAAATTGAAGCCATTACGCACCGCATTCCGTTCCTGATTCTTATACTCTACTAGCTGTTGCCCGCAACTTCGTCTGCATAGAATTCGTTTATCGCTATCCCGCAGGAATTACGCAATTTTACGGGATAAAAAGTAGGTAGCCTATGTGTTATTCCATACTTTAATCTATCTACGTTCCAAATCTTATCCAGATCTGTCCAGCCGTTCTGGCGTGAAAGAGTAACAAACATCCATCCATCCATCCATACATACTTATAAACTTTCGCGTTTATAATAATAGTAGGATTTGCCATGTATTCCGGAACACTCCCGTAAGTTGTACGACTGAGCCCGACACTAAACTAGTCTCATTTAATTTCAACCCTTTTTTCCATTCAGGTTCCGGTAATGGTGCGGAAGTCGAAGCTACGCCGGTGGAAACCAAAAATATAAAAGAGAAACGAAAAGTTCGACCCAAAACAGCTCGTGTTCGACGGAATCGGTAACTATTTACCCCTTCACTAATGCCTTTAAATACAGAAGATTATTTCTAACCGTAAAAACCCACACAAGATTTATAAGGTACATTCGAATGTTCTGATCCAAACCAACGAAGCGACCAAGATGTTCATTTTTTTATACGTCAAAATCTTCAAACCAACCTACACCAGCGCCGTTCCGAGCATCTAACTTGCACCTTGTCCAGTCAAGGGCAAAGATATGTATACACCACAGAGTATCAAAAAGCATGGTCATCTAAATGGTCATAAATTTGGCAACATATAAAAGTACATAAATTAGTATACATGATTTGAGAGATAACTATGTATACAACATTTGCAATAATATGTTCTCATGTATTAGGCCATAAACTTAGAAACACCGTAAAGTTCAAAAATATGTATACACTATTTAACCATTAATTATATATCTAATATGATAACCACAAATATGTAAACAATCCAAAATTCTATTAACACAACTCTATTGTCAGGAGCTTATGAACGTATTTGCGTAACATCGAACTCTGTAATCTTAATGTAATCAGCCAACCACTTTAAGCTTCAAGTAGTACAACAACTGCTATTCCAAACTCTTTAACTGATAATTACTCTATTTATTTTAAACTAGCTTCTGCCCGCGACTTTGTCTGCGTAGAATTATACATAAAAACCTTCCTCTTGAATCACTCTATCTATAAAAAAAAACCGCATCAAAATCCGTTGTGTAGTTTTGAAGATATAAGCATACTTAGGGACATAGGGACATAGGGACAGAGAAAGCGACTTTGTTTTATACTATGTAGTGATCATGACATGTGCCCACAATCTTGCTAAATGTGGCCTGTAGGTTGTAGGTACCTGTTACCATAAACTCTGTCTACCCCGTAAGGGATAAAGACGTGATTTGTGCATGTGTCATGTGTCACTTTTGGATTTTTTAATTCCATTTGACTTACCGTTTCTTATGGTTTTTCTGGCGGCTTTTCATTAATTTTGAAGGAGAAAATGTATCGTATAAGCGATCATTTAAAATATAGAATTGTTGCCTTATGCGAGGAAGGTATATCCGTGCCTGATATAGCTCTGCTGACGAATTAGGCATCACGGTAAGAAATATTAAACATGTTTAATAATAACGTACTATAGAAAATATTACTCTCTATGCACTTTGCCTTAAGTTTAAGGAGTTGTTTTCTTTATTATACAGTTATTTTAAGTATACTTTGCCTTTTATTAAATAAAAAAAATTAGAAAATAGCGTAGATCGCCAATTACTGTATGATTTGATATTGACGACACGGATGGCTCAGTGGTGAAGCAACCGCCTTCTGAGTCGAAGGCCCCGGGTTCGAAACCCGGCCAGGGCAATGTTTGTGTGATCAACTCGAATAGTTGTGCTTGGGTCATGGATGTTCTATATATTTAAGTATGTATTTATATATATATATACATATAAGTATGTATATCGTCATCTACTCGTAACTGGTAGGTACCTTGAGGTTGTTTCGCCTTGTTTCGAAGGTACCCCCCTTGATGCTAAGTTGTCTATCAGGACCCCGTGTCGACATTTCGAGTGATGTTCAGTTCCGTGGTCATTTGGAAGGCAAAGCCAAATTAG
Organism: Pandemis corylana; assembly: GCA_949127965.1. Lineage (NCBI taxonomy): Eukaryota > Metazoa > Arthropoda > Insecta > Lepidoptera > Tortricidae > Pandemis > Pandemis corylana. The sequence goes on from OX421871.1 coordinate 5,429,005, forward strand.
CTTCTAAAAAATTGGGGGTGCTCAATAGAGCGGGACAGTACTTCTCGCCAGCCCATCGCCTTCAACTCTATAAGGCGCAGGTTAGGCCGCATATGGAGTACTGTTCTCATCTCTGGGCTGGGGCACCCAAGTACCAAAACCTTCCATTTGACCGCATCCAACGCAGAGCTGCTCGATTTGTCGATAGCCAGGCACTTTCAGGTCGGCTCGACTCTCTGGCTGTGCGGAGGGATGTAGCAGCCCTGTGCCGTATTTATCATGGGGAGTGCTCTGACGAACTCTTCGGATTGCTGCCTGCGGCTAAATTCCACTATTTCGCGGAACCGTCTGTCCTTCCATCCTCAACATCTTGATGGTTGGCAGTCAAGTACCGTGCGTTTTAAACGCAATTTCTTTCCTCGTACGGTAACCAACTGGAACCAACTTCCTGCTGCAATATTCCCTGAGCGATACAATTTAGGGATCTTTAAAAAACGAGCCTTCCTGTTCCTCAAAGGACCGGCAACACACTTGTGATTCCCCAGGTCTTACAGGTGTCCTTGGGCGACGGTGATTGCTTTCCATCAGGTGACCCGTATGCTCGTTTGCCCCCTCTTATATAAAAAAAAACCATAACAGAAGCCTTCTTGAGTTTATGTATAGGTACATATTTCGATACTTTGGGTATACTTTTTTTCCTTACAGGGGATAAATGGGGAAGTTTCAAATTTTGTTTTTAATGATATTTCAAACAATCTTACCGATTTTCAGCTTGGTGGGAATTTAGGTAACTTTACTCTTATTTTTTGGTCTAATTTGACCGGACTATAGCGTTGGCATCTTCAATCAAAATCAACGAAATCTGAATCTGTAAAATCTGTTAAACATGCCGATTGATAACGTCGTGGTGACAGGTCAAAACATGCGACAAACATATGCAATGACAAGTCTGTACTGTTTTCGTGAATTGTCAAAACATACTTTACAAATTTGTTTCGTGTGACTAGGCCGTAAAGTTGATATTCGCAGATTACATTTTGTATACATATTTTCGTAGCAATTACTGAATCTATATTTATTGACATAAGTATGACTATAATATTTTGCATTATTTGCAGGATACTAATAATGGAGTTTTGATTGTATACAAGTTTTTGCACTTGCTAGGTACATATTTATGTTGCCAGTGTAGTTTGCATATTTATTACCATTTGAATGAGTATATATCTTTTTAACTTTATATGATTACTTATTTTCTTTCACTTTACTTGCATATATATCTTTGCCCTTGACTGTCCACTTCGATACTATCAATACTGATCTATGAACGATCAGCCGGATCCGGAGGCCTGACTGAGCGAGCCGCTTCGCGAGGCGGCCGGTTTCCGATCGATTTTGGGGCTTGCGTCACGCGAAATCTTGCCTCACGCATCTGCTTCGCGAAGCGGCTCATTCAGTCGGGACCTACATTTCAAACTACTTTTCGTACGCTATTCAAGCTACAGTAGCTTACCAAAAACTAAGCTAGCTTTGCACCAAAGCAACGGGTGGGGAAAAAAGTTAGGCAACTGTTCACTCTTCTTAACCACCCGCGTCTTCAAGAAGGAACCTCAGTGCGGTCCTTAATTATGCTGCTTATCCAACATAAATGTGCCGAACTGCCAGATGTTTACGATATCTAATCTAATAAGGATCAATTTTATTACTGTCATAATTCCTTAGCTCTAGTGGAAACGAAAAGCTTTGACTTTGCTTATCGTTTAGCTACCTCGCACGTTTTTGGTGAAGAAGCAGCTAAACCTTTATCATAATACCATTCTAGGGTGTCCCCCGTCCATGAAGCCGGCAGCCCCCTGGAGCCCTGGGCGACGGCACCGCTGTCCCGCCTGTCTCGTATGATCCGGTCAACAAGCGCTTCCACGGCCTCTCTAGCATCCGAAACCTCCACGGAAGGCACGCCCAAGAGGTTTTGAGTCAAGTCATACCAGCGATGTTTAAAATTTAAGTCTTAATTTCAGTAGTTTTGCCTAGCATGTCGCCTTAAGTATCGAAGATTGAAATTAGTGTTTTGCATCGGTTTGACTTTGTCAAGATTGTGAACAGAGCACGTTGTATCATAGCAAAATGTGTGGCCTGGAAAACCCTCAGAAGCTCTCATACCTACATTCTGTAGGACTTTGGAGTCTATTTAGAAATTAGAAATTCGTATCGTACCGTTCCGCTCACTCTGCTGTTGATGAGTAGTGTGAGCGGAACTAGAAGAAATGAACTTTTTTTACTTCGGAGTAGGCCTGTGTCGAAAGAGGATAAGAAAACGAATGGAGACTATGATGAACGATGACTTAATGACTGATGTGCGGACTCCAGAGTTCACGAAGTCGTTTAAATCCTGCCTATAAATTTTACATTAACGTTAATATAAGTGTAAGTGTGTTAGATGAGTTACGCTTTTCTAAAATGTTAAGTCACGCTAGACGTCTATGTATTAATAATACCTAAAGTTAAAATAATGATATTAATTGTTTCCACGAGTTATATTGGTGAGGCTTTTGGAAGTTTTGGACCATTCTATAGAAATAAAACAATCAATAATTACTCAATTTTTTTATTCCCCACCCTTCACTGTTAAAAATCAATAGAAAATGCAGTAAGATCGGCACACCATGTAAAATAAATAATCGCGAGAATAGAACAAAATAAATAAATGTTATCAAAACTAGGTCACAAATAAATATTTATGTTTAAATCTATTTAAGAAATTTGGCAGGCTATCAGACTTGGCCCCATCTAGCCAGACTAGAAAGTATTGGAAACTTATTTTTGTTTAAAGAACCCCAACCTCAGTTATTTTAAAATACAAAGATCAAACAAATAAGACGCGCCCATATTATATTCGAACACACATTTTGATTTTCTCGAGGGAGAAGCTCTCACCAACTAAGCTAAAGAACACGCACATAATAAAATAAATAATACGGTGGAATTTTCTACTACAAAAGTAAATTGATAAAATGTTCAAATTAATCGTTTCAAACAGTTATTAAATCGCTTGGGTATAAATCAGATGAGAGTTGCATAGTGGCTAGACGAATATTATTGCAATGAAACGTGAATCTTCGTATGTATCAAAACATTTTTATAGGCAATATCTTGTTTACTTAATATTTTACTATTAATATTATGAAAAAACTCTAAGATTCACCTAACATTTGTCAGTATATCATTATTTGATTTCATTATTCGAGATACGTCGTGTTACGAGTGACACGACAGTTACAGTTGCCGTTTAACTTCTTGAGCTAGAACTCTTTAAAACATACATACGTGTACGTAAAAGACAGGAAATCTTGTTAACTGTTGTAGATTGGAACTGTTATCCTGTAGAAACCCTGTAGTATTACCGTAGGTACAAGGAAAAGTCTATAGGAAGCGTCTTATCCAAAAAGTCGATGGAGCCATGGAGCCATCTCTCCTAATTAAGACATAATTATGCTTGCGCAAACTTGCCCCACAACATCGCCCTAAGTCTTAAAGGGCCTAAGAGTACGCTCAAGAAGTTTGCCGGCAATTGCATGCAACATGTTTGTACCACAAATCTCCAACCTGAACAGATCCGATTGACGCATTCGTGTTGCATACGTGTAGCTTTGCTGTCGTGTGATTGTAACAGACGGGCCTTGCACCATTACTAGACATAGACACATCAAAAATTCAAAGGTCAAATTGTCATAGAAACATTTCTAGTGGTTGCCGGTTGCACGAAAGTTTTCTCAGTCCATATCTGGAAAACAGTTTTGTGTCCAATCCTAGTGTTTCAGTAGTCAATTTGGAAAAAGATCCCAGTGGACTTGTTTCGCTACAGTAAAACTTGTGACTCATTCTGTTTTTAGGAGTTTCAATCATGTATTATGCACTTTCAAGCAACCGTTAGTTAGTTGGTCTAATATAACTTACCCGTTCGTCGTCGTATACCACCATTACTGTTCCAGTACTATTGGTATAGTCCCCGTTTCGTCCACAACTCCGGCGACATACAATTATTATGGTTTCGAGTATAATAGGAGTGGCCAGGGTCTTCCACACCTTCAACAGATCGACAACAAGAAAGATGCATCACAAGGTGAAATGCGAAGACAATGTAAAATAACAGATCATATCAAAATCAGTAGCAGTACACAGGCATGATAACACAGAGATTTACAAATAGGTAGCACAACTAGAGGCAGTAAGAGTTGACCAGCCGTTGAGGTGTGCCTAGTTAGGGCACTGATATAATTCCCTTAGGCAATCCGATGGCCGGTTTTATAATTTTAGCTCTGTGGATGACTGACTTCGTCGTTCGAACCACTGTGGAATGGAAAGAGGCAAATATCAACAAGCCATAGAATAAAATAAAGACCATCACATATCGTACATGTTAATGAGGTAAATAATAAACACGAAATGTATGGCATGGACATATAAAAGTAACCTAGCGTGGTAATGAAACAGTGTGGCCTACGCAACAAGTCAGTTCATAAAAATGCACAAAAATCATGATCATCAAATAAATCGGATAAGATGGTCAAATACCGCTACATCGAAACACACGTCAATAATGTAAGAGCACGACATAAATCGAACAGTGCAGAGACATTGATTTGAGAACAATGGAGATCTGTCACAAGGGGGACTTACCTCGGGGTCTGTGGAGAGAAACCATGATTATAAATAAAATGAACACCCATATCAATCAACATACACTTTATATCTTAAATATTAATACAATGACTCGGGGTTGTCCCGTGAAGCGGCCGCACCGAGTGCCGTCTCCCTTCGTTATCCATACCGGACGCTTGCCTACGCACGGAAGATACGCTACAACATCGAAAACATATTTGTTGATAGCCAATGAGCGTGTACTTTACATGTGTTGGGAGGCTTTTGCGGTAAACGTCCGACATAGAAGACGACGGAGCGCTACTCGCGCGGTCATAATTGAACAATTTTATTAAGGAATGTAGCTCAACTTACATTACCTTCTTTACACTAACACCGAATCTCGATTAATCAAAGCTATTTTTTAATCGAAAAATACATATACTTCATGTATAATTATTACGTTTTGATCGACGACGTGAACGCCCTAAAGAATTGTCGAGAAGAGCAATCTTAAATTCACAATCGTAAAATAACTTATAATCTAAGACATAATTCATTACGAAAGACTTCGATTTACCTAAGTGTTATATCTAGTACCGATTTAGTAACGGTGCGTAGATTAAGTTCTCGAATCTAAATAACGTAGTGTACATATAATATATAACACGTGAAAGACATGAGATACCGTGGAAAACATGTGTATACTAGTCATTGTAAACTGTGCAGTTACCTCGAGTTCCGCAGCGGGGCGCGGCTGCCGGCTACGCTTTGGTTTGCATGCTTATGCGCCGGGTCGCTGACCTCGCTCATAGCGCTTAAGGCAGTGTGGGTCTATGATCTAACCTGGACAAACTGGCACGTCAGTCAACATCGGCATAGCACAAGTACACGTATCGAGGAACATACACTTCAAATCGACAATAGACCACACAGCCGAAAATGTTCACAGTTATAATCTCATAATAGTTAGGGTGACCCACAAGAAATAAATGCTTGATATGTCTTAGACGTGTTTATTAGTTTCAGAGTTGTAGCGACGTGCAATTCTTTATTTATTGTGGGTAGCGTCGTTGTTGCTCGAACTGTCGTCGAAACGGGTTGGCTTATGTTTAAAATTTACAGTCTAAAATGTAGAAGTGTTGTCTCGTCGGCGGGTCCTTGGCGCGCCCTGCAAGCACACAAACAAACGAACATGGCAACGACAGACAATTGGGCTGACCCGAGCACCGGCGCGGCCTTCCTACATCTGCAACACTACACACACAATATTTACGGCATTCTCTGTCACACCACCTTGCTACACAACAAGTGTTCTTTATAACGTAACTGTTTCGTCAATATCATGCAATACTGAAACAAATGGTGACATTATCACATGCATTGAGTTAGCATAGCATAGCTGTCAGTTATATATCAAACCAAACTCCTGTAAAATAAAGTCATACAACCTATTCCATATTTGTTCATGTTTTTAAAGACTTTAAAATAATCGAAGTGAATGGAATAAATAAATAAAACTTAAAGCGATAATGCTTACAAAGTAGTATGTATTAAATTATGAATTATGATACAAAGCAGTTTACATGATACTAAAGTCTAATTTATGTCAAAGTTTACAATCAGTCTATGTAAATAAAAGTATTTTTTTTAACCTAACTTGATCTCGATTTAAGTGGCTATATTTACTTATGTATCACTTTAATATTTTAGTCAGTATAGTTTCATAATTTTGATCACTGACTATTTGTGGTCAACATCTCAAAAAAGACATCAAAAACTTCTCAAAAGTTAGTTATTAAATTAAGTGACAACACTATAATTGCAAACTGAAAATATAAAAAGACTTATAATAACTTAAACAAACTTATAGCTCTATTATGACAACCAGCCTCAAGATTAAATCAACTTAACATGTATTTAATGAAACAGACAATGTACTTTTTATAGCACAATATTCAGTAGAAATTTGGAGGTTAATGTTACTTCCACTTTGTTTTACAAACCTATAAATATCCTAGAGACTCATAGATTAATATAATTTTTTCAGTTATGTCATTAACTCATTAATTACCCTTTCGCAAGAGAATTATTACACTTAAACCACGGACACAACGTTTGATACAGCAGCGTTAGCCTGATTTGTAATTAATAATTTTGGCTTTACCGTTTCATGTAAATAAGTAAATCCTAAACACAATGCAAAATAAACTTAGGTATACATTTCTTCTGAAGAGAACAGATTTTTTTGTAGCTAAGTAAGTGACCCAGTTTAGTTTCTGTAAGAAGTCAATTTTCAATATTCTTATGTTGTAATTTATTAGTACACTAAATTACACTTCAGGAGTCAATAAACGGCAACACACAGGTTTTCGTCTTCCAAATTCGGTTCACTTATTTTATAAGCATATAAGTATTTTTTTTCTGAAATAACGATCTTGCATAAATGAAGTTACGCGATTATGATTTTATGATAGTTTGACAGCAAGCCTCTTAGTAAAATACAGGCAGGAATAATAACGTTAAATAACATTGCTTCAAGTCTTAGCGTTTTGAAAGGTAATAATCTAATAATGTTCACATTCTTCAAAAAATTATGCATTTCCATTGAAAACGGCCTTCTTATAAAAACAAACTGGTTGGCAGTGGCAACAGACGGCGGGTTGCGTATTAAAAGCGTGATAAATAGATAAGCACAAAATCTAGTGCTCACGGTCTAACATGCACTTTGTACATGCTTCTGCAGAAACCTATCCTTTTCTTGAGCTAACATTTTGTTCATAAATAGTCACAATTTTGTAATGAACAGCGAAATAATTTCGCATTAATTAAAAAAAAAAAACAAAAGACAACAATGGATTTATTTTTGTCCCACTAATAAGACAACACACCACAGCCATAGTACAGTCAAGGGCAAAGATATATATGCAAGTAAAGTGAAAGAAAATAAGTAATCATATAAAGTTAAAAAGATATATACTCATTCAAATGGTAATAAATATGCAAACTACACTGGCAACATAAATATGTACCTAGCAAGTCCAAAAACTTGTATACAATCAAAACTCCATTATTAGTATCCTGCAAATAATGCAAAATATTATAGTCATACTTATGTCAATAAATATAGATTCAGTAATTGCTACGAAAATATGTATACAAAATGTAATCTGCGAATATCAACTTTACGGCCTAGTCACACGAAACAAATTTGTAAAGTATGTTTTGACAATTCACGAAAACAGTACAGACTTGTCATTGCATATGTTTGTCGCATGTTTTGACCTGTCACCACGACGTTATCAATCGGCATGTTTAACAGATTTTACAGATTCAGATTTCGTTGATTTTGATTGAAGATGCCAACGCTATAGTCCGGTCAAATTAGACCAAAAAATAAGAGTTAAGTTACCTAAATTCCCACCAAGCTGAAAATCGGTAAGATTGTTTGAAATATCATTAAAAACAAAATTTGAAACTTCCCCATCTTTCCCCTGTAAGGAAAAAAAGTATACCCAAAGTATCGAAATATGTACACATAAACTCAAGAAGGCTTCTGTTATGGGTTTTTTTTTTATATAAGAGGGGGCAAACGAGCATACGGGTCACCTGATGGAAAGCAATCACCGTCGCCCAAGGACACCAGCAAGACCTGGGGAATCACAAGTGCGTTGCCGGTCCTTTGAAGAACAGGAAGGCTCGTTTTTTAAAGATCCCTAAATTGTATCGCTCAGGGAATATTGCAGCAGGAAGTTGGTTACCGTACGAGGAAAGAAATTGCGTTTAAAACGCACGGTACTTGACTGCCAACCATCAAGATGTTGAGGATGGAAGGACAGACGGTTCCGCGAAGTACGGTAGTGGAATTTAGCCGCAGGCAGCAATCCGAAGAGTTCGTCAGAGCACTCCCCATGATAAATACGGCACAGGGCTGCTACATCCCTCCGCACAGCCAGAGAGTCGAGCCGACCTGAAAGTGCCTGGTTATCGACAAATCGAGCAGCTCTGCGTTGGATGCGGTCAAATGGAAGGTTTTGGTACTTGGGTGCCCCAGCCCAGAGATGAGAACAGTACTCCATATGCGGCCTAACCTGCGCCTTATAGAGTTGAAGGCGATGGGCTGGCGAGAAGTACTGTCCCGCTCTATTGAGCACCCCCAATTTTTTAGAAGCTAATTTGGCTTTGCCTTCCAAATGACCACGGAACTGAACATCACTCGAAATGTCGACACGGGGTCCTGATAGACAACTTAGCATCAAGGGGGGTACCTTCGAAACAAGGCGAAACAACCTCAAGGTACCTACCAGTTACGAGTAGATGACGATATACATACTTATATATATATAAATACATACTTAAATATATAGAACATCCATGACCCAAGCACAACTATTCGAGTTGATCACACAAACATTGCCCTGGCCGGGTTTCGAACCCGGGACCTTCGACTCAGAAGGCGGTTGCTTCACCACTGAGCCATCCGTGTCGTCAATATCAAATCATACAGTAATTGGCGATCTACGCTATTTTCTAATTTTTTTTATTTAATAAAAGGCAAAGTATACTTAAAATAACTGTATAATAAAGAAAACAACTCCTTAAACTTAAGACAAAGTGCATAGAGAGTAATATTTTCTATAGTACGTTATTATTAACATGTTTAATATTTCTTACCGTGATGCCTAATTCGTCAGCAGAGCTATATCAGGCACGGATATACCTTCCTCGCATAAGGCAACAATCCTATATTTTAAATGATCGCTTATACGATACATTTTCTCCTTCAAAATTAATGAAAAGCCGCCAGAAAAACCATAAGAAACGGTAAGTCAAATGGAATTAAAAAATCCAAAAGTGACACATGCACATGCACAAATCACGTCTTTATCCCTTACGGGGTAGACAGAGTTTATGGTAACAGGTACCTACAACCTACAGGCCATATTTAGCAAGATTGTGGGCACATGTCATGATCACTACATAGTATAAAACAAAGTCGCTTTCTCTGTCCCTATGTCCCTATGTCCCTAAGTATGCTTATATCTTCAAAACTACAAAACGGATTTTGATGCGGTTTTTTTTTATAGATAGAGTGATTCAAGAGGAAGGTTTTTATGTATAATTCTACGCAGACAAAGTCGCGGGCAGAAGCTAGTTTAAAATAAATAGAGTAATTATCAGTTAAAGAGTTTGGAATAGCAGTTGTTGTATACGACTTGAAGCTTAAAGTGGTTGGCTGATTACATTAAGATTACAGAGTTCGATGTTACGCAAATACGTTCATAAGCTCCTGACAATAGAGTTGTGTTAATAGAATTTTGGATTGTTTACATATTTGTGGTTATCATATTATATACATAATTAATGGTTAAATAGTGTATACATATTTTTGAACTTTACGGTGTTTCTAAGTTTATGGCCTAATACATGAGGACATATTATTGCAAATGTTGTATACATAGTTATCTCTCAAATCATGTATACTAATTTATGTACTTTTATATGTTGCCAAATTTATGACCATTTAGATGACCATGCTTTTTGATACTCTGTGGTGTATACATATCTTTGCCCTTGACTGTACACCCGAATAGTTCAACAACAATGTCGCTTTACGGACTTTTATCAGAATATATTTGACCTTTTTCTATCTACGAAGAGAACGTTTTTCAGTCAGGCCATGTTTATCAAATGATTCTACAATTACAACTACAACATATATAGGTTATTAAGCCGATATTTATATTTGTATAGACCGCAAGAACTAGACGCTAAGCGGTAGGCAGCAAGCTTATACAAGTGGTCGGTTACGTGGTGTACTCACGTTCACTGTTGGTGTTCGGGCGCAGCGGCAGGGTACTGGTAGGGCTGGTAGGGCGGGTAGACGCCGCCGGGGTACACGGGGTACTGCGGCGCGTACTGCGCCGGCGGCAGCATGCTCGGCGTGGACGCCGGTGGGGTCGCCGCCGCCGGCGCCGGCGCGCCGCCGCCGCCCGCTCCCGTCTGCTGCAGCCGAAAAGACACAGATCTAAGTCCAGTTTTACATTTCAAAGATTCTGCCAGTTTTATTTCATTACATTGTCGGCGCGCGATGCGAACAGGTTAGAAGTAGTCGACCCAGTGCCGTAATGAAATGGTCATAACAAGTTCATATTAGTCTTCTCAGGATTTTTTTGTTATCCTTTGATTTCATTTTTAGGGCAGACTATTACAAAGAAAATTTGTATGTCGCTTTATAATACTAAAGTTAAGCTTAGCCTACCCGCGTAAACGCCATGAAAATCTGGGAGGCTACTCTTTAAATTCGTATTATACCGTCCCTTTCATTCTCACATTAATGACTATTAGAGTGAGCGGAACGGCACGAAACGAACTTCCAATTTCGGGGTATAAGGTCTGTTCGGTAGTTTCGAAAGTTAGCGTAAACGAATAGAAAGAAACAAAGATTCTTGAATGTAATCTATCAAACATTCTATTACTTTAAGAGTAGTTTTTCTCAAATATCTTCAACGTAATATTTTCTATGTACGGTAGGCCAAAAAAGTGGTCTATCATTTTTCATCCAAAGTTCTATCAACTGAAAATATCGCTAACGTCAAACTTTCAAGTCGACAGCCATGTCTCAACATTATACCTATTTATACGTGCAAAGGATTTTCAACCTTTCAGGCCGGCCACATATTTTGCTGATGATACCGTTTTATGTATGCGAGCGTGTCACCTTAATCTTGATCTGCGCCTCGATGGCCTCGGCCTCCTTCAGCTTGCCGATGCTGCGATAGTACTCGGCCCACTGCGCGCTGTAGTCGGCGGCCTGCGCGCCGGGGGGCGCCGGCGCGGGCCCGGGCGCGGCCGCCAGCGCGCCGCCCCCCGCCCCGCCCGGACCCCCCGCCCCGCCAGGACCGCCCGGACCGCCGCCGTTGCCGCCGCCGCCTGAATACAACGTTACACTTACAGCCGGTTTCACCACTCTGTGTTGAGTTCCAGTTATCACGAGTGACAGTTACCTATGATGACGTCTCTGTTTGTTTTGTAGTAATAAATAGAGACGGAATCATAGATAACTGAAATTTAACAAAGAGTGGTGCAACAGGCCCTTAACCTTTTCACCGATAACCACCTTTAGTGTCACTCGCGACTGAGGACTATCTTGTCAAATGTACTGACTACATATCGAGTCAATGGGGATGAAAAGGTTTGCTGACTCTACTTGCGCTGTCGTCATAATGTAAGTACACAAAATTTCAAGTCAACTGGATCGAAAGAAAGAAAAGAACAAATGAAATAACATGTCTAATTGTCTACACGTGTGCCTTCAATTATCTAGCTCGTGTTTTAAACTGTTCACTGTTTCATGATGTGTAAAGTTGTAAATATTAACCTTGTTGTTGCTGCTTGGCCTGCTGCTCGATGGCCTCGGCCTCGCGCATGAGGCCCAGTGAGCGGTAGTAGTCGATCCATTGTTGGGAGTAGTCCGGCTGGCCCGTCGACGGGTTAATGTTCACTTGTTGCTGTTGCTGCTGACAATATAAGTTAGATCAAGTTTCGGGTTAAATAAACTTCACCGCGTTTCTGAACCCCCTTATTCAGAAACGCTCTATCTATAGGCTTCTGCTAACTTAGCAATCGTTTGTTATGGCTATAAAACAAGTGAAGCAAAGTGAAAGATAAGGACAAACAATTGCTAAGTTAACAGAAGTATAGAGCGTTAATGAATAAGGGGGTAATAATCTAGAAAAACAAAGAACATGTTTCTCTACATGAGACTACATGGCCTAAGATTATGTTAGTGAGCTTAGTTGAGATCGTAAATATTAATTATTATTTATTTTAACAGCAGAAGAAAAAAAATGCCAAGACAAAGAGTCTACCTTAACAAAAAAGCTACGGTCAACTAATTTTAACATGATTATTTTTAACTTTCGACAGTCACACATTTAAAAAAATCACTACATAGTATAAAACAAAGTCGCTTTCTGCTGTCTGTCTGTCTGTCCCTATGTGTGGTTAGATCTTTAAAACTACGCAACGGATTTTAATGCGGTTTTTTTAATAGATAGAGCGATTCAAGAGGAAGGTATATACGCAGACGAAGTGAACAGAAGCTAGTAAAAAATAAAGTATGAGCTGCGTTGATGTATCCACCATCAATTTGTACATAAAACCTAAAACAAGTCTTCCTTAAGTGACGCAGATATTGTTGACGGTTTTAAGGAGTAAAACATTCCCTAATAAATTTTATTTCGCTCCATTACAATTCGGTTCTGTTAACTGCCTTTCGAATGTTCATAATTGAGTTGCGTCGGTCTGGCCCCCGTCGCTGTCGTCCCACCTCTTGCTCGCCTCATACTCCCGCCGTATTCAGATCCCGAGCCTACTATACCTATACCTACGTATACCCTATGTACAGGTACTTATCAAATTACAAAATTTATTTTTGCAAATTGGCCGCCAAGGGCTCTTTTACGTGTCTTTTTTTAAAACTACCAGCGCATTCGGAAAAACTATAATCGCTAAGAAGAATACGCCGCAAGAAACTTGGCAGAAAGCTATTTTTTCAAAAATTCATTAAACTATTACAATATTTAAATTCTACTTAAATTAAATACATTTATAAAAGGGACGTATAAGGTCCCCCAGCCTTAAATTATATTAGTCAATAGTAGAGATGTATAAAATATATAGCAATACCTGTGGTTGAGGCGCAGCATTAGGCTGGTGCCAGTGCGGGTTGTAGCCCCACGCGGCGGAGCCCCCCGGCGCGCCGCCGCCGTAATAGTCGCCGCCACCGTTGCCGTTGTTGCCGCCGCCGCCACCGCCGTTGCCGTTGCCGTTGCCATTGCCGTTACCCTCTTGAATGAAGTTCACGGGCTGGGAAAGTCGATTTAGTAAGTGACGTAGAACTTAACACGTGATAGAAACCGTAGAAGTTAATGTGATAACTGATATTAAAAACACTTAAAGGAGAGAATAATTGAAAAATTACAGGCCACGAAATCAAAAAGGAAAACTTAAGCTAAGAATCGCAATTAAATTGCTATAAAACGGTACCGTCCGCATGAGCTTGTAACATATAGACGAAGAGAAGATCGATTTATCGATCTTTAGACCATCAACTGGAAGTATTAGCACGAATTATAATGAGCAAATTGGGCGTCATGCTACCTTATTACAGTATCCCTTTTGAGGAAGTAGTTCCACAACAATATAATGAACAATATGAAAATGTCGTTTGATTGCTCATTTGTTACCTAATATCAGGTTTTAAATTGAAAACTAATTTATAAAATTTGAGGTACAGCTTTTAACGAAAGGCATAATTAAGGATCATGGGTCTGACAATGAAAATGGCTCCCATGCAACATTAGTTAATAGTTTGATTTTTTATCTTACAACGTCCGAATAAATAAAAACAGTGTTTTCTTCAAGAGCAACCAGTGGCGTAACTATATCATCTGGGGCCCGTGGCAAATTCTTTTGATGGGGCCCTATCAGTAAAAATCGTCACGTTGTACTCAGTTTAATTTTAATATTTTTGAGCTCGCGGCCTCTTAGGCCGGGGCCCTCTTGGGTCGGGGGCCCCTGGCATTTTGCCAGTCCTGCCAGCCTATTGTTACGCCACTGAGAGCAACATAGGCTCAATCATCGATACTTTCGATGGCAACATATTACTTAATAAAAAAAAAAAAAAGGTTTTGACCATTGGTCAGTAAGAGAGCAGTGAGTAGTGTTACCATGGCAACTTTCTCCATTATGATCCGCTTGCAGTGGTCGACGGCGTCGGGGTGTCCGCGGATGTAGAAAGTGCGGTTGTTGCGGTCGGCGCCCTGCGCGCGCCGGTCCAGCTCGCAGTGCGCGCCCGACTGCGCGTTGATCTGCTTGATCACCTCACCGCCTAAACACACCAAGATTATAGTTATCGTTAAAGTAATTCGGTGCAACACATGCTTAGTTATTCTGGAATTTTTCAGGTGGCTTGGTTTAGTATAGTACACCTGTAAAAGTATTTCATTGTTATTTTTATTCAAAATTGATCCCTTTGACTTTGAACATAGACAGGAATAACCTAACCTAAAAATTTCATTTTAGATACAAGCTTTTTTGCAGACTGTACTTGCATTGTCATCTGTCCTACATATGTGAACCAAGTTTCAAGTCAATCGGGCCAACCGCTGAAGAGTTCCGTCCTGCGGAGACCATCCTGGATGTACCATCAGAATTCTTCTACAAGACTATTGTATTGTCATTTGACTTACACAGGTATGCAACATTCCAGCTCAATTGAATGAAGATACCTGCTTCAAGCTAATATAAAGCTTGTAACTTGTAACATAGGGTAAAGTCACCAGAAGTCAGCCCGGATTATAGTCAGCCCTTCAAGAAAAGTTTCGAGTTCAAACTCCTATGATATAATATTAGAAGATCAATTAACGAAAGTAACTCGCCCTCAAGTACAAACCTGTTTTTCGCTTATTACTAATCGTTCCTCTATTTATGACCAATAAAAGACTAAAATGGTTGGTGGTTCCGGGCTGACCTCAGGTGCTTTTACCCTATCACTATTGTCAACCACAATTAAATCATCAAAAAACATTTACAGAGCTGTTCAGTTAAACTAGCCCTTCCTTCACACTAACTCCTCAAAGTCAATACTAACCTCTGCCAATAATCAATCCACATTTAACATTGGAGACTGTGAAGGTAACCCTTATCTCCTGGTTGTCCTGCCACTGCTGGAAGTCGCCGCGGTCGCCGTTGCGCTGGCCCGAGCCTCCGCGCCCGCGCCCTGACCTCACCTCCTGGTCCCGACGCTACATATCAAGCCAGATTAGGAGCCACGCAGATGAGACGGGACGAGGATGTCGCAGGCAGTTTAATGGCATGGATTAGACGGTAAATATATACCCACACACATAAATCAAGTCTTTATCCCCTACAGGGTAGACAGAGCCTAACGAAACAAGATCTAAAGGCCACGTTTAACATGATTGTGGGCGTGGTGGAAAGGGTAATCAAAATAGTGATGGGTTGCTCGCAGCATCGCCGGTAACGTGATTGTCGCCCATAACCAGACGGCCGATTTCAAAACCGGATTTGCTGCGATACGCATCAATATTTCGTGATATGGATGGCAATATGCGTGGATCACACGGTAATATTGACCGTCTAATCCAAGCCAATGATTTCGCCCGCGACGCTTCCTCGCCCCGTCTCTTCTGTGTGGCTTTCATCGCGACGCTTTTACACATTTTGTAGACGCTTGTATACATTTTGTATGTTAATTCACTAAAGGACGTCTCTTCTGTGTGGCCAGCATCTTTACTTAAGGAAGGCCCTGACTGGACGCTCGAGTTGGGCGTGCGGCGTGCACGTTAAACAAATAAAACTCATATTGGTGTCCTGAGTGAACGTCGCAGAGCCCTTTCCCGCTGCCCGCCACGCTGCACGCTCCGCTTCGAGCGTCAACTCAGGCCTTATACTAAAGACTTCGCACCCCGCCAGTACCGGCCCTAGGGTAGAAGCGGAGCGAACACTTTAGATACCAGCAAGGCACGAGAGCGCACGAGACCCGAGTCGCGCGCGAGTAAGGCTACCAGTCTTTCTCTTACTGTTCGTTCTAAAATAGACGCATAGTTTATCTCACGCGCAAGCTACGAGTACTTGGCGGGGGGAGTAGAAACCGCTCCCCATATTAAGTGTTACTGTTAGTGATTCGCTCCGCTCCGCCTGAATGAACGCGCATCCTTTACCCTCGCGACTGCTAAGGTACTAGGACTCATGATTTAAAAAAAAACACTGTCCCAAATAAATGACTCAAGTTCAACCAAAGAAATGACAGAAACCGAAAGTGTCAAATTGTTACACCCATTGAAGTTTTTTAACACTGTTTGGCATGAAGATAAGAACCCAATAGCGGCAGCTCAACCACGTCAGAATAACGAGTAATGTATATAACATGTGGTTTGATACTTAATATTTTAATATTAAGATGTTATAATTTTTTTAGTTGTAGGTAACCTAGTTTTTCCCGTAGTCTTCGCGAGACTCGATTTATACCTTAATACTTCGACTTATGTGACAAAATTACGGTTGATACCATGAGAATAATAACCCCTTTATTGCTAAAAAGCTTAAAAAGATAGCTAAAGTTAATTTAGTCTTACTGGTATAGTCAAACTGGTGACAAAAACAAAAGAAGCAAACTAGCGTTTATTTACAACGGATAAAAAAATACTTAACGTTCCTTTGAATTCAACAAATCATAACATAGTAATGAAAAAAAAAAACAGTATTTACTCGTTATTCTCAACTGTCAAGACTGTCAACTTAACAGACAGTGCATGCACAACACACGAACACTAGTGGAAGTTAATAGTGTGGTTCTCACTTGAGATTCGCGTTGGTGCGAGACCTGTGCACAGTTAATTCATTAAGTAAATAAACTATTTCGACTTAAAAGTGTACTTAGTAGAGTTGAATTACTTTATTTTTTACTATGGTTTCTTTTTACATCCTCGTGATTGGTCGCGTGCACCATAAAGAATAAAATGAATTGTAAGAATAACTGAGCGAATTTACTTTACGAAGCACAAAATTGTTCCAAGTTTAACTTTTATCATGGTCAAATACGTAATGCCTAAAATTATAACTGGTGTCTCGTTTGGATTTTAAAGTGTTACTACACCAATCGATTGATGGAAGAATAGATTGATTCCATCAAGAGTTAGTTTCTACTAAACCACAACACTATGACCGATAGACTACAAAACCATAACAAGCAATCAACATCGGCTGATCTATTCTATTCTATCATCGATCAATTGAACCAAATGACGAGTAATCGTCTGTAAACTACTAAGGTAACGCGTGTGACTAGCGAGTGATTTGAGAACTTTCGATGTATATTTAGCCAAGCATACTTAGCGTCGTAAATATACATACATTAACACTGGCGATGAGGTCTTCTATCATTTGTCTCGCCTGGTCCACTTGGTGGGGTTTGCCTTGCAGGTAACATCTAAGGAATGATAACACATCTTCACATCTATTGGATACTTAACAAAATATCAGCAGGTTTTGTCTTTTTTAAGAATAATTAGGAAAATAGCCAATTATTAAGTTTGTTTTATATAAGAACCCGCCCACATCTCCTAGTCTCTATACGTCCCACTGCGAGGCACAGACTTTATTCTCACAATTAGCGAGCCCGGTGAGGATAAAAAATTGTACTAACACCATTGAATGGTTTTCCAGTTGTGTCAAATTTTTAAAAACTCAGATTAACATGTTAGAAACTCAACTATTATAAAGGGTAAACAAATAAGTACCTCTTGTCGCCAGGTCCGTCGTCTCTTTCCTGGTGGAACTGCACGCGACACCCAGTTTCAGCTTGGATCTTTTTGATCATATCACCGCCGCGCCCAATTACGACACCGACGGCTATTTTTGGCACCAATACCTAAACGATGAATGGAAAAGGATTAATACGGATGTCTCGGCATGTGCCGTTGTGCGGGTACGTTTCTTTATATTATTTCGCGGCTGTATCATTCATTATGCGTGACAATATGCGAATTGAATTAAAAAAAAAATTGAATACAATACAATCCAATAACTCTTTATTGAATACCAGATATAACAACCAAAACAGAAAAAAGGTATACAGAATATTACAAGGTAACAATACAATAGGCGGGCTTATCGCTACAGAACGATCTCTACCAGGCAACCATAATGGACTGGAGAACAGAACAGATCTGAGCAGGTGGTGCAATTTAGAAACTTTAGTGTAGACACCGATGTGTCCGCTGTGTATTTGACACCAAACATCAACTGAAGTATCTTTTACAACCTGTCAAAACGCGACGTTTTGTATGATAAAAGCGCGCTGTAGCGCACGCGTCCCAGTGGGTTGAGACCCTTGTGTTATGCCAAGGCAGCTAACGATACGTCTAGTTTTTGATAATATCCACAAAAACAGCACCAGTATCACAATTTGTACTGTTCCCGACAAGCATCTTGAGCCTGACCTTGAACGGGCAGAAGCGAATTTAACGTACCTTTGGTATAAAAGTAAATGCGCGAACTTACCCCTTCCACGTCAGCTTAGCGGTGTTTGCCGTAAACGGTATCAAAGGATGCGGCTGACTTTGCGCTCGACTTCACTCATCCTTGCGCTAGTAGCTGCCTTATCACTCACCTCTGTCGAGTTGGTGGCGATGTTGTTCCCGCCCTGGTCCTGAGGCGAGTACACGTCGTCGTATTGCGGCCTCGCCCCGCCGCCCGCGGCGTCCTTGTCGGCCAGCAGCTCGAACACGAGCTGCTTGGCGTGCTCCACCTTTCCAGGGTCCCCGGATATGCGGAGGGGCTTCTCCTGCGGGAGTAAAGTACTTTTCAAAAAGCCAAAGCCTAGATGGGGTCTATGGATACCTGATTAAAATTTTACGTGGGTCTCGGCCTGGTTATTCAAGATCTTTGTCCGTCACGCATTGGAATTATTTGGAATTCTTTGATAACTTCACCCATATTAATGTAAATTTACTAAGCAAACCTAGCAACATGAGAAAAATGCAAGGAACTTGATGTTTTTTTTTTGTTTTAAATATGAAATTGTATAAAATTTACTGTCAAAGAAAAATATGCTTCTAACTCGAAAACTTATTCTTCAGACTTAAACATCTAATGCAACTTACATATTCCGTGTTAGGGCCGTCCTGGATGACCACCATTTTGGCGCCAGACTGTTCCTGCAGCTGTTTAATGGTCTTGCCATTCTTGCCGATGATCAGACCTACTTTGGGTCCAGGTAGCATCACTTCTTCCTGTCATACAGAGTGCAGTGTGAGCAAAACGTTGAAAACAAGGTGTTTAGAAGGTGAACATGGAGAAAAAACAATTGGTAGTTAGTAGATGGTTTTGCGGCCTAGGTGTTTATTCTTTATAAAAGCGTAGCTATTACATTTTATTTAAAAATCATGATACCCACATAAGACAATGTCAAAATAAATTAATCGAGCACTTATTCACATATCTGAATTAGTTCCCATTTTAAATAAACATTAAACGCTAACAGTTCTACCAAAAACATATCTTCTTTTAGCAAATCCTTTTCAAGATGTTTTTGAAATTAATTAGAGTGACGCAACAAATACTAAACAACCAATTTATTTCAAAGAGTAGGTAGTTTATTCACACACACTGACACATTTAAAAACTTTGTAGCAATCTCACATAGACCAATTCCTCATTTCATAAACATGACAGGCGACAATGACAATTCCAAATACAATGTCTCTCAGAATTATTTCGATATATTCCAGGAGGCGGTCCGGTCAGTCCGATAGAACACCCCTATAAAGATTTTTCATCATAGTTTATGATACAAAATTAAGTCGCTCATTTGAAGCCGTTCACTTTTAACTTATGGAAACATTTGTCAAGCCCAATTGAAATATCTTCAGAGAAACAAACTCTGCTGATATATTCCAGAATAATCCTGGCAAGTGTTTCACGTCAAACCTTGTGTACCGACGAAATTTAGAGCCGTCAGTATTACCTTTCACGTTTGTAAAACGGGGATCAGATAAATAAGTAATGTTATTACCGTGACAGCCAGCCCGCCTCCGCCCCCGCCGCCGCCGCCGCCCCTCATCATGGGCGGGTTGCCCATGTCCCCGCCGCCGCCGCCCATTCCCATGCCCGGGTTGTCCTGGTGCTGCGGCGCGTTCTCCCGCCCGCGGTGGTTCACTATCTGGTTAACTAACTCCCTGGCAGACCAAGCGATGACCAATTAATACGAGATAGTTTCTAAACAAATTTGCTTACAGTAGTTCCATAATCGAGTCGGGTATTTACTGAGCGAGCCACGAAGAACTGAAGCCAAACGATCGTAATTTATAGATTAGTGCGTCGCGTAATTTATGTTTTTCTAACTCACGCAAAACCAAGCTTTTGTATGAAACAGAACGAGACTCGTTTGGTCGACAAAATACACACGTCTGGCCTCAGTCTGAGGCAGTCGATTTTAAGCGGGACTTTGTACAACTTTCACGCAAACATAATCGATGGTTTCGAGACCCCTCAGTTAATACGCGGCTGCAAATACTTTTGATGCTGATCAGTCTCACGACGTAGAAATAGATAATTATTGGGCCCAGTGCAAAGGACACAGCTGGGAACAAGAAGACAGCCAAACACGAAAATAGCCGAGTTATTTTATTAATATAACATAAATAACACTGGATTTTCACTATTTGAAAATTAAAACAAAATTTCGCGAAGGTATTGGATATTTAATTTACCTTTCTATTCCGATCATATTGCAACGGTCGTAACGAGTTTACTGAAGTGGGTAGCAGTGTCGTTGCGCCGGGCGAGTTTTAGAAACTACCCACATTTTTTTATTATTTATTATTATGGCTAGGATCCGAGCGCTTTAAGCCACACCATTAATTTTATTTACGCGAATTGCCAGTATAGAGCTTTCTAAATCTACCGGTTTATTTCAGTTTTTCAATGTATTTAGTTTGTAACTACTCTGCATTATTGTTTGTTTTTGTTATCACTTCCGTTAATAAAATGATGCACAAGTACAATAATTAAAACGTTGGAAAAAAAAAAACTATGGCAAAGTCCAGTCCTGATATTTAAACAGAAGAATAGGCTGGGGACGAAAGTTAGTGGAAGTCTCATGATAGTCTACATTTTCATGTTTAAAAATATGAACTTCTGCAGTATACCGTTTTTAATTTGTCTTTGTAAGGTTTACTAGTAATCTTTAATTTCAGTAACTGTTTCACTTTATTTTTCTTTCCACAAGGGTTTACAGAAAAGTGCTAAACCTGATTACTGTTAATTTTTTCAGCTCTGCTGCAATAAAGAGTAGAACCAAATGAAATTACTGCGCCACTTTCTTGTATCTTAAGTTGTAAATGCTTGAACATGGCAATAATTTTGTATAGAAATGTACTTCTTCTTTCATCCGGTTACTACTCCTTGTTGCAAGATCCTACACAACTATTTTGGTAGAAAACCTGTCTACATATTACTAACATCCAATTTCTACTTACAACACATATTTATATTATAATGATTTGACCCCCAAATTGACCCAGCAGCGGCGTAGTATTGTAACTTCCCAATTTTCCTGCCCCCCTCCCCCTCTGCCCCGATTTTATTAACAAAAAACATACCCCAATACTGTACAAAGATACTCGTACCTCCTAAAAGGCGGTAGGTTGCCCCCCCCATCTAGGCTTGAATGCATGTCAGTCTCTCTTCTCTCATCGTCTCGGTAGGCCGTAACGGCCATCAGCAAATTCCTTTCGAGAAATAAAATTATCCTAACGCCACTGTTTCTCAACCTGAGACGACCCCAAAAGGGTCCCAGGGGTCGACTTATGCATCAGCCGAGATTGGGGGGGTCGCGGGGCCTTTTGGGGGGTCCGGGGGGGTGTGAGGTTGAGAAACGTTGTCGTTGCGTTACACTCAAAATACACCTAATCCCAACCTCTACATACACAACTGGGTCTACTGTATCTACTGATACCGATTGTTAAAGATTGAAGTGGCACCTTGGCAGAGAACTTGGTGGGACAGTAAATAGCAGTGACTTGATGCTGCAATACTTTTCATAGCAAATTATGGGTTACATAAACATAAACCGGATCAAGGGCGTCGCCAAGAGAGGGGGGGGGGGGGGGCAGTGTAGGGCTTTTTATTTTTCACTAGCTTCATAAGCGCTGTACATATTTCTCCCACTTCCATCCTTTGATCATCGGCTGGCAACGCCCTTGATATTTGTCTGACGTGTCATTTGATGACGCTTCAAAATAGTATAGCCTCCATAGATTTAATATGGTAATTTGCTGTCGTGGCTTATGTTGTCTCTATCTCTCTACAAAACCATTCTGACGCGTCACCCTCACACCTCACCACCATCAGTCGTCCTTTAACAGAATG
This sequence comes from Pandemis corylana, assembly GCA_949127965.1. NCBI lineage: Eukaryota > Metazoa > Arthropoda > Insecta > Lepidoptera > Tortricidae > Pandemis > Pandemis corylana. The sequence continues at coordinate 5,451,583 of OX421871.1, forward strand.
TTGACAGAAGGCGCTGATACAGTATGCATGATGCCCTACCCTACCAAAAATAATATTTACAAGTCTTCAAATAGGTCTATGTCTAACCTGGCTCTGGCAATGGCTTCCCGAGAGCCTGTGAGCGTGCAGACACGGTCCGGCTGTCCACCGGAACCAGGCGCCATTTGTATTTTACAACCCGATTCTGCCTGAAGACGGGTGATCTGTTCTCCTCCACGGCCAATGACTGGAAGAAGATCATTCTTATAGAATAGGTAGATAATGCTTGAGAATGATTTTGCATTATGGTGTATGCAAGTTAATAATCCCTAGATAGTCATAGGCATATTTCAAATTATTGTGCAACCACTTTTAACCACTACGCTACTGTTTGATCTTGATTACAATACAATTTACAACTTTATAGTTGTTTATTAAAATTATATGAACATGAGTAAGCATTTGCAATGTTTTCAAGAAGTTCAAGGTCTAGTGAGAATATGAAAAAATAGTAACACCACTTTGTGACAGTTAGAAGTTGGTTGCAGGCAGTTCTAAAATGAGTAAATACCAGTGATCTTAAATGGGCTTAAAATTCACGCCAAGTTGTACTGTACAGAACTAATATGGAACTTAGTCATTTTTTAAATTTGAAACGCCAATTTGTCTATTTGCACACATTACTCACACATATAAAAAGTAATTTTCCAAGGTTTTTTACTTATGGCTTCTCAAACAGAAAATTGTGGGTGCCACCCCAGGCTTATACTTTCATTTCACCATGAACTTTTCGGTAAAATAAAACCTTATAAGCAAACCTGCACACACTTGTAAACATTACAATGGTGTATGTACTTTACGTGAACTGTAAAAACTACACAACACGGCTAGCACGAGAGCGCGCTAGATAGACTACCTGTGTCTTTCTAGAACAAATAGTAAGAAAAAGACGGGTAGCCTATCTCGCGTGCTTTCGTGCTAGCTGGGCTGGGCCTGTATGGGATCTACACCCCGTTTCCATTTAATTCTTAGACGCCCGTGGCGAGAGGACATTGTGGACATGCGATGTGACTCACTCAGTCCAACCATCTTGTCTGGAACTCTTATGTATTCATTAATAGTTTGGTCCTGCATGAGTCCGGGCGGGCCGGCGGGCGGCGCGCCGGGGGGCGCTGCCGCGGGGTTGGCCGCCGCGATGCGCGCCGCCGCTGCCGCCGCCGCCGCCGCCGCAGCTGCGTTAGCACTAAACACAAACAATTACAATTTAGGCTATTCTCTCCTTCTGTTAGTTCCTGATACCTTACACACCAAATATTAGATGGCATTACTGTCTGTTCTTTTGTAATATAATTAGAGATGTCACCATAGGTATCAGGAACTTAACCGGGATTGGTGGAATACACAAAGGTGGGCATTAAATTGATAATCCGTTAATCGTTAATTAATGAAGTTAACTATCTGCGTAACGGATTAACTGTTAATGTTAACACTTTTAGTAACTTCCGTTAACTTGGGCCCATTTCATTAGACATTTTATGAAATATAACACTGCTATCTCATCTAGTGCTGCAGTAGAACGTCTTTTTTTATGAGTAAGATATTTTACGGGCTAACTCATCATGGATGGATGTCAATTTTAATTTTCAAATTTTTATGAAGGGGAACATGCACCTAATGCCAAATTACGATTAATAGTAGCCTTATTTCTAACTACTTTACTGTCGAAATAAATAAATGTGTGTTTAATTCTTCTTTCTACTTGTTTTTGTGCTTTTGGTTAACTTTTAAGTTGTGTTAAATTTTCGAATATCTAACACTACCGATTGTCGAAGTTAACTCTTTAACTAACGAATTAACGATCAGCAAAGTTAAATTTTGGATTAACTAGGAACACCTATGAATAGACCCTTGGACTTTGACTAGGACATTTGGCAGGATGCCATGGTTCTAAAGTAGGTACAAGGAGTCAAATCCATTCTTTACCAGTGTTCTTTATGAGAACACAGAAGAATCTTCATGCATGCCAACTGCTGAGGTTAGTTTATTGGCCAATCAAGCACCACATAAAGCACCTGAGCCATTAATGTCTAAGGCACTTGTAATCACAATTGCCACCGTTTTCTTTCTGTCAAACTGAAAAGGATGAAAGAAAGGGATGGCGTTGGTGAATATAATTGCAAATGCCCGAGCATTAGACAAATAGGATGTACTTCAAAAATGAAAAGTGAAAGTAAAACTTTCAATAGAATGATTCCTCATAACACAAGTTAAGTTTTTGGCTAACCCTACATGCTAACAAGGCCTGTTGTTGTATGCACATTATTAAGTACTCTTTATTTTATAAATTCTATGCTTTGACAGCAACTTCAAAATAAATTTAACAAGTAGCCATTCCACGTCTACAAAAACTAGAACTGTGTCACTAGGGCCATGTATCAAATGTCCTAGCCCTACTTATGACCTCTGCCCACGAACTGACAGAGCAAATTTCACCAGAATGATTATTCACATTTTTCACACTTATCACATTATTAGTCATGCTGGATTTTTGATAAATATGTACAACAAATTATCTAACCTAATGGTTGGATGGCAGCGAACACTTCTATCAAACGCCATTGTTATAACTACACATTAAAATTACTAAACAAAAGTATCTGTTGAACATTTTACTATTTCTTCTACAAAAAAAATAATTGATCACCATATTTTGAAGATCATTGGACTCGTTTTATAAGAAACAAAACATGATGAATGTTAGTAAACAAGGCTAGGCTATTTTAATGGTGTTTTCACCAATATAATATCCATATCTTTGATAAAGTCTAATAAAATGCAGTGTCTTACCTCATAGCTGCGTGCTGTTGCTGATATGATGGATCAATAGAAGCTAATTTCTTTGCGCTCGGCTCAGTTCCTTCTTCTAAAGGCCTCTTGCTACCACCACCCTCGATCTTAGCAGCAACCTATGACAACACACCTAATCAAATCTTTGTTTCTGTAAAATTAAAACTGCTTTATCAGTTATGTTGACACTGGTTAACGATAATTGAACTACGCATCTAAATAATTACCTTTTAATCGTTTATATAGCTAAAACACCACGGGAACGGGAAAGTTAACAATATAAGTAGGTTATAAGCGATACGTTTTTTTTTCATTCACTTCAAGAGAAATACTAAAGAAAAGAGGGCGAATGATGTCAAAAATATACGTTAAGAGTCGCGAATGAAAGAGGTAAACATAGAATTTTGCAAAAACTATGTAGACGTTACAGATACGCCAATAAATAAATAGCTACATTATGCAGTTAGTCGTACCAATTTAGCACGTTGTAGAGCAGCCGCAAATCCCGCCGGTTGGCTATTGTTTTGAAGCGTAGCCATAGAAGAATAATCACTCATGTTTGATTTAAGTACACATTCAGTCGCTATACGGCAGCCATTAAAAAGGATCAAATAACCCAAAATAAATTTGCCCGCTTGTCGCAACTCGCGTCGCGAGAAAAGACGCGGCGATCCACAGACAAAAAACTCTAGGATTAGGTTTTTTTGTTTGACATCACAGACTCTAGATGTAGGCAATCATGTGTAGGTACCGGTAGGCACATTATTTTGACTGTCTGATTTTGATTGTGTTGTGATTCCTATACAAAAAAATTCATTACGATTCAAATGCCAACTCCAAAAAATGGCATTATTCTTTTAATTAGAAAAATCTCAGTTATGGCAAGCCAATTGAATTTTGAACTTTTATCATCTTAGGTAAATTCACAAACTTGAACCTTGGTTTTATTGGTTCTATAAATTACTCAATAAATAATTTTAGTCTATGGTTTACAAGATATGCGTTTAGTTTTTGCAGACCACTTCTGACATACTTAAAATCATGGTTCATAAATAAAAAATAACAAAAAGATCAAAAACTTAAAATTGAGATTTTTAGCACTTCTTATTTTATCTTTACGTATCATTTGTGAAGGTAGCCCTTATAAGTAAATATTAACAACAGATTGAGATTGTGATCTAATATTTAGTATTTGTTCTTATTTATTTTTATTAAAATGTAATTCAAATTGTTATTATTTTCAATTTAATGCATTTTTTTCTTAAAAGCACCATGTTGATTGTAATTTATCAACACTACTTACAAAAACAGTTGCAATAGTTAGATTGAGTTAGAACTCAAATCAAAACTAAACGCACAAACTTTTTTTAATGGGTGCGTGCATTTGTGTTGTCCGGTGTTTGAAGACGCTTTGAATTCGCTTTCAATTTCTTCGTAGGAAAAATGTCGGGTGATACCGATAAAGCGAAAATCAGTGACAATCAGGTATAGTTGTGAAATGTATTTTTGTATTATATTTCTATGCAGTGGTGCGCGTTTATTAAGCATATTATTAGTGGTGAAGTGATGTTATTTCCGTGTTATATCACTAATGTTTGTCTGCGTCTCAACATGGCTGACAGAACGTTTGCTTCCCGCTAAACGCGGGAACTGCGCCACGGAGGGATGTGTTAATAGTCAATATTTCGTAAGAAAAACGGTGAATGCCACGGTGATCAGTTATCGAAACTGGTTTAAATGGGATTATTTTCGGGATTTCGCACATTTTTGCCACCCCCGCCCCTTTGCATTTAGGTGCAGGGCCTTTGTTAAATGTACTAAGATATATGTACATAATGACATTGATAGGAAATCCGCATGACCTTGGTATTTGGTTTTTTGCGATTATTTTTTAGAGTAAGTGATAATATCGTTCCAACGAGTAGTCGGTTGGCGCTTCGTTATTTCGACGCGGTACGAAGCCGTCGATGTAAATAAACATGGTTTCTTTTGGGCCTATATTGCTGACCTCGGTCAATTTTCGTACCGTGCTTCTCGCCATTATGCCGTTGTTATGCTACAATATCGTAGCAGATAGCAGGAAACGATGCAAGTCGATTGACCCTAAAATTGAAGACTAGATAATAATTCTTATTCACACATACATAAATGCTATATGTACACAGCTGTATAGTTCAAGATGTATAGGTGTATGATTCGAAGATGTCATTTGAATACGTGCCTTACGCGCTTGTGATAAGACTGAAATTTTGATGGCGGCAAATATGAACTGACGCTAAACGTTTCACTTCAGTCATGTTTCAGGTGCAGATTTGACAATGATTGTAGCTTGAAATATCTGCATTTTAATTAAAAATCTTATTTAGACTTGTGCTGTAATGTATGAAAATATGTACATTTTTCATGGTGTTATAGTTAATATTTAGTACTTAGCTATAGAACCCTACCTACATCAGAGTATAGGGCGATAGGATGTTAAGAGTAATTGATCTTCAGGTTAGGTGTTTCAAGTTGTTAATTTTATTCTTGGGTTTGCTGTACTTTTTCCTATAAGGATAAAACTACTGTATACTTAAGTTGTGACTATTGTTTTAGAACATTTTATACCTAATAATTGGCACAGGTCAATTAAGTCAAAAGTAGGTACTCACTGATGATAAATTAATCCAGTTTCTGAAAAATGTCTCAAAAGATTTTAACTTTATTTCCACAATAGATGTATAAATAATGCTTTTTACTATTCACAGTATATCTCTGTAATCTATAATATCTTTGTAATGCTCTGTGCACTGGCGCTACGACTAGATTCCCGCCATTTTCACTCAGTGATAAAACCTTTTAACAATAATTGCAATGTGAATTATACTTACCTATTTATGGTATTCTTACTAAGTGTACCCATGATTAGTAAATAAACACATTTCTAATTATATATCCATAAAGAATTAAAACTGGAACTAGATAATGGTTGGCAATTAGGAAAACAAGATACTTAAGATTTAATTATAGTTCATTCAATGTTATCTATTTTTGTAAATAAAACTTAACAAATTAGTAGTTTTTTTGTCTAATATGAATTGTTTAAAATATGCTGTTAGTTTAGTTTGTTACTTAAATGATTGTAATTAACAAAAAAAATGTATTTAAAACCAAATAATAAACAAATAATATGAAAAAAAAATTGTAGGTACCTAATACATATTTTTTTAAATCATGTTTTATCATGTGCCAACCAGCTACTCCTTACACAAGAAAATATTTAAAACCATAAATATGACAAATAACTTGAACAATATTGTCAAAAAGTTTAATTGTTGATACTTCTTATTATATTGACCTTACTTTCACTCCTTAGAGGATTCATGTGAGAAACATAATTTGATTTGCCTCCAAACAAGGCTTAGACCATTTATTATTTATTTAACGAAGAATGCTGTCAGTCCTAGGCACCATCGACACGGGTCTTCTTTAGATCTAATTTATTTAAGCAATAAATATTTAATTTAATTTTAGCTATAACATAATTACTATTATTGCATTTTGCACCTTATGTTAATCATAAATCCATTTATTTATGTGCAGGATGAAGACAAGAAGTCCGGCACGGGCGACGGCCATACGACAGAAGATGAGTCCTCACAAGACTCCAAGGGTGAGTGCCTGGTGTCTCAAGACGCCCCGGCCCAAGGTAATCTCGATGTAGATCAACCACCCGAAGACAAACCCCAACAAGGTCAGAGTAAAATGTTTGTGGGTAATCTGTGTTCATCTACATTGCAACTAACCTGTGGGACACTAATGTTTCATTGCATCGTGTGTTTTTGTTCACCCTGTAAGCGTAAGATTTTTCAGTCTCGTCTCAATAGCGGTGAGATTGAGGAGGGGCTTTTGTGTATTGAGTTCTGTATTTTTTTGTTTCTCCTATGCTTTTAAGTCTTTTTTTAATTGGAAATATGTACCTTTAAAACATGCTGAAACCAGGGTTTTTTTAATAAGAAACATCATGTTTATGACTCAAGCTAAATTAACCAGGGTGTAAATCATTCAAACACCATCAAACAAACAAAAAATTTTTTGTTAACACACCCAAATTACAAGGCATAAGTAAATCGGTAGCACTATCAATTATTACACAATAGTTATTTAGTTAATCATTTTTTGCAGTTGTAAATTATCTTGTACCTATAACTGTAAGATAAGAGTACACCGACGCAAGATAAGTTTGTTAAGATGTACAAACACAAAAAAAAAAAGAAATAAGTGTGTTGGTATAGAGACCAATTTTGCTCAAGTATGCATATTTGTATGAAAGTATGTTCTTCTATAGTGCTGAAACTAAGCACTCGTCGGATGGTGACTGAGGTTTCAATCGATTCTTTACTAAGATTCTGTGAGGCTAAGTACATGTTATAAGACAAAATCATACATTTACATATAATTCTAGAGTATCTTAATAACCGATTGAGTTTTTTTTTGCTCATATTGGTGTGTTTTAATTATAATAAATATCTGACATACACAGTCAGGGTACGGGGCGACGCGTGTCGGACAAGGTGTGTGTGAGCAACTCAGATCCTGCGCGTACTGTAGCCTACGAATAAAAATAAGTCAAGAAGCGTAATTGGCATTGTTCATTTTTTTTAGTATGCTCCAATTCGAAAACCATTTCGAGGAAAACCATCAATTATCCGATTTATCTTGTCCAATTTCAAAAATACTTTATGATTGCAGATATTTTTGTAAAAGTACTTTGAACCTTTGTTTGACCGAACGACCGAGTTTTTAGACAGAATCCAGCATCGAATGTTTGCCACAAAAATGAAAAAAAAAGTTTGGCTATGGCAACTGTCACGTGTCACTGTCAAAACCATAGACAAAGCCGTTTTTTTTTATAGCCAGCCGAACGAAGGCGATTGGGATTCTGTCTAAATTCACGAATTATCAAACAGCGAAAAAATATTTATTATTAATTAACAAAGCTACGTAAAAGCATAATATTCAAATTAGTTGCTTGAAATAGTCCATTTTATCAAATAAAGGTGTTAAAAGCACAGCTTAAAAAAAATGAACAATGCCAATTCCTTAACAGTTGCCGCTTCGATTGGCATTCCACTTACGCACACAAACTAACAGCACTGCAAACGTAACACCTGTCACTAAGACCGACAATACTTGCACGCGATTAGTCCGCGCGTCGTGATTGTGTCCGACTACTTGCGGTAAGGGAAGGGTGCGTGGATCGCATGCATCCAGAGTCGTCAAGTATGGTGTCCTAAAATATTTATTTACATACATATGAAAGGTCAGTCCTCTATTTTTCATATCTGAATGGCTTCTACACCATCTCACACAACACGATGGCATATTTTTCTAACGTATTAGCGCAAAAATGCAATGATAACGTCACGATAACGGCTCGAGCGTCCCGGCCGAACTATTTCGCCGCGCGGTACATATTTTAAGCCCCTCCCCCTGCGGTTCACTTCGCGTGGAATGATTTTTCGGGCTTAGTTACGCTTCTTGACTTATTATTATTCGTACACTGTAGCATAACTTCTGTTTGCTAACGTCGGAACGATATTTCTCTGAGATGACACCTAGCTAGATCGATTTTACGCCTCCAAAAACATCTCCACACAGAAAATTTGTCAGAAATGTTATAAATAGATAAAAAATATTAATATTAATTTAATGATAGATAGATAGAATGGAAAAAGAGACACAAGACTCTTGAAACTACAAGTTGCATTACATTGCCCGTCTAAGATCGATAACTTCTTGGTTCATAACTCTGCGGACCCGCAATGTATGCAATTGTCACGGTATTTCTCATATCACACTGAAATATTGCCAGACTGCAATATTTTTACGCCGATGCTGGCAGAATATGCTGAACCACTTTTACTAACCTATCTATATTGTACCTACCATATTCTCAGAAATAAATAATTGATTGATTGATCGATTGATTGAAAATAAAGTTTTACGCGCGCGAATTCGCGAGCTCCATGCGTCCACTCGTAAGCCATAAAACATGAATTTTTAAAGCAACATTAAGGAAATAACAAACAGAATAGACTGTCATTTTATTTGTGTCGCGGCCATCCATTCAATCATACACAAGCCACCATCAGCCGTTCGAAAGCGTGTCGACAAAACGATTCTCAAAGTTGCATTGAGAGCTGTTTTCAGTGCAGTCGCATTTGGACCACCGATGCGAAACAATGTCTCCAAATATTTAAAAATAAGTAATAAAATTGTAGACAATGTATCCAAAGTGTAGATGATCTGAAGTTGATGCCATCGGGTTTAAATTCAACCTTGTTTTACTTGGTTGTTTTATCAAATTCATACCGTTAAATAACACAAATCATCATCACTTGCAACAGCCATGTCCAGTGAAGGTAAGTTCTTTAATTTTAAGTATTCAATTGGTAGATAATATAATTTAATATAAACAAAAAGTAACGGACAACCAGCAGAAAAGTTGTTAAATACTTTACGAGGGACTAGACTAGAAGATCTACACACGATCTTATTGTTTTGACGCTCTCGTATCAGATCTTTTTCGTTTCTTTCATTTTTCAGCTACTGCTGAGTTAATGAACTAACACTTAACACGCTTCACTTGGTGTCTTATATTAAACGACAGCCTCTAGCGGCACGTTACTATAATAGTACGTTGGACAATAATTGTCATAGTATTTGAAATGACTAACGCGTGCGAGACGCTTGTACCGGTGAAAATCTCAGTCATAGTTCACTCTTAGGTTTATAAGCTCCCAAACAGCATACAGAGTGATAGTATTTAAAAAGATCTTCGGGTCTGTCTTGCGGTCCCACTTACTCATATGGTTTTGATACTGGAATCAGCCGATGGTGCCCGAAACCCGAATGTCGTTCTAGGAGCTAACGAATTTTTCTTGCGATCCAAAGGTAGTTACAAAAAACTAACTATAAAGGGTTTACTATTTTGATGTGTTAAAGAATGCTTGTAGTTGTTCAAAGCATGCTGCTCAAGTATCTCGCTAAACCGGGTCGTTCATATAAAAACAAGGCTCTACGCTGACTAATCTTTCCGCCTACACATGCCTATTTTGATGACGTAAATGCACCAAATTATATAGTGTGGTGTGAACTATAACCACGTACTATTTTAGTTCTTGCGCTGTGTTCTGTCGTGGTGAGTAAGAAAAGCGGTTAAATTACAGGCACGTGGAAGTATTCCCAGCCCAGAAAAAACTATTATACATATAGACGGGAATGCATATAAACATGTGACTACGATTGTCCTCGTACATGTAACTCTCATTCATGAGTGTAACGTGCATACAATACAAGCGATCCAGCTCTTCGAGCTTTAGAATATGAGAGCAAGCTCGGAGAATGTGTTTCGTGTTCAGATAACCGAGACTGGTATAGGTTTAGGTAGTGACCATAACGTTACTTATACAAACTCTAAAGTACACGGCCGGCTAAAGCTACGGCTAGCGATGCGGTCAAAATGTCGACGTTTAATAAATAATGAAGGGCGCGATTGCGATTCAGTCTTGTATATTACAATTATTGAATTACTTGCAGATGACTTGCTCCAAATTATAGCTGAACCTTACATACTAGGGATCTTGTTAGCTTTTCCATCTGTAGACTAAGGCAGTAGTTAACAGGGGTGTGATTTTCTAAGACTCGCCAGTGAGTTATTGCTGTGCTTACCAATGTGTTGTCTGGTCAACTGGTCGCCGCTCGACCAACAACATAAGACTCTTCATTCTGTATAATGACTGGCAGAGAACGGATCATGTTATAATTGCAAGTCGAGTGCAGCGTAACTAGCGATACCGTCACACGGGCGAATTTCTTTTAGAGTATGACGCCCCAACCCAGCAACGACTAAGTGCGATCGGCGAGCGAATTCTCTGTTCATTGCACCGCGTTTCATTGGCAAAATACTCAATGAATTACAAATATGCTCGATCTAGGCTCAAATCTATTTTCATACAAATCAAATTCATTCAAATCGCGAAGTTCAATTCTCGCGAAGATTACGCTTGACCGCGTGCGAGCTTGTTCTCTGTCCATTGTGCGGCCGAGACGCTCGCCTCAGGGGATATGGCAGAAGTTCCATAATTCTAGTTCCATATGGAACTATCGGGACATATGTAAATGTCAAATAAATGATCTCAATAGTTTCATATGGAACTACATACTAGGCTTTACACCTGGTTTGTTTTTAACAAACTTCATAAAAGTTTGACCCGTATGTTTGTACGTATGTGTATGTATGTATGTTTGTCTGTCTGCGATTATCTCCGGCCACGTTTTACCATTAAATACATTTTTTACCGAGGGATGCACACACGATCCCTTGTATAAGAAACAAGGTAAAACCTTAAGTGTCATATACTTGTACCTACTTGACAATGTTAACTGAAGTATGTAGGTAATCAATGTGCCAAGTAAAATATACAAAGGTCGTACTTAGCAGAGGTAGACGTTTGATATGAATATCCCAATTGTTCCATATGGAACTAGAAAATATGGAACTTCTGGGATATCCCCGCCTCACAGTGGTCATCTGGCAGCACACGCAATGAACAGAAAATGCGTCCTATGTTGCGTGTATTCGCGGCTAAACCGTTACTTGTACATTTTGTTTGTTTGCTTTCTTACCAAAAAGGCAAAAAGGTCTAGCCAATTGGCTCTTCTAATTAACAATGTAACATTCAGCACTCCGCGTTGGATAAGGACGAAGGAAAATAATATCTATTCTTAGATGCAATAGAGCGACAATTAACGACTGTTTATCTGACTCTTATCGTATACATACAGGTCGCTATCGGGATTCTCATAGTAACGCTCCTATTGATATAGTAAAATAGCTCTTCTCTAATCATTCGATTTATCAGGAAGTGCAATCTACATTTTAATACTAGAAACGTGATAACTACTTAATAGGTAGGTACTTAATGCAATTCCAAACTTCAATTAACTAATGTGCTGTCTTTCCAGTGTTTGTTTTTGCATGGAAAGTCATAGATATTTATAATACACGATTAAATATCTATCGACATCTCTGAGTGTGGCAAACACGACTCAAACGGAATACGTTCAGAAGAAAACCCTAACAAGGGAACAAAAAAGCTGTTGGTAGTTGATAGTATGTATTCATTTATTATAATTTTACGATGCGGCTACCGTCAGTCTGCCCAACCTATCAATGAAACTATTTGATAATAATCATTTTTAGGGTTCCATAGCCAAAAAGGCATAAACGGAACGCTTGTAGTTTTACCCTGTCCGTTCGTTTTCCGGTATGTCACCTGCACCATTAGTAAGACTAAAAACAAATAAGCATAAGAGGCTTTTAAGTAACTTTTTTGGATAACGAGGTTATCTTTTAAGGAGCTATTTTGATTTTTGGAGAGAGAGAGAGAGAGAGAGAGAGAGAGAGAGAGAGAGAGAGAGAATGTTGTCTCCACTCTCTAACGTTTAAACACGGCATAAAAACAAAGTTGCAGAAAAAAACACCTAAAGTTGTCCTTATACAAAAGGGCGTAACGGCCACCGACTTTCCTATGCGGATATGCCCTTTGTTAGTGGCTCAGCGGTCGTTGTAGTAACCATGTTAACAGTTGCTACTGAACCCTCCGTTATGCGTGGGCCGACACGCGTGGTCAGTTTTTTATGAAATATTTCTTGAATGACCGTTTATAGTCCGGTTTTGTAGCGACTGTTACTTCCGGAATGTCCTTAGTTGCGGTTTCATAATTACATGTTGTATACATTAGTATAATTTGTATAGAAATTGGCCAGTCATTTGGCCTATTCATCATTTATTCCCTTTTACGTAATTACGTCATCAAATTCAGAAATATCTTTTGTATTTGGTTATTGGTGTTTCTATCAATAATTAGACGGTTTAAATGCCGTTGAATAGTGACTCCGGCTTATTCCCTCACAAGTTCAGTAAACGTACAATCGCGAACCGAGATTGTTGAGCCACTCACCGATGTTTGTAACTTGGCTGTGTAATGCAAATCGAATAGGTGTCAGCTAGTCGGTAACATCGGGCATTGATTACACGGCTAAATTGCGAACAAGGGCCAGTGGCTCAACAATCCCGCTTCGCGACTGTACCGTAGAGGAGTTAACTTGTTACAAACAGTATATTTCATGACTAATTTGAAACGTAAATGCGGCATTAGTTGGTCAAACCTATGTGAGACTTGCGTTTGGTTTCCGGACCTGTATAATATTTGCAAAAATTACACTCAATGTCAATCGATAACTTTTATTAATTTGCACGTTTCGTATTCCGGTTTAGATTACGGCGTTTAGACTATTTGTATTCAAGGCCGGCATCACGAGAACTGTGAAATCATGTTATGAGGTAGTTTCGTAAACAATCCTTATAAATAGTTTGAAAATATTTTCTGTCCTTATCATTCGTTCCAAAAACGGGGTAAAAAGTTGCTTTGCATATAATTGCGATTATTTTAGTTTTCAATGGAATGTTTATAATGTTGCTACTGAATAAGTAAATAGTGTCCAGATTGAACATACTAAGCATCAAACACTAATAATAACAGTATTTGGGCGAGGACCAAAAAGTTGCACATCGTTAAAGTTGCGTTAAAATTTCCACTAACTTTTTCACAATATAAAAGTCGAGCGTGATTTAGCGTGTGCCGCGTGCGTAAGGGATAAATACGCGATTAATGTGTGTGTATGTAATAAATAAACAATAACATATCCAACTACTATTTTCCCCGCTTAATTCTCTATATTCGCCACAAAGACACGTGTCTTAAAAACACTAAACTTGCGAGTTGCGAGAGCGAAATAGTATTTTATACAATCGTTGCGTAATGAAGGCTCTTAAAGTCGAGTACTGTGTTTAAGTAAGGTACGAGATTTGAAAATTGTACCTTCCACTTATGAATTAAAAGAACTAATGAGACGTCGTTATAAGACTGTTTCTGATTGGCCAATTACGTCAATTACCTACTAACCAATCACGTAACAGAAGAAAAAAGTTAGTGTGTTCAAATGGAAGCAAATTTGCTAGATATTTCCAACTTTACATTGGGTGCGTTCCACTAAGCGATCACGACGCTCAATCGAAGTAACTAAGTTCTAATTTTGAAATTATTATAGTCGTCTAGAGCGTTGTATAATAATCATTATAGTTGAGTCCGAAGTGCCATAGACTATCCAAGATTAAAAAGTATGTGGTTGCAATTTTGTCCATAAACACATAATTGACAGATTAAAATCAACGAGTAGAAAAAAGGAATATAGTTTGTAGAATGTTAAGGAGCTTTTGCTGGAATATAACATTACCGACAATACTTGCTGTCCACAGCTTCTAAGTCTTGATATGGTTGGTCGTGTCGAATGGTCGCCGTCCTTGCGGAACAGAACCTTCACGATGTTTTTCTTGGCAAAATAATGCGGTATCCCCTTTTCCTTCCACTTCTACACCGCAGTGCTGGAGTTCAGAACTCGTAATTGGTTTATGGAGAGCGATGCCCACTCTCATAAGGCCCCTTAGTCACCTTTTACGACACCCGCGGGAAGAATTGCTCCCGTCCTATTCTAAAACTTGTCACAGCAACACATCCGTCGACATGCCGCGATAATTTTGATCGTGTACGCCCCTTTAGGAATACGGTCTAAATTACCTACAGCGAAAGTAATGTAATCAACTCACATTGCTAACTGTAGGCTTTAATCTTTATTTTCTTTCGTCACAGGCGACGCCAAAAGCACGACAGCCAACGGCAAGGAGGACGACGCGGCCGGCGATGACGCTAAGGACGAGAAAAGAGATGCAAAAGCGGGGGGAGATGTGAAAAAGGTATGTTATGGTACAAAGCCTGGCATTATATTCCGAAATCTCACATTAATAGTCATTAATATGAGAGTAAAAGTGATGGTAGGATACGAATTTCGTAGTAGCCCCATGCCGAAACGCTCTGCTGCGCGAGGGTTTTAGGACAATATTATTATTTATTTTTAACACATAATTTTTACTGATACTTTGATATTCATCCAACATAATTTATAACAAATTTCAAGTCAATCCAACCACTTGAAGTTTTCGACCCAAATAAACACATTGCATGTTAAATAAAAGCTAATTTTGCCACAACAAAACCCGTTATATTTTGATAGTACCGAGTGGGTATATTGTTTTTAGCTATTAAAAGTTTAGGGGAATCGGGGCGCAATTAAATTCAGTAATAATAAGCAACCAATATCTAACTAGACACTACAACGATTACTGCCTTGTTAAAGCAGGTTGTTTGCCTTTCATTTGAATGCTAATTATACGTCTTCTTATTTATCTTAGGAAGAGAATGGGGAAACTCATGAAGAAGATGAGAAAGATGAGGTAAAAGAGACGAAGGGTGCTAAGAAGGCACCCGCCAAGAAGAAGGCCAAGAAAGAGGTAACACTAGCATGAATATCTGTTGTAACTATATAGTATTTTAGATAACGTGTTTCTTCTTAGTCAAGCAAAATTTCAAAGCATTTTTTTTTTATTTGCACTATTGAAATATTTACTGTGCGGTGGTTATCGCCTAAAAAGGCGAAAAGTGGAAAACATTAATTTGTCACCTATGTTTAACACTGGCTTTTATCAAATATTTTATTGATATTTGCTTTCTGTATTGCGTAAACGCAAGCTCAAAGTAAAATAAAAGAGAACTACCATTATGTTTTGGCCTAAATTTTGAATTGCATAATAATTGCATTTTAAATGGTATCCGGAAACATCTCTAAGACCCTTTCACTTGTTTATTGGTTTAGGATACTGAGGAAGAAGATGAAGACGAGGAAGAAGAGGAGGAGGAAGAGGAAGAGGAGGGTGAAGAGGGGGATGAGGAAGGAGAGGATGTTGAGAAGAAGCCCAAAGAAAAGTAAGTAAAGAAAATATAAGACCCAATTCCCTGGCCATTATAGTCTTACCACGCGGTCTCTCTCACCGTCTCTCTTTTTACCACCATTTTACACTGTTTGACAGATGGAAAAAATGAATGTGATTGCTAGCGCATGTGCGTTTACAAATTTAGTCTTCAGATTGAAATTAGAGTCTTGACTGTCCAACATTTTCGACTTGTTTTGTCATACTGTACTGCAGAAAAGAGACTATATACTAATAAGTCTTACTGTCACTGCATTTGATTTTTTTTTCTCAGATCATGATCTGTACAGTGCTTCTAGGTTCTTAATGTCTCCCGGCAAACTTTGTGTTTTTTCATAGACTTCGTAAAAGACGTAGGTTGCCGGCAGACATTAAGAAAATAGAAGCCCCTGGATGTCAAACCTGTAGAATCGAGTACAAACATGTTTTATACATTGTGGACATGGTGCGACTGTAGTTGAAGACAAGTTATGCGTAGATATTGAAATGTGATGTTTCCATGGCAGAGTTAAGAAGCCAGTAAAGAAGCCTAAAGAGGGAGATGAGGAGGGCGACGAGGAGGAGGGAGACGAAGAAGAGGGCGAGGAGGAAGAGGAGGAAGAAGAGGAAGAGGAGGAGGCGCCCAAACCCAAGCCCAAAAAAGAGGTATGTATGCTAGGAAGTCATATTAATATGTATGCCTCTCCAACTAGCGAAAGTTAGCAGTCAGCTCCAATCTGTCTGTTTATCAGTCAAGCCATTTTGACATCCTATGTGTAAAGTCTGGTGATAATAAAATAACAGCTAATGAAACTGAAACTGCACCTATGATACGCAACTGGTGTTGGATGTCTATGAGCGGTGGTGCTCTCTTAACAATAGTTAATCTAATGGCTTGTTTGCCATAGCCACTCTATTAAAAAAAAGTGGATCTTGCTTGACTTAACGTTGTAGTGGACAAAATAAATTTGACAATCAAGTACATACATCGTCCCGACTAATTGGCGTTTCCGAATTATTTAAACGTGTGCCACCAATGGCACGCGTGCCATTGTTTCGCCATCTCTGTCCTTGCTAATTGACTTGTGGGCTAATCTGTGGCGTTTTGTAGTTTCATGTCTTGGGTTCATACTTTATATGAGATTGTTTGCAGCCAACAGAGCCGCCGGTGCCGCTGCCCAACGGTAAAGGCACCCCTCTCGGTCACATCAACAACGTGGAGATATCGCTGTCTCGCTTCAAGACCCAGGACCAGAAATTGCTGCATCAGTACCTGTATGGGGTGAGATATAATTGTATTATCTATTTCTACACACACACACACACACACACACACACAAATAACGTTTTTATTCCAATATGGGAACCAGAGGTTAAAACGACTACGCTTATCCCTATCACTACATGTTATAAAACAAAGTTCTCAGCCGCGTCTTGTCTGTCTGTGCATAATAAACTCGAAAATTACTGAACGTATTTTCGTTTCCTTTTCACCAGTACATAGAGTGATTCACGAGGAAGGTTTAGGTATATTGTATTGTATATATAATTTGTCAAGATTTTGTGTAAATTGGTTGTAGTATATCGATTGTTGGAAGTGTCGTAAATAGTCAAGCTGCCTGAGATACAAACTTGATTTCTGCGTAAACGAAGTCGCGTTCACCATCTAGTGTTTGTTACCTCTTCTCTCTTAAACCACTATTGATTTATATGGGAAATACGCGACCAAAATTTCGTGTCGACTTTATACATATTTAAATGTTCCGTTTGTTGCAGCAACTGTGCCTCGATCGTAACGTGAAGCGCAACATAAAGAAGTTCCGCGGCTACGAGTGGGCGGCCGGCTCGGCCGAGTACAAGGCCAAGGTCGAGGAGACGACCAAGATGGAGCCCAAACAGATACGCACCATGTGCGAGATGCTCGACCTCGACAAGAAAGGTAACTGTTGTCTTTTAGATTTGATTTTTTAATGCAGGCGATCTAGGAAAGTGGAGGATCCGGAAGGCGTATGCCATTGCTCTGTGGTTTCATTTAGACACCAGTATAGTTTTTAATTTTTAATTTTATCCTTAAACAAAGAAAACAATTTAGATTTTAATGAAGTTAAACTAAAAATTTGGAAAATTGAAAAGACTGGTGTGGGATTTCTAAGCATTTAAGTGACAAATAACACGGTTCTTAAAATTAAGACAGCTTCTTTGAGCAAGCATATCATCAATGCGAGATAAATCTGTGTTATAATACTTTAGACAACGGCTGAAATAAGAGTTAGCATAGTACTTAGTGCGAGATCCAGGTGAACTTTTTAGTGCAAACTTAGATGTTTTTTTGATAAAATTATTGTCATTTTACACGTGATTGTAGCCGAAAGTATGCAACGACGCGCGAGCCTTCCGCGATCGGCCGTAGTCGCATCCGTTCACATTTTTTCAGATTCGATGCGAAGCGGTGCGATGATGATTTTACCCTAGCGACAGTATTAGCTAAAAGTTAAGAGTGCCTTCGCTGCTGACACTAGCGGTGTTTGCAGGGTCCGTGTCGGAGCTGTCGGCGCGCCTGGTGGGGTTCCTGCAGCAGCCGCAGAAGAACTCCCCGCATGCGCGCGGCGTCGCCCGCCCCCCGCCCGCCGCCGCCGCCACCCCCGGCGGCCGCCCGCGCCGCTCCGCCACCGTCAAGCTGCACAACAGAGGTATATACTGCCCGCACGCGCGCGGCGTCGCCCGCCCCCCGCCCGCCGCCGCCGCCACGCCCGGCGGCCGCCCGCGCCGCTCCGCCACCGTCAAGCTGCACAACAGAGGTATATACTGCCCGCACGCGCGCGGCGTCGCCCGCCCCCCGCCCGCCGCCGCCGCCACGCCCGGCGGCCGCCCGCGCCGCTCCGCCACCGTCAAGCTGCACAACAGAGGTATATACTGCCCGTACGCGCGCGGCGTCGCCCGCCCCCCGCCCGCCGCCGCCGCCACGCCCGGCGGCCGCCCGCGCCGCTCCGCCACCGTCAAGCTGCACAACAGAGGTATATACTGCCCGCACGCGCGCGGCGTCGCCCGCCCCCCGCCCGCCGCCGCCGCCACGCCCGGCGGCCGCCCGCGCCGCTCCGCCACCGTCAAGCTGCACAACAGAGGTATATACTGCCCGTACGCGCGCGGCGTCGCCCGCCCCCCGCCCGCCGCCGCCGCCACGCCCGGCGGCCGCCCGCGCCGCTCCGCCACCGTCAAGCTGCACAACAGAGGTATATACTGCCCGCACGCGCGCGGCGTCGCCCGCCCCCCGCCCGCCGCCGCCGCCACGCCCGGCGGCCGCCCGCGCCGCTCCGCCACCGTCAAGCTGCACAACAGAGGTATATACTGCCCGTACGCGCGCGGCGTCGCCCGCCCCCCGCCCGCCGCCGCCGCCACGCCCGGCGGCCGCCCGCGCCGCTCCGCCACCGTCAAGCTGCACAACAGAGGTATATACTGCCCGTACGCGCGCGGCGTCGCCCGCCCCCCGCCCGCCGCCGCCGCCACGCCCGGCGGCCGCCCGCGCCGCTCCGCCACCGTCAAGCTGCACAACAGAGGTATATACTGCCCGTACGCGCGCGGCGTCGCCCGCCCCCCGCCCGCCGCCGCCGCCACGCCCGGCGGCCGCCCGCGCCGCTCCGCCACCGTCAAGCTGCACAACAGAGGTATATACTGCCCGCACAGCAGTGGTGCAGCAGTCTACCACCGTCATGACAAACCATTCACCATTCCTTTCTATTTAACGGTAAAATACGAGAGATTGTGAACACGATTGCGTGAGCCTGTGCTAAATTACATGTTTCTTTTGCATGTTACATGAAAATTATTATGGTTACAATGGTAGTTTATTTGGCAGTATGGACGATGGCATTTCATTTAAATGGTAAAATATTTTAAAACAATGTTTGAATATTTAAGCATTTCTTTGCGCAGGTTATTCTGACGAGGAGTACGAAACGGATCCAGAGACAAAAGTTAAAGGTCCCAAACCGGCTAAAGATGGATCAGAAGACTCTGATGTAAGTAAAAAACATTTAAAAAAGTAGTTTCTATCACTTTGTTGGCGTGATCATTATGTACACCAATACCAAAAAAAGTCTGGTCAATCAATAGTAAGTAACCTGTATGTCGTGTGCAGGGTTCGTTCAACCCGAGTGGTTCAGAAGAGGCGGATTCTGACTTCGACCCCGAGGCGGGAGAGGGCGTCAGCGGCGTTGTGCGCAAGCGCAAGAGCACCGGCCGCCGCCGCTCTGCCGGCAAGCCCGCGCAGCGCGGGCGCAAGCGGGGCGCCAAGGCCAAGGTACACACACCAACACTAACACCCACACAAACATATACAAACACAAACATACATCAACATTCAAACGTGATTGTAACACTATTAATAGGTACATTCCATTTAAAAGAGACCTTTTATCAACGGGAATATTAGTAATAGAGGATATTTCATCTGAAGCAGACCTCGTAACTTACTGTCTTACTGTGCAGGCCGGCGGCAAAAAGGTGCGCGGACGCCGCGCGCGCTCCGAGAGCGAAGAGGAGAGCGAGAAGTCCGGCAGCGAGAGTGAAAACGAGTCGGCTAGCGACGCGGAAGACTCCGACGTAAGCACCAGCCGAGCACACTAGCACGCCCATTGCTGTTATTTTGTAGTTTTGAATATCATCTTACTCCTCTCTTCAAGTGTTTTGATTGCTTATTTTTCTACGATAAAGTGCACTTATGCACTTTGCCTGAATATCTCTGCAAATGATTTTTAAATTATGGTTGATAAATATTTTCATTTCGTCGATGTTAACCTCCTGCCGCCCAGTATCCTACATAACATAATTGCATGATTGACTCTAGATTTGAATTCCAACAACCAAAATTTGGGCCGCAGCAGGATAAAATTGTACGGCATCAAAGTTAACTAAACAAAAATTACGAATTACAACCACCTGCTGAAGTATTTAGGATTGTAAGACCGTGTATACGGTTTTTAATTTTATTGGTCATCTAGGAGCCGAAGTCGAAGCGCGGCCGGCCGGTGGTCAAAGGCAGGGGCAAGGGAGCCGTCGCCACCAAGAACGCCAAGGCGACGCCCGTCAAACGGAAAGCGCCCACGCCGCCAGGTAAGCGCTTAATGTACAGGTTATACGCAGGTTACTTGGACGCCTTTGTTCAACATTGGACGTCTTTCGGCTGATGATGACGCGGCTTAGTACTGGTGTTTCATCTTAGACCTCTCTGTTTACTATCTTAAACGGCCGAGCGAGAGCGAGTGGATGTAAGTTCGCATTTCTCGACTGATTCTCTTGAAATTTTGTGAGCAGATTCGTTAATTACATGCTTATTTTCTGTCGATGGAAAAATATGAATAGCATATTCCTGACTGACCGATTTGCTAACGGATATTCCAAATCCTTTGATCTAGAAAGCTCAACATTTTCATCGAGTTATCGCATAGGGATTAGGGAGTTCAGAAACGGAGACTAAGCCGCTGGCGCTTGCTAGGATATACGTTTAGACGTCTTTGAGTTTTGTAGTTATGATTGAACTGTTTACAGCTAAGAAAAAGCCAGCCGGCAAGGCGGCAGGGCGGCCGGCCAAGAAACCAGCCAAGAAGGCAGCGTCTTCCGAAGAGTCCGGCGAGGGCAGCGAGGAGGAGGAGGGTAGCGAGGAGGAGGAGGGCAGCGAGGAGAGCGACGCGCCCGTCGACAAGAAGGGGAAGCGCCCGCCCACGGTCAGTCGCGCACCCAACTAATATAGTGATAAGGTTATGTTAGGCAGCGAGCAGGGATTGATTAGGGGAGCTGAAGGTCGAGTTTAGTGGCAGGCCATGGAAAGACTACAAAGCGAATGTCGCCGCTAAAATAGAAGTTATTTGTCGTTTCTGGCGCAAAATTTTAAATTATCGTGTTTGGTTCAGGACGATGAAATCAAAAAGTACGTGAAGGAGATCCTGGAGGGAGCCAACTTGGAGCAGATCACGATGAAGACCGTGTGCAAGCAGGTCTACAGCCACTACCCCGACTTCGACCTCGCGCACAAGAAGGACTTCATCAAGGCCACAGTCAAGTCGGTACGTACCACAATGTTGTAGGCTTGTTTCCTTACCAGAGATCGTTTATATTGTCTATGGCGCGTTATTTTTTTGTTATGATATATGATGGCAAATTTTGTGCTTGTTCCACCTGATAGCTAGAGTCATTGACGACTCTCTGGCGCCATAAATGTAGATATCGGTCGAAAAAATTCAAAACTATAATATTAAATTGACACAAAGTTGCGAAGGGATATGCGCTGCCACTTGCCAGCCTAAAGGGATAAGATAGAATAAAAATACTAGCCTCGTCCTATGCCGTTTGACGGGAATAAATGGTTTATGTGATTGGTCTTTGGTTGAATACTAGTTTCAGCCGGACGATACAAACTTCGATATAGTTATGTTAACTGATAATGATAATAAAGTAATTATTTAAAATATTGTTATTAGGTTTCGGAAACATCTATTTGCGTTAGATTAGAATTATAATTTTCAGGTTGATTATTAAGTTCCCGTATAGTATAGTAGGCCGTATAGTGCATATGAATAGGCACCGGAGATTTGATCGCACGGTAAGACAGTATGAATGAATACGACTTGACATTTATTGCTAATGTCGACTCCATGTCTCGCTAACGTCTCACCGGGCGATGAACTCCGATGCCTAGATATAAATGTTACTGTTTTATTTATTTTGATTTGTTTTTTCTCTTTTTTGTTGCAGTGTATTTAAGATGTTAGGAGTTAAGGGCGGAGTGTAGATGTCTTCATAGTATACCTATAGTTTATAAAAGGACATAGTTATATATTATTACAATAATAATATATTATGAAAATAAATATCTGAGGCAGTGGAACACCCGCTTTTTTTCAAGGTAGACTTTTGCTTTTTATTTATTTTTGCATGTTTTCCCATAAAAACAAACGGCGTATAAGTCTTTAATTTTGTCTGTTGTTTAACAATTTCGAACCGTTTCACCAGAAAAAGGTTTAACTAATTTAATTAGTTTTTTCCTATTTGCAGTCTTTAATAAATAAATGTATATTTCAGCTCATTTCATCGTGAGCAGTGACTACTCGGCCGCAAACACATTCATAGAAAAGTAAGATACACCACTTAAAACATTAGACTAATACCGCGCCGCGACCCCGCTCGCCACGGGCTATTCAGATCACTTCAAATGTATATCTCGGATAGAATTTGATATAATAACATCTTGCGAGCTATCGAGTGGATACAATGCGACATCACATCAATAAAATGTTGGTATTATCTACCAATGACTTTTTAATTTCATTTTTGAATGAAGCTTTGATGAGTAAGTCTGTTGCAAGTCTTATTATTATTGTGCATGACTTGTTCATTCCTCAAACTTTTAATTTTAGAAGGATTGTCAGATATTGAGATCTTGTCAACCTTGCAACAGCTAATGCTTACATACATAAAAATAAACTACAATGAGATGGCTAACTAAACGACATTGGCAGACTAGGGCAGAATGGTAGGTATTTTGATTTATAAAAGCTGAGTCAGTTACAAATCAAATGTTATTTAAATTTTACATCTGATTGTAATTAAAAATCTTTTTTAAATCGCGATCTAATTACATTGAATTATTTTGTAATAAATATAATGAAATATTGAAGTTGTTGATTCATTCTACATGGTCTTTTTGATCCAATAATTTTTTTAACCCAGATTTTGTTTGTTGGCATAATTTCTTTGTTTTTGAGACTTGAATTTTCAGGTTGTTGTCACGTAAATAATTTCCTGAGGGTTAAAGAAAATTAGACTATTCTAGATTTAAGAAGAGAGTTGAAGTAGTTTCGAAGTGCAAAATTAAAGAGATCAGTGTCAATTGAAATATTACATCATATGACTTGAGAATGAATAAGTTTCATCTAACATTTTCGGGTAGTTGCAATTTAAGCCGTAATGAGAGCTCTTATAATAGTTGCTAGTCCTACACTTTCATTGTAGTTAGAACTTTTTCATTCTCAGGTTACGATCTTGATCCATTTATCCGAACCAAGTATCCAAAACTATCGGAACTCTCTTTTTAAAGCTCGATTGTAATGTAACATTTTAGATTAAGACCGTAATGAATCGAAATTTAGTATCAAGACGGATTGACTAGAAATATGTCCCAGTTTCATGGCATTGAGAAGTGTATTGTAGCTTATCTGTGCTCTTGCAAATTAGTCTGAATAGCTCCTACTCTCGTCAACATTTACAAGCTTTGTTCGACGCCGGGCAGCGTCGCGGCGCGGGCATATGTAATTTTATGTTGTAGGAATAATTTCCACTAGTGTAAGGATAACGATGTAAGCAGCTCTAGGTTTTTTTTACAACTATGTTTTCACTGTCTGCAACGTCTCTTGTACTATTCTATTTTTTGTTGGTGTATATTTTAAGTGGAAACTGCAGCCTGCGTTAAGTTCACGCTTTATTCAAGTTCATCGGTTTACGTTAGCCATATCCATAACCTTACCAGAGGAGAGTCAATGAAGTATCTTTTTCATTTCGATAGTATTTTTCATTTGGATTTTATACGCTATTTTTAAGGTCTAACTTTTGAATGCTATCGAAGTGGATACGAGTCTGATAAATTGCAGGATCACTCCTCAATTAGCTCCCGGGGAATATTTTGAGTTACTTCTGCCACTTAACGCAAGAGCTGTTTACATTTTTCAGTCATTGAGTTAAGTACCATTGTTTATTTTTTTAACATCGAAAACATTGTACAAAGTTCAGGACTATCCCTTTGGCTAAATTAAGTTTAAAAATAGTTGTTGATTGGTTTTTAAAATAATGTCTTGAATGTAAGTTTATTTTTTTAATACGGACGTAGATTTAATGTCGGAATTTCTCGCAGTCTCGCACTATCGCAAAAGTAAAACTATTTGGCTAAGAATTGATTAAGTGTACTTTTAGGATGTGTAAATATACACAGGAAATGGTTTGGGACGTGTGACTAAATATATATGTATTCTGGAAGTAGTAAGTAATATTTAAGAGATCACGATTTTATTGGAGCTTGGACGCTATATTGGAATGATTTGGCCTTGATTCTACCTGAAAACTCACGTGTTACACCACAGACAAAATTAAACTCTAGTAGGGGTCCCACAGCCGTTCGGTTGTTTCGCGGTCAAGTATGCCTTTACATCTTGACATTGTTTAACATTTAATAATAATTGTTTATTATATATGCAATATATGTAGCGTTGACATGCATTTCAAATTAATTGCAGTATGATTTTTTTTATTTAAGTTCTTCAAATGTTTAGTACAATAACATTAAATAAACTAGATCGAACTTGTAGACGGTATGCATCTGACAAGGGGAATGGCATGCAGAATACGGAATAGTATTGTACAGTGTTTTGGTATGCGGTCTACCCGGAGGACGCAATGTACTGCAACAGTGTACCTCAGGTCACTCGCTTCATGTCATGTTTGGGTGCTCTCACGGCATTTGGCGTTCGTAAGTTAGGGCTCGGTCGAGCCGCGACGCGCGCAATACGTGGCGCTGTGGAGATACTATATTTATATTCATAATATTCATATATAGGTATCTCTATACCACGACGCATTGCATACCAACAAACACTGTTTCATGTTTTGTTATTGTCGTCCGCCTCTCGTCCCGACCGAACTCTTATGTTAAGATAGCTGTAAACAACATTAAATGTGTAATTGTGAATTTTTAACCTTAATTTGGTTGACGTTTCTTTGTGTAAATGGCTGAGATCTGTAGCGAAGTAGTGACACGGTGTGATAGCGAGCGACTGGTTCCCTTTTACAATTGGATTATAGATAATAAAGTAAATAAAAGTTTGATATGTCTCTTTTATTTCCATCCTCAATATCAAATATACAATATCTTACAGAAGTGTACTATAATTTACATTTAACTATTTGATTTTACTACTAAATGGCTTTATTGATTTTAATTTATAATGGACGGAATCGAATATAAATGTTATTTAAATAAATTTAAGTACATTTTAGTAATAGGAATGATTACACCATTTCTTGTTAAAAATCAACTTACAGCTAATAAAGGGTGTCCTTATGATTTACACAAAATATTTGTGACTTGAGCGATCCTTAAAACTAATACAGATTACGAATAACTTAATTAGGGGCCATCAATGTCGTCAAGTTTTTTTAGAATGATTCCTGTTTTATCTGGGGCGCGATCGGCTAAGATCAACGCACTCTCTACTAGAAGCCCATATACGTCACACTGCTGGGCACAGGCTTCTCTGAATGAGGGATCCCGCTAGGGCCTAATGCGGATTGGGACCGTCACACACCATTGAATTGCTCCGCTTCACGACAACATGGCCCCTAATTTTTGTTTAAGTTGGTTCATCAAAAGAAACCTTGAAATATAGTGTTTGGCTTAAAACCACTTAACTTCCAAACGCCCTTTTTATTTTGTTAGAAATATTTTGTAGACTATTAAAGCTTGGTCTCGGGCTTGGGCGCAGGTTTCCGACGTCGCCTCCGCTCGTAGTCGTCCAAGGCGAGGGGTCCGTGGGTCGCGAGGGGCCCATGGGTCGGCAGGGGCCCGTGGGGCGCCAGAGGGCTGTGGGTCACGTGGGGAGCGTGGCGCAACTCCGAGTAGGTCTGCAGTTGTGACGCCGCCGAACAGTTTGAGCGGCGATCGCTGTCGTTGTCACCGCTGTCTACGTCGCCTGTGATAGTGGTGAAACAAAAGATGAGAAAAAAGGGAGAAAGGCATTTTAGGCATCTGACTGGTGTTGAAATTATGGTGAGCTAACTAGATCCCAACGAATAATGCGAATATGAGTTTGTTACGCTCTCACGCGTAAACTACTTAACTGATCGTTAGATACAAAATTTGATAGGGAGATATTTTGAACCCTGGGAAGGACAATAGTTTTCATTCCATAAAATTAAAGAGTACAAAGCTTGAGGTCCTAGGCTCGATCCCCGGTGGAGGCAAATATCATAAAATATGTCAGGCGAAATCGACCGACTTCTCTTGACATGTCCCTGACACGTCGTTGGGCATTTATCTGTGGCTAAATAATGGCTCACCGTCGCTGCTGTTGTTGCTGGGTACATGCGCGTCGCGCAGGCGCGGCCGCCGCCGCCAGTAGCGGAACTCCCGCGGCAGCGTGTACGAACGGGGCAGAGAAATCTGGAGCAAACAATATCCAGAATGTGTACTTAACAATCTCCGAAATTCGACTTGAAATACGACTTAGTTAAAATGAATTTAATTCATTTATTTTTATGACAGGGCGGAAAACGAGCAAGTGGGTCACCTAAATAAACGTGAACACCACCCATGAACACCCTCAACAGTCGCAACGACAAAGGATTGCAGATGATTGTTGTTAGCCTGCCGGTTTACTCTCCACGCCGGACCACAGCAAAGCATTGTTGCTTGGAGGCTGGATTAGTGAGTAAAATGGTGGTAGCGGTCCGGACGGACCCTGCACAAGGTCTTACTATCCACAAAATTTAAAGGCTTAGTTGCCGAGGATACGGATTTTTGGAATTTGATTGCGACCGTTCCATGTTGGTCTGGGAGCCAAGAAAAAACAATGTACCTGCTGCTTTTCTTCCCGCGCAGATCGTAAAAGGCCATATAGACTACAAGCCCATGGACAAAAAAAACATGTGAAATGAACTGTAGGCTCTGTCTACCCCATAAGGGATAAAGACGTGATTTGTGTATGTATGTATGTATAAACCAGCGTGAAACACGCTTAGAAGGCTGTTACTATATCATAAAATAACTCTGAGCGCTATGCAGTCTTTTCTGAGCGGTACAGATTTTTTCCCATACATTGAAAAAAAAAATTGCACTAACTTCCGGCACCACCACTTTAAAGCGGCACTAGGTCTTTCGACATTTATTTTTAATCATCTATAACCTATAAAAACGCCGCAAATTAATAATTAGTCGTAATTCCTCACTTGTACCCGAGAAATTCCATAAATGTACCGCTCAGAAAAGACGGCATAGCGCTCAGAGTTATTTTATGATATAGTAACAGTCTTCTAAGCGTGTTTCACGCTGGTTCATTTCACATGTTTTTTTTGTCCATGGGCTTGTAGTCTAATACAGGGAATGGCCATCACTATTTTGATTACCTTTGCAAACGAGCAAGTGGGTCACCTGATGATAAGTGATCACCACTGCCCATAGACACCCGCAACCCCGGAGGGATTGCAGATGCGTTGCCAACCTAGAGGACTAAGATGAAATGCCTCCTGTGCCCGTAATTTCCCCGGCTGTCTTACTCTCCACACCGGAACACAGCAGTGCAAGCACTGCTACTTAGCGGCAGGATTAGCGAGTAAGATGGTGGTAGCGATCCGGACGGACCTTGCACAAGGCCCTACCACCCGCCTGTACGCCCCCAATCATGCTAAACGTGTTACCTACAATACCTTCCTACCCCGTAAGGTATTTGTGTCCCAACGAACAAATTGATTCGTGACCCACTGTGGAATCCTCTCACAGTAAATTTTATAGTGACGTTACATTGAACTGACAAGGAAAATCATGTCACGTTTACTGTGAGAACGTTCTACTGTGGATCAGGAATCAAATGGTTCGATGTTATGATGACGAGTATAGAAGCTATTGCCCGACCGCTTTAATGAACCCTCGCCCGCGCCGCACGGGCGCGGGATAGGCGACAATGGGTGGCCGAGAGAGGAGTGGCGGCAGGCGTGCTACCCGCCCGCACTTAGAGGCCCCCGCGGTCGTCCCACCCCGCGCAGGCGAGGACACATTCAAGCGGTCGGTCTATACCTTCGCCCATTTGTTTAATGGTAGTTGTTATTCACCTGGCTGTCGATGTCGCTAGGCGGGCGCGGCGTGTCGCGCGCCGCCGGGTCCGCGTGGGACTCCTCGCCGCTGCTCGCCGCACCTTCCTCCTTCTTCCTGTTCCTAAACAAAATAGTCTCCAAATTAGTGTTACCGCTCGATAATCCACTATCGAGATATCGTATCTGAAATCAGCTTCCCGAATTCGAAGTTCGCAGTAAACACTACTAACTAATACAGCAAGTTATAAAGTACAGTCAGCGTCATATAGTTCGGTACACCATAGAAATAGTATGGTGTGAACTTTTTGGTCACCAGATGTTTCACACTATATGACGCTGACTGTACTGGGTATACGAAACTCAAATTTCGGCTAAGGGTGTCGCCAGCCGATGACCAAGGGGGGGGGGTTAAGTAGAAGTCTTCTTATTCTTATTTGTGGCGTGTCATGTCGTCATTGCGACGACAACTTCGCCAATGTCAAAGTAATAAAAATATATTAAAATTCTTTTGACAAAATGTCGGCAACGTTGTACGGTAATACTGTCAATAGACCCCCTTCTCCCTGTCGGGCTGTTAGCCAACGGTTCTTTGCCAATGGTCAATGATATCCCTCAGAGACTGCCAGGAAATCATCAGCCGATGCCCAGCGTGCACCGGACCAAGCACTGCTCTTCTCCCCGGACGGATCCAAAAACGAACCGCAACTCTTGACCACACACGGATGTAACCCGACTCGCACCCCTAAATAGAAGTCTATGAGTTAAGCAGTATGGCGGCACTTGAATGTCACAAATACTTAGAGAAAACGCCCGAGGTTAAGTCTATAGAGCGACTGCTTAAATGAGTCGCAGGGTAGGACGACAAAGGGGACCGAGAGCGGTGCGGGCGGGTAGTGCGCCTGCCGCCCGCACAGAGAGAGGCCCCCGCGGTCGCGTACCCCGCGCCCCAGTGCCGCGCGGGACTCATTTAAGCGGGCGGTCCATAGAGACGGAATCTTATTTGGTGCATTGTACACGGTATGCCGTAAACTTACGCGTAAGGCGCCCCCCAGTGGCAGCAGACTTGTCTATTGCACCCCTCCAAGTAATGCGGCGCCAACAATATCTCCGGCGTCCTGCATCTTTGCATCTTCCTCGCCACCTCCCCCTTCTTACCCCCATACGGAAACCGATCACAATTCTGCCCGTACTGGCCGCACTCGTAACCCCTTACATTATCTATACTTTGGACATTCGTTAGCGCACTATGTAAATTAGACACGTACTCGTCTTTATTATAACTCTGCGGGTTGCTTTCGCAGTAACCGAACTCGCCTATAGGCCTATGGTCGTCGTTGTATATGTTAGTGGGTAACCTAGGCTTGTCTAGAGGCGTCACTTCATAGTTGTTGGACACGTCAGCGATATAATTTCTAGGGCTATTATTCAGTACGTTCCTAGGGCTGCTGCAGCTGTTGGAATCGTAATTTCTATTTTCACTTAACGCTAAATAATTCGGGGAGCGTAACGCAGTTCTGGCAACGTCGTCGCGTATGGTGGCCGGGTTCTCGTAGAAAGTTCTGGAGTCATCGTAGCGTCTGTGTATTTTGAGTTCGTTTAGATCTGTGTTGTTGTTTTGGAAGTTTTGGCTGTAGCTCTTTATTTCTGTGTAGGTGGGGTACATGTTGCACGTGTGCGGTAGGACGGGGTAGTTCTGGTAGGGGTGCGTCATCTCTATGCTGGGCCAGGCGGGGGGGTCCGCGTGTGTCTTGGCGCGGGGTATGGGCTGTCTTTGGAGGCTGCTGTAGATCTCCTCGGCGGCTACGGGCGTGGTCTTGGCCAGCTTGCCCTGCTTGATCTCCTCCTCTATGACGCGCAGCTCCGCCAGTTGCTTCTGCTTCTTCTCTTGGAGTTTCTGCTGGATGTTGACGCGGGAGCCCACGCTGGAGCCTTCGTTTTCTGAGGAGCCGCCCTGAAACAAAAACAATTACATACAATTAATGTACTTTATGATTACGACTAGCGGTTGTCCGCGACTTCGTCTGAGCAGAATTGAAATTGGTATCCCAGACGACTAAAATTTTTCCGACACTGCGGCCCGATACGTTTTACATTATTTCGACTAATTTATCCAAAACCTCGATAAATTTTATACGTGCTTTTCTCGTTATAAATAAAAATGTTTTAGGAATTATATTACGTGATGGTTGTGTGCGGGCAGCGGGCGGCGCCAGAAGGCGGCGGCGGGCGCGGCGGGCGGCGGCACGAACGACGTCGGCTTCTTCTTCTTGCGCAGCGCCGCGCTACACAATATCAAACACGTTTCATTCCGCATTGGACGAATTTAGAAGGTACTTTAGTGTGCCCTAAGACGCTCGAGCGGAGCGTGCAGCGGCGCGGGCCGTGCGGCGTTCACGTTAAACGCAAGCAAATGTATGCGAGTGTCCTGAGTGAACTTTGCCGCTGCCCGCCCTTAGAATTATTCTAGAATATCTCAGGCCCCTATTTGACCATCTCGACAACATCGGTGACAAGTGACTTCTGTCTACATTACAAACTCGACAAGAATCTACGCCGACTGCCTTCGTATTGACCACGCATCGCAATTCGAAATGTCACTTCTCAGTCTCACCGACAATTGTCGAGTTGGTGAAGTAGGGGCCAGTAGGCTTATTACCTAACGCGCTCGCAATCGCCATCGTGTTCATTTTGACAGTTCATGTATGGGCTGACAATTGGCATCGGAATCAGCTAGCTGTCATATTCATACATGAACTGTCAAAATGAACACGATGGCGATTGCGAGCGAGTTAGGTAATAAGCCTACAGGTAGTTGGATTAGTTCGATAACCTGTATTTTTTATTTGACCTCGTACGCTTTGAACATCGACCGATGTTATGAAAACATTTGTCAATCGCAATAAAAAAATGCCTGAAATATTCCGGACTAGCTGTTGCCCGCGACTCCGTCCGCGCAGAATTCGCTTATCGCTATCCCGCGGGAACTATGCTGTTTTCTGGGATAAAAACTATCCTATGTCCCTGGGACTGAAACTAACTGTATACCACATTTCAACTAATTATGTATGTACGTTTAAGTTGTTGTGTTATTATAGTTTTTTAACTATCCCACAGGAACACTTTAATTTTCCGAGATTAAAAGTATCTAAAATATTGACCAGGGATATAAGGTACCACAACGCAAAATTTCATTTAAATCGGTCCAACAGTTTTGGAGATTAGCGAACACAGACATAGGTAAATGAACACATCCATACATACATACATACAGACAAAAAATATAAAATCTACTTTTTTGTGTTATATTACTCTTCCCTAATCGTTAGCACTCTATTTGTGATGAATTTATTGAATGTACAGACACGAACTTTCTACTGATTTATTATATGTATAGATTAATTTCAAGAAGCGTATAACATCAACACTACCTGCTGTTAACTGGGTTGGTGAAACGGCAGTTGAATACGCCGGGTATGGCCGCATTGTCAGAAGAGTTGGACTGCTTTCCTGCAAGTTACGTTTAGTTTAGGTTATTAAACGTTTGAATGAATAGGTATTAAAGCATTCACAACTGGAAACGCACGTTTGCGTTGTCATGAATTTCGCCCCGTGCCGCTGTCGTGATTTTACAGCCATTTAAACGCACAATGGAGGCTGAATTTGCAACTAGAGTCGTTAGTGTCGCGTGAGGTCCAATAACATCCGCTTTTCACTGGTTTTGGCGAGCTTTGTGACATAAAATATAATTTCTTTCATTTACCTATTAAAAAATGATCTCCTTCGTGAAATTATCGCAAACATGGATTATTTGACGATGAATGTGGACGCTTTGAAAGCGGATTTTTTTTCCGAACGAAACGGAACTGCACGACATTGCGGCGCTGATTTCATAAAGTCGCTTTTGACAGCCATACCTCTGGATCTTCGTCAACAGTGGCGCCAACTGGTGAGCAAAGAAACGATAGTCCCCATCGTATGCAATTGTTATACATAACCATCTATCATGGACCGCCATCGCGAGAGTTTCAGAAAACTGGTGGCAGGTTGTCGTTCGGGGAGACGCTTTTGTTCAACACTGGACGTCGTCGTCTGATAATGTTATGTCTTAACCATCTATTCCTGCCTAACTGCCTGGTAACTAAATGAGTGTAACAAGTGATTAAAGAGCTATTGTGGTAAATACAATCTGTTGTGAATTGCCACTTACCATTTTTGTTTTGTGAAGACGCGTTAGTGCTGTTGGTGCCTTGTTGGTTTTCTCCAAGCATGTAACCTAATCTTCGTACGTGGAAATACCTAGAAAAAGCATACTTTATGTAAAAGTTTTCAATGGCGTTTTTCGGGGGAGGCCTATGTTCAGCAGTGGACGTCTTTGTACTGATGATCGTGATGACGTTTACAACACAGCACAATGGCGTCTTTTCGAGACGTTACTGACGGGACTAAGCACAACGGAGTGGCGCCATGTCTCACAGCCCAACCCAATGCAATCCATCATTATTTTGATTTTCCTTTCAATCATGCTAAACGTGGCATTTAGGTCTCGTTACTTTAGACTGTTTACCTCGTAAGGGATAAATTCGTTATTTATGTATGTCCCACAGTGAACTGCGGTTGATGCGGGGTACCTGTAGTAGAGCAGCATGCAGGCGAGGCCGGCCAGGTACGCGGCGAACGCGGCGGCGGGCAGCGCGGGCGGGGGGCTGCGCCCGCGCTGCGCCCACCACCAGGCTGCCAACAGTAGCGCATTCTCCACGAACATCACGCAGTAG
Organism: Pandemis corylana; assembly: GCA_949127965.1. NCBI lineage: Eukaryota > Metazoa > Arthropoda > Insecta > Lepidoptera > Tortricidae > Pandemis > Pandemis corylana. The sequence goes on from OX421871.1 coordinate 5,484,937, forward strand.
AACGTCACCTGCACACATAACCCCCACTCACTGACTCGGATTCGGCTGCGAAGAATTCGTTTATTCTTATCCCGCGACATCTGCGGTTTTCCCGCATAAAAGTACTTTATTTTAATCCTATACATATACGTTTTCTGTTAAGTCATTAATATAGAGAAGAAGGAAGGGAGGACCAAGCACGCTGCCTTGTGGAACACCCTTGATATTAAATTTAGACGTAGATTGAAAGACATTTTTTCTATTTACATTTCGACGTACTGTTTACATTTAGACGAGTTAAGTTACAGCCAACCACGTGCGTTTCTTTTTATCCCGCATTTGTACAATTTGCTGAGTAAAATATCGCGGTAAACTAAGTCAAAGGCTTCACCCACATCCAAAAATATTTTCTTGTACGAGAATCAGTGGTGTTGTTTATTCCGAGATATATTATGTTGATACATATGATATCTGAGATTATGTCCTTGCCTACAGGTGTCATATTTTGTCAAATGGTTTTAAAACCTTGCGAATTGTTATTAAGGTTCTTTTTATTATGTCCTTTGCATAGTACATTGGAACCCAAGAGGGTAAATAACTTAAAATGTCTAAAATCTGCTAAAAAAATATAGCGATTTTTTAATTCCCTGTTTATGTAAACTTACCATGGTCTGCCGTGGCCTCAGCTCCTGTAAGTTAACGTAAGCTAGTACGTAAACGCCGGCGATGAGGGCGGCGAGGGCGGCCTTGCGGGCCCGCCCGAGACGCTCGCCGTCGAACACGTTCTTAGGTGAGATCAGCCACAGAAACATCGACACCCAGTGTAGACCTAAAACGTTACAATTTAACTACACACAGTAGCACTAAATTTGGCCCAGTCTCAATACAAAATTACTTGTAAACTTACATGAGGGCCACAATTTTTGCCGCTAAGTAGGTATACAATCTGCATACAAATACAAATACAACCAATACAATACAATTTAAGACTACAACCTCTTACCTATAACTAAGAAAACCCAGTATTCGTAGACTAGAGCGTATGCGGTGAGCGCGCAGATACGAGCAGAGATCGTGCCGAGCCGCCACAGGAACTGAAAAAAAAAACAATTCTACATTTTGGCACATAAGACTTCATAGCACAAACTCCTTCACAATACTATAGAGATACGAAACACCTTGACCTGATCTGCTTTGATTTGCGTTAAATGCACTACACTATGTTTTCGAATCTGCCCCGCTAGCACGAGAGCGCACGAAAGTCGCGTCGCGCGCGAGTTGGACTACCCATCTCTTTCTTGTTAGTACAGTAAGAAAAGGACGGGCAATCTATCTCGCGCGCGACGCGACTCTTGTGCGCTCTCGTGCTAGACGTGCAGTACGACGTTGGTTTGCATGTGTAACAGTTGTGCTCATTAAACTTTGATAATGATCCCGTATAGGGATCGAAACGCAGTGTTTGTGTGGTGTAGGTAAGGGATAATTAAGTTTGTGGGATTTATATGTGTTTTATGTGGCAGTAGTGGAGGGAGGTATTGCATGAAGAAACATATATAATTCTCACATGCTTGGTTAGTTTGCAAGTGAGTAACGGAGTAGCAAGGTAAATATTTTTTGTTCATTGCACTACACTAACCTGTTGCTGTTATAGTCACTTGTAGCTGTAAATATTGTAGTTAAGTAAGATCAATTTCCTCCGGCGGTACTGCCCTGTAGCCTTCAGTGATCAACACAGCCTTGTTGTACTGACTTGTAGCCACCACTGACGTCTAGCTAAGTCCGTGATCTCTTAGAATTCCATTCGAGTGTCGGGTATCATCGGCCGATTCAAGTATCAAACCATGGAGTGAGTAAGACAGCAAGACAGACCCAAATGGCATTCTAAGAGCTCGTGGACTGTACTGAGATGTAGCCACACTGAAGTCTAATGACCTAAAACCACACTGACGTCTAGCTACTGATCTGTAGCCACACTGACCAGCAACTCTACTGACCTGGAAGATGACGCCGAGCCAGGTCAGCACGAGCCGGTGCACGTTCTGCAGGCGCACGTTCTTGCTGAAGCTGGCCAGCGCCCAGCACACCGAGAACAGCGACAAAGACGCTGATATCACGTTCAGCTCCGCGAATGCTTGGTTAGCTGAAATAAAATGGTATCAGAATCACTTTAGTTGTTGAATGCACTTACTCCTGCATTCCCGAGATATTTGTAGGCACCTGATGCGATGCGGTGTGCTGCGGGGTGGGCAAAAGTATTCCTTGGAAAGGAAATTCAGTAAGCTTCACCTACGGAAAACACATAAACTATCGGAATGAAACAATGGAAAGGACCAGAAGGCGAAAGAAAGGTTGAAAAACTAAACGGGCGGTGATGGCACTAAAAAAGAAAATGAATAACAAAAGAAACCGACAGAGAGAAAGATGGAAAAAGAAGGGATTCATAACCAATTATCAGTATACTTACTTGAACTACATAAAGGTTAAACTACCAACCTAAATTATTGGTAATACATACAGTATTTACATTGGGTGAGATTTGGTATGAGCCCCGTCACGTGATTACTGGATGCTCTCTTACCCGTGGGCTCGTCTCCGGGCTCGCTTAGCTCGGGCTCCTCCTTGAAAAGCACGTGCAGCTGCAGCAGCAGCATCGGCGCCGCCTCGCAGCAAGCGTGCACCAATCGCAGCATGCCTGCCAGGTAAATAAGTCATGGATGTTTCTCATTTTAGTCAAAGACTGCATTTTATTCCCTTCCATGCTGGTCTGGGAGCAAAGAAAAAACAGAATTGTTTCTCTTCCCACGCAAATGGTAAAAGCCCATCGACGGAATGGGGGAGAATCTTAGGAATCATGTTAGAAGCGATGCGGTAAACGTGGCCTTTAGGTTCTATTGCCCTAGGTTCTGTCTACCACGTAAAAGTTAAACGTTAGGCACGGCAGCGTCAATTACAAGAATGTCTTCTTCTTAGTCGTTACACTCTTTGCAGAGCGGTCGTGATAATTATGTTGCTCAGTTATCATTCCTGCTATGACACGTTGCTCGCCTTACGATGTCTCGCCATCTCTACCGGTTGGCCGACATTCTAGTGCACTCATGGAAGGACCTGAAACACTCACACAGGTCCCGCACTTGGTGCTTCACGTGCCCCCGCCGCAGTTCCAGAGGCACCAGCAGACGAGCGTAGCGCCACAGCACACCCAGCTGCAGGCAGTGCAACGCTGCCACCAGCCACGGGACGGGCGACTTACGCTCGCTCGAACCCCACACTGACAGATACCAGCGGAATGACAGTACCTGTGAGGAAGTATTACTGACTTAACTTGGGGACCTTATACATCCCACAAATAAATATTGTAAATTCCTCGCATAAATGTATTAGTAGTTAAATAGAATTTAATTATAGTTTATGAATTTGTTTCGAAAAAATGACTGCCAAGTTTCTTGCGATGGATTCTTCTAGGCAATGATGGTCTTTCCGAATGCGCTGGTAGTTTCAAAAAATGACATGTAAAAGAGCTCTTGGTGGCTTATTTTACACAATAAAAGTTTTGATCGCTCACTTATCGTGGAGAAGGAGCGTCCATCCCTCTCACACTTACTGATCTGAACGGGATATAATCGTCATTAATTAGGAAATGTCATACCTGAATATCTCGTACCGCATTTAGTAAGTTCATTTAGTAAGATTTTTGACTGGCGAGATACGTGCTTTTTAAAGTAGTGACGACAGGTAAATATACTTTTTGTCCGCGATAAATGCCCGAGTGGTAAGGCATCTGGAGTAATAGAGGTTTTTTCTATGGCGAATCTTAGGTCTATTTAATTAAGGCTATAAAGGTCACTAGAAGAGTTTAAGGGGATGTATATCAACGTGTTCCTTTAAGATCAAGAGAAAAGAATCCGCTTTAAAAGCAGCCTGGGTAGATAATGTGATTGCGTTTTGCAAGTGCAACTTCATACTGAACTTTATGATTCCTAAGTTTCGTTTAAAAACTACAGGAGGGCCATGCCTTCCACCTTCTAGGTGTACCTGCGTGATAAGGAGCGACGTGACCACAATGGATATGGCGGCGGCGAACGTGGCGTTATAGCCCCGCTCGAGCAGAGCGTAGCCCATCACGACGTCGAACACCACGTCGCAGAAGTAACCGGCCAGCGAGATCACGTTGAACAGCACGTCGCAGAGGGGCAGGAACTCTGCCATGGCGTGGCATGTCTCTTGATTATCTAGCTGTGGAGTTTTACTGCTATGAAGTTAAGTCATCTCGACTGAGATAAGTTTGCAACTCGCGTCTTAAAGAACAGTTCAAAAATTTAAAACTCAAGTAATAGGAGCATAATAGAAGACGAAAATTCGTAAGACGCGTATTGGCGACAAATATGCTAACCGTACAGACGCGACAGGGCGATCGCGGGAAGGGGAGCGGGGAAGCAGACGGGGCGCCGCATTCCAGCGGGGTGCAAACTTGGGTCAGTCGAGTTGTACAGTACAATAAGTACAAATTGTTTTTATTGAACACCACAAATATCAGCGAAGTGCAGAAAAGAGATAAAGAAAAATTAACGGTAGAAAATGTACCTACATACATTAAGAGTCGGAACCGAGTGCGATTCATGTAGAGACAGTTTTTGGGGATCTAATCCCAAATTAGTTTGAAGTTCGTATCATAATACCGAAGCCGTTCCTCTTAATCTCCCATTAAACACTATTTAGTGAGAGGAACACAAATAAAAAAAATCGATTATCGAAGTTCGTTTCGTGCCATCCCGCTCACACTAACAGTCATTAATTTAAGAGTGAGAGGGACGGTATGATACGCACTTCGAAAATCGTATTTTGGAGCAGACCCGGCGGGCCACTCCGAATTCGAAGTTCGTGTCATACCGTCCCTCTCGTTTGCCCATTATGAGTAACTATACCTAATGAGTAATAAAGGCATTTAGTTTGAGCGGAACAGCAAGCAAAGAACTTCGAATATCGGAGTATAATAGCTGTATTCTGTGTTAATTGTTTACAAAGATAGCAAGGCGCAAAATATTTTCTTTAATAAACATTTTAAACTGAGGCCGTGCGGCTTTACAAGATTACTTTAAGTGTTAATAACAACCATTATTTTTTAATCAAATTATGAGTTTAATAAGAAAGCAGCATGCGTGAAACGAAACATGTTATTGACGCATTGCGTTGCGTTTGGTTGCGTTACTACATAAACTTTTAAAAAAGAAAAAAATAATTCACCTAATATTACCAAATATACTAATTATATTTTGGTTTACACATAATACGAAACAATCATTTCAATCTTTAAGTCCACGCAAGAAAACAACTATGATAAAATTTAATTTAAGAACTTAAACTAAGATAACGAAACGCAAAGCACTTTCATTCATTGTTGTTGTGTTGACGTTTCCAAACTTGACGATCTACTTTTTGTAAAATATCTGTTTTGACTCATTGCAACGAGTTATCCCGATTCAAAACATTGTATCATATTCTATTCAATCATGTCGAATTACCTTGATATTGGTAAAAACGGAAAGGACTCCTCAAGAGCTGCATGCAAAAAGTGTGGTTATGCTGGACACTTAACTTTTCAGTGTAGAAACTTTATTAAAGTAAGTATTCATTTATTTAATAACTTCGTAAAACAGAAAAAAGTAATCTCAATTCTAACTTACATGTTTAAGTCAAGAAGTTAAATTAAGCAAAATCAACATTTTTGTCTATAAAATAATGTCAGTTTAAACGAAAGCTAATAACGACTGCTGACTTATTATCCCGTTGCTCCCGAAAATCGGCTCTTAGCATTGTTTTGTTAGTTAAAAATGCAAAAAAAATGTATTTTCAGGTAGATCCAAACAAAGAAATAGTGCTTGATGTAAGCAGTACAAGCAGCGACAGCGAGCAAAACTATGCCACTCCACTACAAAGCCTTCGGGAAATAGAGCTCCGGAAAAAGCTAGAAGAAAAACTTAAAAAGGCAAAGGAGAAGAAGAAAAGCAAGAAGAAAAGGGCCAGGTAATTTATATGGTCTACATTTAGTGATTCAAAACAATTCCAATTTCATTGTGTTAGTATTTTCTTTAAAAACTGATTTGTTACAAAGATTTTGGGGTGCAACTAATATACATATGTCATGGAATATACGGTCTGGAATGTGTGACCCAGTAAAGAGCGCCCTGATAATCTATGCAAGTTAAACAGGGGACATGATGTGCATTATTAGTTAGGTTGTACATTGATTGCGTCCATAAAATAGGATGTTGTAGGTAAAATTGAAATGCAAAGAAAGATCCCTTGTATACCACAATTATAATTCATGATAAGAATTTCAAGTTGACATAAAAATGCACCCTGAAATATAACAAAGACCATTAAGTTTTTTTTTTAAATGCTATAATTCAGTTTTTATTGTGTTAACAGATCACCTAGTACTTCTTCAACTACCTCATCATCATCATCATCATCAGACTCTGAGAGCAGTAACTCAGAGGAAGAGAGAAAGAAACGAAAAAAGAAGAAATCAAAAAAATCCAAATCAAAAAAATCACATAAAGAGAAAAAGAAGAGTAGAAAATGATTTTTAATTATGTACTGTCTGAAACTGCATTTATTGGAGAGCTGACAATGACAGTGACAGTCCTTTACTTATTTCTCTTGATAGAAAGGGAAGGTTGCTCTCAGATCTGTGATAAATGCCAGTGTTAGACAAGACAATGCCTTTCAATAGAAAGTGTTGAGTAAAAAAAAGGCTGACTGTCATTATCACTTTTATCAGTAAATTTACATTAAGTTAGGTTAATTAAGTTAGTAGTAAGTTAAGTTAGGCCTAATTGGATTTTGAATATAAGTTGCAAAGTGTTTTTAATATGTTATTGTGTCATAATTAATAAATAAAGTAACTATGATGAATTGGACTGTTTTGTTTCACTGTGCATTAATATGACTAGAAATATTCCCATGTTATTATTATGACCTACAGTTGAGTAGTATCACTAATTTATATCCAGATAATAGAATAATTTATAGGCAAAACTTACGGTACTTTAATACCTAATATTAATTTATTTTCATTCCTTCGAGGGGTGATAGAAATCAATTAAAAAAACAGGCTTGTAATTCATGGATACTAGGCAATAAATAAACATAAAGGTAAGAATAAATACACATTAATAATCCAAGATTCAAGAACAAATATTTTTACTCTGGATAAGAATCAAACTCGAGATCTCAAGCTTCACTCTGTTTTTCTAACCACTAGGCTGTCCAATTTGAACATAGCAATGCATGGTGTATCCATTTAACTTTTTTATATTAAAAAAAAGCCATTTTGTAGTCATCTCTTTTAATTAAAAAGTATCTATCAAATATTTTCCAAATGGCTTCATTTTCATTTTGAATAGATCAGATGAATAAACACTATGAATGACCAAATCCATCGCCAAATGAATATTGAATCCATTTATTTCTAATACGATAGTACCTAATTACCTACATTTTGTTGTTATTAATCTAAATTACAATTTATTCTGATCTCAAACCCAGTCTCCTACCACACATACCTTGCACTATTTACACTTAAAAAGCTCATGAACTTAGTAGTAATAGTGTTATTGATAAATTCATCGAATAAAGAGCATCAGTTAGTACCAGACAATGAGTAATGTAACGAACTAGATTATAGGAAATAATTCGTGTTTACAAAATAACTTGGCAGTAAAATAGAAAGTTGATTGGGACTACTTTCTCGTATTACTTACTATTTATTAGATATAGATGCCTTGTTTATTGAAGATTTACAGTTTCTACTTAAAATAGAGGAATAGGGGCAGTCTAAGTAAAGGATTTAAGTACAAATAAGTTGAATCACTTACCTTAATGAAAAGAAATTCTTTGAGTGACTAAGGTTCATTTTTTCATCAGGATTTTAACATAAACTAGGAGTCAAAACACGGACATGTCTCACGCATTGTATTATAATTTGATTACAGTTTTTGTTCACTTCCCACGGTTATCACTAGGAACATTCCGCAAAAAGCTTAGTGAAGTATTTTGGTTAAGTTATTCTAAAAACTTTCAGTCAAGTTCACGTCAAAAGTTCATAGACAGTGGCGCCATCTAGTTTACGGTATGCTCGAATCGTGTGAAAGCTCGATACAGCGTTGTAGGCGCGTTCAGAATGAATGCGTTCAATTTATCAGACTATCAAAAATAGAATTATGTTTTATATTGTTCCTTTCAAAAGTTTGCTGTAGCTTTTTTGCGTTAGGAAATGTCTTATTACGAGGTCTTGATCTGTCATCATATGACGAAGGGGCTTCCGCGAATAAGATGACGAATTCGGTCTGGAATGAAAAAAAAAGATAGAATAATGATCGTTCAATAATTATCATAATTATTGTCCATTCATTGTTAATTTCTAAGCTTAACTGTCGGTAAATATTAAATGGAAATGCCTACCTTGTGCAATGTCCAGCACACGCATTAAGCAGTCTCAGGAAGCCCGGTAAAGCGAATTCTAGAGATACCTTTTCCATGGCTAGAATCCTAATCAGTTGGATCGGGTCCGCATTCATGTCCTCAATATTGCATACTTTTCCCTGCGAAGCAAGAACGTTCCTTGAATTGATGTGTAGAGTAAAATAGTTTTATGAGAATACCTCTTAAGGGGGTACTTGAGGTTTTAAGCCTTTCGATCGTTCTACTTTCGATACGAGCAGTATCTAAATTAATATAGTGTGTTAAAAAACAGCGGAGCGGAGCGAGTGGAAATTTGATATCAACGTTCGTAATATTGCCTAAATACGTTAGATGGGCATTTGGCATCCTTTTCACGATCAAATCTGTAACAACATTTCTGTTACTTACTATATTTATAGAAGTAAGTAGGTAGGTAGGTTCCAAGTTAGGTACTTCACTTTTACACACTGTGACAGAGTAACTACTCATCCATGTTATTTACTTGTGGGCTATTCCAAAATTCGATTTTCAAAGTTCGTAGGTAGGTATCTTCCCTCCCTCACACTCTCAAATTAATGATTATCGTATGTGAGCGAAACGATCTTTGAAAATCGAATTCCGGAGTATAAGGCGTTGTCTATACTACTCGCTTACACGCCCCCATTTTTATCTGATTTATGAGGGCCATATATACCGCCACCACTCCCGGATACCTAGCTGACGTGTGTTTGTCAACTTACCATAGAGTTTTAGTTATTCCACAGACAATATTTACATTTCGCGGATGTGTTGCGACACTAGCCTTGTTCTTAGAAATTCGAATTTCAAAGTTCGTTTCGGGATGTTCCGCTCGTACTCATTTTTATTAATTTGAATTCGGAGGGACGGTATAATAAGAGCTAAGAAGAAATACGAAAGAACCTTTGGGAACGTGCCCTACCTGCAATAGCCCAAGAACATCTCCTCGCAGCTCCTCTAGCGCCAGCACGAGGCTCTTGGCAGCCAGCTCGCATCGGTTGCTGACTGTACGCACGCAACGCCTGTACGCCGATTTGGAAGCGCCCTGGCAACTCTCCTCTTTTGGCCACGAAGATTTTGTTGCCTGTATAGAGTAGTTTAAACCAAATTACTTGGTTATGTGCAGGGTCCATCTGGATCACTACCACGATCTTACTCACAAATCCTACTGCCAAGCAGCAGTGCTGGTGCTGCTGTGTTCCGGCGTGGATACTAAACTAGGATAGGTATTTTATCTCAGCTCTCAAGCTGGCAACACATCCGGGTCCACCAGCAGTGTTGATTATTTAGCATCAGATAACCCCACTTGCGCGTTTGCCTTTTTGTTTGTTATATAAAAAAAGCTTATAATTAAATTAATAATTTTAAAAACCCCTCACGCAACTTTCGAATGAAAAAAGCACATAGAAATCGGTCTATTCGTCTGAGAGCTACGATGCCACTGATAGACACACACACACACATCCAACTTATAACACCTCTCATTTTGCGCTAGGCGTTAAAACCTAAACCTCATCAAAGTTAAAAAGTATTTGAGCCCTACCTCTTTCATATCTTTAAGAACCTCTAACGTCTTCTTATGGTAACTCCTGAACATATGCAGTAGGATCCTCCTCACATGCAACACCAGGTCTCTCTGTGTTGGGACCTCGTAAGGCCCAATGTTCAACGGTTTTTCTTCCTCTGGGCAAGCATCAGGGGGAATAGTTAAATTAAGTGAAGGGAGGGTCGTTGCCCGATTTACGGCCGTCTTTTGGTTTATCTGGAACGCAAATGTCAATTACCACAAGGATCATAATATTGGTGTTTGACGATGTAAAATTACGCAAGGCCTTTCCCCTTAGGCGCCCGATTTATAAAAAAAAACATCCGAAAGTAAATGAATACAAAAGAACGCGTCTTAATAAATTTTCGACGATTTTTTCCACTGTAGGTAGCTTCTTGTTTTTCGTATTCAGCTCAATTTTCAATCTTAGGTACATAATACTTAAATCACGTCTTTATCTTTTTATCCCTTACGGGGTAGACAGTAGAGCTTAAGGTAACAGGACCTAAACGTCACGTTTAGCATGATTGTGGGCGTAAAGGTGGAAGGGCGAATTAAAATAGTGATGGGTTGTTAGCCGCATCGCCTATAACGTGATTCCTAAGATTTTCGCCCATTCCCTCGATGGGCTTTTAACATCTGCCCGGGAAGAGAAGCAACTGGTACATTGTTTTTTCATTGCTCTCATGGTCCAGTCATTATAGCAAGTTCACCTCGGAATTCGAGATACCCGGCTGTAAATCGGTAAATACTTGTATATTGACACCCTAAAAGTTGTCTCAAAACCTACATATGGTAGGGTGTGCGCAACTATTAAATTTCAAGGTCAAAGGTCACAAAAATCGGTTTTTTGCGCTTTTTTTGTAAATATCTCATTTCCTATGGGTTTTTGCTATTTGTTATTATTGACGATATTGTAGAATACAAAATTCCCTACAAATTTTGTTAAAAAATTTTTTTTTTATACGGTGAACCGTTTTCGAGATAGAGGGCGGAGAGCGCGCGGTCACAGCACTTCAGGTCAACCGGTGCCTCCGGTCGAAAACGCGCCATATATAGTTGATGAACTTTCGATATATCAATTATATTATATTTTATCATTTTTTTTCCTAACCTATCCACTTTTTATTCAGTACTAGCTGACCCGGCGAACTTTGTTCCGCCTTAAATTTGAAAAATTCCAGTGGTTTGGGCTGTGCTATCCCGCGGGAACTATGCAATTTTCCGGGATAAAAACTATCCTATGTCCTTTCCCGGGACTTAAACTATCTGTATACCAAATTTCAACTAAATCGGCCCAGCGGTTTAAGCGTGAAAAGGTAACAGACAGACAGAGTTACTTTCGCATTTATACATTTTTTATTCAGTATTAATTAACAACACTTACCTGCCCATGTAATTGCAGAACTGTTAATGAAAATATCGGAATTATATTTGAATTTTAACCTAATTAATATTAATAACTTCATACATGATTAAAAAAAACAAATAAATTATGAATTAATCTTTTTATTAATCTCCGCCCTCTATCTCGAAAACAGTTCACCGTATAAAAAAATTTTTGAACAAAATTTGTAGGGAATTTTGTATTCTACAATGTTGTCAATAATAACAAATAGCAAAAACCCGTAGGAAATGAGATATTTACAAAAAAAAACCGGTCAAGTGCGAGTCGGACTCGCGCACCGAGGGTTCCGTATCATTATCTATAAATATCTAAAACCAGTGTAAGCAGAGCCCTGCTCCAAAGCAAAATGTACGCAGTGTGGGGTTACTTTATATTGGTCACTGCTATATACAGACATACATACACATTTACGGTTTTCGCAATTATTCTTTAATCTGTGCTATAAGACCTATCTTCATACCAAATTTCAAGATTCTGCGTTCACGGGAACTACCTTGTAGGTTTTGATTCCCTTGAGAGTTGAAAATTTGCGGAAATTTGCGGCATAAACGGCTGTATCTTTTGATTGCGTTGGCTTAGAAGTTTGATTTTTTCACAGCTTCAAGGGACAGTAGACCTGAGTAATTGATATAAATTTCAGCTTCATACCTCCACGCGTTCCTGAGAAAAAGGGTCTTGACAGACGGACGGACGGACAGACGGACAACAAAGTGATCCTATAAGGGTTCCGTTTTTTCCTTTTGAGGTACGGAACCCTAAAAAGCGCAAAAAACCGATTTTTGTGACCTTTGACCTTGAAATTTAATAGTTGCGCACACCCTACCATAATTATGTAGGTTTTGAGACAACTTTTAGGGTGTCAATATACAAGTATTTACAGACTTACAGCTGGGTATCTCGAATTCCGAGATTCTTACCTAATCTAACCTTAAATGACTGGGCCATCAGACCAGCAGAGGCAGAACTGGCAGACCACATATTTTTTTTTATATAAGAGGGGGCAAACGAGCAGACGGGTCACCTGATGGAAAGCAATCACCGTCGCTCAGGGACACCTGCAAAACCTGAGGAATCACAAGTGCGTTGCCGGCCCTTTGAGGAATAGGAAGGCTCGCTTTTTAAAGATCCCTAAATTGTACCGCTCAGGGAATGCTGCAGCAGGAAGTTGGTTCCAGATCTTTACCGTACGAGGAAAGAAATTGCGTTTAAAACGCACGGTGCTTGACTGCCAACCATCAAGATGTTGAGGATGGAAGGAGACGGTTCCGCGAAGTACGGTAGTGGAATTTAGCCGCAGGCAGCAATCCGAAGAGTTCATCGGAGCACTCCCCATGATAAATACGGTACAGTATGCAGAGGGATGCTACATCCCTCCGCACAGCGAGAGAATCGAGCCTACCAGAAAGTGCCTGGTTATCGACAAATCGAGCAGCTCTGCGTAGTATAACGAAATACTGTAAACAAATATTTGTTGCCTACCTTTCTTCTACTGTATCCAACAGTCACCCTGAGAGTGCTTTCAGTCGTCACCGTACTTGCATTATGGCCAACAGCAGCCACCGTCTTAGCATCTGATGACTCACTAGCCACCGTACTTGTATTCAACCCTTCACTAGCCGTCGTACTCGCCGGTACTTCATCTGTAGTTCTACTTGTATTCAACTCTGGTCCTGTGCTTGTCAACCATTCAGTGGACGGTTTCCTTGTATTTACTGACCAGTCTGCTACATCGGGTGAGTCGGCCTCATCAGTAGGGTAAGTGTTGATAGCTTCAGTCGTAGCTCTGGTTCTGACGGTTTTTGATGAGTTCCTAGGTTCTACACTTATTATCCTTGAGACTTCAGAGGAGGCTGGGTTTACTTCGTCGAAAGAGTCGAAGATCTCGTATGAGGCGAGGCTCATGCTAGCAGCTACGGTGATACTGATGAGGGATGGAAGATCTGTTGAACAGATGTAGGTAAATGAAAGTTAGTTTTTCTTAAATCGTAAAACATGTATTTTTTTTAACTACCAGCACATTCGGAATGACCATCATTGCCAAAAAGAATGTGCAGCAAGAAACATGGCAGAAAGTATTTTTTTCGAAATCAAATACATTTACTACAATACTTAAATGAATACTTATAATTACTGCATAGCACAGAACAAAGTCGCTTTCCGCTGTCTGTCTCTCTGTCCTTATGTATGCTTATATCTTTAAAACTACGCAACAGATTTTGATGCGATTTTTTTAACAATTCTATGCAGACGAGTTGCAGCCAGAAGCTAGTAAATTATATTAGTCTAAAGTAGATATCGTGATGTAGAGTTATTAATGACCAGCTATCTCCATACTAAGTATTGTCACGATCGGTTGAGTAGTTTACGGGTGACAGCGTGACAGATAAACAAACTCACATTCGCATTTATCTATAATATTATTATAAATAGGATGTTAAAGAAAGTTATACATAGACCGATCGCTTAAATGAGTTCTCGCCCGGGCGGCCCAGAGGGGCTACTCCGAAATTCGATTTTCGAAGTTCGTTTCGTTCCGTTCCGCTCACACTAATAGTCATTAATTTGAGAGTGAAAGGGACGGTATGACACGAAGTTCGAAAATCGAATTTCGGAGTATAGGGCCAGGTCGGTCTATAGCAAGAAAAAATCATCTATTCTCCAGCTTTATGCAAGTATACGTTCCACTGCTGGACACAGGCTTCCTATCATTATGAGACGGTTTGGGCTATACTATAGCGGCTTAAGCAACAATATAAATTATACCTACTGACTTTACATAAAAACCACACTACTGAAGCGTTTTTGATGACATTTCTATGAGACCAATCTGTAATAATTTACATTTCAATCATAAAACTATTTTTTTAATTTGCTTTGTTGGTTTGAGGTTGTAAGGTAAGTAAATAATTTTAAAAAGTGCAATCAAATTAAGTACCTGGGGCCCAATTTTTGAAAGCACATTTGTGAAAACACCACTCGAAAGTGGTGAAAAATTCCGCTGAATTTGAAATACGAGTAGCGTAGAACACAACGGCTCTCATTAATCTTGTGAACTAGTCAAAACTTTGATTAGAGCTGTAGTTTTGGAGATATAAGCTGACTTATACCACTTTCGAGTGGTAGTTTCAAGCAATTTGCTTTCAAAAATCGGTCCCCTGTTCCTTTTTATGAAGTCTGTAGGCTCATTACCTAACACGTTCGCAATCGCCATCGTGTTCTTTTTGACAGTTCATGTATGGACTGACAATTGGCATCGGAATCAGCTAGCTGTCACATTCATACGAGAACTGTCAAAATGAACACGATGGCGATTGCGAGCGAGTTAGGTAATAACTCTACAGTACTTTAGACATTTCGGTTGTTTAATACTTTGATAGTTGGATTGTTCTCGAACTTACGTAAGCGGTTTAGTTTTCAGCAAAGCGTTATTCACAGGAACATTGCTTATTTTATTTTACTCGCTGATTGCATTAGTCAGGGTGGTAAAGTTATAAATTCAACTTACATTGCAGCATGGTGGCGGCGCTAAGTAGCGGCGAGCGGCGACTGAGCTAGACCGAGATCCCGCGCCACGCTGTGACGGCACGCGCGGGCAGTAACCCGACTAGTCAATTATCGGCATTGCTACTGTAGTTTTTTTATGCAATATGGGAGGAAAACGAGCATGCGGACCGCCTGATGGTAAGCGATCACTTTCGGTCTCATTTCCGCTATTTTAGTGTATGTAGGTAGGTACTATACGCTATAACTGGGATTGCCTATTATATGTACAGTAAATCGAAAACCATTTCGAAATAAATGCTTTTTAAATCGTTTTATATGTTTACTTTATTTTATTGTCCTGTAATGAATTAATACACACTTACATACATACACAAATCACGTCTATATCCGTTACGGAGTAGACAGAGCCTAAAGGTAACAAGACTTAAAGGCCACGTTTAGCACGATTATAGGCGTATAGGTGGAAAAAGGAATCAAAATAGTGATGGGTTGCTAGCCACATCGCCTATAACATGATTCCCTAGAATTTCGCCCATTCCCTCGATGGGCTTTTACCATCTGCGCGGAACGAGAAGAAACGGGTACATTCTATGTTTTTCCTTTGCTCCCAGACCAGCATTCAAGTAATTAATTACATGAAAAATAAGCAATGCCATTAATTAGACATTCCCAGGTATGATGTAGACTGTAGACGGTCTGAAATGTGCTTTATTTGCAAATGCTACAAATTCTTTACTACTTACACGTGGATTATACGTAGTTCTTTTGGACCCGCAATCTAACATTTCATTCTCCTTATGACAGGTGATAAGCAAATGAAAATCTACTTAATGTACCAAACCACGAGAGCCCAATCGAAAGTAGCCGTGTAACACCTAGCGCCCCAACGAGCGATGTTTGGTCAACACGCCATCCGATAACGTAACCTTACGCAGCCATTAAAACAATAAAGGTTTAACTTTAACTTATACAGCGCATGGCCGCAGTTACTGTGATAACGCAGTGCTCTTATTTCCGAATCTAAAATATTTATGCAGTTGGCCCAAAATGGGTACCATCTGCGAGATAAGCACATTCTGATTTGAGTCAGTGGAGCAAGGAAGCAACCTACAAGGAACAGAGTTGTACCTTGTGGTAAGTAAATTCTGTACAGGCAAGACTAGTACGCACCGAACCGTTTCGATTTCTACAAACGCTAGGTAAGGGCGGATCCAGGGGGGGTGGGGTCATGGGGGTCATGACCCCCCCTGAGCTGGTTCCAGGACTTAGGTGGACCACTAATTGAACATAATGATTTTATATAAATTATAAGTTCTTGACTAGACCACGACTATGTGACCCCCTCCTGGCGCCAAAGCTGGATCCGCCCTTGACGCTAGGACCGTCAAAGATGCAGTACCTATGCTTAGTGTAAGTTTTCGGTCACAAAATTCGTCTCGAACGCGTTTGCGTTAAAATGTCGAATACTATAGCTTGTTGCCGTTTCGATCCGCAAGTGGCGCTGCCATTATTCCATAGTAATTGAGACGTTTACGTGAACGCGATCGAAACGTTTTTTATGCGAAAACTTACACTAGAGGCTCAGATAAAAACTTTGTACAAAACGGTTAGTGCACGGCACTTTGTCGATTTGTGTCCAAGTATTCGGCCTAATCGCAGTCTGTGATTGGGGTGCGAGTCGGGTTACCTCCGCGTGTGATCAAGAGCTGCGGTTCGTTTTTGGATCCGTCCGGGGGGAAGAGCAGTGCTTGGTGCGCACCCTGGGCATCGGCTAGTAATGATGATATAATGATTGACCAGCAGTTTCCGAGGAATATCATTGACCTGGCTAAGAGCCCGAGAGGGCGACTTGATACGCCACAAATAAGAGGAAGAAGACTTGTGATTGCGGTATGTATGTAGGTACACCATAGAAATAGTATGTGTCGCACTTTTTGGTTACTTTGGATGTTTCATACTATATGACGCTGACTATAACAGTAAGGAAAACGTATTCTGGTACCACCGTAGAACCCTATCGCAATAAAGTGACGTGTCACTCGAGTTTGAGTGCCGGCGGCGTGTCAATTGCGACAGGGTTCTTCGGTGGTACATGAATTCATTTCCCTCATTGTAGATAAACTCAATAGGAGGGCTTAAAACGGAATATAAAATGAAATATATGAGTGCATACTAATCCGTAATAAGCAGATCTTGACCTAATTAAAATCTGACGTGAATTTAACGAGCACCCTTATCCGTAGGTACCTACATTCGGATTTGAGATCCGGTATCAAAAATTAAGAAACTGACTTTAATGTACGGTCAAGTGCAAAAATAAGTATCGATAGGAACTTCTCAAAAATATGTCCCACGACCTTATTACGGTGGCGTAAGAGCGTATGGTACTTATTTTTGAAACTTTGTCTAGATACATATTATTACACTTGACTGTACAATTAGCACTTGCCCTGCGACAGCGACTACATAGAGTTCAGCTATTATCTCGCATGAACTTTGAATAAGAGTACTTTTGGAATAAAAACTAATCCGTACTAAATCAAGCTTTAACTAAGTAGGTATGTACCTACCTACAGATGTATTTAAGTAGGTATGTATTTATCTACATTATATTAAGTCTGTTTATCCGTTGCCTGGTACCCATAGCACAAGCTTTGCTTAGTTTGGGGCTGGGTCAATTGGTGTAATTTGTCCCATGATATTTATTTATTTATTTGTTTATCTGTGAAAAAAGTCAGCGATCCATTGGATCATTGGTTCTTCCGTGCTGGTCTGGGAGTAAAGAAAACATAGAATTAACCAGTTGCTTCTCTTCCCGCGCAGGTGGTAAAAGCGTATCGAGGGAATACCCCTCCGGGGGGGAGTCCCACATAATCCTAGGCATCCCCGTGCCTAGGGCATCCATAAAGATTTCCTCTCCGTTAAAAAAAAAACAGTAAGTGATAAAGACGTGATTATATGTATGTATGACCGTATGTATGTGTGTATTCATTGGATGTTAAGGAGAAAAAACTTTTGTACTTACTTAAATATCTCTATATTTCCGTACCTACTTAACTTAGGGTTATATGATTATGATTAGATATAGGTATAATTCGGTGAGAAGCACATTGTAACTCACAATGTTTTTTGCCCGATATAAGTTTTGGATAAACTAGAAACCTCGGAACAATAAACAATCACATCGCATTGCACCTTTTCCGTTTTTCCCACCAAAGTCGTAACCATGGCAACGACTTGATAAATCAATGTTTTTGCGTTACAATCGTCGCCTTCCAAGTTACTTAAGAAGTCCACATTAAATACCTACGTGGTCTTTCACATTGCAAGGCCAAACCAACTTTGTTTTAAACGTAAGTCAACAGATAGTTAAAAATGGACAAACCTCTGGACCTCGCGGACTTCGCAGCTATGGAGGGCCAACTGAGGGAATGCGTAGAAGCCGATCGCAAGTACTATAGAGTCAATGACGTCAAATGCGATGCTATCCACACTGCAAAGACCTACGAAGAGTTTGCGTGAGTATTTACTTGGGTTCTAAAAACGTTTATTAACGTTAAATAGCCTTTGGTGCCTTTGATTCTCCTACCAAGGCGAACACGAAGGCAGTACCGTTTATTACCTGGCTATTTTTTTCATAGCTTTGAATTGGAGTGGTTAGATCATTTTCCCAAAATCATTATTTACCTGTAGCGTAATTTCCAGTCGCGTTTTTTCCTAGTCTTTATTTACACCAGACGTATCTATTTATTCCTTACATGATTTTTCCATTTGCAGGTTTTCCCAAATGCTTCGTTTCCCACTATGGCTTTTCACTGAAGCTTATTTTCAGTTTCTGTGTCGATTCAAATTGGGAAAAATGCTAATGTGAAAATAAGCTTCAGTAAAAAACCACAGTGGGAAACAAAGCATTTGGGAAAATCTGCGAAAGGAAAAATAAAGAGGAATGAATACGTGTGGCAATATTCGCGAATAGGAAAAAACGCGACTGGAAGTTACGCTACAGGTAAATAACGATTTTGGGAAAATGATCTAGCCAGTCAGACCTTGAAATGTATGTAGGTATCGGATCAAATCTTGCAAGTGAATTTTGACCCACATCCAGTGGTCGGATTGACGTGGAATTTGGCGTAGTAGCCCTTTCCTCGAAGCTACAAGTTTCAATTTTACAACTTGTTTGGTTGATTGGACAAGGTGTTGCTAGTTTAGACTTGTAAAATTAATTATAACCTTAAGCTTTGAGGAACGGGCTACTGGTGGTCCAGCTAGGATCGTCTCTGCAAGATAGAATTAGGTATACAACAGTTAGTTCAATTGACTTGAAATTTAGTACCTATACGTACATAATGTAGGGTAAATCGGCATTCATAAAAATAATGGTTGTCTTGCATAGTGATGCTAGTAGGTACAATCCATCAAAATGTTTGTACCTATTACCTTTTAGCCGCCGAAACAAATAATACCAGTATCGCCGAGTGTCAAAAAATATATGACATAATTATCTTATTTATAAGACTACGGCGAAATGAGCTGGATATTTTACGAGTATGTCTTATATTTAAGACCACGGCGGTTAAAGGGTAAAAAATGCTTTCAGGGATCGCGTAGCAGCAGCTCACCTTCGTCCGCTGGAAATAAAAGATTTTAAGAACAAGGCATCAAGAGGATGGAACCAGTACGCCCCGAATGAGAAAGAAAAAGAATAATCTATGATGTCGTGTCAGTTAGAGAAAAAACTCCGCGGCAAGCGGGCAAATCGTAACTTTTGATGTTAAGTATTATAAATATGGTATTTTCTACCTATGCCATGTTATAGTTTATTTAATAAGGTACTAGAGATTTTTGTTAGCTGATATTTTAGTACTCTAAAGGATCAGTTACTCATATTCGTTCAAACGAAACGTCGCGTCATTGGTAACGTTATCTATCACGTCAAGCCAACGCCACGCGATGCCCGCAGTGAGACCAGGCTCTTGACCCGTCATCATTTTGTTTTATGTATCTGTATTAGTTGTTTTTCTAATTAAATAAAAAATGGTTTATTGCAGTATTGAATATAAGTAATTTTATTTCTAGTAAGTAGGAACACTTACATATTAACTCACTCACTCAAAAACTAGAACGAAAACGGTCTAATTATTTACTGTAACAATGATTAACGGTACCAAAAGAGTAAAATTCAAAAGTAAAATTATACGGAATGAAAATTCTTAAAATAACGGATAAAAAATACTTCATCTTGTGGAAGGACATGAACGTCATGATTCTGCCACAATGAATCGCGAAGTCATTACTTGAACACACGTACCTACCGAGTACAGTGGCGAGACAGCAAATGTGTACTCCGCCGAATGGGTGAGTGGGCACTCGGCCTAATAAACAAAACCAGTAGGCTTATTGTTTAACTTGCTCACAACCGCCATCGTGTTCATCTTGACAGTTCTTGTATGAATGTGACAGCTAGGTGATTCCGATGCCAATTGTCAGCCCATACATGAACTGTCGAAATGACTATGATGGCGATTGCGAGCGAGTTAGGTAATAAGCCTACTGGTCTGTAATTCGCTCGTCATTTTGTTGGGCCGAGTATTAGGCCGAGTACTCGTCACAAAGTACACACGAACCGAGCACTCAGGCGAAGGCGTTCTCTTGCCACTGTACTCGGTATGTGAGATCGAGGCATAGATTAAAAGGTACAGCAATTATACTACAGCTACTGCTGCGTTATCGTTTCTTTGGGTTGGACATGCGTATGACGACTTCGATCTTGGTGTGCGAGCTTTCCTTCTTGGGGTGATAGAAGCGGCGGTCGCTGCGGTTCATCGGCTCCAGAGGCTTGAAGTACCAGCCGTAACTGGAAAGAGACACAATACCTACTAAAGATGCCTTTCCACCACATTTTTTCCACGTGCCATGCAGTGCTACGAGTATGTGAAAGCTGCGCCACGAAACAATACGTCAGTTTCCAATAATACGTAGCCCTAATATGCTAAGTATAGAGCGGGCATTCGCCGCAGGCAACAAAAAAAAACAGCGGCAGTGCCGTGGTGTCAGTTGCTGCCCTCCAAAGGCATGCGAGGAAATAATAGTGAATTTTTAGTGGGTAGACCAACCACTGTCCTGCCATTAGATAAGGAGGCAAAGTGGGAGGAGAGCCCCTTATAAAGGCGACGCCCGACTGCGGCGCACGCTGTGCACGGACACGCTATACACGTCACCCACTAGGGTCATTTCGTGCGTAGCGTGTGCCTGCACTGCTGTGGAAACGACCGCCTACATTTTGATACGAATATGTATCCACGTGCGTAGCGCGACCGTGCGCTGCAGTGGTGCGTCGCCTTACTCCTGCATCGTCCCTACAAAGTGCGAGTATATATGTGTATTGTATTTTCCCACCGTCAAAAAAAAGGGTTAGGTTAGGGGTCGGTGGAACTCTTACACCATGTTCTCAGTGCCGGGTGCGGGGTATTTGCTCTTTGCCTGCGTCTGGGCCACCTTGTGCGCGTAGTTTTCCATCTTCTCGGCCTGCTCGCGCGTCTCCGCCTTCACTAGGCCATGGGTAGCGTAGAATTTTGTAGCCACGGGTTAGGTTAGCTTAGATGAAATATCATTACCTAACTGCATAACACGATCTCATTCGTCTATGGGAAGACTGCTTCAGCGTACGGGACCTCCTCTTTTTAAAATGGCCCTGGCGGAAGAGGGGCCCATCGGAGGGACGTCAGTGCGTTAGTGATGAAATCTTTTTAGGAAACCCATGTCGCTCCCATCCAGCTGGACATAGGGCAACGCCGGAGAGGTTTTCTAATAAGGTGTCAGTGGAGCGCTTACACCATATTCTCAGTGCCAGGTGCGGAGTATTTGCTGTGGGGCCCCTTGGCCCGCGTCTGGGCCACGTTGTGAGCGTAGTTGTCCACCTTCTCGGCCTGCTCGCGTGTCTCGGCCTTCACCTGGTCGTGGGCCGCGTAGAATTTCGTGGCGACGGGTATCGCTGTGGACGGACGCCTTTACTTTAAATCGCAGACCGATTAGCAACACAGGATTAAACAGAGACTAGTATAGTCCCTTTTTCGATTTCGTCTCTGATATAATATATTTTATACCTACCTAATCAAAGCATACGGCTTCCAAATCTCCAGTTTTTCACGGTAGGTGTCTACT
Source organism: Pandemis corylana (assembly GCA_949127965.1). Taxonomy (NCBI): domain Eukaryota; kingdom Metazoa; phylum Arthropoda; class Insecta; order Lepidoptera; family Tortricidae; genus Pandemis; species Pandemis corylana. Next base: position 5,507,016 of record OX421871.1, read on the forward strand.
GTTTTTTAAGTAAAGTAGATAAGCGTTAATTCATTTTAGTTTTCCATGCCTCGAAAGGAAAAAACAAATTGTCCGTCTAGAGATTGGGAAAATATGAAGTCAATGTAGGGAAGTGACTTTTTAGTATTTTCTCCGTAACAGTTACCTTCTTACAATATTTTAGTTTTACCGGAAAAATGCAAGCATTTCTTGACGTAGCTTGCAGTTTCATCCCTCAAAAGGCTCATAATAGTATTGTCCACAAACAACAGTTTCCAGGAAAAGCTCAAACGTAATATTTACACATCAAACTACTTTGCAATTGAAACTTCAAGAACAAAGGTGTCACCACTTAGTGCTTTTTGAAATTGGAATAAATAGCGTCAATCAAAACTTTATTCACATTGTTTTTTTTCAATTTCACAGCGTGTTAAGGAGTTCAACGTCATACGACAGCCAGTCGTTTCTTAGACATGTTTGTACTTAATTCTAGACGGACCGTTATTGTCAAACTAACTTTTTACAATATTTTTTCCGTGCAAGTGGAAAATGTACGTGGTGGCAAAGTTGAACTTTCGAAAGAACACATCGAAATGTACAAAATTACCCATTTTTTTTTACTTTTCGGTTATACATATAGATCAATAAGGTCTTTTTTTAACAAAATAACTGTACTATTGATAAGTTGATAACATATCATTTCGAATTCGTTGCAACACACTCGACTTTTATGCGTCTTAAAAACGATCAAGTCGATATTTAAATTTTCTCGTTCAATCTTTCACAGTCTCAAACATTGATTGAAGTTTAAAATAGCAGTGTTTAGTTAAAATGTCACATTTTATTATGTCCAGACATCATAAATTGTGTCTGGAGGGACAAATTTATCGCCGTTAAGTGTTTTTAGACGTCTTGGTAAATGAAAGTTGATTTGCTGACAAACATTTGAACTGGTTATCCTTACTAAAATTACTAGCCTAATCACCGCTAAGAAGCTGCCAGGCGCTCGAATTAATTAATAATGATAGTATGGCATACTAACAAGAGGGATACCGTTGCTCTATAAATTGTATACCTATTTCCGTAGCTAGCTCTCCGTTGAAGCCACCATTTTTACCATAGACTATTTTATAATCTATACTAATAATATTATAAAGAGGAAAAATTTTATTGTTTGTTTGTTTGCATTGAATAGGCTCCGAAACTACTGGACCGATTTTAAAAAATATTTTGCCGTTAGAAAACTACATTATCACTGAGTGACATAGGCTACTTTTTACCGCGGGAAAATACCTATTCCTACGGGAAAATTAATTTATCGCGGGCGAAGCTGCGGACGGAAGGCTAATGTATAATATACATGTCATATTGGTACACGGTAAGCAATACATAATAATTTTTGTCACTACATAGTATAAAACAAAGTCGCTTTCTCTGTCCCTATGTCCCTATGTATGCTTATATCTTCAAAACTACCGGATTTTGATGCGGTTTTCTTTAATAGATAGAGTGATTCAAGAGGAAGGTTTTTATGTATAATTCTACGCAGACGAAGTCGCGGGCAGAAGCTAGTCACGAATAAAATTGTTTTCAAATCTATCATATACCTATATAAAAATGAATCCCTATTTTCTTTGGTCACGCAAGACATCACCATGTTCTTTTTTTTGTCGTTTTTCTTATTGCTAAGAGAAGGTTCTAATGATACATCTAGAACGGGGGCCAAGTCGCGGGCAATAGCTAGCTAGCTATATAGGAAGCAGGTACTTACCTATTATTGATTGCTACAAAACACACCGATAATTTATTCATGGGGTTACGTTATTTAAACTTCAATAAAGTATTAATAATCTTGAACTCGATTCGTTTGCGTAGGAGTCCACAATAATATTTCTATTTATTTATGATTTCTATTCAAACTCAAAGACGCCTACGTCCAATCTTACGATAACTTTATAAAATGATAATAAAAGTACTGATCTGTGAATATACTTGAGTGTGTACCTATTCCCGTTCTTTCCTTCTTATTTTAGAACTGACTCCAAACAAATGACAAGGTTCTCATTCGCCAATTTTTTTAAGGTTTCAAGACGCCCGTTATTTTGAAACCGTGTGGGTGGCTAATTACTTTTTATTTAGCCGGTCTAATGATACTCGAAGGTTTCCCAAAGTTAACCTAGCGCAAAGTATTTTATGCAACCAGGCAAGCAAATGTGTCTTTCTAAGGTAAGAGAATTTTCAATGTCCTACAGCAATCAGCACATATTTGTCGTGTGTTAATTTTTAAGTTGTTTTTTTTTTTTTTTTTTTTTTGTGTAACGTTGAATTTTATCAATAAATGTATTTATTCTTCTACAGTCGCCATCAGATATATGGTAGCGGGCGAGGTCCACAAATACTTCAGAGCAGCATTAAATTTCAATAAATTCGTTACACTAGATAAGGTGAATAACAGAACACGCAATTCGACATAAATATAAGAGCAGCGATTTTTCAATAAATTAGGAACGTCCAACGTATAAAAATAAGATATAAATATTAGGAAGCACAGATCGTCACCTAGTCCCCGGTCAGATTGCACCACCTGCTCAGATCTGTCATTTTCTCCAGTCCATTACGGTTGCCTGGTAGAGATCTCTCTGTAGCGATAGGGCCGCCTATTGTTACCTTGTAATATTCTGTATACCTTTTTTCTATTTTGGTTTATATGTATGTATGTATTTGTATTGTATTTGTATTGTATATTGTACATAAAACACAAGAAAAAGATGAATACAGGACAACACACATGCACAAAGGCGAACTTATCCCTAAAAGGGATCTCTTCCAGTATGTGGTACAGTGTGTGGTAGATATGTGGTGTTCAATAAAGAGTTATTGTATTGTATTGTATTGTATCGTCAAAGGTATCGACGCCGTCAGGCTGATCATAAAATTCTGAACATTTGTGGAAAAAATAGAACATCGCCATCTACGATATATCTGGTGGCGACTGTTGTACAACCTAACTAATTTTACCTCTTTATAGTATTAGTACAGATATAGACTAACATCCGAAATTGGGTCTGTAGATCTTGTAGTTGCGGAAGTGCTTCACCTCGCGGCTGATGATCTCGTTCAGCATGTGGATGTCGATGTTCATGCGCGTGCCGAACGTGCATTTTTTGTCGGCCATGGCTGCTGCAGGACAGGCGAGACAAATGTTAGTAGCATTCCGCACAAATTCGCGAAATTAATAAAAAAACCAGTGTTAGCAGAGCCCTGCTCCTAAGCAAAATGTATGCAGTGTGAGGTTATATTTTTTTTTTCTAGCTATCACGGTTCATGAGATACAGCCTGGTGACAGACGGACAGACAGACGGACGGATAGCGAAGTCTTAGTCTTTACCCTTTGGGTAGTGAACCCAAAACAGCCGTATTAAGCCGGGTACTCATCAACAAGCTGTAACCCTAACTGTTGTACACCCAAAAACCCTAGTGTGGACGTGGCTCGCACGCCTGCGGCGATTTGACTTATATACATACATACTTAAAACACGTAATTATCCCTAACGGGATTATAGGCATGTGCAATCTACATAGATGAAACATTGCCTACAATTTTATTATTTTAAAATATTTGGGACATTGAAGGGACTTCGGAGACTGTTTTCCCAACTCACTTTGTAGTGTGTTAATAAAAATGATCGATGGACAATAACAGTTCTGTTGTCGTTAAACACGGTTAGTACTGACCTTTGACTAGTAAATTCCTGTTTCTTTAAATATGATTCTTCTATAAATTAGTTAAAAAAGCATGTTTACAAAATATTGAAGCATTGCGTAAAAATGACACGGATGATTTATGTTGTAATTGTAACGTCAAGTGTCATAAAAGTCAAACAATCCAATATCAACAAGAGAGATTGTATATCTCAGAGTAAAGATAGAGGAAAGTGTCCATTACTGGTGCTGGTCAGCTTAAAGTGTCCAACACTGGTGCCATCACACTACCAATAGAGAATATTCATGACTTTTTTCATAGCTTTCATTAAAAGCCCATTTATGTAATAAACAATATAGAAAAAATATTTTTGAAATAACTATAAAAATAACCGAGATATTAAGCTATCAAAGATTTGTCTCTATTTCTTTCTAGAAAAACGGAATTTTAGCATGAAATTTGTATCGGGCGTTGTGACATATGACGTCACATGTCATATCGGATCTCTCTTTCTAATCGCTAACTAATTAGCAGTTCAAGCAAACTCTTATATTTTCCGTACCTATTACTTGACTGATATTAACTACGTTCAATTTCATCTGTCATTGTTATCTCTTTTACGATATTTTCATCTTTTATTAAGAAATGTGATATTTTTCAAAATGCATATTCCCTATTGCAGAATGGGGGCTATCACATGTGAATTTGCCAGTGTCGTTAGTGTGCTAGTGTCGCGTGCGGTCCAATAACATTCACTTTTCACTGCTTTTGGCGGGCTTTGTGACTTAAATCATAATTTCTTTCATTTACCTGTTGAAAAGTGATCTCCTTCGTGAAATTATCACAAATTTGGATTATTTGGAGATGAATGTGAACGCTTTGAAAGGGGTTTTTTTGAAACGGAACTGCACAACATTGCGGCATAGCTACTCGATATGATGATAGTTATTTATAATTAATAAACTTAATGAGATTCAAGATTTAAAACTTTGTTTCGGCGCTGATCTTATAAAGTCGCCTTTGACAGCTATACCTGGACCTTAGTCAACAGTGGCGCCAACTGGTGAGCAAAGAAACGATAGTCCCTATTGGATAGCCCATATTACCCCTAAGTATTAATACATACAGCTAAAAGCTACCTTGTTCTTTAACATTCAAAATCTTCAAAACGACCATGACGGTGAATGTAGGTACCGAACAAAATGAACAGGTTAATTTTAATGGGTCGGTTAAAGCGGTTAGCCGCGGCGAGGCGTAATTTACACCGAGATTGCCGGCAGATGAGCAGCATCGCAACAGCGACGAGAGGCAAGAGGGAACAAGGCTTTACAGTTCACATTGAGCATGCAAGTATTTTGAATAGCAATCAAATTTACAGAATTTTCAAACCTTTTCACCCCCGAGGCAAAAAGAGGGGCGTTTATAAGTTTGAACTTGATGTCTGTGTGTGTGTGATGGATAGACCGATTCGATGCGGTGGTTCTTAGTAGTTTGAAAAATATCAGCTTTATTCGCTCGATTAATGCTTGGGGGGGTTATTAAATATTTTAAGTAATGTTATTGGGTGTCGATGGCTTGGCTGGTTGGCGCTAGTCCATGACTCGCCACAAACAGCTGCTTTGTGGTAAGGTTAGGGAATAATTCACACAAATTTAAGCATGTATTTCTCTATACAAGTATGTATGTACGGTCAAGTGCAAAAATAAGTATCGATAGGAACTTCTCAAAAATATGTCCCACAACCTTATTACGCTGGCGTAAGAGCGTATGGTACTTATTTTTGAAACTTTGTCTAGATACATATTATTACACTTGACTGTACATCATTGCCTAGTACCCATAATACAAGCCTTACTTTGGGATTAAGTAGGTTAATTTGTGTCAATTGTTCCCGAATATTTACATGCCTCTTTCCCACAGGGGTAGGCAGAGACTACTTTGTTCCACTTGCTACGATCCTGACACATTCATCAATCTCTTCATACATGCTCGTCGGTTTCAGGTACTCCTGACCTGACCTTTTTCCAAAACGCCTCCTATTTGGTCTCGAAATGTCCGTCTAGGCCTTCCCCTCCCAACGCAACCATTCACACTCCCCATATAGATCTGTTTAGTTAGTCTACTTTCATCCATCCGCTCTACGTGACCAAACCAACTAAGCATACCTAATTTTTTCTATTCCAGTCACTATATCCTCATTCACACCCGCACGTCCCTTAAATATCCCGAATATTTATTAATATTAATATTATTATTAAATTTACCTAGTCGCGGTACGTAAGTAAGCGGTACTTAAGGCTTGTGTTATCGGCACTAGACAGCGATATACATACTTAAATAGATATATAGAAACATCCATGATCCAGGAACAAATATTCGGCCTCATCATACTAATGTACGCCCTTACCAGGATTTGAACCCGGGACGCTTGCTTCGCAGGCAGGGTCACTACCAACTAGGCCAAACGCGCAAAGATTAGCAAATAAGTTCGTGGTAGCGATCCAGACGGGCCCTAAACAAGGTCCTTTCAAGGTCAAAACTAATTAAAAACCAAACTCGACTAAGCAATGGCTATGTTTACTCGAACGTCAGGATGGAAGCAACTAGAATGTGGCCGACCAAGGCGGGGTCTCATAATTGCATTTTCACGCACACGGCCCATTTAATGTGAACTAATAATGCAGCTCGCACGCCTGTCCCCGCCCTAAGTGCTAGTTCATACGGAAAAGGAACCTCTAGTGTAAGATTTCGTCAAGAAAAACGTCTCAAGCACGTTCGCGTTGACGTCTCAATACATTGACCCGATAGAAATTAAATTTCTAAGCGACACTGAAAATTAGAACAGAAAAATCCGAAAAGTAAAGCTATGACCAAGAATCGAACCCGGATCCTCATCTCCGCACATTTGAAATTTGAAAATTACCATGAGCTTTTCGGAAGGAAACCCGCACACACCAGCGAGCAATTCTATGGTGTGTGTGAAGTTCCCAATCCGCATTGGGCTCGCGCGGGAACTATAGCCCAAGCCCAATTCTGAGAGGAGGCTTGTGCCCAGTAGTGGGATGAATATAGGCTGGATTTGATGTAAGCATATGGGTCGTTGTTTCCGTCAAGTCTGAAGCGCCCCTAACGCCGAGGTGCGGCGGGTGTCAGCGGCAATTTCAATTATACGTCTTATGAAATAGTTGTCTCGGCCCAACCGCGCAATATCGACGGATCGGAATTTGTAAGGTGCCTCGCGCACCGTCTTCGCTTTTTAATTTGTCTTCGGTACGTGTTTATTGACGTTTTTTGTGGGGTCTCTATGCTAAATACTTCAACAGTGCGAAGGTAGGTAGTTTAATGGACTTTTTGGCAGGAGTTCGAAAAGTTTGACATTCTTAACTGGCAGTCAAACCTACAATGCGATTGGAATGACTCGGAAAAGTTTCATTGTGCCATGCTGGTCTGGGAGCAAAGAAAAAACTTAGAATGTACCAGTTGCTTCTCTTTCCGCGCATATGGAAAAAGCCCATCGAGGGAAGGGGCGAAAATTATAGGAGTCATGTTATAGGCGATGCGGCTAGCGGCCCATCACTATTTTGATTCCATTTTCCATCTATACGCCCATAATCATGCTAAATGCGGACTGTAGGTTTTGTCACCTTAGGCTCTGTCTACCCCGCAGTGGCGTGGCGTGGCAGTGGCGTCAAGTATATCAGAAGTCAAGCCGAAGGGCATTTGACTAGCCTTTTCCTCTAATCTACAGGACTATTGTCGCCAATAAACCTGATATCGTGCTGATAGATCGATCGAAGCGCCAGGCAGTGCTCGTAGACATCACGATCCCCCATGACGTGAACCTCGTGAAGGCCGAGAAGGACAAAGTCAGCAAGTACCTTGACTTGGCTCACGAGGTTACCGCCATGTGGCCTGTTGATTCGACGATCACTGTCCCGATAATCGTTTCGGCGAAGAGCCTTGACCATCACCTTAAAAGGTTCCCGCTAGGTGGTTGGGTCAAGAGCCAGATACAGAAGGCGGTACCCCTGGACACGGCTCGGATAGTCAGGAGGTTCCTCCCTCTGTCGGCCTGACCACCGGTAGCTTAGGCCCCGCCTCGCTGCCGGCGGCACCCTAGGTTAGGTTTTTATAATATTTTTATATTTTGTATTAACATTGTTTTATTACTTTTAAAATGAATATTGTAAAAACCTAAGATAAGATAAAAATAAATATACAGATAATAATAATATTTAAAAGTTTAGTTCAGGCCTCTTGCCTGTTTTAGGGTACAAAATAAAATCATTCAAACGAGGTTAGGGGTGACAGTTCCATAACTTTTAGACTAATATAACTTAACTCTGGCTTAGTACTTTAGTAAGTAGTTCGGTAATTCGAGGTTACGCAGTTAAGTTAGTATGCAAGCTGTAAGAAATAATGTGAAAGTAGGCAATGGGATGATAATTTCGATCGGAATAATAAAACTAATCCTTTGTCGTCAAAATACCTATAAAATTTTCAAAGCCTATTGTTTAAGGAAGCGTTGGGGACTAGGGATGCTACTGCCTCATTGATGCGAGTGAGGCTTATCGATAGATTTTTACGAAATGTAATTAGTACTAACTTAGTTTTAGTCTCCAGAAAAGAGTACTAAGGCGGTCTATATACACTTCATATAAAATCATATTTTTTATAACTTTGAGCTAGCAAAATTAATTGCTAACCTTTGCTACTTAAAATTTGACGCTCCGCATGCTCTAAAAGTAGTATAGGTTATTTGTAGACAATCTCCTTTTTTCTGGTAATTTAGGATTTGCCTATATTTTAGTGTTCATTGTTTAAACTATGAAACTAAACGGCAGGTAATCATTATCAAAGTAATATTCATGCAACCGGAACATTTTCAATCTATAAAAATTAACTTGCCACATGTAAAAATATTTTTTTGTCGCGGTTTGAACTTCAATTTTGTCCCTTTTTGCAGTATTCATTTACTGCCTCAAAACTTTTCCATACATTGATCCCTGTTCAAAGAGAACCGCGGTAAAAGCGGGTCTTTTTAAAACCAAAAATTTAAATAAAGCATCTTTGTCGTATCCTACTAATATTATATACGCGCAAGGTTGTAAGTATGGATGGATGTTTGTTACTCTTACACGCCAGAACAACTAGATGAAATTTGGAACATAGATAGATTATAGTCTGGAATAACACATAGGCTACTTTTTATCCCGGAAAATTGCGTAATACCTGTGGGATAGCGATAAACGAATTCTATGCAGACGAAGCGGGCAACAGCTAGTTAGAAATAAAGGGTGTTCAGTCAAACTAATTGAACGACCAGCTGAAATATTGTGGAACAATTTTGAGAGACCTTGTGTTTGAGTATGAGTATGCGGATGAGGATGCGGATGCGGATGCAGCAGCATCCCTTCCCGAACTATTCAGGATGCGCCGCGGCGGACAAAGCGCCAAGCATTGAGTAACGGCGTCGTCAAGATTTTATTACAACGATTAGCGATTACAATCTGTCCTCCAGGATTTTTGGTTTAAAAGAAAGCTTTTGGACAATTGATAATTAAAAAACAAGTGTTTTAACTTCCATGCTGGTCTGGGAGCAAAGGAAAAACATAGAATGTAACAGGTGCCACAGGAGATTCGGCTAGAAGCCTATTCACTATTTTGATTCCATTTTCAAAACCCCCCCTCCCCGTTACTAAAACCTGGCTACGCCCGTGAATTTATTTATTTATGTTAGTGTCCATGGGTACTATACGGGTAATGGTGCTCACTTAATATCAGGGGCCTTACCATGACGTTTTAATGCGATTCAATTCCGATTCAGTTTAGGTTCACTCGCTGTCAGATCCGTACTAAAAACAGCTAAAAACCCCCGCCTAAAGCAGCCGCAGCTAAAGGCCCGGGTGATCCACGTGCTCGTTTACCACCCTGTGTCATAATACCTACTCGAAAGTTGAAGTTAAAAGCGTATTAGTGTATTTGCTTTACATAAAAACTTAGCCAATTACCTTTTTACATAAAATCATAAGACGCTCGGAAAACTGTAAAAGTTAATTTGGAAAGTTATGCGTCGTATCAGATACTTTTAAAATGGCTACCGAGCCAATATAAAGTTTACGTTATACCTAAGCAAGAGTAGATAGGACTTTAACAAATCACGTCTATATCCCTTACGAGGGAGACAGAGCCTTTTTTTTAACGGAGAGGAAATCTTTACGGGTGCCTTAGGCACGGGGATGCCTAAGGTTATGTGGGACTCCCCTCCGAAGGGGTATACCTAAACTAAAACCTCTCCGGCGTTGCCTCAATCCGGTTTGATGGGGACGCAGTGGGATGCCACAAGGGTTTCACCACAAACGCCCCCCCGGTGGCCCCGGCTTCCACCAGGACCGCGCCAAGAAGGGGAGGGCCCGTACGCTGGGCCCGTCTTCCCTTAGACAATGAGACCGTGCAATACCTGCACTGCACGGTCTCATTGTATTGGTAATGAAGTAGATAGAGCCTAAGCTAACAAGACCTAAAGGCCACGTTTAGCATGATTGACTTATAATATAACTAGCTTCTGCCCGCGACTTCGTCTGCGTAGAATTATGCATAAAACCCTTCCTCTTGAATCACTCTATCTATTAAAAAAACCGCATCAAAATCCGTTGTGTAGTTTTGAAGATATAAGCATACATAGGGATATAGGGACATAGGGACAGAGAAAGCGACTTTGTTTTATACTATGTAGTGATGATGGACCAGTCATACTGTGACGTTTTACAGCCGCAGCCATGCAACTGATCTCGAAAACGCCGACGTAACGACTGATGCTACTCGTGCAGATTTTATTCATAGCGACACAATATATACCTTTGATGGCGCTACATATTCAGCTCATAAAAAGACCTTTTGGTCCTTCAAAGGTTGAAAGAGGGAAGCTGTAAAGTAAATGGGCCAAATGAAGTTTTACGATATGTTTCAATACACACGATACCGAGCGGTCCATGGGGATCCTAGATATACATATGTGAGAGCGAGCAGCCATGGTATGCATGCGTTCTCTCCAGATCGGTCACCCGTGCCAGACGTGCACACTGGTTGATTTTTAAATTGTCTGACTCTGACGACACACACACACAAACACAAATCACGTCTTCATCCCTTACGGGGTAGATAGAGCCTAAGGTAACAGGTGAGACAATTCAAGAGGAAGGTTTTTATGTGTAATTCTACGCAGACCAAGTCGCGGGCAGAAGCTAGTCAATTATAAGTCACTCAGAGGGCTATGGAACAAACGCAGGTTACAGCACATCAAAATCCAGTCTTCGGAAACCAGAAGAACCATTTCAGATGCATTTTTCTTAGGTACATAAATTAGTCCGGCACAAAATCGACTGTCCACAGCTACTAGCGCTTCTGCGTTTTCGTGCGCCTTTCCGTTTCCTCCGAAATCACATTACCCCCATGTGTCCACCGCTCAGAAGGTCAGTATCTGATAAGAACTCTCCCATTTGTAGGCTGACGAGCATTGCCAGTAGTTGCAGCGACATGGCGTATATTCACTTCGACCCACCCGTTGCACTGATCAGATCTTTAATTAACTTAAAATCACTTATCCAGTCAGAGTTTTGTCTGGTTTGGTTGTATATATTTGGTTTTGAGAACATACCTAATCTATACTAATATTATAAAGAGGAAAAATTTGTTTGTTTGTTTTTTTGCATTGAATAGGCTCCGAAACTACTGGACAGATTTCAAAAATTCTTTTGCCGTTAGAAAGCTACATTATCACTGAGTGACATAGGCTACTTTTTACCGCGGGAAAATACCTTTTCCTACGGGAAAATTAATTTATCGCGGGCGAAGCTGCGGACGGAAGGCTAGTTAGTTTATAAACTTAGTTTCTAAGCTTCACTTTTATTTCGCATGCGGTGTTTACCTATAAGTGATTGTGATACTCTATTCAAAATGTATATGCAAGCAGCAAGATCGATGTATTAGTGTTAACAATTGTTTTACAATTACTCAGTTTCTTTGAAATATTATATATGCAACGAAGTTATCCGACATAGGACGTCTTACACCACCAACTGAAATCTTAAAACACACCCCCGCTGATTTTTATTTTGTGTATTAATTTAGTGTGTATTTTTACATTTGCTTCCATGCTGGTCTGGGAGTAAAAAAAAAAACGTAGGATGCCTGCGTGATGGGGACCCTACCTAAGGGTCTAAATTTATTTTATTTTAAATTGTTAGCCTAATTTTTATTTTTAAGGTAGCTTTAGTTTATATTTTAATCAATATTTTGTAATCATTTACAAAATAAAGTTTTATAAATACTTACATTTGGAGAATAATATTCTTTCGTTTTTATAACGATCTCAAAGGGTTATTAAAATATGAAATTATCCGTAGCCACTAACCTGAGAGGCTGCAGGCATATTAAATCATGGAGCCAGCGACCTGCGAGGGTCCGTATATTAATTCTGCAGGCAAAAGTGCCCTGTTATCAGCACCACAGACCCTGGGGTGGATGGATGGCGCTGCTTACTCATACTAAATTTGGGAGAAACGTTTGTAAGAGTTAGCGTTTTTTGCCGTGTATTCTGCAAAATTAAGCTAATAGCAGGGGTCTTGAGATTTTTTACTCATACACAAATCACGTCTGTATTATTTACGGAGTAGACAGAGCCTATAGGTAACAAAACATAAGGCCACGTGGTCATAATTGTGTGGGAGAGTTTTAGCAAACGAAATTTTATTTTATTATTTTTTATTTTCTTTATTGGGGAAAAAACAGATACAGACACAATTTAAATATAATATTTAGAACGTAGTGCAGTAGACATAGCCTGCACCCTAAACCAATTGCCACCAAGAGTTACAATAATTGAGTGGAATATCCGTTTTTCACTTTTTCTGTGCGTTTTGTATCTTTCTATAAAAAAAAATAGAACGGTCTACTGAGTGGGCTGTATTTAGATAGCTAAATGTTTTAATTAAATTAAGATAAAATTAACCTTACCTTATCTCATAAAATCGAGTATATTAAAGGAAGGTGTATTGTATTGTGTGTGTGGCTGTAAGACCTATTTGTCTGAGCCTTAAAAGAAGAAATAAATTGATGCACGAAAGCATAAAGCCGCATTCACATTTGTCTGTCGTGTTGTGTTGTGATGCTCTCTGTCGTGATGGCTACTGTTCACATTTGCATGACGTGTTATGACGCATTAAGACGCATTTTTTCATCAGCAATTCAAAAGCAATTTTATGCAGCATTCCTTCGACATAATGAACAACTTTACGAGCATGAGAAAAGGAAAGGTATTTTTACTGTGGGTTTTAGACGTTAAATGTCTTGCCCGATCTTGTTGAACGGGCTTGCAAGTCTTTGATTTACCATTTTATAAATCTTGTTTTGGCTCCTGTGATCGGCCAAACGGGACATCAGAGGAACATATTGCATTATTATAATAAGTAGCCTTTTGAAGCCGCCAACGAGAAAAGTTACTTTTTAGGGTTCCGTGCCCAAATGGTAAAAACGGGACCCTATTACTAATACTCCACTGACCGTCTGTCTGTCACCAGGCTGTATCTCATGAACCGTTATAGCTAGGCAGTTGAAATTGTCCCAGATAAATTGTTACTTTAACAGCAAATACTAAAAACGAAACATTTTAAATTTCTAAATGTCATTGAAAATTAGAACACATAGAAAAATCCGAAAAGTAAAGCTATGGCCGGGAATCGAACCCGTTTGTAATTGTGTCGTATAGACACATCATTCTAGCAGATGATGCTTAGCGACAAAAAATCGCATAGTAACAACTTGACGGCTAGTAACAGGTAGAAAAGTTCGAAGACAACCCACGTGCTATGGGTTGTGTAGGGGTATAGCACTCGTCACGGAATGACGAGGATCCGGGTTCGATTCCCGGCCATAGCTCCCGGCCATAGCTTTACTTTTCGGATTTTTCTGTTCTAATTTTCATTGACATTTAGAAATTTAATATCTAACGGTAAAACCGTAAAAGTATAAACATAAAAATCAAGAAATAAAAATTCTTGATTCATTTGATATACGAAAGATTTTGCAGCGCGAAATGGAAAATAGGCTTAGATCAGTTGTTTAAAGCAGTCACCTCGCAGATGATGGTGCAGATTTCGGCTGTGTGAGCTGGCGTAGGCTCCCTAGATCTTCGGCTTGTTCGAACTTATTTCCAATGTGTTCCCGTTAGCCAGCAGAAACGCCGAAATACAACAAGAGCACTGTAATATACGCCTAAGTTCATACAATAACCGCGACTTAACATTACTCCCTGCAACATGTGACGCACGTAATTGAATAATAGCCAGTAAGCATTAATAAGGTAATAAATATGTGTAACTAATCTTTAAGCACGTTCTTATACTTGGTCTACCAAGAATACAACATCTCTGGTACTATGGGTGTTTTTACTTAAACCTCCTCGTCCACCCTCAACCTATCTCATGGCGACCCTCAACATATCTCAGCAGTACATCCAACGGATCAGCCTTCCTTTAGCGTTCACACGCGATTTCACAATAAAATATGTATTAATCGCGACCGATATATTATTTGCGTGGCAATACGCTGAAAAAACGATACAAGACACCTTCACAAACAAATGAAGGTAGACAACCAACTATTTAAAAAAAAAATGTATTCATTTCTCTTTTAATATATTATACTTAGAGCAAATAATGTTGCCAGGTGAAATTATCCTAAACATACACATACCTAATAATATAAATGTGAAAGTGGGTCTGGGTACCTCTTCACGCTTAAACCAATTTAGTTAGAATTTGGTATAGACATAGGTTTAGTCGCCAGTGAAGGACAAAGGATAGTTTTTATCCCAGAAAATCGCATAGCTCCCTTACAGACGATGTCGTGGGCAAACGGTCCTATTACATAGCCGTGTGAAGTAAAACCAATTTCAGTGTTTTTAATAATATCAATAGAATTTCTACGTAAAGCTTCTCAAGTCAAAGGCTTGCATCACTTAATAATAGTCTTGACGAAACCGTTGCATACCTCAGTCCATTTAGGTGAGGCGATGCAAACAACAAGTCTTCTCCCACCATTAACATTCCAAAAACATACCTAAAATTACTTTCACACGGTCAAATTTCCTTTGAAACGTTTCCAAGTACCGTAGCAAAGTTCGTAGCGCGTAGCACCATCTACGCCGTAGCAAAGTTGCCAACTTGTTTGTTCAAATGTTTGACAAACAACAAGAGATCGAGATCCGTTATTATGATCTTGAAAGTTTGCTGTCCTTTGAAACTGGGCGCAGGAAAAGGGGCAGTTGTTTGAGATAAAGGTCAGATAAAATCAAGAATTTGGACATAAAAATATTTAAGAATAATGTATCCGCTGCGTCTTAAAATTAAACTAAAATACTTCCACAAGTGGTTGGGTTACGTTGACTAAACACCCCAGGGGACTCACCATGTCGTCTTAACGCGACTCAATTGCGATTCCTCATCCTTTTTTAATATGGCCCCATCGATGCGTTGATTTCGCCAATGTCAAAGTAAATACAGTATTCAAAAATCTTGTGACAAAAATGCCGGCAACTTTGTTCGGTAGAACACGGTCAAAAGACCCCTCGCCCCTGTCGGGCTCTTAGCCAACGGTCAGTGATATCCCTCAGAAACTGCCAGGAAATCATTAGCCGATGCCCAGGGTGCACCGGACCAAGCACTGCTCTTCCCCTCGGGCGGATCTGAAAACGTACCGCAGCTCTTGATCATACGCGGAGGTAACCCGACTCGTACCCCAGGGTGGTCGTTCTTAAATTCATATTAGAAGTGTCAAACATGACAGCTAAAGTATCGGAATTGAAGCGCATTAAGACTTCATGGTAAAGGCCCCTGCAAATGCTTTTCAGGATTATTTTCAAAGTGGTTGGCAATTGTTTCTCTTACATTGTCGGTGTTCAAAGTGCAGGGGGGTTAGCTCGTTGTCAGATCCATACTAAAAATGACAGCTAAAACCTGAACTAAGTCGGAATTGAATCGCATTAAGACGTCATGGTAAAATTGAAGTTTTTGAGATTAATTTAACCACTATATTGCTAAACAAAAATAAATATTTCTGCAAGTGATTGATTGGATTTGTTGCTATTGTTCAACTAACTACAGATTTTTCACCGTAGTGTTAAACACTTTAAGCTGTCCAGCACCAGTATTGGACTATGCCTTAGTGTCTTTTAAATAAGAGTTATTGTGCATTATTGGGTTTATGTCAATAACTGGTGACGTCACCCTATTCCAGATGTATTATAAGAGTTAAAAGAATTATAAAGACTACTCCTTCTTCTTGGTGTCCCAAGCCAAAGGCACTCGGTCGCTGCGGCGTCAGCACTCAGTTCCGCGGAGGACTCCGAGCGGCGCGCACGTGCGTCTCGCTCTAGTTGCCGAACTTTGCCGAGTGTGCCCAAAGTTTCGGAGGGATTATTGGCTGGTAAGTTTCTCTTTTAAATTTTAATATAGTATAGTCTATTATTTAGTATGGGGTATTTTTAAGTAGTAATTAATGAAATTGTTAATGATGTCGATTTAAAAATTGGTAATAGATATTTTTTTAAAGTCTAAGAGATAAGTTAAGTTTTGAATGGATGAATGAAAAACAATTTATCAGCTATTTGTCTTTATTTATTTATTTATTCAGTACATCCACATCATGTATATTACAGTGTGAGCCATAGAAACTATTAATTGGTACATTAGTCTGATATACGCGACAATAACGGAGTACATAATATCATTGTCCATACTGCGAGATTTCTATTAAAATATTACAATAAAAAATTAAAAATATCCACCCACCTATCTACAAAAATAGTATAAGTAGGTGGTAGTCAAAATTAAAATCTTATTTGGGACAAAGTGATTTACATATTTATTAATATATTTGTCTTAAATCATGTTACGTAAATGTTAGAAACAATATTGCTTCCTAAATAAAATTATGTTAGTGTGCAACATACCACAGATTATTCATGTGTATAATATCGCTATAGGTACCAGGTCATACACAGCCATTTTTATCACATTGTGCCGATTAGGCAATTTTTTAAACATCTATTTGAAATGAAAGATTCTTCTCGGGCAGTTTGGTGACACGAGTAGGTATGTAAATTATACAGGGGGCTACCATAACGTCTTAATGCGATTCAATTCCGATTCAGTTCATCGCTCGCTGTCAGATCCATACTAAAAACGACAGCTAAAACCTGAACTGAGCCGGAATTGAATCGCATTAAGACGTCATGGTTAGGCCCTAGTTCATTACACATCCTTTGTGCAATATTAATGTTATTTTCATTTTTTTGTGAATTGTATCTGTTTCTTTATATTTGTACAATAAAGCATTTACTTACTTACTTACTAATCTGACCAATACAGTGGGAATGTGAATAACACACACGCGTCAATTATTCAACCGATCGTGATAAAATTTGGTAATGAGATAGTTTGAGATCCAGGGAAGGACAATAGGACAATTTTCATTCCAGATATGATATAGTTCCCGCGGGCGCGCGATAAACGTAATCTCCGCAGGTAAATTCGCGGGAAACAGTTAGTTTTTATAAATGTAATTACATATTTACATAAAATTCGGTAACTTTGAGTCTCTCACATTTCCCAGTCATAATTTTGAAAATCATTCAAAAGCTTCGCTATTTAAAGTTAAATGAAAACATAACTGCCTTAACGTTGAATGAAACAAACTTGAATTAGCATAATTTAATCAAGAAACAACTTTCAAAAATCAATTAGCGTGGGATAATAAAATCAATAATTAATTTATTAATCAGTCTTCCCGTGACCACGAGAGCTGTTAAAGAGATTATAGAGTCTTTAGAATTATTCAATCTTATTACTCGTAGTTCTCCTTAGTTATTGAATAGAAACCCTTTCGTTCAGGTTACTTTGGTTCAGTATAAAAAGCAAAGTTTTTGATACAAAGGAATTTTTAGTACAAACTGTTTTTGTTGACTGTACTTATATTGATAAACTTTGTGCTTCTTCTGTTCAGACGTCGGTCATATACACGATGTTTGCTAAGAGACGTTTTTAAAATAAAAGTAATGTAATATGTTATCAAATTTCAAATCAATCAGACAGTTTGGTAGCTAAAAAAGTGAAATAAAAATTGAAAAATGATCAATTGAATTAGTTGTTACTCTACGGAAGTCCATATTAATAAATAAAAACATTTACATTGCTATGTTGCAACCACAGCGGAGCAGAATAGTAAGGAAATATATTTTTGGTTCTTGTAATGTTGTGCCCCGTCGTAGCAGCGTAGCATGCTACAGCGTCGCTACGCCGCGTAGCAGGCGCTCGTAGCATCACTGTCACAAATATTAAGCACTCAAGACTCAAGAATAAATCATGTATTCATCTCTGTCCTATCTTTACTTCCCTTCTAATACTATGCGAAAGTACTCGCTGCCCTTTTTGAAAAAGATAGGCTACGTGAAGGCGCAACGAATAGAAATGAAGCAGTCGCCGTAGTCGGAGTCGGCCATGAGGACAATACATTACAAATACTCTTTATTGAACACTACAAATCAGTACAAAACAATACAGAACCAAACTCAACCAGAATCAGAGGACTGTGTTTATGCAAAAGTAACTGTCTATCTTTCTACCTACTTCTTCACTACATAGTATAAAACAAAGTCGCTTTCTCTGTCCCTATGTATGCTTATAATATCTTCAAAACTAAACAACGGATTTTGATGCGGTTTTTTTTAATAGATAGAGTGATTCAAGAGGAAGGCTTTTATGTATAATTCTACGCAGACTAAGTCGCGGGCAGAAGCTAGTTACTTATAAACCGCTAATCGGATTAGATGAAGTTTAAGTCTCGTGGAAGCACATAATATAGTTTTTATCCCGGAAATTTGTGTAGTTCCCGCAGGATAAATGAATCATTTGTAGATGAATTCACGGGCAGCTGCTAGTTTCTTATACACAAGTCTAATGAGCCCCACTGGGGATCGAACTTGGGTCCTCAAAGTACCCTAGCCACTGGGCTATCCGATCAAATATATAAAAGGGTAGTAAATAAACAAATATTTCTGTAAAATACGGAGCTCGCAATCCGTAAACAGAAACGATGCACTGTTCCGGTACCGCCTGCGATTGTTTGGACAAGAAAAACAGCCAAGAGCGTGTCGGATCATGCGCAGTGTAAGGATCTGTAGTTGCCTCCCAAAATTCATACTTTGAAATTATTCTGGAACTAAAGTATGGCCAACGAGACAAGATAAAATACACAAGAAATCGGACCTTTATTACTAAGTTATATTGCCATAGCCAGCGATTGTTATTTCTACTCTAACTCTCATAGGTATGTAATAAAATAATAAGTAGTAATAGTTTATTATTTTCCCCCTTAATGGCGGCCGTAAGGCTTGGGCCAATGTCAGTTTAACTGACAAGTGTGCGGTTGTTTCTGTCCACGTCAACAAGCAGCAGCAAGGAAATAATGGCGTCAGTTGGTCAATGACAGAGCTGTCTTTGCGTGATTTGTGCTACCAGATAGCAGTCAGTCCCGCAGTTGTCAACGTTTGAACCCTTGAACGAAGCCTGAAGTGTGTTTACATTTTTTATCTCGTGTCCTTGGCCTTACTTTAGCTGTATTAACTAGCATTTGGAGATCTGACGCTGCTGAAAGACATTCACAAGATAGACGCACTGTATAATTGTAACTTGATTGATTGCTGAGGAGATCTGCGCACATCTGCGAAGCAAATCAATGGTGTGTGTGAAGTTCCCAATTCGCACTGGGCCCGTGTGGGAACTTATAGCCCAAGCTCTCTCATTCTGAGAGGAGGCCTATGCCCAGCAGTGGGACGTATATAGTCTGGAGATGATAATTCTAACACACTTTCTATATCCGTGCCAAATTACAGCTTTTGTAGTAAAAATAATCCCTTACACCTTGGAACCCTGAAAATGAACTTGAATCTCCATTTCATAAACTTTTCGTATTTGCCGATTATTTTTAATAATAACGTTTAATTATGCGATGGAAACAATACAGGACTGAGCACTCGAAAATATTATTGAACAATATTGAAATAGGCATCGCTGTAAAAACGGGAAATGCTGCCAGCGTCTGTGGTCTAGCCACGGGGGGCTCTCCTTTTTAATGATTTTATTTTAAAATTAGTTTTATTTTGTTTTTTTTTTAATTACTGTTTTTTCTGTTATTTATCTTATGTTTATTCCACATAAATATTATTTATGTAAGCAGTTTTACTTAGCTACGGTTATGAGCTGCATGCTTAGGTATTGTAGTTGGAATGTTTTCGATTTCAAAATACTACTAAATACAGGGTGCTAGAAAATCAGATGCGGATATTTTGAGGATCGATTATTTGCATCGTTGTTAGTTAGTTTAAAGCATACTTAATTCATTATAGTATCTAATGAAAGGGTGATTATCTTTAGGCGGCAATGGTAATTATTATTTTTGTATGAATCAAAAAAAGATATTACCGCCAGATACTTTTAATTAGTTTTTGTTTTTATTTGATTTAAGGACTTAAATTTCTTAAATTTTTATTTGACTTGATGGCTGTTATTTCTGCCCTCGACTGTACCTATACTAAGAGTTATTAAAGTGTACGTTAGAGCGACTGATTTCCAATGAGGCGTAGACAAATGATGCGGCTGACAAATTGTCCACACGGGCCTATGACGTGGTGCTTTATAGTCCAAGTTGAGCGAAGAACTTCTGTAAACCACTGAAGTTAAGTCAAAAGAAAAGAATGAAAACCATGAACAATAATATAAACTACGAGTATGAAAGAGTTTGCAGCACCAATTATCCTATCACTACATAGTATAAAATAAAGTCGCTTTCTCTGTCCCTATGTCCATATGTCCCTTTGTATGCTTATATCTTCAAAACTACACAACGGATTTTGATGCGGCTTTTTTAATAGATGGAATGATTTAAGAGGAAGGTTTTTATGTATAATTCTACGCAGACGAAGTCGCGGGCAGAAGCTTAGTTAATATTATAAACGCGAAAGATTGTGAGTATGGATGTATGGATGTTTTTTACTCTTTCACGCCAGAACGGCTGGACAGATCTGGATGAAATTTGGAACATAGGTGGATTATAGTCTGGAATAACACACAGGCTACTTTTTATCCCGGAAAATGCGTAATTCCTGCGGGATAGCGATAAACGAATTCTATGCAGACGAAGTTGCGGGCAACAGCTAGTAATTCATAATTTATTTAGTTAAAGTCTGTTAATATTTCCGTTAAAAAATGTTATTCCCCTCTTATTCCATTCGGAATATTTGTTCATCCGTTTTACTGATTCCGCTTTGATTTACCTGTCGTCAGGGTAATTTATCATTCGTGCGGACACAGAATAGGGTGTGATCTGATTTCACGTTATTAATGACCAATTTTTAATTTAATACACGAGGCAGTAATACAATGGGCAGGCCACATCGCTCGTAGTACAGATAACCGCTGGGGGAAAGGTTCTCGAGCGGCGACAACGAACCGGAAGACGCGGGGTTTGCCTCCCACTAGGCGGACCGACTTCGAGAATAGTGGTGCCACTGTTGTGGCGTGTTATGGAGGAGGCTTTTGTTCAACGTGATGATGATGACTCAGGGTCATTACTTAGTCAGCAAAATCCTAATGATCGAGTTTATTTTCGAAAAAAGTTTTAAGTTATAGTCGTACGCTTTTGTCGGAGTAACCGCCGCTTTAGTTAGTTTTGTGGTCAACCGTTGGAATCGTAATACGACAGTGACTTTACCACTTGGCCAAAACTTTGTTCTTACTTTGCGTAACTTTCTTAATTTTTCAGAAGGTAAAAAATTGTCATGCCGTACCTGTCAGTTACTAATTATAAACATATTATACGATAATTGTCAATGACAAATTTCGTAACCAATGTTATGTGCAGGTTAAGGATCACCTCAAGGTAGCAATGTATTTTGAATTTTGTGTACATTAACTTTAGGATAATTTTAGGTTTCGATGTTAATTCTATTTCACGTGTGTTGTAATTTTAGATTAGTTGGTTTAAATAAATTTACTGTTGAATTGTCACAGTAACTGGGTCAATTTCCCAAGCAGTAAATTTTGATGGCAAGACTGAAAACGCAGGTGCAGAATGCTTTGATGATGTAGAACTATTTTTTTTAGGAAACAGCCCCCTATTGTCTACCTCGGGCAACAGCTAAAATGAAAATATTATGTTATTTAATCATTTAAAAAAATATATTTAGACCGTATTTCTCATCGAGGTGGGTTGTCCCGGAGCCGGTTTTAGTTACAAAATGCTGGATAAGTCGAACACTATGCGTGACAACAAAAAAAAATTACCTTTGTTTTATTACCATATAAACAGGTAACAAAAAAAGCACATCACCTGATTTTTACCTCATTTGTAAACCTCTGAATATGTGTATATACATTTGTCCGGAGAGACGGTCTCATTCCGCGGGCAAATTTTGGGAACGATTTATTTGCCGAGTTTGACCCTTAAGCCCCTCCGTCTCTCGCGCACCCCGAGCGATAGTCGAACTGCGGCGCTCGGCGAGAGTAGACGTGTGTAACGACGAACGTTTCCGAGCAAAACATGAGTATTTCTCATCGCCATGGTGTGGGGACAAAAAAAGTTTAATTCCGGAGTTAGTCATAACTTTTATATTTTGTATCGCTTTTCTTTTAAATTTATATATGTCACGTCTAATGTAGTCCTGATTTCAAGAGTTTAATTATTTTAAGAACACGAGGCTTACTTTTTTTTTAATATTTATTTTTATGTCGAGTTTCTCATTCCACCATATTTATTCCGGTGTTTCCGGTGTAGTTAAACCAGAATGACATCAAATGTAGCTTCACTTTATTATTATGAAATGGTTCCGTAGCATAATTTCTAAAATCAAATACTGAACTTATTTTATTGTACCACAGCTCATGTTCTTAGATAAAATTTACGCTTGTAGGCCATCAGGGGGCGCTACAAAAAGGGTTTAAAAATTTGGTTTCCGTACCCAAAGGGCAAAAACAGGACCCTATTACTAAGACCACTGTTCGTCTGTCTGTCTGTCACCAGGGTGAATCTCATGAACCGTGAATACCGTTATAGCTAGACAGTTGATTTTCACATACGATGTAGGATTCTTTCGCAGCTACACAATAAATACTAAAGACAGAATTATTTTTATCTTTGTCTGTCTATGTAAGGTATTGTCATTCTTACCTGTCCTATTTGGTAAACAAAATTCTAACCTCAAAAAGTCTCATTTTCATAATTTTTTAACTATTTCAACGTAAATAAAGGAACTGGAGATAAAATATCAGCAAAATTATGTACAAAATATTACCTCAGGTTTATTAATTACATAATAAATCCTGTACGATACTTGAAAGCGTAGTGTATTGCTATCAAGTATTGAAAACATGACACATATTGTTGTGTGTATAAATTTATAATGCTGCATCCAATTATTATTTGATAACTGGAAGGTTTATCATCATTTGATAAACAACATTTTTCAAACAATCACTTCTTAACAAACAACGATTTACAAACTATTCATTTCACAAACCTGTCATTCCTAAAAATGATCAATTTACAAATAATTCAAATCGTTCAAAGGTTAACTGGAAGAGATCCCTTTTAGGGATAAGTTCGCCTTTGTGCATGTGTGTTGTCCCGTATTCATCTTTTTCTTGTGTTTTATGTACAATTGAATATATATATAGATAAAGAGTTATATACATACATACATACATACATGCATAATTCCTCGGTAATCTATATATATATATAATTCAAAGGTGACTGACTGACTGACTGACTGACTGACTGACTGACTGACTGACTGACTGACATAGTGATCTATCAACGCACAGCCCAAACCACTGGACGGATCGGGCTGAAATTTGGCATGCAGGTAGATGTTATGACGTAGGCATCCGCTAAGAAAGGATTTTTGGAAATTCCCACGGGATAAGGAGAAAACGGGAATTATATATGCACAGCCCAAACCACTGGACGAATCGGGCTGAAATTTGGCATGCAGGTAGATGTTATGACGTAGGCATCCGCTAAGAAAGGATTTTTGGAAATTCCTACGGAATAAGGAGAAAACGGGAATTATATATGCACAGCCTAAACCACTAGACGGATCGGGCTGAAATTTAGCATGCAGGTAGATGTTATGACGTAGGCATCCGCTAAGAAAGGATTTTTGGAAATTCCCACGGGATAAGGAGAAAACGGGAATTATATATTCGATTCCGAGTGACGCTATCTCAGTAACTATAATAACTAGGCTCTTCAAATTTGATACAAAAGTTGGTGATTACAAAACTAAGAAACTTATTTCAGGATTTTTGGAAATTCCCACGGGATAAGGAAAAAAACAGGATTTATATATTCAGTTTAACGAAATCCTATGAACTATAATTACTAGACTCTTCAAATTTGGCATAGAAGTAGGTGATTATAATAGTAAAATAAAGTTCTAATGCTTTTTGGAAATTCCCACGGGATAAAAACGGGACATATGTATTCAGTTCTACGGGATCGATTTTTCGTTTTACTGGTCGTATAAAATTGAAATTTAGCCTTCAATTTCCCTTGGGGAGTGTAGGGGAGCGCTACAAAAGGATTTCCCGAAATTCGCACGGGAACGGGAAAAATGGGACTTTTCGTTTTCTGGTTGCAGAAAGCTGAAATTCGGCATGTAGGTTGCTTCGGGAGTGTAGAGGAGCATTAAGAGAGTACTTTCCAAAATTCCCACGGGAACGGAAAAAAAAACAGGATTTTAAATCGTAGGATTTTAGATCGTAGAAAGCTGAAATTTGGCAAGTGGGTTCCTTGGGGAGTGTAGAGGAGCATTATGAGATAATTTCCCAAAATTCTTCTTCTTCGTTCCCGTAAGATATTCGGGAAATGCTTTATTTGGCGAAATTCTTACGGAAACGGGAAAAACGAAAAGCGGGGGAAAGTTGAAATTTGTCACGTAGGTTTATTCGAGAGTGTAGGGGAACACTAAGAAAGGATTTTCCGAAACGCCCACAGGGACGGGAAAAAACCGGATTTTACGTTTCCAGACGAAACAGCGGAATAAAGAGACTTAACATTTATAACGTGTGTTTCTTTAAAGGCTTTAAGTGTACTCCGAAAGCACTTCCCAAAATTTCCACGGGAACGGGAAAAAACTTATTTTTTCATTTTACATCTTAGCGCGTACGATGTCGCGGGCAAAAGCTATTTAGGATGTATTTTAGGACAGCCCTATAGGTTAGGTTAGGTTTGTTTTATAAAAATCCTGCAATATTTACAGGTTCAGAAAAATTAAGGCATCGGGGCAATGCGGGGGCTGGCTTGCATGCTTGCTTGAGTCCTTGCTTTGCATGCTTGATTGCATACTTGCTTTCATGCATGCTTGCATGCTTGCTTGCATGGGTGCTTACTTGCATGCATACTTGCTTGCACGCTTGCTTGCATGCATGCTTGCATGCTTGCTTGCATGGGTGCTTACTTGCATGCATGCTTGCTTGCACACTTGCTTGCATGCTTGCTTGCCTGCTTGCATGCCTGCTTGCATGCATGCTTGCATGCTTGCTTGCATGGGTGCTTACTTGCATGCTTGCTTGCCTGCTTGCATGCCTGCTTGCATGCCTGCTTGCATGCCTGCTTGCATGCCTGCTTGCATGCCTGCTTGCATGCCTGCTTGCATGCCTGCTTGCATACTTACATGCTTGAAGGCTTGCATGCCTGCTCGCATACTTGCATGTATGCTTGAAAGCTTGCAGGTTTGGTTGCTCGCTTGCTTAATTGCTAGGTTCTTTGAAATGCTCATGGTTCACGCGTGCGAAGCCGCGGGCAAAAGCTAGTAATCTCATATATCTATTCTACAACATGATTATGTTGTTTTTTCAAGTAACCAATGTTTTATGCAATTTCTAATTTGTGAATCGTTGATTTGCCTAACGTTGTTTGCAAAATGAATACCTATTCATGAAATGTTGTTTACCAAGAGATGAAATACCTACTTAAAACATATTCATCAACCGGCACCAAATTTTCGCTCTTAGGACTATTAAAATGCCACTTACTTAAGGTCTGTCTGTATTTTTTCTAAATAAAAGACGTGATTATGGAACCCTGTTTATTACTTTAATTCCGGTGGTCTATATTTCATTCCAGTGGGCTGATATTGTCATCCCAGTGTATATTTATCATTCCGTTGTAAGGTATCATTCATTCCGGTGTACATTTATAATTCCGTTGTGTGTTTAGAAATTCGACCTCTAATAACTCAAAAACTATTTAAGATTTCAGGTTCCCTTTTACATATGTCTTGCAAAATAGTCTAAGGTATCGTTTGACATTTAAAAATCTAAAATAAAAACACATATAAGGGATCACACCGAAATGATACAAAAAATGAGTACTGTTGAAATTGACCCAACTAAGGTTGCCTGGTCTGATTCTGAAATAAAGGCCGGGAAAGCGTTTCTGAAACGCGAAGACCTGCAACACATCTGATTATAGTTTTTTCGGTCTGATAGAAAGAAAGAAAACATTTATTCCTTTTTGGAAGACACACAAATATATAAGAGAATATACACAATTTTAAAGCAAAAAAAAACAAGACATGAAAAATAGATCATAAGCGTTGTGTGTGTCTTCGCAAAAGTGAAACGCGAGTGAGTGATAGCAGGATTACATAGAGATAAAATGTTTCAAGTTTGCAGTGTCAAAAAATTCACCCCCGCCTACTTCACCTCACCCCCTTCCTCGCCAACCAAACGTCATTTTTAGACACTTGAAACTTGAAGTAATGTAGGAGCGGCCATGGGAAAACTAAGTTTGAAATGTAAAATTTCGTATACTTTAATTGATATCTCTGAGTGCGACGGATAGTTAAAGAACAGCTTATTTAACGCCCTCGACCTCGTCTCGAGTTCGCCAAGAATTCTTCAGACATAATTTAAACAAAGAATTTCCTTAGGCCGCGTAAATACTCACAACTTTAAATCACTTGGTTGTTTCTTATTCAAAACCATTCTATCGGACGCGCTTTATCGTTCGAATCTTGAAGTTTTGTTCACACGCGGCACTTTTGATACACGGTATTGCCAGGGCACTGAAACAAAAGGTGGCTACAAATTGTTTTATTTTTAGCTAAAAATGGGTACATACATTTTACGGCCAAAGAAAAATGATACAAACGAAAAAGCAACAAGTGCAAAATACCGCAAGGTTCAGCGTTCAATGTCATTTGTACGCCTAAAATCATTAAAGGCTTTCACTTATAATATAAAGTCGATGTAACAATCAAAAATGTTGATTTATATTGATGTAGAAATGTCTTCCTCCGACTATACCTACGTTTTATACTCATACATTATCTAGTAATAAAACGTGACGTAAAAGCATGTTTTTTTTGTGTCCAACGTAAAGCTGTTCAAAAAATTACAAAGAGGCTAAAATAGTGCCTATAAAATCGGGCAACGTGGCAGCTGGCAACACTGCAAACAAGGTAAATAATGTTCCCACGCTACGGTTTAATTACTCGTACAACCACTCGTACATAGCAAACGGAGGTGGCTATAGGTAATATAATTCATCTAAGACAAACCAAGCAGGCACATTAATTGCTCTTCATTGCTAAATACTAAACGATGTTAAGCGATGTTAAGCGAGGGAATGGGCGAAAATCATAGGAATCATGTTATGCGATGCGGCTAGCAACCCATCACTATTTTGATTCCATTTTCGACCTACACGCCCACAATCTTGCTAAACGTGGCCTGTAGGTCTTGTTACCTTAGGCTCTGTCTACCCCGTAAGGGATAAAGACGTGATTTGTGTATGTGTGTATGTATGTTAAGCGTAAGTTGCAACAAGATACTTTAAGCCGCGGGTACAGTCCGTAATGAGCTAGAATGCCATAGGTTTATCTGGTCGTCTCACTCACTCTCATAGGTTTGATACTTGAATCGGAGTGAAGGAGGCAGCAAGACAAACTCGAATAGCATTCTAGCTCACGGGCTCTACTCATGTGCGAGCTGTAACATTTGACCCTCAAACAAACAAATATACAAAGTGAAGTAATTAAGTAATAAACGTTTGTATTTTTTTGGCTTTGTATGGCAAAGGGAAATGTTGAAAAGACTAATAAATAAGTTCAACATGCACTTACGGATAAGATAGTAAGTAATTACAACAAAAACTGAGTTTTAAAAATAACGTAATAATATGACAAATATGTCCAAAGATAAAAAATATTACTAATAAACTTAATGAATAAACAGATATTTAAAATGTAAATACAAAACTAAAACTACTATTAAATTAAAATAACTAAACTAAATAAACTTTAAAATTAATTGTAAAAGAGAGGTGGGCCTCTTGGCAGGGTGCCCATCAGTCCCATCACGCAGGCAGCGTTCCCGCGCTGAACTGCGATTGCGATTCTTTGCGCGAGAAGGCTGGCAGCGCGAGGGTCGCCTGTTGCCTCTCTCAGTCTCTTGCTGAGCTCTTTGTGCAGCTCCAGCGCACCCATACCCCGAGGACCTAGAGTCTCGACACCGCAAGCAAAGAAATGATATTGGGCGCCGAAACAGGTGTATTTTTTGACCTTGAGGCGTTCCCAAATGTTTGATTCACGTTTCCACCCTGTACGCCTCAGCTGTATGGCCACAATCAAGCTAAACGTGGCCTTAGTTCGCATTACCTTAGGCTCTGTCTACCCTGTAAGGGTAAAGACGTGATTTAAGTATGTTTTATGTAAATGTCCAATCTTTTAGGAAACAAAAACGTATATCGTATAAACTGCGCAATTCCCGACGGGCCTAATTTAGAAAATGAACTTTATTTAATTATACCGGGTCAGAGAATTCGGGGTTTCAGTTGTAGTATAGGCATCTAAAGACCATATTATTTGCATATACATGCACATACGTACACAATTCACGTCCTTATCCCTTACGGGGTAGACGGAGCCTAAGGTAACAGATACCTACAGGCCACATTTAGCAAGGTTGTGGGCGTATAGGTGAAAAATGAAATCAAAATAGTGATGGGTTGCTAGCCTCATCGCCTATAACATGATTCCTATGATTTTCGCCCATTCCCTCGACGGGATTTTATCATCTGCGCGGGTAGAGAAGCAACAGGTACATTCTATGTTTTTTCTTTACTCCCAGACCAGCATGGAAGAATTTGTTTTATAAGTTTTCCAAAAAGTCATTTTTTTTGTAGAAAATAAAAGGTTGTCAAATGAAGTGTTTGTCAAACGATGCATTTGTCAATAATTTTTTGGTCAGACATTAGTGAAACCTTGTCTGTACTAGCTTGTACTTTGTATGTATGCATGGCTACGGAATCCAGAGAAATAGGAAACTTACGAAACTCATAAACTATAGGTTATAGGTTTGGATAAACATAAGTATCAACATATAGACCACGTTGCACCTCGCCTGCATAACACGTAGCCATACACGTGACTCGCAGGAAACAATAACAAAGGTATACATATAAGAATAGTTTTAGTATTATTGGAATGAATATAGTGCGACTAATACCATTTTCAATGTAGGTTAATTAGGATGCGTTTTCATTGAGGCTGGGAGCTACAGAATTCAAACAGTCACATCACTTGTTGGATTATATTTATCTTTTCAAGTTACAAGAGGAACGGGATGTGGATTTTCACTGGTACGATTAAATTTCTAAACGAGATTAAAAATCAGAACACAGAAGAATCCGAAAAGTAAAGCTATGGGCGGGAATTGGACCCGGATCCTCATCATTCCGTGAAGCGTGCTATACCGCTACACCACCTATATAGCAGGTGAGCGAGCCTTTAATTTTTTCTATCTGTACAAGCTGTCACGTGACCTTGTTATTTTGCGATTTTTTGTGGCCAAGCGTCATCTGTTTGAATGAATGTGTCTGAACGACACAATTACAAACTCCCGTGGAACATCTACTGGTCACCAGGGTCGAGAGAAGGAGCTGTTTTTCAAATGATAGGTACTTTCAAATTAATCAAGAATTTTACTTCTCGATTTTTGATACGATTAGACGGATTCTACACGCCTCGTAGAAGCAATGATCGTAGGAGTATTGTACAAGCAAAAGTAAGTCTCCTTGTCTTTTCTGAATTATCCACGTTTCCCATTGCAAGTGTTCTTACCTGCTTAGAATAAGGCCTTAGGGGCGACCTCGCCTTCGTGCATCCGTTCTTACTTAACAGTGTTTATGCTAAATGCTGCAATGTCTAGGTCTAATAATGGATTGAGCAACGCCGACCTAGTCCTTGGTTAAAATGCGGGGTCTAATAATAGGTTGAACGGCATAAAACTACTTGGTCCTTGGTTAGAACTGGGTTGGATATTCGAATGCAACGTGACTGGAAGAGGTTTGATTTATGGTGAAAATCTAAACGTAACCACCAGAAAGTATAAAAAAAAATCTAAACCACACGGAAAATTAGAACACAGAAAAATCCGAAAAGTAAAGCTACGGCCGGGAATCGAACCCGGATCCTCGTCATTCCGTGACGCGTGCTATACCACTACACCACCCATAGCAGGTGGGCAAGCCGTCGAATTTGTCTATCTGTCACTAGCTGTCACGTAACCTTGTTACTATGCGATTTTTTGTCGCCAAGCGTTATCTGTTTGAATGATGTGTCTGTACGACACAATTACAAACTCGCGTGGAACATCTACTGCTCACCAGGGACGACAGAAGGTGCTCTTTTTCATATGATAGGTACTATCAAATGAATCAAAAAGTATCCTAAAATAACAGAAATTACACGTACGCTACTTTTTACTTATTAAAATTTTCCCACAGTATTGAATATATACGCCTTTAAAATTCTGAAATATCAACCGATTTTTAAATCCTCAGTTATGCAGTTAACTGACAAATTATATTCGTTGGTAGGGCCTATCTGTCGATTGAAGAATTGGGGAATAGTCAGACAAGTCATGGAATTTAATATGTGTAATCTTACGATGTACTTCTAGACAACAACGTAGTTTTTGGTAGTTCGCGCGGAATTTCGTAAACGGAATTTATGACACTTTCTGGAATTTCGATTGCCACCTCTATGATTGACGCGAACGAAGCTGTGGGTCAATGCTAGTCCATATAGGTACTAATATTATAACCGCGAAAGTGTACACGTCTGTCCGTCACCTCTTTAATCTTAGACGAGTTGTATGGTAGGTAGGTACTGATTTAGTTCAAATTCGATATGATAATTTTTATCCCAGAAAATCGCATAGTTTCCGCGAAAGAACTAGCATTATCGACTACAAAAATACATTCGTAAATCACTTCTTTATCATTTGCGGGGTAGACAGAGTTTAAGGTAACAAGACCGAAAGAGCACGTTTAGCGTGATTGTGGGCGTATAGGTGGAAAGAGGAATCAAAATAGTGATGGGTTGCTAGCCGCATCGCCTACAACATGATTCCTAAGATTTCCTTTGATGGGCTTTTACCATCTGCGCAGGAAGAGAAGTAGTTGGTACACTCTATGTTTTTTCTTTGCTCCCATTTGGTGGTGCAAGGACTAGACTAGCAACTAGATTACATCGCGGAGATAGCAAAGTAAAGTTATCGACTATCTCATATATTATTGTTATTCTATTAAAATTAGACATATATTTTAGGTAGAGTTTTGGGTGACTCACTCAATTCTAAATATAATATCATCGTTAAAACGTCTTTCTCATAGGTTTTTAAAGGGATCTTTGAGAGCGGATGCCCTATTAAGGGTGGTTGTGGCTTCCGTACCTTTTATGAAAGAATCGATTTTCTGTACATTTCTTTGCTTGACAGACACTTACTTCTGTCTGTATAACATTATTTACAAGATTCTTGACCAAAAAATGATCAGACTAGTAAAATGGAATTCATTGCGATTTGAAAGATGTTAGTTAATTAGATGCAAGTTTTTATGTAAATATTTGAACACATATATTTTTAATTATCTTTGCATTATTATAAACTTACAGACAGCTAAAATGTAGTAGTATCTTTCTTTCATAATCATCTCATATTATTCCTTAAAGTCCCTGTACATCTACCAACATATTTTTCTTGTCTTTGATGATCGGAGATGCTGCATTAACTAGATTGGCTTTGTATTGTACCGTCATGTACGTATGAAAAATAAAGTAGGTATAGAATATCCTGCGGGACGAAATAACTGAACGAAATCATCCTCACATTTCAATTTTTCTCAATATTATAACCGACTGCAAAAATGATTTTAATTGTTTGTTATTTTGTGGGAATTACAAAATCAACAGATAGTACTTGTGTATGTAATTTTAGTTCGGATGTTTTACGATAGATGTCACTCTCAAGCTTAGTCCCCACCCTGCATCGCGCTGTTGAGATTTTTCTTAATTCATAGGCATGACCGAAGACGGTCAATATCATTAATCCTTCCTAAACGCTCCGTGACTATATAACTTTGTAGCATTACATTAGTTTAGGTATAGGTGACGTATAGGTTCATTTCTTAGGATCATCGTGAACACTGTCTGTTAAATTTCGAGTCTGTAGCTTCAGTGGTTTAGGCTGTGCGTTGTCAGTTAGTCAGTCACGTAACTCTTAAATAGGGTATAGATTATGATCAATATTTCTAATACGATGAAAGCTTGCGATTTTTATGAGCTTTTACTAACCTTTGTAATTTCAATTATGGTATGAAATAACTCTTATACAGCGGTCCTGTAACTTCATCATGCAAAGGAATCGCAACAGGTAATAGAACAATACACATGACAGAAATGCAACTAAAAAATTACAAATGTTAATTGCGAAAATGCACCTACTAGTTTCACCATGAGACTACCGTGAGACTCAATCATAATTACACAAACGGAATGTTCACGTATAAAAGTCGAATATTGCTCGACGTGTTTCGGACTAGTGCGTAGTCCTTCCTCCCGGAGCGCTCGCACCGGCGGCAGCGAAACGAACACCCCGTTATTTGAATAATCGTTCGATGTAATGAATTGTCGACGAAATGAAATTACGTGAAACGTTGACTTTGAACCGATATTCGATGAAAAGTTTGTCGACATTTCATGACAGTAAAGCCCGGACCTTACCATGACGTCTTAATGCGATTTAGTTCCGACTCAGTTCAGATTTTAGCTGTAATTTTTATTATGGATCTGACAGCAAGCGAGCCTAAACTGAATCGGAATTGAATCGCATTAAGACGTCATGGTTAGGCCCCTGAGGTGCACTCAGCCCTCGCCGCACGCAATCGGATCTCGATACAAACGCATTTAGGGCTCGATCTATCTGGTTCAAGACGAGGCTTCAGAAAATAGAAGTAAGATTCAATTAAATGTGACATGGAAAGGTAACGGTTTTATAGTATTTAGTTAGATCGAGACGTGTAGGTCTAGCACTCCGCTGTGAATATTTCGAAATTACATCAATATCTTTTTCCTCAATGGATAAATTCATTCTTAAACTCCTCGGAATAGTACTTAAGTTTGTGTCATGAAAAATAGCCACGCTTGCATCTTGCATTGATCATTTTTACAAGCTTTTATTATACTTGCAATGTATCGTCTGTATTCAGTGCTTAAGTCTCTAACACAGAAATTATTTTTTTAATTTTCTTTAACTTAGCGTATAGGGTAGGTAAGCTGAATTGACCACTGCGAGAGTTGTAGACGACGCACCTATTTAGGCAGCTACGTATTACCTTTTATTGGCCCTGGCTGCAAATAAACTTGAAAGAAATAAAAACAAAAGAAAGCAGTCGTGTCATTGCTCTTGTGAGCGCTGCGTGTTGAATTTTCAGTACAATTTTTTCCACATGAAACTACCGTTCTCACAGTACCGTTCTCAATCATAATTACACATAATCGGATAACTCACGTATAAAAATTCGAGTGATGCTCGACATGTTTCGGACTATTTCGTAGTCCTTCTTCCTGGAGCGCTCGCCCCGGCGGCAGCGAAACGAACACCTTTACTACGTGACTTTTTATACGTGTGTTATCCGTTTATGTGTAATTACAATTTAAATTGTTGTATTTTATTAGTTTCTACAGTCTACAAGAGTTATAAGCTGTTTAATACAAAGTAAATTATCACTGTCACCATTGTTAGTTGGTAAGGATCACTTATGTTCCAATACAATGTACCGGCCTCAATTACTCCGAGTCTATGGCGTGTACACAATGTTAGACAACAGACCGGTGAAATCCGGATTTGATGTAGGTACAGTCAAGTGCTTATGCGTTTGACTCATAGAGCAAGCAACCTAATAGAGTAGAAACGTCATACATTTCATATGAAATAAAATTACGCCAAGCCGAAATTGGCGATTGCATTCTGTTTTTTTTTTGTTTTTATATATAAGAGGGGGCAAACGAGCAGACGGGTCACCTGATGGAAAGCAATCACCGTCGCCCATTATGATCGATATGGATAGTTACATGTAAAAAAAGCTCTTGGCGGCCTATTTGCTAAATAAAGTTATTGAATTTTGTTTTTTTTGTAGTGTAGAACCAAAAAGTAAATATCTAAACAAAATCCTGACTACATAAATGGGTTTGTTCCATGCAGAAGATAAACAATCGCGAACATTTTCTATGGTTAATATGGTGTAAGTTGAAAAAGACTGATGTGTTGCCACAATTGGGTAGCCCTTTATTGGCACTCTAATTGGTTATTTCCTGTATGGTTTGACTATAATTATGTATGTATACAGGATGTCATAAAATTGTTCTGGATTATTTCAGCAGGTGGTTGGAATAGTCTAATTGAACATCCCTATTGAGATTTTTCATCGTAATTTTGATTTATAATTAAATCCTCCTATTGACGCCCCGCCGTATGCACACTTTGAACATCGACCATAAATGGAACTATTATGTCAAACACAGTTAAAGAATCCTGTAAAAAAATAATTAAAAATAATATTTTTCCATACTGGTCTGGGTAAAAAGCCCATCGAGGGAAGGCGACAGTCTTAGGAATCATGTTATAGGCGATGCTAGCAACCCATCACTATTTTGATTTCCCTTTCCACCTATACGCCCTTAATCATGCTAAACGTGGCCTTAAGGTTTTGTTACCTTAGG
Organism: Pandemis corylana; assembly: GCA_949127965.1. NCBI lineage: Eukaryota > Metazoa > Arthropoda > Insecta > Lepidoptera > Tortricidae > Pandemis > Pandemis corylana. Next base: position 5,541,881 of record OX421871.1, read on the forward strand.
CTCTGTCTACCCCGTAAGGGATAAAGACGTGATATGCGAAATCATCGCATCGATCGATGGGGTCATACAATACAATAACTGTTTATTGAACACCACATATAACAACCAAAACAGAAAAAAGGTATACAGAATATTACAAGGTCGCTACAGAGCGATCTCTACCAGGCAACCATAATGGACTGGAGAACAGAACAGATCTAAAAAAGAAAAAAAGAAGAACCACTGGGCTCTCCGGCCGGCGGTTGCGCGCCATATTTGACTTTGACGTTGTACTAACGACCTCAAGACCTCAGACGTCGCAGTTAAGCCAATAAAAAAATCATTTTCATTTTCGATCTCAAAACGCTAAAGAACGTCGGATAACGCCGTAACGACCTTTCAGCTGGGGCCGTGAAACGAGTCCGGATATTGCCACATCAAGGGCCGTCGGAAGTATTGAGTCTTAGCAGATTGCGGTGTGCTGTTAAATATACCGCTGCGACAGTCGCAAGCCCCTATTTTTAGGGTTCCCTGCCCAAAAGGTGAGCGCTGTTTCAGTTGGAGGCTCCTGTGAGAGCTCTAACCCGCAGCAAATGCTGAGTACATCCCCTTTGCCACATTTGTTTTATGTTTTGTGAATTAATATTATATGTTATGTAGTAAAAATAAGGTTAAAGTTGTATATAACTGTTTTTTTTGTACTTGTTGTTAGTGGCAATAAATCATCTTTTATCTTTTTAACTGGACCTTATTACTAAGACTACTGTCCGTCTGTCTGTCACCAGGCTGTATCTCATGAACTGTGATGACAGTTGAAATTTTCACATATGATGATTGTGCTTCATGCTGGTCTGGGAGCGAAGAAAAAACATAGAATGTACCGATTGCATCTCTACCCGCGCATGGTAAAAGCCCATCGAGGGAATGGGCGAAAATCATAGGAGTCATGTTATAGTCGATGAGGCTAGCAACCCCTCACTATTTTGATTCCATTTTCCACCTATACGCCCACAATCTTGCTAAATGTGGCCTGTAGGTACCTGTTACCTTAGGCTCTGTCTACCCCGTAAGGGATAAAGACGTGATTTGTGTATGTGTATGTATGTATAGTGCATTGGGGTAAGTTCGGAATTGGGGCAATTTCGAAACTCGTGGATATCCTCTAAATGGGAACAATTACATAATCTAGCAACGCTTACCTAGAAGCTCCAATGTCTTTGGCTTCTAGATAAGCGTTGCCAGATTATGGAATTGTTCCCCGTTTAGTGGATATCCACGATTTTCGGAATTCCCCCAATTTCGAATTTACCCCAATGCACCTTATTTCTTTTGCCGCTATATTTTATGTCCGTCGGTCTATTTAAGTGTGTTAAAAATTAAAATCCATACTAATATTATGAGTACGACAGTGTGTTTGTCTGTTACCTTTCCACGCTTAAACCTGAACCGATTTGTTTGGAATTCGTCTTAAAAATAGTTTCAGTCTCGGGGAAGGACATAGGATAGTTTTTATCGCGGAAAATTGCATAGTTCCCTAGGACATTCAGTCGGTGGGGGGTGGGGGGGGGGGGGGGGGGGTGTCACCATCGGGGGGGGAGGGGGTCGCATACAAATTGTGGTGTGCTACCATCCCGCTGCCTATTACGAGTATGTCTACCCTGGCGGCAGAATAGGTAGTTAGTCATAATAATTAAGTTTAGAATAGTCACTTTCACAACGAATTGCCTAAGATTGCACTTCGGTCTTTAGAAAGAGACATTTTGGCATCACTGAAGTTAGAGCGAGATAACGCTCTACGAAGACAAAATTAGCCGAGAATGTGCAATCTTTATGGCCGGGTATGATTTGTTTTAAAAGGTTTCCGAATTAAACGTTCGCGAATTTTTCTGTTAACGAAGCCTTTTTATTTTCGTTTACGAGGATTTGTGGAATTGGATTTGTTGGTAAATATTAGATAGGTACAAGCGCGTATCAATTGATTAAAAAAATGTTTGAGGTAAAGGTTTTTTTATTTTGATTAATTACTGTAGGTAATGTTATTGCCTCGAAAACTAACCTTACTTTCAAGCTTACCTAAATCTATGCAGAACACAGAAAAATCCGAAAAACATTCAACTTTACAGGTAATGGGAAAAACAGATGTATAAAAGCAAACTTATCCCTTAAAGGGATCTCTTCCAGCTAACCTTGGAAAGATTCACAGGCAGGCGAGATTTAAAAGTGGCTGGGAATCGAAGCTGGATCCTCATCAATCCGTGACGCGTGCTTTACCCATACGCCACCCAGCCCAGTTACTTCCCTGAATTTAGGACCCCACTTAAGGTTGACAATTAAATTAAACACATACACATACATTCATGTCATATAATCTTATTGTCTACCATGTTTTTTGTGAATAAATCTGATTAGATTTGATTTGATTTTTCTCATTTGCCTTCCTTGTCGTATAAAAAAAATGTTCCGAGTCTAGACGCTATCTGTTCACGGGTTATTAATTATTAGGTGGCCTTTATTAGGTAATGTCTCGGCAGGGTGGACGGCGGGCCTAAGCCAGTGGCTCTCAACCAGTGGGCCGCAGGTGTCAAAATTAAGTCCGCGGACAATCACGCGCGCAAAAGCCTGTAGGTTATCGATTGAAAGTAAATAAAGATTTGCGTGTAGATTTGTGACGTGACAATTTGTCCCAGAATTGTTGAACTTGTGCAGAAGATTCAAGTTTAAAAGTAAATATATTCTACTTTTTATTAAAACTGTTGTTAATGCATGATAGTATCCAGTTACCGATTAAAGTTTATTTTAGGATTTATTTTTAGGCTTTGTGTAGGTACATCGTGAGCCTTGCTATCAAAAATCAAATCAAAGTAGTAGTAATAGTGAACACACCAAATTGACAAAAAAACAAGAAATTACGTACAAAGGCGAAGATCTCAGTCGTATAGAGAGGTCAAAAGAGTGGCGGGAGAACGGGAGAAATAGCAATTACTGCACCGATAAGAGTCCAACTCTTAAATGCATGGATGAAGGGATCTCTACCAGTTGTCCAAAGTGGTTCGTGGTCAACCAAAAGGTTGGGAGCCACTGGCCTGAACGCTGCAGCGCTGTCGGTTATCGGCTGCGCGCTAACTTAAGGCCTGCTACATTAACCACCACTGGCGCGAGCGGCTATTCACGGTGCGACTGATCTGTCGGAGAATACAAAGTCTTAGCAAAAATATTTTAGCAGATGGTTTGGGTAGTTTGACTTACCGTTACAAAGATTTTTCATTTTTTTTTTCTTAGTTTTACATGTCATTTTACATTTATCATTATTTTATGTCATTTCATGTCAAGAACAACTCATGAAATTTAAAAAATATTACAATTTAAAATAATCAAACTGGAACACCAATAAAATAATAAAACATTTTTTTTTTCAATCATAAATGGGATTTAATTTAATGGGATTTATGGGGTGCTACGTATGCTAAAAGGAAACAAGGCACTCCACAGTAAATATATAACTCTTATATTCAGAAGGAAGCACAGAAGAATAATACAGGAAGGAAACGGCTAGATACACAAGGAATAGAGAAACTAGAAAACAATAAGGAATAAGCGTGTGGTAAGGATGACAGATCACCACTGCAAGAAGTTTAGACAGTTGCTGTTTGAAACCGCGGATCCGCACTCGAACTTTGAGGTCGGCAGTCCTCGGCCGGCGCTCGCAAGCGCTCGATTTTGTCAACGAAAACAGTTTCCACTAAAATGTCTAGCTAACCAATAAAATAACCAGTAGCTATGTACAGTCGCCACAGTTTAATCTCGCTCTTGACACGATGCGCTTCGAACATGCATCAATTTATGGAAACATTTGTGATTATGATTTGAAAATCCTGTAAAACATTAACAGAACTTTGAAATCAAGCTAACGCGACAATGTGCTAACTAAACTATTCCGGAACAATTTTAAGAGGCGATCTCGGCTCGCACGAGAGCACGCATGAGTCGCGTCGCGCGCGAGATAGATTGCCCGTCTTTTTCTTACTGTTCATTCTAGAAAGAGACGGGGCGTTTTCGTGCTGGCCGGGCTGGTATCTATTCTATTCTCCTTGTAAATGGCTATCTAATCTAAACATAATCTGCCTGCGTCATGGCGACCCCAAGGGTCCGAATTTATTTAAATTTTTTAATAAGTTTTGTTTTAGGTAAGCTATTTTTAAAGTAGCTTTAGTTAACGTAATTGTCTGTACTTCTGTAATTATTTACAAGATAAACAGTTCTCTACCAAAGCCTAATTCTACGACATGCGACTGTTGAGTGAATCGGACAGTGCATGGCAGCCTTTAGCCGGCCGGCGCTTAGTGGGCGTTTTCTGGGTAATGAATAGACCTGTCATATTAGCCCGTCTTACACCACTGAGTTTGATAAAGCCGTATCTACTATAGGTAGGCTGCTAGAAAATCAGATGCGGATATTTTGGGGATCGATTGTTTGCATCGTTGTTAGTCAAAATACCACACAATACTTAAATAATTTATTTCTTTCCTCGAATTTTCTAGAAGTACACTCAACCAATTTGTTGGCACCATGGAACCTTATCATAGTAGGTAAATATTTTAAACATTTCTATAAACGTTGCCCTGACGTAACAAACACAATAGGTAATTAAATAATCAGACAGAAGTTAAATCAAATGTATTTATTATTAATTACAATTAAATAATTAAGTATCTAAGTATCTAATTTGGTGCAGTCGTTCCCAAGTTATTGCGTGACCAAGAGAAATAGGAATAAATAAATATTTACGTCATAAAATTCTTACTAGACTTTATTAAAACAAATAACAAGTAATAACTTAATGCCGGAAATCGAAGATAATCATTTTAGTAAACACGATGCAAGGATGTGCTCCAACGTTTCGATTGTTGGGTGAAAGTCAATATATTTTATGTTATCTCTTAACTTTCATAGTGTTGCCAGCTGTCATTTTGATGGCCCATTAATGTTTTATAGCGAGTACAGACCGTCAGATTAATTTTATTTTGGTATGTAACTAAACGACGTAGGTATAAAAATATTAGTGCAGTTTCGGGCAACAACCGGGGGCTACTCCAAGATTCGATTTTCGAAGTTCGTATTACACCGTTCTTTTCATTCTCAAATGAATGATTATTGAGACGTACGTCATAAATCGAATTTTGGAGTATAAGGCCTTAGATGTTATCATCATTTCTATCCTATTATATACATAATAGCAAAAGAAAGAGGCGGTGCGATTGTCACTGCAAGCCATAGAGAAACTAAGGATTGCACTGGAAATGCTGTAAAAGTCGCATTGAAATAGATTCAGTGATACCAAGTTTGACTCTTAAGACAGAGTGAATTGATTTCACAATACGTTTCCGCGGTAGCGAGGTACGTTGCAATTTATTACCTTCCAAACTTATATTTGGACAACAGACTAATATCAACAGAGGTGTGAGGTCCCCGGGCGGTTGTTAGTTGATTCACAGCATGGGGTCCCTTGGTGCAGGGAGTGACGTCACGACCTTGTCAAGCTGTCACTGGCTTCCGTCGCAACACGGCGGAGTCACCTCCGCTGGTCAAAGAGGGAGGTTGATAATTATTTCGCAATTTTTAAACAGCAACAAAACGCCTCGAAGGCGTTCACATAAATGTTTTAATTACTATGAAAAAATTGGCGGGGAGCGAGTCGGGTTACCTCCGCGTGTGGTCAAGAGCTGCGGTGCGGAGGGGAAGACCAGTGCTTGGTCCGGTGCACCCCAGGCATCGGTTAATGATTTCCTGACAGATTCTGAGGGATATCATTATCCGTTGGCTAAGAGCCCGACAGAGGGGAGGTGTCTTTTGGCCGTGTTCTACCGTACAACGTTGCCGACATTTTGTCACAAGATTTTTGAATACCTACTGATGTATTTATTACTTTGCCATTGGCGTGGCGAAATCATCGCATCGATCGATGGGGCAATATTAAAAAAGAAGAAGAAGGAAATATTGGCAGCGCTACTAGCGGCACAAAATGGCAACAAACCGTTCTTATAGTTTGACATGAAAAATTCGTAAATGAACCTAAAAAAATGATACATGTGTCTCTAAATCACATAAAGCGTAGCTATGTGCCAATTTTTTTACTGTGCACTTGATGCCAAGGGTGAAGTATATTCCAATGTTCGTCCGTCGTAAAATATAAATTGATGCAAGATCGTACGCCGCATAAAATTTACGGACGCAGACAGCGCACTATGACATATTTATTTAAAGAATATTAGTAACTTTTATTTTTATTTTTTGTTTATTGTGAACTATTTAATTAATTTTGTATTTTTTTTTAGTTACACATAAGTCTGGTTCTATCTATTTATTACTTTGTTCACGTAAAAGTTTATGGATTATGTACCTAGTATATTTTATCTGCAAATGAAAATGAAAATGAAAATTTATTTTTGCAAATTGGCCGCCAAGGGTTCTTTTACATGTCTTTTTGAAACTACCGTCTGTGTATCGTTTCGTGAGTCACAGACGGTTCTGGCTGAAAATCAGTGCTGCAGGTGTCTAACACCTCAGCGTAATGCTGAGCCAGCGACCGTTTAACTTTTGCGAAGACACACACATTTATGTGTTTGTTTTTTTTTCTTGTTTTTTTTCTATAAAATTGTGTAGGTATATATATTCTCTTATAATTGTGTGTCTTGCAAAAAGGAATAAATGTCTTCTTTTTTTCTTTCTTTAACTTACTTATCTTATAATTGCCCATCCGCACGTGTCCCAATATGAGGTCCTTTGGTCCTCACATGGACTGTAGTATTGTGGACATGTTCATGTTTTAGCTGACACTTTTAGTATGGATCTGGCAGCGAGCGAACCTAAACTGAATCGCATGAAGACTTCATGGTAGCCCCCTGATGTTGAGTAGTCTGGTGGGATTACAACGTTATAGAAAAGCCAACAGTGGTTTATTAGGAGTGAATGTGTTAGGGCGTTTACGTTGGGTCGGTTTGAATGGCCTTTTGGTATTTTTCGTCACTTATTAACCCCCGACGCATAAAGCGGGGTGTTATGAGTTGGACATCGATGTCTCCAAGTTTGAAGAGTTGATATTATTTTCCATAATGATGTAAGGTTTTTTTTTTATTTACGTATGAACACTCGATTAATGCGTGGGGAGTTTTTTAATTTTGTTAATTATGTGTTATCTTATCATGCACCTACATGCATATAAAGATGTTAACATTGTTCTAAGTCAGTCCATAACGCCCTGTAAGGGCACACAATAGTAATTAATACCTAAATCTAGAATTGTAATATGATGTCAAAACGTGCCATGAAATTAATTAAGTACAGTCGAGTGTAATAATATGTATCTAGTCAAGGTTTCAAAAATAAGTACCATACGCTCTTACACCGGCATAATAAGGTCGTGGGACATATTTTTGAGAAGTTCGTATCGATACTTATTTTTGCACTTGACCGTACATTAAACTAAATACTGATATTACTAAATTCACTAACGTTACTCTATTCTAGTTAATTCTTATGTCAATAAAATTAGATGATTTCAATAAAATAGTGTGTCAATTAAATCTAAGAATCAATCAATTCAAATTTAGGAAAAAGTTGCTCCATCAATTTTTTGATATTACAACAGTATATAATCTATACTAATATTATAAAGAAGAAAAATTTGATTGTTTGTTTGTTTGTTTGCTTTGAATAGGCTCCGAAACTACTGGACCGATTTCAAAAATTCTTTTGCCGTTAGAAAGCTACGTTGTCACTGAGTGACACAGGCTACTTTTTACCGCGGGAAAATACCTTTTCCTACGGGAAAATTAATTTATCGCGGGCGAAGCTGCGGACGGAAGGCTAGTGTCAAATAAATTCAAGGAATATCAGGGTCAATTTCAACAGTACTCATTTTTTGTATCATTTCGGTGTGATCCCTTATATGTGTTTTTATTTTAGATTTTTAAATGTCAAACGATACCTTAGACTATTTTGCAAGACATATGTAAAAGGGAACCTGAAATCTTAAATAGTTTTTGAGTTATTAGAGGTCGAATTTCTAAACACACAACGGAATTATAAATGTACACCGGAATGAATGATACCTTACAACGGAATGATAAATATACACTGGGATGACAATATCAGCCCACTGGAATGAAATATAGACCACCGGAATTAAAGTAATAAACAGGGTTCCATAATCACGTCTTTTACTTTAAAAAAATACAGACAGACCTTAAGTAAGTGGCATTTTAATAGTCCTAAGAGCGAAAATTTGGTGCCGGTTGATGAATATGTTTTAAGTAGGTATTTCATCTCTTGGTAAACAACATTTCATGAATAGGTATTCATTTTGCAAACAACGTTAGACAAATCAACGATTCACAAATTAGAAATTGCATAAAACATTGGTTACTTGAAAAAACATCATAATTATGTTGTAGAATAGATATATGAGATTATTACCGAGGAATTATGTATGTATGTATATAACTCTTTATTGTACATAAAACACAAGAAGATGAATACAGGACAACACACATGCACAAAGGCGAACTTATCCCTAAAAGGGATCTCTTCCAGTTAACCTTTGAACGATTTGAATTATTTGTAAATTGATCATTTTTAAGAATGACAGGCTTGTGAAATGAATAGTTTGTAAATCGTTGTTTGTTAAGAAGTGATTGTTTGAAAAATGTTGTTTATCAAATGATGATAAACCTTCCAGTTATCAAATAATAATTGGATGCAGCATTATAAATTTATACACACAACAATATGTGTCATGTTTTCAATACTTGATAGCAATACACTACGCTTTCAAGTATCGTACAGAATTTATTATGTAATTAATAAACCTGAGGTAATATTTTGTACATAATTTTGCTGATGTTTTATCTCCAGTTCCTTTATTTACGTTGAAATAGTTAAAAAATTATGAAAATTAGACTTTTTGAGGTTAGAATTTTGTTTACCAAATAGGACAGGTAAGAATGACAATACCTTACATAGACAGACAAAGATAAAAATAATTCTGTCTTTAGTATTTATTGTGTAGCTGCGAAAGAATCCTACATCGTATGTGAAAATCAACTGTCTAGCTATCACGGTATTCACGGTTCATGAGATTCACCCTGGTGACAGACAGACAGACAAACAGTGGTCTTAGTAATAGGGTGCTGTTTTTGCCCTTGGGGTACGGAAACCAAATTTTTAAACCCTTTTTGTAGCGCCCCCTGATGGCCTACAAGCGTAAATTTTATCTAAGAACATGAGCTGTGGTACAATAAAATAAGTTCAGTATTTGATTTTAGAAATTATGCTACGGAACCATTTCATAATAATAAAGTGAAGCTACATTTGATGTCATTCCGGTTTTACTACACCGGAAACACCGGAATAAATATGGTGGAATGAGAAACTCGACATAAAAATAAATATTAAAAAAAAAGTAAGCCTCGTGTTCTTAAGCTAATTAAACTCTTGAAATCAGGACTACATTAGACGTGACATATATAAATTTAAAAGAAAAGCGATACAAAATACAAAAGTTATGACTAACTCCGGAATGAAACTTTTTTTGTCCCCACACCATGGCGATGAGAAATACTCATGTTTTGCTCGGAAACGTTCGTCGTTACACACGTCTACTCTCGCCGAGCGCCGCAGTTCGACTATCGCTCGGGGTGCGCGGGAGACGGAGGGGCTTAAGGGTCAAACTCGGCAAATAAATCGTTCCCAAAATTTGCCCGCGGAATGAGACCGTGTCTCCGGACAAATGTATATGCACATATTCAGAGGTTTACAAATGAGGTAAAAATCAGGTGATGTGCTTTTTTTGTTACCTGTTTATATGGTAATAAAACACAGGTATTTTTTTTTTGTTGTCACGCATAGTGTTCGACTTATCCAGCATTTTGTAACTAAAACCGGCTCCGGGACAACCCACCTCGATGAGAAATACGGTCTAAATATATTTTTTTAAATGATTAAATAACATAATATTTTAATTTTAGCTGTTGCCCGAGGTAGACAATAGGGGGCTGTTTCCTAAAAAAAATAGTTCTACATTATCAAAGCCTTCTGCACCTGCGTTTTCAGTCTTGCCATCAAAATTTACTGCTTGGGAAATTGACCCATCAATAGCTTAAATGTCAACGTTTCTACAATGTCGATGTTTGTATCGGATGTGTCGGGTTCAGAATGCAAGTTGTATTGAAAACTGTTGTTGTCAGGTGTAACATGAAGGCGGGAGGAGTGTAGCAGGCGGCATGGCGGGCATGCCAGTGCTGGGCAACAGCGTGGGCGCCGGCGACCTGCGCCCCACCAGAGGTAAGCATTCATCACTTTGTATCCCTTACGGGGTAGACAGAACCAAAGGTGACAAGAAATAAAGGTCACATTTAGCATGATTGTGGGCGTAATGTCTTAAAAATTGTATGAAAAAGATGGTCGGGGAGCAAAGAACAAAACATAGAATGTACCAGTTGCTTCTCTTCCTGCGCAGATGGTAAATCATGTTACAGACAATGCGGCTAGCAACCCATCACTATTTTGATTATCCTTTCCACCTATACGGCCATAATCATTCTAAACGTGGCCTTTAGGTCTTGCTACCTTAGGCTCTGTTTACTTCCGACAAAACCCAGAACGTGATTTATGTAGGTATGTATATGTATATAAAAAAAGAAAATGAATCAAAAAGTAACAATAGCGCCTTTTACTCGTAAACAAGTGCCGAAGAAAGTCAAAAAGCACATTTTCAGTTAGACCATTTTGCTTAAAACCCGATTTGAGACTTAAGAAAAACGGGCTTTAAGTGTAACTTCGATTAGAGGTATTGTAAATAATGTAATAACATTATTACCCCCCCTCCCCCGCGGGTCACCTTAAGCTCTGTAATCGTAATTGCGAGTACGTGTAATTCAAAAAGCGAGCCTCTCGAACTGACGCACTCGACCTCCCGCCTAAATCAAATAAAAATATACAGGCAGGCCTTCTGATTCAGGCCTAAACAAATACGTGCTTCATCAAATGCCAGTATACAAAGTGAATTTGGTCTAATACCTGTTAAATATTATTTATTTTTCGTCTATACTTCGCTGTAAATATGTTCTTTTGCGCGGTACTCTGAAAACTGTGAAGCTACAGATTCTAGTAAAATTGGCGTCCTTCATAATGAGGCACGTGTTACTTGGTAATTCACCTGCAGCTGCTATTTGGTCTAAGAGTGACCTTCGCCAAACTGATGACTTAATGAAAACAATTCCATATCAAAGATAATAAGCAGAAATCGGATATTCGGATTCTTATATTCCTAAACTTAATTCACGACGAGGTTAACATTGACATGCTTTATTTAAATCTCGAATTCGTACGGATCGTTTTCAATTTTTGAAATTCTAAAATCTTGTTTTGCACTTAAAAAGTGTTGTTCCAAAGTTTCCTTTTTAAGATGTAATTGCATTTTTTCTAACTAAGAAAGGATTCAAATGACACTTTTGAATAGAGAATTTTCTACATTTATTACATCTGTTTCACTTGTTTTACAAAATGATTAATTAATCCTGGAATTCCGGGATTTTTTAAAATTTATTTAGAAAGACAAGTCTATATTAATCTGTCGTGCTAAAAAATGACAATAAGCTACTAGACTCATATCAAACGTGAATAAAATACTTATGTAGTGATCATTTATGTTTAGACAAGAGACTTACGCTCCGCGGCGTTTCGATGTGCACATACGCTTGCCAGAAGTATTTGTTCCACTAGATCGCGTGGTTTGGTTTTCATATGCCTTTGTCAATCTCTTACAGTTGTCGTTCGTCAATAGTGACTTTGTCTGGCCACACTGATTGGTGAAGGCCATCATCATCATCATCTATGTACTGTATACGTTCCACTGCTGGGCACCGGTCTCCTCTCAGCATGAGGAGGCGAAGGTCGCCCTTCAAACGCGTATTCCTGTCCGCTTTTCATCCCTTACGCGGTATCTTCCACTTTTAATTTCCCACAGCTTTCTATTATCCGATAATGCCCTTAATTTTTAACACGGTTAGCTACATTTAATCTCGTGACGGCAAATTTTGAAGCCAAATGGGATTCCGTGTCGTCGCAGGCTCACCTAGCGTCTTAGAAGTTGTTGGCATATCAAAGTTGATATTGGTTTATTACGAAGTATAGTCAACTGTTTCCCTTTCTATTTTGAAATTTGTTTTATCCGCGCTTTCAGAGTTTGTCTCTGTTGCATGGCGAGGTTGCTACCTTCAAAAAAAGAGTTCTCATTTTGTTGCGTCTTGTATTTATGTACTTATCATTTATTTATTAGAATATAGATAGATTTTATCTATAAAAATCAACTTGCCACATATGAAAATATTTCTTAACGAGGTTTGACCTTAAAATTTGGTGCCAACTCACCCCGTTTTACGGTATATCCGTCGATATCTCCGGAGTTTGAGAATCGATTTGTATGTTTTTTTTTTCTGTTCGAGAGGGTATTCAATCTATTAATACCATTGTCACTAAATCATGACCTAATAATGACCCATCGAAATCGAAAGATATTCTTTTTATGAGCACGCATTAGGTTAATTTCTTTACGAGCTTGAATGTAACAGAATTTAATCTGCTATCAAATTGTTTTCATGTTATGGTCGCATTCAACATTCAACCATTATAAATTATACAAGGTGTCCTAAACTTGCTCTAGAATATTTGAAAAGCTGGCCGGGTAGTTTGATTGAACACTTCTGCGGGATACGTCGTAATTTTTGAGTCAGTCACCTCTTTGACATCTTACACTTAGAAACTTTTTACATGGGTCTGTAAACCAACTAAGCACCTGCAGAAGTATTTCGGACGACAGTGTGTCCAGCCAAGTTCGAAGTAAAATGAACTGGCGGCACAATTTTAACAGTGTTGATTGTTTGTTGCAGACACCAGCAACAGGTCGTCAAGCAGTGGTTCTCGCCGCGGCTCCTCCCCACAGCGGGCGCAGGTTATTGACCTTTGATTTTTCAATTATCTTTTCCTAACCAAGGTCTCAATTTTTGTCACATCACTAAGTATGTCCGTAACCATTACAGAGGTAAAAATCTGAGTATTAGATACTCCAAAACTGTAGCTCAAATGAAACTAGTCTACGAAATTAATAAGACCAGTAATTTTCTTTCACGTAGAAATTTCATACGGTTTGGTTTAATACTGCATTATTTCGTACGGTTTCGTTTAATACTGTAAAAAACGGTTATTCGGGACATCTTCAAGAGCGTGACGGGGACGCTCACTCAGCAGATTGTTCAGAGGTGTGTGGGAGCTTCTAAATTGCAAATTGATTTATCAGGACTACGATGGTGACAGCGACGGTCACCGCCCGGACCTGACCAGCGCGCTACCGGCGAGGCAACCCTACGGCCGGGACTACCACAACGCTAAGATCCCGACTATGGTAATATTTTGGATTTCTAAAAAACGCATGATCTCTCTAAAGTTTAGAAACCTTCAAAATGCGGTACTAATATAATACGGTGACTTTCGAGACATCTCAACTTTAAAGAGTATTTGTCTTGCACCAGGCTTTTATGTGAGTGCAACCTTTTTTGAATAAAATTGGATTGCGTTTTCAAACATGACTGTGTCAAAATAAAATGTAATTTTAATCAAAAGCACTAAGGAGTATTGATATCAATTCCGAAGCGTAAACCCCAAAACAACTTTCTACTAAAGAATGATTATGCAAAATTTGAAGTAGATCAGACCAAGAAATCACTTCGTCCCATACAAACTTTGCCCCTCGTTTTCACCCCCTTAGAGGTTGAATTTCGGGAAATCCTTTCTTATCGGATGCCTACGTCATATAAAGAACACACCCTCCAAGTTTCAGGTCTTTACGATCAGCTGTTTAGGCTGTGTGTTGACCCGTCAGTTAGTCATTCAGGGCAAAGCATTTTATATGTTTAGATTTGGACATTTCCAAAGGATTTTTAATCTTAGGGTTGCAGACCACATATTTGTCTGATGGTACATAACGCACTAGTCGCGGACATGCTGACTTACGATGTATTTATGTTGTTTATATGGTAACACTTTGTTGCTAGGCAACGCTCAGCGGTGGCGGTATAGTGACGCACGCGGCGCCGTCGTACGAGGAGCAACGCGCGAGTCCCGCGCTGCTCAGCCGCGCGTCGGGCACGCCGGGCGGGCGCAGCGCGCGCGACGACGGCTACTGCAGCGCCAGCAGCACGCCGCGCGCACGAGGTCAGTGACATTTGTGTTGCTAGGCAACGCTCAGCGGTGGCGGTATAGTGACGCACGCGGCGCCGTCGTACGAGGAGCAACGCGCGAGTCCCGCGCTGCTCAGCCGCGCGTCGGGCACGCCGGGCGGGCGCAGCGCGCGCGACGACGGCTACTGCAGCGCCAGCAGCACGCCGCGCGCACGAGGTCAGTGACATTTGTGTTGCTAGGCAACGCTCAGCGGTGGCGGTATAGTGACGCACGCGGTGCCGTCGTACGAGTAGCAGTGCGCCACGACGGCTAACGCAGCGCTAGCAATACGCCGCGGGCACGAGATCAGTGCCCTGTGAACAGTTCGCAGTTTTTTTTAATTTAATTTGAAGTAAAATATGAGTACCTATAATTTTGAGGGTCGATTGCCGCATTGCCGCCAGCTGTGAAATAAGCCAGATCAACTTCGTATTTGATTTGACTTTACTGCTGATTCTCGTACGGTAAAAAAAATTCCCACATCATTTTGTTTCTGACCAAACCTGTATCCACAATGAGGTAAATAACAACGCGATTTTTTTCACACGAGAAATAATGCCACCGGGCATAATAGATTCGGAGCAAAAACAACTTAAAATTTCCGAATTCGGAGCAAAAAATTACTTTCAGCCATATTTTGTGTCAGCTACGTGCGTCGTAGATGCTGCTACGAAACGTAGACATGCTACGAACATTATTCGTGTCTACTTCTCCACTAAATTACACTGCAGTTTCAGTTTACAAGTTTCCATAGATAACTTTACACTCAACGTTGCCCCAGCTGGCTCAAAAAGTTACTTGTCATAACCACCCAAGTGCAATCCATCTTCTTTCTTCAATTCAATCAGCTTCTAAAATCATCTTGGAAATGTCAAATTAAGTAGGCAATAACGTGCAAACTTGCTAGAAGACTTTTCTCAATTCGACGTAACTGAAAAAAGGAAAACTCTTAGACAAGGCCGGAAGTCAAGAGGCAATAACATCAAACTTGCAGGCTCTGGTACTCCACGTTGGATCTAGGAAAAGCATCGCGTAATACCTGCCTTTATTAAATCTTATAACATTCAAGGTCTACTCATCTACTGGGTCGATATTATGTTATTCTAATCTTTATTTGTCTTGAAAATGGATCTTTTTACAACCAATTACTAATAATTGAATTTATTCTGAAAGTGTATTTTAGCACTCAAAAAGCATGGCAATCAAAACCTATGGGTACTTCGCGTTGATGTAGAAAAATGTAAAGGAAAAAATCTATTCTGACGAGAAAAATACGACACTCAATGGTATTTTTCCACGTACAGAATGACCTTGATTTTTCAATTAAATAGGTACCGTATGATTTCTATGAAAAACAATGTTATTTTCGCTTGTCTATGCGAACAAATTGAAAAGTACAATAATATTTAAAAAAATTGTGTTCAAGTTCGCAGTGAACCGGTTTTTATCCTACATTTTATAGAAAAATACAGGTATATTGTTATAAAGATTAGCTTTTTATTGCATGCAAACGAGAAACCGATTGAGGCGTGCGATTTGGTCCAACAGGAATGATTTAAGGTTTTCGCCAAACTCGTCTCTTGGGCCTTGGGGAGTGCCCGAAGCCCCGTCATTATGTACACAGACTTTTAGCCAAATTAAAATTTCCAATCAAACTCTCAATTGTTTTGATTGGTAGAAAAAAATGGAGCTTTAATTGTGAACGAGGGAAAATCTCCACTATTGCAGTTGAAGTGGGCATGTTTTCTAATGAATGTTAAACACGGAAGAAAAAGCTTTGTTTCGTTTTGTGATGTTGGATTTTATTCTTAAATAGAAACGATAAAAGTTTTAAAATGTGAATAAAGTTGTAACGATTATTTCGATATTGATAAAATTTCTATTGGAATAATTTACGGACATGCAAATAAAAACCGGTCACAGGCGTGCTGGACTCGCAAACTGAGGGTTCCGTACGAATTAAAAAATATATATTTTATGTGCTGGTCTGGGAGCAAAGAAAAAACATAGAATGTACCAGTTGCTTCTCTACCCGCGCAGATGGTAAAAGCCCATCGAGGGAGTGGGCGAAAATCATAGGAATCATGCTATAGGCGATGAGGCTAGCAACCCATCACTATTTTGCTTCGATTTTCCACCTATACGCCCACAATCTTGCTAAATGTGGCCTGTAGGTACCTGTTACCTTAGGCTCTGTCTACCCCGTAAAAGATAAAGACGTGATTTGTGTGTCTGTGTGTATTTTATATTAAACTCGTAATAAATTACGTCCTTATTCCTTACGGAGTAGACAGAGCCTAGGGCACACCTAAAGGCCACGTCTAGCGTGATTGTGGGCGTATAGGTAGAAAGGGGGTTCAGAACCATAAGGAAAAAATCATTCAAAAAAATTTGGAAGTACCTAAGTTCATATTAATAGAAAATGGGTCTTAACAGTCAGACGAACAATGGAATCATCTTACTAGGTGTCCTTTTTAGGTAGGAAACTATGAAAATCGAGAAATGAAATTTTACTTCCACTTACTTCCATGTTGATCTGGTAGCAAAGAAAAAACATAGAACGCACCAGTTGCTTCTCTTCCCGAGGGAATGAGCGAAAATCCTTAGAATCATGCAATAGGCGATGCGGCTAGTAACCATCTCTATTTTGATTCCATTTTCCATCTATACGCCGACAATCTTACTACACGTGACTCTGTGGGTCTTGTCACCTTTGTCTACCCCGTAAGGGATAAAGACGTGATTTGTGTATGTATGTATGTGTATTCTTATTTGTGCGGTTTGACGGCGTCTGTCCTGGAAATACTTAACGTCAGAGGAAAGGAGACATACTGTCGGAGCAGAGCGCGACGAATGAAATTCTGTAAGGCGAAGAGGCGGGGGGAGTGAAATGTAGAGTCGGGTTCTTGCGATAGTGGACTTTATTACTTATTTAAGTTACAACGATTACTTGCAGAACTGTGTAGTGTATCCAAACATAGGTTGAAGTACACTAAAACAGCAATGGATACTACTTAGTGCAGGACGCTTAAAAGATTCAGCTTAGGTGAGTGCTTAAAGCGTGCCAGGTACTAAGTCCCTACTGGCAGAGGTCGATGAGTCGATGCGCTGCTCCGGGGGTCGTGATTCTACGGGAAACAAACGATAGCGCGATCTAACTCGACGACGGCGCCATCTATTGAGGTTACTTGAAAGCAGGCCGCATACCTACATAAGCGGCGTATTACGTTATACTTAGTGTATATCGTGTTACAATTCTGCATTTTGCTGCATTTATAAGCTAACAGCATGTCTAGCACTAGAGCGCACAGGAGTCGCGTCGCGCGCGAGATAGTTTGCCCGTCTTTTTCTTACTGTTCGTACTAGAAAGAGACGGGTAGTCTATCTCGCGCGCGACGCGAATCTCGCATCAGTTTCATACTGTTTCAATACAGCTTCAAATCCATTATTCCGCAACGCCGTACAAAAATCATGCGACAGGGGAAAAAATCGAGGGTTGCACTTTTGAATTCTCACCAGCACTCAGTTGGACAGCTTACAAGTGACGGCATAGTGTTAAATCTTATTATTTTATGCTCTTATATCGTCCTATATACGTCACCTGGTGATTCATATGACCCACATTTTTTGGTCATGGGCCTGTAGTCTATTAGCTTATAAATGCTATTTCACAGACAGTTATGAACGACACGAAGTACGTTGTGTCTCAAAACTAATTTGTAATACGTCACCAGGCGATGCTTCGACTGCACACCTGTTTATATATTTATAGGATATTTTAATTCATCATCATTCATCATCTCCAGCTGTACGGCCCACTGCTGGGCACAGCCTCTCTGAACGAAAGAGCTCGGGCTATAGTTCCCACGCGGGCCCAGTGCGGATTGGGAACTTCACACCATTAAATTGCTTCGCAGGTGTGTGCAGCTTTCCTCACGATGTTTTCCTTCACCGATAAGCTCATGTCATGAATTGAGAATGATCCGGCAGTGGGATCGAAACGCGTCAGTGTTTGTGTGGTGTAAGGGATAATTAGGTTTATGGGATTTATGTGTTTTATGTGGCAGCAGTGGAGGGAGGGTTTGCATGAAAAACATATATTTCACACAGGTTTGGTTATCTTGCACGTGAGCGGAGTAGCAAGGTAAATATTTTGTTAATTGAAATGGACCTCCGCAAAGTACCGCCTGATTGAATAAGATAAGCTCATTGTAAATTTCAAATATAATTTCGTACATAAATTCCGAAAAACTCAGAGGTCCGGGTACGAACCTACTACTCTCTGCTTGAGAGGCCATAGGTCAAACCACTAAGCTACCACGGCTTTATTTTTTAAATTAACTGTGGTTGACTAAAGTCTTCATACGTTCACAGTATAAGGCGTCAAAGGAGTGACTTCATTTTAAATCTAAAAGTAGGATAAAATACCTTGACAGTAGTGTTTAATTTTACATAACTAGCTACTACAATATTCCAGAACAATTCTGAGACGTCTCAAAGAAAAAAATATTCTAAATTATAAAATTCCTTTTAAATTCTAATAATTTGAACGCTACTCTAGCTCAAGGAATAGGAAAACTTTGAAGGACTCGGCCAAGGCTTTGTTTATTGGATGCACTGAAGTTCCGCACTTAGTGTGACCGCCGAGGAAAACTTTTATCAATTAGTATATTCATAAGTTAATTATGATGAAGATAATAGATAAAGTTGAGAAAGAAGAGTTGAAACTATGAACGTTGTGAGGTCTACTAAGAGTACCTTAATTTTTATGATTTGACGAGAAATTAACTGTGATGTTATATCCTTGTCTATTGTCTTCTACAAGCCGTGCTATAGTTTTGGCAAAATCGTATTTTTACGCTTAGGTTCACAAGCGACGTTGACAAACCGCTACGACATTATCCCTTACAGGGTAGACAGAGCCTAAGCTAACAAAATCTTAAAGCCACGTTTAGCATGATTAAGGGCGTATAGGTGGAAAGGGAAATCAAAATAGTGATGGGTTGCTAGCCGCATCGCCTATAACATGATTCCTAAGACTTTCGCCCGTTCCCTCGATGGGCTTTTACCATCTGAAAGAGAAGCAACTGGTAAATTCTATGTTTTTTCTTTACTCCCAGACCAGCATCAAGGAACAGATTTCTAGTGACCACATAATAGATGAACATGGCCATAAGTAAATTTTCCAATTGCCACTAAATAAGTATACATTAATATTTATAGGTTTTCAAATACAATTGAAAGCATTTGAAAGTCCAATGATGCCGAGCGACATTTAGAAAATACACAGACGAGCGAAAATAGCGGTTTTGTCGTAACTAAAAGGCCTTACTATCGCATGAACCATTACTTTTTACGATCGCTTTCATTCATACTTAGACGGACTTTAGTTTTGAAACTTACGTTCTCGTTCAAATAGACGAAAACGTTCTAGTTACTCGCCGCGCCGTTTACGCGACAATCTACAACTTATTGTATCACAAATTAAATTACTTGTTCGGTTCTTTTTTAATCCAGATCAAGAGACCCGCCATCTTTTAATTTAGCCAGATCACAAATTAAAACGGAAACCCCATCAATGCATTCGTAGAGTTCAATTACCGAATGCCTCGGCGTCGGAATCCCGCGCTCCATTAGCGTTCCGTTTTTGAATTCCAATAGAGGTGCGGAATTATTGCGAAATTTTTCCCCACTGGCATCCTATTATCCGATATTGCGGATTCGCGGCGGTATCTCTATTAAGGGTGCGGAATGCCGCTCGAGGTGCGCGGACACCGGCCAGCGTGCCGACGTGCGTTAGGGTGCACGCGTCTTATGTGTGAGATTCATCGGTTATACTCTACATTAGTGTCTATCAAACTGTGGGAGGCGACCTCCAGGGCATAGAGCATAGGGCAAAAGAAAAAGACAAGTGTTTCTAGGTTTGAATCTTTTGTTTGTTTAACTCTAGGCTTGGGTCTAGTTAGGAGGTCTAGAAATTTTAACCTCGAAAAACAACGCGCTGGATACAACATCGCTTACAATTTTATTAGGTAATAGCAATATTTCGAGACATTCATAGTTTGAAATGATTCACGAACTAAATTAGACATTTTCTACAGGATGTAGACTGCGATTACCTTTACGAACTGTCGTTATTTAGTAGTAGGTATATAGTATTTCTCCTTGTTTTATATCTACGTGTATCGAATGTGTGTAAATAAATGTTTCTCTCTCTCTCTCATATTTCGACGAAGCAAGCATCGTGAAATTGCGGGTGTTTTGCTGTAGCACTTTTAACATTGTCTAGATGTTTTTAGTTGGAATTAGATACCTAAATTGATTTGAACGAACGGACAAGTTTACTTTTAGTTACAATAAACGTTGCGACGCCGAAATAAATGTATGTGTTTGAAGTTCCAGGATATTAGAAATTTTGCGAATACGGAAATTTGTTTAATTATTTTTATTTCTTCCTCAGATCACAATATATCGACAAAAGGATCAGTTGTCACGCTATCTTGTTATAAAAGTAAGTATAGTTTTGTTATAGTATGCTTAAGTTAAACTAAATATAAATAAAATAAATAAATAAATATCTTGGGACAAATTACACCAATTGACCCAGCCCCAAACTCAGCAAAGCTTGTACTATGGGTACCAGGCAACGGATAAACATACTTATATAATGTAGATAAATACATACTTAAATACATACAACATCCATGACTCGGGTGCAAACATTCGTATTCATCATACAAATGTCTGCCCCTGCCGGGATTCGAACCCAGGACCTCTAGCTTCATAGTCAGGGTCACTAACCACTAGGCTATCCGGTCGTCAAATATCTGAAGACAGTTACGAGTAAGAGCCGTGGTAGCTTAGTCGTTTGATATGCCCGTTCTAGCCGGGGATGGTGGGTTCAAATCGGGACGAGCACCTCAAAGTTTTTCGCAATTTATGTGTGAAATTTATCACGAGTTATTCGGTGATGAAACCTGCACACACCTGCGAAATGTGTACCTTCTCGTTCCAAGAGGTCTGTGCCCAGCAGTGAGGCTACGAATGTGTTAAAAGACATAGGACAAGACAACACAGAAACCCGATATTTGATTTAAATCTCAAGACTGGTCCGCTTAGTGTGTGGAAGGCTACAACGTTTTTTGGATAGAGTCTTTCAGCTTACTCTGTATTGTAGGTTTGTACTAGAATTTACTCTATAAATCTTTTATAGTATATTTTTATTTGAGGATCTGTGTTCGTTTCCAGGCCATAGCTTTACTTTTCAGATTTTTCTATGTGTTCTAATTTTCAGTGTTATTTAGAAATTTAATTTCTAACGGTAAAACCGTAAAAGTAAACATAAAAAATCAAGAAGTAAAAATTCTTGATTCATTTGATAGTACCTTTACCTATCATTTGAAAAACAGCGCTATCTCTCGTCCCTGGTGAGCAGTAGATGTTCCATGGGAATTTGTAATTGTGTCGTACAGACACATCATTCAAACAGGTGGCGCTTAGCGACAAAAGTCCGCATAGTAAAGGTCACATGGCAGCTAGTAACAGATAGAAAAATTCGAAGGCTTACCCTCCTGCTATTGGTGGTGTAGGGGTATAGCACGCGTCACGGAATGACGAGGATCCGGGTTCGAATCCCGGCCATAGCTTTACTTTCAGGATTTTTCTATGTGTTTTAATTTTCAGTGTCGCTTAGGACTTTTTTTTGTGTATTTTTATATTACATTTTGTCCGCAGAGGAGCCTAAAATTCAAGTACAAGAGGAGACGTATTACAATGATGCATCGAAAAAGATTAGATCTACTAGCATTAAGCCAGGTATGATCTTTATCTTATTTGTTCTTTGTGTCTCTACTAAAACAGGAATTATATGTTATAGGCGATGCGGCTAGCAACCCATCACTATTTTCATTCCCCTTTCCACCTATACGCCCACAATCACGCTAACGTGGCCTTGATGCTTGAGCTTTTGTTACCTTAGGCTTTGTCTACCCCGTAAGGGATAAAGACGTAATTTATGTATGTATGTTATTTTCGCCCATTCCCTCGATGGGCTTTTACCATCTGCACGGGAAGAGACGCTACGGGTACATTGTATGCTTTTTCTTCACTCCCACAGACCAGTATGGAAGAAATCGGTTTAAGATATCCGTTTCAAAATGGAGTCGCAAGATTCCACCCGGACAACCATTCTTACATACATTGCAAGTTAAATAAAAGTTTTCAAACTTGTAAAAATACAAGCAGGTACTGTATTAACTCTATTCTATACAGAAACTGACGATGGGCGAGAGACGTGGGGCACGGGAGCAGACTTTCTGCTCTCCATCATTGGTTTCGCGGTCGACCTGGCCAACGTATGGCGCTTCCCTTACCTCTGCTACAGGAACGGTGGCGGTCAGTACCTTTAGTACCATAAAACAACGACGTTAATTCATAGTTCATATCATACTATCTCTCTCACTCTCAAATTAATGGCTTTTAATAAAATCGAATTTAGTATTATAAGGCCTGACAAAAACCGCAAGAGTGTGTATTGCCAGGACGCGATGCAAACTTTTATTATAATGAGATAATAATGCAATGTTATGAAAATTGCAGGAGTTTTCTTCCAAAACTATATTACTACTATTCTGATCGCGGTCTAGTAAGAACTGTATTGGCAGTGGCGTAACTATAACGTCTGGGGCCCGCGGCAAATTCGTCAGATGTAGGGTTGCCATCCGTCCGGGTTTCCCCGGATTTGTCCTAGTTTAGAGGGCATCCGGGGAGCGTCCGGGGAAGGTTTCATTTGTAGACCGGGTTTTAAAAAATAAATAAATAAAAAAAATTTGGGCCGCCCGCGAGACACGCACTATTTCACCGTTCCCCCACCCCTCCCGTCACGATCTTGTTGACATGTCCGGCTTTCGGACTCTAAAATCCGGGGTTTTCACGCGTCTTGTCCTGTTTTCCAAATTTTAGAGATGGCAACCCTAGTCAGATGGGGCTCCTTCCTCAATGTAAAGAAGTGCATCAGCATCCCTTCTGTGCTCTAAACCAAGCCAGTTCGGGGCCCCGTAGAGCTAGGGGCCCCTGGCATTTTACCACCCCTGCCACCCTATAGTTACGCCACTGTGTATTGGTCAATGTACAGTCAAGGGCATGTAAACCTTTATGCCGCAATCACTAAGCAGTGTTGCCAGGTCACTTCCCTGGAAAATTACATTTCCATCCCTAAAAAGTTCCATTTTTGGTAGAAAAGTTCCATTTTCATTTAAATCTTGGGCCACGAGCTTTTTTCTTTTACCTCATCATAGGAATTAGGAATAATATTTGTGTTAATAACAGAAAAATTAGTCTGTATTTTTTAGCGTGTATTTAAAGTTTTTTACCAGGTATAATATACCGGGACCTTAAAAGTTCCGAAAAATGTACCAAAATAAAAAGTCCCTTCCAAGTTCCGCGGGGGTGTCAAAAATTCCGCAAAACGGAAGAAATGGAACCAAACGGCAACACTGTCAATAAGGTCTATGTTACACGTTATGTGGGCCCATGAAAATGTTAAAACACTGAGAACGTTTGTCGCTTGAAATCAAAAACCGTTTGCAACGTTTAATTGTCATTTTTAATTGAATTAATGTCAATGCCTACGTCAAAGTGGGTTATGCCCATGTTATGCCGAAGTATTAAAGTGCTTAACATTTTCGTAGGCAGACTGTACAGAGCATCTAAAATTCGATAACGTCTCTTATTTTCAGGAGCATTCCTAATACCTTACACCTTGATGCTTATATTCGGGGCGGTGCCCCTGTTCTACATGGAATTGATACTGGGCCAATACAACAGGCAAGGCCCTATAACCATCTGGAAGATATGCCCTCTATTCAAAGGTAATAAAAAAAAAGTTTATTGTATAAAAAGTGCGCAACAGGAAAAATTCGAATCGGATTTTAATGTTTTAATTACACACTTGTGAGAAATTTAGAAAGCAAACAATATAATCGAAATTTTAATAACACGCGGAAAATCAATTAACCGCACTAGAAGCAAACACTTAAAACTCAGATAATACTTATTGTGTATCTATATAGTTTGGAGCTTTCCATAAATATAAAGAAAATACTTTTGAACAGTTATTCGAAGTTATTCAAAACAGATTGAATTTACAAATGCTGTCCGTGGGGTCCTAGCGCTATTAGCCTCTTCAAAGATATTTCGAAGAGGCTAATAGACGCTACGGGTGACCGCAGAGCTGGCAGCTTCCTTGGTCAGCGTATTAGTATCGCTGTCCAAAGGGGGAATGCTGCCAACGTCTGTGGTACTGTGCCACGGGGGCCCGTCCATTTTTAATGATTTTATTTTAAGATTATATTTTAATTTGTTTTTAATTTAATCATACTTTAATTTACAAATCTTAATTGTTAAACTTTACTTGATATAACGTCCAGGGGAAATATAAACATTGTGTTCAGTATATGAATATCGCATAGAGATATTTAAAAGCTCTTAAAGTTATTTAGAAACTAATGTTTTACGTAGATGTTCATTGCATGCAACCAATGCTATTTAGTTTTCCATTAGGGGACGTCGCTTTCGTGAAATGAAATGCATTGCAAGTGAAGTATTCTGCATTACACTTACTTTAAATGTTGTAGGTACATAATGTACCATGTTGGATATTATTTTTCAGGTGTCGGGTTTTGTGCTGTTATGATTGCATTTTACGTCTCGTTCTACTACAATGTGATTATCGGTAAGAATGCTAAAATATTAAAATGATTTTTATTAGTAAATAAAAATTGTGACAGTGTCGCGTCTTGTTTTTAACCCCCGACGCAAATAGAGGGGTGTTGCAAGTTTACCGTTGATGTCTGTGTGTGTGTGTGGCCTCGTAGCTCTCAAGCGAATGGACCGATTTGGATGTGGTTTTTTTCATTCGAAAGTCAGTTTCTTTGCGGTGGTTCTTAGCTAAGCTTGGTCAAAATCAGTCCAGCAGTTTGAAGAGTATAAGCTCTTTACCAAAATGATGTAAATGATGCAAATATGGGCATAATTTTTCTTTGTTTATTTACGTATCGATTAATTCATATTTATAATTTAACGCCGGAATATAGACGTGATATATGTGTGTGTGTGTGTGTGTGTGTGTGTGTGTGTATAATTTAATGTTATTTTACCAACCGCTAGACATTAGTTAGAATTGGCATCCGTTTGTCCATATCTTTTTTGGGGCACCACGTGAAAACTATGGCGCCCACAAATTTTCATACAACATTTCACACATCCATTATATCCATAATTATGTAGCTTTAAGGACAAAAGTCATAAAAAGTACTCTGTGGGTACGACCACACTGCTGCATATAAGACGTTGACGGTGCGTTTACGCAACAAAATGTATAAAGAAACCGTGAGAAAACGTGACGCTCAGGACACATCATTGCTATAAGTACTAGAGAAAGACAGAAAAACAGAACTAAAATAAATTCTAAAACATCTTTCCCTGAAATAAATCTGCATTATCCCTGATTAGCATAAGCTTTGGTTACTTAACCCCGGGAAAGTGCCAATTTCCAGCAACAGCTAGTAATGTATGTTGATGCTTTTGAACAACACGGTGACGTAAACTCACGGCCAAAAACTGGCTAATAGCTTATAGTAACGACGTAGGTAATAATTTAAATGAAACGTCATTTAGTCAGGGCTACCCGTCCGAACAGGGTCCCTAGGGCTCTGGAAATGTTCCAAATGAAAATAGCAGCCAACTGCTCGTGAAATGGAAATTACAGGAAATGTGGTTTTAAATGGTTACAGCAAAATGGCGACAAATTAGTGCCTGCGGTTGTTGTGCGAGTACGTGGACAGTGTATTTGAATGAACACTGCGAGCAGTAATAGACTTGGTTTATAATTTAGTTGATATTGAATCAGTATTGCGATATAGCGAGGAAATGCTGCCAGCATCTTTGGTTCTATGCCGCGGGGAGCTCTTTTTTTATATTTATTTTAGTTCTAGTTTAGTTCATTTACCTGGTCTATCTATATTTATCGCAGGCGAGGACACTTTTAAGCGGTCGATCTATAGCTATATAGTTATAGTTGTTTTCCCAATTGTCACCTTCTGGCAGCAACTGCAAACATACTTATCAGCAGCCTTCTTCCCTACTTCAAGTCTTGAAAATTTTGGTTACAGTATTAAAATATTGGTATCCTCCAGGCTGGGCATTCTACTTCCTGGTGTCGTCCGCCCGCTCCGAGCTCCCCTGGCTGCACTGCGACAACTGGTGGAACACTGAGCAGTGCTGGGACGCCACCAGACACAACACCACCAACAAAACCGAAGTGCCATACCAGGGCCCCCTGTCGCACTTTACACCGGCCTCAGAATTCTTCCAGTAAGTTTCTAAACAAGGAACGGCGTCCTAAATTTGCTTGGTTTCATATAATTTATTGAATCAGGCGTTACTTTTCCGAACGGCCCATTTCAATGAACAAAAAACATCTACTCCGCTACTACAAGCGCTACTAGTAGCGGAGTAGCAAGGTAAATATTTTTTGTTCATTACTTGTTTTAATTCAGTATCATTTGGTATCAGCAAAAAAGCGTGACGTACCTACTATTGATAATGAAATCACTTTAACAAAGTCCTCCGCCTCATCTGTCTGTCTGATTTTCACCAGTAGATAAAGTGATTCACGAGGAAGATTTAGGGTATATAATTAGTGAAGGTTTTTTGTAAACAGACGCCGGGGTGGGTTATATACAGTGAAACTTGGTTAAGTGGGACCTGGATAAGTGAGAAACCTCCATAGCTGGAACTCATGCTGTGGTCCCGACACCTTAGCACTGAATTACCTCTGTTAGTGGGACAAAACAAACCTCTATATCTGGGATTCTTGTTTCGATTTTATCGTCATTGTTACCTCTATAACTGAGACATCCAGTGTATTTTACCTCTTTTACTGAGATTATATTTTAAGGAACAATTTTTCTAAATAGTTTCCTTTAAATTTCACTGGCAATAACCTCTGTAACTGAGACAAAATTTTATCACCTCTGTAACTGGCACTACATATTTTAATTTTCGTTTTATTTACTAAATTTTGCTAATTTTGTGCCTCAATGACCTCAGGTTTTGTTTTGTTTTGTCGTAATCGGCGTCTTTTTGAAAAATGACGAAATTAAGGCCGTAATTATCTTTACGTGCGGTTTTGTACTATTTATATTAAAAAAAACTTCTTGATTATTTTTGTGAACTACCTGTTTTATTTACTCATGTAGGTATGTATATGTTTTTACTACACATTATTTTATTTCATTGTCGCACCTCTATAACTATAGGAACCTCTATTTTCACCTCTATTAATGGGACCCTCTGTAAATGAGACAGATATTAATTTATACCTGGCTATCTGAGACACTGGGTATGTGGAATACCTCTTTAAGTGAGACTATTTCGCAGGTCCCTTGAAGTCCCAGTTATCCAGGTTTCACTGTACATGAAATTTATTTTTGTTAATTACAGCCGAGCCGTTCTAGAGATGCAGTACTCAGAAGGACTGAATGACTTGGGCTTCCCAAAATGGCAGCTAGCCCTCTGCCTCGCTCTGGTGTACGTTACTCTCTACCTCTCGCTCTTTAAAGGAGTAAAGAGTTCTGGTAAGATATACTAGTGCCATTATAAATCTGAACTAAATTTTTTGATATGCACTTATATAAATACAAGGTCTTTTAAAGTCTTCCGGAATATTAACTACTTAGTCGGTTATAGGTTGTCGCACACATAACCGCTCGGCACCGGGTCGGCGCCGCCTCAGCTCGAGCCGTCTAGTATTCATTGTAAGAAATTCCATACTGTAACGCACATATATCGGCATCGAAACAGCATCACCTCGCCTCGGCACAAGCTAGTAAATCTTCAAGCAGCGCGCGGGCAACACGCAGTCATCGAGCTTATGTCTGGCCGCCGGAACGAGGACGGCGTGCAGACCGCCATCGTTCCCCCGCGGGGAATGACTCGACTACCAGCTCTAGCCGCCGCCTCACTTTAAGCGCGCTTTCGCAGCCGTAAGCGCGACGTCATCTAGCCGCAGCCGCGCGGGCACTTCGGAGGTGCTGAGCCGTTTCCATTACGTGCTTTCGTATGGTTGACGCCTGGTTGACGGCGAGTCGATGAGATGAGGCAGCGCCGATCCGGTGCCGACCGGTACATTCATATAGGTACATACATATAAAGCTGTTATGTAATTTGGCGACATAAAATATTCTAACCTACCCTAACCTATATGATTCGTTGTATTCATTTGTGTTTTCCATCACGCACCCAGGTAAGGTAGTCTGGATGACGGCGACCATGCCGTACGTCGTGCTGTCCATTCTCCTCGCGAGGGGGCTGCTGCTGCCCGGGGCTACGAGAGGCATTGCTTACTACCTGCAACCGGAGCTCACCCGGCTGAAGGATACACAGGTGGGACTACTGAAAAGTGCCAAGCAGTTCTCGGAATGTTAGACTTCTAGTCGTTCACACTGAGACCACAACACTGCGATTATATCTAGTGACTCGTTTTTTTTTCGAAAAATAGACACATGCGTTAAATTTTATTTTTATTCACCCCGTTAATCATTTCTAAAGTGGGCACGCATCTTGGAGCTAACTGCATACAATCGGTTGAATCCCGAGGCGCAGGCGCATCGAAAGTTGACGAACCGAGGAGTGCGTATCTAGTTGCCTTGTCAGGACGATAGAGTTATCTCACTTGTTACTATTACGCTATGCACCGGCTCTCATTTACACGCACAGACAGCCTATAGTTTGCCTCCATGTGGTCGATATTGTGTGGTGTATACTTGAATGGATATCAGGGGTGCATTACTTTTCCAACTTACAATGAAATTGAAGAATAAATTTAAGTGTAATTAAATAATGGTTATTGTTATTTCTAGGTGTGGGTAGACGCAGCCGTTCAAATTTTCTACTCCGTTGGGGCGGGTTTCGGAGTCCATTTGTCCTATGCGAGTTATAACACGTTTCATAATAACTGCTACAGGTAAGCTGCTGTGAAACTAAACAGCTCGGCTAGCGACAGTTGAGTTTGTAATGGCGCGGCAATGTTTAAAAATTCTGTGTGTTGTGACCTATGATAGTTATTGTGTGCAAATGCTGTATCGACCATTATGCTTTCAATGTTAATAGGTACTAATATTATAAATGCGAAAGTAACTCTGTCTGTGACCTTGTCGCGCTTAAACTGCTGGTCCGATTTAGTTCGAATTTGGTACCCAGATAGTTTCAGTCCCGGGGAAGGACATAGGATAGTTTTTATCCCGGAAAATTGCATAGGTAGTAACCGCGGGATAACGATAAGCAAATTCTGCGCAGACGAAGTCACAAACTGGTCTTTCATAAAATGTATCATTCGTGTTTTGTGCATAATTTAATATTTTTACAACACACAAAATTTTTAGTCTCAAAACTTCGTTAATCAGACTCTATCTATTTGTCTTTCCGTTAAGACCCAAAAGTAAATTTTATCAAAATTTTTAGATTACAATATGTTTACTTAAAAACTGTTAGAACATGGTAATAATTTTGTGTCAAGTTTCTTTGTACTTTTTTTATCAGTTTTCTTTTCTTTGTGGCCTGAGTCTACTCCTTCCAGATTAATTGATACAAATGGTTTGCAGAGACTGCCTGGTGACAACCCTGGTGAACTGCTTCACGTCATTCTTCTCTGGATTCGTCATCTTCACATATCTCGGGTTCATGTCGCACAAACAAGGCGTCCCAATATCCTCAGTGGCCACTGAAGGTAAGTAAGTAAGTAAGTAAGTAAATGCTTTATTGTACAAATATAAAGTAACACACACACAAAAAAAAACATGAAAGATATGCACAAATGCGAACTTATCCGCACAATTGAATAATTTTACTGAGCTATCTCCGCGATATGGTAAAGTGAAGTCATGAAAAACAGGTATTATGCTGCAGCTATCTCGAAACTACCATTTGAAAATTAAGTGGTAAAAGTCTGTATACAAAAAACACTTAACTTTTTTCTATTTGTTGACAAGATTCGTCTCTACGTTACTGGTTTTAAAATACAGCAACTTTTTTCATCACTCACTTTTTTTATTGTTCACGGCGATTCGATGACACGCGTGTACTCGCCCTTCTACCACATACTCGTCCAGCCTCTGCAATTGTACTATTTTGTTGTTCCAGGACCAGGTCTCGTTTTCCAAGTGTACCCGGAGGCTGTAGCTACCCTCCCTGGGGCCAACATTTGGGCGATGCTGTTCTTTTTCATGCTCATCATGCTCGGCTTGGATTCTGGGGTAAGTTTTAAATGGTAACCATGCGTACTATGAATAAGTACAGTCGCTATTAGATACATCTGGGGCCTAACCATGACGTCTTAATGCGATTCAATTCCGTACCAAAGTTCTTATCTTTCTTTGAAAATCACTGCTATAGGGTTTCGTGTTTTCCCTTTGAGGTAGGTACGGAACCCTAAAAAGGTACGAAACTTAAATTGCGAGATACGTATTCGTTTCGTTGCTTCTACGCTGGTTCGGGAGCGAAGAAAAAACATAGAATGTACCAGTTGCTTCTCTTCCCGCGCCGATGGTAAAAGCTTATCGAGGGAATGGGCGAAAATCTTAGGAATCACGTTACAGGCGATGTGGCTAGTAAACCATCACTATTTTTATTCCCCTTTCCACCTATACGCCACAATCATGCTAAACGTGGCCTTTACCTGGCCTACCCTACCCTGTAAGGGATAAAGACGTGATTTAAGTATGTATTGCTTTCAGATGGGAGGCCTGGAGTGCGTTATAACGGGGCTGCTGGACCAGGCGCGGGCCAGCGGGGCTCACTGGCTGCGCCGCGAGCACTTCACGCTGCTGGTCGTCTGCGTCTCTTTCTGCGTCGCATGCATCAACATCACACCGGTGAGTATAAAGGGGACGTCTTAATGCGATTTAATTCCGGCTCAGTTCAGGTTTTAGGTGTCATTTTTAGTATGGATCTGACAGCGAGCGAACCTAAACTGAAACAGAATTGAATCGCATTAAGACGAGATGGTAGGCCCCAGCTTATAGTCTTAATCCGACCCGTTGTCGTCGTCGTGAGTACGACGTTGGTTTGCGTGTATAACAGTTGTGCTCACTAAACTTTGAGAATGATCCCGTAGAGGGATCGAAACGCGTTGTGTTTGTGTGGTTTAAGGGATAATTAAGTTTGTGGGATTTAAATGATTTTTATGTGGCAATAGTGGAGGGGGTTGCGTGAAAAACATACATAATTCGCACAGGCTTGGTTATCTTGTGAGTAGCGGAGTAGCAAGGTAAATATTTTTTGTTCAATGTAACTAGGCGTTCTTTGCCTACTGATGCAACCGTCCCAATGCAGACGTCAACGAAGTGCCATTCACGATGACACCCACTTTGTGTCATCACTATACTAGCTGTTGCCCGCGACTCCGTCTGTGACGCGGGAACTATGCTATTTTCCGGGATAAAAACTATCCTATGTCCTTTCCCGGGGCTGTAACTATCTCTGTACCAAATTTCAATAGCATCAGTCCGCAGCGTCACTGCCGCCGCGACAGTAACGCTACGCTCGGAAGTTCCTTCATATATTTTCATACTGCATAATACTATCACACTGTCGCAGCGTCAGTGACGCCAGAGCCGCTTTGCTCAAAGTCTACCTTAAGAAGTAGGATAAGATTGTCCAAGCAGTGGCGTACCTATAAAGTCTGAGGCCCGTGGCAAATTCGTCAGATGGGGCTCCTTCAACAGTATAAAGAAGTGCATCAGCGTCCCTTCTGCGCTTTAAACCAAGCCAGTTCGGCGCCCCGTAGAGCTAGGGGCATTTGGCATTTTGCCACCCCTGCCACCCTATAGTTACGCCACTGTGTCCAAGGTTAATTGTGATAAATCCACGCGTCTTCGTTGATGGCACTATTTTTTGTCTTTGTTTTTCAGGGTGGCATTTACATGTTCCATCTGCTAGACACGTACGCCGCGGGCATATCTCTGCTATGTTCTGCGTTGTTTGAAGCTGTGGCAGTCTCCTGGTTCTACGGTAACATACACACATACACAAATCACGTCTATATCCCTTACGGGGAACACAATCTATCGCAACGCCTATAACATGATTCCTAAGAATTTTGCCCGTTCCCTCGATGGGCTTTTATTTTACCATATGCCCGGGAAGAGAAGCAACTGGTACATTCTATGTTTCATCTTTGCTTTCAGACGGAAAGTGGCTTAATATGCTTTGTTTAGTTAATAATTACACCCATACTCGAATATCTTGGATTAGAATCCAAAGATGAAAGTAGCCTCGTATAATACGTTAGTAGATACTCAAACAAAAATAAATTCAAGACGGAGTTTTGCGAAACGCAGGGTGAACCCGGTTTAACTACGCCTTGCTGCGTGCCCTTGTGCGCGTCTCAGTATCAACTTTGCTTGGCAGTTTGGCAGTTAAGGCGAAGTATAATCCGGCTTCACTTATTAATCATGTGTGCAGTCAAATTTTATCTTTTTGTGAGATGATAAATGATACTGTGACTGATCTTTTTATGCCTATCGGCAAAACATAGCGTTGCTTGCCAAACTTATCCACCACTGTATCCAGTTGTACCTATGTTTACAAATAAATCACTTTGACTTTGGCTTTGACTTTGACTTTAGCTAGAGAATCGAGTGTTCCTGGGTGACGTCCCTTGATGTATTATTATTTAATTATGTATTTGTTGTTTTCATTTCACAGTTATCAGTCGATAAGTACTGTAAAGCTGTGTATACGTAAACTTTATGAATAAATAAATAAATAAATAATCGTTTTGCAGTACTCCGTCTTGATTTTCTATTTGGTGTGGTCTGAGCATTAGAAGTGAAAAAATTACCTTAAATATGTATACTTTTAGGTTAACATGTTTATACTGTTCACAGGGTTAAAGAGATTTTCAGACGACGTCGAAGAAATGCTGGGCTTCAGACCTGGCTTGTACTGGAGGATATGTTGGAAATTTGTCAGTCCTATATTTATTATCGTAAGTATGAAAACGGCTTACGAGTCGTAACTATTGCGGGTGGTAGGGCCTTGTGCAAGGTCCGTCCGGATCGCTACCACCATCTTACTCGCTAATCCTGCCGCTAAGTAGCAGTGCTTGTACTGCTGTGTTCCGGTGCGGAGAGTAAGACAGCCGGGGAAATTACGGGCACAAGAGGCATTTCATCTTAATCCTCTAGGTTGGCAACGCATCTGCAATCCCTCCGGGGTTGCGGGTGTCTATGGGCAGTGGTGATCACTTACCATCAGGTGACCTACTTGCTCGTTTGCCTTCCTATTCACATAAAAAAAAAAAAAAAAAAAAAAAAAAAAAACTATACCTACTACCTTATAGTGTAAAAATTCGTGTCACAATATTTCATTCTATAAGATGTATAGAGTTACTTCAATCATAAAGTAGTGCAAGAACTGCTCATGTATAGTCGTCCCGCTCACACTAGTAGGAGAGTCCGAAGGTCGGCATGACACAAAATTCGAATTTTTCTTTCTGGCTACGGATACTTCAATGTGGAATCCTTCTGAATTTGGCCCGTTCAGCACAAATTGGGCTTGTTTTCTTTAAGTAGGTACACATCGAAAACTTCAGTTCATCGGCTCGTTGTTTGACCGAAGGACCGTTTTATATTTTCAGGGTGTGGTGGTCTTCGGTCTTCTGTACCAGCAGCCGCTGCAGTACCAGCACTACACGTATCCAAGATGGGCCGAGATTTTAGGCTGGGGGCTCGCCTGCTCGTCCATTCTAATGATCCCCGTGGTCGCTCTCTATAAACTTCTAACTACACCCGGGACTTTCAGAGAGGTAAGTATAGCCATATGGGTTCACCACATTAGCCGAAGAACAAGTGGGGTAAACGTGTTCTTGAGTGGACACCGAGAATCGGTAAGCGTAGGATGCCCTTAGACTAGGTGAAGTGATGATCTTCGCGAGGCTGGCAAGAGCTGGAAGAGAGTAGCCGAGGTTCGTGCACAATAGCGTGTAATCGGAAAAGCCTATGTCCAGCAGTGGACTAGTGGCTGGTGATGATGGTTGATGAGCATAGCCAAAGTGATTTGAAGACTATCTATCTATACTATATTAAAGCTGAAGAGGGTCGAAAGTCTGTAACATGGAAGATTATTTAAAAAAATGCTGGGGATACTTAAAATCTATAACAGAACTTGTTCCAACAGTTTTTAGAATTTTTGTCTGTGCCTACATAATATTTGCGAGCGCATCACGTGAAAACGGCTGAACGGATATCGGAATGGGCGAAATTATTAGGAATCACGTTACCTACAGGCTATGCGGCTAGCAACCCATCACCATTTTGATTCCCCTTTCCACCGATACGCCTACAGTCATGCTAAACGTGGTCTTGCTACCTTATGCTCTGTCTATACCGTAAGGGATAAACGTAGATGTGAATTGTGTATGTATATGTAAGTCAATGGCCCAGTTGCGCGGCTAGCTTAAGTGGGCACGAGAGCTTTGTCGCGTGCGAGATAGACTACTTCTTTTTATACATCTTTTCCTTACTGTTCGTTCCAGAAACAGGCGGGTAGTCTATCATTTCGCGCGCACTCGTGCTAGCTGTGCTAAAATCATAACAATATTGACACGCATAAGCGATTGTGATTTTGAGAATTTTTATTTAATTTTATTTGTTTTTTTTTCAGAGAATAGCGTGCTGTATATCACCCGAATCTGAACACGAAGCGATTCGAGGCGGTGCTCCAGTCAGCCGCTTCACCTGGCAACACTGGCTTTACGTTTAAAAATCGGACGATGGAAAACCATAACCATACTGTTTGGTCCACAGTGCACAAACCGCACGGGCCACAAAAAAACGAAGTTTTCCGCATTCGTAGGGAGTTTCTTTGTCTAATAGAAAGGTACCTACTAAGATAAGATGAAACGCCACTTATGGCAACACATGCATAAAAATGTGCAAAGCACGTCATATAGCAAGGCTACCAAATGGACGGAAGTAAAGAAATAAGGCGGGGCCTAAATTAGTTTTTCCGGATACGTGCAAATTTAGCTAATCTAATATTTTTTTTAAGTTGTACTTATGAAGTTAAAGACAGTATTCTCCTGCTAAACTCGTGTCAAGGCAGGGGCGATTTATCGATCATAATAAGTTCTTAGAACGAATACCATACCTATGTTTTAGGAGGAAGTATGATACTTAGATACAGTATTTTATTGTAAATTTATCGGGGACTGTTTATGGGTTAAATTTGATTTTGAGTACCTAATTATCAAAAAAAAATGACTTTCACGTTAAAAAAAACATAAACAACATGTATTGTGTTGTGGCATATAATGATGATTAGGCATTAAATTTAAAGGTAAGCTTAAACAGGTAGGTTTAATTTAAGTAAGTAAAAGCCCGAAATAAAAAAGAAATGGTGCGCACTCTTGAAAATATGTACATATTTTTAGCTCAGTACCTATTATTTTAATGTGACATTAAGTAAATAAATTTAGAGAAAAAGAATCATTATAAGTGGACCTCGTTTTAAATAATTATAACGCTTAAGTATAAAATAATGTTGATGAAAGGTACTATATAGGTATCTATAAGCTTAAAAAAGCTGAACTATAGTAAAACTCTTTGTATTGTAGTAAAATTTGATCTGATGCCTGTATAATTGATTTGCATGTAAAATCTCGAGAAATGAAGCGGTATTTTATAAAACCATGTAATATTCGATGTTAGATATGTTAATATTGTACATATGAGGACCTAAACGACGTAACCATTATATTGGAACAATTTATCGTCCCGATTCGGACCAAGCTCGCTAACAGATCTGTGACATACACAATAATTTTGTACATAATATTTACCTGAATAAACATATTTACTCACATATATAATTATATTTTGCCATTTGTACGCTTGAAAATATTTTTATAAGACGTCTGATATTTTGTTGTGTTAAAAAAATCAATTTGACGTAGTCTAAACAAAGATGCAATCTATGTAACCTTTTGAGAATGCGTAAAGCTTTAGTGAGATTTTTATTTCATTTATTACAAATTTGCGGCCTAAGTAAAATGACTTCTATATAATGTCAGTCAGTAGTTATCTATTGTTAAATGTTAAACACTCTCGCCAAACAAAGTAAAAGACATAATGTAGAAGCCTCTAAAAAGATGAGATAAGTTTCAAACTTAAAAATATGACGTGATGACTCGGTCTATATTTTTAAGAATACCGGTATTTACCTGTAAACTATAATTATTAAACGTATAATATGTAACATACCCAATCCGCACTGGGCGCGCGTGGGAACTATAGCCCAAACCCTCCAATACACGGAGGAGGCCTATGCCATGAGGCACGCCGAATTACGCGACGATTTAATAATAAAACAACAACAACAACAAAAAAAATGAAATTGTAGCGAATTCGGAATATAAAGGCTATATTATTATTATTATGTAACATACCTATACTTGTATTTTTCGCACAACGGTTTTGAGGCGGGTACCGGCATTCCGGTGCCAACGTATCTAAAGGTATTTAGATATAACTATGATAGTTAGTATTTTCTTGTCTATTTCAAACCTACGAGCTATCATTATTTCTGCTACTGTTCTCCATTCAAAGCCATTTTAACGCCTTTACAAACATACCAAATTTCATTTAAATTTCTACACAATCACTTATTGTTAGGATCAGTGGCGTAACTATAACGTCTGGGGCCCGTGGCAAATTCGTCAGTTGGGAGCTCATTCCTCAATATAAAGAAGTGCATCAGCGTCCCTTCTGTGCTCTAAACCAAGCCAGTTCGGGGCCCCGTAGAGCTAGGGGCCCCTGGCATTTTGCCACCCCTGCCACCCTATAGTTACGCCACTGGCTAGGGTCACATCCACCGGAATGTTGAAGGATACTTCATAATCTCACGACATTTTATAACAATTGTTATTGTTTTTTTATATGAACTTGGGGGGACTTCAGCCTTTGCGCATGTATCTCAATGTTTGTCAATTACATTTGTTTTATTTTTATTTTGTAGAAATAGGGGTGCTAGTGAAAAGAAGGATAAATCAGTACGTTCTACACAGCTATTGTAGACAAAACTACTTTTACACTATAAAAGAAAATAGGTGGTCATATATTTCAAACTTAACCCCTTTTTCACTAGGACCCCACTGAAAGGGTTTACATACTTACATACCTACTTCTTTGTTTACAAAAGCGTTAAGATGGATTGGAATGGAGTATAGGTAACTATAGACGTATCTACCGCTTAAATGAGTTGTCGCCCGCGCAGCACAGGGGCGCGGGGTAGGACGACAAAGGGGATCGAGAGAGGTGCGGGCGGGCAGTGCACCGCGCGGGCGAGGACTCATTTAAGCGGTCGGTCTATAGCCCGTTTGTGTTTCGTAGCTATCACCTACTATTATCAAAATTGTGTTTTGTGTTTCATTCATTTTGAATTTCTGATTGGAAAGTTTTCTGTCATTACATATTATCGTGATTCAAAACTACTAAAAGTAGGTAGGTACCTACCTACTTACTTGTTTATCAAATTTGTTTTCTCAGCCTCGCATTTAGTATTTACTTACAACATGATAAAACATTATGCAAGTTGTGCAAATAAATATAACTGTTGAATTTTAATTGATAGCCAGTTTTTAAAATATATGTTTAGTATAATGAGGGAAACGAGAGATAGTTTCGTGGATCACATTTTATTACACACAACTTCGAGAGCAATAGAACCAATAAGCAGACATTGACAAGACTTGAAGAGTAATACAAAATGTATGTGGCCAGTATAAAACTATTATAGAGGTTTACAACCTCAACACGCCTCCTTAGTTTTATATGGCAACACTATCAACAATATTTAAAACATTTCAAGTAAGTAAGACAACATCAACTCAAGATATATTTAACATTTCCCTGAATTTGAAGAATTTAATGTTTCCTAAAGATTTAGTGAGAATGTCTGCAACATTGTCTTCCGAATCTACTTTAATAATATCTATAGTTCCATTCTTAACATTCTCATGAACGTAATGATAATGCACTTCAATATGCTTTGAATTCTTTGTGAAATTACCATATTTAGCAATAGCTACAGCACCTGAATTATCTTCGTAAATGTTTACAGGAGCATCAAGAGTTACAAAAACATCATCTAGTATACTACGTAATAGGCTTATCTCAGTTACAGCTTCTGACAACGCTATGTATTCCGCAAACGTGGAAGATTTCGTCACACTCATTTGTTTTTTAGACTTCCAATAAATAGCATTACCAAATAAACGAATAACAAAACCTGTGGTAGACTTACGGTCTACAATATCTCCAGCCCAGTCGGCATCTACGTAGCAATCCATTATATTAGCATTTATGTTCTGATAGTATGTGAGCTTGAGACTTTTTGTTAAATATAAATACTTTAAAACACGTAGTGCATATTTGAAATGTGTTTCATTATAGCAATTCTGAAATCTGCTTAAATAATTAACGCAAAAGGCAATGTCTGGTCGAGTACCAGAACTAATATATAATAGAGCTCCGATCACGTTTCTGTATTTAACGTCCTCATTTAATTCACATTTCTCAAGTTTCACGTTAATCTCCATAGGCGTTTTAAATAATTTAGAATTTTCAATTTTATACTTCTTTGCTAACGACTCTATGTATTTTTCCTGGCTTAAAGTCAACACATTCGCTTTTGCATAATCATACTCTATATCAATACCTATGTAGTTCTTAACTTTTCCCATGTCCTTCATTCTAAAGTGGTTACTTAATTTATTTTTAATTTTAGTAACTATTTTTTCATCTCTGCAAGCTATTAATAAATCATCGACATAAACTAAAATGTATATAGTTTGGCTGTCATCTGTTTTAACATAAAGGCAATAATCATATCTACTCCTTTGAAAACCAATAGTTGTTACAAAATCATTAAAACATTCGTACCAAGCACGCGGGCTTTCTTTTAAACCATAAAGAGATTTATAAAGTTTATACACTCTGTCAGTACCGTCTTGATATCCAAGAGGTTGTTTTACATACACTTCTGATAAAACTTTACCATTCAAGAAAGCTGTTTCTACATCCATTTGATGTATATGTAATTTAAATTGAACATCTTGACACATCTTTCAAAATCATTGAAGAAATTATTAATATCCGAATATTTTGCTAGCTTTATATTTTCCAAATTATTTCTGCATACAATTTGTAACGCTGTAGATTGCTTTAAATACATTTCGTCGAATTTCAAAATTATTTTGTATGCTGACTCTATCTCGCTAATATATTCCAATTGTTGATTTGTAATCGCGCTGTATATATAATTCGTAGCTTGAATATCCATCTCATCCCAATGAATAGCATCATCTTTCTCAGTTTTTAATCTAATAGCAACTTCCTTGCATTTTTTAAATTGAAGAAATTTCAATAGTCGAATTTTCCATTTGTCATAATCCGTTCCGTCAAATATTGGTATTACGATATTATTACTCATATTTACGACTTACTTGTTTTCCACTTCCTGTTTAAATATAACGATCTGCTACCATGTTTAGTATAATGAGGGAAACGAGAGATAGTTTCGTGGATCACATTTTATTACACACAACTTCGAGAGCAATAGAACCAATAAGCAGACATTGACAAGACTTGAAGAGTAATACAAAATGTATGTGGCCAGTATAAAACTATTATAGAGGTTTACAACCTCAACAATATATGTAGCTAAATATAGAGTACAGTAATAATTTAGGATATCTAGACTTAAAATGTCACAGTTTAGAAGTCTCTATATGCATATTGACGCCCAGGGGGCTATTCCGAAATTCTATTTTTTTAATTTCGTGCCGTTCCGTTGACACTAATAGGCATTAATTTGAGAGTCAGAGAGACGGTACGATACGAAGTTCGAAAATGGAAAAAGCCTGCGTTTGACGTATAATTTGAAATACTTAGGTAGGTACTTAGGCCCTGTTTCACCACTATCAATTAAGTTACTGATATCGTAACGTAAGCGCCACATATTGACGATGACATCTCTCTTTGTTTCTTAATAATAAAAAGAGATGCCACTATAGATATCTGAAGATGTCAAGAACCTAACAGGGCAGATAAAGTTTTGCTCCTATCCTTTACATTATATGTATACTCACGAGCAAAACTAACGGTTGTATGAAATTGTATGAAGATTGAACTGTTATTTTTGCTTGCGAGTGTACCTAAGTATTAGTTTAGTTGTCGAATGTGGTTACTGGCACATGCTCCAGACAAAATTGTCGTTTAGTAAAATAAAAATGATTAATGTACTTATAAGGATCTAGGGTACATACATAGTTATGATTGGAGGGGGGGGGGGGGGGAGGGGTGGGATATATGAATAGTTATGTACAATATATAAATTGTTCGTGTATTGAATAGCAATGCTCCGGGTGAGTAAAAAAAATCTATAAAAGATTATTAATGTTGTGCGATAAATATATTAGAAGTTGTAAATAATATATATTTTAGAACTTTCTGCAGAACTAAATGTAAAACTGTGTTCATTCATTTATAAATAAATGTCCTAGATAACTGTACCCGCATTTGTTTTCTTTACACGTATCTATACCTATAACTACCTACTTTCAGGGCCTAGATCACTACTCCCTGATAGGGATCGGATAGCTTGTTTGACAAGAAAATATATCTCCGATGAACTCTTCGGATTGCTGCCTGCTGCTAAATTTCACTACCGTACTTCGCGGCACCGTCTGTCCTTCCATCCGCAACATCTTGATGGTTGGCAATCAAGCACCGTGCGTTTTAAACGCAATTTCTTTCCTCGCACGGTAAAGATCTGGAACCAACTTCCTGCTGCAGCATTCCCTGAGCGGTACAATTTAGGGATCTTTAAAAAGCGAGCCTTCCTGTTCCTCAAAGGGCTGGCAACGCACTTGTGATCCCCCGGGTCTTGCAGGTGTCCCTGGGCGACGGTGATTGCTTTCCATCAGGTGACCCGTCTGCTCGTTTGCCCCCTCTTTTATAAAAAAAAAAATATATATATATCTATCGGACAGTCTCAACTGATTTTCTTGGTAGGTATTCGATACTTGCACGTCGATTAAAAATTAAGTAGGTACCTACTTATTTAGAATTGATTAGTGTTTAAAATATGGTAGGTAGCTACCTATATTTTTAATCATATACTTTAATCGTTCACTTTTTGGTTTCGTTTAACCTTGATCTTATTTGCAACTTACAATCTAAAACTAAAAGCATGTCGCCAAATTTTGGCCAAAACCTATTAAACAAACAATTCAGACTGAAGTCATAAAATAAAACAAATTCAGTGGGGTATGTAT
The DNA here is from genome assembly GCA_949127965.1 of Pandemis corylana. NCBI lineage: Eukaryota > Metazoa > Arthropoda > Insecta > Lepidoptera > Tortricidae > Pandemis > Pandemis corylana. The sequence goes on from OX421871.1 coordinate 5,583,528, forward strand.
ACTTAAGGGATAAGGGCCACCGGCACAGCCTCAAACGCCGCCACGAGAAGCTAGCGTGTGGCAGCACCAGCGTCAACCGTGTGCGGCGAATCCGTATAGAATGTATGAAAACTACAGGAAATATGCCGGTGGCGGCGTTTTCTTGTGGCCCTTGTGCGGCGGCTCTAAGTTACGTCTTATTCCTCCGAGTAACCTACATATAGCTTTATTCAATTTTCAAGTACCTACTGTGCCACAGCCAAGCATTTTATTGCCGCTCTCCTTTTGGTTTTGGTAGGCCAGGAAGGGTGTGAAGTGAGACAAGCGGGGGTGAATTTTTGACACTTGGAACTTGAAGTAGGTAGTGAAGGAGCGGCATACTAGAAGTAATTATGAGAATGTAAATTAATCACATTAAATTTTAAACTTTGGGATTAGCATCCTCGTTAAGAAATTTCTATTAACGTTGAAGTAGTTGAGATGGCAGATGGTGGGTCAATTTCATTCCTTACGACGTTAAATTACGATGATATAAAATTTACATTAATTGTGGCTTATTTATCCTAGGGTTTTTATGTTTATCTCAAGTTAAACTAAGGGTATAACTGGCTAGAGCTAGAGTGGCTAGACTCTCTAGGTTTGGGCGTAAATTATTCTGACGGTACCGGTATAGGCTTCCAATAACCTGGCTACACCTATAAGAAATGTTTCATTGTACGCACGTAATAAGACGTTCCTTTTAATTTTAATGTACAAACTCTTTATGTTTTATTATCTCTTTGGTAATTTCAGTACGAAATTTAGCTTTATTTTTTACCAAAACATACACATTTTATTTATTTTTGGTAAATTTCGTATGTATAATTTTAGATAATTTCATTGATTATTGTTATAAATAGAAAGCAAACACGGAACGTACTATCAATGGCAGACTTGTCATGTTGATTCTAAGATTTCTTAATTTATTAGCTAAAGTAATGTGCTTTATTACGTATTCATAACATTATGCACCGGGAAAATACCTATTAATGCAATAACAGTCGAGAAAATACGTATGATAGTGTATCGCTGCGTACTTTTAGTGTTAAATCGTGATATAAATACGCAGACAAAATATCGTTAAATTAGTGTCTTAGAATCGATATAACTACGAAAATATTAGCCGTCGCGCCGTGAATTCATTATCGCTATGTCAACAAAATTATGAGTTAACCGCTAATAGCAGGTGTGTGTAATGTTTGACCCAAACAGGTGGAGTAAACGCAATTTTTTCGTTCAATTGGATGCTTGAACGTTCGCGTCAGTTATCATTATCAGTGTTGTTTTTAATTAGTTGGCAAACTGTGACGGCCTTCGATTGCCCAAATACATAAACAATGAAACTTTAGACACGTCTCCTTATTGTAGAATAAGGATAGTAGTTTCTCTTAGGTGGTAGTTTTAAATGATTAATTGTTTTTAGGAGTCATAATGTCTCTTGAGCGTGAAGGTATGGGCGGAATGCCCAACGCGGGTGTCGGGGGCTCCGACCCTCGGTCTCAGCTGCATCAGGAGATGAGGGAGCAGAACTTTGACCTGATCCGATTTGCTTCGTACAGAACTGCTTGCAAACTCCGATATGTCCAAAAGAAGTGTAACTGTGAGTGATGTACTGATTTTATATTACTAATGTTGTCTAATATTTATTTATTTATTTATTTATTTATAGGAACACACACAGTCATACATGGCTCATAAACAAATCACAGAGAGTTTATATCATTGACAAAACAGTGTTCACATTTAACATAGCACATTTGAGTAATTCAGCCTCCTAGCTGAATGTGACGGACGCGTAAGGACGCGAAACAGATTAACTGAAAATTTAACTATCTTCATGGTACTTAAATTTTTTACTTTTTAGTATGGACATTTTGTTTTCTGCTGTTCTCTGATCTTGCCCACAAAATTGCAAGAGAAAAATATTCAAAGCAAAACAAGCTTTTTTCCACAAAAAATATGTTGTGTTTTTATATTTTTATCAACCGTTTCAGTGCATGTTATTGACATATGGAACGTAATAGAGGCGTTCCGGGAGAATGCTCTCAACACTCTTGAACCCAATGCGTGTGTGAACGTCACACGTCTGGAGACACTGGTGTCATCATTATACCACAATTTGAACAAACGTTTGCCGCCGGCACACCAAGTGTCAGTAGAGGCATGCTCAGCGCTTCTCCTGAATTGGTTACTCTCCGCTTATAGTACTGGGTGAGTTAATGAGTTATTAACAGTTAGTTGAATTACAGAAATATTGTTTTACAGGTGAAATGTGGCTTGTAAAAGAAAATAAAACTTGTGATAGGTTCAATTTGTTACATGTGACAATTATTGTGTAAAATAAATAAATATCTTATTCTATTCTAATTATTTAGAGAAAAATTTGTTTTTATGTATTGATTAAAAAAAGAAAGCATTCATTTTAAATATTCATTAATCCCTGATTTACTCAGGCTATATTTAATTCTACAGCGACAAATTTGCAGGCAACTGCTAGTGATTTACAGAAGGTAGTTCCAATTGAATTGTTTAAATAAAAATGTACATAGATAGGGGCTTTAATTAAAACAAAAGTTAATTGATTTGTTTGTGGAACTAATTTTTCACCTTTATTATAATGGAATGGAAACGTGAAGTGATTGTTACGTTACACAGAGGAATCAATTAGTTGTTGCTGTAATTGAGCCCTTAACTATGTTTTTTTTTGAATGGTACATCTACTATCATATCATATCCCAATTTTAATCAATATATTCTAAAAAGTTTCTGAATAAAATCATAGTCAATATGCAGTATAATATTAATTGAGCTCTCTGAGTGTGCTAGTTACTAAACTAGGATTAAATTAAAGCAATTTGTTATGAGGGCAGTCAAGGCTACAAGTTATAAGATACATTTGACCTTCCTAAATGAAATTGACACCACATTATCATAGTTTGTAGATTACATGCATATTGTGTTTACGCCTTATGTTCTTGTGCATAAAGATAAATTTAGTGTGGTAATTATTGGAATGATGATGGGTTAAAATGATGGTAGTTAATAATTTTATGCACATTTTTATTGATGGCTTTATGATGCCATAATGACATTTGTATGTTGTTGTACCTTGTAAGTACATAATGGAACACATCTGCGGGTGGTAGGGCCTTGTGCAAGGTCCGTCCGGATCGCTACCACCATCTTACTCGCTAATCCTGCCGCTAAGTAGCAGTGCTTGCACTGCTGTGTTCCGGTGTGGAGAGTAAGACAGCCGGGGAAATTACGGGCACAAGAGGCATTGCATCTTAGTCCTCTAGGTTGGCAACGCATCTGCAATCCCTCCGGGGTTGCGGGTGTCTATGGGCCGTGGTGATTACTTACCATCAGGTGACCCACTTACTCGTTTGCCTTCCTATTCATATAAAAAAAAAAATATAAAAAAAACAATGTAACTTTCTACATACATAATAGGTGTGTGTGAAGTTCCCAATCCGCACTGGGCCCGCGTGGGAACTATAGCCCAACCCTCTCGTTTTGTAAGGAGGCCTGTGCCCAGCAGGGGGTGATATAGGCTGGAGATGTTGATTAGATGAGGAGTGGAAAAGTCGTTACACAAAGGAATCAATTAACTGTTGTATTAATTAAATCCCTGAACTATGTACATTTTGTAAAACAACTCTAATATGAAAACAAACAATGATGTGTTAGATATTTGTTATAGTGTTAATTTGACAACCGGATAGCCTAGTGGTTAGTGACCCTGACTATGAAGCTAGAGGTCCTGGGTTCGAATCCCAGTAGGGGCAGACAGTTATATGATGAATATGGATGTTTGTGCCTGAGTCATGGATGTTGCATGTATTTAAGTATGTATGTTTATCTGTTGCCTGGTACCCATAGTACAAGCTTTGCTTAGTTTGGGGTTGGGTCAATTGATGTAATTTGTCCCAAGATATTTATTTATTTATTTATTAGATCCTAACCGGAGATGATCATGTAGACCAATCTGCATTGGGCCTGCATGGGATCTTTGCTCTAGTCCTCTCATTCTAACAGAAAGCCTGTGCCTAGTAGTAGGATGTTGTACAGGCTGGAAATGATGAATTTCTTCACAGATGCAAGTTTATTTTGAGCAAAATTTTATATGTACTCTTATGGAATGCGAAACAAAAAAACAGTTACCATCGCCAAAATTCAGTACAGGGTAAAACTATACTGTGCACTGTAAATATCTACCATTACAGATATGATATTTTGGTTTAATATAAATTAGTACCTTGTCACTTTAAAGTCGCGCATGATGCGCACTTCGTCTGCGTAGAATTATACATATAAACCTTCGTCTTGAATCACTATCTATTTAAAAAAACTGCATCAAAATACGTTGCGTAGTTTTAAAGATATAAGCAAAGCGTATATGGGGACAGACAGACAGCGGAAAGCGACTTTGTATTATACTATGTAGTGATGTGATAAAGTATAAAAGTGTTCTACTACTTTTCGTTCTGACTTGTCATGGTTATTTTGTTTCAGTGAAAATGTAGGCAAGATCAGAGTGTTTTCAATCAAAGTGGCGCTCGCTACCATGTGCGCCGGGAAACTAATGGACAAATTGAGATGTGAGTAAATTAATGTGTTTTATGTACAATAAAGAGTTATGCATACAGTCAGCGTCATATAGTAAGTTGCAGTCAAGATCATCAAATACTTGGAAACACCCAAAATGGTCATTAACAGTGACTCAACCAAAGCGGTCAAATTGTTCGGGACATCCATCGTACACAAATATACCGGAGCACGCACATCGCCAAATACTTAGTAACATTCAAGCCGACATTAGTACCCGTGCAGCGTAATAAAGATAGCTTAGCAGCCATAGTATCCAAAAGTATAATAAGTACATACGTATACAACTTACTTCCAACTGATTAAGGGCCGATTTTTCAATCGTCAGATAAGCCCTATTCTACGAATAACTATGGGTATCTGTCAATTAAATGCTTATCTGAGGATTGAAAAATCGGCCCTAAAACTTTAAAGATTATTTGCATGAAACCTATGAGCAAAGTTATAAAAACTGGCCAAATGCGAGTCGGACTTAAGCGCCTAGGGTTCCGTACATATTCGCGAAGTTAATTTAAAATCCATGTTAGCAGAGTCCTGCTCTTAATAAAGTGTCCTGTTTACACTAGTCTGTAATAAATAAATACAATTCCAGATATATTCTCGCAACTGTCAGACGGCAACGGTCACCTGCTGATGAAGAGACTGTCTGACTACTTAAGGGAAGTGCTGGCTTTGCCTGCTGCCGTGTACGAGTCGCCTTCATTCAGCTACAATGACTCCTTAGCACTATCTATTTTCAATCAGGTAAGTACCAATGTAACATACAGTCGGGATCCATTCGGGTTTGTCTTGCTGTCTCCCTCGTTCGGCCGATTCAAGTATCGAACCCGTAAGAGTGAGTGAGAAGGCAAGACAAACCCAAATTACGTTCTAAGAACTCACGGACTGTACTCAATGTTTAGATTGATAAAGGATTAGATTTTTCGCGGGTGTTACAGTTTGACAACAAAAATAATGCTCCACGATGTACCTGCGCAGTTGACCAATTTTAGTAGCGCGGGAAACTCTGGCGCTGTTATTGGTCGATCGATTTCGTACCAACAATGGCAAAATCGTGTTAGCGGGACAGAGCTAAGAATGCAAAGCAAGCAATACTCTGCCAGTTGCGCTTGCAAATAAAGTTCAATATAGATTATTTACACGTTCGGCTACCATCGGAAACTGGTCTGCGCTTCTCTGCGCAAACGAATACTGCCGATGCGCATTATATTTCTTGTCAAACTGTAAGCGGGTGCGGGTGCAAAGTCCGCTCGAATGACTACAGACTAACCGCTTAAATGAGTCCTTGCCCGCACGGCGCAGGGGCGCGGGGTAGGACGACAAAGGGGACCGAGAGAGTCAGGTATTCTATCATAGCCCTCTAGGCTGGCAACGCGTCTCTAATCTTCAAGTGTTGAGGATTGTCCATGGGTGGTGGTAACCTACCATCAGGTAATGCACTTGCTCGTTTGCGTTCATTATGGTAAAAAAGTTTATTTCCGGATTTTGAGCCTTTGGTCAGTGGCATAGCGATAACTTCCTCAATATGAAGAAGCATCATCATTCCTTCTGTGCTCTATATGCTTTAGGCCGAGCCAGTTAGGGGCCCCTTACAGCTTGGGGCTTCGAGGCATTTTGCCAGTCCTGCCACCCTATAGTGAAGCCACTGCCTTCTGTAAAAAAAACCCCCACGCATTAGTCGTTAATAATTCAATTTTATGCTAAAAATGCCTTTTCATTTTGGAAAAGAGCTAATCTTTAAACTACTGGACCGATTTTTCCCAAACCACTTTAAGGAAGAGATGGAGAGAGAGAGAGAGAGGGAGAAATATATCACACCACTTTTTCCGTTGGGGGTTAAAAATCATGCTCGCTCAGTAAGGTCCCGGCTGTTATGTAACTCACTTGAGGCAATCCTCGTTGACAGAATGGCAAGATAACGGTGAACGATTTCCTGGACACACTGATGTCAGACCCTGGGCCGCCATGCCTGGTCTGGCTGCCTCTTCTGCATCGGCTTGCTAGCGTCGAAAACGGTATGTGTAACTAGTTTTTTCTGACATCTGCAGTAAACTAATGAATTTGTGTCGTTTAATGGTATAAGAGTACAATGTATTTTAATGTATTTTAACTTTTGCAATTTTCACTTTTAGATATCTCGATTAATAAATACTTAATCCCTTTATAAAAAACCTCGACACTTCGTGAGCACTGACATATTGTAACCATAGTGTTGAAGAAATATAAAAAAGTTACTTTTGTAAACTACCAGCACATTAACACCATGTGATATCGTGGTACTGAAATAACCAACTCAATAAACTGGTTTCAAAACTTATATTTCCTTGAAATCAGTAACAAACGACCATTAAATAACCATAACCAATCTTTTTACATACAAGTCACACAACCAACCAATTCAACTCCCGTAACTCGAATGCCCCGGTTTGCCAAGTGTCCGGTTTAACGTCTACCCACCCTTTTTCTCCTTTGGTGTGACCAATTATTTTAAATTACCCTTAATCAAACTATTAAGATTAGCGGAACCTTACACTCGTCCATCCTGACGACGTGTATGTCCTCATACACGATTCTGGTGGAACCTTACACTCGGCAAAACGGTAGGTACACTTTTTATGTACAATATAAAGGTACTAACAATGATAACATTAATTAACAACAACAAAAATATGTTTAAAATACATCATTTTTACTATTTTAACTACCAATGCTCTGTTTATATTTCATATACTTAAATTAATCAAATTTAAATACATACTTCATTGAAAAGTTTAAACATTGTAAAACAGTTATCATATGAAGTCATTTAGGTAACTTACAGCAACGATTAATCCTTGAAATAACTACTATAATCCACAATACATAGATAAATTACATAACCAAATATCCAACATAAAACAATCCAACATTATCATATTTTAACCAAATAGCCATTCCATACTTCAGATAGTATGTTTTACCATTAATTTAACCAAAATTCATCCATTTATCAAACCAAAATATATTCATTTATTAAAACAAAAGTGTATCCATTTATCGAACCAAAATGTATCCATTTATCGAACCAAAATATATCCGTTTATCGAACCAAAATGTATCCATTTATCGAACCAAAATATCCATTTATCGAGCCAATTAACCAAACCAGACCCTGTGAACTGATCCTTTCCTAAGGACTCTGCCAGTTCACCGATCAAGCATGTGCTGCGTCGCTTCAGGTCGTCACGTGAATCCTTCCACGTTTCTACCCGACCTGAAACGAGACAACAACAAGCATGTAGACAAATTATTAATATCACGAATATATCTAAGAACAAACAGTAACATCCGTTAATTGTGCTGACAAACTATTGTCATTTGTAGCGTCACTGACATCGTCTTCCGTGTCGTAATCGATTTCTAGAGACGCTACATGGATCCAAGGTCGCATGCGATCTGATGCAACGGTGGTCTTTCGCTTGTTTTTCATCCCTTCAAACCCTGCTATTGGGGCTATTTTATACCTATCGTTACCTATGACCTTCACGACTTTAAAAGGGCCTTCGTATGAGGGCATAAGCTTTGTGCTTTTGCCGTCATTTTGGAAGGCAACCTTTGTAATTTTAACCAAATCGCCAATTTTGTAAGTTCGTGCAGGTCGCCTACCCTGATCATAATATCGCTTTTGAGCATCCTGAACTTCATCAATTCTAAGTTTCACTTCACTACGAATAGATGACAGAGATGGGGTCTCAAGATTCTCACGAGACTCTTCGGCTACTCTATTCAAGGATGGGTTAAATTCACTACTCATCTCCATACCGAACATGACTTCTGAGGGTGACCTACCTATAGTCTTCTGTAGTGTATTGTTTAAACCCCATTGGATTCTTCCTAATTTGTTATCCCAATCTTTATCATTCTCGCCTAGATTCTGTGCAGTCAGTGAATCAAGTACTGTCCTATTGTAGCGTTCGACCTGACCGTTGGACCTTGGACTCGCGACAGCGTTAAGTATATGCCGTATCCCCCTATCTAAACAGAATCTTCTAAATGCATGAGAAGTGAAACAGGAACCTCTGTCACTCACAAGTCGATCGGGAGCTCTAAATGTGTCAAAAATGTCCCGCAACACTTTTATCACATTCTGAGCGCTTGTATTCCTGACCGGTTTTATGAACAAGAACTTAGTGAACGAGTCCACCACGGTCAATATGTGAGTTTGTCCGCTTTTAGACCGCACGAATGGGCCAAGGTGGTCCACGTGTAATGTGTGAAAAGGCCTTTCAACCTTCTCTATGGGATGTAATAAACCTTCGCGCGAGTTCGCGCCCTTTTTGGCGTACGCACATTCAATACATGCCTCTACATACTTTTTCACGAATCGTTTCATTTTCGCAAACCAGTAACTTCTTTTGATGCGGTCCAGAGTCTTTTCAAAACCTACGTGACCAATATCATCGTGGTTTCTCTTGCACAACTGCCACCTAGCTCCCTTGGGTACGACCCACCTCAAATTTTCTTTATCCCCGTCCACGCATCTAAATAGCTTGTTGTTTTTTATGACGTAATTGTTTTTTATGTACTCTAGCCCTTTGGGATCTAGGTCGTTACTTACAATGTCGCGAATCCTACACAACTCCGGGTCTCCTAGTTGTAACGTAAGTAACCAATCATCGTCACTAATGACCATCACTGACGGATATTGCTCTGGATTCTTAGTTTCGTCGTCATTAATCGGATTCCTGGATAAAGCGTCGACATGTGCCATCTTCGTACCTGCTCTATATTCTACGGAGCAATCGAATTCCTGCAGCGCTAACCACCACCGAGCAATCCTAGGTAGGTCACGCTTAGCGAAAGTGGAACGAAGAGCGCAACAGTCTGTCACTATTTTGAACGGCTTGCCTAAGAGATACACTCTAAACTTCTTGAGAGCGCAAACCACTGCCAAAGTCTCCAACTCGTAGGAGTGAAAGTTCTTCTCCTCCGGTGTAGTTTGGCGGCTATAGTACGCTACCGGATGAAAAGAACCCTCACTCTCCTGAGGACGCTGTAATAATATTCCACCCAAACCTATCTTGCTAGCATCCGTGTGGAGTTCAGTCTCCGCTGAAGGGTCGTAGATAGCTAGAACAGGTCTTTCTGTGAGTTTGGCCTTTAGAGAAGTAAATGACTCGTCCTGGTCGGACGTCCATTCCCAGGCGGAATTCTTTTTGAGGAGTTTAGTAATGGGGTGCGCTAGTTGTGCGAATCCTTGTATAAACCTCCTAAAGTAGCTAACAAGCCCCAGAAACTGGCGCGCACCATGCACATTTTCGGGGCGCGGAAAATCAATAACACTCTGAATCTTTGTTTTGCCCGGCCGCATGCCTTGATGACTGATTTCAAAACCTAGGTAACTTATAACGTTTTGTAAAAAACTGCACTTTGATAAATTTAGCTTGAGGTTCGCCTTCTCTAATAAAATAAGGACTTCCTCCAGTCTATCAATGCATTCGGACGGGCTCTTACCAAAAATCAATAAGTCGTCTAAATATACAGTGGCTTTGTCAAACCGAGCTGGACCCAGGACATGATTCATCATTCGCTGAAATACAGCCGGCGCGTTTGCCAGGCCGAACGGCATACGATTATACTCGTACTGGCCGTCCGGCGTGACAAACGCCGTCAGATGCTTGCTTTCTTCAGAAATGGGTACCTGGTAGTAACCAGACATCAGATCTAGAGTGATGAACCATGCCTGTCCGGATAACCTAGCAATCTCGTCTTCTATTACGGGTATCGGATATCTCTCTTTGATCGTGATCGAATTTAGCATCCTATAGTCTACGCATAAGCGAACTCCGCCGTCCTTTTTCCGCACAAGTATAATCGGACTAGCGTAGTCGGATGTAGATTCCCTGATAATACCTGCCTGTAACATTTCATCTACCATAGCTCGGACCTTTTCGCGTTCATGATGAGATAATCGGTAGGGCCTATAGACAACAGGTCGTTGGTTGTTTAGCTCAATTTTCATCTCGGTAGTAGACGTGCAACCTACACTCGCTAAGTCGTGAGCAAAACAATTACTGTGCCGTCTAAGAAGTTCAATAAGCTTTGTCCTATCACTTTCAGGTACCGTATCTCCTACGCGTAGCTGACTTTCATCAAGTTGCTTGGCCGCTGTCATATCGATTTGACGGCCTGACACCACGCGTGCCTGTGTATCCCTGAGTCTATACACAAACTGTACTCTTTCAGCCCTCGCAAATATGAAGCCTTCCTGAAGGCCACATGGCACCGCACAAGGTGTTATTGTAACGAAGAATGAACCATGTTTAACTTCGTAAACGCCCCCACATACCACATACTGTTCATTCGGCTTCCCAACGACTTTAGTGTCTAGTATCGCGCTACCCGTAAATGTTGTTTCTGTCGCGGCTCTGACACTGGCAGCGCCGTAGATTTTCTTAGAAGCTACTAGCCTAACCCTCTCTAATCGTTGATCGTCCTCACAGAGGTTAGGGAGCTCGGTTTCAACGTGCAAGAACTGTAACTTCTTAGAGTCTTTGTAAACAACGACATGCGGTTGTTCAGAAAAAGTCTGTCCAATGAGCATCGGTTTTTCTAAAAGGTGGTCATCCACAACCCTACACGCAACCGTAGCCGCTACCCCATCAATAGATAAAGCTAGCCTGGCATTCCCCATAGATTGCACGAGGTTATTCCCAAAGCCCTTCATAGTAGACGGAACATCATCATGGCTAATTCCGAGATCGGTACAGTTAGACTTCTTAATAAGTGTAACCTCACTACCAAGATCAACAAACGCTTCCAATGGCTTACCATTAACGCTTACTGTTTTTATAAATTTATCACATGGATTTGAACCCGATATGCGCATAGTTTTAGCCACTGTGTCAGTCTTTGTTGACCCTGTGTTCTGCTTTAGTCTACATGCCTCAGATAAGTGTCCTACTTTGTTGCAGTGGCTGCACTTAATCAAAGGCTTAGTGCATCTAGAAAAAGGGTGTCCTTTTTCTTTGCAGTTATAACAAAATAAATTTGGATTTGTCTTTGTAACTGTTTTATAATTTTGTTTGTCGTCTGTTGTTATACTCGTATTTCTATCCCTAAATGGATGTAGTTGAGAAGGGAATTCTTTATTGTTACTCAATAGGAATTTCAAAAGTTGATCAGGTTCTTCGCAACGCACAGCCAGTGCACTAGATTTTATTGTCCTATCAGTAATTCCGTGAATGATGCAATCCACGGCCCACCTACCTTTGATCTCACACTGATTTAGCAGCGCAGTCTTTTCGTAATAGTATATTTCGATAGATTCGTTAGGCCTACTCCTTCGCCTAATCATGTCTTCGAGCAGTTGACCGTAATTTTGTTCAGAGGGAAACGCATTCATCAGTTTTGTCTGCCACTCTTCCCAAGAGAACAGTATAGTACTAAGGCTCTCGTACCAGATCTTAGCTAGACCCGTTAGTTTCTGCATGGCAAAATGAACTACAGTCTTCTCATCCCAGCCGTATACCATTGCACATTCGTTAACCTTTCTGAGCCATACGTCCATACGTTGGTTCTTCCCCGTAGGATTGAATTCGGGAATTATGTTCTTATGATCGACATTTCTACTGATAGCTATTGTGCTCTGGTTAGACGGCTGCGTTGGTAAGACATCCTTAATAGTTTTAATTATATCTATCACATCTTTAGAGGAAAAAGTAGGGCTACGTGACCTTTTTCTGCGATGATCCGTGCTCGTAGGGTCTCGATGGCTGCGGTCGCGCCGACTACGGTGCCTACTGCGGCTGCGGTCTCCGCGGCTCGGCCCCGGCGCACCCGGCCGCTCGCTCCGTCGTCGCTGTCGTTCGTCGTCGCGTTCCTTTTGTAGCTCCTCTTCCATCCTTCGAACCCGTTCCTGCTCCACCTTCAACGCGCGCTCACGCTCCATCAGGCGGTGGCTTCGGCTGCGGCTGCGGCTACCGCTGAGGCTCCTTCGGCGTGCACCAGCCCGGCTGTGGCGGGAAGGGGCCCGGCTCCGTGGAGGAGTCTCCAGGCTCCGGCGAGGTTCATCCTCTTCGTTCATTCTCTAAATCTCAACCCGAACAGAGAAATAATTGATATTATATTACTACATATGCATATTTTATCACAATAATATTTTTATTGAAAAGTGCAATATCTCAAAAACGGGACGTCCTACGCTAAAAAGGACAAAATTTTCGCCCCCCTTCAATACCCCCCTGCATGAGATTCCCTTATTCTGTAAATTCATAAAAACCAAAAATGTACACAAAAATCTGCCCAAAATTTAACTCTTACCACAGGGTCGCGCAGCATAGTAGCGGTTGTGGCGGTGCAAGTGTTACGTAATCGTTTTCATATTTTTAGGGGTCGTATCTGGCACGTAACTGTTACACTTTTCAGACGATAGCACGTGGCGCGTAACCGTTACACATTTAAACCTTAGAATATGGCATGTGTCCGTTACACATTTAAACTTCGACCCGTGGCACGTAATCGTTACACATTTAAACCTTAGAATATGGCACGTGTCCGTTACACATTTAAACTTCGACTCGTGGCACGTAATCGTTACACATTTTATTCGTAGACACGTGACCACACCATTAGCAGCCTTGAATTAGAGATTAGGAACAAAACACAGTGAAGCATAAAATATAACAAAAGTAGGCGTGTACTTACGTTTTTTTTTTTTTTTTTTAGGTTTCGCACTTCTGAGATGTAAACTACCAGCACATTAACACCATGTGATATCGTGGTACTGAAATAACCAACTCAATAAACTGGTTTCAAAACTTATATTTCCTTGAAATCAGTAACAAACGACCATTAAATAACCATAACCAATCTTTTTACATACAAGTCACACAACCAACCAATTCAACTCCCGTAACTCGAATGCCCCGGTTTGCCAAGTGTCCGGTTTAACGTCTACCCACCCTTTTTCTCCTTTGGTGTGACCAATTATTTTAAATTACCCTTAATCAAACTATTAAGATTAGCGGAACCTTACACTTTATTAAGTTCCTGGAGTCGTAGTAAGTTGGTATTTTAGGTTCATACTTGCAAGACAGTCAAGAAACACTTTATTTTAGCTTCTCAGATAAATTAATAACAATTGAAAAGGATTTTAAATCCATTTGTAACATATTGAGTAAGAGGTTAGAACAGTGACTTCAATTGCATGTATTGTTGTTTTTTGAAATTCACTATCCTGTATTGATATACCAGTATCACGATAATATTGACCGTGTAATCCATGCCAATGCAATGATTGTTGTCAGTCGTCCACCCGCTGGCGTGTTCCGCGTGCCGGCAGAGCTCGCTGACGGGCTTCCGGTACCGCTGCTCGCGCTGCGCCAACTACACGCTCTGCCAGGACTGCTTCTGGCGCGGCCGCGTCAGCCAGCCCCACACCAACGAGCACGAGGTCAAGGAGTACGCGCACTACGTGAGTCAACGCCCTCATACAGTTGTCCATGCGCTGGCGTGTTTCTCGTGCCGGCAGAGCTCGCAGACAGGCTCGCAATCTTATAGCTATCTATCTTCTATATTCTCTAACTAGCCTTCCGTCCGCAGCTGCGCCCGCGATAAATTAATTTTCCCGTGGTAAAAAGTAGCCTATGTCACTCAGTGATAATGTAGCTTTCTAACGGCAAAAGAATTTTTGAAATCGGTCCAGTAGTTTCGGAGCCTATTCAATGCAAACAAACAAACAATCAAATTTTTCCTCTTTATAATGTATCTTATATATAAAATTCTCGTGTCACAACGTTAGTTACCGTACTCCTCCGAAACGGCTTTACCGATTCTTACCAAATTTTATATGCGTACTAGCTTTTGCCCGCGGCTTCGCACGCGTGAACCATGAGCATTTCAAAGAAGCTAGCAATTAAGCAACCGAGCAACCAAACCTGCAAGCTTTCAAGCATACATGCAAGTATGCAAGCAGGCATGCAAGCCATCAAGCATGTAAGTATGCAAGCAGGCATGCAAGCAGGCATGCAAGCAGGCATGCAAGCAGGCATGCAAGCAGGCAAGCAAGCATGCAAGCAAGCGTGCAAGCAAGCATGCATGCAAGCAGGCAAGCAAGCATGCAAGCAAGTGTGCAAGCAAGCATGCATGCAAGTAAGGACCCATGCAAGCAAGCATGCAAGCATGCATGCAAGCAAGCGTGCAAGCAAGCATGCATGCAAGTAAGCACCCATGCAAGCAAGCATGCATGCAAGCAGGCATGCAAGCAGGCAAGCAAGCATGCAAGCAAGTGTGCAAGCAAGCATGCATGCAAGTAAGCACCCATGCAAGCAAGCATGCAAGCATGCATGCAAGCAAGCGTGCAAGCAAGCATGCATGCAAGTAAGCACCCATGCAAGCAAGCATGCAAGCATGCATGAAAGCAAGCATGCATGAAAGCAAGTATGCAATCAAGCATGCAAAGCAAGGACTCAAGCAAGCATGCAAGCCAGCCCCCGCATTGCCCCGCTGCCTTAATTTTTCTGAAACTGTAAATATTGCAGGATTTTTATAAAACAAACCTAACCTAACCTATAGGGCAGTCCTAAAATACATCCTAAATAGCTTTTGCCCGCGACTTCGTACGCGCTAAGATGTAAAATGAAAAAATAAGTTTTTTCCCGTTCCCGTGGAAATTTTGGGGAGTGCTTTCGGAGTACACTTAAAGCCTTTAAAGAAACACACGTTATAAATGTTAAGTCTCTTTCTTCCGCTGTTTCGTCTGGAAACGTAAAATCCGGTTTTTTCCCGTCCTTGTGGGCGTTTCGGAAAATCCTTTCTTAGTGTTCCCCTACGCTCCCGAATAAACCTACGTGACAAATTTCAACTTTGCCCCGCTTTTCGTTTTTCCCGTTTCCGTAAGAATTTCGCCAAATAAAGCATTTCCCGAAATTCTTACGGGAACGAAGAAGAAGAATTTTGGGAAATTATCTCATAATGCTCCCCTACACTCCCCAAGGAACCCACTTGCCAAATTTCAGCTTTCTACGACCAGTAAAACGTAAAATCCTGTTTTTTTCCCGTTCCCGTGGGAATTTTGGAAAGTACTCTCTTAATGCTCCTCTACATTCCCGAAACAACCTACATGCCGAATTTCAGCTTTCTGCAACCAGAAAACGAAAAGTCCCGTTTTTCCCGTTTCCGTGGGAATTTTGGGAAATCTTTTTGTAGCGCTCCCCTACACTCCCCAAGGGAAATTGAAGGCCAAATTTCAATTTTATACGACCAGTAAAACGAAAAATCGATCCCGTAGAACTGAATACATAAATCCCGTTTTTATCCCGTGGGAATTTCCAAAAAGCATTAAAACATTATTTTACTATTATAATCACCTACTTCTATGCCAAATTTGAAGAGTCTAGTAATTATAGTTCATAGGATTTCGTTAAACTGAATATATAAATCCTGTTTTTTTCCTTATCCCGTGGGAATTTCCAAAAATCCTGAAATGAGTTTCTTAGTTTTGTAATCACCTACTTTTGTATCAAATTTGAAGAGTCTACTTATTATAGTTACTGAGATAGTGTCACTCGGAATCGAATATATAATTCCCGTTTTTTCCTTATCCCGTGGGAATTTCCAAAAATCCTTTCTTAGCGGATGCCTACGTCATAACATCTACCTGCATGCCAAATTTCAGCCCGATCCGTCCAGTGGTTTGAGCTGTGCGTTGATAGATCACTATGTCAGTCAGTCAGTCAGTCAGTCAGTCAGTCAGTCAGTCACCTTTGAGTTTTATATATATAGATTCAGTAGGTCTGAGAATCGGCTACTATCTATTTTTCATATTGAAATTTAGAAGAAAAAAAAAACGGGAGCGAAGCCGCGGGCAATAGCTAGTTTTTGTATATATCTTAAAATAAATCTGGAATATTTTAACAGGTTTTTGACCTCTTGTAAACATTTAAGATGTGTGACAAATGTTTCCATGTATTAGTCGATTATCAGTTCAGAGTATACGAAAACAGCGCCATCTCTCGTCCCTGGTGAGCAGTATAATGTTCCACAGGAGTTTGGTAATTGTGTCGTGGTCACATCATTCTAACAGATGGCGCTTGGCGACAATATCGCTAAAGTAAATTGACATTATGACAGCTAGGTACGGATGGAAAAATTCTCTAACCCACCTGCTATTAGTGTAGGGGTAAAAGCACGCATCACGGATTC
Source organism: Pandemis corylana (assembly GCA_949127965.1). Lineage (NCBI taxonomy): Eukaryota > Metazoa > Arthropoda > Insecta > Lepidoptera > Tortricidae > Pandemis > Pandemis corylana. The sequence continues at coordinate 5,600,337 of OX421871.1, forward strand.
GGGTAGCATTATTTTTCTGATTTTTTGATGTGTTCTAGTTTTCAGTATTGTTTAGAAATATTATCCTTTATTGTTTTAGAAATCGCCGTCGAAGCAGATCGGCGCGACGCTCCGCAAGTCGTTCCGCTGCGTGCCGGAGCGCGCGCGCACGCAGGTGCCGCGCTACCCGGACCGGCCCGAGCGCACGCTCGACCTGAGCCACATCGTGTGAGTATACATAGCCATAGCAGATCATTTAAGAAAAATGTAGAGGCTAGTCGAGTGTATCTTCGATTGTAGGGATGTTAGGCGAGCCATGAAAGACGTTAGTTATGTATGTATGTATGTATACGTACACAAATATGTTTATGCTATGATTACATACTTCTCACAAAAGTTACTTTTTAATTGTATATATAATTTTAAACCCATGCCTCTCAGTTGGATATAAATCGAAGGCTAGCGATGGAAATAAATTACCGTTGTTGCCCAGGGCGCACCGGCCCAAGCGGTACACTGGTGTTATTTAAAAAAAAATGTATGGTTTGCTTCCATGCTAGTCTTGGAGTAAAGAAAAAACATAGAATGTACCAGTTGCTTCTCTTCCCGCGCAGATGGTAAAATCCCATCAAGGGAATCATAGGAATCATGTAACAGGCGATGCGGCTAGCAACCCATCACTATTTTGATTCCCCTCTCCACCTACACGCCCATAAACATGCTAAACGTGGTCTTTAGGTCTTGTTACCTTAGGCTCTATCTACCCCTCAAGGGATAAAGACGTGATTTATGTGTGTGTGTGTTGTGCAGGCCTCCGTCGCCGGTGCCGGCGCACAACGGCTTCCCGGAGTACGCGGCGGGGTACGTCAACACGGGCTCGCTCGACTCGCGCTCTTCCCGGTCCACGCATCGCAGTAAGTTACGCTACGTTTTTGTCCCGTACATTGCTTCTAGTTTCTTAATGTATTTGACAGTTGCCGTGTTCTCAATAAACATGAATGAAAAATAATGTTGTTAAGATCGAGAGCAGTTGCATGGAGCATCACTTTGTCCAAACTACTCGCTCTCATCCCCAATAATGTACCTACTTTTATTTACGTCCGTATCATAACTTCCCTATAATAGTTTCTGGAATGATTAGCAAATGACCTACATTAAGACACTTGTGTCTGTGGTTGTACTTTAATGTTCACATTAGAGTATCAATATCGATATTCTAATGTGTGGCTGTATTATAAAGTTTACATTCGAGTATCAATAACGATACTCTAATAACATTCAAACTTCGACCATTTTAAATAACAAAATCTCCTTATAGGGCAGTCATTGAAGCGAAAAATACGGTCTAACCTCCGAATTTTTTTACTGTGAACCGATTTGCATGAAATTTTGGAATTAGGCTCATCTTACCCTTAACTTCAAAAGTGAAAATGATCTGAACTCCGCCTATTATTTTTAAGGGGTGTAAACAACCCCTTAATGGAAAAATTGACATTGAACCATTTTATCGCTAGAAAACATGTCTAATAGTAAGTGGCGAAATTGTAAAGTATTTTCTAACATAATTACCTCATATTAAAATCATTTTCAACCCCTTGAAAATCTTACAACCCTTGCAAACAACCCCTAAATTGAAAAAATCACAAAAAAACACTTTGGTATGAAATAAAAAGATGTAGGTATAGAGTAAGTAATATTTTATATTCTCTATAATAATTATCAAATTTTTAACCCCCTTTCAACCCTTGAAAACTACCCCTTGATAAAAAATTGTAAATTTTTTTTTTGATAAAATGAAAAGGATTTAAATATTATTCCACACTCTCGAAAATGATTATCATATTCTTAAGCTTTTCTACCCTTAAAACTACCCATAAATTAAAACAGTAAATATATAATGATTACATATTTAAAAATAATTTAATTTAGAGTAAAAAATTGCCATTTATTGAATAAAACATTTACAAATTATATAAAATTGTACTATTATTATTAAAATACAATATGATTATTCATGACTCAATGTCGGAGTCGCTGTCACATTCAACATCTTCTGGTTTAATTGGAGGGCTATTTTGGCAGTTATCTCCACTGCACGTTCCACAGGTACTATTACAAAACAGACCTCAACTTTTCTGCATACGCAAGACGCTCCACACGTGCTCATTCCATTGCAGACGGAAATATACTGGTCACATTATAACGAATAAACGGAGCACGCACAGCTGATCACATGGCTTTTTCGTTGCCCCTTCACTCAAATGTGTTATATATACATATAAGAACGTTGGTATGTATTCATGCCTACGTTTCCAAAATATGTGAGCCATATTATGTATATATATACACATTACAATAGTTGTGGGTCTCTATTATACTGCGTACTTTCACATTGCTCCAAATATTCACACTCTGAAATTTTCAGTTTTTGGACCATAACTCCTTCAATTTTCATGCTATCACAATTTATAAAAAACCATTGTAAAGATAATTAAGAGAGCTACAACATCCTTCTTTGCAATATATAGTAAAAAACCTTTTTCTAAAACGGTGAAGGGTTAAAGGGCTTAAGAGAGGCTGTGATTGCGCTGCCGCGCGCTCTTTAAACAATCATATCTCCGTCAATTTTTGTTTGACAGAAAAAACAAAATAACCAAATTATTTGTCAGAAAAATACCTAAATTTTTAATTCGTAAACTTTTATACGTATCTGTCGTCATTTTTAAGATATTATGAAAAGAAAGTGGGTTTTTTAAAAATTTGAAATTTAGTTTTTTTTTTAAATCGTGACTTTTTTGAAAAATATGTGTCCTGAAGCAGCCAAACTGATACTATCTATCAAAATCTTCATAATAAAGTTAATTCTAGGCGGAATACGATTAATTTTAATTTTTGTGGAAATGGCACTTATGAAACCCATTGATTTAAAAGAAAAAACATTAGATGCTCCCCTTATTTGCAATACAGCTCACTTATTTTACGTGCAAAAGACTTTTAATAGTGCTCATTTTAAAGCTTATTTCAAGCACTACAAAACCCTTTTGTATTAGAATGCATAAAATGCATCTGCTCGCCGCTAGATGGCATTGACCACATCGATTAAATTTCAGACACAATAAAAAACGGCTTTGATTTTTAATATCTAGCTTAATATTGCACTTAGAATACTTTATAAAAAACCAAATTGTTCATTGTTTTACCTGCTACAATTTTGATTTTTATAAAATTTTCGACAAGACGTATATTTTTGGAGATATTTGCAAAAAACCGATGAAAAACGTGAAAAAATTGCGAATTTTCAATTGCCAATAACTTCAAAAGTATTGGATTTTTTGAAAAATTTTATAGATGATTTTTGCTTAAAATTAGGCCTTCTATCGATATTCGAGGTATTTTGAAAAAATAATAATTCACCCCCGAGAAGGGGTGGCAACCACCCCCAGGGTGGTTGCGGAGTTCAAATCATTTTCACTTTTGAAGTTAAGGGTAAGATGAACCTAATTCCAAAATTGTATGCAATTCGGTCCACAGTAAAAAAAATCGGAGCAATAATGCTTCAATGACTGCACTATTATTCATAAACGCTTTGTAGGCTTCTGCTACCTTACCAATCGTTTGTCTTCGTGAAAGGTAAATGTCAAAGTGACAGATAAGGACAAACGATTGCTAAGTTAGCAGAAGCCTACAGAGCGTTTATGAATAAGGGGATAAGAAACTATAAGCACTGTAAATAGCGTATTTATTTCGAAACCAAACACAGATCATCAAAACTGCGGCTCTTTGGGTTATGAAAAAATATTTATTTATCTGGCATCTGGCTCTTTGTCTAAAGAATTGGCTTTGTGTGTTTAACGCAGGTATAGCTGAGCATTTGTCGCGCGGGGTGGACGACGAGCATCGGCTAATCGCTCGCTATGCCGCCCGGCTAGCACACGAGAATCGTACCATGGTAAAATTAATATACGTATTACCAGCGTTTTCACTTTATCTGGTCCGACATCGGTATCGGACTTTTTTTTTGGTTTTCATTAAAGATATAAAAGAATATATTTTTCAAAAAAAATAAAAACAACTGAGATTTAAGCTATCAAAGACGTGTCTCTATCTCTTTGTGGAAAAACGGAATATGGAGTTTATTGGACGTCGAGACGAATGACTTCAGCTGTCATATCGGATCTCTCTTTCTAATTGCTGACTAATTAGTAGTTTAAAACTTATATTTTCCGTATTTCTTGCCCGATATTACTTTTAATTTTACTGATATTTTTTTAAATGCATTAATATGCATTAATAATAATAATTTATTCCCTATTATGCCGAATCTGAAATACTAATTTGATAGTGTAACCTTCCAAATTGTGTTATATGCTGTTATTTTTCTATTTGTGTGTAATGACTTTCTGCCAAGTTTCTTGCGGCGCTTTCTTCTTGGCAATGATGGTCTTTCCGAATGCGCTGGTAGTTTCAAAAAGACATGTAAAAGAGCCCTTGGCGGCCATTTTGCAAAAATAATTTTTCATTTTCATTTTCATTTATTAGCCCCGCGCTGGGAGGTCGGCTTCGCTTACACCAGAACTGGTAAGTGTTGTTACAATTCAAAAAATCATACTTTATACAATACAGGTCGTTACGAAATTAGAAATAAAGCAAAAATAAATAGTTATTTGTAAAGTCCAAAGGCAAATTGTAATATTAGTATGGCAATGTCACCTATGAATTAAGTTCCTAAACGACATTGAAAATTCAACACCGAAAAATCGGAAAAGTAAAGCTATGGCCGGGAGTGCTTAAAAATATAAAAACCGGCCAAGTGCGACACGGACTCGCGCACGAAGGGTTCCGTACCATTATCTATAAAAACGGCAAACTTGTCTGTTGTATGGGAGCCCCCCTTAAATATTAACTTTATTCTGTTTTTAGCATTTGTTGTTATAGCGGCAACATCATCTATGAAAATTTTAACTGTCTAGCTATCACGGCTCGTGAGATACAGCCTGGGGGATCATCCATAAAGTACGTCACACGCTTGGGGGGAGTGGGGGGGGGGGTCTGAAAATTTGTGACACGCGAACAAAATAACTGCAGCCTACATAGTAAATCGTGTAAGAAGGGGGGGGGGGGGGGGGGGGGGGGGTTACTCTAGAAATCCTGGAAACTGGTGTGACGTACTTTATGGACGGCCCCTGGTGACAGACGGACGGACAGCGAAGTCTTGGTAATAGGGTCCCGTTTTTACCGTTAGGGTACGGAACCCTAAAAAAGAAAGGCTATTTACATTCTTATGTACTTTAAAAACGCTGAGTGGACCCAGGAGGTATAATATTGGTCTGTCTGCCAGGGCCGGTCGTCGTCTGAGGGTTCGGAGGTGGACGCGGCGCGGCAGCAGAGAGAGCTGATCTCGCAGCTGGAGGCCAAGAACAGGGAGATCATGAGGGAGATCGCCAGGCTCCGGTAAATAGTTTTTTTTTTTAATTTACGATGCTAAAGGCAAACGAGCAAGCGGGTCACTTGATAGCTAGGGCGTGCAATGAGGGGTTCCGTATCACGAAATATTGATGCAGGTTTGATATGATTTAAGTAAGTAAATGCTTTATTATACAAATATAAAGAAACTGACGTTCCGAGACCAAATAGGAGACGTTTTGGAAAAAGGTCAGGTCAGGAGTACCCGAAACCGACGAGCATGTATGAAGCGAAAGAAGTATGTCAGGATCGTAGCAAGTGGAACAAAGTAGTCTCTGCCTACCCCTGTGGGAAAGAGGCGTGACGGTATGTATGTATGTATAAAGAAACAGATACAATTCACAAAAAAAGAAAATAACATTAATATATGAACAAAGGCGAACTTATCCCTATAAGGGATCTCTACCAGTTAACCTTTGAGTAGATGAGAGGAGCATTAAACGAGATCGACAAAGTGTGGGTCACTTGGTTTAAGTACATGTTTACTGCAACTAAATCGGCCAAAATTTGTCTAGGGACTCCCCTCCTGAGTCCCGACATAGACTACGGCGCGCACGCGTGTGCAACGCCATGCGAGCGTTTACTAACACAGTTCCGGGATTTCCCGAGGCTAAAACGCGCGACAAATTTTCGCTTTTTGCGCGGTCGTTCGTAATTGACCGGTAAAAGAGTAAATACAACAAGATGAAAGAAAAAAAGATGCTGTGTGGGTTTATTTCGATCAAAATATGTTGTTTTCATTTTAATTAATAACTGAACTGACTATTCAATTGTGGAGAGTGCCACAATAGAGAGATCTCTCTCCAGGCAGATGTTATTCCTGGGGACCGAAGTCCGAAGGAAGAGAGTTAAAAGTTGTATTTATGCAGCCGCATTGAGAAACTTCGTAAGCGGCATGTCGAACGATGTGACAGCTGTCATTAGAACTGGCGCTAGCTACTCGTGTGTCGTAGTAGTCATGTAGAGGCCAACTTGGCGCTAGGGTCGCTACACAATTAATATAAAAGACAAAAAAGAAAAAAAACTGCTTTAAATCAAATTAATCAGATTGTTATGATTTTAAAAAGATCATGATTTTTATCAACCCTGGATTGATGCGCATCACAGGGAATCCGGTTGTTGTGAAATCTATGATCCTGTATTGACGTACCATGCCAGACGATATATACTTGATCGTTGGCCTAATCTGGGGGAGAGCCACGGCATATCGGGCTCAGTAGAGAAAAATTGGAGAGGCGTACGCCCAATGGTGAACAAGGAATCCATGACATTATGTGTTGCAGGCGTCAGCAGGAGGCCGAAGCGTCAGCAGGCGGGTCTGGCTCCGCTCCGCCTCTGGTATCGGAGCTGCGGGCGTTGCGCCAGCGGAAGGACGAGCTGGAGGGCCACCTGTCCTCGCTGCAGGAGTCCAGGAAGCACCTCATGCAGCAGCTTGAAGGGCTCATGCGGATGCTCAAGGTACCAGCTCACTTGTTTTTGTTAGGTTAGTAAAGACTAGTTTGTAGAATGACTATGTAAGAAAAAGGTCTAATTCAGTTTAAAATGCCATAATATCGTCACTGCCTCGGCGAAATGCCTTGATGGCCTGCGTTACATTCAACAAACCGCTTCAATCCGGCCCTGTCGCTAAATTATTTCTTAGCGGGTGCCTATGTCATAATATCCGTCAGTGGTTTGAGCTGTGTGTTGATTTATCAGTCAGTCATCTATACTAATATTATAAAGAGGAAAAATTTGATTGTTAGTTTGTTTGCATTGAATAGGCTCCAAAACTACTGGACCGATTTCAAAAATAGTTTTACCGTTAGAAAGCTACATTATCACTGAGTGACATAGGCTACTTTTTACCTCGGGAAAATACCTTTTCCTACGGGAAAATTAATTTATCGCGGGCGAAGCTGCGGACGGAAGGCTAGTCTTTTATATATATACTCGGGAGCAAAGAAACCGGGTCAATTCTCTTAGAAAGTTGTATGAAAAGTGACCTGGCTTTTTTTGCCCCCGAGTATAGATGGATATATTTAATGTATGAAGAAAATACACGATTTAAAGGAGCCATTTAATATAGATTTTTTTCTTATTTTTTTATGTTTAAATAAATCTTCTATTCATAATCTGTAATGTCTGTAACATCAGGTTTCGGGTTCTGTAAAAAATTGTTCAGAATTACATGCAAGAATACATTTGTTCGCTATATCGTTGGCTAAAGCTTAAAGTTTTGCAGTTTAGCTGTACTTTTATTTAACCTTCAATTTATGTAGTACGTATGACAGAAGCTGTCCATTCAAAATTTTAAAACATCGTTTCACTAAGTGCCAGTGGTCGGATTGCTTTGAAAGGTATGTTCCAGATAGCACAAACTGGTAAGGGTAGTTTACAAGCCTACGGTCCTTTGTACGGCTTATAACTAATATTACTTTCACATACAAGTTAATGTGACAATCAGTCTTTTTCTGGTGTAGGAACTTTAAGGAACTGTCATAAAAATGGTAAAACTCTTACCCCCTTATTCATAAACGTTCTATAGGCTTCTGCTAACTTAGCAAGCGTTTTCCAAGAAAAGTCAGCATGATCATTTTTTCCAGAATTTATTTTAGGGTTTTCTTACTCAGAATCGATGGTTAATACAAGAAAGAATGTGTCCCAAAATGTCCATTCCAGTTCGTCACTTCTTTTAATATAGTACCTAAGTGCGGGACGTGACGAACAGGAAAAATAATGTCATAGAACACATTTTTTCTTGTATGAGAATCGATAGGGTAAACGATTCTGAGTAAGAAAAACCCAAAATATTTATATTCTGGAAAAAATTAACATGTGGACAAATTTTTGGAAAACGACCATCTGTGAAAGATTGTCAAAATGACAGATAAGGACAAACGATTGCTAAGTTAGCAGAAGCCTACAGAGCGTTTATGAATGAGGTTAGTCGACTACACGGCCAACAAAAATCCCGTCAGCAAAAGTAATTACATTAACATGGCGTTTCTGTGCAGGATTGAACATAATCGTCAGTATTTTAGCAGAATTCTTTGTAATCAAATAAAGTGCACTATAAAGCTTGTAGATAATGAGCTGTACTTACGTTTGGTGCAGCATCCTCGCCGTCAAAATAATAATCGATGCCAATCAACTCACTGACATATAACTTATTGAAATCTTCGAACATCTCCCAGACTTTGTCTTCTAGTATTTTGTATAAAGCATCCGTGTCATTAGCTGCTCCGATGTCGTCACGTAGAGATTGTAATGATTCTATTCGGGTTATATAGCACGTGACGAAATCAATGGCAGCCTTGGAAGCGCATTTCATGAATGGCAAAGTTTGCATAAGACCTGGAAAAAAAATCATGCACATGCAAAGATATGTAATTTTAATCGAGCCCAGGGTTCCGATTTTTGAAAGCAACTCACTCGAAAGTGGTATAAATCAGTTTATATCTCCAAAACCACAGCTCTAATAAAATTTTTGACTAGTTCACAAGATTAATGAGAGCTGTGATTGTCTTCTATGCTACTCGTATTTCAAATTCAGCACAATTTTTCCCCACTTTCGAGTGGCATTTTCACACATGTGCTTTCAAAAATCGGGCTCCTGAGCTGTTTTGGCTTGAGCCACTGGCGAGGGACAAGATTTGGGAAGCGCACGTGCATCAATAACTACAATCTTATGAAACCAAACCGAGTCAATCACAAAATTATAACGCGAATGAAAAAGGTCAACCCATTTGGATTTTGATTAATCGATTGAATGAATATTTTATTGAATCGGGCGTTACTGTGCTAAGATTGAATGAACTTTTTTTTAATGAAGACGGTTTTAAGCATGTGGCCAAATCAAAAGACAACAAGGAAAAATTAAATCTCGATTTAAATAACTTTTAACATTTACGTAAAGTCGTGGATATATAAAAAACTTACTCTCCCACTCAGCGGCATCTGTCAGCTCGCATACAACAAAACTCTTCGCGCTTTGATAAATACATTCGGCTAGGTTTGAATCTTTTAAAGAAGCGTTGAACGAATCTTTCAAAACAGATAACTTTTCAAGTGCTCCAGACAAATTAATGTTCCTTGCATCGTTGACGATATTTTTAATTGTCAAAGGCTTCTTTTTCCTCTCTGGTTTGGTTTCTGAGAAATATCTGCTGCAGCCCAGGTTCAGGGTTAAGGAGGAGCAGTAAAACACGTCCGTTGTTTCTAGATTATATTACAGAACAAAGAATAATAAACTACCCTCATTGTATGACACATAAAACATATGCTTACAAACTACCCGTATATTACACCCTCCCACTAAAATAAAACTAATTTACAGAACGCTTTACTAACTAAGATACATACTATTATGATAACTTATTTCTAATTACAACTTAAACCGTACTAAGATTAAACTGAACCAATTTAAACATAGCCATAACGTTCCGGTGGTCTAAGTGGCCGTGGCCGTAACGTAGGCCTGCCCACGGGCGCGAGCGGCCCTGGCTCCGACGCAGCGCTCACGACCGGTACCTCTCTCATATCTACCTGCGAGGAAGTTCCACCCGGGCACGGCAACTCAAGCGCACTTTGCCACCGACCTCTTATTTGATCGATGTGTCTCTTCAAAGGTGGACAGTTTTCCCTTGATATAATATAATTACGAGAACCTACTCTCTCCTCGACCTTCCCGCTAAGCCATTTCTCTCCCTGACCGTAATTACGCGTCCATACTCTACTCCCGACACCCAGATTTCTATCCTTTCCGCCCGCATACTGCACCTGGCGCCGTTGCGCTTCGCGGACTCTGTTCTCGACCTCTCGATCTCCTTTCAATAAGTCTAGTCTAGTGCGAAGATTTCTTCGTTGCAGTAACATAGCCGGAGATGTTCCTGTTGTACTATGTTCTACATTTCTGTACGTCATTAAATATGATTGAAGTGCTGTGTCAACATCGTCACCGTCTCGTAAAGCTTTTTTAATTGCCCTTTTACATAATTTAACCCCCCCCTCCGCGGCACCATTAGAGGAGGGGTGGTACACTGGAGAAAATGTAGTTTTTATACCGTTGCTCATCATAAAATCATTATACTCTCTACTGGAAAAAGGGGGTCCGTTATCTGACACTACTTCTTTGGGCAACCCAAATCGCGCGAAGGTTTCCGTCAATACCTTTATAACCGAGGCTGCTGTTGTCCTTTGTAACGCAAACGCTTCCAACCATTTAGTACTGGCATCAATTAAAACAAGAAAAGTTCGACCTTGAAATGGACCTAGGAAATCTACGTGTAAACGCGTCCACGGCTCAGTCACGTACGGCCACGGCCGCGGGGTGGCGCGCGCGGGCGCCGAGCCCTCCGCCGTACATGTCGCGCACTCCCGGCAGGTACTTTCTATGTCCGCGTCTATTCCCGGCCACCAAACGTAACTACGCGCGATGCTCTTCATTTTAACCATCCCCATGTGTCCAGTGTGCAACTCTTTAAGCACTGCGTCTCGCAGCGCACTAGGTATCACCAACCTGTAACCCCATACCACACAACCCATATCTAGGTACAACTCCCATTTCCGATTTAAATAAGGTTTCATCTGTTCGTCTATCTGATGGTTAGGCCATCCAGATTGTAAATAAAGTACCACCTTCTGTAGCGCGTCGTCTTTAAACGTGTACTCTTTGATCACTTTACGAGTTATTGGAAGGAAACTTTGAACAAAATTAATATACGTCAACTCTTTACATACGGATGCCTCTCGTCCCGCTGGCAACCTTGACAAAGCGTCTGCGGCATTTTTCTCACTACGCACATATTCTATGTCATAGTCATAACCGGCCAACAGTACTGCCCAACGCTGCATCCTGCTGGCCGCCATGACCGGAATTCCCGCCTTATCGCCAAATATAGTCACCAGCGGTTTATGATCGGTACGTAAGATGAATTTTCTGCCAAACAGATATTGATGAAATTTCCGAATACCGAAAATAATTGATAATGCTTCCCGCTCAATTTGAGAGTAGCCACGCTCCGCTTGGTTCAACGATCGCGACGCGTACGCCACCGGCCGCTCGTGCGCCGCGGCTTCTTGCCCGCGCGCGCCCTCTGTCGGCACCATGTGCGATATCACCGCGCCTACTCCAACGCTGCTCGCGTCCGTCGTGAGGATCAGCGGTAACTCGCCCGAATAATGAGCTAATACCTCACTCGACACCAAAAGCCGTTTGACTTCATTGAAAGCACGATCGCATGACTCATTCCAATTAAATTTAACTTCTTTTTTGAGTAAGTTGTACAACGGTGACAAAAGTGTGCTAATATTTGGCACAAACTTGGCATAGTACATCACTAGTCCCAAAAACGAACGTAGTTCTGAAACATTGCTCGGTACTGGCACTTTTTCTATCGCTTCTAATTTTTCGGGACAAGTATGCACTCCCTCTTTGCTAATAACAAAGCCTAAGTAGGTAACTGAGTCTGCAAAAAAAGTACATTTTTGTTTCTTAATCTTAAGGCCATACTTTTGAAGTCTCTCAAAGACCTGGGTTAACGTGTCTAGGTGCTCTGTATCATCGCACCCCGTAATAATGACGTCATCTAAAAAAACGCCTACTCTAGGCATATCCGCAAATAACTGCTCTAATTTCCGTTGAAAAATGCCCGGACTGGACGCTAAGCCGTAAATCAACCGCTCATACCTAAATAACCCTTTATGAGTGTTAATGACTGCGTACTGTTTAGATTCGTCTAACTCGAATTGCGCATACGCCTGTGATAGGTCTAATTTCGTAAATCTTTGTCCCCCGTGCAACTTCGTTAATAAGTCCTCCACCCTAGGCAAAGGAAAACGATCCACCTCTAGACACTTGTTCAAAGTCAGCTTAAAGTCACCACATACCCGTATGGTGCCATCCTTTTTCAAGACGGGCACGATAGGCGTGGCCCAGTCTGACGTGCATACCGGCGTGAGCACCCCGTCACGCACCAGGTCGTCCAGCGCGCGCTCCACCGGGCCGCGCAGCGCATACGCCAGGGGGCGCGCGCGCAGGAACACCGGTCGCGCGTCCGCGCGCAGGCGGAACCCCACCAGGCCACCCGTGAACCTGCCCAGACCGTCCTCGAACACGGTCTTAAACCTGGAACTGAAATCATCTAAATTAAACAACTTTTCTTTACTATCTAAGCTATTACAAGCGGCTACGTTAAGGGGCAGTTGGAAATCAAGCTCTTTTAACCATTGTCTACCTAGCAAGTTAGTTTTTCCGTTTTCTATTACATACAAATCTAATTTTTTTATCTGATCTTTATATCGCACAGTAGGCCTAATTTTACCTACTGGCCGTGTCATCTCCCCTGTGTAGTAACACAATGTCAGATTATTTTTGTGAAGCTTGCAATTCGATAAATACTTCCTATAACAATCGAAACTGATGCAAGAAATACTACTGCCGGTGTCTATTTGTCAAGGGAAAACTGTCCACCTTTGAAGAGACACATCGATCAAATAAGAGGTCGGTGGCAAAGTGCGCTTGAGTTGCCGTGCCCGGGTGGAACTTCCTCGCAGGTAGATATGAGAGAGGTACCGGTCGTGAGCGCTGCGTCGGAGCCAGGGCCGCTCGCGCCCGTGGGCAGGCCTACGTTACGGCCACGGCCACTTAGACCACCGGAACGTTATGGCTATGTTTAAATTGGTTCAGTTTAATCTTAGTACGGTTTAAGTTGTAATTAGAAATAAGTTATCATAATAGTATGTATCTTAGTTAGTAAAGCGTTCTGTAAATTAGTTGGGTTTGGGTTGAAGGTGCGCTTTCATCACTGCGACTAAGTCGTCATAACTTTTAGTTGCGGGCCGATCCGGTGTGCATAAATTTACCATAAGTTCGTATGCCTCACTGCCGATCACTGTTATTAAAGTTGCTACTTTGACCGCCTCTTTTACATCGTTAACGATAAAGTACTGTCCTAATCGTTCAATATACAAGTCCCAACTGTCTTTGTAAATCTCAAACGGTCCAATCTTCCCCACCGACATTTTTCTACCACGATTTACGCACTCGCACTTTGTTTATTGCACTAAATCGGTTTTAAAAAAGTCACACGCGTGAATAAAAAACACTTTTCGTCGCCACTGAGAAATATCTGCTGCAGCCCAGGTTCAGGGTTAAGGAGGAGCAGTAAAACACGTCCGTTGTTTCTAGATTATATTACAGAACAAAGAATAATAAACTACCCTCATTGTATGACACATAAAACATATGCTTACAAACTACCCGTATATTACAGTTTCAAGTTTACCGAATGCAGGTTTTCCCAGAGCATTTGACTTCATCATGGCGGTGTCAATATTGTTCTTTTCGTGTTCTTCAGACTCTAATTTGGCTATAGGTGTGGCGGTGACAGCCACTAGGATTGTCAAAGTTGTTAGTAAGATCTTCATGATGTAACTGGAAGTATAGAAATGGTTGGTTAGTTTGCTAGGTGTGGTTTTATAGTAAAGCGGTGTAGCCGAGTGACATTACGAAGTTGTTCGCAGGGTTCCATACTAGGACTAAAGCTTATTTGTTACATAGTAAAATGAAATCGTAGATAGAAATAAGTTTTATGTAAAAGATTCTTTTTTTGCTGACTGCACTTGCATTGTCATCTATCCTACATGTGTATAGGGTGACGGCACCAGTGTTGGACACTTTAAGCTGACAAGCTTGGAATTAAAGATATTATAGTAAAACTATTCTGGGGTGTTTAGAAAATTTACCAGAATGATTTTCTTGAACATCCACATAGCATTGCTTGTTTTGTAACTCTCTGTGAAGTTTCTGATATTTTCCTCTCATCTCGTATCATAGATACAGCAAGTTATCAGAGTGATGCCTAAAAAGTTAATATTCATCAAACAAATAAATATTGTGTACCTACAAAAGGAACCCTAGCTACTTGAAAGTGGAAGTATTTCACTGGAATTTAAATGATAGAGTTTATAAATTAATGACCACGTGTTAGAAATAAAAATAATATAATCATAAAAATAATAATTATGCTTTGCATTCTTGACTTTATTTTTCAAGAGCTAATTTTATGTTTAACCGTCTTTAAAAAGGGAGATCTATTTGACTACATATATGTTTTTTATTATTGGTACGGATTTTAATATTTTAATGTTCTAAAGTTTATTCGTCAACCAATAAAGATGCCACCGTAATTTAATACATGAATTTATGGGGGCACATACATATATCACGTGTTTATCCCTTACGGGGTAGACACAGCCTAAGGTAATAAAACCTTAAGGCCACGTTTAGCACGATGTCCCTGTGTATGCTTAGATCTTTAAACTACGCAACGGATTTTGATGCTGTTTTTTTTAGAGGATTCAAGAGGAATGTTTATGAATACAAATTCTACGCAGACGAAGTCGCGGGCAGAAGCTAGTTTTTGATAACTTACTGCAAATGTTAATGTTAATACTTACAACTACTAGTATTTCCATGCTGGTCTGGAAGCAAAGAAAAAACATGGAATGTACCAGTTGCTTCTCTTCGCGCGCAGATGGTAAAAGCTCATCGAGGGAATGTGCCAAAATCTTAGGAATAATGGTATAGCCGATGCAGCTAGCAACCCAACCTATCGCTATTTTAATTCCCATTTCCACTTTTACGCCCACAATCATGCTAAACGTGGCCTTGAGCTTAGGCTCTGTCTACCCCGCAAGGGTCAAATACTTGATTTATGTATGTGTGTATGTCTGTAATACTTACAAAATTATTTTTGTCAAAGGCCTAATTAAGACGTATTTTCTTACACCAAAAGCCACTTCCTTGATTGAAACTCTGACCAGTACTAGTATTATTCCAGTTTGAAGTCAACGCCTTGTGCCCTACATACTCGTAGCCTTCTTATCAATAACAAGACTTACTCAAATTAGCTTTTTGTTTCCTAGAAGGTAATATCCATTTTCCCTTTCTAATACCACAGATGCTGGTTGGTGTAGTTGCAAAGTTTTATTTGCTGGTGGGAAAAGTTGGAACTAATATTACGATACGTAAAACTTGATAAGCATAGAGGAAGTAATGTAATAGAGTGGTAATACAGTAATATATATCCAAATACAGACCATGCTAGCGCAAATTTTTCGCGTTTGCTTTTCCTTTTTCTCTTACATAGAATAGAACAAATTGTCGGGGATAGTACAATACCGCGTAACTAGCACTGGTAAATACTGCGTATCTACACATCACCCATAGTGCAAAACCACGTAACTTGCTCTAGTAAATACTGCGTATCTACACAACACCCAACTTTGTACTGGTTTGAATTGGCATATTCTAATCAGGATTTTACGTTCGTTGGCGGGAAATCTTAATTTGGCTACATTTGTTAGATACGCAGTATTAACCAATGCCAGTTACGTGGTTTTGCACTATGGATGTTGTGCAGATACGCAGTATTTACCAGTGCTAGTTACGCGGTATTGCACTATCCCCGACGAAATCCATTTAAGTTATTTAGAATTTACTTTTTTTTTTTCAAGTTTAATTAATAAATTAGTGAATAGCTGCTTGCTCAAATGACCTGCTTGACCTTTTGCCGGCTTTTTTTTCGTATAAGCTGTATGATATTTCCACTCTATTAGTTATTTTCTCTTTTGATAAGGTATCAGTTGCGCCTTTGTTTAAGTAAAGTGTAAAGTTGGCAGCTTGGTTGTGCTATAGGTTCTCTTAGTTAGGGGGAATTACTGAAACGTTAAGGTTTTAGTCAACGGTGGATACATATACTTATTGACCAGCAACGCAAGAGAAAGAGAAAGAGCGATGTCAGTGCGAGATACGTAGACGCTCTGTTTCTTACACGCTCTGAGACTGAGAAAACCTAGTAACGCTCATCTTACTAATATTATAAAGGCGAAAGTTTGAAAGTTTCGATGTTTGGATGTTTGTTGCTCTTTCATGGCAAAACGGCTGACACCGATTTTATTGAAATTGGTATAATGATAAGTTATAGTCCCGGGAAAGGACATAGGTAAGTTTTTATCCCGGAAAATCGCATAGTTCCCGCGGGATAGCGATAGGCGAATTCATCGCAGACGGACATTCTTTTATGTAGAAAGAGTTTGATCACCATTAAAATGAATGATGCCTCTTTTTCTTCATCACGCGCCGACGGCTGACAAAGTCATGTTGTCTCACTCACTCTTGTGGGTTTGATACTTGAATCAGCCTAAAACCCGTTGTTATAGAAGCTCACGGACTGTAGTTAGCTTAAAATTAATCATAACGTGTGTTCGTCTGTCAGACGCAGCAGTCATCGCCGCGCTCTACGCCGAACTCGTCCCCGCGGTCTACCAAGAGCCCGCCGCTGCCTGGTGCGCAGCCGCAACCCACCGCGCCTGAAAGGTATGTCTCATCATTAGCAATATCATCATCATGGTCATCTTTGTCATTTTCATCATCACCATCATCGTAGTCATTACCGATATCACAATAGCCATCATAAGCATCATCTTCATTACCATCTTCGTCATTTACATTATTGGCGTCATTAGAATCATTTTTTGTCTTCACTATGGACTATGGAACCGAATTCCGAAGAAAGAGAGTTGAAATTTGTATTTATGCATCCGCGTTCAGAAGCTTCGTCGGCGCAGTGTAGATTGTGACGCTAGTTACTCGAGCGTTATGTATGTATGTATGTAATATTGTTTTTGCAGGGAACCCAGTACCCGGGGTACGGTCCGTAGCGCGCCGCAGACGCCCTCTCTCGGCGAGCGCGAGCGCATCGATATGACTCACAGTCTTGGTATGTACTCAATTCTGAAAACCCATGAATTATGTCCCAATACTAATACCGACGGATTATGGTTAAATTTATCGTTGAAGTGACTTTTAAAGAATTTTTAAAACTAAACTGAAGCTTAAACGCACTTATTTACTTATTTGCAGGTGGGATGGAAAGTATGGGCAACGAGGGCAGAAACTTTCATCAGAACCAACGGCCAACCACAAGTGAGTAAATATGATGTACTTGTCACTATGTGTACTTGTACTATGTGCACACTTGTGTACTTACTAATACATAGATAGACATAATATAGTGCTTACCATTTATAATTTATTTGTACAGTTGATTATTTTAATAAATAATTTGAATTTGAATTTGACTATGTATGTGTGTATGTTTCTTTGTGGCACCCTAGAGACCAAGCGCTTGGGCCGATTTTGATAAATAATACGTCATTTAATTTTTCTTGATGGCGTGAGTGTCACCGGGTACTTTAACTTAGAAAATTAAACCAGACGAACATTAATTACAACTGACACAAAACTAGGGTTTAATTGCTTGTTTTTCTTATTAGAGGTTTTGGGGCAGTTGGGTTTCTTTCAAAGTACACACAGCAAAATAATGCGGTTAGCACAGCCACGCACACGTCTATGCGTGTTGAGTATCGACATGAACGTTAAGTAGAATCTATGACATGTGAATGTGTGAGTAAGTTCGATCATAAAATCTACCCCCTAAGTACAGATTTTTTAGCAACAAGATGAATGAGCAATGTCGCTGTAAATTACCTGTTTATTGAATAAACAACAACTTACTATAAAATAACAATGAAGAAAGTTACAACTATTTAAGTTAGTTTATAATAAATTAAGTAAAAAATAATTACAAATTAAATGAAAATAATCCCCCCCGGTATCGTGTCACACTCAAAGGCTGAAAATGCAATATCTCCGGTTTCAGTTACTTCTACAAAAATAATGTAAAAGTATTTTTTTTATTTAGACTGTCCTAAAAATATTTTACCTAATCTTACATTGGATATTGTCATCCCCAGTGTAAGCGAGAGAACCGAATCGAAGCTTCCTTCGACCTTGAATCTTCAAATTTATGCAATCCCACGCATTGAACTATTATTACTAGCGAAGAGTAGTTACCATCTCACTGATGCGACGATGTTATATTATTATTTCTCAACAAGTCTGAGATTCCAATTCCAAAGCAATATTCCTCACAACCAGCATGGCCATTGAAATAACATCCAAAAATGTCATTTTATTATTACTATTTTATATTCCGTTGTCTTCGGATACGAACCCGGTTCACTAAAGCAGAAGTCAAATCTTCGACCTGTCTTTGACCGCTAGGCCACCGAGGTATGCAAGTTACATGGTGAATTTATGAATTATGTTCAATCTGCGACTACTGTAATGCAATTTGTGTAAATAGCTGTTTTATGAGCTTTGAAATAAGGTTGAAATTACAATTTATTTTTTTCCGTAACTATTTAATTTTATGGTGGTTGCAGTCTGTTGTATATTTAATTTTACTCTTATATAATATGTTAAAAACGCAAACGCATTGTGTTTTATTTTAATATAATTATTAATAGGTATGACTCTTTTTACTGGAGTTTAAAAGTTGCTAGCTGATGGCTATTTTGGTCGTTATCGTCTTAAACAATATAAAGTGTTTTCTACCCTCAAATTTCTAATAATATGATTTTGTGAACAAACAACTGTCACCGCTGGCAGCCATTATTAGCTGCGGGATAAACCGTGTGTTATACTTACGAACTGTTTAATTTTGCCTTTCGAATACCTTGTGATTTGCAAAACATGGATTTTCATTTATCTTTGTTGAAAAGAGCAAAACAATATAACTATTTATATAAGGAATCGCTAGGCGTTTTTTGATATGGGTAAGTAGACAAACGGTGTTAAAAACAATGACTTACTATTTTATCGGTAATGTTTTAAACAACTTTCTTTGGCGAAAAATGTTTTTATTTAAACTTCATTTATTTTGCAGCGGAAGACTGTGCCATTATGGATTCACCCTTACGCAGAGTTCGGACACGATAAAAATATTCGTTCTGGGCCTAAACCTGAAGCCTCATCTCCTGCCATTTGGTTTGGACATTATGTAGTTGCCGCACCCGCTAGTGACCCATTTCACAGCAACAAGACACAATGCTACGTTGCAACCTGTGCGAAACCATCTGCATGCTGCAGGATTGCATTGCCGTAGACCAGCAAAAAACATGCTTTAACGGACCAGCATAGAAGAAACCTTTGCTCGTGAATATCTTGACTTTGATTATTACATCAATCAAAGTCAAATGTAGCGATTTTTAGTGATGAAGACGAAATATATTAACTTAATTAAATATATAAACACAGTAATGTTTTACAGTGCAGAACGAGTGGCAGTGTTACTTTAGGCTATGGGGTTGGATGTCATCGATGGGCCCTGGTGTCCAAATCCAAACCAAATCGAGATAGGTAGCTTAGTCGCTTCAAAGTGGAGATTATAACCCAGTGTGAAATGATGTTATTGTTAATGGCTGTCATTTAACATGTCTATTCATTTCACCACTGACTTACACGTCCGCAAATAAAACGTTTCGTTCATCTTTATCAGACTTAAACCTAATAAACCAGAATTTAAGATATTAATTATGTGTCATCTTAAAAATAGCCCTATTATGATTGTGTATTCAATTTGCAAGATAATTATTATGTTGTGACATAAGACTTTTTAGTAAACATAAAATCATACTGGCCTCTAAAGTGTGTGTTATTTTATGAATATTATTCTATAAGGAAAAGTGTGCAGTTTTATTTAGCTAATTTAGTTACTTTTGGTAATAATAATAATAACACAAATAGAGGCTAATACAATAAAAATTAAATGTTGCAATAAACAATTCGAACCAATAATTGCGTTTTATTGTTTTATTCTTTTACGTCCTTTTTTTCTTGTTTTAGGTAAACATGAGTTTATTTTGAGATTAGTAATTTAAAATTGAAAACAAAAAAGATACACCTGTGCAGGATTCGAACCCGGTTCTTTAGGTTTCATAACTCTAGGTCAATACACCTGAGCCACCACGCTTATAATACTGGTGGCAAAATTATGCTTCCATTGAACAAAATACCAGCAGGTTTGAATAACTACGCGTGAAGGTAGTCAGAAAACACAATTAGCACAGATAGGGCATTTTGTTGTGTGCGTAATAAGGCAGCGGATAAGTGCGGATGTGTGTATAGAATGACACACGTGGATAACTAGGGTGCTCACCGATTCGCTTTGCTGTGTGTACATACCGTTATGGTATAGCCATGTTGCGGATTTTCGGTGGTACTAATTTATTGTACTGGCAACGAATACTTTTTTATCAGTCATATGTCATGGATATAAACAAGTAGAAAATATGTCGCGAAAAAAGAAAGAAAGTTCGTTGACATGAGGTACTGACAATTAGTATTGCTACACATAACGTGCGCACGATATTGCCATATGTAAGCTGATTTTTTGCGACATTTCTCAGGGGCAAATAGAAAGTTGTCAGCCTCCATTATTGTTTTTTTTTTGTCAGTGGGCATAGACAACCGCAGTCTCAGAAGTGACCTCCTCTACGCAGCGGACTCTGTCACCAACGCTATGTCGACTCTCGTGAGAGAACTCAATTCCGGTGAGAAGCCATGCCAGTTTATACGTCTACCTGGTTTTCTCAAACTGTACAAGTACAACTGTCATTAAAAAAACAATACATATAAAGATAGAAAATAAACAGAAGGTTTTTTTTCTCTTTGATACTATAACAAATGCTGTGACGCATGCTCGAAGTATTTTATGTATTTATATACGGTGGCTTTACCATAGCAAACATTCTATCAAAGAATCGAGAATTTTAATTCCGGATTTTTGTATTTATTTTTACGGTAAACTAGAACACGTGGAATAAAATCTATGTGTTCTACTAGTTTTGGGTATTGTTTAGAAACATACCAAACATATTCTCCGTCACTTTTTATAAAATATGCTTGTAGAAAGAGATGGTGGTTGTGATTGCAATGGCGCGCGCGTTAGACGATAAAGCAGCAGCAATATAAAGCGATTACTAATTGTCTGAAAACGCTCCCATCATATACTGTTAAAGAGGTATTGTCACTCTATAGATCTGTACTCTATGGTTTGAAAAAACGAGGTATATTATACAAAGTTTTGCACAAATTAGCTCACCAACAGCTATCTATAATTACCGATTTGTGCAAATCTTTGACATTGCATTTTAAGTTTTAAAGTGTGTTCTTGCTTGTTTCACAGTTTGTGTGTTCATTATTCATGATCATTAATTCATGATAAAAATTGAGTTATTTTGACTATGAAATAATACGCTAAACAATAAACAATTTAATGATTGACGGTTTAACTTATTTTCTTTTCTATTCTATAGATTGTTTTCCGGTTTACAACACTTTAAAACGTAGATTTTTGAGCACAATTTCGGACCCTCCTTGCTGAACTTGTAACTTACAATGTCAAGTTTCACTGAAGCTTTTTAAAAACTATTAACTAGATGCTACATACATTTACTATCTAATCTAACTATTGTTATGTACCTAATTTAATTGGATAAGAAGTGGTCTTATGTTGCTTTATATATTTTCCTTGAGATTTTTTGACACGAGAAATTTTATCCATTTAAATTAGATTTTCGATTAGGTTTTTAACATTTTAAATTATGCTATGATACAATTTTCAAGTTGAGGCATGTCTCTGTAATTTTAATGTTAATTTTGTTTAGTCGACAAAGTTCTGTTAGCATGAGTCAGAGCGATGTATGTTCCGTTAAATATTCGGGCCAAGTTCGCAAAATAGAGTAGAAACCCACATTAGACAACATTCTTTCGAAAGGCTTTTTTGAATCCGATCTCTATTATCATATATACTAACCCTTTAAATTTAAACTCGACGGCAAAAAGATTGTTCTCAAAAGGGAACTACTTCCGCTGCAATGTTTTTCAGAGAAGTTCTGCTATTGTATAAAATAATTTTATCACCTCACTTGAAAGCCTTTTTTACTTTTGTTTCGGAAGTATTTTGTATGGTCTGACAATTAGCATCGGAATCAGCTAGCCGTCACATTCATACAAGAACTGTCAAAATGAACACGATGGCGACGGCGAGCGAGTTAGACAATAAGCCTTCTTGTTACGCAAGAATATGTGGCTTTATCGTGTTTTATTACGTGTGTCAATTTGTTGTCAAAAATTACTTGTTGTTTCTTCATGTTGGTATGTTTAAAATCTCGGCGTATCTGGATTGGATCTGATCTTTTTATTAAGTCCTTGCAATGTTTCTCTTTCTGATTATGTATGTATTTTTTTGTTTTATGTTACTAAATGTTTTGCAGAGGGTTCCGATACTGAGGATACTGTCAAGGGCGCCATCGGTCCCAGAAAACAGAGAGGTATGTGTTTGTTAATTTCATCTTACTCCATAACGTTACGGCAATGTTTTCTTTTAAAGTATATGCTGCTATAAAAATGTTACTTAAGTGTTTTAGACAAGTTGTCAACCCTGATTGAATAGCTCGTAGCAGAATTGAAAAAAAAAATACAGCTTATATAATGTAAATGCGAAATTAATCTTTATTTTAATTTAATTTTGAAATAACTGAATCTTCGAAAAAATATAGCACTTTTGTTTTTTTATATTCAAACATCTAGAATCCATTTTGTTGTCTTTTGACTTGGAAACTGTAACGTTTAGGAGTATGGTGATTTGAAATTCTCTTCGGAATAATGCATGGTTTTGAGAGCATGTACGTTGCACATTGTTTCAAATATAAATTACTGTTTTAATATTAAATAGCTACTTGACCCTGCTTAGCCCGGGAGCGATTTAGCGACGGTTAAAGGCAAAAGATAAAATGACTAGTAAAAAACCGTATCATAAGACTCATAAGAGGGCGTCGTTAAATCATATGATGTTTTGAAAAATCAAACAAATGATAAATCACACGGCGGGTGGTTTGTGAATATTGATGTGCCGATGGAACGTTTCCAAAATTGCGAAATTGTTAAGAAGTTTTACATAGGAAAATTGAAACTCTATATCCAATATGAAAATTTCCTTTAATGCTTTTAACATTTTTCGTGAACTTTTCCAGTTTTTGGAAAGTTGCAACTTGCACATCTGTACTTATGAAATCTCGCCACCAACCAAACCAAAGGATCCCTAGAACGGAAATATTACATGATTTGTGAACGCCCCCCCACCCTCAGCTAGGCTATTCAGTGAAACCACGACTATAGAGTCCCATCATTCCCGTTGTTCCAGATTTCGAGGAGGATGAGGATAGTGACGAGCCGATGCCGCGGCCGCAGCCTCCCCGTCACTACCTGCACGACAACAACGTTCAGGTGACTATCTGCTTTAGTACCAATGCAGCGTAATGGCGCCATTTGTTAATGACGTCACAACCGTTTCTTAGCAGGTACAGTGCGTCGGTTTTCTTTACGTCTGACGGCATCATGGACTCCCAAATGTTTTCAAAAATAGTGTTGTCATGGATCTGTACATAATTATGTTTCTATGAAAACACCAAATCACCGGGTGGTCCCAAAACTTTATTTGTTGAGTGTAGTTTATAGTTTTTTTTTTTATTATGTTTTTATTTTTTATGCTCGGTTTTTATTTGAAAGAGAATAGCGTTTTCCTTTTTTTTTTTCAGAGCATGGCGACTAGTGTTCAAACGCAATCTTAAGTTTCATTACCAGTATTTATCGCTTGAGGTTTGTTTTTTTTTATTATTATTTATTTGTTCATATAAGTATTATACAATTTTCAAATTACAGTTGTCGGCAAACTTCCTGAGTAATAATCTTTTATGCGTAAGAACAGATTTAACGTATATGCATTCATCTGTCTATCTTTACAATCCGATTATATTTCAAAGTACATTTTTAAAGTTCTTCAAAAATTTTCGACGAGTCTTAGGAATCATGTTATAGGCGATGCGGCTAGCAACCCATCACTATTTTGATTCCTCTTCCCACCTATACGCCTACAATCATGCTAAATGTAGCCCTTAGGTCTTGTTACCTCAGGCTCTGTCTACCCCGGAAGGGATATAGACGTGATTTGTATGTGTGTTCAAAAGTTTTGGTTCAGTTTGGTTTTTATTTGAAGTTGATTTACCTTTTTTCTTTTTCCAAAGAAGGAGAGGCAAATGTAAGAAACCAGTTATACCTTACGTTTTTGACATGACTAAAGCCTCCGTTCCCGTCGAAAGTGATATACGTCATTATTTACTATGTAGATATTATTTCATATGGCACTTTCATCTGGCTTAATGCTGTAAGATACGAAATTATACCTGCACGTATCTATTTATCTACTTTCATTCTAAACACCTCGCACCACACTTTTTATGGTATAACTCTCTTATTCACAGGACACCCCTCCGCCGCTGCCCGCGCGCACTGGGCACTACTACCCGCGGACATAGTGGCGCCCTCTATGTAATAAAATAACTTAATTATACTATACTATCATTATCACTTAATTATCAAATTTATCAATGGACAGACTCGTTTTTTTTTAAATGACTGTCGTGAAAACGGCCTTGTAAAATTTAATTTCAATGTGTAAAAGCATTATGGGTACAACATACCATGAGACGTCAACTTATTAAAACAGATGACATGTTTTAGATGACCGGACAGGTTAGTGGTTTGTGACCTATGAGCTACTTTCAAAAGCGTCTAAAACATGAAGTGATCTCTTAAGTCAAATTCCTTATATTTTGTTTCTTTAGATACTTTCATAAAGGCAAGCAAACTAGTTCATAAGTTGTGCAGACGTCGATTTATAGACGCACCTACTTTGTGACCGTACACAAGGTCCTAATCTAAAGAATCAAGGTATAGTCTCATGGTTATTATGTGTTGTCTCTTTCAAACAAATAATAGTTAAAATAGTTATGCGTATTTGTGATCAGAAACAGGTATATTTGTATAATGAAACAAAAAGCAATTTCTTAATATATATTAAAAACTTTCCAAAAGTAGGTAAGCAATTTTAAGTAACTTATACTTATCATGTTCCTTTGCTATATATTTCTTTGAATATGTTTGTGAGCGAAATCACAGAGATTCGTCTCAAGATAAGATACAAAGTCGTGTATCTGTTTTCCCCTCCGTCTTTACCTATATCGGGTTTTTTTCTAAATTTGCAACGGAAAATTAGAAAATAATGTAACTTAATCGTGGATTGAATCAAGTGAAACATGTTACCCCAGTAGCTGTAGTCGGCTCCAGTAGGCAACGACAAATGTTTTGATATTGTAGATTTATTGGCATAATATATGGCTTCGTCGGAATTGTTTTTAAAACGAGAGTATATTAATGTAAGATACCTTATTTTGTAAGATACCTTTTTGCTTGTGTCTAGTCCCCATGCTATTACAGTTTGACAACAAAAATAATGTTCCACAATGTACCTGCGCAGTAGACCAATTTTAGTAGCGCGGGAAACTCTGGCGCTGTTATTGGTCGATCGATTTTGTACCAACAATGGCAAAATCGTGTAAGCGGGACAGAGCTAAGAATGCAAAGCAAGCAATACTCTGCCAGTTGCGCTTGCAAATAAAATTCAATATAGATTATTTACACGTTCGGCTACTATCGGAAACTGGTCTGCGCTTCTCTGCGCAAACGAATACTGCCGGTGCGCATTATATTTGTTGTCAAACTGTACGTTTGCTCTGAGTATTAATAAACTCTTTATGTTTTCATAATTTGTAGACATTGAAATGAAATTATGTACAAAACGAGATTTAGACGTGTTAACCAATATATCCTATCTTTATTGTACGGTTTTTCCATTGGCTAAATATTTTTTCTTGAAACTAGAGTTGACGAATTTTTATGAACGAAGTTCCCGCGTGTTTCTCAGAATAACTTACGGGCATCAACTCGTATGTACTTAAATATTTTTACTTCAGACGCGAGCCCGCGTTTGAAATGGAATGGAGACTGCCCGTGCATAAAATACAAACATTGTTGGAAATGATACTCAGATTTATCTTTCAAATTACACGAAAAACGTTCCAATTCCCCCCCAAAGCGCGATCCATGGTCATGGAGGTCGATTAAACACGACTATATGAAACAAATCTCAGTATATTTTCTTGCACCGCATCGCATGAATAAAACTTCCTAACATACGCGATATATTCTGCTCAAATACTTGTAGTTTCATTTCAATGTAACCAAATAATAATCGATGTAGTGGTGCGGTCAAGAGACCGTGAACGAGGTTCTATTCTTTATATTGTCCTATGTCTATTATGAACATGTTCGTTTTCTGTCTTCCATTCGTCAATTCCTTCCAAAATGTACAAATATGTCAATTGTTACTTCCTGTCAGCTATGTTGGAGTTGGAGTCAAAAAAAAAATTAAGATCTTTTTAGGAATGTCGCAACGCCTAGCACTAAAATTTGACTGTCGCTACGTCTCTTTGCCTTTATAAGCTAGTAGAAAAAAAGCAAACTTAGCGACAAGCTTGTGCTAGGCTAGCCGTTTAAAAATGGCAGCTAAAGTAACTAGCTCTCGAAATTTTTTTTTCGTTGTTTTTCATTTTTATGCTTTTTTTATCTTTGTAACATTCCAGTGTCGTAGCCTGCTTGTAAATTACTGTTTCAAAAGCGGCGTCGGCACCTAATTTAAGTACTTAATTTAATTTTAACGCACCTCTCATGGATTTCCCTTAAATTGCTCATTATTTTATTGTTAGCTAAGACTGAGAAAACGTTGGCCACCGAACAAGTGGAAATGCCAAATTGTAGTAAACCAAAATGTATATTTTAGTTGAGTACCATATTATGTACTTTTCACGACATTTGAATTATCCAAAAATGCACTGTACTTATTTTTAAGTGACTATGTTTATGTTATGTTGTAATCTCATGTTGATATTTTTGCTTTTATCGGCATTATGACAGCATCGCATCTGCTTATTTTTGGACGACTTATTCATATTATTTCATTGTAATAAGAGTTCTTCATCTAACGTCATAGTACAGTTAGCAGCATAACTAACTGAACAAAAAAAACCGTTAAAAAATTCTAGATGTGACCACTTGTACTGTTTAATTCCTACTGCTAGCGGTAAGAAACCGTGACGGAAGAAGGTACCCTGTGCTATGAATAAATTAATGTAAATGAAAGTTTTTTTTACTAAGATACGGCGTTAGGTGGTAGATTCCGACTGCAAGTGTTAAAAAAAGTGGATTTAAAATTTTTCTTAAACAACAAATATTTTAAGTATCTCAGATATTTTTTACGCGAATGCTGTACGAAAATTCAAAAATAGACTGTAAAAAGACGAGGCTACGCGTAGGATATTAATATTTCGTTACACGTTCACCATTTAGGTTAAGTATTTTGCATATCATTTTTATTCGGCTATTAAGTGAGGCGTATACCTGAACGAATAATATAAAATGTGATTTGGATGTTAGTTGACCTCGATGCACGGGATGCATGTAATTATCAGACCTTCCAGATTTAGTCTTAGTTTGAACATTGGGGCTTATCCTGACTGATCCGTAGGGTATCTATCCCAGGGGTATCGATTGGGATAGCCCGGCTGTGGTACAGGTTCTACGCGAGATTTAAAGCTAAGGCGGAGACATATCTGTTCTTAAAAAAATAGGGATTTCAATATAGCTGCACATTGAAGAAACGCGTGGTATAGCGTTGTTTGTCCATAGACCAAGTAAAAATTTTTTTTTTACTTTTTCAAGATCCATTTGTATACCGTTACCCTGTCTGTAAATCCTTTGAAATGCACTTGCAGGCGTTCTAGCGCTTGCTATTCTTTATTTATGACGTTTCCCAGACCAATTAAAAAATAGAGGTAGAATACCGCGAACTACAAAGTGAGGCAGAGTAAATTTACGCCTTGCCTCATGGCTGCATAAGCAGCTTTACCTATTAACTTGGCAGCATTTGGTTGCCCTTGTGTGCGTGCATACAGTGGTATGCACACGGCAAGGCGTAGTTTGAACTGGCCTCATTTTGCCATTCGTAGAACTCCTACTTTAATTTTTATTTAGTCTAAGATTGAAAGATGGCTCCCAAAGTTTTCGAGTCAAGTGCAATATTGATACGTCTTGCCGAGGCATTGTGATTGTTTTAGTTTTATTTTTATTTTCTTAGTTTTATCTTTAGCTTAGATCCAAAGCATAATCGTAGTGTATAATGAACCAAGTACAATTTGAGCCTTTTATTTAGCTATTAATAATGTAAAATGCTATAAGCGAGTGGATGAAAAAAAAATGAAAATCAACCATCTCTATGTTTAGTCAATGCCTCAGGATATTTCCCATACTCCCGCAAGCTGTGCTCCTACGACATAACAACACGACCACGACTCACTTGTTTTCTATGTTCATTGCGTGCTCTGCCAGGTGGTCACTGTGCGGCAAGCGTCTCGGATGCGTAATGGACTACGAAAACGCTCGCTGCGCCAACTGTCGTAGTCAGGCCGTTAGAGATACAATTATACTCACGGTAGAAGTTGCAAGTTACTCTTCTCTGTTCATTGCGTGCTCTGTCACGTGGTCACTGTAATGGACAGGGAACAAGCTTGCCGCACCGCCGGTCACGCAGTCGTGTCCGAAGCGCATGTGTAAGCCACGAAGCGTTTCATGCGCCGCATGGACGTCAAAATCGACGAATATGTCAATAAAACAGAACTAATGTGTCTAAAAGAACGTCATTGCGCAGAGCGTTCTTACCCGAGCATTTGTAAAAGAGCAATCAATGTAAGCTTTTACAACATTAATCGATTGCGATCGATTAGTGTGATAGCTTTGGCTGATAAATCGATCGACGTTGTTCGATACCTTCGATCGACTCGTGTGATAGCGTTGGTCTAGTAGAAACTACCGATCGACGTCGACTGTTCCATTCTACCATCGACGACCGATGGATCGGTGGGGTAACACCCTAACCCCGAGCGTTCAACGTCCACACCACTCGAATATTCGACGCCGAATACACATTACACGCGAATGTTCTCAGTGAGGACGCTCCTTTGCTCGTAATTAGTTTTACTTTGATATATTTGTAGATTTTGATGATGAAACAAAACGTTTGAAACTCTCTTCGTAGTTATAGCTTCAAGGGTACAAATGGAGACCGAGTAGTTCCTTAGAATGGCAATGAAATGAATGTCGCTACTATACAAAAAAGCCCTCACTTGTTCTTTAAGTTTATTTGGATATGAAAATGATATTGTGAGAAAATATAAAAGCATATTATAACATGAGTAATAATAGCAGTAATTGTGATTAATAAAATATATATGTTTCTCTGCATACATTTATCTGATAAGATGTTAAGTTTTTTGTAAATGAACCACATCACTACGATATTTATGATGGCATCACAGACGGGATAACTCGTGATAACTTTGATAAAATATGTATAAAGTACAAGTATTTATACCGCACCGTATTGAACCTGTAAAGTACTTTTATTCTGCATACAAGTTACTACTTAAATAAGTACTAAGTACATAATAATCTTTTGTACCATTCAAATAGATTTTGTAATAGTACTAGCGTATGTAGTTTTTATGTCTACTATCCAATAAGTTATAATAACAACATATATGTATAATAATATAAAGAAGCACAAAAATCAGAGCACTGTTCGTGTCGTTTTTATATAAACATCGTTTTATATCCGTGTTGTATACGTGTAGGTCACCATATACTGCGATATGTATGTTATGTGTGATTATATAACCAGTTTCATGCGGTTTTGTATTTGTGTATGAAATGCTTTTTGAGCTACGCAGCGTTGTGGCGTATAGGTGAAAAACTTAAGGACAAGTATTGCTCCGAAGTAAAAAAATCTAAGTTCGTTTCGTGCCGTCCCACTCAGGCTAATAGTCGTTAATAGTAGAGTGAGAAGGATGGTATGATACCAATTTAGAATTACGGAGTAGCCCCCCTGTTGCATGCAATATTGTACAGGACTAATATGGAAAGTAAATTTGTTTAATACGGACCCATTACTCGCACATACAACAGGCACTTTTAAGTTTTTCATCTATACTGTCGTTTGATGAAAGATGACAAACCATGTAGCCGCGGAACCCCTATTCGTAACGGCTGGTTAACCTAACCGTCGTTTGTCCTTCTCTTCTCTGCCACTTGGCATTTGCGTTTGTTAGACAGTGATTAAGTAACAATTGCTACGAGAATGTGAATCACGGGATGGGCATTTAGAGGCCTATTTACTCGACTAACCTTAAAATAAAGTCTGTACTGAGAGAAATAGTGTATGATCGCATCTGATACGTTTACAGAGATGGGTTCAATGTATTCGAGTAACAAATAACAATTTATAACAAACTAGCCGTTGCCCACAACTTCGTCTGCATAGAATTCGTTTATCGCTATCCCGCAGGAATTACGCAATTTTCCGGGATAAAAAGTAGCCTATGTGTTATTCCAGACTATAATCTATCTATGTCCCAAATTTCATCCCAATCTGTCCAGCCGTTTTTGCGTGAAAGAGTAACAAACATCCAAACATACAAACTTTCACATTTATAATATAAGAAGGATTTATTCGAATTATTTATTTGTTTCAAACGTGAATGAACTTGGCAAGAATAATTATTTCTTTGAATAAGTAAATGTACTCGTAGATCAGTACAAAGACATGTTTTTATAGTCAAGTAAGAATAAAAATATGAGAAACCCAGCATTTCATAAATATGTAACTATGTTCAGATTATCTGCTATCATGTTTCAATAAAGTAGTTTGTGTGGATCATTTATGATTGAACTAGCTTCTCAGTCTGCGTAGAATTATACATATAAACCTTCCTCTTGAATCACTATCTATCAAAAAAAAACCGCATCAAAATCCCTTGCGTAGTTTTAAAGATCTAAAAGCATACATAGGGACAGACAGACAGAGGAAAACGACTTTTTATTGTGTAGTGATGAATATTCTATACTCATGAGTCGTGATTGATTATTCGAATAATTATCTATACTAATCTATACTAATATTATAAAGAGGAAAAATTTGATTGTTTGTTTGTTTGTTTGCATTGAATAGGCTCCGAAACTACTGGACAGATTTTAAAAATTCTTTTGCCGTTAGAAAGCTACATTATCACTGAGTGACATAGGCTACTCTTTACCGCGGGAAAATACCTTTTCCTGCGGGAAAATTAATTTACCGCGGGCGATGCTGCGGACGGAAGGCTAGTTTAATATAAAAAGGCCCATCTCTGTGCTTAAAGCATAATTAGTAATTTTGTATTTCCTGCTAAAAGATTTTTTCTCAGTAAAGTCTTTTACGGTCCTTGATTGTACGCAAATATATCGCGTGCCCTTCTGGAGTGGAACTCTAGTCTCTGTCCGCTATTGTCCATATTTGGTCAAAAATTATGACCATGCTACAAAAAACTAACTAACGTAACACCCAAAGTAGCCAAATAGTTTGCTAACTTTTTGGCCACTTTGGGTCTCACGAACTATTTGACGCTAACTGTACCTACTACATGTCTGATATCAAATCTATATCCAAGGCCTATTTCATCATCTGTTCCTAGAGAGTTTAATATGGTTGTGACCCCAACGAACGGATTGACCCCTGGTAAAGTTTATGTAGTTGACACTAAAGTATGTTATGTGCTAAAAATTGTATATATGCGAGGCAACGCTGCGTCGCGCGAGGCGTATATGTACTTACATTATTGATACTGTAAGGAATTTATCATTGCAATTATAAACATTCCATTGCTTGTGAATAGTTGTTTTATTTCAAGTTTAAACATTTTAGTGAGTTAAGTAGGCTTATTACCTAACTCGCTCGCAATCGCCATCGTGTTAATTTTGACAGTTCATGTATGGGCTGACAATTGGCATCGGAATCAGTTAGCTGTCACATTTATACATGAATTGTCAAAATGAACACGATGGCGATTGCGAGCGAGTTAGGTAATAAGCCTACTGGTCCTTAACTTCATTCGTATTAGTTTATAAGAATTTTCTTCCATGCTGGTCTGGGAGCAAAGAAAAAACAGAAAGTATCAGTTGCTTCTCTTCCTGCGCCGATGGTAAAAGTTCATCGAGGGATTGGGCGAAAATATTAGGGTTCATGTTATATGGGCGATGCGGGTAGCAACCCATCACTGTTTTGATTCCCCTTTCCATCCATACGCCCACAATCATGCTAAACGTGGTGTTTAGGTC
This sequence comes from Pandemis corylana, assembly GCA_949127965.1. NCBI lineage: Eukaryota > Metazoa > Arthropoda > Insecta > Lepidoptera > Tortricidae > Pandemis > Pandemis corylana. The sequence goes on from OX421871.1 coordinate 5,632,828, forward strand.
TTGTTACCTTAGGCACTGTCTACCCCGTAAGATATGTAGTTCAATTCAGATCCAAATTAAAACAGGCGAAAAATGTTAAATGGAACATTTTTATTTTGATATAATATTTTTAAGTTATGATCCATTTGAGTATTTGAATTTTGATTAATAAAAACACAAAAAAAAACATCATTCAATTGCCAAAAAAAATATTTATTTCAAAGTAAAACTAAAACTTTTATTTTGTGTAAATAAAATAAAATAATAGTGTCTTGACAGTCTTAAGTATATGGCGTGCCTATAGACCGACCTCTTAAACGAGTCCTCGCCTGCGCGGCACAGGGGCGCGGGGTAGGCGACAAAGGGGACCTCTCTCGGTGCGGGCGGGTAGGGCGCCTGCCGCCCGCACCTCTCGCGGCCCCCTTTGACGTCCCACCCCGCGCCCCTCCCTGCACCGCGCGGGCGAGGACTCATTTAAGCGGTCGGTTTTTAGCCCGTTTGTGTTTCGTAGCTATCACCTACTATTATCCAAATTGTGTTTTAAGTTTCATTCATTTTGAATATCCAATTGGAAAGTTTTCTTTCATTACATATTATCGTGATAACGAATGATGATTTTACAAACGAATAGGTATAATTAGATTAATTAGTAACTTACACTTAATCATGATCTAAAACTAAACATTGACATAGGAAAGATTAGCATTCGCACTTGTCAGGTTTTCAGATCCAAAACAATCACAATGGGCGTTTCGTATTTTTTTTCTAACATTATTTTTTATAACAGGACATGATCTTTTATAATTCCTAAAACTAAACCTGGCACACAAATAATTCAATAAATAGTCTAACATTAGATCTTAAAATTCGTACCTGAGTAAGTATGGCAACTCTTAAAGTATTACAAGGTTCTATGTTTTATTCTAATTTTTAAACACATACACAGCTTTGTACCTGTCGAGTGTCATATCTTAACTACCATATACAGGGAATTGCCCCCCATTTGATTTTCCGAAGTCGGTTAAAATAAATACTGGGCTTTAAAATGCATGAAAAACTCCGACCTGGAACTGAGCAATAAAAAAACAATATCGACTGTACTTGTTTAAATTGCACTATCTTACAATATGTCTACTCAATTTTAAGTCAATCCCACCATTAGCTGTGGGGCAAATTTGACTTGCTAGATATAACCCAAAAGACATTCTCTGAACTTTTTCAATTTAGTCTACCTAAAGCTGCGTCAGGTATTGGATTGTTACAGAATTTTCTCTAAGCTGCATCTACAATCTCGTGACATCCGGTTCACAGTCCTTCGGTCTTTTCTTCCCTCCAATCTCGGCGTAGATATCTTCCAAGGTCCGCATCCGCGTCTCCGGCACGCAGACGACAATGTAGACCGTGCTGATGAAGCAGACGCCAGAGAAGATCCAGAAGACTGTGTACATGCCTGCCAGATCGGCCAGGGGTTGGAAGTAACGAAGTTCTATGGACACCAGGGCGCAGGCAAGCGCTATGACCAGGGAGGTGACGGTGCCACGAAGCTAGAAGAAAAGTGGAAAGGTGAGTTATGTTTTGAATTTTCGCGACTCAAACTCAAACTCAAACTTTTTTTTTCTCTCTCTTCACTCATAATCCTACACACCGTGTTTTAATTATAGTCTTGTTTGTTTTTGTTTTATTTTATTTTATTATGTTACTAATACTAGTGCCTCATTATTATCCTACTAATATTATAAATGCGAAAGTTTGTGAGGATGGATGGATGGATGGATGAGACGATGTAAGTGCGTATGTTTCTTTCTCACGCTGAAATGACTAGACGGATATGGATAACATTTGGAACGGAGATAGCTGGTAACCTAGATTAACACAGGTCACGCTTAGCATGATTGTGGCGGTAATATTCATTGCTTTTAAATAATGATTATAAAAACGTCTCACCTGGAACGAGAACATCTCGGTCAGGACGACAAACGGCACCGGCTGTATGCCCGCCGCGTCGCAGTAGATGCAGAGGCAGAGCGCTGCTGCCGGCACCCAGCCGCCGCCGCCGTACGCCAACCAGGCGCCCAGTAGGCACATGGCTGCGCCGGACACCAGGCACGTTACGGCTAGCAGCGGCTGCGACAAAATACAGCTGAAGAATTAGCAGATACTTGTCACTGATGTCGTGCCGGGGTCGCCAGGTTAGACAATGCTTAAGTGACAGGCAGCGGTAATGCAGCGCAATTTGTACGCATCTGGTAAGCCCCCATTGGACGTCATTACTTGCGACCTAACCAAACTCCACCGTTTGTAATACCTTGCAACCTTCAGATCCTACAGGCTTTAATGACTATCTGGGGGCACGGTAGTTAATTTATATGCCCAACAGACTTTCGTTTGTTGCTACACTCTTGACAGGGTGAGTGAGGCGTCAGGCTCGTACATGTAACTTTCTTTTGAAAATTAATAGTTTATGGTTTCCCCTTAACTACTTTCTACACCTTATTACTTGAACCCAGAGCTACAGTTGGTAATACAGAGCGCTGATGCCCACTCTCACATCAGGTCCCTTGGTCGCCGTTTACGACACCCACGAGAAGGAATAGTCCCTCTTATTCTAGAACCGGGGCATGGCACAGCCCAATAAACCATTGACCGCCAAATGAACAGCATGTAGATGCTTTAAGTCGTAAGGATAGTGTAAGAACAGCTTTATTCTAAAGACCCACCTTCCTCCCTGTCCGTTCTACCAAAGTAGACGCAGTGCAGGAACCCACGAACTGGACAACGCCCAGCACAGCCGCCTGCTGGTTCGAATCCAGCATCCAACCACTTTGGCCTTTGCTTGCTTCACCAAAGATCCTAGACGCGAAGTGGAGCACGGCCTGGCAGCCGCACAGCTCCCTGGCCAACGTTATGATGACCACTATGCGGAACGCACGGAATGCGCTGCGGTCTGAGACTGAAAAAGAAAACATGTACTTATTATAAAATACAGGATTACTAAACTCAAGTGGTTGTGGACTGGCCACGTCTGCTCTTGAAGTTCTTAAATAGAGACTTAAAAGACCGCAGCACGGTAAAGGTGTGAAGATTTGGGGATGGTAGCTAGCAGATTTTGGATGCGACAAACCGAAGAAAAAATGGCGCGTTTTTGAAGAGGCCTAGTCCAGCAGAGGACCGCTACATGCTCAGTATAATCAGTGAACGTCCACTGTTGGGCATTGGGTTTACTCAAATCTGTTCTTCTTCGTCTAGTAATTAGCAGCGATTATTAAAGACACTTCCAAAATATTATTACAAATACTGCGAAAGTGTGTCCTTGGCTTTATTTTACGTAAAAATAGATAACATTGAGTAGTTACGTACTTAGACAGAGTCCGAGAGCTGTAGTGACAAAATAGAATATTTCTTTAAATCTGCGTTTGAAGGTAATTAATTAGTTGTAAGCAGCTTAGCATTAGCAGATCGAAAGCTTCGCGAAACCGTTTATGCGTAAATATCCTACTAATATTATAAACGCGAAAGTATGTAAGTATGCATGGATGGATGGATGGATATTTGTTACTCATTCACGCCAGAACGGCTGGACAGATCTGGATGAAATTTGGAACATATATAGATTATAGTCTGGAATAACACATATGCTACTTTTTATCCCAGAAAATTGCGTAATTCCTGCGGGATAGCGATAAACGAATTCTATGCAGTTGCGGCCAACAGCTAGTAACTTATAAAGCTATATTACAAACCTGAACTAAATCCAGTTACTATGTACGCAGAATTTGCCAAGTGTCTAAACAAGAACATTGTTCTGTATTTTACCAATATCCACCGAAATTGTTCAGCTGCAACCTCGTTATCGTATTTATTCTAAGAAAGTGACGAATCCCCAAAACGTGACTTATATAAATGACGAAGTGTTTGTCTTGTTTGTGTGCGACCCTATCGACTGTCGAGGTCAGGGCTCTGCTCTTGAGTGAAATGTTAGCTTTGTTGTGAGCACTGGAGTGCTGTACTTGACTTGGCTGTAGGTTTTCGGAATGTTTGAACAACGTAGGCAAGGTTTAGCGAATCGTTCACTCGGACCAAATTTAAAGCAAAGACAAGAGTTCTGCGATTGGCAAAGTGAAGCCAATGTAACTACGCCTCGTACACACGTGCAAACAACAGCCAAGCAAACTGCTTGAACACGGTCTCACGTTTTTGGCCGCCGATTTCTTTTACTTCTTAGTGTGTGCGAGTAACAGGTGTCAAATTGGTTAATTAGTTTCTCGGTCACAGCATAGATAGAGACGATAAGAAATACATGGCCATTTTTAATAAATTTGTTATATCGATGTCGTACGTAATTTTTCAACGCACAAAATATAGCGACTTGATCAAACCACCCCTCTGTATGTATTTCAGCACCCAGTACCTATTAGCTACTAGCTCAAATAGTAGCTGAACACAATTTCACTAATGCTGGTCGGGCAGCAAAGAAGAAACAAAGAATGTACCTACCAGTTGCTTTTCTTCCCGCGCTGATGGTAGAAGTCCATCGAGGGAATGGGCAAAAATCTTAGGAATTATTTTATAGGCGATGCGGCTCGCAACCCATCACTATTTTGATTCCCCTTTCCACCTTCACGCCCACAACTATGCATTTTTTTCTTAAACCATGAGGAAATTACACAGTAAATAAATAGGTTATGAATTAATATACAGGAGGATGGTCAAGTCTATACTTGGAAAAACAAATGAATTTAAGTATGTCGCCACCCTCACCCCCCTAGGCACGCAGCACCCAAACGGTTTCCCACCGAACCGACTAATGATGTTTACCCACTATTTACCCCTAACAACGACCATTACGTACATGATCTCATTGCTTGCATCATCTCATTAGTAGCAGATGCTAATGATTGTTAAGGGTAACCTAGCTGAGTCAGCTAACTTTTCATTTATGCCGGTCTAAAATAAGAAATCAAACGTTTAAGTTTAAACGATACTTAATCGGTTTTAAATGGACTGTTAACTGCTGTAATGAGGTGTCGTCGCCTCAATTTTTAGAAAGATGTCAACTAAGTTTTGGCCGCGACTTCATCTGCGGATGGTTAGATTAATTAAAATAAACGGTTGTGCGGTAAGTGCGGTTTTCGTATAGGCACAATTTCAATAGATATGGCGTAATAAGGTTTTCATTTAACAAATCTACAGAAACGTTTTTTTGTACATACATAAATCACGTCTTTATCCCTTACGGGGTAGACAAAGACTAAGTTAACAAGACCTAATGACCACGTTTAGCATGATTGTGGGAGTATGGATGGAAAGGGGAATCAAAACGGTGATGGGTTGCTAGCCACATCGCCTATACAACATGATCCTTAAGATTTATTTTGTATTTCAACATTTTTGTTTTCTCTCTCTCAAGCTCAAAATAAAGAGAAGTTTTTAGAAGAAGAAGAACTAACAACTGGTTTCGGAGCTGAAATGGCTGAAATTTTGTTTTGTGCGATTTCAATGAGAACGGTTTAATCTATCGATATACAGATGTAGATAGGTATAAATATAACATTACTCTTTAACACTACTAATGTGGTGCTATCAGGCAATCTAAAACATAACGTGCATTAAATTATTGAATCCTTTTTATCCCGGTTTAAAGCCAAGATATTCCATACCAGACATCAAAAAACTTACATAGAGTTTTGATGGCATCCTTGAAGCATCTACTGTTGTTTTCCTGGTCTCGCTCCAACACCAGCAGTTGCAGCTGGCTCTCCACCGCCGCTTCCGACTTTTCACGACACAGAAGCCAGGCCAGCGCGTCCCGAGCCTCCTATACACAAAGCCCGCATTCATTTATAGTTAGTTCAAGACATATAAGTCTCCGGTATTTTCGACGCAGTTGCGTGCATTAAGGGTAGACTGAAGAAATTGCGGGTAGGATGATGTTAATGTAGTGTAGAACGAGCATGATCTACCCACATTTTAGCACGTCAACTGCAATGCCGTTCATTCTACCCGTGACCATAATGCATTTTATTTTATTCCTCCGAGTCCAAAAATGTATTTAGGAGGAAATTAAAAATATACAGAAAAAGTAGCAAAGTTACGGAATATTTTTACTGCGCATTTTATTTAAACCTTAATTCTCACCTCTATCTTTCCCATCTTCAGCAGATAAGACGGCGTTTCGGGCATGGTCGCAAACATCAGCAAATGGAATAGAGGAACCGCCAAACAGATCCACAGCACCACGTAATAACTCAGATATGCCCCCATTATGTACATAACAAGGTTTCCCAGGTTCTGGCTCAGGACAACGAGGCTGCCTAGAGTGCCTCTGATGGAGTCCTCACTGATCTCTTTGATGTAAAGAGGGGTGACGACGTAGGAGCCGCTAACTCCGAAACCCATGATTGCTCGAGCAGTAATTAGGGCCCAAGTGGCTGTAGAGTAGAGCTTCAAGCTCCAACAAAGCTGAAAAAGAAAGGAAGGCATCAGACTGATTGACGGGGGGAAGGATCAGCGTTAATACTAATGGATTTTATCACTTGCAAGATGTGAATGGGCCCACAAATTTTGCCGAAACAAGAGTCATACTAAATTAATCCTAATTATGCATCCTACATTGGTTTTGCCAGTGCCGGTTATATAACTTGTTTATTACGGGGTACAAGCTGAAATTACTGGCTCGTGAGGTATTCTACCTTAACCCCTCTAGACAGACAACGCATCTCCTGTGTCGCGGGCGTCCTTTGTTGGTGGTGCTCCCTTCCTTGCATCAGGTGATCAAGGTAGTCGTCTGCCTTCGCTGTGTAAAAAATATACCCATCACCAATAGATACACTTACGGCCATACAAAATGACGTAAGCAGCAGAGCTTTTTTTCTTCCATAGTTGTCTACTATGTAGCCAAAAATGAAGACAGCCGGTGTGCCCACGAGGTAGACGACGGAAGCCATCCAGGAGACGTCTTCAGCTGACACGTCCAGGCTCTTGTCAGCCATGAGTTTGGGACCCATGGGGGAGAGCCAGCCCACTCCTGTGCCGTACGAGAACATCGGTAGGACCACTGGAAATAAAGGTACATTAAATATTTCATGTTTACAATACAATACAATACAAATATTCTTTATTGAACGCCACAAATCAGTACAAAACAATACAGAAACAAAGAACAAAGTAGACAATAGGCGGTCTTATCGCTTAATAGGCAACGAAAGGGATGTTTTAGCCACTGACGTTTATTTTAGGTCAAAAGACATCATCATTATTCCCAGCCTATATCATCACACTGCGCCCAGTGCGGATTGGGAACATCACACACACCATTAAATTGCTTCGCAGGTGTGTGCAGGTTTCCTCACGATGTTTATATTCACCGAAAAGCTCATGGTAAATTTCAAATGTAAGTAGGTAAATTCAGAGGTGCGAGCCCGGACTCGAACTCACAACGGTCTGCTTAAGGTCAAACCACTAGGCTACCACGGCAGAATCCAACCAATCGATCGAAAACATTAGTGGTAGAGCCTAGGTTAGTAGATGCGATGTCGTTAGTTCAAAATTATCAGTATACCTAGGTATACATCATATTAATATTATAATGTAATGTATAGTATTTATACATATATATTCATCTTACTACATTACAGGCATTAGGAGGCCGGATACAATTATTTATACCCCGAAGTATTTAAGTTTGTATTTACATCTTTGTATATAGTTATGTATCTAAATCCGTTGTCTAGTACGTAAATATACTTAACTATTTTACAGGCTTTCATTAGTTTGAGACCTGCAGGCTTATTACGTAACTCGCTCGCGATCGTATTCGTCGTCGAAGACGATTGTGATTCCGATTCCGACCGCCTTGAAACATTGGTATAACGTAAAAAATGATTCCGATTACCCTCGCAATCGAAACGCGAAAAACTAAACAAATTGAATGGACCGATAAGTTTTGTTTTTGCAAACAACTTTAGTGACGAATGGTTTTTATTAAATTAATTGACCCTAATTGACCATCTCGACAATAGTGGGGGATGAGTGACAATTCTGTTTACATTACAAACTCGACAAGAATCTACCCCGATTGCCTTCATGTTGACCACGCATCGCAATTCGAATTGTCACATGTCACCGACATTGTCGGGTCGGTGAAATACGAGCCAGCTCAAATTGGTGTCAATAGTTCCGTGCCATTTATTAATTTACTCATTATCAGCTGTCGAATTTTCCTCTTTCTGTTTACAAGAAGCGAGCAGCATGTCATCAATTTGTTTATGAGGCAAACGAACAAACGTTTGATTTATTAGTAACGCATGAACCTGCAAATGTTCCACAATCTCTTTAAATAGCCACTTGCCTGCATCAGCACGACACAAACAGTATAATCAAATCTATCGGGAACAAATTCCATACATTCCTATTTATAACCTATCTATAGCCTTCATATCATAGCGTCGACAAATAGCGAACACTGCCCGTTATTAATTCCAATAGAGATGGTCAAGTGCATATTGTGAACGCATACGTAAACAGAGAAATCACGTGCACAGTTTCTAGTGTAAGTTTTCGCGTATAAAAACATCTCGAACGCGTTCACGTAATTGAGAAATTAATAAACAATACTAAACAGACAACAAGAAGTAATATATACTCACTTGCAAAATAACGGATCGTTTTCTTACAAAATGTGTATGAAGAGTGACCCCGTTATTTCTATCGTCGATGTATTTGTCCTTAAGTTTCATTGTAATACTTACTCTATGCACTTATGAATCAAGAATCAACTATCAACAGCATGACTGTTCAAAAGTAGTTATAGAAAATCCATGACAGATGTCTAGTGTGTCAATACAATAAAATGTTGAATAAGACCGCACATTTACCGAAAATGTCCGTGACATTTTTAAAAAGTGTTGGTCGCTTCCAACAATAGTCTCATTTGCTTTTCCTTCAAATCTTATTTTCATTATCACTCATACCTACCTACTTAAATAATTTAAATCTTAAGCATGAGTTAATTCGTCTAATGCGCTGTCTCCATAACTTCTTTGGTCCAATTCTGTAACTTGTCTCATTCTTAAATAATGGGCCGTAGATAGGGACAGATAGCGAATTAGTCGAATTAAGTAAGTAAATGCTTTATTGTACAAATATTAAGAAACACGACACATTCATAGAGGTATAAGTAAAGGGGAATTAATGAGTGTCGGATAGCCGGGCATTTTCAAAAAAACATGTACCCTTGACTTTTTTTCCAAAATGATGACATTTTGGGTTTTTCTGAATCAGAATTATTAGCACTATTTATTTTTGTAAAAAAAAAGTGTCCATTGGTTTTTTTGTCAGTTTTGTGACACTATTTTCATACGATTTATATGGGGCGTCACAAAGCTGACACGAAAAAGTTGTATGGGAAATTAAGGTGATCTTGTTGGAAAAAGCGTACACGTTTTTTTGAAAATGCCCAGCCACGTGCCTACCGGTCGGTAGGTGTAAGCTTTAGTGTAAGCTTTAGTGTAAGCTTTTGACACTCCTAACGTCGTGAACGCGTTGGCGTGCAAGAGTCAAATCCATACCTCCCTCCCTACTAATAATATAAATGCGAAGGTAACTCCGTCTGTCTGCCTGTCGGTCTGTTACATTGTTACGCCTAAACCACGGATCCGATTTTTATGAAATTTGGTACAGAGATTCAGTCCCGGGATGGACATAGGATAGTTTTTATCCCGGAAAATCGTATAGTTCCTGCGAGGTAGCGATAACCGAATTCTTCGCAGATGGAGTCGCGGGCAACAGCTAGTAGGTATACTTACTGTACTTAGAGCTAGTACTTACTATACTAAAATAAGTAAGTTAAGTAATAATATGAGAAGTCGTTTTAATCATCATTGAAATGCTTGATATGTTTTAAAAATATTTCCTGCGGAAAGTTCTGGAACAGACCATGCGGCAAACCAGATGGTACCAGTTTACACCGGTTAACTAGTTAATTGATAGGTCAATTATACCGTCAAGAGTGTGCATACAATATTGCACTCAGCTTTTACATGCGGAAATAATGAAGTGGACTTGGGCCTCCTTTTTGAAAGCTTTTTTTTTAAATAGCCTTTTATAGTGTCCCATCCACGAATGGGTCGAACTGTATCCGTAGTAGGGTTGCCACCCGTACTATATTATATAGTATTGTGCTATATTTCAGTTTATTGGACTATACCTATGTTATAGAAAAATAATATACTACGAATAATACTATATTTTCATCGGTAATTCAGTTTACGTGCTTTTTTCAATTAACTGTCACTGGAACCCACAACGCAGCGTTGAGAATTTCAAAACGAAACTTATTTACGTCTCTGGTTTGTTTTTTTTTCTTCAATTTTGTGTGTACTATTTTTTTCTTCAATTTCCCAATAGTAACTACTATACTTTTTGCATTGTCTTGAAAAAAATACTATTTTACCTTCAAAAGAAAGTGGCAACCCTAATCCGTAAGGACTTCTAGACTAAGATAGGATAGTGTCCCACTGCTGGGCAAGGGCCTCCCTTTCTTTCTGCCACTCGTCCCTGTCAAGAGCGTGCTCCTGCTACCCTTTTCGCTATGCAACCAAGTCGTCCCGCCATAAAAGCATATTCAGCAAAAAAACCATAGGCATTCGATACAGTCTTGTGTTGCTGCAAAACTGCAGTAAACAAGAAACATCCAAACTCCGCTACTCAAATCTTCTTCTTCTTCTTCTTCTTATTTGTGGCGTATCAAGTCGTTATAGCGACGACAACTTCGCTAATGTAAAAGTAACAAAAATATATTTAAAAAATCTTGTGACGAAATGTCGGCAACGTTGTACGGTAATGGTCAAAGACCCCCTCCCCCCCTGTCGGGCTCTTAGCCAACGGTCAATGATATCCCTCAGAAACTGCCAGGAAATCATTAGCCATTGCCCAGGGTGCACCGGACCAAGCACTGCTCTTCCCCCCGGAGGGAACCAAAAACGAACCACAGTTCTTGATCACACGTGGAGCTAACCCGACTCGCACCCCCTACTCAAATCAGTAGTAGTAGTACCTAGTTGAGTAGCAGAATAGCAAGGTAAATGTTTTATGTTCATTGACGACATGATAGCCTAGTGGTTGTGACCCTGACTATGAAGCTAGAGGTCTTTGTATAGTGAATACGAATGTTTGTGCCCGATTCATGGATGTTGTATGTATTTAAGTATGTAATTTTTTATCTACATTATATAAGTAAATTTATCCGTTGTCTGGTACCCATAGTAAAAGCTTTCCTTAGTTTGGGACTATGTCATTGGTGTAATTTGTCCCATGATATTTACTTATTATTATTTATTGAAATAAATCTAAGTAAAGTAACGCCTGATTCAATAAAATATGCAAAACTTCAGCTCAAATAGAAAAATCTACTTGACAAAATTAATTGAAGCTGTATTTTCTTTTAAGGCCCATTTAGAGACAGACAAGTATAGATAAATTGTAAAGTGTGACAGATTGGTTGAATCAGGTAAAACCTCGGATGTAATGAAACTTGCATGCAATTCTTGATTTTGTCTGCGTGGACCTTTATTCCACTAGTATTTCAAATTCAATACTATTTTTCACCACTTCCGAGTGTTCGATTTTTTCGAATGATGTGCTTTCAAAAATCGATGCCTTGCTCTCCGTTATATAATATCTGCCATCCATTAATACCGTTATTTAGGTATTCCAATTGATGTTATGATTTCAAAAACGCAACGTTCGCAGACAAATGAGACAATGCAAAGTTGTATATTATATTCCTACGCTTAATTAAACCAAAGCACATAAAGAAAAAATCCACTATAAAGAAAGCACTGGGCGAGGCGGAAAATAGAGTGATCCTATTGGTTGGATTTCCCTCGCACGCTGCTTGGCTACCTCGCAAACTCTAAGCAAACAAGACCTACCCCAATTAACGCCACGTTATGATATTATAACAGTTGTAACAACCGACGATCGGTCATATCTGCACTTATAATACTCGTTTTTGTTTTTCAAAAGCGGGTCAATAAAGTGTATCCATATCAATGTTAGAAAAAGTATGTATAAGGTCTTTTTTAATGCATTTTTTTTCAGAACTGGTTTTTTTTCTACAGGATAAACATGGCCCGAGTGGTTTATGACAACATTTTTATTCGGGCCTTTCAGTTTAAGGTTGTACCTTCTAATAGGTATTGTAATGAGGTTTGTGTATTAATTTGTCTGTTCGTTTGTATGGACTGGGTAACTTTAAATAATCCAGCCCAGTCTTTCTGGCAGTAAGCAAGAAATAAAATTCAAACGGGAATAACGTGTTTGTTTTCTTTGAAGTTTTTGTACCTGCACGTACAGGATAATATTAAATTATAGCCATCAATTAATGAAAACGAATCACACGATGCATTGCATTCATAACTTTAATTGAAATAGAGAAGAAAAAATAATTGACTCGTTTTCACAATTAAAAATGTTACAACGTGGATAAAGTGCTACTAGCGAAATGAAACTTTTAGTAGGTAATGTTTTAAAATAAGTTCCCCGCTGTTCTTATGGAAAAAGTAAGCCATATTTTATTCAGTTTCATAACCCCGAAGATCCATTAAGAATGCCTTGACTTTCTGTAAAACATTAATAATCTAAACAGCACAGGCAAACTATGAAACAGTCTGTAGAAAATATACTTCTAATTATTGTTACATTAGGTGTATTTTTTTAAATACATCACAAACGTAAATTTAAATAAAACACTTGTTAGCCACTTTCTTATTAAAAAAAACAAATTCGACTTTAAAAAAATATTTAAAATTAAGATGCACTTACCTAAACTAGCCAAAGCGACTTGATTAATCTTACTCCCTTCAGCACAATACTTTTTCACCGTATATTTCAACATTTTGATACAATTAAAATATATACTAAATAAAAAACGAAGGCACTGGCAAGACACAAAAAAGTAACGTTAAAAAAAATTACGGCCGATTTTTGAAATAGGTAATAGACCGCGCGCGCTCGCGCGTGTCTTCCGATTTCAAATGAGCGACCGTAATGCGGCGTATGGCTATTTCTTATTTTTATTTGTATAGGGGATATTTGAATATTCTTTAATGCTTTATAGGTGAATGAGGAAAAAGATCAATATTGATATTCTTTGACTCATCTAGATTCGATTTTAATGATCTGTCGAATAGGTAGAGGTGTGTTTATGAGTCTGAAAGAAAGGCGCCGCGTATTTCATATTTTTAATCATTTGGCAAACGAACTTGTGGGTCATCATGCTATTGGATATCCGCAAAGACTTGGAACTCCGTAGTTTCTTTTTTGTATTGTTCGTACGGTGATGTGCAATATGCTGTCATTGGAGAGTTCCTTAAAAATAATAATTTAGAGGTTCTTAATTAACTTTTTTGGATAAAATTCTAAAAAGCTCTGAAAGTTCAAAAAAATCTGTATCTCCATAACTTTTGAACCATTGGATCAAAAAATGAATGAAATAAAATACAATACTTTATCATTATGTATAAATTAATTTTCCCGTAGGAAAAGGTATTTTCCCGCGGTAAAAAGTAGCCTATGTCACTCAGTGATAATGTGGCTTTCTAACGGCAAAAGAATTTTTGAATTCCGTCCAGTAGTTTCGGAGCCTATTCAATTCAAACAAACAAACAATCAAATTTTTCCTCTTTATAATATTAGTATAGATAACTAGCATTTCTCGTCAAACATCACTACATAGTAACTATAAAACAAAGTCGCTTTCTCTGTCCCTATGTCCCTATATGTATGCTTATATCTTCAAAACTACACAACGGATTTTGATGCGGTTTTTTTAATAGATAGAGTGATTCAAGAGGAAGGTTTTTATGTATAATTCTACGCAGACGAAGTCGCGGGCAGAAGCTAGTAACGAATATATACCAAACAACCAGACCTACTTTCGCATCACATAGGTACTTTTCCGTAGCACAAAGGGCCTCGCAAAGACCTGCCGCCGGAGCCTCGCAATGGGTAAGGCCGCCGCTGTATCTACTTTTATACTTTTAGCAGCTAAATCGCAATTTATTTTTATCAGCGTCTGACCATTTAAAACTTGCAAGAAAGATACTGCAAGTTACATTGGACATTACATTGCCAGGCCGTGATGCGAACGGTAACCGTTTAGAAGTCTTCAACCCAATGCCGCAATGTATCTACTACTTAAATTCAAAGGATTTCTCTAGCAACCCAAACCCATCGAAGGAATGGGCGAAAATCATAGGAATCTTGTTATAGGCGATGCGGCTAGCAACCCATCACTATTTTGATTCCACTTTCCACCTCTACGCCCTCAGTGTCTTGCTAAACGTGGCCTGTAGGTCTTGTTACCTTAGGCTCTGTCTACCCCGTAAGGGATAAAGACGTGATTTGTGTATGTGTATTCTCTAGCAAGCCTATAACCTCTTGGGTTCCAATGTACCTACTATGCAAAGGCCATAATAAAAAATTCGCAACGATTTTAAATCCATTTGACAAAATATGACAACCTGCAGGCAAGAAGGAATGGTTTTAACAAAAAAAGGCTACTAGTATCCAAGCAAGAATTAGGTATAAACTACGGGGCGATTTCGGGTGAAACAAAAACATCTCTCAAATTTATAAAAGTTGACAAAAATCCAATAAGCTGGAGTCTACAGAACCTACCCAATAAGAAAAATAAACTTTGAGAGCTGTACTAGCCAATCCTTTTACTGAATGTTGGTTATATGAAGGTTATATTCTATAGCATTAAATTTAATGATTAATTCACTTTGGGGTTAGTTCGATCTCCAAATAAATCTACTAATGAACAATGGCACGTGTGCCTTAATCGCTTGGGCTATTATTACTTACTGTGTGTGGTAGGTAACATATATAGATATACCTATGTACATACAAACAGACGGGCAGTTTGATTTATCTTAACTGTTATACGCTTCGCTCCCGCCTTAGCCTTCTAACCTGACCTATCCGTATCGCTTCCGTCAGGATGGGTCTTGCTCGCAGGATGCGTCTAATATTAATGATGTACATCCTATCCTGCGTCCTATCCTATCAAATCCTGCGGATTATGTCAGTGTCACTCAAACATTATGGTACCAATATTGAAATTAGGGCAAACAAATTTTTGGAAAATAAAGGATACCCCAATTAATTCAGTTAATAGCAGTAACCTAATGATTAATCCGCTTTGCGGTTTGTTCAATCACCAAATAAATCTACTAATGAAGAATGGCACGTGTGCTACTTATAATATGCATATACCTATGTACCTACATACAAACGGACGGGCAGTTTGATATATCTTACTTTTTATACGCTTCGCTCCCGCCTAGCCTTTATCCGTATCGCTTCCGTCAGGATGGCAGGTTTTGCTCGCAGGATGCGTCTAATATTATGCCACACGAGGAGTATATCAATGTCACTCAAAAACTAAAGAATAAAAAATATAAGATTGAAATTAGGGCAAACAATTTTTTGGGAAATAAAGGATACCAATTAATTCAGTTACGTTTAAAATGAGCGATAATCCATAAAATTCCATACCTTCTTTACGTGAGAATAAGGCAAACCATTTCTTTCAAACAAAATTGAAATGTTTACGATATGATATTTATGAAATGTTTTTATCAAATGATGAAATAACTAAGTATCGGCAAAAGATGTTTTTGACCTCGGTCCGGTTGAGTTTATTCGTTACAAACGTACAAAAATAATATTTCCTCTTTGTAATATTAGTATAGATAGACAAGGACTATCGTTTACATAGTTCTCGGGAAGTTCTTAAGATGCAACACGTGAACAAATTATAGGAGCTATAAATTTAATATTGCTCGTCACTTCGCATACACTAGCTAATAATAGATGGTAAAAGTGGCTGTCCCACGGTGGTATGAATGGAGAATAATTATGAATGAGCGTGAGTAGTAAATAATGACTACACAATGTCTTTATATTAATACCGAATTCTTCGGCTGATTTTTTGGATTACTTTTTGTATGTTGTGTTATTTTATTATTTTATAAAATTATATGCCTCGGTGATAGGAAAAGATAGTTTCAAAACATACCAGCCATTGTACGGTAACACGGTCAATAGATTTTCCTTCCCCCTGTCGGTCTCTTAGCCAACGGTCAATGATATTCCTCAGAATATGTTAAGAAATCATTAACCGATGCCCAGGGTGGACCAGACCAACGGACGGGACGGATCCCAAAACGAACCACATGCGGAGATAACCCGACTGCATCCTCCTGTAAATGAACTTTCAGGTTTTTTGTTTATTGTGGTTTACAAAATGTTTCCATAATATAAGTAAAGTATTGTAAAATCTTTTTGATGTAAACTCCTTCTAGACTGACAGAACAGAAGAGAGTTCTGAATAAGTCTATATAAAAAAAAATTGCATCATTAATACGATGAGGTTAGGTTTTGTAAATAAACATGAAATTCTAACCTATTTTCCTTGATATCGGCAAATCGTTCTAATGGACAGAAGGGATATTGAAGATCAATAAAAAGTAAATAAAAATTCAAAATTGTACAATGCTGCCAAGGTTTATAGTTAATCCCGTGTTCTTTGTTTTCGTGGGGGTCATGGGTTTCTTGGAAGATGTTGATCGTGGTGTTTGCAGCATTTATGGATACACCATGGTAGAAGCCAAATTTGGGGATGAAGAACACTTGTTGTGTCTGAGGTTGGAACCCATAGGTAAAGAAGTGACTTTGTATTGCAGTTTTATTTGATTTACTTGTAGCTTGCTTTCATGCATTTTAATCTTGTCTTTAGGTATTCCTTAAGGGATAGAGAGAGCCACGCGTCTGCAACTTTCCTCTCTTCTTTGTGTCCATGAGTGGCGGTGCTCAATTTTGCTTGTTTCTTTTTGTTTTTTTGCTTGTCTTTTTTGTATATGTATCTGAATAAATATTAATATTTCTCTCTCTCTCGCTCGTAACCGTAATCGTAACAAAACAGTATTCGTGCCGTGCTGCATCTCTTTCTCTCGCATCTTTATGTCCACGGACCTCTACCTAGGGGTATTTTGAAACTGCTACCAGTTTCCCATAAGCATAGAAGGGTATACCTATACGTATTACTTTCAGCAACTACTTACTTGACATCAAAACGCTCGGCTCTCTTCCTGGACCCTGACTTGGACGGGAATCCTGGGGAGCTGAGGAAGGACTTCACCCTGGGTGAGGTGACGATGGCCTACGGTTTCCCGGTCCAGGCTCCGCAGTCAGGATCTGCTGAAGGGTACATCGGGGAAGACCATCATTTCTACGGCGTACTGCATCTTGGTAAATCCATATCCATACTAATATTAAAAGCGCGAAGTATCCGTCTGTCTTTCTGTCTGTCTGTTGCGTCTTCACGCTTAAGCAATGGAACGGATTTAGTTGGAATTTGGATACAGCTAGTATTCAGTCCCGGGGAAGGACATAGGATAGTTTTTATCCCAGAAAATCGTACACTTCCCGCGCGATAGCGATAAGGTTGTGCGCAGATGGAGTTACGGGCAGCAGCAGTTAGTTTTGTAATATATCGATAGCGACCGTAGCGCCACCTAGTTATCGATTACATAAACTGCTACGACGCTTGAGTTGCTAGTGCCGTTGACGTCATCCGTATTCTGCAAAAGCGTAGGGTATTTTTTTTGTCAATACATGAGAAATGTCCAATGTCAATATGAAAAGTTGCATACTTTAATTGGCGACGTCGCCGTAGCGTCCGAAGCGGAGCTCAAAGTCCAAATACAATTGAAGGTAACCGCACCCTCCACGCGGACCCCTACGGAATGGACAACCCTAGGAGGTCGTTCGGCGCGTTCGAGGACGACAACATGGTCGCCCCGCTGCGGCCACGCCGCGACCAAGCACAGGTGAACAGGTGATGCGGCCATTCCTTACTAGGGCTACCACACGCATTCTTAGAGCTCAACTGTTTCACACCCGAGCTCAGATCAACTTAAAAAGTAAAGATGAACAAAATGAGGACGGAAGTGTGCGTAGGCTACTTACTGTTCCCATAATAATTCGGAGTCGGTACGGTACCTACCCCAAAATAGAAAAATAACGTTTCTAATCCAATCATACCACCTGTTCTTAGTTCTTCTGAACAAAGCTCTTACTTTGTTCTTTGTTTCTGTATTGTTTTGTACTGATTTGTGGTGTTCAATAAAGAGTATTTGTATTGTATTGTATTGTAAAGCATGTTGATAGACTAAGGTATAGAGGGTTGTACGGATATAATGAGTTGAGATGTAATATGTTTAGCCACTCGGTCGCACATGACATGTTGACATCCTTAGTTTCCCGGAGCCTTCGGCAAGGTGTCCTTCCCTTACCACATCGAGAAGAACCGCCGGCCGAAGAACACGGCCCGCGCGAGGATCTGCGACCTGCTGCTCTTGGCTGATAAAGAGTTCTATGAGAGGGATGCCAACTCCAGCCTGAACCATGTGGTGAGGAGGATGATGCATGCGGTGGCCCAAGCCGATATCATATTCCGGAATGCGGATTTCAATGAGGATGGTGTGCCAGATAATATTGGTAAGTTACCTCTTTATGTCCTAAAATTGTTCTGAAATACCTGTATGGTTGGGTTAGGTTAAAGACCACTGACAAAAGTTTTTCAGGATTTTTAATAGTACTTTATCTGGTATAATTTTATCAATGCATGAACAAAAAAAAATACTTTCTACTTCGCTACTCACGTGCAAGATTACCAAGCCTGTGTGAAATATACATGTTTTTCATGCAATCCCTCCCTCCACTACTGCTAATAAAACACATAAATCCCACAAAATTAATTATCCCTTACACCACACATACATTGACGCGTTTCGATCCCTCCACGGGATCATTATCAAAGTTCAATGAGCACACCTGTTACACGATCGAAACGCGTCAGAGTTTGTATGATGTAAGGGATAATTAAGTTTGTGGGATTTATGTGTGTTTTATTGGCAGTAGTGGAAGGAGGGATTGCATGAAAAACATATATATTCACGCAGGCTTGATTATCTTGCACGTGAGTAGCGGAGTAGCAAGATATTTTTTTTTTGTTCATTGAAATGGACCTCCGCAAAGTAACGCCTGATTAAATAAAATATCACTTTATCGTCTAGCTTAGAGTCGTACTCTTCTGTCAAGTAGGTGATTCAAAGAGTACTCTAGACAATTCTGAATGTATTTTTTGTTTGGTGGGACGTGTGAATACTGGATTGTATTCAATTGTAGTTGTAATTGGTTGCAGGCTTCTCAGTGAAGTACATTCTTGTTCTGACGTCGAATGAGACCACCGCACGAGTCTTTGGCGATCTGCTCGGCGAACACACGGTCTGAAAGTTCTGAAACTTTATCAGTGTATCATATCAGCCCCATTTTATATAGGTTAAGCTTTCATAGGAGTTCTGATACCTACACCTTACATGACCCCGTTGATAAAGTTTACGTAGGTTTAAGATGCATAAAACAAGTGAGAGTATCTCACTCTTACGATGACTGGGTAACAACTACGCGCGACCAGTGGATTGACGCGTTTCCTCTTGCCGCACTTGATTACCTTTTTTGTTATTGTCTGGAAAACGCGCCTTCATCCACCCGGTACAGGGTTACCGGGGGTACGAGGGAGTCTCCTACGACGGCAGACATACCCACTTAAAACCACAAGGGTTCTGTATTCCGTCGTATATGTGAGACATTGCGGAAGCACCCGGTGTTACCGCGACAACTCACGACCACCCCGCGATGGTGTTCCCTCTTTGCGACACCTGCGCAATGCAGGTTTGAGAAACACATTACCTGGCAGCACACGCATCCAACGCCATTTAGTTATCGACTACGTTTCTTAACGCGGATACTTCCAACTACTTCCCAGGTATAAGACCTACTTGGAGACAGATCTCTATTGTGGCCTCTCCCCTCACTGGTTGTAAAGTGGGTAATGCTTTCCAGGTGGACGGTCGGAGCTACCTTATGCGGTTCGCTCGCCTGCGTCGTCTCAGCGAGGTGTGTCTTGGTGTTGCGTTCTCAGGGCACGCTTTTCATAATAGAACGCTGGGATTGAGGTAAGAACGCGTTAAAAAACTGTTACATTAACTGAAGGCTCTAAATTAATCAGGTTTTTAAAGTCAGCGGTAGGAATAAAGTTATAGAAAGTGACAAAGTTGAATAAAAACTCGAGTGACACAGACCTCACCTCATAAATTTTGTTGACTGGTGCTTGTGGTGATATCTTTCGGGATTTTTTGTCCCTACAACTTTGCGACTTGCGTAGTCAAGCTTTTGTAGGTAGGTATATAGCGATTGTCGGGGGGCTGATTTTTGAAAGCACGTTATTCGAAAGTGGTATAAATTTGTGTTCTGCTATAAAAAAACAGCTCTAACTAAATTCTTGATTGGTTAACTAGATGAATTTGAGCTGTAATTTTCTTCGCCACTTTCGAGTGGCATTTTCACGCTTTCAGAAATCAGGCCCAGTCCCGTCTCGTTTCGTTCACAACTTTACGCTTGCCCGTAGCTTCACGTCGCTGGGCGGCGGGCTAGGGGGCGCTGCTGGCGGGCTCTGCGATCGCCGCGCGTACGGACGCTCATTCAACACGCTTGCGCTCGCGCACGCCACTGGCGAGGACGCGGCGCGAGTGCCGGAACGCGTCGCCGCGCTCACCCTAGCGCACGAGATGGGTACTACGCTCTACCCTCAGGCTCTACCATAATGCCGCTCCTCTTCAAGTTTCTAGTGTCAAAATAGTTATTTATGTGGCTGGTGCATAATGAGAGGCATTAAAGCACGAGTGGGGTTTTATGAAACAAAGCGAAGTTGAGTTTCATCAAGATTGCACGAGTGTTTGAATGCTTAATCATTCGTGCTTAAGTATAAGTGCCTACCTACCAATAGTATTTTCCTAGCTTAGGCTGGCCTATAGGTACCCTCGCCCGTCCGCCTTCTTTGTGCATGTGTAAACGCTAGAAACAGGCCAGTAGTATTGGAGAAATGCGAGTAATCAGTTTACACATTTACCCGTGGTTCTCCTAATTAGTAACACCCGGGAAAAAAAAATGGAATCACTCAATAATATTTTAATATAAGAATAGGTAGGTTAGGTTAGCTAGGTATCTTCAGGTTCCCCGAAGGGCAAAATACCCAGAAACGATAGCGCACACCGAAATGTATTTTCTTCTTATAACAAATCTATTAAAAAAAACTGTCATTGAGTTGGCTGAATAGTAAAAGCCATTGCCTTAAGAAATATGAAAGCTAGCAAAAACGCTTTTAATTTGTCAAAATTTTTCACTGTCAACGTTAGAACTTACTTTATTTGGTGATGTATTTTTTTTCGCAACAGTATTAAAAAAGGTCGTTATTCACTCGTCCCGAGTATTGCCACTCTCCTTCGGCTCGTGGCAAAATATCTCGGGACTCGTAAAGTAATGATATACTTTCCGCACTAGCATCGAAATGTACTATTTTGATATAAAATTTCTGTGGTTATTTTCCACTTTTTAGCGATTTTTTTTTTATTGCGGTTTTATTTTTAAGGCTCTCTTTACAACATATTAATCACCATATCATTTATCATATATATCATTTGATAGTCCTATATTAATCACGTCTTTATCGCTTACGGGGTAGATAGAGCCTAGTTTAACAAGACCTACTACGTTCAGCGTGACTGTGTGCGTAAAGGTGGAAAGGGGAATCAAAATAGTAATGGGGTGCTAGCTGCATCGCCTATTACATTACATGATTCCTACTATTTTCACACATTCTCTTGATGCGCTTTTACGATCTTCGCGGGAAGAGACACAAGTTTCACATTCTGTTTTTTATTTGCTCCTAAACCATCACACAAGTAAGGCCTAAAACATTAGTCTATTTTCACCTGGAAGTCAATTCAATGTGACAATCAGGCCTTGTTGTTTGTTTTCTGATGTGGGAACTCACAAAAAATGGTAAAGCACTTTCTTGGTCGATTGTACAGTCAAGTGTAATAATATGTATCTACACAAAGTTTCAATAATAAGTACCATACGCTCTTACACCAGCGTAATAAGGTCGTGGGACATATTTTTGAGAAGTTCCTATCGATACTTATTTTTGCACTTGACCGTACAACTCTACCTACAATTCCATTCTTTCTAGCTTTACTATGCATTCACGAAGCTCAATTTTGACGATATTTTTCTTTATTCTCTTCTTAATTTTCTTCTTAATAATATTCCTCAGTCTATGACAATTCTCTGTCAGTATATCTTCATCTATATCTTCATCTACCAATCGTGATTTTAAAATATGCTTCAGTTGTTGGTAAGTTTTTTCTTCTTTATTTAAATCGGGATTTATTTTTCGCTGTCTAGTACTTAATCTTACTGGCAGGCATTCGAGTATCTTTCGTAAGTCTTCTAAAGTGTTTGAGTATGGTCTACCCTTGGGGAATAAGCAGTCCCATAGAAACTTTTCCGTGCTGTCTTCGGAGTCAGATTCGTCGGACTCGTCTGACGTATCGCTGTCATTGTCCGTCTCATCCGCTCCCGTATTCGGGTATATTTTTTTTATAGTTTCTCTTATTTCATCATCGTTTGGTAAAGTTTCGTCAGGCAGGATCTCCAGCAATGTCTTTTTTGACGATGAAGCCATGGAAACTGTAATAAAATATGTCAAAAGTATAGTTTTATCAAAATATCAATGTACATAAACCTAATTTTTAAATGCCGGTCTAGTGCGAGTAGCAAAAAAATTGGTATTTCGTATTATTATCATGAAAAACAATGTTATTTTTTGCAATTGGCGTTACTAAGTCAATGAAAAAATATTTGCTAATCGATCCAGGTGCCCGATATTTGAAAGCACACTCACTCGAAAGTGGTATAAATCAGCTTATATGTCCAAACTATAGTACATTATGATACAAGTGTGCTATGTTGGTAATTACACACGAGGCGTATTGTACGCGCGAGCACTAGCGAGCGCGGGTAAGAGAGCCGAGATGTGTAATTACCAAAGCACACGCGTCGCATACGACGTTTTTCAACACATTTGCGAGGAAAAATAAATAAAATTTAGTTAATAAAAGGACTTTAAGAACTTTAGTTTACCTTTGTTACCAGACATTGCTTACCTGGAGCTGCTTTAGAACTTTACTTTATCATTTGGTAATTAACACCTTGGATTTCTTACTGATATAACTGTCCGAACATTGTCCGAACATATTTTAGTATTTCCAGCGACGGACTAAATTTATTTATTACTTGAACTAGTAATTTTTAAAGTAATAAAATAACAAAGCCTGAATCAACAATATCAGTGAAAAATGGCGGCAGATATTATTTCTCCGCGCCAATCCGCACGCAGCACTCGCGCATGCGCGCTGTGCACTTAGCACGCGCGTGACGCAGACACTGACAACAGCCTAATATTAAAATTATAATAAAATAATTAATCAATGTCTTAAATATGCAAATTATGGTCCCGTTTTAGATAAAAATGAATAATTTGTCGAAATTAAATGTTTATTTATCATCTTTTCCCTAAAATAGTTTAATGCTCACGAAAATATTCCTTGTTCCTATAGATAACTGAACTTTTTGCTGAGATTAAAAAATATATATATTACCGCACGAGTGCGGTAATATATTACAGCACTTGTGCGTAATAAGCGCAATTATGAGCTTAAATGCAGTGCAATAAGACTCAATTTACGAGCAAGTGTGTTGAAAAAGTTCTAATCAAAGTTTTGACTAGTTGATATGATTAATGAGAGCTGTGATTGTCTTTTATGCTACTCATATTTCAAATTCAGCACAATTTTTCAATTTTTTTTTTTTATATGAATAGGAAGGCAAACGAGCAAGTGGGTCACCTGATGGTAAGTGATCACCACTGCCCATAGACACCCGCAACCCCGGAGGGATTGCAGATGCGTTGCCAACCTAGAGAACTAAGATGCAATGCCTCTTGTGCCCGTGATTTCCCCGGCTGTCTTACTCTCCACACCGGAACACAGCAGTGCAAGCAATGTTACTTAGCGACAGGATTAGCGAGTAAGATGGTGGTAGCGATCCGGACGGACCTTGCACAAGGCCCTACCACCCGCAAAACATGTGAAAATACCATTGTGGCGAAAAATTGTTTTGAATTTTAAATTCGAGTAGCTTTGAAGATTGCTTACGGCTCTCATTAATTTTGTGGCCTAGTCAAAAATTTGATTAGAGCTGTAGTTTTGATAATTATAAACAGATTTATACCTCTTTCGAGTGATGTGCTTTCAAAAATCGGGCCGCGGAACATATTGTACGGAAGTCATGATATGGATGTAGATAAAAACAGGTAGTATACTGGGAGTGAATCACATATTGATAAACCAAAATTCCATTTGTTAGCTGTAGCTAGCACATCTTATCAAAACTCAACACCTAATAGGTAGATATAGTACAAACATTGCAATGTGCCACTTATATAGATTACCTATAGTACCTACAATGACAGTAATGTCGATAATAACCACTAATCAGACACTTATCAATAGATAATAAAATGTACTTAAATAAAAGTACATGAAACTTAATAAAAAACTTACATGTAACTAGAACAATTTGTGTTGGCGTCAAAAAATAACACTTAGATTGTAGAAACTTGTAAACTATGGTTAGAAAGCTAAATTTATCAATTAATATTTTAATAAAATGTAAAATTGCGTGTTTTTTGTCCTAAATCCAGCAGAATAGTGATAAAAATAATAAAATATTTATGTATTGGTTAGGACGTCAATGAAATTGACTAAACGCTGAAAGCGCTTTTTGCGCTTTATAAAAAGTGAAAAGCGGAGTCCTAATTTTAATTTGTCTCAATATTTAAAACTATCTAAATTTCTTATGTTATGTATTTTGTTTTTGGGCTTACCTATTTATTTTTGTTTTGTCATCATCATCACTGACACTTGAGTCGCCCACTGTTGAACAAAGCCCTCCCCCTTAGCACACCAGCACACCATAATGAACGACAACTCACTCCTGCATGCACCGGTTTCCCGCAACTTTCACGATGTCGTCGGCCCACGTAGTGGGAGGTTTTGTTTTGTAATTGTACTACTGTAATTTTTATTACAGACGACCGCATAGCCTAGTGATTAGTGACCCTGACTATGAAGCTAGAGGTCCTGGGTTCGAATCCCGGTAGGGGCAGACAGTTGTATGATAAATACGAATTGTTTGTGCCCGAGTCATGGATGTTGTATGTATTTATCTACATTTTATCAGTATGTTCATCCGTTGCCCTGGTACCCATAGTACAAGCTTTGCTTAGTTTGGGGCTGGGTCAATTGGTGTAATTTGTCCCAAGATATTTATTTATTTATTTTATTTTTATTGTATGTACCAACATTTCTAAACGTCACTGAAATTTAGAACACAGAAAAATCCGAAAAGTAAAGCTATGGCCGGGAATCGAACCCCGGATCCTCATTATTCCGTGATGCGTGCTATACCGCTACACCACCTATGGCGGGTAAAAGGCATAGTAGTGGCAGTTGTAGGTACCTACTTAACCTATTGTGGAACTTTGTTGTTCGTAGATGAATGAAAAAGGTAAATAAGTAAGAAGTACTTACGCGTTAATGTTATTTTCAATGCTTAAAAAGGTATGTATGTATGTATGTAAACTCTTTATTGTGCAAAATAAACAAGACAAAATACAATTGACAAACACTGAGATACATGCACAAAGGCGGACTTATCCCTTTAAGGGATATCTTCCAGTCAACCTTTGAGTGGATGAAAGGAGTATTATAAACGTCGCCATCCGTCCTGTATTGCCTTTCACCCTGCTGCAGACGACTGTCGACCGTACCTACTTTGAGTCGAGAGAGCCTTCAGTGTTAATTTTTGTCAAGAAAAATATCTAGAACGAATTCGCGTAATTCGCTCTTAAATACAATAGAAAAATTGGCGGCGCTACTAGCAAAGCAATGTCCATAATTTTGGCACCCCTTGCCAGCTGGCGCCTATAGCGGCTGCTTCGCTTGCTCTACCCTAGGGCCGGTTCTGGATCTATCCGGTTATTTGTCCCCTTCTTATGACGCCTTTCGGCGCTCCGGTTTTCAGCGCGTGCGCGAACGGAAGAACCTTTTTTTCCAGTTTTACAAAATAATATAGGTTTGAAGTTCTTGTTTATTATTATTCATGGGGTTCCAGGAAGTGGTATTTGCTTGCAGTGTCAACTAATCTTACAAAAATACATACATACATACATAAATCACGCCTTTATCTCTTACGGGGTAGACAGACCCTAAGGTAACAAGACCTAAAGGCCACGTTTAGCATGATTGTGGGCGTATCGTATAGGTGAAAAGGGGAATCAAAATAGTGATGGGTTGCTAGCCGCGTCGCCTATAACATGATTTCTATGCCCGTTCCCTCGATGGGGCTTTTACCAACTATTCCTTTCTGTAGGTTAGCTGGAAGAGATCCCTTCTTAGGGATAAGTTCGCCTTTGTACATTTTTGTCTGAATTTCTGTATTTTTAAAATTTTTATGTGCAATAAAGAGTTTACATACATACATACCATCTGCGCGGGAGAAGAAGCAACCGGTACATTCTATGTTTTTCCTTTATTCCCAGACCAGCATGGAAGCAAAAATACCCGTGAAAAATCGTAAAACGATATTAAATTCATCTTTTCCGGTGGCGCCATCTATAACACTTTTTTCTTGTGTAATATTTTGTGATTTGGTTAGTATCTAAAGGTTCAGTTTTTTTTTTACAATATGGCAATATTTTTTCAAAAGTTAAAGCGATTCAAGCGCTATTCGGTTTGTAGCACCGAATGACATCATTCGACTAGAATATATTGTGCGCTTGTCCCGTCTACGATAGCGGGGTTTCCCCGCTTCGTATGCTCGATTAAAACAACCTAACAAAATAACTGCGGCACTCAGAGACGTCCTTCATATTTAATGGACCCTAAATTCTTTTTACATTTTTGTATGAAAAATCAGAGCTAATATTAAAATACGATTGAATCAAATGTCAGGTATGAAAATGGCTCCATCTATTGAGCGTACGAAGAAATAATGGCAAATATTTCATGCATACGCGTTTGTCGCGTTTCTATTTTCCGTGAGGATTGTTCCACGTTTGTAATTTACTATACGTATAAAACTAGTTAAATATAAATGCACTGTGGAACCTTCTCGAGGTAAATGTGATTATGAGACGCAAGGAAGATCTAGGAACTAATAATTTCAAAATTCGATATTCTTATCATAACGTCCCTTTCACTCTCCTACTAAAAACTTGAACAGCTCATTCAGAATCACGAGATAGAATCGATTACACTATCTAATTTTAACGCAGGTTTTTTTTTATTTCCTTTTTTTATCATGCCCAGTTTAAATGTTACACAACATAAATATCATTGATGGGCGTATGGATGGAAAAGGTAATCAAAACAGTGACGGGTTGCTATATAGCCTCGTCGCCTATATAACATGATCCCTAAAATTTTCGCCCAATCCCTCGATGGGCTTTTACCATCTGCGCGGAAAGAGAAGCAACTGGTACATTCTATGTTTTTTCTTTGCTCTTAGACAATGGAGGTATGGATGGTAGGATTAGTAGGATACAATATTAGAATATTAGTACCTACGATTTAATATCATTGGCAAAAATACACAGATTTTAAAAAATATGAACACATCTCTGGATCTACTGAACCAACTCGGAAAATTCTTTTACCAGTAGAAAGCCATCTTTTGTGAGAGTCAAAGGCTATAATTCTGCGCGGGTGAGGTTGCGGGTAGCCAGTTGGGGCCAGTGGCGCAACTATAGGGTGGCAGGGGTGGCAAAATGCCAGGGGCCCCTAGCTCTACGGGGCTTGGTTTAGAGCACAGAAGGGACGCTGATGCTGCTCTTCATTATATTTGAGGAAGGAGCCCCGCCCCATCTGGCGAATTTGCCGCGGGCCCCAGACGTTATAGTTACGCCACTGGTTGGGGTGTCCGAGGTTTTCAGTGTAACGTCGTATTGTTCTTTCCAGGGCACAGTTTCGGCGCTCACCACGACGACAACTTCCCCAACCCAGAATGCCGCGGCTACCTCATGGGGTCGCAGTCCTCCACGGCCAACAACCCCATGCATTTCGAGTTCTCCCTGTGCAGCAAGCGGCTGATAGCTGCCACTCTCAGCAGCATGAGCTACTGCCTCTTGGAGGAGGACCGTCCGTTCTGCGGGAATGGTTAGTTCTATCAAAAGGTTAAAAAGAATTTTATTTCTTGATTTTTTATATTCATTTTTACGGTTAGACCTGCTATGGGTGGTGTAGCGGTATTATAGCACGCATCACGGAATCTTGAGGTTCCGAGTTCGAGTGATTTAGAAATTTGGAATGGTTAGTGTAAAATAAAGCTGGAATGTAGCTTATAAAGAATTACAAATCTATACGATTTGTAATTAGGTACCTACCTTACAAAGCATCTTATAATTACATACATACTAGTCTTTATTCATTACGAGGTAGACAGAACCTAGGGCAACAAGACCTAGAAGCATCATGCTCAGCATGATTGTGGGGGTATAGGTGCGAAGGAGAAAAATAGTGATGAGTTGCCAGCCGTATCGCCTATACATAACATGATTCCTAAGATTTTCGGCCATCCCTCGATGGGATTTTACCATCCGGGAAGAGAAGCAACTGATACTTATGTTCTTTCTTTGCTCTCCGACCGGCATGGAAGTTATTGCGTTGGCCATTCACTACGGGTAGCACAAAGCCGATCGTCGCGAGATCCTTAGGGAAGGCCTATGTCCAGAAACAGATACTAATGCCATCTAGAGGTTGTCTGTTGGAGCCGATCATAGCTTGGTTGTCGCTGCAGGTATTGTGGAAGAAGGCGAGTCCTGCGACTGTGGAATGCCGTCGCGCTGCGCTAACCGCGACCCCTGCTGCACGCCGCGCGCTGGAGGCGCACTATTCTACGAGGAGGGGTACATATCAGCCCGTATTATTCTCTAAACATACATACATACATAAATCACGTCTTTATCCCTTACGGGGTAGACAGAGCCCAAGGCAACACGACGTAAAGGCCACCTTTAGCATGATTGTCGACGTTATTATCTAAAGCCACAGTACAAAGAGACAATAGAAGTGCGATAATTAACATAATTGGCATTGTTCATTTTTTTTAGTATGCTCCAATTCGAAAACCATTTCGAGGAAAACCATCCCGAATTATCACCCGATTTATCTTGTCCGATTTCAAAAATACTTTATGATTGCAGATATTTTTGTAAAAGTACTTTGAACCTTTGTTTGACCGAACGACCGGGTTTTTAGACAGAATCCAGCATCAAATGTTTGCCACAAAAATGAAAAAAAAAGTTTGGCTACGGCAACTGTCACGTGTCACTGTCAAATCTAACAAAACCATAGACAAAGCCGTTTTTTTTATAGCCAGCCGAACGAAGGCGATTGGGATTCTGTCTAAATTCACGAATTATCAAACAGCGCAAAAATATTTATTATTAATTAACAAAGCTACGTAAAAGCATAATATTCAAATTAGTTGCTTGAAATAGTCCATTTTATCAAATAAAGGTGTTAAAAGCACAGCTTAAAAAAAATGAACAATACCAATTCGCTAGGGAAACCGGTGTCGCCAAACTCTCACATCGACAGTTTACTCCTGCCTTGAAATCTTGACAATTATCGGTCGCTTTTCTGTTATAAAAATGTAATAAGTCTTGAATCGGTATTATAAGTTGAACTTTTCCAAGCCAAGCCACAGAAGCCACAGAATATTGCTTAAAGTCCATTGTACAGGTATATAAACACCATCTAGCGTGAAGTAGCCAAACGATAAGTCTGAAAATGACAGTTATCTAAATAATAGTTTTGCCATTGCACAACAGATGTCGTTAAAATAAGTGCGTTGCAAAATAAACTCTGCTGAATGGGATTTAAGTTTAACTCGCTTGCGAAATGATGGCTGTGCTTGGCATGAAATCATAACTTGACTTCGGCCTCTTGTGTACAGGACTCTGCATAAGGAAGGCTGCGAGGTGGCGCCGTCCGCGACATGCCATCCGTCGCAAGGTCCATGCTGCGATGCCAACTGCCAGCACGCCAACCTCACGCAGAATGGCATAGTAAGGGCAAATGTTACCAATTATTCGGCGAAGGTACCTCTAAGCTATTTTAGAACCGTAGAGGAGCGTTTTCCAAAAAAAAGTCCACATGATCATTCTTTCCAGAATTTAACTATTTTGGGCTTTTCTTACTCAGAATCGTTTACCCTATCGATCCTTATACAAGAAAAAATGTGTCCCAAAATTTCTATTCCAGTTCGTCCCTTTTTATATATATAGGTAGGTATGTTATGGAACGTGACGAATAGGAAAAAAACCATAGTAAAATCTGGGACATATTATTTCTTGACTAATAGGACATATCAGTAGGACCACGAGGGAGACCTATTTCTGTATATCCTACTTTATATTTGTATGCAAAACCCACCTCTTCAGTTCTACAGGATGCCCTTTCAAGGCTCCTGAAAAATATACAGGTGGTTTCAATAATTGGCAACAGCTACATATGAACACAGTAAGTCAGACAGAACTAGTTCTCCCTCGTGGTCCTTTTATTAGGACAAATCGGTAGGACCACAAGAACACGGGTAAGAGGCGTGACCGTGAAGCGTGAGACGTGATATTATTATTATTATTATTTAAAACTAGCTGTTGCCCGCGGCTTCGCTCCCGTTTTTTTTCTTCTAAATTTCAATATTTTCTCACTGTCTCAACCTTTCCTGGGCTTTCACGAATATTTCAAGACTAAAATTAGACAAATCGGTTCGTGCGTTCTGGAGTTATAGCGTCAAGAAGCAAAACCCGACTTATTTTTATATAGTAGAAGAGAAGATAAATACACTAGCAGCTCTTTGAGCTGATACGTGTATATCTATCACTGCACTTGTGTTCTCTGGCTCTATATGTATATTATTCTTCTAGGTACTAATTCCTGTCGCAATTCCCAGGACTGCAGAACGTTAGACCAGGAGTGCACGTGCAACACGAGCGACTGCCGCTGCGGGCTCGGCGGGCACTGCCTGCCCGACGGCAGCTGCCACGCCGCCGAGTGCGTCGCGCTGGGCCTCCGCGAGTGCCAGTGCGAGCTCAAGGGGATGGTATAAGTTAGAGTGTTTCATTTTGCTTAAACTATCGTTATCATAAATATACATACCCCAGAAATACTTACTTTCATTAAGTACTTAACAATTTTAATTCACAAATAGCCCTAAGCTAGGCCTAGGGTACATAGATACTCGTATATGTACAACCCGCGGTTCACTGTGCCTATGAGTTCGCCTTTGTGCATATGTGTTATCCTGTATTCATCTTTTTCTTGTGCTTTATGTACAATAAAGAGTTATACATACATACATACATACATACACTGTTGATATCTGGGTGTAGACTTTATTTTTTAGTCTTCTAGAATTTATTTATATTTATTACTCCCATATCCAAATGTCTAGTGGATTAGTCAAGTCCTGATGGAGATCCCGTCAGATGGGAAATATTTTTGTTTGCATTCATTGTACAAATTGATTTCATGTGACGGTGGTAAGTAGCTACAGGTAATTTATTCGCACGATTGTAAAGGCGACGCCCCACTGCAGACCAACTGGACCCACGTGTGTGACACTCATAGCGTGTCCGTGCACGGCGTGCGCAGCAGTGGGGCGTCGCCTTAACGTAGTAACCAATTGTTTTTTTTTTTATTTACTGACCATGAGTACAAAGTCCTTCAGCCGGACGAATTGAATTCGTATTAAGTATAATGCCTGACCAGCTTTAGTCTACTTAGTCCATCGTTTGTCTTGATTGGTAATATCGTTTTTTTTTTGTCTGTAGCGCGGCAAATTGGGTGAAGCCAGAATGTGCGGCGCCTGCTGTTTGATCCAGGGTATGCTCGAGTCGAGGTGCGTGGACGCAGAGACAGCTGCGCGGGAGATGAACGATACCGTACCGCAGACCTGGCTTGACGACGACTATAGAGGCCGTGAGTATGGGGTAGATAGCTCAAAATGGCTGATTTTAGATGCCATTTTGTGTGACTTCAAAAAAAAGGTTTCCTCTGATTGTGGTGCCTTTGATAGTAGCTATAGTGCGTCAAATGGCGTCACTAAAACGTTGTCTAACCAAACAAGGTGGCTTGGTTTTATAAACATTCTTTCATTCAGTGGTCGTCATACCAAGGTATGGCCATACTAAGTTTCTTACGGTGCATTCTTGGAATGCTCTTTTCATGAAACGAAATGAAATGAAACGAAATGAAATGAAACGAAATGAAATGAAAATGAAATGGAATGAAAATATGAAATCTTCGATCAACAATACAACTAGATTCACGGTCCCATACAAAATCAAAGCGAAAAAGTGGCCCTGTTGCTTATGCTTATAGCTATATCAGTTTTACCTTCTTTATTAACGTAAAATAAACCTTAAGTCTAAGCAACAAAGATCCAAATAATTATAATTGTATATAATACTTACGACGTTTCGTCACAAGCGAGCGAAAGCGTTCGATAAACAAAAGAACTACCTTCGTTTCAAAAAGATGTCATTCTATTTGAGGAACGGGGTAATAATGGAGTCGCAATTAAGTATATAACTCGGTTTTTTTTTATTTGACAGATATTTACAAATACAAATATTAACATGAATTTTAATAATTAAGCCTATCTACGTTCCACTGCTGAGCACAGGCTTCCTTTAATAACGAGAGGGATTGGGTCATAGTACCCACGCAGGCCCAGCCAGGCAACAGCCGTAGTAGCCTAGTTGTTCAACCTACCGCCTCTCAAGCAGAAAGTCGTCGAGGGAATGGGTGATTATAATAAGAATCATGTTATAGGCGATGAGGCTAGCAACCCATCACTATTTTGATTCGATTTTCCACCTAGACGCCCACAATCTTGCTAAATGTGGCCTGTAGGTACCTGTTACCTTAGGCTCTGTGTACCCCGTAAGGGATAAAGACGTGATTTGTGTGTGTGTGTGTGTGTGTGTGTGTGTTATAAATATTGTACGGCTTGAACTTTTCTTGAAGCTTTACGTCTTCTTTAATAAGTGATAGCTCCTCTGTTCCATCTCACTATACTTCATCTTATATTATTTTAAACATTTCTATGTAACTATACCTGCAATTTGGGAATCGCCTTTTTCTGTAATCTACGCCTTTGGCTATTTCCAGTTATGTCGAATTTGTCAAAATGAATCGAACATTATAGCAGAATTTTTGTAAGGCATGTAAAGTTCTTCTTCTCTTTCTCTCGCGATAATAGTTATCCATTCCGCACAGCAAAAAGGATCACTAGGAAATCTACAAACAAATGCAATATATATTTTATTTTAAAACGAGAACTACTCCATGAATTTCTTGTTCTAAAACATCCGATTATTGTCAAGATGGTGGGCCAACATTGGCCAAACAATAAATTATTGATTTTAAAATGTAAACTGCCAATTTTTACTTACTTTATGAAATACTGACTTGTATTTACTTAAAGAAAGATATTCCTTCCGAAACCTTAGTGTTTCGGTGGCTGTTTTTGCAATTTTTGAACGCACATTGTGGCATTTTGACACGTCCTCACGTTGGCCGAGGTTGGCGCATACTGTCAGAAGTAAGGTCACAAATTTATTTTGTGGCCTTATTTCTCGGAGCCGTTTTCAGAGCTATCACCGTGAATCTAGTTGTATTGTTGATCGAAGTATGAAATGAAATTTGCGTGAATGAACAGTAATACAGTACCCGGCCAAAAAGATTGCACATCGGTCTTCTCGGCTAATTTCGGCTTCGTAGAGCATTGTCTCGCTCTTACTTACCTGACGCCATTGTCTCTTTTCAAAGGCCTAATTCGGTGTAATCTTTATGGCGGATATTGTATTTGTATAACTATTTAGTATTTTAATTTGTGATTATTCCAGCGAACCTGACGTTCTACCTGTGCGAGGAGTGCAACCTGACGATGGTCCGCGCGTGGTCCGTGGACGAGTGGTGCGTCAGCGGGAACCTGGTGGGCGTGTGCAGCATCCGCGGCGTCTGCAAGCCGGGCCGCGGCACGCCGCGCTCCAACGTCTACCCCGACATCATGGTACGTGTGCCAACGGCGACGATGGAATATTACCACAGACTCGTGACCTCGACTTACTTAAACCTTGTGATTTTATTGGATGTTAAAATTTTTCGGAAAAAAAAGTTATTTTTCAAAAAATTTCGACAGAAAAAAAAATTGAAAAATTTTCAAATAGTTAACTAAATAAAAAAAAGTATCAAACAAAATGTCACAAGTCTGTTGAGAACTTGAGACATACAACCTGTAGATGAGAACATAAGTAGGTAGATACAGTAGGCGTACGAAAGTATTTTTGCTTATTCTGAAACGAAAACGCTTTTCCTTACCTACTTACTTTTGTTTCGATTATTTTGAGATTATGATACTCTTTATGCGACAGGTACTAAACACACATAAGTACTTATGAGTACCTATCATATATTTATCGATACATCTCACTCGTTTGATTCGATATCATGTCTCTATTTGTGTTTCAAGTGCTTTGTGTATCACTTGACGTTAACTAACAATTATCATCCTGTTTAATTTTATTACATTTGTAAGATTATGATCATGATTATTTCTTTGTTTCAGCACGTCAAACTAATGGCGAAGAAAAGATCGTCATCGGACCGACCGCGAATAACAGTGTGGCCCATTTGTTTGCTGACATATTTATTAAAATAAAAAATTAATAAATAACAAAATATTAACATTTTATTTACCAATATTGATTCATTTACATCTTGAGCATTTAAATCTTACACATTTGCTCTAGCATTTTGAAGTAACAGTACTTTATGTCAAAGTCCATGTCATACCAGTAGTTGACAGCGATGCAGCCATGGCTCTGAGTGACGTGGTGGAACCACAGACTAGGCAGGTACAGACAATCGCCTTTTTGTAACCTAACATGGTATCTGTGGGCCTTGCTGAACTGAGGGTACTTGGTGTAGTCGGGGTTCTTAGGGTCTGAAACATCACGAAATTCAAGGTAGGTATTGAACGAAATTTCAAACACCATTTCATATTTAATGGTCTAAAAAAAATGGCAAAGGGAACAAGTTCAGGCAATGGCATATTCCAAGGCATTATTCACTTTAAAAAAAATGAGAGGAGCCGAACTTTTCAGTGGCAAAAAGTCTGCCATTTCCAAAGTTAAATGAAACTTTGAAGTATAGGTACGCTTTAAGTCAGATTGCTCTATAAAAAGTTATGGTCAGATTGACTCACATCGCACAAGAAAAAAGGATGCATTGGCTTTCTTAAATCTTTTGTTTCAATTTGTTGAAAAAAAGGTATTCACTCACCAACACAGATCCAGGGTAGTCCAGCATCCATCTCTCCCTCAAAACTATCTTCGGGACATTCCTTTGGTGTATCTCTATTCTCCGTTTCCTCTTCTTCGTTATCTTCATTCTCACTTTTCTTCACACAATCTGTACTATCTCTATCTCCATTTAAAGGCACTATCTTCCAGTGATCACCATCCTTCTTAAATTCTGCTTGAGGATAGCGGTGGTAGGGAACAAAAGGTAAATCGGTTGGGGGGATTAAAATGAACTCTTTAACTCCATCTATCACACAGTAGATGTTCTCATAAGGATCTTTGTGCACTGCAATAAAAATAATTAGATATAATTATATATATATATATTGCAGGAATTTGCGTTTGTTGATGCCACAAAAATCACAAAACATCACAGAGACTGTGAGATGTCACATGTACTTATTTAAATGGTCAAAGCAAAAGTTTTGGATTCACAAGGTTCTACAGATTCTTTGCTACCCCTCCTGCCCACAGACTTTCATGCCATGCACATTGAAATTTTCTTTTTCACCAAACTTTATTTTCATAGGATTTTTTAATTATCTGTACCCCCTTCTCCCTTTCAAGCAATATGTGATTTACCCACTTGAAGTCACTGCTCTCTCATCCCCCATCCAGAAGTTGACAGCATCCGGGGACTTGTCAAAGGCTTCACTGGCAAACGGTATCTCAGGCTCCACATCACACAACAATTCTGCAAAATCCACTGTCAAATTTGAATTTTGCTTCTGAATGTATGGAATGAAGTTCTCTCTGAAAGCATATATATTTTAGATTACATAAATTATTTTTTATATATTTATTGTTACTTGTGCGTAATAAGAGAGTTTTGAACCATAACTACCTTTTGTTCTCTAAATAATCCAGGAATTCCCCCATAGTCATCTCCATTTCGTAAGGCATGACAAAGTGTTCGATTCCTTTTTCATTCACTGTGATTCCGTCAGCTAGGCCATTGGGTGTGACTGCTACAGTAACTTTTTTTTCCGGTATTCTCTCCCTGAAGAAACCAGATGAAACTCTGATTACTTTTTAAAAGTTTATATCAAAAACATTTTTTTTTTTAAAACAAGCTATTGGCTAAAATTTAAGTTAATTACGATTTGACTGACAAATATAGTCTAACCAATCTATGGATCTGAGACATCCGAAAATAAATTGTTAATATATATCTTTTTTTTAAATTTATGTCACTTTTTTTTTGTAGTTAATCAACATCTGACTTACAGGCACCATAAAGTTATTGAACTTGAATGGCATGGATCAGACAGTCAATATTATTGGTTTAATCTGTTTTTATTTTTAAATCCATGGTCCTGTATTGAAATACTAGTAGCACAATAATATTTGACTGTCTAACTATTCCATGCCATTGAAAGAGCCTACAGTTCATTTTTAAATAGTACTATTATTTATAAGGTGGCCATAAATGGTTATGTGGACTTAAGTACTAACTTTTTTTTGAGGAAAGTTTACATTGTTAGGCCGGGAATACTCATGCCAGTAGCGTAGCTTACACATTATTGTACAAGTAGCTTGAACTCTTTTTTGTCATATTTGTATGAAACGTGACATACGTGTGCCCGATACTTGCACAAAAATATGCAATATACGGGCGTGTGTATTCTTAGCCTTACTTGAAATAGCGAGCGTTCCATTTTTTTGTAGCTGGCCAGGATGAGCATCCCCCTCTGAAGATGACAGGTATGTTCTTCGATACATAATCCCTGTAGAACTGCAGGGGCTCCAACGCACATGTCTCCGGTAAAGTTTCACCCAAGTAAAGCTCTGAAAGGAATAAAGAGATTGCTTCGTAGTCTTCTTACAAAGAGTAAACTAAAACTTGTTTGAAAACTTGAAAGGACCATACCTGTCGATTCTTCATGAAGAACTTGAAACGCACTATTAATAATACTGTTCATTTCTATCTATTTATTTCAATTTGTAGGACAAAGCATTGATAAATATTATTTTATCTTTACATTTTTGCAACATTTTTGTAAACATAACCTCTTGGCGAAAGAGTCTTGTCCTGTCAGAGTCAGACAGAAGGCAGCTACACTACAGCTGTTACCTGTCAGTCGTTTTTTGCCCTGGTTGCGTAGTTTTTTGGCAATGTTTTAAGTAAAAAACTGGGAAGGGTTTTATAATGAGTTTTATGTATCACAAAATAACGACACAAATACAATCTAAAAACTAAATATACTTCATGGGCATGGGTTTCTTCAGAATCCCCTTGATGGGTTGCCCAGATGCATCCAAGACTGGTTCTTTGTCTTTAATGGCCAGTTGGGGTTCATTAGGCGGAAGTGCCTCATTGCGAGGCGAAGGTAATGTTCTGGTATGCCAAAAGGCGCGTGGCATGAAAGTGTAGGTTGAATCTATAGCTGATACTGCAAATTCAAAATAATCAACACAGTCATTTAGGATTCCGTCAACAAGGACATACAGAAAAATAATATACCTACCTAATGACAATGAGTATAATGATGACAACTTACTTTTGGGTTTCTGATTCGAAAACTCAGAAATGGCGGCAGCACTTTGCGCACGGGGTCCTGGCAACATATTGAGATCGAAAAACTCATCAGCCCCTTGCTTTGTCATGTTTATTTTGTTTTTCTCGTGCATCTGTCGCAAACGAACGGCCTTGTCGAAGCTTCGGAGAAAAGTTTTAGACATCGAGTGAAGAATTATTGTGTCAAGAACACCTAGGAAAATAAAAAGGGAATAATTTACACAAAACATTATTTAAATAAGAAATTATCTCGAATACGCTACAGCAAAACTGCAAAAGTAAGCGAGAGTAGAGAGCCACTACTCTACATTATATAAAATAGAACATCCAATTCCGCTGGAAAAAAACACTGCTTCTGCGTTTACGTCATTTAGTTAAAATTGTATTAGACCTGAAAAATAGGTATACTAAACTGACGTAATTGTGCACATCTTGCTATGATGGTCTCCTTATAGCGATGTTTCTTAGTCATTGGGTTCCCGAGGAAGTTTACGTCTACCAGCGAAACCAAGGTGCAGAGATCGTCAGCCACATCCTAAAGACAAAAACTCTTGAAATGATTCAATATTTATATATACTGCTACGAATTGAATAGTGAACATGCATACTGTAAAATCCTCCAGCATATTTTTCTTTGCTATCAACACTTCCAATCGTCGGAGAGGTTTAGCCCAAGCAACATCAGTTAACTTATTTTCTGATACGTTTAAAATTCTTAGAGATGCCTGGAAAAAAGAAATTAAGATGTATCCACGTGCTTGAGTCGTTTCAATTTAAATGTCAATTTATCACCATTTCACAAATTCATCGTTTTTGACAAATCTAGCTATATTACTTGAATGGGGGAATGCTTTGGCCTTAACTTAGTAAGTACTAGTTAGTTATTGGTAAGAATCGACTTCACTTTATGAGATTAAATTTGCACGGTATTATTTCGATTTCAAAACGAACAAATGGTTAACTTACTCCTATGGCAATCACAGTACGTGGATCAAAGCACAGCCCGTCAGAACTGTTCAC
Source organism: Pandemis corylana (assembly GCA_949127965.1). Lineage (NCBI taxonomy): Eukaryota > Metazoa > Arthropoda > Insecta > Lepidoptera > Tortricidae > Pandemis > Pandemis corylana. The sequence continues at coordinate 5,671,812 of OX421871.1, forward strand.
ATTTTGTTTCTCAATATGAAGTTCTTCTAAATATTTCATGTTTTCCAAGTTCTCAACGACACTGATCCTATTGTTACTCAAATATAACTTCTTTAGTTTGTGCATGTTGTCCAGACCCTGGATTTTGGTAATATTGTTCCATTGAAGGTGTAAGTGTGTTAAGTTATGGAGTCCGTTAAGGTTTTCGATCTTCGATAAGTAGTTATTGTGGTAGTAGGCATAAATAACATGGCCTGCATTTTTTGGTTTTGGCTGCGAAGATTAAAGTATGTTGGTATGTTAAAAAGCCTTTTATTTATGAAATGTGGTGGGAAATAATTTCATAGGGCAGCTAATTGTAAGAGAGCATCACCGCAAATGAATACTCGCAACACCAGACTGTCGCAGATGCATTGCCAAAATAAAGGTTAGTGGTTGAAATGTATTAAAAAAAACAACGGTCCGAGACAAGGACAATATGATGCAATCCTATTCTTTTGTAGTAAGTTTTTATTCAAGGAATCACTAAAATATAGTGCAGGGCTTACTATTTCAGTAAGACACTTTTCGTGCATAAATAAATGCGTGTGTCTTTTTTGATCGCCTTGCTTCTTTCTAATGATTCTTTTCGCTTGTTTGCGCAATTCTTCTTCGCTTTGTTTCAACTCTGCTGACTTAGATGCAATATCCATAATTTACTTCCACAACAATAAATAAGCGTAAAATCTCAAAATATTCGATCAAACATATTTAAAAATGGCGCCGTTGCCATGCCAAGTTTCAGTATTGCCAGACTTTATTCGCACATCCAGGGCTAACGTTTAGGGCTCGATATAACCTGTGTATGACTTGTGTTACTGAGAAGACAAGTGTTGTTTTAATTTTTAAAAGGCCGACAATATTAAAATGATTTTTAATTTTTAAATAAATTGCCGAACTAAATAGCCTAGAATCCGGTGTATGAGTTTTGACAAATGACAATGACAGCAGCCAGCACATTAAAAAAGTAGCTTAGCTTGTTGTGTTGTGTTCTTTTGTGATTGCCTTAGTGAAACAAGCATCATTTACGCTTGTGACACCACATCCTAACCTAAATTTACTTCGAAGATCAGAAGACATCGAAATGGGTGAAAGATACAACATTCACAGTCAATTGGAGCATCTACAGAGCAAGTATATCGGTACGGGGCACGCTGACACCACAAAGTATGAGTGGTTGACGAACCAGCACAGGGATTCGTGCTGTAGCTACATGGGTCATCCAGACCTGCTAAGTTATTTTGCTATAGTAGAAAACGAGTCTAAAGCTCGCGTGAAGTTTAATCTAATGGAAAAAATGCTGCAGCCGTGCGGCCCTCCCCCAGAGAAGCCTGAAGATTAATATTATTGTGTATACAATGACGTAAATATAAAATTAAGGTTCCACGTTTTAATTTCGTCTGCAGTCATTTAAAATTGACACACTGTTCTATTTACGTTCAAAAACATGGTGATTTATTGTATAACATTTAGTGTAAAAGCTCAAACTGAGGCACCTGTCTTATACATGTGTTATTTAAAATTTGGTTTTGTCTGATCCCGTGAGCAGCCTTTTTGAACACTTAATTGTAAGATTTAGACTAAGGACATTTTGATGACTAAATAAAATACAACTTAAATTTCATCCAGCATTTAATAATGATTTCCATTCATCCATCTTTGCATTCAATGCCACTTCCCGTTCCTTAGCTTCCCCTTCCAACACTTTCCGTTGCTTGTAGCTTTTTACAACATTAGCAACTAGTACCTTTTGGATATTTGGAACAATTCGTTCGCATTCTTTCTGTAGCACTTCCATGGCTTTTGTAATGCATTCAACATCCATAGACCCCGTTTGCGTAAAGTCAGATATCTGTTTTAATTCTGACAGCGTTGACATTGTCACAATACCATGGTTAATATTTGACTGTGGACTCATTACAGCTAAATGTTCTTCTGCTTCCGTTGGGTCTACGAATATCTTTTCTCCGATAACTGCCAGGGAGCAAGCTGTAATGAGATCATACATGGGGACCGCAGCATCTGCAAGTGCTAGGCCTGCGGCATTTATGGCAGCAGCAAGACATGCTCCATCATGTTCAAGAATGTAGATGAAAATATCAACCTGAAAAATAAAACATGCTCTATTACCATTATGGCATAAGTCTGTTACTGGGTTGAGTAAGTATGGTTAGTTGGTGTTTTTCATCTAAATCCTCGTTTTGCTATTTGGGGCTCTACACAGCTGGGGGCTACTCCCCATGCACTAATGGCAAACATAGATCTGCTTGTCCTGATCAATGGTATAGCTTATGTGAAATTAGAAAAGGAATGCTCTTAATAGTTTCATGTAATGTAAAAAATAAGTTTTTTAAAGTTACCTGGTAATTGGGAAAGAGGTGTCTGCACACCGCAGGCTCCAGAGCTTGTCTCAAAGCCACAGACAAAGCTCTCTCTTCCTGGTCCGGAGCGTGAGGCCGGCGCTGTCGGGGGCAGGAAAAAGGAGCATACTTCACTTCGCAATACAACTGCCCGAGTTGACTGTTGAAATATTTGTATTAACAGTTTAAAAATTTAAGTACCTAGATTTTTTTTATGTACTCATAATTTATGAGTAATGAAAGATGCAAGGATCAAACCTGAATTCATTCTGGTGTGGTATTTCTCTAGGATCAAAAACCGAACATACAACTTTAGTTTTCTTCAATTCTATGTATGCTGACCCCTTGGCTTGCGATACCATATCCGTCCGAGCAACTGTAAAGCAATTCAGAGTTAATCAAAGACTCTTACATTTATTATTTATTCATTAATAACAAAAACACATACAAAACATACACATGCTTCGGGCTTCATCCAATGTCCGCCCATCTTTCCGTAATCCGCTTTCATTGATCAACTCCTTATAAAGTTCGTCGTAAGTCTTCAGATAGTCTTTTGTGAAACGTTTGTATGAAACACTGTCTTCTGGACCGTTAAATCTGCGATAATCGAGAGGCATTTTGATTTTACTTTTGGGTTATAAAATGTTGTTAACCCTATGCTTGTCACTTTTTAACGTTTTATTCGTTGCTTTATTTTACTTTACATCTTTATTTTGCAGATCGCGTAACTAGCGCGGTGCAGTGGCGAAACGTTGACGCGTTCGGATACAATGACTTTGCAATTTACTTTCGTCGCAATTAAGTGTTATTTTTGGAACGGAATTTTGAAAGTCTAAACTGTATATATGAAACGAATGGTATTTTTTTTTCATATTTATCATCAAAAACTAAACGTATTTTTATCGAGTTTGTAATTAAATTAAATCAGACATTGATTGATTACCATACCGTAAGTGAGACCTTGGCTTTAATCAGATATGCCAACATCAACAAAAATATCTGTCAATTTTCCGTTTGTGATGTGTCCGAGAATGTGTGTTGTAGTGTGATTTATCCAATAAATATTTCATTTCTTGTAGTCACGTTATGTGACGATAGTGTAAGCATTATCGAATCATAGTATTATTGATCAAACGAGTAAACGGTAGCTTGGAAGCTACGGTTAAGGTAAGTTTACTTCTCGTTCGCTACATTCACTTCACTTGATACCGGTGACGTTTCAGCGTAATTTGCCCGTAAATTGTTACTTTCCTTTGAATTTCATTATCGAAATATGTTAAAAATGCTTTTCTATATACATCTTTAGTCATTAGAGACTAAGCGTTTGTAAAATCCTTTAATTAGCTCCGGCTCACTGCTACCAAGGTTGGCATAAAACTATTACGCTTTGTGAACCGTGGCTAATATTTCTATTGTAATGTAGGAGATATAAATTACCGAACCGAATCTTTGTCAAGGATATTTTCCATGTATATGAATTCGGCAAAATTCCAATGTTCACCCTGAGTCCTTTAAACTACCTTGATAACACGTCCACATTGACGCAAATATGTCACATTACAAGCATAACTGACCCATATATATGTCATGTTTTATCAGACAATGTAACAAGCTTGATGCAAATTATTTATGTAATTGATTACCTTTTGTTTTATTTTATAGTTTGTAACATAATAAATAAAATAGTGCTCTTAACTCATTTCATATGTTTAAAAGTGGTTTTCTTATTGTCAGAGTGCAATATGGTGCGGAAACGGACTTACATGTTAGCAGTGGCAGCGTTTGCAGCATCAGGGGCGATGGCTGCTGCTGGGGAGAACCTTCCACCAATCACTTCGTCACTGTCAACGTTAGAGGTTTGTCTTTATCTTTAGTAGTATACTGTAAACTGGGGTAACTTTGATCAAACGTGACTTGAGTGTAGAAATTTCTAATTTTTTTTTTAATGAAATTTAAATAAAAAGAATATTCTGTAGATTATCTAATGTTACTTCCCCTTTTTTAATACTCGGCTAGCTGCTAATGGTATCCTACTCTGCTATGGACACCTGGTATCATATAAAAACAGTTATGTATTTAGAAAATTGAAATTTTATCTACCTATTTAAGAAATTCACTGATACTGTGACTGTGAGCCCATCAAGGGAGTGAGTGAAAATCTTAGGAATCACATTATCTGCGATGCGGCTAGCAACACATCACTATTTTGAATCTTTTTTCCAACTACATGTTCACAACGACGCTAAATGTATTTTTAGGTTGTAGGTCTTTGTAGGCAGCATAGGCTCTGTCCATGCCATAAGGGACTTGTTTAATATGTATGTATGTATACATCTGACCTGATGCATCTCACCTTGATCCACACTTGTTTTGCACTCTCCCAGGCATGGATTCAATGTGAATTTGCAAATATCAAGCTACTGAAATTATTTGTTTACAAAATTCCACCGCTGCTGCTATCTGTTGAGGCATGTTAGCTAAATAAACAAGCAATAAATGTAAGCAGCAGAAAATAGCTCATTTGCAAACTATTTTAAAGAAAAAAAGCACTTTTATTTATACACTGTGTCTCAAACTTAATGTAGAATATTTCAGTGGACAGTTGGGTTACATCCTTGTAAACGTTCCATACATTGTTTCATACATCGTACTATGTTCAATTCAAAATGTATGGTGTCCAAGAGGTACCTTAATTTTTAATTAGGAATTGCAATAAAAATTTAGAAAAAATATGGGTTTGATAAGTTATATAGAATTTTTAGTTTTACCTAGTAAATTTTGAAAAGTGGATACCATGGAGGTTTTGAGCACGTGAAAATCGACTAGCGAGTACCTACAGCTCAATATCAATGACTAATTAAGTTTTTGTTAAAAATATCATTTAATACAAGATTTTGTTGCTGACTGTATTTTGTGTTCTCCGTCCTTCACATGTGTACCAAATTTCGAGGCAAATAAATGAACAACAACAAACAGGTCATGTTAATAAAAAGTTTGTAAAAACCTTAGCTAGTTGTCAAAAGGACAATTACATATAGTTAGTGAAATTATGTGCGTCAAACGGTTCACTAAAACGTTCATAAACCATAAAAAAACATTAGGTCAAGGTGGCTTCATGGTTGATTAAAAATAAACACAGCTATAATACCAACCACTCAATTGATCATAGTTTTATAGTGATATGCTTGTTAACTATTACCACAATTACCATAAAATGTGCTTATTGCACTGAATTGTTTTATGATTAGACTAAAACTAAACCAACTTTATGAGTATTATCAACATTCGCACACATCATAATAATTCATTCTAATCTGTAATAGACAGACGGACGTAGAACCACTGAACGATATTTATACATAATTGTACACTATATTGTTCACTATAGCAGACCAGAGTAGAAAGGTTCGACCAATGACATTAACTGAAATTCACGTCACAAGTCATTTGCTTTAGAGCTCAGTTTCATTAAATTTATCTATCTATCTACATATATAAAAATGAATGTCTGTTCGTTGTTGTACAATTTGAATAATTGTGGTTTTGAAACATTTGTGCAAGTCAAAAATAAAACAAGAACGGGGGCAGACGCGGGCAACAGCTAGTAGGTAATATTTATGTTGAACTTTTTTCTATAGGAATGTTCTCCTGAGAGAACTTCACTGTTCCCGAGATAAAAAGTAGAAGTTAGTCGGGGATAGTGTAGTTATCTATTTGTTAAAGATTTTTTACAATCACTTCAGTAGTTCCAGAGTTACTCTACATACAGACAAGCAGACTGAAGAAATATTATCAAGATTATTATGCGCCTGCGGCTACTTAGCCCGCATTGATATCAGTTAATTCACCATAATGTGCATAGATGGCGCTAAAATAAATAAATACAATGTTGCGAAAGTTGCTTTAATAGTTAAGCTAAAAATAGCAAGACCTTTATCTACTGTTTAAATGAATTTTAATTAGGTTCAATATTCACAGAGTATGCAAATTGCTTCCTTGACCGCAATTTCTTTTGAAACCAGACTGCGTGATATATTTTATTGTTATCTAAAATTATTACACCTCTACAAACATACTTCAGTTTTTTAGCAAATTAAATTTGGTAAACTATCTTGAAATGTCTTTTTATTGAAAAACAGTTTTATAAAATAAACTAGCTGTTGCCCGCAACTTCGTCTGCATAGAAATCGTTTATCGCTATCCCGCAGAAATTACGCAATCCGTTCTTAGAGGATGCCTACGTCATAGTATCTTTATGCATGCAAAGTCTCAGCCCGATCGGTTTAAAATTGACAAAGTTTCATACAAAGTTTCATCCCCTATTTTATCCCCTTGGGGGTAGAATTGATCAAAATCCTTTCTTAGCGGATGCCTACGTCATAACATCTACCTGCATGCCAAATTTCAACCCGATCCGTCCAGTGGTTTGTGCGTTGATAGATCACTATGTCAGTTAGTCAGTCACCTTTGAGTTATATTATATTTAGATTACAGCAATTAACAGCAAATTACAATTTAAAATCCCTAGAATCTTGTGATTTGTTTTGTTATGGTTTTGTATTTACCAGTTACCGATTTTAAAAAAGTGTTTTCGATAAAAAGACAGAGATTGTTTACTCATTTCTTTTGCTAAAAAAACTGAAGTTTAGTCAAGCATGACTATATTACTACCTAAATTATTTTTACGATCATGCTAAGTGTGGCTTTTAGGTCTTGTTACCCTGGGTTGTGTCTACTGCGTAAGGCATATATAGAGATGATTTGTATATGGTTGTATATGTATGCTTGTTGAAAAAAACTAGCTTGAATGAGATGTGTCGAGTACGTAGTTAAATTAAATACTTGGCAAAAAAACACGAGGGATAAAGCATTACATCATTTTGAAACGGATCTAACTAACGACAAATACGTGTGTGGTTTTTTTGGCAGCAAATTTTTTTTAGTTAGTTTTCGAGTGTCTCCACTAATTTCTTTTAGCAGTTTTTCATAAAGCTAGGTACTCATCCGCGAGCTGGGGCCCGATTTTTCAAAGCACGTGGTGAAAAATTGTGCTGGATTTGTATACGAGCAGCATAAAAGACAATCACAGCTCTCATTAATCTTGTGAACTAGTCAAATTTTGATTAGAGCTGAAGTTTTGGAGATATAAGCTGATTTATACCAGTTTCGAGTGATGTGCTTTCAAAAATCGGGCCCCTGTAACCGTAACTGTTGCATGTGACAGTTACGGATCCAATTCGCAGATGAATACCCGGGTTAACATCCACATTAATATTCCTGATTAAACACGCATAAGCACGTACGTATCTACTAAACTTTTAATAAGATACATCGAGTTAAAAGGTGTAGATTACATACATGCATAACTCATTCACTTTATTTAACGTAGAGTAAAAAATATACGCGTCGTATTGACGAAAATATACGCGCCGAATTGACGAAAATATACGCGTTAAATTGATTTTTTTCGTCGGTTAAAAAATAAACATCTTTTATCAACTATGGAAAAAGTAAGCAATTTACTTGTCAAGTGCATCAAGTCTCATGTGCAAGAAGACAGTGAGTTTAGTAGATAGTTTCAGCCACGGGGAAGAACAGGATTGTTTTTATCTCGGAAAATCGCATAGTTCCCGCGGGTTAGCGATAAGAAAATTCTGCGCAGACGGAGTCGCGGGCAACAGCTAGTAATACATGTGCTTTTCAAACATTTTTATTATCTAGGAACCATTTAACTTAGGGCCAGTATCACTATCATAAATGTTATGTTTATATTAGTGTTCCAGTTATCTATGATTCTGTGTCTATTTATTGCTACGAAACTGACAGAGACGTCATCATAGATAACTGACACTTAAGATAACTGGAACTTAACAGTGAGTGGTGAAACAGGCCCTAAATATACTATCTGGTAACCGCGCTAACCGCCATCTCAGCATGAGTGGCGTAGCTAGGTAACCAAGGGCCCTGGTGCAAATAAAAAAATGGGGCCACACTACTTTCTAAACTAGATAGGTTTTATCAAGTAAAAATACTAAATATTACTTTTGATAAGGCTTAGGGGCCCGTGAGCTTGAGGGCCCCAAGGCACTGCACCGCCTAGCCCCTAGGTAGCTACGCCGCTGTAGCATAGTGATTCCCGACACAATCATAAAGACACCCAACGCTCGGACAATCATCTAAGTGACGTAACCCCGCTAGTTCTTTGTTTATGCTTTGTGTTATTCCCCGCGAAATAAAACCGCAGTAGAACGCTACAGTGGGGGCACATAACGTGATAAAAATTATGTATTAGTCATTTTCAATGAGATTCTTCCTAGCCATAGGTGATAACAGAATAGAGTGGTAATACGGGCTATCTATACTTCATTTAATTTAGGATGAGAAACCACAACAACATTATATTGCAGCTCGTGAAGTGTACTCTCTTTGCAATTTGTACTAGAGTAATTGTAAACGACACGAAAATAAAGTGACATTAAAACAATTTTATTATGCGGCTCCCCGACTATTGCACTGTACTATTTGCTAGGTAAGAAATAGTTGACCAGACGCAATATAATGTTGTTGTGGTTTCTCATCCTAAAATAAATCACTACATAGTATAAAACAAAGTCGCTTTTTCTGTCCCCAAGTCCGTTTGTATGCTTATATCTTCAAAACTACACAACGGATTTTTATGCGGGTTTTTTTAATGGATAGAGTGATTCAAGAGGAAGGTTTATATGTATAATACATGCATAATATAGCGTGCAAAGCCGGGGCGGGTCGCTAGTTAAGTATAACTCTGCACCACATATTGATGTAGGTATCACGTATGGACAAAGACATTTCAGTTTTAAAAATTTGATCATACGTTTAACAAAGTATCTTAAATTAAACGCTTCCATGCTGGTCTGGGAGTAAAGAGAAAACATAGAATTTGCTAAACGTGGCCTAGGTCTTGCCACCTTAGGCTCTGTCTACCCCGTAAGGGATAAAGACGTGGTTTAAGTATGTATGTATCTAATGATTATTCCTGTGACGATTTTTCAATAAAATTTTCATTTAAAATTATATCTCCCCATTGACGCTGTATACGTATTTTGAACATCGTCCTATGTATACAATTGTTAACCGCAACAAAAAAAACCCCAAAAACATTTGAGTGTTCATTCAACCTGTTAATACATTCCGGATGATTTTTTTTAGACGGAACTACTGAGTCTGAGATTAACCTGATTAACCTATTTGTTTTTAAAAAAAAGTTCCAATTTTCATTTACAATGCCATTTAACGACTAAAGATTTAACTATCCATCGGCCGGCCAATCAGAGTACTTACACCAGTAGTCAAGCTGGCTTGGCGAAATTTTACATTATAGTTTGGATAAATTTTCCACTCGATTAGTTATTTCCTCTGTTCCAAGTCCAACCAACGAAGCTATGTGGACTATTAAAGTTCGTTTCTCAGTGAAAACTTATTTAACTACACGAAACTCAATTATTCAGATGTGACCCGTCCGCTGTTCCGAGTCCAAATAAGTAAAGAAAAAAATCTACAGACGGCAAAGTTAGACCGGTCTAACTACAGCTCACTGTGTGCATTTTGCATACAGTATTGTGTTATACATACGAGTGTAAGTAAAGTTCGCCCAGCGGTCTAGTTTGAACTACACAACGCGCGCGTAGCAAGGCGCAGTTTTACACGACCTCACTTAGTTGTTCGCTACGCAAAATTCTAATTCTGTCTAATTTTTGTTTTCTGGCTTTGAACTGCACATTTTTTTAACAAACTTGGTCAGTTGTCACGTTCATTTTGATTTGACTATTGTCTGTTGAGCTGAGTTTCCGAACGTGTTGATGGTAGGCGATTTTTCCAACAAGCCCAGCTAAAAAATCCAAGTTTGTTTCGTGCCATCCCCTTCACACTAATAGCGTCTGATAGGTGAGTAAGAGGGACGGTCGGTACATATGAGCTTCGAATTAGCTGGCCCAGATGTAATTGAAACCAAATGCGTGCTCATCTCAACCAAAGCGACATCTGTCCGAACATTAAACCTAGAATGTGGTAGGAGTTTTATTCTTGTAAGACTACTTATACCTATAGCACCTTTCACGTATATATTTACAGATGCTATCATAGATGATCACAACGTTCCTTAATTTTGTTTGCATGGGCGACAAATAGGCTCGGTCAAGGGCGAGGTCTGACGTTCATCATGGCCTTTATGGCAATATACGTAGAAGCCTTACATGCCAATATAATTTGGGAAGGAGCAATCATTATCGTGAATAGCCCAAATGGAAGTTTTCTATGGGATATACATAAATAGATTCGACGGTATGAAAGGGTTTTTACAAACTTTTATTTAGTTTTGCGGGTGGTACGACAGGGTCATTCTGGATGAATCCTTTCATTTTTCCTAATTTCACATGCCACATATTTTTTTCTTTGTAACCGTAATTTTTCAGGAGCTTTAAAATGGCCATCCTGTAAAACTATAAGTTAGGTTAGGTTAGTTTTATAATAATCCTGAACAATCAACAGCTTAACAGAAAAAAGCTATGGCAAATGATCCTTATGGCGAATAATTCGTTTATATTAAGTTATGAAGCGCATATGAAGTTATGAAGTTACTGCAAACGACGGGAACCTCTTCTGGATAGCTACCACCATCTTACACATTACCTCTTATTCTAGCGTTGAGATTAAGACAACCGTTGAAATCATTGACACATGAGGTATTTTATCTTACCCCTCTAGGCTTGTAACTTATAACGCATCTTCAATGCACCCGTGTTGCGTATATCCATGGGCATAAAAAAACCAGACAGCAAAAAGTCCATACAATGCTAGTCCTAAGATCTTAAAGCCTTAGTACTACACAAAAGTTAAAATTAAAGTTAAAGTACTTTTTTTTAACATCTCCAATACACCCCGTTCCACACGTCCCATGGCATGGAGATCGGTAAAACGAGTGAGAATGGCACAATCAAACCTCTCCGCGATCATTCTCAGGATACTATTAGTGCTCTCCCGCAATCTCGCAACACCAGAGGCAGTCTTATTGAGCATAATAGCATAAAAGTCGTCCGTGCTAAGTAGTCGTGCGGCGAACATCCTCGATGCGCTACAGAAACTGTCATCCTGCTTAATTGATAACTTTTAGCATGGGTTACTATATCGTCTCATGCATTAATTAATGTAGACGTGTGTAATTAGCAATAAATAGGCAACCTTGAAATGTGTTTGCTATGATAATATTTATTGTCGCCACACCATTAGTTATCTTTTGCTAATAAGTGTAATAAAGTTAATGTTGCATATTTACAGAGAACGGGAGAGGTTTATGCAATGGATTGTTAGAAAATTACCTATACGGTAACATGACTATATGAAACAGGAAATGTTAGAAACTATTAAAATCGGAGCTAAGACAAGTGACGATATGCTGATGCTTTCCTTGAAAATCATATCGTTTAGCCTCGTATTACGCTTCCACTGCCTTTAACACCTTTTATTCGCCTTGTGTCGCAGAATTCTCTATATCGTGGGATTTCGCAAAAGCCGTCGATTTCCTTGTATGCTTAATAAATAAGACCATTTTGGCTTTCTAGGTCCAAGGGTTTAAGCTGAGCGTTGATGAGTGTGACAGTCGGAAGTTTACGTTTTCAACATTATACTCTGTCAAGAGATGTCGTGTGTGTACCGTAGCTTTGTTTAGGGCTACGTTGGCTGCTTTAAACTTGCCAGCCTGAAGTTTTAGGGCTGCCATCTCGAAATAAATGCATCACGAACGTATTGAATGGACTTTTGTGTTCAGCTCTGCTTTCGTATCATGCTGCAGGGCGGCGTGTGACTTTGGTGCAACCTTGAACACGTTACAACACTAAGCTTCTGCTTATATTATGTTTATTCTCACAATCAAGCAAGACTCATTATATTTTTTGCGCAACGATCACAATTGTCGCAGCTATTAAGACAGCGATTTGTAAGAAGTGACGTCAGAAATTGAAGGGTTTCACAAATTGGACAATGATTTTGGCTGTAGCAATTCTTGTTGGGTCGATTGCAATAAAGGGACTTCAATACCATTACCTACCTACTATTAAAATGTAGAGAACCTGTTCAAATCATACTAATAGACTGATAGTGTATGCTAAACTGTACACATGTAGTATAGCCCAGCTGCTCCATAGAGTAACCTAAAAAAACATGTTTTCTCTGAAGGCACTTGACCCACCTCAAGTAACTAGTTTGCATATGGTATGGTTTTGTTTTATTTTACAACAAAACTTAAAGATTTTCCATTTATATTTTATATCCTTGCTAGTTTTTGCAAGACAAAATCTTCGCTCGACTGCTTTGAATTTGAGAAACAAATAATTCTCATTTCTGATGTCGATGCGGAAGTTATTCGTCGCATTCGGCATTCGTAGCAGACGAACTGAATGACGTAATCGACTTATCGGTCATCGACCTTTGTGTTATCGAAATAATCTTTGCCAATGAAAGGTCACTATTGATTGAAGAAAAACTTGCAGCCCTACCGCTAGGAACAATGACTAATAGTAACAGCAAATGTAAAACTGTCAATGCACACGACGAGGTATCAGAGATGGCCAACTTCATTAGACCTAAGATTACTGAATTAAAGTATGTGATCTACCACCTACAGAATGATTTTTCAGAAACATACCCTGTACTTCTCTATATAAGAAAGAAAGAAAAAAAGTTACACACACATAGGTATTAGTTATATACACATAGGTATTCTTTCCACAACGACTGGATAAATAACCGCGATCAACAGGTCGATCGCGATCGACCGGTTGGCCACCCCTGAATTGTGTAGTTAAGTTAGAGCCACGCTGTCGCTAATATCAAGATATTTTCTGTGCAAATCGGATGTGAAAGATTAAAACTCGACCATTTTTGAATGTGTGTGATTTAAAAAATAAGTAGATCTGCTAGTTTTCTTCTTAAGATTCAGTAATGAATAAACAAAGCGGTGTAAAATTAATTGCGCTTTGCTTACTGTCAAAGAAAGCAAGGTTGCGATGCGATTCTCGGTCAAGATCATAAACAGAGGCACTATTGCCTACCGCGCGTGCGCTAGCGATCCCATTCAGTATCTCTTTCCACCTTCATTCTTTACCGTTTGTCAGAATGGAGTTGTGAACACGATTATGATTCTGAATGAGTTAGACACTATGGCTTGAGGTTGTGTGTTCATACAGAGAATATTTGTTGCTCAACCAGTAAGAAGTATGTATGTATAGAAAGACATACAGACCGACAGACGGACGGACGGACTGACGGATGTATACCGAAGTGATACTATATAAGAGTTCTTTTTCAAGTACGAAACCCTAAAAATACAAAAGCCGTGAACGTTGAACCGTTAAAAAATCAAGTCAATCTGACTAGGTATCATCACTACATAATATAAAACAAAGTCGCTTTCTCTGTCCCTATGTCCCTATGCCCCTATGTATGCTTATATCTTCAAAACTACAAAACGGATTTTGATGCGGTTTTTTTTAATAGATAGAGTGATTCCAGAGGAAGGTTTTTATGTATAATTCTACGCAGACGAAGTCGCGGGCAGAAGCTAGTTAATATATATAGGAGGTTGAATCTAAACAAACCAACTAACAAACACACATTACGAGACAAATAAAGGATTATAAAATTACTTTTTCACACAATTACTTGACAAGCTATGAATCATGCATGAATTAGAGGGGTAAGGACGAAAGATCCTAGGCAAGGACATGTTTATAAACACTTGGTCACTGCTACTGTGCGTAAATATTAATTAGGTAAACTGCGGTGTTTTCACTCGGCTCGCGTGACATTATGTCACACGTACAGTCGCTATCAGATACATCGGGGATGTCTAGATGCACAAAAATATATGAACACGACCGTATTGCCTTTCTTATTGCACCCAGACAGCTCCTATGTATCTTGTGGTGATGTAGTCTGGTAGAAAATTTCTAGAACTCAGCGGCGTAGATTCTGACATAAAAGTATAGAAGACGCATAATTATGAAAAGAAACTATATTGCGATAAGAACTATTTACAGACAGTGTTTGAAACTGGTAACTAGAATTCCGGTACTAAAATCTAAACCACTGGAAAATGTGTACCTAAGTAGAAAGTGCTAATTTTATTTTTTGCTCTACCCAGTGTCTAATTGTTCTTTTTATGCCTTCTACATGCTATCGGAGTTATTTAAGTAGGTGCTCAAAAATATCTGAACACAACACAACCGTATTGTCAACCAACGTGCACGTGAGTGCATGTTCGCGGATAGGTACTTTTCGAGCACCTAGACAGTAGACAGTTCCGATGTATATATGTAGACGACTGGGTGGATTTTTTTACTCAGTAGGTAACCATTTCGTGTATTAATTGGTGTGACACTAACTATCGTTTGTGTACCTTATCTGTCCGTAATTTTGAAAGCCACCCAGGTATATATTGTATGGTCAGAATGAATGTGTAATTTTGTGATTTTAAAAAATCCACTTCCATGTTGGTCTAGAAGCAAAGAAGAAATATAGAATGTACCAGTTGCTTCTCTTCCCGCGCAGATGGTAAGAGCCCATCAAGGGAATGGGTGAAAATCTTAGGAATCATTTTATAGGCGATGCGGCTAGCAACCCATCACTATTTTGATCCCCTTTTCCACCTGACGCCCATGTGCATTGTGCAGTCATGCTAAACGTGGCTTTTATGTCTTGTTACCTTAGGCTCTGTCTACCCCGTAAGGGATAAAGACGTGATTTATGTATGTATGTATGTAAAAATGTAACTAACTAAAAAAACCGTAAATTAAATTTATAGATTAGCTTAGTATTATGTGCATCATGTACGTACTTTTTACTTATGTGATATCACGACTGCATCGCATCTGAGTGATGAATTCCTCTTCAAAGTAACGCCTGCATTACGTTTGCAATTGTGTGCGATGTGTCTTATCATTAACACAAATTGTTTCCACCTGTACCTACCGAGTTTAATATTTCCTCAAGTTTTCCTACAAAACTATATGTTTAGTGTCAGTATTAGCGCCAACGCGCGGCGGACGAGTCGTGTACGAAATGATATCCTAAAATTACATTTTATCTGATCTTGCGGAAGATAAAGTTATCAGTTCGGTGGTGTTTCATTTGTCAATCGGCAGTGTTTTGTCATCCCAGGAGCCGAGTGGTGGCGTTTTTTTTTAAATTACGAAGTGTAGTGGATAGTGTTATTTGAAAAAAAAAAAGAAAAATGAATTCGACGACTACCGAGTGGTATATCCCGGATACTACCGTGATGCCTTCCACAGAAGCCCCGGATTTGACCACATGGCTGACTAATGTCTTTTTGCAGGTGTGCTATTCTATTTAACAATAGTCTAAGGAAGTACGCTGTTGTATTACTAATTGCTTAATGGTTTTTGTTTATAAACAAAAGCATAGCCATGTTGTGATGTGTGTATTGGATAAATAGAAAACAATTCGTTTACTAGTTTTATACTTATATTTGAACGGTGTTAGAGATAAGATGCTTAAAGAGTTAGCGCGATGCTTAGAAAGTTAGGTTACCATCTTGTAAATTACGGATAAAAACCCGAACATTAAAAACAATTAGGAATTGGAGTTCATGAAATTAAATAAATTACGAATTCCCATAAAAGGCGTGCGTTTCACATAGACAGTCGGCGCAGGAAGGAGCTCGTGTTTTCAATTCAAAATTAAGCTATCATACAAAAAATAGTATATCAAACAATAGGTAGGCATGAATTTAAAAAAAGCCGTGAAAGATGTACCTTATGGGTACCTAACTGATTGTTCCAAAATTGCTTAGTACAATTTAAATTTTTGTAAGAAATACATTTGCTAATAAAATGTTCTACGAATAAATATTACTGAACAATTCTAAGTGCAGCATTAAATCTTCAAAGTAAATGTTACTTTTGTCTCAGCTCGTAAAACTTGAAACTTTGAAAACGATAATAAAGATCCGCTGTAAATTAAAAAATGTATCGCACGAATGAATGGCAGAAACCTGAATTATTTAGTAAATAAAGTCTCATTTAAATGAGATCACCGTGTTTTCAGAATTATATTACTTGTTATCTTTACGGGAATGAAACAAGTATCGTAAAAAAACTTCGCCTTCCAAATTGGGGAAAAGTTAAAACATGACTTTGGCTTTTCATATCATGGAATGGAATTAGTGTATTTACGAGTGTTTATGAAATTGTTTATAAAACAATAAAAAATGAAAAACAATAGAAAATGTTACAGCCGTAGGCAAAATCATATAAATAGATATATAATCTCTTCAGACCCTGAATATAATTGAATTTTTTGCACATATTTTACAGTCAAATGTGTCTTTTAGATGGAATGATAGAGATTATTTAACCCTAGGGGTACAATGCCATCAGATGCATCAGAGCTGTCTAGGTGCTCAAAAATATTTGAACACGCACTTATGCGATTGACAACACGGTCGTGTTCAGATGTTTTTGAAGACCTAAGACAGCTCCGATGTATGCATCTGATGGCGACTGTATTTAGTAAAATTTAAGCTTAGATAAGGGATCGAATATAATAGTTATGCACAATTAGAAACCTTTTTACTTGCGTAATAATGTGGATGGCTGTTAGATAGGTACAAATGAATACACGATGAACGTGTAGATAGTTCAATATGTAAGTATATTGGGCATCTAACATCGGATTAAAACGTTTTTGGAAGCATTCCGTGTGAGAAATTTGTGTCGCAGTGGAACGCTAGTCAGTCGTTTTGTGAGGTTAACTGTCTATGAATGAATGAATGAATGAATGAATGAATGAATGAATGAATGAATGAAATTCTTTATTTGCATAACATTATGTCCATTTAGATGTTAAGAATAGTAATGTACGAGTCCAGATAATGCTAAATACCTTTTTTAAGTAGGCATGCAAAGTAATATTGTTTGGTCTTAAGATCTAAACTGATTTAAATAAATTTATTTTAATACAATTTCTTATTTACAAATATAACACAATTATTATTTACACGCAAAATATTCTTGTAAGCTATAAAAATTCTTATCTGAGAGCCATTTCAGGAGCGCTTTTTTAAAGTTTTTCTGTGGCAAAATCAATAAATTAGGTGGCAGCTTGTTGTAAATTTTTATAGCCATAATGAAAACGTTGTTTCGACACAGTGCCAATCTACATTTAGAGTACAGTAATTTATTAAGACGTGTGCTTCTAGCGTGTGGGTTTATTTGGGAAATTGTTGTGAAGTAGTGCATGTTATTTTTCACAAAGAGGCATATTTCTGCTATATAAATGCAAGGTAGTGGAAGAATTTTAAGTTTTGCAAACAATGGTTTACATGATTCCCTATTTCCAACCCCACACAGAGCCCGTATACATTTTTTCTGAGCTCTAAATGCCCGCAGTACTTCAACCGAATTTCCCCAGACAATGATGCCGTAGCGCAGAACTGATGCAATATAGCCATGGTAGGCACTAAGTGCAGTTTCTAAAGATGCTATTTTCCTCAAACGGTAAAGAGCATATACAAAGCGGTTTACTTTAGAACATACCAGATTAATCTGCTTCTTCCAATTACAGTTTTCGTCTAATGTTATTCCCAGAAATACAGTAGAGTCAACTATATCTATTTTATTATTATTGTAATTTAGGTTTAAAGATAATTTATCACTCTTATTGGTTTTAAATTGTACAGCTTTGGTTTTATTAACATTAATTTTTAAATTGTTCATGTCCATCCATTTTATTATATTATCAATAGTCATATTAATGTCATTCTCAAAATTATTTAAATTGTTACAATTAAATAATACTGTGGTATCATCAGCAAATAGAATGCATTTGTGGTTTGTTACCTTGGGTAAATCATTAATATAAAGAAGAAATAGCAAAGGTCCAAGAATGCTTCCCTGTGGTACGCCTCGTTCAATGGGTTTAAACTTGGACCTTGCAGATATTTTTATCCCTTTAACAGTTTTAGTTATTTCAGTACACTGTTTGCGGTTTCTTAGATAACTAGCTAGCCACTCGTACATTTTTCTCGTCTATTATCTTAGTTCAACTGAACTCCACTTGAACATCAACGATTGTCGTACTACGAGCATCAATCACGTCTTCAATCTTCATCCCTTATGGGGTAGATAGAGCCTATGATAACAAGACCCAAAGGCCAAGTTTAGCATGATTGTTATATACGCGTTACGCCATTTAGTTTTAGTGTTGTTGTGATAGACGTAGGTGTAGCATAAAGTGAGCTTAGTTTTTGTCGCATCCGTATTTATTTTGGCGTACTTTGACGTCGCCAGCTAAAATAAAAAAATTGGCAATCATATCTCTGACGTTAGTCCTGCTTACCTTCATCACGTATTTATAGAACTGTTTTGGTCGAAACGATAGTTTACTTTCAAAACATTAAATTTTCATCGAACTTCTCATGTGAATATAAGAAAAGGCACTGCCTTCTCTTTTTCAATAATAAAAGCGTAAAGCAGGGAACTAATAAAAATAAATTACAGTGAAACCTGGATAACTGGGACTTCAACCTGTGAAATAGTCTCACTTAAAGAGGTATTCCACATACCCAGTGTCTCAGATAGCCAGGTATAAATTAATATCTGTCTCATTTACAGAGGGTCCCATTAATAGAGGTGAAAATAGAGGTTACTATAGTTATAGAGGTGCGACAATGAAATAAAATAATGTGTAGTAAAAACATATACATACCTACAAGAGTAAATAAAACAGGTAGTTCACAAAAATAATCAAGAAGTTTTTTTTAAATATAAATAGTACAAAACCGCACGTAAAGATAATTACGGCCTTAATTTCATCATTTTTCAAAAAGACGCCGATTACAACAAAACAAAACAAAACCTGAGGTCATTGAGGCACAAAATTAGCTAAATTTAGTAAATAAAACGAAAATTAAAATATGTAGTGCCAGTTACAGAGGTGATAAAATTTTGTCTCAGTTACAGAGGTTATTGCCAGTGAAATTTAAAGGAAACAATTTAGAAAAATTGTTCCTTAAAATATAATCTCAGTAAAAGAGGTAAAATACACTGGATGTCTCAGTTATAGAGGTAACAATGACGATAAAATCGAAACAAGAATCCCAGATATAGAGGTTTGTTTTGTCCCACTAACAGAGGTAATTCAGTGCTAAGGTGTCGGGACCACAGCATGAGTTCCAGCTATGGAGGTTTCTCACTTATCCAGGTCCCACTTAACCAAGTTTCACAGTATATCACATTTTGTGGAACTACCTGTTTTTAAGCCTACGTGGTTTCATTAGGCATGTGGAGTTATATCATGGTTATTGGCAGTATAGTATTTTGGACACGTGCTAAAATAATGATTTCGATTTACTTAGACTTAAAATTTATCGTTGTCGTTTTTATTGAACGCGAACCACCGGTTTGCCGGCATAGCGCGAACGGCAAGGCGAGGATGCAATTAAATCGCTTAAGGTTGTGTGCTGGTTTCGCTGATATTAGCATTCGGCAGCAGTGCGTTTCGTACAGTCGCATGCGCATAAGTATCTATAGGGTTCCACTTGGTTCACAATCAGCGCCACATGGAAAGTAGCTCGAATCTTTGGTGGGCGAGATATTTAATTTTTAGTTTCAAGCGCTCCGTTGAAGAGATTGAATGACAAAAAGCAATAATTTGATCATATCCAATTAGTCAGGTCAACTCACGTGCGGTTTTTAAAAAGGAATCCTTACCCCTTATGCTTGAAATAGTGAAAACTGAAATGCAATGTTATCTTACTCTTTATTTTGATGGTGCTCTCTTGACACCGCTTTTATGTTGCCTGCAATGTTATACCCTATGTTACCTTTGTCACCCCCACGGCCAAGTAAAGTACCACTTCTCCAATCTAATGGCACCATCATTATAACCATCCTTTCTGCCAGCAATATTGTAACAAAATCGTTGATTGCAACTTTGTGACATACAAACGATAGAAAACGAATTAAAATTATTTTTTACGTTGTAATAATTAGAAGTGACGTCGTAAATAAATGCTAACTCTAGATTTGTAAAAAAAGGAAATACGTACTCTGTAGATATGCGGGTACTTATGTATTTCTAGATATCGATATTGCGCAACGGCGACAGACAGTACTTTTTCCAAAACCTCTATGGCTATCTGATGAATTTCTGATACCACACGCCCACGGAAAACTGAAAAAGCGTGTATATATTTAATTACAGTTATCGATAAGCATTTATGAAGGTTAGCGTTATCATATATTTCGGAAATATCTGTCATTATTGAACGTAGGGAGTTTTGTTAGAGAATTGTAGGTAGTTTGAGGTAGCTAATCCTATCATCGAGGAACAGTGATTGCGCTGCTATGTTCCGGCGTGGAGAGTAAGGCAACTGGTTAACTCCTTGTCGTTTGATTTCCTACATAAATACATCACGTCTTTATCCCTTAGGGGTTAGACAGAGCGTAAGGTAACAAAACCTTAAGGCAACGTTTAGCATGATTAAGGGCGTATAGGTGGAAAGGAAAATCAAAATAATGATGGGTTGCTAGCCGCATCGCCTATAACATGATTCCTAAGACTTTCACCCATTCTCTCCAAGAGCTTTTACCATCTGCGCGGGAAGAGAAGCAACTGGTAAATTCTATGATTTTTCTTTACTCCCAGACCAGTATGGAAGAAACTTGCTTTCCTTGTCTAAAAAAAATGAGAAGAGGTATCGGGTATGTCGCAATTGACACCCAGGAGTATTATATTTTTCTCGATGGAACTGTATCTTAATTTGTGCACAACACAATGAGCTATGGAGACGCCTGCTATAGCTAGCTTTAGTATTTTAGGTATTGTCTGGTTTTCCTTGTCTATCAGTATGTGTCAATTACCTATTTCGTTTTTGCTGGGTTTTTCCGACTTGTCTTATAACACGGCCAAGATGCGATCTAAAAATGCAAGTTATCAGTCGTCAAATATAATCTCGTTAGGTACGTTAGGTATTCTGTTTTATTTTATCAGCTGTATAAGTGTCATCCTGTAGACATACTTTACCCAAATTGTAACTTTCTGTATGAACGAAATTCTATTAGAGAGTTTTTCTGGTTTAGACTATTTGGAGTGTTGAGCTACCGGGATTTTTTTCCCATTTGTCAGAACAACAACATATAGGAAAATTAACTCCTACTCGGCATTTGTTTTATAGATCATTTGCTGCTAACCGATTTCCTACTGGTCATTGTCATATTTTATTCGTGACTGTACGACTATCTTTTTAGTCCGCAACCTTCTAGATATCACAGGATGGAAACGCTTTCGTCAACAATAGGTATGTCTAGTTGCTTACCGAGATAATATTATTATACATTACATTATTAACTAATATAAATACAAAATTGCTTCCATGCTGGTCTGGGAGTAGAGAAAAAACATAGAATGTATCAGTTGATTCTCTTCCCGTGCAGATGTTAAAAGCCCATCGAGGGAATAATGTTATAGGAGATGCGGCTAGCAACCCATCACTATTTTGATTCCCCTTTCCACCTATACGTCCACAACCATGCTAGATGATTAAAAATTGATTCCATTAAATACTTGTTTCCGCTGAGTGCAAATAGTGCTTTGAAAATAATGCTGAGCTGAGTGAGGAGTTAAAGATTTAGTAACCCTTAGCATAAAAGCTTATGAACCGAGGACACTAGTGGTTTAAGATGCATAGTTCCTTTGTACGAAAAAAGTTCAGTAGAGCCGCGTGCGGCAGCATGTTCTGTTGTAAATAAATAATAAAACGTCTCAATGCCTTAATAACGCGTCCTCAAACAATACCCATCTAAATCAGCTCAAATATTTGTTGAATTATAATTTTATTAGCATCCGTAGTAGGATTCAAATGAGCCTCTTTTAATTTAACTATCATTTTTATTCTTTGGTTTTTCCGGTTAACAATATACACTTCCTCTTTTTGTTCTAGGTCAGTCCTCATTAACATGAAATATTCTTATCATTATATATTAGTATACCCTCTTATGCCATTTATAGATTCAATAAAATCAATCGAATCCACATCGACATCAACATTTTCTTAGCGATGCACGCCGCTAGAGGCGTTGGCGTATTATTTGACACTGAAACGCAAACGCGTTCGTGACTTTGTATCATAACTCTTCAACTTAATCCACTCTAGTAGCTCAGACGAGAATGCTCTTTACTCGCGTTTGGATCACCTATGAAATATTAGTGGCTCTCGACTTGCATATAAAACTGTCGCTACAATCGTAAGAGTAGGTTTATGGTAGGCTGTATCGTGCTACGCTGGCAAACTTAGTTTTATAGGGCTGCGATTGGTCGGCTACCGATTGCGACACAAATTACCCAATCACAGGCCATTAAAATTGTTATGCTGTGATAGGCCACACCGTGTACTGCAGGTCATTGACACTTAGACTCTATTGCTGATTATCTAGATGCATGTTATGTAAATAGTTTATTATACATTAATAATTAATAGTGCATGTGTTATTTGTTTGTTTGTAAACATTTGCTAAGATTGTTCTGCGATTGTTTTATTATGTCAACATTATAATGACATAAATCTCGTTGTCTAGTATCTATGTATCTTAAGACACGTTAAACACTATACAGCGTGCCCGCGAAGAACCCGAGAGATTTGAACAGTGCATTTCTGAGGTCATAACATAAAGAGTATTTTTTTTTTAAATAAACCTAGGTCGAATTATGCGTTTTAAAATTCATTTTGTATGGGCACTCTTCACACAATGCCGATTGTGCCCACACAAAATGAAATGTAAAAAAAAGCATAAATCGACCTATGTTTTTTTTTTACTCATTATGACCTCAGGAATACGCTGATCAAATCTCTCACGTGCCTCGCTGCCACCTCGTAATACCTATTGGCACCGTGCACGACAGTAGCGCCATCTCGCAAACTCATTTTTAGGGGCATTTGTCAAAATAGTGAATAACAAGTGCTTATTTTATCTATACTAATATTATAAAGAGGAAAAATTTGATTGTTTGTTTGTTTGTTTGCATTGAATAGGCTCCGAAACTACTGGACCGATTTCAAAAATTCTTTTGCCGCTAGAAAGCTACATTATCACTGAGTGACATAGGCTACTTTTTACCGCGGGAAAATACCTTTTCCTACGGGAAAATTAATTTATCGCGGGCGAAGCTGCGGACGGAAGGCTAGTATAAAATAAAGTAAATAAATAATGTATAGAATGACAATAAATAGTATTTTTATTCTGTGAAAAGGACTATTGTCTGCATTTGTCCATAAAGGTCGATGAATCACATGTCAAAGCCGAGTTTTCACTACCTATTATTTATATTTTCTTACATGACATACATTTTGCACAAAAACTTGTGTAAATGTTTCATAAAGAGAAAAAATACAGTTTTCTTTCAAAGTGGCCATACAATCTTGAACAAATAGATAACGCAGCCTGAGTAAAAACTCAACACTCGGATCATGCGTGCATTCACAGCAAAACAATGCAAAAATGTATGCTATAGTCCAATGACATTTATCACTTCCACTATCTCCAAGATTACACGGATCCATTTTATACACTTTTATCTTAAAAAGTGTTAAATGTTTTATGACGCACTCTTTTTGTCTGCATAAGATAAAATTATCTTATTGTTGTCTCCGGAACTACTCATATTCATTATACTCAAACTTACTTTACTTTACTGAATAAATATTCTTAATGAATTAATGCCGAAGCCTCTGACTATCTTCGTTAGAAACTTACTAAAGGCTTATGGTATGACATTTAAATGATGATTGACGTTATATTTAGAGGAGCGGGACTTCCTGACACAAGCATTCTTATGCTTACTACGAGGTTCCAACCTTAATACTTCAACATGTAAACCTAAAAAAAGAATAAACTTTTTCATTTTCATTTCATTTTTCATATTTGGTTCACTGGTGAAATATCTTGATTGTGACCTTATTGTCTATCTCGCTCGCAATCGCCATCGTGTTCATTTTGACAGTTCTTGTATGAATGAGACAGCTAGCTGATTCCGATGCCAATTGTCAGACCATACATGAACTGTCAAAATGAAAACGATGGCGATTGTGAGCGATAGATAATAAGCCCACAGATTACGATTCTGAACAAAAACTTAATTAAACTGTAGTTAGTTAAATTAAATAAGCGACTTACATAAGGTTCTCTAAATACGGTTAGTCTTTAATTGTACAAATTCCGTGTAATCGAAGTTACAGCTAAGCGGACTACACGGAGAGGATAGGCTTGCAGGCTTGGACTGTAGGCCGTGCCTCTCCCTCTTTCCAAATCCAAAACTCTCGAGTGTACCTGCCATAGTCTCGACATAGTTGTGTGTAGTTAGCTCGCTATAAAACAAATATAAAAAAGAGCCCATGCTTAACTCTATCTACTTTGTAACCGTCCTAGCATTACAAAGTATTTTTTTCATCAGTGCGACATTTGAGTCATAACAAAGCCTTATTAAAGGGATATCTTCGGCAAACATATGTATTTGCTGCTGTAAATGAGACGTTCTCCAAAAATTTGCTTGTGATAACGGTAATTATATAATCGTATGATTGTTCAGGGTTTAGCATGGCCACCGAAGGAAGTAAAGCCTGTTTTGTGTAGCTACACGTGATTCTGATTCTGACACGTGTTTTACAAAATGGGTGTGGTCCTACCTAGACCTACCTATCGCATTTACCATTGCTTTCTGTCAAATTAATGTAGGCAATGGTGAATGCTGGAATAAAGGACAATATGGGCTCTGGCCTCTACCTCTATTTGATAAACGTACCACTAAACCACGTGGTTTGGGCCTATGGGGTCTAAAGCAGATAGTCGAGGATTCGGGTCCGGGCCTAGAAATTTTGCGAAGGAAAACATAAGGAAACACACACTTGCGAAGTAGTTCGATGGTATGTGTGACGTTCCTAATCCACACCTGTCCCGCGTGTAAACCCCAGCAACTCTCATTCTGAGATAACAACCAATTCATTGGCAACCCTTTACTTTTGTTTGCGAAACGATGTATTTGACAAACGTTTGCCGGTTAAATGATCCTGTCCCATACTACAGGCTGTAGTCGAGTACTTATTCAACTCAATTTTCTTCTTTCCAGAAAGCATCGGGGGGTGGCAGCTTCTTGCAGGGCTTCCTCGCATCTCTATCAGTAGTCATCGTATCGGAACTAGGAGACAAAACCTTCTTCATAGCAGCCATCATGGCAATGAAGCACCCAAGAATCATAGTGTTCGCCGGAGCCATATCAGCCTTAGTGTTCATGACAATACTCTCCGCTGCCTTCGGATGGATAGCAACGTACATCCCTAGAATTTATACGTATTATATAAGTGCTGCGTTGTTCGCGATATTTGGTATTAAGATGCTAAGGGACGGATGGAAGATGGACCCCAATGAGGGGCAAGAAGAGTTAGAAGAAGTGCAGAGCGAATTGAAGAGGAGAGAGGATCAGGTTAGTTGAATAATTCATTCTTGCTTTTTTATTTTTGTTCGGATTTGTAAAGATGTGTAATTGCGCGAAATGAATCGCCAATGAGCACGTTTAAAATGAAAGGCATTCGGTTAGCATGGATAACAGAAGAATGATCGATGTATTCTCCAATGAAACAACAGCAAACTCGACCCATTATAAATTCATAAGCGATATTTTATCGTCTACGAAAGCGAAAAGATTAATTTGTAATCTGCTTAACAGGCGATTCTTAACAGCGGTACATGACAAGGAGCTAATCGTGATTTTGTTCTACTAATCTCTTGTTTAAATCTAGGATAAGGAGGTGACAAATAAATAAATGAGCTGGGTTCGGTACCTACGCATAAATAAATGATAAAGAAGTGAAGCTACAAATTATCTGATAGAAAGCGGACCTGTCGTTTGCACTCGTCACAGTGATAATCGACGTTTAAATGTGTCTGTGGGTTTTGTCACGTTGCATACGATGTGCGTCTTAGGGGTCCGTATCTTGCCATCTATTCGAAAAACTTAAACCGGTTAGATCTGAATCGTTTTCAGATATTAATGTAATGAACGACTCCGATCCGAGTAGGCATTGGGTGTAATTAATTGATTATTTTATTTTTAGACTTAGGACAAATGTTGAATTCCTTTGTTTGAGTCATTAGGGTTTTCAATAGACAGATAATGAAAAAAAATTCAAACCAAATTGGAATGTAAATTGCAACTGCAGGAGTCTGCAAGAGAGCGTTCGAGGTCGCCACAGACGGCGTCGCCAACGTCGGCCCGCTCTGGGGCCCCCTCCCCGGAGCCGGTCCCAAGCCCCGAGGCCTCCGAGGAACCCATCCCGGGTCCCTCCACAACCCCCGAAATGCTGAGGGTGAACTTACGTCATTATGCCTGGCAGTACGAATGACACATTAGTTTTTTTTTCTTTTAGCCTAGCTTTTTTTACTTTTAGCACAATCACTCAAACATCTAAGCTTAGCGTATGAAAAGGAATTCAGCATTTGTGGTAAAATCGTGCTTTGTATGCCCCGTGTATGCGATATTGTATAATCAGACGTATCTACACTCATTTTGCTCCCATTTACAATTAGCAGCCTATATTTCAGATTGATTTATAAAAGCGTCTACATGCAATTAGCACTTACGCCTTTTTTACCATCTTTTCACGAATTTAATAAGCTGTAAGTGCCATTCGCAAATGCGCACTTTTACCTATGGATCGTTATATTTTAAATCGCGCTTGTATTGTACCTACGGCATGTATTGTAAAGTCACATACACAATTTCCTCATATTTATTCACATTGTAATGTTGTTTTAGGCTTTGAAATGAATACGTCGTTTATCATTTAATTTTATTATTACTATAAAGTACTTAATACTCTATTTTACTTACCGAAATAGAATAAAGCCTCCGGTAAAACCATGCGCGCGACGTAAGCTACCCGCGGCGCTTACGTTCTGCGTTTAGTTGCTTTGCTTTTAAGTCACTTTATATTTTTTGTTTAAATGACTCGTTGACGGTTACAGCTGACAGTTGACCCGGTACAGGTTTTTAAGGGTTACAACCAAGGGTTGTTATCTTTAAATCGACCGAATCGGTATACCGCGCCTATACTCAATTTAATACCAGATATTTACCTACCCTACTGCCTTAACTTGAAACAGCGCTTGTTTTTAATCATGTGCATTAAAAATCAAACGAAAGGTAGATAAATCATCGCTGTTAAAAACAAATGCTGTTTAAGGCAATATAGGTATTGCTAAACTTAATCGCCGACAGACTTCTGAGTATAGAAAAAGCTACCCAATAAAATTTTCAATTCAAAGAAACGTTACCATTGCAAAAAGTATATAATCTTCCCATTTCAGGAGGAGAAAGAAGAAACCTTAGACATGCTGGAGCAAGGTCAAGCGGACAGGCGAAGAAAACGCAACGCCCTAATTAAAGTTCTGCTCCAAGCGGCGTCACTGACATTCCTAGCGGAGTGGGGGGATCGGTCGCAGCTCGCGACTGTTGTTTTGGCGACGAGGGAAAATGCCGTGGGGGTCGTGGTGGGGGGTTCGCTCGGGCACGCGCTGTGCACCGGCCTGGCTGTCATAGGAGGGAGGATGGTGGCGCAGAAGATCTCTGTCAGAACTGGTAAGTTGTCTAGACAACGCAACGGTGATTTAAATGAACATAAATGCGTTGTTCGCAAGGGCTGTAAATATGACAATGTTACGATTTGGTCTGGCCTTTTAGTATCTTCATTGATTGGTTACACAGCTAAGAATAAACAGGAAGGAATTCAAAGTGATATTCCATTTAGCTGTTAGTATTAAATATCAAAAGTTGAATCTCTTTATTAATCTGTTAAACTTTTTTTTTTACTAATTTGCTTGCTTTGCTGCGATTGATAAAATATGTGGATATTTTCACAATAAGAGTATATCTGTGTTAAATACTTAGCTAGTGCATCAAATGTGTTTTAATTAATAAGTCAAGTAATGTGACCTGATTTCATTCCTCTTGACTATACATTAATGTATGTATTATATTTTTCTTTACAGTTACGATAATCGGTGGCCTAGTGTTCCTCTTCTTCGCAGTGAGTGCACTTTTCATCGGCCCCGGAGAATAGACGTGGCGTTTAGAACAATTGTGTAAGGTGTAAGTGACAATATGTATGTATGCTGTATAGTTCCTCAAACAATTTATTTTTAAATCCTTATAGGGACGAATGGCTGAGAAGTTCAAACTCAAAATCACGATGTGACACGGTGTTCTAGTTCTAGCTCCGTTAATTACAAATGTGTTTGCGAGAAGTCGAACGAACGTTCTGATTTTGATGGCAATGCGTGTGGTATCGTGGTATTGAATTTTGAAAGTCGGCCTGTAAAGGATAGTAGGATCTTAAACTTCCGTGGTATCGCGGATTTTAGATGGTTTTTACGCGTTCGAGATTGACGGTTGCGAATTAAAAATTTGACTTAAACTTACGTTGTATAAGGCAGCATGTAAAGTAACGGATATAAGGTGCTAGAAATAACCTCATGATAAGGCAATTGAGATTCGCATACTTTAGAGCACTTTGATAAGCAAAGTACTTAAAATATCCAGGTAACTTAAATATGGCCACGGCTTGGGCATCCGCACTAGCGTCGCGTGGGAAGTTATTGATTGTGGAACTCAAATATTGTATAAATAGTGTGTCGAGCTTTGGTTTCATCTGTTACTTTCTTTCCTGCCTTGTAAACGTTTGTTGACGCTTTGTCTAAAAGGGCGACTCGAAAATAGTCGCTTACGTTATACTCTCGTAAGCGACTTAAAATTTGCCTTTTCCAAGACAAAGTCGTGTATTTGGACAGTTTTATACAAAGAGATATTGCAAAATTGTATGCTTAAGTGTTCATTACAATTTGTTATTTGCAAAGATAATTTATTGTGTATTTTATGTTCTTAATTTGTAACGCGCGTATGTAAATGTTTTTTTTTTACTAAAATAAATTAATTATTATGACTCAATACTTAAAAACGAATGTGTCTGATTGAGATTGTTAAGTCAGAACAAAATTGTTGTGGTTAAGTGAATAGCATTATTTTGTAATTCAACAAAAAACTTTGCATATTTGGCAAAGATGGGCTGATTCTTGTGATATACCTACTCAAATCAGTGTTTTTTTTATATGTACTAAATCGCCGTTAATTAGAACATCTTGGCCAGATAAACGAAAAAGATATGGTTAACCATCTTAACAAATAATTTTGGATCAACATTCATATTAAATATTTTTCTAACTTTATCGTTGCCTTATGGCAAAGAGAAACTTTAGAAATAGCCACTAAATGAAAGTAACTGTTCCACACAAACTTGTAAAGCAACGCTAAATAATCTTTTGTTTCTCAAGTTTTTCGTATATATATTAAGTAAATCAATGTTTTGATGATGAAGAAGAAGAATAATATAGGCTTATGTTTCTTCTTTCTAACACGCAAAAAACTTCTCATTCCTGTTTCTTAATAGTTTTTCTGCCTTGAGATGGAATACTTGATTGAAAGAACGAAACGCATTTTTAGAAATGAAATCTGTGATGTAATTTTATTATATTTATATTATATTGCCTACTTGTACCGAACGTCTCATTTGCTCCACGGAATTCGTGCATTATCAGTTCCATGGAACAAACTGGAAGTGTCCCTTGTATCGTCTAGATATAAAGTACCCGCAAAACTGCATTTCGCAAAAGCATAGAATGCTCTTTCAATATTGAGCTTCTTTTTAAATTTATGCGGTCCTTGTTTGATTAGAGTAACGATATTATTACTTTTATTTCTAAATTTGTTCGCGATTTAAACTTGTGAAAAAATACAGTAACCTGACTGACAGACGGTGAACAGTCTAATGCTGGCCATATACCATTTTTCCTATAGTTCAATCGGCATGACACTGCCGACTGGATCGATTAGAACTGTCCGTGTGTGGGAGTGGATTGGCACGACAGCTGCCACGCTCCGTCCCACACACGGTCAGTTCTAACCGATCCAGTCGGCAGCGTCACGCCGATTGGACAATAGGAAGGGTATGGCCACATTTATGCACATACTAGTAACTTTGAATTTGGCAGACACATAGCTAGTATTGTAGAGGTGTATTAAGGGGCATAATAACTTCGATCAACAATACAACTAGATTCAAGGTCCCATACAAAATCAAAGCGAAAAAGTGGCCCTGTTGCTTATGCTTATAGCTATATCTTTTTTACCTTGTTTATTAACGTAAAATAAACCTTAAGTCTAAGCAACAAAGATCCAAATAATTATAATTGTATATAATACTTACGTTTCGTCACAAGACGTGCGAAAGCGTTCGATAAACAAAAGAACTACCTTCGTTTCAAAAAGATGTCATTCTATTTGAGGAACAGGGTAATAATGGAGTCGCAATTAAGTATATAACTCGTATTTTTTTATTTGACTGATATTTACAAATACAAATAGTAACATGAATTTTAATAATTAAGCCTATCTACGTTCCACTGCTGGACACAGGCTTCCTTCAACAACGAGAGGGATTGGGCCATAGTTCCCACGCAGGCCCAGCCAGGCAACAGCCGTAGTAGCCTAGTTGTTCGCCCTACCGCCTCTCAAACAGAAAGTCGTGGTTTCAAACCAGGCCTCGCACCTCTTGAGTTTTTCGGAATTTAAGTGGAAAATTTAATTTGAAATTTACTATAAGCCAATGGTGAAGGAAAACATCGTGAGGAAACCTGCACAGATCGGCGAAGAACTTAAATGATGGCTGTGAAATTATCCCTTTATTAATTACCCTTAAATAAATTTAGTCTATACTAATATTATAAAGAGGCAAAATTTTATTGTTTGTTTGTTTGAATTGAATAGGCTCCGAAACTACTGGGCAGATTTTAAAAATTCTTTTGCCGTTAGAAAGCTACATTATCACTGAGTGACATAGACTACTTTTTACCGCGGGAAAATACCTTTTCCTACGGGAAAATTAATTTACCGCGGGCGAAGCTGCGGACGGAAGGCTAGTTTGTTATATAGCTGTCTTCTAGAGCAGTTTTTTGCCTGAGAGGATTATCTTTTTTACATATATATTTGGCTATTTCCAGTTATGTTGAATTTGGCAAAATGAATCGAACGTATAGCAGATTTTTGTAAGGCCTGTAAGTTCTTCTTTCTCTCGCGACAATAGTTATCCATTCCGCACAGCAAAAAGGGTCACTAGGAAATCTACAAAAAGACACAATATCTATTTTATTTTAAAACGAGAACTACTCCATGAATTTTTTGTTCTAAAACCATCGATTATTGTCAAGATGGTGGGCCAACATTGGCCAAACAATAAATTATTGATTTTAAAATGTAAACTGCAAATTTTTACGTACTTTATGAAATACTGACTTGTACTTATACTTAAAGAAAGATATTCCTTCCGAAACCTTAGCGTTTCGGTGGCTTTTTTTGCAATTTTTGAACGCACATTGTGGCATTTGGACACGTCTTCACGTTGGCCGAGGTTGGCGCATACTGTCAGAAATAAAGCCACAAATTTAATTTGTGGCCTTATTTCTCGGAGCCGTTTTCAGAGCTATCACCGTGAATCTAGTTGTATTGTTGATCGAAGCATAATAATATAGAAATCCTTACGGGTTAGGGAACTAGCCCCTTTTTTACTTCTAGCCGCGGGGACGAGCTAGTTTTTAACAGAATTTACTATAGCTTGAAGCTTAGTAATTGAGTTTGGGTAGCATTTAAAAATCATAACATTCAGTTTCAGATGTAAAACATAGAAACATACTAAAGTGAGGCCCGAGTCCGGCTTTTATTTGCTTTGGGCGCCTTTAATTGCTTTTTCTTGGATATCTTTTTATCTGGTTTTAAATGAGTCTTGGCGATGTTAGTGTATCTTACTCTGGATTGTTATTAAATGTAAACTAAATTCTGGCCTCAAATTTTCTTTTTGACATTAAACTGCCCAGGTCTGGAAAGTTGGGAATTGCCTGATGAGGCGCTTCCCGCGTTCTGTTTTCTAACGGAAAGAGTTTACTGAGAGATTTCCGATATTGTTTGAGAAAAGTAGCGTTCATGTATGCAAATAAAGCCGGGTACTCGTCTGCGATCTGAAACCGTAACCATTGCATGTTACTGTAACTTAAAACTCTAGTACCGTACAAGTTACGGTTACAGCTTGCAGATGGGTGCCTGGCTTAAAAGTGGGGCAATCGGGTACCAATTACTCGTGATAGGTACCAAAATTGTTGTTTTGGGTTGCTTTATTTTAGAGAACACACCTGGTGGCAATAAATAAAAGTTTAGGTTAGAAAAACTTGAGACAAGTAACCATTTTAACCATGTTTGTAAGATAGGATCATCACCTGTCTTCGTTGTTACTTCCTCAATAGCAGATAAAATCTGTTGGAATTAGTGAACACGATTTGTAATGTATGTATGTAAAATATTGTTAATACCGATTAAGTTTATTTTTTATAAGTACAAAAGTGAATGTCTCATCATGTTTGATGCTTTTGCTAAGTGTTGAATTATTTAAAGTATTATTTTTTATGTAAAATTTGAAATAAAATAGCTGTACATAATATTTTGTTTCATCTATGTCTTAATTCAGGGGTTCCCAACCTATTACCCTATGCGCCTCCCTCAAGTTTATGCTAAAATACTACGCCCCCCTTGTCCCAACTCAACTACGATGGAAATGAAACAAACGGTCTACAACATACTATATTAATGATTAGCGAGAACATTGTGCTTGCACTTCTTCTATAATATAAAAATGAATCGCAAAATGTGTTGCTAAATCTCGAGAGCAGCTGAACCGATTTCGCTAATTCTTTTTTTAGAATGTTCCTAGAAGTACGACGATGGTTCTTACGGCGAGAAAAATTCGAATAATTGCCTCATTAATAAATTTATGAATTTTAATAAATACCTAAGCCGCTCGTCGCGCCCCCCGTTGGATTACCCTACGCCCCCCAAGTGGGGCGCGCCCCACTGGTTGGGAACTCCTGTCTTAATTGATCTCCGAGTTACATAACAGCTTAGAAAAATCCTGCAAGTACTAAAGTATTCTTACAACTCTATTAGGGAAAACTTTATTAACGGCGCCTGGACGAAGATAGAAATTGTGCATTTTAACAGCAATCTCTTCACATCTGAGTTATAATGTGATTGTCTCATGCCACAGATACAAAAGACGGTGCCGACATTAAAGCGCAAAAAAACACGGCGATAAAAAAATATCATAACGATCAAGGATAAAAAAATTAATCAGGCGCGAAAAACGTGCAAATTCCAAATTATTGTGACTAAACTTATCATAATCCTGGATCTGAAAGTACCTAAATGATGGAATTTAAATTAATGGTAGAAATAAAAAATACTAATATTATTCCACTTTCGTTATCGCCGATAATCAACGAAAAGCATAAAAAAATAATAGATAAAATGATGAGCGAAATTGAATGATCGTTTTTTAAACGGTTTTTTATCGATGCGCATGATTCCGTATCTCGTGTCTTGATAAGTGGGGATTATAATTAAATCCTTTATATATAGGTACGTTTTGGAGTACCTACTTGAAAATACCTATGTGACGTCAAAGATATGACTACTAAAATGAAATAGTTAACTGTCGTTACAGTATTATAGGTATTTTATAAGTAGATAGCGTCAGATTACTGTAGTCGCACAATCAAGTTAAAGAAACACGAGATATCGAAAACTGTACATAAATATTAACCATCAGTCAACATTTTAAAATACTCAAAGTAAAAAAACCTACTTAACAATCTAACCTTACATTAAGTCAGCGTCAGATATTATGTCGATGCATGTTCAGATATATTTGGGCACTCGCCGCAACGATGTCTGACGCGGACTATACAAAAAGACATAAAACCGTAGAACAGATGCAATTTCTGAACATGAGCGAAAAAACATAAAGTACAGGAGGCGTTACTCCGAAATATTTTATTGAATCAGGCGTTACTTTGCGGAGGTCCATTTCAATGAACAAAAAATTTAACTTGCTACTCCGAAGTTCTAATAATACCGTCCCCCTCACTCATAATTAATAAATATATATTAGTTTGAGAGGAATGGCATATGAACTCCGAATTTCGGAGTATAAGTAAAGGTCAGAATACTACAGTATTGACTACATCTGACACATTGTGAGTAGTGAATAATAATTATTCGTTGGGCAAACCAAACTCTGATATTTTCAGTTCTCAAAACAATCAATAATTGTATTAAAGGATTGATTCGTTAATATGGAACTTTGTTAGTCCAATGTCAAATGTTTTGTTTTCGTATGTTTGTCGTATTCCGTTTGGAGTTTGGAATGGAAAATAATTATTCACTACTTCTATATCTAACTTAAAACACGACAAATATCACAAATTAAGTACACACTTAGGGCTAAAATATCACAATAAGCTTTTAGCGTTATAGTAAAGTTTTTGGTAACTATTACACCACAAATAATGATAAGAAAACAACAAAAATAACAACACATGATTTCGTGACTGATCGATGTCGATTGACGTAACGTAAAACAAAAAAAAAACAAGACCTTGCCACATTAAGGTTTAGCTTAGCTAGGAAATAAAGTTATCCTTACACAAATTTTATTTAAAAAGCAAATATAAATATTCCACTCGTCGGAGCTGAAAATAAAACTCGGGAAGCGTATCCTGCCGGCTCTTAAAGTATTTTAATTGCAAAACCTACAAACAACAAAACAACGACAACGACAACAACAACAACAAGTAAATTAATCTTAGTTGAAATATTTGATAATTTAGCTAAGTTTTGCAGCGATACACATTTTTTTCCAATTTCAAATAGTACTTTCGTTAGTTGTTGAACTTGCTACAAATTAGGAAAAAAATAAAAACTTTTAATTAAGGTAACTCCAATGTTGGATTTTTGTTGGAACTACTTTACCAGTGCTTCTGTTTTCTTGTCTCTTGGCAAACTTCGTTTTTCATAAGACTGGTGTCTGATCTGAAGAAACACAGTTTGCCAATTCATTAAGAAACTAGAAGCATTTACCACGTGGATATTGAAAATAATTTTTCGATACAGGACTTAATTTCACTTGTATAACACTTATAAAGCTTTCTTTACAAATGTTATACATCCCGATGTCTCTGCGGACGCACATTGCCGTGATTGACGGAACATGATACAGTCTATATCCGTATAACACTTTATGTCAAGTATACAGCGATGTAGTCATCGCAAGCGTCCATGACGGCCTGTTGCAGTGTTTCGTCGCGGCGTGCGTCGAGCGCTGACGTGTGGCTTGGTAGGAACAGGCACATGCGCTCCCCACAACCCCACGCGTGGTTCTCTGTACCTAAGAGAGAGTAGCTTTTTGAACATCAACCTTGGAGAGCATGCAGCCTGATGGCAGCAGTAGATACCGCACACAGAAGCTGTTAAATCATTTGAAAAAAAGAAGCAAAAAGCCAACGGCACGCGGTGTTCCCAGGCGGTCACCCATCCAAGTACTGACCGCGCCCGACGTTGCTTAACTTCGGTGATCGGACGAGAACCGGTGTATTCAACGTGGTATGGACGTTGGCGACAATACAGCCGAAAGTTGTCATTAAATGTAAAATACGTATCTACGTGATGTCACACCAAACAATACAATCTTATCGTCAATATTTCATAAATATAATGACAATAAAGATGCAGAAACTAAAAGAGAGCACCGCTTTGTTCGTAACACACGTACACGGATACAATTTGATAATGAAATTTCGATATCCTTCCTTTTCCATCCATTTTTTACTCTTTATTACCTACTGCGTTTCGATCTATTTTAGACGCATTTGTAAACAAACAAGTCGCCTAGTTCATATAAAATTGAAATATAATTATCATAGTATGTATAATAAAAGTACATAATTATGTATAGTAAAATGTCATGAGATATCAAGTATGTGATGCAAATTGCATACAATGTGTAGAAATTTAGATGAAATTGTTTTGTTTGCAAACGCGTATAACATGGATCGAAACACATTATATACAATGCTTGAAGCAAAAGATATTATTATGGTAACAAAAACAAAAAGCAAAAAGCCAACGGCACGCGGTGTTCCCAGGCGGTCACCCATCCAAGTACTGACCGCGCCCGACGTTGCTTAACTTCGGTGATCGGACGAGAACCGGTGTATTCAACGTGGTATGGACGTTGGCGACAATACAACCGAAAGTTGTCATTAAATGTAAAATACGTATCCATGTGACGTCACACCAAACAATACAATCTTATCGTCAATATTTCATAAATATAATGACAATAAAGATGCAGAAATTAAAAGAGAGCACCGCTTTGTTCGTAACACGCGTAACTACACTGATACAATTCGTATTTAAATTTTGATATCCTTTTCCATCCATTTTTTACTCTTTATTACCTACTGTGTACAGCGTTTCGATCTATTTTAGGCGCATTAAATTTTTAAACAAACAAGTCCCCTCAAGTTCATAGAAAATTCGAAATATAATTATCATAGTACCTATATATGATAAAAGTACATATTATGACATGTATAGTAAAATGTGAGATATCAAGTATGGTCCTTCAGCATTCCGGTGGATGTGATGCTAATTTAATTACATACAAGGATGTGTGGGAATTTTGATGAAATTGTTTTGTTTACAAACGCGTATAAAATGGATCAAAATACTATATACAATGCTTGAAGCAAAATATATCAATATGGTAACAAAAAAGAAGCAAAAAGCCAACGGCACGCGGTGTTCCCAGGCGGTCACCCATCCAAGTACTGACCGCGCCCGACGTTGCTTAACTTCGGTGATCGGACGAGAACCGGTGTATTCAACGTGGTATGGACGTTGGCGACAATACAGCCGAAAGTTGTCATTAAATGTAAAATACGTATCTACGTGATGTCACACCAAACAATACAATCTTATCGTCAATATTTCATAAATATAATGACAATAAAGATGCAGAAACTAAAAGAGAGCACCGCTTTGTTCGTAACACACGTACACGGATACAATTTGATAATGAAATTTCGATATCCTTCCTTTTCCATCCATTTTTTACTCTTTATTACCTACTGTGTATAGCGTTTCGATCTATTTTAGACGCATTTGTAAACAAACAAGTCGCCAAGTTCATATAAAATTGAAATATAATTATCATAGTATGTATAATAAAAGTACATAATTATGTATAGTAAATGTCGTGAGATATCAAGTAGGTGATGCTATTTGCATACAATGTGTAGAAATTTAGATGAAATTGTTTTGTTTGCAAACGTGTATAACATGGATCGAAACACATTATATACAATGCTTGAAGCAAAAGATATTATTCTGGTAACAAAAACAGAAAGCAAAAAGCCAACGGCACGCGGTGTTCCCAGGCGGTCACCCATCCAAGTACTGACCGCGCCCGACGTTGCTTAACTTCGGTGATCGGACGAGAACCGGTGTATTCAACGTGGTATGGACGTTGGCGACAGTACCGCCGAAAGTTGTCATTAAATGTAAAATACGTATCTATGTGACGTCACACCAAACAATACAATCTTATCGTTAATTAATCTTAGGTTAACTTTTAATAATTTTTAACATAATTTACTTTGAATCAACTTTCGTAGTTTTAGTGATCCTTATTATTATTTAGTTTTTAATGGTTTGTATATTAATAAATTAATTACTGCCATCTTATCGTCAACATTTCATAAATATAATGACAATAAAGATGCAGAAATTAAAAGAGAGCACCGCTTTGTTCGTAACACGCGTAATTACACTGATACAATTCGTATTTAAATTTTGATATCCTTTTCCATCCATTTTTTACTCTTTATTACCTACTGTGTATAGCGTTTCGATCTATTTTAGGCGCATTAAATTTGTAAACAAACAAGTCCCCCTCAAGTTCATAGAAAATTCGAAATATAATTATCATAGTACCTATATATAATAAAAAAGTACATATTATGACATGTATAGTAAAATGTGAGATATCAAGTATGGTCCTTCAGCATTCCGGTGGATGTGATGCTAATTTAATTGCACACAAGGATGCGTGGGAAATGGATCGAAATACTATATATATACAATGCTTGAAGCAAAAGATATCATTATGTTAACAAAAAAGAAGCAAAAAGCCAACGGCACGCGGTGTTCCCAGGCGGTCACCCATCCAAGTACTGACCGCGCCCGACGTTGCTTAACTTCGGTGATCGGACGAGAACCGGTGTATTCAACGTGGTATGGACGTTGGCGGAAGCAGCAGTGAAAATTAGGTTTAATTATTTATATTTACTTTAATAATGTCAAAATTATTAATACTAGACTTAGGACGTGTCTCACCACTCTGTTAAGTT
Source organism: Pandemis corylana (assembly GCA_949127965.1). Classification (NCBI taxonomy): domain Eukaryota; kingdom Metazoa; phylum Arthropoda; class Insecta; order Lepidoptera; family Tortricidae; genus Pandemis; species Pandemis corylana. The sequence continues at coordinate 5,710,639 of OX421871.1, forward strand.
CAGTTATCTATGACGTCTCTATTTATTACTATGAAACAGACAGAGACGTCGTCATAGATAACTTACACGTAAGATAACTGAACTTAATAAAAACAAAATAAATAAACTTAGATCCCTTACCCGAGTTTAACGATACTATTTTTTTTAACCCTAGTTCATGCCAGCGTCTCTAAGGGTGTAGGTATTGGGAAATAGTTACCATAGTAACGCAGCGGCCATTCATGCGTCGCGTGCGAGCGAGACAGCAAGCATGAGGGCGTCTCGCCTGGAGTCAGGACTCGCGCAGGCCACCACGCGCAAGTGCCTAGCTTGTGCCATACAACGTCGTCATAGCTATAAAAAAAGTTAGAAGCTTTATTTGGTGGTTCCTTTAAGTTGACCGTACCTACCTACATTGGCATCCAATCTACACACAAGACAATCTGAAAACTGGAAGTGGGTGAATTTGAACTTACATGTATCTTCCATACTGGTCTGGGAGTAAAAAAAACATAGAATGTACCAGTTGCTTTTCTTCCCGCGCAGATGGTAAAAGCCCATTGAGTGAATGGGCGAAAATCTTAGGAATCATGTTATAGGCGATGCGGCTAGCAACCGATCACTATTTTTGATTCCCCTTTCCAACTATACGCCCACAATCATGATTAACGTGGCTTTTAGGTCTTGTTACCTTAGGCTCTGTCTATCTCGTAAAGGATAAAGACGTGATTTGTGTGTGTGTGTGTGTGTGTTATATCCGTACGTAATTTTTCTGAAAATAAATCCACTCACCTTTTTTCAAATTATGCAACTTAGATGGCAGTCCTGCTCAGAATCACAAGCACTATTGATTTTAGTATGATCTATCTGACACTCGAGTGGAGCGTGCAGCGGGGCGGGGCGTGCAGCGTTCATGTCAAACACAAGCAAATGTATGCGAGCGTCTTGACTGCACGCTACACAGAGCCCTTTGGCGCCGCCCGCCCCTCAGGCCTTAACCTTATGGTCGATTTAGACTAAAAAAGGCACCGTATAAACACATTTTCGGCGCCATTTTTTCGCGGCATGCCAGCGCTGGCACGGAATAGAACACGAGTCTACTTTTCGGCGCCAGTGCCACCCGCCTGCGTATTACTCCCTCGCTACCCCCCCCCGATGCGGTGTGGCGGTGTGCTAATGACTGCTACTGAAAAGGCACCGTGTAAACGGTTTGCTGGTCACTGGCGGCGAGATTTAAGCGGCTGAAAATAGTCATTGTCTAAACGGTCTGAAGATGTGACGGTGCCTTTTTTAGGCGCCGTAATTTAGGCGGCTATAAATAGTCTTCGTCTAAATCGACCATTAAGGTAAATTAAACAAGAGCTTGTAAAACATACCCCACTTTCGGCCCCCACATGCAGCTGGGGCACAGTTCCATGTTTTCTTTGTCTCTGTGTACAGAGCTGATGGTGCGAGTGCTTGACAGAATCTTCGAGATAAGTGTCACTGGCTTCTGCGCCTGCGTCGGTGGCTGCTTGCGATCTAAACATTGGTATTAGTTATAGACCATAGGGTTTAGCGACTAGTCCGACCGAAGTTTCGATTTCGGCCGGTTTTAGCCTAAAAATCATATTTCGGCCCGAGGTTCGATTTCGGTCAAAAAGCAGCCGAACATTTCGGCCGCGCCCAAACTAACACCATCACCAACACCATCGTACTTTTCATTCGTCGTTAATGTAAAATTTTAGACCCTTAAAATTTAAATGCGCGAAAAGTGAAACGTAGAACCTTGTAATATATGACCAGCAATGTTTCATTCACGGCAAACTGCCGCTGGCAAAGGGGCCATTCAAGTATTACGTAAGCAGATTTTTTACAATTATTTACCCCCCCCCCCCCTACCCCTTGTCAGCAAAAGTAAGCAAACCTCATACCCCCCCTCTCATGCTTACGTACCTAATCATTGGTACCTATATACATTTTTCTTTTAATGGATTCTGTTTTTTATTGATTCGTGAGCAGCAGTTCGAATCGAATCTGCTGACGTAATCACCATATCGACCCCCCCACCCACCATGTCATCAAAAATAAGCAAAGCAAAGACCCCCCCGCCCCCCTCAAGCGCTTACGTAATACTTGAACACCCCCAAATATACTTATAGCAAATTCAATTAGGTAACTGTATTGAATCTTTAGATATTCGATAGAATCAGGCGTTACTTTGCAGAGGGCCGTATTAATGAACAACTTTTTTTTGAGGATGACAAACGAGCAAGTGGGTCACCTGATGCTAAGTGAGCACCACCACCATGGACACCTGCAACCCTAAAGGATTGCAGCATTGCCGGCCTAGAGGGCTAAGATAGAATACTCATGTGCCAGTAATTTCACCAGGTCTTTAGTCTTAAACAGTTATAGTATTAAATTCCTATGACCTGCCAAGTTTCTTGAGGCGCATTATTCCTGGCAATGATGGTCTATCCGAATGCGCTGGTAGTTTCAAAAGACATGTAAAAGAGCCCTTGGCGGCCAATTTGCAAAAATAAAATTTAGATTTTTAGTATAAATGTATTTGTAGTTAAGTAGAATTTAATTACTATATATAATTGGTCTTGGTCTTACCTTAGGCTCTATCAACCCCGTAAGGGATAAAGACGTTATTTATGAATGTATATATGTATGTATGTATGTATGTTTATGTATTTGTTTTGAAAAATTGACTTTCTGCCTAGTTTTTGCTGCACTTTCTTCTTAGCAATGGTCTTTCCGAATACGCTGGTAGTTTAATTTTTATACTCTCTCCAGAACACAGCAGCGCAAGAACTACTGCTTGGTGGCAGACAGACCTTGACAAGGTCCTACTACCTGGTAAACTACAAATTATTAGAAAAGCGGAAGGCTTACTTACGTATAATCTTGACGAGCCACTCCCGTCGGCAGGCCAGGTGGAAGGCCGAGGGACAGTTGGGGCACAGCTTCAGCCTTTCAGGCTTCCCGCACACGAGGCACCATGATATGTGGACTGTCACAGGAGTTCTCAAGGTTGACGAGTTCTGGAAAAACAAGTGATGTCTGGTTCCGAAATTTGCCAATGAACTGGAGTCACACCATGTAGTAGGTGCAAATTGAAAATCTAGAAAATTTCAAATGTAGCAAAGAAATGGAAAGTTTCCAATTTTCATACAAAAACTGGAGTTTTCTGATATTTTCGTACTTAATTTTTCCTAAAAATTTTGCAATTCTAGAAGCTTTCCATTGGCACATCAACATGACATAGTTCGAAGATTATGTATACTATGTTAAAGCTGCAATAAGCAGGCTTGCAACTGGTGCATGCAGGTGACAAGTTTGTTCTTGTGTTTCTTTTATAGACCTACATAGTGCTTTTAGACCGCAATAAATAGAGGCTCAGTAAATACTTACAGCATCATCCTCTTTATCCTCCGCAGCCATCTGTTTATAAACAAAGTTGTACCTCCAACACTGATGGAGATAATTCTCTATCTCTTTCTCCGTCACAATATTACTGATCACCAACTCATATTTATCTTCGGTGCTAGCATCTATGTTAATCAAATAGTCTAATCTATCATCATTGACTTCTAGATTAGCATAGAAGCTGTCAAAAATAGTCTCTTTGCCTCTTCGAACAAATTCTTTGAAAGCATTCTCATATTTGCCTTGTTTTAGGGGTGTGTGTCGGATGTCATATGTTGTGTTGAGATCCGGTTCTTTGTATTTTGATGGTTGCACATCGAATGGAAGGGTGTGATCTTCTTTTATTTTACGCTGTGGATGAACATTTTTTTTTTTATGTTTTAGAACAAGTTGTTGGTTGTAAATTTAGTTTTAAATAGAAATCAGAAGGAGCTTAGTTGTATTAACTTAGGATAGAATTTTGTTTACCATTAATTGACAGAAATACCTATTTACTAGTTGGTACTGCAGCTAGAGTAGTGACACTAGTTGGAATGGTGAGATGAAATTCCTATATTTTAATTCACATCAGCTTTATGCTTTATATTAAGTGCAATATTCTTACAAACCTTCTTAGGTGGACCAGCCTTTGGTGGTGACACCTTCAAAACTTTATCTTGCCCGTAGTAAGGTCTACCTCTCTCAGCGAGGTGCAAGCATGTGTACGGTATCCACAGCTGTTGCTTGGTGCGCATCGTCTCCACATAATAGCAGAGCTGCTTGGTTGCCTTGATGCTGCCATCTTCGTTGCAGTTTATACCAAGAACTGCGGAGAAGCCATAAAAGAAAAATAAAAAAGTTGGTAGGTAAAGGAACTCATGTTGCATTCATACAACTTTCTATGGGAAGTGACCCAGTTTTTTATGTTTTCTTTCTTCTTTCTAACAAGACATTAGGCATGTTCCAAGGTCGTACCAACCAAACATACATAGGCACTAAAATGGCAAGTTTATAAAAAGAGGTAGGCTCTATTGGAAGCCTTTCTATCTGTTTTAGAACTAGGTATCTCCTGAATCTAGGTAAGAGTAGCTTAAGAACAATAACTGGCATCATCACTGGCCACAACACGCTACACAGGCACTTAAGCATAATAGGTATAAAAAACGATCCCTCTTGCCCACACTGTGGGTAAGAGCAGACAAGCAAACATGTCCTCACCGAGTGCGTCATGTACGCGGCAGCGCGACGCGAAGCATTCGGGAGTGACGAACTGGAGGAGGACGAGCTAAGGGATGTCGAACTGAGAGATGTCGTTATATTCGGCAGGAGAATAAGAAGATTCGAGGAGAGTTGCTGTGTGGGAGCGCTGCTGGGACAGTAACCGGCGGCTCCAACCAAGGGGAATCGAGCTGAATGATCGCCACAGAGGATCGACAGCCCGCCTGACCCAGCTAGGCGTCCCAACATCAACATCAATATCTGTTTTAGTCTAGGCAATATTTCAAACCTGTTTTTATTTACCTATTTCTCTGGTATTAGGGCGACTAGGTAAAATTTCCACAACACGTGACATAGGTACTAGTACTAACTATGTTTTTCTTATACGGAGGATAAGAGAATTAGTATCGGATTGAAAGATAAGATAAGTAACCTTTTACATCGTGGAATAATCCATGTTCATCCTTCACCACTTTAACTTTCGCGTAAACTTTCTTGCATATTCGGGCTAACGCTACATCTCCTAACTTCCAAATGTAAATAGCGCTCATTGTAAGCAGTTACTCAACTTGTTTCTTGAAAGTTTATATCATATAAAACAATATTTTCCCAGAATTAAGCATAGCAATAAAATTTGAAAATTTCGCTTTTGATTTTGATTACAAATGCATCTACACAACATCAACATGCATGTATGCATAACTAAACAAGTAGCGTAAAAGTAAATATCCGCTCAATTACCTTTTCATAAAATATAATAGTTACGGCTCCAATTATAAAACGTTTAAATATTTTTTTATAAAAATTAAATGTCTCGCAATTAATTTCAAAATAATTATAAACACTTAATCAGGAAAACAAATTTTGCAGCGGGAAATTTGAATTTGAAATCAAATAGTATGTCTGAGTTACATAGACTAAGCCGCAGCCAGCAGTTGCAATAGCAACTTAGTGTAATAAATATAGAAATTCAGTGGCACCAACATAACTAGTATTGACGCCAAAGCTTTGGTGTTGCCAGACGTTAAAAAATAAACTGACTAGCACTGCCATCTAGTGTTGAGTAGCTGTACTATTTCTTTCGGTTAACATTAAAGCTTTTAAAAACAGTACATAGATGGCAGTAGTAGTCTTTCAAATCGAAAGGTGTGACCAAAAATTTCGTAGAATAATTGCTTTTATGCCTTGTGTTTTTGTTATTGTTTTATCTTAAAATTTAATGATAAGAATACTGAGTATTAATAAGGTTTATTGTAGTGTAGATTTTACATTTTTATTCACTTTATTTATTTTACTCTTGGTAATCTTTGTTAGGTTTATTGATCTCGAGTTTCAGTTAACATGCTCACTGGCGCTTCTATCGATTTCCTCGCGTAACCTACTAAAAGCCTTCAGCATTATTATCCGAAGAAATATTAAGAAATGCAAACTTATACTTTGCTTTTTTTAGTCGAAACGCGCTTGGGAGGAGTTTTGTTATTAAGTACCTACCATAATTATACATTTCATAGCAGTTCTGAATTTTTCGGAATTTGTGCGCGAATTTAAGTACATTTGACTATCACTTTTTTGGTGCAGGAAAATGTGAGGACACCTGGGGCCTGATTTTTGAAACCACATGTGTGAAAATACCACTCGAAAGTGGTGAAAAATTGGGCTGAATTTGAAATACGAGTAACTTAGAAGATACTTACGGCTCTCATTAATCTTGTGAGCTAGTCAAAATTTTGATTAGAGCTGTAGTTTTGAAGATTTAAACAGATTTATACCACTTTCGAGTGGTATTTTCACACATGTGCTTTCAAAAATCGGGCCCCTGTACATAGCTGGGAAACGGTTCTCAACCAGAGACTAAGCTGTCATTCTGGGATGAGAGTGTGTCCAGCGGCGTCCAGTGCTGAGCTCTTAGATTGCCACTCTTGTGGGTTTGATAGTTGAATCGGTCGAGTGAAGGAGACCGCAAGACACACCTTTATGGCATTCTTAGAGCTCACGGACTGTACGGATATGTGCTGGAAGTACCCACCTAATAATATGGATTTGGTTGCTGTTGTAGATAGATTTATATTTCGGATATCCGATACTTTTAGTTTCGGATACCAAGATTCCTAATATCCCCGATTGGTAATGTATGTATGTAAACTCTTTTATAAGCAAAATAAACAAGAAACAAATAGAATTGACAAACACAGATAGGTACGTGCACAAAGGCGCACTTATCTCTTTAAGGGATCTCTTCCAGTCAACCTTTGAGTGGATGAGAGGAGTATTAGGTATATCAGGTATACATACATACACACACAAATCACGTCTTTATCCTTTACGGGATAGACAGAGGCTAAGGTAACAAGACCTAAAAACCACGTTTAGCATGATTGTGGGCGTATGGATGGAAAGGGGAATCAAAACAGTGATGGCGGGTTGCTAGCAACATCGCCTATAACACGATTTTAAAGATTTTCGCCCATTCCCTCGATGGGGTTTTACCATCTGCGCGGGAAGAGAAGCAACTGATACATTCTATGTTTTTCTTTGCTCCCAGACCAGCTTGGAAGTACATTAGTATTCTACCTATATTTAATGCCTAAGTACCTTGTGTATAGACCAACCGCTTTGTTGGAGCCTGTAGGTGCTCCTGCTTGAGTTGAAAGTATGTAATTAAAAAGGACGACTGGTTCGCTAATAAAAACTATATTCCAAAACTTTACATAAAATAGACAATGTGTTATCGTTGTGACGGTCTGAACGCAACTGGCCGGCGGAGCCGCCTCGCTCCCCGCGCACCTGCCCCGGCGGTCCGATGGTGCTGCAAGGATGTGACGTATGCGCTGTTGCATGCAACAGGTTAAATGAGTCCCGCCTGCGCGGGCACAGGGGCGCGGGGTAGGCGACAAAAGGGGCCTCTCTCTGTGCGGGCGGCAGGCGCACTACCCGCCCGCACCGCTCTCGGTCCCCTTTGTCATCCTACCCCGCGCCCCTGTGCCCGCGCGGGCGGGACTCATTGAAGTGGCTTACCTATAGGCAAGTGTCCCTAGTAGCTATTGTGTACCTACTACTACCTACATAACTGTAAAAAGTGTTAACTGCCCGTTTAGAACGTTCCAAACGCATGTGACTACAGAACTAACCAAATTATGATTCTTTACCTACTCTAAACAAATACCAGGAAGATAATTTTCTAAACACCTACTTCTAACTGTCTAGCGCCCCGTAAACGATCAAATTTGTTTGACAAACTTGCTTGTCAAACTTCACGTTTTTATCAAACATAAGCGTAAACGATCAAACCAAATATCAAACAAATTTGTTACAGCGCCCCGCGCAAACGGTCAAACTTGCTTGACAAACTTGTTTGTCAAACTTCTTCTACCGAGATCTTGTTTGACAAACACCGTCGTACACGTTCAAACCTGTTTGTCAAACTCGATATCAATCCAGATTTTCATCAAACGCATCAAACACGTAGATTGTTTGACAAACGCCTCAAACACAGCCGTACACTTTGATCAATTTGATCGTTTACCGGGCGCTTAAAATAATTTGATAAGATATAGATAACTTATATAAAACCTGTCCCCTACGAAATCTGTCCCTAACGAAATGCGATAATCATTGGATGCTGCGCTGTACCAGGCCACGCCCACCCAGGAGATCGACCAATCCCAGCACGCCGCGCAGAGTAGGGTAGAGTTTGTTTTTATTATAAACGATGTTGTGATTTAACTCTCACTCCGGTAGGTCGATGGTTTTGTTTACTAACACTTAATTCTTTTGTGTAGGTAATTGACAAAATATAAACAAAATAAGCCTATACAAATAAGATAGCCAATCAGAGAATCGATTATTTACTCGAGATGACAGGTTAGATTAAGTTTGAATGATTGAGTTCATGTGAAAAATGAATAGGTATGCAATATCGCTTTTAAAGTAGGTAGGTAGGTACCTACACGACTGTAACTATCACTCGGGGCTTAATTCCGTAATATCTTATCTCCAGCTTATACGTCCCACTGTTGGGCACAGGCCCCTTCTCAGAACGAGAGGGTTTGGGCTAAAGTCAGGGCCGTCTTAAACTAGGCTGGGGCCCTTAGGCACACAATAATTTGGGGCCCTTTTGGAAAGTAAAAAAAGCGAATTATAATAACATGTCCGACGAAATGCCCGAAAAAAATGTTTTGAGAATAAATGTGTGACTCTTCCATGCTGGTCTGGGAGCAAAGAAAAAACATAGAATATACCAGTTGCTTCTCTACCCGTGCAGATAGTAAAAGCCCATCGAGGGAATGGGCGAAAATTATAGGAATCATGTTATAGGCGATGAGGCTAGCAACCCATCACTATTTTGATTTTATTTTTCACCTATACGCCCACAATCTTGCTAAATGTGGCCTGTAGGTATCTGTTAGCTTATTTATTTATTTTTTATTTATTTATTTCATTAAATTTCACAGTATGACAGTAACACCAAGGCACTGTGAAACTAAATCTTACAAAATACGAAAATGCATACAAAAATAAGAGAAACTTAAACTAGAATTTTACAGAAGAAGGCCGCTCATCCGTCATCTCGCAGAACTTCAAACACTCAACACACACATCCAACCATCTGCTTGCGAACACATCACAGTTTGGTGCCGACTCGAGGAGCGAATTTATGCGGTGCAAAGCTCGAACCAGAGGAGAGTTCCGGCGAGACACAGTTCGCGCAGCTGGCGCAGCCAATAAGTGACGACTACGTGGTCGAAATAAAAATTTTGATGGAGAGGGAACGTACAGACGCAACAACTGAGCAACCAGTTCAGGACAGTCAGAGTCACCACGTAAAATACTACTGGCCACGGTAATCAGTCTGTAATCTCGCCTCACCTCTAATGAGTTAAACCCCAGGACGCCCAACAAAAAATTTGTTGGGTATAAAAATGGGTAATACCCGTACATTTTTTTGTACAGAAAACGCAGGAAAGCTTTTTGTACTCTCTCCAGTAGCAAGATGTATGATGCCTCATGAGGGTTCCAAACAACGCAGGCTGCCTCAAGCTTGCTTCTGATAAGCGCAGTATATAAGAGCTTTATGGCCCTGACGTCAACAAAGTCTCTAGCGTTTCGAATGACAAACCCCAGCCTCCTATAGCAATTAAGTGCGAGCCCATTAATGTGCTCGTGGAAGTTAAGGCTCGTGTCCAGGATAACTCCCAAATCTCGTATAGTGTCAACTCGAGCAATAGTTTCAGGACCAAGGGAATAATTATTGAATATTGGATAGCGGGCCCTACTGAACGTTATGAGCGCACATTTCGCAGCATTAAAAAGGAGTCTGTTGTTGATACTCCACTGGTACACTTGATTAATGTCGCGTTGCAAGGATACACAATCTGAGATATTCTGCACGCCATAAATCAGCTTCAGGTCATCACTTAGGCTCTGTCTACCCCGTAAGGGATAAAGACGTGATTTGTGTGTGTGTGTGTGTGTGTATAAATGTGTGAGAGACATTTTCGGTCCTTCGGGGCCCCCTGAGAATGAGGGCCCTAGGCACGGGCCCCTTGTGCCCTTATGGTGAAGACGGTATTGGCTATAGTTCCCACATTGCCCCAGCGCAGATTGGGAACTTCACACACACAATCGAATTGCTTCGCAGATGTAGATATGCAGTTTTGGCGATGTTTTCCTTCACCGAAAAACTCATGGTAAATTTCAACCGTAATATCGCACATAAATTCCGAAAAACTTACAGGTGCGAGCCCGGGATTCGAACCCACAACTCTCTGCTTGAGAGGCCACAGGTCAAACCACTAGGCAACCACGGTTTTTGTTTTGATTATTTAATGTTTAATTAGTAAGTTTAGTTAATAATAAGTACACACTGACCGATTGCTAAAATGAGTCACGTTGTATGGGTACGTATATTCCCTTATATAACTATGTATAGCGCATTGGGGTAAATTCGAAATTGGGGGAATTTCGAAACTCGTGGATATCCCCTAAATGGGGAACGATTACATAATATCTAGCAACACTTTACCAGAAGCTCCAATGTCTTTGGCTTCTAGATAAGCGTTGCCAGATTATGGAATGTTCCCCTATTAGTGGATATCCACGAGTTTCGAAATTCCCCCAATTTTGAATTTACCCCAATGCACCATATTTACCTAATTATTTTTTTTGCAAACTGGACCCCGATTTTTGAAAGCACATCACTCGAAAGTACTATTCGAAAGTTTTTTTTTTTTATGTTAGAGAGGCCAGACAAACGAACTAGTGGGTCACCTGATGGTAAATGATCACCACTGTCCATAGACACCCGCAGCGCTTTACGCGATGCCAGTGCGTTGTCGGCCCTAAAGTAAAGTGGTATAAATCAGCTTATATCTCCAAAACTACAGCTCCAATCAAAGTTTTGTCTAGTTCACAAGGTTAATGAGAGCTGTGACTGTCTTCTATGCTACTCGTATTTCAAATTCACCACTTCCGAGTGGTATTTTCACACATGTGCCTTCAAAAGTCAGGCCCCAGGAGTCGTACATACCTAAAATGTAAGTAGGACCTACAAACGCTCTTAAACGTACTTTTAGTAATGATTAATACCTAGTATCAAGTTGGTACAGTTTCATTTGGGATTTCCTAATGCCTAGACAAAACCACCAGACCATCATGCCATCACTACCTAAGCATGAGTGGTGACGTTTACTGAGTCATGTCATTCGAAATGACATATTGCCTAAACATAGCCGATATTTTACGGGCGCGTCGTACGAAAAGTCATACGAAAATATTAACACTTGTTTTTGCCTGTAGTGATGAGAATAAGACAATGTATTGACATTTGTTGTTGCCTGTAGTAATGAAAATAAGACAATGTATTTATTTGACACAATAATTGACACATAACAAACTTATAGGCTAAACATAACAAAAAAGAAAATAAATAATGTCTTTAAATACCTGAACTAGGAAATATGTTTTGTATTCTTGTGTCTCAGGTGTATTTTGAGGACTTCGATAGGTAGGTAGGTAGTTGCTCCTCTTCCCACGCAGATGGTAAAAGCCTATCGAGGGAATGGGCATAGGAATCATGTTATAGGCGATGCGGCTAGCAACCTAGTGTTTGTTAAATAGATACCTACGAAGCTACTAATTAGCTATTAATATGCAAAATATACCTAAGTAAATGATCTCTTCGGCCTTCAATAGTTAAATACAACGATTTTGAATTTTGAAAGGTTAATCGAATGGATTGTGCTTTTAATTTTGCGTAGTTTAACCTATATGTCGTATATTGGGAACCGGCAGGTGTACTGAGTGTAAAAAAAAACGTCAAGTTTCTCACGTAACTTTATAACTACCTAGTACCAGAAACTCCGATTACTCATTTTACAATTAAATATGCGTGACTTTTAAGGTATTCCCATTGCAACAAGGTGTGTGTCGAGGTTTAAAGCGAAAGTGAAGCAGATGCCACTGTTCCCGAAATTATGCGGAGTAATAATTACGTGTAATTGCGGGTTACTTGCACATTTGCGGTGCTCGGTTAATGACTACCTGAACCTACTATGATGCCTAAAAGGTAGTGTTGCAACCGCTTTCATCGCCATTCCGTCTAATTTTATAAGGTATCCCTGTTGAACAAGAAAATTAATTAACCAGTAGGCTTCTTCTTCTTCTTCTTAGGGACCGTCCATTAATTACGTGAGGCAATTTTAAGGATTTTTTGACCCCCCTCCCCCCTACCCCAATCTCACGTGAGATTTTTCAAAACTTGTACTTTGGGTATAAAAGTATTGGATTTATAGACAAATATAATTGTGTCAGATTTTGTCTTACGCTGTTTTACACCATTTTCTGCAAAAAAAAATTACGTGATATTTGCCAAGACCCCCCTCTCCCCCAAGTGAGATTTAGTAAGATTCGGCTCGACCCCCTCCCCCCCTAAATACCTCACGTAATTAACGGACGCCCTCTAATGTCTAATTAGTGCTTTCAAAAAAACTATGGCTAGTGAGGTAACTTAGTGTCAATAGTCTTGGCGGCGCGGGCGCAGTTCGTCGCCCAGCGGGACAATTGAACGGTTGCGCCGGTCGCTCGTGCTGCCGTCTTCCGGTACAAGCGGGAATTAAAGTGTTACTTAGGTTTTTATGCCTGTATTTTTCAACCATAGCCCTTTTCACCTTTTTAACCGTCTTTAACCTCGCCGCCATTGACTTGATGTGATGTCAGTACACGCACTTTAAAATGCACCTTCACTTGACAAGATCAAGTTGACGGTTGACTGACAAGATGCTTAGCGGTGAAAAGACTGAATGCACGATAAAAATGTCCTAAGCTAGAATCATAGGCAAATATTTAACTCAGAAACCTTTGCTTTTACTGTTACCCTCGACCCCCCCTAGGGGTCGCTACCCACAGTTTGTGAAACACTGATCTTTTCGTGTTATGTATGGGTGTGAGGAGCGGTAATCACTTACCATTCGGTGACCCAATTAAGCGTCAGTCACTCCATTTCGTAAACAGGTTATTAATTAGACATAGACATAGACATAACTTTATTCGACATCAAAAAATACACAGACTCTTAAACTAACCCAAAAGTCATACTGAGTTGATGATGCCGAAAAGGTACTCGACTCAGCATTATGCTGCAGTAGGTGCCTGATTTTCAGCCAAACCCTTCACATCTATTATTCATCATTCAAGTATTTAATGTATCAATTAGATACATTAAATACTTTTATCTACTTTATCCTTCTTTAAAAGCTATATCTACAACCTGCTTCAAGCACTAGAGTCTGCGACTGTGCGCCATTGTGTCGGCATCTGTCGCCGGTTTTTTGCCGTTCCATTTATTTTGTCTCGTTTTTTATCGATCGCTCGTCGCTTTCTTATTTTAAACAGGTCGATTGAACTTTTACCTCTAAAAAAAACTAGGGATGTTTCTCTATGGTCCATGAACATACACTAAAGTCAAACAGGGGGCTTTTTGTAAGCGCATCACAAAAATACTAATCGAAATTTAAAAAAAAATGAGTCTGCAAAACTACGGCTCAAATTTAAATTTCGAACAGTTGACAAAATTAAAAAATTACGGCTGTCATTTTCTTATCCTCTAGTTGTATTTCATATTCAGCGCATTTTTATACCATTTTTGAGTCGTAACGAAAAAGGGTCGAAGTTTTTCGGCGTGGAGAGAAGTTATAACAGAAGTCACTGGCAGGTTTGATATTGTATCTAGTTTGCCAATGCTCTGATGTTTTGCGAGTGCAGGAGAGGTCACCATCAGGTGACACACTTGCTTATTTGCCACCTTATTTAAAAAAGTAATCAATAGGGAACAAACAGGACACTGAACTAACCAACCTAAACGTGTCCAAAGCCTTCCAAAAACTATAATGATCAAGTTTTTGCTTGTAATTGAAAACCTCGTTAAAAGATCAATATAAAAACTTAGGATCGTATCCTGCGGCGCGTGCGCGCATGCTTCGGTGGACAGACAGAGAGGGAAGACCGGATTCTGAGAGGAAATGGCTATTAGAGCAGGAAATAAGATAAAAGGGAGTCAAGGATCAAAAGACCGGCAGTAGAACAAAACACTGACTTTTATTTGCTTCTCTTTTACATTTTTTTTTTCTTAAATTGCTACTAGATCAGATACTATACTGTTGTCCGCGACTTTAAGAATAAAAAGACTTTCCTGACACTCAACAATTATCGTTACGTATATTACAACCAATTTAAAAAAAAAACATAATAACTACATAGTATAAAACAAAGTCGCTTTCCGCTGTCTGTCTGTCCCTATGTATGCTTAGATCTTTAATACTACAAAACGGATTTTGATGCGGTTTTTTTTTTAATAAGTAGATAGAGAATTCAAGAGGAGGCTTTATATGTATAAATAAATGGATAATATACCGTACGAAGCCGGGGCGGGTCGCTACTACAACATAAAATAACAAGATTTTTTTTATAATTACACATAAACGGATAAATCACGTATAAAAAGTCGAGTGATGCTCGACATGTTTCGGACTATTTTCGTAGTCCTACGAAACGTACGTCCTACGTGTCGTGTTTCGTATTTCGTAGTACTCGACTTTTTATACGTGAGTTATCCGTTTATGTGTAATTATGAGTGAGTCTCACGGTAGTTTCATGTTGAAAGATTTTTTTATTATAAGATTACAACGGAACATTAAGAAATAAAACCATTTGCAAAAAAAACGGGATCTTAAAACTTCGGGCAAAAAAAACAACAATCTGCAGCAGTGATTTCAGCCAGAGGAAGCCGCACTTAATTATTTCATTGTTTATAACTTTAACTAAATAAAGGAGAAAGTGAATTGAAGTTACCTTATTTTTCTGTCAAAATGAGTAATTTCCTAAAAATAAAATAAAATTTTTTTTTTCGTAGTAGGCTAATGAGAATTTTTAATGCCGCTTAGTTTTAAAATACTCCTTACACGTCCACCTTAATGGCAACAAAAAAAAGAAGAACGCAGCGATTAAAACTAAATCAGCCGACTTTAGTTCCAAGTACTATAGCCACCCTCAGAGGTCAGCGACCTCAGGACCCTAAGATAGGCAGCAGGTGGGAGGCAGCTGGGGTGGCCACGTTATTTATCTTTATATGCCCGTATAATGCCTAGTGGCCAGTCGCTGTTGCTAGCCGGAGATATAGAAAAAATATGAGCAGAACGCATCTTTTCCCTACTTCAAGTCTCAATAAACAAAAATAGTTGTAACATAATATAACGAATGTGGTAAAAATATCACGATTTAATATAAAACAAAAAGAAACCATAGAGAATAGAGACAGCCAAAGTCCTTATAAATATATCTGAAAAAAAAAACCTACAACCTCCCTACGAATGTAACGTCACGTCTTTCTGTCAAATAGAGTCAAAAGTGAGCGGGAAGTTTTGAGAAGATAGATGTGACGTCATCAAAATTTTGTCTCGTCCCATCTCTAACCTATACAGGGTGGTCAATCCAAAAGGGTCAGGAGGGAGCAGTCAAAAACTATAAGAGAGGAAGATCTGTTTTTAGGAACCATGGCATCGATTTTAGATTTTATAAAAATTACATTAAATCATATCTCGATGTTAAATGATCAGTGCTTTTAATTGTGTGTGGTAGCACCGAACGGTTTTAATTATCGTTGTCCGTTGATC
The DNA here is from genome assembly GCA_949127965.1 of Pandemis corylana. NCBI lineage: Eukaryota > Metazoa > Arthropoda > Insecta > Lepidoptera > Tortricidae > Pandemis > Pandemis corylana. Next base: position 5,726,397 of record OX421871.1, read on the forward strand.
ATTTCGATCCAATAATCCGATCGATAAACAAATCCTTTAAAAAAGAAAGCCGCGATCAGCTGTGCGACAGGTTGCGCAGCGCGTGTGTGGGTGAACAGATGCTGTGCGCAGCTGCCGCGCGCATCTCCCAATGTGACAAGTTTTGATACTTGCTTAACATTTATTATCATAGCTTAGCTACCATCCTATCTACTTACCATAGATTACGCAAATGCATCTAATTCGCGTGTCCGAATCCCGGCTACTCCGAAATCCGAAGTTTTAGACAGCGCGCTACTTCCTGCTTAAACTAAATAAATCTAAAGAGATAACCAGTAGATAGAAGTTTCAAATGACGTAGGTAGAGTATACGGCAACATTAATTGTCCTTTGACGTTTTTTTTTACATTTATTTTCTTCATGTCTCCGGGAATAGGCAAAGAAAACAAGGTCCATAGAGCCTTATTAGATGGATACTAACTTTTGTATAAAAACAAATCAGTAGGCTTTTTTTTTTTTTTTTGTTGTGGCTTTCACCCTTGCTTTATTTTAACAAGGCGTATTCGGTTTAATTTTGATGATTTTGGGGGAGGAGCAGACAGGAAACCTAAAACAAATAACACAAGTTATGGACGGTACAGACAGCACAGGACGTTTGACAATTTTTTTTTTTTTTTTTTTTTAGTGTGAGGGTAAGTGGAAAAGGTGAGGGTAAGCATGCTGACAAAGTAGAAAGACATAAAGAAGGGAAATTTAAATAAATAACAGTATACCGAGCATGCTTTGTATTGTTCATAATTTAATAACGAAAGAAGTTATATATTTGATCAGAAGTTTTATAACGGGAGGGTCATTACCTAACTCGCTCGCCATCGCCATCGCGTTCATTTTGACAGTCCATGTATGGGCTGACAATTGGCATCGGAATCAGCTAGCTGTCACATTCATACAAGAACTGTCAAAATGAACACGATGGCGATTGCGAGCGAGTTAGACAATAAGCCCACAGGTCATTAGACTACGAGTGTGAGAAAGTTTAAAGCTTTTTACGTTTTAAGCGGTAATTGTGTGTTTGTGAGTCATTATTATTTAATTAATTAAAAATATTATTATTGGGTGTTAAATAAGACGCTTCCCAATGATTCACTCATTCAGTAACTTAATGGTTATTACAATTTATTATCCTTTTGTTTGTGGTTTAAATTAGTATTATTATTATTAAATATTGTAACAGCAACGCGGAAAATATACTAATAATGTTTTATAAAAATTACAAAATAAATGGTTTATCTTTTTCAAGGGCGAGTGCGTTCAGGCCTTAGGTATAAGTCCGCAATTCGATTTTCGAGTTCCGCTGACACTATCGGTCGTTAATTTAAAAGTCAGAGGGATGGCATAATACGAACTTTGAAAATCGAATTTCAAAGCCCCCCCGTGCTTCACGTTGGCCAAGTTTTATCAATCCTGTCCAGCGAGAGTTTAATTTTTGAATTAAAACCTTCTTTAAAGGCGTTTAACAGTTTTAGGGGTGGGTAAAAATGTTAAACTCACGTCAGATAAGACGGAGGATAATACGTACGTTGGAAGAGCAGTGCTTGATCCGATGCACCCTGGGCATCGGCTAATGATTTCCTGGCAGTTTTTGAGGGATATCATTGACCGTTGGCTAAGAGCCCGACAGGGGGGAGGGGCGTCTCTGACCATTACCGTACAACGTTGCCGACATTTTGTCACAATAGTTTTTAATTATATTTTTGTTACTTTGACATTGTCGAAGTTGTCGTCTCTATAACGACTTGATACGACATAAATAAGAAGAAGAAGAAGATAGGTACGTAACGTTGATTTAGTCTCTCGTGCGTAAGCTACGTTTGGCCTAGTGGTATAAAGTGTGGAATAACAGTGCCGGTGACCGCGGTTCAAATCTCGTGTAGATTTTTTTTTCTTTTTAAAGTGCGTTGTGCACTTTTAGCTTTCACTTCTGCCGGCACTCCCGGACTGCAACCCGTTCATTTTTTTAGAATTAATTCAAGTATCAAGACCAGTGATAAAAACGTTAAAAAGTGTTGCGCGGTCAGCTGCCGCGGCGCGTGCCCATCTCCCGGCGCGTCTGTGTGCGTGCCTGCCTCTGTAGTGCCACAATTGAAGAGCGACGTGCGATTTAATACGTTGATGTTGCTTAAGTTCTTACCGGAAAAAGGGCAATATTCAATGAACATGGTTGAGTTGTAATGGTAAGAAATGCGCTGTGACACTGTGATATGTACGGACAGACAGATACCAGACACAGAAACAGAGCTGATAAATAAGGTGCATTGGGGTAAATTCGAAGTTGGGGGAATTTCGAAAATCGTGGATATCCACTAAACGGGGAACAATTCCATAATCTGGCAACGCTTATCTAGAAGCCAAAGACATTGGAGCTTCTAGGTAAGCGTTGCTAGATTGTGGAATTGCTCCCCGTTTAGTGGATATCCACGAGTTTCGAAATTCCCCCAATTTCGTATTTACCCCAATGCACTTTAATTGAATTTCTGACTTACTTGCATGAAGTTGTGACAGCAACAGACGCATTTTGAAACATCCATGACCCCTTCAAGGAGTGTTTGTGTATGCAGTGAACCAAACACTGCGGCCGACGGCTTGGTTTTACTACTCTGTGAGTTGAACAGAGCCAATAACCATCTTTTATTCATTGACATTCACTTATTCCAAACTAAAATAGAGTTAATTCAATATCCACTACTTTGCATACCAAATTGATATTCTTTTTTTTTTAATAATATCACTACATAGTACAAAACAAAGTCGCTTTCCGCTGTCTGTCTGTCCCTATGTATGATTAGATCTTAAAAACTATGCAACGAATTTTAATGCGGTTTTTTAATAGAAGTGATTCAAAAGGAAATTTTATACGTATAATTCTAAGCAGACGAAATCGCGAGCCGAAGCTAGTTTTTTTTATAAAAAACTACAGTAAATATAACTTTAAAATTATAGTATAAGAAACGCAAAACGCTTGGGCGACAACGATTGCTTAATAAATACGTACATATTTGAGCTTTAAGATACCTATGTCAATTTCTATTCAACTATTCTATTTTACGAGTTCGTTATGGTAAAATCGCTGCCGCCTATGCCGTGAGCCTTGAAATCGAGAGCAACCGCTGACTCATCTGACATTGACCGCCATGCGCCCGCGCAATTAAACGTCTCGTGCGATTTTATTATAATGACGCGTCTCAGATGCAGTGTCAACGCTCTGTTGCATAACGACGCAATTAACTTAGCTTGAGTTACACCAACTTAGTTTAACAATAACTAACAGTTTTTGAGATCTATATGGGGAGTGTGAATGGTAACGTTGGGAGGGGAAGGCCTAAACGGACGTTTCGAGACCAAATAGGAGACGTTTCGGAAAAAGGTCAGATCAGGAGTACCCGAAACGAGCATGTATGAAGAGATTGATGAATGTGGATGAAGCGAAAGAAGTATGTCAGGATCGTAGCAAGTGGAACAAAGTAGTCTCTGCCTACCCCTGTGGGAAAGAGGCGTGACGGTATGTATGTATGTAGGTATGTTTGACAGAAAATCTATGCTTCCATGCTGGTATGGGAGCAAAGAAAACCAGATAATGTACCAGTTGCTTCTCTTCCCGCGCATGGTGGGAATTGGCGAGAATCGTAGAAAGCATGTCATACGATGCGGTTAGCAACCCATCACTATTTTGATTCCCGTTTCCACCTAAACGCCCACAATCAAGCTAAACGTGGCCTTTAGGTCTTGGTACCTTCTCTGTCTACTCCATAGATAGAGACGTGATTTACGTATGTATGTAGGTATGTAACTATGTGTGGTTTAAGTTTTACTCAAACTTAGAAACCGCTGATGGGGCGTGTTGTGTGTGCAGTGGGAGGTCGCCCACGGTAAGCGTGCTTACGAATTGTGTTGCATCCCTTTGCGTCAAAATGAACACGATGGCGAATGCGAGCGAGTTACACAATAAGCCTACGGATTAAAAAGTCAATTGGCATTGTGCAAAAAGTTCTTTCCTACTTTTATTTACATTTTTATTTAGTTACAGGTGACGTTAATAAAGGGTATTGAAACTTCAAGTTGAGACACGCAAGTTTTTTAATAATTAACGGACCGCTACTTCCACCTGTTGGTTTCCCAAATTGGCGAATTGACCCACATATTCAAATTTTACGACACGAAATGATATTATACCTTTTTAGGGTGCCGTACCTTTTTTTTTATGGTGTGGAAAATGCGCCTTATGCATCCGCCCGGTACGGGTTTACCGGGGGTATGTGGGGCTCTCTCGCGACGGCAGGCATACCCACTAAAAACCACACGGATTCCCTATTCAGTCGTATGTGAGGCGTTACGGGAGAGGGTGCCGTACCTTTTTTTTTTTTTTTTTTTATGGTGTGGAAAATGCGCCTTATGCATCCGGCCCGGTACGGGGTTACCGAGGGTATCTGGGGCTCTCCCGAGGCGTCAGGCATACCCAGTAAAAAACACACGGATTCCCACATTTGGCACTGTTGCAGGGGGCCGCGGGAGAACTTTCGTGAACCGCGACGTCCCTGCGGGCCCACCCCGGGATGGGGCTACCTCCCTGCGACACCTGTGCAATGCAGGATTGGGAATTCCCGCCCTCCCCCGCAGGTGCCGCGGATTTTTTATAGAGGTTTTCTCCTCACAGTCACTGCAGTAACCCGCGGCCTCGGCATTAGGAACACCAAGGTTACGCGTAGCCACGACAGGCACCCTAAGGCGCCTCCGTCACAAAGGGGTGGTTTTCCAGGACAGAAAATGTCCCTTCAAGCCGCCCCTGTCCTCTCAAAGTCCCGAAGGATTCCTCACAAGAGGGTTGCTCTCCAGGGCTGAAAATGCACTTTCGAGCCACCCCCTCCCACTTTCGTCCTGAAAAGGACGTTTGCGTCCTTAAAAGGACGGTTTTGGTTTCGTCCTAAGAAGGACGTTTTGCCGACATCCCGAAGGATTCGTAATATCCCGAAGGATCCCTCTCTCGCCCTGAAAAGGACGTTTGCGCCCTTAAAAGGACGATTGAGGGTGCCGTACCTACCTTGACTTGACTTGACTATACCCGTACATACATCCTACTAATATTATTAACGCGAAAGTTTGTAAGCATGGATGTATGGATGGACGTATGTTACTCTTACACGCCAGAACGGCTGGACAGATCTGGAAGAAATTTGGAACATAGACAGATTATAGTCTGGAATAAGACATAGGCTATTTTTTATCCCGGAAAATTGCGTAATTCCTGCGGGATAGCGATAAACGAATTCTATGCAAACGAAGTTGCGGGCAACAGCTAGTACATACATAAATCACGTCTTTATCCCTTACGGTGTAGACAGAGCCTAAGGTAACAAGCCCTAGAGACTACTTTTAGTACGTTTGGCGTTTGACTATACCCTTGCAGAATAAAATAAGTATTGAAGCTGTAACTGAGAGAGAGAGAGAGAGAGAGAGAGGGAGAGAGAGAAACATTTATTTACACATATTCGATACACGTACCTAGATATATAATAGGAAGAAATACAATATACTTAGGAATAGTACCGATATGGTGTAAAATGGGCCCCACTCAGCATAATGTTGCGGCAAGCCGCAACGCTGTTTTTCAGTAGTAACTGATATGTTATAAATCTTCTTCACAACATTTAACCAATGTTTGATGATGTTATGACATTAAGATGTGATAACCGTACTCTTTGTTTGATTCTTGAGCTAACATGATTCATGACGCCCGTCGAACGATGCGTCATGTGGATAGAACATTTTGATATTCAGCACCAGACCATGAGTCATGCGCGATTGTAAAACTAAACTTGTATTTTTGCCCCATACCAGACGAAATGGAGAGTTGTGTTTTGTTTTCTCCACACACCTATTAATCACGCCTTTAGCCCTTACGGGGTAACAAGACGTGAAGGCCACGTTTAGCATGATTGTGGGCGTATAAGTGGAAACGGGAATCTAAGTAAGTGGTTGCTAGCCGCATCTCGCCTATGATTCCTATGCCCATTCCCTAGATGGGCTTTTACCATCTGCGCGGGAAGAGAAGCAACTGGTACATTCTGTTTTTTCTTTACTCCCAGACCAGCATGGATTGTTTTCTCCGGTTTCGTATATAGCCGCAAATACTTGCACTTGGGTTTGTAGGATCATGTTTTTTTTTTTTTTTCGGACGGACTATTGCTGTTAGCCTCAGACGGCCTTTACAGCTTACCGGAGAGAGGGCGAGCCGCCAGACGGGCAGCTCAGCAAGGGGGTTTTTACTTAGCATGCCAAAGGGTGCTCCTATTGAGCCGACCTCGGACTTTGCCAAGCTTTGACAAGCAAACGGATTTAATTAACGATATATTGCTCCACTGTCCACTGCTGAACATAGACCTCCTCCAAAGAGCACCATAAAGCTCATGCGCGGCCCACATCCAGACGACATTGCTAATTGAAAAGTAAACAGCTACTTTTTTGCAATAGTTTTTTTATTTAAATTTTTGATATTTTGGTGCCGTACCTACACTTTATCGAGAAAAATTTAAATAAAACAAAAAAACATTTAAACAGTGGCATTTGGTTAAAACTATTTAACTCATTCACTTGCTGAAGTATTCCGCATTTATTTTAAACTAGCTTCTGCCCGCGACTTCGTCAGCGTAAAATTATACATAAAAACCTTCCTCTTGAATTACTCTATCTATTAAAAAAAACCGCATCAAAATCCGGTGCGTAGTTTTGGAGATATAAGCATACATAGAGACATAGGGACATAGAAAGCGACTTTGTTTTATACTATGTAGTTTTAAATAGATAGGTACATACGTAAATCACGTTTTTATCCCTTAAGTAGACAGAGCCTAAGGTAACAACACCACGCCACGTTTAGCATGATTGTGGGCGTATGAAAAGGGGTATCAAAATAGTGATGGGTTGCTAGCCGCATCACTTATAACATGACTTTTCGCCCATTCCCTCAATGGGCTGTTACCATCTGCGCGGGAAGAGAAGCAACTGGTGCATTCTATGTTTTTCTTTACTCTTAGACCAGCATGGAAGAAAATTGATTAATTTTAATACCTCAATCCTACTAATCCTACTAATATTATAAATGTGAAAGTTTGTGAGTATGGATGTTTGGATGTTTGTTACTCTTACACGCCGGAACGTCTGGACAGATCTGGATGAAATTTGGAACATACATAGATTATCGTCAGGCTGCTTTTTATCCCGGAAAATTGCGTAATTCCTGCGGGATAGCGGTAAACGAAGTTGCGGGCAACAGCTAGTATCCTATAAAGATACTTGCGACGACCGAGTGGATATAAACCACTATACATTCAAATATGATCGACAACATGAGAGAGCGAATGACGCAAAAAATATATGGATTGAATTAAATATATGGATCGCTACCACCATCTTACTCGCTAATCCTGCCGCTAAGTAGCAGACCTTGCACTGCTGTGTTCCGGTGTGGAGAGTAAGACAGCCGGGGAAATTACGGGCACAAGAGGCATTTCATCTTAATCCTCTAGGTTGGCAACGCATCTGCAATCCCCCCGGGGTTGCGGGTGTCTATGGGCAGTGGTGATCACTTACCATCAGGTGACCCACTTGCTCGTTTGCCTTCCTATTCACATAAAAAAAAAACCTTAGTTAGGTAGGTAATGTATATACACTTCTCTATAAAACCGACAACAATACAACAATCTATTAACCACAAACCATCCTTCCCTGTCCCTTCTCCGCCCCTTCCTATTCCTGTTTGTAGTTCGCACAATGTATTTTAAAATAGTTTTGAGTAATTATAACATCGTAGCGGGTGTTGAAGTCATCGTAGTTGTTACTGGTGAAGGCATGTTTGTGTTTGTTGTAGATGGATTCTGGCTGATACCCTGCCGAAAACTGGCAGCGCTACCGCACGACAGGACTAAAGTCTGCCGTGACTTATCCAACCCCGACATTACCAGAATTATCAAAAATTTGATGGAGCCATATTCCCAAACATTGAATTGAATTGAACCATTAAATTGCGCACCGTTACCCTTATTTACTTACACGTAGCCAAAACTGATTTGAGGGTAGGGTGAAACCTCCAAATGTAAAAATTCGAAGTTCGTTTCGCGCCGTTCCGCTCGCACTTATAGCCATTAACACAAGAATAAGAGGGACGGTGCAATACGAACTGTCATCCATCGAATTGGTCCAATCTCATTAGAATCACATAAGCGCAAGGTGCGCCCGCGCACGCCTCACACCTGCGGAGTCGACGCACTCGCCGCGAGCCTTTTTATAAGTAAGTAGATTTGTTTGTTGTGATTAATTAGGCTAAAATATGTGGATATCATGTTCACAGATATATTTGACTATAACAAGTTTTTTGTCATTAGCTTTGATGGTTTGGTAGAGCTTTTGTCTTTGGTGACAAATTTTTGGTTCAATAAAGAATTCTTGTTGTATTGTATGTTTCGTCTGCATAGAATTCGTTTATCGCTATCCCGCAGGAATCACGCAATTTTCCGGGAGGCTACTTGTCTATGTGTTATTCCAGACTATAATCTATCTATGTTCCAAATTTCATCCACATCTGTCCAGTCGTTCTGGCGTGAAAGAGTAACAAACATCCATCCATCCATACTTACAACTTTTGTGTTTATAATGTTAGTAGGATAGGATAATGTGACAATGAAAGATAGTCAACAAATAATGCGGCTAGCCAAAAAACTTGCATTGAAAAATTAATTTAAAAAGCTTCACATTTTGTAAATTTAGTACAAATCTAAAGCATATGTAGATAGGTACCTACATAAATAAGATGATAAAGCAAGATAGTAAGTAAGTAAAGTATCATCAGCATTATTTTCACGGACGCGTTCAAATTAGTTCAAAAATACTTCAAAAAATTGGCAATAGCGGTTTGAGGGATCCAAATTATTTATTTACGGGTTAGATATTTTTCAATTGATTCCATAATGCAACAGCAAAACGATAAATCAATATGACTGCCCCATGTTTCTAAAACTATTCCCGATTTTAATCGCGTTTCCTTTTGTCGTCATTTAAAACGCCTAATAAATGCAAAAGGCGGATCGATATGGGTTTTGTCAAGAAATGTAAACCAGCCAGGTACAGTCCGTATAGCTACCTAGATCGACATTCGGGTTTCAGGTAGGTACGAAGGTCTTTTTAAATACTATCATAATGTACCCTGAATGACTATGAAAAGTCAGTGTAGAGGTTAAGCTTGAATGTAGATTTCAATTAACCTTTATACAAAACTAGCTGTTGCCCGCGACTCAGTCCGCAAGGAATTTGGTTCTCACAATCCCGCGGGAACTTCTCAATTTTTTCGGGGTAAAAAGTTATATACCTACATACATACACAAATCACGTCTTTATCCCTTACGGGGTAGACAGAGCCTAAGGTAGCAGGTACCTACAGGCCACATTTAGCATGATTGTGGGCGCATAGGTGGAAAATGGAACCAAAATAGCGATGGGTTGCTAGCCTCATTGCCTATAACATGATTCCTATGATTTTCGTCCATTCCCTCGATGGGCTTTTACGATATATATATTGCTGTCATTTTAATTATTAATTCAACTTTAATTTCCCAAACATTGAATTGAATTGAACTTTAATTTAACTTAATTTTCACGCAGTTTTACACCATTTTCTGCTAAAAAAAATTACGTGATATTTGCCAAGACCCCCCTCTCCCCCAAGTGAGATTTAGTAAGATTCGGCTCGACCCCCTCCCCCCCTGAATACTAGGGTATATTTATTTGTAGCATATTATCATACAGTTCGGACGTACCATCTGCTCCCGTATTCCCATACACATCTCCGCTATCTCAGGAAGCTGCGGGTGACCACACTGATAAACATGGTTCACACGCCAACAAACTGAAGGTTGTCGCAGCAAAACATGATATGACGTGGGAAACAACGCTGCTCTGGTGAGCACGTCCCAATCAAATGTATGGAGTTTTATTCTCCTGGAAGAGCTGGAAAAAACATACACAGACGAATATGAAGAAGAATTAGGTTTCAGAATTGTTCTTTAATAGTCGAGTAGGTTAAGTAGTAAGTTTGATTGAAAAACATAGAATGTACCAGTTGCTTCTCTTCCCGCGCAGATGGTAAGAGCCCATCGAGGGAATGGGCGAAAATCTTAGAAATCATTCACTCATAACAGCTATATTATATTATATCATATTAACTCATAACATCTATTAACATAAGACTCCTTTACTCCTTGTTGAATTCTTAATTTGAATAAGTATTTAAAATTAAAATTAAAAAAAAAAACATGAGAAAGAAACGGTTAGCTTAGGGATTCCGTTAGAAGCAAATGTATTAATCTTAAACATAAAAAGAATACAATACTCAAATAATTTACGTTTTTGATTGATTCTTAGCTTAATTACATACTCTGAAAATATCCGCACCTAATTTCTTAGCACCTTAGATGGCCTGATCATTCCAAAGCATTTTGAACATGTAGACTGTTCAATTTGCGACTGTATAACTAGACACTGAGAAGCGGCGACATTTTTCACTAAAATATATACTGACGAGCAGAAATAATGGCTCACTTTTCATACAACTTTGAATGGGAAACAGTGACGTGGCGTCTATAGAACTCGATTCCCACTGGCTTTCCTATTTTAAGACGGTTACAGTTAGGCACTTTATTGTGCAGAATTAGAGGAAAATGCTAGTAAAATTCCCTTCGGCTTGCCTTCTGGTATACTTGACGAAACGCCACTGATGGCAAGTGACCATTTATTTTTGCTCGTATATTGTATCAGTATATTGTACCTACTTACAGTTTGACAACAAAATATAATGCGCATCGGCAGTATTCGTTTGCGCAGAGAAGCGCAGACCAGTTTCCGATGGTAGCCGAACGTGTAAATAATCTATATTGAACTTTATTTGCAAGCGCAACTGGCAGAGTATTACTTGCTTTGCATTCTTAGCTCTGTCCCGCTTACACGATTTTGCCATTGTTGGTACGAAATCGATCGACCAATAACAGCGCCAGAGTTTCCCGCGCTACTAAAATTGGTATACTGCGCAGGTACATCGTGGAGCATTATTTTTGTTGTCAAACTGTACACACTGGCCGCTTTAATTGCTATAGAAAAAGCAAAACAAACTAAAATTATAACGGACAGACACCCTTTTAACAAAAAACTACCCCTATCCTACGGCTTCCGGACCTATTGTTATTTGCTACCTGTTATTCCTTTTTTTAATCTAACAGTTATGTCAACTGTACCAAAATTAACATTTCTAATCAGACAATTTAACAACGGAACTGTTTATTTAAATTTAAAATCAGTGCACAAATTAACCATTTTATCCCGACCTTTGATTCTACACGTTTTAAAGGAAATCGGAGCGCAATCATAAAGTTTTCGGTTTGATCCTTCATGTTTTAAGGTTGGAATTAGCATTTGGTGGATGTCGTTCCAATTTCCGTTACGTTTGATTTTTTACGTTAAATTTTGCTTAGAAATCGGTCTAGTTAGTTTATAATTTTAATATTAATACCTTTTGGGACAGGATGCTTGTTTGAATATTTATGGACTTCCAGTCGCAGATAATTAAGTAAATTAACATGGATACATACCGTCACGCCTCTTTCCTATAAGAGTAGACAGACTACTTTATTGAATCAGGCGTTACTTTGCGGAGGTCCATTTTGATGAACAAAAAATATTTACCTTGCTACTCCGCTACTCACGTGCAAGATAACCAAGCCTGTGTGAAATATGTTTTTCATGCAATCCCTCCCTCCACTACTGCCACATAACACACACACACACACACACAAATCACGTCTTTATCCCTTACGGGGTAGACAGAGCCTAAGGTAGCAGGTACCTACAGGCCACATTTAGCAAGATTGTGGGTATAGGTGGAAAATGGAATCAAAATAGTGATGGGTTGCTAGCCTCATCGGCTATTACATAATTCCCATGTTTTTCGCCACATAAAACACATGTGTGGTGTAAGGGCCAATTAAGTTTGTGGGATTTATATTATAAATCCCACAAACTTAATTATCCCTTACACCACACAAACACTGACGCGTTTCGATCCTTCTACGGGATCATTATCAAAGTTTAATGAGCACAACTGTTACACATGCAAACCTGTTTTTCACACAGGCTTGGTTATCTTGCAAGTGAGTAGCGGAGTAGCAAGGTAAACATTTTTTGTTCATGAGAGACACTTTCTTTCATTTACTACGATCCTGCTACGGTGCCTCTTTCGTTTCATCCATTTTCATCAATCTCTTTTCATACATTCTCGTCAGTTTAGACTAATCTTGACTTGACTTTTTGTCAAAATATCCCCAAATTTGTTACGTATTTTAATTATCCTCAATTTGTTTGCACATAATGTTTCTACGTCTATTCTGAAGCTCGACAGATCGCACATCGCAGCGTTCAATATTTAGGGTGCCCTGTCACACACACTCGTCTTCCATCTGGACGACCTGGACGATTCATTTGGACGACCGGATAGCCTAGTGGTTAGTGACCCTGACTATGAAGCTAGAGGTCCTGGGTTCGAATCCCGGTAGGGGCAGACAATTGTATGATGAATACGAATGTTTGTGCCTGAGTCATGGATGTTGTATGTATTTAAGTATGTATTTATCTACATTATTATAAGTATGTTTATCTGTTGCCTGGCGCCCATAGTACAAGCTTTGCTTAGTTTGGGGCTGGGTCAATTGGTGTAATTTGTCCCAAGATATTTATTTATTTATTTTATTTTATCTATGGAATGGCTCCTTTTGCGTGTTTTATAAATTCTACAACGGGGAATGCTCTGAGGAACTCTTTGACCTCATTCCAGCTGCGGGGTTCCATTACAAATCTACCCGTCGTAAGCGCGCGATGAATGGCAGTCTTCGACGGTGCGGTTTAATCGATCTTTTTTGCCACGAACTTGCAAAATCTGGAACGAGCTTCCCGCTGAGGTCTTCCCATAGAGTTACGACCTGGGTGCCTTTAAGACGCCTCTTAAGTGTACAATTTTCTGCAGGGCCGACAACGCACTGGCATCGCGTAAAGCGCTGCGGGTGTCTATGGACAGTGGTGATCATTTACCATCCCGTGACCCACTAGTTCGCTTGTCTGGCCTCTCTAACATAAAAAAAAAATGGAAACCTATCTTTACCTAATACTCTAGTCATCTTCTCTACGGCATTAAGGAAACACCATTCGCAAAGCAATATCTCAATAACTTTACGTCTAGACTTGTATTAGCAATGGCTTTTACCGTTTTCGACGTTGGCTCTCTCTAATTTGCCTGCCAATGACACGCCTGGCCTCTCACGGCTATGTCATCTCTGGACTAACAGAACTGTTAATGTGTGGTTCGGAGACTTGGATGCTTATCCAAGCGATGCGTGACTGGTCAAGATGTCAAGCAGTATCTACAGTACACGGCCATAAAGATTGCGCTTCGGTCTTTGGAAAGAGATAGAGCGTGACAACGCTCTACGAAACCGAAATTAGCCGAGAAGACCGATGAGCTATCTTTATGGCCAGGCACTATAGGTTAGGCTAGTTATTGGGAGGTCTAAAAGATGGAAATCTTGCTGATGAGATGGGAAAAATGGACCAGCTAAGTATCTGTGGTTTAAGATGCTGAGAAACTGCGACCGTGAGAACTGTTGGAGTGTCTGTGAGTGTAGGAGTAAGAACTACGCAAACGGTGTGACGCATAAGTGAACTGGTCGCTTTTGAAAATATCAAACAAAGTACTAAGAACTGTGAAATCAAGATTATCACCATATACACTTTTTTATACATACATACCGTCACGTCTCTTTCCCACAGGGGTAGGCATGCCATACTTCTTTCGCTTCATCCACATTCATTATACACTTCATACATGCTCGTCGGTTTCGGGTACTCCTGACCTGATCTTTTTCCAAAACGTCTCCTATTTGGTCTCGGAACCGTCTAGGCCTCCCCCTCCCAACGCGACCATTGACACTCCCCATATAGATCTGTTTAGTTAGTCTACTTTCATCCATCCGCTCTACGTGACCAAACCAACTATAAGCATACTTTTCTATCCTAGTCTTTCACACCCGCACGTTCCCTTATCACACTATTCCTTATTCTATCTTTCAGTGGTACACCTTCCATACTTCTTACTACTTCATACTTTTTTATTCAAATAAGTAAAAAAAACATGTCGTTTTCAGTGCCCAAGTTAACGTAATGCTGATTCGCTGTTCTCTTTTAAATTAACTCTACCCTCTGCTCAAATATTTTAAAATAATTTGGAGGCACCTTGTTTAATCTTATTTTCTCAAAAATGTCCGTTAAAGTCGTCATTGTTAACTACATATCAGAACAGGAAGTTAATTGTTGCCGGTCAGTCCAAAATTAAAAAAAAAAACATTACTGTAGCGCTAAACTCTCCAGTAATGTTGCATACAAATTCCATTACTGTCTAGTTATTAACTTTTTAAAAATGCAAATCACCATTATAAAATAAAGGCACAAGACTTAAAACACCAAAGTAAAAAAAAAACTAGTACGACAACGTGTTTATCTGTGTCTGAAATAGCTTTTGGTGTTCTGGGTAGAAAAATACTCTCTTCAAATGCCATTGATAGAAAAAGGCGGCAAAGCAAAACAATTTTCACTATTTTGTTTTAATTTTTTGTTGTTGTTTTATTTTCCATTTTTGAGAAAAGCACTGTACTTGCCTCGGCCAGAATAGCATTGCTGGTTTCGTATTATTAAACTTGCAAGCTCGTCCGTTCAAACCAATACTCAGCCAGCAATTGCCTACTTCCTGGCCTAGACAGTAATGTATTATTGTATCCACCTCTTCGCATCACACGTGTATGTAAGTATCTGTAGTAACTGATGTAGTCCGGTGTGGAAGCGGTGCGGTGGCATAAGGCTTCCCATCTTCTCGGATTACCTTCCGACCGGACACGGGGGCACGGTCGGCACACACCTGTATGTGTGCGTGTGTGCTGTGAGTACACACAGGGAAGACGAAACTATAAGTATCGGTAATGAGATTTTAAGTTTCGAATATCTCAATACTGGTTTGTAAACGGGAATGTTGTTTATGCCTATATAACGGACCGGAGCTTTGGGTTAGGTATTTCAGTGGGCAAGTATAATTTTTTCTTCTTAAACTTAAGAGGCAGTCATTTCTTCTTCTTAAACTTAAGAGGCTCTTTTCGGTGGAGCAATTTTCATGTGGTCCTTTCTAGGGCCTTTTCTTTGACATCCAGATACGATGACCTTGTTACTATGCGATTTTTGTCGCTAAGCGTCATCTGTTTGAATGATGTGTCTGTACGACACAGTTCCAAACCAACCAATTAACACTAAGAAATAATTAAAAACATAAACTATTGAAGTATTGTGTGGTAATAATTTTTTGTTTCATACAAAAATTATTATTACTATTACCGTCCTAAGATAATCATCCATTAGACGCTGTAAACTAATTAACAACGATGCAAAGAATCGATCCTCAAAATATCCGCATCTGAATTTTCTAGCAACCTTTGAAGCATACAAGTGAGGGACAATTTTTTTTCCTCTGCGTAGGTATCATTCTTTCCTAACTTGTTTAGCTAATATTATCTATCTCAATCAATTGGAATTTAAGCAACTCTAAGTGCATGTTTTTGGTACCACCTCAGGATTTTATTGTCTCGCTGCAAACCAGAGTTTTTTTTATTAATTATTAATAATTAATATCTTGGGACAAATTACACCAATTGACCCAGCCCCAAACTAAGCAAAGCTTGTGCTATGGGTACCAGGCAACGGATAAACATACTTATATAATGTAGATAAATAAATAATTAAATACATACAACATCCATGACTCGGGCACAAACATTCGTATTCACCATACAACTGTCTGCCCCTACCGGGATTCGAACCCAGGACCTCTAGCTTCATAGTCAGGGTCACTAACCACTAGGCTATCCGGTCGTCAGAGTTGACTATAGCCTTACGGGGTCAAGGACCCACGAAGCCTAGACGTTACCCCGCTAGAGTACAGATGCGCGTACATCTGCGCTTGCGCCACGCTCGGCCGGGTCTAACGTCTTTAGTGTGTCGCGTGTCCCTCTAGAGCATGGGATCCCAACCAGTGGGGCGCGCCCCACTTGGGAGGCGTAGGGTAATACAAGGGGGGGGGGGGGGGGGCGCGACGAGCGGCTTAGGTATTTCTTAAAATTAATAAATTGGTTAATCAAGTGCTTCCATGCTGGTCTGGGAGTAAAGAAAAAAACATAGAATGTACCAGTTGCTTCTCTTCCCGCGCAAATGGTCAAAACCCATCGAGGGACTGGGCGAAAATCATAGGAATCATGTTATAGGCGATGCGGCTAGCAACCCATCACTATTTTGATTCCACTTTCCACCTCTACGCCTTCAGTGTCTTGCCAAACGTGGCCTGTAGGTCTTGTTACTTTAGGCTCTGTCTACCCTGTAAGGAATAAAGACGTGATTTGTGTGTGTGTGTGTGTGTGTAATCATTAATAGTATGTTGTACGCTGTATTTCTGTTATTTGGCCGTTTGTTTTATTTCCATTGTAGTTGAGTTGGGACAAGGGGGCGTAGTACATTAGCGTAAACTACAGGGAGGCGCATAGGGTAATAGGTTGGGAGCCCATGCTCTAGAGCCTGGGTTCCTAACCTAAACTTTGCTGACATGGCAACACTGTTACACAATAGTAACAACCCTCCTTCACGAAAATGATAATATCTACATTTCTATGAATTAAAAGTTCAGATTTTTTGTCTGGACTTTTTTAATTTTGAAATGGTAACCCTGAGTTTGTCGTGGTGGGGGTCAAGCACCCTTGGAGTCTAGATGTAACCCCCAGCACAGATGCGCGCGCATCTGCGCGGGCGTCGCGCTCGGCCGCCTCTAACGTCTTCTGAGTGTCGTGTAGGTGTAGCCATGTTACTAAATTTGAAGCGCGCAAAGTACGACAGTTAATTTTAAAATGGTGGTCGGTTTTATCTGCGTCTCACAAGGACTTTGCATTATGAGCGTGATTCTATTGGCTTCGATTGGTGAAAGAATTTTGGAATCAGTCCAGTACTTTCATAAGTTATCTCTACAAGTCTACGTCTAGTGTATAAACGATGAAACAATGTTTAATTTTGAGTACAGTAGTTTTAAAGTTGATTTAAATAAACGTAAAACCACACTGTTCTATTACACAACAAAAACAACGAGATTAAGAACAGTGAAAAAAAAACAATAAATGAATAATGAAATTAAAAAAAATACAGTGCACATGCAAACACTGCGATAATCAGCAACAATAAAATCTTATAAACCGAGATTTCGTAAGTATATGCGAGATATTAATGAACAAACATACATGCATAATACATTTTAATAATCGTGATCGTGATTAAAGTAAAAATGCTTATTTTTTTGTTTTTGTATTACTTAGGTTTTCCGAATTAGTAACCCAAGACCGTCGACTCGCAGTGCTCGTTCGTACGTCCCCACGTTATAACTTAAAACGGGGTGTAAAAAAGTTACATAACTTTTATAGTCCAAGATCCGACGGTCCAGTAGGCGCGTGGAGAAAGTCAACGCAAAAACGTGCACCCAGACTATAATTGAGAGTTTTTTTTTGTATAGAACAATAGGCTTTCTTTTTGGATCGGAATGTATATGGCTATCGGCAGAATACTAATGGCAACGAAAGGAAAAGCTTTTTTTTAATGTCAGAAAGTAACTGTATTTTGTAATATGGTGGGAAGGGTATGGTTCCTATATCTTTCTAAACACATACATACATACATACATAAATCACGTCTTCATCCCTTACGGGGTAGACAGAGCATAAGGTGACAAGAACTAAAGACCACGTTTAGCATGATTGTGGGCGTATGGATGGAAAGGGGAATCAAAATAGTGATGGATTGCTAGCCACATTGTACATAACATGTTTCCTAAGATTTTCGCCCATTCCTTCGATGGGCTTTTACCATCTGCGCGGGAAGAGAAGCAACCTGGTACATTCTATGTTTTTTCTTTGCTCCCAGACCGGTATGGAAGAAACACAATAATGCTAAACGTGGTCATTAGGTCTTGTTACCGCTCTGTCTACCCCGTAAGGGATAAAGACGTGATTTATGTGTGCATGTATGTATACATGTATCTTTTAGCGAGTGTTAGAACCTCGTGCTAGGGTCCGTCCGGATTGCTGCCACCGTCTCACTCGCTAATTCTGCCGCCAAGCAGCAGAGCTAGGAGAGTAAGATAGCCGAAGTCTCTAGGCTGGCAACGTATCTGCAATCTCTAGTGTTGCGGTTGTCCATGGGTGGTGGTGCTCACTTACCACCAGGTGACCCGCTTTCTCGTTTGTCAGTAATTGCTCTGATGGAATGCTGCAGCGCAGAAGCTACTGCTTGGAGGCAGGATTAGCGAGTAAAACGGTTATAGGTGAAAAACTTAAAAGTCGTTTAGACCTAGTTTATTGTTTTGTTTAGTTTAGTTTATTTAGATTTTAAAAATCAAGAATTAAAAATTCTTGATTCATTTAATAGTACCTATCATTTGAAAAACAGCGCCTCTCTCGTCCTTGGTGAGCAGTAGATGTTCCACGGGAGTTTATAATTGTGTCGTACAGACACATCATTCAAACAGATGACGCTTGGCGACAAAACGTCGCATAGTAAGAAAGTCAACTGACAGCTAGTAATAGATAGAAAAATTCAAAGGCTTACGTGCTATGGGTTGTGTACGTCACGGAATGACGAGGATCCGGGTTCGATTCCCGGCCATAGCTTTACTTTTCGGATTTTTCTATGCGTTTTAGTTTTCAGTGTCGTTTAGAATTTCATTTCGACATGATGTTTATTAGTGTACAGAACTGATATGGGACTTAAGTCATTGTTGTAATTTGGAACGTCAATTTGTTTTTTCGCACACATTGCTCACACATACCTACAACAGGTCTTTTACTTAAGTTTTTCATCTATACCACCTTTGCACTTACCACTCGCAAGTTTCTGTTAATCTTACCCAAAGCCAGCGATAATCGCATTAATCTCTAGAGGAATCGTAAGCTGTAACTTATAAGTACTAAGTCTTTTTATAAAGCCTCGATGCGCACGCGCCTCACCATCTGCCCACCCAGGTGGTTGCGTAATTGTGTAAGTGCATAAGAGATGACCGTTACCCTTATTTGTAAAGTTACCAAAGACAAGTGCATGTTTTTCAGTTCATATGGTAACAATCCTTTCATGCTGTAGACTTATTGTCTAACTCGCTCGCAATCGCCATCGTGTTCATTTTGACAGTTCTTGTATGAATGTGACAGCTGATTCTGATGGCAATTGTCAGCCCATACATGAACTGTCAAAATTAACACGATGGCAATTGCGAGCGAGTTAGATAATAAACCTACAGGTCTGGGAGCAAAGAAAAAACATAATGTACCATTAGCTTCTCTTCCCGCGCATATATAAAATTGTAGAAATCTTGTTATAGACGATGCGGCTAGCAATCCATCATTAATTTAATTCCCCTATCCACACATTCGCCCACAATTACGCTAAATGTGGTCTTTAAATTCTGTCTCTCCTGTAAGGGATAAAGACGTGATTTATGTATGTTTATATGTATTTTTCTTCCATACTGGTCTGGGAGTGAAGAAAAAACATAGAATTTACCAGTTGCTTCTCCTCCCGCGCAGAAGGTAAAAACCCATCGAGGGAATGGGCGAAAGTCTTAGGAAACATGTTATAGGCGATACGGCTAGCAACCCGTCACTATTTCGATGTCCCTTTCCACCTATATGCCCTTAATCATGCTAAACGTGGCCTTAAGGTTTTGTTACTTTAGGCTCTGTCTACCCCGTAAGGGATAAAGACGTGATATATGTATGTATGTATGTATGTTTATGTATTTTTGCCCGCCTGTACATTGTAATAGCGAAATTAACAATACCCGCTTCCTCCCTCTTCACGGTGAAACCCGTGACCAATAGGTATTGATAAAATTTCCCCCCGAGATACCTAGTTTAGGCACTGAGGAATAATAAAGTTAACTTTTATCCGGTAAAACTGCGTAGTTTCCGCGGTACATACAAACTACGGAAACGAATATCGCTATATTTTCCTAATGACTCGTTAACTCCAAAATACTTAATTCCGTGTAAAATCGTCACGAACTTAACTTTGAAACGCCGACTTCTCAATGGTTAAAGGAATTCAAAACGTTTCGTAATTGGAATCAGAAAAATTCCAATTCGATTTTTAAATAAACTCCCGCTAAAAATAACGGCTTCTAACGTCCGTCCTTATGCCGTCTTAAGGGGTCTTCGCACACCTGACGTTCAATTACCTCACAAAGGCAGCACGTGTGGCGCCATAAAGAAAGTTACGGCCAATTACTACTTTTTTTTATTCATGTACTTCTTGTAATTACTTGGCTCTTGAAGACGTCTAGTCTGTTGAGAACTTTTACAAGTAATACAGTTTAACATTAATCAAAATTTTTTGGGCACTAACCCTCTGTGAGGCCTGTTACGTGGATTAAACCAACTTAAACCTTGCAAACCGTTACCAAGTGTGTTGGGTGCTTTGCTTATAAAACAAAGTTCTTTCCGCCGCATCTGTTTGTCTGTTTGCGATGAACTCAAAACTACAAGAACGGACTTTCAAGCGGTTATTGAAAATTGCGTAATTCCTGCGGGATAGCGATAAACGAATTCTATGCACACGAACAGCACAAAACAGTGCCTACCTGCTAGATGTAGCTAAGTATAGAAAAGTAGTTTATTTTTGTAGTACCTATAGTTTCCGTAGCGCCGTCCGGACAAAGGAAGTGGCGAGAGGGGAGCGTGCGCGGGCGACACCTGTGAGTAGACCCGACAACGAGGTTTGATACTTGACGTATTACGTATAATACAGCTCTAATTTAATCTACCTACTCAGCTAGTTGAAAGTTTAATTTTTGCATCACACATTTTTTTCATTTTCGATTTTTCGGTACTCTCACTGCTTTCAAAAATCGGGTCAATGTGTCTCAAAGTTAATATGGAATACGCCAACACTTGGTCGGGTTAGTTTGAATGAGCACACGTGTTGATATTTTTCACTTTCCAAAGTGCGGACAGTGTGCGTTGTAAATCTAGGGAAATCTAAAAAAAAAAATAATTGTAGGTAGTTTGCTACAAACTTATCTCTGATTGTAGAGCGTATCCAAAAAAAGTCCACGTGAACATTTTTTCTAGAATTTAACTATTTTGTGTTTTTCTTACTCAATTCTCGTACAGTAAGAAGTATGATTTTTTTCCTGTTCGTCACGTTCCATACACGTACATAGGTAGGTATAATAAAAAGTGACGTAGTGGAATGTAAATTTTGCGACACATTTTTTCTAGTATAAGGATCGATAGGGTAAACGATTCTGACTAAGAAAAACCCAAAATATTTAAATTCGAGAAAAAACGTAGACTTTTTTTGGGAAACGCTCTGCACCGTTTGTGCCCGAATAAACATTAAAACATCGCGAACAAAATAGTGAATTTGTTTAGAACTGCAAGTTGACCCACACTTCATTGGTCGGATTGACCTAAAATTGAGCAAATACGCTTGTACGTGATGACCTAAAGTAGTACACTATTACGGGCCAGTAAAAAAAAACATGTCTCTTGCCCACGCCGGTCATTGAGCTATGCCTTAAAGTCGTAATTAACTCTCGTTGCATGTAATAACTATTAAATAACTGTATAGGTACGGCGTAATGACTGCATTAAAAACCTGTGTCATTTTTACCAGTCCGCGTGCTGATATGTCATCTTTACCGAAACGCAATACTGAGGACACGCCATCACTGACATGTGTCATATATGTATACAGATAAAATAAAATGAAATAATTGCACGTAATTACCATAAAAAAGGCTGGTCGCGCCCATTTTAATTTAACGGCGGTTGTGAAAAATTGCGCGATTAAAAACTTTTTTGTACATTTCAAAACAAAAGCAAGAAAAGTTGTCGATTGTTTATTTACCTATGCCGATTTAGACATCATTTCGAAAGCTTTTTTAGCTAATTTTCTCTTTACTTTTCATTTTCTTAAATACTTTAGTCTCTGCATATCGTGACTAAAGCTCCTTTTTACATACAGTGAAGAAGAATTAACTAATTGCATATCGTACGAACGATTCTAACTACATCATTGTAAGAAACTTTGTTATAATTAAATATTGTAACTTTCTGTAGAACGTCGTTTTTTTCTTCGCATTCAAAGTGAAAAGTAGAGTGTTTAACGCGAGACTAAACATCTCGTGTCATAATGACTTATTTTAGTCCCTTGTTGAACAATCTACTATTACTGACAGCTTATTTTAAAGCAAATTGCAAAAAATCATGAATCAGCTGTAATCATTATTTGACTAAGAGTAATTAATAATTAATTGGATCTATAATTATAACCTATAAAAAACTAGAGGTGGCAACGATTTATGACAAAGATGTGTCTGCAAATAGTAAATAATTATGTTCTTTAATTGTTGAGCGGGCTATAGGCAAAGGACAGTAAATTCCTTCACGAACACATCTGACAGTGGCATCGCCATGAATGCGCTATTAAAACCTAGGATACCTAAGAGTTTACACACATTATGGTTCAGTAGTCTTTAATCTTGATAAAAAGTAAAAAAACAAACAACACATGCGCCGGCGACGGTTGAGAAGAACCTGCAGGGGTACGCAACCCAGAAAGGTTATGTTCATTTTATTAATTTCATTTAATTTTAACAAGACTGAAAAAATTCAGTTTAGTGTTAAGCTCAATTTAGTGGTGTCAAAATGCATGGAACTGAACAAGGTTTAACGACAAAATCTAGTCCTATTTTTCCGAGCTGGTAGCTATAAAATGCTGAAACTTCGTCATCGCTCTATGAATAAAATCAGCAAAAGGCCTTGCACAAATTAATAATTATTTATACAGAACATCAAGTCACAAAGAAAACATTACAATAAATTTAATGCCCAGTGAGTTTGTTAAATCGTACCTAATATTATTCACGGTAGTTATCGTAAAAGTATGAGAATTTGTGATACAGTATGATACTCAATTTATTGTCAATAAATAGTAGATAAAAATTCTATCTTTGCATAAAAGTCATACCATAAATACTTATACCTACTTGAAGGAACTCATACGTTAGGCGCCTATTGAACATCAAAATCTTTGAAAAAAAGGTCCGCGACCCCTGCCGCTGGCTAGAGGCACCTGCGCCCGCGCACGTGCCAACTGTCCCCCCCCCCCACGCCCCCACTTCCGTTGCATCCGGGGACGGCGGCGTTGACCGTTTACTTTTGTCGGGTTTTAAAAGAAAGTGTTCTGCGTTATAAGAGTATTTTTAGGGTATATCGTAATTTTTTACAAATGGTGTGGATGACACGGCCAATATTATTGAGCCACGCGTATCTCGATCCATATCACGAAATATTGATGCGTATTGCAGCGAATCTGGTTGTTTTCAAATCCTATATTGACATACCAGTATCACGATAATATTGTCAGTCTAATCTAATCCATGCCACAAACTCACACACAAACCCATCATTTGACAAACCTTTAATCTGCTTATTAGCGACCCGCCCCAGCTTCGCACGGGTGCAACCAGTGTTTTTCTATTATATTACGCATGTATTATACCTACATATAAACCTTCCTCTTGAATCACTCTATCTATTTTTAAAAAACGTATAAAAATCCATTGCGTAGTTTTAAAAACCTAAGCATACATAGGGGCAGACAGCGGAAAGCGACTTTGATTTATAGGTACTGTGTAGTGATGATAATGATTTCTTCCATGCTGGTTTACTCCTAAAGAAAAAACCATGGAATGTACCAGTTGCTTCTCTTCCCACTCAAATGGTAAAAGCCCATCGAGGAAATGGGCGAAAATCGTAGGAATCATGTTACACGCGATGCGGCTATATAACCCATCACTATTTTGATTCCCCTTTCCACCTATACGCCCACAATCATGCTAAACGTGGCCTTAAGGTTTTGTTAACTTAGGCTCTGGCTGCTGTCTGCCCCGTAAGGGATAAAAACGTGATATATGTATGTGTGTAGTGATGATACGTCATCTTTCTTTACCTAAACAGCAACATATAATAATTCAACCCACCGGAAATGGATATGACAATAGGATACGTTGCATACCGAAAGGTAATCTGATACTGATTACTTATGAATTTGAGGACCGGATGTGCACTTTCATTCTTTGATGATCGAGAATTACCGACAAGTTGTCATTCACTGAAGAGTACCTACCTACTCGATTCTTCGTTTATGTACCTACCTAATGGTATGAGTGACCTACACTTTACTTGAGTATAACTTCTTTAAATTTAATTAATATTGTGCATTGGGGTAAATTTGAAATTGGGGAGATTTCGAAACTCGTGGATGTCCACTAAACGGAAAACGATTACATAATCTAGCAACACTTACCTAGAAGCTCCAATGTCTTTGGCTTTTAGATAAGTGGTGCCAGATTATGGAATTGTTCCCCGTTTAGTGGATATCAGCGTTTTTCGAAATTACTTGGTGCAATTAAAAATATAAGGCGTGAAGATGCCATTTATCGACCACACATCAACAACCAGTTAATTTTTTTGTGTCTATTGTAATCCAACCACATGGTTTGCTTGTGTCTTATCTTTGAGAATCAACCGAAACCTAAACATGCTCATTTTGATTATCTATTTATACCCAAAAAGTCTGAAAAATATACCCCATAGTCTTCTCACTCAAAGAGTGGGAAGGGATATTTATTTATATTCATTTTCATATTCATTTATTGATTGCTTTGCGTCTAGGCAGACAGAGGCAGGCCCTCGCATAATGAATAATGAGTGTCACATCTATGTAAGTACATATTTTATATAGATTAATTACATATCCCTTAGTACACATAAATACATCGAGCTGTGCTTATTTTGAAATTGGGTTAGCTAGAACAGTGTCCCATCATATTTCTTTGATTGTCTTTAACATATTATTATACAGTATTCTGATGGCCACGCCTAGTGGCCAATCGTTCACTTGATCAAGAAACCGTTACAGGTTTCCAAGCGGGTGCAGGAGCAGCCACCATCATGCATCGGCCGCCCATCTAGTTCTGAGCCGCACCGGTCATTGCCGTCCTTAAATAGCGTCGCCAAATCCGTTGGCCAACGGTCACTAATACCGAACAAAAACTGTATCAAACACACAATGGCAATCATTAAAAAGAGACCACGCTTTGTCTAGCGAGCCAACAGCCAACCGAACTTTCCCATAAAGAACGGACGTTACAATTTTGCAAAGAAACTAGACCGTTCTCACGCACGCGAAATTTCAGCGATAGATGCACATGTCCGAACTATCGAAGTATAATAGATAGAGGACAATGCGATAGATTCGCGCAAGGGATTACAAATAATGCCTTGTAAGAAAGGGGTGGTTTTGTAAAGAAAAGGTCAGTTGGGTCACTAGATGACCCCATCGCTCATGCTCCACCGATTTTGGGGTGTTTAAATTGGCGTAAAGGGTTGCCCTGACCCAAGCACGGGTTGGCTACCTGATGCCCACTGGCCAGTGCCCACTGGCTCAATTAAAACGAGAACGGGTAAATCTGGAAAATCGCGATAACCTCGCCTTTTCATGTTTGATTTAGTAGATACAGTTATGGCGCTATTTGTAAACCATTTAGGTGATGTCGACCTGTTTTATTGGGATAGTTTTGTAACATGTTGCGTTTATAGCTGCTTCTTGTCTTTTTAACGGAATCAACGAATTTATAGACTAGTTTCTATTAAAAATGCGGGTTCAAGCATCTTTTACAACTATCAACGCTTGAACCCAAACCGCATTACAAATTGACCACATGTTTCTTTTAACTTATGTTTCTACAACAAAACAATGTTTTTAGTTATTGCTGTTTGTAACATTGGCGTTTTTTTTATTTGTCTTTCCTCCAACGGAAATTTTAACCAACCCGTCCGTCGCTCTACATTTAACAAGCTACGTATAATGATCGCCTAACGGTCATATCAACAAAAGAAGGACAATGCCAGCGTTCTACATATTATTATTAATCAAATAAGCCTTTGGCGAATACGTCGCCTATTCAAGGAGCTCGGACAATGCAAAAAATAGAGCATAGAGAATTGTTTCCCATAAAAATGGTAGCGAAAAGGGCTTCTTTGTTGGGCAGTGGGAAAATCTGCAGTTGGAAAGGGCGTGGACGAAATGGGTCAGTTAAGACAGTGGTTAGGCATCCGTATGTAAATTGGATGGTTAGAGGTGGGTAACAATGGTGTTTTTGTGAGATGCGGTGGACTCGCGGCGGATGGTGTGATTTTGCTGTATATGTCGGTTCACAGGTTCCTTGGTAAGATGAAGTTGCTTTGAATTGAAACGCGAAGTGTTAAGGTCCGAGCACACCGGTGCGTAAAAGACGTTGACGGTGCCTTTACGCAACAAAATGTATGAAAAAACGGTGTGAAAACGTGACGTAAGGGTTTTTTTTGCGTGGGAGTAGTGTGGTCGTTCCTTTAAACCATAAGACTTTAGTGTTTACAAAAAAAACACAGCCAGTGTTAAATTTGAAGGTGTTTTGGGGCCGAAAGAAAACTACGTAGTTTTTCAAGAACTATTGAAATATGTATAGACTGAAAATTAAGTAGGAATTTGATGAAATTAATTGTTGTTTGAATTTTATTACCCATAACTGTGGAACTGTGTTAAATATCTGGAGCTCAAAGCTCAAAAAATCAACTGCACTCCGTATTCCATACATACATACATACATGAATCACGTCTTTATCCCTTACGGAGTAGACAGAGCCTACGGTAGCAAGACCTAAAGGCCACGTTTAGCATGATTGTGGGCGTATTTACCTATAGGTGGTAAGGGGAATCAAAATAGTGATGGGTGGCTAGCCGCATCGCCTATAACATGATTTCTAAGATTTTCGCCCATTCCATATTCCATCTAAAATATTACTCCAATGTTATACCAGGTATCATTTAAAGTGGTCAATACTTCATAATATAACAACCTTCACTAATATACGGTAATAATAGTACTTTATTCATTTAAATTCTTATAGTGATCTAATAAGATTCTTGTACGAATTCGAATCAATTGAGTAAGTAAATAGACTTGAGTAAAACTCAGGTTATAAGTGAAAATATCTAATTATTACATGTTATTAAATATTTAAATCAGTAAGTACCTATACATATTTTAACAAAATAAATACATAGTTATGTAAAAAACTCGCATTGAGGTATTTTTTGTCACTTCAGTGACCGATAAACCTATATTGTATCAATGGCATTGACATGAAATACACATACATACATAAATCAGATCTTTATCCCTTACGGGGTAGACAAAGTCTAGGGTAACAAAACTCAGAGGCCACGCTTAGCATGATCGAGGGCGCATAGGTCAAAGAAATCAAAAAGTGTTGGGTTGCTAGCCGCATCGCCCATAACCTCAGATCTTATAACAACGATATTCTTCCACATCAAAAACATCTCTATTTGTATAGCAGTTAATGCGTAATCGGATATTTTAAGTGTTTAATTCTATATCCTATATTATACCTACACATAAGAACCACGTGTTCAATGCAAATTTCCTTAGCCAACGAACCTCGTACGCAAAAAAAAGAATTACCAAAAAATGCGTAAACACAACGTATTTTTAAAAAGCTGCGAACAAAGAGCCATCGATTTTCTCCCCACATTTTCTTGTCAACCGATAAACGAACTGGCTCGAAAGGTGCGAATTGTTGACCTCAATACCAGCGAGTAATGCGGGACTTTCCACGCTAACATTAACGTACTAGGGCTTAAAATGGTTATTATTGTGTTCGGGAGTTTCTTCGGTGTTTTAATTGTTTTCGCTGTGTGTATGGATTGTATAGAGAACGTTTAAAGTTGGTTTTGGCTTATTTAACTGCCAGTTAAAACTGGTTAGGTTATCAGTCGCTTATCAGTCCGCTTCAGTAGGCAGATGCAGGATCACCAGACAATCGATTTTTAACTTGAATTTTTATTTTACTGTCGGTTAGGGCTGTTTGTTTTGTAACTGAAACTGTTATATTTTAGGGTGGTGGCATATTTTATTAAAATCGGTTCAGATATGAATAGTATTCTTATT
Source organism: Pandemis corylana (assembly GCA_949127965.1). Taxonomy (NCBI): domain Eukaryota; kingdom Metazoa; phylum Arthropoda; class Insecta; order Lepidoptera; family Tortricidae; genus Pandemis; species Pandemis corylana. Next base: position 5,754,661 of record OX421871.1, read on the forward strand.
TGAAATATGTTATAGGTCTGTGGTAGGAACAAAAACTGATTGGTTTGACAAAGAAGCTAAAATATATTTAGAATGTGAATTAAACCAAAATATTGAAAACTTAAGCAATTATGTACCTACCCAATTGTTTTTTTTTCGAAACGATGTTTATGCGTAGATGAGTTATTTTTTTAACATGCAACAAGAACGGCAAGCGAGCAAAAGGGTTAACAGTTAACTGATGGTAGGTGAGCACCACCCATAGACACCCGCAACACCATTGGATTGCAGTTGCGTTGTCAGCCCAGAGACAGATTACTGCCAGTAATTTCACCGGTTGTCTGGCTCTCCACGCCGGAACACAGCGCAGGCACTGCTGTTTAGCGACAATGTATATTACTAGCTGTTGCCCGCGACTCTGCGCGGAATTCACTCATCGCCATCAATATATTTCGCTAGCAATTGGTGGTCTGGTAGAGATCGCTATTAAGCGATAAGACCGCCTATTGTCTACCTTGTTCTTTGTTTCTTTATTGTTTTGTACTGATTTGTGGTGTTCAATACAGAGTATTTGTATTGTATTGTATTACTATCCCGCGAGAGCTTTGCAATTTCCCGGGATAAAAATTATCCTATGTCCTTCCCCGGGACTGAAACTATCTGTATTCCAAATTTCAGCTAAATCGGTCTAGCGGTTAGCGTGAAAAGGTAACAGACAGACAGACAGAGTTACTTTTACATTTATAATATTAGTAGGGATGAGAGCGATAAAATAATGTGGGTAGCGATCAGTGGCGTGGCGTCCATAGAAATCGATTCCCACCGGCTTGCCTATTTTAAGGCAATTGGGCACTTTATTGTGCAGAATTAGAGGAAAAGGCTAGTTAAATTCCCTTCGGCTTGCCTTCTGATATACTTGACGCCACGCCACTAGTTAGAGATCCAGACATCTCTCGCACAAAGTCCTACCACCCGCGATTACTGTGCAGAAGTTCTCAACTTACTACTCCGTAGCTTTGCTTTTCGGATTTTTCTGTGTTCTAATTTTCACTGACATTTAGAAATTTAATTTCTAATGGTAAAACCGCAAAAAGTAAAACATAATACATACATACATACATACCGTCACGCCTCTTTCCCACAGGGGTAGGCAGAGACTACTTTATTCCACTTGCTACGATCCTGACATATTTCTTTCGCTTCATCCACAGTCATCAACATAAAAATCAAGAAAATAAAAAATTCTTGACTCATTTGATACTAGTTACATATCATTTGAAAACCAGCGCCTTCTCTCGTCCCTGGTGAGCAGTAGATGTTCCACGGGAGTTCGTAATTGTGTCGTACAGACATATCATTCAAACAGATGACTATTAGCGACAAAAATTCGCATAGTAACAAAGGTCAGGTGACAGCTAGTAACAGGTAGAAAAATTCGAAGACTACCCACCTGCTATGGGTGGTGTAGGGGTATAGCACGCGTCACGGAATGACGAGGATCCGGCCATAGCTTTACTTTTCGGATTTTCTAATCGATTTTCGGGTGTTCAAATTTTCACTGACATTTAGAAATTTCATCCCCTGAAAATTGAAAACCAAAGTTCTTTTTTTTTAAGTGGGTTTAAAAACAGTAAATGGAATCATCTGCCAGTATTAGTCAGCATGTTCTCAGTAGAAGTCTGTGGTTTATCTTCAGCTACGTGCGTTCGTCTGTAGGTCAGGATCGGTGTGACATGCTGAGATTCATGACGATCGCCGTGACGAGCACTGACCTTCCAATACGTAAGTTACCATTTTCTCTCATACATTGAATTAATTTTAGTCATCCTTGACCACAAACCGCCACGTTTAAAAGAATTGGAAATACGGGAAAAACAATTGAAAATGAAACGAGGGTGTACCTCTGTGGCGACACTATCGCACAGCGGATTATTATATCTATAATCCCTTAAAGTTGTCTAATCTGTGACCTCTGACATTGCGAGTCTGTGACCCCTAGGTGTTTGTGTATGACCACCTTGAGCCCCGCCATTGAACTGCCTCTTGCGCAGGTTCTGTTATTCTTATTTCGAGCTCATCCGACGACCCGACAAGGACGCTGAACGCGCGAACTGCATGTGGTACTGCTAATACCACCAAACCTCTATAGTTAAGTAACGGTACCTACATGTAAGTATATAATATCGGTTCACCGACTATGCCACTAGGAAGTGGGACCTGGGGCTTTACCGTGACGTCTTAAAGCGATTCAATTCCGATTCAGTTTAGGTTCGCTCGGTGCTAGATCCATAATGAAAATGACAGCTAAAACCTGAAAAAAAAACTAAATGATACTGAAAATTAGAACCTGTTACTAGCTGTCACGTAACCTTGTTACTATGCGATTTTTTGTCGCCAAGCGTCATCGGTTTGAATGATGTGTCTGTACTAAAACCTGAACTGAGTCGTGATTGAATCGCATTAAAACCTCACGATACAGCCCCTGTAAGTATTAGCTTAAAAATATTTCATTTATGAATAAAAAGCAAGATAAAAAAACATTTTTAAACACAAAATAACATACATACATAAATCTCGTCTTTAACCCTTACGGGGTAGACAGAGTCTAAAGTAACAAGCCTCGCCCAACTCAACACATTTAGAATGATTGTGGGCGTATAGGTGGAAAGGGGAATCAAAATAGTGATGGGTCGCTAGCCGCATCGCCTATAACATGACTTCTAAGATTTCCATTCCCTCGATGGACTTTTACCATTAGCGCGGGAAGAGAAGCAACTGGTACATGTTTTTTCTTGGCTCCCAGACCAGCATGGAACACATGTAATTTTTATATACTTATTATATTTCACTCTGCTCTGTAACAGACTTCCGTCATCCCATGGGAACGTGACCGAAATATTCCACAATTATACAACAAAAGGCATTTAACTAATACCCATAACCCCATGTTTGTCCATCACAGTCTTGCTGTACACTCGTCATCCAAAGTTGATGTTCAACACAATCTTACCACAGTAGAAATAGAGGCGAGAAGCTATGATCTTTTGAAGTCAGTTGCACCAAAGTTTCTCACTAATCCACTAACCCTAAGAGATGGACCAACGCTTAAAGAAACAAAGCACCAATTGTCTGATGGTGTCAGGAAACTATAAAATTACAAACTTATTAATACCGCCCTCGAAAAAAACAAACGAGCATCACCGCGTACAAAAGCCACGCAGGATCTAAGAGCGTTAGGAGTGTATCGTCCGCAAATTTAAATTTGCATGTTTTTAAGAACTGGATATTTCCGGTTCGGAACCGGTTTACGTTAACCGCCGTCTTATAATGCGATGTTTATGGTAATTTACGCTTATATTGTTTTTTTTTGGGATGCTGTCTCCTTTGGGATTAGTGGTCGTGTTTTGTTTTGTTTATAATAGGACATCTTGGATATGATACTCTGCTACGTTATCTTAGATGTCATCTAATAAATTCAATTTGTCAACACCTTGAATAAGATTCCTGGAACTAAATTCAGTAATACATAATTACTAAAAAGTATTTTTAAGTAAATCCTTAACGTCCTTGGCTCAACTTTGTCCAAATCCCGAAAGAACTGATGACAATTCAACAGTCAGTAATTATTGAAACAGAAAAAACAATTCAATAAAAACTTTCAGTATAAGCCAAGGAGCTACCTCCTTTCCGAATTGGCGAAAGAAGGAAAATAAATTTAATCAATTCCAGTTTAGATTACTTTGAATGAGCGAAACCGTCTTGAACATATCTTCTGCATCATTTAGCTTTATTCACACTTAAAAAAATTGTACAAGACGTGAATAATATTTTTAATCCGTTAGCCTATATTTCTCCATGAATCACACTAATTCTTCCAAATATTACTACGTACTATTTCCAAATCTTACTACGTACTATTTATTATAAATACCTACTAAAGATTGAATAAATGGACAATTACTCAGACACGCCATATTACTACGAAATAACAGTCAAATAGCATAGGTATTGGCTAATTTTATCCTGGAAATTATTTGCTTAGTTTCCGCGGTAGGTATAGCAATACGCGTATTCTTTGAAGGCGAAAACCAGAGCAACACACACTAATATGATGTTTGTAATTCATTTACTATCCCAGGCCACATATAACGAAATTTAAAGCAAAATCTTTGTAATATCAAAACTCTGTATAGGTACATTATATAGTTCAATTTTTGTCTGTGTAGACTGCAATATCTTCGCCTCTCAACTGGTCCCACAACAGACGATAAATCAAGTCCATGGTCCCTTGTCTATTCCTTTATCTATTCCTTTATCCATTCCCTCTATTATGCAAATGCTTGCAATTAAAAATTGCAGGTAACGGATTGCGAATCTGTTGGACAGCTGGTGGACGGGTGTCGTTGGGTAGTGAATGACTTAAGAATTCTTTGTGAAATATTAAAGTATTTAAAAATAATATTAGCGCTTTTAAGACACGCACACAGTTTTAAAGGATCCTAAACGCTTGGATTGCTACATCGCAAAGAATAAAGATCATCGCTGGTCAAACCAAGAAAATATTTTTACTTGTTTTTTTTATTACGGTGTTTACTTATTTCTTTATTTCTGGGATCTTAGAAACGGCTTTAGAGCCGAGCAAAATTGATTATTATTGCTCTAAAAACCGTTAGCGGTTTTTAGAGTAATAATAATCAATTTTGCTAAGTTTTGTTTTTAGAGGAACGCGTTTATCGAGTTGTGGAAACAATTTCAATTTTTTTAGCTTAACATAAAATAAGAATCATATTATTGACGATGTGCTTAGCAACCCATCAATGTTTTAATTCCCTTTTCCATCTATACACGCACAATCATGCTAAACGTGGCCTTTAGGTATTATTACCTTGTATGTACATAAAATGGTATGACCACTGGAATTTAAATTAACATGATTCATGTCTTATCTCGTATTGTCCATTAGAAAATTGCCTTTGAGCTCAATCCATGAAATTAGTAATCAGTATTTTTAATATCCACTCAAGTATGTGCCTATGGTTGTTGGTAACAGCGCTTGTGTTCTTTATAGGCAGATCGCAGAGTTATTATGAAGATTCCTTTGAAGATAATGCAATATATGTTAAGATCAAAGGGGCTATTTACCCTAAATTTGATACCTTTGGACAGAAGAGATACAATATTATAAAAGATAGGAAGAAAAACGGCGAGTTGAAACTTTACTTTAAAGAAAATGTTTCAGTTCCACACGGAAAGGCGATGAAAGGTCAGTAAAGTTTTAGAATCCTCTACCATCCTAGTACAAGCTTTGCTTAGTTTGGTGTCAATTATCATGATGATTATAAATAATTGAGATTGAGAGAGGCAACAGGCGACCCTCGCGCTGGCAGCCTTCTCGCGCAAAGAATCGCAATCGCTGTTCAGCGCGGGAATGCTGCCTGCGTGATGGGCACCCTGCCAAGAGGCCCACCTCTCTTTTACAATTAATTTTAAAGTATATTTAGTTATTTTAATTTAATAGTAGTTTTAGTTTTGTATTTACATTTTAAGTATCTGTTTTTTCCTTAAGTTTATTAATAATAAACCGTTTTACTGAGTAAATAATGCCATTATCTATACATATCCAGCTTATGTAGATCTCGTTGTTATAGCTAAGGCGTTGAAATCATTAGACCCGTTGTCAATGTCTTAATATATTTGGTTACTTATTGCTTTTTTTAACAGTTATCTTAATTTTAAATATGTTAAATGTTGTTCATTATGTATTCTATGATTTGATTTTTGCTGTGACTGATTTTTGTATGCCTATCGGCTAAACATAACGTTGCTTGCCAAACTTATCCACCACTGTATCCAGTTGTACCTATGATTACAAATAAATCACTTTGACTTTGACTTTAACAGTTAAAGACAATTAATTACTTAATCTAGCTACTTATTCATAATAAGCTATGCCACTACATATATAAGTTTCCCTTGAAAAGAGGAATGATGTATTCAATTAAAACCTTCTCATTAAGATTATGAGGACCATTATATTAATTTGAACGTTATTAATAGAGAAATAATTACTTTTCAGCCATTGGTCGAGCCCTCCTGGCCACTCATTTGAATCTACTTGACCCCTCCGTGCCGACATGGAAATTTGACCATAGGGTCATCTGGACCACGCCGGACAAAGCTGGACACAAAAAAAACCTATTGGTCGTCCTTTACAAAGGGTGACCCTTTAAATTGGGCACAAAAGGCCGTGACCCTTTGTACATTTTAGGGTTAAGATTAGAGGTGTAACGGCTGTGAAGGGTTAAATAAAAGGTGTTGGTTTATGGGTGTTTACAATAAGCTGTATTTGTTTGGAGATATGGGCTTTTTTTGGTACAATAGACGTTTTTTCTTCCCGCTGTAATTTTACTTCGAAGATGTTGGCAATTTTTTGGTTTAGTTCATTTTCGGCGTATTGAATCCTAAGAATTATATTCACTTGCAATAAATTGATGACAAATGTTCGTTTTTTTTTTGTTTTTTAGACAATAAGGCAAATAGGCATATTCACCGTTAAAATTTCATCCTGTATAAGTACTTGAAGGAATTCACTGGGTTATGACAATTGCACACATAAACAGTCTCGATACTGAAAGAAAAGTACGCAATGCGTGCGAATTGTTCCCATCGCTCGAGTCTCTCGAGATGCAACGTTTTCTTGCGCGCGCGCAGATCCGAGTAGCATCCGACGCGCATGTACGAAACTGGGCATAAGTATCTAAATTTATGTAATGCTAACTTACATCCGCGGCTTTACCTCAATGGAAGAATTAACATTAATTAATAATTAATGTAAGAAAACCTTGTTGGTCCAGCCGTTCTCGAGTTTTACACTTGGCAAATCATTTTTATTTACCTATAGAAAATATTTTTATAAAAGATGGCGAAATTGTAACGTGATAATGAGAGAGAGAGAGAAACATTTATTTATACACATTCAATACACGTAGATATATAAAAGGAAGAAATCCAATGTACTTAAGAATAGTACCGATATGGTGTAAAATGGGCCCAACTCAGCATAATGTTGCGGCAACCCGCAACGCTGTTTTAAGTGATATTACCAACGTGATAATTGTAAGAGATGAAGTGAGAGGTCGAAGGCGGTTAAAGAGTAGTGGCTAAGATTGGGTTGAAGGTTGGGCAGAACACCAGCCCGTTGCCCCGTTGGGCAGGCACACCTGGTAGTCGGTTGGAAAGCTGTGGATGAGACTGGCACAGGACCGGACAAAGTGGCGTAAAAATAAAGAGCAGTGTGAATGTGGATTGATTAGAGAATTGTAAGTAAATACTAATCCTTACTAACGCAATAAATGTAAAAATATATTTGTTTGTACAAATAAAAACAAATATATTGAGACACTTGACACCAATTCCGACCTAGTCTCAAACTAAACATACTTATATGGATAAATACATACAAATACATATTAAACGTCCAAAACTCGAGAACAAACTCGTATTTTTCATACTATAATCTGCCCCAAACGTGGATAGAATCCGGGATAGTTTCATGGTCATGTTCTTTAACCATTAGGCAGTCATCAATGTACACTTGTTATATTTTGACACCTCAGTTCCTGAACGTGTCAAAATTTCGTATAAGTACATAGTGTATGACTAATACGTGATCGGGCCTAACTAATATAACTATCAGCAGCGTTTGTGCAAATTAAAATGCCTCGAAGTCTTTCTATGCTCTTGAAATTAATTTGCCTTCTCCATTTAACTTAAGTTTTCTGCGTATGTTCTTCACCCATGGGCATTTGTAGCAGCAAAGCGCATGTGAATTGATTTGTGAACTAATTGCATCTCAGTGATGAGTTATGACACACATACATGATTGCGATGAGAGCTTGTTACGTTGGCGTATTTACATACACACATTCAACCATTACTTCGGAATGTGGCAGATTGTATGTAAATTAGAGTTGACATAATGCTATGTGCATGATTTGATCTTACGATTTATTGTTCGCGTTTGATAGGACAATGGTTAGTGTAGTGATAGCACTAAGTACCTATGTATGTACTTGTACGGGGTAAAGACGTGATTTGTGTGTGTGTGTGTGTATGTGTGTGTATAGGTACATACAAGTTGTCTTAGAATTATTCTGGAATATTTTAGAAGGTGATTGGGTGAATTTGATTGGATACTGTAAAGTAGTAAACTACATACATACATATATCACGTCTTTATCCCTTACGGGGTAACAAAACCTTCAGGCCACGTTTAGCACGATTAAGGACGTATCGCCTATAACATGATTCCTAGACTTTCGCCCATTCCCTTGATGGGCTTTTACCATCTGCGCGGGAAGAGAAGCAACTGGCACCAACTACTACCACCACCACACAAAACCACCACCATAAAAAACCGGCCAAGAGCGAGTCGGACTCGTGCATTAGGGTTTTCCGTACTAATTCGCCAAGTGATTTTATGTTACAAAAGATGGTTTTTTTTATGTTAGAAAAAAGGTATGTCAGGAGTACCCGAAACCGACGAGCATGTATGAAGAGATTGATGAATGTGGATGAAGCGAAAGAAGTATGTCAGGATCGTAGCAAGTGGAACAAAGTAAGTCTCTGCCTACCCCTGTGGGAAAGAGGCGTGACGGTATGCATGTATGTATGTAAAAGATGGCCTATACACATATTATCCTAAAAAAAACCCGAGTGCGAGTTTAATTCCCGCACCGAGGATTCCGTTCGTTACCAGAGCCCCGGTCGTAAGCAAAATGTAGGCAGTGTAAGGTCATTCTATACTGGTCATATCATACGCAGACATGAAAAAATAGATTTTCAGACCTATTCAAATTTATGTTTTATATTCATAAGACAATGTCTGTGTATGGCTAGTCAACGTAACTATAGATAGCCCTTTACTGAGAGGAGGCTTGTGCAGCAGTGGGCAGTACATCTGGAGATGGTGATGACGATGATGATGGAATGTATGTTTTTATAAATAGCTCAAGTGTACGGGGTCAAAGGTGACTTAATGACTTCACCAGAGCGTTCAACTCAACAAACCCAACCACACGCTGTACCTAATTACATATATATTTACGAGTAAAGGCAGTATTTGTTAAAGCCTCGATGTAGGTATTCCACAATTCTACTGTTGTCTAGTCTAAAACCTGAATAATTAATCACGTTTCACTTTCAGACGTCCGCAGCGGCCCCGCCCCAACGAAAACAAACAGCAAACCTATAAATGCTTTACATAGAAAGTACAACAAATAAAGTAAATACCTAAGTTAAAAAAATATATTTAAGTGTATCTAGCAAATAAATATAAACTACCAAGATACTGAGGATCTCTTTACAGGCACTTACTAATGGTAAAGTGTAGCCACACACGCACACACACGCACTTTCTATTTCTTCTCTTTTTTTTTCGTATCATTCTTGTATTTTGAGTACTTCTCTTGGCACTCGTACTACAGACCAGAGTGTAGTGCGAAGGCCGCTGTTCACTTACCGCATAAAATGTCATCTACCTATCTTGTAACAATTATGTCCTTTGTAAAATGTTATGCACTTTGTAACTCCTGCGGTGAAATAAAGTTATTCCTATTCTTCTTATTCTTCTTCTTTGTTCGTAGGAGTTGGTTCATAGGACAGATGAGTAGAAAATACTCCACGGTACCGATAAGAGTATAGGTATTAAGATTTGATGATGTCAACGTCAGCCTCATACAATTTCACAATTTCCTTCCATTTTCTGAGATAGACTCGAATCTATAATCATAACATATATTTTTTTTAAAAAGCCCTTAGACATTTATCGAGTAATCTTATGTAAATAAAAAAAAATATGCCAAAAATGGCTCGCATAATTTTGGAGAAGAGCTGATACTCTTCAAACTACTGGATCGATTTTTACCAAACGTAGCTAAAAACTACCACGAGGAAATTAGCTTTCGAAAGAAAAAAAAGCATCCAAATCGAGAGCAACGATGCCACAAACATATACACACACACACACACACACACACAGAGAGAGAGAGAGAGAGCGAGAGAGATCGACGTCACTTATAACACCCCACTTTTTACGTCAGGGGTTAAAAAGTGTCTTCATGTAGCCACACAGTTATGGAACAAAGAGCATCATAAAACAGTTGTTCTAATGGCATAAACAACGTTGGCTTGTCTGGCTGATCCCTCGCGGGCAGCGTGTTATCTTTGCGCGCCCTCCCCCGAGAGGCGCGTGTGTATCAAATATTAAAAACGCTGTACATACGGCAGGGTTGCCAACAAAAGCCCAAAGTTTTTTTAGATATTTTTTTACTTTACCATGGCAACACTGATGCCCATGTTTTCATGATCCACACCATCTGTATCTTGCGTATTTTGAAATAATGTGTATACTCTTGGTTTGGTATAATAAAATGCCTCCTATTTTCTTCTAGACTTTTCAAGTCCGTATAGGGGGTATAGTACTCACCTGCTATGGATGCTGTACCACGCGTCACGGGTTCGATTTCCGGCCATAGCTTTACTTTTCGGATTTTTTGCGTTCTAATTTTCAGTGTTCAAATTTAATTTCTAACGGTAAAACCGTAAAAGTAAACATAAAAAATCAAGAAGTAAAATTATTTATCCGTTTGATAGTCCGTATAGGGGGTTAGACAGCCAATACTTAATTACTATAATTACGTTGAGTGGTCACGATCACTTACGGTTAAGTGGAGCACAGTAAACTGCAGAAAAGTTTAACCGGTTACAGTTACGCCATTCACCATTTTGTCACAGCTGACATACAACAAATTAAAAGCGAAATTGAATCGTGAGTATGTAAACGTGACGATGGAATTTGGATTCCTAAATTGGAATATATCTAATCCATGAATTGTTTTTTATTGTAGTTGGCAGCCCTGGCCGTCGGCCGCGCCGGCGAGTCTGGCACGCACACAGCCACAGCGCACACAGACGCGCGTGTGACTCACCTCGCTCGCCTCACCTGAGGGTGTGTGGGTGCACCACCCGTTGTGAAGGAGGATGGATAGTGTCTCAAATAAAAATACATTTTCAATTAGCTGTTGTCCGTGACTCCGTCTGCGCAGAATCAGCTTATCGCTATCCCGCGGGAACTATAGGTACGATTTTTCGTTATTTTTTTATTTTTTATAGACATAATTATATAAACTTTTTTTAGGTATAAGGTGTGAAAAAACAGATACTTAAAATGTAAATACAAAACTAAAACTACTGTTAAGTTAAAATAACTTAAATAAACTTTAAAATTAATTACAAAAGAGAGGTGGGGCCTCTTGGCAGAGTGCCTATCACGCAGGCAGCATTCCCGCGCTGAACTGCGATTGTGATCTTTGCGCGAGAAGGCTGCCGACGCGACGGTCGCCTGTTGCCTCTCTCAATCTCTTGCTGAGCTCTTTGTGCAGCTCCAGCGCACCTTTACCCCAAGAACCTAGAGTCTCGACACCGAAAGCAAAGAAATGATATTGGGCGCCGAGACAGCTGTATTTGGGACCTTGAGGTTTTCTAGATGCTGCCGGCTAGGCACAGAGCTACCACTGCCTAAGTCTAAGTCGTATCAGAATATTACCTCTTTGAAGTTTACAGGACTTGTCCCGCCTCAATCCAAAAGCATGGTGCCACCAGCGCTTGCATATCGATTGGCGGGAAGACAGGGGCTACTCTTTTTACGTGCACCTAAAATACCGGATAAAAGCGGATTCGGATACCGAAAAGGGGCGTTGGAAGCAACGTGGTGGTTATGTCGAAGGTTTTTAATGGTTTCGTATTGTTGGTACAGTGCTGATATGACTTTCTAACTTTATGGCTGGTTCAAAGGGTGGCCATTGCAGTTCAAAGAGGCAATGCGGCCAGCATAATGGGAACCTTTGAACCAGGCACTTTATTAAGTAAAACAAGAGTTACGGGCTGACAATTCATTTTTTTTCCGTTATTTATATATTACTAGCAAACCCGGCGAACTCCGTTTCGCCACCAGATTGAAAAAAGATTTTCCCGCTTTTCTGTTGAATTTTTTCCTGAATTTTCTTTGCTATAAACCTCACGGAGGCCTTTCCAACGAATGCAAAACCGTGGAAATCGGTTCGTGCGTTCTGGAGTTATAGCGTCAGGAAGGAAAACCCGACTTATTTTTATATAGTAGGTTTTTTTACGGTTTTATAATGTACTTTAGTTGTTAATTTATTAATTTATTAAGTATTAATAATATCTACTACTTTATGTGCGCATAATAATGACTGCTTGCCTTTTTGTTGTAACTATTGCTTTCTGTATCAGGTTAGCTGGAAGAGATCCCTTCTTAGGGATAAGTTCGCCTTTGTACTATTTTCTCTGTATTTCTGTATTTTTAATTTTTTTATGTGCAATAAAGAGTTTACATACATACATACATACAATTGGCATCGGAATCAGCTAGTTGTCACATTCATACAAGAACTGTCAAAATGAACACGATGGCGATTGCGAGCGAGATAGACAATAAGCCTAGAGATTCCGCAACACGAGCAATCGCAGTTGCGTAACCTAGGAGGCTGATCATGTGCCAATAATACTGTTTCTTGCAAACTCTTATTTAACTTGCAATGTATGTATGCATGTTCGTCCGGGTGGAATCTTGCGACTCAATTTTGAAGTAGAGATCTTCAATCGATTGAGCTGAAATTTTGCATAGGTACTGTGGAGCTGCCCTGATGAGGCACTTCAAACTGTACGGGAATCGAGATATAAAGTTCCTAACCAAACTGTTGTTGCAGAAGGCCAATCTACTCAAGTTAAAACACAAACTTATTAATTCTTGATTTTATTTCAATTTTAAATTATCATTGCAAAATATAAAGATTTCCGCCTATGCGGCTTTCGGTTCGAGCTCTTCTGAGCGCCGTCCCAAGTTCCAAAACAAAAACCTTACAAAATATCGAACGGGTGTTCGATATTCGGAACTTGAACTATTTCAGAGCAGCCAGCACCCAAAACCTGCCAGCATAAACTAGCCGAACCTATTCCTACAGTACTTATAATTATTATTTTTTATATGAGAGGGGTAAACGAGCAGACCGGTCACCCTGATGGAAACTGATCACCATCGCTAGGGACACCTGCAAGACGTATGACGTGTGTTATGTAAGTCAGACAATACAATAATCTGTTAGTGGAGTTCTGGTGACCCAGCCAGGACCGTCTCCGCAGGAGGGAACTCTTCAACGGTTAGTCCGATTGACTTGAAATTTGGTAGACATATATGTAGGACGGATGACGATGCAAGTACAGTCAGCAAAAAACCTTGTATTAAAATTACATTTTTGACAGAATCTTATTTTAACTTTCAGAGCCTGGTGATTCAACTAACCTATTTAGCAGGTCACTGCACCCGCAGTTTTCTCATGGCTCCAGGTCTGCGCGTACGCACAATTGAATGATAGTGCGCCGTGACACAGTGGTTTACGTCAAACGACCACATTAGCTGAGCGGCGGTTTTCCATTTGAGTCGGGAAGCAATTTTTATTTCCATATAATCACATGGAAATAAAAATAGCTTTCCTGACTGGCAATTGCCAGATATTCACCGTCATCATTATCCATACATACATACAGTCACCTCTTTCCCAAATTCCCATATGGGTAGTCAGAGACTATACGACTTTGTTCCACTTGTTACGATCCTGACATGGGTGTCTATTGATCGGTATAAAATAATTAATATATTTTTATTTGATACTAGCCTTCCTTAGATAAATTAATTTTCCCGTAGGAATAGGTATTTTCCCGCGGTAAAAAGTAGCATATATCACTCAGTGATAATGTAGTTTTCTAACGGCAAAAGAATTTTTAAAATCGGTCCAGTAGTTTCGGAGCCTATTCAATGCAAACAAACAAACAATCAAATTTTTCCTCTTTATAATATTAGTATAAAAGTATAAATAGATAACAATCATTTGACTTATCATTGATTTCATATACCTAATAATAATTTGGTATAATCGTGATTTCATATAAAAATACATTTTGGGTACCTAGCACTTAGTTTTGTGCACGTGCAAGGGCTTCAAGGGCGAGTTGATGAAGCCCCGTTGCCGCGGGGCTTCTATTTCTGCTTTGAGGGTCACAAGGTAACTAACGAACCTACCCAATTATATCAAAAATTGTTAGGCCAACTGTACTTTATATGAAATATTATTAGATTGAATGATCGTTACAGAAAATGATAAATAATATTATATTTAAATATGTTAAACGTTGTTATATGATTCAATAATTATATCTAATGAGCGTTATAGCGACTAATTTTATAGCAAATGTTCTTATACCCATCGTTACGCACCCTCCTGACATACCTCTTTTGTTTCATCCACGTTCATCAATGTCGTCTCCAATGGACAACGGCGAACGTTATCTGAATGTAGTGAAATCCCAGAATGGACGTAATACATAATAGAATTAAAAGCATTGAGAAGTTGTCCCACGCAGTATGTCGACTGTATTCAATTGGTACTCTACCGATGACCAGTCTCATTAAGGTGGCTGTTTTTACGGTAACTTAATGGTCCTCATCTGCGAGCAGGGGACTTACCATGACGTCTTAATGCGGTATTTACAAATTAAATCTTTATTAATAACAATACTATTAAAAACTAAATAACAATAAAGAATACTACAACTAGCAAAGTTGATTTAAATTAAAGTATGTTAAAAATGATTAAAAACTAACCTAAAAAATGCTCCCCTGTTTCGTGCGTGGTTCAAAGGTTCCCATTATGCTGGCCGCGTTGCCTCTTTGAACTGCAAATGCGATTCAATTCCGACTCATTTCTGTAGGCTCATTGTTTAACTCGCTCGCAATCTCCTTTGTGTTCATTTTGACAGTTCATGTATGGGCTGACAATTGACATCGGAATCAGCTAGCTGTCGCATTCATGCAAGAACTGTCAAAATACCTACAGGTTTTAGCTGTCATTTTTAGTATGGATCTGACAGCGAGTGAACTTAAATTGAATGGGAGTTGGATCGCATTTAAAACGTCATGATAACACCTCTGTACCCTTTCACTGCAAATATTAATAATAGCACCATACTCCTGCCACAGAATTATCGCGAAATTGGATGAGACAAGGTTCCACAGCGGTACGTGATTCGGTTTCATCGACAAAATAAAGCATGTCAACAAAATACAGTAGGCAACAAAAAATAATGTCTTACGAAACCAAAGCACTTACTAAGACGTTGAAGTGGTCAAATTTAGGAGGACGTTATCTTAGTTGGCGTCGCCTCCCGTTTTAACCGTCACTTTAACTAGTAGATAAGCCGTCCGTCTGTCTGTAGGTGGCATGCTCGGGAGATGAATCCAACATCCCTACAATAGACAACAGAAGAGCACAGAATTTCCAAAAAACATTTTTAAACATCCAACTAATATTATAAACGCGAAAGTTTGTAAGTATTTATGGATGGATGTTTGTTACTCTTTCACGCCAGAACGGCTGGACAAACCTGGATGAAATTTGGAGCATAGATAGATTTTAGTCTGGAGTAACACATAGACTACTTTTATCCCGGAAAATCCGTAATTCCTGCGGGATAGCGATAAACGAATTCTATGCAGACGAAGTTGCGGGCAACAGCTAGTGATTTGTATAATCTGAAAGTTTGTGTTTGTTACTCTTTCACGCTAAAACTGCTGAACGGATTTAGATTGAATTTAGTATGTAGATATCTGGTTGTGTGGAATAATACATAGGCTACTTTTTATCCCGATTTTCCAACGGGATGAAATGCTCATTATTCACGTGAGCGATATTTATTTATTTACTAGCTGTTACGCGCAACTGTGTGTAGGATTCGCTTATTTTCGGGATATGTCCTGCCAGTTCTATGTATACCTGTGTGTATGGTCGGCGCGTGCGCATGCATACCAACATTCCCGCCAGAAAGCTGCGATAAACTAAAACATGAGATAAATCCTTTTAACAGCATATTTGGGCGTCATTTTGCAGGATTCTTTGTTTTGACAGGGCTTAAGACTTTTTATAGGTAGGTAAGTTGTTACCGTGCGATCGAAGAAACTGAATCACGTACTTCTGTAGAACCTTTTTAAATACAAAACGTGTCGTATAAATTTAATATTATTAGCAAATATTTTTTTGAGTTCTTCTTAACTAAGTAATTTAAAAATAGGTATAGGTACAGAACACTGTAAGAATAAAATCTGTAAATAAAAACTGTAAACTGAAAAAATAAATCACTTACATAGTATAAAACAAGATCGCTTTCCGCTGTCTGTCTGTCTATATGTATGCAATACAATACAAATACTCTTTATATGCTCTTTGTATGCTTTTGAAAAACTACGCAATGGACTTTGATGCAGTTTTTTAATTTTAAGAGGAGGGTTTATATGTATAGTACAATATATGCATAACATAGTGGAGAAACGCAATCATTTTAGAACCTTGTCGCTGTGACAACTGTGACACATTCAACTTTCGGTGTGCAACTTACTACGACAAAGCACTAAAATGATGAGCTACTTTGGCGTTGGCTACAATACCGTCTCCACCATGAGGGCACACGGGGCCCGTGCCCCATTCTCAGGGGGCCCGAAGAACCGACAATTTCTCTCACACATTTATTCTCAAAACATTTTTGTCGGGCACATTATGCTTTTTTTACTTTCCAAAAGGGCCCCAAATGCTTGTGTGCCCAAGGGCTGGGGCCCTAGTTAAAGACGGCCCTGAACGGCTAAACAATATCCGCAGTTCGCTATAATCAAGTTCTATTAGATTTTCATGAATCAGGAAAACCAGAAATATATGCCAAACATTTAAAGACGTGATATATGTATGTATGTATGTATGTATGTATGCCAAACATTTAAATGAGATGGCAATGTTAACTTGTTGCTATTAAGGATAATATTCACGTCCTTATATGTTGTTACGAAGCGCTCAATAAATCATTAATTTATTTTAAAAATACTACAGCGAATCAAAATGAAACATTGCAAACAAACATTTAAATGTACACGCAGTAAGATTGATTTTCCAATAAAAAAATATACAGCGAATTCTAAATCATGCAAATCTGAATCAGAATTTGAATTTGACAAACCGATTCCCTTATTGGGCTAGTATTCTTAAACACAACGTAAAGGTTGACTGACACAAGCATAATAGCTCATTAATCGATAAAATGTCGATTGACATCGATCGCGAAAAGTACGTTGCTCCCGGCCTAAAAAAAATGATAATACGAACGCCAATGCAGTGACGCGCATCTCTGCATTATTTGGACAATGCCATTTTGAAACACACTAAGTCATTATAAACCACAATCCATTGTCAACTCTAAGAGAACTAGATACGATGGAACATGGCAAAAAGCTAGCCGTCTTTTAGTACTATTGTGATTGTAACCTAGCTTGGTACATTTGGTTTGTTTGCCGTCGTATTTTAGATTTAGAATCTTTGGGATAGAGTCGAAAGGCTCATGCTTTTAGAGCTGTTCAGTACATTCGTAGAAGTTCGTTTAGTGAACAAGTGTAGCCTGAATACTAAGAAGGTTAGACCAGGAGTGAAGTACAAAAAAAGTGTATCTTTTTTTTGTCTAGGCAAAGTGCTCTAAGTAAATAGTATTCAGAAATTGTATTTTACAGGAAGAAACGAATCACTATCACTACATAGTACAAAACAAAGTCGCTTTCTCTGTCCCTATATCTTCTTGTGTATGCTTATATCTTCAAAACTACACAATGGATTTTGATGCGGTTTTTTTCATAGATAGAGTGATTCAAGAGGAAGGTTTTTATGTATAATTCTACGCAGACGAAGTCGTGGGCAGAAGCTAGTGTTAAATAAAAAATAAATATAACAAATCTAAAATCTTCACATTATGCTAAACACAAGTACAAATATCCTAAAGCGTTATTGTCAGAGTATTAAATAAATCAAAAATCCCAACTTACCACAATCCTGACTCAAGCAGAATTTGGCTTATGTCATGCTACTTTTTGTATTTCCACAATTAATCGGAAATTTCGTCCCAGCCGCATAACTTGGGAAACTTAAGATATACGCTTAAACATGACTCACATATAACTCATGTTGTTGTGGGGACGCCTAGCTGGATCAGGCGGGCTGTCGATCCGCTGTGGCGATCATTCAGCCCAGTACTCATACGAGTGCACTTTACCTAAATAATTGCAGATTTCACACGGAACACTGTAGGATTGTTAAAAAATTTCATTTTTATAAATATCAAACACTAAAATGAAAATCTAAATTTTATATTAATCTAATTAATTGCCCTGTATGCCCAAATTTTAAATATAGAAATACATATAGCTCTATGTGAACTTTTAAACTATTTCAGTAAAAAACTAGTTGTCCATAATTCAGATTTAAGTACCTACTCAAAATATAGGTATTCAAAATCATTTCTGAAAACTGTTTAAACTACAAACGTAAAGAAAAATTAATCAAAGTTTATTAAATAAAACATATTTTATTGAATCATGCGTTACCTTGCGCAGGTCCATTTCAATGAATTTGAGTAGCGGAGTATGCAAGGTAAATATTTTTTGTTCATTTAAATATAACATGGTTAAAAAATTACAGACTTAATTAATAATCTCCATACTAGCAAACCGGAGGTTGGGACATAAAATAATGGTCCTTTTTTACCGTAAAAAAAATGCTACCACCTCCCAGCCCACATTGCCTTGTAAGTTCACGTAGAAGCGCCGCTCGATAAATCTAAGCCTATGGCCAGCTCTTATCATGTCATCAGCATATTAGCATATTATTTATACTATGACTAAATAAAATTAAAACAACTGTCAAAAATGGAGTCTACCGTCTTTGTTCTATTTTTTTAAACACATTAATAACCATTACACTTTGACAATTATAAAAATACAAAACAAGCTAATTCAAACCCTATTTTTAACAGCGCAAGAGCGCGGTGCTAATTGTTAAATGTAAAATTAAGTTGGTTTCGAACGCATTACTATGTTCATGATCTAAAGAATAGGTGTCGATGGACCGTCAACAGAATCTAGGCCATAAGTAGTAGAATAAATTGACGCACAGCGCTGTAGTTATGATAATTAGGCGTTGTCTCAGTTTTATACGCTATCAGTACTTATTTAGGCAGCTATTTGGTTAGGCCTTAGAGCAGACGGGGCCCCTTACAACTGCAAACAACCTAACCTAAAAAAAAAATACGACCTTTTTACTCACTGTAGGGTAGACCGGGGACAATAGTACCACGGGGCCATAGTGGTACAAATGACCCGTAGTAGGGGTCAATAGTAGCAGTGGGAATCACCGAACAATAACTCGATTATACGCTAAACTGCTATGGTCTAGTAAAATATAATATTAAAAACGTATAAAGAGTGAACCTGGGAGCTGGGATTTTTAGCTTCAGTGTTACCATTGTCCCCGGTCTACCCTACTTTGTCTATCATTGCCAAATATCAAGTCTATCGGGCCAACCGAGAGTTCCCTCCTGCGGAGAGGATCCTGATCGAGCCACAAATTTTCACTTCAAGATTGTTGTATTCTCACTGGACTAACGTGACTGAGCGTGGAATTTAACTATTTTAGGTTTTTTTTTACTCAAAATCGTTTATCATGTCGATCCTCATACAAGAAAAAATGTGTCCCAGATTTTATTATGGATTTGTTTTCCTCTTCGTCACGTCCCATACATTCAAAAAAGTGGCGAACTGGAATGGAACTTTTGGGACACATTTTTTCTTTTTCGGTGACTAGTGACAATTCAGTTCATATTGCAAACTCGACGAGAATCAACGCTGATTGGCTTCATAATTGAATACGCGTTGCATTTGGCCTGTATTTACCATTTAGCTCGTGACCCTCTTCCTTATTGGGCTATTAAAAACAATGTTTCCAGAATTGTAACAAGGTGGAAGCTCAATATAATGAATTACATATTTATGTATATAACGAGATAATAAGTATGCGCTAATGTACGTTGGTGCGGATAGTATTGCTACGCTCGCACGCGCCGGCGCTGCCGCAGTCAACACAAGACACAGCAGGCCTCTTCGGCAATACCGTCTTCACCATAAGGGCACACGGGGCCCGTGCCCAGGGCCCCCATTCTCAAGGGCCCCGAAGGACCGACAATTTCTCTCACACATTTATTCTCAAAACATTCTTGTCGGGCACATTGCACTTTTTTCTTCTTTTTTACTTTCCAAAAGGGCCCCAGCCTAGTTTAAGACGGCCCTCTTCATTTTATTACCTACCTGCATTGCATGGTCTCATCGACTAAGGGAAGACGGGCCCTCCCCTTCTTGGCGCGGTTCTGACGGAAGCAGGGGCCACCGGGGGGGCGTTTGTGGTGAAACCCTAGTGGCATCCCAATGCGTCCCCATCACACCGGATTGAGGCAACGCCGGAGAGTTTTTAGTTCGGGTATACGGGGAGGAGTCGCACATCCCCTAGGCATTCCCGTGCCTAGGTCATCCATAAAGATTTCCTCTCCGTTAAAAAAATAAAAATAAAGGCCACTTCAGTTACATTGTTGTGGTTTGTTTAAAATTAAAACAACGACTAAACATAGAAATAAGAGCTTTAAGAAGTATGAAAGGTGTAACACTGAAAGATAGAATAAGGAATAGTGTGATAAGGGAACGCGTTTGCGTGAAAGAAGATACAGTTACTATAGAATAGAAAAAAGTAGGTATGCTTAGTTGCTTTGGTCACGTAGAGAGGATGGATGAAAGTAGATTAACTAAACAGATCTATACGGGGAAGGTAAATAGATGCGTGGCCTATCAAGATTCCTAAGATTTTCACATGTTTTTTCTTTATTCTTAGACCTGTAGAAGAAGTAGAGAAAGCCGCGCCGCTGTCGTTATAAGATAAGTGCCATTTTGCAAAGGCCTAAGGATATATCCGTCAACCACCTATAAGTGAATCAGGTCTACTCAATAGTTTCTCAGTTTATTTTGAATCGAATTGGCGTTTTTGTTGCACCTAGCGCGCAAAGACTTTTCAATTATGTACTTCGCCTACTGTATGTAGACTTTCCACTGTGCCCTGCGCTTGGGCAACTCCAACATTAGCAACTAATAAACAATTAGGCATACTAATAAAGTTAGAAGCATCTTAAGCAAGTAGGTCAATATTAATAAGAGGCGAGGACGATTGCCACAATGTTAATTAAAATACATTATTTTACTTCGGCCTTCGTTTTATTCTGTGCGTCGAAACTGCGTATTTTGCGTGCTCTAATAGGACATTTTGTAACAGTGTCGTAAAACGCACATTGTTTTATAATACCCCTATACTTGTTTAAGTACTTAATTTCAAATGCAAAACTTACCTTATATTTGTTAGTGAATGTCATTCTTTACATTTGGACATTGAAGATATGGCATCACTGTCGTAGCTTTTCAAAAGTATTGCAACACCGAGTTTGATCTCTCTCCTCTCTGGTACCTCGGTCGCTCAATATCCGGTCTGCTTATATTAGTCCAGGGGTGCGAGTCGGGTTACCTCCGCGTGTGGTCAAGAGCTGCGGTTCGTTTTTGGATCCGTCCGGGGGGAAGAGCAGTGCTTCGTCCGGTGCACCCTAGGCAACGACTAAATTTCCTGGCAGTTTCTGAGGGATATCATTGACCGTTGGCTAAGAGCCCGACAAGGGGAGGGGGTCTTTGACCATTACCGTACAACGTTGCCGACATTTTGTCACAAGATTTTATAATTATATTTTGTTACTTTGGCATTGGCGAAGTTGTCGTCGCTATAACGACTTGATACACCACAAATAAGAAGAAGAAGAAGAATACAGTTGTCAGATTATTACAACTAGGTACAAGAAATTTGAAAACCGTATGGGATTCAACGAAATGTCATGGCAAAGCTTTATTCACTCCTGTATGTGCCATCAGCCAACTATGTGGTCTACCACCCCAAGATTGAAAATACCGTTAACCGGGGTGACTTTGATCGTTTTAAAATTGCTATTAAACCCATATTGTCCATATGCGATGAATGTTTGGCTGCATGTGGACGCTAAGGCGATCGATGAGGACATTGATTGCAAGCAGTAAATGCAAAAAAATAATGATTTTATCATTATAACTACTTTTAAAGTCTGCCGGTCTAGCACGAGAGTGCGCAAGAGTCGCGTCGCACGCGAGATAGATTGCCCGTCCTTTTCTCACTGTTCGTTCTAGAAAGAGACGGGTAGACTCTCGGGTGCGACGCGACTCGCGCGGTCTGGTGCTAGCCAGGTTGGTCACAAAATATAATGTCGATAAGACGTGGCCATCAACATGAAAGTTGCGAATTAAGCCACATTTTCATTTGGAAGGAAGTTGGATGAAAAGTGGTAGACCTTTTATTGGGCGACCGTACTTGCTATCTCCATCTAACAATGGTTAATAAAATACAGAGGCGCCAGAACCGGCGCGTGCGGCGGATCACGCCGGTGCATCACGACGCATCACGACACGCTGTCGTGACGCCCGCGTGTGACGAGAATAACGATCGTTGACGACAAAATCATCTTTAGTATTATGATTACTAATGGGCCCTTTCATTTCCCCTTTCATTATTTTAGATAAATTAGGCAGGTATGGCAGTTTCGGTGAATAATGTTCCTCAAAGTATCGCTTCCTCAAATTATCCTTTGGACAAATCGTCTGGCAAAATAATCATTCGTGCTGTTGGTAAAAAAAAATTGGCTTATTAATATTTAACAAATAATTAAGTACTTGATCATAATTCATAATCATGAAAGAAATCTAAGTTATTTTCCTAGTAAGAGTTCATTCACGCCTTTCTTTCTTTCTCAAATGACGGGTATCTCTAATTATGAAATTCATTTCGTACAATAATATTAAATTTAAAAAAACTCCCACGCATTAATCGATTAAGCATAAGGTACGTAAATAAAAAATAGTTAAATTTTATACTCAAAATGCCTGAAAGATTAAAAAAAGCTCCAATGTATTTGGCTTCTAGATAAGCGTTGCCAGATTATGGAATTGTTCCCCGTTTAGTGGGTATCCACGATATTCGAAATTCTCCCAATTTCCAATTTACCCTAATGTTCCAATAGGACCAAATACATACCTATTTTTTGCAAATACAAAAACGAACCACCGTAAGAAAACTGGCTTTCGAATCATTGGTCCAATGACTCGAAAATGTCCATCTGTTTGAGAGCTCAGTTGCCACAGATAGACACACACATACATTGACGTCAGGCTTATAACACTCCTTGCGTCGAGGGTAAAAAAACAGAACAAGCAACTCCTGTTAATTCCTTTGTCCGCATCTCGTTTCGAATCAACCCCCTTTTAATCCAGATGATTGCCTTTTATAATTATAACATATCCGATGTTTTAACAGCCATCATCGACCCCTGACTCACTAACAGGCGAGACAATGGGGCATTACACCCATACATCATTGATGACCCGAGCGAACTCCTGCGCAGTCACTTTGATCATTGATACTCTAGATACTTGTCTATAATTTTATTATCTATCTATATACACATTTACATAGATTTTTTTTTAATATACAAACTATTAAGAACTAAATAACGATAAAGAACACTGAAACTAGGAAAGTTGATTTAAAGTATAAAGAAAGTTAAGAATGATTAAAAATTGACCTAAAAAATCCCCCCCAGTTTCGTGCCTGGTTCAAAGGTTCCCATTATGCTGGCCGCGTTGCCTCTTTGAACTGCAATGGCAACCCTTTGAACCAGCCACGAACCAGACAGCTGCGAATAAAATTGGAGACAACTAACTAGACATTATAAAGAACTGCTGTCGCTGCTTGCCTTGGGAAACAGCTAGATACATAACATAGTATAAAACAAAGTCGCTTTCTCTGTCCCTATGTCCCTATGTCCCTATGTATGCTTATATCTTCAAAACTACACAACGGATTTTGATGCGTTTTTTTAAATAGATAGAGTGATTCAAGAGGAAGGTATTTATGTATAATTCTATGCAGACGAAGTTGCGGGCAGAAGCTAGTTATATATAAATATAAAACGAAAAACGTATCGACCAGCAGCTGCTTCTCTTACCGCGCAGATGGTAATAGCCCATCGAGGGAATGGGCGAAAATCTTAGGAATCATGTTATTGGCGATGCGGCTGGCCCATCACTATTTTGATTCTTCTTTCCACCTATACGCTTACATCAACGCTAAATGTAGCCTTTACGTCTTGTTACCCCACGCTCTGTCTACCCCGTACCTAAAATGTTTATGTATGTATGTGTAAGTCATCGATTATAGTTATAAGAATAAGAATAACTTTATTTCACCACAGAAGTTACAGAGTGCATAACATTTTACAAAAGACATATTGTTACATAGAGACAGGTAGATGACATTTTATGCGGTAAGTGAAACAGCGGCCTTCGCACTGGACTCTGGGTCTGTATCGCGAGTGCCAAGTGAAGTACTCAAAATACAAGAATAATACGAAATAAAAAGAGAAGAAATTGTTAGAAAGTGTGTGTTTTAAAGTTATGTGTCAGTATGTTATTGTTAAAGTAACTTGATACTCACAACGCTTCACTTTTGCGAAGACACACAACGATGATGATCTATTTTTCATGTCTGTGTTTTTTTCTATAAAAATATGTAAATCTAAAATATATAACTCAAAAGTGACTGACTGACTGACCGACATAGTGATCTATCAACGCACAGCCCAAATGCATGCATGGTAGATGTTATGATGTAGGCATCCGCTAAGAAAGGATTTTGATCAATTCTACCCGCAAGGGAATAAAATAGGGGATGAAAGTTTGTATGAAACTTTGACAATTTTAAACCGATCGGGCTGACAGCGATAAACGAATTCTATGCAGACGAAGTTGCGGGCTACAGCTATAGTTCTCTTATATTTGTGTGTCTTGCAAAAAGGAATAAAGTCTTCTTTCTTTCTTTATTTTTTACACTCACGCAAAGGGTTCCGACTTGGCATTAAGGATCCCCATTAAAAGAAGTCAGGGAACACAATCTGCGCGGACCCCTCTGATCTGCCGTCATCTCGTTAATGAAACTGCTTATTGTATCACCACACCTTTATTTGTGGGGTGGGTGGGTATTAATAGTCGTTAGTGAGATTGTTTTTTTAGGGTGCTTTTAAGGTTCCGTACCCTAACGGTAAAAACGGGACCCTGTTACTAAGACTTCGCTGTCCGTCCATCTGTCACCAGGCGCCGTCCATAAAGTACGTCACACCAGTTTCCAGGATTTCTAGAGTACCCCCCCCCCCCCCCTTCTTACACGATTTACTATGAAGACTGCAGTTATTTTGTTCGCGTGTCACAAATTTCCAGACCCCCCCCCCCCATGATCTCATGAGCCGTGATAGCTAGACAGTTGAAATTTTCACAGATGATGTATTTCTGTTGCCGCTATAACAACAAATACTAACTACAGAGTAAAACTAACATTATAAGGGGGGCTCCCATACGACAAACGTGTTTTTTTGCGGTTTTTGCTCGTTATTAATCAGCAACAGGTAGACAGACGCTTGAAATATTCACAGATGATTCTTTTGCCGCTATAACAACAAATACTAAGAACCAGAATAATGTATGTATGTCTGTATATTTCTGTGTCCAATATAAAATGACCCCACTCTGCGTACAATTTACTTTGGAGCAGAGGTCCGCTTACACTGGATCATAGATATTTATAGATAATGGTACGGAACCCTTCGTGCGCGAGTCCGACTCGCACTTGGCCGGTTTTTTATGTTTGATCTCTCACTAGAGCTTGCTAGACTGATACTAGATGGTTCTCATTGCGACTTGTTTAAAATACCACTATTATTTTACATACATAGGTACCTACATAAATCACGTCTTTATCCCTTACGGGGTAGACAGAGCCTATGGTGACAAGATCTACAGGCCACGTTTAAGATTGTGGGGCTAGGTATAGATGAAAAATGGAATCAAAATAGTATTGGGTTGCTAGCCGCATCGCCTATAACATGATTCCTATGATTTTCGCCCATTCTCTCGATAGGGTTTTACCATGTGCCCGGGAATAGAAGCAACTGGTGCATTCTATGTTTTTTCTTTGCTCCCGGACAAGTACTCACAATTTGAAATAATCAAATATACATCATGGGAACTGATTTCTATCACGGTCCAAGCTGGTCTGAGGCCATCTCCGAGTTTTTAAAGAACAAACAATGTTAAATCTAACGAACGTTCGATTTATGAACTACTAGCGCGGGTAACGTCAGAGTGACGACATAAAAAAATATACATGTTTTTAGTAAAAAATATCCTATGTTACTTCTAATACCTCCAAGAACATGTGTACAAAATTTCATGATGATCGGTTGAGTAGTTTTCGCGTGAAACCGTAACAAACAAACTTACATTCGCATTTATAATATTAGTAGGGAAGTAGGGATGTGTGTAGCCTCTTACCAGCCAGCCCTATACTACCTAGCTCTACAGTATATAGTCCTTCATCTGGTCTTTTCTGCGCTTACATGAAACACTGATAATTATCGCCCATAGCAATTATGGGCCACGATTTCGCAGGCCGCTATTCGTTAATTTCAAACGCACTTTAAACATTATGCACCTTATTAACAAACTACACATGTATGTATTTTTAAACGCCCTAACCTCGTGAATCATCGAGAAATACCAAATGAAAAGCTCAGGCGTTGAGTCACAGCTCGAGGTGACATTTTAATACTAAATACCGCATTTAGAGACGTCAATTCATAGTGATGGTTTATATTATTAATTAGCCTGGAGAAGTTTCTTCCGTGCTGGTCTGGGAGAAAAGAAAAAACATAGAATATACCAGTTGCTTCTCTCCCGGCGCTGATGATAAAGATCCATCGAGGAAATGGGCGAAAATCTTAGAAATCATGTTATAGGCGATGCGGCTGCAACCCATCACTATTTTGATTCCCCGGCCCACCTATACGCCCACAACCATGCTAAACGTGGCCTTTAGGTATTGTTACCTTGGGCTCTGTCTACCCAATGAGGGATAAAGACGTGATTTGTGTATGTGTCTTACAAGTGTATTTATCTACCTCTGGATTCGCGGGAGGGTCGGTAGTTTTATTACCTACTAGCTGACAGCTGTTGCCCGCGAGTCTTTCTGCGCAGAATCCACTTATCGCTATCCCGCAGGAACAATGCGATTTTCCAGGATAAAAACCATCCTATGTCCTTCCCCGGGACTGAAACTATGGCTGTAGCGAATTTCATTAAAATCGGTGCAGTGGTTTAAGTGTGAAAGCGTTACAAACATACAGAGTTACTCTCGCATTTTAATATTAGTAGGAATTTTACATCAGCCTGGTTTTGCTGTGTGTCCTTGGTTGTGTCCTTCGGCCGTCGTAACGAAGAAACTAAATTGATATCAAATTAGAACGACCGTTTCCCTTAAACGTTCCCGTAATATAATAATGTATTTACATAATATTCGTTGCGGTCGCGGTTTGTCCTCTTCCCATCAATTTGCTCCAATCAGTAGATTGGTCTGGGCAAACAGACACGCGGGGGTTGTTACTACGCGGGGTTTCTGAATTGAAGTGACTTCGAGTCGAGTAGCACTTAACATACATACATACATATATCACGTCTTTATCCCTTACGGGGTAGACAGAGCCTAAGGTAACAAAACCTTAAGGACACGTTTAGCATGATTTAAGGGCGTATAGGTGGAAAAGGAAATCAAAATAGTGATGGGTTGCCAACCGCATCGCCTTTTACCATCTGCGCGGGAAGAGAAGCAACTGGTAAATTCTAAAGTCGGTGCGTGTGTGTGTGTATGTGTGAGAGAGAGAGAGGGGGGGGGGGGGGGTTAAGATTCCTACGTCGAGTGCGTGCTGCTGATTTTGTTGAATTAGGTTTACTTTACAATGAAAGACATTGATCACAAGACGATAACAAGGCAATTCTCTGTGCAAAAATCGATTTTTAATTAAAAAGAAGTATGATGCTGCATCGACTTACCGTGGTAACGCGCTTGCGCAAACTGCAGCGGGGCACGCAACGCGTGAGATCCCAATCGCGGCGCCGCAGGAAATTGAGAAAAAACCAAATGACGTCACTGCCCAGTGCCCGGCAGAGGGAGAGGGCTGGAAATAACATGAGCAAACAGATAGCGGGTAGCACACGACACCGCGACTCGATTTGCCGCTTTGCTTGGGAAGGTCTAAGCCCCGAAAAAAGGCTGAAGTTGGCTGACCACATTATTTGAAGTCAGATTTTTGGAAAAAAAAGGGTTCATACAAATGAAACCTATCTTCAAAATAAAAGATCTCTTCAACTGACGACTAGTAGAGACTTTATACATCTCTACTATAGACTAATATAATTGAAGGCTCGGGGACCTTATACATCCCTTTTATAAATGTATTTAATTAAAGTAGAATTTAAGTATTCTTAATGTATTTTATTTTGAAAAAAAGACTTTCTGACAAGTTTTTTGCGGCGCATTCTTCTTGGCAATGATGGTCTTTCCAAATGCGCTGGTTGTTTCAATAAAGACATGTAAAAGAGCCCTTGGCGGCCAATTTGCAAAAATAAAATTTTGATGTTTTTATTTTAAAAAATATATAGCTACCTAAGTTTTATTCTTTACTTACTGACTGTATTTAAATATACTAAATTTCAAGTGAAATCGATTCCAACATAACAAGTTAAATAATAAATAAAGCCTTTTATAATACCAAAAGATCAAAACCAAGTGACTGTCAGAAAACCTACCCCTATTACGTTTTCCAAGAATGTTGTTTCATATTAAACGTGTGGGTTTCGCGGAAAATGGGAAACTAATGATGTAGTGACGGAAAATGCTTCATGAAATAAAATTGCGATGAACTTTCCAGAGAAATGTGTTTTCTTTTAACTTTAATCGGACTAATCTAAAGCTAACTAGCTAGAGAGTAGCTCTATAATATCTGACAGTCGAACCAATTTGATACTTGGTAATTTTTCCAAAAATAGCGGCCACGAATTCTTTTTAATACTCAAACAGTAAATCAGTATTTATTTGCGCACAGTAGGCATTTTATAATCAACTTACAGAATAACACACACGCATACATGCAAATATGAATCATAAATATGGACAAATTATTAATAACTAGCCTTCCGTCCGCAGCTTCGCCTGCGGTAAATAATTTTTCCCGTAGGAAAAGGTATTTTCCCGCGGTAAAGAGTAGCCTATGTCACTCAGTGATAATGTAGCTTTCTAACGGCAAAAGAATTTTTGAAATCTGTCCAGTAGTTTCGGAGCCTATTCAATGCAAACAAACAAACAAACAAACAATCAAATTTTTCCTCTTTATACTATTACTATAGATATACAGATGCAATGCAATGCATTTCGGTAACCTTTAATAAGACATAGTGCTAAAACATACCTATGTTTAAAATGACTGCAAGTAAATCTGACAGACATTAAAAATACACCTAATTCAGTGCAGTGCGCCGTTTGGCGTTGAGACCTTGGGACCGTGGGGCCCAGGCGCGCGGGATTTCTCCAGGGAAATATCTACGCGCCTGATAGATGCTTCTGGAGACCAGCGGGCTGGCAACAATTTTGGGCAAAGAATTAGCCTCGCGATTCAACGCGGCAATGCTGCCAGCCTTCTGGGGACAACGAGCAGTGACAGTGACCTGGGAGGGGTGCTTTATTTGTAATTTAAGTTAGGCTAGCTTTAGGTTAATATTGTACATAGTATTTCGTTATTTTTTTAATTTTTAATGCACAGTTTTTGTTTACTACAAATAATGTGCATAATTAGTGTCATATGACGTCACGTATGTTTGTTTGTTTATAAAAACGCATTTCTTATAGAGGTCTTAAGCTTTATCGGACTTTTATTAACAAACACTCAATAGGTTATTGATATCACGAAACCGGAAAAACCTTTTTCCTATGACAAGCCATAAGAAAATCAATAAAAAAATACATTCCCATCAAGCAAACAGAATTCAAGAGTGGGGATCCAAGACCAACCATTACAAGTGAAAAACAATACACTTATTGTATTGACATGGCAAATATCAACACTGGTCCGTCACACTACGGGTAACGATATTTGCCCGCTCTCCCCTGAGATATGGTGCGTTTTACGGGAATTAAAGCCATGAATATAAGAATAAAGGGTGATACAGAAGGCACACTCCTTTGCTGAACATGACACTAAAGCCTGGTACTCTTGTGCGGGCTATAACCGTAACTGTTGCACGATACAGTAACTAAAAACTATACCTACCCTGTGACTCGCGTGTCTGCCGTGAGCAGAACGCTACGTCCACACCAGGCTTTTTGGTCACTGTAACGTGCAAAAATTATGGTTACAGCTTAAGGTAACAGGACCTAAAGGCCACGTTTAGCATGATTTCATCAATCAGATTTCAGGAATCAAATTAGTGAAGGGTTGCTAGCCACATCGCCTATAACATGATTCCTAAGATTTTCGCCCATTCACTCGAAGGGCTTTTACCATCTGCGCGGGAAGAAAAACAACTGGTAAATTCTATGTTTTTTCTTCACTCCCAGACCAGCATGGAAGCATCCAGTTGTATGGTTCCAAAAATCAGGCCAATGTTCCTTTTATAACAATACGTCGTAGGTAAGTACTCCGAACGAACACAGGAGTTCCGCTTCTAACAATATTTACTCTAATTCTCTATACTCCCCTTAAACTATGCTATAAATATGAACAATTTGAAGCATATTTTAAACCTTATTGTCTAACATTACTGTCGCAATTTCAACGATCCTTTTTTATTATATTTTGATATATTTCTCGTTACGGTTAGAGTATTTTCGTTATAACAGAGTGGGAATAGTGGTGCGTATCGTTTGAGTGGCATTTAGCACATGCATTTTGAGCTGATTACTTTGGGGAAGCCATGTTGGAAGATTATTGAGATAAGTGGTTAATTAATTGTGTATCTGTTAGCGATTTTATTATAGTTTAATAGACAAGGCATATGTTATTTTTTCATCTAATTGATGGAGTTCGTGGAGTTATAGATGAACCGTAATCTGGATTGACTATTCGCTTGCTAATAATACTAAAAAAACGAGTTGTAGGCAAAATACGATTTTGAGTACTTAATTAGGGGAGACCGAGGAGAGTTGAGACAGAGGTGAGTTGATACAAAGCCGATTTATCTGAACTGTGACAGTTTATCGGGCTGGTAACTTCGCTAATTCGTTGCTCTTTCTACACTCCACAGTTTATGTGAAGTTGTGACCTCGCTAACTGTCATAGGTGCAGAGAAAAAGGCTTTGTATCAACTCACCTCTGTCTCAACTTGCCTCGGTCTCCCCTACGTTCTTTTTTGCTGACTGTACTGGCATTGTCGTCCATCCTTACGTGTTAGACATATACAATTTTAAGTCAAACGACCACTATATCGGTTTTAAACAATAAACGTTTCCTATTTCTTACAAGTGGGTCAAAATTTAGATTTGCAAAATTTTACGCAAATTGATTCGTAAGTACGACAAACAAAGTAAATAACAACACAAATCACGTTTAAATCAGAGCAGGTAGACAGAGCCCAAGGTAACAAGACCTAAAGGCCACGTTCAGCATGATTGTAGGCGTATAGGTGGAAAGGGGAATCAAATTAGAGATGGGTTGCCCTTTTCTTCGAAGCATAAACAAAACTCAAACAAAACTTTATAAAAGCCTAGAATTGATCAAAAACATTGACTTCTACGGTTCAAAAAGTCTGTTAACGAGTTAGTTTTACGTGATAGCGTCTGAATAAAACATATTCGAACTGCTAGCTCTGACGTCACGCGAGAAGATCGTGCCTCTCTATCGCTTGTTCCGCGCTCTCGCTTGCACCCTCTGACGTCACACGAAACGCAACGCTGAGTGATGCTTTTTCGTGAGTGCAGCCGGCGTTCATCGATTTATAAGACGTTATCATCGATTTATAAGCCAACGAGCATTTCATTTTTTACTAATAACTTAATTTTAATAACTTGAATATATTGTTACTAACATTAAACATTTACATATATGGATAAGGATTACTCAATTGTCTTGTCTGAAATAAATATTTTCATTTTCATTTTTTTTCATTTTTCATAAGGTACCTTGCATGGTAAAATGTCTTAATATTAACCTTTTCGACTCTAACGTCACATATCAGCACCGCAGGTTCAACGCCAACGACCTATACGTCCATTACTTCAATGAAAAAGCAGCCTTCGTTCAATTAGGCTTAGGTTCAACTTAAGGCATCGCAATAAAGAAGTCTGGCGTACGGGTGACGTCTCTTGTATTTGACGTGGCGGCGAAAAGGTTAAAAGATAAAAGTATCCTATGTGGTAAAGATAATTCGTGTTATGCACTGTCATAGTACTCTCAGTGGTAAATTTCGTAGAAATCCCTCCAGTCGTTACAGTACGACAGAGTAACAAACATAGATATACTCCGATTACCAACAGAGATATACTCACAAAATTACTCACTTAATATTAGTAGGCTTATTTTCGTTGCAAAAAACTGCACGGTCCCAAATTTACAGTCGGTTAAAAAGCAATTAACCTTTCGACATCTCGCCAGTGTTGCTATAATCCAATTCCCCGCTGACCTTTCATCTGGTGTTGCCAGCTAACGTCCCCCCCGAGATGTGGTATTTACGCGGCGCCATGGCGACTGGGGTATCAACAAGCTATCAATCTATTGGGGTGTGGGGCTGTCTGCTGTGATGGGATTTTTAGGGATATAAAGATACGATGTGAAAAAGTTTTTTTATTGCGAAGTTTTCAGGCAAAAGTCATCATTTTTGGTTGCCTCTATCTTATTAAAATACCTTGTAGGCAAATATGGGTAATAACTTACTATTTGGTGACCGTTGCGTTGCCACCCCGCGCAGAGGGATTACGTTATGATATGCTAAGATGATGATTATGATGATTGTTTGTTGCGCCTCTAATTTCCCTGGCTGTCTTACTTCTGCTATTATGGGTGGTGTAGGGTTAATAGCACGCATCACGGAACGATGAGTCTCCGGGTTCGATCTCGGTTTTTTCTATATGTTCTAGTTTTCAGTATCGTTTAGAAATGTATGTATGTATGTATGTATGTATAACTCTTTATTGTACATAAAACACAAGAAAAAGATGAATACAGGATAACACACATGCACAAAGGCGAACTTAATTTGAAATTTAATTTGTAACGGGTAAAATCGTAAATTCCTGATTCATTTGGTGTACCTACGTGCTTTCTACTGTTTAACGGCATTATAAGTGAGAATGATGGTGGTATCTGGACGAACTCTGCACAGGATCTGCAACCTGCAATAAATTAAATTAATTATTAATATGCTTATATTTAAGAACACCTATCTAAATTAAATTTTATTTATCTCTCAAAATCACAACACGACCCACCCTACTTTTTAATTGATCATGGCAACCCTACGCGAGGGCGCACGCCACAAATTGGCGGGAAAGCAGTTTGACAGATCATTTTTTATTCCGTTCGGAAATTCGGGCATCGGCCATTGTTCGACAGTGATTGCCAGGTGGCCAGGAAGTAACGGTAAAGCGTGACAGATTATTAATGCCTGAACGATGCCAGAGTATATGTTATCTGTGGGGTGATTCGTATTGATCTCCGGCAGTTATGGTGACCTACCTGCGAGTTAAGTTAATAAGGCCAGACGGCGCAGACGGTTGCCAATAAAATTATACATAGTATAAAACAAAGTCGCTTTACGCTGTCTGTCTGTCGGTCTGTCCCTATGTATGCGTATATCTTAACTACGCAACGGATTTTGATGCGGTTTTTTTAAAGATAGAGTGATTCAAAAGGAAGGTTTATAATTTATAATTCTGTACGCAGACGAAGTCGCGGGCAGAAGCTAGTTGTTAGATAAGATAAGGCTAACAACGCTTGAACGTAGATCAAAGGCATTGTAGCTTGTCTAAGTAACCATCGAACAAAATTGATTCCTGATCCATTGTGGAACCCTTGCACAGTAAATATCATAGTGACGTTACATTGAATTGGCAAAGAACTTTACTGTGAGAACGTTCTACGGTGGGTCAGGAATCGTTTTGTTCGTACATTGGTGTGTATATTTTATGAGAAATTACGAGAAAACTGCAACACATTCACAGTAGCGTAGCGTGGGTCTCGGCCGCCCAGGGCGGATGAAAATTTTTGCCGCCCCATTGCTTACGTATTTCAATATAAAGAGAAATTTTAAAGATTTTTTTCCGCAAGAAGTCATGTGTATTGTGCTTATTGTGGGATAAAAATAAAACTTGATACATTTTTAAAAGTTAAGTTATGAAAAATTTTGGGCTCCTTCGGTCCAAATTGTAAGTACGACTGAAATAGTTCAAATATTTATACGATATTATTGTTATTTATTCTGAAATTTTGCCGCCCCCTAAAAGTGGCGCCCGGGGCGGGCCGCCCCCCTCGCCCCCACTACGCTACGCCACTGCACATTCAGAAGATTCAGTGTACAGCAATAGCTTCAGTAATGTCACAGTAGTTTTCCGCTGAATATTCAAGAACCTTAAGAACAACAACTTTAGCTACCATAATTTACGAACCATTTTAGAGCCCTCTCATCTATTGCCCTTTTAACTTTCATTTAGTATGCTAGACCCACTCGAGAGCCTCTGAAATATGTTTAAGTAAAACCTCCGCTATTAAATAATGTCTATGACATCAAAAAAGTATTTTTTTCAATCAAGTCATACTGTCACACTTCTAAATTTCAGGCACACCATTTTATCATCAACCCAAGTCCATCCAAATCCAAACCAAATTCAGCCAAAAATAAACCAAATAAACCAACAGGACATTAAGCTGTTCGTATAAAAAAATCACAACTATCAAGCATACAGGTAAGAAAATATACACTTACCTCAGGTATTACCGAGTAAAGGTTATCGCACACATATCCGTTCGGCGCCAGATCGGCGCCGCCTCACCTCATCGGCTCGCCGTCATCCAGGCGTCGACCGTACGCAAGCTCGTAACGGAAGCGGCTCGGCGCTTTCGAGGCGTCCGCGCGGCTACAGCGCGCTTACCGCGAGCCGGCGACTGGTTGGCGGCTAGCGGTCAATGTCGACGGTAGGCGATGTCAGAGAGGCAAGCGCGCCGGTGACTCGACGTAAGCGCGGTGACAGCGAGTTGTCCACGCACTGCTAGCTATGCCGAGGCGAGGCCTTGCCGCTCCGAATCCTATAAGTGTGCGTTGCAGTATGGGGTGTCATACAAAGAGTACTGAGCGGGCCGGGTTGAGCGGGTGCCGTGTCGGCGCGGAGCGATTAAATGTGCGTCAACTATTTATCATCCCAATAAGTTATTTAATAGAAGTAACATAAATAATTGCTGATAAATTGAAGATGAAACTCAAAGAAGAAAGAGTTATCCAAGAGTTTGCCGCTGATCATCCACCTTCTTCTGTTGACAGGTCTAACAGTTGTCAAAAACGTCAAGTCGTGCGAGAATGTCGTCGAAAACGGTGCTACAGAAGAATGTCAACATCCCGATACATACCACAGACTTGTCAACGTTTGATGAAAGCTACTCGTTCATGAGAGAGAAGTTCCAAGCGGAGATGAGGAAGATTAGCATTGAGATGGATAAATTTAGGTAAGTACCTGACGTAAGTCTCCGTCGACGAAGAATGTAGGGAACATTTACTTAAAAACTTGGACTGGGCTCATGACCCTTGCCTTAAACCGTACA
This sequence comes from Pandemis corylana, assembly GCA_949127965.1. Lineage (NCBI taxonomy): Eukaryota > Metazoa > Arthropoda > Insecta > Lepidoptera > Tortricidae > Pandemis > Pandemis corylana. The sequence continues at coordinate 5,790,430 of OX421871.1, forward strand.
ATGAAGCCTGCAGCATATTTCGTCTCAATAATGCGCATGTGCGCGAGGTATAGCAGCAATATTATGCAAAATTCACAAAGTTGGCGCATAACTTCGGTGGATAAAAATAGATAGTTCGAAACATTCCTTATGAGAAAGATAATTGACCATTTAAATGTATGGTTAATGTTATGTGTAACAACAACAACAACGAAACTTTTTTCTTTAAGTCGTCTTGTATTGCTTAGGAAGCAGCCATATTTCTAAACTCTAACCTTATTTTCTTTGCTAGTGTGATAGGGACACCAAATATTGTTATTTTTCAATTATGGGTTATGGGTAAAGCTATACCAGAACAATACAATACTATCGTATACTGAAACCTACTTAAGTATTGTAAAAAGGTACCTTATGCTCTACATAATCCCGTTGTCACCAGCTCTGACCTATCTCGCCTCTACGGTTCCCCGGCAATCAACAGTTTAGCGACCTCACCGCATAACGCAAGCGTGACGTCACCACAAGATGCCAGTGTGACATCAAAGAACACGAGCCTAACATCGCAGAAGAAGGCTTCAGCTGCGCAGAAGAAAGGAGGCAAGAAGAGGAAAAGCAATGCCGATGAAGCGGGTGGGAGGTCGCCAGAGCCGACGGTGGTAGAGAGCCTGCAGGCGGGGACAACGGAATTTGCAGGAGCAACTGCACAGGACAAATCTTTGGCCGCTGACCAGGCCAATTGGGCCGCTATAACGGAGTCGCCCCTGATTTTGGAAGAAGGCGATGGGAAGAAGCTGAAGTTGCAGTTTGATGTCAGTCAGTTTGATCCCGCAGAGGTAAGTAAATTATTTTGCTAGAATTTTACCGTCATAAGAAACTTTCTGTGATAAAGGCTATGTTATTGCAAAAACGTCTGACTCGCTGTGCAGATTCTAGTTGAATTAAGTTAGGTACCTTTCTAAATAAGTTTACTTCAATGTGTGTAAGGCAAATCTGTTAATAATACCTACCTTTACACTGATGGATAAGCTTTATTAAAGTAATTTAATACTGGTCTGAGGTGTACACGGCGTTCCTAACTCACGTCACTTTTTCGCGTCTTTTTTGCCATCGCTCTTTGCATTCTATGATGCAATTAACGGCATTTTATCTATGTCGTCTATGTTTTCTATCTGCTTACATAAAACATCTCTTTCTATTGAGCATTTAATTATTTTTATTATCTAGCCTAAACATACGTTCTACTTTTTGTACAGACCTCTCAGTTTTCACGCGGGCCCAGAGTGCATTGAATTCAATAACCACACGACTGTTTTAAATTTTTCTCAAAAGGAAACTTACTGAAAAGCACCTTACTGTAAATTCTCTGTGATTTCACACATGAACCTCGTAAACCTCGAGATAAAAAGTCATTCAAAACCACTAGCGCTACATGTACTTGTATACTTACCGCTAAATGTTAAAGTTCGGTTTTCTCTCCCTAGGTTAAAGTACAGATCGTAAACGACGTGCTGCACGTCAAAGCGAAGCACGACGAAAGAACGGACAACATCCTAGTTCTTCGCGAATACAATCGCCAGTTCATGATGCCGAGGGGCATTGACCCTGAGACCGTGGTGTCTTCGCTGTCCAAGGATGGGGTACTCACTGTGGAGGCGCCGCTGCCGCAGCTGGTGTTGGAATTAGGCAAAGAACTGGAGAAGATGAAGACTGACAAGCAATAAAGATATGATTTGACTGGGAAAGTTCTTTCATTTTTTAGAGCCATAAATTCTTGAGTTTGAGATGAATCTGGTTAAGAACTTGAAGATACTCTTTTGTTATTAGTCTACAAGCAAATCACATAATAAGCTTTTATTTAACTTGCAACGTATGTAAGTATGCTTGTCCGGGTGGAATTTTGCGGCTCAATGAAGCAGTTATATATTTAACCGATTGAACTGAAATTTTGCAAACTTATGCAAAGTTCTGGTGATCTACCCAGGATCGTCTCCGCAGGAGGGAATTCTTCAACGGTTGGTCCGATAGTCTTGAAGTTTGGTACACAGGATAGATGACAATGCAAATGCAGACAGCAAAAAAGTTTGTATTACAAAAATGAAAATTTTGACAAAATTTTTAAAGAAGGTACGTTTAAAAGAAAAAATAGCAGCCGTGTTGCAGTTGGAGTCGACTCTGGTGGTACTGAAACTAGATCATCTAACAGCGACCGCTTGAAGCAATCCGTCTATGGCCCGCCAAAGAAGTGGTAAATTTATGACATTGAAATGAGTTCAGCTAACGTTACTAATATTACATACATACATACATACATATATCACGTATTTATCCCATATGGGGTAGACTGAGCCCAAGGTAACAAAACCTTAAGGCCACGTTGAGCATGATTGTGGGCGTATAGGTGGAAAGGGGAATTAAAATAGTGATGAGTTGCTAGCCACATCGCCTATAACATGATTCCTGAAATTTTCACCCATTCCCTCGATGGGCTTTATAACCCTTGAGAATAGTATTTCTTTAATTTGTACCGAGTTTCTCTAACTACATACATACATATATCACGTCTTTATCCCTTACGAGGTAGACAGAGCCTAAGATAACAAAACCTTAGGGTGCGGCTCCACTGAGGCGGAGACGAGCGGAGCGGAGAGGAGACGTATGGGGATCGACCAATCATATTACATTCATATTACATGAAATCCACATCTCGTCTCCGATCTGTAATATGATTGGTCGATCCCCACACGTCTCCTCTCCGCTCCGCTCGTCTCCGCCTCAGTGGAGCCGCAGCCTTAGGCCATATGTAGCATGTAGGTGCTTAAGGGTGTGTAGGTGCAAAGGGAAATCAAAATAGTAATGGGAAGCCCATTCCCTCTATGGACTTTTACCAACTGCGTGGGAAGAGAAGCAACTGGTAAATTCTATGTTTTTTCTTTACTCCCAGACCAGTGTGGAAGCAATTCCCTTCCTACTGTTTTATTATACATAACCTACATACATACATACATGCTACATACATACATAGTACAGATAATAATAAGCCGTGTCGGCCAGCCGTGCTATTTTACGGCGACATAAAAGCACCCATTAGTTTTTCTCCGCAGTTATCTATATTTATGTGTGGACATAGGGAGTATTATGTATACATAAGTAGACATAGGTGTGTGGGTGACGTGGCTGCGGCAGATAAACACCGACTGAAAGGCACACATTCACACTTTGTGTCAAGCTTGGGGTGCACCGGGAGGTAGTTTCAGATGAATGTAAATTAGTATATGTAAATCATTATTTACATAATGAAGTGGAAATGAGAGGCCAATAGGCGGTGACGATGGAATGATCCTGGATAGAGCGGAAGCCTGTGGTCATCAGTTGAAGATGATGACTTAACTAAGATTTTGATACAGCATGGAAGGTAAACGAGTAAGTAATTACAAGTACCTAATTAAGTAATTACGAATCCCCATCGTGGTCCGCAACACCTAAGCTTTATTTATCTTCTTTTTATGGTGCCTCTCCATCTAGTGAAGGTTGGCAGTCAGCTCCGCATACTTTACACGGTCCCTGGCCAGGTTGAAAAGCTCCGCTGCACTTGCGATTCCAGTCCATTCTCGCTTTATTTATAATAATAATAATAATCATTTATTCGCATTAAATGTGGTTAACAAAAGTTCTTAAGCAATATATTTTAAAAAGTTCACACATTTAGCTGAATTACAGCATGCAAAATACACCTTATTTGTTCTAGTGATTTTACCGCCTATGACACAGCTGCGCAAGCACTGATGTTTGGCGGCAGGATTTAGTGAGTAAGATGGTAGCAATCTGACGGACCATTTACGAGGTCCTACCACCTATCTGCCATTTTTTTATGTGATAGGGCTCAAACGACCATTTGCTGATTAAATCGAGATTATTTTTTTCCTGCAGCAGCCTAAGCGTGAGTTGCACAAGTTACTTTAACAATAACGGCCGATTTTGACATAATATTTCATAGGTTTTCTGACAAAACTCGTTGGTTATGGTTAACGTTATTGTTAAATTAACTCGGTGCGACTCACGCTAAAATTTGTAGTCTAAGGTAAAGTTGCCGACAGAGACCTTACCATGACGTCTTAATGCGATCCAATTCCGATTCAATTATACGTTTTAGCTGTCATTTTTGACACTTCTAGTATGGATTTAACAGCGATCTAACTTTAGTTCGGCTTTTGACCGTGTTCTACCGTACAGCGTTGCTGACATTTTTGTCACAAGATATTTGAATACTGTATTTATTACTTTGACATTGGCGAAATCATCGCATCGATCGATCGGGCCGTATTAAAAAAATAAGTAACTTTGATTCGGAATGCATTAAAACGACATTGTAAGGCCCCAGAAGGCAAAGTTGACATTTTTAAAGCATTTCTTTGCCCTGTGCGCCGCCGGCCTTAGCAGGTCACCTGGATATTCACACGCGTGTGCGGTGTTGATGCGGCGTGTCGCCATGGCAACGCTTCCCAGAAGACCGACATACATAAATAAGATATACGGAGCGCGGTGGTTTGAGAAAAATCGAGCGCCTTTTGGTGCGTTTGGAACAAAAAAATAAAGACAGGAGCTAGATTTTTAAAAGTAGCTACATCACTCGGAACGGGATTGCCCAAAACAGCAGCGCGATAGTTATCTTTGCCAGTTTCAAATGGTAGGTACTTTCGAGTGATGTGATTTCAAAAATCGGACCCCTGGATACCAGCGTTTTTTTTACAACCTTTATATTAACTTGCAACGTATGTAAGTATTTATCTCCGGGTGGAATCTTGCGGCACAATTTTGAAGCAGAAATCATATTCTCTTTGCAGATATCTTTAACCGATTGAGCTGAATTTTGCATAGGTACTCAAGTAAGTCGGATCGGATGATAATACAATGTGTTAGTCGAGTTCTCGTGACCCGGCCAGGTCCGTCTCCGCAGGAGGGAACTCTTCAACGGTTGGTCCGATTGACTTGAAATTTGGTAGACATATGTAGGACGGATGACAATGCAAGTACAGTCAACAAAAAAAGCTTGAATTAAAAAAAATTACAAACTTATTTAAATGTAAACTTATATATTTATTTTCTGTTAGATAAGTATTAGCTGTTGTCCGTGATTTCACCCCCATTCCCATCCCCATTCCAGTTCCTTCTTCTTTTTTTCATAAATCTTTTTCATGAGAATAGAATAGAATAGAAGACATTCATGATAATAAAAATAATATATGTATAGATAGATAGATTTAAGCGCGATTGAGAAATGTTTTGCGTATTAGTATTAATTTAAAAAAATTGTGGCGAACTCGCTGCCTACAAAATAAATCAGAAACTAAGTAGGTACGCGAGATTCCCTGTAAAATAGCTTTGTAATTTGATAGGTTTCTTATCGCCGCCATCTTATTGGATTTGGTCGTTGCAGGTCTTCGCGAGATGTCACTTTAGCTGAGCGCGTGGATGTTTCTATTTCATAATTAAAATAGTGCCTTACCTTTTTTACCTTTATTTATTTATATAGAACAATGTTTCTTAACCTTTTTTAGTCACGGACCCCTAGCAAATCTAGCACAATTTTCAGGACCCCTTAATAAAAAGGAATCTGAGCGTACCGATCACGACACTTGTGGTGGCATATATTTATATTGTAAAATGGTCCAGAGATGGGACTGCGGACCCCTAAACATACACACACGGACCCCTAGGAGTCCGCGGGCCACAGGTCAAGTAACACTGCTCAAGAAGCTTTGATCATTTTAATGAACCTGCTAGCATATTCTAAAATAACTATTAAAAATTTAAAAAGAAACCCTACGCAAAAAAGACTGCTAGTTTAAGAATCAACCCTTAAAAGTAAATCAAAAAAACAATTTTATGCCAAATTATTGAGATACAGGTTTCGTCAAAATTGACTGGGAAACACTGACATATCCAAAAGAGTAAACCCCCAAATTCTGCACAACTCACAGACCACCTACCCCATTAGACATGTAATACAAGGCAGCATTTTCTGGATCCCATTTGCGCAATTGCGCCTATAACTTCGAACGCAAACGCGCGCTCATTCAGTAGTGACCAGGAAACAGACCCGTAAGCAACGAGTTACTGTGACCTAAAAACTACAATACTAAAAATACAAAAAATGCCAGTTTGCGCTGTAAGGTGGTGTAGAAGCAACAGTCGCAAAAATAATTACAATAAGGATAATATCACGTTTCATCGGTTAGTACAAAGTAACGATAATACGTTAATAACAAAAAATCACGGAGTTCTAATAACACTGGTCGCTAATTAGTACCAAGTCTATGTATGTCCTTGTTTAGCACGCTTTGCGTCGCGTTACATCTCTTTCTTGCATTGAACGGCACTCGTAAGTAGAGATGCGACCAAACTGTATCGATATAACACAAGATTCGGAAGCTTTTTAAAGGCCAGATATGGCAGATTTTTAGAATATTCGAAAGGTGGACCATGCACACTGGCGCCGTAACGCGTTAAGTTACGAAGCGCTTTTCCGGTTACCTTCCCAGAAGAAGTTATCACTTTAAAATGCACATGACAGTTTTTTTTCAGCTTGCGTTGCTCCCAAAATCTAACCAGTATCGATATACAATATCGACATACCCTCATCTCTTTTTTTCTTTCTCCGTGACGTCACCCCTACCTCCCGCTAACGTCGCATTCTCCCAATGTTGGCAGAAGTGTTTGCTTAGAAATTCGTAAAGATGGCAGGTCTCTAGGGTAGGTGGTCTGTGGCACAACTCATCCCTCGTCGCTCGAATCTGAAATTTCTAAACTACCTACCAAGACCGTAGAAACATTTATTACCTTGTACATCCCTCACATACCTTAATTCATTCATTTCTTTGATTGTCCTTGAAAATTGGAATAATGCAAATGGATTTTTTTACGAATAGATTTGACTTTCTCAATAAAGTTTACAGGTTATTATTTGCTGACATTGCGTTAAAAATTGTGCTAAGTACAGAAGCAGTTAAAATTGTCGTTCATTTATATAGAAAAAAATCACATTAATTAATAAAATAATTTTTCACTTATTTTTTTTTGCTCTTCCATGCTGGTCGGGGAGTAAAAAGTTTTTATTATATTTTTTATTGGGAGCTATTTGCCGTACCGTACCGTTTGAGAATCACAAATTGGGTGTGCTTACTCATAATAATCACGATCAACGTCTGGACTTGGCCTTCGAGTACTCCGGAAATTCGTAAAAATCGGTCCAGCAGTTTCAAGTATACCTATATCAGCTTTTTTTCCAAATAGATGTAATGCATTTTTGGCATAGTATTGTTTTTTTTTCTTATGATTACTTAATTAATGATTGGGGAGTATCTACAATTTTTAATTTAATGTTATGTGTGAAAATTGACACTAAAGGCTTTATTTCATGTACTGTTGTGCAGTGTCCTCCTCATCGGTGTTGACGACGGCGACCCTGACTACAAAAAGAAACAATTACACACAAAATATATAACGATTCTTTACAATTTTCTACCATGGGCCCTAATGTGGCTCGCTAGACCGAACTTTCTCCTGTGATAGGGTATTTAAAAGCAAGTTCGGTCTTGTTGCGCAGTAGGTAGGTACTGAAGAATTATGGGCAAAACGAGGGCAGGGCTGGGGCCCGATTTTTGAAAGCACATATGTGAAAATACCACTCGAAAGTGGTATAAATCAGCTTATATCTTCTAAACTACAGCTCTTATCAAAGTTTTGACTAGTTCACAAGATTAATGAGAGCTGTAAGTGTCTTATAAGCTACTTGTAATTAAATCCAGGACAATTTTTTCACCGCTCGAGTGGTATTTTCACACGTGTGCTTTCAAAAATCGGGCCCCTGGCGAAAGTAAAAACATTTGTGATTGGCAGCAAAAATATTATCAGCGATGACTGAGCTGTTTTGACTTGGCTCGTGCCGTTTTTAAACATGGAAGTCAATTGTTTTTTAACTGAAGCGGACAAGTGAAAATAAAGTTACCGTTTCATGGAAGTATAATGTTTAACTACGGGAGCTCGAAGGTAATCGTGGTCTATCCTGTTGATAATGCATACATACATACATATATCACGTCTTTACCCCTTACGGGGCAGACAGAGCCCAAGGTAACAAAACCGTAAGGCCACGTTAGCATGATTAAGGGCGTGTAGGTGGAAAAGGAAATCAAAACAGTGATGGGTTGCCAGCCGCATCGCCTATATCATGATTCCTAAGACTTTCGCCCATTCCCTCGATGGGTTTTTACCATCTGCGCGGGAAGAGAAGCAACTGGTAATTTTTTTTTACTCCCAGACCAGCATGGAAGTAAATGTTGATAATGTCTTATGTTTATAAGTACTTATTAACCGCCGCGACGCAAAAAGAGGTGTGTTAAGTTTGAAGTCGATGTGTGTGTGTATCTGTGGCATCGTAGCTCTCAAACGGATAGACTGTTTTCGATGCGGTTTTTTTCATTCGGAAGCCAGTTTCCTTGCGGTGGTTTTTAGTTATGTTTGGTAAAAATCGGTCCTGCAGTTTGAACAGTATCAGCAATTTTCCAAAATGATATATTAGGTATTTTGAGCATAGAATTGAATTAATGCGTGGGAGCTTTTTAAATTTTTAAATTTATACGTCTTTATCCCTTACGGGGTAGACAGAGCCTAAGGTATTAAGACCTAACCACCAGCATAATTGTAAATTGTTGTTTTAAATTTATGTACACACAGGAAAGATTAGAATGAATAAAGAAAAGCTGATGATTTGTGATAAATTCGTGATTTGAATCAAATCATGAATTTATTGAATGACATAATAACAAGTAACACGTCTTTATCCCTTACGTGGTAGACAGAGTCCAAGGTGGCAAGACCTACAGGCCACGTTTAGCAAGATTGTGGGCGTTTAGACGGCAATTTCTTTTTATTTTACATAGAAAATGTTGTTACAAAAACTACAAAGCAAACACTCGCCGTACTACAAAGCACCGAAGCTTACGAACAGGTAAATCGAACGGGCGACCCTCCAATATCTGCGCCCTAAGACTCCTGACTTCCGGGGCAGGGGTTCGGTTCCGGTCGGGCGTTGGGGCGAGAAGTTACCATGGCGATTGGTACAGGTGATTGAGCAATTCTGCTTACGAAGTAGGTTTTCTAAAGGTAACATACATATATCACGTCTTTATCCCTTACGGGGTAGACAGAGCCTAAGGTAACAAAAGCTTAAGGTCACATTTAGCATGATTAAGGTCGTTTAGGTGGAAAGGGAAATCAAAATTGTGATGGATTGCTAGCCGCATCGCCTACAACATTATTCCTATGCCCATTCCCTCGATGGGCTTTTACCATCTGCGCGAGACGAGAAGCAACTAGTAAATGCTATGCTTTTTCTTTACTCCCAGACCAGCATGGATTCTTTTTAAATTTTACTGTTATTATGTTCTATAAAGTACAACACACGAGGTTAATAACTTAGTCATTAAAATAACTTACCTAATTAATTAATGTTGACATTGTATCGAACGTAAAATTGTGATTTGTCTTAATCTTAAGCCTGACTGGCTGTTGAGTTTCTTTCGGCGTTTCTTCTCAACAGTGTCTCCTTTTGCGAAATGCCAGTAGACTCATGACGTGTAAAAGTGCCTGTACGCCTTCTTACTGAATAAAGATCATTTATTTCATTTAAATTATACTGCCGAACATAAATAACGGGTCACTTTTCATACGAAGTTGTATGTTCTACTGAGTTATTGTAAGTTAAATTAAGCTTGATCGGAAGCTAATAAACTTAATGACTTATGTGAAATGAAACATTACGCCGAATTAGTCACAGATCAGCACAATGGAAATCAAAACGGGTTCCACCCTCCGTGACAGACAGACGTACAGGGGCACAGGTGGGGTGCCGCCGGAAGTCCGATGTGGGGAGATTGACAAACTTGGTAGGGCTTCAATGGCAAGACCAAGTAGGTACTTTTTAATGATAAGGCTAAGAAAATGCAATGACATTGTGGGATTGAAACACTTAAGCCTTCGAAAAACCTTATGAAGTTGCTTAGTAGGTGTTGCAAGCTTAAAATGAGGATCAGATTTTTAAAATCACTCAAAAATTGTGCTGAATTGGAAAAAGGGTATATAGAAAAAAAGAAAACAACTGCTCTAATTAATCTTGTGAATTAGTCGAAGTTTTAACCTGAGCTTTAGCTCCGCAGCAATGCATTGTTTTTTTGTATTTTTGCGAGTGGTACACACCGTAAACAGAGTCTAAGGTAACAAAACCTTACGGCCGCGTTTAGCATGATTGTGGGCGTATAGATTTTTTTTTTTTTATGTGAATAGGAAGGCAAACGAGCAAGTGGGTCACCTGATGGTAAGTGATCACCACTGCCCATAGACACCCGCAACCCCGGGGGGATTGCAGATGCGTTGCCAACCTAGAGGACTAAGATGAAATGCCTCTTGTGCCCGTAATTTCCCCGGCTGTCTTACTCTCCACACCGAGAAAAAATAGATAGATAGATAGATGGAAAATGGAATCAAAATAGTGAGTTTGCTAGCCACATCGCCTATAACACGATTGGTTTTCGCTCATTCTCTCGATGGGCTTTTACCATCTGTGCAGGAAGAGAAGCAACTGGTACATTCGATATTTTTTCTTTACTCCCAGCCCGACATGGAAGAACTATATACTTACTATGGATATATATATAATAGGTATGATTCATTCACTCATATTCAATATGTACTTATTGCATAAAAAAGAGACAAAGGGGAAAAATATGAAACCACATGCCAACGCTTAAAATTACCGCAATATAATAAACTAGCTTCTTCTTTTTTTTTATACGTGAGTTATCCGTTTATGTGTAATTATAACTAGCTTCTGCCCGCGACTTGCCCGCGTATAATTAGCAATTGACATGTTTATCGCTATCCCTCAGGAACTATGCAATTTCCGGGATAAAATGCAGCCTATGTGTTAATCCTTCCTTACAAATTTTATCCAAATCCATCCATTCATTTCAGCGTGAAGAAAGAACAAACATACACTCACTCACTCGTCACAAACTTTCGCATCACTACATAGTATAAAACAAAGTCTCTGTCCCTATGTATGCTTAACTCCTCCACTTCCTGCCCTTCCATCCTCAACATCTTGATGGTTGGCAGTCAAGTACCGTGCGTTTTAAACGCAATTTCTTTCCTCGTACGGTAAAGATCTCGAACCAACTTCCTGCTGCAACATTCCCTGAGCGGTACAATTTAGGGATCTTTCAAAAGCGAGCCTTCCTGTTGCTCAAAGGGCCGGCAACGCACTTGTGATTCCCCAGGTCTTGCAGGTGTCCCTGGGCGACGGTGATTGCTTTTCATCAGGTGACCCGTCTGCTCGTTTTCCCCCTCTTATATATATGTAAAAAAACTCTTTAAAACTACGCAACGGATTTTGATGTGGTTTTTTTTAATAGATAGAGTGATTCAAGAGGAAGCTAGGTTTAATGTATAGTTCTACGCATACGAAGTCGCGGGCAGAAGCTAGTTTGTAACATTAGTAGGATTATCTAACAATGCCTGCATCGGCGTATTTGTCTCATTAAAAATGTACGCTGGTCATTCCCCCGTAGGTTTTTCTTATTGATTGTGATTCGTGAAGTCATAAATTAGGTACTTTCTTATATCAGTTGGCTTGATAGATGCGAGTCTCGCATGCTACAGTGACAATGACTGATAATTTGTCAATGTAATGATTTGTATTCTGTTTGTAGATAACATTATTTTGTCAGCGAGATGCCTACAGAGTCACTAGTGTAAGTTTTCGCATGTAAAAACGTCTCGAACGCGTTCACGTAAACGTCTCAATTACTATGGAATAATTGGCAGCGCCACTAGCGGATCGAAACGACAACAACGTAGGAACAGTTAGTGCCTAATTATTACAATCACTACATACCTAGTATAAAACAAAGTCGCTTTCTCTGTCCCTATGTCCCTATGTGCCTGTGTCCCTATGTATGCTTATATCTTCAAAACTACACAACGGATTTTGATGCGGTTTTTTTAATAGATAGAGTGATTCAAGAGGAAGGTTTTTATGTATAATTCTACGCAGACGAAGTCGCGGGCAGAAGCTAGTAATTTATAAAACACGTGTTAAATTCCTTTGGACTCAAAAGCATAACATAATCTAATTAATTGTCTGCGTTAATGTTTAATTGAATCGAATTGAATCAAATATACAACATAACATAGAGGGAATGGGCATAAGAATCATGACTTTTATAGGCGATACGGCTAGCAATCCATCACTATTTTGATTCCCCTTTCCACCAATACGCCCGCAATCATGCTAAACGTGGCCTTTAGGTCTGTCTACCCCGTAAGGGATAAAGACGTGATTTGTGTATGTGTGTGTGTGTGTGTGTGTGTGTGTGTGTGTATATATAACATAACAACGTTTAATTAAATTGCATAAACCAAATGATTTCCTTATCCTTCATGGTTTGGCCACAAAACAGCAGCTATTGAAACCACAATAAGACTAAATACATAAAAAGATCAGTTAGGTATCGCTATGTATTTTAGGTACAGTCCAGGGCATAAATATAGGGGGTGTCCATTAATTACGTGAGGCATTTTCAAGGATTTTTTGACCCCCCCTCCCCCCTACCCCAATCTCACGTGAGATTTCTCAAAACTTGTAGTTTGGGTTTTAAAGTATTGGAAATATAGACAAATATAATTGTGTCAGATTTTGTCATATTTTATTCAAGATACGTTTTTTTATTTTCATTCAACTTTAATTTAACTTAATTTTCACGCAGTTTACACCATTTTCCGCAAAAAAAAATTAACACACTTTTATGCCACAAACAATAAGGCTCATGTTTAATAATAAACGAGCATGTATGAAGAGATTGATGACTGTGGATGAAGCGAAAGAAATATGCCAGAATCGTAGCAAGTGGAATAAAGTAGTCTCTGCCTACCCCTGTGGGAAAGAGGCGTGACGGTATGTATGTATGTATGTATGTAACAATAAGGCCGGTGACACATATATTTGACATGATGGCTGTATCAATACCGTACATATAAAATGCGTGTGTATTACGTACATAATGTAAGCCGACACAAGTCAGCACGACCAACCACTTACAAGAGTGGGTCGAATTTGACTCTGAAGATTTAAGCTGACCTTATAAACAGAGCAGAATGAAAAAAAACAATTAACTAATTTAAGAAACTTTGATTAGCCGATATGAAGCGAGACGAACCGACACTTGAAAATGACCGACAATACAATACAACACAAATACTCTTTATTGAACACCACAAATAAGTACAAAACAATACAGAATCAAAGAACAAAGTAGACAATAGGCGGTCTTATCGCTTAATAGCGATAACAACCAATAAGACAGTGAAATAAGTTGGAGACAGCTTAAGTAGGTGGCGGAAACAAATAGACAGGATAAACGCAGGATAATAATAAAAACAACAATATTAACATAAATAAGACAGTATAAGTAGTAAAAGGAAGAATTCTATGAAAACTTCACAAATTGACTAAATAATATTTTCTACTAAGTATTAAACATGACAATAATTTATATGTAGTAGATTTTATCTTCTTCGTGTCTATTATTCGTTAATTTTCATAAAATAAATTTAAATAAAATTCAACAAAAAAACAGCTTCCACCTACTTGCCTACTCTACTTAATCATATTTCAATTTTTTTTTTAATTTGTATATAGACTTTTCGTATCGATTCGTTACGCTGCTGTTACACTAGATGGCGCTGCCAGACGACGCGTGCGCCCGCGCCCGCACACCTGTCGCAGGAAGCTCTACACATGACCTGCTTCAGAAGGGGGATTAATTAAGCTTCTGTAGGTGTACATAAATGGATATATATTTTATAAAAACACAAAAAAGTGACAACAACATGTGCTGAAATTGTTGCGAATTCGGAATAAAAGGGTTATGTTGTTATTATTATTAGTTATTTACTTTGGTCTCCGCGATATAGGGAAGTTAAGTCATGAGGACAAGTTAAGTGATGGCGTCATTGTAACTGCAATAAATAAGTAATTAGTAAAAAGAAATAGCTTGGGGCAACTGAGCTACTCCGCTACTCGCGTGCAAGATAACCAAGCTTGTGTGAAATATGTATGTTTTTCATGCAATCCCTCCATCCGCTACTGCCAACAAAACACATCTAAATCCGACAAACTTTATTATCCCTGACACCACACAAACACTGGCGCGTTTCGATCCCTCTACGGGATCATTATCAAAGTTTAATGAGCACAACTGTTACACATGCAAACCTAACCTACACAGTACGACGTTATCTTGCACGTGAGTAGCGGAGTAGCAAGGTAAATATTTTTTGTTCATTTTACGTTAAATTCTGTTAAAAATCATCCGCATCACAGTTTAGAATTAGGTACATTACGATAGATAAAATTCAGAAACGATTCGTCATTTCAATGCATTGTCTTAATGCTCCCATGTGGATGTAAACAAGAACAATGCCTCTGTAACCGACCTTGACCCCACAGAATCAGATTAACTCATCTACATGTTGATATATCCAGCTAAATCGCATCATCTCATCTTTTATGCCGAGTACTCATCTGTGAGCTGTAAACATTACACGGTAAAAAAACCCTAGTGTGGACGTAGGTAGGTAACGAGCCTGCGCGAGCGGATTGCCACGTTCACACTTGGGTTTATTGGCTAGTGTAACACGGAAAAGTTCCGCACAGAGCACAGCACAGCAGCACACACACAGAGACAACACAGCAGAGCACAGTTCCTCGTGTGCTTTATAAAGAACAAATACATTTTAGTAATAACTGCCGGATGTACTTTACAAAGAATAAATCAATCAACAACAAAAAAATTATATGATAAAATAATTTCCAAAATTACAATACCTACTGGTAAATCCTATCTTAGTCTTAAGCACTATAGTACTATATAATGTTAAAGAATAAGACAAAAGAATTACTTAATATTAAACAAGACAATCAAGTTTGGAAATTCAAAGTTAATATTGTACCCAGCGTCATTTGGCATAATGAACCTATAAATAAACCATAGCCTTTACGATGATAAAAAACACGAGCTAAATAAGGACCTTGACATACACGAAAAACAATCGAAACTTCACTACGTACTTAACTACATAATTAATTCATAATTATGCATAATTAATAAACCAATAACCTACGATTACGACTACGAGTACCAGCTATAAAACACTGGCCGTCTCGATTCCATTGGCCCTTGGCGTTTAAAAAAAAAGTCACGTTCGAAGTTCAAAGCTTTCAGATAAAATTATCTCAGTTGCGTCTTGAAGCGAGACGATCCTGCGGACATATCTAGAAAGAGAGAGTGTAGCGCGGCCGCGTCAGTGGGAAGGGGACGGATGATGCGCATCTCGGCTGGATGCCAGAGCGGCAACGTCGCGTCGACCAATCGGTGGACTCGATTTTTTTACGTTTTTCGAAATTGGAATTGCCTTTTTCTTGTTTTATGAGTTTGGAAACTTGTGGATAAGAACAACTTATATTTTTGACATTGAAAATTAATTTAGTTCTTCCTGTTTAGCTACATTCTATGTACAACTCAAACTATCTTAACTTTGATAACTTTCTATTATAACAACATGTTCTAAATAATTAAGAATAAAAGAATAGGTACTTAAGTAATTAATTTAACTTATTCAACAATATTAATTAATTTTCGTAACGAATTAATGTGTCATTTGTCACTCCGTCATTATTAAGCGATTAGAAATATTTAGTAAAAACAAAAGCAACAAAGTATTCGTTCAGGAAGTGATAAGAGAAAACATTACGCTCGTGAAAATATGTATAACGACGGAGTGAATAATACTTGAAGTGCGAGGCTTTATTGAAACGAAGGGTTCCGCGTCTTCATTTTCTTATCTTTTTTGTAAAACTCGGATAATATCTCATGGGGTCACACTTCCTTGTAATAAAGTAGGTATAGCTTAAGTTAATCTTTAAACCAGAATAAATATACGTAATATATAGCTATGAACAGTGATTTTGCTCGTGTGTAAGCTCGTGTGTTTGTCGTGTGAGATATGACTGTTGTTCTGGACTTTTACTTAAACTTTTGCTTTTAAATAGGTACATAGGCTATGTGGAATAGATTAAGTTAGGTTTATTTTAGGTGAAATGTCGATGGTTTTAGTATTAAATTCAGTTTCGACCAAACGATCATTCGAGCAAACATTCCATTAGACCAAATAATTATCCAACTATCCAATTAGACCCAATATTAATAAATATACAAGGTGTTTTAGAATTATTCTAAAATATTTCAGCAGGTGATCTAGTTCATTTTATTGGACACTCTTGTTAAGGTCTTATATCGTACCTAATTCTTGTTTCAAAAGTCGCTCTTTTGACGCCGCATAGTTTGAACATCGATAATGTATGATCAGAGGCCCGATTTTTGAAAGCACATGTGTGAAAATACCACACGAAAGTGATGAAAAATTGTGCTCAATTTGGAATATGAGTAGCATAGAAGACAATCACAACTCTCATTAATCTTGTGAATTAGTCAAAAATTTGATTAGAGCTGTAGTTTTGAAGACATAAACAAATTTATACCAGTTTCGAGTGATGTGCTTTCAAAAATCGGGCCCCTGATCATTAAAATATTCTGCAAAACGTGACAGGGGTGTTCAGTCTAACTACCATTTACTGAAATTTTCGAGATTGGTTTTTAGACACAGTGTATATACCTACGGAACCCCAAAAATATTGCGTGTCGTGAACCTGAAATGGAAGTAGACAAAATTTATCTACAGCACGTTGCGTTTAACGCATGGAGTTTGTTATAACGAGTGGCTGTCCGCAGGCCGACACTTGTCCGAATATATGGAAATTAAACTGTTTAGACCTAGTTTTTATTCACGCACGCTAGCGACAATGTTACGAGTAAAGAGAGACAGCCTTAAGGGTGGCACTCTGCTCGACCACTTCTATACTGTCTTTAAAAAATAAGCTATTGCAGAATTTTACAAATTTCGACTGGTATTATCGAATGACTGGATTTAGAAATCGATACCCAGATAAGATGGGAATTATGTATACCTAATGTACAGCGTGTACACTCGTGGTGTCTAGTACAAAGTTGTGCTCCATAAATATTCATATTGAGAGTAAGGTGGTGTGAACAAGGAAAAGATTTCTCAAATTTCCCAACAAGCGTGCTCTAAAAATAACAATTGTGTACACGCATACGATGTATTCCTCGTTGCATTTACTGAAAATACCTTTGGAAACTACCCGCCTTCCCAGAAGTCGGTTAAACACATCATCGAAATGCATTACATTATATGCGTATCACAGTACTTCATCTAAATGAAGCAAACGCATTCGAGCGACAAACTGTATCCGAGCCTCTCGCATCTAATAATATATTCAATTCACCCATCTGCGCTCGCGCAGGTTCTCACGACTCTATATAAGCTGCGCATGTGTGCGTACCACTAAAGGTTACCAAGTATCCTCGGGTGTTGCGAACATACCCGACTTTCAACTGTTTCCGCGTGTACGTGAAGTCAGTTTTGCGCCACGGTTACTGAGTTACTTACGTTGTTTTTAAGGGGTTCTGTATAATTTATTTCATTAGGAGAAGGCAGGATACATGTCCCTCTGTGCCTTAACGCTTCAGTGCTGTTGGTCCGAGCATGTCCAGACGAGAAAAAACATAATGACCCCCATCTTTATTTTATGCGAGCTCGCGGAGCGTTTAAGTGATGGAAGAAACTGGTACGTTTTATCTTTTGTTCAGTGGGTTTCCGCTGGCATAAATTACTGTGACAATAAATTGTGTGTCCTTAGCAATACCTAGCGAGCGCACAAGGTTGGCCTCCAATTGGTTTTCTTTTGCATAATTAAATAGCTGTATCAGCAGTGTGTTTATGGTAATTACAAATAGGTATTGAAATCAATTTGAACCAGACGGAATCGTGAAGTCTCAAAAAAGTGTAGCCATTGGAAAAAATATTAACTAAATTGCAAATCATCTATATCCCTAACGAAGTAGACAGACCCTAAAGTAAGAAGACTAAAGGCCATGTTGGTTATGGGCGAATTGGAATGGGGACAAATACTTCACGTAAAACAAACTGGCCCTTGTTGTACAAACGCTTTGATCGTCAAGTCACTTTGACATTTCGAAATAAATGCAAGGCTGAAGTGAGGAGTTCTGTGTCGAAATGGGCTTCATTATGGCAACAAAACTTAGACGAAATTATCGGTGTTACTTGGCCGTCACGTTTTGTGAAATGGACCTTTGCTTGGTACACTGGTTACCCCTTATTTGTTACATTTTATACGATATTAAAAGGTACAGTTACAACTTCATCTGGGGTGATGGCACCAGTAGTGATAGACACTATAATCGATCGACCGTCGATCGAATACGATCGATTGGTGTAGTAGCTTTGGCTGATCGACGTTGTTCAATACCATCGAACGACAACGATCGCTTGGTGTGCTAGCGTTGGTGTAGTAGAAACTATCGATCGACGTCGACTGCTCCATTCTACCATATCGACCGATGCCATCGATTGACGACCGATCGATCGGTGTGGTTACACCCTAAAACTGACAAACACCAGTAATGGGTTCTTCATTCATAATTTAAATATGAAGGATCCAAAATAGTTGTTGCAAAATAAAATTGCTATCCCTTTGTTACTTTTCAATAAGAGTTAATAATAATTCGTTTCTTGCGGCGCATTCTTCCTGGCAATGATGGGCTTTTTGAATGCGGTGGTAGTTTCAAAAAAGACATGTAAAAGAGCCCTTGCCGGCCTATTTTTCCAAGATAGAAGTTTTATGTTTATGTTGTTGGGAATTGAGGAAAACGAGGGCTTGCAAACACACCCACAAAACATCGAAGCAGCTCATGAGAAACATTTTAAAACCCTAAGGCAAGATGCGTCTTAGTCGCGTCACGCTTCGCCTACTCCGTCCCCTTGCCAGCTAAAACCTCCGTTCTAAATACACCTTAACAGTTAAAAAGCTAAGGTTTAAATTGTTACAGCGGTTATTTATAAATATGGAGCCACTGGGACTTAGGCTGCAAAAATAAAGGTTATTTGTAAGGCATTTTGTTAAGGACTCTTGTGTTCGCTTTTTATCGAGAAGCCTTTGGTACTTAAGTAATAATGTGAGCGGTGTAGGTCATTTTGCTTCCATGCTGGTCCGGCAGCAAAGAAAAAAACATAGATTATACCAGTTGCTTCTCTTCCCGGGCTGATGGTAAAAACCCATCGAGGAATGCGCGAAAATCTTACGAATCATGCTATAGGCGATGCGGCTACCATCACTATTTTGATTCCCGTTTCCACCTTCACACCCGCAATTATGCTGGTGGTTCGTATGATTTATTATAACAACTAGCTTCTGCCCGCGACTTTGTCTGCGTAGAATTATACATAAAAACCTTCCCCTCTATCTATTAAAAAAAACCGCATCAAAATCCGTTGTGTAGTTTTGAAGATATAAGCATACATAGGGACATAGGGACGGAGAAAGCGACTTTGTTTTATACTATGTAGTGAGTGATTCACAGAACTGTGTACACAGACTGAAGATGTATGTAAAGACAGGGCCAAATTTTGTGGGCTGAGTAGGTATAGTGGCGTAGCGTCCATAGAACTCGATTCCCACCGGCTCGCCTATTTTTAGGCAGTTGGGCACTTTTATAGTGCAGATTAGAGGAAAAGGCTGGTTAAATTACTTCGGCTTGCCTTCAGATATACTTCACGCCACTGGTAGGTATATCACATGATTGCTTGTTACTCACCAGTGTAGGTACCTACCTACCCAGTTCGATTTCACCGAGCAGCGGATTCTGCGTATCAAAAGATCAAGACCTCTTAAGAATACTAATGCAGAGATGGCATGCGCGGGCGCTGGAATTTGAACACGTATTTGAATATGGGATCGTTCAAGGAAAATCTGTAATTGTAAATAAAGTTAAATTTTGAGTGGTACGGCCTTGTGCTCTCGCCACCACCAATTACCACCATGTTACTGCTAATGTTAAGCATAATGGTGACCGTTTCACTTTTGCGAAGACACGTAACGCTGATGATCTATTTTTCATGTCTGTGTTTTTTTTTCTTCCATGCTGGTCTGGGAGTAAAGAAAAAACATAGAATTTACCAGTTGCTTCTCTACCCGCGCAGATGGTAAAAGCCCATCGAGGGAATGGGCGAAAATCATAGGAATCATGTTATAGGCGATGAGGCTAGCAACCCATCACTATTTTGATTCCATTTTCCACCTATACGCCCACAATCTTGCTAAATGTGGCCTGTAGGTACCTGTTACCTTAGGCTGTGTCTACCCCGTAAGGGATAAAGACGTGATTTGTGTGTGTGTGTGTGTTTTTTTCTTTTCTTAAAAAATGTGTGTATGCTCTTATATTTGTGTCTTATAAAAATGAATAAATGACTCTTTCCTTTCTTAATCTTACCGCCAAGTAGCAATGCTTGTGCTGCTGTGTTCCAGCGAATACTTTAAATACGTGCCAGTACAACCAGCTGTCTTACTCTCGACGCTGCACACAAGTACTGCTTGGCTGGGTTAGTGAGAAAATAAGTTTGTATTTTGGATAATTATCCAATAAGTTTAAATAGCCAAAGTTCTTCCGTTCTGGTCTGGGAGCAAAGAAAAACCTGTACCAGGGGGGCTTCTCCGAAACTGGATTTCCAAAGCTGGTGACAGACCGTCCCTTTCACTCTCAAATTAATGGCTATTGGTACGAGCGGAACGTCACCAAACGAACTTTGAAAATCTAATTTCGCAATACACTACGCTACACTACTGCTTCTCTACCCTCGCACGGGGGTGATTTTTGAAAGCACATGTGTGAAAATACCATTCGAAACCGGTGAAAAATTGCGCTGAATTTGAAACACGAATAGCATAAAAGACAGCTCTCATTAATCTTGTGAACTAGTCAAAACTTTGTTTAGAGCTGTAGTTTTGGTGATATAAGCTGATTTATACCACTTCCGAGTGATGTGCTTTCAAAAATCAGGCCCCAGATCGTAAAAGTCCATCAAGGGATCGGGCGGGAATCTTAAAAATCACGTCATAGGCGATGCGACCAGCAACCCATCACTATTTTGATTCCTCTTTCCACTACGCCCACAATCACGCTAAACGTAGCCTAATAGTATATTTTTTATCGAGGGACTAAACTAAGCCAATATATACCCGAGGTGGTTAGCCACCCGAGCGACAGCGAGGGTGTCTATTTATCCGAGGGTTTATATTGGCTTTTTAGTCTCGAGGTGAAAACTCTATTTTTCACTTCAATTGCGAGAAAAAAATAGTCAATTTAGTACAAAAAGATTTAATCAAAAAATGAAAAATAAAAAGTTAAATGTACAATTTGAATTATTTTTAATATTGTAAATTATGGTCGGTCCGGGAATATTGACACGCGTACTCGTAGCTTGTATTTGGGAATTTTGTGAGAAGTCTGATGTCAGCTGTTGTGTTAAAAGTCGGAGATGTCGGCAAAATTTCAGACTTTTCGTCACAGATCTCATTTCGATTATTCGACTGCT
This sequence comes from Pandemis corylana, assembly GCA_949127965.1. NCBI lineage: Eukaryota > Metazoa > Arthropoda > Insecta > Lepidoptera > Tortricidae > Pandemis > Pandemis corylana. The sequence continues at coordinate 5,812,054 of OX421871.1, forward strand.
GGAATTCATGTGACATATCAAGCGATGTAGACGGACGTGGCTCATTTTGTGAAGTTATGTTAATGCCTGATGTAATTTGCTGGGTGATGTTGTACTTATTTTGTATGGACTCTTCAATGTACCCTTCAGCTATTTGGTCCGACCTCCAACCACCATGTCTTTTAAGCTTTAACTATTTTCAAGTACTCTCCAGATATTACGAATTTTCGCTGTTTATTTGTCTTCGTATTAGGCAAATTTACAGCCTGTAATTTAGTGTCGTTTTCGACATGTGCCAGAGTAATGTTCACCAGTTCCATCCCTCTGCATGCGCCACTTATGCCGAAAATCAAGGCGACCTGTAAATAAGTTTTTGTTAAAAATATACATAACGTACTTGTTGCCTTTAATTGAATAATAAAAGTGTTAAAATTGTACATAAACATACCTTGGTTGCTAAATATTTTTCATTAGGAGCGTTATTTAAAAACGTTTCTACGTCCTCAGACGTAAAAACTTTCGACTTTTTTCTTTTATGTCCACTAGACAATCGTTTTAGCAATGCAATCAAATTTGCGTTTATTCCTCCAGTCCATAAAACTTTCATAGGTTTTTAAATAAATCTTTCTAGATTTCGGCGGCAAAAGATTATCAATTATGTCTTTTGCTCTTTGCTCGACATCATAATTTTCACTATCACTTGACGACATTGTGAGAATAATCAATTTATTTTAATCGTTTACGATTTACGCTCTACAACAATTCCAAAGTTTTCGCGGTATTTTTTTTTCCAACCAGACACAGATATAACAAAATCGCATCGGCGAAATGGTCCATACACAAACTGAAAAAAATAGAATGGCGCCACCTTCTATGCGGAAAAAGCATAGAACTAAGTCCACGTAGACTAAGAACGTAACATTTCCGTCATGAAAATGGTCCACACACAGGCATACTTTTTTATTTTGTTTCCGCATTACAACGATCTGTGTGAAACTGTAAGTTTATTTATTGTGATTGTTAAATTATTTTTATCATCGTTTCGTGTGATAATTTTTAAATGTGGTTTAAAGAGTGGTAATGAAATTCCTTCACTTATTGAAAATTTACTTTATGCCAAAAACTAAGCAAGTACTGGCTGTTTGAGTTTATCTAAGTCACTCAAAGTAAATTAAAAAAATTATTACTTTTACTCCCTAGGGACTAAGTACTCACTTTAGCCCCGCCTCGCAAGGCTATATTGACCTACTTTTAGAGCATGAGAAGTGAAAACGCTATTTTACTCTCTGTCTGCCCCGTAAGGTATAAAGACGTCATTAATAAGTATACAATGCATGTATGTTTCAGGTTAAAATTGAATAATATTTCGTTAATACAGCACTGGTATTTCTAACTGTGAGTTTTCTCTGTAATTTGCGGTATAAGAATGAGTATTATTTAACTTTCTACTTCAAGTTAATTAATTTGGGAATTGCCAAATGCCCCGATCCGTGGGTTGACCGCAGACGTCCAGTCTATAGACTTATACGAATATGGGTAGTTACGCAGTCCATCAACTGCATAGATTAACTAAAAAGTGGCAAGTTTCAGTAAACACAGTCTGGCAACTGCTTAGATTAACTAAAAAGTGGCAAGTTTCAGTAAACACAGTCTGTCGATTGCATAGATTAACTAAAAAATAGCAAGTTTCAGTAAACACAGCCTGTCAACTGCTTAGATTAACTAAAACGTGGCAAGTTTCAGTAAACACAGCCTGGCAACTGCTTAGATTAACTAAAAAGTGGCAAGATTCAGTAAACACAGTCCGTCAACTGCTTAGATTAACTACAAAGTAGCAAGTTTCAGTAAACACAGTCCGTCAACTGCTTAGATTAACTACAAAGTAGCAAGTTTCAGTAAACACAGTCTGTCAACTGCATAGATTACCTAAAAACTATTATGTGTTGACGATAGAAATTAAAAACGTTTCCGCTATGGTTTAAATGGTTTAATAACGCGGACTAACACACAAACAAATTAACTAGACGCTTAAATACGGAACAGCTGTTTATGCTAGCAACCTGACAGAGCAACTGTCTTGGAAGTTGATGTTAACACAAAATAAGGTATTTTAAAATTGGAATATACAATGTTGAAGTATTTAAATAAAAACTATGAACTAAAAGGAGGCTCCAACCCAGCCAGTCGCCAACACTATGTTTTCAGTAATTGTACTAGGTACCTAGTATAAGAAGTTTTTTTTAACGTAGTAGTAAGTAGTCACGTAAGTTAGAGCGAGAAAACGTTCTACGAAGAAGAAATTAGCCGAGAAGACCGATGTCCAATATTTATGGCCGTGTACTGTACCTACTTGTTTCTTCGGTGTTCATTGGCAACGCATTTTCAAACCTCTGGCGTAGCGAGTGTCCATGGGAGGCGGTGCTATTACATAAGTGTTTGTTATTTACCTCTTTAGCTAAAGACTAACTTTGAATTGGTAAACCACATACATAACCACGTCTAAATTTACTAATTAGAAATTAGCAACATAACAAGTCACTTTTCCTGCGAAATTATTTAATGTCAACAAGCATAAGTCATAGACATAACAATGTATGAAAGATTATGTTTTAGTTTGCATAACAATAACCTAAACTTTTTTGCTGACTGTACTTTTTGTTGACTGTACTTGCATTGGCATGCGTCCTCCAAATGTGTACCAAGTTTTAAGTCCATCGGGCCTATCTTTGAAGGACGGTCCTGACCGGGCCACCAGTATTATACTACCAGATTACCGTACTGTCATCCGATTCCTACAAATATGCAAAATTTCAGCTCAATCGGTTGAAGATATCTGCTTCAAATTTGAGTTGCAAGATTCCACCCGGACAAACATCATTCACATTCACAAATCACGTCTTTATCCCTTATGGGGTGGACAGAGCCTAAGGTAACAAGACCTACAGGCCACGTTTAGCAAGACACTGAGGGCGTAGAGGTGGAAAGTGGAATCAAAATAGTGATGGGTTGCTAGCCACATCGCCTATAACATGATTCCTATCATACACAAACATACTTATTACATAAATGCATTGAAAGTTATTAAAAAGCTTGTAATAATAAAAAGATAATAAAATTACTAAATGACTTTTAATGGCTTTTTTCAGTAAGTAGATAATTGATTAGTCCTATCGAAAATAAAATGACGCAATGTTAGGTATAATTTTCATGTAAGTGGCTGATGTAAAATTAAACAAGTGTAAATAATAAAATAGTGTAATTGATTAGATACTTCTTCGTACAAACATACATATAGTACATTGGGGTAATTCGAAATTGGGGGAATTTAATCGAAACTCGTGGATATCCACTAAACGGGGAACAATTCCATAATCTAGCAACACTTACCTAGAAGCTCCAATGTCTTTGGCTTATGAGTAGCGGAGTAGCAAGGTACCTAAATATTTTCGTTCATCGGGCCTCAGGCTGTTACTTTGCGGAGGTTCATATCAATGAACAGAGTCAGGGGATTTACCATGACGTCTTCAAAGTGTCACTAATCACTCGCTGTCAGGTCCTAGAAGGGTCAAAAATGACAGCAAAAAACGTAAAATCGGAATTGAATCGCATTAAGACGTCATTTGCCTCGCTTCTCAGCAACCACTCGGACATAGAAACTATTCCACTCGTGCGTATCTCCATTGATAAATCGCCATCAATACAATGGACAAGTCATATGATACCAGGAATGCGGGCGACGTGCTTATAGCTTGTCGGTACCGCCGTTTACGTAGCTGTCAATTGTTTCCTAGTGTTAAGGAATTATCAGTGGCGTAACTATAACGTCTGGGGACCGTGGCAAATTCGTCAGATAGGGCGGGGCTCTTTCCTCAATATAAAGAACTGCATCAGCGTCACTTCTGTGCTCTAAACCAAGCCAGTTCGGGGCCCCGTGGAGCTAGGGGCCCGTGGCATTTTGCCACTCCTGCCATATAGTTACGGCACTGGGTATGGTTCAAATTATGAAGTGACGGATGAACTGTAAAGGCTAGGAAGTTGCAATACTACGGGCATATAAACTAGCTGTTTCCCGCGACTTGGTCTGCAAACAATTCGTTTATCGCTATCCCGCGGGAACTACACAATTTATGGAATAAAAGTAGCCTATGTTTTATTCCAGACTATAATCTATTTCTGTGCCAAATATGATCCAGATGTGTCCAGTCGTTCTGGCGTGAAAGAGCAACATCCATACATCTGTACATCCACACTAACAAACTTTCGCATTAATAACATTATAACGAAATATCCTCCTGCTTATGATGCAGGTTTCCCATCTTAGGAATCATGATATAAGCGAAGCGGACAATAGTTATCTGAGATAGTTAAACCTCGTTTGTTATGGAGACAAAACGAAACCTGTTCGAGTAATTTGATATTCGTAAGACTATTTACTGACTAACTTAAGTAAGCTAAAGCTTGTTATGTAATTAACGTTGTTGATCAGTCAAAGTTCGTGCTAGGTTGATAATTATGTCGGCGGCTCAATGAACAGCATGACTCTCCATCTCACTTGTGAAAGAGAATATTATTAAGTACCACGGACTATTGCGAAAACTTTATGCATAGAAGTGATCTAAATTTCTAAGCGATACTGAACATTAGAACACATAGAAATCCGAAAAGTAAAGCTATGGCCGGGAATCGAACACGGATCCTCGTCATTCCGTGAAGCGTGCTATACCCCTACAACACCCATAGCAGGTGGTTAAGCCTTTGAATTTTTCTATCTGTTACTATGCGAATTTTTACAATTACCAACTCCCGTGGAATATCTACTGCTCACCAGGGACGAGAGAAGGCGCTGTTTTTCAAGTGATAGGTACTATCAAATAAATCTTATCTAATCTAATCATTTTAATCTTATCTTTTTACTTTCATATTTTTCTGTGTTTTAATTTTCAGTTTCGTTTAGAAATTTAATTTCTAACGGTAAAACCGTAAAAGTATACCTATATAAGTGATCCAGAAAGTGCACCCCTGAAAAATACCTATACCTATGTATCGAATCTACATACCGTAAAAGTATACCTCTATAACTGTTACGCCTCAGCGTAATGCTGAGCCAGCGACCGTTTCACTTTTGCGAAGACACACACAACGCTCATGATCTATTTTTCTTGTCTTGATTATTTTCTATAAAATTGTGTATATTCTCTTTTATTTGTGTGTCGTGCAAAAAGGAATAAATGTCTTCTTTCTTTCTTTCTTTCTTTCTATAAGTATACAAAGATCCTGATAAACTGAGAACCAGTATTTTAAACAAGATACTTATATACACGTATAATGTCTGATGTATTAAGACAACTTGACAGCATCTTTTTTGTAGGGTGCTAGTATTCTTCCTATGGTGCTTAATTTGAAATTGCAATCATAATAAATAACAAGTAACTTTTCGTACAACTTTCTACAGAAAAGTGATCTGCTATTTTTGCACGTCAGTGCAGTTTTTCGGATATGGTGGAACAAATTACGGGAATTTATTGAAAATACAAAAAGAGTTTACAAAATGGCCACGGATATTTAAAAAAAAATCATCGCGACCTTCATTAAAAACATCCGGCGGAAAATTTAATATCGTTAGAGTAAACAATTCTGGCATAGGGATTTTATTATGCGCGAATCCCGATTCTGAACAAATATCGAGATAAAAATTTGCTACTACCTATTTACATACCGAATTTCGTTCAAACTCATCCAGCTGTTACTAAAGCGTTAAATAGTAATAAACTTTCGCGTTTTCAATATTGCTACGTTTATTAGGTACCTACACTTTTATAACTCTAAGGGCCTGTCTCGCCACTCTCTGTAAAGTTCCTGATATCTTGTCAGTTATGATTCCCTCTTTATTTCTTACTACGAAACAGACAGCCTCGCTAGCACGAGAGCCCACGAAAGTCGCGTCGCGCGCGAGTTGGACTACCCGTTTCTTTCTTGTTGGTACAGTAAGAAAAGGACGGGCAATCTATCTCGCGCACGACGCGACTCTTGTGCGCTCTCGTGCTAGACGTGCAGAGACTTCATCATAAACAACTGACACTCAGGGCCTGTTTCACCACAGTGAAGTGTTAAGTTCCAGTTATTTTAAGTGTCAGTTATCTATGATGATGTCTCTCTCTGTTTCGTAGTAATAAATAGAGACGGAATCATAAATAACTAGAAAGAAAGAAAAAGTTTATTTATGACAAACACAATTACTTAAGAAACAAAAAAACAATTTAAATTATCTACAGATAAACTAGATTGTCACAAAATGATCCCAACTCAGCATTTGCTGGCCTTACAGCCAGCGCTGGTCTTCCGTTGGGGCCATCGGGTGAAGCAAACAATCAATACTGACGCTTAAGATAACTGAAACTTAACAGAGAGTGGTGAAAGAAGCCCTTAAGATATCAGGAACTTTGCAGAGACTGGTGAGACCGGCCCTAAGACGGTTACAAAAATAAAAATGCAAATGCTCATCTTGTACGAAAGGAAGAAAAAACCAAATGGTACGGAAGCAGCGGCCATTGCCTTTGGATTGCGTTACCCATACTGATCAGGCGATCCTGGGACGCTGGCTCTGCGGCTATTTTAGAATTAGAAATTTGAACGTTGAATTACTCTTGCCAGTTAAGCTTTATATTGCCAGAGGTTTTAGGATTAGACATTTGTAAATTATGCCAAATTAAATCCACGCCATCCAAAGCGAATCAAATTTTTTATTGCACACATACACATTCATTAACACGTTCACTGCGGGTTGAGGTAAAACCGCCTCAAGCTCGACATTACGTCGGTGCGGGGCTAAAAGTTGTGATATCTCTCTCGTGCGGGAGCTGTTGCCGCTTACTTACAAGGCGTATGATAAAGACAAATATACATTTCTTTATGTTTCTCAAACGCTGACTCTTTTATACAGAAAAAAGGTTAGAGGTCTAAATAAGCCTCGAACGCACTGGGCATATATTTTTTTCACACAGTGCGGGTTGAGGTTTATTTAGCCTCAAGGAATTTGACCTCAAGGCCGCACAGAGCGGGGGGCGGGCGACGCGGGAGTCGACAGCTTGACGTCAGTGCGTTGCTAGTTATCGACGCTGAACCACGCGTGTTTTACATAATTATTTCAGTGTATCCTTCTATTATTATTTTTTATCATACATATAAGTATCTGCACTGTATAATGTTATAAATGAATGGGTTTTATTTAACATAAACCAAAATTTATTTTCTTCCTGATAGAGCATTTATACAAACCTACCTCTAAACTAAACAAAGCTTGTACTATTGCTACTAAGCGGCAATTAACAAATGTATGTGTAGATAAATAAATACTTATATAGATAAGCAACCATGACCCAGGAACAAATATTTGTTATAACACACAATTAAACGCCTTTAAAGATGTTCGATAAGATGATCATTCTTTTATCGATAATTTACCTATAAGTGCCATTCCCTGCTCTAGTCTCAGATAAAATTTAGTGCGATTTGAGGTCTAAAAGATCTCAAAAATTCTTTAGGTATTTTTTCTTAAGCCAGAGGTCAGAACCAAGGGCGAAGCTAAGTGTATTTAAAATATTTACTAAGCAATGACTACAACACAAAAAAAAAAACCCTGGTCCTATTCTTGGCAAAGTTATGAAGGATCTAAGTAACTACTGAAATTTGAGAGCGATTCGGCCTCACCCGCACTGTAAAAGAGTTCCAGATTGGGCTGATTCGATCTCAACCGCACCAGCCAAAAGTCTTTCAAGTTGAGCCCCGCAGCGAACGTGTTAAATTTTTAACCTCTACATGGTAGATAAATCCCATGGTCACAGACCTAAAAGCTACGTTTACCGTGATTGGGCGTATATGTGGGAAGGGGAATCAAAATAGTGATGGGTTGCAAGCGGCATCGCCTATGAAATGACTCCTAAAATTTTCGTCCATTCCCTGCGGGAAGAGAAGCAACTGGTACATTGTATGTGTTTCTTCGCTCCCAGACCTGCAGGGAAGACACATGGATTAGGATTAGACATTTGTAAATTATGCTTAATTTTAAATCCACGCGATCCATGTGGATCAACATTTTTATTGCAAGAACAAATTATTCGTATCGAACTATGACGTAGTTTATTAGTTCACAATAGTCATACGAAATAAAAAGAGGTCAAGAACGCTGCCTTGGTTAACCGCAGCACTAATTTTGAATACCTTGAATACTAAAAGTAAATCGAATAAATTAAACATTTTTTATTATCGTCGCTGCCATCTTGATCGTAGGATGAGACCGAAGTCTGAGTTTTAAAAATGTGGCATTATTTTCTTGGTCGGAAGGCGATCTCTATCTTTAAAAAAAGGTCCGGCCACATCAGTGCGTAAAAGACGTTAACGGTGCGTTTACGCAACAGAATGTATGAAAAAACGGTGAGAGAACGTGACGCACGCGACACATCACCGCGTATACGCAACGGTGTGGTCGCTCCTTAAGTTTACTTTTGCACTAAATTTAATTAAATCAACAACGTTTAGGTATAGATGTAATGAATAATGTTTTGCCTTCGGTTGTACTCGCAAATAATCGCATTAAGTTATTAATTGACGTGTTTATGTTCATTAACATATTTGCCTCAGCATAATGCTGAGTCAGGTCGTTTCCTTTTTGCGAAGATACACACAACGCTGATGATCTATCTTTCATGTCTGTGTTTATTTTTCTTGTTTATTTTTTATAAATGTGTGCATATTCTCTTATATTTGTGTGTCTTGCAAAAAGGAATAAATGTCTGCTTTCTTTCTTTCTACGTCGCCCTGGGCCGTAAGTAGCAATTTACCGCCCGCTATACGAGCGGAAAATTCCGCTTCCTGGCCAAGGGAACAAATAAAGTTGTTTGCACACCTGGGGCAGTGATACGAAAGCCTCAGGTCGCACGTTTATCGCCCTCGCCATTGGCTCATACGACAAGTTCCTGCGATTCGAATCCGACTCAATTCAGGTATTAGCTGTAATATTTGTTATGGATCTGACTGCGACCGAATCTAACGTTAACCTAACTGAATATGAATTGAACCGCTTTAAGACGTCATAGTACCTACCCCTGAAGTATTTCACCTTAGTTACAATTTGAAACATCCACGTTTCTGAGTTAATGGATTTTAACAGACAGACGAACAGACTTAGCGGACTAGGAAAGTGTCCTATAAGAGTTCCTTTATCCTTAAGAGGTGCGGAACTCTAAAATTATATTGAATTGATATTCTCGGGAGCAAAGAAACTTGTTCACTTTTCTTACAACATTCAATAGGAGTGACCCGTAGGCTTATTACCTAACTCGCTCGCAATCGCCATCGTGTTCATTTTGACAGTTCATGTATGGGCTGACAATTGGCATCGGAATCAGCTAGCTGTCACATTCATACAAGAACTGTCAAAATGAACACGATGGTGATTGCGAGCGAGATAGACAATAAGCCTACAGGTTTCTTTGCTCCCGAGTTGTGTGGGGACAGATATATATCAATTCGTTCGTTGGAAAAACGTGGTGTAGATGCATATATAATATTGTGCGTACGTTTGATATTGACTACTCTTAAACAAGATAAGCTTACTGATAACAGATGTATCACACGTTTCATGTAAAATCAATATTGGCAAGGTTTATTTAAACCCGATCCGGGAACAACTCTAACCGTCACACTCAAAGACGTGACTGACTAAACGTCTGTTATATGAATAAGTTTCTGTAAAAATGTTCATTAAAAATACACTTTTTTTTGCTGACTGTACTTGCATTGTCATCGGTCCTACATATGTGTACCAAATTTCTAGTCAATCCGACCAACCGTTGAAGAGTTCCCTCCTGCGGAGACGCTCCTGGCTGGGTCACCAGAACTCCACTAGCAGATTATTGTATTGTCATTTTACTTACATAAGTATGCAAAATTTCAGCTCAATCGGTTGAAGACTTGAAAATTGAGTCGCAAGATTCCACCCGGACAAACATGCTTCATTGCTGACTGTTATTTTTGTGGACTGTACTTGCGTTGTCATCCGTCTTACACAAGCGTACCAAACTTCAAATCAATCGGACCAACCTGACCGGACCGCCAGAATTCTACCAGATTATTGTATTGTCATCCGATTTCCACAAGTATGCAAAATTTCAGCTCAATCGCTTGAAGATACCTGCTTCAAAATTGAGTTGCAAGATTCCACCAAGACAAGCATACTTACAAGTTAATAAAAAGTTTGTAAAAACAAAGATTGCCGGGACATTAAGAATCTTGAAGTACTGGCCGACTTAGTAACTTCAGGTAAGTATCAATAGAATCCCATGACCACAATCCTACTCGATTTCTTGGAATCAATTGAATGGATGAAGTGTTCATTCACTTGCATTCAATCATCAGGTATAACGGTGACCGCTGGTCTATCAAAACACCCACCAGTTACAATTGAGCTCTATAAGAGCATCCATTCGTCGAAAGGGGTCGGCTTTGTACGTGGTTCGCGGGGCAGGGTGGGTCTGTCTCCGCTGGACGGTTGAGAGGATGTGTTGAATTCAAATCTCGTTTGTCGCTTTCCACGAAGCTATGTTGTTAAGCGTGCTGTATGGATACGGGGAGTCGGCCATCTTGAGCGGAGTTATGTAGAGGCTTCGTTGTAGTCATCTCTAGCCCAGCCTAAGGCCCACTGCTGGGCACAGGCTCTCAGAATAAAAAGGCTTGGGCTATTCCTACGCGGACACAGTACGGATTGGAAAATTCTGTTGTAAAATTCATATAAAATAAATCGTTACATTGACAAGAAACCAAGTTTGAGTCGGACTTTGTACAATTTTATACTAAAAAACTATAAATATCCGAAAAAACTATAAATATCCGAATTGTGTTATTCTGATCACCTATTAGACTGGGCTAGGCTAGTACTAAAATTGGTAAGTACTGGGGGCTGGGTTGAGGGGCGTCGCAAAAAAATTGCTAAGTTTCAAGGGCGTCACTGTACAAATAAGATTAGTAAGCCCTAGTCTATACAAAAAGGGCTAACACAAAATAACTTTATGACCCTACAATTTTAAGCTTTGCGTTACTTAGAACTAGAGTTCAAAAGACAGATCCGTGGCAGGTGAACTGACTTTGTTTAGGATCCCTTTGCCTACAAAACTTTATAACTGGCTATAAAATAAGACTTGATTGTAATAGTACATTATGATACAAGTGTGCTATGTTGGTAATTACACACGAGGCGTATTGTACGCGCGAGCGCTAGCGAGCGCGGGTAAGAGAGCCGAGATGTGTAATTACCAAAGCACACGCGTCGCATACGACGTTTTTCAACACATTTGCGAGGAAAAATAAATGAAATTCTTAATAAGTAAGTATAAAAGAACTTTAGTTTACCTTTGTTACCAGACTTTGCTTAACTGGAGTGCAGGCTTTAGAACTTTTCTTTGTCATTTGGTAATTAACACCTTAGATTTCTTACTGACACAACCTATCCCAACATATTTTAGTATTTCCTGCGACGGACACTATTTACATTTATTTTTTCTTTATAATTTGAACTCGTAATTTTTTAAGTAATAACAAGGTCAAAAAACAACTAACTCTGTGAAAGCGTGAAAGATGGCGGCAGTATATTATTTGTCCGCGCCAATCCGCGCGCAGCACTCGCGCATGCGCGCTGTGCACTAAGCACGCGCGTGACGAAGACACTGACAACAGACTGCTAACAGCCTAATATTAAAATTATAATAAAATCATTAATCAATGTCTTAAATAGATAAAAATGAATAATTTGTCTAAATTAAATGTTTATTTATCATCCTTAACCTAAAATATTCTTTGTTCCTATAGATACTGAACCGTTTGCTGAGATTAAAAAAAAGTTTATATTACCGCACGAGTGCGGTAATATATTACAGCACTTGTGCGTAATAAGCTGTATTATGAGTTTAAATACGGTGCAATAAGACTCACTTTACGAGCAACTGTGTTGAAAAAGAAATTATAACACAAAAAAATGCAGCATACATATTAGGTATACATTATTGTCCTAGTCAGTACCGCTCCAGCCTAAGACTCGTAAGACTAACGAGCCTTTTCGAGACTAATGAACAAAGAGTATTATATTATAATTACGAGTATGAAGGTAGATATGCTAATGAATGAGTGACAGGAAGCAAACAAATGCCAATAGCGAATTTGATTGGGGTGCGAGTCGGGTTACCTCCACGTGTGATCAAGAGCTGTGGTTCGTTTTTGGATCCGTCCGGGGGGAAGAGCAGTGCTTGGTCCGGTGCACCCTGGTCATTGGCTAATGATTTCCTGGCAGCTTCTGAGGGATATCATTGACCGTTGGCTAACAGCCCGACAGGGGGGAGGGGGGTCTTTGACCATTACCGTACAACGTTGCCGACATTTTGTCACAATATTTTTAGTTATATTTTTGTTACTTTGACATTGGCGAAGTTATCGTCGCTATAACGACTTGATACGCCACAAACAAGAAGAAGAAGAATTTGAAGTTTAGAATTTAGGGGCCGTCCATTAATCATGTGATGTTTTTTTAGCACTTTTACCCCCCCCCCCCCCCCTTGGTGAAACGTGGTGAGGCTTAAAACTAGCCCCCCTACCCTATATAAAATCACGTGTATTTTTAGTACCTACAAAGAATTTTAATTTTTTTAGAATATTATCTTTAAATACAGGTATAAAAGGCGCGGGGACTTCGTTCGTTGCCTGGCAACGGCGAGTCAAGGTCACACTACACGCCGCTTTTCAGTATAAAAATCACGCGTTTGACGAATAAATAAATACACGTGATATCTTACTACACCCCCCCCCCCTCTTGTGATATTTCGTGATTTTTGGCGAACCCCTCCCCCCCTTTCAGAGCATCACGTGATTAATGGACGGCCCCTTAGTTTTTTCAAGCGGCTTCAGCGCCTCTTGGGTCATAAAAGTTCACCATATGTTACGACTCTGATTTCGAGAAACAAACTCTATAACTTGTCACCGATGAAATTACTCCACCAAATTGATCTTAGAGCCAAACAATATGTAACAAACTAGGTTAGCGTTATCGCGATAATGTATCAGTAATTCGTTTCAGCACCGTATGTTTATCATCCACTCTGAGTGCTTCGAATGCGAGTTTCCTTGCTATCTAATCTCCAAATACAGCGTTGTATCTTTGTATCGAGAGGCCTCTACAGTAAGTAAATCTGGACTATTTTTAGCTGGAACAGCCCTTTCCAGATATAACGTACCTATAGTTCATTCCGAAACATTTTAATGCTTTTATAAACAAACAAGTCCTCCAAGTTCACATAAAATTTAAATAAAATAATAATTTCATCTCCACCCTATATATACGTCCCACTGGTGGGCACTGAGATCTCAGAACGAGAGGGCTTGGGCTATAGTTCCCACGCGGGCCCACTGCGGATTGGGAACTTCACACACACCATTGAATTGCATCACAGATGTGTGCAGGTTTCCTCACGATGTTTTCCTTCAACGAAAAGCTCATGGTAAATTTCAAATGTCACACATACATTCCGAAAAACTCAGACGCCTCGAAGCTACGACCCTCTGCTTGAGACGCCACAGGTTAAACAAGGCTACCACGGCTTTTTCACGGCAATCATAGTAGGGTGGTAGGGCCTTGTGCAAGGTCCGTCCGGATCGCTCCCACCATCTTACTCGCTAATCCTGCCGCTAAGTAGCAGTGCTTGCACTGCTGTGTTCCGGTGTGGAGAGTAAGACAGCCGGGGAAATTACGGGCACAAGAGGCATTTCATCTTAGTCCTCTAGGTTGGCAACGCATCTGCAATCCCTCCGGGGTTGCGGGTGTCTATGGGTAGTGGTGATCACTTACCATCAGGTGACCCACTTGCTCGTTTGCCTTCCTATTCATATATATAAAAAAAAGGTACAATTTGTCTCTGTTTCTTTATATTTGTACAATAAAGCATTTACTTACTTTACTTACTTGCTTCCAACTGTAATAAAATGTCGTGAGATATCAAGCATGATCCTTCGACATGTACTGGTGGATCTTAATTGCATATAATGAACGTGGGGATTTAGATGAAATTGTTTTGTTTACAAAGCCGTTAAAATGTATTGGAATGGACTATAGTCGCATTTTTAACACAAAGCTACCATGAGATACCCATTACACCCGCTATAGGACCTTCCAGAAGGTCCGTCCGGATTGCTACATAACATACGTACACATATCACGTCTATAGGGTAAACAGAGCCTTAGGTAACAAAACCCTAAGGCCACCTTTAGCATGATTGTGGGCGTATAGGTCTAAAAGGGGAATTTTAGTAGGTATTTGTTGTTATAGAGGCAACGGTTCATGAGATACAGCTTGGTGACAGTCGGACAGACAGACAGACATACAGACGGACGAACAGGGAAGTCTTAGTAATGGGGTCCCGTTTTTACCCTTTCGGTACGAAACCCTAAAGACTAAATGTGATATCTACACGGCTGCCATTTTGTAGAAACGTCAACCAAGTAAAGCCTAATCCTTGAATATCAAAATCTTTTTAGCTAGAGCAAATCGCTGTTCGTTACGCTATCAGAATGATTTGGTAATAATAGTCGATTTCCTGACTATTTTCAGGTAGCGAACGCGTTGATACGGCAATCTCGAGTGACGCCCGTCTCCTAAAGATATCGCTGTAAATGACATACATCCGTAAACGATGCCTATTCGAGACATTACTCAGCATTACTTGGAAAATGTTTGCTTTTTAACCGATCTGAAGAAAGGTTCTATCTTCGACTAAACTTATTTTCATATCTGCCCGTCGACCATATCAGTCTGTGAACCGTTTTTTTCGTTAGTCCAAATATTGTATTTATTGCATCTATAATATCTATAGATTTATTTTTTTTAATTTCTAGACTACACTGAAAATTAGAACACAGAAAAATCCGAAAAGTAAAGCTATAGCCGAGAATCCAACCCGGATCCTTATCATTCAGTGATGCGTGCTTACCGCTACACCATCCATAGCAGATGAGCAAGCCTTCGAATTTTTCTGTCTGTACTAGCTCTCACATGACCCTATAAACTAATCTAAAATTACAACACATAAAATTAAATAAGTCAGTAAGTAAATAAATGCTTTATTGTACAAATATAAAGAAACAGAGACAAATCACAAAAAGAAGATCTTAAATATATACACAAACATCGAAACCTAAAATTATCGTGAACTTAATGTATCATCACTACATAGTATAAAATAAAGTCGCTTTTTCTGTCCTCATGTCCTTATATCTTCAAAACTACACAACGGATTTTGATGCGGTTTTTTTAAATAGATAGAGTGATTCAAGAGGAAGTTTATATGTATAATACATGCATAATATACCGTACGAAGCCGGGGCGGGTCGATAGTATAAAATAATTTTAACTATATTCAAATGTATACCTCTAGGTAAATGTTCTGAGATGTCGAA
Source organism: Pandemis corylana (assembly GCA_949127965.1). NCBI lineage: Eukaryota > Metazoa > Arthropoda > Insecta > Lepidoptera > Tortricidae > Pandemis > Pandemis corylana. Next base: position 5,827,523 of record OX421871.1, read on the forward strand.
AAAGAATTAATGTTTTGGGGGTGAAAAGTCGCCCTAGCTGGCATCTTTGAGAAAGCCACGATCGCGTTAAAGTTTCATTGCATTCGTGAAGGAGTACGAGTATATATCGTACACAGAATAGGTACGCGCAATGCGCAAGCGACGATCACGCAACGATAACAGTGTTTGTTCCAAATCGCGCTAACGCGGGCCCAAGTGGAAGAGATAGCTGATAAAGATGATCTAATTTAACAAAAATGTTGCTTTCAAGTAGCAGGTGAATTAATACTATTATTAACCAATTTTGATACTTTCAGTGTCCAGTCCTCATTGATATGGATGTACTGAAATAGAATAAGAACCAGAAGCGGCCGAATTAGGCAAGACAAATAAATATAGGGGTCTCAGCACCGAATATAACTTTGTCCCTTTCGGTGTTGAGACCCTTGGTCCGGGGGGTCCTAGCGCTATTAGCCTCTTCAAAGATATTTCGAAGAGGCTAATAGACGCTACGGGTGACCGCAGAGCTGGCAGCTTCCTTGGACAGCGTATTAGTATCGCTGTCCAAAGGGGGAATGCTGCCAGCGTCTGTGGAACTATACCCCTCCTTTTTTAATTATTTTATTTTAAGATTAGTTTTAGTTTAGTTTGAAATTGGTTTTTAATTTAATCATAGTTTAATTTGTTTTTAATTCGCCTTTTGTATTTTTTTCATTAATATAATATTAGAAGAACCATTCATTTATTTGAACTATGGAAAAATTGGCGGCGCTACTTGTGCTTGGCAACAAAGTCTTCGTAGTTTTTAACCCCCGATGCAAAAAGAGGGTTGTTATAAGTGTGACGTCGATGTCTGTGTGTGTGTGTGTGTGTGGCATCGTAGCTCTCAAACGGATGGGCCGACTTGGATGCGTTTTTTTCATTCGAAAGCCAATTTTCTAGCGGTGGTTCTTAACCAGGTTTGGTAAAAATCGGTCCAGCCAATTGAAAATCAGCTCTTTTCCCAAATTAGGTAAAATATATTATTTTTTATATAACAATGCGTGGGGGTATTTCATTTTTTTTAGTTAATGTTATTGTCATTTCAACGTTCACATACAGTCTTGTAACCCGTTGATATGGGAAATGTTTACGTGCCCTTCCATTGTAAGTTTCTTGCGGCGCATTCTTCTTGGCAATGATGGTCTTTCCGAATGTGCTGGTAGTTTCAAAAAGACATGTAAAAGAGCCCCTGGCGGCCAATTTGCAAAAATAAATTTTCATTTTCATTTTCATTTTCATTTTCATTGCAAAAAAACGCTCAACGCTAAACGGTCTTCCGCTTGCGTGAATACTTAGGCCACTTAGTTCGAACGCTGATAGAAAAAGGTTGCAAGTACGTGTAGCATTACACTGCCGCGTTCAACTAATCACTTTTTCTCAAACATTGCCCTAAATGTCGTCATTGTATTCTAATTAACAGAACACGAAGGGCCTTGTTGACAGCCAAATTACATTGCAGGCGCGATTTTCTGACCATAAATCGGATTGCTGGACTGTTTTTCGTTTGTTTTTAACTTTTTTTTAGAGACGAAAGAGACTGTGGAATTATGAACAACAATGTAATACAGCCAAGTCGATGGCCGATCAATGTCTCAAATAGCTCACGGTGACAGATGACATAAAAAAAACTTAAGAAAAAAGGCGAGAACGTGAAAACCACTTAAGTTGCAAGGAAGTTTAGTGCAAAATTTATTTTCATTTCTTCTCAATGTTTGAGAAAAACATTATATCTGCCTCAGCTGGAAGAGCAATTGCTGGATTCGCAACTTTAAAAAACACTCACCTGCGGTTCGTGTTTTTAAACAAGTTACTCATCCAACAATTGGCTACTTCCCAGGCCTCGTCATTAATCTACTATTAACTCGTTAGCCTAGCGATCCCGCAATGTAAAGCTATTCACAAAGATTTTCTTTCATCCCACTAGGCCCTACACTGATAACTCAACATATTTTCCAACACATTTCCTGTTTTTTGTTCTCCAATCGTCACAAAGTCATGTAAAGTGACGAGTTGATTTATGCAAGCAATTAGAACTGTATGAGTGTGTATGGAAGGTAAACAGCTTTATGGGAAGACCGGAACCCGCATGGCGCAGGCGCGGCCCTGACTCAGCTTATCGGGAGGGCCGGTCTGCAAAATTAGATGGAATTCCGTTATTGTTTAAATAATTACTATTCTGAACGAGCATTCTCACTGAGAGCATTTTTACCCGAGAATTTGCTAACGAGCAATCAATGTAGGCTTTGTAACGCTCGGGTTAACGTCCACACCGCTCGAATATTCGACGCCGAATGCTAATTACACGCGAATTCTTTCAGTGAGGACGCTCCTTAAGGCGAAAAGTTTCTATATATCTATTAATCACGTCTTTATCTCTTAGTTACGGGGTAGACTGAGCCTAAGGCAACTAGACCTAAAGGCCAAGTTTAATGTGCTTGTGGGCGTATAGAAAGAAAGAAAGAAGACATTTATTCCTTTTTGCAAGGCTCACAAATATGAAAAAAAACAGACATGAAAAATAGATCATCAGCGTTGTGTGTATAGGTGGAAAGATGAATAAAAATAGTGATGGGTTGCAAGCCGCATCGCCTATAACAGGGTTACTAAGATTTCCCCCCATTCCCTTAAGGGCTTTAACTATCTGCACGGGAAGAGAAGCAGCTGGTGCACTCTATGTTTTTTCTTTGCTCCCAGACTAGTGTGGAACAAAAATGCGCCCAGTTATTACAAGAACAAACATTATTCGTATCGAACTGCTATGACGTAGCAAATTAAATCACAATATAAGTAATCGCATTCTATGTTTTTTCATTGCTCCCACATCACCATGGAAGAATAATTGTGTATATATTTTTTTTATACTTATTGCATTGATGACGTAGTACTGAAATGCCTGTAAACGCCTTCGTTATATAGAAGAACAATAATCAAACCTGTAGGCTTATTGTCTAACTCGCTTGCAATCGCCATCGTGTTCATTTGACAGTTCATGTATGAATGTGACAACTAGCTGATTCCGCCAATTGTCAGATGAACTGTCAAAATGAACATGATGGCGATTGCAAGCGAGTAAGGTTAATAAGCCTACTGCACATACTTATTACGAAACTAAGCAGGGTTATTTAAAAATACTATCCTGACGGGTGTGAAACATTGTGACAGCCAGTTGACTAAAATAACGCTGAATAGAGGCTGAAATTACTCAATGCTTACTAGCAGTACCTATGAGAATAGCCCTTTTCGTTATCAGGATAAGTTGCTGTGAGGTAGTGAGTGCCACAGCCACGTGTAGCATAGCCTGCACCTCTGTACTACATAATGCACACATAAAGCAGTTTTTGTAAGCAAAAACGCATGTTCTTCCCGACTTTTTGTAGACTGTATAATGCATTCTCATCCATCCTATACATCATCATCATAATAATAATAAAATAATAAAATATTTTTTTATTTACCAATACACGAAAAAAAAATACACTATCAATGCATTAGGGACATACAAGTATTAGGTAAATAGGAGCGTTTTCAGTCTCCAACCTGATTTACAACTATCTTAAAATCTAACCAAGCAAAGGTAAGGAAGGTTCGCTACCAAAGCGACAGATAACGAAATAACTTCTTTCTGGTTCTAATTTACATCATTAGGTAAGGTTTTTATTTATTTACATACTAGCTTCTGCCCGCGACTTCGTCTGCGTAGAATTATACATAAAAACCTTCCTCTTGAATCACTCTATCTGTTAAAAAAAACCGCATCAATATCCGTTGTGTAGTTTTGAAGATATAAGCATACATAGGGACATAGGGACATAGTTGTATTATATACTATGTAGTGATATATCATATCAGCCATAGGACGTCCACTATTGGACTTGCGTTGTTGTCTAGTTGGTAAATATGACGTAAGTAAGTAATTAACCACCTCCATGTCTTTTTGTCTTTAGGCAGTGCACGCGACTGCTCATCAGGCAATTCCCAACTTTCCAGACCTCGCCAGTAATGTACTATTATCAATAATCAAATCAGTAAGTGGAACGTATTGATGCGCCTAGCATAATGCTTCGCTATTATATATGTCAACATAGCTGGGCGTGCTAGGATTCGAGGAAGTTGCAGTTCAGGTACTTTACCTAGAATGCTAGAGATTAGTTCTACTGTGATTATGTTATCTTTGCTAGTAGTAGAGCGTTTTCCAAAAAAAAAACGTCCACATGAACATTTTTTACAGAATTCAACTATTTTTGATTTTTCTTACTCAGAATCGTTTACCCTATCGATCCTTATACAAGAAAAAATGTGTCCCAAAATTTCTATTCCAGTTCGTCACTTCTTTAATATAGGCATATATGTATGTATGGAACGTGACGAACAGGAAAAAAAATCCGTAGTAAAATCTGCGACACATTTTTTCTTGTATAAGGATCGATATGGTACCTAAATGACACTGAGTAAGAAAAAACCCAAAATAGTTTAATTCTGACAAATGTATATATATATGTGGACTTTTATTTAAAACGCTAAGTAACATGAAATCTGTTTGTTCAGTATAGTCCATTCAGTCAAGCCTTGAAAACCTCTGTTTAGTATCTGTGCCAAATCACAACTAGGAAGCGTATTTCATTCCTTAGAAATTTGCATTAGAAGGATAAAATCCGTCTTATACCCTACACACCAGCACACATTGACTGTATAAACATATCCATAGTTACTACATCGATGTAAAAGGTAAACATATACATATATAATATATGTTAGGCGGAACCGCCCGCGAGAGAGCGCAGATGCGAGGGCGGGCGGCACCCTATGCGCGTGTAACAACGACTATGTGCGGTAGGGGGTACACATACACAATACATGTAGAAATGTCTGTGTATGTTAGCTAAAATGTAAATAATACTCGTATTATTGTAATAATGTATAGGCTTTGGTATGTTTATTATGGGATTAATTAATTAGAACGCTAAACGTCTTGAAATCAAGTTTAAGCTTTTGTCTAAATGGAACAAATTAAAAAACTTACTAAGTGTACTTTTTGCTCTGTACTTAAATTGCCGTTCATTCTACATTATAAAAATGGGTCAAGATTGACTTGCAAGATTTGACCCAAAATTGTTTTTTTTTTCGGATTTCAGCCTAGCGTTTCTAGTTTATCATTCATGATTTATACATTCGCATTTCCTCTCTCAATCCTTCAATAACACAAAACACGGAAACATCGTTAAACTGAAAGCTTGAAGTCTGTTAAAAAACACGCTGAAGCCACTGCATGACGCATTCGTCACTTTCGCTGTTCTACGCGCACAATATCTGACGTAGCCCGTTCTCCCCAGAGCAAATCGATCTACTCCACCACCTCCGATGAACAAAGTCGTATGACCACACAGAACAAAGAAATCCCAACCCCAAGAACACTGACACAGGGGTGAAAATCGCTTGCACACCCAACGAGTTTTTCCCTAGAGAACCATCTTGCAATGTTCCATATTAAAATTGGTCTATCCTTTTTACCCGCGCAAACCAAATCCAACTCTACTCTGTATGGTTTTGGGTGGCTTTTCGCTGTGAGCCATCCCTTTTAAGAGAATCGATCTCGTTTTCAGTTTCGACGAATAACATCGTAAGTGTCAGTTGAGATTGTTATTCTAGATAGAGCGTTGTTTCGGCTCGTTTTACAGTAGTTTTTTGTTTGAGGGAGTTTCAACAGGGAGAAGCGAAGTATCTTTCCTAGAGGAATTATTTTGAGACCAGTGAGTTTTGTGAGGAGATTGGTCGAGATTTAACGGAGGGCTGAGATGGGAGTTACAGTATGTGTACCTACTAGCTCAGTTACACCAGCTAGCTATTTACAGACTTTATTATTATCATGAACTTTCTGTTTTTAAGATCAAACAAAACGCTTTAAATTTAAGCAACCTTTTTGATAACAGCCCCTTTAAAAATAGATGGGGATGTATTATTTATTATTACTTTTAATTTTTGTTGTCATATCGTAGGATCACATTCTCTGTAAAAAAACAAGTACTTATTACAGCGCAAAGGATATAGCTCTGTGTTGGGCAGACAGACAGATAGACAGATAGTCTGTAGAGCGTAAAGGATTGTGTCTTGTTTGGTATGTACCTGTTGGTACGGAACTCTAAAGAGTTAACACGATAAATGATAGATAATGTAAATTTCAAAAGTTGCTTAATTCGCTTCCAATAATCATGATAAATGAGATAGCGGTTTATACCGATAAATCTAAATTTAATGTAACAAATCCTTTTCCTGCAACGCGTATATGGATAAAATGTTGTAAACATTGTGATAAGATATTAACTTAGTATCATCTTTATGTCCTTTACTGATAAATAAATAACGAATACCTGCCTTTATTGTACCTACTGCTTCCTATCTGTGGTATAGTCGAGCAAAGAATTCTTTTTCTGTCCTAAGGTTCCATTATTAAATCAAAAAGGTACTGTTTTTACTTCCACATCAATGTGATTGTCAGTTTTATTGTTTTTTCTGATGTGGGAACTGTTATATACTGTATATTTTCGCGGGTAAGACCTAGTGTGTAATAATTTAGAAAAGGCGAAAAAAACTTTCGGGAACAAAATGTTCGGAAACTTTCGTGATTGAAGTACGTACTAACTTATAAGTACATATGTAATTTTCAGTATAACTATTTATAAACCTTAATGTGTAATTACTTAAATATAAAAATATAAATGCATTACAAGATAAATTAATATTCATTAATTAATTGTTATTGGTTCAACGTACAAACTTACTCGTGCGTCAATAGTCATTATTAAACTCGAGCATTAAACGCCGTAGTAACTTAAAACCTATGAATTTCAAGTTTCTAGACATATCTTATAAGGTTCAAAAGATACAGTCCTAAGAGAGACGGACTGGCAGACATCTGGGCTTTAGTAGGTAACATGATGAAGATTTTTGCTTCCACGATTTTCACGAGCGGTTGTAGATATTCAAAACAATTTTTAACAGGACACTTTTTTAAGTGAAAACTGTTGCAATAACACTAATAGGTACGCGGAAATAAATTAAGTTCTGTTGCAATTAGGCTGCCTAATAAAATCTAAAAAAAATCCCAAAATCGCCCACACCTACCTCTCCAGCCTACCCCACTTAATTAGAAATAAAAAACGCAATACTTACGAATACATAGGCAAAAGAAAACGCAACCCAGAAGCCCTCCAAAATGGCGGCCGTCCTCTTACCGCTTTCAATACCCAACCATCTCCTGAACCCCCCTCGCGCCCCTCGACCGACCCCTCGCCTCGCCACTCTTTCCCTTTGTCCGATTCTTTGTTGAAAATCTCACACATAGGTTAAGAGGCGACGACATGTTACGTGTTATTGTTATAATGACATCGTTTAGGATATGTTCTTTATTTTATTAAAAAAAAACTATTAGACTTTTAACTAAACATTTTTTAGATTATAAAGCCCCTTTGCTTTCTTTCCCCGCAACTTGGGTTATGTAGAGATCAATTCAATGGGCACTTCTTCGGTAAATAATTGGAACATTTATACACAAACTTGGTCACGTTGTATAGCTTTTGTGATCCAAATAAATACACAGACGTTATGTATAAATAATGTAACACCTTACTGTCAAGATAACGAAATCCGCGTACGAGTATAGTGCGTGCGAATAATGTTGTAACCGTTTGTGCAGTGAAGCAGGCTTAATGGTACCAGTTCTGATCGAACAGTATCAGGAATTGGGACGCGATGCAATATGTAATCCTCAGACAGGCGAGAAACATGAGGTAAACACTTGAAACTGGTACTTTAGCATGATAATTCATCAAAATGGTACTGCGAAAAAGTACCACATCATTTACTTAAGTTTTAAGAGAAATATTTAATTCTGATAAACATGAAAAAAAGATGCACAAAATGATACATAACATGTATAAATGGAGCTAAGGGAGATAAACATATAGAATCACAAGTGAATAGGCACCTTCTAGGCAAACGTGTACCATCTTAGGTCTTGTCTTCGCCTTTCATTAAGTGAGATTGAAGTCAAACGTAAGCCTATTTCATGTAAAAAAAGAAGAATACAAGCCAAAAAATAACAGCGTCTTAAACGCACAGAAATCGCACATAAGAATGAGACAAAACTTCTCAATGGCCTGTAGCCATCGTAGTTCGATGGAATCTTAAACCACATGAGGAATGAGTAAATAGCGAATTAATTTTCATTATTTCACTGTGTCGTGCCCGTTTTTAGAATAGCACGGATGAGGGCACGGAGAGCAACTAAAGAACATGATGAGGAAGCAGTAGTTCTGCCTGTTACCAACTGCGAACTCCGTACTCTAGCAGTGCGGTTTGGAGTAGAAGCCTAGATGGCAAGGGAAACCATCACGGTAAAAGTTCAGGTCTTTGACAACGAGCACGACTACTCTGCCAAGAGTATATCCACTTATAGAAGAAGACGAAGATTGGTTATTTACACCTCGCCCCTCTTTGTCGCTCGTGTCGCTTATGAAGGCTTTATCAATTTAAAACATACCTACATATTTCACATGACTCACTTTTTCTTATCAGTTTCACTGAATATCAATATTTTCCATTATCTCCAGCGTTCCTGAAACATGATTGCTTCCACGTATTTAAAAACTGTCTATATAATGTAATTACCTACACACACCTGTAGAGATTTGTATCGAAGTGATAATGTGAACATAATCTAAATTATTACGGCAAAAAAGTTCCATAATCACTGTCATTGAAGTCAACGACGTAAGTAAATTACAAGTGGACAAATCTGATGTACTTTCGAAGTGTCAAAAAAAATGAAATTGGCTTCTTGCCTAACCAAGCGCTAAAAATTTGCCCGCAACACAAAAAAACAGTATTGCAGCTGCGTTGCCAGCCTAAAATGCTAAGATATACCTCATTTGGCAGCAATTTCACCGGTTTTTCTCCCCACGCTGGAAAACAGCAGCGCAAGCTTGGCAGGATTACCGAGCAAGATAGTGGTAGCAATCAAAACAGACCTTGCACGCGGACCTACGAACCTTCCAGCTATCTCAAGTGTCAGGTGTATATGATTCCGTCTCTATTTATTGCTACAAAACAGACAGAGACGTCATCATTGACAACTGAGACTTTACACAGAGTGACGAAACAGGCCCTAAAATTTGAATTAAAATTTGAATTAATAAATTGATCGTCGTCTCTTAGCTTATAGAGTTTCGGTGCCAGGCGCAGACTTCAGAAAGCCCCCTTGCCACCCTCCCACCCCTCCCAGGGAGATGGCCCATAATTAATATTCGAACAGCTTTTACCTCGCTTCCTGATTCTCTTTGTTGCTTCCACAAAGAACTGGCAACGTCACCTGACTTCGCTTGAGTCAATAGCGTTTTAGAAATTGGAAAGAACTTGTATGTTGCTTTTGTGTCATGTACGGTTTAAGCCGTAGATATAGAATAAGTTAACACATTGGCAACGCAAGACAAAGAGTGGTATAATATGCATATGTCAGAACGAGATAAATATATGACACCCAATAGAACCCGGAGATACTCTTAGTTGAAAGGTGTATAGCTTCTTTTTCTTTGACACGCGCTAATAGCTGACAAAAATTAAAAAAAAAACTGTCTCATCTCAGTTAATTCAGCACTTAAGTTAGTGAATATAATATACTATATCTATAGTTTCAATTGTTTTAGTATTACCTAATAGTGAATTCACGGTGCTTTAGTCGCAATTCTTAAGTGACTTCTTAAGTTAAGTTAATGGAATAGGGAGGACATTCGTTCGATTTGACGTTCATTGTTTTTTTAGAACGGGGAGACGTGCCGCAGACCAAGGCTTCACAAAAAGCTTCACAGTACTTAATTCCGATGTTTTCCGAAGAATATAGGATCTTATACAAAATGTTATTGAAATGTAAAGTTAGACGTAGCAGTGGGACGTATAATGTGCTGCTTTATGATTATGTTTTCTACTATCTGTAATGAGTTCATTTTAAACTGACAGTCTTTAAACACCGGAGTCCGAAAATAATACACTGGTCACAATAACCAGTATCACATATTCCAGTTAATAATTATATTCAGTTACAATCAATGTTTATTAGATCGTAGCAAGCGCGGGATGTAACGCAACACATAACTGCCTTTTTATGATGTTGGCTTAGTTTTCGTGAAGATAGTGTTCGTTTTTGTTTTATTGAGTAAGTCTTGCGATGTTGGATGCTTATTAAAGAACGACACAATCCCAATAATGGACTGAGATGCGAGAGAATGTACCAGTTGCTTCTCTTCTCTCGCAGATGGTAAAAGGCCATCGAGGGAATGGGCGAAAATCTTACGAATCATGTTATAGCGATGCGGCTAGGCCATTACTATGTTGATTCCTTTCCTCCACGCAATCATGGGTCTAACTCGTAAGGAAAAAGACGTACCTATATGTATGTACAGTAAGGAGAATTTATTCTGTACCACTGTAGAATCCTGTCGTATTGACAGCCGTCACTCAATACATACATACCGTCACGCCTCTTTCCCACAGAGGTAGGCAGAGACTACTTTGTTCCACTTGCTACGATCCTGGCATATCGCTCTTTCGCTTCATCCACATTCATCAATCTCTTCATACATGCTCGCCGGTTTCGGGTACTCCTGACCTGACCCTTTTCCAAAACTTCGCTCAAACTCAAGTGATATGGTACCTTTTTGCAATAGGGCTCTACGGTGGTATGTGAATACAGTTCCCTTACTGTATGTTCGTATTTTATGTATTTAGACGTAAACATGTTTGGTAAAAATTGGTCCAGTAGTTTAAAGAGTGGGTATCAGCTCTTTTCCAAAATGATGTAAGGCATTTTTGGCATAAAATTGAATATTTTTTCTTTTACGGGTTTTTTTTTTAATTTTTCAATTGCCGTCGAAAAAAAAATCCATAGATTGGTTGATATTCATAGCATACGGCGACAAAAGGCCTAATTTTAAATTCTCAATAACGATGAAAACCTACGATTGCTCAAACTAATTCAATCCGCTAAAATATTCCAGAATGATCCTAATACACCTTACAGTTAAGTATACCTAAAAACCTCTCCTACTCCCCAATAGCTCTCTTCTCGCACAGATACATCTAGACATAGTATGAGATTAACGAAATGGCTTCAACCCCCACTCGATCAATACCGGGCTACCCCGCTGCGTACACCCCACTACCTGAAACGTGGAGTTGCCAGCACGTAAAAATACGGGGAAAATTAAAAAAATATATTGGAGTACCTATCTGAATAAAGGACCGATAACACCACCGCATATACGCGGTGACGTGTCGTAGGCGTCACGTTTTCTCACATCCTTTCTTACATTTTATTGCGTTAACGCACCGTCAACGTCTCTTCTGCACCGGTGTGGTCGGACCTTAAAACTACATAATTCAGTAGCCTAAAAATAAAAAGAAAGGTTGAAGGGAAGCGGAAGAGAGGAAGGCCATGAAGAACATTTTATGGACCAGGTGAAAGAGAGAGCAGAAGTCTTGTCGTATCAAGAAGTCAAAGAAAGACCCTGGAAAGGACCACATGGAAATCGCTCCACCGACAAGAGCCTAGCTCTTAAATTTAAGATCTGACTAAATATCTGATCTGAATAATTAAATTCACTATTAAGAAGAAGAAAAAACAAAAGATAGTAACTTATTTTGGGTCTGCTTTTCAGTTTTAATTGAGAAGTCTGACGATTTCAGGTTTCGCCGCCGCGCCTTTAGCAAAATAATAAATGGTTTAGTAACTTTTTTCTTAAATTCGGAGCTCATTTTGAATTAACAGTTAATACGTATTATTTTATATTACCCGGCAATATATGTACCTATCGTGCTTTAAGCTATAGTAAAACTGGCAACATTCCACCGTTTTCCCGGGCGCCAGACGAAGGTGGGGGTGGGAGGTGAGAGGCCTCGCCATGGTAACACCGGCTAATCTCGCGATCTTGCGTCCTTGTCGCGCGAGAGCACATCTCCACGGGGGTTGGTCAATGTTTTGGATGTTATATAGAAGTATTTACATTGCTTTGTGTGTACCTACGTGGACGTATGTGTGCGTCTGGAAAACATAAGCTTATATTGTGTTATTGTTTTGGAGAAAACTGAATCATGACAGGCTGTTCAGCGTTATAGATGTGTTTCAGATCTTTCCCTGACTGAAATTGATACAGCCAAGTATATGGCAAATCTTAGAATCACTAAATAATATAAAACAAAGTCCTCCGCTCCGTCTGTCTGTCTGGGTCTTCGCGATGGACTCATAAACTCTTGAACAGATTTTTATGCCGTCTTCAACAATAGATAGAGTGATTCACGAGGAAGTTTTATGTATATAATCGTTCAAGGTTTTGTGTAACATACATACATAAATAAATCACATCCTTGTCCTTTATGGGGTAGGCAGAGCCGAAGGTAACAAAACCTAAAGCTACGTTTAGAATTAGGCGTAGGTACTGTAGAGCTGCCCTGAAGAGGCACTTCAGTCTGTACGGGAATCGGGTTATAAGATATCTAACCAAACTGTTATTGCAGAAGGCCAAGTTACTCAAGTTAAAACACAAACTTAATAAATCTTGATTTTATTTCAACTTTAGATTGTCATTACAAAATATATAGAAATCCGCCTATGCGGCTTTCGGTTCGAGCTGATCTGCGAGCCGTCCCAAGTTCCAAAAACAAAAACCTTTCAAAATATCGAACGGGTGTTCGATATTCGGAACTTGAACTATCTCAGAACAGCCAGCACCCAAAACCTGCCAGCATAAACCAGCCGAACCTATTCCTACATGTCCGCTCCCTCTTCAACAAGGGGCAGACCCTAGCTAAAAACCTGCCTATGTAGGAACCACAATTAAAAGATGACCATTGCTAATGGTAAGCTACACTTTCCATCCAAAAAAAAACTCAAAGACCAGGAAAGTGGAACTTGGTTGGCCAAAACCTACAAAAAAGATCCAACCCATCCTGGGCGGATAATCCTAGCTAAGAGAACTCATGAACAGCTGTCTGCACAAACTGCCATGACTAACGAAGTCTTAAAATCATGCTTTAAGGACCTTTAAATTAAAAAATTAAGTTTTAACTTAATTAAGGCTTATGCCCATAATGTCCAAACACATGATTCTAAGCCACCTAGTCATGGCAGTTTGTGCAGACAGCTGTTCATGAGTTCTCTTAGCTAGGATTATCCGCCCAGGATGGGTTGGATCTTTTTTGTAGGTTTTGGCCAACCAAGTTCCACTTTCCTGGTCTTTGAGTTTTTTTTTGGATGGAAAGTGTAGCTTACCATTAGCAATGGTCATCTTTTAATTGTGGTTCCTACATAGGCAGGTTTTTAGCTAGGGTCTGCCCCTTGTTGAAGAGGGAGCGGACATGTAGGAATAGGTTCGGCTGGTTTATGCTGGCAGGTTTTGGGTGCTGGCTGTTCTGAGATAGTTCAAGTTCCGAATACAAAAACCTTTCAAAATATCGAACGGGTGTTCGATATTCGGAACTTGAACTATCTCAGAACAGCCAGCACCCAAAACCTGCCAGCATAAACCAGCCGAACCTATTCCTACATGTAGAGCTGCCCTGAAGAGGCACTTCAGTCTGTACGGGAATCGGGTTATAAGATATCTAACCAAACTGTTATTGCAGAAGGCCAAGTTACTCAAGTTAAAACACAAACTTAATAAATCTTGATTTTATTTCAACTTTAGATTGTCATTACAAAATATATAGAAATCCGCCTATGCGGCTTTCGGTTCGAGCTGATCTGCGAGCCGTCCCAAGTTCCAAAAACAAAAACCTTTCAAAATATCGAACGGGTGTTCGATATTCGGAACTTGAACTATCTCAGAACAGCCAGCACCCAAAACCTGCCAGCATAAACCAGCCGAACCTATTCCTACAGTACCTATAGGTGGAAAGGGGAATCAAAATTATAAAAAAAATGTTGGAAGTGTCGCAAAAAGTGACTAAATTTTCTTACATTGAAACGATTCTTATATAGTTATATTTTGCCTTATATTCAGTAATCAAAAATACCTAAACGGATTAACGTAAAAACCCATTATCATCCGATGGTGATCTATTCGAAGACAACGGTATGTTGTGATAATGTTTAGGCGAATACACAGATTAGCTATCAATTTAGTGTACCTAAACGTAAAAGGGGTATCTATGCGATATCTTATTCCCACTTGATTCAATTACAGGAGACGTTCTATATCTCCACTGAACTTAAATTATTTTTATTGTTTTTTTTTCTCTTTCTTTCTTTGCATACTTTGTTTTACTTTGACTAGTAGAGACTTTATACATCTCTACTATAAACTAATTTAATTTAAGGCTCGGGGACCTTATACATCCCTTTTATAAATGTATTTAATTTAAGTAGAATTTAAGTATTGTAGTAGCTTAATGTATTTTATTTTGAAAAAATAACTTTCTGCCAAGTTTCTTGCGGCGCATTCTTCTTGGCAATGATGGTAGTTTAAAAAAAGACACGTAAAAGAGCCCTTGGCGGCCAATTGGCAAAAATAAATTTAAATAAGTTAAGTATATATCACGGGGTAGACAGAACTTATGGTAACAAGACCTAAAGGTTTAGCATAATTGCTGGCATATAGGTGGAAAGGGGAATCATAATAGTGATGGGTTGGTAGAATACAGTCAGAAAATTTTAACTCACGTGCGCTTGTGCTCGGTACGTGTATCAAAGCATGATTACACACGAAAATCCTAAAAATGTTCGCACCAATAATGAATTATTAAGCACCAACATTGGTAATTACCTAAATAAAGCAAGCATAACCAAACCCGCCGGCTATGTAATTGCTAAACCGGCCATTTTCCACTCGCTGCGTTTGTGCATACACCATCCATCATTCAAAGACCCCTTTTCACCACTAAATCGAATAATAATCCGAGTTCATTAAAAATTTGCCAGTTGCTCCTGACCAGTGTAAGCTGGACTCCCGTTCATATGAAATACTCATGAGGTTGTGGGTCAATGAGCACCGGTTACTGGAAATGCAAATGGCGTTCACTGGAGTCGGTGATATTGTCGACGCGCTCGGCTGCTCTCTACACCTGCGTATATTGAGTAACGACATGTTACAGATCTTTGTAGTAAACTACACGTTCGTTAAAACGAGATCTTTTATTCATAAACGGAGAATGAAAAAATATATATATTAACCATAATATATATTAATAAACTAGGCACAGACGACCCTCGCGCGGGCAGCTTTCTCGCACAAAGTCTCGCAATTCCGATACAACGCGGGAATGCTGCCTGCGTGATGGGGACCCTAACTAAGGGTCCAAATTTATTATACATTTTAGCACACGTTTTATTTTTATTAAGTTATTTTTAAGGTAACTTTAGTTTATATTTGTAATCATTTACAAAACAAAGAATTACACAAATTGACTGTTTCCCGCGACTGTCATCGAAGAATTCGTTAATCGATATCCACGGCAGCTGCGATTTTCCGGAGAAAAACTATCCTATGTCCCGGTACTCGAATGATCTCCATACCCCATACCATATTTCATTTAAATTGTGTTAAAGAATGAAGAGGTAATTGATAAACCGGCAGACGGGCAGACATCAGCACAGGTCTTTCCGAACTTCGTCTACCTAACGATAACCAGGTGTTCCGATCAGGCATCTTCCAATGGCATAATACTCTCTGGGTCGATTTAAAAAAGGAGGTTCTCAATTTGATTGTATTTTTCTATCCAAAAGGCCCAGCCACAGAAGCGGCTAAAATGCCAAGAATCACAAAACGAAAATCGCTCATAATTTTATCATACTGTATCTACTTTATTTCATTAAAATATAAAGTTAGGCTAACTTAAAATAACTTAGTAAAATAAAACTTACGTTAAAATTTTAAATAAATTTGGACGCTTAGGTAGGGTCCCCATCACGCAGGCAGCATTCCCGCGTTGTATCGCAATTGCGAGTCTTATTAGTCTTTTTATCATTACTTATTCTCTGTGGTGAACATCACACAGACGAGTGACGTTTATTGATCGGGGTTGTTAACCTTTTAGTTATGTAGATTTATTGGGACTTGAGAGAGCTACTTAATTTCACGGTGGCATTCCTCAATTCAACGTATTTGTCTTTAAATTTAACCAACAAAAATGTTACCTTGCTACTCTGCTAACATACGAGCAAGACAGCCAAGCCTGTGGCAAATCCTACTAATATTAAACACACGAAAGTTTGTAAGTATGGATGGATGTTTGTTACTCTTTCACGCCAGAACGGCTAGACAGATCTGAATGACATTTGGAACATAGATAGATTATAGTCTGGAATAACACATTATGCTACTTTTTATCCCGGAAAATTGCGTGATTCCTGCGGGATAGTGATAAACGAATTCTATACAGACGAAGTATAATAGTATAATATAATTACGCGCATGCTTTTTTTGGAGTTGTGTTTGTTTGTCAGAAGTCATGGCAATTTTTTGTATCTAAATCTGCACATCGAAGCAACTTACGCTCTCAGTATAAGTGTAACCTCTGTTTGCCCAAAGTTATTATCTCGATGCACAAAAAAATCTCTTACATTACTGCTATAAAGGTATTTAATCACCTTCCCTTAGATATTAAAATGCTGAATTCAAAAACAAACTTTAAAACTGGCTAATATATAGGGTATTTTATAATTTGAGTGAGTTTTATAGGGATCATAACTTGTGACATTTTTAATGTGTAATTATTTATGTTTGTTACATATTGTCTGCCCGGAATGGGTAGCTGTTGATACCATGTACTTCCTGTGAACTAATGTACACACACAGTTTATGCAATAACTATTTCTATTTCCATTTCTACTTCTTTTTCTATACCTATCCAACCTCCTCCGCTTCAACACAAGACAAATATAATACATATCTAAATCCGAACGTAGGTATACGAACACTCGCATCGCATCACTACATAGTATAAAACAAAGTCACTTTCCGCAGTCTGTCTGTCCTTATGTACGCTTAGATCTTTAAAACTATACAACGGATTTTGAAGCGCTTTTTTTAAATAGACAAAGTGATTCAAATGGAGGGTTTATATGTATAATACATGCCTAATGAAGTAGAGAAACACTGATTGCACCCGTGCGAAGCCGGGGCGGGCCGCTAGCGTGTCATAAACTAATACTACAGGCTTAGAACATACACAGGACCCCCCGCCCTTGGCGCAGGCACTGCTGCTTGGCGGCAAGGTTAGCAAGGAAAGTGGTGGCGATCTAAAGACGGAACCCTAGTTTATAAACGCACTTGCCACCTGTGCTCGGGCAGCCGTATTGTATTATAATGCGACCGCGTCACGACAAACACCTTGTTTGTGTGCAAGAGGGCAAAAATATCTTCAACACTCTTCTACTCGTTCACATTCCTCACCAATAGGTATTGGCTGAATGATCGGATAGTTCTTTTTCAGACAATGTTAATTAAGTAATCTAAGCTAACTTATGTTAAGTATAGTCAAGATCGGAGGTTAACTGAATAGGTAATTGAGTGCTTGTCACTATCAGTAATTTGAAAATGTCGGTTGTTTTGGCTACTTTTGAAATAATTATCGTTTTTTGCGGTGATTATTTAATGCGGTGTAGGTAGAAAACTTAAGTCATTTCATTTTATCTTCGTACCTGTTTTCTATGTTGTTTATTATGGAGTGTTCAATAAAGAGTCATTGTATTGTATTATATTGTAATTAAGGGGGCAGTCGTATGTGTAATTAAATAATTAAATTAAATTAGAAAAACGACTTACTTGTAAGTTCCATACCAGTTCTACATACAACAGGTCCTTTTTTTAAGTTTTTCACCTATAGGAGAGCTTGGCATTCGGTGAAATACTGGCAGATGGGGTATTGTAATCCCCTTGCCTAGTTAGGTTGTCAATGCGTCTGTAATCCTCTGTTGTTGCCTATAAAACCCCAAAAATACTTAAGATAAAAGTATGTGGGAGTGAGCGGAATAACAGAATGAATGACTGAGATGGAGAGAGAGATGAGAGAGTGAATGTGAGAGAAAAAGATTATGTCAAGAGGACGGACGGCGGCCATGAAAGCGCTGATTTGTGTTTATTTGAATTTATTTAATGTTTCGATTTAATACAGTGCTACAAGACTTTAATGAATCTTTTATTATGAGCCGTCCTACATAAATATGTAATATATGTATACTGTGTTTTAAAATAATCCAGAATACTTCTGCAGCTCGTTGGATTAGTTTAACAACCTCTGCTAAGTTTTCAGGATTTTTGTTATTGTGGTTGACTAATGTTTTCATACAGTCGATGTACCTACCCAGTATGACTTAATGTTGAATCAAAAAAGACAATGAAAAAATCAGCAGTGTTCATTCAAACTAACGCAGCCACCAGCTAAAATATTCCAGAACAAATAATAACACATCTCGTACATATAAAAAAGATAAAGAATCAGTACAGTCAAAACGAATGAGTAAGGAGGTTTTCTTTTAACCATAGACAAAATAATGTCAATTTTTCAGCGTGCAGGTGCAGGGTAGACGCCAATGAACTGTAATGTCATGTGGCAACACCCTGCGTGCGCATGCGCCGTTGCGTGAGACGCGCGCATCCTGATTGGGCACGCGCCACGACTCCAGTGGTGCGCGTCAGTGTTGCCAACGTTACTGGTTTACCCTAGTTTTGGGACTACAATAGATATGAGATATATCGGAGCTAATAAGTACTAAGTGGTCAAAATATTTGAACACGTACTTCAGCTGTTAATAATAGTGTTTGGGCACGATTTTTGACAGCACATCAATTGAAAATGTTAAAACCTCATTATAATGGCCATCAGATTTTGTGCTTTTTATATACTGACATTGATTTAAAATGACTTGACAAATACACAGGCTCTACATTATAAAATTGTTTTATTAGGTTATGGGCCCAGCACGCTTCCACTGCGCTGAGAGCTCTATCAAGAGAAAAAGGTAAACGTCCTATACGTACCGTCAAGAGCACAAGTGGCGGATACCTTTACGAAAGCCCTGCCCAAGGAAAGCTTTGTCAGAGCACGAACCTCACTAGGGGTGGTGAGTAACCCTGATCTAATGTAGGGGGAGTGTTAAAACCTCATTATAATGGCCATCAGATTTTGTGCTTTTTATATACTGACATTGATTTAAAATGACTTGACAAATACACAGGCTCTACATTATAAAATTGTTTTATTAGAAAATATCTCTCGAAAGTGATGTAAAATAAATTTTAATATTAATATTTGTAAGAGTAATGTGCCCCAGGGCGGGGTCCCAGATACTTTAAGCACTTTGACAGCTCCAATGTATCTTAAGCCATATGCCAGCATCTCTACATCTATGATCATCTATCGACGGTAGAGCAGCTGCTTTAAACCATCTAAAACACTCTTTCAGCTTCATGCTTCATGTCTATTTAACGTGTACTTACTGAAATTTCAGCTAAAAATAAAATAAGCTGCAGACATTTACAACCGCACCCTCCCACACCCCACCCCTGGGACCTCAGGTGTCGTCCGTAATGACACTTTACACATCACACAACCCTCTAGTAATTACACTTTTAAATTGAGCCCTAAACTGTCATCATTAAGGTGGAAACTATTAGTTGGCAGCCATTTTTATTTAGTGACGGCTAAATGTTTCTCTAGAGGAAGGATGAAAGGGACGGAAGGATTATTAATTAGTTTGGCTCGTGTTCATGGATGACTTAATAGTTTTTTAGGGTTATATTTATGTTTGAAAATAGCTTTAAGGAAGGATAACTGTCGATAACTGTATGTTGTTACATCAGGAAGCGACAGTTGCTATACAATACAAATACTCTTTATTGAATACCACAAATCAGTACAAAACAATACAGAAACAAAGAACATGGTAGACAATATGCTAAATAAGTAAGTTTTGTGATCTGAATCATCACAAATAAATTATGAACATTACCGATAACTATTAGTAAAATGAGTAGGTACTTATAAAATCTCATGTAGTAACTGACCTCTCAACGCACAGCGAAAACTACCTAATTCGACAAACTTGAAGTTTTTCAGAATTTCACAGAGGCTAAACCGCGAGTGTAGGCTAATTTATCATTAATGAGCGTTTTCCAAAAAAGTCCACTTGAACATTTTTCCCAGAATTTAATTATTTTGGTTTTTTCTTACTTAGAATCGTTAACTCTATCGATTCTCATAGAAGAAAAAATGTGTCCCAGATTTTACTATGGATTTGTTCCTCTTCGTCACGTTCCATACATAGCCATATTTTAAAAAAAGTGACGAACTGGAATAGAAATTTTGGGACACATTTTTTCTGGTATGAGTATCGAATAAACGATTCTGAGTAAGAAAAATCCAAAATTGTTAAATTCTGGAAAAAAATGTTCACGTGGACTTTTTTTGGAAAACGCTCTATTATCAATCTACAACCTGGCCACACCAAATCACAAGAATCAATACCCGATTGCCGGGCGGCTGTTACGAAATATTTTTTTTCTGCATTTCGTGCCAGTGTTGGCACACGCTTATGATTTATTATCTGCTCTAACTGGCCAGTCATGGCAGCGGTGTCGAGATCGAAAACGTGTAATTGTTTTTATTACATTAGTTTTAAATGAGAGCGCGTTTTTCCGCTAGAGATTAGCGAAGCGAGGGCGTTGGTGGCAGAAGTGGGATGGGTTTTAAGTGCGGAACGCGTGCGCATGGCAGTCGAAAGAGGCTGTGACCTTGTAACACTGAGATAGTTCGAGACATATTACAAAATAACTAGAAGAAAAATATGTATCGCATAAAAATACATTATTACTTCAATGCAGTAATATTTCCGATCCTTGTACGGTCAAGTGCAAATATAAGTATCGATATGAACTTCTCAAAAATATGTCCCACGACCTTATTACGCCGGTGTAAGAGCGTATGGTACTTATTATTGAAACTTTGACTAGATACATATTATTACACTTGACTGTACCTATTTGTAATTAGGCGTGAAAAAATTCGAACAAAAAATCGAATCTTCACCACAAACGCCACCTAATCTTTCCTGTACCTGATGTACGAGTACAGATTTCATTTTTATTTCATCCTTATTTACACTCTGTACTTTTATCTAGTTAGTATCTATTTGTAATTTATTAATTTACCTCTAAGGTCATTCTGACCTCCTGATCCTATTTAGGTATGGTAACTGTTATTTTGGAATTTTCTGCCTGCCACGATACAGGCTGTGCCTGGTGTAGTTGAATTTTCTGATGTAGTAAAGTACCTTCTTTTTTTGGAAAATAAATGTTGCTTTACTTTACAGATCTTTCTATTTTTTTTTATTCTAATTCTACCTAACATTTGTGCGTCGGTTGGCTTTGATTTGGTATTGAGTACGTTACCTGATGGTAAGCGATTACCGTCACACCAGAGCATTGCAGATGCATGCCAGCCTAAAGGGCTATAAGACATAAAACCTCAAGTTCAAATAACTTCACCAGCTACTTAAATCTCCGCAACACATCAGCGCAAGAACTGCTATTAGAGGCTTCATAATCATCATCATATCACCTATAGGACGTCCACTGTTGGACAAGGCTTCCCCATAGACCTCCAGTTGTCTGTTGGAAGCGGCTTGCATTCACCGTGAACCCGCGACTTTAGTTTACCACCCGTAAAATATATCTCATACGCATAAACATCCGTATACAAAGTAAACACTTTTCAAGGCGACACATGAATAATATCAGTGACGTACGTGAGATCTCGATTTGTTTGAAAACAGTCGTAAGATGTTATCCTACTAATACTACACGGTGTAAGTTCGTTGGTTTGTTTGTGGTTCAGCGTTGGGGAGTGATTATCTAAAAGAAGCTAATACTCACACACAAATACGCATAAATCACGTCTTTATCCCTTACGGGGTAGACAGAGCCTAAGGTAACAAGACCTAATGGCCACGTTTAGCATGATTGTGGGCGTATAGGTGGAAAGGGGAATGATTTCTATGCACATTCCCTCGATGGGCTTTTACCATGTGCGCGGGAAGAGAAGCAACTGGTACATTCTATATTTTGTCTTTACTCCCAGAGCAGCGTGGAAGCAAAAGAAGCTCGCCTGTAAGAAAATAACTTGACCCGTTCTCACGTAGGTACTATATGAGGCAGCAGTCTTATGTTGTTGGTCGTGCGCTGACCAGTTAAACAAATACACGAATCCGTATAACACGTTAGAGTTAACGGGTCTAGTTGTGATTGCATGTCAAGCGCAGTGAACACTTTATCTGCCGGCAAACTTGAGCTTTGGGCGACGTAGCGGGAGTAATTTTACCCATGTAGTTACTACACAATAAAATAAAATAAATCATTGTTATGAAATGTCGCGAGATATCAAGTATGATCCTTCAACATTCCGTTGGATGTGGTGCTAATAGCATTTTTGGGGAAATCTAGATGAAATTGATTTGTTTACAAAGGTAAAAATGGATTGCATTCATGGTCATAGCTCGAGAAATTTGCTGGCAGCTGTCACATCGCTTTTTATGGCCTACAAGCGGTTGCCCGCGACTCCGTCTGCGCAGAATTCGTTGCTCGCTTTCCCGCAGGAACTATGCAATTTTCCGGGATGAAAACTATCCTATGTCCTTCGTCGGGACTCAAAACTAAATCTGCACCAAATTTAATCAAAATCGGTTCAGTGGTTTAGGCGTGAAAGCGTAACAGACAGACAGAGATACTTCTGTCTGTATGTACAATCCAAGGACATGCAAAACGCCAAAACGTGCAATAGTGATTTCACCAGCTGTTTTACTCTCCGCGCTGGTACACACTTTCTTGGCGGTAGTATTAGCGACTAAGATGGTGGTACCGATCCGGACGGACCTTGCACAATGTTTATTCTGCGAGATAGCGATGGCGTAATTCTCCGCAGACGAAGTCGCGTTCAAGAACTAGCAACAGATAAACATACTTACTTAATATTAATTACGTTAAACGTAGTAAACAAAAGGACAATTATCTTGACGTCTTACCACGCGTGCGTGGTACGGTAGTGTTTAACAACTGACTCTTTACACTAATTCAAACAATGCTACACCTTATTAACATCAACATAAAGGTGATGTTAGAGGTAAAGTTAACACGGTTCTCGTGCCCCGATGCGCACGCAGACCGATGCCGACCAATGACCGCGCTTTCACTGTCTACCATCTTTATTTTTGATTTGAAATTGGAATGCTAACTGTCAGTTGTTATTTATTATTGAAACGTCACGTTGGCGTTAGTTATTTGTTTTTCTTCTTATTATATGCCAGTTTTAGCTTTCGATGTTTAGAATAAAATAATTGAAACATTTGTCATCTTTTATAGCTTGAAAGACTTAAAGGTTTTGTGTCAGTTGTATCATTGGAATCGAAGCGGAGCTAAGGGATGTCGGTGTTTTTGAATCGGTTTGAATTCCCCGTCAGTAAATTTTGGCTGTGACGTCACAGTAGGTAAAATAAACTGTTTATTTGTCAATAAAAATACAGGCTCTTACAGTTACTTAACCACTAATCCCTTATTTGTAGGATTGTTGCAGTCAAGGAGCTGCTACATAATTTTAGTTAAGTGGGTTCCTTTAATAAATCTCGTAAAGATACCTTTAATCTTGTTTAGTTTTTACTAAAAGTGTCTTTTATAACTTCGACAGAAAACTTCTATGCTGGTCTGGGAGTAAAGAAAAAACATAGAATGTACCAGTTGCTTCTCTTCCCACGCAAATGGTTAAAAAAACCCATCGAGGGAATGGGCGAAAATCTAAGGAATCATGTCATAGGCGATGCGGTTAGCAACCCATAACTATTTTGATTCGCCTCTCCAACTATACGCTCTACCTATGCTAAACGTGGCGTTTAGTTTTATTACCTTGGGCTCTGTCTACCCCGTATGGGAAAAATACGTGATTTATGTACGTATGTATGTACAGAAAACTTCTTGAGTATACAAGGCAGTGTGGAAATCCCTAGCCATGCACATTATTACTTTTTGGTATTACATAGGTAAGGAGGCACAAGCGTCGCATTACATTGTACACTCACTCTTATGGGTTTGATACTTGAATCGGTCGAGTGAGAGAGACAGCAAGACAAACCCGAATACCATTCTAAGAGCTCACGGACGGTACCTACAGTACCCTGCCAAAAAGATTGCACATCGGTCTATCTAATTTCGGTGTCGTAGAGAGCTGTCTCGCTCTAACTTACGTGGCGTCAATCGTCTCTTTCCAAAGACCGAAGTGCAATCTTTATGGTACTGGGGGGTTACCATGACGTCTTAATGCGATTCAATTCCGATTCAGTTAAGAGATCGCTATTAAGCGATAAGACCGCCTATTGTCTACTTTGTTCTTTGTTTCTGTATTGTTTAGTACTGATTTGTGGTGTTCAATAAAGAGTATTTGTATTGTATTGTATTCGCTCGCTGTCAGATCCATACTAAAAATGACAGCTAAATCCTGTAGGCTTATTACCTAACTCGCTCGCGATCGCCATCGTGTTCATTTTGACAGTCTTGTATGAAGGTGACAGCTAGCTGATTCCGATGCCAATTGTCAGCCCATATATGAACTGTCAAAATGAACACGATGGCGATTGCGAGCGTGTTCGGTAATAAGCCTACTGGACTGAGTCGAAATTGCAAGTAAGCACTCCAAATGATTAGACAGTAGCGGTCTGCTGGTAGATGTTTCTCAGGGATGTTTACTTTGCGCGCCTCAGGTGCGCTTTGCCGCGAACCGCGTGTTGATTGCGCATAATACCAGGGCTGCCACTTATGCGAAGACTAAATAATCGATATACTGGGTAAGCCATGCTGGTCTGGTCAGCATTCTTCCATGCTGGTCTGGGAGCAAAGAAAAAACGTAGAATGTACCAATTGTTTCTCTACCCGCGCAGATGGTAAAAGCCCATCGAGGGAATGGGCGCAAATCATAGGAATCATAATTATTATAGGCGATGAGGCTAGCGACCCATCACTATTTTGATTCCATTTTCTACCTATACGCCCACAATCTTGCTAAATGTGGCCTGTAGGTACCCGACTTAGGCTTTGTCTACCCCGTAAGGGATAAAGATGTGATTTGTGTATGTGTGTGTGTGACTGGGTAAGCCAAAAATTTTGGCACTTTTGAAATGTCATACATACATATATAAATCACGTCTTTATCCGTTACGGGACACAGTTTAAGGTAACAAGGCCTAAAGGCCACGTTTAGCAAGATTGAAATAGTACACAACGTTTTGGAATATCGACAGAAAACTATACATCTTATTCTATATTTCGAGATCGCTATTAAGAGACTAAGATCGCGTACCTATTGTCTACCTTGTTCTTTGTTTCTGTATTGTTTTGTGGTGTTCAATAAAGAGTATTTGTATTGTATTGTATATTTCACCTGTTTAATCTAAACAGTTAAATGCAATTTAATTTCTAAAACTGACATCATCCTAATGGCACTCCTGCAGTCGACATACATCTCTACTATAGACTAATATAATTTAAGGCCCCGAGCCTTATACATACACACACACACAAATCACGTCTTTAACCCTTACGGGGTAGACAGAGCCTAAGGTAACAAGACCTACAGGCCACGTTTAGCAAGATTGTGAGCGTATAGGTGGAAAATGGAATCAAAATAGTGATGGGTTGCTAGCCGCATCACCTATAACATGATTCCTATTTTCGTCCATTCCCTCGATGGGCTTTTACCATCAGCGCGGGAAGAGAAGCAACTGGTACATTCTATGTTTTTCCTTTGCTCCCAGACCAGCATGGAAGTAGGAATTCTTCAATGGGCGAAAATCGTAGGTATCATGTTATAGGTGATGCGGCCAGCAACCCATCACTATTTTGATTCCACTTTCCACCTATACGCCCGCAGTCTTGCTAGTGGCCTGTAGGTCTAGTTACCTTAGGCTATGTCTACCCCGTAAGGAATAAAGACGTGATTTGAGTATGTATGTAAATAGTATAAAATACTTTGCTTAGCGACAACCCTAGCAGAGATCACCTCTTATATTCCAGTAAACTGCGGCGTGGGAAGCCACTGCACGTGGCGGGTGCGGTTTACTACATCTACTTAGAATTACGGGGATATTACACTGAGGTGGCTCCACCGGCGATGAAACTATAGACCGACCGGTTAAATGAGTCCTCGCCCGCGCGGCACAGGGGCGCGGGGTAGGACGACAAAGGGGGCCGAGAGAGGTGCGGGCGGATAGTGCGCCTGCTGCCCGCACAGAGCTCGGTCCCCGCGGGCGTCCCACCCCGCGCCCCTGCACCGCGCGGGCGAGGACTCATTTAATCGGTCGGTCTATAGCTTATAGGATAGAAAAGTACAGTAGAGCATGTGAGAGATACACTGAAGAGCAATAATAACGGGTCGCTTTGATACAAAGTTCTATGAAACACGGAAAAAAGAACGTTTAATTAAAACAGATAGGTAATTGAATACACTAAGGTTTACTTTTTACTATATTTTTACGCATATTTCCTTTGTAAGCTTATCTTATAGCTTGCTTTTAAAAAAACATAGGGGTAACCCGCGATGTTGGTTGGTGTATACCTAGTGTAAAAGTATAAGTTGATTTTGATTTTAATTTTAATTTTAATTTGATTTAATTTAATTTGATTTGATTTGATTTATTTTATTTTAATTTGATTTAACTTAGTTGATTTTAAGACATTTAATTAATTTAAATTTTCACTTAATATTTTATTTTGTAATATGGATGCGAGTCTGGAATAAAAACATTTCATTTCATTTCATTTTCATTTAAATATCAAGCTATAGATTCAAATCGGCAAAATATTCAAAAAGAACATGTCTCGTGTGACGTGTGACGGCTTTTCTTCCCTCGTTGAACAATATACAAATCCTCCAATTATCCTCCACGCCGGAACACAATCATTAATGGGCAAGACGGTGTTACTGATGCGAACGGACCTTGCAGGCCCTACCGCCGTCAAAGTTCATAGAATTATCTCAATTCTCTATAACAAACTTACACTCAAATTTCATTTCTTCTACCAAACGTGGGAATATTAAGTTAAATTAAAACGTAACTTCCACGATGTTGAATCACACTCAACTGCCAATTTCAAAAACCAACTCTATGCTAAACCACTAAAGTATAAATTCTAAAAACAACTCAAATCAACTTAGGTGCTTGCGTAAGTTACAACTAGCGTGTCGACATTGCAAATTACAGCTATGGTATGCCAAATTAGACTTTGATTTGTTCGGAATAAGGTTGTCGGTGATTGCGTCGGCGAGAGTTGGTGAATCTGCACAAGCGTCATATCTGTGTTTTCTCACAAAGACCACCGGGTGAGGAAACGCCAAAACGACATCAGCAAAATTATGACCACAGTATGTGAAACATTAAGTTTGCATCCAGCTGATATACTTAAAAGTCTGTCTGTGTGTTTCTCGTCCTTTTTTACTAAAACGACCGGACGAATTGGGATGAAACTTCTCACACAGATGAAATACGAAGTTACTTTTTATACCTCGTCGATGGCAAACTAGCGTACGGTCCGCCAGATTTAGAGAAGTGTTTCCAGGTTGGTAAATGTCGCCGAAAATACACGACCAACATTCAAGACTCCTAACTCCGTAAAATATTTTACGAACGCACAGGTCAAGGTATAGTAGACGAGGACGAGAGCCTATTGCTTAAAACTACGGACGAAGTATTTTTAAAGAATAACAAAACCTTTTATATATTTCGAGACGACACCTACTTTTTATTTAATTTTAATCTACGTACTGGCATGGAAATAACCAGTAAGTATATTGGCTGTCCGTTCCATTTTCAAACGATCAAAAAAAACATTGCGAGCTATATAGATATTGTTAATGTGCGTAGGTATATTTTTCCAGCCAGTTAAAACAAAAGAAAAAACTGCGTAAACAGAAACAGATATTAACATAAGCTCACAGTTTAATCAAATGATTTTTTATGAAGATGCAAATCTGATGTCAAAGTGCAGTTAACGCGTCCATCTTTAATCTATATGCAAACGTCCTAAGTGTCACGCACAAAGAGCACTGGAAAACTCGGGATTGTATTAACAAGACAAACCATAGAGTAAAATTAAATTGTATAGAGGGGGCATTTTCAATTTAAAGTGTTTATTTTCAAAATGAAAAAAATTGTTTCATCTGAATCAGAATCACCAGCAGTTCGTTTTTGTGACGAAAACTACGTCCGTTATTTTTTTTGGCAGTATTGGGTCATTTTTTCTTTATACTATAACAAGGGTTGTCACAAAACTGACACAAACAACTTGGACGGCATATTAAAGTAGTTTTAATGGACAAAATGAAAATAGCCGGAGACTGGGTAATCTATCAATGATTCGAAAACTTATGTCGAACCCAGAGTAAATATTTAGAAAGTCCAGATTAAATCATTGCTTCAGGCGTAACTTTGCAAACTCAAGCACTCCTGCTTGGTGGAAATTCTAAATGAAGTAGTAGCAATCCATACGAATCATGCACAAGTCAATACCACCCACAAAATACTGAATGTTCTCGCTCAAAAGCTTCCACATAGTACGTAGCCTTTTCCTTTACGTAGCCTCTCTGAGTCAATGTAGTTTTAGGCAACAAAGCCCCATTATTTCTACCAGTCTAACTCCAGCCGTGCAGCGGATGTGGAGTCATGAGGTGACTTCGATCCAACTCATGAATATGCAACGCGATCTTTATTACGTCTATGCATATTGTTCAAGATATTTATCGCGTTTAAATTTAGACACGAATAATTAGCTGATTTTCGGTTTGATTGAAAAACAAAGACGATTAGATACTCGAGGGGATTTACCCGAAGAATAGCATTGAGATTAGATTTTTATTATTTTAGTTCAGTTGACGTTCCTGGCGTGATAATAACGCGGGGGTCGATTTTTGAAATCACACCTTTCCAAATATCTATCGAAAGTGGTAAAAAATTGTATTGAATTTTAATACGAGTGCCTAGGTTAGAGTAGGTGGTAGAACGATTTAAAAACAACTATAGTTAAACCAATTCTCAAAAAAGGATTAGATACGGACGCTGATAATTATAGACCTATTGCCTTAATTCCAATTTTCTCCAAGATATTTGAAAGAGTCATATATAATCGAATTTTGGAGTTTTTTGAAAAAAATAACGTGTTGACAAGCGTACAATTTGGATTCAGGCCAAAAAAGTCAACAACCCTGGCTATATATGAGCTGATTAATATTATTACCCAGTGTAGGAATAACAGGGTCCCGGTTTCCGCGATCTTTATGGACATGTCGAAAGCATTTGATCGAGTTTGCCATAAAAAGCTTTTGGTCAAGTTATACAGCTATGGTATCAGAGGCAACTGCTACTCCTGGCTTAAATCGTACCTTGAAGATAGAAAGCAGTGTACTGAAATCATGTCATATTCAGAGGACACCAATACTACAAACACGTTCAAATCAAACTATCAAACGCCAAGGACCGGGGTACCACAGGGAAGTATCCTGGGCCCTCTGCTGTTTCTTGTATACATCAATGACTTACCTGCAATCACAAAACATAAAATACTACTTTTTGCAGATGATTGCTCAATTATAGTGCGTAGTGATCAATGTAATCAAAATTATTGTGAGGAAGTCAACCAAGTCTTCCGTGATGTTAATGTTTGGATGGAGCATAATAATCTGCAGGTTAATCTGTCAAAGACCAAATTTATGGAGTTTTATGCGGCACAGGGTAATGCAACGCATATCAAGGTCAGCTACAAGGGCTGTGACTTGGAAATGGTTAATAGGACTAAATTTCTAGGCATATTTCTCGATTGCCACACTAACTGGCAAAATCATGTGGATCATGTAATCATGAAACTAAGCAGATTTGCATTCCCCCTAAGGAGGCTCCAAAAGATTTCATCTGAAAAATCTGCTCTTTTAGCATTTCACTCCTATGTTATGTCAAATCTGCGCTATGGAGTGATTCTATGGGGCAATGCTAGCGAAATAATTAGAGTGTTTAGAATGCAGAAAAGATGCCTCCGATCCATCTATCGGCTCCCACAAACTGAATCTTGTAAGCCATTATTTAAAAAACTCAGAATCTTAACATTTCCTGCGCTGTATATATATGAGGTATGTCTGTTTGTTAAAAGCAACCCTGCATTGTTTATTAAAAGACAACCGAGGGAAAGATTAAGGACTGAATACGGTCACGATATTTTAAAACCCAGGGCTAAGTCGGCGCTCCTAGCAAACAGCGCTATATGCATGTGTGCAAAAATATATAATCACTTACCACTTGATATGAAAAAGCTACCTGTTTTAACGTTTAAGAAGAATTTGTTCAATTGGTTGGTTGCCAATTGCTTTTATAGTTTATCTGACTTTTTTATGTATAATCCACTGCTAAGGTAAATCTAATATTATATTCACATTTAAATTATAATTGCTTGAATTGTATTTGCATGACATGTTAAATTATTCATATTTTATTATTTTGTGTTTTCTTATTGAGTTCGACTTCAGGCACTTCAATGAAATTATGTTATGCTATTTTAATTATAATTTTAATCTTATTATGTTAGAATTAGTGTGCAGAAATATTGTACGCCTCTAGCAGGCAGGATATGGCGCCTATCTATGTCTGTACATACTCTTTAACATCCTTATTACCCATAACCGCAATAAATGAATTTGAATTTGAATTTGAATTTGAATTTGAAGAAAATCGCAGTGTCAACCCAGACCATGGAGACAACTCGCGCGACAAGTACATGGTAATGGTTGACTGGAAGAAATCGCTTTAAAGCGATAAGACCGCGTATTGTGTACCTCGATAAATTATTTATAAATAAAGTTAGTGTACTGTTTTGTGGTTCAACAGAGAATTGTGAGGAGCATTAGGCTTGCTGCATTTTTTTAAGTTGTTTCAGATTACTTCCATACTGGTCTGGGAGCAAAGAAATAACATAGAATGTACCAGTTGCTTCTCTGCCCGCGCAGATGGTAAACGCCCATCGAGGGGATTGGGCTAAAATCTTAGCAATCATGTTACAGGCGATGCGGCTAGCAACCCATCACTACTATGATTCCCCTTTCCATATATGCTCACAATTATGCTAACCGTGACCAGGTCTTGTTACCATAGGCTCTGTCTACCCCGTAAGGGATGTAAACGTGATATGTACTAATAGGTACATACAGACGCATGTATGTATTAGTTTCAGATCACGTCATTAAAGTGATAGTCCAAATTCCTTGATGCATTGTGAATAGTTGAACAAGGCGTCTCTAGTAGCGGTGCTGTGCTATTTATTCCGTACAGTCCACGAGCTCAGAATGTCATTTGGGTCTGTCTTGCTGTCTCCCTTACTTGTGGTTTGATACTCGAATCAAAAATCGAATCCTGTAAACACATAAAAAACATAAAAAATCTGACAAGCAAAGAGCTGAAAAAAGAAACTGAACGCTGGCTAATGAGTTTGAATCACGACGAAACTGAAAATATTCTTTCAGCCTGTAATTAAATGCACTAATACTCACATACTACACACACACGCGCACACACACACACACACACACACACACATACACACGCACACAAATTATTTCTGATTTTTTATGTTAAGCCCTTATTGTTATAACTGTCTCTAGTCTCCGCGACACAGGCCCTGAGTCTAGTGCGGAGGCTGCCGAACAAACATGTTGTAACCTTTTGCATATTATAAAAATAAAGACTTTTTTACTTTTTTTTTTACTTTTACTTGAATCGGCCGAGTGAGGGAGACGGCAAGATAAACGAGTGGTAGTTTTCTATCAATATAGACAATATCCACATGATCCACAGTACAGGCGATATCCTTTTTAAGTCGATAAAAATACGTGTTTTTCTCAATAAATATATCACATTTATAAATCAACTAATCATGCCGATTATCTTTATGTATGTTAACTCAGTGCGTCATTAGGTAATATAGATTAGACAGAAGGAAAGAGAAAGCCTGTTGCTTAATGATTGAGAGAGGAATGCTAATGGTTTGCGCAAGCGCAATTACCAATCAGATGCTCGAAATTCCCTCGAGTCCATGGCGAAGATTTATAATAGCTAGCTGTTGCCTGCAACTTCGTCTGCATAGAATGCGTTTATCGCTATCCCGTAGGCATTACGCAATTTTCCGGGATATAAAGTAGCCTATGCGTTATTTCCAGACTATAATCTATCTATGCTCCAAATTTCATCCAGATTTGTCCAGCCGTTCTCACGTGAAAGAGTAACAAACATCCATCCATCCATACTTGCAAACTTTCGGGTTTATAATATTAGTAGGATGTAAGTATGCACGTATTATACACGATGACTTTCAATCGACGGCAATCACATTTTAATTAGAAGTTCTGAAAACAAGCATGATGTTACGAATCCCTTTTTATTATTTAGGATTTAATTTTAAACTGAAATTATTGTCACCCTATCCCTGGTTACTACGTTCTTTGTCTTATCCCAAGTAACAATCCAAAACCGGGCTAAATCTAATATGCCTTAAAAATATCTAAAGTTGGTTTTCACTAAGGCATCTTACATTTAAGTCTGTATTCATTAAATCTTGTTAGTATTTAATTCAAAAATTACTTTAAATAAGACGACTTAAGATTATTTTCTCTTCATCAAAACCAATCAGATTTAAAACTGTCTTAAATATGTCTAGTCAAAAACCAACTTAAGGATAGTTATTCTTATCTCATATTTATCGAAGATTAACTTAAGATTAACTTGAATTTAGTTGAATTAACCAAGACGAACTTAATGCAATGTTGAATAAATAGGGCTCAAAGTTTTCTTTGAATAAATCTTGTTAGTATTTAATTCGAAATTGACTTTAAATAAGACGACTTAAGATTATTTTCTCTTCATCAAAACCAATCCGATTTAATACAGACTTAAATATGTCTAGTCAAAAACCAACTTAAGGATAGTTATTCTTATCTCATATTTATCGAAGATTAACTTAAGATTAACTTGAATTTAGTTGAATTAACCAAGAGGAACTTTAATGCAATGTTGAATAAAAAGGGCTCAAAGTTTTCTTTGAATAAATCTTGTTAGTATGTAATTCGAAATTGACTTTAAATAAGACGACTTAAGATTATTTTCTCTTCATCAAAACCAATACGATTTAATACAGCCTTAAATATGTCTAGTCAAAAACCAACTTAAGGATAGTTATCCTTATCTCATATTTATCGAAGATTAACTTAAGATTAATTTGAATTTAGTTGAATTAACCAAGACGAGCTTAATGCAATGTTGAATAAATAGGGCTCAAAGTTTTTTTTGAATAAATCTTGTTAGTATTTAATTCGAAATTGACTTTAAATAAGACGACTTAAGATTATTTTCTCTTCATCAAAACCAATCCGATTTAATACAGCCTTAAATATGTCTAGTCAAAAACCAACTTAAGGATAGTTATCCTTATCTCACATTCGTCGAAGATTAAGTTAAGATTAACTTGAATTTGGTTGAATTAACCAAGACGAACTTAATGCAATGTTGAATAAAAAGGGCTCAAAGGAACTAGTTAAGTATTAACAGTTTTAACTTATTCTCAACTTTGTCTTACTAAGTCAACATTGTCCTAAGTTTGATTTGTTTTATTGTAACTTGAATTAGCGCCATATTAAATTGCATGTGAAAACTAAATATTCGTAAACAGATTTGAAATCATTATTTTTTCTGCTTAGGTCAGCGTAATTTATTCTTTAAAATGATTTAAAATTAACAAATATTCGTATGGCTAGGGAAATTATCTCTTTTTAATAGAAAATGTGCAAAAAGTGACGTGCATGTATGGCGATGTGAATATAATTCGTAATTTTTCATGTCATTTCTATGTTATTATTAAAGCCCGTCTATTTCATAGTTAGATCCATAAATTTTACTCGATGAACGAATCTGCGTTGAAATTTCGGCGGTATTATTTCTACAAGTAATGTGACATCCATTCCTCGTAATTCGTAACAAATAAATGAGCTACGCCATTTTATGACAGTTACAGGTTTGTTAATATTATTTCGCCATTATTTTTCTGTTTAATAACTACGTGGAGTACGTGAATACTAAAATCTGTTTTTTTTGTCTAGAAAAATTCCTATCTTTCTTATTGTAAAATTCTTTTTTTTTTTTTTTTTTTTTTTTTATTTATTCAAATCAATTACAAAGAGAAAACATTATGTGTGAACAGCGAGCGAAAACCGCGATCGGTTTATCTGCTACTGTTGTCGCACGCTTACAACGCGTTAACTTGGTATTCTAGTCATCTTGTACACCAAAACCTTTGCCTTAAGTAAATCTATAGGATGTCTTGAAGATCGATATGGCCTTTCATAATAACTTGTCTTAAATAGGGTTTAAGTGTAAATTTAAAGAAGTATTGAAGTCGACCTTAACTTACACTGAAAACTTGTGCCCACTTTTACTAAACTCTGTCCACTAGCTTTCCATTAGATATCTTTAAGAAAAAAAATACTTAGCCAAGACAATGGCCAAAAATCGCTGTTTGACTCCAAGATATCTATGATTCAAAATTTAGAGAAGCCATTGCTACTTGGGATCTGACATATGGACCTCAAGAAACATAGGGTGACCATACAATCACTACATCACTATCACTACATAGTCTCTACATAGTATAAAATAAAGTCGATTTCTCTGTCCCTATGTCCCCATGTCCCTATGTCCCTATGTCCCTATGTATGCTTAAATCTTTAAAACTACGCAACGGATTTTGATGCGGTTTTTTTAATAGATAGAGTCATTCAACAGGAAGGTTTATATGTATAATACATGCATAATATACCGTGCGAAGCCGGGGCAGGTCGCTAGTTAATCAATATAATGTTATTATCACTTAATTACCTATTAATTAAATAATTAAGAAATTTAATTACTTTATTGGCCGTGTTCTTCTGTAATGCGGTCCCTAGCAACACAGTATATATATAAGCTAAAGCAGTAAGGAACCTACGAACAAATCGGTTGAAACGAAACACGCACACAGGCGCGCGCTTTACACGGCCCCTAAGCGGACCTGAGCCTGAGCGGAGTGGACGAGGTCCCCTTAGGGGCCGTGTAAAGCGCGCGCCTGTTTGCGTGTTTCGTTTCAACCGAATTGTTCGTAGGTTCCTTACTGCTTTAGCTTATATATATAGTGTGCTAGCAACCTGTGCAACTGATCGTAACCGACAATAGCCGAAACATGAAGCTTGACGAGGGACATTAAGACAGACGAACTGTTAAGCCGAGTACTCATCTCCGAGCTATAGCTGTAACAGCACAAGCTAGCTAGCTACAGTAACCAAAAACCCTAATGTGGACGTGGCGTTCGCGAGCCACACTAGGGTTTTTGGTTCCTGTAACGTGCAACAGTTACAGTGACAGCTCGCACGTGAGTACCCGGCTGGGGTGCGAGTCGGGTTATCGCGTGTGATCAATAGCTACGGTTCGTGCTTGGTCCGGTGCACTCTGGGCATCGGTTAATGATTTCCTGGCAGATTCTGAGAGATATTATTATCCGTTGGCTAAGAGCCCGACAGGGGGGGAGGGATCTTTTGATCATGTTCTACCGTACAACGTTGCCAACATTTTTGTCACAAGATTTTTGAATATTGTTTTTATTAGAATAGAAAAGAAGAAGAGTACCCGGCTTAATTAGAACCACGGTGTGTGTCATCGTGACTGGCACCTACTATACTAAACTCTTGCTAAAGGAAATTACATAACTAATAGGCAGCAATTAGCAAAAACAGCAATATTTGCCACTTCAATGCAAACGAATTTGAGATATTTCTTAAAAAATTATACGAACCGCTTTGGCATAGCGATGCTCCCACGCCGGAGCTATAGTGTTGCACAACGTTATAAAATAAATATTTCTTTTATAACATTTTATCACAGGAGCAGACCAAGATGGCGGGATAGTTTGAAGCTTTTTGAACCGGACGGAAACGTCGCAAAAGGCAGAATCGGGTGGAAAGAGAAAGGGGGCCTTTGCCCAGCAGTGGCACACCAAATGTGCTACTAATAACGTTACAAGGTGTAACAACATGTTGTGTGTGTTAGTGTCATATTTTATAACATTATAAAACACTTTATAACGTCGGGTGGGGACACCATAATAATAATTCCTTAAGTGAAAGTACGGAAGAAGGTACTGGGTAACACATAACATAATGTGTTATTCGCATTTTTTGGCAGATTAATAGAGATAATTCGTGGACTTTAGACCGTCGATAAATATCGTCCGCGGTATCAATTAATCACTATGTTTAAACAATTACAGTAATAGTTTTATTTACACCTTCATTAGACTAACTGTTTTTGCCTGTTTTTGAATTGGTAACAACAATTTCAATGTCATATGTTGCTAGGCAACGTAACAATTCACGTCAATTTGAAGCAGGAACTTGTTACTTTTCTGGATAATACATACATACATAAATCTATATCCTTAAGACACAAAAGTCTGTGGCAACACATCAGTCTTTTTCGACATATGCCACATTAACACATTTTTTCCAATTATTTTTCCTTTATCTATGAAAACTGATATACCCCTTTTCCCATCGTACATGGATATGAACGTAGGCAAAGTAACGCGATTTAATTAATTATCTAATACATTTAATAATAACTATTTACGTATACAGAACTGTACCCAGGGAATGACCTAATTTCGTATATTTTGAACTTTTATTAGCGTCACCGGTAACTTAATAGGATAAATCCAAGCCAACATTAGCAATAATACGTCAAACATTTTCATCTTCACTTCAAATGCCAAGCGGTTTAAGAGTTTAATGAATCATTTCCGGCAAATTATGTAATTAATTTATACCCTAACAACAATATATATGAATTCCGGTAAATTTCGCGTATTTTCGAATCTGTACCTTTACCCGTTACTCATTTAATTTACTATGTAGGAAATAATAATTTCATATTTAACATAATAATATAACATTCTGAGGGAAAACACGCAATCTTTCGTAAAAGGATTTTAGTCAGAAATTCCCGATAATCTGGAATTATTCATCTTAATGTGCGTACATTACTAGTTTAGTATTTGGTCAACTTGTCATATATTTAATGTGTAACAAGATAAATTAATTAACCTAAACTTAAAATAAATCTAAAAACTTACTTCCTCGCGGCATTGAGCCAAAGATGCTGGCATGGCATCATTTCCCCGCTGTATTGCAATACTAATTCGCTGTGCGAGGAAGCTGCCAGCTCTTTGGTCTCCGTTGCAGTCGATCAGCCTCTTAGATATTTTCTTAACTAACATATGCACGCTGAGACCCCACGGACCTAAGGTCTCAACCCCGAATGGCAGGAAGTAGTATTCGGAACCGAGACCTTTATTTTTATTTAGTCTTTGGTTTAGTTATGGGGTTTTGGTGGCGAAAAATGTATCTAGGTAGGGAAGTACTTTTCAATTTGGCAAACGCCAAGCCAAGCTTGTTAGTCCAACTACTAGGTGCTAAGCGCTTATCAATAGTCGTGATAATTAAACAAACTAAGCCATTAGCCAACTCTAGTTAACAAGTTAACGTGTTGTAACGCGAGCTGACATAAAAATTAAAATAATTACAAAACGCGTTTGAGATGAAACGCTTGCTTATTATAATTAAGTGTTGCAGCGAGACCTTGCTGTTACTTTACGCTTCGCTGTTAAACACATAATAATGAGGGCGAAGTATGAATGATATGCCTACAATTAACTAATTTAATGATTTAGAGAACGGCGCGTGAGCATAGTTATTCGATAGGTTCACTAATTTTCCACCGACAAACGTTTAATCAAATACATCGTTTGACGACGATTCATTTGACAACCCTTTATTTTCTACTAATACAAACATAAAACACGTCTTTACCGGTTACGGCGTAGACAGAGCTTAAGGTAACAAAACCTAAAGGCCACGTTTAGCATGATTGTGTGCGTATAGGTGGAAAGGGTAAGCAAAATAGTGATGGGTGGTCAGCTCTGGCGGAAACAGCTCAGCGGAGTGAGTATAGGTAAATGAAGCGTTTCTATTGGTTCATGACAACACATTCCTCGCATCACATCTTTGCAAATCTCTGGTGGAAACGCCGCCAGAGACCGATAAACTATTCATTACACTTTGTTACTATAGTCATAACGATAGTCCATTAAAGAAAGAAATAAAGAACAAGTTTATTTATGACAAACACAATTGGTTAAAGGTAATAAAAAACGAATAAAAAAAACCAAACGCCCAACCTATCACTATTTTGATTCCCCTTGTTACCCATAAGCTCTATCTACCCTGTTACTGGTAAAGATGTGATTTATGTTTGTATTAGTAGAAAATAAAGGGTTGTCAAATGAATTGTTTGTCGGTACAATCCATTTCAACGCTTTTGTAACCAAACAATTTCCTGAAATGAAAATGGTGGCCCTCATAATGTGAGAAATGGTTACAGCTGGTGATAGAAACTGGGCCCAATTTTGTCTCGCTGAGTACACCTACTTAAAATTGGTTTCTTTTTAAATACGCATTTAAGTATATTCATTAGAGAGAGAGCATGTAAACTGTAAAAACACCTCCTTCATAGAGTTCGTTGCATTCACTTCCCTAGAGCATCAATTTCTAAAGAATACTGGAAGGTTCACTCCCCCCACAGGGTTCAGTTTTCAACCTTACTTAACCATGTAAAGTGCATGTTAGGTATTTATTTAGTAGGTATTTATGCAAGGTTAATGACGTCTTGCAGAATCAAAACATGTTTAGTATGTCGGTGTGTGCGCAGGTGCGGCGATGACTACGATCATCTGGTAAGATCTGTTTTCAGCTGCAGTGTGAGATGGCGTACGATAGATGGCGCTGTGTAACAAGCGTATAAATAGCTTTCACATTAGGTATATGATGATGACGAATGGGAGACCTTTTTTTTATTAACTAAAAGGTTTTTTGTTATTAATAGGTATCTATTGATGAATTGTTAAACGATAAGTAGGCAACTAATGTTAATATTAACTTCAACAATCCTACAAATTAAGGATTAAGTAGTTATTGCTGTGTAAAATGTATTGTTTTTTTTTTCGAAATAAACAGTTTAATTTTTTTTTTAAAAAGGATAGGTCAGATGTACCCGACACCAATGAGCATGTACGAGTATATAGAGATTGATAAATGTGCATGAAGCGAAAGAGATATATCATGATCGTAGGAAGTGGAACAAAGTAGTATATACCTACCCCTATGGGAAAGAGGCGTGTCGGTATGTATGTGTGTATGCATTAATTGATTATAACAAATCGATAGTTTTAATTTTAATGTAGAGGTCTTTATCCCGGGAAAGTGCGAAGTTCCCGCGGGATTCGGTAGCAGTTACCAGCAACAGCTTGCAAAAGAATAAGGGACCTTTTTGTAT
The DNA here is from genome assembly GCA_949127965.1 of Pandemis corylana. NCBI lineage: Eukaryota > Metazoa > Arthropoda > Insecta > Lepidoptera > Tortricidae > Pandemis > Pandemis corylana. The sequence continues at coordinate 5,867,064 of OX421871.1, forward strand.
TACGATTGCGTATTGTTGGCGTCATATGTAAGAAATTGGTGAGAAATGTGTAAGAAACTGGGATAAATAAAAGTTCTGAATTGAATTTCTATGTGTATTCCTATGTGTATTGACGACCGGATAGCCTAGTGGTTAGTGACCCTGACTATGAAGCTAGAGGTCCTGGGTTCGAATCCCGGTAGGGGCAGACAGTTGTATGATGAATACGAATGTTTGTGCCCGAGTCATGGATGTTGTATGTATTTAAGTATGTATTTATCTACATTATATAAGTATGTTTATCCGTTGCTTGGTACCCATAGTACAAGCTTTGCTTAGTTTGGGGCTTGGTCAATTGGTGTAATTTGTCCCAAGATATTTATTTATTTATTTATTTTATTTATTCCGATGACCAATCAAATTTCAATTGATTCAATGCATATAATTTTAATATTTTGCTTTGAATTAAGTAATTGTTAAAACATAATAAACATACACGAGGAAAATTAATGAATATGTAATTAGAAATAATAATGAAGCACATATTATTATTTAAATTAAGATTTTACAATAGCTTCTTACCTCAATTGACGTATTTAGTGATTCTACAACAAATTTTCTTCCTTAATCTAAAATTTTGTACGTTACACGTATGTAGATAACTTTTAAAATTTAGACTCTGAGTCCCAAAGCTAATGTTTTTAATTATGATTTTTTGTGGTTGAAAAATATTTTTTTTGTATTGGTCGATGTACAAAGTGTACATACGGCGTCAAACGGGTTACATCTTTTTGAATCCAACATTACTATTTCTTTCTTCTTTCTTTCTTTTTCTTGTGTTTTATGTACAACTAGCTTCTGCCCGCGAGTTCTTCCGCGTAGAATTCGACTTAAGAACTGATGTTGATAGTACATTCTGCAATAAGTATTTACGTTGCGACCTCTCACATGTTTGTCGCTATCCCGCGGGAACTATGCAATTTTCCAGGATAAAAAGTAGCCTATGTTTTAATCTAAGTTACTTACCAGCTACGTTCCAAATTTAATCCAAATCCGTCCAGTTGTTTCAGCGTGAAAAAGCAACAAACATGTACATTCACATTACATCGAAACAAACTTTCGCATTTTTAATATTACTAAGATATATACATATATAATGTAATTCGTAGTATAAATTTCTCGAACGCGATGCAATGAGGTCGCTGACCGCTCTAACAATATAAAGAGACAATATTGACTTGGCAAGAAGAACTGATATCGCAAACAAATATATGCCCAAACATGATAGGGATGTATCTGGATGACCTCTATGCTATGCTCTTAAAATACTTGCCGTTTGTTTATTGTTTGTAAATCGAACCTGTTTTCTTTTTACGTAGCGTACCCTAAAATACTGATCTGTTTTTTTACGAAATATTAATGCAGTAATTAAAAAAAGTAAATTTTGTCTATTGCCGTCTAATGTTCTCACAGAAAAAGCGCTAATTAACACAAAACAGTTTAAGTCGCTCCGCTCATTATCGTGCTAACGATTATGGCACAATAGAATCTGCGGCACACGCCTGCAATCATATCACATGTACTGGTAATTGCTTGACATGTATAGCTAGGCTTGTGCCTCGTATAGGTAGAACCATCTTTAAAAAAAAGAAAAAAATAACGATCGCGTTCTGCGTTATTTTTGAAGTGAAAACTTCTTTAGCGGCTTCTTTCGTTTTGGGATGGGTAAAAAATGTTAAACTCGCGTCAGTCAGGGTCACGTGACCGTAAGACGGAGGCAGAGTTGCTGCTGGGTCGTTTAAGCGGCGCTGGGCGCTTGCGCGAGTGTGTGCGTGTGTAATTTTCACTTCTGCCTGCACTCCCGGAGTGCTACCCGTTTTTTTAAGCAATTAGATTTTGAGGTCTGATATATCACATATTTTTTAAAGTAACAATTTACATTGTTGTTGCATTAATATTTTGATGAAGTTTTCAGAGATAGATTAGGTAAGCATAGCTTGGGTTAGCATATAATGCTTGCTTTTTTTTCATCAAAATCGGATGTCAGGAAGAAAAAATATCACTTTCCTAAACTTATGGGCACCAGTCTGTTATTATATTTTACTACAGCCCTAGTCTTTTAAGTTTAACGAACGAAATTTAAAAAAAAATCAAACATCCAATCATAGTAATAGTGCAGAAAACAGCTAGCGGTAACTGACACTGGCCGGTAGGAATTTCTAGCCAGCAATCACGCTCGCTAAGAAAAAAGTTAAGATTCTATTTCGCGCTCACGCTTCCGTCTGGTCGCGTGATGAGTGATGAAAATGATGTATCGGCCATAATATAAGTATACGACTTTCTTTCACTTTCGTAGGAGAATGAATCGTAGTTGTCTTTTTACGTTTTCCTGGTTTTCATTGCGTTATCTTCCTTCATTTAGAAATAGCGTGATTATTTGGAAGACCGTGGTAATCTAGTACCTAATTCACATAGCTGAGTTTGTCTTTACTTTTCATACCCATCAAAACTACGTAAAATACCAATGAATCGTAACTAACTATTCAATTTTGTCTCGCTAACACATTTAGGTATGCACTTTTAAAGGTCACATGAACAGCGGAGTACGCTTTTCACTGTAAAGTTGAGGGTTGTAGGTAACTGTTGTAAATTTTGAAAATAACGTTAACATTTTATTCATGTGAACGTCTTCCAGTGTCTTCCGCCATTTTGCTAGTCTGTGGTATCTCGCACGCCATCTTATTTATCAATCCGCTGAGGGCTCCAAGCATAATAGTGAAGATGTTTGACATCTATTGTTGTAAAGGATTTGGCTTTGTCTATATTTTGTAAACTCGCCGCCCGAACGTCCCGTCTAACTATTTTTTCCGCTGGCAGCCATGTTTGTAAACGCTAGAGCTCGTGAATGAATTTCCAACGGTTTCCGCAATTTGGCGGGAATCGTGAACCAACAACAATGGCGACCAATCGAACTATATTTTGAGACGTATTTATTTCAGTAATTAAAAATATTTATACCTTCATGTTGTCTGTACATAGTAAATACCCCTTTATCTAATAAGTGCGGTCAGTAAGTTGATTTGGAAGTGGTTACTTATCTAATTATCAAATTAAAAAATATGTATACAATATACATAGAGGTACCCTCGCTACTTATATCGCTATTAAGCGATAAAACTGCCTATTGTCTATCTTGTTCTTTGTGTCTGTTTTGTTTTGTACTGATTTGTGGTGTTCTATAAAGAGTATTTGTATAGTATTGTATTGTATTGTACCCTCTGTAGCTTTGTTTTATTATTAATTAAACATTGGTTGTGTATCGCAGTCCTCGCGAGAAGTCCGTACGATTGCCGAGCTCGAGCGGCTGCGATTCTATGAACATATTAATATTGGTTTTAGTGATATACTAGCTTCTGCTCGTGACTTCGTCTGCGTAGAATTATACATATAAACCATCCTCTTGAATCCGTTGCGTAGTTGTAAAGATCTAAGAATACACAGGGACAGAAAGACAGACAGCGAAAGCGACTTTGTTTTATACTATGTAGTGATCAGATAGATATATTATGCTATGCTAAGACTAATATGATTTTGAACAGGATGTTATGTTAAATTAATTGACCTCATTCACAATTTTCCCCTATCATATGGGCCGTATGTAACCTGAGTATTTAAGGTATTGCAATATTGTAATAAATTAGTCATATATCACGGCCGAAATAATGAGTATTGCACGAGTTATTTTGGTAATTTTGCGTGTATTACGTCAATTTAAGTGAGATTACTAAAGGTTTTCCTGTTGGTATTATTTATGCATATTTCTGGGTAAAATAGTATTAACACTGACAAGGAAAGGTGGAGGTAAATGGGTCACAGGGAAGGATCAATTTGCGACCTTAATTTTTAACAACACAGATATAAATATAATATGTACATACATACATACATAAATCACGTGCTTACCCCTTGCGGGGTAGACAGAGCCTAAGGTAACAAGACCTAAAGGCCACGTTTAGCATGATTGTGGGTGTATAGGTGGAAAGGGGAATCAAAATAGTGATGGGTTGCCAAATCGCCTATATAACACGATCCCTAAGATTTTCGCCCAATCCCTCGATGGGTTTTTACCATCAGCACGGGAAGAGAAGCAACTGGTACACGAATTGGTGTTAGTAGCGTCACAATAAATAGTTTCATAGTATGTATGTATGTATGTAAACTCTTCATTATGCTAAATAAACATAAAACAAATACAATTGACAAACACTGAGACCTACATGCACAAAGGCGGACTTATCCTTTTTCATAGTAATCACTAAGTCTAGATGATTTTCCTGCCTTTCTGTTTTTCCTATGAAAGAAATGTTAGCACTAAAATTTGTTAAACACGTGCCCGATTGCTAAGTTTCCATTTTATTTAAGTATGATCAACGTATGATGAACGTGCTGGTGTGAAAGAGGATATAGTGACTAGGATAGAAAAAAGTATGCTTAGTTGGTTTAGGCCCGTAGAGCGGATGGATGAAAGTAGACTAACTAAACAGATCTATATGGGGAGTGTGAATGGTTACGTTGGGAGGGGAAGGCTTAGACGGACGTTCCGAGACCAAATAGGAGACGTTTTGGAAAAAGGTCAGGTCAGGAGTACCCGAAACCGACGAGCATGTATAAAGAGATTGATGAATGTGGATGAAGCGAAAGAAATATGTCAGGATCGTAGCAAGTGGAATAAAGTAGTCTCTGCCTACCCCCGTGGGAAAGAGGCGTGACGGTATGTATGTATGTATGTATGATCAAACTTGAAGCGGTTTTTCCTAACGAATAGGTACATATCTCTGATAACAGTTTCTCGTTCACGTTAAACCAACCTTGATCAGTATCAATAATAAGTAAATAAGTACCGAAGATACGGGGAATGTACTGTGACAAAGCGACTTGATAAGATTTGGTCTTGTGTGTTCAATAACGGTCGTCTAAGACAATAATCACACACACAAATCACGTCTTTATCCTTTGCGGGGTAGACAGAGCCTAATGTAACAAGACCTTAAGGCCACGTTTAGCATGATTGTGGGCGTATAGGTGGAAAAGGGAATCAAAATAGTGATGGGTTGCTAGCCGCATCGCTTATAAGTCATGATTCCTATGCCCATTCCCTCGATGGGCTTTTACCATCAGCCCGGGAAGAGAAGCAACTGGTAAATTCTATGTTTTTTCTTTACTCCCAGACCAGCATGGAAGAAAACATGCATGCATGCATGGAAGTTATATTTAGTCTGAATTATTCTAAGACACATTCACCTACCACCAAAAGCGGACTCAAAATCATTGAAATATCTATTACGTACCTAAGTACATCTTATACATAATATAATGTATAATGGTAGCTTATACATAAAAATAAATTGCTAATCGTTTGTCTCGCTAAAACTCGAGAATGTCCGGACCGATTTGGCTAATTTTTATCTATACGGTTTTGGCTGAAAATCAGCGCTGCAGGTGTCTAACACCTCAGCGTAATGCTGATCCAGCGACCGTTTCACCTTTGCAAAGACACACAACGCTGATGATCTATTTTTCATTTGTGTTTTTTTTCTATAAAATTGTGTAGGTACCTATATTTTCTTATATTTGTGTGTCTTGCAAAAATGAATAAATGTCTTGTTTCTTTCTTTCTTTCTTATAGGTACTATATATTTGTGAAAGTTCTGGAAAGGTCTAAACGGTGAGAAAACACTGCGAAAAACAGGAACGGAGTCGAAGCCGACGGCAACAACTAGTTCTTTATTAAAAAAGTATAAATAATCGGTGGTTTAGGTATTTTTTGGGCACTTTATCGACCTAAATCCCGATTGATGTCATCGTTTCTGTTTTTTCATAAGAAAATATCTCTTCTTTTAGACGAAGCATTTATCTTATCTAATTGATATCGAATATCAATTAATGTCATGGCGAGTGATTATTCCTTATTGTAGACGTCTTTTGGGATTAAATGTAATATTTGCTCGTTTTGAGGCTGCCTCGTCATCTCTCCTTCTTCTTTCTGCAGTGACATCTCCTATTTCCGGGGGCTAGCAATCATTAGCTATCGTGACCCCAGGGTCAGAGACAAGCTGCTCTGAATAGGGACGTAAAGCTCATCTTGAACGTCCGTTGATATTTGAGCTATGGGATGATTATATCTTCCATGCTGGTCTGAGAGCAAAGAAAAAAACTAAAAAATTAAACTTGACTTCCCAACCAGACCACTTAACAATAGCATATTTTATACAGATACGTAGGCTTATTACCTAACTCGCTCGCAATCGCCATCGTGTTCATTTTGACAGTTCTTGTATGAATGTGACAGCTAGCTGATTCCGATGCCAATTGTCAGCCCATACATGAACTGTCAAAATGAACACTGGCGATTGCGAGCGAGTTAGGTAATAAGCCTACTGGTTTCTAGTTGGATCAGTGACAAAAGACTGCGTAATGGTTAAGCTCGCGAGATTTCCAAAATATCCGACAGAGATCGAGGTGAAAAATCCTTTATTCGAAAGGGCGTTGAACTATTCCGGATTTATTCAATCTCTTCCCTACCTCTATCTAAATCCATAACCGAAACTCAAATACTTCTTATCGGCTCTGTTTAACAAGGAACAGCGACCAACGTTGACCACGTGTTGACAGATGGTGGGTACTGGGCCTGTTTGAATGTATTTGACCGATTAGGAGTCAGCTGAGATGGAAATGGTGATAATGGACTCAATTTCGTAGGGTTTGAATCCGGAAGTGTTAATACTGTGGCCAGCGGGCTGCGGAAACTAGAAAAATGAGAATTTCAGTACAGTCTCATCTAGTTTTTAGTGGCGATATGTTAAAACGAAAAAAACTTCTGTGGCCCGTTTCGTTTTATTTTTATGTATGAATACCCAACTTTTTCAGAGGGCAGATATTGATGATTTTTTTTTATTTGATAGGTACCTATCTACTGATATTAACCCTAAGGATATCAAGTAGGAGTGATGGTTCTTTCATCCACCGCAAATTTACGTTTGGTTTTATTTTTTGCTATCTAAATATCATGTCTTTAACGTATCCGTAGACACGTAGACCTGTTTGCCGGTGCAATAGGGCGGCTGATGACAGAGTGCTTGCACTCAGGGTGGCTGAAGGCCAGATGCCTGAGAGTTCTATAAATTAAAGTAATCTAATTTCATGTTTAGTAGATAATCACAACATAGTATAAAACAAAGTCGCTTTATCTGTCCCCATGTCCCTATGTCCCTATGTATGCTTATATCTTCAAAACTACACAACGGATTTTGATGCAGGTTTTTTTAATAGATAGAGTAATTCAAGAGGAAGGTTTTTATGTATAATTCTACGCAGATCAAGTCGCGGGCAGAAGCTAATCTGTAAGTTTGTGCCGTTTTGGCTTTAGCTGTTAAGGTGCAAATTTGTCATGAATAAATAAATAAAGAAATCCGTCAACGGCGAGCCCTGGGGTCCGATTTTTGAAAGCACGTGTGTGAAAATACCACTCGAAAGTGGTATAAATCTGTTTATATCTTCAAAACCACAGCTGTAATTAAATTTTTGAATAGGTCACAACATTAATGAGGCCGTAAGTATCTTCTATGCTACTCGTATTTAAAATTCAGCACAACTTTTCACCACTTTCGATTGGTATTTTCACACATGTAAAATCGGGCCCCTGCTAGTTGAGGTGAGAGCGGAAATGTCTGGCGAAACCACAGATAGACATCTAGAACTTAAAGGATTCTTGACTATGGGACCCTAAAAATGGCGGGCCAAATTTTTTATAAATACAATCCTCCCAGAAACATTTTCTTGTAATTTCATGTAGATACAAGCTTCTAACTCTACAAGCTCTCAATTCACGAACTCTACACTACAAGACAAAATGGCTACCGTGCCCATAGATTACACATTCGCATATTTTCGTTCTGGCTAATTGATAAAATTGATAGGAAATATTTCTCGTTCGCAATCTAATGATACGCACTCTGTGACTTGTGTTTTCGCTACCTAATTTAATTCTTGGAACTGACATTGGACTGTACATAATATTTATGAGAGCTGTCACGTACCAAGTTGGATTTTACATTTTACATTTTGTGTTTTTGTTTTGATGTGGTCAGTCAATGCCATCGACTCATTAGTTAATTAATTAGTTAAAAGTAGGAAAATGTGTTTGTTTTTCTTATTACGCTGAATAACAAACTATTACCCAAACGGAAGTAAGTATTTAAGATATATAATAATATATTCTTCCACGCTGGTCTGGGAGCAAAGAAAAAACATAGAATGTATCAGCTGCTTCTCTTCCCGCGCAGATGGTAAAAGCCCGTCGAGGGAATGGGCGAAAGTCTTAGGAATCATGTTATAGGCGATGCGGCTAGCAACCCATCACTATTTTGATTCCCCTTTCCATCCGACGCCCACGATCATGCTAAACGTGGCCTTTAGGTCTTGTCACCTTAGGCTCTGTCTACCCCGTACGGATAAAGACGTGATTTATGTATGTATGTAATAATATAGCCTCTTTTATTCCGTTTGGCTACAATTTCTCTCAAAGGTTTTTTAAAAATAATTATTGCGTAATTCAGCGTGCCCCATGGCATAGGCCTCCTCCGTTTATTGATATCCTGCATTTTTAAGATATATACCTAGTTATTATTATAAAAGCACAAGGATCGAATAAAAATAAAAAAATCTATTTAGATACCTAGCTGTAAGACTTGATTATTTGATAGAGAAGTATGAAATTACCTATTTTTAACTTTGAAATTACCAAGACATTGTACGGAACTCACGGTAAGTATGTTATGAAAGAAAGACTTCGTGATAGTCAGAAACATGTCGAGCAATTCTCGAACGTAATTACGTGAGTTATCCGTAAACGTTAACAATGTGCAATTATTGTTTTTATTATTTCTAAAAAATAATAAAAAATGGCATCATCGACATATCTGAGGCTTCAGATAAGTTAGAAACAAATGCCTGTTAATACAAAAGTTTAAATATATGCCAACCCCCCCTCCCCACCTCCGAAAAAAAGAAGATTTTGGGTAAGTAAGTACGTACCTATACCTACAGGAACCATTTGTATTGTAACTGACACTTGGCTGAGTGTTCCTTTTAGTTAAAGTTGTTTATGTTAAAGTTTATGTTACAGTTAGTCATACCTATCTATTTATTTAAGGTGTATTGGGGGGATTTCGCAAAATCGTGGAGATTCACGAAACGGGGAACAATTCCATAATCGGACAACGCTTATCTAGAAGCCAAAGACATTGGAGCTTCTAGGTAAGCGTTGCTAGAATATGTAATTTTTCCCCGTTTAGAGGATAGGTAGGTATCCACGAGTTTCGAAATTCCCCCAATTTTGAATTTACCCCAATGCACTATGTAATTCGTTTTCATCATTTTGTATGTTTTTATGATATCGAAAATGTTAAAAATAATAAAAAGTTCATTTTATTTTTGTTCTATTTCTTCTTCCTCTTCTTTTTCTGTAGCCCCATCTATCGATGCGACGATTTCGCCAATGTCAAAGTAATAAATACAGTATTCAAAAATCTTGTGACAAAAATGTCGACAACGTTGTACGGTAGAACACGGTCAAAAAAAGCGTGTTCTATTTAAATAAAATGTTTCTTCCCGAGTTAACCTTGAATTCTATAGCCCAGCTAGAATTTGACGGTTGTACCAATTAGCTGACAAAATACGTTAAGAAAATGAACGCCGATTGAAGTTTCGATCGCAGTTAAAGTAAATGAGGAAACTGTCGACAAACCGATGTTGAAGAATACTTCTGTAAAAATAAATCCCACCCTCGTAGCGAATATAAAAATATTGTTTTTATGGACCTGCTATTACATAGCTATCACTTATTTATATTTTCATAAAATTACCTAAATTACCCTTATAAAAATAATTAGTAATGAATTTACATTATATTCATTACTTATTCAAATAATAAGTAATGAATAGCGTAGTGATAGCAATTTAATCTCATACATATTATTTTGGTAAATTGATTAAATTCAACCCTGGTGCAGTTTTTTATAGCGTATTGTATAGACCCTTAATATTTAATACAATACGCAACAGACTCTCCAGCGGTCAGGTAACAAGTCAAAGTAAGAACAATACACAACCCCCTTTTCGACTCAGCCGCATTTGGTTAAAAAACAACTAATCTTATTAGGTACATTCGACTTCCACGTGGCTTGGTACTGCAGTGCAGAGTCACGGACATTTACCTCATCAAGATGGTGAAATTAGATTGAAATATGTTATTGCACACAACTATGTATCAATTATCTCTTTTACGTTATTATAAGCTCTAGATAAAAACAAAATAAGTCCGATAAATAATATACTGGACGGCATCTCTATACTATGATAGCGCGCTCTCACACAATGATCCACCGGCCGGCAGACAATCTCTGGCGGAGCGACGCAACGAACGGCGCTATCTGTCTTGCTTACTCGCTGAGCCAGCGAGATGCGCGCTCTCGCTCTCCCCTAGCGCCCGGCCGCCGCTCTCGACCAATCGGCGGCCATCTTCTGCTCCCCCGAGAGCAGAGCGACAGTGCGTACTCTCATCAAGTCATCACAAGGAGACGACATCTCAAAGGGTGAGGTCGTCGCTCGCGCGAGATGCGTTGCGGACGCAAAACGTAACAAATAATTCCAATAAGTGCCTTTGAACATTTTTTATAGTGTTTTTAAATCAAATCTGTGCTCAAATATTAAGTTTAAGGTGTTAATGTGGACTGAGTTGGTGAATCGGACTTTTTCCCGTTGAATTTCGGCGTGTACTGATACCGCGAAATTATCCACGATTGGGTGAGTGTTGCTATTTCGATTAGATTACGATGCAAATTATCGTTGGGCCGTCGCCCTGTGCGTTGTTGATCCAGTAGGCTGCTTGTGCCCGGGCGATTGTCGAATGTTGCCTGACCCCAGGTCAACGGGAATGCGCGAAATAAAAAAAAAACGTTTGAAAACCGAATGAAGTTGCGAAAAACAAAAACGGCCGGGCACATTTTTTGTCATGGACTTTGCATTTAAAAATAAAAGTAAGTATTTTTAAATGGTAAATTTAAACCGAGAACAATTTGCGGCGCTGGGTTTTCAAAAATACATATGTTCATAAAACGGAAATATTTTTTTTTCCTCTTCCAAGTTCAATAAAAAAATCCTTAAAAATAATTAAAATCTAAATATTTCGGACACAATTTTTAAATCCAAAAATATTTTTAAAATCGGCTCATCGGTTGAACTTATCCTAAAAAAGAAACTAATTATATTTACGTACCTATCCTTAATAAAAAAACAATTATTTCTCCTTTCTCAATGTGCCGGAATCGTTTTCATCGTCAGGCCTTCTTTGGAACCTGATTTAATTTTAACTACTTAAAATTAATTTTCAAAAACGCATTTAATTTAAATTAAAAAACTACCCAATAGGTAATCTTTCGCCATAAAATACCTACGCATTTATTAAATTTAGAGAAAATTGCTTATTAAACTTAAATACCTATGTGTAACTATTAGACTATAATTTATTTATATTTTATTTTAACTAACAACTCCGTAAAATATTCTTAAATTGTGATGTTAATTAGAAAAAAAAAAGTTTAAGTAAGATATCCTTTGTTAATCTACTGATAAAACCACATTAATCATTTTCTGAGAAAGTTGTTAATTATTGAATCAAACTATAATATAAATGTTAAAACACAGTCACTTCCCTTTTTAAATGAAGCTAAAAAAATTAAAAATAGGTACTTACACATTTACCTATGTACTTCAATCTTGATTTCTAGTACCTAAAAAGAAAGATACATTAAATACCTACAAATGATAATTTAATAGCTTTTCATCAAATATTTATTAGAAAAGTTTTCGCTGAACAACTCTTAAAAAACCGGCCAAGCGCGAATCGGAATCGCACACAAACGGGTCCCGTATCACCGCACCAAAAACACTACTTATTTACGGACCCCTTAAATATATTTTTTTTATTTTTTTTTATTTATCATTTGTCGTTATGGCGGCCATAGATAACACTAAAAAATTAAAATATCCTATGACAGACGGACGGACGGACAGCGGTAGCTTAGAAATAGTATTCCATTGGCATCTGGATACAGTAAACATAGAAATTACAATGTATCAAAACACACTTATTAATTTATTGAAGTCGGTTAAATAGCTTTATTAGGCACAATCTAATGATTGAAAAACAAAGGTTTTATTTAATTTGAAATTAAGTACATTAATCAAAATAACAATTAGATCTCGATCTATAAAATTGTTTATCATTCAAAAATGTCTAATCTCTAAACCATAATTAGTGTATCTGAATAATCTTATCAACATTGCTTTTTTTTGACAAACAAACGTTACTCAAATTAAGTAGATATTAATGGTGCCAATTATTTATCAAAGAAAACTTTAGATGATAGAAAAGGAGAAAACATTGTTGCTTTAGAGTACGTATATTAGCCGTCCTGTACCTATTTAAAATACCATCGCTAGTATAACGTTACAAATTAATTCACGTCTCTGAGTGCGGCATTTAGCGTCAGCAAATAAGAAAAAGACAAAGCAAGGGAAACGTAATGATAAATCATCTCGCAGTGGTAATTGTTCGCGAAGCCGTGAACAATATCAGGAAACAAACGACACAACTCGAGATTTCCTAGTTGAAAATCATCTTGCATTGTGATCCGGTTTGGGGACGACTTTCAAGAAATAATTATATTTTTATTTTGAAAAAAACTGAATTATCTTCGAAGTTATGACAAGTTTCTAATGTGACCTTTATTTGACTTTGTCAAGTTCTCATAAGAAAGACATCGACGCGCTCTGTAATCTCTCTATACTTATTAGAACTATTTAAAATTATTAAAACTTTATTAATTTTAGACATAACGCACCTCTATTGCAACAACGACGTAAATGCAAAATTTTCAATAAACGACTTAATGATAGGAAACGGTTCGAAATCGATCGAACTTTTTGGTGCTACATTGACTTTCAAGTTTTTCCCGCAAAATTCCACCAGAGGGCGTTGCGTCTTTGTTCTTTTGAGCGGCTATTGAAACCAACAATGACTTATTGGTCAGTTGTTCGCGGGGAGGGGAGAAAGTCAGTTGTCCCGCAGCTGTACATCGACGCAAAGGTAATTACGCCTCACTTTTTTGCGATTTAAAGAACAACATTGACATAAAGGTCTTATACGTCATTTTTAGCGTGTCACTGATGTATATTTAGATAAAATATTCATTGCAATATTGACGTTTGTCGCAATTAAGTCATTGTTGTTCCCAAGTAAAATGTATGTTTATCAATACGATATTGACTTATCTGTGTTAAACGTCACTTTTACATTTTACTAACATAAAATTAAGAAATATTTAGTGTAATATCGACGTTTGTAGCAATAAGGTCATTGTTGTTCCCAAATAATATTGTGTCTGTTTTGTTATTTTGTTACACTTTATTACTTGAAATCTACTATTTAGGTAGTTACTTTGATATGCAAATTAAAAGTGTTCCTTATAGCGATTGTTCGTTTTAAAAGAAATAAAGAATATTAATGCAGAACTGAAGTTTTATTTCTCTATGAATTTATCGTTGGGTTGTTTTGCTTATAATTAGTTGGTAAAACTGCTGCTTATAATAAAAATATGTTACTTACGTTATATTTTAAATGCATATTTATTTAAACAATATTATTACAATGCTGGTTTAAGTTTTGATTTTAGTTAATAATAAATGTTAAGCATTTATGTCGTTATTGCTTGTCAAAAGTTGAATATTTTTAAATATGTTCGATGAACAACGACTTAAATGTAGGTACCTTCAAAATAAAATGGCAATAACCAAAAAAATAAAAGATTTAAAAAAATTTAATAAAACTATAAAAAAGGCTTATATAATAATGCACTATTTTATGATTCAAACAATTACTAAACACCTAACGAAAAAATTTTACGGTGATTACAGTGAAATAAAATTTTCAAATGCATTTTCTCAAAAAACACAAAACTTGCATTTACGTCGTTGTTGTAATAGAGGTGCGATAAGTACATTAAGTAGATAGTTTCTGTGAAAAATAAAAGAAACCCAGTTTTTTCACTTTAAATATAAAATTGAGTTTTTTTTAAGTACTTAAGTACTTTAAATTCAGACTTTGATCTTCTAATCTTACCTGTTATAAAAGGATACCTACCTATTAATACATTGTTAAATACTTTCAATAACTGATATGCTCATTTTTGTGAGTGGGATTTTTTTAAACAATTCCTATTAGAATTAACAAAAAATTTAACTTGCTACTCCGCTACTCACAAAAAATACCGGAACACTTTTGTCCTGGCCAAAAAGAAGCTATGATATCCTTAAAAAAATGGCCAGTTTAAACTATTTAGAGTTAAAGCGCAAAAAGGCCGAAAATAACTCTCTTTTTTTTAATAATGTACCTAAGCGAAGATATAGTCCGAGAGACTCGTAGTAAAATGCCTATTGATACATTATTTGAAAAAAGTTTCTTTCATGAGGACCTCGTTTAAATTTAACTTTTAATTATTTGTTATAGCGGGCACAATCAGTCCTGTAAAAAAATTAAGTGCCACCTTTCGCAGTTCAAAAGATACAGACATTACAAAGATGTGACAGAAGGACAGACGGACGGATGAGCGAAAGCAATACAAATCAATGTCGACCCTATTAGTCTAGAACTCCAAAAACATATTATAAAAAAAAATGGACCGTAAGAAATTTTAAACATCTATACTAGTCTGCTGGCGCTTACGTAAATACCACTAACGCCAAAACGCCACATGTAACGTGACAGACACAAAAGGAATTAAAGATATTTAATTAATTACTTAATTAATGTCGCAAGTGTGTTATGAAACAACTTGTTCTCTGCAATCAGTAACCGATCCCAAGGCTTGCTTTATCTCTGTGGAGATCGACAGGTATTTACTATAACACAAGTATCACGTAGTATTACAATAAATACATATAAAGAAAACTAAACTAAAACGAATCTTAAAATAAAACGATTAAAAATGAAAGGGCCTCCCGTGACATAGATACCACGGATGTAGTTAAATATCTAGTAAATATTAAGACAGGGAGTATGACATTGGGACCTTAAAAAAAGAGTATAGTTATACCTACTGTTTCCTTATTTCCTTGTTTCGGCCACTGGTTCTATGAACACCGTTTAAGCCCGTTTTTTTAAAGTTTAAAATGTAAACAATCGGTGGACGTATTACTAGAGGGCGAACGATTGGTCGTCGCCTTAAAGTCCTTTTGTTGGAAAACCCATCATATTCTGCTAATGAATTTTGAAATTTGACATTATGATCTAAGTATCCATATTTTAATATAGCTTTTGTTTCGTTTTAATAATATTTTTCATTTGTATTTAAATTGTATTTTGATTGTATTTAATTTAACTTACGACGACCCTTAACGGATTTTTTTTTATTTTACGATTTCAAAATAAATTCTTTGACATTTAATTTTAAGTGACGATATCATTTTATATTATATTGAACTGACTCTCCTAGGGTTGGCGGTGGTGATCGCTTACCACCAGGTGGCCTGCATGCTCGTTTGCTTCCCTCTTTCCATAAAGAAAAGGTAAATAAATATGTTGTATTGATAAAGCCGTGGTACCTAGCCGACTGATTTCCCTATAGCCTCTGAAGCAGAGGACCGTGTGGTTTTACACCTTAAGCCGCCCACACACGCTAGGTTATGACCGATGGTTATGCCTGCACAAATGAACTGTGCAAGCATAACAATCGGTTATAAAACCTAGCGTATGTAGCCGGCTTTAGAGTATTTTCTTAATAAATTTATTTTCATATCTTTTCGGTCAAGTAACCTGTAAACTTATTTACCTAACTCGCTCGCAATTTCCATCGTGTTCATTTTGACAATTCACGTATGGGCTGACAATCAGCTAGCTGTCACATTCATACAAGAACTGTCAAAATGAACACGATGGCGATTGCGAGCGAGAGGTAATAAGCCTACTGCACACCTGTGAAACTATACCAAAGGTATAAGTGCGGTTCCCGATCCGCACTACGCCTGCGTGGGAACTATAGTCCTCTCATTCTGACATATTGAGATTTACGAGTTGGTAACAGGATTTAATAATCAAATGATCAAATGCCATGTCATACACACACACACACATCTTACTAAAGACATTGTGCAATTACTGTGCGAGGTTGGCGAAGTTGAGTGAGTTCTCGGATAAATAGGTAGATAATTTAATCGATAATATCACAGATAACAGTTTTTAAACAAGTGTAATGATATTTTTTAGATACGAGGAATCAAGGAATGAGACGATGTCTTCAGATAATGACTTACGGACGTCATTAGGAGATGTGCTAATGTTATTGCGCAATTATCTATCGTAGTTTGATCAAGATTTCAACAAAAACTAATGTGTTTTGAAGAAAATGTAGATTGATTAGACTAACTAATTTTAAACAAATTACCTTTATTTGGCTTTGATATAACTTAGGAAATGCAACATCTGTCTTCGCTACAGTCGAAAGCTACTAAATTTAGAATTACATTGAAGATATGCGATTATTGAATTCTATGGCAGCGTAAAACATTAGACACCGGAAAATTGCAACGCACACAAACAAAGTATATTAGTCGATGTTACCTCTACATTCACAACCGTCCGTCGAAGCACTCTTAGCCGCGGACAAAGCGTATCCCTGTCTAACCTGACCAAAATTAGGGCGTGTGACAAGGAACGCTTTACATCGACTACGAACGTTGCGAAAGTAATGGTCTTCGGAGTTCCAGATAAAACGCCTATTACGAGTACTACAAGCCGTAAACATGAACGTAAGAATGGGAAAGCATTACGCCCAGCGTATGTTTGTAACTAAACTAACTTGATCCGTGGAACCGCTACGTTCCCCAGCCAATCATAAGTGGTCTGATACTGGTCGTGCGATGACGTTGATAGTGACCAAGAACAAGACACCTGACTCCGTTTAATGTCTATGAGCGGAAGGGTCCAGTTATGATTGTCTCTAAGTGCAGCTATGACTTCGAACGAATTTCCTTTTGATAATCACACTCTTACATACATACATATATCACGTCTTTATCCCTTACGAGGTAGACAGAGCCTAAGGTAGCAAAACACTAAGGCCACGTTTAGCATGACTGTGGGCGTATAAAGAAAGGGGAATCAAAATAGTGATGGGTTGCTAGCTGCATCGCCTATAACATGATTCCTAAGATATTCGCCCATTCTGGGCTTTTACCATCTGCGCGGGAAGAGAAGCAACTGGTGAATTCTATGTTTTTTCTTTACTCCCAGACCAGCATGGAAGATCACACTCTTGGTCTCTTTAAATTCATATTAATGTCATAAATGCGAAAGGGTATCTGTCTGCAGTGGCGTAACAAATTCGTCAGATGGGGTTCCTTCCTCAATATAAAGAAGTGCATCAGCGTCCCTTCTGTGCTCTAAACCAAGCTAGTCCGGGGCCCCGTAGAGCTAGGGGCCCGTGGCATTTTGCCACCCCTGCCACCCTATAGTTACGCCACTGTCTGTCTGTATCAGTAAGCTCTTCACTTTGTTACAAAGATAGTTCCAGTCCCGGGGAAGGGCATAGGATAGCTGTTATCCCGGAAAATAGCTGTTCCTGCTATATAGCGATAGATGAATTCTGCGCGGACGGAGTCCCAACAGTTATACTGGCGAGCAAACATAAAGGGCCGCTTTCCATACGAAGTATGAAAAGTGACCTGTTGTTTTTGCACGTTAATAACTGTCACAAAACAGTCGTGATCATGACACACCACATCATTAAAATAGCTTAACACCTATCACCAAATCCGTGACAATGTTGCCACAACATCTCATAAGATGCTTGACGCAACCCATCATTACCGCTTTTCGTGTCTCCGCTCTAAAGATAATGTACTTTAACGATAGCATTAAGTACATAATGGTTTTCTCAAGAGCACAGTATCTGATATGAGATATATCGTAGCGAGATATGACGGAACTAATGGCTCAATCCGAGATGGAGATACGGCTTGCGACAAAGCTGAGCCGTGGCATGAAAATACTGGGAAAGAGTTAGGCGACTGGTTTTAGGAATTGACGGCTTAGCCTGAAATTTGGTCATGTGTTAACGGATGTTGAAATTTTGCGTCCGCATCCGCTAGTGTTTCACGGTTTGTAGAAAGTTGATCTGATCAAACAAGAAGCTGTAAATATGGTTAGGCAGTTGAGAATGCATTTTTTTTTGTAATTTAACATCTTCGAAATATCTTCGAATAGGTACTAAAGCGCCCTGTAAACGATCAAATTGTTTGTCAAATTTTACGTGTTTGTCAAATCATTTGTTAGTGTACATCTGTGTTTGAGGCGTTTGTCAAACAATCTAACAATGAAAACGTGAAGTTTGACAAACATATTTGTCAAGCAAATTTGACGGTTAACAGGGCGCTTAAAACCCCACTTATTAAAGAAAGAAAGAAAACAAAGAAAGAATACATTTATTCCTTTTAACAAGACACACAAATATAAGAGAATATACACAATTTTATAGAAAAAAAAACAAGAAAAAAAAACACAGACATGAAAAATAGATCATCAGCGTCTCAACTTAGTAAAAATATGTTTCTGTCAAAAAAATCGTTTTTAATACAAGCTTTTTTGCTGACTGTACTTACATTGTCAACCGTCCTGTAGGGCGTGATGTACCAAATTTCAAGACAATCGGACCAACCGTTGAAGAGTTGCCTCCTGCGGAGACGGTCCTGGCTGGGTCACCAGAACTCCACTAACAGATTATTGTATATTGTCGTCTGACTTACATAAGTATGAACAAAAAATATTTACCTTGCTACTTCGCTACTCGCGTGCAAGATGACCAAGCCTGTGTGAAATATATATATATGTTTTTCATGCAATCCTCCCTCCACTAAATTAACATAAAACACTGACGCGTTTCGATCCCACTACGGGATCATTATCAAAGTTTAATAAGCACAACTGTTACAATTGCAAACCAACGTCGTACTGATTTGAAAACATAAATAAACATAATGTACACACATTCATTTTTCAAAAACTACCTTCAAAAAAAAATCTCGACTACAGAAAAAACAAAAAGGTTTATAAAATATTACCTAAGTATGCAAAATTTCAGCTCAATCGGTTGAAGACAGATATCTAGCTTCAAAATTGAGTCACAAGATTCTACCCGGACAAACATACTTACACAGTATACATACAGTCAGCATCAAATAGTTCGTAACACCCAAAGTAGCCAAATAGTCAGCAACACGTCACTATTACTGTTAAAATAAGGTTGTGTTGCTAAGTTTTTGGCCACTTTGGGTGTCACGAACTATTTGACGCTGACTGTACCTACGTTGCAAGTTAATATAACCCTTGAAATAACACAAGTTTCAATTTTATTTGTCATAACTAAGTCTAAAGTGTTAGAGTTAGGTTCGGTTAGTAGATGTAACGTACTAGCTTATTTGTACTAACCGTTTGATTGATGTCAAGATGAGGCTTCTCTGTGGCAGTAACATGACGACTGAGAGATGCGCACACGACGTCTCGTTTATACTATATGGCTAGCAACATTTATACATTAAGCTTGTAATGTTAATCGCCAGAACGATATATCTGTTTCACAATGCAATTAGGTATTCCCTTAAAGCAATCTCAATTGTTTTGTTTCGCTACATTTAATTTGTGTTGCACTGTTTAAATTAATCGCGTCCATTATATTTGCATTTATAATAATGGGCAGTTTCCAAAAAAACTAAATAGGGCCGTTAATTTTTGATTAGTTAATGCTAATGACGACAATTAAATCGTTAGAAATGTCGAAAATGCCATTGTTTGAATGAGTTCTTAATCGCTATTGCGAAAACAGTGTTAATGATTACGTGATAGGCATGCTTTCATCAGCATCGTCATCATCTCCACCCTATATACGTCCCACTGCTGGGCACAGGCCTCCTCTCAGAATGAGAGGGTTTGGGCTATAGTTCCCACGCGGGCCCAATGCGGATTGCGAAATTCACACACTATTGAATTGCTTCGCAAATGTGAAAAGCTCATGGTACATTTCAAATGTAATTTCGCACATAAATTCCGAAAACTCATAGGTACGAGCCCGGGATTCGAACCCGCGACCCTCTGTTTGGCCACAGGTCAAACCACGCATGCTTTAGCAAAGTGCAAATATAAATCGCTATCTCTCGGGAACTATCTAATTTTCCGGGATAATAATTATCCTATGTCCTTCCCCGGACTCTAAACTAACTGTATACCAAATTTAAACTAAATCGGTCCAGCGGTTTAAGCGTGAAAAGGCAACAGACAGACAGAGTTACTTTCGCATTTATAATATTACTAGCTGTTGCCCGCAACTTCGTCTGCGTAGAATTCGTTTATCGCTATCCCGCAGGAATTTCGCAATTTTCCGGGATAAAAAGTAGCCTATGTGTTATTCCAGACTATAATCTATGTATGTTCCAAGTTTCATCCAGATCTGTCCAGCCGTTCTGGCGTGAAAGAGTAACAAACATCCAAACTTAATGCCGAGCCAGCGACCGTTTCACTTTTGCGAAGACACACACAACGCTCAATATCTATTTTTATTGTCTTGATTATTTTCTATAAAATTGTGTATATTCTCTTTTATTTGTGTGTCTTGCAAAAAGGAATAAATGTCTTCTTTCTTTCTTTCTTTCTTTCTTTCAAACATTCTCACAAACTTTCACATTTATAATATTAGTAGGATATTAGTAAGGATAGTAGGGCTTCTATCTTAGTCCTCTAGGCTGGCAACGTATCTGCAATCCTCTTGTGGCGCTTATCAGGTGACCCACTTGCTCGTTTGCCTCCTTTGTCGCTTAAAAACTACTAAATCTAGTTTCACGCTGAATCTACATTTAACAATTGCAGCGGCCATAAGGTTAGTTCTGGTTGCAAAGATCTGTTAAAACTAATAATTGTACTTTATGATGTCTAAACATGCTTATCTGCGGATAAGTAATAAATATTGTATTACTTTACTCCAGTCCGTTCAGGACTTGAAAGACGCCGCCGTTGGCGGCACCTTTTGTATACAGTAAATTGAGATTTCCTAACACTTCCATTATATTGTGTTACATTCTAGATAATTGAGATGTGAGAAAATGCCATGTTTTAGCGTTAGTGTTCGTTGTTTGATTATGCAGTAGTTTACGTCTAAGACTAATATTTGTCTACAATGAATATTGAATAACTTTTGGTGCCAAAAATCAGCTGAACGAAATTATTAACAACTGCCGAACATTGCTTTTTAAGACACCTTGTATATTTTCTGCACAGACGTAAGTCTTTTGCATGTGTGGTTTCGGAGCAGCAAGGTACTTGTAGTTCATGGCCTCTGTGAATCTTTTTATTAACTTGACCTGATACTTTATTGTCTAACTAGCTGTTGCCCGCAACTTCGTCTGCATAGAATTCGTTTATCGCTATCCCGCAGGAATTACGCAATTTTCCGGGATAAAAAGTAGCCTATGTGTTATTCCAGACTATAATCTATCTATGTTCCAAATTTCGTCCAGATCTGTCCAGCCGTTCCGGCGTGAAAGAGTAAGAAACATCCAAACATACTCACAAACTTTCACATTTATAATATTAGTAGGATGTGCTGACGCTCGAGATAGCATTCGCCGTCTCTTTCTACCCTTATCCTTTACCATTTTACAGAAGGAAACGATTAATGCGTGAAAGGGTATACAAATAAATTCACAATCGCATTCATAATATTATTTATTTAGGTACATATCTGGCGTTTTTAAGTACATAAGGAACTTCCAGCTTATTACTGAAACAATAATGCTTGGTGCCAGAAAGATATGACAGTCCACTACTGGACATAGTCCTTCCAACCGACCGAACCGAACCGAAGTGATCCGACAATAAACCGAAGTCACCGCCAAAGCTCAGGATCGGCAAGCTGAAGCAGCAGTTGGCCGAAGAACCGACAACTGGTGTTTTATTATGTTTTTTTTTAAGCTTAGAACTATCCTTTCCTTCTTAGCCTCCTTACTCCTTAGCCTTCTTTTCCTTTCTAAAGCTGCTTTGAGGCACATTTATCTGTACGGGGTTCTTTATAGACTTCCAAACCAACTGTGGTGGAAATATATTGAAACAATTAAATTATATCAAGTTCTTTTTATTCAAACCTTCGAAATACAACAGTTACATTCCACGGGATGTGATCTCGTTCCCGGTCCAAGCTGGTCTGAGGCCTATCTCCGAGTTCTTAAAAAACAATCAAATATACGAACGAATGTTCGATTTATGAATTTCGAGACTAGCCTCTTACCAGCCAGCCCGAAGAGCTATACTACCTAGTTCTACAGTACATACCGACCCAGCACGGCTAGAACTGAGTCGCCCGCGAGATACCCGTCTCTTTGAACGAACAGTAAAAAAAAGACGGTAGTCCATCTCGTGCTCTCGTTGCTAGCTCGGCAGATATTTACTCTAAACAGCCATTCTAGTTACACGGTGCATTTTCAATGTTGTCACCCTGCTCCGTCTATTGCAATTCGAGACGCATACTGTTATATAGTTCATTAAATTTCAAATAGGTTCATGTTCTGCTATTCCTGGGGTGCATTGCAGACAGGTTATTAGCACGCATTGTGTCGATGCGCACGCGCTTATGATTCGGTGCGAGGTGACCACGCTTATTAGGCTAGGACAGTGTTGTCGCTCAACTGTCGCTATCAAATTTAAAATTTAGTTGCTAGATTGTAGAAAATATCTTCCAAAAAACGCTAAATGTATGGATCACTAACTGAAAAAAGTCGTTATAATGTATGCAAAAGTTCTAAAAGCTGTAAACAGAATTGTCACCGACAATTGGCATACGGGCGTGGCACACGTAGTCACGTTTCATACAAATATGACACAAGAGTGCAAGCTACTTGCACAAAAATGTGTAAGCTATTACAGGCATGTGTATTCCCGGCCTTAGGTTACGGGGGACGATTAATTCCTTTATAAGGGTACAGTACTTGTAAAATAGAGCTTTGGAGTAAGTGTAGGTATTATTCTGTTAGTCAGTATGTGGTTGATTTAGTTTGAACAAATAGCCCTGTATTTTTTTCACGATTTTTTAATTATGGGCGATAATCTTAGGAATCATGATGTATGATGTATAACTCTTTATTGTACATAAAACACAAGAAAAAGATGAATACAGGATAACACACATGCACAAAGGCGAACTTATCCCTAAAAGATCATAAAAGATCATAGATCTTAATCATGATATAGGCGATGCGGGCAACTCATCACTATTTTGGTTCCCTCTTTCCACCACTGCCCAGAATCATGCTAAACGTGGCTTTTAAGTCTTGTTACCACAGGCTCTGTCTACTCCGTAAGGGATATACACGTGATTTGTGTATGTATGTAACGACTTTAAGCTAGACTTCCGAGCCGTGACGCTGCGTACCTTCATACATTTTCATACTGCATAATACAATCGCACATAGTAGATATAGTCGAATTACAGAAAAGTATGGAAGTAATTCGTGTAGTCGTATTTTTTTGTGGAATCATTAGACGGCACGACTAGATGGTTTCCCTCGGTTTGCACCGTTTCTATCATGAACGGAACACTTTAAAATATTAGGTATAAACTTCAAATGCCGTTATTTTGGAGTAATGATAAAAGGTATTAGGCGCAAGTTTAGCCTCGTGAAGGGCCCCCATTGGTACATAATGTATGTTAATTAAAAAGGTGTACGCTGTATAGAATCTTGGTAAAATATTTTTTTCTGATTGCGGCTCGAGGATAATTCAGACGGTTGGTGCAAACTTACATTAAGCTTTTCAAAGTATTATAAACACCCAGGTAACTTTGCACCCCCGTGCAAAGTATGGAACATGTTTTTTTCACTCTTTTGTAGATTGTACTTCGGGGGAAATTAAGATAGTCGTGAAAAATTATAAATAACACATATTTAAAAGATACTACATTCGCACTCAATAAAAAAAAGAAAATTTTAACTGGAAGTTTGGTAAACATAGTTCTATCTAAACGCAAGGAATAGCAGCGAACGCTAGGTAGCGGGTAGTATTACAGAACCGCATGTTCCGTGTAGAAATGTCAATTTTTTATGGGGTGCGAATGTAAATCAAACCAAGTTAAGACGATTGTGACGATTTTTATTAATTTCAAAATTTCCCCCGAAGTATAAAGACAGTAAAACATAGAAAACTACTTTCCGGGTGTCGCACCCTGGTGCAAATTTGGTATTGTGTTTTGATATATTTTCTCATCATTTCCTCAATTTGCACCGCGTTCTGTATTTTCCCCGGGGCCGCAATGCCAAAAAGTATATTTTTAGTTATATGATTTTTTTTTGTATGTTCCGTAGCTTGAATTGGGCTAAATAACGGGTGCAAATATAGATTAAGATGTAATAAAACGTATGGCAAATTGCACAGACTACACCTATTTTTTCTTCTTAGTTATTACTATTACACCATTTTCAACCAATTTCACCCCTTTCCGGGGGGGTGAATATATCAAGTGCTGTATTAGGTTCCATTTCTAACCAATACAAATCAAAAACAATTGTTTTTATCAGTTCTTAGAATTATTTCCTGACTTAAGCGAAATTTCACGTATTTTGCCTCCACTAACAGTCGCAGCAACAGGGTCGCTGCGTCAGGGACGGACGCCAGGTACGCTTTGCTCCGAAGCCTAGCTGCAAAAAAGAAAGATGGCTACCTTATGCGACACTAATTAAATAGCTATAAAATAATGGAAAATAACCTCAAAACACTCGTTACAAATTGCAGAAATATGCGTAAAGATGCGACCACACCGGTGCCTGTAAGGCGTTGACTGTGGGTTTGCGCAACAAAATGAATGAAAACAGGTTGAGAAAACGTGACACGTCACCGCGCCGGTGTGGCCGCTCTTTAATTTTACTAAATTATCATATTTAAAATTGGATTAACAATTACCGGTCATCCCTTAATAGCCGTTGGCTAATCGATGACGTCATTTAAAGGAAGCCGTTAATGAGAGATCTTCGCATATAATAATTCTCAGGGATGATCGGAAACCATTCTCAGCGAGAGAGCCGTGCGCGCAACACCTAGATAGAAATTGACATCCTAGTCTTTTCCTTCGAAAGTGTTGAACTACAGTTCTCCGTCGTAGAAGTGATGTTTTGCGAATAGTAATTCATATAAAGTTTTAGCTATGCGTGTGCGCAAAAGTACAGTGTCGATTCAATACAGGTATGTCATGTCCTATTTCTGTATGTATTTCTAAGTGTTTACCGCGGGTCAAACGTCATTCTCTGCGATTGCCGCAACGTAAGAAGTCACCACAACTACGGTTAAAGTAGACGTCGGTACTGTCTGTGTGCTTCTAGAACCACGGTCGGCGAAAGGTCGAACCTCGGACGCCAAATATTGTAATGTATTGTATACTGTTTCAATTAATACGTAGATAAGGTATACTTGTTTTTTCTGGTTCTCGTTAAAATTTTTCAACAGTATCCGGACCCCTCCTAGAACTACTTACCGACCCCTGTTCTAGAACATTCTGGTTTCGAGCATGATCTGCCGATTCAAGTATCAAACCCATAGAGTGAGACAGCAAGACAGACCGGAGGTCTTTTTAAATACTACCTTATATGTACATACAAATTATCAAACATACTACTTACTTTTCGAGAACATGCTATTTTAGTAAAATTTTGTACAAGTTTAGCGAATCACGTTCTTTTAAGGCCTTTATCAGGTTTGTACATCTGTGACCCTCCAACACTATATTTCTTCTACCATAGCCGGTTCTGTGTTTTCATGACTCCCTGGCATTTTTTAATTTCTACATTACTTCACAAATTTTGTACGTATGTGACTACTGTATGTAGACTAGCGACAATGCAAATTCAGTCAGCAAAGACACTTGTGTTAAAAACGCTTTTAACTAAACTATTTTTTTTTGGACGCAGGCGCCGCCGTGTTCGCCAGTCGCGGGCAATGCAGGGTGCTGCCAGCGCGCCCGCGCCCCCCGCGGCAGAGCCACCGGCATCACAAAGTAAGTCCACATTTTGACCTGCAGGGCTAGCGAGAGTGCGAGAGATTACCAATTTTTTTCTAGAAGGAACAAGAAAAAGACCGGTAGACTCTCACTCGCTAGCCGTGCTGAGTTCTTTATAAAGCAAAATTGTTCATATTAGCTGTATATTATCACGGTTACGATTTGGTTCGCTTTGTAGACGTGTCTCCTGTCACATTTTTGCTCCTTTTTAAACGTAAATGGAAATTTACTGCATTCATCATCTGGGGTAGAAACATAAACCATACAAGCGCAACCTTTACCAAGCAAACTGGCTGAGACACGCACAAGCGCGCCTTTCGCTGAATTCTCTTCACTTTATTTGGTCTGGTCCGAGACCGCAATCTAAAACAGTACCCAACATTTCGGAACACAACAAACGTTCAACAATTACAGTGAAACCATCTCATTAGGTTGCGCCACTGGAATTCGGTTTGCTCAGCCTCTCTCGAGAGGAACTGACATCCTTTTGTCCGACCAGTTGTGTCCACAAAGATCTCGGGGCCTTTCTGAGGCCGAAACGGGCGGAATTGCTCGGTAAATAAAGAGACAAGACGGATAATTAATAGAACGTACAGTTGCTGAATTGTGAGTACATGTTTCAATGTAGTGTTAAAGTAGAATTGGGGCCCACAAAACACATCAAAAATAGTATTCTGTTAAAAAAATTGCAGAATGTGAGCGGCAGAAGAAAATGACAGATCTAATTTTTGCTGCAATTTTGTAGAAATACACATATTTCACCACTTCGTAACGGTATGTTAGAGTGATCCTAGGGCAAGTTTTTCGTTTTTGCGTCCTAGGACTAGGAATGCCAAATAGAAATTTATTCATAGGGACATTGAAATTTTCGCTTTTAACAAATGGTTCTAAATTGGTCTCAGAGTCCAGTCAATGCATTGTCTATTCCCATTTTAATTACTCCTCTACAACTTCGCCGAATCAACGACAGTATAACATTTATTATAACCAATTTAAGTTGAATTGCGTTGAATTCACGCGATAAAATCTTTACGATATTGATAGAGTTGCATTTTTTTCAATGATATTTTTTTTATCTTTAAAGACACGAGTGCATATTTTAATTTACGACTTGCGATTAGAAAATTAACAACTAACATTCACAACAAATTCCAGCAAACTACGCATTAAACGCCAAGGTTTCATATTAACATAAATACAATAAAACTATAATATAGCTCTAAATAGCTCACAAATGGAACGGATGCCAGTTTCATAAGTCTTTTTATATAAATGAATTGGCAACACCAGCGAAACCTTAGAATAAAGTAGAGTAGAGTATTCTTCAATAAACAGCAACACGCGTTTTCAGCTTTTAATCCATTGTTAAACCAATCAATTTAATCCATCGTTAACTCAACCAATTAACACAAAACTTGGAAAATTACATACCTAAACCTTCCTCGTGAATCATTATTATCTATGTATAGGTGATGAAAACCGGGTTCAAATCCTTTCGGTAGTTTTTGAGTTTATCGTGAAAAATATAGACGCGGCGGACGACTTTGCTTTATATGTAGTGATTGTCAGAGATACATTGACACTGAACCTAAAAGACTTGTTGTAGGCCCAGTGAAGCCAATTTCAGTGTATCTACTCCGGAGTCTCCGAGGTGTCATTAATGGTGTAATCTCGGGGGTAGTCTCACAACACGTGTCAGGTTCGGCTCGTGCCACCGTTTAGCGTCGTGTTACCGCCGAGGTGTATGAGATAAGATGCTTTTTAATGAGCTCCATGGCTTTGTATTGAGTTCGCATCCTGTTGTTAAGATTAAGGTTGTTGACTCTTACTGAACTATACCCACTACCTACATAAGAATTGAATACTCCAGCTCCTTTGCTTCTATGACTAACAAACACTATCCCTTTCTAACTTCTATATTATTTGATAGAAATAACACACACACACGACTGTGATTCCGTGTGCAGACTATATCTCCACTCAGCACCAAGTCACACAGAGAGGTGAAAAGTTTCGCGGGAGAAAGGGCAAAATATGTACCTACATGTCTACAAAGCCGTCAAAAAGGAGTACTACCTACCTACGAGTAAACACTGTGCTGATCGTTCATACTGCTATCAATACTAGTATCGATCTTATAATATATCAATATAGTATTCGCGCACAATATAGGTTCTCATCATGAGACTACTTTGGTTAGTCAGACTAGGATAGCAAAAACATACCTGGGTGTTATTCACAAAACTTTCTTAGTAGGTCAAGCCGAAATTCCATTTTAACTTAGCATTGTATCACCCTAAGTTTGTCGAAGGTGTATTCAACATCTAAACGGTACTTTTTATCTCGAGATAACCGATTATACGAGCCGTTCCGTCCGGGACCAAGTATGGACAATTGGACCAACCTGATAAAAAGATGAGTAATAAGTTGACGTGGTGAGGCAACTGATTGTATTGATGGCTAGACGTTTTGGGATGGTAAATATTTAGTTCTAATTATGTAATTTCAACGTACTTTGATTAAACTTCGGAAATATGGAGTACATTTAAATAATCGTACAAAACTTTAACCTATCTCTTCAATGTCTTTCTCATCTCAATTTGATGCTTCTACAATCTTTTTATAGCTCCATATATTGTTTAAAAAATCCGCAACAAAACAAAAAAAAAAAACAATTTATACCCTGTTTAGCGATAATTCCTATTCGTAATGAAGAGTTCTCTTGCCAAATAATCATAGACCCTGAGCCTGGTTTACGCAGTGTGATATTGATTGAGAAAAGAAATATAAAACAAACAATCTTTTTCATTAGATTTATCAAATTTCCTGTATAGTTGTCCGACTAGAGGTAAACAACCTGTAACACGTGTAGCAACTTAACATATTTACCGAGCTACCTACGTGACACATTTCGTAATGATTTATATATAACATAGTGAACGGCTCACTTCCTGATCAAGAATTCGTGAATAACTTTCATTGATAAGATTATTTTCCAAAAGGCGTACTTTTTGGCGAAGTCCGGTAACCGCGAAATTACAAGACAATTCCATGAACACACAGATTATTTATGAACAAACGTTGATATAAAAAACTAAACATATCTGACGTAGACAAACGAGAAACATTGTATTGACAAATAAGAATCCACGACCCACGATATTGGAGCTATGTAGTTTTAAAAATATTTTAAACTTTTCATGATCAATTTAGTCTCAGACAATTTACCAAATCAATACAGGTTGACCAACTTACAACACAAAGCGGCCATCTTGGCGGAGCCATCGCTTATTCTAGTCAGGAGCGCGCCTTCCGTGCGACGTAACGGTAGTTATGATGCTTATGACACTCCTGAATCCTGAGTGCCTGCAGCCTTTGGTACTGGCAACGAATTAAATAAACTTTTCGATATGTTTCATAATATATCTAGTTTCTTCTTCGGTTGCTAAAGTTGCGGTCTTTAAATTTCCGATACCTCTTAAATAACCCAAATGCTGTCTAAAAGAATACGATTATTTTTTGATGTTCCCGCGTATAAATCCTTTTGAAATATCAGACTTTGTCTTCGGGCAGGTACCTGACTGTCGAACGACACAACAGAATGCAACGCAGGTTTTCTTGTTGATTTTAATACATTCGATTTGCATATGAATGCAGTGAACAAAAAATTAAGTATCACTGCTCCAAAGGATGACGGACCGAAAATGTTTTCCAATCGATCAGACTTTCTCCGAACGGAAAAGCGTCCTAATTGTGCTGCACCCGCGCCGCGAACGAGACCAAACGAATGAATGAATTGAAAGAGAATATTAATTCTTAAAGGGCTGAGATGGTAACGGATCGGATACGTGCGTTGCTTATGTATATTCTATAAGTAGCCGACGGTATTGATGTTCGGCTGACTCTATTAGTTGTACGTTAGTACTTACTGTATCTATTTATCGATCACAAAGTACCTGTCGCACCTTTAGAACGAAAGTGACCTAACTCAAAAAATCGTCAAAATGAGTTAGCACCACAGATCGACTCAAAATTACATATTGCATCAAGTCTTTAATCAGAAACTGACCCAATGACGCTAGAACAGCATGGACGACATATATCGGTCTCTTTCTTGCTCGCGGAATTCATCCCGCGCGACGTAACGGCAACGCCATATTTAGTAATAATACCATAGCTGTACGCGAACCACGTCGATCTGCCGCCAAAAAAGTGATTCATTCGTGATTAGGTCGAAATCACTCCGAAAAGTAAGGTAAGAATTAAGTCTGAATTATATAACAAAAGGGCCTCGTTTTGTGTTAAGTCATTACTCTTCCGAGATTTTTGATAGTGTTCTTGACTTATTGCGATTTGTGACACTTTGTTAATAAATATTACTGGCTTGTTTTTGACTCAATCATTGTTGAGTCATTGTTCTAATAAACTTTTCACACGATTTCACGTACAATTAAGAATTAGACCTGTATTGTATTTTCACAGCTACGGTTTACACTGACCTTTTATTACATAAGTCGTTTGTATTTTAACAAATAAATTAACTTCTTATTTTTAGGTCAATAGTTTAGTTTGTTGCACTATAGCTGGACAAAGGTAACAGGATGAAAAGAATGACTTTAACTATCTTAGAAAACCCGCGGAAGAAAAAAAAGACGACAGAGATGAAGTTCAGACGATACAACAGGTATTTAATGAATTCCTTATAAAATTATATTATTATTCACAAAATAACTAAATAAATAAATAAATAAATATCTTGGGACAAATTGCTCCAATTGACCTAGCCCCAAACTAAGCAAAGCTTGTACTATGGGTACCAGGCAACGGATAAACATAGATACTTATATGGATAAATATAAATACTTTTTTATTCGTATTTTTCATACAATTTGCCCCGGCTGGGGATCGAACCCGGGACCTCAAGTTTCATAGTCAGGTTCTCTAACCACTAGGCCAGGTGTCTGCAAAAATAACGTAAGCTCAATTGTCTGAGTGCTTATATTATGACTGTCTAGTATACCTACAATGAATAACTTAGTAATATAAATGCATTTACATACTACTCGTCGAAATCTGTGTTTATTATATTGGTATGACACATGAGTGTATGCTAATTTTGACTAGATTGTGCAAAAAGATGGTGAAATGCTAGTTGTGAATTAACGCATGCGTGCACAGATTGGGTTTAACGAATTCTACTTATCTACTTGCTGCTTGTTTGTAACTAATATTGGGTAGTACAATGCTTTGTGGTGCTTTTGCTGGTTTTGAGTTTTGGTATTTGTGTGTATTTGAGGATACAATAAATAATAATGAAAACACTTCACTAAATTCATTGTTTCTCGAAAATACTCCAGATCGTGAAATACTGAAGACTTCTAGCCGTGTTAATATGATTGAAATGGATCGCAGGACGGTGTTGACTCCAAAAAATGTTATAGCCGAAGAATCTGATACAACCGTGGCTGGTGCTTTGAATCACAGCCAAATCAAGTACTTGTTAGAAGCAGTAGCGTGTCTTTGTCTTCATCCAGCAACAGCTCGTCATCATCATCAAGTTCCAACTCGAACGCAAGTTTTAAAATTGCTGCTACAAGTGCGAACAGTAATAATCATGATACTATATCCCAAACTGTAAGTACCCACATTAAGGCACCGTGCGCCAGTTCATGTCAAAGGTTGCCTTAGGAATTCTTAATCTCTTATCACACATCACCTGTTAACCAATTTGAAAGCGATCCCGATCTGAGTGATGACGACCCTACATATACCGAAAATGTTGAAACTTGTCCACCTTTAAGCGAAGTGGTTAACTCACCATCAACAAGCACCATTGACATGGAATGGCAACCGTCAAAGAGTGGCTACAACGAATCTATTGGAGCAAACGAAGGGCCTAGGAAATGTCCACGTAATCATGAAAAATGGAAGCAGAATATTATTAAAACCTTAAGAAATTTTGGACAAGCTTACACGTCCCAGTCAAAGTAAAAAAAGAAGTTCCTGCTTGTAGTATGAAACAACCTTGTATTTTCACTACCGGAGAAACCAGCTCTTTTTATTATGTGTCGAAATTAAACTGATTAAACTTCACTATGGCTGTGTTAACGAAAAGAACGAAACAAAATGACTAATAACAGTGATGCTGAGGACCTGGGTGCATATGGAAATGTTTATTGTTACTATTGGGATGAGAGACAAGCTAGAAGAGGTGCAAATGAAATAGGTTCGTGTGTGTTAGATTATTTAAAAAAGGTAAATGAAAGGTCTGCAAATAAACCTATAGATGTTACTTTTTATTCAGACAACTGTGCTGGCAAAAATAATAACAAATATATAGCATATATGTACGCTTAGGCATTGTCACAATTCACGAACATAAAAAGTATAACGCCTATGTTTTGCATAAGGGGATACACTCAGAGTGAGAGTGACAATCTGCATTCACTGATAGAAAAGGAGATTAAAACAAATAAAAAATCATAGCCAATGCACACGCATACATAAATCACGTCTTTATCCCTTACGGGGTAGACGGAGCCTAAGGTAACAAGATCTACAGGCCACGTTTAGCAAGATTGTGAACGTGTAGGTGGAAAATGGAATCAAAATAGTGATGGGTTGCTAGTCGCATCGCCTATAATATGATTCCTATGATTTTCGCCCATTCCCTCGATGGGCTTTTACCATCTGCGCGGGAAGAGAAGCAACTGGTAAATTATATGTTTTTTCTTTACTCCCAGACCAGCATGGAAGCTCATGAGCTCACGAGTATATTGTTCTGATAAAGAGTGCTAAGAAAAATAGGCCTCCGTTTAGAATCTTAGTTATGACCGTGTCTTGAACTTGAAAACTCTGAAAAAAGCAGTGGGGTTACAATTTCAACGAAGACGATTGCCGTGTTCAGGTCTTATGGAATAACACCAAGGTGTTGCGATGTGTTAAAACTGAACCCTTTACGTTATTCTATAAAAACTCATACACTCAGGATAGATTTATGAGTATCAACATGAGGAACAATCGTAAGAAAATGCCAGGTATTGAGCATATAACAATAAATAAAGAGTACCTGGCAAAACTACCGCTAACCGAAAACAAGAAAAAAGGTTTGAATGAACTTTTACGAAAAAAATTTACACCCCATTATTACGTCGATTACTTTAAAAATATTCTTTAGGTAACACAATCATGAAAACCACTCTATTTCATTTCATTTTTAGAAGACTACTTTATTTTTGTTAAGAGATACCTAGTTTTGTGTTGATTTCAGTTTATTTTTAAGTTTTTTCTTTGATATGTTATAAAAAACAAATTTTATTACCATGTGCAATTCAATAAATAATAAGTAACAGTCTTGAATTTTATTGAATCTGTTCTTCCAAATTGACCTTACTTTTAATGACACAAAATTGTTTCTTAAGAAAAACGACTTAAACCACATTTGGTCAAACAGCTTGCTATGTTACATAATACAAAAATGACTTGATTCGCATTAAGTCAAATAAGTAGCAAAAAGTTCAATCATAAAGTGACCTTATAATGGCTAGATTTAAAAAAAGTTTTTTTTTTAGTACTGAATTTACAAATGTACACAATTTGTCATGTGAACTAATAAGTTCAATAATTAAACTATACTTTGCAATTTAAAATTGCTCCGTATCTTATTTGGTCCTGGAAATAAAGGTAGTTAAACATTACACTTACGGTATTTCAAAACTTTAGACACGTTTTCCCAAAAAGTTGCGTTTTTGGATTAGGTCGGTTTCGTTCTAAAGGTGCGCTGTGTATTGTGAATGTTTTAGTGCAACTTATTTCAACTAAAGAAAACATCCTTCTGATTTATGGTCATCAATATTTAGAAAACTATATTTTGGTAATAAGATGCGAAGATGCATGATGTAATTATTTACGTAAATCGTGTCCAAATTATTGTGCACTTACAGTTTGAATGAAAATTAGACTTGAATGTAACAAATTGGGGTTTGCATGATTAGATACACATTCGTACGGTGAACTGGCTACGTGACACGACAAACAATACCTTCTCCCACGTAATTTCGGATACCTTTTCATTAAATTTCTCCCGAGATACGTACGCAACATTGCGAACTACAAAATGACCGTGCCACACGTATTATCAATTTCTAGACAATAGCAGAGTCTTACGGTTGTCACATATCAGACCTCGCCTTTATCTATGCGTCGTGGCTTACCTCAGAAACCGATTTTCCTGCCACGGTTTAAGTGACAGTTTCGTTTGCGCGCGCTATTTTGAAATCGTCACAACTTATCGACTAAGTAGACGGTAGGCAGTAATTGTCGATGGCGACACCATAAATGAGGGCTTGGAGATACGACACGGTGTAATTCAGTACCGTTGAGGCTCATTGGAGTGTGGAAGAAAGCAGCGGGACCGGCGACGTCCTCACCATATCAATCAAAACGTTTATAATATGCGCGGCCCGTCCAACCGACAGAGCACCGCTACCTTACCAGTAATATAGTAAGAGCTGTTATCGCGTATCAAGGCATACGCACTGGCCAGTCGGGATGGCGATAGGTCGATTTAAATTCCGAATAAGCGGGAAGGAGGAAGTCTGAAGACGTGTGCGCATCTATGTCACACCTTTTCTCCGTATTTGAACTTGAGTGAACCCGGTGGACGGTGAATTTGATGGTTTTATTTTACCGATCATGATTTCCAGGGGAAATATAAATCGACGATTGTTTTTGCAGCGCGGTCGTGGATTGTTTTGCGAAAATTTCTTGATGCGATCGCTTGATCGCTATCCGGTTGTTGGGTAGGATGTTTAGTTTACATAATTTAGTGATGTTAGGTGCGGTCCCATACGACTGTTTGAAATCAGTTAAATTGTATTTAACAGTTATCACAGGGGGAAGAAACGGTTGCGTGGGGTGATGCAAATCAAAATAGCTGTCTTTAGATGATATGTAGCCTAAGTATACAGCTAATGAAACATTTTTTTATAAGCTATTGACGATCTTGATGAGCTAGTATTGCGATTTTATTTATAGAATCTTGACAAAAAGGATAAGATGCTTCCAGCTTTGGCTTGTTTCGTGTTTTCGCTAATTTCTCGACGCTTCTTTTCCAAGAATTCTCGCGTATAGTTTTAAATAAGTTGCGTATACATATTTTGATACGATTTGAAACAATCGATTCGCCCTGTCATCGTTTAAGTACCGTTGATCGTTTTCCGCCTAAAATCTGCATTTCATGAATTATTCCCAGAATCTTCGCAAGCGAACGTAGGTACATCGAATTTTTCTTACGCGAAATAATGTTAATTAATTTAACCGAACTAAAGGTGATTTACGAATTAATAATTTATTAACATTCATTGTCCTTGTTATCTTGACTTTTCAAGCATAATTTAAGTAAGACAGACTAAAAACATGGGAGTCCGTATTGTACGCGCATGCAATCGCGTTCGCATCTCTTTCTCGTCATCATCGATCTACGAAAACAAAAGTAGTGTAAATCGGTTTTAGTTCATTGATAACTTTATTATTTTAATCCTAAGCTAAGCTTACAATGACCGCCTTTTAAAACAACAATATTGACCTGTTTACCCTTTCATACACGCCGCCCGCCGTCTCCAATTTCTACAGATTCTTACAAAACGTGATACCAATGATGTCAGAGAATTCCTTTAGCTAATAAAATGCAGAAACGTGGATTTCTACAGTAGGGTTACCAGTAGGCTTATTACCTAACTCGCTCGCAATCGCCATCGTGTTCATATTGACAGTTCATGTATGGACTGACAATTGGCATCGGAATCAGCTAGCTGTCACATTCATACAAGAATTGTCAAAATGAACACGATGGCGACTGCGAACGAGTTAGGTAATAAGCCTACAGGAATAAGTTGTGAATGGGATGGTCACACCAAACTTAGTTTGGCAATCCTAGTGCCATCTAGTCAATGAGCGGATGAACTACTATCACGAGTAGCTAACGCTAGTGACGTCATCTGTGTACTACAACGCGCTGTCAAAATTTATGAACGCGTATTCTACCTCTCTTCCTTCAGACTCCATTCACCAGGCATAACATCTGCCTTTAATAACGTACTCATTCGGATTTTACAAATACTTGCCTATTAGTGTGTTAATGCAAAACTCATGAATGTCCTACCTAAATAAATACCACATTATCCTTATTTTACTAAATAAAATTCAGATATTTTTTATCTCAAAACAAAACATGATAAAAAAGGTAGCCCCTTAAAGTACTGGCGTGGGCTAACTCGAAGATAACTCATTTTTCGATAGCAATGACTCAATATTTACGTCAATCGTTAGCTAATTATTGATATTATTATTAAAAAATTACCTATCCGCATTTTAAAATCGAAAGAACACCTGCAACATGAGTTTATCTTCATACACAGTTCGAGTATAATACCTATCGCCTCAAGTTTTTGAATAGGTATTAGCTTAGCCACTAAATAGCGCTTCTAAGTTTTTTTTTATACAAAGATAAATGCAAACGATTACTTATGTGGATTCCCTGATGGGCCTCCTCGCTATATAGATTGTTACATAGAATATTTACTTAAAAATAAAACGAAAAAGCGTCTTGATAGAAGGACGGATGGACAACAAGGTGATACTGTTTTTCCCAGCAGAGATACGGACCCTAAAATCACTGAACGCTCTTGCTAAGTTCATCACAAGGCACAAATAGTTTCTCCTTTCAAAGGAAAACGCAGTCACTTCAGTTTTGCGAAACCGGATGTACTTATCTACTGTACCTTGTTTCCATTTAATGAATGAAATACCCAATGAGGTGTCCTATTCGCAGTTTTGACGCAGAACGGTGTAAGTCCAAATACTCGCGTTCCATTTTGCATCTTAAGACGCTGTTTTAAGATTGAAGGGGAAGCGGATTTGGAATTACTTGTTAGTATTGTTTAGCTTGAATAAGCGAAGTAGCTGTGAAAGCAATTGTTTAGAGTCTATGTCGACATTTTTGATGAATTCAATTCGTTGATAAATTGTTGTTTATTCCGTATATCTGCTGTTGATTTAGTTAACAATAATTTGGTAAGTTTGTAAACATACGTCCCACTGTTGAGCACTATAGACCGATCGCTTAAATGAGTCCTCGACTGCGCTACCCGCCCGTAACTGTCGTCACTGATGTATTGAAGTTCCCTCACGATATTTCCTTCGAAAATCCCATGGTAAAATCCGTTTGAAATTACGAACATGAATTTCAAAAAAATTAAGAGATGCGAGCTCGTGTTCGAACCCACGGTCCTCTGCGTGAGAAATCATAGATGAAACTCCCTGCTTTTGTTTTATTAACACATACTTGTCATTTTATCCCGACGTTTCCACAGGCTCGGGCGGGATTAGTCATATCATGTAACAGTAGGTACTTTATAGGTAGTATCAGTTTTTTTTTTTCGTTAGTGTTCTTTTTATACCTACTGTTTATGTTGATATCAAATACTTGCGACATATTGTTGTCCTACGTCAAAAAATTACAACATTTAGTATGATTTACTCTAACTTGGAAAATATAGACCGCAGACAAAATTTGCAGACTGTGCATTAGGGTATAGCGACCGCATACTGACGTCTGTCTGATTCATACGTCCAAAGGGAAATAATACTATGACAAATTATATGATCGATCCATTTATAGCGTTTATCAGACGCTTAATTTGGAGATAGGAAGGAAAATGAAACAATGATCCGCGTTGCTTTGTTCAAGATTTTCGGTTAAAAAATTATCAGTAGGTATCAGAATTGAAAACTAATTTTTGAAGAAGCCGTTACACTACACCCCACATTCTTCATAAAACACGTTACACATGCTATGGCAAAGAAGTATGCTTAGTTTCAATCAACAAAATCAAGTTGTTTTTAAAATATCTTCACGATAATTCTTCGATGTCGGGAATAACAAATAGGCTGCTTTTTAGTCCGTAAATCCCACGGGATAGTGGTTACGCATTTAAAATGAAGGATGAAGGATTATTATTAACAAATGCTGTCTATTTTGTCTTACCCCGTACTCACGTAATCAAGACTTACCGCAGTATCGATTAGCCGTTATCATTCTTATAATCTACCACAGATAAACAAAACTTAAAACAATCATAGACAACCAGTTTCTAAGAACGGCTAAAAGTGGTATCTTTTCTTCTTCCCATGAATCATCGGTCTGTAATTTTGTATAGATGTAAATGTAGTCGTAGCTAGTACCTAGTACCCAGGCTATCGTGATGAAGCCGCGGTGTCGACAGGGCTATTGATTTTTATACCCCGACTGCGCAAATACCTACAGTTTTGAACACTTGTGTACGTGCGACGGTATCTTTCAATGCTCGCTGAGACAAAGGGCGGTGATTCAGACAGAAAGCTTTGTTTCGTAGCAAATAGCGATCGATATAGTTGGACCATGTAAATTGTTTGTTGGTGGTAGCGCCATCTGTTATTGAGTAGCGGAACTCGACACCAATAGCCGGAATCTGGTTTTGATTAGAAAGCCGTTTTCAGCTTTATTTGTAATATTACGAATTTTACTTAACCTTACAAATAATCTATTAACTGATTGATGTGCGTATAACAGGCAAAGTCACAATGAGTGTGACATCTCATTGTATTATTTTAATAAAACCGTCTACTTACATTAGTATTAGCAATGAATTGCCTGACTCACCCATTGTAGGGGTTTCTTGGAATAGGAAAATGAAAGCGTAGCGTTATTCAAACATAATCCGGAATCAATTGTAATGTTTCTGTTTTGTTGTTGCAGATATCAAAACAGAGGACGTTATCAGCGAGGCTAAGATCGAGACGAACGACGAAGATATGAAAGAGATGAGGGAGAAGCAAGAGCCTAGAGTGACCAGAACAACTAGCATTGATAGCGACAACCGCTCGGACAGGAGCGAGGACGACGATGTACGAAGAGCTCGTAAAAGAGCCGCTGCAACATCCCCAAGCGTCATGCCGTTGGACAAAAGATTCGCTCGTTTTGAGTGCCCAAAGTGCGGTCAACGATTTGACTCCGGCAACGCGTTTGATCTTCACCGATTTACCGCCCACGGCGACGAGACGCGAGGCTTTAACGATCTTACGTTCGTCGATTTTTCCAGCAAGAAATTCCCCGAAATAGCCCGAGGCGTCTGCGAGCGCAACCCACATGTATCAATCACAGAACAGCGTTACCGATGCGAGATCTGCTGTAGAGATTTCCCTTGCGAACAAGCCTTGGATATACATAGGAAGACTTGTGCCAATCCTGTCAGAGCGCAGAGTCCTGAACTCGTAGATCGTAGAGAGAGAGAGTTTTTCGCGAAACTAGATTTGCGAAACAGATCCTATGGGCTCCCCGGCACTCTTACCCCTCCCATGGAGCGCTTTACATCCAAATTTGAAGATGCTCACTACGCAAACAATGGTATCCGCCACATCGATGCGGCAAGAGACCTAGCCGACATCCAGTCTATACTAAGTGTCACTTCGACTGGAAGTCTGTTGGAACGGCTCACTGGTACCAGAGTACCCTTAGAAAATTCTGTACTTACGCCGCCCGATACTATCGGCAAGGAAAGAGAGCAAGAAGAATCGCAGGACAACTTTGCCGCTGAATTCAGAAAGATGAAGCTTCGTGGTGAATTCCCTTGCAGATTATGTCCTGCGAAGTTTCCTAACCTTAGAGCTTTGAAGGGGCATAACAGAGTGCACCTCAGTGGAACGGGGCCAGGGCCGTATCAATGCAACATGTGCCCTCACGCGTCCTTAGATAAGGCGGCTTTGGTCCGACACATGCGAACGCACAACGGCGACCGTCCTTATGAATGCGCCGTTTGCAACTATGCGTTTACTACAAAAGCTAACTGTGAACGTCATTTGCGCAACCGACATTCCAAAGTAACGAGAGAAGACGTTAAGCGCTCGATTATATACCATCCGTCAGAAGATCCTAATAACGACGAAG
The DNA here is from genome assembly GCA_949127965.1 of Pandemis corylana. Lineage (NCBI taxonomy): Eukaryota > Metazoa > Arthropoda > Insecta > Lepidoptera > Tortricidae > Pandemis > Pandemis corylana. Next base: position 5,907,225 of record OX421871.1, read on the forward strand.
TCAACTCTAAAATAGCAAGAGACGAAGTCAAGAGATCTCTTGCTTTCCGCACCTCAGAGCTTGAAAGGCACCCTGAACCCACTGGGCGTGACACCCCGTTGAGTCATTTCACGTCAAATTCCGTACCAGATAGGCATCCAGTTGCCTCGTTAGCGACAAACCTCGTAGATATTCCAATTATACCTAGAGAACCTGAACAATCAGTGCCTAGAATTAAAGTAAAAGGTATTGGACAGCTAACCGAAATACGAGAATACAGGACACCAGAGTTTTCTATTAAAAGCAATGATGACATTGAAGATTATGACGAAGAAGCTCCAGTGGATCTCAGTACCACTGACAATAACTGTGACGTACTAGATTTGAGTAAGAAGAAACGTGATGTGGACGAGGATGAACCTAAAGCAACTCCACGGCCGGCCTTCGAATCTGATCCGGCTGTCGCCGCCTCCGCTCAAACAAGATTCCTTATAGCTCAACATAGACTATTCGAAAATTCTCTCCCCAAAATTGATCCTACGTACTACGCGACTCAGCTGTCGCAACTTTACGCTGGTTCCGTACCAGGACTCCCTGGGTTGCCAGGACTTCCACCATCATTTCCAATCAATCCTTACTTTCTTCAACCTCCATTTTTTCCCCATCCTTCCGATTCTCAAGAACTCGCCGAAATAAAGCAACGAATTCAGAAGGAAATCATTCGCGGACTGAGCATGTCAGGTGGGCGGCTAGTGACAGGTGAGCCGGAGACTCAACCCAAACAGGAGCCCGAAGAAGAAGAACAGCCAGTATTACGGGATCTTTCACCGTTACCGCCTGCTCGCTCTGAATCTCCTCCACGGCCGTTAAACAACAGCCTTATTCAACAAAACGATTCCGTCAAAATGGTTATTAAAAACGGCGTTTTAATGCCTAAGCAGAAACAAAGACGCTATCGCACGGAAAGACCTTTTTCTTGCTCGCAATGCTCAGCGCGCTTCACTCTACGGTCTAATATGGAGCGACACGTCAAACAACAGCATCCACAGCATTGGAGCGTGCGCCGGCCAGCTACGCGGGCACCGCCTCCGTACCCATCATCGGACACTTTAGCCGATCGAGTGAAATTTGCACTTTTAGCTCGACACCTTGAACGACCAATTCCTCACGATCGCTCACCTATCCGCCGAGACTCAGACGAGGTGGCCGACAATGAAGAAGATGAAGATGATACCCTAGTTATAGATGAGGAGCCCGACACTGATGTTAAATCAGAGCAACATCTCGCAGCGCATCGAGCTGCCGAAGAAATTCTAATGGCGTCTCGTCAGCAGGAGATGCATAAGGATTTTGATCTCAAAATCGCAGGGAACCTAATTAATAAGCCGGTCCCAGCAACTGAAAAGACTGAGATGGGAACTGATCCCATTCCGGTGCCGGTAGAGCCGTTAATTATTCCGGTGGTGCCGACAAGGAGTGACGAAGAGGAAGACGAAGAAGGCCTCGTTGCTTCTACTAGCGAAGGCAATAATTCCGGCAGTGATGAAAACAAGTAAGCATATTCTTCGATAATTAACCTCATTAGTAAAGAAATAGTTTCCACATAAAAATCTGTAATAATAATAGTTAATATGGTCATATTTTGAGATCTCTATAAATTAACAAAAATAACATTGGCTTTATTTTAATTTGTCAGATATTAATCGTGTTATTTTTTCAGGTCTGATGCTGACAATGGTACGCAACCCCCAAAGAAGAAGTCTGCATACAGCTTGGCCCCAAACCGAGTGTCCTGCCCCTACTGCCACCGGAAGTTCCCCTGGTCGTCGTCTCTACGCCGCCATGTCCTCACCCACACTGGACAAAAGCCCTTCAAATGTCCCCACTGCACGTTACTGTTTACAACCAAGTCTAACTGCGACCGCCACCTTTTAAGAAAGCACGGGGGATCAGCCAGAGCCATACTTAACGAGCCCATCCCAGAATCTGTTTCACCGCCTCAGAACGACATCAAAGCTGTTCCTGAAAGACCTTTCAAGTGCGCCTCGTGCCCAACCAGTACCTTCTCTTCTTTAGAAACGTTAAAGAAACACTTGGCTGCAAGACACGGGTCTGGTAACTCGCAGCCACCTTCGCCTAACCCTGAGGTTGAGGATACGCAAGGTGATTTGGCTTTCAAGTGCCATTTGTGCGAGGGCTCGTTTGGCGACCGTAGCAGTGCCTTGAGACACTTGGCCGCGATGCATGCTACGGAATACGATCAACTGGTTAGCAAGGGAGCCTTAGATGCGGCAAGTGACCGAAGTGAGAGCGCTGATGATGACGAGAAAGCGAAGTTTCCAGATCATGCTAACAGAAAGGTGAGAGTTATTAATATTCTGAAATTAATATGATTTAATTACAAGAGGCTCTGCCCTAGCCTAGAGCTTTAATTTGGCTGTTTTTATTAATGGTGACATTTAAAACCGTATTAATATTGCCGCTGTAGCATACTTTGATGTTAGGTCAATCGCATAGACCTGTCTGAGAGTCTGAGACCTATGAGAAAGGTTCGCGTAAGACAGTGTATACATTTTAATAGTTGTTATCCTTACACTATAAGCCCATCTCCTCAAACGCTATGTTTTCTTCAGGTGGTTTGCGCATTCTGCGTCCGTCGCTTCTGGTCAGCGGAAGACCTACGTCGTCACATGAGAACTCACTCTGGGGAACGTCCCTTCGCTTGCGACCTCTGCCGGAGACGGTTCACCCTCAAACATAGCATGCTGCGGCACCGGAAGAAGCATAGAGACGAGACTGATGATGAAGAAGCTACGCCACCAGATACGCCGGTGGAACGCGAGGCTATTACCAATGGGTAAGCAGTAGTGCTGTTTATTAATAGAAACATTGACAGATAAGTCGAATTACCAGACCTCTTTAAAAAATTATAATAGTCTTTTCCATCTTTTGAACTAGGTATTTGACTTAACTAGAATAATTTGAAAGGCCTAAGCATAGTCGAAGCAATGAATATTTCAGAAAAAAAAACAACGGAAATTCTTCAATTTGTCTTGTTGGATAAATTTAAATGTAAAACTCGATTTTGTAGTGCCAATATGTACCAGATCCAGTAACTAAATCTAGATTTATTGTGTACCACAAGACGCAATATGTAACTACAAGTAAATATCACCGAAATACTAAATCGTTATAAGTGGTCTATAAACTAATAAAACTTTATTATTTATAGGTACAGCTACCATGAAGACGACGGCTCGGGCAATGAGATACCAAGCAACGTCAATAATAACAACTCCCCGCCGTCCTCTCATTACGACAAGAAACTCAAAATACAAATGACTTCCCGCAAATATTCGTCAGAGACCGAAAACGACGGAGAAAACGGCGGCGATCTCATCGGTAAACTCCTTGGCATACCTGATAAGAAAATTATCAACAAACTACTTTCTTCTGCAGATGAAGCAGCCAAGTTCCTAGGTGTAAACAAATGAGAGTACGCTTTAGTCTTCGTGACGCCCGCTAGGCTTATCCTGGCGCCGCGGGGACTAAAACTGCCACTCCAAATACAAACTTCAACGAACTTTAAACCTAAAACAACGCCATCTAGCAACGAATAGACGCACTACGCCACTTATACTAGGCGCATATTTTATTCACTTTAAAAAATATTAATTATTAATGCAATATATTTGTGTGTGTACATTTAATGTTTCAAATGTATCGCTATTCGATAACTAGGTGCCTTAGCTGCCTTAAATTTTACTAAAAGTGTAAACCGTCCTATTCTGCCTTTATTTTAATATTTTTAAATGTGGGTTCGAGCAACGATTTTTATTTAGTGCCAGATGTAAAAGTACATAACTGTATTTTTATCTGTAAGTTAATTATAGTTATAATTAATATATTAGTGTTATTAGCATTGTAACTGAACATAGAGGTGGTATCTAAATAATTATATTGTATTAAGCAGCACATTTCAGTAGACTGGGTTTTGAGTCCCAAAACTGATGTTGAGTCAGAATTTATTGCATTTTCCATCTAGTCGCATTATTTTCCGCTTTGGTCTTGTTTCCGTACTATATTTTCGAACGTAGTAAAGTCCAGCCAAAAACTTTAAACAAATCCAAAATTTCTAGTCATTTACCTAAACGTTATATATTCTAATAATGAACCTAAGCTACGATACCAAATTGCGAGTAATATTAAATTCATGTTAGTTACTATAAGTCAGTTTAACATTTAAAAATACATACGATATCTACCAATGAATAGGATCTAGGTTTTCATCAACTATTTAAATATTTCATTATACTGTACCACATTTTTTAATTCTCTCACCATTTCTGTTTTCACAAAATCTTTTAGGCCTAAACTAAGCGTATTTACTTGTAAATGACATTTTATTTGCTCAAAACCAGCATTTCTTTACAGCGAATTTATAATATTTGGTAATTAAGTCGATAAATGTATAAATATATAAACTTATTATATTTAAGCAATGAATGTGAAGTGTAATTAATAACGCTTTCAACCAAAGGTGGACACTAGTTTACCAATTTGGTAAGAGAGAAATAAATATATCTGTTAGGCAAAAGTTTCGAGAAGTTTTATTTTATTTCTAAATGTCTACTGGTGAGGCAATATGTTAATTATCAGGGGTTACAAACCCTTTAGAATAGTTATAGATTAGAAATATCAGTCTCCTTGAATGGATCGACGAATCATACGCTAGAATATACCTAAGTCCGAATGTGCTTTGTATATTTTGAATTGCTTAAAGATACCAAATATAAAATATATGGATAACTGTAAGTTTTAGATAAATGACTGTATAATTACCTACTTAAGTATAATTGTCTGTTAATTACTTTTCATTCGCAAAGTTTAGCAATAATGTGACAGTGTGTCTTATTATTTTCATTATTCCGTCGTATGTCTAATTATATTAGTAATTAAACTTAATGTTATTGTATACCAAAGTAAGTTAATATAAGTTGAAACTAAATCCTGCTTGAGGTCAATTATAGTTAGAAAAAGAGTATTCTCGATGTGTTGTATATTATTTATTTCACTCTCAAATTGTTTGCTATTATTACTTAAGGGCCAGTTATGAGCTTGTGTTTTTATATTTTTAATATGAGTTAAACGTAACTTAACATAGTTAATTATTACTTAATTAGAAAGTAATGTAGGTAAGTTAGTATTTAAGAGTGGCAACACCGCTTGGCCTTTCAATCGTAGTATTCGTGTGTAGTGTGTCGTTTTAAATAATGCTATAAATAATTTTAACTTAATAATTATACATTTTAATAATTACCAATACTGAATACTTGACTATAGTTATTGATTTTAATTGTAGTAAGATGTTTACTATTCACTTTATGCCTGTCTTTCTTTAATGCAATATGGGTGTCGTTTTAAAAACGTTTTTGTGAAATAAATATTGTGTATAATGAATACAAATCTTTTATTTTCTTGCAAGCAACACGTATATGTTGCGGGCAATTTCGCCAAAAATAGGCACGACTAAAAAGAGTAGAAAACGGTGAAAAGGGAACTGAACTTGTACATATAACATACAAAACTCGCCATATAAAAACTATGTCAAAAATGTGACACAAAGGTGCCATTCTCAATTAATTTCTACTATTTTCTGTCGTATTTTACCCCGTTCATTTTGATGTCTCAAAAACATCAAACAGTTAAATAAGTAGGCACATAAAAATGACATGCAGTAAAGAGTAGAAACCTCAAAGAATTTATCTGAGTTAGAAACGGAGAAAAGAGGAACTAAATATTTCCGTACAACATTATTGCCATATTTGATTACGATATTTATTCGAGTTGAACATTTAATTTAAGTCTGCTAATTACATTGAAAGTGGCGCCCTCATTTAAATTCTACTAATTTATGTGGAAGTACTTCTTGACATACACAATAATTACATTTAGGTACATTAGAACTAGAAAAAACACAAGTACAGTTGCATTGAGAACCGTACGTTAAAGATAAAATTCTGCGAACGGCAAACTGAAGCCGGTTTAAACTATGCTTTGCTGTACTTATGTGAATTTTGGTTCCCCTTGTGTGCGTGCAACTGTATGCACGCGGCAAAACTTTTTATTTGGTCGGACCAACAGAATTATTGCCCAAATGCCTAAATGCATTTATGCTTAGTTACTGAGCCTAAACCACTTGCGTATTTTGTTTTTAATCATCTCTCAGAACTATAAGGGAATTCTCAAAAAACAAAGATGAGAGAAGAGAGATGAAATTTATTTAGCGCCCTATTTTTTTTATTTGAGAACCACAGCCGCCACAGATAACAAAATAAAGAAAGAGACCTATTAAGCTTGTGAACAAAAGCTTTGCTACTCAGCACAAGATGGCGCTTATTTTACAACAAATAAAAAAAATATATTTTGTAAGTAAGGAATAAAATATATTTCATCCGATTACAAAAAATAATTAACATTTTTATTTTGTTGAAGTTTAATCAACGGTTTCATTTCAATCTAGACTCATAAATTAAAAATATTGAATCTAATCAACAAATTATGAACGCCTAACAAACCGTCTATTGCAGCCAATCGTCGATCTGTGATGCTAGACTACAAAATGTTATAAAATAATCGGGTCTAATGAAGTTGGGATGTATCGAATGCCACCATAATAATTTAAGAAACATTAAACTAAGTAATTATGTGGTTAATTTAAAACAAATAATAACAAGAGTTGATTGCTGTGATGGAAATGAATTTTGTAGGAGATACATTTTGATAAATTCATAAAAATATAGGATTTACGTACCCTTAGATCAAATGAGAAACATTTTTTTTTTCATTATTTCCTCTAGTTCAAGAAGCGTTTTTTATGTTATGGGTAAAACTTAATCACTAACCTGGCAACGCGATAGGTGAGTGAAGGAATTTTTAAGAAATAGAAAGAAGTCGCTAATTTATGCGATACGGCGTCTTCATTTTGAGTTTCAATTGCTTAACTTTTTGTGAGAGTTGCGGAACATTACGCTTTGTCCTTGGATTGCTATCAAAGTTAGTCCGTTTGAAAAAGATAGTTATAGAAAAATTGTAGGTAAGCTTGTTTTATATGCAGTAAGCATTTCACATAATGACGTAGGTGCACTATTTATTTCGGTGGCCTTTACCGAAACAATTACAAACATGGAACATCAAACACGACTGTAATACGATTAGAATGCTTATGTTCTGTAACTATCGTATGTTATTTTTCTATATTTATTAATAACATTGTGCCTAAACATTGTTTACATTGCAGGTATTTAGAATAAATATCCAAAATGGGCGATCAACAATTTTTCCTGAAATGGAACGACTTTCAAACGAATATGGTGACTTCGTTCAGGCATTTAAGGGACGAAAAAAGCTTCACTGATGTGAGTAAAGAAAAATTGGTTATTACTTGTGGATATGATAACAACCACTGTTACCTTCAATTCCCTCAAATTACTTGATCAAATAACTGTTTTTTCATAAGAAAACTAACTTTATTCTAATAATAGTCATATACTGAACTTAATAAACTTATTGATAATAGAAAACTAACTATCACTTGCATGTTTTTCTTTACTAATATTGCTGTGGGTAAGTATTCTTTTTAGTGGTGATTGTGTTCTTTATTCAAAATTCATTCCTATAAGAACTTAAAAAGTCATATTTTCAACATTGATATATTCTGCCAGTGTTGTTTTGCAATGGTTTGCTTGTATAGAACCTTGAGCTTTTGTGAAATGAAAGCTGGCCACTTGCACAATAAGTTAGGACAGAGCATTTTCATCCAGCTGGTGCGGAGAATGTCTATTGATGGAGCATTTTCCTCATAAAAGTATTTAGTTTCCTTTTCTCTCTTATGTTCCTGCTACCCCTAGCTGGGGTAATACGGGCAGTATGGGTCATCTCCCATCCCATCCCCAGCATACCCTCATTTAGGGAATGGTATTTAGATTAGGTTAGGTTTATTTTATAACTATACTTTCACTTTTATTCAATTGAATTATTGTTAGTCACGAAACTTAAGTGCATGATATAAATATTATCTTTTAAATTAAACTCAAACTACCGTAATGTTCAAGCTTTCAGATAACAAAACATGTACGTAAAGAAAGTATAAGGGTCGTAAAAGGTTATAATTGAACCAGATAAAAACATGAATGCAGCAAGTTACTTGTTCATTATTTAATGTTGCACTTCATTTCATTAGTAATATCCCAATTGACAGATAAGCAATGGATTTTCTCTGCACTCATTTCGTATGTATGTGTATTTTATTAGATGTCTAATAATTCCTTGTGATTTTTCAGGTGACGCTAGCGTGTGAAGGACAGACGTGTAAAGCACATAAAATGGTTTTATCTGCATGTAGTCCTTACTTCAAAAGTCTATTAGAGGTGAGTTAATTAACTATAAACATCATCTAAAAACTACCGCTAAAAAACCTGCTTTCAATAAAAAATACATCTAAATTGGTTCAACTGTTTAAAAGCCATGGTGCACTCTTATTGACAGTGGCCCCATACCTTTGTAAAAGGTTGCAGACCTCTTTGCTTAGTTAGCATATATCTGTTCGCTGTAGTGTCTTAAAGTACTGAGGCCGTTTTTTTTTTTATATCTAATATTTTTACGAGGCTTAAGTGCACTTGTGTGACTATGCCAGCCTCATTGGATGTCTCTTGGCTTTTCTAAAACTGTGTACTCGGATGCGAGCTATAACTGTAACTATTACATATTACAGTAACCTAAACCCAGGCACACTAGGGTTTTTGGTTACTATAACATACAACAGTTACAGCTCACAGAGATGAGTACCTGATGGTACTAGATGGGTACCTGGCTTGACACACACACTCACAATGAAATCTATCATCATTTCATCATCATTCTATAACAGGGGTTCCCAACTTTTGGCCGGGGACCATTTTTCTATTATTCTTGTTAGGTCTTGTACAGTTTTTTTTTCTTTGCTCCCAGACCAGCGTGGAAGTTATTATATTTGGAATCGCTAAACTAATCATAATAAAATGTAGTGATATAACAATTTTGCTGATTGTAGTTTATTGCATTGTCACAGATCCTACTACTATTATAAACACGAAAGTTTGTAAGTATGGATTGATGTATGTTTGTTACTCTTTCACGCCAGAACAGCTGGACAGACCTGGATGAAATTTGGAACATAGATAGATTACAGTCTGGAATAACATAGGCTACTTTTTATCCCGGAATATTGCATAATTCCTGCAGGATAGCGATAAACAAATTCTATGCAGACGAAGTTGCGGGCAACAGCTAGTTTTTAATAAATAGGTTATTGCTGAGCTAGATGCCAAACAAGCTAGTCTACCAATACGAATGACGGATGCAATATGTAAACATAATGCAGGATGTGTGTAATGTGACACAAGTGCTATTGTGTAGGAGTGTGTTATCTTTAGTTAGGTAATTTTGGGTTTGGATCATTGTTAATGAGATTTTAATTAATTAAAGTAAAATTAATGATAAGAGAGTAAAAATAGATGTTGATACAGTGAGAAATTTTTAAAAAGTTCCAGATTAAAACAATTTTACCTTATCTATGTATTAATTGATACTTTGTATACAATACATTTGGCGATTCGGCGTTCGACCATTCTCGGTCCGACTGTTGCCGACCTACTAAAGCATCCTAAGAATGTATATTTGGAAATTCGGATGTGATGAGGCGCTTTTAGGAAAAATTAGCCAGCGTCCCCTCATCTGGACACCGAAATTATATTCCAGGAAATCTTATCAAACTTTTATGTTGGTCCCACAGGAGAACCCATCAAAACACCCCATAATAATCCTGAAGGACGTGTCGTATCTGCATTTGCAAGCGATACTGGAGTTCATGTACGCGGGAGAGGTCAATGTCTCCCAGGAACAGCTGCCCGCCTTTCTTAAGACCGCCGCCAGACTTAAGGTACACACTTAAATACAAACATACATAAATCACGTCTGTACTCCTTACGGGGTAGACCCTCGGTTGGTCAGGTGCTCTAGTCTATATTTATAAAACAAAGTCGTGTTAGTTACACTATTTATAACTCGAGAACGGCTGAACCGATTTGGCTGAAAATTGGTGGGGAGGTAGATTAGAACCAGGAGACGGATATGGGATACATTTTATTCCGATTTTTCCGCGGGATTACAAAATCCCGAAATGTTGTACCAATAAAGCTACATGACATTTGGCATACCTACATATTATTCCTTGATTGGTATAAAGGTGCACACAAAGGAATTTTCCAAATTTCCCACATTTCCCACGGGATAAAAACACGAGGTAAATAATTAAGACTATAATTAGTACATAATATTCCTAGAGGATCACGTAGGTGCTCTAAGAAGAGATTTTCCGAATTTCCCACGGGATAGAAAATAAAAACTTTATACTTGGAGACATGAGTGGATGTATGGGGTATGTCGTCACTCTGACGTTATCTGCTCGGACGTAGTCGCGGGCAAAAGCTAGTTTTATTATAAAAAAGTTGGTCTAGCGTAAACATTCGTATGAATGTCGCTTGCAAGCCTGTCTAAAATCTTAAATACCTACCTGGCAAAGTTAACAAAAGTCATGGTAACTCCAAACACGATTGGATTTGGATTTGGAAACTGATCCCAGCCAAAAACTACAAATGTTTATTATTGCTTCCAGGTAAAAGGCCTAGCCGAACCTCCGCCGCAAATGCCGAGCATCAAGCGGGAAGGCTAACACTGCAGCAGCCATCACTAGACAAGACACCAATGTAAGCACCGTTCACACACCCCGGGATCAGTGTTGATGTGTTTGTATGGGCCACAAATAACTGTATGAATGCGTGAGTTGCGGACGTGGGTTGCGGATTACTTTCAGATAATCCGTTGTACATGTTGATGCACAGTGTATGTTTGTAAAGTATCATAGTGTCTGCTGCAGTAGTGAGCATCAGTAGGCTCAAAATAATCTGCACATCCTCTTATTAACTTGGCGATAGTGGTGTGTAGATCATTTTGAATTAAGCGATTGTTTATCAATTTCGTGATAATACGCCGCCACAATATGCTTACTGGAGACAGCATTATGTAATATGCCCGCGTCTCTCCGCGTGTCGGAAGCATGAAGAGTTCTTCTTTTTTAATTTGGCCCCATCGACCGATGCGATGGTTTCGCCAATGTCAAAGTAATAAATACAGCATACAAAAATCTTGTGACAATGTCGGCAACGTTGTACGCTAGAACACGGTCGAAAGACCACTCTCCCCCCTGTCGGGCTCTTAGCCAACTCAGTATCAGCCAAAGAAATCATTAACCGATGCCCAGGGTGCACCGGACCAAGCACTGCTCTTCCCCTCGGACGGATCCAAAAACGAACCGACTCGCACCCCGCATGAAGAGTTAGGAACATGAAACCCTCCGCAACTGACGTCCGCATCGACTTAAGCTACATTTTTTTTCTTCTTTTTACTAATCTGTGACAGTCGTTTCGCGGCACATTGTGCCAGCTTTAAGTGACTCGCCAATGAAATAGTATTGCTTACATTAAGCAAGACATCATAATAAATAACGTCACCCATACAAACGGCAACACGCTAACAGTGGTCTCGACACACGAAATTATATTTTGACATAAGCAAAGAATATAGCTGTTATTTTGTCACCGTATGATCAGTTAGGACTAAATCATCCATGATTTTTGTAGAAAATCATAGGCAATAGTAATAGTGAATCTCTGCGTCGTTTTTTCTAAATAATTTCACTCGATTTTTTAAAGCATTTTTACTATTGTTAGATTAGAAAAAAAATTGATTATATGCAAATGTTGAATGAAATATAGTTTGCGTGCACTTTCCTCACAAAAAAAAGTATCAGAGAATTTTTGTAAAAAACGCACTGAACTCATAATTTTGAAAATCAGTATTTTCACATAAACAGATACACCAATAGTAAATAAGTTAACCGAGAAAGCGCCTTAAAACTTTTCACAGAATTATACAGTTTAATTTACAAATAGTTCTCACTAAACAATTTCGATTACTTAGACGTGGCACGAATAATGCCGAACTCAGAAACCCGTTTTAACTGTATCTTGAAGATTGTGTTCTATTCATAATACCAAATTGTTCAATTATTTGTGACAAATATCTTTTGTTGTAGTAATACCTAAGTACCCCAAAGTAACGGTTTTCTATGACAAATCGCTACTAACCCAAGTTAATCCCATTTTAATGTCTTTGAGTACGACAGTTAACTCCCCCATCCCATAACAAATAAGTTACCTAACCGCCAAAGTCTTGTGAAAGTAGTTTTTTAATCCAGAACTTCATACCTAACTCGTAACCGTCTACCGTTTTTATCAATTAATTTTTTTTACCCTTCTAACCAATCCCATATTGGTAGGTTCGCTCGTTTTGTAGGCGTTTTTGTGTATTGATATAAAATTAATACATAATTATCTTGCTGAAACGCAATTATCAACCTCTGAGAGAGCGTTTTAGTAGTACATACTATACGACGACCATAAAAAAAAGGAATGTCTTAGGTAATCGGTATTGCACGAGCCGTAGGCGAGGGCAAATATACTAGCTTCTACAAGGTACTTAGTAGTTGAACCAATTTGTTAAAGAAAAGTCACAAAGTAGAGTAATGGACGGTTATGAGTAAAAGGTAAGATGTCCCTATGTGCTATCACATCAATGTAATCTAGTAATTCTACCAATGGTTGCCTTACTATTATTCAAGAATGACAATTGTTAATTTGTACATCGATTGAATGACAAGAATGAGAAATAATTTATTTGATACCCCGAGAAATACTTGCAGTAAGATCTCAAGATCGCACTGCCGCAAGGTGTGAAGTAGACTTTACCCTGTCTCCTTTGACGGTCATGACTAGAGAGAGAGAGATGGAGAGAGATATAGCGATGAGCACGGGATATAGAAAACAAGTGGCAGTGGCTTTCGCCTTGATTACTACATATCAAAACCGAAGTCGCCAAATTTGGGTTACTTACTTATTTTTCACGGGATTATGCCACATGCAACAGCTCTTGCTACTTCTGTTTTTTTCTCTATTCTGTGATGTGTAGCACGAGCATGACGCCACCACACATCTCTATCTCTACTCGTGGACTGTGTAGCGCAGGCAACACTGTCTGTATGACGTATTTGTATTGAAATGTGCAGTGTCAAAGGTAAGATGTGTAAGGACCTTAGTGAAAGAGCGTTTACCAAAAAAAAGTCTATGTAGTCATTTTCAAAAAAAAATTACACTATTAAGGGGTTTAATTTAATTTAATTTAATTTAATTTTCTTTTCTTTATTGGGGAAAAAAACAGATACAGATACAATTTAAATCAAATATTTAGAACGTAGTGCAGTAGACATAGCCAGCACCCTAAAATAATTCCCAGCAAGTTAATTAAAACAAAACTTAATTTATTCCTTTGTATAACGAAAGTTACCCATATAGTTTGTATGCCTAACTTTCGTTACACAAAGGAAGCGATCGTGATTTTGTTTTTATTAGGTCCTTAACTTTTTGAAAACGACCCCGCAATCAATTTTTCGAGAACTATTTTTCTTACTCAATCGTTTACCCTATCGATTCTCATACAAGAAAACACGAGCCCCTGATTTTACTGTGGATTTTTTTTCCTGTACGTCACGTTCTATACATATTAAAAAAAAACCGACGAACTGGAATTGAAGTTTTGGGACACATTTTTTCTTGTTTAATGATCAATAGGGTAAACGAGTCTCAGTAAGATCCTACTAATATTATAAATGTGAAAGTTTGTGAGTATGTTTGTTACTCTTTCACGCCAGAACGGCTTGACAGATCTGGATGAAATTTGGAACATAGCCAGATTATGGTCTGGAATAACACATAGGCTACTTTTTATCCCGGAAAATTGCGTAATTCCCGCGGGATAGCGATAAACGAATTCTATGCAGACGAAGTTGCGGGCAACAGCTAGTAAACTCATAATAGTTAAATTCTGGAAAAGTTGATTAAGTAGTTTTTTTTGGAAAATGCTCGAAAACAACACTATAATGTCGGCTATCGGATATCTGCTATAGTTTCCGACAAAGACTGATCATAATATGAAAATGCTCTAAGAGATTAACAGCAACGTATCTGCATCTTGTTGTCACTGACGCATGCATCACACAAATTAATGGGATAATTATGAATTTTAAATCGATGTACAATTTAATAATTAAGATGAAAATAATAGTGACACTATATTTAATACTAAGGCTGTTAATCCCGCAATAATATCTGTGAATAAAATAAATAATTGTGTATCATACTAGAAGGGTTTTCATAAATTAGGATGGTGAATTAAGGAGTGTTTGAACGATTTTCACTAATTTCATTAGTCCAGAAGTAATAAGCCAAGAATCTTGTTTACCTGACTGCAGCCAGATGGTGGCATGTTTTATTTAATTTTATTGAGTAAATGGGGATTGTGTTTGTTTTACGGCCGGCTGCTTAATGCATTTTACTAAATGAGATGATAGATTCTTTAATATTTTTTGGAGTGACATATATGTCAGTTAACATACAAGTTGGACAGGGGGCTCCTTCAAAACATGTTTGTGGTTTAATATTATGCAGTCGGGCTTATATGTTTTCTGAATTATTTTTTTGTAGTAATGTTTTAACAATATTTTATAAGAGTGGTTGATACATTCCTTACTTCACCCAGGAAGTTATTTTTTATTCTAATACTACGTAGTGTTTCCATGCTTTGCTTCTAAAATCCTGTAACTTAGAATATTTTGTTTGTCAAAAAAAATGTAAATTCTATGTAACAAATAATAATGTTATAATGTAACAAATTGTTTATCTGTTGAATAGCTTGTCATTTTATGCTGTCGTATTTTGGAAGAGTTATCAACACTCGATGCGTATCGCATTTATGTCTTTGTAATTGCAATTTAAATCACCTAAATGGAATAGTTGTTACTTCAAATATTTACCCATTTACATGAGGTTAGTCACTTGCCTGTTGACTACAATGAAGAAAATATTGTATGCAACAGATAAAATACTTGCTTCGTATAAATGTGCCTTAACTATCGGATTCAATCTTTTCATTTTAAATAAGGTCGTAGTGTGAATTATTTCTTTAAGTAAAATTGTGAATTTACTTTTGTATTTCGAGCTAAATTCAAAGAACTGATTTTGGCGTAAGGTTTTTTTTATACTTTATAAACGTACTTTTTTATTTTCGATTATCGTAACGCTATAATTTTAGTTTTAAGCTTTTTTAGACTTCAGCACAATCTTGGTCTCAGTGCATAACAATTCGTGAATATATTTTTGTATAGTGAAACTAGTATGTTTTAACGTCACCGATTTATTGTTTCATGAATTAATTTTCTTACTTCAAATGATAAAACAGAATGAAAAGTTGTTTAACTGGTAATCTGTAAACTAAATAATAGGTATCTTAAGTTCGTTGATATTGAACGCAACTACCCTTCTTTTAATGAACAGATTATTTGTACACTTACTTGAAATCAATAAAAAGAACAGGGAACTCTGTCATCTAATAAAATAAAAACATATATTAATAACTTTTCCTTCTATTTTATCTGTATTTTGTGGTATACATTGTTTGACGGTTTTGTTGCGCTCCTCTCTTCAACCTTGAATGCTCCATACAATTTTAACTATCGTCTAGAACTACCAATAACTTAATTCCTATCAAGTTTATGTCAAAGCAATTACCAGAAGCATAGTATAAGGTTGCAATAATACCCTCCCCAGTATTGTTTTTATACGCATTTCAAAAGTATACAAATGTATTTGTCTCATTTCGTATGTCATACATTTAATAGAACTGACTGATGTATTTATTAGATTCTAGATTAATTAACATTGTATGGAGCCGAATGTTAGAAAATGTTGTAAAAATGTAAATCGAATAGATATTTTTAGACAGGAATATGAATGTGCTGAAATATCACATGAAGCTAGTTTTTAATGATTGAAATTATGAAAGATTTGTAATTTTAGATAATACAAAGGATTACAATAATATACATGTTTTATTTTCCTTTTTAGCTCATTTAACATTCATAAAGTATTTTTTAATAATGGTTATATGAATTTTGTTGCATTATCAAAAATTAAATTGTATCCATCTGAAAAAAAAAGTAAATTTATCTATAAACCTATCTATCAGTCTATATAAATAAAAATGAGTGTTGCTAAGCACAACATTCGAGAACGGCTGTACCGATTCCGTTATTTTTTCCATGTATTCCATAAGTTTCACGGAATGTTTTTATGGAGAAAAACAACCAAAAAAAAATGGAACGTGGGCGAAGCCGTGGTGAACAGGTAGTATTTAATAAAATCGAAATGGGCTATGTGCAAAAACAAGACAGTATTTATATTTGAAAATATTTCAATTTATTCATAACAAGTTGAAATTTACAATAATAAGTCAACGCAAAATAAAACATCACTTATAAGTAGCACCAAGGAATAAATATAATCTGTATAATGCATTTGCAACATGAAAAGAAATGGAATGATTCTAGAAATACGTAAAAATGTCAGACACGAGATTTCTAAACTAGCAACATCAGCCCAACCATCCAATCAGCGGTAGGGATTTGACCAATGTTTCTAGTTTAGATTTGTAAAATTGTAACTTGTAGCTTCGAAAAAGGGCCACAAATGTCTGAAACTATGGCAGCAGAACTGCGCGAAAGTTACGATGAATGCGTCAGTTTATTAACTAATTATACGTAGTAGATTAGATATTTGGTATAACTTCTACAATAATGCACAATAAATGCTTGACATTTTTTCACTAAAATTCACTGGCACTTCGATATATTTTGGTAACGCTTTGGTTTTCATTACAATAAAATAAATATAAGTAAATGTAAGTACTCTTGTACACAAACATAATTATGGCAACATAATAGGAACGCGTCATTAAAATATTAAATAAATAAACAAGTCCGTATTCGATTACATTTCGTTTCGAAATGGCATTTAAAATATTTGCTTTGGCGCTTAGTGTTACAATTTGGTATCTTTTAAACTTAAAAAAATTAAGGTCTAAAATAAAAATAGCATACTACTGCCACTGGAAAGGCCCTATATTACAAAATTACACACTTCTTATAAATGTCTAGAGATCTAACACAGTATGAAAAGTTCATAATTGATAGAACCCAGCGTGATTTGTAAAATCAAAAACTAATTCATCCGCTTATAACTTTGTGTGAGAAAATACACTAACTTAATGTCACTTAGTTCAAGTATAAAAAAGTGGTATGTTATTTAACCAGAATGTAACATAAAAATCCACCTTCCTTTGGGCATGAGGGCCTGTGTTTCTGAAATACTCTTACCCATTATTCATAAACGCTCTATAGGCTTCTGCTAACTTAGCAATCGTCCTTATCTGTGAAAGGTAAATGTCTAAGTGACAGATAAGGACAAACGATTGCTCAGTTAGCAGGTTATGAATAAGGGGTTAGTTATTGAGCCTTGCTAACCTTAGCTTTAAGTCCTTGGCAAGGAAATTTTCGAAAAGATTAATTTCCACTGAGATGATATGCCCTTTAGGGCGTTTCACCAATCTCGGATAAATATATCTAACAGTTTTTAATAATAGAATATATCATAAATGAGCATTTCTTAAAAAATTGCGGTTAAGGTGAAACTGAGCTTAAATAACATATTCTCCCGAAAGTCCTAATTAATTTGTTTTAAAAACTTCCTATGAAATGATTTGTAACTAAAAATTAAAGAATCTTTGTAGAGGCAATTGAAATTTCCATACAAATGAATTCGGAAATAAGTGAGCCAACATTCCCTACCTCCGGTCTTTTTTGATTTTCAAATATAAGAAATGCTCAGATATCTGTAATATACATAGATTTAGAATACATTGGCTCTGAAATACCTGCGACAGAGACAAGAATTCAACAGCTGTCGACGCATTTCTAACATTTAAAACTAGGTTCATTTCATACAAGTTCAAAGTGTGTAAAAAAAATATTCCCACCACACATATTTTGCCCTAACATACATGTGTTATATCACTGTTTGTCTTTCATAAGTATACTGTAACTGTAAGGTAGTACTCTAAGGGCCTGTTTCAGTACTCTCTGTGAAGTTCCAGTTATCTATAAAAAGTGACGATATCGTGAAATCGGGAACGTAACATAGAATGGTGATACAGGCCCTAAATTTATTACTTACTGGTCATTTTTATTTATCCAAGATTAGTGAAACAAACCACTATAGCCAAATAAAATTAAGCGAAGACAAGCCCTTTCGAAACGTGACAAAAGTCCTTCTTAGCTCTTCTTAAATCCGTTTGGATTACTGCTCTGCCACTTCCACGTGTCTCTGCACATGTCTTCTAGCGTCCTCGTCGTGCGCCAGCCGAGCAGCTTGAGAGAGAGCGAGACGTCAGCATAGTTCGCAGCTATGTCCCCTGCGCGACGGCCCACGATCTTGTATGGAATTTTGCGGCCGCTCGCGTCTTCGAACGCCTTTATCATCTGTAGTACTGAGTAGCCGACACCAGTGCCTGAAAATATGTTTTTTTTTTTTTTTAATAATTGGTACTTCTTTGTAGGGTTCCGTACCTTGAAAGGATAAATGGAGCCCTTCTATACTTCATTTAATTTAGGATGAGAAACCACAACAACATTATATTGCGGCTCGTGAAGCGTGCTCTGTTTGCAATTTGTACTAGAGTAATTGTAAACGACACGAAAATAAAGTGGCATTAAAACAATTTTATTTTGCGGCTCCCCGACTATTGCACTGTACTATTTGCTAGGTAAGAAATAGTTGACCAGACGCAATTTAATGTTGTTGTGGTTTCTCATCCTAAAATAAATGAAGTATAGGGTCACTTTGCTATCCGTTTATCCGATTGTCCGTCCGTATGTTTGTCAAGACCTTTTTTGTCAGTAACGCGTGAAAGTACAAAGTAGTTTGCGTCCCATCCCATTAGAGCTGTGACAAAATCCATTCTAATTCTACTCAATCAATGATATAGTCATTAGAAATTGTCCTAGAAATTTGAAATTTGGTATGAAAGCACAAGTAATGAAATAAGTCTGTCAGACACATTTAATATGTATAGAGAGCAGGAGCACGGTTCTGCTAATACTGAATTTTATATTAACTTGCCGAATTCTTACGGAACCTTCGGTGCGTCAGTCCGACCCACACTTGGCCGGTTTTTATAAGTTGAAGGTACACAGAGCAATTGGAACTAGAGAATAGAATAGAATAGAATAGAATATATTTATTTTGCTTAAAATGAGGTACAGAAGGCTGTAAAAACATTTAGTAAAAAAAGACACTCATTTTACAAGCAACTGGCATGCAAAAAAAATATGCGAGCGAAATAAAAAATGACAGATTTAAGAAGATGCTGTTTGCAATAATAATTATTCTAATGTCACAATAAATAAATAATAAAAAGAAAAAAAAAAGAGTTTTACTTTACCTAGGTTGACGGCGTGGAAGCCGGCGGTGCTGGCGCGGCGCAGCAGGCGTATGGCGCTGACGTGTCCGTCGGCCAGGTCCGCCACGTGGATGTAGTCGCGCACGCCCGTGCCGTCCGCCGTGCCGTAGTCGCCGCCGAACACCTGCAGCGACCCCAGCCGCCCCACCGCCACCTGCCACGTGACAGCCCGTTCAAGCTATCCTTTATCCTTTCACATCTAATCTAACCCTAAAGCTAAGTCCCTACGGATACGCTTCGACCCTGGCGACCCCAACTACCTTTTTACTTATCAACTTTTTAATGCTGTGAAGGCCAATCGTAATATTTTTTTTTTCATAAATCCTTCTTATGTTTGGATGTTTGTTACTCTTTCACGCCAGAACGGCTGGACAGATCTGGATGAAACTTGGAACATACATAGATTATAGTCTGGAATAACACGTAGGCTACTTTTTATCCGGGAAAATTGCGAAATTCCTGCGGGATAGCGATAAACGAATTCTATGCAGACGAAGTTGCGGGCAACAGCTAGTTCCTCATAATATTTAAAGTTAAGCGCTTTGAGGCTGAAGCTGTGTCGATGGACTCGTATAATAGACGAACTCGCTAGAGCTCGGCCTTTTAACATTACTCGACCAGCAATCAGTGTCGTGACTCGTGTCGACCTCTACAATAATGTAAATAATAATATGTTAAGATAAATAATGAATATGTTCCCAAACCTGTGAGATATAAGGCATGAGGTTATTAGGTACGCCGGAAGGGTCCTCGCCGATGCGGCCGCTGCGGTGCGCGCCCACGGGGTTGAAATAGCGCAGCGACACCACCGTCCATTTCTTAAATCATATTTAGAGTTAACTGTCGCACCCAGAGACGTCTGTTTACTGTAATTGTTTGATAAACTATAGTGTCTCTGGAGCACATGAAACTGATTTACAATTGAAGTCATCAAATAGAACAATTCTTGTAAAGGGGTCCGGCTGAAGCCTCGGAATGCGCGACCTAACAAGATACGTCCTGTAATTCATATCCCCCATTTAACTCGTATACAGTACACGAATTATCAGGTCGAACATTGCTCCGAGTCATGCGTTCCGATTCCGAGTCATGGATGTTTGTATCTTCAAGTATGTATATAGCTGTCTAGTAACCTTAGATACTAGCGCTTACTCTGGGACTAGGTTAATTTGTGTTAATTGTCCTCTAATATTTATTTATTTATATTTATAAAACTGATATACGGGTAGGCACAACCACCAGGGATACTTTTATGATAAGACATCTATTTATCGAAGACATTTATTTGCTCGATGAACGATTTAAATGGATTTTTCTACTAAAATACAAGATTTTCACAAATATAAAAAAATGCGGGTGTCTTAAAATTGTGCGCACTTTCTAGCCAGGCAATAAAATGTAGTACTGAAAAAAAAAATTTAATATTATCAATTGCTAGCGATCCACACGGCCGCTACAGCCAAACTCGTTGCGTGACCTTAGATGCCCAGAAACAAAAAACGTCTGCTTAAAATATAGCTGTACTGGCTACTATCTCACCATGTCACTTCTGCAGATGTCCTTCATGATCTCCTCGCAGAAGAACTTGGACTTGCCATAGGGGCTGGTCAGCCCAAGCCCTGTGGGGTGGGACTCGTCGATGGGCAGCTTCTGCGGCTCGCCATAGACCGTGCTAGAGGAACTGTACACTAATTTGTGCACGCCGTGCTTGCGCATTACCTGAAGAAAAAGAAAATGGAAGCTGAAAAGATTAACAGACTTCAATACTTGTCTCGAATTAGGTACACTGTCAGAGAGAGAGAGAAGACCATTTTATTTGGGTAGATTCTATCGCTTTTTTCGATTAGAAAAAAAATACATGAAGCTGGTATAGATGTAGAAATTCGAAGACCCACCTGATATGGGTGGTATATGGTTAAAAGCACGGAATAATGAGGATCTGAGGTCGATTCCCGGCCATAGCTTTACCCTTCGGATTTTTCAATATGTTCTAGTTTTAACTATCGTCTAGAAATCGAATTAAGTACACTGTCAGAGAGAAAGATTCTTATCATTTGGGTAGATTTTATAAACTGTAGGCTTATTACCTAACTCGCTCGCAATCGCCATCGTGTTCATTTTGACAGTTCTTGTATGAATGTGACAGCTAGCTGATTCCGATGCCAATTGTCAGCCCATACATGAACTCAAAATGAACACGATGGCGATTGCGAGCGAGTTAGGTAATAAGCCTACTGGTATTTACGTTAGGGAGACCGAGGCGAGTTGAGACAGAGGTCAGTTGATACAAAGCCGATTTCTCTGAACTGTGACAGTTTATCGGGCTGGTAACTTCGCTAATTCGTAGCTCTTTCTACACTCCACAGTTTGTGTGAAGTTGTGACCTCGCTAACTGTCATAGGTGCAGAGAAAAAGGCTTTGTATCAATCACCTCTGTCTCAACTCGCCTCGGTCTCCCTACTCTGGAATACTTCAGCAGGTTCGAAGGGTCTGATCATAACTTACGTCGAAAAGCGTACACGTTCCAGATATGTTGACCTGGTAGTACTCCAGAGGCTTCGCCACAGACTCGCCCACAGCTTTCAGGGCTGCGAAATGGATAACACACTCTATGTTGTGCTGAAATAAAATATAATAAAAAGGTATATTAAACTAAAGCTGTACTTTAACCTCTCTAACGAAGGGAACATTGTGGAAATGGAGGGGGAGGGTAAGGGGGTACAAATCCCCTGTTAGGACTCGATGCCAGTCTTCCGAAATTAAATAGATGCTTAACTGACTTAAAGGCTTGAATTCCCTTGACTTGTCGCAAAATATATATTTAAAGGTATACTCGGTAAAACCGACATCTCATTTGAAACTTACCATAAGCTTTTCGGTGAAGGAAAACATCGTGAGGAAACCTGCACCACAGCTGCGAAGCAATTCAATGGTGTGTGTGAAGTTCCCAATCCGCATCGGGCCCGCGTGGGAACTATAGCCCAAGCCCTCTCATACGTACGTATATAGGCTGATGATAAAAAATATAGATATAAACAGAAAAAAAATACATTATAGTCTGTCCAATCATTTATTTTCTCGATGACAGCTCCCGTAGAATGTAACTGAGCTTTTTACGCAAAAATTAACTTTTAAGTGCGAGGTATAAAAAATATGACGACTGCCTAATTTTGTTCCTTGATCCCATATAATATGCATCTAAGACAAATTGAGTCCAGATATGCAGTAATATCTTTTTAAAGTACGATAAACAATAAACGTTTTAATAAAGTTACATTCTATGGGAATGTAAATAGTGATGTTATGATTGAAATATCGATATTGTATCGGTATTGTATATATTGAACTAGATGTGTTCCTGCGACTTTGTACACGTTGTAATTTTTTACCGGGATAAAAAATAGCCTATGTTTCTCAGGAATAATGTAGCATTTTAATGGTGAAATATTTTTTGTTTGTCCAGTAGTTTTTACTTTATTCATTACAAACATACTGTCATTCGGCCATTTTGCACGCTTAGTAATAAATTAGCATTCAAGTCGGTTGTTTTATTGGCTCCATGGCTGAATACTTCTCAACTACTCGTATATATAAAATTGGATCGATATCGTATCTACTGATCACTTATTAGGTCACAACACTATAACTATCAAACTACATCTGTCATCGAGGAAATAAATGGTTGGAAAGACTATATAGATACTTACTTGATTAAAAACCTCACTCAATTTGCTCGCATCACGTATATCGACGTTATAAAAATGCACATTCTTCCCGGTGAGCTCCTCCACGATCCTTATCGGCTCGGGCTTCTTCTGCCCCTCGGCCATGTAGGCGTTGGAGACGTTGTCCACCACGACTATGTCGTAGGGCTCCTGTTGCTCCAGGAGGGCCGCCACCGTGTGGGAGCCCACGTACCCCGCCCCACCGGTTATTAAGATAGAGGAGGGCATTGTACTGAAAGTAAACAAGAGCGAGGGACGGTGTTATACACACATACATAAATCACGTCGTTATCGCTTACGGAGTAGACAGAGCCCTAGGTAACAACACCCAAACGCCACGTTTAGCATGATTGTCGGCGTATAGGTGGAAAGGGGAAGCAAAATAGTGATGTGTGGTCAGCTCTGGCGGAAACAGCTCAGCGGAGCGAGTGTAGGTGAATTAAGCGTTTCTATTGGTTCATGACAACACATTCCTCGACGCATCTTCGCAAGCAAGCATTCGCAAGGGGGAATCATAGCGATGGGTTGCTAGCCGCATCGCCTAAAACATGCTTCCTAAGATTTTCGCCCATTCCCTCGATGGGCTTTTACCGTCTGCGCGGAAGAGAAGCACCTGGTACATTCGGAAAATCGAATTTAATTTAATCTCAGCGGCCCATTTTACCGGTTCCACAGACGCGAGATCCGTGCTCTTATTTCGAATGAGGGATTGTGGGAATTTAGATGAAAGGTGTTGGTTTAAAAATGAGTCAAAATGGATTGGAATGGATATTACCCAATGGTTTGAAAGAAATAATTATTAGCATTAAATCTGGCGGAACAATCAACAAAGAAACGTAATAAAATAGCTGAAGTGATAAATTATTAACACCGTTAAAAATAATTGTATATTACTTTTTCATTATAACAATGAAACGATAAGAAAAATGTTCCGAACGAAATTAAATTAGGTAGAGAAGCTACATATATGTATGTTATTTGCTTTTTGCCAAGTACGCCATACTAACACTACTTTTTGCTATAGATATATTATTTTATCTTCCACACGTAACAAAGATCAACGAATGCAATATTACAAATGTGAGAGTTTGTGTTCGTTACTACTTGACGTTAAAACGGCTGGACAGATTTGGATGAAATTCGGTATATAGATAGCTGGGTATCTAGAATAACACATAGGCTACTTTTTATACCGATTTTCCAACGGGATTGGACAACAGCTAGTTTAAAAAAACAGATATTTTCACAGCTATATAAAAATCACGAATTCATACTACATAATAGTACCTACTTACGTAGGTACTAAATGAAATAAAGTAAAGGAATACGATAAAGATAATCCAGGTATTAACTAGTAGGTACCTATTTGGATGATATAGTATGCATGAATGCATGACGCAAGTATTATGTCCATCTTTATCTACTTTATTATTAAAACGGCTCTAGTTGTCGAGACAAGGTCAGAAGTGGGATAAAACGTATTTAAAACAAAGTAAAAATAAGAGAAGGCATAATATTAACCATCAGCCAACTTCGTGTTTTGATCACGCATTTGTCATAACGTTTTTTAATAATAATGTATTTTTATCATCACTACATAGTATAAAACAAAGTCGCTTTCTCTGTCCCTATGTCCCTATGTATGCTTATATCTTCAAAACTACACAACGGATTTTGATGCGGTTTTTTTTAGTAGATAGTGATTCAAGAGGAAGGTTTTATGTATAATTTTACGCAGAAGAAGTCGCGGGCAGAAGCTAGTTGGTAATAAACCTGAAAACAGTTCAGAATCAGAGAAGTAACTATTCCACTATGTATTAATGCAAGTTGTATAGCACAATCACTACGCGGTAATACACATTATATTTTTGTATTCATTGGTGTTTTTTACGCTAGCACTCCTCTACTCCTATACTGCTATAATTTCTAATCGAAAATTATTAAACTGTTTTATTTAATCAGTAAAACTGGCCAGTATCAAACCAATTGAAGTCCTGACCACAAAAATTTACTTAATTTTTTTTTTATTTAAACCAATTTAGAGCTGGCACTCGCAACACACTTAAAAAATAATAAATACTAACTTTTTAATTGTTAAATGGCAACTGAAGTCGCGCGTATGCCACTGTAGACGCTGTTCGGGTCACTGAGGCAAAGTTATCAATTGCACAGTGGTTTTGCTATTACGAGTATGATTGCCTTATCAATGCTTGTATCTGAGTTGTTGAGTGTTTTATAGTAGCGATAGCAATATTTGCTTGTAATATATGATTGATGTATAAATGATCTTCAATTTATCGCGGTTTAAATTGCTCTAAATAGGGTTTAGTTCACTGTCTACATTATTTCTGTTATACATTATTTCATGTTTTTTTTTTCTGAAGAAAACAAAAGGTGATTCGTTTTTAAATAATTGTTTTGTTAATAAAAAGTTTTTTTTTTTCATGTAAAGTTACCTACAGTTTTTTTTAACTAGTTCATCCTACAACTACAATATATAAGATAACTACTCACTTCATTAATGAAGGGTGTTGTCTTTCATTACAGATTTTTACACTAACTTAAAGAAAGGCACCAGCCTTTTCAACTTTATGTTATTGTAATAACATTTCCTATTTTTCATTTCCAAAATGTTTTCATTACATACTTACTTTTCAATACAATTTATTTGGTAACTCATTAACCATGCTGTTAAATTTTGTTACAAACACCTCGCTAGTAGTTAGCAGCTAATCATTCATTAGGTTAAACCAAGGTGACATAATCTAGCCAGTGATAAAATGTCAGCAAATATTTGTGCAGAACATTAAACAAACAAAACACATTAAAATAGGTTACACATGCCATCTTAAAGTAAACAATGTACTAATGACCAATTAAAAACATAGATTACTTCTATTTTGCTAAAATCAATAGGTATATTCTTAACTGGCTGAAAAGTTTTTCAACAGCCAGGAAAATTACTATTTTACAGTCATCATCATCATCATCAGCCGAAAGACATCCACTGTTGAACAAAGGTCTCCACATTAGAATGCCACTATGAACAATATGCCATCTACATGACTCCGTTTCCTGCAACTCTCGCGACGTCGCGGTTTTACAGTAGTAGATCAATTATGATGTTGAAGTTAGATAGATGTTTCTGAATTTATTTCTAAGTAAGAAGGCATTCATAAATCATTTGATTTAATTTAGGTATATATTTTAACTCTAAAACACCCGAAAATAGTCTCAATTTAAGAGTGTGAGTTATGACAATAAAGAAAAAGAAATAACAGTTTTTGTCATCTATAACTAATTAAAACAACTTTTCGTTAAAAATATAATTTTGAAATATTTCTTATTGTTAACACACAAGTCATTCTTTGCTGACAGTACTTTTGTTGACTGTACTTGCACTTTCTAATATATGTATACAGTACCACTTGAAACTTGAAGTGGGCAACATTAGACTTGTATGATATATCCCGCACAAATCATACCAACACTGCAAATTATTTATTAGCTTAAACCTGCAGCTATGTTAAGAGATTTCTAAGCTGTTGTTCACAAAACACCTGATTGGTCTGTTTGTATTCTATAACTCATTTCATGGAACTGTTTATTTAGCTATAAATTACTACTACACTTGTATAAATATACAAGTACCTAATATTGAATAGGCAAATAAAAGAAATACCTAAAATTTTAATAGGTAAAATAAAAATATAATGAGAGAGACAAACTGAATATATGTAATCTATACTCATACTAACATAATGAATAAATAAGCTATGCTTGTTAGTGTGCTTGTATGTCTAGGGTAATCTCCAGAACTAATCATTTTTTCCCATAAATGGAAATCTGTACTGCCCCTGATAGGCTACTTTTTATTCCAGAAGCGCAGTTGCATGAGGAATAGCTAGTATATTTAACAGATCATATTAATTTTAAAACAGTTTTTAAAACCCTATTGCCTTTACTTCACTGATTTTTAGGGGGTTTAAGACCACTTTTTAGTATTTTTTTTTTTATTAAATTATAGGGATAGAATAATAAAACAAATACAAGTTTTAATGGGAAAATCAGTCAAAACATACAAGCAAAGCTGACTTCTTTCAATCACTAAGTGGATTAGGTAAATAACTAGGCAGAAGGATGTTTATAAAATTCCGCACGGTATGTGCGGTCCATAGCAGTATGTATAAAATGTAATGTATCTAGTGACTAAATAATTTGCTAGTTATTAATTTTTCAATGTCAACTTACCCATTTGTGAGAGACTGCATTATGTAGCACTGTTAGGAGCAATCGTATAACGTGCAATAAAGCAACTTCACGCGTTTCAGGTTTCAAGGTTTGTTTATTCAGTTAAAATGAATTCTTTCCCATACTTCAAATACTACAATGTTTACTCTATCTAAATATTGCTTACTGCTACTTGTCTACGTCTAAAGCGCTTAGCTTTTGAAATATTTTAGACTACTGGAGATATATATTTCAGGACTTATTTAAGTCTACAATTTCAGAAGAAATATGAAACTAAATATATGGATACATTTTTTCAGCGATTTTCACATAGAAACACCGGAGTGGAGCATTGTATTGACATTTACTTTTTGACTTTGACATAACATTAAATTTTGTCAGCTGAAGTTCCGTTTAGAATCTTTTATGAAAGGGATTAAAAGAAGTTTAAAAATTAATTTTGAATCAGCATACAAGGTTATACGAATCGATTCAAGCCACATTCCTGTATCATTTTGATAGAAATTTCTAATATAATTTATAAACTGTTTGAACTTTTAAGCTTTAAGTTAAAAAATATTAAAAACATTTCATATTTCTAATCGCAATCAAATGCTACCAACACAAAATAAAATAGACTATTAGATATATTGCATGCAAGTTCAAATTATTTAAAACAGCACAATGAAATAACTATTACTTATTAATTTCAAAGAAAATTATTTCCTCACAAAATAAATATTAATTTTACATTTTGAGAATGACAAGAGATGTATTTTCGTTAATTATGATGGTTAAATACTTTGACGTTTTAGAAACTTCTATATTTCAACGCTGAGCACACTGATTTTCTATCTCTTTCGCTCCCGGTTAGTTCTCAAGGTAGCTGTCGATGAAGATTTTTTAATAATTTTAGTTAAATAAATCGCAATATCTTATAAATAATACAATTATCCACCTTTCTGTTTATTAAGGGCTTGATCCTTTTGCATTAGCCAGCAATTACGGTAAAGATTACATAGATATTTTGTGGTGACACTTGGGACCCCTCTGTGTTCAACGTTGTTTTTGTTGGTTAAAGTGGAATAAAGATCATGTGTGGCTCGTTCAATGGCAAAAATGTGCAAAATAACCCATTTCTCGGTGTTACCGTTGTGATTTTTCGTGATAAATGCATAGTTTTATGTTTGAAAAGTTTTCTAACCTATAAATGTATGGCCGTGTTGAAATTGTGAATTGTGCTTTCTAGATGAGTACGAAAATCGTCAAAGCCAGCGCGGCTGAGGCCGACCCCTTCGAGACGTCGATCTCTCAAGCCCTGGTCGAGTTGGAGACCAACTCTGACCTGAAGGCGCAACTTAGGGAGCTTTACATTACCAAGGCTAAAGAAATTGAACTGCACAACAAAAAGGTAACTATAAACTTTCTTAGTACACGTGAACTCCAGCTTAAAAAGCAGTAAATAACATGTTGTTTATATTTTTCATGTATTAAATTGATTATTGACACGAATAATGTGATAAAATACTAGCTCTTTACTTAGAACTCATTAATTGAGTTTTGCTTATTTTTAGAGTTATTAAACGCTCTTGCATGCTTTGAGAGGGCATTTAGGTTTCAAAGCGCATTATCCTCATTACAAAAATGCCATGTGAACTGCTAGATATAATAATAGACCTACCCAGTGTTATTATATGCCCACTGATTACGGTCCTCTATAGCTCTATAACAAGTAAATTACATCTAAAATAAAATGTGAATTTTTAATCATGTAGTCAGCTGGTGCTATGCGCAAATTCACTCGAAAATCTTATAGTAGCCCAACAATTTGAGGTTTTCTCATACAGAAACATCTATCCTCTAATAAAACATCTTTTTTTAAATCAGTGTATTTATGCTTATGTGTATTTAATCAGTTCTCGTCTTTTCAATTGTAAATAAATCCTTGTAGTAATTGGTTTTGTCCACTGCATATTTATCTAAGAGTGTGAAGACGTGACCTTTAGGTTTTGCTACCTAGGGATAAAGGTGTGATTTATGTATGTAAGTATGTGAAAAGTACTCTGTACCATTAGTTTCAACACGACATAACAATCGGTAATACAATAGTCTGTAAGTGTTATTTAAAATGAAGTAATTAAGGTTCAATGGTTTCCTTTTAGAGTTAATGCATTGAATTGCTCTGTGACTAAATATACATTTTTCTTTTGTTTCCAGTCAATCATCATTTATGTGCCGATGCCCAAGCTGAAGGCGTTCCAGAAGATCCAGATTCGTCTCGTCCGAGAGCTGGAGAAGAAATTCAGTGGCAAGCACGTTGTTTTCATTGGAGACCGCAAGATTCTGCCCAAGCCCAGCCACAAGACCCGTGTTGCTAACAAACAGAAGAGGCCGCGATCCAGGTATTTATTTATTTTTAAGCCTTACAATTCAGATGCATATTACATTAACCGTTTCAAGCCGTGGTCTTATATATCGCACCCTTCGTGGAAGAAAGACGTAAGTCCTGTAGAGCCTTAATAGGACTTACGTCTTTCTTCCACGAAGGGTGCGATATAAGACATAAAATATCCAGCTCATTTCGCCATAGTCTTATAAATTAGACAATATATCATAT
Organism: Pandemis corylana; assembly: GCA_949127965.1. Classification (NCBI taxonomy): domain Eukaryota; kingdom Metazoa; phylum Arthropoda; class Insecta; order Lepidoptera; family Tortricidae; genus Pandemis; species Pandemis corylana. The sequence goes on from OX421871.1 coordinate 5,937,339, forward strand.
ATTTTTTGACACTGATACTGGCATGTTTGGTATTAATCTTTTTGGTGGCTACAAGACCCTGTGTGTCTATTGGCAAAAGCCTCCTCAGCAGTCTCCACTCTTGCATGTGGCCAAGCTTGACCCTTTTAATCAGCCACTCAAGCAATTTGAAAGTACTTGCTATGGCTAACAACTTGAGTGATTTGAGGGGCTGTAGTTCAGTTCAATAGACTTATACCTTCCAATCGAAAATTGAAGTATGAATAGTGCCATCCAGGGTTGATAAAAATCATGATTATTATAAAAAAATCATAATAATCCGATTAATTTGATTTAAATCGGATTTATTTGATTAAAATCAGATTTTATTGATTTTTTCATTTTCTAGTCTTTTTTTATTAATTAAATAGCCATTTTTCATCGAAATAAACCCACACAGCATCTTTTTTTCTTCCAGACATCTTTCTGTTGTATTCACTCTTTCACTAGTCAATTACGAATGACCGGGCGAAAAGCGAAATGCGTCTCGTGTTTTAATTTCGGGGAATCCTGGAACCGTTTTGGTACCACGCGTCACGTACTATAGTTTCGGGGTTTCCCCGAAACTGTTACGCTATGACTCGCTTGCACATGTGTGCGTGCTGTAGTGGTCCGGGGAATTCCCTAAACAATTTTGGGCCGATTTGGTTGTAGTAAAAATTTAATGATTTAAATCAATGATTTTTTTGAAAAAATCCCTTGATTAAAATCACGATTTAAATCACTGATTTAAATCAAGTGATTTAAATCATGTCAACCCTGGTGCCATCACGTTCACAGACACTATACCAGGAGTGGCCAACAGGTCGATCGCGTCTGTTAGTCCAGTCGATTGTGGCAAGGCAAAAAATATAAATTTCTTGCGGCGCATTCTTCTTGGCAATGATGGTCTTTCCGAATATGCTGGTAGTTTCAAAAAGACATGTAAAAGAGCCCCTGGCGGCCAATTTGCAAAAATAAATTTTCATTTTCATTTTCAAATACGTAGACCAGACTGCGCACATAATCACCAACTGCTGATTTAAGGTTTCATGAAGTATGTAATTGGTAGATTGCACAGGGTTTCGTTAGTAAACAGGAGATCTTGGGTCTAATCAAGTTGGCCACCCCTGCTTTATACTAAGTGCTTATAGAGAAATTATACAAAATTTTGTATTTAGGAGTAGACCTCTGATGTATTAAGTCTGATTTGGCAAGTTTGAATTGAATTCATTTTATCATTACCGTGAGGAAGTAGAAAGACAAGCAAAAAGAAGATAAAGCCTTGGCTGTATTGTGAAGTCAGAAGTGGCAAATCGATTTATGGTAGGTACAGTCGAATCATTTGATTCCTGACCCACTGTAGAATGTTGTCACAGTAAACGTCACATGATTATCTTTGTCAATGGGGACTATCGTTTATTTGCTCACCAGTTGGCGCCACCATTGACTAAGGTCCAGATGTATAGCTGTCAAAGGCGACTTTATAAAATCGGCGCCGAAACAGTTTTAAATCTTGAATCTCCGCCGCTATGTTGTGCATTTCCCATTTGTTCGGGGGAAAAATATCCGCTTTCAAGGCGTTCACATTAATCGCCAAATAATCCATATTTGCGATAATTTCATGAAGGAGATCGCTTTTCAACAAGTAAATGAAAGAAATTATAATTTATGTCATGAAGGCCGCCAAAACCAGTGAAAACTGAATGTTATTGGACCTCACGCCTAGCGCCTCTAGTGGCAAATTCACACGCGATAGCCGCCCCCATTCCATTGAATATTAACATTACTATGATATATACTGTGAGAGGGTCCTCACAGGGATCAAGAAACAATTAGTACATTAAAAAATCTGTTTGATTCAAAACCATTAAATTGGTCCAATAAAAACACAGTAGTACTCTTTTTTTGATTAAACTGTGGATTTGGTGTGAACTGTGAAATTAAGGAAACGTTAATTGTTAGTTGTTTTCCTTTTTATTTGCAAAAAAAAGATGTCTACTCTCTTTTTTATGGCTTGGTTAGAGTACTCCATCCAGGCATTACAAGTGGAGAATTGTCATTGTCTCACACTTATTTATATTCCAGGACGCTGACATCAGTGTATGACGCTATCTTGGAAGACCTGGTGTTCCCCGCTGAGATTGTAGGCAAGCGCATCCGGATCAAGCTGGACGGCTCTCAGCTCATCAAGGTGCATCTCGACAAGAACCAGCAGACCACTATTGAACATAAGGTCAGTGTTGCTACAATCTAGCTAGATGCACATCAGCGACTGCCAGGTACTAAAGCATGGATTAGACGGTCTATATTATTGTGATACTGGTATGTCAATATAGTATCGTGGATTTCAAATGACCGCATTTGCTGAAATATTTCGTGATATGAAATAAGAAATAAGAACAAGTCAACAGAGTGGCATAGCGCGGGCGCTCGTAAGGGGCCGTCCATTAATCACGTGAGGCCTGAAAGGGGGGGAGGGGTTTGACAAAAATCACGAAATGTCACAAGGGGGGAGGGGGGGGGGTGTAGTAAGATATCACGTCTATTTATTTTTTCATTATTTTTTCAAACGCACGATTTTTAAATTACAGCTACATGTATTATAGTAAAATGACACAAAAATATATCATGACATATACGATACCAAATTAATATATAAATTCAACACGCGCGCTTGCGCGCGCTAGACAATTCTAGTTCTAAAAAATTTAAGTTTTTTTGTAGATACGAAAAATACACGTGATGTTGGATGGGGGGTGGGGGGGTAGTCTTAAACCTCACCATGTATCACCAAGGGGGAGGGGGGGTTAAAAAATGCTTAAAAAAAGATCACGTGATTAATGGACGGCCCCTAATCGCATTTACCATCTCTGTCTACCCATCATCTATTTGACAAAGAGGAATACTGAATGTAATTGTGATTAAACCCTGAGTATGGTGAAACTGGTAAAATAAACAATGTCTCAGATCGTAGGAACTTGCCGCTCGATCTAAATGCGAGGGCGATAAACATGCGAACTAAGGCTTTCTTACCACCGCCCGAATTGTACACACAAATTTAAGTCTTCCTCTGGCTGGCTGGCTACTGCCTGGGGCGACGTAATAATTAATTGTTGTTTTAAATGTTATGTTTACAATCCAATTTAACATTAAAAATTTTATATTTAAAATAATATTTTTATGAATTTAGTAATGTTAAAGAGATCTGTGCAGTATCCAACCTAATTTGACACAGTCATGATTAGCTACTGTTTGAAGTCTAATCAGAAATCGTTGCCCTGTTAAGTATTTTTCAAGACACGTCTAGTCATTAGTTATTCCCGCGCGTGGCCATACTCTTTGGTATTTAAATATTCTGTGCCTTAACGTGACTTATTTAATTTAATTTCCGCGCTATGCATCCACGTCTGCTCTCATCCAACATTCAATGTTTAAGCCTCGGATTCGGATACGCTAGGGAACAATTGTCTTGCGTAGCGACACGTGCCTCCAGCGACGTCGGATGATGTGCTACGATGAGTCCTCGCCCTCGCTGGGTAGGCGACAAAGGGGGCCGAGAGGGGTGCGGGCGGCAGGCGCACACCCGCCCCGCACCTGTCACCTTTGTCGTAAGCGGTCGGTCTAGTTTCGTATATTAATTCTGATTTTTGTATTGCCCACAGGTGGACACGTTCCAGTCGGTGTACAAGAAGCTTACGGGGCGCGAAGTTACCTTCGAGTTCCCAGAACCTTACTTGTAAACTAGACTATGACTTTACAATAAAACAAAAACCATAGAAACATTTTTTATTTTACCTTCTAAACGCCAATTTCGGCTATAGCCGACAGAGTACAAATGTAAAAATGATTTTCATGCAAAGGCAAAATTCAAACTAGCTTTGCCGTTTAGCTAAGCTTGGCTTTCAAAGGGTGTACAATCAGCGTCATTATAGTATGATACAACCAATGACCAAAAAGTTCGATACCCTATGCTATTTCTATGGTGTACACTTGTACAGGGGTACCGCCCTAGGTATTTGGCGGACTAAGATGCATTAAACTAGGACTCTATTTTATTGAATCAGGCGTTACTTTGCGGAGGTCCATTTCAATGAACAAAACATTTTTACCTTGCTACTCCGCTACTCGGTCGGGTTGGAGTAGCGGAGTAGCAAGGTAAAATTTTTTTGTGCATTTGTATGACGCTCACTGTACGTAGGTACCAGAAAGAACCTAGGAAAACCAGAAACTGGCGGATACCATAATTTCTATTATGAATTTATTTCTTTCATGGGAATACTGGGACGTTCTCCCCGCTATTTCTGTTGCGGCAACAAAAAAACGTGCTGCATCACCTCATGACGGCGTGCGATTTGCTAACGGTTCTTAAACAATGGGATTTAGTGAGACCGACCCTTGGAAACACTGTTTCTTACGGGTACTAGCGGTTTTTTAGCCGCAATAGATATAATATGGGATATAATTTGGAAAAAAAACGCTTGGCCCAGGTTTCCTATTTTGTGTTTCCATGGAAATGGAAGACGTTCGAAGAGTTAGACAGCCGGTAAAATTAGTGGCAGCACATGAAATGGGGCTTAGCCCTCTAGACTGGCAACTCGTATGCAATCTTCTAGAGTAGCGTCACCTCAAAATCCAGTTTCCCTAACTGTAGTTTTAACCGAAAAATGCCATTCTATCGAACGCTTATTAAAATCGATAGTATGATAGTATTGTACAGAAAATTACGAAAACTTGGTTCTATCTATAGTATCAATATTGCCTTTTCTGAAACTATCGAGCGGCAACTATTATAGTCTTAGAGGTATTCATGGGTGGTGAACACTTACCATCAGGCGACCCACGGGTTTTCCTTCCTTGTATAAAAACTTGTTATTTTTGCCGCAAGCGGCTAAGTAAAACAAAAGTTCCAATAAGAAAACGTTTATTGTTTAAATCTTAACAAATCAGTCCATCCCATATTAGTGTACCTATAACGAACGCGGAGATACATTTTGTACACTGTAAGTAGGGCAACAACCCTTTATTGCAAGCAACCTTATTGATTGACATTATTAAAAAAGTTTAAACCTACTTTTTTAATTTATGTTTTTTTACACCCCATTGATTCCAAATTTATCTTATCCTACGTTAGTCGTGGGTAAAGAGTATAAATACACTATTGCACATGATATTTAGAAGTCTTAAAAAATGCAACGTTAAATAAATATAGCACAACGCCAATTTAATCTCGATTTACTGAAAATTCTCAAGATCATTTAAAACAAATATATTTTAAAGGACTTCGATTCAATTTGGAATGTTTTATTGTGATAATAACAAGGCGATCAAGACAACGCGTCCCATCTGACTAGCGGAATCAGGCGTCGTTAATTTAAAGGGCACCCTAAACCGGATTCCATTGCATTAAAAAAAAAACTTTCGCAATTGTTGCCATATTCAATCACTTTATGTCAAAAATCTGACAGGCCGAAGGCAAAGGCGCCTTTATTTAATTCCTATTACTTTTATAAACAAACACGTTCTGCACGTAAAAGTTCGATTAAGTAGGATTATCCTACTTTTACTTATAACTGCGTCTCTATCAGATAGCCCGACTATTTGGTCGTTTTTAGGCAACTATGTAGATAATAGCAGACATTTTTTTGCTTCAAGCTTGTATCATGAGATTAAGAGAGCTTGTCACATGTAAGATTACAAGTTTCGGACTATTACGTAACATTACTTATCTACAATTTAAAATTATTGCTTTCTCCCCTCTTACAAAGGTAACAAAAGGATAGTTGCTGACTATTATCAACTAATAAGGCGTTATTACCTAAACGACTTGTCATTTGACACCACACAAATCATGCTAGCTTGATCATGTTGTCAGTTTCGTAGTAATGACCGACTCTATGTTTATAAGTTAGTAAACTAATCCATAAACCATAACTTAACATTCATTCAACTACACGTCAGTTTTTTCATAATTAGAAAGACCGAAAACCTTGACCTAGTTTTATTGAAAAAAAATCCTTCATAAACGAAGTAACAACAAATAATTTAATAACTATCCAAAAGTCTTATTTTCACAAGTACGAATTAGGTATTGATTTAAAAGCGCTATTCAATAAAAATACGTCAAGTCCGTTATCTTTTTTGTAACGCAAAAAAAAAATCGGTATTGCGCTACCAAATAATTCCGGTACTTACATTTTTCGGTAGTAGAAAATTGCATTAGCGTTTTTTATTATAGCATATCACAATTTAAAGTTAAGACGTCATACCGCTAACTATTTTAACCAATTTTCGATTATAAAAGCCGTGAGTCAAATTAAAACGACAATAATCATACATCTTCACAACTCTGTCAATTGCCTAGTCTAGTGATAGATATTGTGAACTATTTTTATAAAGTTATGATAAAAATATCCTGATTTTAGAGAAAGAATAAATTAATTTAACATCTGTCCGATGTTAAATTAATTTAACATCGGACAGATGTTAAATTAATTTAGCAGTGTTAGTTAAAAGTCATTCATCAGGACATTTCGGCTATCAGCTGAATCGCGGGTAGGACCTTGAGCAAGCTGGCTCGCTAAACACTAATCCAGCCGTCATGCAGCAGTGCTTTCGCTGCGTGTTCCAGAGTTCCATCTTAGCCCTTTAGACTGGCAACACACCTCAAATTTTCTGTCGTCAGTGGTGGTGGCTTGCTCGCTTACCACGTCGTTTTGTGGTTCTATTGTATCATCCACAATTTCAATGTATGTGTTATTTAATTTACGTACTTTTATAATACAAGGTAGCTTATTATTCTAGAATATTTTGTGGTAGTTCAAACACACCTGTAAATATTCCTCATCGTAACTTTGGATTCAAAATGAAGTCATCCCCTTTGACGGCGCACGCTATGAACATCGATCAATTTGTGGAAACATTTGTCAATTACAATGAAAACAGTGACGTAATTATAACGTCTGGGGCCCGCGGCAAATTCGTCAGATGGGGCTCCTTCCTCAATATAAAAAAGTGCATCAGCGTCCCTTCTGTTCTAAACCAAGCCAGTTCGGGGCCCCGTAGAGCTAGGGGCCCCTGGCATTTTGCCACCCCTGCCGCCCTATAGTTACGCCACTGAATGAAAATATCTTGAAAAACAAGAGTGTTCAGACAAACTACATCTACTGAAGTTTTCCACTTTAATTTTAAGAAACAATGTCTCTTAAATCGTTCCGGAGCACCACTCTGTCCTAACTACTCGCTCTCATCCCCAATAGTGTACTTTTTCATTCATGTTTATTCGAAGCACGACAAATGTCAAATACTTTAAGAAACTAGAAGAACTGTACAGTGCTATTTAGTCAGGATTTTTAAATCTTAATTATCAAAATGTATCCATACATTGATGTTTAAAGCGAACCGTGTCATGGGCGTGGCAAAATTTTGAATCAAAAATGAAATGGAAAATCTTTGTTGGGATATTCAGTCGAACTTACACAAGTAACCGCTGATATATTCCGAGAAAATTCTAACGGACCTTGCATAACAGACGTCACTACTCATAACTACACTGGCAAGCAAAAATAACGGGTCACTCTCCACAGTCTCCACACAAGTTCATATGAAAAGTGACCCCGCTGTTTTGCTCCTGAGTTTAGTCAAACACACCTTACATCTCCTGGGTGTAGTACTTATTTAACTCGTCCACACTAGGCTCCTTACTTTCGTCCACTGGTTTGATCACTTTGATATAGTTAACTGGCACCATGCCAGCGTGCTGTCTGTCCGTAGATCCCATGAGCCAGCCGCTGTTCCAGAGCTGACCCTGGAGGTACTGAGGAGCTAGAGTCAGGACCTGGTTGGCGTGGAAGCTGATCTCCTGAGGGGATGACGCTTGGAAGTCGTGCTGGGCGACCGCTCGCAGAGGGTTCTGCCATGATGTAGGGTCGTTTACTGGAAGAGTTGAAGATTTATTACAAATGATGAAGAACAAGGACTACAGTTTGTTAGAATGGATGATGGTAGTCGATGTGTTTATTTTTCAAGTGACAAAAAAAAACAAAATACGAACGCACCCTAAATTATTTTTAAATATTGCCGCCAATAACCACCACCCATAAACTTAACTTAAACTTGCCTGAGGAGAACGTAACCATAACAACGAGTGACAAGAAAAAATCTTTCTTGCTTTCTTTCTTTCTTCTTTCTTCCATCCGAAATTTCATTAAAGGGGCGACGCGTCCCCGTCCTAAGTTTCTTCTGTGTGACTTTAGCCTGACCTATCTCCTATCTCAATGCGGTTATTAAGTGACGCAGTTTGACAGCTACTTACGTCGCTCGTTGACGCTGCTTGTGAGCCCGCCGAGCATCCTCAGCACGATGTAGGGCGCGGCCGCGATCACACCGAAGAAGAGTAGTATGGGCCAGCTGGCGCCGCGCGCGCGCTGCTCCGCCGTGCCCGTGCCGGTCTGAGTGGCGGCCACCGCCTCCGCCCACGCCTAGAGAGAACAATGCCAACATTAAACAAAATAAAAAATAAATGAAGATCTAAGTAAGTTCCTTCCATGCTGGCAGTTGCTTCCCTTCTCGCGTATGGTAAAATCCCATCGGAGGAATGGGTGAAATCTTAGTATCATGTGAGTACATAGTTATCTACTGTGCTCCTGATGTTAGTTATCGCATGTTTATTATTCGCGGGAACTGATAACATGACTTACGGAATCAAGAAAACATTACTAAAAGGGGCACGATTGATAACATTGGGACAAATATCACAGCTCTGATAAATAATACAAAGGCAAGTATAAATGTGCTAGTTATGACTACAGTCAGTAGTCATCTGTGGTGTGGCGTCCATAGAATCGATTCCCACCGGCTTGCCTATTTCAAGGCAGTTGGGCACTTTTATTGTGCAGAATTAGAGGAAAAGGCTTGTTAAAATCCGGCTGCCTTCTGATATATTTGGCGCCACGCCACTGGTAGTTATACAGAGTGAAAACACAGGCTCAACGACCGAAACCTTGGCATAATTTGGCGGGGCAATATTGTTAAAAGCATAGAAAAGATCGATATAACACTAAATTAAACATTTTTGAAACCCCCGACGCATTAATCTAGTAACAAATAAAAATAATTCAATTGTATGCCAAAAATACTTTACATACATTGTAACGCCACATGCATGCATGCTCTTACTTAATACGTTTGAGTTTAAAGTTTCTTCCATGCTGGTCTGGGAGTAAAGAAAAAACATAGAATGTACCAGTTGCTTCTCTACCCGCGCAGATGGTAAAAGCCCATCGAGGGAATGGGCGATTATAATAGGAATCATGTTATAGGCGATGAGGCTAGCAACCCATCACTATTTTGATTCCTTTTTCCACCTTTACACCCGCAATCTTGCTAAATGTGGCCTGTAGGTACCTGTTACCTTAGGCTCTGTCTACCCCGTAAGGGATGAAGACGTGATTTGTGTGCGTGTGTTAAATGATCTAAGGCTTAGATTCTAAGCAGTGGCGTAACTATAGGGTGGCAGGGGTGGCAAAATACCAGGGGCCCCTAGCTCTAGGGGGCCCCGAACTGGCTTGGTTTAAAGCACAAAAGGGACGCTGATGCACTTCTTTATATTGAGGAAGGAGCCCCATCTGACGAATTTGCCGCGGGCCCCACACGTTATAGTTACGCCACTGGATCTAAGTTGTCTGTTACGACTGGTGCTTCTGTTGTTGTAATAACAATGGCGTAAAAACCAGGTGTTCAAAACACTCGAACATGTTAATTGCGTGGAAAATCGACTTTTTCTGGCATTAGATTGCCCATTCTGATATATTGGATGATACGTTTGTTGATAACCCTTTATCAACTGTCATCTGATGATTCAGGAGTCATTGGTCTGCATTGAGTTCGAATGGTAAGTGTAAGATTATCCATGACCATTTTATATGCCCTCAGTTTTGTCTTCGTGAAATGATAAAATATACGAACGCCTGTTTTTTCTCCGCTTTTAGTAGGTACGCTAGCCTTCAACTCAAATTTTAGCTTTCTAGATTTAAAAACGATATTTGCTGTCCGTTAGTACTCGAGTTAAGACAAACGATTTCACTAAGTACAGATTATAGCTAGTTATGTAATTGACCGTTTTATTTATTCGTAGCCAAACCATGTCCAATTGTCCACGACAGAGTATAACGACCTTTGTTCTAAGTAAATAAACAAAGCAAGTATTTATGAGAGGTGAGTTTTGGTGACATCCATTCTGCATTGTTTGACTTGATTCATGTCAGTTGGCATGAAAAAATACCCATTTAATTGATCATTTTCATTGTTATGTGCCTCTGCAAACTTTTGCTCTGTCTTTCAGATAACCGAGTGTTTGATGTTTTAAAAGTCAACATAATAATCAGGTTTAAGAGAAACTTGAATTATTTTACAAATTGTCGAACACCAAATAATAGCCCCGTGAGGCCGGTAAAACTACACCTCTCTGTATGCACACAAGTGCAACCAAATCCGAATCTCGATAGGCAAACTGGTTGAGTACAGGCACAGGCAAGTGAGGTGAGATGTTTTTACGCCAACTGTATATTTTACAAGCTTTACATTAACTTGCAACGTTGTATGTATGTATATTTGTCCGGGTGGAATCATGCGGCTCAATTTTTAAGCAGATATCTTCATCTGATTAAGCTGTAATTTTGCATATTTGTGTAAGTCAGATGACAATATAATAATCTGGTAATAGAATTCTAGTGTTCCAGGCGGGACCGTCTCCGAATGAGGGAACTCTTCAACGGTTGGTCCGATTGACTTTAAATTTGGTTCACATATGCAGAACGGATGACAATGCAAGTACAGTCAGCAAAAACGCTTGTATTTCAATTGAATTTTTTGGTTAGGTTATTGTCCCTTTTCATTTGGATACAAAAGTGCAAGAGAGAGCGCTATAGTATGAGCATAACTAGTGTTCGCTTACAGGATACAATTTAATCATAATGAAAGAGGATTTATGTCGAGATAACGTATAAAAGAGCAAAAATTCACACCCATTTTCTGAAATGACGTGTTTTACGACCTAGGTCGTAAAGATAAAATTGATAATGACATTTAAAATGCGCTCGCTGCAAAATTGACATGTTAATAAAGAAAATTATTGATTACGTTGCTCCTCGTTTCCTAGCAGTTTTTATCCATAGAGAATGCTAAATTTTTTTAATATGATAAGGAGAAAACGTGCATGTGGGTCACCCGATAGAAAGCAATCACATCCGCCCATAGACACTCATAACAAAGGGCGTTAAAAACGTGTTGCCCGCCCTTTACTTTAAGAAAGGAATAGGCTCGATTTTCGAAGATCCCTAAGTTGTACCGGTCCGGATAAATTTGCACTACCTTAGCTCCTGTCTCCGTATTTGCGTATAAGAGTAAAAGAGCCACTGACCTTGAATTCGCTTTCAGTCCTGATGCCGAGTAAGACGAGGAGTTTTCTGACCAGCCAGTTAAGTGACCTCACCACGGCGAACGTTGACCAGAACTGGGCGAAGAGGGACCTTAGACGACCAAAGTTTTCTGCTACACCTGTTCGTTAAAAAAATACAATACATGAATAGGTACTACATCATTTCATCTCATGTCATCATCATCTTCAGCCTGTATACGTCCCACGGCTGGGCACAGGCCTCCGCTCAGAATGAGAGAGCTTGGGCTATAGTTTCCACCCGGGCCCAGTGCGGATTGGGAACTTCACACGCACACACACCATTGAATTCCTTCGCAGATGTGTGCAGGGTTCCTCACGACTACTACATAACCTGTTCAAAATCCGGGTCCTGATTGAACTGGAATTTAATTAAGGTCGGTAGGTACAATGGTTTTGCCGTACAGAGATAGCAAACAGACAGACAAAGATACATATTTATTTTCGCTTTTATAATATAAGTGGTGGTAATGGTAACTAATATAAAGCGTGGATAATTGCAATTCTTTCAACCATCCCCATGTTTATTCATACGCGTAAAATATAACAAATGGACATGTAAATTTATGTATTATGTATGACATCATTACTTATAAGTACTGTATCCAAACACAAAAGTATTCTACAGAATTTCGACTATTGTTTTAACAAGGGCAAGTTCTAAAGCCATGCCCAAAGCGCGGGCACTCGCAATCCCATTCAACGCCTCTTTCTCCTTATCCAAGGGTGCCGCCAAAGGGGGGCAGGGGGAGCTGCTTCCCACTAGAGTCGAAAAATGTAGCCTTTCGTTTTTGACAACGTTGACATTCAAGTGCCGCCATACTGCTTGACCCACGTTTGACCAACCGATAGACGCTATATTTCTACTATAGACCGACCGCCTAAATGAGCCCTCGCTCGCGCGGTGCAGACGCGCGGGGTGGGACGACAAAGGGGGTCGAGAGACGCGCAGGCGGCAGGCGCACTACCCGCCTGCACCGAGAGAGGACCCCCGCCGTCGTCCTACCCCTCGCCCCCGCACCGCGCGGGCAAGGACTCATTTAAGCGGTCGCTCTACACACCCCTTGATCATCCATTGGCTTACGATTACGACCCCCTTGTCCTTATCTAGTACTGTTTGGCAGAAAGAAATAGAGAATACTATCGAGATTCCAAGCCTTAAGTTTTAGTAAAACGGCGTATAAAACCTGTTTTGTGACATTGACGTCAAATATCACTTTTGACTCAAACAAAATGACCCTGATATGTTTTTAACACTTAACCGATGAATTAAGCTTTGAGCCCTTGAATTAATATGAAAATTACTAGGTATAGTTGAATAATCTTTATCCTAAAAGTAACTCTGTCTGTCTGTTACCTCTTCACTCTTGAGCCACTAAAACAGTTTAAGTAGATGACAACAGTTTGAGTTTAGAGCAAAGATGTTATCCTTTTATCTTGTGACCATACAGTTAGTCTATGTAATGTTTTATCACTTCGTTATTAAATCAATGAATCAGGAATTAATTAAATATGTTAACACTTTCACGGTTAGACTTAATTTTGCCCAGACTTTAAGATAAATTATCATCTCCAGCCTATATACATCCCACTAGTGGGCACAGACCTCCTCTCAGAACGGGAGGGCTTGGGCTATAGTTCCCACGCAGGCCTGTGCGGATTTGGAACTTCACGCACACCACTGAATTGCTTCGTAGATGTTCACAATTTCTTCACAATTGCTTCGTAGATGTTCATAATTTAACTCAAACTAAACTCAAATGGTGTGATCCTGGGATTCGAACACATATATTATATTGTACTAATTCAAAGTCACCGCATATTATAAATGTGGCCACTTACCTAGAATAGCTCTAAATGAACTGGTCAGAGCGAAGAATGTGTTTTCCAACATCATGGCAACACTGCCCACAGCACTGACTAGACTTTGTATGGAGTCAAACGCAGGCCTCGAACTCTCTTCTGCTACCTGAATAAATCTAAAACAAAGGAAAATAGACAGAGAATTATTGTTTTGCCTAACATAGTGTTATCTTGTGTTTACATGGTAGATAATTCTAAAATGACAAGTAGTTTTGTATGAGATTCAAAAAATATTGTCTCACCTCATTCTTTTAGGCATTATACTCTGAAATTTGATATTTGAGGTATGTTTTGTGCCATTTCCTTTCAACCCTAATTAATAGTCATTAAAAATGACTAAGGTTTTTCATGAGCAGTCAAACTTTTTTTACTGCTTTTTTTGGAAATCTTTTTTGTGAATTGTGTTCATTTCTTTATTTATTTTTCACAATTGTTCTGATATTTATGATCAGCCAGTGTGTCTATACCTTATACAATCTATGCTTCCTGATATTTTTACTTCATTGAATGTTCAGAATTTATTGAAAGTCGCTGCTCTTATAATTATCACGAATTGCGTTTTATGATGTTATTACCTTTATCTAGTGTAACGAAATTTATTGAAATTTAACCCGTCAAGCTTCCAAGCGACTACAGTAGTCCCTAACTTTTTCGGGCGGGAAATGTCCTAGGGACTGCATTATGTATTATGCAGTCCCTAAAAAAAGTCCCGAAAAAGTTAGGGACTACTGTAGTCGCTTGGACGCTTGACGGGTAAATGGTGCTCCGAAATATATCTGATGGTGACTGTACTAAGATGGATACCTGTTTGTTGGCATTAACATAACATTGGTTTGATTGAAAACAGATTACTGAATGACTGATGTTAATATACAAAAAGGTAATTCAAGTTACCTATAAAGTAACAAACAACAATTAAAAATTCCAAACTCACCTGCTCTCAATATCACCATACATTGGCCCATACCTATTGTACCCTCCATAGGGTGCCATACCTCCCATGCCCCCCATTCCTCCCATGCTATAGCCTCCTCCATAACCCCCAAATCCCCCATAGTTCCCATAACTCCCCATCCCACTCATACCATAAGACCCCATTCCACCCATTCCCCCGAAGGAATAGCCAGGGGTCACGTTGTAACTAGGTTGTATACCCAAATCAGGTCTAGGAGGTAACACAGGGGGTCCTAGCGTACTATTGGCGAATGAGGTCGAAGGAATCGGGTTTCTGAACGTAGGAACGTCCCCACCAGGCATTACTCCTGCATTCGATATAAGGGGGTCAGAATTCCCCTCAAACTTTGCTTGTTCCGTCATAGTTAGTAGTTACGCACTTTATGCACTTTACACTGTAACCTTCACGTATGTCACTACGCGGCGCACTGATAATGTTTTGACTCCATACGGCGCGTTCTATCTGAGCAATTTGTACGACACAATCTTGAGTATATAAAGATAGTGCGATAAAACGCAAATGAGGATCGAACGACCGATGAACTCAGTGAATCGGACCGAATCGTACCAATAAAATAAATAAATGAAATGACGTACGTGACGTTAGTGACGTTTATCTATCTCGTCATATTTACTTTATCTGTGAACACAATTGACATTGACATTCCGTTAGGTTGTGTTGCCAGTAAAAATGAAACAATAACGAATAGTGGTATTTGGCATAACTGCGTCGGTAAATTTGATATGTATAAAATTGTTTGAAAATGAAGTGCTCAAAAATTTTCGAAGAGAAAATGAAAACGAAACACTGTGCACACGAAGTTCTCATGTATTTTCAAGAAAACGAATCCTACCTTCATAATTAAAAGTCTATTTATTTTAAAATAATCAGAACAAGTAAAAATAACTGAGATGCAGTTAGTTAAAATCACACTTTTGTTCTTGAAAATCATTAATTAAAAAAAAAAGTTTTTTTGAAAACTGGTTACTATTTGTAGAAATACCGATATTTTGTACATGATGGCAATATCATAAGGCATAGACAAAACGGCTTCTAATAATTAATAGTTGAATTGTTTTTGAAACAAAATTTAAAAATACAAATTTATATTACATTGAATCACGAACAATTATTTAATTGAATAAAAATAGCAACAAAACATTGTTTATAAAAAAATAGAGCTCAGGGAAATCATAAGTAAAACACGATAAAAAAACAAATTGTCTTTGGTTCATTCAAAGGTGTCAATAATTTCAATATTTGGATTCAGCTAATTCTAAATTTGTTATTATAAAAAAACAGTTATTGTGACTGTGTTCTGTTGATAACTTATTAATTAAGTGAGTGTCAAGTGATTTTTATTAATACGGTAAGCATTTTTCTTGTGTTCCTTTACGCTGAAAGCGAGAAAATGTATTTTTACTGTCTGTGACAAAAGTGTCATCCTCCCATGTCTCTATTTTCGATATTTTATTAAGTTATTTACCATTAGTAAGATTTTTGGTATGATACAGCGGCTTAGAGATTTGGTTACATTACGGAGACACTTACTCTTAATTGTGATGTTTCCTAATTTTGAGGTGGTGGCATTCCTGGACCGGTTACAGTAAACTGTCCAAGAAATCACCCGAGAAATCAGTGTCAATTGCTCTCGTTTAGATACCTACATTCTGTGTGCTGCTTGCGCTGCAATAACTGTCTTGTTTTTAGCTGAGACAGCGAAATTTGCAAACAAGGTTGCAACTTGTCCTAAAAAAAGTATTGAAATCTTATTTGTTTTTTTTTTTTTAAAAACAAATTGGAGGGAAAATAATTTTTGCTTTCGTTCTATTTAGTTAGGTATGTTAGTTACTTGTAACAGACTGGACTGGTTAAATTGATGAATTAGTTGGATTCCCAATCGAAATTTGCTATGTATTCATCTCAAATGCTAGGAAGGTTTATCTTAAGTCAGGATCATGTCCTTACAAAAAAAAAACGTTATCAGCCTCTAATAGTGGAAGTACTCCACTGTGGAAAAAGATACTACTATTAGAAATCTTAAACTTCTATATTGAGTTCATCTGTTATTGTTTTGTCTTGTAGTAAAGTCTATAGGTACCTACATAATGACATCTACATTGATTAGACATAAAGCCAATGTCACACATTACAATTTTTTTCTTGTAAAATTAATTTTCTAATTACATCCACAATAGTTAAGAAAATTAAGTGAGAATGACAACTTTACAGAACAACTTTAGTAAGAAATGGCAAGGAAATCAAAAGCTGTGGTAGCCTAGTGGTTTGACCTGTAGCCTCTCAAGCGGAGAGTT
Organism: Pandemis corylana; assembly: GCA_949127965.1. NCBI lineage: Eukaryota > Metazoa > Arthropoda > Insecta > Lepidoptera > Tortricidae > Pandemis > Pandemis corylana. The sequence continues at coordinate 5,953,924 of OX421871.1, forward strand.
GTGGGTTTCCAATTCCGGGCTTGCACCTGAGTTTTTCAGAATTTATTAGCGAAATTACATTTGAAATTTATTATAAGCTTATTGGTGAAGGAAAACATTGTGAGGAAACCTGCTCTCATCTGCGGAGCAATTCAATGGTGTGCGTGAAGCTCCCAGCACTGGGCCCTCATGGGAATTATAGCCCAAGCCCTCTCGTTCTGAGAGGAGGCCTGTGCCCAGCAGTGGGACGTATATAGGCTGGAGATGATGAAGATGAGAAGGAAATCAAATCTAAAATAAGATCAATTGGCACAAACATTCCATTTACACTTGTCACATCCTCACATCTTAGACATTCATCTAATTACTGCTGATATAGTGCAAGGCCATACTTATTAGCACTAATGATAAATAATTATGCTTTATGTTTGCTTTGAGGTAAATAATATGGAATTATCAAGTACAATATTATTATAAACATATAATTTGCTGGGATGTAGTCATGATTTTTATTGTGTTGTTATTTGTTGTGAAATAGCCTTGATTCTGTACCTTTACCCCCTTATTCATAAACACTGTAGGCTTCAGTTAACTTAGCAATTGTTTGTCCTTATCTGTCACTTTGACATTTACTTTTCACAGATACATACATACATATACATACATACATACCGTCACGCCTCTTTCTCTCTTTTCACAGATAAGGACAAACAATTGCTAAGTTAGCGGAAGCCTATAGAGCGTTTATGAATAAGGGGGTTAATGTTTAATGTGAATTTATTAATTCCCCATTTCTAGTGTTAGTAAGTACACTACTAAATAAAAGGTTGTTTGAGAACATATTTTGCGGGGTGCGAGTCGGGTTACCTCCACGTGTGATTAAGAGCTGCGGTTCGTTTTTGGATCCGTCCGGGGGGAAGAGCAGTGCTTGGTCCGGTGCGCCCTGGGCAACGGCTAATGATTTCCTGGCAGTTTCTGAGGGATATCATTGACCGTTGGCTAAGAGCCCGACAGGGGGGGAGGGGGGTCTTTGACCATTACCGTACAACGTTGCCGACATTTTGTCACAAGATTTTTTAATAAAATTTTTTACATTGACATTGGCGAAGTTGTCGTCACTATAACGACTTGATACGCCACAAATAAAAGAAGAAGAAGAAGAACATATTTTGCTTATGGAAAATGATTGGTTTAGGTCCAAACATACATTACTAGTAGTTGCTAAACCACTATGTCAATGAACTTTGACAACAACAAAATATATGTTACAGTCTGTCATTGGAATCTATGAGAGTTAGTTTATGTAAGTTTGTCATATACCTGGAATGGACATAGACAAAACTAAGACAAATGCAGATAAGGGGAGTACTTTAGGGTCCCATGCCTCTAAAGGAGAAAAGGAACCCTTATAAAGATCACTGTTTGTCTGTCCATTAAAACCCGTTTTTTTTACAGGAATGCATAGAGATATTAAAATTGAAATCACCAAATACTGAGGGATGTGGTCCTTTAAAGCTGTGAAAAAATCAAACTGCTCAGTGTACCTCTATGCAATCAAAACACATTGCAATCAATACATTTTCAAAAAGAACCAAAACCTATAAGGGTACTTCCAGTTGCCTTGAAAACATAAATTTAGTATGAAAATAGCTCTGTCTATGAAGGAACCAATAAAAAAAGACCTCACACTGCCTACATTTCGCTTAGGGGCACGGCTCTGCTAACACTAGATAATATATTCACTTGCCGAATTCGAATGGAACCCTTTTCGCTGGTATTGATTTTTTTTAGTAATGTGTTAATTAGCAAGTTTAGGTATACATATAGTAAGTGGATGTGAGAAGGAGAGTGGTGATACATGCGGTGACTGGTCTAATGCGGTAGTTATGCGGTCAGGCGTATGAGCATGACATACACGCAATTAAATGACTGAAGTTATTTTGTTGCCAATATAATAAAAAATATGTAAATAAAACTATAATTATTACTGAGAAAGCTAACCTATTTTATTATTATTATTATTATTATTGAATTATAGGCGAGCAGCAGAGTTGCTGATGTGCCTATCTCATAGTCCAAGTTTAAGTTTAAATCAGTCCAGTATAAATATCTAAAAGTTCGCTAACACTTCACTCATTAAAGTCTTTGATTTTGTGTAACAAGCCAAGCGTCAAGCCTATTTTTAAAGGTATTTAATGACGGAGCAGTAACAACACTTTCGGGTAGAGCGTTCCAAGTCCCAACAACGCGATTGCTCAGGAGGTGGTAAGCTACGTTGGAGTTTGATGGGGTGCGTACAATCTTAAGGCTGTGACCTCGGCCGCTACGGCTGGCAAGGTTCCTTCTAAACAAGTCGTGGATGTCTGGGAGGTTGTACTTGTATGTTAGTATTTTAAAACATTCAATAAGATCTCCTCTTGCTCTTCGTTCCTTAAGTGTCGGCAACTTCAGCGCCATCAGTCTGTCTTCATAGGAGAGCCGTCTTAAATTATAAGGAATCTTTGTAGCTCTTCTCTGTACACTCTCAAGAAGATCGATTTTCTTCGGAAACTATATACAGACCCATTTATTTTTGAAATGAAAATCGTGTGAAACTACAAATTTCTAGCTGAACTTCGTGAAATTAAAACTTATGAGTAAACCCGTCTCGATGGCGGAAGCGTTGCCCGGCGTCATTTCCGCACCGTAAGTGGCAACACTGGCGCTTTAAAGCTGGGGGTCCATTACTTGACCACAATTTTAGTAAACTACCGTGTGTACCGTTTTCACTTGAATGTGATACGTCAGCTAGAAACGAAGTACTGGGTTTCTGCTATATTAATTTAATTTTTCATATAAACCGAATGACTTAATATGTAAGAAATATTTTCTCAATTGTTCTCTATTGTTCAAACGAATAGCACATACTACCAATCGTTATTTTTCACATTAGAAAGAAGGTAAACAATCTTGATCCGTCTTTAATTGAAAAATACTTTGAAAATCATTAACTGGATCGTACAAAACCAATCATCATACTCCAGGATTTATTAATTGTATCTAAAAGATGTGCCCACAAATATCGTTGCTATGCAGTGTACGTTCAACTTTAACGTGTAGGCTGGAAATAGGCTACCAGGTCGAGCAAGCAGACTGACGTTTTGTGTCTCGTGTAGTCTTTTGTTAATGTAGTCGGTGAACTCAGCGGTATTCCTAGTTTTTGTTGTTCATGCAGAACGTTATGTGGCTTGCATTATTTGCGCGTCCCACTTCTGAATTCGATACGAATTGCAAACTATTCAAGTATTTGGGATGGGACGCTTCGGTCTAATAACTCGAGGATTTTAACCACAATCGCTCGGAATGATTCATTCCGTCTAAACTATTACGTGTTTAGTGGGTTTAGGCTTTTGAATGGGGTTTGAATTTGAAAGACTTGTTATGAAATTTTGGAGTAGCAGTCCCGTCCCTTTACGAAACTGTTTCTTGCTGGATCAATGCTGATTACTCATCTATTCATCAGGACATTGTTTGTCCCGTGGCAACTTTACTCCTGGGGTGTAAAGTAGCATGTGTTAATCAAGTTCTACTTGCGAAATATTATGTAGATTCGGTTCATGAGATTACCCCTTACATGCAAACGAACGAAATATCAAACTACTTTGTTATATGTAAAATTTCTCTAAATGTCAAGTTTTAAAGAACTCTGTAATATGTTTAAACACTGAATCAATATATGCGATAAATTAAAAATGTACGTAAAAAGCAATTTGCCAAAATAATACTTACATTAAATAAGACTGAGAAATTTGTTTTAAATGCTAAGTCTTTTTTGTTCAGAAGCACATTTATACCATGTAATAATAAAAAGGCTTGGCGCGCTAGTAAAATGAGTATTTTAATGTGCAAGTTGAGAAAATTATGGACACAAATCCAGTTTAAGTCTTCAAGTTCTACGCTTTTAATACTTTTAAAGCCGTCTCCTAGTAAAGTTCCATTCATGTGGTAGTTGGGTTATGAGCTTTTGGAAAGACCCAGACTTAGAATTTAAATGTTTCTAAAATTTAAGCAAATAATACTGGCGGAACAGTGAATAACCGTTTTAAAAAAGTTTTTTTTTCTTTTCAGGTGCCATTTTATGGTCCATCGAAACGTTCTGCTTGGTGAGTAGATGGTCTTTTATTTCATACTGATAAACTTATCTCGCGTTTACATACAAATTTATTCATCCGATTATGTATTATTATAAGCTTTATAAACATATAATTTATTACTACATGTTTAGTTTACATCGAGTAGTTATGTTTACTTATACGAACGAGGCTCATTATGTGAGCAAACGCGGTAGTTGGTAGAACGGTGTTTACATATTTACTTTCGATTAAGCCTATGCAAATATATTACCTATTTACGTACCTCCTGCGGGCTTGCGGAAGTACAATAACCTAGTCTCTCGTGTCTGTATACGAGGGCATAAATATAGATACAGCCATCACGTCAAATATATGTGTCACCGGCCTTAGGGGGCGTCCATTAATTACGTGAGGTATTCAGGGAGGGGGGGAGGGGGTCGAGCCGAATCTTACTAAATCTCACTAGGGGGAGGGGGGGGGGGGGGGGTGGTCTTGGCAAATAACACGTAATTTTTTTTAGCAGAAAATGGTGTAAAACTGCGTGAAAATTAAGTTAAATGAAAGTTGAATTAATAATTAAAATTACAGCAATATTTGCAAATACTAGTCCTTGCTAGTCTTGAAAAGTAATTAAACAAATTGTTTTATGTTTTTTAATAAATCCAATACTCTTATACCCAAAGTACAAGTTTTGAAAAATCTCACGTGAGATCGGGGTAGGGGGGAGGGGGTCGAGAAAAATCTTACGACATCTCACCAAGAGGGGAGGGGGGGGGGGGGTCAAAAAATCCTTAAAAATGCCTCAAGTAATTAATGGACGCCCCCTTATTGTTTGTGGCATAAAGGTGTATAGATGTTTTTGACGTCTTGGTAACGTACATATACTCTTATACCCTTGACTGTATGTAAGTATTGAAGTGCTTATATTATTTAATATCTCTATGTATTTTAACAAAATAATATTTTGGTCCTTTGAACCGGATGCGTGAAGCATAGTCAGTTTATTCCGGTAATAAATTTACATTGTTGAATATAATGTCTATATAATTATAAATTTCAATATTGTATTCCTCAATTGTAATGAGTACAAAATAGTAAATAATATAGCAATTGCTTGAATAGCTTCCTAGATAAAAAGTAAATCCAGATACTAAAACCGTAGAACGTATGTAGACGTTGCTCTTTGGAGCAAAGGAATTGCTTTTGCAATTTACTCTCTATCACGGACTCGCGTATGCAGCCAGATTTACGGTTTTATTTTAGTGCAAAATACAAATGCAATTCTTACCTCGCTTGCTTTTGTTTTGAAATGTTTAATCATTTTTGTTAGTTGATTTTGTAGCAGGTGTAGAAAAAGACACTGGAAACAGAAATCAAACAATTAGAAGAAGTAGAAATGGAGAAGATCAAGATAGAAGTACTAAAATGTCATTTAATTAAATAATCATTTAAAAACTGCACAATGACTATTTTTCGGTATGACAAGTAAATATTTAGTTTCTGAATATACAAAAGTATAAAAAAATGCATTATAGGTATTTCTCATTATGATTATGCGCTTAATCAATGACATTTTATACATACTGAGCTAAACTGTACTTTGAGTCGTTTTCAAAACACATGTACACAGTTAAGGGCCTTAATTAAAACAAAAATTAATTGATTCCTTTGTTTTTGTTGTTTGTGTTATTGCAAAGGAATAAAAGTGAAACGGCCGTAACACAAAAGAATCATTATTTTTTGTAATAAAGCCTTTAACTATGTGCATTTTTTTTAAAACGGCACATTTATTTTTAGTCTATGGTAATTATGGCCACAATATTATCGAAAATCAGGGAACATACTTACATTGTTAATGAAGAACGATTTGTATCTTTTTAAATTTTCCAATTTTAAAATGTATTTTTGTCTGTTGTTCCTAGCATTTAGAAAGGGTTTATTTAATAGGATGAGCTGTAAATTAAAACATGTCTTCATAACCTGGATTAGAACCTTACACCCTTGAGCACGCGCCTGGTCTGGAAGATTCTCACAACACACTCAAGTAAACCTGTTGTATTAAGCAAGCAAGTTGTGGAAAGAACTTTTTTTAAGTGGAAGAATGAATTTCCCTTTCCACCTATACGCACCACAGTCATGCTTTTAGGTGGATACGTGGCGTTTAAGTCTTGTTGCCTTAGTTAGGAGGCTCTATCTGTGTCTACCCGGTACGGGATAAAGACGTGATTTATGTATATATGCAGTGGCGTAGCGTGCCTTGGTGGGGCCCCGTATAAAAAATTATTTGGGGGCCCTTATGAAGGGTAAAGATTTCTCACAAAAGAAAAAAAATGTTTGCTTACGCATGTCGGGGGCCCCCGTAGTCCGGGGGCCCCGTATAATTGATACGGCAGATACGGCGGTAGCTACGCCCCTGTATATATGTAACAATTAATGAGGTGTATATTTGTGACTGTTAAGAGTATTTTTGAAAATTAATATAGCTTAATTTGAATCATGATGCTATACAAGGTCTTTTGAAAAAAAATGGAATATTTCAGCATATGGTTGGGCTAGCTTAATAGTGACAGGTCTTTAAGAATTTTTCATCGTAATTTGGATTCAAAATTTTTTCACACAGCACACTTTGAACATCGCCCAGTGTGTGGAAACTTATGTTAACCACATCCAGAAGACTACTTGGAGGACATACATACATACATATATCACGTCTTTATCCCTTACGGGGTAGACGGAGCCTAAGTTAACAAAACTTTAAGGCCACGTTTAGCATGATTAAGGGCGTATAGGTGTAAAGGGAAATCAAAATAGTGATGGGTTGCTAGCCGAATCGCCTATAACATGATTCCTAAGACTTTCGCCCATTCCCTCGATGGGCTTTTACCATCTGCGCGGGAGGAGAAGCAACTGGTGAATTCTATGTTTTTTCTTTAGTCCCAGACCAGCATGGAAGAATTAGAGAAGTTTTCAGACTAATCCAACCACCTGCAGAAGTATTCTGGAATAATTTTTAGATGCATTATGCGACATAATCAGTGTTGCCAGGCCACTTCCCTTGAAAATTACATTGCGATCCCTAAAAAGTTCCATTGTTGGTAGAAAAGTTCCATTTTCATTTAAATCTTGGGGAACGAGCTTTTTTTTCCGAAAATTGTACAAAAATACAAAGTTCCTTCCAAGTTCCGCGGGGGTGTCAAAAGTTCCGCAAAACGGAAGAAACGGAACCAAACGGCAACACTGGACATAATATGCGGCATATATGCGACAAGTGTGCCATAACTACAGAATTTAACATTGAAAGTTAAGACAGTTAAAGCTTTTCAAAAATTGCAGCATATGAGGGATAGTAACAGCAATAACAGCATTCTCGACGCATGACTAAGAGCAGCTCGAAAATGAAAGCTTTCATATAGAAGCAAATGCGTTGAACTGAAATTGATTTCACCATACATTTGGGCGTTACATTACCAAATAAATACAGATGTTTGCAGGCACTCATACAATAAAATAAGTATAGTCGCCCAGGAAAGTGCTTAACTTTTTTTTATACATATACTAAATGAGACAAAAAAGTCATCATCATCTCCACCCTATACAAGTCCTACTGCTTAACGAAAAAAGCCAAATTCAAATTAAAAAAAAATAGTTTTTGATGAAATTCCTACGGGACTCATCTGAAAGTAGGTATATTATATTCTTTCAAATAAAAAGATTTTCAAATCGATTTGTATTGAACCGAGTTCTAAACTACAAAATAAAATTGAATTGTTAGTGAAGATAAATGTAGTGTATTAGCCATACAATTCATATTTAACCGGGTGGAAAATATATTCATTGGTCAAGTATAAATATACTCGCACAAAGGTAAAAATGAGGTCAGAATGATAATGATTAAGATGTCGGAGATCGCATTGACACATCCAAGTCAACCCTGAGTCAACTATAATTCTTGTCGCACTCGCTCAAAGTTACATGACGAATAATCTAGTGAAGTAAAACATATCCATAACCCGTGTTGGGTAATTACGCGAACGCGAAATTACTGCTTGCTCGCTAGATGTCTATAATTATTTGACATTACTTCGTCTATAGCTCATTTTATGATCCGGCCCACATGAGTCTTGCAACTGGCTCAAGCTTATTAAATCTTAGATGTATACTTAGAAATTAGGACAAAATGATAGAAACTTTCGGAGTGATTATGAAAACCGTGAGGGCGAAAAATGTGCTTCCGATTTGCAAATGTTTTTAGGTTATCCTATTTGTTAATGGCAGTGCGTGGTCTACTGAAAAGAGTTGATGCCATTCTTATATAACGGTAGATCTGTCGACAGTACCATAGAGCGTGCTTGTGGCATACATTGAATCACTTCTCTCACAGTCTAATCGTGTGAAATAATTTTAAATTTACTTAAATAATAACAGGTATAATTTATAATTTTACAGTATTAAAACTGTCTGTGCTTACGGTTTCTTTTCACATTAGAATGAGGTTAAATCGATGCAAAGCTAATTACCTGTGTCAGTATGATCCCATTTTAGTAGACACAATAGGATTTGTGCAGCAAATAATTTCACACGGTTTTTGCTCAACCGACCGCTATTACTGTACTCTCAAATATAAATGGCTGTATGATTGCTATTTGAAGGCTTAACTTTTTTTTTGAGTTAAAAAAGTGGCGTCTATGATGATAAACGTGGTGTTTGGTTTCTTAAATACGTTCCAATCTTGTATCAACAGATAAAGCGGAGGCGCTTGAATACCGGTGCATAGTTAATACAAACGTTATCATAACGTAATCGGGCCCAGCTGACGTCGGTTATCTTAACAATGGCCCCAACGCTTTTCGGGACGATCTAGATTACAAATTCAGCTTTAATTACTTCAAAATAAAGTTTGAATTAAAATTCTGACAGATTATGATTGCATCCGTGATTGTGGCTAGAATTTCCCACGGTGCGATCGTCAAGCGGAACCTTGCTTGTTCTTGGCTAAATGGTGGTTTGATGAACTTGGTGGCTTTGTGCGAATCCCGGATGGTGACGCTTAAATGCGTCCTGTGTGATTCGTGGAGGATGAAGTGCGTTCACGTTTTAATTTTAATTTCTGTGATTACTTTAACCTTCATCATTATCATCTGTCATTTTAAAGTTGACCGAAAATGTAAGGGCTCCTTTAGCCATTTCTATAGACGACTTTTTAGTAGGTAAGTTACAAAAAAGTGAAGAATAACCATACCTAACCGATCCCTAATTCTATTCGAGCGGATATCTTAATTTAAAACCGATACCTTTCAAAGGTTGGCCGAAACAAAGCGAAGCAAATCGTTTTACAAATATTCATAACATTGTCCGTCTGTAACACAAGACGTATCATGTTTGGTATTGAAACAAGATCGTTCCGATCGAACGCTGCCGCGGAACGTCGCCTACTGAAATAAAACCTGCCTTAGCCACATTCAATTCGAATACCCGTGTTTCGCATTATTTGAATTTCAGCACGTTTGGCTAGGATCTGGGATTTTCATTGAAATGCTATTGATGTAACTACCGCTTTATAGGAATAACCACGCATAGGTATTTGGTAGCACATGGTTACAAAATACATTTATTGTCTTGAAATTACTCGGGGAATACTTCGGTAAGAGGTGTGTTCATGTTCGAAGTGTACGGAGTTTAAGTTTGAATCTAAAATTACGATGAAACACTTTTATAGTTGTGATCTGTCAATCTAATCTGCTGTGGTTGAATTTGCACGATGGCCCACGATTAGCGAGTTGATAATAAATAATGTAGGTACTGATTTCGTCTAGATCATAGTAGAGTGCCTTTGCTATATTCTATACCCTTTGATATATTCTGTTATGTAGTTTCCGACCTAAAAGCGATCAAAAGTTATATAAAACCATTCCAAAAGTTATCGGATGGAAACCCTTGTTGGATTACGGTAGGTTAATTAAAAACGGCTTATATAATTGTAGAGTAATGTTTACCAATTTGCAGGAAAACTAACTTACCTTCATGATTCGCCGCTCTTTGAAAAAGCGGTAAAATAATAATTATTACATCTCTAAAACATTTCGACTCGCTTTGGTACAAATTAACCGAAATAAAAAGCGTCAGTCCCAAAATGTTAAGTAAAAACCATTATTACATTTTACGAGCCGACTTAATATGATTTCAGTTCGATGACAGTCGATTTGCAGTTTTGTTTATAAAATTGCGTACCGTTTCGAAACGCCGTCGCCGTTGGCGTGGCGTAGGCGAAAATGCGATGTGACTGGAGGCGAGCGCCGAAAGATCTGTTGTCCTGTTTCAGGACATCGATTGGTGTTCTCCCTGAGTTGCGTACGAATTTGGTCTTTTTACGCCAGTTTTTAGGGCATACGCAGTTGTTGTGGCGAGCTGGGAGTTAGGTCGTAAGGTGTTTGGATGTGGGCTACACGCGGTCGGAACCCGCAGTGCCGCGCCGGCCGCCGCTGCCACCGCCCGTGTCGCATCCCCTCGCCCGGGAACGTTCGCTAGCGTTCGATAACTACCGACGCGTTGCGGTAGGCAAACGACCGAACATCGAACATTCGCGCGAATGTAAAACGCGACATAACATCTTTTTTACCGATAAAGTATAGTATGCTAATTCGTAAGACTATGCCGTGTTGATCAGTGCAGCATTTTTATATACCGATTGTAATGTTTGTGTGCGTTATTGTTGAGTGAAACTGTGACGCGAATTTATAAATTTTCGCTTGCGATCCGTGTAGGTTGGAGTTTTATGATAATATTTAGTATAATGGCATATATTTTTGCAACATTGTATGGGATACCGGTCGCATCCGACGCATTAATGTTGAAGTCAACTTACGGTCGTAAATATTGTCGTATCATTATAATATCATTTGTTTGGGATACATTATCGCGTTTGCTGACATACACATATATATGTGCCTCTTGTAGAAATTTTAGGCGCTTTATCAATATCAATACCAGTTATAAAATCAAAGAGCTCTCATGCGGTGAACGGTATTCTTAATCAATTCACTGGCTGTTGATGTATGCCGGAACATCAAAGATCGATGTCGAATTAATTGAATCTAATTTGTGTTTGGGAAGCCAGCGAGGTCTTTCACTAATTAATTGCTTATTTGATGAAGGACCGGCTGTCGTGCACACAAACCGACTATGTCTGGCTTGCTCAATTCTAAGAATGTGGCGTCACTGAAGTTAATGGACATGGAATTAATAAACAAGAATGCGTCTTTTATAATGATTATCGGCGCAACTAAAAAAACTAGGCATTTTAATATCACTGTTATAAGACTAGCGCCGAAGGATAGAATCAATCGTTTATTTACCATTAGATTATGTCAGTGAATTTGTCCGCTTAGGATTAGTAGTTGGCTAAAGATTATAATCGGAATAAAGGATAACCTATGTATATGTTAATTCGGGGTATGAGATATTTCCATTCGTATTTTATTCGAAATCCGTCGAGACTTCTAAGTGTGACGATGTACCAAACATCACAAAAAAATACGCGTTTGATAGTTTTGTAGGATACGAATCTTACTGCGTACCTAATTATGTTATTATTTGATGCCATGAAAACGACGTCATACGTAAAACCTATTGTCAAGAATGTGTTTATGTCCACAACGTCCTCCACATAACATGATTTACTCAGTATCAATTGACTCAATTTATCCTGTGCTGTGACCTGCTCAATCGTAATTTGTCATACGCATGACGAATACGGCTCGCTGTCGTATAACGGTCGCATAACATGCATTGGGACTAAAAATAGAGACAATTTGCTTTTGAACTGTACCATTATTATGCATCGATTGGGTCGAGGTTTATTGAGAGCACTGGGGTGACCAGCAGGCTGAACGGTCGATTGAAAACGCTTTTTATAGCGTCTGGTAATTAAAAACAAATAAAGTGTGACGCTAAAAAGTATGCATTTGGGATGTATTGTCACAAACTGTTTGTTTATTATTGACAGATGGAATGACGCCACTGACCGCTTTATGAGTATAAAGGCCGGTTTAACGCTAAGTGCAATTATTTCAATTTAAAATGGAAACGTTTTCCTGAACGCATTGTATTTATAAACGCAACTTTGCAAATGTTTCAATTGTTTCTAAGTGAAACAAAACGAGTCTTAAAATCCTAATAGAAACAAACAAGCCCGCCCCAGTTCTATTATTAGCGTAAATTTAAATAATGCCGAGCTGTTTATATGAGCCATTAGTTCTGCTTTCATGCAACATGGGTGCCCTCCTCAATTATAGTCTGGGCCAATGTCCGTGCTATAACTAGGCGCCTATGTGTGTCTACGTGTTGGTATCTAAGTTATAGTTAATATGCATTGATGAATCACGCGTGCGCAAAAATAAATTAGACACTATTAAGTGCGTGAAGAGCCGTTTGGTTATTTTTGGCGTGGGTTATTGATTGAGAATCCTTAGTTCGACGGTTTCATTTGATTGCTGCTAATGTCGACTACTCGGTTACATGAGGATGGAGCTGTTTATTAAACGATGGCAGATGAAATCACTGCATTTTACTGTTTGGTAACCAACCGTGCTGTGAAATCCTGAAAAATATGTACAGGGGTATTCGTAAAACTAACCAAATCACTTACTGAATTTTTCTGGTTTGATTTTAAGACAGTGTATAATATTTGGATTACAAGTAATTGAAAGATTCAAGCCCATGTAGTCGCATAGTTACAAATACCTACCTACACGGAATTCTGCTATAACATTGAACGTTTTAAAACAAACGCAATATCCTACCTTATCCAATTATGTCGCTCTAAGACACTGTAATGAAAAATAGTTCGCTTCTTACCGCTCCGCTTGCTAGACATATGTTCGCTATGCCGAGAAATAAACTTTATTGGACCACTGTTTTATTTTAAAAGAAAGTAAAGACTCAAAGTCAGCTTCTATTCGGTAGACATTGATAACACTTTTTAAATGCTTTATTTATGCGACGTCGTTCTTCTTGAAAAGCTCTTAAAATCATTAAGTAATACGGTTATAAATTAAAAAAATGACATCTATAGAAACGGATAAAATTGCCGTAAGGATACAAAATAACCATTTTCTGATATATCGTTGTCAAATACTGTAATATGTGGGTAAATCTGCGAATAAGCAAAGTTAACTTAACGCTCTATGTAGGCGATGCGATGATCGTAATCGTAAGTGTGATCACCAAATTAACCGTATACTTAAATATCAGAAAACGTAAAATACTGGTGAACAAGTTTCGTTCCACTTCTGCTCGCTAGACACATGCTCACTTAGTGCTAAGCCTTGAAATATAGCTGCTTTACTGAGCTACTGCTACAATGTTCATTTCGAAAGCTCGACTCTACAATGTTTTCGCGGTAGGTTTAAAGAGCTGAGGTTTTATTATCCGTGAAACTCACGGTGATTCTCATAAGTTCTTGGAAATTGGTTGTGATATGACAAGAATCCATTATTAATCTAAATTATGTTAGTATGTGTAAGTTCTGTAAGGATATAGTCGTTCAATACGCGGCGTATTTTTTTACGAAACGTAAATAAACCTTTTGGCAGTAAATATATTAAACGTAATTATTTTGTTTAGACATATGACGATGCACCGTTATACCGACAAAATATTACCTACAAAGATTTAAGTTGTATCATAAAAGTGCTATTTTTTAGGATCAATTTTGATTGATTGATGTTTGATGATGACAATATTTAAAAAAAAGTAGGTCGTCCTCGTCCCGTTTTTGACAGTCATTTCGTGTAGTTTGAAATCTTTAGTCGCACAAGGCTGTGCTGTATGTTTGACTTTCCGTCACCAAATTCTTTACATGCCGAAAAGCTGTCCCCGCGTGAAGAAGACAATGCTGTTTGCTCTGTCACTGTCACCTGTTCGGAAACCTGTCAAGATCCCCCTAACAGCCTGCCGTCATTTTTGAATAACAAGTAAAACATGCTTACATGTGTTAAGGTTAATTTTGTGTCACACAACATTAACATAACAAGGGAGCAAGCCACAGCCCGGGCCATTCAAAACTTGCGTGTCGAAATATCATTGGGACGACCGACCTTCGTCCTTCGTCCTCGCTGCCATTTCGAGCTGGCAGGAAGTATGACATCATCGAAGTGGATTTCTGAAATGCAGTCGATAATCTACTTATTGGCAATTGTTAATCGGCTGAACGGTGTGGACTGTTGTATCTGAGTTATTCGTCACGGCACTCCAGATGGTGAGATCACTGTTGGATGTTAGTATTATTACACTATCAATGATCTTATTACTTGTGGTTATGGCGACCATTCGGCCATTGACTGAATTGGAATTTGTGATAATGACCGTAGATTAATGTAAAGTGTGATAATAATATAGTCTGTTTTTGCATTTATTTTCAGTCCGTTAATTGAGGGGCGAATACGCGTCGCATTATTTCGGCTTAAAACTTCTTGAACGTGAACGTCTTCAATGCAAAGTTCCCAGCAAATCAGCAGTTGGCCCACAGATATAAAGCAACCACATATCCTTTGACCTTTTAGGTTATCCTTTTTAGTACGAATTTACATGTTAACAGCTCGAAACGAACTGTCATGCTTTTTTTATTTTCATGTCCAAGATAAATTTTAGTTCCCCTTTTTTGTCAGTGTATTTGACTCGTTTATAACGAGGCGGTATTCAGCCTTGTCTATTTTCGTCCTCCGTTCACATTTCATGTTTTTCATGTATTCAAAATTCGAATATATGCTTTCTTGCTCACTCTGGCTTTCTGTTTCCTTCAAAATTCAGTCTAAATTCAACAGCCGTGGTGAGCACACGTGCTTTGACCCGCTCTCCTCCTTGTAACCTGTCAGCCAACATCTATATCAGTTTTATTGTGTGTTTCCTATCAAAGTCATCTACATCTACAGTTTTTATATTCATCTCCTTGAAGGCACTATTTGGGCCTTCTATTCATCCTTTTGTTAACTACTAACTTCTGTTTAATATATCAATAAATATCGTCTACATCCATATTTTTGAAATTCATCTTCTCTCCTTCTCCATTTCCTCCTCACCTGGTCACATCGTTACACGTTTACCTATTTTTTTGCGTGCTTGACGTAAAGTGTACCTGCGCCGCTGTTTTATCCACGTGTTTTACAGTAATGTTCTCAAAAGAATTTCCCGGAAACACGACGAAATGATACTGCGGATAACGTGTAAAACTCTGAGATTACGCAAATTAAAACTGCGTGTTTTACAAAATTATGAAGGGAAAGCATAGCGTATACAATGTTTTTTTCCCTCACAATCAATCTTCATTTCGCAGAAGCTTAGTGAGTCTTGTTTGAATTACATTATTGATTGCTGTTACGAAAAACTATAGCATCCTGTCTGGTTTGTTTTTGCGTTGTAATTAATTTGATTGTAATTAACATCGAATTAAAATGTTTGTTCATCATTTAAAATACACACGAAATAAGCGATGATTATCTGAATTATCCTGACAGTCCTTTGCCAGGTGAGAATTAAGCACGTTTCCGTCTTCACAAACGCCTTTGTGGCTCCCGCCCTGTTATATAGGTATGTTCTAGTTATTCCGTAATGAGAGTTTGTGTCCGTCTATTTGTGTCCTTAATTAGACTGAGATTAACGTGCGTAAAAGTAGATTTATAAACTGGTGGTAGAGGCAGCCGGTGTACGGGTGGAACATTAGAAAGTTACCATTCCTGGTTGCATTCGTCCTTTAATGTGTCGAGGGCATTTGCAAATATAATCAGACAGACCTAGAAACTAAGCTAACGAGCAAAATAACGGTATTATCGCTGCCAGTAAATCTAGCTATTACCTGGCCTTCAGGCCGATACCATCTCGACCACTTGTGAATAGTTTTCGATTCTCACGTCGCATTTCGTACTGTTTAAATGTTCAGGTTCCACGTATTGACTGTCGCATTGAGCTGAATACCAAAGTAAATAAACAAATGAGAATTCCATGAGATGCTATCATGTAGCCACGATCATTGGGTTTGGTTTGTGCTATAAATGGTTGTTTAATATCTTCAATCTGATCCGTTGCTACAAAGCTTATTTTTTTGATGAAAATCAGCGGAAATTGCTAATAAGGTCTAATACACTTACCAGTATTGTTATCTGGCCAATAGATTATTACAAAAGTATTGTATAAAAAGGGTCAATTTGCGTGTAATAGCGCAATTTGGAAATGCTTTTAGTAAATTGGTTAACTGATTAGCGCCGTTTATTTCCTTAGACCTGAATGTTTATTGAACATTAGTATAAATTGTTTTACGAATGCTATTACGGTCAAGAAAACATGCTGAAATTGTTAGGATGGAGTCCTTGAACCTGGTTATAGCCTTGTTTCGGGAGTGTGTGGAACTACCCTTTATAATCTTTAGTTTTATGACCATTCTAATTGTGCTAGTACGCAGTGAATTCTTATTAATCGCAAATGTAGTTAAAATTTGCCCAAAGTAGACGCGAAACCTTTTTAACTCGCCGTTTATAAACCGCCATATTATGCTGAAAGTTTGGTGATGTAAAAGTCTGAAGAAATGGCAGAAGGCAGTCTTTGAAATGAAAGAACTTGACGCTAGCAGACTCTGTAGACTACAATGTAATTTCAGATAATGTGCCACGATGCGTTGGTCCAATCTACATAACTTACTCGTGTACCGCTGCAATGAACTAAAGATGTTCCGTATTCTTAGAGCGGGACTCATAAAGGCTACAGCTTTAAGAACTTGTGAAATTAATAAAAAAAAAGAGGAACTATACTACAATCACTCATTTTGTATAAGTTTTGTGAGCATTTCTACTATGTTGACATAAATTAAGTAGTGGATAACTGTTATTGGCTTATATAACGTAACCGATTATGTTTTCTCGTATTATGTATAAGGCTGTTGTTATACTGAATAAAGAAAAATAAAATAAAAATTAATAAACTACTCGTGTGTACATCGATATAAATGCTTCTGTCAGACCAGTTGTCCTTATGGCCACTACAATACTCGATCATCCCGCAAACAATCGACGATATCACCTTACAATTCAAAGTCGCACGACTGACAATTATAATACCTATATCGAGATCTATAATCGCGGATTCGTACAAGTTAAATTTGTGCGGACTCACAATGATCGCCGATTCGTATTTAATTAGAAAAATGTTTGAGACGGATTCAGGTGGTATATGGAAGTTAAAATACTATTTATCTGCCACGCATTATCTCATGCCTTCTTACCTAAACCTCGCTAAAAGTAATCTTTATTTATTGTTTTACCAAACGTTCACGTCCTTCAGTCTTCGATGCACGAGCTTAGCATTAACAAGAACAGCCATAATTTCGCTGCCCCTAAATTGCAGACGCTACTAACCCATTGCTTACTTATTACAAAGTCTGCCAAGTTGTCGGAATGGTAGGGTCAGCGTAAGAAGTCTGTAGACAACACACATTAGGGGGGATCGTGACGGCTTGCGGGCAGGCACGTGCTCTAACTTGGGAGAATTAGCTGCAGTACCGTCTGCAACTTAAAGGCTGTAATTTTTGAGTAAGCTTATCATTAAAACTTCATGTATCATCGTATTACTTAACTTAGTTATTTGGTTTTGTATAGCGTATAGCCCACATCACCCATATTATGAGAGAATGTTGTTGAATGCAACTTAATTTTCTATAGAATTAATGCGAAAATAATTCAGGAGTATTCAACATTTTGTACAAAGCGAACCTCTTTGTTTCGTCGGAAATATATTATCCTGTCTATTAACCCAAACAAACAATAACAAGAGCGGAACCAGCATCGAATCGACTGGCCATCATCTTAATTCGACTTTTGTCTCAACCCTTCACGGTTGGTTGGAATTCGATTCTCTGCGAAGCGCCCGCTACGAGCCATTCAGGAAATGAATTTAAGTCGTCTCCATCCAATGGTTCACTACATTATCTTTAAATCGAGTCTCCTGTCGAGGACGGCGGTTATATCTGACTTAACCGACTCCATCAAAGCTATCTGTTGACAGAAGTTATCTAGGTCCTTTTTGATGACTTCACCTGCACCTTGTAAATAATAAGGCAGATATATACTTTAATAAAATAAATAAATGGTCGTATTCTTTGGTTTTCATTTCACAGCGGTATACATTTCAGCTGTGGTCGTATCATGGTTTTACGATTTTGTGCGGCAATCTCTGCGTAAAACTGAACTGAGTACCTATACCGCGTACAGAGAGAGCTTTTGAATAACGGAACAATATTAAAAATCGAATCAATAGTTTCACAGATAGCCTCATGCATATCAACAAACTGCCTATATTAGCGTAGATACACAAACGTGAGAGGCTTAATAAAACATTTCTACCTTTGCATATTAAACAACAACGTAAGTTATTCCGACAGTCGTTTCAACTTTCCGCGTGTAACGTCTCTAGAGAAATTAAAATATGAGCGATTTCCTTTCGAATCAAGCCGGTACCGGTGCTAAGTATAAAATATAGTGAAGCTGAAGCCGGTGGTAATTTCAACAAATTGCCGCCATTGTTCTGCAGGGATTGTGCAGCGTGGAAAAACTTGGACGAGCCTCGCCTCGCATACTTGCGTGGCACTTTTATTTTGTTTCTTTGTCAGTAAATACGGAGCTCTATTTTTCATCTTAACTTTTCAGCAAACAACAGTGTTTAACGTGAAGTTAGATTAATTTCACGCAAATAAATGAATAATATAGTGTTGAATTCTAAACGTGCTAAATATCATTTAAAACGCGATTTAGCCTCTAACAAAGCGCCAATTGAAATCTCAAGTATTGTGAAATGTTAAAGTAATTTCCCAGAAGGCTAAGCAGTGTTTAATTCGATCAGGCTGGGGTACAGAATTACTGCTGTTAAACAGCTCTCGGCATGAAAAGAGTCCAATTAGTCCCGACAATAGAGCGATGTGCCGTAAATTAACTTTTGTTTGTATTGTTTTTGGACCAGCAAGTTTTCAATGGTCGTCCACCTGAAATGTAATTGGAATGTGCGCCCGTGCTCGATTATTGGAAACAAAAATTCGCTTTATTATGATTGATTTTGCGGGAGGTTGAGTTTAGAAAAACACAACCCGGAGTTTTATCGGAAAGAGTTACTTTCATATCGACGGAAAAGAGCCAAGATCTCCTATCGTACAAATTTTAATTATTGTATTTTGAATTCTATTGCGAGAACCAATAGCTCCTATCTTACATTAATCCGAAATTACAAGATAGGAGATCTTGATTCTTCTCCGTCTATATGTCAGTAAATTGTTTGGGGTAGAGAACCACTGAATAGAGACAAGAAGCGTTTTATTATAAAACAGTCCTTGCAAATTAAAATATACGTGTGCTTTGTCAAAACAATGTTGTTTTGAGCATGCATTGTGACATATAAAAGTGTGTTCAGTAAGACGTGGGTAGGCACCGCGATAATTTAAACGTTTCCTGTCCAAACGATAATTCAGGACAAAATGTATTGCGTGTGTACACAATAGTTATTCCCCGACTCTGACTCAACTTTATTCTAATAAGTAGTATAACTACCAATCCATTTTGACAGCATTTTTGTAAGTTGTTCGTATGATATTTTTCTGGTCACGGGTTAATTTTGTCAGCCGATTATTACCACGCAGGTGCTTCACTTTTAGGTGTATACTTTTAATTCCACAGAGCATATTTATTTCCCACAGGAAATTGTGTCTTTTACTGTTATAGGTGATGTATGGTAATATGTTCCGATAAAAGGGGACGAAAATGACTACGAAAATTTAAATCATGTCATACTCTCGAGCGGCACAGTGCTGTTAAAAGTTACGTCTCGCCATTTTAACGAGTTTGCATGGAACGCCTTTTTGTCAAACCTAATGAAATGTGAGAGACACTTATCATTTCCTTAACTGAAATTAACATTAAGTGTATATTTTTTACACTGATGTACATAAACTAGACATAAACATATAAAATAAAAGCGAAAGCAGAGTTTCTAAGCGGATAATACAACGGAGACGTAAAAACCTATACAGTAAAATTGTTCTAAGCATTGTATTTCTATCCTCAAGTACGACTACTTAGTTAGATACACTAAAGGAAAAGTTGGTATAGGTAGACTTTATGGCTGCTATCATAGCTTGAACAAGGCAAAAATATTACGTTGTAAAACAGCGAGGTAATTTTCTCACTGAACGAGCTGTCAATGCGTCGTTTACATTTTGTGGCCGCCATTGTTAGAGGAATGCGTTACTCTATCTAGCTATTCTAGCAACATACTTCTATTGCTACATCTACAACACTAGTTGCAGCAAATGAATGTATAATACAGATTTTTGTGTGGTAAAGTTATCTTAAAATGTAGGTAATTGTCATTGATTTTTAATAATTTGCTTAAAAAAATAGATCAGTAAGCATAGTAATTTTCGAGCTTTCATATGTTGTTTTGACATAGATAACCTTGTGTGGGTACTGAAGCTTTTTATAATGCTTTTCGTAACTCCGTGCTTTCTAAGTAAATTGATTTAGTATTTAACGTTGCAGACAATGCCATTTAATTCTGGCCAGTACGAGCAATTTTATAGCGAGTCATTAGCCCAAAGTTCAACGAACCACGCCATCTGATTGCTAGACGCGCCGTCGCTTGTTTATGTTTATACCTACGGGCATTCATTAACCTGATGACGTTCTCAATACTTGCTAATTAAAGGGTAATCGGATACGAATTTAAAATGGAAACATTTTGACTTAAACAATGAGCTTTACTGGAGCCTCTGTAACAGACACGAGCTCCGTCTTTCGCATTTCTACGTTTGTTTAATATTGAAGTTCGTTCTAGTAATTAGGTTCTGGTATCTTGGTAAATTGACTATATAATACCTACTTGATTAATACATTCATGCAGCCCACTCCTGTGTGGACGTCCAATTTGTAAAGGAAACTTTGTGAATGGCTTTTAGATTTAGATACCAAGTCATATACTTAATTTGGCCCACATAATAATGGCATTTTTTTTTCAACCAAGTCTAAATTAGTTTATGTAATATCAATTGTATGCTGTTACAGCGGGGACATGCTATTTTTGACGCGAGTGCCGTTTTCTTCGTTATATTCAAATAGCGACAAAAATACGAATAGGTACCGATTGTAAGATATGGTTGCAGGGTTGCGTGCAAATCATAATTTGACAGTCAAGCTTACGCATTACTTAGCCTGGTGGCGTAACATTACTTACTTCATATTGTTTGTATACGTGCGTGATGGAAGTGCAGATGGAGACCAATATTTTGCCATTACAATCCTATTTGGGAAACATTTTGCATACCAAGTTGGCGTGAAAGGTTATCCAATGCTTCCAAATTTCAAGTAATCTCTGGGGTGGTCTATCTGGTCATCTGTGTTCAGTTGGTAACGTAATTCGGATAGTTCTTCTCCATTTAATCGAACATGTATGACTATACGGTACCTACTTATGTTCAGAAAGTTCATTGAATACCTTCCTTCGAGTTCATATATATTATTTGCTCAGGCGCACCTTATGGTCTCACGATAATATCAATGTACAATTTTATGTAAATCTTATTGCGATTGGGTTTAAAAGCTACTAATTCCTAAATCTTTGCCGTTTTTTTAGAAAATAAAAATATTCCGCGGTGTTAAATGCCAATAGTGGCTAACAATTACCATTTGCTTTATGTTTGGAGTATTTTCTGTACAATTTCTTGCAGTTGCTAATGTTACTATAGTTGAGGGGATAAATTAACTAAATTACATTTTAACTTATCCGCGGTCCTAAGATTATTACCTACTATTTTATTTTAATCGCCCTTGGCCCTGTATTGCTTTCATTGCATAGGGTCCAGACAGGTCATTGTTCTGTCCATTGCTTTTTGGTATTCGCGACGCGAGACAGGTGGCGCGCATGACACCTGCTTCCGGCGTACGCGCATATTCGGATGTAGAATGCGGCGGCCACGCATTTGTATTTATTGGTTATAATAGATGTAGCTGTCAATGTATTTATATTTAGTATTAAGCCAGTTTTCTACCTTGGATGATATTATTATCAGCGCGAAATGATTACTAGCGCGGTATTCGGTAATCAATTTAGATGTGCAATCTGGTAATTAACGTCATTATCGACTGATAACATATTGCAACCGAGCATCTGTACCCTTTATGCGTGCAATGACCCCGCATACTTGTTTAAGAACGTAAATAAATTACTAAAGTAACATGTTAAAAAATATTTTACTTTCCGTAACTGGGGTTAAGTTTGCGTATACATAGGCGGATCATTATTCTCCACTTGTCAATCATGTCAATGACAGCTCGAGTTTCGAAGAAAAGCGTATGAAAAGGGATTATTGACATGTTCCTAATGATGTCGGCAAGTGCCCAACCTTTGGAAGAGTTAACTGAAAATATACTTACCTAAAATATATTGTAGTGTAAAATTACTGCTGTGATCCAAAAATATATGCCATTGTTTCTAAATAGTAAGAAATGTGTTTCAGTGCTTAAATCGTGTTTTAGTACCTAACTAAAAAGTCTGCCAAATATAAAAGTGGACTGTGATCGCCTCACAGGCGTTAAAACCGTTGTATTTAGCCTAAACTAAGTGCTTACCAAAATATATTTTATGTAATCGATGAAGCAGCCTTAAACTAACTTAATAACCTTAAAGGACCAAAATTTGTATCCATTTTTAGTGTAAGGACGCCTTAATTTTTTAACAAGTGTATGAGTGTTCGTAAGTGACCAGAAGTTGTTGTATCATTGAATAATGACATATCCGGTGCGGGAGGACCATCGTCGGTGGTCGAGTGGCGACGAGAGGTTCTGAGGAGTGTTCGAGCCTCGTTATACCCCGACATGGAGAGGTGTGACGGTTTTCTCGTTTACCGGAAACCGGTGTACAGGGTTTTCCAGTATTTGGACACGTAAGTAAAGTATTTTGATTATAATAAGGCTTCGCTAAAAAGATCACTTTAGATACAATTTCCTGCATAATACACCGGCCTCTAAAACTTATAACGTAGTTTTTTTCAGTCGCTTTTTTGTCCGGTCGATTCTGAATTGCTTTAATCAGGTTTTATTGTATGAATGATCATGTTCATGAAATGTTCATGAATATGTAAACATTTAACTTATAATTTGGT
The DNA here is from genome assembly GCA_949127965.1 of Pandemis corylana. Classification (NCBI taxonomy): domain Eukaryota; kingdom Metazoa; phylum Arthropoda; class Insecta; order Lepidoptera; family Tortricidae; genus Pandemis; species Pandemis corylana. The sequence continues at coordinate 5,977,198 of OX421871.1, forward strand.
GCGATTTCAAAACTACCAACATGCCGGGTACTTCAGAACACAACTCACAAGCATTGAATCTCTACTCATGTATACAATATGCCGTATTCGAGGGCTTAAAACTGTCTTTGTCTACACAAGTAAGCTAAATTGCTCTATCCGTATATTCTTCGAATGGTGTCAGTTGCCTGTTCGGGACACGTGTCACTGCGATGAAACAAAACGAACATTACGATAGCGGCAGAAGTGTGTTGTTCAACGAAGTCTACTTTAAAATGCAATCGGATAATAATATAAAAATATTCTAAACTGCGAGTTTATAACGGTGTCCCCAAAACTTATTTTCTAAACCACCTTTTCGTCCAAGCTTTCGTCCAAAAGAACCTAAGCAAGAGTAAGCATCTTAAATCGTATCATCGTAACGATAATTTAGCTAAAAAGATCTATCGCATTTAAAAGTAATTTTTTATTTCATTTTTGTTGCCAAAGAATCGAGACCCAAAATAATATTGACCTGCTTGCGTGTTGAATCCTTTTATCTAAACTAGGTCCCGTTAATGTTCATGTGGATTGTGTCTAGACGTGAACGGAGATTAATGAAATCCTTGGTGATGAATTAATAATTATTCCCCGAGCAAATCTCTGTCACATTGAAAACGTCCAGTGACAGTCGGCATGGCAATGTACGCTTGCTACTGCAACTTTTATGAGGCTCTCACACCCTTCGCTTTCGTATGCATTCTTAATGTCTGTTCGGATGACATAGCTCACTCTAGCTCATTGTGTGTGTACATTTGCCTACTCTACCAGTTTTACGCGTTGAGTGGATTAAAATGGTGGTTAGGATAACGATAGTTTTTATTCTAAACTATGGCAAATTATTTAGTAGATGATAATCACCAAGCTGATGAATCTGGGCCAACATTTTTTTAAGTTTAAACCTAACCACTTGTATTGGATTGATTGCGATTTTTTACACTCTAACAATAAAATTTAATCCAACTTGGCGTCAAAAAAGAGGGTAAACTCAAATAGTTAACACAAAAAATAGGTACGTAAGTAGTGTAAGGAAAAGTAAAATGTATTGTACTAACCTAAAGTACATTAACTTACTCCGAAGGTATTCTAAAGCAGACGGAAGGAAGTCTAGATCGATAATGTAGCCAAGCTGCATCAAAATTCAAAGCGTATAGAATTTTATCAGACACATTTTTCAAGCGTCTTCGGCTTTCCTATGCTGTCAAGAGCCCCTGGAATGGAAGGTAGTTTAGATTTCAGGTACATCTTTGTCGTACAAATGGAGTTCATATGTTTCTACATTTAATTGCCTTTATCTTATTGCTCTGTGTAAGCTCTAGAGAATTTAAGTGTTGCTATACTCTAGTACATTACATTCCGAGGGTAGTGAAATAAAGAATGTCTCGGATCGTAAGGAAAAAAATCAAAAAAATGTATTAATTAACTTTTAATTAAATAATTTTTGTATATACATCCCCTTGCAAAAAAAATTGGGCATCTATGGTTTTTCATATTTTTAGGCATTAAAGCTTAGAAAATAAGCTTTTATGCACATAAAATACAAAAACCACGTGTGCCCGTTTTTTTTGCAAGGGGGTGTATTTATATAATCTGAATCTTAGAAACGGCTCCCAACGATTTTCACGAAATTTTGTATGCTGGGAGTTTCGGGGGCGATAAATCGATCTAGCTAGAATTCATTTTTAGATATCGTACCAAACAAAATACCGAGCTAAGCTCTGTCATCCAGGTAAATGACTGATATGTGCAAAAAGTGGTGCCTACGCTCATTTTGTTTCTTTTTTCTATTATCTGTGATTTATGTAATCACGAGCACCACTCTAAGATCACTCATAATAAGACTTTGGATAAGTCTATATTGTCATTTTTTTTTTATTTGTCCATTCAGACAGACAATGGTCAAAAACCAAATACGGTCGTAGGTACTTATTTAGAAACCACACAAGATAAAATATTTCAGAATATTTCAATTTGACAATTAATGTTTAGGATCCAAGATGGCGGACATAATTTGAAACTTGAAATGAAAATGGTGATGGGTGTCGTTTTCGGGTAATTTGTTAGCTCTGAGCACAGATTTGGCATAATTTAATGATTCCAAGATGGCGGAAGACATTTTGGCACACATAAAAATGCTGATTGGGTGTCATTTTCGGCTAATTTGGTTGCTCTGAGCCCGAATTTGGCTTTATTTACAGTACATAGGCCCCGGTTCAACGGTGAACACCTTTCAGCTGTTGATGATGACGACGATGATGATAATTTTAAAGAAGTCATAGAAAAAGTATTGTATTGTGTAAGTTATAAAAAAGCTCGTGGCGTCTTTTCTTACGATGATGTTCGCACGCTCACATCACATGGTAGCCCACACCACTCGCCTTTTTCGACCCCTCTTATACAATTATTGCATAAAATACTATTATACATGATATTGCATCTACGTCGAAGCTCTTTAATGTACCAATTTTTAAGTCAATCGTGGTAATGGTATAGAAATTGGACTAAAATTGACTTACTAAATTCGTAACGGATATGCAATGGAAATTATAATAAAAACCTTGTAAAAAGTGGTCTCTGTAATGAACGCATAGTCCTTGCAAAATCAAAATAGCGTTTTAAATTGCCGCCTAAGTTCTAAGTGTAAATCGATCGAGCACTTTTTACTACGAAAGGGTGCGGTGTTTTCATTACGCGCATTTAAATATAGCATATCAAAGGGGAGCTAAGTGTTTTCAAAGGTGCACCGTTGTTGTGATCCCTCGCTCATGCACGAGAACATGACTTCAAAATAGAAGCAATTGCTTTTTATGGACATGATTTAGAATGTCTAATTATACAAGCGAGTAACTGGTAATTTAAAAGCACCGTCAGTTCATAGGCAAAGTATTTATTCACAAAAAAGTATTGGTATTTTGCTGGAAATACAATCATAATTATACTTTACAACATTTTTGAAGAATTTTAAATATTAATTTATTAAATAACATTCTGTGACTTGCTTTACAGGTTTTTGATTACTAAAATTAAACCGGGACCTAAACAAAACTAACGAGACGAGACTAAGTACATCCAAAATTCAGGTTAGGTACGATGGGTCAAGTAAGTCTACTTTTTATCCAACTTCCTGTCAAATGAAAAGGTTGCTAAACTAGAACTATCAAGTTGACAGCCTGTCTTATCGATATTATATGTTGTGACGTGCAAATGATAATTAACCTTAGGATGGTAGACTACGTATTTGGCTGATGGTACATCAGAAACTCTGCTATAATACATACATACATAAATCATGTCTTTATCCCTTACGGGTAGACGGAGCCTAAGATAAGAATAAACTTCAAGAAACGAAACATTTTCAGAAACAACGAAACCTAATGGGTTTTAATTGAAAAAGTAGCCAAGAGAGCACTTAAAAATAAATGAAAAATATTCGTCCGAATGCCAACATTTTTCGAAAGCGTAGATAGTTCATTGTAATTTAGATAATGAACTTTACAACTTCTTTTCTAATTAGCTTTCATAAAATTATTTTCCTGCAATATTTATTGCATGCCGTAAGTACTTGGAGAGATAAGAGCGTATAAAAAACCCTTTAGATTTCATGAGTTCACTCAGCCCTGTAATGGAGTTCGTTTTTAGTCTGCAATTTGCTATTCTACTTCTATAGGCGTTTAAGCGTCAGTGAAAATGCTGATTCAGCTGCAGTTTACTGCAAAGTGAAAACTAGAAAAACACTTATGTAAGCAAACGATCCTTTAATTAAATTTAAAATTAATTTTGTAAGTTCTGTTAAATAGTTTGTCACACAAGCGAATTCCTTAGGCGGGCTTGTGCGCGTTAGAGTCAGCTATGACACTGAGCTAACTTTGAATCCAAGGTTAAGAACTGCCATAAAGCCGGGAATACACGGCTGTAGCTGGCACATCAATCAGTACTCAGCTTAATTTATGGAACTGTCATCCCTAACTCATGGTTAGTGATTACATTTTAACTTAAATCCTAGCAATCGGACCTTGTACTTTTAATTTTAATCAACACAAGTGAGTTTTCTTACTGTATTGAGTCTAGTCCTTTTCCCCTATTCTATAGCATTATGGTATCGCACGCCTGCAGAGCGCTAATGTCCTCGCTGTGTGATTTATAGTGAGACGAATAATCGATAACATCGCTGTAGCCGGCGCGCTCTGACGATGCTTCTGGCCACAGTATGACACAATCCGAACCATTAAACTCTTGTTTAAATTATAAGCACCCAGTGTTATTAATGTTTTCAGTTGTTTTAAATGTTTAACAGTAACTACAACTGAATAAAAATTTTGCGGAACGCTTCAATTTTTTATCAATTATAAGATAATTTATGAATTATGTATACCTATGCAGTTAAACCACTTAATCTCTTACTTTTAAAATAAGTCAATTCTTAAGACCTATAAATTTGATTAATGGCACGATTAATAGCTAAATTGTATCAAATTAATTAATCCAGTAACACTAAACCAAAGGGGCATAAGAATGATGTATGGCCATTACTTTTATTGAATAACACCCGGTGCGAGTCCATAACATAATACAGTTGAGTGCATTCATATCAATAATGCAAGCCCCTCAGAACCAGGGTTACCACATGGCATATTGAGGTATTATTATAAAAAAAGCCCGATTTTCGTAGAAAATAAAGAAGTATATTATTTAGGTGAATAAGCTTATTTTGTGTGGAATTTAATATACTAGAGTGAGCAAAATTTGAACAAAAAATATTTACCTACTTGCAATTACACTATAATCTATCTGCGTGTTAAACTCTACATCTATTGAGCCGTTCTGGAGTGATTGAGTAACAAACTCCATTAATATTTATACGGTAACAAACATCCATCCAAACTTCTGCATTTAAAATTGCAGTGAGATTTTATTCTGTGTAACATAGAACAAACGTTTATGTAGATGATTTTTTGTTTTTAATTTGTCTAATGTATTTTAATAAATGATTGAAAAATCTTGACGTTTGCTGGTTTCCTTACAGGAGATTTAATTTCGGTATAGAATAATCCTGACGTATGGTAACCCTACTCGTAAGTGAATAAGCACGCACAAGCACGATCAGGGAGCAGCACGTGTAAAATTTCACGCTTCATTTCAACCTAAAAGTGGTCAAAGAGCATGAATTTTGTAGGTTTATCGCGCCACGAATTTGTGCGCTTTTGCTCTTGCCCGTGAAAGTGCGTTTCATTCAACGCACTTAAGCGTTTACTTTTTACGCTTTTAAGTTTTTGCCAGTGGTTAACGAAACGATGCAATTATAACTTAGTCTGGGAACTAAGTAATGCTAACTGTAAACCTGGCATTTGAGATTTAATTCTACTTTACGTGACCGAGAAGGTTCTTTATGTTGCTGGAATGCTGGTGTTAAGAATAACATCACACAATTGTATGTGAATCTAAAGTCTCACTCTAAACTACGTTCAGCACTAGGTAATCAGAATCACGGAATCAATCATATTTGAAACGATTAGTTAGACATACCGTTTTAACCCTGTGTTAGATGCGTTATACTAGGCCGGTTTTTTAATAAAACCTTTAGCCAATATTCCTGGCGTAATATTCGCTAGCGAGCTAGAATGAGCGTGATTTACAACCCCTATGAGCTTCGATTAAACAAGCTTTTGTAACGCAAACATTTTTATTCCCCTTAGCTAAGGGTGGTAATGGTGGCATTGGTTAGATTTGCAAATGGTTCGGTCCGTGATCTTTTTGTTTTCTTACTCAAGCTTGTCGATGGTTTGAAGTTTGTAATAATTAAAATCCAAATTTGTTCGTTCGTCTAAAATGATCACAGCGAGCACTTTCCAATGCTCCCGTTTACTTTCAGTGATACATTGGTTGAATCGTTCAAGAAAATATAAAATTCAATTTATCATTCACTTCGTTCTTGACTTGATTGATAGTACTGAAATCAAAATAAAACGTGTTAAGTTATTTTCACTCCTTCTTTCAATGCCAATTGCTTTGTTATGCGTAATTTGTTGGCCCAATTAGCGTTGTTTTTCGTTTTTCTTATGGCCAAGAATAACATAGGTATTGCCTGTTCAGCAATTTCATTGGTACAGTTTAATTCTACTTGAATGTTGTTTGTCACGAACTTTCCCGAGCAATATGGAAGCGACAGTTGGGCAACTACTTCCGCTCCCAATGCACCGGCAACTTTTAGGATCCCTTATAAATTCTTTACGGTGCGGAAAATTCGAGAAGAGTTGAAGTTTTGATATTTGTGAGATTCGAGAGTTTTAAACATTCTGTTTTGAAATTGGGTCGTTGCAATATTCATTCATGGAAATCGTTGACTTACAAACAGTAACGAATATTACTGAATTGACACTGTTACTGTCATATTATTTGATTTAACCATCTATCGATATTTTCATATACTTCTACAAACCAATCCCAGCTTTAAAGGTGAAAAGGAAAGCGAAGGGTTTTTTTCTGGTAATAAGAATAGTGTGTACCTCTACATTTTTCACGTAAAGATTGCTGACAATACAATTTGGGAGAGGAAAGTAACCATAGCAAACCCACTAACATAAATTAAATGCAACGTAAAGTAAAGTAAGTGTATTGGAAAAATAACCGTAGAGTTGGTCAGTTTAACAGCGCAAATGATTGCTTTTTATATACGCTCTAACCGGAGTCAAAAATATCAATTACTACTACTAAAAAAAGTATGAAGAACTAAGTAACTAATCTTTAGTGATCTTTCTTGACCTTGTGAATACACATTAAAACTACTTCTCATTTAGTCAGCACGTAGGTAAATTGTTTTATTAGGAAAAACGGAAAGAAAAAATGTTATTTGGGGCAGGTTGTTCTTTCACCACTTCTTATGTAATTATTTTATGTATTTAAATTGTAGTTCTAATATTTGATTTTCTTTTAAAGGTTTCCTAGTTAGTTAAAAAATTAACTCTACTTGCTAGTGTTACATTTTTAATGAACTTGGATAGTCCTTAATCTTTCCAATTCACTCATTCCTTCATCAAGTTAAAGTTTCGTATACCACAGTTTAAAATTGTTTTCGTTAAGCTTTCCCTAAGCAATCTAAGCATATCTAATTGCATCACGGGTTTGTTGCTGTGATGATATTGGCATGTCACCATTTAATGGAAGGTGAGCTAACACAAACCAGGCTTTACCGGGCTGGCAATGGACCAAATACCGAGGTGGCATTCCGAGCAAAGTTGCGGATAATGAAGTGCAATTGCCTTGCTCGTCTAAATTGAACTCTTATCATGTTACTGCGTTTTGGCAACAACTTCAATGATGCTTTTTCACTCTTAATATGTTTACTATAAGCCCAAAGAAAACTTAAATTACTAGCTTCTGCCCGCGACTTGGTCCACGTAGAATGGGACTTAAGAACTGATGTCGATAGCATATTTTGCAATAATTAATTACGTTGCCACTGACAGCATCGACATTTGACATGTTTATCGCTATCCCGCTGGAAAAGTAGGCTATGTTTTAATGTAGGTGTACCAGCTATCCCATGTCCAAATTTGATCCAAACCCGTCCAGCCGTTTCAGCGTGAAGAAGGAACTAATATATTCACTTACATCGTCACGAACTTTCGCATTTATTATATTAATAGGATTCAAATGTGAATGCATTCATACAGACACCATTAGATGTCTCTGAGTTGTTTAGGTGCTAACAATATTGGAACACGGCCGACTCCAGTATTGTCAATCGCATAACACAATATATGCTTGTTCAGACTTGCGCACCAAGCATTTCCGATGTAGTACCAGTACCTCATGGCGATGGTAGGTACAGTAACCTGTCTGCGTGGTAGAGTTGTTGAAAGCTCACAAAAATAATAAGTACCTATTCGAAAATTAAAAAAGTGACTAATATTTAAACATATCAATAAATTTCAATTATTTATTGGTAAAATTAACAATCTAATATTAAATATACCTTCCGAATCGGAAACTTTCGGCTCCTTGCCCAACTAAGTACTCGTAACATTTCCTCGATACGCATATAATCTTATGGATAATATCCATAAATCATATTCAAAGCTTTGTATTTTTATTTTATTGCTTCCGATCTCTACGTGCTACTTCTACGTATAAATAATGCAACACATAGTGACAAATTAGGCTTAATAATCAAGCAGGACGACAAACTATCGGGTATTATAGCGGCTAATGTATCTAAATTTCTTGAATGTCACTAGCAATACACACGACTGTAAATAATTACTAGGTTCTATCACAGTTATTTATAGCATTTGTCCTCCTCCGTTCTGACTGATGCCTGAGAAACACGCGATGCTTCGTGTGACGTACAAATTGCCGCAAGAACTTGAGTTTGAGTACTCTGTGATAACAGCCACCAAAACTATATATTCTGCTAAATATCGCTAGTGACATTGATCGCAAAATTTCGGAGTATTAGTGAGAGAATGATACATATGCGGTTAACTGGGGTTGGGATGAGACAATGTAAGTATCGACCGAATGGCGAATTTAACGTGAAAGACATCCATTCAAATGTTATATCTAGTTATACTGTCTGTGGAACTTAGGACTTAACTTGAAAAACATGCATTTAAAAACTAACCTCCTTATTCGTAAACCCTAGCTAATTTTATGTATTCAGGCTTTACTTTGCGCAGGTTCCTTCAAGTATACTTCATGTAGCAAAGTAAATTTTCAAAATAGCAGTAAAAGGTAATACAGTCATAATAATAATAGTAAATTACGGGGAAATTACGGGCACAAGAGGCATTGCATCTTAGTCCTCTAGGTTGGCAACGCATCTGCAATCCCTCCGGGGTTGCGGGTGTCTATGGGCAGTGGTGATCACTTACCATCAGGTGACCCACTTGCTCGTTTGCCTTCCTATTCATATATATAAAAAAAAAAGTAATATCAGTGTGTGCTGTCTAGTCCCCCTTTGTGTATTTTTTTGTAATTTTGTGCGCATGTCGCCTCCATTAGGGTTATTGTTCTAAGTTTTCGTGACTACGTGTGACTTGCAACTTCGGATTACTTAGCTCACCCCTGTTGATACAGTAACGAAATATATATGAACATTTGTTATGTTGTAGTTTTGTTATTATTTATTGGAGTGACTCAACTTTTTGTTGATTTTGCTATGTACCTACCTATTTGTTCCGGAAACAAAGAAATAAAATTTAAACCAAAGCAGATTACAAATGAAATCAAATTTTATTTAATTTCTTCAAACACTACAGGAAAAGTATCGGTTATAATATAGTTTGCCATCTGGCATGATTTAACCTTATAAAATATTTACGTTAAATATATTGAATTTTGGATTAGTAAATTGGTTTTTCGAAGCAGCCAAGGAAGGTGTTTTAACTGTGGGATTGAAAGATCACCGCTCTTTTGAACAATCGTTTAATCGAACGGAAAGTCATTATTGAAAAATTCACCAAATGGTAGCAATAAAGCTTGGTCAAGTCAACGAGAAATAACGAACATCATAATGTGATACGATCAAAAAACATGACCCTTTTGCAGCCGGATAAAAAGAAGCGAAATCCCCTGCGACTAAATTGGTTTTTGACAAAAGAGTCGGCTTGCGCGTTATCCCTCTTACAGAGCCATTCGTCCATTTCTGTGGATAACAGTAACAGTCAGACATTGGGGGCCAGACTGCAATCTGTATCGACGATGCGACGAATTTTATACCACATTAACCGGGATAACTACCAATTTTTGATACTAGTAAGCTCATATAGCCAGCTGTAGACGTCACGAAAATTAATGGAAGAAAAAGTAGTTGGGACGAAAATGATTGTGGCATTTTTGATTTTTTTTTAAATTAGATTTTTTGAGTTTTCAGTTCCAATGAAATTATTACGATATTTATACAGTGCTTCTATTTGCTTGATGTCTCTCGGCAAATTTTGCTTTTCATATGACTGACGTCTGAACTGAAGAAACACGAAGTTTGTCGAGAAATATTAAGGAACTAGAAGCACTGTAGGTAATACAGGAGTATAAGAACGCTAAACGGTGACTTACAACACAAATGCTTGATTGTAAGTCTTTCATTTTGATGCCACAAAATAAAGAAGTTCACACTCCAGAGAACTCTTAATCATAACTTTCAATTGTTCCCGAAAACAATTGTCTATATAAGTACCTATTCCATTACCACATCGACAAGTTCTTATCAGTACCTTTTCAAAGGAAACTATGTAATGACAAATACCTACGCCCAAACTTTTCCCATTTAAGTTTTGTTCGGAAAGTGTTTGAATGAAAACTGGTGAATTATCCCTAATTTACTCAAAGGATAGTTAACGTCTCTGCTCATCGGGCACCCAATGAAGCGAGGAGACGCTTGCACTGGTAGACACAGTAATAAAATGAAAATAAATCAGTCTTAGACTTAACTGCAGTTCTATGTGAAGCTTACAGTGAGAACACCAGTTGTGGTAATGTCTTAGCATGGCGGTGGATCTTGTCATAATAACGCGTATTCATGTAGCTGAAACAGCGTGCAGTGACAGCGCTTTAAAATAATACGATTTTGGGCGTCAGAGGTTTAACAACTGTTGTGAATATCTTCTATGTAAATAAAAATAAATGTTGCTAAGCGCAAAATTCGAGACCAGCTGGACCAACTCGGCTTTTAGTTGTGTTTGTTACTGTTTAAACTGGGTTTGTATGAAATACATTATTTAAAGAAAAAATTGCAGCGGGGACGAATCCCCGGGCTACAGCTAGCTCTAACCTAAAAATAAAGCCGTTCTAATGAATTGAGTGTGTCGTTTGTTGATGGTTTCGTGCATCACACAAGGTCAAATGAGGGGTAAATTCCGCAACGAGGGAATTGTGTCTATGAAGTCTAGCACGCAACACACTAATGAAATAAAACCTAATTATGAAGCAATTTCGCTATATGCCATTATTAATGTACGGTGGATGACCTGCTTTATACACGGTATTTAGAGTTCACTTAGCATTTTATTATGAACTATATTTAAGTTAAATATTTTAAAAATATACTCCAGAGAAAAAAAACTCTATCATAAATCTTATGCAATTCTCCGCCTATAGTTAATCTATCGACAAGAACCATTGAAAGAATATTGTTAATTAAGCAACATTTGTTGATTATTTTGTTTAATAAGTCTTTTAACCTGGGAATCACAGTGCGGAAATGCGGGTGCTAGCTCGCGCCAAAAACTACATTAACGTTAAGTGTGAAATGTTATTTTTTAATAAATGTAACAAGAGCAAGGCTTTATGCCAACAATTATGTTATGATTTAATGCAAATTAACCCATATGACAACGCGTAAATTTTGTGAAGTAAGTTGAACACAAACAATGCAACATTTTTTATTAGATACTGCGCCAGTACTCATACATCGTGAAAAAAATATTTTAAATACAAATTAAAGGTACCTACACAATAGACGGTGTAAGCGATATCTCATATAAATATCCATTAGACAGCAGAAAGGAGTTAATAAACAACAGAGTTGAGCGTGTGATTTTACTTGATTTCTCTATGCAGTAACAGTAGAACTTTCCATGCTTACTACGTAATAGTTTTACTGTGTCAGTGGTCGCTGCGCACCCTTAACAATATTCTTGGCAAACTCTGTGAGCAAACACAGGGAATTTAGTTTCAGACTGCCGACAAATTTACATTGTTCGTTGCCTCCGGTTTCGGTTGAGGCTTAATAATCATATATTGCACATTCCTTTTAGGATGTTTGATTGCCAAGGCGAACTCGAGTAGCTGTAATATAATAGTAATATTCAGTATTTTATTTACGAACAACGAAGGTCCACAATTAGGTTATGTACACACTTATGAAAAATAAAATAAGCTATAGCTTACGTTTCAACGTTGAAGTTTTATGAAGTACGAATTAAGGGTAAAGACCTAGTAGTTAAACAGTTTACTGTCAAAGATTGCAGAAATAAAATATATAAAAGTTAAATAAAAGTAGCAGCGTTGACCCAAAAGTTTGTGTGGCATTACGCCACGCTCTGTCTGTTGCTTACTTTTTTTATCCGTGACTGACTTAGTGCTTTTCCTTGGCGTGAAGGTATTTTTCAGCATTCCATACAAACACTACATTTACAACCATACTTATATACTGGAACCTTATACGTATGCCTTCCCCGTAGGGCAGTATAAAAAACATGATACGAGAGAAAATGTAGCTATGAACAATTTTCCTGCCCACTTTTACGGATTTTAATGTCTCTAATACATCTTCGAAGGATAATATAAAAGTTTATTTCGCGTAAAATTGTTCCGTGTAACCGGAAGATCTTGCGTTTTCAAATCCATTTAGCTGACTGTATGAAATGTAAAACAGTATGTAAGCAACGGTTAAAATACAAATTTATGGGCCATCGAACATCTGTACTTTCGAACTATACAATAAGTATTTAATTTACATGATTATGAACTCATGAAGTAGGTACAAATATGCTTTGTTAAACGCCATTAAATTTTAAGTCAAAGAATGAGTTGCCGTAAGAATCATCAAAATCCGTCAACACTTTTTGTTTCTAGAGCACCGCAAAGGAACAAACATCAGTCAAACTAATATATTGATCTAATGACGCAGAAGACACTAGATTCTTCGCTTTGTAAAATACGTACGTTTATGGTGATGAAAAAGTCTGCGAATTACTCGCAAAAACTCGTTAGGTATTCGAAAAAAAATACACAATATCATGAAAGAAGCTTAAATACAATTATTCATTTTTCTATTTCCCCGTGCCCAACTCCTAATTAGTTTTGTCTGTCTTCAATTTCCGACCGAGGAGTAATTTGAAACCGAGTGCAGAGTCGACCACTGAGAACCGAACGAAAACTGGCAGCATTTCGTCGCAAATTGAAATGTATCTAAAAGCTCACTTCTGATATTAAATTTTGAGAATTCGCGTGCATTTGAGTTTGTACGGAGTTCATGAAACAGCGTGTTGCAGAATCTTTTGCGATAAAGTCACTGGTACGTTTTATGAAATATAGATGGTCGAAAACATTTCCGTTTCAAAACTTGCTTCAAAATAAGAAGTGATCGATACCTATGTTCTATTTTGAAGCTATGTGCGACACAGCTTAGTTCATTTCGAAAATATTTGACTCTACTTTTCAAGCATGTACTTCTTAGGTATCTATTTTTATTCCATCTTATATTAATAGATATGTGAATAATTTGAACGGCTTAAAATTGGTAAGCGCAAGAGTGGTTGGTCCAACTATTTTTTGAAATATTCAAGTCTCACGAAGATTCTTATGAAGAGAAAAATACATAGGTAGGTAGCTGACAAAAAACGCAAAGCTTTTGATCGGGAAATATATTAATAATATTAAAATTATACATCTAGTATCTGCCTTACATTTAAGGCTCTTTTAAAATCCACATAAAATTGAAAATGAGTAGGCATTTGCATAAAAGACTGCACGTCCGCGTCGCAAAAGTGCTCAAAGCCAGACTATTTAAATATTTCACCGTCTATCTCAGGAGCCTCCCCCTTAAATCGATGGTGCGAGGCGACCCCCACATTTATACCTAATGCGTTTTTTCCCTCGTTTGTTTATGAAACTGCCCGCGGCGGGTCCTTGTACAGTCAAGTGTAATAATATGTATCTAGACAAAGTTTCAAAAATAAGTACCATACGCACTTACACAAGCGTAATAAGGTCGTGGGACATATTTTTGAGAAGTTCCTATCGATACTTATTTTTGCACTTGACCGTACTTTGGTATAATATGCCTTGATAAGTTTTGATGTAGGCAAGGTAAGTTATTTGATTAATATTTTCTACGAACTTCAGATAAATTGAGTTAAACATTCAGAATTCTCCGCAGCCGAAGTCCCGGGAAACGCAGTAGTAAAGTACCTTAAATAAAACTGTCATAAATCGTTTTAAAGGTTACGATACCAGGACATACACTGATGGATATTCCTTATTTTGCAAAAGTTTTCGGTTCCTTCGTATTATGCCTGAGAATCCAATTTCTGAGCCGCAAATTAGATTCGTGAATCCATTCTGTCGACGCCACGAATTTACACTTAATCAAACAAACAGAATTAATTTCATATTAGCTTCGTCTAATTTTCTTGAAAGTGATTCATATGAACTGGTGTAAGTTACGTAAATAAACAACAGCTAGACACAATTACAACTAAAGATTTCGACATCCTAGCATATAGGCCAAGTCGTCTTAGTGCCAAATGGTACGATAGTAAAAGCATGTACCGATACTTGTTGACGCGACTATCTTGCTTGTATCACTTAAAATAGCTGGACGAACTGCTGACATCTGACACATTGTGTAATAAGGAGGTAGAAAGATAGTTAAAGCAATTGGCATTGTTCATTTTTTTTAGTATGCTCCAATTCGAAAACCATTTCGAGGAAAACCATCATTTATCCGATTTATCTTGTCCGATTTCAAAAATACTTTATGATTGCAGATATTTTTGTAAAAGTACTTTGAACCTTTCTTTGACCGAACGGCCCGGTTTTTAGACAGAATCCAGCATCGAATGTTTGCCACAAAAATTAAAAAAAAAGTTTACCTACGGCAACTGTCTCGTGTCACTGTCAAATCGACAAAACCATAGACAAAGCCGTTTTTTTTATAGCCAGCCGAACGAAGGCGATTGGGATTCTGTCTAAATTCACGAATTATCAAACAGCGAAAAAATATTTATTATTAATTAACAAAGCTACGTAAAAGCATAATATTCAAATTAGTTGCTTGAAATAGTCCATTTTATCAAATAAAGGTGTTAAAGGCACAGCTTAAAAAAAATGAACAATGCCAATTGCGAGCGCCCACGCTTTAGTGATGTCTTCAGCGTAAATAATCCTCGAACTGCACCCTTGCAAGTACGCTAACTAGCTCGTCGAAATATAGCGGGCTATTAAGAGTTAGATACTACAGTATCTTACGGCGTACGGGGCGGAAAAGGTGCTCTTAAATATATAAACATGCGCTAACCCAACACTTTTAACAATGGAGTCTTGATTACATAATATTGAGTAGTGTTGCCGCTCGATAGTCCACTATCAATAGTGTTTCGATAGCCTATCGATAGTGTTTTGATAGTTTGAGCATAGACAATAGTAACGCTAGTATCGATAGCTCTTTTCGTGCAATACTGGTAAGCAGCAATACTATCGATATTATAGTACAGACAACTATGATGATTATTAATAGTATCGATAGTTTTGAACAACGGTTTTTGCCTTCATTTCAATAGTATCGGTTGGATCTATTCTAGCAGGTGGGTATAATGAGTACAAAATTCTATTCTGCCACTCACCTTTACATTGCAATCTTGCAACCGGTATCTAAATATTAGTCACTATCGATTGCACAAAACTATCGATAGTATATATAGTAACAATACTATCAATAATTTTCATAGTTGTCTGTAAAATACTACCGATATTATCTATAGTATTGCTGCTTACCAATAGTATTGCACGAAAAGCGCTATCGATACCATCGATACGTATCGATAGTACGGCATTTTTCCGTTAAAACTATTGATAGGGAAACTATCGATTTTGCGGCAACGCTTATATTGTGCACGTATGTATGTGATTGCCCCCATACAAGGTCTGTTAGAATTTTCCGGAATATTTTAACAGTTGTTTTGATTACTTCCATGCTGGTCTGGAAGCAAAGAAAAAACATAGAATGTACCAGTTGCTTCTCTTCCCGCGCAAATGGTAAAAACCCATTGAGGGAATGGGCGAAAATCATAGGAATCATGTTATAGGCGATGCGGCTAGCAACCCATCACTATTTTGATTACACTTTCCACCTCTACGCCCTCGGTGTCTTGCTAAACGTGGCCTGTTGGTCTTGTGACCTCTGTCTACCCCGTAAAGGATAAAGACGTGATTTGTGTATGTGTATTATATATGTATAAACTCGTATGTGGTTTGATTACTTTGGATGAACACCCTTGTAAATGTTTTACAGGATTTTTAATCGTGATTAGCAAATGTTTCCGTACATTGGTCGATGTTTAAAGTGTACGGCGTCAAAGGGTAAGACTTAATTTTGAATCCACAATTAAAATGGGAAATCTTTACAAGTGTGTTCCATGCCAATAACCCAAGGTACTCAAATATTCTAGAACAACTTAATTTCAAAACAAAACACGGCGCTATAAACAAGAAAAAACGTCGCATTTTTCTACGCGGGAACAAAGTACGCAGGCGTTCGGTTACCTCGTTAAGGTGTAACCGGATTGTCTCCACTTGCCGCCTGCGGTCAGAGCTACTGTCTTTGTTAAAACCATAATACGCCCTACAATACAACCAACGTGCCCATGTTTCCGGATTTCAGTATTTTTAGGATGAAAATGTTGTTTTTTAAATTCAGAAATAAAAGACCCCCTCCTTCTGAATTTCATTCATATAGACAACAAATTAAAATCCTGTAGTTAATTCACAGATAATAATTAAAACAAAAGTTCGAACCTATTCCTAAGGGTTCTTTTTCGGATATCCTGTTTCAAGACATTGCCTTAACAACGATATGTAAGCTGTCAAATTAAGTCATTAGGTCCCTTTGACTTCATTTTATTTAATGCAACAGCATTCCCCCTCGACTTACTAATTTTGTATACCTTCCCTATAATTTGTCACGTCACACTGTACTATGCTATGTTCCACCGGGGCGTGTAATATTTTCCTGGCCATTTCGCATTTCGCTTTGCGTAACGCCACAGCCTGCTGTGATAATACATTTTACACTGGCTTTATGGCGACAGCACAATTTCGTATAAGTAGATACAACTAGATTTTACCCGCGGCTTCGCTCGCATAAACTGCGTACAGTAGCGGGCAATAAAGATGACACTTCGGTCTTTGGAAAGAGACAGTTGGCGTTAAGTAAGTTAGAGCGAGACAACGCTCTACGAAGCCGAAATTAGCCGAGAAGAGCGATGTGCAATCTTCATGGCCGGGTCGGTATTTCCGGGATGAAAATTTCGTATGCCCGTTTCTGGGTCATTATTTATCAATGAGAAAAACTATTTACGTGTGATAAAAAGGTATCAAAAAATCATCAATTTTGCACATTTGTAATACATATTAGTAGGAAGTGAATATTGACATCGAACATGGATTTATTAAATCACTAGTCATCGCGAAATTATGTATTAGAGCCGAGAAAATGAAACCTAGATAATTGTAACAATTAAATTTAATTAAATGAAGCATGAATTATTACCTATATTCGGTCAAGTTATGTATTGTGTTGTGGCTCCCAGTTATTTGTAATCTTTAAACTCACTCGTTCGCCCCTAATATAATACTCCTCTCATCCACTCAAAGGTTGACTGGAAGAGATCCCTTAAATGGTCCGCCTTTGTGCATGGATGTCACTGTTTGTCAATTGTATTTATTTTATGTTAATTTCACACAATAAAGAGTGCGTACAAATAATATTTTTAAAATCCAATTTGAAGAAGAGATGGCGTCAATAGGTATCAAATTGAAGCTTTTTTTTTCAGAAACAATATGGCGGCCACAAATAAAGAGCAATTTGTCGAAAATACACGGAGGGTCTCGAGTGCCCGCTACGTTCAATAAAATAGATTTTATTTAGATTTATTGTACCCTTATTTCTTGTTATTGTTACTATATGTGTATTATTATAGCTGGGAAATGTTTTGATTTGGACATTAATGCCCTGTAACTAAATAAATAAGAAACTAAATATGACAATTACAATGCTACAGCTGTGAGATGTAGAATAAAAAATACATAGGTATACCTAAAACTTAGATTGTATGAACTTAAATAAGATAACTTTTTGTGTAAAAAATCATTTTTAACACAGCCATTTGGTTTTATGCTGTGTAAAGATGTACCTAACAGTGTTAAAAGTACCTGTGTGACAGTGTATTATTCAAGGTAATTTAACTCCAGAATAAAACATGGCGGTCAACCCGCTAAAGGGTGGACAACCCCCCAACTTTTCTAATTACAACTTTTTCTTCTGACTCTCAGATCTGCTTCTAAGTCCCTGTACAATATTCAAGTCAAACACAGACTACACTTAGGGCTGTTCTTTCAGATTTATCCGATTTTCAACGAAAATGTACTTGTATTTAAGGAGATAATTTTGACAAAATGTTAATTGCTTCCTCTGTGTTACGAAATTTAAGTTATATTTTGTAAGTATCGCCTACTTTCGTAGCACAAATGAAGACTCGTTAAACACTTAAGTAACCACGTAGGTACCTACACACTTTAAAAAACGACTCATTCATTCACGCATGATAGGTAGGTAATTAGTGTATTAATTAGACGATAAGACACAATTAACTTCGATTTCTTTAATAGACAGACATAGACATAACTTTATGCGACATCAAGAAATACACAGACTCTTAAACTAATACAAAAAACATACTCAGTTGATGATGCCGAATAGGAATACTTACTTCTAATTCATCTTTCTTTTTTCCCGCTTTTCGAGCTCCCAACCATTATCTTGAGATTAATTCTTAAACTCGGAAGTTTCGGTTCCCTTAATACATAAAAGGCAACAGGGTAATTATTAGGAAAAGTTGGGCGTCCGCTTATCAGGCTTTAACTTTTATCGAGCAGTCTGCCGACAGATGGTCTGGTCGATAATGCCAGATAGAAGACTTTAATTTAATGCCGACAATAGCTTTGCCAGCGACTTCGATCGCGCAGATGATGAAGTGTAAATAGATATCTTGAGACAATTTAACCAGTAGAGATAGTAGAAAAATACATACCTGAATACAAACAATAAAATCCATGACTCGAATACTAAAATTTCTAAGTATTCGTCATTCACGCGTCGGAAATATCAAATGAGAATATGAATTTGGTTAAGGCAATACGGGTTCGTTTTCGAGAAAAAAGAAGCGTTTACCATATTATTACTTATAAATTTAAACTACCAGGACACCAATTTTCGTAGGTTTATGATATCTAGCTTCAAAAGTTACGAAATTTCATGCAAACGTCCTTTTCGTCCCAATTTATTAAAGTCCCATAAACATTGTTATTTTATATCGGTTTATACCATTTTTACGAATGACAAAAAAATTACTAAATTTAGTTAATTTCTTTGATTGTACAGGGAAAGACTTCTATTCTGAAATATGATTCTGTTATAAATTCACGTGACAAATGTTCCTATTCCTACCAAGAAACAAATGGTGGAGAAGAATATAGTATGCAAGTTACCATTCCGCCCTCGTCCGGGCCACATGTTGCAACGGGGATGAGAATATACAAGCAATATTTAACTTTCAACATACAAGTTTTCCTAACACATATTCGTGTTGCCTCCCCCTGCTTCGACCACTTGGGTATATCATATCATGGAATGAATGGAATGTAAAAATGGGACTGCAAACATTGTACCTAACTGAAAATAAGAAAAACATTGCTCCAGCAACAGAATTTCGTTTGAATTTGGTAAATACCGCACGCGGGGTCCATTTTTTTGTGTGATTTGTAGTTTATAGTTGTCCCCACCTTCTATATCTAAGTACATATATTTATTTTTATTATTTATTATAAATTTCACGGCATGTTTTTCATGTTTTGCAATCGGGCTTTGTATGGGGGTATTTTTAATGTGTCAAGGTAGGTACCTACATTACGTTGTATAGGGAGTCAATCCTTCGCTGTTGTGTTATGCTTCAAACCTATTGACACAGACAAAAGATCTTAACCTTATCCGCCATTAATCTTGCAAAATAAGACCCCTGATCCTTCCCCATTGAAGCCCGAGATCGTTTGCAAGCCTTTGAACTCGTTTTATTTATTAAGTATCTATTTACTTACCTTCAGACTTCAAAGAAAATGCTCATTAAATAAGGAAGCGCAGGCTGAATATCTTCGTCCGATAGCTGTTAGCCTATAGGCCTGGCCAACTACGTGCAACCGGCAAGCTTCGAGCGTTTTCTGTGTTCATTGCGTGTGGTTCTAAGTGACTAATATGCAGCGAGCGTCTCAGCCGCGCAATGGAATGGCGAGCTAGCCGCGTCGCCGGACGACGTCTTCCATAGCGGCCAGGTCACTATTTCACCAACGCGACAATTGTCGGACATAAGTGCCCCGGTTTACATTACAAACTCGACATTAGTACACCGATTAGGTTCATATTGGCTGCGCATTGTATTATGAATTGTCATTTGTCATCTATTTACTAAAAACTCGATTTTGCCACTGTCTACGACATGAGTGTCTTCGAGAAAAGAATGTGCTGTTCGCTCAAACCCTGGTGACGTATGAGCGACTCTTGCGGTTGCTGGTTCCCGTGGATGATGCCTAGTTGCCTCCTTATTTCAATAATAAAGTACCCTGACTTAAAAATGCGTAAAAATAATTGTTATAGTCCCAAACAACCCCTAACCGTGAAAGATGAGACACCTTCCTCCCCCTTTACGAAAATCACGTGATTAATGATTGTCCCGTACAGATATTAACTCCGGAGTGGACTTAGCCTTAGTTTTCCGAGAAGCAGGGTAAACAAACCTCAACAAAATGAAGAAAAATCGTTGCTTGGAGTAGATGGTGGGCTGCAATTTATTTGAATAAAAATTTGCTTCTGCTATGTGAAATTCAACCTATCCCCTTCGTCATAAGAATCGGAGGTAGATCGGTGTCCGTGTCAGAAAACTTACTGGATAGAAGTGAGACCGACAAATATTTCGCTATCGCTCGTTTTTTGTACTTAATTAAATTAGCGGACGATATTGAGAAATTAAATGTAGTTGTTTAAATTGCCATATTACAAACCTAAGAGGTGCTGTTATAGGGTTAGATTTAATGTTGCACTAGTAACCCTTCATCTATAGCAATAGATTATAGTACATTATGATACAAGTGTGCTATGTTGGTAATTACACAAGAGGCGTATTGTACGCGCGAGCGCGAGCGAGCGCGGGTAAGAGAGCCGAGATTGTGTAATTACCAAAGCACACGCGTCGCATACGACGTTTTTCAACACATTTGCGAGGAAAAATAAATAAAATTTAGTTAATAAAAGGACTTTAAGAACTTTAGTTTACCTTTGTTACCAGACATTGCTTACCTGGAGCTGCTTTAGAACTTTACTTTATCATTTTGGTAATTAACACCTTGGAATTCTTACTGATATAACTGTCCGAACATTGTTCGAATATATTTTAGTATTTCCAGCGACGGACACTACATTTCTTTATTAATTGAACTAGTAATTTTTAAAGTAATAAAATAACAAAGTCTGAATCAACAATATCAGTGAAAAATGGCGGCAGATATTATTTCTCCGCGCCAATCCGCACGCAGCACTCGCGCATGCGCGCTGTGCACTTAGCACGCGCGTGACGAAGACACTGACAACAGACTGCTAAACAGCCTAATATTAAAATTATAATAAAATAATTAATCAATGCCTTAAATATGCAAATTATGGTCCCTTTTTAGATAAAAATGAATAATTTGTCGAAATTAAATGTTTATTTATCATATTTAAACTAAAATAGTTTAATATTCACGAAAATATTCCTTGTTCCTATTGATACTGAACCGTTTGCTGAGATTAAAAAAAAATTATATTACCGCACTCGTGCGGTAACATTATTACAGCACTTGTGCGTAATAAGCTATATTATGAGTTTAAATGCGGTGCAATAAGACTCAATTTACGAGCAACTGTGTTGAAAAGTATTGTTCTTTCTTTTTGTCTTATTTCACCCTTGTCACCAACAAACGATGTAATTTGTATAAACTATCATCAACCTTCACCCTTGGCACTTCATTTGGTCAAGAAACAAACGAAAACGCCTAACGTTGAACAAACATTCGACTTTCCATTGTAATGGGCGCTGTGGCTCAGACTGGACCATTGTGGGCCACCGTGGGCCATTGTGCTGGCGCTGGCGTTGATTTTAAGCGCCGGACAATGGGAAATGCGGGTAAAATTCGTCGTTTCAACATTGTACGAGCGGCGGGAAAAGGACAATGCAAACTTGACTTTTATCTTTTAGTACTGTGATTGTTTTTGTGCTCAAAAATTGTGATAATCCTACAATTCTCAGGCTTAAAGAGAGTCCTTTATAATGTTTTTTTTTTGTGATATTTGATAAAATTATGAATCTGAAATGAAAAAAATAGACCAATTTAAATTTACTGCGTTGCCGTTTCGGAATGTTATTTGTCTAAGTCCCGACCCCGTGGAGAAATCGAAAGCTATTTACATGCTAAGTCATATCGAAATGGTCCAATCGTTTTAGCGTGAAAAAGTAACGAAAAATCCGGCCCATAGCCCGAAGTTTTAACCGGAGATAAGTCCCAATAAACCTATAGTCATGTTTTGCTGGACAAACTCTTACCACTTGATTGTTTCTGACCTTTTGCCTGCACTAGCTTCTACATCAAACCACTAATTTCTTGGAGACTAGGAAACCCTTTGGTACACCTTTATAATTTTCAAAGTTCCCTACCTGTTCTATTACCTGTCTTAGGGCCTGTTCCACCACTGCCTGTTAAATTCTTGGTATCTATGTCAGATATCGATTATGCTATCTTTGTCTGTTTTATAGTAATAAGCGACGCCGCCGATATCTGTCACAGGTATTAGAACAGAAATTTAATAGGGGCTGATGAAACGGCAGCTACCGATCCGTGGTCCAACTAATGCGTCCAACCCGAAAACATGCTGCCATTATTTTGAATAACTCAATAATATTTTAACACAATAATAAGTATTGGGGTAAATTCGAAATTGGGGGAATTCCGAAATTTTTCGATATCCACTAAACGGAGAACAATTCCATAATCTGGCAACGCTTATCTAGAAGCCAAAGAAATTGGAGCTTCTAGGTAAGCGTTGCTAGATTATGTTATTGCTCCCGTTTAGAGGATATCCACGTGTTTCGAAATTCCCCCAATTTCGAATTTACCCCAATGCACTATAGGTTATTTAGGTATCTTCATTTGCCCCAAGGGTAAAATACCCCGATAAAGATCAGCTGGACGAACTGTAGTTGGATGACGGGTCGGGAGCGGAAACTGGCTCTTATTCTGCCAAATTTCAAGTCCTTTCTTGAAACCAGAGAGCTTCACTGTAAAGTATAAAAAAGAAAGAAAGGAAAGATGGTAAATAAGAAACTGTAGTGTCCTAGAGCTTCTGCAGCTCGAGTGGCCAATTAAGCTAGAGCAGCTCTCCCGTGCTCCAGTCCTTCGACATTTTATGGAAGGACCGTAATGCGCTCTGTAAGGGTGGCATTTTTGCAACATTTGCTTGGGATTTTTTACTAGGGTAATTTAGATGTAGAGTAGATTAATACATACATACTTAAAATCACGTCTCTTTCCCTTACAGGGTAGACAGAGCCTAAGGTAACAATACCTAAAGGCCGCGTTTAGTATTATTAGTTATTATAATATTGTATGAGTATAACGTACACTTCTTTGACGTACGCGTAAAACCTCATAATTCACAACACCAACGATATTTCATACTTCACGACACGACAAGACTGAAAGCCTTAAGAGTTACTCGGTCGACACTCGACCGGGTAACTCTTCAGGATATTATTAAAGGGCACTGACCTTTAGGAAAACGTAAACTGACAAACTATTGATACCCGGTTTAAAACTTTCAAAATAGGTATGAAGAATTTCTGTGGACGAGGGCAGAAGCAGAATCTAGTAGAATGTGTATTTTTTGCCAATTCTCGTATCATCGGCAATCTTTGTGTTGTGGCTATCTCCTTTCTTTAAACGTTTAAATCTGATAGAGACCAGCATAAGTCGGTTGACCTGTAGGTTTATTGTCTAACTCGCTCGCAATCGCCATCGTGTTAATTTGGACAGTTCCTGTATGAATGTGACAGCTAGCTGATTCCGATGCCAATTATCAGCCCATACGTGAACTGTCAAAATGAACACGATGGCGATTCCGAGCGAGTTAGACAATAAGCCTACCTACTGAATTTACAAGTCTCTATATTGGCGCTAAGATTAAGTGACATTTGCGAAGTAGGCTAACATTTAATTTAAGCCTTATTTTGTAAGAATAGGTACACATATTTTTACCACTTTCTAATATTTAGGTATTTTCGAGCGCAGCCACTGGTAAAAAGATAGTCCTAACTTCTTAATCTTAACTAATATCATAAATGCGGACGAGTTTGTTTGCTACACTTTCACACGTAAACTACTCAACCAATCGAGTTAAAATTTGGTACGGAGATTGTTTGAGACCCTGGGAAGGGCGTAGTAGGTATAGTTTTTATCCCGGAAAATTGTGCTGGCGCGAGATATACGAATTACCCGTAGACGAAGTTGCGGGCAACAGCTAGTATTACAGCTAGTATATAATTTAACATTTTCCCGCAACGAAAGCTTTTGGAATACCGTTATCGCTCCCCTTATTACGCAAACTCCGAATTTAATAAGCGTTTTAATTATATAGGAACGCGGAGAATGCTTTCCTTGGACTACTTAATTATAATTAACTAAGTCGTGTTAGGATGTTAACTTCATTTCGTCATGTGACTTAGAGATTAAAAGAATTAAGATTAGCAACATTAATATTGAAAACCTAATTTACCTTTACAGAGTTTTTATTATCTTGCTCTCCCATCTTTCCTTCCATGCTGGTCTGGGAGCAAAGGAAAAACATAGAACTGGTTGCTTCTCTTCCCGCGCAGATGGTAAAAGCCCGTCGAGGGAATGGGCCAAAATCTTATAAGAATCATGTTAAAGGCGATGCGGCTACCCATCACTATTTTGATTCGCCTTTTCACCTTTACGCCCCACCTATCTATGCTAAGCGTGGCGTTTCGGTCTTGTTACCTTGGGCTCTGTCTACCCCGTAAGAGATGAAGACGTGATTTATGTATGTATGTATTATCTTGCAAGATACTTTTGGGTTTCGGTTGAATTAAAAATTGCAAATATTTCGCTCAGCCTCAGCGCCTCTGGCGTAAGTCTCAATTTTTCTTACACAAAAAACGTCCCAAACGCGTTCACGTTTTTATTTTTGTTCTTCCGCAATAAATATGATCACATAATATTCTGTATTATTAACCCCCTGATTCATAAACGCTCTGTAGGCTTTTGCTAACTTAGCAATCGTTTGTCCTTATGTCACTTTGACATTTGCCTTTCACAGATAAGGACAAACGATTGCTAAGTTAGCAGAAGCCCACAGAGCGTTTATGAATAAGGGGGTAAGACTTTAAAATCACTGACGTAAATTACAAAGGCTTCATGAGTCTTAAGGCTTAAAACCCTTAGGAAGTGCAAATCGTGGGCTTAACCCTTAAAGGGGTGGCTGCCCCTTTGATGGTAGCATTCTCGCTGCTACACGGTTACACAACTCCGGGATAATGATGTTCCTTTACATCAACATCTTTGTACTTTTTTACCTTTTTTGGTGAAACACGGTTACGAAACGGTGTTTCGCTTTTTAAATCCCCGCAAAAGGGTTAGGATTGAAATACACGCTTCGTTTTTATTTTTATGTTGGCCTTCGTTATTTGAAATACTATACGAACATTCTGTTTGCCTCCGGATATCAAAGATTATTTTGATGAGAGTGGTTTTCTTAATTTAAATAACAAAATCTACTATAATCGTTCAATTTGAGAGTCGGAATAGTGGTATAGTATAGTGTAGGTAGAGCCTTAGAGCGACTTTCCCAGACTTTTAGTGAAATTTGGTACAGAGATAGTTTCAGTACCGGGGTAGGACATAGGATAGTTTTTATCTTAAATTGCATAGTTCCCGCGCGATACCGATAAACGAATTTTGCGCAGACGGAGTCGCAAGTAACCGCTAGATAATAATATGAAAGATAATTGACGCTTAGGGAGGTTACAAACTCGTAGATCATCACTCACAACAGCTCTTAATAAAGTGCGCTTATAATTTATTCGTTTTTTTTCTGTCGGGTTAGGTTAGGTTACATACAACGAGGTTTTAATGTCTGTTTATTTTTGTTGCAGGTAAGGCCATAAATCAGCTGCATGGCATGATAAGTAGAAGAGTGACATTCGCACCGCCACGGTAAGATTCCACCCCTGAACGGCCCATGAAGAATAATAAATACTACCCTACTTTTTCTTCTTTGTTCTGATCTACAGACATTAGCCGAGATCGTTTGTCATTCCACTACGCAACTAACTAGAATGCAGAATAAAAGATCTTTGGCCAAGGGTTTCCTTTTTGTAATAAATTTTAGTGTTATTTATTATTCTTATGACCTGTTTACACGTGGTGGTGGTAATGTGTTGTTGTGTGGCGTTTTTATTTTTGTGTCTGTCTTTAAAACTACTGTACGCTAATACTACATTCTAAGGTTAACAAACTTATAATGATTGGTGACAAAATTATTCAAACTCCGACATGTATTAGAATAGGGGTTCATTAACTTATTTACTACGCGCCCCCTTTCTAAGAAAACCGCGCCCCTAGATATGGTTATACGAAAACAGAAAAACACTGTTAAAACATCAGAGTATTAAGATGTAATGGCGTAAGACTTTAACGCAGGTAATGGTTAAATAAAGTATTTGCCATAATAGTGGTCCACGCCCCTTTTTGCAGGTATCTGCGCCCCCCTCGGGTGGCGCGCCCACCACTTTGAAAAATGTATTAGAATGTATATACAAGTAAATAAGATACGGTATCCCATGAGTCAGATAAGGACTGCTAAAAACGTTTAATGTGATAGCTTTCGTATTTTTACCTGACTTCAAAAAAGTCCTCAATTCGTCGGAATCTTTTATTATTCCACTTTAATGGTAATTAAGAGCGAACGTGGACCTACCTCAAGCTAACCTCGAACAACGCAATAACTCAATCGCATTGATTCGGCTGATCGGTTGTCACGACAATACAAACTAATGGATGTTTTGACATTTGAGTCCGCGCCACGCGTTGTCGTGACGGGCCAGGGCCACAGTTGGAGCGAAGCGGACAAATAACTTATTTATTTTCATAAAACATAAAAATTTTATTAAGCCAAGTTATGATTTGCAAGAAAAAGCTTGCAAGTCTCATTACATTGCGGCTCTGGGTCGACGACTTCTAACCCGTTCGCATTACGGCTAAGCAATGTAATTAAACTAGTCTGAAGTTTCTAAACTGAGCTCTGTACAGTCAAGGGCATAAATATACGTATACCAAGACGTCAAAAACACCTATACACTTTTATGCCTCAAACAATAAGGTTGGTGACACATATTTGACATAATGACTGTATAGATATTTATGCCCACGAGTGTACAGTTTACAGCTGATGCCCAATGCAATGCGAGAATGTTCCAATAAATGCAATCAAAGTTTGAAGCTTTCTTTGCTAGTTTTGAATAATTCTAGACTAATGAACTCACTAAGAGCACAACAGAATAGGTTATTCCTCTGTAAAAGCCTAAAAGGTCGAAATTGCGGAGCGCGCGAGTGACGTGCAGTTCCTGAATTTAGTTAACTTGGAAAGCGACTCATTTAAAAAAGTTTGATTGTATTTATTTGAATTTCAAGCTTTGCAGTCAGGTTTTCTAACTACTAGACTATCCGGTCTAGACTATCGTAAAATGCATAGTAAGCCGTAAAATTTTATACCTTATATTTATTGTTACATCAGTGAGGACAGGTGTACAATATTGTGTGGTGTTTATACTTATATAACTGTAAGATTTTTGAGTAGATAAAAATATTGCATTAGATCCCACTCCGCTTCCGCTCAACGCTCTCGCTGTGGCTGCTGACTTATCGCTTGTCGCTCCGCTGACTTCCAGCCACGACTTGCACGAGGAAGTCACGCGTTCCCATGTAAGGGTGGCAAAGGCTGTCATGGCGCCGTTATAAATCGTAATGCATAAAATTATCAGTTATTAATATCTCCACGCTCACGATATTTCCAAAAGGGGTAGCTGTCTGCGGCTTCCGTGACTATAATAAAGAGCTAAGCCTCAAGTATTACGTTATGCTGATGCTCCTTTGTTTTTTTAAAACCGGCCCCACACACGAGTTAACAAATTTTTCTACCCGGATCCTCATCATTCCGTGATGCGAGCTATTCCGCTATCATAGCAGGTGTTTTCAATCTTTCTACCTCTACCAGCTGTCACGTGACCTTGTTGTTATGCGATTTTTTTTATCGCCAAGCGTCATCTGTTTGAATGTGTCTGTACGAATCAATTACAAACTCCCGTGGAATATCTAGGCTGCTCACCAGGGACGAGAGAGAGGCGCTGTTTTTCAAATGATAGGTACTATCATATATAGATAGCGCTATATAAATGGATCAAATAAATATACGAGTATATACAGGGTGTTAGGTAATGAGTGGATAATCCTTGAACTATGGATAGAGGGCACTTAGGACGTTATAATAAAGCTAAAATAGGTTTAGTAAAAGTGGCACGGTTTCCGAGATATTCGGACTTTTAGGTTTTTTTCGAAAATGAACACCCTTGTTCAATGTTTTGATCATAGCACAATTTTAAACTAACTTTTTCAATTTTTTATGTTTGCTCAATATTCTTGAGTACTTGTATTTTCAGATAGGCATTACTATTTTTGTGAAACTACATGGGATTTAAAAAAAAAAAATCGCAAACTTAATTTTTGCCTTTTCAATCGTACATTGATCGAATTTTCAGCTCTCACGGTGAAAAAAAAATACACTACCGCCTAGTTGCCAATAAGCTTAAAAACATGCCGGTTTATTGACAATTTAAAAATGGTAATTATCTTTTGAATTTAAATTCAAAATGATAAAATAATAAAAAAAAATTCACGCTCACCCACATTTTTCCCGATTTACTTTTTGTATCACGGGCGTAGAACTCAAAATTTTTTGTTGCAAAAATAACATTATTGGCCACTTATTTAAATGCAAATGGCATTTAAATAATTCCAAAACTAAAAAACATGCCAACTGCCTTTTGTTTTTTTTTTCTACTTCGATTTTGAATTTCGCTAATTATTATTGCGTAATGAATGGTTAATTTTGCGTTTAGATCGTTGTGTTGAAGTTTTTTACTTTAATACTGCTTCGAATATAATACACACTGATAGAATATGCCCAAATGCATTACATTTATGGTGAGTTCCATGGCACAATTTCACCATTCATTATGCAATAATAGCGAAATTCAAAATCGAAGTAGAAAAAAAAACAAAAGGTAGTCAGTATGTTTTTAAATTTGGAATTATTTAAATGCCATTTCATTTAAATAAGTGGCCAATAATGTTATTTTTGCAACAAAAAATTTTGAGTTCTACGCCCGTGATACAAAAAGTAAATCGGGAAAAATGTGGGTGAGCGTGTATTTTTTTTTATTATTTTGTCATTTTGAATTTAAATTCAAAAGGTAATTACCATTTTTAAATTGTCACTAAACCGGCATGTTTTTAAGCTCATTGGCAACTAGGCTGTAGTGTATTTTTTTTTCACCGTGAGAGCTGAAAATTCGATCAATGTACGATTGAAAAGGCAAAAATTAAGTTTGCGATTTTTTAAAAAAAAATCCCATGTAGTCTCACAAAAATAGTAATGCCTATCTGAAAATACAAGTACTCAAGAATATTGAGCAAAAATAAAAAATTGAAAAGTTAGTTTAAAATGGTGCTATGATCAAAACATTGAACAAGGGTGTTCATTTTCGAAAAAAACCTAAAAGTCCGAATATCTCCGAAACCGTGCCACTTTTACTAAACCTATTTTAGCTTTATTATAACGTCCTAAGTGCCCTCTGTCCACAGTTCAAGGATTATCCACTCATTACCTAACACCCTGTATATATACTTAAACATTTGTAGTTTGACGTTTCTCAAACAAAACCGACCACTAGTTTTTGCGTGACAAAAAGTAACAAACATTCCTACATTATGCTCACATACTTTCACTTTTATATGTAGCTAATGTTAGTAACATTATTACTAGCTTCTGCCCGCGACTTCGTCCGCGTAGAAATTAGTAATTGACATGTTTATCGCTTTCCCGCGGGAACTATTCAATTTTCCGGGACAAAAAGTAGTCTATGTTTTAATCTCGGGTACCAGCTATCTTTGTTCCAAAGCCGTCCAGTCTTAGCGTGAAGAAGAAACAAACGTACTCACTCACATAGTCACATCGTCACAAACTTTCGCATTTATAAAATAGGTAGGATTAATTAGCCAGCCATGAAAAATAATAACTAGTGAAGTCATCAGCCATGACATACCATAATGTGCATTAGCACATTGGACGGTGTCCCTCGAACTTCTTGGCACTTCGTCAGAATGCCGGGTGTCCCATTCCCATCCAATGTTAAATGCAATTTGCATTGAAACTCATACTTAAGTTACGGTACTCGTGCAGCACCAACATAGCATCAAGTTGTAGCCAAGCTGAGTGTCTATTCGAATTGCTGTAAGTGATAATTTGTTGGTTAGAATGATTACAACGATTAAATATACTTCATACGATGACTGACTCTGTAAAATCTCCATTATTTCTGTGCTTAAAAGTTAGGTAAATAGGTCCATTAATTACGTGATGTGAATTTGGCGATTTTTCAATACCTCTTCCCCCCTTGGTGAGATTTCGTGAGATTTGGCCTGACCCCCTCCACCAGTCCCAGATCTCACGTGAGAATTTAAAAAATGAGTATTTTAGTACATTAACTCAAACTTAATTGCCTTAGATTCATAAAAAAAACAACGTTGTTTATTCGCATAACCTTATCTTGGAAAATATGTCATAATACCTTGCTGCATTTTATTGGAGAAGTGGGGTCTCCTGATACAGGTATCTTGCATACCTACTAGGAGGTCCCCTAACCTTCTCAATATGTATCCTGAATGTTAAATAAATACATTTTCATTTTCATTTTCATTTTCATAACCGCGATAAATGTTACCTACAAATACTACCTTAGATATTAAGTTCACATGTAAGTGACTTATTGTTTTTAATGAGAAATAAAGATTCTATAATCTGAAATGATATCGTGCAAGCTTAAGCCTTATTTTAATAGTATTTATTACATAATTTAAAACACATTTCTTTCGCAATGTTAGTTTTTTGCGGAGAAAAAATTACGTCATATTTTCCGTAACCTCTCCCTCTTATAGTCCTACTCTTCTGCCCGCGACTTCGTCTGCGTAGAATTACATATATACCTTCCCCTTGAATCACTCCAACTATTAAAATCACCGCATCAAAATCCGTTGTCTAGTTTTAAAGATTGAAGCATACATAGGACAGACAGACGGCGGAAAGCGACTTTGTTTTATACTATGTAGTGATCAGTACTTAGAATATCACAAAACCACTTCCATGTCACTTAGTTTAGCCGCGTAGGGACGCGACGCAGTGACGCAGAGGCAGGGGCCTCTGTATCACTTTGAGCAACTAGAATAGGGATCCAGGATTATATCACAAATTCGTAGCTTCACCGGACGAAGTTCTGACATCGCCCGTTTGTGATACAATCATAACAGATTAGCATGCATTCGCAGTAAAGTGGAGCTTAATACCTGCTCCAAAGATGTATATTTGATTGCTATTTTGTTCAGTTGCAGTATGACTGCGGGTTGGATACAGACAGTAAGTTCGCTGGTTGTTGGTTAAATATTTGTTATTCAGTCGTGTTTATTGAGTACACAAAATTTAGTAACGTTTTATTTTCCAAAAAAGTTTGGCCACTAAAGTTTCTTTTTAAGAACATATATCCAATGAGCCTTAAGTAATAAAAAACAGTTTTCTGTAACGAACATGATAATAAAAATGAAACCACATTTTTCTACAGAAATTTATAAATGTTTCCGCTATTTAACTTGTTTGACGGATATCGATTATGAATTTGAATACAGTATTCCGTACCTACTCTGTTGTTTTTTTTATCATCCCTTTAATAATATAAATGTAAAAGTATTTCAGTCGGTCTGTCTGTTACGCTTTCACGCCTAAACCACTACCGATATTAATGAAATTTAGTACAGAGATAGTTTCAATATCGGGGAAGGACATAGCATAGTTTTTATCCCGGACAACCGCATAGTTACCGCAGGATAGTAATAAGCCAATTTGCGCAGATGGAGTCGCGGGCAACCGCTAGTTTATTTAGTATAACCTCTTTGAGTTTGTCAATGTTTACCAACAAAATTCAAAACGTGAAACCTGTACGTTTCAATATCGGAAAGTATCGATAAACAAGCTGTCAATTAGCGGTCGTCGTAGTGAGGTGATTCATCGACTCGCTCAGATTGAGATATACGCCGCAATCGCGGTGATAGTGCTTGCCTTAGGGAGGAGACATGCTATCGATATTAATAAAGAAATAATTAACACTATAATGAAAGTGTAAGCAGGTACATAATTGGTTCGATCGACACTAATTTGAATAGTTAAAGATTATATGTATTTCTAAACGATACAGAAAACTAGAACACAGAAAAAATCGAAAATTAACGCTATGGCCGGTAATCGGATCCAGATTCTAATCAATCCATGATGAGTGCTTACTCTTTTTGATTTTATTTCTCGACGGGAAAATCTTCACTAAGATGCCCAACGCCGTGAAGGAGGCGCTGAACTATGTAGGACTTTTACCTACTAGAATCCCCTCGCTTTCAAACTACACAAAACAGCTATCATACCGTCATCATAACTTATATCGATATTTAGCTCTCTACGTCATTTTATCGATAATCTGTATCGACAACCCTAGTTTGCGCCTGCGCCGCATAATCTCGAACGCGATAGGCTATCGCAGCA
Source organism: Pandemis corylana (assembly GCA_949127965.1). Classification (NCBI taxonomy): domain Eukaryota; kingdom Metazoa; phylum Arthropoda; class Insecta; order Lepidoptera; family Tortricidae; genus Pandemis; species Pandemis corylana. The sequence goes on from OX421871.1 coordinate 6,010,010, forward strand.
TCCGCCCGCCCACGCCAGCATTATCTGCATGTACACGTATAGACAAGTAAGAGAGATTTGCAAGTTAATTCAATTATAATCAGTTGTCAGAATATTGTATGAATGATGAGTGCAACGCGTCCGTTTTTAATTTTTTTTGTTTGCGGTCTAACTTAAAACAAGTGCATAAATGCTACCTACATGAAGAGAGTTGTTCCTTTTCATGCATAGATGGCGCTAGCGAAAAGCCACGTTAAGTAATTTGAAAATAACTGATGCTATACTACTCAAAAGAAAATGGGGGCCTTTAGTTTCAGTAGGTACATAGGTACAGGGTATTTTTTATACGTTTTCTAAAAATGTAACCTAGCTACATCGATTTATCGCACCCGAAACGCCCTGCGTACTAAATATCATGAAAATCGTTTGAGCTGTTTCCCTGATCCAGATTATATACATATACGTTTCAGGGGCTCTAGCTCGTTTAAAGTTATTAGATTAGATTGGTAAACTTCAAATATAAATAAAACTGTGTATTTCTGTACATTTAAATTTAAATTTGGGTTTTTTTTATACAATTTATTTATACAATACAATAACCACAAAACACTCCTCATTGTTCATGTGAAAACACATTGTTTTAATTTTGTCATTCAAAAATTTATCGATGATACTCGAGGATAAGTGGCTTTTGAGTAGTATATACCAGGAAAAATAACAGAGCACTTTCCATGCTTTGTATGAAGATTGACCAAATTCTTGCTCGTGAGTGTAGAACGCACAGAAAAATATATTTAATCGCTCGATAGTTAATCAGTTAGCACGCGTCACGGTATGAAGGGGAGCTGTGTTCACAATCACCATCTTCAGTTTTTTTTCTTTTTTTTCTTTAATGAAGAAAAATAAACTTGACGGTGATGCTAATGGTTCCCAGTCGTCGCGTCTACGGCCTTCCCGTAAAGCGCTTGTCTTCTCTGTGTATCTTAACTAGCATTTACTTTATATCCGAAGGCGTCAAGAACTCTGATTTCCTATAAATATTATCTTATCTCGTCGCCCCTGCACTTGACCGCTCGATGCCTCTCAGAACTAAGTGTGTATAAATATTTGGACGTAGCTGTTGTGTGGCCCACGCTCGAGTCAGTTCGGTTGCAGATTGGAGAAATAGCATTTCTGATTTGAATACGAGTAACACATACATCGTTTTATTTCAAAGAGAAACAATACAAAGGAGCAGTAGGCGTAATCTTATTTGGGAGTAAACTTGTCCCTTCCACCAAGAGGCATTTTCTTGATAAGAGACCGATGTTCGCTTTCTGATAAGTATTCAGCTGTTGACGCGATGTTTTTAATGCTGTCGTATGATTTTACTAAAACGTTCTGTTCCACGTTTCGACTACCTCGGGCTGTGATAAAGAAAGCCTCAGTTCGCATGTTTATCGCTTTCGCCTTTGGCTCGTGCGACAAGTTCCTGCGATCTGAGACACTCTTATACAATTATTTATTTCGCCACTCTTGGAATGTAATGCACAATACGTAGCATCTTCAAGGTTTTCTTGCCAGGATGTCGCGACGTAAATAATGGAGTTTGACAAGCTACATGATTTTGACATTTGTTTATTCATTCAGGTTCAGGTTGCCTAACTAGCCTCCTAACTTCAAAACAACCAGTTTACAGCTTCACTCGACTTATTAGCTACCGTAAACATTAAGTACCGCAGTTGTTCGAGGATAAAGTTTAATTCAGGCAAAGTTCTGTTGGCTAATGCTGGTGTTCTGCTCAAACAGCTCACTCTATCACGTATAGTCAAAAACACCCTACAAGTTTAGGTGTAATTTGCTTCATGGGATAAGTTTCAGCTTTCGTCTCATATAATTTCTGTATTCCGGTGAAGCGAAGTTAATTATTTTTGTAGACTCCGGATTTGGAGGATTCTATGAAGTGTGTTTTTATTCTTATGATTTTAATTTGATAAGGATTTTGATTCTGGTAGAACGAAGGAAAGAAAAAAGAAAGAAGACATTTATTTCTTTTTGCAAAACACACAAATATATGAGAATATGTATACACAATTTTATAGAAAAAAAAACAGACATGAAAAATAGATCATCAGCGTTGTGTGTGTCTTCGCAAAAGTGAAACGGTCGCTGGCTCAGCATTACGCTGAGGTGTTAGACACCTGCATCACTGATTTTCAGCCAGAACCGTCTGTGCTAGATGCGGTAGCTGGTTGGTGCTGCCCTCATTGGCCATGTTTTAGGATGCTACATTGCCAGACATCATAAAATTTTATTGACACTAGTTTGTGACACGAACTTCTATAGCACAGTTTCTGATCTTGTCAAAATTTGGTTCCTTTTCTGGTTTTATAGTAAAACGCATTAGGGACGAATAGAATTTCATCCTTATCTAACAATTACTGTCTGTTAGTCTAAAGATGATGTGATAACAATTTGTTAGTGCCTATAGGAGTTGTGCCTTCACTTAAAGCTATACTTTTCAGTATCTTTTGAGTCGTTTCTGTGTCATTGACCTTACTCGACAGACCACCTGGACACCCAAATGTGTTTGACAAACGCGAAGTCATACTGCATCTGTTTTCCATCATTTAACACGTTCAATTATTCTAACTAATTACGTTAACATTGTATGGTGCTACTACGGATAATTTTAGTAGCACATGTATTGAACAGATGTTAACAATGCCGGTTTTTAATAAAACCGTTCATGCCCTGGCGACAGGCCAACGCTGCAATTGCTACACAGAGTAATTTAATTCAATGGAGAATGTAAATGGGTTACTAACGCGGTCATATCTGAATTAAGGAAACTTCTTGCTAAAAGCAAGATGTGCCGTTACTGATTCTGCATGTGGAAACGGAACAACGTCATCGTTTGTATTTCCTTCCAGAATTAATGTAGCCACTTATTTGGTCCTTCTATTAATGCACATATTTTGTGTTTTCGTAGGTTTTAATAAATTACGGGAATCATCAGTGGAATGTAATCCATTTGAATCACACTCTATGTAATTACCCATTTTGTAAACAATTAACTTCATTACTGAACTGTTTTGTTCCTTTTTAGCTTCTTTCCTGCAGCTTTTCGAAGTATCTTTCTAAGAAATAGCTTAAGCAACAGCCAGCATACAACATAATCTATGCAGCGACACCGCATAAAGTCATAGAAAGCAACCAGTTATTACGCATATAAATACGCCGTTGAATATTTACAAGTGTCGCATCTATGCATTGTTACAGGTCATTGAACTGGACGGGAATATCTCGCATGTTTTATGCGTAGTAAAACGTGAAGATAATTTTTGGCGCGATCCTACATTCCTCTGCCTCAAAATTGATTTACGATGATGTACTATTTCGAAGATGTTTTGCTGGCTTGCTGTGAATGTTTCAGTTTCAAATGAGAAATGAAATTGCTGCAGTTCTGGTCAGTTTAATTTTCTATGAGGTAGAACGGAGAACATTGTCCAGCGCACTCGAAATCCCAATTGCATCCACCGTTTGTTTCAGTCCTACGGTATAGGATGAGGGTAGAATAGAAAGTGATGGCGAATGCGAGCGAATGCGCGTGACATATATAGACTTCTGTTACATTGCCACTGCCACAAGGCACTTATGTCTTACTATTACGACAGGGGATGAGATATCATAGCAAAAGCATACATTCTGACATCTTATGTAGACGTAAGCTGTATTTATACTAAGTGTATACCTAATCCGAAAAAAAGCCGTGGTAGCCTAGTGGTTTGACCTGTGGCCTCTCAAGCAAAGGGTCGTGGGTTCGAATCCCGGGCTTTTGAGCTTTTTGGTGAAGCAAAACATCGTCAGGATACCTGCACACAACTGCGAAGCAATTCAATGGTGTGTGTGAAGTTCCCAATATCCGCACCGGGCCCGCGTGGGAACTAATAGCCTAAGCTCTCTCATTGTGAGAGGAGGTCTGTGCCCAGTAGTGGGAAGTATATAGGCTCCAGCCAGGCAGAATGATTTACCTAATCCCCTACGAAAATTGCCGTAAAAAGGAAAAATTATCTCATAAACAACTCAAAGTTTGTTAGGTACGGGTTAGATTCTACTGAACATGTAGTAATTATACATTAATGAAGACTTTATAGTAAATGTAATGTTAATACGTTGATATCTTAAATAACTTGCATCTACAGTCAGAGTCAAATAGTTCGTGACACCCAAAGTAGCTAAATACTTAGTTCGCAACACGTCATTGTTATAGTTGAAATAAGGTCGTGTTGCTAACTTTTTGGCCACTTTGGGTGTCTCGAACTATTTGACGCTGACTGTACATATACCTATATGGTGATAATGTAAGCCTCTAGCTAGATCGTAATACGAAGGAGTGCAATTCATGTAACGGGTATGCAAATCGAGAGAGAAAATAAACAAATTATAAACAAACTTCAAGCGGGTGTACAGTTTTATATAAACTCGTTTGTTGATTCAAAAGCCTTCACGTTATCGATGAAGCCTTATAAGGAAACAACAAGATTCACAGTCGTATTATAAACAACAGCTGACGTTCTTGAAGTTTTACACAATATGTTTAGAATAAAAATGTAAATTTGGCTTTGTGTTTCGTTATTTTGGGAATCTGCATCGAGGCGACACATGCTAAGTAGCTTTAATACAAATCGTCAATTCTACAAGTTGAATCCTTAGCCACTGACTTAGTTACTGATAATGAAGTCCGTGTAATCAAGAGCAATTAAAGAAGGCTCAGGTTCCTTAGAGAACTTTCAGAGAATCCGACTCGTTCTCATTGATCGCAAGTGAAGGTATAGTTTAAGTTTTGACAGTTCCAATTGCTGCCAAGACACTATAAGCCCATTGGTTATTTCTCTACATGGAAAAAGTTTAATTATAAATTGGTGCACCTTTTTATCTATACTAATATTATAAAGAGGAAAAATTTGATTGTTTGTTTGTTTGCATTGAATAGGCTCCGAAACTACTGGACAGATTTCAAAAATTCTTTTGCTGTTAGAAAGTTACATTATCACTGAGTGACATAGGCTACTCTTTACCGCGGGAAAATACTTTTTCCTACGGGAAAATTAATTAACCGTGGGCGAAGCTGCGGACGGAAGGCTAGTAATTCAATAAAACAGAAATGGCATAATTATTGTTATGCTCTGTCAGTATTTTTCTTTCTTTTTTCACGTCGTAGTTTTGTAATGAAGAACACACGTATTTCGATACAATGATGGAGTCCACCAGGGGTTTTATTTATCAAATATGAAACTAATCTAGTCTAGAGTGGTTTTATGTTATTGACTAGTTTATGTCAATTGCAGACCTTGGCCAGTCAATAAGTCACTCCAAGAGCATACACTTCTAGAAAACTCAGAGACATTAATTCTTAAAGCTGTTGATTACTCGCATCACTTATCATTCCCGCGGTGATTGATTGAATTCTTCGTGCTGTCGCGTTAACCTTGGAATTATACATACTCTGGTTAAATTTCCATTGAAAACAGGATAATTTTATGTTTATTCGAGGTAATGGTAACTATTGGTGGAAAATTTGATGATTATTGAGACTTATTTAGAACGGTTACAATTACATGCCATGATGAACTATACTTTCAAAAGAAAGAACTAAACCTTTTATTTAATTATTTGTGTATATGGCAAAATGTTTATACTGTTTTAGTTTTTCTTTACAAGATACTCCCAAAACCCGCCGAAAACGGGTGAAAATTTCAGTATTATGTGCACGCACCTAATCATTGCAAAATTCCGGGTTTAGCGGGTCACGGCGCAGCGGGGCTATTTGCCGACATTTATATCTGAATCTGAAGGAAGTTTTCTACCTACATGTTCAAACTTGTAATAGCAGTGACCGATGTCCGTATGTGACTGTATGTCAGATGAGATCGCCTCATAGTTTCACTTTTAATGCAAAAGTTGTGCATAAATCGCAAGTACGAGCTTAATATCTTCTTATCTTCTTGTATTTTTTTGTCCTGACTAGTCTACTATAGCTCAACCATAACTAATAACTCTTGAAAGGTGAAATTTGTTCTGAATGTTCTTTTTGTAGCGCAAAAAACGGAATAAAAAGGATTTTTAGAAATTCTGTCGGAGTAGGTAACTGTCATATAATTTTAATCTTTCGTGAGAGCGAAGCTACCATCATGAACCAGGATAAAATAACATGTATTGTGAACTATTGTTACAATATTCGCTATTATTTAAATTCGCCTTACATTTAAATTTCCTACAATTATACTTACCTACTCCACTAACTATGTATCGCGCTGATATCACGGGCCGATGCGTCATTGCTTTTCACTAGGCATCGATCCGGTCATTCGAGACTCAATCAGCGAACCTTTGCCATGATAATCCTGTGCTCTGATTGGATACGTCAATTAAGGATGCTTTTACACTTTATGCTTACTGTTTTGCTGCGTAGCTAAAGCTCAGTTTAGACTTGCAAAGAAATGAATCCGGATAGATTCAACCTAGGGCTCTTCAAGGTCAGAGTGAATAGGCTGTTTCAGAACCAATGTACCCCTATTAGTCCTACGTAAAAAAACCTGTCAAGTACAAATCGCGAAGTTAAAATAAAATCCAGGATTAGCAGAACCCTGCTCCTAAGCAAAATATATGCAGTGTGAGGTCATTTTATATTGGTTATGTACATAGTAAGACGGACATAAACAGAAATACATCATCTGTGAAAATTTCAACTCTAGCTATCACGATTCATGAGATACTGCTTGGTGACAGACAGACAGACAGACAAAAGTTTCTCTACACTGCCAAGCCGTGTTGCAAACGCATTAGAAGTCGACCCAGTGCCGCAATGTAAAGCGACTTGCAGTTTTAAATAGACAGGGTACTATGTTCGCCACACACTGGATGACTGGAGAGGAAATAGACCAGAGACATGGCGTGGCGTGGCTATGTTACATGACGTGCGTCGTGTTACTCGTCATGTCCAAATTTCTCTCTATCTCTCGTCATGCATGACTGGCAAAAGAGACAGGAAAGATTGACCGAGAGATGTGTCAAGAAAGAACACATTTATTCACTTTAGAAAGCTACACAAATATTACAGAAATTAACAAAAAAATACAGACATGAAAATAGCACTATACTCTTTGTCGGTCTCTCGCTTAATGCTCCTCTCATTTACTCAAAGTTTACCTGGTAGAGATCCCTTATAGGTTCGCCTTTGTGTATATATTTAAGGTCTTTTTTTGTGATTTGTCTCTGCTTCTTTATATTTGTACAAAAAAGCATTTACTTACTTACTTACTATATCTTCGCAAAAGTGAAGTGGCTGGCTCAGCGTTATCGTTATGCTGAGGCGTTCGACGTGTGTCTGTGTTTGCTATGTCGTACATAGCAACAGCGCGATGAGAATCGTGTAGGTAAATTGTGTGTAGATATTCTTGAAGTACCTTCTGGGGTAGACTTACTTTCAACTAGAGATGTGTGAGGTAGCTAAACGATAAGCGAGGTCAAACCTATCATTTTCCTCCCGTGTTAAGCTGAGTGTTATGTGTAAGTAAACGATCGTATTTGACGGATATTATGTACATCTCTGTTAAAAAGACACTCTAAAAGCTGACTAATAGCCCCTCATAAAAGCACAATATAATCTGCACTTAGTTTATATCCAAGACCCTAACTAAATTCATCGCGAGCTTCATATTTTCGTTCCCCAACGTGGTGGACCGTAGTAAATTTTTGGTAAAGCGCTATTACCTCCATAACTTAAGGTTCCAAGGTTATTTCTTAGCTTCTTGGTAAGTTTATAAGTTTCAGTAAGATGGTAAGAAGATTTTTCCTTAAAGCGGTCCTTACTTGATCATATTTTTTCTCTTCCTAAAGTAGTCTTGTATGATGAAATTAGGTACATTTATAGCTATAACTTTGGTCTGGAAAGTTAGTGATGAAACGTCAAATTGCTAACAGCTTAATTTAGTGTCATTTGTTTGCTGGTTCTGGCCCTGACTGATAATAATCAACGCAGATTCTAGCCAGACTACATAAGTTTAGAAAGCTGAAATTTGGACTAAAGGTTCTTTGTAGCTGGAAGGCGTACAAAGAACCGATTCTTAGAAGAAGTTCCTGAAGGACAGGAAGTTCCGCAACTTGGGGGCGAAGATGTAAACATAAGTTAGCACCTAACTTATAAGACACTAGCTGTTGCCCGCGATTGCGTCCGCGCGGAAAACAGCTTGACTTTTCCCGACGTTTCTAACAATTATCATTAGATTTCAACCAATTTACACAAAACCTTGACAAAATATCTAAACCTTCGTGGTGAATTACTATATCTATTGGTGAAAACCCTTGAAAACCACATGAAAATTCATTTAGCAGTTTTTGAGTTTATTGCGCATTGACAGACAGAAAAACCGACTTTGTTGTTGTTATGTCGTGATGCAAAAGCAGAAACTAGATTTGTCTCAGCTCTTCTTCAAACGCCGTCCAACTGACATCAACAGATGACTAGCATTCAGCAAAAGCGATGTTAAACCACTGAGGGATATTCAAACTATTTCCAACATGGCAGGTAACGGACAGTTTCGTAACTTTACTTCACGGTTGAGTCTCCCATCTGTCATAACTTCGTTATACACAGATTTAAAATTCAGTTCCAGTTGCAAGGTTGGAAATAGCTTTAATATTTAAATACTATTGTCGAGATACTTCGAGTAGGGTTACCGAAAGTGCTGGAAAACTGCGGACTCGCGTAGGTCGTTGGTTGCAGAGGACTTGCCTTTCATCATCATTATCATATGGATATGTCTAGCATCTTCAGCTGGGCACGCCTCTTTCTGGAAGAGAGGCCTTGAACGCAAATACTCACAAAGGCCCAGTATAAATTGAAAACTTCACGCACACTAATAATATTAGACACAATAATGAACTGCTCCACAAAGGTTTCTAATAAATCGTGGACAAAAAATATTCACATATGCACAAGAATAGTTAGACAACCACAAGAGTCACGACTGTTGAAATGTTGACAGGAGGCAATCGGACTTAAATTTCTACTAAGAGGAGAGTACTTACTACAAGTCAGAGCTGAAGAAACAAGCGTTCTAGACGCCAGGTTTTAGAATAGCCGAAGCACCGAATTTTCAAATTAATTTCAAGTGACAAATGATAGCGCTTGGCTTGTAATACGTCGACCGCTGCCACCGAAAGAGACAATTTCGCTCTACCTGACAACAAATGGACGAGTCAGCTGCAAAATTGCAGTTTCGATGTAGTTTTGGTGCGGTATAACAGCATCGTTACTGCAAAAGTCGGTGTGCAGTTCTGACGACAGTATGCAGTTTCAATGCAATTCTGTCACAGTTCTGACGGCTTAGGCTGGTGCTGTAACAGACAATAATTTATGTGCATTAAAAACTAACAGTCAATGGATTCAGACGTTATCTAAGTACTTAGTGGAGGGGCAGGGTAATTAATTCCAGTACATAAAATAAAACTAAATAGCTTTTGCCGGCGGCTCGCTCACGTGAAAAGTTTTATGTAGTTTCTGAATTACCAGTTAAGTGATTATACGGTAGGTACTTTCTTTACGACTTAACCTAATTCTTATATTGTGTCTACGCTGAGATGACACTTGTTAAAGAAGTGCTCTACAATTCTTTGAGGTCCACAAATCTTAGAGACGACATGAAATAACGGGACTTTCCTCGTAAACACCAGATAGCTGGCAACCTTGACGGTGACTGAACCTGCGACAATCGGTGGCCATGTTGGGAGCGGTGCGCGTGCGCGTGTGGCCTGTTGTTTTCTAATGGGCAATGACTAATGTTGAGACTGTTTTACACTTAGCCTCCACTCACCGAAGTCGCCGACCGGCCGACATTATGCCGCGATGAATCGGTGGCCTATGTTGCTTTAATTTGCGCTATCAAAGTCGCTGATATGTCAGTGGGTCCTAATCTCATTATAATATCGCACATAAAAAAATATTGGCTAAATGTGTTGCTGAGTGCATCATCATTATCTCATCATCTCCAGCCTATATACATCCCACTGCTGGACACAGGCCTCCCACTGTCCAAAGGTTGAAACTTTTCGGTTATTGAAAAAACAATCTTTGAAGTCCAAAGAAGGTTCTTGTAGATTTTTTAAATAATAAATAATGCCAATGAATGGAATAATGTCAAGTAGCTTTTGACAGAATGCCATCTGTTGGGTAAACTAGTTAGTAATGCGATGCTCTATGGATAGCTGAGTTAGTGGTCGGGTAAAAAGAAATGTATCCGAGTTTAAAATGGCATCATTGTTTGTAGCTTTATTTTGAGATACACGCAAAAATACGAATTTTATAGTACTCTTACATTAAGATCAAACCGTGGACAACACTAGGCCGTGGTCCAAATGGTTTTTGGCAGATTCCACCAATGAAAAATACGCCGAGCTTGGTGTAGTTTAAAAATGTTACCCACTTTTTTTTATATAAATACATTCTTCCGTACGGTTCTGTTAGATTTTGTATTGTTGTCATTATTATTTTATTTTATTGAATAAAAACAAATCATAATAAAAAACAGTCAAAACTTAAAAATAACTTAAACCTAGCTAAAACTATTATTAAATTAAAGATAAAAAAAAATGGGGAGGGTGCCCAGAAGGCTGGCAGCATTGCCACGTTGTATGGCAATGCTTATTCGCCGAGCGAAATATTGGCCAGCCCTCTGGTCACGGGAGGCCTCTATAAGGCGCGCCGAGATATCTTTGTTCACACCGCGCGCACTTGGCCCCCATGGCCTCAAGAGTTTCCATTTCAAACGCCTCAAATATATAACTGCCTCCAAGCCATTATAATACGTGTAAGTAGGTAGTTTTTTTTCAGTTTTTTTATTAAAGTCTTAAAAGTAGTCGCGTTCGGATACAGACTGGCTCTCTCGCTGTCTTAATAATCTAGCGTCATAAAGTATCAAGTTCGTTCAGTGAATCATTTCTTAAAGTACCAATCACACGGCGACTTTACTACGACACAGTACAGCACGTTTCAGGAATGTTGTTGTTGTGTCTGTAGTAATTTTGAGGCGCGACTGCTGTGCGAGCTTAGAAAATTATGAAATTTGTCTGTCGTTATGTGGCGCTATAGGCGCTGCCAATTTTTCCATACCAAATGAGACGTTGACGTTACGCGTACGAGACGCTTCAAAAGACGCTTTTGCTTCAAAAAACTAACACTACTCTCTTAGAATTTCTTCTTTATTTCAACGAAAAAACGAGCTGTCTATGCATATGTCAAGTTCCTTTGTTGTAATCGGAGAAGAACATGCCCTCAAGCTTTAGTGGTTTACGCACCCGCTCTGGCTCTATGGTCTTCTGATCTAAACGTACCTTGCTTAGGCTCTCGTGCTCCATAATTATACTGGTTATTTCCATTTGAAAATGACAAATATTTATTAACAAACTAAATGTTGGACCCTTTTTTACTAATCTTGTTAATGCTGTAAGCGTTACTTAATTCCACCGACAATATCACAATATTGTTGCGACTGAATCGCAGAAAAAAGTCTTAGTGTTGCTTCTCTCTAATGAAGTCTGTGTGGCGTAGTTTTATAGCACAGGCTTGGACAGGTCAAGGATGCGCATGCGTTGATTGGAGAACACTTCAATGATTCTGTTCAATGGACCGGTTGTTTTGAATTTGATACTTGGATTATATTTGCATACATTAGAAGTTAGATTTCTGCAGTATCTCTGACAGTTAAAGTTTTAGTGGGATCTTTAGTCGATTAGGGAAGGAAATACGAACAAGATTTAGGTAGAATACATTTGGCAGAAAAGGGATGGTCATATGGATGGACTATAAAGTCACACACACGTTCAGTCGTTCATACACGGAACACGGATACAAGATTTACACGGTGTTTACATGTTTTTAGAAGTGTGAAAGCAAATAAAGTACAAAATATTTCCTCTTGCTTTTTGCAAGCTTTTGTTTGTTAAAATTTTCTTGTCTTTATTTTTTAATTGGTTAATCGTTGATTCGTAGCAACTCATACATTTTGACAGGTTTTTTGTGAATGATAGAAGACCAAAGTTCAGTTATTCGTTTCAAATATTCAGATCCTTGTAGAAATTATTTGTCTTCTTATACTGTGAAGTTATAATAGCTAACTACCTAGGTGGTATCATAATCATTATAAGCCCAGGATTGTATCTAAATACAGCTATATACAAGAGTAGGTACTTCAAGCTTATAAACCACACGAGTTTTTGCCGGCTCACAATAATTAATAGTGTCAATCGTAAAAAACGTGGACTTCGTAAATAATTGGCTGTTAATTCACCTTCGTTAAGTCACGATCTTGCGTTACGTTTTAATATGTGGAATGAAAAGGCGCAGACATAATGTCAATAAATCAGTCGAGTGTATGAGTCACAAGGGATATATCTCACAGTCGCTTCATATTCTAAGTTATAGAAATTCGGATATATATGTCTTCTGACACAAGCATTGTTTTGCTTATAAGGAGGTCCCGACCTTGTTCTATTGTAACAAGCTTATTTATATATTTTTTTTGTATTTTCAATTTTCATTCTGACTCGTTTTATAATCGAATCTAAAAAGTATAATTAGTAATACAAGCTTTTTCGGACTGTACTTGCCTTATTGCCTATCCTACATACGTATACCAAGGCGATCCTGACCAATCCACCAGTAGGCTTATTACCTAACTCGCTCGCAATCGCCATCGTGTTCATATTGACAGTTCTTGTATGAATGTGACAGCTAGGCTAGCTGATTCCGATGCCAATTGTCAGCCGATACATGAACTGTCAAAATGAACACGATGGCGATTGTGAGCGAGTTAGGTAATAAGCCTACAGGATTTAACATCAAAATTATTGTATTGTCACCAGACTTAGGGCCTTTTTCACCACTCTCAGTTAAGATCCTGATATTTTAAGTGTCTGTTATCTATGAAGTCCTCTCTGTCTGTTTCGTAGTGAGAAATAGAGAGAGCATCATACATAACTGACACTTAAGATATTAGGAGCTTAACGGAGAGTGGTGAGACAGGCCCGTAGTATGGCAAATTTCACGTCAATACGACCATGGAATTTAGGTACAATTGAAAGACATACAGACAACTAAATAATAGCTTGTAAAATAAACTCGGTTCCTTAGCAACGATTTCTCCAAAACATCTTCGGAGTGGCACAAAGTGATTTCATGATTAAAATAGTTATTTGTTATGCAAGGCTGCAAAGTGTTTGTTTGGCGCGAGTGCCTGAATTGAAACCCGAGCAAGCGAAGGATTCTATGATTGAACCACGAGCGAAGCGAGTGGTTCAAAAGAAGAATCCTGAGCGTCGCGAGGGTTTCAAGGCACGAGATACTAAACAACTTTGCTGCCGAGCGAAACACACAATTTTTCACCTCACTACAGCGAGAAAAATGGTGGATGAAAGAAAAACAGTCTAATAGTAAATCAGTTTTTTTATTATTTTTCTTCTAAATAAGAAAGGTAAAAGGATCTAAGCCCATACAGCCTAGTCTATTAAACATTTTTTTCTGATTGTTCTATCATATTAATTTATTGTGTATTATACTGTTTTATCATAAACCAAACAACAATTTTGGTCAACTTTTTGGTTTCCCCACGAGAAATCTCTAAAAACTTTTTTTTTCTAATCATACTTAGATATATTTTTAAAAAGAAAGTTTAAAAATCGCAGTAACTAGACTGAATTAAAAAAAATGGGGCGCGTTCTGAATTTGCATCATAATATATCTGTTTTTTCCTGCTTGGTTGCTATTTTTGTGGTTAACCACAAATTAAATTAATTAATAAAAACCAATATCGTTTTTTCTTTTAGCAACGAAAGTTAGCAAATCTTGAAAATAACTTACGAAGTAACGGATTTTAAAATAATTTAATAATGGATACCGGATCGCGTTTCTGAACGTGACATTATGTTTTTTTTTATCGGATGAAAAAGTTAGTGGTCTGATAACAAGTTCGACATTTGAAGTTCGCATTATTCCATCCTTCTCATTCACCTAATTAAGTACTATTCGTATAAGCGAGACGACAACATACGAAGTTCAAAGTTCTAATCTCTGAGTATATGAGTAGGTGGGCAATGGTGGTCATCGTCACGTTCGAATTTCAAAAACCTTTTCCACGCAAGCGTGGAAAAAGCAATTTTCCACGCAGATTTTGAAGGAGAAAGACAGCCTTTTCGAGCAAGTGAGGTGAAATGTTATTTTTGTCGCTTTGTGTCGCCACGTCTCGTCCTAGATAATAAGTTTTTCTCATTTCTCCATCCCTGAACGCCACACGTGCTCGGGAAAATTGGTTTTCCTTTTGATCGCACCTTGATGATAGTTTTTATATGGCTTCATGGGGCGAAGTTAACAGAGCGACGCTGTTGAATATACCTTATCTATTTACATTATAGGTAAATTTAATATTGACCGAATGTAAATGAATATTTCCGGAAACGAATGTCGTCTCGGTCTGTTACGTAGTAAGAAATAGAGAGGGAATCATAGACAACTGACACTTAAGATGTCAGGAACTTTACAGAGAGTGGTGAGACAGGCAACCCGACCACCTGAAGTATTGTGGACCAATTTTAAAACAAAGTGTGTCCTATTTATATGTGAAAGTTTTTGAGGATGTATACGGATGGATGTATGGAATTTTGTTACTCTCTCTCAAATTTAGCACAGAGATAGATTAACACATATGCTGCTTTTTATCCCGCGCAATTGCATAGTTCGCTCGAGATAGCGATAAGAATTTTTCGCAGCCAACAACTTCCGTCTTAAGTGGTCGTCTTTGTCTTCGACTGTACCTACTTTCCCATGGCCAGCTTGAACCTAGACCTAGTTGTAACTTGATACCTATGATTCTGTTTTCTCACGGCATGCTACACGACATTACTATTGAGCAGCTGAATGACCTATATAACTACTTCCTTGGGTGCGACCACCTGCCACACTCTCTCGTATAAAAACAAATGATTTATAACGGCTGGCTTGAAGCAATTAATACTGCAAGGATTTCTAATGACCCTAGAAATGTGTTACTAGCAAGTTCTTAGTAGCTACAGAACACATGAAAGAAGGAAGCTTTTTAAAAGTAATATTTTCTGCAGACTGTATATTTTGTTGATGGCACTTGTATTGTCATCCATCCTGCATATGTATACCAAATTTCAAGTCAACCCGACCTCCAGAAGGGGGTCATATTTGACTTGCAAATTTTGAAATACCTACCTACCTACATACTGTCATATGGAAATTGCAAGTTGAACATAGGCATACAGAAATAGTGCGAGCTCCTCTGACGTTAGGTGTCAAAGACTATGAGAACAGCACGTTGCCTATGCATACCGGTAGAGGCGCTGCCAATTTGCCAATAGTAATGGAGACTTTAATTTTGCCAAATTCACAGTAGAGATTCTGAGGTGTGAAGTTTCAAATTCGTCGACATTTTAATGATGATTTTAGACCATTTAAGTGACGAGAACACGAAAGTATTTCAGCTTCCGTGTTGTATAAATAAACAGCTACTAATTATTAGTAATTTATTTAACGAGGCAACCATCGAAACAGCAATTTGTAGTACTGCGGCCTCGGCACGATAATTTTGTTTTTAAACTCAATAAAAACCTAAAAATAGCACCTACACCTGGTATGTGCAATAAACCCATATATGCCGGTGACATTTCGTTAACTTTTTTATTCATATTTATTCGGGTAATAGTTTTGTAAACCGTCCTTGACTTGCGAAACCCACGCCCCCGCAGCATCAACAAACTCATTAACCAATTTTCTTTTGTCCTTTCCACTCATCTGTAAAACTAGTAAGCGAGAGAAGGATGAACAATCGAGGTGTAGAACGATGTGTGGTTTTCCGTCTCCAGCCAGTCTCAGGCGTGTGCGCGCGCGCCGCGGTCGAGTCTACGACGCGCTATTTCGAAATTCAAATTTAACGAATTGACGCGTACGTTCGAAACGACGAAATTTGAAATTCAACGAAGTTTATCGACGTGTGTGACTGTGTTTTGTTTATCGGTGATTTTTATGTGTTTTGTTTTTAATTTGGCTGTTTATGTGGTGGTCCGAATTTTAGGGCATGTCATCATGCCATATAAGTCGAGTTGTTTTATGACACAGAATGCTGATGATTTATTATATGTCTAATCGTGTTTATGTTAAACTGATGATATCCTTGTAACAGTAAATCTTGCAATGAGAGATGTGCGAGTTAAGCCTTCTTAGCGCACTGGATTTGTATGATACAACAGCGGAGGGTGTTCTAGTAATTACACAAAAAATATTTCGCTGATACATTATTTCGCTTATGCCTTATTTGATAACCCTTTTTTTCTGACCATTCAATTTTTAAAAAATCTTAAAATCTGGTGTGGCTTAATACGTATAAGGTTTGATTAAATTAGTCTTAGTTCAAATAATTAATGCAGGCACATATTAGCATATTAGCAAACTATGAAGGGTTTTGAAATCCACATTAGCAGTGGAATTTGAACATTGGGGTTACACAGCTTTATATTATGTCTCATCATCATCATCCAGCCTTTATATGTCCCATCACTGCTGGTCACAGGCCTCCTCTTAAAATGAAATATATATCATGTCTACGTGATATATTAGGTCTACGTGAGCAAAATCAGGGAAAATCAAGATAACATTGCATATTTTCCTGTGTCCAATAATAAAGGTTTACGAATAATTGAACGTTTTTACCCTTTTCTCGTTTTCCATCTTCCAAATTTGGTTTTATAGATTATAGTATTTTATTGTACTTAAATATATTTTCCTTGTGTTTGGTTTTAACCGGTGTGTATTTTCCGACTACGTAATTATTACGAAGTGTAGAAAATCCATGTTTATTATTGAGGGATATTATATGTTTCTCCGTTACTTATCAATTTATAGCTACAGGTGCTCTGTTATATCTTAGGTAACATAACGTAAGCTTAGCGAATATACTTTTCTAAAGTTTGCGAATGGCATGGATTAAATCTTCTATATAAATAAAAATGAATTGCTGTTCGTTAGTCTCGCTAAAACTCGAGAACGGCTGAACCGATTTGTCTAATTTTAGTCTTGAAATATTCGTGGAAGCCCAGGGAAGGTTTAAACGGTGAGAAAATATTGAAATTTAGAAGAAAAAAAACGGGAGTGAAGCCGCGGGCAACAGCTAGTAAGTAAATAAATCTTGGGACGAATTACACCAATAGACCCAGCCCCAAACTAAGCAAAGCTTGTACTATGGGTACCAGGCAACGGATAAACATACTTATATACAGGGTGTCCCAGAAAGTAGAGTCAAGCGAAAGTCCTGACGTAGAGCAACTCAAGGGACATCCGAATCACCCCCATGTATGTTCCGCGATTTTTCGTAGTTTAGGAGTTATGGCCTTTTTTCACATTTTCTATTAATCTACGACCACGGAGACAGTTTTGCTCACTCTGACTGCAATAATTGAGATAATTGGCTGTTTGTTTTTTTAACGAGTAGCTGAATAGTACGTGCATCTTCTATCGATACGCTTTCTATCCATACGCCTACAACGCGCTAAACGTGGTATTTAGGTCCCGTTACCTCAGGTCTACCCCGTAAGGGATAAGACGTGATTTATGTATTTATGTGTGTGTTTGACAAATGATCTGTTTGAGAAATGACGCATTTGCCAAATGTTGGTTTGTGAAATGATTGGATCTCTGTTCTACGTGTTGGGCTAGGGATGATATTTGGGGGGCAGGGGCCCGATTTTTGAAAGCAAATTACCTACTCGAAAGTACCACTCTAAAGTGGTATAAATCAGCTTAAAAGTTTTGACTAAATCACAAGATTAATGAGATCAGCGATTGTCTTCTATGCTACTCATATTTCAAATTCAGCGCAATTTTTCACCACTTTCGAGTGGTATTTTCACAGATGTGCTTTCAAAAATCGACCCCCAGGATTGGTGCGTAAGATAGTGGTAGACCTTGCACAAGATTCTTATCACACTCGAAAAACGTCTCTGTTATCTAGTAGTAGGTATTACTGAACGTACAGCATTCCTTTAGGTTAGCTGACTTTACTAACAAAACCACTAGTTCTCTGACTCAACGCTGTTAGTTAACAAAAACGAAAGTTACGTTTACATCGCTAGAAATAGGCCACGATTCAACAGCTAAGATGCTGTCACTCCTGTGTAGACGGGGCTTTATTTAGAATTCGGCTGGTTTCATTTTTAGCCAGTGTAGGAGAAAGCAGTTAAATTTAACTGTTTGACGTTAACTCGGAAGGTGGCTTGACACTGACAGTATAATGAATACCTATAAATGTGAGGCTGGTAACGCGTCTGCTATTCCCATGATATTGCGATGGTCTATGGGTAGAGGTTGGTAGGTACAAATAATAAGGTAAGATTTATTCGGGTAAACTCTACTAAATTACGGCTTACCCGAGTATAACAAATAGACGGAGATGGCGAGACGATTTTCACGCGCATGTAAAGAACTGGCTTGTAAATTTTCATTTCATAAGCGCCAAATGCAGTTATGGATACATTGGTGAATTCACCATTTCCTTTTGTCAAATTGTGTATGATAAGGGAAGAAAGAGATGGCAAATGCGGTTACGAGCGCTTGCGGTTTGGACAGTTATTATCACCTTAGGTTTAAATTACTGTAACTCATAGTCTGGTCTAAATCTAATGCAAACCGCAGCGCCCTAAATTAAGCAGGTGACTGACTCCATTGTATGATCACGTAGGTTGTGTGAATAATTTGCCAATTCTAATAATTATGATGCACGCCTCATTGTTACAGTCATACAGGTTTTACCGGCGACTTTTCGTAAAGGAATAGCTTTCCCATTACCCTGCACTTAATTACTTTTTCTTAAAACAAAACACTAACCGTCTTTAAATGTCTATTCAACCAATATTTCACAAACGCATCATTTCACAAGCCCATCATTTCACAAAGGAAAGCATTGAGGTACTTATTGGACACCCCAGAATTAGCACGTAATAAAGCCATATGATGAGTTTGTCAAATGATGATAAACATTAAAACTTACCTTGAAGGAAGACGATAGATTAAATTTCATGAGAGAATTTTCATCGAAGTTCTTTTTACATTAGCTTAGTTCTGTGTTCTGTGGCTCCGGTCTCTAGCTATCCCGTGGGATTTTCGAAAAAATATATCTTGTCTATGTCATAATACGGAACCTATATCCTATAAGTAAACAAAGTTTATGCTTTCTTGAGGGTTCAAGCTGTGTGAGTCAGTCAAATATGACTTTTATGCTCATATTGTAGGCATAGAATTGCTGACTAAGCAAGTAAATTCTTGCGAAATCGATGCTTCAACGACACACAATATACAGGGTGTTAGGTAATGAGTGGATAATCCTTGAACTATGCATAGAGGGCACTTAGGACGTTATAATAAAGCTAAAATAGGTTTAGTAAAAGTTGTACGGTTTTCGAGATATTCGGACTTTTAGGTTTTTTTCGAAAATGAACACCCTTGTTCAATGTTTTGATCATAGCACCATTTTAAGCTAACTTTTTCAATTTTTTATTTTTGCTCAATATTCTTGAGTACTTGTATTTTCAGATAGGCATTACTATTTTTGTGAGACTACATGGGATTTTTTTTTTAAAAATCGAAAACTTAATTTTTGCCTTTTCAATCGTACATTGATCGAATTTTCAGCTCTCACGGTGAAAAAAAAATACACTACCGCCTAGTTTCCAATAAGCTTAAAAACATGCCGGATTATTGACAATTTAAAAATAGTAATTACCTTTTGAATTTAAATTCAAAATGACAAAATAATTAAAAAAAAATACACGCTTACCCACATTTTCCCGATTTACTTTTTGTATCACGGGCGTAGAACTAAAAGTTTTTTGTTGCATAAATAACATTATTGGCCACTTATTTAACTGCAAATGGCATTTAAAATAATTCCAAATTTAAAAAACATGCTGACTGCCTTTTGTTTTTTTTTTCGAATTCGATTTTTAATTTCGCTATTACTATTGCGTAATGAATGGTTAATTTTGCGTTTAGATCGTTGTGTTGAAGTTTTTTACTTTAATGCTACTTCGAACATAATACACACTGATAGAATATGCCCAAATGCATTACATTTATGGTGAGTGCCAAGGCACAATTTCACCATTCATTATGCAATAATAGCGAAATTCAAAATCAAATTCGAAAAAAAAACAAAAGGCAGTTGGCATGTTTTTTAAATTTGGAATTAGTTAAATGCCATTTGCATTTAAATAAGTGGCCAATAATGTTATTTTTGCAACAAATAAATTTGAGTTTTACGCCCGTAATACAAAAAGTAAATCGGGAAAAATGTGGGTGAGCGTGTATTTTTTTTTATTATTTTGTCATTTTGAATTTAAATTCAAAAGGTAATTACCATTTTTTAATTGTCAATAAACCGGCATGTTTTTAAGCTTATTGGAAACTAGGCGGTAGTGTATTTTTTTTTCACCGTGAGAGCTGAAAATTCGATCAATGTACGATTGAAAAGGCAAAAATTAAGTTTGCGATTTTTTTAAAAAAAATCCCATGTAGTCTCACAAAAATAGTAACGCCTATCTGAAAATACAAGTACTCAAAAATATTGAGCAAAAATAAAAAATTGAAAAAGTTAGCTTAAAATGGTGCTATGATCAAAACAATGAACAAGGGTGTTCATTTTCGAAAAAAACCTAAAAGTCCGAATATCTCGGAAATCGTGCAACTTTTACTAAACCTATTTTAGCTTTATTATAACCTCCTAAGGGCCCTCTATCCGCAGTTCAAGGATTATCCACTCATTACCTAACACCCTGTATAAATGTATCAAAGTACACAATCAACTCATTTCTTTTTAAATATAAAAATGAATCCCATTTCAGTTACAATCACACCGTAACTTGAGACCACCAGCATTAAATTGGATAATTCTTTTGTTATATTGTCAGGACAAGGACTGTTATTTTGAAAAAAAAACGAAAGCACAGACAACAGCTATTTTTTAAGCGCATTTCAGTTTCATAGACTAAGAATTCAACACAGACTAATTTAATAGTGAAGTACTTACCTAGATACGAAAACATTCGTGCGACGTCAGTGTGCGGTGTCATCAACCTATAAACATAAACTCAAACCCACTTAGGACCACACAACAAGCAACTAGAAGTATAGATTAGATAATACTCTCTAGAAGTGGTATCGGGGTGAGGACACAGCGAAAGGACGTGTCTAGGTCACTTTATAGAAGTGTTATCGGGAAAAGGACGTGTCTAAATCACTTTATAGAAATGGTATGAGGATAAGGACACAGAGAAAGGACGTGTCAAGTCATTTAAAAAAGTTGTTTACCCATTGGACGTTTTCATGTTCGAATCAAGTGATCAGTCGTGTGATCAAGAACCTATAGGTTAGCAAATACGACTCATCTCATCAGATTTCTGCAAAACTTTTATTCATGATCGAAGCACGCCAGCTAGACGCCTTTAGGGGGTCTATAGCGTCGTAGGTACGTCAATTCATTACGATTTTAAACGTCCGTGACGTTGGAAAAGCCAATCTCAAAATGTAGAGCTACTGAAAATTTCCGTCATTAAAAAATTACTAGACAATATGCTCTGCCTCTACCCGTCAGGTGTTATTTTCGATACTTGATACTACATTTGGAATTTTGTAATACGTCTGTTGCGCAAATAATTCACGTGCTAAATGTTAAACGGTAACCTGACACTAAACCGAAAGCATCCTAAGATTACTCGGCATGAGTCAGCTGGCGACGCGAAAGTGGCGCCCGAGTGTTTAACAACATGCATGCGCGCGCATAAATTGATGCGAAATGCTAGTTCGTATTTTGTTTATATTCGGTTACTAGCTTTTGCCCGCGGCTTCGCACGCGTGAACCATGAGCATTTCAAAGAAGCTAGCAATTAAGCAAGCGAGCAACCAAACCTGCAAGCTTTCAAGCATGCATGCAAGTATGCAAGCAGGCATGCAAGCCTTCAAGCATGTAAGTATGCAAGCAGGCATGCAAGCAGGCATGCAAACAGGCATGCAAGCATGTAAGTATGCAAGCAGCCATGCAAGCAGGCATGCAAGCAGGCAAGCAAGCATGCATGCAAGTAAGCACCCATGCAAGCAAGCATGCAAGCATGCATGCAAGCAGGCATGCAAGCAGGCAAGCAAGCATGCAAGCAAGTGTGCAAGCAAGCATGCAAGCAAGTAAGCATGCAAGCAAGTGTGCAAGCAAGCATGCATGCAAGTAAGCACCCATGCAAGCAAGCATGCAAGCATGCATGCAAGCAAGCGTGCAAGCAAGCATGTATGCAAGTAAGCACCCATGCAAGCAAGCATGCAAAGCAAGGACTCAAGCAAGCATGCAAGCCAGCCCCCGCATTGCCCCGCTGCCTTAATTTTTCTGAAACTGTAAATATTGCAGGATTTTTATAAAACAAACCTAACCTAACCTATAGGGCTGTCCTAAAATACATCCTAAATAGCTTTTGCCCGCGACTTCGTACGCGCTAAGTTGTAAAATGAAAAAATAAGTTTTTTCCCGTTCCCGTGGAAATTTTGGGGAGTTTTTTCGGAGTACACTTAAAGCCTTTAAAGAAACACACGTTATAAATGTTAAGTCTCTTTCTTTCGCTGTTTCGTCTGGAAACGTAAAATCCGGTTTATTCCCGTCCCTGTGGGCGTTTCGGAAAATACTTTCTTAGTGTTCCCCTACACTCCCGAATAAACCTACATGACAAATTTCAACTTTCCCCCGCTTTTCGTTTTTCCCGTTTCCGTAAGAATTTCGCCAAATAAAGCATTTCCCGAAATTCTTACGGGAACGAAGAAGAAGAATTTTGGGAAATTATCTCATAATGCTCCCCTACACTCCCCAAGGAACCCACTTGCCAAATTTCAGCTTTCTACGACCAGTAAAACGTAAAATCCTGTTTTTTTCCCGTTCCCATGGGAATTTTGGAAAGTAGGTACTCTCTTAATGCTCCTCTACACTCCCGAAGCAACATACATGCCGAATTTCAGCTATCTGCAACCAGAAAACGAAAAGTCCCGGTTTTCCCGTTCCCGTAGGAATTTCGGGAAATCCTTTTGTAGCGCTCCCCTACACTCCCCAAGGGAAATTGAAGGCCAAATTTCAATTTTATACGACCAGTAAAACGAAAAATCGATCCCGTAGAACTGAATACATAAATCCCGTTTTTATCCCGTGGGAATTTCCAAAAAGCATTAAAACATTATTTTACTATTATAATCACCTACTTCTATGCCAAATTTTAAGAGTCTAGTAATTATAGTTCATAGGATTTCGTTAAACTGAATATATAAATCCTGTTTTTTTCCTTATCCCGTGGGAATTTCCAAAAATCCTGAAATAAGTTTCTTAGTTTTGTAATCACCTACTTTTGTATCAAATTTGAAGAGTCTACTTTTTATAGTTACTGAGATAGCGTCACTCGGAATCGAATATATAATTCCCGTTTTTTCCTTATCCCGTGGGAATTTCCAAAAATCCTTTCTTAGCGGATGCCTACGTCATAAGATCTACCTGCATGCCAAATTTCAGCCCGATCCGTCCAGTGGTTTGGGCTGTGCGTTGATAGATCACTATGTCAGTCAGTCAGTCAGTCACCTTTGAATTATATATATATAGATTAGGCTGCGCATTCGTCAGACTAGTTAAATCTACCAGTAGAGCTGTATTCAGCGAGGCTGGGACAATTAAATAATGCTATTGGAGGATTTATTCAGCGTACACCGCGTTAACACGTGCTAGTGGTAAGACAGCCTTAATGAAATACATAATATGTCTAAATTTTTTGATGATGTAATTGAAACTAGTCGCAGTAGTAGATAGATTAGATACAGAAGGCATGTAAGTAGAATCATTCCTCTTTATAATAGGCTATTTTTATGCACTAAATTGACTAAATTTTTAGAACTATCAAACAAGCAAACGACATGCACATACTTACACACTTTTAACGAATTTTTGCCGCCAATTTTCCCTTTGCCCAACTTTGACGAGGCATTGCGTGTTGCGGCTATGAGTCTTTTCTCTAGTGCAAGTTTTCTATAAAATACGTCTCGAACGCGTTAGCGTTAGTGTCAAAATATAATTAGATTAGTTTGTTGACGATACGTGGCGCTAGAAGACGCTGGCGATTTGCCCACAATAAATGAGACGTTTACGCTAACGCGTGCGAGACGTTTTGCTGTGTCAAAATCTAACGCTAGAGGGTCCTTTCACATGCGTCCGAAAAATATGTTACGACCAAAAACTTAGCATTGAATGGGTTAATGCGTAAGAGGAAAAATCGCCTCGATTTCACGCAACTTTCTTTGTATTGTGGACCTACCTCGACTTAAGAAACTGTTTTATCCTCAACAAAAGTAAAAGCAAAAGTTTATGTCTGGTATGGGAAGTAGTATTACGTTTATCAATGATAGCAAAGCTGTCTGTTAGTGAAATATTTATCCAACCGGTTAAGTAGCTTCTAAGTTTACAAACAAACCAACTTTACCTCTTTAAAATGTTCATAGACAACGCCATTTTATCTGATTTATAAAGCAGTCGTTCTTACTTCCAGGAAGTGTAAACAATTTAATTAAAATACGACCGGGATCTATAAATTAGCATGTTAACTGGACGATTTGTCATAATCCTTGGCCAATCAGAGGTGAAAGGCACTGGTCAAAAGGACGACACGTTTTAATTACATTTTTACGTTTGTCTTGATTAATGTTAACGGGTTTAATGCAGTTTAATTCTGATTATTTAATTTTAATGTTGCTAATAAAGTAGACAGATTATGTCCAAGTCAAAGTGTCTTAAGAATATCGCAATTTTTTCCTGTATTAAGTAAATACGCATCGACGGACGCTTCTATTTCAAAGCCGCGTAGTCTGAATACGACGGAGAAACAAATTTTTTGACCATAGTATAGTAAGTTCAAAAAGGACGTAGTTGCAGTTAATGTATTTTCTGCTCATACTTAGATATGAAATGCTCGTCTGAATATGCAGCTCCATTGCTCTCGATTTTGCGCACTCAGCAGTTTTGGACAATATACAGTTTTTATACGTTTAAAAGTCTTATATTCCAAGATAGGCTACGCTTGTCTATATAGTAAATGCCCATTCATCTTGGATTCGAAGAATCGCAGAATGTAACGTTGGAACGTAGACACACAGGGAATTCCACTCCAGCTCAATATTAAAAAAGAAAACTATGTACCTAATTTGCTCATTTGTGTGCTGTCTGCTGTAGAGTATTTGAGGTGAGGCAAAGGGGAATATGTTTGAGATTGTTGTCCTTTTCACACAGCTGCTGTTATATTGTTTTTTATAACATGCTTTAATTTTAACACGTTGCATTTCTCGTTTTTAAAATTGTTGTACCGTTCCGACCTCCTCGGAATTTTAAAAGGCCGCAAGTCGAGCCCGGTCTCAGAATTTCTCCGAGAATCCACGGTTTTATAATACAAGTTTAATTATTGGATAAAAACGAGAATGTTGTTAGCGGTGTTGGAATTAAAGACAAGGAATGCCGTGTACGTGGCTCTGCTGATTTTGTTCATTGTTTTTTTTTCTCACTGTAATTTAAGTTTTGAAAGTACGCGTTGTTTCATTATTTGAAACCACGTGGTTGTTTTGGATACATATATACATACATAAATAACGTCTTTATCTCTTACGGGGTAGACATAGCTTAAGGTAACAAAACCTAAGATAAAGTTTACCATGACCACAATCATATAGCGTACAGGTGGAAAGGAGAATCATAATTTATGATTGTTTTTTTTGCATTTGCTTACATCCTACGAGTAATACATGTATAAATAATAACGCTGGCAGCTTATACACGCTTTTTCTTTTGCCGTGAGCATTTAAAAATATATGCTGTTAAAAATAAAAAAATATCAAATCAGAGAAAAAAGGATTTGTTAGTGGCCAGTATTCTTACGCGTAGATACTATGCAAAAAGTTTCTATTCTCTATATAAAGGGTGGGTGATCCCCTAACTATGACACACTTTATCCTAAATAGGTATGATTTGGTAGCACTAAAGTTCGTTGCTCAGGGACACTCCATTAACTCAATTGCTGTTAATTGCCTCTGTTTTTGTTGGTTCCCGTGAAATTTAATGCTGTAAGTAACGTTCGCCGTGCCTTCACTTAACTAATTAGTTTAGCTTTTACAGTACGTCACTATTTATAGTTAGTTACACGAGAGTAAGTTTCTATGTAATCACTTTCTAACTTAGTGCGAATGCGAGATATTTCAATTGGATATATCAATTCAGCACTACGGTGAACCTAAATGTAGTACTTAAACACAAATGGTCTTGTCTTGTAGCGCTTAAGTGAATAATGATTGGTTTTTAATTTTCTTAGCTTTTGATAGGTACCCGCGAAAATTTTAATAAAAACTTTTACGTTAGGACTTATTCTTACAGGCAACTTTTTATTGCTTCTCCATTTCTGTCTGCGGTCTGTTTTCCTAGCAATGACTAATGAAAAAGTCAAAACGAAACGTGGCATCAAAAAATATGGAATAAATCATAGTAATGGTGTGTAGTAAATATTTTAAACACAAATTGGTTTAAACAATGCAGATGTTAGAGTTCCGGAGGAATCATACAAAAAGGTGTAACGGCCACCGGTTTTCCTATGAAAATACGCTCTATTGGTAGTGATTCAGCGCTCGTGGTACCATTTGAAATCAGTTTCGAATTTGAAACCTTTCATTATGCTTGGCAGGTGTGGAACTCGTACTTGGCAGGTTTTTAATTCCGAGTGTGGCATGAGCACCAGAGCTGCTAAAACCATTGCGTTTTTTAATTTCCTTGTTTTGTCTATGATTCATTACAAAAAATTAGCTAGTTAAACGAGGCAGCGGTTTGGCACAAGGTTAAATTTAATTTTGCATTTATTAAACGTTTTAGCTCTACAGTTTTTAAACAACAATAATTAGCAATTAAAACATTCACGCACGTAATCATTATTGCGGAAGACCAAAAATACGGGCGATGACATAAACAAGTATTAGTTACAGGAATCCGTGTCCACCTGACTCAGATCCTTTGGCAAACAGCCAGCGGAATAAATAATAACACGAAGTCGTAGTTTAATTTCGTTTTTTGTGAAACGAAACGTTGCCAAGTTTGAATTTGGAATATCGGAATATTGAATTTTTTTGTTTCCTGGTTTTGAAATTCGAATTGTGAATTTTTAACTATTTACCCTTCTAAAATGCGGGTCATGGACGGACAAAGTAAGTTTAACTTTTATTTAGTACTTCCTCTTTTGCTCATGAAAATTAAGAACTCTGCTCTTTCAACATCCTAAAACAAAATCGTTCATTGATTTTAGTCCATTTTTATGACGAAATAAAACTTAAATTAAACTAATAAGGATTTGGGTACAGTCAAGGGCAAAGATATGTAAACACCACTGAGTGTCAAAAAGCATGGTCATCTAAATGGTCATAAATTTGGCAACATACAAAAGTACATAAATTAGTATACATGATTTGAGAGATAACTATGTATACAACATTTGCAATATTATGTCCTCATGTATTAGGCCATAAACTTAGAAACACCGTAAAGTTCAAAAATATGTATACACTATTTAACCATTAATTATGTATCTAATATGATAACCAAAAATATGTAAACAATCCAAAATTCTATTAACACAACTCTATTGTCAGGAGCTTATGAACGTATTTGCGTAACATCGAACTCTGTAATCTTAATGTAATCAGCCAACCACTTGAAGCTTCAAGTCGTATACAACAACTGCTATTCCAAACTCTTTAACTGATCATTACTCTATTTATTTTAAATCATGTCATGTGCCCACAATCTTGCTAAATGTGGCCTGTAGGTTGTAGGTACCTGTTACCATAGACTCTGTCTACCCCGTAAGGGATAAAGACGTGATTTGTGCATATGTATGTGCATGTGTCATGTGTCACTTTTGGATTTTTTAATTCCATTTGACTTACCGTTTCTTATGGTTTATCTGGCGGCTTTTCATTAATTTTGAAGGAGAAAATGTATCGTTTAAGCGATCATTTAAAACATAGGATTGTTGCCTTATGCGAGGAAGGTATATCCGTGCTTGATATAGCTCTGCTGACGAATTAGGCATCACGGTAAGAAATATTAAACATGTTAATAATAACGTACTATAGAAAATATTACTCTCTAATCACTTTGTCTTAAGTTTAAGGAGTGGTTTTCTTTATTATACAGTTATTTTAAGTATACTTTGCCTTTTATTAAGTAAAAAAGTGGACTTGTAATGGCTGAAATGATGATGATGATGATGGTGATGAAGTAAAAAAAAATTGAAAATAGCGTAAATCGCCAATTACTGTATGATTTGATATTGACGACACGGATGGCTCAATGGTGAAGCAACCGCTTTCTGAGTCGAAGGTCCCGGGGTCGAGACCCGGCCAGGGTAATGTTTGTGTGATCAACTTGAATATTTGTGCTTGGGTCATGGATGTTCTACATACATACATACATACGATATACATATATCACGTCTTTATCCCTTACGGGGTAGACAGAGCCTGAGGAAACAAAACCTTAAGGCCACGTTTAGCATGATTGTAGGCGTGTAGGTGGAAAAATTAATCAAAATAGTGATGGGTTGCTAGCCGCATCGCCTATAACATGATTCCAAAGAATTTCGCCCATTCCCTCGATGGACTTTTACCATCTACGCGGGACGAGAAGCAACTGGTACATTCTATGTTTTTCTTATACATACATACATTCACACATACATACATACATACGTACATTCTATGTTCTATATATTTAAGTATGTATTTATTTATATAGGTATGTATATCGTCATCTACTCGTAACTAGTAGATACCCATAACACAAGCCTTCTTGAGTTGTCCCTGAATTTACCTAGCGTTTTCATCTTCAATCAAAATCAACGAAATCTGAATCTGTAAAATCTATTAAACATGCCGATTGATAACGTCGTGGTGACAGGTCAAAACATGCGACACACATATGCAATGACAAGTCTGTACTGTTTTCGTGAATTGTCAAAACATACTTTACAAATTTGTTTCGTGTGACTAGGCCGTAAAGTTGATATTCGCAGATTACATTTTGTATACATATTTTTGTGGCAATTACTGAATCTATATTTAATTACATAAGTATGACTATAATATTTTGCATTATTTGCAGGATACTAATAATGGAATTTTGATTGTATACAAGTTTTTGGGCTTGCCAGGTACATATTTATGTTGCCAGTGTAGTTTGCATATTAATTCCCATTTGAATGAGTATATATCTTTTTAACTTTATATGATTACTTATTTTCTTTCACATTACTTGCATATATATCTTTGCCCTTGACTGTACATTAAACATAGTTAATTACTTTGTGGTTTCCTTTCCGATAGTCGATGGCTACTACATTTTTTTTTTTCAATTATACTTTAGTAGACTGTTAATTCGGTGTCTGTCAGCGTTTTCACCTTTTAGTATAAGGACTTACTTTAACTATGATGTTGAACTATCAATAAATATTTTTGTTGTGAAGATACAGGTTGGCTCAAGTACATATATTAAACTATTATGAAAAGGTATTGTCTGCTGGCCACTAACAGCTTTAACTTTTTTCTCATTCAGATAAACGTCAAAACTGTTTTACCACCAGCCAGCATGAACAACGTACCTTCTCGCAATTAAATGTTATTAAAAAAAAAATCAAACGGAAGTTAACTCTGATGAACACAAATACTGAATTTTTCGTTCATTGCCTAATTTTAACTTGCCATGTTTGTAGGTATCGATTGTATTGCGATGTTGCAATGCCTCGTATGAAATGAAATGTAGTGCTAATTTAATCGAAGTGAATAAAAAGTGGGTCTGTGTTAGCAACCGACTATTAATTGATAACGAACTTTAATGTTACTGACCTTAGGGAATGATTTAGATGGTAAACATTGTGCAATGAAATGCATGTAAGTTTTTGTATACAACCTTTTTTGCTGGGTGTACCTTTTGTTGACTAAAGTTGCACTGTCATATATCCTATATAGGTGTACCGAATTTCAAAACGATCCGATCATTAGAAGTGGGTCATGTTCGACTTGCAAGATTTGACCCAAACAAAAAATAATCACGTCAAGTTAGTTATAAGCTTTAAAAAAAATTGTGCTGTTTTTAATACCTAAGTACTTACTAACTCAAAAATCCAAGCCCGTTCCCTACCCTGTGACCCTTGTCGCGGTATTGTTTTAAGTTTAATTAAAACATTTTTTTTTTCATTAACTGAAAATAATGAGCAAGTCATGAAATATTCAGCTATGTCATCCATTGACAGATTTATTCCGAAATCAGACGTCCCGATCCCGACAAATGGTTACGCATATTTTGACGTTTGACGCAACACTGCCCTTGTTTTGACACTATATTTCGTTTAAAAAGCCGACATTTATTATAATGTTTGCTTTTGAAGTCATCTCACGCGGAAGTTTATTTAACACTTCGAGTTTTGGATAAATCGTAACAGTAAATTTTACTAACTGCAATGTGATACAAAGTAGATACATTTAAATTAAGAATTTAAAATTGTATTATTACGTTTTCAAGTTGAAATATTATTCTCTATTCCAAATAACATTCTACGAATTAGACACTAACATGCCAGTATTAAAAAAAACAACAATAGTTATTTGTTATGCAAGGCTGCAAAGTGTTTGTTTGGCGCGAGTGCCTGAATTGAAACCCGAGCAAGCGAAGGATTCTATGATTGAACCACGAGCGAAGCGAGTGGTTCAAAAGAAGAATCCTGAGCGTCGCGAGGGTTTCAAGGCACGAGATACTAAACAACTTTGCTGCCGAGCGAAACACACAATTTTTCACCTCACTACAGCGAGAAAAATGGTGGATGAAAGAAAAACAGTCTAAAAGTAAATCAGTTTTTTTTATTCTTTTTCGTCTAAATAAGAAAGGTAAAAGGATCTAAGCCCATACAGCCTAGTCTAATAATCTAATAAGTAAAACTATTTTTTCTGATTGTTCTAACACATTATTTTTTGTGTATTATACTGTTTTATCATAAACCAAACAACAATTTTGGTCAACTTTTCGGTTTCCCGACGAGCAATCCCTAAAAACTTTTTTTTTTCTAATCATAGTAGATATATTTTTAAAAAGAAAGTTAAAAAATCGCACTAACTAGACTGAATTAAAAAAAAATGGGGCGCGTTCTGAATTTGCATCATAATATCTGTTTTTTCCTGCTTGGTTGCTATTTTTGTAGTTAACCAAAAATTAAAATAATTAATAAAAACCAATATCGTTTTTTCTTTTAGCAACGAAAGTTAGCAAATCTTGAAAATAACTTAGGAAGTAACGGATTTTAAAATAAATTAATAATGGAGACCGGATCGCGTTTCTGAACGTGACATTATGTTTTTTTTTATCGGATGAAAAAGTTAGGGGTCTGATAACAAGTTCGACATTTGAAGTTCGTATTATTCCGTCCTTCTCATTCACCTAATTAAGTACTATTCGTATAAGCGAGACGACAACATACGAAGTTCTAAGTTCTAATTTTTGAGTATATGAGTAGGTGGGCAATGGTGGTCATCGTCACGTTCGAATTTCAAAAACCTTTTCCACGCAAGCGGGGAAAAAGCACTTTTCCACGCAGATTTTGAAGGAGAAAGACAGCCTTTTCGAGCAAGTGAGGTGAAAATTCTTTTGTTCTGTACCTCAAACAATCACTTTCACTTCAAGAACCAAATTCTAAAAATAATTCAGCCAGCATCAAATCTTGTCGCGATATTTTGAATCGAATGGAGGAAGACACACGCGCTTCATCTATCTCATCTTATTTATTATGATGCGCGTCTCCGCTTCAGTAGTTCGTAACCGATGCCAACGGCCAGAAATTGGATGTTTTGTTAAACATTAAACCAATTTCTAACACAGTAAGATTAATCACAATTAAGAAATAGCTTACGGTCGAATGGACAGTAATTAGTACAGAAAGTTATGAATACTGGCACGCGACAATCTGGAAAATGCTGAAGAGCGTTTTTTTTTTCGATACAGTTTACCAGCCAGTAACAAAAACAAAAAAATACATCGCAAATTACGAGTATTTTTTATTTGTATTAGTGTGATAACCTTCTTCCATCTCTACTCCGGAATGGATTTTCTATTATAATCTTTTGGCGGCCATTTGCACGCGCTCCACTTTCTTTATAAAACATTTTACTAACGTCTACGCAGATGGCGCATCCTTGTGCGCTAGCTAATCTCTAGCCCTATTCCTACGATCTCAAGCGGATATTCGCACGTTACGTTCCATTTTGCACAATTTCCGCTTTGCAACACAATACCCAATCCACAGAGGTGTTTGAACCGTATCGATCGTCTTATGTTTACACGAGCACGTGTTTCGAGACTGTCGGAACTTCGTCTTGCTTATACACGTGAAGGATAAAAAGGTAAAAGCATATTTGTCAGACAGGTTTTTGCGACGTTATTGAAAAGTTTTAAGCTTTAAAAACGCCCTTGCGTTCCTGTAATTTCCTTTTGTCTCGTTCGTATAGATAAAGAGGGAAAAGTAAAGTCTATATGCGCTGTTTTATTTTGTAGGTAACAAAAGTAAAGTTTGTGATAAATCGCAAAGGTCGCGGACCTGTTTAGTATCAGACTATTTGAGTATTATATTTAGATCATGCTCACAGATTTACGTCAAGCTGGAATTTTTGATCTAATCTTATCACTGTTTCGTTCTCACCTCTCCTATGAGAGAAGAGCAGAAATATTAAACTGCAACCCAAATTCTAAATACCAGTGGAGACACAGTTCAAAGAAATTTTTAGGAGGAACTACCTAATAAAATAATGCTATAAGTTAGGGATAGAGATTGTTTATATCTATGTATTTCTACACTAATCACCTTACGTTCACGTTAGTCCTATGAACATATGCCATTTTTTACCGGGATGAAATTGTGGGCAGTAGCTATACATATAGATATACAGAGTACCAGTTGGGAAGTCAATGATTCATACATGTTATGAGATTTTAGTGGAGAACTTTGTACAGTTCGTGAGCTCTTCTGGGTCTGATACTTGCATCGGCCGAGTGAGGGAGACAGTAAGACAAAGCCGAATGGCATTCTAAGAGCTCACGGCACGAACTGTATCTCTTAAACGCTGAAATACAGCGCTATTACTAGGAGTACTTTCCTTCATATGGATAAATGTTTGGTCAAATTGCAACTCATCTCTAAAACCTTTCTCGTCTAGGTTTTGGATTAACGATAGGTCTTAATGGTGTAAAATCATATCGAAAGTCATTCTAACATAATAAGTACGTCTGTCTTACAATGACCGGAAGGCGTGGAGGCGGGAGGCGCCGTAAAAGGACGCTATCGCAAGCTTATTCATGTCACTTGTGAGCCGATCGTTGTGTCGAGCATTGTCCGTTCTGCAGTTAGATGTTCTATGTTGTTGGTCACAACCAGTTGACCAGACACGTAGCTTGGTGTAACTACTACGGGAGATCGGATCAAGTTATGAATGCCGAGTGTAGCTATCACTTCCCCGGCGTGTTTCTTTTTACACACCAGTAACCAACAATATCAAACAAAATATTCTTCAAATAATTATACAAATAACAGAGAAATGAGCCATCACATGACACCACGTGTCATTTCGGACCTCTCTTTCTAATCTAGTAATTAATTAATAGTTTAAAATGTTTATATTTGTCGTATTTCTTGACCGATATTACTTTCAATGTCACAAAATAATGTATAGTCCCTATTCTTTAATTAACGACCCAGGCGTGACGTGACCGTTGCGCTCTATAGCAATCATTACTTGACCCGTTCTCTCGTTACACGGAGCCATGTGTCTGGTCAACTGGTCGACACACGACCAATAAGCCCAATGGCCAATGAAATGGCCAAGTGCCAGAATAAAGTCCCTGCGCTCCAACTTCGAACTCTTGGATCTTTACGTGTGTCCGAAACTTGAGCAAGGACCGCCCGGATCTTACCCGCTAATCTGCTTCTAAGCACCAATGCTTGCGAAGCGGTATTCCGCCGTGTAAAGTAAGAGAACCGGTGAAATTTCTGGCTTATCTCATGTTGCGGATTGTGGTATTCATTAACCATCAGATGATTCATATGCTCGTTTGCCGCTTTACCTAACCTAACCTGTCATGTTAGAAAGGGATAGAATTGTTTGTTAGTAGGTAGCTGGCGTACGGGTACTGATTACAAATGACATAAATAGGACAATGCAATTTAAAAAATATCCTACGGTATCAGTGTGCGGGTTCTTCCACTGTGTATTATTAATTGATTACGAGGAGTCAGTTTATGTCCTGTTAGTTAATTATCATATAATTTTCCGGTAAATAATGTATTCTTCATACACCTTGCAATATTCCTGCCTATACATGGTCAAGTGACAATATAAACTGAATTAGTATACAGCGCTATAACTACTATATCAATTTAATAATATAATATTTACGTGAACTCATTCATGGCGTTTGTTGCAACGAAAAACTTACAAACGCTCAGAACAGTTAGATTGTGACACATTTGGGCACACATAGTTTCACTCGTACTACGGTTTAAATTAACTGGAAATGCAATATTTCCTTAACCAGAATATAGTACCGATACCACCGATGAATCAGTAAATGTAGAGTTTGGATCGCATTCCGAAAACCGGAGGCTTCTAAAGTGCATTCCGAGAATCGCATCATTTTTTTGTTGTGATTCCGTTTCGTCATTCTGTAATCGCTTTGGCTTTTATCTATGCAAACGACGTCATTTTTATCCTTTTTTTTCTATGCCTCAGTTACCTATCATCCAAGCTTTGAAGTTTGCGCTAGCTATTATTATGTTATTACTTTTAATAAATAATCGTTTATTAATTAAACGTGAGTTCTGACTCATCCAAATATGCC
This sequence comes from Pandemis corylana, assembly GCA_949127965.1. Taxonomy (NCBI): domain Eukaryota; kingdom Metazoa; phylum Arthropoda; class Insecta; order Lepidoptera; family Tortricidae; genus Pandemis; species Pandemis corylana. Next base: position 6,045,061 of record OX421871.1, read on the forward strand.
ACCATCGCATACTGCCTGAGCTTTAGTAGCCAAGGCGCTGTTGTAAAAAGCTCAAAGTTTTTGCATGACGACTATCCGTCCACACCTTTTACACCTTACGGGAAACTTCTTGAGCTAGGGTGACGTGGAAGCGGTAAGTTCGCGCGTATGCTTTTGTACCAAAGAGACATCAAACTCTCTTCTTAACATAAAAGCTCAAAATGTTTGCCGGGAACTGTAGCATTAGCAGACTTAAGCGCGATGCAGATAGCAACTGTTTGAATCCGCCAAATTTTTAACGTTTTGTCGTTAAAGATTGCCATTTGCAGCATAATAAAAATTCCATTTATATCCCCATGGATGGACTCAACGGTCAAGAAAAACCAGGAACTTGCCCCAACTTGCGCAAATTTGACACTTACTAATTGCATCAATTTAAAACTGATTCCGCTATCGAGTGCAGCGCCTGCAAACTCAAATAACTCGAGTAGAGTTGCCATGTCTGCCGAGTTCTTTTAAGTTACAGGTAGTTAGGTAAATATCTGCGAGTTGCCTGTTGCCGCAACACGGAGTTCATAAAGTTGTTCTATCTTCGCGTCTTAACCTTGACAATCATCTGCACCATATGATACCATTCCGCGTTCTTCAAATCTTTGGGATTTGTTAGGCGTGACACCAACACTGGATTCTAGGACAGTTCCCCGGATGTATCAACTAGTATTACTAAAGCACTGTCTGCTATATCAATAACATCACGTACGTCCTGTATGACATAGAATCCGTTTCCTGGCGTAGAAGTTTAGTATGCAACGTTTTGACGCTACTTCCAGGCTATATCCGATCGTTGCGTGTCATAATTGGAAGTCATTCAACCTACTTATAGGTTTGTACATCATATTTAGCTAAAAATAGCTACAGGCATGCAATGCCTAGATTTTTTGTGTTACATACTTGATTCTCGACAATTGTGCTAATTTGAAGTAAATTTTTTCATCTAACACAGCATAAAGTTGGCCCAAATTATTAAAGATATAAGTCATTTTATTTCTAACTAGCCTTCCGTCCGCAGCTTCGCCCGCGATAAATTAATTTTCCCGTAGCAAAAGGTATTTTCCCGCGGTAAAAAGTAGCCTATGTCACTCAGTGATAATGTAGCTTTCTTACGGCAAAAGAGTTTTTGAAATCGGTCCAGTAGTTTCGGAGCCTATTCAATGCAAACAAACAAACAATCAAATCTTTCCTCTTTATAATATTAGTATAGAAAACGTCAGTATGGATTTTATCCCCTTAATATCCATAGACCTGGAAAGAAGCATTGCATTACGATTACTACACGTAGCTCTCCGAAAACTAATCTGCATATTTCCGCATAGCTTCTTGTTTGTCTTCCTTAACAGTTGTCATTTGGCCACTGACATTAACATACACCTGACTCATTCTTATCGATATACTCGTAGTAAAGGCGTTACGCATATTTTAAGTCGGGGGAATTTCGCAATGCACTTTCCTACTCCATTCAGTATCTCGCTACCCGCTGTTACGGACGTATCTAAGACAGCTATAAGAATCATCAGCATTTGTTATTGTTGTTCTAACTAAATCCAAACAAAAATACACATCCCGCGAAGTAGTTTTTGTTTTTTTTTGACACGACTTCGTTTTGTTTTGTTACAAAGTTCAGTTATTTTCGTAATCTCATAGTGAGTGACCTTTAACATTTTTTTCTGACAATTATCAACAGGTTCAATGACAAACGTGTAGTCGATATAGTCTACGTGATTTGCGAATGTGATGTGATTCAGTGATCAGTGCTTAAAATGGTGATGGAACCGCCTCTAAACGGGGGGCGATTCTGGCCTCTCTCCCCTCGACTCTGGAGACGAAGTACGGAGTGCTCCAAAGTCGTTTTCGAGCCGAGAAAACCGCCGACATACATTAGGAAAAACGACAGAATAGACCTCACACCGGACTTACTACGTTCAAGAAACATAAAGGAAAGACTTGAACACTTGAATTTGGAAGAAATAGAGTATGGGGAAGAAAAGAGGTGGAGTGTATCGAAGCCACCTCTTAAAGAGAAACGAGAAGAAGAGAAAGAAGTGAAGCTTCGAGTTAAGAAGCAGAGGCAGCCAAGACCGAACAGCCTTCAGCTTTTGCTGTGTCCGTCTAGCTCTGGACACTACAGTAGCAACACTTGGAGGTACACCAGAATGAGATCCAGAAGGTTTGTTTTTGGTTTTGTAATTTTCTTAATAATAATACAAATAAGCATCAAGATTTTACCTGACTACAGTCAGAAACGAGGCTTATGATTTTAATTAGCGAAATGACAAATTATTGTTTATTGCACTATAAAAATGCACTTCTCGTGTTACACGAAACTTTCGTTGCGTCATCGTAAATTGATTCTTTATAATTACTAATTATTGCAGTTACTGGCATTTACTTTCGAAAACGCATTCCAATCATAATCCATTACAAGATCACATTGCATTACTTATACGTTTATAAAATTATGTCAATGATAATGGTTGTTTCATTGATCTTTACAAGAATTGTGACCGCAATTTCTCAATTCTGATAAACTTAGGAAGAAAAGAACAAACTATAATAAAATATTGCCTTTTGCCTTTGGTTATCAGATTCCGTGAGAATCGTTCATAAATGGATTACTCGCGATTGTATGTCAAAATTCTCACATGTTTCGGACATTTCCGAGATCTCTAATCAGGAGTGACTGCGGTGTCATGGCTTTTGAGTATTTTGTTACCTATCCTATGTAACTCGTACACAATTTCGTGTTATTCAGCAATAATGTTTCATACTGTAACATCTTCCATTCACTTTAATGCGCAAATATCTATAGTGATAACTCATTCGCAATCGCACAGTGACACATAATTTAAATTGACGACGGATAGCTTAGTGGTTGGAGAAACTGGCTACTCAGCTTGAGGTCCCGGGTTAGGTCTCTACTCGGGGCAGATTAGAGAAATTATACTAATGTTCTGCTACGATACGGCGTAACTCCAATTTGCTTAGTCTTCATGATTGGTTCTTATTTATTACGAGTATCTACTAAATGTTGTACAAAACGTCACATGGATTTTTGACTAGTTCGGTTTTCTTAGCTAAACGATCTTTGTTTGTTCTCGAGTCTTGGATGTTTAATATGTATTTAAGTATGTATTTGTTTGTATAAGTATGTTTATCCGTTGCCTAGTACCCATAGCTTAAGTTTTGCTTAGTTTGGGACTGGGTCAATTGGTACCTATCAATTGTCCCATGATATAATTTATTTAGTACTTATTTTATCACAATTAATGAGCATACCTGGTCAGTGCTGATTACTTACTATCGAGTAACCCACGTGTTTTTTTTGCTTCCCTTGTTGTATAGTAAAATACAGAGATATCCTACTAATATTATAAACGCGAAAGTTTGTAAGTATGCATGGATGGATGGATCGATGGATGGATGTTTGTTACTCTTTCACGCCAGAACGGCTGGACAGATCTGGATGAAATTTGAAATATAGATAGATTATAGTCTGGAATAACACATAGGCACTTTTATCCCGGAAAATTGCGTGATTCCTGCGGGATAGCGATAAATGAACTCTATGCAGACGAAGTTGCGGGCAACAGCTAATGTAAATATATATGTCATTTAATTTTTTGTCAACTGATAATGTTCTCATTAACTTTCCCCTATTGTGCAACCTGTGTGGGTGTGTGTGGGCGACACTGACAGCTTCTGACATCGCTCGCTTATCCGATGAAATGAGTTTTATGCGGTCCCTTGACATGAATTTCGATGCTCAGAATCTCAACGCCAGTTTTGTATGGAACGCTGCAGGAGATTATACAAGCTCTCCCAGATTTTTTCCGGAATATTGCAGAAGGTAGTTTAGTTCTACTGAACAACCCTTCGTAGCTTAAGAGTCTCCGGACATGGTTCAACCTTAGCACAAGCTCACTGTTCCGAGCTGCTGTGTCGAAATTAAAGATAGCCTGATAATAGCCGACCTCCGGTAGGAGATGGCACCTCAAGAAGAAGAACAACCCTACAAAGATTTTTGTTTCAAAATTTGTTTCAAAATCCCCTTGACGCGGTTCATTTTGAGCAATCCATGTACGGAAACGTTTGTCAACTGTGATTCTAAAATCCTGAAAGACACAAGGCTATTTTGTCAACATCCAACCACTATCAATTTCATGCTAATCTGGTAACAAAGAAAAAACTTAGAATGTACCAGTTGTTCTCTTCCCGCGCAGATATTACAAGCCCATCGAGGGAATGGACGAAAATCTTAGGAATCATTTGCTTTCCACCTTTACACCCACAAAATGTGCTAAACGTGGCCCTTAGGTCTTGTTACCATAGACTCTGTCTACCCCGTAAGGGATATAGACATGATATGTCTTTGTTGAAATCTTCTCACAATATTAATAAAGCTTAGAAATTTAAATGAGTTGTGCAATTGTGATGAGGCCTTGTTTGGGGGTGCGTGGGCGCAGATCGAAGGCTGACATACTGTTTGACACCTGCTAACGGACTGTAATTAGTTAATTGGGTATGGTAATTAGCTGTTGCGACTTGGTTCTGTCATTTATACATTAATTAGGTATTTTATTTATTTTAATTCGAAACACAATAATCGTAGAAACACACAGATAAACTAAATAGAACTAATGTTTCACGAATAAAGATTAAGAAAAACATTGTGTAAGTATATTTCGTTTAAAAAAAATTTTTTTTAGTCTGTTTTTTTTTAATTCGCGTACCTACCTACTTCATGTTCATACCTATATATCTATCAAATACCTTTAAACGAGCATTTCATGTATAATAATATAATCTGAATCTCGGAAACGGCTCCAAAGATTTTAATGAAATTTGGTATGCAGGGGGTTTCATGGGCGATACATCGATCCAGCTAGGTTTCATTTTTAGAATAGTACCAATTAATTAATGCTGGTCTAGGAGCAAAGAAAAAACATAGAATGTACCAGTTGCTTCTCTACCCGCGCAGATGGTAAAAGTCCATCAAGGGAATGTGCGAAAATAATAGGAATCATGTGTTATAGGCGATGAGGCTAGCAACCCATCACTATTATGATTCCATTTTCCACCTATACGCCGACAATCTTGCTAAATGTGGCCTGTAGGTACCTGTTACCTTAGACTCTGTCTACCCCGTAAGTAAGGGATAAAGACGTGATTTGTGTATGTGTATGTATGTATGTACCAATTAAAATACCGAGCAGAGCTCTTTCGTCCAGGTCCTTCAATATTTAAAGGTTACATCTGGATATACATATTGTTTTTATTTCAAGGGTAGGTATATGGAGTAAAGTATGTTAAAAATAATTAAAAACTAACCTAAAAAATGCCCCCCTGTTTCGTGCCTGGTTCAAAGGTTCCCATTATGCTGGCCGCGTTGCCTGCTAGAACTGCAAAGGTGCAATTTGTGTACATTATTTAAAGTTGTTTACTAGAAATACTTAAGAAAGTTCCCGAAAGGCAATCGAGCATAGCGTGGGCCCACAAGGTGGACCGACGAACTAACGAAGGTTGTCATGTGAGAAATCATAACCAGCTGAAGCTTGCTCGTGAATACGTGATTCATGACATTTGGTATTATCTGGGTTCCGCTAAAAGCGATTGGAAATACTACTACTCGTTTATTTATTTTTATAACTGTTGCCCGCAAGTTCGTCTGCATCGAATTCGTTTATCGCTAACCCGCAGGGACTACCCAATTTTCCGGGATAAAAAGTAGCATATGTGTTATTCCAGACTATAATCTATCTATGTTCCAAATTTCATCCAGATCTGTCCGGCTGTTCTGGCGTGAAAGAGTAACAAACATCCATCCATCCATATCTTACAAACTTTCGCGTTTATTATATAAGATGCTCGTGTCATTTTTCCATGCTGGTCTGGGAGTAAAAAAAATATAGAAAGCACCAGTTGCTTCTCTTCCCGCGCAGATGGTAAAAGCCCATTGAGAGAACGGGCGAAAATCCTAGAAATCATGTTATAGGCGATGCAGCTAGCAACCCATCACTATTTTGATTCCCCTTTCCACCTATACGCCCACAATCATGCTAAACGTGGCCTTTAGGTCTTGTTACTATATGCTCTGTCTACCCCGTAAGGGATGATACATGATTTATGTACGTGCATACGCACCACAAAACGGTGAGATTGACGAGGAACTGTGTTCGATATCCTTCACTCGCAGTAAAAGCTGAATCGCGAACCTCTTTGGAACCTTTTCTATTACAATTTCACAATAATTTCTTTGGCAGGTGTAAGGTAAGTCATTATGACATTTGCAGTGAATAGGTTCCACGATGGTACGCATTTCACTGTACTTACTATAGTATAATTATAACTCAGTATGCCGATGGTCTTCGTTAAACTCGACCGTTATGTTTTTTTTTTTTTTTTTTTTTTTTTTTTTTTTTTTTTTATGTGAATAGGAAGGCAAACGAGCAAGTGGGTCACCTGATGGTAAGTGATCACCACTGCCCATAGACACCCGCAACCCCGGAGGGATTGCAGATGCGTTGCCAACCTAGAGGATTAAGATGAAATGCCTCTTGTGCCCGTAATTTCCCCGGCTGTCTTACTCTCCGCACCGGAACACAGCAGTACAAGCACTGCTACTTAGCGGCAGGATTAGCGAGTAAGATGGTGGTAGCGATCCGGACGGACCTTGCACAAGGCCCTACCACCCGCAAATCATCATTCATTGACTTCGGACTGATGGACGATAGCAAATGATCTAACGTAGGTCATTGGGGGACAATAGCATGTGACAATTTTTAAGGCTGTACCTATAATATTGCGTTACAAGTAATTTAATTATTTACGTCACCCTAGACCGTAATAGGGATATTACGCCCGCTTCGCGGCCAGAAACTCTCACTTCCTGGCTAAGGCAAGACGTAAAACTTTCTACAAATCACGGGCGGTAATTCGTAAAGCCCCAGATCGCATATTTATGGCCCTCGCCTTCGGTTCGGGCCACCAACACCTGCGATCTGGGACAATTACGAGTTCACCGCCCTAGGTCTGGTAATGTACTATTTTGTGTTTATTTGCGATAGGTATAACTCTGTTTTTTCGCGATATTTCTCCAGTCACGGGTCAAAAAAAATAATATGAAAATAAATGTCTTAGAATAATGGAGATTTAGTACTTGAAAGCTGTTTGGCAACTGACCTGATAAGGGCATTAAATATATGTATACGTTACCATAAGACGTCAAAAAGAGATCCACCTTTACGCCACAAAGAATAAGATCGGTGGCATATATCGCCTGCCGAATGCAGTAAGGGCACAAGTCAAAAAACCAATAAGTCGAGAAACGGCCACTTAAAGTTTTGAGAAACAGGTGTATGACCACCAATTTGGCTATATATTTTTTTATTTTAGAAAAACGTACCTGTTCCTGAGATTTTCTTTTTCTTTGGCATAGATAGCTTCGAATGAATCCGTTAATTTCATTTATAATAATATACATTTGAAATTGTAAGGGCCTAAACATGGGTACTTAGTGTTGTGCCTTTGTTGCAGAAAGTATCTTATGCAATTTCGTGATATGCCTGAAGTCATGCTAATTATTATAAGTATAATCAATAATATAAATGCAATAAATTAATGACAAATTTAAGAAAATGCTAATATAAAATAAAATCAAAATCAAAAACACACCAAATAGGTTAGGATTGGTATCAATTGTTTTCTATTTTTTTTATAATATCAGTATTAATTTCGTCGTACCCTATAGATTTCGTATTATTTAATGACATCCTATGCATTTCTTTTTCTGACACCGGTGTTATGAAGATGCTATTATTTCGTGCATTACCATGTATGTGCAATTGGGGTGTTTGAGGTTGTTTAACTGAACCTGCTAGTTCTGTGTAGTAAGTATTAAAATTTGATGCTATTTCAAAGGGGTCCGTTATCATTTTATGTTTTATTACCAGTTTATTAATATTGCGGTGTGTTTATAGTATTATTAGTTTCATTTTTTATTATTTAAATAAATAAATAAATAAATATCAGGGTACAATTCACACACAACCTAAGCTAATCCCAAAGTAAGCGCTAGTAAGGCTTGTGTTATGGGTACTAGACGGCGATATTCATACTTATTATTTGCCACGAGGCTCTGCATTTATTTTTAATGTTGATCAAATATTTGTTATTATTTAATCTTTGCGCAGTATCTATGCATTTTTTTTTAACAATTTAGTGTATCTGTAATATTCATGTTTATTTTGTTCGGTTCTTGGTTTTTATAATATCGAAAACGAAGTATTCTTTTCTTTTGCAGCTAATTTTTACTCCTGTTGTCATCCATTTTGGAGAATTATGATTTGTATTGTTATTTTTTTCCGCATAACAGGAAAACATAGCTTATAAAACAATACGATCAAGTCGTGAAACTGATTGAATGCGACATTGAAATCACTTTCTAAATATATATCTGAAAAAGATAGACTTGACAAACATTACTGAAATTTATTTATATTCTTCTTCTTATGGTGCCTCTCCAACTAGTGAAGGTTGGCAGTCAGCTCCGCATACTTTACACGGTCCCTGGCCAGGTTGAAAAGCTCCGCTGCACTTGTGATTCCAGTCCATTCCCGGATATTTCGCAGACAAGATTTCTTCCTGCGCCAAACAGCTCTTTTTCCAGCCACTTTGCCCATGATTATAAGCTGTAAAAGCTCGTATCTTGTGTGCCTCAGCACATGTCCCAAATAAGCAACTTTTCTTTTTTTGATGGTCTGCATCAGTTCACACTCCTTTCCAACCCGACGCAGGACCTCAACATTGGTCACCCGATCCGTCCATCTTATGGTCAACATGCGTCTATATGCCCACATTTCAAATGCTTCTACACGTTTACTGAGTTGCTCTTTAAGGGTCCAGGCTTCACATCCGTATAGAAGTATGGGCCATATATAGCATTGCAGTAAACGGATGCGCAGATGTACTTTGAAACTGATTTTATATTATCAATGTTAAAATCTCTTTTACATTTTAAATAATGTCCTTGGTCTTGACCTTAAACCTTAACATTTGTGCTGTGCCATGATCAGAAATGCCGAGAGGTTAAATGGCAGCATAGGCCCGTTTTACATTGCTCAATATATTGTCTATGCAGGTTTTATCCCTTGTTGGTTCTTTTAAATGAATTGTTAAATTATAATTATTCGATATGTCTATTATTAGTCTGTTACAGTCGTTACTAATTGCTAGTGTATTAATGTTGAAGTCACCACATACGAATATTTTTTAAATTTAGATTTAGTGTTCAATTCGTGTAGTAAAATACCTAGCTTGTCAAGAAATAAGTTAGCGGATGAACTTGGAATTCTGTACAAACAAATTACTACAGCATTATGTTTGGGTACCTCAATACCACAGTACTCAAAGATCCTCGATACCGACATTTTATGCACAAAATCGAGTTCCTTAAAAGTAACCTCTGGCTTTGCTAAGATACAGACTCAGCCTCTATTTTGGTCTCGGGAATAGCTATTGGTCAATGCGTAATTGTGAACTTATATATTTTTTTTCATTTCCAGATTCGATGAAAGTTTCTGTGAGACATATAATATCTGGCTCATTGATTTTCTTGTATATTTTTGTGAATTCATTATGCACAATCAATGTTCATAAGTGTCCTAAGAACATAATATCACAAGACACAACTTAAAATTTAACTCGAATGATTATGCAATAAGGGCACAACTAAGAAATGCCGTTATTGCATGAACAGGGTAGGCCATTTTGTCACATGCAAGAAGGGCATTTATGCCCTCTATATTCCGCTAGAGTTAACTTTTGAAAATAGTCTTTAATGTATACGATAAAACGATCAAATTAGAACACGATTCCGGGATAAACTCAAAAACCGAAAATTTTTAGTTCGGCCCTTTTTGCATTCAGCAGGCGATATATTTGACGTGATGCCTGCATCGATATTTATGCTCTCGACTGTACATAGTCCCAAACTTAGCAAAGCTTTGTAGGTACTATGGGTATTACGCAACGGATAAGTAGGTATTAAACGTCCAAGACTGGAGAAACATTCGTATTTTTCATACATAATTCTGCCCCGACCGGGAATTGAAAATTACCGAAAGGTCCCTCAAGCTTCATAGTAAAGTTCTATAACCAGTGGCGTGGCGTCAAGTATAGTTGAATCATCGAGAGCGTGGAATTGCATATGTAGTAGTATTGTTTGTTTACAGGCATTCTATATTTGAATTTTCTATTTTCTTGTACTATCAGCATACAAAGAGGTTGTTATATATATATCGAAGAACTAAAAACAAAAATAATGTCAGTGTGAAATTGTCAATATTATTTACGTTGTGCGTATATTTTTACATCTGATTTGATTGTATTCTCAATTAATTATTGTGTCCGCCCGTACGACTACGAATAATTTCTATATTTTTAAAAAATATGGCTGTAAGTAATTTTGGTCCTATTGAGAGTCAAAGTAAGCAAATAATTTTCAACTGTTATAAATATTTTGAAATTTTTATTATCAATACTTGTGACAGCTCAGATGAAGAACATGATAGCGAATAAAAGAAAAAAACAGAGAACTACTACTTATTCCACTTCTTGGGTATGTCATTTTATTAAGTTAAGAGAAAATTATTCTCCTTTTGTTGCAAACGGTACAACCACTACAAATGCAATTCCATCTTCTCGATAATTCAACTATATATCAGAAAACAAGCCGAAGGGAATTTAACTAGCCTTTTCCTCTAATCCTGCACAATAAAATGCCCAACTGCCTTAAAATAGGCAAGCCGGTGGGAATGAGTTCTATGTATGGACGCCACGCCATTGATAACCACTAGGTCCGGTCTTCAAAAGCGACAACGCGACTCGTCGGTACCTTAAATGACCCCTAAATTAATTAACGTACCTGAGTACGGTGTTTGCGTTATTTTAAACTCAGTTTCGTGTCCCAAGCGACGGACTAGAGTTCGTCGAACGTTGGGCAAAAGCCCGTAAAATATGTTTACTGCTGGTTTTCTGGCCGTAATATTTGCGTCTTTGAAATTGCGTTAAGAAAATATCAGATATTTTTAATAATTATATAGCTACATGCATACATATTAATCCCCTTTATTCCTTGCGGGATAGACAGAGCTTTAGTAAGCAATGGGGCGGCCGAGACCCACGCTACGCTACTGGATGTATCATACTAATGTTATGAACGCGAAAGTTTGTTAGTATGGATGTATGGATGGATGTTTGTTACTCTTTCACGCCAGAGCGGCTGGACAGATCTGGATGAAATTTGGAACATAGATAGATTATAGTCTGGAAGAACACATAGGCTACTTTTTATCCCGGAAAATTGCGTGATTCCTGCGGGATAGCGGTAAACAAATTATATGCAGACGAAGTTGCGGGCAACAGCCAGCTAGATAGATAGATAAAGGAAAATTTAACAGATAAGCATAAACCTAGGATCTCCCTATGAATGTAATAGTCCGCAGCGTACAGGTCTATCTGTCAAAATAGTGTCAATATTCAAAATTAGAAGCCTTTAGGAGCCTATCTCACAGTCGGTATGACGTTTTAGGTAGGTACCTAGTACGGTCTGACGTTGGTTCATCGTGACGTGACGTCATGTACAGTCGAGGGCATAAATATACAGCCATCATGTCAAATATATGTGTCACCGACCTTATTTGTGGCATAAAGTAGGTAATAGATGTTTTTGAGGTTTTGGTGACGTACCTACATATAGTTATGCCCTTGATTGTATGTAACGCCACACAAGAACATAATAATATGTGTTAATGCGACAAATTAAAAAAGCGATCCGCTACTTTGGCGCTGACTGTACCAGCAAATTCTTATCACTAGTAATAGGGTAGTTTATATTCGTAAACACGAGCATCGATCCGTGGTTTGAATATTCATGTCCACCGAACGTTTGTGATATGCCGTCGGTCCGTCCGTTTTCATTACTGTCTGTCTGGTCCATAGTGTATACTAACTTCATACTATACCTACTCCATGTGAGAGAGAGAGAGAGAGAGAGAGAGAGAGAAACATATATTTACACACATTCGATACACGTAGATCTAAAACAAGGAGAAATACAATATACTAAGGAATAGTACCGATATGGTGTAAAATGGACCCCACTCAGCATAATGTTGCGGCAAGCCGCAACTCTGTTTTTCATTTGCTTAGGTTGTTCTTCTTCTTCTTCTTCTTATTTGTGACATATCAAGTCGTTATAGCGACGACATCTTCGCCAATGTCAAAGTAACAAAAATATAATTAAAAAATCTTGTGACATAATGTCGGCAACTTTGTACGGTAATGGTCAAAGACCCCTTTCCTCCCTCTCGGGCTGAAATCATTAGCCGTTGCCCAGGGTGCACCGGACCAAGCACTGCTCTTCCCCCGGTCGGATCCAAAAGGAACCGCAGCTCTTGACCACACGTGGAGGTAACCCGACTCGCACCCCGTTTAGTTTGTTAACTGAAGGTAAATCTTGACATGTCTTTTTATTGATATATACACTTTAAAAATCTAAATCTATACACTATACAAATTAAATAAGAAATTGCATTGTTATTTCATGATTAATTTGTAAAATCATTTTGACTTTTACTGTGAGAACGTTCAACTGTGGGTTTAGGAATCAATTTGTTGGATCTTGAACTAGGTACTTAAAACATTTTCCAAACATGAAATCCTGTAATAATTCACTACAACATAACTTAAATTTACCTTTTAAATAATAACTATGAAATGCAATTATTGCCTGTTTTAAATTATATTTAAAACCGAAGGGACGCGGAGCGGCGACAAATTCAGTTTCTCTTCAGTCCGTGAAGCTTGCTATAATAATTTTACCATTCCAAGCGATTACTGGGTATGGTTGCAAATGCTAAACCTTGCTTAGCAAAGTGCTTGGCACGACATTCAGTAAATACCAAGCATTAGCCGAGTGGGTAACATTGCCTGCTTCTAATAGGTCTTGCAAATGTCAAGGTTAGGAGAAAGTCCCCAGTGAAATAAAGTACCTGTGTATTCCGCAAATAAAGCCTTGATGGCTCTGTGGTTTGACTTATCGTCTCACAAGCAGACAGTTTATGCCCCCCTTTTGGGCCAACGTTGGCCTACCTCCTGTGGGTTCCCAAAGTTCTTTAACTGACAAAACTAAACTAGACCTAGCAAGACTAAACTTTGACAGTGCCCGCTCAAAACTAAACTAGACCTAGCAAGACTAAACTTTGACAGTGCCCGCTCCTCTTAACATAAAAAACTAGCTCTCCTTTTTACTAATAGAAAAAAAGGTACCAGTCTGTCATTTTGTTGATCAAAGATAACTTACATTTTCATCCATCCGACTTATGTAAGCACCTAATCCATGTACGAGTATGTAGGTATACCTACCAAAACTAGAAACGGGTCAGTTCTGATTTGCTTGAGTTTAACTGCTCATACATTCCTACATAGTCATATAGAAAAGCTTGTAATAATATTGCATAGCAATCCTGCACAAACCTGTGCAACATTTAAAAAGATGATAAATATTATGAAAACAATGACGATAATATTCGCGCTAATCCGTCTCAATCTATGACTTATTACTTTCACAACAAAAGTTGACTGACTCCATTATCACTCAACATATTGCATACAAAAAGTTCAATAACTTCGTTCTGTAAGATGCAAACTTGTGTAACTCCCGTGATTCACTGGCTAACTTGTTACAACTTGTTTAGTTTGGAACTATGTACACCCACACTTACTTAGTCAGTGTGTATGAGGTCTAAAAGTTTATGATAATTCTTTAAATTCTATGACTCGCAGAATTCTATGCGCTTGCTAGTTATCTCGGAACATCCGGGGTAGGTACTGCTAAACAACCATTTAAAGGATAACGGGAAGTAGTAACGTTATTGTAATTTTTTAGGGTATATGTAAATACTAGCTGTTGCCCGGAACTCCGTCTGCGTAGAATTCGCTTATCATTATCCCGCGGGATTAAAACTATCCTATATCCTTCCCTGGGACTCAAACTATCTGTATACCAAATTTCAACTGCTTAAATAGGTCCAACGGTTTAAGCGTGAAAAAATAATAGACGGACAGAGTTAGGCACTTTGGCATTTATAATATTGGTAGGGATTTGTTAATAATATACAACTTTATTCGTTTAGCAGTAGTTTAAGTAGTAACTTTGTTATTTTTGTTATCATTGCCGGTGTTAAAACGTATATTAGCTTAAACCTGCGGCTTCGCCCCAGATGCCAGTTCCTCCCTTTATGCTTTTACGAGGGCGAAGCGAATGCGCTATTGCTATTTGTAGCAGAAGTAGCTTGGTTCTAGCTTAATGCAAACCGTTTAGGCTCCGGCATATTTTGTACAAGTTTGCCCTTGTATTACTGCAACACGCACACAGCCGCTGAGCTGCGGGTTGCCAACCAATCGACTTTGTAACGTGCATAGGGTTGTCAGCTTGGTTGTGAACTTTGTAAAGACCACAAGTGTAAAAATGCTGAAATGAGCGAAGAAGTTCCCTCCAGAATTCTCCAGTCTAGCCACAGCTCAGCTTGTTTGAGCAACTACTGTCTCAATGATTCTGCGGTGCTGGATTCGAAGATAATTCTTGAATTTGGACTATTTTGTTTTGGACTAATTATACGTATAATTAAAAACACCGTTTGATGGCAAGCGCACGCAGACATAACAAAAAGGAAAGAAACGCTTGTGCAATGGTATAATAATAATAATAATAATTCAATCGAACTAACCCAACCATCAGCCCCCTATTTCTTCTTCTTATTTGTGGCGTATCAAGTCGTAATAGCGACGACAACTTCGCCAATAACAAAGTAACAAATATATAATTAAAAAATCTTGTGACATAATGTCGGCAATGTTGTACGGTTGTAAGTACGGTAATGGTCAAAGACCAAGAAAGACCTTCCCCCTGTCGGGCTCTTAGCCAACGGTCAATGATATCCCTCAGAAACTACCAGAAAATCATTAGCCGTTTCCCAGCAGGGTGCACCAGATCAAGCACCGTTCTTCCTCCCCACATGTGGAGGTAACCCGACCGACTCGCCCCCCCCCCCTATTTCACCAGCGCGACAACAGTCGCTGACAAGTGACATTTCTGTTTACACGGTTGGCTTCATATTGACTACGCGTTGCATTTCGAATTGACACTTGTCACCGACTGTTGTCGAGATGCTGAAATAGGGGCCACCTGAAGTAATCCGGATGAAACAGGGTATTTGGTCTGATACAAAGTTTAAACAATTGAATAATGAATGTACAATATTGTTGCCAGCCCCATTAGTGCATCTCGCATTGCAACGCGCATACATGCGCGGCTGACCAATCGATGCGTACCCCCCCCCCCCCCTCGTTTGTGGGGAAGGGGCGGTCACCACCGGACACGGGCGTTCAGTAAGCCGTGTACGGATAATTACTGGCTGGCCGGATGAATATTGGATCCGGTTTGATGGGTTGCGTTAGGAGACTATCAAGAAATTGCTTCTAATGTCTTAATTGTATGATGATTAATGATTCGCTGAAAGTTGGTAACAGCACTACAAATATTACTTAATTAACGATTAAATTTAGTTGCTACATCTGGTTTAAAGCTTGGTAGTTCCATACATTTTAACACGGCTCAACGTATTGGACCACTGCAAGTGAGGTTTGTAAGAGATGGTATTAATGAAGCTAACTTTGGGTTTATACTTGTGTAAGTTCCGTACATGCGAATGCGTTGACATAAACCGTATAAGTATTCTTAGTTTATGACGTAAACGTCCTAATTACTTGAAAAAATTGGCAGGGCCACTTGCGGATGGAAACGGCAACAATTTTTTCTTAAAGTATTTGACATTTTAACGCAAACTTATTTTCTGACCGAAAACTAAACTTACAGATTACTAAAAACAAAGCAGCATAACATTTAAAAATGTAAACCCCCCTCTATAAAAATAGTTCAATTTATTACCAAAATTGCCTTAGATCTTTTTTTAAAAGAGCTGATACTCTTCATACTGCTGGACCGATTATAACACCGGGGGTTAAAGAAAACTAATATATGCAAGCAAAACTTACACTACCTATGTTATTCTAAGAAGTAACAACACAAATGCACTGAAGTAGAACGTCCAAGTTTCTATATTGTAAACCTAAACAAAGCAAGCCTCTTACGCGCTTAACACTAAGTGCATCACGGCACAAGTAGAACATCTTACGTTGCAGTTGCCACACAAACTTGGATGCTTCAGGGATGAAACGGTGTCATGTTCTGCGAGATGAAAAGACTTGGTCGTGTTTTAGTCAAGCTGAAGTTAAGTTAAATTAAGGGCACGTTTACTCCCACTCTATAGCGATATTATACTCGGCTCAGGCGTCATTGTTGTTTTAAGATTACTGCCCTAACGGAAGGGCAAATCGCAACTTTGACCAAACTAGATGAAGCATTCACACTGTATTTCGCTGTCGTGAAAGTTAAGTCTAAGCATCGTCTCTTAATTATAACGGTATGTGATGTGCCCACAACCATTTCTTTTTTTTATATTAGAGAGGCCAGACAAACGAACTAGTGGGTCCATAGCCACCAGCAGCGCTTTACGCGATGCCAGTGCAGTGCGTTGAAATGACTTTTTGACAGGATGTTGCCTCAGTTGGAGTTGTTGAACAAAGACGTGGCAATCTGGGACGCCTGCCACTGCGTCTAATTGGCTTTTAGGCCCACGCGAAGGGCGCAGTTGGTCGTTGCGTCCTGTTGATAACCTTGGCCGTCTGGTTCCGTGCTTTGTACTACTACTCGAGTAATAGGGTTATAAAAATTATAGTTAACTACATGAAGGTCGGCTAGGGCGTGCAGTGGCGGGTCGCCAGGGCGGACAACACATACAGATTGTGTTCCGTCACCTTCCTGCTGCCTGTAGCTCAGGTTACTTGACCCGGCCGAGGGTCATTTTGGCCCGTATGAATACCACATAACTTTTATATTATACAAGGGTTTGGCAGAAACCATAGAAACGTTGGTTAGCTACAAAAACATAATGACAATTTGCCATAATTTCAACGTAATAATAAGACTAAACTTACCCTCCAGTACCAAAGTAACTCGACTTTAAGATACGTAAAAGGAGAAAAAAACCGGGTTACTACTCGTGGATATAGTTGTACCTATGAAAAGTGACTCGTTTTTTGCTCCCAAGTATATATTTCAGAAAGTTAATTGCCAATTAGAAAAAAAGAGGTTTATTATAATAATATCTTGCATCTAAAAGGCGCCACTTTTTACATGAATGCCATATTTCTGACGCAATTTGCTTTAATATGGCAACAATTTCATGTCTTAATAATGTTAGATCTACCCTGTTTATTCTCTAATTTTGTCGGCATGCTCTGCTTATGAAAGTAACATGTAAATCCAACATATTCGTATGTAATGTGACGTGTATAATGTTGTCAAGTTTTCTATATTTGATACAATTTCAAACAATTCAAACGTTAGCAAGACTTAGGTTAAATGCTAAATTAACTTAAAAGTAGCCGGTGTCTGAGACACATAACCCCATTGCCTCCCCGTGGCAAAGAAAAAAAAATTGCTAAGCTATTCTGAAAGTATGTAGTCGAATTATGAACGGTCAGTTCGCGTCCCAGATTTACGTCCTTGCGGATGTGAGGAAACCCATTGTCACCGTTAAAGCGGTTAAGTTGTCGTAATGTTATGGGTGTAATTTTGTGGGTAGAGGCCACGATAGAGACATCCGAAACCGGACCGGAGTCCGATGGGAGTTGGAAGTTATATTTATGCATCCGCGTTAACATTTTCACTGCCGCCGACGCATATTATACGTTTTCGTGACTCGATCAGTGCCGCTGTCATAATTTTACATGCATTTGAACGCATATGTGCATCAGCAGCAGGCAGCGACTGCGTTAAGACACTTCGTTGGCGCGATGTGGAACATTGTGACGTCATCAGCGCTAGCAGCAATTGGCATTGTTCATTTTTTTTAGTATGCTCCAATTGCGAAAACCATCAATTATCCGATTTCAAAAATACTTTATGATTACAGATATTTTTGTAAAATTACTTTTAACCTTTGTTTGTCCTAACGACCCGGTTTTTAGACAGAATCCAGCATTGAATGTTTACCACAAAAATGAAAAAAAAAAAAAAGTTTGGCTATGGCAACTGTCACCTGTCACTGTAGCAGTTTAGTCGACGACTAGGTGGCGCTAGGTTCGCTAAAATGCATGTTTTACGTTACGTGTTTATGTATATGTGCTAATATGGTGTTTGTTTGTTGCAGCCATGAGCCGGAGGGCGGCGGGCGCGACGGGCCGCTAGCGCGCGGCATGCAGCCCGCTCCGCCCGGCGGCTCGCCCAAACGGCAGCCGCCGCTGCCGCCGCACGGTAAGCAACTGACCATCCTTCTCTATCTCCATCTACAGGCTATACAAAAGTGTCTAAGAACTTATCCGGAATATTTTAGCAGCTCATTGGGTCAGTTCGACTGTACAATTCTACAAAGATTTTTTATTTAAATATTTATTCAGAATTTTGACCCGCCCTTGTCGCCGTTCCTTATGAGAAACCTATGGACTGAATTGTAACACATAATTTACAAATGATTGTAACATGTCAAAGCACAAATAGTAGATTAATGCCGAAGCCTGGGAAGTTACGACTCCAGTAATTGCTCTTCCAGCTGAGGCAGATATAATGTTTTTCTCAAACATTGAGAGTAAAATGAAAATAAATTTTGCACTAAACTTCCTCGCAACTTAGGTGGTTTTCACGTTCCCGCCTTTTTACTTATTTTGACATTGATAAAAAAAAACGTTAGACTCGAACAAAACGCGCACTCCCTCGACCATCGACTTGGCTGTATGACATTGTTCGTTATTCCATAGTCTCTTTGACTTAAAAAAAGTTAAAACAAATGAAAAGCAGTCCAGCAATCCGATTTATGGTCAGAAAATCGCGCCTGCAATGTAATTCGGCCGTCATCAAGGCTATTCGTATTCTGTTACTTAGAATACAATCACGACATTTACGCCAATGTTTGAGAAAAACAAGTTTGAATCGCCAACAGATTAGACACCGCTCCAAAAACGGCAACCACTCACTGCCTACAAATTAAAACATTTCAATCAATTTGTCGACACTAATAATGCTATTATGTCCATAACCGCCTACTTGTTGTAAATTGTCGAACTTCAAAACTGGCTATTCACGCAACTATGCCTTTGCCAGTCAGTAGGTCATTCACTATACTCCCACGATGTCTATAAAGAGCTTTCATTCATGTCACTTATTCAGAATTACAACTTCATTGATGCCGATGTTCGGCAAAGGTCGAAGACAAGAATGAAACAGCAACATAATACAGTATGTGAGTTCTTAGAATGCAATCCAGGTTTCGGGTACCCGTATCTAAGAGTGAATAAGATAGCATTATAAACCAGAATGGGATCCTAAGAGCTCACGGCCTTTACATACATCAGTTTAATTATGCTCTAATGCTTAATGGTTTCACTTAGACGTATTCTTTACTACTTGCATTATTATTTCGTTGCGACCGTCCCAATTCGACTAACACACTACCCTCCAATAGTCACCGCGTTTGGGCAATACACCTAAATTGGCGAGGTCATTGCCCCCGATTTCCTATTCCGAGTCCAATTACCCAATCCCACGGGACAGGGTGACGTCACGACCAATCAATAGGCAGTAACGAAGGCGCAGATAAATACAGAAGGAACACTGACTACCAAGGAAAATGGTAATATTTATAGCAAGCTAATTAATCTGTACTGCGAATGCTCAAACCAAATAAAAACTAAAAACACACACACATAAATCACGTCTCGATCTCTTACGGGGTAGACAGTAAGGTAACAATACCTAAAGGCCACATTTAGAATGATTGTGGGCATATAGGTGGAAAGGGGAATCATGATTCCTATGCCCATTCCCTCGATGGGCTTTTACTACGAGTATCTGCGCGGGAAGAGAAGCAACTGGTACATTCTATGTTTTTTCTTTACTCCCGGACCAGCCTGGCAAAGCAAAGCATGGAAAAACAAAAAACATAATCGTACAGAACAAAGTCAGGCAGTGTAAAACACTTCGCCTACTGCGCGGATACGTAATAGCTAAATGAGAACGCTTTAGTGTAAGTTTTTTGTAGCTACAAATGTCACGTGGGTTAACGTTGAAGTGTCAAATAAATTAGATTAGATTATTGCCAATTCTTCCAAAGTAATTGAGACGTTCTCGTGTCAATAATACACTAGATTAGAGGCTTCATTCGGCGCAGTTGGTCGCACGTTTGTCTATAAGGCAGGAGTTCCCAATCTTTTTCAACCTGCGGCGCAGTTACAAGTTTAGTATTTTATTTTGTAACGGCGCCCTGCCTTAGCTAAGTTGTATTGTTGCTATATTATTTACCGATGCGAGCGCTCAAATAGGTACCCGCGAATATTTGTGGTTTCGGATAATGATAGAACTCACGGCGCCCCTCTTTACTTTCTACGGCGCACCAGGGCGCCGCGGTGCACTCTTTGGGAACCCCTGCTATAAGGCATTGACTGTAAGCTCACGGTAAGTCGTAGAACTAGCACAACGCCGTATGGAGGATAAAGATAATATTGTTAAATTAAAAATGCCCTGACGTCTTGTCAACGATACGAAGTTGAAACAGTGCAATTGTTCTGTCTGTTTTGTATTCTGTGACGCAGAAGCCTCGTTGCTTTAATGAGAGCCTTTCCAAGTCTACAGTAAGCAGACACCAATCAACGGTATTGCATTGATCACATTATCCCTGCTTTAGAATCACGAGAGGTCATACAGGAATTAATCTATAGAGTAATAAAAATATAGCAACTGACTGTCATAGACGAAATAGCTAATGGAGTGCAAATGTATGTATGTATGTATGTAAACTCTTTATTGCACATAATAATTTAAAAAATACAGAAATACAGAGAAAAAAGTACAAAGGCGAACTTATCCCTAAGAAGGGATCTCTTCCAGCTAACCTGCTACAGAAAGGAATAGTTGAAATGTCATACAATTATATCCTTACTAATATTATAAATGCGAAAGTAACTCGGTTTGTCTGTCTATCTTTTCACGTTTAAACAGCTGGATCGATTTAGTTGAAGTTTGGTACATAGATAGTTTGAGTCCAGGGGAAGGATATAGGATAGTTTTAATCCCGGAAAATTGCATAGTTCCCGCGGGATAGCACAGCCCAAACCACTGGACTTAAGAGACTTGAAATTTTGCACATAGATACCTTATACAATGTAGGCATCCACTAAGGAAGGATTTTTGGAAATTCCCACGGGATAAGGAAAAAACGGGAATTATGTATTCGACTCCGAGTGACGCTATCTCAGTAACTATAATAACTAGACTCTTCAAATTTGATACAAAAGTAGGTGATTACAAAACTAAGAAACTAATTTCAGGATTTTTGGAAATTCCCACCGGATAAGCAAAAAAACGGGATTTATCTACGCGGACGAAGTCGCGGGCATAAGCTAGTTATGAAATAAAATTGAGCCTAACAGAGCGCAGCAATCGCCATTGCCTATATACCGACCGCTTAAATGAGTCCTCGCCCGCGTGGTGCAGGGGCGCGGAGGGACGGGTGCGGACGACAATTGCACTACCCGCCCGCACCTCTCTCGGTCCCCTTTGTCGTCCTACCCCGCGCCCCTGTGCCGCAGGCGAGGACTTATTTAAGAGGTCGGACTATAGTAGTATTTCATGTGAATTAAACTCTAAACGTGTGACACTATGATATAGGGTCTCGTAAAATTGATCGCAATATTTCAGCGGATTTAATCAATCAGCGTCAAAGGTCAAAGGTTATCTTGATTGACTAACGTGGATGCAGTGAAAGAGGTATCTCAGGATCGTAGCAAGTGGAACAAAGTAGCCTCTGCCGGGAGCGGATCAGAATACATAAAGTTTAAAATGTATAATTTTTTTTTTTTTTTATGTGAATAGGAAGGCAAACGAGCAAATGGGTCACCTGATGGTAAGTGATCACCACTGCCCATAGACACCCGCAACCCCGGGGGGATTGCAGATGTGTTGCCAACCTAGAGGACTAAGATGAAATGCCTCTTGTGCCCGTAATTTCCCCGGCTGTCTTACTCTCCACACCGGAACACAGCAGTGCAAGCTCTGCTACTTAGCGGCAGGATTAGCAAGTAAGATGGTGGTAGCGATCCGGACGGACCTTGCACAAGGCCCTACCACCCGCAATACGTAATTTTCTGTAAAACTATTAGCTAAATGAACTTTTTTGATATCGTAATCTATAGATTGGTTTAGGTTAGGTTAGGTTTGTTTTATAACAATCCTGTTAATTTGTAACTTTCTGAGAAAATCGCATTATATATTATAAACCATTATGTATTTTAACCCATTATACATTTTAAACTTAATGTATTTTAATACGTACCCCTCTGCCCCCTATGGGAAAGAGGCGTGACGTTATGTACGTGTCGCCATTTAATGAACGTATTTGTGTTAATTCCAGGGACAGCGCCCACGGACCAGTCCACGCTTAAAGTGCACCTGCCCAATGGTGGGTTCAACGTGGTTCGTGCGTCGGCGGACGAGGATGTCCGCTCGGTGCTCCGGCTGCTGGCGGCGCGGCTGGCGACCGGCGACCGCGTATATGCGTCATGTTTCGCGCTGAGGGCGCGCCGGCTTACCACTGGGAAGGTGAGGGTTTACCACTTACTTCCATCCATTCAAAGGTTGACCGGTACTCTTAAAAAGATAAGTTCCCGTTTATATCTTTATCAATTGTTTGTCAATTCAGTTTTTTATATCATTTTGAACGCCAAGTTTAGGTATATAGTAGCTAGTGGATATAGATGGTGTATAAAAACTTTATTCGGCAAGCATGACATGACGATTAAAAGAAAGCCTGGTATTTCCCAAAACTCTGTTAGTTCAATAAAGTAGTACTTTAAAAAGAGCTCTATGCGGCTTTTTTGCAAAATAAGATAAACATCTGATTTTGGAATACCTATTTTTTTAAAACATAAACTTGTAATGTATATTCAGTTCTAATCTAACCAGTCCAATTTAACCCACGTACACAGTGTGGCACGGACAACAACGCAAGTACAGTTAGCAAAAGAAAAGCTAGCATTGTCATGCGGTAGTATGAGCGTTTTATATCCGCTAGGCGTTACATTTTTTGTGTTCTGTGTCGGGGAAAGACTTAAATACGCGGATATTGATCTTGGAGGTCTTAAATGAATAACAATGAATGTCGACTGAGTCAGACAATCAAAAATTCACCCAGTGCGCACGTCTGGCACGGGTGACCGATCTGGAGAGACCGCCTTCACTGCAGCAATTCCGCATTGTTACTAACGAACTTGATCAATAATGTATTCTAATAATCTCCTAATTTTAATTTGCATTAACCTTTGCAGATCCGCTGGATCCACCAGGACACGCCCGTGTCGGAGCTGCTGACGTCATGGCCGGCGTCGGAGTGGCGGCTGGAGCTGCGCGTGCGCTACCTGCCCGCCAACCTGCGCGCGCTCTGCGACAAGGACCGAGTCACCTTCCACTACTACTATGACCAGGTACTAACACACATTGTTTGGCGGACTATTACTATATTCTGAATCATCATTTCATCATCATTTCTAGCCATTATAAATTTCAGTTTACATTTCAAGAAAAATCCTGCAAGCTGTATTAAATTGCCAGGCCGTGATCGTCAATCTTGCCCTATTTTTCTACAAGTCTATAAATTGTACTTATGAACAATGTGTTGGCAATATTACCCGTTAAAAGCGCTGCTCGTAGTAATGACGACGTTTTCACTACATAGCAAAACAAAGTCGCTTTCCGTTATGCTTAAATCTTTAAAACTACCCAATGGATTTTGATGTGGTTTTTTTTTAATAGATTCAAGAGGAAGGTTTATATGTATAATTCTACGCAGACGAAGTCGCGGGTAGAAGCTATTTAATTTATAAAATTACACCAGATACTTGGCGAACAAATGTGCTATTGAACAAAAAACATTTACCTACCTTGCTACTCCGCTACTCAGCGGCTCAGCTTGAGTAGCGGAGTGGCAAAGTAAATGTTTTATGTTCATTGGAATGGATCTCCGCTAAGTAACGCCTGTTGCCAAATGTTGTGCCAAGTTGTTTAATATGCCAGAAATACAACATCCACGCCAGTACATGGCATCGCTTCGCGACATGTTTAGCGAGTACAAGCGTTAACAAAAAAAAAGGAAGTGGACAAAGTGCGTTAGTTAGCCAGCTGTTTTGGATTAATAGTACTTTTAGTACTGCTAATTTTAAAAATAAAAATGATATTTTCAGGTGCGACATGATTACCTCAACGCCAACCATCCGATGGTGGACCAGGATTTGGCCGTACAAATATGCTGTTTAGAAATAAAGTAAGTACAACCATAACTTTAAACATCAATTTATTTTTTTGTCGCTTAGGCAAAGTATTACTAGAAAGGCATTGGTACGGGTAAATTACATATATGCGTAATAGTGCCCCAAATTATTGCAGCATTACTTAGTCGACAAGACCTTTTTTGAGAAGCTACCAGCAGTTTCTCCAGATTTTTGGAACCTTTACGAAAAATGTGGCAGAACTCGTTTTAGACAGATTTATTTATAAACTTAGGTTTCGCTGAGTAGGCGCATTGCTATGACAAATAAATATATTTAATGACTATTTAATTCAAGGTACTTCTGCAAAGACATGCAAATATCAGTGGACAAGAAGTCAAACATCGAGTATCTGGAGAAAGAGTTTGGTCTCCACAAGTTCCTGCCCAAAGCTGTGCTCGAAGCCATCAAGCCCAAGGTCCTGAAGAAGGCAATACAGCAGCAATTTAAAAAGGTATGGTCTATATGAACTGCCCAGGCTCCTAACCAGGCGCGACGAACCTACTACACAAGCTCACTGGGCTGGCGCTGGGCCTATGGCAAATTGAGCAGCTCTAGTCGCCAAAATCAAGTGACACGAGGTGCGAAAGGCTACTTGGCGAGGGGAAGACTTGATACTGAAACCGTTAACGGACAACCTGGCTTTACTTCTGTCCCATCATCATCATTGACCTGTAGCAGGCCACTTTTGGACATAGGCCAAATTCCTGAGACCGTTGACCGTGCCTATTACGCCCCCCTGACATTTCTCTACACCCTCCTAGGAGGGCGTGCCCCCCTGGTTGGCGGGAAGTCTAGATTTAAGTAATTCTTATACAAGCTTGTGTGTATTTTGCAGGTGGCCAACCTGGCTGATACGGAGTGCATGCTGAAGTACTTGGAGACGATGCACACGCACTACGGCTACGACCGGGAGACGTTCACCGGGGCCCTGGGCTCCGGGTGGGCCATCCCCATCGAACTGGCTATAGGCCCCGATATTGGTAAGGACCATATTCTTTCTACTACATTATTTCTAAAGTATATTATTAAAAAAAAACCCTAACAGTAAAGTTCAACTCATTAATCTATCCCTACACCACCTTTATCAATCAGGTAGGTTGTTAACCGAAATTCCTCCCAAACTCCTTCAAAATATATAAATGCTCAAGTGGGATGAGAATTTATATATAATTAAATTTTATTAATTATTCTTCCATGCTGGTCTGGGAGTAAAGAAAAAACCATAGAATTTACCAGTTGCTTCTCTTCCCGCGCAGATGGTAAAAACCCATCGAGGGAATAGGCGAAAATCTTAGGAATCATGTTATAAGCGATGCGGCTAGCAACCCATCACTATTTTGATTTACCTTTTCCACTTAATCATGCTAAACGTGGCCTTAAGGTTTTGTTACCTCTGTCTACCCTGTAAGGGATAAAGACGTGATATATGTATGTATGTAAATTTATTAAATATTCTAGGTCCGATATTGTCTTACTTTAGATATATCATTGCATCTCTACTTGCTCGTTGCCTGTTTTGTCTCATAATTCGCGTATTATTTATTGTAGATATATCGTACGTGTCGCACAAGGCGGGCGAGCCGCCGACCTACACCAAGATCGCGTCGTTCAGCGACATCGTGGCGGTCCAGACGCTCAAGTCTAACTGCACGCAGTCCCAGATCACGCAGACACAGGTACCATTGCTTATGTTATAAGTACTTTAATATCTCAAAAGGAAGAAAATAACCTTATTAGGTCACTTCGTCGTCTGTCTGTCTGCCAAGACCCTTGTACCAGAAACGCGTGGAGATCGTCTCCAGTCATCACACTGCTGGGCATCAGAATGAGAGGGCTTAGGCTATTGTTCTCTCTCACGTAGGCCCAGTGTGGATTGGGAACTTCACGCATCATTGAATTGGTTTTCTCACGAAGTTCTCCTTCACCAAAAAGCTCATGGTAAATTTCAAATGTAACTTAATAATAATAATAATAAAAGATATTTATTCAACAGTTTGCAGTTACATACATATAAAAGTAAAAGTAAACAATAATATGCTACAAACTATTGAAATGGTTGGCAGCTCAGCTTATGCCTGTGCCACACAGACCTAACGATCTGTTGACAAACAGACGCTGTTTTTCAGCCGCCCCCATGATACATTCATACATAAATTGAAGAAATCGGAGATGCAATCCTGGGCTCCAACCCATGACTCTCCGCTTAAGAAGCCATATGTCACGGATTGAACGTGGCTTCTGGTTTATTCTAAACTTCGGAGAATTTTTTTGCCGCCCGCAGGAACTAACAATTTTCCGGGATAAAAATTATCCTATATTCTTCCTAGGTTCTCAAACTATCTCCATGCCAAATTTTATTACGATCGATTCGGAGGTTTTCGTGCGAAAGCGTAACGAACAAACAAAGTCACATGCGCATTTGTAATATAATTACTAATTAGGATGTTCAATGTAATCTAAAGTGTGTTCATTGTATGTGTTCGTGTTTTCAGACTGGCTCATCGTGCGGGAAGGCAGCGCTTCAGTTGAGAGTGAAGGGAGCGACGGAGACGTTGACTATCACGTGCAGCAGCGTTGAGGTAAACACAACACGTCATCTTCATCTTCAGGTATCTTAAGTTTTAAACTAGTACCTGTCGCGGAAGGAAAATATTCGAATATTGACCTCGGAGGTCTGGAATGAATACAAGGAATGCCCTCAGAGTCAGACAATTAAGAAATCAATCAGTGTGCACGTCTGGCACGGGTGATCGATCAGGAGAGACTGCCTTTGCTGTAGCACGTCCGGCATCGTTATACTACTGACTTTTGTGATCAAAGCAATGCATGCTTAGGCTCTCTCTCACGCTCGTATTTACGAAATCTTTAGCCCGTATGTGCCAGGATTAGCACTCAAAATTGATACAATACAATACAATACAATAACTTTTTATTAAACACCACATATAACAACCAAAACAGAAAAAAGGTATACAGTATATTACAAGATAACAATAGGCGGCCTTATCGCTTCAGAGCGATCTCTGCCAGGCAACCACAATGGTCTGGAGAACAGAATAGATCTGAACAGGTGGAGCAATTTAGAATATATATTTATATACTAAGTAGTGAAAATACCTACATAATACATGAAACACACATTTATAATAAATGGAGATATAAATAGACACATACACACATGTATACCTAAAATAGCCAGCTACAAGATTCATGCACAAGATGACAGATAGTGCTCCTTCAACATAGATTTAAATATGGGTAAAGATTGAGATGGATGTGTCGGAGCGGTAATTATTATATGTTGGTGTGAATTTCATATGTTTTTCTTTCAATTACAGGCTGCAGAAAGTTTAGCAGACCTAGTAGACGGCTACTGCAGACTGGTCACAGAGTCGCAGACCTCACTCTGGAATAGAACGAGTAAGTTTTTTTGTGTTTTTTCATACTTTAATTATTTTTTCAGCGCATTATTATTTCGACATGTTCCATACAAACGCCGTTGATGCGACTGTGTAGACCTATTAATTCTAACTAATTTATGTGTGGATTTTAAAAGATGCCTACAATACAATAAATTACTAACCCGTAGGCTTATTAAGTTATTACCAGAGATGCGATTTATTTGAAATACTTCTATTTAAAATGCAAATACAAAATGCAAAATACGTATTTTGTATTTTGCATTTAAATGCCTTTTAGTAAAAACCATTTTGTATTTTATTTGAAATACCTTTCGAGATGTATTTTGCATTTTCATATTCATTTCAAAATGCAAAATACTTTTTGATTAAGTTTAGCCAATATTACCAGTCAAACAAAATGAAATGAACGAATGACGCTTGTATTGCCGCACTAGATGCACAATCAACCAAAATAAATGGCCACACAATTCACAAAATGGAGCCATGGCTCTCTTTTCATTAGTCTACTTGCTTTACATTATTTTAAGTGAGTATTATTATTCATTACACATAAACGGATAACTCACGTATAAAAAGTCGAGTGATGCTCGACATGTTTCGGACTATTTCGTAGTCCTTCTTGGAGCGCTCGCCCCGACGGCAGCGAAACGAACAAAAAAAAACGTTAAAATTGACGATGAAAACGAGGGTAGTTGTGCGCCGCTGTCAGTTGCGACGAAAAGCTGCGCGAGCAGAGCGCTGGCGCGCAGTGTTCGTTTCGCTGCCGCCGGGGCGAGCGCTCCAGGAAGAAGGACTACGAAATAGTCCGAAACATGTCGAGCATCACTCGACTTTTTATACGTGAGTTATCCGTTTATGTGTAATAATGATTAAGTCTCACGGTAGTTTCATGTTGAAAGGAGTATTATTATTATTAATTATTAACGTAACAGAATTTATTGATACGCGTACTGATAAATTTGACCAAAATGTCATGCATAAGGTGCCATGTTATTAGACGTTTTTGTTCGGCTCGCCGTTGTCTCTATTTCTCATGATAAATACCTAAAATAAATAAAAATGACTGATATTTGATCAAAAGGTATTTTATTTTGAAAAAGTATTTTGAAAATACCTATTTTGCATTTAGCATTTGAAATACAAAACGCAAAACTATTTGGTATTTTGCATTTGAAATAGTAAATTTGAAAAGTATTTTGCATTTTGTATTTAAATGCTTTTTTAAAACCATTTTGTACATCTCTGGTTATTACCTAACTCACTCGCAATCGCCATCGTGTTCATTCCGATGCCAATTGTCAGCCCATACATGAACTGTCAAAATGAACACGATGGCGATCGCGAGCGAGTTAGGCAATAAGCTTACCCTTTTCCTAACGAAGAGAAAATCTTTATGGATGCCTAGGCACGGAGATGCCTACTAGTATGTGGGACTCCCCCCCCCCCCCCCCCCCGAGTGGGTGTAATGAATTACTTAGCTAACCTAACCTAAAACCCAACCCAGGGTTAAGAAGTCTCCAAATAGGAACTGGTATGTGCATAACTATTAAATTTTGTAATGCCTAGCTCCTGCAAGCGACTTACACAAATAAACTAAAGTCAAAGTCAGATTTAACTTTTGATGTGTGAATTGCGCACATTAATTTGATTTATTTATTTCGTTTGCAAGCTACCGTATGGAAATCGCTCAACTGTCAGTGCAAAAGTGAGTAAAGAAGATTAAAAAGCATTTTCATACATACACATACACATGTCACGTCTTTATCCCTTACGGGGTAGAAAGAGCCTAAGGTAACAGGTACCTACAGGCCACATTTAGCAAGATTGTGGCTTTTGCCATCTGCGCGGGAAGAGAAGCAACTGGTACATTCTATGTTTTTCCTTTGCTCCCAGACTAGCATGTTTTATATTATGTTTTGTTATGTATTTTATATGAATATTGTAAAAACCTAACTTGTGATAAAAATAAATATACAGAATAATAATAATAAAGTTTATTTATTTACAAAACAGTTTTACATTCTGAGTATACTTAAATGTTTAACAAAACAGGAGTAACTAAAGTAGCAGTGGTCCTCGCACTAGGTTAGACCTGTGCGTGCGGGCCACGTTAGAGCAAACAGATAGAGGTAGCATTAGATAATACGTCTACAAATTTACAAATTAAAGTAAACTGGATATTCTAAAGATCTTGATTAAAAGGGAATCAATATGTTCTTTTTGCAGCGGAAATGAGCAGTAGCTCGTCAGAAGGCAAGACCAGCTCGTGGGAGGGCAACACGGCCACGCTGCTCTCTGAGGACTACGCGGAAATTGTTGATGACGATGCTGATTACTCCACACCGGCCGGTAAGAACTCAAATAGTCTTGAAAAACGCTAACCAACTTTGAGGGTCACGGCGACTTCGCCTGGCTACTATGTCCGTAATTATGCAAGATATCTTACAAATGTGTGTAATGATATTTATTAGTAGTTTTTTTATATTTTGTATATTGTACTTAGATATGTACGCTCTATTGTGGCTTTCACTATCTGGAATTTTAAACTTTCAATTTGTCGGTCCCTCGTTTAATGCTCCTCTCATCTACTCAAAGGTTAACTGGTAGAGATCCCTTATAGGGATAAGTTCGCCTTTGTGCATATATTAATGTTATTTTTATTTTTTTGTGAATTGTACCTGTTTCTTTATATTTGTACAATAAAGCATTTACTTACTTACAAATATTTAAAATTAAGTCACTCATTTGAAACACTAGTTAATCAAATCGTTAGAAAATCGCAATTGGAAACTCTTTGAAAACATTTATAGGGATACTAACAAATGAATCAAGAATTTTAACTTCTTGATTTTCTTTACGTTTACTTTTACGGTTTTACCGTTAGAAAGTAAATTTGAGTTGGGAGTTTGTAATTGTGTCGTACAGACACATCATTCAAACAGATGACACTTAGCGACAAAAAATCTCATAGTAACAAGGTCACGTGACAGCTAGTAACAGGTAGAAAAATTCGAAGGCTTACCCACCTGCTATGGGTGGTGTAGGGATATAGCACGCGTCACGGAATGACGAGGATCCGGGTTCGATTCCCGGCCATAGCTTTACTTTTCGGATTTTTCTATGTGTTCTAATTTTCAGTTTCGTTTAGAAAATTATTTATAGGGATGTCCAATCAAAGTAATCCTACCAGCTGTTGAAATAATGTTGATAAATTTTAAAACGCAGTGTATTGAGAGTTACGGCAGCAAACATACCTGGCGACGGTTTGGCGACGTCTCATTTGTGTACGATACGTAGCTGACGACGTCGCCATGGCATCCCAGTACACTACACAAATCACGTCTGTATCCCTTACGGGGTAGACAGAGCCTAAGGTGACAAGACCCACAGGCCACGTTTAGCAAGATTGTGGGCCTATGAATAGATGGAAAATGGAATCAAAATAGTAATGGGTTGTTAGCCGCATCGCATATAACATGATTCCTATGATTTTCGCCCATTCCCTCGATGGGCTTTTACCATCTGCCCGGGAAGAGGAGCAGCTGGTACATTCTATGTTTTTTCTTTGCTCCCAGACCAGCATGGAAGTGGATGGCGTCCCAGTGACGTCTCTAATACGTCATAAAGATATTTCATCAACTTGATTCCATGAAATGTGTATGTTTTTTCCAGTTCGGGATTACGAATTAGTTCGCAATCAGATTGAGCTTACCGGCATTATTGGAGAAGGACAGTTCGGGGACGTCCACAAAGGTAAGTCAATTATAGTTATGTGGCTGTTGCATAATGATAGGCATTAAATCACATACATACATACATAAATCACGTCTTTATCCCTTACGGGTAAGACAGAGCCTAAGGTAACAAGACCTATAACCACGTTTAGCATGATTGTGGGCGTCTGGATGAAAAGGGGAATCAAAACCGTGATGGGTTGCTAGCCACATCGCCTATATAACATGGTCCCTAAGATTTTCGCCCAATCCCTCAATGGGCTTTTACCATCTGCGCGGGAAGAGAAGCAACTGGTACATTCTATGTTTTTTCTTTGCTCCCAGACCAGCGTGGAAGTATTAAATCACAAGTGCGGTTTTATCAAACGAACAAAGTGAGTGTTTTAATGCCTAATTATGAACAGTCGGATAGGTATAATTTATACATAGCTTTGTCTACATGTTGGTAACATTATTTTTTGTTCTTCCAAAGTAATTAGTAAGCAGTTCTAGCAATCAGATTTACAATACGACATACATACAATCTGTGAGCTTTTAGAATAATGTTGTCGCACTCACTCTTATAGATTTAATACTTGAATCGGCTGAGTGAGGGAGACAACAAGACGAACCCGAATGGCATTCTAAGGGGACTGTATGTAGGATGAATAATAATAACAACTCAAGCGCAATCAACAAAAAGTTCGATCCGCAAAAAAAACTGACAAAAACTTATATCCCAGGCACGTGTCGGGTAGCGTCGGCAAACCACCCGTCGCTGCGGCGGCAGCTCACCATACAGAAGCAGCAAGGCAAAGGCACCGCCGGCGAGTACATCCTGCCGGTCGCAGTCAAGACCTGCAAGATGGACGCCGACTTGGACACAGCCGAGAAGTTTCTAGAAGAAGCCTGTGAGTTAATAGTGTAGAACCAAACAACACAAACGTACCTTTTGTTGGTGTTCCGGGGTTCCACAGTTAAAATATATAACAACTTGCACTAATTATTTAATAAATTCAGATGCACAATAGTTACACAGAAAGTCAAGAAGCAGATACAGGAAGAAAGGCAGAAAAGAGCACAGTGTACACAGGAAGGAGATAGTTATTTGTTTACGTAAAACCACAGAAGCGAAAGCAAATACAAAAGCAAATTATTGTAGGTAGGTTGCGCGTGCAGCGATCGAATCGTGACTGGCGCCGCGGCCGGCTCTCGCGCGCGGCTAGTAACAAAACCTGTTCGCCGCGCGATTCTGTTTCCATAACGCGGCCGGCGCGTGTGACGTCACACGATACGATAAATGAGTAAAAAGTTATTTGTGTCAATGTATTTATATATATATATATATTTTATATGAATAGGAAGGCAAACGAGCAAGTGGGTCACCTGATGGTAAGTGATCACCACGGCCCATAGACACCCGCAACCCCGGAGGGATTGCAGATGCGTTGCCAACCTAGAGGACTAAGATGCAATGCCTCTTGTGCCCGTAATTTCCCCGGCTGTCTTACTCTCCACACCGGAACACAGCAGTGCAAGCACTGCTACTTAGCGGCAGGATTAGCGAGTAAGATGGTGGTAGCGATCCGGACGGACCTTGCACAAGGCCCTACCACCCGTAATATGTTTGTTGTTTTGTGTTATGACTGTAAGGTGAGTATTCATGGGGGTGGCCACAATAGCATTAACACTAGTACCTGGAGGACCGGTATTTTTTTTGGTACGTTTTCCAAAATGAAACCCAGCTAAATCGATTTATCGCCCCCGAAAACCCCTGCATACCAAATTTCATGAAAATTGTTGGAGCCGTTTCCGAGATTCAGATTATACAGGGTGTCACAAAACCCTTTAACGATAATTCACGAGCTTGTTCGCTATATTAGTTCGAACACCCCTGCAAAGTATGAGACCCTAATTGCAACTAAAAAAAAAAAATTATAAAAAATAATTTAATAGCTTTGCTCAGTGTGCCACAGGCTTAAGCTACTCACATTCCTACTCATAGTTCTACAAGTCAAACTATTGTTGGTGACTACTTCGGCATACGGAAGTTTCGTAAATCAGCCAATCAGCTATCAAGCTTTCGCAACATAAGCGACACACAATGTCCGGTAGCGTAACTAGTTTTATACCGGGAAAATTAAACTTTTGCTGTGAATATTTAGAAGTACAAGCCAAAAACCTAAAGTTGTGAGCATTCGCATATTTTGTACTTCTTGCTAATCTTATGAAGTAGGTACCTTAGTACTTAGGCATTGATTACAGACCTTCAGTTATTGTGTCCGTTTTAATCACTCACAATGTCAAATCACATTACCACTCAACGTGAAGTACCCCGTAATCACACACAGTACACACTCAAACATCATTTCGCTTTACTATTTTAATACAAATATTTAAAATAATTACAAAAAATAATAGACATTCCCACTCAATATCAACTGACGGCCGTCAGTTTTATTTGGTTTTATAATCTTCTCCACTAAGGAAAGGCGAAGGGATCAAAGCCCGGCAGCCATGTCTGATGTAATAGTGTTTTTGTCAAGTCCTGTCACAGTCCTGACACTACTAGTCGTATCCTAACAGCTCTTCATGCCTTCCCTAATTGTCAAATTCAACATTTTTCAAGTTATTTCAAACTATTTTTAATTTAATTGTCGACTGTGTAACAAGACTAACTATTTTCAATATGATAATTTTTCTAATTCAGCAGTATTCTCGCTTGTCTATAATCGATCGCCTGCTTGCACCCACTAAAAGGTAAACTGGTAGAGATCCTTTAACAGAGATAAGTTTGTCTTTGTTGATGTATCTTATCTTTCTTTGACAGTTGTTTTTGTTTCATTATTTTTGTACAATAAAGCATTTACTATTTACTACTACTACTACTACTAAACTCTGGACCATAAATCGACAGTAAAGGACATAGTGGACAGCGCGCATATTACATAGTGATAACGGTTCGCAACCGGCGAGCGACCCTTTGATGTAGACGCCCAAAACTGACTGGGTGTAAAGGACAACTATGCGATTCTCTAAACGAGACTGATGATTATGAGTGAACGGATAAATGAGCTTATTGGTACACAATAATGATTTGATTCTTTCGGGTGCCACACGCCTGATAACAAGCAAGACACATTGTCTGCAAAGCGCAGTGATGACTTCATGAATCAGAAATTGAGGCGTGAAAATGGGTATGAATAAATAAATAAGAGACTCAAAAGCCATCCCACACTCACATTCATGCTTAAGTGTTCACGTCCCACAAGTAGAGAGTGAAACTACCATAAACAAACAGCCACCAACCTCTTACAGAGGGCGCGGGCGATCACGCGGTATTCACTCAAATATGAACAGTCAAAAAACATTTGTCAAAACATCGTGTTTGTAATTTTCGACGTAGAATTCAATTTTAGTTTTTTTTATGTAAAAAAGAGAAAGAATCTAAATAAAACTGTGATTCTGTGCCGATATCCGCTCAACAATTAATGTGTGTGTGTGTGAGAGAGTGTTTAATAATTGTGGCTTTAAGTGTATTACGTGATTTCGTATTGATACAGAATAATGTAAGTATATTCATAAGCCACAATTACAGATATCCATTTTATTCCATCTCCTAACACATAATCCTTTTAAAATCATCTCTAGGTACTTTTTTAAAGCATACAAAGAATTGTAATTAGATTACAATTATTTTCGCAATTCCCTTCACACGCACGTTAACGTTTGCCAGGTCATATTGTGGATTTTCTGAAACGAATCTAGAATAATTTAAAATGATCATTTATCATTAAGGAAATCCGATCAAAGTTTTATGGTACCTAGTTAGTTTGAAAGTAAGTGCTAGTGAAGTTTTAGTTACAAACAATATTAAGGTTTCGAGTAGCGCTACTCACGTAACTTATGAATGAAAAGGTACACCTAGAGCATAGTCCTAAAATGCATCTTAAGATTCGTTAATTAAAGGGTCAATTAAATAACCACGAGCGTCAAACTTTGCCAGGGTGTTCAGATAGACTTACCTGACAATTCTGTGAAAGGAAGTTAAAGGGTTTTCTGACACCCTGTATATATATATACCTACTGATGACGTGGTTGGCTTAGTTGATTGTGACCCTGCCTGCGAAGCAAGCGTCCCGGGTTCGAATCCTAGTTTGTGTGATGAGCACCAATATTTGTTCCTGAGTCATGGATGTTTCTATCTATTTAAGTATGTATATCGTTGTCTAGTACCCATAACACAAGCCTTACTAGCGCTTACTTTGGAACTAGGTCAATTTATGTGATGGTTCCCTAATATTTATTTATTATTAACAATTGCTCGTTTGAAGGTACATAGTGAAAGAAACTGAATTGGGACCAGTGTGGACCTCACTGCCAAGTGCAAATGTCATAATTACGTACCATTATATCGGTGTTTGCTAAAGTAACGCCTGACTTCTGCAAAGTAACGCCTGATTCAATAAAATACGCGAAATTTTATGAAATACTGCTCTATAGAGTTACGTGATTCAGTTTCTTCGACCGTATATTAATACCACAAACAAACAAGACAAAGAAAAGAGAAAGAGGACTCAAAATCTAAATAGTGATGGGTTGCTACCCGCATCGCTTTCAAACGATTGCTAAAAATTTTCGACCAATCCCATAGTTATTTTATTATTGTTATTCGCGTTCCAGACATAATGCAGCAGTTCTCCCACCCCCACATAATCGGGCTGGTGGGCGTGTGCAGCGCCCCGCCCATCTGGATAGTGATGGAGCTGGCGACCCTCGGGGAGATGAGGGCCTACTTGCAGCAGAACGCGAGGAGGTATGCCCTTTTTTTTAACGTAGTGAAAACTCATTTACGAGTACC
This sequence comes from Pandemis corylana, assembly GCA_949127965.1. Classification (NCBI taxonomy): domain Eukaryota; kingdom Metazoa; phylum Arthropoda; class Insecta; order Lepidoptera; family Tortricidae; genus Pandemis; species Pandemis corylana. Next base: position 6,081,588 of record OX421871.1, read on the forward strand.
CCCAGGCCCGGGGGGGGGGGGGCGAGTGGTTATGTGGGGCTCTCTCCCCCGTCCTCTTTCGAGGAGGTATGCCCTGACTGAACTTGCGTTTATTGGCGACGGGGAGGCGGGGCCTAGAGGCGTAAGAAGAAAGAATGCGACCACGACTCTGTATTTGTTTGTGGTATAGGAGCCAAGTACATTTGTAGCAATGCGAGATAGGCAAAGGGTACTTAGGTCTTTTGCTGTAAATGATTAAAGGCGATCTATATTTTTAAACTTACTATTAAAATTAAAAATACGTAAGCACCTATTATACGTATAAAAATTAGGAGTGTCAAAAAATTACCGTCTTGTTTTAGAACTACAGAATTTGGGGCTATTTTTTTCCACGGGGCCGATTTATTATTCAAATTCCATTCGAAAGTATCATACCAATTTAAAAAATTGTGCCCCCAAAATTAACCTACTAACTATCGATCAAGAAACAACCAATATATTATTTCACAGGGAGGTAACTAGGAGGTAAAAAAATACTGTATTGGGACACTTTTTTATCTGGTACAACCTATAGATGCCAATGGGTGGTACTTGTATTTGAAACTTTACAGGTACCAAAAGGCGTGCCATACTTGTCTCAAAATGGTTTTTGCATGTCGTTGACAGGCTTGAAACCTGTACTCTGGTGCTGTACATCTATCAGCTGTCAACGGCGCTGAGCTACTTGGAGAGCAAGAAGTTCGTCCACCGAGACATCGCCGCGCGGAACGTGCTCGTCTCCACTCCCACCTGTGTCAAGGTATAAAAACTATCTCTACTAATTCCTACTTTGCGGGTGGTAGGGCCCTGTGCAAGGTCCGTCCGGATCGCTACCACCATCTTACTCGCTAATCCTGCCGCTAAGTAGCAGTGCTTGCACTGCTGTGTTCCGGTGTGGAGAGTAAGACAGCCGGGGAAATTACGGGCACAAGAGGCATTGCATCTTAGTCCTCTAGGTTGGCAACGCATCTGCAATCCCTCCGGGGTTGCGGGTGTCTATGGCCAGTGGCGATCACTTACCATCAGGTGACCCACTTGCTCGTTTGCCTTCCTATTCAAATAAAAAAAAAATAAAAAAACTTCCCTAATCATCTTAACAAATATCCCAATGCGCCTATGTAACTCTGTGCCGGTCACCTCTTCATAATTAATGAGTTTTTGTTGAAAATTCCATTTTGAATACAGTCTTTTTTGCTGACTGTACTTGCATTGTCGTCCGTCCTACATTATGTGTACCAAATTTCAAGTCAATCGGACCAACCGTTGAAGAGTTCAGTCCTGCGGAGACGATCCTGACTGGGCCACCAGAATTCTACTCCACGATATCTGTTTCTAAATTAAGTTGCAAGGTTCCTCCCGGAGAAATAATGAGTATACGTACAAACGATTTTGATTATAATTTTGACATGTATTTCATAGGTGTTCTGTCAAATAACCGTTAAAATCTTTAGTAGTGGTTAAAGTTACCTAAGTAAGTAAGTAAATGCTTTATTGTACAAATCTAAAGAAACAGATACAAGTAAAGTAGAACAAGAAAAAAGAGGAAAGGAAAGGAAAAGTAGTACAGTTAAAGTAGATTGATGTAACTAAGGTTTTTAAAGGGTTTTGACAGAGGGGGGGGGGGGGGGTTTCGTCTGTTCCTTTATAGTACGGAACGCCAATAATGGCGACTGTTTCGTATGTATTAACTTAAGGATATCTTCTTTGTAGTTGGCTGACTTCGGACTGTCAAAGATGGTGGAAGACAAGTCCTACTACAAGGCGTCCCGGGGCAAGTTGCCTATCAAGTGGATGGCCCCGGAGTCCATCAACTTTAGAAGATTTACGTCCGCTTCTGATGTTTGGATGTTTGGTAAGCTTTTGCTCATGACATACCCAAATATTTTGTCAACTTAACACCTTTAATTTAATAAGTAATGGAGTCAAGCTTGAAGATGATTTATTATTTGGATCATCAGATGTCCACATTATGAAACATAATAAGAAATAAGAAATAAGGAACGTTTATTCTTTAAACTGTGTACAATTGAGATAACATTTATGATTTTCAAAAGTTTACACAGTTTCCCCATCTCGGACTTACAATATAATATGATAAACATGTCAAAGAGCAATTTGTGGCCTATTTGCAAAACTTTTTAGTTTAGGTAGGTAGTTACCACAGGACGATTAACACCAATTGATCTAATGCCAAACTAAGCAAAGCTATACTTAATATGGGTACCGTACCGGCCCACGCAACGGATAAACATACTTAACTATATATAAACAACTAGGCTCGGGTACAAACATGGATATTCATCACACAAGTGCCTGCCCCTACCGAGATTCGAACCTGGAACCTCTAGCTTCATACTCCATCACTAACCACTAGGCTATCCCGTATTTTGGATTTAGCTTTTGTCTTCATGGTATTGTATGTAGTGTATAATGATATTTAGTAGTTTATAATGTATAATATATACAGATACTAAAACTAAAACTACTACTAATTATATAACAAATTGTCATAAAATTATTATATGTATATTGTAATTGTTTTGTAACTAAAAATAAAACCCCCATTGTAGTTTATTTATGAATTATCCGTTGTATTTTAAGATGTACGCTCTATTGTGGCTTTCACTACATGGATATTTTAAACTCACTCTGTCGGTTTCTCGCTTAATGCTCCTCTCATTTACTCAAAAGTTAACTCGTAGAGATCCCTTATAGGGATATATTTAAGGTATTTTTTTTGTCATTTGTCTGTGTTTCTTTATGTTTGTACAATAAAGCATTTACTCACTTACTTATTCCTCCAGGCGTGTGCATGTGGGAGATCCTCATGCTGGGCGTGAAGCCGTTCAGCGGCGTGAAGAACAACGACGTGATAGGCAAGCTGGAGAACGGCGAGCGCCTGGCGCTGCCGCCGCGCTGCCCGCCGCGCCTCTACTCCGTCATGTCGCGCTGCTGGGCCTACGAGCCGAGCCAGCGCCCCGCGCAGCACCAGCTCAAGGAGACGCTCTTGTGAGTCGCACAGTATATAAACCAGAACACATGGAACGATGTGAAAAGTGAAACCGGGAATCGAATCCGGATCCTCGTGATGCGTGCTTCTGCCCTACATCACCCATAGCGAGTAACTTTCCTTTCCTGGGTTTGACTCCCGGTCCCGGCCATAGCTTTACTCTTAGTTTTCGGATGTGAAATAGGTTAAAATAAAATAAGAACATAAATTTCTCATTTTTAGCATTCCCTACCTCAATCTTGAATCCTTTTTGAAACTTCGTATCGAAATACACGTTTTGCATAACGGACATTATTGATTGGTTGTTGTGTGTTGACAGTGAGATCCTGCAAGAAGAACGCAGCACGGCGTGGGACACGATGCGGCGCGAGAACAGGCGCGTGGCCGCCGCCTCGTGGGGGGACGAGCCGCCGCCCAAGCCTAGCCGCCCGCATACCAATCTCACAGGTACACTACGTCACAGGTACACTACGTCACTGGTACACTACGTCACTACGTCACGGGTACACTACGTCACTACGTCACAGGTACACTACGTCACGGGTACACTACGTCAAATGTACACTACGTCACGGGTACACTACGTCACAGGTACATTACGTCTTTGGTACGCTACGTCAGTGGTACACTACGTCACAAGTACACACCTTACAGGTACATTACGTCACAAGTATGCTACCTCACAGGTACGCTACCTCACAGGTACCTCTGTTATTATTTCTTTGTGATAAATTGTTGAAATGATACTTGGTGTGTCCAGGGGCGGAGTCAGGGCCCGCAGCTCCGGGCGCTCCGCAGACGTACATCGTGGCGCAGAACCCGCTCGTGCTGGCGCACCTGCTGCGCGAGAACCAGGCGCGGGCGCTCCACCCGCACGCCTACAGCACGCCCGCCTCGGTATTCAACACCGTCGCCGTCGACTTCCAAACTCTACCGGAGGACGAAGCCGTCGAAAAAATCATCAATCCCAAACCCGATGAAGTCATCGATATACCTCTCCAAACTGCACCTATCCCAGCCGCTAGCCTGCATAAACTGGACCCTATCGTCCCCAGCGAAGACGAAACTTTAACCGTCGTCGTGGGCGCGAGAGAGAGCTGCGATAATCTCTGTCAGAATCTGCCTTCCCCGCGCGATGCTCCCGACGAAATTTCCAATGAGCCTTACGCTAGTAGGGTTCGGTCGCTCGAGCGGAATACTAGAGGCACCCTATCGACAGCCGAACGGGCGCCTGTTAGAATGGGTTCTTTGGAACGGAACGCCAGAGGCAGTCTGTCCCATAGGGGTTCTCCGGTGCCTATAGCTCCATTCACTCGTCAGCATTCCGTCCCCGCCTCCCCTCCCCCGCGCAGTCGCAGGGAGCAGGATATAGGCCAGTTCTCCGTTCAAGGGTCTCTCAACGCGCAGTTGGCTGCCAGCGTTGTGAACAAAATGCGATCACAGCCTGATCCTCCGCTAGTCGAGGAGATATACGATTTCGGGGGAGATAATGTTAAGAGTTGCGTGGCTGTGGCGGCTCAGAAAGCCATGTGTAAGCCGCAGCCTTATAGGCCTTCGATGGCGGCGTCCCATCCCGTCACTTACGGTGTTCCCGTGGGGGTGGTTCAAGGGGTCCCGTACTCCCAGAGTCCAGTGAAGCCTAGTCATGTCATGCAAATGTTACCAAAGCAGATGCCGTCGCCTCCTGTGTCTAGTCAAGCGTTCTTCCCGCAAAGGTCTGCTAGTCCGCTGTCCCAGTTTTCTAGTCCCACGTTCGCCGCTCAGCCTATGGGGGTGATTCCTCCTATGTCTTTCGCGGGCGCTCCTCAGCAGATCTACAGCGGGCATAACGTGGTACAGGGGCCTCAGCCAATGTTGTACAGGCCTCAGGTGTCGGCGCAGACGGCGAGTCAGTTCGCGTCCAATGCGGCTTTTTCTCCGCCCCCGCGGCCGCATTTCGCTTCTGCGTCGTCAATGGACGCGCAGACTTTGTATGCGTCACGGCAGGAATGCTCGGCGGTCGCGAATCCTGCGCAGCCTGTGCAGGTGATTACTGGTTTTCCGTAGAGCATGAAATTTGATAGTTTTTTTGTAGGTAGATTTTAAATGCATGTCGGTGAATGTTTCGAGGTTCCGTGTAGTATTCAAGATTATGTTCAGACACGTTTTGTACATATTGTACCTTTGCAAAGTTTAACACGGTTTTTTTTGTATTGTCTTTATTTCTTTTTTTTTACAGACGTTTGTGTTCGTTGGGTACTCCGGTAGAATTTGGTTTTTATTATTTTTTTGTTTTATTTAAAAGTCACGATTGAAAAATAAGTTTTTAATGCTACGTTTTCAATTGTGACTAGATTTTAACTTTCCCATGCAAAAGAACTAACATTGTCGTTAACACGCCCCGTGGGAACTTTTGGCTAAAGAATAAATTAATCGACCCTTTTACTAAAACACAAACCAAAATTAACATTTTTTCAAAACTGACGTGTACAAATTGTACAGAAAACTACTAACTTCAATGTTAGTTCCAATACTGTAATCCATTTGAGAGCAAATATTTTGTTAAAAATTTACCAAACCAATATTAACTTAGTAAAATAAAAAATAAAAATAATTTTGGTCTAAAGAAAGAAACGTATTGGATCCGTGGGTGTAAAATTAATCATTCAAAGTGCCCAGCTCAAAAAGCTTAAATTTTACAAGAAAAATCTCCAATATAACTTGTCACTATAACCAGTTATTGCTAAAGCAAAACATAACAACTTTGCACGATAGCTATTTAAAAATACTGTAAGTTAAAAAAAAAATCTTGTTGAAGAAAATACCTCTCAAATGGGTCGCTTCTTTTCTCAAATAAATTCTTAAGCACAATTATGACTCTTATACCTTACGCAACAGAGTCCAGAATTGGACACGGAGCAGGCAGTAGAGCGGCGACTGCTCGCTGAGCTGGCGCGACAGCAACACCAGAGCGAAGAGGACAGAAGATGGCTGCAAATGCAGGAGGATAAGTTGGTGAGTTAACAAAATACGAAGGCATATGTATGTACATATCTATTGTAAGATTATATAATTTTATTCTGTAAATGTTATGGGTATGACATTTTGATTTATTTAAATTACTTTATTATTTTAGTAGGTATTAAATTTACATTCACTTTTGACATAGCGCACCCTTCGTGGAAGAAAGACGTAAGTCCTGTAGAGCCTTAACAGGACTTACGTCTTTCTTCCACGAAGGGTGCGATAGGTACTATTATATTGACCCTATCTTAATTTTTATTTTATTATTTTTTTATAAACAGTGACGATACCTAGCGGTAATATTTAATTGTGCCTACTTGTTTTATTGTTGTTATTTTTGATTTTGCGATTTTTGTAATATTAAATTGATTTTAATTATTTTATTACATTTACACTTGACGATTTTAATCTAAATTCTCTTAACTGGACAAAACAGGGGGGGGGGGGGGGGGGGGATTTTTAGGTTAAGTTATTTATTAATCATTTTTAACATACTTAACTTCAAATCAACTTTCCTAGTTTTAGTGTTCTTTATTGTTATTTAGTTCTTAATAGTTTGTATATTTTAATAAATTTATTACAATGAAAAACAATTTAAGTTAAAAAAAAAACCGAGTACAATATTAAATGTCTGACTTTCAGAGCCGCCTCTCGACCAGCCAGTCTACGGAGGCAGAGCCCACCGAGCAGAAGCTAGCCGAAGCCGTTCAAAATGTTAGCGTACAAGAGAAGACGCCCAGCCAGAGCTCAGGTACCATACACTTACTTACTTTTTAAAAGTTTATTCCGCTAAAGCCGAAAGTGGGAAATCTGTGATTTACTATTTTTTTTTACTGAGTGCACTTTTTCTTCACTTTACAAGGGTTATCACAAGCAATCCTCATCATGTATACCAAATTGCAAGTTAATCCAATCACTGGAAGGAAGTGGTAAATATGCAAGGAATATAAGAACTTGTAAATAGTACATTACTGTCTAGGCCAGGAAGTACGAGCTTGCGAGTCCGTTTAATAATACGAAGCCAGCAATGCTATTCTGGCCGAGGCAAGTATAGCGCTTTTCTCAAAAATCGAAAATAAACAAGAACATAAATAAATGAAAACAAAATAGTGAAAATTGTTTTGCTTTGCCGCCTTTTTCTATCAATGGCATTTGAAGAAAGTATTTTTCTACCCAAAACACCTAAAGCTATTTCAGACACAGATAAACACGTTGTCGTATTTGCTTTTTTTTTTAATTTGGTGTTTTAAGTCTTGTGCCTTTATTTTAAAATGGTGATATGCATTTTTAAAAAGTTAATAACTAGACAGTAATGGAATTTGTATGCAACATTACTGGAGAGTTTAGCGCGACAGTAATGTTTTTTTTTTTAATTTTGGACTGACCGGCAACAATTAACTTCCTGTTCTGATATGTAGTTAACAATGACGACTTTACCGGTCATTTTTGAGAAAAATATAAACACATACAGGTGAGGGCATAAATATCGATACAGCCATCATGTCAAATATATACTTCACAGGTCTTATTGTTTGTGGCATAAGGGTGTATAGATGTTTTTGACGTATATTTATGCCCTTGATTGTACATACTGTACAAGACGTGATTTATGTGTGTGCAAGTATTTATGATTGTTATTTATTTGCTATCGACAGCGCCTAACTCATCGGAAACTAGTCCAGCCAACACCGTCAAGCCGAACGACAGACCGCCAAGCGAGGATAAGGTAAATATCAAAACGTCTAATTATACAAATTAGTCCTTAATTTAAGCTTGGTTGCAACAAAAGATTAATCTAGTTTAAGTTTGAAGTTTAAATATGTTTGTAATATAGGTACATATTTTGATTTCCCTTTCCACCTATACGCCCTCAATCATGCTAAACGTTCTGTCTTAGCTGTAGGTTCGTGTCTACCCTAAGGCTGCTCCATTTTTTTTATCAGAGGCCCAAACGGACCACTCGGATATTTTTGGCGAGTCAGGACTTAAGGATACCGTACACGGACTCTCAATCTGATTGTAGGCTCGCGCGGGCCATTTAAAAAGCATAGACTTGAGCAGTCTCGATCTAACCCCATAAGGGATAAAGACGTAATGTGTTATATTCGTGTGGTTCTCCCCCCAGGGGCGGCAGGGCGCGGCGGACCCGGTGTACTGCGCGACCACGGGCGTGGTGCGCGCCGTGATGCGGCTGGCGCAGGCCGCCGGCGCGGGCGCCGCGGTGCTGGGCGCCGTGCGCGGCGTGGGCGCCGAGCTGCGCGCGCTGTGCGCCACCGTGGACAGGGTCGTCGTGCCCTTCCCGCACCACGCGCAGAGGTACACTAACACCCTTATTCATAAACGCTCTAGGCTTCTACTAACTTAGCAATCGCTTGTCCTTATCTGTGAAAGGTAAATGTCTAAGTGACTGATGACAAACGATTGCTAAGTTAGCAGAAGCCTCCAGAGCGTTTATGAATAAGGACGTAATTATACATCTGAATGATTTAAACTGTCATGATTTGCACTCATTTTAATATGTCAACCAAACGGATCTTCATCGTGTTAACTTTTTATTATTTATCTCGACGTTTCGGACACGCTGTGACGTCCATGGTTTCGAAGGGACGGACAGTCCCACGGGCATAGCCAGAAGAAGGGTTAGGGGTTCGGAAACAAAAAGTTCAGATATTAACATTTATAGAATTAAAATAAATTTCTTATATAAGGGTTATTTTATGTACTTTTAGTCGTTTTATTTTCTTGGACCCCCAGATGCTAAAACCTGGCTACGCCCGTAGTCAGCCCCTCGAGGCCACGAGAAAAATGAACAAAAAATTTACCTTACTACTCCGCTACTGACGTGCAGGATAACCAAGCCTGTGTGAAATATATATGTTTTTCACGCAATCCCTCCCTCCACTACTGCCAATAAAACACACATAAATCCCACAAACTTAATCATCCCTTACACCAGACAAACACTGACGAGTTTCGATCCCTCCACGGGATCATTATCAAAGTTTAATGAGCACAACTGTTACACATGCAAACGTTTATGTTCATTTGTCTACATATTTAAGTATTATCCACCCATAGTACAAGCTTTGCTTAGATTGGGACTACATCATTTTTGTGTAAATAGAGTGATATTTTTTGTACTGAGACTGAACTTAATTGTTGCAGGGAAGTGGAGATGGCGCATCAAGTGCTGAGCAAGGACATGGCGGCGCTCGTGGAGGCCATGAGGCTCGCGCTGCAGTACGCCAGCACCACGCTGCACCACGAGTACACCAAGTGAGTCACAGCAGAAACATAGCCGCGAAACGGCTCGTTTCGTCGTGGTCTTTAGGTCTTGTTACCTTAGGCTCTGTCTACCCCGTAAGGGATAGAGACGTGATTGTATGTGTTTAATCACATTTATAACAGGTTCGGTTTCGATTTCAGTTTGTATGCATCTTAATCAGGTTATTTCTGGTATATTTTCGGTGTTCAGAAAAGCATAACCCTTTCGTATTTTACCCTCAAAAAGGCTTGGATCAACTATGTATTCTACAATAGGCCTTTGGAGCTGACATGTTCATTCTTAAATGATCCAAGCTTATAAATAAAGATTAAAAAAAAAAAACTATGTATTCGCGTTTGATGTGCCATTTTCCTTTCAACTAAAAATTACTCGCTATTACAGGAGCATGCTAGCAGCCGCGCACGTGCTAGCAATGGACGCCAAGAACCTCCTCGACGTGGTGGACTGCATCCGCGCGCGCCACCCCGGCGTGGACTGGCGCGCCGCCCTCGACCCCCCCTCGCCCCTCCCCGAGGGCTCCAAGCCTCCGCCCTCCCCCCCTACTGTCCTCAGCAACCAGTCCTCCGTCCACGAAGACGAGCCCCCCAAACCGGACTTTAAGATCAACCAACCGGTCACGACTAGCCAGATCACGGTCCCCGATGTGCCTAAAGAGCATAACAGTCTCCCTGTGACTTCGAATAGAGTGTCCGCTCTGATACACAATTACAATCTCTACGGCAATATAAGGGAGCAGCACATCTACGGCAACGCTGAAGTCGGTGGATCCTTTCAGCATTCTTCATCGAGTATCGATGAAAAAATCGATGCCGCGCCCATGGAATCTGTCAAGAGTCGTATACAGGCGATGTCTGGCCGGATAGAGACGCCTCCGATATACTCCGTGAGCAAAAAGATGATCCCCATAGATCAGAACATAGCGCACACCGATCAGGGATGAATCGGTATTAAATGCTTGTAGTTTTTTTTTTGAGGTTGACAGCTTTACGGTTAGCGCGAGTAGACTACTAGTAGTACTTACCGGCGATACTTAATTATGTTTTGAAGTTTACAATGCCGCTTCGATTATGTTGTGAAGGTATCATGTGAAAAACTTGAAGGGGTCTGCGTAGTTTGGTCGCTGCTTTGAATTACTTAAGAAACCATTTTAATTTGACCCCGAAGGTCGCGCTAGAGTGGTGTCTGTTCGAGTTCGATGCGGATGGCCAAGTTATGTAGACACTTGGGTTTTTTATTGTCGTGATTTACCAATAGTGCGATTTAAGCTTGTAAAGACAATCGGATAATGATTGCTCAATATTCATGTAGCGTAGATGTCAGTTTTATTTAAGTCCTGAGCCAAATTGTCCATTATAGTACAAGATCCGTTTCATACCAAAGTTACGGAATTCATGTTACTCATACAGTCCTCAGTTGTAAGTGTTACGTATATCTATTGACATATCATCGGCATTGTTGAGCTTCAAATTATTATGTCGTGTTTCAAAATTCGAAAAATTATAACTTGATGTTTGAAAATTCAAAATAGTTTTGTTTCAAAATTCTTTAGCTCGATTTTAGGTGCAACTTTCTTTCTCATAAAACGAGCATTTACATAACATTTTAATACCGATTGATAATATTGATTTGTGATATTATTGCCAATAAATTTACCTAATTCGTGGTTATAAATAAAAATAAGCGCGTCATCGCATCAGCACATTCCTTACGATTGCACCTATCGCGTAAGTTTTGTAATTATTTTCATACAAATTTTATATTTTTTGGTGTAATTTTGCAGGTTTTATACTGAACCATAAGTCTTACGTATCGGTAAAGTTAACAGCCCAACAGATGGCAGCTTTGCCAAACAAAACTGTCATCAGCGCCATCTACCGGGACTAATGTTACTTTGCCGGTATCTAACAGCGTGTACGCATAAAATAATTGAATTAAATCTTCCATGTAACAATAAATAGTGCATTTTTAATCGGTCGTGTGTTAATTTCGTAACGACGTATTACTTACTATAATATAATGTGTATATTACGTTTATTAAGGTGCCGTTAGTCACAAGTTAATTGTAAACTGCATTTAATAATAGCGTTGTTGCAAGAAACAGGAATTGTAAACTGTCATTTTTGATCGATCTGCGTTATGTCAGCTAGATGGCGCTACGATCTAGTCGTTGAAGTACGATTGTTGCTTCTACTCAAAGTAGTTTCACATCTCATATCTAGATGGCGTTGTTGTACAACGTATAACGTGAACGCCTGCCATTGTTTCTTCCATCAACGGTTCTAGACAGTATTTTAACAGGAATTGAGACGATTTATTTGTAAAAATGTACAAAACCGAATTGATACATAATTTTATTATAATTTTTTATCCAAAGTTCTTATCGTAAGTTTAGATCTCACTCGGCGAGCGTTGTTCGTTGAATTGATTAGTTTTGTAATTATCGAGAGCAGAATTTATTTATTAATCAACTTATTCGGTTTATATGTAAAGTTGTTTTTCCTAATGTGTTAAGTTAAGCAGGATGTCATTCCAAAGTGTATTTAATAGGCGGGTAAAAGGAGCCAACTGTCGAAGAGTCGCCTCCAAGTTGACCTTCCAGATGTAAACAATAATCTTTACTTTATGTAATAGAGGAATTAATTAATAAAATGGTAAAACGTGGCACTCAATAGTGACAGCACATCGCCGTACCTCGTTTGTTCGCGATAGCTTTTCCCTTATTCTCTGTATTGAACAATTCCATTTTAGTAATTAGAATTTTGATTAAATATTAACATTTTTTTTAATAGCGTTATTCCAGTATTACGTCACACAATGACAACATACGACATCGATATCGAATAATATCTGCTTGCCCAACTCTATAGTGCCAGGCTAGACATTTAGTTAGCCAATCAGAGCTCAGCAATCGACTTATTGGATAATTCCTCTAATGTATGTATTTTTTTTAAATAAAAGTATAAGAATGGACCCGCGCGCGTTCCCTTTACCTTTTATTGTTAATGTTCTAAGGCTTACAACTTAACGAGAGAAATAAAATGGCGGTCCCTCAAACCAAAGACAATAGAAGTGTGACCGTTCCGCTCACACTAAATCGTTAATTTGAGAGTGAGAGGGATGGTATGATACTTTGAAAATCGAATCATGTTGTAGACCCCAATTTCCGAAGGCTAGATGCCATACGATTGTCGACCTTGTTATCAATGTACTAAGGTGTTACCAATGCAAAGTAGTACTAGCAACCTACAAAATGGCAAAACAATTTTATTTTTTGTTATATATTTCTCTTTGTCACCGAGTTGAGCAGGCCGTATACCCGTAGTTTGAATATTGTTGTCTCGTTCACACTAATAGAGGGACGGTGACACAAACTTCGGATTTGAGAGCCGATCCTTCTATTCTTGACTTTGGTTTGAACGCCGGCATTGGCCCTACCTTACTTCCCTCGGCTAAAAAGTTGTACGCTTATATAAGTAGTGGTTATTTTTTACATGGCAAGGTTTCCTCAATCCAGGCGGTGGTACCTAGTGTGGCAACATCTTACATTCAACCGCTAGAGATTATTTACGAATGTCTAACAGACGTGAACTGGTTTTCGTTTATGCAATAAATTGAATAAAGGACAAGTCAAATACAATGTTTTCATTTTTTAAATCCCCTATCCCCTAATAGCTCAGAGCTCTACCATAGCGTAACAATTTGTAATAGTGAGCACTCGTCTCAACGACAGCGGCATTACAATCAGCAGTCCCGATTGGGCTTGGGCACCACGCAGTTGCTGTCTGGGCTTTGTTACCTCACTAGTTATTACACTATGGCATGTATGTGTCGGCAACTTTAGATGTGTACGTGTAGAGTTAACCGTACGGCCAAATTAAAATAGAAACAATGGAAAGTGGTTCATTTGCTGCACGATCAACTGATGCGAGTTATGGGTGCCGCCATATTGGCATTGGCTGCTCTGCCGAGCGCCTGTCTCTTTATCCCCACTCCGCGACCGGCTCTAATGCTACACCCGATAGATGGAAAAAAGTTTCACTTTAAGTAAATAGATAATTTTGACTTCAATAAACCTCAAAACACTTTTGTAATGGCAGTTAAGGGTTAATTTAGAACTATAAAAATAATTAAAACAGCATTACAAATTAAATTCACATTTTATTAACAAAAATACAAAGCAAGATCTCGATGAAAAGGTTATGTTAAGTGACACTGAAATAGCCTTGCGCGGACAGTAAGTATTATGTACAATGTATGGAAGATTTTAAACAAACAGTCGTCAACTCTAATAATTTAATACAATCAAGTATACCTTGAGTACCTACACACATCACACTAATCTAAAAATAACTGACTTGTGATATCTTAGCGAGACTTTCAGACTATATAAATAGATGTTTAACTGTAAACCACATGTTCCACAGATAACAGAAATACCATAGATTACGCAAAAATGACGCAGCAGAAATTTAGTGACGGGGAATGCAAACCGATGCTCCTGCCCCATTACGATTGTAATGATTCAGCTAGAGCCCCCACCCTTCGAAGTGTCTTCGTATTTTCAAAATGTATAGAACAAACCTCGACGCTTACTCGCGACGCTAATCTGTGGTATATCTTATATCTGTGACATATTCAAGATATAACATCAGCCCCTTAAGTGTTCCGGCAAAACAATTCTCAAAGCCGTTGAGAGCTGTTTACAGCGCAGAATCGATGTTCCAAAATATTAAATATTATGCCGACTGTATTCCACAAACGGCATGGTACGGTCGGCCAAATAAGTGGTCTATCACTTTTCATCCAACTTCCTTTCAAATTACAACGTCCCTAAGTTGAACTTTAAGTTGACACCCACGTCTTATCGAAATAATATACTAGCTGTTGCCCGCGACTCCGTCTGCGATGAGTTCGCTCTTCGCTATCCCCCGGGAACTATGCTATTTTCCGGGATAAAACCATCCTATAGCCGGGGAAGGCCCCGGGACTGTAACTATCTTTGTACAAAATTTCAATGAACTTGGTTTAGGCGTTTTGCCATGAAAGAGCAACAAACATCCAAACATCTAAACTTACAAACTTTAGCCTAAATATTAGTAAGATAACGTGCTAAAAATGCCTTAGGGTGTTAGACCACAATATTTGGCTGATGATACAAGTACAAGGAAGGACCCATGCTTAGAACTTAAGAAATATGGATTCTAATACTAGTTCGAAGGTATGAGATCCTACATAGATGTTCGTCGTAAAATAAATCGAAGTTACGAAAATATTAAAAACCCCCAACGAAAAAAGCGAAAATTGAATACAAAATTGTCAGAACTATTGCTAAAGGAACCTATGAAGGAAAGGAAGGATGATATTTAAAAAAAAGCGCATCTATATCGGTTCATCCTTCAAAGAGTTACAGTGCCACAGACAGACACACCAACATAACTGTCAAATTTATAACACCTATACTGCGTCGGGGGTTAATTAAGACAAAAAACGAACTCTGCCCTATTTTTCACATGGTTTAATAAATAGATGGAGTTAATTTGACTATTAATGAAATTTATAACACTACAATGCAATATAGATGCAAGGGAATGGGGGGGGGGGGGGGGTCTACTCCGAGATCCGAGTTCGCATCATACCGCCCCTCTCACATTATTAATGACTGGCTATCGGCCGCGCAGAATTAATATTTGTTGCCAAACTTCAAACACCTCAATCCGGCCCTGTCGCCAAATCCTTAGCGGATGCTTACGTCATAATAAATATCTGCGTGCCAATTTTCAGCGCAATCAGTTAAGCAGTTTGAGCTGTGCGTTGATCGATCAGTCAGTCACGGTTGTCTTTTATGTACAGAAGACAGTGTGAGCGGAAAAGTACGATACGAATTTCGACTTTATAACTCCGGAGTAGAAGACCCGTTTGCATCAGCTGATCTCAAACTACATTAAACAGTTAAAAAACAAGTTCATCTTAAGCTTTTAAATAGAATTAGCTATCCCTTTCATTTGCACATGAGAATTCTATATTTACTTCAAGAAGTAATGACCAGCCAGGTGAGGTTATAACAACAGTTGCCACAGCATAGGGATGCTTATTATAAAGCCTACCGGCACAAGGGAAGTATTGTAATTAAACAAACTAGAAACTCAAGTACAGAATACTGTAGTCCTTTCTGAAATTTCACTGATAAGTATTATCGAAAATTTGTCTAAAGGAGAATTTTGTGCTGCATTAAAAACTGTTGTTTGTTAAAAGCGCCTCAGTTTTCGAGCAAAGAGAGCCCGGAGTCAGCGACGCCGCTACACTGACGCCGCGTCAGTACTGTTGTGTTCGTTTCGTACGCATTGTCATATTTTGATATACAATAGAACCTGGTATTTTAGCTCTGTCAAGCAACGCAGGAGCCGCTTCACTTGGAATTCTACCAATTTTACACTTCCACAGTTCCCTGTTATATTTGAAGACATAGAAAAGCAGCTTTCATTTTTATGTAGGTAGTCGCCATACTGGCAGAAATTATTTCAATACATGTTGACTTTCGAAGCGTCAGTGGCGTCAGTATTGCCGCGACTTTGACGCCACGATAGAAAGATAAATCGATCTAGTATGTGAATGTATGGATGGCCTTTAGAGCACGTCAACACTGGCGGCGTCAGTGTCCTACATTATCGGCGGCGTCACAGTCGCGGCGTCAGCGTCGCTTTGCTGCACACTCCATCTTAACAATCCAAGAAGTTAGCAGCCATGAGCAATTCAAGAGCTATCTCCGGGGCGATGGGGAACTCGGGGATTTCCGTGGACGAGTTGGTGTAACGCACCTTATAGGTGAAGTACATGCATACCTTCTGGAGTACATGGGATCTGTGAACAATGGTTTGTAGTTGTATAGTACTGTGTATAAATATAAATAAATCTAGTAACTATTTCATAACATATATTTAATATTTATTTTTTATTTTTTTGCGCGGCTTGAGTACACCAATGGTGACTATGTCAGCCTCATGGGAAACCATATGTACCTATTTCAAACTCTGCCTTGCCCAGAGTCCGAGGCTCTGGAGCCAAAGGCGTGTCTTACAAATTTATACAGTACTGCGACATCTGACAAATAACAAATTTATAATCAGTTTGTATAATCTGCAAGGATGATGTGACTTATTTATATAATCTGCTTGCTGATTTCATTGTGTTATTTTACACAGTGATGGTAAACTACATTCTAGTCTCATTAGTCTTAAATAATACCTTGACTCATTACAATAAAAACATAAAGATTCAGAAAAACAGATTAGATTTAAATTTGGCACAAACCCTCATCCTTCACCATTCAAATTTAGAATGAAATAACATTACATTCAAGTCTAGTGAGGAAAAGTCAAGTAATCAAGAGTGTAAACTATAGTTTTACTTACGGAATCTCCCTAAAGTTGACCTCATTTGCTTCATTCTCCGCAAACTGTCCGGGACCGCTCAGCATAGCCTTGATTGTTCCTGAAGTCAGAGCATGCTCCCTCTTCACGATAAACTCGTGCCCATCAGACGATACCAGCTTGACGTACATGGCATCTGGCCCTTCACAGCCACCATAGACCTTTTCTTCTGGGACTATTACGCCAGGGGCCGAGGTAGTTGATCCAACGGCTAAAAGAAAAAAGTAATGACAATTCATTAGGCCATTTCGCAAAACTAATTACATCTTAATTTAAAGCTTAACCGTTACATGCAGTTTGATACAACTAAATTGAGATTTAACTTTTTGCAACAAGATGACTTTAGCCAACTACTTAAGATTCCTCTCAGTAAGCTATCTGCCATCAGAGATCTTCCATAAATGCCAGCCGTAGCGGCCGAGGTCACAGCCTCAAGATTGTACGCACCCCATCAAACTCCAACGTAGCTTACCACCTCCTAAGCAATCGCGTTGTTGGGACTTGGAACGCTCTACCCGAAAGTGTTGTTACTGCTCCGTCATTAAATACCTTCAAAAATAGGCTTGACGCTTGGCTTGTTACACAAAATCAAGGACTTTTTAATGAGTGAAGTGTTAGCGAACTTTTAGATATTTATACTGGACTGATTTAAACTTAAACTTGGACTATGAGATAGGCACATCAGCAACTCTGCTGCTCGCCTATAATTCAATAATAATAATAATAATAATAAATGGAATGCTAAGGTGAGCAACTTCAAGTGAAGCCAAACTGAGAAACTATTACACAGCAGATAATTAAAAATGTGTCTCAAAAAATATTCATACCTACCTCTATAATTGATATACTATAGGGCGATAGTATTCATAAAAACCTTCAGGTATGTCTTACTGTCTCACTCACTCTTACGAGTTTGATACATGAATCAGCCGATGCTACCCGAAACCCGAATATTATTCTAAGATCTCACGGACAGTACATACTTCTACAGCAGCAGTCGGCAACATGCAGCCCACAAATGTTTTGTAAATAAGTTAGTCGAGGGTTAGTATCACAAGTGCGGCCCTACCTTTACTTTATTTTGCTAAGTTGTGGCCTTGGCCTTCCAAAAGAATGCCGACCGCTGTACTGCAAAGTAATGTCACAACACTTACAATTTCCTACAACTGTATGGATAATGACCTGTTATTTTTGCGTGGTCAGTGTAATATATTTATTAAAAACATTGGTAGATGTCTATGCACTTGGACTTTGGACACAAGTGCATTCCATTTTGCAAATTGCCCAGAATATTAAAATTAATGACAAATCATTCATATTAACACTTTCTGTTTTATAGTTGCAGGTTTGTATATTATTACTATAATAATAACACCTTTGATTATCTTGTTCTGGGTATTGTCTGAAATCGTATGTTTAAAATCAACTTGGAAGTGGCTGACTTGGACACGCCGCGCCCAATCAGTAGTTAGTACCCAGTTCTTGATATTGTGTAGAAAGTACTAGAAAACCTCTACCTCTTACCTGAGCCAGCAGCGACGCTGCCGGAACGCTGTTCGTCGGCAACGCTGGTAGCCGAAGCGGCGGCAGGCGAAGCGGGAATATTTTGGTCAGACATAGCTCCTACGCAATATAAAAAGAAAACTGTGAGCTGACGCCAAACACACGAGAACACCCGAATAATGCGAAAGAAGCGAGTGTTGTACTATATTATTCAAATACTGGAGAGGAGACCTTCGCAAGAAATGGCTTCACCAGCTATAAAATATTTTGGGACATGACTCGCGAGTTATTTTCAGGGGTAGTCGATATAATTTATGTTTTAACTTACCTATTGGTAATACGTTTTGAGTTATAAAAAAAATTCACTGTTCTAAATGAAGATTAACAGTTTATTATATTAAATTAATTACTGTAGTCTAAAGTGATCAGGTTATTTTCAACTATTTGACAGCTTAATATCATAGAGTTTAAAAAAGCTTTTTTCTAATGTTAAGGCGGGCCCCACATAGTTCATAATTTGCTCATTATTTAAATTCATAGTTTAAATTGTGAGAACACGGAATAAAATTTCAAATTAGAACTAAATTTCTTGGCATATTTACTAAGTTCCAATAATTTATTGAGTAGTCGGTGTGTTAAAAAAAAATTAGTCATCAATAAAGTTATCACCATATCACTGTCACCCCATCACTGGGTGAACCATAAATCCCGCGGACTTTTTTTGACATGGCTCTATGGCTTCATTATTTTGACATTTCGATGTCAAGCGCTACGTATTTCTTTGGAAAAGTCCTTTTTTCAATCGTTTTCCATAATTTCTCTACTTTCTTCACTAGAATAAAAGCGTAGGGAGACGAGCTAGAGAAACTGTCAAGTGAAAATTGCGAATGGGACCGAGGAATACGTCCACAGCCATGTGACACGAATACGAAAAAGGGCTTCCATACCGTCAATGTGACAGAGATGTTTTCTGCCATCGCGACGAGCGAACGCCACCGCGGAGCCGAGGCGGCCACGACGCGAGCTACCCAGACAGCGATATAGGGCAAGCGCGTCAAAAATGTGCGCGAGATGGCCAGTCCGCCTCCGAACCCTAGAGCAGGCGGGGAGGAGGGCGGCGCGCGGGGTGAGGACGAGGAGCGCCCGCCCGCCCCGGCGGAGAGCAGCGTAGCACCGCCGCCCTCGCAGCTGGGCACCAAGCTGTCATACGTGGCCCTGGGCGCTCCCGGGCCCAGTGGCATCAAGCAGTGCTTCCGCACCGTGAAGGCGGCGCGGCGCGTGCCCACGCTGCCGCCCCGCCGTGAGGATCGGCCGCCGCCCGAGCGCGAGCGCCGCGCGCGCCGTGACCGCTCCAAGCGCCACATCTGCGGCACCTGCGACAAACGCTTCTCTAGCCCCGGCAAGCTCAGCCAGCACGTCCTCTCCCACACAGGCGAGCTCCCCTTCTCCTGCGACCTCTGTGACAAGCGGTTCAATTCCAAATTCAAACTCGTCAGACACAATCTGATCCACAGCGAGGCTCGCGCTTTTGCATGCAGTGTCTGTGGTAAAACTTTCAATAGAAAAGATCACCTAACCAACCACGTCAGAGTGCACAATCCTGTCAAGAAGCTGTACACCTGTGAGAGGCCAGATTGTAGAAAATCATACACATCCCTGCTTAGTTACAGAAAGCATGCTGCGTTGCACTCTGCTGAAGAAGGTAATTTACAGTGTAAGATCTGTGATGAAGTATTTAATACGCGACAAGAGATAGTTTACCACCTTAAAGTCCACACTGGTAGCCGAACAGTTAAAAATGAGACTGATAAAAAGTTTACGTGTGACTACTGCGAGCGGCGGTTCTTCACGGCGAAGGACGTCAGGCGCCACCTCGTTGTGCACACGGGGCGCCGGGATTTTTTATGCCCGTACTGTCCACAGAAGTTTGGGAGGAAGGACCATCTAGTACGACACGTAAAGAATGCCCACCCTGAGGAGTCATGGAGATCTGCTGCTGTAGGAACCTCAAGTGAACAGGTGCCCGAAGCCTCCTCATTCGAAGAAGTTATGGTCTCAGAGACTTCATCTTTCACAGAGTACCCAGCGGAATACTTGTGGAAGTCGCCTTCGCCTAAAGACAGCACGCCGGAAGGACCGACAAGAGTGCCTTCATCTGAAATAATAGTAGAGATCCCGCCTGACTTTGATATAAAGATAGAGCCAGTGGAGATAAAGCTGGAGAGGCCGGCGTCGCCGAGCTGCGAGCTGCTGCCCGTGGAGTTCCCCGTGGTGTTCATGGTGCCGCCGCAGTACCCGGTGCCGCCCGACTTGCCGTATCTCTCGGAGCCGCTGCCCGAGCTGCTGCACTCTGGAGAGCTGCTGCTGCCAGACCCCGGGGAAGGCCCGTCGGGCTTGTCGCCGGGGATGCTGGGCATGCTGGAGTCCCCTGAGCCGCGGGCGGAGGAGGGCCAGCGGCAGCGGCTGCCGGCCTTCACGCAAGCCTTCCAGACCGCGCAGAGCCCCAAGCCGCCGCCGCCGCCCCCGCCGCCGCACTAGCCGCATTTAGTTTGTCAAGGAGCTACCTCATTAGGTAAGTGGTCTGAGCTGTTATGTAGTTTGGATGTAATTGGAAATTTTAATGGACTCCGATGTTCTCCATGTAAGAATACAGGTATGGGACGGTCGGTTATTGCCAAATTGTATATTTGTACGTGGGTATACCAAAATGTTTCCGAATTCTACATGAATAAGTAATCTAGTCATGTATGTACTTTCGGAATTGTATATTGTTTATTTATAGGCGTACATGTGAGGCGTTATGGAGTATTATGGGACCAACTCTGTGAGCTAGGGTGCAGTAGCTTAGTAGCGACTCATGGGCCTGTGTTCTGTGGATGGCCAATTTGATACTGAGCGAAATTTGGAAGAAAGTGCACTTGAACCTCTTGGAGCCTATAAGATTCTGTCTTTTACCCAAAATTCTAGGAGATGCTCTACAATTTACAGTCAACCATTGTGCTATCCATATTAGATGTATTGAAGTAGACAAAGTGTTCAAAAATAAACGAACATGACTTGAGGCCATATTGTCTGTAGTGCGCTCTCGCAATCGTATCGACCGTATCATTCTACTCTCATCATACACCATTTCATAGAATCAAATGGTGAATGCGATTGTTATTGCAAGTGCGTTAGACAATATGTCCGATGCGTGATAGAGCGCCAATTACCACCTACTCTTCAATATTTCGATGAATACTTAATTAAGCCAGGGATACACTAGGGGACAAATGTCCTGCGACACGTGACGTGCCGTCGGGTGAAGTGGCGCGACTTTGCCAGACTTTGCCCGACATGTCTGGCATCGTCTGTAGTTATTTAAATAAGTCGCGCGATGTCGCCAGATATGTCAGGCGAAATTGGCCGGCTTCGCTTGACATGTCGCGGACACAATACATGTCGTGGGACATTTGTCCCCAAGTATATCCGTGGCTTCATGATTATGACTCCAAAAGGTTCAACTACACGTTTGGAGGCAGCATGCTATACAATATGTTTTAGAGGTGTGTGCTGTCTTTAATGCAAAATTGTAACAGCTAGTATCTATTTATAATTGATGATATATTCTGCTGGAGTAGCATTACATCAGATCTGTTAAGCTAAATGAAATAGTCTTAAAGATTAGTGTTCAGAAAAGTGTTAAATTTGTGCATTTGTTGGAAACAGTCTTGGACAGAGAAGCCTTGACGCTCCTGTCAGAGACACGAGCTAACAGTAGATGCAATAAAAAAATCGTATATACCTCAGAAGCGTTCCCGCTTCCTTAGAATATAAGAAGGTAATTGATAATTGGGTCTACATTGATAGAAATGAGCTATATTTCCGTTATAAGGTTTCGAACGGTTGACAGATCACTTGTCTTACGATCAATGATGATGTGATCAAAAATTCTGGGTTATTTCTGCAAAAGAAAAATAAAAAACAGGTGCATGATATCCCAAATATATTGGTTCATAAAGCTATTGGGACTTGTCCGCTTAAGATGTTTAATTTGGTCATGGTTTATGGTATGGCTGTTAAGCAGACTTCCCGTTTACTTGGTAGCAATCGGTCGGTCTGCACCTGATTAATTCTTTGCATTTTCCAACGTTTGAGGCTTCCTTCCTAGCGCGATAAGCGCGGAGTTCGCATATAGCACGTTTGTGTAGTTTTCTAGGTAACTACTGTTTTCAATCCAAGAATATGGGTACTTTGAGCTTCTAGGTGCCACAGGCCTTTAAAAGCGTGGGATTTAAAAACATACGTTTCAAGAGTCAAGAGGTACCGAATATCTGTACACTTGTATACACTAGAACTTCTAGTTGGTACGGTTATGATCTAGAAGCGTGCCTTTGCGTCTGTAACACCATTTGGTAACTCTTGGTTCTTAAACTTTTGTTTCCGAAGCTTGCCTTTTGAAACGCCTAATGTGGTGGTAACTCAAAGTACGTGTTAAAGTTTTTATTCAAATTAAAATCAGAAACATAAAGCGAATATCATCTCACGCTTTGGTTGCTAACGCATCGGAAGCGATACACGAACGTTGTTGCTCCATGCTTGGGACGGTACTTGGAGACGCGAATTTATGCACGCTTCGATGCTAAAGCGCATGGCAACACGTTTTATTAATCAATGCTTGAATAGCCTAGAAGTTGACCGTTTCGGAACCTAAATAACACATCATTATCCCGCAAGATTAGATGGGATGACTGCCACATCAGTGACATAGGAAACGCTGAGCGTCGAAATATTACAGCATGCTCATGAGAGCAATACAACTAAATGTGCCAAAAAATATAGAATCAAGATTTTTATAGAATGATTGACGATGATCTTTATTTTTTTTTCATGTGATGCTGTGATATTCCTGTCATATTAGATAACAGTGACAATAAGTATGAATGTTTGCAAATCTTCGAATTCTTAGCTGTGTTCGATGATTTATTTGAATAATGACGGGATTTTGTCTTTTGTAATTTTTTCATTCAAAATTCTATTTCGAACTGCCGTTGCACAGCACTCGTCTTGGCATATGTTTTAGGATTATAAGCCAAATTACATGAAGTGTACGTTGTGAGTGTGTCAGAGTAATAGGTAGAGAATTAAACAACTGGTTCACGGAAGGTTAGGGACTAGGACAGCTCTGGATCGTACCTAATACATCCCTTTACGAGGCAACGCTTGCGACATTGTGTGCCGCAAAGGAAGGGTCGGATAAAGAACGCCACGGCACTAACCCGAAGTGTTTCTTCGTTGGATTGTTAGACTTAGACTCGTCTTTGCGGAATGTGTCGCAGCGGCATTGCTTTAAGTAAACTTGCTTTAAGCCGCCTAGTTTCTCGCAGTTTTTAATTGAATCGAGCAATTTAGATCGTTGGGTGTTTGGACGGTGTCTTATCAAGATGAAGACATCACGCTAAACGACATAATTAGAGTGTTGTGCCGAAAATTCGTCCGGTCTCCCTATGACGTTATATTACATGCTTTAGTCACTAGTTTGGCTACTGTTACCTTGTTGCCTTAAATCATTTCTTCATTTATTTTTATTATATTAGGAGTCGTTAAAATACTCTTTCAGTTTTGAAATGCTTTTAAGAACTTACTTGAGTTAGATGAATCCTTTTAGTAAACAAGTATAGAAGGAATAGTCTTGGTAACGTACATATATTTTAGCCCTTGACTGTACATGGTTAGTTTACTAGAACGTCATATTTGATTGAATAACAGAAGCCTTATTCAGTTCCAGTTATCTTAAGTGTCAGTCATCTATGATTCCGTCTCTATTTATTACTACGAAACAGACAGAGACGTCATCATAGATAACCGACCCTTAAGATAACTGGAACTTAACAGAGAGTGGTGAAACAGACCCTTATATTGGAGATTAGGCACATAAAAAGACTCCATTCCTTCTATACTTGTTTACTAAAAGGATTCATCTAACTCAAGTAAGTTCTTAAAAGCATTTCAAAACTGAAAGAGTATTTTAACGACTCCTAGTATAATATAAATAAATGAAGAAAATATTTCCACTACACGAAACAAATACCAAGGATTTTTCTTACTTTTTGGTTTTTTTTTTGCCTAAAAGTGGTACGTACGTTTGCCTCCACGCGCTTCGCGAAGCGAACTAAACTTTTACTAGCGCCATCAAGCCAACCGTTCAGGAATTATTTCGACGGGCCATCTCTCCCTTATGGCCATCTACCCCGGAATTACCCTATGTACCTTTATGCTACAAATAATAAGGGCGGTGATACATATATTTGACATGATGGCTTTATCGATATTTATGCCCTCGAATGAGCATTTTAATACTTAACGCGAATGATAAGACATCATCCAACTCCGACCTGATTCTTGGAATATAAACACACTGTTGTAAATTTAAAACTTTTGATAATTTTTCACGTACGATATCTGAGAAAGAGCGATTTGTAGGTGAGATCCAAGTTGGCGAAGTCTAAATAAGACGCTTCGTATATATAAATATTAGTTGTATGTAAATAATATCTTTCTAGGTTAATAGGACTGTAAAAAATTTGATCAGGGTGTTCGCAGATCTATTTGACTCTAGATTTACAACTTTTATTTGTCAAATTCTGAAATATTTCCAAAACTATCGGATACAAAATAAGTATAATCACAATTGAATTTTTATGTGGTTTTTTAAATCAGCGGTACTGTAATGAAAATTCCAAGGGCAGCCCCGTCTTAATCCTGGATTGAATCCATCCAAATTGATTAGTTTCAATTTATTTCTTTGAAAAAAAAACCCGTTTAGTAGTGAACACCCTGTTAATCTACCTCAAAGCAAACTTATTTTTACGACTAGATTTTAAATTACTATGTTAGGTTAGTGAGAACGGTAGGTTTTTTTCTATTTGAGAAGCGCGACCACATGAATGGTTTAACGTAATCTTCGTTATTAATTTTAATATAAGTGTGTGCTGCAATATCAGAAATCTTTATTGTATATCCTTTTAATATGTATGATTATGTACTTTGCTTTATTTTCTATCATTGAATTCGATTTTTTCTACTGATATAATGATGAACTGGTAGCCGCAAGCGATATTGTGTAAAACATTTCAGTGTTAGGATTCCATTGTGCCTCTGCTGTCTTTCGCAGAGCTTTTTTTAACCAGATTAGGTTGATTATAATAGTAGTATGGCTAGAATAACCACAAAATATAAAAAAAATGATGTCCCCATGCAAATAACATGTTGTTTGCGTTGTTTTTGCTTAATCTTTGCATTGGCAATCGGTAGACGCTTGAAATATGCAGAGTATGGCCACTATAAGAACAGATAATAAAAATAAAATAATAGAAATACTGTACGATTTCTATGAATAACACAGTTATTTTGCCTGAATGAAATGAATAAATTTAGAAGTTTCTTTGGGTATAATTTTTGAATTTGTCGTGCGTGGATCCGATGCGCGGCTTCACCGCCTTTTTTAAAGTAGTCGTCATTTTATTGGTAGAAAAATTATTTATCGCCTTCATTTACCCATGTAAACTATCTGAAACTGTAAAAGCAAAATATGTATTTAATAAATAAGTTAGGCCCTAAAATTACGCGTTTCGAAAAAAATATATAATAAATTTTGTCATACATATGCCCTCCCCACAAAAGATATCAGAAAAGATTTCCTATACAAAATGTATTTACAAGTACAGTGTTTTTAAAGCATATCATTGACTGTCGAAGCAGCATTGTATTTGATAGACACATTTTGGTATCCCCTCAAGGTATTAGACTGGATAATTGTATAAATAATTGCTTTAGCACGGCAGCTTAAGTTTAGAATCAAACATTTTGTTTCTTATTCAAAATGCTTGTAGGTACAATTATTATACACCGTGACTCAGAATTAATCCCGAATACTTCAGCTAGTTGAGTTAGACCGAATTAATTTTAGGATTTTTTAATTGTGCTTGACGAATTTTTCCATACATTGATTGATTTCAAAGGAATGACTTAATTTTCAAGCAAAAATCACGACGAAAAACATTTACAGGAATGTTTAAACTTAATCGCGCGCTGAAATATTCCAGACTAATTATTAGACATTCTGTATACGCTAAGCAAATCCAGTCTACTGCCTTCAACCACTAGTCAAATTCAATAGCAGCACATATAATTCTCAAATAGGCAGTTACACCAAGTGATATTTAATATTTACCAATCTAGGATTGAAAGGTTCAATAATAATGCATGCGTAGTTAACTATACGATCCAGAACAACAATGGTGCAACACAGAGTACAAATGTAACAAAATAGAGTTAAACTTGCATATTAATAAATAATTTATATTTGTATTTTTATAGTATTGATACAATATACAACGATATATGCAATATATTTTTGTAATGTTTTAGATTTAATATATAAATTAATCGTTAACATATCAAAGACTTCAACTTTAACAGTTTGTTACGTTATCTTGGATTTTTAATGAGCAGTACATTTTGTATTTATTTATTTATCAGTTTACAGCGCCGGGACGCAGCGTCCCGCCTGTGCGACACAAAGTGTTCATGTTTCCTTTACGTCGGTGAATTTTGTTTATATACGCATAATTATTGTTAACTGTTTCCCAGTTTTATCGTAGTTATTATTTTTTAATCGCGCGACGAGTGTGACTCGTTGCATTTATATTTTTGTAATTACAAAAAGTTGTGTAATACCAAATAATATACATTTACTTCGTGTTTACACATTGTAAAGTTCGAATATTTGTAACATATATTTTGTATGTGTAGGTGGGTAACTGCAACGAAATGTGTCTCTGTTCAATATACGTAATTTTGGTTAAACCGGGCCGAGTTTGTATGAGGTTTGTCGTTATATTTTTTCCTCTCACTATGAAGCTCTAGTCTCTGTTCAAAAGTCAAACAGGGTTAACGTAGTTTTAACCTTTTAACTGCCGACAAGACAGTGGAATAGCAACTTGCATGCCCAAGTATAGACCGACACAAGCAGAGAAACAACCGTCTAAATCTAAAAAAAAACCTTTTTCGCGTAAACGTCGATCCTCATACATTCTCGATCCAGTTTTTTAATAACATAGGGGCCTTAATAAATAAAAAAATAGTTGATTTTGGAATAAATTACAATGAAAAAAATAAATAGAAATCTATAATATTTTAATAGAAGGATCTATTTTTGTTACGCTTTTACGAGTAGGTTAAATTAGTTAGTAACTAGCCACCTCGGTGATTTGGTCGACATGTCAACATGCTATAATATAAAAAGAACCACATTATTAATCTCTAGTAATATCAAACTTCGTTAGAATTCAATTATATTCGACGTATACTTCACGAAGGCAGTGTCAAGTACTCCGCGGTAACACGAATACTAAACTTGTGGGACGGGGGCGCGTCGAGATGCAAGTCTCAGAAGAGACGGGGTGGGGACGCGTCGCGAGCGAATTCGTTAAGGCGCCCGATACGCGTTCTCGTACCGTCTTTTCCGTGTGGCTCGTGCCTTGGCGACTTTATAATGGGCACGGAAATAATATTCCGAATAATTGTGTAAGTTAATTGTCATACCTAGTCTTGAAGTTAAATTTAATGTTAACAAAGCATGACCAGTTGCTGTACAGGTGGTTAGTTACTAAGTATTTTACAAACCCTAATTATTGCATTTTATATTGAATTAAAAAAAGAAATTGTGGTAGAAAAGTAACATTACCAGTTGGAAATAGATTTTTACGTTTTGGTCTTGGAATAAAAAAGTAAAAGGCACTTAAGATATGGTAATTATTGATGAACCGGGTTTTGAAATTACGTTTCGAGGCTTTCAGTTTACGAATATGTGAATAATGTTGTAAAAATCAGTTATATCCGTTATTTAGGTTTTACCTATTGACCTATTGACAACTTAAAAAATTATGCAGATTTTTTAAAACCCAGTATAATAACAAGTATGTGCGTATATACAGAAGTATCTATAGCAAAGGACCTCTTGTAAAGTCTTTTTCCAACGATACATCAATTGTTTGGTAGACATATAGTTTCATGAAACTAACAGAAGTTGTTACAAGGCGCCTCGGCAGCCGATCCAATAATAATTATAAACGTTGTACCTGGTTTATAATAACATGTAATATGGTCTTATAATAAATATTTTGAAAATCACTTGCATGTTTTCATTTCAACGTAGATTTGCTCCAACTATCGTAGCTGGCTGAATCTTTGGCATCAGCGTTTTGATTTTATCAAAATGGTGCCGAATCATGTTCTTTCTCATCCGGCTTGGAAACTGCCTATAAAAAGATTCTTCGTCCTATTGGCAGAGTGCAAAGCGGGTGGAGGGGGTAGCCTAAACGATCACAGCGCTCGCTACGGCTAAAATTGACATTTTTGTCGCTGACTTGAGCTGTCAAATCCATATTGCAGTAAACATTTTCTAATCGTTTTTGAGATAAAAATATGGTCCTGGTAAGATGTGTTGTTGTGAATTGTAATAACACCAAGAAGAATAGCGACTGTAAATTTTACCAATTTCCAAGACCATGGTGGAAACGAGACCAAAGAAATAAGTGGATATTTGCCGTAAGAAAAAAAAAGTAAGCTACCTAACCTCTAAAATTTCACTGAAAACAACAATTTTAATATTATTGGCAATAATGTTACTGACTACCATTGTCCAAAATTGTGTAATATAACTAGTAAAATAACACAAGATTTCATTAATATTTTTCACAATATTTACTTACTTCTTGTTTGACAGCGGTGACAATATTGTCCATAATGGCCGCTTATCACGTGGCGCTGTCGTCGCGCACGGTCCCAATACACAGAGCACCCACTATAAAATGAATTTATTTCTTGTTTTATGTTTACTTTTACCACTTTTTTTTAAACACAGGTCTTGTACTTAAGCTCTAGGCATATGTCGGTGGAGCGGTAAATAAAAAGATTTGTGCTAATAATTTTACTGGTCGGTTACACTACAGATACCCTAATACGTATTTATAATTGTGTTACTTTTGGTAAATAGGTATGAGGTGTTCATTGTTTTCCTACGTATTTAAATGTAGGTATCAGAACGACAGAGCTTTGTTTGGGGGTAGTTCACCAATTCGTCGAGATAAAAATATTTTATGTTTTCCTGTAGATGAGACTAGATCGATTTTTGGCCTCATAAAAATTCAAACATATATGCGTATAGATCTTCAACATATAAGGGTAGAAAAGGAATGAAAGGTCCCAAACACTGATCTGTTAATTGTATAGTGTAGTGGTCATAATATGTATACCGGGTGGAACGCAACCATGGACTTTCCCGAAAATGGTACACTATAGTTGCTGGGCCATAGACAACACAGTTTTTTTTATTTTTTTTTATTACGAACTGACCAGTGATTGACCTCTATCTCACTTGGCGGAGGATCTTAATTCGGGTATGATGCCCGTTAATGGCTAAG
This sequence comes from Pandemis corylana, assembly GCA_949127965.1. Classification (NCBI taxonomy): domain Eukaryota; kingdom Metazoa; phylum Arthropoda; class Insecta; order Lepidoptera; family Tortricidae; genus Pandemis; species Pandemis corylana. The sequence continues at coordinate 6,111,300 of OX421871.1, forward strand.
GGAACATCATGACTTCTTCAATTCCGACTTCAGATTTTAGCTGTCATTTTTAGTACGAATTTGACAGCGAACGAACCTAACTAAATCGAAATTGAATCGCAAAGACGTCATGGTTATCTAAATATTGATGAAATATTATATGTGGGTCTTCAGAATAAAACGATTCCATGCAGCCAATAAATTTTGTAATTTATTTTATTGCTGTTCAATTCATTAACAAATAACACATAGACTTAGAACCAGAAACAACGAAATAAATACCTAATCCATGGTAAAACAGAAAAAAAAGAAATGCATCAGTAATATTTTTCTATAAAACATGAAATTTCTGTACAGGTATGGTTAACATTTTACAGATATACAGCTTCGAAATATACAGAGGATTATTCCAATAAAATTCAAGTATCTAAATTATCTAGACTTGAATTTGGACTAAATTAAAAATTGTACTAAATATACTAACACCCCTAAGGGCACTGAGGCCGCTTTTGCCCGCTATTCTTTGCCTTGGCATCAACAAATACATAAAAAAAGACAAAACAACAGACGAACTTTAATTATTGAGCGTATTTGGAACGCTTCCATATTAAATCTTAGCATTGTTTACAAGCATCTTACTTGGGGTTGCCAACGTTAATATGACATCGTTCTATGGCGGCTCAACAATTAAAATTGAAAACTGTACATGCCGATACTTCGTTAGGTTTTACATTAGAAGACACAATCCTGACCTGTCTTTTTTATTGAAAACATCAAAAATCGGTAAATAATTATAAAACCATAATAAAACAAATCACTATATTCCACGGATTATAAATTTTAACTTGCTGTTATTTATTTTTAAAGTGTATGCCAATAAAAATAAATGTCAAAATTGTTTACCTTGTTTCTAATGAGAAAAAAAAAAGAAGTATAGTGCACTAGACCATTTTAGACCGGTGTGAGTGTTTGACAGTCACGCACACATGCCCGTTTGCACTAGTATATGTACAGATGCTGGTTTTGAGCCTCCTGTCCAAATTTGGCCAAAACAGACTGCGATGCAAGGCATTTAATTCCTTTAGGGTAGAATAGAGTATTAAATTTGTTTTGCTAAAGAAACATGATGAATTAGGATTAAAAAAACGACTAATACTCGAAAAACAAAATCGAGCAATGTAATGACCGTTTTAGTCTTTATCCTTATGCTCTTAAGTTTTTTTAGCAAATTGAATACATACTGTAAATTACAGCGCATCGGGTTTTGTTTTGAATGACTTCGAAGGGATACTAAAGCTTTTATTATATGACTAAATAGATTTAAAAAAAAAATCTCAATAAATATTTAGATATAAGGATGGCAGGCTCCGAATAGCGGGACAATTATTAGAAAAATATATCACGAGACCAGAGTAACACCCGAGTTTTTAAATGCACATAGTTCTAACACCAGTCACCAGGAATGTTCTATCGGAGGCACGCTACACAGCTGTCCCTTACACAGTAGACTAGTCAGACAAGGACGGTAGCGGCGAAGCTTAGACAAAGTCCTTCGCTACTCGCTGCCTCAGCCTGTGCACGAACTGGAAAGCGAGAAAGAATCATTTCACTGTCCGCTTTCTCATTCTTCTCACTTTGCCAGTCTTAGACGGTTTACTTTTCAAAGATATGCTATCGAGATTGGGCAGTTCCACTTCAGTCTGCTTCTCTTTTTTGTAATAAACTGGATTGTCATTGGCGTCATGATCGGAACTGTCTATGCCGTTTTCCAACTTCACCGTGTTCACGTAATTCTGTGTAGGAGTGACGTCCATTTCTTCATCCGAGTCTGGATAGTTCCCGTTCGGTTCGTACCTCTTATACGGTATGCGTTTGTAGTTAACATCCTCGTCGGAATCCGCCGTTCTGGACAGTCTGGTTTGCCTTAGATTTTGTAAGGATTGGTTCTTTTGAAGTTCCGCTTGGAAGGTATCCCGTATATTGGTTTCGGAGTTGGATTTGGAGCAGTAGTCTTCCTTGTCGGAGTGTGAGTATTTGCGTGGTCTGGGCGGGTCTTGCGGCGGCGGCTCCAGGGCGGGGGCGGGCGGCGCGCGGAGGCGCACCTCGGGGCCGCCCCCGTAGATGTCCGTGAAGAAACGCCACAGCTCCTCGCTCAGTTGGGCGTGGTCGGAACCGTGTTTGAGGACATAGGTTGTGATTCCGTCTACCTCCTGAAAAGGAAATAGATGCGCATTAGTATTATACGTTTGGAAGTATCTATAGCTCAAGTGTTTCATAATAGTTTCAACTTGATATCTCCATGAGTTTTTGAGAAAAAAACAGTCAGACTGACAGACAATGAAGTGATCTTACAAGAGCTCTTTTTGACATACAGTAGCCTAAAAAGCTTAAATCTCAAACAGAGTACTGGGGCCCGATTTTTGAAAGCACATGTGTGAAAATACCACTCGAAAGTGGTGAAAAATTGGGCTGAATTTGAAATACGAGTAGCATAGACGACAAGCACAGCTCCCATTAATCTTGTGATCTAGTCAAAACTTTGATTAGAGCTGTAGTTTTGGTGATGTAAACTAATTTATACCACTTTCGAGCGGTATATTCGAGTGATGTGGTTTCAAAAATCGGGCCCCAGTTTACTTAGTCCTTTAGATCAACCCTATGCTATAAGTAACAAAATAAAAAAAGCCATGATTCAAACCTCATCGTAAGTTTGGAGTCCTAAAAATTCCATTAAAAAAATTCAAAAAGGTAGTCTTAAATCATGTATAGTATATTTAGTCCACATTGTTAGGGTTAAATATTACTACAGAATACAGTATTACATTTAAAATAAAAGCTAAAATATTATCCATTTAAAGATATCCATCTCTCTCTCCAGTAGTTTCCAACAGATGGCCTAAAATGGGGGCTATCGCGTGTGAATTTGCCACTAGAGGCGCTAGTGTCGCGTGCGGTCCAATAACATTCACTTGTCACTGGTTTTGGCGGGCTTCGTGACATAAATTATAATTTCTTTCATTTACCTGTTAAAAAGTGATAGTGAAGAAGATAGCTACCTCAAAGAGAAGCTAATTCAGAAGTTTGTTTGTTTACTGTTTACAAACTTATTTTATGCCAAAAGTATGCCTTGTTTGCCGAGCTATGTTTTTCCTAGCTACACCTCTGGACCTTAGTCAACAGTGGCGCCAACTAGTGAGCAAAGAAACGATAGTCCCCATTGTAGTCTGCCAGCAACCGAGAATGGCGACCCTGACCTACACCTTGGAGTTTCTCTTTTGATCAGTCCATCTGGTCAGAGATCGGTTAGGAGCTCGTTCGCCATTGGTGCTCATGAGTGAGTTAGTAGGTGCTGGTGGCAGCGAGGAGTGACCTGCTTGGTGACGATGCCGGAGTTGTCGACGGGCGGCGGCGGCTGCTGCGTGCGGTTGCGGACGAAGCCCTGCCACTGCCGGAACCAGTGCATGCTGATCGCGTATATGGCGCGGGGACGCTCTTGCTCCTGCCATCAGACAACTCATTATAAAAACAATCCTACTAATATTTTAATGCGAAAGTTTGTGAGGGTACCTCCCATTTGTTCTATGGAACTGTGACGTCATAGAACTGTTTCCCATCACAAACTTGAGGTGCGTTTAGTTCTATAGAACAAATAGCACATTTTTTGTTTCAATAGTTCTACCATGGAATTGCTGGGAAAGATAAATGTTAACAGTTCTATGACGTCACAGTTCCATACAACAAATGGGAGGTACCCATGTGAGCGAGTGAGTGCGTATGTTTGTTCCTTCTTTACGCTGAAACGAAAGGACGGTTTTGGATCAAATTTAGAACTGAGATAGCTGGTATCCTAGATTAAAATATAGGCCACTATTCATCCCGGAAATTGCACAGTTCCCGCGGGAATTCTCCGCCGACAGAGTCGCGGGCAACAGCTGGTAATAAATAAAGATCATGGTCCCTGTGGTGGGTGCACAAGTTTGCGTGAGGGGTCACCAGGAGGCAGCAGGAAGGTGACGAAACACAATTTGTACACGCTGCCTGCCCTGGCGATTTCCCGCCCTAAATCAGGGGTTCCCAACCTATTACCTTATACACCTCCCTCAAGTTTACGCTAAAATACTACGCCCCCTTATCCAAACTTAAATACGATGGAATTAAAACACGATCAAATAACTGAAGTACAAGATACTAAGAACATTATTAACTTTATTAACCAATTTATGAATTTTAATAAATACCTAATACTGGTTGGGAAACCCTACCCTAAATCATTGAATAAATGATACCAATCGATCTAATCCCAAACTAAGCAAATTTTATTTAAAATTATACTTTAAAGGTTTAGTTAATTAGCTAGATGTCAACGAACCAAAATCAGGTTTTTATGAAGCCACAACCTGGGTACTTAGTACATACATACATACATACACAAATCACGTCTTTATCCCTTACGGGGTAGACAGAGCCTACTTAGTGGTACTTAGTTTAATATTAAATATCCTTAATACCGATGCTTGATGATTGACGTGTTCATGTTCACTTTGTAGTTTTGGGTTACTTTAAAAATTTTGTTTTAGACTTTAATTGCCTTAATTTATTGTTACATATATTAAACTGTAAGAATGTATAAAATAATATCAGCTAATAAGTAACTCGTCCCTAGTGAGCAGTAGATGTTCCACGGGGATTTGTAGTTGTGTCGTACACACATATCATTCAAACAGATGATGCTTAGCGACAAAAATTAGCATAGTAACAAGGTCACATGACAGTTAGTAACAGATAGAAAAATTAGAAGTCTTACCCACCTGCTATGGGTGGTGTAGGAGTCACGGAATGACGAGGATCCGGGTTCGATTCCCGGCCATAGCTTTACTTTTCGGATTTTTCTATGTGTTCTCATTTTCAGTGTAAATTAGTTTTTTTTCTTAAAGTGGTAAAAGTAAACATAAAAAATCAAGAAATAAAAATTCTCGATTCATTTTATAGCAGTGTTTAAGACGAAGAAGCTTTTTATTAATGAAGATTTTTATGAATTAAGTAAGTAACTTCAAACTGATCTGTCCAAAAAAATAATTATGACGGAAGTGTAATATTAATAGTCTTTGTACCTGGAATATGGCGTGCAGGTCGTAGAAGGCGTTGAGTTCGTGCGCGCGGCGCGTGCGCAGGCGCTGCGCGGCGCGCGCGCACACGCCGCACTCGTGCACGTGCGAGCACGCCGGCCCGCCCCCGAACCTGGCGCGGACCACACAATACAATACAAATACCTGGCCGAGCAGGGTGTCGACAGGGTATCACGGGAAGGTGACGTAACAAAATTTGTACAGTCAAACACATAAATATATGTACGATACCAAGACGTCAATAACATCTATACACCTGTATGCCACAAACAATAAGGTCGGTGACACATATATTTGACATAATGGCTGTATCGATATTAATGGCTTCGACTGTTCGCGCTGCCTACCCCGGCTAAGCGCCACTGCGATGCAAGGGCAAGTAATTTTCATATGGTATGTGAGCGCACACGTGATGTGGCAATACAAGGTGGTGTTGTGCTCATGTGGTGTGTCGGCGTACATTTAGTGTGTTTTTATAGTCGCGTGTTGTCACTGTGGTCACGTGGTGCGTTACTTTGGTCGCGTGGTGTCTCATTACGGTAAAGTAGAGTGTCCCTGATCGCGTAGTGTCACTATGGTCGCGCGGTGTGTCATTGTAGTCACGTGGTGTGTCACTATGATCGCTTGGTATGTCACTGTGATCACGTGGTATCAGAATCGTCGTGGTGTCACGTGGTGTGTCATTATGGTAACGTGAAGAGTCACTGATCGCGTAGTGTGTCACTATGGTCGCGTGGTGTCATTGTGGTCACGTGGTGTGTCACTGTGGCTGCGTGGCGTGTCACTATGATCGCTTGGTATGTCACTGTGATCACGTGGTATCAGAATCGTCGTGGTGTGTCATTATGGTAACGTGAAGAGTCACTGATCGCTTAGTGTGTCACTATGGTCCCGTGGTGTCATTGTGGTCACGTGGTGTGTCACTGTGGCTGCGTGGCGTGTCACTATGATCGCTTGGTATGTCACTGTGATCACGTGGTATCAGAATCGTCGTGGTGTGTCATTATGGTAACGTGAAGAGTCACTGATCGCGTAGTGTGTCACTATAGTCGCGTGGTGTCATTGTGGTAGCGTGGTGTGTTGCTGTGGCCACGTGGTATACCCACTTGGAATACAGGAACTCCCAGAGCGGCTGCGGCACGAGCGCGGCGAGCTGGTGCAGATGGCGCGCGCGGTCGGGGCGCAGGCCGCCGTGCGCGCACACGAAGTCCCCATTGTCTATCGGGCCCGGCTCCGCCCACGTGTTGAATCTGACAGAACATTATATAACTACATAGTATAAAACCAAGTCGCTTTCCGCTATCTGTCCCTATGTATGCTTAGATCTTTAAAACTACGCAACGACTCAAGAGGAAGGTATATATGTACAATTCTAAGCAGACGAGTCGCGGGCAGAAGTTAGTACATATAAATCACATCTTTATCCCTTGCGGCAGGGATCACCGATTAATTTCGTAATGGGTCCATCACTACATAGTATAAAATAAAGACGCTTTCTCTGTCCTTATATCCCTATGTCCCTATGTATGCTTATATCTTCAAAAAACTACACACCGGATTTTGATGCGGTTTTTTTTAATAGATAGAGTGATTCAAGAGGAAGATTTTTATGTATAATTCTACGCAGACGAAGTCGCGGGCAGAAGCTAGTTTAAAATAAAACATAAGACTGTCGCGGTCCGTATCACAGGTTGACTAGCCACCATGATTTAAATGTTTGTGTTTTCGAGATAGGATATTAACATCCGGACCGCGGCCCGCCATTTGGTGACCCCTGCCTTACGGGCATGACAGAGCTTAAGGTAACAAGGCCACGTTTAGCATGATTGTCGGCAGGGGAAAGGGGAATCAAAATAGTGATAGGATGGCTAGCCGCATCGCTTATAACATGATTGCTACGATTTTTACACGGGAAGAGAAGCAACTGGTACATTTTTTTTTTCTTTGCTCCCAGACCAGCAATACCATGGAAAGAAAAGTGATAAATCTGACACTACATTAATGGTCAATTTATCGATGATCGAGTTCACAATCCTTACTAATATTATAAATGCGAAAGTAAATCTGTCTGTCTGTCTGTTACCTTTTCACGCTTAAACCGCTGGGCCGATTTAGTTGAAATTTGGTATACAGATAGTTTGAGTCCCGGGAAAGGACATAGGATAGTTTTTATCCCGGAAAATTGCATAGTTCCCGCGGGATAGCACAGCCCAAACCACTGGACTTAGAGACTTGAAATTTTGCACATAGATACCTTATACAATGTAGGCATCCACTAAGGAAGGATTTTTGGAAAATAACTAGACTTCAAATTTGATACAAAAGTAGGTGATTACAAAACGAATTTCAGGATTTTTGGAAATTCCCACGGGATAAGGAAAAAAACGGGATTTATCTACGCGGACGAAGTCGCGGGCATAAGCTAGTATGATAATAAAAAAGCTGTTGTTATTAGAACGATATAGCTCAAATCATAAAGTAACAATTTAATTCATGTTTTTGATGGGATTCAACTCAACTCACTTGTTGATCCATTGCTTAGAGATATAGAATTTGATATCGTTGGGCTCCACAGTCGTAGACTCCAATATTTCAGCCGCTTTCTGGCGCAGCACTGTCATTTGTGGATTCACTTTTCTGCAAAAAGAAGAGACATTCTGTTTCTGTCGCTGTACAAAATAAGCATTATCGGACAACTGCCGGCACTCTGTCATATTTAACAGTGACTGCTGGCTGCCCTGTATAATAGTGATTGACGCGCCATTGACCACTGACAGCCCTGTGCGACTATCACTACCTAATACTCACTCACGCAGTGAGTACTAACTGCCCCAACTAACAGTGACTTGAGTGGCAGCGACTGATTTCCTCGTGCAACAGTGACTTCTGACCGCCCCTTGCAACAAAGACTGTAACTGTAACTACTAACTACCCCGACAGGGACTACCGACTGCTCCGGTAACAGCGACTATTGACTGCCCTGAGAAACAGTGACAAACTGCCTAATTTTACGGAGACTACCGAGTGCCCTTGTGACAGTGACTTCTGACAGCCCATTGCGTTAAAACTAACAGTAACTACTGACAGCCCCTGTAACAGAGACTGCTGACTGCCCCATGTAACAGTGACTACTGACTACTTCATCTAATAATGACTACTGACAGCCCATTGCGTTAAAACTAACAGTAACTACTGACAGCCCCTGTAACAGAGACTGCTGACTGCCCCATGTAACAGTGACTACTGACTACTTCATCTAATAATGACTACTGACAGCCCATTGCGTTAAAACTAACAGTAACTACTGACAGCCCCTGTAACAGAGACTGCTGACTGCCCCATGTAACAGTGACTACTGACTACTTCATCTAATAGTGACTACTGACAGCCCATTGCGTTAAAACTAACAGTAACTACTGACAGCCCCTGTAACAGAGACTGCTGACTGCCCCATGTAACAGTGACTACTGACTACTTCATCTAATAATGACTACTGACAGCCCATTGCGTTAAAACTAACAGTAACTACTGACAGCCCCTGTAACAGAGACTGCTGACTGCCCCATGTAACAGTGACTACTGACTACTTCATCTAATAGTGACTACTGACAGCCCATTGCGTTAAAACTAACTGTGACTACTGATTACTCCATGTAACAGGGACTACTGACAGCCCCGTGTAACAGAGACTACTGACTACCCCATGTAACAGTGACTACTGACTACCCCATGTAACAGTTACTGACTACCCCAGGCAACAGTGACTACTGACTACCCCATGTAACAGTAACTACTGACTACCTCATGTAACAGTGAGTACTAGCGAGGCCGGGCTACCTGTAGAACAGCACGTAGGCCTCGGTGTGGTGCAGCAGCGGCGGCGCGAGCGGCGCGACGGCCTGGTCGTCGAACGTGAACCAGCCGCGCGGGTTGCGCGCCACGCACGTGTAGTGGCCGCCGCCCGCCGTGCCCGTGTGGCAGATCACCGCGCACAACGAGTACCGGGTTATTTTTGATGTGCAGTCTGTGGAAATAATAATTTAACAGAAAAAAAATAGCCCCCATTGTTTGCTCCCACCGACCATCTTTGTCCCTTCATTTGTTCATTTCCATACAAAAGTGCAACAGAGAGAACGCTATATTAACTCTTAGACGCAGTTTGTAAACTAATTAGTCTATCAAATCACCTTTATGCGTGTAGGGCGCCATGTTTAAGTCGTGCAGCGGGAAGGAGACCCTGGCGGCGACCTTGGCGCTGAACATGAGCTCGTGCCGGAACCGCTTGAGGTGCACGCAGAGCACCTCCGGCAGCCGGACCACGCCGGACATCTTCACGCCGTTCCGGAGCTTGTTGCACCGCGAACAACTGCACACAACGATACAAGGTATCCTTTCTCAAACATTGTCGTAAATGTCGTCATTGTATTCTAAGTAACAGAACACGAAGGGCCAAGGCCGAATTACATTGCAGGCGCGATTTTCTGACCATAAATAGGATTGCTGAAATGTTTTTCATTTGTTTTTAACTTTTTTTATCAATGTCTCAGATAGCTTACGATGACAGGCGACATAAAAAAACTGAAGAAAAAAGGCGGGAACGTGAAAACCACCTCATTTTCTCTCAATGCTTGAGAGAAACATTATATCTGCCTCAGCTGGAAGAGCAATTGCTGGATTCGAAACTTTAAAAAAACACTCACCTGCGATTCGTGTTTCAAACAAATTACTCATCCAGCAATTGGCTACTTCCCAGGCTTCGGCATTAATCTACTATTTCACACCACTGCTCGGAAATGTGGGGAAAGACGGTCCGTTTTTGGTCACCAAAACAATCAACAGGTTGTACATTGAATGAGCAGGCCTTCTATGAATTTAAACTGGACAACAATATTAACATTGTTGGCCTGTTCCATTGAGCAAGTCGGCCATTCACAACGGTCCGCTGATCACTGATTCGACCAATCAGAACACGACTTGTGCTGCATATGAAATTAAATTGGCCAATGAGAAGTCGTTTTATTTTTTTACCGTTCGATAATCACCTGTACATATTATCGCCTTTGAGTTCGTCAGCGCTGAAGAAGGCCGCCAAGCAGTCTTGCAGCGACACCACCGGCCCGTAGAACCAGGACCGAAGCCAGCTCAGCAGCCACCACATCTGGACACGACAAATAATAATTATAACCTGACAACTTTCTATTAAAAAGGTCAGGCCAGGAGTACCCGAAACCGACGAGCATGTATGAAGAGATTGATGAATGTGGATGAAGCGAAAGAAGTATGTCAGGATCGTAGCAAGTGCAACAGAGTAGTGCAAACAAACTATTCTATGTTATTCTATCTAAATTTACTTAAGATTTAGATGGAATAACATAGAATAGTAAGTAAGGTAAGCGATCACCGCTGCCCATGGACACCTACAGGATTATTAGCACTCCGGCCTCGCAGTAGGCGGTGCACTCGCCGTTGGAAGGTAGGCAAGTGATAGTTACCCAGGACTCGTGGTCGGGATGCGGCAGGTGGTCGAGCAGCGGCTGCGCGCGCAGCACGGCCAGGTGCTCCCGCGACGGGATCGGCAGCGACAGGTCCTGGAACGTCTCCACGCGGGTCGACACCTGACACATTCAAGTAAAAAATACATACATACATCTAAATATATATCTATATATATAAAAGAAAGTCGTGTTAGTTACACTATTTATAACTCGAGAACGGCTGAACCGATTTGGCTGAAAATTGGTAGGGAGGTAGCTTAGGACCAGGAGACGGACATAGGATACTTTTTATCCCGATTTTCCCACGGGATTGGAAAATTCCGAAATGTTGTACTAATAAAGCTACAGACATTAAATTTAGCATGCCTACACATTATTCCTTGATTAGTATAAAGATGCACTTACAAAGGAATTTTTCAATTTTCCCACAGGATAAAAATACGACTATTTATAACTCAAGAACGGCTTAACCGATTTGGCTGAAAATTGGTAGGGAGGTAGCTTAGAACCAGGAGACGGACATAGGATACTTTTTATCCCGATTTTCCCACGGGATTGGAAAATTCCGAAATGTTGTACTAATAAAGCTATAGACATTAAATTTAGCATGCCTACACATTATTCCTAGATTAGTATAAAGATGCACTTACAAAGGAATTTTTCAATTTTCCCACGGGATAAAAATACGACTATTTATAACTCAAGAACGGCTAAACCGATTTGGCTGAAAATTGGTAGGGAGGTAGCTTAGAACCAGGAGACGGACATAGGATACTTTTTATCCCGATTTTCCCACGGGATTGGAAAATTCCGAAATGTTGTACTAATAAAGCTACAGACATTAAATTTAGCATGCCTACACATTATTCCTCGATTAGTATAAAGATACACTTACAAAGGAATTTTTCAAATTTAAGGCGGAACAAAGTTCGCCGGGTCAGCTAGTATATACATATATATATTTGTTGTTGTTGGTTTACTACAATCTGTCTCCTTCTTGGGACATTCAGCAGCATGTTGGTTGGTGCTATCGCTGGCGCGCTCAGCATGTGACCTCTATCACATCTTCATGGTTTAGACAGTAATTATGTTTACTGTAATTGGATAAGGATCTAAATATCTAAATATATATAACTCAAAGGTGACTGACTAACTGACATAGTGATCTATCAACGCACAGCCCAAACTACTCATCGGATCGGGCTGAAATTTGGCATGCAGGTAGATGTTATGACGTAGGCATCCGCTAAGAAAGGATTTTGATCAATTCTACCCCCAACGGGATAAAATAGGGGATGAAAGTTTGTATGAAACTTTGTTAATTTTAAACCGATCGGGCTGAGACTGCATGCATAAAGCTACTATGTAGGCATCCTCTAAGAACGGATTGCGTAATTTCTGCGGGATAGCGATAAACGAATTCTATGCAGACGAAGTTGCGGGCAACAGCTAGTACATACATAATATTAATAATAATATAGCTCTTTTTATTCCGTTATGGTTGAGATGATAAAATAAATGAGTAAATGAGGAACTAACCCGATCGCAGATGAGGCACTGTACAGAAGAGAGCAGCTTCCCGTCAAACACGTCAGAGATGATGCTCCTGTAGCGCACGCCGCCGCCGCCGCCGTCCCCGCCGCCGCACGACGCCTTACTGCGTCAACAGGGATACCATAGACAAATCATAGATAAACGAGGTCTCTCGGAAATATTCCGAAATATTTCAGCAGGTGCTAGAATGCTACTAATATTATAAATATAAAAGTTTCTGAGTATGTATGTGTGTTTGTTATACATTCACGTCAAAACGTCTGAACAGAAGTGGATGAAATTTGGCGCAGAAATAGATTTAAATCTGAGAAAGCACGTAGGCTGCTTTTTATCCCGGAAAATTGAGCTAATCCCGCGAAATAGTGATAAATGAATTCTTCGCAGACGAAGTTGCAGGCAACTTATAGCATACTATATTTATCATCGATAATAAGGACCGAGGCCACGTTATTGATGTAAAATAAAAATCATAAATAAAAGGGTAGTTTGGAAAATGCATGAATGTGGGTAGATTATGTTTAGTTAGAATATTTTAGAATTAGTATAACGTTGGTTCCGATGACACTTGTGCTCACTTTGAGAATGATCCCGTAGAGGGATAGAAACCCGTCTGTGTTTTGTGTTGTATAGTTAAGTTAGATTTGTGGCAGTATTGGAGGGAGGGATCGCATGTTATATTTCGCACAGGCTTAGCTATCTTGCACGTAAGTAGCGGTATAGCAAGGTAAATATTTGTGTTCATTAAAAAATATCCATATACCTAATCTAATCTATACTAATACCTTAAAACGAGCAATTCTTGTATATAAGTATGAATATGTATATCTGAATCTCGCAAAAGGCTGCAACGATTATCATGAAGTTTGGTATTCAGGGGTTTTCGGACGCCATAAATCGATCTAGCTAAGTTTAATTTTTACAAAACGTACCAAAAAAAAAATACCGAGCAAAGCTCAGTCATTCCGGTACTCAATAAAAAGTAAAAAAAAAAAGAGGATCACTCACGTCTGGTGGTGTTCCGCCTGCGGCGGGTCGGGCGCGTCGCTGCCTCCGCTAGAGCAGGTCTCGTAGCGCTCCTCCGCTTCGCTAGAGCAGGACAGCGAGGATTCGGAGCCGACGTCGCGCTGGGACGACTCTAACGCTGTACAACACAGTTTATTTGTCACACACACACGTCTACGACTTTCTACTAATCTTACTAATACAAACGCGAAAATTTGTAAGTATGGATGGATGGATGTTTGTTACTCTTTCACGCCAGAACGGGTGGACAGATCTGGATGAAATTTGGAACATAGATAGATTATAGTCTGGAATAACACGTAGGCTACTTTTTATCCCGGAAAATTGTGCAATTCATAAACGCTCTATAGGCTGCTGCTAACTTAGCAATCGTTCGTCCTTATCTGTGAAAGGTAAATGTAAAAGTGACAGATAAGGACAAAAGATTGCTAAGTTAGCAGAAGCCTACAGAGCGTTTATGAATAAGAGGGTTAGTCTCTACTAGTCAATTGATAAGAAAAATAAAATTTAACTAATGTTGTTTACAGATGTTTTTACGTCTATTTGTGTGTATACAGTGTGTCACAAAACCCTTTAACGATAATTCACGAACTTGTTCGGTATATTGGTTTGAACACCCCTGCAAAGTATGAGACCCTAATTAAAATTAAAAAAAAAATAGCTTTGCTCAGTGTGCCACAGGCTTAAGCTCCTCACATGCCTACTCATAATACTACACGTCAAACTATTGTTGGCGACTACTTCGGCATACGGAAGTTTCGTAAATCAGCCAATCAGCCTAAATACACTGAGAGCATAGTCCTGAAATGCATCTTAAGATTGGTTAATTAAAGGGTCAATTAATTAACCACGAGCGTCAAACTTTGCCAGGTTGTTCAGATACACTTACCTGACAATTTTGTGAAAGGAAGTTAAAGGGTTTTGTGACGCCCTGTATATCAGTTGTTGTGTATTGCGACAACTACTAAGATATAGTGATCAGTACTAACGGTTGTGATGGTGCGCCTGCACGTTGTAGGCGGCGTGCTGAGTGCCGGCGAAGCTCGCCGAGCGCCGGTGCTTGCCGACCCCTTCCGACTGCGCTACCCTGCGACACATTACAAATAGATAAATTACTGACCAAGCTGACTAACTAAACAGATCTACATGGGGAGTGTGAATGGTTACGTTGGGAGGGGAAGGCCTAGACGGACGTTCCGAGACCAAATAGGAGACGTTTTGGAAAAAGGTCAGGTCAGGAGTACCCGAAACCGACGAGCATGTATGAAGAGATTGATGACTGTGGATGAAGCGAAAGAAATATGTCAGGATCGTAGCAAGTGGAATAAAGTAGTCACTGCCTACCCCTGTGGGAAAGAGGCGTGACGGTATGTATGTATACTGACCAAGCGATTCTGAGTTTGCGGCTAGCCACCCATCACTGTTTTAATTTTTATTCCACCTATACGCCCACAGTGACTTGCTAAACGTACAGTAAGTAAATAGAGCAGTATGGACACCAGGCTTATTTTTTTGAAATAAATACCCTCGCTTCAATAGAGCGTTAGGGCTGTCGATTTAATTTTTGTAAAATTGAAACGCTTTTTGTTTAGTTAGCGCTATCTCAGCTAGTTAGGCCGGTTTTAAACTAACTAGCTACACTTAATTAAAATAGTATTAGGGTAGACAGTGACTTCCGTAACACAGGTGTCAACCTAGCTCGGAAGTCAGGGACTTCATTTTGTTTTGTAAGCTTATTGTCAATAAAACTTTATTATTATTATTATTAATATCCGTAAAAATAGTAATACGCATTAATACGCTCTTGGCATGCTTAAAACGAAAATATCGCGGACTGATTGGGCGCACGTAGCAGACGGCCGCTCGTCTCAACGCGGCACTCGCGACTGACGGCACCGCGAGATCCGCTTAGGGGGCGAGTAGAAGCGCGCGTCTATGTGTGCGTTCGTTTCGACCGTTTTGTTCATAGTTTCCTTACTACTTTAGCTTATATAATATACTGTGCTAAACGTGGCCTGTAGGTCTTGTTACTGGCTCTGTCTACCCCGTAAGGGATAAAGACGTGATTTGTGTATGTCTATGTAAATTACTGAGAGCGTGGAATTGCTTATGTAGTGGAAATGTGTGTTTATATGCATTGGAAAGAGAGATCTCTCTATTGTTGTCTTTGCTGTGAGGGACCTTTTTATCGATGTATTGACAGAGAATAATTTACCTGAGATAGCCGTCGGTTCTGGACTCGCTGTAAGAAGAAGGTGCCGGCGATTTCCGTCTCATACGCGCAAAGAAAGGGGCGTCGCTCGCTGTCGGGACAAACATGGATATATTACATCAGTAAATGTCAGATGGGTAAAATTATTGCATTGAAAACTACTTTACTTTACTTCCATGCTGGTCTGGGAGCAAAGAAAAAACATAGAATGCACTAGTTGCCTCTCGTCCCGCGCAGATGGTAGAAGCCCATCGAGGGAATGGAATCATGTTATAGGCGATGCGGCTAGCGACCCATCACTATTTTGATTCCCCTTTCCACCTATACGCCTACAATCATGCTAAACGTGGCCTTTAGGTCTTGTTACCTCATGCTCTGTCTACCCCGTAAGTGTGTGTGTGTGAAAACTACTTTCCCATTTTGTTCCTACGTTACGGTTAACCTGTTCGAAATTTAATTTCTAAACGATATATAAAAATGAAACACTTATTTTATTGAATCAGGCGTTACTTTGCGGAGGTCCATTTCAATGAACAAAAAATATTTACCTTGCTACTCCGCTACTCACGTGCAATATAACCAAGCCTGAGTGAAATATATGTTTTTCATGTAATCCCTCCTTCCACTACTGCCACATAAAACACACATAAATCCCACAAACTTAATTATCCCTTACACCACACTAGAACGGTAGAACATATCAGTATGAAATTTGGCATAGAGACACATTATATTCTAGAACAGCACATGGGCTACTGCTTATCCCGGAATATTGCATAATTTCCCGCGGGGTTATAAACAAATTCTTTGAAAAAAAATTCTAAACGATACTGAAAATTGAAATACTTAAAAAAAAGTAACGCTATGGCCGGGAATCGAACCCGGATCCTTGTCATTCCGTGACGCGTGCTATTCTTGTACACCACACATAGCAGTTGGGAAAGCCTTCAGATTTTTCTATCTGTTACTAGTTGTCACGTGACCTTATTACTATGCGATTTTTTGTCGCCAAGCGTCATCTGTTTCTGTGATGTTGTCTGTACGACACAATTGGCATTGTTCATTTTTTTTAAGCTGTGCTTTTAACACCTTTATTTGATAAAATGGACTATTTCAAGCAACTAATTTGAATATTGTGCTTTTACGTAGCTTTGTTAATTAATAATAAATATTTTTTCGCTGTTTGATAATTCGTGAATTTAGACAGAATCCCAATCGCCTTCGTTCGGCTGGCTATAAAAAAAAACGGCTTTGTCTGTGGTTTTGTAGATTTGACAGTGACACGTGACAGTTGCCGTAGCCAAACTTTTTTTTTCATTTTTGTGGCAAACATTCGATGCTGGATTCTGTCTAAAAACCCGGTCGTTCGGTCAAACAAAGGTTCAAAGTACTTTTACAAAAATATCTGCAATCATAAAGTATTTTTGAAATCGGACAAGATAAATCGGATAATTGATGGTTTTCCTCAAAATGGTTTTCGAATTGGAGCATACTAAAAAAAAATGAACAATGCCAATTACAATTCTTTGAAGTCGCGAGCTGCTGAGGAGTGTTGAGTTAAATGAAGAATTGGTCGAACTATGTAACACCAGTTGGGGAATTGAGTAATTTAAGGATGCCTTTGTATGTATACATAGTACGTATATACCGACTGCTTAAATGAGTCCTCATCCGCACGGGTACAGGGGCGCGGGGTGGGACGACAAAGGGCACCTCTCTCGGTCCCCTCTGTCGCCTGCCCCGCGCCCCTGTACCGCGCGGGCGAGGACTCATTTAAGCAGTCAGTCCATACCTCCTGAGGAAGCAGCGCGTCGTCTGACGTGCACGGTCCTGGTCTCCTGGTGGTCGCCATCGGCGTCCGCGCCGAGCTTGTCCTCCGGCATGCTGTCCCATATCTGGAACAGATCAGCTCCCGATAAATCAAACGACAAATACAAGGGAGAGAGAACCAAATAAGCAACAAGTGCTTCCAAACCTTTCATACCAATGACCAGTTAATTTTTTTTGTTAGGAGGAACCTTCGTGCACACAAAAAAAAATACAATCTGAAAATAAATTTTGACTTTAAAGCATTATATTTCAATAGAAAATAGAACATTTTCAGTTGGTAGAAAGACAGTATAGGTATGTGTGTATGTATGTATTTTGTAATTTATTCTTCGCCGGAACACAGCAGCGCAAGCACTGCTGCTTGCCTTGCACCTATTTTTTGAACACGTATTTTGATTGTCAAATAACTTACCGGCTCCTTTAGTTCTTCGTGTAATTGATCCATAAAGCATCTCAAGAACTCTTGCGTGTCGTGTTGCTGATACCCTCGGAACATTGGATGCACCTGTTTATTTAAAAATATATATATTTTCAGTAGGTAAATACTATTGGTAAAAATATCTAAAATATTTTTTATAGAAGCTTTTTCTGCCAACTGCATTTCTTGTTGACCGTACGTAATTGATGTCATGTATCTTGCACATTTACATCAAATTTCAGGTCAATCGGACGAACGGTTGAAGAGTTTCCTTCAGCGGAGACGTTCCTGGCCGGGCCACCAGAATTTCACATTAAAGTTATCGTATTGCCACCGGACTTGCATAAGCATGCCAAATTTCACGTAAATGCGATAACTGGAAGTGAGAAGACTTCCACAATTTGACCACGGACAAACAGACAGGACGGGTGAAATTAAAGAAAAACTTGTAATACAAGACAAACCATTTGATTCACGGTTATATGTGGAGGATTCTGCCACATTGTGTTCTCGTAAGTTTCGCATAAAAATATAGTATGTTATAGTCTTTCCAATCATTTATTTTCTCGATGACAGCTCCCGTAGAATGATTCAGATTCAGATTCAGATTATTTATTGGCCAAGTAATCAACATTACATTTTAGCACGTCATTATAACTAAGCACATTACTGAGTCTCAATATCATGATTACGAAATAATATAATTACAAAACAGCAATCGTAACATAGATGGCAATCTATTCCAAGCAATGTCACATAAGTAAATTATTTTTATATGCGGGAAGCTTAACATAATCTATAAACTCATTAATTGAATAGAAGGCGTTTTCCTGCAAGAATGCTTTAATTTTTCTTTGAAAATCTATTAATGGCAATCGTGTCAGGACTAGCGGCAGCATATTATACATAATTATCTTAATGGGTATGCCTTGTTTGTAGTATCTTGCCAATCTGACTTTTGGGACGCACAATTTGTCTTTGTTTCTTGTATTATATTTGTGAACATCACTCCTTTTTTTCATATTCTCCTTGTCCTTGTGAATTTCTAACAGACTGTTATATATGAATAGTGAGACAACAGTCATTATTCGATCTTTTTGGAAGTAAGGTCTAGCCGATTCATAGATGCGTAAATTATTCATAATTCTTATTGCTTTCTTCTGCAGCTTAAGTACACTCTGAATTCCAGCCGCGTTACCCCACACTGTAACTGCATAGTTTAAGTTAGCTTGTATGTAAGCGTAATACACCATTGTCAAGATTTTTCTATTAATTAATGGTTTTAGTTTTAGGAGGGCATAGTTTCCGCTTGCGATTTTCTTGGATATTTTATCAATATGTCGTGAGTGGGTAATTTTTTCGTCTATTTCGTATCCTAAAAATGTTGCATGAGTTTCACTATACAAATCCATATCGTCGCAGTAGTCAATCTCTTTTTTCTTGTTATTATTACTCCTATATGTAATTAGCGTAGTTTTTTTTGTATTTAACATTATTCCATTAGCATCAAACCATTCTTTAAGGGTAGCTAGAGTTTCTCGTATCTTCGTTTTCATATTTGTTTGATCTTTATCTTTTAATCCTACATGGGTGTCGTCAGCAAATAGGGTTACCATAGCATGGTCTGGCAGATTATTTGGTAAATCATTTACATAAATTAAGAACAATACGGGTCCCAGAATCGATCCTTGAGGTACGCCGACGTTCACATGTGTCTTTCCAGAGCACGTTCCATTGACGTGTACTTCTTGCGTTCTATTTTCGAGGTAATTTTTAAGTAGTTCTAGTTCCACTCCTTGAAATCCATAGAATTTAAGTTTTTCCAGCAGAACATCGTGTCTTAAACTATCGAAGGCCTTAGAAAGATCACAAAAAAGGCTAGAGCATGTCTGCGATACATCCAACGTCTTCAGAACAAAGTCAACTACTTTGCGGAGTACCATAACAGTTGATTTGTTTTTTCGGAATCCAAACTGGTTTAAATTAAATAGGCCATTTGATTCAAAATATTCAACTATTTTATGTTTAATTACTGACTCCAACACTTTTGATATTGCCGGTAATATACATATAGGTCTATAGTTATCTGGCTCTTCTTTAGACTCTTTTTTATGTATGGGGATAACTCTTCCTATTTTAAGGCAGCGCGGAAATATGCCTTGTTTTAGACAGCTATTTATGATACACAGAAGAATTTCCAAAATATAGTCGTTATGCTGCAGCATATTTTTAATGAAGTTTGTATCCAATTTGTATGTATCTTTAGAATGTTTTGACTTTAGGTTCTGTATATGAGTGCGTAACTCCCTTAACGTTATTGGAGCAAACTTAATGTGACTATGTGGTTTATCAATTTTCTTCAGAAGGACTTTGCATTTTTCTAAATCTCCCTTTAGGTGTCCAGCTATTCGTTGAGCGACCGATGAGAAGAATGCATTAAAAACATTAGCAATTTCTTTGTAATCTGTCACTAGAGTTCCCTCACTATTTCTAACTTTTTCTATCTTTGCATTTTGTGGCTTTTTGATATGATTAGTCTGCTCATTTATTACTTTCCACACTTCTTTAACTTTGTTTTGGGCCTTGTTTATTCTCTCTGAAAACCTTATCTTTTTTGCATTGACCAATATTTTCCTTAATATCTTTTTATAATTTTTTATCTTCAGACGTCTAAGTGGGCAAGGTGATAACTCTTCCATAGTTATCATATTTTGTAAATTATTTTTTGAGATTTCTATACCTTTTGTATGCCATTTCTGCCGTTGTTTAACGTTTCTAGAGGTTTTCTTTTCAGGAAAAGCGATGTTGAAATAATGCAAGACAGCCTTTAGAAAGGTTTCCATTTTATAATCAGGATCGTTGCTACATTCAATTTCTTCTAGCAATGTGGCATCATTGTTAAATAAGTAGTTAAAGTAGTTATAGTTCGGAGACTACCCACCTGCTATGGGTGGTGTAGTGGTATAGCACGCGTCACGGAATGACGAGGATCCGGGTTCGATTCCCGGCCATAGCTTTACTTTTCGGATTTTTCTATGTGTTCTGATTTTCACAGACATTTAGAAATTTTTAGTTATAGTTTTCTTTACTTAGATTTCTTTTCAATTGTGTTTGTTGCTTCTGTTTTGATTTTTGTTTATTTAGGTCTATTTGAGTTCTTAAAATGATAGCATTATGATCAGAAAGCTTATTTTTTAGTACTTTTGCTTCAGTAGATTGATCATCAAAGTTAATTATAAAATTGTCAATACATGTGGCACTTACTCCTCTAGTTCTGGTTGGTTGATTAATGAGGTATTTACAATTGTAGTGTAATAGTACAGCTTTAAACTTGTTGACTTTGCAGTTATTTTTCAGCAAGTCTAAATTAAAATCCCCTGCTAATATCATTTTCTTCCCTTCTTTAGATATTTTATTAAGAATTACGGTAATAGTATGTTTGAAAGTGTCAAAGTCATAATCTGGTCGATATGTACAAATTACTACTATCTTACTTGCTTTTAATTCTATGGCCGCTATTTCACAATTCATTTCAAATGATAACTTAACTAAGTCTTTTCTTTCCTTGTAACACACAGTATTATTGATAAATATGGCGACACCACCATGCTTAAATAACTTTCTATTGAAGTATGACCCCAGTTGATAGTTTTCTATGGTCATTGTCCTAAACCAAAAATTAACTTTTAAATGCGAAGTATAAAAAATATGACGACTGCCTAATTTTGTTCCTTGATCCCATATAATATGCATCTAAGACAAATTGAGTCTAGATATGCAGTAATATCTTTTTAAAGTACGATAAACAATAAACGTTTTAATAAAGTTACATTCTATGGGAATGCAAATAGTGATGTTATGATTGAAATATCGATATTGTATCGGTATTGTATATATTGAACTAGATGTGTTCCTGCGACTTTGTACACGTTGTAATTTTTTACCGGGATAAAAAATAGCCCATGTTACTCAGGAATAATGTAGCGTTTTAATGGTGAAATATTTTTTGTTTGTCCAGTAGTTTTTAGTTTATTCATTACAAAGATTTGTTGTCATTCGGCCATTTTGCACGCTTAGTAATAAATTAGCATTCAAGTCGGTTGTTTTATTGGCTCCATAGCTGAATACTTCTCAACTACTCGTATATATATAAAATTGGATCGATATCGTATCTACTGATCACTTATTAGGTCACAACACTATAACTATCAAACTACATCTGTCATCGAGAAAATAAATGATTGGAAAGACTATAGTAACTATGCTAATTTTATCGCCGGCGCCATCTGTGTCTCTTTAGCACAAAACTTTTGTAAAATGTACACTGCTTAACTGAAGCGAGAGATGACGCTGTTTTCAACGTTAGATAGTGGCATTGTATCAAAAATGTTACTTACCGATTTTGTTTTCATTTTGTCGGGGTATGTTCTACAGGGGTATCGGATATTTATAATAATACGTGTGAGACAGAGCTATGCTTACGTTTCGAATGCCATAGATGATGCCGTTAGGTACGAGGTAGCCCCTTGTTTTTCTGCTCCACATCTCTTTGATTAGTTTTTGGTAAGCTCTGTAACAAACGATAAACTTACCTTAGTAATAAAGTAACTAAGTTTACTTTAGTTAGTTCGTATTCTAATTGTTAACAGAACATAACCTCGTCCAAGCTGTATACTAAAATTAAATAAACAAACATTTTAACAAAAAAAAACCGACTTCACTACGCACTAAAAAGAAAAAAATAATTGCATAATATTCTTCTACAACTTAATAATTAACTTACTTTTTCTACTTATCAATATATAGGTACGATCTAATGTTGTTACAATTATTGTTATTTCTGGAGTCGGAGTCAGCCAACGTACGCTTGTAACTACATACATAGTTACAGGTGAGATGTGCTTGTGTATAAAAGGGGTACGAATTAAAATACATAAAGTTTAAAATGTATAATGGGTTAAAATACATAATGGTTTATAATATATAATGCGATTTTCTCAGAAAGTTACAAATTAACAGGATTGTTATAAAACAAACCTAACCTAACCTAAACCAATCTATAGATTACGATATCAAAAAAGTTCATTTAGCTAATAGTTTTACAGAAAATTGCGTTATACATTTTGAACCATTATGTATTTTAACCCATTATACATTTTAAACTTTATGTATTCTGATCCGCTCCCGTATAAAAGTTAATTTGTGAAAAAGTATTTGTTAAAGTATTCTCGTATTATTGTTGCTGGGTATATTGTAGTGTTTCCTTGGCTGACACCGACTACAAAAATAACAATAATTGTAACAACATTAGACCGTACCTATATATTGATAAGTAGAAAAAGTAAGTTAATTATTAAGTTGTAGAAGAATATTATGCAATTATTTTTTTCTTTTTAGTGCGTAGTGAAGTCGGTTTTTTTTGTTAAAATGTTTGTTTATTTTTTTAATTTTTAGTGAATCTGAAGAACACTAACACTTTTTTCTGAATATGGGTAGACCTACTAAACGTGCTGCCATTTCAATTTGGTCCAGTTCTGACAATGGCACCCCTGAAAAAACCGTATAAGTCTGAAATTAGCATTATTAAGTATCTATGTGTGCGACAAATCGTCCGTTTCATTTAAACGGCGCTGTCATATGAGCAGCACGTTTAGTAGGTCTACCCATATTTAGAAAAAAATGTTAGTGTACTTCAGATTCACTAAAAATGTATCAAATATTATAAATAATATAAGTCGGTTTTTTTTTGTTAAAATTTTTGTTTATTTTTTGATTTTTAGTGAATCTGAAGTACACTATCATTTTTTTCTGAATATGGGTAGACCTACTAAACGTGCTGCTCATATGACAGCGCCGTTTAAATGAAACTGACGATTTGTCGCACACATACTTAATGCTAAATGGAGGTCTAAAGGAGAGGCCTACGTCCAGCAGTGGACTTGTAATGGCTGAGATGATGATGATGACTTAATGCTAATTTCAGACTTATATGGTTTTCTCATGGGTGCCATTGTCAGAACTGGACTAAATTGAAATGGGACCACACGGTAAGCACCAGCTTTCAAATAAAAAAAGAATCATTAAAATCGCTTCGCCCAGTCGAAAGTTATGAGGTAACAAACATAAAAAAAAAAAAAAAAAAAAAAAAAAATACAGACGAATTGAGAACCTCCTCCTTTTTTTGAAGTCGGTTAAAAATGATGACTTATGTCTTATGTGGCCAGTCTCACCATTCCCTGTTAAGTTTCTGATACTTTAAGTATAAGATAGTGTATGATTCTTTTTCGTATGATTATAGATATCTGACATTTAAGACATCAGACATCATAAATCAGAAACTTAGAGAGTGATGGAATTATTTTCAAATGTAACTTATAAGTGAAAGTATAACCAAGTGTAACTTATAAGTAAATGTGTAACCAAATGTAACTTACGATATGAGTCAAAGTGTAACGAAGTGTAACTTACAAGTTCATAGGTATCCAAATGTAACTTATGATATGAGTGAAAGTGTAACCAAGTGTAACTTATAAGTGAATGTGTAACCAAGTGTAACTTATAAATGAATGCGTAACCAAGAGTAATGAATGAGTGGGTGTAAATAAAAGTAACTTTCGAGAAGTGTAATAAAATGTAACTTATGAGTGAAACTGTAACCAAGTGTAGGTAACTTAATTCTAAGTGTGATCACAGTATGTTCTAAGTGCAACATGCGGAGTGCTTTCAATACTTAAGGTTGTATAGCTGCCCTACCGACTTAGTCCAGGTTTTTTGTCCCCGGCCAGCACGCTGACAGCAGGCGCGCACTCCAGGAAGTAGGACGTGAACGGAGCCGTGTTGCTGAGCGCCTGCAGGGCCGCGTTCATGTAGCACGTGTTGCCCATGTTCTGGAGCCCTACCAGACCTAGGGAAGTAACTTTGGTTAAGCCAGTGTGATGGCGCACAGATGGCGGGACGAAGGGGTGGAATATAGGGTGGGTGGAGCATGCTTTTGACGAAGACGAGTGGCGGAAGGAAGTGGCCTTTGCCTAGCAGTAGGACACTATAATAGATAGAATATATAAAAGAATAAACCAGTTGTTCAAGTTAAAAAAACGAATCTGGTTAATTGCGTGTCGGAGGCGCACATGGTTTTTTGTATGGTAATGCTAATGGCAATTCCTTTTAGTTTAATATATTTAAATCTTTATTAAACTAGCTGTTGCCCGGGACTCCATCTGCGCAGATTCGTTTATCGCTATCCCGCGGGAATTATGCAATTTTACGGAAAAAAAACTTTCCTATATCCTTCCCCGGGATCGAAAGGTCTGTACCAAATTTCATTAAAATCAGTTCAGTGGTTTAGGCGTGAAAACGTAACAGACAGACAGACGGACACACAGAGTTACTTTCGCATTTATAATACTAGTAGGGATTTCAAAAGCTACCATGTTTCATACAATCAACATTTTCAAAAACTTTTAATTTTTTATTTTTGAGACCTTAGCGTTCATTACCTTATTAAACCATAATAAGTATGTGAAATGCATACCCGCGGGCCGTTCCTCGTCCTCAAAGTCCATATCCTCAGGGTCCAGGTCGTCATCAGCCACAAGGCCTACGGACCCGATGCGAGCCCTGCCAGGCGTACCCGCCATAGTCGAGTCTGGACTCATCTGTAGACGATTGATTAATAAATATCAAGTAGGGGGGGCATCCATTAATTACGTGAGTGCTATAAGCGTTGGCGGCACGGATGTGCACTTCTTTTACGTACCCTGCTATAAGCGATGGCGGCACGGATGTGCACTTCTTTTACGTACCCTGCTATAAGCGATGGCGGCATGGATGTGCACTTCTTATACGTACCCTGCTATAAGCGATAGCGGCATGGATGTGCACTTCTTATACGTACCCTGCTATAAGCGATGGCGGCACGGCTGTGCACTTCTTTTACGTACCCTGCTATAAGCGATGGCGGCACGGCTGTGCACTTCTTTTACGTACCCTGCTATAAGCGATGGCGGCACGGATGTGCACTTCTTTTACGTACCCTGCTATAAGCGATGGCGGCACGGATGTGCACTTCTTATACGTACCCTGCTATAAGCGATGGCGGCACGGATGTGCACTTCTTATACGTACCCTGCTATAAGCGATGGCGGCACGGATGTGCACTTCTTTTACGTACCCTGCTATACGCGATGGCGGCACGGATGTGCACTTCTTTTACGTACCCTGCTATAAGCGATGGCGGCACGGATGTGCACTTCTTTTTCGCAGGCATAGCACCACACCCGCTCGGTCGACACATTCATATGCACGCAGTGGGACAGGTGGCTCTGTGAAAGGTACAATATAAAATTTTAAGCATTTAAAAGTTTCAGGGTTCCGTACCTCTAAAGTAAAAAAGGAACCATTATAAGAAGCACTTCTGTGAAGGATAAACACCTTTTTTCCTGCCAAAATGTATTTTATAGCTGGCAGTTGTAAACCTTGTGACAGCAGCATCTCATTTTTTATAATCGGATTCAGTTCCTCACGAACCACGGTAGGAGGTGCTGCTGCCACGAGGTCACTCATCTTATGTAGTTCTATTCCTATACTTATTAAAAACCAGTTCATCATCATAAGTCGCTTTCATTTATAATATACAGTCCACTAGTTCGCCACAACTTCGTTGTTCGTCTGTCTGTCCGTAAACCCTTGTTCTCAGGAACGCGTAGAGATATATAAATGAAATTGACACCAAATACTGAGGTTTGCAGTACCATGAAGCTGTGAAAAAATTAATCCTCTGAGTCAATTTAGTTAAAAGATACAGTCGTTAGAAAAGGTTTTTCCATACAAATTGCCGAGGTCCAAAAAGTGGGGTACTTCCAGTTACCCTAGAAATTTGAAATTTTGTATGAAGGTAGCTCTTATAGCACAACTAATGAAATAAGTCTAAAAATCTGTTTTTTGATGTCTGTTCAGGATGGATCAAAACGATGCAGGTTCTTGTAGATGGTATTTTATTTAAATTATATAGCGGATATGTTCGCGCGCGCGATTCGTATCACGATCCATTAGGCCAGGTATGGCGAACCAATGGCAGGCGTGCCAGCGTTGCCACGCTTCAAAATAATTCGGGCACGCCAATAATGGCAATATGGTCATATGCTGGTAATATAACAACACACTCTTAAGACAACAAGGTCTGATGATAGGTCAGAGCCAAATATTACATTATTTGTGAAAAAATGGCACGTCCACCGAAAAAGGTTCGCCACCCCTGCATTAGGTTCTCCCAGTGTGTCGCCCCGCGCCGCTCGTCTCGGTTCGCCTTCCCCTCTGTCGCCTAGTGCCGTCGTGAACAATGTCTTTCTGTCTATGTGTGTAACCAATATAAAATGATCTCACACTGCCTACATTTCGCTTAAGAGCAGGGCTCTGCTGACACTGGATTATATAACAACATGGTGAATTTATACGGAGCCCTCGGTACGCGAGTTCAACTCGCATTTGGCCAGTTTTTTTTCATTTCTCATTAATTACAATCTAATTAGATACTTCACAAAGTCCACAGACCTGTGCATACCTACAGTGAGATAGCATTTAAAAAGACCCGCTCCCACGGGATACCAAGTAAACACGCAACATACAAAGTTTACTTGTTTAATACCTACACATTAAAATTATCCTACTATGTTATATTTCACCTAACATGTGTCAACATAATATGAGTAACTAGCCTCTGCCCGCGACTCAGTCTGCGTAGTATTATACATATAAACCATCCTTTTGAATCACTATATCTATTAAAAAAAAACCGCATCATAATCCGTTGCGTAGTTTTAAAGATCTAAGCATACATAGGGACAGACAGCGGAAAGCGACTTTGCTTTATACTAAGTAGTGATATGCAAAAGCGTGTATGAGCCAATTAGGTACTTATGTTATGACAGGAAGTATGCACAACACAACCATGAACTAATAATGGAATGCCAGTTCAAAGTTCAAATGCTTTTATCTATATGCAATATTTGCTTATGTGACGTGCTGTGACAATATTTATAGTTTCGCAGTTGAAGGAAATACGGGTGCGAGCAATGTATGGCCTCAAAAAGCATGCTCTGAAATGAACCACCTAATAATTTGTGTACCTACTGGATTAAAGAAGAATATCAGGAATAAATATGTCGTCTATAGATCATTCAAACAGTCATACTTTTTAATGGAGTTTTCATTTACCCCCTTATTCATAAACGCTCTATAGGCTTCTGCTAACTTAGCAATGGTTTGTTCTTATCTGTGAAAGGTAAATGTCAAAGTGACAGACAAGGACAAACGATTGCTAAGTTAGCAGAAGCCTACAGAGCGTTAATCTTCATCTGGTTATCTTATTGGTGAAGGTTGCCATTCTATGGATCGCCAACCATTGTTATTTACAAGCATTATATTAACTTGCAACGTATGTACGCATGTATGTATGTTTGTCCGGGTGGAATCTTGCGACTCAATTTTGAACCCGATATCTTTATCCGATTGAGCTGAAAATTTGCATACTTGTGTAAGTCAGATGACAATACAATAATCTGGTAGTAAAATCCTGATGGTCCAGCCAGGTCCCTCTCCGCAGGAGGGAACTCTTAAATAGTTGGTCCGATTGACTTGAAATTTCGTTCACACAAGTAGGACATGAGAATGCAAGTACAGTTAATATAAAATACAGTCAGCAAAAAGCGTGTATCTAAAATGATTTTTTTAGGTTAGGTTAGGTTATGGCTAGCTACCGATTATTTTATCACTTATTAGGAATGTCATCTAGATAAAATCATTATCTTGACTGTCTCCACACCTGTGAAGTTAATTTAATTTTCTATAGTGCATTATCACGACACTATCTTATCACATTTTACAAACAATAATTGTATTTAGGATTAATAGATACTTTTACAGATTTCACGATAAGCCATATAAAATTTAATACAGTGAAATTATTTACACTTGAAGTCTGTGAATATCTGCAGCATGGCTAGAAGTACGTCAGCCCCGCTAGCACGAGAGCGCACGAAAGTCGCGTCGCGCGCGAATTGGACTACCCGTCTCTTTCTTGTTGGTACAGTAAGAAAAGGACGGGCAATCTATCTCGCGCGCGACGCGACTCTTGTGCGCTCTCGTGCTAGACGTGCCTAGCTGTGTCACGCGCGAGACAGACTACCGACCGCTTAGATGAGTCCTTGCCCGCGCGGCGCAGGGGCGCGGGGTAGGACGACAAAGGGACCGAGAGAGGTGCGGACGGGTAGTGCGCCTGCTACCCGCATCTCTCTCGGCCCCCGCGGTCGTCCCACCCCGCGAGGCGAGGACTCATTTAAGCGGTCGGTCTATACCCGTCTTTTTCTAACTGTTTGTTCTAGAAAGAGAGGGGTGGTCTACCTCGCGCGCTTGTGCTACACGTGCTGGTTAAAACTGGGTCAGGAGCAACACCAATTAGATCCACGGCAGCTATAATTATCAGAGTACTAAGTAAGCCTCCAGCCAGTTTGAGGTTTGAGGCTAGCATGAGGCTTGATTTTATTCTGCTGTAGTCAATTCTTACACAGTTGAATGTATCATTTTAATCTATTTACATGTTTTTATTTATCCTTATTTTTCACCCCCGTCGCAAAGTCATAAGTTTGACGTCGATGTGTGTGTGTGTCTGTCTGCGGCATGGTAGCTCTCAAGCGGATGGACCGATTTCGATGCGGTTTTTTTCACTCGAAAGCCAGTTTTCTTGCGGTGGTTCTTAGGCATGTGTGGTAAAAATCGGTCCAGCAGTTTGAAGAATATTAGCTCTTTTCCAAAATGTTGTATGACATTTTTATAATAAAATTGTATTAATTTTTTATTTTACGTACGATTACATTGCGCTATAGTTGCGTGAGGGGTTTTAAAATTTTAAGTTCATAGTTCCCGATTACTTCTTTTGTATTACTTAATATGCCCGCGACTTCGTCTGCGTAGAATTATACATAAAAACCTTCCTCTTGAATCACTCTATCTATTAAAAAAACCGCATCAAAATCCGTTGTGTAGTTATGAAGATATAAGCATACAAAGGGACATAGGGACATAAGGACAGAGAAAGCGACTTTGTTTTATACTATGTAGTGATTAAAAAAACCTGCTTCTCTTTCACGTACCAAATATGCCTAATAATTAGACAGATAAAATTATTTATTTTTAATTAGACTCTAATTGCTGTCTGGTATGGCATGGATCGTTTTTAAGCGATAACAGCGCCTATTGTTTACCTTGAACTTTCATTTTAGTAATATATTTTTATTATACTGATTTGTGATGTTCTATAAAGTATATTTGTACTGTATTGTACAAAAAAAACTGATAACCATTAAGATACACGTAGAAAAGCGCACTTATCCCTTTAACCTTTTGAACGCCAGGCTTAGCTAAAGCTATATGCAATTTTTACGCACTTTTACACTTCTAGTCTCTGTCAGCTTTACCTGACAGACGTTGGCATTCAAAAGGTTAAGGCATTTCTTCTAGTCTACTTTGTTGTAATTTGTATTGTGAATCCATCCTGACTCTGTAGTTTAAATCCATCCAGTGATCTTGCCATGTATCTTACAATGCCCTTTGTTACCCAATAAACAGGGTAAGACCAAAGGTCAATTGGATCATTCACCAGTTCAATAACCCTAATACAAATAGAGCACTGATTCATACAAAAATGCGTAGTCATACATTTTGCGCCAAAACACTGCACTTGAGGTTTAGGTATTTTTAGAGATGTCACAAATAAATTTCAAAGTATTGCTGAGTCATTCTTTTGTTGAAGAATGAGAACAAGGATATCTTTGTCCTTCTTTGTTGAAAGATTCTAACACAGGAAGTTGAAGGTACTTACTGATAAAGTTGGCTATGGTTATGAGTAAAAGAAATGTGAAATGCCTTGAAATAATTTCTTTGTATTTTTTTACCGTACCTTTTGATGTAATGTGCTATGGTCGTTCCGGACTTCTGAGCAGCCCACATGATGGCAATCGGGCTGCAGACAGATCCAGAGATTGGGACCAGGGCACCCACAGTCGAAGCATGTCAGGCTCTGGAAAAACGATCATTACATAAATACACACATAAATCACATTTATATCCCTTACAGCCAAGATAGACCTAAAAGCCATGTTTAGCATGATTGTGGGCGTATAGGTGGAAAGCGATATCAAAATAGTGATGGGTTGCAAGCTGCATCGCCTATAACATGATTCCTAAGACTTTTGCCTATTCCCTCGATGAGGTTTCACCAACTGCGCGGGTAGAGAAGTAACTGGTGCATTCTACGTTATTTCTTTGCTCCCAGACCAGCATTGGAAGTAAAATAAAAAAAAATTGGTAATTATTTTTTCAAGTTAAATTAATAATAATACTTTAGTAGTTTCGAGTTATGCATGCTCATAGCATTTTGTCTACGGTAATATTATAAAGAGAAAAGATTTGACTGTCTGTTTATTTGCATTGAATAGGCTCCGAAACTATTGGATCAATTTTAAAAATTCTTGCAACATTTTAATCCTACATTAATCCAGATGAACAAAGGCTATATTTGATTTGCTTCATGAGGCTGGCATAGTCACACAGTCCCAAAAAAGTCAAGAAAATATAAAAAAAAATACAAAGGAATAGATATTCACAATTTCTGATACAACTGAAAAGCCATAAATTACGTTGAACATTTTAAATTTCCTTATTAATAATAGCTATTACTGTAAATACATTTTTAGATTAGGTCTAAAACTACTTTCATTGTTTCCATTGTTTTATTTGCCTTATAATGGCTCAGTCATAAAAATACAGTACAATAGTATGTGGCTATACTTTAATAGCTATTTTGCAGGAACTACGCAGTTTTTCGCTATTAAAATTGCCATTTTTTATCTTTTAACTATCTACACATGCAACTTGTGTTCATAAAATATTGCATGAAAGTTATAGTCAGTCAGTATAGGCAGTCTCCATGGCAAACCTGCTGTACCAATCTTGATAAAACTTCACAAGAATATTTAGAACTTTAAGGAATAAAACAGGCTACCTACCTTTTACCTTATCCCTTAATATTGTATAGTGCCCCTAAGATTGAAGAAACTTAATTCTTTTCAGATGATTTCCAGAAAATGGCTAATCTTAACAAGAGGACAAAGTCTTTGTTAATGATAATATGATTCACAGGTTCTACCATAAAACAAAGAAAGTTTTCATGAAGATATGATCCCTTCAAACTAAAAACAATTAGTCGCTACATACAAAATTAAGTATGATAAAAGTAACAGTTTTATTAAAGTAAAAATTTAAGAACATTCAATGCTTATCAACTTCTGCAAGTAAGGTAAACATAAAAATAATTTCTAGCTACTAGGCAATCATGAACAGTGAGTAGTAAACATAGGAAGATTATGACTGTTGTTAAACAGCCCCCAGTGGGCGAGCTAACACGCCACTTGCGAGCCGCTACCGTAACGTTACACAATGATAAACGAAGTAAGGAATGCCATAATTGCCCATTAAGTAAACTCCAGTGACATAGTCCTAAGAGGTTAGGTCCGACATAACAAAAAATACTCACGTCTTTCGACTCCCACAAGTCCTTCCCGAGAAATTCAGCGAGCTTGTTTAGATGTTCACACGTCGCGCCCTTATCCATTGTAATTATTTAAACGTTAACACAAACACTTAAATTTGAAGTTTATTGGTACACTGAAGGATTGTAAATAAAGGACATGTTTTAAGCGAAGGGAGTTTTTAGCACTACATTTTTAAGTACAAGGCTTGGAGTTGAAGAATATTGAGGGTTATAAGGATACATTTCGGAGTAAAAGACAATAATTGAATTAGATTACAGAAATTTTCTATAACACGAACCCTTTTCGTGACGAGCGAAAAGACAGTCGGTGTTGCTTTGCTAAAGAAAACCCAAGAAAATAATTAATCAGCTGTTTGTGGGGCATACATTCAACCTAATATTTAATATCAAAATATGGAAAGAAACCATTTTTAAACTTATGCATGACGAAGTATTTATATAATTAAATCATTAAATTAAGATCGATTTTTTTTTGCTTGCACCCAGATTTTTCCTGAACGAAATTCTTTGACAAGCATTTGACGTTTTGCTCTGAAAGTAAACTTAGTAAAGTTAAAAATGCACAGAGGTATAAATACTTCTATTGCATCGTACTTTCGAGGTCCATTAAATCAACCAAAACGAAGTTGAATAAACACGACATATTATGATAATATTTTTGTCGTGGAAAACTTAATTATTTGTTCCATAGCGTGTACCTTACCTACTGACAATAGGAAACATGAAGGATAGTTGTTTTCAAATCAAATATTGATATTCGAACGCGCGTCAATTTGTTGATGCTGTATCGTATATCTATTTTAATTTTTATGTTCAATAATAGATGATCAAACGAACTTCTCAAGCGAAGTTCGATCATTATTATATGAGTCGTTTCATTCGAAGTCGCCTGTAGGTTTAAAGGACTACCTGGTTATATGTTATATCTGAAGAATGAAACGACGAAATATAATTGGAATCAATATTCTATTGTAGCTGATTAGAAAATCACTCTGCGACGAAATTTGTGTTATAAAGATGACGTCAGCGTCATCGAGCAGCGCTCGGTCCTTGTTCGCCGAATCAAAGCAACGCCTCGCGGAAAGAGTTCAAGTCAACATGAACAATATTTCGTCTTTAGCACGACAAATACAGCGAGGATCGAAGACCAATGAGGTAGGTACGAGATACTGTACTCTAAACTAAGGTGGCTTTATCAGCATCGTTTGGAAATGGATATGGTTGGAACAATAAGGCAAGATGTAGATGTGATGTACATTTTTTTCTTCACATCGGAGCAACATAGGGTTGAATTTTCGAGTTTGACCAATCTTGCGTTACTTTGGCACAGCAAGTTTGATTTTGTCCTGTCCTTCCTTTACAAATTCATGTTACTCTTGATTTTGTAGACTTGGATTGTATAGCAGTAGTTTTGTTTTACAAAGTAAAATAAACTTATTTAAGTTTTTGAAATTGTTGATAGTACCATATTTTACCACAATAAATATATAATAATAAATAATAATATCTTGGGACAATTGACACCAATTGTCTTAGCCCCAAACTAAGCAAAGCTTGTAATATGGGCACTAGACAACGGATAAACATACGTATATAAATAAATACATACTTAAATACATATTAAACATCCAAGACTCGAGAACAAACATTCGTATTTTCATACAAATATCTGCCCCAACCGGGGATCGAACCCGGGACCTCAAGCTTCATAGTCAGGTTCTCTAACCACTGGGCCATCCGGTCGTTAAATATAAAAAAAATCTGTTCACATTACAGCTTCTGTCGAAGGCAGCCCGTGAATTTGTACAAACAGAAAACCTTATGGAAGGAGCAGAAGAGAACCTGAAAAAGATGCACCTAATCAGTGTCCACATGGGCTACCAGTTCGAGAACATCCACAAGTCGGCTCAGGTCCTCGCAGAGATCAGCGAACAAGTCGCCTCCATGCAGAGATGACCTATGAGTTTTGATTAGAAATAGTCATCTGTTGGAAAATGCTAATATCTTAATAATGCTAATAAGGGGCCGTCCATTAATCATGTGATGGTTTTTTAACACTTTTAACCCTCCCATGCTTTTCCATGCTGGTCTGGGAGCAAAGAAAAAACATAGAATGTACCAGTTGCTTCTCTACCCGCGCAGATGGTAAAAGCCCATTGAGGGAATGGGCGATTATAATAGGAATCATGTTATAGGCGATGAGGCTAGCAACCCATCACTATTTTGATTCGATCTTCCACCTATACGCACACAATCTTGCTAAATGTGGCCTGTAGGTACCTGTTACCTTAGGCTCTGTCTACCCCATAAGGGATAAAGACGTGATTTGTGTGTGTGTCTGTTAACCCCCCGCCCCCTCCCCTTGGTGATACGTGGTGAGGTTTAAAACTACCCCCCCCTTCCCCATCCAAAATCACATGTATTTTTAGTACCGACAAAGAATTTTAAACCCCTTTCAGAGCTTCATGTGATTAATGGACAGCCAAGATGGGTGAGGACCAAAAAGTTACACACTGTTAAAGTTGTGTTAGTACGTAGTTAAAGTTACAGCTCTTGATGGGATTGCTCGATGGAATGATCACTCACTGATCGCCACATTACAAAAAATGAGTGGAAAAAAAAAGTATGACTAACTTTCGTGTCACAATGGAAGAAGTTAGTGGTAATTTTAACGCAACTTTAACGGTGTGTAACTTTTTGATCCTCACCCAAATACAATTTGTTGGCCTAATTCCTCTAAGGAGGTAACTAAGCAGTGTGCTTAATCGTTTTATTTTCCTAGCTCCTGTTTCAATGAACAAAAAATATTAACCTTGCTACTACACTACTTATGCTTAGGGTTGGTTGTCTTGCTCATCAGTGGCAGAGTAGCAAGGTAAATAATTTTTGTTAATTGAAGTGGACCTCCGCAAAGTAACGCCTGATTCAATAAAATAGTTTCTATTTTCAAATTTTTGTTTGGAAAATCATTGCCAATTTACTTTTAAGCTTCTATGTAAAGCTTCAGTTACTCTTAGATATATTATAATCAACTACAGGCCATCTATATGCCCAATAGTGTATTTTTGACTAAAAGGGTTCTGCTGTGTGATATTTGTTTATTTCTATTATATTTCTAAATTTCTCTAAAAATTAGAACAGAAAAATCAGAAAAGTAAAGCTATGGCCGGGAATCGAACCCGGAATTTAATTTCTAACGGTAAAACCGTCAAAAGTCAAGAAATAAAAATTCTTGATTCATTTGATAGTATTTCTATTATATTAAAAGTGTTTGCATAGTACAAAAGAGTATCAACTCAGAAAAAAAAACTGATACACACTATTAAGTAGGTACCAGTTCGATATTTCGTGTATAGTGCATTGGGGTAAATTCGAAATTGGGAGAATTTCGAAACTCGTGGATATCCTCTAAATGGGAACAATTACATTATCTAGCAACGCTTACCTAGAAGCTCCAATGTGTTTGGCGTCTAGATAAGCGTTGGCAGATTATGGAATCGTTCACAGTTTAGTGGATATCCACGATTTTCGAAATTCCCCCGATTTCGAATTTACCCCAATGCACCTTATTGTTTTGAGTTGACGCTCTTTCGTACTAGATGTGCGATGTATGTAGTGTAAAAAAGGAATTTTTAGATGGATCATGAAAATGTTGAGAACTTGAAATGGTACTTTTTTAGGTAATGGCTTTCACGCTGTATTGTATGCTACTTAGAACCTTGTCATTTGAAATTAATAAAACATTGTAACGTTGAATTGACATTTGACATGACAATCTGAGGTTTTCGTATAGGGTCGTGGGTTAGGCTTAGGGTTTCGACCCCTTTCTGTAGTAGTGACATAAACCATGTAATGCTTTGTGTTTATTATATTTATATTATTATCAAAAGGCTTATTTATTGTAAACGCTTGTTTACATATCGAAAATATTTGAATTTAATCCATAGGGCTGACAAAACTTCGAATCCCATTCCCATTGCGGTTTTATAATAGCAGTCGTCGGTTTTGTCCGAACTAAATTCAAAGTAAACACCCACTAAGTTAGCCAGACGTGTACTTTCACCCGTCTAGATCGGACAAAGCTAATGGCCACTTCCTGGTGTGCAGTCACGCCGATTTGTCTACATTGAAAGAGACGGTAGATTTTTAGCCCCTCAGGTCAAATGCTTAGTCTATACTTTTTTTTTATTATGGTGTACATGTTCATATGGACTTTATTTGGAAAACGCTCAACAATGATTCGTTTTAAAAATCGTTTTCAATAAAAGATACCTTTTTCTAATGCAGAAAAAATGAATGTACTGTAATTGAATTACAAGGCTGTTCAATAAAACCACTTTTGCTACTAAAACGTATTCTTGTTTGTTATAAAATACAATTGAAAAGAAACTTCGATTTCAGGAGTACGTCAAAGCCTTGTACCACTTTTGAACAAAGTACAACAAATAGGTATCTTATATTAGCAATCACAATAAAACAGCAGGAGACAGAATCAAGATATTTGAGCAAAAATCTACTCTAGGGGCCATAAAAGCTACCTTCATCATAAATTTCAAATTTCTAGGACAACAAGAAGTAGGTACAAGAAGAACAAAAAGTACCCCATGGCTATTCAAGCTCGTAAATAAATACAGAAAACGATTCAAAAAGCATTTATCTCGAAATGGTTTTCGATTTACTATACATTGTAAAAAAATAGACAATCCCAATTTGTATGGAAACACCTATTCTAATGACTGTATCTTTTAATTAAGTTGACTCAAAGGATTCATTTTTTCACAGCTCCAAGGGACCTGTGGGAAGGGAGTATTAGGTATCAATTTCAATTTTATCACCATTATTCATAAACGCTCTATAGGCTTCTACTAACCTAGCAATCGTTTGTCCTTACCCGTGAAAGGTAAAAGTCAAAGTGACAGATAAGGACAAACGATTGCTAAGTTAGCAGAAGCCTACAGAGTGTTTATGAATAAGGGAGTATACCTATCTCTACGCGTTCCTGGGAAACAAATCTTGATGGGGAGACAGGCAGACCGACGGACAATGAAGTGGTCTTATAAGGGTTCCTTTTCCTTTAGAGGTATACACACACACAAATCACGTCTTTATCCCTTACGGGGTAGACAGAGCCTAAGGTAACAAGACCTACAGGCCACGTTTAGCAAGACTGTGGGCGTACCTATAGGTGGAAACGGGAATCATATTTAGAGGTACAGAACGCAATTTAAACGAACGAAGCCGCGGGCGCAATAATAATTATTAAATCGTGCACATACTTTGGATTTTGGACTGTGAAACGGAGTGATACAATTGAAATTGCTTGTGGCAGGAACACCGCAGAACTTCAATTGAATTTTTATCATTATCAGACTAGTTATGCTATGACCTTTCAGCGGATTTCACTTATTACGTCATTGTTGATATAATCGACTCTTCATGACTTTAAGCTGGGTACTGTAGAGCTGCCTTGAGGAGGCACTTATAGTGAGTGCATTGGGGTAAATTCGAAACTCGTCCATATCCACTTAACGGGGAACAATTGCATAATCTAGCAACGCTTACCTAGAAGCTCCAATGTCTTTGGCGTCTAGATAAGCGTTGCCAGATTGTGGAATTGTTCCCCGTTTAGTGGATATCCACGATTTTCGAAATTGCCCCAATTTCGAATTTACCCCAATGCACCTTACTAAAAACGGGACCGGGACGGTGTAGCTTGTACGGAGGTCTCGTTGTAAGTTTCATAACCAAACTGTTGGCATAGGGCCTGTTTTTAAAAAGGCATATTTAAACTTGATACTTTGTTTTATTTGATTATTAGAAATATTACAATTATTTAAGACGGGATGCAATATCAAGCCCAGTCCAAGTTGATCTGAGGCTCGTCTCCGAGTAGGTACTTGAAAAAACAATCGAAACATCAAATCGAACGAATGTTCGATTAATGAAGTTTGAACGTAACCTCTTATCAGCCAGCCCGAAGAGCTATACTAGTCATGTACACATCTGCGAACTGCAACCGTTACTGTAAGTTACAGTAACCAAAACCTCTAGTGTGGACGTGGCGTTCCGTTCACGGCAGGCTCGAACTAGGATTTTGGTTAACGTTTGCACGTTCCAGTAATCTTAACGCCAGTTATCTATTATGATGTCTCTGTCTGTATCATAGTAATAAATAGAGACGGAATCATAAATAACCGACACTTAAGATAGCTGGGACCTAACAGAGAGTGGTGAGACAGGCCCTTAAAGTTACAGATGACTACCAGGCTTTAAATAGCGCCCAAAAATTCACTGCAAGAAGAATCTCGAAGCCCCGAGAACGAGAAGTGAGATTGTGCTATCTTTATCCATGTCCTTTTTTATTTTTTTTATCGTGTATATTCTCTTGTGTGTCTTGCAAAAAGGAATAAATGTCTTCTTTCTTTCTTTCTTTTTGTCACGTAAATTGCATTGGTCATAATAATCGTTAGGCATATTTTTTTTGGTCATAACACATGAAATCGTGCATTTTTCAGATGTTTTGGAAAATTCATCAGAATATAGTAGGTTAGCAAACCGTACATTCGGAACTTCAATTTCATGGGACATAATATAGAGCCATCTTTATCATCTCGTTCCTAGCACTCGAGTGTTCCCGATCGCTGTCAGTTTTGTGTCTGCTTCAAAGGGATTTCACTGGCGAGAAAGACAAAGCTTGAGTTCGTGAAAATTCTTCTCCCATTACATTTATTGAAAGACAACAAACTCGAACGATGATTTCTGACCTGAAACAAAAAGGAAGTACGGTAGAAGTCCAATTATATATTGATTTATATCTCCTTGCGCCCGAAAGCCTTTTAAAAGGTTATCAACCTTGAAAATGAAACCTGTAAAAAGGGCTTTATGTAGTTAAAAAGCCAAGGACTTTTTATTTTTTTATTTTTATAAAATTCATCCATTGTAACTAAATGAATTATTGTCCATACAGCCATGGTAATGTTTTTAATATGTGCTTAAGTAGCACTTGATGGTCCCATCGGAAGACCAGCGCTGGCTGCAAGGCCAGCATTATGCTGAGATGGGACCATTTCGTGATATATGTCCTTATGTTTTTTACCTCTTTTTCTTGTCTTTGTAACTAATCTGTTTTTTTTTTTTTTTTTTTTTTTTTTTTTTTTATATGAATAGGAAGGCAAACGAGCAAGTCACGAATAAATGTTTTCTTTCTTTCTTTCTTTCTTTCTTATGAAACTTTAGACTACAGAACCCTGGGATGCTGGAGGTTAAGTAACTAGTAACTACTCTTTGTGGGAGACTGACACGAACGCGTAAATCGGACCGCTCGTACAATGACGTTTCGTGTAGGCGCTCCCGCCAAGACAGCTGTCAACGTCAGATCCAACAATCGTGACATGTTGATTATATATAATTATTTAATGTGTCGCACAAACGTGGCTGTCATCCACGTGTCGTCGTTTAGTAGCTAGGTATCTTACCTTATCCTATCTTACTACGATTATAAAGGCGAAAGTTTGTATGTTTGGATGTTTGCATGTTTGTTCTCTTTCATGGCAACGGCTAAACCGATTTAATTGAAATTTGGTATAGTGATAGTTACTGTCCCGGGAAAGGACAAGCGATGGCTTTTATCTCGGAATCCCGGAATATCGCATAGTTCCCGCGGGATAGGGACAATCGAATTCATCACAGATGGAGTCACGGGCAACAGCTAGTTAAGTTCATACTTTACCTTATTGTCGGTAATCGCCGCTCGCCTCTAGCTTGCAGTAGGACGGGAGCCTTATGTCAGTCGTTCTGCCTAATGCGCTTGCGCCATTAGCCAAATTATAATGATCTTGCTTTTTAAATCTACTTAAACGCCGAGATAAAAGAATACGATAGTGATGTGCTGATGCCAGTGTTCTTATGAAAACTTTAGTAGGTAGGTACGGATGGAAATATATAAAAAAAAATGAAGACCCGTATAGTTAAGATAGTAAAACGTATAGTTGCATTGTCATTGTCATATGTACCTATACCAAATTTTGAAGTCAATGTGACCATCAAAATTAGGTCAAAGAAATGCAAACTTTGCCAGCAACTTGTTGAGCTATATATACATACAAAAAATCTATTTAAATAAGAGCATACTTACTTACTTAGTTAGCACTTAGTGACAAGAGAGATACAGGAGTAAGGTACCACCTAAATATCCGAGATTGTACTAAAAAAAGTTATTACAAAACAACGCAACCAAAAACTCATCCCGACCTATTTCATCTCACCGCAACAAGACCTAACACAGCTAATTTCGCACTTTCAAAGATAATTACAATTTCAGCTTGCGTAAGAATCCAGTCGCTTCTGCAGTCACGACGAAAACAAAACCAATATAACTTTACCGCCGGCAAAACCCTGAAATATAAAACTACACTCTATCACAAAGCGTTACGACGAGAAAATGAAGAAAAAACTTGACTAGCTGCACATAGCTGCAAAACTTAAAGTGGTTGTTACACAAAACAAGAACGCGAAGCTGTAAAAATTATATCAAAACGTCAAAGCGGTTACGTAACCTCGTGCCCGATACAATAATAGCTGATGTCGCGAAAAAAAACGAAAGTGAAAGAATCAGAGCGGGCAATAAGTACAATGGCAAAGTCTGCACGACTGTGTATGGCAAAAACGAGGCGTCTATGGCTCCGAGCGGACTGTTAGGACGTCTCTGTGGTATGGAACATTCATAAAGATAACGCCTTATACATAAAATTTTAAATTTAAAAATCCCTCTACGGCGTAGATTTTACGCATTAATCGAGATACGTAAAAAAATCCTTTCATGCTGGTCTATTGCTTCTCTTCCCGCGCAGATGGTAAAAGCCCAACGAGTGAATGGGCAAAAATCTTAGGAATCATGTTTATAGGCGACGCGGCTAACAACCCATCACTACTTTGATACCCCTTTCCAGCTTTACACCCACAATGTTACTAAACGTGGCCTTAAGGTCTTGTTTGGGGGAACGGCGCGGGGGCTGTAAGGGACTCTCCCCCCTAGCGACCCCTCTAGGGGGGCCTACCCTTTAAAAACTCACCGGTATTCCCTCTCGGCCATTTGGAGGGGCGCCGTGGAGCATAAAGGTGTCACCACGCACGCCCCACCAGCCGCCCCAGCGCAAGCGCCAGGGTTCCCGCACCAAGAGAGGGGGGCCGGGGATACGGTGGCCTTAAGGTCTTGTTGCCTTGGGCTCTGTCTACCCCGTAAGGGATAAAGAGGTGATTTACTTATGTATGTAAAAGAAAATCGTTTTGGAAAAGAGCTGATACTTTTTAAACTGTTGAAACTACACAAATCACGTCTTTATCCCTTACCGGTTGACAGAGCCTAAGGTAACAAGACCTAAAGGCCACGTTTAGTATGATTGTGGGCGTATTGTTGAAAAGGGAATTCAAAACAGTAACGGGTTGCTAGCCGCATCGCCTATAACGTAATTTCTACGATTTTCAACCATTCTCTCGATGTGCTTTTACCATCTGCGTGGTAGGAAAGGAAGCTCGTACATTCTATTTTTTTTTGCTCTCAGATCAGCTTGGTAGGAGTTAGGTAGCACTTAATTGTAGAAATTAAGCTAATGGTTCCTAGTCACTGAGCTCGGTCTATAAATTAACCTCCGTAAACATCGATGTCAAAACTGGCAATTTTTCAATGCACGACTCAACTCCCGCGCAACTGGCCAAGCGCAATGGTTAGTGTCGCCACGCGCTTGCGCACTCGACGGTTATACCACATCTATGGTGTAGCCAGCCAAAAAATTGGCAGGATTAATTAGACTTCAGGTTCGGGCTCCTTTTGAATTCACCTGGTAAAAGTCTCAATTCAAAATGCTTGTTTCTTCCATACTGGTCTGGGAGCGAAAAATTAACATAACTAGAATGTACCAGTTGCTTCTCTGCCAGCGGAGATGGTAAAAACCTGTCGAGGGGCGAAAATATTAGGAATCATCTTATCGGCGATGCAGCTAAGAACCAATCACTATTTTAATCTCCCTTTCCACGTCCTACACACACACACACACACAATTTAGGGATCTTAAAAAAAACTAGCCTTCCTGTTCTTGAAAGGGCCAGCAACGCACCTGTGATTCCCCAAGTCTTACAGGTGTCCCTGGTCGATGGTGATTACTTTCCATCAGGTGACCCGTCTGCTCGTTTGCTCCCTCTTATATAAAAAAAAATACATATAATATTACGCTAAACGTGACCATAAGGTTACCCTAGGAGGTCCCCCATTTTTTTTAACAGAGTGAAAACTCTACGACTACTACCCGGGGAGGCCCGAATAGTTATGTGGGACTCTCCCCTCCGGCCTTTTTCCGCACGGAGATACCCACTAAAAACAGTCCGGCGAAGCCTGCTTTGGCAAGACGCCGTGGGATCCCGGAGATTCCAGCCAACGACGCCCCCGCAGGCAATAAATAACTTTGACTTTGACTTTGACTTTGGTGTCTACCCTGTAAGCCGTAAGGGATAAAGATGTTTAACACAATGTGCATATGTGTGCTTATTAGCTGATACAGAAACACAAACAGAATATTACCCATGGATACTTATTCCAACCAGCCAAATGGCCGCCACTCGGCTATGTGTCACGATAAGATCCAGGATAATATCGTGACGCTGATTTACAGTGACGCCAGTTATAGAGGTGGCTGTCACCAGGCACACATCCCAGTTCATACTGGTTTACGAAATCAGTGCTTTTACTCTCTATTCTAAACTGTTTAGCGTGATGCTGATGACTACATCCAAGAAACAAGTGACTATAGCGTCTCTAGGACACTGTCGCAACTCCCCACGGGGCATGGTTGATGCTATCTCGTTGACAATGTATTGGAGTGGATGGCAGCATTGTTCTGTCCACGTCTTGACGTAATGGTTAGCTTGAAAAGCCTTGGGCTTGGAAATGGTGTCGTCAATATAAATGTCACGGGGATTTCATTTTTCTTAATTATGACTTTTTTATAATATTCAAATTAAGAATTCAGTAGGTAAGGAGTAAAGGAGTCTTTACAGTTGTCCCCGAATTGGTAATTTTTTCTACAAGATAGACCGATGGCGATATTATGGCGTAGATTTTGATGAATTTAACGTGGTCGCGCTGAATAAAATTATTAGACAGCTCGTTATAGATTTGACAGGATATGCGATCAGAATTCCTCTTTTTTTCTGTCACACTTTGACAGCTGTTGTCAATCCCCAACCAAAACGACAAAGCTCCCCAATAGCTTCATCGTCATCATTTCCAGCCTATATACGTCCCACTGCTGGGCACAGGCCTCCTCTCAGAATGAGAGAGCTTGGGCGATAGTTCCCACGCGGGCCCAGTGCGGATTGGGAACTTCACACACACCATTGAAATGTTTCGCATAGGTGTGCAGACTTTCTTAAGATGTTTCCCTTCACCGAAAAGCTCATGGTAAATTTCAAATGTAATCGCACATAAATTCCGAAAAACTCAGAGGTGCGAGCCCGGGCTCCAACCCACGACCCTTTGCTTGAGAGGCCACAGGTTTTTTTTTTTTTTTTTCTTATAATAGCTTATTACCAAATAGCTTACTAGGAACTCATCGCGTTGTCATCAGTTCAACTCGGCAAACTGTCATTTTGGCGACGCCAAATAGTAAAGGGGGGGAGGGGTGCGAGTCGGGTTACCTCGACGTGTGATTAAGAGCTGCGGTTCGTTTTTGGATCCGTCCGGGGGGAAGAGCAGTGCTTGGTCCGGTGCGCCCTGGGCAACGGCTAATGATTTCCTGGCAGTTTCTGAGGGATATCATTGACCGTTGGCTAAGAGCCCGACAGGGGGGGAGGGGGTCTTTGACCATTACCGTACAACGTTGCCGACATTACGTCACAAGATTTTTTAATAAAAATTTTTACATTGACATTGGCGAAGTTGTCGTCACTATAACGACTTGATACGCCACAAATAAAAGAAGAAGAAGATAGTAAAGGGGAATCAGAATAGTGATTGGGTTCCAAGCCGCATCGCCTATAAAACTATTCCTAAGATCTTCGCCCATTCCCTCAATGGGTTTTTACCGTATGCGCGGGAAGAGAAGCAACTGGCACATTCTACGTTTTTAAAGATGCTTATGTGGTGTTTAGAAAAGAGTTATTGTATTGTAGAACTACCCAAGTGTAGTTACACCACCATGTCGATACACTTACTCGATTTCAGCACAGTACCGACACGCGGTAGATTTGAGGCAAGTGGAGCGAGACGATACTCGTCCTGCCTATAACTGCCTGTAACACCAGTAGGACAAGTTGGTTATGTTCTAATAGGTGGTTGCGTCAGTCATTATGTCGGCGCTGAGTAATTATGAGGCTGTCTGAAAGTGTAAGGGTTTTTTTATAAATGGGGAGTTACACCTACTAATTATTAAAAATGCAAAAGTTTGTGAGGATGTGAGTGTGTATGTTCCTTCTTCACGCCGAAACGACTTGACGAATTTGGGTAAAATTTGGAACGGAAATAGCTGGTACCCTAGATTACCACATAGGCTATTTTTTATCCCGGAAAATTGCATAGTTCCGGGATAGCGAGAAACATCTCATAGGTCGTAGCTGCCTAGAGTATCATCGTAACTAATTATTGCAGAATATACTATCAACATCAGTTCTTAAGTCTAATTCTACGCGGACGAAGTCGCCGGCAGAAGCTAGTACATACATAAATCACGTCTTTATCCCTTACGGGATAGACAGA
Organism: Pandemis corylana; assembly: GCA_949127965.1. Taxonomy (NCBI): domain Eukaryota; kingdom Metazoa; phylum Arthropoda; class Insecta; order Lepidoptera; family Tortricidae; genus Pandemis; species Pandemis corylana. The sequence goes on from OX421871.1 coordinate 6,156,287, forward strand.
CAGAGCCTAAGGTAGCAAGACCTAAAGGCCACACGGCAGTAAATCTTATAAACTAGTAAAGTTGGCCTAGAAATTCCTTTATCACTCTGAGGTAGTGATTTTCAAAGGGGGGCGGGGGCGTCACTCAAGGGGGTGTAAGGGTCTGCAAAGGGGGGCGTGGGCCATTATTTAATTCTCTCAAGGACCTTATTTATGAATTACCTGCGTTTACGCCCTACGGCATCACATAAAAACATACGTCACATTTTTCTTTTTAAGATGAGAACGCATATTCTATCTAGTCTAGTCTAAGCATTATACATATATACACAAATCACGTCATTATTCCCTACGGGGTAGTCAGAGCCTAAGGTAACAAGATTTACAGGCCACGTTTAGCAAGATTATGGGTGTATTGATGGAAAAAGGAATCAAAATAAATCTAAGCATTTCTACTCATAATTTTGCACCGGAAGACTAGCTTGATGCTGGAGGTCATATAACCTGTCCATGCATACAAACGACATATTGCACATATCTAATTATAACCAGTCATAATATGTGAGGCTTGCAAATTGCACGGTGTTGTAAGTACATATAATAAAGACTATGTGACCAGACAGGCCACTTGGTTGCATTCACTGAGAAAAATGCCGTTGGGTTTGTCACAGAATGGTCCACAGTGGATCATGCGCAGCCATTAGACGTAAACACTACAATGAACATAGAACGGATAACTCATGTATGAAAATCGAGTAATGAACGACATGTTTCGGGCTAAATCGTAGTCCTTCCTCCTGGAGCGCTCGCCCCAGCGAAACGAACACTGCCGAAAACGAACGCCCGGCCGGGCGAGCACTCTAGGAGGAAGGATAAAGAATTAGTCCGAAAACATGTCGAGCATTAAGGTCCGGCCACATACATACATAAATCACGTCTTTATCCCTTACGGGGTGGACACATCAGTACGTAAAATACGTTAACGGTGCGTTTACGCAACAAAATGTATGATTAAACGGTGAGAGAACGTGACGCATGCGACACGTCACTGCATAGACGCAGCGGTGTGGTCGCTCCTTTACTCGACCTTTATACGTGAGTTATCAGTTTGTGTAACTATGATTGAGCTAATTTCTTGTTGAAATAATTCGACGAACGTAAAAAATTGCATGACTCAACGATTGGAGATGATCGACGGGTTACTGTGAGGCCCATAGCCCATGCTGTTCCACAACTCCTTTGTGTGCCAAATATGAGGATAACTTTGCCATTGCCCTGTACACAATGGCGATAGTCTATAATGGATCATTGTGGCTTACTGTGTACCAGGTCCATAAAAGTTAAAAAAATTAAGACAAACGTTTACATACGGCTTGGATCCTGTATCTCACAAAATCAATGTTTATAGATCGTTTCTTTGCCTTCAATTATATAAGCAATACAGTAACATTGGTTAAAAAAAACTGCGCCCCTTTTGATCACGCGAATGATTAGGAAAACACGAACACTGAAGTAAAGTGGCACTTTTAGACTGGGATTCATAGTAATGTTATGTTTACGGGTAGATCTAATTACTTACTATTTTGTTGTTTTAATTTGTAGGTAATCTTTAGAGAAAATGCAGGTATTATAAGTATTGTGTTGTAGGTCTTCTTCTTCTTTTTATATGTGGCGTATCAAGTCGTTATAGCGACGACAACTTCGCCAATGTCAATAACAAAAATATGATTAAAAAATCTTGTGACTGTCGGCAACGTTGTACGGTAATGGTCTAAGACCCTCGTCCCCCCTGTCGGGCTCTTAGCCAACGGCCAATGATATCCCTCAAAAGCTGCCAGGAAATCATAGCCGATGCCCAGGGTGCACCGGACCAAGCACTGCTCTTCCCCCCGGACGGATCCAAAAACGAACCGCAGCTCTTGACGTCACGTGGAGGTCACCCCTCATTTGCTTTCAAAAATCGGGCCCATGCTCTTCTTTTGTAGAGAACTATCAACTCTACATTGTTATATTCTTTGCTTTAGATTTCTAGTGCTACCTTAACCCAGACCTAGACACTTCCGAAGGTGAAGGCTAACAGATATTAAATTGACAGCATAATATTGATTTATCCTGGTACTGTGATAACATACCATGCACGATGATGCGCCATTATGCACGTTTGATGTATTTTGTATTTTGTACCAGTCTAGTAAGCTGGGGTCTTACTATGACGTCTTAGTGCGATTCAATTCCGACTGAGTTCAGGTTTTACATACACATATACAAGCTTCCGATACAAGCATTTCTCATGCTTAAAGGAAGGTTCCAACCTGTATTACTGTAAACTATAAATGTAAAAATCTTTGTAAAAATTTTTGATTTTTTGATTTGATTTTTTTTTTACATACACAAAACACGTCTCTATCCCCCACGGGCCTTTAAGGTGGTCTGTAGGTCTTGTTACCTTAGGCTCTGTCTACCTCGCCAGGAACGTGGGCCGCTGTCTTTTTCAAGACGGGGGCCACGAGGAGACAATCTCTATAAAAAATCCAAGCGGCACCAGCGGGGGAGGGCGGGACTTCCCAAACCTGCATTGCACAGGTGCCGCGAAGAGGGAACCCCATCCCGGGGTGGTCGTGGGGCGTCGCGGTGACACCGAGTGCTCCCGTAACGCCTCACATACGACTGAATAGAAAGAAAGAAAGAAAGAAACAAGAAATTTATTCCTTTTTGCTAATAGGGAATCCGTGTGGTTTTTAGTGGGCATGCCTGCCGTCGCGGGAGAGCCCCACATACCCCTGGTAAACCCGTACCGGGCGGACGCATAAGGCGCACTTTCCACACCATAATAAAAATGCTCTGTCTACCCCGTAAGGGATAAAGACGTGATTTATGTATGAATGTACGTATGATTTCTAAAATTATCGCATGTTATGGCCTTAGTATCCCCATTTTCTTCTGATGGTAGTGTTACCAACTGCAAGGATTTATCAGGACTATTGGCTATCCATCCTACACAATATACAGGCATTGCAGGTTCTGATAATTGTGTACCACAGGACCCTTTCTACCATTTTATTTCTTCTGTCCCGTGTTATTTCCTCCTTCAGCTTCATCTTCTTTTTTCCGATTTTTTTTTGACACGGTAACCCTACTTGTTGAACAGAACCTCCACCTTTTTCTACATTCGCCGTAGCATCGACACATTGCTAACTAGAAGCTGTATAAAACATCACATTCCCAATTCAGTAATTTAAAATACCCTCACACCACAGGTTAAGGACAATACACAATGGATACTAAAACTTAACATGTTCCTTCAATTTGAATCAAAAGTACCATAAATACAATGCACCACTAAACAAGACGACCTATCTGTGGAACCTTTCCACAGTGCATCGTACTGAAATCCTTCGCAGCTTTAACACGCCTACGATCAAACTAACTGTGAAAACGTTCTACAGACGGATATGATTAATGTGGTTTCAAATACAGTCTGACGCGCAGGTTACATTGTACACGGAGACCTACAAGCAATTTCAGAGCTTGTTGTAAAGAGTGAGAGTTAAAATTAGCAGCTTGATGTGTGACATTGTGTATGCAATTTGCGTTGCGCGGGATTGGTTTGTGATGCGTTTGAATTGGGTTAAATGCGTTTAACAACTGTTTTAAGTGATTCATTGTCTTGCAAATTCATAATACAGACGAATTAAGTATTCCGTTACAAATGCGAATAAAGAATTAGGTCAAATAATTGATACTTTCAAAACGTTCCCAATTTGGTCGCGGAACGTCCGTCTAGGGCCTAGATTTTAGGCCTTCCCCTCCAAACCACTCATTAACACTCCCCATGTCAATGTATTCAGTTAATCTTCTTTCATCCAACCTTTGTCCTAGTCACTATAAAGTGAGTCAAGTAAGTAAAGTAGTCTCTGCCTACCCCTGTGAGAAACAGGCGTGTCGGTATGTATGTATGTTATACTTAGAATGTGGACGTAGTAGCTGATTAGTTTAACGACATTTATTGGTATTTATTTGGTAAATCCCAGGGGCCTTACTGTGACGTCTTAATGCAATTTAATTCCGACTCAGTTCAGGTTTTAGCTGTCATTTTTAGTAAGGATCTGACAGCGAGCCTAAACTGAACCGGAATTGAATCGCATTAAGACGTCATGGTAACTCCCGAGGCCTTCATAATTTGCTCACCCAATGATGGAACATTCTGGAATAATTTTTTGACTACTGCTGGTCTGGGAGCAAAGAAAGAACAGAATGTACCAGTTGCTTTTCTTCCCGCACAGATGATAAAAACTAGAGATTGCTAAAACCGTAGAGATGAAAAAACCGGTTTTTAACCTCATTGCAGAATCAAAAACTGGTTAGCCGGTTTTTAACCGGTTTTCATTATTTTCTTCAATTTTACTCAAATCATCATTTAATTATCTCGACGTTCTTGCTTCTTGGAATAAAGTTTTGCTAAGTTTATAAACTAACCAAGCCAGCATTAGTTCAGCAGAAAATTAAACAAGTTTGTTTTGATCTACTGAAACTTCCAGATGTCAAGAATATTAAGAAAATGCGTTTTAAATGCTGTAAAATATAGATAGTAATAATATATAATAAGTCTGAATATTGAACAAAACAGTTTTAGTCTCACTGTAGTATATAGGATGAAATAATCAACTTATAATAGTTTTTATTTCTTTCAGTTTTAATCCGGTTTTTCGCCATAACCAAAAAAAATCCGTTTTTCGGTTAACCGGTTAACCGGGTTGCACTCCCTAATAAAACCCATTAAAGGAAAGAGCGAAAATCTTAGGAATCGTGTCATAGGCTATGCGGTTAGCAACCCATCACTATTTGATTCCCCTTTCCACCTTCCCACAATCATGCTAAACGTGGCCTTTAAAATTGTAATTCTAATATACCTTGTATACAAGTACATAACAATAAAACATACAATTAATAGTACTCTACTCTATCTCAATGGCGACAGGAAGATTCACCGGAAGCAAAAATAATAATGATTAATTACAGTAATTCAAAGGCCATCGTAGTTCCTAGCAAAATATTGTTAGTCAATTATTATACACACGCTAAAAGGTTTTAGAATAATCGTGATTCAGAATATTATAAATAAATGGCACCTGGTCATTTGCGGTGAACAAGCTTCCCATTGGAATATTAATATTGACATTCATATTGTTGGCGACAGCCAGCCTTTTTATAGTTTTTATTGTATTTTGTATTTTATTCTTTTTTATACTGTTGCGATATTGTTTTGTGTATGTCAGTGTGTATTTTTTACGTCACGGTGTCACTTTCTATTAAAACAGCTAAAAAGCTCTAAAGTGGATTTATTTTAGAATAGTATAGTAGCAGGCACCTTCGGGTGTCCAACAAATGGTCCTTCGAACCGGATCAGAACTCTTTGGTGAAAAAGCCTTCAGCGCCACCTACCGTAAAACAACCGAAGTTCTCTTGTAGATTCTGTCAAAAAGACTACCATGACTTAGCTGAGTGTAGGGAGTTTCAGTTGCTTCATGTTGACGATAGATGGCAATGGGTTATTGAAAATAAATTTTGTAGGAAATGTTTAAACAAAGGTGGACATTTATACAAAACGTGTAAAGCTGATTGCAAGGAACCTATCTGCAACCGTAAATTTAGTCACCATACTCTGCTTCATTTGTCTAAGCAGACCAACCATGTTTCGCGGACCACAGGCGCAGACTCTGTTCTAGCACCGTCCGACGCGAACGATGGTGCCGCTAACCTAAGTTCTGACGAGGTCGTTGCACATACGTCTTCCCGACTACTTAGTGGTCGTTGTCATCCGTTGCTGAAAGTAATCCCGGTAACAGTCAGTGGACCACTCGGATCTGTGGATGTATATGCCCTGCTGGATGACGGCTCAACGGCTACTATAGTAGATGCAAAAGTAGCGCAACAGATCGGATCTGTAGGACCCAAAGGTCATATTAGAGTTAATTGTATAGGCGGCCTTTTCAAAAATTCGGACGTATCATTTGTAAATTTAAACATTAAAGGTAAACACACCGACAAATCTTTTAACATTTGCAATGTTCGGTCTTTGTCTAACTTAGACATAAATACCTGTCAGTCAATTTCCTCGCCTGATATTTCGCAGTATAGTTATTTATCGGACTTGGTTAAAGAGCTGCGTTACGATCAAGCGAAACCTTCATTGATCATCGGGGTTGACAACTGGCACCTGAGTATTCCACTTGCGGTTCGTCGTGGTACTAAATCACAGCCAGTTGCCACTCGCACTCCTTTGGGTTGGGTTTTGTATGGATTTCCTTCCAATAAAACCAAGTCAGTTGACTTCGTAAACCACTGTGTTTTCGAGGAAGGCAGATCCATAGAGACTCCCATTAAGGAAAATTACCAGTACTTAGATGCCTCACATGCCATTGTAGATAATCATATCAATATGGACGATTATCTCGGAAGGTTAGACGATGGCGACAAAGCTGTTCGTCTAGCAGCCGATAGAGTCAAGGTGCACAGCTTCGCAGGCATCAAGACGAGATCGTGGGTGTCCAATAAACCTGAAGCTTTGTCTCTACCGCCACCTGAGCTGTGCAGCTTCACGTCATCACAAGTAGGTTGGAGTCCATCATTAGTAGGACTTATAATCTTTTGGTCTAATTTAACGACTGTGATTAAATGGTTGCGCAGCGACACTCGCACGTTTAAGCCTTTTGTGGCGCATAGGGTTGGTGAAGTCACAGATATTACCGACATCGCTAATTGGCGTTACGTCCCAACCTCCGATAATGTTGCGGATGACGCTACGCGCCCTAGCTCATCAAAATTTGTCACGTCCGCTCGCTGGTTCACCGGACCCTCATTTCTACTAGAGCCATCACATACTTGGCCAAGTGAACCGTCGAGCAAGGTCCCGTTATCTCGGGATGAAGAGGTGAAACGATCCGTTCTACCCGAAGTAGTGGGACAAATCAACGTCCAACCGCAGGAACTACCTTTACCGGTTGTTGCGGACCATTCAAAGTTTTCAGAGTGGTTACGTTTAGTCCGTGCTACGGATCGCGTGCATCAATTTATTAATTTAGTTCGGCTGCGTTTGAGTTTGAAACGTCAAAATTCTAAATTAAATTTCAAGAAAGAAGTTTCAAGATCGAAGAATCTCAATCCTTTGAATGCGGATCTCCTTGAAGAAGCTGACAAAAGACTGTTTTTAAAGTCTCAACTAAGAGATCATGATTTTCATGGGTCTTTAGACAATCTTCTTCTGCTCGTCGGGAGGATTCCACGTGCTCAAGGCGTGGATATTGAACCAAGCCAAACTCATGCAAACAACAAGACTGAGGTAGTAAACCAACTGAGGTGCATATTCTATGCGGTGCAACTGAGGCCATCTGTGAAGAAACTTGCAAAATGTTATTTCTTTTGTCGAATGAAGAAGGCTCTTCCGCTGACGCCTTTGACCAGAGACCTTCCTGAAGCGCGACTTTCTCATCATCTAGAACCCTTCAAAAATGTCGGCCTTGATTATTTCGGTCCTGTCGCCATCAGTGCTGGTAGAAGTCATGATAAACGCTATGCCTCTGTTCACCTGTTTAACTGTTCGAGTGATACATTTGGAGATCATAGCAAGCTTCACGAATTCGGCTACATTGACATTAAAGAAATTATGTCGATACACACCTCCCTATCCAGTGGCTCAGTTCAAGGCCGTGGATCTTGGTTTTTTTATGGCCGATGGATCCCTTCCCAGAAGGACATGGCCACGAGGCAGAGTAATCGTCATGTACCCCGGTTCAAAGGGAATAATGCGATTTGTTGACTTGGCAAGAAAAGGTGGAATTTTGCGCCCTCTAGTTAGAAAACTGGTGCCTCTACCTACTGTCGCCTAGTATACTGGTGCTTTGCACCGCGGGGCGCCATGTTGGCGACAGCCAGCCTTTTTATAGTTTTTATTGTATTTTGTATTTTATTCTTTTTTATACTGTTGCGATATTGTTTTGTGTATGTCAGTGTGTATTTTTTACGTCACGGTGTCACTTTCTATTAAAACAGCTAAAAAGCTCTAAAGTGGATTTATTTTAGAATAGTATAGTAGCAGGCACCTTCGGGTGCCCAACACATATTATAAAACCTCCATTTTGCAAGCCTCCAACAGAATTTCGCAGTCTTTGTCTTTAATCTACTTTTTAGCATATGTTAAAGGAAATATCTAAGAAGCTGATCAACTGCAGTTTCCTCGCACAGGGAATTAGTATTGCAATAGCGCGGGGAAATGCTGCCAGCATCTTTGGCTCAATGCCGCGGGGGAGTAGGTACGTTTTTAGATTTATTTTACACATAAATCATGTCTCTATCCCTTACGGGGTAGATAGAGCCTTATGTAAGAAAATCTTAAGGCCACGTTTAGCATTATTAAGGGCGTATAGGTGGAAAGGGAAATCAAAATAGTGATGGGTTGCTAGCCGCATCGCCTATAACATGATTCCTAAGACTTTCGCCCATTCCCTCGATGGCCTTTTACCGTCTGCGCGGGTAGAGAAGCAACTGGTAAATTCTATGTTTTTTCTTTGCTCCCAGACCAGCATGGAAGAAAGATTTATTTTAGTTTTAGTTTAATTAATATATATTGTAATCCTACTAATATTATAAACGCGAAAATTTGTAAGTATGGATGGTTGTTTGTTACTCTTTCACGTAAAAACTACTGAATGTATTTAGATAAAATTTGGAACAGAGATAGCTGATACCCTAGATTAACACATAGGCAATTTTTTATCCCGGAAAATTGCATAGTTCCCGCGGGATAGCGAAAGCTATTTTTTCCAGACGAAGTCGCAGGCAGCAGCTAGTACACTTATATTTTTATATTTAAGTAATTACACATTAAGTTTTACTAACTAAAAATAAATGTAGGAGGTACGTAAAGGACATATTTATTTGTTTGCAGCATGTTTATAAAAACCTTCAAGTACTTCCGAATAAGGAAACAGTTATTACGACACATGTTTTGTCATGTCATCGTTGATAGTTGCAGTAAAGATGTCTCGGTTATTCATAAGGATAGCACTTGTAATATTAATATTGACATTAGCAACGTACCTAGAATACGTGCATCCTCCGACATGTTTGCCTCAGGCTCTGACTTCCTAGATGCAGTTAGTGTTTTGTTCTGACATTATTCTCGACTTGGGGACGTCCACAGGAAAAATGTGTTCTAACAACGATATTCTCTTCAAGTTTATTCTGAGGCGAAGGGCACTTAGAAATCTATGCACTTAGATATGATGAATGAATGATAGAAATGAAGCACTTAGAAATGATGTGTCTATCAACCCATCACTATTTTGATTCCCCTTTCCACCCAACGCCTACAATCATGCTAAAATGCTCTTCAGGTCTTGTTACCTTAGGCTCTGTCTACCCCGTAAGGGATACAGACGTGATTTATGTTATGTATGTATGAAAAATTCGAACGCTTACCCACCTGCTATGGGTGGTATAGTATAGCACGCGTCACGGAATGACGAGGGTCCGGGTTCGATTCCCGGCCATAGCTTTACTTTTCGGATTTTTCTGTGTCCTAATTTTCTGTGTCGTTTAGAAATTTTATGTATGTATGTACCTATGTAATATTCCGGAACAATTTTAAGATACCTTGTAAGACATCTTTCCTAGGACATGATTGTGATCGCTGCGCTTGACATGCAATCATAAGTTGATCTGTTCTCTCATAGATATTATACGAAGTCACGTGTCTGGTTAGCTGGTCATGTATGACCAACAACATAAGACCTCTTTCCCTGTACAATGCCTGCGAGACAACAGGTCAAGTTATGATTGCATTTAGAGCGAACGAAATTCTCAAGAGTAACGCACCCTTATCAAACTTTAGAATGCGTTTGCGCAGTTCCGATTGGAATAACCTTACTTTTTCTGAGAAAGTCCCATTGTTCAGCTGAGGCGTGAAATTTGATACGTTGCCGGAAAGCAATGGAACCTTGTCGTTCGCAATGTCAGCGGATCTACAGAGCTGCCTTCCTTATTGCGCTAATAGGGTGTAAGTAGCATGGATAATCTATTGATTATTTAAATTTCGAAGGTGAATGGAACAGCTACCCTTCTCCTGTTGGAGTGAGAGGGGAAAGTAATACACACAAATTCATATTAATCACGTCGCTATCCCCTACGGGTTAGACAAAGCCTAGCAAGGAAAGAAGAAACAAAATAGTGATGGGTTGCTAGCGGTATGATTCCTAAGATTTTCGCCCATACTAAGAAAGGGATAATAATTTGATAAATCTACAAATATATACTTAAGCCAAATTATTTATTTCCAGTACATACATACATAAATCACGTCTTTATCCCTGACGGGGTAGACAGAGCCTAAGGTAACAAGACGGTCTTGTCAAGACCCAAAGGCCACGTTTAGCATGATTTTAAGCGTATGGCTGTACTTTACTTACCAGTACTTACTAGAAATGACAGTAGATAGTAGATAATACTGACAGACAGATATACCAAGACATGGACAAATTATAAAAGTTGTTTGTTAATTACGGAATAAGAAAAAAGCAAGGGTGGTAGGTAACTCAAGCCATACTGTCCTACGCACTCGGAATCACAATAGCATACGTCATTTTCTTTCTGTCAAGTGTGATATAGGATGAAGGCAGAAGGAGATAGTGATTGCGATTGCGAGCGCTCGCGCGTTAGACAATGTGGCCTCCTGATTTATTGAAATCTCGTTTACTTCGTGTTAACGTTACGTTTAAAACAATTAACACGTAATCGGCTCTCAGTGACCCAGTAACCGAGGGCTTTATTGTGTAAATTTATTGCTATCGCTATTGCTATTAGATTGCTTTCACAATTTTAATAAATTTTTCGACGATCTGAGTTGTGTTTTGTGATTCTGATAAGTAATAAATATTGGGGGTAGTAGGCCCTTGTGGAAGCCGCCCGTAGCAGAGCATGAGCTACAGTTTTCCATCGCGTGGTTTGGCGTGGAGAATTAGACAACTGGCAAAATTACTGCCCCATGGGGTATGCATCTTAGCTTTTCAGACTGGTACAGTCATCTGGTTTTTTTAGACAGCACTATCCATCGTCACTTAACTTAAAAAGAAAACAAAATCTACACAATAGGAAATGCATCTCTCATCTTAGCATAAACGTACAGTCAGAAGCAGTGCCGTTCTTTAGTAAAGTTTTGGAAATTAACCTAAACATTAGAATATAGCCTAAGATCCCGATATAAAACGACCTTCACCGAGATGTTTATTTGATGAAACGTATTTTATATTTTACTAGCTTTTGCCCGCGGCTTCGCACGCGTGAACCATGAGCATTTCAAAGAACCTAGCAATTCAGCAAGCGAGCAACCAAACCTGCAAGCCTTCAAGCATGTAAGTATGCAAGCAGGCATGCAAGCCTTCAAGCATGTAAGTATGCAAGCAGGCATGCAAGCAGGCATGCAATCAGGCAAACAAGCATGCAAGCAAGTGTGCAAGCAAGCATGCATGCAAGTAAGCACCCATGCAAGCATGCATGCAAGCAAGCGTGCAAGCAAACATGCATGCAAGTAAGCACCCATGCAAGCAAGCATGCAAGCATGCATGAAAGCAAGTATGCAATCAAGCATGCAAAGCAAGGACTCAAGCAAGCATGCAAGCAAGTCCCCCCGCATAGCCCCGCTGCCTTAATTTTTCTGAAACTGTAAATATTGCAGGATTTTTATAAAACAAACCTAACCTAACCTATAGGGCTGTCCTAAAATACATCCTAAATAGCTTTTGCCCGCGACATCGTACGCGCTAAGATGTAAAATGAAAAAATAAGTTTTTTCCCGTTCCCGTGGAAATTTTGAGGAGTGCTTTCGGAGTACACTTAAAGCCTTTAAAGAAACACACGTTATAAATGTTAAGTCTCTTTCTTCCGCTGTTTCGTCTGGAAACGTAAAATCCGGTTTTTTCCCGTCCCTGTGGGCGTTTCGGAAAATCGTTTGTTGGTGTTCCCCTACACTCCCGAATAAACCTACGTGACAAATTTCAACTTTCCCCCGCTTTTCGTTTTTCCCGTTTCCGTAAGAATTTCGCCAAAAGCATTTCCCGAATATCTTACGGGAACGAAGAAGAAGAATTTTGGCAAATTATCTCATAATGCTCCCCTACACTCCCGAAGCAACCTACATGCCGAATTTCAGCTTTCTACAACCAGAAAACGAAAAGTCCCGTTTTTCCCGTTCCCGTGGGAATTTCGGGAAATCCTTTTGTAGCGCTCCCCTACACTCCCCAAGGGAAATTGAAGGCCAAATTTCAATTTTATACGACCAGTAAAACGAAAAATCGATCCCGTAGAACTGAATACATAAATCCCGTTTTTATCCCGTGGGAATTTCCAAAAAGCATTAGAACTTTATTTTACTATTATAATCACCTACTTCTATGCCAAATTTGAAGAGTCTAGTAATTATAGTTCATAGGATTTCGTTAAACTGAATATATAAATCCTGTTTTTTTCCTTATCCCGTGGGAATTTCCAAAAATCCTGAAATTAGTTTCTTAGTTTTGTAATCACCTACTTTGGTATCAAATTTGAAGAGTCTAATTATTATAGTTACTGTGATAGCGTCACTCGGAATCGAATATATAATTCCCGTTTTTTCCTTATCCCGTGGGAATTCCCAAAAACCTTTCTTAGCGGATGCCTACGTCATAAGATCCACCTGCATGCCAAATTTCAGCCCGATCCGTCCAGTGGTTTGGGCTGTGCGTTGATAGATCACTATGTCAGTCAGTCAGTCAGTCAGTCAGTCAGTCAGTCACCTTTGAATTATATATATATAGATTTAAAGTCAATAAATATATTGCATATGGGTTGCCTAACAATAGAAGTACCATCTGTAACTGATCGCGTTTCGGAAACAACAAAATACTACGAATACGATCTAAATTATCGTTACCTATTTTTTTTTACAATTTCATTAAATCCAATTTAGTGCAAAATCTTTATGAAAATTATCTATCTATTTTAAGTACATATTTTGGCGCCCCTTCTCTACCATTTCCAATCTTTACATTTGTAAGTAAACAAAAAAGCTGAAGCAGAAGGCAGACGAAGTGCAAAAGAAGCAAAGGAAACAAGGCCTTAAGGAGGGCGTATAGGTGGAAAGGGGAATCAAAATAGTGAAAGGTTGCTAGCCGCATCGCCTATAACGTGATTCCTAACATTTTGGCCCAGGTCCATATTAATGATAATGCTAGTGGAGTAGCAAAGTAAATGTTTTTTGTTAAAGTAAACGTGTACTTGGCTCTCTCCGGCGTAAAATCTCTGAATTGACGACCAGATAGCCTAGTGGTTAGTGACCCTGATTATGAAGCTAGAAGTCCTGGGTTCGAATCCCGGTAGGGGCAGACAGTTGTATGATGAATACCAATGTTCGTGCCCAAGTCATGGATGTTGTACATACGTATTTAAGTGTGTATTTATCTACATTATATAAGTATGTTAATTCGTTGCCTGGTACCCATAGTACATACAAGCTTTGCTTAGTTTGGGCCTGGGTCAATTGGTGTAACTTGTCCCAAGATATTTATTTTATTTAATATCGTTAAACTGTTTACCCCGTAAGGGATAAAGACGTGATTTCTGAGTGTGTGTGTGTAAACTTCAAAGCGATCCCGTCTAATTGCTATCAATAGCAATAACCAATACGGAACTAGTCGCCGCGTTATGTGCGTCTTACGCGAGGCTATATTCACCCTTAATGGGTTCAAACACGCAAATAATATTTCATAATTAGTAATTAAATGTATAAATTAATTATTACAATATTACCTATAATTACGTCTACAAATACATTAAGCACCAATTGACTTGGATTCTAAGAAAGTTTCATTAAAACAAAAATATATTAAATTTTCCTAACAATTCCGCCCTTTCCTTCGGTGGGTTTTTACCATCTGCGCGGGAAGAGAAGCAACTAGTACAGTCGAGGGCATAAATATCGGCACAGCCATCATGTCAAATATATGTCTCACCGGCCTTATCCATACTAATATTATAAAGATATCATGTTATAGGCGATGAGGCTAGCAACCCATCACAAATTTGATTCCATTTTCCACCTATACGCCCACAATCTTGCTAAATATGGCCTGTAGGTCTTGTTACCGTAGGCTCTGTCTACCCCGTAAGGGATAAGACGTGATTTGTGTGTGTGATTTGTGTATATTATAAAGAGGAAAAATTTGATTGTTTGTTTGTTTGTTTGCATTGAATAGGCTCCGAAACTACTGAACCGATTTTAAAAATTCTTTTGCCGTTAGAAAGCTACATTATCACTGAGTGACATAGGCTACTTTTTACCGCGGGAAAATACCTAAGCTGTGGACGGAAGGCTAGTTGTTTATATAGATGTTATTGACGTCTTGGCAACGTACATAAATATATTATTTATGCCCTAGGCCAGGGCTGGCGAACCAGTGGCACGCGTGCCACTGTTGGCACGCTTCAAAATAATTTGGGCACGCCAATAATAAAAAAAGGTTTATTTTTGTCCGTTAAATCACCAGCTTAAGATTTAGGATGAAATAGGGCGGAAAACGGGCAATGTGGTCATATGATGGTAAAATAACAACACACTATTAAGACAACAGGGTTATTTGTGAAAAAATGGCACGTCCACCAAAAAAGGTTCGCCACCCCTGCCCTAGGCTGTACTCGTATGTAAATGTGTATGTATGTCCAGGCGTAACTACTCAATGGCTTAACCGTTAGAGATCTTGATGGCACGAGTGTCATTGGGTACAATTTTTTTTTTAATTCAAAATGGCGGATTTTACGCGCTTAAAAGTGCGTTCTAAAAAAGATTTTTTTTCCAGGATAATTCTCATTGAATATTATTTTCCTTTCAAATGACCTTCTTTCTTCTTCTTTCTTCTTTTCTGTTGTAGTAGGACTATTTTTTTAAACAATCGATGGACGTATGAGAGTGGTCACAATAGATAACTCTCTCCAGGCAGATGTTATGCATATATTTAAGCATATATTTGTGCATATATTTAAGTTCTTTTTTTGTGATTTGTCTCTGTTTGTTTATATTTGTACAATAAAGCATTTACTTACTTACTTACTTATTTTAAAATGTACTTGCATTGCCCTTGTGTACCGAATTTCAAGTCAATCAGACTCGGATTCAAATGTGACTTGCAAGATTTGGACCACACTAACGCGGCAAGTTTAATAAAATATTATAAAAATGGCCAAGAATTATTGCCAGTCAATATTCGTATTTCTGTTATATAAGATACAAGGTTAAAAAATACGTATTTTTAAACTTGTATCTACGATGTTCAAGCTATGCAGTGGCGGACTAAGCCCGTCAGAGGCCCGGGGCGACAAAACTAAATGAGGCCCCCAGCTTAAAAAAAAAACGCGGAGGCATTTGGGGCCCCCCAAAGACCGGGGGCCCGGGGCGGGCCGCCCCTTCCGCCCCCCTGTTAGTCCGCCACTGAAGCTATGTCGAGCAAATTTGATCAAAATTTATCACGTGGTTTTACCAAGCATAGACAGCAAACTGATAGAGATACTAGTAACTTTCACATGTATTTATATTATTAGTATGGATTTAGTATAATTAATACAAAAAGAAATCGCATGCATCAAAAATACATAAAACAAACGATTATGACAATCTTTCTATACAGTGTAGTATATAGTATCGAGGGAATGGGCGAAAATCATAGGAATCATGTTTTAGGCGATGAGGCTAGCAACCGATCACTATTTTGATTCCATTTTCCACCTATACGCCCACAATCTTGCCAAATGTGGCCTGTAGGTACCCGCCTTAGGCTCTGTCTACCCCGTAAAGGATAAAGACGTGATATGTATATCTATGTATGCAGTGTAGTGCTTGGGCCCCCGTTGATGTCTTTTGTGCGACCGAACTAATTAACTAAAACTTAAACTAATCACATACATTGGCCTGAAATAATCGAATCCTCAATAAAAAAATAACTTAAAAATAAATTCAAATCGAACGGTTTTAACTTTACTCCACTGACTTTAAAGTACCTACTACGTCCATCGTTCTTTTACCTTTCAAATTAGATATTCCAATAAATACTTTCAGGCCAGCTCTCTTTCAAAAATAATCAAAACACATCCCCCCTTATTCATAAACGCTCTATAGGCTTCAGAAGCCTATAGAGCGTTTATGAAAAAGCGGAATCTGCTAACTTAGCAGTCGTTTATCCTTATCTGTGAAAGGTAAATGTCAAAGTGACAGATAAGGACAAACGATTGCTAAGTTAGCAGAAGCCTACAAAGAGATGAATAAGGGGGATCGTCTCTTCATACATCTCAAATTAAATAAAAAGTTCCAGGGTCTACTTTTACCACAGCTGCACCATTCTCCACCAGTCAGTATGATTTCAGAATTCCAAATTCAAATCGCAAATTGACCACTTAAAAACGTCCAATTAAAAAAAAGTTACTGGCAAGCGGCAGCTTCGATTTCAAAAGTCGTCTCCAATTTTCAAAAAGCTCCAAGCTTTAACTTTACTGCAGCTACAGAATTCGTCACCAGCCAGTACGATTTCAGAATTCCAAATTCATATGACAAACTGACCACTTCCTTGACGTCCAATTAAAAAAAAGTTACTGGCAGCTTCGTACGTCATCTTCATCTTCGATTTTCAAAAAGCATGTTCCAACTCCACTTTAGTCTTTACCCCACCTAGCCATTCGCCCGTCAGTTTGCGTCCTGCGATCGCTCGCGTCGGTCGCGCGCGCGGCATTAGTTTCACAAGAAAAATTGTGCCGCGAGCGTGCAGTGGGCCTGTGTTGTGTGTATGGCTTGCAAGTGTGACGTGATATTGTACCTGTACTGTGCACCGGGACCTCCTTGCTGACTGAGTTTTTGGAATAAAGTAAGTTCCAAACTTTTTTGATCGTAAATAAAAAATGGAAAAATTGGTTAAAAGTACCAAAAAAAACCAGAAGTCGTTTTGAGATTGAAAAAAAAATCAAGTAAAGAAAGAAGTCATTGTACCTACCTACTTGTCATTAACAAACTATAATAATTTTTAATTCTAAAATGAAACCGTAAATAAATGCCCGAAACTAATCTAAGCGTCAATGAGAGTTTACCTTGTTTTCGTCTAGTTTCTAAACTTGTAGCGTAAAAATTTAAAATGAACAGTTTTGATACTTACTAATTTTATACATACACAAAAAAAGTTTTACAAAAATCAATCACTTATTATGTAAAACAGTATATTGGCACATAACTCATTCAAACCCCAAAGGTCATGCGCAATTGGTGTCACTTTGGTATAGTTATACCGAAATATATTTTATTATAATATATAGTTATACCGAAATATTTTTCGAATGTGCATTGAAATAAAGCGCAAATTGCCAGTCATTTTGCAAAGGTATTTCATAATAACAGACTAAATTAGGAGCAAAATTAACGATTCGCAATTTAAACTAATAAACCATTAGTATCCAATTACACCAAAGTAGGTTACCACATTATCTGGTCTAATAAGATTGTTCATTAAAATTGCACAAACCAAATCACTCAGAGACGATAATGAATTTTAAATGCTTAATAGATCCCTAATTTGCTGTATTTTGTTTTTCCGTAGCAAATATACTGTAAAAGTCTCAATTATAGAAAAAAATGAACTGTAAGGATAACAAAAAGAAAAGAAAAAGTTTTTAAATTCAATTTAAAATGAAAGGAAAGGTCTTGATACTTGCAAATTTTTTAAATAACATTACTTGATAAGGTAACTAAAATGTCGTAGTTGATAGTACTTATGTATAGTTAGTTACATTTGTTTGTCGGAAACCTTCAAGCCGACAGTTGAATGGTGTCAAAAACAATAGCAAACAGTTTTTGTAAACTTTGACAGTAGTAGAACCACGGTACTCAATCTCACAAATCAGGAATACTTAGACTCTATGTTAATGCCCATTAGAGTCATAGCGTGTGTAATAATGTCTTGGCCACGGGGCGTGATCGTAGGACCTTGGAATTTTAATTCTAAGACAATGTGTTTTGATGCATTTTTGCATGGCGCCGACGTTAGAAAATAGACGTTTGAAAGGAGTAGATTTACGAGTTTAGTATCGTATCGTAACGCAGTTTAAAATACTGCATTGTACTAGTATTTGAAACCTTGCCGTTATTACTTTAGAGTTCTATTTGGGTAGTCATATAATTTGCTTAGTCCTAAAGAAATATCTAGTAATATAATAATATTAATAAATATAATACAAATAGGATCACTAATAGGAATACAGTTAATTTAGAAATTATTTGTTAAATTTTCAGCAACATGATATTATAACTACAATAAGTGGACATAAATACATAGATAACACTAACCAAGTATCCAAAGTCATAATAAAAGCCACACAAGCAACTTACGCAATACCTATAGAGTTAAAAAACGGAAAGTGCTTGCGAAAACTTGTGTGTCTGTTAGACTACGTCACACCTGCTAATGAACTGCTTATTATAATATTTGACGGAAAAAAAATGTCGCCGCGCTATCGTGCTAATATCAATACTGGTATTCAGATTTATACTAAAGTGAACAAGTGGATTGGATCTGTTTGTTTGTTGTCTGAAGTAATTGTGATTAAAAAGAGAAAAAAGGAGGAAGAAGAAGGAAGAGATCCATTTTAGGGATAAGTTCGCCTTTGTGCATTTGTGTTGTCCTGTATTCATATTTTTCTTGTGTTTTATGTACAATAAAGAGTTATACATACATACATACATTAGAAAAACTTGGATCACATTTGATTGTCATAGGATATTTTATTTTAGGCAATACTACGCTAAGATATAATAATGAAGCCTCTGCTCTGTACTTTGGATTTAAACTCGTATAGCCAACCATACAACTTTGTCAAAATTTTACAGCAAAATTTTACCTAGGTAATCTTTTTTTTTAATAATGACAATCTTTGTCTGCTAAAAGAAAATTAAAAACAATAGAAATGCTACTATGTTGCAAAAGACTAATCAATCTGTAAGTATATTGCCACACAAGAAGCAAAGAATCTCATTTAATAAAATTAAGTAAATTTTTTCCTTTTTTTCTGAATTCGACTTCAAGCGTGCAAAATACCGAATGTCTAGGTAATTGTGTAAAAAATATTATATAAAGTATCAAGATAATTTGTAGTCCATTTCCTAGTGAACAAGTAGACCGTAATTGATACTGATAATTGTTAAAATTATTAAGCAACAGCAAATAAAAACTATTTAAAACCTCACTTTGCCTCGCAGAGAGAATCAGGTGTTCGATAACTGAGGCTATAAAATGGTTCGATTTAGCAATGGATTTGAAATAGCTACAGAAATTTGAATATTTATGAGATCCTTATGCTGACGTTAGAGGTGCTGTCTGTGTGTTATAATCAGAACAAAATTTTACGAAATTATTTTTGCACATTTTTGTCACTCTTTTTTTTGGTTGGTACTTATTAATTCTTACACAATGCATAACTAATAAAATAAAAAAATGCTAAAGGGAAATTAAAAACAAATTAAAAACTAAACTAATACTAATCTTAAAAAAAATAATTGAAAAAGGAGGGGCCCCCGTGACATAGTACCTACCACAGAAGCTGGCAGCATTCCCCCTTTTGACAGCGATACTAATACTAATACACTGTCCTAGGAAGCTGCCAGCTCTGCGGTCACCCGTAGCGTCTATTAGCCTCTTTAACATATCTTTGAAGAGGCTATTAGCGCTAGAACCCCATGGACCAAGAGTCTCTACACCGAAAGGGACAAAGTTATATTCGGTGCTGAGACCCCTACATTTATTTATCTTGCCTTCTTAAACATAGTTATTAGACTAACTATTTTGATTTGTATTTGATTGTTTGTTTTACGAAACTTGCTACAATTGCTATTTCCCTTTACAATAATAAGTTTAAATAAAATAGTAGAAACAAACGCTCCCTGTTTAAGAAAAAAAAAGAGGTTGGTTTCAAGCTAACTGATTAGTTGTTTAATAATAATGTTGTTTATAATTAAAAAGAAAGAACATTCTACTCGCCATGGTAAGTCTGAGATCTTCCTAAATCGAAACTAGCCGGTTCATCCCCGACCTCGTGGGTTTAAACTGTTGTAAGATCCGACATTTGTTTGCGCCCGAGTCGCGGGCGTCATGTAGTTTGAAAACAAAACGACATATATTTGAATATTTATTAGCTTACCGAGAACGGGCTTTACCGATTTAAAAATGAGTGTCCAATCCGGTCCGACCAGAATGACAACCTCTGAACTTCTGTCGGTTTAAGGTCTTATTTTCACTAATATCTTCGCGACACGCGACGAAACAACTTTTATATGCGATAATAATGTGACAGCTCCGAATTTAGCTATTCATTATTATACAAGGTGTATTAGAATTTCCAACGTGAAACTACCGTGAGATTCAATCATTCATCAGAGATTAAATATTACACGAACAGATAACTCGCCCAACCACCCAAACTGACCCAACCAGCAGGCCTCTATTTCACTTATTCGACAATTGTCGGTGACAAGTGACAATTCGAATTGCAATGCGTGGTCAATATGAAGCCTAGCGGCGTAGATTCTCGTCGAGCTTGTAATGTATACAGAATTTTACTGTGAAAGTCACAATTATGAAATAGAGCCTGCTGAAGTATCCTAGTAAGTAAGTAAGTAAGTAAATGCTTCATTGTACAAATATAAAGAAGCAGAGACAAATCACAAAAAAAGAACTTAAATATATGCACAAAGGCGAACTTATCCCTATAAGGGATCTCTACCAGTTAACCTTTGAGTAAATGAGAGGAGCATTAAGCGAGAGACCGACAAAGAGTGAGTTTAAAATATCCATATAAGATATGTATATAAGATGTGTATGTGTAGGTATGTATGTATAAGATATGTAAGTGTGGTGTAAGATTATCCATTACCTAATAGTACGCGTAGTACTGTAAAGACTAATTACCCCCTATTGTTAAATCTGGAAAAGAATATTAAAATACCAAAGTTATAATCTAAAGTGCATTTTCTTTAGTAAATTAATACCCCCTTATTCATAAACGCTCTATAGGCTAACTTAGCAATCGCTTGTCCTTATCTGTCACTTTGACATTTACTTATCACAGATAAGAACAAACAATTGCTAAGTTAGCATAAGCCTACAGAGCGTTTATGAATAAGAGTAGTCTACAGTGCCGTCTGAGCTACATCTTCACAGTTGCCCCATGCTATAAAAATACATACACATACACAAATCACGTCTTTATCCCTTACGGATTAGACAGAGCCTAAGGTGGCAAGACCTAGGCCACGATTAGCAAGATTGTGGGCGTATAGACAGCAAAAAATGGAATCAAAATAGTGATGGGTTGCTAGCCGCATCGCCTATAACATGATTCCTATGATTTTCGCCCATTCCCTC
Source organism: Pandemis corylana (assembly GCA_949127965.1). Taxonomy (NCBI): domain Eukaryota; kingdom Metazoa; phylum Arthropoda; class Insecta; order Lepidoptera; family Tortricidae; genus Pandemis; species Pandemis corylana. Next base: position 6,177,739 of record OX421871.1, read on the forward strand.
GATGGGCTTTTACCATGTGCGCGGGAAGAGAAGCAAAAAAATGCTATAAAAAAGTTTGCAAAATTCTGACAGCGGCACTTGGTGAACATACGAGAACGCATAGCGTTAACAGTGCACCAGTTGGCTTAGGAACATCTGAGAAACAACGCTTGGTATCAACTAAATAAATACTTGTTTACATGCGACAACAGATGACTTGTGAGCAACCGGAGACGTTTGTTTGCTTGTCTCTACTTACATCATCCTTGCGTATACTCAGCTAAACCGTTTCACAGCGAATGTTAGTGTGTGTAGATTTTGATTGCAAATATTGTATTTTCTACTTTTTTCTAGCGACGAAACCAAACTAACTACTTCATCAAGTAGGTTTAACCACAAAGGTTTTAAAAATGATTTACCTACTAATATTACTAGCTGTAGTTATCTCTGTCTGCACAGAACCCCGTGGGAACTATGTTATTTTCCGGGACTAAATCTATCTCTATAACAAATTCCAACTAAATAGTTTAAGTGGTTTATGCACGAAGATGTAACAGACAGCCTTTCGCTTTTATAATTTTAGTATGAATGGCTACAACAAAACGTAAATTGTCCTTATACTGCACGTCAGAAAATCACCGCACAAACACTGCTGCTTAGCGAATTAGATAATAAGGTAGCGATCCGGATGTTCTTGGCATAAGGTAATGCCACCGTTACCTCCGGACCATAAGTGTCAGTTATGGTTGATTTTACTCCCTTGTTATATAATCTTTAAATGTTGTCTCGGGTGCACAGGAACCGCAAATAATGAATTTTATGTCTTTGTTTTTCGATAGGGTACAAAAACGGATTTGAAATTTGAATGACTTAATTACCTGATGATTTATTGAAAGTCATCGAACGCGTTGATGTCTAATATATGTCATTTGGCAATGTCGAATGAAGGTCATAGGTTGAACTTGATTTTGCCTAGGGAAAATTATAAAGTGTTATATAATGAAATAGATTAAAGGTACGCTTTGAATAAAAAATGAAGGTGTAAATAATCGGCGAAGTCCTCAAATATTTTGGAGCAACATTAAATTTCAATATTCGTTACACGATAAGGTCAACATCAGAACACACAATTCGTTATAAATTCAATAGCGACTTTTCCATATTCGGGACGTTCAATAAGGTAAAAATATCAGAAGGCACTGATCATAAATATCGGAACATTTGTGAAAAATAAACCTTACGTATATATCCGATGGCGACTGTACCGCTTACAAAGAAATTCAAGCGTCAGAAAATCGTTACAACTATGCGGTAACCAGTCGATATTGGTAATCACATTACCATACACGGTCACCTTAACTAAAGTTATGTTATGTTATATCTACCTCCTAAGGGCACCGTTATGTAGCAAGTAAATTAATCTTACTTTGAAGGTTTGACGTTCACAATGTTAAAATACGCTACACATACGTATACATAGAATACTAGTAGTCTTCTCCAAAGACGTTCGTCGCTATCCCGCGGGTATTAAGCAAAGTTCTCGGGATAAAATAGTGTTATTCCAGACTATAATCTATCTCTATCCCATTTCATCCAGTAGGCTTATTGTCTAACTCGCTCGCAATTGTCATCGTGTTCATTTTGACAGTTCATGTATGAATGTGACAGCTAGCGGATTCCGATGCCCATTGTGGTGCATGAACTGTCAAAATGAACACGATGGCGATTGCGAGCGAGTTAGACAATAAGCCTACAGATCTATTCAGTAGGATAGTACGTGAAAAATTAAGGACCTTGAAGTTGGCAAGTTTTAAGGTTTAAGCTACAAGGTAAGGCTTGTATATTCACTACAATGGAGCAATTACACTCGCAGACTTATCCCTACTTCCCTACTAATATTATAAATGCGAAAGTAACTCTGTCTGTCTGTCTGTTTGATACGCTTTCACACCTAAACTGCCCAACAGATTTTAATGAAATTTGTTACAGAAATAGTTTCAGTCCCGGGAAAGGACATAGGACAGTTTTTATCCCGGAAAATTCGTAGTTCCCGCGGGATAGCGATAAGCGAATTCTACACAAAGAGAGTCGCGGGCCACCGCTAGTACAGATTTGCAAAGGCAGCCGCCATATACGACTACCCGACGGTATTTTTATTCCTGGATCTGCCCTTGTATGTATCGTCCCAAATCTTTTAAGCGAAATACTGTGGAACATACAACAAGCATAACTGGGCTGTTCGAGGCAGTGTCAAACCACAATGCCCGCCTTTCACAACTCCAGCGCAATTCACTGTTGGCGAAAACTGTTGCAAAGTTCATGACTTTTGGTTCAACTTTATTACCCTGCAGTGCAATAAGCACTATTAAATATACGAGTGCAAATCAAAAGTTATTGTGGTTACAGAATAGAACAGTAAGAGGTGTTCAAATGAACTATTTACCTACTAGAAGATGAAGCTGAAATTTAATGTTATGTCTATTACAAACCGAGCTTAGCGTAGAAGAGGTAATCCGGGACAATACAACATAGCTAATTGCTGAAAAATGTAGACACTACTACAAGCTAACAACAAAGATTAAAATTTGTATTTGAGCTTCGCATATTAAGTCGTATGAAAAGTGACTCGTTATTTTTGTTCGTCAGTGCATTTACCTCCATATCCTAAACTGCTCTTATTCATAATATGCTCTCTGCATCGGTAACATTAGGGCAATAGCACACTATATCGAATAAATTACTGCTTTTAAAATAAAAAATGTAACTTAACCAGAGTTACCAGTGTATTTATCCAGCGGATCGCACTTGCGGTCCAAAGGGTTAATGCCGCCAGCGTCACGGGGACCCTGCCGCAGCCAGCAGGATTAGACGGGGTTTTCTTTTTATGACTTTTTTTATTTGTAAATATAGGTTTTTATAGTTATTTTTAGCATAGATCATGTAGGTTTTTAGGTTTAGTGTTTAATTATATGTTGTAAATAAGTATTGTGTTAAGGTGTTATATCCTTATCCTTACTAATATTATAAATGCGAAAGTAACTCTGTCTGTCTGTTACCTTTTCACGCTTAAACCGCTGGGCCGATTTAGTTGAAATTTGGTATACAGATAGTTTGAGTCCCGGGAAAGGACATAGGATAGTTTTTATCCCGGAAAATTGCATAGTTCCCGCGGGATAGCACAGCCCAAACCACTGGAATTTTTCAAATTTAAGGCGGAACAAAGTTCGCCGGGTCAGCTAGTTTCTAATAAAGTACATTGAGAGACTTAACCAGCCTTAATCATATTTATCTATTCTTAAAAAAAACTTATCTTAACATCAACGTGACTTATCTCAAAAAATCGACCCATATAAATATTAATCAGCCTCTAAAGTGTCATCACAGCACGCGCGGAGATAATCGGTGCAGAGACATGACTTCCGCGATGCTTTTAATGTTTCTAGTTTTAACTTATTTTTAATTGGTATATGATTCATAAGGAGATAAGAATAGCTTTAACATTAATCTAGTTCACATTTTGTAAATGTAATATCAGTGGGGTCAATGAACCTTCCTAAGGCGTCCTAATACATACAGGGTGCGTCTAAGTCGTGGACAAAAAATAGTTTTATGTCTAAGTTTTCATTGATAGTAACATTAATTCAGTCAAGATTTTTTTTGCGGCTAACAACCCATCACTATTTTGATTCCATTTTTTGCCATCTTTACGCCCACAATCTTGCTAAACTTGTTCTGTAGGTCTTGCCACCTTAGGCTTTGTCTACCCCGTAACGGATAAAGACGTGAAATGTGTATGTGCATGTATGTGTGTATTTTCAACATGAAACTACCATGAGTCTCAACCATAGTTACACAAACGGAAACAAGTAACTTATTTTAATATGATACGAGTACATTTAGTACCTATCAAAATGAAAAAAGTATATGTAGGTTAATTATTAGCAAAACAGTGAGCCAAATTTCTGCTTAAAATCATCAAAAATTTAGGTTAGAACGGTAATAAAAAACGCGGCTATGCGCGCAGCAGAGCGTTGAGTCTGCGCAAGCGCAGCGTTGGCCAACGTTGAGAAACTGTGGAAACAACGTTACAGTTCAACGTAGGCGGCTTAATATAGTCCAGTGCCAAGTTATTGAACGAATTCTACGGAACTTTGAATTAAAACCAAACCCAACTTTAACGGGACCTTATTACTAAGACTCCAGTGTCCGTCTGTCTGTCTGTCACCAGGCTGTATCTTATGAACTGTGATAGCAAGACAGTTGAAATTTTCACAGATGATGTATTTACCTATCTGTTGCCGCTATAACAACAAATACTAAAATATTTTTTTAACATGTGTGTAAGTAACCAATATAAAATGAACTCGCACTGCCCACATTTTGTTTACGAGGAAGGCTCTGCTAACACTGGGTTTTATAATTCACTTGCCTAATTCGTACGGAACCTCGGTACGCAAGCCTGACTCGGACTTGGCCGGTATTTCGCTATGCCGATGTTTGTAACTGATTGCCTTTTTGTTTTTAATACATCTAATGATGATAATGAACTATTTTATTTTAATTATCGTGTTTCGTGATCAAACTCAACTTAGCAAAGTTCACGACTTTAATACCATAAAAAACTGTTTTTTACCAAAACCAATTAAAAATACTAGTCCCCAAAAGTGCTAATGGTCAATTGGTCATTATAGTTTTTAATTAAACAGTGTCACCATATTTATAATTATTTATAACATATAATTCGCGAACTCAAAGATTTTATTATGAATCGATCGGCTCGATCTGTTAAGTGTGAATGAATAATTGCATAATATGTTATCTTGTTTTATTGAATACGTTCATCTGTTTGTGCGTAGCTTGTGAACTATGATGTTGATTAGCATAATGGCTTATTTTAATGGCCATATGCTTATTAAGATAGTGAATGTTTTCAATATTCTATGTAAGTATAAAACTGATGTGTTTGTGTGATTCACATTTGTTTTTTTACTATGTATATTTACACACACACACACACATATCACGTCTTACGGGGTAGACAGAGCCTATGGTAACAAAACAGGAAAATGGTAATAAAAGGAGACATCTCCAATTAATTTGTTTGTTTGACGGTGGATGCGTTTTACACCTCCACTGAACTTAATTTTTTTTTGTTGTTTTGACTAGTAGAGACTTTATACATCTCTACTATAGATTAATATAATTTAGGGCTCGGGGACCTTATACATCCCTTTTATAAATGTATTTAATTTAAGTAGAATTTAAGTATTCTTACTGTATTTTATTTTGAAAAAATGACTTTCTGCCAAGTTTCTTGCGGCGCATTCTTCTTGGCAATGATGGTCTTTCCGAATGCGCTGGTAGTTTCAAAAAGACACGTAAAAGAGCCCTTGGCGGCCAACTTGCAAAAAAAAAATTTTTCATTTTCATTTTCATTCAAACCTAAAGTCCACAGTTGGCATAATTGTGTGCATATAGGTGGAAAGGGGAATGATAATAGTGATGGGTTCATAACATGTTTATTACTTACTTGTATATTCAAGTCGAATGGCGTACAACGGATTTTTCCGTTCGTATCATCCCGTCTCTCTCACTCTCATATGAATTAGTATTAGTGTGAGGGCAATGGTACGTAACGACTTCTAAAATCGAATTTTGGCTTTGTGTCAAACGAAATCATGCCTGAAGCAGCTCGAGACGCTCGTACAGTCCGTAGGCTTATTACCTAACTCGCTCGCAATCGCCATCGTGTTCATTTTGACAGTTCTTGTATGAATGTGACAGCTAGTTGATTCCGATGCCAATTGTCAGCCTATACATGAACTGTCAAAATGAATACGATGGCGATTGCGAGCGAGTTAGGTAATAAGCCTACTGGACCTCGTTTTACGGCGGATTTTGTTGACAAAATAATAACAGCTATACGAGTTGGAGGAAGTTATCACAACATAAAATAATAAATATGTGCACCATTAAATATAATTACATTATTGCTAGATCTGCGGTAAGATAGATAGACTGACAGCCGCTGTTGAAGTATTTATGGGCCATGATATCATCTTCATTGTAAAGCTTACTTCCTATTCATGTGATTAATAATATTTGTCCTGCGGCATAAATATCTATTATTTTACCTTAAGTCGCGTAAATGTCAAAGTACTTAAAAACGATTCAAGTAAGTCATAATGTACGACGAGACAAAAGCTTATACATGGTGCTTCAGAATTATTTTGAGATATTCCAGCGGATGGTTGACTTTGTCTGAACACCCCTGAAATTTTTTCATAAATTTTTTTATTCAAAATTTAGTCACGCCCTTGACGCGTTTACTCTGAACATCGGGCAATGTATGGAAAGAAACATTTGTCAACTATGATTCAAATATCCTGAGAAACATTTACATGGCTTTCTAAATGGACCGGATGGCCCAGTGGTTAGAGAACCTGACTATGAAGCTTGAGGTCCCGGGTTCGATCCCCGGTCGGGGCAGATATTTGTATGAAAAATACGAATGTTTGTTCTCGAGTCTTGGATGTTTAATATGTATTTATGTATGTATTTATCTATATAAGTATGTTTATCCGTTGTCTAGTGCCCATATTACAAGCTTTGCTTAGTTTGGGGCTAGGTCAATTGGTGTCAATTGTCCCAAGATATTATTATTATTATTATTATTAAATGTCAGTGAAAATTAGAACACAGAAAAATCCGAAAAGTAAAGCTATGGCCGAAAATCGAACCCGGATCCTCGTCATTCCGTGACGCGTGCTATACCCCTACACCACCCATAGCAGGAGTGTAGTCTTCGAATTTTTCTACCTGTTACTAGCTGTCACGTGACCTTTGTTACTATGCGAATTTTTGTCGCTAAGCGTCATCTGTTTGAATGATGTGCCTGTACGACACAATTACAAACTCCCGTACGTGGCTATTTAGTCGAAACTAACCCAATAAGTTGCTTAAATATATTCCGGAATAATTTTAGGAAACTTGTATTAGTATATCTTTGAATTATTCTGATATATTTCAGCAGATATTTGGGTTACCGCCTTTTGGCGATGTAACGGGTAATGCCGGTAAGAAAAGCACCGTAGAAGGAACACCGCGAAGGTTTCAGTGGGTAAAACCCCCACATAACCCCATCGCCTCCCCCGGGGAGGCTCCCCGTGGTAATGGGGTATCTGGATCTGGTTAACAATGGTCGACAGAACACTCATGTGAAGGCATTCATCGTTATTTTGGATTCAAAACGCACACAATTGACAATTGAAATTTACCAATGTATGGAATGTTTTTGGTATCCACATTTTTTTCACAAAAGTCACAATTAAAAAAATTCTGAAACACATTTAGCAGGGTGTTCAAATTAATCTGGCCACCAAATATTCTGCGTCAGTTTTACGGCAGTGTATATTTAATACCAGAGTCAGAAAATCAATTAATTGTGTATAATACCCGGCCGTAAAGATTGCACTTCGGTCTTTGGAAAGAGACATAGGCGTTACGTAAGTTAGAGCGAGATAACGCTCTACGAAGCCGGAATTAGCCGAGAAGACCGATGTGCAATTTTCATGGACGGGTACTGTAATCTTGTATTTGATTCCGAATGGTACATACAGTGACAATCGGATTGTATGGTCATGTTCTGATATAATACAGGAATTAAAGGCATTAGTTCCGGTTTTGAAACCATGAAACAGAGTAACAGTTGGACAATACCGAATTTATGTCATAAAATCTTTGATACTATTTAACATAAATTTTACCTAATGACCATAGTGACTATACAGAATAACGAAAAATATCTAAGTAAAAACAAGTTTTACGTCATTCGTATAAGAGTTGTTTTGCAGCAGCCATCGTTGGAACATTAGATAAAAATAAATACTTGTTCGGTTTGCTTTTTTAATTTATTGACATAATTAATTTGAGCAGACTATTATGTTTCACATGAGCAGGTTTCGGTTGCAAATATTATAATTAGGTAAATCGGCTTGTTTGGGAGCCTTTCTTAATATCGTTCTGTATGCTTATTATAGTTTTATGTTTGTGTAAAACATAAGTTCGATCACCCTTTATAATGGCAATTTCCACTGTGTAACTGTTACTTTTTGAACAAAAATATGATATTTACTTATGATAATTTCAACGAAAAGAATGTATCTAATAGTAAACTCTCTATATCTCTGCGGTCTAATTGTAACAATTAATTGAATTACGTTCAAGCCAGTACCTACTTAGTTTAACAAATGTTTGTAGCCTTTTTATCAGTAAATCACTATAACAAATAGAGAGGTAAGGGAATCAGAGAAAATCCAAACAAAAAAAAAAAAACTTTGCCTGCTCTGTTTTTGAGTTCTACAACATGATCTACATGAAAAAAAAATATCTTGTCAAAAGTACAAAAAGGATAGACATTTTTTTAATGGTGGCGCAGCCGTCCTATAAAACGGGGTGAGAAGGAATTGCGGGGGGAGAAGATAGAACTAATATTTTGTGTTTTCACTTGCTAATACACCTTCAGGCTCAGCTTGCTTTAAAAGTAGTTTAGTTATAATTTAGACATTTTAAATCTCCTTTTTTCTGGTAAACATTTGTTATCGTTTTTTTATTTGTTCTCTCCCTTCTGACTCCACTACGGGGTGAGCAGGGTTTTGGCTATATTTTAGCGTTTATTGTTCAAACTATGAAACTAAACGACATATACTGCCGAATCATTTTTCATCGATAAAAATCAACTTGGCGCCTAAGAAAATGTGTTTTTATGGAGGTTTGAACTTCAATTTTGTCCCTGCTCACCCCGTTTTGCGGTACGCGAGCTAGTTATACCTATTTGCGAGACAATGCATGCCCTAGCGCGAAATGCTGTTAATCCGTGTGCTTTCACTTTCGCAGTTGCGCAAGAGCATAAACAGATTGGACGAGTTATAGCGCTTAGATAACCTAAGTAGATCGGCTATAGGGTTTACAATATTGCCAATTCTTTCGCTGTTTTAAAGCATGTATTCCATTCCAATATATTTTAAAGTTTTTGTAAACAAACATATAAAAATTAAATTCAATTATCATAGTATGATTGACCTTTCATACTGGTTTGGGAGCAAAAAAAACAGAATATACCATGCAGTTGCTTCTCTTCCCGCGATGATCGTAAATGCCCATCGAGGGATTGGGCGAAAATTTTAGGAATCACCCATCACTATTTTGATTCCCGTATCAACCTATACACCCACAATCATTCTAGACGCGGCCTTTAGGTCTTGTTACCTTTAGGCACTGTCTACTCCGTAAGGGACAAAGTGATTTAAACGATTGATTTAAGTATGTTAAAAAGGAAACAGTTTCCTCAAAATCAAGCAAGTGATAGGGCCTTTGTGCAAGGTCCGTGTGGATCGCTACCTCCGTCTTAATCGGCAATCCTACCGCCAAGCAGTGCTTGCGCTGCTGTGTTCCGACGTATAGTAAGACAGTCGGTGTAAAGACTGGCTCATGAGGTATTCTGTTTCAGCCCTCTAGGCTACCAACGCATTTGCAATCCTCTAAGGTTGAACGGTAGGTGCTAGCTTACCATCTCGTGGCCCACTTGCTCGTTTATTTGCCTTGTTGTATAAAAAGTTAAAGTCAACCGGTAAGTCACTATTATCTGAATTATCTCATGCCTCTGTTTAGTTTAAAACCGGTCGCTAATAATTGCCTGACAGCCCGCGTTGACAAAGTCACGTCAGAGTGACGTGTCAAAGTGGACCTTATGGCCTTAGGAGTAAGTTATATGCTTAAAGTTATATGCTTATACTGGAAAATTTGCGTTCATTGCTTTATTATGTGCCTTCTGAATCACTTAGAAGGAATCGATTTAATTAGAATTAATTTAATTTATTTTATAAAATAAAATAAAATGTCCTTTTGAAAGTATACGCTATGGTTTTTTAGCTTATTAAATGAGCTATGACTATGGCCTTCTGGCTAGTCTAGACAATACAGGCATGATAGCTAAAATAATATTTTTCACGTTTGTTTTCGCCGCAAGAAATATAGGCTCTCAAAAAAGTACGAAACATGTAGGACTAAATAAATCTGAAGAGAAATAAAGTAACAGCTCATTCTAGTTATTTATGTTTAAACGTACCCCCCTAAGCATAAGGGACAGACAGACAGCGAAAAGTTCGTTTTATATTATGTAGTGATGATGATGACTAGCTGTTGTTCGCGACTTCGTTCGCGCAGAATTGGCATTGTTCATTTTTTTTAGTATGCTCCAATTCGAAAACCATTTCGAGGAAAACCATCAATTATCCGATTTATCTTGTCCGATTTCAAAAATACTTTATGATTGCAGATATTTTTGTAAAAGTACTTTGAACCTTTGTTTGACCGAACGACCGGGTTTTTAGACAGAATACAGCATCGAATGTTTGCCACAAAAATGAAAAAAAAAGTTTGGCTACGGCAACTGTCACGTGTCACTGTCAAATCTACAAAACCATAGACAAAGCCGTTTTTTTATAGCCAGCCGAACGAAGGCGATTGGGATTCTGTCTAAATTCACGAATTATCAAACAGCGAAAAAATATTTATTATTAATTAACAAAGCTACGTAAAAGCATAATATTCAAATTAGTTGCTTGAAATAGTCCATTTTATCAAATAAAGGTGTTAAAAGCACAGCTTAAAAAAAATGAACAATGCCAATTAACATAGCCTGTGCCGTACAAATAATGCGGCTTTCTATTGGTAAAAGTTTTTTTTAATCAGTTCAGTAAATCCAGAAATTACCCCTACAAACTCTCAAACTATACCTCTTTATAAAATTATTACAGATTATACCGCACATAAAGATAAAAAGCAATAAATAAACGTATAAAACTTGAACATGTACATACTTAATCCAAACGTGATGCGATTTATGTCATTTCTTCATACCTCCGTGACACGGATTAGCGTCATGTCATAAGTTTTGGTAACTTATGACATTAGTCGCTCTAATGACGTGTTGCACTATTTTACCTAACATTACGAATTAAACTACATTTCATATAGGACTAGCTGTTTATTTAATTTTGGTATAGTGATCACAGACCCGGGAAAGGACATAGGATAGTTTTTATCCCGGAAAATCTCATAGTTCCCGATAGCGATAAGCGAATTCATGCAGACGGAGTTGCGGGCAAAAGCTAGTTACAAATAACATGACAAACTCAAACGTTTATTTGCTTTGATACATGTAGTGTCTAGTATTGAGTGCCCAGGGTGACGCACCTGCTTGTCTGAATAGTAGTAAAAAAATGAGACATTTCGTCCCGGGACTCAAACTATCTCTAAACCAAAATGTCCTAAAATATATCCTCCTCTCCTTAAATATTGTATGTGTGTACTAATATTGTATATACCTAGTGTGTATGTATGCACGTGTTTAATGATGTTTAGTAGTTTATTTTTGAATTGTTTGTTGTATTTTGAGATGTACGCTCTATTGTGGCTTTCACTATATGGATATTTTAAACTCACTCTTTGTCGGTCTCTCGCTTAATGCTCCTCTCATTTACTCAAAGGTTAACTGGTAGAGATCCCTTATAGGGACAAGTTCGCCTTTGTGCATTTATTTAAGGTCTTTTTTTGTGATTTGTCTCTACTTCTCTATATTTGTACAATAAAGCATTTACTTACTTACTTACTTACTTACTTACCAAATTTCATTACGATCGGTTCAGTTTACGCGTGAAAGTGTAACAGACAGACAGTCAGAGTAACTATCGCATTTATAACATTAGTAATGATTATGTAGGTATACAAACTATATGTCTGCGCCGCAAGAGCATCGCTTCTGTAGAATGTGCAATCGTGGAGTAGGTGAGAGGTGAAGGCTGGCCTTTCATGAGATACGTTTTTATACGGTTAGTTAAGCAAAAGTATTGACCAGACTTTACATCTCTAAGGGCCCGTCTCACCACTCTCTGCAAAGTTCCTGATATCTTAAGTGTCAGTTATCTATGATTCCCTGTTTCTTACTACAAAATAGATAACCGACACTTAAAATACCGGCACATAAGTTACTTAGTTTTATTATTATTATTATTTTTGCGGTTCAAGCTGTAGGCTTATTGTCTAAATCGCTCGCAATCGCCATCGTGTTCATTTTGACAGTTCATGTATGAATGTGACAGCTAGCTGATTCCGATGCCAATTGCCAGCCCATACGTGAACTGTTAAAATGAACACGATGGCGATTGCGAGCGAGTTAGACAATCCCGTATCGGAGTTCTTAAAAACAATCGCTATCAAATTGAACGAACGTTCGATTTATGAACTTCGTGTTTAGTCTCTTACCAGCCAGCCCGATGAAATATACTACCTAACCCTACAGTGCCTACTTAACTTGGGAGGGGGGGGGGGGGGGGGTCTTCTACATCCGAGAAAATATATTTATGGTTAAAAGTGAAGGTATACCTATGTATAAGGGTATTAAACTAATGATGATAATATGATATATGAAACAAACTTTAACTTAACGAGAATCCTCTAGTTACTGTAATGGACTGTTCTATGACCTTTCGGGATCACAAGATGGAGTGAAAGAGAAGGTATGATCCATGACATATTCAACTTGGATTTATGAGTTTACGCAATGCGCCTGCGCAAATGTTATGATTTTAATATATAATGAATGGTGCGCACAAAGTGTAGAGATTACTGAACTAGAACATAATATATATAGTATAATGTATGCTGTAAGAAATATGATTTATCTAACTAAAATGTTTGGTTACTGTTTTATCTTGAAAGTTGAACTTCCAGTCGGCAGATTGACCTCGGTGTATAATTAAAAAAATATTTTTTAATCCACAGAACGTTTTCATAGTGATTTGCCTTGTCAATTCGATTCAAAGTAACGTCACTGTGACATTTACTGCGCAAGAGTTCCACAGTGAGCCATGATCCATTTGTTCGAGGTACATAGCGTGCATTGTATGACAATGCAAGGATATTCGACTAAAATAAGCGAAATGCTTATATTTGTAACCATTTGCCCGAGTATATAAAATCTTTAGATGACAATAAATTTAAATTTAAAATTTAAAAATAAACTTTGTATGTGCTTTTATAATTTAAATGAATACTTTTGTACGTATTATTCAAATAATTTATAGTAATAACTAGGTATCTAAATATTGTACGTCCGAAATGGACAAACCGTTGAAACTTATAAAAATTATGTTATCACAATTGTAAACGGTTTTAAACAATAAACGTTTCTTATTTCTTATTTCCCAGATTGCTATGACATCGTCCTGACTTGATTAGTGTGCAACTATTGACCACGCTAGCCAAAGCTGCAGTGAACAATGTACCAAAATAGAAATGAAATGTCAAAATTAATTCAAGTGTGCAACTGTTGACCACCCTAGCCAAAGCTCTAGCAGTGAACAATGGGCCAATAGAAACGAAATGTCAAAATCAATTCACCTGCAGCTATTACGAGGGGCACACCGAAATGATCGAGAATAAAGTACTTTAAACTGAGTTACATTAAATCCTTTTTTATCACATGCGTACTGGCGACTGACAGTCACGATGCCGTTTTCACAATTAAAAAAAATAACGTCATATTTTTTTAATTCCATTTTCAAATTGACAAGTCGATGGACAAAATGGAGCTCACGCGTGAAAATTTTCGTGCAATTATTTATCACAACTTTCGTCGAGGGTTATCTCCAGATAACTGTCTTAATGAGCTTGTTTCTATATATGAAATTGAAGCACCTAGTCAAACGACAATATATCGTTGGTATGCAGAGTTTCGACGGGGTCGTGCCTCTCTCAGCACCGTACCTTCAACAGGTCGGCCGAAAACAGCGGTGTCGCCTGAAAATGTCGCGGCTGTGGAAAAAATACTAAAAGAAGATAGACATGTGACATACGACCAGATTCGGGCAACCATAGGCATTGGAATGACTGCAATCCACACTATTATGCATAGTGAGTTGGGTGTCAGAAAATTGATTTCCCGGTGGGTACCCCATAATTTGTCAGAAGAGCAAAAGGCGGCTCGTATTGATTGGTGCCGATCTACTCTAAAACGCTACAATGGAGGAAGGTCAAAAGCCGTTTATAATATTGTCTCGGGTGACGAATCCTGGATTTATTCCTATGAGCCTGAAAGAAAGCACCAGTCGGCAGTTTGGGTCTTCGATGACGAGGTCAAACCAACGAAAGTTGTGCGTTCCCGCAGCGTGTCGAAGAAAATGGTGGCTTCGTTCGTCTCAAAAAAAGGACATATTGCCACAATTCCTTTACAAGAACAAAGAACGGTTACCGCTGATTGGTATATTACAGTTTGTTTGCCAGAGATGCTGGCCGAACTTCGCCGAGGGAACCCCACACGACGTGTCATCTTACATCACGATAATGCGAGTTCCCACACCGCCCGTAAAACAAATCAATTTTTGAACGAGGAAAACGTTGAGTTGATGTCCCATCCTCCATACAGCCCTGACCTGAGTCCAAATGATTTTTTTACGTTCCCTAGAATTAAAGATTTATTGCGTGGTCAGCGGTTTGAAAACCCAGAAGCCGCCGTGGAAGCCTATAAATCGGCCATTTTGGCAATGTCTAGTTTAAACTGGAATTACTGTTTCAATGACTGGTTTAAAAGAATGCAAAAGTGCATTGATTGTAACGGAGAGTACTTCGAAAAACAATAATGTATAATTTGTGTATCAAGTGTACTTAGTTTTTTAAATTCCCGATCATTTCGGTTTGCCCCTCGTACGTACTGCACTTGCAGCTTACATAACCATAACCTTTTACATATTTTGCAATGAAGCCACACGCTAGTTCCTTTCGCATCGTGACCCGATGCCTCGCTGAAATATCACTTTTACTTGTTAATTTGTTAGGTAAGTTACCGCTTAATGAGATGTTTAAAACTCGGTTCCGGTTTTTGTGATTGAAAAATCCATTACATTTTCTTAATGTCTAAGACTCGGTTCCGGTTTTTGTGACTGACAACACCAAATTGAAAAAACTTTTCCATTTTCTTAATGTCTCCGCGTCATTGGATTTCTGAATGTTTTTATTGTATTTGAATACGAACCATGCTAAAGGTGGCCTTTAGGTCTGCTTATCTTAGGCTCTGTCTACCCCCTAAGGGATAAAGACGTGATTTATGTATAGTGCATTGGGGTAAATTCGAAACTCGTGGATATCCTCTAAACGGGGAACAATTACATAATCTAGCCACGCTTACCTAGAAGCTCCAATCTCTTTGGCTTTACCCCAATGCACCTTATGTATGACGGTATGAATCCGAATGGATTTTTTGAATTTTGTTCTATCGAAATACAAAAATTTGCTAAGTTATTAATCAGACAGAAGTAAGTTTTGTAATCGGTTCGGGATATCTAACATATATACACCTACGTTCAAACAAATGAACTACTTTTTATTGTATTAATTATTAGACTAGTACAGATTTATTGCATCCATGTTATCATTATATTCACAGTACAATAATATCTGAAATTATATAAATATTAGCTGTTCTATGATTTTATGCATGATCTGTGCGTCACACCATTGTTGTTGGAAGTTTAGATTCAACATGTTTTCTAGAAATAATTAAAATGAACAATGATGAGTGATTCCCATTGATATTGAATAAATATTAAGAATTTTTCAAATGTTCTAAATTCTTTCTGACACTATCAACGACACAGTGACATAATTACTAGAGTTTTTAAGCTGGTCTAAGCACTAGTTTTATTGTAGCAAATGCGGATGGTGGCCTAGTGAAAGGTCCGTCCATATTACTACCGCCATATTCCTCACTTTCCTGCCGCCGAGCAGTAATGCTGGCGCTGTCGTGTTCCGGCGTGGAGAGTAAGGCAACCGATGAAATCACTGGCACATGAGGCATTCCATCTTAGCCCTCTAGGATGGCAACGCAAATGCAATCATCTGTTGATGTGGGTTTCCATGAGTGTTACTGTAGTTCGCTCGCTGCCAGATAGATTATACTAAAAATTACCGCTAAAACCTGAACTGAGTCGGAATTGAATTGCATTAAGACGTCATGGAAATTCGTAAATGCAAAGTCGACATCGATGATCCCCTATTCGGTGTTTTGTTTTTAAACTAAACGGAATTCTTTTTATTTTCACAATCTATAATTTTGGATACAAACACAATTAGAACGAATACGTAACTCAAACTTTTGCTTTGTATATTGGAAGCATATGCATTTTAAGTTTCAACTCACGACTACATTGTCTGCGAGGAAAACCCTACAAGGAAATTGATATTGTTGATGTTGAGTTTGTCAATAACAACTTTCATTATAGGAGACTAGCTTTTGCCCGCGGCTTCGCACGCGTTAACCATGAGCATTTCAAAGAAGCTAGCTATCAAGCAAGCGAGCACCCAAACCTGCAAGCATGTAAATATGCAAGCAGGCATGCAAGCAGGCATGCAAACAGGCATGCAAGCAGGCAAGCAAGCGTGCAAGCAAGCGTGCAAGCAAGCATGCATGCAAGTAAGCACGCAAGCATGCATGCATGCAAGCAACCATGCAAGCATGCTTGAAAGCAAGTATGCAATCAAGCATGCAAAGCAAGGACTCAAGCAAGCATGCAAGCAAGCCCCCGCATTGCCCCGCTGCCTTAATTTTTCTGAAACTGTAAATATTGCAGGATTTTTATAAAACAAACCTAACCTAACCTAAAGAGCTGTCCTAAAATATACCTACCCCAAATAGCTTTTGCCCGCGACTTCGTACGCGCTAAGATGTAAAACGAAAAAATAAGTTTTTTCCCGTTCCCGTGAAAATTTTGGGGAGTGCTTTCGGAGTACACTTAAAGCCTTTAAAGAAACACACGTTTTAAATGTTAAGTCTCTTTCTTCCGCTGTTTCGTCTGGAAACGTAAAATCCCGTTTTTTCTCGTTTTAGTGTTCCCCTACACTCCCGAATAAACGACAAATTTCAACTTTTTATGTCAAGTAGGTAAAACGTAAAATCCCGGTTTTTCCCGTTCCCGTAAAAATGTTAGGAAAACCTTTGTTAATGCTACCTTACATTCCCTAAGGAAGCTAAATGCGAAATATCATCTTTCTACGACCAGTAAAACGAAAAATCCCGTTTTTCCTGTTCTCGTGGGAATTTCTGGAAATCCTTTCTCAGTGCTCCCATACACTCATCAAGGAAGGCTCTTACCAAATTTCAGCTTTCTACGACCAGTAAAACAAAAAATCCCGTTTTTTCCCTATCCCGTGGGAATTTCGAAAAATACCTTCTTAGTGCACCTCTAGGATACTCAAGGTATGTGTGCCAAATTTCAAGTTTCTAGCCATATTATACCTACCGCAGTATTTCTTTGTAAACAGATATTTTCCCGTTCCCGTGGGAATTTTGGAAAGTACTCTCTTAATGCTCCTCTACACTCCCGAAGCAACCTACATGCCGAATTTCAGCTTTCTGCAACCAGTAAAATGAAAAGTCCTGTTTTTCCCGTTCCCGTGGGAATTTCTGGAAATCCTTTCTTAGTGCTCCCATACACTCATCAAGGAAGGCTCTTACCAAATTTCAGCTTTCTACGACCAGTAAAACAAAAAATCCCGTTTTTTCCCTATCCCGTGTGAATTTCGAAAAATACCTTCTTAGTGCACCTCTAGGATACTCAAGGTATATGTGTGCCAAATTTCAAGTTTCTAGCCATATTATGCCTACCGCAGTATTTCTTTGTAAACAAAATATTTTTCCCGTTCCGGTGGGAATTTTGGAAAGTACTCTCTTAATGCTCCTCTGCACTCCCGAAGCAACCTACATGCCGAATTTCAGCTTTCTGCAACCAGTAAAACGAAAAGTCCTGTTTTTCCCGTTCCCGTGGGAATTTCGGGAAATCCTTTTTTTAGTGCTCCCCTACACTCCCCAAGGGAACTTGAAGGCCAAATTTCAGTTTTATACGACCAGTAAAACGAAAAATCGATCCCGTAGAACTGAATATATAAATCCCGTTTTTTTCCTTATCCCGTGGGAATTTACAAAAATCATTTAAACATTATTTTACTATTATAATCACCTACTTCTATGCCAAATTTGAAGAGTCTAGTAATTATAGTTCACAGGATTTCGTTAAACTGAATATATAAATCCCGTTTTTTTCCTTATCCTGTGGGAATTTCCAAAAATCCTGAAATTAGTTTCTTCGTTTTGTAATCACCTACTTTTGTATCAAATTTGAAGAGTCTAGTTATTATAGTTACTGAGATAGCGTCACTCGGAGTCGAATATATAATTCCCGTTTTTTCCTTATCCCGTGGGAATTTCCAAAAATCCTTCCTTAGTGGATGCCTTCATTGTATAAGGTATCTATGTGCAAAATTTCAAGTCTCTAAGTCCAGTGGTTTGGGCTGTGCGTTGATATATAGTTAAGTCAGTCAGTCAGTCAGTCAGTCAGTCAGTCAGGACTTTGAATTTTATATGTATAGATTAATGCCGAGGCCTAGAAGTAGCCAATCCAGCAATTGCTCTTCCAGTTGAGGCAGATATAATGTTTTTCTCAAACATTGAGAGGAAATGAAAATACATTTTGCGCTAAACTTCTTAGCAACTTAGGCGGTTTTCACCGTAAGCTATTTGAGACATTGATAAAAACGTTATACTCGAACAAAACGCGCACTCCTCGGCCATCGACTTGGCTGTATGACATTGTTGTTCATTATTCCATAGGCTCTTTGACTTAAAAAAAGTTAAAAACAAATGAAAAACAGTCCAGCAATCCGATTAATGGTCAGAAAATCGCGCCTGCAATGGAATTCGGCCGTCAACAAGGCCCTTCGTGTTCTGTTACTTAGAATACAATGACGACATTTACGACAATGTTCAATAAAAATAAATAACGCCATCAACATTGAAGCATAACCTATCATCCTGTCAATGCTCAATTAATGATGTTTACGCTGAAGATGTATAAAAAAACATAGCGGTTTCAAACAAAAGTGAGCGCGCGGACTTTACAATAGCAAATTCAATATTGATGTAAATTTGACATTATAACAGTCAAAGGTCGATGACCTTTTTGTTAAAAAGCTAAGTTACTGATCACGAGAGCAACGCACTCTGAGTACCACTCAGTGTATTTGATTTGAAAAACATATGACTCATGACGCTTTATCTGAAGAGAGGGTGGAAGATTTCAACACCTATAATATGTTTATTTTGGTTTGTCTTACAATATCACAGAGGAAAATACGAAGACAATTAACGATAAAATAAATACGTCGTCAATATTTTCCGCACCAGGCATCGATCCCTAGACACTGGCCGCATTTACCTCTTTGGGGGGTTATTCCGAAATTTGTTTTTCACAGTGCCTTTCACTCTCAAACTGTATCGAATTCGATGTAATTATGAAGAATGATTTTTTACATACGTACGTATGTCTATCGTCTACATTCCTTACGGGGTAGACAGAACCCAAGGTAACAAGACCTAAAGGCCACGCTTAGCATGATTGTGGGCGTATAGGTGGGAGGAGGAATCAAAATAGTGATGGGCTAGCCGCATCGCCTACAACCTAATTCCTAAGATGTTCGCCTATTCCCTCGATGGGCCTTTACCATCTGCGAGGGAAGAGAACCAACTTGTACTTTCTATGTTTTTTCTTTACTCCCAGACCAGCTTAGAAGAAACTGGTCTTTTAGGATCTTTTATGCTGGTCGTATTGCGGTTTTTACACGCAATATACAGGATTTATGATATATGTATAGATAAATACAGTTAATTTGCTTCTACGTAAAATTAAATTAAATTATCTCAAAAGTTTTGGTCCTAGCCCCAACAGGCTTCCTATTATCTGATCAACGACTTTTATACTTAATATAAAATGTATATGCAAAATAATATAAAAAACTAGCGAAGATTTAATACACTGTTAAAACTAAGTGATCGGTTCGACATAGTCATTAATTTAGAATATTATAATATGAAAATCATGTCGCGAAATATTTGACACACTTAATATTAAATAATCTAATGTTTCAAATTTGTATATGTCACGCATAATAAAGAATGACACATGTTTA
Organism: Pandemis corylana; assembly: GCA_949127965.1. Classification (NCBI taxonomy): domain Eukaryota; kingdom Metazoa; phylum Arthropoda; class Insecta; order Lepidoptera; family Tortricidae; genus Pandemis; species Pandemis corylana. The sequence goes on from OX421871.1 coordinate 6,197,794, forward strand.
CATCGTAATTATAAGGGCTGAATTATGAATATGTCAATTAAAATGACTCTTATGGTTATTAATACATTTTTGTGCGAATAGTTTTACATTTGACATAAATATGTGAGATCGAGTATGTCGTATACCTAATAAATTGTTTTTTTTTCTTTCAGGTAAGTGGCGGGTTTTGGAGGTGTTCCGACATAATTGGGTACGGGAAGGTAGGAATACTTATAGAAATAAATTTAGCAATTATATTTTGACACCCAGTCGGTAAGTTATGTATTGCAAAATTACGTTTTTTGCGACATGTTTCTTTCTACTTTTAAGATACTTTTTTATGTTATTTTCGACACTTGATTTTGATAAAACAAATATATTATTGTTGTGCTAGACTAATTTTAATTCTACCAGCAAAAATAGATAAACCAATGAAATGTCATCTGTTAACGTTTTTACGATCTACTAGTTTTTCTCAAATAATCTTTGATGTTACCGTCAGCTAAATATGTAATCTGTAGGGTAATTGTGTAACTATTTTGACACTCGCCATCGGATTGAAATAATAGTTCTTGTATGAATGTGACAGCTAGCTCATTCCGATGCCAATTTGTCAGCCTATACATAAACTGGTTAAAATGAACACGATGGCGATTGCGAGCGAGTTAGACAATAAGAATACTAGTCTCCTCCCACCCTAAAATTAAAAATCTTTTGCATGTCATAAAATATTATGTCGATAAGACGTGGCTGTCAACTTAAAAGAACAACTTCAGTGGCATATTTTAGGAAGAAGGGTGATAGACCACTTATTTAGCGGAACGTAACGTACAGTGCGCTAGTAAGAAAGAAAGAAAGGAAGAAAGAAGCATTTATTCCTTTTTGCAAGTCACACAAATACAAGAGATTATACACACATTTATAGAAAATAAACAGGAAAAATAAACACAGACATGAAAAATAGATCATCGGCGTTGTGTGTGTCTTCGCAAAAGTGAAACGGTCGCTGGCTCAGCATTACGCTGAGGTGTTAGACACCTGCACTGCAGCACTGATTTTCAGCCAGAACCGTCTATGACTCACGAAACGATACACAGATAAAATATATACTTTTACGTAAAAAAAGCAATAAATAGATAGAACCCGATTTATGTGTAACTTAAAAAAAATACATAAATTAATTAGAATAAACAAAAAATAAGAAGGAGGGAAAATTAAATTGTTCAAAAGCAACAGGCTGGCATATCAAAGTGCAAAGTGCTAGAGGACTATTGTAAGGATTGTAAGGGTTTATTGTAGGTACCTATTTAAAAAGACCTTCAGACCTTATGATTTGATAGTTGAATCGACCGATCGTACCCGAAATCCGAAGTGTTCTTGGAGCGCACAGACTGTGCTTACAGGTTTTTCCCTCTTATGCTTTTTTTACAAAGAATAGCTTGCAAGCTGCTAAATTCGCTAATAAATACGCTGATAGAAACGGTATCTCGAAGATTATGAAAAGTACAAATGGATAACTGACTCATTTCTAATGTAAACAAAATAACTGTCTGTCAGAATTCAATGACTTTTAGAGCTATTTGCAGCCGTAGTGCATTGACTTTGTCGTTAAACTTTCGTGTATGTAGGTAACGGATTATTTACCGGTATACTTAGGTTTTCACACCTTGTTTTATTGCTAAACATCGGTTTAATGATGACAGCGATATTCGTAATAACTTGTTTTGATTGTTTTAGCAACGTTGATTCCATTGACTTTTAGTAGTATTAGATGTAGCAACACTCTATTCTGTCAACATCTCCTTTCGGTGTAGTATGTGTGTCGCGAATCATTTATTTCTAGTAGATGCCAAAAAGCCTCAAACTGCAGTTTAATTAGCGACAAACAACCTGAACAACATGCTTTGTTAGAGTAAGACAAATCTGAAACAGAAGCAGTCCTAACGTCCGGTTAAAAGTTAAGATGATTCTAAACACTATAATCAATTTATGTTTCCCCATTACGATAAAATTTTACCGAGTACGAGTATGACAATACCTTTTTGGTCATAAGTAAGTATAATTGTTTGTCATTTTTGTTTAACACAAATGATTTTCAAGATATCTATTATTTATTCAATGTTTTTTTTTAAATTTACCCCTTAACATTGCGCAGTGCGACTTTTTTCCAACTTACTCCGATAGCATCTTGCTCGCTTTCATCGTTCATTTTCGTGTGGGGTAACCCTTTTAAGGGGTAAGTACTTCTAAGTTCAGAACCAATGCTTTTTTTATACGACCACGAAGGCAAAGAGCAGTGAGTGTGACAACTAAACGCCCATTTTCAACAATCAATTTTCGCAATAAAAACATCTGAACGCTGCTTCCAGTTCCATAAAAGGCGCATGATTGTGTCACGATCCCCAATCACACATAATCACTCAGGAAATGTCAAGAAGAATGCCATTTTGAGCAAATTCTCAGGATACTTACGTAACGTCAAAATCTAACTCCGTTTGTTTATGACCACAGTTCGAATGTGAGCTCTTTTGCTTTAGTTCTGTGGGTGGTTCTCGCCTGACTGTGGTTGTTCGTGACCATAAAAAGTAGGGCTCAATGGGTAATAACTGTTGCTTAAGATTTTGACCAGTTTATGTCCAATGTTAGATAACTGCTTGATTTGTTTGTGGAGTCATTGTTTTGCAAAGAGGTTAAGGTATCTCAATATGCTGTAGCTACGTATGCAAGGATTAATTGTGTTATACGTAATGACTTAAAATTAAGCCAGAATACTTCGGCAAGTAATTGGGCTGATTTATTAACCTTTTCCACGCCAAAGACACATATCAGCACCGCAGGTTCAACGCCAACGACCTATATATACGTCCATTACTTCAATGCAAAAGCAATCTTCGTTCAATTGAGTTTAGGTTCAATTTAAGGCATCGCAATAAAGTCTGGCATATGGGTGACGTCCCTGACGTGGCGGCGACAAGGTTAAAATACCCCTACAAAGGTAAAAACCTTGTAATTTTATATTCGAAATTAAGTCACCTCTTTGACGCTGCACGTACTCTAAACATTTACCTACTGATGTATTCGAGGTTAGTTTTGAGACAATGTATTGGTGAATAAATGGACGTCATAGTACATGTTTAATATGGAGTAGTGTCCACACATTGACGTGAAACAGTGTCAAGATCTTAGTAGGTTTTTTATCCATAGGTACCTATTTGTTAGCGTTGGCACCGTTGTCCTCTACTTTTTGCAAAACTGACGTCAATTGAAGGTGTTAATTGATTTATTTCCGCTAATTCGTAGCACGTTGTCCATAATCAACGTAATACGTAAAACTCTTGTGATTTTAACAAAATCATAGTGTTCAGTTCTATTATTCAAAGTTGAGAAAAAAAGTTGGGTACAGGCTGGAAAGAAAGCACGAGAAATTATACTTAAACGGTAAAAAAATGTTTCATTGAAGTTAGAGCTGGCCGGAAAAAAATACTTCTAAATGTCACATTTGAAATAGGAACTATTAAAAAATTATCACACATCAGCTCGCGTGTTTGAAAGTCAGTATTTTGGCCGTTACGAGTGAGGAAAGTTTGTGCTTGTGACATAACGCATTGTTGAGAGCCCTGGAGCAAGAATCTGTGGCAGAAATATAATTATAACCGGTTAAAAAAAATGATACTGGCCGACGTGATTACTGAATAAAAGCACTGTTTGCGATAAACGGACACTGTAAGGGCGCAACATTGTTTTAAAAAAAAATTGGTTTAAAAAAATTGCTTAAAGCAGACCATACACTTAAGTTAGGCCATTTAAATGATGATTGGTTCACGAGTACTTGAAAATGAACAGCCAATTAACGCAAAAAAACGTATGTCCTAAAAAGCCCAGGTTAAACAAGGCTTTGAAGTCAAAGTGATATTCTTTTAATAGGTTGCTTACAATTTGTAACAATTTAGATAAAGCGAATTATTTAAATGTTAGTTAACATTATTTGTTACCTTTACATATTTTTATTAATTCATTACAAAACTAATTAATTTGGTTACCGCTTACAGGTAATTCTTGTTTTTAAAGTATGCTTTCGATGCCTAGCATGTGCGTAAAACTGGCCAGTAAGAAAAATAACATAAGGCCTTCTTTCTTAATTTACTTTTTTATGTCTCTGGCAATGAGGATGGAACGAAAGTCAATTATTATATTCATTTGGAATTACAAGTCAAGACTTTTAACTTAAGAAACAAAAACGAAGTATACACAATTCCAGTTTATCACGATTTCCTTATACCGATACGTTTCATCGTATCAACACTTTCGAGTTTGTAGAAATTCTAGGTCACTGGGTGATGTAACCGATCATGCTAGCACTGCCGTATTTTATCATACCAGGGTAAACATTCGAAGAAAAAATGCGAGTTGACATAAGATTTGTATGGGAATGTCACTTAAATATTTTATCGTATTTGCTGGAGAATCGGCAAGAAATATGCGGTAGCGTACAGGATCACTTTTTATTAGACTAATAATAAGTACATATTTTTAACTTCGGGACCTTATATATCCTTTTTTATAAAATATATTACAAGTTAAGTAAAATTTAAGTATTGTACGTAGTACTATTATTTATTCTGTGGTATTGTACCTAGTAAATGTATTTTATTTTGAAAAAATAGAATTAATTCGTCGAATAGGTATAGGTATCTGACGATTGAAAATATATATGTCCTATATTTTTAATGGGGCATAAACGATGTCATAAAACTTACATTATATTACGACTTAATTAATATTAGACATTAACCAACAAAGTTGCCACAAGTTATTAATTCGTAACAATAAAATAGTAAACGGGTCTAAATAGGGTATATATGGATAATGTTTAAACATGTAAACAATGTTGCATGAAAATTTTAGTCTCCCATACTTAAATTTTTTTGAGTAATCTATTGAATTTTACATCGTGTTTATTTATGGCGTGGATTCCTTTGCACACGATACAAATAAAAAAAACCGTTCAGCCATTCGAGCCATCCAACATCTCAAAATTAAGAAAAAAAACTGCTTAACTATTTAACTAACCCTTCATAATGGCGCTGGTTGGACCAGACGGAACTTATAAAGTACGTTGAGCATAATAATAAATTCTAAATAATAACATTTAACAAATATCAATCTAAGTGATTAACCGTCCTGTTGTAATTGCACCACTTACACAACCAAGCCTGTATAAATGTATAGCATAGAGCAATTATCTCTACTAATTACGCATTATTTTCTTTTAACGGCTGTGGTTTAAAGTAGTTATATAGCAGTTTCCTCGGTGACATAAGACGCATTGTTGTATCTATGGTAGCTTCCGAGGGGCTTAATATTTTTATGGCAAATGTGGTAACAGTCTGGTGAATTAGGTAATGGGAAATGGTTGATTGAATTAGATCATGTGACGTGCTTTTTAAGCTATGTTGTAAGACATTGTTATGATGGGTGTAAAAAAATGATAATACCTTGCTTGCTTTGAAAAAGCCGTGGTAGCCCAGGAGTTAGACCAGTGGCCTCTTAAGTAAAAGGTCGTTGGTGCGAAATTACATTTGAAATTTACAATTTACTGTGTGTGTGAAGTTCCCAATCCGGACTCGGTCCGAGTGGGAATTATAGCCCAAGCCCTCTCATTCTGAGAGGAGGCTTGTGCCCAGCATTGGTACGTATATAGGCTGGAGATGATGGTTGATTTTACGGAAAGAAGAAAGTCGTCATAAAGGTACATCCGCAATCTACCTATCTAGAGTGTTGCGACATACAAAAAGAATAGTCCAACACTTATACCTTCTTCATCGTTTTTAGTCGGCAACAAATGGAATCCTTTCTAAATCATGCAAAGAAAATCCTTAAGCGTTTAAAATTTCAAAATATGTACAACAATTCCGCTTGAAAACATTGCAAAACTGCCTTTCTAAATGTCACCAATAAATTTGAATGCATCCATTAGCGTTCAAGCCACAATTGAAACTCGACGCGAAACAATTGAAAGGCGACACTCAAATTAATCATTACGCTTTTAAATGTTATCTTCGGGGAATTTCACAAGAACGGGTCAAGTTTTACTGTCACAAGAAAAAGGCATACGTTTCTTTGAAACTTGTCTGCACTTACGCTCGTTCAGTTCTCGTGGTCATTTAATACATTGCGCTAAATGCTCGAAAGTGGGCCTTAAAGTTTGAAGTATAAAGTTACATTATGGTGATTTGAAATACAAGAGGTCTGTCCACAGACGTTCTATTGTTAGACTTAGTAAACGTGGACTTACACACGTGAAGTACGAATAAGAAAAACGGCGAGCCACATTAAAGAATGAATATTTAGATGTACGACTTTGGTTTGCATGTGTAACAGTTGTGCTCATTAAACTTTGATAATGATCTCGTAGAGGGATCGAAATGGGTCAGTGTTTGTGTGGTGTAAGAGATAATTAAGTTTGTGGGATTTATATGTTAAAGTGGCAGTAGTGGCAGGATTGCATGAAAAACATATATATTTCACATGTACATAATTTTTTGTTCATTGAAATAGACCTCCGCAAAGTAACGCCTGATTCAATAAAATATTAGATTTTGTTATGTTTTAGCACCTAGAATATGGTTCTACATTGCTGACATTGTCAGTGTGTGACAAAAGTCCTTTTAAGTAAATACATTTCAAAAGTCATGAGAACCATGACATCACAAGAGTTCTTTACAAATATTCTCGCCCCGCCAAGCTTCAGGATACCTAATTAAGTATGATTACGTTTGCAGCTGTGTGCTCAGTGGTTTGTAAAGATGCACTTACATTGTCTGTCTTGATGTTATGTCTGTGGGTTTATCAGTGTGGGCCTGGCTTATGGTCACAATGTTGCAATGTTGCTGTTTGTAATAATTTATGTAATAATTATTGATTATAATTCGGGTTTGGTCGAAGATCGGAGATAAACAAGGCGTCTGGACAAAGAATCTTAATCGTAGATGGCATTTTGATTAGTCATTTTTCATTTTAACGAATTGCAATGAAATATGTAATTAATTTATGTAGTTCAGAAGATACTTTTTGCCTCTATACCTTGGTTAGTAAATGACGTGAGATTTGTTTGTTTGTTGAAATAAAACAATTTCTAGGTAAAGAAGAGATTGCCTAAACAAAGTCGTATAGACTATCTTGTGTGAAAATGATTTCATCCCAAAGGGTGATAAAGCCTTGGTCTGCCATCTAGGTACATCACTACATAGTATAAAACAAAAAGTCACTTTCCGCTGTCTGTCCCCATGTATGCTTAAATCTTTAATACTACGCAACGGATTTTGATGCGGTTTTTTTTATAGATAGAGTGATTCAATCGGCAGGCATCGACCCCCAGACGCTGGCCGCATTGCCTCTCTGAATATTCTTAACCTTTGAGAGAGGACAGCGTCAGCCCTAGGGTCACTTGTGACCAGCACTAAGCTTGTCGAAAGTTCATGTATAACTTTTTTTGTGTTAGCCAACCAAGGTCCCTTGTCTTGAAAGCAAGCGCCGCGAACACATAGTAATTCGTTACTGCAGAATATTTGCGATGCTTGCTCGTTTGGACTTGTTCGGCAGCTGCCCCGGTCCTTTGTGAAGTGTTATCTATGTTATATCTTTGGTCCCAGACCAGCATGAAAGTTAGCGTCGTCGGCATCGTTGGCTGATGATGATGACTAAAATGGTTGTAAGGTTTCCCAGAGTCAGTCGTTCGCCAAATCCAATTTTCCGGTCACGTTTAGCTTTGCGTGATTCGATACTTTCGTTAAACGCCGCTTTGTAAGGCGTCGATTATTCCTGGCCAATCGACTGTGACACAAATTATTTATTACGTGGCTCACTTACATTATTGCGAAGTTAAAAAAAAAAATGTAGGCGAGTTTCATAAAATTTTTGCTATAATCAAAAGAAAAAGAAAGGCTCAAAAGGCACATGCCTCTAACATGAAATTTGGTACATTTGTAGAGCTTCGATAACAATTCAATAAACTCTGCAAACAGCCAGCAACAAAAAATAAAAATAAACTTTTGAAATGGGACTCTTACAGAGCTTCTAAACAACACAAACAGTAACTTCAAAGAACCTTATATTTGTAACAAATGCATCCACTTGCCTTTCCTACAGTACCCGGCCAATTTCGGCTTCGTAGAGCGTTGTCTCGCTCTAACTTAGGTGACACCAATCGTCTCTTTCCAAAGACCGAAGTGTAATAAGCTCTTACAGAATTCATAAAGTCGTGATTAAGCCAAGTGTCACAATGTTCCATGCGAAACAAATTTGACAATGACAAGTTTTTCAATTTCTACGTAATACATTACACGTTTTAAGACCACAGATAACAACAATAACAATAACAATCATGGAAACGTGCTTGCCAACGCACTACGATTTTCTGCACCAATATTTTTAGGGTTCCGTACCCAAAGGGTAAAATCGGGGCCGTATTACTAAGACCCGCCCGCATGTCACCAGCACGTCCAGCGCCATGATTGCCTGTCTTTTTCTTACTGTTCGTTTTAGAAAGAGACGGGTAGTATCTCGCGCGCGCTCCCGCTAGCCAGACAGCACGTCTAGCACGAAAGCGCACAGAGTCGCGTCGCGCGCGAGATAGATTGCCCGTCTTTTTCTTGCTGTTCGTTCTAGATAGAGACGGGTACATTTTCTCGCGCACGACGTGACTTTCGTGCGTTCTCGTGCTAGCCTTTTATGACTATGTAACTAACCAATATAAATTGACCTCGCACTTCTTACAATTTGGTTAAGAAAAGGATGCTAACACTGGATGTTATATGCACTTGGAGAATTTGTGTGGAACCTTCGGTGCCCGAGTCAGACTCGCACTTGGCCGGTTTTAGTTACTCACGCGGGCATAATTCACTTTCGGTAATCGTTGCCCAATACGTTACATTGCAGGTCCGATAACTTAGTTACGTTGTTAACTGGTTATTTGGATGTAAAACAAATTGTATAAACGTTATGACCATCGATGGATAATCGATTCAATCGATTGTAATCCTATTGAAAGATATTAAACGGGATCCGTGTAATAAACTAGTGTTTAATTACGTTGTGCTGTTTAGAGCTGGCATGCAATTGTTTTTTTTTTGTGCTCATTACATTTCGAGGGTGGTGAAACAAAGAAGGTGCTTGTGGCATTGTTGCACGAACCAAAAGTGAGAGCGATAATCGTGCGACCTGAGGTTTTCTATATCACCGACAGAGGTGTGTTCTCAGGTAACTTGGTAGATACTTACGGCCCGGGGCGACGTAAACTACTTAAAGTAATTCATTGTTCACATATTTGTTCCAGGAATTTATAATTCTAGTCGTTTTACTGTGGCTATTATTTCAAAAACAAATGGAATTGGAAATGGAATTGAGGCGGGAGTGGAGATGTAGTCAGTGTATAGCGGAGCCCTATTAAAAAAAAACACTCTTAAAGTGCCATTTGAAAGTGCTAAAACACAATTTAAACTAAAATAGGTAACTGCCTAATAAAATAAATGTGTTTTAAGTTTCTCTCTCTCATTCTGTGTGTGTATGTGTGTGTAGGTATTTCATCTCCAGCCTATATACGTGCCACTTCATGAGAGGGCTTGGGCTATAGTTCCCACGCGGGCCCAGTACGTATTGAGAACTTCACACACACCTTTGAATTGCTTCGCAGTTGTATGCAGGTTTCCTCGCGACGTTTTCCTTCACCGAAAAGCTCATGGTAAATTTCGAATGATATATTCCGAAAAACTCAGAAGTGCGAGCTCGGTATTCGAACACACGAACCTCTGCTTGAGAGGCCACAAGTCAAACCACTAGGCTACCACTGCTTTTTATGATAGAACATTTATTTGCCCTAATCAACATTTGGCTGAATGATCGTTTGGCATAATTCGTATTCAAGGTGAAACTGTAAATATTTCACTTATACATACACATACACAAATCACGTCTTTATCCCGTACGGTGTAGACAGAGCCTAAGGCGGCAAGACCCACAGGCCACGTTTAGCAAGACTGGGCGTATAGGTAGAAAGTGGAATCAAAATAGTGATGGGTTGCCAGCCGCATCGCCGCACTAAAACCTTCGCGGTGTTCCTTCCACGTTGCTTCTCTTACCGGCATTACCCGTTACATCGCCAAAAGGCGGTAACCCAAATATCTGCTGAAATATACTAGAATAATTCAAAGATATATAATACTAATTCTCCTAAAATTATACCCGAATATATTTAAGCAACTTATTGGGTTAGTTTAAATAGCCATCGGTTTATTAAAAAGTCGTTAATATAACGGCTTTGTACGTGTGTTTAGGAGGAAAATATGAAAAATGCTGATGTTTATATTATGACCCTAGTGGCAACATTCAATTAAACTTTCGTGCCTGTTCTAGGATGTGCTCTGCCGTAAGCTAATCCTCAACTTTCCAGTAACGGCAGAATCGTGATTTATGTAATCTTAATTATGCCAGTACTACACCACGCAATTCAAATTAGGACCCATGTTTATTGTCATATATCACGCGATGGTTACTTCCATGCTGGTCTGGGAGCAAAGGAAAAACATAGAATGTACCAGTTGCTTCTCGGCCCGCGCAGATGGTAAAAGCCCATCGAGGGAATGGGCGAAATTCTTAGGAGTCGTGTTATAGGCGATGCGGCTGGGAACCCATCACTTATTTGATTGCTTTTTCCACCTATAAGCCTACAACCATGCTAAACGTGGCCTTTAGGTCTTGTTACCTTAGGCTCCTTCGAAAAAATTACTGTCTAAATAATGTATTTTGTACATTCGATTCACAGACACTTTAACGGCCACTAGCAAAAAAACTACTATTATATAGTCATGTGAAAATATTACTCGGAAATGGTAGAAATTGAAATGTGAGTAGAGTAATGGAAATCAAATAATCTAAAAATCATAATATAGTAAAAGGTGGGGATTAACTCGTTAATCTGTTAATCGTTAATTAACGAAGTTAACAATCTGCATAACGGATTAACTTTAAAAAATGTAAACGCTTTTATTGACTTCCGTTAAATTGATCTTCCGTTAACATAAATCTGTTACATTAGTCGCTTTATTACATATTACATAACACTGCTATCCGATCTAGTGCTGCAGCAGAACGTCTTTTTTCTACGGGCATAGATATTTTACGGGCTAACTCACATGGATGTCAATTTTAATTTTCTAATTTTTATGAAGGGGAACATGCACCTAATGCAAAATTACGATTAATAGTAGCCTTATTTCTACCTACTTTACTATTGAAATGATTAAATGTGTGCTTTATTCTACTTTCTATTTTTTTTTTGTTTATTTTTAAAAATGTAACGCTCCTAACGGTTAACTTTAAATTTAACGTTTTACCGATGATCAACGTTAACTTTTTAACTAACGAATTAACGATTAACGAAGTTAACTTTCGGATAAACTGTGCCCACCTATGCTAGCAACCCGTCACTATCTTGATTCCCCTTTCCACCTATACGCTCACAAAACTATAATAAGAGTATTCAGTTAATCGAACCTAACTACCTGCTGAAACATTCCAGATTAAGCCTAGACGCCTTGTGATCATTGTTGTGTGTTAAAATCAACCTGTAGAATAACAATACGTCTGTTTTCATTTCACCAACAGCTGTTCCACAATCCAATAGGAAGCGTACCAATCACGCAAGCTGCGTCTGTGTGGGTGCACCATAGACTAAAGACGAGAACAGACCTGTAAACCCATAAAATTTACTACGTCCAACTTGTCTTATTTTTGGAACAAGACTGCAAAAAAACTTAATATAAGTTCAGATCTTCAACCGACGATCACGTCAGTTCTGTCAAGAATGTATGACTTAGAAAAAGAGGTAACGTTATTCAAGCCTAAGGTAACAAAACCTTAAGGCCACGTTTAGCATGGTTAAGGGCGTGGATAGTGAAATCAAAATAGTGATGGGTTGCTAGCCGCATCGCCTATAACATGATTCCTAAGACTTTCGCCCATTCTCTCGATGAGATTTTACCATCTGCGCGGGAAGAGAAGCAACTGGTAAATTCTATGTTTTTTCTTTACACCCAGAGCAGCGTGAAAGAAACAAAGATGGTTTAAGATTCACCCCAGTCTAGTAAAATTATTGCCGTGCTCTGTCTATTCGTTTGTTTTTCTACGGTGTAGGTATACACACATACACACAGAGTCATGCTTGTGGGCGTGCCACTGTTGATTAGAGGCAGACACATCAGCGTTCTTTTATATAGATAGGGAAATTGTTTGGCCACTCGTGCATAAAAACTGACAATTTCTATTGACCAAATTACTAGTTTTTTGTGGGATCGAAGATATTTGGGTGAGCAACATAACAGTATTTATACATTCATACATACATAAATCTTGTCTTTATCCCTTACGGGGTAAACAGAGTCTAAGGTAACAAGACCTAAAGACCACGTTTAGCATGATTGTGGGCCTATGGATGGAAAGGGGAATCAAAACAGTGATGGGTTGCTAGTCACATGGCCTCTTAAAATTAACCTCTCTGTTATGCGTCAGATACGAATCTGCATCAAGATTAAGACTATATTTTTGCATTTTCTTGCAATTGGTAAATTAATTGTGACAAATGAGACTAGAACGGCGTTTTTTTCGATACGAGTGATTATTATGGAACATCTGAAGGTTCTGAAGGTTGAAGATGAAGGTGTTGGGCTTGTTTAACTATTAAATAAACATCTCTGTAAATATTCTTCCATGCTGGTCTGGGAGTAAAGAAAAAACATATGATGTACCAGTTGTTTCTCTTCCCGCGCAGATGGTAAAAGCCAATGGGCGGAAATCTTAGGAATCATATAGGCGATGCGGCTATACCATCACTATTTTGATTCCCCTTTCCACCTATAGGTAAGCCCCAATCATGCTAAGGCTTGCGTCTTATTACCTTGGGATCTGTCTACCCCGTAAGGGATAAAGTTGTGATTTATGTAATGTGTATGTGCCTGTAAATAGTATTAATTCATCATCATCATCATGTCAGCCGAAACACGTCCACTGCTGAACATAGGCCTCCCCCAAGGCTCGCCAAACAGATCGGCCCTGCGCCATCCGCATCCAATGCGTTCCCGCTACCCTCACCAGTAGGCTTATTACCTAACTCGCTCGCAATCGCCATCGCATTCATTTTGACAGTTCATGTATGGGCTGACAACTGGCATCGGAATCAGCTAGCTGTCACATTCATACTAGAGCTGTCAAAATGAACATGATGGCGATTGCGAGCGAGTTAGGTAAAATAAGCCTACAGGTCGTCGCTCCATCTTGTTGGAGGCCTCACACAAATGTAGGTACACAGTGTACGTACACTGCGTCTTCATTGTCGTTCTCAAAATGTTTTCATCTATACATATAAAATTCAAAGTCCTGACTGACTGACTGACTGACTGACTGACTGACTTAACTATATATCAACGCACAGCCCAAACCACTGGACTTAGAGACTTGAAATTTTGCACATAGATACCTTATACAATGTAGGCATCCACTAAGGAAGGATTTTTGGAAATTCCCACGGGATAAGGAAAAAACGGGAATTATATATTCGACTCCGAGTGACGCTATTTCAGTAACTATAATAACTAGACTCTTCAAATTTGATACAAAAGTAGGTGATTACAAAACGAAGAAACTAATTTCAGCATATTTGGAAATTCCCACGGGATAAGGAAAAAAACGGGATTTATATATTCAGTTAAACGAAATCCTATCTATACATATAAAATTCAAAGTCCTGACTGACTGACTGACTGACTGACTGACTGACTTAACTATATATCAACGCACAGCCCAAACCACTGGACTTAGAGACTTGAAATTTTGCACATAGATACCTTATACAATGTAGGCATCCACTAAGGAAGGATTTTTGGAAATTCCCACGGGATAAGGAAAAAACGGGAATTATATATTCGACTCCGAGTGACGCTATTTCAGTAACTATAATAACTAGACTCTTCAAATTTGATACAAAAGTAGGTGATTACAAAACGAAGAAACTAATTTCAGCATATTTGGAAATTCCCACGGGATAAGGAAAAAAACGGGATTTATATATTCAGTTAAACGAAATCCTATCTATATATATATAATTCAAAGGTGACTGACTGACTGACTGACATAGTGATCTATCAACGCACAGCCCAAACCACTGGACGGATCGGGCTGAAATTTGGCATACAGGTAGATCTTATGACGTAGGCATCCGCTAAGAAAGGATTTTTGGAAATTCCCACGGGATAAGGAAAAAACGGGAATTATATATTCGATTCCGAGTGACGCTATCTCAGTAACTATAAAAAGTAGACTCTTCAAATTTGATACAAAAGTAGGTGATTACAAAACTAAGAAACTTATTTCAGGATTTTTGGAAATTCCCACGGGATAAGGAAAAAAACAGGATTTATATATTCAGTTTAACGAAATCCTATGAACTATAATTACTAGACTCTTAAAATTTGGCATAGAAGTAGGTGATTATAATAGTAAAATAATGTTTTAATGCTTTTTGGAAATTCCCACGGGATAAAAACGGGATTTATGTATTCAGTTCTACGGGATCGATTTTTCGTTTTACTGGTCGTATAAAATTGAAATTTGGCCTTCAATTTCCCTTGGGGAGTGTAGGGGAGCGCTACAAAAGGATTTCCCGAAATTCCTACGGGAACGGGAAAACCGGGACTTTTCGTTTTCTGGTTGCAGATAGCTGAAATTCGGCATGTATGTTGCTTCGGGAGTGTAGAGGAGCATTAAGAGAGTACCTACTTTCCAAAATTCCCATGGGAACGGGAAAAAAACAGGATTTTACGTTTTACTGGTCGTAGAAAGCTGAAATTTGGCAAGTGGGTTCCTTGGGGAGTGTAGGGGAGCATTATTAGATAATTTCCCAAAATTCTTCTTCTTCGTTCCCGTAAGAATTTCGGGAAATGCTTTATTTGGCGAAATTCTTACGGAAACGGGAAAAACGAAAAGCGGGGGAAAGTTGAAATTTGTCACGTAGGTTTATTCGGGAGTGTAGGGGAACACTAAGAAAGTATTTTCCGAAACGCCCACAGGGACGGGAAAAAACCGGATTTTACGTTTCCAGACGAAACAGCGAAAGAAAGAGACTTAACATTTATAACGTGTGTTTCTTTAAAGGCTTTAAGTGTACTCCGAAAAAACTCCCCAAAATTTCCACGGGAACGGGAAAAAACTTATTTTTTCATTTTACAACTTAGCGCGTACGAAGTCGCGGGCAAAAGCTATTTAGGATGTATTTTAGGACAGCCCTATAGGTTAGGTTAGGTTTGTTTTATAAAAATCCTGCAATATTTACAGTTTCAGAAAAATTAAGGCAGCGGGGCAATGCGGGGGCTGGCTTGCATGCTTGCTTGAGTCCTTGCTTTGCATGCTTGCTTGCATGGGTGCTTACTTGCATACATGCTTGCTTGCATGCTTGCTTGCATGCATGCTTGCATGCTTGCTTGCATGGGTGCTTACTTGCATGCATGCTTGCTTGCACACTTGCTTGCATGCTTGCTTGCTTACTTGCTTGCATGCTTGCTTGCACACTTGCTTGCATGCTTGCTTGCCTGCTTGCATGCCTGCTTGCATGCATGCTTGCATGCTTGCTTGCATGGGTGCTTACTTGCATGCATGCTTGCTTGCCTGCTTGCATGCCTGCTTGCATGGCTGCTTGCATACTTACATGCTTGCATGCCTGTTTGCATGCCTGCTTGCATGCCTGCTTGCATACTTACATGCTTGAAGGCTTGCATGCCTGCTTGCATACTTGCATGCATGCTTGAAAGCTTGCAGGTTTGGTTGCTCGCTTGCTTAATTGCTAGCTTCTTTGAAATGCTCATGGTTCACGCGTGCGAAGCCGCGGGCAAAAGCTAGTACAATACATATGTGATGCTGGTGTTCTAAAAGTAGGAACGGCTCGGCGTCAAATGGGTGACTTAATTTGGAATCGAAAATTGCGTTGAAAAACCTTAGGGTATTCAACCCAAGTAACCTCTAAAATATTCTAAAACGATTCTAAAGCATCAACGAATGGAAAGAAAATATAGACATATTTTATACTTATAACCAGTATATAAACATTCTTAAAGATCTTTCAAAACATGCGCAATTTTCTGTTTATTTTCTTTATTCGTTCATCGAATTTATGTATCAAAAGGTCGCAAAGGTGAGCACCAAAGTGCTAAACTGATTAAAACAAAGTTGAAAACATGTTTTCGAAAAAAAGAGTTATAAAATCAGCTTCTTTGTTCACGATACTTAAAAATTGCAATGTTATCGGTCGTCCATCCCATCCTATTAGACCATCTAAGAAATGGATGAAAATCTTAGGAATCATGTTATAGGCGATGCGGTTAGCAACCCATCACTGTTTTGGTTCCCCTTTCCACCTATACGCCCACAATCATGCTAAACGTGGCTACGTCTTGTTACCTTAGGCTCTGTCTACCCCGTAAGGAATAAAGACGTGATTTATGTACATATAATCAACCAACATTTCTTGTATACCATCGTCACATCTTCGGAAAACCCTCGGGAACCTTTACCCTACTAAACGCTACCTTTATTCATTAAAATGAACCTCCGCTAAGTAACGCCTAATTCAATAATTTATCAAAAAAATATTTTCAAATGCCGAACAATAAATGAAACTTTAATTTTAATGGACCAACACAACACAATGTAGATTAAGCAATCCAAAACACCGCGTACAACGAACCGTAATTTCAATATTTGTACAGCTTGCGGTTCATAACTTGTACAAGTTAATTAGGCTGTCAATTGTTTCCGATTGGTTTTTAATTGATCAATTGTGAAATGCAGAATACTGGGGCAAGTTTACTACCGGGTTTTTTAAAGGAGATTTTGTACACTGAGTTGAGTTTTTAGATTGGGGTAACGAGTTAAAAATAATATCACGTGCGTGAAATTTGCTCTCGTTTTTAAATAGAACTAAACATTACAGCTAGTACTAAATGTGGGTTTAGTTAGCAAATTTTTATTTACTATTCCGTTTTAGACAGTTCACATGAGATAACAAAAACTGACGTCGCGGCTATTTCTACTTCCATTGCATAGACTCAAAATCTTTTTTTTTAAGTGAGGCCATGGGTGTTGAGCCTTTCAACCGGTGTCAAACGCGAAGCTAGTCCAATGTTGCCATAGATGAGAGGAACTAAACGAATTAGGGAAGTAATCCGAAATATCAAATTACGAATCAAATTATTAATAGTGCTTTACCACTTTACTATAAGTACAACTTTTGAAAACAAGTAAGAACAGTACTTAGTGGTAGTGTTGGAATGGAATCTTTCATTTAAAATGATATTCCAGAAGTAGATATTCCGAAACGTACAAATACTTTGTAAACCTTTGAATAAGCTATAGCCGTGACTCGAAAAAATTGTGGGTTTGGAAATTAAAAACTGAACTGACAAAAAACTATTCTCACTCATAGTAACTTTTTGCATTTCAGTTTTTATGAATTTAATGCCTCCGATGCTAACGAGGCCGTCATCCTGGCAGTCTAGTCTACCAGTGCACGAGCAGCAGAGGCTGAATGTAAACAAGACAGTAGTAAAAGCTACCGTATCCCACTTTTTAATTTGTTTTTTTTTTCTATGACATTTAGCGGCCAGTTGCAAAACTGACCTAACGCCAACAGTTCAAGGTTGCCAACCGCTGACTTGCAACATTGTCTTAGTTGAGTAGTTGCATTTTGCTTGTCGATTATATATTGCAAATGTGCATTTCATCATTACAATTCGCTTAAACATCGATTAAAGTAACCTTTTGGATGATTTGCATCAAAATAGTGAGAGTCGGGTCTGTGCATCTCACTATTTGATCGCTTCTAGTGCAGTCATTGAAGCGAAAAATACGGTCTTACCTCCGAATTTTTTTACTGTGAACCGATTTGCATGAAATTTTGGAATTAGGCTCATCTTACCCTTAACTTCAAAAGTGAAAATGATTTGGACTCCGCCTATTATTTTTAAGGGGTGTAAACAACCCCTTAATGGAAAAATTGATATTGAGCCATTTTATCGCTAGAAAACATGTCTAATAGTAAGTGGTGAAATTATAAAGTATTTTCTAACATAATTACCTCATATTAAAATCATTTTCAACCCCTTGAAAATCTTACAACCCTTGCAAACAACCCCTAAATTGAAAAAATCACAAAAAAATACTTTGGTAAAACAGAAAAAGATGTAAGTATAGAGTAAGTAATATTTTATATTCTCTATAATAATTATAAAATTTTTAACCCCCTTTCAACCTTTGAAAACTACCCCTTGATAAAAAATTGTTAAAAATTTTTTTTTTTATAAAATGAATAGGATTTAAATATCCACACTAAGAACGTTGGTATATTCATGCCTACGTTTCCAAAATATATGAGCCATATTATGTATATATATACACATTACAATAGTTGTGGGTCTCTATTATACTGCGTACTTTCACATTGCTCCAAATATTCACACTCCGAAATTTTCAGTTACTAAGTAGAAAAAAATATGATAAGTTTTTGGACCATAACTTCTTCAATTTTCATGCTATCACAATTTATAAAAAACCATTGTAAAGGTAATTAAGAGAGCTACAACATCCTTTATTGCAATATATAGTAAAAAACCTTTTTCTAAAACGGTGAAGGGTTAAAGGGCTTAAGAGAGGCTGTGATTGCGCTGCCGCGCGCTCTTTAAACAATCATATCTCCGTCAATTTTTGTTTGACAGAAAAAACAAAAACACTAAATTGTTTGTCAGAAAAATACCTAAATTTTTAATTCATACACTTTTAAACGTATCTGTCGTCATTTCTGAGATATTATGAAAAGAAAGTGGGTTTTTATAAAATTTGAAATTTTGTTTTTTTTTTTAATCGTAACTTTTATGAAAAATATGTGTCCTGAAGCAGCCAAACTGATACTATCTATCAAACTCTTCATGATAAAGTTAATTCTAGGCGGAATACGATTAATTTTAATTTTGGTGGAAATGGCACTTATGAAACCCATTGATTTAAAAGAAAAAACATTAGATGCTCCCCTTATTTGCAATACAGCTCACTTATTTTACGTGCAAAAGACTTTTAATAGTGCTCATTTTAAAGCTTATTTCAAGCACTACAAAACCCTTTTGTATTAGAATGCATAAAATGCATCTGCTCGCCGCTAGATGGCATTGACCACATCGATTAAATTTCAGACACAATAAAAAACGGCTTTGATCTTTAATATCTAGCTTAATATTGCACTTAGAATACTTTATAAAAAACCAAATTGTTCATTGTTTTACCTGCTACAATTTTGTTCTTTATAAAATTTTCGATAAAACGTATATTTTTGGAGATATTTGCAAAAAACCGATGAAAAACGTGAAAAAATTGCGAATTTTCAATTGCCAATAACTTGAAAAGTATTGAATTTTTTGAAAAACTTTATAGATGATTTTTGCTTAAAATTAGGCCTTCTATCGATATCCGAGGTTATTTTGAAAAAAAAAAAATTCACCCCCGAGAAGGGGTGGCAACCACCCCCAGGGTGGTCGCGGAGTTCAAATCATTTTCACTTTTGAAGTTAAGGGTAAGATGAACCTAATTCCAAAATTGTATGCAATTCGGTCCACAGTAAAAAAATTCGGAGCAATAATGCTTCAATGACTCCACTATTCGGTCAGTAAAAAATGCATACATACCTACATACATAAATTTTTATTAAAAAATATTATCAAAATAAATGAATAATAAATGTAGGCTAACATAGTGTCATAAAAGAGCTACAAAAGCTCTTATTCGACACAATTGGCGAACAAAGTGCTGACAGCTATCTCTCAACGAATTAGCATAGTTATTCAACGAGGGAATACTGCCAGCCTTTCGGGCACCTCATGGGGCATACATTAAAAAACGAATTAAGAACCCGTTCCACTTTTAAGTTGATCGAAATTCTTTGCAAGCGGCCTTGCACGCGTTTGCAACATAATTATGTTATACGTTAAAATACCGTATGTGTATCGAGAATCGACCTTCATGAGATAGCTAACTGCCATTAAAATGCTAGATCTATCAATCAAAGGTAATGTCAAACGCATTGTGGTATATTAGTGGTAAACGTTTAATATGCTATTAACACAGTCTAACGTCAAACGACGTTAAGTGCTCCGTCTTAGCAGCAACGCTACAAAATTTTATAGCCAAGTTCCGACTTACATAATGGGTAGGAATTCTGTACAGGGTTATATAATATTCCACTGAAACGGCGAAATGTGGATTTTAACCGAACCGATTTTGAAAATGCCGTTCGAAAGTGGTAAAGACCTGTGTACCGCCAAAAATTAGCGGCACATTTTAGCCATTAATTTTAATTGAAATGAAAGATAGATAGATTTCCATTTTGTGGACATATTAAGGACTAACATCTGCCCGCGACTTCGTCCGCGTAGAATAAGACTTAGGAACTGATGTTGATAGTATATTCTGCAATAATTATTAACGTCGCGAAGGCAGCTACGACCTTTGACATGTTTATCGCTATCCCGCGGAAACTATGCAATTTTCCGGTATAAAAAGTAGCCTATGTGTTAATCTAGGATACCAGCTATCTCCGTTACAAATTTTGTCCAAATCCGTCCAGTCGTTTCAGAGCGAAGAAGGAACAAATACACACTCACATCCATCCATCCATCCTCACAAACTTTCGCATTTTTAATACTAGTAGGGTACACCATCTTTGTCGCTAATCTTGCCGCTTTGTGTTCTGGCAGGGAGTTGCTAAGGAAACCAAGATTTTTCAGTAAAACTTTTGATTCGAAATGTAGCCGCGGTTCACTTTGTACATCGATGAATGTGTGGAAACATTTGTCGACTATAATTTAAAAATTCTGGATAACATTTACAGGGCTATTTAATCAACTAACTCTGACTAATGACATGTTCCGGAACAATTTAGGTACTATGTATACTTGTATATTAAAACTAGCACAAGAATTATAATAACAATGAAAACAAGAGCAAGCCGCATGAAGTATTAACTCGGCACGCCGATCGAAAGTGAATGCTGCGCACACTAACGCGCTGTGTACAGACACGCCGGCGTCTGTGCGCGAGCCAGGAAGTGAAGAGATACAACCCTAGAAGAGGTTGGTTGTATTGTATATATAAGTGTTTAGTGCATTTAAAATGTTTAGTGCTTTTGCTGCCGTGTTCCGGCGTGGAGAGTAAGACAGCCGGTGGAACTATTGGCATATGAGATATTCTATATTAGTCTTCTAAGATGGCCGGTTCATCTGCAATCATTTTCTGTTGCGGGAGGGAGATGGTATTTATTTACTGAAAAAACAAGAAAACCTACAGGTTTTAATAAATATAAAATCGTACGACATTTAACATTCTTCTTCTTCTTATTTGTGGCGTATCAAGTCGTTATAGCGACGACAACTTCGCCAATGTCAAGGAAACAAAAATATAATTAAAAACTCTAGTGACGAAATGTCGGCAACGTTGTGCGGTAATGGTCAAAGACTCCTCCCCCCCTGTCGGGCTCTTAGCCAACGGTCAATGATATCCCTCAGAAACTGCCAGGAAATCATTAGCCGATGCCCAGGGTGCACCGGACCAACATTTAACATTATAATACGGCGTAGTCTTGGTTGACAATGGTATGTAAGCAGGAGTAAAGATAGAGGCTGACGAAGGAGGTTGCTGCTTTCAGCAATTAGATCATATCACGGCATTGACCATCAGGTGATCCATTTGCTTGTTTTGTTTGCCACCCTAGTAGATGGAAAAATAGTTTAGTTTTTTAAACTAAGTAGGTTTCGATCGAGTACTTACGACTTAGTATTTTATTAACCGATTTCAAACGAGTAATCGATTTCAGAAGTTTTAACACACTATAATAAGTCGTGGATGATCCGACCTTTGCTGAGCTGGGTGCCCTAACGACATGATCGCAGTCACTCTTGAAGATCTGAAAAGATCGAAACTAGTCTATTATCCCCGACTTAGTAATAAAGTAAGTAAATATATTCATTCAATAAAAATTACGTAAATGGAATTAATACAAATTAAACTATTAAATTAAAAACGAATTAAAAACTAAACTACAACTAATCTTAAAATGAAACAATTAAAAAAGGAGGGGCCCCCGTGGCATAGTTCCACAGACGCTGGCAGCATTCCCCCTTTGGACAGCGATACTAATACGCTGTCCAAGGAAGCTGCCAGCTCTGCGGTCACCCGTAGCGTCTATTAAGTAATAAATACAAACATAAATCACCATCAGAAAGAGATTAAGGTGACAAGACCTAAAGGCCACGTTTAGCGTAACTGTGGGCGTATATGTGGAACGAGGAATCCAAATAGTGATGGAGTAGCCGCATTGCCTATAAATAAATAATATGAACATCTTAATGTTCGCCCTTTCTCTCAATGGTCTTTTACCATCTGCACTGTGAGTTTTAACCATTAATGAGTAGTTTTTATAAATCCCACGAGTGTTTAAATAATCAATTAAGTCAACCGCTTATTGTTTACCTTGTCTTTTTATTGTGCTGATTTGTGGTATGCAATAAAGAATATGTATTGTATTGTGCTATCGATAAATTATTATTAATTCCGCTTTCTGTGAACCGATTTTATTGCTGTTTTTATTCGGTTGCTACTAGCATTAGACTATATTATAATTTTACCTATTAACATTTGAATTAAGTTAATGTTCAAAAAAAGTTATTACATGATATATTTACACGGTTTATAAGAGCTGGTAATTCGTAACGACTTTAGATCTGCGTGTGAGCCATAGATCACGCGCCGCAGAGAAAACCTCAGGTTACAAATCGAATGAGATATCGATTTATTGGCGATTGTGCACAAAATGGCGGAGACCGCATAGCGATACTAGGAAGTTGGCTAAATCGAAATATTTAACGCCTTTTCTAGTCAAGAATCTCAGTTTTAAAGCCAATGAAAACCGGCCAAGTGTGAACCGCACACGAAGGTTTCGTCCCAAGTGCCTAATATAATATCTGAATCTTGGTTAAAACCACAAGAAGGCAAGGCTTTACATATCCTAGGTCACTTTCTAACCAAGTGAAATCTTTAGTTCCCAAACAAGGTAGGCAACTGTAAGCACTTTCATTGACTTTTCAGCTCAGAAAATACACGTATTAAAACCTTTAAACGAACGGTTTGAAAGTTTATTAATAACGTAGAGCTAAATTACCGTCAACCGGGGTGGCTTTGATTACCCGGGTGACTTTAAAAAGAAGTTATAATGACGAAATCATTAATTTTTATTTGCGTTTACTGCTTCCAATCGATGTCTATATTGATCGCCTTTGCGTATACATCCCAAACACTCACCGCATAGGGATAATATAGATTTTCTTGTCGAGAGGGATCAAAGTGCAACTTTTCTGTTCAAGGCTTCTCTAAGTATTTTTTTGCAAATGTAATTTATTGGAATTGATAATTGTAAAACTGATACATAAGAAACGAAATACCAATAGTAAACTTGGCTTTAATTAACTAGAAGCTAGCATAAGACCATTAAATAAATTGACAGGCATTGATATGGCAAATAGTAAGTCAAGACCATAGACGAGATGAGAAAGCACGAAGGAGATTATATGTCATTCTCCCCCTCTATGGTTTCTTCGCCGAAGATGTAGTCGTTGAGACGTTGAGGAATTATTCTAGACCTCGTAGATCTCCGGAGGTCTTGCGAAGGCCGTACGTCTTGTGGCGGAGTTCCATAGACCTCTTCATCTCGAATATTTTCGTCAGTAGGGGTAGAGTTTTCGTCCGATATAACATTTTCAGTTCGTACGTTAATGTTGGGGAGAGAATCTTCATCATCCGATACAGGGAGTGGTGCCAAATGTCTCAGCCAACCCATTCCCTCAATGGCCTTTTTTGGAAGCAATGAAAGTTCTAAACGTTTATATAATGACTAGCTGTTTCCCGCGAAATCGTCCGCGCAAAATTATAATATATATAGCCTATGTTCATCAGCAATAATGGAGGATTCTAATGGTGAAATAATTTTTCAAATCGGTCCAGTAGTTCCAGAGCCTATTCAATGCAAACAAACAATCAAACTTTTCCTCTTTAAAGTTAATTCCAGCGTAGATGCAGATATGTTTCTAAAATACCGTTCAAACCTTACCAAAAGCAGTGTTTAGCATCCACAACGTTGCAAGACATCCCCGCCATTGTCGCAACTTGAGCAAGTAGGTGACGGACGCGTGTAATGATAATCATGGTAGGTTGCTTGCAAAATTAAACGGCACCTTGTGGGAAGCAGGTAAACCATATAGAACATCACAATACAATACAGAAATTACGTCTATATCCCTTAAGGGGCGGGTGGATCAACAATTTCTTGCCGTTATTCTGTCCCATCAGCGAGGGAACATAAGTAGTACAGTTTGTTAGAAGGAATGTTGTACTGACATGCTTAATAGATGACCAATTATGGAAGAGGCTTAAATGCACCGCAAAAATACAATTTCTAAATGTCAGTGAAAATTAGAACAAAAATCCGAAAAGTAAAGCTATGGCCGGGAATCGAACCCGGATCCTCGTCATTCCGTGACGCGTGCTATACCCCTACACCACCCATAGCAGGTGGGTAGTCTCCGAATTTTTCTACCTGTTACTAACTGTCACGTGACCTTTTGGTTACTATGCGAATTTTTGTCGCTAAGCGTCATTTGTTTGAATGATGTGTCTGTACAACACAATTACAAACTCCCATGGAACATCTACTGCTCACCAGGGACGAGAGAAGGCGCTGTTTTTCAAATGATAGGTACGATCAAATGAATCAAGAAATTTTATTTTACATTTTTTATGTCTTCTTTCTTTCTTTCTTTCTTTCTAACCGATGCTCAGGGTGCACCGGACCAAGCACTGCTCTTCCGAACCGCAGCTCTTGACCACACGCGGAGGTAACTCGACTCGCACCCCTTTTGTGAAAACTTACTTAGAGACTTAGTTATAGTTATAGCTTCGTCATATACAGCGACCTAAAAACATCAGGAATTTCTTTAACTTTATTTTGTTAATAATTCTGATGCATTAGCATAACGAAGCTGCGAGTCCATTGTTTTAAATAATTTAACACTTCGGCTGTCTCGTAATAATACGTAATAGCAAGAACACATGCACAAGTATAATGGAAGAAATTAACATAGGTAATATATTTTCGAAAAATTACAAACGCCATTTTCCATTGAAATGACAAAGGCCCATTAAAATTGCTTAGTGCGACGCTGATGACAGCTGCATGAATAAGTTTGTAGCAGTGCTATGCTTTACAAGTCAGCAGTACATACCAACTTAAGAGGATTAAACCTTAAGGAGGGGTCATACATACATATATAGGGGGCGTTCAAGTATTCCGTAAGCGCTTGAAGTGGGCGGGGGGGGGGGGGGGGGGGGGGTCTTTGCTTTGCTTATTTTTGATTACATGGTGGGTGAGGGGGTCGATATGGTGATTACGTCAACAGTTTCAATTCGAACTACTGTTCAAGAATCAATAAAAAACAGAATCCATAAAAAGAAAAATGCATATAGGTACCAATGATTACGTAAGCATGGGGGGGGGGGTAAATAATCGTAAAAAATCTGCTTACGTAATACTTGAATGGCCCCATACATGAATCACGTCTTTATCCCTTACGGGGTAGACAGAGCCCTTCAAGTATTACGTGCAAACGGCGAAACGTAAAAGAACTTACCAATCGTATTCAAAAATAACAACGGATATCACCTCTGGTTAAAGTTCACCTCTCCTGTTGGTTTAATACTCTAAGTTTACAAGTCAGCGGGTTGGTACGAGACAGACTTACATATAAATAAATACAATGTGTTGCCCACGCGTCGCTGTGACGACTAATAAGCGTTTTGTAGGTGGGCTCCCCTTTGCACTTTATAAAAGTGACAGTTTTTTAGTTCATATCAAAAGGTTACAGAATCAACTTCTATACGTACCTACCCTTTATATCCACTCCACACACAATATTTACTAATGTCGAGCAAAAAAAGTGTCACTTTTCATACAAATTTGCAGACTGTAGAAACAGTCGAATTTTGGAGTATGGAATTGACTCGGAAAAAAGCTATTTCTCCTTTAACAATTACATATCAATTTCGAGATTAAATACATAGTACCAACTTATCAAGAAGAAAAAGTTCCCTTAAAAGCGCTTTTCAATGTATCAACACAGCAAAAAGCTTTCAAACTTAAAAAGTATCTGCTCACGTTTTATAAACGGAAAGGTAAGTCTCGAACACGAGCACCAATTGCCCTCATAACCGTTCATTACATAACTTCCACCGAATCACGTGAACTTTTTAAACCGGGTCAATGCTAGAGTGCTTCACTAGTTCACCGAGAAACGTTTCATCGAATGCACCGTTTGACACAAACTTTATTTGACAAGCCTTTATTTTAATTACATACCTGCATACACAAATCACGACTTTATTCCCTACAGGGTAGACAGAGCCTAACGTAACAAGACCTAAAGCGTCCTACTGTTATGTGTATATGTGTACTTTAGGTTTTGTTACATAAGGCTCTGTCTACACCGTAAGGGATAAAAACGTGATTTATGAATGTTATGTAGGTATATGTCTGTTTCGTAGTAAGGAATAGAGGGAATCATAGATAACTGATTAAGATAATATCAGAAAATTTACAGAGAGTGGTGAGAAAGCCTCAAAAATAATGGGAACCTTTGAACCAGGCACGAAACAGGGGGACATTTTTAGGTTATTTTTTAATAATTTTTGAAATAATTTACTTTGAATCATTTTTCGTAGTTTTAGTGATCCTTATTAATATTTAGTTTCTAATAATTGTTGTACTGGAGGGTAAATTATTTTTGTAGGTATATTAAAAGTACAATTTATTTTCCAAAATAGAAACGAATTATTTAAAAAAAAGTCTGAAGTTTAGTGCAGTGTGGAGTGTATCAAGTATACAATGTAACATCACATACATCTCGACACTTTCTACGCTGACAATAGAAGCAAACGGTACAAAAAATATAGATTATGTCAGCTCGTTACTAATTCGAAAATAATGGATGGTTTTTTTTTTACTTTTTTTATGTCATTTGTGAAACTCGTATTTTCAGTAATTTTGATTGTGTTAGCAAATTCGCATACTGCATGCTCTAGTAGTTGCCCGTGACTTTGTCTGTGTAAATTTCTTTACAGCAAATGCATAGGTCCGGTCACAACTGTGCGTAAAAGACGTCGACGGTACGTTTACGCAACAAAATGTATGCAACGTGAACGTGACGCATGCGACACGTCACTGCGCATACGCAGCGGTGTAGTCGCTCCTTTACTTGGGATATAAAGTAAACCATATCAATCTCTTGAGAAGTCCATTTACAGAGGAATACTAGCTTATTAGTAAACTTCTCGTTCAGTTGTCTGTCCCTGACTTGTGCTCTTCATCATCTACAGTCACTGCTGGGTACAGGCCTCCTCTCAGAACTAGAGGGCTTGGGCTATATAATTCCCATGAGGGCCCAATACGGATTGGAAACTTCACACACACCAATGAATTGTGTTTTCCTTCACTGAAAAGCTCAAGTTACATTTCAAATGTAACTTCGCACCCAGTGTGTTATGTATCGTTGAGACGAGTATCTGTGAACATCTCATCGAAAGTAAGTGTATCATATAATAATACCAGTAATTATGCTGTACGAACTCAAAACTATGATATAACTGTTTCGTAATATACTCCTTTCTTATTTGTTTTAATAATGAATTGACACTGACAGCTGTAAGATTGATGGCTGTTGCGCAACGCAGGAAGAAAGCATGGATTTTCGATTATGATTTAATTAAGGAAGTCGGCATGAAGGTAAATATAACTGTTATACATATGTATCATCACTACATAGTATAAAACAAAGTCGATTTCTCTGTCCCCATGTCCCTATGTCCCTTTGTATGCTTATGTCTTCAAAACTACACAACGGATTTTGATGCGGTTTTTTTAATAGATAGAGTGATTCAAGAGGAAGGTTTTTATGTATGATTCTACGCAGACGAAGTCGCGGGCAGAAGCTAGTATAAAATAAACCAGAAGTTGCGTTACAATATCCGCGTACTAACTTGCATATACCACACCTCTGCTCAGTAATCGTCTCTATCTGTTACAACTAGCCTCCGATAAAGGGACCAGACTGAAAACCAGCGCTGGGTTGATGTAACCCAGCACACGCTGAGACTGGTACCCGTTGCCGGAACATAGCCCGCATAGTGTCTCTTTGTTTTTTTTCTTCTTTAGTCTTGAATCTGTTGTCAACTTACAAACGTTAGGGCCGTCGATGGGACTAACAGAAACAACACTTAATGTTCGAAGTGCGTTTAATCAAAGTTAACACAGTTGTGCAGCAAACAATTTTAATAATTACTTAATTAAGGAACTTAAATTTATTGATCGAGGTCGATCACGACCTTACGCGACCGCGATGGAAGGCATAAGACATCGCGAGCTCATTACTTTCGTCACACATCACTTCGCGAATTACTCAATATAAATCGGTCACATGTTCAGTCAGCACTTTCGTGAGAGTCCGCGGCGATCGATTATCGGGAATCGCCGATGACTCGCTCTGTGAACACTCATCGCGGCGTGGGAACCTCTGCTCGTAACAACTTAACTTCTGCTTATGTTTTGGTAATAAATGTTTTTTATTTATTTATTTATTTACTGTGACAGTCTGCCATGCTGTCCGGGAGCCAAGAAAAAACAGAATGTATCAGTTGCTTCTCTCCCCGTCAAAAAATAGGGGTTGCTAGCCGCATCGCCATGATTCCTAAGATATAAAAAAAAATCGAAAAGTAAAGCTATGGCCGGGAATCTAACCCGCATCCTCAGTATTCCGTGATGCGTGCTACCGCTACACTACCCATAGCAGGTAAGATTTTCCTCAGATTTTCATCCATTCCCTCGATGGGCTTTCGACGACCGGATGGCCCAGTGGTTAGAGAACCTGACTATTAAGCTTGAGGTCCCGGGTTCGATCCCCGGTCGGGGCAGATATTTGTATGAAAAATACGAATGTTTGTTCTCCAGTCTTTGATGTTTAATATGTATTTAAGTATGTATTTATCTATATAAGTATGTTTATCCGTTGTCTAGTGCCCATATTACAAGCTTTGCTTAGTTTGGGGCTAGGTCAATTAGTGTCAATTGTCCCAAGATATAATCTGTATATTTATTTTCATCTCTAGTTAGGTTTTTACAATATTCGTATAAAAAGTAATAAAACAATATAAAAACATTATAAAAACCTAACCTAGGGTGCCGCCGGCAGCGAGGCGAGGCCTAAGCTACCGGTGGTCAGGGCAAATTAATTATTATTATTTACCATATGCACGGGAAGAGAAGCAACTGGTAGGGGAGACCGAGGCGAGTTGAGACAGAGGTGAGTTGATATAAAGCATTTTTCTCTGCACCTATGACAGTTAGCGAGGTCACAACTTCACACAAACTGTGGAGTGTAGAAAGAGCAACGAATTAGCGAAGTTACCAGCCCGATAAACTGTCCCAGTTCAGAGAAATCGGCTTTGTATCAACTCACCTCTGCCTCAACTCGCCTCGGTCTCCCCTACATTCTATGTGTTTTCTTTACTCCCAGACCAGCATGGAAGAAAGTAGAATTTCGAATCAACTAAATGTATGACCGTTAGAGAAACAAACACGGTATTTATTGTCTTTATGGATACTATACTCCCCGGGTGTACTCTCCCGTTTCCGTTACTGACACTTACACAAATCATATCTATATCCCTTACGGGGTAGACAGAGCCTGAAGTAACAAGACCTAAAGGCAAGGCCATGTTTAGCATGATTGTAGACGTATAGGTGGAAAAAGGAATCAAAATAGTGATGGGCTGCTAGCGGCATCTCCTATAACAAGATTTAAGAATTTCGCCCATTCTCTCGATGGGCTTTTACCATCTGCGCGGGACGAGAAGCAACTGGTACATTCTATGATTTCCTTTGCTCCCAGACCAGTGGAATTCCATTACTTGAATATATTTTTTCTTAATTTCTCAGCACTAAAATATGTCGATTCTCGGCGGGCTCTGTTAAACGGTTTCGCTTTTACAACCTTTACCTTAATGCCGCTTGAGAGCCGTAAGATGGCGCTTGTCACTGACATAGTATAAAACAAATCCGCTTTCTCTGTCCCTATGTCCCTATGTCGCTATGTATGCTTATTTCTTCAAAACTACACAACGGATTTTGATGCGGTTTTTTTGCGGGATTACTAGCTTCTGCCCGCGACTTCGTCTGCGTAGAATCATACATAAAAACCTTCCTCTTGAATCACTCTATCTATTAAAAAAAACCGCATCAAAATTCGTTGTTTAGTTTTGAAGATATAAGCATACATAGGGACATAGGGACATAGGGACAGAGAAAGCGACTTTGTTTTATACTATGTAGTGATTTTGTACCGTGTTATAAAAACAGTCAAAAATTCAACCTCTCCTTTTTTAACTGACACTGAAAAATAGAACACAGAAAAATCCGAAAAGTGATGCTATGGCCGGGAATCGTACCCGGATCCTCGTCATTCCGTGACGCGTGCTATACACCACCCATAGCAGGTACACAGACGGTCCGCTAGTACGTGCGTATTTACTGAGCTATGCTACAATACAATACAATAACTCTTTATTGAACACCACATAATAACAACCAAAACAGAAAAAAGGTATACAGAATATTACAAGGTAACAATAGGAGGCCTTATCGCTACAGAGCGATCTCTACCAGGCAACCATAATGGACTGGAGAACAGAACAGATCTGAGCAGGTGGTGCAATTTAGAATCTATATTAGTATACTAAGTACTGAAATACATAATATATTATACATGAAAACACGTTATGTTACTGTGTCCGCCGGGCCAAAGAAAAGGTAAAAAGCGTCATTTTATCGTCGCTCTCAAGATCGTGCGACCGCCGTTTCAAAACTTATTGTCTGTCGCGTAATTACGTGTTGGGCAACGATACGTCGTCGCCGGCAAGGTTGGAGGAAGCTGGGCCGCAGTCGCAGTCGGGTGCGAAGATTAGTTAAGATAACACGCATCCTGTAATAATTCAACACTTACACCACAAACATACATATATCACGTCTTTATCCCTTACGGGGTAGACAGAGCCTAAGGTAACAAAAGCTCAAGGCCACGTTTAGCAAAGGGCATCCCTACCATCCTACTAATATTATAAATGCGAATGTAGGTTTGTTTGTTACGGTTTCACGCGAAAACTACTCAACCGATCATCATGAAATTTTGTACACATGTTCTTGGAGGTATTAGAAGTAACATAGGATACTTTTTATTAAAAAAATATTTTTTTTATGTCGTCACTGACGTTACCTGCGCGGACGAAGTCGCGGGCAAAAGTTAGTTATTAATATGCGAAAGTATATCTGTCTGTATGTTACCGTTTTACGCAGAAACCGCTTTACCGATTTGATTGGAAATTGCTATACAAATAGTTGCAGTCCCAGGAAAGGACATAGGATAGTTTCTGTCCCGGAAAATTGCATAGTTCCCGCGGGATGGTGATAAGCGAATTCTGCGCAGACGGAGTCGCAGGCAACAGCTAGTACGTACATAAACCACGTCTTTATAACTTAAGGGTCAGACAGAGCCCATGGTAAGAAGCCCTAAAGCGACTTTGTGGGCTTATGGAAAGGGGAATCCAAACAGGGATCGGATTTTGCCCTTTAGTTAATGATGGTGATGATGTATCACGCATCTTGCAATCGACCTTAGGCTCTGTCTACCCTGTAAGGGATAAATGCGTGATTAATTTATGTATGTATTTTTTTATAATTATCACTGGCATTTTTATATCTATTCAAACCAAAGCTGTAAACCATTTAAGGTCTAGTGCGTAAGTCCAAAGTAACATAAAGTCAAGGATCTGAAATACTGTTGATCTGAGAAAAATACAATTATCTCGATTTAGTTATCGCATATTAGCGTTCTGCTTCCTTATAAATTGGTTTGTGAGCTTTAACAAGTGCAACACGTACCGACTCAGCGGTAGGCCTTAGAAATAGCTGGTGGGTCATAATGACGTCTTAATGCGATTAAATTCCGATTCAGTTTAGGTTAGATCGCTGTCAGATCCATACTAAAAAATGACAGCTAAAACCTTCTTCTTCTTTTTTTTAATTGGGCCCCATCGATCGATGCGATGATTTCGCCAATGACAAAAGTAATAAATACAGTATTCAAAAATTTTGTGACACAAATGTCGGCAACGTTGTACTGTAGAACACGGTCAAAAGACCCCACCTGTCGAGCTCTTAGCCAACAGGTAATGATATCCCTCGGAGACCGCCAGGAAATCATTAACCGATGCCCAGGGTACACCGGACCAAGCACTGCTCTTCCCCTCAGACAGATCCAAAAACAAATATTACGACTCTATATATAATATTTTTATGTTAACTTAAGAAACAGTTTTTTTGTGTATAGATAACATTTTTAAAACATTTTTAACACTTTACGTTTTTATTCGGAACGAAAACGTAACAAGAACGTTTTAACCGTATTCTGAAATCGGTTTGAAAACCAGTTTAATTTGTTACTGTTAAAAAACGTTTTTTGTAACGTTCCGTTTGCAGGAAACCGAAACAAATTCTTCCAAAATCCCCTAAAAAGTGTGAGTAATCTTGTGGTAGCTGAAACGTAGGCAGGAACTTTCTTTCGTAAGATGAATCTGAAATATTAAACTTATGAAATCTCCCACAAACATTGTAATATTTGTAATGTTTCATCAAACATAAGGAATTAATAGCACGTGACGGAAGACACAATAAATTAATTGTTTTATTACAAAATTAGAAAAACAAACTGAAATCCTCAGCGGATTGCGCAACCGTCTAATGCGGTAAATTGCATTACAATTAGTTTCTGCTCGCTTTCCAACTAACTGTAACCCTAAGCTGAGGGTTTATTGTGTAACTGCAAACGCTATCGCAATTGCTTTCGTTTTGACATTGAAGTATTTAGTCATAGACGTTTATGGAATTTGATCGGGAAAGTTTGCTTCTTCTATAGGACAGATGAACGTGGACTTAGCAAACTTTTAGTTTGAAGAAAAAATTGGAGAATGAAATTCAGCGGTAATATACACAATTAATAGAAAAGGATACAATGAAGCAATGGGTGCGATGATTATTGCATTTTGTTATCACCCCCACCAGTCTTAACAGGTATTTTTATAGTAATACTTAGTACATCTTTCAGGGGTAGTTCTAGAATAATCTTGATCAAAATCAGGTTAGTAATTATAATTCTATTCACACTTGAATTCGGTTAAGCTTATCTAACTAGGTAGGTGCTCAGTTTAGGACTACCTCCACAAAATATTCTTCGCTTTGGTTTCATTTTAAGTGATAATAAGTAAATCACAGTTGAGCACAACTGTCAAATAATAGTGATATCGATTGCAATAGATGACTCACAATCAGGGAATAGTGCGTGACAGTTTCGATCAGAAAATTAGGTAACCTTTATGAAATCTAGCTTAATGGAACATTGGGTTGCGAATTGACATTTCACAAAAAACTGCAATTGTAACGCTTGACCTTTGCCCTGATTAAAAAAGTTTTTTGGCGATATTAAAGTGACCTTTGACTTATTTTTTGTTAAGTTGCTACTTGTTAGAAACAATAACTCGTAAAGAACCCGCGTAAGTAAAAGGTATATCCTCAAGCATACTGTATGCTTAGTGTAAGTTTTCGGTCACAAAATAAGTCTCGAACGCGTTTGCGTTAAATGTCAAATACTATGAGAACAATTGCCGTTTCGATCCGCAAGTGGCGCTGCCAATTATCCCATAGTAATTGAGACGTTTACGTGAACGCGTTCGAGACATTTTTATATGCGAAAACTTACACTAGAGGCTCTGTACCTACTCTGCTAAGCCTTTAGTGAAGTGAATCGTGAAGCAGCATTTGTAACATCTATACTTGACATGATCAAAGTCTGTTAACATATTGGTTTCAAGGGTGGAGGAAATATGGACTGGTTTAGTTTCGTATCGGAGGAAGTTACAATTAAATTGAAGCGAAATCGTTTCGTTAATCACCCTACAATTACCTGTGTGCCACGCTACGTACGGTCGGTAGGAAACTGTGGCAGGTAGGCAGGTAGGCAGTCCAGCGAGTAAGTACAATATGAAAACGGTAAAAAATGTATTTGTTAAGATTCGTTTTTATCAAAAAGAATTACTGACTGCCGTTTTTCTTGACTTTACTTGCAGTGTCATTCATGCTACATAATGTGCATCAAATTTCGAATATAATCACGAGCTAAAATAACGGGTCGTATTTCGTACAAATTTCTATGGAAAGCGACCCTTTTTTTGCTCGTCAGTGTAGGTCAAATTTGACTTGCAAAATTACCTATCTTTTATCGTCCACATTCCGATTTTGCCCTCCCTCCCCAATACTCACAATTCGTCCATGATCTCACTGCGTAGGCAATGTTAAGTGGTCCACACTACCAACTCTTGATCCCAGTTTATATTGGCAGCTAGTATTGCTTTGGATTTGAACGATAGTAACAGATTAGACCTACCCGCCCTTACACACGCGTGAATAGTGCTCTGTTTGTTTTTAAGAAAATAAAACGAAAATCTTTTCGAATATATATAAACAGTACGTTAAAATAATATTTAAGTTGTGAGTGTTCGAAGCAGTGTTTAGAAACTCAGATTTGCAAGTGGGACAGTGGTGATTTTTGTCATAAGTGTTTCCGTCGCTAAGAATCTACCCACTTATTGAAATACAAACTAGGACAGTGTTTTTTGGCATAAAAACTTCACACAAAAGATAAATAAACAAACTATCTACTCACTATTTACTACCAACCTGACCTAAGTAAGCGACATACGGGAATAAAGTCGAATAATATTTGGAATAGTGGTGTCTTGAATTGATTGTCTGCCTGTATACCTACGTAACACGATGAGTAAGTGCGGTGGATGTAAAAAATTCATGTCAGCAGCAGAGGCCGTTACGTGTAGCATCGCAACATGTAAAATCAAAACATACCACAGGGAGTGCGTTGGATTTACGAGTAAATCCAAAATTAGCGCATCTTGGATTTGCACAACCTGTAAATCAAGTATGCCGCGGGACAATAAAAATTCAACGCCAATAAAAGGCTTCACTGAAAATATTCCCGAGGACCCCGTCGTGAACACGAAGGAAACCCCATCAGAAGCGTCAGCAAATACAAATCCGAACACAAAATCAATTGAGATCAATATTGAGGATTATACAAGGGAAATAAAACTATTCCGAGCCGAGCTCACGGCCATACGAGCAGATATTGGCGAGGTACGAGGCGAGATCCGGGACCTGTCGCAATTGGTATCATCGTGCTCTGCCAGGACCGATAAATTGGAGGAACGCGTCATCGTGATAGAACAGCAGCTCGAGTCCCTGGCGTCGACGAAGGGCGAGGTCGCGGCTCTTCATGCTGTCATAGCTGACCTTACAGAACAGCTGCATGATCGAGAACAGGAGGCGCTAGCAAACGACGTCGACATTTCAGGAATACCGGAACCGAAAAAAGAAAATCCAATTCACACTGTCCTGGTTGCGGCAACGAGGGTGGGAGTCAGTCTGGAGGAGCGGGACATTGTATGTGCCTACCGCGTCGGCAAACAAAGTGAAGGAGATAGGCGCCCGCGCCCTTTGATCGTGCGTTTAGCCCGTCGTGATATCCGGGATAAACTGATTAAAGGATCCCGTGTGAGACGCGGGACCGTCACTACCACCGACGGAGACCAGCCGGGCGAAAAATATCGCATTTACATTAACGAAAGATTGACAAAAAGGAATCGTCAAATATTTCGAAGAGCCCGCGAGTTGGCAGACAATCATAAATGGAAATACGCATGGACGCAAAATGGACGGATTCTCGTCAAAAGAGCGCAAGGATTGCAGGGGTACCAAGTCAAGAGCGAAGAAGACTGTTCACGAATCATCATACCTTTCATTGTACAAACGACGGACTCACCGTCAGTCGACACCAGTGATTAAACACTGTACTATCTTTGTTAATAATCATATGCGTGCATGTGTAGATTTTGGTTATGTTTATGCTCGGGTGGTTTATTTTATTATGTTAAAATTAAATCTATGTATAAACAACACCCTAAACCAGTACACTAAACAACATCAATGTAAAAGTGTCACTAAAGTATTGAAGTATTTGTTATGTCTCAACTGTTTTATTTCTTTAATTTCACTGATAAAAAATTACAAAGAATTCTCACAAATATTTGGTTTTCCGCCTATTCGTGTTGCTAGGCAATGGCATTATATAACATGGGTTGCTGTTGATTACTTAATTCAGCCCGGTGGTCGTTTAAACATTCCAGATAGTACATATGTGCTTTCCTTGGTGTGTATAGTTATTGAAATTGTAGGTTTGCGGATGACACTTCTTTGCATAAATTATTTTTACAGCTAAAGGCCTTAAAATTAGGAATAATGGTTTAAAATTGGGACTGCTAAATGTGAGATCCCTCAACACGGGTCGGGATGAGCTACTAGGAATGGTTACCTTGCACAACCCGGATATCCTGGCTCTAAATGAGACGTGGATCAAAGAGGGAGCTGAGGGCACAGCGCCCTCCATACCAGGATACTCACTAAAGCTCATCCCGCGCGGCAATGACAGAAGTGGTGGGGGCGTTGGTTTTTACGTACGACGCGGTCTGAGAGTGCGCGTTCGCCAGCATCCTTCTTCGTCACTAGAGCAAATGTGGCTGGAGGTTCCTCTGCCTGGGGCGCGTCTTGCTATCGGTACGGTGTACCGGCCTCCCGGTGAGGCATTGAATGATGATACGTTCGACGCTCTAAGTGAATCTATTAACTGTTTTTCATATTGTAATTACATGTGCATTCTTACTGACTTTAACGTAGACCTGTTACAGACACAAACAACAAACGCGCGAAAGCTTACGTCATTTATTGGTCAATATAATATGGAACAGCTGGTGTCGGAACCAACTCGTGTTTCTGAGACGTCACAATCACTGCTCGACCTGGTTATAACCGATGCGCCGAGTCGGTTTAGCAACACCGAGGTGCACCACAATCCGACACTAAGCGATCACGCCATGGTATTGACTACTGTCAATATAAAAAAATATAAAAATCCCCCGCGTTTCAAAATTAATAGAAATTTAAATGATATAGACTTAACGACTTTCGAACATGATTTACTTAGCACTCCATGGCATGAAATACTGTATCAGACGGATGTGAACGAAATGGTATCAACTTTTAATGCATTTGTTCTGAATATATTTGAGAGATAGATATGCACCGCTGAGGCGTAGGCGTGTCCCGGACAGGGTGTGCCCTTGGATTACTGACAATATTAAACTCATGATGTCGCTCAGAAATGACGCACTCAGGAGAGCCCATATTACTAAGTCTGATAGTCACGTAAATTATTATAAGCAATTAAAAAAATTAGTGACAACCAGTATTGAAAAGGAAAAGCATGCTTATTTTACGTTCTACGTGAACAAAAATATGAACAGGCCTAAGTCTCTATGGACTCACCTAAAAAGAACAACTGTTTTTGATAGCCCCTGTGGAGGCAGTATCCCTGCTAATATTAATAAGCCTGATAAGATTAATGAGTATTTTTTGGACGTACCCGGTGGTGCGACGCCCTGCTCGGATACACTAAATTTTTTCAATAAGAGCAAAGCAGAACTTAAAACTTCCCAATTCGAACTAGTTTTCACTTCCGAAAGGGAAGTTAGTAAAATCTTAGATAGCATTAAGACAAGTGCGTGTGGTCATGATGAAATCTCAATTGAAATGATCCGTCTTACACTTCCTATTACGCTCCCTGTGATAACAGCAATCGTCAATAAATCTATAGAGACTAGCGTATTCCCCGAGACGTGGAAAGAAGCTATAGTTAAACCGATACCTAAGGGCAAGGACGTGGAACAGTTCAAGGATCTGCGACCGATCAGTCTTCTCCCGGTCCTCTCTAAGGTCTTGGAACGAGTCGTCGAAAGGCAATTTAAGTCTTATCTGGAACACAATGACATCCTCCCCACAATACAATCGGGGTTCCGGGCTGGCCATGGAACAGCAACAGCTTTGGCACACGTTAGCGACGACATATTAACAGCGTCTGATGAGGGACAAAGCTCCATACTTGTTCTGCTAGATTTCTCGAGAGCGTTTGACTGTTTGAACACGAAATTACTCCTTTCAAAACTGTCGCACTACGGTGTGTCGGATAGTGCTCTGTTGTGGTTTAAGTCATTCTTAACAGGTAGAAGCCAGAGAGTGGCGGTTGAAGATGAAGAAGGTACCCGAGCTATGTCACAGCTGAAGCAGTTGAAACGGGGCGTCCCTCAGGGATCGATACTGAGCCCGCTTTTGTTTGTAGTATTCACAGCTGACTTAGTGGGGGTTCTTCAATTCACTAAAGTTCACCTGTATGCGGATGATACGCAGTTGTATAAGTCGTTTCACGCTCACGATTCGGAACAGGCTATTAAAGAATTGAATAGGGATCTAGATGCTGTTTCTAAATGGTCGCAGGAAAACACACTAGTTCTTAATGCGGCGAAGACGAAATATATGATTATGGGTACGAAACAACAAATAATTAATGTAGCAAACAGAAATTTAGAAGTGATCATAGACAAAGTGGTTGT
Source organism: Pandemis corylana (assembly GCA_949127965.1). NCBI lineage: Eukaryota > Metazoa > Arthropoda > Insecta > Lepidoptera > Tortricidae > Pandemis > Pandemis corylana. The sequence continues at coordinate 6,236,632 of OX421871.1, forward strand.
CGACCGAGTTACAGAGGCTAGAAATTTGGGATTAGTCATGGATGAGCAGTTAAGATATCAGGACCATCTAAATATTAAAATCAAGAATGCTTTTTTTAAACTTAAAGTGCTATACAATTTAAGGAAATATCTTTCCTATAAAATTAGAGTTCTTCTTACTGATCTTCTCGTCCTGTCTCCTTTCAACTACTGCGACACTGTGTACGGTCCAAGATTGTATCAATATACAAAAAATGCAATCCAAAGAGTCCAAAACGCTTGTGTCCGATTTTGTGTTGATGTACCAAGAAGATCACATATCTCACCTATACTAGCTGAGAAAATGATTCTTAATATGGAATCCAGGAGGGAGCTCCATTTGGCCAGTCTTACACATAGAGTAGCATATGCAAAGAAACCCATTTATCTCTTTGAGAAATTGTTTTTCTATAAGGAGAATTGTCATCCTACAACTAGGTCTAAGTTACAGATGAAACTGATGATTCCAAGGCACAGATCAGCGGGATTTAGAGGTAGTTTTAGGTACGCCGCTTCAAAAGTGTGGAATAACATACCGCCACCTATTAGGCTAAGACGTTGCTTGTATGGTTTCAAGTTACACTGTAAGAGTATAATATTGAACAAGCAAATTAGTATGTATAATTAATCAGAAGCGCGCCTGGAACTTAGTGCAATGTAATCATAATTAATTAAGTATTTGTAATGCCTAAGTACATTGTTATTGTCATCATTTAAATGGAAATGTACCAAATTTGTTAATATGTTAAATGTATTTTGTGAGTGAGCCTATTTTATTTTTATTTTTTGGTGTAAGGGCCCAACTGTTGGAGCGAGCAGTATGTGTTCCGGCTGAAAAACAGCGCTGAAGTGTCGCTCGTGCGAGCTGGCACTGGCAGCATTTGCTGACGCCGAACCATTTACCACTAATCCTTTTATTTTTGTTTTTGTGTTTTGATGTTTTTTTTTTACGATTGTTAGTGGTAATAAATATTTTTTCTTTCTTTCTTTCTTTCTAACACATTTTTACATAGCTAGTGTACCTATACATACACAAATCACGTCTATATCCCTTACGGGGTAGACAGAGCCTGAGGTAACAAAACTTAAAGGCCACGGTTAGCATGATTGTAGGCTTGATGGAAAATGGAATCAAAATAGTGATGGGTTGCTAGCCGCGTCGCCTATAACATGATTCCTAAGAATTTCGCCCATTCCCTCGATTAGCTTTTACCATCTGCGCGGGACGAGAAGCAGCTGGTACATATGTTTTTCCTTTGCTCCCAGACCAGCATGGAAGTAGGTGTATATGTAGATAAAATTGCTGATTTTATTTTGTGCAAAGACAGCTGTTTCGTAAACTTTAACGATATTAAACAGGATACGATACTTGACCATGTTTCACCTGATGACCTACAAACAAACAGTGAGCGCCACGTAAATACTACTACTAAGAAAAGGACTGTTTGCTCTACGACTATATCAATAGAACAAGGTTAAGTGGATCGAATAAAAGTTCTAAGAAATTACAATTTAAAGTCCAAGAGATACGTAATGTTTTCGGACTTAAAAGTTAAAAGCAATAAAATATATAAAATATATACAAAAAAAGAGAATGCAGTATTTTGTTGCAACTCTCAGACAAATCGTCGACTTCGTCTGCGTAGAATTATACATAAAAACCTTCCGCTTGAATCACTCTATCTATTAAAAAAACCGCATCAAAATTCGTTGTGTAGTTTTGAAGATATAAGCATACATAGGGACATAGGGACAGAGAAAGCGACTTTGTTTTAAACTATGTAGTGATTTCTAACTTTCTGCAAAAGAAGAGGTTTTCAATTCGATTGTATTTTTTAAACTTTACCTCAGAACTCAGAAAATCGATTTGAAGAATAATTTTTAATACAAGCTTTTCTGTACGATAATCTTGATAACTGTCCTGGTGAGCAGTAGATGTTCCACAGAAGTTTGTAAAGTAAAGTAAATGCTTTATTGTACAAATATAAAGAAACAGAGACAAATCACAAAAAAATACCTTCACTACATAGTATAAAACAAAGTCGCTTTCTCTGTCCCCATGTCCCTATGTCCCTATGTATGCTTATATTTTCAAAACTACACAACGGATTTTGATCCGGTTTTTTTTAATAGATAGAGTGATTCAAGAGGAAGGTTTTTATGTAGAATTCTACGCAGACGAAGTCGCGGGCAGAAGCTAGTAAATATATATAATTTGTTTGTAATCGTGTCGTAGAGATGTATTATTCAGACAGATGGCGCTTGGCGACAATATTCGCTTAGTAAATGACAAATGACAGCTTCTACATTCAGATATAATATTTCGAACACTCTCCTACCTGCTACGGGTGGTGTAGTAAAGCACGCATCACGGATTGATGAGGATTCGGGTTCGATTCCCGGCCATAGCTTTACGTTTCGGATTTTTCCATGTGTTCTGGTTTTCAGTATCGTTTAGAAACTTTTGCAGGCACAGCGACGATATGTACATACCTAATTCAAAAACTCAAAACTCAAAATTTATTTTTGCTAATTGGTCGCTACGCTCTTTTACATGTCTTTTTTTAAACTACCAGCGCATTCGGAAAGACCATCATTGCCAAGCAAGATGCGCCGCAACAAACTTGGCAGAAAGTCATTAATTCCCGTCTTTATCTCTTACGGCGTTGACAGAGCCTAAGGTAACAAGACCTAAAGGCCACGTTTACCGTGATTGCGGGCGTTTGTGGAAAGGGGAATCAAAATAGTGATAACACAACATTCTATTTTAATTTATGATGCTAACTTCTCGCAGGCTTCCTGTAAAATAACCATAACCACACTAGTCACAGTAATGACGCAGTACGTTACAAGGAACATTTAACACTTACGTGCTTTTAGAGCTGCGCCTAATAATGACGCACTGTTCTTCAGAAAGAACACAAGATGCTTTTGATAAATATTCTCTCGAGAGTTCTTGAAAATGTTTAAATTTGTTGATTGCAAAGTGACGTGTGCTTCTTTGAATTACTTCGTTTTAGAATCATTGACTATTTTGGGTAGGTGTCAAACAAACCACAAAGAGCCCTTTTCTATGAATCAGATTCAGAATCAGATTTTTTTTATTGTCATTGTTACAGATTCGACACTACATTGCGTAAATATAGACGTCAAAAAGAACAAGAATTGCTATTCCATTTTCTTTGGCATAAATCTATTTATTCATATAATTAATTTATTTTAATTTAATTTTAATTTAGGTCGTGTTACCTTAGGCTCTGTCTACGCCGTAAGGATAAAGACGTAATTTATGTATGTATCATAACTAAAGATTTTTGTATACTAACGCAGTTACGAGCACGTCTGTTGGGTAACGCGCGAAATCTAATAAGTTTCACACTTGCTAAGTATTTTCGTTTTACTAGCTATTACGCAAAGATTATGAGGACTTTGGGCATTTCTAACTCTACACTTATTTAGATCAGGAAAAGGTAAAGCCATCTCAAATTATTTACATACTATTACGTATCCATCACGCCGTTATCCCTTACGCGGTAGACAGATTAGTAACAAGAGCAAATGGCTCCATTTACCGTGATTGTGGGCGTATAGGTGGAAAGGGATACTTTAAATTGATCTTTAAATTATGGGAAAAACATAGGCATAACAGTTTACTAGCTGATTGTATTGTATGTGTACATTCCCAAGACACCTAATTTATGAAGTATAGCTTATGACAACGAGCATGTATGAAGAGACTGATGAATGTGGATGAAGCGAAAGAGGTATGTCAGGATGGTAGCATGTGGTACAAAGTAGTATCTGCTTACCCCTAAGGGAAAGAGGCGTGACGGTATGTATGTATGTTTATTTACGCGCTGGTAGTTTCAAAAAGACAATCATGTAAAAGAGCCCTTGGCAGCTAATTTGCAAAAGAAAAATCATTTTCATTTTCCATTTCATTCATTTTCATTTCATTTTCATTTCCATCAATCTCTTCATACATGCTCGTTTTCAACGTGCTTTACACGTGCGGGTGTGAAAGAGGATATAGTGACTAGGATAGAAAAAAAGTATGCTTAGTTGGTTTGGTCACGTAGCTCGTAGTGCGGATGCATGAATGTAGACTAACTAAACAGATCTATATGGGAAGTGTGAATGGTTGCGTTGGGAGGTGAAGGCCTAGACGGACATTCCGAGACCAAATAGGAGACGATTTTAGACGAAACCGACCAGCATGTATGAAGAGATTGATGGATGTGGATGAAGCGAAAGAAGTTTGTGAGGATTAAATAAAACAACAGGCATTGGAGTTTCTTAACAAAATTAGTAAGTAGTCGCAGATATTCCAAAATTGAGTCTTAATTAGTTTTCCCAGAGTCTAAATCGTGATCAGTGCGGGATTGTGATACGTCAGTTTGAAATGTGGTTCTCGATGCCTACTTAAAGTGCGAAAGACAATATTTAGCGCGGCTTGCTTAAATCATTAGTACGTCTTAAATAATTTAACATCGTCTTGTTTCGAAGTTACGCAATGTGTTATATAAGGCGTTTTAATTTAGCATTTTGTGTTTGGAGGTCATTGACGTTGATACATCTATACTAATATTATAAAGAGGAAAAATTTGATTGTTTGTTTGTTTGCATTGAATAGGCTCCGAAACCACTGGACCGATTTTAAAAATTCTTTTGCCGTTAGAAAATTACATTATCATTGAGTGACATAGGCTACTTTTTACCGCGGGAAAATACCTATTCCAACGAGAAAATTAATTTATCGCGGGCGAAGCTGCGGACGGAAGGCTAGTATTTATTAGTTTTTTTGTTTTTTGCAGGTAAGTTAATGGAATTTAGAGTAACAAGGTGCGAGTGCGGTAACCTAGCTACTACAAAATTTGCAGTGAATGATATTAGTTGCAAGTAAGTGTAAAAACCGAAATTCGGCTACTGAATGTCTACGCAAGAGCAACCAACGACGAAATACTCCGTGTAATGTCTACGAACGAACGATTACATTTAGGTATTTTTTTATTTCTTCATCCATCCAGGGATAGGCAAAGGAAACAGGGTCCATACAGCCATTGTTCTTAGTTACGAGTTAATTACAGGAAAAGGAGTATGAAAATGTTTTCTGTCACAAAAAACAATCCATACACAATTTTGTATTTGTTTCTTTTTACGTGCAAAAACTGTTTTAAAAGCATTTTGTTACTGTTAGCGCTAAAACTGGCTCATAACTGCCCACAATTTAGTTAACATTTAATTTGATTCTCTAAGCCAGGTTTTTACAATATTTATATAAGACAAGACAATATTAGTGCAAAATATCGTTATTATTATTACTTTTACCCTGCGGAAAGCCCTATTTCATTCCTTATTGTACAAACACACTTCCCAAATTTCATCTAAAGCGCCTTTCTGAAATAAGTAATCGGCAGACAGTTACATTCGTATTTATAGTGTTATTAGTATGGATTTCAATACCAACATAATTATGATAGCGGGAATGTAATGTTAATGTAATGCGATAACCGCACAAGTTGCACAACGTTCCCACTCTGTGTGGCCACTGGCCCTCGAACAGTATCGATATTTTTCGGGAAATAATCGATCTCGAAATATCGATATTCGTTTAGGTATGTCTGAGTACCAAATTTTTAGGTAACTATCCATTTTGATATTTTATTTAAGAAATTTGATCACTACATAGTATAAAACAAAGTCGCTTTCTCTGTCCTTATGTCCCTGTCTCTATGTATGCTAATATCTTCAAAACTACACAACGGATTTTGATGCGGTTTTTTTTTAATAGATAGAGTGATTCAAGAGGAAGGTTTTTATGTATAATTCTACGCAGACGAAGTCGCGGGCAGAAGCTAGTAATAAATAAAACTAATAAAATGTCTTCAATACTTTTGGTTATCGCGTTTGGTTGGGGTGAAAATATCGTTACATCGAAATTATCGATATCGTTTATTCTACAGACGTCGGTAGGTATTGCTTGAAAATATCGATACGATAAAATAACGATGCATTTTATTCTTTTGTTCATCGCTACTCCCAAAAGTGGAGGAACAAATCGGCACAATCGCCAAACCGCTTCCGATAATAAAAATAACATATTTTTTAATCAGTGCTCACGTGATGTTGCCAGTTGCGAAATCAATATCCCTACCGCAGCGCTAACAGTACTCGCATGTAGGGTAATTAAGACATGCTGTTTGGTTAATTTAAAACGAATTTTTTAAAGGTTTACGCGTCCATCTTAATACAAATCGTGCACCAAAAACACAGATTCAAAAATCCTTTGTACTTTTGGAGCACGACGTCTTTGGGTGGAGTACTTTATTCAGCCACGTTTGTAGAAGGAAAGAGGGCGAAGCAGCGCCGCAGAGTGGTACCTATCTAGTAAGGCAATCATTCCCCATTCCGTTCGGAGCGAATGGGGATGCTTTGTGCCTGCCTCCACCAATCAGTGGCAACACTGGCCCGGTCTTCTAATGAAGATCGGGCCAGTGTTGCCAATACATAAATTACAAGATCCCTTGGGAATGGGTGACGTTTCTGACGCCATATACAAAAAAAGACAACAAACAACAGAAAAAATGGGATTATTCGCTGTAGTTCCTTTGAAGGGAGTAATTCATACTGAAGTACAAAAACAAACAACAATAATTTCTTCAAAAGGAACCGCGAATACCAGCTGCTATTCTTCCAGCGTACATGGTAAAAGCCTTTCCAGGGAATCTGCGAGAATCTTACGAATCAGTGATAGGCGATGCGGGTAGCAACCCATCCCTATTTTGATTCCTCTCCACTTATATGTCCACAATCATGCTAAACGTGGCCTCTAGGTTTTGTTGCTTCAGGCATGGTGTAAACCGAGCGATAAAGACGTGTTTTATGTTGGCGTACTTAAAAAAAACGTCTTTTAAGAAGCGTCATAATCTGAGACACATCTCAGCTAAGTAACGAAGGTGCGGTTTAATGGCTTAATATTCGATATTCCATCTGATAGTATATGATTTATGGCCCCGCGTAATCAGGTTCGCTTATATTTATGACGAATTATTTGTTTGCCTTAATATCTTTGATTATGCCTTCCTTGTTTTTTAACCGCCTTATACATAAAAAACTTTGTCAATCCTTTTTGTACTTATAATGATGAGCAAGTTAAAAAATACATTACAGAAAAAACAAAGATTTTGTTTTTTCACGATTGGGCAAAATTCGAGCGAAAATACTTTTGTGTCTAAATAGTCGTCTTGTAGATACCTAGATGGCTTTGAAGTAATAATACCGGCTATTTTCAGCCCGCTTTTTCATTTTGTAATCTCACTGTACTCACTGTTTTGTGGTACCAATTAGTATTTTTTTGTAAAACAACCTAAATATTAAACATTATAGTTTTTGATTATTTTTTACAGTAAAAATATTTCTGGGTGCATATTCAGGATTGAAATATTTCAAATTACTATTATCACAACAATTCTTTATTAGTAATAGGGTATATGTAAGGATCTATACGACAGTATTTATATGTTTTGTGGTCTCAAAAATGGTTCATGACATCGTTGAAATTTACTATGTAGAAAGAAATAGTCTCATCTATGGGAAAAGTGTTTTACCAGCTTTGTAAACTCCGAGGTTCGCTCGCCACGATACTGAACTAAGCGGATAAACTTACTTATTTAATTACAGCAAATGCTCACAATCTCCTGTATTTTAAACTGTGAATTATTATTCCAATGCCTAATTAAGATACATAAGATGTTAAACATAGAACCTTGGACCACTGACGGGCTTTCCAAGTGCCTCCATTCATCAAGTATTAAACTTGAATTAATCATTCAACTTGCCAGACGGATTATGGGGTCAACAAACTGTCATAATTCACTATGACGCTACAGCAATAAAAAGTTTTATGAACGATAGAATCATAATGATATTGAAAATTTCCTACGCGTCGTGTTTTTGCAATTCTATCACTTCTAAATTCTTATTGTCATTCGGTTATTTGCAGCGCTCTGATGCTGTTCGTATCTAATACACGTCGAGAATACGCATCTGTGGAACGTCTTCAGCCGGGTACGGGAACCGGGTACGGGTATTGGTTAGCGTTATTGTAACGTGCAACGGTTACGGGTACAGTTCGCAGATGATTACCCGGCTTTGTAGTTCAGGGTAAAGTTGAAGGCATAAGAGCGAGCGGCAGATCACCAATGCACTGGAGTTGGACCAATCAAGTTTACAAAGGTCTAGTAGGTACACGGACTCTGTTCAATTTCAAAATCAATCTGAACTTCAACTGCATACACCTGCGAAGTAATTCAATGGTGTGTGCGAAGTTCCCAATCCGCTCAGGGCCAACATTTGAACTATAGCTCTATAGCTGTCTTTGGAGGAGGCCTGGGGCCATACCATGATCTTCTGCTTCTTCTTCTTTTTTGTGGCGTATCAAGTCGGTATAGCGACGACAACTTCGCCAATGTCAAAGTAACAAAAATGTAATTTAAAAATCTTGTGACAAAATGTCGGCAACGTTGTACGGTAACAGCCCGTAACACGGTCTGCCGAGAAATGATTAGCCGATACCCAGGGTGCACCGGACCAAGCACTGCTCTTCCCCCCGGACGGACCCAAAAACGAACCGCAGCTCTTGACCACACGCGGAGGTAACCCCGACTCGCAATCCCATACCTACCATGACGTCTTAATGCTATTCGATTCCGATTCTTTAGCTGTCATTTCTGACTCTTCTATTATGGATCTGACAGCGACCGATCTAACTTTGGTTCGGAATTGAATCGTTTTAAGGGGTGCGAGTCGGGTTACCTCCGCGTGTGGTCAAGAGCTGCGGTTCGTTTTTGTATCCATCCGAGGGGAAGACCGGTGCTTGGTCGGTGCACCCTGGGCATCGGTTAGTGATTTCCTAGCAGATTCTAAGGGATATCATTATCCGTTGGCTAAGAGCCCGACAGGGAGGGGTTTTTTGACCGTGTTCTACCGCACAACGTTACTGACATTTTTGTGACAGGATTATTGAATACTGTATTTATTACTTTGACATTGGCGAAATCATCGCATCGATCGATGGGGCCATATTAAAAAAAGAAGAAAAAGAAGGTGACTCGTATGAAGATTTCATGGTTAGGCCCCTGTGCCCAGCAGTGGGTGCATAAGCTGGAAATGATGTTGATGATGTGAAATCCAGGAGGTTTATAATCTGATGCAGGAACGGAAAAATACTTTCTTGACAGAATATAATTATTTACCCTGAGTTATGTGGACTGTTCGTCAATGTCACCTTTAAATTTAGTTATCTATGCGTTTTCTAAATGTAAAGATGTCCCCACATTCAGCCAATAAACATAGGAAAGTGAAATATTTAGTTTAGGATGCTATACACGGGCGATTTTCACAATCGCTCGAATATAATACGTAGCCTTTGTCGGTGTGCAGCGAATCTCAATAGACTTTCTTTTACGATCGTTTGAAAGTGCCGTAAACGTTATGTTTTGACACGTCCTTTGGTTTCACTAGTTTGTGGAAAGGCTTGCTTTTTAAAATTTAGAGTCTTTACTACGTTCCTCCACGCCATCTCTTACGAGTACGAGTATGTTATGTATGCTTATATCTTTTATATAACGCAACGGATTTTAACAGTGGCAGATTTTCACATTGGTCACCAGCAGGCTATACAATTTTTATCATCGATAATAATAATGTTTTTTTTCTGTTTCTGTCAGACAAAAACATTTTGGGGCCTAATTTGCAGCCCGCTGGATTTTAATGGCGTTTTCATCAATATATATAGTAATCCTAGACGAAGGTTTTTAGGAAGTAACGTGAAGTTTTTTAATCCGTGCAAAGCTAGGATCTCTAGAGTAGAATAAATCAAGTCGCATTACAATATCCGCGTACTGTGACAAGTGTCCCGAATTAAAGCGAAGAACGTGCTCGTGATACCCTCCACCTCCTTGAAAGTTGCGACACGGCCGAGACTTTGAGGATATAAGCATTATTGTCATATTTTGATTCGGTTAGATGTAGTTAGAAAATAGAAATAAAATCATACAAAATTATTTTCCTGTTCAAGCTTTGAGTCCCCCTACTTCAGAAATGTGACTGATTCAAAAAAGTGGCACATTCATTTCATTTCTGTTCTTTATTATCATGAAAATGAAAATGAAAATGAAAATTTATTTTTGCAAATTGGCCGCCAAGGGCTCTTTTACATGTCTTTTTGAAACTACCAGCGCATTCGGAAAGACCATCATTGCCAAGAAGAATGCGCCGCAAGAAACTTATTAATAAAATCACTACATAGTATAAAATAAAGTCGCTTTTTCTGTCGTCATGTCCCGATGTATGCTTATATCTTCAAAACTACACAACGGATTTTCATGCGGTTTTTTTTAATAGATAGAATGATTCAAGAGGAAGGTTTATATGTATAATACATGCATAATATACCGTGCGAAGCCGGGGCGCGTCGCTAGTTATTAATAAAATACAGCTGTTAACTGCAATACGGGAAATCCATAGCGGGTATCGTAGTCGTAAAGTAAACCCAAATAAAGCTGTACGCAGTATCTTTGTGGGTATGCCGCCAAAAAGCGGGCTAAATCAATTGGTATCTGTTTCGTGCGATTTTACAACTAACGCGATTGCTGCCTGCTCGCCATTTTTTTTTCGCTAGAAAAAAGGCAAGAGTTTTCGAGCCATACAGCCTAAGCAGTTCATTGAGTCATATTTTCGTGTAAAAAATTGTCAATTAAAACGAAGTCTTAGGCTTCAATGAATGAGAGTCATCTTCATTAAAGCATAACGGTACATATTCAGTTAAGCAAAACTTAACAGAGGTCGGTGCTCGAGTAATGGGCTGAACAGTAGGGGGTATAAAGTGTTGATTCGATCCGGTACTGACACTAAAGAATCGGTACTCGCGTCTCATGGGGTCACGGGAGCTTTGTCGTTTATTATATTTACATATTTATCGCTTATGGTACTTGTGGGCGTTTGTGTAATATAGTAATATAATTGAAGGAGTTAGCGTTTTTTATATTTTTCATTCTTGCCGTGGCTGGATACGATGGGACTATAGACTTTTACCAAAGACGCCGCAAAAAAAAGGTTGATAATGGAAGCAAGCGGTTCTGTACAATTTGAAATATTATTTTGCTTCCCCAGCGTTCGATTTTTGAAAGCACTCAAAAGGAACACCATTCGAAAATGATACAAATTTCAATTTTCGAACTTGGTAGTAGGCGTCAACGTTCTCGGTCGTGTGTAATACTTTAACACCGTACGATTCGGATGGCCAATCAATAAATAAAATCGGAATGCCGGAATATTTACTAAAAACAAACAACATTATGCAGGAGATAAATCAAGTTCGACACTGTCAATACCTGTTCTGTCGTGACATAAGTTGTAGGAAGTAACGAGGGACAAACATTATTGCTGTTGTTTACAATTTTTTTTTGTTTTTTTTTTGGTGCCGCGCGAATCGCCAGTAACAAATTTGTTCCTTATCATAATTGAGTACATTAAATGTTATGTGTTGTTCAATTGAGCACGTCTTCGTTCTGCTCTGGCGTAATGGAAACGTGCCTTATCATTTTGACAGTAATTTGACAGATCGATAAAAAAGCTAAAACTGTACCGTGGTGTCCCATGTTTAGATAAAGTGATTGTATGGGGTCCATATATGTTATCCAGTGTGTAGTGGTTATTTTTAGTGACCCTTATGTGGGACACGGATTTGTCGACCTAGTGTGTCGTGACCCATATATGGGACACTGCACTGTTAAGGTGTTAATCACAAAATTCTAATAGAACTTTGTGCTTTTGGATTGGCCGAAAAAATAATAGTAAGTAATATTTTTTTTCTATTACTTAATTATAATCCCACGGAAACTTTGTAACCTCGGTTATTGTTACAATTGGTACGTGCTCTTATTGTCAATGGTACTCGTAATATTAAATTATTATTTAGTTTTTCTGCCACTGTTCTTATGAATGACAAAAAAACTGATACATAATTGTATTACGTTGGATTGGAGCTAGAGCATCGCCTTAATTACATAATATATTATAATTTTATTTAGTCGCAGTGAAATATAACCTTGTTAGCCGGGTATAATATTAGCTTTAAAAAGTTAAGAAATTAATAAATTTTCTGATAAATTAGTGAGATGGGTAATTTTAAAAATTGATCCAATAATTCCAGAGATTATCCCTATATTGAAAACAGACTTATTAATAATGTAATGTATTTATATGGGTATCAGTATAGGTAGATACAACAGATGATAATAGATAAAATCACTAATTATAGTACAGTTCATACCTACTCAAGCAGTTAGGTACGTCAAGCATTTATCACACAAGAGGGTGCATTAATACGCTGAGTTGGGACCAATTTGTGACAATTTATTTATCTGTTGTTTTTAATCATGTTTATTTGTTTGTTTTTTTTTTCTTTCATTAAGCATCCATAATATCCATATTAAGAAAAACATTTTCAAAAGCAAATGAAAACAAAAATCAATAAAACGTATAAAAGTAACGCCATCTCTTGGCGCTAATCTGAAACAGCTTAACCAACTGACCATTAAACCGAAGTAGGTCGCAAAATTTGTCGGCAGCGTCGTAAAACGCGACAAAATTGACATATAAATTGTCGACGAATTGCGAAGTGGCTATAACGTGTGATACCGACAAAGACTACGCGCCGACCAATTAAAGCAATGCTCTGAACAGTTGGTTTACCTACATTCGTGTTAACAAGGAATGCGGGGAAATTATATTTGTACCGCTGTTTGTTGTTTGGGTGTCGGGTAAAGCCGGTCGCGTGAATTATAATTGTTACTAACTGTAAAGTAGATAAAAAAATCACATTACCCAGACTTACATACATACCGTCACGCCTCTTTCCCACAGGGGTAGGCAGAGACTACTGTTCCACTTGCTACGATCTTGGCATTCCTTTCGCTATAACACACACACACACACACACACACACACACACACACACACACACACACACACACACACACACACACACAATCACGTCTTTATCCCTTACGGGGTAGACAGAGCCTAGGTAACAAGACCGGCCACGTTTAGCCAGTGCCGGCGTTACGACCACTTACACCCCGGGCAAGAATATTGTGGCGCCCGCATAAAACCAATCTAATACCAGTTTGCCGGAGGAAGCATCGCCCCCTGAAATTTGGTGCCCTGGGCCGTCGCCCCATCGCGCCCCCCCCCTAACACCGGCACTGCGTTTAGCATACACAATATAATAACTTATCTTTAAATTAAGAATGAAGTGTCCAATACTAGTGCTAGTCAGCTTGAAGTGTCCAACACTGGTGCCATCGCACTATCTCCAATTTGCCTAACAGATCGACTAGTTGTAAATTTATAAGAACGATATTCCATACTTTAGGTCTTGTTGCCTTGGGCTTTTTCTACCCCTTAGGGCCTCGGTTCCTAACCGGGGAGTAATTACCCCCTCGGGGGTAGAATTGGTTTCGCGGGTGGGCGAAAATCATAGGTATCTTGTTATAGGCGATGAGGCTAGCAACCCATCCCCTTTTTCCACCTACACGCCCACAATCTTGCTAAATGTGGCCTGTAGGTACCTGTTACCCGTAAGGGATGAAGACGTGATTTAAGTATGTGTGTATGTATGTATAAATATATCCTGTTTGTGTTGCTATATCAGCAAATATAGTTCTCTTGTTCTTTTTCTTAAGTACAATAGGTATATGGCAAACGAGCAAAGTTACGCGCATTAAATTCGCAACATTTTAGAAATTTGATTGCAAACAACGTAACCGACAAATGATGAACTTCAATAACAGAGACAATGAAGATTCGAGCCTAGAATTGGCGGTTTCGTAAATTCGGACATCAATTTCGTAACCGAGTGGCGGCAGCAAAAGTGTTCACACGGTTGCGGCGCGTTTTGTAACAGAGCAAGCCTTTTGTTTGTTTTATAATGCAATTCTGCGTTGCGTCTGATTCTAGATGGCAGAAATCTGTTTGATACATACATACATACATACCGTCACGCCTCTTTCCCACAGGGGTAGGCAGAGACTACTTTGTTCCACTTGCTACGATCCTGACAATTCTTTCGCTTCATCCACATTCATCAATCTTTTCATACGTGCTCGTCGGTTTCAGGTACTCCTGACCTGACCTTTTTATGAGTGCACTAGTCGTGAAAATAACTAGTCTATATCCATACTAACACCCTTATTCATAAACGCTCTATAGGCTTCTGCTAACTTAGCAATCGTTTGTCCTTATCTGTAAAAGACAAATGTCAAAGTGACAGATAAGCGATTGCTAAGTTCAGTTTAAGGGGTGCGAGTCGGGTTACCTCGGCGTGTGGTCAAGAGCTGCGGTTCGTTTTTGGATCCGTCCGAGGGGGAGAGCAGTGCTTAGTCCGGTGCACCCTGGGCATCGGTTATTGATTTCCTGGCGGTCTCCGAGGGATATAATTATCTGTTGGCTAAGAGCCGGACAGGGGGGAGGGATCTTTTGACCGTGTTCTACCGTACAACGTTGCCGACATTTTTGTCACAAGATTTTTAAATACTGTATTTATTACTTTGACATTGGCGAAATCATCGCATCGATCGATGGGGCCATAGAAAAAGAAGATGAAAGAAGATTGTTAAGTTAGCAGAAGCTGATAGAGCGTTTATGAATAAGGGGGTAAAAGTATAGTCTTTCTAAGACTTCGGTCAACAGGGTCTCCTAAAATTGTTTCGGAATACTTCAGCAGATGGTGTGCTTAGTTTGATTGAACACCCCAAGATTAGAAGTAAAATTTTTATTCAAAATTGTTTCGCCCTTGACGCGCACTTCGAACATCACTAGGTGCATAGTATAAAACAGAGTCGCTTTCCGCTGTCTGTCTCTCTGCCCCTATGTATGCTTACGTCTTTAAAACCACGCAGCGGATTTTAATGCGGTTTTTTTAAATAGATAAAGTGATTCCAGAGGAAGGTTTATATGTATGATTCTACGCTGACGAAGTCGCGAGCAGAAGCTAGTCGATCAATATATAAAACATTTGTCAATGATTATTTTGTCAAACTAAACCAACCCTCTTTTTAAATATTCCGGAAAAATTCTGACATAACTTTTATAAGGTCACATATGGAGACAGCGGTTGGTCAAATAGCAACACCTTTTGAGTATCATAACATACACTATGCGCAGGGGAAACTATCATCTCCGTGAGAACATATTCACACGACACTCCAAGGCAACATAGTTACGAACAAAGTAAACATATTCTATTATTTATTTGACTTCCGACACCGTTTCCGCATTTTTTAATTTATCGCCGATTTTTGGGATTCGCATACTGTAATTATTTTATAGGAGAATCACGTTTCAATTTTATATAATTATAATGTACAAGGAGTGTAATTATTTATAATTAATTTATTGACGATACGTGTTAATTAACTTTAAAAACATGTTAACACAATAAACAAAACGATCTTTTTTTTTTCAGAATATGAATTCTGATAATTTATACCAAGCAAGGTTCTATAGATTACCAACAAAATTACTAAATAGGAAAGGGGCATATTCATAACAAAAGAAAAATAGGAAAAAATCCCCGGAAAAAATGAAAAAAGAAGAATCTACTGCACAAATTCTAATTCTGTGTAGACAAAGTTGCGCGCAAAGTCGCCCATAGTTATCTTATGTAAAAATCTACAAGCGCTGCAATCTCCCAATGTAATTCACCTTTACGAGCTAAATGTAAATCAATTTCATTCTTCATCAATTATTGATAATACGGTACCTCGGTGGTTCGATCGCGTCATATTTCATGAATTATAAATGTTACGTAAAATGTTTCGTACATTTAATATTTAATTGAACGTGGACGGCTTTTGTGACCAATTTATACCGTTGCCGGGCTGTGGCGGAACCCCGTTTTGGGGTTCTTTGTTGCACCTGGCCATTAGCTGTTAGGGATGCCTTTCTAACTGTTTATTTATCCAAATTTTGACACTATTTGACGGACATGCGTGTTCGCGACGCCACATTATAGTCGTAGGCAGGTCGTAGATCATCTACGTATACGTAATGATGGCAATAGTAATGGACATGGACCTAATAATGCACAATAACTGTTACTTAAAAGAAACGAAGGGATAGTAATTTAATTATTATCTTTAAATTTATAATGAAGTTTTTTTTTTTTTATGTGAATAGGAAGGCAAACGAGCAAGTGGGTCACCTGATGGTAAGTGATCACCACTGCCCATAGACACCCGCAACCCCGGAGGGATTGCAGATGCGTTGCCAACCTAGAGGACTAAGATGAAATGCCTCTTGTGCCCGTAATTTCCCCGGCTGTCTTACTCTCCACACCGGAACACAGCAGTGCAAGCTCTGCTACTTAGCGGCAGGATTTGCGAGTAAGATGGTGGAGTAAGTTGTCCATTACTGGTGCTTTCACCCCATGTACTTTTTATGTAATGATTTGAACGATCTGTATAACTGCCAAGCTTAAATGGGACTGGGCTGGTCAAGTCTACCGCAGCCACAACGATGGGACCTAATTACTAACCTTTGAGTCCCGAGGGATGGCTATCGATGCAAGCAGACCAAAGAGAGATGGCAAGACGATTTGGATGCACATCGAATACGGTGGCAGTAGCATGCTCTTGACAAGAACTATATTAGAAATAGCAAAGATTAAACAGCAGTAGGTACTATTTGTTAAAATACTCTTTGCCGATGAAGTTAACTAGCAACTATGTAGAGTCGACTCTATTTTGGCTTTGACGAACTTTTTTTAGATATTTTTGTAACGCGTAATTATAATTATATTCAAATAAATCCATTGACAATTAGTGCAAGTGAGACGCCACTAGCTGGTCTAGTTTATTATCATCTCAGATCTGTGACTGTCGTGCTTTGTAATATGGTTCAATTTTGGCTTATGTGCTAGTCTATGGTCATTCTGCGTGGTTGGCAGCCCTGAAATCAGTGTTGCCATACGGAAACCACCAGAACCACCTGGTCGTCGTATTTCAATTGCGTCCCGCGGGTTTCTGAGAAGAGTCTGCGCCCGCGCAGGTCGGCGACCCCGCTCGCCTTGTTTATGGCTAACATGGGGAAATTTCCATATCGTCACTATTCATGGGGACGAAACTTAACGAAAGGTCCTTGTACTCCAAAATTCGCTTGTTTCTTGTAGTCGCGCTCACATCAATAGTCTTTAAAATGGGAGCGAGAGGGACGGTAGAATTTGAACTTCGAATGTCGAGTTTTGAAATAGTCTTGTCTTGGCGCTGTTGGCTAAGCATAATTGGTCGTTTCGCTTTAGCCCAGAGGCTTTCCTTACGCTTTCCTGTTTTTTTTAAATAGGGTAGTGTCCATAGAAGTGATGCGGAGCCAATGTTGCCAACTCAAAATAATCCAAGTCGCTAAATTGTCAGAAGCCACAAAATAATTTTGTCAATAAAATGGTTTCTGTCGGTCGCTATTTCTAGCGAAAAATCAAACGACTAATAATAGATTTTGATTTGTTTTGTCACAATACCACGTTACAAGGGAAGCAGGGCGAGACTATTATACGGGTGAACGTAGAACTTGCTAATCCTGTCGCAAAGCAACAGTGCTTGCGCTACTGTAGAGTAAAATATTCAGTGAAATTACTGACACGTGAGGTATTTTATCTTACTCCTAGCTAGCAACGTATCTGCAACGCTTCAGTGTTGCCAATATGCATGGGCAGTGGTGGTTGCCTACCATTCTGCCCTCTTCCTTTTTGCCACGTTTGTCTATAGCATTGAAGGTTTTCCATAACTTGCAAAAGCTATTTCCCAATACAATTGCGGCGTGTACAATTAATTTTTACCCCATGCAACCGCTTATCGGCGTACACAAGGCCAGTGGTCGTGGATTCGAGTCCCGCTCACTTCCGATCAACGCTTAGAGCATCTAACTTACCGGAGTCGACGACGGGAATATTTCCCTGTAAAGAGTGAAACCAGTCTTATATGCCTGTTATGTTTGTGTGTGATTGTGTGCGTGTAGCTCATGTTAATGTTTGTCAAAATAAACATAGAAATTAATACAGACTAAAATTGTACGTGATCAACAAAAAACAGTTGCCTTGTTAACGTGAGTTAATTTTTATTTCAAAATTACGATAAAAAAACCTGAACAAGTGCGTTTAATCCAAGTTACCCAACGACCTCTAAGACGATTTTAAGATACCTTGTATTTATAATAATATACTTTACGTGGTATAGGTATTATCTCGTCTAGTGTAATTTTTTTAATAGAGTGCAAACGACACTTCCTGTTGGTTGCTTGCTCTAAGATCAACGTTCTGAACGTGAGAATATGACGCATGCTAAATCTGGTTTTATATCTGGATAAGATAACTGAATGTGACATATCGTGGATGAACCTTTTGCTCATTTTAAGATTCTGTAGTGAACCGGCCAAGAGCGAGTCGGACGCACTACAGGTTCCGTTCACATAAAAAAGTTTTCTATGAAAAACAAAGTAATTATTTTCGGACTTTTCTTTTACCTTTGTTAATGATTCTTAATTTTGCCAAATTTTATATATAGTTCTTACAAGAAAGTAAGTGTAAGTATAGATTTGTATTCCTACGATTTTTGTACAAAAATGCACCTTCGAACAATATTTTTAGATAAAAATATCCTATTTGTCGAATTTCGCTTACGAATTGCTGAAAATTTCATATATAGATGTTGTTTTGTTTGTGAATTAGCAACATTCTTAGAAATGTAAGTACCTAATAAAGTTAAATTTATCTTCGTTAAATCGATTCATCGAAACACTTCATCTAAAACCGTTCTTTACGTTCTCAAAAGGTACTTTTAAGTGACAAATGAAGATGAATAGTAGTTAACAGGCGATAAACGTGTTATAAATTTGACATATAAGGAATGAACGAGTCGACGGAGTGATTTTAATGGCAACACTTAATTTGGGACTAATCGCGATTTGTCAGAGCGTGGGTGAAACGCGTATCTTTTGTTGATGGTTTTTTTTTATTATTTTCTAGTATAATAATGGATCTTAGAAACTAATAAAAAAATTAAATAAGATCGATCACGCTAATTAATCTACAAAAAACAAATAAGTACCTAGGTATGTTCTTTTGTAGTGTCTATAATAGTATAGTGTTGGAACGGAGTCCGTAAGACTGGCTGAATATATAAATTATCAGGCGAAAAAAAACAATAACATTATTTCTTTTTTTTTCAGTTCCACCATGGAGTCGCCGGCTTGCAAGTCGCCACACTGGCTGTCAACAATTGTTCTTCTTTGCTCATTCTTCTCCACACACTCACTGAATACTAAGGTAAGCATAGCTCTTTAGTGAATGAAGAATACTTCAATTAAAAAAACGTATTACAGAGTAAATTTAAAAATATTTTTTAAATTGACTCCTGGTTTTGCAATAAAGATATACTCGTAGTTAGTGTAATTAGTGACATAAAAAATGTTTTGAATGATCTACGATCTAAAATTAATCAAAACGGGTTATCGCTCAAAAACTTTGCGGGAAATAACGCCTCATTTACAGAGATTAATTTTTACGTTTGATTCGTAGCGACCCCGTAATCTTTGGTATTCCTGAACGAAACTCAATAATCAGTTTGGTTGGATACACAATAACGGCCAAAAGTATCGCACCATGACAAATAAAAAAACAATATTTTACATTACAATCTTTATGTTTATTAAGTTTAATCAATAATCTGATCACGATGCAAATACGTAACAAAATACTTTGTAGCATGTATACACGGACTAATTTACCCTTATTAGTAGATTGATGGCTCAATTAATACGCTAGCTGACAAATTAGTCGATTTATAAACGAGATTGATTGTCTCTCATCAATATTTAAAGAAAATCAAACACGTGACAGTTAAATTTGGAAAATGATCACGTCGACTCATATATTTTAAGGTATTCAAGATATTTATTTACTCTATTTGCATAATAGTTTGTACTTATTATTATTTTGTAAGTAATAAGAAAGATTTTCCACAGATTCGCAAGCGGAATAATAGCGAAGGTATAATTAGATTGAGTTCACAAATGTGGAGGAATTACCGTGGACTTCAATGATTTTATATTAATCAGTGATTTGTAATTTGAAATATTAAACAAAACTAAATATTATTTGAATCCTAATCCTAAAGTCTTAAAATTGTTAACGAGGAAACACTTTGGAGAACTAATACGGAACGTCATTATTTTAGCAGCGGTCGTCCCGCAGTAATAAAAGGTTTATTAAAATCTCGTTTCGTGTCGCACATAGAAAATAAAACAAAACAATAGAAGTCACCAGTATCCCACGCGTTTGCGCGGCAATTCTGACATCTGTCAAACAAAATGGCCGCCATTAGCATGCCATCGAACGGAACAATGCGACTCGATAATTGTTCCATTGCCGCTATTTCAGCTTTTTTTTCGGAAGTCAGTTCGCGAGCCAGCGCCGCATGCATTATTCATCTAGTTACCGCATTACACCGGTACTTTCACTCACTCTGCTTGCGGTTCTGAGATGTATTTGTGAGGGAATTTGCAAATAAATCACGTATCACTAAAACTCTAAGAGTTCAATCGCGCACGCAGTGATTTTTCACGTTGATATCTATGCTTTGTACCTACCTAAGTATACAGAAAAGATCCACGCAGGTCGAAGGTATCCGTAACTTAGTGCAAATAATCTACTCCTAATGTAACATAGCTTGTTTAATCTATGATCCGTAAGGACCCCTAGCTTTAAGCTTGCTTAATACCTACACACTTATGAATGAATAAAAAAACATTTACGATCCTACTCCGCTACAACTTTTTTTTGTTTATTAAGATGGACCTCCGCAAAGTAACGCCTTATGCAATCAATTAATTACTTGCACTCGTTTTGGGGTGAATGATTCCTCAATCCGGGATTTCTTGCAACGTCCATTTGATTAAAATAATCATTTTCACAGGAAAGGAATTATACGCACCTACCGTTCAATATTATAAAGTTCAAAAATGTCTAAGAATTGTAATAGTTTGACGTTAAGGGAATGTGTGCCTTTAATATTAAAAATACTTGCTACAGAAAACAAACGCCTCATCTGGGGTTTTTATAGGGAAAATTATTGCCTTGGATTTGGGTATTTTAGTATAGCGCTTAATTATTCTACTATCTGTGGTCCAAACCACAGAGTAGATAATTGATGAGTTCATCATTTAATTTATGACGTTTCTGTTTCGATTTTATTAACCATGTCCGAATAAATCGTGGACAGATGATACCGCAAGGTTTTTTATGGTTTCTGTTTAAATCGTAATATCACAGTGTCAAGTTATTAATGGTTGGTATTTTGCTTTATATTCAGAACATTCATCAGGTTTAAGTTTATTCTGTTAACGGTTCTATGGGATTAGAGTAACTGTGTTTTGTTGCAATTTCGACTTTTTCCTGTCAGTGATGAATTGTAGGTAATCTCTTTCTAAGTTCATTAAACTAGAGTCACGACTACACTAGAGTTTCTGGTTTCTGTAACATGCAACAGTTACGGTTGCAGCTAGCAGATGAGTACCCGTCGTAAGAGAGCAAATTTTTTGTTAAATTTTACATGTTTGTCAAATTATTTGTTAGTGTTTTTTATGTTAGAGAGGCCAGACAAACGAACTAGTTTGTACACCTGTGTTTGAGGCGTTTGTCAAACAATCTAACAATGAAAACGTGAAGTTTGACAAACAAATTTGTCAAGCAAATTTGACCGTTAACAGGGCGCTTTAAGGTTGTGTTAGGCTCTGTCTACCCCGTAAGGGATAAAGACGTGATATATGTATGTATGTATTTAAATGATTTAGGGGGCCACATACATATATGTTGGTTGGTGTAATCTAGTTAGTGTGAATGTATAAGTTGATTTTAATTTTGATTTGATTTAATTTAATTTGATTTAATTTAATTTAATTTAATTTAATTTAATTTAAGCTAATTTATTTATTGATTTTAAGACATTTAATTTTTCACTTAATATTTTATTTTATTAGGTATTTGTAAATTCTATTATGGATGCAAGTCTGGAATAAAATCATTTCATTTCATTTCATATTTTGTTGATGGCGCAATAAAAAAAAACTAAATTACTTTCTGAAGCAGGTATACTAATAGCGAAATGTATTTTAATATTGTCAATTCCCAAAAAATCTTACACTGTCTTAATTATTTGTCATCAAACCACAACGTTACGTCACCGTAAAAAACCTTATGTTGGTAAACCTTGAACTCTGTTGTCTATTCCGAAATGAAGGAAATGTGGCAACATTATAATGTTATATCGGCGCGGGAGTCGTTTGGCGAGCTTGAGTGGTAACGGCTGACACAATACAAACATCGATCCATCGACGGAAAGTTTTTTTTATTAATTGGAATTGGGTAATATGGGAGTCATTCATTATTTTACCATTTAACTTTTAAATACAGGCCCTAATCGATTGTAAAAATGCAGTTTTAGTAGTCAAAATGCAATTGCGTCAGAATATCGGGAGCTGCCTACTAATATGTGACGATGTGAGTGAGTGTCGTATGTTTGTTCCTTCTTCTCGCTTAAACGATTGGACGGATTTGTTTGGAGAAGTACCCTAGTTTAAAACATTGGCTACTTTTATCCCGGAAAATTTATTGTCTTAATGTTCGATATTATTTTGTGTCTGCTGGTGGTCATAGGGTGATGGCACCAGTAATGGACAAGGACCCAATAATGGACAATAATTCTTTTTGAAAAGAAACGATATAATTAATTTTACAACAGTCATTTTCTAACCATACATAAATAAATAAATATCTTGGGACAAATTACACCAACTGACCCAGCCCCAAACTAAGCAAAGGTTGTACTATGGGTACCAGGCAACGGATAAACATACTTATATATATAATGTAGATAAATACACACTTAAATACATCCATGACTCGGGCATCTAGCTTAATAGTCAGGGTCACTATAGTATTTCCAATCATTTACTTTCTCGATGACAGCTCCCGTAGAATGTAACTGCGCTTTTTACGCAAAAAATAACTTTTAAATGCGAGGTATAAAAAATATGTCAACTGTCTAATTTTTTTCCTTGATCCCACATAATATTCATCTACGACAAATTGAGTCCATATATGCAGTAATATCTTTTTAAGGTACGATAAACAATAAACGTTTTAATAAAGTTACATTCTATGGGAATACAAATAGTGATGTTATGATCGCAATATCGATATTGTATATATTGAACTAGATGTGTTCCCGCGACTTTGTACGCATTGTAATTTTTTACCCGGATAAAAATAGCCTATGTTTATACTCAGGAATAATGTAGCATTCTAATGGTGAAATATTTTTTGTTTGTCCAGTAGTTTTTAATGACAGGTAATTTTTATTTATTAATTTTAATCAATATGTGATTCGTGCAACTGTCATTCGGCCATTTTGCACGCTAAGTAATAAATTAGCATTCAAGTAAGTCGGTTGTTTTATTCGCTCCATAGCTGAATACTTCTCAAATACTCGTATATATAAAATTGGATCGATGTCGTATCTACTGATCACTTATTAGGCCACAACACTATAACTATCAAACTACATCTGTCATCGAGAAAATAAATGATTGGAACAACTATAACCACTACGCTATCCGGTCGTCAGTTACATACAAAATACAAAATAATATTATTATATACGGGAGTTACAGGATTTACGATCATTTTTCTAACCATATTAGTCCTCCAGCACTTTGCACTTTGATATGCCAACCTGTTGTTTTTGAACAATTTAGTTTTCCCTCCTTTTTATTTTTGTTTATTGTAAACTATTTAATTAATTTATGTATTTCTTTAGTTACACATAAGTCGGGTTCTATCTATGTATTGCATTGTTTACGTAAAAGTTTATGGATTATGTAGTATATTTTATCTGTGTATCGTTTCGTGAGTCATAGACGGTTCTGGCTGAAAATCAGTGCTGCAGGTGTCTAACACCTCAGCGTAATGCTGAGCCAGCGACCGTTTCACTTTTGCGAAGACACACAACGCTGATGATCTATTTTTCATGTCTATGTTTTTTTTTGTTATGCCTTGTTTATTTTCTATAAAATTGTGTATATATTAGATATCTTATATTTGTGTGTCTTGCAAAAAGGAATAAATGTCTTCTTTCTTTCTTTCTTTCTTTCATATTTACTGTCTTTAAATTAAGAATGGAGTGTCTATTACTGGTGTTTGTTGACTTAAAGTGTCCAACACTGGTGCCATCACCCTAGAGTGCCTATACAGCGTGTTAAAGCCAGTGGGCTACAGCGTGTTAATACAGAATTTCGTCAGGGCGCCACGCCCGGCAGTTTCATAACGAACCGGTGCCGGTAATGTCACAAGTGGTACAGTAGGGTTGTGCCTAATTCAACGATAATCAATTCCAAATATAAACTAGCGGAAAGGTCAGGTGGCCATTTTTTTTAATGTTATGTAAAATGTCATCTGTTGAAAAAGCCGCTGGCGCTTGCCAGTTAAGACTGAGGAATTGCAAATTTATGCGTTGTTTAAAAATTTGGCAAGTTGATTTGGAACCATAGCGTAGTGGGATCATGAAGATGCTTTTAAAAAATACTTGAATACTTAAATAAAAATAAAATTTTATTTTTGCAAATTGGCCGCCAAGGGCTCTTTTACATGTCATTTTTGAAACTACCAGCGCATTCGGAAAGACCACCATTGCCAAGAAGAATGCGCCGCAAGAAACTCGGCAGAAAGCAATTTTTTCAAAATAAAATACAGTAAGAATACTTAAATTCTACTTAAATTAAGTACATTTACGTATAAAGTCGCCGAGCCTTAAATTATATTAGTCTATAGTTGAGATGTATGTAAATGAAAAGGTTGTTGGTTTTTTGTCATTGTGACAACTTTAATCCATTAAAATGCGACTCATTGTTTACACAACCCCTAAGATAAGTTAAATGTGCCTTGTATTATGGCTAAGTCATGTCGAAAAGTCGTAAATATCATGGTTCGTTTCCTGGAACGTTTCGAAATTGTAAACTTGAATGCGGTACAAGTGGTTTATTTTCACATCGACGCTATTATCGTGTGAATGTTTACAATGTTGAGGCAAAAAAAATTTTTTCGTTATCATACATACACATACATACACAAATCACATCTTTATCCCTTACGGGGTAGACAGAGCCTAAGGTAACAAAACCTTAAGGCCACGTTTAGCATGATTAAGGGCGTATAGGTGGAAAATGGAATCAAAATTGTGATGGGTTGCTAGCCTCATCGCCTATAACATGATTCCTATGTTGCCTATTCCCTCGATGGGCTTTTACCATCTGCACGGGAAGAGATGCAACTGGTACATTCTATGTTTTTTCTTTGCTCCCAGACTAGCGTGGAAGCAAATAAAAATTTTTCGTTATCAAATTTATTTTAATAAAGCCATTTGAATGGATAAGATCAAGTTTGTACTACCATCATTGCTTTTTAATTAATACAGTAACTTTATTTTGTTTCAAGTCATTTTCAGGTCTACAGTGAAAATTATTTAAATTTAAATACACCAACGGATAATATCTAAGCTCTTATTTTCTTATTACAAGCTTTTGCGCAAGATGTTGTAGTAAATATTTCTTATCATCACTGTCACTACATAGTATAAAATAAAGTCGCTTTTTCTGTCCCCGTGTCCCGATGTATGCTTATATCTTCAAAACCACACAACGGGTTTTGATGCGGTTTTTTTTAATAGATAGAGTGATTCAAGAGGAAGGTTTATATGTATAATACATGCATAATATACCGTGCGAAGCCGGGGCGGGTCGCTAGTCAAATTATTATTAAACTTACCAGTAACAAAGAGGCATATTTAATAAACAATAAAATATTGATGAGCATCAGTGAATGCTGTTTCTAATTTTGCTAAATAATAGAATGAAATAAATCACTTTTAAAAATCTCGGTCGAAATTGGAAAGATCTGCCACAGAGCCTGTTTTTACGGATCTATGTTGTTGTCAAACTTATTATAACATTGATTAACTCGTATTATCGATGATTAAAAATCATTGAGTGATATTGTTTAAATCAATGTGGCCTCGATCAATTAATGATTTCGATAGCGATCCGTTTCAATAATAGACAACGATGACGGAATACACTTGGAAATAGATTTCTCAAATAAAATCAGGAAGTTAGTGCTATACCTACTTCATTATATATAGTAATAGATTAATTTTGTCATAAAACTTAATATAGCTAAGTAGTAACCCATCTAGTAACCCATCGCTATTTTGGTTCCCATTTCCACCTATACGGCCACATTCATGCTAAACGTGGCCTATTTAGGTCTTGTTACCTTAGGGTCTGTCTACCCTGTAAAGAATAGACGTGATTAGTACTTCAAATTGGTAACACATAATTAATGTTTTACCGAGCAGATCGCAAATCGAGGAATCTTGTTACAACGACTATACAAATTTGAAGTCGTCCTGTATGTATTTTATATACAAACATACATACACAAATCACGTCTATATATCCCTTACGAGTTAGACAGGGCCTAAAGACCTAAGTACCACTTCACTATCACTTCACTACATAGTATAAAACAAAGTCGCTTTCTCTGTCCCTATGTCCCTTCCCTATGTATGCTTATATCTTCAAAACTACACAACGGATTTTGATGCGTTTTTTTTAATAGATAGAGTGATTCAAGAGGAAGGTTTTTATGTATAATTGTACGCAGACGAAGTCGCGGGCAGAAGCTAGTTTACAGTGGCGTAACAATAGGGTGGCAGGACTGGCAATATGCCAACCCAAGAGGGCCCCGGCCCAAGAGGCCGCGAGCTCAAAAATATTAAGATTAAACTGATTACAAAGTGACGATTTTTATTGATAGGGCCCCATCAAAAGTATTTGCCACGGGCCCCAGATGGTATAGTTACGCCACTGCTAGTTTAGTATAAATGAGGGCGTATAGGTGGAAAGGGGAACCAAAATAGCGATGGGCTAGCAACCGCTTAGCCTATAACATGATTCCTAAGATTTCATTCCTTTTCTCTGGAGAGGCTTTTACTATATAAGCGAGACGAGAAGCAACTGGTGCATTGTATGTTTTTTCTTTGCTCCCAGACCAGCATGGATGTATTTTAATGTGTGGTAAATTTATTTGAGAGTGTTTATTTGTCGATTAAAAGCGACAAATTATTACTCAAATGCCAATTAGGCTGTAACGGTAAATTATCAATTTAATTGCCCTGACGTTTATTTAAAATAGTAGTTAAGATTGCCTATTTATGCTTGTTGTATCAAGTTTCCTAATAATTAATAGTAATTTCTTAATTAACTCGTACCTTTATCTACTTGTAACGTTGTCCTAGGTGTTTTGAGACTTTAAATGCGTTAGGTAATAAATTAGGCTAGATATTTATTTTGTGTGTAGATCTAGCGCCATAGGGTCGTTAGGCATGTATGAAGAGATTGGTGAATGCGGATGAAGCGAAATAGGTATGTCAGGATCGTAGCAAGTGGAACAAAGTAGTCTCTGCCTACGCCTGTGGGAAAGAGGCGTGACTGTATGTAGGTACCTATGTATGGTCATAGCTTTACTTTTCGTTTTTATTTCAAGAGTTCTATAACCGTGCAGATGATACTGACATCGATATTTTCCAGTGCTACTACAGTGTTACTTTCATGCTAGTCTGGGAGCAAAGAAAAAACATAGAATGTAGCAGTTGCTTCTCTTCCCGGGCAGATGGTAAAGGCCCATCGAGGGAATGGGCGAAAATCATAGGAATCATGTTAAAATAGGCGATGAGGCTAGCAAACCCATTACTATTTTGATTCCATTTTCCACCTATACGCTCACAATCTTGCTAAACGTGGCCTGTAGGTCTTGTCACCTTAGGCTCTGTCTACCCCGTAAGGGATGAAGACGTGATTTGTGTACTGTCTGTGTGTATTGTATTGATATTTTCCAGTTGATTATCTATATATATATAATTCAAAGGTGACTGACTGACTGACTGACTGACTGACTGACATAGTGATCTATCAACGCACAGCCCAAACCACTGGACGGATCGGACTGAAATTTGGCATGCAGGTAGATCTTATGACGTAGGCATCCGCTAAGAAAGGATTTTTGGAAATTCCCATGGGATAAGGAAAAAACGGGAATTATATATTCGATTCCGAGTGACGCTATCTCAGTAACTATAATAAGTAGACTCTTCAAATTTGATACAAAAGTAGGTGATTACAAAACTAAGAAATTAATTTCAGGATTTTTGGAAATTCTCACGGGATAAGGAAAAAAATAGGATTTATATATACAGTTTAACGAAATCCTATGAACTATAATTACTACTCTTCAAATTTGGCATAAAAGTAGGTGATTATAATAGTAAAATAATGTTTTAATGCTTTTTGGAAATTCCCACGGGATAAAAACAGGATTTATGTATTCAGTTCTACGGGATCGATTTTTCGTTTTACTGGTCGTATAAAATTGAAATTTGGCCTTCAATTTCCTTTGGGGAGTGTAGGGGAGCGCTACAAAAGGATTTCCCGAAATTCCCACGGGAACGGGAAAAACGGGACTTTTCGTTTTCTGGTTGCAGAAAGCTGAAATTCGGCATGTAGGTTGCTTCGGGAGTGTAGAGGAGCATTAAGAGAGTACTTTCCAAATTTCCCACGGGAACGGGGAAAAAACAGGATTTTACGTTTTACTGGTCGTAGAAAGCTGAAATTTGGCAAGTGGGTTCCTTAGGGAGTGTAGGGGAGCATTATGAGATAATTTCCCAAAATTCTTCTTCGTTCCCGAAAGAATTTCGGGAAATGCTTTATTTGGCGAAATTCTTACGGAAACGGGAAAAACGAAAAGCGGGGGAAAGTTGAAATTTGTCACGTAGGTTTATTTGGGAGTGTAGGGGAACACTAAGAAAGGATTTTTCGAAACGCCCACAGGGACGGAAGAACCGGATTTTACGTTTCCAGACGAAACAGCGGAAGAAAGAGACAACATTTATAACGTGTGTTTCTTTAATTAAAGGCTTAAGTGTACTCCGAAAGCACTCCCCTAAATTTCCACGGGAACGGGAAAAAACTTATTTTTTCATTTTACATCTTAGCGCGTACGAAGTCGCGGGCAAAAGCTATTTAGGATGTATTTTAGGACAGCCCTATAGGTTAGGTTAGGTTTTTTTTATAAAAATCCTGCAATATTTACAGTTTCATAAAAATTAAGGCAGCGGGGCAATGCGGGGGGCTTGCTTGCATGCTTGCTTGAGTTCTTGCTTTGCATGCTTGATTGCATACTTGCTTTCATGCATGCTTGCATGCTTGCTTGCATGGGTGCTTACTTGCATGCATGCTTGCTTGCACGCTTGCTTGCATGCATGCTTGCATGCTTGCTTGCATGGGTGCTTACTTGCATGCATGCTTGCTTGCACGCTTGCTTTGCATGCTTGCTTGCCTGCTTGCATGCCTGCTTGCATGCATGCTTGCATGCTTGCTTGCATGGGTGCTTACTTGCATGCATGCTTGCTTGCACGCTTGCTTGCATGCTTGCTTGCCTGCTTGCATGCCTGCTTGCATGCCTGCTTGCATGCCTGCTTGCATGCCTGCTTGCATGCCTGCTTGCATGCCTGCTTGCATACTTGCATGTATGCTTGAAAGCTTGCAGGTTTGGTTGCTCGCTTGCTTAATTGCTAGCTTCTTTGAAATGCTCATGGTTCACGCGTGCGAAGCCGCGGGCAAAAGCTAGTTGATAATAAACTTGTATCAAGTAGTCTCTGCCTACCCTAGTTGGAAAGAGGCGTGGCAGTATGTATGTATCACACACACACAAATCACGTCTATATCCCTAACGGGGTAGACGGAGCCTGAGGTAACAAGACCTAAAGGCCACGCTTAGCGTGATTGTAGGCGTATAGGTGGAAAGGGGAATCAAAATAGTATTGGGTTGCTAGCCGCATCGCCTATAACATGATTCCTAAGACTCGCCTATTCCATTGATGGGCTTTTACCATCTGCGCGGGACGAGAGGCAGCTAGTACATTCTATGTTTTTCCTTTGCTCCCAGACCAGCATGGAAGTAAGCGACGGTACAGTTTGACAACAAATATAATGCGCATCGGCAGTATTCGTTTGCGCAGAGAAGCGCAGACCAGTTTCCGATGGTAGCCGAACGTGTAAATAATCTATATTGAACTTTATTTGCAAGCGCAACTGGCAGAGTATTGCTTGCTTTGCATTCTTAGCTCTGTCCCGCTTACACGATTTTGCCATTGTTGGTACGAAATCGATCGACCAATAACAGCGCCAGAGTTTCCCGCGCTACTAAAATTGGTATACTGCGCAGGTACATCGTGGAGCATTATTTTTGTTGTCAAACTGTATGTACTTATAGCAGATTTTATTTTATGTAATGATTTAAAAATTTAGTGTTAGTAATGTATTTATTTATCTTTTAATATTTTTCCTATGCAACCTATATATTTTCTTTTAACAACTGATTTTTTACGAACTATTTCCTAAATTCCGTTCCTACCGTATTTCTTTTTACCCGTTTCCCCGTTTTTACCCCGGGCCACAGTGCACAAACCGTGCGGGCCAGAAAAAAAAACTGTATGTACCTATGTATGTATAAATTTCGTAAACGAAACTTCATTCAATTTGCCAATAGCGGAAAGTGTGCAATGGTCGTGTGAAAACGGCCAATAACGGATATCGACGGTGTTATTAGAGTTTTATCAACGGAAAAAACGTGTTTAATTGGCCATTTGGACTAGCGTTGCCGCGAAATCAATATTAATGTTATTAATCCCTATATAAATGCGAAAGTAACTCTGTCTGTCTCTTAGCTTTTCATGCTTAAATCGCTGGACCGATTTAGATGAAATTTGGTACAGGGAATGGACGACAATTATAGGAGTCATGTTATAGGCGATGCGGCTAGCAACCCATTACTATTTTGATTCCATTTTCCATCTATACCTAGCCCCACAATCTTGCTAAACGTGGCCTGGTCTTGTCACCTTAAGCTCTGTCTACCCCGTAAGGGATAAAGACGTGATTTGTGTATTGTATTGTGTATTGTTGGTATGCAGACAGATTATAATCCCAACTATTATGATAATGATTATGGGCCCAACTGTTGGAGCGAGCAGTATGTGTTCCGGCTGAAAAACAGCGCTGAAGTGTCGCTCCTGCGAGCTGGCACTGGCAGCATTTTTTTTTTTTTATATGAATAGGAAGGAAAACGAGCAAGTGGGTCACCTGATGGTAAGTGATCACCACTGCCCATAGACACCCGCAACCCTGGAGGGATTGCAGATGCGTTGCCAACCTAGAGGACTAAGATGAAATGCCTCTTGTGCCCGTAATTTCCCCGGCTGTCTTACTCTCCACACCGGAACACAGCAGTGCAAGCACTGCTACTTAGCGGCAGGATTAGCGAGTAAGATGCGATCCGGACGGACCTTGCACAAGGCCCTACCACCCGCAAAACATTTGCATTTGCAAGCAAGCATTTGCTGAGGCCGAACCATTTACCACTAACTAATTAATCCTTTTATATTTGTTTTTGTGTTTTGATGTTTTTTTTATGGTTGTGTGGTAATACATATTTTTTCTTTCTTTCTTTATAATGCACTAGCTTCTGCCCGCGACTTCGTCTGCGTTGAATTATACATAAAAACTTTCCTCTTGAATCACTCTATTAAAAAAAACGCATCAAAATCCGTTGTGTAGTTTTGAAGATATAAGCATACATAGGGGCATAGGGACATAGGGACAGAGAAAGCGACTTTATTTTATTCTATGCAGTGAGATGATGCGTAAAGCGATGAGTTAACGTTACATAACATCTGGTTTGCCGAGTCGCGGTGACGGCCGTGATTTACGCGATTTACACCTTGGTAACAATTGCGAGAAATATGGCAACACTGATGAAAAATTAACAAGAAATTCGGCGAGTTCAAAGGATTGCGTATCGTATTGAAATGGATGCGTCAAAGGGCGACCCTGTTTTATTTGCCGACCGATAAAATTAAGTCGCATTCGCAGTCGAACAGACGCGAATCTCTAACCTATTTACAGTGAAGGGCATAAATATGTATAAGTACGATACCATATGTCTTCCAGCTGGTCTGAGAGCAAAGGAAAAGCATATAATGTGCCAGTTGCTTCTCCTCTCGCGCAGATGGTAAAAGCCCATCGAGAAAATGGGCATAGGAATCATTATAGGCGATGCGGCTAACAACCCATCCCTATTTTGATTCCCCTTATACGCCCACAATCATGCCAAACGTGACCTTTAGGTCTTGTTACCTTAGGCTCTGTCTACCTCGTAAGGGATAAAGACGTGATTTATGTATGTATATAAAATTAAGTCGCATTCGCAGTCGAACAGACGCGGTATTATCTCTAACCTGTGTACAGTCAAGGGCATAAATATATGACGATACCAAGACGTCAAAAACCTTTATGATATAAACATGACAGCTGACAGCTGTATCAAAATTTGTGCCTAAAATTATTAAAGCTGGGCACATGCTTCATCTTGAATGAGAACTTTTGGCTGTCCATGTGGGCCCTGTGTGAATAGGCAAGGCA
Source organism: Pandemis corylana (assembly GCA_949127965.1). Lineage (NCBI taxonomy): Eukaryota > Metazoa > Arthropoda > Insecta > Lepidoptera > Tortricidae > Pandemis > Pandemis corylana. The sequence goes on from OX421871.1 coordinate 6,269,353, forward strand.
ACTTCACACACACTATTAAATTGCTTCGCAGACTTGTGCAGTATCCCTCACGTTGTTTCCTTATACTGGAGAGCTCGTGGTAAATTTCAATTGAAAACTCGCGCGTACTTTTCGAGATCGTCAGAGGTGCTAGAGGGACCATAAGTTAAACCAATGGGCTAACACGGTCTTTTTACAGGACTTATAATTAGGTCATGCTACTTGGTATTCCTTTCAGTAATCGGTGTTTTTGCCCATAGTATTTGATACGTTTACGCGTATGCGACGTTTGCTGTGCCAAAAAGCGTTGGCTCTGTGCAGAAAATTCACAAGCGACATTAACTTTATTAAGCTGACTCGTGCGAGTTAAGTAGGTGATACTAAAAAGGCAAGTGTGAAAGGTGTATAATTTAACGCATTCGGTTGAACGCATTTTGCAAGCCTGAGACACTTTAGAGATTTAATTATCGTATTCAGGTCAATATCACGCGGATTAAATGAAGACTTTGCGAACTACTAGCTGTTGCCCGCGACGTCGTCTGCAAATAATTCGTTTATCCGTTATCCCGCAGGACCAATGCAATTTTCCACCTTGAAAAGTAACCTATGTGTTATTTGACTGTTATCTGTCCCTGTGCCAAATATAATTCAAATCTATCCAGCTGTTCTGCGTGAAAGAGTAGCAAACATACACACATACATTTACTCACAAACTTTCGCATTTATATGTACTAGTAGAATGTAAATGCTTTACATTTTACTGATCAGTAAGGCCGACCGAAGTTAAAGAGATAAAGTGTCTAGCCTGGATGACTTTAACTTTATTGTTTGCAACCGGATCCAAAATGAAAAAGTAAAAATCCTAAGCGACATTTTATGACGAAAAGATTCGTGAGTACACGCGTTTTCCTTTTTTGATGTTTTTATTAAATTACTTTATTAGATGATCATGAGAGGTGACTAACATACACACATGTCTATATCCCTTATGGGGTAGACAGAACTTCAGTTCATCGCGTTTAGCGTCGAGGTCAACTAAACGCTGCTCCTCGAACTCGCCACTGAACTGAAGACTCGCCAGCCGGTTGCCATTCGCTACCATTATGTCAACGGTGTGCTCACGTGCATTCATTGTGCGCGAGGTTTCACCGCTAAGATCGGCTATATAAGCCATCTTCGGGCGCATGAGCATCATACTGACTAGGAGTCGAAGTGGTCGCCATGGCCGAAATCGGTCGGAAGGATCATCATCATCATCATCATCATCATCATCATCATCATCAGACAGAACTTAAGGTAATAGGACCTAAAGGCCACGCTTAGCATGATTGTGGGCGTATAGGTGAAAAGGGAAATCAAAATAGTGATGGGTTGCTAACCACATCGCCTACAACACCATGATGATTTTCACCCATTCCCTCGATAGGTTTTTAGTATCTCCGCGAGCTGAGAAGCAAATGGTACATTCTATGTTTTTTCTTTGCTCCCAGACCAGCATGCAAGTAAAACATTAAAGTGCATTATATACATTATAAAGTTATGGTAGGTATCGTTATCGGTTGATAATTTTTCGCTGTCACTGTCTATTCGAATGCTCTCACGTTTGACAAGCAATTGCGATACTTTTGAAACGTTTTGTATGTCAAAACATGCACTGGAAGCTTAGGTCCGTTAATTTACCTAACTACACAATGTCGCTTAGGAGCTTTTGTCTTTCAACCGCTTTATGTTAATGCGAAATACCATTACGTGGCCGGCGTAAGTAAAATCCTTAAAGCATGAAACCAACCGGAGATGCCAAAAGTACATGACCAGTAGTGGCCATAAGCGTTCTATGAGGTGTAATTGTACCCAATTTCGTTGCTACAAAAAGACGACTGACTTATAAAAATCGAGTGATCCTTTCATGTAATTATGATTAAGTCTCACGGTAGTTTCAAGTTGAAAGTCGTATTTGTCAAAAAATACAGTTGTACAAAAATGAAACTAAGCCGCAAGAGCCTGATTATGTGAGATGAAAGTCAGAGCATCGGGAATTAACCTCGAAGAAGAACCTCTGCCGGCTGAGCAGAATGAGCACTAGATCTGCGTTCTGTGTACTTCTTCTTTTTCTAATATGGCCCCATCGATTGATGCGATGATTTCGCCAATGTCAAAGTAATAAAAACAGCAGGTATTCAAAAACCTTGTGACAAAAATGTCGGCAACGTCGTAGTAGAACACGGTCAAAAGACCGCTCCCACCCTGTCGGGCTCTTATCCAACGGATAATGATATCGCTCGGAGACCGCCAGGAAATCATTAACCGATGCCCAGGGTGCACTGGACCAAGCACTGCTCTTCCCCTCGGACGGATCCAAAAACGAACCGCAGTTCTTGATCACACACGGAGGTAACCTGTCTCGCACCCTTTCTGTGTAATCTCGCCTCAGGAAATATGACAGCTCAGCGATGCTGTGAAAAACGAAGTTCTCAGATGCAGCGATGGATGTGATATAAGAACCTGACTGCTCAGAGATGCTGTGCTGGTACAGAAGAATGCATTAGATGATAGATAGCATTAGCATTTCGGATGGTGAAAACTGCCACGTCGCCTCCGTTTAGCTTGATGCTCTGAGGCAAAAGCCATGGCGAGGTCCGAGTACAAAATTATTGTAATGATATTCTGAGCGTAAAGTGTATGGAATTAGGCGATTGGTAACGAACTGAATTTTAAATTTAAACGCCGTGATATGGTTCAGTCACCCCATGGGCGTACCTAGTTGTTGTAAAACAGTAAGTATAAAAAAAGTAACTAAGGTGTATTAGGGTAATTCCGAAAATGTAATAATAAGAAATCGAGTAATTGAAATGGGGATTTTATAACAACGAAATATGACAGTTTTTTTTTTTAATTTCGTATTTACCCGATTTTCGGAATTACTCGAATACACGTTAAGTAAATTAGTATATGGGAACACTTTCTTCTTCTTCTTCTTTTTTTATTGTATTTCTTCTTACTATTATATATCTACGTGTATCGAATGTGTGTAAATAAATGTTTCTCTCTCTCTCTCTCTTTCTCTTTTTGTTTGCGGTACCTTGATTATTTTGGATTTGCACATGCATATAAGATCTCCAATAAATCCACTGGAAATGGGTAAAAAAAGCGATTCGTTATTTTGCTAACTTTATATATACATAGATAATCACGCCTACATCCCTTACGGGGTAAACAGAGTCTTAGGTGATAAGGCTTACAGGCCACGTTTATCATGATTGATTTTGATTTGGTTTGACTTGACATTTATTTTGACTAATTAAAATAATCTTTACTCAATTATCTTGAACAGTACTGGTAAATGCGATTATTTAAATATTTAATTTTTGTCTATTTTTTGCCATCAAATTGGATGATTGCGGTTAGGCAAACCTAGACCTAGACTTATCCAAACATAAGTTACAACTTAAATGACAGCTTATAAAAATTGATCATTTCATAAGACAGCCTACTGTCTCGTTTCGACTGTGTCCATATTTAAAAAAATTCCGCAGATTAATCAGTGACAGACAACTCATCGCACTAATTTATAAGTTGTTTTGTGGTCACACAAATAAATTTGTTGAACGGTAGATGAGAGGTAATTAAAGTTGAGAGCTGAGCAAAGATGTCCAAAAACCGACCGATCACATTCATCATTAATTGTAGTATGATTAGTCTAGATTATGATGATCATTAGCCTTACTTTTTTTTACTTTGTTCTTTGTTTCTGTATCGTTTTGTACTGATTTATGGTGTTCAATAAAGAGTATTTGTATTGTATTGTATTGCATTAGTCGATTTTGCATATCTCCATTCTGTACCTTTAGAAGCGAACACTAAGAGATGCTATTGTAAGAAACGGTCACTTATTAAAAACATAATTAAAAAAAAAATGTCTATTTCACTTAAAAATACGTGCTTTTGTAGGATTGTTAAAGTTTTTAACCGACTTAAATGCAGGATTTTATCCTAAAGGTACTTATACTATTTAATATTTTTAAGGTATGTGCTTAGTTAACTTCTCTAGCACCACTTATTAAAATTTAGATTTAGAACTGTGTTAGTGAACCTATTCTTATTATTACGTGACACAAAATATCATAAATATGTCAGTCATAAAACTTGTACATCGTCACAAACGTCATAAAATCTCGAATCGATCAACTCCTGCGCAGAACAAACACATGTGATTTATGAGGTTGAAACAATTTGAATAAATACATTGCGAAGTAGCCGTTTGATATTTAGGATGTGGCTTTACCATCAGCAAAGTTATGGGAAAGATGCGCCTAACTTGTATTACTTCAGTACTAATAAAAAAAAGCCGTAGTAACCCAGTGGTTTGACCTGTGGCTTTAAGCAGAGGGTAGTGAGTTCGAGCCCGGGCTCGCACCTCTGAGATTTATGTGCGATATTACATTTGAAATTTACCGTGAACTTTTCGGTGAAGGAAAACATCGTGAGGAAACCTGCACGCCTGCTAAGCAATTCAATGGTGTTTGTGAAGTTCCCAATCCGCACTGGGCCCGCGTGGGAACTATCGCCCAAACCCTCTCGTTCTGAGAGGAGGCCTGTGCCCAGCAGTGGGACGTATATGGGCTGGAGATGATTACTAATACATATTAACGAAAAACTTTACTTTGTGTATAGCCGACAGCATAAATATCGATACAGTCAACATGTCAGATATATGTGTTACCGGTCTTATTGTTTATGGCATTAAGGTGCGAGTACACCGGTGCGTAAAAGACGTTGACGGTGCGTTTACGCAACAAAATGTATGAAAAACGGGGAAAAAACGTGACGCCTACGACACGTCACTGCGTATACGCGGCGGTGTGGTCGCTCCTTAGAGGTGTATAGATATTTTTGACGTCTTGGTAACGTACATATATTTATGCCCTTGACTGTATCCGATATAGGTAATTTTATATGGAGACTGGGCCGAATTTTGTGTCGCTGAGTATACTTCGATGATCCATCGACACGTGTGTGACATTGAATGATATGATCACATGATGTATGATGTTCTCCATTTAGTATTTCCGGGGAAAATTACGCGTGAAGTCACTACAAAACCGCAATATCCTTATGAGACAAAAATGTTTATAATTTTAATAGCCACCATAAAATTATGTTCTGCGAATTGTTTGTCGATACGAAAATAAATTTATAACTTATGGTTATTCAATTTGTCATTTGAATAAACATATTTGTAAGTTTTTCGGAAGTTTAGTTAATAACTACGACTATTAATTACTAACGTAATGACATTAAATTATTAATAAATACTGATCAGGATCAATTATGTCCTATTTATAGCTTTTGGTTTTTACGTTTTTAGTTTGAAAAACGTTTTCAAAAAGTTCTATTTTTTGGTCGCGTGAAGTTGATTTACTTATATGGTTGGAAGAGATCAAAGCGCTTAGGCACAGTGTTTCATATCAATTATCAACTTGATATCTCCACGTGTTAAGATTAAGAGTAGACAGACAAACAATCGGGCAATGAAGTATTTACCTAAGGATATTAGTAGGAGTTATAGGGATTAAATTAAATAAAAGAAAAACAGTCTCAAAAATTCTGTAAGGTAATTTTAAGACGCATTTTAAGTGCATCTCTTTATTTGCGGTTCTAAATTTGGTACACTCGAGGGCATTAATATCTATACAGCCATCATGTCAAATATATGTATCACCGACCTTATTGTTTATGGCATAAAGGATATGTTAGATAGATGTTTTTGATGTCTTGGTAACGCACATATATTTATGCCCTTGAATGTGCACTGTGTGATACGTAACCACAGATCGGCAACCACTCAATAAATTAGATAATAAGTTATATGATCCGAATACCGATGGTTTAACCGGTTAATTAATTTGTGTTAATTTACGCAAACGGTTATTAGGGCTTTGGGGTGCCCTGTTGACTGAGTAACCGATTTGAAAGTATAGTAGTTTGAGGCGGAACCTTGAGGCTTTTACTATTTGGGGTTCCGTCGCGCAAAAGGCAGCGAAAATAGTTTCGGACTGTTCGTCTCTCTGTCAAGAAGCATTTTCCCTGAAAACTATTAAGTGTGAGTTGCACCAAGTAACTGTTTTCACTTCTCTTTGTGAGGATCATTTATGTGCAGCTTTAGTCCGCATTTTTTTTAGTTGATTCATAGGTGTATGTATGTATGTACAAGTCTTTAATATACATAAAACACATTAATTTTATAGGTAATGAGATAAACAGATGTACAGTCAAGTGTAATAATATGTATGTAGGCAAAGTTTCAAAAATAAGTACCATACGCTCTTACACCGGCGTAATAAGGACGTGGGACATATTTTTGAGAAGTTCATATCGATACTTATTTTTGCACTTGACCGTACAAAGGCGTTTATCTCTTAAAGAAATCTCTTAATGGATAAGTAAGTTGTTGTTTTAAAGGGTGTCCTAATTTTACACAAAAGATCCACGAATGGGTCGAAGAGTATCCGTAGGGATCCCTAGATTAAGATAGGTGTGAAACTGCTATTTATAATTTGCCTATGGACCACCAGTTACCATTTAACCCTTTCAGTTTCAGGGGTATTTTTATACGTGTGTATCGGAAAATTATGGATATTAAATACCGGAACTTTCCGTTTGTCAGTCGATTACTTAAGCCGTATGTTGCATGACCTATAAATTAGTGATCTTGATCGATGATTGGCCCGGGTCCGGCCTCGAACCCTGACCGTTTCCTCGTCGCGCTCTGCCGGCGCCCTCGTCCGAAGGTCGAGAGAAAGGGAGGCAGGTATAGTCGACCGATAAAGTGATTGACCAGTTTTGATGACATTTTCATTATAGGTTATTTTGTCACGTTGCGTTTTAAGTGCGTGACAGATGGTAATGAAGGTTCCTCTTCCAAAAATAAGACCAGCAGTGACCCTTCGGCAATGCAAACCTCGGGACCTCTTTGTCCTTTTCTAACTTACTGAAATATTTAGTTTAGGTAGAATTGAACTATTCTCACAGTATTTTATTTTGAAAGAAAGGACTTTCTGTCATGTTTCTTGCGGCGCATTATTCTTGGCAATGATGGTCTTTCCGAATGCGCTGGTTGTTTCAAAAAGATGTGTAAAAGAGCCCTTGGCGGCCAATTTGCAAAAATATTTTTTTTTTTTTTCATTTTCATATTTACGGTAGGTACTACTTCATTCATAACTAGCTGTTGCCCGCGATTCCGTCTGTGCACATAGAATCTATCCTATGTCCTTCCCCGGGAGTATAACAGTTTCTATTTACCAAATTCCCAATAAAATCGGTTTACCTATTAAAGCGTGAAGTGCATAATGTGTTAGGTTACCTGACAGGTAGAAAGTTCCACCAAAATGATCTGTCTTATTTGATAATCTTATTTTTTTATTATAAATAATACCCTATTAAAATTTCAAGTTACCTCAAACACATTGTTTTAAATTTTTGGCTAAATATTTTTGCATGCGCCTAACAATGTTAAAACGTCAACTAAATCGCCTGGCTTTATTTATTCTTTAAACATTAAACTACAGCACATAAAAATTGCATATTGCCTCTAATATATTTTAGAAATAAAATAAAATATTAAAAAAAATTAAGGGGTTGATTTAGCCCCGCTACTCACCAGCCTGATCTGCAATTCCGTGTAGGGGATATAATAGGAGAGTGCTACTATCAAATGAATCAAGAATTTTACTTCTTGATTTTTTAAATTTACTTTTACGGTTTTACCGTTAGAAATTAAATTGCTAAACGACACTGAAAATTAGAACACAGAAAAACCCGAAAAGTAAAGTCTCTCGTCCCTGGTGAGTTTGTAATTGTGTCGTACAGACACATCATTCAAACAGATGACGTTTGGCGACAAAGATTCGCATAGCAACAAGGTCACGTCACAGCTAGTAACAAATAGAAAAATTCGAAGGCTTACCCACCTGCTATAGGTGGTGTAGGGGTATGTATAGCACGCGTCACGGAATGACGAGGATCCGGGTTCGTTTACCGGCCATAGCTCTACTTTTCGGATTTTTCTATGTGTTCTAATTTTTAGTGTTATTTAGAAATTTAATAGGCTATATGACAAGTTTTCAACTTGCCTCAAATACCTACCCAAATACTACCTAACTAAATTGGTGCCAGCTCTCCTACTATAAATAGCGAATTGAGTTACTAAACATAATGCGACGTCATAGCTTGTTTCATGCAAAAACTGGGGGAATAGCGTTTTGACAGTTCATAAAAAGGATGTCCGACGATTGGTGGTGTCAAATACTGTTGCACATTGGTTGGGTCAAGTGAAACTGGCAATCATTTTCGTTCATCACAGACATTAACACCTTGAACCAGATGGCCGGCTCGCATGAAATTGGTGGTAAAAGTTATTTGAGTGCACTTTAATTTGGAAAAAGTGGAAAAACCGTGTCGTGCATTTCTGAGGTGGATTGAAGGGCTCCGGTTTGTGCGATTTGACTGTGGCGAATGCAAACCGATAGTGAAATAAGGGAAAGTAGCTTTATGGACTAGTTTCTTATCTTGGGAATCATGTTATAGGCGATGCGGCTAGCAACCCATTATTAATTTGATTCTCCTTTTCATGTTTGTAATCGTGTCGTACAGACACATCATTCAAACAGATGACGCTTAGCGACAAAAAATCGCATAGAAACAAGGGCACGTGACAGCTAGTAACATATAGAAAAAATCAAAGGCTTACCCACCTGATATGGGTGGTGTAGGGGTATAGCACGCGTCACGGAATGACGAGAATCCGCGTTCGATTCCCGGCCACAGCTTTACTTTTCGGATTTTTCTATGTGTCGTATTCTCAGTGTCGTTTAGAAATCTCCTTTTCACTTGTACGCCGATAGTCACGCTAAACGTGGCCTTAAGGTCTTGCTTCCCCCTCTCTCTGCTCTCTTTCCCCCGGCTCTGCCTACCCCGTTAGGAATACAGATGTGATTAATATACATGTTTGTTTTTTTATCGCTGATATCGATTTAGGTACGAGAAATAACTTGTTGATAAAGAAGACAACGAAATAAAAGCTTAACGAAAAAAATTTATGTTTCTTCCTTTCTTTCTTTTTCTTTCTTACCTAACACATTTGGCGACGGTTTGGCGACGTCGTATACGTAGCCAGCGACGTCGCTACAACATCCCTGTTCCTATGAGTCTAAGGGCCTAAGGGATAAAGTTCTAGAGCTTGTCGGGTTTCATAACCCTTTAACACCGATCGTGCTTGACCACACTTCGTTCATTCACCTCGCATGTGCCCTGACGTTTCGATAAAACAAGGAAATAACAAGAATAAATATAATTTTAGGACCTTGGCTAAACAGGAATTTTAATGTTTTCTTGTGAAAAAGATAAAATTTTAATGCTTTACCGTACCATGGTTTTCTTTTTTGTTTGAATTTGACCGTTGTGGTGGACGACCTTAGATGGCAAAAAAAATTACAATGAACAAGCCCTGAAATATAAAAAGACGCAAGTCACGTCTTTATCCCTTACGGAGTAGACAGAGCCTAAGGTGGCAAGACCTAGACCACGTTTAGCAAGATTGTGGGCGTACAGATGGCAAATATATATATATTGATATTTGATGTTTGGTATTTTCTGGTCTGGGAGTAAAGAAATAACATAGAACGTACCAGTAGCTTCTCTTCCCGCGCTGATGGTAAAAGCCCATCGAGGGAATCATGTTAAAGGCGATGCGGCTAGCAACCCATCACTATTTTGATTCCCCTTTCCACCTATGCGCCCACAATCATGCATATGTATGTATGTTTCTACTTGACGATGATGGTCTTTCCGAAAATGCTAATAGACCAAAAGCGACATGTAAAAAAACCATACACCTGCCAAAGAAATGATTGCCAAATTGAATGAGGTAACAAATAACAAAACACGTAATAATTACGCCTACAATCATGCTAAACGTGGCCTTTCGGTCTTCTTACCTCAGGCTCTGTCTACCCCGTAAGGGATATAGACGTGATTTGTGTACCTATGTGTATGTATGTATGTTAATAATTAACAAAAACTGAGAGAAACTCGAGAAACGCATCAACGTACGCGAAAGTTGAGACAGCTATGATAATATTTTGAATCCCCTTGACACATTTTTGACAGTTGCATTTCCTACGCCATACTTCAGAGGTCGCTGTCGTCTACGAAAATGGAGTCGTTCTAAGTTTAGCCCCTTCTGGTTTACCTCTTCATGTTGTTAAAAAAAAGTCTTATACATGAGGAACCCGATAATTTTGCACGTATGTGCTAATCACACGTTCGTATTGCGAGAGGAATATACGAAGCCATTGTCGGTTGAAGACCTTAGACCCCTTACCAACATGCTGTGAATTTTGCAAAAGTACTAACACATTGCGGCTGCGCGCTGCCAGCGAGTTATACTCGGCAGATCATAAGCTGCAATGTAATGCGACTGCCAGGATGTTTCTTGCATGCGTCAACTGGACTTTGGGGGCTTGTACGGGAGGTCGTTCCCCTGATATGTCGTTAAACAAACCACGGCCTCCGTGTTTGTGTTTCTGGACAAAGAATTTCGCTTTCGTAAGAAAAATGTGCAATAAAAGCAGTGTAATGATATGCATAATATGTATAGCAACTTACAAAACTTGTTCGTCTTGGGCATAATGAGTGTTTTGGATTTTCCCGATCGGTTTGCATTCTTGGGAATTGGAAATGCTACTTCCTATCCTATACCTATTATTATAAATGCGAAAGTTTGCGAGTGTGGATGAATGTTTGTTATGCTTTCCGGCCAGAACGTCTAAACAGAACTGGGTGAATTTTGGAACATAGATACCTAGATAGATAGAATTCTAATATTCCAGTCTATTATAATCTATGTATGTTCCAAATTTCATCCAGATCTGTCCAGCCGTTCTGGCGTGAAATATCTAGTAACAAACATCCATCCATCCATACTTACTTACAAACTTTCGCGTTTATAACAGTTGCCCGCAACTTCGTCTGCATAGAATTCGTTTATCGCTATCCCGCAGGAATTACGCAATTTTCCGGGATAAAAAGTAGCCTATGTGTTATTCCAGACTATAATCTATGTTCCAAATTTCATCCAGAACTGTCCAGCCGTTCTGACGTAAAAGAGTAACAAACATCCATCCATCCATCCATACTTACAAACTTTCGCGTTTATAATATTTGTAGGATTTTAAAAGAGCAAAGACGGAGAAATACAACTTGTACCCTAAAAACTGACAATAAACAAAACAAGATAACGTAAACAAACGTAAACAAAGTACACAAGTTCAACCTTGGTCACATGACGCCGATGGCGGATTTTCTCTCCATGCGACTGGCGTACAGTCACTAACCAATGTATCTGTTAGCTAATAAAATCGCCTTTAACAGTGTATCTAGAAGGGTCATTAAATGGGCCGGAGTAACGTTGAAGCATCTGGGTTGTACATCCTGTGAAACCTCACGGGCAACTTTCGATGCGTGTGCTCTTATATAGCGCGTGAGGGGGCGATTCTAAGTTAATTGGCGTTGATTATGATAGACATTATTGTCGTCTGACCAGATTTTTGTATCATTGAGCTTGTAGTTAAATGAAGGTCCTTTCGAAGAAAGGAAATTAATGCAGCTGGGGATATCCTGTCATTAAAAAACATAATCATTATATTAATTGGTATGGGTGTGTTCAAACGGACTGCATTCCATTGCCGAATGCATGTGAGCGTTTTCGCTTGTATGTGCTTGTATGATCGTATCTAGAAGGTCAGAGATTTATTGTCTAACGCGTACGTAATCAGAATCTCATGCACCGTGACTTTCTACAGCCATCTCCGTCGAACAGAAGGCCTTTTACCATCTGCGCGGGAAGAGAAACAACTGGTACATTCTATGTTTTTTCTTTGCTCCCAGACCAGCATGGAAGTTATAATTATAACAGTTGGAAATTAGTTAAAAATCACTACATAATATAAAACAAAGTCGCTTTCTCTGTCCCTGTGTCCCTATGTCCCTATGTCCCTATGTATGCTTATGTCTTCAAAACTACACAACGGATTTTGATGCGGTTTTTTTAATAAATAGAGTGATTCAAGAGGAAGGTTTTTATGTATAATTCTACGCAGACTAAGTCGCGGGCAGAAGCTAGTAAAAAATATTTCAGTGTGCACTAAGTACCGAGTTAGAACTGAGGCTGCCTTACTGTTCGCGCTTTTTTATTTAGTCTGACGCTAGGTCTTGCTTCAATCTCGATCCACGTCTTTCAAAGGAGCCGTTGGCCGCCGCGTGACTCAAGCGTTTATCCAGTCCAAGATCGCCGCGAAGGCTCGCACTTTGCGTAATAACTGTATCGGTTCGTTCGAATCGGTTTGACATTCGTTAAGCACGAACCACTGTGCGGTTCACTGGCAATTGATAAAACAAATCTTTGGACACTATGTCCTTGGAGGTAAATATAAGACGAAATCTAGTCACCGAGACTTGAGAAGTAGGTATCTACTCGTAAGAATCCCCCTTTAAAGAGTATGACAGGGACAACTGTACACGGACTAACACGAGTATTTACCTACAGAAAACTGATGGCAACGGACTTTTGTAGTCCCCTGTTTCCTCTTTCGAAACTGAACGAATTCTGTTTCTGTTATACTGCAAGAAGGAATTTGGTTGTGCTCCTGTGTTCTCAATTAGTTTATATTATTAGTTGAAATGATTTTATCATCGTCTGAATGACGGCGTCGTAAGTCGGCGATTTTTTGTGTTTTGTTAGGTCTTTAAATACATACATACATATATATCACGTCTTTGTACCTTACGGGGTAGACAGAGCCTAAGGTAACAAAACCTAAAGGCCACGTTTAGCATGAGGAAAGGGAAATCAAAATAGTGATGAGTTGCTAGCCGCATCGCCTATAACATAATTCCTAAGATTTTCGCCCATTGGCGATGGGCTTTTACCAACTGCGCGGGAAGAGAAGCAACTGGTAAATTGTATGTTTTTTCTTTACTCCCAGACCAGCGTGGAAGAAAATGAATGAGAATGGATGGTTAGGTCTTTAGTTTTCGCAATAAGCAAAATTGTAAAAAAAAAACTTAAAAGCATGGCAACATCGGTAGGCATAAGTCGTGTGGGTAAAAAATATTCGTTCTAATGTGCTTATCCAGGAAGATAATAACGAATATGTTTGTATAGAGAATCGACCACACTTTGATCACCCGATTAACTCTGAAGTGCATCCACACTGCCGTTGCTTTTTGTAAAACGTTTCCAAGTATTACTAAGCAACATTCATAGCAAAAAGTATCTAGTTTTAGCATCCACAAAAGTTACAGACAGTTACCTAATGTTACCGTGTTGCACAGCGTTGCTCCACGAAAGTTCACTGCGGTGTGGATGCGCCTTTAACCTTTTGACAACTCGTATTTTACAAATCAGGGACTTGGTCGTGGTCCACCTAATTCGTCCACTCGTAAATAATGGTGCCATTATTTTGTCTAATACAAGAATAGGTAAGGTAGGTCAGTTAAGTATGTACCTATTTTTAATTGCCTGAAAGGCAAGATACTCAGGAAAAGGAGCTCCGCCCTTGAGCGGAGCTCCGTCGTAAGCCAAGTGGACGAACTGTAGGTGGACCACGGGTCTGTCGTCCACAAAGCGCGGATCAAATTAGACTTCTAAATGTAATACCATGGGATTTTCATTGACATACTATCTGCGAGTATCTCCTACGAGGACGCGGGTCGTCAGGAGGTTAAGTGATTCTTAAAAACAACGCTACAAAGGAGATAGGTATACGTAGTGTCGCGTTCCTTTTTAAAGTAACAGTAGTCTATCGAGGAAGCGAAGCGGAAACATGATAGATTCTTGCACCCTTACTTGTATACTAAACATAGCAACACTTGCACTGCGGCCATGTGTGGACAAGTCCACTTCTCGCAGCGAGTGCAAGTCTGCCACGGTGTGGCGGTTAGGAAAGCCGACCGCGACATGTAGGCCGCGGTTTCAATTTGCACCAGGAAATTGTACGGCACGCTTGCGAAACTTCAAGTTAAATTAATTTGATTAATGTTTAAAGTGAAAATTATGCATAATTAAGGCAGTGGCGTGCAGCTGGTTGCCAGGGCAGCAGCAGGCAGCGTTAGGGTGGCGCACCGAAATTTGTATGTGCTGCCTAGCCTGGCGACTCGCCTCTGCACGCTCTAGTGTAAGAGCACCATAAAATGAGCTACAATTTTTAAACGATCATGTTTATTTGTTCTTTATTGTTTAAAAATAACTGCAAAGGATTATTTTCGGAAACATAGTCGATTGACCGAATAAAAAACGTTTGAATCGGCCATGTGCCGTAATTTCAACGCAACAATAAATGACAGAGTTAATCTTAAAGGGCAAAGTTACGCTCCAGAGCCAAAAATCCGATCTTTCAGTATTATTATGACCCGTAAACAATTTTTTTAATGTTAATTGTGTACCTACAGCCAAGGGCATAAATACATGTACGTTACCAAGACGTCAAAAACATCCACACCTTTATAACCACATACAATACGGTGGGTGACACATATATTTGACATGATGACTGTATCGATATTCATGCCTTCGACTGTACAATAAAGACTTATTATTCATTTGTTTAAAAAATAAAATGTATTGTTATTTTTTTACAGGTAATTAAACGGAATCGCAATACGGAAACTACACTTGGTAAAGTAGATAATAAAATGTACTGAAACTGTACAAAATAATTTACATAATTACATAGCGCTGAAAGGTCTTTGCCCACTACACCATACCGTACTAAAAGAACGTAACCGTCACCAGTACCCCTCATTTTTTTTATATGGCAATACCGTTGATTAGCCAGTGTCATGTCATCTTACTTTGTCTAATCGTACTAAGGAAGAATAAAATAAAAAAACTACCTACAGGACCGATTTCAAAACTTCTGTCACCATTAGATGGTGCATTATGGAGTAACATCGACGGCAAACTAAGGTCGCAGATAACAGCTAGTTTTGTAGGTACTAAATAAACACAACTGAAACACAGCAAAGTGATGTCTATCTTGACCCTCACATTAACCATAGACAATCGTACGGAATAACCAACACGACAACATGGTTCCTGTTTCCGGCTGTCAAACATGTCAACGACTGTCAATGGTTTTAAAATGACCTCAAAAAGGTGTGGCCGCTCGGATCTACGAACACTTGAGGTGACGAAGTTGTATTGATAAGCCGAATGGCATTCCTACATTGCTTGTGTTTACATTACTGCGCTGCGTAATTTTGAAATTAAATAATAGATGGGGCTTTGTTTAATTTAAATTTTAAAAAGTTTGCCGGACTGATTATTTTGATTTATGGATATATGAAGTAGGTATTCCATCTCAGCCCATTAGGTTGGCAAGGCATCTGCAATCTTTTGGTGTTACAGGTGTCCATGGTTGATGGTGTTCACTTACCATAAATGTTTCATAAAAAAATGTATTTCTTCTAATTATCTCAAGTTACTTCCTCTAAAGGAAAACTTAATTCAAAATCCCAAATGCAAAGCGTCAAAGTCTTGCAGTTTACTCCTACTTGCCCTCATTGTCGCACTCCTTCTAAATTCAATTAAAAAACAAGACGGCATCCTAATCAATTCTGTCGGAACGAAGCGCAATCAACCAAAACGCTATTCCTACGTTTATTCAGATTCGTTTCACGCTTTTGTATCAGCCAATGTCATGTTTCTAAACCTACGTTCGTACTACCACAAAGCGAATTTCCATTCTAAGCACGTTGTCTACAGTCGCATTTTGAATGACAATTTCAATTACTATTTGTGTTACTAGGTAAAGGGCAAACGTGTCTGTAAACGGTCCATTATACGCGTAAAAACAGTTCTTGCTGCGGTTTGTCTATGAATGGTCTACGGTGTGGTTAACCGCCCATAGAGAAATTGTTTTTTTAATTAAGCGAAGCCACGACTATGGTGTAAGTTCGTGTGCTTTTAGTTAGGATTTAAGTGGAAATTTAAATTTTGACACCGGTCAATTTTTAAAGTTCTTAGAACTAAAAAAGGCATAGAGTCGATTTCAAAAAAATCTTTGTTGACGATGGATATTGAACTTTAAATGAGCACACACATGTCATGTACCTACCTACCTACCTATACTTTTTTTGTCGAAATTCAGAATCTTGCAACAAACTTTTATTTATTTATTGGTTTATGTTTTCGGTCACCCTCTTCTAGCGGTCAGATTGGCTTGAAATGTTGTATACATAGGTATCTAGGATGGATAACAATGCAAGTCTATACTAAACTTGCGAAAAGCCTTGTCTTAAAGACGCTCGCCGGATCACCAAATCTGCCAGCCCTTCTCATTGGCTGATTTTCATTTCTGTTTAAAAAAAACGGTTAATGTACTCAACTCACAGAAGTAAACCTTTTTATACTGGCTGTTATTTTTACGAGTTTTTTTTCTCATCACAAAGGATTGAGTGGCCAGTGTGACTTTGTATAAACCATTGCATTTAAGCGCGCAAAAACATGGAAGATGCTTGGATTGAATCATTAAGCACAAATATGTTAACGTCATCATGAAAACAAATTACTATTGACATATGTCAACATTGACATGGGTCAGACTTAAATTAGTAATTGCCTTGCTTCCTTTAATTTATCTTTAAAAAACAATACTTAACGAGGAAACCGTTTTAATGCAGCAAGTAATTTGCATGCTGTGTTGGCGCTCTTTTGTGAATTTTGGTGTTTTTAGGCTGGCAACGCATCGCTCGCTTACCATCAGGTGAACCATTTGCTCGTTTGCCTTCCTTGTCCTATAGAAAAAAAACTGAAATTACTGTGAGATAAAATTGATTTTATAATTCACGGAATTGTACATCAATGGAATTGGAATTGTATATCAATGGAATTTCGGATAATTTCGTCATATTTTACTATGGGTTATTGAATATTTTTAAAATATATTTAAGGGCAGCGTTCCCTTGAACAATTTCAATGGCTCTTAAATTTCTTTTTTTCTGTATATTTTTCCTCACAACGATTCAATCCGCAATTACATTAAGTAGGTAGCAACAATATGTTCAGCTTATAAAGGTATACATTTTACATATATAGTAACCACGACGAGATGTTTTCTGTATTAAAAAGTTACACTAGAAGCTCAGATGCAGATATTTTTGACGAATTATAGTTGATTGATGACAACCTCTACTACGAAAAGTAGGTCACGCGACGACACATAAACCTTTCCGATACCCGAAACACTTCAGAAGTCGCAATGTCGAAACCAGCTGACGCACAGTTGTTTTATTACGCATTTAACAAAAGGAAGTGTGCAATGTGTCTACGCCGTTTATTATTTATTGCGTATATCGTATAATACGAGATTTCTTGTATTATACGATATACGCAACGCGCGAACGCCTCTAAAACGGCCCATTTCCGATGGTTGCAGCGTTATGAAGAGAGTAAATTAGGGTTATGTGTAGAGGTGAAATGTTGTGGTAATATCCGTAGAAGTGGGATATTGAAATGGGTTAATTTCATGTTGCTAAAAACGCAAGTCGTCTACGCCATCATCTGACCTAAAAATCATTTGGGTAAATTTGCAAATGGTTGAGTTCGTAAGCGGCCTATGAAGCTACTCGTCTAAAATCAACTGGATAGGGTACAGGGTTAATATGCGAAACCAGTTGATTTTAGACGAGTTGCTTCAGGCCGTTTAGGAATTCAACCAATTGCAAATTTAGCCAAATGATTTTCGGTCATTTGAAGACATAGACGACTTGCAATTTTAACTACATTACTAACCCATGACGTTTTATTTGAAGAGGTGTTTTGGTCAGTAATTAAATTCCTTGACTGCGCATAAATCACGTTTTATCCTTTACAGAGTAGACAGAGCCTAAGGTAACAATATCTAAAGGCCATGTTTGACATGACTGTCTGCGTATAGGTGGTCAGGGGAATCAAAATGGTAATGGGTTGCTAGCCGCATCGCTTATAGCATGATTCTTTAGATTATTGCCCACTCCTTTGATAAGCTTTTACGATCTGAGCGGGAAGAGAAGCAACTAACTGAAACAGCATTAGGCTTGATTTTGACGTTGTAATTTGCATGCCATTTCATGTTAACCTTTAGCACGCAACCTAAGATTTTAAACACTAAAATCTGATTAATAATCATTCATGCAAAAAGTACACAGAACTGTCATCACTCTGTCACTAAGTTAATGTTATTAGTGTTATTACCTCCGGAAGCGGGAAGGAAGTTATGTATTACGTCACTATAGTTACCGAGGCGATTACGGGCGTCTTTTTATTGGAATCGTCGAAGGTGTCGTGGGATACTGAGAAATGTTACATTATTGTACTGTTTGTTGTTTCTGTAGTAATTATGAGTAAGCATGTGCTTGATGTAAAGTAGGCTTATTATCTAACTCGCTCGCAATCGCCATCGTGTTCATTTTGAAATTCTTGTATGGGCTGACAATTGGCATCGGAATCAGCTAGCTGTCACATTCATACAAGAACTGTCAAAATGAACACGATGGCGATTGCGAGCGAGTTAGGTAATAAGCCTACTGGTAGTTAATTTGATTCCTGTGCCACAATAGAAATTTTAATTAAATTAATAGTATATAAGATAAAAATTGACGGTGTTGTCAAAAATGACAAAATTGCTAATTAAGCAAAAAAACTGTTTGGCTGATTGTCATCGTAAGTCTAAAAATACAGTTTTTTTTTTACATTTTAGGATAGATTAGACATCAAACTATTATACTGCCGTACGCATAAATATCTGTTTAATAGGTTTCGAGAAAATTACGATCTAATCTGTTCAAAAATTAAAAAGAACTAAACCTGTTTTTTTTGGATTAGGACGGCAGTGTTGTCCTCGTGAAGTATTCTATACTATGTGACCAGTGCGAACAAGTATATTTAATCACATGTTTGTCTTTATTTCTTTCTTTTTAACCCATTTTGAAGGCTTCACGGCTTCAGATAACTCGATCGCGGGCCCGTTAAATCTGTAATCGAAACACATTGTACGTCTAACAAAAGGCCAGTGACCCGGACCCTAATATCACACCCATGTCATGATTAAAATCACCAAAAAGTTCATGTTTTGACACCTTTTGACGCTTATCGAACTTTATATTAGTGCGTCATGGAATTTAAAATGTAAGTTTAATGGAGGTTGCAGTTCAAATGTCAACAATACAG
Source organism: Pandemis corylana (assembly GCA_949127965.1). Lineage (NCBI taxonomy): Eukaryota > Metazoa > Arthropoda > Insecta > Lepidoptera > Tortricidae > Pandemis > Pandemis corylana. Next base: position 6,288,596 of record OX421871.1, read on the forward strand.
AAACAAGGTAGATAATAGGCGGTCTTATCGCTTAACAGCGATCTCTGCAAGAGAAATAAATAAGTTGGAGCCAAGTTAAGTTGGAAATGTAATTTATTCTTTTATTTATTTGTACCTGCCGCAAAGAAATTGATTTAATATAGAGTGGTAATATGGGCTACCATTATCTCTTTTAAAACACGTTGACTGGGATTTTAGTTACACCATACTAACACAAATATCTTGTGATACTTTTTCCTAACGCACAAATTCTCGTATTGCACTTTAACAAGAAGACACCTGACTCCATGTAATACATACGGGCGAAAGGGTCATGTTAAAATGGTCTCCCTAGCTCAGAGATCGCTTCACAGACGAAGATCGTATAAAGAATAACGCAGTAGAAAAAAATAAAGCTGTTTTTACACTAACTTGTTAGTCAAAATGAGTAACGGTCAGTTTGGTGCGTATTTAAGGATTTTATGTCGCGAAAAAAACTTAAAACATAACTTTTTTTTTTAATTTATCGCAACAAAAACGTAAAATTTGCATGAAAGTATCAAAATGTTTTTTAAACGTGACCTCCAACGTTTTTGAAAGTTGACACTCGAAGTTGCGACATCTCCATTGATGCCGCATCTTCTTAAGGGTGTTTACACACGAGCATTCTATATTGGGGCATTCAGTGCCGGCTACGCAATGCGTATAATATGTTTTTCAGTCATTGGCACCCGTATTTTTTTCAAGATTTTTGAATTAGGTTTAACAAATGTTTCCATGTATGGATCTATGTTCGAAGTGAACCTGTTCTTTTTTTAAAGTTCTGACAACACGCCTTAACGCCCTACGTTATGAGTGTTTATGGGCAGCGGTGATAACTTCCCATCCGGTGATCGAATGCCCTTTTGCCCCCTACATATAAAAAAAATATTGTAAGGAGCCGAACTAAGCCAACCACATTCTGAAATATTTTGGAGCAGTTTTGAGAAACATTCTATTTTACAAGTTATTACAACACACACACACACACAAATCACGTCTTCATCCCTTACGGGGTAGATAGAGCCTAAGGTAATAGGTAGTACCTACAGGCCACATTTAGCAAGATTGTGGGCGTATAGGTGGAAAATGGAATCAAAATAGTGATGGGTTGCTAGCCTCATCGCCTATAACATGATTCCTATTATAATCGCCCATTCCCTCGATGGGCTTTTACCATCTGCAACGTATGTAGGTATGTATGTTTGTCCGCGGTGGAATCTTGCGACTCAATTTTGAAGCAGATATCTTCATGAGCTGAAATTTTGGATACTTGTGTAAGTCAGATGACAATACAATAATCTGGTAGTAGAATCTTGGTGGTCCAGCCAGGACCATCTCCGCAGGAGGGAACTCAACGGTTGGTCCGATTGACTTGAAATTTGGTTCACATTAAAGACGGATGACAATGCAAGTACAGTCAGCAAATAAGCTTGTATGTAAAATTACATTTTAAGTTAGCTAGGTCATTTATTCACACAGGGCAGGATTCGTAACGAATACATCCGACAGAGAACCAAAGTTACCGATATAGCTCAAAGAATTAGCAAGCTGAAGTGGCAGTGGGCCGGCCATATCTCGCGAAGTACCGACAACCGCTGAGGTAAATGTGCTCTTGAGTTTAGACCGCGACTTGGCAAACGTAGTGTAGGACGCCCTCCGACCAGGTGGGATGACGATCTGCGAAAGATTGCAGGCAGATGCTGGATGCGTCTAGCTGAAGACAGGGCGCTATGGCGCTCATTAGGGGAGGCCTATGTCCAGCAGTGGACTAACATAGGCTGATGATGATGAGGTCATTTATTTGTAAGTAGTGTGTTAGCGTCTTTATTGAAGCCTGGACCTTGTGAGAGTGGCCAAACACCGCACATTAATTAAAGAATATCGCATTACATACAGGGTGATGTAACGTTTATATTATACAGGGCTTAAGTTACTTTATTGCGAAACGAGAGATCAGCTTTCGTACAAAAAGCTAACGGTATAACGATTTGGGTGATAAAATGCAATGTTATGCCTTCAATGGTCGAGTTTAAACTGTTCACACCACGGACCTAATGTTGGAGTAGATGGCATAAGTAGTCAATAAAAAAAAAAACAAAAGAGGAATTAAAAACAAATGAAATTATGATAAATTAAAAACAAAATAATTAAGAAAGTGGGGGCCCCCGTGACTAACCACAGACGCAGCATTCCCCCTTTGGACAGCAATACTAATACGCTGTCCAAGGAAGCTGCCAGCTCTGCGGCCACCCGTAGCGTCTATTAGCCTCTTCGAAATATCTTTGAAGAGGCTAACAGCGCTAGGGCTAGGACCCCACGGACCGAGGGTCTCAACACCGAAAGGGACACAGTTGTATTCGGTTCTGAGACCCCTATATTTATTAGTCTTCCTTCTACTTACAAACCAACATACACTTGTATTACCTACCTGTAGTACAATTTGTGAGTCATGTTTAAGTTACAGCATGATGTTATTTATTCGCAATAACGATTAAATACAACAATTTATATTGCGAATTACAATATTATCTAGGAAGTATCGCATTAATAAATATGTACACCCATATCGTTTTAACACAGCCATAAATACATGTCACCGTATATATTTATGCTTTACAATGTGTTTACAATCTTTGACATTTTTAGTATTTATTATAAACAAATTAGATACAACGGTCATTGTTATTTTTATAAAATAGCGCAAAAAATACTGTTTGTTAGAAATGCAAATTTTTATGACGCTTTTTGATGATGCTCTTCGTGACATCAGAAAGACGTCTATGATGGCACATCACATCACTCGAAAGTGGTAAAAATATGCTTATTATCTTCAAAACCACAGCTCGAATAAAATTTTTAACTAGTTCACAATATTAATAAGAGCTGTAATTTTCTTCTAAGCTACCTACGTAGCGTAACTTAAATTCAGCACGATTTTTCACCACTTTCGACTGTTATTTTCACATTATACATATGTACATACATAAATCACGTCTTTATCCCTTACGGGGTACACAGAGCCTAAGGTAACAAGATCTTAAGGCCACGTTTAGCATGATTGTGGGGTTATAGGTGGAAACGGGAATAAAATAGTGATGGGTTGCTAGCCGCATCGCCTATGACTCGATTCCTAAGATTTTTGCCCATTCCCTCGATGGACTTTTACCATGGGAGGATACGCAACTGGTACATTCCGTTTTTTCTTTACTCCCAGACCAGCGTGGAGGATTAACTAAAATAAGAAATAAACTAAAATTCCATAAATCATAAAAACTAGGTTCATTATCTCAAAGCTCGCGAGCCGAGCGGTTATTTAATTGGAGGCGAGATAACGCGGTTACCGGTATGACATCACGGTTACGTTCTAGCGGATCGAAAGCGAGAACGAGAATGAAAGTTTACATAGAGTCGATACGGCAGACAGTACGGACTATGTCGAACACGGGGTCTTTGCTTCCAACACTGGAGTTCCGAATGAAGCTTGCCGTAAAGCTGTTTTATATCTGAAAACTGACCTAACCTTACTACCGTAAACCGGGGTGACTTTAAAAAGTAGTTATAATGAAAAAGTAGTTATGAACGCCGGCTGCACTCACGAAAAAGCATGACTCATTGCGTTACGTTCCGCGTGACGTCAATGTGCGAGCGAGAGCGCGGAAGAAGCGATAGAGAGGCACGATCTTCTCGCGTGACGTTTGAGCTAGCTGTTGGAATATGTTTCTTTATGACGTTATGACGTAAAATCACATACAATCGATGGATTGTAACAGGGGTAAAACCGCACCCTCAAGCTAGTGCAGTCTACGAAAAAAATCATTAGCCATTCTAATGTTTAATGTTATTTGTCACAACAAGTTGTAAAGCACTTACGTGAACGTCTATTCCTATACTAGGTTCTCAAAAGAAAATAGGGGCACTTGAGTTTCATAAACAAAATGAGACATACATAAATCACGTCTTTATCCCTTTACGGGGTAGACAGAGCCTAAGGTAACAAGACCTAAAGTTTTTTAAATGATGAAACTTATATTAGTTTTTTACGTGTACGCATTAAATACAAGAAAGAGAATTGCTAGTATATTGTATTGTGTTACTAAAACTGTAGCAGAAATACGCCTATTTCATTATGGATTGGTTTTTCCGATGAAATTCAATGGCACCTATTTTCTTTTGAGTAGTGTACAACTTATTTTTCTTCTTTATATCTATCCAATAGCTTCACAGTCCAGTGTCCACTCTGCGCAGATCACGCTCTATGCCGCGAGAAGTGTGCCGCGCCCGCGCACGATTATTTGAGCTACATAAAATCGAGTTTCCATATTACGTGCCCAATGGCCTGAATCGTTGCGACAGATCTTGCCTTTTGTTGTCTGCCACAATAACTTTTTAACTTATTATTGTCGAATTTCACAAATTTCATATCTGATTCGCCGTGAAATTTGAAATTAGAAAAAGGCTTGTCAGCGTAATTTTAAAAAAGCAATTCTCGCTTGCATTCTGCTCAAAACTTCGTAAAGGCGTTACGTTAAATGAGTGGTTATTAACATTGTTAAAGAGGACCATTATTTGTCAAAATCATCATTTTAATAAAGACAGGGACTGCCAACCCTTTTCCTGTTTTTATGTATGTATTTAGGTGAACTTGAGCATAATAGGTTTTAATGTAACCCCAAGTAGGTAAACTTTTAACCCATATGAAACTGTCACCCCTAACCTAAAATTAAAGATTACATTTTTTAAACCTTGCATTCCAAGCATTCTTCCATGCTGGTCTAGGAGTAAAGAAAAGTGTACCAGTTGCTTCTCTTCCCGCGCAGATGGTAAAAGCCCATCGAGGGAATGTAAGAAAATCTTAGGAATCAAGTATAGGCGATGCGGCTAGCAACTCATCACTGTTTTGATAACCCTTTCCACCTATACGCCCACAATCATGCTAAACGTGACCTTTAGGTCTTGTTACCTTAAGCTCTGTCTACCCCGTACGGGATAAATACGTGATTTATGTATATATGTATTTTTAACCCTAAATTGTACAAATGACCCAAGTTAAGCAGAAACAGTTAACTTTTACTCTTGATTAAAAAAAAATCACAATTGACACAAGACATGACTAAAAAGTATTGCTTGTTCTATTTGTCCTACTTTCAATTACATCGACAGATAACGTTGCTCTTTTTTCTTGGCAGAATATAATTATGTACAAGTCATAAAAAAAGATGTTGTTGGTTATGATTATGACAAGCGAAATTGAATGCAGTATGTTTTTTATCAATTATTGTTTTAAACAGATCTGACACTGGCACAAAAACATAATGACCTACATTCTATTCATTGTTAAAATTATCACATCAGGATATTAAACTAATCATACCATAATCTTTTACCAACTTCCTGTCTATGGTCGTTTGTTTCTTTCCAATTTCAAGACCAAGGTTTCGAATGTCATACAGCCGTAAAAAATAATTGCAGATAAAAGGCACGAATGTGCAATTTTTATCGGCTCAATCGACTTGCGGAAGTAATGGAGTGTTATGCAACGGTATTGACCGAATGGGAATTTGTGGGGAGCTCTGTAAGACAATTGTCTTACACTACTTTGTATGGCTTACTGATAGATCCACTCCAATGTGTTTATGACCGCCACAAAGAAGACAGACGCTCTTTCCATTTCTAACATAAATCTTAGTCTCTGGTCCGTGCCAACTTTTTGTGCAAATGAACTCTTTTACTTTAGTAAGTCTACACTTTTTAATTCCCGACTTAAAAATTTTTGGCAAAAAAATGATAATGTTATTATCAAAGTTACTAAATCAACAAATTTTGCTCTGTATTTTTTGTGACGGAATAAACGAGCATGCGAGCCACCTGATGGAAAGTAAACGACGCCGCTCGTTTACACCAGTGCATAGGAAAGTTACGGATGTGAATCTTTAATCCAGTGTTATCGATTTTAAGTTAAGTAGGTAGGTATATTACTTTTTCGAGTACCTAGATAACTATAAAATTTATTTCTGATCTTGTTTCTGAGTAATAATAAGTAAACATTGCTCTATTTCCCTAAAAGGCTTTTATAGAACAAAAACCAGTAGGCTTGTTATCTAACTCGCTCGCAATCGCCATTGTGTTCATTTTGACAGTCCATGTATGGGCTGACAATTGTCATCGGAATCAGCTAGCTGTCACATTCATACAAGAACTGTCGAAATGAACACGATGGTGATAAGCCTACTGCTCATTGGCAACTTCGCGTTCATTACTACAAATGCTCGGAATTCTCCTCTACCCTTTCTTAACAAAAGATATTATGTTCCCATCACCTTTTATTATAACGCCTTAGACACTTAAGCGCTCACACTCTCTAACCATTAAAAACAATTGCTAATCTATTTAATCTAACGATTTATCAATTGCATTCAAAAACTTCCCACTGAACGGATAGGCGAAGCCATTTATCAGTTCATTCACGGCTTTACTTTCATTCATATTGTCAAAATGTCATTCGACAAAAGAACGAATGGTGGATCGGTGAGACGTGATCAGGCGTATATTTATAATCTGTGGCAACTCGATGGGAGCCGTTATTCTGTAGTGTCTAGGTGATATTGAAGCAAGACAATTTTAATTTGCTTAGGTTTATTCGGAACGTCTCTCTTAAAACTCATTAATAAACTAAAGATGTGTCGACCAGCTAAGTGCTTAACCCTATTTTATGAAATAATCAGTAAAAATAATAAACGATAGGTAATTCACACACACATATAAATCACGTCTTTATCCCTTACGGGGTAGACAGAGCCTAAGGTAACAAGACCTAAAGGCCACGTTTAACATGATTGTGGGCGTATACGTGGAAAGGGAAATCAAAATAGTGATGGGTTGCTAGCCGCATCGCCTATAACATGATTCCTATCCCCATTCCCTCGATGTGATTTTACCATTTGCGCGGGAAGAGAAACTTGTACATTCTATATTTTTTCTTTACTCCCTGACCAGCATAGAAGCTAATAATATTCGTTAATTCGATAGTTATAAAATAAATCAAGTGCAAAATGGTGTAATAACTTAGATATTATAAACACTTTGATAATGACCCTTTCGTGTTTCATTTTTATTTTGAGTTGACGGTTTCAATATAAATTCTTTGACATTTAGTTTTAAGTGAAAATATACAAACAAGTCCCCCAAGTTCAAATAAATATAAAATGTAATAATAAACAATCACAGCGGCTACCTATGATTGTTAAGAAATGTCTACTACTAAAAACAACTAAGACCCCACTGTGTCCCATCCCTTAACTCGAACTGTACGAACTAACACTAGATTATAAACACACGATGTAAAATAAGGCTGGGGCACATCAAGAGGACTACAGCCAATTAGTACTTCAGCTTCCCCTCATTGTACCAAATAAACGTGCATTGTTACATCGGTCATTGTCTTTAACGTTTTTACTCAATTTACATACAAACGAATATATTTCTCATAAGCCACCTAATAAATTATGTAAACAGGCACACAATGTCAGCGCTGATTGGTTATCTTTGTGTTAAGGTATCGGTGTGCGTTTGCTAACGTTGAAAATTAATAAGTTTCTGTAAAAACATATAAGCTTTTTTTGCTGACTGTACTTGCATTGTCATCCGTCTTGCATAATGTGTGCCAAATTTCAAGTCAATCGGACCAACCGTTGAAGAGTTCCCTCCTGCGGAGACAATCCCGGCTGGGTATCTCATGGGTGACCAGAATTCCACTACCAGATTATTGTATTGTCATCCGACTTACTCAAGTACCTATGCAAAATGGCAGCTCAATCGGTTGAAGATATCTGCTTCAAAATTGAGTCGCAAGATTCCACCCGCACAAACATACTTACATTCATACGTTGCTAACCGCATCGCCTATAACATGATTCCTAAGATTTTCGCCCAATCCCTTAGAAATAAATGTAAAAAACAACTACAATTGCTGCATCTGCTACAGTCAGTTGTACCTAGCTTAAAATCACAAAAAGTAACAGATGATATTAGATCACCCTGTTGAATTGGTCCACTTAATAGTGCACGCTGTATAAGGACCGCCGACATTAGTGACGCCTTTTAGGGATGGACAATGAGGGGTCATTGACATGGCTCCCTACACGGCCGGTTATGATTCAATGGCACACATCAAAACTGGATCAAGTTTAAACTAGACTGCACTTTGTAGGTGATTTATTAATGAAAAATATACAAAAGAGGAATTAAAAACAAAATTAAAAACTTAACTAAAACTAAACTTAAAATAAAATAACTAAAAAGGGAGGGCCCCCGTGGCATGGTACCACAGACGCTGGCAGAGGCTAATAGCGCTTGGACCCCACGGACCAAGGGTCTCAACACGGAAAGGGACAGAGTTATGTACGTGTGCCCATCGCTCTGGGTGCATGTAGCAGACGTGTCCAGCCCAGTCCCATTTCAGCCTGGCAGATGCTTTACCCGCGTCTACGATGCAAGTTTTGGACCGCAGTATAATATTTCTGACGCCTAAAATGCTACGCTCCTTAGCTCTTTGGCAAATCTTCAATTTGCACTTCCGATTTCCTCTTAGGTGTTACTAAAATTATTTTTGTATAACAGTTCCAGCGAGCTATATTGGGCATCTCACTTCTTGACCAGATCCCCAATTGCGAAATTAGAAAACGGACTAGAGTTGTGGATGTCGGAACTAGGATAACACAGCTGAAGTGGCGATGGGCGCGGCACTTGGCAAGACGGAACGACGACAGATGGTCCAAGGCGGTCACAGAGTGGTGGCCAAGACTGGGTCGAAGGTCAGTGGGCAGACCATCAGCTCGTTGGTCAGATGACATTTGTCATTCGGCTGGAAAACTGTGGATAATACTGGCACGGGACCGGGCAAGGTGGCGTGAAAATTAAGAGGCCTTTACTCAGCAGTGGGTGGATTTGGGCTGATTAGATTAGATAGAACAGTTCCAAATGCTAATTTAACGTACCTATATTCTTAGCAACAAACAAAACAGGCGTTTTGTAACTGGTAAGTATGAACTGTACTGTTAGTACTTAACTATTATAAACAAATAGGTACGTACATGTATCTCTTCGTAACGCATTAAGATTTGATCTGTGCAATTTAGCACAGTCTAGATGTAAATCAAACAGTATAAAAGCTATAAAATGTAAAACATAACCCAGTTAACTCATCTCCAACCTTGGTATACTTTAAGGCATAAAATCGTATTAAATGCCAAAATAATACATGATGGTTTAGAGCATTAAAACGACCGGAGAGGGCAACGAAGGATACTGAACAAAAACAAATTAAGTACCTACCTTACTACTCCGCTACCAAGCGTTTAGTAACGAAGTGAATGTGTGCGGAATGATTTTTGTTCATTATGATTATGGACGTGACAGGATAGGGAGATCTATCTATTGGGGAAAAAACAAGCTAAACAGTCCCATTTAGGGCCATGACGTCTCCGTGTGGCTTAATACTCTAAGGTGCTCTTTAGCGTTCAAGTCATATTAAATAGCAAAATAATGCATGGCGGTTACTAAGATCGATAGACGAATTTTCTCACTGTATTGCGAAAGAAACCGGTGTGTTACTAGAGCAAGGTTAGCAAGATGGCCGCGCAACATGGCGGCGAATGTCATAGGATTTCGCGCCAAAAGCTTTCGCGCTCAGAACAATAACTAAAGCATAGAACCCGGACTAAAATAAAAACTAATTATTATAGTGCGTTGCTTCTTATTCCAGTGTACTGAAACGATAAGTTAAAAAGAGAACAAACTTGTCACTTTCTTCTTATTTTTCTGTTTCGTACCTGTCCAAACGTCAAACTTGGTTCCTTTACGTCACATGGTTCCGATATATGATGCCGATTTCAAGAGTCAGATTTCTTAGCCCAATGACTTGTGTTGAGTGTCAACTTAACTTGTCTGTATGTGCTTATTGTGCTTCGGATGCGTGAATGACGGACAACTGTTGGAGAATTTTTTGTTTATTATTGTTAAAAATTGATTAAATAACGAATATTGGTAAAGCCAATTACTTAGTGAAACTAGAAAATGTCTTGTGCAGTGCCAGGATGTAAATCTAATGCGTCCAGAAAACAAAATGATAATGCGTTTATAAGTTATCATCGTTAAGTGATTTTAATCAGCTTCAGGGTCGCATTAAAATATATTGAGAGTGTGTTCTATAAAATAACACCATTATTGAATCCTGTTTGTCAAAGATATCCCTATTTACATATTATTTTAAAGAAAATATGAAAACAGTATAGGTTATCTTAGTGATGTGCCTGTGATATCGACTAAACTGTCAATCGATATTAAATGTAAATATAGAGATATAATTAAATATGTTTAATTCTTTCAGTTTTCTGACTCCATTATTGTTCCATATTGTTCCCTTTCTTTGGCCATAACTTTACTATTTCACTTTTTTTTGACTTGGCAAGTTTTTACTAATCTATAGGTATGCATAAATGTTCCTTTTATAGGGTTCCGTATCCAAAAGGTAAAAACGGGACTCTATTACTAAGACTTCGCTGTCCGTCTATCAACAGGTTGTTCATGAGCCGTGATAGCTCGACAGTTGAAAGTTTCACAGATGATGTATTTCTGTTGCCGCTATAGCAAAAAATACTATGAATAAAACACATATGAATATAACAATAAAATGAATATTTAAGGGGGGCTCCCATACCACAAACGTTTTTTTTTGCGATATTTGTTCGATATCAATAGCGGCAACAGGTAGACGCTTGAAATATTCAGTTTCATATTCACTTTAAAAATAGATAATTAAATCAAAATAAAATTAATATTTATCGGGTCCCATACAACAAACGTGATTTTTTGCCGTTGTTTTGTTACCAACCAATTCAAATACGAACGGACAAAAATGTGTTTTTGTTGTACGGTGAAACGGAATTCTCGGTGCGCGAGTCCGACTCGCACTTGGCCGATTTTCATAATAGATTTTTTTCATTATAATGATATCCGTTTAATATGTATTAATATCCACGACCGTCCCCATACCCATAAAAAATATCGATTGAAGACTAATCAATGACGGTTTGTTCCCTACACTAGCGAAATATATACATGTATAATTTAAAGCGCTTTGTATAGGTTACCCTGGTACGGAACAGACAGACGACTGTCTCGTGAATAGCATCTTTGTCTCTTTTTAACTTATTGTTTTAGTGCACTGGAATAAGAAGCAACGCACTATAATAATTAGTTTTTATTTTAGTCCGGGTTCTATGCTTTAGTTATTGTTCTGAGCTTTCGCGTCTGTTGTTTATGATGCTGGCTGCAAACAATGGCATTTTTTTTTATTATTCAAAAGAGGTAGGTAAGTCAATTTAGAAGTTTGAGTAGACGAAAAAGTTTGGTATGTTACACCGTCGTCTACTAACTAATTTCAAAACGAAATACAGCCCGTGAGCTTTTAGAATGCCATTTAGGTTTGTCTTGCTGTCTCACTCACGCTTATGGGTTTGATACTTGAAACGGCCGATGATAACGGAACCTAAACCTATATGGCATTTTAAGTGCTCGCGAACTGTAAACTGTTTGCTAACTAGGTAGATTCGATGTGCGTTATAATTGTGTTATTAAAATAAAATACAATACTCTGCAATACAGAGCTATAACGTAGGGATTCTTACATCAAATGTCTAAATTCAATGTGTACCAATGTTAACAAAAATCAAAATACAGTACAGGCTTGCCTTTAGATATTTTTCGTCCAAATTGAATTGTAACTCCAAATTAAGTTCATTCATTAAACCGCAAAAACTTAAACTAGGTCAATAACTAAAAAAGTCCATTGCACCGATGGCCAGCTAACCGGTTAAAACAAAAGTGAATTTTAGGTTTTTTTTCTGTGACTAATAGCGTCAGTTGAGTAATGTTCCGAGGCCGTTCGATTGCCTTTTAAAAGACCTAGAGAACAACGCGCCGGTTCATTTGGCTGCGTGAAACAATTGAAAATGTGCGCCAGTAGTAAATTTTGACAGTTCTTACCGAATTTTTTGAGCGTCGATTTTGGGGGCGGAGCTTATTCAACTGAGCGAGACAGAGCTACCCTCTAGGGGTTCTTATACCTACATTTAGCATTTAATTTCAATAGATTCGTTAAGCTAGGTGATGCCCCTTTCCACCTATATGCCCACAATCATGCTAAACGTGGCCTTTAGGTCTTGTTAGCTTAGGCTCTATGTCTACCTCGTAAGGGATAAACACGTGATTTATGTATTTATGTATGGAAAAGCTCATGGTAAATTTCAAATGTAATTTAGCACGTAAATTCCGAAAACTCAGAGGTTCCGGGCTCGCGGGATTCGAACCAACGACCCTCTGTCAAACCACTGGGCCACTAGTTCTGTGCCATTACATTGTAATATTTACTACATTACACTTTGTATGGACTTATTTGAATGTTAAACTTCCGTTAGAAACAATAACGCCACCTTTACTTAAGCCGAAGGATAGATACACCGACAGATAACGAAGCGGACGCAAAAGCGACGCGTGCGCATATAATCCATTGGGCCATTCCGAAATTCCATTTTCAAAGTTAGTATCGCCGTCCTTCTTACTCTTACTAATAATTACTGTTAGTGTGAGCGGATTGCCACGAATCGAGCTTTGAAAATCGAATTTTGGAGTACAAATATATCTTCGTTGGTATGCGCGTGGATCATTGGAATTTCAACTATAGTGCTAAAGCCTTAGAGATTTGTCAAACGCACTTGTGGCAGAATTCGTGTTATAACACGAAGCTTATATTACGCCATATCACGACTTTATAATGTAAGCGAAATGATATTTTGGTATTTATGAAGTACTAGCGGTTATCGGCGACTCCGTCTGCGCAATATTCGCTTAATCGCGGGAACTATGCAATTTTCCGGGATAAAACTATCCTATCCCCGGGACCATAACTACGCCCGTATCAAATTTCATTAAATTTGGTTCAGCGGTTTAGGCGTGAAAGCGTAACAGACAGACAGGCAGACAGACAGACAGACAGAATTACTTTCGCATTGAATTTTTAACCCCCGAAGAAAAAAGAGGAATGAAAGAAGAAAGAAAGAAAAAAGACATTTATTCCTTTTTGCAAGACACACAAATATAAGAGAATATACACAATTTTATAGGAAATAAAAACAAGAAAAAAACACAGACATGAAAAATAGATCATCAGCGTTGTGTGTCTTCGCAAAAGTGAAACGGTGGCTCAGCATTACGCTGAGGTGTTATGCAGCCGTCTAATAAGTCGTCGTATACGTTTGCCGTCGATCTCTCTCTCTCTCTCCCTCTCTTTCTCTCTCTCTCCCTCTCTTTCTCTCTCTCTCTCCCTCTCTTTCTCTCTCTGTTTGTATGTGTCTATCTGTGGCATCGTAGCTCTCAAACGAATGGACCGATTTCGATGCATTTTTAATTCGAAAGCCAGTTTCCTTGCGGTGGTTTTTAGCCATGTTTGGTAAAAATCAGTCCAGCAGTTTGAAGAGTATCAGCTCTTTTCCAAACTGATGTGAGGCGTTTTTTTTTTGGCATAGAATTGAACTTTTTTTTATTTTCATTGCTATTGCTATCTTATTTCATCCATTCTAAGCCACTAAATCAAAAAAGCCATCATGTCCTCAATTAGTTATATAAATATTACATAGACTAAACATTGCCAGCCTTCGACGGCGTGGACCCGTGATGTGGGCAAATACAAACAAGTAAATAACTAAGCCAAACGAAGCGAGGTGAGCTTAGGGTTACAAGGTACAAATTTTGAAATAACTCACGATATTCCTGATATGCGGAAAAAAATCCCAACGCCCGAATCTGATTCGGATTTTTTCCTGCGTGTACTTAAATATTTAAAAAAAACAGAACTGCGGCATTGTTTTTTTGTATTAAACATAAAAAGGTAAAATACACAAGAGTAAAAATCCTGACATTGTCGTATTTTGCCCGCATTCCTGGTAAATAACTAAAACTCCTGACATCAGGAAAATTCCTGACGTCTCGCAACCTTGCTGCAGTATCACGCGTTTGAGATGTTAAAATGCATGACTACAATAAAAAACGAGTTAATTGGTGTAACTAGCAGATTCCTTGAAACAGTAATTTTATAATTAAGTTAAATAGGTAATATTTATAAAATCGAATTGTTGGAAAAGTACAACTTTGCAAAAAGCGTAAAAAAGGAATTACAATTATTGTCAAATGACAAACTCTCGGGAAACTGACTTGAGTATTATCTATACATATAAAATTCAAAGTCCTGACTGACTGACTGACTGACTGACTGACTGACTTAACTATATATCAACGCACAGCCCAAACCACTGGACTTAGAGACTTGAAATTTTGCACATAGATACCTTATACAATGTAGGCATCCACTAAGGAAGGATTTTTGGAAATTCCCACGGGATAAGGAAAAAACGGGAATTATATATTCGACTCCGAGTGACGCTATTTCAGTAACTATAGTAACTAGACTCTTCAAATTTGATACAAAAGTAGGTGATTACAAAACGAAGAAACTAATTTCAGCATATTTGGAAATTCCCACGGGATAAGGAAAAAAACGGGATTTATATATTCAGTTAAACGAAATCCTATCTATATATATATAATTCAAAGGTGACTGACTGACTGACTGACATAGTGATCTATCAACGCACAGCCCAAACCACTGGACGGATCGGGCTGAAATTTGGCATGCAGGTAGATCTTATGACGTAGGCATCCGCTAAGAAAGGATTTTTGGAAATTCCCACGGGATAAGGAAAAAACGGGAATTATATATTCGATTCCGAGTGACGCTATCTCAGTAACTATAAAAAGTAGACTCTTCAAATTTGATACAAAAGTAGGTGATTACAAAACTAAGAAACTTATCTCAGGATTTTTGGAAATTCCCACGGGATAAGGAAAAAAACAGGATTTATATATTCAGTTTAACGAAATCCTATGAACTATAATTACTAGACTCTTAAAATTTGGCATAGAAGTAGGTGATTATAATAGTAAAATAATGTTTTAATGCTTTTTGGAAATTCCCACAGGATAAAAACGGGATTTATGTATTCAGTTCTACGGGATCGATTTTTCGTTTTACTGGTCGTATAAAATTGAAATTTGGCCTTCAATTTCCCTTGGGGGGTGTAGGGGAGCGCTACAAAAGGATTTACCGAAATTCCTACGGGAACGGGAAAACCGGGACTTTTCGTTTTCTGGTTGCAGATAGCTGAAATTCGGCATGTATGTTGCTTCGGGAGTGTAGAGGAGCATTAAGAGAGTACCTACTTTCCAAAATTCCCATGGGAACGGGAAAAAAACAGGATTTTACGTTTTACTGGTCGTAGAAAGCTGAAATTTGGCAAGTGGGTTCCTTGGGGAGTGTAGGGGAGCATTATTAGATAATTTCCCAAAATTCTTCTTCTTCGTTCCCGTAAGAATTTCGGGAAATGCTTTATTTGGCGAAATTCTTACGGAAACGGGAAAAACGAAAAGCGGGGGAAAGTTGAAATTTGTCATGTAGGTTTATTCGGGAGTGTAGGGGAACACTAAGAAAGTATTTTCCGAAACGCCCACAGGGACGGGAAAAAACCGGATTTTACGTTTCCAGACGAAACAGCGAAAGAAAGAGACTTAACATTTATAACGTGTGTTTCTTTAAAGGCTTTAAGTGTACTCCGAAAAAACTCCCCAAAATTTCCACGGGAACGGGAAAAAACTTATTTTTTCATTTTACAACTTAGCGCGTACGAAGTCGCGGGCAAAAGCTATTTAGGATGTATTTTAGGATAGCCCTATAGGTTAGGTTAGGTTTGTTTTATAAAAATCCTGCAATATTTACAGTTTCAGAAAAATTAAGGCAGCGGGGCAATGCGGGGGCTGGCTTGCATGCTTGCTTGAGTCCTTGCTTTGCATGCTTGCTTGCATGGGTGCTTACTTGCATACATGCTTGCTTGCACGCTTGCTTGCATGCATGCTTGCATGCTTGCTTGCATGGGTGCTTACTTGCATGCATGCTTGCTTGCACACTTGCTTGCATGCTTACTTGCTTGCATGCTTGCTTGCACACTTGCTTGCATGCTTGCTTGCCTGCTTGCATGCCTGCTTGCATGCATGCTTGCATGCTTGCTTGCATGGGTGCTTACTTGCATGCATGTTTGCTTGCCTGCTTGCATGCCTGCTTGCATGGCTGCTTGCATACTTACATGCTTGCATGCCTGTTTGCATGCCTGCTTGCATGCCTGCTTGCATGCCTGCTTGCATACTTACATGCTTGAAGGCTTGCATGCCTGCTTGCATATTTGCATGCATGCTTGAAAGCTTGCAGGTTTGGTTGCTCGCTTGCTTAATTGCTAGCTTCTTTGAAATGCTCATGGTTCACGCGTGCGAAGCCGCGGGCAAAAGCTAGTAATGTCTAAAAAGACAATACAATAACTCTTTATTGAACACCACATATAACAACCAAAACAGAAAAAAGGCATAGGTACGGAATATTACAAGGAACCAATAGGCGACCTTATCGCTACAGAACGATCTCTACCAGGCAACCATAATGGACCGGAGAAAAGAACAGATCTGAGCAGGTGGTGCAATTTAGAATATAATATCACTACATAGTATAAAACAAAGTCGCTTTCTCTGTCCCTATGTCCCTATTTCCCTATGTCCCTACGTATTCTTATATCTTCAAAACTACACAAATGATTTTGATGCGGTTTTTTTAATAGATAGAGTGGTTCAAGAGGAAGGTTTTTATGTATAATTCTACGCAGACGAAGTCGCGGGCAGAAGCTAGTTTATAATAAATGGAGAAATATATAATCGATATGTTCTTCCATGCTGGTCTGGGAGTAAAGAAAAAACATAGAATGTACCAGGACATGGTAAAAGCCCATCGAGGGAATGGGCGAAAATCATAGGAATCTTGTTATAGGGGATGAGGCTAGCAACCCATCACTATTTTGATTCCATTTTCCACCTATACGCCCACAATTTTGCTAAATGTGGCCTGTAGGTCTTGTTACCTTAGGCTCTGTCTAAGGGATAAAGACGTGATTTGTGTATGTGTGTATGTATGTATATGTTATGGAACCTATTGTTGATAATCCCTGAATATGCAGGGTTGTCACAATGAACCTCTAGATTTGCCAAAGTGAATGTGTCAGCCATACCTTATTGAAACAGACCGTAATGATAACTGAATTCCACGCAAACCCGTGGACAACTATTGTATAATGATTCTGTTCTGTTACACATTGCCCAGTCTAGTATAAATCATTCAAATCTCAACGGAACTGCATATAAAGTTTTCGTCGAAGGCTCAAACCCTGCGGCAAACAATCTTGATTCCACTCTTGCGCAAGCGTTTCTGCACAATTGATACTAACTATAATTTATTAGAAGGAAAAGGATTGGGAAAGTCTATTGTGCAATGATATTATGTGAAATTGTTACAATTTTACTATTTATAACAATAATAATAAAGTCCATCACCTTAAAAGACTCTCGCTAGGTGTTTGATTTAAGGGCCAGATACAGAAGGCGGTACTCCTGGACACGGCTGGGATAGTCAGGAGGTTCCTCTCTCTGTCGCCCTGACCACCAGTAGCTTAGGCGCCGCCTCGCTTCCGGCGGCACCCTAGATTAGGTTTTTATAATTTGTATTAATATTGTTTTATTACTTTTTATATTATTGTAAGAACCTAACTTAAGATAAAAAGAAATGTACAGAAAATAATAATAATAATAGTTCGTTTGACTCTCATCGCAAAGCTGATCTGTTTCGGGGGGGGGGGGGGGGGCAATAACCGCCCCCGAGTCATGCGCTTTGTGAACCAGGCCTTCGCGGGGACTGGTATTAGGCCCTGTTATTATATAGCCAGATGGTTTACTATTATTTTAAAGGCATAAGTATTCTGTAAACTTTGCGCTCATCGGTTGGTGAAACTGTTATTATTTATTGAGAAAAACTTATAATTCCTTCGGCACTGCGCTTTATTTTAAAATCGACACACAGACCTTTTGCTAAGAAGTGGGAGTGGGGGGCGTGTTCGATTCCCGGCCATAGCTTTACTTTTCGGATTATTCCATGTGTTCTAATTTTCAATGTCATTTAGAAATATAATCAAAGGCCAAATGCAACGTTGTCTATCCGCGTTCACTTACCAACTTCAACTGTACTGAAGAGCAAAAATAACGGGCCACTTTCCGTACAACTTTGTATGAGAAGCGACCCGGTATTATTGCTAGTTAGTGTATAAATACAATCGCATCAGCCGGTTCCCAGCTTTCTACAAACTGACCTCGCGCAACTAGTTACTACTTGCAAGTCTAATCAACAGCTAGCGACCAATCAACAGTCAGTCTTAGACGTACAAGAACAAAGTTCGATTTTATTAATACAAACATACATACATACATAAGTCACGTCGTTATGCCTTACTGGGTAGACAGAGCCTAAGATAACAAGACCTAAAGGCCTCGTTTAGCATGATTGTGGGCGTATAGGTGGAAAAGGGAATCGATTTTATTAATACGTTCAATAATAAAGTTTGCAGGCATTAGCTGTTTTTAAGGGAAATTGATAAATCTCACCCCCTTATTCATAAACGCTCTGTAGGCTTCTGCTAACTTAGCAATCGTTTGTCTTTATGTCACTCTGACATTTACCCTTCACAGATAAGGACAAACGATTGCTAAGTTAGCAGAAGCCTATAGAGCGTTTATGAACAAGGGGGTCAATGTGCAATTTGTTTTTTTATTGTTATTCATAAGCTCTGCTGTTGCCTGCGATTCCCTCTGCGCAGAATTTACTTATCGCTATACCGCGGGAACTATGCGATTTTCCGGGATAAAAACTATACTATGTCCTTCCCCGAGACTAAACCTATCCCTATATCAAATTCCAACTAAATCGATTCAGCGGTTTAAGCGTGGAAAGGTAACAGGCAGTCAGACACTTTCACATTTATAATATTGGTTTGTATTTTGATGTAATCCTGGGCACTGATTCCTGAAATGTTACAATTAAAAAAATAAGATGTTCGGAACATTTGGCGATGGAATTAATATAATTTGATAACGAGGTGAAAACGGATACTTAAAAAGGTACTTGGACTTAACAATCTTCTCAATTTAACGATAAAATGTTTGCAGATAATATTACAACATGCGCTAAAATGCTTATAAAAAATGCTCAAGTCTAATTACACCTTTAGAACATTTCGTCAACATCATCCATTCAATAATAATCCTTAGCAACACAGCCACATAGTTCTCTTTTGCTCAGCAGGAAACATTTCTGTTATTTAAATTTTAACGCAGCCAGATAACAACCTTACCTGAATAATTATAGGGTAAGTTTCACATTGTTGCAAATTCGAAAGAGATTGCTCAATTGAACTTCGACCTTGTAAAAAGTGTTACAGAGCTGATTATCGATTAGGATTAAGTTTCCCCCGCTGTCTGCGATTGAATTAGTTACTCTATTTCATGTGTTTTACGGTCAAATTTTTAGTGTGTACCTACAATTTTGTTTGGTATTTAGAATGTAAAACTATGATCTGTATCACGTGATGAGATTTAAAAATGTGTATTTTTTTCCGTATTTTCTGTAACATCAGCCAAATTATGTGGTGTGTCAAAGATTTTTCAAACTTAAAAAATCTTACCACGTCAGAAAATCCTACTTCTTACTAATTCTAACCTACAAATCCTGGTATCCAACTTCCTAGTATCCTACTAATATGCTAAAGTTTGTGAGGAGGTATGGATGTTTGTTACTCTTTCACGCCAGGCTGAACAGTTCGAGATGAAATTTGGAACAGAAATTATAGTCCGGTATAACACACATAGGCTACTTTTTATAGGGTAGAGTTAAACGAATAATTTGCAAACGAAGTCGCCGGCAAGAGTAATCGATAATTTGCAATCGATAAGACCAGAGGCCCGATTATTAAAAACACATCACTCGAAAGTGGTAATAATCTGTTCATAACTTCAAAACCACAGCTCTAATCAAATGTTTAATTAGTTCACAAGGTTAATTAGAGCTATAATATTCTTCTAAGCTACAGTATTTCAGATTCAGTTCAGCACATTCGAGTGGTATTATCACAGATGTGTTTTCAAAAATCGAGCCCGTGGTTGTCAACTTCAAATTTTCAATTGAAAGGAAGTTAGATGAGTGTGATAGACCACTTATTTGTTTGGCCGACGGTACAATACTAGCTAGAATGCGGGAACTACGCAATTTTATGACATAAAAAAAAATCTATGCGTTGTTCCAGACTATAATCTATCTCTGCGCCAAATTTTGTCGTTCTGACGTGTTTGAGTAACAAACATCACTATACAAACATACGCATTTGTACCTAATTTGTTGTTTTTCAAAAAATTACACCAGAGGCTCTGCGTGATTTTTATCCTATTTTTCATTTATACTGGTAACAAAACTTAAAGGCCACGTTTAGCATGATTGTGGGCGTATATTTAGGTGGAAAGAGGAATCAAAATAGTGCTGGGCTGCTAGCCGCATTTTTGGCCTTTGGTCTTCAGGTCTTGTAACATTAGGCTGTGTCTACCCCATAAGGGACAAAGATGTGAAATATCTCTGTCTGTGTGTTATTTACTGGTGCCAATATAAACATTGAATTTCCACAATCTTTTTTAAAAATATTTCACAAGTTTTTAAACCACAGGTATCGAGAAATACATTGTACAAACTTATCTTGACAGAGAAGATAACGTTTTTTTTTTAATTGCAATTCAAATTTTATTACAATGATATCGTTATCTGTGACAATACCTTTATATTAACGATATGCAATACAATAGAAACGAAACAAGGCAACTATATTAACTATATGTAATAGAGCAACAACATAATATTACGGCACAACTTCTTTATCTTTTTATTTACAAGTATCGAAAGCGAATCTTTTGTCTGCAACAATGAGGCGGAAATGATATACATATGGAACAAGGAATTTTTTAATGCTGGCAACATTGAAAAACGTTTTTTTTTTTAACAATGTACAGTCTTGTTATTTCACGGACATGAAAAAAGATTACTATATTATGATCTCGATCGTAAATCGCGAAGTTTGGTTGAATTCAACTCTAAATTGACCTTTCTATACTTTCCAGGTGAAAAGTATTCAAACCATTACTTACTTATTTCTTCACTATTTCTAAATGAGTCATGATAAAAATTTGTCTTAATAGTAAAAAAGAAAAACATTTTAATTCCCTTAAATTTATTCGATGTCTGTTGGTTTGGTGTATTTTTTTAGGAGTTTTGCCGAGGACTTGGTCGCTGATATTGCTTCACTTTTACCTACTTACTTACATTATTAGCATAACAGTAGATTACTTTTCTGGAGTGATAACAAGTCGGCCGCTGACATTAAAAGCTCCAACAAAACTCAGTCATCAAAAAAATCTAATCTGTTTATGCCATACTTAATTATAATTACTACTGTCAAAGTTACATAAAAAAATCACTAATTGCTTTTTAAATTTAAGCTTTAACCAAAATTAAACAAAGGTTACTTTCCCTTTTCTTCGAGGGTTACTTTCATTGATTATCTCATAATAACATCTTTAATAGGCTTTTTGAAGGCTTTATAAGTTATGAAGTGTTACGTAACTTTTTGTTTCATTATTATAAGAAAGAGAGCAAATATGTATGAATGAGTGTGTGGTAACAGGGACAAAAAATACAAGTGTAGGCTTCTCATGCGCATATATTAAACAAATTTGAGTACAGGGTTGCCAAAATTTATTGTAATATACTTATTTAGACACGTGGATTAATGGTGCTACTAAAAAAATCTTACTTTTTTAATTTAACTCATTCAATGCTAACGACGCATAATATGCGTTTCCGTGACTTTCGCCGTCCTTTGTACAGTAAAGGGCATAAATATTATGTACATTACCAAGACGTTCAAAATAATTTATACACCTTTATGACAGAAACAAAAAGGTCGGTGACACAATTTGACATGACATGACGGCTGTATCGATAATATGCTCTCAACTGTACCTAATATACAATCCTTTTATCACGAGTTCACACAATCCGCTTCCGCTCTGAGACAGAAAACGCTTTTGAACACTGTTAAGCTGTGTTTTTACCAGAGCTGTGCAAGAATACGTTGCGAGGACTATGTTTTTCATGAACCAATAGAAACGCTTCATTTACTTATCCTCGCTCAGCACAGTTCTAATAGATACACGTCAGCAGAGCGACTTTTTTGTATACTTAATGGAAGGATGTGTGCGAGGAATATTTTGAAATGGGAATGGCTGAAAATCATAGGAATCAAGTTATAGGCGATGCGGTTAGCAACCCATCACTAAGTTTATTCCCGTTCCCACCTATACGCCCACAATCGTGCTAAACGTGGCCTTTAGGTCTTGTTACCTTAGGTTCTGTCTACCCCGTGGGGGATAAAGTGATTTGTGTATATATGTATGCGTTGTATAAAATGATGTCCTGCTCCCTCCTCAACCGCAAACCGCTCGCACTAGGTACTTGAAAAGAGGTTCGGTACCTACTCGTCCTGGCACCGCTCAGCTACGCTTAGCTATAGTCCATCCCAATCCATTGTAACGCTTTAGTAAACAAACAAGCCCCCCCACCCAAGCTCATGTATAAATTAAATATAACTATCATAAGAATTGACATAAAATGTCCATCAGCCCATCGAGGGAATGGGCGAAAATCTTAGGAATCATGTTATAGGCGATGCGACTAGCAACCCATCACTATATTGGTTCCCGTTTCCACCCATACGCCCACAATCATGCTAAACGTGGCCTTGTTATCTTAGGTTCTGTCTACCCCGTAAGGGATGAACGTGATTTATGTATGTATTATTTTATTTCTGAAACTTAAGTCACCCCTATTTAGAGTGAGTGATTGTGTGCGAATTTAGATAAAATTGGTTTGTTTACAAACGCCTTAAAATGGATTGAAATTGAGTATACCTCGCACATCTCTGGTGTAAACAGTAACAACGTTTCGCATCGTCGCACCGCTCAGCTACCTCGGACATGTCTGGTGGAAACGCAGCCTTACTTTGCGTGGGATCTAACACAATAAAAAACGATTTAGCGCGCTTATGACCCGGAATTCTGTATAAAAACAAAAGAAAATCCCAGGTCTCAGTGCCAGCCCTATTAGTCATGCCTTTATATTAGCTGTCAAACTGTTATATAACGATAAGTAGATCAGTCGAGCGAGGCCGTTGTGTGCGGACGGACGTTGTGGCTTCCGGATGCATTGTTAGCCGAAGTCGTAGTATAGACTAAAGAGCGACAAAGACTCGACATTCGAGTGTTAACTGTCAAGTTTTTCTTGACGTTTTCGGAAGCTAGTACCCCGATTTTTGAAAACACGTCGTTAGAAAGTGAAATGCGAGTAGAGTCGAAGTTTATATTTGAGCTCTTGTTTTGTAGCTATACACAGATTTTTATTAGTTTCGAATTAACAAAAAATATTTACCTTGCCACTCCGCTACTCAACCTAGCGTAGAGTAGCCGAGTAGTAATGTAAATATTTTTTGTTCATTGAAATGGACCTCCGCAAAGTAACGCCTGATTCAGTTTCGAATTGTTTCAAAAATTGGCCGTTGACCTTCTAAATAAAGTACTTGCCTAAAAAATGGTGGAGAGTAGGAGGCCTGTGCCCAGCACAGCAGCAGCCTATATACAGGCTGGAGCGAGGACTGCCGCTTAACTACATTAAAGCTTTACTCCTTTCGCTCAAGAGCATTATAAGGTCCATGCAGACTCACAGCGTGTATGTAAAATTGTCTAACTGTAATGTCCATTCTGTCAAAGTATTTACTCTGTGACAAAGTATGAGAGGAAGCGTTTTTTCATTACGGTTTTGACACCAAAGGTCTGCTGTCAGTTTTGACAGCATCACTGACAAAACAAATACTCATCATGGTCAAGGCTCTTAGTCAAAGGTAGAATAATCAATGTGTTCAAGTGTCATTTTTCTTTTATATGCTGACCTAAGTAATCTATTGTGAGAAGTCCATTTCGCGTGCAGAAGCAAATACTATGCGGGTGGTTACAACCTTCTGCAGGATTTGTCCGGATCTCTACCACAGTTTTACTCGCGAATCCTGCCGCCAAGGAGCAGTGCTGGTGCTGCTGTGTTCCGGCGTGGAGAGTTGGGATTACTGACACATGACGTATTCCATATAGCCCTCTAGGCTGGCAACGCATCTGCGATCATTTTGGTTATTGCGGGTGTCTATGTGTGGTGGTACTCACTTGCCGTCAAGTGAGCCACTTGGTTTGTCACCATTTTTTTAAATGTTACCAATGACAGGCATAGGTACCTACTTACTACATATCGTCAAAATAAGTCAATGATGTACAATATGCATTAACATAAAGGCGTTTTACAGAGACTAAAACATTATTAATTTAACTACAGGATTACTTTACTTAGACCGATTTTTTTAATTCATTTTACGGAGATAATATACACAAAGATACCACTTTGTCGTTGAGATTAATTTCGCAACTTTACGTTCAGTAGTAGGTATACTTTGATGACGTTTAATGCGACAAGGTGCGCTGGGGAGAAAGGGCGCCACTGACCGCGCTCAAGGCTTTCGTCTGCTGACATTCAAACAGTCAATACGGATGTGCGTAAACTGGATCTGAGTTGAAACCATTATTTTTTGCTGTAAACATAGTTGGATATTGCTACGTATCTCTGAATTTTTCCGGAATTTCCCGTGTTGGATCAGTCGGACTGAACACCCCTACAAAGATAAATATCTTAAATTCATTCTGTAGACTGTAGAAAAATAAAATAAAACAATTTAAATTATATTAAAAATTCAACACGCAGTGCTGACAAGAGCAATGACACGACCACTTTCTTTTGTTTTTCTTTATTTCTTGCAGTTTATTTGCGGCCAGGGCCAAAATAGGGTAATTTTATAAAAAGATTGTAACACGTAGCTGCTTAAATAGGTGCGTCACCTACCCATTCATTCTTAATTGAATTTTTTGATTTAAATTTAGTCCCGCCCTTGACGCCGTTCACTTGGAACATCGGTCAATGCATGGAAACATTTGTCAACTGTGATACACGGGCCGGGCGTGGCCGGTACGGACGGGCAGCATTTCAACGCAAATCAACTGCAAAATGGCAGTTCGAGTACAAACTGCTAACCGACTGCAAGCTGGCTGCACGGTCATAAAGCAGTTAAAATTGCAGTTGGAACAAGCATGCTTACGATTTGTGCCCCCGTTTCTCGAAGTTACAATTTACAAATTTACAACTCTGAACTGGCGACATTAGTCTAATCCCAGCCACTGATTGGTTGATTGGGCCAATGTTGCCAGTTTACACTTGTAAAATTGCTACTTGTGAAAAACAACCTCGCTCTACTCTGACCATGATAATTCCTAGGGCTAGCTAGGCCTGACGCTGATTTCATAATCTTAATTATAACTAACCTTTGTCCATTACTTAATTGTTGTTCCTATATTTTTAAAATAAATCCCGCTGTGATAACATTCTGTTAACCGGGGTGATTTTGATAATTTTGGGACTACTTTGATCGTTTAAAATCGCTATAAAATCGATATTGTCCATTATACGGTGAATGTTTGGCATGTAGACGCAAATAAAAAATCAATGATTTCGTCATTTTAACTACTTAAAGTCACCGCGTAAATCTAAGTCACCCCGGTTTACGGTTATAAATTAAGAGGAAAGATTCGATTGTCTACTTACTTAATTCCCGTTCTCTTTCTTTGCAGATTCACGAGCACATGACCACAGATGAGCTCAGGCACGTTTTCCACGTGGAGCACCAGAACAGCGTCCCTGAGTATCATTTGGTCCACCTAAACCACCATTTGAATCGGCGGCACATACCCGGCACGAATGCCAACGCGTTCGCCAGAAACGAAGGGAAGGTACCACATGAGAAACACTATAAATACAAGACGGAAACAAGTCCGCCGTCTCTGTTCAGTGATGAAATGTTCAAGGCTGGTGATCTGAAGGATGTCATTGGTGATTTGAACGACACAGTCAGTGTCAATTTCGGTGTAGATTCAAGTGAAAGTGCTGGTGATGTGTTAAGTGATGTGCACAAGATAGATTTGGAGGCGTTTGGGAAGCAACTGAGTTTGGTGCTGAGGAAGCAGGAGGGGTTGGTGAAGAAGGAGGGGCTCAAGATGTGGAGGGCTGTGACGAATGACACGCAGCCGCATGGGGTCGACTATGAGGAGATGGGAACGGTGAGTTTAGTTTTGTATGTAGATATTAAACTGGACGTTGGAAATGGCGTTGATAATGAAACTCTGAACATTTCGATGGTACTTTTGGCAGCTGTTTCAAACTACTGTACTGTATTTTTTTTTGCCGAATAGGCAAACATTTCACTCTTTATTTCTTTCTTTCCAAATATATTCCTGTACAAAGTAACGTGGGATCGCCCAACTGTGCTAGTTCTGGCCCAATGTAAACTAATTGTTTCCGACAGTTCCCGCTTTCTATCCGTTAGTCTATTACAGACA
This sequence comes from Pandemis corylana, assembly GCA_949127965.1. NCBI lineage: Eukaryota > Metazoa > Arthropoda > Insecta > Lepidoptera > Tortricidae > Pandemis > Pandemis corylana. Next base: position 6,315,227 of record OX421871.1, read on the forward strand.
AATCGCTTTTCCTTAACCGGTCCGTTTGTGCCGAGGATTAACGCAAGAAATATTATTATGTACCTACTGTTGAATAATATATGACTTGACTACCTCATAATAATTACAATTATGAAAGTAGACTTGAAAACAAAAGCGAAGCAAAATGGCGTCTTAAAAATACATGGAAAAACAAATGAGATACTGAATTTTGCCGTTGGTATGATAATCAACCCTAGTCTTACATGCATACATACAGTTACGACTCTTTCCCATACGGGTAGGCAGAGACTACTTTGTTCCACTTGCTATGATCCTGCCGTACCTCTTTCGCTTCATCCACATTCATCAATCTCTTAACCTGACTTTTTTCCAAAACGTCCTTAATTTGGTCACGAAACGTCCGTCTAGGCCTAGTTATCACTAGTTTTCCAGTCTATAAGCGTCCCACTGCTAGGCACACCTTACTAATTAAAATAAAAATACCGATCCTTATCTCATATGTGATACATACGAGAGGTTAAGATCCAAAGAATTCCTAAAGTGGACCGAAACTCTAAACGGAACATTTTAATAAAACTACACAGTCACCGCCAATTTGAAAATAGCATGTTAACCGTCAAACTAACAAAAAGTTTGCAATCGCTCTAATCGATCGATCGATACTCAGATCGATGCTTCACATCTGTGACGCGGGTTGCAATGCTCATGCGCATTGTTCGGTGCGCGGTGAAAGTTTCTCACGACATTAGATAACCGCTGAATTTCCTGAACTGTGAGACATAAAGGATTTGTTTTCATATGAGAGCTGCATAAATGTAACAAAAAACACCACGCTACAACGATATAACACATGTAAGAAAGCCTATGCTTATGTTAATATTATATTATTGTACTTGTTGGGTATACTTAGCGGAAGGCCAGGAGTGCGCTGATGCTTAAAGGTACAATTTGAACAGTGCAGAGGCACTCACCTTAGGGCGATCTCCTAGCGGCGTGTTTGAGGCGGAGGAAGGCGATGCGGGTGAGGATCTGAGGATACTAAAAGAAGCGATGAGCGGAGAAAAATTCAGCAGCGGTAATCACATCAATCACATTAAGAAGTAATGACAGTTATAAAGCTTTTTCTTTATGTGCCTTAGAGCACCCCTGCACTGCATATGACGAAAAAGGATTTTAGCGCGCGAATAATACTAGCGACCCGCCCCGGCTTCGCACGGGTGCACACTGTGTTCCTCTACTATATAATACATGTATTATACGTATAAACCTTCCTCTTGAATCACTCTATCTATTAAAAACCGAAACAAAATCCGTTGCGTAGTTTTAAAGATCTAAGCATACACAGGGATATATACTATGTAGTGATCTGTGTGTTTACATTCAAACCCACTCTCCTCGATTTCCCAACAAGTTATATGTATATTAATATATGTATTATGACGACCGGATAGCCTAGTGGTTAAAGAACCTGACTGTGAAGCTTGAGATCCCGGTTTCACTCCCCGGTCGGGGCAGATATTTGTACGAAAAGTACGAATATTTGTTCTCGAGTCTTGGATTTTCAATATGTATTTAAGTATAATTATATTGATTGATATACATCGGTATGTTTATTCGTTGTCTAATTAATACCCATATTACAGACTTGGTTAGTTTGGGACTAGGTCAATGGGGGCTATCGCGTGTGAATTTGCCACTAGAGGCGCTAGTGTCGCGTGAGTTCCAATAACATTCACTTTTCACTGGTTTTGTGCGGGCTTCGTGACATAAATTATAATTTCTTGCATTTACCTGTTGAAAAGTGATCTTATTCGTGAAATTATCGCAAATACCTATGGATTATTTGGCGATGAATGTGAACGCTTTGAAAGCGGAATAAGAGGCGCAAAAATAAGCGGCCTCAGAGAGCAGCTAATTCAGAGGTTTGTTTGTTTACTGTTTACAAACTTGTTTTTTGCCAAAAGTATACTTGTTTGCCGAGGTAACAGCTATGTTTTTTCTAGCTATACCTCTGAACCTTAGTCAACAGTGGCGCCAACTGGTGAACAAAGAAACGATAGTCCCCATTGGTGTCAATTGTCCCAATATATGTCTTTATTTATTTATTTATTTTTATTTATATCACTTCCATGCTGGTCTGGGAGTAAAGAAAAAACATAGAATTTACCAGTTGCTTCTCTTCCCGCGCAGACGGTAAAAGCCCATCGAGAGAATGGGCGAAAGTCTTAGGAATCATGTTATAGGCGATGCGGCTAGCAACTCATCACTATTTTGATTCCCCTTACCGCCTATAGGTACGCCCACAATCATGCTAAACGTGGCCTTTAGGTCTTGCTACCTTAGGCTCTCTCTACCCCGTAAGCGATAAAGACGTGAGTTATGTATGTATGTTTGTACTCATATCCTGGTCAGTATAATTAAATCAACGAACAAATAAACTATAAATCTTAGTCACTACAAGTTATCTGTCAGAATGCGCCCAAGAATGTTATTCGCCATGAGAATTCGCCAAATTGTTATAGAGCTCATAATTTAAAGTTACCAAGAGGACTTAATTCCACGTCGGTACGTTTCTTATTAAGCTTTATTGTCATGATTATAGGTTTAAATTCGTGTGGTGTCGAAAGTGTGTTAAAACTTTTGTTTATTAATTACGCGTTGATATTAATGCAAGCTGTATTGCGATTTTAAAGGCAATTATTGTTTAAATATTCCACCTGTTTGTGGTAAAATATCCTTGAAATGAGAACTTCTAGTAACAAAGTGGGTATAAATAAGTTTTTTTTCTGCAGTTATGATGCGACTGTATGGGATGTGAACCCTTTGTTTACCGACTTTGGGTGACTACAAAGAGAATACCAACGAAAAAATAAAAAAGTTTGCGTAAGATTTGGCTGTATGAGCTTTATTCCCTTTTCCTGGCCCGCTTTTTTGTTTATAATACTTGTGATGAAAATGAGGGTCGTCTGTGCGATCACGTCTGGCTGTCCATTCGAGCTCACCTTGAGTAGGAACTTAGAGTGGTTCGAAACATGTCGGGCATACGTTGACTATAGACGTGGCAATTACAATATAATGCCGACAGTTACATACATATAAACCGTCACGCCTCTTTCCCACAAAGGTAGGCAGAGACATCGTCGGCTCGATTCTTCGGGATCCCACAGCGCCTTCCTAAACCCGGCAAGCGGGAAACGCCGTAGTGCTTTTAGTGGGTATGCTCCCCCACCCCTATCCGTAGGAAAAGAGATCCAAGGGAGAGAGCCCCACATAACCGTTTGCCCTCCCCGGGCCCGGGGGCACTCGTAGGCAGAGAGACTACTTTTGTTCCACTTGCTACGATCCTGACACACCTCTTTTGCTTCATCCACATTCATCAATCTCTTCATACATGCTCGTCGGTTTCGAGTACTCTTGACCTGAGCTTTTTCCAATACGTCCCCGAATTGGTCACGGAACGTCCGTCTAGGCCTTCCTCACAACGCACCCATTCCTCCCCATATATACCTGTTTAGTTAATCTTCTTACACAGTAACATTAATATGTGTTGAATTATTTAAATTGTTGGTACCTACCTACTATAGAACTGATAAATGATAAAATTGTATGCATAATTCTTATATAAGGTATGGGTATCGGAATTGGTGATTTCGTAAACCAGTATGAACTGCGATGTGTGCCTGGTGACAGCCACCTCTGTAACTCTGTAACTGGCGTCACTGAAAATCAGCGTCTCGACATTATCCTAGATCTTATCGTGACACATAGCTGAGTGGCGGCCATTTGGCTGGTTGCAATAAGTATCCATGTATAATATTCTGTTTGTGTTTGTGTATCACCTAATAAAGTTTTCTTATTCTTATTCTATCTTTCAGTGATACACCTTCCATATTTCACAGGCAGTTAATGCTCTTTTAAGTTAAAGTTTGATGATAAAGCTAGTACTTATATTTATGGTCATCAATAAAACAATGCCAGTACTAAACCTTCACTGTAAACCCTAAACCTAGTTGGTTATCGCCCATGTTATTTACGAGGTATTTAGTATTTGGCCGGCCTTGTAACGGCTGAATATTTAACTTACGTACAGTCAGAAACAAATGAAATTGTGGCCCTAGATCAGACAAGTGTAGCGCGCGCTTAATATCATTTGAACGTTTCCAAAAAAAAAAGTCTTCATGATCATTTTTTCCTCAGAATCGTTTACCCTATCAATCTTTATACAAGAAAAATGTGTCCCAAAACTTGCATTCCAGTTCGTCACTCTTTTGTTTGTCGTTGTTTTTATATGTATGGAACGCGACATACAGGAAAAAAACCGTATTAAAATCAGGAACTCGTGTTTTCTTGTATGGGAATTGATAGGGTAAACTATTCTGAATAAGAATATCCCAAAACAGTTAAATTACCTCGATGGGCTTTTACCATATGCGCGGGAAGGAAAGCAACTGGTACATCCTATATTTTTTCTTTGCTCCCAGACCAGCGTGGAAGTTTTATAAGGTTTATAAGGTCATAAAAAATGTTAAATGCGCCATTGTATGTCTATATAGTCGACCAAGAAATTCCTGTACCACAGTAAGGTTCAATCGTTATTAACAAAATTGTAGAATACGGCGTTGAAGGGACGAAAATTACGGCGACAAACTAATAAGCTGGTTTTCATCTGTGAGCTGTAAACGTAACTGTTACCACTGTGACGTTCAGTAACCAAACACCCTAGTGCAGTGGCGTAACTACAACGTCTGGGGCCCGTGGCGAATTCGTCAGATGGGGCTCCTTCCTCAATATAAAGAAGTGCATCAGCGTCCCTTCTGTGTTCTAAAGCAACTCAGTTCGGGGCCCCGTAGAGCTAGGGGCCCCTGGCATTTTGCCACCACTGCCACCGTATAGTTACGCCACTGCCCTAGTGTGGACGTGGCGTTCCACGCGCAGCAGGTTCTTCAGCCGTCAGCCGTCAGGAGTGTTCATCGAACTAAACCCGACCACTACTTGAAATATCCCGGAACATTTAGGTCTATGACACCTTTTAATAGTTACGCTGCATAGGGGTAAATTCGAAATTGGGGTAATTTCGAAAATCGTGGAAATCCACTAAACGGGGAACGATTCCATAATCTGGCAACGCTTATCTAGAAGCCAAAGACATTAGAGTTGGTAAGCGTTGCTATAGATTATGTAATTGTTCCCGTTTAGTGGATATCCACGAGTTTCGAAATTCCCCCAATTTCGAATATACCCCAATGCACTATACCTTTATATAAGTACCTACCAATTTTTAAGTCATAAAAAAAACCATGTTTGTTACTTAGTACTAAACCTTCGCTTTACGTACTAACCTAGTTGATTATCGCTCACGAACGATTTGTCCTAGCTATGAAATATTTAGAACAGTTTGTAAATAAGCAGCATATTAAAATTTCATTTATACCTAACTAAATTTTTCAGTTCAATAATTAAAAAAATACCTAAATTGACATTGGACGATTGACACTATAAGTAATTGACCTTGTCCAAAACTAAGCAACGCCACGCGGGAATTTTATTCCTTACGGAGTAGACAGAGCCCAAGTTAACAAGACCTAACCACGTAAAATATGTACCACATAAACATAAATACTTATTTAACCACACGAGTTTTAACTTTTTCAAGCAACGCCTTGCTGAGGTAATCGAGATTTATTTTCTTCTGCGAGATGGCGTTAGTAGTCTGAAAATTTATGGAACTGTCATTCTTTAAACTAAATTTAGCGACGAAGTCGAGATTATTTTTTGCAAGGCGGCCAATAATAAGGTTTAGTGCCCATTAGAGCACGGCTAGCACAAGTTATTCCGATTTATGTCTGAACCTATTTTATCTTCGCTTGTAAATCACGTAAAGCCCAGTTTATGGGATACTTGGTTTCGTCGCGGCCGTAAATTGAAATAAACTTAATGTTGGCGTTACTTATTTGTATTTGTTTGTGTTTAATTTATGTTGTATGTTAAACTTTTATTACGAAAATAAACAGTACACTTTTTATCGTACTTATTGGATAATTTTACATAATCTTTTTGGTTAAAAATATATAAGGTGCTAGAAAATTAGGAACGGATATTTTTAGGGTATATAATTAATATCCTAAGACTCAATTAAAAATATAAGTGATTTAAGATTGTGTGGTAATTTTTTTTTGCACACAAATATACCCTCCAAAAATAATCATTCTTGTATTAGATACTGTAAATAATTAAGTATGCTTTAAACTAATTAACAACGATGCAAATAATCGATCCTCAAAACATCCGTATCTGATTTTCTAGCTTTTATAAAGCGGATTTATTCCTTATTAGTTTCGGCGAAAATTGCGTAATATTTTTATCCATTATGCATTTTAAACTTCATTATGTATTGTTTTGTCCTGTACCCCAAGTTGAGCTAAATCGTGATTTCCACCAAATTACTTTAACAATAACGTTAACCATAACCAACGATTTATGATAGAAAACCTATGAAATATTATGTCAAAATCGTCGGATATCGTTGGAGTAATGGACGGATTCAACTTGTCCCGGTCTACTTACCTACTCCGCTTCGCTTCTTTGGAACCGCAGCCTTAGAGCTAAAGCAATAAGTACTAAGAGACAAAATAAGTTTTAAAAGTTAATACTGCGCACGCGTTGATGTCTTTAGTCACATTGAAGAAAATAGAGAAATCTTTAATTTTTTTCGGTTAAAATGCAGCTACTTGCTTGAAATAAATCAGTGAAATGTTCTCATTATAATAAGCATTTTTGTATTTATTTCTATAATTCTATGATAAGCAATTTAAGTTATCGGGGTCGTTGATGTCTTATGTATTAAAATAGATAATGTCAAATGAAGGTCATTTAAAAATACTTTTGAAGACACACACACACACAAATCACGTCTTTATCCCTTACGGGGTGGACAGAGCCTAAGGCGCCAAGACCTGCAGGCCACGTTTAGCAAGATTATGACCGTATAGATGGAAAATGGAATCAAAATAGCGATGGGTTGCTACTGTTGCTAGCCGCATCGCCTGTAACATGATTCCTATGATTTTCGCCCATTCTCTCGATGGGCTTTTACCATCTGCGCGGGAAGAGAAGCAACTGGTACATTATATGTGTTTTTTTTTCCTCTCAGACCAGCATGCAACTTTCGAAAATTTATAAAAATGTTAAAAAAAACAATAAGTTTGACACAGACATGTGTTTGGCAAACTCAGTCGTAGTGACAGATGAAGACAAAAGTTTTTTGGTTTATGAATGTTGTAATTTAAAAATATAAATTTGAATGGAAATTAATTCGATTAAATTTAAAATTTAACTCCCCTAAAGGACCTCTATAATAGTTTAGGAAACATTCTATAAAGACTCGGTGGCGTGCGATTGGCCGTTCCACTATAAAACTGATTTGTTATTTAAATAGCCTCATTATAATAATAAAAACACTTTTATTCCGTGGACGGCCACGTGCTGCTGTTTTATGATATTATAATTAGGTCCATATGATTTTGGACGTTTTGATGTAAAATTTAAGGGACGGTTTAGTTTGAGAGTCGTTAGATTCACTAGTGGTTGCATTGAATGCCAATATAACTTTAACTAAACTACACATGTATACACAAATCACGTCTTTCTCCCTTACGGGGTAGACAGAGCCTAAGGTGACAAGACCTAAAAGCCAAGTAACACATAAACATAAATAGTTAAATACTTATTTAACTACACGAGTTTTAACTTTTTCAAGCAACGCCTTACTGACGTAGTCGAGATTTATTTTCTGCTGCGAGATGGCGTTAGTAGTCTGTAATATCCACTGTAAGCCATATTTACCAAGATTATGGGGATATAGTTGGAAAATGGAATCAAAATAGTGATGGGTGGCTAGCCTCATCGCCTATAACATGATTCCTATGATTTTCGCAGATTCCCTCGATGGGCTTTTAACCATCTGTGCGGGTAGAAAAGCAACTGGTAACTATATTCTATGTTTTTACTTTGCTCCCAGACCAGCATGGAAGAACCAGCATTTTTGTAACTAAACTATTATGAGTGAGAAAAACCCAAAATAGTTAAATTGTGGAAAAAATGTACACGTGGACTTTTTCTTTTTAAAACGCTCTGGTGTATCGTACTTAAGTTTGTCTTTGATCTTATTTAATATTAAATCACTCAATTACACTATCATATATATATAATTTTATTACATTATTAAATGCATAAATTACGCAATGCGTCGCATTTAATTATAATATAATAATGATTTTAAATAACATTATGTATGAGTGTGGCTATCTGCCGCAATCACTATTTAATATGCAACAAATGTATGGTAATCCCATAATTGTTGTCATGATGTCCATATTGTTTATGATAATGATATTATTATTGTTATTCACGTGACTATATTAAATATTTTAGCCATTTTTATGCACTTATAGCTGTTACCCGCGGCTTCGCCGCCATACCAGTTTTTTTTTAATATTGTTACATAAGAACCTTCTTCTTTTTTTTCCTTTTGTGGCGTATCAAGTCGTTACGGCGACGAGAACTTCGCCAATGCCAAAGTAACAACGATTTTTGAATTATTCAAAAATCTTGTGACAAAATGTCGGCAACGTTGTAACTACGGTAACACGGTCAAAGAACCCCTGTCGGGCTCTTAGCCAACGGTCAATGATATCCGTCAGAAACTGCCAGGAAATCATTACCCGATGCCCAGGGTGCACCGGGCCAACAACTGCTCCTCCTCCCGGACGGATCCAAATAAGAACCTTCTCCTGACCATAACAAACACAACAAAAAAAAAATTATAGTAATCGGTCCAGCCGTTCACGCGTGATGCCCGTGACTAAGGGAAACAGATTTATCATAAGGAGTGGTTTTAAAGTAGACTCCGTAATTAGGTGAACTAACTTTACAGCTGAAAATGTTGCCAGATATAGGTAAAAAATAGTGACTGGTTTATGTCGTTATAATTCTGTACCTAGATAGAACAAGTAACAAGAAAGATAACAATAAACACAGCTCAACAACGTTACGAAATATTCGCAAACGCTGTACTAATAGCTCCGAGCAGACCGATGACGATTATTCGAATGGCTTGCTTGGCGAAATATCAACAAAACAAAATGGCGGACAGCATCTTGTCCAAAATGATGGTCAATGTTTTTTATTTTTCAATCAATTTACTTTTGTTCAAATAAATTTTAACAAAATTGGTATGAATTGGTATTGGTCTGCCTGTCTGTTTGTCTGTTGAGGAAGGACATAAAATAGTTTTTGTTACGGGAATCATTCTTTAAGGAGGTGAAATTTACTACGAAGGCCCAATGGGTTCTATAATATGAGCTCTAATTGAATATTCGCCTCGTACTTTTTTGTAGGCGTTAAAAATTTGCTACCCAAAATACTAGTACAGACGGAGTCGCGGGCTAAAGCTAGTTTTTCGTTTAATAAATTACATTGATTGTCATCGGTTCCGCCTGCGTCAAGAGGCGTAATTAATATAAATGTTGGCGTAATTACGCGAAGCTTCCCGGTGTTGTTTATGTTTATTGATTTTAATATTTATTTTATGCTGTATAATGCGATAATTGCTGGTCCATTCATCATATCCTGCGAAATAATTCAAGGGTGATGGTTTGTGATATAATAATGTTTAATTTTATTCAACTTTTATACATTTATTCCCTATCCCGTGGAAATTTGTATTAAAACAATGCCATTGTGAAAACGGGTGATTACATATGCTCAGTTCAAACTGGTCACCCTACCTACTTGCTCGTATAGCATTTTTAATATGCCGCTCTATTCTATTCTATTCTCCCTTAATGGCGGCCGTAGGGCTTAGGCCAATGTCAGTTTAAATATGCCGCTCCATCACTACTTCACAAACTCATCCCCGCTTACCTCACCTCACCCCCTCCCTCACCTACCAAACGTCATTTTTTGACACTTGAAACTTGAAGTACCTATAATGCACGAGCGGCAATCCGCCCACGTTAACTTTGATCTGATAATGTTGCATCGGGACGTATTAGCGTGGTCGTGCAGTGATGCCAATCTAACGGACGCGCGGAAGACGCGCGTTGTGTTGGCACGCCTGATGTTTGTAGTCTTTCCAGAAAGTCTATTAGTATTGAATTTACTACTAGCTATTTTATTTAATACTAGCTGTTGCCCACGGCTTCGCTCCCGTTTAGATTCTTCTAAATTTAAATATTTTCTCACCGTTTAAACCTTCCCTGGGCTTCCACGAATATTTTAAGACTAAAATTAGACAAATCGGTTCAGCCGTTCTCGAGTTTTAGCGAGACTAACGAACAGCAATTCATTTTTATTTATATAAATTTTTAAAAAGAAAGAAAGATAACACTATTCCATATTTATTTTTAAAACTTACTTGACCCTTGCTTTTTGAGACTTTCAAACATTGAATAGTCATGCTTCTTGCTATTCGCAATGGCCACAGAAAATGGCAAATACGATACTTAATTGATTTCGGCGTAATCGATTAAAATTAATACACTTGATAAGACAACTGGCGATCCACCCTTTTTTTTTATGGTGTGGAAAATGCGCCTTATGCATCCGCCCGGTACGGGTTTACCGGGGGTATGTGGGGCTCTCCCGCGACGGCAGGCATACCCACTAAAAACCACACGGATTCCCTATTCAGTCGTTTGTGAGGCGTTACGGGAGCACTCGGTGTCACCGCGACGCCCCACGACCACCCCGGGATGGGGTTCCCTCTTCGCGGCACCTGTGCAATGCAGGTTTGGGAAATCCCGCCCTCCCCCGCTGGTGCCGCTTGGATTTTTATAGAGGTTTTCTCCTCGTGGCCCCCGTCTTGAAAAAGACAGCGGCCCACGTTCCGACCCCACGGGCCGGGTTACGTGTTGACCGACAGTGGCCGAAGCCACTCCGCTCCGCGATCCCGTCGACTGGCGATCCACCCTAGCTTCACACGAGTTATAAAACTGTACGTGTAAACCTTCCACTTGAATCACTCTATCTATTTAATGATGCAACCCGCATTAAAATCCATTGCATAGTTTATTATATTAGCGTACATACGCGAAAGTGACTTTGTACTGCGTAAAGATGAAAAAATCCTCTAAAGGGCCTTTTTTCTTTAAAATAATTTCGCCAAATTGACGAATTCTTTTCCGACCTTACAACAAATTACCCCACAGCTTCTGATGCGCTAGTATAACTATCATTATCATTACCCCCTTTATTCCTTAATCTAACGTCAGGCAGCACTGGAATCCAATCACATTTTCATAAGACCCATCTTCATTAACACCTGCCTAGACATGAAGTTTTGCATCATCCTTAATCTCTGCCATATTCTTTATGTACTGTTTTTATGTGTTACTGCGTAACAGCTTCCCAAGCAATTTTGTACCTTACACACTTGCTTATAACAACTTCTAGCGTACCTACTAATCGGTAAGCGTACTTACTATTACATTAAGACACGTTACGTACTCTTGTAGTTAAAACCTTGTGAGGCAAAAGCAAAGTAGAAAATTGTGCAGCGTGCTCCAATGTTTTACAGGTTAGCGTTCTGCTAGGCCGTTTTTGAACGGTACTTCGGGCGTTATAGAGTTGGTAGTTGGAAAGCAGTAGTTTTATGTGTGCAAGCGCATGTTTATCATATAATCACGCGAGCGAAATGAGTGTATTCAACCACGCTTCCCACGATCAGCTGTTCTTTGGCATCGTAACCGACGGTGGAAAAACGATACTATTGTCTGTCAGTAGTTATGCGTTTTGCGCTTTTTTAAGGATGCGTTTGACCAGAATCGCGGCTGATGATAAGCGAATTTGAAGCCAAAGATGAAGATTATTATGTAGGTACAGCTCATAGCTAATTTAAAGACTCCTGACCTGATCTTTTTCCAAAACGTCTCCTATTTGGTCTCGAAACGTCCGTCTAGGCCTTCCCCTCCCAACATTACCATTCACACTCCCCATATAGATCTGTTTAGTTTGTCTACTTTCATCCATCCGCTCTACGTGACCATACCAACTAAGCATACTTTTTTCTATCCTAGTCACTATATCCTCTTTCACACCAGCACGTTCCCTTATCACACTTCCTTATTCTATCTTTCAGTGATACACCTTCCATACTTCTTAACGCTCTCATTTCTACTGCATTTATTCTACTTTCATGCTTCTTTTGCCATACCCATACCCATATTATTCATTCATACACAAAAATATATTCTTTGACAAACACATCCTTCGGGTTGCGAGTCGGGTTACCTCCGCGTGTGGTCAAGAGCTGCGGTTCGTTTTTTGACACGTCCGAGGGGAAGAGCAATGCTTGGTCCGGTGCACCCTGGGCATCAGTTAATGATTTCCTGACAGATTCTGAGGGATATCATAATCCGTTGGCTAAGAGCCCGACTAAGGGGGGGAGGGGGTCTTTTGACCGTGTTCTACCGTACAACCGTGACAAAGTGAACTTGTCTGTTTATATAACTGCTGATCTTGACTTGTCTTATGTTTAAGAATTAAAGTTTTACCTTTTGTCACCTAAAGAGAGAGAAATATGATTTTAATGACATAAGTGAAAGTCTTCTTAAAGATTCTTCCACGCTGGTCTGGGAGCAAAGAAAAAACATAGAATGTACCAGTTGCATCTCTTCCCGTGCAGATGGTAAAAGCCCATCGAGGGAATAGGCAACATAGGAATCATGTTATAGGCGATGAGGCTAGCAACCCATCACTATTTTGATTCCATTTTCCACCTATACCCTTAATCCCTTAATCATGCTAAACGTGGCCTTAAGGTTTTGTTACCTTAGGCTCTGTCTACCCCGTAAGGGATAGAGACGTGATTTGTGTATGTGTATGTGTATGTAGTGAAAGTTGTTCATTGTTAAAACTGTTTATGATCGGATCTATTTAGTGATGTCGAAACATTGTAGGACATTCAATTCTTGAATCCGAATCGCATTTCCCTTGTTCTTTATTCACGGACATGACCAAAAGCGCAACTGCATACAGATGCAGCGACATTTGGACAATTTTAATTGCAACGACCTCACCTTGATTGCGGCTTCCGTCGATTGTACACGAGAATGTCGCGTTACCTTTCACGGATATAGTCTTATTTTTGACATGCATCGGGCACTGGACTTGACTTGAATGATATCTGATATTGCGTGATTTGAAATTTAAAGCACAGCAAGCAATACAACCTTCTCGATTTTACAAGCGTTTATAATTCACTAGCTGTTATCGGTGACGTCTGCGACGGATTCGTTTGTCGTCATCCCGCGGGAACTCTGAAATTTTCCGCGATAAAAAGAAGCTTGTGTGCTAATCAATAGGCTTATTATCTAACTCGCTGGCAATCGCCATCATGTTCATTTTGACAGTTCACGTGTGGGCTGACAATTGGCATCGGAATCAGCTAGCTGTCACATTCATACAAGAACTATCAAAATGAACACGACGGCGATTGCGAACGAGTTAGACAATAAGCCTACTGCTTCTATATCAAATTTAATTTAGATCTGTTCGTTCGTTCTGGCGTGAAAGAGACACAAACATCGACACATGTCATCAGAATGTACATCATCACAAACTTTCGCATTTATACTTAATACTAGTACACTAATTAAAAAAAAAGTAATATTTCTCGTCCAATCAATGGGCCGTCTAATAGCTTGCTCTTTCTTCGGTAAGCAGTAAAAGTAATTAGTACCATAAATAAATTATATGTGAATGTGATCTATGGTACCCGTTCCCGCTATGAAACTGTTCAAATTATTATGTTGTTGGCATAGTGTGTATAGTTTCATATAAATTGTACAGCCATTAGCCTTTCCGGTAGTACCGGCCTGGAAAATCCGCCGGTCCAGAATAATGGGAACGCGGCCTAAGTCTGTTCATAGAATACCGTCATCTTTAAGTAAATCGATTTCCTTATTTTTTTTAAATTTTATATCGTTGTTAACAGGAAGGAGAAGAGGAGGTTGGAGACTTGTATCAAGATGAAGAGAACGGTGCAGCGCTCCTCATCAGAAGGCATCCGAAGCATGGCAAGCTGATGGTGGTGAGTAACCATAGATATTCGAATACTTCGAATACTTCCTTCGCAGGTGTCCGGTATTCGAAAGCACACCACTAGCAAGTACTACTTGAAAATGGGGAAATTGAACTGAATTTGAAATACAACTAAATTAAAAGAAAAATCACAGCGCTTTAGTACTAGTTTTTAATAGATATATTCAAATAATCTAATCGTCTATTTAATGTAACACGTTTACTGTAGAGAACGCGTATACGCGGTTTCGTGATTTTGGAACCACTGCCGCTGTCAAAATTTTGAAGCATGTTGTATTTTGCAGTATTCTGATATGGGTGTATGGAATGGATGGATGATGCCAACGGGCTGCCAGCAGTATTTATTCCTGGGGCCTTACCATGACGTCTTAATGCGATCCAATTCAGAACCAAAATTGAATCGTTCGCTGTCAGATCCATACTAACGTTAAAAATAACAGCTAGAACGTAAAAGTTAACGCCACTGCTCAGCTTTTGGCATCAACTGAAACAACTAAATTGCCTTGAAATCAAAATCTGCACTGTTAAATCATCAATGTAAAGTAAAGTAACATAATGTATCTCTTAACATTTGAAACGTGTTCAAGGCCAGGCAGCAGAACAACTATTATTTAAAATTAATCCTGCTTTAGTTGGTCTCCAGAACACGTAGTCTTATTAAATTTAGGAGTCTATGTATAACCCCTACGTCATTGCGACGTGCGGTGACTTCCTAAGCACAAATTGAACATCCTGTCTACCTTAAAACGATAATGTGTTTAATCTCCAACGTTATTCAGGCATCTGTTCCATCGCTGACGAGGAAATTACTAGCTATTGATTATATTTCCGCTTAAGAGTTGTACAAAATGTAGCTTCTGTTTATCGGGATATCTGAATGGACTTTTGAGCGTTTCCCAAAAAAAACGTCTACATGTTAATTTTTCCAAAATTTAAATATTGTGGGTTTTTCTTACTCAAAATCGTTTACCCTATCGATTCTCGTACGAGAAAAAATGTGTTCCAGATTAACTATGGAATGGAATTAATATTATTATTATGTTCTTCCATGCTGGAAAAAACATAGAATTTACCAGTTGCTTCTCTTCCCGCGCAGATGGTAAAAGCCCATCAAGGGAATGGGCGAAAGTCTTAGGAATCTTGTTATAGGCGATGCGGCTAGCACCCATCACTATTTTTATTTCCCTTTCCAGCTACACGCCCTTAATCATGCTAAACGTGGTCTTAAGGATTACGTTAGGGATAAAGACGTGATATATATGTGTGTGTATATATGTGTAATACCAGTATGATCTGGGATGTGTGCCTGGTGACAGCCACCTCCGTAACTGTGTAACTGGCGTCACTGAAAATCAGCGTCACGATATTATCCTGGATATTATCGTGACACATAGCTGAGTGGCGGCCATTTGGCTGGTTGGAATAAGTACCCATATTATGTAATATTCTGTTTGTATATATCAGTCAATAAAGTTTTCTTATTCTTATTCTTATTCTTATTAATATTATACGGTTCTTAAGTTTCAAAACAGATTATAACTTATCTTAATCCGTGTCTTGACAGAGGTCGTAAACCTAAATCGAATGTATGGCTATTGTAGTAACCATGGCCAGACAATGGCTCGGAATGGACCGCAACTGGAGTAAGGCCGCCTTACACAATCCCCGCCGGGTAAAGGTGTTGAACGCAAGCATTGAGGCACCAGCCAAGTTATAGTAGCTGGCACGCGAGGTTCCCCTGTGCTAACAAACATTGTTTGTAGTGGTCATTTTTTTTTCTCAGTTTTGTGGTGCGCTGGAAGAGCGCTGAGGAAGTAATTTTACTTACTTGCTAGCTTTGGCCCGCGTTAACGTATGGCAGGGATGTATGGCATTAGCAGTGGCGTGAACTAGGGGCTCGCCAGAGTAGGCAGGGAGGAGGTGACGCAACTGAACTTGTACGTACACTCTGCCTAAGCTCTCTATTGTGATTAATACGGATCCTGACTTAACATTTGAAGTAGCGTCCTAACTGAGAGCATTTTGTAAACGAGGAATCGAGGACTCGACACAACGACCAGACCACTCGAATATACATACATAAATAATGTATTTATTTATCTCTTACGGAGTAGACAAAGCCCAAAGTAACAAGACTTGAAGACCATGTTTAGCATGATAGTGGGCGTATACCTATAGGTGGAAAGGGGAATCAAAATAGTGATGGGTCACTAGCCGCATGGGCTATAACATGATTCTTAAGATTTTCGCACATTCCCTCGATGGGTTTTTTCCATCTTGCGCGGGAAGAGAAGCATCTGGTATAGGTATTTTTTCTTTACTCCCAGACCAGCATGGAAGAATACTCGAATATTGTAAGGTCTCTCCTCTCAGTGACGACGCTCCTAATTTTTTTTATTGTTAATTAATAAGAACCTTCGCAGAGTACACGCCTCATTCAATGAATTTATGAGTTTTTATGTTGCAGGAAGGCTCGATCGGTCACTCGCTGGTGATCCGTCCGGTGGCGGACTCGATGACGGCGCCTGCGCAGGACGACGAGATGTTCATGGACCCGGCCAGCATGGCCGACATGGTCTCCATAGACACTGGCCTGCCGCTCGGTACGTTACCGTTACAACAATTAGTCCTACAGTCAGTTGCCAACTAGTCCTAGAACGTAGAAGTCCCAAGACTGGGCATTGCTTTATTTATGTCAAGAACCAATTAATTTCAATTCAATTTTAAAAATCTAGCTCTATCGATACTGTCGATGATTCTGCCAATGTCGAGGATGAAGAAGACACTAATTGTTTTTATTCAGCCGTTGTTCGGTAGCTTCAGCGTGCGGTAGGTACTCTGATGAGAATCTAAAATAGACAACACATACATAAAGAACCTCCAGGTACCTACCGAGCAGGGCAATGAAAAAAAATCTGTCATAATTTTTTTTTTTTTTAAGTACAAGCTTTTTTTGCTGACTATACGTACTTTTATTGTTAACTGTACCTACTAATTTCGAAGTAGAGCCGCAAACGGTTGAATCTACTTTGATAAAACTTAGCTGAGAACAATCCTGTTTAAACTAGTTTTCGATTAGAAACATTGCGTCCCAATTTAGTCTATCGATTTAGGAGCTACAGTGCTCTATATAAAAATAGACACACAGGCATAGTTGAACCGATATACAGTTGCAACTTATAGAACTTCACATAGCAAAAAGAACAAAATAGAACTGACAGCGTCCGGTAAATACCTGTTCTTAACTAAGCAACTTCCCAGCTAGGGCACCCAGTGAGAGGTCGGCCGGGCTTCAGCTGCCTACCGTGCCTACCCTGGTGACCTGCACGCCGCTGCTTCACAGCTCACGTTAGGCTTATTTTGTTCTTGGTTCCAGTGAAGAGAAAGCGGCGACAGCAAGAGGAGCTGCTGCGGGCGCTGGACGGAGCCCACCACGTCATCATCAAGCGGGACCCAGCCTCTGGAGACCACTCCGGCGACTATGGTGAGTGACTTAATGTACGGGGGTCAGGGCCTTTACCATGACGTCTTAATGCGACTCAATTCTGATCCTTTAGCTGTAATTTTTGACACTTCTAGTACCTATGAATCAGGGATGTGGCGAATATTCGCATCCGCATCCGCATAAATTGATGCGGAGCTGAAGCGGATGCGGATGTGTAGCAGGTCGCGACATGAAAGAAAGGGGAGGGCCCGGCGAGTGGCACGCGTCGACCGCGCGTGCTGATTGACCAATAGGAAAGCGGTAATTTTGTTTCGGACTTCGGTGGATCGGTGACGGTGACGCGGCTCGCTACTGTTTTGTTGTGACTGTAAATAATACTGTGTTTTTTTAACTCTACCAACCCAAAACTTAAGTTTTTTATACAGATCCGCATCCGCATTCGCGGTTGTGAGCCTCTTAAAATCCGCATCCGCGGATGTGGAATAAAGTGGATCCGCAACATCCCTGCTATGGATCTGACAGCGATCGATCCAACTTTTTAAAAGATAGAAGCTTTTCATTAACTTGCCACGTATTTATGTGGCTCAATTTTGAAGCAAATAGATATCTTCGTCCGATTGAGCTGAAATTTACCTATGCAAAACCTGTGTAAATCAGATAAGAATACAATAATCTGGTAGTAGAGTTCTGGTGACCCAGCCGGGATCGTCTCCACAGGAGGGAACTCTTTGACGGTTGCTCTGATCGACTTGAAATTTTGTAGGACGGATTACAATGCAAGTATAGCCCACAAAAAGTACAGTCAGCAATAAAGCTTGTAACTAAAATGAAATCTTTAGGTTAGGTTATTTTTCGCAATTGAATCGCATTAAGACGTCATGGTTGGGTTGTGCCTGCCGCCCGCACCTCTCTCGTCCCCCTTTGTCGTCCTACCCGCGCCCCTGGGCCGCGCGGGCGGACTCATTTAAGCGGACGGTCTATAAATCAAATCGATGCCATTCATATCCTTAGCTGCCTGATTTATTCGTTCTTAAGTGGTTATTTTGACTTTATCCGTAAAATAATTACAATACGCGTTAAGCCGGGTACTCACCTGCGAGTAACCGAATCTGTTGCACGTTACTGTAACTAAAAACCCGAGTGTGCACGTGGCTTACGAGCCTGCCGAGAGCTGAACGCCACGTCCACATTAGAAAGAGAGAGAGAGAGAGAGAGAGAGAGAGAGAGAGAGAGAGAGAGGCATTTACACACATTCGATTCGGCAAGCCGCAACCCTGTTTTTCAGTGGGACCCAAAAAAAAGTAAACACAAAAACACACACTGTGCCGACACGAACGCCAGTGGAAAGCACTTCACAAACAAGCTGACAAATATACGAAAGCATGTATGGCAACACTCGATCGCCAAACGTTGATTTGGCTGTTGCAGTGAGTTAATTATCAATTTCAATGGTTTTGATATTGTAATGTATCACAATAACCCCCGATAGTAACAAAACATTCGTACGACCATCCATATATATTATAGGATATATTCGTATGTTCTTCCTTGCTGGTCGGGGAGCAAAGAAAAAACATAGAATGTACCAGTTGCTTCTCTTCCTGCGCTGATGGTAAAAGCCCATCGAGGGATTGGGCGAATCTTAGGGATCATGTTATATAGGCGATGTGGCTAGCAACCCATCACTGTTTTGATTCCCCTTTCCATCCATACGCCCGCGATCATGCCAATCGTGGTCTTTAGTGCTTGTTACCTTAGACTCTGTCTACCCCGTAAGGGATAAAGACGTGATTTATGTATGTATGTACATACGTATGATTAGCTAGTAGTCAGGTGGGAACAAATTAGGGATTTTAGTTACTGTAACGTGCAACAGTTACAGTTACAGCTCGCAGATGGGTACCCGGCTTTATCGTTGAATATGACACTGTATTTAAATCACTTGTCTTTTGAATAAACATGAATAATTTATAAACGGCAAAACATTGCGTTTGTTATATAGTTATTTAGATTAAATCTTTAGTAACTGGCCGCGTTTAGCTTATAAATTAATTATGATAAAAATTTGCAATAACAGAAGCAGAAGTGTTTAATTTAATCTGTGTTTTGATCGGGTGATCTGTCACGGATAGTCGTGGTGTGATTTAGCGACATCTATCGGAAGACAAATGGCGACGCAATTTTTTTTTAATTATCAATGTTCAATATCGGCCAGGAAACTTATGGATTACTTTTCGTTCTCGGTTTCATCAACGTAAATATTTCCGTTGAGACTCAGGAACTGTCTTTCAGCAAACTCGAATTAATAAGCAGCAGGTATTTTTTTTATATGTACTTATTTTTGTTCGGCGCGTAGGGGTTCGATTCTTTAGGCACATCACTCGAAATTACCACTATAGAGTAATGATAAATGAGCTGAACTTGATATCCAAATAGAGTAGAAAAAATAACAGCTGTAATAAATTAATTTTGTTAGATATCCGAAAAATTGTAGCTGCTGATTTGTAGCAATACACAGATTTATTATACCATTTTCGGATGGTATTTTCAGGCTATGTCCTCCGCCGCAGTGGGAGCACAAGCTTAGGCTCCCAGAATAACCTAGCTAACTTAGTTTACTATGCTATGATATGCCTTGGCTATTAATTATACATTTTTATAGACATATCCCCTGTTTACAAATGCTCGTTAGCTTTACAATATTTTATGGTAATGATACCGGTTTCCGCGCGAATACCGACGCGTAAGTATGTTCGATGTTTGTCTATGACACGGACTCATTAGACTCTATTGTCTGTGATCTGCAAATAATGGCAACACAAACCATGTTTGTTATAGCTGCCAGTGTTGTGGCTCGATCGTTTTTGAGCTGCAACCAGACCATAAAATCTTTTAAATAATTAAAGCTGTTAAATGGTGTCTGCTCTAGCTTTGTAGTTACCTCACTTTTTTACAGCTTAAAAGCATAAAGCATTCATCCGTTTCCCACACGCTTATGACCAGAAAGGGATATTTTTGCTACACATTTACGATAAAATCTAACATCCTAGATCAATGAGCCTGATTTTTGTAAACACTCGAGTAATATTCAAAAGGTGAAATACGAAAATTACAGCTCTAATAGTCTCGTCAACTAGTCATAATTTGAGCTGTACTTTTTGTAGCAATACACAGATTTATACCACTAAAAAATGATATTCTCGAGTGCTTTTCAAATCTGAGGGAACATTATAATAATATTTTAGTATATGTTGCGTATGATAAAGATAAATGGTAGGCTTGCTGTCATCGCTCTTCTTTAGGTAGGGTGCACACCCCCTTTTCGGATCTTATCTTATAGGCATGCTAAATCCGTATCAACACACATCACAAGTGTACTTTTGCGATAAAGACTCAAAACGCTGTCACATTTTGTCAAATGGTTTTAAAATCTTTGCGAATTGTTATTAAGGTTCGAATGAACTTTTTATTATGTCCTTTGCGTAGTACCCAGGAGGTTATATACCTATATTTTTTTAATGCCTAAATTTTCTTTGTAAATCTACCAGCAAACTCGTTAAAAAGCCTAGATCTGCGCGTAAATGGAATCCGTTGATTGCCCATAATGCGCGTCCACGCGGATGCAGCGGCATAATAATGGCGCCAAATGTCAAAGTTCACTCTTTTTACTTTTTTTATTCGCAGCGCTAGTGGCGACAGAATTAAATTAATAAGTCTAATATTTATGTCCGCTCTATGTTCCGATGACCTTTGCGACTGGTTTTATTGTCTAGTTAATTCGTAACTCATATTTTAGTGGTCTTTCGCGGCTATGCTTTTAACTATCAATTTAATATTTTTAACCTTAGAGTTTATTAATTCACTTGTCTTTTATTTCAAACCCGTCTTAACATAACATATCTGACTTGTTTACACATTCTCACTATGTCTTCTCGTGTATTGTTTCGAGACTTTGCTTTCTGGCTTAGGGATATTTTATTTCATTTGTCAACTGATGGCGTCTCACTTCAATTATTATTAGGCGATTCTTTAGAAATAAACAGGAAGTCATAAGACAAGAAAAAATAAACACGCACTTTTAATTAAACGACGAAAAAAGCAGGAATACAAACAGATTAAACTATTTACTTAATTCTGCGTGATTGAGATCACTACTTCTTGCTTGTTTGACTGCATGAATCATGACATAACTGACCAAGTGGTCAACTGACCGCCTATTATTTAAAGTTTTGTTATGGAAATCGAGATGTGTTTACTGGGTGTCTGTGTCTTTGCTCTCGGAATCGGTATAGTAGGTTGTATAATGCAAAACCGAACATATTATTATAATTATTATAAACGTTGTCGTTTATAAATTACTTGGGTACGTCACTTAATCTTGTGATTTGAGAAATGTGACATACAATGAAACATTTGGTTTTTTTATGTTCTTAAGTGTACTCAAATGACCTGATTTATTTATGCTGTAGGATCTTGAAGGCTTTTAGATCCGCAATAACTGAAGTACTTAATGCTCGAGCTTCTGCTGAAAACTTTTTTTTCTAAAGCCTAGGGCTTGGCCATTTTACATATGAATTGAGGTCGTATAAGAATTAGTTTATCTGCAATGTGTGAAAAAGACTGCGTTTTTTCTCTTACCTGTCTCAAATAATACCAATTTTACAGAATTAACTAAAAATAGCAAAATATGTCTTTTAATTTGGCAAGGGATCGGTGTCGCATACTTCATGAGGTTTTTTAAACGCTTTTAAACTCACGTAAGCGAAGTTGCGTTAAATCTCTAGGTATTCTCGCGGTATTCCAAACTATTGCCGTCTCGCTCCACCGACACGTGACAGTGTCAATATGGCACGGGACACGTGCGCTCGAAAGCCTGAGCTGTCAAATTATGCATAATGCCCATCATTTATTGGACGAGTTTCTTGTTTTGTTCCATGTCGTATATAGATAATTTATTTATTGATTATTCCGTTGCTAATTGGCTTTAATATGACGCCAGCGCGGGTGGCTCGAAACCCGGCAGCTCTGTCACTCTTTAATTATCTTATCTAGGTAGTTGATCTCTATTCTGATTCGCCTTTCCACCTATACGCCCACAATCATGCTAAACGTGGCCTTTAGGTCTTGTTACCTCTTGGCCTGTCTACCCCGTTAGGGATAAAGATATTTACGTAGGATAACGGCACTAGTACCTAATGGTCAAGGACCGAATAATGCACAATAACTCTTATTTAAAAGAAGAAGATGGTCATTTCTTTTACAAAAGTCAATTTATAACCATAATATTTATTTTTAAATTAAGAATGAAGTGTCCATTACTGGTGCTTGTCAGCTTAAAGTGGCCAACACTGGTGCATTCACCCTATGTATTTTCTGTGCAGCGTTCATGGAACCGGACCACCTCGCCAAGCGGTTCAGAACGAAGCGGTCGGCGGATCACTCAAGGCGGAAGCGCGACGCACCCTACGTCATCTACCCTGAAATTCTGGTCATCGTCGACTACGACGGTTACAGGTAAATTGTCCATCAGGACCGGCCCTAGGGTAGAGCAAGCGGGGATGAGCCGGTGGTACAGTTTGACAGCAAAAATAATGCTCCACGGTGTACCTGCGCAGTATACCAATTTTAGTAGCGCGGGAAACTCTGGCGCTGTTATTAGTCGATCGATTTCGTACCAACAAAGGCAAAATCGTGTAAGCGGGACAGAGCTAAGAATGCAAAGCAAGCAATACTCTGCCAGTTTCGCTTGCAAATAAAGTTCAATATAGATTATTACACGTTCGGCTACCATCGGAAACTGGTCTGCGCTTCTCTGCGCAAACGAATACTGCCGATGCGCATTATATTTATTGTCAAACTGTAGTTAGGTCCTGGAGCAAGGTCCGTCCGGAGCGCTAACATCGTCTTCCTCATTGATCCTGCCACCAAGCAGCAGTGCTTGCACTGTTGTGCTCCAGTGAGGAGAGTAAGACAGCCGGTGAAATTACTGAGACGTGAGGTAAAGCTGACAACACGTTTGCAATCCTATGGTATTGCGGGTGTCCATGGGTGGTGGTGATTACATATCATCAGGTGACCTGCACTGGCTGCACTTGCTTGTTTGCCACCGTATTTTCATAAAATAAAAATTTGGGTCGGTAGTAGGTATCTACGAGTTTAAAAGAAACAAGTAGATAACCTACTAAATCTTGTCCGTTTAGGTTAACTTCGTCCACATTTCCATTCGATACATATTCCCAATTCGTCCTTTTTCAATCCGTATTCCCACTTCGTTCATATACCCGTTTCGCCCATATTCTCATTTCGTCCGCATTTCCATTTCGTCCACAATACCAACATTTTATTTTTGTTTTTATTCTACTTTTGATTTTAGGCTTTACGCGTGTTAGTTAAGCTAGGACAATTGACAAAGTGGGGCTGTTGATTAAGTGGGAATGTGGACGAAATAGGAATGTTCACAAAGTGGGAATTTGAACGACGCAGGAATAGGAGGAAACGGGAATGTTGACAAGATAGGAAATTGGCGTATTGGGAATTGATTCTGGACGAAATGATCCCATTTCGTTGTTGACGAGCTAGGAAGTTGACGAAATGGGAATATGGACAG
The DNA here is from genome assembly GCA_949127965.1 of Pandemis corylana. Taxonomy (NCBI): domain Eukaryota; kingdom Metazoa; phylum Arthropoda; class Insecta; order Lepidoptera; family Tortricidae; genus Pandemis; species Pandemis corylana. The sequence goes on from OX421871.1 coordinate 6,339,361, forward strand.
TCTTGTTTTGACTATTTCTTGAACGTGAACGTTGTAAAACAGATGGCTCGGACAGAGTCATGATCTCAGACATGAATCAGAATATATTGCCCAATTAAAAATACCTTTTCAACCGCAACACAAGATTAAAAACCCGCCGTTTTTGAAGCCACCTGCAGATGGGAACACCACTTTTTCCTTAATGTGATTGTTTGGGTTTCCCTTTACTGTATATAGGTATATAATATTATTATGTAGTATGATTAACGATCATGATCATGCTATCAAATGAATCAAGTATTTTACTTCATGATTTTTTATGTTTTCTTTACGGTTTTACCCTTTAGAAATTCAACTTCTAAACTACACTGAAAATTAGAACACTTACTTGCTGTGGTGTAGCGGCATAGCACGCATCACTGAATGATGAGGATTTGGGTTCGAAACCCGGCCATAGCTTTACTTTTTGGATTTTTCTGTGTTCTTTCAGTATCGTTTAGAAATGTGATCATGATCATTATGTTATATAGGGTGCAAACTTGCGTACCTAACATATTTAGGTTTATTAGGGTGTGGCGGGTGCTACGTAGGTATACTATAAGGAAACATGGCACTCCACAATAAAATATATAGCTGTATATTAAGAAGGAAACACTGAAGAAAAATATATACTATAATAATAATAATAAATAATAATAATAATACACAATAGGGAAACTAGGAAAACTAATAGGAATAAGCGTGTGGTAAGGATGACAGATTCCACGGCAAGAACTAATGTGACAGTTTCTCAGTTGCTGTTTGAAACCGCACATGCGCACTCTACCATTGAGGTCGGCAGTCCTCGGCCGGCGCTCGGAAGCGCTCGGCTTTGTCAATGAAAATAATTTCCTCTAAAAAGTCTAGCTCACCAATAAAATAATAAGTAGCTATGTATAGTCGTCACAAGGGAATATGCATTTTTTTTACATTTCTTAACAAAATATGAAAACAAAATAAAAGTAAATATCGGTCAAAAAATACGAGATATATTAAAGTTTTTAGCTACTAATTAGACAGCTATTAAAAGAGAGATCCGACATGATATATGACGTCATATGTGACAACATGTTTTTCTAGAAAGAGGTAGAAACAAATCTTCGATAGCTTATTATCTCGGTAATTATTAGAAATGTAATTTTTTATATCGTTTGTTACCTATTCGTGACCTTCCTGTTTGACACGCATTCCAGTAGGTACCATGCGACCCAAAGGTTGAAAATCCTTTGCACGTCATAAAATATAATGTCGATAAGACGTGGATAGCAACTTGAATGTTCGACTTTAGCGACATTTTCATTTGATAGAAAGAAAGAAAGAAAGAAAGAAAACATTTATTCGTGACATAGATAATCATGTTACAAAAACAAAAACATAAGGTCATTATAATCACGAAATGGTCCCATCTCAGCATAATGCTGGCCTTGCAGCCAGCGCTGGCTGATAGGAAGTTTTGAACATGAAACTACTGTAAGACTCAAACATAATTACACAAACAAATAACTCACGTATAAAAGTCGAGTAATGCTCGACATGTTTCGGATAATTTATTGTGATATAGCTACAGATAAAATTATTTTATTTAGATAAAGTTCTATACGCGCTAGCCACACTAAAAGTGACTTTAAATTCTATGATATACGTTTCAGATTACACAACGGTGACAACGTACAAATCAAACGGTACTTCGTGTCCTTCTGGAACGGAGTAGACCTTCGATACAAGCTGCTGAAGGGACCCAGGATAAGGATCTCCATTGCTGGTATCATCATATCCAGGGTAAGCGCTTTTTCATTTCTATGTAAACAATAAGGAAAAAATCCCGCCGCCGGAGTCGAACCTTGTTCCTCTTCATTCCATAACGCGTGCAAACCAATACACCTTCTAGACTATTAATAGTATTATATACCTAACAGTAGCGTGGCGTCAATTATATCAGAAGCAAGCCGAAGGGAATAAAGTAGCCTTTTCCTCTAATTCTGCACAATAAAGTGCCCAAACTGCCTTAAAATAGGCAAGCCGGTGGGAATAGAGTTCTATGGACCCCACGCCACTGATACCTAAGTCACCCTCTTATTAGCTTGGCGATAGTCGTGTGTAGATCATTTTGAGCTCTTTGACCGTTTATCAACTTGTGATGCTGACTGTACGTGTTTAGATTCGGTTGTTTTCCGGTTTTAGCCGCGTCGCTTGTTCATAAGATAGCGACTATTGGGCGTTTGAAGGCGTGTCTTTTCCATCTGCTCATCAAAATATTGTTAAAATCAACCGTACTAACTTTTACTACCGTTACTTAGTCTAGTCCAGTTTGATCAAAGTTGTTCACTGTCTTTTCTTGGTAGTTATAATCGTGGGAGGGTTATGGCGTTTGACCCGAGCGGCCGAAACGCTCGAATGTTCGCTATTGAGATACTGAGATAGTAAAAAAAAGTATTATTTATTTACCTGTACATAAATGTAGACATGTTTATTTCTCTATTCATTAGATTAATAGCATTTTAACGATTGATTCTGTAACTTCAATAATGAATGCAAACTTTACATTAAAAAACTTTTTTATTAAAGAATATTAATTTTCAATGTATTTTTAAGTAATTAATTTAAAATTGACCATTTCATCCGTTTCTATGCACAGTTCTTCTATTAAACACTTCTTGGACTTGGGGTATCCCTCCAATACAGCCTCTATTATATCTGTGGAGATTCTTTTGCGTTGCCTGTGGAAAAAGTAAAGGCAATGCTGTAAAAAACATTTTCTATACAAATTCTGCAGGAGAATAATGGGGAAATATTAAATCATTAGGCTTATGGTTGCTTGCAAATCCGAAAATCACTGATTTTCATTTGTAGTGATAATAATAAGACATTACATTTTGTACATGTATTTTCTCAACACACACACAAATCACGTCTTCATCCCTTACGGGGTAGACAGGGCCCGATGTATTTTCTACATACAAAAATAACATTGTTTTTCAAAGTAACACTATATAATTATCTAGGAAAAACCAATTTATTTTTGCGCGTGTTGAACTAAAAAATTTATAGAACTTTTCAGTTTATTTTAATAGCATACAATAATCAGATTTGAATTTGTAAGAAACCCTCAGTGTGCGAGTGAGTTTCCTATTTGTCTAGCCTTGTTCCTCTAGGAAAAGCCAGACTCTATTAGATGATCCTAATTCTCAATCCCAGGTCTTGAGCCATGACGAAGTCATTGCAATAACCAAAATTAAAAAAATATGTTTTAACTGCTCCTTCAAGGCCAGTGGTTTTATAATATGGCCATAAATTCATCATCTTTATTATGTCCTTTCAGATCTTAATTTGAGATAGCGACAGAATCTTTCCTTATTCCGGGTAAACACATCCTTTCTAAACACATGACGTCAATTCCATTGAAATTATTAAAAGAGACATAAAATTATAACATTTATTTAGAAGCCCTAAGTTTATAGCAATTTAATTATGACATTAGCATATTGATTACCCTTAAGGAGTAATTAAAATTAATATTCATTTTTTCGTGTGTTGTTCCGGGAAATTCTTGAGATCTTATGCAAACATTTAGTTCCTTATTATATTTTGTTTGTTTTGAGAAGTCAGGACATTTAAATTCTATCTTATCACAATCAGTTTGTAGTCAGTGTTTTATTTTAATGCAGTGAATTTCTGTCTTAATAGGATGTTTGTTTATCAAATCATGGCTTACATTCCAGGAAGGATAATGCAGATTTAAAAAAAAAAAACAGTGTAGTTCAACCTGTATGTAACCTAGCCTTTTAGACCAAGTATTGAGGGCTGGCTATGAATGAGTCAATCAGTCAACCAGTCAGGTTTTTCCTTTAATTTTAGATATTGATATTGTTCTCCATCTGTAATACTAATTGATTACCTGTATTCCTTCAACAATTTTCCATGCTGGCTCATAATAATGTTCTTCTCCTCAGTACTTATAACATTAGTGGAAGTGATCAACACTTTCAACTTTGTCTCAAAACCTTTTATTCTCTCTTTGAGCTCTTCTATCTGAGCCTTGGCAGAGTCTGTTGTGGGAGCTGATAACACTGTTTTAAGGTTCAATTCGGCCGCTTTTAGGGCATTTGTTTTTTCTAATAACACCTCAGTGAGAGACTTGAACTGTGCATCATAGTCTGAAAGAGAGTTAAATTAACATGAGGTGTAAAGGCAATAGGTTAACAGCGTAATATACTTCACGAATGTTTTTTGTACATGCATACTACATTTTAAGATAGACTGCACTTAAAAAACCTTTTTTTGTTGACATGGGTAGCTAACCGTGACATGGCAAGAATGTGCACGGAGTACGGAGACAAGTGTCATGAATTAGCAGCAATATAATGTACCTTCGGTGTCACCCTCTTCTACAACAATTTCCATTTGTATAGCAGCGTATACTTTCTGTTTGCCATATAATTTGCAACGAATCTTGCCATTTTCACTCAAGTAATCCAAAGCTTTTTGAATGGCAGATTTCGAGAAAGCACCTCGAAGATTCACAGTTACGTCTGCACACGAATATGGCCGATTAGTGTCCACTAAATATTTTAAAACAGCCTCATTGGCCATTATAGAATATTTAAGTAATAAAAATATCCAACAAAACAAGCGAAAACGAAAGTTTTCTCGAGATTCCGTTTGTTTACTTTGTTTGCAAAATGCCGCCAATAACAATTGACGTTTGTATTTTTTTTATGTGTTGTTAAAAGTTAAAGGCAAAGGCTCATAAAGTAAAGTCTTGATAGTCGATTTAATAAAATCATAATCTAGGAATCGTCGATTATTATCGTAATAAACTTAATTAGCGTTATAATGATACATTTTATTGAAATCCTTAATATTTCATTCTCGCATGATGCACACTGTCACATTAGTTTTTATCTAAAATTTAAAATCTGAATAACAAAACCATTAGCAGGATTACATTTGAATAATTTAGAATACTGGCTGGCGATATCAATACCTATACTTAATTTGCCGTTAATACAATATTGTCTAAAATATCTTAATCTAAGGGCACAGTATAGTAACAACTATTAACAAAGAATGTTTTTAATACTTTTCAGGGCCGTGACGCCACACCTTACTTGGAAAGAAACAGAGTTGGCCGCGATGCTATAGACTCGGCAGCCGCTCTCACTGACATGGGCAAGTATTTGTTCAGAGAGCGTCGGCTACCCGTCTACGACATCGCCGTTGCAATCACGAAGTGAGTACAATTACAATTCGGACACTGGTTTCATAATTAAAGCAGTTGGTGAAATGTCAACAGGCTTCCGAAATTCGATTTTTCGAGTTAGTTTCGTGCCTGTCTGCTCACTCTAATGATCATTAATTTGAGAGTGAAAAAGATGACACGATACGAACTTAGAGAATCAAATTTTGTAGTACTTAGTGATTAGATCATTAATATCTGTGGCCAGATTCAAAATTCGAATTTATTTAAATTTAGTAGTGCATTTGAATTAATTTGGCTGCACCGCTAATATACTGAGAAAAAAAGGTGTAAAAATATTAGCTAGTCGGTACCCTATAAGTATTTTAATTTATAGTTGACCCATGTCAGTAGGTACTCAGATAATGTTGGTCGGACATAATAAATTACCTAGTTAAAGGTTCTTTTAGCGATGGCATTGTTTTAGCTGATGGTCTAAAATAAAAGTCGACCAGTATGGTTTCCATAATTATTATAATCTTCTTACAATTTTACTGTCGATGTTTTTACGCTCTACAAATCTTCCAATTTCTTTTTACATTCAAGGACGTCAGGTGAGTAAATCTTTTGTTTTTAATTATGATTTGGCGCCATTATTATGATTTTAAATTTATTCGATAGCTGAAATTCTTTCTAGTTATACTAAAGTAAGAATAAAAGTAAATTACCTAGTTGAATGAAGATAAGTCAACCACATTTTACCAACAGATACGACATGTGCCGCCGACGCAAGGGTGGTCGCTGTACTAAAGGCACCGCTGGTAAATTGTTTACAAAAAGATCTTTATAAGGATTTTGCGATTGGTAACGAAGGCGCGGCATTAACAGCTTGCGAGTGAGATTAAACGCTTCATAATTTATGATTAAGAGGTAAAGGATTTGGTAATGGCGCTGAATGTAAGACCACGATAGATTAACATTAAGAGTTCTAGGTACGACCAGACGACAGTGCAATGTTTGTTACAGATTTATTGAGTTATGTTTTCATGCCCTTTCAGACTAGACATGTGCAGAAGGCAATACGCGAATGACGCGTGCAATAGAGGGACTGCAGGTAGCGTGGCAAAAACCTAAACGATCCTCCCAAAAGCACGCCTGATTCATTTAGTCCCTCACCTCTTTGTACACGTCACTTTGATCCATGTCACTTTGACCCACCCTACGTCACTCAGACCTACCTCAATCCGAGTCATGAGCACCTTGTGAATAATATTCTGTCTCTTCCGCAGCAGTCCATTCTTCTAGACACTTTTGTAAACGAGTACCTATTCAATTTGTTATTATGTATATTTTGTTTTATAGATCATGCGACTGTTCTGTAAGTAGTTTAGTTTCATTATGCATTTGTTTTTCAATGTTTCTTCACTCGCTATCATCGTAAATCTGTTCCATATGAATATTTTATGTTTACAGTCATAAATAAGCTGTATGCAAATTCAGCTGTTTTATTAACCAAGTATTCGTCATTTTACTACCTACTTCATTGTTTGACCTATAATAGCATGAAATGAAACGCCAGACTAAGTAGGAACTATATAATTAATTTAATCAGATATTTGTGTTTATAAATTTATATTTTGAATTTTCTGAACTAGCGTTGACTTGACAGTAGTGTGCTTTATAGTTCTGACTGACGGTATAAACAGAACAGACGTAAGTATACAAGTTTTCTGACTCTGAACTGACTGTTTCACTAAATAATCAAGAAAAGCAACAAAATTACTTTTTTAATTAAAAACTATACGTCTTTTGACCAAATCGCGAACTGCAACTGATCTTTAACATTTGACCCCTCGACATTTCAAAGATCACAGGGATACTCGTATCTTCTGCAACTACTTTAAGAAAGTTGCGTAAGGATGGGACCAGTCAGTCCACTTTACTTAAATGGCACGGGGTTATTGGGCATGCCACACATACACGCAAGTTAACATTGTAATTGATGCGAAATTAAATCCTCGATTTAGCTTCAGTTGTGGCTGTTGAGTCTTCAAATATCCACTTAGAGTCAATAACTGTACCTATGCTTTAAAAAAAATGACACGCAGTCGATGCGATATTAAAATCTCGATTTAACTACACTCATAATCGAAATTGTGCACATGCACGGCTTGGACAAATGAGCCCCCCTTTTCAAAGTGATGTCATATAGAAAAGAAAGGACGAAACTGACCATTTAAAAATTTACTTGTTTGTTGCTATCGATGGTGCAACGGACGAAAAAGGTTGAGACTTGAAAACATTACAACTTTGTGATTATTGGTTTGAATGCTGTGTGCTTGTATAATAATTATTTATAACCTGCTTGAGCTTTTGCATGACCTAACACTAACTTCTGAAACTTTGTTTGGCACTTAATTTTTAAGTATTTTAGTGTTCATGTATTAGTAAATTTAGTGATATTGTTTCTTCTATATGTTACCACACTTGAACATCATCATAATTAATTCACATTGTTTTTTTAGCTATACCTATGTAGTTAACTATTAAGTAATCTGAGCTTTTTATACATTATCTTTTTAAGTCCACCCGTATTCCCAATTCATGTCATACCTACTTATAGTATAAAAAAAACTCTTGCTGACTATAGTCAGAATTTTCAATGCTTTGCATCCATGGCCAGAAATAATTTTAAAAAATATAAACTTTTACGATTCCAAAATGGCAATAGTGTTCTTACATGCCATAGTCGGTGTTGCCATTTTATGCCTACGACAGTTATCTTGTTATGTGATATTGGCGCTAAAAAGAATCAAATATTAAAAAGTTTCGTTTCTAGGTTTCGCGTATGTCGGTGGCGCGTGCGTAGTGAACAAGCGATTGGAGAAGGTCAACTCTGTGGCCATTATTGAGGATACCGGTGGCTTTTCTGGAATTATCGTTGCCGCCCACGAAGTTGGACATTTGTAAGTATAAAAAAACACGTGATTTGATTTGATGCCTAATTAATTTTATAATACAAATAACAACAGAGACAGAGTAGAATAGTCGAAATCTTATATAAGTATTTATTAATGCTTCCATTTCCCTCAAGTAAACAAAGAACATTGACAATCACGGCTGTACCATTTCAAAACCTAGTAAGTCTCAAAAACTCAATTTTGGGATTTTTGCTTAAAACGTGGTTTTTAGCAAGTGCCTATAGGATATAGAAACATTTAGAGGCCTATCTCGCTCAACTTCAGAGATACGAGTACTGCAAAACCTAGTAAGTGCCCAAAAAAACGGGCTTTACCATTTCAAAACCTAGTATGGCACAAAACCATTTCAAAAACCTAGTATGGGACATGCACTTACTAGGTTTTGAAAAAGTCAGAGAGACTTACTAGGTTTTGATATGGTCAAACGAGTTTAATTGTAACTTTTTGGAAAGTAGTATGTGTTTGTTATTTGAAGTTACTAGGTTTTGTAAGTCAAATGTTATAGGTACGTTGTTCTTTATTTATTTTGACGCGTCAAGGTAGGCAGCACTGTGCTCCCGCGCCAACTCCATGCTATTGCGCTGGAGCTGTTTCGAACTCGTTTAAACGCGTCAGTCAGTTGCCTGCCAAGGTTGAGTGTGCTTGCACGTGTTATGTTAAAATTTTGCTAAAACGTGGCTAGTATAATCGATAGTACCACTGATGCCAAGTCCCGAAAAAATTTTTGGACCAATCTCCCTGTCAGTAGTAGGTAGTGCCATTGATTTGATAACAGACGACGGCCAAATTTCGGAAAATGATTAATATTATGGAAAGACCCTGGTGCTGCATTTTTTATTACATACATATATAAATACCGTCACGCCTCTTTCCCACAGGGGTTAGCAGAGACTACTTTGTTCCACTTGCTACGATCTTGACATACTTCTTTCGCTTCATCCACATTCATCAATCTCTTCATACATGCTCGTCGGTTTCGGATACTCCTGACCATTTTCCAAAACGTCACCTATTTGGTCTCGAAACGTCCGTCTAGGCCTTCCCCTCCCAACGTAACCATTCACACTCCCCATATAGATCTGTTTAGTTAGTCTACTTTCATTCATCCGCTCTACGTGACAAACCAACTAAGCATACTTTTTTCTATCCTAGTCACTATATCCTCTTTCACACCAGCACGTTCCCTTAGCACACTATTCCTTATTCTATCTTTCAGTGATACACCTTCCATACTTCTCAACGCTCTCATTTCTACTGCATTTATTCTACTTTCATGCTTCTTTTGCCATACCCAAGTCTCGCTACCGTACATTAATGTTGGAACAAGCACCCCTCTGTGGACAGCCAGACGCGCCTTCTTCGACACCTTCTCACTGCTCACAAAGGCGCGCAGTGCCCCATTCACCATGTCTCCTGCATTCACTCTTCTTTCAATATCACTTTCACACTTCCCATCTTTCGTAAACGCCGACCCCAGATATACAAACTCTTTTACCTGTTGGACTTTCTTACCCGCAATCACAATCTCACATTCTGTCATACTGTCGTCTTTTTCAAACACCATAACTTTCGTCTTGCTTACATTAACATTCATACCTTTCGTTTTCAATGCACCACATAAAATGTTAGCCATCATCTGCAACTCCTCCTCCGACGATGCCAACAACACTTGGTCGTCGGCGTATAGGAGGCATTTGATGGTTAACCCACTCATTCTTAGTCCAGTCATTCCCTTTCAAATCACTCAGGCATGTATCCATGAATAGGTTGAACAGCCACGGTGACGCAACACATCCCTGTCTAACACCTTTTTCAATGCTAAACCATTCAGCGTACGCCCCGTTTATCCTCACACAAGCACTAGAATCCTCATAGAGAGATTTTAGTGCTCGTAAAAGATTACTGTTCACCCCATGCATGGATAATGCTGACCACAACTCATTCCTCATCACTCTGTCATAAGCCTTCTCCAAGTCCACGAATAAACAGTATATTTTCTGGCCCTTGGCCATATACTTTTCGGTTATACACCGCAAGAAGACTTGATCCATGCATCCCATTCCCTTTCTAAAACCCGCCTGTACATCCTATATTTTCTCATCGGTCTCTTTCATAACTCTTTCAATCAGTACCTTTGCATACAGTTTGCCGACGACGCTGAGAAGGCTTATACCGCGGTAGTTTTTGTAGTCCAGTTGTGACCCCTTTCCTTTGTACAGCGGCACAATCACGGCCTTGCACCAATCAATCTTTATTTTTTGTAATAAATATTTTTTTTGTAATGAACAACTACTTAGCTGACTGGTTTGTTTTATTTAAATTGAAAAAAAGGTCCACATATTAAAACTTAAATGATTACATCTCTTAATCATGCCAAAGTGGCAACACATACTAGGTTTTGAAATTGATCGGATCACTATAGTTTTTATTTGAGTTCAATTTCAAAACCTAGTATGGCACATAAAACATGCAATATAGGTAATTAAGTGTATATATATATACCAGGATATTCGGCTTAATCTAATAAACCAAGAAAGTATCACTTTTGGAACGAATATTGCAAAATTTTGTACGGCTGAGACAAAACATGTTTTTTCGCTCTCCTGTAAAATTAGCTTAATGTCCCTTACTAGGTTTTGAAATGGTACAGCCGATCACAAGCATAGCCACCAAAAGATTTGTTTGCACGGTTTTAAACCTCTACCTTTTCGCGAGTGTAAAGAGGAAAAAAAAGAGTTCCTGCTGGCTGATCTTTACTGATAGGTGCAATTGCAACATTTATTATCATTTTTGAGTACTTACCTTATTTTTTTTTATTAGACTAGGAGCAGTGCACGACGGCAGTCCACCGCCATCCTACCTTGGCGGCCCGGGCGCCGAGAAATGTCGATGGGAAGATGGCTTCATCATGTCAGACCTTAGACACACGGAAAAAGGATTCCGCTGGTCGCCGTGCAGCGTGCAGAGCTTCCATCATTTTTTGAAGTAAATTATTAATGTTAATTAGTTATATTGACTTACCTAGTCGTGACAATTGTGTGACTAACGAAATTGCGAGTGGCATTCTAGCGCCATCTAGTATCGATTGGAAAAACTAATTTGATCATTCCTATGTCAGTCTTGTACCTAGCTAATACTGTTAAAGTTTTACTTTGTAACTTGGCTAAATACAATTACGCTTTAGACCAGGCATGCCAAACATGCCGCTCACTTAGTATTTTCCAGCGGCTTAAATAAATATTGAAAATAGCCAGATATGCCCAGATCATGGAATTACTAACACTGCGTGGCTTGTAGAAATCTTTTTAATCCCTTTGACTTACTTAATATTAGGTTTCGCCGCCTACTTAGTTTTCATGCTTTGGCCCACCAATGATTTTGAGTTTGACATGGCTGCCTTAGACACTTACCTACCCCCGTTATTCATAAAATGCTCTATAGGCTTCTGCTAAGTTAGCAATCGTTTGTCCTTATCTGTGAAAGGTAAATGTCAAAGTGACAGAAAAGGACAAACGATTGCTAAGTTAGTAGAAGCCTACAGAGCGTTTATAAATAAGGGGGTTACTCTACCTACATAAACAAAGTCCTGAGTGAATCTAAACCCAGTATCACACAATTCCAGCGGTGACACAGCGACGTGCCTGTACAACTCTCCGCACGAGGACGACTCCTTGCCGCGGGTGCTCCCCGGCCGTCTGTTGACGCTAGACGCGCAATGCCGCAAAGATCGAGGCACGAGGTAAGAGTTATCCACGTAGGTACGATAAGTAACGCCATCTACACTCCTCGCGGTAATTAAATTTCAAAAGTTGCCAAAAATGGCCGTATTACAATTTCGCAAATGTCATTTTGATTATGACGTTTTAGATGTCAATCGAAATATTTTTTAACCGGACACAAATGAGATCGTTCAGACAAGTACAAATTTCATCGTCATCTGAAGATTTACTGTTGTAGAACTATTACATTTAATTGGCAACACATAGGTAACTTGTTGAAATTTAACGTACCGCGATAAGTATAGTAGTGACAACGTGTAAAATCAAATATCGTGATGTAATAGGTAATTACGAACCACAAGGCAAGAGTTCACAAAGTACTATATCGAAGTAACGCCATCTAGTAGTGACGACGTCGAAAAGCTAAAAATGTCATCAAATACACGAGGCACAAGGCAAGATTATTATCCAAGCACGACAAGTAACGCCATCTAGTAATGACAACTTCATAAATTACAAGAACTTATACAAAACGTTGTTGTTACTTCTCCATTGCTTTCATTTGTATTTAATAAATGCATCTGCCTCTTTCTAGGATGAACAAAAAAAAAAAGAATTGTGCGCTCGCGTTCTAGACGAGCAGGTAGACCGAGTATTTAACTGTATTTTAAAACTGTGAACTGTGTTTCTTCTGTGTTAACGAATATGGGTTTTTGTTCACTACAATGTCCCGGTTGTCGTTTATATTTTTTGTACATGAATTATACTTATGTTCCTTTGCGTCTTCTTTCAGCGCATGCTTCAAAGATGAGAGAGTGTGCGCTCAACTGTTTTGTTTCGACGCTGCGAGCGGCTACTGCGTCGCTTACCGGCCGGCGGCCGAAGGGTCGCCGTGTGGGGACGGACAGGTAATCTGTCTCACCTTTAACCACATACCATAGACTACGAAAATATTACGATTTGTATTAAAACCAAGGGTGCACTTACTGTGTCGCCACAACTGAAATGTAGTGACGGGAAATCGAAACCGATTCAAAAGCACCGACGTTCCTCCGCCCCGCTATGATTGAAACGGTTTAAATGGAGCCACCGCCCTTCAAAATATCTTCGGATTTTCAAAATGTACGGAACAAATCTCGACGCTTCGGGTTCGGACATCGAAGTAGATAATTATGCATTTGCGTAATCTATGATTATATCTGATATCGGTGCCTTTAACCACTAAATATGAACAGCTTTATCCTGCTTGAGTTTGAGAAGATTAGTGTTTTATAGTATAAGTCTCCCAAAGAGCAAAAATCTGCTTACTGCTGATATTAGCCCATTTGAGTACAGTACCTGGCCATAAAGAGTGCACTTCGGTGTTTGGAAAGAGACAATTGGCGTCACGTAAGTAAGAGCGAGACGCTCTACGAAAAAGAAATTAGCCGAGGAGACCGATGTGCAATCTTTACGGCCGGGTACTGTACTAGAACTACCTATAATTTAGAATCTCAACACAGGGTTAAAATTTGTAGTGATACTAGCGCCACCTAGTACCGAATAGATGAACTGTTATGAGGAACGGGGAACTAATGGTGATTTCACTTTTGTTCATCCACAGTTTGGCATACATAAGGATCGCTTTCGAAGTTTCTAAACATTATTTTTATTACTTAGTTATTTCGAACTCTACAAAATTAAATATCCACTAAACTGAACAATTACAATTTGCCGTTGTATCCCCAGGTTTACTATAATTTTCTATGTATAATGAAATTTCGTTTTATGTTCCAGTACTGCATAAACGGTAGATGTATAACGGAACACGAAAACATTATACCGGATTATTCACAACACACGCCGAGCTACGTACGCCCAGAGACGAGCCCATTCTACGGTAACATTACCAGGTCGGTATCGCCATTGTTGAATTACCAATAGTAATTATTAATTACAGTAGGTAGTTAATAATTGATTGATTATTATCGTGAGAAAACTTGCGAAATGCCTAATATGGTTCTGATTTGTAATTTCACTATCAATTAATTACAAGAGTTAATTATGGTTTCAGCACGTATGTGCCAAATACTGGCGCTTTAACGAGTTATTTTATTATTTAAATGAAATTTGATATAATTACCAGTATTTTAAGTTAGGGTTAGGATTAACTAAGTTAAGTTTTCAAAGATACTCACAAAACTGACACAAAAAATGAGAACACAAACACACTCTCATTGAAGTCAGTATGTGTACAGGCACACACACGAAATACGTACTAATATGAATTATTTTACAATAGTTACGAAGAAACGACACAGCCTATCGTACCTAGCACTACGACGCCATACAAACAGTATTACTCGAGTTACAAGACTACAAAATCAATATATACTACAACGCCAACAACAGTATCAACAGAGAACCCATACAAATACTACTTTTACACTACAAGGAAACCGGAAAAGTTTACAGCAAAACCAACAACTGCAGTCCAATCAACTAGCATCAGTACATACCCACCATCTTTAAATAAATACTCGATATCAACGACAAGAAGTCCATACGATTTCCACGACTTTTTCTCGAGCACCCCGAAACAAGTTGAAAGAAGCGAACCGAAACACGGTTTCTATAGCAAAGATGACTTGCAAAACTTCTTCGGAAGATCAACTACTAAGAATCCTTACCCAGAAAAAGGCGTGCGGACAAGCTACAAGTTTGGTACACATTATTCACAAGCGAAATCAAGTGACAACTCCATAAGGCCAGATGCCAATGTCCAGCAAGTTCAAATAGAACCAGCGCGATTTCTGTTCTCTTACCAAAGGAATCTGACGAGTGGAGAGATTGTACGACAGTAGTGCCAAAATAACACTTGGTAAGGACACATGAAACATCATCTGGCAGCATTGGAGTCATTCTTCCGCCATCGGTGTTTCTGTTACATAGCCTGATCCTGATCATTGTGTCTTCTTTACATACTTTACTCTACTCATACATCTCCAATCGAACTACAAAATTACAATTATGTTCTTATGTTTTAATACATCTGTAATTTATTTAGGTTATCATTGATTACAGTTGTAATAAAATCAACAAATTGTAATTTTTCTTTAATCGTGTACATAATCACACATTGGACGCCACATTACATTTTGTCAATGCATACATGTTTATACATAACTTCTTTTCACATTTCCAACATATTGTGCCTGCAATACCGTGATTAAAATGTAAATAATTATCTAAAAATAACCCAATAAAAACTACTAAAACCGTTTATTGTTGATTAGAATAACTTACTCACAGATTGTAAATTGTAATTGCCTATTTGAAGTGTAAATAGTAATTTAGGCAGCTGTATATAAATATAAATTAGGTACTGGTTGTTTTACACCATAGCAGAGCATAAGACAAGTCTTGACATTACACCAGCCTTAAATTGTGTCAGTTTTTTTTTATTAACTCATGTTATGTGTTTCAGCAGCCGCCATTAACGAATCGAGCGGGCCGAACAATGAAGACTGCCTAGCTGGAATGCCAGAGACTATATTTATAGCCTATTATTAGGTCCACGACCTTATGTAGCCTACCAGGATAGTCCGTTTCCAGCCTCTAAGCTACATTACAGATTGTGAAACGTACGCATATCCCGTAGAATTGAATATTACTTGTGGTAATAATTTAATTAATTACTGTAAACCTTTAAATAAATGCAAGCAGAACAGCCTTTTTGCTCGCGTTTATTTTACTTTTAATTACAAATGGTAATAATTATTAATTAATATTCATCGGGTAATTACGGGATGGCGTTCGCGCGTTGTGTGTTAAATGTGTCTGAAGACAAAACTTTTGTGTGTGTCGGACACAGTTCTGTGTGTGATATTACATTGTGATTGTGTTATTATTAATAATGAAGTCTATAAGTACACTAGATTATAGTTTTGTAAAAACTGAATGAACGAATATTTTTTAAATCCGAAATAGGTCGGTTTTTGGATCATTGTAGGAATACTCCTTAGACTACCTTTTAAAAATGGTTGTTAAAAAAAATAGCCTCTTTTAAGGTTACATAAAAGAAACTGCCACGAAGTGCCTTTTATACAATTATTTTTAAGATCGATATTGAAATAAGTTTTATATGTATATGACTATTTTAAAAAAGTCTACACAGCGACTGGTTCGCGACCTCTGTAGTCTTCTCCAATTTTTTGGAGTGATTTAAAAAAACAAATGTTCCAAAATGTACATCACTAAACGCGAAATTACATTTTCTAATTTTAAGCATTTTCTTATAATAAAAATTATTTATGGCACCTAGTACTTTAAAAACAAAAGTTACCAATAGCATTAAATTAAAAAAAAAAAGTTTGTCTACGTCTAAAATCACAACACTTGCCGTGAACGATACATCACTACCTATTTATTATGTTCAAACTATTTATGTATACTTAATTTTTATTTTAGTTTCTGCCCAAATTGTTTAAATACTAAGAAAAAATAGAAAATAATGAAATTTACTTACGCTGTTTAATTTCAACCTTACCATACCTTTTAGCTGATGTTTTATTGAAATAAAAAGCGTTCAGAACAAAAGCGACCTTACAGTAAAGATTATAAGAGTTCATAATGGTTATTTACCTTTGTAGTGGACCCCACCGCCATCTAGTATCAAAGAGATGAACTACTATTTGGTACTTCTAACAAGTGAGGGCGTTGCTTTCTTCATCATATTAACTGTCATTAGAGATGCGTAAAATGTGTCACTTGAAAGATTATTGTCTGTGCTCCGTAAGTTCAGTTTAGTTAAAAAATGGCGGCATTGAAGACTTAATTTTTATCAATACGCGATTGCTAACATAGTTAAAAACAAACTCCCGAATAATTTATTTTGCTCTTCACTTTTAGAACTAATTTAGATTGTTTCAGTTGGCTTAACCTACACCTTGGCGTACAAAACAAATTTTGATTTTGCGAAAGAACGAGTTTCTTAGCTAGATCTATGTTCAGTCTCTGAACCACTGCACAAATACGCTGCTCAACTGGTTGAGCCCTTGGGAATTTAAATTTCCCATGGCACATCTATTTGTTCCATGGAGAAATTGTATGTAGCTAGGTACCCAAAACACAGTTTTTTTTTAATTTCCCAACTTTATAGGTTAGGTTAAGTTAGCTTTATAACAATCCTGAACAAGCAACAGTTTCAAGAGAAGAGTTGTGGTGGAGCCTCACCTTGGTACCCGGTGACAAGCGTAGTTGTGCCGTGAGTCAGAGAGGTTTCCCACGGAACAACTAGGTGTGCCACGGGGAATTTAAATTCCCAACGGCTCCACCAGTTGTGCCGTGGCTCAGAAGGGCTATGTTCGATATTTGAGATATTTCCCTCCCAAAAGCCCTTACACCAGGGATGTTACGGAGCTTCGACTCCGGTTCCGTTAAGTCGGAACTTCCGATTTTTATTACACCTTCGGTTCCGACACTTTTAAATCGAAGGTTTTAATCGGAGGTCGAAGCATAACATAGCGGCGGCGGCGGCCTGTGTCGACTGTTATGAACAGGTTCATACATGTCGCGCGGGGAATCCCCCCCGACTCCCACTACGTGCACTCTATCGTCAATTATCCGACCCTGCCTCCGACTCCGATTCCGACTCCGATAAAGCAAATTTAAAAACTCCGACTCCGCCTTCGGTTCCGATAAAACTACCTCCGTTACATCCCTGCCTTACACCATAAGAACAATATAAGTAGGTGCCAAATTATGCTGAAATTATTAGAGCAGTTAGTGGGAAGTTATTCAAGTCGATCAACTTTTTCTTGTCACTCGTTGCTTTGGTTCAATCATGCATTTATGGTCATCCACTAAGCATTTTATTACAATTATTAGTATGACACGATCTTTTAATAAACTGTAGGTAACAGTGGCGTGGCGTCCATAGAACTCGATTCCCACCGGCTTGCCTATTTTAAGGCAGTTAGGCATTTTTATTGTCCACAATTAGAGGAAAAGGCTAGTTAAATGCCCTTCGGCTTGCCTTCTGATATACTTGACGCCACGCCACTGGTAGGTAGGTACCATTTTTGTTCCCTCGCTAACAGGACAGAATATCAACAAGAAATAATTGATCCACCCCAAAATAATCATAAAGATCTATAAATAACTCAATAAAAACTATAGTCCTGTCCCAACACCATTTATTTTCCACATCTGATAATAAATATAAAAAATATCATGCTTCTTCATGGATACCTAGAAATAAAGTTATATAATTAAATACAACTAATATTGTGCAACGTTCACAATAAATGCGTAGAATGAACACAGTGTGCGCTGGCCTTTATAAGCTTAAAATGCTCCCACACTGGTGTTATAAAGTGTTGTTACAACTTTCTGTATGTCCGTACACAATTTGCGATACGCTATAAAACAATTCATAACACTAGTGAGAGCTCTGGTGAAAAAAAAGCTTGAGCTTTGCAGTAGATTGGTATCTAAAGTACTTACCTCAAGGTACAAATTACTTTAGTAAATAGTGTTTTAATTTTTAAGGCCAGCTATTTTGATAGTATTTATTGGAATTACAAAATAAAACTAATCAACATGATTTCAATAACATGTCCCAATGCTATTCTAGAACTACTGCGATTAAATTTAAGTAATAAATAATATTAAATATTATGCTCAATTAATAATTATGTATATATTTTTGTTCTAGATCATTTTGAAGTACTCAGAAACGTCATTCTTCCATACTTAAAAATCATTATACAAATTGTCCATAACTAAACGAATGCTTAAATGTCAACTGATGTCTCTGCGCGCAGTATTCAAATTAAGCGTTATTTGCTTAGTTTAAACATTGATATAACATAATTTCAAGTTGTTAAAAATAATGAAATAAATACACATAGGTGTAATCCATTAAGTTCCAAAATGAGTAAGCAAAGTGACCAAACATATCGTTACACCTTGACATAAAGCTAAGGTTTCTATCCAAGGACAATTTTACCAATAATGACGAGTACAAAACAGTTTTGATACATATCGGCCGTAGTACCGTTATATACATGACAATGACACCCCGAGGGTGGTGAAACAAAGAACGTCTCAGATCGCAGGAACTTGTCGCACGAGCCAAAGGCGAGGGCGGTAAACATGCGACCCGAGGCTTTCTTTATCACCGCCCGATGTGTGTACACAGTTTTAGGAAGTAGCGGGCGGTAAACTGCTAATTACAGCCCAGGGCGAGGTAAAAAATGCAACTTGACCCCAATCGGACCGTTGTTGCCTAAGGTGTACCAGCTAAAATGCTATTTTTCCCGTAAGGCCCTCTGCTGTGACTTGTCTTGTTCCGATTATGTTTGGACACTTCCGATATGTGGCACTATACATACAATCACTGTATACATAAACATAATCTAATTTTACTTTCTTAATCAAGTTGTTCAACAATTTAATATTATTTATCACTAAAATGTAGTAATTAACCAGATTTCACGGGCAACGGGCTAGCGGTGACGTTCTTGGCGAGCAATTTGACCAGCATAGCAGTCGAGAGCACGAATACTATGCCCGCCGGCATGAACTTCCGGCTGTTGTAGAATCTAGAAAAGATAAAATAACATTATATATAGTATGCATATACATATGCCTTAGCTACATTATTTTGGAAAAGAGCTGATAGAGTAAACTGCTGGACCTTTTTGGCTAAAAACCTCCGCAAGGAAACTGGCTTTAGAATGAATAAAACCTCGTCCAAGTCGCTCCATCCGCTTAAAACCACGCAGTGCACACACTCAGTCACAAACGCACGCACGCACGCACGCACACACACACACACACCAAACCAAAAAGTTTCGCGGACGGGGAAGGCATAACGCCCCCGTCTGGCTATGCCTCTGCACAGACTTAAGAACCAATAAGGCAACATACCTGTAACCCATAAGACCGCCTAAAGCAGTAGTCGTTCCAAGCATAAGACCGTAGTTAGTGGGGTCTTTGCTAATTTGGTAAGCGCCCATACCTGTAAACAAAAGCATACCTAGTTAGTTAGAAATTAAAATGTATATTGTTCATTTAGCGCTGTTTTAGTTTCGTCCAGTCCTTGTATCTGCTTATCTGTCTGTATTAAATAGACATTTTATTCGGAAACTCATTTTGTGAGAACTCAGAATACGACGCCCCCCTCGTCCCAACTCAACTACGACAGAAATAAAAGTAACAATGAAATCTTTGGTGGACTTTTTAATTATAAGTGGATATATAATCAAATAACTGAACTACAACATTATTAATGACGAGTGGGAACATTGTGCTTGCTTTATTAACCAATTTATTAATTTACCTACATAAACCGCTCGTCGCGCCCCTCCTTAGGATCACCCTACGCCAGTGGCGTAACTATAGGGTGGCAGAGGTGGCAAAATGCCAGGGGCCCCTAGCTATACGGGGCCCCGAACTGGCTTGGTTTAGAGCACAGAAGGGACGCTGCCACACTTCTTTATATTGAGGAAGGAGCCCCATCGGACGAATTTGCCGCGGGCCTCAGACGTTATAGTTACGCCACCACCCTACGCCCCACTGGGAACCCCTGATCTAGAGGCTCAAACATTCCGTTTTGATTAAAATAACTTACACAAAATGGAGCCGAAGATAACACCAGCGCCAAGAGATGGGATCGATCCTGAAGAATAAAAAGCAAAAATTAGTTACTGCACAGCACTACTCTCAAAATCGAAGTTCGTTTCATACTGTCCCTCTTACTCCTCTATAAATGACTGATGATATTAAGATGGCTGACTTAATACCAATATGTGTACAGGTGGAAAACTTAAGTAAATTATCTGTACCTCTAGTGTAAGTTTTTGCATATAAAAACGTCTCGAACGCGTTCTCGTAAACGTCTCAATTACTATGGAATAATTGGCAGCGCCACTTGCGGATCGAAACGGCAACAAACTGTTCGCATAGTATTGGACATTTTAACGCAAACGCGTTCGAGAAGTATTTTGTGACCGAAAACCTACACGAAGCATACTGTTGTATGTGTGAGTAATGTGTGCGAATAGACAAATTGACGTTCCAAATTAGAAAAATGACTTAAGTCCCATTTCAGTTCTGTACTGGTTCTGTACACTACTACATACAACAGATCATAATCATCTTAAGTTTTTTACGAATAGATGACTTATGTGCTTGCATAAGACAGAGGCAGTCTGCCTTCATGACGTCGGTGTGTTTAGTAAGTTTATAGAACAAGGAAGGTAAACAAGCAAGTAGAGCTGATGGTAAGCAATCGACTCTACCAATGGGCATCAGCCAGTCTCGGGGACTAAGATAAAAATACTTTGTGTGCCAGAAATTTTACCGGCTGTCCTCTCTCCATGCTGGAACACAGCAGCGTAAGCAATGCTGTTTGGCACCACAAGCTAAATTTTATAGTTTTTATCAAACCTCCGTTTTCTGTTTCTAGGTCTTGTCAGCCACAGGGCAGTTTCTTGGCAAAACGTTGTTCACAATATCTAACAATAGGTAATACACATCTACAGTAAAAACGGTTGTGTTGATTTGAAAAAGGTAATAACCTTAGCAAATAAATGCTACTTCAATCTCTGTTTATCGGTTTTCCTTGACAAACAATTATAATAGCTTATCCCTACTAATATTATAAATGCGAAAGTAACTCTGTCTATTACGATTTCACACTGAACCCATTCAGTTGAAATCTACTATATAAAAATAAGTCGGGTTTTCCTTCCTGACGCTGTAACTCCAGAACGCACGAACCGATTTCCACGGTTTTGCATTCGTTGGAAAGGTCTCGGGCTCCGTGAGGTTTATTTATAGCAAAGAAAATTCAGGAAAAATTTCAGGCAGAACAAAGTTCGCCGGGTCAGCTAGTTTGGTATAGAGATAGTTTAAGGACATATGATAGTTTTTATCCTGGAAAATCGTGATAAGCGAATTCTGCGCAGACGAGATGGGGGCAACAGCTAGTACTACACTGCATAAGTAAACAATAAAATAAAATGTACCAGCAAACTTCTTACTATTGGCTAACATAGTGAGGGTGAATTTTTGATTAAGAATGAAATTCCTCAGCATCGGGTACCCTGAACCAGGAGATTTCAAGGCATTAACACTGCGCCCAATCACCCAATTCATGAATGAGGTGGTAAAAGCGATGGAATAGAGCAGAGGAGGAGTAATTACACAAAACATCCAGGGATGGGTTGGTGTATCCATAGGGACCCATAGACTAAAATAAGACAAGAGGGTGAATTTGCACTTTGCATTATACCTTACTACCAAAATGTTGTTACTAATTTACAAAAAACATGAGCTTGTTTATCAGACATTTGTTTATTTCAAAATATTATTAAATTAATAAAAGGATGCGCCCAACGATGAATGTCTTATAAATTTATCACTTTTAAATTTTTTAAACTTTTTTAAACCAACTCATAATTTTATCATGTCGGCAACACTGCTAGTATTTGTGTAAAAAGACCCTAACATAGGGGTCAATTTTTTTTTTAATATTGGTAGTAGTGGTTGCTAACCTAAAGTAAATGGTTGCCGTAAGGAAAAATGTTGAAGTTGAACAAATCATCAGCAGTAGGTAACACCCGTTTTAATAATAAAACAGTAGAATGTTTAGTAGCAGCTAACACCTCAGTAATAAAGCAGACATTGGCATAACATTATTTTGATTAAGATAACAATGGTAAATCAAAACTTGAATGGTCATTGTGATTGCTAGGTAGGTACATATTTAATTATCAACATAAATTATGATGACATTATAGGTAGTAGGTATAAGGATAACAATATACTATTGCATGGAATTTTAGTAAAGGAAAACAGGACTATGCTTGTAGTCATCGCAAAACAGACATAGAATTACCTAACCAGTAAATTTTCACAATTAATATAATATGACCTTTTTTTTTATTCCACTTCTGTCATAGTTATTGTTCTATTACCATGTTGCGATTCTTTGGCGATGACCTGTCCGGGCTATGTTTATTAGTCAAGCATTCAGGAAAATTATGTTTTGCACAAACAAAACTTAAGTTATTCAAGAATACAGAGAATTTGTACCAAGTCTTAGTCACTAAAATATGAACAGTAAACAGTTAAATTACTTTATAAAAACCAAACAACTATTCTTCAATTAGTACTTCACTTCTAGTTCTTCAGTTTTTATTTAAGTAAATAAGTTGATTACTAACCTGCTTTTGCGTAACCCATAATGCCGCCCGCGGCTACGGTCGCGGCGTACGCAAAGCCAAAGATGTCAACACCCATGTTTCTAATTTTATTTATTTGCGTTTTAGTGGTTCGACAATTTTAGTTTTGATTATCTTATCAAGTCTATAAGCAGCTACAATGACCACTATTATTTCAAAATTGTCAAGCGAAGTGAGTGAAGGAAATTCTTGCACGATATTTTGATGGCGACTTTGACAGTCACTGTCAAAGGTATAACTTAGTGCTATTTGAGCTACTGTTATACACACTTTAACTTAAGCACTGCTAGAAAACACCGAGACGATTATAGCTCAGCTCGTTATTTAATTTATGTTTCACGACGTCTCTGTGCTGAATAAGATATCAACTTTACGTCAAGGCACTAAGTCTTATAGTTTATTACAATTGAATTTCTAATTCGTATTCATTACCTTCTTTAGCTCTAGCTTACTGGAGTCAAGATCAAACGTCAAAATCCAAAATCAGTTTTCAAAATTCCATAAAAAATAATGAAAATTATCCGAATATATGTAAGCCAAACCACCCAAACCCAATGTGAAAATTTCAGGATATCCGATAATATGTAAATCCCGCCATTATAATGCACACACACAAAATTTCGTCATAATTCGTTATCAAATACGTCATTCTTATTTCTTTCTCGGCTTAAAGTTACGAGTTTCACTGTACAAGGCCGCCGTTTAGTTGTTCAGTGCTGACGAGAGCGTTCGGTCGCCTAGCTGTTGCTTAAAAAACGTCCGTTCGTTTTTCAGTTTTCTTTTTTTTTAAGTGGTTAAGACCGGCAACCTTGGTGCGGGAAGGCCGCGAGTTTTTCGTACATTGACTAAATCTATTCGGTCACGATGTTGAAGAGTGCGTCTAAAGTGACAATAAACACGGGGAACGTGCTTAACTTGATTGATATCAAGAAGAAGGCTGGGCAGAATGTTACTGAAGAGGTTAGTATTAAGTATCCATTCATTAATAAAATACATTTCAAAGTGATTAATCACTTTTGTTGTATTACCAATAAATAACAAGAATAAGGCAAGTTTGTTTTTAATAACTGGAAAGCCATTGGCTGTATTGATCTACACCACTGGTTTCCAAAGTTAGCTGATCTGTAACTTAGGTATCTACAAAGCAGCAAGTTCAGAAATCATTCAGCTTGTCAGATTAAAAATGAGTTGAGGAATTCTTTTGTGACTAGATTTTTGGACCACAGTTAACTGGGAATTGTTGATAAATATAATAGAGTTACAGGTGAACACAATTAAATTGCCTTTAATAGCCTAACTTGCTATTACTAATTGAAGCAACAATGGTTTACCTTAATAATTTAAATTAATTTCTTTTTGTTAGCCAAGTACACTATTAAAACCGTTTACAAAAAAAAAACTTGTGACTGAGTAAAATATAAATATTGCTCATTCAAATTTACTTATGACTCATTTTCTCATTTTATATGCATAATGTTGATAATATATAAATTTAACCTTGTAAGTCCTAGCATACTTAAGTACATGTCAATAGTAAGAAAATCTGCTAAAGACTGCTAATACTCTATGAAGTACAAATTGGTAAAAAAAATTAGCATGAATTATGTGTAAGAAGAGCGGCTTTGAAAATAAGTCTACATGATTTTTTTTTTCCAGAATTTGACTATTTTGGGTTTTTCTTACTCAAATTCGTTTACCCTATTGATTCTTGTACAAGAAAAAATGTGTTCTAAAACTTCAGTTCCTGTTTATCCCTTTTCGTTCATCATTTTTTTATATGTATCAAACATGACAAGCAGGAAAAAGAACACAGTAAAATCTGAGCCACATTTTTTCTTTATAAGGTAAACAATTTCTGGAACAAAACTTCATGTAGACTTTTTTTTAAAAACACTTGCAAACCCAAGACTAGAACTCGCCATGTAAAATGTTAAAAAAAGTTGGGACTTTGTAGTGGGAAGTAGGCAAGTTCTGTGTCAAATTTCTAACCATAGTTAAGTTTTTTTATCTAAGCATGAGATTCATCAAGTTACATTAATGGTGCTCTTTCACAATCAGTTCTAAAATTATTGTCAAAAAGTCACCTCCCTCAACACATAAAAAAAAATTGAACCATAAAGCATAAAGTAGTGTAGGAGCCAGTAACAACAATATTAACCAATGATTTTAATGTATCTTTGATGGGTTTTCTGCTAAATACACATCAAAATCGTTGGTTATGGTTAAAGGAACTTAGTACAACTCACACTATGTGTTTGCTATGACAGGGACAATTCAAAAAATGGCACATCCCTGTAATTCTTTGTAAAATTTATCATTCAGGTGACCAAAATAAAAGGTCGGACTTCTGGTATATTTAAGTGTTGGTTAGCAGAAGGATGACTTTGCACATTCTTAGGTCTATTTTAAGCAATGATCACACTGTTGTGAAATAGTTACTAACATATTGCTGACTAAGCTTCTGATGGTTAAAATTACCTATTTATTAATAAGGATATTTAAGACATTTAACACTTCAATATAGATAATTTGTGTTTTTTTTTGACAGCTGCAGATTATTCCTAAACATAACAGAATTCTTTACATACATCTAAATCTTGGGAGCTGTAATTAGACATTGTAAATGAACACAAGGAGAGAGGCCCTATTTACATTCACTTTACTCTGGAAAATGATAACAGATGATGTTTTTTGTTTCTTGGGCCAAACAAATGCATTGCATATTTAGGGCGACAGAGAGAGGAACCTCCTGACTGTCTATTTACTATTCTATCAACAATTACACTATACTATTTCTCATTGCTAGATTTATTTTCATCATAAAGAGAGCTCTTTTTATATGTAACAAGTTTTTTTTTGATGATGGGTTTTGCTTTACTTCCAGTGGCTAATTAGTCTTAAATTAGATAGGTGTGTAGAAGTGCGATGACAGTCGGATAATAAAGTATGTACTATCAAGCTAACTGATATCTGACCATAGAACATTATACACATCACATTATACATCGAAGCCATTTTCCTTGCTAATTTGATGTAATGTTGTGAAATGCCATTACAACAGTCACTGTGAAAAGGTTCTGTGATGGGCTAGGAATAAATTTGTTGTATAGTGCTGTCAGTGTTAAAACTTAGCTTTGAGTAAAACTGATTTTTATTTGTGAAACTAGTTTGAAAAAATAGATAGCTGGGTAGAAATATTTTTTCATGTGAACATGAAAAAGTTCTGTTGGAAACGGTACTGTACTATATCAAAATTAAACATCAATTGTGCTACTGGAAGTGATCAAAATATACTTGATGGTTATTTGAAATGAATAGTTTAAATAAGTAATAGTACTCAAGCTCTTAAGCTTTTAAAAACACTTAATTCAGAGTTATTCAAGAAAACCAAACATTGAATTGATAAGTATACTTGTTTTTCTGATTTTTCCATTTCTATGTACACTCAAGGATTTGCTCAATAGTTAGTACCTGAGTGGGTCAAGGGCATAAAAAATAAGTATATTACCAAGACGTCAATAATTATTTGTGTCACAAGGGAGCAAAATGATTTATTTACGGCGGGGGCGCTACATTGAATCCAGAGCGTAATGAGGTATTCAAGTGTTACAGTTTGACAACAAAAATAATGCTCCACGATGTACCTGCGCAGTAGACCAATTTTAGTAGCGCGGGAAATTACGATACACCAATGATAAAATAGAATTCTACGCGCGCTAAACTCTGGCGCTGTTATTGGTCGATCGATTTCGTACCAACATGGCGGCCGGGCCGTGCGCCAATGCCGCCATAGATTATTTACACGTTCGGCTACCATCGGAAACTGGTATGCGCGTCTCTGCGCAAACGAATACTGCCGATGAGCATTATATTTGTTGTCAAACTGTAACGCCCAAGATGAAAATAATTTTGCTCCCGAGCGGCTCATACAACTTTTCACACGGAACGTTCAAAAACTTGAAATACCTATAATAAAATATAATCCCCGAGCTTCCCAAACGTGTAGCGGGCGAAAGTATTTTTCAGTAAGTTATAATATACCTAATATAATACTTACGTACCGACGAATAAAAAAATCTTAAACTGTTGAGGTTTTTTTTATTTACACTATTTGATTTATAAAACAGTTAATTTATTCGATTATTTAATTATTATAGAACCCAAATAAACATTTGTTTCTTTTTTACGGAAATTAAGTGTGCCCACCCTAACTCTTAATTAAGTGTAGCTCGTTAATTTAAAACAGGCCTTACTAGCTGAAATAGCGCTAACTGAACAAAAAGCTTTTCAATTTTACAAAAATTAAATCAACAACCTAAACGCTCTATCGGAGCGTAGGTATTTATTTCAAAAAATAAGCCTAGTTTCCATACTGCTCAATTTATTTACTGTGATATTACATACTGTACATCAGTATCATCAGTATCGTATTTTATGTTATGTACGAGTAATAAATAACTATAAGTGAGTAAGTACTTAGTTATAATAATTTATGAATAAGTATTCATTGCATGAGTATCCTTAGTTAATTAATCAGTACAACGCCTATCATTATTCAATTACTATAAATATAATATAATACATTGAATATAAAACCAATAGAGGGGAAATACTATTACATTTATTTGTTTAAAAAAAAGACTGACTGGCCGCTCTACGTCGATCTGAGCATCTTTAGACCGACCGCTTAAATGAGTCTTCGCCCTCGCGGTGCCGACGCGCGGGGTGCGACGACAAAGGGGCCTGAGCTTAGCTGCTTAGATGAGTTACTCGCTAATCCTGCCGCTAAGTAGCAGTGTTTGCTCTGCTGTGTTCCGGTGCGGAGAGTAAGACAGCCGGGGAAATTACGGGCACAAGAGGCATTTCATCTTAATCCTCTAGGTTGGCAACGCATCTGCAATCCCTCCGGGTTTGCGGGTGTCTATGGGCAGTGGGGATCACTTACCATCAGGTGACCCACTTGCTCGTTTGCCTTCCTATTCACATTAAAAAAAAACAAAAAAAAAAAAAGACCTCTGTGCGGGCGGCAGGCGCGCTACCCGCCCGCACCTCTCTCGGTCCCCTTTGTCGTCCTACCCCGCGCCCCTGTGCCGCGCGGGCGAGGGCTCATTTAAGCGGTCGGACTATAGTGTCAGATTTCACACAAAAAATCTATATAAAGTTTATGTAAACGTCTCAATGACTATAGCTTTTTTTTAATATTAAAGCCGACAAACGGGCATGTGGTTCACCTGATGTTGTTATCACTGCCGCAAATAGACACCAAGATACCATTCAGACTGAACAACATTGAGTTTTGTTTCTGTATCTTTTTGATTTCTTGTCCAACACATGCCTATGAGGAAAATATGACATAAATACCTAGGTACAATAGTTTTCCTCAAGCAGGTATTCTGTCCAAGTCTATGTATAGTTAGTGTCAGGCAATTTAACTACAAATCACAAAATAAATTGCTAAAATAGTTCCCATACCTGGTATGGCATACCATCAACTCATAAAATTATATGGTGAGTATGAAGTTCTCAAAACGCACTGGGCCTGCGTGGGAACTATAGCCCAAGGCCTCTCATTCTGAGAGGAGGCCTGTGCCCAGCAGTGGGACGTACTTTATAGGCCGGTAAGGCTGAAGAGACCACCGCTTGGTTTGTTCACAAATGTCAGGTGGATGGCAGATTTAAAGAAGATTTAACCATTATCTTTTCGTATTTACGTACTTACTGATAAAATACAAAGAGACTTACTGACAACGTACTCGTATCTATCAAGTGGATAATTGTTCAGTTAATTGACATGCATTAACTATCGTTAACAGCGGTTGCTACAAAAGGACCTATTTCCATTTTCTGTCTCGTTTAATTTAAACTTTGGAGCTATTTTATTAAGCCTGAATTAGCGTTGCTACTTGCTACAATCAAAATGGCGGGATTGCTACAAAAGTAGCTTAGGTATGTGGCTTTGAGCCTCTGGCTGGTGTAGGTTTTGACATGGCAAAACGCCTCTGAAGCAAACGTCTCAGTTATTATGAAAAAATTCGGCATTTGAGACGTTCTTTTCGACGACAACCCTACGTCATAGACGAAATTGTCAATTAGAGTGGTAATAAGAGCTGTTCAGTTGTGACAACACGTCAGTCTTTTTCGACTTGGGTACACCATACTAACAGAATTAAATTCCCGATTGTTTTTCCTTTATATTCTACATGAAACAAAGTCATTTAAGTCATTAGGATTTTGATTATATAATTACTTTCGGTTTTTATTAAAATTAAACTAGTCTGATTCACTTTGTCGCAACGACTAAGCACTAACTTTTTATATGGGTCATAATAGTTGTTTGTTCAACTTTATTTTCCCTATAGACCTTCGGCTGAACCAAATTCGACAAAAAACGACGCTGAAAAAGTACGAAAAGAAGGCGCTACATTTGACTTAATGACATGTCATAAATTGTCTATAACCAGCGGACAATCGAGACTCTTCTAACAGTTCTAACGATCCCTCATTTGTTCAGTTCTGATAAGTAGTTTAGGAGCTATGAGGGAACAGATGAACTAACATACATATTACCTACAGTAGAATCCGTTTAATATGACTCGAATATACAGGCCTTACTTATTACATATCATTTTTATTTTTATTTAATATGCTATGTTTCTCTATTAAAATAAATGTGTATCTAAAAAAACAGGAGGTTGTTTATTTTCTCAAAATGCTTTGTAAGACGTCCGCTTAGTACCTATGATTTGTGATTTCCTTTCGATGTCATTATAAACGGATTCCACTGTACCTACATACATACATAGCCAGTCAAAATCATAACCCTCCTTTGGCTTTGGCGTTGTCGGGTAAAAAATCAAGTTGGTTGTTTATTTTTCCCGTGGCGTACAGAAAACACATATACCTATGTGAAATGAAAATACCACTCGAAAGTGGTATAAATCAGCTTATATCTTCTAAATTACAGCTCTTATCAAAGTTTTGACTAGTTCACAAGATTATAGAGCTTTAAGCATCTTCTAAGCTACTCGTATTTCAAATCCAACACAATTTTTCACCACTTTCAAGTGGTATTTTCTCATAAATATGTGCTTTCAGAAATCGGGCCCAATAGCCCGTCACGTTTTTTTTAGTGTGCCAAGTTATTTCTCATTTAGACATAACATAGAATCTTTCAGCCACAAACACGGGTGCGATTGCGGAAGTGACCATATCACACCAGCGATGTTTACATTGACGGTTGACTAAACATTATCACTTCATTTGTGCAAGGAAGCACTTAGCGACGAGAGTTGCCTTTAGTTTATTTTTACATGCTACAAGTTCAGCGAGTTCTGTACGGGGCAACGTGTGCACTGTGTGCTTATTACGCACACTAATGTAACGCCTTTAACGATGGACTGCATTCTGACTGCAAAGTAACTGCCGACATTTTCGACAGTTCCATTGCTGTCTGTACAACTGCACGTTAACTGTGATTGAACTGAGGCAGACGATAGCTGCAGTCCCGTTGCAGTCGAAATGCAGTTCGTCCGTCTAAATTGTTACATTCTTATACACACTGTCAGTTAGCGAAACCAAACCTCTTGTGGCCAAGGGGTCATCTGTCAATAATTCTTCGTTCAAATACTGCTCGTTACTTTAGCGTAATATAATATTATTAAATGATGATTTTAAAATTATTACTTCAAGGCTTTTACTTTGACGGAATCAATGACGGTGCAAAATTAGAATTACGTATCTTTTTTAATGTCAGTGACTCATTCAGTTCACATTACGTTACGTTAACCAACATTTATTTTAAGTAGGTTTTTAAACTTATTCACTTTATGATACCACGATATCTATAACTGCGTTTATCAACCGTAGCAACCTTTTTGCACGCGTATCTTGGTATCATGACGTAATCTTCAAGGCCTCTGCACACCATGGGGCCATCCGTCTGCAACGTGACTGCAACTTAACTGCAACTGCCGACTGGCCCATAAATTTCCTGTTGCAGTTCTATTACAATCGGTACAATACACGCTGACACGATTCAAATGTATG
Organism: Pandemis corylana; assembly: GCA_949127965.1. Classification (NCBI taxonomy): domain Eukaryota; kingdom Metazoa; phylum Arthropoda; class Insecta; order Lepidoptera; family Tortricidae; genus Pandemis; species Pandemis corylana. The sequence continues at coordinate 6,370,535 of OX421871.1, forward strand.
AGCGGACAGCTAGCAGTTGCAGTTACAACGCAGTCGAGGTGCAGTCTGTAAAGGCCTAGCTGTTGCCATGATATGACGCTGGCTTTGATATGTAGAGCAACTTTAAGCAACTGATGCGACACAATGCCTTCATTTTATGCTCCTCAAGCAAAAACGAATGGTAATCTCAAATAAAATGCTGATTGATTTCGTTGAGTAGTGGAAAATTTGGTCCGAGTGGTATTTTTAAATTGTATTTTCACAAGTATGATTTAAAAAATCGGGCCTGTATCATTAATTTAAGTAACACTGCAGGTCTCAGCGCCCCCCGAGGGCGGCTCGCCCCCCACTTTGAAAATACCTGAACTATATCTTTATTCAGTCTCTTCCAATCTTTAGTCTTCCATGCTGGTCTGGTAGCAAAGAAAAAACATAGAGTGTACCAGTTGCTTCTCTACCCGCGCAGATAGTAAAAGCCCATCGAGGGAATGGGCGATTATAATAGGAATCATGTTATAGGCGATGAGGCTAGCAACCCATCACTATTTTGATTCCATTTTCCACCTATACGCCCACAATCTTGCTAAATGTGGCCTGTAGGTACCTGTTACCTTAGGCTCTGTCTACCCCGTAAGGGATAAAGACGTGATTTGTGTGTGTGTGTTCCAATCTTTGTGGCATTCAGATTTCATAGCCATCCTATTTCTTTACAGTTATCAGAGAGCATCAAGCTGACCCTATCAGAATGGGGCTCTCAGAACGGTGTCAAACTGCAAAACGGATCAGCTTCACTTGACGAACAAGCTCGCACCTCCCGTCAGCATTCAGACTATGTGGTCGTCTCCACGTCGACTCCTGAAGCAATAGTCAAGATTACGAGACCCCATGACGACGTGCAAAACAAAATGGCGGAGGAGGAAAGGAAAAATCTGAAGATTGGTGTTAAGATATTTATTAATGAGGACAGCATGACGGCGTTGAGGGAATGCTTGGAAAATGGTAAGTATTACTATTAGAAAAGCCGGGGTAGTGTGGTGGTTTGACCTCTCAAGCAGAGGGTCGTGGGTTCGAATCCCGGGCTCGCACTTCTGAGTTTTTCGGAATTTATACGCGAAATTACATTTGAAATGTACCATGAGCTTTTCGGTGAAGGAAAACATAGTGTGGTAACGCGCATACATCTGGGAAGCAATTCAATGGTGTGTTTGAAGTTCCCAATCCGCATTGGGCCGGCGTGGGAACTATAGCCCAAGCCCTCCAATGTTGAGAGGTAGCCCGTGCCCAGGTAATAATGAGGAATACACTTATTTTTTGGAAATAAATGAGTAGCTACGTAACTAGAAACAATATAATTAAACTCTCGTTCGACACGATGTACAAAATACTACAAAATAAACGTTTTAACGCACGATATATATATTATAGGTCGAGGTCGAGGACAACGCTTCTAGTGAAGTTTTAGACTAAAATAAAATCTCGAATACGTGGATAAATTGGCAGCGCCTCTTGCGTATCGAAATGGCAACAAACTGTTCTCATAGTATTTGACGTTTTAACCAAAAACTTGCACTAACCGTTCCTGTTTATTTTCGATCTTATACTTGTAAAAATAAATACAATCTTTAGTTCCCCGTTCGTCATAACAGTTCGTCTATTCGGTACTAGGTGGCGCTAGTATCCAGCCCGATTTTTGAAAGCACATGTGTGAAAATATCACTCGAAAGTAGTATAAATCTGTTTATATCTTCAAAACTACAGCTCTAATCGAAATTTTGGCTAGTTCACAAGATTAATGAGAGCCGTAAGTATCTAAGCTACTCGTATTTCAAATTCAGTGCATTTTTTCCCACTTTCGAGTGGTATTTTCACACATGTGCTTTCAAAAATCACCCCCCAAATCCATTTAGTAGTTTTTACGTGAAAGAGTAACAAACATCCATCCATCCATGCATCCATCCATTCATACTTACAAACTTTCGCGTTTATAATATTAGTAGGATTCTATTTAGGTATTATAGTTCTAGTTACCCGGCCATAAAGATTGCACATAGGTCTTCTCGGCTGATTTCGGCTTCGTAGAGCGTTGTCTCGCTCTAACTTCGTGGCGCCAATGTCTCTTTCCAAAGGCCAAAGTGTAAGTACGGCCGGGTAATGTATTTTCTACCTGTGACCCGTAGGCTTATTACCTAACTCGCTCGCAATCGCCATCATGTTCATTTTGACAGTTCTTGTATGAATGTGACAGCTAGCTGATTCCGATGCCAACTGTCAGCCCATACACGAACTGTCAAAATGAACACGATGGCGATTGCGAGCGAGTTAGGTAATAAGCCTACAGGAACTCACTGGTTGATTGTAATTAAATTACGACATACTTTGTTAAATCCGTTCTCATTTTCTTTACTATTTTGTATGATAGGAGGAATAGGTATATTTGTACCAAAATTGCACAATTTAATTAAAATTGCCAAGTCATGCTTATTACTAATAAGTGAATTAGTGAAATGACGAAATAATGTTCAAAATTACTAAATGTGGGACTAAATTAATAAGAAAACGCCAATTTAGTCACCGAACTATATATTTCGTTCTCTACATCACGTTACGTCGAAATCTTACCGCTAACTGAATCTAAAACTAAATTCTAACATTACGTCACCTCATTCTTCAAATCGAACACTCTCACTCTTATATCATCCGTCTCATTCAAACCCTCTTACGTTCTATTCCACATAAATATCGGGTGGCATTCACGATTTTGGTAAAATGACTGGCACATGAGGTTCTATCCTAGACCTTTAGACTGGCAACGCATCTGCATTCCTCTAGTATTGCGGGTGTCCATGGGTGGTGGTGCTCGCTTGCCATCAGGTGACCAACTTGCTCGTTTTCCTTCATTGTCGTGTAAAAAAAGGGACGAACTTTCTCACATGTCACGTATCGAAAAAAAATCTTAACAAACTGTCAAACTTTAAAGTCTGTTAGCATAAAATATCGAACACCTTGACCTTTTTTTAGCTACTTAAGAATCACTATGTCATTCCGGAAGACCAACAGCGGACGGAACATCGATAAAAATGTTATCACTATCACCTACATTATAAATGTTAAGCCCATATGGAACCTTGTCTTAATGAGGCGATAACTTTCGTTTGAAAAACACGTTGATACATTGACAATGTTAATAATGACAGGGTTCCAGTTCGAACTTGTGCTTCTGTGTCATGAGGCCTTGACACGATAATTTTTATTCACATGATTGCACACGTTATGAATTATACAGATTAGATAAGTGAGCATAATGAAATAGATAAAGTTACATACAAACAGTACATATAAAACAATACATGGACGGGAATAAATATTTGAACATATGATTTAAAAAGGACCTAATTTTAAGTTTAAAGTTTACGCTACGCAAGTTGCTGTTTTTCTCTCTGTTTGCTTGACAGAGGGCTAAAAGTCCAGACATGTAGAAATTATAGGAAAAATCCTGTCCTCAAGTAATCCTTCATGAGGCTGGCTTCAATTTTGGCTGAAGGGGCTTTGCATCCCATGCCTCAGAATTAAAAAAAAACTTCGAGCGTGAAAGAGTAACAAATATACAGACATCTCAGAAAATTTTGCATTTCTAATATTAGTAGGGTAACATACACTCATATATCACGTCTTTATCCCTTACGGGGTAGACGGACCTTTAGGCCACGTTTAGCATGATTGTGGGCGTATATAGGTGGAAAGGGGAATCAAAATAGTGATTGATGAGTTGCTAGCCGCTTCGCCTATAACATGATTCCTAAGATCTTCGATTAGTAGGATGAAGTATTTGATATAGCATCTTCTGTCGTACTAAATAAGGCTTCAATTAATTTGTTGATGTCATCATAGAAGTATTGTCGTATCTTTAGAGGATATGTCGGTGGCAAATGAAATCCCAAGAACAGCGAAATAGTTATAATTAATGCAAACAGATTGTTACTTTAACAGAGGTCGTAGGGCAAGTGAATGACACGAACAATTTTTGACACTTGAGGCATTAACGCCTGATAAAACTGGTTGGCAATAACGCGCGGCTATGATGATGCTGGGCTCCGTGATGAAGGCTTTAGCCTGAACATGCTCCCGGCCGTTGAAAGTATGCTTTCAACACTGAAGCTCCTCCGCCGTCGGCAGTTTGCACAACCGCACTAGAGAGCGACGCACGATGCCTCTGGTAGTGGTGACGTCTGCTACTCGAGCCACTCCATCCGTCCCGGTGATGAGGCGCTGAACGCGGCCGAGAGTCCAAGCAAGGGGAGGAACGTTATCTTCCGCTAACAGCACCATATCTCCAATATTCAATGTTGCGCTGCTTGCTTTCCACTTTGTCCTTTGCTGTAGCTCTGACACGTATTCTTTCTGCCACCTTCGCCAAAAGTGCTGCCGCATCTTCTCAACTCGTTCGTAGCGCTTTAGCTGGTTTTGGCTGAGGTTTTCGAGATCGGGTGGTGATGGAGACGTCAACGGTCTCCCTATGATAAAGTGTCCGGGAGAGAGGGATAATAGGTCATTGGGACATGATGATAGTGGGCATAAGGGACGACTATTCAATATTGCCTCCACTTGCGCAAACAAAGTGGAAATTTCTTCGAATGTGAGATGGCTGTTTCCAATGACGCGTTTGACGTGATGCTTTGCCGACTTAACGCCGGCTTCCCAAATGCCACCGAAATGAGGAGAATAAGCCGGTATGAACATAAACTTAATTGATTGTTGACTTGCAAAATCAGATAGAGGCAAGTGACTGTGTTTTAAAAACGATCCTATCTCCTTTGCGGCGGCCACAAAATTACCTCCATTATCGCACATTATTTCCATTGGTTTGCCTCTGCGCGAAATAAAGCGCCTCAGTGACATTATAAACGCGTCCTTAGTTAGATCACTGACAGCTTCTAGATGAATGCATTTATAGCGTAGGCAGACAAATAGGCATAAGTAACACTTGATCAACCTACTTCCGCGACCCTTACGGTTTACTATATAAAATGGTCCAGCAAAGTCTAGGCCAACGGATAAGAACGGATAGTCTGCATTTACACGTTGGGGTGGTAGGTTACCCATTTTAGGTTGCAACGTTGCACCTCGCAAACGCCTACATAGCACACAACCGTGGACCGTTCGCCGAGCAAGATGACGCCCGTTTACTGGCCATACTGTTTCCCTTACTGCTGCTAACAACAGCTGCGGGCCGGCATGCATATGACTAATGTGTTCCCGCGCAAATAGTAGTTTGGTCAACTTGTGTGAAGCGTGAAGCAAAATGGGGTGCTTCTTTTCGAACGAATAGCCTGATGACTCTAGACGCCCGCCCACGCGAATTACTTTCTCCTTATCTAAAAATGGAGACAATGATAACAGTTTGCTTTTGCTAGCCAAGGGTTTTCCGTGCGAGAGCAACACGTATTCGTTCGAAAATGATTGCCTCTGAGCAATGACGCATAGTGCGTGAAATGATTGGCGCAGCTCGTCAGCTGACAAAATTCCTACTCGTTTATTGTTTTTGTTTTTAAGATTGAATCCGAACCTTTGAATGTACGCTACTGTTCTTTGAAGCCTACTCAAAGATGAATACTTATCGAAGTCTATAACTGACTCTTCTATGGCCGCAGAATGCGCTCTTATTTCGGGTAAAAATTCTAACTGGATGGCCTTAAAGGTTGGCCATTCAGTTTCTCCCTTCAGTAAAAACATTGGTCCAGTCCACCACAGAGACATGGACGGAAGCTGCTTGGCGCTTACACCCCTGGAGATTAGATCAGCGGGGTTCAAATCGGTAGGTACGTATCGCCATGCTAAAGGCGAGGTTAATTCTGTTATTTCACTAATTCGGTTGGCCACGAATGTTTTAAGCCTTGTAACGTCACCCTTGATCCATGCGAGAACCACACTTGAGTCACACCAATGAACCCTTTTATTCGGCTGATACCGCAAAGATTCGAGTACCGACTTAGTGAGCCTCGCGGCGAGCAAGGCTGCGCATAACTCTAAGCGCGGGATAGTGCTTGGTTTCAATGGAGCTACTTTAGATTTGGCACACAATAACTTAACCGTGACTTCATTACTATGGCTTATAGTTTTCATATACACGCAGGCGCCATATGCAATTTGTGAAGCATCGCTAAATGAATGTAATTCTATAGTTTTAGGAGAATCGCCCAGCACTAACCTTGGCACTTGCAAATTGGCCAAATATTTCACATTTTGATAAAATTTGGTCCAACTAGCCGCAATCTCCTCCGGTACGGGCTGATCCCAATCTAGTTTTTCTTTCCAAAGGTTTTGTAGCATTATCTTAGGTACGATTACTATCGGGCTCAGGATACCTAACGGGTCAAATATTTTGAATGAATTTGACATAATAGATCTTTTCGATATCTGTTTGTGCCGGACTTCGTCCTGCTTTATGGGAAAGTGTAGAGTATCACTGTTGGGGTTCCACCCCAGGCCGAGAGTGCTAGCAGACTCGCTAATTGTTAAATTGTCTTGTTTAGTAACATTAATTTTGTCTAACATTGATTGACAGTTAGTCTTATATTTTCTAAGATTGAAACATCCCGAACTTAAGGCCTTTGAGACTGAATTACGTATGTAGATTAATTGTTGTAAATCATTAGCACCCGTTATTAGATCATCGACGTAAAAATCTTTTTGAATTATGGTTTTAATAAGCTCTTCATTTTGTTCCTCTCCTAATTGCCATAGACATCTTGTACTTAAGTAGCTCGCGCTCGCGGTGCCGTAGGTTAATGTGTTCAATACCAATGTTTGAATCGGCTGACGCTCGTTTTCTCGCCATAGAATAAGTTGTAGATGCCTATCATCTTTATCGACCAACACCTGGCGATACATTTTTTCTATGTCCCCCGTAAGTAGATATTTGTACTGCCTAGCACGTATAAGGATGGAAAAAAGAGAGTCTTGAACGTTTGGGCCTACCAACAGAATGTCATTAAGTGAATAACCTGACGTGGAGGGCGCCGAGCCGTCGAAAACTACGCGGAGCTTAGTAGACTCGCTTTCTTGTTTGAAGACAGGATGATGACATAGGTAGTAACATGGTATAGAATCAAAGTTGTGATTGTCTTGTGCAAATGATAGATGTCGCATTTCAGCATACTCAGTAATGAATTTAGTGTATTGTGTTTTAAGATCAAAGTTTCGTTTTAGCCGCCTTTCTAACCCAATAAAGCGTGCCCTTGCAATATTGTAAGTATCACCTAAGCAATCAGCTGATTCCTTTAAAGGTAATTTTACGCAAAATCTACCTTCCACGGTCCTAGTCGTAGTGGCACGAAAATGGGTTTCGCATTGACTTTCACCTTCGTTCATGATCATAGCTTTTGGAACCTCTTCCAATTCCCAAAATTTTGTAATGATTTTTTCGATACTTTCATTATTTGACCTTGACGTTATTACGTGGTTGCAATGTGTCTCTTTACCATACACACTTGCATTAATAGGACCAGATATTATCCAGCCTAATTGTGAATTTCTTATATTGGGAGTATTGATTCCCAGTGAATACTGCTCGTCACCTAGAATATTCCAGAACAGATCGGCGCCTATGAGTACATCAATAGGGCCCGGCTGGTTGAACGTTGGGTCAGCCAGCTGAATGTGCTCCGGCCATTTAAAAGAGCTGACATCTATACGAGTCTTCGGCAAATGACCCGTCACTTGTTTTAGGACAAGGCTTGATGCTATTACACTAAAATTGTTATTTATTGAACTAATTTTAATTTGACAGCTTTCAGTTACATGGTTCGATATCGTATTGCCTATCCCGATTACCTTTAGTATGTTAATGGGTGTCGATTGTAATGATAGCTTGATTTTTAGAGATTCAGTGATGAAAGTTGATTGACTACCGCAATCTAACAAAGCGCGAACCTTGACCTTTTGCTGACCAAGTGGATTCGATACTTCTATCATTGCAGTTGACAATAATACTTGATTTGAAATTTGCTTTGCATAGTTAGCAGTTACTTCCTCTTCATTGTATGTGTTGGCATGGTTGCTTGTTGAGCATGCTGGATTGTGCAGTAAAGAATTGTGACGCTGGTTGCAGCCGCGCTCGCGGCACGGACCCATGCGGCACGCGCTTGCGGCGTGGCCTTGCCTTAGGCAGTTAACACATAACTTGTATTTAGTCACGTCCAGCATTCTCTCATCAATCCCCTTAGCCCTAAATGTTGGACAATCATAGATTCTATGGCACTCATTGCAAATGATGCACGCAAAAGAGCCTGATTTTGTGTGATAATTGCTGCTATTGGTTGCAAATGCCTTTATAGTATCATTGTTGTGTGGCTGCCTAGCATTGCGATAATAATTGTTAGATGGTTGCTTAGAATGGTAATGATTGTTAGAAGGCTGCTTGAAATGATAATTGTTAGCAGGCGTCGGCCGCGCGGAAGGCATGGGAGGCATGTTATTGTTGTCCGACCGGCCGCTGCGGCTTAAAGATTCAAGTACATCTGCGCGGTCTGTTAAAAACTTGTTAAATTGCTCTAATGTAGTAACGTCGCCGTCTAAAGTATTGCGGTGTTCCTCCCATTTTAATAGCGTGTTATTGTCTAACTTGCCTGCTAACATGAACACTATAAGCGCGTCCCACTTATCCGTTGGCTGGCCTAGACTAGCAAGAGCGCGCAAGTTCTTTGATACATGGTCAACCAAAAACCTTAAGGATCGGTCCGATTCCCGTGGAATCTGTCTGATGTTTAACAATGACGTTAAATGGTGATTGATTAACATTCTTTTATTGTTGTATCGATTGCACAGTAGTGTCCACGCTTCAGTATAATTTTTAGCAGACACTTCTAAGTTTGAAATGATTCGAGCGGCGTCGCCCTGTAGGTATGAAATTAAATAATGAAACTTGTTTACTTCTGGCACGCGCTCGTTTCGGTGTATTAATTTGTCGAACGTATCATGAAACTCTAACCAATGGAAATAAGAGCCATCAAATTTAGCAATTTGTATTTGCGGTAATTTTAAACCAATTTCTTGTCTTAGATGTGAATCGTCCATACAACATGACGTATTGTGACAAGAGTTGCGCCTTTGGTCTAACTCACTTCTTTTTTGAAAAACTTCAATTAAATGTTTTGCTGTGGCTATGCTTGTTATGATTTCCCTTTCGATACTATCGCGTTCATCAATTTCAGCCGAAATATTAGACGGGCTCAACACCTCTATCTCATTTTGCAAGTCATCGAACCTTACCGACAGTGCCTCGAATTTAGCTAATTTCAAAGTTAATTCCGTCAATTCAACGTTATTTAATTCACTTTCACTAGTAATTTCTCTTAAATAATTTTTGAATTTAGTTATTTGTCCTTTAGCGGACGATCTTTTTGTTAATAATTCGCTGTAGCGTTTATCATCTGTTGTAATATTGTTCGGCATTGTAGGTAGGTAACGAAAAATCAAAATTTAAGTTTAAACTAATAAATGAAATAGTATGGCTCACGTTCCTCGTTCCGGTGTCACTTGCCGTTTGGGAACCCGACGGCGCGCGCACAGCTGATCCACGGTCCGCGGGGCAATGACCTCGGGCGCCGGGTCGCGCGCAGGTTGTAGGTTATTCGCGAGGCGTTGACGGCTGGAATAGTCGGCAAAGCTTATGTTAAACACAATTAATGATTTATTTGATCTAACCGATGCTTAAATTTAAAGAATAATGATTTTTTATCTTTCCGAAAACAGAGCCGTGATTGGCTTGATTTAGCTAGATTAGCCAGTAATTATGACAACTTGTAATGTTATTCCACGTTTGCTACCGTGGATGAAGGGCTATTCTGCAAGCAACCCAGCGGCAAGCCTAGTATTGCCCACACAACTAGCCCCTTGCTGAGCCCTGGATACCTTGCTCACCAGCAGCTATTAAACTGTGGTCTTCTGCAAGGCGGAGGTACTACCCCAGACGGGCTGCTCGATTCGAGCGGCGTAAACCGCTGTGCCCTACCTCTCTGAAAATGCCTTATAAGGTACTAGCTACGTACCTACTGACTAAATTGTATAAATACAGTAAAAGTGTTGGTACCTAGTTAATTGATATTGATACCTAGGTATTGATAAAAATAAATGAAAAGCAATTACGTTTTTTTTGTTTTAAATGATTTGTTAAACCAATTTTAAGTTTAAGTTTAATGCTAATGGAATTTATAAATTTACACTATTTTATTTTTTATTTTTATGTTTAAGGTAGTTTTAATTTCTGATGCAATCTATTCCGCAAATTCTGGAAAATCTTGGCCACTGGGCACAATTTACTACGTTGATTTACACAAATGAATGCAAATATTAAATAATTGAGACGGATTTAGTAGGTAATAGGACAATTATGCGAACTTGGAGTTAAGGAAGAACACTTATCTTTGGGCGACCGTGCCGCTTCTCGATGTGGTACTTTAGCTGTAGCACTGCTCGATTTTAATTCCAGTCCTCCACAAGGTGGTACCCGTGACTTTAGTTCGCCGCTGCAAGGCTCCAACTCTTGATAGGATCTTCTCGCAAATTGTTGATAGTTAATTCGATTGATTCTGGCTTCTTCGATTACTGTTGTTTTTCGGATTTTCTTGCGGATTCTGATTAGTTCCCCTCATGGGCCACCATGTCGTATCTTTAGAGGATATGTCGGTGGCAAATGAAATCCCAAGAACAGCGAAATAGTTATAATTAATGCAAACAGATTGTTACTTTAACAGAGGTCGTAGGGCAAGTGAATGACACGAACAATTTTTGACACTTGAGGCATTAACGCCTGATAAAACTGGTTGGCAATAACGCGCGGCTATGATGATGCTGGGCTCCGTGATGAAGGCTTTAGCCTGAACAAGTATATCGGTCGATAATAGTCTATTATTATAAAATCACGTCATATTTATAAAACCGATAAGAAACCGTAAAATATTATTTGTCAGTGCAAAATCGATACCTTTGATCGATTGTATCAATTCGATGTAATCTATTGTTATAGAAACCTATTGAGATAGTTTTATTTCCGCGTTTAGAAGGTATAAAACAGCCTAGTGTGAGTAGGATTCGCTCTTAAAATTACAGGTTCTACAACTGTTCAGCTTGCATAGTATCACGGATCAGTAAAAAAAATTTTGCAAATTGGTCGCCAAGGGCTCTTTTACATATCTTTTTTTAAACTACCAGCGCATTCGGAAAGACCATCATTGCCAAGAAGAATTCGCCGCAAGAAACTTGGCAGAAAGTCATGTATTCAAAATAAAATACATTAAGCTACTACAATACTTAAATTCTACTTAGGGATATATAAGGTCCCCGAGCCTTAGAGAGCCAGTTAATATAGTATATAGGACGGTGCAGCTATGCGCCAACAGATGGAGCTGTACGAGTTTTAAACTTAGTACCGAAGTGTCGCTCTATAAAGCATTTGTGCGACCAGTTTAAATTGTATGATGCGAATTGCATAGCATGTCTTAAAAAAGTAACTGTTTTGCAAGTTCAATATAAAGTTTGGCGTACATAGAACAGTGGGCTTATTACTTAACTCGCTCGCAATCGCCATCGTGTTCGTTTTGACAGTTCTTGTATGAATGTGAGAGCTAGCTGATTCCGATGTCAATTGTCACATTTGTCACCCCAGACATGAACTGTCAAAATGAACACGATGGCGATTGCGAGCGAGTTAGGTAATAAGTCTAGTAGTTTCATTCAGTTACCAGTAGTCCATTCTCAAACAGCAACTATTGCTAAAACAATTGTTAGGTATATACATAACCTAACAATTGTTTTTTGTTCTTGATACCCTATGGACCTACATTAAAGTGGATGACGTAGGTATGGCAAAATGTTTGATAACCAAGCGTGTCAGTTTTTGTATACGTCATTGGCGAACTTCAGTTAATAATAATGTACTCGTATATTCAATATTTAACATTTACGAGTCGGGAATAAAGTGTAAACTATAGCTTAAAAGACAGTTACCTAATTTTCTAAATGTTACTGAAAATTAGAACACAGAAAAATCCGAAAAGTAAAGCTATAGCCGGGAATCGAACCCGGATCCTCACACAGACAGGAAATCGACTTATATTATGTGCTAACCTATGTCGCTTATCGCTTAACCACTAGAGGTAGCCGCGGGTCGAGCGCCTGCCTCGTTCCAAGGCGGTGCGAGTAGAGACGCTGCCTAAGACGTTGAGGCAGTGTCTCCACTTGCGCGGCCTCGGTTCGAGGCAGCCGCTCGACCCGAGGCTGCCTCTAGTGGATAAGCACCTTATGAGCAACCTATGACCCCAACCCACTTTATCGTATGGATGCCTATTGTGGATTTGCCTGAACCTAATGTATGTGATATTTCTGAGAATAGATTGTTATTGTTTATTAGTTACTTGTTTTTAACAAATGGTTTTGGAGACAATTTTATAAACACTTGCCAAAAAAATTGACGTCATCTTCCTCTAAAGTAAAGCGTCGTGGCTGTGGTACTCTCAAGGGCGCTCGTCTCAATCAGGTCAGTCCATGGATGGTGGATGGATATATATATATTATATATATAATATATATATATGTTATTAATTAAGTATGGTTGTCTGTTGCCTAGTACCCATAGTACAGGCTTTGCTTAGTCGAGGACTAGGTAAAGCGGTGTTAAAATTTATATTTATCTATCTATTCGTGATTAAACTTGCAGGAAGGTCTCTATGTTTGCTGTTATTGATAATTTAGACATATACAATAATAATGTATGAGTATAAAACATTGTCCTGCATGAATATCATGATATGATATACTGATAACAGTTCAGTCGGTATTTCTAATTTTATAACATCAGTTTTATTTTATACTAGCTTTTGCGCGACTTCTGTTTATCGCCATCCCGCGGGAACTATGCAATTTTCCGGGATAAAAAGTAGCCTATAACCTGGCCGGAGATTTTCCTGACAGATTAGTAAAGTTTTCACGTTGGAACGTGTTCTGTTGTCGATTCCAACTATCCCCAGCCAATTTTTTTTAAATATATTGCTTGTACAGACTTTCGACCTTCTTCAGCTTTATTACATGTATAAATGGCGGTTACATTTGATGGAAAAAGAATTGTCACGTCCATGTTATCTATTAGATCCTGATGATAAACTGAAGTGTTATTCATCGATTTACTAAAATATTATTACATTACTACCCTTGCAGCCTAGTTGTTAGATCTACGGCTTCTTTAGGTCCCCGGGACACAAAAAACCCCGCCACCGGCATATTTACTGTAGTTTTCATACATTTTGTATGAACTCGCCGCACACGGTCGACGCCGGTGGCTGCCACAAACAGAAAATTATAACACATATAAAAATCCGAAAAGTAAAGCTATGGCCGGGAATCGAACCCGGACCCTCACACAGGCAGGAAATCGACCTATAAGCTAACCTATGTCGCTTATCGCTTAACCACTAGAGGCAGCCGCGGGTCGAGCGCTTGCCTCGCTCCAAGGCCGCGCGAGTAGACACGCTGGACCTTTAAGTAGAAGAATGTGTGTTCGAATTCAGATTGACATTAGCATACTTTTTATAACCGAAAATTACTAGTTCAGGCGGGATAGCGATAAACAATTTGACTGTAAGCCACGACTGATCTGACAAAGTAGAAAGAAATCTGACGAGTCATTATTCTATGTGAGTGGTCAGATTGCGTCATTAAGACCAATTTATAAATACAGTTTATTTCAATAACACACAAATTCGTCTTCGTTCGCCATTCGCAATGAGAGAGAACCATAGACAAAAGTTTTGTTATAAAATTAATCCTACATTTATTTGCTATTATTAATTGTTATTCTTTTTTTTCAGTGATCGCAGCCCTTCACACCGACTACATAGACAACGTGATACTAGCTTACAACCCGGATGTGCTCTACAAAGATGACGATCCGAAAAAGGAAGATACAGTCAACTACTCTAACAAGGCATCGCCTATCTCACTCGGCAGTAACGTAGGTGAGTCGGGTGTGGTCAGTACGACCCATAATGTCAATTTCCTTGTAAAAAAACATAGCATGTAGATGACAGCCGTGACTATACGCTAGGTTTCAATTTGTTGTAATGGTTCATGTATTTGATACTAGGTGGCGCTAGGGTCAGTGCAACAACTTCTTTGTTTTAGACTCGCGGTGTTCACTCATGATGGTGATGTGACATTACTTATATACGTGTGTAATTAATTATAGTGATTAAAAAAAGTAGTGACGTGTTTGTCTTAGTGTCAGGGCGATATCATTTACTGTGCAACGAATTAGATATAGACCGTAAGCTCTCAGTATACAATTTGGGTACCGTTTCGGGTACTATCGGCCGCCAATTCAAGTGTCAAACCCATAAGAGTGAGTGAAACAGCGAGACAAACCCGAAGGGCATTCTGAGAGCTCTCGGACTCTACGCAAATAATGATCTCCAATTCCATTTTACAGAACACTTGAATCGGCGGCCAATAGTACCTTTACCGAACACACCGACTACTATCACGATCTAGTCAAATAATCACGCTATCGATTATAATTTCGATTATCGAGCGGTGATCACGGAATTTTATATCATTACACCCTTTTTCCTTATTACATTTCAGGTAAGATCTCGACGTCAGAAGTAGATGCGGACAATGAAGCAGACGCTCGTAAATGTGAAGCCATGTTGCCAGGAATCAAAGTGCTTTGGGGAGTGCTGGAAGAATATGTTAAAAATTGTAAGATTTCAAGTATTTTTGAGACTGATAAGGCTCAGTTTGTAACTGCTTATGTATGACCCAGAAGCAAGGGAAAAAACAAGCGCAAAAAATATATCAGATCAATTTTAAGAGAATCTGTATAATTTTCTTTGGACCCTAAAAGCCCAACCCCCTTATTAATAAACGCTCTATAGGCTTCTGCTAACTTAGCAATCGTTTGTCCTTGTCTGTCACTTTGACATTTACCTTTCACACATAAGGACAAACGATTGCTAACAGAAGCCTACAGAGCGTTTATGAATAAGTGGGCATGTCTAGTAGCTAATTTGTTAGAAACACTGCAAAAAATAGTAGCAGTAGTAACGAATCTCACTTAGTTATTTGACCATTCCAGGCCGAGTGAACCAACTAGGTGTGGCTGACGTCGGCGGTGGTTGTCTCTACAAGCTCCACGCGTGGGCGAAAGTCAAGCCGGCCATCGCCCAAATCAACTTGGCCTCTTGTTGTGTCGTCCCACCGTCACTACACGCCTTCTGTCGCGCCAATGACGTTCAATTACTCACGCACGCTGACCCACCAGGTAACTATGTTGTCCTACCGGCAAAAAGTAACTTTTACCTACTAGCGCCATCTAGTAGCAAGAACGAAAAGGTGATATAACTTCGCGTCTTTTACATCTTCGCGCTGTCCGCCAGATAACTATGTCATCCTAATCCTACCGATAAATTTTAAAATTTACTTATGGATAACTAACGCCATCTAGTAGCAGCTAAGTAAAGGGAACAAAACTAGTGAATTTCGCGTCCTTTGCATCATTCACCAATAATATTTGCGACGAATTTGATAAGCATATTGTCACTTTGGACTACTAGTTCCATCTGTTAGTAAGAAAGGGAATCAACCTGATGTGCTGCATCAGCCCGCAGTCGCTACAATATGTTCTGTCTCGCCAACGTTAATAAAAAAAAAATGTTAATCCTGGTCACAGCACCAACTTTTAACACCCATTATAACCTGTCTCTTTTTTGTTTCAGATCTACTCTCCCTAGCAGCTGTGAAGACCCTTTCAGACGCAGGCGTCGGTTGCAACAATCTTGATTGGTGTGCGAGATACCAAGTGCACATAAAATGTAGGGGCGTGTTAGCATTAAAGGGCTATGTGTGTAAGGCCACGCTCGACAAAGAGGTTAAATAAATAAGGCTGGTTGCATGGTCCGTAAAATAAAAAATAAAAAATTCAACGGACCTAATTGACTTACGAGTAAGTGTTAAGACGATAATTTAAAATGCGGGCGTGGAGGTAAATAGTTCTTTGGGGCGCAAGCGCAACTTTAGAAAAATTGGGAATGGTTGAAATTAGCGCCATCTACAAGCACTCCCGTGAACTACCTCTGAAGTACTTACCAGGGTTGTATTTATTGGCGACGTGTCTGCCTTAAAAGTATTCTACAGATGAGAATTGAGTTATTTGCTGCAAGATTAAGAATAATGGTCACAAAATAGTGTTTAGAATTGGAACTATTATAAAAAGTAACATGGAACAGGAAAAAAGAGATAGAATAGCCTAAATGTGTGGCTTGATGATCATAGAATATACCTGCCTAAAACGAAAATGAACACAGTAATTACTCTGACTTAGTATTGTGTCCCAACAACTAATAACTGCGCTTTTTGTAAAGTGACTCCGAGGCCCGATTTTTTGGAAAATCCTGCTTTTGTTACTTACTTATTTTTACCACTTTCGTGTGCTTTCAAAAATCGGCCCTCTGTTAGTAATTCTAACTATAGTTGAGTCAATTTGCGACTCTACTACTCGGGCTGCTACTGCTATCTAGAGCGTGCTGTGGGGGACGCCAGGATAGGTTGCGCCTATAAAACACGTTGCGTCTCCTCGCTGCCTACCGTCACTTAAGCTACCCTGCCCACTGCACGCCTCTGACTTACTGATCGCGTATAAAGTTCTTTTCAACCTTTTCTTCCGTGCTATAGCCGAAACAAAAAACGTAGAAATATTCAGTGCTATCAAATCGTTTCTACACCGATGATGGGTTTAGGGTCGTAAGGACTAGGGCTTAAAATGCCTATTTCCACAAAACGCCGTAATTTTATAATGTCCTTTTTGAACAATGCCCTGGTGGTAAGCAGTCTTGGTTGCGCGATCGTCAATTATAGCAGAATGTTGTAGTTGCACAATGACTAGGATTTGGACCATTTTACATGCTTAGACATTATCAACGTGACCTGACGAAAATTAAACCTTTTTCTCACATAGTCGTTAGGACTCTAAACACCCGATGTTAACGATTATTGAGCCATAGATTCGTCTGAAAGTGCGAACGCTGCTCGTAGCGTGTTGCTATCCCTTTCTTTCACGTTTATAGCTTACGCATGAGTGTGAAGGAATGCTCGTATTGTTACGTTACGGCCCCGCTATAACTATGAGCGACAGGTGGCGCGACAAGCGTTTTTTGTATTCATTGCGTGTGACGCCAGGTGACCACTGCGGGAAGTGTTTCAACCGCGCAATGAACATAGAAGTGGCTAGTCGTGACGGTTAACGCATCTCTGCTACGTTTTCTAATTCAGACTGAAGAAAAGGCAGACAGTGTATACAATTTGTGATATTATAAATTTTGGTATTGGTTAATTGAATTTAAAATGGTGCAAAAATTAATATTATCTACGTACCAAATCACGGAAAGAGGAACCGGTGACGCGATTAGGCTTTTTTCTGTTTGCGTGTACTGTAAGGTGACCACTGTGACCAATGAGCGGCGAGTGTGAATGCGTAATGAAAGGAAAAACGCTTGTCGCGCCGCCCGTCGCGCGTGATCGTGACCAGATTGGCCAAGCCATAAGACCGCGATAGAATTTGATCGCCGCGTGTATCTTTTACGCTTTTAGCCTTAGCCTTATTTTACATTCGTGTGCAATTATAACACTAATATTCATTTGTCTTCAACGCAAAGCTGTTCAAAAAATCGGAATGCAAACTTTTTAATATAATTTAGCCTTGTTGGTTACTTTGCATTTTTAAATAGACGTTACTAAAATTGAAATGAAACTGAAAGTGTTCTAAATTGGCCCTGGACAAACTAGGTGGAAAGAGTTACTTGGAATTCTATATGGAAAAGACACAACTGTTTGTCGGCTGGATAAAATAGTTTCTCTGGTCTCAACTCATTGGGAATTAAGATTGGCTAAAACAGGATCGAAACAATTGAATAAAGCTTTGTAGATGCATTATTGTGATAAGTTATGAGTTAAAAAAAATGTGTAAATGGAACTTGTTTCCAAATTAAGAATACGTAGCGTTTTACTGAGAGAACTAAACAAAGGCGTACGTATTGGTTATAGCGGAAGCGGCTTTCGTGTTCTACTTTGTACGTACTTAAACTGGTATATTTGGTGGGCCCTTTAACAGACGCAAAAAATTCAAACACAGTTTCTGCTAGGGTGCATTGGGGTAAATTCGGAATTGGGGGAATTTCGAAAATCGTGGATATCCACTAAACGGGGAACAAGTTCATAATCTAGCAACGCTTATCTAGAAGCCACAGACATTGGAGCTACGTTAGTTCCGCAACTTTCAAAAATTAAGTAATTTTTATCATTAGGTGTATTCTAAACAAATCAAATGGTATTTTCAATGTACGGCATCCAATAGCCTGAATGATATAGCTACATTACAAAATGACGGATTTTAGCAATACATCGCTTGTCTAGTTAAACTTTAAACTATAATAAAAATGACAATAGACTATTTTTAAAAGCTGTAGAACGAAGTTAGCTCAGAATGAATACCGGAAGCTGTGAAATTTTTTTGCTTCTGTTACAGACCCCATCCTGTATAACAAAGCGGTAGCGTTTTCCTCTCATACATTTGATTTTGGAGCGTTTTAATACAGTTAGCGTTCTAACCCGTTATTAGTGATTAAACACTAGAAAATATAAAGCGGAGTACTCATCTGTATCTGCATCTGATCCAGTACCGTAACAAAAAACCCTTTTGTGGGCGTGGCGTTCCGCTCGCGGTAGTCTACACAAGGGTTTTTGGATGAGTAGCCGGCTTATAACACGCCGCTAAGAAAAAATATTTACAGGGTGCTGTGATAGTTCATATGATGATTTATATAATCGAAACGTGTTTGAGTCTCGGTAAAATGATGCGTATAAATAAAAAAAGTTACCTAATACAGTAGTATGCATTTTAATTATTTGTACTTATTAATATTCTAATTTTATTTAGAAATGTAATCTCATTTAGATTCACCTTCACCTTTTTTTATTATAATTTTGAATTTTATAATTATGACGAATTTACAGAATACCTAACTACCTAGATGTAGTTAGGTTACCGCTGTGACAGTATTTTTTTAAATAGCAACATTCCTAGTAATATTTGAATGGTTTGAGTGCAATGGAAACTTCAGATACCCGCCCTCCACGGAGCTATGTTAGTTAAAGGGGCACGGTTATACCTTAGAGAGAGACAGAAATATGTAGTGCTCCCTCTAACGTAACGTTCCTCGGCCGGTGTTGGCTCAAAATGTACACTTGCGGAGCAGGCAATAAGTAGATTAAATACTGTAAAATAGTTACCTCTATTTACTTACAAAGTGTACCATCAGCCAAATATGTGGTCACAATATAATGTCGATAAGACAGGCTGTCTTGAAAGTTCGACTTTAGCGACATTGTCATTAAATAGGAAATTTGATTAAAATTAATTGGGATTTTACACTTATTTGGACGAGCGTACACTAAAATATTTACTTGGCTGCTTTGACATTTAGACAAAGTTAAACAGAAGTGACATAAAACTACCAATGTCTAATGTGTAAATTTGCTTATGTACACTCTTGATTTATATTATAACATTGTTGTAAGTTATTTCTTATAAATCTTATATGAAACATGTTATAAATGCACTCAATATAACATACACTTCAAACGTGTAGAATGAATACATGAAGTTATTTTAATATATTATTAAGTAAGATGAAATATAAACATGTTTAAATTAAAGTTATATTTATTGAACAACAATATGCAGTTTCTTTGCTACCCTTTTTTTTCATCTTTTGTTTTAATATACATGAATAAAAAGGATGGACATGCTACTACAGCTAGCGTCATATAGTAGGAAATATCCAAGGTGATCAAAAAGTTCGACACAGTTGGCCGACTTGGATTCAAACTATATGATGGCTAGGGCGACGGCACCAGTGTTGGACACTTTAAGCTGACAAGCACCAGTAATGGACACTTCATTCTTAATTCAAAGATGATACAGTTTAAAATTGACTGTTGTAAAAGAAATGACTATGCCTTAGTATCTTAAATAAGAGTTATTGTCCATTATTGGGTCATGTCCATTACTGGTGCAAAATACTTAAAAAATGTCACCCAAACCCATCTAGCGTTTTGTGTGGTGTTGATGGTTGAGTCTGTGTGATATATTTATAGGAGGGATAGCGATGAACGTATTCTTTGCATACGAAGTCGCGGGCAACAGCTAGTTTGAAATACAAGAGAAAAACAAACAGCTCTATTTAGTTAGTGTACTCTGTTAAGTTTCAGTTGTCTCAAGTGTCAGTCATAATATAATGTTGACGTCTCTTTCTGTTTCGTAGTTTCGTAGTATAACCTTTTTTTTAACGTAGTGAAAACACATTTATGATTAGGGGAGACCGAGGTAAGTTGAGATAGAGGTGAGTTGATACAAAGCCTTTTTCTCTGCACCTATGACAGTTAGCGAGGTCACAACTTCACACAAACTGTCGAGTGTAGAAAGAGCAACGATTTAGCGAAGTTACCAGCCCGATAAACTGTCACAGTTCAGATTAATCGGCTTTGTATCAACTCACCTCTGTCTCAACTCTCCTCGGTCTCCCCTACCCCCGAGCCCAGGGGGGCCCGATGTGGGGCTCTCTCCCTCGTCCTCTTTCCCTGCGGAAAGGGGAAGAGGGAATATACCCACTAAAACACTACGGCGTTGCCCGCTCGCCGGGTTTGGGAAGGCTCCGTGGGATCCCGAAGATTCGAGCCGACGACGCCCCCCGGTTCGTAGCAGAACCTAAGAGTTTGCGGGTTTACTAGTATCATTATCAGCCCATACTAGTCCACGACTACTTAGACGTAGGCCTCTTCTATTACGAGAGCACGCCCTCAGGCTAGCTGGAGCGAAGATCTTCGCAAGGCGGCTGGCAAGAGCTGGACGAGAGGAGCTGTGGCTGAAAATTTTGAATGTCGATAAGTTGTTTTGTTTTCATAAGCTGTGTGGCATGTGGGCTCTTCGTGTCATTCGTGCTAACAAGGCATTACGAGCGAGCGAAAGGGCGCTATCGCTCGCATCGGGAAAGCGAGAGTGCGGTGACAGACGCGTGCTGAACCGAACTGTACCGACAGCAAAACACCTCTCAAAATGAGCACTTTTTGCCTATCTTAGTTTTGTTATAAGCAGGATAGTCACTTACTTAATCCTGTTTGTTTTATGTTAGTTAGTTTTACTTGGAGTGTAAGTCCCAAAATATGATAAATGCTGTCGCAAGCCTGTTATCGGTGCATGAACATGGATTATATGTAATTTTGTGAATATTAATGTTTTGTTTAAGTTCTGTGGCATGTCTAAATAAATATAAAACTGCATAACGGCACTGTATACAGCGTGTAAATCTAAAGGTCTGTTGCACCGCTCTCTGTTAAGTTCTAGCTATCTTAAGTGTCAGTTATGTATGATTCCGTCTCTATTTGTTACTACGAAACAGAAAAGACGTCATGATATTAACATGATTCCTAACATGTTCGCCCATTTTTACCTCTGCGTGAGAAGAGAGGCAATGGACATTGTATGTTTTTCCTTTGCTCCCAGACCAGCATGAAGGTATGTGTACCTAATTGTATGTATACAATGAATCCGCCATCTTTTTTCTCTAACCCTACCGCGAGGTGCCGCACGCGTGCGCCGATCTCGCCGAAATTGTCTCCGCTCAATTTCCCGCGGCTTTCCATATTGTGCGCTTGCGCAAGCTTCGGTAATTCGATTACACAAGACGGCTGTAATCAAAATTGGAGTGGGTTTAATTGTATTATTGTTCAGAGTTGTTGCGAGGACTTTGTGCAAGGTCCGGCGGGATCGCTACTGCCGTCTTAGAGGAAATGCTGCCAGCATCTTTGGATCTGCCTGGAAGGAGCTTTTTTATAATCATGTTTTTTAATCACTTAGTTCTAGTTTATAGGCCGGGAGATGGTGATAGAAAATATTTGGTCATTAGTACTAGTAATGCCATACTTCTCCAGTCTGACTTATAGCCCGCCATACCGACGCAAATTCAACAAAAAAAAAAAAACAATTTAACCATTTGTACCAGGAAAATTTTTTCTCAGCTAATCATCATCGTCCTTTCACGAAAATCACCATTCACACTTTTCTGCAAATGGCAGTTCAAAAAACGAGTCTACTCTTTTCTTGAATGGCCGAATGAAGTTACGGGTAACAGATCCTTAAATATAAAGGTTCTAAATTTCTAAACGATAAAACAATTAAAAAATAACGTATGTTTTTATTGATTTTTAATTTTGCTTTTACCCGCTTCTTCATTCGTTCCTTTAAGAGAAGAGTACTTAGACTCATTTTTGAACTAGAGCTTCGTTTTCTTCTATTTTAAATACTTAATCGGCCAGCATTCGGCATCATCGGTTGTAACGTCTGCAACTTATATTTAATTATAATAAAACGGTTTTACGAATAAAAATGCTGTTTATTTGCCAACGGCGGAAGCGGGGTCGGAAGGTAATATCCGGCGTGCCGGAGACCCCTTTTATTTGAATTTGTAATTTCAAACTCCTCGGATGATTCGCTTCGAGGCGACGTGAATGTAAATCGACTAATAAGCGGGGGTGGTCGTTGGAGCTAGAGAGAATTTTGATAACAGTCGCTTAGCTTAATTTGAAACATGCATTTTACCATTTTAACTAAACGGGTCTTAATCGTGTTAGGTACACGTTATTATTTACCTCAGTTACAAGACACTGATATACCCGCCTCTTCAGACCCTTCGAAACCATGGGCATCGCAGCGTCCGAAACGTCGAGGTAAATATTAAAAACGTGTACACAATTAAGAACTGTTACTATGAAGCTAGAGGTCCTGGGTTCGAATCCCGGTAGACGCAGACAGTTGTATGATGAATACGAATGTTTGTGCCCGAGTCATGGATGTTGTATGTATTTATCTACATTATACAAGTATATGTTTATCCGTTACCTAGTACCCATAGTACAAGCTTTGCTTAGTTTGGGGCTGGGTCAATTGGTATAATTTGTCCCAAGATATTTATTTATTTGTTTAGTGAAAATAGCCAAATGAGTGCAAATCGTGAAATATTAAATCAGTTAAAGCATACATACATACGTGAATCCTCGTCTTTATCTCTTACGGGTTAGGCAGAGCCGTTAACAAGACCTAAAGGTAACGTGACCATACGTCCCGCTTTAGGCAGTCTGTCCCGGTGTCCATGGCGAGGCCGACAGAGTCCCAATTTTGCAAACAGATCAAACGATCATTTAAAATGTACTTTTCCCGCCCGAAATAGGTACGTGGTTCAGCGCAGATATTTTGAAACAAATTTGTTCAGCCGACAAGTACAAAAATACGACATAGAAGTCACGCCACTACTGGGACTTAGTAAGCTGTGCCTACTGAACTATTTTGTGTTAATCCATATTTTTTAAGTAAAAGCTTGTAAAACACTAAAAACTTTTTTTTATTAAATTCCACAGATGTCCAGCTCTGGCAAGAAAAATAAATGGTCACGTTACCTAAAGGCCACGCATAATTGTGGGCATAAAGGTAGGGGAATTGAACCACAATTTGCCAAATCCACGCAAAAACGTTTTACCTCAAATAAACCACAAGACCTACGCAATGTTAACACAATTCAGTCCTTTACGTGGACTCGGCGGCGTCAATTACCGAAGATCTAAAAGCCAATGACGTCGGAAATACAGAGGTGTCATTTTTTGTGACGAACATTATTTATGCAAAAGGGAACGATTGACGCTTTTAACTCTCTTGCGCACTCGATACCTATATATCATTGAGTAGGTATACGTAGCTACTAACTATTTAGTAACTCTTAGTCAGAGTACGTCAACCCAACCTAACCTGCGGCCAAGATAAACTTAATAGGTACAGTAAATTTATCCTTAACTGACGTACCTACAATGTGTAGTGGTATAGCATATAGATTGTCACTCCTCATTAAGGAGTTCCATACTGGTCCGGGAGCAAAGAAATAACATAGAATGTACCAGTGGCTTCTCTGCCCGCGCAGATGAAAGTCCATCGAGGGAATGGGGCGAAAATCTTAGGAATCATGTTATAGGCGATGCGGCTAGCAACCCATCACTATTATGATTCCATTTTCCACCGATATGCCCACAATTATGCTAACTGTGGCCTTTAGGTGTTGCTACCATAGGCACTGTCTACCTCGTAAGCGATATAGACGTGATATGTGTAAAATTTGATGGTGGCGCGTTGTTCTATGTTTAGCGTTTTGTTATTTTAGGTTCAGTGTAGTGCTTACTCTTAACTAAACTTCACTACATAATATAAAACAAAGTCGCTTTCTCTGTCCCTATATCCCTATGTATGCTTAAATCTTTAAAACTACGCAACGGATTTTGATGCGGTTTTTTATAATAGATAGAGTGATTCAAGAGGAAGGTTTATATGTATAATACATACATAATATAGTGGAGAAACATTGATTGCACCCGTGCGAAGCTGGGGCGGGTCGCTAGTAAGTTATAAAGTTAAGTTGTCCAAATTCGTATCCATCCACTGGCTGGAACTTAAAAAAAAAAAACAAAAGTGAAATTACCTTAAAAACCGTTTAGATACTTCGCTAGTTAATTTCGTCGTAAGTCCGAAGCAAAAATCGCCATTTTTAGCGATAAAACTGCTAAATTGGCTACACTGAACGGCACCTTGGGTACATTCGTTAGTAGACTGCATGGCACTGCCTAATGATTCACTATGTGTAGGTATGTACTTAGATTTAGTCATTGTGGTTCAAGTCATACAATAATGAGGCTACCGACTACTGATACAAACTTTGTGAGGTTAGCTACAGGCCTTAAGTGATTTCTTAATTTCGTTTCGTGCTGTCCCTCCCGCTCACACTATGGTCATTAAAACAAGAGTAAGAAGGATGGTATGATACGAGCTTCGAGAATCGAAGGTCGAAGTATCCCAAGGAGCAAGTACAACTTTTATTTATTTACATGTCGTTAGTACAGATTAATTTTACATTTCAAGCTGTAACCCTACGTTGGAAATCGATACATCCATCCATACATAAATCACGTCTTTATCCTTTACGGGGTAAACAGAGCCTCTGGTAACAAGAGCCAAAGGCCGCGTTTAGTGTGGTTGGAAATCGATGCTACTGTTTTAATTAGTTTTAAAGGTAAAAGAACTCGATCACGGGGTGAACGGCACGTTTGCCATTGTCTCACATTGACAGATTGCCATCGATAACGTTATCGACCTGTATAGAAATGCTTCCGCGTCTTATCTTGTACACAGCAAAATCAGACAAAGAATATTTATGCATTTTAATATACAAGCCCGGCTAGCACGATGCGTGCGAGAGATAGACTACCCGTCACTGTCTAGAACGCACACACACACACACACAAATCACGTCTTCATCCCTTACGGAGTAGACAAAGCCTAAGGTAACAGTTACCTACAACAGGTCACATTTAGCAAGATAGGTGTACAGGTGGAAAATGGAATCAAAATAGGGGTTAGGTTCGTAAGGACTAGATTGCATAACGACTCTATAAGCAAAACGTCTTAGTTGCATAAGGTCTTGGTAAGCACAATGTCTTTTTTGCAGAATGCCCTAGTGAGTAGAATGTCTTAGTTGTTCGATCGACAACTATAGCATAACGCTCGAAGTTGCAAAATGACTAATAGAGTTTACGTCCAAGTTATCAATAAGTCTTGATTGTAAAACGACGCATAAGGAAAAGTGTCTGGATAGCATATGGTCTTGGTAGCAAAACGTCATGATTGCATACCGGCATAAAGTTTCTTTATCAAAGAGTTCCTTCACAAACTACGTTTGAGTTTTTCTTGTCATTCAACCATCTAGTCGTTATGCCATTTAGACGTTATTAATGTTTGACGATATGCCTACCTAGTCGTTTTGCTATTACAACATTTTGATATTAGGGCGTTATACAAACAAGACGTAATAGAACTAAGTCCAATCTTAAACCCGGGCATTCTACTATTAAGACGTTTGTACAATTAGACATTTAGCTACCAAGACCTTATGTAACTAAGACGTTTTGCTTATAGAGTCGTTATGTAATCTAGTCCTTACGAACCCAACCCCAAAATAGTAATGGGTTGCTAGCCTCATCGCCTATAACATGGTTCCTATTATAATCGCCCATACCCTCGATGGGCTTTTACCATCTGCGCAGGTAGAGAAGCAACTGGTACATTCTATGTTTTTTCTTTGCTCCCAGACCAGCATGGAAGACCGCACTGAGAAATAGACGGGCACTGTATCTCCTGCTAGGCATGCAGGTCTTCAGATTTTTCACAGAATATTTCTGCAGGTGGTTAGGTGAATTCTACTAAACATTCCTATAAAGAACTTCCATTAAAATTTTTGATTCCTTATTCAGTCCCGGGGGCATACCATGACGTCTTAATGCGGTTCAGTTTAAGTTCACTCGCTGCCATTTTACACCATATCGGTACTATTCCTAAGTACCTATATTGTATTTCTTCCTATTACATATCTACGTGTATCGAATGTGTGCATATAAATGTTTCTCTCTCTCTCTCTCTCTCTCTCTCTGTCGTCGCGGTGACACCGAGTGCTCCCGTAACGTAACGACTCACATACGGCCGAATAGGGAATCCGTGTGGTTTTTAGTGCGTACGCCGTCGCGGGAGAGCCCCACGGTAAACCCGTACTGAAAAAAAAAAGAGTTCATTCGCTGTCAGACCCATACTAAAAATGACAGCTAAAACCTGAACTGAGTCGGAATTGAATCATTAAGACGTCGTGGTAGGGACCCTTGATGCGGTTCACTCTGAATTTACTGGTATATAAATGTTTAAAGAAAGAAAGAAAATTAATTATTGCTTTAACAAGTCTAAATCTCTCTTCTTCTTAATCTTGTCTTGTTGTTGTTCTTGGTCTTGTAATATTCTGTATACCTTTTTTCTGTTTTGGTTGTTATATGTGGTGTTCAATAAAGAGTTATTGTATTGTATTGTATTGTAAATGCAAGGTTATTCGTTTATACATAACATACATACACAAATCACGTCTTTATCCCTTACGGGGTAAACAGAGCCTAAGGTAACAGGTACCTACAGGCCACATTTAGCAAGATTGTTGGCGGATAGGTGGGAAACGGAATCAAAATAGTGATGGGTTGCTAGCCTCATCGCCTATAACATGATTCCGTTTATTTTCGCTTTTTTTATTATTCGTTTATTGGATTTAAATAATTTTTAATAGGTACACACAGAGACTACTTTGTTCTACTTGCTATACGACCCGGAACTCAAACTCAAACATTTATTTGCTTTGATACAAGATCAAACCCTGTAAGGGCAAGGTTATGATCAATCATTCATCAATTTCTTTCGATTTTTTAAAATTGTTTTTTGTTTCCTATAACAAATTGTGTTTGCCATAAATAAACTGCGTGTACGCAGCGGTGTGGCCGCTCCTTTAAACTGTAATGTGACTTGCAATAAGCGATTCTATTTTATTCTATGACAACGGATACAAATCATTCGGTAGGTACACTGTTTGGATGCATATATACGAACTTGCACAGATAAACATTAGAATTATTATATGCTTTCCTATGCTATATAGGTAGGTACCCGTACGTTATGGTATTTATATAAACATCACCACACGCTCGTTTGCGTCGCTATTACGGGTGATTTTCCACTTTCACGACCTCTGAAACATGCGCGCGCATTACGGCGCACGCGCACAGCGCGCGGCGGATGTGGCTTTACCGTTTTGACTAAAATATATGTTTAACCGACGACTAAAGTACTGTACATACATACATACACAAATCACGTATTTATCCCTAACGGGGTAGACAGAGCCTAAGGTGGCAAGACAGGCCACATTTAGCAAGATTGTGGGCGTATAGATGGCATTTCTTCCATGCTGGTCTGGGAGTAAAGAAAAAACATATAATTTACCAGTTGCTTCTCTTCCCGCGCAGATGGTAAAAGCCCATCGATGGACTGGGCGAAAGTCTTAGGAATCATTACTTTTATAGGCGATGCGGCTGTCAAGCCATCACTATTTTGATTCCCCTTTCCACATATACGCCCGCAATCATGTTAAACGTGGCCTTTAGGTTTCGTTACCTTGGCTCTACTCCATAAGGGATAAAGACGTGATTTCTGTGTGTGTGTGTGTGTGTGTGTATTTATAAAAAATGAAAGCTTTCTTGCTGATTTAGAACCCATTGCCCCTCATGCGTGTGCGCAGCGTAACCCAATCAAGATGGTATCTGGGGCGTGCTCTGACAACTCGTCGAATTTTCGCACTCGACGCCCGATACCGGGGGCACGAAATCGAAAGATGTTAGGAAAGTATCTTGAACCTGTTTCATTTCGCTTGTGTATCAAGGTGTTTTGGTATGGTTCCAGAATATTGAAGTAGGTTGTTGGGTCCATCATAACATTATCATATAGAAAGAAAGAAAGAAAAAATTTATTCCTTTTTGCAAGACACACAAATATAAGAGAACATACACTCACTTATACATAGTATAAAATAAAGTCGCTTTTT
Source organism: Pandemis corylana (assembly GCA_949127965.1). NCBI lineage: Eukaryota > Metazoa > Arthropoda > Insecta > Lepidoptera > Tortricidae > Pandemis > Pandemis corylana. Next base: position 6,399,115 of record OX421871.1, read on the forward strand.
TGTCCCCGTGTCCCGATGTATGCTTATATCTTCAAAACCACACAACGGATTTGGAAGGGAGTTTTTTTTAATAGATAGAGGGATTCAAGAGGAAGGTTTATATGTATAATACGTGCATAATATACCGTGCGAAGCCGGGGCGGGTCGCTAGTAGAAAATAAACAAGAAAAATAAACACAGACATGAAAAATAGATCATCAGCGCTGTGTGTCTTCACAAAAGTGAAACGGTCGCTGGCTCAGCATTACGCTGAGGTGATAGACTGCAGCACTGATTTTCAGCCAGAACCGTCTATGACTCACGAAACGATACACAAATAAAATATACTACATACCTAATCCATAAACACGAAAACAAAGCATATCAGCCATAAGACGTCCACTGTTGGACATAGACCTTCCTCACAGACCTCCAGTTGCTTCGGTTGGAAGCGGCTTGCATCCACCGTGAACCCGCCACTTTAACCAGTAGGCTATTATCTAACTCGCTCGCAATCGTCATCGTGTTCATTTTGACAGTACATGTAAGGGCTGACAATTGGCATCGGAATCAGCTAGATGTCACATTCATACAAGAACTGTCAAATTGAACAAGATGGCGATTGCGAGCGAGTTAGACAATAAGCCTTCAGGTCATTCGTCTACATCGTTGGTAGAGATCCTACGCTGTGCTTGCCGATCCGCGGTTTCCACTCGAGAACCTTTCGGCCCAAACGAAGATCTGGTCTCCAGTCCTTTGGTTAATTTGATTAAATAGCCCAGTTAAAGTTTTTTACAGTTGTTTTGGAATCAAAATTAAGTCACCCCTTGACGCCGTGCACTTTGTCATTTTTCAATCACAATTACAAAATCCTGACACACATGATAGCCCATCGAGGGAATCGGTGAGAATCATGTTATCCAACCCCACTATTTTGATTCCCCTTTCCATCTATACGCCCACAATAATGCCAAACGTGGTCTTTAGGTTTTTACCTTAGGCTCCGTCTACCTCGTAAGGAATAAAGATGTGATTTATGTCTGTATTTAAGTATTTAAAAATATATTCTGACAAGCAAAAATATCGGGTCGCTCTTCATACAAAGGTGTAGTGCAGGGGAGGTGAACCTTTTTTGGTGGACGTGCCATTTTTTCACAAATAAAGTAATATTTGACTCTGACCTGTCATCAAAGACCCTGTTGTCCTAAGAGTGTGTTGTTATTTTACCATCATAATATATGAACACATTGCCCGTTTTCCGCCCTATTTCATAATAAAAGAATCTTAAGTAGGCGATTTAATGACAAAAATAAACCTTTTTTATTACTGGCGTGCACAAATTATTTTGAAGAGTGCCAACAGTGGCACGCGTGCCATTGGTTCGCCAGCCCTGGTGTAGTGTATATTTGGATAGAGAGACGTAGAGTATTGCGTTTTGATAGATAGGATCACAAATGCTGAAAAGCATTACAGTCGTAGAGTGACGAAAATTAATTTCCTTACTTATTTTATATATACAGTGGCTTAAAATTACTCTGAAATAGGTACCTAAGCAGGAAGGAAGTTGGGTAGGTGAGTTATGAAATATTTTAATGAATCAGGTTACTTTGCGGAGGTCCATTTCAATGAGCAAAAAATATTTACCTTGCTACTCCACTACTCACGTGCATCTGGCACCAAGCCTGTATGAAATATACATGTTTTTCATGCAATCCACTACTGCCACATAAAACACATATAAATCCCACAAATTTAATTATCCCTTACACCACACAAACACTGACGCGTTTCGATCCCTCTGCGTGACCATTATCAAAGTTTAAGTGAGTACCTAGCGGAGTAGCAAGGCAAATATTTTTGTTCATAGTATGAAAGTCTCTTGCGGGCATACTCGTATTTTCATTCCCCTTTATTTCACAGTGTTGGTCAACATACATACTTTAAGGTGGTCTTTTTGTATTTTTTTTTAAATTATTTTTGTTACTTTAACAAGTAACAAGCTCGAATTGACTACACTTGGTCGAATTTGCGAAATGAAAGGTTAAATCGAGTAGTCGATTCGATACATACACATACACAAATTACATCGTTATCCTAAGGAATAGACAGGGCAGACAGAGCCTCAGGTAACAAGACCTCAGGCCACGTTTAGCAAGATTGTGGGCGTATAGGTGGAAAGTGGAATTAAAATAGTGATGGGTTGCTAGCTGCATCGACTATAACATGATTCCTCAGATTTTCGCCTATGCCCTCCATGGGTTTTTACCATCTGCGCGGGAAGAGAAGCAACTGGTACATTCTATGTTTTTTCTTTGCTCCCAGATCAGCATGGAGGTGTAGTCGATAGACTTTTTAAAATCTCACCTGTGAAAATATCATAAGGAAATCAAAAACTAGATTATTTAGTCTTAGTAGTTCTCAAATACCTAAAGCTCTTTTTAGTGAAGTAATTTTTAGAATCGACTTTATAGTTCCAGAGATTAACGGGTACCTGCAAATAAACAAAGTTTTCCTCTTTGTTTTATTAGTGTAGACGAGTCATTCAACATTTTCATACAAAATTTTACATTTGCACCCAACTCGAGAACAAGGAAGCACCACAGCAAACCCAATAAATTTACCACGTCAAGTTATAACGACATAGTTCCAACAACGCTGCACTGCACTATTTTCTCATAACAGGCACGACTAAAAACAAACCAAACACTAAATGGATCTCATTACGGCCCAACCGTGTTTAATAAATGAATTAACACGACCCTTTAAAAAAACATGTTAAAAAAAGAAGCCACTAATAAGAGACAACGTCCGATAAATAAGATAAAAAGGCCGCTATGTAAAACCGCGTAACTGACAATTTAACTCCTACCTAAAATTACCGATTGAGGGAAGAACCCATTATAGCCACGACTCTTCGGTCCATAGCGAACATAGTCTATTTCGCTTTAACATTACCGTTTTGAACGCGCGAGAGCGAGACAAAACGAAGATGCAGTTTCACAGCTAATCAAACGTGTCCACTGTCCGCGGCGCGTGCGCATCCTACGCCGAAAACTGTTTATTTTGTTCCAAAAATAGAAAAATAACTTATTTTCAGACAAATTCATATAAATAAATGACAAATATTTTATATTAACTTCGCGCGATCTAATTAAAAGTAATATTTTAATCAACAAAACTATCTGTTAGTCAAAAGTGTGAAATTAGAGATGAGATCAACCAAAAATGTGCTTTATTCACAACTGATAACTTACAATATCAATTGTTTCAAGGAGACCACACTTACGTTCTTACGGAGTTGATCGTAATCCGTGGGATCAGTATGAAATCACCTGTAACTGTATTGCGGTCCCTTTCTAAACGAGTGATGCTTATAGTACCAGAAAAAGAGATAGGTATATTTTAATGAATCTGTCTTTTACTCTTGGTGCGTACATTTGCTGACTTAACAGGTTTTTCCAGGGGTAATAAACTGTTGGTGGCATGAATGTCGTTTTATCATTTAATTTTTATTTATGTAAAGAGCCACGCGAAACTTGTTATTGTTTTATTTTTAAGGTTAATTAACTTTTTATTGAATAAATATTACGCTTATCATCTCGCGAATTATTATTGTACGGGGCTTTAAAAAAACGTGATTGAAAAGTGCGGCTTCCCCTAATAAAATACAAATTAACATAATAAAGCACTAATGAATATACTTACTTATGTAAACCTACAGGTGTTTAATTTACAAAGATGTGTGAAATCATCGTGAAAAATAGTGTAGGTACATAAGGTTTTAATTTAATTATGTTTAAACATCACCGTTTTTCCTCAGTAAAAAAAGAATAATTTCAAAACTCGTATCAATGTAACGAGCAATCAATTAATATTATTAATATTTTTATCACCACACCGGCACATTGCGTCGCATCCACACATTTACGTAAAGGTTGCCGACACCTGCATTCAGCCCAGTCCCCCGTCAATGCGCGTGCGCCGCCAGTCGGTCGTGTCCCGCGCTGCGCCGCGCAACGTTCCAAATTCAAATTTGAAATTTGTAATTTCGAACTTTTATCGAACACGCTTCCGTGACTTTTGAACTGACCTTTTTAGTGAGTGCAAAGTTGACCGTGAGATTTTTTTCACATTTTCATTGTGCCAAGTTATTGTGACAAGTTGTGGTTAAAGTTCATGAATCGCATTCACCTCTGTGCGTGTAATGGATATTTAGATTTTATTAAACTTTGTGATTTTACATTAATAGTGGCTTGTGTGGATAATTTATAAGGACTTTAAGTGGTTTGTTTGACTCGTTTATTGGAAAGGTGCGTATTTATTTTCATAAAGTTTTAACTTTTAATTTAATAATTAGCCTTTTTAAAGCTCATTTTTTTTAAATTATGTGGCAACTTTACTTAACTTCTTTCGTACTTATTCTTCTACCGATAATAAAGGATCGTATCTCGATATTACATGATTACTGCGTCTACACATTAATAAATTAACCAATGTATAATAAGATAAGTTAATTGTTGCCCAAAAGTAAGAAATAGGTTATTTCAGTGGCAACGATACTCATTTTGTAATTTCTCAATAAACCTGGTCAAACGCTTTTTTATTGCGAAATCTTATACGCACCACGTTACACGTTTTTCTTTGATACGGAACCCACATTGCGTTATTTTTCCCTTTAATATACCTAACACAATAATTGATATTTTATATGTCCCACACTTGGGCTCTTGTTTGTCTCTTTGGCACGCATGAAAAAGTGCGATACACCATTTTTTAAAATTTTCTGCAAAATTAAAAAATAATATTTCAAAATGTTAAATTAAAAACACTAATTCATGCATTTAAGCGTACTAATCATAAACAAGTAAATCTTTTAACACATAGGTACTTAAATACGTCGCGTTTAACCTTTTCACCTTTGCGATTGAATATTCAATATATTCAATAAAAATACCGCTTTCCATCGGTGACGTTGCGTGTGAATAAACTTCAGGTTAACTACCTATAAGTAGGCAAGTAGGTAAAATACGGCAGAATAAAGACAATGATGAATGAAAGATACAGAGTAATCACATCAAATAATTAGGTTTACTGACAATATTTTAAACTTTTTATAAAATTTCCTAGCGTATTATGAATGCGGTATTTAAAAATGCAATATTTACAAAATATTGTACTTTAAAAGTCTCATTATTCTTAAAAAATCTTACGTTTTACAGTTTTTCCTTGTTTTGATTGGTAGTGAAAATTCCGGTTTTTTTTCCGACAACCCTAATGGAAAAGGGGTTTTGAATTTAATGTAAAAATTAGGAAACTTAAAAATGTTAAGCACAGATGTGAAAGAAACAGGACTCATGTCACATTACAAAACAAAGTCAAGAGTCAGGTATATTTTTGTTTAAAAAAGTTTTTCTTACCTTACTACACTTTACCATGTAGCTCACTCGTAAAGAAACTAATACGTTTTTAACTGTATAATTTGGAAAACAATTTCTTCTCGTCACAGCTACAGTGCTGCAATGTGGCTGAAACTACGAACTAATTAGCAATCCACATGACTAAGTTCAACAAATGGTACAATTATAACAAACAAAGCCTAAATACTAAGGCGTCTGATCAAACTGTAAAAGTAAAGGGAAAAACTACCTAAGTATACCTAGAGCCTTTATTCAATTAGGTATCTCAGTAGTTTAGTTTAGTACGTTTCGCTAAGCAGGCGTACTGCTTTATAAACAAATAGCATCTTAGTAATATGACAAATACAAACAAAATAATTAAAAACAGTAATGGAAAATTAAATTAAAAACGAAAACATTGCGATGTTTCATTATCGCAGTGTGATTTCTATGGCAGTCACGTAAAAGGTTTGCCATTCCTGCCATAGACGAAGAGCATAAAGATTTTTAATTTATATCGCCTTCGTCCGTCGGGGTTGCCAGATCATAAGACCAAAAACGCGGAAAAAAACGGTAAAATGTCGACATTTTAAGTTTTTTGTGGCGGTTTCCAGCTGAAAAAATAAAGATAGGACCTGATTGGCGGTCGGTTGTGATTTATGCTTAGTATTATGTCAGAAAATTCTTTGCTTTGTCTGGGCATAACATAAATATTGGGGAAATCCTGTAAATTCCCAACTATGTGGCAACTCTAATCGGGGGTACACCGTTCGCTATGCCCGCTCTACTATGATTCGAAGGAATCATTCGTCGGGGTCGTTTCTTGTATTAACTGTAGATATAACGTGTATGTCTTCAAATTTCTATCGAAGTTCGTTTCTTGCCGTTCCGCTCACACTAATAGAATAGCCGTTAATTTAAGAGCGAGAGGGATGGTCTGATACGAGCTTCGAAAATCGAATTTCGAGGAACGTCAAAAAGTGAGCCAGGCTCTTTAATAATGACTAAATTCTCATTATTTTTTTTAATGCAAATCAAATCTTGTTAAGTCGATTTCTAAAATCAAGGTACGCGTTGGCTGCTTTGGATAAACATTTTTTTTTCTTTTTATTCTTTTTAAACGTTGCAAGGCGACCTTAGCAAGTTCATTGAAACAGCTCAAGCCAATCTAGGTAAACAAAGGAACGTATCAGTAGGGGAGACCGAGGCAAGTTGAGACAGAGGTGAGTTGATACAAAGCCTTTTTCTCTGCAACTATGACAGTTAGCGAGGTCACAACTTCACACAAACTGTGGAGTGTAGAAAGTGCAACGAATTAGCGAAGTTACCAGCCCGATAAACTGACACAGTTCAGATAAATCGGCTTTGTATCAACTCACCTCTGTCTGAACTCTCCTCGGTCTCCCCTATGCGTTCGCGAAACCATTCTGTTTTATCTTTATCACAGTAAACCAAGTGATCTATCAACTACCAACAACGCGAATTGGAGGCAGACTTTTGAAAGCGCAATCACTTGAAAGTGGTATAAATTTGGGTAATGCTACGTCGCTAATTTGACGCGTTAATTAGAGCTTTTTTTACTCAACTTGTGTTTCGATTCCGCATAATTTTTCAGCGTTTTCTAGAGCTATTTTCACATTTGTGTTTACAAAATCGTGCTCTTGTTGCTTGCACTCACAAGACATTCTCGCTCGGTCTCACAGCACGGGTGAGACAGGGCGAGGCCTTTAGGCGACTGAAAATTAGGCGCGTTGTTTCTGAATTAATTACTGATTTTTTCTAGACTTTATAACCATTTAATCCCGTTATTTTGCAACTACGTCAGTTCAACTCAAGTGGTTTCTATTCGGGATACCGATTGAATACCTACCCATTTATATTATTGAGGCGATACCCCTTTAGGGACATTTACCCCGTAAGGGATCAAGACGTAATTAATATGATGCATTATGTATCTCTGGGAGAGAAAATTTGCTCACAATTGGACAAGCTACTTAATCATGTGAATTTCCCATTTTCTATTAAACTGTTTCGTTACCAACTAAATAAGCAATCAATAAAAAAGGTCTAATATAAGCTTGCGACTGGCCAGAAATAAGTGCGCACAGGGCGAGTTGGAAGTCTAGAGGCCTTCGCCTTCTTGTGGGACACCATGGGATGGTAAAAAAAAACAAACACGGTAAAGCAGTGGTTCTTAACCTTTTAGATATGAGGGACCGTTTGAGAAAATTTGTGTCTTGCCGTGGACCTACCATAAGAGTATTATGATTTAATGTATGGGTTTGATCGGCTGTAATGGACGGAATTGCACCTTACGCGTTGTGTCGACTTGTTGTCACTTGTCTTATCAATTTTTTTAGTAGAATGGCCCCATGGACCACTCTGGATGGTTTAAAAACACTGCGGTAAAGTATTAATGCCGTTACGTAAAACAGAAAAAACTAACTATATAGAGGTAGTTTTTAATTTGTTTTAAGGCAGCTCAATGTTGTCGAGATGGCAATCTCAAAAAGATGCAAAAAAAATCAAGGTGCATCTGATAAAGATGCAATTACTTTGAAGTTTCGAATATATCAGTAGGAACCAACCACCTTTGTTTTTGTAGTGCGGTCTAAAAATATAATAATGCATTCAAAATACTAATTCATATGTGGTGCGACTGTAAAACACTGGAACAAAAAATGTCATTCAATCTCATCTCTAGAGTAAATTTATTTATTTAAAATACAAGGATAGGCTACGTCCTACTGCTGGGCATAGGTCTCCTCTTAGAATGAGAGAGCTTTGCCTATAGTTTCTACGGGAGCCCAGCGCGGATTGGGAACTTCACACACACCATTGAATAACTCTATCTTTTGGACAAAACCGCATGCAAGGCCTTGTAATTTTTGAGTTTATCGCTAACAGACAAACAGACAGACAGGCGCGTTGGAGGTGGTTTTATAATATGTAATGATGTACTTGCAGGTTTTTTTTGTTTTTTTTTTAATATGCAAAGTACAGTTTTCTGTGGACGTGTACTAAAAATAAGTTCATACTTATGTATGTTTCCAAGGTCGGTAGAAAACGTAACTTTAACATACATATTATTATGTGTTTGCCTGTTACAGACAGCAGACGTTTTGATACAACGAATTCATGTCTTTTTACGGATGAGGCTGAGTAGGAAAGAAGCTTTAGACGAATTACTGATAATGATTAAAAAAAAACGGGCAAAAATCTTAGGAATCATGATGTAGCCGATGCGGCTAGCAACCCATCACTATTTGCTTTGGATTCCCCCCTTTTTCACCAATCATGCTAATCGTGGCCCTTAGGTCTTCTTACCCTAGGCTCTGTCTACCCCGTAAGGGATATAGACGTGATTTATGTTTGTGTGTATAATAAACAAGCTTCTTAAGGGAATACGAATTGGCACATTTATTTATGAGGAAATGGATGGTCGAAAATCTCAGGAATTATGGTTATAGGTGATGCGGCTAGCAACCCGTCACTATTTTGTCTATCTACAGTGAGAGTCAGAGATTTGTAGTTTTTATTTGCCTGTATTAACGCAGGATTAAATCTGGGGCTGGGGACACCTTTGTGCCCCCGAGAAGTCGACCGAAACATACTTATCTGTAGTAACTAGTTGTCCCTCGTGACTTCGTCTGCACACAATTCGTTTATCAAAGGAATCAAAAATTACGCAATTATTTGGAAAAAATAGCCATTACTTAATATAAGTGTATTCTTGCCATATTTCCATTAAATCAGTTTAGTGCTTTTACCGTGAAGATGTAGCAGACGGACAGAGAGACAGAGTTACCTTCACATTGTATTATTAGTAAGTAGGTAAGTAAGTAGGTAAATGCTTTATTGTACAAATATAAATAAACAGAGACAAATCACAAAAAAAAATACCTTAAATATATGCACAAAAGCAAATATTAGTAAGTATATAGTATATAGGAAGTAATATCTAATACAAACTTTAAACGAGCAATTCTTGTATAATAATATATGTATATACTAGTTTCTGCCCGCGACTTAGTTCGCGTAAAATTAGAAATTATTTACGCTGCGAATCAATATCCAGGCAGTTACGACCTTTGACAAGTTTGTCGCTATGCCACGGGAACTAACATTTTCCGGGATAAAGAGTAGTCTATGTTTTATTCCAAGGTACCAGCTATTTCCCTTCCAAATTTTATTCAAATCCGTCCAGTCGTTTCAGCGTGAAGAAGGAACAAACATACACACTCACATCGTCGCATCCATCCATTCATCCTCACAAACTTTCGCATTTTATAATATTAGGAGGATATATATATATATATATATATTCTGATCTGAATCTCGGAAACTAATCCAACGATTTCCATGAAATTTGGTATGCAGGGGGTTTCGGGGGCGATAAATCGATCTAGCTAGGTTTAATTTTCAGAAAACGCATCAAAAAGAAATTACCGGACAAAGCTCGGTCATCCGGGCACTAACTAAAGATTACTACACCAATATTACCAACAATTTGGTATTATTCAATTGCATCTAGTTGACTAGTTGATAACAATATAAATAAAATCAATACAGACATTCAGCGGCAAGCAAAACTGTTTTGAAAAAGTAAATACCGTAGAGTCGCCTGCCTGCGCCTGTGTTCCCTGGACGTTAGGTACATCTTTAAATAATAGTTAAATGGGCATATTACTGCGGTCAGCCTTTGTACATCACACCTTTTAAAACGAAGTTTTGTTCGTTATTACCAAAGGTCATTGACTCGGACTTGGTTCTTAGGTAGTGTTGGGTGGCGCTATGTAGCTCCTTATTCAGACATTGGACGCTTTATAGCGAAATCGAGCGCTCACACGACAAACATTAAGTTAAGTGATAGTCAGAACAAGCGTGAGCTACTATATCGCCTTGCTGGTACCTGGAAACGCATATGGTTAATAATGGCTTGGAAACGATGACGTTTAAAGGATACTGTACGTTGATTGGTGGGTTTTAGCAACGGTCGTGCTAGGTGTTCTCGAGCTTTGAAAATGAACTCGCGTAGTTTGAAATGTCTTTTCTTAGTTTATGTAGAGTAACAATTGCTGTCACAAAATCGGCTGGTTTTTTTTTTTATGATAGGGAGATACGAGCAGGTGGGTCACCTGATGGGAAAGCAATCGCCGCTGTCCATAGACACTCATAACATAGAGAGCGGTGACTGCGTTGTCGGCCCTTTAAAAAAAGAATAGGCTCGTTTTTAGAAGAATACACCTTCATAGTAGTGTACGGCAAAGAAGTGACTTAATTTTAAACCAAAAGAGTCTTGGAATTTTATTTCACAAAAACTTAAAATAAATTATTCTAGAACTAATTCGAAGACGAAAAAGAGTCTTCGGTCAAACTAACCACCAGTTGCTGAAATTTTCCGGAATAATTTTGAAACAGAGTGGATATGACTTCATCCAAGAACATGTAGTAGTCATACGGTTTTTCTTCAACGGCTTAAAGATAGCTTACAGTTTATATAAAATGTAACGTACACATCCCACATGCGGATGTTTTTTTTTAACCGACTGGACGTTAACCAAAACAGGCCCGTGTTTTAGTAAGGCACTTTGAGGAAGTCGATACTTTAAAAATGGGCAGGCGTGTGTGGGTTTACCGTCACCTGTTCAAAAACTGTTCCTTTCATAAAAATGGGACAAAATAACCTAACTCTATGATAAAGTAACTTGTGAAAGAATATTTAAATCGGATCAATAATTCTTCCATGCTGGACTGGGAGTAAAGAAAAAACAGAATTTACCAGTTGCTTCTCTTCCCGCGCAGATGGTAAAAGCCCATCGAGGGAATGGGAGAAAGTCTTAGAAATCATGTTATAGGCGATGCGGCTAGCAACCCATCACTAATTTGAATTCCCTTTCCACCTATACGCCCTTAATCATGCTAAACGTGGCCTTAAGCTTTTGTTAACTTAGGCACTGTCTAACCCTAGTGTCTTCTTCTACCTTAACATTGGCGGAATCAACGACATTATAAAATGGAGATATCTTTCAAAAATTAAATTGATAGAAAGTTGAATGAAGCGATAGACCACTTATTTCGCTAACCGTACTATGCGATATTTATTACCTAATAGTACCTATACGACCGTGTCTTTACCTATTTTAATTTTCAAATGTAACTTCTGTTTTTTATATTCCATCTACCATCTAGTTGGTCGACGTATGCGTTTACTATATACTTAAAAGCTACATATATACATAAATAAATCACGTCTTTATCCCTTAAGGCGTAGACAGAGCCTAGGTGACAAGACCTAAAGACCACGTTTAGCATGATTGTGGGCGTAGGGATGGAAAGGGGAATCAAAACAGTGATGGGTTGCTAGCCACATCGCCTGTATGACATGATCCCTAAGATTTTCGCCTAATCCCTCGATGTGCTTTTACCATGTGCGCGGGAAGAGAAGCAACCGGTACATTCTTTGTTTTTTCTTTGCTCCCAGACCAGCAAGGAAGAAAGCTAATTTTTTTTTTTTTTTTTTTTATGTGTGAATAGGAAGGCAAACGAGCAAGTGGGTCACCTGATGGTAAGTGATCACCACTGCCCATAGACACCCGCAACCCCGGAGGGATTGCAGATGCGTTGCCAACCTAGAGGATTAAGATGAAATGCCTCTTGTGCCCGTAATTTCCCCGGCTGTCTTACTCTCCGCACCGGAACACAGCAGTACAAGCACTGCTACTTAGCGGCAGGATTAGCGAGTAAGATGGTGGTAGCGATCCGGACGGACCTTGCACAAGGCCCTACCACCCGCGAAATTATAATTACAACATAAATGTTCATAAAATATCTTGCAGCACACACGTATTCATATGTAGTTTATTTTCATACCGTACAATGCAATGCATCTGCTGCTTACTGGTTATATTGATTATCTAGGGTACACTTCAAACAAAAAGCCAACACAGTTTTTAAGCTACATAAAAGAACGTAATTGGATTTCTATCTAGTTACAAGTTGTGTCGACTTGTCTAGATTCTTATCTGCACTATCGACGGCTAGTGCTGTGACATGTCGATATAACCGATACCATCGATGTAGTGAGGTGACGAAAAACGAAAGTTCGGAGCGGCATAGTTCAGAGAAGTATGTGGTCGTTCCTGCGCTCTAATTATTAGAGGTTATGAAACTTTGTGAAGCTTGTTTTTGAATTCTTTATACTTATCACGTCACAGAGAATTAATAGCAATATTATTTATTGAAAAAAATAAGTAAACGACACTGAAAATTAGAACAAATAGAAAAATCCGAAAAGTAAAGCTATGGCCGGGAATCGAACCCGGATCCTCGTCATTCCGTGACGCGTGTTATACCCCTACACCACCCATGGCAGGTGGGTAAGGCTTCGATTTTTTCTATCTGTTACTAGCTCACGTGACCTTGTTACTATGCGAATTTTTGTCGCTAAGCGTCATCTGTTTGAATGACGTGTCTGTACGAAACAATTACAAACTCCCGTGGAACATCTACTGCTCACCAGGGACGAGAGAAGGCGCTGTTTTTCAAATGATAGGTACTATCAAATGAATCATCATCATTTTATAATAAAAATAAGTAAGTAATTACTTACTGAATTAAGTTTCAGTAAATAATCTGCTGTCCTCTTGTTTCCTCTACTATTTAGTTTATTGTCTGTACTGAAATCCTCTCTATCTGACAAGTCTCTGCCAGGTATTAAAGGTCATTGACACATTCAACATGGTGATTAAAATTGTGCAAGTAGGTACCTATAGCAATTGTGAAACAATTGACTATCAACCTCAACGTAGGTAATTGTGTAGTTATTGAGAGACTGTAGCTACACAGGTATTTTGGAGCTCTAAAGAACTGTGTGAAATTTTTTACACATCTTTTGACAAAGGTAAGCTTCCAAACTGCCGCAGGTTCCGATTTGAGACAGTGTCGGTTGAGCTTCGAATGAATAGACATTTATCAAGGTCTTGTTGTAAATTGTCATTGTACCAAACGCCTCGAAAGAGTTTGTATTGATGCGAATACCTTAAGGAAACAGTTAAGGTACGCTACAGGCGCCGCCATTTTACCCATCTTAATTAAGGCGTAAGACGTTTTTTGCTGTCAAAACTTTTCGTTTGTCGCTAGTGCTCATTTTTAAAAGATTCATTTTTTTAAAGAGGTCAGGTTAGGCTTTGTTCACATTTACATCAAATTCAATGAAAAAAGGCGGAAACTTATTGATCTTTTGATTAAAATCGGCGTCTTGCGAATAAGTGATTTAATACTAAAAAGATAAGTATTTATTGGGCTTAGGATGGCAGTGTCGTATGACTGAGCTAGGGAACTACGATGATACACCAGGTTTTAGGGTTTACACGTGACGAATACTAAAACCCGCCAGGCTTAGCACGCGCCGTGGTGACATCACTACGGTAATAAAATAAAATTTATTAAAAGTAATAATATGATAATTTATCGAGCGGTTTTCCTCAAGTTTATTACTTTACCATTATTATAATAATTATTACATTTCACATGTTATTCAAGGCAAAATTTGAGGATGTTTTCGAACAGTGATAATTCTGTATCATAATATGTTTTGTGTGACTAGTGTCAGAATTAACTTAGGTTTTTCCTGGAGTTAGCATAAATAAACAAGGGTAAATTCATTCAAGAAACAGTTAAAACAATTAACTAAAAACAATTAGCCATAGCTGAATGAATTAATTATTTTCCTTTCCTGCAAAATTTGTATAATGTTTATGTCATTCAAGGTAATGTCAGTGAATACGTAATATACTATCTCAATCGACGTAATATAGCGTGACACGTCAAATTAATTATTGTTTAATATTATTACATTTAGTAAATAAATGAAACTACACAAAAACTAATTAGACTTTGAACACGATTCCCGACGCCAAAGCACGCCAGTGACGACTCGTTAAAAAAAGTCATAAACTTTCAAAAATATTTGTTAGACCATCGACAATTTTTTTTAGAGTATTAGTGGCGCGCTTTTGTGCCGCGGCGCGCAGGCGCGGCGACGCGTCGCAGGGCCGTCAACATTGACAGCTGTCAATCAGATACAACATGGCGGCTCCGCCGGCCGGTTTCTTACGGACTGGTATCTTCGTCAAATCTGATACAAGTCTAGTACATTCTTAGATGGTGATTTATTATTTTCTTAGCTACAAATCGAAGGAAAATTAACAGATAAACAGAGCTGGACCGCTTAGGAAACTACATAAATAGTCAAATGTAGTAGTTAACTTTTTCAATGTAGCTGCTTCAAAGTATAAAAATCATGACCAAGTCCAGTCCTTACCTAAATACCATGGAATACTTGCCACGACCACGTCTCCTTAGGTGTTGTAGGATGATAGGTAGAGTTAATATTATTTCGTCTCTACATACTCGTACATGTAATATACGAATACGTAAATAATTGAATTTGGATGAAAAAGTTTTATCCCTTTTACTACCGTAAGTATTTCAGAGACGATAGAAGCAATTTTTTTTCACATTTTGAAGTAATTAAACGGATAAACGTTATTTATGGCCGATTTAATATTGATTTAGAGCTATTGAAAACAATTGCTTTTTTTGAGTAAGAAACACGATGTTCCAAGGACAAACTGCGCTTGCGCATACTACTCGAATAGCCGCACTAAACGCTGTTTAAATTCGCATACATTTCCATTGAAACTAGCACGTCAAAGATACGTTGGTAATTGCTATTCGGGAAGCATAGCTTGAACAAAAATTATTTATATTCATTGGGTATTTAGTAATTTTTGAAGCTTTCTATTACATTTTTAATATGTAAAGCAAAATTGGTCTCTGACATAAAGTGGCACTTCGTCCAAGTTAAAGAATAGAAACAACATACATCGTCAATCACAACATAATAAGCTTTGCCAAAAAAACTTACAAAACTGCATCTGGCAGCTTTATTTTGGATACCAAGGCCTTTGTTTTGTAATTTGTAATATTCGTGTAGTAATTTAGCGATTCCTAGCCCATTAATTACTTGGTTTCTTAACTATAATACGGAAGACTTAAATTCGGTCGGTCTAGATGCTTATCGAGATGAAATAGCCATTTCATCTGAAGGATTGCGGCAACGGCATAGGAATTCAACAGACGGATTCTCACGGCGCCATAACAAGACTTATATAATTAGTATGAAACTGTTATTTTTAATTCATCATAACAATTTGTCAGAGGTCTTGCGCAACTGTGGATACTTTGGACATGTTCGTACGAGATCTAAGAACGGGACTATGTAGCTGATGCCTGAAAAGCTGAAAAATATCAGCGGAAGAATGTGTTTATAGGGACATAGGGACGTAGGGAAATAGGGACATAGGGACAGAGAAAGCGACTTTGTTTTATACTATGTAGTGATAGTGATTCCGTTTGAGTTTTTTTAATGGGATGGGGACCTCATATTTGGGGAAAAAGCAAATTGAACTAACAACCTGTGATCAAAACTGAGAAATATCCTTACGAGACTTTTTTTTTCAGGCATGGGAACGGAACTACGGCCAGTGATGTGACGTGCACGATGCATCCGTGCGTCTCTATGACGCGACCATCGACTCTTAAACTAGTGTAGTGCCCAACCGATACATTCCTTTAATCGATCGAATCGGTATTGACCACGAATGAACACCCTAATGCTGACGACTACTGGATCCGTGGACGATCAACCTTTGGACAGCAACATGTCTTTTTCATCGTACAAGTAAGTTTGCACTGGATTTTTAAGTAGTCTCAAGACGTCACATTACTCCAAAAGTTCAAAGAGAGGGAGAAGACACATAGATTATTGAATCCACTTTATACATTACAATTTTTAAATGTCTAAACGACACAGAAAATTAGAACACAGAAAAATCCGAAAAGTAAAGCTATGGCCGGGAATCGAACCCGGATCCTCGTCATTCCGTGACGTATCTTATAACCCTACACTAATTCTAATAAAGTGTCAATTTTTTTTGTTTTATTTGTAATTGTGTCGTACAGACACATCATTAAAATAGATGACGCTTAACGACAAAAAATCGCATAGTAACAAGGTCACGTGACAGCTAGTAACAGATGGAAAAATTCGAAGGCTTACCCACCTGGCGGTGAAGGGGTATAGCACGCGTCACGGAATGACGAGGATCCGGGTTCGATTCCCGGCCATAGCTTTACTTTTCGGATTTTTCTATGTACCTAAAATCATAAAAGTAAACGTAAAAAATCAAGAAGTAAAAATTCTTGATTCATTTGATAGTAATTACCATTTTTATAAAGATACTAGCAGTTGCCCGCAACTTCGTCTGCGTAGAATTCGTTTATCGCTATCCCGCGGGAATCACGCAATTTTCCGGGATAAAAAGTAGCCTATGTGTTATTCCAGACTATAATCTATCTATGTTCCAAATTTCATCCAGATCGGCCCAGTACTTTTTGAGCCTATTCATTACAAACATACAAAAATAGGTACAAATCTTTCCTCTTTATAATATTAGTATAGATATAGATGACTAGTCCGTGGAATGTCATTCAGTTTTTGGCTATTCTAGTATTAAACCCATAAGAGTGAGTGAGTGAGACAGCAGATAAACCCGAATGACATTCAATGAGCGCACGAACTGTACAGTTGTACTGGCTATTTACGTTTTGCCTTCGGGTAAATCGGAAAGAATGACTTGTCACGTGCTGTCAATCCATCATCATATTTAATGTTAGACGTTTATAAATCTGTCAGTATGAAACTTTATTTTCCCTTTTTTAATCAATATAAACAAGACAAACTTAAAATACAATAATTGTTTTACACTATGTGAGTAGTCATGGTTTCAGAGTTAATACGAAGCCAAATCATTATCAAGGTCAAATTATTTTACTTAGAAGCCATTTACAAAAAACTTTGAATTGTCATACAAGATAACAGATATTCAACCATAATGCAAAGAAATATTTAAAAGACAAAAGTATTTCTCGCTTGTCTGAAACACATAGTCCGTATTTAAAAACGTGGTAGTCAAATTGCATTAGTAAATACCTAACTTGCCTTGTGAAGTATTTAAACGCTTTATTTAAATGAAACCCGACTCTCTACGCATACCAAAAAATAATGAGGCATTACTTTTCCATTCAATCTTCTCACATTTCAGCGAAATCGCACTAAAGTCATAATCGAGGCAATCATTCCAAACTCAAACACGTTTAATCGTCAAGAGTAACTTTTTAATTATATTTTTTTTATCTGTATACTTAATGATATAATCAGCCAGTGCCTTTTCACAAAAAAGAAAACTTGCGGTCATAAGTTAAGTCACTGGCTACTTACTAGTGAGGGATGAAGCCATTTATCCGGTAAAAAAACGCGACAGCCTTTTGGGCAATCGAAAGCAGAATTCAGATGACAAGATTACTTATACTTGGAAATGGTCACAGGCTTCGCTGGATCATTAACAGCATTACTCGCATTTAATTATTTATTTTTTGCATTGGCAACACTGATGAGTTACCTATACATACGTGGTTGGTGCATCTGTGGAAATTTGGCGCGAAATATCATTTTGCTTTTCAGAACAGATTAGCTCACAAAATAGATAGATAGATGATGATAGAGTAGTTCAGTTTAACGCAAAAATCGTCATGTTTGCATATTTGTAGGTACAGATTTTAAAATCATAATAATACTTCTTCGGTCTTCTTCGGTAAGGTCGTCGCGCGTCGATGGATAGATGGCATTGGCCGTGTTATTTTTTCAGCCATTGAAGCTCGAATTTATTTGCGGTTTGACAGTAAATTCGCGTTTATAGCTGGCAATATAAATCTTTAGTATTGAGGCTCTTGCAATCACTACTAATGTAGGAATATTTCCTTATAAAAACATAACCAACCGACGCCTTAATGTCAGTATGCATAGTAACATACGCGCTTCCTTTGAAAATGTATGAGACATGAATAGTTTATACTTTATACGAACGCGTTTCGTATTTTATTTTAGTAAAAAACATTACTATAATAGTTTCAACATATTAAGTGTACTATTAGCTCCATTATAGTAATTTTGGTGTCGGTTAGTTGGAAAAAATATATGTCTTGCAGTTCTGGCGCACACTCACCGAAAAGGTAGTCCGCAGGTTTGCATGGTAGTGGTAGCTAGCACCTCCCACCATCGTACTAGCCAATCCTGCCGCCAAGCATAACTTGTGCTGTTGTGTTCCGACGTGGAGAATACAATCGATGATACTACTGGCTGACGTATCCCATCTTAAGACTCTAGGCGGGGTGCGTTGGATGCCACAGCCGATCTGAATACACGACATGATGGATCAGGATGTTCCTAGATCTTAGCCCAACAGCCCTTTGACGTCGTGTTGATGCTGAAAAAGGGACCTGTATTTCTTTGTGCCGCGGGTGCCCATGGGCCCACTTACCATCGGAAGAACTACTCGAGCTTTGCCACCCTATCTATCTTTATCTTTTAAAACCAGCCAAGAGCGTTGGTCTCGCGTACCGAGGGTTATGTACAAATTCGGCAAGCTATAAAAACCCAGTGTTAGCAGAGCCCTCAAAATGTATGCAGTGTGAGGTCATTTTATACTGGTTACTTAGACGAACGACAAAGATCTGGAACCAACTGCTGCAACATTCCCTGAGCGGTACAATTTAGGGATCTTTAAAAAGCGAGCCTTCCTGTTCTTGAAAGGGCCGGCAATGCACCTGTGGTTCCACAAGTCTTGCAGGTGTCCCTGGGCGATGGTGATTACTTTCCATCAGGTGACCCGTCTGCTCGTTTGCCCTCTCTTATATATTAAAAAAAACAGTTTCATCGGCAACAGAATTACATCGTCTGTGAAAATTTCAACTGTCTAGCTGTCAGGGTTCTTGAGATACAGCCTGGTGACAGACGGACGAACAGCGAAGTCTTAGTAATAGGGTCCCGTTTTACCCTTTGGGTACGGAACCCTAAAAACGGAAGGTGAACTCCCCTTTGTAGTGGGGCTGGACAGTTTTGTGATAGAGCGTAATTGCAAATATCCTGACATAGGATGACTGTATCATTCTTACTGCATTACAATATAGTGTCGTTCATATTTCTATCGAGCATTGACTCAATAAAACTACACAATACACATCTTACGTTTCATTCAATTATTACACTAATTTCGACACGAGCAATAAATCATTTCCTCCATGCTGGTCTGGGAGTAAAGAAAAAACATAGAATTTACCAGTTGCTTCTCTTCCCGCAAATGGTAAAAGCCCACCGAGGGATCTCCTTGCGGAGCTGCCCGTCTGGCGGCGGCTCGCTTTCTCTCCGGTAAGCTGTAAAAGCCATCAGAGGCTAACGGCAGTAGTCAGTTAAAAAAAAAAACCCATCGAGGGAATGGGCGAAAGTCTTAGGAATCATAATATGTTATAGGCGATGCGGCTAGCGACCCTTATTCATGCTAAAGGTGGCCTTAAGGTTTTTTACCTTAAGCTCTGTCTACCCCGTAGGGGATACAGATGTGATATGTGTATGTCTGTAATAGAAAGACGCAGCGTTGGTCTCCCAAGTGGACCGACGATATCAAGAGTTATGGGCCACCGGTGATTTCAGGTCTTCTTATTCAAGTGCCTCTCAGACTAGTGAAGGTCAGACATTAGTTATTAATCTCTATTAAAACGAACAAAAATATTTACCTTGCTACTCCGCTGCACGTGAAAGAGAACCAAGCCCGTGCGAAATATATGTTTACATGGCAATCCCTCCAATCGCACGTAAAACTCACGTAAATCCTACAAACTTAACGATCCCCAACACCACACCAACACTGACGCGTTTCGATCCCTCTACGGGATCATTCTCAAAGTAAGCACAACTGTTACACATGCAAACCAATGTCGTACTAATTAAAACATACAAATAAACATCATCTACCCATATTCATATATTTTCTAAACTACCCTTTTATTCAATTTTTAAACGATGCTGAAAATTAGAACAGAAAAATCCGAAAAGTAATGCTATGGCCGGGAATGGAACCCAGATCCTCGTCAGCCGTGACGCGAGCTATACCGCTACACCACCCATAGCAGGTACCCTTTCATTTATGATTTTTATTTTACATTAACAACTACTTTCAAAAAATTTACCGACTACAGCGATCGAAAAGGGTATTTAACTAAAACAATTTTTTATTCTTCTTGCCCATCATAATTTCTTACCTGATACCTGAGCACGTGTCCGAGGTACGAAATTTTTACTAATTTGACAATTGTCGGCTATAATGTGACAATTCGACACGACGTAGTCAATATGAAGCCAACCAGCGTAGATTCCGGTCGAGTTTGTAATGTATGTAGACAGAATTGTCACCGAAAATTGTCCAGTTGGTGAAATAGGTGCTTGGTGACAAGTTGTAAATTGTCTACTGTTCTGGAAGGCCTTTCTTCAACAGCGGATGTCTTCAGATTAACGATTATGACGGAATAGTGTGGAAATTAAAGTAGGTATTTTTTCAAGTGTTCAGCGATGGCGTGCGTATTAATTGTTTTATAATAAAAAGGTAATTTATTAATTATGTCTGAATAAAAAAATGGTCACGTCACACTAGTTTTTTTACAGTACGATAGTCTTAACAATAACTAATCATAAACACAGTGACAAATAAATAAATATCTCGAGACAGTTAATACCAGAGACTAAGCAAAGCTTGTACTACGGGCAACGGACAAACATAATTACGGATAATTAGATATAAACTTAAATACATAGGTTGTTATGGCACTCCAGGTCTACACTTTATTATGTCTTAATACTATGTTCAACTATGTGACTGTTTGTTGCCTAAATAAATAAAAAAAAAACATCTAAGACTCGAAAGTAAACATTCGTGTTTTTCACAATGAATATCTGCCCCGAGCGAGGATCGAACCACAGTACCTCAAGCTTCATAGTCAGGATCTCAAACCACCGGGCGATCCGGTTGTCAAAGGAGTGCTAATAATATGGCGTAAGTGACAAATTACTGATGTGATTTATATGCGTTTGTATTCTGTAGTACCTATGTGTTATCAAATCTTGCAAGCCAAATTGACTCACTCCTAGGGTCAGATTGACTTAAAATTGGTATATTTACACGTTTAAGATGAATAACAATGTGAGAAACAGTCAACAAACAATATTTAAGTGGTAACTAAATCTTATTTCGATAAAGGTGCTCTTACTGATTCTATAATCTTACTGCGGACTTCAGGGGTTTTTTTTTGTTTATTTATATCTGGCTATGGGTCCCGCGCCTTTCAACCAATGCGGTGAAGAAATTGCTGTGTTGCCAGACTTGCCAGCGCATCGCCAATTGGCAATCTCGGAAGTCTATCACGCTCTTAAATTTCATAATCTAAAGCAATACAATAATTACGGCACGCAAAAAGCCGTTGTCCAATGAATTCGTCAGACGGTTACAGTCCTCAATCGGGCACCTTCCATTAAAAAAAGAACCATACGCCATTTCATGTCAATTTTTGAATTATTCATCGTGCGAATGCGCGAGCGCATCAATTGATGCAAACAAAAACGCACGCTCGCTAATCTTCGCCCGCTTTCGCCGCTCTTCGGGCTCCTTCGGCTCCCAGTGTTGCCAGCATTTATTATTCAACTAGTTTTTGCAGTCACGCAGCGCAAGGACATAACAGGGAATGCATTTATTTGATAAATGATGATTTTTTTCCCCAATCACCCGAAGCTCACGCATTTTTTTTGCGTAATTTTTCGGTGTCAATATTGGGTGTCCTTTGTTAATAATAGCTTCATTCATGTCCATTCAATCGAAAAGAAAACATTATGCTGTGTCATAATAATGATACGACGCTCTCATAATAACATACTGTGAGTTTTATCGAAGTTTTAATTTTAAACAGATTGGCTCGATAAGATTAACTGCTTTGGAGTATCAATTTAAATTTTCAAATTGTTTTTTTTGACATCTGATATTAATGTGGCAACAATTATAAGACCTGTGTAGCTTATTAGTGTCGTAAAAGTGCGAGTTTAAACAAAAATAATCCGATCCTAAGCCCGTTGTTACTGGCCGTCAAGCCAATTACAAGTACATTGCGATGCTTTGAGTGCAGAAAAAATATAGTATTCGAATTTCCGAACGTTCATCCCCCGCGCCCGCGCGCCGCGCCTCGACGCCGCGTCTCGACTGTACGTGATTGGTTTATTAATTAGGCGAATCATCGTCGGGTTCCATTTTTAAAAATAGGCGGGATTCTTGCTGTGGGACTTTTCTTTTTAATTTCGGCCGGCGTTGAACGCAATTAGAGTTGCCAGTATAGTTTTTTGGTGCAATCCCCTCGTGGCTGTAAAAGTCGTTATAAGTGCTGTTTGACAAAGCTAATTAATAAGGCAATCTCACTTACCGCCTTGTTTCATACGTATATTATTATAGTAAGGTTACTTGTGTGATTCATGATTTCATATCAAGTTTGGCATCGTACAAGGTTTGCGGACGTTAAGAACACTATTTGCAAAATACCTACTTACAAGTTTTCGGGATCAAACTTTTTTATTTTGAAGATTAGACCGCCCTAAAATGTTAGTATGCAATTACTAATATGCATTGTTGCCAGTAAGAAAAAGTTAACAGTTAAATCAAGCCAGCTACAAATTCACTTTTCGGAATCATATTTCATGCTTCTTAAAACGGAACGAAAACAAACGACGATGATTAAAAAGATAGATTTTAAAAATCGATCGCAACCGAGTTGAGGTCAACAGCAAAATAACATAAAAAGTTTGTTTCGCGGTCCGTCCCGAAGTTATGTCTCTCGGTGAATACCGTTAGGATGCCTTCCAAACTTAAAAGAATAAAAAAAAATTGAAAACTATTCCAATTGCCAGTATTCGGAATCCGTTTTGTCTGCCAAAGGAGTTTTTCGGGTTGTCGGTGATAGTTTTAAACGTGATAGCTTGGTGATTTTGGAAAAATAGGTACCTAATTGGTTAAAGAAAGAAATATACAAGTGTTGTTATGGAGAAAATATAGTGACTATAGACCAAACCAAAGTCTTATTTTGCATAAGTTCGTTCATACATTAGTGCTCGTGATCAGGTATGTAAATCATGATTTATATCTGTGCACAGATAAAAGCATAGGAGTAGAAAAAATCATAAGTTAAGTACGTCAAAGTACTATACTTACTTTAGTACCTATTATTACTATTATATTAAATTGTATGAATTTACTCTGTATGATGTAGTCATTCATATTGCTCAATCTGGTTTCTTACCTGAATCCAGAGCCACAGAGTACTATTTTGTTTTTTTTTATTTTCGTTATTAACGGAATCTATGTTGTGTATTTTGGTGGTATAACAGACTTTAAATTAGTTTCCGAAGTAGACTAGCACAGTAGACTGCAAATAAACATTATACCTACCGAACTCACTGTGCACGAATTAACTGAATGTAGGTGAATAATTTTCAGCTGAATTTACATTAAAACTAGAATTTAATGTCCCAATTTCGACCATCAGGTCAAATAAGTCTTTGTTGCAGTAGGTACGAGTCGATTGAAAATAATTACTTATTCGTATTTAGCAAATACTTCTTTCAAAAGTGTTCGTCCATTTATTGCTTCGGTGGCTGCCACAGATTAGCAAAAAGACGCACTAGTCCGATCAGATAAGTTTGTCATGCGCCTGCCTACTACCGAAGCCGCAAATAATCCCCCGTAGTGAGTGTAGTCTAACCGAGCCGCCGCGAGCAAGCACAAAACATTTCTTCGACTCGCAAACCCAACCAAGACAGGTCGGCTGACCGCTACTAAGTAAGACGGGGACATAAATTCTTCAAAGGGCTAAACAAAAATAAAAAATCTCAGAAACCCCTTTAAAAGAGCTACCGAACTATAATTTATGGGAGGGGGCCCGCGCGACGCGATGCTCGTCCACGCAAAAATAAAAAATAAACACAAATTCGAAAAAAGAACGTTACGTTTCCGAACGGAGACGCAAAACGGTGAAATTGGAAATAATTTTGAGATAGCATCGCGCTCGCCGGTACCTTTCAATTTCTTTATACGTTTGCAAATTTGTTTTTTGTTTTGTCGCAAAGTGGAGTTATGGGCGGGAGCGGTCAGCACGAGCGATCCCCGATATATTAGTAGTAAAGCTTTTAAACTGGCAACATTTATTTTGTCATGGCAACACAGACGAGCGCCGCCAATCCGCCATTACAAAATAATTGCGTATAATTACCGTATCTTCTAGCATTTAATTTAAGCACATAGTATATTTGGCTGCATGAGATAATTTACTTTTTGCAGGAAGTAGGTAGAGTTTTAATTCTATTATTAAAACGCTGATACGCAACGGTGTGGGTAGTTTAAAAATGCTGCACACGTAGCGTTGCCTTCCGTTCCGTTCGTTTTTACTATCATTTATTTTTACTTCGGTCGTTTGTAAATGTGTATTTCCGATTTAGAAATAAACATTATTTTTATTATGTACCATAAGTTAAATGAAAGCGACTGCTCAAAGTTTCTATTTAATTCTCTTAGATATTTTATTTTGACATAAAACAGCATGGCAATCATTTTGCACAGTAAATTAGCATCTATTTTCTACCTCTTTTTTTCAATCTGCAATTAATGTAAATTACGAACCAGTCCAAAATTGACTATTTTAAAGAAGATACTTATGAACTTTGAAAAGAATTCCTCTCAAAATATTTTTTAACAGACCAAGTTATGTATGTACAAAGTTGTTCTAGAAGGTTTCAGCTAGTTGCTGCATTATAGCTTCACTAGCCATGTAATTGTTTTGTGATTTTTCAAATCATAGTTGAAAAATATCTCCATGCATTGATTAATGTTCCAAGTGAACAGTTTTAAAGGTGGGATTAAATTTTGAATCAATTTTTTTATGAAACATCTTTGTAAAGTCTGACCGCTTAAATGAGTCCTCTCCCGCGCGACACAGGAGCGCGGGATAGGACGACAAAGGGTACCTCTCGGTCAGTGTTGCCAGGTCACTTCCCTTGAAAATTACATCGCCATCCCTAAAAAGTTCCATTTTTGTCAGAAAAGTTCCATTTTCATTTAAATCTTGGGGAACGAATAATATTTGTGTTAATAACAGAAAAATTAGTCTGTATTTTTTAGTGTGTAGTTAAAGTTTTTTACCACGTATCTTTATGCCGGGACCTTAAAAGTTCCGAAAAATGTACCAAAATACAAAGTTACTCCCAAGTTCCGCGGGGGTGTCAAAAGTTCCGCAAAACGGAAGAAACGGAACCAAACGGCAACACTGCTCGGTCCGGGCGAGTAGTGCGCCTGCCGCCCGCACCTCTCTCGGCCCCCTTTGTCGTCCCACCCCGCGTCCCTGCACCGCGCGGGCGCGGTCTCATTTAAGAGGTCGGCCGTAGAGGCGTTCAGTAAAACTAACTCAGTTCCTCAAATATTTTGGAACAGTTTTACAAGACCTTTTATGTTACTCTCTCGTTAATATCAAAACGTACTATCAGAATCATGTTGTTAGCTCATGTTAGTGAGGAGAAAGTAATCCGTTTTTAATTGCGACACTAAACGATGCTATTACGTTATTACACGCCAAGATTTAGATCAGCTAGTGACAGTAAAAAGTGTCGGACCACGCATTTAAAAGGGTTCCGTAGTCTAAATTAAGTGAATCTAGTTACTATGACAGTCACTGCTGGGCCTCTAGCTAGTGTAAAATTTCACACAAAAACGAACGAGTTCCCGTTGCCGCCTCGATTATTATGGGAAAATTGGCAGCGCCACTTGTGGATCGAAACGGAAACAAGCTGTTAGAGAATTTGTCATTTTAACGCAAATGCGTTCGAGGCTTATTCTTTGACTGAAAACTTACACTAAGCATGACCCGGTAATACAAAAAATCGTATCTTTATAAGGAAATCATGGCGGTTACATAATTTGGTGTTAGGACAGTTTTTTGGCGATATTTTTGAATATAAAAGCTGCAGAGGTCGAAACAATTTACGTTACGTGTTATAAGTTTGACGTCGACGTCTGTGCCATAGTTGCTCTTAAGCGGATGAACTGATTTCGTTGCGGTTTTTTCATTTGAAAGCCAGTTTCCTTGCGGTGGTCTTCAGCTATGTTTGGTAAAAATCGGTTCAGAATTTTATTTATTTATTGTTATTATCAGTTGCAAATATCAGAGTATCTTCGTTTTCCTTAGGAAACAAATTGTGTTACTATAGATTAATCATGATATATTGCGTGTAGGAAGGACAATGCATCTGTTTGCTTTAACAAGTGCATTCTGATAACGCATTACACAAGTTTGCTGAGGCAACGGCGCTGATAACAGCTGTGGACCTTTTGGCAGTCTCCAGGAGTTTATAATAATATAGCTATCTATGTGTTATAAGATTTTGCATTTTTGCAATTACTGGCACAAGAGGCATTCCATTCTAGCCTTTTAGGCTGGCAACGTGCCTGCAATCTTCTAGTGTTGCGGGTGTCTGTGGGTGATGGTATGGCCACATTTTTTATACGACAAGGCCTTTACCTTCCCTTATAAAAACACATAACTTTTTTGACTGCAAGGCCCTTTCCCTTTAACTTTTGCGTGAGCGCCCAAAAAATTAGTACTTATTGTTTATGTGTATTAAGTTATTTAATTCCTTATCCAATCCTATT
This sequence comes from Pandemis corylana, assembly GCA_949127965.1. Taxonomy (NCBI): domain Eukaryota; kingdom Metazoa; phylum Arthropoda; class Insecta; order Lepidoptera; family Tortricidae; genus Pandemis; species Pandemis corylana. The sequence continues at coordinate 6,426,179 of OX421871.1, forward strand.
CAAAATCCCGTACTACTTTTTAATTCCACCCCGTTTATTCACTTCCAAATTGGCTCAGTCACTATCCTTGATTGTGTGTATTGCCATACAAATAAATAAAAAAAGGTTATTTAATGCCAGTACAGCGGTCTATGAATTTCAAAGGCTGGAATCCACATCGTTTCTCCGAACTGGTTGTTGACACTCCAGCTCCCAGTATCATGTTGTTTGTGTTCGGTAACAATGCTGTTTCTCTTCGCCGCGTAAACTGTATTTCTTTAATATACGATGATGCGAATCTATGTGACGGCGCCGTGCGTTGCCGGGCGAAATTATGTGTTTTTAATTCAAACGGTTCCCGTTCGAAACACGAGAATAAACTGTTGTCAGTTGACAAGACAAAAGGGGATTTGCTCAGCAGTGGGACACCAAATAGGCTACAAAAAAAAGCCAGAGGCCTGTTTTTCGAAGTTATAATTTACAATTTTACTAGTCTAAACTAGCAACACTGGCCAAATTTCAACCATTTATTGCTTTTTTTTGGAGGTTTATGGCTTGGTTTCTGGACCATTATGCAAAGTCTTTCTTTTATTTTTATTAGCATGTATGACGTGATTCGATTTTTGAAACAGGAGTGGATCAAATTTATTTTCCGATGTACTGTTTATAGTGTTTATCCGCCATAAAAGATTTGCATTTTATCGCATAGAGGGGGTAACAAGGCACTCATAAAGTTTCAAGAGTTAAAAACTCTTTCTTGAGTAGGTTCTCTGCAATTAATTGGTTGTAGTTTTGTGATGACAATTTGTTTGAATACACTTCGAAAACGCTATCTATATGCACAAGTACTTTCACAATAATCTTAGCCCAACTTAGGCCGTGGTCGCTTTCACCCGCCGCACGCGGCCGACAGCGGCCCGCCGCCCGCGGCGTCTGAATGGTGTGTTCGGGAATGCTCGGGAATGCCCGCCGCGTGCGGCGCCGCACGCGGCGGGCGAAAACGACCACTCCCGAGCATTCCCGAACACACCATTCAGACGCCGCGGGCGGCGGGCCGCTGTCGGCCGCGTGCGGCGGGTGAAAGCGACCACGGCCTTAGACTTCCAAGAAAAAATTGTCAAGTCCAGCATAATGATGATTCGGGACCAACTTTGTGACAATTTATGCCTAAGTTTTTATATATATCACGTCTTTATCCCTTACGGGGTAGACCGAGCCTAAGGTAACAAGACCTAAAGGCCACGTTTAGCATGATTGTGGGCGTATAGGTGGAAAGGGGAATCAAAATAGTGACGGGTTGCCAGCCGCATCGCCTATAATATGATTCCTAAAATTATCACCCATTTCCTCGACCGGCTTTTACCATATGCGCCGGGAGAGAAGCAACTGATTGCAAGTTATTTTTGTTTTTTTTTATATATTTTATGTTGTTGCGAATAAACTACTTTCTTTCTTTCAATAATTGTAATGGCGAGGAAAGGCTCGCTGTATTTGTTTATAGAATTCATCACATAAATATGAGCTTCACTGGTGCTGTCTTAAAGTAAAATATGGTTAATTTTATAATATCCTCATATCATATACAATCAATGATGTATGTAAGGCACCGAGTGCAATGTGCAGTACTGATAACATATCAGCGTGCGTGATAAGGATCTGTTATCGGATGCAACAGAGCGGCGCGAGTCAAATAGTTGAGACAAGCTTGATGATCATGTTTTGAATGGTATAAATACCAATAATACATTTTTAAGATACATGTTAGAAAAATAGTGTATTACCCGCAAAAATACTTACTTATATTAAAATTAGGTTAGGTTGTTTAGGTATCTTCAAATGCCCGAAGAGCAAACCGAACAGAAGTAGGATCGCCGCGAAAGCGCGGAGTGTTATTCGATTTTTTTTATAACAGTGGGACTACGTTAAATACCCGAGGAAAACTAGCAAGTAGGTTACCTCATCGTCAATTATTCGGACATAGGTTTTCTTCAAGGATGGGTTTTGTGATACTCGCAGCCTGTGCCAGTGCCGGCGTTACAACCACTGACGCCCCGGGCAAGAATATTGTGGCGCCCGCATGAAACCAATCGAATACCAGTTGCGGGTGGTAGGGCCTTGTGCAAGGTCCGTCCGGATCGCTACCACCATCTTACTCGCTAATCCTGCCGCTAAGTAGCAGTGCTTGCACTGCTGTGTTCCAGTGTGGAGAGTAAGACAGCCGGGGAAATTACGGGCACAAGAGGCATTGCATCTTAGTCCTCTAGGTTGGCAACGCATCTGCAATCCCTCCGGGGTTGCGGGTGTCTATGGGCCGTGGTGATCACTTACCATCAGGTGACCCACTTGCTCGTTTGCCTTCCAGTTCATATAATAAAAATAAAAAAAAAGTTTGCCGGAGGAAGCATCGCCCCCTGAAATTTGGCGCCCTGGGCCGTTGCCCCATCGCGCCCCCCCCCCTAACACCGGCACTGGCCTGTGCCCGTGATCTTTACCAGATGCGTCAGTCTTCCGAGAGGCACAAACGTACGCGATCGCCTCTCCAGAACTTCAAGACTCCTATGGTCATCGGTTCTCCAAGCAATGTGCTGCTCGCTGCTTCTCAAGGTCTTTCCATATTCGATCTTGTAGAGATACTCCTAGTATCTGAAGACTGCTTTAGCCTTCCGGGCTAGCAATATATTTACAATCCTCTGCGTGTACCGAGTTTTGCCATTAGGTGACCCTCTTCCTAAAAGGTTTGCTTAGTTTGGGACTAGGATAATAGGGAATGTTCAGGATTTGTTTCATGGCTTTCATTAAAAGCTCATTTACATAAGAAAGAATATCAAAAAAAAAACTAATTCATCTGTATCTATCTAATCTAATACCTTTAAAAACGAGCCATTCTTGTATAAACACTCAAATACTAAACAATATTAAATACTCAAACTACTCAAACTATGCAATAAATGGTTTGAGTAGTTTGAGTATTTATATAGTTTGAATCTCGGAAACGGCTCCGAAGATTTTCATGAAATTTAGTATGCAAGGTTTCGGTGCGATAAATCGATCTAGCTAGATTTCATTTTTAGAAAACGTACTATCAACTATTTGTCTGTATCTCTTGCTAGAAAAACGTAATTTTTAATATGGAGTTTACATGAGCATTGCGACAAATGACGTCACATGTCATATTACATACATGCACAAATCACGTCTTTATTCCTTAGAGGTTAAACATGTAATATAGGCTCTCTCTTTCTGATATCTGACTAATTAGCAGCTTAAAATTCTTATGTTTTCCATATTTCTTAACCGATATCACTTGTAATTCCACCATTTGACATCTCTTTTACGATATTTTCATATTTTAATTAGAAATGTGATAATTTTTTTATGCATAATTCCCTATTGGTGACATAATTAAAATACTTAATAATTAAAACCGCATGAATCACTCCACCCTCAAATTTCACCTTCATTAACCTCTGACTCACGGCACGTACATAGAGTCAGCTTTAACTCTAACCTCAACGAAATCTCCTTACACGTACAGTCGAATGCACAAGTCGAGATTGGAGTCACTTAAAAATACAGACAAATATCGCAGGACAGTTTGACACTAATTGACCTAGAACACTGGCTAACACTGTTAAGCCAAACATTTCCTTAGCATTCTATTCTCAAAGCGTTATCGACAATAGTAGAGCCAGTACTCATCTGCGGGGTAACCGTAGCTGTTGCAAGTTTTATAACTAGTCCCTATCAAGAGCATGCTCCTGCCAGCTTGTTCTCCGAACGTAACCAAGTTACATAACCGGCACTGGTAAAACCAGTGTAGGATGATTAATTTGGATTAATTTAGGTTTAGGTGCGGCGGGGCTGGCCCTTGAGCTATCCCTAAGCCGCGACCATGTTTATTTTAATTTAGAAATGGTCTATATTTTACCTTAGAATGTCCTGGTTATGTAAAATAGTTATGTAAGGGGAACAAGCGCTTATGTCACCCTTTTCTATCCCGCCATCTTGGTCTTGTCCTTGGTCTACTTATATACCTGAAAAAAAAAACCGGCCAAGTGCGAGTCGGACTCGTGCGAGGGTTCCATACAAATTCAACAAGTTATTATAAAATCCAGTGTTAGCAAGCACTGTTCTTAAGCAAAAATGTACGCAATGTGAGGTCATTTTATTTTGGTTACTGACATTGTCAGATATACATTAAAATGTTCTGCTTTTTGTATTTGTTGTTATAGCAGCCACAGAATTACATCATTTGTGAAAATTACAACTGTCTACCTATCACGTTCATGAGATACAGCCTGGTGACAGACGGACAGACAGACAGACGTACGGACGGATAGCGAAGTCTCCGTAATAGAATTTGGGTACGGAACCTTAAAAAGGTTTTTGTTCCTAACGTAGTGGTTTGACCTTTATGGCCTCTCATGGAGGTGACCGCTGAGTTTTTGGAAATTTATTGGCGAATTTTTTTTATTACACAAGTACTTATTTAAAAGTTAACATTGAATCAAACACTTTACCACACAACAGTACGGATCTACCGGAATCTGCGTCCCCGTCCGTCAGCAGTCGATTGTGCGCTGCGCTGACGCCGCTCTGTCAACAAAGACCATTGTTTCAAAACGCCGCCTGCGCACCCTTCCGAGCGATCTCGCGCTTGAAACGGTAGCGTTCGTGTCGATTGGGTAGCGTGTCATCTGTTTATTGATCTGTATACTTACTATAGGTATACATATTAAGATCGTAGCAGGTGGATCAAAGTAGTATCTGCCAAAGTAGTATATGGAGTACCATAGAGCATACACGACACGAGTTATAGAGAGGAAATGCATGTAAATTATATGAAATAAACTTATGCGTAATAATTGAAACGTTAACTTCCACGCTGGTCTGGGAGCAAAGAAAAAACATAGAATGTGCCAGTTGCTCTTGCCGCGCGGATGGTAAAAGGTCATCGAGGGAATGGGCGAAAATCATAGGAATCATGTTATAGGCGATGCGGCTAGCAACCCATCACTATTTTGATTTCATTTTCTGTCTACGCCCACAATCTTGGTAAACGTGGTTTGTAGGTCTTGTCACCTTAGGCTTTGTCGACCCCGTAAGGGATAAAGACGTCATTTGTGTATGTATGTACTGAGACGTTTTCGTGAACGCGTTCGAGAAGTTTTTTGCATGAAAACTAACACTGGCTCAGTACAATACAATACAGAAACAAAGAACAAAGTAGACAATAGGCGGTCTTATCGCTTAATAGCGATCTCTTCCAGACAACCAATAATAGAAATAAGTATTTATTATTTATTATTTAGTATTTATTTTTGACTAGATTTACCTGCGACTTCGCTCGCGTTCATCTTTAGATGTCGCAGTTTTAATTAATTTCCTTGGCAGTTTACAAAAAAACCGCAGCAATAACATATAAATACTTAATGTATGTATGTATGTAAACCCTTTATTGTACTAAAAATAATTAATTGACACTTCAAGGGATTTATTCCGGTCAACAGTGCATCGTGATCTTTATTTGCGTTCTATAATTTACTAGCTTCTGCCCGCAACTTCGTCTGCGTAGAATTATACATAAAAACCTTCCTCTTGTATCACTCTATCTATTTAAAAAAACCGCATCAAAATCTGTTGTGTAGTTTTGAAGATATAAGCATACATACATAGAGACATAGACATAGGACATAGGGACAGAGAAAGCGACTTTGTTTTATACTATGTAGTGATGTTTGAGCAAAATTTTATCTAGCTGAGTCGTTGGGATTTCGAGATTTAGACTACATTATATCTAGTCTGCATATTCTGGAGATCCAATTGCTTACGGTATCAAATTTCATCGAATTCCGTCCAGCCGTTTTATCATGAATAATACGTGAAACATACAGATAGACTAGCAAACACTCGCATTTTTAAAATGTAATAAGTACAGTCAACAAAAAGTACAGTCCGCAAAAGGGATAAAGACGTGATTTATGTATGATTTTTCCAAATAGAATAGCACTATAGATAAATAAATCTATCTATCTATCTAATGGATTCAACTAAGCTAAGATCCGAAAAAAAAGCTTGTATTAAAAATTAAATTTTAAGGTTATGTAGTTTGAAAGTAGTATTTAGTAGTAGGTATGTAAGATGGATTTATTAATGAAAATAAAATTAAAAACTGAACTAAAACTTATCTATACTAATATTATAAAGAGGAAAATTTTTATTGTTTGTTTGTTTGTTTGCATTGAATAGGCTCTGAAACTACTGGACCGATTTCAAAAATTCTTTTGCCGTTAGAAAGCTACATTATCACTGAGTGACATAGGTTACTTTTTACCGCGGGAAAATACCTTTTCCTACGGGAAAATTAATTTATCGCGGGCGAAGCTGCGGACGGAAGGCTATCTTAAAATAAAATAATTTAAAAATGAGGGGTCCCCGTGGCATAGTAACGTAGACGCTGGCAGCATTCCCCCTTTGGACAGCGATACTAATGCGCTGTCCAAGGAAGTATATTTACATTTAATCTCAAGGTAAAAGAATTTCCGTTACTATAAAAATTATAACAGTGATCAAATGAAAAAGTGCAGAGATTCCGTTATTCCGTCATCCGCATTATTTTCAAAGAGCTAAAGTAAACATGTGCTAGCGGTATTTCTATTGTTTCGTATTTACAAGTAAATGTAAATAAAATGATCAATACAATAGTTTACGTTCTAAGAAAACGCCGCATTCCGTGTCATCTAAACAAGAAAGAATTTTACAAAACAATATGGTTTTATTACAGTTATATGAATTCTTCAGAGATGTTATAACAACATTATTAACTTAACTAATATCGAAACTATTTTAAAATAATAGACGTATAACACACACACACACACACACACACACACACACACACACACAAATCTAGGAGCAAAGAAAAAATATAGAATGTACCAGCGTCGTCTCTTTCCGCGCTGATGGTAAAAGCCCATCGAGGGAATGGGCGAAAGTCTGAATCATGTTATAGGCGATGCGGCAACCCATCACTATTTTGACTTCCCTTTCCACCCATACGCCCTTAATCATGCTAAACGTGGCCTTACGGTTTTGTTAACCTTTAGCTCTGTCTACTCCGTAAGGGATAAAGACGTGATATATGAATGAAATGAAATGAAATTAATTGAAATGATTTTATTCCAGACTTGCATCCATAATAGAATTTACATACATATTTGATATATGTATATGTATTTCGGTAACCTTAGTTCTATGGCGGATATCATCATTTCTAATTCTATCCCGCAGAGAAACCCAATGTACCTAATATGGTAAATTTCTAAATGTCAGTCGCTAAGCGTCATCTGTTTGAATGATGTGTCTGTACGACACAATTACAAACTCCCATGGAACATCTACTGCTCAACAGGGACGAGAGAAGGCGCTGTTTTTCAAATGATAGGTACCTACTATCAAATGATAATATATGGCATGATATCAAATGGTAATATGGTACACTAATACAACTACTCTGTCATGACGTTGTCTACATGTGTCCACATAATTTATAACTTCAAAATGGCCGATAATCAAGTGTGTAATTTATTGGCAGTAAGTTACAGCGCAACGCGCTTTGTGTAATTACTTGCAGGTGTTAATTTGTTTCTAACACTACGTTACTTTAAGTACCGAACACACGGCGAGCTTTGTACAACCGTGAGCTCATGCCATTTGGGTTTCGAGCATCGGCTGATTAAATCATCAAAACTCTAGGGGGCCGTCCATTAGTCACGTGAGGCTCCGAAAGGGGGGAGGGGTGCGGCAAAAATCAAGAAATATCACAAGAAGGGTGGGGGGGGGTGAGGGGTGTAGTAAGATATCACGTGTATTTATTTATTCGTCAAACGCGCGATTTTTTAAACCGAAAAGCGGCGTGTAGTTTGACCTTGACTGTCTGTCTAGACATTTTGATCATGTTCCTTAATTTTCTAGAATATAATTAGATTATACTTTTATATCTGTATTTAAATATAATATTGTAAAAGTTTTAAAATTCTTTATAGGTACATTTATAAAAAGTAAAATAAAAGTCCTAGATTTTTTTGAAGTGTTGGTGTTTTTCTTTTTTTTTACTACTTGCAAGTTAGCGACACCTACCATGTTTTGATATTATAATTTTATATCCAGATCTGTCCAGCCGTTCTGCCGCGAAAGAGCAATAAACATCCATACTCACAAACCTTGGCGTTTATGATATTAGTAGGATTAGTAGGATATTGGTATTAAGAACAGTACGAATGATCTATGTTTTTAACAATAATAAATTTTAGGTTGTTGCACAGAATTTTCAAGTTCACCGCGCGATTCCAGCATCTTTCTTTAGCCGTTACATGGCTCCGCGGCCCGTGTAAAGCGGCTACGTCTGTGCGACGCGCGTATATCATTCAAAACGGGGTGAGGGCTTAAGTTTACCTGTTAGTACGTCCATCGTTGGGACAAGGAACGGTCGTGTTCGGTGCCTTGTGACTGAGCTCTTGTAATTGTTGTAATCAGTGTCTTGTTGGTGATTGTGGAGTCAGACAGATATGTTGGTTTATGTGGGATCAGCTTTCATGAAAACACACACATGCCGCACAGACGTAGTCGGTTCTACAAATTGGAATTTGGAATTTGTCGGATAACGGTAATGCCTTTGGATTTTTATAATGAAGTGACTTCTTGTGTTTATTTCTTTGGCAAATGAAAACAGACTTTGGTTTAGAAAGAACCTACTCTTACAGGACATTGACGTTTGGCTTAAAGATCTTACAGCCAAGACATAAACACAAAAAAAGTAGTTGACAGCTGACAGATGTCAACGTCATGCATGAAAAAAACGTATTTTTGACAAGTTGCTCGAGTCAAATTACTTGATCAGCGTGTGTTGAATTAAGTTACTTTAACAAAAACTTTAACTATAACCGGCAATTTTGACATAATATTTATATTAAATTATAATTATGTTTTTTTTTTTTATGTGAATAGGAAGGCAAATGAGCAAGTGGGTCACCTGATGGTAAGTGATCACCACTGCCCATAGACACCCGCAACCCCGGGGATTGCAGATGCGTTGCCAACCTAGAGGACTAAGATGAAATGCCTCTTGAGCCCGTAATTTCCCCGGCTGTCTTACTCTCCGCACCGGAACACAGCAGTGCAAGCACTGCAACTTAGCGGCAGGATTAGCGAGTAAGATGGTGGTAGCGATCCGGACGGACCTTGCACAAGGCCCTACCACCCGCAAAACCTACAAAGGTCCCTTAGAATCATTCCGGAATACTTCAGCAGGCTGTTCAGTTAGTTTTACTACATTATACATATGGATCTGAAAACGAGTGAAACTTAACTGAATCAGAATTAAATCGCATTAAGACGTCATGGCAAGTCCGATATTGTCCGGTGTTGCATAGTTGGGACGGGAGCTCGTTAACCTTTTCAACGCCAACGACACATCACCACCGCAGCTTCAACGTCAACGCCCTATATACGTCCATTACTTCAACGCAAAAGCAACCTTCGTCTAATTGGGTTTAGGTTCGACTTAAGGCATCGCAATAAAGACGTCTGGCGTATGAATGACGTCTCTTGTATTTGACGTTGTGGCGAAAAGGTTAAAAATGTAATCGCGGTCTATATCCCTTTGATAATGTCTGATGTGTTATAGTTGAATCATCGAGAGCGTGGAATTACATATGTAGTAGTATTGTTTGTTTACAGGCATTCTATATTAGAATTTTCTATTTTCTTGTACTATCAGCATACAAAGAGGTCGAAGAACTAAAAACAAAAATAATGTCAGTGTGAAATTGTCAATATTATTTACGTTGTGCGTATATTTTTACATCTGATTTGATTGTATTCTCAATTAATTATTTCAATTTCAATTCACATTCAATCCGATCGAAAATATTTGGTCCATGGTAAAATGGTAAAAGGATATGTAGCAAAAAGAAACGTTTCATTAAACATGCAAGGCATTATGAGTTTAGCAACTGAACGAATGAATACCATCACTGCTGAGGACTGGGAAAATATTTGTCACCACGTCGAAAGTGAAGAAAATAAATATCGATGTCAGGAAGGAGAAATGGATCAAATAACAGACAATTTTATTATCAATACTTGTGACAGCTCAGATGAAGAACATGATAGCGAATAAAAGAAAAAAACAGAGGACTACTACTTATTCCACTTCTTGGGTATGTCATTTTATTAAGTTAAGAGAAAATTATTCTCCTTTTGTTGCAAACGGTACAACCACTACAAATGCAATTCCATCTTCTCGATAATTCAACTATAATCGCGGTCTATATCCCTTTGATAATGTCTGATGTGTTAATGTGTGTTGTCTGGAAACAACTTCCTGCTGCAGCATTCCCTGAGCGGTACAATTTAGGGATCTTTAAAAAGCGAGCCTTCCTGTTCCTCAAAGGGCCGGCAACGCACTTGTAATTCCCCAGGTCTTGCAGGTGTCCCTGGGCGACGGTGATTGCTTTCCATCAGGTGACCCGTCTGCTCGTTTGCCCTCTCTTATATAAAAAAAAATATATATATTCTCCTCGTATCAGTAATAGGTACGCGCAAGCGCAAAGTAGCGCAACTCGACACGCTTTCCGCGAATCCGCTAGAGGCGCCACTGTGGGAAGCCATTGTTGCCGATTTCACCGCTTACATGAAAGTCTGCTTTTAATTATAATTTACTAGCTTCTGCCCGCGACTTCGTCTGCGTAGAATTATACATAAAAACCTTCATCTTGAAACACTCTATCTATTAAAAAAAACCGCATCGAAATCCGTTGTGTAGTTTTGAAGATGTAAGCATACATAGGGACATAGGGACATAAGGACATAGGGACAGAGAAAGCGACTTTATTTTATACTATGTAGTGATTAATTACTATGGGTTTTTATCCACGATTTTGTTTATCTATCGAAAGAGATATTTTTAAGTAAATGAGTGATCTATAACTTCCCATAAATTCTGAAGTAATTTATTGGCTAAAAGTAAAAGTACAGATCTCAGTCTTAAGATTGAGAGGTTCAAGGAGGCACATTAAAGCCTTTGGCTGCGAGGATGGAGCAGGGATTCTGTAAATAAATGTCTAAATAAATGTAAATGTCTTGGGACAAGTTACACCAATTGACCCAGCCCCAAACTAAGCAAAGCTTGTACTATGGGTACCAGGCAACGGATAAACATACTTATATAATGTAGAAGATAAATACATACAACATCCATGACTCGGGCACAAACATTCGCATTCATCATACAACTGTCTGCCCCTACCGGGATTCGAACCCGGGACCTCTAGCTTCATAGTTAGGGTCACTAACCACTAGGCTATCCGGTCGTCCGAAATAATAGGCTGGGCAGCTACGGGGAACGTTGAAGAGTTTATTTAAGAAAGTTATTCATTCGGATGAGAATTTTTCATACCATAAAATTTAATAGTAGAGCTTTCCGAACGTGTCGAAGCAGGCGAAAGTATTTTTCATACATACATACATACATATATCACGTCTTTATCCCTTACGGGGTAGACAGAGCCTAAGGTAACAAGACCTTAAGGCCACGTTTAGCATGATTATGGGCGTATAGGTGGAAAGGTGAATCAAAAATAGTGATGGGTTGCTAGCCGCATCGCCTATAATATGATTCCTAAGATTGTCGCTTATTCTCTCGATGGACTTTTACCATCTGCGCGGGAAGAGAAGCAACTGGTACATTCTATGTTTTTTTCTTTACTCCCAGACCAGCATGGAAGAATTAGAAAAGTATTTTTCAGTAAGTAAATATAGAAATACTTACCAACTGACGAATAAAGAAATATTAAACCGTTGGAAGTATTTTTTTAAATACCCTATTTTATTTATAAACAAGTTATTTGATTATTTAATTATTATAGAACCCAAATAACCGTTTGTTTCTTTTTTACGGAAATTAAGGGTGCCAACTCTAATATTCTTAATTAAGTGTAGCTAGTTACTTTAAAAAAGGCCTTAGCTGAGATAGCGCTAACTAAACAAAGCGTTTTAAAGCGAAGGTAATTATTTAAAAAAAATAAGCTTAGTTTCCATACTGCTCTATTTATTTACTGTGCAATAAGTACTAAATTCAATCAGATGCATTCAGTTGTTTACAGAGTAATTGAGTAACAACAAACTTACTAACTTTATCCTTCCATGCTGGTCTGGGAGCAAAGAAAAAAACATAGAATGTACCAGTTGCATCTCTTCCCGCGCCGATGGCAAAAGCCCATCGAGGGAATAGGCAAAAATCATAGGAATCATGTTATAGGCGATGAGGCTAGCAACCATCACTATTTGATTCTATTTTCCATCTATAGGTACGCCCGCAATCTTGCTAAACGTGGCCAGGTCTTGTCACCTTGGGCTCTCTCTACCCCGTAAGGGATAGAGACGTGATTTGTGTGTGTGTGTGTGTGTGTGTGTTACTAACTTTATAATGGCAACGCATCTGCAATCCTCTAGTGTTGAGGGTGTCCATTGGCGCTTACCACCAGGTATCCCACTTGCCCATTTGCCTTTGTCGTATAAAAGATACCACACATAAACCGTTTAACGCGAAATCGCTTCACCTAACACGCTTTATTTTACTCATAGTCATCATAAAAACTATATCTAACTTGCAAAATGCATTAATTGCTGGCGCCACCATCCGTTACCACCCAAGGGAGGTTCCCGTTACCAAGGTGTCGTTTACCGACGCGTTTCGCGTTACTACTTCTCGCTATTCGCGATATTCGCGTTAACTACACACGACACCTTATTTGGACATTTCAGATTCCTTGTATAATATGCTGGTCTGGGAGCAAAGGAAAAACATAGAATGTACCAGTTGCTTCTCTTCTCGCGCATGGTAAAAGCCCATCGAGGGATTTGGCGAAAATCATAGGGATCATAACTATATAATTATAGGCGATGTGGCTAGAAACCCATCACTGTTTTGATTCCCCTTTCCATCCATACGCCCACAATCATGCTAAAAGTGGTTTTCAGGTCTTGTTACCTTAGGCCGTGGCTACCCCGTAAAGGATAAATACGTGATTTATGTATGTATGTATGTATTGTATAATATATTAAACTGGCTATTGCCGGCTTTGTTCCATTCCAGTTCAAATTCAAAATGAAATTTTGACGCGTTTGGCCTAGTTGGTAGCGACCCTGCCTGCGAAGCAAGCGTCCCGGGTTCGAATCCCGGTAAGGTCCATTATATCTGTGTTGAGCATGAATATTTGTTCCTGAGCCATGGATGTTTCTATCTACTTAAGTATTTATTTCCCTATATAAGTATGTATATCGTTGTCTAGTTCTAGTACCCATAAAACAAGCCTTACTAGCGCTTACTTTGACTCTAGGTCAGTTTCTTTAAATTGTTCCCTAATATTTATTTTATTTATTTATTTAAATTCAAAACTTTATTTTGCCAAATAGGCAGTCATCCTCTTTTACATGTCTTTTTTTTAAATTTATGTTTTGTAGAATCCACATTTTGCTCGTGATGTTTTTGCCTTTGTTGTATCAAGTTATGCCGAGTAAGCACACATTTAGGCTTATCTACAAAACAACATATTGACATGAATGATACCTACTGGGTGCAGAAATCAAAACAAAAGCATAATCACTCCATAATAATATTAAAAAGTCGCTTTCCGCCGTCTGTCCCTATAATAATAATAGCTTTTATTTCCAAGAGGAAGGTTTGTTTTACTTCCATGCTGGTCTGGGAGTAAAGAAAAAAACATAGAATGTACTAGTTGCTTCTCATCCCGCGCAGATGGTAAAAGCCCATCGAGGGTATGGGCATGGGAATCATGACTTTTATAGGCTATGCGGCTAGCAACCCATCACTATTTTGATTCCCCTTTCCACCTATACGCCCACAATCATGCTAAACGTGGCCTTTTGGGCTCTGTCTACCCCGTTAAGGTTAAAGACGTGATTAGTGTGTGTGGAAAGTTTATATACCTAGATCATCAAAATGAACACTCGTATTAAAACTTTATTTCTTCCACAGCATGATGGACTCTGGTGGAGCCATCGACTCGCCCCCAACTTACCACCGAAGCTACGAACAATATGTCCAAGGAGGGGTCGAGAACAGCACCGATTCTGCCCAAGAGCAGACCAGCCCAGAATTGGTCGTCTGGTCTACGTTACCCTACGGTCTGGACTACAGGACCCAGTACGACTACCGAAGCCCTTACGACACCAGCAGGGACTATTCACCCCAGCAATACGCCAGAGCGCCTTTCACGACGAAGATGGGGCAGTCCAAAGCCCTAAAAGAAGCCAGGATAAGGAGACCTATGAACGCGTTCATGGTGTGGGCGAAGGTGGAGCGGAAGAAACTGGCTGACGAGAACCCCGATCTGCATAACGCCGACTTGAGTAAAATGCTAGGTGAGTGCTAGTTTTAAATCCAGCATTTTTTTTCGATTGTTTCTAAATCGTAAGCGCCGTTTGTAAGGTCTGTGGGTTAGAAAATTAAATATTTGTACCCGGATTTCGGGTGATAGTCCAATTCTAGGTTAGCGATTACCCAGAAGTTATACTTGTTTAGTCAAACCTACGAGCCACTATTTTTTATATTCTTAAAATAAATCAAACTCACAAGTGTTCCTTTGAATATGATTAAGTACCTACATAGCGATAGCGTCTGGTTCATTGAACTATAAAATTATGTATACTTTTACGATATGTAAAATAAGTACAGTTACGTACGTACTTATCGCTAAAACCGAAAAGTAATTTTGACATGACATAACTACATGCTAAAATTTAAACTGACTTGCCTTGTTCCAAACAGCCAATAATACTAATTCAAAATTATAAAAAAAAAACTTTAAGCATGACACTGCATCACCTCAAAATTTCAACATTGGATTCATTCATGCCTGCCAGTGTTGTTGCATTAAAAAATAAAAGAACTGGCCAGTTCCTAAACAAGGTCAGGACAAAAAAGGTTCTAATACCAAAATGAGTCAGCGAAAAACAAGCAATCTTGTCTGTGGCATATTTGTAATTCAAATCAGCCGAGCACCAGTTAAATTTGAATGTTTAATATTTTGAAACCCTTTCCATAACAAAATACAATTTAATTTTGAAATGATGAATAGAAAATTATGTTTTGTCTCTTAGTTCAATACATCAACTTTTATAAATTACTTTCTAATAAGAAGTAGGGAGTGCATTTAGAAAAAAAAAAGTGTAATGTTGAATCAACTCCTTGCGTATAAGATAACTATGCAGTTAATAAACTTTGTCTGTATCATTAGGCTACAAGGGTACGATTATAGCTCCTTATTAGATTTGGAATTTGCTATTAGGTACATTCCGTGACAGCAAATGGCAGTACTGCAAACCACTCAATTAAAATCTAAGACTAGGGCCAACACTGTCTTTGAAAAAGCTAGTCAAGCGTGTCACCAGTAGGCTTATTAACTTAATCGCTAGCAATCGCCATAGTGTTCATTTTGACAGTTCTTATGAATGTGACAGCTATCTGATTCCGGTGCCAATTGTCAGCCCATACATGAACTGTCAAAATGAACACGCTGGCGATTGCGAGCGAGTTAGATAATAAGCCTACGGATGGCAATATGCTGACTGAACACTGCAATGTTTTTAGGATTATTGTGGTTCACTAAAGTTTCCTTGCATGGTCGATATTCAAAGTCGGCTTCAAAGGAGCGAATTAATGTTATATCAAACATTATACGATACGACAAAAACCTTTACCGGTTAGATTAACTCATTCAGTTGTTGGAATATTTCACAATAATTTCTAAGGCACCTTGTATATTGTAGGTAGCAATGTGCAAGATGTAAAACATTCTCAAAACTGCAAGAATATTTTCAGAAATTTCGAGAAATTTTCACGTGAATTTATGGTAGAGTTCCCATAGCGAAAGTTTCTAATGGGAAGTTTTAAAAGACGTCTTTTTAAATAATGTTATTTTAATGGGATTTTCATTCGATAATCAGACGTAACAGGTAAAAATGATATCACATTAATTTATATATATAAAAATCAATTGCTGTTCGTCTGTCTCTTCCTATTTCCTTATTTCCACGGGAATAAAAGATTTACCTGTTCGCTGCGAAAGGACGCTCCGGTAACTATAATTATTAGAGTCTTGAAATTTAGCAAGGGAGTAGGGAATCATACCTGTTAAAAAGTACATACACGAATCACGTCTTTATCCCTTGCAAGGTAGACAGGGCCTAAGGTGACAAGACCTAAAGGCCACGTTTACTTAAAAGCAATTTCAGGATTTTTATAAATTCTCTCAAAATTGGGAACAAGACTATTTGAAGTCGTGAACAAGAGCTTCACCACTAACTTATATTAATTATGCGCGGACACAGTCGAGGGCAAAAGCTAGTTACAATAAACAAATTTAATTTGCAAAAAACATTGGTAACCAAAACTTTCAATGCCACGAAAATTACTGCACTTACTTCAGCCAGAGGCCACACTAGATAATTTTTTTACTGTTTTAAGGTTTACCAAATAAAGAAGAATGACAATTGAAATTACATAATTTTTCGGCCTAGATTCTTGTCTAGTTTGTAATGTAAACAGAATTGTCACTTGACTATTGTCAAGATAGTGAAATAGGAGCCAGGGGCCCAATTTTTGAAAGCACATGTGTGATAATTCCACTCGAAAGTGGTGAAACATTGTGCTGAATTTGAAATACGAGTAGCTTAGAAGACAATTGCGGCTCTCATCAATCTTGTGAACTTGTCAAAAATTAGATTAGAGCGGCAGTTTTGAAGATATAAAGCAGATTTATACCACTTTCGAGTGATGTGCTTTCAAAAATCGAACACCTGGCGCCATATCGACCAGTATCTACGCCGGTTGGTGTCATATTGACTAGGTACGCATCGCAAATCGAATTCTCACATGTCGCCGACAATTTTCAAATGTCGCCGACAATTGTCAAGTTGGTGAGATAGTGGCCTCAGCTTAGCCACGCTGACCGTGGCGTGTCGCAGTTGACAAGCTACATTATGTTTTATTGTTATAATTACGACTTTCACCGCTGCCGCGGGAGTCTGGTCGGCCACGTGTAATGTTACACCGTACTGTTACCTGCAAAAGCGGTTACCTAGTTATAACAAGGTCTCTCAGAATTATTCTGGAATATTTCAGCAAATGGTTTGATTAGATAAGCTGTAGGCTTATTGTCTATCTCGCTCGCAATCGCCATCGTGTTCATTTTGACAGTTTTTGTATGAATGTGTCTTCTTCTTCTTATTTGTGGCGTATCAAGTCGTTATAGCGACGACAACGTCGCCAATGTAAAAGTAAAAAAATATAATTAAAAAAATCTTGTGACAAAATGTCGGCGACGTTGTACGGTAATGGTCAAAGACCCCCTCCCCACTGTCGGGCTCTAAGCCAATGGTCAATGATATCCTTCAGAACCTACCAGGAAATCATTAGCCGATGCCCAGGGTGCACCGGATCGAGCAGTGCTCTTCCCCCCGGACGGACCCAAAAACGAAACGCAGCTCTTGACCACACGTGGAGGTAACCCGACTCCCACCCCTGTATGAATGTGACAGCTAGCTGATTCCGATGCCAATTGTCAGCCCATACAGGAACTGTCAAAATGAACAAGATGGCGATTGCGAACGAGTTAGACAATAAGCCTACAGAACACTCCTACAAAGTTTTTCATTTAAATTTTTGATTCAAAATTTCGTCCCCCCTTGACGCGGTCCGCTTTGAATCACTTCTATATCCTTTACGGGGTAGACAGTGCCTGAGGTAACAAGGCCACATTTAGCATGATTGTAGGCGTAGTGGAAAGGGGAATCAAAATAGTGATGGGTTGCTCCAATGTCTTTGGCGTCTAGATAAGCGTTGCCAGATTATGGAATCGTTCTCCGTTTAATAGATATCCGCGATTTTCGAAATCCCCCCAATGTCTAGCCTAGTTTTAAAAGCTAATAGCAGTATCGCCACTCGTATTTTTGCAGATATATTCAAATGTTAAGTACATACGCGTCGAATTTTCCTGTAGTTGCGGTCACTGACGTAGGACATCGGATTTGACGTCAGCCCGCGGCAACAAAGAGCAGACTTTATTTTCTTAGTTTTATCTAGTTTATGTAACAATATGAGTGAGTTTATTTTAAGCGGGTATTTTATAACCACAAGGTTTGTGCTTTGACTGTCGGCTTAGTTATTTAAATAATACGCTTTTAGATAGCTTCACATTAAGGTCCGACCACACCGGTGCGTAAAAGATGTTGACGCTGCTTTCGCGCGACAAAATGAAACAAATAAAGAAAGAAGACATCTATTCCTTTTTGCAAGACACACAAATTAAAGAGAATATACACAGTTTTATAGAAAAAAAAACACAGACATGAAAAATAGATCATCAGCGTTGTGTGTGTCTTCGAAAAAGTGAAACGGTCGCTGGTCGTGTTAGACACCTGCAGCACTGATTTTTAGCCAGAACCGTTTGTGACTCACGAAACGATACACAGATAAAATATACTACATAATTCATAAACTTTTACGTAGGTAAACAAAGTATGAAAAAACGGTGAGAAAACGTGACGCCTACGCTACGTCACTGCGTACCTATACGCGGCGGTGTGATCGCTCCTTTAAATCTTAAAAAGTATTTGGTTAACTAGAACTCGCCCTGGCTTTGCACGGGTGGAATATAGGTACTAACACGGCGCTGCCGCAAATATTTCCATATTTCAAACAATTAGCAATTAACCTTAAAAAATCTATCGGTTATATTGGGATGGCGATAAGCTAATTCTGCGCACACGGAGTCGTGTGCAACCGCTAGTAATGTATAAAGTATTAATTTAATTTAATTATAGACCGACCGCGTAAATGAGTCCTCGCCCGCGCGGTGCAGGGGCGCGGGGTGGACGACAAAGGGGGCCGAGATCTGCGCGTCTAGCACGAGAGCGCACAAGAGTCGCGTCGCGCGCGAGATAGATTGCCCGTCCTTTTCTTACTGTACCAACAAGAAAGAGACGGGTAGTCCAACTCGCGCGCGACGCGACTTTCGTGCGCTAGTGTTAGCGGGGCTGTGCGGGCGGCAGGCGCGCTACCCGCCCGCACCTCTCTTGCCGGCTGTACACACTCGCCGAGAGGCTCTTTGCGAGAGTCTCGGGCGAGAAGCTCTCGACGAGAGGGCACCGTGTACACACTCGGGGCGTCATTTAAACAGCGGATATCGACCACGATGGACCTAGAAACTGCTGCGGCCGTTTGCCTTTGTGCTGTTAGTTATTACAATTATTTACACATATATCATAAAAAAAAATTACTAAGCCATGGCGAAAACGAAGGTGGTGGATGATTACTATGCCCCGCAAAAGAACCCAGTAATTATTCCCTTATCAAGTTTTTTTTTTGGTTCCTGTTGCGACGAGTATGTACATGTTCAGTCTCGTTTTCCTCGCGAGAGCGGACGAGACCCTTTGACTCGGCCGCAAAAAACCGACACGCAGCCGAGACGTACCGAGGCGAGACATGAGCGGGCGAGACAAGGCGAGAGCATCATGTACACACTCGTTCTCGGTCAGTTTCGGGGTGTCTCGACGAGTGTGTACAGCCGGCATCTCGGTCCCCTTTGTCGTCCTACCCCGCGCCCCTGTGCCGCACGGCCGAGGACTCCTTTAAGCCGTCGGCTCTATAGGTGAATAGTTTTGCTCGCGACATTACCCCAGTAAGTTTAGATATGGCAAGTCATTACATCTCGGCGTGGGTGGCTGATGTTATCAGTCCTAATGAAATAAAGGTACAATAAAAAATGCTAGGCACGGGCCCGGTGCTCGACTGCTCTTAAATACCTAGGGGTTTAACTCTTTTGTTTCAAAAAATCTCTAAAACCATTCACAAGTCTCTTACATACATACATCACTATATAGTATAAAACAAAGTCGCTTTCCGTGGTTTGTCTGTCTGATTTTGATAGAAAGAGTGATTTAAAAGGAAGGTTTATTATGTACTAGCTGTTGCCCGCAACTTCGTCTGCATAGAATTCGTTTATCGCTATCCCGCAGGAATTTTGCAATTTTCCGGGATAAAAAGTAGCATATGTGCTATTCCAGACTATAATCTATGTATGTTCCAACTTTCATCCAGATCTGTCCAGCCGTTCTGGCGTGAAAGAGTAACAAACCCAAACATCCACACTCACAAACTTTCACATTTATTATATTAGTAGGATAATTCTACGCACACGAAATCGCGGGCAGGAACTTGTACATGTACAAATCACGTATTTATCCTTTACGGGGCAGATAGAGCCCAAGGTAATAAGACCTAAAAGTATATTAAGTGGGTGACAGACGGGCGAGCAAGTTCGCGTACTAACGGCTCGACGACTTTACTCGCCTGTGTGTCAGTCAAGACCGACCGCTTAAGCGAGCCCTCGCCCGCGCGGGTACAGGGGCACAGGGTAGGACGACAAAGGGGACCGAGAGCGGTGCGGGGGGGACTCATTTAAACGGTCAGTCTGTAAGTACGCGTACTTTTAGGCTGACAAAGTCGTCGAGCTGTAAGTGCGCGAACTTACCGACGACCGGATAGCCTAATGGTTAGAGAACCTGATTATGAAGCTTGAGGTCCCGGGTTCGATCCCCGGTCGGGGCAGATATTTGTATGAAAAATACGAATATTTGTTCTCGAGTCTTGGATGTTTAATATATATTTAAGTATGTATTCAGCTATATATATAAGTATGTTTATCCGTTGTCTAGCTTTGCTTAGTTTGGGGCTAGGTCAATAAATTGGTGTCAATTGTCCCAAGATATTATTATTATTATTCGCCCGTCTGTCTGTGTCTTTAAACACTCAAAAATATCCTCAGCTTACGTATTGCAATGTTGGCTTTTCATCAGCTTTTTGAGTAAGGATAACGATCTTTGAATTCTTAAATGTGGCTTGAACCACTTCATAGGTTTTCTGTCAAAAATAGACTGTTATGGTTCATGTCAACTTGATGCAACTCACACTATAGTATTGTATGAAAGTTGTTCATACTTCTTTTCCATGCTGGTCTGGGAGCAAAGAAAAAACATAGAATGTACCAGTTGCTTCTCTACCCGCGCAGATGGTAAAAGCCCATCGAGGGAATGGGCGATTATAATAGGAATCATGTTATTGGCGATGAGGCTAGCAACCCATCACTATTTTGATTCGATTTTCCACCTATACGCCCACAATCTTGCTAAATGAGGCCTGTAGGTACCTGTTACCTTAGGCTCTGTCTACCCCGTAAGGGATAAAGACGTGATTTGTGTGTGTGTGTGTGTGTGTGTTCATACTTTTAACCTCTTGTTTTGTTGTAACTACGTGAAACTTATGTTTAAAATTGAATACGTTTGTGTTAAACGGCAACGATACTTCGTTATTTGACATTTTCTTTAATCATAGACATGTTTATAACGCTTTACTCGTCCTTTTACTGTCTCATAATAATTTATTCGCTGTTTTGACTAGATTTTAAAAAGTACACATATTTCTTTATATAAAACTTTATGTATAAGTTTGATTAATTATTAACTACTTAATAGTACATTTGTAACGGTTATTAAAAAAACTACACTCCATTGTCCCATCCCTACGAAATCATAAGTACTGTCAAAACGTAAGCTTACACCGGCCAACTTACAAACTTAACTCACAAAATGTAACACGACTCTTTTCTTGACTACGTATCATCGAAATAGGACACAATTCCGCTTAGCAAGATCTTCATAAACTGCATTAATAAATTTGCCATTATTTTCATATGTTACCAGTGACTAATAGCATTAAGTTTATCGGTTAATTGTTGTTAAAATACGGTATTACCGGTTTTGAGCTCCGTTTTTAGTGACGTAGTCAGTTGTTTTTGTTTGTATCTGCAAAGTTGTAGTAAGGCATGTTATTGTTATGAATGACAGGGACTTCCCAGAATCAATAAATGGGTATTACCCTAAAGTTATACATATATTTTGAATGTTTATGAACTTTTCATACAAAATCCCTACGATATTTATATAACACTAGCGTGAGGAGTACGACGTTGGTTTGCATGTGTAACCCGATCCCGTAGAGGGATCGAAACGCGTTTCAGTGTGGGATTATTTTATTGGCAGTAGCGGAGGGAGGCATTGCATGAAAAACATATATATTTCACACAGGCTTGGTTATCTTGAATGTGAGTAGCGGAGTAGCAAGGTCAATATTTTTTGTTCATTTACATATGTCCCTCGACTGTACCTCGATGCCTGTCCAAAGTACCAGATTATACGTATTATAGCGCCTCTCCTTAGCTGAATACAACTTACACTCAGTTATTATTCTGTGGCGAGCCTTCATTACGCCACGTCCCTTCAATAACACAGCCTGACCTTGGGCCATCCTTCCTTCATTAATTGGCTAAATTGCAAGCCTTTTATGGCAACACCACACTCTATAATGACATCCTTGTAGCGGCGTGTGACGATCATGCGCAGTGTTGAATTAACTAGAGTGATGAGCAAGTATCGGGCCAGTAATTATTTAATGAAAAAAAAAATACAAAGGGAAATTAAAAACAAATTTAAATATAACTAAAACTAAAATAAAATAATTAAAAAAGGAGTGGCCCCCGTGGCGTAGTTCCGCAGACGCTGGCAGCATTCCCACTTTGGACAGCGATACTAATACGCTGTCCAAGAAAGCTGCCAGCTCTGCGGTCACCCGTAGCGTCTATTAACAGTAATTGGCATTGTTCATTTTTTTTAAGCTGTGCTTTTAATACCTTTATTTGATAAAATGGACTATTTCAAGCAACTAATTTGAATATTATGCTTTTACGTAGCTTTGTTAATTAATAATAAATATTTTTTCGCTGTTTGATAATTCGTGAATTTAGACAGAATCCCAATCGCCTTCGTTCGGCTGGCTATAAAAAAAACGGCTTAGTCTATGGTTTTGTTAGATTTGACAGTGACACGTGACAGTTGCCATAGCCAAACTTTTTTTTCATTTTTGTGGCAAACATTCGATGCTGGATTCTGTCTAAAAACCCGGTCGTTCGGTCAAACAAAGGTTCAAAGTACTTTTAAAAAATATCTGCAATCATAAAGTATTTTTGAAATCGGACAAGATAAATCGGATAATTGATGGTTTTCCTCGAAATAGTTTTCGAATTGGAGCATACTAAAAAAAATGAACAATGCCAATTGAGTATGAAGTTTGAAATTGGAACTGGGTATAGTGCATTGGGGTAAATTCGAAATTGGGCGAATTTAGAAACTCGTGGATATCCACTAAACGGGGAACAATTACATAATCTAGCAACACTTACCTAGAAGCTCCAATGTCTTTGGCGTCTATAAGCGTTGCCAGATTATGGAATTGTTGCCCGTTTAGTGGATATCCACGATTTTTCAAATTCCCTCAATTTCGAATTTACCCCAATGCATCTTACATACATACATACTTACATATATCACGTCTTTATCCCTTACGGGCTAGACAGTTTTTTTAAGGTGTGGAAACGGCCCAATAATTTTAAAATAATTATAGTTACTTAATCATTGTTGCCTAGGGTGCACCAGCAAAGCTTTAACCTTTCTACCCTTAAAACCTTCTACGAGAGGGGAATGAGAAGGTTTTTGGGGTGTTAGGATTTGTGTAAGGTTCTTCTAGACAACTGACACCGTCTTACTTGCCAATCCTTCCGCTAAGCAGCACTGCTTTCGCTACTGTGATCCGGCGTCGAGAGTAAGAATGCTGCTGAAATTACTGGCACAATAGGGTATATCTTAGTCCACAAGGGTGGCAATGCATCTGGAATCCTCGGTGTTGCAGGTGTCCATGTCAACTTGCTCGTTTGCCTTGTTACCTCTTACGATGTTCATGTCAATCCATAAATCATGGAATAAGTTATGCCATTCCAATAAAAAGTTTGTAGCGTGTGTGTCTTTATATAGGCATAACTTACTTGTTTAATACCCCATTAGGCGTATTGATTGCCCTTTAAGAAATTGCTCTGTAACAGCATTCTTGTGTAATTGTGTTATTTATTCATTTTTTATTCAAATTTATATCATATTGCTTCGCACAGTGTAAACAAAGTATGATATCTTCATAAAAACAGCGCGCCGATGAAGCACTGCTCAACTGCTTGCTATAAGCTATTTCAGTCTAAATTTAAGTCTATGGCTTCAGTGGTTAAGGCTGTATGTTGTCTGTCATTTTGTTGTTATTATATATAAGTGAGTATCCACTTCGCCATGAAACGACTAAACATTAATTGCTGCATGTCCAACTCTAGCGAACTGCAGGTAACCTACTCCTTTGCCTTCCTTGTAAAAAAACTGTTTTGGCCTAATCAGAAAGTAGCAATTACCACACGGGATGGCGATTTTATTTTTCATATACATTACCAGTCTATTAGAGCTAGGCTTATTACCTAACTCGCTCGCAATTGCCATCGTGTTCATTTTGACAGTTTGTCAGCCCATACGTGAACTGTCAAAATGAACACGATGGTGATTGCGAGCGAATTAGATAATAAGCCTACTTGTTACTCTATGGCGACAGTTATTTTTTTTTAATTTGTCACTGGCCATGTACCCTAACAGCTAGCTAACATCTTGTAAGTGGCCAGTAGCTGAGCAGTGTAACGAAAAAACTAATTTCGTAAATCAAGATAATTCAAATTAGGACTGGACAAGCCTTAGATGGCGGGTAAAAACGGTCGCCGTCCAAAAATGGCCTGTTATAGATAAAGCCTAAAGAGAAATACAGATATGCCACTGCGTTTAGTATTAATTGCCGCTTTCATTATAAGTGAAGGGGAGCTGTATGGCCGGCTACAAATATACAGGAATAATATATAGGAGCCAGCTCAAAGCTGTGAACTAAAAGCAATTAGATTGCTATTCTGTAATCACACGTGCGAAATAGGTATATTAGTATAGGTATATTTCACACAGGCTTGGTTATCTTGCACGTGAGTAGCGGAGTAGCAAGGTAAATATTTTTTGTTCATTAAAATGGACCTCCGCAAAGTAACGCCTGATTCAATAAAATATTCGAAATAATTTTCTATTTTATTGAATCAGGCGTTACTTTGCGGAGGTCCATTTCAATGAACAAAAAATTTACCTTGCTACTCCGCTACTCAAGCGCGGAAATAGCGGAGTAGCAAGATATTTTTTTTGTTAATTATTCGAAATAGGTATGTCTGTGCGGCATACATTAATCACGTCTTTATCCCTTACGGGGTAGAAATAACATAGGGCAGCAAGACCTAAAGTTATAGTGACGGGTTGCTAGCCGCATCGCCTTTAAAATGTGATCTCTAAGATTTTCGTCTATTCCTGTGAGCTTTTACAATCTGTGCGGGCAGAGAAGCAACTGGTTCTGTTTTTTTGGCTCCTAGACTGACATGGTATTTATTTGCAAATTCCTATTACCTACTTTTTAGTAAATTTGAAGGCTATCCGATTTTTTGAGCGGTCATCGCGTTAAATATACGGTGTCGGTATTATACCCGCAATAGTACTAGCAGGAATAGAGTCTTCCTCAGAACTTAGACACAAAAACGTTTCCACGAACGACTCAGGCGCACCGACACACATATTACAATTCCAGGCACGTAACCTTTAATAATACAATTAATTCTGTATATCGTATCAGATATACGACAATACAAGCTTACCTTTACAGTACGCGACCACCATAGTGCGACGATGTTAGAGTTGATAATGCTCTGGTTTATGCGAGTGTTGTATTGGCATATCTATAAAAGAAAATCTATATAGGCTGGGAGCGACTTGGGAGGTATTCCCTGAGGAAAATTTGATATCTGCGTAGTTTCCTGCCGGTACAAGGTCATGGTTTTATATCAAGGAACAAAAACGCACTGTTACCTAGGCGACACGTACGCTCGCAAAACTTTTTTTTAATTATAGAAGCCTACGCCCACGGCACCCGTTTCAAACTTCCAAGATCCCGTTCCGTGTAAATTTCATAGATTGCCTCTTCATTCCTTGTTTAAATAAATAAGAACCTAAATGCTTTATTGTTGTACAAATATAAAAAAACGATAAAATTCACAACAAAAATAACATTAACATATGCACAAAGGCGAACTTATCCCTATAAGGGATCTCTACCAATCTCTGTCACCTCTGTCTGTCTACCAATCTGTTTGGATAGATAAGGGAATGGGCATTGATGAGTCAGAATTAAGGAAATTTTGTATAACTTAAATATTGGGCTTCCAATTATTATTAGGCATTATTTTAAAATTTACACATACGTAGTTACATACATACATATATGCCGTCTTTATCCCTTACGGGGTAGACAGAGCCTAAGGTAACAAAACCTTAACGCTACGTTTAGCATGATTAAGGGCGTATAGGTGGAATGTGAAATCAAACTAGTGATGGGTTGCTAGCCGCATTGCCTATAACATGATTCCTAAGACTTTCGCCCATTCTATCGATGGGCTTTGGCGTCTCTTGTATCTTTAGAGCAGGGTTGCCACCTCTTGGGTAAAAATCGGGACAGTCAGTCGGTCATTGTATCTCTAGTTTCAACAGTTTTCCTTGAAGTATCTAGAACATGGGTACCCTAACTTATTTATTACGCGGCAACTTCCTGTAAAAAAAACGTACAAATTCGAGCCGTACGGATGGTACACCCGTTTCACTCTCATGTGAAACACAATTAGTGTAAGCGGGATGACACGATAAGACGAGAAAAACTTATGTTAAGGGTTCTAGTTATATTACAGCACCGGGTATAGATAGACAATTATTACGTCACCGTTTATGATATGCAAATGCTGGTTCAATTAAAACATGCAATTATACGGTACTCAGAGCAGACACTTAATATCCCACGCGAGAACACCTAGTTAATTATGTTTATCGACAACCACTTGAATAGTAAATAGGGTATAATTCATGCTTGTCGCCATTTTTTATTATGTCAGAAACTGTAGATTTGGAGCCGGTATTTGGGTATTATTTCGCGTGCCGCGTGCCCGTTTACCACCAGTGTAGTGGAGATATACTCCATATAAAATCGTGGAAGAGTAATTTTGAATTTTAAAAAAATAGTATTTTCTCTGAATTCATTTTTCATCAAAAAGTGGATTTAGCAACCCCAATTGTTCATAAAAACTTGCGAAATAGAAAAATGTATGCTTTTTCTGTGCCTGGCAAAGGGAATCATCAAATTACATACATACATACATACATAAATCTGGGTAGACAGGGCCTATGGTGACAAGACCTAAAAGGCCACGTTTAGTTTAACAATTTTATTACAAGCAGTTATGAATAAATTAGTATTAAATTGACAGAAGCCTAGTAATCGCATCTTAATTTCTAAAAAAATTAAATATTTAAAAATACCATAAACATAATTCGTACCTACATATTCTTATGACTTAAATCAATAGCCCTTAAAACCAATCAATAATTCACCCTTTAACAACGTTATCACGATTCGAACCCAAACAGTCGACGATCGAACGCGAATTCAAATAATTCGAAATTTAAAACCTCAGCTGCGCACGCGTCGCTGCGCTGAGTCACACGCAATAGGGTCACGACTCGCGCTAAAGCAGTCTTCTTGAGCCTAGTTGAAAAGTTATGTAAGATATACGCTGATTAAAAGATCTTGATTGTAATCTTATTTTATTAATAGACATTGACATTGAGTAAAATATTGGTCTCAGTTTTACACATAACTTTTACAGACTTTACAATTTTTTTTAATTCAATGCTACATTTATTCAGACCATTCCATAGTGTTGAGTTTAATCTTCATTTAACATAATGGTTTTAATATAATCTCGTGCTTTTATGCTGGTCTGGGAGCAAAGAAAAAACATAGAATGTTTCAGTTGCTTCTCTTGCCGCGCAGATGGTAAAAGTCCATCGAGAGAATGAGCGACAATCATAGGAATCATGTTATAGGCGATGCGGCTAGCAACCCATCACTATATTGATTTCACTTTTCATATATGCCCACAGTCTTGCTAAACGTGGCCTGCAGGTCTTGTTATCTTAGGCTCTGACTACCCCGTAAGGGATAAAGACGTGATTTGTGTAATGTATGTATGTATGTGTAATTTTTAAAATAGCCTTATGGCTGGCCAAATACAATCTAAATAAAAAATGATCCGTATCCGAAGGGTCCGAAAGTTCGGAATGTGTCATAATTTTCATTAGTCATAAAGCATTTATTTCTAAAACAGTAAGTATTTTTTTAGTAACCTAACCTAATTAAATACATTTTATAAGATGTAAGCTTAATACAAGGAACGATATATATACGGGTACGATATTATGAATAAATAACTTGAGGTATCAAAGTATCAAAACCTGTTGGTCGTAGTACGCAAGCGCCTACGCCGCTACGTAGGCCCGAATACATTTTATACCGCAAGTAGGCGACCCGATAGATATGACAGCGACGACAAATTGTTATTGCGAATTAATCGATAAAGCGATCGAGTATATCGATTGACAATCGAATGGATGCACCGAAAGTAACCTCTTCGCTAAAATCACTTTAAAAGACATGCAATAAGGAAAAAGATTTAGAGTAGGTACAATTAATTAAAAAAAATCATTTTTAATATGATATGGAACTTAAACTAGTGCGCAACTTTTTTTTCAATAGGTATTCATCTTACTAGTGGTTATGCTTTGGTAGGTATGCAATGTTGTTAAAAGCGATGTCAACTTAAACACATGTAAAATTTTTGGTGACTCCACACGCTTATTTAAATATGCATCCGTCGTTCGTTGATAACATCGAAAAATTATCATCCAATGTAAACTTTCGTTTATGGAAAAACCAATATGTGGCCAGCTTTAAATTTCCGCATGCCAAGCGGCCACAAGTTTTAAAAACAAAATAAAATTGACAGCTGTCACCGCGAACGGAATACGAAACAACTTTTTAAAATTTCGTTTCCTCCAAAAAAACACGATGTGTGGTCTAAGCGGCCAGCATTTTTCGAGAATTATGGAATGAAAATGTTTTTTGTTTTTGGCCAGCGTTCAAAATGAGGCTCAATGCATAAATTTGTGTCGCGTGTTGCCAGTTAAGTCCATGGGTCAAACCACAGTTTTTTATTAAAGTCACGTTTTTTTTCTTTAGTCACATAGGTACTTAAGTGCCAAAATATTCGTCTTATTAATTCAGAATTCACGTAATTGAATTAAATGGCACTGGGCCTACATGGGACATAAAAAGTTTGAACATGGTGATGGGGTGAAACCTCAGAACAATAACTAAAGCATAGAACCCGGACTAAAATAAAAACTAATTATTATAGTGCGTTGCTTCT
Organism: Pandemis corylana; assembly: GCA_949127965.1. Taxonomy (NCBI): domain Eukaryota; kingdom Metazoa; phylum Arthropoda; class Insecta; order Lepidoptera; family Tortricidae; genus Pandemis; species Pandemis corylana. The sequence continues at coordinate 6,455,557 of OX421871.1, forward strand.
TATTCCAGTGTACTGAAACGATAAGTTAAAAAGAGAACAAACTTGTCAGTTTGTTCTTATTTTTCTGTTTCGTACCAGTCCAAACGTCAAACTTGGTTCCTTTACGTCACTTGGTTCCGATATATGATGCCGATTTCAAGAGTCAGATTTCTTCTCAGAACAATAACTAAAGCATAGAACCCGGACTAAAATAAAAACTAATTATTATAGTGCGTTGCTTCTTATTCCAGTGTACTGAAACGATAAGTTAAAAAGAGAACAAACTTGTCAGTTTGTTCTTATTTTTCTGTTTCGTACCTGTCCAAACGTCAAACTTGGTTCCTTTACGTCACTTGGTTCCGATATATCGCTACCTTGGGGCTCAATTGTCGTAAAAGCCAAAAGTCAACTTTTCAGGAGAGCCAAAAAACTAAAAAGAAAAAAGAAAAAAAATTGTAACTCTTTTGTTTTAATAGTTATAAAGAAGCTTCGTAGGATGAAAGTTCTTAAAATTATGAGTAGAACAATATGAATTCATAATATTTAAGATAGAACCCATAACAAAGAAAGTAGATGGCGTATACGCTTCTTAAAACCAAAACAACATGACGCTTATGACCAAAATAATAGTTGCTGTACATGCTACTTAGGACGTAAAAGTCAGCTATTACAATTTATTGAAAAAACCAAAGGTGTTAGTCGCCGGTTTTCTGTTTTTGGTTAGGTACTTTACTGTAAAAATATAAATCATCTATATACACCCAAAACTACTTTACTGCGATAACGATGATAAGGTAGGTATAAACCAAATCAGTTTGAGAATCGTATTTAACTTTCAAAGTCCATTCATATTAAAAAGATTGGAGGGTTTGGTAGTAACAAAAAATTCGTATAGAAAAAATGTATATCGCTGAAGGGAAAAAATCAATGTCAACGAAAAAAAAAACACAAATATCGTTGTTATTATTAAAAATATTGTTCAAGTAACACATAAAACGATAAAAAATAAAAGTAGCAACAAGAATAGGGCATTTAATACTTCTAATCTCTTTCAATCAAAAACAATCTATTTTATAAAAGTTATGTGTTTAACGCTCTTTTTACTCCAAATTTATTTTTGGTTGACGTTTATTGCCATGAAATGAAACGCTACTGCAGGCCGTACACCAAACTTTATTCTGTTATTGGAAATAACTCAGGTCGTATTCACCACAATGGTTTAGTGGTGGCTTATACATCTTAGAAATGAAACGTAATTGCAGGTTGTATAATAAACTTTGTTCAATTTTCAGAAATCGTTAAGGTCGTATACGCCAAGTTTGATAAGCAATGTCCTTTATGCCAATTATAAATCTTGATTTAGGGTCAATAATACCTTTGCATTTTTCACACTCCGAGTAGCTGGCTTTTATAGCTCGTTTTTTTTTAATTTCTTGTTTAGAGTAACAGAAAATTGAGGTTGTATTCGATATTTTTTCGGGATTTGGAGAATTTTAAATATACAGATCGATAGAGAAAAAAAAACTGAGCAAGACTGCATTTAAATCTCATTTTCGTCAAAATGGCGTTTACGACAATTGAGCCCCAAGGTAGCGATATGATGCCGATTTCAAGAGTCAGATTTCTTAGCCCAATGACTTGTGTTGAGTGTCAACTTAACTTGTCTGTATGTGCTTATTGTGCTTCGGATGCGTGAATGACGGACAACTGTTGGAGAATTTTTTGTTTATTATTGTTAAAAATTGATTAAATAACGAATATTGGTAAAGCCAATTACTTAGTGAAACTAGAAAATGTCTTGTGCAGTGCCAGGATGTAAATCTAATGCGTCCAGAAAACAAAATGATAATGCGTTTATAAGTTATCATCGTTAAGTGATTTTAATCAGCTTCAGGGTCGCATTAAAATATTTTATATTGAGTGTGTTCTATAAAATAACACCATTATTGAATCCTGTTTGTCAAAGATATCTCTATTTACATATTATTTTAAAGAAAATATGAAAACAGTATAGGTTATCTTAGTGATGTGCCTGTGATATCGACTAAACTGTCAATCGATAATAAATGTAAATATAGAGATATAATTAAATATGTTTAATTCTTTCAGTTTTCCGACCCCATTATTGTTCCATATTGTTCCCTTTCTTTGGCCATAACTTTACTATTTCACTTTTTTTTGACTTGGCAAGTTTTTACTAATCTATAGGTATGCATAAATGTTCCTTTTATAGGGTTCCGTATCCAAAAGGTAAAAACGGGACTCTATTACTAAGACTTCGCTGTCCGTCTATCAACAGGTTGTTCATGAGCCGTGATAGCTCGACAGTTGAAAGTTTCACAGATGATGTATTTCTGTTGCCGCTATAGCAAAAAATACTATGAATAAAACACATATGAATATAACAATAAAATGAATATTTAAGGGGGGCTCCCATACCACAAACGTTTTTTTTTTTGCGATATTTGTTCGATATCAATAGCGGCAACAGGTAGACGCTTGAAATATTCAGTTTCATATTCACTTTAAAAATAGATAATTAAATCAAAATAAAATTAATATTTATCGGGTCCCATACAACAAACGTGATTTTTTGCCGTTGTTTTGTTACCAACCAATTCAAATACGAACGGACAAAAATGTGTTTTTGTTGTACGGTGAAACGGAATTCTCGGTGCGCGAGTCCGACTCGCACTTGGCCGATTTTCATAATAGATTTTTTTCATTATAATGATATCCGTTTGATATGTATTAATATCCACGACCGTCCCGATACCCATAAAAAATATCGATTGAAGACTAATCAATGACGGTTTGTTCCCTACACTAGCGAAATATATACATGTATAATTTAAAGCGCTTTGTATAGGTTACCCTGGTACGGAACAGACAGACGACTGTCTCGTGAATAGCATCTTTGTCTCTTTTTAACTTATTGTTTTAGTGCACTGGAATAAGAAGCAACGCACTATAATAATTAGTTTTTATTTTAGTCCGGGTTCTATGCTTTAGTTATTGTTCTGAGGATTTCTTAGCCCAATGACTTGTGTTGAGTGTCAACTTAACTTGTCTGTATGTGCTTATTGTGCTTCGGATGCGTGAATGACGGACAACTTTTGGAGAATTTTTTATTTATTATTGTTAAAAATTGATTAAATAACGAGTATTGGTAAAGCCAATTACTTAGTGAAACTAGAAAATGTCTTGTGCAGTGCCAGGATGTAAATCTAATGCGTCCAGAAAACAAAATGATAATGCGTTTATAAGTTATCATCGTTAAGTGATTTTAATCAGCTTCAGGGTCGCATTAAACTATATTGAGAGTGTGTTCTATAAAATAACACCATTATTGAATCCTGTTTGTCAAAGATATCCCTATTTACATATTATTTTAAAGAAAATATGAAAACAGTATAGGTTATCTTAGTGATGTGCCTGTGATATCGACTAAACTGTCAATCGATATTAAATGTAAATATAGAGATATAATTAAATATGTTTAATTCTTTCAGTTTTCCGACTCCATTATTGTTCCATATTGTTCCCTTTCTTTGGCCATAATTTTACTATTTCACTTTTTTTTGACTTGGCAAGTTTTTACTAATCTATAGGTATGCATAAATGTTCCTTTTATAGGGTTCCGTATCCAAAAGGTAAAAACGGGACTCTATTACTAAGACTTCGCTGTCCGTCTATCAACAGGTTGTTCATGAGCCATGATAGCTCGACAGTTGAAAGTTTCACAGATGATGTATTTCTGTTGCCGCTATAGCAAAAAATACTATGAATAAAACACATATGAATATAACAATAAAATGAATATTTAAGGGGGGCTCCCATACCACAAACGTTTTTTTTTTGCGATATTTGTTCGATATCAACAGCGGCAACAGGTAGACGCTTGAAATATTCAGTTTCATATTCACTTTAAAAATAGATAATTAAATCAAAATAAAATTAATATTTATCGGGTCCCATACAACAAACGTGATTTTTTGCCGTTGTTTTGTTACCAACCAATTCAAATACGAACGGACAAAAATGTGTTTTTGTTGTACGGTGAAACGGAATTCTCGGTGCGCGAGTCCGACTCGCACTTGGCCGATTTTCATAATAGATTTTTTTCATTATAATGATATCCGTTTAATATGTATTAATATCCACGACCGTCCCGATACCCATAAAAAATATCGATTGAAGACTAATCAATGACGGTTTGTTCCCTACACTAGCGAAATATATACATGTATAATTTAAAGCGCTTTGTATAGGTTACCCTGGTACGGAACAGACAGACGACTGTCTCGTGAATAGCATCTTTGTCTCTTTTTAACTTATTGTTTTAGTGCACTGGAATAAGAAGCAACGCACTATAATAATTAGTTTTTATTTTAGTCCGGGTTCTATGCTTTAGTTATTGTTCTGAGGGTGAAACTAAGTTACCTATCTATTATGTACATTTTATAAATATGAATAAACGGCTTCACTTCCATGGATTTTATATGACGAATTAAAGAGAGTTACAAAATGTACGCGTACTAGGGCAGAGTCTATAGTGATAATAGTAGAAAGCTGATAAAAAAGGAACTGAGATTCCAAGGAATAATTAAAACTGTTGCTCTTTTTTTAACGAAAAAAATAATTTACGTGAGTTATCCGTTTATGTGTAATAATGAAAAAAATAATGATTGGTTTATAGGCAAAATTATGCTCACATGTCGATCCAGATAGATTTAAGTATGCTTATCACAAAAAACAATTGTTTTCGTTTGTATAATACTTTAGTAAAAAATTACAAGACAGCTTAATCGATCAAAGGAACGACAAGAGATTGTATTATGTTAAAACCTTTTGGCGCCATGTGCATTTCAAACTTATCTATGTATTAGCCAATAACTGCAAATAGTCGACCATTACCATCGGCGTGGGCGCAGACAAATTATCCACATCGAGGAGATAGAGACAAAACTGTTATTAAATATCGATTATTGTTACTTTCGCGCATTATCGATTCTGCGCGAAACGATTTTAGTATTCGTAAAAGCTTTATTCCTGGAAATTAAGATAAAATATCTGTAGAAAATTAGTAACTCTGTGGACTTTTGACAGTAAGTTAATCGTTTTCTAAAAATTGTACATAGTTAAGGGCTTTAACACGTTCACTGCGGTTTCGGGTCGAATAGATCCTATGCACATCTAGCCTACGGTGCGGCGATAAAATTCCTTGAACCACCGCTGGTGCGGGACAAGTTTATACAGGTTATCTGTTGAGCATAAGTGAGATAGTTAGTGTTTGGTATTGTCTCTCCAAAAGTAGTCAGTTACTTTAAAAAAACTTCATCGGATCCTTTATGCCCTATGCCGACTGAACGTAAAAAAATATCGTCTAGTGCGTTATAGGGTCTTAGTGACCCGATGCCCAATGACCCGATAGCCGCACTAGATTAAACGCTAGTTTGTCTAGTGCAGTGCGGGTGTGCAGAACAAAGGATAGTTACCCCCATCTGTTTTTCTGAAATTAACCGAAATATAACTGTGACTTTTTTATTTCTGGAATGAGTGAAATGAAGCGATTTAAACGGAGACTGTTAATGCCTAGTGGTGACGAAAGTGAAAACAACACAAAAACAGAAGAACATTTACAAAAAACGCCCACCGATATGTGTAACCTGAAAAACTCTTTGGGTAAGAGTAATTTTAATCAAATTCTTTTTTTCTCAATTAATCTCAAGCTCAATTATTTTTAATCAAAATTTATGTTGCTCGATATCGATGTTTTGTTTAACACCCTACAGCCCTAAAAATTTATCGATAGTTTTTTATATCAGTGCGGATATCGGGCATACAAGATCCGATAGTTTAAACATACATTTGATTAGTTTTGAGAGGCTCCATCTACTTACGAACTTAGCTGTGCCAAGAGCAACTCTATGTCTATGAATTACAATTCATATTTTACCAATATTCATCAAACCTATGCGGATAATGGCCCTTATAGACGAGCATGTGAAACAGGTCCTTTCGACCCCCAAACGCTCTAACAGAAAGTTATTTGTCGGATCTTATATACCCTATGACGCTCTAACTGAAAGTCTTCGAAATACTTTCCCGCAGTGAACGTGTTAATTAAAACAAAAGTTAATGAAAATATGACATGTATGATATTAACACTACTAGGCACTTAGTACACTACATAGAAGTTCTATAATTATTAAATTTTTTTAACAGGTAATTTTAGTAACAGGTATCATTGCGAAAGCAGTGGTTATAAAAGTCTGGGTTGAAAAAACCATTCTCAGTATGTCACCTTATTTTGTTAGTACAACTCGACATAACCCCACCAACACTTGTCTAGCAAACAATAGAAATTACACAGAAGTTAATGCCCTAACACACGTACATGAGTCAAGACAGCACCAGACAAGCCATACAAGCTACCCGACATACAACGATTATATTAGCGATTCAACGTTTGTCCTACGTCGCGTGCCAAACTGCGGCTATTGGCGATGGCATACGATTAATTTATTTATTGAAATCAATACTAATATCTCGAAAACAATGGCTCCAAATGAAAATGCGCGCGCTTATGGCGCGTTGGAATGCTAAACGAAGCCGCGTCATTACAATACGCTATTTTGCATTTGATTTTCAGGTTATTAGATGCAATCGGAATGCGTGCGGCCATGTTGGTTACGTTCGGCTTTATTCGGCGGCCATCGGCGGCCGTTCGGTGACGTTTGACGCGCCAGTGTTACCATACTTGATGTAGATTTCGCGGTAGATTATTAATTTGATGTACGGCGAAATGATGAGACATTTATGCTAATTGAACTGTTTTAGTTTACGACTGCCTATTGGGTACTGTTTCGCTTATTTGGCACCGTGGTGTCATTAACATACCGTATGTCAATCGCGACATTAAATAGGCAAAAATCATGTTTGTTGAAATTTAAATTGTTTGCCATTGCGTTACGTTTAAATTATCCTGACAAATGATTTTTGTGGTACTATTAGATTACATTTGGATACAACCAAGTACCTACTTACTGTAATTTGAGTTCTACAAAAATGTTATATGTATTACAAATATTAATTCAACCAGTGTTTCCTCCAATAGCGGCGTTTCAATTTAGCAATCGACGTAAGTAAAGCGTCGAATCGAATGACGTCACAGAAACGTCACTTTAACAAAATGGCGTAGTTTCTCAAAGACAGCACCGCTAATTGACGTAATGGTGTCAAAAAAGTATCTCTACAACGTTTCAGCTCTATTTTGACAGCGATCATCTTATACAGGCTGCCAGAAAATCAAATATTTTAAAGATCGATTATTTGCATCGTTATTAATTAGTTTAAAATATATTTAATTAATTACAGTATCTAATGGAAGGATGGTTGTCTTTGGACGGTAATGGTAATTATTTTTATTGTATGAAACAAAAAAATACCGCACAATAGTAAATTTTTTTTAATTCTTAGGTTATTAATTACATACTCTGTGAACATATCCTCACCTAATTTTCTAGCACTTTATTACAGACAGTAGCAATTGTCCTATGGGATGAAAGTTATTTATATAAAAAAATAATGATAGATATTATTTAATTCCATAATAACGACAGCCATAGAGGTTAACCTTAAGAGTTAAAAACACTGTTCTTTCATTCTTTCTCACTCTTTATAAAACTAGATTGCACCTATCTATGCATACAACAACAATAGTTATATTTGAATAATTTTGTAGTCGTTGCTTGTCTTTATAAAAAAGACATCTTAAAAAAAATGTAATAGGAAAAATTTTACACGAACAACGGCTTAGAATTCTTTGCTCATTATTTACGCTTAAATCAACTACCGGATGATCGAACGTTGCAATAAACTTAATCAATTAGGTAATTGCTTAATGACTAGCTGACCTTCATAAATAATTTTTTCCTCACTCATTTTCAGATCAAGCTAACCATCTATTAATATTTACCTTCACCCGGTTAGTAGGTAAACTATTTACGTCTTCTGTGGCCTTCGTACTTTGTATCTAATAAATGTGAAAATCTGCATAACCCGTACTTTGATGGCCGGATAGTTCCTAGTTCCACTAGCCATGATTGTGAAACTCGAAGTCGCGTGTAAATCCTGTAGGTTTATTTCTGAGCTCGCTTTTAGTACTTTTTGGATCACCTGAAGAACGCGGCACATTCGAAATACATACATACAATACATACATACATACCGTCACGCCTCTTTCCCACAGGGGTAGGCAGAGACTACTTTATTCCACTTGCTACGATCCTGACATATTTCTTTCGCTTCATCCACAGTCATCTATCTCTTCATACATACTCGTCGGTTTCGGGTACTCCTGACCTGACCTTTTTCCAAAACGTCTCCTATTTGGTCTCGGAACGTCCGTCTAGGCCTTCCCCTCCCAACGTAACCGTTCACACTCCCCATATAGATCTGTTTAGTTAGTCTACTTTCATCCATCCGCTCTATATGCCCAAACCAACTAAGCATACTTTTTTCTATCCTAGTCACTATATCCTCTTTCACACCAGCACGTTCCCTTATCACACTGTTCCTTATTCTATCTTTCAGTGATGCACATTCGAAAGAGATGGAAATACATTGTACATGCTCAAACATAAAGCATAATAGTGTGTCTAAGGTTTGTCAACATTCGTTGGATTGTTTGAGAAATTCGCAGCGGATTCCTTTGCCTTTCAAGTCAAAGGGCCCATGAATGAAAAGCCACCTGATTGTTAAAATCAAATCAGGATCAAAATGTACATTTTGTAAGTGGGTCGAAAAGAGCTGCATCGTTTTTCTTTCTACTCGCGCATTCAGAATTACTGTCATTGCCAAGAAGAATGCTGTGGCGCGTCAGATGAAGCGTACCAGAAACTCAGTTTTTTCTTGAGAAGCGACACCCGAAATATCAGAGGAATTAGGGTTGCCAACCTAGAAAGCTTCTGTGATATGTCTTGTGCCAGTAATGTTTCCTAGATATCTTACAAGATGCAAAATGGCGGAAGCTATTAAACTGACCTCACACGAACTACCCTATCCACTAGTAGGGGCAGTAAAAGACAAAGCCTCGCACAGCAGATTTAGCTGTAACCAAGAAGTTACTCTACTGATAACCAGAGGAAGAGGGAGTGTGCAGCGCATACAGTGTGGAGACAGGGCTATATTTGCTCAGAAATCTAAGGTGCCGTGCCCCGTGGCGTCTACCGAGACGAAAGTGCAAGGTTTGGCCAAAAATTGTCGCTTGTTATTAATTAAAGGGCGACGTGGAAGGGGTAAGTACGCGCATGTACCTTTGTACCAAAGAGACGTTAAATTCACTTCTGCATTCAAGGTCAGGCTCAAGATGTTTGGCGGGAACTGTACGCTAACTTGGTACCTACACTACGGCCTTAGAAATCGCACTTCGGTCTATGGAAAGAGACAATTGAATTCACGTGAGTTAGAGCAAGACAACGCTCGAAGCCGGAGTTAGCCGAGATGATGTGTAGTCTTCATGGCCGGGTACTGTAGTTCGGTTTGGGGTTACCTAAAGTTTCTCATCATACGATGATTATGAAAATAATAAACCTTGTTCGTCATCGGGCTGGTGCGAGCTACCTTATTTACATTAGCGTATGTCAAACACTGACATGCTGTGACCAGGCTGTGACTCGTACGGCGTGACTCACTGCTCGAACGATCCTAAAGGATTTTCCTTGCCTTTTATGCGTTCCTGGTACCTCTGATTTGTATTGTGAGGAGCCATTGAGGTTTTCCTTTCATTTAAAGGTTCGTAAGTCAAACAAATGACTCATCACATCATTCACATCTCAGGTTGGGATTTTATCTAAGCCAATGCCAACTTTTCATTTTGTATGTATTGAATTTTCGGTTAACCTACAATCTTTTGACAAATGTTTTATTTGGCAACTCTTTTAACTATCAAGAAAAGTTACAAAACTAACTTAATCCAACCTAACGTAAATCACTCGATTAGGTATATCCCTACTTAATATTATAAATGCGAAAGTAACTTTTGTCTGTTATCTTTTCACGCTTAAACCGCTGAACCGAATTAGTTGAAATTTGGTATGCAGATAGTCTCAATCCTCGAGTAGGACACAGGATAGTTTTTATCAACAGTAAATAAAAGGTCGTCAATTGAATTAGTGCTTGTCAATCTTATATATCTGTAGACCTTTTTTGTGTAACGATTGGTAAAGGATAATTTTTCTAAAGTTTTTCTATGAAGTATTCAGTAGTTGTGATGGATTTTAACAATTATTAAATACGCTTAAATATAACTACAGTACTCGAAACTCTAATAAAGTAAATCCTTAAAAAAATATGGATTCTACTTGGGACTGACAGGCGTGACAGAGATGTTTCTGAGTGTGATACTTTTTTACTTCACTGCTTCTGAATTTACTGGACATCTCTGTGCAGTTATTAAATTTTTTGCCCACGAACTCTTGATATGAGCCTAGTCGAAAAGCATTTCCTAGACTGAGTTTTTCGCCAAATTTTTCATGTAAAGAACAAGTCGGTGAAATGATTAGATGAAATACGTATAGATAGGCAATGAACGTAATTTAATATTCCTTACTTTTGAGAGGTAATAGGCTGATAGAAATAGGTTAATAATTGTTTTATTCAATTCTCAAATGACTAATACGGTACTTTGTTATAATGAAATCTGCATAACGTTGTTATATAAACGTTACACAGATCTGCACTTAACCATTCATGTTGAAAACCAATTTATCTGTGCCCTGTAATAATGTACAATGGGTAATTAAATATGGTTGTTCCTATAGATGGGAAATTCGCCAGGGAACGTCAACTAAAGCCGTAGCCTAAAGCTGGCGAGGCTGGCGAGCCACGTACACACTAGGGTTTTTGGTTACTGTAACGTGCTGTGCAACAGTTGCGGTTACAGCTAGCAGATGAGTATCTGGCTTAAGCCCGGCATTAGAAGTATTTAAATTAAAAAGCAGCCGTGCTTCTCTGAGTTTTTCGGAATATATAATGTGAAATTACGTTTCGAATTTTCTATGATCTTGACGGTGAAGGTTTAGATACAAAAATCATGTCCCCTACAGGGTAGACAGAGCCTAAGGTAACAAGAAATAAAGGCCACGTTTAGCATGATTGTGGGCAGGTGGAAACGCGAATCAAAATTGTGATGGGTTGTTAGCCGCAAAACCTAGCCTATAACATGATTTTCGGTCATTCCTTCGATGGACTTTTACCGTCTTCGTAGCTAACTTATTAAAAAAATAGAACAGTGTTCCCGCTGCATAATAATCTGATCAGTTTTCATCTTTTCATTGTCCTTCTATAAACGCATCAGACGCGTACGCAGACTTAAATTACGCAGCATCCATATTCATAGCGGCTGTCTGACAGTGGACACTCCTTCCCTTTGAATGCGCCGGCGCAGACCGCCAATCGCGGCGCGGCCGGCCAGCCAATGGCCGGCCGGTAACGGCTAAATCGCTTATTGATAGGGCTGGGATGCTGTGCACTTAGAGTTTTTAATAGCCTTAAACCCTGAAGTGTGGAAAATAAATTTAAATATAGTAGAACTTTAAGAAGATACAATTAGCAATGCACCCATGAAGTTACCAAAGCTGTGTAATTTCTAGTGGAAATTTATCAGAATAAAATATTCATCCATATCAGAAAAATGATATATATCCGCAGGATATCATTATTACTAACATTGAAAAGAAGTTTTTTAAAATACCCATCGAAAACTTCCGATTTCCGGAAACTTACCATGAATTCTCGTGGAAGTTTCTGGCAATTTCTAGCTGTGAGAATACAAAATACTTTTCATTGAACACCACAAAACAGTAAAGTGAGTAAACAATTAACAGGGAAATCAATAGGCGGTCTTGTCGCTTAAAAGTGATATCTTCCAGACAACAATTTTTGACAGAAACAAAAAATAACAGGCTTTAATTGGCAGGAACAAAAGACTGGAAAGACGCGAAAACAACAAATCTATGGTAAATGACATGAGCTCAAAATTGTTGTTTATTCTAAATCCTCTTTTTATTTGCATTTACTGTCACTTTGACGCAGGTAGGTATCGATGCAGTCTGGCTGATCATAAAGATCAGAACATTCGTGGAAAATATACCTTAACTTTGTAACAAACAGTTTAAATTACAGTGAATTATGCATGCAAACGAGTACACTATAAATAGGTGACATCTTTCATTTTGGCATGACATAATGAGCCATTTTTTTATTTGTTTGAAATTCGAATCTATTATAAGGTTTATTTTCCACAAATGTTCCGATATTTATGATCAGCCTGACTGCGTCGATACTTTTGACAATCTGTGCCTTCTGATATTTTTACCTTATTGAACGTCCCGAATTTATTGAAAAGTTGCTGCTTTTATATTTATGACGAATTGCGTGTTCTGGTGTTACCTTATCGTGTAATGAATTTATTCAAATTTAATGTTGCTCCGAAATATTTGAGGACCTCGCCCTCTACGATATACCTGATGGCGACTGTATTCTTACATTGTAATGTTCAGTTTCACAATGCCTTGGTTTTACTGTAATACTGTGCTATTTAATGAAATAAATAAATAAATGTAATGCTATCAGAAACATAGCGTAGGTACTTGTGTAGTTACAATACAATACAATACAAATATACTCTTTATTGAACACCACAAATCAGTACAAAACAATACAAAAACAAAGAACAAAGTAGACAATAGGCGGTCTTATCGCTTAATCAATAGTTAGTAGAATGTAATAAAATTTATTAAACTCAGCAACATCATCATCAGCCAGAAGACTTCCACTGTTGAAAAGGCCTCCCCCTTGGAACGTCACAATAAACTGTTACCAATGAATGTCCACCGGTTTCCCGCAACTGGCTTTTCGGAGAGCCTCAGAGTCGCTCAACGAGCTATGGAGAGAGCTATGCTCGGAGTTTCTTTGCGCGACAGAATCTGGAATACGGAGATTCGCTGAAGAACTGGAGTCATCGACATTGCTCGTCGATTATGTATCTTGAAGTGCCAATGGGCAGGCCACATCGCTCGTAGAGAAAAGTTCTCGAGTTGCGACCACGAACCGGAAGACGCAGTGTTGGCAGAACTCCCACTAGGTGGACAGACTTATTAGGTAGGTTATTACGCATGATCCATCTTAGTCTACATCCTCGCTTAACATCAAGCGTGATTAAGGTTAAAAGTATACTTACGCGTATTTAGCATTAAAAATGCACAGATCCGTGTGCCTAGTAGGTATAGACGAGGGAGTGAATAAAGGTATGACACAGCGTTTAATCAAGGATTAAGACCAGACTTTAAGCTAGCTACTAATTTGTAAAGAAAACCTTGTCTGAACTGAGGTTAATGACACTTAATGACAATGAGAGCTGTTAAACTAAACAGTGTTAAGGTGACGCTTAAGAGGAAGATTATAACTCTCAAAAATTTTAATAAATGAAATATACGAATTGAGACGTAACCTTCTAACTACCGCACATAAGCGCCTTAAAATTAATTAAAAAACTACAACCCCCGTCTAACCGCTTAGTAAATATTTAAAAAAAAAACAAATTGATGAGCATAAACATGACAATCAACTAATACGACAGTGGATTTCCCACACTTTGTACATAATATTCGTATATTCATAACCAAGACAGATAGAAGACGAACGAGATGAATTACCCTAAGAGTTCCCAAATTGACCTCCTCATATCCTATACCACACACACAAAACAAAAGTATCATGACCAAAAAACAAAAGAACCGTATCAGATATATCTCCGTCGGGGCAGCCCTACGTATCGTGTTCGATACGATCGTGTCTCCACATGTCCCTTTATCTCGCCTTTGCGGTACCGACTCTAATTGTCTCCTATCCGATGATATGTCAACCGGTCTTTTCCCAACCCTATTGTACGGTCAACCTGTGAAGGCAGTTTAAATTCGCCGGCTCAAGTGCTCTGCACCCATGGCCAAAAGAAAAAAAAGTAGTACTGGCTGATTTTTGCGGCAGTCATCCGAATTTGAAAGACTCGACAGGTTGCGTCGGGAGGTATTTCTTCTTGACCATTATAACGGCAAAGAATGGGAAACAAATGAAGGGAGCATTTTTGTAACTATTCTGTGTCTTTATACAGCGGGCCTAAATCAAAAATAAGCTTTTTATTTGCCCTGGTTCGGTTTTCGAAGTTTGTTTTATGTCATTCTGCTCACACTATTAGTCATTAAATTGGGAGAGAGAGGGATAGTACGATACGAGCGTCATATTATTACTAATGCAAAACATGGATGTCAATCCGTATGACGTTGTACACGTACGAACTGGGCGGATTGGTTTAGAACTAGCCTTTGCTCGCGGCTTTGTCTATTAAAAGTTATTTTACTTACACTTACAATTTTACTTACACAGTCGATACGCGTGTTTTTTACTGGAGTGTGCAACAATTTTTAGAAGGAAGGCAAACGTGCAAGTGGTTACCTGAGGGTACATAATCACCATTGGTTATGATCATTCGCAACCCCGGAGTGTTACATATGCGTTGCCAGCCTAGAAGGCTAAAAATAAACAACCTCTTGTGCTATTAATCTCATTAGCTGTCCTACTCTTCACGCCACGTCGGAATAAGGCAGCGCAAGCACAGTTGTTTGGCGGCAGGATTAACATGCAAGATGGCAAAGAAAAAAATGCAAAAAATCTCAAGGAGATGGTAAACAGTCTAGTTTATTAAACGCAAAAGATAAAACACGAAAATTCCAAAACCAAATGAAGATAAAACTTTAAAATAATTACAAAGACCAACTTTCATAAAATTATGCGCACGAGCATAAGAATAAGCCCGATTTCCTGCAACGTCACCTGACCGCCGGTTTTGAATTGCTAATGTGTTCGGATTTTGAATTTTCGAACGCCTACCGCGTGGGCGTGTATGAGTAGTTTTTTTTTTTCGTGTCAACTCAAAGGCGTGCGTGCATCATGCCACCAGCCGTGTCAGAATTAAAATTATATTTTAGCGGCCAGTTCGTTTCAAAGAGTTTGAACTTCAACTTAATGGATTTTCAGTAAAGCATCTTTTGTGCTAAACGTAGCCTTTGGGTCCTGTTACCTTAGGCTCAGGCTCCGTCTACCCCGTAAGGGATATAGACATGATTCGTGTACTTAATGTATGTATACAACCTTTGTGTGCAAAGCAAAGAGAATCTTAAACTTCTCAAAAATTTTCATCACTTTCTGTAAATCGTCTTTTTACTAAAGTTAAATAAAAACGGTAAATAATTTTCGTCGCTCTCTTGCAAATGTTGCAATCCCAAAAAATTTAAGATATTAAAACAATAGGCAAGGGATAAGTTCGCCTCTGTACATCTGCTTATCTTGTTACCTACCTGTAAAATTATCGTGTTTTTGTACACTAAAGAGTTATACACACATACATACAATATTAAACCGTAAAATACAAAGTACATACATCTCATAACCACGCATACATGTTTCCAATTTAGTTTTTAAAAAACGCCTTTGCCCGCCAAATGCCAATGACTCTTACGCATACATTAACTCACAGAAAACTAACAGGACGCATGGCAGTGTGTGAAGGCAAGTTCGGGAAAAGCGCGACCCCAAATATCAAAATTATGAGCCATTTATAGGATTGTTAAGCAAGACTAGATATGATACTGTGCAGGGTGACTTTTTTACCAATCATAGAGCAATTAAAGGGGTACCATTAGAGTAAACATACTCTATAACTGATCAATCGAACTGACTGACAACATTGCTGCAGTATAATCCTGTGAATGTATCGAGCACATGGCTTTTTATTTGCCATTCGTCCATCAAGTCGAGCATACACATTATTTCGAGCCTCTTTTCTTACCGTGTCTACACTCTCTAAATATTTTTCTTTGTAAACATTTCTTGCCTTTTAAAAATATCTGAACACATCACACCTTTTTTAAAACTTTGTGCAACTATACTACGTACAGGCCCGGTTATTGAAAACACGTCATTCGGAAGTGACAAAAATCCGTGTCATTACAACAGCAAATTAAATTTTCGACAAGCTGACGGGATCAGGAATTTTCTACTGCTCTACTCGTACTACAAACTCTACACAATTTTCACTTTGGAATGGTAACAGTCGAGCGATGTGCTTTCAAAAATCGGATCACAGAACTTGGCCCAGTTTTAATAATAACGCTTTAATGGGATGTTTAAACGGAACACAATATGCAAATCTTTGCATATTAATGCGGCGTGGGTGTATGTCAAATGTATGGATGGGACCGTTACGTGGTGGGAGGAGTGTGAGATGTTGGACGGTTGGAGACGAAGGGGGGGAGTATGAAGAAGTTAAAAGTAATCTTGTAATTGTAATTGAAATAAAAAAATTGATAGGTAGAAACAGTTTTTTTATTGGATAGTATTTTGTATGACGTATCATAACTCCATTGTAACAATATGACTGGAAATAAAATTCGATGAAATTATACACTGTGTCCCCAGACCCGTATCTTAAGACACCTTGTATATGTAATGAATATCCGGTAATAATTACAAAATTACAGCACCGCTAGCAAAAACATTTGAAAGTATTCAATGTTTCACCGAAAAATATGCTTCGGCCAACCGAAAATTCGGGCAAGCGCTGACTTGGAAGTTGATTCGGTAGCCATATATGAGCGTCTTCCAAAAAATTAACATGACCATTTTTTCCACATACACATACACAATTCACGTCTTTATCCCTTACGGGGTAGACAGAGCCTTAGGTAACAGATACCTACAGGCCACATTTGGCAAGATTGTGCGCGTATAGGTGAAAAATCAAAATAGTGATGGGTTGCTAGCCTCATCGCCTATAACATGATTCCTATGATTTTCGCCCATTCCCTCGATGGCCTTTTACCATCTGCGCGGGTAGAGAGGCAACTGGTATATTCTATGTTCTTTCTTTGCTCCCAGACCAGCATGAAAGAAATTTCATTTTTTCCACAATTTAACTATTTTGGGTTTTTCTTACGGATAATCGTTTACCCTATCGATCTTTATACAAAAAAAATCTGTCCCAAATCTGACCATTAGAAAAGGACAATCAAAACTCCTACACCTGCCATCCCTCATCTAATATTAAACTAGAAAGAGATGCCTTTAGCAAATCTTTACCGCTCTTATAAAGCATGCTTACAAATGCTCCGAACCAACTAACCTCATAATCGATTCACTTTGAACAATGGCCGGCAGCTCTCGATTTGTCTACACCTCTATAGCCCACATCTGACAGTTGTCTGACAGTAGTGACAGCTGACGCTGTCAACTTAAAACGGTACTACGATTTCACGCCTTTTGTAATGCTATTTTGGATGGTCCAAATTTTGTGGTACTTTACCTATGGGTTCGAGGAATTGAATTAGTGAGTGAGTTCGACGACGTGATTGGCCTAGTTGGTAACCCTGCCTGCGAAGAAAGCGTCCCGGGTTCAATTCCTGGTAAGGGCATTTATTTGTGTGATGAGCACGAGTATTTGATCCTGAGTCATGGATGTTTCTATCTATTTAGTTAAGTATGTATATCTCTATATAAGTATGTAAGTATATCGTTGTCTAGTACTCATAACACAAGCCTTACTAGCGCTTACTTTGGGACTAGGTCAATTTGTGTGAATTATATATATGAAAAAATATATATACACTATCGAAAAACACTTTTTAAAAATCGGTAACTGGCCTTAAGGTTTTGTTACCTTAGGCTCTGTCTACCCCGTAAGGAATAAAGACGTGATATATGTATGTATGTATGTAGTAACAGGAAAATCCACTATGCTCTACGATTTGTATCTACTGTCTGATTTGTATCTAAAATTGGAGAAAAACAGTTGAATTTGCTCAATCGCTAAGAATTGTGCTTTAAAACTTGATATATACTTGTTTGTATAATATTATACTTAGGTTTAATTTGACGACTAATGTTACGATGAAACGACTAATGTTACTTACTTATTAGAATTCGTTTTTACAACAGCCTAGCTTTGCCTCATCGGGATGCTACGCGACGTCCGACAACTTAGGTATACTGACTTGACATTTACCTAACACACTAGTCGACGGTTTGGCGACGTCTAATTTGTATAGGATACGTAGTTAGCGACGTCGCTACGGCGTCGCGATGAGGCATAGCTCTTACTCGGCCTGTTCTTTGATTGTATTTTATGTAAATGTTCTTTTTTCAACAGGTAAGTCACAAGTCCTGAGGCTAAAACATCGAGTGCAGTAAGTAGCGCGCATCACATTTTATATTTATTAAAAAAAACTGGTGTGAGCGACTTTTCGTCAGTAAAGCGTAGCGTATCTTATGCTTTCCATCACCAAGTCTCGAGACGTCATTCGCTCGAAAAATATTAGTTTAATAGGTACCTAAGTTACCCATTGTCTAACGGATACTTTCAATTTGTACCAAAAACTGATACATTTGGCTCGATTTTAAACTTGGTTGCCTCACTTGGGTTTCTTAGAACAAATGTGACATAAGGAACGAGAGGACCGGGTAGTTTGGTGGTTAGTGATCATGTCTACAAAGCTAGAGGTCTTGGATTCACATCCCAGTAGGAACCGTCACTTGTATGTTTATATCTCAGTCATGGATTGTGTTGCCTATCTTCCTACAATAGTACCCATAGTACAAACTTTGCTTAGTGTGAGATTAGGTCAATTGGTTTATTATTTTGTGGGAGACTTTATTACCACGTGCGTACATTAGCTGACGTTGGCCTAACGTGTAAAGCGGGCCATAGAAGAACTTCAAAGGCTCATTTAAGAACGGTTTTTTTTTTCAAGATTCTAGAATATTCCTAGAACTTGTAACAGTTGCAGCGTTCGTCAGATACCTAGATATATCTTTCCATTGAACGTAATCAATCGCGTGCTGAGGCCACGGCAAGGTCATAATCATCTCAATCATTACATCTGCATTAAGGGAATTAAATGATTAAATCATTTTCGTATCTATAATCAGATCACAATTATTAAACAACAAATAACACAAATATAGTGACAAGTAGATGACTCATTTTGCGTTACTTTCTCAGGTACTTAGAGATGTGTCGATAAGCATTAAAATTAGTTACTTTAAATTGAAAAATACAAAATACCTGGTCCGTATACATTACTTATATTAATTAGTCATAAAAAAATGAGAACTTCTCATGCATCGTTATTTGCCAGCTAAAAAAACTTTGAATCGACCATGGGGTTTCATCAAAGCATTAATATAAATCCATTAAAATATTTAATATCAAGTACAAAGAAACGCCTACAAAAGCCGCCATTCACGGCGACAGCGCGTCACGTCGACGCGTGCTCATGCTAATGAATGGACCGCCTTAACAAAGGTTGGAGGTTCGCTTTTGTGTGATCTGTCAACTGCTCGTTCGATTTCACTGGGAAAGTTTGAATTTGGAACGATGCGCTGGCTACATACATGGTCTTGGAAGAGCTATATTAATCGAAAAAATAATTTGTACCTACTCAAATGCGCATCTTAGCTGCCAGTACCTACCTATTCTGTTTGTAATTCGAACTTTGACAAATCATACAAAAAACATCCAAGTCAGAGGTATACACCTACTTCCTTATTTGTGTAGTTTTTTCCATCTAATTGCTAAAAGTTTCAAGTCTTGTCAAGCTTCTGTCAGTTTAATCATTTGTTTGTTACTTTGACATTCGCCTTGGTCAGATTCAGACGATGTAAAGTCGTCGCAAAATAAAAGGCCCGTTTTGACAGTTCACGCCCATGAAGTTCTGTATTTTTTACCGATCGAAATGTTTTGAAGGTAATTACATTTTTCATTGATGGTTACCGCCCACTCCGCTAAGTGCTGTGAATAACGATTTTTTTCATACTGTCCACAGACTATTAATAATCGGTTAAGGAAAAAAAAAATCGATCAAAATATATTTTTAAGGCCGACTCGCACTTGGCCGGTTTTATTTCTTTAAACACTAGTGTTTGGACAAATAAATTACTGATTTCTTTTGGTGATTGAGTGAGTGTTATTGTAACAAAAATATTAAATGAAAGAAAGTTGACGTATCGTAACATTGTATCATTTCAAAATACTTACAATATCAGTTTAAGTTAAATTTTCTTATTAGAACTTTAATCCAATGCACTTTACAGTACATATTCAAATCGATCAAATACTCATCCAAACTGGAATCGATTTATCGTGAGTATCGATTACCGAGTCGTATGGTTACATCACTAGTTACGTCGCGAAGACAAATGTCAAAACGGGCCTCTTATTTTGCGACGAGTTTAGTTACCTATATCTCGTAACAGTGAAGAAAACAAATAGGAATGTAAAATCGTATCAAAGTTTTTCTTTATTACTGTTTCAATGCAATTTTGGCAATACAGAATGAAAATTAATCTTACGAAACTGAATCGCTACTAAGCTGCTACTGAAACGATGCAAAAAGTCGTGTTTAACCTCTTAAAAGAATAATGACCTATTGAACCTTCGAAGCTAAGGAAAAACAAAACAAAAAAACATCAGCCAAACCCCTTCAACACTGGCAGTTAATAATAACACTTCATTCACCATTCCGTTAAGTTTTTATAACTTCACACGATTATTTTAAATATCGAACGAAAATGTTTATAGAACGAAGTATAACGAACTCGAGCTGTGTTTAGACTGATCTCGGCGAATGAGCGAAACTTGATCGCTGTACGTGTCCAGTGCGGAGGTGAATGAAAAAATTGTAGGTTGTATTTTACAATGAAAGTGCGTGCTTATTTAATAGCTAGGCTACTGGAAACTACGAATAAAGGCTGTTGGAAGTTTTAAGTGCATTAAACTTAATTATAATAGTCTAAGATCCTGCTTAACTGTAACTTTTACCGATGATAAAGGGACGAAAACTATTATATACGACACACATTTTTTTTTAATTATTCACATACTTGATTTCCAAACTAATTGAACGTATACCTATTAAGCGTATAAAAAATGTTCTTAAATCATAAAACATGTAGCTAAATTGAACTAAACAAGACACTACTGTCTTGAAGGTAAGTTATTTAAGAAAAATGCGAATGCTGGCGTGTTTTGTAAAACAGTATTCAGCAATGTAAAACTGTGTTGTTTTTAAGCGTTACGAAATGCATTGATTTCACGGCAAATCGAGATAATATATCACTATCGACATTTAACGGATCGACAATTAGTCACATGGGACGCGTTGATTTTTATAGAGCTATAATTGGTGATTACTGATTAAGGTATTATAGTTATTCAGCGAGTTTCGCTAGCAATATTTAAATGACTGAGGGTAGAATTGGGCGGGACGATTTGGACTGGCCTGACAATGCGCCAGACCGGGAGTTGTGTGTATCAGGAGGCCTTTGCCCAGCCATGGGACGCAAGTTCATGTCAATTGATTGACAGTTACTAAATAGACAGTTACTTTTCTAATCGCAAACGCTCCACTTGGGGTAATATTTTCTTATTCCTCGGATACAATTCGACCCATATGGATTCTTTTGTGCATTTACCCCGCTCTACTTATGACTGCGGAGTAACAAGGGACTTGTTCATTGTTTTACTTACTAGTCGTAGGCCAAACTAATATAATAGTTATACTGATTTATTGGTAGAGATAGCTACGCGACCAAAGGGTCGCCAGTTGTGTCCAACAACGAGACAATGCTGCCAGCTCTTTCGGCACCATACTTTTTTGAATCACTTCAGTTTTAGTAAACAAATTTTATTTTACACTTTATCTTTTTTCATTTAACAGCTATGTGAAAAATCTTGATTTGATGCGAAAGTATCTCTTACTTTTCACGCCAAAGTAAACAAACAAAATTAACTTTAATGCAGAGATAGGCACCTTGGAATAGGTTATGTTATACTATTTTTATCCCGGATAATCGCATAGTTCGCGCGGTAGAGCGGTAGCAGAATCCCACGCGGAAGAAGTCGCGGGAAAGCGCTAGTAATTTATAATTACCTCAAAAATACCCCAATACTCAAACGTGCTCCGAGAAGCAATAAGGGGCAAAAACGCAGCCCACAATCCTCAAATGACCGCGGTGTTAAATTAACGTGCAGTATTTTGCTCAAAAATGGCGACAGGCGTCAGGTTTCGCTGTTTATGGCCTCACACACGGCCTGCGCGCGCGCCGAGCCACGTGTAACGCTTTAAAATAAAGTTTAAAGTTTGTTCTTCCATGCTGGTTTGGGAGCAAAGAAAAAACATAGAATATACCAGTTGCTTCTCTACCCGCGCAGATGGTAAAAGCCCATCGAGAGAATGGGCGAAAATCATAGGGATCATGTTATAGGCGATGAGGCTAGCAACCCATCACGATTTTGACTTCATTTTTCACCTATACGCCCACAATGTTGCTAAATGTGGCCTGTAGGTATCCGTTACCTTAGGCTCTGTCTACCCCGTAAGGGATAAAGACGTGATTTGTGTATGTATGTATGTGTGTATGTTAAAGTTTGTAAAGAACTAGCTGTTGCCCGGGACTTCGTCCACGCTGATTTAAATATAGCTTACACTGGCATATACGTGGCTTTCTATTGGTAAAAGAACTTTCAAAATTTGTTCAGTAGACCCAGATGTCCCTACAACCTCAACTACATACATGAGCTTTTAATGAAAGCCATAAAAAAAACTACACACACGCACACTCGCGCAAGCGCCCAGCGCCGCTTGAACGACCCAGCAGCAACTCTCCCTCCGTCTTACGCATTTTCGATCAGTAGGCTCATTACCTAACTCGCTCGCAATCGTCATCGTGTTCATTTTGACAGTTCATGTATGGGCTGACAGTTGGCATCGGAATCAGCTAGCTGTCACATTCATACAAGAACTGTCAA
Organism: Pandemis corylana; assembly: GCA_949127965.1. Lineage (NCBI taxonomy): Eukaryota > Metazoa > Arthropoda > Insecta > Lepidoptera > Tortricidae > Pandemis > Pandemis corylana. Next base: position 6,478,460 of record OX421871.1, read on the forward strand.
AATGAACACGATGGCGATTGCGAGCGAGTTAGGTAAAAATCCTACAGGTCTCGTGTCCTGACGGTCACATGACCTGACGCGAGCTTAACATTTTTACGCATCCCAATTAAGTGCACGCTAAAGAAGTTTTCACTTCAAAAATCATAAATATACCCTATTTATCGGTAAAACCTAAAAGTAAACATAAAAAATCAAGAAGTAAAAATTCTTGATTCATTAAATAATACCTATCATTTGAAAAATAGCGCCTTCTCTCGTCCCTGGTGAGCAGTAGATGCTCCACGGGAGTTTCTAATTGTGTCGTACAGACACATCATTCAAACAGTCGACGCATGGCGACCGAAATTCGCATAGTAACAAGGTCACGTGACAGCTAGTAACAGATAGAAAAATTCGAAGGCTTACCCACCTGCTATGGGTGGTGTAGGGGTATAGCACGCGTCACGGAATGACGACAATCCTGGTTCGATTTACTTTTCGGATTTTTCTGTGTTCTAATTTTCAGTGTCGTTTCGAATTTTTATTTACACACACACACACACACACACACACACACACACACACACACACACACACACACACACACACACACACACACACACACACACAACACACACACACACACACAAATCACGTCTATATCCCTTACGGGGTAGACAGAGCCTGAGGTAAAAAGACCTAAAGGCCACGCTTGGCATGATTGTAGGCTTATAGGTGGAAAGGGGAATCAAAATAGTGATGGGTTGCTAGCCGCATCGCCTATTACATGATTGCTAAGACTCGCCCATTCCCTCGATGGGCCTTTACCATCTGCGCGGGACGAGAGGCAACTAGTACATTCTATGTTTTTCTTTCTCTTCCAGACCAATATGGAAGTATTTTATTTATCGACTAGCTTCTACTTCTAGCTTGTAGAATTATACATAAAACCTTCCTCTTTAATCATTCTATCTATTAAAAAAAACCGCATCAAAATCCGTTGTGTAGTTTTGAAGATCTAAGCATACGTAGGGGGGGCGTTCAAGTATTACGTAAGCGCTTGAGGGGGGCGGGGGGGTCTTTGCTTTGCTTATTTTTGATGACATGGGGTGTGGGGGGGTCGATATGGTGATTACGTCAGCAGCTTCGAAGCATACATAGGGACATAGGGACAGAGAAAGCGACTTTGTTTTATACTATGTAGTGATAGTCAAAATGTAATCTAATAATGGCAAAAAGCTATATCCACAAATCCCGGTATCCCGGGGCATATCCATACTAGCATAATGATTGAGGTCATTCACCTCGCGTGGCAACCGAATCCATGATCACTGTTTATGGTATACCATATATTCGTCAAGCTAAGAGCCCGTGTGTTCAACCAATAACTGAGTGAACGCTCACCTTTCTTACACACCCGGATTAGGTACGGACCCGATGCCTTTTCACAAGAAATTACTTTAAAACCACTCCATGCCCTCTTTCGACTTGACGTTTTTATACTAGCCCACGGCTACCACACAATCGACTCTAACAACCTTGCTTTTAAGGCTATTTTGCATAGTAACTTACGTTGGGTCGTTCGTGTTTTATAAGGCTGTATTTCCGTCATTTTGTGCCATTCCTAGTGCTTTAAGGCTGTAGTTGTTAGGTGTTAAAGTGAAATTGGATTATAGGTGCGTGCGCGCATGGGTTAAGCTCTAGTGCGAAAAAGACAGGGAATATTTCTCTTTGTGACTTAAGTCAACTAGGTAGAATAAAAGAAAAAAAACCTATGTATTAGTTAAAATAGGTTGCACTAATACTTTAACAATAACTTTAACCATTACCTACGATTTAGTGTTACCGCTCAAGTGTTTCGATAACCTATCGATAGTTTGAGCTTAAATACTATTGGTAAGCGGCAATACTATCGACTGTATTGCTATCCAATAATGCATAAACTATCGATACTAGCCATAGTATTGAGTATTGTACAGACAGCTATGACAAATTGATAGTATCGGTAGCTTTGAACAACGATAGTTGCCTTCATTTCAATAGTATCGGTTGCATCTATATTGGCAAGTGGGTATTACGAGTACATAATTCTATTCTGCCACTCATCTCACCTTTACTTTGCAATCCTCCAACCAATAGTATCGAAATATTAGTCACTAGGTATCGATTGCATAAAAGTGTCGATAATATCGATAGCTTATGCATTATTGGATAGCAATACTATCGATAGTATTGCGGCTTACCAATAGTATTGCATGAAAAGAGCTATCGATAGTACGGCATTTTTCCGTTCAATAAAACTATCGATAGGGAAACCATCAATTTCGCAAACTGAATTAAAACTGAATCTCACATACGTCACTTCATTCATCAAATCGAATATTCATCTCACTCATAGTATCGTCCGTCACCTTCACACCCTCTTACGTTCCATTTCACGTCTCTTAAATATTTTCATAATATTTTGTTTAGAAATGTGATGAAAAAGCCGTTGTGAGTGAAAATCGAAAATTGACGTAATACTCGCTTGTCAAAAGGTAATTACGTTTGAGATTAAGCCTACACTGCACCAACATAACCCTTCCACATCAATCATTGAAATACCCAACAAAGTATGAAACGGAACGGTATTGCCGTTTCAAAATTGCGAAGCTCACTATAAATCACGAGGCGCGTCTGGCAACATTGTTGGGATCGTAAAAGTACCTCATAAAATTATTCAAAATATAATTCGATCGGTTCTCTGAACGTATTTCGGAAACTGATTGGAGTCAGAAATGAACGACAGTTTGGAGTTTAGCTGTCGCATTCACTGTTAGTTCACGCCTTGATCTTTGTTACAGTCAGGGGTTACCGGGACGTGTTAACGCGATTCAATTCCGATTAGGTTCGTTTGCTGTCAGATCCATACTAAAAATGACAACTAAAACCTGAACTGAGTAGGAATTGAATCGCGGGTGCGTGTGGGGTTACCTCCGCGTGTGGTCAAGAGCTGCGGTTCGTTTCGGAAGAGCAGTGCTTGTTCCGGTGCACCCTGGGCAACGGTTAAAAATTTCCTGGCAAATTCTGAGGGATATCATTATCCTTTGGCTAAGAGCCCGACAGGTGGAAATACGTATACAGCCATGTGATATATTTTATATAATCATCTATACAAACAAAAAATAGTTCCTTTTTAATTGTAAAAGGCTAAATAATCTTTTTTGAAATTAACATTCACACTCAAGCACTCATTCACATTCAAGCTTATGCAACCGTATACAACGAGAAATAGGAAGTCGACAATAAAATTAATTGATAGCGATCTCCGTGTCTCTAAGTTTAAAAAAAAACTAGCCGGCAGCCATTGGTGCGCAGAAGAAATGCGCAATGCGCGCAAATCGCGCAATAGAAAAAAGAGCGGGAAAAATAAGACAAACGTAACAAATATTAACGACGTTAGTGAAATTTGTCATAATACATTCTTTTTCTTTCCTCATATTCGAAATGAAAAGTAGAGTGTTCAAATCGGGAGAAATTACCATTTTCACCCTCGAACTATTGGCGCTCTCACTTTGTTCGAGCGCCAGAAATATCTCAGATGAAATGAGTTAATTTGTTTATCAATCTACTACTGCATGACTATAATTTAAAATAAAGAATAATGTCAATTTTCGAAATACTGGCTGAAAAGATGAAAATAATTTAGTTAGGATTGTAACTTTTATCCATTCCAAAGAATTATGTGAATCAGCAGTCTTCTATACCGATGTCCGTACGATATTTTTAAATTTTTGCAGTCGATCTTTGTTGCCTGGTTTCGTGCCAGTCTCATCCACAATCAAGTGCCGTGAAAACGAAGAAGCCTTTACCCAGCTGTGGCTGGATGTAGGCTGATTAGATAGATTTATAAATGTTTTTTTACAATAGGTATTATTTTTTAGGCATTGGGGGATACAACTTTAGAAGACTGTAGAAAAAATGACTTTAATCTGGGTAATTCCACATTGTCCAAAACACATTGGAAACACCAACATTGCTTCAAGGGTTACAGGTTATTTTAGTTACCGTACTTTGCATCGGACCTTTTACATCGTAACATAGTGTTAAGAATACTCAGCCAAAACTTTTAACATGAATATTTAATTTATTGTAAACCCTAAAATACTTTAACCCGTCACCTGCACCTTTTTTTTACCGCCTTGACGCGGTAACCGGTTGATATATTGACAGGCAAGTAGCATGGCAACACTTATTTCCAGCCAGTAATATTTTTTTACGAGCCTACACTAAACGAGTTAATAATGTGGAGTTTTCGGCTCGAGAAAAATTGAGTTCTGAGTTACTTGAACTAATGAAAGAAAGAAAGAAAGAAGACATTTATTCCTTTCTGCAAGACACACAAATATAAGAAAATATACAATGAGCTTCAAATATTTATTATTATTATATAAAATATTGAATCAAAACATCCAAACACCTACATGTATACGCTAAAAATAACTATAAAAACCTATATTTACAAATAAGAAAAGTCATAAAAAAAACCCCGTCTAACCCTACTGGCTGCTGCAGTTAGAAAATATACACAATTTTATAGAAAATACACAAGAAAAAAAAACACAGACATGAAAAATAGATCATCAGCGTTGTGTGTCTTCGCAAAAGTGAAGCGGTCGCTGACTCAGCATTACGCTGAGGTGTTAGACACCTGCAGCACTGATTTTCAGCCTGAACCGTCTGTCACTCACGAAACGCACGCAAGCTTTAACACTACCTACATATGCATCTGTATATTCCATGCTGGTCTGGGAGTAAAGAAAAAAACATAGAATGTACCAGTTGTTTCTACTCGCGCAGGTGCTAAAAGCCCATCGAGACAACGGGCAAAAATAGGAATCATTTTACAGGCGATGCGGCGACCCATCACTATTTTGATTTCCCTTTTCACCTGTACGCCCACAATCATGCTAAGCGGGTATTTTAGGTCTTGTTACCTTAGGATCTGTCTGCCTCGTGGGATAAAGACGTGATTTATTTAAACGGTCGGTCTATAGCTGTCTTGCCCGTGAAATAACGGAGTAGCAAGGTACAGTCCGTAAGCTCTTAGAATGCTATTCGGATTCAAGTGTCTAACCTATAAGAGTGAGTGAGACAACAAGATAAACCCGAATGATATTTAAATGTGTTTTGTAGAACCTATTTACCTTCGTTTTAACCCACGACGCAAAAAGAGTGATGTTATAAGTTTGCCGTCGATGTATCTGTGTGTGTGTGTCTGTCGCATCGTAGCACTCAAGCGGATGGACCGATTTGGTTGCGGTTTTTTAATTCGAAAGCCAGTTTTCTTGCGGTGGTTCTTAGCCATGTTGAAAAACGATGGAAGGCATTTTTGGCATAAATTGAATTATTTTTTTATTTTAGTATTTATTTACTCGATTCGTGCGTAGGTTTCTTAATTTTTTACATACATACATACAGGGGTAGGCAGAGACTACTTTGTTCCACTTGCTACGATCCTGACATACTTCTTTCGCTTCCTCCAAATTCATCAATATCTTCATACCTGCTCGTCGGTTTCGGGTACCTATTCCTGAGTTAACCTTTTTCCAAAACGTCTCCTATTTGGTCTTTGGGTTTTTTATTTAACGTTATTCCTAATTTCGTTTCGCAACTTTGTAACGGTAAGCATCGTTACTTTTACAGCCGCATCTCAGTAACGCTTCCCAAGCCGGGCGTGAAACGGTTCATTACACGATACGTTAACATTGTTTAATACCTGTGTTCTACTACCAACACAACTTCTTACCATTCACCCGTAGTAGTTCAACTTGGAGCATCAAATCAACCGGAGACGCCAACGATCTCAAAATTACACACACTTAAATTAAACCCTATAGTACCTATATGAAATCATGCTTGCACAGCATAAACTTAATTTTCTGAAAAATTTACTATCGAGGATGAGCCTCTATACATACAACACTCCTGATGAAGGTTTGTGAAAGGGCCGAAACATGTAGTACCACCGACATTAGAACTTTGTGGCATGACGCCTCCGTTTGTTGTAGTGCTCTAAGCTCATGGCTAATCGGTAAACTCAACGGTAAATGGTTTTGACCTGACCGTAAATATGAGGATTTATTGTAAGTTGGTAACTAGTTGAAAACTGTTTCTAGAATTGCTGTGAAACCCCGTTAAGACGATCATACTATGTGGTATAATTTTCCGCATAATACGACATTTTTACTTCGATCTCTGAAATGCACAAAGCTTTCCTGCACAAAGTACCATACCTACCTAGTGGGTACCTTTAAGAGGCGAGTGTACCATTTCTTGCAAGGCCGGCAACACGCTAGCAGTCCCATTGGTGCTGTAGTTGTCCATGGGCGGCGGTGATCACTTACCATCAGGTGCACCGCATGCCCGTTTGTCGGTTTTAATATTAAAAAAAAAAGTCTTTCAATTGCGATATTTGCGATACGACGCTGCCTGCGTAATATATTTTTTTTAATTTTTAGCATATGTAATAACTTAAACAATAATACAAATAGTAATACGCAGTCTGTTACAGAGTTATAAGTTTTGTCAAAAGGAAAAGTTATATTGTTTTAGATTGAAAAGTCGCCCCCTGTCGACTGGTAAATATATTTACTTTGTAAAATATTTAAACACTGACTAATCGGTACCGTTCCGTACCATTATCTATAAAAACGGCAAAAAAACCATGTCTGTTGTATAATTTTATTCTGTTTTTAGCATTTGTTGTTATAGCGGCAACAGAAATACATGATCTGTGAAAATTTTAACTGTCTACCTATCACAGCTCATGAGATACAGGCTGGTGACAAACGGACGGACGGACGGACAAATGTCTTAGTAATAGGGTCCCGTTTTTACCCCTTTTGTACGGAACCCTAAAAATCAACAAAGCCCCATTCTCCTAAGCCACGTTGCCAATGAAAAGAAGTGCCTAGTGCTAGTGAAATGTAAATGAAGCACTAATACCTACGTAGAGAATTTACAGTTACAAGTAGGTACTAGTAATGGGTACGTATTAAAAATACATTAAGTTTAAAATGTATAATGGGTTAAAATACATAATGGTTTATAATATATAAAGACCGGATTATACGCATTTGCATATTCGCATATGCATTTGCATATTTCAGCCATTCTCAGCGGTATAAACATATTTTACCCAAGATCTAGTTATGATGCATATTATCGGTACATTTACAATATTTTTCACTCGCCCTGCGTTCCGAAATGCGACAAAATTTAATAACAGTCACAAATATAAGGGCTATTGAGTAAAATTGTGACTTTTTACTGCATTTCGGAACGCAGTCAGTAGCCGCGCGCGAATTTTATTTTGACAGTTACGATAGTAAAATGAAAGAGACAGAAGAATGTCGCGCTCGCCTACTACAAAGTCGTTCCACCTATTACGCATATAAATTGTTACTTGTTCATACTTGACGTGCGTGCATTGATCTGCAGTTTAGTTTTTTTTTATTATTTATTTGTGTGAAATTTTTCATTTAATTTCGCATATTCTGCATATTTCAAGCATTTTCGTGCATATTTCAAGCATTTTTCATGCATATTTGCATGCATATAACAAGCTTTTTATGTTGCATATAATCCGGTCTCTAATAATATATAATGCGATTTTCTCAGAAAGTTACAAATTAACAGGATTGTTATAAAACAAACCTAACCTAACCTAAACCAATCTATAGATTACGATATCAAAAAAGTTTTATTTAGCTAATAGTTTTACAGAAAATTGCGTTATATATTTTGAACCATTATGTATTTTAACCCATTATACATTTTAAACTTTATGTATTCTGATCCGCTCCCACTAGTAACTTTTGCCGACGGTAAGTCGCCGTCGCTTAGAAATAACAACAAAACAAATTGTCAATTCTAAAGCTTAGATCGTAGTATGACGCCTGAAGGGGCTACCCCGAAATTAAATTTTCTAAATTCGTATTAAAGCGTCGCTCTCACTCTTTAGATAAACACTATTAGTGCGAGTGGAACGGAACTATACGGAGTTCGAATTTGTAAGTATAGAGTCTATGGCCAGAGTCGCAAGCGGCGGCAAACGCTAAAGAGCAACAACGAATACTTAAATGTCAGAAGCTGTCACAAGGACGCGCCTAGATGCCAGATAAGAACAATTGGTAAACAGAGAACACGTGGACATAATTGCAGAGAACAATGCCATTGTGTCTGAAGAAATGGGCGCGAAATTCGAAATACTCGACAATCCGGGATCTTAATTGGGAGATATAAACGGGAGTGAGAAGAATATTAATGGACTCAAAAGTGTCAGATGCAATTAAAGTTTTAAAGTTCTTGCGGTCGTTTGGACGGATACGGAATTTTCGCTACTCACACTTAATTAAGGTCATCTTTGAAGTGAGAAAATTCGTCAAAGAAGAAACCTAGGCGTGAGCTAGCATTTTTATAAATTGTATTCAAATTTCAAAAGCCGTGGTAGCCTAGTGGTTTGACCTGTGGCCTCTCAAGCAGAGGGTCGTGGGTTCGAATCCTGTGTTCTTCGGAATTTATGTGCGAAATTACATTTGAAATTTGCCATGAGCTTTTCTGCTTTCAAAAATTGCACACATCTGTGAAGCAATTCAATGGTGTGTGTGAAGTTCCCTATCTGCACTGGGCCCGCGTGGGAACTATAGCCCAAACCCGCCAATAAATGGAGGAGGCCTATGCTGAGGCACGCCGAATTACGCGATCATTTATATAAAAAAAAGACTACACAAATGTACTGAATTTGTAGAAACGGAATAAAAGGGGCTAATTTCCTCTACAGTTTACCTAAGAATCAAAATATTACGTTTATCAGAATCACTTGTTTCGCTCTGTAAGATTATCATAATTTTTCATTTCTTATCTTCTGTCAATACGGCCCTATTATAAGCGTTTAAACGCTATCTTTTAAATCAACAGAAAAACATTGGTTGTAATGTTCTAAAATCTCAGCTGCTAAAATCTCTGCGACACTGATCACGACATTTGTCTCTTCTTCTTCTTCTTTTTTAATATGGCCCCATCGAACCATGCGATGATTTCGCCAATGTCAAGGTAATAAATACAGTATTCAAAAATCTTGTGACAAAAATGTCGGCAACGTTGTACGGTAGAACATGGTCATTAGACCCCCCCCCCCTGTCGGGCTCTTAGCCAACGGATAATGATATCCCTCGGAGACCGCCAGGAAATCATTAACCGGTGCCCAGGGTGCACCGGAACCAGCACTGCACTTCCCCTCGGACGGATCCAAAAACGAACCGCAGCTCTTGATCACACGCGGAGGTAACCCGACTCGCACCCCCACGACATGTCTCATATTTGCAAGTGATTTTGACAGATGATTTTAGTGTTGCCATCTCAAACCTCCAACACAACTGTCAGGACCATCTTTCATTAGAGATACTTTAAATACGTACATTACACAACGGTAACAACGACAACAAAGACTCCATTCCATCTTTTTCACCTCACGAAACGTAAAACCTATGGTAGCATTTTTTACTACGTAGTACCTACGCACACGCCCAAACGGCTACTGTTCGTCACAAAAACACCTACTTAAATGATGCGCAGAACAATGCGACAAGAACCGAGTCATTAATATGAGCAAAATTAGCAGAACGGTAAAAGATCACAATCGCTGAACAAAGACGGGAACCCGCGGTCCCACAGTCAGCTGTTACCATTTGGGAGTCTGACCTATATCCGTGACGTCACCAACAATAGGGCATTGTTTCGCAGGAGTCCCTCAAGGCAGTTCATTCACATCTAGTTTTCATTTAAATAGGTTCATTTGTTTTTCATTGTTGTATGTTAACAGCTGTTTTCAGATTTCGATCTCGCGTGCTATTGATCGAAAGAGAAGGTGGTCGTGAACTTAGCATTGTCTTTTGTTCGGTGACGAGTTTGAGTATTAAATTGTATTGTTTCTAGCTGGTTATGCAATGTTGAGATATGGACGCGGTTTGAGCGCTGTGTTGTGGATAGTGAGTTCATTGAAGCTTTGGGATTGTTGTTTTGAGCTGGCTCGTCAATTTAAACGTGCTATGAGCGGAACTGTATTTTGTATCTGAGGTAAGTGCGCAATAATTTTACTTTTAATCACACTTTTTGTTGAGGATGGTGTTTACTTAAAAGAATTTAATATCGGGCAGATTATAGGCTCAAATTTCAGGCCACACGGAACAATGAAATTTGGTTAAAAAATCGACTAACATGATTCATAATTACAATCATAGTTAGTTATTGAAATAATTACATTACAATTGAAGTGAGTCTAGGAAAAACATGTTAAAAATTAGATTTAACAACGATTTGACAGTCATTGCTTGACCACAAAAACAAAAACACCGTTAAATTATGAAACCTTCTCAATTTAAAATCCTCATTCTAATTCGAACTATCAATCCCAATCAATTCTAAGTTCGAAACTTTTATTTTTCTCGCCGGCCAGTGGCCATCAATTCTGTCGCCACGGCAAGGAGGTCGCCTATGGAGTGAATGAATGATAAATAGTTCTGGTTAATCCATTCTTATCGGGGCCTCCCGTGCGGTCCAAAAATGAGAGATGGTCCGTGGAGGCGAGATAACGCTTCTTAGTAATGGATTTTATGAAGTGTAGAGGCGACTGCTTAAACTAACACTACATATTTTTAATAACAAGGCTCGCGGTTGCGCGTTCTAGTTGTTTATCATGTTTTTTTTAAGACCTAGACGTCTGGGCAACAGCCGTAGTCACAAAGGCGCAATGCGCTTGTTAACGGCAGAAATTTTACAAACCTAGTTTAAAAATTAAATTAAATAAGTGAGAATCGCGAAAGCTCAAGTTATTGTAATACACCAATAACCAATAATTCCAAGGCTTTATTTTTAACATTCATTTATGGATATATTTTCAAATAAATATACGTAGTGAGTCAAAAGTTGGCAACACTCGTTGTCATAATCATAGTACAGTGCTTCTAGTTTCTTAGTGTATTTGACAGTTGCCGTGTTTAGAATGAAAATGACTAAAAAAGTACATTATTGGGGATGACAGAGAGAGAGAGAGAGAGAGTAGTTTGGACAGAGTGATGCTCGATGCAGCAGTTGCACTCGCTCTCGGTCTTCACAACATTTTTTTTTCATTCATGTTTATTTCTTATCTGTACCAAAGCGCATTTCAGTGTTAATGCCTCATAAAAGAAATTTCTTACTTGTCCCTGACATTTTGAGTGTCAACTTTGATTTTTACCCGCCAGTGAAATTTTTACATAGCCATTGAAAAGTTAAAAAAAAAAGATACATTGTAATTTTTTTTTAATTATAAGTCTTCTCCACACTTCTGGACCCTCGGCATGTCGAGTAGTGAATGCCGAGTTAGCGCGACCGGTGTGCGCTATCGACTAATTGTATCGGTATGTGCCTCGAATAGTGACGCGATCATATCGATAAAAGTGACATCTAACAATTTTATGATACAAATTTTACACCTTTTCAAAATAGTCTTACTTTGGAGGAAACAAAATGTAAAAGCCATTGCTGCTTATCGTTTATCAGGTACATGCAAACTTCTTGCGGTTTAGGGCGTAACAGATTATTTAAAGAAAAAATCAAAAATGTTATTATTTATTTTTTTCGACTATTTTTTGACAGTTAATGTATTGTATCAAAAAATTAACACAAGAAATCATAACCGAATGAAAAATCAAGACACTTTTAATGCGTGTAACTATTTTATGGGACAAATTCGTGATCGAATACATCGAATGATCAGATTCATTGTTGTATTCACAGTCACGGTCATGGTCACAGATTCCTTTTGACCACAAACATGACATAAATATGTATACTTCTCCAAACCGTCTACCCGCGGCACCGCCCATGTTTTCTTTATAAATATGTAAGCTTTACTTTTAAAAATTGACAAGTGTCATTTAACTTCTAAGGGGTTTAACAGACTTCAAGTATCTACGCCCATTCTTGTCGCTTGTAGTACCTATTTGATAATGCTTTGTGTTAATTTGGTATACTAACCAATAGTTTAGTTTAATTTATAATTCGTTCTAAATAAAAAGTACATTAGTTTACATAAAATGTCAAGCAAAGATAATTTCATAAAAATAAATAATAATGGAATATAAAATGTCACGAAATCAAGTTCCACAATAAAAATCATTGAAAAAATTACTTAACAAAGTTAAATGACAACTAAAGTAAAAAAATCATTATGATTGGTTCTCCGCTAGTATAATATAATACAATATTTGAACCGATTTAAATAAAATTTACATGAGACCAATTTGGAAGTTTATACTACAAATATAAATGACAGACTTATGGGATAAAAAACGCAAAATAAAATATTGAAATCAGATTAAAAGTTAAAAATCACTTCATGTAAAAGAAATGCCAATAAAATTACCGTACCAACTAAAAAAAACTATGAAACACACGGTGCACAAAACAGCATTAAAGTCAGTGAAATAAAACTATTTTAATGGGAACTACCAGTCAACATGAAACCTGCAATTTCTGCAAAGGTCTTGCAACGAGGGAACTTAATAATAAATGCAATGAAATGAAATACAAGTTATATTTGAATAGCCGTATTATTTTTGAGCCAGCTCAAAGGGAAGAAGGGAACAAAAACACATGAAAAAACAATGAAGAGCAGTGGCTGAAGTTTTTGAACCCGGAACTAAGTTTTTTTCACATTGCCAAAGACCCTTTAATTATTTTTAGTAGTTTATCTTAAATCAGGCCACGGGTACGCTAAACCGACGAGAGTGTATGAATTTAAGAGATTGATGAATACGTATAAAGCGAAAAACGTACGTCAGGATCGTAGCAAGTGGAATAAAGTAGTCTCTGCCTACCCATATGGGAAAGAGGCGTGACAATATGTTTGTATGTATCTTAGCTCAGCACCTCTTCACTTTGTGTACAGTGTCAAAATATAAATTATGATTATAATGAGAATAGATAGAATCAGAAACACCGATCTGCGCTCCATGACTCGAATTGCCGATGTAGGGGTGAAAGCCGCAAAACCCAAGTGGGACTGGTCGGGACATGTCTGCCGAATGCATCCGGTTCTCTGGCCAAAAATGACCACCGACTGGGTTCCATACGACGAGCACCAGCAGAGGCAGCCCAAAAAGGAGATGGCGGGACGACTTGGAGTCTTTTGAACCGGACTGGGGAGGCCTTGCAGCAGACAAAGGCCGGTGGAAAGAGAAAGGGGGGGGGGGGCTTTGCTCAGCAGTGGGACACCAGATAAGCTATAAAAAAAAGATTATGATTAGACACTCGAAAAGTGTTAAATCACTGCTCTGCGTCAACTGACAACGTCAAATCTTATTATATTTATAAATGGGTGCCTTTTAATACTTTATTTGTACCAAAACTTACATTCGGAGATGCTATCACAATATCAAAAGGGATCTTTGACGGATTACAGAATATCGACTCCTGCGCAGCTACCGAACTTTATCGATAATCTTCAACGATATGTCACTTTTATTGACGTGAAATTATTTTGTCGATAACTTATTGAGTTGAATTCTTATTACAATATTGCAGTTGTGAATTCGTAAAAGATGATTTTGAACTGAGCTAATGTCAAAATTTATTATTTCTAGTGTAGTGTGCAATTGTGCATGAAAACATAAAAAGGTTAAGATTTTATAGATCGCCTAGGAATAAAACTGTCTTTGTCCCGGGAATTAAATTTTATCGCAAAAACGTCGATATTTTCCCCTCCCTGCGGTTATTTGTCGACGGTATCGGTACCGCGCGGATCCATCACTGTTCGAGATAACTGCCTTATTAACTGTTCGCGTCCGTGGCTACCGCAGATCATTTATACGGCCATAGATCTTTACGAAACATCATTAACTATGACGAGCCACGAGGATCTAGTTTGAGAATTAAACGTCACTACAGCTATCATTTTAAGCTACTAGAGTGTCCCACTGCTGGGCGAACGCCATTTTATCACCACTCGTCCCGATCGGAGACATATTACGGTTCTGCCACTCTACTTGATATGCGTCCAAGTCATCCCGCTATCTCCCTTACACTAAACTGTCCTGGAACAGAGGCCGTGGTAGCCTAGTCGTTCGACCGATGGCCTCTCAAGTTCAGGATCGTAAGCTCGAATCCCGCGCGTGCCTCTGACTTTTTCGCATTTATGTGCGATTAGCTAGCTGATGCCCGCGACTTCGTCTGCAAAAAAATAGTTTTTTGCTATCCCACGGGAACTATGCAATTTTCCGGGACAAAAAATAGCCTCTGTGTTAATCTAGGGTATCAGTTACCTCCGTTTTAAATTTTATCCAAATCCATTCAGTAGTTTTTACGTGAAAGAGTAACAAACATCCATCCATACTTACAAACTTTCGCGTTTATAATATTAATAGGATATTTCATTTAAAATTTCCACGAGCTTTTCGGTGAAGGATGTCATCCAACAAACTCCCGCGACCTACTAATATACGCTCTAAAACCCACGTAAAAATAACCTTCGATAATCTTTACAAATTGATATCAAAACAAAAAACAAATTCTTCCACCTGAGCATGACTGTCTATTCCTACCGACCCCCTTGACGTTTTAAGCGTATTAGAATCAACCCTCAATGACGTATCAATTTTTTGTATGAACCTTTTATATGGAAATAATTGGATGAAATGCTAATAAAAGCGCCTTTGTGTGTATGACGGGTAACTGTATTTTAGTTTATTGATGATCAGTTTTTAGTGTCCTGACTAATCACAAAATATTGAGATGACTGATGGGTTGTCGTGGTTCGCGTGAATATAAAGGTACACATATGAATAAATAAATGCACGTGTTTTGCCTCTTAAATTACTGGATGAGATTGGATGTATTTACTGGATGAGATCCATTACTAGGGATGGGTAGCATGACTCTCTGTCAATATTGCTTTTTTTTCAATTATTAATTGGTTATGTACATGTGCAATTTTTTTTTAAATTAACGAAGCTTAACCTAATCCAATCTGTACATTACACGGCAAAGAAAGTTAATTTTATTTTAAAGTATATTTTGAATCATTATGTATTTTGACCCGCACCCATCAAAATTTACACTAAAGAATGTGTGTTTGTATATTATAAATACACATTTTCTACGGGATGGAGACTTTTAACGATCCCGTAGAAAATAATATATGTCTAATATCGCGAATCATTGAAAACTGACTTTAGGTAGGTACCTATTGCAGATATTTTTAACCTTCCCAAAAACTTCTAATAATTCTAACTACAACTTCTTACTGCTGCAGCGACAGCAAAAGGCGGTTTAAACAACTACATCATAGCAAAAAATACCGTATGACGCGCGGCGGTTACGCTGTTCTAAATACATTTTCTCGCAAACTCTTGCAAAAAGACGTAAACGCCCAACTCTGCAAGGCCCTGTTTCCTGTGAACTGCCACATATATCGACTACTACACGCCGTATTAAATACATACTAAATCATACAAAGGTTTTATGGGAAGTCTGCGTTTTACAGCCACAGACATGCACTGGCTGCAAAAAAGATCTGAATAAACAAAATTGATCATTGATCAGGCGTGTGGTGAAACGCGTGCACATGCACAAAAAATAGTCTATGATTGTAGCAACAATACGCCTAGTTCTAGTGTAAATGCTATACGGCACGAGTGAGGTTATGTATGATTGAATTAATGAGATAAAAGGCATCAAAGGGTATAAGCTCAGGTCTCTGCCCACAGTCATGCTAAGCCTGGCCATTAGGTCTAGTAAGGGATATGTACTCGTATGTAGAAAATAGTTCGAACTTATGCCCTGCAACATCCCTGAAAGGTCCTTACCTAACCTAACCCAAACTCAGTAAAGGTGCAACTACACTGTTACCATTCTAATAATAAAAAATAAAATGAAAAAATAATAAAGATAGGTATTTATTTAGATTTTTTTAATGCTCGTACCATTTTGTCTGCTATCCCTCCTGCGCTTGCGGTCGCTCTGCTACGTAAAGATTTTCCACCCACCGCGACGATTTGCCTCCGAGCGGCGCAAGAGTTGTTCCCCGCGACAAACTACACTTCATATAGCTCATGAGCAACTTTGTTTTCAGATATTCATAGTAGGTACTACAGTAATATGTCATATGGAATTACTAGTTGTTGCCAGCGACTTAGCGAAGAATTCTTTTATCTTGTCCCGCAGGAAACTGAAATTTTCCGGGATAGATAATGCATAATGTTCATAGTGTCTTCTTGCCAAATTTCATAAGGATCGGTGAAGTGGTTTTACCGTGAAGAGGTAGCAAGGCGGAAAGACAGAGTTACTTTCTAAAAACGTGCATGAGTTTTTATTTTCAGGCATCTCGAGTGAATTGACCGTTGGCGTTTAATTTACGGTTTTTTTTTTAATTTGCTGAATTTTAATATTGACAAGTCGGAATCGCACTTGGCCGACTTTTCTAATGCTTGCTCACGTTTTTTAAAGAATAGAATAGAAGAGAATAGAATATATTTATTTGCAAAGAATAAGAAGATATAACAATGTCATTGGGTGGCACAGAGACAATAGGTTCCTTATTCTGCTATTTGTACAATTTTATTATACTAGCATGCAAATTAATTTTATGGGTTGCTTACATTACACAAAGTTATCTTGCAAAAGGAAATCATTTACACTATAGTAGTTTTTTTCTATCAGTATCTGCATTAACCTATTTTTAAAACAAAAATACTCGTAATATGATGTAATATTTTCTAAGTTATTTGGCGAGTCTTTCGACGAAGCATACCGCGCCTTATGACAGTAGGATTACAATACGAATTTGCATGCTAACTGGAGTTTTTTGTGTGTGACAAGATAGGCTACAGCTGTCTTTCCTTGTTATAAATTGAATATGTTAAGTTATTTTTTGTGGTATGCGCCTTGTATGGTCGGGGATAAAAGTGTATATTTTATCTATGACGGATTTTGTCGCTATTGTAAAAAAAGGAATTTCAATTAGAATTAATATTTAAAAATGAATAATTTTATAGCTGGTAAGTAGGTATGATTATAAATTATTCAGTCGTTAAGTTTGTTAACTAAAAACTGGTTAATTAATCGAGATCCTTAAAGAAAATATAATAAATTTAGGTTAAGTTGTTATACCTGAATTAGCACTCTAATCTAATAAGCCCGTTTGCAAAAAAATGGGCACTTTTGTGTTTTGGAAGTCAGTAATTTCGACAAATGAGTAAATGAATTACATTAGATACTACGCGGGAAAAGAAGCAACTGGTACATTCTATGTTTTTTCTTTACTCCCAGACCAGCATGGAAGAAACTGGTGAAAACATGGTGTAACTTTAACTAGTAGGTAATTAGAAACATAAAAAGCATTGTTGGTAATTTATGTAAAATATACAATTTTCTAAGTAAATTCAAGTCCAAGGGAATAATATATATATCACGCAAACTTTGGCTATGAGTAAGAAACATGTTTTTCCCAAAAATGATACGAAAAGTCGCCATTACATCATTAAAAAGTCACCAGTAAGTTAAGAATACCGAACAATGATCAAAAGTCTGTAGTAATAAAAATCTAAACGACACTAAAAAGTAGAACGCATAGAAAAATACGAAAATTAAAGCGGCAGCTGCGAATCGAACCCGGATCCTCATCACTCCGTAACGCGTGCAATACCCCTTCATCACCCATAGCAGGTAATCTCTAGGTGGTAGTCTCTAGTAAGTAGAGAAGTTTTGAATTCGGAATGCTAAAGTACCCCAGTAATTACGATACAAATCTCTTTTTTTAAGTTATATTATTGAATTGAAAAAAAAATTGTTTTATTATTTTATTGGTGTTGCCGTTTTATTTAAATTTTAAATTGAAATTGTTTTTTAAATTTCATGAGTTGTTCTTGACATGAAATGACATAAAATAATGATAAAAATGACATGTAATAACTATAATTATTACGAATAAATGAGTATGAGTATTCGTATTCGTATTCGTAGTTGTTTTATAATACTTTTGTCGTCGCCAGTACTTGGGCAGATTGCTCCTCCCGTCACTCGCCCACTGCGATGATTCGTGACTCTGAGCACACCCCGGA
The DNA here is from genome assembly GCA_949127965.1 of Pandemis corylana. Lineage (NCBI taxonomy): Eukaryota > Metazoa > Arthropoda > Insecta > Lepidoptera > Tortricidae > Pandemis > Pandemis corylana. Next base: position 6,496,579 of record OX421871.1, read on the forward strand.
AATTGGTACAACGGTATCTAACACTTCGACATAATATATACATAGCTTTTTTGCTTTACAACGTGCTAGAACTTAACTGTAACTTCCTATACTAACACGGGTACTAAACACGAAGTAGAATAGGTACAAGCTGTCCCAAAACATTACAGGGAGTGACCACATTGCCACATTTTTATGAGACCTATGGACACTTATTCATAAACGCTCTGCAGCTTCTGCTAACTTCTTCTTCTTGTTCTTTTTTTAATATGGCCCCATCGATCGATGCGATGATTTGGCCAATGTCAAAGTAATAAATACAGTATTCAAAAATCTTGTGACAAAAATGTCGGCAACGTTGTACGGTGAACACGGTCAAAAGACCCCCTGTCGGGCTCTTAGCCAACGGTCAATGATATCCCTCGGACACCGCCAGAAAATCATTACCCGATGCCCAGGGTGCGTCGGACCAAGCACTGCTCTTCCCCCCGGACAGATCCAAAAACGAACCGCAGCTCTTGATCACACGCGGTGGTAATCCGACTCGCACCCCTTCTGCTAACTTAGCAATCGTTTGCCCTTATCTGTCACTTTGACATTTGCGTTTCACAGATAAGGACAAACGATTGCTAAGTTAGCAGAAGCCTACAGAGCGTTTATGAATAAGGGTGATAGGCCCTAAGTCTTAGGGGTTACGGGTGGATTACCGGCCCTTTAAGAATAAAAATAAAATAATTAAATATTTTGGGACAAATTACACCAATCGACCCAGTCCCAAACTAAGCAAAGCTTGTACTTGTTCAAACGGATAAACATACTTATATAATGTAATGTAGATAAATAAATACATACAACATCCATGAGTCGGGTACAAACATTCGTATTCATCATACAAATGCATGCCCCTACCGAAATTCGAACCCGGGACCTTTAGCTTCATAGTTAGGGTCGCCAATAACTAAGCTATCCGGCCGAAAAGAGTAGAATCTTTTTTTGAAGATCAGTTGTAGGTACCAGTCTGGAAAAACTGGAGTGGCCAACTAATTCTAAGATAGTCACAGCTTTAGTTAATCTATAGGTAGTTTATTTATACCGTTCGAAAGTTTTTTTTTCTGGCCAATACGTGTGCGAAGAGGATGAATGAATTGACTAGATTTTGGAGCTGTGATTTTATTGCTATGTTAAAGGCAGTTAGCACATTAAAAAAGATGTGTTAGGAAAACCAGAATGCGGGTCGCCTAATGGAAAGCAATCACCGCCTCCCATGGGCGTTTGACATCCATAACTTAGGGGGTTTACCGGTGCCTTATAAGACAGTCTTCGTTAGCTAAACTCACTGTACTTAACTTTGTTTAACTATCAAGTGCACCGAAAGCAAGCAAGTAAAGCCACGGCATAGAACATAGTGAAATCGTGCTATGACACATGCCCTTCATATATTTTTATCACTATCTCCAATCGGTATTCGAGGTCGCGACATCTCGAAGTAGTCAAACGACTTCTGGACGTTGTTGGGACCATAGTGTAGTGTTGAGCGTCCATGCTGGTCAGGGAGTAAACAAATAACACGCTGTTCGACTCTGGAATCGGTTGCCAAATGATATCAGGCAATCGCAGACTGTTGCTACCCTGCGCAGTCGCTTGAAGGCGTATTGGCTCGATGGATCCTCTTACATGAATGTGATGTGTTTTGTAACTTGGGTGTGTATGTAGTATATTTTATTTATTGTGTATTAGTTTATCGTATTTATCTATTATGTGTAGTTTATTATTATATCTTACATTATTTAAAATTTAGACATTTAGGATTATTTTAGGTTTCGATCGGTTATTTTACTTTTTCTGTGTGTCTACTCTTGCTTAATACTAAACTTATGTCCTGTCAATCGTTCCAAGGTTAACTGGAAGAGATCCCTTTTAGGGATAAGTTCGCCTTTGTGCATGTGTGTTGTCCTGTATTCATCTTTTTCTTATGTTTTATGTACAATAAAGAGTTATACATACACACATACATAACATAGAATGTACCAGTTGCTTCTCTTGGTGATCGTAGGAATCATTTGTTATAGGCGATGCGGCTTACCCATTACTATTTCGATTCGCTCACAATCATGCTAAACGTGGCCTAGGTCTTGTTACCATAGGCTCTGTCAACCCTTAAGGGATAAAGACGTGATTTATGTTAATGTTATATTATAGCACTAGCTTTTCCCCGCGACTTCGTCCTCGCACAATTCGTCAGAGTGACGACACACCCCATACATCCACTCATGTCTCCAAGTATAAGGTTTTTATTGCCTATCCCGTGGGAAATTCGGAAAATCCCTTCTTAGAGCACCTACATGATCCTCTAGGAATATTATCTACTAATTATAGTCTTAATTATTTACCTCGTGTTTTTATCCCGTGGGAAATTTGAAAAATTCCTTTGTAGTTGCACCTTTATACTAATCAAGGAATAATGTGTAGGCATGCTAAATTTAATGTTTGTAGCTTTATTAGTACAACATTTCGGAATTTTCCAATCCCGCGGGAAAATCGGGATAAAAATATCCTATATCCGTCTCCTGGTTCTAAGCTACCTCCCTACCAATTTTCAGCCAAACCGGTTCAGCCGTTCTCGAGTTATAAATAGTGTAACTAACACGACTTTCTTTTATATATATAGAACAGGGGTAAACAATCTTTTTCAACCTGCGGCGCAGTTACAAGTTTAGTATTTTGTAACGGCGCCCTGCCTTAGCTAAGTTGTATTGTTGCTATATTATTTACCGATGCGAGCGCTCAAATAGGTACCCGCGAATATTTGTGGTTTCGGATAATGATAGAACTCACGGCGCCCCTCTTTACTTTCTACGGCGCACCAGGGCGCCGCGGCGCACGCTTTGGGAACCCCTGATATAGAAGATAGATGTACTCTTCAACGTTCCCCGTAGATACCCAGCTTGTTCTTTACAGAATCGCTCCGTCCTCGCAGCCAAGGGCTTTAATGTACCTCCTTGAGCCTCTCGAAGAGAATCTGTAGACGCGAACAATAATTGTAAGCGCGAGTCAAAAAAACATCTTACAATATCGGACCACAATCTAATTCATACAACTCTAATCGGATAAAAAAATGGTGAATGAACTGACGTTACATTTGACTCCGTTTTGCGGTCACTGGCAACGCAATCCGTTCGGTTTTGACAACACCATTTATCATTTATATCGGTGATCGACTAGTACAAACCACAGACACACCGCTTATAGACCATGCAAGTGAACTGGAAACGTATGTGCGTATAAACTACAATGTGAACGGTTTAACTTATTATGAGTGTAAGTCGAATTGCTTCCATGCTAATGTGGGAGTAAAGACAAAACAACGAAAAACAGTTGCTTCTCTTCCCGCGCAGATGGTAAAAGCCCATTAAGGGAATGGGCGCAAATCGTAGGAATCATGTTATAGGCGATGCGGCTAGCAACCCATCACTATTTTGATTCCTCTTGCCACCTATACACCCAGTCTTGCTAAACGTGGCCTTTAGGTCTTGATGCCCTAGGCTCTGTCTACCTCTTAAGGGATAAAAACGTGAATTATGTTATGATGTTTGTATTTGATGATCTTTTTCAAAGAAGATTGGGTTCATTTTGTATTTTTATACTGAAATCATGGCTCCATTGAGTTTAAATAATATTATTATTAACATACATCTTCAGTTATCTTAAGTAATGCTTATTTTTGTACATAATCATCATAAATCGCCTTTTGTCATTAACCTTATCTCATTGGTAAAAAAATACAGCTGTTTTCATGGAATAACACTAGATATTTTGGTAGCATTTTTAAAAGTTCTTACAGCGGACGAAAGGTAAACTTTTACCTCTATTATAAAATTTACTGCCTAAGACAGCGAAAGATGTATTGGTATTAAACATTTCATACTCTGTCAAAACTGAGCGTGTCAAATTGAGTAACTTAGCTATTGGACCTCCTAGTAGGTTAACTTGCGTTGTCTATCTCAGAACTACGTCTGTAACACACAATTACATCAAACCTACACTAATATCGCTGGCTAAAAAATACGACGCCTTATCGAGGAGGCTGTAAGTTGTTTTTTGACTGCATGTTCGTCGTCTAGCCGCTCGTAGGTCTGTTCATTCACAGTAACATAACATGCTTTTGTTGTTGTCGAAACAGCAAAACTTGTTTTGCTGAATCTCTTTCCCGCTTTGGTATTGTCACTTCATTTTTTAGTAAGTTTTTTAGGCTGGTATCAATTAATTGACAGATAGCTAAGTTTAAATATGGTTTTGTCTGCTTCTAATATGGCTGCTTTCTTATATGTTAAGTACCGTAATACGGGGTGAGAGGATAAAATCGAAGTTGAAACCTCGATAAAAAATGTTCCGGCGATATGAATTTTAGTTTAATAATGATTATTTTGTCGTTTAGTTTCATAGTTTAAACAATAAACACTAAAATATAAAATAGTGATGGGTCGCTAGCCGCATCGCCTATAATATATACTCCTTGCAAAAAAAAAACGGGCACCCATGGTTTTCACATTTTATGTGCATAAAAGCTTACTTTCTAATCTTTAATGCCTCAAAATCTGAAAAACCATAGGTGCCCGATTTTTTTGCAAGGGGGTGTACAATAAAATAGGTAGGTGCCTACATCAAAGCCTAATTTAGTTAATTCACTTTAGTAGCCCTCTAACATATATTGGACTACGATGTAATAATAGTATCTAATTTGAAGTTAGTACCCGTCCAATATAAAATACGGGCATTATACTATAAATAACCATAAATTGGTGTGTCCTCCACGTTCGCGGTTGATTTCACACGTTGTGAAGCTTTATATATCAAAACATGGTACAGGACGATCCTAAAAGTTATTCTATAACCTTGTAACCTTTGCCAGCGCTTCACTCCTGTTCTAATTCTTTTTTTAAGTTTCGTACCTTGTCCTGACAATAACAAACAACAAACAACTTGGTGCAGTTCGGAAACTATGCGCGTACAGACATTTCAGTGACTTTTATTCAAAACTAGCTTCTGCCCGCGACTTTGTCTGCGTAGAATTATACATAAAAACCTTTCTCTTGAATCACTCTATCTATTAAAAAAAACCGCATCAAAATCCGTTGTGTAGTTTTAAAGATATAAGCATACATAGGGACATAGGGACATAGGGACATAGGGACAGAGAAAGCGACTTTATTTTATACTATGTAGTGATGTACCTAGTGTTTTTAATAATTTACACATTAACTGGTAACCTACAATTCCCACAACTATTCAAGTCTTTCTTAGCCATTCTTATAAGTTTTTTTTAGCAGTAAACGTCTAAAACGCGTTAATTAAAGTGTCAAATAGTATTATAGCAATTTGTACTCCAAACCCGGACGTAGCAGCGCAAACGCTGCTGCTTGGTGACAGGTAGCGACCCGGAGAGATCCCGCAAGGTCCTACCACCTGAAAAATGTAACGTATGTAACAAATTTTGTGTATAAAGGGCTTGGTATTTTAAGAATCACTCTGTATTCGGGTGAGTCGAAGTTGGGTGCGCCGGCGGCGATGCATGGCCGGAACCAACTCCCGAACATAAAACATATAGTAAACTAAACTTTATTAGACCGTTCGATTTTAAATTAACTGACTCTTTCTGGAAGCGCGCGGTATCATTTTTAATTTTACATTCATCACGTCACAACACGTCTGGTACCCTTACAGGGTAGACAGAGCCTATAGGGTAACAAGACCTTAAGGCCGCGGTTACCATGATTGTGGGCGGAGATATAAGTGGAAAGAGTCATAGTTTATTTTAGTTTTGTTTATTTGAACATTCAATATAAAATTGTATCATCATTTAAAATTAAATGTCAAAGAATTTATATTGAAATAGTCAATGTAAAAAAAAGTTAACAGTTAAAATTTTTAATTGATATAACAATTAAGTACTTACAAGTAAACTAAAGTAATAATATTTTCTCAATTACGGTCGTCATATACAATTTAAATACAAATGAAAAATTACATGACATGGAATAACAGTTGTAGTGGTGGATTGCTAGCCGCGTATGGCCTAAGATTTTCGCCCATTCCTTCGATAGGATGTTACGATCCGCGTGGGAAGAAAAACAACTGGTAGATCCATTCTATAAGTTTTCTTTGATCCCAGACCAGCATGAAAGCATGAAAGATTTTAATTTTTGAATTCTAAAATTAAATTCTGACAATATATAGCTATCGAAGAAACGAGAGTTGCGAAATCCGATAAGTTCTCGGTAACTTTGTGAGAATGTCAAAATGGAGAATTCATGGAAGTAATCGAAGTAATGCTCTTACTCTGAGTCATCCGTGACGAGGTAGTCATTACGCGGAACCAAATTAGATTTCTCTTGTTTCTCTTAAAATTACATACATATACATCTAAATCACGTCTTTATCCCTTACAGGGTAAACGGAACCTAAGGTAACAAGACCTAAAGGCCACGTTTAGCATGATTGGGGACGTATAGATAGAAAGGGGAATCAAAATAGGGATGGGTTGGTAGCCGCATCGCCTGTAATAAGATTCCTAAAATTTTCGCCCATTCCCTCGATGGGGTTTTACCAAGTGCGCGGGAAGAGGAGCAACTGATACATTCAATGCTTTTTCTTTACTCCCAGACCAGCACGAAAGAGGAATTTAAATTAATTATATGTATATATGGATAATGAATAATAAATTAGGATAAGAATTTGCATGCCCAATTTTGGCAGAGCACACAAATGACATACTGTACCTGCCTCTGACATGTGTATTTTTTTTATAAAATAACCCCTGTGTATGTTCTTGCGAATTAAATAATCTCATTTCATATCGCCGGAACGCCATGGTGACTTCGCCAGCAACAATATATATTTCATAGAGAAATGTGTTGACTGTGACTCTCTTGGCAATGCTTTGGCTACTGATTTGTTTGGAATTAGCTACCGAGCTTACGGATTTAGCTGTCAGACGTTTAACTCTGTACGCTTTTCTATCGAAAATAAGGCAAAGGAAAAGTGTCCTCGATTTTTACGCTGTTTTCTTTGTCAACATGTTTTTTAGCTCAGTTTTATATCGAAGCAGTGCTGGCAAACGCGCGGTCGCGGGCCGTCGCGCGCGGTGATTGCGCGCCGTGACCCGTGACGACAGTTACGCGGGAGCGCCCGACAGTAATTAATATGGAGAAATGACCAGAGTTCAAGATTCAGCGGGACTGAGGTCACATGGGAAATTCTATGACATATCTTTTTTTTAATTTTGCAATCGGCAACAGCAAACGGATCAGTCTCCAGACTTGTGCACTATCTAATTAACGCGTCACGTTACTTGAGCGCAGTTAATTAGACTTTATTAGACGGAGCGCCAATCTGAAGAATGACTGCAATTCTCCAGATTGAATTCGCTCCTTAATAAATGAGTCGCAGAAGTGGAAAAAACCGCTTGCACAAATTTTGAAAATGACCGTGGTCAGGTAAACAAGTGGAGGATTTTGAATCCAAGATTGCCGATGGCGTTTGGATACCTCCGTTACCTATACACCATACGATTTCTACTGTTACTTGGAGTAACCGAGCATTCAGCTGCGATGCCATATGCCAACTTTCCACGGACCGCACGTACTGGCTGACAAGTGTCAACTGAAAGCCGTTAGAGAAAAAAGCAAATCGAGCCACGAACCGTTCAAAATTTCGAACCATAGATCCTTTGAATTTCGAATGTAACGCACCAACGCCTCCCTCGGATATCGAGTTGCGAAAATGGAACGGATATTGCTCGTTCCTCTCGCCGCCATTATGTTCAAATTTGAATTTTGCCGGTTAACTGGGCGCTTCCGGCTAGCGCTTTGTTTCTGTTGGCCAACGTCTGAGATATTGGGCTTTTGCCTGTTTAATTGTAGTTTATATTGCGATATTAGGACGTTCGGAAATTAAACTTCATTTTGCTAACTTTTGAACTGACGAATTGTAAAGGAAAGAACAAAAGCAGCCATTGCCATTTTTGTGTACTGTAACTGGAAGGACTGTGTCAATTTTCAAACAACAGATGCCTCACCATGATGTCTTAATGCAATTCAATTCCGAACCAAAGTTGGATCGCTCGCTGTCAGATCCATACTAGAAGTGTCAAAAATGACAGCTAAAACGTAAAATTGAATCGTATTAAAACAGGTCATGGTAAGGCCCCTGAAATATACACGCCAGTTGCTTGCTGGCAAACGTATGTCAAACATCATGTGTGATCGATGATATCGTTCATCCTGCTCGCTTAACTCTAGTGTCCTGCTCTACCTTGGGCCGGCCATTTACTGACCAGCAATTGTCACAATTGTACTGGTAACATTTTGTTTTTCAATCTCATTTGACATTTCTCCTAACTTTGTTAACTTATCTGTGGCTTTGTCTCTGTAACACTAAGCCTATTTAAACATAAAACCGACAAAGTTTAAGTAGATTGTTTTCTCTCATTAATGCAAGCTTTTTATGGTTTTTAATTAGTTTTATTTCGCAGCAGCGTCGGCCTTTCTCTGACACTAATTACTTCATCATTTCGAGAAGGCAACAACTCTAAAGAATGTTAATAGTAGATGAACTACTCTTTATACTTAGCTTGTGTACGATACATTCGGAGTGGTACTACCATCTTACTAGCTTATATCATTCAACGAGCTTGCAATGTTGTGTTCCGGAGGGGAGAGTAAGACAGTGGTTTTCCTTCCTTGTCACTACATATCCAGTATAAAACAAAGTCGCTTTCCGCTGTCTGTCCCTACGTATGCTTAGATCTTTAAAATTACGCAACGGATTTTGATGCGGTTTATTTTTAATAGATAGGATTCAGGAGGAAGGTTTATAATATTATGTATAATTTATTCTTAAGTTTAATTCTACGCGGACGAAGTCGCGGGTAGAAGCTAGTTAGTAAAATTAATTTGGAAATAACTGGCAACATTAAATTCGATGATACCGGAGCGGCCAAAGTGTTCCAAACTTTTATGAATATTTTTTTATTAATTTACTCGCTAGAACTTTGCACAGCCCACAAATAATAAAATAATATAATAAATACATAATAAAAAATATACATTGCAAAGTTAGATGTAGGTAACAAATAATAATGAGTAAAGTTTCGTTGCAAGGAACATCGACTTTATGCTGAAATATGAAATGCATTTCGTGTCGTTCTCCTCGCACTAACAGTAAATCACATGAGAGCGACAGGAACGGATTGATACGGGCTACGAATTTTGGAGTAGACCCCAAACCTTCGCGGTCGAAAGGCCACATAATGTGGCTTTGATTCACAACGTATTAAAAATAAATCATATAAACAATTACATAATATCAGTCGGTATATTTCCCACGGGATGGCAATTAGCTGAATTACGTGTAATCAAAATATAATAAATTTACTTACGTAATTATGATAGTAATTCGATTCATAACTGACATAAATTATTATGACTTCGTGCTATATAAAAACCACTGATTAACAATTTACCTATGCGGACAGAAGATATAAGCCAAACTAAGTACTAAAACAGTTTGTGACTTCTCTGAATAGCTATTAACTAAACTAATATAAACAATCTATTTTACAGGTAAGCAGAAGTACTTATGACAGCGATGGGTAACTACTACTATCTTAGAGTATTTAAATATAACTATACATCATAACACCTGTCAAAAATCATCGTAATTGGTGCGTGGTGCGTCGTTCAATCAATCGCCGCTCTCCTATTGGTCAAACGCTGCGTGACGCAACAAATACAGACGAATGATTGGTCCGTCAGAAGTTGGTGGCCGTTGAAGTATGAACCGCGATGCTAAAACCGCCCACTAGATGGCGCGATAAGCAGCTCCAATGGCGTACAATTAATACACTTATCTTGTCTAATTAACGATTGCAGTGACCTAGAATCTTAAATGAGGCTGTAGCAAGATCCGTTGTTACGCCACGCCACGCATCGCTGAGGTATGATCTGTTATACCTATTTATCTATTCAAAGTGTTGTTTATTCGGTAGCCCGTTTCACCTTTAGCCTCTCAAGCAGAGGATCGCGCGTCCTAACCTGTAGGCTTATTACCTAAGTCGCTCGCAATCGCCATCGTGTTCATTTTGACAGTTCATGTATGAATGTGACAGCTAGCTGATTCCGATGCCAATTGTCAGTCCATACATGAACTGTCAAAATGAAGACGATGGCGATTGCGAGCGACTTAGGTAATAAGCCTACTGGACTCTATCCAATGATCTTACGAAAATTCTATGAGCGAGGAAACTTGTGCACACCTCCAAAGCACTTTAATGGTGTGTATGAAGTTTCCAATCCGCACTGGGCATGTGTGGGAACTAAGCTCATTCTGAGAGGCTTGTGCCCAACAGTGGAAGTAGTGGGACGTATCCCAGCTAGTAGTTAGGTAAATCTAAGTGACCTCCGTAGTGATTTCCCACCGTTACTTTTCATTCGAGATGGCGTCAGGACTTGGACGCGCTACTCTTTGAACACCGCTGAAATGTATTAAAACGTTTGCTAATCTCAACTAAAAAAAATACTTTTACACGGATATTCAGTCGATTGCGCAATCGGTTCACGAAATGTTACGAACAAATTTTTAAAATAAGAACAAGAATACTGAAAAATTACGACTCTAAAGGTTGAGTTAGACCAAACGAGCGAATGCTCATTCTATCAAATTTATTGTGTACAGCAAAAATAACGGGGTCACTCTCCATACAAGTTTGTATGAAAAGCGACCCGTTATTTTGGCTCGACACAATAAATTTGGCAGAGTAGGGATAGAATGAGCATTCGCTCGTTTGGTCTAATTCCACCTATAGAGGGATATTCGCGGTATTCAAATAGCATAATCACGGATATTATTTCAAAAATCGAGTTCGAATTACAAACACGCTGAAGAAAAAAAACGCAATTAATTTCCAGCCAATCATACCTACCAACTAACGCATTTGCACGTGTAATAGCTCATGTTAATTAAATCATTACATTGGCTGAATGACGGTCGCCTTCGTCCGATGAGGAAAAACTGAATTTTTCTCGTCAAGTTGCCGGCTCTGTTTTTGCTCGTTTCAGGGCCGTTGTAATTAAAATGTCGTGACGGAGTTACATTACAGCTGGATCAGTTCGATGTGTAAAATATTTATTAGTTGTTAACGTGGCCGAGAAAATGGCGACGCTTTGTCGAACAAACTGTTGGTTTCAAATTATCTTCGCGTTAAGCTACTTATCCTAGAATAACAAAGCAATGTTTCAGAAGAATAGAGATAGAAAAGTTAAAGAAATGCCTCGAATACAAAACGACAGCTCAAATTCGATTTTTAAATTTAATAATTCACAAGATTAATTTAATCGCAGCTTTTTAAATTCAGCATTATTTCCAGCAGGTAATTGGGCTATAGCTGAACTAAACTCTGGAAATGTTTTTCAAGATTTTTCAATCGTGCTTGACAAATGGTTCCATACATTTTGTCTATATTCAAAGTGTGCGGCGTCAAAGGGGTGACTGCTACCCGTAGGGAACCCTAGATTAAGATAAGATAGGTACATACATACATCACGTCTTTATCCCTTACGGGGTAGACAGAGCCTAAAGTAACTAGAACTTAAGGTCACGTTTAGTATGATTGTGGGCGTACTGGTGGAAAGGGGAATCAAAATAGTGAGGGGTGGCCGCATCGCCTATAACATGATTCGTAAGATTTTCGCCCTCCTCGATGGGCTTTTACCATCTGCGCGGGAAAAGACGCAAATGTACCAGTATTCTGTTTTTATTCTTTATGGAAGATAAGATAATATAAAATAAGGGGTAACTGAATTTTGAATGCAAAACTACGGAGAATATTGTTCAAGAGTGTTCAACCACACTGACCCTACCACCTCCTGAATTGTTCCAGGATTATTCTGAAAGACCTTGTGTACACTCGCAGCGTGTAAGAAAAATGGTGTTTTCTATCTATCTCGCTCTAACACACGCGTATTACATATTTCTCTTTCATGCGTTGCTGATTACCATACATTGAAATATACGTTCCCCTTTAATATTAAATAAATATCTTGGAAAAATTTACACCAATTGAAGTAGGTAGTCCCAAACTAAGCAAAGCTCGTATATGGGTACTAGACAACGGATATAGATTCTTACATACATATGAAACACCCAAGACCCGAGAACAAACATTCACATTTTTTCATACAAATATCTGCCCCTACAGGGGACTCTGTCTACCCCGTAAGAGATAAAAGCGTGATTTATGTATGTATCTCAAATATACATACGTCGAAATAATTGAAAACCGCTATTTAATTGAAACAATTGCCCCAAACCTGAAGCACCCCATCAAGATGGTATCACCAAACAAATCGTTAGTTCTTAGGCAACTGTTGCGGAATACATAACGAGTGCGTAGGCGCATACACGCATAATACGAATACGTCCGACGGTCTGTCAATTAATCACCATGCTTCTTGTATTTTATTGTTTTAAAAGTTGGCGTATTCATCATGTGTGTGAGTAATAGCTTACAGGGTTGCCAGGCGTAATATTGAAAAGGATTACAAAGCAAGGAGGTTTTTTTTTATGAGAATATATAGCGATATAAAATTACTTAAGAAAAAAAAATTGGCAATTTATTTGAACTTCGGTAGCAGAAAATTATCGCTTGCGTAAATGGTCTGAAATATTTGTGGTATAATTTTATTTTTACAGTATGGATTCTTTAAAAAAAATGGGTATGCTGTAATCAAAAGTCCAGGAGAAATCCCATCTATAGTGTCTAAAAGTCCAGATATTAAAGAAAAACTTTTGATCTGGTAACCCTGGGTTAGAGATTTGCCTATTGGCGCGTGGGTTGCAAAGGTTAAGCGCGAGTTATGTTGCATTTTATTGCCATATTAATATTTTGAATATTTTAGTGGGCAACATTCAATTTGACGTTTAAGTTGACGTCACATTATCACCGATTATGGACTTAAATACAATGTATGTTAATGTGAAGCTCATTCGTTTTCAGTTACTTTTAGGGTTATCTGCTTTACCTAAATTAATTTTGTAAAATTAATCTAAGTACTGAAACAGAATGAAACCAAGAAATACAGAGGTAGAGTCGTGTAATTTTAACATTTATTTTATTTAAAACTAGCTTTTGCTTCTCGTCAGCCAAAAATATTTGTATTTTTTGTAAAAAATATAATGCGTATTAAATTTTAAGTTAATCCATACAACTAGAAGCGAAATAGAGTTGGCTTACATTATAATAAAGTAAGTTAAATAAAGCCTTCCAAAAACAAAATAAAATCGATTCATCAAAACCTTTTCACCATCCCAAGTTGCACTACAGGATGTTTCATTTCGGTTACGCAACATTTATTTATTGCATGACACTGGCCACTCCTTCAGGGTACTGAGATAGCAGAAGACATTCAATCTAACTAGTTCTGCGCACCGTCAACGATATACAGTCATACATACATCACACATCTGTCTTCCATTCACCATACGACACGTATGTCGCAAGAAGTTTCGACAGAGCGTACCGTAAGTTTTCCTTTTTTCGTGTGAATATTGTAACGTTTTCACTGCCAGCACAATGCATGGACTGTATAGAAAATTACTGAGCCCACGATGCGGGCGCAAAAGACTTTATAACGTGGTAATACGTGTTATTCTTGAATGGTAGTTGTGTGCATGCGGTTTTGCATGATGTTATCGTTATTAACGGTGTGTAGAGTAATTGTATGTGTTGGAATTAAATACGTTTACTGCTGATTTGTTAAGTTAAGGGTCAAGAAACTTTGTGGCTGTTTTAAATAAATAAGAAATAAATTAAAGGGTTTTACGTGTCGTTTTATTGCGGAACTTTTTCGCTGTTAGAATGGTGCTGATTTACTCGGCAGGAATTGAGATTTTGATATATTTTTTGTAATGAAAAGGTTGCACAGTAACGATTATTTTCCACGCCAGCCTAATAATGCTGATACCATAAAAACCGGATCACAGAATCTTCATTAAATACGTATTTTAGTCTTCCGAATCTGGAAATGAAAAAGGAACCATTCAATATAGGCTTGCTTCGTTACCAGTCTGTCTGCCAAGTTTGTCTCAGGAACGCACGCAGGACGTTGAATCACTACATATTATAAAACAAAGTCACTTTTTCTGTCCCCATGTCCCTATGTATGCTTATATCTTCAAAACTACACAACGGATTTTGATGCGGTTTTTTTTAATAGATAGAGTGATTCAAGAGGAAGGTTTATATGTATAGTACATGCACAATATACCGTGCGAAGCCGGGGCGGGTCGCTATTAATTAATAAATGGGAACTCAGTTCTGCAGTCCCTTGGAGCTACGATTACCGATAACCTTATGAAAATGTATTGTCTTTCAAAACTGATATAAATTAAAATTTGAAGGGTATTTCCCGTTAACATTGAATTAAAGAATATTACTAGAAGTAATGTCTTCCAAACTCATGCCACTAAAAAGTCAGATAGTCGCTGATCTGCAAAGAAAAAGTTTTTTATCTCAATACTATTGAATACTAGCTGTTGCCCGCAACTTCGTCTGCATAGAATTCGTTTATCGCTATCCCGCTGGAATTTCGCAATTTTCCGGGATAAAAAGTAGCCTATGTGTTATTCCAGACTATAATCTATGTATGTTCCAAATTTCATCCAGATCTGTCCAGCCGTTCTAGCGTGAAAGAGTAACAAACATCCAAACATACACACAAACAAACAAACAACACACAACCAAACTTTAACAAACACAAACTAACACACAACAAACAGAGTAACAAACTTTCACATATGCAGCTTTTAATTTTATAACAAACAATTTAGTGCGCGACTTCGACTTGCACTTGAAAGATTTTTTAAAAACCGAATGTCACATTTAAGGCATCGTTCTCATCCCACCGGAAATCGCGTCAGGTGTGCACGCCGCTTTGTATTCATGACCCGTGTGGATGCGGCTTTACTCTGACAGATTGATTTAGTTTGATTAATAGGAATTCCATTTATTGGGCAGACTTTAACTTTTGACTTTTGAGTACCGTGTTTTTCTGTGGATATGGATGAAGAGCGTTGCGATACCTTTAGATTCCTTGGTGCTTTCTGATAAATCTGTGCAAATTATTATTTAAGTATGTGAGTTATTATTATTATTGATTTTATAATAAAATAGCGGTTGCCCGCAACTCCGTTTGGCAAGAATCCGCTTATCGCTATCTCGCGGGAACTATGTGATTTTCCGGGATAAAAACTGTTTTATGTCCCTATAAAAACTGGTTTAGGCGTGAATGCGTAACAGACAGACAGAGTTACTTTCGCTTTTTAATATTAGTAGGGATTCAGTTTAGTATAATTAAGGGCGTATAGGTGGAAAAGGAAATCAAAATAGTGATGGGTTGTTAGCCACATCGCCTATAAAATGATTCCTAAGATTTTTGGTTCCCTCGATGGGCTTACCATCTGCGCGGGAAGATAAGCAACTGGTACATTCTATGTTTTTTCTTTAAACTAAACAATTATTCGACCAATATAGACCCATGTACACTCGAACTAGTGTTCTAACATCTTTAAGCACTACAGTTACACCCATCTCAAGAGTTCTCACAAGTTCTTAAATTTAGAGCTAAACCTAACGTTACCTAATTAGTAGTGGGGGTCACAGACGAGTCAAGGATGGTGGCGCAACGGTGGCCCACCGGTGGCCCAATAGGCGTGGCGTAAACTCATTAATTGCACTGGAGGCTGGATTACATAGAGGGTGATGTTTTATTGAGAGCTTTTGTATGCACAGAAATTTTGTGTTTGTGTACCATTTTTGTTATGTCTGTGAGTTGCTAACGCGCAATATGAGTCAATGACTCTTTGCCACTGATTTAGTGAAGTTTAATATTGGAAAACTACTAAGCATTAATTGGTTCGTGCGTCACTTTACGAAGGTCCATATCCATAAATTAACCTATTGATTGGTTGGAAGTCGGTTAACCTAATTTGAACTGTCAGATTGATTTGAAATTTGTAACTTGTACCTGTAGAAGTTAGATTATAACACACACACACACACACACACACAAATCAAGTCCTTATCCCTTACGGGATAAATAGAGCCTATGGTAACAAGACCTAAATGCAACGTTTAGCTTGATTGTAAGCGTATAGTTGGAAAGGGGAATCAAAATTAGTGATGGGTTGCTAGCCGCATAGCCTATAACATGATTTCTAAGATTTTCGCCCATTCCCTCGAGGGGCTTTTACCATCTGCGCGGAAGAAAAGCTTCTAGTACATTCTATGTTTATTCTTTACTCCCAGATCAGCATGGAAGATAATCCTTACTGATATTACAAATTCGAAAGTAACTCTGTCTGTCTGTTATGCTTTTTCCCGTAAACCGATGCGCCGACTTTACTGAAATTTGGTACAGAGACAGTGCCAGACCCGGGGAAGGACATAGGATAGTTTTTATCCCGGAAAATTGCGTAGTTTTCGCGGAATAGCGGAAAGAAAATTTTGCGCAGACCAATACTAAAATATTTTTTAAACAGAAGACTCATGCTATTTTATGTATGCGCAAAGCTTTAACAAAAATAAATCTCAAATCATTCATCCATTAAACAAAATTATGCATTATTATAGTCACCTTAAAGCGACACTTCGCGCGCTTGTCCCACGAATTAGTGAAAGGAAATAACCTTCTACAATTTACGATTTAACACCGCATTAGGAACAGCCTGTATATGAGAACAGTTAGAGCGCCGTGCGAAAATCAGATATGTTTTATGTATGAAAGAATATTTTTTCTGAATACAATGGACAGTTGCCTTTGCCATATGTACCGAGGTTCGGTCTTAATTTGAACTGGTAATTTACTTTTCTAATTCTAAACTCGGTTAACGTAATGTAATTAAAATTAAAAAATAAGCTGGTTTTTGAAAGATTAAGACATTTTGAACCGGAAATTAGAATTTTTAGCATCTCCAAGCTTATATGGATACGTATCGGTCATGGTGGGGACATGCGTCCTCACAACATGAGACGGCTTGGGTTGACGTGCTTCTTTCTCTGTTAATTAACATACTAGATGATTTTTCTAGATACTAATTCTGTTTGTCCCTTTTAACCCTTGAGAAACGATTATCTGATTAGTAAAATGCCACACTTTCCATGCATGTTTAAACTCTGGAATCAGCTAGCGGCACCAATTTTCCCGGACTACGACTTAGTGATCTTTAAGAAACGAGCCTATTCTTAACGCCCTATGTTATGAGTGTCTATGGGCAGCGGTGACCAGTTTCCATCGGGTGACCCTCTTGCCCCTATCATGAAAAATATCTATGCATACACAGACATACTTGATTCAAATTTAGTAAATCGAATCAATACTTTAGTTAGGATAGCTAAGCACGCATTTTATGACGAGTGCTCATTTTGCTGCTCACTCTCTCCGCCACTCACCCTCTCTCTCTTTAGTGAAAGAGTCAACTGAAAATCGGCAAATAACAGCAACTTATGTCCAACCAGGCGACTCGGAATGTGAACTGTCGCTATATGAACCTTCGGAACAGCAAAAAAATAATTCCGCAACACATAATGATATTGGACAAAAGATTTATAAAAACATAAAGAGCTAAACAATGTTCCGCCCTTCGTGGTGCAATGGCTTGCGCAAGCGCATGCGTGCAACGAGCGTGCGAAACGTTTTCTTATTAAGGCGGTTTTCATTGTCATGTGGGGCCGATTTATGCGCCGGAGATTGGACTTACGTGATAATTGCGCGGCTAATTTTTAGTTAGTGTCTACAAATCGTTTAAAATCTCTTTTATTATTATTTTCTGTATATTTATTTTTTACTTAATTATAAAGGCCCTGTCGTCCCGGTTGATCGACGCCTCAGGGGACCCAAGAGCTGGCGTGTATTTATCCCAGCGGATCGCACTTGCAGTCCAAAGGGGTAATGCCGCCAGCGTCATGGGGACCCTGCCGCAGCCAGTAGGGTTAGGCGGGGTTTTCTTTTTATGACTTTTTTTATTTGTAAATATAGGTTTTCTAGTTATTTTTAGCATAGATTATGTAGGTTTTTAGGCTTAGTGTTTAATTATATGTTGTAAATAAGTATTGTGTTACGTACAAATTGTCAATAAATGAAATTAGGTTTTTACAATATTCATATAAAAAGTAATAAAACAATATTAATCCAAAACATAAAAACATTATAAAACCCTAACCTAGGGTGCCGCCGACAGCGTGGCGTCTAAGCTACCGGTGGTCAGGGCGACAGAGAGAGGAACCTCCTGACTATCCGAGCCGTGTCCAGGAGTACCGCCTTCTGTATCTGACCCTTGACCCAACCACCTAGCGGGAGCCTTTTAAGGTGATGGTCAAGGCTTCGCTATTAGACCGTTCGCCGAAACCCACGTCCCACTGCTGGGCACTGTCGACCTCCACATGTCCACATCCAGACCTGTATCTGGCCTCTCGGTCAGTTCCGCGTTCAGGTCATCTTGCCATCTCCGCCTCGACCATTGTCGCCGATAGCCGTTGAGTGGTACCCGCCATATGTAATCTCTTTAAATATTATTAACCAAATACTTAATTGTGTCGTACAATGGGCGAAAATCATAGGAATCGTGTTTTAAGCGATGAGGCTAGCAATCGATCACTATTTTGATTCCATTTTCAACCTATACGCCCACAATCTTGCAAAATGTGATCTGTAGGTACTTGTTACCTTAGGCTCTGTCTACCCCTTAAGGGATAAAGACGTGATCTGTGTATGTATGTATGTCGTACAGACACATCATTCAAACAGATGACGCTTAGCGACAAAAATTCGCACAGTAACAAAAGGTCACGTGACATCTAGTAACAGGTAGAAAAATTCGGAGACTACCCACCTGCTACGGGTGGTGTAGGGGTATAGCACGCGTCACGGAATGACGAGGATCCGGGTTCGATTCTCGGCCATGGCTTTACTTTTCGGATTTTTCTATGTGTTCTAATTTTCACTGACATTTAGAAATTTCAAATATTTAATACTTCTATGCCGGTCTGGGAGCAAACATAGAATGTACGTCCCAGATGGCGAAAGCTTAAAAATCTTAGGAATCAAGTTAAAGTCTTTTCCACCTATACGCCCACAATCATGCTAAAGGAGGCCTTTAGATCTTGTCACCCTGTTCTCTGGCTCTGTCTACCCCGTAAGGGATATAGACGTGATTTGTGTGTGTGTTCAGTCAGTTGACACATTTCGCGCATCGCTAAGGTTAAACTTGCTCGACTTTTACGCAGCGTAACATCAATACGCGATCTTGGGGTCATTCGTTGAATATGCTACGCCGGCTTCCAATTGGGCAAGCTATTAGCATAGGTCGGGCCCCGCCCCAGATACTGCGCTAACGCATTCAAATGTTTTGTCAATTAACACAACTCTTTAACATTTCGATGTGTCACTGCTTAGTTAAATGAAAGCAAGCGACACAGTGACAGTTCTAATAGGACGGCTATAGTATGGCCGCTATTCCGCGCGCCTAGGATAGGATCCTGTAGGATTGGATGAATAAATGCAAGCGATGATTTACTGGGGTAATGTACATAGATTTTTTGTTGTCACAGAAAAAAACGATTATCCAAAAGTTTTTCAGAAGGATGTACGCTTCTGAATTTACTTGTCGTTGTGAAATAGTCCTAGCCGACATATTTGCTAAAGATATTTTGATATTTAAGAAGTTTTTTTAAATATATTTTTAACTTCTGTATCCATGAATATTCCCTATTGAATTTTTGCTCGGAGTGTTTGTTACACCCTGTATTTTAAAAAGAAAAAGCGGCTTTAATACTGTCCTTTCCACTGCTATAGTTCAGACACGTAAATGTCTCGATTAGGTAGTGTGGAAAAATTGGCAGCGCCTCTTGTGGATCGAAACGGCAACAAACTCTTCTTATAGTATTAAACGTTTTAACGCAAACGCGTTCGAGACGTTTTCTGTGACCGATAACTTACACTAAGCATGTATAGTTTTTAAAATAATCTTATGACTCTATTTTCCGAACGGTAGGTGATGCTCTTTCACCTCCACACTCCAGCACACACTGATCTTTACGACTTTAAAAATAAAGTTCCTACTTGCTCCGATTCGAAGTAATATATTCTTTCGCCTTTACAATTTGCCGCAACCGTAACTCTAAGTACATTGGGACTGAGTTGTTAATCGCTCGCTTGGTCACTAGTAAAGTGGTTACCTGTTTTTGCTCTTCCATAGCCATCTTAACAGAGTTAGAATAGTGGGACTTTTCGCTTGACTGTTGAGTTTCCTTCAGTTGTGTTTGTTCATATGGCTGGCTCATGTGGTATAGCTTTTTCTCCGCGGCTTCTTCGTATTTACGATCGTAATAGTTAAAGCATAGTGGTAATTTCAGCTTGTACGGACGGTACTTTGTTCTTTCACCTTTGCTCTAGTTGCGTAGGCGGCCACCCGTGACTGTACGCACCATCGCGCTGCTGCTTAGGGTGAGCAGATACTAAATTGCTGAGATACGCAGTAAATTACTGCTTCCGGTTGAATTTTAATGAAGATTTTAGAGTTGGGAGACTTTGCTGTTCTTTTTTTTTTATATGAATAGGAAGGCAAACGAGCAATTGGGTCACCTGATGGTAAGTGATCACCACTGCCCATAGACACCCGCAACCCCGGAGGGATTGCAGATGCGTTGCCAACCTAGAGGACTAAGATGAAACGCCTCTTGTGCCCGTAATTTCCCCGGCTGTCTTACTCTCCACACCGGAACACAGCAGTGCAAGCACTGCTACTTAGCGGCAGGATTAGCAAGTAAGATGGTGGTAGCAATCCGGACGGACCTTGCACAAGGCCCCGCACAATGTAATGTTAATGGCGTTGATGTGATTTCACATATCTATATACCTATATACATATACAAGGTACCTATCTCAGAACTATTCCGGAATATTCCAGACCTACCAGCTTGACAGTTGTCAGTGACAAGTGCCAATTCGAATTGCAGTGCGTAGTCAGTACGAAGGCAACCAGCGTGGATTCTTGTAGAGTTCATAGCCTCCTGGGTTCCAATACTATGCCAAGGACTCAAATGAGAGGTTGACACTTGTCGCTGACAATTGTCGCGTTGGTGAAATAGGAGTCAAGTGGTTGGGTGAGTTCGACTGAACGCCGCTGCAAAGATTTATCAAAAAAAGGTCACTCTGTATGGAGTAAAAAAGCGGGGTAGCCTAGTGGTTTGACCTAGCCTCTCCTCTCAAGCAGTGAGTCGTGGGCTAAGCCCGGGCTCGTAGCTGTTAGTTTTTCGGAGTTCATGTGCGAAATTACATTCGATTTCACGGTGAAGCAAAACATTGTAAGGAAACCAGCACACACCCGCGTAGTATCTTTTTTGTTGTGTTTGTTATTGTCAAAATTTGCCAAAAAAATAAGTTGGAACGGGGCGGACCCATGGGTAACAGCTAGTTTCTTCTATCAATATTGTCTTTTTAACCGGCTTAAATATTTTTTTATTATTGAACTAGCATCTGCTTGTTTCGTCTGCGTAGAATTATACATATAAATCTTCCTCCTCAATCACTATCTAATGCAAAAACCGCATCAAAATCCGTTGCGTAGTTTTAAAGACCTAAATATACAGGGACAGACAGCGGAAAGCGACTTTGTTTTATACTATGTAGTGATTTATTTTTATTAAATATTAATTAATCTAGTGCGCTTGTCAAGAACCCGCATCTCTTGGCTCTTTATTCGCTTTTAAATGCTATTAAGGCCTTAATAAATACCAAATGCGATATGAAATTGTCGAGTTGTTTAGCTCTGGTTACTGGGTGACGAGACCTCCGCGTGAGAACCATTGTGCTGGCTTTCTCGACAGATACGTTTAATTATTTATATGGTGAGATTACGATCGTCTGCTTTTTAGCGACAATGAGTTTAATTGGTCTGTACTGTTATAGCGCGACACAGATTCAAGTTTGAACAGGTCTAAGCGAAGTCTTTATTACAAGCTGTTGTAACATTTTACAAGCTTACGCAGTTGCTTCTCTTCTCGCGCATATGGTAAAATCCCATGGAGGGAATGGGCGAAAATCTTAGGAATCATGTTATAGGCGCATGCGGCTAGCAACCCATCACTGTTTAGATTCAACTTTCCACCTATACGCTCACAGTCTTGCTAAACAGATTTATATGGCGAGTCTAAAAGTGTGCGTCGGGAAGGGAAGGCCTAGACGCAGAAGAAGTCCTATCGGGACCCGAACTTAAGATCTGCTTCATAGAAAACCGCTTTCCAGGGTCTCAAACTTTGTCCATATTGATTGAGTAGTTTACCCATAAAAGCGTAACGAACAAACTCGCATTCTTATTTATAATTTTAGTTAGGAAATAAGAAATGGAATGATCTACCATATAAAAAATATTGGAATAAACATAACATTCAAATAGAAAATAAACACAAATTAAACTATAGTTAAATTAGAAGCATTAAAAACTAGACTAAAACTAATCTTAAAATAAAACAATTAAAAAAGGAGAGGCCCCCGTGACATGGTGCCGCAGACGCTGGCAGTATTCCCCCTTTGGACAGCGATACTAATACGCTGTCCAAGGAAGCTGCCAGCTCTGCAGCCACCCGTAGCGTCTAAATAGGCTAATAGCGCTAGGACCCCTCGGATCAAGGGTCTCAGAACAGAAAGGGACAAAGCTATATTCGGCGCTGCCTAGTGATATTATATCATAACTATTTTAAATAAAATCTCGTACCAACTCGCGTTGTCGAGGTAAGATGACTTCACCTACACCCGTGACTGGTTTGTATCTATAAACTAATGCCGAGTTTATAATAACACCAACCGTTATGATATCTATCGCTATCATAACAATTTGAAAAAATAAACAAATAGTCTATGATCCGGGCTAACGTCGCTCTTTACTTACATATAATAATTATGTTAAGTAGTGTCCGACCGAAACATGTTTTTTTGCCGAAATTGAAACCGAAACCGAAGAATCGGTTTTGATTTTAGTTTCGGCCGAAACTGAAACTGAATCCGAAACTTTTGTAAATAATTCTTCTTTTTTAATATGGCCCCATCGACCGATGCGATGATTTCGCCAATGTCAAAGTAATAAATACGGTATTCAAAAATCTTGTGAAAAAAATGTCGGCAACGTTGTACGGTACGTAGAACACGGTCAAAAAACCCCTCCACCAGTCGGGCTCTTAGCCAACGGATAATGATACCTCTCAGAATCTGCCAGGAAATCATTAACCGATGCCCAGGGTGCATTGGAGCAAGCACTGCTCTTCCCCTGGGACGGATCCAAAAACGAACCGCAGCTCTTGACCACACGCGGAGGTAACCCGACTCGCACCCCTTGTAAATAATTAAAACGTTGAATAAAGTCTCAGTGCACCGTTCTTTCCAGATGTATGATAATGATGAAGCGTCTCGCTGGTCGAATACAAGGTTCTAAGATTTTTCTTGGATTGAAATTTCAGCATTGTCGCAGCGACTGGAACTGGGTCTAAACTAAACTACCTTAAAAAGTGAAAATATAGAGTTGTAAGTTTGTTCGCCTGTTTTTTCAGCGAAACTGAAACTTCGTTCGGACAAATGTTAACCATGATTTTATTGAATATTTATGGAATCAGGCGTTTGTTTGCGGAGGTCCATTTCAATGAACAAAAATATTTACCTTCTACTCCGCTACTTATATGTGCGAGATAACCAAGTCTGTGCGGAATATATATGTTTTTCACTCCTCTCATTCAGAAAAGTAAGCTTCGCTCCCTGTCGAGAGGGATCAAAGTGCAACTTTTCTGTTCATGACTTTTCTGAGTTTTTTTTTAAATGCAGTTTTTGGAGGTTGGTGATTGTAAAACAACGCCATTTTCCATGCTGGTAGCTCTTTAATTATATTTAGAGTTCTTTTTCCAAGTTTTTTAATGTTCGGTGTAAAAAGTTGTGTGAGCCACTCGGGAGCAAAATTATTTTCATCTTGGGCGTTAACACTTGTATCTCTCATTACGCTCTGGATTCAATGTAGCCCTATGTATCCTAGTCCAGGTATTAACAATTTTTCTCAGGGGCGCCGACTCCGTGGGTGCTCGGGGGCTCGAGCACCCATGAGAAATAAACAGTGGGTGCCGAGCACCCCTGAGAATAGACTTTTAGGGATAGGTGTTTTTTCATTACCTGACGACCCGTTTAGCGTACATTGAAATAAGCATGAGCACCCACGAGGTTTTCTAAAAGTCGGCGCCCCTGATTTTTCTCTTTTGCTATGTTTAGCCTGTTAGTTAGTTATATGTGACAATTATTGTGCAAAATAAATATTCTATTCTAATCTATATTTTATTATAACAAGTGTAATAACACTGGGGTCTCGGACAAACACTATCAGGCTATCAACAACTTACAATTCACACCTTTTTTTAATTACTCCAATTAATCTAACTGACCATAACCTATTCATTTCCATAAACCAACCCATCATGTCCAGTTTAAAAAGAAAAAGCAACCATAAAGTCTACCAATACAGTTTATTTTCCTACAAGGATTCATTCGGTCCATATTGCACCGCGTATTCACTGTAAATTGGAGTTTATTTCTATGGTGATAAGTTTTTGTTTGGTTTGTTATACGTGATAAACTAACCCCTCTTCATTGCTAAACGGTCATCAAAAGCATAATTAGAGTGTAATGTTGTTTTAAGAAAAACTTGGTGTAAATGGAAATTGTACAAATGTTTTATGCTAGCAATTATTCGGTTACTGGTTTTATAAAACATTGTGATATACTAGACATTTAGGGCCGACAACGCACTGGCATCGCGTAAAGCGCTGCGGGTGTCTATGGACAGTGGTGATCATTTAACATCAGGTGACCCACTAGTTCGTTTGTCTGGCCTCTCTAACATAAAAAAAGACGCCATTACTGATATTCTTAGACTAAGGGCCTGTTTCACAACTCTCTTTTAAGTTCCAGTTACCTTAAGTGTCAGTTATCTATGATGACGTCTTTATCGGTTTTGTAGTAGTAAATAAAGAGAGTATCAGAGATAACTGGAACTCAACAGAATTTGGTGAAACAGTCACGGTCACAGAAGTCACGTCTTGACTAGATAATAACTTCAGTTAAATTAAACGATTACGAAAAACGACTACAGATACAGTCCATTCCATTAAATTTTAACGCTTTTGTAAACAAACAAGCCCTCCCCCCCACGTTCATAATTTTAAAATGTCATTTACAGGGTAGACAGAGCCCAAGGAAACAAGACTTAAAAGCATTGTATAGCATGATTATGGGCGTATAAGTGGAAAGGGGGAATGAAAATAGTGATGGGTTGCTAGGCTTTACCATCTGCGCGGGCAGAGAAGCAACTGGTACATTCTATGTTATTTCTTTGCTCCCAGACCAGTATGGAGTATTATCAAAAATAGTAACTATCGCTTGAAATTGTACAAAAAAAATTGCTAAACCTTCTTTTTGTTGCTAGGACCTAAAAGTCGCCATTTCTAGCGACAGTCGCGAAATTGGCAACACTGATAGCTGATAGCAAATTCACATTGTGCACAGATACAGTATTATACACAATATTAAAGGTCACATCACACTTTTTACATGTGTCGTGTGATACCAGTCTTTTCTTATAGACTACAAGCCCATGGACAAAAAAAACATTTGAAATGAACCAGCGTGAAACACGCTTAGAAGGTTACTATATCATAAAATAACTCTGAGCGCTATGCCGTCTTTTCTGAGCGGTACAGATTTTTTCCCATACCTACATTGAATAAAAAAAAATGCACTAACTTCCGGCACCACCACTTTAAAGCGGCACTAAGTCTTTCGACATTTATTTTTAATCATCTATAAGCTTTAAAAACGCCGTAAATTAATAATTAGTCGTAATTCCTCACTTGTACCTGAGAAATTCCATAAATGTACCGCTCAGAAAAGACGGCATAGCGCTCAGAGTTATTTTATGATATAGTAACAGCCTTCTAAGCGTGTTTCACGCTGGTTCATTTCACGTTTTTTTCCATGGGCTTGTAGTCTATTAGCCAGACTCTAGCATTAGCTTAATTTTGTACCAGCTTTTTCTCAATTAAATAGCTAAAACTACACCTTTTCTGAGCTTAATCCCGTCTTAACATGCTATAACTCAGTGCAACGCCCCGCCGCTGACCCGCAGTAATTAACTCTAAAAAGCATCGTAAAATCATAAATATGAAACTCAATCAGTGCACAGTTAGCTGGTCATGGGAAACGCGTCTCATACATATTGCACTAGTTCTTACATTTATACTATAATGTGTATGATTGAAGCAACAGTCATGCGTGTAATGTTGTGGCTGAATTGATTTATGTTGTGCGAATTTTTTTTTTTTGTTGGTATCGTTTCCTTGATTTTTATACGTTGAGTAGCGCGGAATTTTAATCAGCCAGTAGCTCAGAGGATTTTCATTTGTCAGATGTTTTTAAATTTTTAAACGACGCTGAAAATTAGAACACAGAAAAATTTGAAAAGTAAAGCTATGGCCGGGAATCGAACCCGGATTGTCGTCATTCCGAGACACGTGCTATGCTACACCACCCATAGCAGGTGGGTAAGCCATCGAATTTTTTTAACTGTTACTAGCTGTCACGTGACCTTGTTACTATGCGTTTTTTTTCCGCCAAGCGTCATCACAATAATGTTTTTAAGTAAGATGATTTGTTTTTCTTCACATGATTAGATTTGAAAGTTTGTAAGTGTGTGTTAATGGCTTTTGAAAAAAAATATCCGGATCATAAGAGACTTTCTGATACTGACACTTATAAGAGCTTAGCGGTTGAAGTCACTGGCAAAAACTTATATGTAATAAGATCCTGAAAGTGCTATTGGATTACTTTTTATCGGCTACTACAAAGCTATTATAATAGCAATATAAGCATTAAGTAAAACACGGATAAATTTGAAAAATACCCCACATAGCAAACGCGTTGATGTCTTTCCAAGCAAAATCCAAAAGGTCATATAAAGGTCATAGGTTTAAACCAACAACACCAACCAATATTTTCAAAATCGAATGGACATTTTTGTAATAGAAAAACTAATCATAAACAAAGTTCTTGTCTCAAAGTTTTTACTAAATCTATGTGTAAAATCTACGTTTTGAAGCTAAATATTCGCATTTTTTGCGCCAAGTCCAAATACTTCCGTGTATTTATAAAATGACGTAATATTTTTCGGGAATCGAACCCGAAACGTTTCGCATCGCATTCACAGCACGCACGCCGCTACACGACTGGCCGCCTATGTGTTATACCTAGAAAAGCATTATTTTTAGGGTTCCCTGGGAAATAAACCCTTTGTAATAGGTACTATTATGATATTTCTAGTTAAGTTATGAATAGTTTCGTCTAACACCATGATGAATTTATATAAGAAGGTGGCAAACGAGCAAGTGGGTCATCTGATGGTAAGTAAGCTCCACCAGCCATGAAGGACACTCACTGTTGAGAGCGTGGACTGTGGTTCATTTTTGGCTGGTCGGTTAATCAAAAGCTTGCTGTTTCAATAAGTTTATTTATTTTAGAAATTATTATATAAATTGTAAACCTCGCTCGAAACGGCGATTAGTGGACTCGTATAATAAACTGCCTCGCTAGCGCTCGTTCTTCTAAATGTATTCTAAATTGCACCACCTGCTCAGATCTGTTCTGTTCTCCAGTCCATTATGGTTACCTGGTAGAGATCGCTCTGTAGCGATAAGGCCGCCTATGTAACCCCACCTTGCCACCTTGTAATATTCTGTATACCTTTTTTCTGTTTTGGTTGTTATATGTGGTGTTCAATAAAGAGTTATTGTATTGTATTGTATTGTATTTACTCGACCAGCATTCGAATTTATTTCGACCTCTGCAATATCACTATTAATCCAAAATTACGATTATGTAAAGAAAATCTCGACATAAAACAGAAAAGTTCGCCTTGTTCACTTTGAACCACGGAACCTGCGAACATGCGCCTGCGCACGTGTTCTAAGGCGCGCGCGCCGACCCGTGACTCGGCTTCCTGTTAGGTGCTATGACCCCAAAGAAATGGTCTGTGGCTCCGTACAAAGTTTTTTCTGAGCAGGATATCGGACTCTATTTAATGGTCTGATGAATTGGTGACCGTTTCGCAAAGCTTCGATTAGATTCGGATCCTTGATGTCTTTTTGTTAAAGCGATAACCCGCTTCGTCGCCATTAACTAAAACTATGCTGTAGGCTTGTTACCTAACTCGATTGCAATCGCCATCGTGTTCATTTTGACAGTTCTTGTATGAATGTGACAGCTAGCTGATTCCGATGCCAATTGTCAGCCCATACGTGAACTGTCAAATGAACGCGATAGCGATGCGAGCGAGTTAGGTAATAAGCGTACTGGTCTGGCAGTAAAGAAAAAACCTAGAACATACCAGTTGCTTCTCTTCCCGCGGCATGGTAAAAGTCCTTCGAGGGAGCCTATCATGTTATAGGCGATAAAGTTAGCAACCTATCACTATTTTGATTCCCCTTTCCACTTATACGTCCACAATCATGCTAAATGTGGCCTATAGGTCTGGATGCCTTAGGTAGCGTCTACCACGTAAGGGATAAAGACGTGATTTATGTATATAAGTAAATAAAGTTTGTTTAAAAAAAACATTTTTAATACAAGCTTTTTTTCTTTTTCGATCTGCCTCTGCTTCGGTGCCGAACTGATACCAAGTAAACATAGTTTAGGAGTCTAGCCCCTAGAAAATAATTAATGATTCACTACACTTTCTTCCTGGCTAGCTGAATTCCTTTGCCATCTCCCATGTAATGTCACATCATTACTCCATCAACTTCCCAAGGATTGACATGTCATAGACAATAATTAGCGTCGTGCGTACGCGCCGTGACGCATGACCATCCTGCGTAGGTTCACACGGCCGGTCTTAATTGACCACTAACGGGTTCACGCTAGGAAAGTTCACGTTTTAAGTATAACATACATACATACATAAATCACGTATATATCCCTTACGGGGTAGAGCCTAATGTAACGAGATCTTAAAGCCCGCGTTTAGCATGTATAAGGATTGTATTTTGTATTGTAACAATGTTTATGTCGTCTACCCAGTAAAATTCAAAATGTATATACATACATACACAAATCACGTCTTTATCCCTTACGGGGTAGACAGAGCCTTAGGTAACAGATACCTACAAAATGTATTTTTGCAAATTGGCCGCCTAGGGCTCTTATACTATACATGTCTCTTTTGAAACTACTAGCGCATTCGGAAAGACCATCATTGCCAAGAAGAATGCGCCGCAAGAAACGTACTACTACATACGTACGTACTACAATACTTACATACATACATACCGTCACGCCTCTTTCCCACAGGGGTAGGCAGAGACTACTTTATTCCACTTGCTACGATCCTGACATATTTCTTTCGCTTCATCCACAGTCATCAATCTCTTCATACATGCCCGTCGGTTTCGTGTACTCCTAACCTGACCTTTTTCCAAAACGTCTCCTATTTGGTCTCGGAACGTCCGTCTAGGCCTTCCCCTCCCAACGTAACCATTCACACTCCCCATATAGATACTTAAATTCTACTTAAATTAAATACATTTATAAAAGGTATGTAAGGGTAGGTAGGTAAGGAAGATCGTAGCTGCCTAGAGTCGTGATGTAAATAGTAATTGCAAAATATACTGTCAACATTTCTTAAGTCTAATTTTTAAGACGAAGCGGCAGATTCTGGTATAATATTATTATACGTAGGAACTCATGTCAAACACCACACCAAATACGGAAGTATATGAACAAAACATCGCATGCGCGGATAATAGGAAAGAAAGTTGACCTGAACATATTTTCCCATACTTCGCTCACATATTCATGACGATAGTACCCATTAGTTAATAATCTAGGTTTTTATCGATAATTGCGAGCTGCTTCCGTGTTTTTTAATCGATCATAATTGTGATTCGATGAATCGATTAAGGGCTTGTATCTACATATCGATGAAACCGTTTTTTATACGGCCTTCTGTTGGCATTGCGATTTTGCCATAAATAAGTGCGTAAACAAAGTTTTTTTAAAAGAAAAATGTGGTGTCAATGTCATTTTTTTAAGTACTTACTTCATTAACATAATCAATGCATTCTACGCTAGCTTGCATCACGCAAGACGAATTTTCAGTCATAATAAGAAAAGCTTGGGAGAGTTCTAATTAGATTGGCCAATTAGACTAGGACCCTACTAGTACCAATATTTAGAATGACCTTTTGATTGAAGGTCTTATTAAAATGGTTAAGATAAAAAATTACTAAAGATGCCTGACTGATGTGGACCTGTGATGTGATTAAAATGAAATTTCATTGATGTACTCACATCAAAAGTGGAAACGTTTCATTAATTCTTAATTTCTATGTTACTGTTGCTTTTGAAAAGGTAATTATTGATTAATCAATCTTTACTCTACACACACACACACACACAAATCACGCATTTATCCCTTACGGAGTAAACAGAGCTTAAGGCGACAAGACCTACAGGCCACGTTGAGCAAGATCTGCACTCTACTCAGCAGTGGTAAATAAAATGCCTAGCCTATTTGCAAAATAACCTTTCTTTTTGATTATGATTTTGCATTTCCGAATCGACCCATATCAAGCTTAACGAAGTTCTGTGTTGGTGTGTCGCGCCGAAATACCTCCAACTTTATAACTCAAATTTATCATTTAATGCCATCGTTATTGCAACTTTTTCTTCAAGATTAACGTCCGATCGTGTAAACAGCTCATTATAAACCCATAAATAAAATTATCACCCTTTCACGACGTCTCGTTCCACTTTATTTAAACGTCGTAAATATTGTCCAGTTAAGTTGCTTCGATATTTTGACCTATCACGTATGTTTACTCTCGTTTCTTGAATATTTTTAGTAACCGGCCCATAACCTAAAGTAGGTAGCTTACCTTCTATTTTTTCAGGAGTTAATGTAATGTCATAAATATCGAACAGTCATTAAATGTCATCATTATAATCGGCATAAAATTAAGTTATCATCCTTTCCCCTCTAGAGAGCTGCTGCAATCTAGGTGGTCCCGACCCACACGTCAAAAATCTCTAAACAATCTGGCACTAAGGTATGTCATAAGTTATTTAAAAATAAAACAAAACCCAAACACTAATAAGCAGTCAGTTTACTTTTAAAAATTCAATAGGCACAATAACTGTAATCCGCAGTCGCGGCGCGTTTTAAAAAACGAAAATGTCACACTCCTCCGTGTCGTGATTTCATACGTTTTAGGGATGGCAACTCTGGTGTTCCAATTTTGAAGCGATTTTTATGGAATGCTAGAGAATCTATTCTCGATTTATTTTACTGAAACATGGAACTACAGTGAACTTTTTCTTATTTTGGTTGAAGTTCTCGCATGATAGAGTAAAGTAGAATCCTAATGGCGTAATGGTAGGAAACGATTAATCTATAGTAGTGTTAATTTATGTCGCTCGTTGCTCTGAAGCTGGTTTTTTTCCTGGAAATTAAGAAATTATCTTGACACACAGACATACCTGTCTTGCATGCGGTCACGGAATAGCAAGGTTAATTAGTATAGACCTCCGCAAAAAAAATACTTATTTAATCAACTATTTGCTTTCATAAATTGATTTTCGTCGATATCAGTTCGCCATCCCTGACGTTTCATGCACTTTATTCCCGCCTCCCACATAGCGCCGAATCGCGGCGCACACGACGTATAATTATGACGAAAGGACGATATATGGACTATATTATTTGCGCAACAAATGCGCTAATGTGAATTTAATATTGTATTTATTTTAATTTATATTGAGGGTGGACAGCTCGATAAAGTCGAGTTTTCACAGTTCGAGTATAACTTTCTAACAGTACACAGCGAGGCCTGAATGGTTCAGCGCATTATACTTTCTTAAGTAGTCCACAATCTGCAGCTACCTACTTCGAAAGAATCGTAATAACGTTTCATTACAAAAGAGTTAAGAACTAAATTATGTTTTGTCTGCGTCTGACATACGCGAATGCTAAAGTGATAGAAAAAGACAAACCGTTCAATTTTCCGTGACCTCTTGCTGTCTTCCTCATTCGGCCCATTCAAGTATCAAACCCATAAGAGTGAGTGAGACAGCAAGACAAACCCGAATAAGAGCTTACGGACTGTACTTTGTTATTAGAAGTAGTTTGCATATGCTTCATATATCTTAGTCCGAGTAGGTATACCATCAATAGTAGGTATACAAACTTTCACGCTTCAGTTAGTAGGGTAGCACTTGAGTATATGCTGATTTTGAGTGTAGGTAGTACATTTTATCGCGTGGGGACTTCCCGGTAGAGAAAGCCCCAGAAATACCAGCCGTTAATGCCATTCATTCATGCAGCCCATTCACAAACAATCAAAATAATACCATAGACTACAAATATCCAATCGGCCGACCACACGCAGCAAACCACAGATTCGTTCGATTTATCGATGAAACAAAACGGTTTAAAAATTCGAAATCGTCTCTGCTCTCTAATTCCGTTCCCGCCTATAATTGACACTGACGCGCCATTTTTCGTTTCACTTGCACATGGAGTGTTTCAATATGGCCGTCTCGCTGGTCTCATTGTCACGTGTCAACACAATTTTGACAATTATGTCATTTGTTTCGGCGACGATTGGTGCCCTGTAATTTTGTTGACGGCGGAGACTGAGGTCGTTGAGCCTTGTATGGGAACAGATGGATGAATGAAGCGACTGACGTCAATGAACTTTGGCTTAATGCGAGTTTAGGTTCTAATGCCCTTATGCTTCTAATGACGTCCAGAGTCTCCAACTTACTTTAGTCTCGAAACGTCTCGAACGCGTTTGCGGAAACATCTATACTATAAGCAAACAGTGCTGCCTAGCGGTAAATAACAGCAACAAACTAACCTCATAGTTTTTGGCACTTGTACGTTAGCGTTGGAGAGCGATAGGGGGTGTTTTAGCGCTTAATATTTTGACACGAAAAACGTTCCATAACGCGTTAACGTCTCAATTACTATAGACATATGGACAGCGCCACCTGTGGAACTAACCGGCAACAAACAGTTCTCATAATATTTAACCTTTTAACACAAACGCGTTCGCAACGTATTTTGTGACGCAAAACATACTCTAAGTATACAAAGATATAAAGATAAATACGTACAGTCTGTTTTTTCCTAATTATCTTATCTGGTAAACAAATTTCTAACCTCAAAACGCCTCTTTTTTATTATTTTTAGCTATTTTATCGTAAATAAAGGAACTTCACTGGAGATAATATATCAGTAAATTTATGGACAAAATATTGCCTCAGAATAACTTGATAACGTAATACACGTAATACGAAAAATTCTACATTAAGGTTAGAATTTTGTTTACCAAATAGGACAAAATAAGAACGAACAGACCTTACGACTTTACTAGGCAGCCGTTTTGTACAACCATTTGACCGTATAAATCGATGCTGCTTTAAATATGCTATAAATACGGAAACAAAACATCCCATTTTCCCATTAGACCATAGACAATACCATAAATCGCTAATCTGTGTGTTTGTCTGTACAGTAGTTCGTGACTGAGAATACGATCCACTATCTGGATTGAGACGTCGGCGCTTTTGAATTATATATGAGCTCTTATTGAGCTCACGAAGCTTTGCAGGGTGTAGGTTCGAATCCCTGCTAGAGTAATGAAAAAAGTACTTTTTTTGTAAAAAACTAAATTAATTTTAAGTAAATAATAGCTGCTAGTAAATACTAGCTATTTATCTTTTTTGAGCTGCTAGCAAAAAAAAGACAAATTATAAGTATATTTTAACGATGCTCGACTGAACGTAGTACTCCGGGAGATGGCGCCACAAGTAAAAAATTAAATAAGCCACTATTTAATATTACCCCGGGGTTGTGACGACCAATTTATTGCTGCCAGTAACCTCTATGCAGTAAAGATCTTCGATTTGTTATTTACATACGTATGAGACAGACAGATGAATGTGGTGAAACTATAAGGAACCATAAAAATAAATAAAAAACAAAACTATTAAACATTATGATTGACTATGAACATCGCGGGCTCGTGTGAGGTCCGTCTGGATCGGTACAACCGTTCTACTGGCTAATCCAGCCGCCAAGCAACAGTGCTCACGCTGCTGTTTTCCGGCGTGGAGAGTATACCAACCAGTGAAATTTCTGGCACATGAGGTATTCTAAGCCGTCTATACTAGCAACGCATTTGCAATCCTCTATTGTTGCGGGTGTACAATGCTATCAAGGTGACTAAGTGACCAACTAGCTCGTTTAAAAGAAATATTTGTAGAAGGTCACTTACTCGTAAGTTTAAAAATTTCAACGCACCCGTTGATGTCTTTCCATAGATCACCGCACGCGCATGCAGCATGCACCAAAGAGAATAAACAAATAAATGCTTAATGACCACACTTTGAATTAATAATGGAATTTAAATAACCATAATTAATGCTTTTTAGGTTACTCTCGAATTAACATAGGGATAGACGAATATGCCATATAGATATTGTTCGGCGCCTTCAGAGGGTCACTTTATATGCGCAGTGGCAACGTAACGGTAGCTAGCTGTTTGTATTCATAGTGTTGTCTATGGAAATATATTTATTGGACAGTTTTACAGGTTTTAGACACTGTAGTAGTAAATTATCTCTTAAACTGTAAAAATGCGATAATCTGTATTTTTTTGTATTTTGCGTCTTTGTGCTTAGTGTGAAACTAATATTAACAAAAATTGAAGGCAGTCTTAATTAATAAATTTATTTTCTCTTCTTCCAGAGAATATGCATGTATTTTTGTTTGTCTGCACGTTTTTCAATTTTCTGATAAAATATCTACACCGATTTGGATGAGGAATAGCATTTAGATCTCTGAAATAATGTATAGGCTACTTTTTATCCAAATGTTCCCACGGTATTGGAAATTACCGAAATATTTATAAAGACCACAGTGAACAGCATAGAGATAGTTTCAACTCCAGGGAAGGACATACGATTGTTTTTATCTCTGTAAATCGCATAATTTTCGCGGGATAGCAATCAGCGAATCCTGCGCAGACAGCGACGCGGGCAACAGTGATGTCATATTAATAATAGTAATAATGTTGAAACAAATCCAATCCTTAACCGACCATCGTTCCGCAACGGGACGCGTTTCCACTGCACCACGAACAAACATGAAATACTAGCAGTTGCTTGATGACACTTAAACGCATATCCTGCAGGAACCGTACAATTTTTCGACATGAAAGTACTCTACGGGAGAAGTTCATCTAGGTCATTACTATATAAAAATAAGTCGGGTTTTCCTTCCTGACGCTATAACTCCAGAACGCCCGAACCGATTTCCACGGTTTTGCATTCGTTGGAAAGGTCTCGGGCTCCGTGAGGTTTATAGCAAAGTATCATAGGCTATATTAATAATGATTCTGCGCGGACGAAGTCGCGGGCAAAAGCTAGTAAACCATATTTGTAAGCTACATTTTCAAGCCGTTTTATCGTGTATACACACATAGAGAGAGAGAGAAAGAGTCATAAAGCTTAGGCTAAAATCATAACGATAGTTCTAGCTCAATGTTTTTCCACCTGTGGGTTGCGACCCCATGGGGTCGCGGAAACTACCACAGAAGATAGGTAAGCCAAGTTGCTAATTATTCTGGTGCATAAATCTGTTTTGATTGAATATTTTGTAACATAAATAAAATACGTGAAAAAAGCGAAGGATCGGGGGTCGCAGAATAATTTCTAGGGGTCGTGTCATAAAAAATGGTTCTAGGTTATCCAGTGTTGCCATAAAAGTAACGAATAACTATGATTATTATATGACAACAAAAACAAGACGACTAAATAAAAGTAAAATAGTACAGCCGTCCGGGACAATGGAGTTCGCGGCGCGTGCGCAGGACGTGACCGCGCGTTTGCCACCGCCATGTACCGCCGTGTACTTCTAGGTCAGTGTTGCCAATTTAGCCATTTTGTTCTAGAATTGGCGACTTTTGCTTAAGTCTTGGCGGCGAAAAAACAAAGAGCTGGAAAATGACAACGTTCTCTTTTTGAATTTCGCTATACCCTTCGAATTTTGCTATACTCATTGCCCTGTGGTGGCGACTGGCATTTATTCAGTTGGCAATACTGTTTACGATCTAGGTTAAGTTTAGGCTTAGGCTACGTTCCCTCTAGAAACGTGCTTAGTTGAGTAGTAGAGTGCAGAATAGCAGAGACAATAATATATTGTATTTTTCATAGTATTTGTCAACCATCCTCCAGGATTATGTACTAGTTGCTAGTTGATGTAGTATGCTTAGTTGGTTTGGTCACGTAGAGCAGATGGATGAAAGTAGACTTACTAAACAGATCTATATGGGGAGTGTGAATGGTTACGTTGGGAGAGGAAGGCCTAGACGGACGTTCCGAGACCAAATAGGAGATGTGTTGGAAAAAGATTGATGAATGTAGATGAAGCGAAAGAAGTATTAGGATCGTAGCAAGTGGAACAAAGTAGTCTCTGCCTACCCCTTTGGGAAAGAGGCGTGACGGTATGTATGTATGTATGCTAGTACCTATACCAAATTTTAAGGTAATCTGACAACTAAAAGCATTGCTAAATTAAGTAATTGAGACACGACCACGCAAAGGCGGCAAGGCCTCACTTTGCAGTCCGCTGAACTCCGTCTGGACTTTTTATTTGGTCTCAGGTCCCAACATCAACCCTTCTGCACTAACAACCAGCCTTTCCATGTCTAACTGCTTAATCATCTTAGTCCTTGACTAGTAATTACCTTCGCACTTCACACAAAAAGCTAATCATAATGTTTAACATCTTTTTATGCTTTTTCTTGTAATAAAAAAAAGAAACGTTGGCACGCGCGGACTCGTCCGATGCGTGTGCGCGCCGAATGTTAAAACGAAAGAAAGAGACGTAGCTATGCGGTGCGCGTGAGTCAGAACGAGACGGGCATGTGATTGATGGTCACGACTTCTAACCGAGAAATGCAGTCAAATTAGGAGAAATAAATATCGACTGTGATACGGTACGGAATAACTGATGTTTTTTTTAGTTTTCAAACGGATTTTTGAATGGAACTGAATGCTCGTAGCAACCGACACGGCTGTGACGTGAATCTTAATTGGATAAGGTACTTGTATTAGTATAAGAAACATTATGTGTCACTTGCGCCGCGTGCTTGTTCCCTTATAGAGATTGACATTTGATCCACCAAAAGTTAAGTAAATTTGATAATCTACGATACAATATTACTGGAAAAACTTAAATTTTTCAGATCAAATTTGCGGTTTCCATACATTATATTGTCCAGAACTAACTGAACATGTAAAACTAATTTTTGTTGACGATTGAAATTTCATCCTGTATATAATGACTCTTTATTAAACACCACATAATCTTGAACTTCGATGCTGGTCTGGGAACAAAGAAAAAACATAGAATGTACCAGTTACTTCTCTTCCCGCGCAGATGGTAAAAGCACATCGAGGGAATGGGCGAAAATCATAGGAATCATTTTATAGGCGATGCGGCTAGCAACCCATGACTATTTTGATTCCACTTTCCACCTATACGCCCACAGTGTCTTGCTAAGCGTGGCTTGTAGGTCTTGTTACCTTAGGCTCTGTCTGTAAGGGATAAAGACGTGATTTGTGTGTGTACATAATCTTGTAATTTTTTTTTATTGCATATCTCAATAACAGTTACATAGTTGGAAAAAAATACCATCGTCTATCTATCTAGAAAGAAAGAAAGAAAGAAAGAAGACATTTATTCCTTTTTGCAAGACACACAAATAAAAGAGAATATACACAATTTTATAGAAAATAATCAAGACAAGAAAAATAGATCATGAGCGTTGTGTGTGTCTTCGCAAAAGTGAAACGGTCGCTGGCTCAGCATTACGCTGAGGCGTTAGACACCTGCAGCACTGATTTTCAGCCAGAACCGTGACTCACGAAACGATACACAGATAAAATATACTACATAATCCATAAACTTTTACGTAAACAAATAGAATAAATAAATGGTAAAATAGATAGAACCCGACTTATGAGTAACTAAAAAAATAAATAAATAAAAAATACATAAATTATTTAAATAGTTTACAATAAAAAAAAATTAAAAAGGACGGAAAACAAAATGTTCAAAAACAACAGGCTGGCATATCAATGTGCAAAGTGCTGGGGGATCTCGCAGTATACCTACGCGTTTAATTTCGCTCTTCCTCTTGTATATTTTATACTAGCTTCTGTCCGCAACTTCGTTTGCGTAGGATTAATACCATTAACCTTTCTCTTGAATAGTCTATCTATAAAAAAAATCGCATCAAAATCCGTTGCGTAGTTTTAAAGATCTAAGCATACATAGGGACAGATAGCAGAAAGAGACATTGTTTTTATACTATGTAGTGATGATGTATTGATAAAAGAAACAAGCTTAATAATTGTAATTTACTACCAATAAAAATACTACAAACCGCAAGCCGGCAGCAAATTTCTATTATTCGAGAGAGCTAAACAGTTGGCAAGAAACACCTTACAATGTAATGAAAATAATTCACTATTATATTCCAACGCTGGCCCAAACTAATACTACTTTAGTAATAACAAATAAACATCAAATGATACGACCACTAGAATCTTCAAAGGCACCGACGAAATTCCATAATTCCATATAACACAGACCATAGATAACAAAAAGGCGTAATCTGACATTTCATGCTGCCAGTGATGTCCAGTAGTGCCAACTGTATGTCTATGGTTTTTTACGTTTCACGGAATGCGCGGAGACTGCCGAAATACATAAAGCGGGTGTTATTCGGACTCGCAAGCTTCTATGCTGTTGGAAATGAAAATTTTATACTTTTACAGCGTGGTTCACGTGTCAAGCGGCAGCGGTTTACGTAGCTGTTACTGAGCGTGAGTTGCATCAAGTTTTAAAAATAACTTAGATCATAACTGAAGATTTTGACAAAATATTTCATAGGTTTAGGTCAATAATCGTCAGCTAAGGTTGAGTTATCGTTAAAGTAACTTGGCGAAACTCACACTAACTGCTATTTGCTATGGGTATAGAGAATCTAATTACACGGTTTTAAATCTAAGGCCTTCACATTGTCTGATAATATAATAATACAAAAGTATTCGAATATTTGCGTCGGTTTAATGCTTTTTGAATACCAGTAAAGTTCCTTGGCCAAGGGGTTTTTGGTTTGTTTCTAAAAATGGTACGGCCAGTAAATATGAGATTTAACTTGAACTCAAAAATGGTTAAACGTCTTGAATAGTTTTAATTGAATGTCCTTAAGTCACGGTGAGCTTGTAAGAAACTTAAGTTTTCTGATTATTGAGAGGTAACAAGCAAGAGGCCAATCAAACATAGCTCATATGGATGGTATGGAGTCACACTGTCCATACTTACATACTATAAATGCGGGTGCAACTCTGTCTATTGTTACGCTTTGACGCTGAAACCGTTGAATCTATTCAGTTGAAATTTATTATAAAGATCCGCAGGATAGAGATAAATGAATTACGCTCAGATGGAGTCGCACAACACTTGAGGTTCAAACTTAAAAAAAGAACCACTGAGAATCTCTCCCGCTAATCGCTCCCGCTGCCGCTCGTGGCCGGGCCCATACATATCTCTAGTAATAAAAGGCCAGCAATAACGCTTGCCCCGGAGCGTCGCATTGTGAATTTCTTGCCGACCCGCCCCGCTGCAGTTTATAATCTATTTTACGCACCACTGTAAAACCGGCCTAATGCGAAAGAACTACCTACCGCGTTCTCGAGGGCTATGTTTTATCTATACCTATAAAACCATACTTCCATGCTGGTCTGGGAGCAAAGAAAAAATATGGTAAAAGCCCATCGAGAGAACGGGCGAAAATCATAGGAATGATATAGGCCATGCACGACTAGCAATCCATCACTACAATTGTTATTCCATTTTGTGTCATTTTTGATTTGTATTTGAATCATGAATCATGTTATGCGATGCGGCTAGCAACTCATCACTAATTTGATTCTACTTTCCACCTATATGCCCACAATTATGCTATCCGTGGCCCTTAGGTCTTGTTGCCATAGGCTCTGTCTACCCCGTGAGGGATATAGACGTCATATGTGTATGTATGCTCATCAGGCATAATGTAGGATTGTAATGGTCTAAGATTTTTTCTAATCTGTCCAGTAGTTTCGGAGCCTATTCAATACAAACCAACAAATCTTTTCCCATTATAATATTAGCGTAGATTTCTAATATTAATAGGATGTTAGAGATCAGCTGCTCAACACAATTTTTCGTGACTATACCTACCAAATTATATAATTTTGTTGTGTATGTTTATATTCAGTATCCATGTAGACATCCCGTCGTTAGCGTACTCCAATCCAGGAGCCAAAATACTTAAAAAAGTCTCAGCTAATGATTCTATTAATGATGCGATCGATCATAATATAATGATAATGTTCCACTTCGCGCCGCGCCGGTAATCTAACTTAAATTTAATTAATTCAAACTTCTTTTGAACTCTTACACATATTCATGTTCAAAGTTTACGTGGTCAAAAACGATAAATATATACCCTTTTCAGTTTTCATCACACTTGCACGTAATCAGTATCAAAAAATACAGGCTAACTTGGCCGTAATGCCCACATAAGACCTTCAACTTTGGGCTTCTACTAAAGCCGCGATCGTAATTCCTTACTTACCGCCCTTAATACACAATGTACTATTACAAAAGCTTTCGATCATACTAACGCAACTGCCTAATTAAATCCAGAACAATTTCGAATATTTGGAACCAATTGATTTCATAAAAGCCGAGGACCATTTGCACGCATATTCTACACTATTCAATATTACCACAGTAGAGTATAGATTATAGAAATATATTTTCGGCAATTCAAGAGAAAGAGCGGTATGAAACACGTTTGTCGAGGTGCGATAGATAAACGAGACCATTTATGTACACGCTGCTAGCCTGAGGGAACCCAGTGACGTGCTTAATTTAAAGGAGTAATGCTTTGTCTTTGACACGCGCCGACAGCTGTCAAATTTTTCAATTTCAGCGCCGATCCAATTATAACGTAGTTAGTTAATACTATACTCGTGAGCAAATAAACGGGATTAATTTTCATACAACTTTTTACGGGAAGTGACCCGGATTCTTTGCTCTAATATCTATTATTACTTCAATAAACGTTAATTAAGTACGTGTTATGAGTTTATTTGCAAAACACAAACGCTAACTTCCGTGATGTTTACTAGGCTTCACTATTTGAATCCCCAAGATACAAAAATTATAAGGTTATATCCAATAACTTCACGATACCTTCGGAGTATTCTTTGATCACTATTTTTTATTAAAATGTTAGAGCAGTGCGGAACACAGCAATAATGGCACGCGGTGGTCCCGTCTCGTTTATCATATCATTAATTAGATCACAATCATTATCATTAATTAAATAATGATTAATGAACGCCTGTTCGCGGAGAGATTTGGTGCATTTAAATCCGTAGTATAGTCTTGGTGTCGCGAGTTACAGACTGATCCAGCCGCCGCACGAAAGCGCGCAAGAGTCGCTTCGCGCGCGATATGGACTACCCGTCTCTTTCTAAAATGAGCAGTAAGAAAAAGACAGGAAATCTATCTCGCACGCGACGCGACGACGTGCTGGTTGTTATGAACCAAAAATAAATTAAGACATTGTCAACTTATAGTACGGTAAACTCTAATTGTGTTGTATACATGGAACGTTGTCATAGTGATATGATCGCTTGTTAGTGTTTAAAACACGTTGCTAAAGTTTAGCAATGTCAATATGACAGCGTTCCATAATGGCTGAACGATTATACCTAGTTGTTGACCTGTACGGTAGAACACGGTCAAAAGCGATCAATGATATCCCTCAGAAACTGCCAGGAAATCATTAGCCGATGCCCAGGTTGCACCGGATCAAGCACTGCTCTTCCCCCCTGACGGATCCAAAAACGAACCGCAGCTCTTGACCACACGCGGAGGTAACCCGACTCGCACCCCTCATATTATAATGGCGATGTAAAATGTCACGTCAAATGTGATGTCAGGTTAATTGGTGAATTTTGATTGGTTAAATCTGTACCTCACGTCACATTGAGAATGTCATTTTTGAGATTGATATCGGCTGTCTTCGGTAATAGCTCCTTTTCCTTCCGTGTTGCATAAAAAAAATTGCCAATATTACATTTATTGACCTCTATTGCGGCCGGCCACCAGGCGGCGTCACTGGCGTTTTTACCTCAACGGATGTGTCGCGCACGCGCCGCATTTTAAATTCGAACATCTACCAACGCGCTCTAGCGTTCAAGGAGCGTGTTCAACCGTCTCGCTCGCACTGTTTTTTATTGCATTTCGATTCCGTTTGCGTTTTTGTCGTTTTTTATTTTGGTTTGTTTTATATTTTGAAGGCTACGCTACTATTGAGAGAGCTATGTGGCTAAACCAGTTTTAATACTGAAAAGGAAAGAGAAAGAAGTTATTTTCGGGATGAACTGGAAGCAGATATTTGGATAGTCTTATGTTTGTGAAAAAATAACAAATTGTGAATTTTAGCTACATTAGTAAAAATTATGATAATTTGAGGCCAAGTTGGAATTATAATTCCTGTAATTATAATTGGAAGGCTTTAGTTAAGTTTTGACGTAAAATTCGTTTTGTCTTTTTCTGCCACGTTGACATTTGTTTTCGGTAGACAAAGAAAAAACATTCAATTATTATTACCTATCACTAGTTTGAAACTTTATAATGGTATTTTTTTCATATTGTATTTAATGTAAAACCCTTCATTGAAATTTATTAATTCCAATACAATCTCAACTTGCTGATATATTTTTACTAGGAAAGTGGTGACCATAAAAACTGATCTCTCGTTAGCAAAAGACATATCTCGATTTTTTTAATTTTGTCTACATTCCGCAAGCCTCACATTAACAATATCCTATGTCCCATTCAATGCCATTGAAAACATAACGCTTACCTTCAAACATAAAGATTGTTTTCGTTAACCTTTTAAAAGGATGCAGAAAGCAAAAAATGACGTAAAACTTTAACATTGATTGATACCTGTCATTTACAAAAGTCGGCTAACTTGGACGGATCTATCGAAATATCTCTAAATGGCTACTCATTTGTTAGCCTTTTCGATAAAGATTCTGTCATTTTGGGTGGTTTCCTAAGAAATCTGTGTACGATTATGATTTAATACTGAATATAAAATGCCATGCATCTATTATAATATCCCTCAAAGAATGTTCTGCCAAATATGAAGAGTCTCTATCAGCTTGTTGGCTAGTTTCCATACATATACATACATACATACATCACTTCTTTATCCCTTACGGGGTAAACAGATCAAGTTAACAAGAGCTAAAGACCACGTTTAGCAATATTACGGGTGTATTAATGGAAAGGGGAATCAAAATAGTGATGGGTTGCTAGCCACATCGCCTATAACATGATTCCTAAGATTTTTGCCCATTCCCTCGGTGGGCTTTTACCATCTGCGCGGGAAGAGAAGCGACTGGTACATTCTATGTTTTTTCTTGGCTCCCAACACAGCATGGAAGTGGCTAGTTTAGACTAATAATCACTACATAGTATAAAACAAAGTCGCTTTCTCTGTCCCCATGTCCCTATGTCCCTTTGTATGCTTATATCTTCAAAACGACACAACGGATTTTGATGCGGTTTTTTTTAATAGATAGAGTGATACAAGAGGAAGGTTTTTATGTATGATTCTACGCAGACGAAGTCGCGGGCAGAAGCTAGTAATATTATAAGTTTCTGTCAAAAAACTCACTTCTAATACAAGCTTTTTTTGCTGACTGTACTTGCGCTGTCATCCGTCCAACATAATGTGTACCTA
Source organism: Pandemis corylana (assembly GCA_949127965.1). Lineage (NCBI taxonomy): Eukaryota > Metazoa > Arthropoda > Insecta > Lepidoptera > Tortricidae > Pandemis > Pandemis corylana. The sequence goes on from OX421871.1 coordinate 6,540,635, forward strand.
CCAAATTTCAAGTCATTCGGACCAACCGTTAAAGAGTTCCCTCCTGCGGAGACGATCTTGGCTGGATCACCCGAACTCCACTACCAGGCCCCTATTTCACCAATTCGACAATTGTCGGTGATAAGTGACAATTCGAATTGCAATGCGTGGTCAATATGAAGCCAAGCGGCGTAGATACTCGTCGAGTTTGTAATGTATACAGAATTGTCACTTGTCATCGACAATTGTCGCATTGGTATTTGGAAATAGGGGCCAGTAAGCTTATTACCTAACGCGCTCGCAATCGCCATCGTGTTAATTTTGACAGTTCATGTATGGGCTGACAATTGGCATCGGAATCAGCTAGCTGTCACATTCATACAAGAACTGTCAAAACGAACACGATGGCGATTGCGAGCGAGTTAGGTAATTATTAAATTGTCATCCGACTTACTCAAGTATGCGAAATTTCACTCAATCAGTTGATGATTATCTGCTTCAAAATGGAGTCGCGAGATACCACCCGGACAAACTTACATAGTTACATAGTTACATACATTTAAATAAAAGCTTGTAAGAAACAGGAGAGATTTGATTGTTTGTTTGTTCGCATTCAATATGCTCCGAAACTACTGTGTTGATTTAAATTCTGTCACCAATTAAAACCCTACACGAACCCTGATGAACATAGGCTATAATATTTAATTCTGCGCAGACGAAGTCGTGGGCACCAGCTAGTGCAGTAATAAAAATAATGATTTATTAAGTCCTAAAAAAGAAACTCATCGCACTACAACGACTAACTAAATAAATCATTAATTATTGTAAGTTATCGATAAGGGTATAAAACCCCGATAAACTGACACTGCCTCTAATGGGCCCCGACAGGAAGCCGACCCGCCATTTGTCAAAATGACATTTGACATCACTCAACTGACGTACCTGGCTGTATGACGATTGAAATTGACAGCTCGTTCGAGTATGTTCGTGCTAAATGTTTGGCCCCGTTGCTTTACCACAGAGTAAGTCTTAATACTTTGAGATCGTCGCTTAGGTTTAAAAAAATTGTAGTATAAAAATAAGTTGGTTGAACTAGTGACATTTTAGAAAACGTCAATTTGTTTTGATTTTATTGTATGAAAATCGATAGGGTAAACTTTTCTGAGTAAGAAAACCCCAAATATTTAAATTCTGGAAAAAATGTTCAAATGGACTTTTTTTGGAAAACGCTCACCTTTAACCATTTTGGTGCCTGTCCAAAAAAGACGTTAGGTACTTTAAGTCCATTTTAAATATTTTGAGCAAAACGAGAATTGTTTAAGAAAAAAGAAACAAAAATCATACACAAAAAACACTAACAACATTTGTAACTATCACGCCATGTCCAACAACATTAAAAAAAACTTTTTTGCCACTAAACACCTGTTAGATACAATCGCCCAATATTAATGTAAGTGGCTAATACGTAACATTACACCGCATTTATTAATACACTACATCAAGATTAAAATAATATTAAATTAAATTAAATAGAAGTCCCTGTCACGGCGTCAAGTTAAATAATCACTATGGTGTTCTATCAAATAACTTTAAAGCAAGCAATGAAGGTATCATAAATAACCTTTCATTACCCCCAAAGCGTTTAGCTCCCTATACACCGGAGTTTAAGTTGGAAATTGGCTGGTCGTGGGAGTGTTGGAGGTATAGAGAAATTATCGAAAAGCATGGACAATCTCTTAGGTTATTTATCAGGGGGACACAGTGGCTACTGACAAAACAAACAATTCACATTTAGAGACGCGACGCCGTATGTTATCGATTTGAAGATATTTTTGTTTTTATCGGATGCCGTACGGCTTTTTTAGAGCTGAGTACAAGGATTTTGATACTAGCAGGTTCGGTGCACTTAAGTATCATTGTAGGCTAAATTAAAAAAAAAAAGTGGTGAACTTTTTTTTGGGAGTCCTTTCAAAGTTCGACTGAAGGTCGGTAGGGTTTTCAGCCTTTCAGCATCCCTAAAATTCCCACATTTTCGCTGGTCCTTATTTATTTAGACAGGTAAGGTGTGGAAATTCTTACCTGCATTTCTGTTCTCTGAGCGCTTTTAATCGGACCGTCTAAAGTCTTCAAATCAAGGGCTAATATCTTTGCTTTGTAGTCCTTTTTGCTTCCTATTAGAAGAATTAAGAGAATCATCAATAGAATTATGTATTCTTTTGACGTCTTGGTAACGTATCTACATATATATTTATGCCCTTGACTGTACGTTTTCCGACTTAGTTCATAAGAAAAAGATACTCAGAGAGATAATAATCTCTTTAAAATTATTACTAAATAAGCTACAATAAGAAGTTATCTCAGCAGTTAAAACGACAAAGCAATAAAGTGTGCGAATGTTTATGATGTTGGTTATACTTTGCCCATAAAATATCCTTCTTGCATTCAAGATATCAACATCTTCTGTTACTAACGTAACAATTTTCTATTTTGCAGGTAAAAAATGGCGCTCCCTGACACCACAAGACCGTCGGCCGTACGTCGAGGAAGCCGAGCGCCTCCGAGTTATCCACATGACGGAACACCCGAACTACAAGTACCGGCCTCGTCGGCGGAAGCAGAACAAGACGCGGCCGAACCAGCCCGCTCCTCCCGCCTCCGCGCCCCCCACCTCCTCGACCCTTGGATCCCCTTACGCCACCAACACTGACTCCCCAGACCGCTTCTCCCACAACCCAGGAGCCCGCTTTTCCCCGTACCGAACTTCCCCGTTAGCACCGGACTACCAATCCAGCCAGTTCAACGGCCACGTCCAAACCCCTGAATCATCGCCAGCAAGGTCCCCAGAACCTCAAGGAAGAAGGAGCGCGCCCGCAGAAGCTCCTTTACCGACCCCTGATGCTTCACCAGTTGAAAACGAAAAAGAGAACTTCCAGTATGAGGAGAGACGACGAGCCATTAACGCTTCGTCCATGTCAGACTCTTACTCCCCTTACAAAACATACAGGACTCCAGGGTCTTTCTCACCAGCGCCTGTTGCCGCCATGGGCATGGCTAATGGTATGTACGTGATGTGCACGCAAAGGACTCTGGCAGAACAGCCACCACTTGTCACAGGAACGTTCTTCCCGCCGGTAGCGACTTCCCAAGATCAGCAGACTTTGGGGACGGCCACTCCGAGGGTCTCATCCGCTCCCAGCGGCCAGATGAGCGCGGAATATAGCATTCAGTACCATCCGTATGAGCAGTACGAGCACATGTACAAAACTGAGGAGTCTTACGTGGCGCAGTCTCACTACCCTGAGCAGCCCAAGACGGAGTATGATACAGGAAGCAGCTATTTCTCGGAAGAGCCTCCAGCGAACCAGGAGTCTGAGCAGTTTATGAGTCAACGGCCGGATATCCGGACTGGTTCGCCCGAGTCTGACGTAGACGCAAGGGAGTTTGATAAATATTTGGATTATGCTCCAGAAGGGATGGAGCAGCATCAGTATAGATACGAACAGCAGCAGGGATACAGGCCGTACTGCCCAGAGCAGGCGCCCAACCCTGAGTACTGTTCGGAGAGGATGTACCCCTCTCCTTATGCTTCTGTGATCTCCGCCCCTCCCCCCGCGGGGCCGTTCCCCGCTCCCCCCGCAGCCTTAACAGAAGCCAGGAACGACGACGAATTCAGCGTCATATTAGCAGGTGTCCGACAAACCTGCTATAGCAACTGACTTCCACCATCCTACTCGTAGCCCAAAGAATTTTTATTTCCACATAATTGTGATCGAATCATTAATTCCTAGTAAGAATTAAATTCTGAACTATGACTCTTGCGTTAGTGTGTAATTATAAATGCCTGAAACGTTGTATTGTTTCATATGAATACTTAATGTAGTCTAGATTTTGTTTTAACGCCAATTGTAGGCGATTTTTTTTATTTAATGTACCGGACGCGGCCTTAATTGGAAATTTTGTTAGGCCTTAAATTGACCAGTGAAAAAATAGGGTAACTTTTGGTAGTGCCGATTTGTAGTGTAATACCTACATAAATAAAATTATCGCCTAACCTACAAAAAAAACTTTTGATGGACTATGTTGCCAGACGTATTAAAAGGTTACTTTAGGGGGTAATTTTATGAATCGCGATTTATATTTTTTTCGGAATTACCTAAACTTACCAAATTACGTTTGTGCTTGCTTTGAAATGAGAATTAAAGAATATTTATTAAAGGTGTTGCCATTAGCAAATAAACGTTTATGGGGCCTTATTATTCAACTCATATTGGTGCTATTTCGAATGACCTTTTACTTGTATCTAGTACAGTCAGCAATAAAACACCTAGGATTTAATTTAAATTTGTGAGTAACGAAAATGGGTCGGATTCTTTAAACCGTTGCAAAGAATCCGATCCAATTATACACCTTTTTTTATAATACACGTCCACACTTTTTTTGCTGAATGTACATTTACCATTGAGGTAGACGATGTAAATAATGATTGGCCATCGTGTAAACTTGGGAACTGGGACCACTTACAATGTTTCAATCAATTATTTTATTAAACGATTGACATGTTCGTGACTACTAAATCTGGAACTTTATCTTCACTCTGACATTTGACATTGGCTATAAAGTTTTATATTAATTTATAAGACTGTAAATATGATGTAGGAGTTATTTAATACGATAATTGATTGACACAATCGTGAATGATCACATTTTCCGAATTTGCCCCATGTCAAATCATTATTCTTTACATCTGTAACAATTATAAGCGATTCCTATGAAAAGATTATTTATTTGTAATTATCATATTTTGTATATTTAGTAGAAAAATAACATAGCGAATTTCGAAATTAACTTTTAGCACTTTTATATGGTGCCTTATTGAAATTCTATTTTAAGTTAAAATATTTTTTACTAATTTTCAAATGCGATGCAAATTTTTCAAAATTAAATTAGTAAAAAATATTTCATTTGTGTATTAAAATCTGTTCTTCCAAATGCTATTGCCACACTTTAGTTTCTATTGTTTTATATTTTTTCAATTGTAACATTATTTTAAAATTTAAAATGACTGTATCATCAACACCATCATTATCATTATCATTTCAAGCCTGTGAACATCCCACTGCTGGGCACAGGCTCCCTTCAGAATGACTGTATCGTCGTGTTTGAAGCAAAATCAACTAACTATCCCAAAAAGTTTGTCATATTAAAGTTAATTTTGCTTTTGACATTAAATAGGTAACTTTATCATATGACTTTTTTTGAGCTAGTTATTTGGTATATTATTACGAATTTATCTTTTTAGTACAGTTACAATAAGACATATTCGTCTAGGTGCTCAAAACACGTGGGCATGACAACTTTTTTAATGTACCAAAGCCCGGACATGTGTGATCGCTAAGCAAAGTAATTGATACTTATTCACATCTCCGCTAATAACGCCTGATTTAATCATACACGACTTTAAACACGTTCCCATATTTTTGAGCACCTGAACCCGATATTATATTTGACGGCAAATTGGTCAGCGTTTTCTCATTTTTTTTTTTCAAATTATGCTCAGAATTAACTTTTTATGTACCGATTTTGGGTCTAGATCAAACTTTTTGCAACACAAACTGTAAAAAAAACCTATTTTATACTAAATACAGTCCGCTGTAAATAAATTAAAGGAACAAAATGCTATAATTTTAATGAAGCTTAATGTGTATATTAAGCTGACTGTACTTTATCTGTATCATAATTTTTCTCAAGTGTGGTAATAGCCATGTGTTTGTAGATATTAGACCTTAAGGCGTATATCATAGGAATTATTTTAGCTTAGTAATTATAATATCTGTATAAATTGTAAGAATTAAAATATCTCATATTGTACTAAAAATGTTAGAAGTTATTAGTTTTTATTATAATTTTAACGAAAAAGACACTCGCACTGCGAAATTAAGTTTTTCCTATTTTTAAGAAAATTTATAAGAAGCAATAAAATTTATATTCTACAGAATTTCACTTTTTTTTTGTATTTCCAAATAGAACCCAATAAAGATCAGAAGCCAGCACTGTCAGGTCAATTGGAACCAGTTAACCGTCAACGTACCATGATGTTGATGTTTGTCTGTATGTGTGTATGTAAAGTGAAAAAATTCAAAACTAGCTAGAGAGTAGTGCGAAGGTGGACATATCCCAAAAGAGGGATTTCTTCCACCGTAGGTACAGTCAGCATCAAAACTTGATAAACAGTCGACGATTGCCACGTCAAAGAAAAAAAGAGAATACATTTATTCCTTTTTGCAAGACATACAAATATAAGAGAATATACACAATTTTATAGAAAAGAAACAAGAAAAAAACAGACATGAAAAATAGATCATCAGCGTTGTTGTGACTTCGCAAAAGTGAAACGGTCGCTGGCTCAGCATTACTCTGAGGTGTTAGACATCTGCAGCACTGATTTTCAGCCAGAACCATCTGTGACTCACGAAACGATACGCAGATAAAATATACTACATAATCCATAAAACTCTTACGTAAATAAAGTAATAAATAGATAGCCCGACTTATGTGTAATTGAAAAAATTGATAAATCAAAGAGGCTATGTAGATTTTGCGACTGTTTACCAATTTTTGATGCTGAGTGTACATCTACGCTGTTGTCTACGATCACGGAATTAAAAAAACACTGAAAGAGGCATCTCAACGAAACATAATACCTAATAGCAGAGCGTTGTCATAAGAATCGACAAATTTCATTAGAACTATGCCTATTTGAGCTACTTTGCAATGCAAAACGACAGTCGACGGAAAAATCAACAAATGGAGGTGTTTTGTACCATTTGTTAGCATGATTGTATTATTTTTTCAATAAAATATAAAATAGAGTCATCATAAGAATTCACAAGAATACGACAGGCGGCTATCTTGCACATAAGTAGCAGAGTAACAACGTAAATGATTTTTCACACCCCTCATTCAGAAAAGTAAGCTTTGCTCCCTGTCGAGAGGGATCAAAGTGCAACTTTTCTGTTCAAGGCTTTTCTAAGTGTTTTTTGCAAGTGAAATTTTGGGAAGTTGATAAAATGTAAAACCACGCCATTTTCTATGCTGGTAGCTCTTTAATTATATTTAGAATTATTTTTTCAAGTTTCTTTATGTTCGGTGTGAAAAGTTGTATGAGACCTCGGGAGCAAAATTATTTATATCTTGAGCGTTCCCTCTGAGGTGAGGTGAGGGGGGATGCGCTCAAATGATAGACGTGCTATTCGTTAGGAATGGCATTTAATACTAGATTTCTCAGACATACTTGTTACTTATATAGGAACCCACCACACCTCATTACGCTCTGGATTCAATGTAGCGCCCTCGCCGTAAATACATCATTTTGCTCCCTCGTAACACAAATAACTATTTGTACCTACATTGAATTTGCCAGGGGTTAAACAGCTAAAAGGGATACCAATCCAATTGTAATACAACAACGCCACAACGCCATCTCTGATGTCATGACAGAAACTGATTCTAAAACGAAACAAAGTTAATAATAAAAGCATAATTTTTAAATAAATAAAATATCCAGCTAAACAGCTTAATCCATATAATTATGTAATAAATTACAAATCCGTACCTCACACGTACTTGGGCCGATGCGGCGTTAAGGAGAAGTATGTTTACGCCCCCCGGGCCCGTATTCTGCGTGTGCGCAGCATTAAACACAGCCAAGCATTGAGGGCCTTTGCAGACGGGCATCCCGACTGCAAAGTAACTGCCAACTGCAACAGTAGAAAATTTTTCAGTAAGTATCGTTTTACCTATTACCATTTCTTCATACATACACACAGTATACGTAAATTACGTTTTAATCCCTTACGGGGTGGACAAAGCCTAGGGTAACGAGACCTACAGGCCACGTGTAGCAGGGCGTATAAGTGAAAAGGGGAATCTAAATCATGGTGGGTTGCTAGCCGCCTCGTTTTTAACATGATTCCTAAGACTTTTGTTCATTCCCTCGATGGACTTATACTGCGCGGGAAGAGTAGCAATATGATTATTTTTTTGCTCTCAGATTCATCTCCAGCCTATATAGGTCCCACTGCTGGGCACAGGCCTCCTCTTACAACGAGAGCACTTGGGCTATAGTTACCACGCGTGCCGGTGCGGATTGGGAACTGCACACACACCATTGAATTTCTTCGCAGTTGTGAGTTTCCTTCACCGAAAAGCTCATGGTGAAATTCAAATGAGATATCGCACATGAATTCCGAAAATCTTAGAGGTGCAAGCGCGGGATTCGAACCCACGACCCTCTGCTTGAGAGGCCATAGGTCCACCACTAGGCTACCACGGCTTTTTTAGCATGGAATGTCATCTCTGTAAATAAAAGGCAATAGTGGACTGATCGATTAACGCACAGCTCAATCCAATGACGAATTACACAGAAATTTGGCACGCAGATGATGATTATGATGTAAGCATCATCTAAGAAAGCATTTAGCGACAGGGCTGGATTAAGGTACATACGCCCCATTACAAATTAGTATCTTCTTCTTCTTATCAATCAATGTCAAAGTAACAAAAACATAATTAAAAAATCTTGTGACAAAATGTCGGCAACGTTGTAATGGTCAAAGACTCCCCCCTGTCGGGCTCTTAGCCAACGGTCAGTGATATCCCTCAGAAACTGCCAGGAAATCAGCCGATGCCCAGGGTGTACCGGACCAAGCACTGCTCTTCCTCCCGGACGGATCCAACAAACCGCAGCTCTTGACCACACGTGGAGGTAACCCGACTCTACCCAAAATTAGTATCAAAACTTACACTACTCCCGTAGTAATTGACACTGTCATAAAAGTGTTCGAGACGTTTCGATTATGATTTAGTACATAGCCTTCTCTATTGTCTGCTACAAGCCGTGCTATTAGGTTCCGCAACGTCGCATTTTTACACCAGCACGTCTAGCACGAGAGCGCACAAGAGCGCACAAGATAGATTGCCCGTCCTTTTCGTACTGTACCAACAAGAAAGAGACGGGTAGTCCAACTCGCGCGCGACGCGACTTTCGTGCGCTCTCGTGCTAGCGGGGTAGGTTCACACGCGACGTCGCCAAACCGCTATAGCCATGTCGTAGCGGTTTGACAACGTCGCTTGTGAACCTAAGCGTAAAAATAAAAATGTGACGTTGCCAAACCTATAGCACGGCTTGTAGAAGATAATAGAGAAGGATATGCTTAGTAACGACTGTCTGTCCGTATCTGTGCCTTACCCGGTCCTGACACTGTCGTATTCAAGAAAATCCAACCGCCGCAGGTACATAAGTCGAAATAAAATTAAAAGCGAAATAATTTGCAACGCGCCGACCTGTAATTACGTGGTGCCGCGCCCCGCCCGCCATATTGATGTATTGACGCTATGCAAAACGATTTAGAATTATACGAGGGACATAGTGTTTATTAGTAAAGGGTTAAGTTGTATTGCCTTCATTGAGTTTTTACGTTTTTGTTTCGATCCAAAAGCAGCTAGCAACGATATAGGAGACCGTGCATATTTTGAAGTGCCTGGTTGCCAGCCCCTTGGTCCGTTTTGATCTACTATTCCGTCCTATTAGTAGGAATAAACGGACAGAAAATTCCGGTAAGTCCTATACACTTGGGAGTTAACGGACAAAATTATCCGATTAGTTCCACAGACGCGTTTTTACCCGATCCCATTCAGGACAGAAACAGTGTCAACGGAGCTCCGCTAAGCCGCAGCGCCTGTTCCTGCGTGGTTTTAACCCTTCGAGCCGATGCAACTAGCATATCCTAAGCCTACCTTTTTTACCCGGGAGAAATCTTCTGTAGTCTGATACCCCCATTACCACGGGGAGGCAATGGGGTTACGTGGAATTTTTACCCACTAAAACCCCGGGGTGTTCCTTCCACACGTCCCCAAGGCGTCGCCAAGCTGGAGATGTCGCCATGGCGTCCCAGTGTGGTTTACCCTTATGAAATAGCTTTTTGGGGCTAGAAGGTTTTTATCATGAGCTGAGAAGTTCACTTATCCTCCCCCCTGTATCCGCTGCTTGTGACATTTACTAGGCAAGCAATGAAACTTAATAATTGCGATTTATTGTGTCAGGCGTTACTTTACTAAGGTCCATATTAGGGGATTTGGTATATTTCGCACAGGCTTGGCTTGGCACGTGTGGTAGCAGAGTAGCAAGGTAAAAATATTATGTTTATTAATAATTGTTGTCAAATGGAACCCTAAAAAAGACCTGTAGGCTTATTACCTAACTCGCTCGCAGTCTCCATCGTGTTCATTTTGACAGTTCATGTATGGGCTGACAATTGGCATCGGAATCAGCTAGCTGTCACATTCATACAAGAACTGTCAAAATGAACACGATGGCGATTGCGAGCGAGTTAGGTAATAAGCCTACTGATTTATTTTTTAACAACAAACTTGCCAATGTTTGTTGTTAAAGTATGGCAAAGCACTGTTCTGGTCTACCTGGCCTATTCAAAGACATCAGAAAACCATCCATGGCAATAAGAAGTATTCAAAATAGCTGCCTCGTCACGTCCTCTCAGATTAGGTACAGCCGTTTGTCGTTTGATTTACATACTCATCAATTTTTTACTACGGACTGAAAAAACCGGAAATTGAGTTGAAATTTGTCTCTACCTAACTATACTCGGGAGCAAAGAAACCGGGTCACTTCTCGTAGAAAGTTGTATGAACACTGACCCGGTCTCTTCGCCTAGGGTGCACCGGATCAAGCACTGCTCTTCCCCTCGGACGGATCCAAAAACGAACCGCAGCTCTTGACCACACGCGGAGGTAACCCGACTCGCACCCCATTTACCTACCTTGTTGCTTCGATTCTTAATCATAAATATATGGACCTTCGCAAATGCCTAATTCCATAAATAACTAAACTAAGTAGTTTGTTTCAAGAAGTTGAGTTGCACACGGTAAATGTCGGTGTCATCCGACCCTCACTTTGTCGCGAAACTCCGTTTAACTTTTTATTTGGGAGACCAAATAAAAAGAGATTAATATTAGAAAAATCTGAAACCCAAGACAACATGGGTCATGGTAACATTCATTTCAATCATCAAAAATCATCTTCCATCGACACGTAGATGCACGCTCATAAATTAAATTAGAAATTCATAAAAATAAAAAAGGACCACCCCTAGCTTTACAAGCTTTTACTACACTCATCACGGACAAAATAACCAAGACGAATATACGCTCAGTAAAACAAAAACTATTCGAATATATACTCTTTTTTAATGGAGCTACAGTTTAAGAGTTCGTTTAGGAGCCGCAAATAAAGAGGACGTAGACAAAATTCTTTATTTTTTTCTTTTTAAAACGATAGTCAGTCTGGACTCGAGACACGTGCCATGGTAATCTTTGTCTATGACATTTCCTATCGATTTGCATGGAGATATTATTCGGAAGTCAACGAAATTCGTTTACTAGGGAATAAAAATTTATTGGTCATTCATTTTCTTTTCCTGTTTAAAGTGGTTCGGTGTGAATTATATAGCTCATTTTGAAAATAATTATTGGTGTAATGCCTTCTGACTTCATAATTGTTCACTCACCAAGGCTTAGGTACGGTCAAGTGCAAAAATAAGTATCGATAGGAACTTCTCAAAAATATGTCCCACGACCTTATTACGCCGGTGTAAGAGCGTATGGTACTTATTTTTGAAACTTTGTCTAGATACATATTATTACACTTGACTGTACCTATCGACATTTGAGTTACATTTAAGTTACGTACATTATTTATATACATGGAACGGGGAATCAAACATTTTTGTTTGTTGTTGATACTATGTCTGATGTCATAGTATAAAACAAAGTCGCTTTCCGCTGTCTGTACCTCCCTAAGTATGCTTAGATTTTAAAACTACGCAACGGATTTCGATTCGTTTTTTTTAATAGATAGAGTGATTTAAGAGGAAGGTTTATATTATGTATGATTCTACGCAGACGAAGTCGCGGACAGAAGCTAGTAAATGTGAGAGTTCGTGAGTGAGTGTGTATGTTTGTTCCTTCTTTATGCTGAAGGGATTTGTATCAAATTTGGAACACAGATAGCTGGTGCCCTAAATTAAAACATAGGCTACTTTTTATCCCGGAAAATGCATAGTTCCCGCGGGATAGCGCGATACACGAATTCTTTGCAAACGAAGTCGCGGGCAACAGGTAGTTTAAGATACATTTCATAATACCACGTACTAGTATGGGCTATAAATAAATATCTTGGGACAAATTACACCAATTGACCCAGCCCCAAACTAAGCAAAGCTTGTACTATGGGTACCAGGCAACGGATAAACATACTTATATAATGTAGATAAATACATACAACATCCATGACTCGGGCACAAACATTCATATTCATCATACAACTGTCTGCCCCTACCGGGATTCGAACCCGGAACTTCTAGCTTCATAGTCAAGATCACTAACCACTAGGCTATCCGGTCGTCAAATGGGTCTGTGGGTCCCATACATCCTATACGTTTAGAGCCTATACTATATATCATCATCATCATCATCAGCCTATATTAGTCCACTGCTGGACATAGGCCTCCCCTAATGAGCGCCATAGCGCCCTGTCTTCAGCTTGACGCATATAGCATCTGCCTGCAGTCTTTCGCAGATCGTCATCCCACCTGGCCGGAGGGCGTCCTACACTACGTTTGCCGAGTCGCGGTCTCCACTCAAGAACACGTTTCCCCCAGCGGTTGTCGGTTCTTCGCGAAATCGCGAGATATGGCCGGCCCGCTGCCACTTCAGCTTGCTAATTCTTTATATGTCCTATATGTCCTAAATACTACTAGTATGGTCTACTACTCGTAGCTTCTGCCCGCGACTTCGTCCGTCTCGTAGTATTAGACTTAGAACTGACGTTCATAGACATACTGCAATAATTATTTCCGTTGCGCGCTGGCAGCTACGACCTTTGACATGTTTATCGCTATCCCGCGGGAACTATGCAATTTTCCGGGACAAAAGTAGACATACATACATAATTCACGTCTTTATCCATTACGGGGTAGACAGAGCCTAAGGTGACAAGACCTAAAGACCACGTTTAGCATGATTGTGGGCGTATGGATGGAAAGGGGAATCAAAACAGTGATGGGTTGCTAGCCACATCACCTATATAACATGATCCCTAAGATTTTCGCCCAATCCCTCGATGGGCTTTTACCATCTGCGCGGGAAGAGAAGCAACTGGTACATTCTATGTTTTTTCTTTGCTCCCAGACCAGCATGGAAGAACAAACATGGAAGGACAAAAGTAGCCTATGTTTTAATCTAGGGTACCAGCTATCTCCGTTCCAAATTTGATCCAAATCCGTCCAGTTGTTTCAGCGTGAAGAAGGAACAAACGTACACACTCACTCACAAACTTTAGAACTTATAATATTAGTGGGATATGACCTATACGTCCTATACGTATGCGGTATAGGTCTAAATCGCGCGGTATGCAAACGGCTCACGTTATAAATGTATCGGCGCTATCTTCAAAGGCGCATCTTTGCAGCCAGTTGCTCCTGTCCCTTGGCGAAAGGCTGGGGAACACTGCAAGCTAACACAAAGCTATGTTAAGTTAATACAAGAAAAGAAGCAGTAGATGCAGTATGCAGATGGAGCAGATGTTCCACGAGAGTTTGTAATATAATAGTGTCGTACATAGACTCATAATTCAAAACAGATGACGCTTGGCGACAAAAATCGAATAGTAACAACGTCACGTGACAGCTGGTACAGGTAGAAGAATTCGAAGCATATACCTGATATGTGTGATGTAGCGGTATAGCACGCATCACGGAATGATGAGGATCCGGGTTCGATTCCCGGCCGTAACTTTACTTTTCGGTTTTTTCTGTGTTCTAATTGTCAGTGTCGTATAGAAATTTAAAACAAGAAATTAAACCAAGCAGGCAACTTTTAGATGCCGGATACGAGACTTAGCTTGCGAGTTTTAACAAACTAGATTTCATAAACATAGTACACTCCGAGGGCTCTTAGAAAGGGTTTGTATTGCTGTCTCACTCACTCTTGTGGGTTTGATACTTGAATCAGTCGAAAGAGGGAGATAGCGAGACAAATCCGAACGGCGATCTAATACCTCACGGACTGTATCTAAGTAGCTTAGTTTGTTCCATGTAGGAGACATTGGTTGTACTGTGTATTAATTTGGATTAATTTAGGTTTAGGTTTGGCGAACATGTTTGTTTTAATTGAGAAATAGTTTTTGTTTTACCTTAGAATGTCCAAAGCAGTAAACTTTATTTCATGTAAGTTTGAAAAAACAGATACTTAAAATGTAAATACAAAACTAAAACTACTATTAAATTAAAATAACCAAATAAACTTTAAAATTAATTGTATAAGAGAGGTGGGCCTCTTGGCATGCCCATCACGCAGGCAGCATTCCCGCGCTGAACTGCAAGGGTCGCCTGTTGCCTCTCTCAATTTCTTGCTGAACTCTCTGTGTAGCTCCAACGCACCCTTACCCCAAGGACCTAGACTCTCGACACCGAAAGCAAAGAATGTCCTGGTTATGTAAAATATTTTTTCTCAAAGATGCAATGAAATGTTAACCTTACGTTCCAAATAATAGGCCGGGACGTATCACGTCGCGGGCGCGGTTAAACAAGTGGTATGTAATGGATTTTCATACAAAATGGTAGGCCTTGGCCTGCAAAGCGATCGTCTATTGTTTCATGTGCCACAGCATCATGACGTTTAGTTTATAGGTCATTTTTATTATTATTCATCCGTTTTGGGATAGGCAAAGGAAACAGGGTCCATACAGCCAAGTCTTTATAGGTCAATGGCATCATGATATTCAGCTTAAAAAAAACATAAGCAATATTTGCTTTCTTTGCAATTTTAATTACATAAAATCAAAAATTACATAAAAAACGATACATAATTAACATATAAGATTAATTTATAAATATTTAAATATTTAAATCTCATTTCATTATCATCTTAATTTAATAGATTTTAGTTGCCTTACAAATAAATACTGTTTATTTGAAGTTTTTTATTTATTTCATTGCATGTTTGAGAAAAGCACTATACAAGCCTCGGCCGGAACAGGGGTTGCCGGCCTTTGCAGTAATGTACTAATGTACGTGGAACAAATCTCTGCTTTCGGTGTCCACATTCCTTTCCATTGGTCAGCGCGATATTTATCGAGCCGCTAGTGGCCATTACGGTCGCCATTTTTGTTTCATTCACTGGCGCGTGCACGATTGAGAGCTGTTTATGTGCTTATGTCAAAATAAATAAGGATTGCACATTAAACTATCCGAAATAGACGTCCGCGCGAATTAACCTTGGCCGGGGGACACCGGTAGGGTCGTTACTAGTCCTAGTGCTCGTATGATTATAGTTCATAGAGCCAGTAATGGAACAGCTCTTGATATATCTCATTTAATTTGGAATTAGAAACTACAACATTATATTGCGGCTCGTGAACTGTACTCTCTTTACAATTTGTTATAGAATAACAATAAACGACACGAAAATAAAGTGGCATTAAAACAAATTTATTTTGCGGCTCCCAAACTATTGCACTGTACTATTTGCTAGGTAAGAAATAGTTCGCCAGACGCAATATAATGATATTGTGGTTCCTAATTCTAAATTAAAGGAAATAGAAGCATCTTGTAGTATTTTTAAATGCTCTGTATTTAGCTCCAAGCATTATGCGGGAGATGTTTTTGGCTAAAGCTTGCCATGCACTACCTAAGTGAACCAGTTTCTGTTACTTTTCTTGGGGAGTAACACAAAGTTTCAAAATTAGCTAAGGGCTACTTTGACTGAACACCCCTGTAATTTTCAAACACACACACACACACAAATCACGTCTTTATCCCTTACGGGATAGACAAGGCCTAAGATAACAAGACCTAAAAGCCACGTTTAGCATGATTGTAGGCGTATAGGCGGAAAGGGGAATCAAAAAATAGTAATGGGTTGCTAGCCGCATCGCCTATAACATGATTCCTAAGATTTTCGCCCATTCCCTCGATGGGGTTTTACCATGTGCGCGGGAATAAAAGCAACTGGTACATTCTGTTTTTTCTTTACTCCCAGACCAGCATGGAAGATTTTTTTATCATGACCGATGATCAGTGTTCGGCGGGTGGCAACGTGGTGAGTGGGCTAGTGGGGTTGTGAATCCAAAATTATGATAACCTTTGTAGGATTCAATTAAAAACTAACCGAACTGTCTGCCAAAATATTCCAGAATGATTCTAAGACACCTTGTAGGTATGTATATTGACATAACTAGCATGACGTAGACACAGTACACACACAGACACACACAAATCACGTCTTTATCCCTTACGGGGTAGACAGAGCCTAAGGTAACAAGACCTACAGACCACGTTTAGCAAGACTGTGGGCGTATAGGTGGGAAGTGGAATCAAAATAGTGATGGGTTGCTAGCCGCATCGCCTATAACATGATTCCTATGATTTTCGCCCATTCCCTCGATGGGCTTTTACCATATGCCCGGGACGAGAAGCAACTGGTACATTCTACGTTTTTTCTTTACTCTCGGAAGGAAGAGGAGGTTCCAATACAAATGGTGATGTTTGTGTAATCTATGGTATATCAGGCCCCCAGGCAATCAGGTAGTGATTAACAGTTTTGTAATTACATACTTACGAGTACAATTTGCGTTAAAATTAATCTTAATGGCTTAATTTAAACTCAGTTCCAACTTACATCTGGTATGGTGCAGTTTAAAATGGCGGCACTTTGATATTGAAATCACTTAAATAAACTATTTCAGACGCTGAGTAAAATATGAATGGGCAAAAACAATGCGACAGGCGCGCAGCGCTGCGCAGTCGCAGTAGCGATGTATCACGTCGAGAGATGGCAGCACTTACTACGCAAAAATAAAGTATGACAGGTATATTGAGACAAGCCAATAAAGAAATGAGTTATCACTTACCAAAGGCGTGCCAGCGCCATCTATGTTCAAATTTAGTTTGAACATTGTAAAATGAAGTGTACGTATTTTATTTTTTATTAATAAATACGTTTTTTCGATCCCATCAAACGATAACAGATTTAAAAGATTAACTGACAATAATATAATACATACATACATACATACACCATTCACGTCTTTATCCCGTTGTGATGTCTTCTTGGGGGTTTTAAGGTATCTACTATACAGTAATTGAAGTAAACAGTGGACTCTATGTATTATGAAAAAAGAAAGGCTCTGATGAATCAAGCTGTGCAGACCACAGCAAGGTACATAAATATAATATGAATACAAAAGAAAGAGATGGAACTAGAAAATTCTCCTTTTGCGTAACCAGTTTCAACTTAACCTACTGCAGTTCTCAAAGGACTGTGGTAAAGCTAGATAAGATTTATGGGATCCCATTAAACTTTATTATAGTTTATTGTGATTTTTGACTCTTACACAAATACCTATATAATTTAAAGCTTGTACATAGAGAAAACAGTGAAAATATGCAAGACTGCAGTAGCAATCCCAACGTGAACAGCGTTTAAGACGTCTCTAACTAAAAAATGTCGTGTTTGTTGATATTTTTAAAAAGTTGCTAGGAGCAAAGCAAAAGCATAAAACGTACCAGTTGCTTCTCTTCCCGCGCAGATGGTAAAAACCCATCGAGGGAATGGGCAAAAATCTTAGGAATCATGTTTTAGACGATGTGGCTAGTAACCCTTCACTATTTTGATTTCCCTTTCCATCCATACACCCACAATAATGCTAAACATGGTCTTTAGGTCTTGTTACCTTAGGCTCTGTTTACCCCGTAAGGGATATAAACGTGATTTATGTATGTATGTAAATTAATATGGAACTACCTCTGAAATTATGCGGGCGGGTTGTTTAGTTAGGTAGGTAATGTAACGTAGCTGATAGGTAATTTTAAAATGATGGTTGTATTTTTTTTTAATTTAACTTTGCCTGTTTTTTATATTTTTGCAATAAACCTCTGAAATATTGCCTACTAAACAAAAAAGGATCATCAAATTCATAATTGGCGGAGTAATAGCTTAACAAACATATAAACCATACAGTAAAATAGACAACCACGTTCGAAGTTACTCTAAAATATGACAGCATCAACAAAATGGTGTCATAAGGGGTGTCAGACCATAAAATGAATTCCCGCAAAATCCCCCGTCAATATTAAAGTAAGAACTTTATTAATCCGCTCATATCCTCTATTCGCGTCTTATCGCCTATCGGAAATCTTTTATTTTGCCGGGCATGGTGTTTTGAAAGGTACGTTACTCATACAATGGGCTATTACACTTGTTTTGCTTCGAAACTGGGTAAAAAGGACATCTTTAGATAGCGCACGTGGCCTAGTTAGCTGTTAGTGATTAATAAAACGTATTTATACCTAAAGAGGTACGGATATGGAAAGTAAAAGAAGCAGAGTGGGAGGTAATTTCTGCATAGGTTTGAGTTTTATGGCGATAGGCCTTCCCTTTTCCTGCCACTCGTCTCTGTTGAAAGAAAGAAAGAAAGAAAGAAACAAGTTTATTTATGACAATCACAAAACATCAAATAAAATATATAAACAAAATAAATTATCACAAAAAATAAATTGTCACAAAATGGCCCCAACTCAGCATTTGTTGGCGGCTTTCTCCTGCCACACATTTCATGTGTTGTTGAGGTACATTTTACAAACAAAAATGTATACTTACATACATACATATATCACGTCTTTATCCCTTACGGGGTAGACAGAGCCTAAGGTAACAAAACATTAAGGCCACGTTTAGCATGATTAAGGACGTGGTGGAAAGGGAAAGCTAAAATAGTGATCGGTTGCTAGCCGCATCGCCTTAGCATGATTCCTAAAACTTTCGCCCATTCCCTCGATGGGCTTTTACCATCCGCGCGGGAAGAGAAGCAACTGGTAAATACTATGTTTTTTCTTTACTCCCAGAGCAGCATGCAAGAAGAAAAATGTATACTAGTTAAAATAAGGTATCAAATAGGTATTCATCTCGCAATTACCTCGACGCAGGCCGAATGAAATTCCAAAAAAAAAACGAAAAGCGTTAAAAAGAATCTCACATCAAAAAACAGAAATAAAAGTTTTTTCTTGTTGCTCCATCAGTCTTTGGGCTGGGTACTTACTTTTGGCATACGAGCTACTGGGGCCCTACCATGACGTCTTAGGGAGCGTCTATTTATTACGTGAGGTATTGTGGGGGGGGGGGGGGGGTTCTCACTTGGGGGAGAGGGGGGTCATGGCAATTTTTTTTTTTAGCAGAAAATGGTGTTAAGCTTCGTGAAAGTTAAGTTAAATTAAAGTTGAATTAATAATTTAAGATTACAGCAATATTTGCAAATATTTCCTTGCTAGTCTTAAATAAAAGTAATTAAACAAATTGTGTTAGGTACATTTTTTAATAAGTCCAATACTTTTATACCCAATGTACAAGTTATGAATCTCACGTGAGATTGGGGTAGGGGGAGGGGGTCGAGAAAAATCTTAGGACATATCTCACCAACGGGGGAGGGGGGGTCAAAAATCCTTAAAAATGCCTCACGTAATTAATGGACGCCCCCTTAATGATTCAATTCCGGCACAGTTCAGGTTTTAGCTGTCATTTTTAGTATGGAACTGTCAGCGAGCAAGCCTAAACTGAATCGGAATTGAATCGCACTAAGACGTCATGGTAAGCCCCGTGTAGCCGTTACAGTAAGCAAAACGCCACACTAGCATTTGTTAGCTTTTTGGGAGCTAGCGAGCCACGTCCACACCTGGGTTTTTGGTCAATGCAACAACGGTTACAGCTCGCAAATGTGTATCCGGCTTTACAGGCCTCGTCAACTATTTTTTATCCCTAATAAAGGGAATAAATCGCGCATACGCGGTGTCCCCTCATTTACCTGCCGTCGGCGTATCGCCTGCGAGATATCGGGCGATACCGCAAAGCGATAAATTAAATATTGACGTGCACTGCCGATGGAGGCGGTGGTAGAGCAATTTTTATTAAGGCTTGCTAAAGGCACCAGTGTTGGCGCTCTAAGCTGACAAGCACCAGTAATGGACACTTCATTTTTAATTTATATATATATATATATATATATTTATATATGAATAGGAAGGCAAACGAGCAAGTGGGTCACCTGATGGTAACTGATCACCACTGCCCATAGACTCCCGCAACCCCGGAGGGATTGCAGATGCGTTGCCAACCTAGAGGACTAAGATGAAATGCCTCTTATGCCCGTAATTTAAAGATGCATACATACATACGTACATATATCACGTCTTTATCCCTTACGAGGTAGACAGAGCCTTAGGTAACAAAATCTTAAGGCCACGTTTTGCATGATTAAAGGCGTATAGGTAGAAAGGGTAATCAAAATAATGATGGGTTGCTAGCCGCATCGCCTATAACAAGATTCCTAAGACTTTCGCCCATTCTCTCGATGGGCTTTTACCATCTGCGCGGGAAGAGAAGCAACTGGTACATTCTATGTTTTTCCTTTGCTCCCAGACCAGCATGGAGAAACTACTATCATGTAGTACATATTTTAAGGTTTTGTGTTTTATGTGGAAAGTGTATATTCAACCTAATCGTAACAGATGTATAAACACAAATATTTTTAATCAGGTACATAAAAAGCCTAACATACTACGTAGCGCCCTCTTTCGTGCGTTCCTTGAGGATAGACAGAGCCAGTTAATTATGTGTGTGTAACCATCTCCCCGATGCGGTGTGCACACAGCAGTTTAAATTAGCGCATGCGCGGCACTAACACGCGCGCGCGGGATTTTTCCCTAAAAGCCTGCGCCGACGCCTCCGCGGTAAAAACATAGTGTTTTCTTTACATTGCCGGCAGCTTTAGATCAGATAGAATCCACAGCCGCGCTACCCCGCAATGTATGGCAGCTTGCAAGGTTCTCACGCAGCGCAGCAAGACTTAATTGGTCTAGTACCGCCCGGTGGAATAGCTAGCTAAAAGCTATTACAACTATTTAGTTCGGGCTGTTGAGAACTGCCCTGGCATAAATCAGTAATTAAAGGAATATTTTACTGAAAAATACCCGGTATTTTCGTCTTTTATCGTCTTCAACAAAGAGGAGGTATAAGAATGTCTCCAATAATAGTAGATTGTTCAACAAGGGACTAAAACAAGCCATAATGACACGAGATGTTTAGCCACCCGAGATCATCGAGCGAGGGTGGCTATAGTTAGTGTCATTATGGTTGTTTAGTCTCGCGTTAAGCACTCTACTTTTAACTTTGAATGCGAGGAAAAAAACGACGTTCTATACAAAATTACAATATTTAATTACAACAAAGTTTCTTACAATTATGTAATTAGAATCGTTCGTTAATTCTTCTTCACTGTTTGATGATGGTGACATATTTGGTGAATTGATTGCAGACTACTCGTCCATGGTTTTATCATACAAATATTATGTCCATTGCTCGCATTGAGCGTACGTTGTAAAAAAAAGTAATATTTCACCAAATAATTGTGCAACTTTACAAATTATTTACCAAAAATGTCACCATCATTATACAGTGAAGAATAATTAACGAATTACATATTGTACGAACGATTCTAATTACATAATTGTAAGTCACTTTATTACAATTAAATATTGTAATTTTGTTACGACGGTCTCGTTTTTTCTCGCATTCAAAGTGAAAAGTAGAGTGTTTACGAGACTAAACAACCATAATGGCACTAACTATAGATTGCCACCCTCGCTCGATGATCTCGGGTGGCTAAACATCTCGTCTCATTATGGCTTGTTTTAGTCCCTCGTTGAACAATCTACTCTTACCCGCGTTCCCTTTGAATGCTTTTATAATGTGCTCAGCGCAAGAGTGAATTATTGCATAATTGACTTCCGGTGCGCCATCTTGCGACAGAGACAGGTAGATATACATAGCGTTGAGAACGAGATATCCTACTAATATTATAAATGCGAAAGTTTGTGAGGATGTGAGTGAGTGTGTATGTTTGTTCCTTCTTCTCGCTGAAACGACTAGACGGATTTGGATCAAATTTGGAACGGAGATAGCTAGTACCTTAGGTTAAAACATCGGCTACTTTTTATCCGGCAAATTGCATAGTTCCTGCAGGATAGTGATACACAAATTATTTGCAGACGAAGCAGCGGGCAACAGCTAGTTTAAAGATAATTTGGGAATACCTGCATTGAGTAAGTAGTAGTGATCCAGACATATACCTTTTTCGCTTCATCCACATTCATCCACTTCATGCATGCTCGATTTAGATCGGTTTAGGGGTAGTGCATCGAGGCAATAATAAAATAACTATTTCACACCTCTCATTTAGAAAAGTAAAGTTTTTCTAAGTGTTTTTTTGCAAATGCAGTTTTTCGAAGTTCATAATTGTAAAACCACGCCATTTTCTCTGCTGGTAGCTCTTTAATTATATTTAGAATCCTTTTTTTTATTTTTTTAATGTTCGGTGTGAAAAGTTGTATGAGCCACTCGGGAGAGAAATGATTTTCATCTTGGACGTTAACACTTGAATCCCTCATTACGCTCAGGATTCTTTTGTAGAATCCTTCGCTACATTCGCCGTAAATACATCATTTTTCTCCCTTGTGACACAAATAACTATTTTCTTTAAACAAAAGGCGATTATTTATTTATGCTCTAGATACAGCATAGCCTAAACTTTTTTTAAACAAAGAAACCATCGAGTTTAAAGGTACTTCTTTGAGAAAAGTACTTAGGTACATACACATTTCAATGCTGTTGAAAATGATTCTGTTTTCACAAAAAAATAACATTCTATCTAAGTTCCAATAAAGGCAGCAAACAAACTCTTTCGATATACAACTATTGTAGAGCTACTCTGCAGCTACTATACACAGCTTGTATACAGCTACTTAGCTGCATTATATGCGCAGACGCAGCGGGTGCTTCAAAGCGACAGGACAAGCTACCGCGATGCGTTCAAAGGATAATATATGTATGTGTGTAGGTGCCTGAATAAACTGGACTGCGGAACTGACTTTAGTTTATTTCTCTGGAATCCAACCGAGCTCATACCTCTTTTACTAGATTCGTGGGGTAATTCTGTTACCTATTATTGTAGCTAATACTTAGTCAATTAAGTGAAGTAAATTGTAGTGTCCGTTTTAACGCCTTTTTTAACAGAGCTGATTTGATCTTTTCCTCACAATAATTCATGGTACACAAATTAGCGTCCAATCCACCGGAATGTTGAAGGATCATATACTTGATATCTCACGACATTTTCTAATAATTTTACTACGACAAATTAAATAAAATTATAAACAGACAAAGTTACAGCAAAAAATCACAGAATCAAAAATTTTTATTAGATACTATACTTAGGACTATGAGTTTGCGGCGCTCGCAGTGGAGACAATGGGTCCCTGGTCGGCTGACATGAGGGCCTTCATGAGAGACTTGTCGTCCCGGCTGATAGAGACCTCAGGAGACCCCAGAGCTGGCACTTACTTCTCCCAGCGAATTTCTCTGGTTGTAGGTACCTGTTACCTTAGGCTCTGTCTACCCCGTAAGGGATAAAGACGTAATATGTGTATTTGTCTGTAATAATAGAGTTATTGTATTGTATTATATTGTAAGTCCGAATAACGATGGAACGAAAATTTACTGTACCTACCTAATTGTTACACATTACAGATCCACTTTAGTACCACAATTTATAGAAAGAAAACAGAGATAAGCATAGGTAGTAAGTAGCTACGCAATAATTACGTCAATCACACGAAGAATGCCCCCGTAAACATCAGTTAACTCAGTCTAATTAAAAATCTGACTAGGTATAGATAGATAGTCAGGTCAACCGGCCAGTAGTAGTTGTAGTTGTCTGGCTAACCTATGCATGTACGCAAAGTTCATCGACCCATTGATCTCATTGTCTGTATAGTCCCTAATTAATTGAACTTTGATTGTACCCGTCAAGATATCATCGATCCGATTCCGATACTTAACTCGATACCCGATATATCGATACCATCTGATGTTGATTGTTCCAGGATTGAAGAGGTATTACTCTGTCGATTGGATCGATAAATTTTAAGTAGATTGATTTATGTTTAATCGAATTGTTTTTGTCAAAACATTTTGTAAACGAGTTTAAGGCTGACGGTGTTTATTTAACCGCTCAAAGGCGCGGTTTTAGAAAGCACATCACTCGAAAATGACATTCGAAAGTGGAAAAATCTGTGCTTTGCTACAACACTACAGGTATTATAAAATCTTCGACTTATTAACCAGAATAATTAGAGTCGTAATGTACTTCTAATCTAGGTACTCGTATGTCAAATTCAGCAAAATTTTTCACCACTTTCGCTTGGTATTTTCACATATTAAACCTCCAACTTCGATAGCCCAAACCCTTTTCTAAATCAGCCTTTTTTTTGGTGCAGGAACTGTCATAAAAAATGGTAAAACACTTGGTCGACTATACTTTCGCCATAGCGCTTGCTTTTCTTACCACTTCGGCTGCACCTGACAGATAAAAAAGGCAGAATTTAAAAACGTTATCAAAGGCTATCGGCTAATCAGGCTGTATCTGTATCCACTGCAGATGCGCGGATAGCGATACCGGAGCCGATAGCAGAGATATATGCGCCGAAATGTAGCGAGCGAGACGCGCAGGACGGCGGTATGCCACGTGACGCCATTTTAACTGAAAAAATATAAATAATATGTCCTGACTTGTGAACACCGAAGCTTTTATTTTGCTCTAACTGCTGCCCGCGACTTTATCCGCGTAGAATTAAATATAGCCTATGTTCATGAGGGATAATGAAGGATTCTTATAAAGAAGTTTTCGAATCGGTGCTGTATAGTTTCGGAGCCTCAACACAAACAACTTATCCTACTAATATTATAAACGTAATAATTATATACCCATAGTGGTGTGTTTTTTTTTAATTTATTTTGATGAAGTCAGTGTTTTGTGCTTGCGGAGCTTTCTAACGATAATAATTTATTTGCTACGTGTTAAATTTGAGTTTTTATTCGTAACGGATTATTAATATTAGCCTCCGATCACTTTTACAACTTACTGAAGAGAAATCGAGGTGGCAGATGGGCTGAAAATTTAATCTCTATACAATTGCAGAATAGTGATTAATAAAAACATTAAAATTGACTGGAAAACGCCATCTCTGATGAAATTACAGAAACTGATTCTAAATTGAAAAGTTTGCCGTATCAGCTTTTATAATAATAGTGACTTAATAAAGCTTGGTCCCGTCCAGCATTGGCCGTCCGGCGGTGTCGCCAAAGCTCGCGACACTGTTATTTAGTGTCGCGCCGCGCACGCGCTGTCGCGTCCACTAGTAGCGAGGTAGCGGACGCATATTTTAATATAGAACCTACCCATACTGCTACTACGTCTATAGCTATATCTATAGGTACAGCGTATCTCGAGTGACATACACGTTCCGCAGCGTATAGATTTCCACATATACGCTTGCCTTTATTATCCGCATGTCCGCTACGTTTCCCGTCCGAAGAAGATGAGGCTAACACCATTTCTACGCGTGAAAATTTTATTCTTTATATGTTAGTTACTCTACTTTGCCACATTCGAGTGATATTGTCACAAATGTGATTCCATAATTGCCCCTAAGGCTAAGCTGAAAGTATATAGCGAGATTAGCGTGTAACTAAGTTTAAACTTTATTTTAAACACTATTTCAATTCTTTACTTAAACCAAGAAGCAGTGAGCACCTTACAAGGTACAGTAAGCTACAGCCTTTATTTTCCCATAAAACGAAGTCAACTCTACCACTGAGTTCAAATTGCACACGACAAAAGCCTCAAATTATACTAATAAATAAATCTTATTAACAAGAACGAAGGTTTAATTCGGTTTGCACGGCGAAACGAGATACAATCTTGTGTTTCCAAAGAGTTTACAAATTAAGGACACTAATGGGGTATTTAAAAAATTGTTTAATTGTGTTGAGGAGGTCATATTGTGGATAAGACGTGATTAGTTTAAAATATTATATTTTTTTTTCTACTTACTCACGTAACACACGTTTCATTCATGAAACTATGTCTTGGGGCGTAAATTTACACAATATTCAGTACAGTACAATTATAATGTATGTACCTACCTAACCTAATTAAAACACAAAAATAAAATGTGTCCAACTAGCATAATTTTCTTATCTTATCTTGCCTTAAACATAATTATTAAAACAAGATCTTCTTTGTATCACTATGCTAAGTAAAATACTTACAGGTATATATAAAATATCATTAAGGCTGCTTTGCAGAATAAAACCCGGCGTGGGTTACACAGTCGGTGAAATTACTGGCACAAGAGGTATTCTATCCTTGCCCTCTGCAACGCGTCTGCAATCCTCTAGTGTTGCGGGTGTCCATGGCTGGCGGTGCTCGCTTATCATCAGGTGACCCACTTGCTCGTTTGCCGTCCTTGTCGTATAAAAAAAACTCGATTTAGTCGCTAAAATCTGTTGTAAAACTTGTCAGTTTCATACTTTTTCATTTGAAACACTGAGATACATGCACAAAGGTGGACATATCCCTGTAAGTGATCTCTTCCAATGAAAATGAAAAATGAAAATGAAAATTTTATTTTTGCAATGGCCGCCAACGCTGTTTTACATGTCTTTTTGAAACTACCAGCGCATTCGGAAAGACCATCATTGCCAAGAAGAACGCGCCGCAAGAAACTTGGCAGAAAGTCAATGGATCTTTGAGTGCACTTACAAGTAAAAATGCGCTTTGTAGATGTTAAAAAGCATGTCAATATTATGCTTCCGATCTGCCGGGCGATCTTACAGGAAACGCGCGATCGGATCGCCTCTTATTTGTATACTTAACAAATGCTGCTAAAATACAGCGCAAGCGCGCCATTAGATTTTAATGCCGTGTCTATTGTTAAAAAAACTAATGGCTCCTAGAAGATTCCTGGGAGATACGGAAGCAGTGAGCTATCGCAAACGACGACTAGACTTTGCACATTTTGTTAAGTTTATTATAAGGTTTAGTCCGATAAGTTTAAAATTACCTATATTATTATGCCATATTTTTGCCGCTGAGTATATTTTTAACAGTTTATTAATTCGCTGTGTCGTGAAATTTATTCGCCATATGGTCTTCCATGCTGGTCTGGGAGTAAAGAAAAAACATAGGATTTACCAGTTAAGCATTTAAGCAAGTCTTCCCGCGCAGATGGTAAAAGCGCATCGAGGGAATGGGCGAAAGCCTTAGGAATCATGTTTTAGGCGACGCGGCTAGCAACTCATCGCTATTTTGATTTCCCTTTCCACCTTTAAGCTCTAAATCATGCTAAACGTGGCCTTACGGTTTTGTTACCTCAGGCTTTGCCTACCCCGTAAGGGATAGAGACGTGATATATGTATGTATGTGTGTAATTTTATACGGAGACTGGGCCAAATTTAGCACCGCTGAGAAGGTAGGTAAACATATCGACTAAACCTATTATAATAAACTAAACTAAATGTGCAAAGTGCAGTCGTCGTTTTCCACAGCTCAATACTGTCTTATCTCCCAAGCATATTATATAAGTCATTAGTAATTTCTTTGAAATTCTTTTTATATTTAATAGTTACCAAACGAAATTTTACTTGAAAACGAGTGCCCGGATTTTCATAATCTACTCTTTATTAGTAGTCTGAATAGTCCAATGAATCATAAATATGTACATGTATGAAATGTCACACTGATCGTGCGCAGCATTCAATACATTCACTCGATCAACTTACCAAATAAGTCTCGTTCATAGGTTAAACCCATTAAAATATCTGCGGATATTTAAATGTGCATCTATTAGATGCATTATATCTATAGATACGTGCACTTAAACAACGCGGACAGTGCTTTATTTATTTAGACTTATTTAACATTATTTAGACTTATTTAAGATTCTTTAGACTTATTTAAGACTATTACCGGGGAAATTACGGGCACAAGAGGCATTTCATCTTAGTCCTATAGGTTGGCAACGCATCTGCAATCCCTCCAGGGTTGCGGGTGTCTATGGGCAGTGGTGATCACTTACCATCAGGTGACCCACTTGCTCGTTTGCCTTCCTATTCATATAAAAAAAAAAAAAAAAAATTAGACTTATTTAACTAGCTGTTGCCCGCGACTCCGTCCGCGCAGAATCCGCTTATCGCTATCCCGCGGGAGCTATGCTGTTTTCTGGGATAAAAACTATCCTATGTCCGTCCCTGGGACTGAAACTAACTGTATACCAAATTTCAACTAATTATGTATGTATGCTTAATGTAACCGCGGCAATATAAGGTGTCAGTACGCCAATTTTACTTAATTACATGCTTAAGTTGTGGACTAAGCTGCAAAAGTTAGTATAGTTTTTTAACTATCACACGGGTCCTCTTTAATTTTCCGGGATTAAAAGTATCTAAAATATTGACCATTTATATAAGGTACCACCACGCAAAATTTTATTTAAATCGGTTGTACAGTTTTGGAGATTAGCGAACATAGACATAGGTAAATGAACACATCCATACATACATAGGTACATACAGAGAGACAGAAATCATTAACTCACTTAGGATTGCAACTGCGTTGCCAGCATAAAGGGCTAAGAAGGGATAGAAACCATTGCCAGTAATTCACCGATTGCCTTAGTCTCCACGTCGGACCACAACAGCGCAAGCACTGCTGCTTGGCGGTGTCATTTTATTTCATCGAGCTTTGAAAACCGTCTGAGGCTAACAGCAGTAGTCTATTAGACTTTTTTTTTACTAGCGTAAAGCCGTTCCTACTCTACTTCAAGTGCCAAAAGTTATTATTATTATTCTCCCTTAATGGCGGCCATCACCCCCGCCTACCTCACTTCACCGTCATATTTTGACACTTGATACTTGAAGTAGTAGCGCAGTAATGCTCATAGAACAGTTGGTTGCCGTTTCGTGCCGTAAGTGGCGCTGTCAATTTTTCCATAGTAATTAAGATGTTTATTCAACGCGTATCAGACGTTTTTTGTGTGAAAACTTACACTAGACTAGGCTCAGTGATAAGTGAGTCATTTGGCAACACATAATAAAATTATATTTTTATTATCTGGCAACACTAATCTATCTACTTTAGATTCAATGTGTATAGATGCGGGAATAGTTGAAACGCTCGGCGTCGTGAGCCACGTAAATAATTAGCGATAGCACTAATTAAACGCGGTGGGCCGGTGGCACGGAGTTAAACTCCGGTTAAATATTTCAGCAAGTCTGTTAAACATTCGAAATTCTTTTCTGGTCGTTCCGCTCATACTAATAATCAATATCAAAGAATTAGCCTCGCGATTCGACTCAGCAATGCTGCCAGCCTAAAGATTTCCTCTTCGTTAAAAAAAAAGAAAGATTTGTAATTGTGTCGGACAGAGACATCATTCAAACAGATGACGCTTATCGACAAAAATTCGCATAGTAACAAAGGTCACGTGACAGCTAGTAACAGGTAGAAAAATTCGAAAATTACCCACCTGCTATGGGTGGTGTAGGGGTATAGCACGCGTCACGGAATGACGAGGATTCGGGTTCAATTCCCGGCCATAGCTTTACTTTTCAAATTTTTCTGTGTTCTAATTTTCACTGACATTTAGAAATTTACCCTTACGAAGGCTTTTCATTTAAATTTAAGTTCTAAAAGTTAGGCCCTGCTTCACCATTCTGTAAAGTTCCAGTTATCTTAAGTGCCAGTTATCTATGAAGACGTGTCTGTCAACATAAAAAATAAACAACTTAATTAACAAACGACAAATAAGTGCCTGCTGTGTTGATTTTCAATGTAACACAAGAGGTAAACTTAACGAGGGTAGTCCACTATCAGATTTTTACATTGCTAAAAATATGTGGCAAGTGTGTGTTATCAGATTTCTACTGTTTTTTGTAGGTTCATAAACTAGTATTAGAATAAGTATAAATAGGCCGGTGATTAGCTGACGGCGGCATGGTGCGCCGACGCAGGCCGCAGCGGTAATGTCCATGCCGGACGAATTCGTAGGACCCTGCGCGGGTAGTTTGAATAAGGTTTTTTTTTAGTCTAATGCACTTTTGTTTTGCTAGCCTCGTTGAAAGCGTTATTTTTAGACATTCTATTTTTTTTCATTAGTTGCCAGTGTGCAGCACTCCAAAGAAAAACGAAAAAATCTTGTATCTATCAAAAACCATAACAACAATACCCTCCCAACACGACAATACTTACCTGCATTAACACACATATTGAAACAAAAGAAAGCTACAAACATAATAAATATATTATGTAGCTGTAAGGCTAGTTAAGGCGACGGCTAAAAACAACTGAATTTAATCTTTTGTTGCTGAATCATTTTGTTGACGGCTCAAATGAATACCATTTCAAAATTATTTAATTTAACAACTCTATCGAATTAGACAAAA
Source organism: Pandemis corylana (assembly GCA_949127965.1). NCBI lineage: Eukaryota > Metazoa > Arthropoda > Insecta > Lepidoptera > Tortricidae > Pandemis > Pandemis corylana. The sequence continues at coordinate 6,571,079 of OX421871.1, forward strand.
CTAAGAAAAACAAATTCTAAACGACACAGAAAAATCCGAAAAGTATAGCTATGGCCAGGAATTGAACCCGGATCCTCGTCATTCCGTGACGCGTGCTATACCCCTACACCACCCATAGCAGGTAAAACTAACAAAATTAACAAAATAATATTCGAATTATCGGAACCCAGCGCAGGGCTCGACTCAATACAGTAAGTTAAACAAATGTAACATTCGACTGCAAAACGTAGATTCTCTTAAACCAGCTAAAACATCCCATCTCCATAACAAATGCAGACCGAAAACACTCCTAAACCTAAAAAGATAGGCTGCAAAACCATTCGCAAGCCGAACTATATCACGGTTCCGATACGAGCCATTTAATTCTGTGTTATCTTTTACAGTACTAAAGCAGTTTTTCGTTTGGAACCAAGAAATGAACTTAAAGTATAAGATTAGATTAAAAGTCTGTGCTCGGCCTTATAAGGGTCCTACGAATGGTCGGCTTTCCAGCTGTTATGTGGCAATGCTGGCAACAGAACGCGGCGCGGTCCATATGTGAAAAATAATGAGATGCGTACAACTGGCCAGTGTTTTTGAATAAATTTAAAAAGCAATTTTATACGTCAGTCATAGGAAAAGTACTGGCAGTTTTGTTTAGAACAGAAAAGGGTCATTCAACCGAAAATTATGATATCAATAATTTCAGAACACCCGTTTTGCTAACGGTACTTTATTATTGCATTGTCTATAGATTTAGACACAATTTCAAATACACCATGCTAAAAGAAACGGAGAAAAGTGGTCTTATACTGTTCTGCGGTAGAAATCAACTCACGCATTTGTGATTTAAGTTTTACGGTAATAAATGGTAAGTATTAGTTAAACGGAAACCTATGCACCAGCTAAATGGTTTTCATTTTCCAGGCTAGGTGCCAAGATGCCAGATCACAACATTATCATTTTTCGTCTCTACCTATTTTGCGGACGGTCCAAAGACTCCACAGAGTTTCTTTTTCATTTTCTTTTGATTGCATAAAGTCATAGCTATGCAAGGATAGGTAGGTATATCAAATCCTTACTAAAATATAATTAGCTCATTGGAGCCTTAAGATTGTAGCGCTCTCATATCCATATATATTACGATAAAGATATAAAAACAAAACGTTCCACATTACAATTCCCGAGCCTTACAGTTTAATTATTATAATTCATATTTAAGGAACCGAAGCCTCTAATTAAGATCAGGCTGAATTTATTTTAAGTTTTTTCAATACCCATAAAACCTCAATTAGTGTTGCCAGCAGATTTAATTCCCTGATTAGGGCGCAGTATTTATTTTTCGGGCAACACTAAGCGATTGCGAATCAATTTTTCGTCAACGGCCACGACCATGGGCGGTGCTAATTATAATAATTCCTGATTTTTTGTGCTTTATCGTGACTTATTGTTCATTTTGTTACGAAAATTGCAATTGGAACAAATACATTCGTTTGTTTAACACTTTTCAGTCGTCTGGCTTTATTAAAGAACCTCATTGTACCGTGTCAAATTGTTTGTCTTAATTAATGTTTGATCACACATGGTTGCTTCGCATGACTTAGCACAAGGGTTACGATCCCATACAATCAGATTTTCTTGTAAGTGCTTACTCACATGGTTTAGACGGTCAATATTAATGTGTGATACGTGTATATCGCGGTTCATATCTCGAAGTATTGATGCGTATCGCAGCGAATTTTTGAAGTCCACGATCCTGTAGGTATTGACATACGAGTATCACCGTAAAAATTCGTGTAATCCATGCCGTTGACGTCTTCCTAAGTCATGGGCTGAGTTCGATCTACTTGCATCAAGTTTGTATCATATCCTCTCTCTAACTCTCACTCTAATGTTTAATAGGAGAGTGAGAGAGATTGACTTCGTATTTCGAAATTGGTAGTAAAACCTCTTGCGTGAATTTCCGCTTCTTAGGGTACCTACGCTTTTTTTTCATGGTTCGCACGGTTTGCGTTTTGCCACAGATAAGGGCGCGCTTTCCGTACAAGTGCAAGCAGACTAATCGTATAAGTTGAAATCATTTCACATTGTCACATTGCAAAGAGAGCGTGGTGTGAGATGTGAGTTTCAACCACAGAGCAAAAACAAAGAGGAGCTGGCCTAAGCAACTGCACAGTAAATAAATAGACCAGTATGGAAGCTAGGCATACTTTTTGAAATAAATACCTACGCTCCGTTAGAGCGTTAGGGTTGTCGATTTAATTTATATAAAATTGTAAAGATTTTTGTTTAGTTAGCGCTATAATACCAGCTAGTAACGCCTGTTTTAAAGTAACTAGCTACACTTAATTAAGAGTATTAGGGTTGGCACCCTTAATTTGTCTAAAAAAAAAGACAAACGTTTATTTGGTTTCTATGATGGACACGGCACTATAAAACTGTTTTTTTTCTAATTCTTTGTAAATTAATAAAGCTACTTTGCACTTTATATGTTGTCTCTGACAACAACATCGAAAAGATCCAATAGGTAATTAAAAAGTTAAAAATGGCGGCTACTTTTTTTCATTTCGTTAACAGATTCGATGTCGGAGATTAACCATATCCCCAGATATCGATTTTGAAAGCAATCGATCGAATAATTAAAAAGTTCAAAATGGCGGCTATTTTTTCTCATTCCGTCCACGGATTCGATGTCGGAGACCAACCGGATACCCAGATATCGATTTTGAAAACAATCGGTCGAATAACTAAAAAGTTCAAGATGGCGGCTACTTTTTCTCATTCCGTTAACGGATTCGATGTCTGAGACTAACCATATCCCCAGATATCGATTTTGAAAGCAATCGGTCGAATAATTAAAAAGTTCAAAATGGCGGCTACTTTTTCTCATTCTGTCCACGGATTCGATGTCGGAGACCAACCGGATACCCAGATATCGATTTTGAAAACAATCGGTCGAATAACTAAAAAGTTCAAGATGGCGGCTACTTTTTCTCATTCCGTTAACGGATTCGATGTCTGAGACTAACCATATCCCCAGATATCGATTTTGAAAGCAATCGGTCGAATAATTAAAAAGTTCAAAATGGCGGCTACTTTTTCTCATTCCGTCCACGGATTCGATGTCGGAGACCAACCGGATACCCAGATATCGATTTTGAAAACAATCGGTCGAATAACTAAAAAGTTCAAGATGGCGGCTACTTTTTCTCATTCCGTTAACGGATTCGATGTCTGAGACTAACCATATCCCCAGATATCGATTTTGAAAGCAATCTGTCAAATAATGAAAAGTTGTGGTATAGGTAAAGTACGTATCGGAATTTGGCAAGACATCCTTCAAATGCAGTCCTATATAATATAAAATAGTAGGTATATTATAGATGCAAGATGATACCGACGAAAGTCCGTAGTAGAATTTTCACCAAAAACGTGCTCCATAATATATGGCAACTACTTTATCATTTAAACAGCCTAACGTTTTATTTAACAGAAAAAGCATTTTATTTAATAATAATGTATTCTTATCTTTCAACATCAGCAGGGAGTTTAAAAGGCTCCGGTTGTGAAAAAGTCGAGTTCAAGCATAGCAGCCGTACACTGCGCAATACGCTCTTGGCATGTTTAACACGAAAAAGATCGCGGACCGTCTGGGCGCACGTAACAAACAACCGCTCGACTCAACGCGGCACTCGCGACTGACGGCACCTCGAGATCCCCTGAGGGGCCGTGTAAAGCGCGCGCCTGTGTGCGTGTTTCGTTTCAACCGATTTGTTCGTAGTTTCCTTACTGCTTTAGCTTATATATATACTGTGGCAACTGTGCACTGTGATTTTCAACTAGGTCCTGACGTCATCATTGTGGGCGGGGCTTAGTCAGTATGTTGTCAGCGTTCGTCAGGTGCACATGTATCGAGACTCGCATTATCGGTGTGTTTTCGCGGTTTTAAGAAGAAAAGGATGAAAGTGTTGTGTTTTATCGTGTTAAAGTTATTCAGACAGACGTTCTGATGCTATGAATGGTATCACATTTCATTTGTAAGTAATTTTATACGTAATTATTAAAATAGTTCTAGAAAATTTTCGGCTTTCAAGTATAAATTATACTTCTCGACACTAGATGGCGTAACTTTTGTGAATTAAAAATATAAGTACGTAAAGTTCCGCATTAGTATATTGTAATAATTATACGTGTATACTGAAAACTAAAGTATACATTTAGTCCTAAATACTTTTTAGTCGCCAAAACAGTACTTTAGTAGTTTTATAAATATATTGTGAACAGGCCGCCATCTATCGTCAATTAGAACAACTATTTTCAACGTCAAAAATATCCAGAGCCGTAATTAGAATCAAATAATTTTACCGAATAACGCACGGCTATGGTCAGTAATGAAATAACAATACATTTTAATAGCAAATATTTTGAAGTAACAAAGTTCTGAGTTGTATACATATTATTCTCCGTGACTGTTCATGAATTGAAAGAGCTTAGAATATTAAATAAACATTTTATCCATATTAACATACTTGGCATTGTTAATTTTTTTTAAGCTGTGCTTTAAACACCTTTATTTGATAAAATGGACTATTTCAAGCAACTAATTTGAATAATATGCCTTTATTTTCGCTTAATTGAATTTTGTAAATAAAATTATGTTCGTTATAATAATTTGTCTATTATTTTACAGAAGTACAATATGCATCTAAATCAGTAAAAATGGTTACCCTTATTTTATTCATTTATTACACAAACTTTTTGAAACTCAAAGTTCTGAGTACGTCCCATTACTTTTACACTAATTGACATCTAGTGTGAGATAGCTGAACTAGGTAGGCGAGTGGTTTTGCTACTAACCGACGGATGGAAAATTGAAAAGTGGGCGGAGTTCCACAACCCCTCACCCCGCAAAATGTCACGCGATGTTTCATAGGGAAATCTTATTACCACACCTCCTCTTTGTTTTTGCTCTATGGTTTCAACTAACGCGTTTGGTTAGGTTAGGTTACATTCGGAACTCAGTTTCCCTATTCTTTGGAAATGCACCATTTCTTGTTGAAGACAGGTTGCGAGTGAAAATCGCCCACTTTTGCTAAGTTTGCTAATTCAGCCATTCGCTTATTAAGTAGGTAGGTACATTATGAAACGGCCGGGCCACTACGACAGAGCTGCCGTAGCCAGGCCGCAGCTTTCGCGGAGCCTAGTTATACATTATTCGCTATCGTCACAAACACCGCTACCGCGTTTCTGAGGGCAGTATTTATGCTAAAAGGCGCGCCGCTCGCCCCTTAATAAACAAATGACGCGCGCGCCGATTTAAGACCTCTGCGCGCAATTATTTCACTGTACAGACGCGCACTGGCTGGTAGGCGGCTTTTTCACTTTATTCGAATTTTAAGTAGCGAAACATTGGCGGTAATAGCCGTTGAAGGTTTGAAATAGCCGACGCTTTGTTTTTGAGTACGAGTCGGGTATCGTAAAATATTCTGAAAGGTAAGGCTTTCTAGCGTAGCTTAGGTTTGAAGAGTAGGAAGTAGATTAAAAAACCTGCTATGGGTGGTGTAGGGGTAGTATAGCACGCGTCACGGAATGACGAGGATCCGGGTTCGATTCCCGGCCATAGCTTTACTTTCGGATTTTTCTATGTGTTCTAATTTTCACTGACATTTAGAAATTTGATTAAAAAATAAGTAGGTACTTAGTCAAATTTTTGCACACAAATTGTTAGATAGTCAAGCCGTTTGTGGAAAAGAGTGGTAATCAAATTAAAAAATTGTTCTCGCTTTGCTGTCTGTAAGGATTTTTTACAAGAAACCCTTTAAGCAATTACCAGATACTTTATTCCGCTGGAGGTTCCTTTTAAACGTAAACTTAATAAAATATGACTCGCTCCGTAGCTCCTCCATCACCGGTGCATCAAAATGAACTTATTTGTCAAACTTAGATGACAGACTTGCGATAACGGACACAGGAAATTGAAATCTGTATCACTGGCCGAAAATCGGGCGGCCATGTTGGATGCTAATCGTCGCGCTCGCGCGCCACGATTTGAATATGGAACTCTTTATTCGTAAATGGCTTTTTAGTTTTTTTGTCTGTTTTTAGTGGCCAGTTTGATGGATAGGTGTTCGGGAGGAAATGAGTGTCGTTTTTAAAAATGCCACTGCACTTGGATAAAATCTTGAATAATACTTGTAAAAATAAAAACAAGCGTTAAGAAAACAGTCTCTACATTAAATTTGTTTATTTGTTAGTAGTTCTAAATCGATTTAGTTTTTATTTGCTTCAGACTATCGTGAAATTTGCCTAAATCGTAATCGTAACTAGGTCAGTAATGTTTTCACCTACTAACCAGTGCTTCTAGTTTCTAAATGTATTTGACAGTTACCGTGTTCTGAATAAACATAAATGAAAAATAATGTTGGTAGGATCTAGATCTAGATCAAGTAGGTACAACAGTTGCATCGAGCATCACTCCGTCCAAACTATTCTCATCCCCAATAGTGTACTTTTCGTTGATTTTATACAAAACACGGCAACTGTCAAATTCTCCCTACTGACCCATTTGGATTGATGACACTTTATAGTCAATAATAAATTTTCTCTAACCTCTTGGCTATACGGTCGACAACACACTATTTCAAGCTAGAAGCTCTAAACATTCTCATTAAATTTCACAGAAACGCCAAAATGTCAAACATCTCAATCCCAACCTTTTTAGCGTCACGATATTAATATTAAACGTAATAAATCGGAATCGGTAAATGCTTTAAATTAGTAGTTTCCATTATAAATCTATTGCTACAATGCTGATGCATAACATGGGATGCGCAAGCGCAGGCGGCTCCTACGCTCGCCCACACTGCGGCGGCCATGATTTTGAAATTCTGTTACACTGTAAAACAAGACGGTACAGGTGAAATAAATTTGTAGCATCGTAGACAAAGATGATCAATCTTGCCAATCCTGTCGCCAAGCAGCAGTGTTTGCACTGCTGTGTTCCGGCGTGGAGTCAGCCGGTAAAATTACTGGCACACATGAGGTTTACTATCTAGCCCTTTAAGCTGGCAACGCATCTGAAACCCTGTAGTATTGCGGGTTTCCATGGGTGGTGGTGCTCCACCATCAGGTGGGGTTTGCCTTCCTTGTATAAAAAATGAGGTTTTTCGGTAAATTTATTATTTTTAATTTTAATTTTAATTCTATCTTTGTCTCTCTACATAATTAATGTATTGTAAAGACTACCTTCCGGCTGTCTGTGGTATTAATTTGTTGCTCGTACGTTTAATTTCTTGTGTTTTATGTACAATAAAGAGTTATACATACATACATACATACAATTTTCATTAGTTTTAAGTGCAAGTGCCATACAAATATTATTATTGCTGTTGTTATAATAATAAGTTTTAGTTTTAAGATTATTTTATAATAAATTGCTGTGCCCTTACTGGTTAAATGTTTGAAACTATATACATAATAACATCTTTGTGACAACATTTTAATGCAATAAATAGTTTGAGTTTGAGTTTGAGTTTGAGTAAAGGAAAACATCCTGAGGAATACTTGCATGAGTATAGTCAGCTGCAGAGAAAAAGTATTCCCTGGGTAGGTACACTCTATGAGGGGTACCTTTTTCTCTGCAGCTGACTCTATAAGTCAATTTACAGTACCCGACCTAGAGATGACGCACCGGTCTTCTCGGCTAATTTCGGCTTTGTAGAGCGTTGTCTCGCTCTAACTTACGTGACTCCAATTGACTCTTTCCAAAGACCGAAGTGGAATCTTTATGGCCGGGTACTGTAATGGTAGTATGTGAAACTCCCAATCCGCAATGGGCCCGCGTGGGAACTTTAGCCCAAGCCCTCTCATTCCGAGAAGCCTCTCCCCAACAGTGGTACGTATACTGGAAAGTGGAGATGGAGACGAACGCCAAGTGTGATGAAAGACTCAGAGAAGTAGTCTGTCTTTTTTTGTAGCGAAGAGGAAATCTTTATGGATGCCCCAGGCACGGGGATGTCTAGGTATGTGAGCCTCCCCCCGTAGGGGTATATGCAAACTAAAACCTCCCCGGCTTCGCTCTCAATCCGGTGTGATTGGGACGCAGTGGCATGCCACAAGGATTTCACCACAAACGCCCCCCAGTGGCCCCAGCTTCCGCCAGGACCATGCCAAGTAGGGGAGGGCCCGTACGCAGGGCCCGTCTTCCCTTAGACCAGTGTTTCATCGTGTTCATTTTGACAGTTCTTGTATGAATGTGACAGCTAGCTGATTCCGATGCCAATTGTCAGCCCATACATGAACTGTCAAAATGAACACGATGGCGATTGCAAGAGAGTTAAGTAATAAGCGTACTGGTTGGTAATGAAGTTGTCTGTCCTCCTCAAACCCTGAACGAACTCACCCGAGCGGCCGCTCACGATTTTTCCGACCAATCAACAAGCCGATCGGAATGAAACAATCGTAAACGATATTTCAACCTAACCTTACTCTATCGCGGACTCAGATACCTAATGAATTGTGAAATGCTTCGGTAGTCGGCAAATGTCGGAGTCAGAGTCAATTAATTGTAAAATTTGATATCTTGCTCAGCTTTGTTATGTTGAAAGTTGAAGCGTGATTAACATTCAAATTGTGAGCATTTTTGATGCAGAAAAACTTTGCGAAATACCTAATGAAGTGTGTTAATCGGAACTAACCCAAGATGGAAATTTGATATCTGAAGTGCAAAATATCTATTCGTAGTAATAAATAGAGACGGCATCATCGATATCTGTCACCTTAGGTATCACAGAAACTTTACAGGGAGTGGTGAGACGGGCCCCAAAAATCTTCTGTTTCTGAAACAAAACCCCATCGTCTGTAGGACGTACAGGCAGAACACCAAGTAGCAGGAATCAAAGTTCATGAAATAAAAAGCATCACTCACGTCAAACTCACGTAGTACTGCTCGACATGTTTCTGAGTAATAATCCGTAGTCCTTCTTCCCAAAGCGTTTACCATGTATACCATGCAGAACAGCCGATATCTTTTACAGCTCTTTAATTCCCTAGTTCTCCGAAGTACGATTCGTCATGGACCTTTTGGCTCAACCCTAGTTTTCGCCATGGTCTCTAAATCTCGTAATCTGGTAGGTACGTCAACTCGGAAACAATAAATGTGCAACTATTCGGAAATCCTTGTCTCAAAACCCCCGCATCCGAACCTCCTTGACCACAGATGCGACAAGTCCGAAAAACAAACGCAAGGTTCATGCACCCCCACACACAGCGCCATCTCTCGGGCGGGGCGCGTCACGAGGCGTGACGTCACCGCCGCGGGCGCACGCTGATTGAGCGATGAACTTTGCGCGTCGATTTGCCGTATTATTATTAGGTTGGCGGGATGATCCATTCAGATTTTCTGGTAAAGGATGATTTGTATTTGATCAATATAAATAATTATACTTATTTATGATTCATAATTATTTCCCATTCTGAAATAGCATTTTTTTATTTATATTTAGTTGTTGAATGTAGAGCTTCATTTTGATTGAGTTTTTTTAAAGCAACGTAGAGATGGGGATTACATTGTTGTTATAAGGTATCAGAAATGCTCATCAGAAAGGCTCATGAATGTAATCATTATTATGCTTTCTTTTTAGAGTGACGATCGAAGTTATAACAAAGCGCGGTATTGACAAAAGATAAAAATCCGAATCCGAACCTGTGTCCACACACAGCTGCTATGAAGGTTGTTCAGAAATAATAAAAATTATAAATTATTAAAAAGGCACCCACTAAAACATTTCCAATCCTTACTTACTAACCCACAAGTATACATAATACACACTGTTACACAAAATAATGCAAAAACTAACTTTACATATCTAAAAATTAATTCAAAATACTTCAACAATGTTTCCATACATATTAGTCGATGTTCAAAGTTTACGCTGACAAAGGGGTGACTTCATTTTGAAACCAATAAGTAGGTACCTATTACAATTAGTATACGACCGAAACGTGTATTTTTGGCAAAACAGAAACCGAAAGTTCGGTTTTGATTATAGTTTTGGCCAGAACCGAACCTTTTATAAATGTTATTAAAATTATGTGGCTTTCACTATATGGATATTTTAAACTCACTCTTTGTCGGTCTCTCGCTTAATGCTCCTCTCATTTACTCAAAGGTTAACTGGTAGAGATCCCTTATAGGGATAAGTTCGCCTTTGTGCATATATTTAAGGTCTTTTTTTGTGATTTGTCTCTACTTCTCTATATTTGTACAATAAAGCATTTACTTACTTACTTACTTACTTACTAAAACGTTGAATAAAATCTCAGTGGACCGTTTTGTCCAGATATTATGAGTAATTATACTTCTCGCCAGTCCAATATTACAAGGTTCTCGTTTCACTTTCTTCGGATTTAAATTTCAACATTATCATAGTGATACTGGGTCTAAATTAAACTACCCTTAAAAGAGAACATTTAATATGATAGTGCGAGATTCTAAGTTTCGGCGCGGCCGAAAGGTTCGGCTGTTTTTTGGCCGAAACCGAAACTTGGTCCGAAACATGATTTTTAGGCCGAAACCGACATCAAACTCACTCTATCACTAGCGGAAATATTCTGACAAAAATCTAAGACACGTTCGTATATTTAATTAGTTACCTATGTGTTATGTAATTAGCTGTTCACGACAAGACCAACTTTATTTATGGGAAAAGCGTGGACTACCTACAAAGGTTACCACGGTAAAGCACGGTTTATTCCTACTTTGGCTGTTCGGCCCTTTTTCCAAGCTCATGTTATTTTTTTAAAACGAAGCGCCGTAGACATCAGCCTGTGCATCGCGGCCGTTACAGCTTCGTCCGAGTACTTATTAATAACGTGAAGAAAGCACAAAATCTGATCGCAGCCGTACTGTGGGAGTGCTTGGCTGCGTACGGTGGGCAAAAGGAAATATTCGCCAGGATGTACTCTGCGAATAGACGGGCGTCCAATCAGTCGGGTATTTTTTTTTATTTTGTGCAAAAAAAGGGAAGTATTTATCACCTAATAATTATTTTGAACAATCATTACATTATAAAAGGGATTCATGAAAATGAGTAAAAGTACAGATAATAGTAAGTATTACGTTTAAAAACATTAATTGGTCTAATTTCCCTATAGTTTGTTTACATAACTTACCGCTATATTTTTTGAAGTGTGTTATCCTATAACAACAAATGACTTAATTTCAAATATGTCGGCCATATCATGCTAGACGTGGCCTTAAGGTTTTGTTACCTTAGGCTCTGTCTACCCCGTAAGGGATAAAGACGTGATATATGTAGGTATGTATGTATGTCGGCCATACTCAATGCGTTGAGCTTATGTTGTAAAATAAATCACACTTTCACTGATTAAACCTGTAAAACAAACTTTAATTTTATTGCAAACTATGTGTGTGAAAACATTTTGTCAACCTCAATTTAAATATCTGAAAAAGTTTTATAGCGATGTCGCGAGTCTCTGTAACTCAATCTTTTAAACATGTACGGTTAAGTGCAAAAATAAGTATCGATACGAACTTCTCAAAAATATGTCCCACGACCTTATTAACTACGCCGGTGTAAGAGCGTATGGTACTTATTTTTGAAACTTTGACAAGATACATTTATTATTACACTTGACTGTACCTACTGAAATGTTCCGTTCTGGATCTCGCGATTTTTGATCTTAAATGTTATTTTATATAGCATACAATACATTTATCTCATTCACACGCAGTTCCCAAAAAAAAAACAAAAGGAGTCATTAATTATTGCAAACACTGGATGCATCTGTGTCGACCACCGTACGCTTTAAACAAACACTCTATATCGTAGTACCGACATCTCTGTTAAACCTACACTAAGCCTGGATTTATTTATAAAAATACACGCTCAATACCTTATTGAATAACCCACGCCGACATGCGATCGCGCGATAACACGTCTTGACGTAAATTAATTTTTGTATGGTAAATTAATGTAATTATTCGAACATTTTGCGAAACGGGACCCTTTCGGTCTTGAGAAAGTTTGCACCCGCCGTGAGACTTTAGTATTTTGGCTGATTTTTCATTTTATTTTTGTGTTTTTATTTACGTAAGTTCAGCACAATTTTACCGTTTGTACTTTATTTATTTATACTTTGTCAACAGACAACGTTTAACTTTTTGCCTAGATCCTTAATGAATTTTGTTTCGTTTTGTTCCATTTAATCAGAATACATTTTTGAAGTTCGAAATCACCCGCGCAAACTTTAGTTTTTATTAATACTGGCAATCTAATGTGGCCAAGGAAAAATATTGCACTGGCAACTTATAAAAAATATGAGTCTATGCTGCTGCGAGGCATAAAAGCTTGATGCTAGCGCCACACGTCTTTTGACAGAAAAAAAACAATCCTACATATATGTCAACGCAAACAAAACTATGTCAAAATTTGTTGTAAATTTCTCGTAACAAACATTTATAAAAAATCAAGCAAAATTTCATGTGCAGGAACCCATGTGCCCCTTTTATTTCCAATTTCAGTGAAAACATTTCATGATGGCTGAAAAGTGAGTTAATTTTATGTTTATTAAAAACATAGGATTGTTGATGTCAACACGCCTAGCTTATCTAAAAAGTGAATTTCTCGGTTTATAATTGGCATGTATTAATTGTTTTGTAAACAAAATCATTACAAAACGTCTCTATTCGGCTTTATTGCAGATTTTGCTGCGTAAAATATGATGTAAGGTCATATTCTTTTAATTATTTTGTTGCTATCAGTTCCGTATTAGTTCCGCGTTTCGTTACAATGGTGTTTGCGAATTGTATTGTAGACTATGAATGTCAAGTGCGATTCATTGTTAAGGCAAGATATCCCCCAGAAAGCCACAAATTGTTAGTGTTAACTTTGAACTGAGACATGTCATTTAAATAGGTCACTAGTGGAGCTTGTGAACTTGTATTTTCTTCACACAAATGAAACTTCTAAAAGGGACCTTGAAACTTAGTATTGATCTTAGTATTTATGGTCTGGTTATAATTTACTAAGATTTTGATATCTAAGGTATGCATCCTACTGGAGATAAATAATAATAATCTTTGAAAAAATTACAAAAAAGAAGTTTTATTCACCACAATTTATTTCGTTAGTCCATAACCTATTTGCAGTCATTCAATGCCATGTTCAAAGTAAATAAATGTAGTCTTTCACTTAAATTTAGACAATTAGTTTGTTCACAATGAACACCAAAATTGATAGAGCTATTTGTTGTTTGCACTTTTTGTTGGCCTTAGGGTAAACAAATTACATATTACAAATCCTTATTTCCCAGATCTGATGAGAAACCAGCAAGCGAGAGCAGCACTCCACTCGAAGACAAGTCTGCCGGGAACTGGTGGGACTCATGGCTGACATCGGCCAAAACTAAGGTATGTTTTGACCACCTTAGCAGTGAGTGACTATGAGGCTTGAGGTTTCCAGAGGCCTAATTGTCTAACGGAGTCTCATCTCTGGAACATTTTACAATATAAATCAATGCCACCGAAAGTCACATAAGTGCCATGCTTCAATTTCGTTTTTATTAGGGGGTCCTAAAATAATTGAGTACTGTAAACTGGGGCAACTTTGATTTACAGGGTGACTTTAAAAAGTAGTTGTAATAAAGACAAAATCATTCATTTTTGTTTACGTTTACTGCTTCTAATCGATGTTTTCATCGATTGCCTTTGCATCAACATGCCAAATATTAACCGCATATGGACAATACATATCCGTTTTATAGTAATTTGAAAATGATCAAAGTGGGCCCAAAATTACAAAGTCACCCCAGTTAATGGTGTGATTTCCTAGGAGTTTGTGACTGAAAAAGGTGAAAAAGTACTTTGACTTTGTAGTTACTGTAACATGCAATAGTTAGGGTGACAGCAACCAATAACGTGCAATAACCTCTTATTTAACAAAAACTAAGGGATAGTAATTAATTTTACAACTGTTGTATCGTGTCACATCAAAGAAATTTTAATAAATACTATGAAACTAACGCAGATACAATTGCTGTGCTGGAATCTGAAGGATTATGTATAATTAAATGCAGTTGTGCAAATAAATATCCACCCAATGTCTGCTTTTAGTAGTTATAATGTAGCCAATTTTAACCAATACAATGTCATACTTATGGATGCTTATAATTATATTACAATATTAAACATATTGGAATCTTATTAGTGGTTAAGTTGACTTGAGAGCTAAATTTCTTGCAACGCATTCTTCTTGGCAATGATGCAGTATTTCCAAAGAGCCTATTAAGCTAATTGTAATATACATATTTTATTTCGTTTTGATTAGAGTGATTGCAATTGAGGACTTCCGAAAACTTCTTGATTGGTTATCCGTTCGAGCACACCTTCAACAATGTATTGGGTTGAAACATGTTGAATCTCAACGACGGTACAATTTTTTGCGTGACCCCGTATTATTTTAATAAGTTTGTCTGTGTGTCACCACACAGTAACTAGTTAGCTATTATGTCAAAAACTGGACTCAATCTGAAATATACTTGATTTACCAATATTAAGAAGTAAAGCTTGACAGGTTGTAGGGGGTAATCTCTATCTAGTAAACACACACGCACACACGCACACACGCACACACGCACACACGCACACACGCACACACGCACACACGCACACACACACACACACACACACACAAATCACGTCTTTATCCCTTACGGGGTAGACAGAGCCTAAGGTAACAGGTACCTACCTACAGGCCACATTTAGCAAGATTGTGGGCGTATAGGTGGAAAATCGAATCAAAATAGTGATGGGTTGCTAGCCTCATCGCCTATAACATGATTCCTATTATAATCGCCCATTCTCTCGATGGGAACAGATTAGATTGGAAAATTATTTTACCTTCCGAAAGCCACATTTTTTGTGAGTGTCACAGGTTATAATGGGCTATATTTAATTCTGCGCGGACGAAGTAGCGAGCAGAAGCTAGTAGTATTAGGTATTGATGCAGATGATACCCATATGTCAATGAAATCTCTCTAATACAAGAAGCATCTCGTGATGTCTCCTTTTATGTAGACCGACGTGAATGAGACGCAAATAGTAATATAGATATTTTGTTGCGTTATCAGTTATCACGAATATTCAGTGAACTTTCAATGATACGGTAATGTTGTTGAGATAAAAAAAATCTAGGGCTAGTCAATAAATATTCAGTTGGTTTAGATCAAATGAGATTATGTGGAAATAAGCAGCCAGATTTAATAGTAAATAATGTATATTAAAACATAAACATAAAAATAGCCCTCGAAGTGTGGACACACCACAGTCTCTAAATCAACAAAACAATTGTTCATGTCATGTCTAAGCACAACATTTTGTGTTGCTTAGACAACCGTTTGAACAATAACATACATGTAAATAGATTGCATTATCAGCCAGTATATTATCAGGCACTATACAGCCTCTAATAAGATCAGTATCGCAGGTTACGAAACTGTTTATACGAGCGTTTAAAAGATTTTTCTGGAATATTTCAGGAGGTGTTTTGGTTCAAAATCTAATTATATTGCCGTGCAGACGCGTTCATCCCTTACAGGCATATAAGCAGTGCTTGTAAGCATACGTAAATGTGCCCGACACGCTTCGTACCAATACGGATTTTGTTGGCAATATGCCTACCCTCTGTTAAAATCCACTGCACGCCCCTGTTGCCGTGTGTACATAGGTACATAAGTACATCACGTCTTTATCCTTTACGAGGTAGACAATGCCTAAGGTAACAAAACGCCAAATGTATAGACCACAGCAACTCTTCAACTACGACGGAAGTTTGTGTCAAATTTCATAGCTCCAAACTACGTACATTATGTATAGCACTTTATCCCTTACGGGGTAGACAGAGCCTAAGGTAACAAGACCTAAAGGCCACGTTTAGCATGATTGTGGGCGTATGGATGGAAAGGGGAATCAAAATAGTGATGGGTTGCTAGCATCGCTTATAACATGATTTCTAAGATTATTGCCCATTCTATCGATGGGCTTTTACCATCTGCGCGGGAAGCGAAGCTTGGAAGTTCATATAATATTCCAGAAAGTCTGTTATCCCTTTAAAATGTCATGAGGTCGATCAATACGTGTGAGACTAGAAATTTGGCATATCGCCAATCCCCAAGGCTTCTATAAAACTTTGCGAAGGAAGTTACGGCAGTTAAACCCAGTAAGTGATCTACAAACACGCAATCGTTTATTAAATTGGCGCGATCTTAATATTGGGGGCGAAAGCGGGCATTGTTTTTGGATTACTTACTGTATTTAAACTGTTCCATGCTGGTCGGGAGCGAAGAAAAAAACAGAACGTACCAGGTGGTCCTCTTCCGCGCGGTTGGTAAAAGCCCATCGCGGGAATGGGCGACAATCATAGGATGCATGTTATAGGCGATGCGGCAACCCATCGCTATTTTGATACTCCTTTTCAACTATACGCCGATAACTATGCTAAACGTGGCCTTTAGGTCTTATCTTAGGCACTGTCTACCCCGTAAGGGATAAAACGTGATTTATGTATGTATTTAATTTAAACTGTGGTTATGGTAAACTGTTGAAGAAACTGAATCACGTACGTCTACCTCTGTGGAACCATTTCTCATACGATTTTTCGATAATTTCTTTGGCGGGTGTATGGTAAGTCTTTATTACATTTGCAGTGAAGAGGTTCCACAGTGATAAATGATTCAGTTTCTTCACTGTACCTACCCAGTAAAATTACGTTGTATTAAAATGGGCGACTTTATCTTAATTATTATCTTTATGTTTATGTTTTTATAGCGAGCAATTCCAATTTAGTTCTCGATTATTATCAAATGATAAATTTAATCATTCTTTTGTTTATCTTACACAATTACAAGTAGCTCAGCAGCACTTAATGAGTTGCCTGAGGCTTATGGCACTATACTTTTAAATGTTCTTCCATGCTGGTCTGGGAGTAAAGAAAAAACATAAAATGTACCAGTTGCTTCTCTTCCCGCGCAGATAGTAAAAGCCCATCGCGGGATTTGGCGAAAATCTTAGGAATCATGTTATTTCCCCTTTCCATCTGTACGCCCACAATCATGCTTAACGTGGCTAGGTCTTGTTACCTTAAGCTCTGTCTACC
Organism: Pandemis corylana; assembly: GCA_949127965.1. Taxonomy (NCBI): domain Eukaryota; kingdom Metazoa; phylum Arthropoda; class Insecta; order Lepidoptera; family Tortricidae; genus Pandemis; species Pandemis corylana. The sequence goes on from OX421871.1 coordinate 6,588,232, forward strand.
CCGTATGGGATAAAGACGTGATTCATGTTTTATTTCATAACTAGCTTCTGCCCGCGACTTCGTCTGCGTAGAATTATACATAAAAATTTTCCTCTTGAATCACTCTATCTATTAAAAAAAACCGCATCAAAATCCGTTGTGTAGTTTTGAAGATATAAGCATATAAAGTGACATAGGGACACAGGGATATAGGGTCAGAGAAAGCGACTTTGTTTTATACTATGTAGTGATGAAGAGAAAATAAATAATATTTATTAATGTTGAATAACGTTCAGATATTGACAGTAAGTAAGTAAATGCTTTATTGTACAAATATAAAGAAAAAACAGATATTATAATATTAATATAAAATATGCAACAAAGTAACATCACAAATCAAACAAGTGATGCATCAAAGTACCTATCAGTAACATCGATATATTTTTTATCGATAAAACATTCTGCTACATCACTTAAGTAAAGGTGCCCCGAGTATGCTCAGTACAGGTATGCTCATGTCATGAGGAATGTTTAGCTATATAATTGGCATTGTTCATTTTTTTTAGTATGCTCCAATTCGAAAACCATTTCGAGGAAAACCATCAATTATCTGATTTATCTTGTCCGATTTCAAAAATACTTTATGATTGCAGATATTTTTGTAAAAGTACTTTGAACCTTTGTTTGACCGAACGACCGGGTTTTAGACAGAATCCAGTATCGAATGTTTGCCATAAAAATGAAAAAAAGTTTGGCTACGGCAACTGTCACACTGTGTCACTGTCAAATCTACAAAACCATAGACAAAGCCGTTTTTTTATAGCCTGCCGAACGAAGGCAATTGGGATTCTGTCTAAATTCACGAATTATCAAACAGCGAAAAAATATTTATTATTAATTAACAAAGCTACGTAAAAGCATAATATTCAAATTAGTTGCTTGAAATAGTCCATTTTATCAAATAAAGGTGTTAAAAGCACAGCTTAAAAAAATGAACAATGCCAATTGGTCAAAGTTTCGTGTCTATTAGCTGAAATCCCTACTAGTATTATAAATGCGAAAGTACTCTGTGTGTCTGTCTGTTACGATTGCACGCCTATACCGATTTTAATAAAATTTGGCACAGATATAGTTTCAGACCCTGGGGAGGACATGGAATAGTTTTTACTCCGGAAAATCGCATACTTCCCGCGGGACAGCGACAAGCAAATTCTATGCAGACGGAGTCGCGGGAAACCATTGATGGAAGTGTCGAGTCACAAAAAATTAAATATAAAGTGCTTTTTATCGTTGTTTCAGTCTGCTGAAGTATATTCTATGGTGAAGAAGGACCTGGATGAGATCGGTACAGCGGTGAAGAGTGAAGCCAGCCATGTCTTCACAAGCACCTCCACAGTCATCGGGAAGACCCTTAAGGTACACCCAGTAGAAAAAACCGAGTAACATGCCATACTACGAGTACTGTAGTATAAGTCCCAGTGGCGCGGTGTCCATAGAACTCGATTCCCACTGGCTTACCTATTTTAAGGCAGTTGGGCATTTTTATTGTGCAGAGTTAGAGGAAAAGGCTAGGTAAATTCCCTTGGCTTGCCTTCTGATATACTGGATGCCATGCCATTGATAGGTCCTATACATACTGAATTACACTTTAGCTTTCTTCCATGCTGGTCTAGGAGTAAAGAAAAAACATAGAATTTACCAGTTGCTTCTCTTCCCGCGCAGATGGTAAAAGCCCATCGAGGGAACGGGCGAAAGTCTAGGAATCTTAGGTCTGCTCGTTTGTCCCCTCATAAAAAAAAAACATTTGTTATAGGCGATGCGGCTAGCAACCCATCACTATTTTGATTTCCCTTTCCACCTTTACGCCCTTAATCATGCTAATCGTGGCCTTAAGGTTTTGTTACCTTAGGCTCTGTCTACCCCGTCTTCCCAAACCTGCATTGCACAGGTGCCGCGAAGAGGGAACCCCATCCCGGGGTGGTCGTGGGGCGTCGCGGTGACACCGAATGCTCCCGTAACGCCTCACATACGACTGCATAGGGAATCCGTGTGGTTTTTAGTGGGTATGCCTGCCGTCGCGGGAGAGCCCCACATACCCCCGGTAACCCCCGGTAAATGTAAAATTGTATTTTGTTACAGTTGGACGAACCGGAGTCGCCAGCAAATGTGATGAAGAAGAGCCTTAGCAGCTTCATAGGTAAGAAATCAGTAGGTTTGTCTAACGTGTGTACTGCGCAGTCGTGATCACCATTTATCTCTGTCTAATTGCGTGAGATAAGAGTAAAAAGAGACAGTTAATGCAATTACGAGCGCATAAAAAATATTTTGTGTTCTACAGGCGTTTCTCACGAAATGATTTTTGATTTAGGAAAAAAAAATGAAATTGTGATAATTGTTGAATCCAGGTCAAGTCAGCACAGTTCTGAACCCCGAGCCTGATGATGAGGACGACACCGAGGTCATACTGTCTTCAGGAGACACCACAATGCTGTCCACATACAAGGTAAACGGGAATTGCTATGCGAGATCTAATCACAAATGGGATTCGTAGAAAAACTAAGGTAACCGACGTATCGCATCGAATAGGGAATATGTATTAAAAAAAAGAATTATCACATTAACGATATATGAAAATATGGTATAGGAGATGACAATAAGTTAAATTAAAAGTAATGTCGGTCAATAAAATGATGATGTAAACAAGTACCAAGTGAGCTCGTTACTATTTAATTACTATTTAATTTCTTAAATTACAAAGAATTCCATAAAAACACAATTCTTAGTGCACTAGAACATCAAGCTATATACCTGTGTTAGTTCATTTGCTAAGAAACGCTTGCTAAATAACTGCACATAGAAGAAATCACTTGTTGAGCATATCGGTAAGCAACACATTTTGACCGTTAGCACTTAATTATATTTGAAAACAAATAATTTAACGGAGCTAAATTATTATTTGGAGTCAATTAGACGGTGTCCACTAACAGCTGATGTTGACACTGACAGTTTAACTGACATAAAACAACAAGGGTTGCCAGGAGAAGGAAAATCGTTCAGGAATTAAGCGATTGATCGACTAATCCTTAATTAATGATAAATCGACTAGGAAATAAAACGATTTACCATTTCATATTCAGAAAAGTAATTATACAATAATGGAGTTAAGTAATAAACGCGCAGGTACGCACGGTAACCGCAATAGTGCGGTTGCTTGCGCAATATGTAAACGGACAGCAAATCCAAGAAAATGTGCATTATGCTCCGGATGCAACTTAACACTACACTTTGACTGCGAGGGCTATTCGGAAAAGCTATATAAAATTATGGATCCCCAAAAACGGCAGAATTGGAGATGCAAGACATGTATTCGGAAAAATAATTCAGCTCGTAGGTCGAATGTATTTAATAAAACGCAAGCTCCTGTAAAAGAGTTATCGGAAGCAACTGTCTCGGCAAATAACTCATTCGAATCGCTTCCTCACGATGACGACGGTGGCGATACAATCTTGGAAACGTCTACCCTAAGCAGAAGCTGCCCAGACTTAAGAGGCTTAACGGAAGAAGCACTTGAGGCCTACAAAAATAAAATTACGGCCTTAGAAATAAGACTACAATCGGCGGAAAACGAAATACAGGATCTAGTCTCTGAAAATTGCACATTAAAGAAACAATTAGAGGAAAACGACCGAATCATTAAACGATTAACTCAGTTCTGTACGTCCACACCTACGCCACATAAAACGAAAATCCATCGGAAAAACTTGAAAACAACCATATCTAGCCCCAGCCAGCCGTTAAGGGTTGAAAATGAAGCCACAGACAAGGCAACAAGGGAACCAGCTTCCCCACCCCACCTATTTTCCCAGGATACAACTGTTGAACAGGTAACAGCAAACCGAACGCAATCCGAAAAAAGCAATGACTTTGAAAGCTGCACTGTAACACGCAAAAAAGTAAACGTAATAAGCAACACTATAACCAAAAGGAACAGAGTTGTACTAAAAGCAATGCTGAAATACTTCGAAGACTCCCATAGCTGCCATCATGCAATACCAGGAGGGGGAATCCAACAACTTTTTCATGGACTGCAGGCGCGACTGAGTGACCGTAATATGCAGGACTATTGCATTATGTTGATAGGTGAACAGGACTTCCGGCTGACTGAGGACTTCGACGGCGCAAGGCTTGTTCGAGAAATAAAATCGGCGCTAGACACAGTTAGTCATACAAATGTAGTCATATGTACGCCAGCGTACATCTGCGGAGCTCCATTGTTTAACTACCGAGTGGAGCTATTTAATACCTTGTTAAACCATCAATTAGAAACTATAAAATGCGCACACTTTTATGACACAAATTTAAATCTGACCTTCGATATGTTTTCTCCTCACACAGGCAAAATGTATAATTCTGCGGTGTATAATATTTTTGAAAATGTTAAGTGTATGTTATTGGATATAGAACATAATCATGAGCAGGAAAGAGGAGGCGACAATAATTCCTTTCGAGCCTAAAAACGTCCAATCTACTTTGTATGGTCCCGATGTCTCCTGTGCAGAAGGAGTATCGACAACAGCGAAAATTACATGTAATCTTGTAAAGAATATTAACAATATTGAATGTAACAAATGTATCGGCGATCTTCAGCCAACCATACCTGTATTAGTACCAGCAGCCATTAAGGACTGTAATAGCGAGTCTCCCGATTGTATAACAATATTACATCAAAATATAGCGGGTCTGCTAAACAAGCAAGATGCACTCGAAATAGCTATACAAGAATTAGAGCATAACAATAAGTCAATAGATATCATCTGTCTCAGTGAGACGTTTATTAAATCGGGCGATGAACTAAACTTGGCTTTAAAAAATTATAATTTGATATCTCACTACAGTAGATCTAAAATTAGGAGGGGTGGTGTGTGCATACTGGCAAAAGCCAATAATGTAGATATTACTCCAATTCGCTGGATTAAGGACCATAGCCTTGAAAATTTGTTTGAGTGTTGTGGCTCGGACGTTTCAGAATGTAACCTAACAATCATATGTATCTACAGAACTCCACGAGCAGATATGGATGTATTTTTCAATAAACTACATATATTACTGACACAATTAACTAAAAAATATAAAAATAAGAGGAGGATCGTCATCTGTGGTGACTTTAATATAGATCGGCTAAAACCAAATTTAGATACAAATAGGGGGTTCGAGAGAATATTAGAAAACTACAACATAAAACTACAAATTAAAGATCCCACTCGTATAACGGATATGACTAGCACATGCATAGACAACATAGGGATAAATTTCAAAGAAAAATGTAAATCGGCTGTTCACCACCTTAACTTATCCGATCACTCAGCGCAGACAATCACTATACCATCAAAATTTGTAAAACGTCTAGATTTTTGGTTCATGGAGAAATTTGACTTTGCTGAAACTAATCGCAAAAAGCTTAGTCAATGCCTAAAAAAATTGACATTTGGAGATATTTTTTCTTGTGATAATGCAAACGAAGCATTTAACATGTTCCATGACCACATACAATTATTTTTTAAATTATGTTTCCCTCGCATTAAAGTGAAAATTAAAGTAAATAAAAAACTGAGATGGATCACTCCTGGAATAAGAGTGGCCTCGAAAGTCAAAAGAAAGCTATTTTTTGAATATATTCACGGGGAAAAATAAACGTTCCAGAGCTCAAGTAAAGAGCACATATACATTATACACTAAAATCTTAAAAAAATGTATAAGGCAGGCGCAAAAGATCAATAACAATAAAATAGTTTCTGACTCTGATAATGCTGCCATTGCAACTTGGAACTTAATTAATGAAAACACGGGCAAAACTAAACCTAAACAAATAATTGAACAAATATTCCACAATGGACAAATAATCACAAATCCCCAAAGTATTTCAAATGTATTTAATAACCACTTTAAGGAAGTTACTAGGGATTTTACAAATCCTACCCCAAATATCAACAGTATGAACTCTATGGGCCCTTGCAACAGCGCGACAATCTATTTGAAGCCCACGGACCAGTCAGAAATTATAAAAATCATTAAATCATTGCGTAATTCAAAGTCTTCCGGGTATGATAATTTGACTACCTCGATTCTGAAGGAAAATGCTGTCGTTTTATCGGGGCCGCTCAGTCATGCCATTAACCTGTCAATGCGAGACGGGATCTTTCCTCACAACTTGAAATTAAGCATAATTAAACCAATATTTAAAAAAGGCAACAAACTTGTTTGCGGTGATCATAGACCTATCGCGATTATCCCAATAATTTCTAAAATCTACGAAAAAGTATTGTTTAATCGATTGACAAGTTTCTTTGAAAAATTCAATATATTAAACGAAAGTCAATTCGGATTTCGTAAACATAAGTCGACCACCTTGGCTATTCACGAGCTTTTGAAGGATATCACCACATGTAGAGATCAATCGATTCCAGTCTCAACTATCTTTATGGATATGTCCAAAGCATTTGACTGTGTCTCTCATGATATTCTAATAAAAAAACTATATCACTATGGTATAAGAGGCAGCTGTTGTGATTGGTTAGTGAGTTACTTAACACACAGGAAACAAAAAACAGAGATAACAACATATTGCGATAAAACGAAAACCTTAACAAAGGTACTTTCGGATCAGGTAGAAATAGAGAGGGGTGTGCCACAGGGCAGCATATTGGGCCCGTTACTATTTCTAGCGTACATTAATGATCTACCCAACATTACTCAATATAAGGTAATTCTTTTTGCTGATGACTGCTCCGTCGTTGTTCCCTGCAACGACCTTGCTAATTACCAGGCAGAGGCAAATTTGGTATTTGGGAAGATAAACTGCTGGTTGAGGGCCAATGGGCTGCAGGTAAATCTAACCAAAACTAAATTTATGGAATTCTATGCTCCTCAAGGTAGCCCAAGGGGATTATCTATTGAATATGGCCAGGAAAAGATTGAGTGTGTGAAAACATTTCGATTCTTGGGCCTGCTTCTGGACTGCCACTGTGATTGGACCTCGCACATTGAATATCTGATCAGTAAGTTAAATCGGTTTGTCTTTGCCTTGCGAAGGTTGAGGCACGTGGCCTCCCAGAGTTCTGCTCTACTCGCTTTTCATGGACATATTATGTCGAACCTCCGGTACGGGCTCATATTGTGGGGTAACTCTACAGACGCCAAAAAAGCGTTTTTACTTCAAAAAAAATGCATGAGGGCGGTATGTGGCGCTCAGATGACCGACTCATGCAGACCATTGTTCAAAAAATGTAAAGTGCTGCCTTTACCAGCACTGTATCTGTTTGAGGTTTGCCTTTTTGCAAAGAGGAATATTGGTATGTTCAGGATACAACAGTCAAACCCCAGGAAAACTTCCAGGTACCATGGGCTCAACCTGGTAGTTCCAACTAGTAAATCAGCACACTACCGAAACAGTATCTTGAGCATGTCAGTAAAAGCTTTCAACCACCTACCAAATAAAATTAAGACTCTTAACTTTCCAGAGTTTAGGGCACGGCTTTTTGACTATTGCTTGGAAAGGATGTACTATAGTGTTGGTGAACATATTGAGACTGGACATTTGTGACATCATAATTTACATACTTACATTTTGTCTTAACTTTAGTTATCTTATTGCATTTCCTAACTTAATTATCTTGAATTATATGTACATTGTGTTGTGACATTATTATGATTGCTGATTCATGTGCGACATTCCAATCTTCTAATTAACATATCACATAAAGTACCTATTCTGTTAACTTTAAGCACTTAGTTTGTAAGGTTAAATATTGTATGCTGGACCCCGGCAGATTGTGACGTACCTACTAAAATTAATAATAAGAACCTATATGTATACTAACTCACAATCTATCAATAAAAATATTTGAATTTGAATTTAAAAACGGAAAATATAACCATTTTAAATAACCAATTAGACAGCGATTAGAAAGAGTTACCAGTTATATCATAATTATGTATAACTCAGATCTTTAATAACTTAAGTATTTATTGTATCTCGATTGTTTTTATAGTTAATTGAATATACATATATTATTTATATTTGTTACATAAATGAGCGTTTATGAAAGCAAAAAAAAGCATGCATATTCGCTACTAGCTTTTGCCCGCGACTTCATCCGCGTTAATTTAGCAACTGTCCTGTTTATCGCTTCCAGCGGGAAGCAATTTTCCGGAATAAAAAGAAGTCTATAATCTGAGCGGTGATTTTCTAAACAGATTAAGTAGTAAAGTTTGCATCAAAATTTCACGCGATGCTCTCGAAAATATACAGACAAACAGACAAAATTCTAAAAACTGACGAAACGTGTTCTTTTATCGATTCTAAGTATCACCGGACAATTTTTTTTAAATATCTTCCTTGTACAGACTTTCGTTCGACCCTCTTCAGCCTTATTATATGTATAGATAGATTTTACACATGTGTGGTGAAAATGTTATTACAGAAAGAGCTAGAAGCCCTCCAGCGCGTGGACGCGACGTTCCTCGTCCCAGCCTACAGCCCCGAGTTCGAAGCCTGGCGCGCCTCGCTCGAGCCAGCTGAGCCACTGATCTCGCCCGGCTCGGCCGTCAAGCGTCTCAACGCCAGCCCCATACTGCGCGCCATGTACCAGAAGCTGGTGCCCGACGCGGTCACTCACGACGAGTTCTGGGAAAGGTTGGTCACTTACCGCTGTGGTGGTCTAGGAGACGGACTTTCCGTGACCAGGTTGGGGACGTAAGGTCAGGTCAAACGAACACTAAACCAACGGGCATGTATGACGAGATTGATGAATGTGAAGGGTGGGAAAAAGGTACGTTAGGATGGTAGTAAATGGTACAAAGTAGTCTCTGCCTACCCTATGGGAAAGAGGCGAATGGGCGAAAATCTTAGGAATCGTCTTATAGACGACCAGCGACCTTCTCCAGCTTCGCACGGGTGCAATGTGTTTCTCTACTATATTATGCACGTATTATATTATAAACCTTCCTCTTTCATCACTCTATTCGCAAAACCGCATTAAAATCCGTTGCGTAGTTTCAAAGTTCTAAGCATACATAGGGACTGACAGACAGCGGAATGCGACTTTGTTTTATACTATGTAGTGATGCGGCTAGCAACCCACCAGTATTTTGATTCGTCTTTCCAACTGTAAACCCTTAATCACGCTAAACATGGTCTAGTCTTGTTACCCTAGGCTCTGTCTACTCCGTAAGGGATAAAGACGTGTGTATGTATTTCACTCTTGCTCTTTTTTAAAAAAAATATTGGGTCTGTCCAATGTCCATTGGAAAATTTTGCCACTGTCAAAGTAAAAGACAGTATTAAAACATGTCGACCATTGTACGGTTACACGGTCAAAAGACACAACCACCCCCCACCCCCCCCCCCCCCCCCCTGTCGGGCTCTTAGGCAACAATCAGCACACTGGCATCGCGTAAAGCGCTGCGGGTGTCTATGGACAGTGGAGATCGCTTACCATCAGGTGACCCACTAGTTCGTTTGTCTGGCACCTCTAACATTAAAAAAAAATCTACCATGAAATCATTACTACGCTAGTATTAAAATTGGTAGGTATTTTTGGAGGAGGGTGCCGTTGCTATCCGCCCCATCCCGGCGGCCAATGGGCGTCGCGGTGGCACCTAGTGCTCCTGTAACATTGTGCTTGCACTTTATTATCCAATTTATGAATTAGGTATCTAAGCCTCACCCGCGCCCCTTTGAATAACCCTACGCCCCACTGGTTGGGAACCCCTAGTCTATTGTCTCGACTCTGGTGATGTGACGGTATCACGTTGTTCCAGATACCTGTTCCGCGTGGCGCTGCTTCAGGACCGTCTGGCGGCGGCGTCGCGCAAGCAGCCGGCGGAGGAGGCCGCACCCACCACGGACCCCGTACTCGCACACCTACCGTTACAGTGCCAGACGCCCATACAACAGTTTGTATTCCCATTTTTAATTATAACTAGCTTTTGCACCGCGACTTCGTCCGCGCAGATGACGTCAAAGCGACCTACCACCTTCATCCACTAATTACTTCAAATATTAGGTCATTTTTATCCCGTGGAAAATTTGCAAAATCCCGTCTGAGTGCTGCTCTTTGCTCTTCAAGGAATATGTCTGCCAAATACCATGGACCTGTATTAAGTAGCAAATCTTATAATAATTGTTTTTATTTCTTATCCCACGGGAATTTCGCAAGGTCCAAAAATCAGTTTTACCTATTGGTATGCGAAATTTAAAGATTCCAGAAAAAAATATCCTATGTGCGTCCCCCGGTTGTGAGCTACTCCACCAATTTTCAGCCAAATCGGTTCAGCCGTTCTTGAGTTATAAATAGTGTAACTAACACGACTTTATATATATATATAGATAATAATAACAATGCCTTTCAAATTCTAACGCATACTCGTCCGGCAATCTACTCTAATGCACTTTCGATATTTCAGGAGCCCCAAGAAGGTGTTGTCCGGCGTTGAAGAGGAGGCACCCACTGAAGCTCCCGAAACTGACAATATCGTGGCCTGGGAGGATGGTGAGTAAGTTGTTGACAACTCGTTATGACTAACAATTATATTAATCTAACTAACATGCTGCGAACAAAACGCCACGCTCAGAGACAACGATTAGAGTCCATCCTTTCATCTCGGATACCAAAGTGACATTACCTGTGTTGCCTGTTTTTGCAATTCAAAAATAGTGATTAGAAAGTTAACGATAAATTAAATTAAGTAAGCACCGAGTTTTTAAGTTAGCCTATGAAATGTGTAAATACTAATTTTAAACTCAGTATGTAATACTAGGGAAGAAGAAATTGGGTATGTTTAATTTTTTTTTAATCAAATTTAAAAACGATTTATAGTCAGCACATAAACTAATAAACCTTTAAAATTGCTTTATTATGATAATCATTTTTTTCTTAAAATATAACATGGCCAAAACACTTGTGTCCACGCCACAAACATTGTCGATGGTTTGGAGTACACCATTAAACAATAAAAGCTGGTATCCCAGATGAAAGAAAGAAAGAAAAAAAGAAGAAATTTATTTATGACAAACACACAAAAACACAATTGGTGAAAGAATAGACTTTAAGTTGATTTAATACATTGTAATACCTCGGAGCAGGCAGTATTTCACGTCTCCGTTAGGATAGACAGTCTAAATAGGCACCCCAGCAAAGTAGTGATAGAAACTGAATCGCGGATCAACGTGGGACCTTTTCACTGCAAATGTCATAACGACTTACCATACGCCTGCCAAAGAAATTAATGAAACATTTTATGAGAAAAGGTTCCACAAAGGTACGTGGTTCAGATATTCGACCGTACCTTAGTTTTAAACGGGCCTAGCTGAAGAATGTTTGCATGCATTTCTGTATTATAATCACAGTATATTCATATTTTAAGGTTCCGTACGTCATTTAGCAAAAACGTAACCCTTATAGAGTCCTGCCACTAAGCAGCTGTTCTTGCGCTGCTGTGTTCCGACGAAAGAAAGACAACCGGTGAAATTACATACAGATGAGGTTGGGAACGCATCTATCTTCTGCTGCTGCGAGTGTGTGGTGCTCACTTACCATCGCGTGACCCACTTTCTCTTTTACCACCCTATTTTATAACTAACCATCTGCTTCACAGAAGACTTCGCGAATGACGTCGAACTAACAGAGGAACAACAAATATTGCTACTAGAGGAATACGAAAAGGAAATATCACACAAGAAACACAAACAGACGTCATCCCGCGACCTAACTAACAACAATATGAAAAACAAAGTCACAGACGCTCGCACTGGCCAGAAAACAAAAGCCGCGCAGACCAGAGACAAGATGAACAACAAACAAAATGGCCGATCGCCTAAAAAGGCGGGAAAACCTGACGTTTGCGGCAACAACTTGGTCGAGGACTATTTCGCCGAAAAGGAACCGGTCAAAGACGATGCTAGCGCCAATTCGGATGAGAGTTGGGAGAAGGAGTTTGAAATTGACGACGTGGAGAAAGCTTGAGTCCGGCCATAGACTAGGATAACGTAAGGAACTGTTCTTTTTTTAACGCCGTGATGTGACAATGTTGCCAGACATTTAAATACAATTGGCAGACGTTTCATTGTCCGTTGAGAAACCAAGAGTGGAAGGTTATTATTTTATTTGAAACGGTAATTATCTGCTAACAATATGGAATTCTCCATGCTTCACCAAAGCGACCTTTAAAACAATAGACATTTCTATTCAACTTTTATTTTCATTTTAAAATATCTGTCCCTCGGAATAGTTGGAGAAAAAAGAGCAAAATCGATTGTACCGAATTTGCTCTACTTGTGTCACAAATGGGCAATGAAGCGGCTGTTGTCACCTGACTCTGTAATTAAATCATCAGCCACCATGGAACCTTTTCTCAATAAATCTCATATGCCGAATATGTCCTACCAGAAAGATAAGATGTAATACAGATGTAGGAACCGCGTAAGCCCTTTCCTACCGCAACATCCCGTACTATACTTTATACGAATGTCCATCCTGTGTCCTACTAAAAAACCGATCCGTTCGAATTTTGACGTTCGGCTTTGCTCCATAAACCATGATTGACCATGGGCCCAAACATCAATTTGATCTACTCTAACTTACAGGAGTTAGAAGTATAAGGTTTTCATTTTTAAAAGTTCATATTTAACTTGATTCGTTTGTTTTTTGTTTAAGTGAAATATTGCAACTGTAGTGGTCGGATTGCCTTGAAATTTGGTACACCTATATAAGATGGATGACAATGCAATACAGTCAACAAAAAGTACAGCCAGCAAAAAAACTTATTTGGGTTGTCTCCATTTTTAACCGACTTCAAAAAAGGAGGTTCTCGATTTGTTGGATTCTTTGATGTAGGCAGACATGTAATTTTGATATTTGTTGGGAAAAGTTTCAAGGTGTTTTAAATATTTGAAGGAATTTTATTTAAAAAGTGTCATCGAGTTTTTCGACGTCTGTGTAAAGAATGATTTCTCTTTCTCCCCGTATTTCAGTGTCCCAAACATTTAAGCCACTGTACAAAAATGTTTTCATTAAAATTATTAAATTTACCTGTTGGATAAAACAGCTGTTCAAATTGAGAACGTTATTTATTGCAAATGCCAAGCTAATTAAACCTTTTGGTCCTTCAATAGGACACTATACTAAAAAGTGTTGTCACGAAAGGTCAATGAACTAAAATCAACCCTTGATTAAAGCGTAGTATAAACCGGCCTCATTTCGCCGTCTTTACTTTTGATTTGGTCTAAGAGTTCTGAGACCCTAGATGTTAAAATTAATGTCACCCTTTATGCATTTATTTCACATGTTTTAGACTATATATTTTGCACCTTGTAGTTTTTAGTTCGAGATCTGACGCCATTACAAAACATATTTTTATGATTGCGTTCCCAGTTATAAATTCAAGGACAATGCCGTACTAAAGACATCTAAAAAATAGAAAAGACAGCTACATCACTCTGAAGTTCATAAAAGAACAACCAGAATGAAATTGACGCAAAATGCTCTACTTTTAAATCATGTAACGTAAATGACAACGCAGAGCCTAAATCGGGAAGGGTAAAAATGGAACCCTTACTAAGACTTCGCTGTTCGTCCGTCCGTCTGTTACCAGGTTGTATCTCATGAACCGTAATACTTAGATAGTTGACATTTCTACAGATGATGTATCTCGGTTGCCGCTATAACAACAGATACTAAAAACAATAAAATAAATATTTACAATAGACATGATTTTTTTTGCCGTTTTCTTGACAAAGCCACGGAACCCGTCGTGCGCGGGTCCGACTCGCACTTGGCCGGTTTTGTTTAACAGCGGTCTTCCGGTTGATAATGATGATAAGAAAGTATGGCGGAATTCAGATTCAGATATTTATTGGATGACTACAATGCATAATCTTAAATTTTATTATCACGCTGCTGCACGCAATTTTATTATTACTTCCATGCTGCTCTGGGAGCAAAGGAAAAACATAGAATGTACCAGTTGCTTCTCGTCCCGCGCAGATGATAAAGCCCATCGAGGGAATGGGCGTAATTCTTAGGAATTATGTTATAGGCGATGCGGCTAGCAACCCATCACTATTTTGATTCCACTTTCCACCTCTACGCCCTCGATGTCTTGCTAAATGTGGCCTGTAGGTCTTGTCACCTTAGGCTCTGTCTACCCCGTAAGGGATAAAGACGTGATTTGTGTATGTATGTATGTATTATTATCACGAATTTTTGGAGGGCTCAAATATAAAATCGCTCGGAGCGTTTCGCATAGTAGTTAGAATATTTTGAGCACCGAACGCGTTAAGTAAATATTTTCGGGATCGAAAATAAAAGTGAAACATGACAATGGAATTATTGATGTTTTAAGGCACTTGTGGTCTTTTTGAATTGTTCCGGGATGTGATGTAGCTGTCGCTAGTAGTCAGTTGCTACCAGTGTGGCACCGGTGACATGTAACGTGTGATATCCAATGAAAATGTAGTTATTTCATAAACTAAGTACGTAGTTAATACATTATACAGGTTTTGTATATGATATGATTTCATAAGAATAGCCATGAGGATCGTTTATAATACTAGCGTATAAAAGTGAGACGATAAATGTTGTAATTCTATTTCATACAAATAATGTCGATCGCAATTCCGATTCAATTGAGTTGTTTTTATTACTTTGACAAATATTTAGCAATAAATGCTATATTTGTATCCATAGGTATGACAAAATCATTATCAGTTCTGTACTAGGAATACTTTCAGGCTGGACATCTACCCCTAATTCTAACAAATGATTCGTTTGAATTTGGCCAGATTTTGTCAAAACATACAAGCTGTAGAAAAATAACTGACCCAGTAGGAAATATCCTAAGAAATAGAGATATATGGTATTGAATATTTTTATAAATAATCTAAAGCCCAAATACTATTCTGAATTGAAATTGACAAAACATGGTTTAGTGACAGCAGGTTTGTAATTTTTTTATGAATAAGAACCCGGTAACTTTGTATTCTAGTATTATATTTTTCGTATTTCTAAGATGTCACAATTTGAATAAATACACAAGTATTCTGGTGACAATACAATAAATTTAAGACATTTTTCGGCTCCCATACATTTAAGTGCAATAATTTCATTAAAACTACGGTTAAACTAAACATTTCTTTAAGAACTAGATATAATTTAATCGACCTATTGTATGAGTTGACACTAGATTTCGTTATGTTTGTGTAAATTATGTATGAATAATAAATATGAATTAAAGTTGTTAAAAATTGTATACGATTCTTTTATTTGTACTTAATTATACTACTTAATCTAATTTAATATAATCCCAAAGCTAGAGACCTTACGGATACACTTCGACCCTCTTAGATATTTTGTGTTTGTCCTTCGCACTATTCCGTCGCTTTTACCACCTCGTTCATGAATTGGACGATATGGCGCAGTGGTAGTACCTTAAAGTCTCCTGGTTCGGGGTATCCGTTGCCGAGGAGCTTCATTCTTAGTCTGGCGAAGACATCACATTCACACATGATTCCCGATGTGTTCTATTGTTTCAACCTCTTCGCCACAGATTCTGCAAGCGTTGTCATTATTCTGTAGTCCCATCTTTGCCTGTTCAGACCCACCATACCCTGGCACTACCCCTGGGGGTAGGGTGGGACTGAACCATACCACCAGTGCTAAAGAAAAAATCGACATCGAAAAAAGTTATTGGGTCGTTTGCCTTTCGGGCATAAGGAGCTACCTAACTAACCTACCCAACCTAATACCCCGGCAGGGGTGTGCAGTGGGTTCTGACAGAGGGTAGGCATATTGACAACAAAACCCGTATTGGTACGAAGCTTGTCGGACACATTTACGTATGCTTACAAACAAGCACTGCTGTATGCTTGTAAGGGTTGAATGCGTCTGAATACCCGTACGTTAAAGCACTGGTGGTACGGTTCAGTCCCACCCTACCACCACGGGTATGGTGGGTCTTAACTAGAGATGTCACGAATATTCGGCTACTATTCGGTATTCGGCCCATTTTTTGGTATTCGGTATTCGGCCGAATAATACGTACTATTCGGCCGAATACCGAATACCGAATTATGAAAAAAAGACACGTCATATTACTCAAGATTATATGTGTGCATTATCAAATTACAATACTTTAGTAAGTAAAATTGATCAGTGTTAAGTTGTGATGGATAAAAACAAGCTTTTTAGCATTTGTTGGTAGCAAACGATTATGCTTTACGTCGCATACACGCTACTCCCCAGGAGAAGAAAGATAAACTTTAGCAAATTTCGAGAGAATTGGGTATTGTTTTTCGTTTGCTGACCACCACTTGTAAGGATCAGCCTATAGATAAGCACGTATTTTGTGCCGAATATTCGGCGCTTCGGCCGACAGCGCTGCCGAATATTCGGTATTCGGCCAAATCACTATTCGTGGCAACTCTAGTCTTAACCCATCTTTGCTACTAGGTACTAACTTCATGCAAAATGTATTAAAAATAAGTTGCTCTGACAAAAAAGTACGTTATTATTAGGGCAGGGATAACCAAAACCACCATGTTTATAAAAAAACACTCCGGACACGTGTTCACGTGTTTCACCTCTCTTCGCGGCATCATCAGTAGGAAAATTTGTACCTGCCTAACCCTAAACATGAGAAACTTGTGCCCTTCAGTGTTGCTCCTCGCTACCTTCGCACAGGAGCAGCGAGGAGCGATACAGAACTAGAGTTCGTGGTTTCAATTCTATCTATCAGCCCACATTCACCCACTGCTGAGTAAAGGCCTCTTCATTTCCACGTCACTGCCCGGTCCCGTGCCAGTCTCATCCACAGTTTTCCAGCCGAATGACAGATGTTATCTGACCAACGGGCTGATGGTGTGCCCACTGACCTTCGACCCAGTCTTGGCCACCACTCTGTGACCGCCTTCGACCATCTGTCGTCGTTCCGTCTTGCTAAGTGCCGCGCCCATCGCCACTTCAGCTGTGTTATCCTAGTTCCGACATCCACAACTCTAGTCCGTTTCCGAATTTCGGGCACATCGGTCAAGAAGTGAGATGGCCAACATAGCTCGCACCATGGCTCTGGACTCCGGTCCCCAGGCATAACATCTGCCTGGATAGAGATTTCTAACGTGGCCTCTCCCCACAGGGGTTTTAAAAACGACAAGCACCATGGCTCTAATTTGGCTCTAATGACTTTAATTTGTTGCATGTTTGCCTTCGTGAGCGTCCATGTTTTTGCTCCGTATGAGGGGATAGGCAGAACACATTGGTGAAACACTTTGGTTTTAAGACATCAATTCAATTTGGTTTCAATTACTTCTACATTTTATAATTTTGCGTCTATTTTTATGCTGACGTGCATGGCGATTTTATTGCGTCAGAATAGGGTCTTACATCGGTGAAAACCAGAATACTTGCCCCACCTTTTTTCAGCATGAAACTGCCAACACCAAATACCTTAAAAGTAATGGGTTTGGCATTATCAGCTTTATGTTGGCCCAGTGAAGACTCTTTTGTTTTACTTTTTTTGTCACCTACATTAACGTCGACCAGTATAGCCCCGGAACCAATACCTACGAAATCATCGTCGTTTTTTATACACAAGAAGTGACCCCAGTCACGGGGGAACCATTCATCGCAATCTTCTTGCATATTATCCTCGGTATCATACTCTCTGGACGTGTGGAGGTGGTTTTTGTTGTAAACGTGATCGTGATCCATGAGGCCCAACGACACTATTTTAAACTTATCAGGGAAATCGTCTTCTTTTGCTGCAACATCGAATGACATTGGTCCCACCTGTAAAACATTCAACTCTACTGGCTTAGTCATCTTTTCTGGTTTTACTGTGTACTTTCCCGTTGACTTTACGAACTTGACTTTTTTTTCTATCTGCATGATCATAAGATCGTGCAACGGAGTATGGGTTTTCTTTGTTCCATGCCATTGGTCTTCAAGGATTTTGTCTTCCTTCATTGCCGCGACTTGGCGGGCACACGAGATCTTTGTTCTATTAATAAAGTATCCTGTTTCCGAGTCTTTAAGCATCGCCTTTCCTATCAGATAATTTATATAGATTCGGGTCCTTTCGACTGTTTTTCTAAGTTGTCTGAACGGAGAGTAAGAAGTTAGTATGTGATCGTCTCTGACGAAGATCCCTGAGTTGATGATCTCTCCGGTTCCTATCTCGTCTTTGTCTGGAGCATGAACGACAATGCCGACTATGCTGGCACAGATTTTGTCAAAATCATAAATAGGTGCTTCGGTGTCGCAGAATCGCATATAATTCTTCGGGTACTGTTAACAAGTGACATGAATGAGATATGATTGACACAAGATTATTAAGGATATTAAATATAGTTAAATTGTGATCTAGACAACTAAGTTCAAGTCCCGATATTGGGTATTTGGTACCTGTCTATATAGCACAGCTAAAATGAGTCTTCGCCCGTGCCTCTCATTCATTTAAGAGCGTTTTTTTCCAGAATTATAATATTTTGGGTTTTTCTTACTCAGAATCGTTTACACCATCGATCCTTATACAAGAAAAAATGTGTCCCAAAATTTTCATTTCAAATCGTTACTTTTTTTCATAGGTATGTATGTATGGAACGTGACGAACAGGAAAAAAATCCATAGTAAAACCTGGGACACATTTTTTCTTGTATGAGTATCGATAGGGTAAACGATTCTATGTAAGAAAAACCCAAAATAGTTAAATTCTGGAAAAGGTGATCATGTAGACTATCTTCCATGCTGTTCTGGGAGTAAAGAAAAAACATAGAATTTACCAGCTGCTTCTCTTCCCGCGCAGATGGTAAAAGCTCATCGAGGGAATGGGCGAAAGTCTTAGAAATCATCTTCTAGGCGATGCGGCTAGCAACCCATCACTATTTTGATTTCCCTTTTCAACCTATACGCTTAATCATGCTAAACGTGGCCTTAAGGTTTTGTTATCTTAGGCTCTG
Source organism: Pandemis corylana (assembly GCA_949127965.1). Taxonomy (NCBI): domain Eukaryota; kingdom Metazoa; phylum Arthropoda; class Insecta; order Lepidoptera; family Tortricidae; genus Pandemis; species Pandemis corylana. The sequence goes on from OX421871.1 coordinate 6,607,220, forward strand.
TCTACCCCGTAAGGGATAAAGACGTGTATGTGGACTTTTTTTTGGAAAACACTCATAAGCGGTCGGTCTATAGTGGTTTGACCGCGACTTCGTCTGCGAACGGCATGGATTAATTAAACGATAATTATTATCGTGCGATACATTAACGAAGTATTGATGCGTATCGCAGCAACGTTTTGAAATCTACGATCCTGTATTGACATAGGTAGGTGCTAGTATATCACGATATTATTAACTTGGCCGTGTAATCCACGCCAATAATTTGAAAATGACGCCCATCTTTACATGATTCCCCCAAGAAAAAGAGTGTGTTATGATATATTTTTGACGATGTGAACTTGATTGAGAGTGGTTCATCATCATCTCAGCCATTACAAGTCCACTGCTGGACATAGGCCTCTCCCTTAGATCTCCATTAAAACCGGTTGGAAGCGGCTTGCATCCAGCGCGATCCTCCGATCTTAATGAGGTCATCGGTCCACCTTGTGGGTGGACGTCCCACGCTGCGCTTGCCGGTGCGTGGTCTCCACTCGAGGACCTTTCGAGAGTGGTTAAATAAAGAATATTTCAGATTACAGAAACACGAGCCAAAGGCGAGGGCGATAAACATGCGATCCGAGGCTTCCTTTATCACCGCCCGAGGTGTGATCTTCCCCTGGCCAGGAAGTTGAAGTTTCCGCTCGCGTATCGGGCGGTAAATTTCTACGTACGGCCCGGGGCGACGTAAAATAATAAACTCACCTCTTCAACTGTCTCAAACGAAACATAATTTTCGAATTTCGGCTTGTCCGTGGCATCCCTTTGCTGTCGGCCTGCACGTTGTGAATTTATGGTTGTATTATAAACTACATTTCCATCAAATGCTTCCACGAATAAGAGCAGAAGACATACGATTAAAAAGTGCCTGAAACCAATTAACATACATACACATACACAAATCACGTCTTTATCCCTTACGGGGTAGACAGAGCCTAAGGTTACAAGACCTACAGGCCACGTTTAGCAAGACACTGAGGGCGTAGAGGTGGAAAGTGGTATCAAAATAGTGATCGGTTGCTAGCCGCATCGCCTATAACATGATTCCTATGATTTTCGCCCATTCCCTCGATGGGTTTTTACCATTTTCGCGGGAAGAGAAGCAACTGGTACATTCTATGTTTTTTCTTTGCTCCCAGACCAGCATGGAAGTAACCAATTAATTAAATAAGTAAAATATCTTCTTTTCGGGAAAACAGATCATGATAGCCCACCGAGGCAATTGCCCAAAATCTTAAGAATCATTAAATACTTAAACCTAGGCGATGCGGCTAGCAACCCATCTCTATTTTGATTCCACTTTCCACCTTAAAGGTCTTTGCTCACTACACCGTGCCTTACTATGACTGTAACCGACGTCCAGTACACCTTGCCTTGTCTCGTTAGTACGATTAGACAAAGCAAAGTATACTAGTGACGGTTACGGTCATAACATGGTACGGTGTAGTGTAGAGGGCAAAGACCTAATCCCGCCAATCTTGTTCTCTAGGATTATTTTCGAGAATCGCCAGACTGCGCGATTGGTGCCTTGCCCCACGGGGAGTACTGGGAGAGACGGTCGTTTTTTTTTTCTATCTCGTATAGGGCCGTCCATTAATCACGTGAGGCTCCGAAAGGGGGGGAGAGGTTCGGCAAAAATCACGAATCACGAAGTTTTAAATCTCACCACGTATCACCAAGGGGGGGTTAAAAGTGCTAAAAAAACATCACATGATTAATGGACGGCCCCTATGATGTGTCCAACACTCACCTAATGGTCAGACCCGCTAAGCAAATATGTCTGTCCATGATCTGTAGTTTAACAGTTCACTTGTCGATACTTCGTCAGAAAGAGGCGTCGTCGTCTTTATACTGATTCTGAAGCAATGCATGCGCGTGTCACCAACGAATGTCCAAAATTCAATTGTTTTTCTCTAGTGCTTTGACACAAAAAACTGGCCAAATGCGAGTTGGACTCACACACTCAGGGTTCCGTACAGTGTCCGACCGAAACATGTTTCTTTGCAGAAACTGAAGGGTCGGTTTTGATTAGTTTCGTCCGAAACCAAAATCAAAAACAAACCTATAAATATGATTACTTTTTTTTTATGTTAGAGAGGCCAGACAAACGAACAGTGGGTCACCTGATGTCACTTAAAACGTTGAATAAAATATTACTTGGCCGTTCTTTCCAATTGTAAATATGAATACTAAAACATCTTGCGGGTCCAATATACGGAAATTCTGTTGCAGGAGTTTCATGCCGTTTCTTTTTCTCTTCATTTTAGTACTTATAGACTACAGGCCCACGTACAAAAAATGTGGGTCATATGAACCACCAGGTGACGTATATAGGACGATATAAGAGCATAAAATAATAAGATTCAGCACTATGCCGTCACTTGTAAGCTGTCCAACTGGGTGCTGGTGAGCATTCAAAAGTGCAACCCTCGATTTTTTCCCCTTGTCGCATGATTTTTGTACGGCGTTGCGGAATAATGGATTAGAAGCTGTATTGAAACAGTATGAAACTGATGCCATACAGAATCAAATGACCAAATTTACTCTGGAAATGATCAGAAAATAAAAAAAAATTACCGACTTTGTGGCGCACCATTTGTACGGCATCAGTTTCATACTGTTTCAATACAGCTTCTAATCCATTATTCCGCAACGCCATACAAAAATCTTGCGACAAGGGGAAAAAATCGAGGGTTGCACTTTTGAATGCTCACCAGCACCCAGTTGGACAGCTTACAAGTGACGGCATAGTGCTGAATCTTATTATTTTATGCTCTTATATCGTCCTATATACGTCACCTGGTGGTTCATATGACCCACATTTTTTGTACGTGGGCCTGTAGTCTATTAGGTTTAGCAGTCTGGTGAAATCTGCATGAAAATCCGCTCAGTTTCAGTAGTATGCAGCCCGACTATACACCTACCTACAACCATAGGTTGAACTCTCCTTTTTACTCTTAATCGGCTAGAGTATCCTCCACTACTAATTCATTGCGTTTAAGAAACTTGCTTATATGGTTGTCCATTGTTTGTCAACTATTCGGCTTAGAATGCCAAAATCAATTCACAAAATGTTGTCAACAAGTAACATAACTTGAAACCGGTCAATTGTAACTTTTTATGCCTACAAGGAAGGCAAACCAGTAAGGAGCCACCTGATGGTAATGGTAAGTAGAACCACCACCCATGGACACCCGCCACACTAGACGACTGCAGATGCGTTGCCAGCCAGAGAGCTAAGATGTAATAACTCATGTGCCAGTAATTTCCACTCCCAACTCCAAAAGCGTAGTACGAGTTTGTGTTGGTATTAAAATGTAATAGTTTTATATATATATATATATATATACGTAGAAAGAGCCTAAGATAACAAGACCTAAAAGCCACGTTTAGCATGTTTGTGGGCGTACAGGTGGAAAGGGGAATCAAAACAGTGACGGGTTGCTAGCCGCATCGCCTGTAACATGACTCTTATGAGCTTCGTCCATTCCCTCGATGGGCTTTTATCTGCGTGGGAAGCAGTAGCGTAGCTACCTAGGGACTAGGCGGGGCAGTGCCCCGGGGCCCTCAAGCTCAGAGGGCCCTCGAATCCTTACCAGAAAATCTCGATCGAACTATTATTATTAAAACGTAACCAGTTTATTTAGTAGTGGGGCCCCATTTTTTTATTTGCACCAGGGCCCTTAGTTACCTAGCTACGCCACTGGTGGGAAGACGAGCAACTGGTACATTCTATAATTTTTCTTCGCTCCCAGGCCAGCAAAGGGAAGAATCCGATTAATTATGACGCAGAGTATAATATACTAGCTTCTGCCCGCGACTTCGTTCGCGCAGAATTAACAATTTACATGCGTATCGCTATCCCGCGGGAACTTTGAAATTTTCAGAGATAAAAAGTAACTTATGTTTTAATCTAGGTACCAGCTATCTCAGTTCCAAATTTGATCCAGTCTAGTCGTTTCATCGTGAAGAAGGAACATACACACTCACTCACATCATCGCAAACTTTCGCATATATAATATTAGTAGCATAGGATATTAGTACGATTGTGAACTAGACCATCAATATTGTATATATGTAATAAAGGGAATGAGCATAAATAAAACGCAGCGCTTCTTGTTAACTTATATTAGGGAAGGGCGTTGGGAACTATGGGTTTGGGGGCAGCGTGGACCTGGTGGGGGTAGAATGGTTCGTCGGGCACCTCTCCCGTCGGGATGTCCCCGGACTGCGGGTACGGGTGGTGCGGCGGGGTGCCCATCCACTGCGGGTACCAGTACAGACCCTGCGAAATACAATCAACATCAAACTTTCCGTCTGCGTCATGAAAACGCTGTGTAAAGATTAAACCCTTTATTCATAAACGCTGGTAAGTTCTGCTAACTTAGCAATCGTTTGTCCTTATCTGTCACTTTGACATTTACCTTTCACAGATAAGGACAAACGATTGCTAAGTTAGCAGAAGCCTATAGAGAGTTTATGAATAAGGGGGTAGGTAAGTTACGTACTTATGCGACTATACTCAAAGGTTAACTGGTAGAGATCCCTTATAGGGATAAGTTCGCCTTTGAGCTTGTATTAATGTTATTTTTATTTTTTTGTGAATTGTATCTGTTTCTTTATATTTGTACAATAAAGCATTTACTTACTTACTTACTATAGGTACACAAGGTATCTCAGAATTTTTCCGCAATATTTCTGAAGATGGTTGGGTCGACTGAACAACCGTACAAAGAAATAAAATTTTCAATATTGTTTTTTTATATTTTTAGTCTCGCCCTTGCCGCGGCACTTTGAGCATCAATCAATATACCTATGAAAACATTTGTCAAGTACCTACGACTCAAAAATCCATGAAAAACATTAACAGGGCTATTCTAACCACCTGCTGATTCCGGAACAATTTTTAAGAGACCTTTAGGCATTAAACCATTATCGTGATCTTATTACAAAACTCGCCTTCGGTTCGTTTTATAAAACCATCGTGTTTTAATGCCTCTCATTATGCACCAGCCACATAAACTATTGTGGTACCTTGTTCCCGGTGCCTTGACAGGTGAACCGGTACTCGTTGACAGTCAGAGGGTCCAGGTAGCTGATGCCGGCGATGGAACCGTAGTTCGGCGGGAACATGAACCAACAACCGTCCAGGGAATCTGCGCATAATAACCAATTAGTTGTGGTATGTTAATGTACGACTGCGCTGTGCGTGTGAATGTGGAGTGCCCGACCTGAAAATGACGCCCCCTATTAACGCATTCACTGCCACCAACGCATATATGCGTTTTCGTGATTCGCTCTATGCCGCTGTCATAATTGTAGTCTCGAGTATGGCAGGTGACAGCGACTGCATTAAACTTGTTTTTACCCAAGGAAGACAAACGAGCTCTACTCTGAATCTGTTAAGCGCTGGACGCTTATATATTTTAAAAAAACATACCTACATCACGTCTCTATCCCCCACGGGGTAGACAGAGCCCAAGGTAACAAGACCTAAAGGCCACGTTTAGCATTGTTGTGGGCGTATTCATGGAAAGGGGAATCAAAATAGTGATGGGTTGCTAGCCGCATTGCTTGTAACATGATTTCTAAGATTTTAGCCCATTCCCTCGATGTGCTTTTACCATCTGCGCGGGAAGAGAAGCAACTCTTTGGGCCTTGTTACCTTGGGTCAGTCTACCCCATAAGGGATAAAGACGTGATTTATGTATGTATGTATGTATAGTATGAAGGTAGCTCCTATAGCACAACTAATGAAATAGTTCTAAAAAGCGACACTTTATTTGTGTCTGTCTATAGTAACCAATATAAATTGACCTCACACTGCCTACATTTAGCTCTGCTAATACTGGATTTTATATTCACTTGTGTAAGTACAGACCCCCGGCACGCGATCCGACTCGCATTCAGCCACTTATTTTACTTTGCTCCCGGACAAGCATTTTCTATTGATGTTGTGAACTTACAGGTGATGTTAGGGTTGAATGGTCCTTGTCCAGACGGCGTAGTGGTCTGGTAAGACTCCGTTGTGGCGTCTATGAAAGGCGGTATAGGCGACAGCCCTGTACCCGGGTCACCCGGGATAATGAAAGGACCTGGATATTGCAAGTACATGTATAAAGTATACAATTGCGGGACCCTAGCCGCGTCCTACCACCTGTCTCGTCATGACGACGCGGCGACGGACTCCCGAAAATAGTTCAAGACCACCTAAAACCAGAGTCTCGGCGTCCAGCACGGCTAAGACGTAAGAAAAAGACAAGTAGTCTATCTAGCGCGAGATACAGCTCTCGTCGTGCAGTACGAGTACGCTTTTGATATCTAAAAACTCGTTCGTAGGGCAAGGGCACACGTGGGCTACATAGAGCCCTAAGCTAGGCAAGCGCCTGAAGGAACAGACGATCATCGCGCAGGCAGCTTTCTCGCCTAAAAACTAGCTATTAGAGATGAGCCGACTAAATGCCGAGTTTTCGGCAATTTTTATAGGCGGGCGGGGACAAAAAAAAAGGTGACTAGTGAATAGTTTTTTGTATAACACATACTTAACGGTCACTAATAAAATGTCTTCTAAAGCAATAATTGTGTTAGGAAAAAATACACTTTGTTGAAATCAAATGTAGCAAAATGAGTTACATTTTGATTTGACCCACAAGTATGCGCGAGTGCTGTCAATTAGCCCAAGATGGACAATTTAATCCGAAAGGCTGCAAAAACAAAGTGAGTTGACGAGCGCCCAAAATGATCGGCAATGCCGGCTGACTATTAAGCATTTTTTAAACCGGCTAGTCGACAAAACCCGTAGTCAGCCCATCACTACTTGCTATAGCAATACACCGCGCGAATGCTACCTGCGTAATGGGCACCCTTCCTAAGGGTTAGTTTAATTTTTGCTACTTCATCATCATCATCATCAGCCCGTGTCAATCCACTGCTGAACATAGGCCTCTCCCATAGCACGCCATTGAGCTCGATCTTCAGCTCTCACTCTACTTTTTTAAGTAAAATTTAGTTTAGAATTGTCATACTACTTCTTGCTATCATTTTCTCTTAACTGGCAATAAAGTAATTTAATATATCAAAAAAACATTGTGTTATAAATCTGTAATACTTCAGCAAGTGACCCTATCTCTGTCTTACCACCATAAAAGTTGGTGTTGTTCCATTCACACACGTGGTGGTCACATGTCAATGGTGACTGCTTTTCCTTCGTGTAATACGTGTGACCGTTGGGAAGCAACTAAAAAAAAGTAGAACAAAATACTGGGTATATGTCACGCATAAAACTGCCACTAACTTATACGTATATTTAGCTGTTTTAGATACATAGGATTTACACAAGGTCTCAGAATTATTCCGAAATAATTTAGCAGGAGGAAGAGGTTAGTTTGACTGAACACCTTTACGAAGACAGATTCAAACAGATGACGCTTAGCGACAAAAAATCGAATAGTAACAAAGGTCACGTGACAGCTAGTAACAGGTAGAAAAATTCGAAGACTACCCACCTGCTATGGGTTATACCTACGCTATGCTTGTTGTTGTAAGCGCAATCATATTTCTATCAGTCAAACGGTATCTGACGTTGGAAAAAGATTGCGGATAACCAGAATACTATATTTACCAAGAAATAATCGTAATGCCGGAACCGTATGCCCTGGATGTTGAAATCCAGGATGAAGGAGCCAGAGGTGATGATGCAGGAGACAGCAGTCAGCGGCGGCAGCTTGTACATCTCGGTGCCACACTTCACGATCGCCTTGGGCAATGTCGATACATCCCTTAGGTGCTGTAGGTTTTTCTTGAATGGAAACCTGTTAAACGTTTATATTAAGCCAGTTCGTTTTCTGATTACCTTAATCATGTCCCTTAGGGAATTGTGAACGATAAGGTATTGGAGTGACGCCTGGTATCCATAGAGAACAGGGCCTTAACACAATGGGACGCCATGGCGATGTCGCCAGCCACCATATCCAACGCCAAACCAAATCGTCACCAAGTGTGTTATGCCATAGATGCCAATATGGTTGGATTACGATGCTGTAGTAATTTTTATTAAGTATAATTTACAAAGATGACAAATGGGATAACTAAATTTCTTAAAACTAAATAGTCATAACTTTTTGGAATAGGCACGCTTTCATATTGCTTATGAGGTAGGTGGTGGTATTCATAAGCCAAACGAGTTGCCAATTTATTAAAAAAAGTGACTTTATGTTTTGTATTTTTGGTTCCCATTACCCTACGGGAATAGGGGCTGTTTGCGAATTATGTGATGCAAGTTTACCAAACGAGTTCAACGTCATAACAGCATCTTATTGTAGGATTCGAGAAGACAATGTGATTGGAATCTTTAGGATTCCGAGTCTAACTTTATTGACAAACACATACTCTTATAAGCAAGTTTCATAAACATCAGAGGTTAGTCGACAAGTTCAACTGTAATCGTTTAATCGACTTTAAACAAGAAGAAGTTTCTGGATTCGACTGAAATTGTTTTAGTGACATATCTTTCCATCGCAGCTTGTGAACTTTCGGTGATTTTTTTTATATATCAAACTTTGGTCCGTTTTTTTTAATGCGTAATAGGCAAGCGATAGATCACAAGTACCCCTAATGGTAACCTTTGATCTGAAGACGGCCAGATTGAAGCGTTCAGGGAACAGACGCTGTCAGGGAATTTTATTAAAATTGGTTTACTGACTAACCACTTCGGGGGTGACAAAGCAACATGGTATGCAGATTACAACGATTTTTTAAACGAGCCTCATCTGTGGAGTCGTCACGGCGCAGACAGGCAATTAAAACTTAACTCTTTCGGTCGTATTCATTACACGGGAGTCAGGTGTTTACACGTTGTTCAAAGTCAACCCACAACACAACCGAGGTCCAGACACCTGACTCCGTATAGCGCCTGCTGGCGAACAGGTCACGTTATAAATTGTCTACTGAACTGAAAAACTTCTGCTTCTAAACATCTTACAGATTATTACTTTCAGAATAAGATACGGCGACGACTCTTCTCATCCCAGTTAACATTAACACAGAGAGCCTACTCTACAAGACATGGACAGATATCAAGATCGCTCTGCTGCGGGTTTCAAGATTTGCATTCCGAGTCAAATAACCAGGTACTTAAGTACAGTGAAATAAACTGAATTGCGTACCAGTGGAATCTTTTCTTTGCAAATATCAAAATTACTTACCATATACCTGCCAAAGAAATTATCGCTAAATTGGATGAGAAAAGGTTCCACAGAGGTACGTTATTCAGTTTCATCGACCGTGCCTACTTTTTACGAATTTTAAATCACAGCGGGGAATTGTTTATAGATCCATCGTCAATATTTTATGCGCGAAAATCTAAGTTCGTTAAGTAAACCTAACTATACTTTAACATATTTCTACAGGTTTCTGCGTGTATGTCTGCTGGTTTTAACTGTGGGCTCGCGAGCGCAGGAGGAGACCAAGCCCCCGCCAACCACCACAACCGCACCGCGCAATTTGGACATTCATATCAGCCTATCGGAGATTGATATGGTGAGCAAGGAGAGCCAAAACTCACTAAAATATCTCCAAATGCATTCCGCTCCCGCAAAAATGTTTTAAAACCACCAGTGTTATATTATAATTAGTGTCATAAGTAGAAGTTTATACAGTATCTATATGTGCAGTGCTTATCCTAGCGTTTTTAATGATTCTGTGACACTGATAACGGGGTTTGGTTAAAAGTTTTATAGAGTAAGATCCCAGGGCCACCAGACGTCACGTATTTTCTGACGAACGAAATGTGGCCGATTGCGTAGTGTTAGTATGTACTAAGAACGCATGCCTACCTGCTAGCTTGCTTAGACGGCCAATTTTCAGGTATCAGGTAATCAAGGTACATAAAAACATTACGTACCTCACGTAAATTTTCAAAGCTGATTTTTACGTATTTTAGGCAATATCCTTAAAAATAAGTCGCCAATACTCCCAGACGCTTTCCGTCGGCCGAATTGCTTTGCAGACGCTTTAAAGCTCCCAAAATAATTACGTAACTTCACGTAAATTCTGATGCTCTATTTTTATATATGTCCACCAGACAACTATTTTAAAACCTCTTACTAAAAGACAGACCGATCCAAGGGGCCAATCATCCCCTAAATTCAATTTTAATACCTCTGTGGGTAACAGCGCGAGGGCATTATCCATGAGGATAATGCTGATGATGACAATGACGATTGGCCGTCTAAGCAAGCTAGCAGGTAGACATGCGTTCTTAGTACATACTAACACTACGCAAACGGTCACATTTCGTTCGTCAGAAAATACGTGACGTCTGGTGGCCCTGGGATCTTGGACCATTACTTTGTGTGTGTGTCCTATCTGTTGACGTTGACTATACATGCTTTGTCTTTTGTTAACAGAATCCGTTACCTTATATGCGATTCTGCGACACCGATAAACCTATTTACGACGACGACATATTCTGCAACCGCGTCATCGCAATTGTTAATCACGGGTATGGGGAAGGGGACGAGGAATTCGGGACAGGGGAGATCGTCAATGCCGGGATCTTCATCGACAACAGACGCGTACTAACATCTTACACTCCTTTCAGGGTCCTCAGAACGTATGTGTCAAAAGACAAAATCTATATTAATTACGCCATAGGAAAGGCATTCATGTTTAAAGTTAATTTCGTAGGTTACTTTCTCGGTAGAGCAAAGCTCTCATGCGCCCGTCAGATCGTGGCAATGCAAGAAAAGTTAATCGTCGAGGATCAATGGCATGGAACAGAACACACCCACTCGCCGTTACATGACCTCATGATCTTCAAGGTTGAAAACCCAGTGACATTTATTCAAAACGAAACCTGGGAGCAAACGATCGTAGAATTGGATGGAAAAAATGTAACGCTTGATGTAATGAACGTAGGCCCCATGATGACAGAATTAGCAGCCGAAAACGACGATTTTCCAGAGTCATTTAGAATCATCTCTTTGGGTTTTATGGACAACGACCACGTTTTCAACAAAAACCATCTCCACACGTCTAAAGATTATGAATACGAGGATAGAATTCTAGAAGATTGTGAAGAATGGTTCCCTCGTGACTGGGGTTACTACTTTTGCGTGAGGAACGAGGAAGATTTTGTAGGTATTGGTTCTGGAAGTATATTGGTTGGCTCTCAGAAAGGCGCGGCTAGGGGCACTGGTAAGGTTTTTGGCATCGGCAGTTTCATGCTGAAGAAGAATAAGGCCAGTATTCTGGTGTTCACGGATATCAGGCCGTACCTCGATGCGTTGAACATGACATGCAACGGATGGGACAACAATTAAACAGTGATTGAACCTATTAATTTCTAATGGTCTAGGTCTGGTGCTAGGGTGTATAGCAAGCGAAAGAGGCTCTAAAGGCACAGGTTTCCTATTGTGGCCAAAAGGCATGATGATAACCAAGTGTATCAATTTTATTGAGGATTTAGCCCTGTTTATTTGCTGAGATTACATAGTGACATTTAAAGGATTAAACGGTTACTTTTTCAAAATATTTAAGAAAATGTCTTTAGTTAAATTTCATTTTAAGACTTCCGTACCTCAAAAGTAAAAAATGGAAACCTTATAGGATCAGTTTGTTGTCTGTCCGTTCGTCTGTCAAGCTCCGTTTTCTCAGGAACGCGTAGAGGCATAAAGTTGAAAATAATACCGAATACTTTTAAATCTGAAATTGCAGCTGTGAAGAAATCTACCGTCTGAGTCAACTATATTAAAAGATACAGTCATTAGAAAGGGTGTTTCCTTACAAATTGCCGTGCTCCCAAAAAATAAAGAGTACTTCCAATTGTTCTACAAATTTGCAATTTGGAATGAAGGTACCTCTTATAGCATATCTAAGGAAATGCGAATAAGGTTTTTTAAAAGTCTGTAATAAAATAAAATGACTGCAGGGCTCTACTAACACTGGACATTATATTCACTTGCTAATTTGTACGGAACGCTCGGTGGGCGAATCGGACTCGCACTTAGCCAATTTTGTTGGCATTCTGGATAATATCTTTGCGCGGAAGGGGGAATCTTGCCGGAATTTCTCCCAATCAAAGTTCACATGTCGTCCCGCTCAGATTATCATCATCATCATCATCATCATCATCAGCCTCCCCTAATGAGCGCCATAGCGCCCTGTCTTCGGCTTGACGCATCCAGCATCTACCTGCAGCCTTAGCTCAGACTATAGGAGTTTCGAACTTATCTGACCTGAATATGCAAATTCCTAAATGGCACTCCAGTCCATGGATATAGTTGTCCATCTGAAAAGCCACTGCCGGGTCCTCTTCCAAATAATACTTCTTGTCATCCATGAAGTGAACGAAACCTGTAAGAGAAACTTTTTATTAGAGAGTACTTGTCGCTACATATCGTCGGGGATAAGGATAACGCAATACCGCGTACCCGGCATTGGTTAATACCGCGTATCTAGCAAAAGTAGCCAAATTAAGATTTCCCGCCAACGAACGTAAAATCCTGATTAGAATATACCAGTTCAAACCAGTATAAAGTTGGATGTTGTGTAGATACGCAGTATTTACTAGTGCTAGTTACGTGGTATTGCACTATAGGTGTTGTATAGATAAGCAGCATTTACCAGTGCTAGTTACGCGGTATTGCACTATAGGTGTTGTATAGATACGCAGTATTTACCAGTGCTAGTTACGCGGTATTGCACTATTGTTGTATAGATACGCAGTATTTACCAGTGCTAGTTACGTGGTATTGCACTATAGGTGTTGTATAGATACGCAGTATTTACCAGTGCTAGTTACGCGGTATTGCACTATTGTTGTATAGATACGCAGTATTTACCAGTGCTAGTTACGTGGTATTGCACTATAGGTGTTGTATAGATACGCAGTATTTACCAGTGCTAGTTACGCGGTATTGCACTATTGTTGTATAGATACGCAGTATTTACCAGTGCTAGTTACGTGGTATTGCACTATAGGTGTTGTATAGATATGCAGTATTTACCAGTGCTAGTTACGCGGTATTGCACTATCACCGACGATATTACAAAACAAAAGATCTGTCGCGTCTGTTCGTGCGTGATACACTCAAAAACTAGTGAACAGATTTTCGTACGCTTTTCAACAAGACAGATACAACTTGGTAGTCCTACTACTACTTGCGAGGAAGGTTTAGGTAGATCTAAGTAGATAATTGGTCAAGGTTTTGTGTAAATTGGTGTAAATATAACGTGGTAACGTAGTGGTTTGACCTGTGGCCTCTCAAGCAGACGATTGTGGGTTCGAATCCCGGGCCTCTGAGTTTTTAGGAATTTATTTGCGAAATTAAATTAAAATTTTACCATGAGCTTTTTGATGATGGAAAACATCGTGAGGAAACCTGCACACGTCTGCGAAGCAATTCAATGGTGTGTATGAAGTTCCCAATCCATAGTGGGAACTATAGCTCTATTCTGAGAGGCCTGTGCCCAGCAGTGGGACGTATAGGAGTATAGGTTGGAGATGTAGGTATGTAGATGTAGTACTATACTACTGTATCTACTGACGATTATTTTATTACTTACCCATGAAATGGAAGGCACGCCCCTTGCAGAAAGGCGCGGGACCACGGCCCATGTTGTATATGTCGCTATATAGTTCCGATATGAATATGTACACGTTTTTTCCGCAATAATATTCTGAAAAATAACATTATTATAAAAAAAGACGGAAGAGCCGTACAGCAAAGTGATGCTATTAAGACTCTTTTCGCTTTGAGGTGAAAAATACTAAGTCATTTTTCAACGTTTTTCCTTCTTCGCTTTTTGTTTATTAACATACTTTATTTATATAGACTAGCTATTGCCCGCGGTTTCGCCTCAATTCTAGCTTTTTTTATGGATTCAGATAGAGAAGATATATAAACTATGTACGAGTGTTACCTTGGCTCAAATAGAACTCCGAAGGCACCGCCCCTCCTGACTGACTGTTATATGTCGCTACTCTCTCCGTTTTTATGCTGTTGTGGTTGTCATACATCGTCAGCATATTGTCTATTGTGTCATCCAGAGCTATGAGAAGTACCTTTAGAAATAAATATATATAATACTAGCTGTTGCCCGCAATTTCGTCTGCACTCTGCATAGAATTCGTTTATCGCTATCCCGCGGGAATTACGCAATTTTCCGGGATAAAAAGTAGCCTATGTGTTATTCCAGACTATAATCTATCTACGTTACAAATTTCATCCAGATCTGTCCAGCCGTTCTGGCGTGAAAGAGTAACAAACATCCAAACATTCTCACAAACTTTCACATTTATAATATTAGTAGGATAGTAGGATTATAATATTGCCGATCTATTACTACATTGGTTTTTAAGTTCTTATAGCCAAACAATCGCTAAAATTGAATTATTACTTTAACAATATTAAAGCTTAAGTAACTGTCTTGGTGTATGGCGTGAATGGCGAGCGTCAAGCGGAGCGGTAATCGGGGCGGGTAAAGTTCTATCCAACGTGTGTAAGGACGCTCGCATACATTTGCTTGTGTTTGACATGAACGCTGCACGCTCCGCTCGGGCGTCCACTCAGGTCATACACTTAAGTTATTTATTAATTACCTTAATGAGTGAGTACACAATACCTTTAACTCTTTGATATGCATGTGGATGAACCTGCCAAGGTGATCGGTGGCTATGTGGACATGTTCATTTATGATGTACTGAAAAGAAAATAAATTAATAAAAATATTATTTTTATTTTCTTTATTTGTATTTACTTCTGAAATGGATTACAAATTCAAAACTATTTTGCAAATAGGCCGCCAAGAGCTCTTTTAAATGTCGTTCTTCCAAACTCCAGGCATTCGGAAAGACCATCATCGCCAAGAAGAATGCGCCGCAAGAAACTTGGCAGAAAGTCATTTTCTCAAAGTAAAATACTTAAATTCTACTTAACTTATTATTCATTTATAAAAGGGATGTATAAGGTCCCCAATACTCATCTCAATGAAGCAAATGAAACGGATTAAACTTTCCAATATTTGAAATTTTTCTCATCATAGACCGTTGAGAAGAGTATATCGGGAAGTTTGAGACACATATAAAATAATCTATTTATCGATACCATCGATAAACATTGATGTTCTCTCCCTTAGACTAGTCAAAAACGCCACCCAAAATTCAGGGCCTGGGTACCTGATCGGGAGCTCGTTTGATCTTCATCATCTCGATCTGGTAGTGCGCCAGATGGTCCAGCTTGTCCGTGGGATCGTGGCCGTAGATCTCAAACGCATCTATGATCATCGCCAGGGTCACATTCTCGCCAGGAGACTGGCAGCACGGGTGGTTCTTCACATCGTAGCCATGCTAAAGGAAATGCGGAACGGCATGGATTAGATCAATATTATCGAGATACTGGTATGTAATTACAGGACCGTGGATTTAAACAACCGGATTCGCTGCGATACGCACCAATATTTCGTGATATGAATCGCACGATAATATTGACAGTTTCATCCATTCCAATGATGTAAAAATATCCTAATGAATGGCCCGCGTGAGAATTATAGCCCAAACCCACTCATTCTGACAGGAGGCCTGTGTACAGCAGTGGGACGTATATAAGCTGAAGATGACGATCTTAATAAATATCTTGGGACAATTGACAGCAACCTAGACAACGGATAAACATACGTACTATATGTACCTAGATATATACACACTTTCAAGACTCGAGAGCTGACACAAATTGTCAAAAACTTAAATAATAGCTTGTAAAATATTAAAAGCATATAAAATATAATAAAAGGAGTTTAATTCATTAAATTACTGAAATATTTAAAAAACTTACCACTGAAATTAAACATAATAGAAATAGAATAAAACTAAACAATCTGCAGCTTGCCGCAGGCATATTGAGTGAAACTCTATTTCCTAAACCTAAAAAACTCTTGTAATCCTTATCAAATCAAAGCTAACTTAACGACCAATCAAGAACTAAAAACGTTTTCCACTGTTTGTTATTTAACAATTACAATATTTACAGTCGTCGACAGAAGTGTTAAAAACTATGAGCAAGATAATCAATTTTTGTCAGGTGAATCGAGTAATATAAAACATAATTAAATGCAGAGCATGTCAATTCAATGACAAAGGAACTGCAATTTTGTTCGCTTGTCGTCATCCCTGAGAAAAAAAATATAGATATCGATCGGGTGTAATAGATTTGCAAGTATAATGTCAATAGTCATCAAAATGATCCCATTCGATATTCCTGAGCATTACCTACATTCAGCAGAACGTGAGTAGCGCTACGTTCGGATATCGATCGGTCCTGCGCGCAGCCTCCCTTGAGATCTTCCATAGCAGCCGACCGGAGCGGCCAGACCCCGAGATAATACCCGAAAAATGGACAATAACCCACAAAAACCACCCAAAAAATAATAAAACTGTAGATATTTAACCAATAAAAGTGATCGAAATTAATACAACAGTAAAAACAAGTGAATTCAACGATGAACAGTGTGCAAAAATCGGGGAAAATGGCCGCTCGTAAGGCTCGCTAGGATGTAGGATAATTTAGAGTAGTAAAAAAGTCTTCCAAAATAGTGTAAGGTATAATTAAGAAGATAATTAAGTTGAAAAAAAGTGTTGAAAATCGATGTCTTCCAGTCAATTGTAAGAATACTTGTTGAGGTAACAAGTGATATATCAAAGTTGAAAAAGGTGAAAATGATGAATTTAGGTCGATTTAAGTTGCCGCCGATCAAGAATGCAATACAGGTGGCGATGCAAACTGTGCGGCAGCAGATGCCGGACAAGCCTGGCCCGCCGCCACGTCCGCCGCAGAATGTTAGATTCGCAAATCAAGGTAAGACTACCTGATTAAAAACATCCTGGGACTCAATTACAGCAATCGACAGACTAACCCAAGCACTTTGACTAATCCCAAACTAAAACCAAGTATAGATAACAATTTGTAAACTAGAATATTTACTATCTCTTAGACTTGGGTATTGAGATGGCAACACACATTGATCGCATCTTTGAAACAATGTGACGATCAATTGCATAAGGGAACAAAAGACAATTGACGTAAGAGTCATGATTGCACTGGCCTCTCTATCTCTATGCTCATTGGACATTTAAGTGTTAAAGATCAAGGATCTTTATGCAAAATTACAAAGATGTCCACATATAATAGCTTTTGGTATACAAAATACTTCTAGCGTTATAGCGCTTTGTAATAATCGCAACCTAATTACTACTAATTACGGTTTATTTTATCTATAGTCTCTTGTTTAACCAAAAACTTTTGTTCCTTAGGTAATTAATCATCAGTCATTTCATTAGGTTGAGTGACTGGCCAATACGTACTTAAACAAAACCAAATATTGTTCAATTTGGAACGTGACCTAGAGAATACAACGCCTAGGAAACTTTATCCAGAGGAATCACCTAATCATTCTATGCTCAAGTATTCAAACTGAGAATTACGAGTACGATTTAAAGATTAAAATAATAACTTATAAATAAATACTAAGTAATTTGGTTTTTGAACTTATAATACAAAAATTATCAGAAGATAATATAGCAAGGTGTAATTTTGACAATATGGCAGATATGGGAGAGAGCTGCGAACTATCCACCATGAACGAGACGACATCACCGACGTATCAGTCAACAAATCCGACTAACCCATTCCTGAGCGGAGAACTGCAGGCTGAAGACTCCTTCACCAGCTATCAGAACACCTTTCCACAGCAGGATGGAGCTCCAAGGTAATTTGGCCTAATCTTAATCAGTCTGGTTTCCTTTGAAGAAGGCTTTTCACAAATTATAATGATACTTGTGTATTCTTTGATACGCACTTGAAATACTTGAGATTTTGTGAACTCTGATGTAATAAGGTCTTTGTGAAATTTCAGAACTCAGAGTATGCAGAGCGTCGATTTTTATGCTTCGTCAGAAGAAGGAGGCTTTGAGGAGGGAGGTGGAAAGCCAGGTGCTAAGATTAACGAGTTTCAGGCCGCTTGGAACGTCACCAACGCTATTCAGGTACTTATTTCAATAATTTTCCGTATCATTCCGTGTTTTAATAAATAAACTGAATTTCCATGTTTTTTTTTTTTCTACAGGGCATGTTCGTAGTGTCTCTTCCATTCGCCGTACTCCAAGGAGGCTACTGGGCCATTGCGGCTATGATCGGTATCGCCCACATCTGCTGTTATACAGGAAGAATCCTTGTCGAATGCCTCTACGAAGACGACCCCGTCTCTGGCAAGCGCGTCAGAGTCCGCGACTCTTATGTCAGCATCGCTAAAGAGTGCTTTGGAAGGAAATATGGTGCTAGGGTCGTCAATATTGCTCAAATCATCGAACTGCTCATGACTTGTATTCTCTACGTGGTTGTCTGCGGCGACCTAATGATAGGAACCTTCCCTGACGGCTCTATCGATACCCGTTCCTGGATGATGCTTACCGGAATATTCCTTCTCCCTCTAGCATTCCTTAAAACCCTCTCTAGCGTCAGTGTATTGTCCTTTTGGTGCACCATGAGCCATTTAATAATTAACGCTATCGTGCTTGGATATTGCCTTCTTTACATCGGAGATTGGGGCTGGGGTAAGGTCAAATGGAGTTTGGATTTCGAGAACTTCCCCATTAGTCTCGGTGTCATCGTTTTCTCTTATACGTCACAGATATTCCTACCTACGCTAGAAGGTAACATGGAGGATCCTTCGAGGTTTGAATGGATGTTGAATTGGTCGCATATCGCAGCTGCCGCTTTTAAATCAATCTTCGGCTACATGTGTTTCCTGACCTTTCAAAACGATACTCAGCAAGTGATCACGAACAATCTCCGTTCATCTGGATTCAAAGGACTTGTGAACTTCTTCCTTGTCATCAAAGCTATTCTAAGCTATCCTTTGCCGTATTACGCGGCTTGCGATCTGCTGGAACGAGCTCTCTTTAGAGGCAAACCCAAAACACTGTTCCCTGTGATTTACGCTTTAGATGGAGAGTTGAAAGTGTGGGGTCTGGCCTGGAGGCTTGGCGTCATCATGTTTACTATTATGATGGCGATATTCATCCCGCATTTCGCTATACTGATGGGTTTCATCGGCAGCTTCACTGGTACCATGTTAAGTTTCATATGGCCCGCGTATTTCCATTTGAAGCTGAAGGGTCCTCAACTAGATAGCCAGACGGTCGCGTACGACTACTTCATCATTTCCTTAGGTGTTCTATTCGGGGTAATCGGCATGTACGATTCCGGTTCCGCTTTGATAAAAGCGTTCAAAATCGGGTTGCCGTTTTAATTCTTAAAACGTAGCTATAGGTGATTGTTGAACTATTTTTAGATGGCATACTTCGTACTGTTTGGTCGCATCAGCCGCGCATTCATAATGTTCAAACAAGTAATCATTTAGAGATGTGATTTAATGATATTCGTATTCTAGGTCAGAGGGGTGATTGCGTAGTTCAATTCACATCAGCATCAAACAAAATTGATTTTGTAAACCAAATTAAATGATTACGACTGATATTAATGTAAATTGCATTACACAATAACCCTGTATTGTATAGTGTATAAGAATGCAAAGCTATGTAATTTTTATGTTATTTAAAATTGTTCAAGGTGTCTTCCAATACTTAGTTATTTAGGATAGTAAAAGTGCTAGAGGATAATTAATTAATTAATCCAAAGTCTTCCAAGATGATTATGTTTTTGACGTTATTCAACAACGAAGTCTTCCAATTATTGATAAACATAATAAGCTGTAATTGCTAATACATAAATTATACTTGAATGCAAATCAATATTTCTAAAAATATAGTTATATTAACATTAATCAAAAGACTTCTGAATTGTAATTTATATAGCTTTCAATCATTAGATTTATGGGTATATAAAAAAACTATTTATGTTGCTTTGTTACAAAATATGACAATCATGATGTACTTATCATAGAAGTTTTATAATTTTTTTGACATAAGTGTATATTTTATAAATTTCCATTAGACAGAGAACTAAGCGTTTATTTGTTAAACGGTTTATAAGCAAATTTACATGTATTTTTTAATTGTTTGATCCTGTTAAAAAACTGAAGTCATAAAAATCTGTAAAATGATGAATTGATTAAGAGATATTTACATAAAAGGTCTAAAATCTATGAGGATCGTATAAGTTACCTATTGAAACGCATATACAATGCAAAATATTGATTGTTCTTAGTTTTTAAAATGATGTCTTCCATTTTATCATTCCATAATAATAATAAAACTGTTGTTGATTATATTATAGTATAAATTATTATTATTATTATACATATTAGTAGGTATCGTTAAAAATGTGTACTTACAATAAATTTTGGGAGGAGTATATGTTTCTATTATGCACAGTACGAATGTAGTTATACTATAAGTACACAGATTGCAATAGCGACACTTTTTAAACTAAGTATCGACTAAAGTAGGTAGGTACAAATGGTACTTACATCCGAGAAGACTGCAGTATTTTTGTGCGTTTTACAACTTTTGAAATCAAATTGATTTTTGAAATCACACTCGTGTACTGCCTATCCAGTGAAAATAAGAAAAAAAACGCGTTGTATTTAAACAATGAACAATAAACAACCAAATCTAACTTTTGTTAATTTTGACAACCACTCAAAAATACTTAATCTTGCAACTATTTTATGTTTGTACCTACTATTAATGATATTATTATGTTCACAACACTTTTAAAACCAGCCGAAAAATTTATTCGGGTGGTAGTTTAGTAGAGAAGTGAACAAATTGTTAATCTCTTCGGGAGGTATTATTTTCACAAATGTGTTTTCAAAAACAGGGAATCAGAAAATAAACGGCTATCTAGCGGTTTTAATTTGTTAGTAACGATTTCCGAATAATTAAAGTTTCTTCGCGCACTCGTAAATAGTACATTGCCTACTAGAGATCAAGACGGTCTAGAGAAAAAAATACGATACTTTTGAACATATGTGCTGTATTGTTTTTATAAACAAAACACGGTTTTCTTATAACAATCTGTGTACATTAAATGAAACAAAGGGCTTCCAAAAGTTGGCGTTTTGTAATAAAATATTATACTTATTGAATAAAAATGCTTGTCTATGTAAAAATACTAGATACGCGGTTAGGATATAAAAAGCCATGAAGTATACTCCAAAATAGTTACTGCTTTCATCACGGTCAATATAATCAAATGATATATTTATTAAAAACCAAACACTTTTGTATTAGACTGTATACCCCGCTAAAAGCGTCAAAAAAAATGTTCTCGCGAGTTATATGGAAATGATAACTATAATTTGTTTTGTTATAATTATGACAACGCTTAGGTATATTCAAAAGTATTTAGAAATGTATCCAAGTGCAATAATGTTGTATAAATATACTTAAATACATGTATTGTGATGAACAACCAGTCTAGATGTGTATTTAAAAGAATATAAAGTGTTAATCGCGTTTGATTCCCATTTGTTTATTTATTGCCTTTAGAAATGTTTGTTTTCTAAATAATCCAGTTATTCCCCCGCCACAAACAAAAATAAGGACTTATCTATATACCATAGACTCTGAAGTCAAGCCGTAAACGCCTTTTCTAAAAAAAATGTTTTTCAGGAATTTGAAAAATAAATTTGAATTATTAGTTATATCTTGGAGATTTTGAGTTATTTCTACTAAGAATTAACAACACTTGATTCTTATACCTACGAGAAAGAATTCTAAAAAGAGGTCATGCAGTTTTGTTACTTTGCATAATACCTACATGTAAATTCTGTTTTTTTTTTTCTTGCATGAGAAAGAGTCTTGATCCTGACCAGAAATAACTCAAAATTCAAAAATACGAGAAAAAAGAACTAAGTAAGTAGTACTTATTATTTTTTTAGTTCCCTTTTTGGTAAAAAAATACCTGCATGGCCGTATTGCAAAATTAGAAGTACTTACGACTCTATTATTTGCAACGCTGCGATCGTCTTAATTCTTCCGAGCTGCGATCATTTTGTGACAGGCAGACAGGCATCTAGAGTTCCGACAAGTCTAGTAGGACGGTGAGATTATTGAAACATAAGGTAACTACTTATTTTATCTTAGCCCTTAAACTGGGAACGCATCTCAAATGCTCCAGTTTTCCGGATATCCATGGACAGTGGTGATTATGATTATTTACCACCAGGCGTCTATTTCACTAACTCGACAAGTTGTCGGTGATCATTGACAATTTGAAATGCAATGTGTATTCAATATGAAGCCAAACTTCGTAGAATCTCGTCGATTTTGTAATGTGAACATAATTGTTTAAATTAAAGTAGTTTAATTAAAGTAAAAAAACGCACGGTTTTAGATTTTAATTTATTTACGCAAAATATAAAAGAACACAACGCCAAATTAACATAGAAGTTATTGCCAAGGTTTTTGCGATAAAAAGTGAATAATTGCCAATTTAATTTCACGCGATTCCTTCAACGGCCGCCATGACAGCAAAATGGACGTGCACAGCCGCGCATGCGTGCTTTTGGCAATATGGCTGCACTGGCTGCGGATGGCGGTAAATATTATTTGTATTTAGATCCCTATTATTCCTAATTCCTATAATTGCTATCTCTATACCAATCCTTATTAGGTTTAGGTATCCCGGTTTATGGACACTACTAAAGGGATAGTTTTTATCCCGGAAAATTTTAAATATACTCCGAGACGTAGCGACATAAACGTATCTAAGTGCAAATAAAAATGAGATACATTGCGTGCTAAAATATTTTTTAAGGATAAATAAATAAATATGTATTTTTTGTAATTTATAGAAAAACTAAATTTTGCCCGCGACTTCGTTATTTAAAAAAAACTGCATCAAAATCCGTTGCGTAGTTTTAAAGATCTAAGCATGTAGGGACAGACATACAGACAGCGGAAAGCGACTTTATTTTATACTACTTATGTAGTGACAAAAAAAAGCCGTGGTAGCCTAGTGGTTTGACCTGTGGCCTCTCAAGCAGAGTGTTGTGGGTTCAAATCCCGGGCGCGCACCTCTGAGTTTTTCGGAATTTATGTGCGAAAATTACATTTGAAATTTGCCATGAGCTTTTCGGTGAAGGAAAACATCGTGAGGAAACCTTGCACACATCTGCGAAGAAATTCAATGGTGTGTGTTAAGTTCCCAATCCGCACTGGGCGCGCGTGGGAACTATAGCCCAAACCCTCCAATACACGGAGGAGGCCTATGCCATGAGGCACGCCGAATTACGCGACAATTTAATAATAAAAAAGAAACAACGACAACAACAACAAAAATGAAATTGTAGCGAACTCGGAATAAAAAGGCTAAATAAATAAAAATAAATATGTAGTGACATAATTCATTAGGCCCTATGCTAAGAACTTGTAAAGTTTGAGGTTGTATCATAAATACACGCTATATAGGTATTATGTTTCAGTTACCGTACAACATACGGAACCACCCGTGTTGTTTCGGCCCCAACGAGAACCTCACCCTGGCCATGATCATCGACGCCTTCGAGATCTACGGCCACGATCCTACCGACAAACTGGACAACCTCTGGTTGTACCAGAACGAGATGATGCAGATCAAAACAGCTGAAGATCAGGTGTAGTACAACTTTCTAAGCGACACTGAAAATTAGAACACTAAAAAATCCGAAAGTTAAGCTATGGCCGGGAATAGTTGTAGTTATTGACTCACAATTAGTTGCTTTTCTCACTTTCTTTGTTTCCCATTCTTTTTCTTAGTTACTTGAAATTAACGTGCCATTTATATCGATTTCAGTATCTGATCAATGAAAAAGTCCACATAGCCAGCGATCATTTGGGCCGGTTCATCAAACTTCACATCAAAGAGCTGAAGGTACGTACAACTGGGGATCTATTTTTACATCATGTTTGTCTTCCTTTATCTGTTTCTCAATCGAACTTTTCACCCTACTTACTTTTGCCTTCGAAAATGTTTGGTTGACTAACTCGGCGGTCTATAGCAGCTCGCATCTCTCCGGTAAGCTGTAAAAGCCATCAGAGGTCACAGCAATGTCCGTTAGGAAAAACGTACATGTTGCGCAGTCGTAATTATGTAGCAAGGTTGTATGGAAATGGACCGGAAAGTAGGTATCGCCTGTAAACCCGTTTCTGAAAGCTAGTTTCAATTTTTTAAGTTGAAACTGGTAATATTGGCCCAAACAACCAATCAGTGGTTGGGATTTCATCAGTGTTGCTAGTTTAGACTTGTTAAATTGTGTCTTCTACCTTCAAGAAAAGGGTCTTTGATGCAATTTAATTCCAACACTAGGTTCTTCTGATCACTCTGGACGACGTGATCGACAATATGCTAACGATGTACGAGAACCACAACTCCATCGCTGCGGAGAGAAAGGCCACTTACACCGGCGGCCCTGTCCCCATGGAGTTTTATCTCAGCCAGGGTATAGTATTCCATTGAATATATGATGATCTTATCAGATGAAAAAATACATAGCTTAGCACTAGTAGAAATGGTCACATAATTTCGTAGCGCAGTGTTCACAATCCTCGCAGCATAGCTACATAGCGCATTTCTGGTGAAGTCAGTGTACTTACCTACACTCGTATGCACAACAAATTCACATTTTCAGAGTACTACTGCGGCAAAAACGTCTACATGTTCATGTCAGAGCTCTACACGGACATATACAACATGGGCCGCGGACCCGCGCCCTACTGCAAGGACCGCTCGTTCGTGTTCCTGGGTTTCCTCCATTACCACGACGAGCAGAAGTATTACCTCCTCGATGACCCCAGCATATCCTTCCCAACTGATAATTTCCTGCACGGACTGGAGTGCCACATCGGTATCTGCATTTTTAGGTGAGATAACATTCAAAAAAAGTGCTATTCAAAGGTAGGTAAGTACTTATCTTATCTTATCCTAGTCTAGGAGTCCATACACTTCGACTCATTCGTGGAGCTTTTGTGTAAAAGGTAGGTACTTACTTTACATACAACCATACAGGTCAGAGAAAACACACACGTAGGTATCCCTTCAGATCCACCGTACCCCTGGCACTACCCCCGGGGGTAGGGTGGGACTGAACCATACCACCATAGTAGTGCTGGGATTTGAGAAATAGAAAAAAAAACGATGGAGCCCCGCGGGGCTCCTATTAACCTACCTAATACCCGTAGCTTACAGCACTACGCTGGTATGGTTCAGTCCCAACCCTACCCCCAGGGGTAGTGCCAGGGGTATGGTGGGTCTTAACCCATAGGTATGCGCAGGAACGCACGCACGCACGCAGACACACACATGCAGTGTCAATGGACATGTTCCAACAGAACAGAGAGGATGGTGTTACGCCGTGGAGAGTAAAACAACCGATGAAAATAGGGTGGCATTGGTATTCTTAATTAAGTGAGAAGTTATTGGGGGGGGGGGGGGGAGTGCCGAATCTCACAAAAATTCCACGAGAGGACACCTCGGCAAATAACGTGAAATTGAGGAGGAGGGAGGGAATCGAGCCAAATCTCACATCTCACCAGGGAGTTCCAGAATTACCATTATCGCCTCACGTAAATGGAGGTCCCTTACACTAAATGTACCTATCTCAGTCCTCTAGGTTGACGCCAGTGCTATGCTCCAGTACATGATATCCATGGGTGGTTGTGATAAGTTGCATAAAAAACACCGTCTCCCCAGGTTCCCTTTTAAGAAGTTAATGCAGCGAGACCGGGACGTCTCCACCCTTCCGAAGGCGATAGTAAAGTGCGGCCTGGTGATGTACAAGCTGCCCCCGCTGACGGCAACTTCCTGCATCATTGCTTCTGGTTCCTTCATCCTGGACTTCAACATTCAAGGGCTGCGGTACCGGCATTACGACTACATACTGGTGAGACTTAGGGCCAGGAGTACTCCGAGGTTACAATATCGAAGTTCCTGATCACACTAGCAGTCATTTATAGGAGTGAGAGGGCACGGTATGATATGAAGTTCGAATTTCGGAGTAGCTCCCGTTTCACCACTCCCTTTTAATTAAGTTCCTGATATCTTAAGTGTCTGATATCGACGATGCCACCTCTGTTTCGTAGTGTAATAAATAGAGACGTCACCATATACACTTAAGACATTAGAAACCTAAAAGGAAATGGTGAAGCACGCCCTAAAACTCGTTAAACGCTACATATTCTATATGGTCATCATCCTCATCATCGTCAGCCGGAAGACGTCTACTTTTGGCCTCCCCCTTAGAAAGCTCTTAGTTTCCTGCAGCTCTCGCGATGTCGTCGGTCCACATGGTGGGAAACCTACTAAACTAAGGCTTTGTCTTCCGGGTCGTGGTCGCCACTCGAAAACCTTTCTCCCCCAACGGTTAAGTATCTATTCTTCAAACGATCTGGCCTGACCTAAGTCGATGACTAATCCTAACACTCCAACATTGAACCTTGTACCGTTTTACGTATTTTCAAATAGACGAAGAGGGAAGAACATTTTTTGTGTTGCTTGGGCGGTTAGCGAAAGTTATTTGGGACTCTATGTGATGGAGAATAAGGCCACAAGGTCCACTATATGTATATGTAGAGAGAGACGATATTGAGTACCTACTGTGATGATGCTACTGATGATGAAAGATTCTTTCCGCTTTGCCCTACAGACAACTCCAAACGGAGCAACGTATTACACAAAAGAGCGGTACACACCCCTCGTCTGCGACCACCACGTGTGCGAGTGGAACTACACTAACCATTATGGAGGTAAAGACATGTCTTTCATCTCATTGGTCTTAAATCTTAAGAACCCATAAGAACCAATCTGATAACGGTATGAAAACTATTTTACAAGATGTTTTTAAACAGCAATGTGTTTAGCACTCTTGCAAGTCAATTTTAAACCGGTTGCCCTCTATCCTTGAGCTGAAACTTTGCATTCTTTTGTGATTCGAATGACAATATGGGTATAATGAACAGGTAGTGAAATTTTGGTGGCCCAGCAAGGACCGTCTCCGTGAGAGGGAACTCTTCAACGTTTGGTCCGATTGACTTGAAATTTAGTATACATTATGTAGACTGAATGACAATGCGTACAAGTACAGTCGGCCACAAAAAGTACAGTCAGCAAAAAGAGTCGTATTGAAAATAACATTTTTGTCAGAAACCTACCACAGAAATGTGTTTCTAAATGTTATTTCGATGGCAATTAACCTTGAGGTGGTATACGTCAAAATTCAAAGCCCTTGGCAAGCGACCCGACTTTGGTCGCGTTGGCGTGTGTTTTGCCGACGTCGGCCACATCCTAGGGCATCCCCCAAATCACAGCCATACGTAGGGAGTTCAGCTACCTATAGCTTTTTTAGATAGTTTATCTACATGGCAGGTCCCTTCCTGATCCCTGGAGACCCGGGCTCCGGCATCGACCCCATGCCGCCGTACATAGAGACCACACCGAAGCCCGAGATCGACGACTCCGACAACATTACCGTGCCTTGTGAGTTACAGCAATTATTAATTCATTAGGTAGTATGAGTTGCACTTGCACCAAGTTACTTTAATAATAACTTTAACCATAGCCAACGATTTTGACATACATATTTCATAGGATTTCAAATGAACGCCAAAATGAACAAACTGTAGTAGGACCTCGGGCAACAAAGTAACCAATCATATGACAATGGAGATGAACAGAGTTAATAAGGAGCGACCACACCACCGCGTATACGCAGTGACATTGTCAGAGGCGTCACGTTTTCTCGCCGTTTTTCCATTCATTTTGTTGCGTAAACGCACCGTCAACGTCTTGTACGCACCGGTAGGTATGGTCGCACTTTTAAACCTAAAGGGCAAAGTTACCGCTGCCTACCAGTCGTCCACCTACAGTTTGTCCAACTGATTTTCGACGGAACTCCGCCCGGGAGGAGCTCCCTTTTCAGTGTATTCTGCCCATCGGCCAACTGAAGATACCTAACTAACCTAACCTCCCTATTTATGTATTAAAATATTAAGTAGTGATTCAAAATAACGGCAGACATAATCAGTGGTCCTACTGATTATGTCCAATTAAGTAGGACCACGAGGGAGATCTATTTCTGTCTGTCCTACTTTATATTTATACGAGCTGCTGCCCGCGACTTCACCTGCAAAAAATTGTTTTTCGCTAGGAACTATGGAATTTTCCGGGATAAAAAATAGCCTGTGTTAATCTAGGGTATCAGCTATCTCCGTTCCAAATTTTATCCAAATCCATTCAGTAGTTTTTACGTGAAAGAGTAACAACCATCCATCCATACTTACAAACTTTCGCGTTTATAATATTAGTAGGATGCAAAACCCACCTCCTGTATTGTTCAGAATTGCTATAAAACCAATGCAAATTTTCTGAGAAATATAAACGTGTTTTAAATAATTGGCAACCGCACATAGACACAGTAGATCAGACAGAAACAGGTCTCCCTCGTGGTCCTACAAATAAGACAAATCAGTTGGACCACGAGAGCACACCCGGGCAAAGTAATTCGACCTCACGGTACCTAACTACCTGTTCAGACATCTTGGACGGCTGCCTGTTCATGTACCCTCCCAATTACGGCTCCATCGCCGGCAAGAGCTACCTCGATGCCGTAGAACTGCACGACGACCGCTTCACTTGTAACGCGGCAGGAAATAAGGTAACTACTATTTCCTGTCATTATTGCATTTATTTTCATTTGATTATGTGCAATAAAAAGTATATACAGCATATTCTAGCTTCTGCCCGCGACTTCGTCAATAATACATATAGGAAGTTAAACCTTCCTCTTGAATCAACCTAGGTACCTATTAAAAAAACCGCATCAAATCCGTTGCGTAGTTTTAAAAATCTAAGCATACATAGAGACAAACAGCGGAAAGCTACTTTGTTTTATACTATGTAGTGATACTAAGATTCCCGTAATGAAACTATTCTAGGACCGATTACTTTCAAAGATTTATTCTTGTACAGGGCTTGTACTGGTACCCGCAATGGATGGGCGCCATGCCGCACCACCCGTACCCGTCAATGAGCGACGACGCGGTCGGCAACCCCGACTCATACTATCCCCACCAAGCTGGATTCGACAACGAAGAGCTAGGGGAAGTCGACTAGCTCCACACGTATTCACCGGTTTTAAATTAGCAGGTTTTATAAATAAAATAATGTGTCCAGAATTGTATTTTATTAAACCCCTCGGTTGGCAGCCGAGTGGCAGTGACTTGGACATAAGGCTCGGGCAGAAGTCAGCAAAACACCTACCAAAGCGACCAAAATCGGAGCGCTTGCCAAGGGCTTTGAATTTTAACGTTAAACACCCCAAGGTGAATATACATACGTCACAGTTTGAAACATAATTGGCGAAGAGTTAATATTTTCGCCGCCAAACACCTCTAGTTTTACTCGCAACTGTCAACTTTATCGTGTCAAAAGAAGGTGAATTTACACTGCTTGTAATGACTTCATATCAAATCAATGGCATACTAGCTGTTGTCCGTGTGGAATCTCTAATTCATTTATTGCTATCCTGTTGAAAATTCGCCACTTGTTAAGATAGAAAGTAATCAATGTACATATAAACTTTCTCACTCAAATCTCACCATAATTGGTTAAACGGTTTTACCGCGAGAGGTAACAAACAATATACAGAGATAAGGTTACTTTCACATTTTTAATATTATCTTATCAATAGATTATATCAATCAATAACATTCAATCCTTTGATAAGCTTAGGTAAGAGAAAGTAGCAAACAATTTAATATTCGTAAATAAATGCAATCATATTACTGTATTACATTTAATAAAGTAACCTTTTCTAATTAAATAAAAATCGGAACAAAAATTTTAACTCTCATAGGTACAGTCAGCATTAGAAATTGATGCACAGCTAAGGAGATATACACATAGTCGGTTTTAGATCGTTTTGACCTTTTATTAACTTCTGATGGTGACTGTAGGCACTTTATACATCTTATCCTTGTAAAATTTCCCCGTACTCCCATATTTTGTAAATAATTTCACTTACTCTAAAAATATGTAGAAAGGAATCTCTTCTCTGCCGGGCTTCCTCGAGGCACAACCGTAAAGGCTGGCGTGCCCCCTTTCACCTCAAAGTACTTCGTCTTCAATATATCCCCCAAATTCATAGACATATCAATCACTTGGGGCAACTTGTTATAACCTTCCGAGTAAACATTTATCTTCTCTAAAGAGTAATTATTTTGAGTATCCCATGGCGCAGGAAACACTTTAGCTAACTGAGTTTCTAATGACACATCTTCAGGGCAATCAACTATAAAATCAGTAAGCAAAGTCTCAGGGTAAAAAAGCAGCACTGGCCAATATAATTTGCCATTTTCCAAGTACACCATATGGGCATGAGCTCCTGGCATACTCGGTTCTAACTTTGCCAAGTCCAAATCGTCATCTTCATCGCATTGGGCAATCTTTATTCCTCGTTCTAGTATGGCTTTTATAACCGCATCCTTGGTTTGTACCTTCACTTGCTCCAATTTCTCTTGCTTCCGTTTGTCTCTTGCTTGCATGAGGAGTTTTCTTTTCGCTTTTTTTATCAACTCACTTGCTTCTTTATCATTAGGAGTTGTTTCAAGCAGTTTCTCGCAGTGTTCGATACATAGCTCATATTTGCAAATCTCAAAAGCACATTTAGCAGCTCTGAGACGGGCTTTGGTGTGGTCCAGCTTGAACGATAGAGCTCGTTCACTATCGGAGAGGGCAGAGCGGTAGTTCTTCAAATGGTATTGAGCTGCTGCTCGGTTGTTGTAGAGAAAAGCGTTCATGTCCGCATCGTCACACTTCACCCTGATGCCCTCCGTGTATCTGTGAAATAATATTAGTATGTTTTAATAATTCTCTAAGGTTTTAGCAACAATATTTAGATCTTATGTCTAAGCAACCAGCAGACTCAATAAGATTATGACTTGCATTTTTAATAATAGCTCATATGAATTACGATTTTATCATATAAGATAAGAAAAGTAAAGTAAGGTTAAATAAAAGTTTATTTACATTTGCACATTTCTACAGAAGTAACTGATAATTTAGGAAAGAAAGGTCATTTAACTCTAGTAACCCATAAAATGTCACAAATGTTAAGTTTAAGCCTCTTCAGGGACTTGCTCGTAGTGGCATTAAGAGTTACATCTGGTCATATTCCACCAAATTTGTTTTTGAACATGATGAGTGTCTCAATCTAAAATGTGCGAGGTTTGTAATAAAACTGATGATTTATACCAAATTCGCATAATGGTGAAGTAAAAGGTTTGCTGGCTTGTCCTTCGTCCGGCAAAGCTCTTAGCATATATAAATTTGTGCAGTATTCCTTCATAACCAGAGCATCTGGCTCTGGGGTAGGGGATGCTGCATGAATTTTGATCTACGATCTTTTTGAGTCCTCCCATGAGGCTAACATAGTCACCCCTGTGTATTAAAGCCTCTTTAAAATATGACATTAAAAAAAAAGTATACCCAAGGATAGCCATCCTATAGTTTTTATGTCGAAAGTTAAAATTTCCATCCTCCTTATAATTGGTAGCCAGTTCCAAGGCAGTGTTCTCCTCCGGGTCATATTTCAGTTTAGCCAGGCCTTCCGAGAGTGCTGACATCTCACCATTCTCAGGAACCGACTTCATGAAAAATGGATGCTTGTCCATTTCTTCCTGAAATTTGAAAGTTTTTTATTTTTATTTATTGCATCTCCAATCAGTGCATTCACTTTTAGCAGATCTGTTTCATGCTTCTCTTATTCAGAGTGTGTCTTCCAGTGAGGACATCTACTCATAGTTGTCTACACTATAAGATGTCTTTTCATTTAAGGAGCTTAACATAGCTGGTGATTGTGAGCTGTTGTGGAAGGGTATTGGGGTGGGTTTCTAGGCATCCCCTGTAGTTATTTTTGACATTAGTAATTTGTTCTCTTACTGAGATCATTTCTTGGTGTTTGGGAATCTCAGCATTGGTAACATACCAAGGGATATTACTGATTGTTCAGAGGAATTTGAAAAGTTGGAACAATTTACAAAAAGTATTTTTTATTGAAATTGTAAAAAATAATGTATAACTAAAAAAACTATGGGTCAACTTATCATTATATTTTAAGATTAAAATGAGACTACAGTTCAGCAAACATCTTGAGCCTGACCTTGAATGGGCAGAAGAGAATTTAACATCTCTTTGGTACAAAAGTAAATGCACAAACTGCCTTCTTCCACCATCGCCCTAGCTCAAGAAGTTTGCCGTAAGCTGTACATAATGATAGCGTGTCCACCAACCGGTTTTCCACCCTGTGACCACCATGGTGCAGAAGAATAAAGCTAAAGCATTTACCTCCCACTTGTCCTCAGTCCAGCCATCAGTGTATCGCTTCCTTTCCAAGCTGTTGATAAAATCATCTAACTCTTGATCCATTTTCTGACATAGTGCCAATCGTTCTTCGTCAGTGAAGGGCTTTTTCGGCTCTTGGGGCGCTTCCTCAGCCATTGTCTGTTGTTTCTCAGTCAATTTACCTTGAAACTGCTAATTAAAAGAGATTGTTAGATGGTTATATCGAAGTCGAGGCGATGTATACTGAATTTCAATACGTGCCTTAGCACTTACATTAATTGGTGTTGCTTCTTTGTTCTACCGATTTTAACTATCTATTAGTTGAAAATGCATCCAGTTGGTATATCACTGATAAGTCATGCGTATTGAATAAGTTTGTGTCATGCTTGCATTGCATTAGCATGTATGATATTTTAAGGTTATGCTATGTTTATGCACGACATGTCAATGTTGAAATTGACACAACTGATCGGACACAGGTAAGATAAAAATCGTTCAACAGGAATAAGTTTAATACACTTAATTTTGTGTGGATACAAACTAAAATATTATTTTCAATCAGAACATTCAGCGTTAAAAAAAACACAATAGCCTGTTTAACGTATAGTACCAGCTTCCCACAAAGCAATATACTCCTTCTTTCTACATTCACGTCTCTTGAAATATTCAGGGTACTCGGCCTTTTCAAGAGGATGCCAATAGTCCAAGACCCAGTCCGGAGGCTCAACTTCACGCCCGAAGGCTACTCCTGCTGCTAATCCCTGAGAGTATGGAACTAAAAATAATAGAAAAAGGTAAAACAATAAAATTATAAATGAAACTAGCTTCTGCCCGCGACTTCGTCTGCGTAGAATTATACATAAAAACCTTCCTCTTGAATCACTATCTATTAGAAAAACCGCATCAAAATCCGTTGTGTTGTTTTGAAGATATAAGCATACATAGGGACAGGGACAGAGAAAGCGACTTTGTTTTATACTATATAGTGATAGTGATAGTGATGCCCTTGCAGTGAACAAAAGTACTAACATTTTGCTCCAGGTAATGGATATTTCTTGCTGAATACTTCATGCTGTCCTACCCTCAACAAGCGTCGTTGCTCTTTAGGATCGCATTCCCCAGCATTTTTATCGAATTCATTCCTTAAAATAACTTGATGATATCGAACAACAAATCTAAAACAAAGAAACAAAACATTATTTTAAAATTATTGATAATTGCATCTAATGAAAGTGAATTACAGATAGCGAAGTATTTATTTTCACCTTGCTACATAATGTGATTCGACTAGCCTCATAGCAGTCTTATAAAGCGTGCATACTTTCTGAGAATGGCTCCTTAGTTCCGGTGCAAATGGCATAATCTCTTCTATAATAATAACTAAAATAAGATCAAGAACCTGGCAAGAAGAAGAAAGTTATTCTGAACAAAGATCAAATTTATGTTAAGTATATTTGTCAAAGATGAAAATCATATGAAAATCGACTTTTGAGTTTTTTTTTTGCTGATTGAGTTTCTTTTGTTTTGCTTGCCTCCGGTTACTCACATGTGAGTAAATATTCGTACATAGTACAAATGTTTGCACACATGTGAATGATGATCAATCATTTATTTGCAAATAAATGGGTTCGTATTCTCATATCATTTCCACACTTGTTTACGAATATGTGACGAATGTCTTCAGTCTTTTTAAGTCAAAAATAAGAACAGTGAGGATGATTTTATTTGTCCAGTTGATCTGTTTTGACTTGTGTTCTAATACTTACAAATATAAGCAGACGTAACGAAACACACAACAAATGGTTAAACCACAAAGTAATCAAACTTAAACCGTTGAACGCATGTCAAACGTCATATCCAATTCCTTTTCCGTGCACGCTGTTCGACTCTGGAATCGGTTGCCAAATGATATCAGGCAATCGCAGACTGTTGCTACTCTGCGCAGTCGCTTGAAAGCGTATTAGGTGGATGGATCCTCTTTTAAATGAATGTGATGTGTTTTATAACTTGTGTGTGTATGTGTATATTTATATAATATGTAGTATATTTTATTTATTGTGTATTAGTTTATCGTATTTATCTATTATGTGTAGTTTATTATTATATCTTACATTATTTAAAATTTAGACATTTAGGATTATTTTAGGTTTCGATCGGTTCTTTTACTATTTCTGTGCGTCTACTCTTGCTTAATACTCATGTCCTGTCAATCGTTCAAAGGTTAACTGGAAGAGATCCCTTTTAGGGATAAGTTCGCCTTTGTGCATGTGTATTGTCCTGTATTCATCTTTTTCTTGTGTTTTATGTACAATAAAGAGTTATACATACATATTCTTAAAAAAGTCGCACGTATGTGGAGGAGTCTACGCAAAGGTTTGAGGTTCGTGTTCTTTGATGTGCGTCAAGAAACTGACACGGCTTGGAAAAGTGTAAATGCAGCGAAAACTTTGCACATACATTCGCAAATGTCGTCCTTCACATTGTGCATTCGCGTTATGTGCGTATACATATATGTGCATATGTGAGTAACCGGCATGACAGTGAAGCATCAGTGAAGTAGCAAGAAGCGTAGGAGACTTTTTCAACATGAAGTTTTTTATTCTAAATCGCAAAAAAAAGTTAAAAATAAAAGTGTTTTGCAACTTTTGTGATGAAAACTGATGAAAACTATTGTTGAAATAGGTCGCCGTCATTACACGCGAGTTACACACTCAAACCATGCTCAAACCGGTTCCAAACCTTTTTAAGATTTTAATTTAAATCGTTTTCTATTTCCTTCGTTTAAGTTTTGTTACGTGTGGCCTATTCTGTGGTCGTTTTTTTTTAAATAAAAATGGCGTGATTGGCAGGCATGTTGTTTTGTATAGTAAAATAGTAAAACGTAAAACTGAACTCGTGAGTGTACGGGCAATTATTTTATCGGTAATTTCTTTCTTTTACGGGCTTGAACTTTTGTAAATGCTGTGAACTAAAAGCTGAATTATTACTAATATGTAATACATTACTTTGCATTTACACGTCATTTGAAGGTCAAAAAGCAATGCATTTGCAACGGAATAGAACCGGTACCTAACCATACTGGCCAAGCAAAAATCGGTTAATTCTAACTACAAAAATGTCTGACGCTTGGGAGGAGATACAAGCGGTGAAAAGTAAAAGAAACAGTTTGAGAGAAAAGCTAGAGAAACGTAAAAAGGAGCGTCAGAACATCCTCGGCGGAGACAAGTCTGAAGGTTCGCCCGCCACACCGGGCGGAAAGGAGAGACCAGTTGCCAGTCCCGCTTCAGCTTCTAAACATGAAGGTACGTACTTATGCCTTAATTTAATGCCTGTCTCATGCAGAGGTCTCATATTATTTTTTACTGACTAAGCTAATATTGTCATCTGATCTAGATGCATTCGCATCATTCCTGTCATCTCGACTACCACCGTGAGCGGTTGAAATTTGACCAGCACAATTAGAACTAAACCTAACCAACTTACTAACCTACAAGTAAGAGCACTTTCAAGGAAAAAATTACCAACTTTTGTACCAAATTACATCTGACCATTTTTTCATAATGCATGAGATGAGATAGAAGTATATTAAGGGTGTCTTTATCCCTTTTGAGGCAGACAGAGCCTGAGGTAACAACACCTAGAGGCAAAATTTCCTACTTTTATTACTCTCAAGTACAGTTTTGATTTAATAATATCAAATAACACCTTCCGTACTTAATTAATATTTTTCCACTTCAGAAAAAGACAAATCGAAGCCTGTGGTCCCATCCGCTTCCCTGGAGGTCCGTCTGTTGCAAGTGCTTTCCGACATGCAGCTGCAGCTGCCAGCAGCCGCTGGAGTCCTCCTGCCTGGCCTTGGAGATGTAGACACTGAGATAGTGGCCAGCTTGCTGCAGAAGTTTGCCACACAGAAACTTATCACGTAAGTTTGTAAAACCCCAGTTAAAGCTTCTCTTTTAAGCATTAAGACTGTATTGTCTTCCCTACTTTTGTGTTACACTACAACCTCTTTAATTTGAACTCTGAAAATGAACCCCCCCCCTTCGGACTAGTGGAGCGTTTGGATTATAGTATACAGAGAATTTATATGGTGTTTTTAGGGAATAAAACAAACAATATCGTCTAGTTAAATGCGTAAGTTGAAGAATTATGTAGACGCAGTAGGTGGGGGAGGGTGTTCGGATTAGAGGGTGTTCGAATTAAAGAGGTGGTAGTGTAGAAATATTTTTTCTATGGTTTGGAAACTGCATTTGCCTTAAATGATTATGTAATTAACCTTGACTCATTTCAACCTAGGTAGGTACTGTATTTTGTAAGGAATATTTGTATCCTACTGTATAAGCAGTTACTTTAATTTTGAAACAGATGAATAATTCTCCACACAGTATACGTGAGCGGCCAGAAGGGGCTGCGGATGTGGGCATTGAAGTTGTGAGTGCTGAGTCAGTGAGGCTGGGAGCAGTGCTGACTGCCCTGATTGAAGAACAATCCTCACATAAGAGAAAAGGTTTCTATAATGCTAATTTAAACTAATTTTATTAATTGTTTCATAGATGGTGAATTGTAAAATGATTTTTAAGATTTGATAGAGTTTTGGTGGTTTTATAGGTGAAAGGGCACCGGAAGAGAGTACAAAAGTAAAACAAATGAAGACCGCTACAGAAGAAAAGAAAACTGCCAAGAAGGATACTGATTTAATGGTAGGTAAGAAGAATATTGTTTAAAAAAAAGGATTTTTTCGGGAGTATAAATATTGATACAGCCGCCATGTCAAATATATGTGTCACCAACATTATTGTTTATGGCTCAGGTGTACAGATGTTTTTGACGTCTTGGTAACATACATATTTATTTATGCCCTTGGCTGTACCTATTGCTACTTGAATTAAGTTTTTGACTGTTTGACAATGATTTAAGCTTTTTGTGCTAGTCAACTTGTTTGCAAATTTAACAATTTTTTACCAGATTTTCTCACAAATAATATTCTATCAAAAATCTATTCTCTAATGAAAGGGAAATGACGGTAAAGTAAACGATCCGTGTTTTAATTATTAACTGTACTATTCTTGGTTTGTGGTGTTGGTTGTCACACACAATGCTACATACATACAAGCTACCCAATTAAAATAATTAGGTAAGCTGGTAGAGATCCGTTATAGAGATAAGTTATTTTTTGTTGACTGTATTATTATTAGCTAAAAGTCATATGCGTCAGTCAGTATTAAAGATAACAGTAAAAAAAAGATAACAGTTATACTTATTTTATTACTTATGTTTGAACTTAGTCGCTACTCGCGATGCCGTCGAGTCGAGAGAAAGCCGTGAAGCGAGTGGGTGAGGAGATAATGGACTTGCTGAGCAAACCCACGGCAAAGGAGAAGTCTCTGGCTGACAAATTTAAGAGTCAAGGAGGTTTGTTATCTAACTAACTTGTCCATTTTGTTAGTCCATCACTTATCGACTTGAAGCAGATCAAGTTTGATTAAAGTTAGCATTTACTTACTTACATAGGTACTATTTAATCCGTTTGTATCGGTCCAGGGGCACAAGTAATGGAGTTCTGTCCGCACGGAACCCGCGCGGAGTGCGCGCGAGCCTACGCACAGAACCAAGATGGCGGCCAGCCGGCGTGCAAGAAGCTCCACTTTAAAAAAATCATACAGTCTCACACGGACGAGTCTCTAGGCGACTGCTCATTTTTGAACACATGCTTTCATATGGATAGCTGCAAGTAAGTACTGATCATCTGTAATACAGTACAGTAGCCATCAGATATATCGCAAATATTTCGGAACAACATTAAATTTCAATAAATTCGTTACACGATAAGGTTAATAACTAAAAAGAAAATATTACGCTTTGCTATCGTCCTAAATGAATTATAAAATTTAAGTGAATTAATTCTTTAATTCTGCCGCAGATACGTTCATTACGAAGTCGACAACACCGATCCAAATGCTAGCGCGAACAAAACCACCGAAGCAACGCAAAAGAATGCACTAAATGGTAAATATTATACACACAGTAATGGAAATGTATTCACCACCGTAGAACCCTATCGCAATAAGGAACTTTTGAACGCCAAGCTTAGCTACATAGTAAAGCTATTTTCATTCTTATGCCTTTGCATGAAAGTCATTTTTACACTTATAACCTCTGTCGGCCACAGCCGACATTGGCGGTCAAAAGGTTAAGGTGACATTATCACTCGAGTACGGGTGACGGCGGCCTATCATTTGAGACAGTGTTCTACGGTGGTATGTAAATACATTTGCTTTACCTTACATACTGTCACGTCTATTCCCCACAAGGATAAGCAGAGCCTACTTTGTATCAATTCTACAGTCCTGACATACCTCTAGCTTCATCCACATTCATCACTCTACGTACATACTCGTCGGTTTGGGGTACTCTTGAACTCCCCAATTGGCATTGTTCATTTTTTTTAAGCTGTGCTTTTAACACCTTTATTTGATAAAATGGACTATTTCAAGCAACTAATTTGAATATTATACTTTTACGTAGCTTCATTAATTAATAATAAATATTTTTTCGCTGTTTGATAATTCGTGAATTTAGACAGAATCCCAATCGCCTTCGTTCGGCTGGCTATAAAAAAAACGGCTTTGTCTATGGTTTTGTAGATTTGACAGTGACACGTGACAGTTGCCGTAGCCAAACTTTTTTTTTTCATTTTTGTGGCAAACATTCGATGCTAGATTCTGTCTAAAAACCCGGTCGTTCGGTCAAACAAAGGTTCAAAGTACTTTTACAAAAATATCTGCAATCATAAAGTATTTTTGAAATCGGACAAGATAAATCGGATAATTGATGGTTTTCCTCGAAATGGTTTTCGAATTGGAGCATACTAAAAAAAATGAACAATGCCAATTTGGTCACTGAACTTAGGTCCAGGACTTCCCCTTCCAACGCACCCCCATTCGTTCTAAATAAATGACTTCCTATTTTCCTTGGTCACAGTATCATGTGTGAACAACTAGACTGATTTTGCAAATTTTTTTTAACTAATCAAGAATGTTTACTTCTTGATTTTTTATATTTACTTTTACGGTGTTACCCGTTACAAATTAAATTTCTAAACAACACCGAAAAATAGAGCACATAGTAAAATCCGAAAAGTAAAGCTATGGCCGGGCATCGAACCCGGATCCTCATCATTCCGTGATGCGTGCTATACCGCTGAACCACCCATAGCAGGTGAGTAAGCCTTCAGATTTTTCTATCTGTTATTAGCTGTCACGTGACCATGTTACTATGCGAATTTTTGTCGCCAAGCGTCATCTGTTTGTCTGTATTACACAATTACAAACTCCAGTGGAACATCTGCTAACTGCTAACTATGAAATGAATCAAGAAACTAATAAAAGTGAAAAATTGAATGAACAAATGAATGTGTCGTACAGACACATTCAAACCGATGACGCTTGGCGACAAAAAATCGCATAGTATTTTTTTTGTTCTCTTTGTTATTATCAGGTTTTTATGCAATAATATTTTGTAAAAAAAAACCAGAACGGGGGCGTAGCCACGGGGCCCGCGTTCAAGCAGTGGGGGGGGGGGGGGGGGGGGGGGGGTCGTCACAGTAAGGTGACGACACTGTTTGTACGCGCTGCGTACCTTGGCGATCTTCCACTGCGCCATTTGTGTGTCAGTACTCTTGATTGTGTTATATTTGTTGTAGGTGTGAGCGTAGCGCCGAAACCAGATGGAGTGCTGACACTGACGCCCCCGCAGTGGCTTCAGTGCGACCTGCGCTATTTAGATATGACGTTTCTAGGTAATCATCTCTTATGCTTACTCTTCAGCCGTCTTGCTGGAAAAAAAAAAATGTTTTCAAGGCCATTTTTAGATAACCCACTAGCGATATTTTTTTGTATATTAAATGTGATATCAAATTCATTTCATCGATTAATCGGGTGGGCGAAGGTCGCTTCTAATTAGGATCCGCTGTTGTGACACCAGTGACCCGTTTCTCGAGGTTAGAGGTTACAATTACATATTTAAACTAGCAACATTGGCCTACAACCAATCGGTGGTTAGGATTTGACCAATGTGGGCAGGGCATACATACGTACATATGTCACGTCTTTATCCCTTACGGGGTAGACTGCCTAAGGTAACAAAACCTTAAGGCCACGTTTAGCATGATTAAGGGCGTATAGATGGAAAGGGAAATCAAAATAGTGATGGGTTGCTAGCCGCATCGCCTATAATGATTCCTAAGACTTTCGGATTAAAGCTAAAGCAGGGTTTTCATGCCAAAACCCAACTAGGTTTCAACAAAAATAAGGAATGCAGCTTGTTATATAATGGTAATTCGAAACGATTAATTTACTTTTTTTTTTCGGAAATACAAAGTATACCTGCTACGCCCTACTGATGAGTGTGGCGATCACTTTTCGGAAATGTTATTTTTCTGCAAGTGATTTTTCCATTAGCAAAATTACCCAATTATTTTTATATCAATATGTAAATTTCCTGTTAGGTTACCTATTTTACTAGACGATAAATTACTCATTCGCGATATTTTCCTATATTTTTTATTATTGGCTTACCTTCGATGGATCCTTTTTCCGGCGACTTTTGGTCGTCTGAATATAACTAACGAACCTAACCTATCTATTGCCTTCAACTAAGAATAAACTATATTGATAAATATTGCGCATATTCACTTGTGGTAAAAAAATCGTAAAGGAAAATAACATTTTGAGAAAAAGCAAAGTGGGAAATTTTGCGAATGTAATATTCGCTTCTAGTATAATTCGATTTTCGGTAAATGAATCGAAGCACCCCTTCTGACATTTCTCTACGCCCTGGTTGGGTAGTCCTAGCTGAAGAGTCTTTGTCGGCAGGTAAGTTCGCCGTGATAATGGCGGACCCGCCGTGGGACATCCACATGGAGCTGCCGTACGGCACGATGTCGGACGACGAAATGCGGTGCCTGGGCGTGCCGCAGTTGCAGGACCAGGGGCTCATCTTCCTCTGGGTCACTGGCAGGTAAGTCCGCTGGGGCCGCCAACTACAATGGACGCAATAGGGCTGACAAATTGACAACAACTATGCAAAAGCGCGAAGTTACTAAAGAAAACAACCTTACCTAAAAATTGCATTTTTGATACGAGCTTTTTAGATCACTGTACTTGCATTGTGATCTATCCTGTATATTTATACTAAATTTCAAGTCAATCGTACAAACCGTTGAAGAGTTCCCTTCTGTGACGGTCCTGGCTGGGTCACTAGAAGTTAAAATTATTGTATTGTCACCAGTAGGCTTATTACCTAACTCGCTCGCACTCGCCATCTAGTTCATTTTGACAGTTCTTGTATGAATGTGACAGCTAGCTGATTCCGATGCCAATTGTCAGCCCATATATGAACTGTCAAAATGAACACGATGGCGATTGCGAGCGAGTTAGGTAATAAGCCATAGGTTTGCATAAGTATGCCAAATTTCACGTCTATCTGACCACTGGAGGTGGGTTAAAATTCACTTGCAAGATTTGATTATGTGACACCAGGATAGGTGAAACTAAAGCTTGTAAAAAGGAGAAGTAATAAAAACGGTTTGTTCACAAATAAAGATTAACAGAATTGTTATGTAATCATACCTAATATAAATAAAATAGGAAAATGTATACAAACCCGAACTAGGCTAAGCGTTGTATCCCGGGGTTCATAAGATGAGTTACAAGTTGTTAAGAAAAGCTTGTAACTAGTAAATTACAATAGTATCGTCTATTGAACAGAGCCATGGAGCTCGGGCGGGAATGCCTCAAGCTGTGGGGCTACGACCGCGTGGACGAGCTGATCTGGGTGAAGACCAACCAGCTGCAGAGGATCATCAGGACGGGGAGGACCGGCCACTGGCTCAATCACGGCAAGGAACACTGCTTGGTAAGTGAGGACATTCTGGCAGTCTCTTTCATACTGTTCATTCTACAAAGAGACGGGTGGGCAATCTCAGGTGTTGGTGCTTTTGTGCGGAGAGGCTACAATAGATAGATCTCTCTCCAAGCAGATGTTTTGCCCGGGGACCAAAGTCTGTAACAAGACAATTGGATGTTGTATTTGTGCCGCGTTAAGAAACTTCGATGGCGCCGAGGTAGGTACACTTTCTTCAATGGGTAACGGGAGAAATGCTAACACTTACCTAGGCTTCGGGAACGCCGCTCCTTGTGTTTGTTATCCACAGGGGTATATAAGATTACATAAAATTTGAAACGCATAAGAGTCGTTATCAATTAAATTGTTCATTGTTAAGGGCTTAATTACGACAAAAACCTTTATTCCATTGCTCTAAGGGTGAAAAAGTCGTTACGCAAATGAATCTATTAACTTGTCTTATATTTGGCTTGTCCTTTTCCTCTTCCAAGACTTATTCCAAGTCCTTTACTGTGCACTCGAATAGGCTGTGGAATCACTTACCAACCTCCATTAGGCACTCTCTCCGCAGTGTTGTTCAGGGAAGGTTTGAGGATGATGTGGCTTGCACCATCTTCTTAAGAAAAATGTAAATATTCCTTTATTTATTGTGCTCATTGTTTATTTATTTTATGTATTTTATTTTAGTGATATTATACCTATATATTATAGGTTTTATGATTTTATGTATTATAATCGGTAAAGTTATGTATTGTGACTTTCAGTATTTGCAATTTTTAAACTCACTCATCCATCCCTAATATAATACTCCTTTCATCCACTCAAAGGTTGACTGGAAGCGATCCCTTAAAGGGATAAGTCCGCCTTTGTGGATTTATCTCAGTGTTAGTCAATTTTATTTATCTTATGTTTATTTTGCACAATAAAGAGTTTACATACATACATACAATACATACATTAACTTTTTTTAATTGAATCCCTTAACTGTGTACTTAATTTTTTTTTGAAAGCGACTCATAACGGGTCAGAAGTCAAAATACTCAAAATATATAATACAATTTTCTCAGAAAATGGCAAATTAACAGGATTGTTAAAGACTAGCCAAATCTGTTTTAAAAAGTTATAATTTTCTCAGGTGGGCATGAAAGGCAACCCGGACAACT
This sequence comes from Pandemis corylana, assembly GCA_949127965.1. Classification (NCBI taxonomy): domain Eukaryota; kingdom Metazoa; phylum Arthropoda; class Insecta; order Lepidoptera; family Tortricidae; genus Pandemis; species Pandemis corylana. The sequence continues at coordinate 6,650,659 of OX421871.1, forward strand.
TAAATCGGGGGTTAGACTGTGACGTCATAGTCGCCGAGGTTCGGGCGACGTCGCACAAACCCGATGAAATCTACGGTATTATCGGTAAGATATATTCTCAGCATTTGTCGGATCCGAGACTTGTTAAATGTATTGGAATGGAATGAACTATCACTACATAGTATAAAATCGTCGCTTTCTCTGTCCCTATGCCCCTATGTATGCTTATATCTTCAAAACTACACAACGGATTTGGATGCGGTTTTTTTTAAAAGATAGAGTGATTCAAGAGGAAGGATTTTATGTATAATTCTACGCAGACGAAGTCGCGGGCAGAAGCTAGTACTGTATGAAATAATTATGGGTGGTTCCACAAAAGTTGGGTAACTTTGTGTTCCAGTGATTTTTATATAAATTTATATTAATTACCCAATATTTGAAATGCCTGGCACATGAAATAACCGATTTTTTATTATGTCACTCAATTTTGCCTTACACATTTCTTTTTTTTATCAAAAAAAATGTCGTTTTCTCTCCTTAATATCAGTCCCTAGCCATGTCACATTTCTGAAATACTGCTTTCATTCGTCCGGTTTTAGTATGTCTAGATGATATTTGAACTTTATTTAACATAAACACAATAAAAATTACATTGTCTTATTTACCGAAAGGATTTAGTGAACAATATTAATTATTTTCATATGTTTTTATAAGAAAAAGTAGTGTCATCGATAATTAAAGTCAGGCCCTAGCCACTCGGTAATTTCAAAAATACGCGGAAACCGAACAAAATCAGCGTTTTAAAACTATTGCATTCTGAAGTGACGACGTGAAGTTAGCCATTCACGTGGGCTGTTCCGCGTTGGCCATCTTCACATCAGCGCGGTCGGCGTTGACGCTGAGGAAACCCGTGCTGTGCCAGTCACTCTGTCAGGCCCTAGGTAAGTTATTTTATAGAAAGTTAATTAGATACTATTCTCTTTTGTTTTCGTGTATATGTGATTTGTTTGTTCTGATGTTATAGCTATCTACAAGTTTCGGTATTTCTTTTTAAGAGTAAACTGAGAGTGATTTAGTTCTGATTCGTCAGTCCCTAGACCATCAGGCCCTGGTCGTAAATGTGACTAGGGACTGATGCGACGGCTAGGGCCTGATGTTCATAATAGTTTAAATAGATTCGCTAATTGAAAATAGTTCTGTTTGTTGTAGAATATGGCGCCTCGAAAGAAAATACTGTCGTCTAATGAAGAAAAAGCAAAAAAAAAATCAGAACAGACAAAAAAACGCCTAGAAAAAATAAAAAGTGATCCAGTTTTATTAGCAGATTATTAAGAAGATAAAATTTTTTTCTTTCTTTATTGTTACACGGTGTTATGTTTTGTAAGATATAATAGTACAAAATATGTTTAGTTTTGTGATCTCAAGTAATTTAAAGTACTATTATTGTTGTTGGTAAGAAAGTATTTAAATATAAATACTTTACTAAAGACTGCTTTGTCTATAATTTGATTTAATTTTGCAATAAATATGTCAATTAATAAGATTATAGCAAGAATTACTAAATAAATGCTAATTATGTAAGATACACATGTGATTTTATTGTACTAACAACGTAAGGCGTCAGTCCCTATCACCAGTGGCGTAACTATAACGTCTGGGGCCCGCGGAAAATTCGTCAGATGGGGCTCCTTCCTCAATATAAAGAAGTTCATCAGCGTCCCTTCTGTGCTTTAAACCAAGCCAGTTGGAGGCCCCGTAGAGCCTAGGCCCCCTGGCATTTTGCCACTCCTGCCACCCTATAGTTACGCCACTGCCTATCATACCCCGTCAGTCCCTAGAACACATATTTCAAAAAAATCCAATTTTCTCTTAAAATACCAAATAAAGTGACTGGCCTCTTTGGATACAAAAAGTAAACCATTATAGGAATGCATTTTACTAAAAAAAATTCTAATTAGTATCTAATAACACCTATGGCAAAATTTGTCAGAAAGTTACCCAACTTTTGTGGAACCACCCTTATATTCAATTAATGGGCGAAACTGTTACGAATCATGTTGTAGGCGATGCGGCTAGCAACCCATCGCTATTTCGATTCCCCTTTCCACCTAAACGCCTACATCATGCTAAACGTGGCCTTTGGGTCTTGTTACCTCAGGCTCTATTTACCCCATAAGGGACCTAGACGTGATTTGCCTTACATCATTTTGGAAGTGCTGATACTCTTCAAACTGCTGGACCGATTTTTACCTAACATGGCTAAGAAGTACCGCAAGGAAGACCGCATCGAAATCGGTCCATCCGTTTGACAAAGATGCCACAGACCCACACACACAGGCTTCAACGTCAAACTTATAACATCTCTCTTTTTGCGACGGGAGTTAAAAAATACTGTATATCAAGCAAATCGTTAAGTTTATGTGATTTCATACACGAATTATTGTTACAGAGAGATTAAGTCCCGGGACGAGAAAAATCGAGCTGTTCGGGCGTCCGCACAACGTACAGCCCAATTGGTAAGTGAGCGTTATCCAGAATAAAAACCACATGAACATTTTTTCCAGAATTTATAATTTATATATCATTTTCGTGTAGACAATACCATAAATTTGTAACCCCAATACCGAAGGTTGAATACCCCTGATCTAGATAAATGATTAAAGATTACTTAGTACATTAGGTACAAGCTTGCTTAGGGTATTAATTGTCCCATGGCATTTATTTATCAGGATAACACTCGGCAACCAAGTGGACGGCGTGCGATTAGTTGATCCAGAGCTCATAGCGGCCTTCAAGAAACGGTATCCTGATGGGAACTGTATGGCGCCACCGCCACCTGACCCTAGCCTGTCGTAGACTGCCACGTCGCCCCACGGTTGGGTTACTCACATCATCAGCCAGAAGCCGACTGTTGAACAAAGGCCCTTAAAACACCACAGTAAACGATTACTCGCTACCTGGCCTCTATTTCACCAAAGCGACAATTGTCGGTGAAAGTGACGACACTCGAAAATGGGAACAATCAGTATGTAGCTACAAAAATGTTGCTCAAATAGAATGTATGACAACTTTGTTGCCCGTGGTCCTACTATAATTTGTCCGACTGGTTTTCTACTTTGACGCTGGGGCGGAGCTCCTTTTTCTGGGTATTTTGCCCTTTGGGCAACTGAAGATCTAAGTAAACCTAAGCTACGTATTTTAGTAAGTATTAAAATATTATTGATTTCCGGGTAGGGCAAATTATTAGGACCACGGGAAATAGACTTCATGACATGTTGGTAAAATATTTAGAGCTCACTTTTCACTTCACTATTTGTATTACAAATTGAACAGAATTTACCATTTGTTATTGTCAAAAATCGCTCGTGGTGCATTTTGTATGGTCTTAACCTTTTCGCCACCACGGCAAATAGTAGACACGTCACCCGTACGCCAGGCCAGACGTCTTTATTGCGATGCCTTAAATCGAACCTAAACTCAATTAAAAGAAGGTTGCTTTTGCATTGAAGTCATGGACACATATATAGGTCGTTGGCGTTGAACCTGCGGTGCTGATATGTGTCGTTGGCGTGGAAAAGGTTAATGCTCTGTGTATGGCTAACGATGAATTGTTGTAAAGTATCTGTAACATCAGTATCATTAGGTATAATGTTGTATTGTATTGTACATAGTAGTATATATTGTTAAGTATTATGTAAGGGAAGTTTCTTGACAAAGTCTGATTTTAAATGATGAGGCATGCTGGTATGGCTATTTTTTTTGTTTCAGTGAAATATAACTAGAATACATACGAGTCTGACAGATTAATCATCTTAATAACTCCAGAAATAAAAATGTCTCTGTTTTCATTGTTTAGTGCGAAAGATAGTTTTTAATTTATTAATAAAACATGTGGAAGATATTTAATTTGTAGGGGTAAACACACCAATTTTATCACAGTAACTTATTAATACACGTTTTCTGTTTATCTATTGTGATAGCAATTGATTTGTTTACCCCGTGTTTTCAATATTCTCCTGTTCGGCTCTGGTTTTCAAAGGCGAGAATTGGAAATCTCAATTAAACCTAACTTAAAACGACATTCATGGTCACTGTGATGTTGTAAAAAGGCATTCACTGCCATCCAGTCTTACCTGTTGAAACTGGACATTCATTGTCACTGAAATATTGAAAAAGGCATTCACTTGCAACTATTCTTACTTTTGTTGAAACGTGACATTCATTGTCACTAAAGTGTTGTAAAAAGGCATTTACAGCCAACCAATCGCTTGTGTTGAAACTGGATATTCATTGTCACTGAAGTGCTGTAAAAAGGCATTCACTGCCAACCAGATTTATTATTGAAACTGGACATTCATTGTCACTGAAGTGTTGCAAAAAGGCATTCACTGCCAACCAATCGCTCTTGTTGAAACTGAACATTCATTGTAAAAGAATAAAAAAAGAAAGTGAAGAAGAGTGAGCGGTGAAGTGTTGTAAAATGGAATTCATTGCCAACTAGTCTTAGGTACTTGGGGAAACTGGGATTCTTAGTCACTAAAGTATTGTAAAATGGCATTCACTGCCAACCAGACTTATTATTGAAACTGGACATTCATTGTCACTGAAGTGTTGCAAAAAGGCATTCACTGCCACCCAATCGCACTTGTTGAAATTGGATATTCATTGTGACTGAAGTGCTGTAAAATAAAAAGGCATTCACTGCCAACCAATCGCACTTGTTGAAACTGGACATTCATTGTCTGTCACTGAAGTGCTGTAAAATAAAAAGGCATTCACTGCCAACCAGACTTATTATTGAAACTGGACATTCATTGTCACTGAAGTGTTGCAAAAAGGCATTCACTGCCAACCAAACGCACCTGTTGAAACTGGATATTCATTGTCACTGAAGTGCTGTAAAATAAAAAGGCATTCACTGCCAACCAATCGCTCTTGTTGAAACTGGATATTCATTGTCACTGAAGTGTTGTAAAAAGGCATTTACAGCCAACCAATCGCTTGTGTTGAAACTGGATATTCATTGTCACTGAAGTGCTGTAAAAAGGCATTCACTGCCAACCAGATTTATTATTGAAACTGGACATTCATTGTCACTGAAGTGTTGCAAAAAGGCATTCACTGCCAACCAATCGCTCTTGTTGAAACTGAACATTCATTGTAAAAGAATAAAAAAAGAAAGTGAAGAAGAGTGAGCGGTGAAGTGTTGTAAAATGGAATTCATTGCCAACTAGTCTTAGGTACTTGGGGAAACTGGGATTCTTAGTCACTAAAGTATTGTAAAATGGCATTCACTGCCAACCAGACTTATTATTGAAACTGGACATTCATTATCACTGAAGTGTTGCAAAAAGGCATTCACTGCCACCCAATCGCACTTGTTGAAATTGGATATTCATTGTGACTGAAGTGCTCTAAAATAAAAAGGCATTCACTGCCAACCAATCGCACTTGTTGAAACTGGACATTCATTGTCTGTCACTGAAGTGCTGTAAAATAAAAAGGCATTCACTGCCAACCAGACTTATTATTGAAACTGGACATTCATTGTCACTGAAGTGTTGCAAAAAAGCATTCACTGCCAACCAAACGCACCTGTTGAAACTGGATATTCATTGTCACTGAAGTGCTGTAAAATAAAAAGGCATTCACTGCCAACCAATCGCTCTTGTTGAAACTGGATAATCATTGTCACTGAAGTGCTGTAAAATAAAAAGGCATTCACTGCCAACCAATCGCACTTGTTGAAACTGGATATTCATTGTCACTGAAGTGCTGTAAAATAAAAAGGCATTCACTGCCAACCAATCGCACTTGTTGAAACGGGATATTCATTGTCACTGAAGTGTTGTAAAATAAAAAGGCATTCACTGCCGACCAATCGCACTTGTTGAAACTGGATATTCATTGTCACTGAAGTGCTGTAAAATAAAAAGGCATTCACTGCCGACCAATCGCACTTGTTGAAACTGGATATTCATTGTCACTGAAGTGTTGCAAACAGGCATTCACTGCCAACCAGTCGCACTTGTTGAAACTGGATATTCATTGTCACTGAAGTGCTGTAAAATAAAAAGGCATTCACTGCCAACCAATCGCACTTGTTGAAACGGGATATTCATTGTCACTGAAGTGTTGTAAAATAAAAAGGCATTCACTGCCGACCAATCGCACTTGTTGAAACTGGATATTCATTGTCACTGAAGTGCTGTAAAATAAAAAGGCATTCACTGCCAACCAATCGCACTTGTTGAAACGGGATATTCATTGTCACTGAAGTGCTGTAAAATAAAAAGGCATTCACTGCCAACCAGACTTATTATTGAAACTGGTTATTCATTGTCACTGAAGTGTTGCAAAAAGGCATTCACTGCCAACCAGTCGCACTTGTTGAAACTGGATATTCATTGTCACTGAAGTGCTGTAAAATAAAAAGGCATTCATTGCCAACCAGACTTATTATTGAAACTGGTTATTCATTGTCACTGAAGTGTTGCAAAAAGGCATTCACTGCCAACCAGTCGCACTTGTTGAAACTGGATATTCATTGTCACTGAAGTGCTGTAAAATAAAAAGGCATTCACTGCCAACCAATCGCACTTGTTGAAACGGGATATTCATTGTCACTGAAGTGCTGTAAAATAAAAAGGCATTCACTGCCAAGCAATCGCGCTTGTTGAAACTGGACATTCATTGTCTGTCACTGAAGTGCTGTAAAATAAAAAGGCATTCACTGCCAACCAGACTTATTATTGAAACTGGATATTCATTGTCACTGAAGTGCTGTAAAATAAAAAGGCATTCACTGCCAACCAATCGCACTTGTTGAAACGGGATATTCATTGTCACTGAAGTGCTGTAAAATAAAAAGGCATTCACTGCCAACCAATCGCACTTGTTGAAACTGGACATTCATTGTCACTGAAGTGCTGTAAAATAAAAAGGCATTCACTGCCAACCAGACTTATTATTGAAACTGGATATTCATTGTCACTGAAGTGTTGCAAAAAGGCATTCACTGCCAACCAATCGCACTTGTTGAAACGGGATCATTTCGATTGGGGTCGATCGAAAAATGGAAAAAAAAACATATATGTAGGTATGTATGGGCTTGTACCTTCAATTATAGGACCCGATTTCTAAACTGACTGAAATTTTGGATACATGTATTGCATAAGGATGGAAAAAGAATTGATAACCAAAAACAGAAATTCGTATCAAAACAGAAAACAGGGATGCCATTAAAACAGTAGGGATGGCACTGCTTACGGCCAATCTTCTTTCTTTAGAGGATTTAACTACGGGATGCAATCTAAATACCTTTATTTGATAATCCTTATTTATTAACTTATATAAGACCGGTAAGAGACAACAGGCGATACGGTGCGCCTACAGGAAGGAATGCATAACAGGCACGGAATACATTAGCCCTCCTGGGCCTACAACAGCCCCCTCCTAAAAAAAGAAAACACAAGGAAAAATAAAATGACACGAAATAAAAATCCCCCTTCCAACCGCTAAAAAACATTGCTTACACTTGATACGGCACACACTTGATAAACTGCCTGTTGGTCCAATTAATTTACTCAATAACTAATACTGTTTGGTTTTGCTGCGATGCGGGCGCGTTGTCCACCCTAACAGCCGAAGGTAAGGAGGTAAGTCGTCTACGGCTTTCTTCAGCCAGCGCTTGGCGGCGCGGCGGCACATCGTCATATTAAAAATCTAAAAAAAAACATTCATAGTAAAAATCTTTATTAATAATTAGTTTATTTGCACGTGTACCGGTGAGACGGGTTCGTGTCGATGTCACCATCTTTACGTATATCTGACCAGTTTGTCATTACAGCTGCATAATGAAAAGTAAGCTGGTGGATGGTGGCCCTAAACATCGAATTTGTGGTCAACATTTCGTTTTTTTTTTATTGGATCCCCGTAAACCGCAGCCACGGCGAGAAGCGAAAGGATGAGATGAGCTAATCGATTCCAAGGTTATACGGAATGAGGACGCATTTTGGAAAAAAATCGTACATTTGCGCAGTTCCCTATCCCAACACGGTAAATTTTCCCTATGTGGAGGACCGCACGGACCGTGGATAATGTGTTTCAAAACCGTCTTTCTCAATTTACCGTCAGCCTCCGACGAGTTTGGAATATCTGCTTTAACTACTTTATCCATATCTACATTGTGTATAGGGCCGTTCTCTACTTTGAAACAGAAAAGCGCTTAGGGAAAACCGCGTTTCTGAACTTCAATTTCATGAAACATGTACAAACATTTCGCACCTTTAAAAGTAAAGTGCACTAAGTCGAAAACCAAATCCATTCCAATATCTAACGTGTGATCAGTTCGCCTGCGATCCAATTTAAATGATGCAATCTCTGGACTTAATTCCCTTTGGTTTTAAAGGAGTCATTTGCCAAACCATCCATTGGACCGGATATCACGTAAAAGTTGCGTTAATTTTAGATTAAAACGCAAGCACATCTAAGTGGGTCTGCCAGCTGACCTGCTCCGAGGGATTGCTTAATTTCAGACCAATTACGATTACATGTAAAAGTTAGAAAATACGTGGAAGTACTTAACGTATTGACTATTGCAATCGCATCCATTATTTCACTTTGATATGCCTCGGACAACCCATGAAACTAGAAGACAAATATATGCGACCCGGGACATAACCCTCCCCTTCTATGGTCTCATCGTTGCGAATCTGTTGGACACTAATTTCTATCTCTTCGAGTGGTGCAGTTCTTAATTAATGATTTAAATTTTGTTTCTGCGTGTCGGTGATGTAGCGCAAACGCTATTCACAAATTCTACAATAAGCAACAACTAACCACTCCTCGGACAGTCTACCCAATTTTGAAAAACGCGGCTCTCAACAGTAAGCACCTGGTATATTTGACTTGAGATAATTTATTTTGATTATTGACCAATTTATTAGGAAACCAACCCGTATTACCTTCGGGGTAAAGCAACGGATATTGGAAAGCTTCGTACAATGCATTCATTACGTCTACAGTGTGTCGTTTCTTTTGACCTACGTTCCAAATGGCTATACAATGTGGTTGGAATATTTCTCTTTCAGTACTTTTTATGGCAGCCATTTCCGTGCCTAAAGGTAAATCGCCCAAAGTGTTACCGTTTCGAACCTTATGTACGCTTGATCGGACGTTTCCTGACTCGAGCGTTTAAAGCATTCTATAAACGGATTGGCATTATCCAAATAATTTGTGATAGAAACAATAACATCCCTATTGAGCCGTTGACTTTGTGCTATACTATCGCGTTCGTTGTTGTCATTAATGTAAAGCCCTATATTGTTAGTGGATTCTTCACACGAAAGATCGGAAAAACGCGGTGATAAATACGTCCTTGAATTTTTAAAAAGGATATACCCTGCTCGGGATGCTGAAAATGATAACCATGTGAGACGCCTAAGGCACTGAAGGCAAACAAATTATGGTACATGCAAAAACGAGCGATCATGTCACCGGGGATCCTGGATGTATAAGGATGCCGTTGCTATTTACTCGGTAGCTCAGCTTGGTGGTGACAAAAATTATAAACGGAATAAAAATGCAACAGATCTCTGGTTATACACAATCCTTTATTAATATAAACGCAGCTCCTGATGGTGGTGAATAGCTACATCTGTGTAACTTAAGTTGGTAGAGGTCGTTAAGGGTTCTAATTTATGGCTTAGATTCCGTTCTTATAGCTTAACTAAATTTATCAGAAAATCATACCACAAAAATCATACCCCAAAAGTCATACCACCGTAATCCCTCAATACAAAACTAAGGAAGTGTAGCTAGCCTAGACCTAGAGTAAGGTGACACCGTAGGTGATCCGTCCTATTTGACGGATCTGTCCTGTAGACTGTGTTCCTGACAAGTTTCCAATCTGTAGGGTGCGCCATGCTCTGCTACTCCAACTCGCCACACTCCGCAAGCGCCATACAAACATTTTTACACGGCTAGAAGAGCCGAAACCACTTGGGAAACAGAAATTTAAACCCCGTGTCCTGGAGGCTTCCGTACAGAAGCAGAAAGCGTGGAAGAAGAATTTCACACGTCGTTACAAAACATCAAAATAGAATACCCATTCAGCTGAAATTAAAGACATTCTCTGATTAGCTTATGAGGCAACGTGCACATCTATTTAAATGACGACTGCTAATATGCAAGCAGACATACAGAATTATAAAAATCTCTACCTTAGAGCTGACCCATTCCCGCCGCATAGCAATACGATGGTGTCGCTGGTACAGGTCACATATTTAATCAGGGAAGAAACAATGAAAAAAGCTGAAACAAAAAGGACATAGGTCAGAACCTTCTGGAAACTCATGTTTGCTCCTAGGAAAGCAACCAGTATCGAGATACTCACTTTGCTGGTATGTCTGGTAACTACATTATCTATTACATTTCGAGCTCACGCCATGGTGTCCTTTAAAAACTCTCCTCGCGTCTACAAATCACGCCGTACGTATAAAAGATTTCACACGAATTCTATGCAAGGAGCATTCCGCATCTTGTATATTTTTTGCAAAGTGAATGTTCGCGAAAAGATAGTCCACCAGTTTTTGCATCGAATTACATTTGAATAATCGCGCACATTCGTCTGTTGTACGATTATTACAATCTACCCCGTGACTATTGAATAAGTAAAACGAATTCTGATGTCTCCAGAGCGAAACGGCGTAACTTAAAAAAATAAGGTCGTTTTTTTTTTACTGGTCTCGATTTCTTTTTCTTATTTTTCTCTTGTTTCCTTTCGTTTGTTTGTGATTTCTTCTTTATTGATTCTGATTGAGTATTTCTGGTTCTTTGATTCGAACCTCAGTTCAGTCTCAGTTCTTCAGAAGTTCATAGGCAGGGTCGCCATGAAGTATAAAAGGTTTGTAGGTAATTGATAGACGTTATATGTCGTAGATTGAGAACATTTAATAAACAAAACCTTAGCTTATATACACTTAGATTGTCGCTGATCCAAACAATATGCGTTTATGTAGCAGTAAATTATTGTGTACTGCTAAACACTGAAAGTGGCCAGTTGCCATACTACACTTTGAGAACAATTCTTTTCGTCCATCAGGTGATCGCAAGCATAAAGCAGAACTGTCACAGAATAAAGTTAGGCCGGTCGTGACCTTTGGGTAAGAATCATCTCCGAAAATTTGCCCATTAGACGACATGTGCCCTATGAGGCACCTGGAAGGCTGCATCTCGCCGGAGCAAATCCTAATCCAGCGGGAAGCTGTCATCGTGGAAGAGGTTATGCAGTACAGCACAGGCATTAACCACCTTGCCTGCCTTTACTGGTGAATAATGGAGAACTCTGTGCGCTATCTAATTTTGAGGACCCCAATACACCTTTCAACAACATTTCTGGCCCTTACATGTTTGTACGTATAATACGCCTCTGGCGCACCGGCGGCAGCGTTTAAATACTGGCACCATGAACCACGATCTTTGGGCGTAGCCGGAATCTCCTGTAAAAAAGATGTTAAGTCAAATTTCAATTTTTCAATAATACGAATTAGGTAAAATTTCCCTAATGGTCACAAAATATTGGTAATAAGTAGACTTATACCTCAAAATGCATATTACCAATGCTTCGGATGTAAATCCTGGGTCACAATCAATACCTTTAAACCAAGACGATGTCGTTTTAGGGTGTGATAAAACATTATCAAATTCATTTCTGACAAAATTATATGCTTTTGGTGACTGGAAATGAAGACTGACAGCAATTTTTTTTAACTCTAAGGGATATTCCCTGCGCAGAACATCACCCTGACTTTTGGCAGAAAATCTTTTCATTACCTCGTTACTTTTTAAACTTTCTAGTATTAATTACTGCTCATTATTAATATCCATAACATACACAAAACAATTTTGTTGTGTATTCGTCTATTTTTTTGTTTCACTGCATTAATTTTCTGAAGTCGACGTTCAGCAATTTGAGTAGTTGTAACAGTGGTCTCGAACATCAAAGAGCGAGATCGGTAGTTTTGCCAGCTTAAAACGGTATATTTGTACCCAAAATCGGTAGTTGATAAAAAAATACATTATACAATCAAATTCGTTTATTAACGACTAATTGATAACAATCACATTCAAATATAATTTTTTTTTTTGCCAATATTCTTTGGCTATAGCCTCAGTCATCTTCAAAGTAATTTCACAATCAAAACCATCAGCTTCATGAAAAACTCGGCCAGTGATTGATTGAGTAGACAACCTATTTCGCTGTTTTGTTTTCAAGAGATCAATATGTGAAAATATGCGTTCAACGTTAGCGGATGAATGGGGAAGTGATACAATATTAAAGATGAAATTAGACAACAAAGGAAACATCTGAGTTTGTTGAGTATTTGAATTTAAATTTGGAACGTCAACTCCTATACTTCTGTTCTTGTACCCTTTCATTTTTGTCTGTGGTCATCTTTCAATATAGAAACGTCAAACCAATATTTGCTCCGTTTATTTTTCGTATTTAGCTAAACCCTAGCTTAGCTTTAGGCTCTAAAGTTATCAGGTTCAATTTCGTACTGCTTAATGTCTGCAAATATCCATATATCAGGAAACCTAGTCTCGTAGAAAGGCTTGGTAACAAAAGTGTATTTGAACAGTGTCCTCAAACAGGTTCTTCCCAGACCCAAAATCTGCTGTTGACAATGGGTAAGATGATGGTAACTTGTGTGGGACTCTGCTGAATTCATCAATTAAATTTTCGTGTCCATAATATATTAATGACGTTTGTGTTCAAGCTTAGTTTTTCGATCAGATTTATGCACATACCAAGGAGCGCGGGTCTGGGTTTCTGTAACTCTGCTACTGATCTTCTTGTTATGTAATTTACACAACAGGCTCGCAGGATACCATCTAGCAATCCGTACATGAATGCCCTTGTATGTAACCTGTCTTGAAAATCAACTGGGAATAATGATGTATCTTCTGCTAATCTGGTTTCAGACAGGTAGCTTTCCCCAAATAAGAAACCTTGTGTCCGCCCGATATGGAAACTTCGATCATGTGTATTCAGGGAAGTCCAATTCCCCCCTGGAATATCGAGGGTCGGACTTCTTCTGGATTTCCTTGTGTCAATTGCGAGGAGACGTCCATGTGTTCGAAGTCTAATCTTGTCTCCAGCATAGGTTTTTCAATAGGACGCATGCAATCTTTGCAGGACACATGGTAATGATAAAATCCCGCATCTGGGTTTTTATCGTGAATCTCAACGGTGGTCACTTGTGAATATAATTATACGTTAAAAAATGCCACGTTTTTGCAGAAAATAGATTAAAATATAGCGGTTTCGAATATGGAATAAAAAAATGATGATTTTCGATATGTCACGTTGTTTCGGCAAAGGAGCGATATCTTGAAAAACCTCGTCGAATGTAGCAGCTTCACGAAACAGAAAAAAAAAATTAACAATTCGCATATTTCATTTCCATTTTCATTGGTTTTACCCATTGTCAACACAGATACAATTTGATCGGAATGTGGCAAATGTACCAATCTAGCGTCAGATTTAATTTTACGGAAAGCTAACGATGAAGGAATCACTGGTGGAGATGATACAGGTTCATTATCGTGTAGTGTATTAGATCTGAAGCCATTTTGTTGCGAACCAACGTACTAGATTTATTATGTAATTCCTTTGCAAGTCGTCTTCTCCTGTAAGGAGTCAGTTTTGTTTTTATATTAAGGTTATGTTTAAAAGAGCCGTCAAAATTGGAGACCTTACATAAAATTGTGATAATTTTATCAGTTTCTTCTTGAGTTGTTATAACAATATCTGCACCACACTGTGAACATTTACCAGATATCTTAAAGTAATCATTACGTATACTATGTTTTTTAAAGTCAATGTACAGGCTAGTTTTGAATTTGACCAGATTTTTTCATTTATCATACAACTCCATTTGTATTTTGGTAATGTTTTGTATTTTTACGTTCTGTAAGATGAAGTACCACTTCTCTTCTTAAACCCTGTCGTTGATAGTATGCTATCTAATGACAACCGGACTTTCCATTCCTAACTGCCAATTCTAATAAAGGGAAAACGGTAAGTGCAAACGAAAAACCCTTTTGGCAATGTATATACTATACACACATGCATATGTTTTAAGACATTAATATCATAAGATAATCATTAATTAATTACACGTTAAATCACATGTTAACAGCTAACTGTCACATAGTAATACTTAGAAACACATGGAGACTCGGGGAAAGCATAAGGACACAACCTAAATTCGGGGAATCTACACATTAATAGGTTTGATTGTGAGCATTCGTTTGTCTCGCTGATAATGGCCAAAATGGCATGATAAGGTGTAACACTTTTAATTTTTCCGGCTAGGTATGAGACAGCTCAGGGCAGGTGGTTCAGGGCCTGAGAGCAATTACTCCTAAATTTATAGAAACGGGCGCCAGGGGTATGGCTTCAAACAGGATTGGGTACAGTTAAATTGCATAAATGGCATTCCAGTAAGTTAAATTTGTTTATTTCCAATAAATAGCTTCCTTATCACTATTTAACCGAAAAAAATAGTTTTACATTATTTATATTAAATAGAGTTTCTTTCACCAAACATCTTTGTCTTTTTTTATCACCATCTAACCAAGAGTAGCTTTTCTCTTTGATACATTTATCATGAATTAAAGCAGAGGAAGAAGTGCCCCTTTTTGAGACACTTGAAGCCTATACTTTAACTCTTTTAGGTAACTTTCGTGACTGTACAAAGGATCTACCATGTCACCTGTTAAATTACTAGGAAGACTTTGGCAATATTTAGGGGACTGAATAGCAGCGTTCAGAGATGAATACAGAATGATGAAGTTACTTACGGATGCACTGTGGCATAGGTTCCTGCCAAATGTTTCTGCCGAAGCAATAACTACTGCCATAATATTTTAATGAAATTCAAGACCGGGTAATAGCTTTCCCTAACTTGTGTATTCAAAAGCTGTTTGCTGCTGGCCTTTGGCAACATTCAGGGGACTGGATGGCAGCAGCGTTCAGAGATGAATACAGAATGATGAAGTTACTTAAGGATGCACTGTGGCATAGGTTCCTGCCAAATTTTTCTGCCGAAGCAATAATTACTGCCATAATATTTTAATGAAATTCAAGACCGGGTAATAGCTTTCCCAAATTTGTGTATTCTAGAGCTGTTTACTGCTGGCCTTTGGAAATATTCAATGGACTGAATGACAGCGTTCAGAGATGAATACAGAATGTCGAAGTTATTTACGGATGCACTGTGACATAAGTTCCTGCCAAATGTTTCTGCCGAAGCAATACGTGACATTGCTTTCTTCCAACCACTCCGTGTCCAGGGTCGCAAGACACTGTCAAAAGAGTGTGACTCCGCCCAAGCCAGGATGCATGAAAATTAAATAATCATGTGTTCAATATTGTGATGCAATTTTTGGATCTCACCACAAATAAAAAAAAACTAGAAATGTTTAGAACAGTTAATTCAACAGAAAAATCAAACTTTACTTTCGGGCACGAACAACCTTAAAGCTAATAAACCAGGGTCGCAGTCGCGTTTGGACAGACAACTTTAAACTGAAGTAGTTCCTACCACCACAGGACCTACTCTACGGCCAGGGGACCGGTGGCCTTCCCCGAGGATGCCGTCTCGTGTTCCGGCACCCTCGCGGCTGCCAGCACAGTTGACCTGCCTGCTGAGAGGTCTATAAATAGGTGGATACCCTGACTTACAACATGGAATGATTAATAATACTATATAATATATTTATACTAAGATGCCTACCGTACCTACTCCTCGGCTAGGGGACCGGTGGCATTCCCCGAGGATGCCGTCTCGTGTTCGGGCACCCTCGCGGCTGCCAGCATAGTGAACCTGCCTATAGGGAGGCCTATACGCACTACACACAGACGTGGATACTCTCAACTTCCAAGATTGAACTATTAATAATGATATATTTATGGTACCTCCGCTGCCGAGCCTTATCTAGGGAACGGATACCCGGGACGCCTCCGAAGAATGCCGTCTCGTGCCCAGCATCGGTGAATTATATCTACATCACTGTCCAAAAGAGCATAACCAACTCGAACACAGATGCTACGAAGGATGCCATATAAATTTTCACCCTTGATAAACGGGATTCCAGAAATTTCTACATTATTCAATAATGCGTATTGTTTAATGTTATTATTCTCCGCCTCCAAACTTTTAATTTTCTCGTTTAATCCAGCAAAATCCTCCGGGAGAGCAGAGAGCGTTTCATTTTTATTTTCAATAGTGGTAATCCTGGTCTTGAGCTCCGACAAATCCGATTTCATTCGTGTCTGATCTTCTAGAATTTTCTCTGACAGAGATGTAACACTAAGTATCTGCTCCTTAATATCCGCAGACAGTTCACGATGCAAAACCCGTAGGTCCTCTTTTTGTGTATTACTAAATGCAGAAAGAGTAGCAACAACTTCCTTACGAAATTCGGCAAGCTCCTGTCTTATGTCGCAGCCCTCGTCCGGTTGTTTCCTTTTTCTCAGGGTGATATTTAACTGAGGATCCACATCATTGACCCCCTCTTTAAACTTAGTGAGGTCCGGCTGAGAACCACCCAAAGGTAGCGAATCATTGCGGGGACCAAGCTGTAAATCCATGATGAAAGCCACAGTGCAATCGAAACAAAGACGAAAGGTTTCAAACTGACGACCACTTAACAGGAACCAAATAAAATAATATAACACGGGTAAAACTTTTAAATGTTAGGCTAAAATCCACTCCTGCATGCGAGGAATAAGGTCTATAATCGCACAGCACTGAATCAATGTTTATTAGTTGATGCGCACACGTCTTGCTAACAGCGGTGTTTAGAAAGGAATTTGTGTTTAGAAAAGATTTTATTTCCAGTTCCTTTATTTACGATGAAATAGTTAAAAAATAACAAAAATGAGACGGTTTGAGTTCTAAGAAACTCGATAAATTTCTTAATACTAACTGAGTTTAGAGTATAAGCTGCCTATTTAGTGCAACGTACCTACTAAAAGGTAAGATATCGTTTCCGTTATGAATTTCGGCTAATTTTGCCCAAAATCCTGCGAATTTGCACGATACAAAAATCAGGAATAAAGCAGGAATGTAAAAAGGTCTACTCACAAACCGCCAATCGCCATGATTTCGTTTGCGTCGAAATTAATATCCTTTGTCACTTCTAAGCACCAGTTCTTTGTCTTATTTATTTGGTTCGAAGAATATCCGTGGTCAGCGCGAGTACCAATGTTTGTGTCCTCGATACGCGACTTTACGCACTATGCGATTCGGATATCCTACCGCGGCTGCGTCAGACAAGTTCCGGAAGCGCGGGAGGATATTAATTAAAAAGTTCAATCTAAACTTTAAAAACTTTAATTAAAAATTAACTTAAACTATACAAGCTTACAGCCCGGAGTCTATTTTAGTACTGATTCTTAGAGCTAACTTATGTTCTAACATGGTGGTATACCAAGAATTATCGCCGCTGGACCGTCCGCGGAGACATAACATGGGCTACATGGGTCAGCAAGTCTACGGATGCACTGCGATAACGCGGGAGCCTGCTAACATAACTTCGTGCAACACTGTTTATGAACAGTCATTAAGCAGTGTTTATTAACAAATGTTGCCTAATGAATACCCTTACTTAACTTGTCGCTTCACAACTTAGTTCTATTCTTATGTACTAACATAGTTTTACCATTAACATCTATTAAATCATTAGGGTTGTACACAATAGGTTTCTTAACAACATCATATTTTTCCTTTCTTTTTATTTTTGGTTTTATCAAATTGTCCCTTGCCTCTTTTTGAGACAGTTGAATGCACTGTGGCATAGGTTCCTGCCAAATGTTTCTGCCGAAGCAATAACTACTGCCATAATATTTTAATGAAATTAAAGACCGGGTAATAGCTAGCTTTCCCAAATTTGTGTATTCAAGAGCTGTTTACTGCTGGCCTTTGGCAACATTCAGGGGACTGAATGGCAGCGTTCAGAGATGAATACAGAATGTCGAAGTTATTTACGGATGCACTGTGGCATAAGTTCCTGCCAAATATTTCTGCCGAAGCTTTCTTCCAACCACTCCGTGTCCAGGGTCGCAAGACACTGTCAAAAGATACCTACTCTACGGCCAGGGGACCGGTGGCCTTCCCCGAGGATGCCGTCTCGTGTTCCGGCACCCTCGCGGCTGCCAGCACAGCTGACCTGCCTGCTGAGAGGTCTATAAATAGGTCCGTCCACTCGGCACAGCCATCAGATAATTATGAATGGAAATTTCCGTTCGTGTGCGGCGGTTGATACAAAAAGTATGCGAGCTCTGCGTTCGGAATGACGCCATTAGGTTTTGTTCCGTTCTGACAAACCGAACGCGCGGCTCGCTCGTTTTTTTCCGTTCGACTACGAAACGTGTGCGCTTTGTAAACATTTTGTATGAAAGGTTTGCATTCAGGTTTCCGATTTTTGGTTTTATCAAATTGTCCCTTGCCTCTTTTTGAGACAGTTGAATGCACTGTGGCATAGGTTCCTGCCAAATGTTTCTGCCGAAGCAATAACTACTGCCATAATATTTTAATGAAATTAAAGACCGGGTAATAGCTAGCTTTCCCAAATTTGTGTATTCAAGAGCTGTTTACTGCTGGCCTTTGGCAACATTCAGGGGACTGAATGGCAGCGTTCAGAGATGAATACAGAATGTCGAAGTTATTTACGGATGCACTGTGGCATAAGTTCCTGCCAAATATTTCTGCCGAAGCTTTCTTCCAACCACTCCGTGTCCAGGGTCGCAAGACACTGTCAAAAGATACCTACTCTACGGCCAGGGGACCGGTGGCTTCCCCGAGGATGCCGTCTCGTGTTCCGGCACCCTCGCGGCTGCCAGCACAGCTGACCTGCCTGCTGAGAGGTCTATAAATAGGTCCGTCTATAAATAGGTTCGTCTATAAATAGGTCCTTCCACTCGGCACAGCCATCAGATGATTATGAATGGAAATTTCCGTTCGTGTGCGGCGGTTGATACAAAAAGTATGCGAGCTCTGCGTTCGGAATGACGCCATTAGGTTTTGTTCCGTTCTGACAAACCGAACGCGCGGCTCGCTCGTTTTTTTCCGTTCGGAAACTACGAAACGTGTGCGCTTTGTAAACATTTTGTATGAAAGGTTTGCATTCAGGTTTCCGAATCTGAATTCCTGACCAGGAAACCGAATCAGGATTCCGTGCGTCTGTGGCGAGCCTAAGCCGCTTGCATTCTTCCTTTTATCACATGTTTTTCCTTCCAAAAACAAGAATCTAATTACAGACCGATACTGTTCTTTCTCCATTGTATCAATTTTAAGTTCATGCTTTCACTAAATCGCTGTGAAATGGGGGAAAAAAAAGAAAAGAATGCCATTTAAAAAAAAAAATCCCGCCTGAAAAATGGCTTAAAAAGGTGGTATACTTATTTTCGGCCAGTGGTATTAATATATTTAGAAAACGGGTACTTATCAAACAGCCTAGGTACCTTTCCCAAATTTGTGTTTTCAAGAGCTGTTTGCTGCTGGTCTTTGGCACCATTCAGGGTACTGAATGCCAGCATTGCCAGCGTTCAGAATGACGAAGTTCTTACGGATGCACTGTGGCTGTGGCATAGGTTCCTGCCAAATATTTCTGCCGAAGCAATACGTGACATTGCTTTCTTCCAACCACTCCGTACCCAGGGTCGCAAGACACTGTCAAAAGAGTGAGACTCCACCCAAGCCAGAATGCGTGAAAATTAAATAATCATGTGTTCAATATATGGGAATATTCCAGAGGTAACCCTTTGCGAAACTTTAGTATATGAGTGAACGTTTACAAAACGTGCTCGATGCTGAAGGGGGGGGTTACACGCGAGTTTGAACTAAGAAACCCAAAAACTTGGTTTTTTTATTTTATTATTTACCTATTTTTTTCTTTCTTTTCTTGTCTTAAAACCAAAAACTTGTTATTAATGCGATTTGAAATGAAATTATCGCGAAAAATTGAGCTTCAAGGGCCTCGCTTGTGGCGCTGTTGAGGAGGCCCTTGATCCTCCCGTTCACGTTGCTGCACTTCGCAATGTTACCCCTCGCAGAGATAACGTTGCGAAGTGCAACGGCAGCCAACTCCTCTCTTGTCCGCACCTGGGGGGGTGCGGAAGCCCTCCTCTTCGTCGCCCTTCCTCCCTTTGCGGGAGTATTGCTTAGGACGGTATGGAGCGTCGTCCCGGTCGTCCTCCGGGTCGTACGACTCTTCCGAGCCCAGGCCCTCCAGCTCCCTCCTCGCAACTTCACACAGTTGATAGTGTAGTATGGTTATTGGAATTGTTAATAATGAATAACACGTTCTAAAATGAATTTTAACCATTTATTAGCGTAAAAAATACTTAAAAAGTAAGAAAATTATAAACACAGATTTAATCCGTGATAACGAACATAAAAAATTAACATAAAATTTGTTTTTACTCCTTATAATTTTTTGATTAGAAAATGACATCACAAAAGTATTTTTTAAAATTTTAAAGTTACATATACCTATAGATAATATAACAATAGGGCATTTTTTTTTCTGAAACAGACTAAAACTACCCTTCTTCGTCGCTATTTTCCATGTTGGACTGTGCCCTGCTCTGTGGGTTGTTAGCTTCCCCTGATGGTAACGAAAATTTATAAAAGTTCTGTTATTGTCGAGGTATAGCTTGGGAGTCACACAAACTCATCAAACTCATGAGGTATTTAGACAAGGGCAAGTCAATCGGCAGCAAATTTTGGTAAACTGTGTAATGGTTAAATTTTTGCTCTCTAGGGGAGGATAATAAACCAAAGGGATATGGTATACAGTAATTTATTTATTCAAAACAAGCCCCTGAAGGGGTGGAACGGTAAACTAGGTTTTAGGTTATAGGCTAGATATTATGCTAAGTTTAGAAGTAGGTACAAAATCCCTTAAGGGGAGGGTTCTAGATTTAACGGTTTTGATCGATAACGCTTATTATAGCTTAACTAATAGGAAACTACGACTCAGCTGAGAGCTGCGGAGCTCCTGGGAACAAGGCAGGAAGCCTGGCCTCGAAGCTGCTACGCAGGGCTCGGTGGCTGGACGCTGGAGTAGCCGGACGGTTTTCGGGGGATACCAAAAACCTCCTGGAATGGTCATCTTATTTAGCAACAAGTAAACACAATGCGCCCACTCGCCGGATGGGGTTAACAGAGGCGACAGGCGAAAGACTTAGAAGAAATGGGCTTATCTTTTAGGTAAAATGGGCAAGACAGTTTTAGTTACATTTAAATATAGGGAACACGGGCGTAGCGGAAGGCTCTCGCCGTGTTCTAGGTTACAGATTAAACTTAGGGCCAAATCGGAGGCTAGAAAAGTGGCTCACCTTTCGGAGGATAATGGTCCTGCTTGGGAATTTTTTTCAGTCAATTTCAGTCGCTGAAACGACACATTCGGTTAGCATGACACGTCAACACTGTAAATGTTTTGACTGTAGGCACTGTCTGTCATACTTACAATGCAGGGGATCGCTTCCCGTGTCCGAAATGAATATTAATATAGTAAGTGACACTTCGATCGACCTAAGACTTAACCCCAAAATGAGGTCCATCGACCGCAGCTGTCCTGAAACCAAAAAACAATTAAAGCGACTAATTCCAATGAATTTTGACAACGATTCGATGAAAATTTTGATAAAAATCTTACCGGAATTTGAAGATGAAAACAATTAAATACTAGTAGCTAGCACTCTCCACAAATCCATACAGAGATCGAAGTGAAAATGATGGCCGCCGGAATGTTGCCATCCCAAAATCTCCGAGCTTGACGTATCGCAGAAAATGTAGGAAAATAAATTAAGTTGCAGCTCAAAAATTCCAAAATACCAAAAAACGATCAAAACTAGGTGATAAGAAGCCAAAAGACAAAATAGCACACACTTTAACAGCTACGGGACGAATAGAATTTACTTACAGCAACACGGTTCAAACAGACTTAATACGATCTAAATGACAGGGCTGTTTGAGTACTGGAAATAGCAGCTGGTAGTGCACCCATAAAAAAAATAATCATTACAACTGGCTGAGGCAAACCAAAAATAGGCTGCTCTACTCTTCGCCTCCTGGAATTTGTTCTTGTTACATAATCAAGTTCACGCTGATTTTCTTGTACAGTCAAGGGCAAAGATATGTAAACACCACTGAGTGTCAAAAAGCATGGTCATCTAAATGGTCATAAATTTGGCAACATACAAAATTACATAAATTAGTATACATGATTTGAGAGATAACTATGTATACAACATTTGCAATATTATGTCCTCATGTATTAGGCCATAAACTTAGAAACACCGTAAAGTTCAAAAATATGTATACACTATTTAACCATTAATTATGTATCTAATATGATAACCAAAAATATGTAAACAATCCAAAATTCTATTAACACAACTCTATTGTCAGGAGCTTATGAACGTATTTGCGTAACATCGAACTCTGTAATCTTAATGTAATCAGCCAACCACTTGAAGCTTCAAGTCGTATACAACAACTGCTATTCCAAACTCTTTAACTGATCATTACTCTATTTATTTTAAATCATGTCATGTGCCCACAATCTTGCTAAATGTGGCCTGTAGGTTGTAGGTACCTGTTACCATAGACTCTGTCTACCCCGTAAGGGATAAAGACGTGATTTGTGCATATGTATGTGCATGTGTCATGTGTCACTTTTGGATTTTTTAATTCCATTTGACTTACCGTTTCTTATGGTTTATCTGGCGGCTTTTCATTAATTTTGAAGGAGAAAATGTATCGTTTAAGCGATCATTTAAAACATAGGATTGTTGCCTTATGCGAGGAAGGTATATCCGTGCTTGATATAGCTCTGCTGACGAATTAGGCATCACGGTAAGAAATATTAAACATGTTAATAATAACGTACTATAGAAAATATTACTCTCTAATCACTTTGTCTTAAGTTTAAGGAGTGGTTTTCTTTATTATACAGTTATTTTAAGTATACTTTGCCTTTTATTAAGTAAAAAAGTGGACTTGTAATGGCTGAAATGATGATGATGATGATGGTGATGAAGTAAAAAAAAAATTGAAAATAGCGTAAATCGCCAATTACTGTATGATTTGATATTGACGACACGGATGGCTCAGTGGTGAAGCAACCGCTTTCTGAGTCGAAGGTCCCGGGGTCGAGACCCGGCCAGGGTAATGTTTGTGTGATCAACTTGAATATTTGTGCTTGGGTCATGGATGTTCTACATACATACATACATACGATATACATATATCACGTCTTTATCCCTTACGGGGTAGACTGAGCCTGAGGAAACAAAACCTTAAGGCCACGTTTAGCATGATTGTAGGCGTGTAGGTGGAAAAATTTATCAAAATAGTGATGGGTTGCTAGCCGCATCGCCTATAACATGATTCTAAAGAATTTCGCCCATTCCCTCGATGGACTTTTACCATCTACGCGGGACGAGAAGCAACTGGTACATTCTATGTTTTTCTTATACATACATACATTCACACATACATACATACATACGTACATTCTATGTTCTATATATTTAAGTATGTATTTATTTATATAGGTATGTATATCGTCATCTACTCGTAACTAGTAGATACCCATAACACAAGCCTTCTTGAGTTGTCCCTGAATTTACCTAGCGTTTTCATCTTCAATCAAAATCAACGAAATCTGAATCTGTAAAATCTGTTAAACATGCCGATTGATAACGTCGTGGTGACAGGTCAAAACATGCGACAAACATATGCAATGACAAGTCTGTACTGTTTTCGTGAATTGTCAAAACATACTTTACAAATTTGTTTCGTGTGACTAGGCCGTAAAGTTGATATTCGCAGATTACATTTTGTATACATATTTTTGTGGCAATTACTGAATCTATATTTAATTACATAAGTATGACTATAATATTTTGCATTATTTGCAGGATACTAATAATGGAATTTTGATTGTATACAAGTTTTTGGACTTGCCAGGTACATATTTATGTTGCCAGTGTAGTTTGCATATTAATTCCCATTTGAATGAGTATATATCTTTTTAACTTTATATGATTACTTATTTTCTTTCACATTACTTGCATATATATCTTTGCCCTTGACTGTACATCGTATTTGAAGTAAACTATATACTCATTTGAAGGACAAAAGCTTACCTCTTTAACCTTACTCCAGTAAATTTTCTGATCTGTAGAATCATTCAACCAATTTTAATCTTTAATTTCAATTTGTATCTTTAAAGTTTAAGAAATCATTTTGTTCCATATGCCTAATTCTGTATTTATTGCCAGTAACTTTTGCATTCTCGATTATGTGGTACATTTGGTCAGGATTATAAATGGTTTCTCTTTTTTGCTCGTTCTATAGTTGTGTTTTGGGCGATAATTACAAAACATGAACTGTAGTTAAGCTAATTTTGAAACGACACTGTAGAACAACAATTATCATACAATTACTCGAAAATATAATACGATACGATACAAGAAAAAGTGCTCATCCACATACCTGGTCTCCTTAGGGGTTGTGTGTTGTTAACGGGCCTCAGTCAAGACCGTCACATCGGCTACTTACAGGTAGTTTCACGAGCTCGCTATTACCGCTTTTGCCTCTGACGCCTTAATTGACACTTCCCACAACTTCTATTAAACGGAGGTGGATTAGCACTTTGTTACTAATATTTTTAGTCTAATTTGAGACAAGAACAGTGACTTTTACTTAATTTAATCGATAATTCGATCCGTCCGCTATGGCGGTCGATACTAGGAACTTTTTATTCTATATCAATATGGCTCACACCGGAAATAGTGTTGCCCTATACGAAACGGAATTTAGAGCAAAAATACGATTGTTGCCATTACGAAACAAATAGGAAATAACGTGAAAGTTGAACAAGTTGCATGCATAGAATCGCCTTCAGATTGGCTATGGCCTTTTTCTAAGAACCTGTGCGTGATTCTAACGGTAAAGTTTCACTTGCTAAGGCGAACATAGCAAACACAAATCGATTTCTGTTTTGTCCTGCACACGAGTATACAGAGATAAAGTTTTCTTACCCAGTGCATGGTGGAACGTCTCTTTTTTGAAATATCGTTTTGGTTTTCATGACGAATGGTTACTGTCGAATGACGCCGCTTATTCAATTGGAAAGGTTAAGCCCCTGTTTTTATTTTTATTAACTTGAGACTGCTCGTTGTGAGTCGGAAATGGTTTATTTTGGTCCTCGTCACTCGTGTCTTCACTGGAGACGCTATTTGGCTTTGTAGTCTTTGTCGTGTACAGAATCGTCTGAATCAAAATCGGAGTCAACAAGATTTGTTAGTGTCATGGATTCATGACAAACTAATTGTAAAAGCGCCGATGAGTCGGGTTGTAAACTTCTCGATAGGCCAGGTTGTGGACTTTTAGACTAGGGCTGCCATAAGTGTGAGGACTCAGACCGGGACATTTCAAGAAAAACTAGTAAGGTAGAAAAAACGGAACTTTTATTACAACAATAGGTAACTTTAAAGGTTTAGTCCTTGCCTAAACACAGAACAACTTTTAACACAGCCATTCAATGCCAATTCAATAGTTCTGATAATTTTACAAAGTATTGATTAAAAAATATATTTTTACGAAATCAACATTAACTAAAGTAAGTACCTGTCTGTCAACATTTTTTTTAATTAGCACACTATGTAATCAACAAACATAAAATTATCACAACGTATTTTTTTTAATAAACCCAAAATATAATTAAGAAAATTAAATATAACATTCTCATCTATCCATGGCATTGTTATTTTTTAAATTGACACAAAATATAATAATCAAATATCCTCATTTATGCATGGCATTTTAATCAACAAATATAAAATCCAGCGGTAAGGAAGTTTCTTAACCTAATTGTTGCCGCTTTTCTGGGCCCATTCATACTTGTCAGATGTTCCCGCTTTACGGAGCAATTTTTTTGGGACTTCACGTATTTGTATTATGAAGAATGTGCGCGGGGCAACCGATTCCTTCCAACTCTGCCTTTTAATTTAAAGTACACATTATTTGTCCCGCGCCTTTCTCTTCCTCCAAAGTTAGTATTTGTATTATCCGCGCTAAAAGCCACCATGTTTTCCAGCGGTATATTCAGATTTTCCAGAGTTTTTAGGCAAAATGACGGTATGGCATCGGATGTTTCATTCGGTAATATGTCTAATCTGAGAAGTTTGATTTGTAATCCCTCTTTTTCAGTGAAATACTGTATCAGCGAAGGAAACATCTTGTCAGCTTTATGATTGCTGGAATCTGTGGACACGCCATAGAAAGGCACATTTTCAATTTCTGCTTTGACTTGCTCAATGGAATGTGGAGCTATAGTACATTACTGCAAAGGCCGGGAAGTAAGGGGTTGCCGGCCGAGTAAGTTTGACGGCCGAGTGGTACTTATTTGTAACGTAAGGTTAACATTTCATTGCATACTTTCAACATGAAACTACCGTGAGACTTAATCATTATTACACATAAACGGATAACTCACGTATAAAAAGTCGAGTGATGCTCGACATGTTTCGGACTATTCCGTAGTCCTTCTTCCTGGAGCGCTCGCCCCGGCGGCAGCGAAACGAACACTGCGCGCCAGCGCTCTGTTCGCGCGGCTGCTCGACGCAACTGACAGCGGCGCACAACTACCCTCGTTTTCATCGTCATTTTTATTACTGTCAAATGTAGGGCAGCACACAACACTGATCACGTCACTCCGTAAAGGTCATAGTCCGAAACATGTCGAGCATCACTCGACTTTTTATACGTGAGTTATCCGTTTATGTGTAATAATTTCATTGCATCTTTGAGAAAAACATTTTTTATAATAGCGGTGGCCTTTGTTCTCGCTGTGGATTGTTTTGACGCTGTTTGAGTCAGGATACATAACAGAATTCAGTTTTGTAGTACAGTCTAAAGAGTTGAATGACTCGTGATGCTTCACAACTCGATACGCAGTGGTTAGCTCAGCAGCGCGTATCTTCGGGGGTATCTTGTTTGATCATGAATGTTGATATATCTTTTGATGTCGAAGCAACCGTTAATTTCGTCGCATGAGCTCCCGTTCGAATATGGTCCTTCACAGCTGACCTACCTCCATGTCCAATAGATAAGTACAATCCACAAACTGAACAGAAAGCTTCCTTATCATGCCTACCTCTTAATAAACGACCACTCTTTTGTATAGTCGTCCGAAAACGAACATTTCCTTTTTCCCATATTGTATTATCACAGTCACAGTTACGAATTATGTACTTGAGGAACTACCTTATAAACTGCATTTATTGTAATTCAAACATTTTATTAGTTTGTTGAAATCGTGCGTCCGCGTCGCGGAATGCGAACTGCAGATAACTTTTTTCTAATCTAGCAACGTGGCTTAACTTTGTTTTACCTAAGGATTACTAACAAATTACTTATATGTCTTCGTTTTAAAAAACAGGTGATTGGTTATATAGATTTATAATGTGTTAAAGAAAATTGCTTAGTTTAAAGAGGGTTCAAGGATCTTAACTGATTTTGTGTATCTTATTTGGTCAGATATACATAGATCATATTGCGCAACATTCTGCCAGGAAAGAAAGAAAGAAAGAAGACATTTATTCCTGGAAGGGCCAATGGCGACTATAAAAGGGAGAATAGGCAGTTTCCTTCCTTGCAATGCGGCCTTTCTTGTATTATAATGGATTGCGAGATCCGATGGATGGCACCAACAGTAGCGTAGCGTGTGTTTCGGCCGCCCGGGGCGGATGAAAATTTTGCCGCCCCATTGCTTACGTATTTCAATATAAAGAAAAATTTTAAAGATTTTTTCCGCAAGAAGTCATGTGTATTGTGCTTATTGTGGGATAAAAATAAAACTTGATACATATTAAAAAATATGTATGTACTTCTTTTACAAAAACTCTTACATTTAACAAAACTCTTCTGCCTTTAACTAAAATTTTATTTTTCTATTCTTTTTATCAGCAAAGTCTTTTTATCAGCACTGTCAATGTCGATGGAATCACACACCTCTTGCTCTATAGATAATATAGCCAGATTGGTTAGCCTGAAGCTACTCATCGTCGATCTTAAATAGTTTTTTATAAATTTCAATTTTGAGAAACTCCTTTCGCAGCTGGCGTTGCTTATTGCAATTGTAAAAAATATTCTAAGCATTGTTACAATATTGGGCAGAGTATCTTCTAGCTTAGATCTGATAATAAAGTTGAATAATTCAAGGGAGTCTGCATTAATTAATGTGCCGCACCAAGCTTAAAAAGGCGTTGCTTACTTCGGACCGCGAAGGATTCCACGGTTTCTTGACGCCTTTTACGGGAACAGTGTGCATTTGTTTCAGCAGCAGTGGAATTGCCAGGTAAGCCGCAATATTCGCTTGCTCCTCTCCCACTAAAAAAAATGCATAAATATATCATTAACTTCAGGAGGATCAAAATCTTCTATTGTGTTCGCAAAACCAATTATCAATATGTTCGTTAGTGAAGAAATATCTCCAATGACCTCTAGAACCGTTAGCGCAATTTGCAGTCATGTAGACGGTTGTGAAAGTTATTGCCTACTATTGACATGTTGACTCTAGTATCCAAAAGTCCACGGTATGATATATCCGAAATGCCAAACTCTACAAAAATCCTGTTATCTCCTTCTATAAGTGCTATGGCCGGAGTGACTGTACCTAAATGTGATGTCTTTGTAGGTTTCTTAGTCGCTCCGGTAAATGTTAGTTTTTTTGAGTTGGTTGTGGTGTAGGACCAGATTTAGGTTGTTGCTGCGGATGGCACTTCGGACAAGTCGATGATAAAACACCTTTTTCACCACATTGAAAACATTTAGGTACCTAATGCCAGGAACAGTGCGGCACTGCCAGTACGAGTGACCGGGTCTTTTGCACTTCCTGCATATTACGGGGTTATTTATTTTCCGTTGAAATTGTGAGTTTACAACTGTCACGTGTTTATGGTGTTTAGGTTGTTTTACCATCGATGAACCAGAAGGTGGGCCAGCATAGGCTTCAAAACGTTTCCCTAACGAAATAAGTTGGCTATTGATATAACTAACAGCTAGCAGGTGAGCATAGTCTGAGGAGATATTATGCTTTATTTATGATCTCTATAAGGCTACTCTCTTTTAACGGTCTAGTGAGCCTAGAATTCGTAGTACTCATCTCCAAAATATATATGCTAAGTTGCTGACCTGATGATTGCTTGTGGTCTCTAATTGCTTTTTCCAACACAAAATCGCTGTCGACCGGTGAGAAAAATATTTTAAATTTAAGTGTTAGTTCGTGAAGTGTGGTAACATCGCCGCGTACCTGTCTGTAATAGTCGAGCGCCTTTCCACCCAGCCGGTCCGAAAAGCATTTAAGAACTTTGCTTTCAGGAATTTCCCTGCTGCGCATAATGTCATCGATCCGCAGGAAGAAATCCGTAATATCTGAATCGCCAGTAAATTTCAAATTCCATGACCTCAGGTTTTCGTCACGTACTACTTGTATGAACCTCTCACTAGTGCTTGGTTGTTCGTTTTCATATTTCAGAATTCTACGTGGGGTTGGTATCGGAGTGTGATGAGGATGAGACATGGTGGTGTTTGTCACAGGGTGGGTGGTGTGTGGGATTTGATGACCTCGCGAACCGGTATTTATATTCCTATAGGAAGGCGTAAATGGAGCTTGCGACGTGGTAGCGGCGGTGTCGTTTTCCGTTTCACAAAAGTTCTCCTCGTCAGACATGGCAATATTAAAGCAGTGAAATTAAGGTACTAACCAAGGTGAGGTTGTATGAAAAGTAGCGGCCAATATTATTATAATAAAATGAATTTAAGTTAAAGCAACACCACAGTGCAGTTGCTGCAAAAATATAAGTGTCAACATTATAGTGCCTATAGTGGACCAAAATAAATGCTTGGCCAGCTAACTTCCCATTCATCTGTTAGTGTATTCAAACAATTAACACAACAATTGTCTATGACATACCTTGCAAATTTTCTATTTAATGTTGCCTTGTTAATGATGTATGCTGTTGAATAACTGTCAGTTATTAACTTAAATTCCATGCCTAGTAGGTAAATTCTGAATTTGTTTACAATTGCCCAATGTACTGCTGTCACTTGAAGTTCATTGATATTATATCCACATAGCTCTGTTCCAATCGTTAGCCGGACCCCTCAGCCTCATTGCAGCATTGACTAGCATTAAGTTTTCTGACTAATTTACCAAACCTGCAATTCTTTCTATCTGTTTTACCCATTCTGATGCATTTTCTGTTTTATTACTACCAAATAACGGTATAGCCTGGCTTGTATCCGCCGTAGAAAAAACTTGTATTTTTGATTGCGTGGGATTTGCCATTTGTTGCAAGATTATAGATTGCGTTTGCAATATTTGCAATGAAGTTTGATCAAAATTTGACGTACCTGGTGATGAATTATTTGTTACCTCACCCTGTTTAAGTTGTTGTAATTGAATCTGAAGATTTTTAAGTTCGATTTGTTCCGACATGCGTTTGGTGCACTCAATTTTGTAGTCATCCAAAATGCAATTTTCAAGCTTTGTGACGTTATCTTGGTGAAGTCTGTCCACCAATTCAGCCTTGTTACCACTTGTAGGCAGATATCGTGTCTTGAGTTCTTCTTTAAGCTGTATAATCGTAAAACGATCGAGATCTTCTATGTTCGTCGATTCCATGATGATGTGGATATCTAAGTAGGGACGTATGTTTGTAATTTAGCTGAAATAAAACGTATTTCGCGTGCACTGATTGATTATGAAACGTATAATCAATACTTTTTACTTTTTTAACGTATTCTACTGCCGAATTATAAAAGATTACTTTTTTCTCAATTATCCTGTCCGCAGCGCCATGTAAGAATTAAAACACAAGATCCGCCATAATGCTTTTATTTCAAAATCGTCCCTTTCATTCGTCGCTCAAACTCACTATTCATACGTCTCTGTCATTCATCAATAAAATCACGCATTCTGTCTCTTTCGCACCCTGACGTTCCTATTAAGTATTATCTTACACTTCCGCCTCTCTTAATCTTGTTCATAGTTCTATTATGTTAGTAATGTCATGTTGGTAAATTAATTGCTTATAATAACCCCAGACAAAAAAGTCGATAGGGTAAGATCAGGAGACCGTGGCGGCCACGCGATTGGTCCCCCGCGGCCTATCCACTTGTCTGGGAATTGTACGTCTAAGTGTGCTCTAACAATTGTCGCGTAATGACATGGAGCACCATCGTTTTGGAACACCATGTTCCTGCGTGTGAGTATGTCAACGTTCTCTAACAATTCGTTAAGATCTTCTTGCAAAAATCTCAAATAAGATTGACCATTCAAGCGGTTAGGTAGTTCAAATGGACCAATCAGTTGACCGTTTACAATCCCAGACCACAAGTTTACGCTAAATAGCTCTTGAAAATTAGACGCACGTGCCGCGTGTGGGTTTTCAGTCCTCCAATAATGGAAATTATGAATATTAAAAATCCCACATCGCTTGAAGTGGGATTCGTATGTCCATAAAATAGTGTTGAAAAAAATTTCGTCTTCATATTGACGCCGCAACATTTCTTGACAAAACGCTACTCTTCTAGGATAGTCTGCTGGTTTCAACTGTTGGACTTTTTGCAAGTGGTACGGGTGTAACCCCTCATTCTGCAGTACACGATGTGCCGTTGATTTTGAAATAAGTTCTGAATTTTTCGGACACTGATCGTTGAACAGGCCGTTAAAGCAAAATGATAGGTGACATTTCTTTTTTTTTAACTGGCCAGGTACAGGGTAAAGGAAACTCTAAATTACAACCACTAGCTCGTAGTAGTTTTATTTTTCATTATTAAAAATTAAACACGGTTAGTCAATTAAAATAAAACCGCATTATTTGTATTATCTATTTAATTTTCTTTTTTTATTTCTTTTTATGTTTCAAAAAAGCGTTCGATTACATTTCTGGCAGCTACTGTCTTTGTTCTAAGCGAACTACATCTACGCCAGTTAATATTTTATTTATTACAGTGCACCAGTTATGCATACATAATTTTATTACTATTTCCAACAAGGCGTCAATTATTTCGGTCCTATGTTTTTGCCACGTTATCAAAGGAATATTTATTTTGCATTACCTTTTTTATTTGTTGCCCTATGTTTTTAAAATGGGCGTTCTTTTCCAAGTAACTATCGGTATCTTCAATTATATTGCCGAAATACCTTATTGCCTCTGCAGGATAGGTAAGCTTTTTTCGTGCCATATTCTGATAGTCTCTATGACTTATCCACTTATGGACCTCTGTATTTTGTTTTGTAGTGAGGTCATTTCTGCATATACGGCACTTAACTTTTAACATAATTTTTCTGACGACCCATCCTGCAGTGTATGTATGCTCGGGACTGTATCTTTAAACGTTCTCGCCTTGCTTCTTGACTTACTGAATAAGTTTCTATACAGGGTCTACAGTCTCACCACCGGTGCCTGTGCTCTCGTTTACTTCTTCGTTAGTAAACAGGCTTTTTATTTTTAATAATTGTGCACCTGCATCGTCCTCGCAGTTAAATGAGGAGCGGTGAAACTTGATGAAATCTGTTATTAATAAAGATTTAAAAGTATTTATAAAGTTGTGACGTGTTGGGTTATTGTCCCTAAAATTATAAGATCTCACACTGAAAAAAAAGATTGGTTAACAGTAGCCAAAATTTTAGTTACTATTAACAAAATTTGGGGGACAGACGAACAGTGTGCTACTAGTAACCAAACAGAGTTTTATAAAAGATGTTTGGTTATTTAGTACTGAACTATTTATATTTGACGGTAAATAAATAAGTTTGGTAGTATAACCAAAACAGTTTGTTTAGCGTTAGTTAAATGGCATTTAACTGGCAACTAAACTGAATTGTTTACATCCATCAAAACTGTTACTTTAAAATTATCTAAACTGTCATGTTATTGAAACACAAACAAGTTTTAACTGTTAATAACGTAACAGTTTATGTAAAATTTTACAAAACTGTTTAGCTATCCTCCAATCAATTGGTTATTCTATTGGTAGCCGATTTGTTCAATTACTAGTAACTAATTTATTTAAAGTTAATAGTAACTTAACTGTTTATGAATGATTGCAGTTTTGTTTTGCTACCCCTATCAATCGGTTAATCTATTGATAGCAGATTTGTTCATTTACTAGTAAATAACTGATGTAGTTAAGAGTAACTAATCAGTTTATTTATTTATTGTTGATTTGTTTTGTTAACCCTATCAATCGGTTCTTCTACTGATAGCAGATTTGTTTAATTAGTAGTAAATAACTGATTTAGTAAATAGTAACTAAACTGTTTATCTATTTGTTGTAGTTTGGTTTTGCTACCCTTGCCAATTGTTTAGTTGCTCGTAAATAATTAATTTAGTTAATAATTACAAATCTGTTTATCTACTCATTGTTGCTATTGTTTAGCTACCTGTAGCTGAGTGGTTTAGGAACTTAGGGTTTCTGCAGATTGCCGATTGGTATTCAGCTCATGGCTTGAATACTAATCGACCATCCGCAGAAACCCTAAGTGGAAGATGAAAAATAAAAGAATTGAGTGAGATCACATACATTGTTATATTAGGTACTTATTAACTATAACAATTAGACGAACATAGAACCTCCTCCTTTCTTTCTTTCTACAACACAAGAAAGTTGCGTTTACTGTAACTGTGGTTATTATTAGGAACTAATAAGTAAATTTAGGCAGCTATTGTTAAAATTAAACAATTAAAAAATAAACGATACAAAATTTTTTGCATGTGTTTTTTTGAGACATAATTTACTTCTAGTATAAGTCCATTTAAATCTACAGTCGTATATTTTACAACTTCTATAATTTTAATTGAGTAATGATAGAGAACAGTAGAGATCTAATAATCTCTACTGGTACTAAAAACGCTCGTTCTCTTCACACCATAATTGCAAAATACCAAAGGACACCGCAGAGATAGTATGGGAAAAAATAATAGATGAATTTTAGTAAAAAAAAAATGCAAAACACGTAACATATATTTTTTACTAAAATTCACCGATCCTTTTTTTTCCATACTATCTGTGCGGTATACTTGCCGACATACGGTCTTCTCAAAAAAACCACATTGCCAAAATACCAGATTTTTTTTACACTGTATTCCTTTTTGTATTACAATTCTGAAATACCTTTTACTAAATACACCGTGTATTATTTTAAACTAAATTACCATAATACCAGATTTCGAATACACTAACAGGCCCCAGGATCCCATTACTCAGTTTGGCCCATTTTTCTTGTTATTACATTTCAATTTGCCATTTTTCTTTTTTAACGTACAATTTCGAGCGATTGTTTGATTGTAGATTTATCTGTGCTTTCGTCAACAAGTGTTGAAAAGTTGTTGTTTTGTAGCTTTTCTACCAGGTTTTCTTCCGCTGTTTCACCTGTTACATTTACAATAATCGCTCTAGCTTTTGTTCGACTCATCGATAGCTCCTGCGCAATTTTTGAATCTGGACACACTGTGCAAGTTAATTTTGTCAAATGAGAAGCGATATTAAAATAGAGGTTGTGCTCAGCAATAAAACAAGCCACCTTGACTTCGCCTTTTTTCGCTGCTTGTTTTGGATCTAGTGATTTCGAAGTCGAAGGTAGCATCGATGTTTATGTTGGTTGTTTTACTAACTTTTTACAGTTGTTGAGATCCCACATTTTCTGTCACAATTATAAGCGGAACAGAAAAAATAGGTATTACCTTTTGCACTCTTCTTCAGCCAGCCTCTAAATCTGTCGTCTTTTAACCGCGAATCAATAAATTTCTGTTCATACTTGTAATGAGATTTTTGGGGTCTCACCACAAATTAAAAACAAATAGAAAGTTTTAGAACAGTTTATTCAACCAACAAAAAAAAACTTTAAGCTACGTTCAGGCGCACTTAATTTTAAAAATAAAAATACACCAGGGTCGCAGTCGCGTTTGGTCAGACAACACAAAACAGGAGTTCCTACCGCTATAGGACCTACCCTACGGCCAGAGGACCGGTGGCCTTCCCCGAGGATGCCGTCTCGTGATCCGGCACCCTCGCGGCTGCCAGCACAGTTGACCTGCCTGCTGAGAGGCCTATATATATAGGTGAATACTCCGACTCCCAAAATGGAATGATTAATATTATGTTTATTTATACTAAGATGCATATTGCACCTACTCCTCGGCTAAGAGACCTGGCACACAGATGAGGATACTCTCGGCTTCCAAGATTGAACTATTAATAATGGTATTCTATGGTACCTCCGCTGCCGATCCTTATTTAAGGAACGGGTACCCGGGACGCCTCCGAAGAATGCCGTCTCGTGCCCAGCACTCTTGGCAGGGATCCACTAGGCTGTCCGCGTTCACCCGAAGAGCGAAGCAGGGGGCGTACAGCTGCTACCACGCAGCCACAGGACCACAACAGAGTGGGAGGGAACTAGCGTCCACCATAAAACACCTCCTACGGCAAAAGATCACTGTTAAAAGACATTCGAGGAGATCTTACGGAGTCCTGAGAAACCAGGTCGATTCAGACGCCCAACGAAGACAGAAACAAGACGAACCTCGGAGGAAGGTGAGTCCTGCAATATCCTGATGACCCGCTGTCGACTCCGAAGAGGTGTTCTCCTCCACAGGCTTCGATATGCTCTTAGGTTATACTGCCACACCACAAGCAGACCACACTCCACAATAATACAGATCTGGGAAAGAAGAAACCGACATATAACATCAATCTCGAACGCCGGATGGCGCCAAAATACTAGATCAAGCTTTTGAAATAGGCAATAGCCTGAAACTTACCGATTTCCACAAAAACAGCAATAACAATCGTCACCCAAGCGCGTGTCAAATAAAATGGACGCCGCTAAATCGCCCTGTAACAAGGCACCACTCGAGGCTCGACCTAACCACAGAGTATACGGCCTTCCTCCCTTGAAGCTATTCAAGTCGCGTTCAAAAACCTTGACACCGCGTCATCGAAAGAAAATTAAATAAAAAAAAAACTACCAACGAGCCTGTCAAAATAAGGCCATTACATACTTTAAACTTTTAATAAAGGTCCATACAAACGCCCTGCGCAGTCTTAAATTAAGTTCTAACGTTGTGACGCCATAAGTCTTTATCACTGTATTGTTTGCGGCGTATAACTTAAAAATTAAAATTACACTCGCGGCGGTCACTTACATTAATACGGTTTGCGGGGACGACGGAGACGTTGGCGCCGGTGTCCACTAAAAATGTCAAGCTGTTCCGGCAGTCTATGACGCATCAACGGTGGTTGCCCATCGGTATCTCGCATCCCTCACTCGCAACAGGATGCACCGCCTCTAGTTTCCGGCGTTGTCTGCCAGGTGTGCGACGGTCCCTGCCGTGGTGTAGGCTGCTGCGACTGGAACGTGGCTGCTGGTTGCCGCTGCAGGCGTTCCCATGCATACGGGTGGATGCATTGTCTGGCCTTTTCGCGGAAACGGAAGTGGTAGCGGCACAATCTGTTCGGGTCTTGCGATCGCGAGCGTGAGCGGTTCCATGCTCTTTGCTCGCTGTTTCTGCCCCTTTGCAGGCTCCTGATCTCGTTCACCTCTGTGCGCATCTGCCTCACCTCGAGTGCCAGGTTACGAAATTCTTGCAGGAATTCGCTGGAGCTAGGGTTTGCTGCCGGCACGGAAGTGTCTACCTCGGCGACCACGTCTTGTCTAAGCGTCTCCATGATCTTGTCGGCCATGGTCGCCAAGTTTTGCAGTTTTTCCAGTATTTCTTAATCTCAGTTTCTTCCTTTTGTATATCTTCGTCTACTTTTAAACACGTTAGTAGTAATTATATCGTTTATTTTTATAAGTATCGTACATTATAACTGTTAGGTTAGGGCGTGTAAATAGCCAATTTCGTTCGTAGCGGAAGGCCACGAGTGCGCTGATGCCCAAAAAAGTACAATTTAAAACAGTGCAGAGGCACTCACCTTGGCGTTCTCCTGGCGGCGTGGTTGAAGCGAGGAGAGCGGAGGAAGATTCAGCAGCGGAAAAAATTACGTCAAAACACATTAAAGGCAATGACAGTTATGATGATTTGTTTCTTTATGTGCCATAGAGCACCCCTGCACTGCATATAACCAAAAAGGTTTTTAGCGCGTGAACAATAACATTATTATAGTTCTAAATTATTTTTTATTCGGTGTCTATTTCACTTGTCACTTTCCACTTCACTTTGTTCTACTTGTTTTTTTTTTCCTAAATATTTATTGTCTTTTTATTTAATTTTAATCACTGGTCGGCGCAGCGTGCCGCTAGTGCAGCGCCAAGGCCGCACTGGCAGGGTCGCCATGTGAGGTTCGATGTAAATAAGGAGACGAGATGACACTTTGAATAATGATTTATTACTGCCCTCATAGGAGGTTTACAACTGTATATATATTCTCTCTCTTACTAAACCGCAAGGCCCTTTTAGCTCTACGTGTGAAACTTAAAAGCTTGCGAGACTTTCGGTACCTATTCGTTATAAATTTGTCTACATTTTGGTGTGAAAGAGCCCACTGTCTCTACTACTTTGTTTCGTCCTACTTTTCTGTTGAGTGTATCTGAAAATGTAAAAATATATATAAAAACCTTCTGAAAATGAGTAATGATGTTTTATTTATTTTCACACCACCCGCTCAACAATGGCCAATTATATGTCATGTAAATATAACCAGCAAGTTACTATTTTTTTTCTAGGTCTATACGTTAAGTGACACTAGGAAAGTTTTGAGATACAAAAAAATTTTTGCCTTTAGAACAATTTTTTTTATTACAACTTTGTATTTGAAACAAAACTTGCTGGTTTTCAGTACTTAATCGTATTCAAGGTGGCAATAGTAGTTTTGAGGCCGTCGGAAATTTCGTAGATCTTGGGTAGTATATAGGAGGTCACGCGTGGATCTTCAATTTCTTGCATAGAAATGGTCTGTTGTTGGTCAGGAATTAGCAATGCATTTTGTAATTTGTCCTAATGCTTATCATTAAACAAATTGTCTTTGTTTAGTATACAAGACGATGCTTGTTCTTCCCGTATAGTACCATCAGACATTAACATTCTGATGTTGGATTCCTGAAATTAATAAAACTAGCGTTAATAATCATTACGTGTATTGTATCGAAGAGCCTATGTCGCCATTTTTAAGTTTCGTGTAGGGTAGACCGGGGGCAATAGTACCAGTTTCCAAATAATGACCCATAATCAGAATCTAAGGCCACCACGCAGAAATCGCTTAGGATATAACATTCTAGTCTAATTGGCTATCAGAATCTAGAAAAAAAAAATTCATTTGATTGCATCAGAATGGTGCAAATTGAGTTTTTGTTCATGAAGTCCTTGTGACCCGTACGAGGGGTCAATTGTACCAGAAAAATAAAGGTAAATAAAATCCAAAATAATGCACTAATCAATCAGTATTTATTGTTAATTTCTTAAGACGAATCAGTCTGTTATGTTACATCAGTCTTAATTGTAAACTCGTATTTAGACTAGACAAAGCTAGCATTTCAGTTGAACTAAACGTATTATAATAATCTCCAAGTTTTTGAAACATATTATGTCTACTTTTTATAAAACAACACTTAAGGGTGCTCATAGCACATCTTTCCAGTAATAACATTGACCCCTGGTACAATCAACCCCATCCTTCACAACAAATTATTTTTAAATAATGCAGCACCTAGTATTATCTGATTCAGTAGAAACAGATAACATTGCGGGTATTATAATTTATATACGTCCCAAAATATCGGAATGAATCGTCGAGATGAATCAAAGGTATAAATTAATATACCCAAGAAGCACAGTATATATATAAGCTAAAGCAGTAAGGAAACTACGAACAAATCGGTTGAAACGAAACACGCACACAGGCGCGCACTTTACACGGCCCCTCAGGGGACCTCGAGGTGCCGTCAGTCGCGAGTGCCGCGTTGAGTCGAGCGGTTGTTTGTTACGTGCGCCCAGACAGTCCGCGATCTTTTTCGTGTTAAACATGCCAAGAGCGTATTGCGCAGTGTACGGCTGCTTGAACTCGACTTTTTCACAACCGGAGCTTTTTAAACTCCCTGCTGATGTTGAAAGATAAGAATACATTATTATTAAATAAAATGCTTTTTCTTAACGGAATGAAAAAAAGTAGCCGCCATCTTGAACTTTTTAGTTATTCGACCGATTGTTTTCAAAATCGATATCTGGGTATCCGGTTGGTCTCCGACATCGAATCCGTGGACGGAATGAGAAAAAGTAGCCGCCATTTTGAACTTTTTAATTATTCGACCGATTGCTTTCAAAATCGATATCTGGGGATATGGTTAGTCTCAGACATCGAATCCGTTAACGGAATGAGAAAAAGTAGCCGCCATCTTGAACTTTTTAGTTATTCGACCGATTGTTTTCAAAATCGATATCTGGGCATCCGGTTGGTCTCCGACATCGAATCCGTGGACGGAATGAGAAAAAGTAGCCGCCATTTTGAACTTTTTAATTATTCGACCGATTGCTTTCAAAATCGATATCTGGGGATATGGTTAGTCTCAGACATCGAATCCGTTAACGGAATGAGAAAAAGTAGCCGCCATCTTGAACTTTTTAGTTATTCGACCGATTGTTTTCAAAATCGATATCTGGGTATCCGGTTGGTCTCCGACATCGAATCCGTGGACGGAATGAGAAAAAGTAGCCGCCATTTTGAACTTTTTAATTATTCGACCGATTGCTTTCAAAATCGATATCTGGGGATATGGTTAGTCTCAGACATCGAATCCGTTAACGGAATGAGAAAAAGTAGCCGCCATCTTGAACTTTTTAGTTATTCGACCGATTGTTTTCAAAATCGATATCTGGGTATCCGGTTGGTCTCCGACATCGAATCCGTGGACGGAATGAGAAAAAATAGCCGTCATTTTGAACTTTTTAATTATTCGACCGATTGCTTTCAAAATCGATATCTGGGGATATGGTTGATCTCCGACATCGAATCCGTTAACGAAATGAAAAAAAGTAGCCGCCATTTTTAACTTTTTAATTACCTATTGGATCTTTTCGATGTTGTTGTCAGACAACATATAAAGTGCAAAGTAGCTTTATTAATTTACAAAGAATTAGAAAAAAAAACAGTTTTATAGTGCCGTGTCCATCATAGAAACCAAATAAACGTTTGTCTTTTTTTTTAGACAAATAAAGGGTGCCAACCCTAATACTCTTAATTAAGTGTAGCTAGTTATTTTAAAACAGGCGTTACTAGCTGGTATTATAGCGCTAACTAAACAAAAATCTTTACAATTTTATATAAATTAAATCGACAACCCTAACGCTCGAACGGAGCGTAGGTATTTATTTCAAAAAGTATGCCTAGCTTCCATACTGGTCTATTTATTTACTGTGCAAGAAGTAACTTGTTACAAAAATATTTTATACTTATCACGTCCTTAAATCGAAGAGATCAATCATTATTCGTTATTAATCAAAATATAATCAACTCACATTTTTTAACCATTTGATGCATAACATAAATGCAATATTATTCCTCTACAACGCCATAAAGATAGGTACAACTACCTACTAGACCTAAACTATAAAAATAAAATATTTAAAACATAACGAAACATAACGTAATGAATTAGTCATAACTCTAAATCTGCACAGAAAACTCAATTTTACCCGCCAGCATGAAAAATTATCGAAACGACGAAAATAATAGAAAATCTTATAATTTTCGTTTAGTTTTCTTTGCTACTGTAGATAGCGTATAAAGTGGATTTTTGCATTCATTTTTATGCAGGAACTTGGTGAGGTAGTCACTGTTAAAAAAATATAATGTATTATAAAAAATAGAGTTAGAATCAACAGTGACTAAATAATTTCCTAAGAAATTGCAACTATTCACAGTTATGACAAGCGTATCCTCTATTCTTGTTTAGTAGGTAGGTACAATCCTCATGAGCCCATAACTTACATTTTTCGCACTGAATCCAGGTTTCATGGGATTTACTACTATAAGGTTCTGCACAAACAAGGCAATACCACTCTTGTTCTACTACCATATCAGTGGATTTGTTGGTATTATCGTTCTTTTTTGTTTTCTTGCCTTTTCCTTTTCTTTGTCGTTGTCTTCGTTTGATTTCAAGGTCTTAATATTTTTGTTCATATTCGTAACCCTTTTTTTTCTTTCACGTTCTTTGGCTTCTTCTTCAATGACATCCTTTTCAGGAGTATCAGTATAAATGGTTGACTTTCTACTTTTTTTGCCGCGGTTGCGAGTAGCGAAGTATTTCGCGGCACGAACCTCGTCGTCGACCATGCGTCGCACAAAACGTTTCCCGTCTGGTCCTCACGTGTGTAATATCACCACGTCGACATTATAGTCCGGGAGGCAGAGGCTTTTGAAACAAGTCATTTTAAGCCGGCTGATGTTAATATAGATAAGAGAATGCATGTGGCTCATGACGAAATCGATCGTCAGCTGGTCCAGTTGCGGTGGATGCGAGAGTGGGAAGCTGCGGAATATGTTAAAAAAAAAAAACCGAAAGTTATTTTAAGCCACATGAAATTTTGTTCATGTGTAATTGACATTGATTAGAATTAAAAAAAAATAGTCAGCTGCACGGCAGACGGGGGATTGTGCGTCAGCTGAGCGTGCGAACTTGCAAAAAAAATTAGGAAATAAAGTTATTTTATGCCAATTGAAATTTTTTTACAAGATTTTAGACATATACAGAAATGTGATATTGATAATCAGCTGCATATATAGTGGGGGAAAGACCGTCAGCTGGAGCAGGAATGTATCACTGCGCGCGTATATCTCTACGACGCGCGGAATTTTCAATGCTCCGACTGACGACTTTCCCCCCAACGTTCAATCAGCTGACGAATATTTTCTTTTTTCTATATATTAACACTATAATATTTATAAATTTCATATGGTCTTTCAACAATTTATCCATGATTCATGGAAGTGAAGCGGTAACATCATTAATATGATTCATATTAGTTTGTAATACTCGGATTTATTGAAACGTAATTTAATTCAATTATTTTTATTACAATTAACATAAAACCGGATGGCCCAGTGGTTAGAGAACCTGACTCGATCCCCGGTCGGGGCAGATAGCTATTTGTATGAAAAATGCGAATGTTTGTTCTCGAGCCTTGGATGTTTAATATGTATTTAAGTATGTATTTATCTATATAAGTATGTTTATCCGTTGTCTAGTGCCCATATTACAAGATTTGCTTAGTTTGGGGCTAGGTCAATTGGTGTCAATTGTCCCAAGATATTATTATTATTATTATTGTATGTTTATTTTTATCTCAAGTAAGATTTTTACAATATTCATATAAAAAGTAATAAAACAATATTAATACAAAAATAATAATAATAATTATTATTATAATAAAAAAAAAACTTAATATGAATCATCTTCATTTGCATCA
Organism: Pandemis corylana; assembly: GCA_949127965.1. Classification (NCBI taxonomy): domain Eukaryota; kingdom Metazoa; phylum Arthropoda; class Insecta; order Lepidoptera; family Tortricidae; genus Pandemis; species Pandemis corylana. The sequence continues at coordinate 6,693,200 of OX421871.1, forward strand.
CTGTCGTCATCACAGTTAATGCTTATGTCGCACACTCCATCGTTTTCGGTTTCGTCGTCTTCTGTAAAAATATCAATCAATTAATTAACAAAATCATGTAGGTAAATATTATTTGTCAGAAATCAAGAGAAGATAATTTTTTTATACCATGTGGGATCATGTCGAGATTAGTGATGCTAGTGATGGATGGCGGCAATTGATCACCCATAAACCATTTAAAATAATATGTTTCAGCAGATTCTTCCCATCCATACTCAGTTGGCAACAGGTCAGTTGGCATGGAACGGTGAGCATGGCTCCAAAGGTGGGCGATATATGCCGTCCGAAGAAAATGTTGTTGCAGTTCAGCTTTACAGGGCGGGAACAACGAACCATCGATTCTTTTTTTCAAGATCAATGGATTGCAGTAAATAAAAGAAAGTCGTGTTAGTTACACTATTTATAACTCGAGAACGGCTGAACCGATTTGGCTGAAAATTGGTAGGGAGGTAGCTTAGAACCAGGAGACGGACATAGGATACTTTCTATCCCGATTTTCCGACGGGATTGGAAAATTCCGATATGTTGTACTAATAAAGCTATAGACATTAAATTTAGCATGCCTACACATTATTCCTTGATTAGTATAAAGATGCACTTACAAAGGAATTTTACAAATTTAAGGCGGAACAAAGTTCGCCGGGTCAGCTAGTATCAAGGGCGTCGCCAAGGGGGGGCAGGGAGGGGCAGCCGTCCCCCCCCCCCCCCCTAGAGATTCTAAAAAAGTTGCCAAATATATTGCAACCAAAGTCCTAGACTAGTCATAGAGAATGAGAAAAGTATGAATTGTAGTAGGTAAAGTCAACTTGGCCCCCCCCCCCCCTGCGCCATCGGCTGGCGACGCCCTTGGCTAGTATATACAGGATGTTAGGTAATGAGTGGATAATCCTTGAACTGTGGATAGAGGGCACTTAGGACGTTATAATAAAGCTAAAATAGGTTTAGTAAAAGTGGCACGGTTTCGGAGATATTCGGACTTTTAGGTTTTTTTCGAAAATGAACACCCTTGTTCAATGTTTTGATCATAGCACCATTTTAAACTAACTTTTTCAATTTTTTTATTTTTGCTCAATATTCTTAAGTACATGTATTTTCAGACAGGCATTACTATTTTTGTGAGACTACATGGGATTTTTTTAAAAAAAATCGCAAACTTAATTTTTGCCTTTTCAATCGTACATTGATCGAATTTTCAGCTCTCACGGTGAAAAAAAAATACACTACAGCCTAGTTGCCAATAAGCTTAAAAACATGCCGGTTTAGTGACAATTTAAAAATGGTAATTACCTTTTGAATTTAAATTCAAAATGACAAAATAATAAAAAAAAATACGCGCTCACCCACATTTTTCCCGATTTACTTTTTGTATCACGGGCGTAGAACTCAAAATTTTTTGTTGCAAAAATAACATTATTGGCCACTTATTTAAATGCAAATGGCATTTAAATAATTCCAAATTTAAAAAACATGCTGACTGCCTTTTGTTTTTTTTTTCTACTTCGATTTTGAATTTCGCTATTATTGCATAATGAATGGTGAAATTGTGCCTTGGAACTCACCATAAATGTAATGCATTTGGGCATATTCTATCAGTGTGTATTATATTCGAAGCAGTATTAAAGTAAAAAACTTCAACACAACGATCTAAACGCAAAATTAACCATTCATTGCGAAATAATAATAATCGAAATTCAAAATCGAAGTAGAAAAAAAAAACAAAAGGCAGTTGGCATGTTTTTTAGTTTTGGAATTATTTAAATGCCATTTGCATTTAAATAAGTGGCCAATAATGTTATTTTTGCAACAAAAAATTTTGAGTTCTACGCCCGTGATACAAAAAGTAAATCGGGAAAAATGTGGGTGAGCGTGAATTTTTTTTTATTATTTTATCATTTTGAATTTAAATTCAAAAGATAATTACCATTTTTAAATTGTCAATAAACCGGCATGTTTTTAAGCTTATTGGCAACTAGGCGGTAGTGTATTTTTTTTTTTCACCGTGAGAGCTGAAAATTCGATCAATGTACGATTGAAAAGGCAAAAATTAAGTTTGCGATTTTTTTCTTTAAAATCCCATGTAGTTTCACAAAAATAGTAATGCCTATCTGAAAATACAAGTACTCAAGAATATTGAGCAAACATAAAAAATTGAAAAAGTTAGTTTAAAATTGTGCTATGATCAAAACATTGAACAAGGGTGTTCATTTTCGAAAAAAACCTAAAAGTCCGAATATCTCGGAAACCGTGCCACTTTTACTAAACCTATTTTAGCTTTATTATAACGTCCTAAGTGCCCTCTATCCATAGTTCAAGGATTATCCACTCATTACCTAACACCCTGTATATAGAAACGAGAATATATTCGTCAGCTAAATGCCCGTTGGTGGAAAAGTCATCAGTCGAGCCATTGAAATATAAAATACCACAGTACTGAAGATGCATGTATATAATGTGTACTTACTATATAAGGTATACCTTGGCTAAATTGTTGAAAGACCATATGAAATTTATAAATATTATAGTGTTAATATATAGAAAAAAGAAAATATTCGTCAGCTGATTGAACGTTGGGGGGAAAGTCGTCAGCCGGAGCATTGAAAATTCCGCGCGTCGTAGAGATGTATGCGCGCAGTGATACATTCCAGCTCCAGCTGACGGTCTTTCCCCCACTATATATGCAGCTGATTATCAATATCACATTTCTGTATATGTCTAAAATCATGTAAAAAAATTTCAATCGGCATAAAATAACTTTATTTTCTTATTTTTTTTGCATGTTCGCACGCTCAGCTGACGCACAATCCCCCGTCTGCCGTGCAGCTGACTATTTTTTTTTAATTCTAAGCAATGTCAATTACACATGAACAAAATTTCATGTGGCATAAAATAACTTTCGGTTTTTTTTTTTTTGACGTGTTCAATGGAGTCTCACAGCAAGCGCCCCCGCGGGTGCGTCAGCTGACCTTCACTTTCCTTATTAGGGACAGCTTCTTTACTTGTATTTGAAGTAACGATCGGCATAAAAACACTTTTCAAAATAGCCTCTGCCTCCCGGACTATTAGCGAAATACGCCTTGCTAAAATAAAGCAAGGGGAAAGCCACCAATATATATATATATATATATATCATAACAATTGCGATGATAAATAAAGGTTTTGTGATGTTTACAAGACAAAAAAAGGAATGTTGAAGTGTTTAACGCGAATAATAATACGACGCGGATCGAACTGCCGATCGATGAGGCGTAGTTACAGTGTAATAAACGTGTAAACAAAGTATGCCAGTAACCGTAAGGTTCATCAAGCTAACAGAGCTATTTAGATGATGAATAGAAGGATATAAGTGCTTTAATCGTGACCCAAGGAGGCGTCTCCATGCGGCAGGTCAGCAACAACAACCTACTTGCTTGAGGAACTTGGCGTAGACCAGGCTTGGAGTAGTGTGAAGAATCTACTTAGGATTCATCCGTATGTACAATAGTCTTTCCCTCTTGACGATATTGTTCAGTTTTGTGCAAATATTCGACGCGTTGTAAACGTATATTTGATGTTTCTGTGAGTACCTTACGATTGTTTTCAGTTATTTTCCACCGAAACCCTTAATCCTTGATAATTCGCCGGAGACTTCGTTCTGAGCCTTGGAAATTAATGTCTTCCTCAAGTTTACTTTTCAGCTTTGCAAAGGTGGGAAGTTCGTTGTTTGTCTTGTGAAAATTGTGTATACATCTCTTTATAACTCCTTGGTCGAAATGATCGATACCAGTAACGGGTTTTGTTTTAAAACGTTTTCTGCCAGGTGTTCTGAACACTCGACCGAACTGGAACTATTGGCTTGAATGCAGGTGTTCCTTACAGTTGCAATTGATGTTTTTGTAGCCTCTACTATTCTTTTTTTAATTTTCCCAAAATCATTGATTACACAATTCAGTTTCATATTTCCCGTCTTAATAATTTGTGCAAATTGTTTTATATTGTTCAAATGTAACATTATATTCGTAGTTTCGTCAATATGACCTATAATCTGTTTCAAAGAATCAATTAATTCATCAGTTTCGGTCTTTAAAAATGAGTGCACGTCATATACCATTTTTCGTGCCTGTCTTCTCAAAACGGTATTTCTTCTAGGCATATTCACTGTTTAAAATCACAAATAAACACAAAGTCAATGAAAACAAACAATAATAGTCAGCAAAAAACAAAACTCAAACTTAACAGAAAACATCAACAGTAATAACAACACAATTTAGAACGCGACTGTACAGCAGGAAGTGAGCGGAGTGTCCCAACGGTGCACGGGGCAGAGTACGACTGGAGAGCCAATAAGCGCTTACGTACGCCCGCCCGCGGCCCCAGCACTCCCCCGTGATACCTTATTTTCGACTACTGCGCATCAACGGTCAGCGCTAGACTTACGTGCCGGCACTTGTAGTATTAATGCGCACACAACCCGTACCAAGACAATCTAGCGTTTCCCCATTAGCAACAGCAACAATTATGGCACTAATTACAATAATGGCACTTGACAAGCTTCTTGATTGCCAATGCCGCATCAGACGAAGTCTCGTCTGAAGAAAGCCGGCGATTCTCTTCTTGCAGAATCTTTTAAGAAGAAGAAGAAGAAGAATAAACTTTATTTTCACAACAGAAGTTACAAAGCGCATAACAATTTACAAAGGAGACATTGTTACATAGACATTGAAACGTACATGCATGCGGTGGGTGTAACAGCGGCCTTCGCACTAGACTCAGGGTCTGTATCGCGAGTGCCAAGTGAATTAATTAAAACACAAGAATAATTAGAAAGTGTGTGTGTGTGTGTGTGTGTGTGCGCGCGTGTGTGTGTATGTGTGTGTGTGTGTGTGTGTGTGTATGTGTGTGTGTGTGTGTGTGTGCGTGTGTGCGTGTGTGTGTGTGTGCGTGTGTGCGTGCGTGTGTGTGTGGCTACATTTTACCATTAGTAAGTGCCTGTAAGGAGATCCTCAGTATCTTGGTAATTTATATTTGCTAGACAAACTTCGATAGCATTTTTTAACTTAACAGCAGACAAGTCTTTTGGATTAGTAACAGTTTTGCACATTTTGTTGTAAGCGTTTAAGTGGGAATAGGGAGGCATATGTTTGGCAAAAGAAGACCTGATAGATGGCAGAGGGATGCTATATACACGTCGAGCGGCAAGGCTAGGAAAATCCTGACTACAAATTACTTTTCGATGGGTGGCAACGGCTACTTTTGTAATGTACAATTGTCCTCACAAGTTCAATGGTGATTACGCTTGACTCAAGACTGGACACTTAAAGCATCATACGACTGTGGAAGCCCGAAGATTAGAATCTCTGCCACTTCAGAATCTTCGATGACTTTATCAATATCAGCTAATAGCTGTACAGTGGTCATTATAGTATATATGTATTCCATCATACTGTTGCACTTGTTGTAATCATAATCATTTATTGTGTCTGGAATTCAGGTTACAGGTACAGATATGGTTGTACAAAAATGTTTCACTAAACCCTACCATTTCAGGTGTACACACATGTAATTGACCTCATGCAGCTGTCGGAAAAAGGGTGACGCGTCGATAAAGGCCTTTGTCCTCGAATGGCTTTTTGAGGTTATCCCATGCTTCCTTAGGGGTTGTAGCGGCCCTTATGTGTGACGGAGCGCCCTTGGCCCGGCGTGTGGGGGAGGGCGACTCGTCACGTGACCCTCGGTGCTGGACACTGCGAGGGTGTTTGTTTTGTATATTCTTTGAATTTATCAGCCTGGGGTAGCCTACGGGGAGTAGGGAGCAAAACAAGGAGAGGGGCTCGATAGGCCTTTTATTGATACTTGGCTAATCTAGGTTACATGTACCAAAGGAGCTTAACGGCTAGGTCTAATAACTAGGGTTCCTTATGAACTACAGAGGCCGCGGTACTCGGGACCGGTCACGTACGGTCTACTTCGCGGCGGTTCGGGACGCGGTGATCGGTGCGGGTGAGGGGCGGTCGGAGCGCGTATCTAAGGCCCTTAGGCTCGCCCTGGTGTCCGGGGCACGAGCGCTGAAGGGGTTAGTAGGAATAGGAGTCCTCTGGCTCGCCCTGGTGGCCGGGGCACGAGCGCTGGAGGGTGGTAACGGGAATCCTCAGGTCAGCCCTGGTGGGTGACCGGGGCCGGTGCGCTGGAGGATGGGAATGGGAGGCCTCAGGTACGCCCTGGTGACCGGGGCACGTACGCTGGAGGAAGGATGATTCGCTAGAGTTAGCTCTACGCGACACAAACTGGTGACCGGTCTGCGTCCGCGCAGCGCGCTCCAGGGAATGAATCTCTAGCGCTGCGCGGTGCCTTATATACTAGCGAGGTGGTGGGGAGCGCATGCAGCGGGGCGGCCGCCGGCCGCTGTGAGGTATGGTGACGTCACGCGGTGGTGCCGGTGCTGCTGACGTCACACTCTCCTCCCCGTCTCTGGGATTTTTGCTTCTGTAAAAATCACCAAGTGGGTAACGTCTATTTATATTAAAAACAACATATCTATCTGGGTCATGTGCCTGGTTTTAATTGTTTTTTTTTTTTTCTCTTTCTCTGGATTATTGAATGATGCCTTTTGGCAAAACAATGCGGGTTCTCGAGTACTACGAGACGGAGTTTGTGCCAATAATGGCCGGTATAATGACTTTTAATACGGGAATACGGGACCTCGAGAACTACTGGGCTGTTGTCTATAACCGGGATTATTACGGGTTTTCCTATCTATCTATCAGCGGTGCGGTGGTGTACGTTCTATGTACATCTAACGGGTAAAAAGGGAAAATCGTAACAAACAAAAATAGTTATTTATATAATTAACAATAACAAAAACAAATGGTCTTCTTATAACTAAATATAACGAAATTTAACGAAAACTAATTATTATTTTAATGAAACTTATAACGAAATTAAGCGAAGTTAAGCGAAGTTGTCGGACGTGTATTGAACCAGTGCAAAAAATATAAACAAAAACAAATTAAATAAGGATCGTTTAATAAAGACACAGTGTACAATAAACCTTAGTGTAACGCAAATAGTGTCAAATTTGCGTAATTACGTGAACTATCAGTGCATTTTAGATTCGCACTCGCACTCAATTATTTATTTCGTGTCGACATCTTATCTAACCTCTCGCTCCATTGCTGCGCGAGTGAGTGAGACGGACAACTTTTGTACCAGTATCGATCTCAATACTGAATACAATTTTTGGAAAATAAACAATTGTACTTTAGTGTTACACCACTTTCTGGACAGTGGATCAAGGAGTGCAGTGGAAAAAAAAACCGATAATTCTTTTTTGACGAAATTAGTGCAAGTAACGGAATTTTTACCATCGTTGTTTTGTCTTTAAACACATATCGTTGTGTAGACAGTCAAAAAAGGAACCCAGTGGTGAAAACAGTTTTTAAAAGTACGCAATAGTTTAAAAATTACAAGAAAAAACATTTCAAATTTTTAACCCAACGGATTTAATTCGCCCGCGACCGGAGTGTTTCGCAGTTGGAATCGCGCCGGTCAGCTCAGCGCCGACGCCTGACATACGATCAAAGCGGACATTGACACAGGAGTAAAGGACATAAACACTGATCAACACTTCATTATTTGTGCTGTACTCTCATATTATTTTTTAATTTTATTCGCAATGTTGGCCAAACCTACGTGTGCTCAGTGCAATAAGAAAATTCCTGGAAAGCACTTCCTCACGTGCAATTCATGTAAATACTCATACGACCTGCATTGTACAAACTACGAAAAAATTTACAACTTGATGGACAATGAACGAAAAGGGGCGTGGACGTGCAGTAAATGCCGACAAGTTAAATCACAGCTGAAGAAAAATATCACACCAGCTATCTCGAAAAAGTATGTAGATACCGCCTTGACATCACACCAAATATCGAAGGTTCCAGAGAAAAAAAGTGAAGATTCACAAGCGGATTCTGGATTGCCGCGGCTTCTCCAATCGCCACAAAATGATTCTCAGTCTCTATCGGGAAAATCTAATCAACAACCCAACTTAAAAACACTTGATCGGGAAAATGTCACAATTAGAAAACCAATACAAAATAAATGTCAACGTTGGCCTGAAACACTTTCTGACCCGGAGTCCGATACGGAATTAGAGGGAAATACTGATCTGGATATTAGTTCGCATAGCCTTCCGAATATTTCATGCATTGACAATCCACAGATTGACGAATTGAAATCAGAAGTTAGCGCCTTGTCCCTTCAACTAGCAAGTGCGCATCTAGAGATAGATCGACTTAACACGGAAGTGGCCGAACTAAATAAAAAAATAGTTGACCAGCAAAGAAAAGGAGATATCTATAAAAAACTCCTAACCGATAATGGGCCAATCAGAAAACTAACGCCTATGAAAAAAACACCTATAAAAAAAAGGTTACTCGCTGCAAAAATAAATATAGACATCTTGGATAGTGATGACGATGCACCACCGCAGCTCGTTTCGCCGACACTTTCTGCAATTGACGACTCAACCCGCACACAGATGATAAAATCGGTATCAACAGGATCGGAAGAAAGGATCTGCGATCGCCTGGAAACGCAGGTCCATGTAAAAACAAAAGAACCAAACTGTCCCCCTGTCGTACACCGAAGGAAATTATGTATTATCAGCAGCAACAGCGCTAACAAGGTTATACAGACGGCTCGAAACACATTTGAGACATACGAAATCTGCCACTTTATTAGAACGGACGCCAGGATTTATGAGCTGTTGAAGGACGTTGAAATAAAAACAAAGGCATTTACAATGGAAGATTATTGTGTAATACTAATTGGTGCATCGGACTTTGAAAACACTACAAACTATTACGAAGTAGTAAAATTCATAAGAAGTCAACTAGGAAAAATCAAGCACACTAATGTAATTCTTTGTGGTCCCACTTTTAAATTGCATCAATTCGGAGTTTTATTCAACAAACGTATTGAAACTTTTAATAGAATTCTGAATGACGATGTTTGTAAGTATAAGTATGCCTATCTGCTTGACAGCAATGAGAAACTAGAATACTCGAGCAAAATGTTTAATAAAAGATCTGGATTCATAAACAATGTAGCATTGAGAATTATATTCATGGACCTAGGCGAACGCATTATTGAGATAGATCGCTATAATTGTAAGAGTTCTACAGATGGATCCCTTGTATTAAATGAGGATAAATTAAATACTTCAAACAGCCAAAAATGTACTACTGCTATTGCTAATTCTCATCGGGAATCTATTTCTACTCAAACAGAAAACGATTTTTTTCTTGATTAAAGATTTAGACTCAAAGGCTTGTAATAACAAATTTAATACATTGCTTGTACTTCACCAAAACATAGCAGGTCTGTTGGGTAAAAGGGATGTACTTGAAATTACTATAGACGATCTGTATCAGGATGGTGGCAAATACGTAGACGTAATGTGTTTATCTGAAACCTTTGTACAAATGGGACACGAGCCCAATATTAATGTTAACGGTTTTAAACTGGCAGCCTGGTTCTCAAGGGCAAAAAAAAGAGGGGGAACTTGTATAATGTGCAGAGACTATCTGGAAACCACACCCCTTAATATTCTTAATGACCTAAAAAGCGAATTCGACTTTGAAATTTGTGGGACTGAAATTAAACAGATAAAATGCATTATTATTTGTATATACAGAATTCCAAACTCCAATTATAACATATTCTTAAATAAACTCAACAGATTACTTGAAATTCTTAAGAGCAAGAGAAAAAAGAATATTATTATAGCGGGTGATTTCAATATTGATATATTAAAACCAAGTAAAGCGCTAGACGAATTCAATAGAATTATCCAAAATCACAACTTTCGAGCACACATTACATCACCAACAAGGTTAAATACCTGTATCGATCAAATATTATCAAATATCCCTAGTGCAACAGGTGAAGTGCTTCCATTAGGTCTTTCTGACCACAACACGGGTCAATTGCTTCGAATACCGAAGTCTGACAAGTATGTTCCTCCTTCCTATAAATATCTCAAGAGAAGAATTTTTTGTCAGGAATACATTGAAAAGTTCTGCGAATGTTTGAAGAGCTTATCATGGAAGGAAATCTACTCAGAATCCGATACTGATATTGCATTCAATAAGTTCCATGAGATGTATACTTTACTTTTTAACTTATGCTTTCCTATTAGTACAACAAAAATTACAAAATTATATAAAAATACAAGATGGATCACTAAGGGTTTAAAAAATGCATTAAAAACTAAGCGACACTTAAGATTTTTGTATTACAAAAGCAAAACACTTGAAAATAGGCTCAATTATAATAATTATAATAAACTATTAAAGAAGTGTATAACAACCTCTAAAAAAAATGTTAATAAAGCTTGTTTAAACAATGCTAAGAACATTTCGAAAGCTAGCTGGGACATAATAAATAAAGATATGGGAAAACATAATAAAAAATATAAATTTATTGACAAAATTAATCATTCCAACAATATCTTGACGAAACCATATGATATTGCCAATGCTTTCAATGAATATTTTATTAATACTACGAATAATGGTTTCGATTTTAGTACAAAATTTAAGGAATATAGCCATACCTTAAAACATAACAATGTAACCATGTTCATCTCTCCTACAGACCCAACAGAGGTGTCAAATATAATAAAGAGACTTAGTAATACCCGTTCCGTGGGCTATGATGACATTCCAACAAATATAATTAAGTTAACCCGTGATATCATTGCCCCAGTACTTTCATTTCTGATTAATCTCACATTTCAACAAGGAATATTCCCTGATAATTTAAAAGTGTCAATTGTAAAACCGATATTTAAAACAGGTGATAAAAACCTTCCAGGTAGTCACAGGCCTATTACACTAATACCAATATTTGCCAAAGTCCTAGAAAAGGTTATGTACATAAGAATAACGAATTTTATTAATAAGTATAATATCTTATGTAATCAACAGAATGGTTTTCAGAAAGGTAAATCTACAACTCTAGCAACTTTTAACTTGATAAACAAAATAGTAGATAATGTAGACAAAAAAAACAAAACGGTAGCGGTCTTTTTCGACATGAGTAAAGCTTTTGATCATGTTTCTCATAAGTTATTACTAAAAAAGTGTGAAACCTATGGCCTAAGAGGTTTAGTTTATAAGTGGCTTGAAAGTTATCTCAGCAATCGACGTCAAATGGTAGAAATAACAGGTGCAAATACCAAAAAAATACGAGAAAACTACAGGTCAGACTTAAAATATAATAGAGTGGGTGTACCACAAGGAACTATCCTAGGCCCAATACTTTTTCTGCTGTATATAAATGACCTGCCTTTGGTTACAGTCCACGACTGCACTTTATTTGCAGATGACATTTCAATAGTGATATCTGACATGAATAATCTAAACTACAACAAAGCTATTAATGATACTATAAATGAAATAATGAAATGGTTACAGAATAATAATTTACAAGCTAATATAGGAAAAACAAAATATATTCAATTTATTAATCAAAGAGGGAAAAAAGATACAATTAATATTATTTACAATGATCAGAATCTAATAGAATGTGATAGCACTACATTTCTGGGCTTCGTTCTCGATGATCGATGCACTTGGGAATCGCATGTTGATAAAGTCTGCTCAAAAATTAATAGATTTGCTTATGCTATATGGCGATTGACTAAGGTGACTGACAAAAAAACCGCTCTAAAGGCATACTACGGATATGTAGAGTCCAATATACGATATGGAATTATAATCTGGGGAAATTCCTCACATATTAATCGTATTTTTGTCGCACAGAAACAATGTATTAGAGCAATTTCCAATATTTCTCAAAGGACATCGTGCAAAAGCTATTTTATTGAACTAAATTTGTTAACTGTATACTCAATCTATATATATGAAGTATGTGTCTTTGTTAAAACGCACCGTGATTTGTTTAAAACGAAAAGCGACACAACTAATTTTAATACGCGATACCCACATAGACTGGTGCCCTCAAGAATGCACACAGTCATGAAGAGGCGTAGCTGTTACGCTATGTGTATTAAAATATTTAATCACCTACCTGAGGAGATCAGCAAATTACCCCTGATTAAATTCAAAAAGGAACTACACTCATATTTAAAGGGAAAATGTTGCTATTCTTTAAAAGAATTTCTAGATTATTAAGTATGAAATGATTGTATATATATATTTTTTTTTTTTATTGTAAACCTCATTCTGTGAATTTAAATTTTTAATTGTTTATTGGTTCTAATAATCATTAACCTATTTGATAACTTAGTAATATTATAATTGTTAATGTGTAGTATTGAGTAATTGTAACAAATTTGCATGGCTTATTAAAGTCTGAATGTATGGTTCTCTGAATTATGTACCATCCTTTCACTACATTTACTGCAAATAAAGATATTATTATTATTATTATTATTATTATTATTATAAAAAAAAAATTATAAATTATAAATTGCGGCAATGGCTCTTATAATCATGCTGAACAAAATTATTTTGATTTGGTGGCGTGGTGGCCCGGGTGTGCCCTTAGTTTTTTTCTTTTGTATTTAGGGGCCCTTACGATTCCCAGCGTAGGGCCGTTCAACCACCGCCGGCGGTTTCTCCTGGGTTGTTTTCTTCCGCGGCGACTCGGCGATTGTCCCGTTATTGGCGGGTCCGGCGTTGGCGGCGGGCTCTTTGTTGTGGGCGGCTGTTGGCTGCTGGCCGCCGCCTGGTGCCCTCGCCCGAGTAGGTCTTGTAGGTACTCCCACGTGCCTGGGGAGTGCGGGGCTTCGGCCGGGGAGCGTCCTCCCAGGTCTTCGTACTCCTCCCCAGGTAGGAGTACCCGCAACACCTCCGTGTCTTCCCTCGGTGGTACTGCTTGCGGTTGCGGTTGTGGCGTGGTGGGGGGGTGAGGCCATGGTGTCGGCAGCGGGGAGCGGTGTGGTGCCGGTCCTCGGTTTCGCTCCTCACCCGCACCGATCACCGCGTCCCGAACCGCCGCGAAGTAGACCGTACGGGACCGGTCCCGAGTACCGCGGCCTCCGTAGTTCATAAGGAACCCTAGTTATTAGACCTAGCCGTTAAGCTCCTTTTGTACATGTAACCTAGCTAAGTATCAATAAAAGGCCTATCGAGCCCCTCTCCTTGTTTTGCTCCCTACTCCCCGTAGGCTACCCCAGACTAATAAATTCAAAGAATATACAAAACAAACACCCTCGCAGTGTCCAGCACCGAGGGTCACGTGACGAGTCGCCCTCCCCCACACGCCGGGCCAAGGGCACTCCGTCACATTTGCATCCATACAGGATTACAGGATATGAGGTTTTACTGAAAGGCAAAGAGGAGCAAACGCCTTTGTGTTCTTAGAGGCATCAAGGTCTGTGCCTAAAATTCAGTTCCATAAATCTTCCAATTTTAAAGCCATTTCCATATAAAATTTCAAATTCGAGAATTTTTCAAGGCCATCCAGCTTTTCAAAGCAATATAATTTATTATGCATACCTTCATCCATGATGCAACTTGGAGGTTATTCTCACGGAATGCCACGATGCAAAAAACAATGCACCACGAATGCAACTCTATTATAGGTAATTTGTACAATTTAATTACAGGTCTGACTAAATCGCCATTTTGCGTTTTTAATTTAACTGATCTTATTACTGAATCTTAACCAGAAATCAATTCAATTATTCTACCGCGCGTCCATTGTAAAGGGGGTGAATGTTCATATTTGATCAAAACTAAATCATCAAGTTTCAAATTATCTGAATGATGGTACCTACCATTTATTTCTGATTTGAAGTGATGTTAAATATTCTGAGTTACAGTGCTTGCACCATGTAACCGCCTTACCCGGGGCTTATCAGAATTGAGCAAAAGCACCACCGTAAGTCGTGTCCATTATTAAAACTAAGAATATTTGGCCAGATAATAGGTGTGATCGTCTAGTTAAATAAAATAATAAATTAGGACCCTCTTTAACGTTGTGTTAATTTTTATGCCGTACAAATTTATCGGTTGTATGATGCCGAGAACGAGTAATACGAGGTTAAACACTCCGCGAGGGGAATGATATCCGTTTAATAATCTAGCGCAGGTTAATGACGAGTTGTGTATAGTAAAAGTGCAAATGCGTTTAATAACACGAAGTCTGTGGAGACGACCGTCGCTCTGCTTCCTGTCGTAAGCCAACGATGAACCTAGGAAAAACCCGAACACAAAGGGACCCTTAAGGATAAGACCTTTTAAGTCATATGGGGGAATTCCTAAACAAATGGAAAATATCTAGGCCTCCCAGCTCACCTTAATAGCCTAGCCCGCACATAGATCGTTAGAAGGCTTCCCCGTATGCCCCGATCTCATGTGCCCGACAAAACCGTTGAACAAACCTACTGCCTTGAAATTCTAATCTCAGTCAAACCGTCACGCTATGTATACAAGGTCACAACGTTCGCACACAGAATAGAAGATCGTGCAAGTTACGCTCAACGCTTCATGCTGAATTGTACGCTCACATACAAGCTTGAGTTTATGCGGAATTTACGCTTACCCTAACTCCGAAAGCTGCCGCGGTGTCCGTGTCAAGAGCTAGAGAGTGTTGACGAAGTGTGCAAGGAAAGTCTGAACACCATTTGAATGCTTATAAGAATCACTGTATCTGTGACCTTTGCTTCTAAGGGTGCAATAGCTCTAACCAGTCTCTACACACGACGCGATAAGGTCAGGGATCAAAAGGCCGAGACGCTGCACCCCCAAGGCCACTAGCAAAAATTATAAACACGCAAATAACTCAGGGCTTGTATGAGTACCTAATGCATGTGAGGATCCAGGTTAGGCGGCAGACGAAGTGTGCATCCTAAAATGGACCCTAGTCGGGGACGTGCTGCTTTCCGGAAACCCAGGAGATACTCTCAGCCAAGCGCCTTCTGGCAGGTGTGTTCCTAGTGCATGTATTGGTAGTAAAACAAGGAAACGCGTGGTGTGTCTCTAGTGCATGTTGTGTGTGCTGCAGTACAGTGTAAGGTAGTTGTGCCTGTGTAGTGTAAAAGAGATAGACCTACTTTGTTCTCTAGATTGGCACGGACTAGAAACAAAGAAGCGATACTACGTGTGACACAGTATTCCAATGAAACTCGGGGTTGAGTGTGGCGTAGTTGATGGATATGTGAGTTAGATGACTCTCTCCCTCATTTCATAGGAACCCACAGTGACACTTATAAACTAATCAAATGCTTTAAGTAAAACTGCAAGTGTATCGACAAGTTAAAAGGTTCACTCTCATGCGCTGTGGTTCTGATGGTACAGCCAACTGGAGTCTTCCCTGTTTGTCCAGTAGTTTAAGCAGCTGATTGAAGGTAGGGAGGTTGTCCTGATTCCCATATCGTTCTTCGTACAGTTGTCTGATTAGATTGGGCAACTTCTGTAAAATGATAAACACTAAGAGATATGCCCATTCTGAAACTGGCAAATTTAATTTACCTAGGGCCTGAATGCTTCCCCGCAAGGGGTCATAAGATTCCTTGCGCAGTGCAGTGCTTGATGACACTCATGGTAAGCCCATTATGCGTTCTAGATACGCATCGATGAGCGCGCGACAATCGTCGTAGCGATCTCTCAACATTTTCCACGCAACGTGATAGTTGGCACCATCCATGGGCAGGTGACTAATAACAGACTTAGGCTCCTCATCTAGAGAAGTTCGTAAATAATAGTGCCTTTCTGAGTCTGATAAGTTGTGTCTGCTATCAACTAGCCACTGAAACAGATCACGGAAACTGAGCCATTGGAGATACTCCATTGAAGTGTGGTAACTGGATGGAAGGTGATTGTACCCTTACCTGGTCTGAAGGGCCGCTTGCCAATGCTGATGTGGTATTGGTTGTCATCAATTCTTCTATTTTTGACAATACACTGTTTACCTCCGAAAACTAGAGCTCAATTTCCTTGAGGTCGTCCTGACTGATCGAATCTTCATCTTCAGCATAGCACCTGACAATTTATATATATATTTTTGTTTTTTTTTTTTTATATATATAGCGGGATAGTCTTACTGCCCCCTTCTTCTGCCCGCGTAGCCTTTTGAGGCCGCTGCGTTTCATCTTCCTTCTTAGTCTTTTTTTATTTTTATCTTCCGTCTGGGGGGTGGTTGGGGGCGTATCGTCCGGGTTGGTTCTTCCCAGTCCCCGACAGTGTTTCCACTGTGACGCGCGGCCCGCGCGCACACAGCCGGGCGCGGCGGCGCGTCACCACTGCGCGGCTCACGCACACACGCATGCACGCGCCGACCGGAGAGTATAAAAGCGGGGCCGCGGCGCGGACCGGCAGCACTTGTCAATGTGCTCAGCAAGCGACGGGTCGCCCCGGAGCCAAGCAGGCCACATTGATCTAGTGCCCTCCCCCTTCCCCTTTCCCTGCTGCTGAGGCAATCACTTGCGGCCCGACCGCGATGCTGGTTCCTCTTCAGTTCCAGTCGTCTCCACGCTGCTGAGGCAATCACTTGCGGCACGACCGCGATGCTGGTTCCTCTTCAGTTTCCGTAAGTCTCCGCGCTGCTGAGGCAATCACTTGCGGCACGTCCGCGATTAGCTGGTTCCCCTTCAGCTCCTGTTATTCACCGTGTTCCCGAGGCAATCTCTTGCGGCACGACCGCGATAGCAGGTTTCTCTCCTTCATCCTGCCTGTAACCGCCCGTATTTCCTCCCTCACGCCCTTAGCATAAGCCCGCGATAAGTCCCTTCAGGACAAAGGGGATTCCGTCCGCCCCGACCCTTCGCGAGTAGTAAATAAGAAATTACATTCCTGTAAAGTTATAAATAAATAGTTATTATGGTTTGTTCCTTTGTTCATATTTAGACGTCCTATAGCCTAGACCCTTCTGAGCTAGACCGTATGCAACCAGTGCGCCCCGCGCCCCGTTACATTGGCGCCCAACGTAGAAAACCCATTTAATTACTGAGCACCGTGCTCACAGTTTTCAAAAAATCTTGAGTTTCAATTAATAAAGATTAAAAAACTTTTCCGTAAGGACAAACCATAGTTTATTAGCTTGAATAACCTGTGCACTAGTATTATTTTTCCCAAGCTACCGTTACACTCGCCGTTCCTGCTACATTTACCGCTACGTTCACCGTTATTTATTGATGTCAACCTCCTGGATTTACGAGTTGAAAAAGGCAGAAATAATACGAGAATCCGCCGAAAGAAACCTACCTACTCAAGACCTAACCGTAGAGCAGTTAAGAAAAAACCTAGTAGAACACCTGAGAAGTCAGCAAGACACCAGCACCAGTGACAAATCTACCACGATGGGAAACGACAACCACGAGACAGGGAAAGACGTGGCGAAGATAGTAGCAAGTTGGAACATACACTTCGACGTCACACGCGACGCAGTCGAGTTCCTGGAAAAGCTAGAGGAACTCATATCCGCCAATAACGTACAAAAAAAAGACATACTCACCGTACTACCGAGACTATTGACAGGAACAGCGCTTCTTTGGTACCGAAACAATAACCCAGACTGGCAAAGTTGGGATGACTTTCTGGAGTCATTCAAGCTGTACTACTTTCCCTACAACTACGAGGCAGACCTACTAGAAAAGATTATAGCAAGAAAACAGAAATTTCGAGAAAACTTTACAAACTACTTAATAGAACTACAAACATTAATCCGGAGATATGGAAAGATGTCAAGCAACGACCAGATACATAGGGTATACGAGAACATGCATTATACATATAAAATGTACATAAAAAGACAAGACTTCGACACAATACCAACGTTAATACGACTCGCAACCGAATACGAGAAAATCAAGAAGGATAAGTCGGAGGAATTGCAAAAAGTCGTAAGCAACCAGACCCACAGGACATACGAAAGCGTACCGGCCGGGAGAGATACTCCAGGAACATCAAGGCATTACACCGCAAACAGTAAGTACCACGAGCAGAACTCAGTGCATAAACCGACACAGCCGAAGGTAAACCCGACCTACGACACGGCAACATGCTGTTGGAGCTGCGGCAAACACGGCCATCTAACGAAAGAGTGCCGAAATATGAAAAAGTTGTTCTGCAGTGTGTGCGGGAAGACAGGAACATTGAGTAAAGATTGTTGTAAGAGAACCGGAAAGACAGGGAAAGGAACACACATAAGCTCTGCTAACGAGGTACCGAGAGAGGACAACCGGCCGTTTACCGACGTCCATATTATGGGTCATACGTTTCAAGGACTCATAGACACCGGCTCAACAAACTCCTACATAAACCAAAACATGTACGAACTATGCATAGAGAATGGAGCGACCGAAGGGGAGAAACCCCGGGATATTATATTAGCCGACGGCACAAAAGTCAAAGTCACCAAAACAGTATTTGTCGAGTTAACTATAAACAATAAATCCATGAAACACTGCCTGAGAGTTTTACCGACAGCCCGGACCGCAATAATAGGAATGGATGTGCTAAGAAGAGTGGGAATGAAGATCGAATGGGCCGATAGAACGAAACCATCACACCAACTAAGAGGGACAGAGGAGAAAAATAAAACCGAAACAAACAACAGGGACCCCAGCGAAGGGACCACAAAGGACGAGAAACGACCAGAGAAAGAGGAACAACAACTGAGAGAAATGTTGGAAAGGGAATTTAAAATGTGTGATGAAAGCCCAAAAGGAAACACATGGGTGAAACACAAAATCAAGTTAAAACATAACGAACCGATAAAACAAAAATATTATCCGAAGAATCCGAAACTACAAAGTATAATAGATGAACAAATCAAATCTATGCTACAGCAGGGAATAATAGAACCGTCCGAGAGCCCCTACAGTTCACCGATAGTACTTGTAAGAAAGGAAAACGGGGAATACCGTTTCTGCATCGACTTCCGAAAAATAAACGAAATTTCAGTAAAAGACGCATACCCCTTACCGCAAATTGACGATACTTTGGAAAAGTTAAGAAAAGCAAAATACTTCTCAAAATTTGACCTCAAAAACGGATATTGGAACGTGAAACTAGAAGATGAAAGCAAACCGGTGACCGCTTTTACAGTACCAGGAAGAGGTTTGTTCCAGTTCAAGGTACTACCGTTTGGTCTACATTCCAGTGGAGCAACCTTCCAGAGACTTTTAGATAGAGTTATAGGTCCAACAATGGAACCATACGCATACGTCTATTTAGATGACATTATAGTATGCAGTTCAACCTTCAAAGAACACATAGAACACTTGCAGAAAATATTTAAAAGAATCCGGGAAGCAGGTTTACAAATAAACAAAGCCAAGTGTGAATTTGCTAAACCACAAATAGAATACCTTGGTCATATAGTAACAAACCAAGGAATCAAGATGAACGAGGCAAAGATAAAAGCTATTCAAGAACTAAAACCACCAACCTGTGTAAAAGAGGTAAGAAGGATAATCGGGATGACCTCGTGGTACCGCAAATTCATTCCCAATTATGCAGAGATCACCACACCGTTAGTAAAGTTATTAAAGAAAGGACAGAAATTTGAATGGGATAAACAACAACAAGAAGCGTTCCACAACATTAAAGAAATTCTAACACAGGATCCAGTACTTACCAGAGCTGACTTCACGAAGCCTTTCATACTCCAGACCGACGCGAGTGATCAAGGACTAGGAGCTGTATTACTGCAAGAAGAAAAAGGAGAAGGTCAGAAAGTTATCATGTACGCAAGTAGAACGCTAACACCAGCTGAAACACGATACTCCACGACCGAAAAAGAGTGCTTAGCAGTAGTATGGGGTATACGCAAAATGAGAGCATTCTTAGAGGGATATCAATTCACCGTAATAACCGATCACCAAGCATTAAAGTGGTTACACAACCTGAATAACCCGTCCGGACGTCTGGCAAGATGGGCCCTAGAGCTACAACAATACGACTTCGAAATAGTCTATAGAGCGGGCAGATTCAATCAAGTAGCAGACGAATTATCACGAAACCCGGTTTATGCAACACATACACAAATACCGGAATGGTATGAAAGGAAATTAGAAGAAACCAGAACCCACCAAGATCACACCGACGACTACCGGATTAAAGAAGGACGACTGTACAAAAAAATTACAAATCCATCATACGGGTCGAAAGTCGAACCTGGAACCGAATGGAAACTATGCCCGAAGAACGCCGAAAAGGAAGAGATTCTAAGACAAAACCACGACTCACCTACCGCAGGTCACCTAGGAACAGCAAAAACCCTACATAAAATCGCACAAAGATACTACTGGCCAGGCATGTACAAAACAGTAGCGAATTATGTAAGAAAATGCATACCGTGTCAGACACATAAACCAGAACAACAGAAAAAACATGGCTTAATGCATATAAACAATGCTACAGTTCCGTGGGAAGTTGTGACAACCGACCTAATAGGACCCCTACCAAGATCATCACAAGGATACATATGGATCATTGTCTTTCATGATAAATTTACAAAGTGGACCGAAATCAGACCACTTAGAACTGCAACCGCAAGTAGTGTAGCAAAAGCATTCAAAGAATGTATCGTCATGAGATACGGATGCCCCGAAATATTATTGAGTGATAATGGAAGACAATATACGAGTAAAATATTTACAGATCTACTGAAAAATTACAACATAAAACATAAACTAACGGCACCATACACCCCAAACCAGAACGCGACCGAACGAATTAACAGGACACTCGAGACAATGATATCAACATTCATAGAAGAAAACCACAAAAAATGGGATCAATATTTACCCGAATTTAATTTTGCATTAAATACATCAAAACAAGAGTCAACAAAGTATACACCGGCATTTTTACTGTTTGGAAAGGAGCTTAGATACCCAGGAGATATGAACCAATTCCCGTTACCTATTCTAAAAGAAAAAAATAAACTTAACGAGATCTACGAAATCGTCAGAACCAATCAAAACCGCGCATCAAAACATCAAAAACAATCGTTCGATAAACACAGACAGCAGTACCACCCGGCCATTGGAGATACCGTTCTGAAAAAAAACTTTCCATTGTCAGATGCAAACAAGAATTTTTGCGCTAAATTAGCCCCAAGGTACACCGGCCCGTATAAGATAATACAGAAAAAATCGCCCGTAATATTCCTACTGCAACAAATAAATAATCAAAAGAAGGTAGTCACAGCCCACGTCAAAGATATAAAAAATATTTTTTTTCTTATTTTTCTATTTTCTCCCCATCGATTATGTGTCGATTAAATTTAATCTTTAGTAACGTAAGCCTTACCGTACCGTTGAAACATTGGTACAGTGTACCAGAAACATAAAAGATACCCAGTGCCACCCAAGTTGCGCACGGGGGACCTAGTGTACCTATGTATTTTAATGTTCGATTTTTACCAGGTAAAAATCTCCGGACGCGAGGGGGGAATGTGACGCGCGGCCCGCGCGCACACAGCCGGGCGCGGCGGCGCGTCACCACTGCGCGGCTCACGCACACACGCATGCACGCGCCGACCGGAGAGTATAAAAGCGGGGCCGCGGCGCGGACCGGCAGCACTTGTCAATGTGCTCAGCAAGCGACGGGTCGCCCCGGAGCCAAGCAGGCCACATTGATCTAGTGCCCTCCCCCTTCCCCTTTCCCTGCTGCTGAGGCAATCACTTGCGGCCCGACCGCGATGCTGGTTCCTCTTCAGTTCCAGTCGTCTCCACGCTGCTGAGGCAATCACTTGCGGCACGACCGCGATGCTGGTTCCTCTTCAGTTTCCGTAAGTCTCCGCGCTGCTGAGGCAATCACTTGCGGCACGTCCGCGATTAGCTGGTTCCCCTTCAGCTCCTGTTATTCACCGTGTTCCCGAGGCAATCTCTTGCGGCACGACCGCGATAGCAGGTTTCTCTCCTTCATCCTGCCTGTAACCGCCCGTATTTCCTCCCTCACGCCCTTAGCATAAGCCCGCGATAAGTCCCTTCAGGACAAAGGGGATTCCGTCCGCCCCGACCCTTCGCGAGTAGTAAATAAGAAATTACATTCCTGTAAAGTTATAAATAAATAGTTATTATGGTTTGTTCCTTTGTTCATATTTAGACGTCCTATAGCCTAGACCCTTCTGAGCTAGACCGTATGCAACCAGTGCGCCCCGCGCCCCGTTACACCACAATAAGGGAAAATTCCCCTTTTGAGGAGAAATTAGGGTCCGTCCAGATGGGATTAAAAAGGGGAAAGAGATGTAAAGGGGAAATCATGGGAAAAACATCGTCGTATTGAGGATTTTTTTCCTATAAT
The DNA here is from genome assembly GCA_949127965.1 of Pandemis corylana. Lineage (NCBI taxonomy): Eukaryota > Metazoa > Arthropoda > Insecta > Lepidoptera > Tortricidae > Pandemis > Pandemis corylana. Next base: position 6,715,504 of record OX421871.1, read on the forward strand.
TAGTCCATACAGATATCAGTTCCGATTTTTTTCTCAATATGGCGAGGTTTTTTATTCTTTTATTCGGTAACACATAGCAATTACCATATAAAAGACAGAATGGCGACACCATTGCAGGTTTTATATATTTCTGCTCATGCTATAAATAAGAACACGAATGTTGAATTATACTTTATTCATACTTAGTCAAATTTTTTTGGATTCGCTTAGGGGGAGGGGGAGCACATTGATGCACAAAAATTCAAAACCCAGTTTTGACGGCGTCATATTTCAATATTTTTTTTGACGTATGGATAGCTCAATTATTCAGTTACTTTGGATTTGAACATGAAACTACCGTGAGACTCAATCATAATTACACATAAACACATAATTACATACACGTAATTATTATTTTGGATTTTATGAAAAAAACGGTTTTGCATCATTCTGCCCCACCCACAGGTCACTTTGATACATAGGGTGGGGCAGTTTGATGCTTAGTTGAAAAACAGAAGAACTATAAGATATTCCACCATCTTTACTGCTTTATTGCTTAAAATGAACAAATAAAAAACATATGATTGAATGAGATCACAAATCTACTTTATTTTACGTAGAAACATTATTTTAGTCAGTCTCTCAAGTTTGAAAAAATAACAATGAAAAAAACATAATTAGTCATCTTATAATTAGCTCCTGTAACTTTCTTTTAGGTACTATCTAATCAGTCAAATAATGAGCAAACAGATTTAAAAATTGCACAAGATTCACAAAAACAATAACATAACTTAATAGAACCTCCTGTCAAAATAATAAATCTTTTTCTAAACATGTCTAATCAAAAAAAATCACGAACTTACGTATAGACTTTCACAAATTTAACAAAGTAGATCTTGTCTTATATCAATATCTACTGTACATTATATCCCGTTAAATCTACCGAAAAGGTGTAAAGCGATGATGTACGAGATGTACCTTTGGAGTAAATTGGTTTTGGTAATTGCAAAACTACATCTTTAACATCTACGCTTGCTTTGTCTTCCACAATGGGAAATACAAACTTAGAAGATGCTGCTTTTTTTCTGAGATATGACACTTGATACTCTGTCATTCCATATTTTAATAGAATTTTGGCAACATAATAAATTACAGTTTTCTTCTTCTCGAATTTAATAAGTAAGAAATCTCCAACGTTTGTTGTTTCAGGGTTAACAACTTCATGATTAACCTCATCTTCTGATTCGGATATGGCATCAATGTCTTCACCATCATGATTTCATGTATTTTCTGTTAGTCTTGGGTTTATAGGTGCGGACCATTTTCTAACAAAAAAAAAAAGAAAACATTAAATTTTTAATGACGGGGCACTTTCATACACAGACGGGGAAGAATAATCAAAGTGCCCCAGCAGACGTTTTTTTACAAATAATTAATTTATTAATTAGCTATTGAATAATTTACTTAAAACATTATTCAAAATCACATTAATAATCACTTACCTTTGGTAAAATAAATCCATAAAAACTACTAATAACTTGACTGTAATACACGTTCACATATCGCGTAAAATTTTAGTCAGTGGCAGCACTAACACGTTTAACACCTGTCGAAGCCGAGCGGCGAACTGGCCACAGACTACTAAGAAATACTAACGTATCAGACGCACAACTCCCATACAGCAGAAGTTAGCCTTAGGAAGTGAGCGGGATTGACAAGAATTGAATTTGACAGTTGTTTTTTCTTCTAATCTGAATTCATCAAAGGTAAAGGCATTATAAAGTATAGAGGTGAAGAATGGAATTCTAGTTTTTTTTTAATCTGATTCAATGAAAGGTAAAGGAAAACTAATGTATAGAACCTCATATTAGTTATACTTACCAAAATAATAAATTTGTTGGGTGTCTAAAGTGCTCCACACATCAAAGTCGTTCAAAGACTTTGACGTGTAGAGCCTTTACTGAAATGATAAACGATTGTTGTTAAGCATTATTTTTTATTTTTGTTTTTCAACTTTTTTTTGTATTTATCTAGGGCTTTCTGTTGCATCAAAGGCAACAACGTCTTATTTATTCTTGAAATATCTGTGCCTCTCATTATTTTGTTTATGGTACTGCACCAATTAAATATTGCCAGTTTTACGGCCAATGTAAGAAAATATTGCAGTACAATGTTTCTGTGCATTTCGCAATTTAGGAAATCAAACTAATACTTGGAAAAAATGTGCCGTTTTATTTCTTTTGTGACTAAAATCACGTGGGGCAGTTTCTCCAAGTATTCGTTGGTTTCCTTTATAATGACACCAAAACTCACTACATGTTCGGATGGGTAGGTCAACCTACTTTTGACTGTGGAGTTGTACTCTCTTCGGCTGATCCACGAATGTATGGAGCCTTCAGTTGTGGTCAAATTCGAGATACACTCATCACACTTTATTTTTGAATTATTTTTCTAACCAACCACCCTGCAGTATATGCACGTGAGTGTATATTCAGTCTTTCACGTCGTGCCTGTACCTCAATATTTTCTTCGTTCATGACCACCGAATTTTCCGTACTCGACGGATTATGGTGGGATGTGCTAGTGCCAGGTTCTTCATTTTTAGATTTAAACAAATTTTGAAGTTTTAGTAACTGGCTACTGGAATCCTCCTCACAATTAAAATTCGTTGAGTGGAACCTTACGAACCTCGTGATGAGTAACGACTTAAAAGTATTTTGAAAGGTGTGGCAATTCGGATCGTTGTTTCGAAAGTTATAGGCTCGCACCTGACCGAAGAAATTCTCTATTGGGTCTGAGTTAAAGTACCTCGGCCGCATAATTTTTATGTTCTTACTTTTAAAGAATTGCCACAACCTTATATAACTTTTTAAAGTTATAATCCAATTTTTTAATGAAGGCACAGATACTTCCCCTCGCCGCTCATCAACATATTTAATTTTTTCTAGTTTCACTATGGCTTCCCTCCAAAATGAATGATGAGGCGAATTTTCTGTAACCGCTTTCCTCAAATTCTTCCCGCGCGTCTTCTTTCCGCTTAGTGTTGCCCCATTTGTAGAGTCAAACAATTTGTCGAAAAACAGAACCATCTCTGCAGTATTTTTAATCGTTTTGCTGACGGGTATCCCATCTGCGTAGTGAGCTGTAACAAAAAATTCAAGTATTAACAAAATATAATTACTAGTCTATAATCGTAATCATTTAAGTAAGACCTCGGATATACATATGTAAATTTTATGAGTGAAATTAAAACAAGCGTTGGTTCAAAAGTGTTAATTTGCCTTTTGACACTAATAATAATCTTGCGTGAAAAACGGTAGTTTTGATTTTTTTGCAGACTTGTTTATGATGTTGCCCAAATGAATAATCCAAGTTGGTGACCTCGAGCGTCAAACGAAACTTAGTCAAAAATCGAAACATACATACATACAATCATATATCACGTCTTTATCCCTTACGGGGTAAACAGAGCCTAAGGTAACAAAACCTTAAGACCACGTTTAGCATGATTGTGGGCGTATAGGTGGTGAAGCGGATAAAAATGAGTGGACTGTATAATTAAGGATGTATTCGAATGAAAAGCAGTTCCTCAGCTCAAGACTTGTACTACTGAACAGCAAAATACTAACAACTGACAAAAGTCATATCAAAATCAAAATCAAAATCAAATTCAAATTATAAAAACATAAAAGTCATAAAAAAGCAAAGAGTTCGCAACAGGTGGAAAGGGAAATCAAAATAATGATAGGTTGCTAGCCGCATCGCCTATATATATGCTGTCTATTCTATGTATTTATATTTTTTGCCTTGCCACTATCGACTGGAGTAATCGCCGCAATCGACTGGTCGATCCGAATCAACCAGTTGGCCACCCCGCTGTCATATAATGATATACTCATTTACACGAGAGAAAGAAACGAGCATGCAGTACTTAGCATAAATTGACTTATATAAAAGAATTAATTAATTGTATGTACATTCATAAATAAATCTACACACACCACAACACACTGTTTGTTAAAATTTTATCGCAAATACACATACATTTTTTTTTCAAACATTTTTTTCCAATAGCCACCTACAGTATCAGAGGAATCGTTAGAATCCATATCTGTAAGAAGACTTTGATTTCTCCATTCCTTGTCTAGTTCTGTTAAATCCACAGTAACGTGTGAAGGCATATATTTTTTTGCGATTGCGTACAATGATGTAGGAGTCAAGTCATTGGCATTTTGAGGATTAAAAAAAGACGAATCATTGCGCACATCTTCAAACACAAATCGTTTCTTAATCTGTAGGATCGGTTCAATATAAAACAATTTTGCCGACCTAAACATTTTCTGAACTTCACAGTTTTCTTTATTTTCCAACTCTGTTACTAAATAAGTTACATCCACACCTAAATAAATACGTTTCAGTTCAAGATGTTCTTCTGTCTGATTAGGATTGATTTGGTTAGCAGGGGTTTGTTTGACATAATTTCTATTTATGAAATTTAAGGCCAATGTCTTCATTAATTCCTCAGCTTGAAACATGCAATTAAAATCATTGAACAGTCCAAGAGTATAGTCTACAAAATGCATTTGGCATTTTATCAAAGGGTTCTCCAAGGTTTGGAGAGTGTGGCGGTTCGCATGTGTTGGCAATGATCTGTTGCAACAAAAATTGTTTTTGTGCAACGAAGTCTTTGATTTTCCAGTAGTTTTCGCAGATGTGCAGTCTATCTTCCTCTGAAAACTTATTTAAACTGATATCTACATTTAATATTACATTTTGTGAATGGACAATAACAATGTCATAATGTTTGTAGTAGATTTAAAAAGGTAAAACCTAGACTTATGTTGTCTATGTCGTTGGTCTAGTTACTCTCTGTTGATTGTTGTATGTCAACAACATGGCCGTTATAGAAAACCTTTGTGCTAGAATATAAAATACATTATCCTTGAGTTAATGGTGGCTTCTTATTTAATACTCCAGTCGTATAACCATCACAGGTTATGGGCATCATGGACGCGACGCTAACAGGAAACGTTTTGCGACTGGAGGGCAGTTCAAATTGGAATCTTTGGAAATTCCAAGTCGGAGTACAATTACTATTTGAGATCGTGGAAGGAGAAAAGCCAACGGCAGACGCAGCAGACGCGGCAAACAAGGAAAAGCTAGCAGAATGGGTCAAGAAAGACGCAAAAGCTCAAAGCTTCATTGTTAGTAGACTGTCAGAAAATGTCATGATTCATGTTACAACATGTACAAGTGCCGGTGAAATGTGGACAAAATTACAAACCGTGTATGAACAGAAAAGTGAAGCGAGTGTACACCTAATACAACAACAGTTTTTCCAAATAAAGTGCGAGGAAAACGGGGACATTACTCAGTTCATTGCAAAGGTTCAAGACTACGTACACAGATTAAAACAGCTCGGCGAACAAGTGTCGGAAAAGTTTGTAATTACGAAAATTATTATGTCATTGCCCAAATGTTACTCACATTTTACATCAGCCTGGGAGTCAATGACAGAAGATAAACAAATACTTAATAACCTGACAGCAAGACTTCTCATGGAGGAGGAAAGAGTAAAACAAAGAGAAAGTCAGGAGGAAAGCTTGGCACTTCAAACTTATTCAAAAAAACCACTAAAGTTTAAAAAGGAAAGTGGTGAAGAAAGAAAAGAATTGAGAAAATGCTTCTATTGTAATAAAGTGGGTCATTTGAAAAAAGATTGCCGATTCAGATTAAGCAAAGAAAAAAAATCAGAAGGAAATGCTTTTATAACAACAGCTCTATTTAGCCAAAATAACTTGAATAATCGGTGGATAGTCGACAGCGGTGCAAGTGAGCACATGACACAGGATAAAAAATATTTTACTTCATACGAGAAATTAGAACAAGAAAGGTCAGTGATAGTTGGTGATGGACGAAGGCTACCAGTGTTGGGAACAGGTGATGTAGTGTGTAACATAGATTTCTCTACGCTACTCACCGACTGACCCAGTCAATTCGCACAAGACTAAGTTTAAATAATTATCTCAGGGCGCCGATCCATATACCAGACAAGTAAAACAACCATCTTTAATTATAATCAAAATTATAATTTATTCAAGGAAAGGGGTTAGTACACTTTCACAAATTAAGTTCTTAAAGAATGTGCCGTCGTTCACGCCGCTGAAGAGAGTTTATACATTCACAAAATTAAGTTAGTTTCACTCCTATATTAAGATTAGATTATATATTAGCTTAGACTGTATCCGTGGCCGTCCTGATACCTATGCGTTAATTTACACTTTAAGGTTTTACTGGATTGTTAAGGAAGAAGATTCACAGGCACTGGCTAGGATGTACTCAGTCCACTTAAGTGCTACTCAGAGCGTATTTACGGAGACACTAATATGGTCTAGATTTACCGGAGAGGGTTGTTCAATTGGAGATGACGGAAGTCTCAAGTCATCGCGAAGGACACGGGAGACGTGGCTGCCTCTACCCTGGCCAGCAGAACAACGGAATCCTCAAGTAGACTGGATTCTTCAACCGTATAATGGAACCCCTACAACAAAATCACACCTACATTACTACCAGAACTTTCTCTCTATCAAACCAAAATATGCACCTTACGATTGAGATAAACTTACATTTCTGGGAGGATGACCGGCGTGAATTTAAGTTACGACGACACAATATGGGCCCCTGGCCCCCTGCTCCACCAACTACGTGGACCGTGGATCCTTCTCCACCATCACGACGTATGGAAACTTCTGGATTCTGAACTAACGGCAGTGGCTCGTAGGCGGAGATGAGTTGCGATGCAGAAAAAAGAGGACGAGACTGGCGGGAGCTCCGCTTATATAGGCCCGTGGCCCCAACTCCGCACACGCCTGATTGCGACACCATATGCCGAGCGACACTACGTTTCTAATTTATTAAGTTAAATCCTGCAAAAGAGCTCACACGCCCCACATCGCGGCGAAGAATATTGCTCTACTTTTTACGCAGGCACCGTTAAGCTAGGCTCGTCTTAAAAGGTCAAAATTTCATGTTACACATCCCCCTCCCTTGGGTTAAAAAGTTCTTCATATGGGAAGGATCTTTTTTTTGAAGAAAATTAAGTCTAAGTGGTTTCGACAACGAATATAGTGCATAAAGCGGGAACAAGCACTACCCTATTACCACTAAATAAACAACTAAGTAAGATCTCTTACATCCCAAACAGCTTAAGTACCCTTGACCAACACACATTTTGAAGAAAATTAAGCCTACGTGATTCAGACATGGATATGGTGCATGAAGCGGAAACAAGAATTACCTTAGCACCACTAAATAAACAAATAAGTAAGACTTCTTATATCCTAAACAACAGAAGTACCCTTAACCGACATACTACATCTCAACCACACTATTTAAACCATTCTTAACTAAGACAAACTTAAACCTGCTATCACTTGCATGCTAAAGTGTGCATGGTGCATAAGAACCTAAAGTTCGTAATGACCGGGTTAATTAAATGCTTCGCCTACTAAGGCGTATCTAAGTATGGAGTAATTAAGTACTAATTAAGCTACTATACGTAGGTCACACTGAAAGTTTTTAGAATCTCAAAAATTAAAGAGGATATAATGATGTAAATTATATTATTGCTTTTCGAAGTACTCTCCTCGACAATCAATACTCTTATTCATACGATGAAACCATTTTGTGAAGCATTCGGCCCACCCTTCTTTAGCCCTTTATTTGGCATGAATACAAATCGTGTTAATTTTATAATCTGACAACTGTTCTAAGATTTAGGATGATTAACATGCTAGAAAAAATTATTAAAAAAATTCTAATGTTTTCAGTTTTCCTGAAAACCAATGTATATCAGTGGGCCTGACTGCCCGTGGTTTTTTTGAATGTACATTCTTCTGCTTTCGTTCCGTTTTTTTTAGTTCTGCCTAGCATAGTCAAATTTTCATAAATGTCATATCGGAACACTTTCAGGGGTTTACTAGAGTTCAGCTGTTTTTTTGAACAGTTATTTTTGTACATTATCCAGGGATTATTTATGCAAATATCTATCAGTGGAGCAAATATGCCCATGTACCATCTTTTTGTCCTGAGCGGTGTTTTATATAGAGATATCAGCATGTCAGCCAGGTCCACTCCTCCCATGTGTCTATTGTACTCTATGACAATTTTTGGACACTTTACATCCACTTTTTCTTTTTTTTCTTTACAGAATCTCTTTATTTTTTGATGAGGCTCGGCACCAACAAAATTACTTATTAAAGTAACAGGCTTGTTGTCGTTCCAACGAACGGCAGCGAGTTTGTTCTTGTTGCACACTACTTGGATGTAATGACCCCTTTCCTTCTTTTTCATAACTTTTTCAGTTGGTAGTAATTTTTCAGCACCTCTGATCCGATTGTTTCGTATAGTGCCGAGGGCAAAGACACCATAATTTTCCCGCAATATGTAGAATAGTTCTGGCGACGAAAAGAAATTGTCGCAAAAGATTGTCGCAGGTTTCTTGGGAATAGTCTGGCACAAGGCGAGTACTATTTTGGTTCAGAATCCTTCTTCATCCGTAAATTCATGATATCGGAATGTGTCTTCACCACCGTATAGAATAAAATCATATATGATTCCCGAAACCCCAGCTCAAACATAATTTTTGAATCCCCATTTGCTCGGTTTATCCTTCATGTACTGTTTTCTGTTTCCTGCTATTCTACCTTTATATGGTATCATCATTTCGTCTATGCTATATTTGTTTTCATTTTCATGTTTCAAGCAGTTTCTTCTTATTATATCAACGACGGGCCTTATTTTATAATATCTATCAGAGTCCGCCATATTATTGTCAGCGAAGTGTAAATATCTTCGTATGAGTTGGTAACGCTTCAACGACATTATGTCGGCGACTTTGCCATAGCGGCGGGGTTATTACGTTATCATTGATGAAAATTATATCATTATGCCACTTCTTTCCATTTCGAATAAATTCAGCTTTAGTCTCGCTTATTAAGCTGTTTATTGCGCTGGTATTAACTGAGCTTTGGTCGCAAACAGTTGCTAGCACCTTTAAACCAGTGGCTTGTACTTGTGAAGTAACATCTTTTATTATTTGTTTTAGCTTTGGAGCTTTTAAAGCTTGTACTCTCCAGGCACCACGGGCCCATAGATGATGCCATACAAATTTGGGCGACCTGATGGTACAAACAGGAGCAGGACGCGATACGCGCCGCTAACTTAAATCTAAATGCCTAAAGTACTTAGCTAACTAACCTTCCAATCCCCCTCGCCAGCCAACGCCAGGGTGTGTTTGTGTATGTGTAAGGTGTGTGTCAGTATGACCTGACGGCGATTCCTCGACGACGCTGCTGGCCTTCAGCTCTGCTGGCAAAGGCCAGTCCGTTCAGCTTCCCGTTCGCGAGCACCGCACCGTACGCAAGTCCCAGGACACTTTATATCTACCACAAGTACAAACTCCCGGTGCAATTCCGTCAATGCACTTCCCGTCCGGAAACTACAACCCGTAACGATAAGTATGCAAACAATTCCTGAATTTAAATCGACCGTTCGCCCGGAGGGTTCGTTTCATTTCACACTGCCGGTGCATGCGATTGCCCTCTCGCTCGCACGCTGTCCATCTCGCTCATATATCCGTACACCGCTTCGTTCCCCGAACTGTCGCGAGCGCACGCGGGGCTGGCGCCAATATTTGAATTCCGAACAAAGCTTGTGTAAAATATTAAGCCACTGGCTGTTTAAAGTTTTTTTTTTTATGCCTTTTACCACAAAAACTAACACGTGGTTAGTAAAATTTTCTGTTTTGTCATTGTCACCATAATTTTCAAATCCTACAATATCGTCTGTATGAACATTATAATGCAAATGTGGTGAAATCGACATTTTGTCGAAAATCAAAGTACACAGATGATCTTGTGGTAACATTTTTGACACTGTGTTCTTTAATTCCTTGAAAATGATTTCATTGATGCCCGGAGACGATTTAAGTTGAGCTAACAAGGACTTTAATATTTTTCTCGAAGGTAGGGTAAAATGTTTGCACATGAGTTTATATGCCTTTGGGTTTTTTTTAAAAAAGGTAAGTGACAATATATTTTCTTCTAAAGTGAACCTATGGCCCTTTTTTTCTTTTGCCCTTCCTTAAATTACATTCGGGTAAATAGTTTCGCAGATTCGGACATATTCTGCGTCAATTTTTCAAAATTCCTCTCTTCTTTCATCTTTTCTTGTCCAAGACGGAGTTCGTACTTTTTTAATTTCAAGCGCAGTCTTCTAATTTAATTCTGGCTCTGCTTCACTTTCTTTGTACAACTTGCTAGCCCTTTTTCCCGCAGGTACTCGAAAGTTTTATCTGAAAGGTGTTGAATGATATACACTTTCCATTTTGCAAACATATGTAATATAAATATTATTCAAGCTCTAGAAAGACATGAATTATAAAACTAAAAATGAAACGGTTCAACTCGCGATTATAAGTCACCGTCGAAATGCGAGTTCACCGTCGTGAACGCACTCAACCTTGATGCAGGTGTTTGTTCGAAATAAACCGAAACTAGCCGGACCGTTCCTGACTTATAATCGTCAGTTCATCAATGCGATTCCTGCAACACAACCCCATGAATATGAAAACTGCCTATAGGCGGTACATTTCGGGACTAGAAGTCTCTTCCCATTCATTCAGCCGCGAACTGGGAGGGATGGCTGTTTCTGAGGCAGCGGCAATTTTTTGCCAGGCAAACCAATTTGTTTGTTCAACTATTATGGCAATGACTGGCTGATCCTAGATTTGAAGGAACAAGTCAATTGGAGTTGTTCCTTCAATTTTGGGACCAACCAGTTCCTCGAACTCGAGCTACCACGGAACGACTGAAAGTCCTCCTCCCAAATGTAGGTATCAGGATTGACATCTTCATCTCTTTCTTCGGCTTCAGCTTCATTCTCTTCTTGAAGAAGCTCTTGGAGTTAGTTCTTCCTGGTTATGTAACACCTCACCTGGCTCACTTCCCGAGTCAACTTCTAACTCACGGGCTATAGTATAGCTCCTCCAAAAAGATGTCCTCCGTCCTCATTGTCCTAAAAAACATGCACATCAAACCCCCGAAAATGCAAAGCCCGGGACTTTATAAAGGTCAAGTTATGTCTGGTTAGTTTACCAGCAGGGTTGTTGCTGGTAATTATTGTTGGGGTGGAGACAGAAACAACTTTTGCAGTCTATTTCAAGGCAGAAGTAGATACTCGGCACACTTTACAATATAAACATGTGTAGGTACGCGGACGTGACACAGTTACATTGGCAACAACAATAACTTTGATACAAGCGAGAATTGATTAGAAAACACGTCCGTTCATGGCGACAGACGCGAAAGACAAATCATAGAAATATACTTGCATATTCCTCAAGAAACAGGCGACATGGTGTAAATGTGGAGTTCTCCTGCGTCTCGATCTCTATGTTGTCACCAACGGCTACTGTCCCCGGCCGATAGGTCTGTTAAACAAATTCAAAGTAACAGCCAAAACAAATGATAACAAATAATTAAAATACACATATTTTTACTTACGCGCATGCTCCCCGAACTGCTTCGTTCTAACACAACGTTTTGGCCTTCCACGACATTAATAGTACCCTGAGGCGTTCTATGGACAGGCAAGGCCAAGACCAACGATTGTCCAGCAGGCGATGAAGGGCCCAAACTATCCATTTTATCCTAAAGAGGGCAGATATGTTAAAATAGTTCAAAAATTCAATTGTCATCAGAACTAAGCATTTGTGTTCAAATCCGAAATTCCTATCGCCAATAGCCTCCTAGAACCGGTCGACCCTGGCCTGGTCATCATCAGGTCAATAGAAGTTGATTTCATGAATTTTGTCACCCTGCCCAACTGTGCCCGACTTAAAGTTACAATCGACAGGGGTGGCCGATTAAAAAACAAAGAATCAAAACAAACTTAGCCAAACGGGCTTATGAAAACTAGGCTTGTCTGCAATTCCAGGGAACAAAATATAAGGAGATAAAAGAAAGAGTTAGTTTCTTAGGACTGGTTTTATTTCCTAAAATAACACGGTTTATTGGTGAAACAATTAGGTCACAACTTCAGGTCTTAATTTAAACAATATGCATTCTTAATGGTTAAAATTACAACCAAAGCTCAGCAATAGAACTGGGCGTGCCAGTTCTGTTATGTGACTTGTGTCTCACCAAGGCTACTTTTGTAATCAAATTCTTAGTTTAGTTTTGTCAAGGCCGAATCCAATTCCTTTTAGTTTGATAGTAGTTTAGAATAGTTTTTTTTTTATCCTTCATGTCCAAATTGTATTATAAATATATATTATGTCAGTATTAATATTACACTTACAAAGGAATTTTTCAAATTTCCCACGGGATAAAAATACGACTATTTATAACTCAAGAACGGCTTAGGGTGCGTGGGGGTAAGATTGAACGGGTTTGATGAGATAAAAAGTGTTTTTTCTTAATCGTCATAAACAAAAGTATACGAGGTTAAGGAACATGAAATTGTGTTTTAGGTATAGATAATAAATAGATTTTCTTTCTTTTGTATCGATACACGCTTGTCTATATTATTATTTTTATTAAGAAAAGATTTATTGAAGTTTCACTTATTTAAAAAAAGCCTGGGGCAAGATTGAAAGGTGAGGGGGTAAGATTGATATAGTTTTTAAAATCGTGTATATGCCGCTTAGGTATATTTGATGCATAAAGTCTAAGCCCGTAGCAAATTAGCAATTCAAAAAAATACTACTTTAAAAAAAATAACGGTTATTAACCGTTAAAAATCGAATTTGTCAAACATTATATTTCAGTCTTACCCCACCAATGGACTAGGGTTCTCAAACATTTCTGTATTTAATGTCGCGATTAGTTTTAGCTAAATTACACCGCACGGACAGTATGAAGAAAAAGATCAGTGAATTTTTATTACGAAATTATTATTACCTAAAGTTAATAAAAATGGTTTCAGATTTACTTTAACAATAAAAATAAATTGTTTTCTAAAACTTCCAACGAAAAATAAAAGTTACATCATCCAGTTAAACATTCCTCTTTAAGCTTCATCAATTATTATTATTACCTAAAGTTAATAAAACGGTTTAAGACTTACTTTAACAATAAAAATAAATTGTTTTCTAAAACTAGTAACGAAAAATAAAAGTTACATCTTCTGGTAACAATAGACAAATAAATCAGTCTTCAATTTAAACGATTTTTTGGCAAAATACACCTTGAGAAACGTATTAATATTAAATATTATCATTGAATTATTTACCTTAAATCAACATTAAATATTACTTAGCCGCGTCGCGAAACGACGGGATCAGGTAAGTAAGTACAACTGTAATTTATATCTACTTTTACATGTTCTACATTGGGATAGCTAAATGTTGTCATCAGTTCACATTTGCTCTTTTTCACTTTTCTGGCATTTAACAACCGGTATCTGATCTTAGACTGACAACAACAAAATGCTTTAGGACCTAAGGCTTAGACGATTTGCGGGACTATTTTATTAAATATTACAATGCGGGATTACAACTGTCATTACGGGACGGTCCCGCAGAATGCGGGACGGTTGGCCGCCTTACCTATATAACCTTCTATTTTTATTGGAAGTCCATTCATCGAATGATATCGAAAACTTGTTTTCATCTGACAATATAGTTTTTAACCCTTTGATTATTTCTAGCTTCCATTTATCAAACTCTTTGAGACTCATGTTACGAACGGTCTCAGCAGAAGTGGGTAGTTTGTCGCCGGTCTTTTCAAAAAGGTGCCTTAAATCTTGTGATTTTGAGCACGTTCTAAAAGGGATTCCATCAACTGCAGCCATACGAGACCATAAGATAACCTGCATAGATGGGTTCGCATTCGCATCAGCCTCAAAATAATGGGTCAACTTAGTTTTCTTTTTTAACGCTTTGGGAATTTCCTTTGAAGTAGATGAACTACCTTGAGCTGTTGTTTCGATTGTTGTATGCCTTGCAGCCTCTATGTATATCAACCTTGTGAATATTCTTTAAATGTCTTTGCAGACTGCTGGTATTCTAAAATAGTACTATTTTGTTCTATTGATAGTTCCATAAGAGACCTCTCAGATTCAGTTTCGATAGAAATCTCTGCAAAGCCAACTTCTGCAGGGAGAGTATTTTTTAAACTATTGACTGCTCTCGTAATAGTTCGAATGTTAATATTTTTTCTTTTAGTGTCGGTTTCAGGTGTTTTAAAACTTTTTTAAAACTTAATGTCCGAGTGGGTAATATCTTGTGACTGTTGATCAACGGCCTGTACATTTTCCAAAGTATTTCTTACACATTCAGTGTAATCAGGACTATTTGCATCGAATGGGTATAGACCACATCGCTTAAACCCATTTTTGATGTTGTCGGTCATGTTAGGATGTTGTAATGCTTCATTTAATAATGTGCAAAAGTTTGTTTTTGTAACAGCAGAATTCAAATTTTCTGGTTTTGATTGGAATGCGCGGATTGTAGATTTCCAATATGTTTTTACTGGTGCAAAGACACTGACGTCAGCTGGCTGCAAAATATGGGTGGTGTTGGGCGGCAGTTTTATGATGTTATTTTCCACCACCCAGTTGTGAAACTCGTTGGTCACGTATTCCAAGAATACTTCTCCTCTCATCCAACCTGTCTCCGATCTGCCTAAGATTCTTGGGGCATACTATTCACTACAGCCTTTGGTGGTCTAATGCAGGGGTTCCCAAACTTATTAGTGCTGTGACTCCCTTGGGTCTTGGCTATTGTTTTACGACGCCCCTCAACGTAGTCGACAAAAATACTAACGAATTTTTGTAGGTAGGTAGTACTCTAGTAACAGGCAATCAGGAAAACACGAATTTGCAAAAGAGATATTTATAAACTGGCTGGCTCCTAATGAGATGGATGTGCTTGTTTTTCTGAGCATAGTTTTTGAAAACGGGGCTCCAGTTTGGAAATGGCCAGTCTCATTTCTTTCTCTACGTCTATTTTAGAGCTGTACTTGTTCTTTATTACTGCAACTGCAGAAAAACCTGTTTCACACAAGTATGAAGTCGCAAATGGTAATAAAACCTTTAAAGCTGCAGTTCTGATGGCATGATATTCTTGAGATACTGAGCTCCAGAATTCAAACAGTTTATCTTTGGCGTATTCAAGCTTTAGGTTGGAATCAGGACAATTCTATCAATTGTTCTTCTTCCTCTGTTGAAAGTGTCGATGGTGTGAGTGACTGGAAAGGGTTTCTGACCCAGTCGTATTGCTGCAGATTATCGGGAAAATATTTTTGAAAGTGTTCGTTTAATGAAAGCAAGTGCTGTGTAAAGATTGATTTTAAAGTAGGGTCAAGGATTTTTATCGATTTTTCTTGTAGAATACTTTCTAAAGCAGGGAAACAATCAATTATTTGATCTTCTAATTTTCGTTTCCAACTTTTTCTGAAACCCAGTAATTTTATCTGCCAATTGCAGGATATGGGTATTATTGTTTCCCTGCAAAGACTTATTAAGATCATTTAATTTGTTAAATATGTCACAGAGGAGATATGCCAATGATGATGTTTGTCATGCGAAGAGCTTTCAGTATTTTATGATAAAAATATTGCACACTTTTATTCTAGTTACAAGATATATGAATAAAAAAAAACTATTGTATTATTTTTTAATTTTGTCATTTACCGTACAAAAAATGCGAAAAAAATTGAGCTGGTGCATTGGCACCCACGGATTCCAAATATGGCATAAAAATAAAACTAAGATAATGGTGGTTATCATTTTATTCTCCGGGGCCGGCGATTTGTCTAATCTGTGACCTCTGACATTGCGAGTCTGTGACCCGCGTAGGGGTGTTTTTGTATGACCATCTTGAGCCCCGCCATTGAACTGCCTCCTGCGCAGGCTTTGTTATTTTACCGGATATATGTTAATCTTTGTAGTTCATTAATCTGAGTGATAATTACGCGACAATTTAATAATAAAAAGAAACAACAACAAAAATGAAATTGTAGCGAATTCGGAATAAAAAAAAGGCTATATAAATAGTGTTAAACTCATCTGACGACCCGACAAGGACGCTGAACGCGCGAACTGCTTGTGGGCACAGCTAATACCCCAAATTGGTGACTCCGACGTTTGGATCGTCGGGTTTCTCGCCGTGTTAATCGCCGCCGATAAAGCGAAGATACTTCGAAGATTATCCAAGCCGCACCGGCGCCGCCGTCTAGAAAATAACTTTTTCTGCAACTCTATGCCGCTGAGACCCGTGGAAATTGACACCCTTTCTCACCGCTGAAGGCCTGGATCAAGATTCCCTATAATTTTGTTTTTCGTGCCATGAACATTTGGGAACATTTTAATAAAACAATTTATAACCTTGAAAATTACGTAATTACGATTCGTCAACTAGCGCCATCAAACGGTTATCAGGTTACATGTGACGCTGACCTCAAAATCCGCGATATTGTGGCCAGATGGCGCGGCAGCAAGCACGATGCCCGTATCTTCAACGAGTGCTCGTTGAAGGATCGATTTGAGGCAGGGGAGTTCAGTGGGAAGCGGCTCCTGGGAGACTCAGGGTATAAATTGGAGCCCTACCTTTTTACACCGATTTGAGACCTCAATCTGCCTCCGAAGAACGCTACAACGCGGCCCACATAGCGACACGCAATACCGTAGAGCGCTGCTTCGGAGTCTGGAAAGCGCGCTTTCGGTGCCTGCTGCAGGGCATGACGGTAAAGCTGCAGAATGTCAAAAATACAGTCATCGCCCTGGCAGTACTCCAAAACATTGCCATCGAGCACAACGACCCGGTCCCAGGTAGGAATAATTGATATCGTACTTATTATAATCACAATGATTGATAAGTGTAACGTAAGTACCTATTTCATTTTCTTATCTATTTATCCTTTGCTCGCATTTAAATTGAAACTTAGGAACCAAATGAGATAGGTACTTCATTTACTTACGAACCTGTAATAAACTCTACCTTATCGGTGGAGGTATCAAATAATTATAATAATAATTATTAGATAATTATAATTTGTAGGTTCGTGGGTAAATTGTAAAGCAGGCATATATTTTATGTAATAATTGACATGTATTTCTTACAGATGCTGATGAAGATGGTGCTGATGAATCAGAAGCTGGAGAAGAAGATGTGGGTGTTACAGCAGTCAATAGGGCGGCAAAAAATGCACATCTTCGTGCTTTTATTCATCGCCACTTCCAATAAAAAATCTTATGTTATTTCTGTCTTATTGTTGTCTGGTTGAGATCGCTATTAAGCGATAAGACCGCCTATTGTCTACTGTGTTCTTTATTTCTGTAGTGTTTTGTACTCATTTGTGGTGTTCAATAAATAGTATTTGTATTGTATTGTAAAAGGTTATAAAACCAGCGCCATGGCTGAAAATTTTCAGACATCGGCATAAAATATGCTGAGTGCATCCATTTTGGTGCCCTGTTAATCACTATTTTATATTGCATTATTAATTTTAGGTTAACTGGTAGAGATCCCTTTAAGGGATAAGTTCGCCTTTGTACAATATAACTGTACTGTAAACTTTTATTTGTAAATGTTTTATGTGCAATAATACGTAAGTACATACTTTTTTTACACCAAATAAATTTATTATATTATATTCTATTCTATTCTATCAATAAGTGCAATTTCACCAACCCGGGCTCAACAGATTTACCTTACTCGAGTCAAAGGAAGACTTTGGGGCGTCTCGTACGGTAGAAACCGTTCGTAAGCATAAGAGTCGCCAATGGCAATCATGTATGCATAGCTGGGCACCGTTAATCAAATTGTTAACTTCGTTAATCGTTAATCCGCTACAAAAAAAGTTAGCTTCGTTAAACGTTAAAGCGCTACATTTCGGAAGAATTAACGCAAGTTAACGTTAATCGTTAATCCGTTTATAGGTATGTGTTAAATTGCATTATTATATCGTTGCGTTAGTGAACTTATAAAACCTGTTGGTTCAGGTTCAGGAAGTTAACAGGTTAGGAACAAAACAAAATACTTGTATAAGTAATTCAAATGTGTAATTTAATCGTCGGGCATAAGGTACATATTCCCCTTCATGAACATTAACATGTTGAAGTTCTCGTCTGAAAGCGAGGCTCGTGTTGGTGTTAAAATGTCTTTACCCGTGGAAAACAGACGTTCAACTGCAGCGCTTGAGGGTATTGTATTTAATGAATAGATTCATGAATATCTGTTCCCCGAGGAATGCAGCATCGTTAAACGAATCTTTTGATTTCATGTCCAATCACATTTTAATGAGACTTAGCGCTTTACTCTTTAAAAGAGTTGGAGCTCTTTGGTTTTTCTATAGACTGAGTGGCAGAATTGAAAAAGTCTTTCTCGTCATCATCGTTGTTACTCGCATTGCTCCCTCCGCCACTTAAACTATCTCTGTCCTTCGAATTTTCCGCTGCTTCTTGTCGTAAGGCATTTTTTCCATGCACTTTTTTACTGCAAGTAGGCATTGGATTAACGATTAACGGACTTCTGCATATTAACGGAAGTTAACGTGTTCGTTAACATTTTTGAAAGTTAACTTAAGAAAAGTTAATCCGTCAATCAAAATATTAACTTCGCTAATTAACGATTAACGAGATAATGCCCAGCTATGCATGTATGTAACAGTAGCAGCATTAATACCTATTTAATTCATTCGTTTATTACGTTTCTTGTAATATAAAAATAAGTATAACTTAGTAAGAAGCTTTATTTCCAAAGTATAAAACACAATAATGTACAGTCGCCATCAGATATATCGGAGCGGGCGAGGTCCTCAAATATTTCGGAGCAGCAGTAAATTTCAATAAATTCGTTGCATTAGATAAGGTTAATAACATCAGAACACGCAAATCGTCATAAATATAAGAGCAGCGACTTTTCAATAAATTCGGAACGTTCAATGAGGTAAAAATATCAGGAAGCACAGATCGTCAAAAATATCGACGCAGTCAGACTGATCATAAACATCGGAACATTTATGGAAAATAAACCTTACTTCTGTAATATTCAGTTCCTTATCAATCTCACATTTAAAGATTATCATTTTGTAGAGGAGTAGATTCGAATTCCTAACAAAACAAAAATATGGCTAATACGTCATACAAAAATGAAAGATGTCACCTATATTTAGTACTCGTTTGCATGCATAATTCACTGTAATTTAAACTGTATATTACAGAAGTAAGGTTTATTTTCCATAAATGTTCCGATGTTAATGATCAGTCTGACTGCGTCGAAATTTTTGACGATCTGTGCTTCCTGATATTTTTACCTCATTGAACGTTCCGAATTTATTGAAAAGTCGCTGCTCTTATATTTATGACGAATTGCGTGTTCTGATGTTATTAACCTTATCTAGTGTAACGAATTTATTGAAATTTACTGCTGCTCCGAAATATTTGAGGACCTCGCCCGCTCCGATATATCTGATGGCGACTGTACAAAAGTATGCTGCTGGCTGTATCTATGTATAAAGTTAACTTTAAAGATGTCTACACTTTTACTTCTGAAGAAAAATGTGTGTTCATACCTGTAACATTTTATTTATAATATTTTCTAGCATAACATGTTTCATTTATTTATTTTTATCTGCAATTTTGCTTACTTATTAAAGTTGATAGAGAAAATAACATAAAAAAAATATAAGTACCTAGAAGAAACATCATGTCATGACATACAGTCCATACAGAGTGGGGCCCAGAAGTGGGGATAATATTTAAAACGGAAGCTATACAGGGTGTAACAGACACCCCGTACGATAACTCACTGGGGTAGGTATATAACCATAGCCATAGAAGCTAAAAAACAAGTTAAAAAGAAAATAGCAGTTATTATAAAAAACACTCCTTGAAAAATAATAAATTATTCCTATGTTTCTCGAAAGGTTGTGCGCCTTTGACTTAACTTAGGGTCGTATTCGTAGTAGTAATAAAAATGGCGTCTCCGCCCACTCATTCATAACTCACTGACTCGGTCTCACTCGCTCTCGTTACGACTGAGGCGGGCGCGGCAAGCGGGGCGGGAGCGCGCCGCCTGCGCCGCGCGCCTTTGTCAGCTTTTTCAAAGCGGGCGCCGCCACCGCGACCGTAAACAGATTTCCAAACACACACCACTTCGCAATTAACTAACAATGTTAGCCATCACACCATGATAAACATTTATCATTTACGACAAATCGCATAACAATTAAGCACGTGCTAACATGACATGTGGAAATTATCCGTAAAATATCCATACCTAACTAAATAAAACACTACTGAATGAACGAGAACCAGAATAATCACTTGAAATATTCCTCATTTAAGTACCACACATGCTCAGTGCACACGAATACACAAAATTACACAACCAGAAGCCGTGATGACGTCCTGCGTACATCCATGCGCGAGCGCTACTGAAGGGAGTAGTACACTGGAAGAGAAAGAGTCAGAGAACGCCAGTGTTGCAATACTCATCCAAAAACCCCAAAATCATTTTTTTTTTCTCAAAGAATACAAAAAGAAAATGTGAAATAGTCGTTCGACAAATGAATGGCATGATGGTAAATGCACTCGCAAAATCAACAAAAAAATATCCCATTAGCAACTTCAGCATAAAAATGCGTTTATTAGAATAAATCCGATCTTACCGTACAATTTTAGCTAGGGTATCTTGATTTTTTATCGAAAGAAGTTAAGTAAAACAATAGTAACATAATTAATAGCAAAAAATTACTTCCATGAATTACGAAAGGAGGTGCCTACTTCGCACATTTTAGGGAAATGACGGAGGCAACACTTACTCTAACGGAATGAATGAAAATAGGGCGGAGCGTCGGCCATGTTTGACTACTTTTTGAAAACCAATAGGAATAGAGGCTTACGGTATCAAAAGAGTTCAATAAACTTAACGTTATCAGCTGTTCAGGTGTGGTAAACATTTTCGCTGAAGATGGTTTTTTACTTTGAAATTTTGAGTGCCGATATTTCGGTGTTCAAGAAGTGCTGATTTTTTAAAATATTTTTTTTAGCCTCCATAGGTATGGTTATATACCCCAGTGAATTATCGTACGGGGTGTCTGTTACACCCTGTATAGGTCACTAGTAATTAAATCATTAAGGTCCGAACTAATTAAAGTCTAAACTTTGCTTTTTCATTTTTTCTAACAAACTTAATCGTAAATTGTACCTACTGCAAACAATGCAATTTTTCTGCTCAACCCGATTGTATTCGTTCTGCGTCGCACTTATTCGGAGCTACTCTACTCGGAACGTCTCTTTGACAATGTTACACAATTTGTGTCGGCTGATGGAAAGATAATACTTACCTACTTATTTTATTATCGCGCTTCATGAGTCATTTTCAGATTTACATACAGCCCAACAAACAAAAGAACCTTATAAAATTAATTCTTTAAGGACTAAAGTCTCATAGTTGCTTTAAAATGGCATTCATTACAACAATGTACCTTTTAACGGCTTTTTATAAGACGATTTGGCTAAAATTGCCTTTATTCTTATAATTTGGGTATGTAAACGTTAATAAAACCAATTAATATGGCTACAATAAGGGTTCAATTTTTTATCTTCTTATAGAAGCTAGCTACATTGCGTTTTAGCTGTATAATATTGAAAGCCTTGTAAAGGCGTTTTATATGGCCAATCATTCTTATAAAAGTAATGCACAAGGTACCTATAAAGCTTTTCGGCTCATAGGGGCTTTTTATAAGATGTTTACCCAACGAATGAATTATAGCATTTTAAATAGTCTTAATAAGAATTAAAGCAATCCATATTCACTCATATAATAAGGGCTATATTCTCTATAGTGTTATATTAAAACGTTTTATATGACACGTGGTTGTGGATCGATTTATAATTACGTAGTTTTAACAGTGAACATTTAAAAATATGAATTCAAAAGACTGGAAGAAGTACAAGAGGAGTGGTGGTTATAGGAGAAAAGTAAAAACATTAAATCGACCAATGCATACGCGTTATTGATACCTCGACCTTTTCCTTTCCCGCAAACAATTGAAAACTTTTTCTTACATTCTAATTCTGCCTCCGGATTTTCCAATTCTTTTTCAAAATTTTTGAGATCGTTTTCATTTTTAATAGTGTTTATAAGGGTTTCTTTTTGTTTTTTATTTTCCGCATGGTGAAACTGATTCATTACTTGTTCAAACTGTACTGTAATATTAGATATACCGAGCAAAATGGACTGTAAGGTTTCATTTATAAATTTTCTATCCTCTTGTTGGGCTTTGATATTTTCGGAAAGTTTCTCGTTGAGAGTTTTGTAATTTTCTTGCATAGTTTCTATCTTCTCCAGAACCATCAAAGTTAATGTAGCGTTATCAATTTGTACTTCGGTAGTCTCATTCTGCTGAGCGTTGAAATCACTATATTCGGGGGCTGGAGATTGAAGTACAATTAATGCATTTTCTACATTTCTTGCGTCGTCAGGCTGAGACATATTTTGTTGAGCGTTGGAAACAGTATTTGTAGCTGGAGTATGAATTTCCACTTGTGTTGTATCAATAGATTGACTAAGTAGACCATTTTCCTGTCTTTCTACTATTCCGGCTGAGTTAGCCAACTCTTCTGGCGAAATACAATCCTGGACTATTTCCTCGAACGTCATATCGATATCTTTTGGGTCTACCAGATATTTAGTAACTTGCTCTTTTTCAGTATCTGTCTCTGTCTCTGATTTTTGGCACATTCTGACAATTTCATCTTCCGCCATACGAAAATTGGCTATGCCAGACCTTTTTACTTTGCAGTTTAACTTCTTCCAATTAGTCTCTGGCTGGCTGTTTTCAATTTTCCTTAATTTATTTTCGCAAAATTTCGGCCATCTTAACACTCCAGCTTCCTCCCAAGTACTGGGAATTGCAGACAGCCTTGATTTACCTTTCTCGTATGTTTTTACTATCTTATACGGCATTTTGTATTAATGAATCTGAAAAGAAAAACAAACATTTGAATCCAAAAAAACGTACCTAATATGTAATTTCTTTAGGTAGATAAAGTCCTAATAATTACTGTAAGACGATACACCTATACCTATTATTGGGCAACATTTGTTATAACAAATCTTCATAAAAGAATAAACAAATAGCCTACTGTAAAGAAGTAGATACCTATTTAGCTCACGAGGAAGAGACGCTTGCTTCGACACTGTTAACACTGTTAGCGGGCGACGAGGCCTGGGGCTTAGGTCAGCGCGGGCAACAAAACGCACAATAGAATTCCACGCAACGATGAGTCCGCCGATAGGCAAACTTATTGGAAAACCACCCAAAAAAATTGTTCATAATATATATATAGCCTCGGCGGAGTCATCGTTTGCGAGGAAATCTCTTGTCCGTTTTGTTACGAGCGGCCGGGCCCATTTATACTACTTACAGCCGCGAGCTCTGGCGGCCAACTGAAGCTCCTGTTAGGCCCCTTCCTCACTTGGCGGTGCGGTATCGGTATGCGGTATTTTATACGTTACCGCGAGCTTACTCATGTCGGCCAGAACTCCTCACTAGGCGGTATACTGTCGGTATGCTTTCGGTATAAAACAGTAGAATCTTGCAGAAACGTTTGTGCTGTCGCGAGATAATGTCGTCGTCAGACGAAGATACTTTAGCGTGTTACATGTATATCCTTTCTAGAATATCCAGGAAGCTTATTATAATTATATAAAAGTGGATATTTTTCCACTTCGGCGACTAAAATAATACAAGTGGTTCTTTCCGCCGCCATTTTTGTCGCTAAAATCACACGCGGTAAGCGCTCGGCATACAGGCTTTTACTGGCTGTCCGCGCCGCGATGCGGTATACTGCACGCAAACCGCCCCGCTCCCGCGCAGCCCGCGCCAATCAGGAAGCATGCGTTCAAATATAGGCGCTCGGTAACGAATCGGTAAAAAAAATACCGAGCGTTCTTTACTGCACCGATACCGCACCGCCAAGTGAGGAAGGGGCCTTAGACAGCACCGGCGCCCGCTCACTTCATACCGCCCGCGCTGGCCAACGTCCCGCGACCCCGCGAACCATGGGAGTGTCACCAACGAAATTGTTGGCCTATAGCGTAAGGCATGACTTATTCACACCGAAGTTGTGGGAGGGAGACCGATATATCTCAATTGCTTTTGCATTTAGGTAGCTAGTTAACTAAAACTAAAGGCAAGTATAATCATACCTAAATTAAAAGTCATACCTAAACTTCTAGAAGGAAATATTAAATTTATACTTACTCGTCCGATTAATAATAATTGTCAATGTTTATTTAGAAATATTGTTACTATTTAAATTACGGATTACAATATTCGCATTCATCTGCAATAAAATGGTCGTATATCAAATACGCTTTACAATTTTGACAGAAAATGAAAGTGAATTGTTGCAAAACTTCTATATATTCACGACGTATGACAAAGTGTGATGGTAAATTTGGATGAGTCGGATATTTACAATTATAACATTTCTTATTTAGTATAAAATGTGTCCAGATCCATGGCCATCTCACGTTACGTAAGTTGAGATCTTCTGACTTCAAAAACTTATCAACCTCTGCGTAAATTACCATTGTGTAATCTGCGGATAAACAAAATGTATGTAACTAATTGTAAGTAGATACTTACTTAGGTAGATAAGGGATTTCACTTGTGAGAAAGGAACCCTAACGACATATAAAATGGCTAATCATAAGCAACACCTATTGCTAATGAAAGATTTTTAATCTCATAGAGTATTTGTAGATGATGTGCAAATTTCTTTCGCTCTTATAATGGCCTTTTTTAAAACATGACTAAATAATTAACCACATTTTCAGTACAGAACCGCAATAATACAAAGGCGCGTTGATAACACATCACGTTTTATACCATAATCTATCACAAATTTAAATTCCCACACAGTTTTCACTATAAATTTGCATTTTTCGGGTACCCGCTAACATAGAATAAAAAAATTACTTACCGTTTACTTATCATGAGGATGTTGACTAATTATTTTTCGTCAAACTATTACAAAAAAGAAAAAAAAACTTATTGCACAGTCATAAACATACAGTTATAAGAGCCAAATACCTTATTAGGGGTATTTTTTTTGCCGTTATGAATGTTACGCCCTTAAATCGGACAATAACAAAACGCGTATAAGGACGATCGCCCTTATAAACACTTTAAATATAGTTCTTATAAGTATATTAACCTTTTTAGTGCATTTTCCATGCCATTATAAGTTTGACTACCTTGTTGCTTGTTACAATAAAGCACTTACAAGATAAATAAAGCAAATAATATAGCAACTGTAAGTTGAGTATAAGGTTATTGTATTTATAATTTGTGCCCAAATCCACCCTTATTAGCGATAATATGGCCTTTACAAGAATATTATTTTTGGCTATATAAGTCACTACAAGGCGATTTTTTGTTTGTTGGTGGGAGTAAGTACATTAAATAAACCACTTTCTAGTTAATAGTAAATTATTTATTGTAAAATAAGAAATCCGAAAAAACGGAAAACACGTCGCTTTGTTACATAGGCCGATTTTCAATATGTCTGCCGCTCTGCCGCACGCATATAATGTATCGCCTGATAACATTATTATGAACAGTTCCTAATTCCACGTTGAGTTGCATTGTGTGAAATGCTTCCGTTATTCTGTTTTATATAGATAGAGAGATAGATATCTACTGTATCATTCTCTACTGCGTAAACATAGTTTTTAACAGCTCCCCATAAGAAAAAATCTAAAGGAGTAAGGTCAGGTGACCTAGGGGGCCATCGGTGTGGGCCATAGCGACCAATCCATTTATTTCAGAAGATTTCGTCAAGTTTTCCACGCACTCGTACGACGGAATGCGCCGGTGCACCGTCCAGCTGAAACCACGTATCCTCACGAACATCTTGTGGTAAATTTGAAAGATACTCTGTTAATGGTCCATCAATAAGCCTTAGAAATTTATCGGTGTTAAGTGTCCCGTCAATAAAAATTGGCCCAATTATTGTATTGTCATGGATTCCTGCCCACACATTAACGGAGAAACGATATTGGTGAGTCGATTCTCTCATGACATGTGGATTATTTCCAATCGTAGAGTAATAGTGCGTATTTCTCCTGTTCCACGTTCCATTACGGGTAAATGAGGCCTCATCAGACCAGATGATATGACGCAAAAAGCTGTTATCTTCTTGGTACATGGTTAAAAACCATTGACAAAATTGAGTACGGACTGGTAAATCTCTTGGTAAAAGACCGTGGACTTTCAGAAACTTAAAAGGATGTTGCTTTCTTCTTCTCATAACTTTGTTCTTGGTGCGGTGATTGACTCCAAAGATACGGCCAGCTTTTCTAGTACTGGAAGTGGGATGCTGTCTAAAATATCGAATAATTCTTCTTTCTAATCGCCGGCTGACATTCTGAGATCTGTTGCCCTCGTATTGATGTCCGAGGGAGGACCAGAGCACGGTTATCACGTAAGCGTTGTACAGCATTTGTAATCACGCGAGCATGCACGGTACAATGATGCATTACCACGAGCTTCTCCGTACAATAATATCATGTCCACAAATTCATGCGAATCGAATGGTCTAGCCATTTTCACATTAAAAATTGTGTAGGTAAATAAATCCAATTCAAATTACTTTAAATTAACACTAAAGAAATTCTCGTGGCAATATTTTGACTTTACTAATGAAAATTATTCTTTTCAATTTACAAAGTTTTTAAAAAGGAGATCATACTTATAATGTTATAGAAGCAAAAAGTTTCCTACTCCTTTAACTCGGCATAACCAGGTATTGAATCTACTTGGTATTGACATTGTCATGGCGGGGAAAATTTAATTAGGTATGTAAAGGCTGTATGGTTCCAAACCTTTGCTTTGTTCCAAGCCGAAAGAACTTTAAAAAACAAACAGTTATGTAAACAGATAATTGTCATTGTGATATTTAATTCAGATTTTAATTAATTTGAAACAGAGATTTTATGTTGTGGGAAATAGTGGGGAAAATTATCTAATGGATAAGTAGTAATATCATTATGTTTCGCTGTAAGTTTTTTTATCATCCCCCGTACTAAGATATTGACATTAATCCCCTGTACAACGACATTGACTAATGTTAGCGATAGTATCGTTTTGCAATGATACACTGATTAGGAATCGTAACTTTAAATTTTTATTTTGTGTAATCCATGGGTTTTTGTTAACTGGAATATTTTCAGAATAATTACTAATGCTCTAGAGAATCTCTGTTTTCAATATTATCCCCAAGTCTGGGCCCCACACTGTATAAAAATAAATACATTTATTTTAGAAATTTACAAAATCCATTACATACAGCTAGAAAACAAAGAGAGAAAAGGAAAAACAATGGAGTCAGAATAATTACTTTTAACAAAATTGAACTAATTATTCATTTTACTTTTAAAATATTCAATTTTGGTTAAAGTAATTGTTCTTTTAAATCCAGAATTATTTTTTTCTTTACTTCATTATCCTTTCTCCTCTCGTTTTCTAGTTGTATTTTGTGCAGCTCATTGTGACATTTGATTTCATTGGCAGCAATATCTGCTGCCAACTGTCCAGAAGGTTGAGTGATCTGAAAGAAAAATAACCCCCATAAATCAACCCCGGATTGTACCGCAAACTTCGCGGGTATGGAAGACCCCAGCTCCGACTACTAATCGGAGCCCTGATTGGACAATGGACATGCCTTGCTTAACAAACACTTATAACTTAGGTGTCACAGACAGCCTCCTATGCAGAGAAGAAAGAGAGGCAGAAGAAACGGCCACACATATTCAGCTCGAGTGTTCCGGAGTGGCGAGCTACAGGGCACAACGCCTCTGGTCACCGAGGACGTTCCAGGAAGTCGTCGGCAACGTAAAGGATTTGTTAGGCTTCCTTCAGGAGCTGGGCTGGCACGAATTGAATAAATACTGAATATTGCTGCAGCCCACCACGCAAAATAGGCGCAGTTTATAGTCGAGTTGCGGAAAACAGCCTGTTACAACATAACATAACAATATAACATATCTATACCTAGGCCTAACATAATATCATAATTAGAATTGAAGTAATTTACTTTTCTTTTCTTGGTTTTAAAGCCTGATGACAAAACTTCCTGAGCAGGCCGAGCATGTGGATCTAGGGAAGGTTCCACGGCAGGGTCGGCAGGTGGTGTAGCTTTGATTTGCACTACTGGAACACTGGTACTAGGCACTACTGGAACACTGGTACTGACCACTACTGGAGCCGTCAGAATAAGAAGAAAAAAAAGTTGTTTAATTAAAATATATTTTGAGCTGACATACTTTTGTTTTTAACTTAATCTACCATGGGCATACCCTGCATTTTTAAGGGGTGGGGCAGCAGTCATCCGTCACAAAAATAAAACTATTACGGGGTTAAATATTTTGAACCAAGCATTAATAAACATCAACAGAAAAAAGTCATAACTATCTTAAAATTTTCAACTGCGTGGAACAAAGGGCGGTTTTAACATTTCGTCGTTTTTAATTACGTAAAGCCATAAAAGTAATTTTACGAGAAACTGTTAACTTCATTACTAAATAAAAATAATCAAACTTACCCGTAGTATCCAATGGGCACTCATCCTCATAATTACCACTTTTGTTGCTATTAAAGTTATTGTTTTCCTTGTCAAGTTCCGCTGTATGAATTTTGCTATTTTTCACTAATTCAATCATTTTTCTTGACCTACTTGAAGCCATTTTAGCTTTTATTGAACAAAACACTATTATAAAAGAAAACACTCATATAAACTTGTCATAAATACCGACATTTCTGTTACAAAAACACTAAATATCATTACGCGCTCAAAGTGATGTGACCTTGCTTAGAACAAGGACGAAACTGCGAGTACGCCGGGCAGAGGAGAGGGGGCGGCGGTGGGAATATGCATGGTACAACGACGGGATGTCAAACGCGTCTAAGACCAAAAATCAAATTCGTCGGTATTCAAAGTCGATAATTTTGTAAATATATAAAAAATAAGGAAAATAAAAATGTCACCTTGTAAATTACAACGTTTTAGGAAAGATTTTGAAAAAAAAAACTATTTTTGACAAAATTGTTGGAACCGTCGTTGTTCTACGATCATGGCGAATTATAAGCCGCTGCCCCTTTGAAATTGTTTTTTTAACCCTTTTCCACTTTTATTGGCCCATGCCCTTTCTTGGGGTGCGTCGTGTGGACATAAGTTTCATCACCATAAACAATATTCCTTCCCTCATTCCTGTATTTTTTTATTTGTCTCAAATACTTGATCCTTAATAAATGCACTTCATCTTTTTCGGCAAGAATTTTTCTGTTCGTCTGTTTTTTTAATTTTAAAACAAAGTTCTTTTAATATTTTTCTTAAAGTTTCGCGTCCTCCACTAAAGTTGATGTCGCGATTCAAAACGTCAAGCAAGGCTTTTACTGTGGGTCCTTGGTTTTCCACCTATGAAAATCGTAAATTTTTCGCCTTATAACCTGATAATCAGTCATCTAGTGATGCGCGATGCGTTGATTTACGTCGACCTTTTTTGGGAGTACCTACTGAATGAAGGGCCACTACTCGTCGACGGATGCGAAGAAGAATGCTCTTTTTCCTTTATCACGGCAGCCACTGTTTTTCTGGACACTCCCGTAGCCCTTGCAGTACGTTCCATTATAGTTTGAAAATGGTTTGCACCTGGTTCTTAGCAAGCTGGGCTTCATTTTGCATGAACTGATGCACGTTATATACTATTTCCCTACTTTGACCATGTTTGTAACATAAAATAATATCTTTTTTAATACACATGTGTTATATTATTAATTTAAAAGAATATAGTTTTACAGAGATATACACTGACTTTCGTTGATAGAGATAAAGAGCCATGAATGAATGAATGAATGACCGAATGAGTTAATGTTCGTTGCGAACATATTCCCGGGGACGGGATAATACTAGCATTCAAACGATTTTTTATAAATATTAGTCCTTCACAGGCAAAACGCACACTTTATTTATGGCTCGGGATGAACTTGAACCATTTGGCATTTTTATGTCAACAACTCTCACCTTCCGAGCCAAAGTGTACCTTGGTGACTTTTTTTTTATAACTTGTGAATAATATTATATGGTTTAAGACCAATCTCTTTTGTACTTCCAATCTTTACAATCTCTATAAGGTGGTCCATCCACCACCACGGAGGAATTGTAGGAGTGGAAGAGTCAACAGTCTTTGATTTATAAGTAGCCTTGTTCATTGTCAGATGCTGCAAGTTCATTCTGACTGTATAAAGCCTTTCCTGAATAGGCTACAGCCTGGTGAATGAGATCCAATTGATCCATTGTGGTATCTGACATAAATATTTGCCCTGTTATAGGGTCAATTCCACTACTATTCTTGTAATCGAAGGACTCAAAACTTTATGGACATCAACATTAAAAAATATTTGTAATTTTTTAAGCTTCTCATGTCTGAGTGAACTGCGGCTGAAAATTTTTTAAGCGTCTCTTGTCTGAGTGAACTGCGGCTGAAATGTGATACCACATTTCTTAAAAAATCTTCCACAAATCTCGGAAGCTTGAGACAAGCTTTAGAAGCCACCAGATGGATCATATGGCAGCTACACTTTACGCATGCAATGTGTGGTACTTTTTCCTTCAAATGGCTGAAAACGGAATTTATGTTGCCCAACCATACTGTTCGTGGTATCAGAAGCAAAGCCAACGAAGTTTTTTAAAGGGATCTGTTTATTTGTAAGCTAATTCAATAATGCATCTGTGAGGTCTTTGGCTTTTCCAGAAGTAACTTCATACATGTCAAGGAATTGAGAACGAACCAAATATTCATCCTCGTCAAAAAATATCACTGCCATATCACTGCACATTGCTTTTTAACGCTTATATCTGTAGTTTCATCCATGACTACACTAAATGTTGTTTTCTTGAGCTTTGATACAAGTTCTTCTGTCAGTACTGGACCAAGTACAGTTTTTACAATATTTGTTGCTTTTGTTCTTCCTAAATTAACAGATTTTATTATTGCTGAATCAGGAAATGTATTGGCCAAAAAAGGAATTAAGTCTTCTGACAACAACAAGGGAAATTATGCTCCGCGAGAAAAGCACTTAGTTTTAGTTCAGCTCTTTTCTTTAGCTCTTCTTCTTTTTTCGGCTTAAACGCTTCGTCTATGGATGTGGTCGAATGCCTGAATCTGGAGGGCCCATCTCGCAAGGCGTCCGGTCGGTGACTTAAGCGATAGCAACCATCGGAGGGCCTGATGATCAGTGAGTACGGTTACTTTAATACCTTCTATGTATCCTCGAAACTTAGTAACTGCCCATACCACTGCGAGGGCTTCCCTCTCGGTTGTGGAGTAGTTCCTTTCCGCCGAGTTTAGCAGTCTACTCGCGTACTCGACCGGATGTTCCTCTTCACCCTCCCCTTGGACCAGAACTGCCCCAAGAGCATACCCACTGGCATCGGTTTTGAGTATATAGGGTTTGGTCTCATCGGCTTGTCGGAGGACAGCAGCTGTTGTCAGGCATTGTTTCAGAGTGGCAAAAGCCGTCTTCTGCTCATCCTTCAACACCCACGTTGTGTTCTTTTTAGTAAGGCGTGTGAGTGGTTCGCTGATCTTCGCAAAGTTGGGTACGAAGCGTCTGTACCAGGAGCAGGTTTGTAAGAATGACAACAGTGACGTCATTGTTTTAGGGTCGGGAAGCTGGGTTATGGCTGCTACCTTGTCTGGATCCACCTCTAGACCGTGAGGGGTGATATAATGACCCAAATATTTCACGGTGGCACAGCCAAACCGACACTTCTCAAGATTCACTGTCAGGTTACAACTTTTCAGATATTTCAAAACCCTATCCAGATCTTGGATGTGACCGTCGAATGTATCAGAGAAAATAATCAGGTCGTCGAGGTAAGCCAACACCTTGATGTGTCCAAGATTTACGCGTACCCTGAAACGTTTATACGAACGAAATATTATTTGCTTAGGCTTGCTGCTCCCAGTGATTTCTGTATCTGCTAATTCGGCTTCCACTTGTGCCATAGAAACC
The DNA here is from genome assembly GCA_949127965.1 of Pandemis corylana. Classification (NCBI taxonomy): domain Eukaryota; kingdom Metazoa; phylum Arthropoda; class Insecta; order Lepidoptera; family Tortricidae; genus Pandemis; species Pandemis corylana. Next base: position 6,747,579 of record OX421871.1, read on the forward strand.
TTCTTCTTGGAGGTCGTACACCACCTGGGGTTGGTCACCAAAATGCCAGGTCCGCTGCGGCAGATTCAGGACCATGTTAGCATCCTGAACAAAGCCGACACCTAAGAGGGTCCTATTCTCTCGAGACTGAGGTAACACTATAAAAGTAGTGGGTATGACCCGCCCACAAAGTTTCACTGGGACCCTAACCGTCAAAATCTCTTGCCTCTTCTTTACCCAATCTGCCAACGTCAGTTGTACATTTTTGTTCTGGAAGTGGTACCCAAGATTGGTCAAACATTGGTACAATCCATAGGATGCCCACACTAGACTTTGCGCATGTATCTATGTATGCCGTGCCCATGATGTCCCTTATTCCGATTCCCACTATTGGCCGGGGTCTGGCATCCGTTGAAATGTTCAAAGCGCAGAAGCTAAGGGCGTTGATGCTGGGTTTATGCTCCCGGAACACGTCGCACACCGACTCCGTACTACGCCCGGGGCGCCGCAGCCATAGCAGCTAAAAGCTGGTTGCGAAGGAGAAGGGGCCTGTGTGGTAGCGGTCAACGCACGTCGTTCGGTTTTCACGGGCTGTTGGGGAGCTTTCCCCGTTAACTGGGCTCTTTCCCGGCGTTTGCAGACGTCAATGGTGTGTCCGAAAAGTCGACAGTAGAGGCACCTTGTCTTCTCCGTCTCCTTGGGTTCCTTGTTAGGTTCTTCACAAAAGAGCTGTTCGGCATTCAATGCGGCGGAAAGGAGCGCATCGATCGAGGATACCGATTCCCGTGATATTAATTCGTGGATGCAGCTGTCCATATATCATGTCCAGCTGGTGAGACTCGGCGATGGCCGGCGGAGGTAACTGTGCCAACAGATCGCGTTTTGTTGCCACGAACGTCTCTGTTAACATGTTTCGCTGTTGCTGCACTTTCATGATTTCTTGAAATAAGATGTGCGCTGGCCGCTTTGGTGCAAAAGCTCGCCGTAATCGCTCTTCAAAGTCCTTATATCTGGTAACTGTGTCTCTTATGCCGTTCCACCATGTTGCCGCTTCACCTTTCAGAATCAACGGTAGGCTGTGCAGAGCGTGGAGAAATCCACAGACTTGAACACGGACGCGGAAGTTAAGAATGCTTCCACCTGCGCACGATCCCGTATCCCGTTGTATGAAAAGGCAGCCGATGCGAAGGTTGCTCTACGTTCCTCTCGTCCACTCGATGCGTTTGCGTTTACTGTCTGGAGCAGTAGCTGGAACTGCGCATCTGTCATGTTAACTGACATTGTTTCTGTCTCCGCTAGCGTCGCTTTTGATAGGATATAAACGTTGCGGTGCATGTTCTCGACGATAATGTGAAATTTGAGGATGAAATGAGTCTATATGGATGTCTAAAGTGGATCGCTCTATTTTCGCAATTTTGGCATGTTTTCCTCGGTTGTCGATGTTGTTCATTCTCACTATTAATTTGTCTGGTTGAGGTCACTACACTTGAAGGACCGGGGTCCGTTGCTAGGGCTGATGAACCATCTTGCTCACTATTAATTTGTCTGGTTGCGGTCACTACACTTGAAGGACCGGAGTCCTTTGCTAGGGCTGAAGAACCATCTTGCTCACTATTAATTTGTCTGGGTGGTGTCGCCGTCATTCTTGAATCGACGGTCTGTGAAGTATGGATCTGGACATTCTGTACAAGAGTGTCGGTATTGGTCGAAGTTTCGTCCGATTGGGATGCAGTTCGTGTCAGTGTCATATTGTCAAAAGCAAGGGTGCTTTCCGGATTTGGATTGGGCCTGTCGGTTACAAACGTTGGGGCAAAATCTATTTCTTGAAATATATCCTGGTTGAATGGGTAAATTCCCGTCTTTTGAAAACCAGCCTAAATATTTTTCGGAGTGAGAGCCATCGGCATTGCACTTTTTACAACACTCGGTATATCATAGATGGTCATAGTTTTACCTGGATGATTCCGCATCCAGGCGCCACATGCTGTATTAATAGCTTTTTAAATGGCCCGTAAACTGATCTGTCCAAAGGCTGGAGCTTGTGAGAACAATGCGGCGGGAATGAAAGTAAAACTATTCCATTTTGTTTACAGAAGTCCAGTGAATTTATATGTATATGTGACGAATGATTGTCTAGCACAGTGGTTCCTAACCTTTTCAATGTCACTACCCCTGTGAACAAGTATGGGAATTGAGTTTACCCCTAGCTAATTTAAAATAATTAAAACCACACAAATTCGAACGAAAATATGTTTATTATGTAAGAAATTGCACGTTTAGGTAACTAGTAAGTAAAGTAATATATAAAGTAACATATAAATCGTACTATTATTTTGTTTATTGCTATTTTAATACTATTTCGTGCCATCCCGTGTTACCCCCCTAGAATCTCCGTTTTACCCCTGCGGGGGTAATTACCCCCAGGTTAGGAACCACTGGTCTAGCACAAGCAACACTTTGGGAGACGGAGAGGCGTTGCTGTATCTTTGAAAGTGCTTCAGAAAGATAAGAAATGTCTCGTCTTGCATCCCTACGCAAGAGCTACCCTACGCTGTTTCTGGTATCGATGCCCGAACTGCTTTTTCGTTGATTTATTTGATTTGAGATTGAGCATTTCAATCTATTGGCGCTGTTACTCTTGGTGCTGTTGCTGCAAGATTCAATTTTTTTTTCTGAACGGTTCGTCACTTACTAATGCAAGAGGGCGACCATGGACGGCAATTAATTGCATGCATAAATCTTTAAGACTTTCTATACGATTTTCACTCCTTGTAGAAGTCTCGCCTGAAAGTCTTGATGCTTGGTTTGATTTATTTATATTTATAATTTCACTGTATTCTCGTAAATGCCTTGTGGATAAGTGAGATTTGAGGTTGCTGGTATGTTTTCCCTGCAAGAAATAAGGTTAAATTATCATTAATAGAAATGGGGTTTTGTAGCGAAAATGCAGAGTTTGCAGATTTCAGAGCAAAACTCATAGAACCTAGTGAGAGTTGGACTCGTGCAAGCTTTATACTCGATATTTCACGACATTTTGTAAAAATGATTATCAAAAACATAAATGTGAAATGATAGCCAAGTTCAATATTTAAAATATGCATCGCTATTGACTTCGCCGACAAAATAATTGATATATGTATGGGTGCCAAGTTCTGAGTAGAAAATCCTGCATTTATTTCACTTGGGATGTAATTAAATTTCAAGATTAAATTTCGCTACCGAATGAAATCGTTTATTTCCGTACATGTGGTTAGCAGACCCACGCATCGGAGATAGAAGTTCTTCTTTTCGGGATTCTCATAATCAAATCAGGTCCAGCGCGCCACCATGTTTACGAAGTGCGAAATATCGAGTCGAATTTTACAACATGGCGGGTTCACGCGCACAGACGAACCGTTAGTGTCAAAGACAATACATATTTCAATGTATGTTTTTAGATCGGTGTTGTTGAACGCGAGAGAGGTAGTGTTGAGGAGTGCCAGTGAGTAGTCTGTAACTACTTGTTCCGGACACGGCCCGGCAGAACGCAACCACTCTCGAATCCAGTACGTCAAGGTATTTGTGTCGTGCTTCTCGGATATCAATTGGAATAATGGCAATATCTTTTGACGATATCCACAAACAGCTTGGTAGAGGAAAACAATGCGCTTTGAGCCATCGGGTTTTGGTACTTGCTTCACCAATCTGCCCGTTGCGTCGATGCTGATGCTTCTAACGCAGATTTCCTTCATGAACTTGTTTTACATGTATAGCTGTGCGGGAGTCAAGTACATCAAATAGAATTTATCAAGACCAATCACGTGAATGCATCCGTTAAACTCTAATCCGTACTTCATGTCCCAAACAGATGCAAGAGCTAATTTTACTTTAAATACACCTAAATCCTTGTCACCAGCTTCCTGTTTATCCTTACGGAGAACTTCTTCCGAAGGTAAGCTAGCTGGAATAACGTCATCAAAGTCCATTATTTTTTTGCCTCGTCACGTCGCCAAGCGTAAGTCGATTTACCCTGCAATTCTTTTCCGATTCGCAATCGTCTTTCTCCACATACTTGTCTTTTTTTCTGGTGCGCTACTCCACGAGAATCAAAGGTCGAAACGTGCAACGTCGTCCCGTCGTCGGCTGGTTCATTCTGACAGTATATGTTAATTTTCGATCCACATTCCGAGCAACTACCTGTTATGCGGGCTCTACACTCGCCCGCGAACCGCGTCTACACTCGCCCGCGAACCGCGGCCGCGGTTCGCGCATGGCCACGGCGGGAAAAGTATAGCCCTCTACACTCGCAACCTTTCGCATTTAAGTTCGCGCATTTGGTTAAAATGGACGTGGAAGTTGCTGCTGCTCTGACAGTGCGCTTTAGCGTGTTACAATTATACATTTATAAAATCCAAAAAACAAGTTAAGAAGAAATGGAGGAGAAGAAGGTGGTGGATGACACAAATCCATCGCAGCAGAACCAGGCAAGTCTAGTATGGTAATTGCAGATAGTGCCAGCATAGGATGAACCTGTCAGTCCGGTAAAATACAGGTATATCAAGCCTTTCTTGTTGCTGACTGTAGATACCATAGCGAGAAAATATCATTACTTTAAAAATATATTTGTTTCCAATTATTTCTTTCATTTCAGTGCGATTCTGGAAAAGCAGCTGGCCGAATTAGTAGGAGAACATTCTGGTGAATTCAAAAAGTTTACAAGAATGTCTCTCTTAGATTTCGAGAAGTTGTTATGTCGAGTTTCACCACTAATTGCTAAGCAAGATACGCAATTACGAAAAGCAATCCCTGCTAAAACACGTCTCGCCATCACACTACGATTTTTGGCAACTGGAGATAGCCTAGAAAGTTTACACTTTTTGTTTAAAGTGTCACCTCAACTGATATCGCAGATAATACCCGAAGTGTGCCAAACTTCGAATCAAGTCTTGGAGGCGGAAATTAAGATAATTGAATACAAAACAAATACACAATAATCAAAAACATTTATTACGAAAATTGTTATATTAGCTTTTGCAATTAGTAAACTAAACTTAGTCATTCAAGGAACCTGTGCCTAAATGTGATTTAGTTTCAATATCAAGTGAACGCGAACAAGCGAAACGAAACGCCTTATCAATCAAATTGTCATAATTTGTTGAACTTTCATTAGATAGGCCGCTCGTGTCATTAGTATAATCTGTGTAGTCATCACTGATGAATCTCCTGAGGTTGTTGCTTTTTCTGGAATATGAATTACTGGTGAATGTAATGGTAGCGACTCTGAGTAGATGCGCTGTTGCATAGGTGCCCTCAGTAGCATTGGCTGCTCGAAATAAGTACTGTGTGAACTAGTTGCCCTTTGTTGTTGCACGGCAGGCTCGGAGTAAGTGCTGTGTGAACTAGTTGCCCTTTGTTGTTGCATGGCAGGCTCGGAGTAAGTGCTGCGTGGACATCGACATTGAGAAGAGTATAATCGACCTGAAAAAGAAAGTTGCCACAGATTTTAGGCCAATTTCATTGCTATACCGAAAAGAAATGTCAAAGTATATAACTGACGAGTATGTCGACAAACTCCCGTCGTTTTACGCAAAGAGAGACTCATTATATAGAGCGAGAAATCGTAATTTTAATAAGTTCAGATTTAACAAATGCGATGACGTTTCCTGAAGACTTCGCAGAAAATTTTCTGTGTGCCAAAGTTGAGGACATTCTCATATTTGTCTCTCCGAAACGTAATATGTATATGAAAAATGTAAGCGAATACTTTGCTGACGGCACATTTAAAATAGCTCCGAAACCTTTTACCCAACTTTACACCCTTCATGGAGACATCGGCTCCTCAATCATACAAATGTGATACCATTTATATATGCTCTATTGCCCAATAAGCAACAACGTGCTTACGAAAAACTATTTAAAGCCATTCAAGAAAACATGCCAAACTTCAAACTTAAAAATATTAAGACGAACTTTGAAATAGCTGCAATGAATGCAATTGTAAAGATACGAGTATATATATGTATATGAATCTGTTAAAGTGAGTGGATGCTTTTATCACCTTAATCACGCGGTCTGAAAACATGCATCTTTATTAGACATTTCGATGAACCGTGAGGGTAGCCGATTATCCATTTACCCAACAGTAAAATACTAGAGGCTTGGTACTGTGTTCTTGAAGAAGAATATAAACAATTTTATAGAAGCTAGTGTAATATAAACCTGATAGTAGTAGTTGTGTTTTTTATTTATTTGTAAGTTCCCAGTTTCATTAACCATAAGGGGAAAGTTTTTGCGATCTTTGGCCGCAGAAAATAAATCCTGATTATTGCGAGCCAATGAAGGGAAACATTTTATTTCCAAAATTGATTTTTCTTCTTCTATCACCCCTGAAATACATTGAATGAGATATATAATATTGTCATATATATAGTCATGGAAACAAAATATGTTTAGGCATATACATAACATATTATCAAACAGCTCCACATACCATCTGGGCTAGCTCCTAAAAAACCAAATTCTTCATCAATAAATAGCCCAGCTGGCCGTACACGTTTGTTAATTTTTTCTATAAATAAGGTTCTGGCCACCGATTCATGATGTTGGCCATAGGCCATGTCATTGGTCAAGACATTGTTTTTATATAAAATGCCCTTTACGTGGTTATGGCATGGTGTTGTCGCTTTTCGTTTACAGATAAGGCATAACAGAAGTTGATATTCTTATAATAACAAAAAATAGAACCTATGGTAGATCATATATAGTTAAAATGAAAAGGGTGTGTATCCGCACAATAATTTAATAATAAAGTCAACAAAACACAAACCACTAAGTAACACACATATTAAAACAGGCGTAAGGGCGGAGTGTCCGCACAGTTCAATAACCTAAAGCCGACTGACTATCAAGCGCTCTCTGGCGGCCAACATGGCGCGAACGCAAAACGGCCAGAAATTATAGACCCACGGCTCAGTCCGTTTCGAAGCGAGCCGGGGGTCTACCACGATTGGATCTCGGAGGGAGCTTGGTAGAGCTAGTGTTGCGACTATCCCGCACTATAGACTCCCCCTCGAGTTCATGAGGACGCCCACGTCCATGGACTCGCATGACACTCTGATCTTGGCGACGTGGACGACCTCTTTTCCTTATGGGCCCTACGGGAGAAGGAGCCACGTCATCCCTACTTTTAAATCTAACGAGTTGAGAAGCGTGATACTTGCCCAGCACCTCCTCGGGAGAACCAAGACCAGAGACCAGGGAAGTAGTAGGACTAACCTTTTTAACGACCAGGTAAGGACCATCTCTCTTTGGAAGAAACTTGGCCGAGACGCCCTTAGCAGCGTTGCTAAGAACGTGAGACGTAATGAGAACTTTATCCCCGACATCAAATACATCACCTGGCTGACGAGACATGTCAGCATATTCTTTGTTTTTGTCCTGCTGTGACTCCACCCGATCTCTAACAGCTGACAAAGATGTGATAAACGCACGCAGATAAGGCGTAATTTGAGGCACGAAGTTTTCCTTGTCGAGTATAGCTCTTAAATCAAAGTTTACCTCTGTGGGAGATCTCATCTCACGCGCAAACATGAGATACGCAGGGGTAGCCCCACGTTGGGCGCCAAATATATGGTAGATCATATTTGTTAAAATGAAAAGGGTGTGTATCCGCACAATACTTTAATAATAAAGTCAACAAAACACAAACCACTAAGTAACACACATATTAAAACAAGGCGTAAGGGCGGAGTGTCCGCACAGTTCAATAACCTAAAGCCGACTGACTATCAAGCGCTCTCTGGCGGCCAACATGGCGCGAACGCAAAACGGCCAGAAATTATAGACCCGCGGCTCAGTCCGTTTCGAAGCGAGCCGGGGGTCTACCACGATTGGATCTCGGAGGGAGCTTGGTAGAGCTAGTGTTGCGACTATCCCGCACTATAAACCTCTAAAATGTACTTTACAACCTTATTTCATTTTGTGCAAAAAGTGACCAACTGAAATTTCTCCATTCAAAAGCTGGTTCTGCAATTTGAATATATACAATATCATTTTTAATCTGGGTTATATTCCGTTTTGTCGGTGATTCGTTGTTTAATATTTGCTTGCTACAAACAACATAATATGCTGATTCATTCAGCAAGACATTCAGTAGTTGAATGATATCTACTCGTTTTTTCGATACATTGCTATGCAAAATGTGCAGTAACATAACGTAACTTCCAGTAACGTCAATTTGCTACATAGACGATTTGGTACTAACCCATAAAACGAAGATATTGTTTTAAATATGAAGCTGTATTATTTTAAGGGATGTCTTTATCGAGGTTATAATTATGAGATTAAATTGATAAAAAAAATACTGTTTCGTTTTTATATTCATCACGCTCATACAGCATAAAAATCGGGGTGAGAGGGTCACTTTTTGCTCGTGAATGCTTCTCTGGGCGTCACGCTCACGCATTATGTAGTCAAGTCTACGGACGTAATCTTCGGGCTGCTTGTTTCGTCTTAGATGTAATGGTGTCTTCTAATTGCATCAGTCGCAAAGCAGAGTTATTCGTGTTTTTCTGGATCTTGGATGGTTGGTTTTCGACTTCTCCAAACTCGTATACTGTAGACACATGCGAGGCATTCCGATCCTGGTCGCTGACGGTGCACTGCTTCATGTGTTCAACAGTCGAGATAGATAGCTCTAGGTCAGACGCTGTTTGTGCTTCAAATCGGAGGAAGTCTTCTCCGTATAATTCTTGCACTTGGTCGGGCTCCTCGATAAACCACCATGTGAACTGGGCAAGATTGAGTACCATTCGGGCGTCTTGAAGAAAATCCATTCCCAACAACGTTCGGTTGTCTCTCGATTCCGGCAGAACCACGAATGTTGTAGGTGTAGTAATTATTGATATTTACGGGTAGACCCATATTGTACATGTACCGGCATTTGATTATAAATAAACACTCTCAAACCTAGCGACATAGTTTCACTACATGGTGGCAGCGGTGGGATACGAACCCACGCCTCCGAAGAGACTGGTGCCAGAGTACACATGAGACGTCCTTCTGTCCAGTTCCTCCTTGGGAGCGTCTGTCTTTTCCCTGATTATAGCATCTAGGAGATCCGTCATTCCTTTATTCCCCTTGACCCAAGATCGTAACTGTAAAGCTTGGATAAGAGTCTGATTATAACTGTAGGTCTCTGTCTCCTGAAGAGGTTGGCGTTTAGCACGAACCTTTGTAGGAGCACCTATATACGGTGTCACTTGACCACGCGTCAAAGTCCAGTCAGAGGTGATATCGTCAGTGGTGGATAAAGCTATGGCATTATCATATTCGGGTAGGGGGACATCTTCCCACCTGCAGAGTCTGGCCTGATCTTGTTGGGATGCCATTGTTACCCCTTCTAAGGCTAAGTTCCGATAAGTTCACAAAGGGCGGGGTGGTCATCTCTTCCAGAGCTCTGTTTTCTAAGGCGGAAATGGTTGCTGCCTCACGTCTGTTTAGTATCCAAACAGAGAACTTGTAAGCAATATGCGCAGTGTAGGACTCTTGAACATCTGCTTGTACCATCTCTATATATATACAATATCATTTTTAATGTGGGTTATATTCCGTTTTGTCGGTGATGATTGGTTGTTTAATATTTGCTTGCTGCAAAGAACATAATATGCTGAGTCATTCAGCAAGACATTCAGTAGTTGAATGATATCTACTCGTTTTTTCGATACATTGCTATGCAAAATGTGCAGTAACATAACGTAACTTCCAGTAACGTCAATTTGCTACATAGACGATTTGGTACTAACCCATAAAACGAAGATATTGTTTTAAATATGAAGCTGTATTATTTTAAGGGATGTCTTTATCGAGGTTATAATTAGGAGATTAAATTGATAAAAAAAATACTGTTTCATTTTTATATTCATCACGCTCATGCAGCATAAAAATCGGGGTGAGAGGGTCACTTTTTGCTCGTGAATGCTTCTCTGGGCGTCACGCATTATGTAGTCCAGTCTACGGACGTAATCTTCGGACTGCTTGTTTCGTCTTGATGTAATGGTGTCTTCTAATTGCATCAGTCGCAAAGCAGAGTTATTCGTGTTTTTCTGGATCTTGGATGGTTGGTTTTCGACTTCTCCAAACTCGTATACTGCTTCATGTGTTCAACAGTCGAGATAGATAGCTCTAGGTCAGACGCTGTTTGTGCTTCAAATCGGAGGAAGTCTTCTCCGTATAATTCTTACACTTGGTCGGGCTCCTCGATAAACCACCATGTGAACTGGGCAAGATTGAGTACCATTCGGGCGTCTTGAAGAAAACCCATTCCCAACAACGTTCGGTTGTCTCTCGATTCCGGCAGAACCACGAATGTTATAGGTATGGTACGATTACAAAGGTTTACCTTCACTTTGACTGTGAGCACAACTTGTTGCTTGGGAACTCCGTCGGCTAAGGTGAGTTGCACAGTTTCCTTTGTAAACGGGTACCCTTGTGCTTTGAGCTGGCAGTACAATTGGAATGGGGCAACACTTGCCTTGGCACATGTGTCGATGTACGCAATCCCTTCGATATCTTCTATTGAGATGCATACGACAGGTCGTTGTCTGGCATCTGTGCGTACGTTTACCGCACAGAAGCTGATCGCTTCCTTCTTTATGGGGACATCCCGTGTTTGTTTGGTGCAGGTGGGACAGCTAGTGCGGACGACTCCAGGCGCGCCACAGCCGTAACACGCGACCTTCGGTGCCGACGGTGAGGGCATCTGAGTCTGGGAGTCTGCTCCGGTTTTACTGCTGGCAGTACATTACTGTCGGCCCACTTCTTCTTGCGACATACATCGGCTGTATGTCTCAGGTTTTTACAATAGTTGCAGCGAGCTCTTCCCAACTTGAATGAGAGGAGACTGCAGAGGGACCTGATGACTGGTAATTATTCTTAGCACCGCTAGTATGTTTATGTTCCGTCAAGATTTGTTCAACTCCATGTGCAGCGCTAAGCAGCTCTTCGTATGATTTCACCGAGGTTCGGGATACTCTATCTCTGATTTGTAGTTTCAGCAACCCATAAATCATGTCCAGTTGTTGTATTTCTGGATGCGCTGGTGCTGGTAGTGATACGAACAACAATATTTTCTTTGCTATAAAAGTTGCTGTCGGTGTGTTAGTGTCTTGTTTATCCGTCATGAGCTCTTGATAAATGAGGAATGCACGCTTCCTTGGAGCGAAGTTGGCATGTAGGCGGCGTTCGAAATGTTCGAATTCAGACCAAGTTGACACGCTGTCTTTCACTCCCTGCCACCAGGCCCCAGCTTCACCGGACAATAATATCGGAGGACCCTTAAGAACATCCACTTCTGCAATCTTCTCAATGTCTTTAAATACTCGAACTCCTGCCAGAAAAGCTTCCACTGATTCGGCTTCCATTCTTCCGTCATAAGTGAACTTGCAGTCCGTCATAGATTTTTTGTACCCAGAGCCGATCGTTGAAATTAGTCATTAGTTAAATTGATCCCTGATGATATATAGGTATAGTGGTAAACAGCAACTGGGATATCATTGACATTGAAAACAAAATATTCATAGAGTTAAAGGTAACGAGATTCAATGAAACTGTTATCTCTGAGTTTCAAAGAAAAGCACTAGGCATGGAGGAAAATGCCCAGTTAGTTGTGGTGAACCCAGCAACGGGTAAAATAAAGCATTACCCGCGAATTATGAGAGCCCAAGGCGATGACAAAGTAACATCCTTTGTTTTGGCACGATGTCAAGTAATGAGAGAACTTGGGATATCGGACCACCATATACACGAGGAAAAGGACTTGAAAGAGGTCATTTTCTGTAATAACGAGTTTAACAAGGGCTTTCATGAGTGGATGGATTCATTTCTCTCTAAATAAGAGATGAAACCTCCCCCTAATATTGAAACAACTAATGAAGATGTGAGAGGGGTCAACCTATCTGGGCCCATAACCACTTGGAGAGCAATAACAGTAGCATATGTTGCAGTATTTAATTTACTTAAGAAATTAATATAATTTGGCTTACAGCATGACAGACATCTATTATTGAAGTAAATAGACAATAAAATAAACCAAAGACAAAAATGTATACCTAGAGTATTTCTAAAAAACGTCTTACAGACACGAATTTTCAATAAATATCGTGGAGAAAAAATCTTTTGCGACGGAAGGAGTAGTACATCGGCATAAGCATAATGTACTTAAGTTAGGTTATAAGTTAGTCGTAATTGATCAAGTTAAATCATTACCTAAATGTTTGTATGTGTAAACGTCCTGTGATTTGGAAATAAATGTTTTAGTTAGGTATTATACTACTTTTTATTTTGCTTTAGACATGATAAAAAAGTGATCTAGCTTTTAGTGTTGATTTACATGATCGCTTTCCGCAACTTTTGCAATGTTTTATTAATTTCTAAACAAAATTAACTTATTAAAGTAGTTTCTTAAAGACACTTTGTCTGAACTTCTTTTTTCCGTGATAGCGGAACCTTAAGTCTACAAAATGTTTGATTACACACTTTATTAGCAGTAGCTTATGGCTAACATTGTGTTCCATGTTAGATGGTAAGTACAAAATCTGGTTGCTGTCATAATATTCTGTCAGAAATTTGAAGATGTACTTAAATAGTCACCTTCTGGTTTCTTCTGTATCGTAAGATGACGTTTTATTAATTTTTCCGTTTTTTTATTATGTCCATAACATCGGTAGAAGCGTATTGCAGGCCACCTCTAGATTTACGAAAAATCAAGCTGTCTCTATTTTCCTCCCCATTTAAAAGTGACAGACATAAGTCACATATTATCTCACGTGATAACTTTCGAGTTATGAAACCTGCTATGTATTCCAATACACTTTCCGTGCGGAGAGAGCGGAGACGTCACGTTCTCGCGATGTGGATTTCATGTAATATGATTGGTCGATCCCCACACGTCTCCTCTCCGCTCCGCTCGTCTCCGCCTCAGTGGAGCCGCACCCTTATGGGCAGTTTTTTATAAGCCGCCCGGAATTGTACAGCAGTCGGGTTGTCGTTGAAGCCATCCCTTGCTCTTATAGCCGAGAAAAATAACTCCAAATGGTCTTGGCTGATTTTGTACAATGCAACATATTTCAACATCTGTGTTTCCTCGACCGAGTGATCATAGTGCCAACGCACTCATATCGATAATTAAACCAATAAATCCGGTTTTTGTCTCGATTTTACCAACAACTCTCCTGAAGGTGGCTTTTTAAGCTGTTGATATAATTTTAGCAGTTTCAAATAAATTTCTTATAAATCCTGAGAAATTAGATCGTTTCCCCAAACTCGTTAATTCCGCGTAGCAATATTTCCATTCGTATTTCCCCCCCACTTGAATTTCTACCCATTCGACTTTTTTATCATTCATAAGTATTGCCAATAGTCATAATTATTCAATTGCATTATTTACTCAATCAGTTTTTTTATTATTCGCGAATTTTACCAGTCCTGATTTCCTAATAGCAAATTTACTGTTTTATTATGATATGAGCATGAGATAAATGTTTGCTAATTTGCGAGAAAAAAAAACTAATTTCAAAATAACAATTGGCTTGGTTGTATGAAATACCGATACCGATATATCGGCGACACTTCGGGTTTGCCGATAAATCGGTATCGACTATAATTTCAAAGCCGATGCAACAATACTTTCGAATGTAGGTATCGGTATCGTATCGGCAAAAAGACGTATCGATGCATCCCGAATTATCATATCAAATTTTAAAATAACAAACAATATATTTACATCATAAAACTATATTCTGTAACATAAAATGAACTTAAAGTAAATTATTTGCCTTATTATGTTTATGGCTAAAACACTTAACAAAAAGAAAACTTAAATTAAACATAACCTGCACTAATCTACTATTTCAATAGGTACACAACAAATACGCCACCCCTGAGCAGTCTCGTCAGTGGTATGCAAAACGAAATGTACTTTTAAAAAATTGAGGGTTTTTACCAACCATCATACTTTAAGTACGACAGTTGTTGAATGCACATTTCAATGGTTATCGTACCAACCACATAATTGTTCACAATAGCCTGTATTTTACTATCCCTTTCTATATATTTTTTGTTCCGTTTCAGATAAATACTACATCTCATATCATTTCGCAATCTAGTAGAAAGTACAATCTCGTAGAAATATCTAGTACTCCTGGTTTAGATGGCTTCCCTTATATTCTTATTAAGAATTTAGATTTCTTAGTCCAAAAAATACTTTTAGATATCTTCAATTCTCTTTGGGTTTTGCAAATAATACCACAGTCGTGGAAAACACAATGGGTAGTTCCTGTCTTAAAGCATGGAAGACCACCTAATGAAGCAAATTCTTATAGACCAATTTCCTTGTCCTCATGCTTAGGCAAAATTTTTTAAAATATGGTCAACACTAGGCTTGATTATTTTCAAGCAAATTCCATTATTCCTCCAGTCTAGTTTGGTTTTCGTCGTGGAAAAAGTTGTGCTGGCAGTTTTGGTTTACTCATTGAAGACCTGAAAAATGCAAAAAAAAATAAAAGCTATGTTGCCTGTGTATTTTTAGATGTGCAAGGAGCATTTGACAATGTAAGACCTTCAGTTCTCGTAGAAGTTTTGTCAGGCCTTCAAGTATATTATTAGTTATCAGATAGGTCTTTATATTGTCGTGTGTGAAAAAATTAAAAAAAATAAAATAAATAAAAAAAGTCTTAATTTTTTACTCAATAGTTTGGTATTGTTCAGCGCTACGGCCGCAGGCGACCGTAGCGGTATGGCGAGATGTTGTGACTTTTCACACACGGACAATAAGTGGTGGTCGAAGTCAAAATATCGGTTGATACTTACTTACTTACTTAGATATCGAGGTTGCCGGATCTCTCTCGCTTCGCTTAGACCTTTGGTTCAAGGACCGTACCGCTTACATAGGAAAGGTATTGCTCTATCGACAATGAAACCAACAAACTTGATTCAATTCAACGCTATATTGTAAACAAAAACAACCCTAACGGCGGTTTACATGGCGGCGAGACCGCAATGGAACAATTGTGGTTTCCTAAAACTAAGCAAGGCCGTGGGCATGTTTGGCGAGGGCAGCCGCCGCGGGCTCGGGATTATCCAGCGCGGTTAAGCGCAGAGAAAGCGTGCACCCACGCAAAAGCCCGGGGACGACCCTCGACAAACACGTCCACGGATATACACAATAAAGCCTCCTCTACACGTCAGCAGATGCGTCTGCAGACGCTGACAGATGCATCCGCAGATGGATCACCTCGAGTTGTCCACACGTCTGCAGGTCGATCAGTCTATGTTTATTCTCGACAGACGCAACGTTTAAATATGAATATTGAGACCGTAGCTGCAGCAGCTATTTATTTATTTAGTACTTTTAACTACTACGTGAATGTGCATCGCAATAGAGTTATTAAAAAGAAATGGAACAGAAGAAGATGGTGGATGCTGGCTATACATAGAAACAGAACAAAGTAAGCGGAATTTTTATTCAGGCTCAAATCAAATCAAATTTACGTTTTTGCACATTACACATGTTATAACATGTTTTTTTTTACAGGAATAGCATGGAAAACCAGCTTGCAGAACTTTACTTGGAGCCATCTGGAGAATTCAGTAATTTTGTTCGAATGTCTTGCAGCGATTTTGAATACCTTCTACAAAAAATATCTCCAATGGTTGCTACTGGAGACAGCTACAGAAGCTTGCATTACCTGTTTAAAATTTCAAGCCAAATTATATCTATTATTGTCCCTGAAGTATGTTTGGCGCTCAATGACGTGTTAAAGGATTTAGTGAAGGTAAACTAATGTAATGAAGGTAACTTCATAAAGTTGTCTACTTGTTTGTGGTTGAATAATGTCTTGTGATATAATGTTCACTACTTCGGATTGTTGGTAGCCCGTATTTTGTGGCTCCGATTGAACTGAATAAGGAGAGTTAATTCCATAATTCGGTGACGGTGATGATAAATGTACACTATTGCTGGTGCTAGGACGACTTAGTATGACTTGAGAAGGAGAAGAAACAGTGTATGATCTGCCCTGCATCGTGCTGTTGTACCGACGACGTCTGGTCATCATAATACCGTGGAGTTCGTACATTATTTCTTCCTTTTCAATTTTTGGGTATTCCTTGATTTGTTTTGCCAACATTTTACAAAATAAATCGCATTCATCTTCGTCTTTTGGGCTTTGTTTACTGGTCAATACGTTATTTAGAGTGGTTAAAGCAGTATTCATTTTTTTACTGGCTTCCTGCAATTCAGGCGGATTGAAAGCACGACGTTTTTGTGCTTGAGTGCTTGAGACATAAAAACATATATAGGGTTGTAACGTGGCGCTTGCGGCGTCTCGTTAACATTAATCTCGGTCCCGATACGGCTGCGTATTGGGGGGCCTGGAGGTTTATACGAGGGCGACACTGAAAGTTTTTAGAACTGGCCTCATGTAAACAATATAATAAAAAAGTAAGTTTAAATTTTGAAAATGGAACTCTTTACCAATATTATTGAGTATATATTTCTTTCATTTGTTTTATGATTTGGCGGCAAATTGAAAATTGTCTGTGTCACGTCAACATGAATGTAACGCGAGAAAATTTTCGTGCAATGATTTTTTATGACTTTCGATGTCATTTAAGTCAACAAGAAAGTTATGATAGACTTCGATTGGCCTTTCATGATGAAGCCCCATCTCGTGCGACTATTTACAACTGGTTTAGTGAGTTTAAACGTGGTCGCACTAATCTCACCGATGATCTGCGTGAGGGACGGCCTTCTACGGCGACGACTGAAAATAACATCAGTGTTGTGCGGCGTATGATAGAGACTGACAAAAGAGTGACGTATCAGCAGATTCGGACAAGCTTAGGCATCGGTATGAGTCAAGTGCATAAAATCCTCCATGAACATTTAGCGGTCAGGAAGCTTTGCGCCCGATGGATACCTCATAATTTGACCGAGGCCCAAAAACTCCGTCGGGTTGACTGGTGCCGTGAAATGATTCAAAGATTTAACGGAGGTGACTCAAATGCTGTGTTCGACATATTTACGGGTGATGAAAGCTGGATTTACTGTTATGATCCAGAAACCAAGAGACAGTCTGCTCAATGGGTGTTTCCTTTCGAGGAGTTGCCAACTAAAGTGAAGAGAGGTCGAAGCGTGGGAAAAAATATGGTGGCCTCGTTCTTCGGGAAGACAGGTCACTATGCGACAATTGTTTTAGAGGATCAAAAAACAGTTACTGCCGAGTGGTACAGTAACAACTGTTTGCCACTTGTATTGGAAAAAGTTCGGGAGAAACGACCTCGAAGTAGGATCCTTCTTCACCACGACAACGCCTCGTCGCACACCGCGATGCGAACGATCGACTATTTAGTGACGTCAGACGTGGAATTACTGGGTCACCCGCCGTATAGCCCCGACCTCGCACCTTGCGATTTTTATTTATTCCCGAAAATAAAAGAAAAACTTCGAGGAAAACTTTTTTTGAACACCGAGGAAGCAGTGGGTGCGTTTCAAAAGGCCGTCGAAAAGACCTCTAAGGACGAGTGGGCTAAGTGCTTTTCTCAGTGGTTCCATCGGATGCAGCGGTGTATTGATGTGAATGGACACTATTTTGAAAAGATATAATAAAACTAATAACTTGCTAGTTTGCTCAGTTTTTGATTTTCTAAGAACTTTCAGTTTGACCCTCGTATACCTAGGCTAGTTCTACGGGTCCAGGTTCGGGAGACAAGGGAAACAGCGAGGCTTTAAATACACAACTGAGGGCTTTTACGCCTGTTTATTTATAATAAATAACTTATTCTACTTAGGCTATCACGGTACTGCAGAATCTACAGCCCGACGCCCTCCGCTTCCCGAGGAATCAAGCCGCGGGGGGACGTCGGGGTTGAACGGTAGCAAGGAGGAGATTAGTATTTATATCTAGGTCTACGGGTCTAGTACCGCCGCTGCCCGATAGATCAAGCCGCAGGCTAAGTACTAGCGGTTAGTGCCTAGGCTTATGTCTACGGTCCTAGTGTCGCCGCTGCCCGATGGGATCAAGCCGCTGGCTAAACACTAGCGGTTAGTGTTTATGTTTTACGGATCTAGTGCCGCTGCTGCCCGAGGAGATCAAGCCGCGAGCTAAACACTAGCGGTTAGTACCCACACTCAGGCCTACGGATCTAGTGCCGCCGCTGCCCGATAGGATCAAGCCGCAGGCTAAGCACTAGTGGTCAGTACCTACACTTAGGTCTACGGATCCAGTATCGCCGCTGCCCGATAGATCAAGCCGCAGGGTAAATACTAGCGGAACGGGGAGAGGGGGAAGGACGGGGGAAACAGCCACTCGGAGGTCTCGCGCTTCTAGCCAGGCTGCCCGATAAGATCAAGCCGCTCCGGTCTAGTCGCACCCGAGATCGCCGGGCGACTCTCGCTCCGTGCGGCGGTCGCGCGCTTATATTCGATCGCGGGGTGCGGTGCGGGACGTGGGTGGCGGCGGCGGCCGATGCGCGCGCGCCGTTCTGTGCTATCACGTGCCGGGTTCGTGATCGGGCCCGCGCTGCTGGTCCGGCGCCACGTGGTCGGGTGCTGCGCCGGGGCTTGTAGAGGAGGCAAAATAGGTGAAATTTCACTTAAGTCAGGAAATAATTCTAAAAACTGATAAAAACAATTGTTTTTGATTTGTATGGGTTAGAAATGGAACCTAATACAGCACTTGATATATTCACCCCCCCGGAAAGGGGTGGAATTGGTAGAAAATGGTGTAATAGTAATAACTAAGAAGAAAAAGTAGGTGTAGTCTGTGCAATTTGCCATACGTTTTATTACACCTTAATCTATATTTGCACCCGTTATTTAGCTCAATTCAAGCTACGGAACATACAAAAAAAAAATCATATAGCTAAAAATATACTTTTTGGCATTGCGGCCCCGGGGAAAATACAGAACGCGGTGCAAATTGAGGAAATTATGAGAAAATATATCAAAACACAATACCAAATTTGCACCAGGGTGCGACACCCGGAAAGTAGTTTTCTATGTTTTACTGTCTTTGTACTTCGGGGGAAATTTTGAAATTAATAAAAATCGTCACAATCGTCTTAACTTGGTTTGATTTACATTCGCACCCCATAAAAAATTGAGATTTCTACGCGGAACATGCGGTTCTGTAATTTTCTAAAGAATTACCATAGAGCAATAAATCCACAGACATGACAAGCGCGCGATTAATAAAGGCCAAGCGAATGCAGCGCGTTGACGTACCGTTCACGCACGGTTCTTGATGCCAGCACGTAATAGACTTTATTTTTTTATTTATTTATTTTATTATTACATTGTAATGTAAATTAATGTAGTAACGCATGCATCTAAATGTACTTGTAGGTAATTTTGTATTTATCAACATAAGTGGTGTATATTTAGTTTTGGGAAATTTAGGATGACCCGGCCGCCCTGTACATGTCTTAAACCATAATAATAATTATACTTATGAATGTCTATAGTTTTGATTTAACCCCACTAGTTTGGTTCGTAGGTACCTCAAAAACCGTGCCGGATTGTTTAAGCAAATGGGTATTTTCTATGCTTAAGTATTGTAACTACTTATTAATTTTATACGGTTTATTTCTTAACTCCTAATTAAATAAGTTTAGACGAAAAATAGAGAAGAATTGATTTTTTGAGAATTTAATTGATTGACAATGATTTTAATCATCATCCATTTAAAAATAAATGATTTAGTATGTAGAGTCACCATCAATTATATCGGAGCGGACAAGGTGATCACTAATAATAATATGAGTTATATGAGATCCCCATTTGCGCTTTTTCTAGTATGCAGCTTCTCAAACGTCAAAATCGAGCTAGAAACAGACGACTTTTTAGTGAATCATTTTGCAATTTGTCCAACTTATTATGCCTAATACCCGCTACGGACTCGTGGTTCCACTCTTATAAAAATGACGAATTACACTCCACCATAAGGTCGAGGGGACCCCGTTTCCGCGGGGCTTCTATTTCTATTCGGTTTGCCCTTCGGGCATTTCAAGTTACCTAACGAACCTAACCTAATTTTACTAATTCTAGTGATGATTTTTATAACAGTGGGACCACGAGTAATACGATCTCATGCAAACTGTTCATCACTTTTTACTAAATATTATTTTTCCCAATGAAAAAACTTTAATAGCTACGGAGGAATTCTCTTTCAAGGTACTTCCTTCATCAGCTTCACTTTACCATACATACAGGGTGTTAGGTAATGAGTGGATAATCCTTGAACTATGGATAGAGGGCACTGAGGACGTTATAATAAAGCTATGATAGGTTTAGTAAAAGTGCAATGATTTCCGAGATATTCGAACTTTTAGGTTTTTTGAAAATGAACAGCCTTGTTCAATGTTTTGATCATAGCACCATTTTAAGCTAACTTTTTAATTTTTTAATTTTTCCTCAATATTCTTGAGTACTTGTGTTATCAGATAGGCATTACTATTTTTGTAAGACTACGTAGGGTTTTTTTTTAGAACTTAATTTTTGCGTTTTCAACCCTACATTGATCGAATTTTCAACTCTCATGGTGAAAAAAAAACACTACCGCCTAGTTGCCAATAAGCTTAGAAACATGCCAATTTATTGACAATTTAAAAATAGTAATTACATTTTGAATTCAAATTCAAAACGCCAAAATAATAAAAAAATACACGCTCACCCACATGGTAATGTGGAAAATGTACCTATACACGTGACGTGTTTAGCAAGCGTATTACAGTAATCAAATCGCAATCCCTGAATTACTTATTGAATCTGATGTCCATCTGTGGTCCTCATAATCAGTTCCAATTCATCAAATAGTGCTTTCCGAAGGCAAATGCATAAGTTACATTAAAATATACCTAAATCGCTATCGCGATGCTTGTAAGATTTGAAGAGTTCCTTCAGTTTCTCCAAGATCTCGTCATCAGATCCTGATTTGATGTTAATGGGACCAAAGTGGAAGTATTCCCTTTCCAACAAAAAAAATTTTCCAAATCGGTCCACAACTGACTATGCGATTTTTTGTCGCTAAGCGTCATCTGTTTGAATGATGTGTCTGTACGACACAATTACAAACTCCCATGGAACATCTACTGCTCACCAGGGACGAGAGAAGGCGCTGTTTTTCAAATGATAGGTACTATCAAATGAATCAAGAAATAAAATTTCTTCATTCATTTGATAGTACTTCGATTTGTCGTATCGAAATGAAACTTGTTCTGTGTGTATAAATTGCGTTACAATACAATACTTAATTTGGTACTATCATGATGATCTGATGATGTGGTCATCTAAAAAGAAAAAGAAAATTGCAACCCCTGCTAGAAACAAATATTATTTATTTATGCACCGACGAAATACGTACTGACCGCGAGCGCTGCGCTACCTTCTCCCGCCCGGCCGTCCCGCGCCCCGCTCCTACCGCCCGCTACCGCTAGCGTTCGCTGCGATTCCTTGCGTTTAGATAGAACTATGTTTATCAAACTTCCAGTTAAAATTTTCTTTTTTTTATTGAGTGCAAATATAGTATCTTTTAAATATGTGTTATTAATAAATTTTCACGACTATCTTAATTTCCCCCGAAGTACAATCTACAAAAGAGTGAAAAAAATATGTTCCATACTTTGCACCGGGGTGCAAAGTTACCTGGGTGCTTATAATACTTTGAAAAGCTTAATGTAAGTTTGCACCAACCGTCTGAATTATCCTCGAGCCGCAATCAGAAAAAAATATTTTACCAAGATTCTATACATCGTACACCTTTTTAATTAACATACATTATGTACCAATGGGGGCCCTTCACGTGGCTAAACTTGCGCCTAATACCTTTTCTCATACTCCAAAATAACGGCACTTGAAGTTTATGCCTAATATTTTAAAGTGTTCCGTACATGATAGAAACGGTGCAAACCGAGGGAAACCATCTAGTCGTGCCCTCTAACGATTCCACAAAAAAACACGACTACACGAATTACTTCCATACTTTTCCGTTATTCGACTATACTATTGTGACGATTGTCTTCGTCACATTCCCCCCCTTCTTGTGAAGATTTTTAATTCTGCGGAAAGAAAAATCACCGGCGAGTAATCTGGATTATGTGGTGTGTCGGATCCCTCCCTTTGGTGTGTGGTAGGGTTGCGACGATGCCCCCCCCCCCTTCCCCCCCCCCCCTCTATTGCGTATATCTGGTTACTCACCGCGTCTCCTCATAATTGGGAGTGATGATATGGTCGTATGCCGTTTATCGTATAAGGAAAACACTGTACATATGTTTTTATGATTATTATTTTTGTTCCTTCTTGTATTTCGGTAACCTTATACCCCCCCGCCAGTGGCCCCCGTTTCGTCGTTTTCCTGTCCTACGTGCCTTCTTTTTTTTCTATGGGCCGGCTGTCGTGGTTCGGTCGTCTCTGTGTTTTGTTTTTCGGCCGGTGCCTTGGGGTCCTTCGGTGTGTCCCCGATCATCGCCAGGTACTCCTGGTCGTCCGTGGTTAGATCGATGATGTCGGTGCTCCCCTCTATCTCGTCCAGTAGGTTGAGCACTTCCTGGTTGAGATGAGGTAGTGGGTTCTCCGGCGTGTCTTCCAGGATCATCGTCACATCCTGGCCCGTCACCGATCCGTCTCCCAGGATGTGAATTGGTTCGCTTCCCCATGTGCGGATTATGGTCGTGCACTTCGCGGCGTTCATAGTCACTTTTGTGCTCCTGATCCGTAGTTGGTTCTATTTATAGATTGTAGCTGGGAATTTGGGGGTATTTTTCGCGTTTTCATTTTTTTCGAAGTGGGTAGGTGAGTATTGGTCGGCGGTCTTTCGTTGTTTCTTGGTTGAAATTTTTACGGCGGTTTATTATTCTGCTTTTTATTTAACCTCTTTGTTGTAATTTCTCTATTCGTACTTTCCGATGATGGGAATTTTTTCTTTGTGTTCGATGTTGTGGGGGGGAATGTTTTCCTCGGTTTGTCTTGGGGTCGGCTATACTGATTTTGATGGTGTTTTGAAAAAAAAACAAAAAATTTCTCTTTGGGGGGGATGTTCTTCTTGGTTTGTCTTGGGGTCGGCTATGCTGATTTTGATGGTGTTTTGAAAAAAAAAAATTCTCTGTGGGGGGGGGGGGGAGGTTCTTCTCGGTTTGTCTTGGGGTCGGCTATGCTGATTTTGATGGTGTTTTGAAAAAAAAAAAAACTGTGGGGGGGGGGAGGTTCTTCTCGGTTTGTCTTGGAGTCGGCTATTCTGGTTTTGATGTTGTTTTACAAATATATGTTTTTTTTTTTTTGTGGGAGGGGTGTTCTTCTCGGTTATTCTTCTTTATTGAAGGGTTTCATGTCCTTTATGTGGGCTGTGATTATTCGGTTCCGGTTGTTTTCATCCCGTAGTAGGTATATCACTAGTGACTTTTTTTTTATGAGTCTATATGGTCCTGTGTATTTTGGGCTGAGTTTCGCACAAAAACTCTTGTTCGCGTCGGATAAGGGGTATGTTTTTTTTAGAACGTAGTTATTGATTTGGGGCTCCCAGTCTCTTCGTCGTTGGTCATAATATTTTTTTTGCTTTTCTGATGCTCTGCTTTGGTGTTTCCGAACGATCTCGTACACTTCTTCTATCTTCTGTTTTTCTTTTATGTGAGGGCTCGGAAATGTATTATTGTCTCTTGGCATCCTTAGTTCCCTCCCGAATAGTAGAAACGCCGGTGTAAATTTTGTTGTTTCTTGCACCGCTGTGTTAATTGCGAAGTTAAATTCCGGTAGATACTGGTCCCATCTTTTGTGGTTATTCGTTATAAATGTCGATATCATTGTTTCTAGCGTTCTATTAGTTCGTTCTGTGGCGTTGCATTGGGGGGTGTAGGGGGGGGTTAGGCGATGTTCTATTCCATAGGTCTTCAGTGCGTCGGTGAATATTTTGCCGGTGTACTGTCTCGCGTTGTCACTTTGTAGTATTCGCGGGCATCCGTACCTAAGTATTATGCATTCCTTGAGTGCTTTAGTTATAGAGTTGGCTGTTGCGGTTCTGAGTGCTCTGACTTCCGTCCATTTCGTGAACTTGTCATGGAAGACGATGATCCATTTGTATCCCTGTGATGAGTTCGGTAACGGTCCTAATAAATCTGTTGTTATTACTTCCCACGGTGCGGTTGGATTGTTTATGTGCATTTTCCCTGGTGTCTTGTCCTGTGTTGGTTTGTGCATTTGGCAGGCGATACATTTCCGTACGTAGTCTGCAACGTCTCTGTACATCCCTGGCCAGTAGTACCTTTGTGAGTAGTGTATAATTGGGGGACCTGGATCAAACGAGATCCAGGATCCCCCAATTATACATTATAATGATTACTGATCATGAATCAATATATTTATACTATCAATCGAATTATCTGTTGAGCATATAATTACAGTACAATCCGATAATCAAATGCTAGTTCAATCAAAAACTAGATACTTCAATTAAATTCTAGTTAGGATCCCCCTCAATTATACATTATAATGATTACTGATCATGTCACATATTTATTTATACTATCAATCGAATTATCTTTTGAGCATATAATTACAATACAATCCGATAATCAAATGCTAGTTCAATCAAAAACTGCTTCAATTAAATTCTAGTTCTAATAAACTCTGAGCCAGAACCGCCACAAACACCATCGATCACAAATACTAGTCTTGTTTTATTTATGAAGTTTGAATAGCGAAATAAAATATCATGTTAATAATTAAAATCATTTAGCAGACGATAATCAAATCAAAAATATATCTTTAGGATTATTCCTAACTTTAGGAAGAAAGTAAACAAGGATTATGTATTGGATTTATTTATACAACATACATTTTATCAGCAGTCTGTCTACAACTACTGAAGGCAGCGACACGTGTAGTTGTATGAGATGGCTCTCGAGGGTCTTCCAATCGTCGAAGTCTTTGTTACAGGTGTAACAATGGAAGTCCTGCTGAGGGAGTCTGTCCACAACCACTGAAGGCAGCGACACATGTAGTCGTATGAGATGGCTCTCGAACGTCTTCCAATCGTCGAAGTCTTCGTTGCAGGTCTGACAATGGAAGTCCTGCTGAGGGAGTCTGTCTACAACCACTGAAGGCAGCGACACATGTAGCTGTATGAGATGGCTCTCGAACGTCTTCCAATCGTCGTAGTCTTCGTTACAGGTCTGACAATGGAGCTCCTGCTGAGGTTTTTTAATGAGAGCCTCGGATGTTTGATTCCTTTTTACAATGCTCCCGACATTTACAGCTGAAGACGAGTAATCAGACGTAAGTTTTGATGACATGATTCACAGTCTCGTTCTCGAGTCTCACTTCGAGTGCACTAGTTACGTAATGTTGGTAGCAGGCGAGATCCGCTGAGAAATAATTTAATAATGCATTTGTTAACATTGAGCTCATCAATTATATAGGACTATTTTCTAAAGCTGCCTCCAGCAGGCAAATTTACAACGATACAAAATAAGATAAAAATACATTATTTTCTAATATCATCCGTATGACAGCACTGTATAAGGTAGATTTTAATTATAATAGCTCAACCCGACCCGCTTCAGTATGCATACGCTCTTCGACAACCCGTTTTGGTAACATCTCAGATTACTTCGCGATACGCTTGCAATTTGATTCAACAAACGTAAAAGGAATGCATATGTACTTGCATCACTGAAGGTACTGTTAAGGGTCTATTAAATTGGATATCAGCTGATAACTATAAGGAAGACTAATTTAATAGGATCTGTCTTACTCAAAGCTCCGTTTATAATGGCTGTGTATTTCAATGAATGAAAAAACCAAACTAGCTTGATCACAAACTTGAGAGACGCGTGTTCAAATCCAACCAGCGCTCGAAACTTTTTCTGATTCTTGAATAGTAATTTAATTACGTAGTTCTAAATTGAACTCTAAATTTATTTATTCAGCATTCAGACTCGTAATGATATAAGATTATTAACGCTATAGTTACCTATCTGAATTATTATAAATAAAACATATAATATTACATTAACTCCTTTATTTTTAATAAGTAGACAATATAGTAGCACATTATTATACTTAACTAACACATTTTAGTTATTCTCAAATCCATGTCATCCTGAATTTTACTTATGATATCTTTAGTTGCGCTATATACGTCATCAAATAATATACCCTTCACAACATATTGAGCGCAGATTTCTGCTTCACAAGTACACATTGAATGTTCAGATTTCGGTGCATTCTCGGCGTCATAAATTTCCTTTTTAATTATTTTTGTCGCACGTTTTACAGTTCTTTTTATGTATGAAGAATATGGTAGTTCGCTTCTGGTTCTCTTGCGAGAAGCGCCATCATGAGTGGTAGATCTTTGTTCCGCTCCATGCGTAGCGCTCTGATCCGCCGGCACAAAATTAAAGAGATCTTCTGTATCCTGTAAAGAAAAGATATTCAAAATTTTTGAATCAAATAATTGTCAGTAAAATCGATGTCTGATAACAATTAATCGTAATTTATCGATAATTAACAAAAGAATTCTTATCAGACTAAACGACATTAAAATTTATAAATCGAGTATTACATTAAAGCTCGCATTGGATTACTATATAAATATCAGAGACAATCGATCTCGATTAACCTGAGTCTAAAGTAGGTACGTATTGAAAAAAACTGTAACAGTTACAAACCTCTGTAACGTACAACATTTAACTTTTTCACGGACAAAAATAAAGACTATCAATAAAAACGTGCAGTCTTAAACTAATACGATAGGAACCATATTATTTAATTACAACCTCAGTGGTATCAATTTAAATTTACAATACTATATTTACTTGTTAATTGTAAACTAAATGGATGACCTTTTTTTACATTCATTAACATTAGGTACATCCTGGTTTAAGTTTTTATTTATTTACAATATCTTTCAGTTGTTTCATTTGTTTCCTCTGTGCTAGTGACTCGATATTCTTTTTACGTTTCCTGATGTGCCCTTTCTTTGTTAGACTTTGTGGTGTGTATTTCGACGCTCGCGATTTAAGGTGACTCAGGAACGATCAAATTGTCCGGCTGCGAGTTGGGGATGGTATTCACAGAGCTATCAGATTCTTCCAAAAACATTTGAAGCTCTAAACCTGGAGGAACATAATCTTTATCCGAATCAAAATCCAGATCGATGTTATTTAAGAGATCTTCGTTATTTTCATTTGTAACTATAGACAAAATCAGCTCCTCGTTATTTGTATTTGTAGTATCAGGTAAAGTCAGCTCATCATTATTTTGTATTTGTAGTATCAGGTAAAGTCAGCTCATAGTTGTTAGTATTTGTAATATTAGGCAAAAGCAGATCTTCGTTGTTAGTATTTGCAGTGTTAAGCAAAGTCAGGTCCTCATTGTTAGTATTTGGAATATTAGGCAAAGACAGATCCTCATTGTTAGTATTTATAATATTAGGCAAAGGCAAAGATAGATCCTAATTGTTAGTATTTGCAGTATTAAGCAAAGGCAGATCCTCATTGATAGTATTTGTAATACTAGGCAAAGGCAGATCCTCATTGTTAGTATTTGTAATATTAGGCAAAGGCAGATCCTAATTGTTAGTATTTGCAGTATTAAGCAAAGGCAGGTCCTTATTGTTAGTATTTGTAATACTAGGCAAAGGCAGATCCTCATTGTTAGTATTTGTAATATTAGGCAAAGGCAGATCGTAATTGTTAGTATTTGCTATAATATAATAAATCATAGAATAATTTATGGGATGGTTTCATAATTTCGGCACGTAAAGCCTGGGCGCAACTGATTCAACTGGTTTCCTACCGCGATCCCCGGTTCACCCCTCACAGTTTACCTTATTAAGTAGAAAAGACGCTACTACCACTTGCGCCCGAGTAATAGTTCTATTACCAAGATGAAAAGGCGCATATTTTGCAGAACCGTTTTTTCTTCTTAAGAACGACGAATAAATGACTTATGACTTACCAGTCAAAAATCAACTATGTGTATATTAATAAAAACATCTGATCAACTTTAGGTACATCGAATAAAAATAATATTAATAGGTACTTAAGGAAAATATCACAATTTTTCTATTGACGGGGTTCTACTATTTATTGGTGATAATTATAGAAGCATGGCGCAGCACATAAATGGATTTTGCAAACCTGACACATATATCGAGATTCTCGCCTTATTTTTTCTTTAGCACATTGTTTGCATCTCTGATGTTTAGCCGCCATGAAAGGCATATGTTTAAATGCGTGCCCTGGTAAAATCCTAGTTGGATTATTACCATCCGAAACACTGCGCGGAATCCGACTCACCATATGCTGAGCAGCATTGTATTTTAAAATAATTTGCCTGATTACGTTCAGTTGGAATGTAGCAAACTTATTATTGGGAGATCCTTTTACTAATTTAAACGCATAAAAATAATTAAGTAAATGCATGTCGATTACATGGAAAAATAGTTTTTTATACCACTTTATTGATTTGCGAATGCATTGCAGTGAGCTTAATTAACATCATGTCGCAAGTGTCAACGCTACCCATATTTTTCGAATAGTCAGCGTCAGCGCCGTCAATCTGTCTTCCTTCAAACTTGGTGCTACTTTGCCGTCGTGAATCGTAGTTAACATGTGTATGACCTTTTTGTCTTGCCATTTGATGACATTCATTGGAGAAGAGTTACGACTCACAACATCGCCGCGTTTCAATTTTTGGGTCAGTTTTGGCATTCCCTTTCGGTTTGGTTTTACCGTTCCACAGGCGTAAATTTTGTGAGTATGTAGATATTGAAATAGTTTTGGACTACTATACCAATTATCCACATATAAATGGCGGTGTGACCCTAAAAGATCACGTAACAAAACTGTGACAACGGCACCGCTGACACCCAAATTTGCTGGATCGACGATCTCGGTGTTAGCCCCACAATACACGATGAAATCAACAAGCATGCTGGTTTTTACATCGCATAAAACAAATAATTTTATACCGAACCTGTTACGTTTTTTGGGGAGGTATTGTTTAATATGTAACCTACCTTTGAATGGGACAATGCTCTCGTCTATGCAAACATTTTGGTAAGGTGTTATTGCGTTCTTATATTTGTTGCGTGCATGATCAATAATTAATGCTATTTTGTCCAAGGGCTTCTGATTTCTTCTGGTGAGTGAACAGAAATTTAACATTCCGAGAATGGTACAGAATCTGTTTCTTGTCATCAAATGGCCGAAGATTGGTGCAGCCAACAATACATCTGTTGACCAATGTCCCTCAATGGTCAAATGGTTGTTTCGGGTCATCAGCATCACCATTGCAAGAAACATGTACAGTTACAGGGTACTGTTACATCGAACCACTTTTGCAATCTGGAATGTATTCGCAGATCCGTGTTCAGCGCAAAATAATTGTGGTATTGATTAACGTGGAATACTATTTGCGACACAATATTAATATCCAGAAAGTATTCGAAGCAATCTAATTCGGAACTATTCGATTGCAGACTCTTATCATGATTCAATCCCGATGTTAAGTCGTCAAACGGGTCTACAACTGGCGAATAAGGGTCGGAAGACCAGGCCAATGCTTCATCTTCTGTATTTCTTCGTCCAGAAACCTCAGGCCGTGACGGATTGTCGATGGCATGGTCAGACGCGTTAGCTGCAGCATGTGCGTCAGTGTTGGTAGAAGGTGGCTGCAAAAAAAGAAAATTTTAGTTCAAGCATGTTTGGCCGATTAAATAAATAATTGCCGACTTTCTAATACCGCCTCAGTCTCTGCTCTCCTAAGTATTTTTCTTTTTGAAGGTGGTTTATTTTTGTGTTTACTCCCGCTTTTTAGTGAAATGTAGCCAAAGTGCATCTCAGTAAGATGGCAACAGGCCCAAACACGGCTCACATGTTTTATTACCGAGTTTCGATCCCTACCTTCCAGCTCAATCGTGACGTCAATTCTATTGTAACGTCAAATTCTCACTATCGTAATTGACTGAAAATGGTCTACTGTCTGTTTACCTTATCTGAATTGTATTGTTACTAGTCGCTGAACACGCCTCTTTGTTTACCTAAAATTTGAATTTCGCGCTCTTTTATACTGACTAACACGTTTTTATTCAAATTGGAATAAAGAACACTAGCTTTAAGTTGCGCCAATTTTTGCACAAACCGTTTGCGTATGAAAGTCGCTGCGTGTAGCCGGGCCCTATGGTTCATGTTATGACTTGAACATTAATGGCAAGTATGAAAAGAAAATTCGTTCCAGAAACCGAAAATGATACCGAACAGTGTTTTCTTCAACAGCGGAACAACCTGGACGGTAAATATCTTTACGTAACGTAATTTTAATTCAAATAAAAAGATAAATATTTGAAAACTTCTGATTATATACGTTTTTTTACTATGTCCCGCTTTCGACGAACGAATCCCGCTGTTTTCACTCAAAAATTTCCAAAATACCGACTTGGCAAAAAAAAACTGGCAACGCTGCTACATACATAAACAGGGTGTAATCGTTAAGTGTAGCCAGGCGATTATTCCGTAAATATAACAGATATTAGAACTGATATCGAAAGTAAGTTCCCTAACCGTAACAAGAGGTTACCGCTTACCTATTACTTAAGGTTTAGGTTGTTCATATGCTAAGCGCTTACTATTCGGCTTAGGGTAACCCTTTCACCCCGCTCCGCACCGCCCGTGTCGTGTGTTCGCGAAGCAAATATTTAGATCAGTATGAAAACGAAAAGGAATTTGGTTGGTAGGCAGGAAGGCTGCGGTTGGCATCAGCGTAATTACTTTTACATCGTGAACAATAAACATGGTACGTATATATTAATAACTAGCTGAACCTATATTAATATATCGCTGTACGTAATAAGAAATAAGGAAAATAGTTTGATGTAGATTCCGACCTAACTAACTACCTATCTTTACACACTCCGTACCGAAGAGAGCATTCAATATTATGATCTTTCCGTGCTTATGCTTGTGTGTGATAATATATGTAGGTACAACCATTTTTTTAGTAAATGTGTTTTGCTTTTAGTCAAGTTATGAGAATGACAACAATGTCGACCAAGCGACAGACAAAAATGATATTTTCATTGATTTTGACCTTGTGAGCCGAATCCGACAAAAAATAAGTGCCAAATCAGCCAAAGCACGTGGTAACGGTAAGTCATCATCATCATCATGAACCTATAAGTATAAGTATACGTTCTACTGCTGCGCACAAGCCTCATTTCATTGACGAGAGGGTTTCGTAGTCTTCACGAAGCTTGTGCAGTGCGTATTGGAGACTTCACACAATCACATACACCTTACTACTGAAACGACCTTAGACGCCCTACCCCTACCTACCGCCTTCGCCAAATCGTGGCGGCCGGCGTGCTCTCATTTACGTCCTCCCCGAGAGAATATTATATGTAGGCTTCAGTAAAGATTATTTGCAAGAGTGTTTGTCATACCTAACGTTTTTCTTCGCAGATAATATCAATACAAAAGGTACCAGCTGCAGCATGGAAAATTCCATTCTTGAACAAAAACGAAACGTGGTAGCTGGCCGATTTCGCAACCTTCTAAATAATGTTCCAGAAGAAAATTTATACAGTGTATTTTTAGAAGTTTCAGAAATTATTTAACACACAGCCCTTTTTTGAAGCGTTGTTTTCGCGAAGTGATAGAAATAATTAATGTATGCACTAGAACTACCTTTTTTACCCGACTGCGTTAAAAGGTAGTTTTTAGTCTGAAATTACAAATCTTTTAAAAAAGGTAGTTCTACTGCATGCATTGATTATTTCTATCACTTCGCGAAAACAAAGCCTCAGAAAAGGGCTGTGTGTTAATTTTTTAAGGTTATATGTATATTGTCCCATGACTTGGTGAATGTCAATTGATGCTTTGTATGGCAAACGTATCCCCTTAAGGTTGATTTGTGATATTCCAACATGGCCATGGTTTAGCATGACTTAAAATAGTACCTAAGGTTCTCAAAACATTAATCAAATAAAAAAATTAAAATTTAATTTGTTTTTTATTAAATCAAAGTACAAAAATACAAAACACACCATAACCATACTATCATATATTCTACTCTAACAAATCGTTATTTGACTTAATGAACAACATATTTTTCAACAAATTTGCATGTAAATTACTTCTTAAAGGGTTAAGAAAAAAATTTAAGGTTGAAAACATCCTTTCCACAGATACCTGTGTTACAGGGGTGGCTAAGACGGCATTAGCGACAGATGCAAGCTCTGATGTTTGTGTCAAGAGGAATCCTAGATGAACATCTTAATTCCCTTAAACACATATCAAAAGAAGTCATTGTTCTAGTATCTAGTCCTCGTGCCATTTCTGTATTCACCAGCATTTGCTCAATTATAGACAAATCACCATAACCGCCCAATATTGACACTTCCCTGTTACTGGGACCAGGTTGTTCAGGATCAGTAGTCACATCCGAAATTACGTGTACATTGGAAGCTTCCACTTCTGTTGATCTTTGGTTTAAATTGTGTATTTTTGAGCATGTCGCCTGTGTTTTATTAAATAAGACATAATTGAACAGTACTAAACTGAATTTTATTTTTATCCCTCTATCTCTATGTCTACATATATCAAAACCACAGATAGTGTAATCTTAGTATTCTACAGATACACAACACCTTCCCTACCAGTCTAGAAGTTGCCTAGGTCGAACCTCACGACCACTTCTAGTCCGGTAATATTGTATAGGTTCACTATTACTAACATCCACATCATTATTCTTATTATTTTTCTCTGGATTACATTCATTGTCTTTATGAACATTCACATTATCATTTCCATTCTTCTCACTATTCTCAGGACTTTCATCAATAAAGAATGATACATCACCTTGGGATGTAACATTGGTAAAAGACCTCTTAAGATGATGAGTACTACGTCTGAAGGGCCTAGATGAACCATCTCTAGTAATCCAATATGATCTTGGTTCCTTACACTTACTCAGTATAGTCCCTTTCATCCAGTAGTTATCATTATCCGTTTTATATACAATATTGTCTCCCTTTTTAAATAAAGTTTCTTTCCTCTTGATATGTTTATCATGAACACTTTTTGTAGTAGATTGCCTTAACTTTAACAACTTATAAATATTTTTAACTGCTGTGGGTTCCAAGGCCTGTCCGTTAGTAGGTACATTTGTTCGGACACATCTACTGTTTAAAATTTGTGAGGGAGAGTATTGCAGTCCTGATAAAGGAGTATTATTATAACTCATAATAAAGTCCCGGTAGTCCACTCTATCCTCAGAAGCTTTTTTTAATAAGTTTTTCGCAATATTAACAGCTTTTTCTGCCATACCATTACTTCTAGGATAATGTGGGCTACTGGTTATTATTGTGATATCTTTTGACATGTAATAGTTAGTGCACTCTTGTGATTTGAATGGGTTATTATCTGCAATAATTTCTACTGGATAACCGAATCTAGTGAACACTTCCTGCATAGCATCTATGACAGATTTGGAGGTTTTATTCATAAGAGGCCTGACCTCCAACCAATGAGAGAAATAATCAACAATAACCAAGTAAGATTTGCCTGCAAACTCTAAAATATCTGTGCCAACTTTAAAATATCTACTTTTGGGAATTTTATGGGGCATTAAAGGTTCATGTGAATTATTAGGACTAAATTTCTCACAAGTGCGACACTTTGCAATGAATTCTTTGATGTCCCATGCTAGATTTGGCCAATAGAATAGCTGTCTGGCTTTTTGAGTGGATTTACTAATACCACTGTGTCCCTCATGTATACATTTCAGTACATACTGTTTTAAACTATCTGGTACAATAATTTTATTATCTAGAAAGACTAGGCTCGATTCAACATATATTCTGTCTCTAAGTTTAAAATATGGATGGCAATTTTTTGCATTTTTTTTTTCTGGCCAGCCCTCATAGTAATACTTGCACACTTCTTTAAGTATAGAGTCTCTACTTGTTTCTAGTTTAAATTGGGCTTTCCTTTCAGCACTCATAGGTAAATGAACCGACACAGAGTGTACCATTTCCAGCATCTGAGGATCATGATCTGTCAATTTTAAACTGTTCCTTGACAACATATCTGCGAAATGAACTTCTTTCCCTGGCACATATTTCAGTTCCAAACTATAATTCAACAGTTTCAAACAAAGTCTTCTCAAACGTGGTGATCCTACTTTACTAATTGGTTTGGACAATATTGCAAGCAAGGGTTTGTGATCAGTTTGAACTACAATATGTGATCCATATACATATTTGTGAAACTTTTGGGTTGAGAAGTATATAGAAAGCAATTCTTTTTCTGTCTGACTGTAGTTTAACTCACAATCATTCATAGTTCTTGAAATACAAGCAACCAGATTTAAAACATTATCAATGCCTTTTTGAAACAAACAACCCCCTATACCATTTTTAGAAGCATCACATTGGAGTATTATTTGTTTTTGTGGGTTAAATGGGCATAAAGCAGGAGCATGAGAAATTTTATTTTTAAGTTCTTTGAAAACTTTAGCATGGAGTGGTAACCACTGAAATTCAATATCTTTCCTAAGTAATTTACATAATGGTGCCATTAATTCAGCCATTTCTGGAACATAACGCCTTACATAATTGAAAGAGCCAATCATTTGTTGCAATTGATCTCTATTTGCAGGTTCATTTAATTTTATAAGTGACTCCACTCTTTCTTTATCCATATACATGCCTGATCCATTATATATTTGGCCAACATACTTAACTTCAGATTGTCTATATTGCAACTTTTCTTTATTAAAAACTGCTTTAATTTCTCGTGCTCTTGCTACAACTTTACTTACAG
Organism: Pandemis corylana; assembly: GCA_949127965.1. Taxonomy (NCBI): domain Eukaryota; kingdom Metazoa; phylum Arthropoda; class Insecta; order Lepidoptera; family Tortricidae; genus Pandemis; species Pandemis corylana. The sequence goes on from OX421871.1 coordinate 6,782,409, forward strand.
TTTGATCATGAATCTCCTCAGTCTCACCCATTATTAATATGTCATCAAACCATGTAATTACATTTGGGATATCTCCAAAATAGCCTTCAATTTGGTCCTGGAACAGATCAGGAGAATTAGATAAACCATACGGAAGAACCAAGTATCTATAAATTCCAAATGGTGTTGAAAAACAACATTTCCATGAAGACTCTTCTGTTAAAGGTATGCAATGAAATGCTTCTGACAAATCAAATACAGAGAACATTTTCATTCCTTGTAATTTCGTGGCTATTTCTTCAACAGTCAATAAAGTTTTTGGTTTCCTCACAATACTTTTATTAAGATCAGATGGATCTAGACATAACCTTATTTTCTTATTTACTTTCTCTACAATGACTACTCTATTGATGCAAGCCTTGTTATCAATCTCATCTACTTTGGTTATTGCTCCTCTCTCTACTAATCTATCTAACTCTTTTTTAAAGGGTACTTGCAAGCTATACGGAATTCGAGGTGCTGGATGACATATTTGGTCATGTTGGACCGTAGGTATTGTGCACTCTTTAGGAAACTTACCATAACCTTGGAAGATATCTATATTATTTTTTATAAAGTCCTCTTTCAGTGTCTGATCTTCAGTCTTTAAATTTTTGACATTATGAATTCGCTTGACCAGATTCAAGGCTAAACAGGCCGGAAGTCCTAACAGCATTGCATTGCAGTCCACCACCATAAAGTCTTCAAAACACTCTCTGTTTTTATATTTGCACTGTAGAAGGACCTTGCCAATCGGTTTTACTTTTGAACCATGAAATGCTTCCAGATTTTTCTTTGTTGGCCTCAACTCTAACTGCGATTTAAGTTTCCCCTTCTTTTTGCTTCTTCTCATTAAACTTGAATCTTTCAAAAACCTCGTTGACACGAGGGCTAACATAATTGTTAATGGCTTCCATCACAGAGTCATATTTCGTAGACTCGCTTTCTGTAAGTTGCAACGAAGTTCTAACAATTCGCGCTGCGTCCATCCCCAACATGTTTCTTAAAAGTGATAGTTTCACTTTGTCGGAGGCATTATCCTGCCCCGAGCCTACTAAATAGTCCTCGAAGCACAGGCGCCACAACCGCCATTCTGTCGCCGCATTTGCTGCTCGCAAGTCAAAGTTGGGCGGCAGCTTAATTGTATACTCCATCTTTAAGTAATTAATGTTTTCTCTTACTTTGGCACGTAAATCCGTTTTAACACTTGTTTATTAAACTGCGACTGCGCCATGTTTTATTAAATAAGACATAATTGAACAGTACTAAACTGAATTTTATTTTTATCCCTCTATCTCTATGTCTACATATATCAAAACCACAGATAGTGTAATCTTAGTATTCTACAGATACACAACAGCCTGTAGTAGAGCTCTTGCCTTTATACATTCGTCTTCTGACAGTATAACATTTAACCGCCCGTCAATATATAACCTAGAACCACATCGGTCTCTAGAAGTCTTCTCCCTTGTCTCGAGTCTCGCTCGTAGGTTCGACGCAAAGGGATGACTTATAGCCCCAACTTTGGTTTTGCACATCATCCAGTTAATAAAAAAGTCACCAATGGTGAGCTGCTCTTTTTGTAGCATTAACGTTGTTGTATAAAATGGCTCGAGACAATTAAGAATAATGTCGACTATGCAGTATAAATACAGCCTTATATTTTGTGTAACGTCACACAGCGTAACACACAGTGTGTGTTACACTCAGTGTCACACAAAAGAACGGTCAATTTGAGTCGACAACATGTCCTTCGAGAAGTTACAGAAATATCCTACTAGATAGCTGTATACTTTCATTAATAATACGTTATAACTGTTAAAAACTACATTATCCAATAACACAACTTCACTTTTCAGATTTACTTACCCGTGAAATCCACGTTACACAAGAGAATAATTTTGACGACAAAACACGAGCACAACACGTTTGGGTCAATGTCAGCGAAACCGATACGGCTACGCTGTCATGTGTTACGTTGGTCGTACCTTACAGTGTTGCTAGACTAAAAAATGTTATGGATGCCCTCCAAATTAGATCGAATATCATTGTTATCATCGTCACACATAAGAGTAACACAAAGGAATAAAAAAGTGGACATGTAATAAAATTAGATTTTTGGTGTCATTTTTAAAGATATATGAATTTACCTTGCATTTTAAATAAAATACTATCTTAAGTGACATGTTTAATAACAATTATATGTGTAATTAAAATAAATAATAGGCATTTAGAGCAGGGATGTAACGGAGGTAGTTTATCGGAACCGAAGTCGGAGTCGGAGTTTTTAAATTTGCTTTATCGGAGTCGGAATCGGAGTCGGAGTCGGAGTCGGAGGCAGGGTGAGAAGTGGTGGCATGAGAGAGAATTTTTATTTAAGGACAAATAAAACATTATTTAGTCATTTTTTTTATTTCAATTTTCAATTATAAAATAAAACAAACAATGAAAAAATATTTGCATATTTCCAAATAAACAAGAAATTAAAATAAACGATTTTAAACCCAAAGTAGCATATTACATTATATTAAATGAACAAAAGCTTATAACAAATTAAATCAAATGAATTGACTCCAAAAGTAGAGTATTATACTTTACGAACAAAAGCTTTGAAGCTTTGTCTCCGTCCAATCTATTTCTTAACGAGTCGTAGATTAGGCCAGCGCCACTAAAAAGTTGTTCGCTCGCTACCGAGCCTGGTGGACACGACAAATATTGGCGGGCAATTGATTGAAGGGGCTGGAATTTTGTATTTCCATTAACTTTCCACCACAATAACGGATCATCACTAATACTTATACGCTTTTCTTTATTGAACTCATTTAGTATACTTTTCATTACAACAAATTTGTCAAAAACTGCACATTTTTCAGATGTGGTATTATCGTCTTCATCACTACTTAACAATATATTCGACAAAACTGTTTGGACATTACTATGGCTAGCTTCTGCTGGTAATTCCATTCTTGCCCGTTTTTCTACAGGACCGGCAATATTATCAGCCTCGTTTTTAGATGTATCTGCATCAAATAGTGACATTATTTCTGTTTCAATCTTCTCTTTAACCACTTCATTAAAAAATTTTGTTTTATAGCGAGGATCTAGATATGTTGCTATTGCAAAGAAATTGTTTGATTGAAGGTCACCAAATCTGGAATTTAATTGATCGATGGTATGTTTTATTATACTTTTAAATTTTTCATTTGTGTCTTGTTTACTGCCTTCAGTGTGTAATGTATACTTCAGTGTGTGTATAAGTGGAATTACTGATGAGATACAAGTGTTATTGTCACTCATATTTCGGGTAATTTCTTCAAAAGGTTGAAGTATAGTCACTATTTTTTTAAGCTGCAGCCATTCTTCAGGAGACAACTGAGAGATGTTGTGTTTACATGCGTACAGGCATAGAGAATCCTGTATTCTAATCATTCTTTCCAACATATAAAATGTACTGTTCCAGCGCGTACTACACTCCTGTATTACACTCAAACATTCTTGGTTGAGTTGTTCCTTTTGTATTTTATGCAGTTCAGTCTGAGCTATTTGGGAATGATTAAAATGCGTCGAAATTTTTTTGCATTTCGATAATAAGGCTTTAATTTCTTCATCACAATCTAACAATGTTCGCACACACAGTTGCAACTGATGTACAGTGCAACTGACATCAGGTATGTCGCCGAGTTTCATTGCTCGTATCATATTAGATCCCGAGTCGCGTACAAAGCAATGAATCGTCTCTTTTATGATGCCCCATTCCATCAACATACTCTTAATTTTTTCTAGAACTAGGTCTCCTGTATGTCTTCCATCAAATGTGTGGCATTTTAAAATAACTTTTAGCCTTTTAAAATCTCTATTTATGCCATGCGCTGTCAGACTCAATAAAGACACATTCGAACTTGGTTCGGTCCAAATGTCTGTTGTAAATGAGATCTTTTCAAATTGTGTGAGCAAATTCTTAATTTTTTTTGCTAATGTTTCATATAAATGACCACAAATATTTTCAGTAAAAAAATGTCTTCCCCTTAATTGATAATTCGGCACAGTAAACTGCATAAGTCGCCGAAATCCTACACCTTCCACGAAATTAAAGGGTAGATCTTGCAAAGCAATCATTTCAGAAATCAATTTGTCAATTTCCATAGATTTAGCATTAGAAGTGCACCATTTTGTATTCTTCAGCAAAGTTTCTTTTAAAGTAATTTGTTTTTTAGCATCCTGAATGGGCGTCGAAGTCGAAGGCTGTACAGTATTTTTTTTTTCAGTTTCTTTCTTTCTTAATTCTTCATATTCAGTGGCATGGGCAGACTTCAAATGACCTTTTAACGACGTTGTCGTACCTCCCTTTCTTGAATAGGTCTTCATACACAGTTTACAGTTTGCCGAATCTGAATTAACTTCAATGAAGTAGTTCCAAATAAAACTTGATTTTGGTTTCATCGTCCAACACAAAAACAGATCACTTTTATTGATAATAATTCGCAAAAATTAAAACAAATATATAACCTATGAATGAACGTGTCGTGTGCGTAACAAATTAACAACAAGTGAAAAAAATAATTGACGATAGAATGCACGTAGCGGGAGACGGGGAGATTCCCCGCGCGACATGTATGAACCTGTTCATAACAGTCGACACGGGCCGCCGCCGCCGCTATGTTATGCTTCGACCTCCGATTAAAACCTCCGATTTAAACGTATCGGAACCGAAGTCGGAACCGAAGGTGTAATAATAATCGGAAGTTCCGACTTAACGGAACCGGAGTCGAAGCTCCGTAACATCTCTGATTTAGAGTATTCAAACGTACATGAGAACTAGTGGGACAACAGTATTTTGTATGAACCACTAAAATTTCTATTTTCTTTTGTGCCACATATTTTAAGAAATTACTATAATCTAAGTCAAAAAGTGATTTACACTATCTGTCTTAAGTATAAATAACATTATTAACCGAGCAAACTAATTCCAGAGGCCCGGTATTATTTATAACATAATATTTTTTAAAGGAGACAGACAAAAAAGAGAAAAGTACACCTATTTTGAAAACGACTCAATTATCAATTTTCGTTTGGAGCCTCTTAATATAGGCAAGTACCTAATAAGAGAATATTTAACACTATAGGTAAGTAAGGTAGGTAGTACATCGTTAATACATTACATTGCATAAGTAAGCCGTTTCTTAGCTTGCCTAACAGATTATACCTACTTACTTACAATACTTAGATACCTATAACAATGTAATTGTGGGGTCTGAGCGTAAGCACAGATTAATATAATAGTTCTTGCGTAAGTAATTAAGTACCTACCTACCTTTAAGTCAATACTACTATACCTACCTCTCTATCTAGGTATTGGGCCTGAGGTACAAAGCTGAATAAGCTTCGGCCTGATTTATACCTACCTACCTATTCTGCCGCGCTAGCTAGCGATATCCGCAGTAAGTACGTTTTATATATTAATAAAAATGGCTGTCAAACCATCTTGTAGAGCTCAATACGCTGATTCTAAATATTGGTAGGTATAACAAAATTTTGACAAAAAAATATACTTAGATACCTACTAAGGATATCGCTAGCGCGGCAGTATTATGACCTAGCTAACAGGCAACGTAAATACGCAAACGAGGTAACGTAATGGCACCAATAATCGACACTTTAAGGAGATGGTGTGTTTTGTTATAAAATTTTAAATAGTTATGATATTTTTAGAAGGAAATTGACATTTCAATATGATCAAATATATCCTTGAGATATGAATGGGGTATATTTTTACTTTTAAATAAATATGTAGTAGAAAAAAAACCCGAAAAACCGTTTTTACTTCAAAATCTCCAGTAATCGACACTTGAAACTCCAAACGCCGACACCCAGTTATCGACAACTACCAGTTATCGTCACCTAGTTATCGACTATAATTCACAATGGGCACTTGCATGATCAAAGCATTGGCAAAGTGAGTGTAGATAGGATTGGAATGTTGGTTAGATAAATATGTAATGAATTAAAATGAATAGTTCAATAAGTATTTGTTTATTGTCATCTATGTTCACTCATTCTTATTTTTTTTTAATTTATTCAGCAGAGAACAAACTAAATTACAAGTACCAAAATATACTTTATCTAATTATTAATATTTTATTCATTATTATTACTTCGGTTAGTTATCAAGCAAAATGTTTGGAAAAAGCGTTAAAAATCACATAAATACCTAGTATTTAGTTATCAACTGGTCGTGTTTTTATAATAGCATTAGTAGTTTTTCGTGATATAATTTCAGCAATTCAAACAATAATAAAACGGAAAAAATTAATCAAATCTTTTTTATAACAGCATATCTTGATGCTCTTAATATGTGTTCATAATAAAACGAAGAGCATCAAAATATGCTGTAAGTAATTATTATTTTTTATTCATAATCATTATTTCGGTTGGTAACCGTATCACTTTCCTGAAAAAATATATAAGATTAGTTAACAATTAGTCGTATTCATAATTAAATAACTACCCTGTAGTGTCATAATAACCTAATAGTCTATATATACCTTGAGTGGAATTAAAGCCAGTCAAAATCAAAACAGAATGTATAACAATTAGGAACTGCAGTACTTTGCGATATTACAATTTCTTGAGAACAGAACAAAGTCTACATATTATATTAAGACCATCAAGATACACATTAAGTAAAATTTTTCTTCATAATCATTATTTTGGTTACTAACCAAATTACTTGTCTGCAAATAATATTTCACAATAACTATATATTATTACTATTTTTTTATAAAAACCAAAAAGTAAATTACTTAAATGACTTGGTTCCACGTAGAAGATAAAGGAAAAAAAATGTAGTATGGTATACGTCGACAGTCAGATGTATTGCCATAATTTGATAGCCCTTATTACCACTTTAATTGGTTATTTCCTCGATGGTCAACGGAATTATAATTTTTAGATAACGCTAATATCCATGTTTCCTAAATGTATTGTTCTGATTTTGTCAAGATAGTACTTGGCCCCATAATAGCGCATCCAATTGGAGTTTTTCCTGTGATTTTGTCGTGAAGAGTAATCCCAGGTACTGCGATACGTTTAGCAGCAGCTGCAACCTTCACAGTTCCTCACAGCCTCGAAAGCTTTTCCCATTTGGTCAGAAATGTAAATTTTTCTTGAAGGCATCTGTAAGAACCAATGATCGACATAATTTGGTTCCAATAATCGACACCGCGTCGATTACTGGTATCTCGACGTTTATCAATCTATTTCAAATACCCACCAACTCAGCAAAGGAAATAGAACCTTATTTGTATGTAAAGAGACACTTTAAAAAAATAATTGCTACCGACACTTGTCGATAATTGGAAAAAGTCACTTTGTCAGATCCAGTCCTCGACAACGGCAATAAATGCTAAAAAAATAATCTCTAAGCTTTGGATGTAGTAAAAACCGATCCTCCGATTGCTATAATAACCAGCGGAAAACACCAAATTCAAGTGAGTTTCAATACATCACGATAATAAACAAAATATTGTACTCACCTCCTTAACGATTTCTGTAAGAAATTCCGCCGTATTCACGAAAACACTCGCCGTGCTTAGTTATCCTCCGGCCATTTTAAAACGTAACGGCCGATTTCTTTCATAATGTCACTGAATGAAAGTATGAAGTGTCATCTCTACGGCACAGTATTGCCACATCAAGAAATCGGTTTACAACTCTTATTTTCTTTGATCAAAAAAAAAAGTGTCGGTAACTGGTTCTTGTCAGTCATTGGCGCCACTACGTTAGGTATTCCCATACCTACCTCGTTTGCGTGTTTATACTGCTAAATTGTCACGTTGCGTGGAGTTCAGGATTTCAGGATTTAAGTTGGAGAGTAAAATAACACTTGATAGACGGTGTTTAGTTATTTTTATTTTTGTAAATGAAGGCACCTAGAACAATCATAGGTACGTGTTAAGAGAGAAAGGTACAAATTATAGAAAAACTAAAGGATGGAAAATATAATGGATAAATTTTGAAACGGGAACAGAATACACTTAATTTAAAATATGTTTTTTTTTAAAAGTTAAATAACAAAAAGGTATAGTTCTGTAACAAGCTAAAACAGCCTCGTTACACATATACACCAAAAATACACTTAGACTTGGATAATATGCCGCCGAAGCTTGTTTAAGCTTTTAGGTAAACTCACGTCTGTTTCAACTCTCCGTCTCCCCTACACACCCATTTCAATTTTCCAGGATATAAACTATCCTATGTCCTTCCCGGGGACTTAAGCTACTCTGTAAGTACTCTGTAAGTAATAGGGATAATAAATTTTGTGTCTGTGCTGTCATCCGTTGAGGAGGTCTCTCATTAGGAGCCAAATAACGTTGAGCGTAGCAGCCATGTCATGGTTATACTTAGAATATGTTACCATAATAGTAAAACGCGTAGGTATACAAAATTTCATGTCTGTGCTGCGCACTAATGAGGAGTTCCCTAGTCCGGACTCCACCCTGAGTACAGCATCCTTGTCGTAGTAAATCTTGTAAAACTGGCTTTCATCATAAAATGCGAACACAAAATTTCATGTATGTGCTGTTAACTGTTGAAGAGTTCCATTACCTGCTTCTGGCTCCATCATCAGACCCTAAATATGATAATAGTGTTCTAAATAGGTATAGAACCAGAAACCTTTTCAAGGCGAATCAAACGATTGCGTCGTTTTTTACAGTTCCAATGGCCATCATCCGGCTCCATCATTAGATCAGCTCCATGTCATGATAATAATGCATGGTCATCCAACTTACATGTCCATGCCAAATTTCGAGTCAATCAGACCACTGGAAGTGGGTCAAATTTAACTCGCAAGATTTGACCCAAACAAATTAGTAATTTAAATATAGGTAGGTACCTACTAATACTAAAACCCAAGCCAAGCTAAATAAAACCGGTAAAACCGTTAAAAATGGCGCTATCTTGCCCTTGAGATCATGACGCGATACTGTTCAAAATAATTGCTTACAAACCTAAACCTAACATTAATAATTATAAAACTCAAAAAGGCCAGCTGGTAACTTTCCACAAAATGTTGCAAGTCAAAAATATTGTGCAAAATTTGGTGTTTATGCGGGAGTTATCGAGGTGATTCACTTGTACAACTCAACCTTATAATAATGCAATTAAAGCTTAAATTTGTTTGTAAAATTATTCCACCCATAATGTTGCAAGACTCAAAAAGACATCTATTGGCGGTAAAGTGCGAACCGCTCGTGAAATTATATTGCCAGGTGTTCGGTTTATTACCGAACTTTTCGATAATTCAAGATTTTTCAAATCCTGTGTTCGGTATTCGGTATGCCAAAAATACCGAAGTATGCGTGGTTCGGTATCCTACTAATATTATAAAGGCGAAAGTTTGTGAGGATGGATGGATGGATGAATGTGACGATGGGAGTGTTTATGTTTGTTTCTTCTTCACGCTGAAACGACTGTACGGATTTATATAAAATTTGGAACAAAGATAGCTGGTCCAGCTGGCCTAGATTAACACATAGGCTACTTTTTATTCCGAAAATTGCGTAGTTCCCGCGGGTCAGCGGTCAAGTTTCGTAGCTGCCTAGAGTCGTAACGTAAATAATTATTGCATAGTATAACAAAACTTCTTGATCGTTTGCAGTTCTCAGAGACGTCAGTTAATATTTTGCCTTCCCTATCGTATAAAAAATAATAATTTCATGCATTTCCATTTGTATAATAAGTTAATTAATATTACTATTGCTTAGTTTCATTAATTTTATACTATAAAACACGGATTACATAAAAAAAAAACTAAAAAAATATAAAAACTTTTACTACAAAGTACTAGTGTGTGTGTTGGCGCCTGGTTGTCTTTGCCTTAGACGAAGATTTTACTTTGTGCACTAGAGCATTACTAAATAACTAAAACTAGGCAATAGTAATACAAATAAGTTATTTATTTGCAATTTTTGCTGTGTAATCTAAGTGAAAATCAGTCTGTAACACGTTCATAAAAAACATTTTACACAACTACTAATTATCCACCCTCGCCTGCGCCTATCGGGTGCATAGAATGAACGTCTCTTGTAGATTTTAAGCACTTGTTGTAAATTCTACGCTTGTTCATTAATACACCGGTTTTTATTAATACTGACAGAACAGTTTAACAGCCACATGTATGAAGATAAGAAAAGTAAGAAAAGTAAGTGCATTGTGTAGTTGTTGGTAAGTATTAATACAACAAATAAATATTTTAATACTAGCTGTTGCCCGCGGCTTCGCACGCGTTAACCATGACCATTTCAAAGAAGCAAGCAATCAAGCAAGCGAGCAGGCGAACCTGCAAGCTTTCAAGCAAGCATGCAAGCATGTAAGTATGCAAGCAGGCATGCAAGCGGGCATTCAAGCAGGCATGCAAGCGGACATGCAAGCAGCATGCAAGCGGGCATGCAAGCAGGCATGCAAGCAGTCATGCAAGAAGGCATGCAAGCAAGCATGCAATCAAGCATGCAAAGCAAGGACTCAAGGAAGAATGCAAGCAAGCCCCCGCATTACCCCGCTGCCATAAAACAAACCTGTAAACATAGGCAAATACACAACACAAGCAGGAATGCATGCAAGCATGCAAGCATGCAAGCAAACATGTAAGCCAGCATGCAAGCAAGCATGCCAGCAAGCATGAGCTACTTACTGCCTTTCTCCTATTTCAGGAACTAACGAAACTCGTTTAAAGTTTATACAATTGCTATGGTATCCCATAGGAACAGTGCATTTTTCCGGTATAAAAATTAACCTATGTCGTTCTTTACTCTAAACTTACCACTTTGCAAAAAATCATCAGTAAAAACAAAACAAACATCCCTCGGGAACCGTTCATTTTTTCGGGATAAAATGTAGCCTATGTGCTATTCCAGACCTTTCTCTATCTATACTTTCGCATTTATTTTTATAATATATAGCTATTGCCCGCACTCCGTCTGCGCAGAATCGCTATCCCGCGGGAACTGCAATTTTCCGGGATAAAAACTATCCTATGTTCTTCCCCGGGACTCGAACCATCTGTATACCAAATTTCAACTAAATCGGTTCAGCGGTTTAAGCGTGAAAAGGTAACAGACAGACAGACAGACAGAGTTACTTTCGCATTTATATTATTATATATATATATATATATATAATATATATAATATTATATATATATATATATATATATATATATAATATATATAATATTATATATATATATATATATATATATATATATATATATATATAGTATAGTATATAGTATGGATTCAGCATAACTTAACCCTGACACATTGCTTAAACTAAACAGGTTGGTAGCTTTGGTGTATGTTTCTAAGACTATTGCATGAAATTACTGACGATGTTTATGACTACAATATCAACTTTTAGTGTCTACTGATTATTCCTGAATCTACGGTTTTTTTTAAATTTCTACTGCTTCTTTTAGAATTATTCTGGCAACACTGTACCTATTCGAAGCGCAGGCACAGGCAGGCGCCATTATTAAAGTATCCGCTGCAAAGTTTGTGCGCCATTCGGCTTAGTACGATACGAGTCAGTAGAAAAATGGAAAACCAGGACATTTCCCTACTATTGCGTAACTGGGGCTATGAAGAAAGCATTATTGACAAATTTAAAGGTTAGTAACATTCTTAATGTAAGTATGTAGGGCAAGTGAGGTTCTTAACAAGTTCACAGTCCTGAAGCATTGTAACCTACAGCCTTCTTTCGACATGTCCCCATAGTATTATTAGTGACATTAAACGTTCATAAAGTCATGAAACACATAGTGAAACCACACATGAGACGAGGCACTTGTGAGCGGACTGTGAACCTGTTCAATTTTATAGGTACCTACTACTCGTACCTTATTCATTCACACCATGAATAGCTTAAGTGTCTGATAAGATAAGGAACCTTGGCCTACGCCTATAATGGGCCTGCTTGAGACGTGATTATGCGTTAGTATGAGCACTAAGTAATAAATTTCATTCATGGGATTCATTTTTCCTAATTAGTTTCCAATTTCGAATATGGAAAACGAACATGTGCGGCCAACCAAATATGGAAAATGCATCAGTACACAATGGTATTTAGAGTACTTGTCGCGACGAACGCGAACCTCACGTAAAACCGGTAAGTAAATGACTTAAACAGCGTTAGTTTATTCGCCGGGCAACATTGATGTTCGGTTAATTTTGAGATGTAGCAAGAAATAAAAAGAGAATTGTTTTGGCGGGTGATATAGCTGGTGAGGACAACGTGGTCGCGCAGGAAAAAGGAGAACGAAAAGGGAGGAGAAATAGAAGTAAGTTAAGAAAAGGAAGACAAGATCGCTGGGGAACTCAGTAAGTATCTTATATGTTTTATTGTGATGTTTAAGAGTTGAGAGATGAAGGAATTGGTAACTAAGAAAGAATCAGCCAAGGATAGAAGAGAATGGTTTTGAGCGGACTGGGTCGGGCTATAAGGGGAGTTGTGGAGGCCCGCGGCGGTAAAAGAATTACCGCCAACAAGAAACGAGAATAGAAAGAGTATAAAGTTAGAATTGTGATCAGAACGAGAACCTAGAAGTCACTTCACCTCTCACTCATATGTGTGTACTCATTGATATATTTCAGATAAGATTCATTACGTTTAGATGTCTTGTCGTTATGTCTTTGTTAATACTCAGGCAAGACGTGGGTTTGTGTTGTGTGATACAAACCTATAATCTTGTTAGGAATATATATATATATATGTGTGTGTAAAGACGTGGCGACAAAATGGTGGAGATGCTGTACAAAGAGTTTTGTTAAATGTACAGAAAGCGAAGCAAAGAAAAACATTTTTTTTCGTTTGGCTTGGGAGGCTCCCAAGGTAGAACGGTGGAGACCAAGAAACTCACAGAACGGTGGAGACCAAGAAACTCACAGAACGGTGGAGACCAAGAAACTCACAGAACGGTGGAGACCAAGAAACTCACAGAACGGTGGAGACCAAGAAACTCGCAGAACGGTGGAGACCAAGAAACTCACAGAACGGTGGAGACCAAGAAACTCACAGAACTGTGGAGACCAAGAAACTCACAGAACGGTGGAGACCAAGAAACTCACGAAAAGGTGGAGACCCAGAAACTCACAGAATCATAGAAAACCCTTAGCCTAGGAATCCTAGTTTGGGCTCAGAAAAATAAATGAATAGATAAAAATAAAATAAAATAAAAAAGTAATTCCCTTTTTTTTACAGGTGTAGACGAGTTAATATCTTTTTGTTAATTAACAAACAAAGAAGGCCATTAATTGGTTTAGGATGGGTGTAAAGATAAGGACGAATTTCATAAAAAATTTAGTTACCCTCGTTTCAGGAAAGATATTGTATACCTTCGTACTTAATGATTTTCCCGTTTTTGTTTTATTTATTGTTGTTTTTTTATTTAGTTTTTTGTCAATTTGTCACCTCGTTAAATTCAAAAACGTTAATTTTAATTTTAAATTTTAATTCGCACCTGGCAGGACTGTAGGAGTAATAAGTCAGGGTGTCGGCTGAAAACCAGCGCTGCGGGCGTCGCCCTCGGGGCCGGCACCAGCAGCTTATGCTGACGCCGACACCTTTTGTCACAATACCGTTCGAGTATGCTTACCTAATTTGTTTTTTGTAATACTTTTTTTGTGGCAATAAATTGTTTTTTCTTTCTTTCTTTCTTTCTTTCAAAGATGGTCGCTTGGCGCTAGTGTCGCAGTAGTAACGGAGAGTGTAAAGGGAGGCTTAAATCTGTGCAAGGTTAGCCGGCAGAGAAAAATGCCTCTTGGTTGTTAGGTTGGCAGCGGTGCGTCAGTGGCTGTCAGTTTGTTCTCATTGCGATATATTTTTTAAAGCGCAAACGAGAATGTGTCTTATTGGTCAATTTATAAAATGAGGTTGTTACGGATTGGTCATATAAATTATAAGTAAGAGGTACAACAGGTTGTTGTAATCAAGAACGTATTTAGGCGCGTATCCGGCAAAAACATAACCGAAGCGTTGTTTTGAGATGTGATATGTGCTACGGCAAATTACTTGTTGTGAAAGAAGATAAATAAAGGGATCGTACCTCAAGAAAAAGGAGGAATTAAGTAATAGGAGTGCTGTATGGTGGATTAAGTGTAGGGACAAACCCCCAACACTGAGAACAGAATACGAAACTAAAGAATCTAGGTGAGTTTTGTATGATAAGCTTTCGCCATACAAGGCTAGTAAGGGAGTGATAAGGACACCTGTGGACCAAGAAAATTGAATAGTACATTGTTGTACGAACTACTAGAATAAATGAATGGTCCCTAAAGGATTTCGTCAAGGATCTACTCGTGTTTAGCCTAAAGTCCAACCGTATAGTAGGGATGATAGTTGGAAATTATTTATTTTTCAGTTTGCGTCAACATGGATGAAGCAATGGGGGTTCGAATTGAGCTTATAAGCGTACGACTTCAAGGGCTCCTACAACAGACCGAGGCCGTGACGACGATCTCTGAGGAAGAACTTAGTAGACATATCCAGTTGGTGAAAACATGTAACGAGAGTTTAACAAAAGAAATACACTTTTATATGGAGAAGGCCAGGTAGGTGACTTCAGATGTTAGACATAGGATTGAGAAGTTAGTAATAAATACTTTCGTATGGTATGTGAAAGAGGTATTTTAAATTTACAGCCAAATCTCACATGAGAAACTGAAGCTGTGGACAGAAACACAATTCAAGGCTGAAGAATGGATAGCAGAGATGACGAAAGCCTTGTTGGAAGTCAGAACGCCTCAAATACCACCTCTGAATGCAAACAGCTGCGCAGCAAAGTTACCGAAGCTTGGGTTACCCAAATTTAAAGGCCAGGTACTGCGATGGTCAGAGTTTTGGGATCGCTTCACCGCCAACATAGATCAGAAATCCATTTCAGATGCAGATAAAATGGCGTACCTCATGAGTTGCCTGGAGGATGAAGCCCTTCAAGCAGTTGAAGGGTTAAGTATTACAAACCCCAACTATGGAGTGGCGTGTGGCATCCTGATGGATCGATATGGGGACAGGAACAAGGTGATAGACGCTCACTACGAGGCAATCACCAACCTACCACGATCTGGTGATAATGCGGCAGGATGTAGAGCCACGTTCAACCAACTGGAACGGCACATCCGCGTGTTACAAGCGTTGGGTGAAACTGTGAGTGGAAACCATCTGCGTTCTGCTATTCTAGCCAAGTTCCCGGAAAAAATAGTCTATGAATTGCACCTGTTGTCTAGCGCGAGTACCATAGACACAATAAGAAGTGGACTTGGGAAAATAATAGGCGCAATGGAGATGGCCAAAGGAGATCCCAACGTCAGTACATCTGTACCCACTGCTCCTAAGGAGATGTCTACAGAAGTGCTACACATTGCTAGCACCCACCCAAGAAACAATAGATATAGGCCTGACCACCGAAAGGCGAAGTCAAGTCAGAACTCGGCACCCAAGAATGAGGGCGGATTAAAACGGAAATTGGTCCAGAAAAGGGAAATGGTACCGCAGACCAGCAAGAGACCGAGGATGGCCTGTATATTTTGTAAGGGAGCTCACTACAATGCTGAGTGCACTGTGGTGAAGAGAGTAGATGACCGTAAGAAGAGACTAGGAAAGAAGTGCTATCTCTGTTTCAAGGAAGGTCATAGGTCGTCTACGTGTAACTATAGCAAATCGTGTTACTACTGCAAAGGGAAACACAATCAAGCCCTGTGCACACAAAATGAACAAGGTATGTTACCTTGGTCGTTTGGCTTACTCTCTGAAAATAAGAATACCGGTCTATTGAATAACTCTCAATCTTATCTACAGACAGCAGTGGCGGAGGTGGGACAGCTGAACTCAAACAAAACTAAGAGTTGCAGAATTTTGCTGGATACGGGGAGCCAGCGGAGTTATATTACAAAGGAATTTGCCAGAGAACTTCGACTAGCCCCGGATCAAGAAGATTTATTGTTGATTTTTGTGTTTGGTGCTGATAAACCGTTGGAAATCACGAGTCCGTCTGCTGACATAAACATCAGAACCAGAAGAGGAGTCGTAAGAAGCATTCGGGTGAACATGGTACCCTATATAACGAACAGAATACCGCCTCCAATGGCAGTAGAAGGTGTGGATGTCATGGCAGATGATGGTTCCAACGGTGATCACATACAGATTTTAATAGGAAGTGATTACTACTTTTCATTTCTGAAGAATGATATAAGATTATTACAGAAGAATTTATTCCTTATCAACACCGAGTTTGGATGGACGATTGCAGGAAAAATCGTAGAAAAGGAAAATAAGGAAAATATTTTATCAATAGTTACATATTGTCAGTGTCAAAATTCTGATTCATCATACTTTGCAAAACCTGATCTGCCTCTTCGGGAACCAGATGTTAGATTCCTATGGGCCCTCGAAAGCATAGGTATCACGGACTCTCCGAAGATAACTAGAGAGGAAGAAGCGATCAAACACTTCAACGAAACAGTCAAGTATGAGGATAACAGGTACCAGGTGAAATGGCCATGGATAGCTTACCCACCGGATCTGCCCACTAACTACGGCCTTGCCTGTGGTAGGCTGTCAAGTCTAATTCGGAGACTCTCAGAGGACGCCATGAAGGAATATGACAGTATTCTGAAGGAACAACTGGCCGCAGGTATGATAGAGGTGATAGACGCCGCAGAAGTAAATCAAGCTACTCGGCCAGTTCATTACCTTCCACATCACATCGTCATCCAACAAGGAAAAAGAGGGCGTATTGTGTTTGACGCATCAGCCAAGGTCAAGGGCAATAAAAGCCTTAATGAGTGCATGTACAGAGGCCCATTGATGCTCGAGGACTTAACTGCACTTCTCATAAAATTTAGGATTCATAAGATAGGAATTACAGCGGATATCGAGAAAGCCTTTCTTCAGGTAGGACTCCAACAGGAGGACAGAGACGTAACCAGGTTCCTGTGGTTAAAGGATACAAAACTGAAAATGACGGAGGAAAACATTGTCCATTTTCGCTTTCGCCGTGTTGGATTTGGCATTATTTCGTCTCCGTTTCTGTTAACGGCAACGATTCGGCATCATCTGTCGAAGGGTGACCAGAACCACATGAAAGAAATCGCAGAAAGGATGTACGTGGATAATCTGGTCACAGGATCAGACACGGTGGATGAGGCTCGTGAGCTTATCAAGAAAACTAGAACGGTATTCAACGAGTTGTCAATGAACTTGAGAGAGTGGACATCAAATAGCAGACAACTGATAAAGAATGTACCAAGACAGTTCAGAACTAAGGATGCAGAATCTACAAAGGTGCTAGGGCTGACCTGGCATCTAGAAAAGGATATTCTCAAGCTTCGAGTCAAGGACACATTGTTGAGCAAAAATCGAGACAGTATAGCCAAGTCGAAACGAGGACTCCTCAGAGCACTTGCCTCATTGTATGATCCATGTGGTTTTGCAGCGCCTCTAGTCGTGCCGGCAAAGGTCTTAGTACAACAAATGTGGAAAAGAAAGATGAAATGGGAAACTCCATTACCAGAAGACTTAGAAGAAGATTGGGATAAAGCCCTGGCGGCCTTAAACGATGCGAGAGAAATCGAAGTTCCGAGATATATCGGCCAAACCACGAAAGAAGAGACAGAATGTGAGCTCCACTGCTTTACGGATGCCTCGCAGCGAGCATTTGCGGCTGTAGTATATCTTCGGCTATGGAATAGGAAGGAAAACAGCGCTAAAGTAGTGTTCATAATGGCCAAATCGCGAGTCACGCCAATCGCCCAGGACGAACAGCTCAAGATACCAAAGTTAGAACTACTTGGATTTGTCATTGGAAAGCGTCTTCTAACGTACGTAAAAGACAGTTTAGGATTGGAACTGAAACGGATCTGCCTCTGGTCTGATAGTGAAATTGTTCTATACTGGATGAAATCTGAGAAGTTGCTACCTCCATTTGTGTGCAGGCGAATAGACGAAATCAAGCAGAACAAAGAGATAGAGGCTCGATACGTTAGCACAGAATCGAATCCGGCTGACCTGGCAACCCGACCGGAGTTGTGGCACATGAAAAAGGAACTCTGGTACAATGGACCACAATTTCTCTTGTATGGGGAGGAGGGCTGGCCGAAGTTGCAAGAACATGATCAGTCAGCTCTGTTCACAGGCCTATACCCGGAGTTGAGCCACACAGAGACGGATTCTCCAGCCGAAGAACCTATCCTACATACAGAAGAAGGACACATAGAGGTAGATGTAAACAGAGAAGAAGATATGGAGATAGATGCAGGAGGACCGGGTGATCAGGAGATTACGGAAGATAAGGATGTTGCAGACATAAAAGAACTGCAAAGGACATACTTCCCCCAGGAAGTTCTAGGAAAGGAAACCAGTTTATTCAGGAACTTGGGACTATTCATAGATATGGACGGAGTTTTGAGAAGTAAAGGTCGCATGTTAAATACGATCTGTTCATACGATACTAAACACCCGATCCTTATACCGAGGGATTCCGAGTTTACAGACAAACTGATACAAGACACTCATGAGAAACACTACCATGCCGGACCGCCACATACCTTAAGTATTATCCGGCAGAAGTACTGGATACCCCAGGGGAGAGCTAAAGTTCAGAGGATTTTGAAGAAGTGTCCACAGTGTATTAAGCACGGAGGAGGTCCTTTCAAACTTCCTCCCACACCAGCGCTACCTACAGAACGCGCAAACTATAGTGCTCCATTTACCTATACAGGAATAGACTATTTTGGGCCGGTGTTTATAAATGAGAACGGAGAGACAAAGAAGAGATGGATATGCTTATATACGTGTTTGGCGGTACGTGCGGTACATATGGAAATAGTGCAGGATCTCACCGCAGACGAATGCTTACTTGCTATGAGAAGATTTATAGCATCACGAGGACGGCCAGAACTCATCGTCTCCGATAACGCTTCGCAGTTTAAATTAAGTGCAGAGCTGTTTTCGGACACATACTTTGGGAATGATAGAATAAGATGGAAATTCATTCCCCAGCTTAGCCCGTGGCATGGAGGATTTTACGAGAGACTAATAGGCCTGGTGAAGAACTGCATGAAAAGAACCTTAGAAAAACGACTGTTAAATGGTACCCAGCTAGGTACGGTCATCAAAGAGATCGAGGCGGTGGCTAACTCGCGTCCGTTGACTTGTGTCGGCTCTGATATAGAATACGTGTTGAGACCAACGGACTTCCTGACCTACGGAAAATGCATATCCATCGAGCCTTCGATACAAAATCAACATCCGGGAGGTTCGGTGACGAAGAAAGATCTCGTGGAAGGATGGAGAAAGGGCCAATTGTTATTGGAGGAATTTAAAAGAATGTTCCTGAACCAGTACCTTTGCAGCCTTCGGGAAAGATATCGGCATTCACACAAGGAACCCCGAGTCAAGAGTAACCGAAGCCCATGCATAGGGGATATAGTCCAAATTAAAGGGGACTCCAAGAATAGAGAGAACTGGAAAGTAGGAAAAATCACAAGCCTGGAACAAGGAGCAGATGGAGAATGCAGGGTGGCAAAAGTGAGCGTAAAGGGAAGGGAGTTTATACGCTCTGTAGGCCATTTATACCCTCTGGAAGTAGAAGAGGATAAGGAAAGTCGGAGGCCGACCGAAGCAGTCCCACCAGGCGCAAATACAGACCATATAGGACCTGTGAGTCCGGCCCCGGCTGAAGAAGTCATGGATTTAATGGAAGAAGGGGTGGTAGGTAATGAGGCAGAAGAGAATAGTGGAGTAGAAGAGCAAGACAGAGAAATAGTAGAGAATATAGAGGAAATTGGGGGAGTAAGAACCAGGAGAGTGGCGGCTCTTAGGGCAAGAGAAAAGATTGCCTTATGGACTAGCCAGCTGGCAGCAGTTTTGTAAAGATCGCTCGGCCGTCGGGAGTGTCGCGACGAACGCGAACCTCACGTAAAACCGGTAAGTAAATGACTTAAACAGCGTTAGTTTATTCGCCGGGCAACATTGATGTTCGGTTAATTTTGAGATGTAGCAAGAAATAAAAAGAGAATTGTTTTGGCGGGTGATATAGCTGGTGAGGACAACGTGGTCGCGCAGGAAAAAGGAGAACGAAAAGGGAGGAGAAATAGAAGTAAGTTAAGAAAAGGAAGACAAGATCGCTGGGGAACTCAGTAAGTATCTTATATGTTTTATTGTGATGTTTAAGAGTTGAGAGATGAAGGAATTGGTAACTAAGAAAGAATCAGCCAAGGATAGAAGAGAATGGTTTTGAGCGGACTGGGTCGGGCTATAAGGGGAGTTGTGGAGGCCCGCGGCGGTAAAAGAATTACCGCCAACAAGAAACGAGAATAGAAAGAGTATAAAGTTAGAATTGTGATCAGAACGAGAACCTAGAAGTCACTTCACCTCTCACTCATATGTGTGTACTCATTGATATATTTCAGATAAGATTCATTACGTTTAGATGTCTTGTCGTTATGTCTTTGTTAATACTCAGGCAAGACGTGGGTTTGTGTTGTGTGATACAAACCTATAATCTTGTTAGGAATATATATATATATATGTGTGTAAAGACGTGGCGACAGTACTGAGGTATTATAATTATTGGTGTCATTATTTTTTTTTTCTATATGAGGGAATTGAATTTGGTCATTTGAATTTGAATGTCATAACGGAGTATTCACTTGAGAAACTCTTCCCGAAGATCGGGGAGAGACTAACATTCATGGAAAAATTGAAGACTGCAAAGCCAGGTAAGGCTTGACACTCGTATAAACAGATAATATAAGCTTGTCTGGTGTTGGGTGTGCTTTCTTAATTTTTGTCATAAATTCCATTTAAATAATTATATTAAAAGTTAAGTACTTACTTGGTTTGGAAGGTTAACGGAAGACTCCCTTCTTAGGGATAAGTTCGCCTTTGGACATCTTATTTGCCCTGTAATCTGTAGATTTGTGTTTTATGTAGGTATAGCGACCCGCCCCGGCGTCGCACGGGTGCACCCAAGTAACAAAGTTCTCCTATAGTGCACAGTTTACAGGCTTACAGCACTAGTACCTTTCTCTTAGTGATTCCAGGTTTTACTACCAAGCTTATAACAGGTTACACGAAGTTCGTTTGGGCTTATAGTACATCTGTTCTTATAAATTGACTTATAGTCGTGTATAGAATGAAATTATAGGCGCAGTAAAGGCTAAGATCGTCTGTAAAAGTGTTGCAAAGGTGTAAATACACTTGAGAAAACTTGATCTAGTACGGCGGTTCTTAACCTCAGGTCGCGACCCAAATTTGGGTCGCGGGCGGTTTTGGGATGGGTCGCGAGTACGGTTCCACACTCTCCTGGAATCTCCCGGCTCCCGGAAGGAGTTTTAAATAATCGAAATTCTCCCGAAATTTTGGGCAGAATTATCTGGGAAACCTATTCTGAGCAATGAAGCTGAAAAGGCTCTGCTACCATTTCCAACCACTTATTTATGCGAAGCAGGATTTTCGTGCCTTGCTGTCTTAAAAAGCAAGTACAGAAATAGACTGGATCCTCAGCATGACATGCGGTGTGCACTTTCCATAAACATAAATCCACGTATAAATCTGCTTTGCTCAAAAGTACAACATCAGGGTAGTCACTAATTAA
Organism: Pandemis corylana; assembly: GCA_949127965.1. Lineage (NCBI taxonomy): Eukaryota > Metazoa > Arthropoda > Insecta > Lepidoptera > Tortricidae > Pandemis > Pandemis corylana. Next base: position 6,804,076 of record OX421871.1, read on the forward strand.
AATTAGTGATAACACTCAGGTTATATATTTTTTTTATGTTTTGTTAATTTGTTGTTGAAAATTTATATAAAAACCTTTTTCTACTATAAATGCCTATGTACGCTTGTTCAATTGAGATATAAATAAAGAAACAATTACATATTATTAATGTTTTTTTAAATATTTATAATGATATCAATTTTAGCAAACAAGGGGCTTTTTGTTAGACCTATTATTAAAAAAATTTGGGTCGCGGACTTCAAAAATATTTATAATTTGGGTCGCCAGCCAAAAAGGTTAAGAACCGCTGATCTAGTAAGTTACACTTATAATCGCCTACAAGAAGTAATTATAAATCCGCAATAAGTGTGATACGCCAGTTATAGTAAATTATAGAACTAAATGCACTTAGAACCATTTGCACTTATTACTTGACCTTATAGGGATGTACAAGTCAATTTTATGTTCCAATTATAAGTGAATTAGTTCTACAGTGGTTTCTTCTAAGAGTAAGTGTACTTGGTATTATTGTGGACTCTCGAATGCTGTTATAGTCTTAATTCCTTTATAACGGTTTCTTGTAAAACTATTAGTGTCCAAAGATACCTTCGTGAAGTTAATTTTAAGAAGACAATTGCTTTTAATATTTATCGCATCTTCACGGCCATTTTGAGTCATTGTGTTTTTATTAATCATAACAACAAAAATGGATATAAACAAATGGAAGCGGTTAAAAAAAAGCGGTGCATATAAAAGGAAAGTGCAGAAAACATATCAACAAATGATAAGTATTCCGAGTACTATATTTACATCGAGCCAAGAACGATCCGTAGAAGTTGGCGAGGGTTCTGTACAAAACGAGGTTTTACCCACAACACGTGATTTAGACTCGGACGATGACGAGGAATATATTTGTGACGACTCTGATTCAGTGCAGGAAGATGAAAGTGACAGCTTTTCAACATACGAGGAAAATAATATACTGCGTAATACCCTTAATAAATGGGCTGTAGAATACAACATTCCACATGTGGCGTTAAACTCATTGTTAAAAATTTTAAATAAAAAGTTGAAAAATATCCTCCCTAATGATGCACGAACTCTTCTGCAAACAAATAAAGCAAATGTGGATATTATTTCTTCAGCTCCAGGGGAATATTGGCATAATGGCCTGAAAAAATGTTTAAAAAATATTTATGAAGAGCTCACCGACCCACCTGATGAAATTTCTTTAAAAATAAACATTGATGGCCTTCCGGTGTTTAAAAGTTCTAAGTACCAGTTTTGGCCCATTTTATGTTCAGTATCTGAAATTCCACTGCCGCCTTTTGTAGTAGGTAAGTACCTTTTGAGTCAGCTTCGTAGACAAAACGATGAAAATTTCAGATGACAATGTTTGCTTTTTTCATCAGGTATCTACGCTGGTGATGGAAAGCCTCAAGATCTTGACACTTTTTTGGGACCTTTTGTAACAGAAATGCAGCAACTACAGGAGGGACTTAAAATAACAGACAAATCACGAAGAGAAAAAATAATACATGCCAAATTACGAGCATTCATTTGCGATTCACCTGCAAGAGCTATGATAAAAGGTTCTTATTTCACTAAGTATAGAAACATATGTTACAGCCAGCTAATTAACTAATTCAGCTAATTAAAAACAAGACAATTGTTTCAGGTGTCGCGAATTTTAATGGTAAACACGGATGCCTTAAATGCACGGTGGTCGGGGAATACTCTCACAAATCAAATACTGTGACATTTCCCCAATTTAATTGTACCAAAAGAAATGACCAAGACTTTCGTGAAAAGAAATACGGACAACACCACAAATTTGACTCGCCGTTACTCAAACTCAAAATTGATATGATTGAAGATTTTCCGGTGTCAGATTCACTGCATCTCATTGACCTGGGGCTTATGAAAAGATTACTAATAGGGTGGCGTGATGGCAATTTTGGTATTTATCTAACTAAATGGAGTGCTAGAGAAATAGAGAAGGTTGACCATTTCTTAAATAATTGTGAAATTCCTACAGAAATACATCGATCAGTTAGATCACTGGACGTTTTAAAACACTGGAAAGGTTCAGAGTTTCGTACTTTTCTTTACTACCTTAGCTTGGTGATTCTTAAGGAGGTCTTAAAAGAAGAAGCTTATAGACATTTTATGCACTTCTTTTGTGCTATCACAATCTGTTCTAATGAAAAACATTTTAAATTCCTACGGATTGCTGAAGAAATGTTAGCACATTTTACAGAACAGTTTAAAAAAATATACGGTAAAGATTATGTCACAAGTAACGTTCACAACATCTCACATTTAGTCGACGAGGTTAAAAAATTCGGGTCTCTCCAAAATTTTAATGCCTACGAATTTGAAAATAAACTTCAACATTTGAAGCGTATGGTAAGACATGGAAAAATGCCATTACGTCAAATTGCAAGGAGAACCATTGAAAGGGATTTAGTTGAGATAAAAAGTCTTACAACAGAGAACAACAAATGCCCAATAATAAAGAAAAGCAAACGCGGTAACAATGTTTTATGTTTAAGTGCATTTATATTATCAAAAAAGAAACAAGACAAATGGTTTCTCACTAGTGATGATCACGTGGTTGAATTCATAACAGCTTATGTAAAAAAAAATAGTCAGACCCAGGAGCAAGATATAGAAATACGTGGTTATGTTGTGCAACAAACTCAAGATGCATTTGAAAATCCACTAAAATCTTCCTTTTTGAACATTTATCAGTGTGATTATGATGAATTCCTACGCAATAGAGAGGCTGATATCTTCAAAATTTCAATTATTAAGTGTAAAATGGTGAGTATTTTGTATGGTAGGAAAATGTTTTTCATACCTTTGTTACATACTCTGTAAGTGAACATAATAAAAGTCTGGAATAAAGAAAATTAAAGTTTTATTATGTCGTTAACTACTCTTTTTCTTAATTAATACAATAATCATAAAGCGAGACCAAATTCAGTCTTAAAAGGTTTCATTAATGAGGTAATCACGTTTCTTTCCTTAAGTACTTAAGTATATACTGTTGAGAAACAGTAACAATCTTTATCACAATAATTACAAGTCTTTTAGTATCTTGTGTATCAATATGGACGTTTTTTACCAATATGGGCGATTGGCGCATAATTAAATATTGCAATCACTTTAGTCCGCATCTATGTTGATCACTACTAACGGCAATTTACATTTTTCAAAATAACAACTTAAATTGCCGGTAATAACGATCGACATACATTCAGAAAGTAATTCCAAAGCTTAGTTATGCGCCAATCACCCATATTCGTGAAAAATATGGAAAGCGAACCACCACCTTAGGGGCGATCCATAAAGTACGTCACGCTTTAGGGGGGGGTCGAGTGATTTGTGAACGCGAACAAAATTTTGCCTATTTTCATAGTACCTACAATGTGTGACATGGGGGGAGGGGGGGTCTTAAATGTCCAAAATTGGTGTGACGTACTTTATGGATGTCCCCTAATTTCACGAAATAATCTATAGCTGTAGGTTAACAAAAAATAAGATGTAAGTTCAAGATTACAAAATTCTGTGCTAAAAAAATAATCAACAAAACTCACAATACAAATAAATTAAATAATAATAATGATGTGTTCTACAAAACTATGGTAAGAACAGCATTTGGCACTACCTAGGTCGGGCGTCCTACATAAAACTTTTTTGTGTAAAGTCCAATAGTAGAAAGGCCTGTATCTCGGAAATGTGACACCACTTTTTAGTTTCGGTTTGTATTGAAGCGAACTATCGATTTATGGAAGTTCCATTAATAACTGCGACATTTCACAAATAAAGTTGTAGGTGAGACGCAACCCCTCGAGCTCCACACAAAAATCTGCAAACCCTTTTCGAAGGTTTTGTTCCAACAAGCAGATGATAGTATTCATCAAATACGCACAAACAGCTTTTACTATTGGTTCAGTGGACAGCTTATCAGCAAAATTACAAAATGACCCGTAACGGAGAGTGCTAGCATGTAAAGGTTGATGTGCTGTCCACTGTACTACTTGTGTACATTTTACTTGTTTGCTTTTTAGTTTTAGGTATCCTAGAATACAAAATTTTGTTTTATAGGTACCTACATCAAAAATCACGTTTTTCACGTTTATTTTACTTAAAAGGTGCTCTTTTATTCAACCTACAAGCTATTTTAAAATAAACGTCGAAAATAAAATAAAAAGTATGAAAAAACTTAACCACTTTTTTTTAGTATCACCATCAATAATTATTCCCACCTAATCTAGGATTATTCAAAAATCAGTAACAAAAAATAAATCGGGGTATCAAATGCAGATACTTATGTTCTAAAGGTTCAGCGTAGTATATGAAATGAAAAAATTAACTACGTACTACGAGTACGTACACATTAACTTCTCCTAATTATTTTGATAGTGAATCAAGAATCTTAACACTGTTTTGGCCAGATCTCTCTTCATTATTTTGATCGGGAGTCTCGACGCTGTTTTGATCGGAGCCCTCTCCGTTAACATTCTCAATAATAATTGGCACATCTATTGGAAGAGTTTTTGCTGTCGCTTTTTTCTTTGCTACTCTGACTTTTGGAGCCGACATTCTCTGATTGCTTTCGCTGCGCTTATGAGCATTTTTCAAAATAGTTTTAAAAATTTTATCGCAGTCCAATTTTGTAAAACTTTCATCTGTTGCATGGATAATATCAAAAAAAAGAGAAACCGTTCTAGTAAACGCTTTAAAACATATTTTTACTGGTTCTTTCTTTGAAAAGCCAGTCCACGTACATTGCTTTAGAAAATTTCTTTCAAACAAAGAATCGACCAAGTGGTAGGCATTAACGCCTCCTTTGCCCAATCCTTTAGAACACACGCCGACGTATTTCATCAACATATTTTCTTTGAAAGTTCTACTTGATAGTTTTTTTTCAAATTCTTCAAGATCTTTGATATTTTTTATTATAGTTGGCTCTTCGTCAACCGTTTTTTGGGATGCGCTCATTTTTATGAATGATCTTAGCTCTGTTTGCATTTCTGAGATCTTTACACACATATTGGTTTGGATTTCATATAATGCATTTTGGTTGGCTATAATGGTTGCTATGCTCTCCTTAATAACTTTAATTTCGTTAATTGGTGTTGAAATTTCCGGTTCTGTATGTGTATAAAGGAGAAAACTCTGTTCCGAACCAGTGACAGGGAAATTGCCCACGTCTGTACTAACAATCTTGTCTTGGGGCACAAAACAGCAATCTGTGTCTTCTTGGGATTTTTGGGCTACTTGAGTGACTGTTGACGTGGTACTTTGCTCTTGATCATGATTCTGGACATTCTGGTCTTGGAGCACAAAACAGCAATTTGTGTCTTCCTGGGATTTTTGGGCTACTTGAGTGACTGTTGACGTGGTACTTTGCTCTTGATCATGATTCTGGACATTCTGGTCTTGGAGCACAAAACAGCAATTTGTGTCTTCCTGGGATTTTTGGGCTACTTGAGTGACCGTTGACGTGGTACTTTGCACTTGATCATAATTCTGAAAAAAAAAGTATGAGATTTTTATGATTGTAAGTGGGATACGAGGGTACTGCTATGTAGTGGGCGAAAGACTGACCACCTCTCACCATTATTGTAACTTGTTCTATCTTATGATACCTAATAGGTAACCCTTACAATGTGTGTCAAAAAACGTGGCATCTAGTGGTATTAGAACTGGTAAGGTTATAATTATGTAGCTTACGTCTGTTAATGTCTTCGCCAATTCATTGAAAGATTTCTCAGGCAAGGGATATTTTTCCTTGCGCAATGATCGACGGTTCCTATCTCCTTCGTCAGTTTCAGTGTCTGATTTGTCACTCATTGTATCAATTTCATGCTGTGCGTCTTGAAACGTTTTAAAGTTTTTTCTTTTTACAACACACGACATGATTTCCCAAGAAGCATCAGGTGAACATTTTTCCTGCCTTCTTAATTTATCTGCTGACTTTTTTGGCCAAAAGAGTAATTTATTGTGGACCCACAGATCTGGTACGGCCGTTAATTTTAATTCGCCTTCTTCAATTGTTTGCACTACTGAGAACGGCATGGCAAGAATCTGAAAAAAATACACGTAAGTAACTATCTATAAATTTATACATTTTACATCCATCAAACAATCCGAACTTATTAGCTCCCGTTACATTGACAGCATTGTGAATTTTTAAGAAGAATCCGTATCTCCATGCAATAAGGACGTTCCTAAGTTCCTATGCCCATTCTTTAATGTAACGTCCTTATTGCATGGGCATACAGATTTTTTATGAACAATTTCGCAATGTTGCAACAACGAAAAGAGAGCTCAGTTTCTCAGTTGTGAAACCCATTCCAAGTTACCATGCACCTAATGCGATAAAAACAAAAAAAACAGACTGCTAAAAAACAATAAACTAAAAAATACTTGCTTTTAATTTTTTAGTTGATTGTTTTTTTAGCAATCGGGTTTTTTTTAAATAATTGACTTTTTTATTTTATTAGTTGGAATTTTACCCATAAAGCCAGACTAGAGTAGGTATATGTATGAGTTAGAAATGGTAAAAATAGCTAGTTGACTGGATGGCCGCCTTTCGTTCAGAAGATCGCAAATTCGAACACCGAATCTCACTTCTAAAATTTAGTTATGATATGTTTAGTTACACCGAGTTTATTCTGTGTTTATGAGTAATGCGGTTAAAGTTTAAATAACTAACCCCCTACTAATAAAAAATATGACTTCTTTTCGCGGTGCGGCGTAGCGATCTAATACCTAAGTAAATTTGTATCAACAACTTAGTGGTAGGTATTGGTCAATGGTCAACACGATCTAGATTACCATTTTCTAAACGCTTCCGATAAGTAAATAGCTAATTAATCATACAAAAATGTGAATGTGCCTACATAATGACATACTCGTAGGTAGATTATATACTTACCTACTTACTGTTCTTGTTCACTAGGTTATGAAAACAAAGACAATTATTCTGATTCGACGAATTGCTATTTAAGCATTCGAATACACTACAGTATTTAATGCTGCTCCTATTCTTTGTAGCTTTTGTATCTTTGCGATTGTACTAAGTATACCTACTCACGTATTACGAACGGCACGTAGTGGCAAGGCGATGTGCGCGAGCGACGTGACCTACCAGCGCAACTGCGCAACCGCGACTGACTAAGCTGAGCCACCGCAAACAAACACCGCTATTGTCTGTTAGTGTGCGTGTGCGATAAACTATTTCATTTTTTTTATTTTAAAAAAATATGCCAATGAAATTAATAACTTATTTCGTTTCGTGAAAGCTTTCAATTGAAGGAATTAAGAAATAGTATTTAGTCGCTATTTCTCGTTCGATTCGCGGATCGCCCGTTCAGAGTTTGAATTTTGGATGTCCGCCCGCGTATACCGTATAGCCACAGAATACCTATCTCTCACAACAGGCGAACGAAAACGCGCCGCGGACAAATTGGTTATTTTGACAACAGGTAATGAGAACAGCAGGATAGCAACAGCAAGATAGCAATATCAGGATAGTAGATTGTTCAATAAAGTGTTATTAATTATGTAAAAATAATGTATATTTACGGGTGATTTTCACCAAGCAACATTTACAATTACAATCTTCAAAAAATATTTATGAAATGAAGTAATGAAATAAATTAGGTACCTAGTTCACATTCGTCACTGGTGAAATGGTCATAAACAGCGAAAACGTTGCAATTTTCACACCAAAATTGTTTTTCCTTTAACAGTAATTTTATGTGTTCTTCCTTCAAAACCATGTGAACTGGCCTTTCTCCTGAATATGTTAAAATTCTATGGCCACAACCATGACAACTGCCAGATAACAAGAAATGTGTTTCAATCCAAGGCCATCTTCCAGTTTTTAAGGCTTTAATGTCATTTTTAGTCAAAAAACGATCTACGTCCAGAAATATGACCATGATAGTTTATTAGAAAGCCACAACTACAACATAAAAAATAAACTCTTAGTTATTAAAATTAAGCATAAGACAAGTATGCGGGACCCTAATTCGTCACAAAATGGCGCGACAATGCTGTTACGATTAATACTATTTTTAAACACAACTTAGTAAATACGCCGTGTTCAAAAGGCGAACAAAAATTGAGATGTAAAACACAATATACTTCATCGAAAATACTTGCGCGTTTGTCATGCAAACATGTATGCACGTATAATATTACGTGCGAAATACATACATTAATACATTTTATAGAAAATAGATAAACTTACCTTTTGTTTATTTATTTTTTCTCCAGAACCGCACGACACAACTCAACAATGATTGTAGTAGCTAGTAATATACCTCAGTGAGCTAGTATTAGAAGCGCGGAGAACGTTACAGGCCTGCCTGGTTCTATTAAATGCTCATAGTGAGCTTCGCGGGAGCAAATGGTTCTCTGGAGTCTAACTATAAGTGTATTATGAGCATAAGTCGTGATGTCGGGTTCTATTAGATGCTCATAGTTGGCTTCGCGGGAGCAGATAGTTCTGCGTAGTCCAACTATAAGTGTATTATTGGTCTAAGTGGTTCTCGCCAAGTCTACTATGAGTGTTGTATTAGCAAAAGTATGCCTATAAAACGGGCCCTTTTCCGTGGTTATAAACGTGTACTAGCATGTTATAGACCTGGCTCCGGAACCACTACAAGACCACATTTTGTTACTTGGGCAATCAGCATGTATTATACTTATAAACCTTCCTCTTGAATCACTATCTATTAAAAAACCGCATCAAAATCCGTTGCGTAGTTTTAAAATATAAAAAAAAACGCGCCACGAAAATTACCAAAAAACGTTCTGTTCAAAAATTCAGCCGTTTCTACTTTTATTTTGCATTATTTTTAGCATAAATGTTACTCTATAAGGTGTTTCTGCAAAATAAAGATCTCTTATTCTTATTCTTAATCAACCCGGACCGGGATTGACGGCTATTGGTCTATCTCAAGTAGTAATGGAAGTTAAAATCAAGATGTTTCTGGCTAGTAACAATAAAAGTTCAGTTAAGGGCAACAATATGTACTTAAATACTTTGTTTGTAGCGATCTCATTATAAAATGCTGTTTTTAAATAGGAAACTCCGCTGAAGAGAAGAAAAATCGATTCTGACCAGGCCAGCTGTACATCATCGAGCGGTATGTTGGTAAGTATGTCATATCATGTACAGGTTGATTCACCAGAGCTGGCACGAATGGATTGAATGAAACTAATGTCACTTAGATATTTTTGTATGGAAATTACTTAAGCCTGTCTTTCATATGTGTGTGAAGTGTATTCAAATAGGTAACACGTAGATATTAGCTCTTAAACAGCAATGTAAATGCCTAAATTATTTTCAGATACTTGAAGAACTTTTGTAGGACCAGATGGCAAAATTATTTTGTCATACTACAAAACTGAAAAATCATTAACAATACCGCGGTGCAGTGACATTTTTCATTTTAAATATATTGTTTATTACAATAATTTGTGCATTTGATTTTTTTATCACATTAAATTTACTTGCGTGATGTTTTAAGGTAACTAAAATTAAAGTGAAGTAAGTTTATTTTGACTATCGTTTCATGTGCAGTCTATTAGATGATAATTTTAGCTGTAGCAACAAAGTAAATTTAATACTCTATCGAATTAGTTTTAGCAATGGCTGTAAATCGAGTTCGTTACTTACACGCGAGGAATTATTTTAGCTGTCACAGCTTCCCATCACGCAAATAAAAGAAAGAGGTTTTTTGCGTGATGGTAAGCTGTGACGGCTAAAATAATTCCTCGCGTGTAAGTAACGAACTCAATTTACAGCCATAGCTAAAACTAATTCGACAGAGTATCAAATTTACTTTGTTGCTACAGCTAAAATTATCATCCATGCAACGAATCATTTTAGTCGTCACGACTAAATTATTACATCGCGCAACTGAACCCCTTAGTTACAGAAACAAACTCAATTAGCAGCTACAGCTAAACAGACTACATCCCACAACTAAGACTCTTAGTTACAGTAACAAACTCAATTAGCAGCTACAGCTAAACAGATTACATTCCACAACTAAGACTCTTAGTTAAAGTAACAAACCCAATTAGCAGCTACAGCTAAATTGATTACATCCCACAACTAAGACTCTTGGTTACTGTAACAAACTTAATTAGCACTTACAGCTAAACAGATTACATCCCACGACTAAGGCTCTTAGTTAAAGTAACAAACCTAATTAGCAGCTACAGCTAAATTGATTACATCCCACAACAAAGACTCTTAGTTAAAGTAACAAACCCAATTAGCAGCTACAGCTAAATTGATTACATCCCACAACTAAGACTCTTGGTTACAGTAACAAACTTAATTAGCACTTACAGCTAAACAGATTACATCCCACGACTAAGGCTCTTAGTTAAAGTAACAAACCTAATTAGCAGCTACAGCTAAATTTATTACATCCCACAACTAAGACTCTTGGTAACTGTAACAAACTTAATTAGCAGCTCCAGCTAACCTGATTACATCTCACAACTAAGACTCTTAGTTACAGTAACAAACCCAATTAGCACTTATAGCTAAACAGATTACATCCCACAACTAAGACTCTTAGTTAAAGTAACAAACCCAATTAGAGGCTACAGCTAAATTGATTACATCCCACAACTATGACTCTTGGTTACAGTAACAAACCCAATTAGTACTTACAGCCAAACTGATTACATCCCACAACTAAGACTCTTAGTAACTGTAACAAACTTAATTAGCAGCTACAACTAACTTGATTACATCTCACAACTAAGTCTTTCTTATAGTAACAAACCCTTTTAGCAGCTGCAGCTAAACTCGTTGTCGAATACCGCTAAAGAAATGCGATAGAGTATCAAACTAACTTAGTTGCTACAGCCAACACTTTCGCCGATGCAACGAATTATTTTGATTGTCACATCTAAAGTAATTAGCAGCTACGGCAAATTTGTTTGCAGCTACCGCTAAATATTGCTAATTAAATTAGCTGTCACTGCTAAATATAGCTAATATACTTAGCAGCCACAACTAATTTTAGCTAATATGATTAGCAGTCACTGCTAAGTTTCCCAAACTTCAAAGTGATCACAACTAAGAATATTTGCTATCACAGCCAAGTTTCGGTAGCGAAAAACTCTTTGCAACGATAGCTAAATACTTCGATGTCCCTATAGTTTCGAAGGAATTTAGCTGCGCCAACTAATTCCTAGTTACCACAGCTAAGTTTTTTTTTCCGTGTAGCATTTGGCTTTAAACTACAAATATATAAGCTTTAAAGGTTATTTTAACAAGTTGACTTACTTCTATCAGAATTATTATCTCAAAAACTTAAACAGTCGAAGATCAAAATCTACCAAAACAAAAACAAATCTACATTATCAAAAGTAACAATTACCTACTTGAGCAATCAGTCTCATACGTTTTAATCAGTCTTAACAAAGTGGTAACTGTTATCGGTCTATAAAAAATATTAATAGCTAAAATTTATAACAAAACTAGGTAGAGACGATTATCCTTGACTTAAAAAACTTTTACTTTTTAATATTAAACTGTCTGAGCGACTTTGGGAATTCAAAGGCACCTACACGTCTTGAAGATGATTTGAATTGGGGCGGAGGAAGCTTTTTTACCACTTGATACTTTCCTATCATACTAACATCAACTTTTTCGGGCCATTTAAACTTTTTTTCGTAAATTTTTTTTGCGAATTTTACGTCCAAGGCTTGGGCTTGAGCTTTTAAGTGCTGTATCAGCTCGGTTCTACAAGCTGGCGCTACAACTTTAGTGAGAACGTTAGTGGTTTTAGTACGACCTAAAGACATTTCTTGTGCAATCGTCGAATCCGAAAATGTGTTGCGTATGAATGGGACAAGAGAATCAGCCAAAGATAACGGCAGATTATGTTTAGCCAAGAATGCAGTGCATTTTATTTCTGCCCGTCTTGCTTGATGTTTGTTAGTATCAGCAGTTTTTTTATTAGGTCACCAATGTTTTTAGTGTGCTGTATAGCATTAGCATTAAATTTGTTAGGTGTTTTGTGGTTTTCATGTGTCTTTCTAATACAGGTTTATGATTAGCAATTGAGACTTCACACAATTTACAGAACGCAGTCGGTTCTTTATCTTTTTGTTCTTTCTTTTCTAGCCATTTGCTAAATGACGATACCAAAAGCCAGTCATCATTGAATTTATAGACCTGTTTTCTTTTTTTAGCGGGTGGTTCTTCAACTAAAGACTCTTTGTCTGGCTCTGGCTCATTATCGAGCTGTACTGTTTCTATTTCTTAGTTAGCTGTAGAACTAGTGGCAGAATGTTCTTGAACCGTTTTTGAAGAAGATGGTTTTGTGTTTGAGTTTGGTTTGGAAGTTGGGTTGGAATCAGATAAGTTATCGCGAATTTTAGTTCAGCTCGTTCTTTCATCAATTGCTGGAGATTTTCTTGATTTTTTTTTAGTAGCTCAGTAATATCATCAGCTTTTCTTTTATTGGTAGTTGAAGAAGCGTGGGATGAATGAGATGGCGAAGCAGCAGCATTTTGTGTGTCGAATGTCGAATTTTGAGAGTTATTAGTTGTAGGTTCTGACAGAATATTTTCTATATCTGATAGCAGCTCTTCTTGTGATCTCGAGTTCTTTTCTGTACTGGAACCTGCGGACATTCGCGTATCGTCAGTGCCTGGGCTCCTGATTTCTTGTTGCTCGTAGTTCGTCGTTCGGTCTCTGTTACACATATACGGCAGTAAAAACTCCATATGTTTTTGATACTTCCATAATTTTTTTTTGTTTTGTTGCCTGACCACTTCTAGTACATTTTTGTCTTTTTAGGGCGTCGCGGTGGTTGTCGCGTAATTTTTTCCACTTGGCTTTAGCTGTGGTAATTGAAAGAAAAGAGAATCAAGCTTTATTTTGTGAAAGTAATGTAATAAAATATATTTACAGGTATTTAGCGACTGGCAGCAAGTTTTCAACCATTGCAGAAAATTTTAGAATTGGTACTGTATCAAAGATTATTCCAGACGTTTGTGAGTGCATTTGGAAGGTGCTGCAGCCGTTATACATGCCAGTACCAAATAAAGATGATTGGTATAGAATAGCAAAAGATTTTGCAGACTTGTGGCAATTCAAGAATTGTGCTGGTGAGCTGGACGGCAAACATGTGTACATTAATGCACCAAAAAATTCAGGGTCTTCATTTTTTAATTATAAACACAGATTTTCAATCGTTTTAATGTGTGTAGCCGACGCTAGAAGGAAAATAATAATGGCAGATATTGGGTCTATGGGGAGGTTCAGTGATGGAGGAATATTCTCTGATAGCGAATTTGGAAGGCGACTACAAAATAATGCTTTAGATTTACCACCACCTGAACCACAAACTGAAGATGGAGAACCAGTACCATTCGTATTTATTGGGGACGAAGCTTTTCCTTTGTCTTATAATTTAATGCGTCCATATCCTAGAGATCAATTGAATGCAAGCAAAAGAATATTTAATTACAGGCTATCAAGAGCTCGTCGTATTGTAGAGGCGACATTCGGTGTGTTGAAAAGGAAATGGTATGTGTATCATAGAGAATTTGAATAACAAGTCGATACTGTCGATAAAATTGTTAAAGCAACATGCATTTTACATAATTATTTGATTGAAAACCAGCCAAACTCTTCTAAATGAAATAAATGCAGATGCGGTACCAAGAGACGAGAGGGATAGCAATACATTGACAAATAATGCAAGTACAAGGGAAATTTACCGGATCCGAGATATATTTTGTGATTACTTCTACAACGAGGGTAAAGTCCCGTGGCAGGAGACCCGTATTTTGCGACGCCTGAGCATTTTATAATTTAAATAAATACGTATTGTACTTACCATTCTGAATACTTGTTTCATTCGCCACTATCTGCCATGCTGCATCCTTCGTCTCATTACACTTGTAAGTAGTAAGTTGAGTGTTCCACAAACATGGGTGCTTTTTGACATTTTCAATGAACAATTCGTCACCCATTGTGAAGCGTACGCAGTTGTGTAGTATCGGTGACGCTAGCGGTCCAACCAACTGACTAGAGCTGTGAGAAACCGTATGAATTCAGTACTGAGTAACGGGTGCGCCATCTAGTGCGAAGTAACGAAATGTTACTCACGAATGCGTTTCGTTACTCGCACTTTTCGTATGGTTACCTTCACTGTTTCCGTTCACGCAAGTAAGTACCGTTGACGCGTGTGTGTATTGAATTGAAACGTTAAACACAATACGCATGCGCGCTTTTTCGCCGAATTTAAAAACATACGTTACAAAGAACGATTTTCGTTTGTTACAAGTTTGTTATGAATAATTTAGAAATTCGTCGTCTAAGTTATTTACTGTTTATTAAAGGTATTGTGTGTGTGTAAACAAAGTTTGAGATTGAAACAGAAAGAAGGTAAGAAAATGTTTTTTTACATATTAGAAAGAATCTGTATTTATTTTTGTTTGTTATTATCGCGTATTTTGACGTGATTTTTGTACTTATCTTAAAAGAGATATTGTATATAGCCTCTTTAATGAGATTTAATTGTTTTTTGGTTAATCTGTTAATTATCAAACATTGTTAATTGTTTATATTTGATTTATTATTATTTTTTTATTTTATAGATCAATTTGCTTGCTACAATGGACAAAAAAAGAAGTAAACTATGGGGTTTTTTTACGCAGGCTAAAGATGATAAAGCAAAATGTGATCTATGTAATTCGTTATATTCAGTAAAAGGCGGCTCTAGTACAAATTTAAAAAAGCATCTCATTAAAAAACAGATCGACGTATGAAACCATCATTCCATGCTCCGTGTCAGATGGAGAAGTTTTAGAAACTCCGGTACCATCAAGTCCATCAACTTTAGCAAGCACAGAATCTATACCAGTAAATAAAAAAAATGAAAATACTTCGCAACAGACTAAGTTAAATGCTTTTATTACACGTCCAGTAGGTGTAGTAAGAGAAAAAAAATTAATGATTTAATTTTTAAAATGACAAAGACCTTCAGCATTTTTCTGTAGTTGAAGATGCGGGTTTTAAAGATCTAATTAATTATTTAGAACCAGGCTACAAAATGCCTTCAAGGTACATATTGAGTAATACTTTGTTGGATGCTCACTACTCAGAAGTCCAAAAAAAATTAAAAGAAGAATTGGAAATGGCAAAATATGTATCTATCACCACTGATGGCTGGACTTCAAGAGCAACAAGCAACAACTTCCTACCAAGCTGTAACAGCCCATTATTTATTAAATTGGGAGTTGAAGTCAGCCTTATTAGGCTGTTTTGAATGTCATGAGCGACACACGGCCGAATATATTAAGAATGAGCTGAATAGGTTGCTCTCCCACTGGAACATTCAGAATAAAATATTTGTCTGCGTTACAGATAATGCAGCGAACATGAAGGCGGCTATACGATTGACAAATTATGAGCATTTGCCGTGTATCGCTCATACTCTAAATTTAGTTGTGCGTGCAGGTCTCCAGGACAGTAGACTCGGGGAGCTGATAAAAAAAAAAAAAAAGCAGTTGTGGAACATTTTCACAGGAGTCCAATAGCTACCAAAAAGCTTATTGCAATGCAGGAGCAGCTGAGGCCTAATCAAAAACCATTAAAGCTAAAAATGGACGTATTGACCAGATGGAACAGTACCCTAGATATGATTGAGAGGATTTGTTCACTTCAAGAACCTTTAGAAGCATCTCTTGGAATCTTACATAATCCGGTAGAAAATCTTTCGGAGGACGAATGGCAGGCACTACCAGAAATAATAAAAATACTTAAGCCATTCAAACAACTCACTGAAGAAATGTCTTCTGAAAAAAAAGTGACTGTTTCAATGATCCTGGCTTCGACAGAAAGTATGATTACAAGTTTTCACAATTTAGATAAAAATATTATTACAGATATAGGAAAAAAACTGGCAAATAAAATAATAACGGAATTTAAAAGTAGATTCAAGAATTGTTACAGGCACCCAGTGTTATCGAAAGCAGCACTGTTAGATCCGCGTTTTAAGAAGCTGGCATTTAGGTTTGATGCATCAAGTTATGAGTCTGTCAAAGATGCATTGAAAACTGAGCTGCAAAACGAGTTTAACGTTCATAAGCAGTCAAAAGAACCTAACGAGAACGAATCGACGTTAGCTATATCTACTGGCTTCACCGACGCTGGTAACGATTCAATTTGGAAAGATTTTGACGCTTTGGCAACATCAGAATCTGCTTCGAACTCCATAGTTAGCAGCAGCATAATTACCATCAGGCAATATCTAGAAGAACGCATTATTCCTCGAAATGAGTGTCCTTTGAAATGGTGGCAGGCGCGGGCAATTCTATATCCCGAACTCTCAAACTTGGTTGAGAAGTATCTATCAGTGATGGCTACCTCGGTACCATCTGAATGAACGTTTTCTAAATCGGGTCAAATATTAAGTGAGAGGCGCAGCTCTATTCAACCAAAGCGAATGGAAAAGATTTTATTTTTAAACATGAATCAGAGATTCCTGCCATAAAATGTTTTTGTTTAATATCTTTTTATTTTTTACTGAAATTATGCGACAAAGAAGTTGCAGATGATAAATGTTTTAAATATGTTTTTATTTAATATTGTTTAATTACATTCTAAGAACAAAAATTTTTTGTTCTTGTTTCAATTTGGTTTAAAACATGTTTTATTTTTTTTAATGTTTAATTTCATTCAAAGCAAAACTACTTTTATGTTGATTATCGTTAGAATGTTGTATTATTTTATTGTCAATAAATAATTTTTGATGCGTAGACTTCGAAGATATACAACAAGGTGTTGTGGTACCAGGAGCATGGAGGGCACAAATGCGGCAAGTTTTGGAAGGCTTACCACCTACACGCTACAATAACCACGCTTCTCGGCGGGCAGAAGCAATAAGAAACACCTATACGCAGCTCTTTGAAACTACAGAGGCGGTACCGTGGCAAGGTCATATGATATAAATTCGGGATCCTGCCGTTTCGCCAAAATATTTTTGGTCAAATGTTTCATTTGCCAAATGTTTCATTTACCAAACCTCCAAAACCAAAAAAAAATCTCAGTGTATTTTGTTATGGTTTTATAGAATACAGTAGGTTAGGTAGGTTTGATTTATGAAAGTTCTGAAAAAAATATGGTTTCGGAGAAAATTATTATTTGGGAAACGAAAAATTTGGCAAATGAAACATTTGACCAAAAATATTTTGGCGAAACGGCAGAGACCCTATAAATTCACCATCGCCATTTAATTCTTCTGCCCTGATATAAATTAATCAATAAAACATGCTGTACCTACTTGTTCTATGATATTAAACAATTATGTTTTACAAACAGTTAAGTGCATTTTTATTTATTAAAAACTGAAACTCACCATTTCCGTAGAAGTAGTTTCCCTGTACTCGCTGGTGTCCCCAAGAAAGGAATTCATTTCATGAAACCATGCCGCGGATGGTTTGTATACAGTGGCGGCACCAGAACCTGATCGCTTTGAATTCTCGACTTTTTTTAATTCTGTGTGGTACACAGACCTTATATTTTTAATTTTGGTTTTATGATTTTCACAGTCAAGGACGGATCCTCCATGTTCGTTAATAAGTCTTGGTACGCATTATTTCGATCAACATTATTTTTATACTGCGGTATGCGGGGATTCCACAAGCACTCGTGATTTCGGTATAAATTTACAAATTTGAGCGTTTTTTCGTCGCCCCAGCGAGACATTTTGCGTAAAGATGGTGCACACGCACCTGTTGCGAACGACTGATCGATACTAGCATGCTCAATCAATAGGCAAACCTGTTCACGCGCTAAAAGCACGCCCCCCTCCACCCGCGCTGCAGGTAGCATGCCCAAGAATCGCACGACCGTTGATTTTTGAGCAAACTCAAAATGAGCATGCTCATTATTAGCAATGTTTCGACACACATACTACTAAGTAGCAATTGCTCAATAGTGACATGCTTTCGTGCTAGTAATCAGCATGTGTAACTGTAGCTTATGCTCTATCCCGTTCACGCACGTCTCTCTCGCGTCGGTCTTCGTCTCTCATCTTCTCATCTAGCGTCGCGCGGTGTGTATAGAGTACATTGAAGTGTAAACGGGATAGAGCATCTGCACAACGTTTTACGTTCCGATACATGCGCAGCATTTATTTTTGGCGGCGGTTTATAAAATGCTACACATAATTTTGGATGAGAACAAAAGGTACGTAAACGACCAATTTCCTTGTCCTCATGCTTAGGCAAAATTTTTGAAAATATGATCAACACTAGGCTTGATTATTTTCATGCAAATTTCATTATTCCTCCAGTCCAGTTTGGTTTTCGTCGTGGAAAAAGTTGTGCTAATAATTTTGTGTCACTTATTAAAGACCTAAAAATGCAAAAACAAATAAAAGCTATTGAATTTGTCAAAAAAATAGTCATTAAAACAGTCGTCGGAAATAAAGCCGGTAAGAGCACGCTGGCCACAACTCATTTTGTACCCCTTCGGCCGTTTTCGAAACCGTAGGTTCGAAACCAGTAGAGAAAACGGAATTATTTTCCTTTTTTTGGAAACCTGGTTTCGAATCAAGAATAATAATTCTGTTTTCTAAATTGGTTTCCAATACAGAATGTACAGTCTTCTTTTGAAACTCACTCATGGGTATAACAGATATGCATTAAAACTATTTAGTTATAGCTTTGACATTCAAAGTCACAAGAAATAAGAACTTCACTTAGACGTAGATAGCTAACAATTGTGCGTGGAATTACAAATCTGGTATTTATGGAACAAATTTATCTCTTTAACCAATATGGAAAACGCAAATCCGTTGAGGAGAGCAATGGTGGAAGAAAATAAATGTCTCTTTAACGGGTGCTATGAAGTAAATCTCCACCGGCCTTCAGATTTTCATAAGGCGATGTTGTTGTGTAAACATAATTTATATTTACCGCCTAACACGAACTTGTGTATCCATCACATGGACACCGAAGAATGGAGTCATGCTATTACAACCGCTACAATTCCAACAGAAGTTTTTGACGACGAACTTACGCAAGATGTAGTTAATAATATTCAAAAGTGTACTTACAGTTTACAGTTACAGTTTACACGTGCAACTTACAGTTTCTTCTGCATTACAGTAGCTATAAAATAAATAACTGAGATATTAATTAATCACTTATTTTATTTAAAATTTGCCTATCTATTCACCCGTATGCATTTTATTCACTGTTATAAATAAAATAATATAGTAAATACTTACTAGTTAGTAGTTTATTTTTCATTTTTGCAAATTACAGATTCAACGTGTACAATCAACATCAAAAATATGACTAGGTACATAAAAAAAACAAAATAGAGACCTTACTTCTGAATTGTATACATATTTCTGATGCCGACTGTACCTACTTAAATAGCTTAATATCACAAGGTTGTTGTTGCAAATAGTTATTAAAAAATTGAACGAAGATGGCGATATTGTTTCAATGCAATGTCCAACTGAAATCTTCTTTCGCAATAGCTGTTCTATGGTTGAGTTGATTTCGTCATCAATTTCTTCGTAGATTTTAGTTTTTTTATTGCTTTGTTTACCTATCTGTTTCTCATTCTTTAGAACATCCAGAACATGGGCTAACGTAGGATTTCGTCGACCAATAAATCGATTAATTTTTGAGTGCCACCCCTCGAGATTATTTGTAGTCCTTTTTTGCTCATCGCTACAGCAGCACACTTTACAAAAATCGATTTGATCAAACCATTGTTTCTTAAAATATTTATTAATTTTTTCCAGTTCTGTGCCTATTTTTCATTACGTTCTGGGCTTTTTTTCATTACGTAGGAAAATCCTTTCTTTATGAAAACCGGAGGGTGGCGTGCTAGCCCAGCACAACGTGCTACGTGCCTTTTCTTGACAGGTGAACGTATTTTCAGTGTTTTGGCCTTTCGCAATAATGATCGGTTGAAGTGGTAGTAGCACAACTTTATTTTAATATTTGGGAAGACGTTTTGAATGCCATTCATAGCCGCTCTCTCAAAATCTAATGTAACTTTTTCAGGTACCCATGACGGAAACTGCGACTTTATCAATCTGAATAGTAGTTCATATGTTACCTTCTTTTTATTTACAAGAACGGCAAAAAATAAAGGTATCACTGTTTGCGTTTCTTCATCATAGCCATGCACAGAATATAGTTGCTTGAATGATTGCGAGCAAGACTTGAATGTACCATCACATAATATGTGTTTAAAATCGCGAATCTTTTCTCTTGCATTTTGAGAACAAAATATTATTAGTCTATTTTCTTCATCATTGTAATCAGCTAAAACTATCTTCTGAAACTTTCCAGGTACAACTACTTCACTGGGAAGTTTAAATCTTAATTTGGAAGCACCCAATACCTTATTGCGTCCATTATAGAGAGCAGTTTTTATGTTCTCAAATGCTGGTAGATCATTCATTAAAGTGACCCCTATATCATCCATGTGACTTTTCATGTCCTCATATTGTTTTTTGACTGAGTCAAAGTTAGTACTCACTCTATCTTTGAGCTTGTCCATATTTTTGAGAAACTCAGTTTTTGTAGTATTCGCTACACAGAGAATGTTGTGGGGGTTTTCTTTGGTTATCACATTCTTATTATCCAGAGTGAAATTTCCGTTACAATTTTCATTATCACAGTACCAAAATGTATTATTACCTGATTCATACTTTTTCTTCCTGTGGTATTTGCGGCCCTCGTATAACGCTGCGACACCACCTCTTTTTGTAGAAATAAACTCAATTTTTGTTGATGTCATTGTAAAACAATTACATTAGTTAAAGCTGTTCGCAATATATATTCACAATACACAAATCACTTAAAATTAATCTACTCCTGAAATCTATCAGTTCTATAACACACCCACTGATGAGAACATGACATGGCCATCTTTGGAAAAATTACCGTAAGGATCTAGTGTTTTTGTGAGTGATCCTATAGTGTGTGTGTGTGTGTGTGTGTGTGTGTGTGTGGGTGTGTGTGTATGTGTGTATGCGTGTAGTGTCTCTAGATACAACGGTCTCTGGCCCTGTTGCTACCGTCTGCTGTTTAGGTTAGCTGATCTTGATTAATTAAGATTTTTATTAAGATTCAAAATTGTACCTATAGCTATTATTAATTATGAATATTAAGATAGGTATTATCAATATAAATATTGTACCTACTGTAATTGTTTATTTAAATATTTATTCTATTTTTCATAATTATTATTGTTTACAATGACGTAAATATTGCTATGTCGTATGTGCATTAAGCTAGGTATTGGGTAGGTATATTGTTAAGCTTATGGATTTCCGGTTTCATTTTTTTTTTTTCTTTTACTGTTTAGTTGCAGGCTAACGACGTCGAAGTTCCTAAAACGTTCCCATAGTGTGCTTGTGGGGACGGAAGCGAGACATGCCCTCGGTACCGCTCTGCTTTCAGAGCAGGACATGAGTGCGTGGAAGCCAACATTGGGGGCGGCAGACGCAAGCTTGCCTTCGGAATCCAAAAGCTTATTGGTTACTTACTTGACATGAAATGTATATTTCATAATTTTGTTTTATATTTTTTTTTTTTCTTGCGACATTGGAGACATCTCCAATTAATTTATTTGACGGTAGAGGCGTTTTACACCTCCACTGAACTTATTGTTATTATTTTCTTTTCTTTGTTTTTTATTTTTTGACCAGTAGAGACTTTATACATCTCTACTATTTATAGATTAATATAATTTAAGACTCGGGGACCTTATACATCCCTTTTATAAATGTATTTAATTTAAGTAGAACTTAAGTATTCTGTATTTTATTTGTATTTTATTTCGAAAAAATGACTTTCTGCCAAGTTTCTTGCGGCGCATTCTTCTTGGCAATGATGGTCTTTCCGAATGTGCTGGTAGTTTCAAAAAGACATGTAAAAGAGCCCCTGGCGGCCAATTTGCAAAAATAAATTTTCATTTTCATTTTCATTTTTCATTTTCATTTTCATTTTCACTGATAGTGAGATAAAATAAATAAATAAAATAAAATAAAATAAAATAAAATAAAATAAAATATCTTTATTATCAGACAACTTTGAGGTCCATAGTATGTTGAGATGACGTCTTGTCATTGCTGTAAAATATTTCTAAGTGGCCAGTAAATTATTTCTGATCAAGTAGTTTGTATCTTACATATTATGAATAAGTTACAAAAGAAGACTGTACATTCTGTATTGGAAACCAGTAGAGAAAACGGAATTATTATTCTTGATTCGAAACCAGTTCTCCAAAAAAGAAAAATAATTCCGTTTTCTCTACTGGTTTCGAACCTACGGTTTCGAAAACGGCCGAAGGGTTTTGTACAATCGCCGATGAAAATGAGAAGAGAAATATAGACGAGTCGTCAGCTTAAGCTTGCTTTTGGAAAAGATTCGGCCGTAAGTTTCCCCTTGAGACAAGCCTCACATTTGTTTTGAACTGCATCTTAAAATATTTTATTGAATCAGGCGTTACTTTGCGGAGGTCCATTTCAATGAGTAGCAAGGTACATTTTTTGTTCATTGCATCCTGAAACAACACCACAAACATGCTTTCTTAGCCTATTCATACCTGCAATATTTAAGTGACCAAGCCTTTAATGCCATAAATCCACCTTGGATGAGGCACTGGCAGCAACAGCAGCACTCGGTCTCTCCTGCCCATCTCGCAGAAGCAAAGAGTGCATCCTATTGAGAGAGTTACCCTCACATACATACCCATCTAATGTATAAATGCCATTAGAACCAGTTACTATTATTAAATAATTGCCAGAAGTTTCACAATCCCTATCATAAATATAACAACCATCATCTTTAAACTTTACATTAAAACCATTCTGACATAATTTGGATACTGATAAAAGATTTGCAGATAAATTAAGGACAAACATGACATTGTTAAAAATTCTAACCTCTTTGCTTATGACAATGTGAAGATCTCCAGTACAAGTGCTAGTCATTTGTTAATTATTGGCTGCAGCAATAACTTGAGCACTAGTGTCTTTCATGTTTGACAATAAGTCTTTGTTGTTGCACATGTGAGTCGATGACCAGCTGTCAACAAGAACTTGAGTAGAACGATGAGGGGTACGTATTAAAATACAAAAAGTTTAAAATGTATAATGGGTTAAAATACATAATGGTTTATAATATATAATGCGATTTTCTCAGAAAGTTACAAATTAACAGGATTGTTATAAAACAAACCTAACCTAACCTAAACCAATAGATTACGATATCAAAAAAGTTCATTTAGCTAGTAGTTTTACAGAAAATTGCGTTATATATTTTGAACCATTATGTATTTTAACCCATTATACATTTTAAACTTTATGTATTCTGATCCGCTCCCACGATGAGCAAGGAAAGCAGTATTGGGCTCCTGATTATCTTTCTTCTTCTGTAGTTTGTCACGTCGTAATTTGAAGCATTTGGGTTTAATGTGACCATTCTTGCCGCAGTACTTGCAAATTTGCTGTTTCTTGATCACAATTCTTGAGCGCAGTATTTGGAGAAGTTGCATTCGACCCATTTTTTCTTTGTTCTTCTTGTAGACAGTGCTGCCAGATGAAAAAATCTAATCGGCGCTGACAGCGGTGCACTAAGCGCTAGATTCGAATATATTCACGAGCCATTAAAGCGCTAAATTCGGACTTTTAACTGAAGCGCCTTTTAGACGATCAGTGTGATTAAATAATCTCCCATACTAAACATGGGCTGTAACCATGAACTCTTAAAACAATTCTAATAAAGGTTTGGAAGCGAGACGCAGATTGCGACTCGTATAAACGCATCTCGATTACGGCTCCGTTGTTTTGCTCTATGTGTTTAGTATGGTAGATTGTGTAATCACATTGATCATGGAAAAAGCGTCATACGCACGACAAAAATAAAATAATATACGAAGTGATTGTAGTGAAAAACAACTTTTTATTACAATAATAAAATTTAGAAGAGAAAGCATAATAATATTATTCTATACCTACAGTTTGGGTATAGTAAAGTCAACTTTAAGTAAAAAACAAGTAAAAAAAAAATTAAAATTCTTCTTCCATCATAGCTGAACTCGAGGGTCCAGGCTGGTTAGGTTCAGTAGTATTTACTTTATATTTTTCGGATGATCCTATCTTACTTAAAATATCAGCTGGTAGTTGATAATTATAACAGTTGCTGTTAACCGCGGTTAATCCTGTTCTTATTAATAGAATGGCGTTAATAGTTTTTAAATGCAATGCATTTCGCAACTTGCTTTTGACCACATTCATTAAGCTGAACACCCGCTCAATATCAGCATTTGAATGTGGCAAACTCATTATTATTGTCGCGACATTGAATAAGTCTTTATATGGACAACATCCAGCTGCGTCCCTCGACTGTTGAACTTCGGTCCAGAACTTCACCATATCTTCGGTATTTTCCCAGTTCTGTAGGATAACAGTTGGCCACTGCTGTATAACATTATCCATATTTTCTATGTAACCCAGACTTTCCAAAACTTGTATAAAGTTATCAATATTTCTGTTTGGTTTTAAAATGACGGAAACAGATAATGCCATAGAGTTTTTAAGTAGTTTTAAATTTTCAGGCAGTCTTTGTTGCAGCTCATTTATTAGTTTAATAATAAAATCAACACACCTCGTCTTCATTGCCTTTTTTTCATCCTCATTCAATGAAGACTCGTTCATCTCTTTCTCAAATAAATAACCAAGGTATGGTGACATAGACAGATGTTCTTTCACATTAATGCTTTCGAATTGCATTCTCGGTTGCGCTATTATTATTTTCGTGCACATGTTTCGTATCAAATCATGTAGCGTATTGTAGAGCAGACATGGGTCAGAAGTTTTGTTTTCAAAAGTTTTTATTGCCCCTTGTAAATTATTAAGTATTCCACACAAAAACTGCAAATAAATTTTGTTTCATTCATCGTTGTACATGTTATATAATAATTCGGCTTGGTTGGTAGCAATTTTCACGAGTTCTCATTAATTGAAAGTGTAATTTTAGTTCTATCCATTGACTTAAGATTCTAGTTACCGCGGGTTCAATTGACAGCCATCGTGTATCACAAGCTTTTAAGATCTTAAGTGGCTCCTCTCCACAGTTTATCGCTTCATATATTTTTTTATATTATTTTTTTCGTTTCGGTGAAAGCTTGAACCAATTGTGAGTTTCTCTTATCATAAATTCTATATTTCTTGGTATAGTCGCACATGACGCATGTGACACTGCCAATTGAATCGAATGGCAGACACATCTTATCAACACTAGATTGGGTAAAGCATACCTTTCCTGCAATATTTTATGGACACCTGCGTTTACTCCAGTCATAACCGAAGCATTATCTGTTCCGATTCCAATTAACTTGCTTTTATCAAGTTTAAAAGCTTCAAGTTGTGCTGTTAACGCCGAAACTATTCCTTCGGCATCTGCAGATTTCAATTCAACCAGCCCTAAGAACGTGGAAACTATTTCGTTGCGACTGCTGCTAAAATATTTAACAACAATACCTAGATATTTTCGAACAGAAACATCAGTAGATTCATCTATAATCAAGCTATACGAATTATCACCAATATCATTTCTCAAAGAATCTTTAAAATGAGGTGCTAATACTTCCTGAATTATGGCTGTACATTTCGTTCGGTGCAATTTCATTTCTGTAGTAGCCTTAGAATCCGAAAATTTATTCTTACATAATTCGGTAAGGTGATCAATTGCTTGTATCTGTGTGTTCTGCAACATACATTGAGAGATCACCTTCAGCCTCAACACAGAGCTTATCGACGGGTTTTTGCAGCATTGAAGACATTTGTGTTTGTTTTTTGTCCAAGAAAGGTTTCGCCTGCTTCTTGTGATGAACTGAATCACAATGTCTCTGGATATCGCTTAATTTGGCAAGAAAATCCTTCCTACAATACAAACACATTGCCCTTGTATCATCTCCAGGCACAGGTTTCAACCATTGTTTATAGCTGGGCGATTTCTCCCATTCGACTTTATATCTTTGTTTGTACACAGTTTTTTTTGATAATGGTACATCCATTTCAAAAGAGTTAACCAACACAACACTATGGAACACTCACAAGAGTAACTAATAAAATCAGTGCTTAAAACGTTATTTCTAAACTTGAACTTCAGTGCGTTCACATAGACAGAATGAAAATGAAAGAAGCAAAGTCAATCAACCAAACATGAAACAAACCGTGCTTAATGTTCATGGGATTCCCCGTGCTCTATTGCCATATTAAAACCCAGCTGCATAGAGCACAAAATTGAACATAGACAATAATTTCGCACCCTTCGTGGAAGAAAGACGCAAGTCCTGTAAAGCTTTAATAGGACTTACGTCTTTCTTCCACGAAGGGTGCGATTTTATTCTCCACGGAACAAATAGTGCTGCCATATTAAAAATTAAGAAAGCGCTAAATTATCCGTTAGGCGCTAAAATTATCAAGTGCCCGCTGAACATACCAAAAAAGCGCTAGAACTAGCGCCGAAAGCGCTAAAATGGCAGCACTGCTTGTAGAAGTCTGCTCCTCACGAGTTCACTCTGGAGTGACGATGCCATACACAGTTTCCAGATTGGATACCAATGAATCTTATCCTTGTGGCAAGCTGCTAAGCAGGATTTCAGCTATTTCCTGATCTTCGATGATTTTTCCTATGTCTGTTAATTGATGTACATGGAATTAAAATTGCTGTAATCAATTCTGTGAAGTTGCCGTAAGAGGAGAACACGCCTGTATAAACAGCAATCCTCAAAAACATCCGATAGCTTCCTCCAAGCTTCACTAGCTGTTTTGGCTTCGCGCACGTACCTACTGGTAAAGACACGGTTTTATTGTTAGACACAAGTGAGCCAGCGCACGTTGGTCGCGCGCTACATCAGCGCCTGTGATTGTGTCCGTTGCCGATCTTTCCCACGAACCTTCTAATTTCATGAACATTTTCAGCTTAAATTTCCAGCTATGATAGTTGGAAGCTCCCTCCAACTTCTCCTCTGCGCCAGATCCGCTCAATAAAACAGCCGATGTTGGCGTGCTCGCGCCAGGCGATTGCTCCATGCCCGGATTCGAAATATTAGCACCGCCGGCAGTAGGCATCCTCGCTGAGCAATCTGCGCGTCAATTTCGCTTATTCCGAAAATGCAGGCAATTGATGCACTAGGGTTACCTTGGCCTGGGCCGCAGAACCTGTTGGAAGTCCGCAGATCTTAGAGTGGTGCCTGCAGTGGTTCAGCGAAGGAGACTCAATGAAGATATGGTTTGCTACATTGGGGGAACTCTACAAATCAAATGGATGTGTTTCATGTACAGAAAAAATGTTTAAGATACATCGCAAGAGTTAAAGACACTGACAGTTTTAAACCACTGTTTAAACATAACAATATTTTAACGGCTCCCTCAATGTTCATAGTAGAGGCGTGTATGTTTGTTAAAGATCATATTCATTTATTTAGAGTAATTAAAAAAAGCGGCCAAGTAAATTTCACATAAGTTTACTGTCCTGCCAAATAATGATGTTAAGACAGCCTACTATAAAAAAGTATATATTAAATAAAGGTCATCATCATCGTAGTTATCAGCATACAATTCTTTAAGGCAGCTCTCGCATTTGATCTTGGAATGTAAATATTTGACTACAGCCCGACAAAAAAGTCAAGAAATTAATAGGGGCGCCACTGTCGCATCTGTAGCAACACCATATAGTACGACGAAAAAATATTG
Source organism: Pandemis corylana (assembly GCA_949127965.1). Lineage (NCBI taxonomy): Eukaryota > Metazoa > Arthropoda > Insecta > Lepidoptera > Tortricidae > Pandemis > Pandemis corylana. Next base: position 6,831,867 of record OX421871.1, read on the forward strand.
ATACTTTACTTAGTGTACTAGTTTTTGTTTAGCCCGTGACTACGCTCACTTGGATAAAGTCCCTCTTTAAGGGATATGAGTTTTGTGTTTTAATAAATAAATAAATATCTTGGGACAAATTACACCAATTGTCCTATGCCCACCAAATTTCAAGTCAATCTGATCACTAAAAGTGGGACAAACTTAACTTGCAAACAAAATAACATACAAATATTGAGTTAAATAAAATTACGTCAAAATAAAATAGGAAATAGAGAAAGAGAAAAACATTTAAAGTAAAGAAGACGTTTTTGACAAATAACTTATTTTATTCATCATCTGATGTACTAACATCCATGGCGTATGGCTGTGTAACAACTTCTTCATCTGACTCAGATGTTTCACTACTACTGTCTTCCTGAATATTGATCAATATTTTTTCCATATCTTCGTATAAAGTTTGCCCTCTTTCGTAGTATTCTTTTTCAATTTTTTTTACGTGTTCACATGAACTTTTCCAATCAAAAGTAGTTATATCTTGAAATGCTCGTTCAGCTGCTTCCTAAAATACAAATATAGATTTTTGCATCACATAATTACAAGAAAAATATATGAATACTATAGGCGATTCCAAAGAGCTGGCAAGAATGGATTGAATGAATGTATCTATGTTTCGCCTATTTAAATGCACTTCACACACATATAGAGATGACAGGCTTGTCATTTCCCTGTAAAATGTCTAAGTGACATTTATTAGTTTCGTTCAATACATTCGCGCCAGCTTTAGTGAATTCACCTATACATACCTTTATATCAATTGACCCCACATTATGTGAGGCAATTTTATGCTTCACTATGCCCCAAATAAGCTCAATGGGGTTGAGGTCGCAGTGGTAAGGCGGGAGTCTTACCACCGCATGCCCATGTTCACCCAAAAGCTCGTCTATTTCATACTTTGGTTCAGGTTTGTGTTTTTTTACAAGCATCAGCAATTGAGGTTTTTTTAAAGTGTCATCATAACGAATCTCATTCTGATTCAGCCACAATTTAATGTCGGCCACCTTAGTGGCGGAGGTTGGCGCTTTGTTAATTACGACAGAGTGGTTATCCATGACCACTATTCCCGCGTTCGGTATGTTGGGAATTCATTTTTCTTCGACCCACTTTGTAAAATTTCTGTAATCCATTTCTGAATGATAATCTTCATTTTTATTCTTCCCGCTAAAAATTAATAGGGCATTTTGGACGAAACCTTTTCACTGCCTGCATGAACAATTATATAACCTCTTGCCCATTGATACACTTTGTTTGACTCCGCTGACATTTACTGATTGCCAGCATTTTTTAATTTGTATGGTTGGTGTATGTAGCTCTCATCAAGGTATATGATGTCTTTTTGTAGTTCTTCAGGTAATCGTCTATAATCCATTATAATTTTTAAATATGTTTCACGTTTCGCTGCAATACAAGGTTTTTCCATTAAGGCTGTGCGCTCGGACTGACACTTTCTATATCTGAACCCTAAAGAATCTTCCTTAGATGTTCACGGCTTCCTTGAAAACCAAGTTGATGACCTCTCTAGTACCACTACAAAGCGTTTTACTCATTTTCACACTCTATTCGATAAAATAACGCTAATAATATGCAAAAATAGACGAAATGAATGAGTTTCAGCCCTACCGGCACTGACAGTTAGTAGTGTGTTGCAAGGAAAAAATAAAGTTAGTTATATTTCTTGCCTTTTTTGTCGGGCTGTACGTACCCAGATATATATGCTACTATTTGACGGCGCAAATAATCACCCGTCATTGTATTTAGTTGCACATCAAATTCTAACAACAAATCATCAGGCATGGGTTCGACATCCGTGCCATTCAATGATTCCAAGCTCAAATCATTTTGTAAAATCCGATAACTTTCTGATGTGGTATTAATTTTTTGTACAGAGGATGGAAATATCCTCTAAAGGAATGCAATTTCCTCTGAAACCCTCTTTCAGTTCTCTGTATTAATCAGTTTTTTTGTAAGCTGCTTTAAACTGGCGTGAGGTTGGATTATTAATTCCATGTGCCCTTATTACCCCAAAAAATAGTTCCAAATGATCTTGCGAAAATTTGTACAGAGTTAGATACTTTAGTACCTTCTTTTTCAATCAGGCGGTCGTACAGAAAAAGAGTACTGTTGATACATGTTAAAAGGCCTACAAACCCAGTTTTTCGGTTCGCAGCGATAACACGCTTATCTTTATCGGGAGCTACTATATACATCAAGTAATATTTAGCGAATTCTAAGTACTCTCAATATATTCAATCTACCAAGAGAAAAAGGTAAACGTCCTCTATGTACCGTCAAGAGAACAAGTGGCGGATACCTTTACAAAAGCCCTGCCCAAGGAAAGCTTTGTCAGAGCACGAAACTCACTAGGAGTGTTGAGTAACCCTGATTTGATGTAGGGGGAGTGTTGAAACCTCTTTATAATGGCCATCAGATTTTGTGTTTTTATACTGACATTGATTTGAATGACTTTCAAATACACAACAGGCTCTACATTATAAAATTGTTTTATTAATCACCTGTAGGGTCGTTATCACTCATATTGATAACATTAACTGGGGTTTTGGACATTTGAGCAAAATGACCAAATTTGTAACACTTCATACATTGCTTATCGTATGCAGAACACTTGAAGCGATGAACTTGACCACACCTGTCACATTTTGGTCCTGTTGTTGTCGGTCTGGTTTTTTATATGATGTAGAAGTCGGCTTTTGAAATGGCATTTTCTTCATTAATGGCTGACGCATTACCGCAGCAACATGTAGATCCTTTTCTAGGAATGATGTATTGTTTAATGACAGTTCCATTGATTGAAACATACTGACCATTTTGTCTAACTCAATGTTGTTTTTGGATAGTAATTTTTGACGAATGTTTGAGAGTTGTTTGTCCATATCTGTCTATAATCTCCCATCCAAACCACATAGACAAAGGGCTTGGGATACAATAGCCTCCGTCGCCACCTTACTTTCTTTAATACAGCCTTCTACAGGCAGGGACCGGGCCAGGCTGTTAGCTGTGTCCAACCCAGAATCTGGTCACTGGCTACATGCACAACACCTATACATGAAAAAAACCTTCATTTCAATGAAAGATGGAACCTCTAAATCTGGCACAAGCAAAGGAGGAAGCAGTACGCTCCAACTGGAATAACATTTTGCCCCAATCATTTAAGGAGTCTGAAGACGAATTGCCTAGTACCTCTGTTGATCCAAGCTCCGTCATCAACGAGGCTAATGATGCTTCGGGATCTTCACCTGACTGGGATGATCAAATAGACGGGGTCCCACAGGTTTCAGTAGAGGATGATTACACAACAGCCGAATCTTATAGGTTCGATGAAGAGGAAGAGCAATGGAAAATGAACAGACTGGAACAATTACCAACAGAATCCGTAGGTTACTCAAAAGGAATGATCCTGATATAAAGCCACTAGGAGATCGTAAGGTACAAGTTAATCTATCTTTCTTGGACGGGCCAACAACTCAAAACAGAGTACGTACTATTATAGAGGAGATTATAAAGAAATACACAGCAATCCCGGGGAACGTTGAGACAGATGCCATTGGGTCAGACGGAATTTTCATCTTCAATGTGACAAATCCCTTTTTATCTCCTAGATCAACTCCTTCTGAAGAGCCAGGGGTCTCTGAAGACAATACAGAGCATGATTGCGATGAATTGGAAGAAAAGAGGGACATTGCCACAAAAATGCTGTTAGATGGAATAACATTGGTCCCTAAGTTCTCAGGATTACCAAAGAAAGTCATCAGATATGGGGATCATCACTTAACCAAAGAATATTTGAAGCCAATCATCGAACAAAACCCAGATAAAACTCCCGAGGAAATAATCATCTCTGCCTTGAAATTGTCAGGGAGTTATAAAAAGGTCTTCAATCTATATAAGTCTCCGTTTTAAGAAACAAGGATTCAACATAAGTACATATCCCTCGCCCAACACTGGAACTTTTATAGACCCAGACACTCTACGCATAGCTGCCGGTCTCCGGCTGGGAGCTGGGATCTGCACAGGTCACAACTGTGCTTCTTGTGGGGCTTCAGTGGACCAACTCGACCACCATGGCCTTTCCTGCTCCTCGGCCGCCTGTCCCGTCACACCGCTCTCAACGACATTCTTCGAAGGGCGCTCGTGAGTGCCAACGTGCCCGCTGCTCTGGAGCCCCCAGATTGTGCGGAGCGACGGCAAGCGCCCGGACGGAATGTCTTTGATACCCTGGAAGACGGGCCGTGCGCTGGTGTGGGACGCCACTTGTACTGACACCGTGGCGGCGTCTTACCTACCCGCAACTACCAAACGTGCGGGGGGTATTGTCCGTCTTGAATTTCCCTCGAAATTGTAAGGGTTGGTCATGAAGTTTTTTGCCTTGATGTTCTCTCTTTGTCGTCCCACAGATTAAACTATTTTATTTTATTTCCAAGGTCCTTTCCAAACAGATGGCCATCAAGAGTGTTAGATGTATCATTTAAGAAATTCAGCATTTTTTATCTAGTAGTGGTACTATAACGCTTCTCCGCATTTTAGTGTTGTAATGCTGTGCCGCTACCAGCATATTTATGGCATCAATGAGCGAACACTTTCTTTGTCACCTTTTCTGATCATATGGTCTGTCACCTGTATGATGGCAGCGAGTGCAGTACCAACCTTGTCTTGTTAAGAAGCTACCCTTTTATCCCCAAATGTCTGACAATAGTTGAGAGTGGCAGCTATTTCAGCATTCAGTTTGTCGTCGCCCCCCCCCCCCCCCCCCCTCTACGAAATTGACAGTTTTCAGAGGCATTATTGCGGCTGGTGATCGTTTCTCTCTCCTCTTTTTTAAGACCTTTTTTTATCTATTCGACCTTTGATGCCGACTCCTGAATTATTTTCTTACTTTGTAACGAGGCGCCACGCAGGCTGGCAAGTACATAGCTTCCAGCGTCCGGAACGCGGCGCGCGGCCCGCCCCGCGCAGCACCGTTTAGTATATAAGGCGACCGCGAGCGAGCTCCTTAGGCAGTCTTGTGTCGCTTACCGAACCGACTAGTTGGATGCGCAGTTCTGGCAACCGCCGAATCGTGAATGGCTAGATCGGTGTAGGCACACAAGGGTGTCCTAAGCCCTAACCCTTTCTTCCCCCAGTCTCCTGCTTTCTCGTCCCAATCGGCTCATACCCGATTCGGACGCAAAAGCCCCTTAACCGTGTGCGCGAGCAAGGCAAGCCCGGCCCGCACCATTAAGGACCCTCAGGACTCTCGAGGCAACGGTCTGTGGTTCCCGGATCGATCCCGAGAGCCCTATCCTACCCGATTCGGACACAAAATCCCCTTAACCGTGTGCGCGAGCAAGGCAAGCCCGGCCCGCACCATTAAGGATCCTCAGGACTCTCGAGGCAACGGTCTGTGGTTCCCGGATCGATCCCGAGAACCCTATCCTCCCCGTAGGAACTTTCCCGACGCCCCCCTTCGAGCGACTGTCAAGTTGTCTGTCGTAGAAGTCAGTCTTTTCTGCCACGGAACCCTCAACCAAGGTGTTCTTGAACCCAAATAATATTTAATTTATCCAAGTCGAGTAATATCATTGAGATTGCGAACGGGCTATATGTGGAGTGTACTTGTGGAGTTTAGCAGTAAGGGGAGTATCTACACTGGGCCCAGCTCTGGATGTAACCCTAGACGTCTGCTCTGACCGGCGCCGCTTCAGGAGATCAGGTAAGCTCGATCGCAATCATAATTATAGCTTAAATCTGTCGTGCCTAAATTAATTTGACCCCTCGAAGTAGAAACACACGTAGGGAATCACCCTCGTAGAAATACAGTCCACTTTTGTTTCGTATTTTTGATAAATCTTTCGGGCATCGTGCCACATTTTTGGTAATGTTACCGATAACAATCCAGGGAACCACAATAAAACATTGCGTACGCGTGTTACCGACAGCGACGACTGTAATAATAGGTATGGACATACTGCGTCGACTAGGTCTGTCACTAGCATTCCAGCAGCTGAACTACGAAGCTCCAAGCACGAATGGCACGACAAGCCAAACGAAAAAGGCAAGGACAGAGCCAGCACCAACGAACCAAGGCACCGAAGCACCCGAACCAGCCTCCATAACAGAAGCAGACGGGAACATTTGAACCAGTTACTCGAGACAGAATTCAAAAAATGCGAAGCATGCCGAAAAAGAAACGATTGGTTAGAGCACAGAATCCAGCTAAAACATAACGAACCCGTCAAGCAAAAATGCTACCCAAAAAACCCCAAGTTGCAAGCAATCACAGGCGAGCTATCCCGTAACACGTTTTGCGCAGCGAAGGAATCGCACGCAGACTGGTACGGAAGAAAAAGGTTAGAAGTGGAATCTAATCGCAAAAATGAAACAGAATATTGTATTAAAAACGGCGAACTTTACAAAAAATTATAAATCCCAGTTACGGAACAAAAAGAGAACCAGGAACAGAATGGAAATTATGTGTACGAGAAGAAGAAAAGAAACAAATCCTACAGCAAAATCACGTCCATCCAACCGCGGTTCATCTCGGGATTACGAAAACGTTACACAAAATAGCAGAACAATATTATTGGCCGGGAATGTACAGAACGGTAATAAAATACGTAAAACAATGCAAGGCGTGCCAAACACATAAACATACACAGCAGAAAGCATCCGAAAAACAAAAAAATTCTATGATAAGCATCATCGGTCGTGGAACCCAACAATAGGCGAACAAGTATTTAAGAAAAAATACGTATTATCGAACGCAAATAAAAATTTCTGTGCAAAGCTCGCATCGAAATACGACGGACCGTATCGCATAATACAAAAACAATCTCCAGTAATATTCCTATTAAAGAACGAAAATAATCCTAAACGAATAATAACAGCACACATAAAAGACCTAAAAACATTCCACGCATAATACAAAGAACGAACCAAACATAATAATTAATAAGCATCTCCATAAAAACATAAGACTCAAAATCGAGCATAAAAATTAGCGAACAAAACTAAAACCACATAAAACGGGCAGTCGACAAAAACGAATGAAAACATGAAGTATTCGCCTAGCGCAACAAAGACAACACAAGTCGATAGCAGCGTCGCGACACCGACCTGATACCTCGACAACAGAAAAATACCCACAAAAATAAGAAAGAAAACGCACGTTAAGGAAACGCCCACGGAATCCGACACTCGACAGATAACGCCCAACTAACAATGACGGACGACCAGAGCGATCTCGACATCCATTTGACCCAAGAGGAATGGGAGTTTTTAGAGTCTGACCTCCAACTCCAAATAGACCCGGCGGAGTACGCCAGCTTCGTCGGGGACTGGGAGGAGCCAACCACAGAGGAGAAAGTGGTGGACCTCACAAAAGAGGGACAGGGAGAAACGGGTGGCAAGAAGAAAAGAAGAAAAAGAAAAAAGAAACGCACCGGCCTAAAAAGGCTACGCGGCAGTAAGAAAGGGGCAATAAGACTGCCCCGCTACAAAAAGAAAAAAGAATGAAAAGGAAAGACAATATAAATAAATAGAACAACCCTACGACCACAGCCAGTGCCACACCGACCCCGATAATTTTAAGGAAAAAAAAGAGAAACCATAAAACCCAAAAAAAAAAAAATATATAGAAATTTAGTGAATATTGGGACCGAGCGCGACGACAGCGCCACGTGACAAGCGGCCATTATGGACAATATTGTCACCGCTGTCAAACAAGCAGTAAGTAAATATTGTAAAAAATATTAATGAAATCTTGTGTTATTTTACTATATTACACAATTTTGGACAATGGTAGTCAGTAACATTATTGCCAATAATATTAAAATTGTTGTTTTCAGTGAGAAATGAGCCTACTCGTGACTAAAACGGGGTTTCGTGCCATCACCCACGAAATCATTTTCCAACCGGAGACGATGAATAAAGGCAAGAAATTGGTGCTAGCTGGGCATGTCCTTGAGGTTGAAGACATTCGCCAAGGAGACATGACTCGTATTATCAAAGCCCGAGTGATCCACTTATTTCTTTGGTCTCGTTTCCACCATGGTCTTGGAAATTGGTAAAATTTATAGTCGCTATTCTTCTTGGTGTTATTACAATTCACAACAACACATCTTACCAGGACCATATTTTTATCTCAAAAACGATTAGAAAATGTTTACTGCAATATGGATTTGACAGCTCAAGTCAGCGACAAAAATGACAATTTTAGCCGTAGCGAGCGCTGTGATCGTTTAGGCTACCCCCTCCACCCGCTTTGCACTCTGCCAATAGTGTCACCTCGTTACACAACGGAAGGCCACACCCACCTAACCAGGTATTAATTGTTTTTTTTTAAAGTGCACATTACAACATTGTGATTTTTACAGGTAAAAATCTCCAGAAGAGGGAGGGGAATGTAAGGCGCCACGCAGGCTGGCAAGTACATAGCTTCTAGCGTCCGGAACGCGGCGCGCGGCCCGCCCCCGCGCAGCACCGTTTAGTATATAAGGCGACCGCGAGCGAGCTCCTTAGGCAGTCTTGTGTCGCTTACCGAACCGACTAGTTGGATGCGCAGTTCTGGCAACCGCCGAATCGTGACTGGCTAGATCGGTGTAGGCACACAAGGGTGTCCTAAGCCCTAACCCTTTCTTCCCCCCGTCTCCCGCTTTCTCGTCCCAAACGGCTCATACCCGATTCGGACGCAAAAGCCGTGTGCGCGAGCAAGGCAAGCCCGGCCCGCACCATTAAGGACTCTCGAGGCAACGGTCTGTGGTTCCCGGATCGATCCCGAGAGCCCTATCCTACCCGATTCGGGCACAAAATCCCCTTAACCGTGTGCGCGAGCAAGGCAAGCCCGGCCCGCACCATTAAGGATCCTCAGGACTCTCGAGGCAACGGTCTTTGGTTCCCGGATCGATCCCGAGAACCCTATCCTCCCCGTAGGAACTTTCCCGACGCAACCCGAGGCGTACCCGCAACCACGCGCGCAGCGCCCGAGCGCATCCCGCGTCCCGTAGAGCCCGTAGAGCTCCCGAGCCCTGGACCCCTCCGGTCCAGACTGCCGCCGCAGGCAACCGATAACCGAGCTATCCCGTCGATAGCCTATCTTTGTATCGACTCACGCGTATTCTAGTCGCATTAGCGCGACACCCCTGTAAGCGCCATTGCTATCATAATAAATAAGGCGTTATATATATAATAACCCGTTGTCTGCATTTAACCTTTGAGCTAGTAGTAGACTTTCACCCAGCCAGGTTCGAATCCCGGCGGTGATATTTGTGGACGGACCCCCGGGCAACCGTCACAACTTTAATTTCTCTTTCTTATTTAAATCTCGTATTCACTTCCTAGTTTTGCGATTGGTCAAGAATAGTATTGTCATCGGCGCCGCCAGAGTCTATGTGCTCGACATGCCACTTGTCGCTGACCTCTGAATCAGAGGTATCTGCCCCCTTCTTTACTTTATTTTCTAACATTCCTTATACGTTTTGTGAGTTTGGTGAGATCGCCCAGATCTGACGCTGATCTTTTTATAGACATTTTGTCACACCCCACCTAATTGGCCCGACTAAATTTACAACCGGCGGGGGTGTCAGAAAAAAAGACAATAAACTCAGCCAAACCGACTTATGAAAACTAGGCTTGTCTGCAATTCCAGGGAACAAAATGTAGGAGATAAAGGAAAGAGTTAGTTTCTTAAGACTGGTTTTTATTTCCTAAGATAACATCAGTTATTTGGTGAAACAAGTTGATCACAATTTCAGGTTTTAAATTAACATAGAAATACTTATTGGTTAAATTTCCAACCAAAGCTCAGCGTTAGAACTGGGCGTACCAGGAGTTCTGTTATGTGACTTGTGCCTCACCAAGGCTACTCTAAATATTAGTCCCTAAGGGTTTATTGTGCCAACATTAAAGGTATACTTGAAACTACTTGCTAACGTTGATACAAGGGTGTATCAACGCGACCTAAATCCTACTTCCCTAATAAAATTAAACAACTAAAGTTTGACCGACCTTCACTCCAAAGCATTTACCGCCAAGTTCTTCCAGGGAGATGGTGCTGGAGCGCCAGGAGCCTGCCACGTGTCACGGGCTGCACAGCAGGTGGAATACTCCGGAATGCAGATCGATCAGGCCACAGTTGTCCGTGGAACCTTCCGGTTGTTGAAATGACGGAAAGAACAAATCCAAGGACAGAGAAATAATCCTATGCCGTTTCAACTACATAAGGTAGTTGGGACAATGAGTAAAACTCAGGCGAAGTGTACACAGGCAGATAAATGAAATTAGAGGGAATGTAACTTTGTAAGTCGGAACTTAGAAGTTTTAAAAGTATGAAAATTGGAGAAGTTGGAAGCTTCGGTTATTATTAAATTCCCCAAACAGGAGAGATGAAGTGGAAGGGGCAAAATTAAGTACACATGAATGAGGTACTGTAGAAATTAAATAGCGCCGAAGCGAACACGGAAAAAGGCAAAAAACACCAAATAAAAAAAAACCCAACGTCTGTAAAGAAATAAATTGGTATCATTAGTGTCTTGTCTCGCAAGGCAGAATACAAGGAGGATCGGAATGAATCTGTTCTCTTACCAGCAAAGCCGCGGCTACCGCAGGACTTCAGCCAACGCACCCACCCCAACCGAAGGATGCTTCAGCAGACCAAACTGGAAATAAATCAAGCAGTCAGAACACTGTCAAGGTGCTAGGCACAGTTCAAGGAATAACGAAATATTTTAGGTTAAAAGATTTAACCAGAAAACTTACTCTTTCGCCGACGCAACCCGCTGAAACTCCTCTGCTCCTTCCACTTGTTGAGCCACCACAGTCGGCTCCAAAAGCCACAACTAATCTCCCCGTCTCTTCGAGTCGCAAGCATTTTTATTGACGAACCAAAAGATGCTCGGGAGTACCACGGGCTACGATGACCAGCGGAATTGAAGCCCTGAGCCGTGATACCAGTATCAGAAGATGCAACTAACCACCATGGTTATGTTATGAAAAAGAATAACCCTTGTTTTTAGTTCAAGAACAAATGTCAGACCATCCGATTATTAAATCTCTACTTTTTCCAAAATGGTTTATATTTCTATCTATAGTTTCAGTAATTCTTATTCCTGAAATTCAAACCATTTATCTCCCACCAAACAGGCGATTATACTCTCAATGGTAACCCTAATACGACCTGTCAAGCTGTCACTAATTTTTGACGTTTGTTTACTTTTCGACTGTCATATCACCATTTGACAGGAGCTATTCGAGGCTTTAATAAAAACTCCAAATTTGTAATATCTAGTGGCGAACCGTAAAACACAACGTTACAATACCCCCCTCCCCGATGAAAAGGTTCACCACAGGTGTACCGCTCGCTGCCCTCAGCGATTCCTCAAACAAACCAGTCAAGAAAAGAAAAAAATCTTTAAAGCATTACAAAAAAATATAACCAATACCCACCACCAAATGCCTTGTTGTGAACTCAGCTGAAGCGATCTTATCCCTGAAAACTCTATCTACTAATTTCGACCCTAATGCCAAATTCATATTCCCCGATTTATCCAAAACAATTATTCGCCCTAACCGAACCCACAACAACAACCACCTAACAAAAAAAACACATTCAAAACTAACTGGGTATTTGAAATAAACCCTATACCAAAACTGTAAGTTAAAGTTAAAAGAAAATTAAATCCAACTCAATTTGTAACAAACCAACCTTAACTTTCCCAACACAACATAAGCTGTGTTGAAAAAGTTAATCCAACCGCCAGGACAGATGTTCAGCATACCTAAATAAAACTCTCCTAGACCGGGCAAATATAATTGAAATTTGAAAAAAAAATTGTCTGTAGTTTAATTTAATAAACTTCCAGCACTCAAATATCTGACTGTCAAAATGACTGCCTTCCCTCCAAATTATTCCAACAACTTAAACTTCTCGTTCATGACATGGCCACCAACCAATGTCCAAGGAAACAAAATCTGGTTCCCTCTGCATCAACAAAAATAATATGACACGCACTACGCCAGCGCAATTTAGCTCGTAGACCGAAAACACAGTTCCACATAAGCTATACACGTAAATATATTTTTTAAATATGTCTCACATTAAAGACTAAACCTTGCTGTTAATAGGTTAAGGTTGCATCGCACCAATCATTCATCCCCTTTTTAATATACTCATGCTTCGTCTAACAATTTTTAGTGATGTAGCAGTGTGATCTGTACACCCCGTGCCTTGCAGTTTGTGATTAAATATGACTTTGCAATACTTAACACTGTTGCTAAACAACCTAGCCTAAGCGTTATGTCGCGCAGCTTTAATGCATGATCAACAATGGCGGTGCGGCGAGCAGTGCACGACGTGCGGGCCGCACGTCCATTGTTCAACAGCCAACCTACGTAACCTACGCCTTTAGGTCTTTAATGTGCCACGACCCTATAGGATGACCATCCATCCTTTCTAGTACGTAGACTAGCGGAGACAACACCTCCTTAACCCTACATTTCTCGTATTTTGGCGCGAGTTTCGCCATTTTAAATTTTTGAGCATCGCTCTGAACATATGAACGTTTCCACACTATGTCACCAACGGCAAATTTCGCCGGACGACGCCTTAAGTTGTAGTGTCTGGAATTAGTTTCATGTGCTTTTAATAAACGTGACCTAACCTGCTGGAAAATCTCTCTCAAGCAACCAAATTCGCCCGCATACTCCTCTCTGGGCATTGCTGATGTATAATCTTGATCGATATCCTTGTAGAACGAGCCATTTATAACCGGTTCCCTAGCATGTACCAAAAAGAACGGAGAAAATCCCGTGGACTCATTTACAGCACTGTTAATTGCAAACCGAATTTGATGCAGTTTTTCGTCCCATGTCCGGTGATTCTCCTCTACATACGATGCTACGGCCGTCATTATAGTTTTGTTGTAGCGTTCTACTAAATTTACTTGTGCTGTGTATCTAGGACCATAAAAAACCTTTGGCACGTTATACCGTCTCATTAACTGCTTAAATTCTGATCCCGTGAACTGAACTCCATTGTCAGTAATCACGGTTTCAGGCACCCCATGCTCCAAAATGACATGGTGTTCGAAATGTTTCGCCACTAGCGCACTAGTTGCGCGTCGTAGCGGAAAAAGCAATGTAAATTTTGAGAAACAGCATGTAACCACGAAAAGAAAGGTATACCCAGCACGAGACCGCGGAAGAGGACCGACTAAATCAATGCTAAGCACTTGCATAGGTCGTTGACATACTTTTGGCTGTCCCATTAACCCCGGAGTGAGTTTTTGTGAATGTTTATACGCTGCACAAACGTCGCAAGCCTTCACCAATTCCACTACATCCTTAAACATTCCAGGCCAATAATATGTCAACGACAACCGCCTATGTGTTTTAAATACACCGAAATGAGCTGCGGTTGGTTCGCAATGGTTCGCCTCTAGCACTTGTTTACGCTCACCCTTACGCACGACTTCCTTCCAATCAAACTCTCGTAACAGGCTGTATTTGGCTTTGCTTAGCCTAAATAATTTTCCCTCCCGAATACAAAAATTTGGAAAATTTGCGGGAAAAGACCTACATCCACTTAACGTTTTTTCATACCATTCGTCACTCACAGCGTCAACGCTTCCGCCATTCACTGCATCCACCTTCATAAGCCTGGACAAGGCATCGGGGACGACATTGTCGGTGCCCTTCCTGTGCTCAATATCAAAATTAAATTGAGACAGTCTGCAACCCCAACGTGCCAATCTACCCGATGGATTCTCCAGCCGCATGAACCACTTGAGAGACGAATGATCAGTTATCACTTTAAATCGTCGCGAGCCTAAGTAAGCCTGAAACTTTTCCACCGAAAAAAGGACAGCAAGGGCCTCCCGTTCCGTAGCACTGTAGTTGCGTTCACTCTTGTTTAAAGAACGACTTACATACGCAATGGGATGCTCTTGGCCATCAAAAGTCTGAGAAAGCATTCCACCAATACCGTAGGAAGACGCATCTGCGTGCACCGCGAAAGTTTTACCAAAATCTGGAACCGCTAATATTGGCGCCGACACTAGTGCATTCTTCAAGGCGTTGAAGGCGTGCTCGGCCTCCTCAGACCATCGGAAAATAGGCGCTTTCTTTCCTTTCGACGTTAAGACATTCAGGGGAGCCGCTATGGTTGAAAAATTCCTAATAAACCGGCGATACCACGAGCAGGTACCCAAAAATATCTTAACCTCGCGAGGAGTTGAAGGAGTTGGAAAATTTAAAATGGCTGAAACCTTGTCTGGGTCTGTACGCAGCCCAAATTCATCTACAACGTACCCCAGATACTTTATTGACTTCCTAAAGAACTTAGACTTTGCCAGGTTTATAGTTAAATTTGCCATTCTAAGCTTCGCTAAAACGCGATTTAAAAGGACCAAATGGGTCTGAAAATCGGCAGAACAAATGACAATATCGTCTATATAGCAAAAAACAAAACCATTTTCAATATCGCTGGTCATGTTATGGTCAATAAGCATGTCCATAAGACGCTGCTGCCTAGCAGGAGCACCACACAATCCGAAGGGCATAACTTTAAACTTGTAGACTCCTCTACCCATTACATTAAAACTGGTTTTTTCCTGCGAGCTCTCACTTAAAGGTATCTGCCAGAATGATGAACTCAAATCGATAGATGACAGGTATTTCGCTTCCTTCAAACTATCCAGTATTTGTGGAATGTACGGTATAGAATATGAGTCCCCCCTCGATATCGCGTTCAATTTTCTACAATCCAAGCAGAATCGCCAGTCCCCATTTGCCTTTTGAACCAATAATGCCGGATTATTCCATGGGCTTTCACACGGAGTAACAACGTCTAATTCCAGCATTCGGTCTAATTCGGAACTTAAAATAGCTCTCTTTTCAGGTGAGAGTGGGTACTGCTTCGTTTTAATAGGTAGTGCGTCACCTGTGTCTATGACATGTTCTACTAAAGACGTCCTACCTAACCCTTTAACATCCGACGAAATGTCCTTAAATTTCCCCACTACATCATTTGCAAGCTCTTGCTGCGCTATTGTTAAATGCTCGAATGACTGAATGGAATGTACTCGCTTTGAACCGTTTATGTGACATACATCAAAATATTTAACCGGAGGCTTCATAAATGAGATGTTTTCAAATATGTCTGGTGCTAAACTAAACGCATGCCAAAAATCGACGCCTAAAATAACGTCTGTAATGATGTTAGGCATTACAAAAAACTTAATTACACGTGTAATTTTATTAAATGTTACGGGCACAAAAATACACCCAATTGACTGGACTACTACGCCGTTTGCAACATTACATGAAGAAGACTCAGAGTTATGCATTCGAAAACCGAATTTAATAAAATCTAAATGTGAACCATTACCAAGTATCGATAGCGATGCGCCGCTGTCGGCCAACGCATAAACCTCAAAATCAGATACTTTTATCTTTAAGTACGGACGAATATCATTTTCGTTCGGTGCAAACAGAACCGCAGCAATTGTATCATAATTGCAATTTTTCTTTATTGTGGCACTTAATTTATCTAAGAAAATACTGCTACGGTTCGGCGCAACTAGTTTTTTGAACGTGAATTGGAACGCATCTGCTGACAATTCTGACAGTTCGACTTAATAACCCCACTTTTATTACATCCAAAGCAACGAATGTTTTCTTTAGGCGGCTTAACACTGCATGTCCTAAAATTATGGTTACCACGGCCGCATTTATAGCAAATGAGCTCACTTGAAGATGTATGTTTGTGAGCAGACTTTCCGCTGGAATGAAAATTCGCTCCAGCTTTGTGTGAAAATGAAGTCTTTGGTGTCGTCGCCCTATCAAAAGTTGCGGGACCCTTTTGACTAACAAAACTTACAGTGTTTGCCTGCTTGGACCTGGTTTTATACGCGAAATCAGCGCTAAGTGTGTGTGAGCTTGATTTGCCTGGCTCTGAGAAAAATTCTGCTCGCTGTTTTGCCGCTTCAAGTTTACGACATTTTTCCTTCAAATCCGTAATTGACACGATGTTTACCAATGCTAAGTGTTGAGATAAGCTCGGCCTAATGTTATGCATGAGGATTTCCAGTTTTGTTTCCTCGGACAAAGGGGATTTAAGCCGTGCGAACATACACGCCATGACCGAAAAGTAAATGTGGATTGGTTCCTCCAAACCCTGTGTACGTTGCCTAATTTCGCCTAACAACCGATAATCATAATCTACTGGATCAAATTCCAGTAACAAAGTGCTTGATAACTCATTCCAAGTAGAAAACTGCCACCTATTTCCTCTGTACCAAAGAAGTGCTTCCTCGACAAACAACTGTGCTGCCGAATTAAACAGAACAACATCACTAACACCAAAAGCCAGCTTTAATTCCTCGACACGCTCCAAGAAAGACCTAGGATCAGTACGGCCGTTAAATTTCAACCCCCACTTCGCAATGTTCCTGTCACCTGAACAAACAATCTGTGAAACTGCTGGTTGTGCTGCTAAAAGGTTCTCTACACCACCTGAAGAAGACTGACACACTGTATCCATCTTGGCTAATAACACATCCAACTTGTTCGAAAGATCTGACTTCTTTGACAATTTCACCGGGTCGTCTTCGACAACAACACGAATCAACCTATGAAACAGATGACTACCTAAAGCTCTTGACCGGCTACCTGAATACCTATCCTTGGTGGAAACAAACTTTTCTACTAGAACAGACAGCTCATTCAATTTCTCTGAAATAATTTTAAGTTCAGAGGCTGGAAGCAAATCAGTTTCTAAAATAGCCTCCGGAGGACACTCTGGCAATAAATTTCTCAACTGCTTCCTTAACCCTTCAACTGTTTGTAATGGTGTTTCTGATCGAATGTTTACCTCATAAACTAACTCATCTCGCAATAAGGAGTGAAATTGCAAAGTACTCCCCATTTTAAATTATTATTTAAACCTTTAGTGATGGCAAAAGTACAATGTTTTACTTATGTGAACTCTTTACTTGGCACAAATTTTATTACAATTGTTTTAAATTCACTGTGTTTTTAATTATTTTAAACCCTTTATGACATGAAAACAAATATTAAATACCGATGGTCACAGACAGTAACTAAGTGTTAACTTAACTAACTGTAGCTTTTTGTGTAATCTTGGTGTACAAATGTGAATGCTTATAACTAGGAATGTCAAAGTCTCCTGTAAAGTACTATTTTTAGAATGGAATGTAAATGTTGTTTCAGACACAAATGTAGTTATTTCAGACAATATTTAATTATGTAGGTTTGAGTACACACAGTTAATAACAATGTTTTATAACACAACTGAAAGTCAGGTAATGTTTTCTTATTATGGAAAAACTATATGGAATTATTGAAAAAATTAAAGTTATTTGTTGAAACTTGTTGCAAATTCCAACACAAAATTCAGCTGCCACTTAATTTTCAGCTGTGAAATTGGTCACACTCAGCTTATCAATCGATCTACTAATAAATTTTTTATACTATAAGTTGTATACTGTGCAACCAAAATTTTTACCAATTTGAAGTTATTAATACCAAACTATCTTGAAATTAATGAAATTTGAATTATTGTTAATGTAATTAAATAGAATAATAACTTTACACAAAAGCAAAATAGGCAAAATTAGTTGTTAAACTTTTAACTTCCTACAAGACCAAAAATGACAACTACCTGTAATTAAATTTTATTACACTGAATTTTTCCAAGTTCACAAAACTTATCAATTTAGTGTTCAAAAGTGATTATAAACACTACAAAATGTACAAAAGCACTGTGGCAAGGCTTAAAGAGGAGTTCAAAACACCAGGAACAGAGTTTCTAGCTTGGAATATCATGTAAGTGTTAAAAATAATTCCTAAAGATGATGGCACAAAAAAAATGACCTAAAATTGCAGAAAAGGCCTGAAAATCCTGAATAAACGTGGGCGCCACTGTCACACCCCACCTAATTGGCCCGACTAAATTTACAACCGGCGGGGGTGTCAGAAAAAAAGACAATAAACTCAGCCAAACCGACTTATGAAAACTAGGCTTGTCTGCAATTCCAGGGAACAAAATGTAGGAGATAAAGGAAAGAGTTAGTTTCTTAAGACTGGTTTTTATTTCCTAAGATAACATCAGTTATTTGGTGAAACAAGTTGATCACAATTTCAGGTTTTAAATTAACATAGAAATACTTATTGGTTAAATTTCCAACCAAAGCTCAGCGTTAGAACTGGGCGTACCAGGAGTTCTGTTATGTGACTTGTGCCTCACCAAGGCTACTCTAAATATTAGTCCCTAAGGGTTTATTGTGCCAACATTAAAGGTATACTTGAAACTACTTGCTAACGTTGATACAAGGGTGTATCAACGCGACCTAAATCCTACTTCCCTAATAAAATTAAACAACTAAAGTTTGACCGACCTTCACTCCAAAGCATTTACCGCCAAGTTCTTCCAGGGAGATGGTGCTGGAGCGCCAGGAGCCTGCCACGTGTCACGGGCTGCACAGCAGGTGGAATACTCCGGAATGCAGATCGATCAGGCCACAGTTGTCCGTGGAACCTTCCGGTTGTTGAAATGACGGAAAGAACAAATCCAAGGACAGAGAAATAATCCTATGCCGTTTCAACTACATAAGGTAGTTGGGACAATGAGTAAAACTCAGGCGAAGTGTACACAGGCAGATAAATGAAATTAGAGGGAATGTAACTTTGTAAGTCGGAACTTAGAAGTTTTAAAAGTATGAAAATTGGAGAAGTTGGAAGCTTCGGTTATTATTAAATTCCCCAAACAGGAGAGATGAAGTGGAAGGGGCAAAATTAAGTACACATGAATGAGGTACTGTAGAAATTAAATAGCGCCGAAGCGAACACGGAAAAAGGCAAAAAACACCAAATAAAAAAAAACCCAACGTCTGTAAAGAAATAAATTGGTATCATTAGTGTCTTGTCTCGCAAGGCAGAATACAAGGAGGATCGGAATGAATCTGTTCTCTTACCAGCAAAGCCGCGGCTACCGCAGGACTTCAGCCAACGCACCCACCCCAACCGAAGGATGCTTCAGCAGACCAAACTGGAAATAAATCAAGCAGTCAGAACACTGTCAAGGTGCTAGGCACAGTTCAAGGAATAACGAAATATTTTAGGTTAAAAGATTTAACCAGAAAACTTACTCTTTCGCCGACGCAACCCGCTGAAACTCCTCTGCTCCTTCCACTTGTTGAGCCACCACAGTCGGCTCCAAAAGCCACAACTAATCTCCCCGTCTCTTCGAGTCGCAAGCATTTTTATTGACGAACCAAAAGATGCTCGGGAGTACCACGGGCTACGATGACCAGCGGAATTGAAGCCCTGAGCCGTGATACCAGTATCAGAAGATGCAACTAACCACCATGGTTATGTTATGAAAAAGAATAACCCTTGTTTTTAGTTCAAGAACAAATGTCAGACCATCCGATTATTAAATCTCTACTTTTTCCAAAATGGTTTATATTTCTATCTATAGTTTCAGTAATTCTTATTCCTGAAATTCAAACCATTTATCTCCCACCAAACAGGCGATTATACTCTCAATGGTAACCCTAATACGACCTGTCAAGCTGTCACTAATTTTTGACGTTTGTTTACTTTTCGACTGTCATATCACCATTTGACAGGAGCTATTCGAGGCTTTAATAAAAACTCCAAATTTGTAATATCTAGTGGCGAACCGTAAAACACAACGTTACAATTTCAACCTGAAATGTATAGTTGGTTATTTCAGTTTGGACGGGCAAAAATTTTATTCTGAACCACGTGACAGTGAGCTGCAAAGTTAGAAATATTGTGTAAAAAGTTAATGTGCAGACTTTGGATTCAGACTAGGACAGTGACAAAAGTGTCTTTTGTCACGAAGTTGAGTCAGATAATGCTAAAAAGTGGATTGAGAAAATTAAAATTGAGATCATGTCAAATGCAAACTAGATACTGGAGGAGAAATTAGTGTGATGCCAAGCAAAGTTTTTGAGAATTTAAATAGAAAATTGAATCTGAAATTGTATGAAACAAAGATGAAGATCCAGATCCAGATTCCAGAAGTAGAATTGTAAAGATTAGAAGAAAGGAAATCTATTGTAAAAGTTGATAGCATAGATCAGTGTTTTTCAACCTTTTTCGTGACGCGACCCCACTGGTATGATAATATATTTCGCGACCCCCGCCCCTTCGCTTTTTGATCATAGTGTATGACATGTAAGTTATTGTGTCACAAAAATTCATTCCAAACGACGTTTTTATGCGTGTTTCCATAATTAGAATTCGACAAAAGTACATAACATTGTAAGTAAAACACATTATTTTACCTTCATTGAATACGTCGCCAATTTATAACTAACGTAATTTACTCACAGTAAAGGGCAAAGATACAAAATCTCAAAAAATGGCGTCATCATTAAGACCATAAATCAAAGGTGCATAAATATGTATACGTTGTGTGAAAGATAAGTATATAAGCAGCAGGTACAATAGCTAATTTAGTTCACGGACAAAGACCGATTAAATTTGTTCAGGATAATTCCTCAATACATAACGCCACAATAGTACAAAGCTGGATTCAGAACCAAAATGATCTTCACTTGATTAAGATGCCACCCAAAAGTCCCATCAATCCCATCGAGAATTTGTGGGGATTGATCCAAAGCTGGGATTCTTCGATGGTGAGAACGACGCAAAACTTGAAGGATCACGTTCTCGACGTTTGGGACTCGTTTAGAGGTACAGAAGTATGCTCAAAGAAGGTTGGCTCAATGAGAAGCAGGCTTCAAGCGGTTATTGACGCCGGTGGAGGCTATACTCGGTGTTAAGTTAGTTATTCGGCCCAATTTTTTTTTTCGTTGTAGTTTTACTTAAATTTTTAAATGTACCATCTACAGCCACTGTCCGTCCACTGCTGGACGTAGGCCTCCTTCATATCGCGCCAGCTTTCGCGATCCTGGGCTTCCCTCATCCAGCCACTGCCAGCTGTCCTCCTAAGATCATCCGTCCAACGCCAGGGCGTCCCACACTACGCTTTCCCAAACGTGGTCTCCACTCTAGGATACTTTTGCTCCAACGGTTGTCAGGTCTACGGCAAACGTGACCAGCCCATTGCCATTTCAACGTACTAATCCTTCGGTCTATGTCGACAACTTTCGTCTTTTGTCTGATATGCTCGTTGCGGACCCTATCTCTCAACGAGATACCGAGCATAGCCCTCTCCATAGCACGCTGGGCGATTTTGAACTTATGGACTAGTCCTCCTGTGAGTGTCCACGTCTCTGCTGCGTAAGTCATTACTGGCAGAACGCACTGGTTGAACACCTCAGTTTTAAGGCATTGTGGCAGGGATGACGTCAAGATATGACGAAGCTTCCCAAACGCTGCCCAGCCCAATCGAATCCTCCTATCGGCTTCTTTCTCGAAGTTATTTCTACCAAGCTGAATGATTTGTCCTAGGTAGACATACTCCTGAACAACTTCAAGGACCGAATTTCCAACGAATAGGGGCTCTGGAGTGACGTGATCGTTGAACATGACCTTTGTCTTGTCCAAGTTCATCCCCAGCCCCGCTCGTCGCGAAGCATCATTAAGACTGTTCAGCATTTCCGCCAAATCCTGCAAAAAAAAAGCAGCCAATCCTGCAAAAAAATAAATAAAACTACAACTAAAAAAAATGGCCTATTTTAGAATTTGTACATTTGTAGGTATTATTAAATGTATGAAAATAGATATTTTAAGTTGTGTCTGGGTGGTTGATAAGGAAGTTCCAAGTTTAAGTTAAATTTTACACAAGGAGAGACTTCATACATTTCCCAGTTTTATTATTTATTATTATTAAAGACGCTTAAAAATCCAATGATGTTTTACTGAATTTCTAAATCGAGCTTTTTTTCTTATTTTTAACATATACCTAGATATTCAAAGATACCTTAGTTTAAGTTGGCAGTTTCAATATTACCTAGGCTGTTTGATAAGTACCCGTTTTCTAAATATATTAATATCACTGGCCGAAAATCAGTATAGGTACCACCTTTTTAAGACATTTTTCAGAGGTGGGAAAATAAAAAAATATGTTTTTTTTTTTCTCATTTGACAGCGATTTAGTGAAAGCGTGAACTTAAAATTGTTAAAGAACAGTATCGGTCTGTAATTATACCTCATCCAAGTTACAGAGTTTAATACTAGAAAAATTAAAACGCACGCTATTGTCAGAGATAACGGTGGCAGCAATAGATAGGATGCGTTTACATGGCAGCTGAACTTTAGTCAACATCTGTCTTTTTATTGCTCTTATTGTTTTGTTCCTCTCTACGACTACCTGGCTTGTTTATTTGACTGTTTCCCGATTATTCTGTGATTTGGCTTGTTTCTTGGACTGAGTTCTGTTAAAAACTAGTGACTCGGCTTGTGTTTTTGGATATCGCATTTACTTTATGGTTGCTATAATGGAAAATACTCCGGAATATGTGAAGAAAAGGCTAAGGCGGCACTTCTCGTCTACTGAAAAAAATATGATATGTAACATGTAGGTACAACACTTTTCTTGAGGCTACCCCTAACGCCTCATACAATGAAATTCTGAGGACAATCGCTTCTACACTAGGCATCCATTGGATGTCAGTCTATAGAATTATGAAGGAGAAGAATACCAATGGAGTCCTTAAATCGCCCCAAAAGAAAAAGCCCCGGGCGTGTCGCGAAGGGTCGCGATTAAAACATAACCCAACAATATTGTACAATAGCAACATTTAACAAACCATTGACAAACCGGACATGGATATGTCCATCACAAGTCTATGGTAAGCCTTTGCAATTGTTTTTTTTTCTTTTGACAGTTTTACACATAACTTTACCTGATTCAAATTTAATATCATAAAATCCATTAAGTGCATAAAAGTGATTCTACGGCCGTTTCTACTGCCATCGTCGAAAGCTAAGTACTTAGCATTTTCTTATGATTACTTTGATAATGATAGATGAGTGAGCTCATGACGGCTTGGTTGCGCGCAGACCAAGCTGATGATGCCATCATGGCGTCGTCTCTAAGATTTGAATGTATATACTTACCAAGTGACTCGCTGCGGCGGAGTATCCTTGATGACATGTAATTTGTATATGAATATATTATTATCTAAACACCAATACTAACCTAATGTTGAGATATACTGATCCAGCCTTTGTTGGGGGTCGGGCCAGCCTGCCAACGAGGTATAACATGAACTGAGCAAATGCATTGCACTTCAGTGTCTGAGTGAACTGAAGACGAATGCCTAAACAGATTGTGACACAGTGTCCGAAGGGACTGTGGAGTAAGTCGGTCAAGGTGTGCCACAGTGTCCGTAGAACAGTTGGAGAAAGCCTGCCGCCTCAGTGTCTGTTCGGATCAGGAATATATCTCGCAGTGACTTAACTGGATGTAGATCCAATACATCATGACTCAACAACACAAGACAGTGGTACTTAATATATATATATATGTGAAATGTGTTATAACTTAAGCCAGGTACTTGGTGATTCATAGCACTAGAATCATACTTTATTTCTGATAACAGATGATGCAACGCAGCCGGATCACATACTCTGCAATACAGTGCTGAGAGATGGCTTGTGATGCAGTACTGAAAGTTCACACACATAGTAAGGTAAGACAGCTGACATTAACATTAAATTGATTTTTATCTTATAAAGTTCATTCCATCACCATACAACTCTGAAGCCTTCTTATTGGTTACTTACTGGAAAACTGATATAACATCAAATGTATAGCGAAGCAGATAACTTAATTTTTAAATCTTTGTTGAATCTATGAATCTGGGCATGTTAATACTTGTGGTCACGTTTGTTAAGGGAACCGCTGCAGAGTTACATTCACAATTGGCATTGTTCATTTTTTTTAGTATGCTCCAATTCGAAAACCATTTCGAGGAAAACCATCAATTATCCGATTTATCTTGTCCGATTTCAAAAATACTTTATGATTGCAGATATTTTTGTAAAAGTACTTTCAACCTTTGTTTGACCGAACGACCGGGTTTTTAGACAGAATCCAGCATCGAATGTTTGCCACAAAAGTGAAAAAAAAAGTTTGGCTACGGCAACTGTCACGTGTCACTGTCAAATCTAACAAAACCATAGACAAAGCCGTTTTTTTTTATAGCCAGCCGAACGAAGGCGATTGGGATTCTGTCTAAATTCACGAATTATGAAACAGCGAAAAAATATTTATTATTAATTAACAAAGCTACGTAAAAGCATAATATTCAAATTAGTTGCTTGAAATAGTCCATTTTATCAAATAAAGGTGTTAAAAGCACAGCTTAAAAAAAATGAACAATGCCAATTAAGCAAACGTAGAAACAAAGTTTGGTGCAGTATAAGCTGGGATAAAGATTTGTTTCAGTCAAATTAAACAAAGTCAGCATATCTAAATCAAGATTATTACAGAAATGATACTCGTTTTAGAAATCTTTATGGCCAGAGAAGTGTGTTGATTTATTGAGAGTGTACTTGTAAAATTAAAACCCAGTCAGCTGTCTTTTTACCTTGTGTGGTTATATTTTATTGTGTCTTTAAATTATTATTTAGCTAGCAGCGACACCTGGCGCAGCACTGGAGTATGAACGCATTGTTTGCAAGAAATAATAAAGATATTTGTTGTATTTTATTCGTGTTACCCATAAATATAAGATAATGTGTTCAATTTTATAAAACAGCTTGTTTATAAAGCGTTAGTTGTATTCTGCGGTGAAGAAAGCGGAATAGTTCAGTCGTTTTTTTCATAGAAGGCGCTGGCAGTGTTGTTTCGGTTCCGTGTTCAGCAAGTTAATTATTTATTATTCTTATTTGATTGAATATCAATGAAACTTTTATAAGAATCACTTTTTGCACGTAATAACTTCTTTTTATTCTAATATTTAAATAAAATGATAGTAAAGTGATGTGTGATACGGTCATTCGTCGGCGGACAATTTGAATTACCTATTCGAAGTCAACTTGACGATTTATTTAGTAATTCATTAATTTATCATTACATGGTCTCATTTGTAAAAGGAAATTACACTAACGAATCAATAAAACATTTAGCAAAAAAAAACAGTAACTATAATTACTCTTGTACTATTTTGTTGAAATTTCGCTCTTCAGGTCGTCGACCCAAAATTCAAGATGGCGGATTTTAAACTAAGCGACGCCAAGCGTACTAGTGAAAATTACAGAGTTTTCTAAAGATAATCATAGAAGAAGTGTTATAAAACGCATTTTAGTGTTTAAATGGTCAGGTGTAGTTAACAGGTGAGCGCAATCATGTGTTAATTTACCTTTTTGAGTGAAATTGTCCCGTAATATTAACAAACTTTGCAACGGCGGTAAAGTTTCGAATTCATACATACTAAATTGAATCAAACTTGAAGTACAATGCAGAAAAGGACTCATTAAAGAAATAGTCGGGCATTGTAATTATTAGTTAATTTAAATTGTTTGAGTCTGAATTCTAATTTCAAGTTTTACCTATTACGATAATTTTCCGTACGACTTTTCTGTAGGGAATGTGATTCTAACATGCAAATTGTTATTCAATAGGACAAACAACAATCAGTACAGGATACCTGACGAGGTGTTTAAGGAGAAAGAACTCTTACATCGATTGCATTTTTTGACGAGTTACTTCTGTAAAGCGGCACGTAAGTTAAAGTACAAACTTATCCATTGGATGTAAAATAAATGAGTGCTGTTACATGATAATAATTATGGAGCTAGTCCAGAACCAGTTTATCATCTGTAAGGAGCCTATATTATGGTTTTATTAGCAGCAGTAGTCACTAATTTCAATTTATAAGTGAGTCAATTTCTGCAAAAATAATAATTTATTATAATCAAATGAATACTCAAACTTTAAGTTCTTTGCTTCATAAAAAATAAATATAATTGTGTTCTTCAATGTGTGTTCACTCTAAAGTTGAAATGTGATTCATTTATTGACACTTATTAAAATTTAAAGGATTCATCCTACAACATTGAACCATCCAAACAAAATAAAAAATATATGTGTGACATATATATTAGTGTGCTTGTGAAATTTAAGACTTATATACAGTGAGGTGAACACTGGTATATATATAGCAATATTAATAAATAATAAATGTTCAACATTGCATATTATATCATGATATTTTATTGTCCATATCAGTTTATCTACTGACTACATAGTGTAATGAACAAATGTGGTGGATAATTGTGTGCACATATACAACTATCAGTCTTTGCAAAGTATTCAATGACAATATAATAAGTAACCAAGTGAACATTCCTGTGATTTTATTTATCATGCCGGGGGGCACAGTAGTGCCTCATAGCCAAGTCAAGTAATAAATGAGAATGAGTAATCAATATAAAGAGACTGTGTTCTGAAGGGAACCTGGTGCTGTGTTTACAGACCAGTCCATGCAGTGGCAAAACTTGTTTAAGTCAGCTCAATACTTGACTTGTAAGCTCAAAGATGTTACTTGGTGATCTAAATTTATATTTATAACTCTATACAACTGGTTAATCAATATTAATCTAATTATTAACACAGTTATTTTGTAATCTGAAATTAATAGCAACTGAGTATTTGAACTGATTGTGACTGAAAATAGTGTTCATTAGTACATATTGGTCAAGTGAAACTATAAACAAAACTGACTAATTGATGAATAAAATTGAATTTATTATGACAATGTAGACAGTATGGACCGTGATATGCAATGATAATTAAGAACATTTAAAGATCACTCAGGTATAAAAAACCGTGTCAATCCATAGTTTATTTTCTTAAAGAGTAAAATAATACCGATGTTTTCAGATTCATTCGGTAAATACTAAACCATGGACGAAATATATTTGAATAGATTAAACAAATTTGTGTCAAGTATAAAAAGCTTAACAAATAGCTCTCGTGTTCTCTGTGCTATAAAGTCATGGTCGGATGATGATCTGGAACAAGCCAGAATTCTGTCGTCAAAACTGCAAGCGGTTTTAAGTCGTTTCAACGCCGACTTGTATCAGTATTTCAATACCTCAACGAATCCTAATGCTGATGAGATATCAGAATTGTCAACTGAACAACTGGATGGCGAAGAAGTTCAAGCTGAGCTAAATGCGCGAATACAAGCTAAAAAGGACAAACCTCATCCTTCTTCTTCTAATTCAAGACAGTCCATTAGTAGGGGAAAATTACCTGAACTTATCTTACCCACGTTCACAGGGGATGTGCTCCAGTGGACACAGTTTTGGGATCAGTTTTGCTCCAACATTGACCAGAGGGAGTTGAGAGATGTTGACAAGCTGCTATACTTAAAGGCATCTTTGAAAGGCGATGCAAAAACCATTTTGGACGGCCTCGAGACTACGAATAATAACTACCAGATTGCCGTAGCAACTCTGACAAGCAGATATGGCAAGACGGCGCATATAATTGATGCTCACTATTCAACACTTAGTAAACTCAAACGTGCTGAGAAATTAGATGAATGCAGAAAGACTTTGGATGAAATCGACCGACATCTACGCGTATTGAGTTCATTAGGTGAAAATATTGAACATACTTATCTCAGATTCCTGTTGGTGGAGAAGTTTCCAGAAGACGTGGTGTACGAGTTGAAGTTGAAAGTTAGCGAGGATTCCATTCAAGAAATGAGGAAACAACTTCACATTATACTCTCAGCAAGAGAAGACGCTAAAAGATCTTACGATAAAAGCAATAATGAAAGTGTCAGCTACACCACTGAGACGCTTCATGTACGGGATAACAGGAATAAGAAAAGACCTACGGTGCGAAAGCCAAATACTGCTAAACAGATGAACAAGAGATTCAAGCCAAGCGTAACAGCCTTCAATAAAACCTTCAACATCAAGAGAAACTTCAACTTTAAAGAGGAAAATAATAGACCAGGTCCCAGTCAGAAGAGGAGCAAGTTTAGTTGCATATTTTGCAGTGGAGATCATTACAATGACGAATGTATGAGGTATAAGACCATACCACAACGAAAATCACAGTTAAAGAAGCGCTGCTACAGTTGTTTCCGTCTCGGACATTCCATAGGCGCCTGTAGATCTAAGGATGTAATGTGTCCTCACTGCAGTAAAGCAGGTTTGCATAATAGAGCACTATGTCCTGGTAAAGTGTCAACAGGGAAAGAATCTACTAGTGCATTACATGTTCATGAGAGAGGATCTACGATACTTCAAACAGCTGTCGTTGAGGTCAAGGGACCAGATAATGTGTCAATGAAATGTCGTGTACTATTGGATTCAGGTAGCATGAGAAGTTATGTTACACAAGATGTTGCCAAAAAACTCAACCTGGATGTGGTAGAAGACAATCATCTTACAGTTTTTACCTTCGGTTCGAATAAACCACAAGAGCTAGACAGTGCTCTGGTGAAACTTCAGTTGAAATCCAGAAAGAACAAACAAAAAGATGTGTATGTGAACGTCGTACCCTCTATAACGCACGGTATCTTATCACATTGCGAAGAACTGACAGGATGGAAGAATGTAGAGTATTATTTACTCGCCGATGACGGATCTTTGTCAGACAGAGTAGACATCTTGATTGGAAATGATTACTATCATTCAATAATGTCGGCCGAGAAGGTTAAAATTCGAGAAAACCTATATCTAGTAAATTCTGATCTAGGTTGGATACTTTCGGGTAAAACAAAAGATAGATGCGAAGATGATCTTATGGCACTCACATACTTTCAATCGTCGTATGAGACTAAAATTAACGAACCAGATTTGCCATTAGACAACTATGCGTCGAACATAAAAGTTTTGTGGGATCTAGAATCTATCGGTATAACCGACTCGCCAAATGCTAATCGCGAAGAAGAAGCCATTAAAAACTTTAACGAAAATACCATACTCACGGATGGAAGATATTATGTTAGTTGGCCTTGGAGGGAATATCCACCTGAACTACCAACCAATTTGGGATTAGTGTATGGACGCCTAGTAGGACTGCTGAAACGCGTAGACTCGAAGACTTTGTCTGCCTATAATCAAACTCTAAGCGACCAATTGCAAAAGGGAGTGATTGAGCTGGTGCCTAAAGGAAATAAAGACGACCATCCAATTCATTATCTTCCTCATCATGGAGTTTCAGTACCAGGTAAAGCTCTTCGAATCGTCTACGACGCTTCAGCAAAGACAAAAATCACCAAAAGTCTGAATGAATGCTTGTATTGCGGTCCGATGATGTTAGAAGATCTGACTGGATTGCTGATAAAATTTCGATGCCACGCTGTAGGACTGACAGCAGACGTGGAAAAAGCTTTCTTGCAGATTGGTCTAAAAGAAAATGATAAAGACGTCACAAGATTTCTGTGGTTGAAAGATACCAGCAAACCAGTCACGGATGACAACCTTTTACGTTATAGGTTTACACGTGTTCCCTTTGGAATCATATCTAGTCCGTTTCTTCTCAATGCCACGATCAAACATCATTTGCATAATTTCGATGGACACTACACCGATCAGGTAGCCAGTGATATATACGTGGATAATCTACTCACAGGAGTGGAAACAGTCACTGATGCTATAAACCTTTACAAGGAAAGCAAAGATGCGTTTTCAAAAATTTCAATGAATCTCCGTGAATAGGCCAGGGTAGATACCTTTGAAAATGATAAAAAGTAAAATAAAATTATAGTAGGATGAAACCCATTAGAAAAGGTAGAGAATATTACAAAAATTAAAGGAAAAATAAATTACGGTCGATCTGAGGTCGGGAAGGGGGGGGGGGCGAGTTTTTAAGGGTGAAAAACGGTTTATCTCGATTTCCGGCGAAACTACAAGTCTTATGAAAAAAAGTTAAATGGCAAAGTTGTAGGTAATAAAAAGATCTACAACTTTTGCTTCTACACTTTTTTCACATAACCTCAAAATGTATGTGAAAAATTCAAATAACCAAGTTTTTGGTTTTTTAACTTCGAACACCTACTAAAATAAATTAAAGTATGTGAAAACAATGACTTTTTCATTTCACTCACACTGTAGCATATACTCAGAAAACAAAGGTCGAGCGAAATTGGCAATAACTCGCTACTACTCCGCGTACATCGCTTGTTATATTTTATTCAATAGATTTCATTTGTAGCACAAACAGGCCAATGTATATCTACATTTCAAAGCTTGTAGTTTGAAAATTACGGTAATGACAAGCGACGTCGCGAGATTCGAAAAAATACGGAATATTGAAATCAAATTGATTAGTTATTATGTATAAAATAATATACGCTACAAAACTTTCAGTTCTTAAAAAGTATCTATAAAATTATAAATATATATTTGTAATATGTAAGTGTAGTGTAAGTGTACATAAATATTTTTGTGATACATAAAACTTCAGACTTCTAATAAGGAATTTATTGTGATTTTGCTTCGGCTTTTCAACATGCCAAAAAAAACCTAACATGTAGGAGCAGGGTGCAGTGGGCAGGTTCCAAAGACGTTGAATTAGGATTAATTATTTATTTAATAAGTAACAGCAAATCAACAACGTATCGACAAGGCGGAAGAGACGAGAAGACAAAACCATGGTGTTGCCACAATAGACCTAATAATAAGGCATGCCATTCAATAGAGTTAATGCATACAGTCCTGCCCGTTCACTATCAAACTTAACTTCTTGCAGAAATGACATCTTCCTTTAAATGTCCTATTCTTTAAAAGGAATGCAGTGTTATTCTCCGAGTCACACTTCCTGAATTCTTCTTGTAATAACCTCGCACGTACAACTTCACTAGATAGCTTATTATTAGTCATATTAGCGGTTTATAAATTTAATACAAGAGAATCGTACTCTACGGGTAGTCCACTTAATAATATTTCCGCTACTTCGCTGTCATCTATTATTTTACCGATATCAGCTAATTGTTGAACATAGGTCATAACAGTTTCAATGTAATCAGCCATCATTTTAAAGCTGCTAAATTATATTCTATGCAGTTGTCTTAATAAGAGTTGCGTACCAATCCAGAGTCTTCGAAAACATCAGCAAGACATTTCCATGCTTCTTTAGCAGTTTTCGCGATTCGTACGTATTGGTAAAGGTTTGATCTCGTTGACAAACAAATTCTTGCTAGGGTACGCTGATCACGCATATCTCCCTCAGCACTCATACCGGTTCCAACAATATCCCATGATCCATCATGCATCAATGACATTTTTAACGCAAATTTCCAAGAATAATAATTGCGAGCGCCTTCTAACTTTTCGATGTTGACATTTGTGTGCCTGTGGAATGCATCACAGGAGCCTGAGGACTTACAGCAGACATATCGGAGCCACGAGGTGCCGGTGTAGTACCCCCAGTCAACATTTCGCTCGAACAAAAAAGTGATAATATATCTTGCGCTTACTTGTGCTTTAGCAGCTGAGCCCAGAACCTGTACGAGCAGGGTGCAGTGGGCAGGTTCCAAACGATGAATTAAGGTTAATTATTTAGTTAATAAGTAACAGCAAATCAACAACGTATCGACAAGGCGGAAGAGACGAGAAGACAAAACCATGGTGTTGCCACAATAGACCTAGTAATAAGGCATGTCATTCAATAGAGTTAATGCATACAGTCATGCCCATTCACTATCAAACTTAATAACATATTCCGCGAATCCGCATTTTTATTTAAAATCCGCGTTTTAAAAGTGTTCTTATAATTATTTTTGTGTTTATCTTAGGCTGACTTCCACAGCATTGAGCCGATCATCTCAAAATTATTTCCTTGTTGCTGTTCAGTATTCACAAGCCCAAGCGCAAACTTAGTATTTAGTGGCCGCCATTAAGGGAAACAAACAATAGAAGTCTCGCATGTTCTTTGCCACGAGGCCTATGTATGATATACGGTTACAATGGAGGAAACAGTCCTTCTTCTAATAAAAATGGATTTCTCAAAAATTCATCAAGAATTTCCTCGGTAAATACCCAAATCTTGTTATTAATTAGGTACTTGCATTCGTAGATTTAAGCTTTAGTTAGCAGGTTTGTTTTATAAATCGAATATTATATCCGCTATTTTAAACTTATCTTGATTTAGGTAATGCCTGATTATCGGCGAGAATAGGTGAATAGGCACAAGTAAGAGCATATAAGCGATTTGTTAGTATGTATTCGATATTGGCTACAAACACTCATCCGTTCTCCAGTCAATGGCTATTTTTTTGGCGCGTTTCAAACTATTATTTTGTACGTTTACAGTATCTCCGAATACTGCCGAATAGGCACACGTAAACAGTATATGTATTATGTATGTATTCGCGAATACTAGTCTGTTCTCCAGCCGTCCATATAGCACGGTACGGTTTATCCACCCATTTTATCTACTAATCGACTCGGAGGAAATAGATAAAATGGATAGGTAAACCTAACTGTGCTAGGGCCTCAGGTGAATATACAGGTAAACAGGGCTTATGTACTCGTATTTGTGGCTAAATGATGAGGTAAGTAGGAAGGAATTTTAGATATGTAAGAAGTGTTGACGTCATGACAGGTGCAGCCTAGGTTCTATCTATAGCGGCAAACAGTTTAATGCACAGCCAGTCTCTCAGTTTGGTCTCTGCCGCAGTCTAAAGTAATGATATATTTTTTATTTTTTAGATACTGACATAACTAAAGAAAAGTTCAAGGATTTGACAGATACTTATCTGAAGGAACTATGTCCTCACATAGGACAAAGAATTAAATTAAGGAACAATATTCAAGATCTTTTGGAGTCCGTTGCTTCTACTCAAACAATTTCTGAAAACAATGAATCACATTCATCCGCTAGAACTAACAAAGAAGTCTTAGAAGACAGTTTTTCAAATATTCCAAATCCGGGTGATATCACAAATAATTTAGAGGACATAAGTAGACCCCCTCTTCCGGATTTTGACATCAACACACTGTTGCAAACATCAGCCCATGGAAGCAGCATTCTTAATTATTATAAAAGATTGCAAAATCTCAATGCTAAGAAACGCCATATACTTGTAGATATTATTATAAAACACATATATACATACATATATAGTGAACAAGTAATAATAAAATTCAGTCATAAAGTAGTAGATATTCTAGAACAAAAAACTTCACATGTAGTATATTAGGCAAAGTTTTAAACTGAATCCTACAAAATATCCTTCTCCAGTTCCTACCATGTCCCTGTCACATGCCACCTTAATCCAGTAACCCCGCTTGCCTCTGTATGTTTGTGTCCGCACTGTCTGCACTCAGTGTTCTCTGAGTCCATCTTTTCACTGGTATCCAAGATATGACCAGCCCATATTATTATTATTTCTATTATGCTCGGCTTAAGGTATCCTCATAGTTAGAATTTAGATCTTTGTATACCTAAGTAAAGTTTAGTCCCGGTTTCAGTCATTCACATTATTGTTTTTTCTTTTGAGGCCCAGTCTGAGGTTTAGACTTAATAATGGTAGTTTGTACAATGTACGTCTAGTAGTTGTAGTTAGATTGCATGTTAGTACATAACTTTGTTTTCTAAGTACAAAGTAATTAAAATATTACTTTCGTTTTTAGTAAACTAAGAGCAGAGGAGTACAACTTGATTGCAGCAAGGATTGTATCTCTCTTTCCAAGCGAAAACATTGGGACTTATTTGTGAGAGCGATTCCAACTGCAAAGTCTATCAGTGGAAAGTACATTCCAGCTAAAGGCAAATTAGTTGACAAAGTTCGGAACCTGCTGTACCTAGGTATATCTGGAGAGAAACACCGGAAGCCAATATCAACACAGACAATACCGGAAAATGATCTGTAGAATGAGCCGAAAAATCTTTCCTTGTTAATAGGTTTGTAATTATTGTAAACTTTATTAATGTTTGCACGGCTAACTCATTGGACCAGTTTTGTTGAAATTTTGCTCTATTTTAGATGTAGAGTTGTAGAATAAAGTTGAATATTGCGGGTAGTAGGACCTTGTGTGTGGTTCGTCCAGGATCCAGGACGCTACTCCCATCGTACTCTGTAAATCCAACTGTAAAGCAGCAGTGTTTGCACTGTTGTGTTCCGGAGAGTAAAAATCATAGGCACAATTTCACCATAGCCGTCTAGATTGGCAACACATCTGCAGTCCCTCTGGGGTTGCGGATATCTATGGTCAGCTGTGATCAGTTACCATCAGGTGACTCACTTAATCGTTTGCTTTCCTTATTGTATGTTTGTTGTTATTTGGTTTTTGTTTTTATTTAATTTCAGTTATTATAATTATTATTACTATTTTATTACAATTGACGATCCTTTTGTGAATTACTTATGTTTGACATTTAATTGTACTTTTAAAAGGGTGATAAATAAATCTATTTAATCTATCCATCTATAAAAAAGTTAGTTAAATAATATATAGCCGCTCTATCTAACAGTCAAGGGCACCAATATGTATACACCACAGACTCGAACCTTAACCATTGTACAATAAGGTGATATACACACAAATATCAGTGACACAGGACATGTAATGCCTCTCAGAATTTAATGGTAAAATTGGCCTTGGGCCGTCTGTCTGTCTGTCTGTCTGTCAAAGCTGATTACCTCAGGAACTACTAATGTTACCGATTTAAAATTTGGAAAAGTTTGAGATGATGCTTGCCCAACTATTTTACAAATAAAAATAAATAAAATTATATTTAGTTTTCTTTCAAAGGGGTTTGAAAAGGGGTCTTAAAAATAAAAAGTGAAGCTACTAGGCCATGTGGGGTATCATATGAAACCAGCGTTGGTTGCACAGTCGAGCAGTCCAGTTTTTGACCCTATAGTTGTTGATTTTTGCTGAAAAGTGTAAAAAAAATACCGTTCCCTCCTTATCTCCGAAGTTTGCAGAAAGATAAACTAAAATCAGTATTATTATGTTACAACTTACATGTTTATCTAAAGATCACAGGAAAAATAAAACGATGTCTCTAAATAGCAGTTTTTCACAAATTTTCAAACATTACTTTAAAATTCCACTATTGGAGAAGAGATGCCCATCTGTCTTTCCTACATTTAAGAACTGTACGCAAAGTAACATAAATATTATTATTATGACTGATCGTTTTTTTTATTCAGATGCTGCTGACGACGACGACTGTTTGTGGCTGAACAATAACAATGAGTCATGGGATGAGGTTGTCCTGAGATGGAAAAAAGCTAGAAAATACAGGAAAGGACAGGAACACACTTTTCCAACAATACACGATTTTTTTTGGAAAATTGGCCAATATTAAAAGATGCCAAAGGACATGTGACATGTTATTATTTATAAAACAATGTCGGTCTAAAAGAAAACTGTGTATGGCATACTTTACAACGTTTCCACATATTTGACATCACTAGTGTCGATGTTATAATGCACGACCTCTGCGAGAGAGTTCACAGATACAGCATGACATGTATAATTCAATCATTAATAAGGAAAAAATATTTCACTCTACAACAACTAAATGCCAGAATTCAATATTTCAACTACAGCAAAATGGAAAATAATTATCCCCCAGCAATCACTAAACAACATTTAAATAACGGTTCAATTATTATTTCCCCTTCCGAAATGTTATGCTTGGTGAGAAATTTTCGTTACATAATTGGTGACTTAGTCCTTGAAAACGATGAAATATGGAATTATTATTTAATTTTACTAGAGTTAACTGAAATATTAACAAGTCAAATAATTCCTACACAACACATAGAAAACTTAGAAAAACTTGTCAAAGAACACCATGAAATGTATATGGAATTATTTCAGACACACTTGAAGCCAAAATATCAACTTCTTATTACATTATCCGTCCATAATCAAAAAATGTGGTCCACCTTTATTTTACTCGGTATTTAAATTTGAAGCAAAACAAAGATCTAAAACGTGTGTCACAGTCAATAACAAGTCGCAAAAAATTATGTTATTCTATTGGATTACGTTGTGAACTGAAAAATTGTTCGAGATATCTATCTAATAAAGGTTTTGAAGACAATATCAAGTTCAGTAAACAAAGTCACCTAAACATTCCCAGGTGGTTGGAAAATGATTATTTTTCAGTTTCAACATATGAAATTAATGGCATAATCTACGACACTAGAAGTGTTCTGCTTTATGAATGTGTGAATGATGAACTAGTATGTGGGCGGATCAACTATTTTACCGACACTATGAAAAAAAAACGATGTCGAATTTTTGTTTTTTAAATATGCTAATACAGTTGCTTCTCTTCCCGCGCAAATGGTAAAAACCTATCGAGGGGATGGGCGAAAATCATAGGAATCATGTTACTGGCGATGTGGCTAGCAACCCATCACTATTTTGATTCCACTTTCCACCTCTACGCCCTCAGTGTCTTGCTAAACGTGGCCTGTAGGTCTTGTTACCTTAGGCTCTGTCTACCCCGTAAGGGATAAAGACGTGATTTGTGTATGTGTATGTATGTATTACGCAAAAATCTCTTTAGACTCGAAGCACAGATCTCAAAATAGTACGAATTATTAAAAATATCAGTTATATTTTAACAGTTAAAAGAGTTATAGTCGATTACTAACTTCTGCAAATTGGGACATAAGGGTAACTCCAGAGACATAATTTGGTAACACCTAAGACATGAATCTCAAACAGAAAATATTTTCCTTACATAATTAAACAACAATCATACTTTTCGTAATAAAATCAACACAAAAACAAAAAATAACAAAAATCACATCTAAAAAACGTTTAACAACGAAGGAGTTGTTATAATTTGTATAAGACATTTACACTATTTTTCAAAAATGTTAATCGATTTCTTGAAGTGATGATAAGTTCGCCGACCTTTTGTCACCAAAGTAGGTGTTGGCAATATTTCGATTATATCTTGGTAGTCTACGTAACTAACCTCTTGCTCATCAAGACGGAATATCCTTGCATCTTTCTTGCTAACAACCCGTAGAAACATGACTTTCACCTCTCCATCTTCTTCAATAGTAGTCAGAGCTTTACAAACATACGAATACTTCTTTTTTCTGGAATCATCTGTGTAAACATTCACATGTAGAAAGTCACCCGCAGCAATTCGGTTTGAGCTAGTCGAAGCTTGTGGC
Organism: Pandemis corylana; assembly: GCA_949127965.1. NCBI lineage: Eukaryota > Metazoa > Arthropoda > Insecta > Lepidoptera > Tortricidae > Pandemis > Pandemis corylana. Next base: position 6,868,985 of record OX421871.1, read on the forward strand.
TTGTCAGTTTCGTCAAATACAGTATTCACAGGAATCATCTCCCCACAATTTTCTTTGTTGTTACTTTCTGCATGTTCTTCTACGCCGTCAGTATCAGATGATCCATAAACTGTTTTATAAACACTCGTCCTTGGCATTATATTCTGAACCTATTTTAGTATGGCGTGAGAACTAAGCGGCATATCGTCATCTGACGAGTCTTGTATCCTTGTTGGTTCTATGATACTTGTGTGGTAAGTTTGTGGATTAAGACAGTCACAAAAACCGTTTTTGTCTAATGCACAGAAACATGACAGGTTTCTATACCTACTTTAAAGAAAGTATTACGATTTTCTGTAAATATTTGGTGAACTTTTAAAGTTCCAATCAGTCTTGGGATCGTTTTTGTTAACGAATCTTGAATATCTTTTATTCGTTGTTCTTCTATTAAGAACAGGTTTATTTTGCTGGTGTGCTTCAATTTTTCAAAAAACTGCTCAGCATTTGAAATATCTTGCCCTGTAGCTATTATTTTGTCAGCAGTACGCTTCAGAAATCCACCTATCCCATCTGCTGGGCCCTTTCCGTGTCCTGCTTCAAAAAAAGACCATGATAAATTACAAATGTAATTTAGCAAATAAATTCCGAAAAACTCAAGGGCAGTGCTGCAAACTCGAACCTGCAAGAAAAAAGGAGATTGTAATGAAAAAATCCAGGATACAGTAAAAAAAACAAGGAGATGAAAAATTCATACCTTTTATACTCGTTAGTACATGCGTGTTAGGATTAGGATTTAGGAAAGCAGGAACAATCACACATCAAATCACACCAGACACCTATTTATTTGAACATGCATTTGTTTAATCAACATTAGTATTGTTTGTATGTACAATTATCTATTATTTGGGGTTATATTTCCTATTCCTCTTCATCATCATCATCATACATACTTTTGTTGAATCTTGACAACATATCTCTATTTATCTCATGGGAAAAGCAACTTTTTTTCTGATACAATCTTTTACTGTGCATAATCCCACAAAGAGTTGATGATTTCAGTGCATTTCTTTGCTTTGTTTTATTTAGGTTAATGGCAGAAAACACCCTTTCTACAGCGGCACTGGAATGCGTAAGGCCATCAGGCCATTTATAAACTTGCATAATGTTGGAAAAGCATACTCATCACCAATTTTTTGTTTACTCACATTCTGCCAAAATTTGGTAACATTTTGAGTAAAATCAATGTCTGCATTCATCAACAGCCTCCATTCGTTATCCAATTGTTGCCAGTTCTCCTCTGCTATAATATTGGGAAAATGTGTAGCTACTCCTGCCAAGCTGTTATATTTTTTTTGCTGGATTACTTTTGGATCAATCAAGTCAATTTGTTTTAAAACTGGATTGGTAAATGAAAATCTTTTATATACCTGGGTTACCCCCTCAACATAAAAATCAAGTATTTTTAATTTAAATACTTTTACATCACTTTCAGGATATTGTGATATAGCTGCTGCCACTTTTGCTCCCATGTAGAGATTTTCAATGGCCACAAAATTTTCAGGGTTTCTGTAATTTACGTACTCTATTGCTGTATTTGCTAAATAGCTGCTTTTTATATAAAATTCCAAAATGGTCTTTACAAGGCTGATTATGTTGTTCCTCAAGTTATGAATTTGAATACTCTCTGACTGCATTAATTTATTTAAATTATTAAAATGCGGTAATATAAAATCCAAGAAAAGTAGGTAGAGCTTTATGTATGGATTATTAAGATTTGTCAAGATGTTTCTGGCAGTGGCAGAATTTTCATTCGAAGCAACTGCGTCAGTGAAAAATAATCTCAGTGCTTCATATTGCTCTAGTATTCGTGCTACCGCAGAATGGAGTGATAACCACCTAGTCTGTGCTGGATGCAGTATTTTATGCGGCTTTAATTGTAGGAAGGTTTGAAATATTTTCAGCTCTCCGATTCGTTTTGGACTACAGTGTATGTAGTTGTAAACTTCTCTTACAAGGTCTTCTGCCATTTGTGGTAGTTTATTGCACGCATATGATGCACAAAGTGCAAACGAGTGACAAATGCATTTCATAATGAAAATATTTGGAATCTGTGTTTTTAAGAGGGTGCTCACAGAATTATTGATGCCCATCATGTTATGTCATCTATAAGGTTTTCTCTCCATGGGATAGAATCCTTGTCCAGGGCTTTTGTTACTAAACTGAACAGTTCAGCGGCACTTGCTCCCTCAACTGGTATTAGGTCATAGAAATAATCACAAATTTCTCCTTCTATCATAATTCTAACTACAATGCATAGGTGTTTAGTAACACCTTTATCAGTGGATTCGTCAATCATTATTGAGAATTGGCATTTTTTCATGTTGTCGATGAGCATTTCTTTGCTGTACTTGCCTAGAACATTCTTGGCTATGCATGTCGCCTTAGTACGGCTGAGTGATATATTTTTTACTACCTCGGATTCTGGGCAAATTGCAGCAATCAGTTTCGGTAAATGTTCGACGGCGGTAAACGGAAGGTTATGTTCAATTATGTACGATACTAAGTGTATTTCTGCTTCCTTTACTTTTGTACTTAATGGTGTTCCCTTTGATGTCGTTGCCATTACTTCGTCCAGCGTTCTTTGGGATGCAAAGTTATTTGTGTTTTGACCGTGTTTTTTTGAAGATTTATGTCGCTCTAAATCTGGTTTGCCAGAATTGGCTATAGATATGTCGGATTTACACCATTTGCAATAAGCAAAAAGTATGCCCTTTGAGCTAGACGAAAGCCAACCTTTAAAAGGCTCCATTTGAAGCCATTCATCTTTAAAGTTTTGTAGGTATTTCCTTTTCTTTTCAGCACTAGCCATCGTATTGAAGATGAAGAGTCAGCTTTACTATTATATTTATTACTAATACTATAACCTAAACCTAACACCAAACCAAACCTCATGCGTCCGGGGTATCTGCTATCACTCGGATCACACCACAACCAGATAACCACTCATGCACACTTATTTCAGTTTTAATTTAACTCACTCCGATTCCGGCTCCGGCTTCTAAATAATTTGCTTTGCTTGCCTTGCACTAGTAATAATCTGTATAATATTCGTTAACTTAACCACAGCACAGACAGCACTAGCACTGCACTGCACGGCACGAATGAAATGAATGAACGATGAACGTCATGAACGATACGAATATACGATACGATTTAATACCACACTGACTGACCACATATAACATAGACTGGACAAAACAAAACAAACAAATGACATGCAATGCGAGACACTATTTAGCATTTTCTTTCAAGCAATTTTCACGCGAATGGAACCACAGAACAGAAAAATACTTACGTCCGATCGGTCCGATTCTCAACTGTCACTGTCTAAACGTTCCGTTACTCGACTCCTAACTAAAGTAACGTAAAAATAGTCGATGATAGTGAAACAGTGAAATGTGTCAGTGCTATTTATACAAGTCAATGTTCCACTTTACGAATCTTTAAAACTACTTTTAGTATTTTTTCGAAAATCCAGGAGAATTCTTAGAATATTAAAAAAAACCAGTAGAGAAGGAGAGTTGACTAAAAAACATGTAATCTCCTGGAAATCCAGGAGAGTTTGCAGCACTGCTCAAGGGTGCGAACCAGGGCTCGAACCCACGACCCTCTGCTTGAGAGACCATATTTATTTAGGTCAAACCACTGGACTATCACATTTATTATTATGGTAGATCCAATATGGCCGCCATCACAAAATGGCGGACTTCTTTTTTCTTTAGAACCCCCCAGACATGGGTATCAAATGACAAGTAGACTTTAATTTAAATTAGCCTTGTCACATAAAATGGCGGCCAAAACAAGATGGCGGAACACTTCTTTATTAAGCGTGTTTTACTTCAAGAGATTTTATTATAAATACTAACAACTTTTCTTTAACATCTCTTTTTATTATTATTTGTAGGTATTTATATAAATTAGGTTAAAATATACCTAGTTGTCATAACAACCAATTATGTAGTTTATGCCATACATTTTTTTTCTGCATTGTTTCAGACGATTCAGAAAATAATCTAGCTGTATCCCTGCTGTTGCTGCCCCTACTCATGAACATTACACCTTTGAAGGGAAAAGAACTGAAAAATACATCCAAGGCGGTTATACGAGATAATTTTATTCTGCGAGTCCCTGCCTGTGCAAACCTAGAGGCACGTTTAGCAGAACATAAAGAAACGTTAGGAGCATGGAAGGTGACATTTCAGCCAATTGTTGTGTATATCGGTGAATCCGTCACATCTATCGAAAAATCTTATGTCATTTTGGAAGATACGCGTTATGAACTACCGAGTCTTGTAGCTGCCGTTGACACAGCTTTCAAAATATTCCAAGCTACTGCTTCCGAGTACCCCATATTAGCGTATGATATTTGGCTTTTTATTCAAAAAGGGTTGTATAACGTCGAAACGGGATACGATCGTATCTCTCAGTCAGTTAAAACATTCCTAGTTGAGCTCGGTCTGAAAGGAAGATGCTAATCTGTAGCTCAGTAAGACACAGTTTCCTGCTGTTAAGGATCTTATAACTCATATACGAAAACATTGTACACACTATTGGGAAAACTCCTTGTGTTATAAGTGTGGAGAACGTGAATGTTTCAAGCAATTCACTTCTGTAGACGCTTTCAGGCATCATTTGAAATCAAAGCACATTCTGAACTCAAATTTTAGTTTTGTACCACCATACTCTGGTGAAGCCACTTCAAATAATTCTCGACATACTGTAGATGCTCCCTCGAATTTAGAGGAAAGGGAAATGCCTCATAATGCTGCTGCTGAGGCTACTCTTATTAATTCTCAACATAATGTAGATGCTCCCTCAGTTTTGAAAGAAGGGGAAATGACAGATACTGCTAATAATCTTGTTAAACATACTCCACAGTTTATTGCCTCATTATATAGTAACCCGTCGATACCTCGATCAACAGTACAGACAGTAGTTGATGGCTTGAAATTATTTCATGTGAATTTCTCAGACACGTTAAGACAGCAATTTCAAACGCACGAAACTACCGAAAATAATGCAAACGCCTATTCTAGTTTAGATGGGGCTTTGACAATGTTAAAAGATTGCATGTTGCCATTTACTTCTGAATTTAAGAGATTTAAACTGTTCTCCTTAATTGGTACGTACATACCTCCTTTTGAAGTAGTTGTAGGTTATCGTAAGGATACAGAGATTAGGCGTGGACAGCAGCTATTGAAACCAAAACAATGCACTGTAGAAGTGATACCATTGATGGATGTTTTCAAGCAGTTTTTTGCAATCGAGACAGTCTGGAGAGAGACCATGGATTATTTGAACCATCTCGAGGGCAGTTGGAAGGAAGGTTCCAAGTCACTGGGATTGCATAATTGTGTTGAAAATGTTGTGCAAGGTTCAGTGTGGCAGAAAGCCGTAGGTGCTTCTTTAATGAACGTGGATTCTTCAACTTTGACGTTGCCCCTTGTAGTTTATTATGATGATTTTGAAATAGGTAATCCACTGGGGAGTCACGCAGGTATTCACAAATTAGGAGGACTTTACGTCTCAGTGGGTACTTTGCCGCCGCATTTCGTTTCCCAGTTGAACAAAATCTTCATGTTAGCACTTTGTCATTCCTCAGATAAGAACAGATTTGGAAATGTAAATATATTTCGGGCTGCTATTAGTGAATTAAACTATTTACAGACGTCAGGGGTTGTCATTGATACGCCGTTTTTTAAAGATATTCTTGAATTCAGAATTATATGTTTAACAGGAGACAATCTAGGACTTAATTCAATTCTGGGGTTCACTGAATGTTTTGTGGCAAATTACTACTGTAGAGTTTGTAATGCACACAAAAACACAATGCAAAGTATGACGCTTGAGGACACTACGCTCTTAAGAAACAAAATCTCGTACGATGAACAGTTGAAGCTCAATGACGTCTCTAAGACTGGGATAATAGAGCCCTGTTGTTGGATGGAACTTAGGGGTTTTGACCTTTTTGATAATGTGGCTATGGACATGATGCACGATCTTTTAGAAGGTGTAGCTCGTTATGTCATGACGTTTGTTATAAACTATTACACTTCTAGGTCGCTCCCCCCCATGAACACACTGAAACAGAGTTTATCCACAACTTGTGTACTTATCTAAATATAGTCTCATGTATGTAAGTAAATGTAATAAAGATTTTCATTTATTTAGCTAGATATCTCTTTTCTACGATATAACGAAGTATATAGTTGTGTAACAGAACACCGAATAATATTTAAAGGGGTCAAAATATTCATGTATACGAACATCTTTTGCTATTTGACCAACTACGGAAGCGTAAAAAAAGACCAGGTGTTCTATAGAAAAATTCATATTTACCTACTAGCTAGGCTAGACCAAAATTATAGGAGCAGTAGATATTTTTTCCGCGTTTTCAAAGTTTTGCCAATAGTAAAAGTTGTACGTATTTACACGGTTACATTGACAAATAAAAGTGTTATTGGGGTGTTCTCTTACATCCTCTATACTATTAGGTTCAGGGTACCTACACCTAATAATATGTTTATTTAAGGTATGATTCCGCGCATGGCTGCAGACAGTATGCTGTTATTTCTTATTGAATTGCTTTGTTAATTGTTGCTTTATTTATTGCAGAAGCTTACAAGGACAGGAGAACAGCTTTCTGAAGACAGCAGGCAACGCTGTTCACTAAAGGCATGGTTAACGGCACTGCTATCATGAAGTTCATGTGAAGGATGTTGGGCCGCTGCTCGCTCCCGCCCACCATTACGGTGGTGATGGTGGTGATGGTGGTGCTGGTGGTGCAATAATGGTGACAATGCGCGTAACATATGCATTTCCTGCTATTCGGCCGTCAAGAGTACGAATACATTATTGCGGCGCGTTTCGGTGCACGTTTACCTTTAGCGGCCCAATGCCCTTAATATGAACTATGTGATAGTAAAGCAAGTTCATCAGGCCTTCAGGGAACAGCGTTACCAGCCGTTCGAAGGCTATTTTCCCAGTCTTTACAAAACGTTTCTGCTCGTAAATAAAGCATAATATACCTTACCAAACGGTTTATCTAACCGTATGAAGGTAAATTTCGATTTAGTGGACATGTTAAGCAGTAATGAATTATTAGAAGAGCCCTAAAGTAGGACAGAAACGCTTGACGAGTAGGTTAAACCACAGTAAGGAAAGACGTAAATCGCCTTACTAGAAGTCAATTATAATAGTAAATAACGTTTAAAACGCTTAGTATATAGGTGAAACCACAGTAAGGAAAGACGTAAATCGCCTTACTAGAAGTCAATTATAATAGTAAATAACGTTTAAAACGCTTAGTATATAGGTGAAACCACAGTAAGGAAAGACTTAAAACGCCTTACTAGAAGTCAATTATGACTTACTAAATAGTAAATAACGTTAAAAACGCTTAGTGGATAGGTGAAACCACAGTAAGGAAAGACTTAAAACGCCTTACTAGAAGTCAATTGTGTCTTACCAAAATGTAAATAACTATAAAAAAGGCCTTAAAGTAGGTCAGAAAAGCTTGACAAGTAAATTTAAAATGCTCGGAAGATAGGTGAAACCACAGTAAGGAAAGACGTAAAACGCCTTACTAGAAGTTGGAAATCATCGTCAGTCCGTCGATTTCTAACTGACTTACCACGTTTATCGTTGTTTAATTAAGGTCAATCTGTTTATTATTACGTTTAAAACATACGTTTAAGAGCCATTGTGATTGTGTTCATTGCGCCTTACGCTTAAGTCATATAACGCCTTCAACCTTGTAAGGCGTTTTTGTTCATATGACTTTTAGTCGGTATTTTGCCTTCATTCCCACTAAATCGGCCGTAATTACGATGCTTTCAGCTTTACATTTTTCTCAGTGCAGCTCCTTCACTAACACTATTCGATTAAAAATTTCTTTTTGGCCCGTCCTGTGGCTGGCTGTGTGATGTGGGCGGGCTCCAATAGTTTAAAGGAGTTCTTGAGCTTGTTGAGGGTTTCTGCTGAAGATCCTTAACCGATTTTTCTAAATCTTTCGATTTCTTAATTGTCTTATGTAGATCGGTTCCGAACAGTAATTCTGTTATATCAGTATTTTCTAGGGCTTCTTTTAGGGTTTGGATGGATGTTGGATGACCGCTCTTCTTGTTTCGGATTCCATAAAATGCAAATCAGCTAATAATGTTATTGAGTCTCTCAAGGGTTCAATATTCTCTTTATCATTTTTATCTATAAAATTTTTCAAAACCAAATTAATGTTGGCTGTGATTAGCCCAATTTGGTTCTGTTTTTCACAGAGCTTAATGCTCTCTAGTTTTTGAGTTATTGTTCAAGGTTAGTTTTAATTCCTCATTTAAATTAGGTTACAAGGCAATTTTCAATTGTAGGAATTTTTTCTTGTAATTTAATTTTAAATTCCTTATTTAAGCCTTTAGTAATCATGTTGCGCCACAGGTCCGCCAGTTTTGAGTTTATAATGATCGCATTTTTTTTAATAGCGGGCTCTCCAATCAGCTCTAAAATATTATCAGTATCACCCTCATCCTCGCTATCTACTATTGGTAAGATACGTCTCCGTTTTTTGAGTGGCTTTTCCTCTTCACTCGAGTCGTCATCATCACTGATGATACAATTTTTTCGAGGCGCTGTGGACATACAATTTCTATTGTACATAGTCGTACAAGCACATTTGATTAAACTCAAAATACTTTTTCGTGTACCCGTTCAGGTAAAAATGTATCAAAACATTCGTATCTCGTGTAAACCCCTGCCGAGTCAGATACAGGGGATGCATCCGTAGAGGCGTAGAACAATGTATTTGTGCGTCCATTTGCTTAGGCAGTGATGTTCCTTGGTAGAAATATGTTACCTAAATCCTTAATTTCCTTCAAGATTCTCGTCCATTTGTAAAGTAGATCCTTTGGTAACAAAGTGTCCCATTTGTTACGTTCCTTCCATAATTGCTGAAGAAGCAATTTCGCTGGTAGCATTATTGGTGCGCTAAATCCACAAGGATCATAAATAGCTGCTCTGATTTTTAAAACTCCTCTTTTTATGGTGTCGTTGTTCTCATTGGCCTTTCCTCTAAGATGAAGTACATCATCTTCTAAGTCCCAATTTAGACCTAATATTTTCACAGTTGTCTCCTTGGCAGCATCAGGTATTTGATCCATGAAACTTCTGGCATTAGAGCTCCACTCTCGAAGATTCATCGACATTCCTGAGAACATATTCTTGCTTTCCTTGTAGACTTAAAGCGTCTATGACTGTGTCTACGTCAGGGACCACATTGTCCACATATGTCAATAGCTAACGGTTTGGCGTAATTTCCATTTGAATTCTGTAGATGACGCGTAACTGTAGCATTTAGGAGAAATGGGCTGGATATAATCACAAAGGATACACGTGTAAATCTATAATAAAGGAGGTTATATTCAGTAGCAGGTTTAGTCATATCTTTAGCCATAAAAATCTAGAGACATCTCTATCCATTTCGTTAAGTCCTATCTGTAAGAAAGCTTTCTCCAAGTGAGCTGTCAGACCTACAGCATGGCATCTAAAATTGATTAAAAGTCCTGTCAAGTCTTCCGGCATTGTAGGTCCACAATATAAATTTTCTTTCAAGCTTTTTGAATTCTTTGTTTTTGAAGAAGCATCGTACACAATTCGAAGTGGTTTTCCCGGTGCTAAAACTGTTTAATATGGATTTGGATTGTGATGGTTATGTTAATTCAAATTAACAGTTGTCAATATATTTTTATACAATTTTATTATATTCAGAACGCAGCGCTACTGAACGCTGCCATAGTGTGAGCAGGACATGTATCTTCTCTCTCTTTCAGACTCCGACTAAAATTATTGTTACGAAAAGACGTGTTCAACACCTCTCTCTATATTTAAATATTATATACGAGGGCGACACTGAAAGTTTTTAGAACTGGCCTCTTGTAAACAATATAATAAAAAAGTAAGTTTAAATTTTGAAAATGGAACTCTTTACCAATATTATTGAGTATATATTTCTTTCATTTGTCATTTGTTTTATGATTTGGCGGCAAATTGAAAATTGTCTGTGTCACGTCAACATGAATGTAACGCGAGAAAATTTCCGTGCAATGATTTTTTATGACTTTCGATGTCATTTAAGTCAACAAGAAAGCTATGATAGACTTCGATTGGCCTTTCATGATGAAGCCCCATCTCGTGCGACTATTTACAACTGGTTTAGTGAGTTTAAACGTGGTCGCACTAATCTCACCGATGATCTGCGTGAGGGACGGCCTTCTACGGCGACGACTGAAAATAACATCAGTGTTGTGCGGCGTATGATAGAGACTGACAAAAGAGTGACGTATCAGCAGATTCGGACAAGCTTAGGCATCGGTATGAGTCAAGTGCATAAAATCCTCCATGAACATTTAGCGGTCAGGAAGCTTTGCGCCCGATGGATACCTCATAATTTGACCGAGGCCCAAAAACTCCGTCGGGTTGATTGGTGCCGTGAAATGATTCAAAGATTTAACGGAGGTGACTCAAATGCTGTGTTCGACATCCTTACGGGTGATGAAAGCTGGATTTACTGTTATGATCCAGAAACCAAGAGACAGTCTGCTCAATGGGTGTTTCCTTTCGAGGAGTTGCCAACTAAAGTGAAGAGAGGTCGAAGCGTGGGAAAAAAGATGGTGGCCTCGTTCTTCGGGAAGACAGGTCACTATGCGACAATTGTTTTAGAGGATCAAAAAACAGTTACTGCCGAGTGGTACAGTAACAATTGTTTGCCACTTGTATTGGAAAAAGTTCGGGAGAAACGACCTCGAAGTAGGATCCTTCTTCACCACGACAACGCCTCGTCGCACACCGCCAGGCGAACGATCGACTATTTAGTGACGTCAGACGTGGAATTACTGGGTCACCCGCCGTATAGCCCCGACCTCGCACCTTGCGATTTTTATTTATTCCCGAAAATAAAAGAAAAACTTCGAGGAAAACTTTTTATGAACACCGAGGAAGCAGTGGGTGCGTTTCAAAAGGCCGTCGAAGAGACCCCTAAGGACGAGTGGGCTAAGTGCTTTTCTCAGTGGTTCCATCGGATGCAGCGATGTATTAATGTGAATGGACACTATTTTGAAAAGATATAATAAAACTAATAACTTGCTAGTTTGCTCAGTTTTTGATTTTCTAAGAACTTTCAGTTTGACCCTCGTATTGTCTAATCTAAGGGATTGACCAATAAATTCAGTGAACCTCAATACTTGTTCATTACTCAAGATCCTTCAGTACTTCAGACTTCAGAACCCACACCAAGTTGGCTAAATTTACAGTGGCACGATTCGAACCCGCGCCCACTATTATCCAACATTTTGGTGGCCCATGAGGGGAACTACAAGCTTCGCGCTACAAGATCATCAGAGAAAATTACATCAAGAAGATAAATCGAACCTAAGAAGAGATTCGCATATCACTCAGGCAGCGTAAACAACAAGAAAGGTTACGCCGGCGCACGCGCTCGAAGTTACCGAGCCGTCATTTACGAAGAACATTAAATACAACAGAAAATTCAGACCGAAGATCAAGATAAATCAAGATTCAGAACACTGCGGAATCATTAGAACATCGAGATCGACGCATATCGTCATCAACGGATACCCAAGAAGGCGTGAAGATCACCGGCCATCTTTAATTCAGATTCAAGGTTGAAGTTGAAAAGTTCCTTCGTCATTACATACTTCCGCATATTTGTCAGCTTGTTTGTATAGTCTTTTCCACCGGCGTTCGTGTCGCCACAGTGTATGTGTAATTTATGTGTTTAGTTTTTTTGTTTTAATTTTATCTGGGTCCTACTGAAAAACAGCGTTGCGGCTTGCCGCAACATTATGCTGAGTGGGGCCCATTTTACACCATATCGGTACTATTGCTAAGTATTTTGTATTTCTTCCTATTATATATCAACGTGTATCGAATGTGTGTAAATAAATGTTTCTCTCTCTCTCTCTCTCTCTCTCATTATTCGACCACAGACTTAGTGTAGTGACTTTAATAGTGTTGTGAAGGTTGATCGGTATAAATTTCATAAGTTTACGTCACTTGTCAACTTAAACTCAGGTTAGTGCACTCACATTTCAGAACGAAACGCAAAACGTCAACTTGACGCTGTCATTGTCAAAGTCAGTTTATTTTATCGTACCTGTTTCTTATCAGTCATCAGTTGACATCTGTTTTGTTGTTATAACCTATTTGTGAATTGAATATTATTTAAGTTTATTTGCTATAAACAATCAGATATAATAATGAGTGCTAAAGAGATGGCTAAGGCTAAGGCCCAATTTCAGGTCAGGCATCGTATGTTGCGCGATTGTTTTAATACGGTGGAAAAGGGTGCCTCAGGTATTGCGGCAAGTGTCGCACATAAACATTTTGATAGGTACTATCCGCAGATCGTGACATCCTTCGAGACAATCGTCAGGTGCCATGCTGAAGATGAGAATGTCATCAGTCAGGACGACCTCAAAGAAATCGAACGTCAGTTTTCGGAGGTAAATAGTATGCTGTCAACAATCGAAGAATTGATGACAACCACTGCCTCATCAGCATCGGCAAGTGGTACTTCAGATCAGGTAAGGGTACAATTACCTTCTATTCAGCTACCACATTTTAATGGAGTCGCTCCAATGGCTTAGTTTTCGTGATCTGTTTCAGTCACTAGTTGACAGCAGACACAACCTGTCAGATTCAGAGAAACATTATTATTTACGGACGTCTCTGGGTGAGGAGCCTAAATCCATAATTAGCCACCTGCCCATGGATGGTGGTAATTATCAGGTTGCGTGGAAATTGTTAAGAGACCGTTATGACAATTCCCGCTCGCTCATCGATACGTATCTGGAACGCATAATGAGTTTACCATCAGTGACTTCAAGCACTGCACTGCGCAAGGAATTTTATGACCCCTTGCGAGAAAGCATTCAGGCCCTAGGCAAATTAAGTTTACCCGTGTTAGAATGGTCATACCTACTAGTTTTCATTATTTTACAGAAGTTGCCCAATTGGATCAGGCACCTATATGAAGAGCGGTATGGGTACCAGGACAGCCTCCCTACTTTCACTCAGCTGCTTGAACTACTGGACGAGATTTTTAACTTGAATTTACAACTTGATTGAACGGAAAATGAAAATCCTCCATTTATTGGATAAAATACCAAATGCGCATTCGACGTAGCGTCGCGCTCTTGTGAGACGATAATTGAAAATGTTTTTTATTGAGTCAAGTTGATGCCCACCGTAAGGACGAAGTAAGTGTTGATGTAAAGCGAAAGCTTCATCAGCAACAAATACATAAGGTAACTCACTGCCTGCACCTGGCAACTGCTTAGGTCGAGGAATATTTAATTTATCGCCTGCTATTCTTTTCCAAAATTCTGTTTCTTTAAATACTGCTGAATCACATTCTTTGCCGTAGGCTCCAGGGTATTTATTTCATTTGGTGCAAATTGGGCACTTTGTTAAAAAAAAAGAAAAAATACGGTTTTCAATCACAAACTTAATCTTAATTGATAGTTCGTCATACATGGGTTACAAAAAAAATGAAGGCCATCTTTTAGGAGCCCAATCCTTGAAGATATGGACCCGCAAAGTTTTAAGCGTCATGGTAATGACATTTTGCATGCTTGGTAATGACGATAGCACATGGTAATGACAAATGTTCCTATCTATAATTACTTTGAACAGTTTTTGACGTTTTTCAAAGTACCGAAGTATTTAATCAATTTGGTTATTATGAAATTGTATGTAAGTATTACAAATAAATAATAAAATACCGAAATAGGAGTAACATAATGATTCATTTATTAGCTTCACATAAATCACATATTTCTTTGAAATAGAAAATTATCTTTTATTCTTTAACGATTTACAGACCACAATATTTAAAATTTTCATTAAATTTTTATTTAATACTCGAGAAAAACTTAAAGAATGCAACGATTCTAGCTCAAAAAAAGTAAACGACGTTAATGTAATACTTTTTCTTATTCGATAATCAGACTTATTTCAAATTTTTAATCATTTTCCATATCACCGCTCAGACACATTATTGGTAGGTAATTAAAAAATCGCTTAACTAAAGGATATATCAAATACAACACCAAAAAAAAAAATTGCAAAAATAATTAAACAACCTCAAAAAGTTTAAAACAAAGTTACAAATTAGAGAAATGTAAAATAACACAATATATATTCAAGTAAATAACCAATGAATGATGTATATCCAGGTAAACATAGTTAAATATATGAGTCCTTGAATAATTTTCATTTATCTATTTTCAGTTGCTTCAGCGACCTAATAAATTCGAAAGCCCCTATTCTCTTAGAAGAGGATTTAAAACAAGGAGGAGTAAGTTTTCGTACCACTTGATACTTTCCGATTTCACAGATATCAGTTTTATCCGGTGTAGGGTTCGAATAGCGCTTTGTAAGCATCCCCGCCCGCACGGCGGGAAGTGGCCGCTCGCTATTCCGCGCCTTGCCAGTCGTCTCCTCACTGTGTGACCCGTAACACATTAAATGTACTATTACGTATATTCTGACTTTCTCATTTCTCACCCTAAGGGATAATCCCCACAGTGGTGACACCCGACGTGAGTACAAACTGAAGTGAAACTAAAAGTGTCCGTAGTGTATCAGCAGTAACTTTCGGCTTGAGGAGACGACTCCCCGCGCAAAGAAACATATTAGCGTCGGGCAAGCAACGTAATGAAAGCCACACCACCACCAAAGATGACAGCAGACCCATCAGGATCCGGAGCAGCAGTCACCACGCTGGAACTTTCAACGATATCGCTGACGGCAAGAATTCCTGAATTTTGGCAGGACCAGCCGCGCCTATGGTTTCTACAAGTAGAAGCTATCCTCGCACAACAGAAAGCGGGAGATCAGGCGAATTACAACATCATCGTAGCGAAACTCGGTAAGAACGTGATACAACAAATAGCGGATATCCTTGAGAATCCGCCCGCGACTGATAAATACCAGGCCTTGAAAACAAGATTATTGAACATCTATGAAGAGTCAGAAACGAAGCGTCTACAGAAGTTGATTTCTGACATGGAGCTAGGAGATCAGCGCCCATCACAGCTACTGCGGCGCATGCGTGACCTTTCACGACAAAAGATCCTGGAAGAAACTTTAAAGATCCTGTGGCAAGGACACTTACCTGCATCAGTGAGAGCGGTATTGGCAGCCGCAGACGGAAAGGATCTAGACAGTCTAGCCTGCATCGCCGACAAGATCATGGAAACATTCAAGCCGAGCGAGGTCGCTGCAGTCAGCCAGAGCACCGGACGACAGCCCCCAGAGCAGGATACCATCATCGCCGAGCTAGCCAGAATAAATGACAGAATAACAACGCTAGCAAGATCAAGAGGAAGGAGCCAGAGCCGCAGCAGGTTTGGAGGGCGACAGGGACAAGGCCGTTCGCGCAGCCGTGCAAGGAAGACTCCTGATAGCCCTGACTGGCTATGCTTTTATCACTTCAGATTCAGGACCAAGGCCATCAAGTGTCAACCACCGTGCAACTGGAAGAAGCCACCAGCAGCCGGCAGCAGCACCAGCGGTATGCCAGCGGAAAACTAGGCGCTGTGCAGTCGTCTACGGCGGGACACTGCACCACGGTAAATAACTATCGCCTCAGCATAAAGGACATAAATTCAGGTACTAAATTTCTAATAGATACGAGTGCCAATGTTTCGGTTATTCCTAGATATTTTAAGTATAATAAAGATTTGCTGCAACCGATCAAAGATTTCAAATTGTACGCAGCCAATAACACCGAAATCAAGACCTACGGGTATGTTAATTTAAAGCTCAATTTGAATTTAAAACGTGTATTCAAATGGACATTTATTGTCTGCGATGTAAAACAGCCCATCATTGGTGCAGATTTTTTGCGAAATTTCAGACTACTTGTTGACTTGCATGGTAAAAAATTAATTGACAATGCAACTAGTGTAAATGTAATTGGTACGATCATAAACCATACTGACTCATCAATTACAGCACTGAGCACAGATCACCCAGTGTACCATATTCTCAAAGGGTACCCTGACATATTAAAGCCGTTATCGTTCATCGAAGCACCTAAACACTCTGTGTATCATCACATAGAGACGTCAGGCCCACCAGTGTATCAAAGAACTAGACCATTGCCGCCCGGCAGGTACGACAAGGCTAAAAAAGAATTTGAGGCAATGTTAGAAATGGGAATATGCCGACCGTCGAAAAGTCCATGGTCTAGTCCTTTGCACATTGTTCTAAAAAAGGACGGGCAGATTCGCCCGTGTGGGGACTATAGAGCATTGAATGCGGTAACGAAGCCTGACCGGTATCCCATTCCAAGAGTCCAAGACTTCACCTACCTTTTAGCAGGTAAATCTACATTTTCATGCGTAGACATCCGCAGAGCCTATCATAACATCATGATTCATCCAGATGACATAGAAAAGACAGCAATCACCACCCCATTTGGCTTGTACGAATTTCCACGTATGACCTTCGGTCTACGTAACGCCGCTCAAACCTTTCAGAGATTTATGAATAACACTGTCTTGAGCGGTCTTGATTTTGTCTATTGCTATTGTGATGACATACTTGTTGCTTCTCTCTCAGAGGAAGAGCATGAAGGTCATCTCGAGTTACTGTTCAAAAGGTTAAATGAATTCGGCATTACAATAAACTTAGAAAAATGCACGTTTAAACAAAATAAATTAGAATTTCTAGGATATGAAGTTTCGATTGAAGGATTCAGACCCCTAGATAGCAAGGTCCAAGCCATCATAAATTATCCTAAGCCACAAACAGTTAATGATTTGCGAACATTTTTAGGCATGATAAATTTTTATAGACCTCACATGCCGCAAGCGGTCAAATACCAGGAATTGTTATTCAAGTACGTTCACAAAGCCAAACGCAACGACAAAACACCTATACAGTGGATAATCCCCACATCCGGCCATTTGAATTTTTTGTCGTCGATTTTCTTGGCAAATTTGATTTCAAAGGTAGCTAAAGACTCTTTTACAACTTGCCCCACAAATCGGTGCAATACGTTTCTTTCTGAAATAAAATTCACCACGACCCAATCACCTTCTTGAACATTGTCTGCACTGAGATCGTTTTCTGTTTCTTCTTCTTCGCTGTATTCTCTAGTGATATTAGCTGGTTGTAAAGGGTTTTCATCTTCAGAATCTGTTGTGTTGTGATTTATGCCGTGTCTTTTCCCTCTTCTAGTTCTTGTAGCTTTTTGATGTGGCACTAAACCTTTTGTATTATTTTTTTTTAATTTAGCAGGCGTAGTTTTTTGATTTATATTTTTACTACTAGTTTCATTTTTATTTATTTTTAGTAAATCGATAGGAATCTGAGCAGGACCTTTGGTTCTCGCTTTGTTTTTTTTGGATGTTTCTTGGGAATGTTTAGGAACACTATTTAAACTTTTGTATTTGGAAGTCGATGGTTTGGAGGTGGCCAAATTTAATGTCTTTGTACCGCTTGAAATCAAGACAGTCATATCATCATTAGTATTGTCGTCTTCCGAATATCTAGTTGTAGAAAGAGAAGGATTCTCACCAATGTTGTCAACATAGGTAAGTAGACCTATCGGATTTGAAGAAGTCTGCTGACAAAGTTTTGCATTTACTGATGATCTTAATGCAGATACAGAAGAGTCGTTTTCAGAATTTTTAGCAGAGGTAAGTATCACATTCAAAGACGATTCTTGCGAGACTGCAGTTTGTAGGGTTTTAGTTCTAATTTTGCAAATATCTTCGTCGGAATCAATAGAAATGGTAAGCATGTTATTAATAACCATTAAACATTGCTGAGTCAAAGTCAGACAAGCAGAAGTAAGAACTTGCTTATCAATGAATGGACGTCCAAATGGAATGTCGGAAGATTTAGCGTGACATCCTTCAGCGTCTGATAATATTTGCAATCGTTTCGACAAATCAGCGTGTTGTCGAAATAAAGCTAGTTCTGAACTTTGGCACATTGCAACTTCAAGTGATGTAATCGAGGCCGATTCGTGAGTTTGCTCATAATTGTCTCGTATTTGCAGCATATTCGTGGATATTTGCAAGTCTTTTGGCAATTCAGCTTGTGTTTGAGCTAAAAATGGTTCTGATCTTTGTATCGTTGCAACATTAGAGGAGGAACATAATTTTAATTCATCATCACTTTCGTCAAAATTATTTGGTATTTGTGGCCTATTCTTTGATATTTGCAGGTCTGTTGGCAATTCAGCATGACTCCGGGCTAGAAATGATTCAGTTTTTTTTATCGTTGTAATTTTAGAGGAGGAACACAATTTTAATTGATTATCACTTTCGTCAAAATTATCCGGTGTTTGTGGCCTATTCGTTGATACTTGTAGGTCTCGTGGCAATTCAGCATGGCTCCGGGCTAGAAACGCTTCCGATCTTTTTATCGTTGTAACATTAGAAGAGGAACACAATTTTAATTGATTATCACTTTCGTCAAAATTATCCGGTGTTTGTGGCCTATTCGTTGATACTTGTAGGTCTCGTGGCAATTCAGCATGGCTCCGGGCTAGAAACGCTTCCGATCTTTTTATCGTTGTAACATTAGAAGAGGAACACAATTTTAGTTCGTAGTCATTATTGTCAAAGGTATCTGGTATGTCAGACCAATCCATTCGAACTTCAGTATTAGTTGGTGATTCTGCATATATACGAGCTATGTGTTCATCAGGCCTTTTAAACTGAACTTCAGGTAATGAGTTCGATGCTGATCCTTCGCCATTTTCCACACCATTTTCTGGTTTTTGAGGAAAATGCGTTTGAAACTCGTTTTGGGAATTCACATGTGATTGTAATTTACGACTTGGCTGCACTAAAACATTGGAAACAATCACTACCTTATCCAATTTAGAATGACATGCCTCTTCTGTAGGATTGCTGTAAAAGCCGAGGTGTTTGCCGTGAGGACAAGCCGTGGCATAATTTTTGCACTTATCCAATATACAGCTTTGGCGTCGAAGAGCGATTGTGTCCTTATTGTTTTTGTCCCACACTATCTGATGCACTTGCATCATGCCTTTAAATGGTTTTAATAATTGATTAGGCATCAGGTATTCCTTTTCAACTATGTTGTACTCTGGTATATATTCAAGAATAATATTTTTTACAGATTTCTTCATCTCCTTAGCAAATGAATCAATGTCCGGTATATCTTTTCCTTGTCTAATTATGTTATCAGCTGTCCTTTTAATAGTACCCCCGACGCCATCCGGAGCACCCTTTCCGTGCCCGGCTTCTGAATAATTCCACGTGACCGTCTTTAATTTTGGTACGTACCAGTGTAATTTAGTAATAATGTAATTAATGGTCTTGTTACGGTATTGACTGCATGTTGAGTCTGTAATGAAGTGGAGGGTATCTGTTTCTGGAGCCGTTTTCTCAACAAAATCTAGTAAGGGTATGATATGTCCCCACACTGCAAGTGCATCATGGCGTACGGAATCACTATATGTGCAAAAGCTTGTGGGTTTTGGACAACCACTTATGTATATTACGCTTGTGTGGAGAGTTATATGCGTGCGGCTTCCACCAAAATGCATAGATTGGATTTCTGTGTTGTATTTAGTAGAGTAATTTTCGCTAAAATCCATATGAATTACAGCACTCTTATCTTCTGGTGCTTTCTTGAGATTCGTGGTACAATCATATTGGTTAACAATGTTAGCTGTATGAACGTACAAGTTTTTTGCAAGATTTAATAGAAGTAGTAGCACTTCTTTTGGTTTACCAGTATGCTGTTTTTTCTCAGTTATTCTTATGCGCCTAGTTTCGTTCTTTGTACTGACTTCCTTAAAACCGGTTCCCCACATACAGTAGTTTAATTCGATGTTATTGTCAAAGTCTATAATAGTTGGGCCTCTATTGACGCAAACACGGCACTTTCTTTCAATACATTTTAAATTGTATATATCGCACACACTACTTGATATTATTTCCTTCGAAGATTTTTCCACGATTATATTGTTTGCAGACAGAGCTTTTGCCAGCAAATCAACATTGTCATGTAATTTACACTTGCAAGTTTCTCTATCCTTTTCTGAAGGGGCTATGACCCAGAATGGTCTAGCTTTACAAAAGTATGAATAACTGATGTCATAGTCGTGGTGTGCCACAAACTTTTTGTGTAGATTTGTAAGTGTGTCATTCAGAAATCTCTTTTGCTCTTTTTGTTTGTGAAGAGTAATACATTCTTTCTTACCTGCCGTAATTCTAGAGTTATTATCATCTTCGTAAAAAGCCCTAAGGTCGCTATCGATTCTAGCTTTTCTAGTATCCTCTTGTTCTTTCGTATTACTTTTTCTCGTAATTTTTGGCAATTCCTGAAGTAAATAATATTTTTTCAGTTTATTACGTATAGGTTCTATATTTTCCTTCATCTTTCGTTTTTCACACTTTTTTTGTTTCTCATAATCATTGTTCAGGTTGTTCTGTACTATATCTTTAAAAACTATGGCCTTTTTTACTTCTTCTTTTTTGGTGGGGTCAGCAATTAATATTTCGGCTTCCGTACCTGGACTACGCGGGCCTGCCTTAGATTTCATATTTTCGATGGTTTGCCTCAAGCGGCGAATACACCTGAGCAATGATTTATTTTGCTGTTTTACCTCTAGCAAACTCTTTCTGTAGCGCTCTTCATTTTTTTTCATTTCATACTGATATTTACGAGTAATAGAAAGCTGGCTTTTTACGTTAGTGGAAAACCTTTTATGAGAGCGACTAGGTGATGGCCCACGAAGTATATCTGAAAGGTTACTTTTAGTTGTAGTTGAAATACCTTCAGGATAACGACTATAAGAGGAACCGGGAAGTTCATCCGATGGGTTGCTTTTAGATGAAGTTGAAATTCTTTTGAGAAAACGATTACGAGATGTACCAGGAAGCTCATCTAAAGAATTGCTTAGAGGTGGTGTCGCTGAATGCCTTTTAGAAGAGTGACCACGTGATGAGCCTGGAAGTTCATCGGATGGGTTGCTTTTAGAAGAAATTGAAGGTATTGTGAGGAAACAACCACGAGATGAACCGGGAAGTCCATCGACAGGATTGCTTAAAGGTGTTGCTGAATCCTTTTTAGCAGAGTGATCATATGATGGACCAGGAAGTTCATCTGATGGTTTGCTTTTAGAGTTTAGTGACTGCTGTTGAGAAGAGTGTCCATGAGATGGAACGGGTTGTTCCTCGATAGTTGTGGGATCATCTTCAGATTCAGAAACAGGTGGCGTGTCTTTTTGCAACAGCTTTTTTAGTACTGATTTCCGCGCTCTCAAATTCTGTTGATTTGTCTTCCATTTTTTCCTCTGTAATCTCTGGCATCTTGGCGTTAAATCATTTATAGATAGAAGTTTTTTCGCTTCTTTTCTTTGAGCATAACGTGCTTTTTCTTTTTCTAGGTATTCTTTATACAGCTCAGGGTTAGATTTGATTTTTTCGCGTCTTTTCTTTTCAGCTATACGTTTTTTTTTTAGCAATTCTTGCTTATCATCTCCTTTTTTACGTGGCATATTTATTTACTTCATCCACTGGAACAATTTCATTAATACGATAAAAAAAAAGATTAAATATTTGAGAAAAATACAGAATCAAATAAATTAACAGAAAGTGTGCACAGATATAAAATGGAAAAATAGATAAAAGCAAGATCTCTGCAGAATCAAGTGCAGATAGTCATCGCCATGGAATCATCGTCATTTCCGTGGGTTAAAAAGTCCACGGTAATCAATGGTAATGACCACCTTGGTAATGACAAAATCCATCTATTTTCACTTTAGCATGCACCTTATTAAATATTCCAGAATGTTCTACTGATTACGTAATAATCAACCGGTTAGGCTATACGATAAAATACGATAAATATAAACAATTCATGTACTTACCGATTAATGAGACCCACGAGAAAGACAATATTATTGTGACAAAAACCACGGTACGACTTTGTAAAAAATAAATAAATTGTTAATTGTGCTCTGCGCGACGTGCGCTCAGTCTGCCTTCTGAATGGTGACTGGAGGCACGCGCGGGGAGCGAAGGGGGCTGTGCAGAGCCGTTCAGTGCAGAGCTATTTGTCGCGTTACGTTGTGACACGGTGAGGATGAGTTACATAGGAACCAAAATGTACGATGTTGCTGTTCAGTTTTTTACGATGCGTTTTAATTTGTGCAATCAATATTGTATGACATAACTATGCAACTTTTTAGGGAAATAGTAGCTTCAGCCGTAAACGTTAGTTAAATGGGACATTTTGCAGAAGCTTTACCGAAAATTGGAAAGCGGACACCCCTTGGTAATGACATTTTGGCCCTTTTGAACGAAATAACATTCACACTACTTTATATATATAACATTTACAAGAAGCGCAAGTTAGAAATCATTCGTTACTACAAGATACTTTTACACACGGTAAAAATCTGTCGTCATTTAGATGGTGATAATGTCGGGAACAGCCGATTTACACCAAATGAAATAAATACCCTCCAACATCAATAAAAACAAAATTGTAGTTTGTGTCTACCACAGCCATTAATACTATTGAGAAATAGTGCTTGTAGTTGAAAAACATTGATCCACTTTCTTCTGGCTTGATGATTCGAATATGTTTGCCGTCAATGGCTTCCAAGCAATGAGGAAAATTTGCATTCGTCTCGAAATTTTTTGCTATTATTAACCATTCGTCTTCCGATGGTAGTTTCATATAAATTGGAGAAAGGGTTTCCCACAATGCTTCAAATACTTCTTGTACAATACAGCTGATAGTTTTTATACCCATTCTGAAACTGTAATGTAGATCACTAAATGTGTTCCCTGCAGCTAACTATTTGTAACAATTTTTTCTTTTTTAGGCAAAGATATCATAAAAAAAATGGAACAATGCAAGAGATAACTGGATGAAATATCACAAAAGAGTTAAGGAATGTAAATCCGGCTCTGGTGCAAAAAGTCTACGAAAATATAAATTCTACGATCAAATGCTCTTTTTGTGTAAAATTGTGACTCGCCGAACAACGGAAGCAAGTATTACATCAGAAAAAAACATCACACAATCTCACAACAAAGAAACTGACTCACAAACCAGTAATGACCCTACCGCACCAGCCAATACTACCGATAGAACAAAAACAAGCAAGAAGAGAAAGACAGACTGTAGCGAAGTTGATCGACAAATGCTTACTTTAATTAAATCACTTGAAGATGAAGACAAGAGTAAGAGTATGTGTTTTTTCAAAGGTATTGCTCCGATTGTAGACAAGTATAGTGACGACGATTATGTTGAATTCCAATATGAAGTCTAAAGTTACGAGAAATTTAACTCGGAGAAATCAAGCGTTCATGCAGCAGCAAAATTACAATTACAATATTAATCGAGGCTACACTACGGCTACACCCGACTACAGGATACACGAATATCAACCAACACAACACATTCCATCGACATCCAGGATGCCCTATGAATATCAGCCAACACAACTCATTCCATCCACATCCAGGATGCCTCAAGAACTCGTGCAGCAAGATGATTCCCAATCTTCAATTATTACTGAATTAAGTTCAATCACATCGCCTGATTACGATTTCGATTTTTCTAAAACTCCTTAATTTCTTTTTTGAGTTATAATAAAACTATTACTACCTACTAAATTTTGTTTTAATTAATACAGGTAATCCCCTTTTCTATAATTTGAAATTGAACATCTCTGTAACATACCTTAGCGTAACGGCTAATCTCTCTGCCGGGGAAATAGATTTACGCATGTCAGTATCCTCGTGTCTTATTTTATCATATATGGCTGTTAATAATAGTTGAAAGGTTTCTTTCTTCATCCGAAAATAATTGTAAAATTTAGTTTCATCTTCTTCCAACTGCGTAAAAAGAGTTTGAAATGCACCATATTTTTCCCTTTCCAATAATATAGGATGCACCCACGATGACCTTTTACGTTTTTCTATTTCTTTTTGTTTCTTCTTGTAGAAATAGTAGGCCAATACGAGTTTTTTTTTTATTATTCGACATTTCACACGTGTGTAATCTCTGACTACCAGTTCAAAACTAACGCATATAGACGGCAGTCCATCCATCCGGTAAAAAAAATATGTATACAAGGATAGCCGTTTATTGACGGTCCGTTATCCGGTGAATAAAACGGACGTCTACAAGCGCTCTTAAACGTTGAGTACGACTATTGGAAGGAAAACTGTTACCTCACTTTAAAGTATTTTAAAGACCTCATGCCGTACAACAGATTTGTACTACTGAAACGACTTTTACATTTTACAGATAATCAGACTGATTTGACTGGACTTTCCTCTTCCCAGCGTAAGCCTGTAATGGATGACCTCAACAAAAAATTCAGCGGGTCATACATTCCGAAGCAAAATATCGCAGTAGATGAGTCGCTCCTCAAGTGATACGGTTGGCTCTCGTTTGCACAAAAGATCGCCACAAAAGCAGCAAAGGTCGGAGTAAAGAACTACGAGCTGTGCGAATCCGATACGGCCTACTTGTGGAGCTTCTTCATCTGTACGGGGAAAGGAGAGAATATGGGACCAGAGACGACTGACTCCGAACACACGACGACTACAGACGACATAATTGACCTAACTGACATAACGACAGACAACGACAGACAGACAGACGACGGACAGCCAGCAGACGGCGTCTTCGTTGCCACCACCACCCCAAAACGCTACTGCACAGATTGTTCAAATCTTAGCCAAGCCCTTGTTTGGTAAGGAGTACACGCTAGTAATGGACAATTTTTATAATTCTCCATTACTACCGCGATACCTTAAATCACAAAAGACGGATTACCGAGAATTGGTTCCCGAAGCAATTAAGGGCTTGGCTATGACAGAATTGCGGGTTGGGGAAGTGGTACAAACCTATAGCTGAGATATTAGCATAATGCTGTGGCGAGACTATTGTCTCTACGTTTTCCATGTTTATCACACAGGTGAAGTAGGTGGTAAAGAGAAATACTGTACATACAAATATAAACCGGAAATCGTCTGCGCTTACAACCAGGCTATGGGTGGCGTGGATAAAAAAGACCAGCTTCTTGCCGCCCATCACATAGAGAGGTCTCGCAATATGGCGTGGTACAAGGTGTTTCGGCGGCTTTTAAATGTGACAATACATAACGCGTTTGTCATATTTAAAACCCGGAATCCTTCAATAACAAGTCGTTACTGCTTTTGGCTGCCTCCGATATTGCCGAAGTGATTTCGGGATTTAGCGCTGGGCTTTGCAACATAGGGGAGGCCGGGGCTTTAATTAACAGAGGTAAGTATTAACAAGCGAATTTCTACGAAACTATAAACAGCACGTCACTAGTGATTCCTAGAATTCGTCCCTGTGACAGCGGTCTACAGGTTGAGACACGTCAGTCCAGCTCAGTGCGCCGCGAGAGTGAGTTGTGTGATGTGCGTCTATTTTGGCCAGGTAACGAACTTTTTTCACTTTACGATATTTTGATTTACGCGTTGAATAATTGATTTCGGTGTAATATATATTTTTTTGCAGTAGCTTGTTTTATGCTTAATAATGTTACATACCGTTACTAGCGCTTTGCACAATATTTCGTAATTATATATTTTTTTATTGAAAAGCTACCCATGGGGCTAAATTTTACAAAACATACGGGGCTAGTATTAACATGTTAATTCTTACCCCGCATGTGGGGTTGGTATTAACATTATTACACTAGGTAGGTACTAAGCCTACGCTGTCCGTCCGTCTGTCTGTCCACCTGTCCTAACTTTAAAGAGCTGTATATCCACCAGGGTATCTAATAACATATTTATTTATTTATCTTAAACGTTACAGTATGAGGACTTACAAGCGGAAAACTACTGGAGGCATGACTTCGCTGGCGAGTGGCGACCTACGAGTCAGCTGATTTAGAAATAATGGACAAGAAAAGGAACTACAGGGAAGTAGCCACAGAATTTCAAATTTGTCACGTTTCGCTGTTCAATTTTGTGAAAAAGAAGAAAGCAGGAGTTCCAGTAGAAGTAGGTTAGAAGGTCGATTAGAAGCCCTGAAGCGACAAGTTTAAGTAGGGCGACATCCTTCAATCGATCAGATCTGTAATAGAAAGATACAAACTTAGCCCATCCCGGATTTGGAACATGGATGAAACGGGCGTAACTACAGTGCAAAAGCCGAAAAAAGTTGTTGCTGGAAGGAGCATGAAGCAGGTTGGTGCTGTGACATCCGCCGAAAGGGGCGCTTTGGTTACATTGGCTGTAGCCATATTGCAATTGGTAATGCGATTCCCTGTATGTTCGTCTTTCCCCGTATTCGTTACAATGCACGCTACTTACCCTTAGAGTGGGCTAGTAAAATATCCGAAACCAGTAGGCCTACACAATCTGAAGTGCTTTTGCTTTTGCGAAACCCGAATTGACAATCTGGGAGCAATTTTTTAGTTTCAATTAGCCACTTCAGGCGATTTTTTCTAGTATTTTAACTAACACGGACGACAGGGCTATTGGGCGAAGTGAATTATAATCGCTGCGGGGTTTATTAGGTTTATGAAATGGCAACACTGTGTTTTCCATAGTGGGGGAATATGGCCCGACATAAAAATAAGATTAAGGAGGTCAAGATAATAACCTAAAATTTGGTCGCTAGAGTCTGCTAAAAAAGAGTACGGAATACCATCACAACCCGGCGCAGAATCAATTGGGATTGTCTGTTTTTTTACAATGTACAGTAAATCGAAAACCATTTCGAGATAAATGCTTTTTAAATCGTTTTCTGTATTTACTTTATTTATTTTACTATAATTAATTTATTACATGAAAAATAAGCAATGACCTTCATTTGACATTCCCAGATATGACGTAGACGGTCCAAAATGTACTTTATTTTCAAAGGTTACAAATTCTATACTATTTACGCGTGGATTATACTACGGAGTTCAATTTGGACCCGCAATCTGACATTTCATTCATCTTATGACAGATGACAAGCAAATGACAATCTTGTTACTGTCATTCTTGTTTTGCAACGAATACTAAGATTTGAATTTACCATTTCGAAATACTCTGGCTGTGTTTATACTGGATTCCGATAACCCTTTCTGAATAAATAGTACTTTTGCTTAACCCGGACACCGATCAGCTTGCACGAACGACGACCTTACGCTTCTCCCCTGCAAAATCGACTTGGTTTGAACCTGGACAACGATCATTCTGCATATTGGCTTCCAACACCCAGTTTGTTAGAGCTGATTCAACAAATCTTCCTAACATAGAATCATGGATGACGTTAGCGTACCTGAATGAAAGCAATAAATACAATGTAGCTGAAATGAGAGGCGCTAAGGATTCTTATTTAGATACCTCAATTGGCTATGTGGAAATAAACAGAGACCAGCTACGTACAGGCAGAGGACATTTTCAAGAATGCCAAAAAGATATGTTTGATGCCAAAAGATGTCAACATTTTACATAACATACAACAAAAATAACACGAATAACAGCATCAAAACACCACGAAGCAGCGCACTGTAAAGTAGATGCCTCACTTGTGCAACAAATTTTGGGTGGGCACAAAGTACCAGAGACAGCAGCAATAAGACGGGGAAAGAAAATAGAGCAGTCGGTCCTCAACGAAGTTGAAACGAAACTGAATTTAAAAATAGAAAAAGCCGGATTAATTTTACTTGATGGTTTAATAGGTGCATCACCTGACGGTTAGCTCATAACTTTGTAATAAAAATCAAGTGCCCAAGCTCGGAAAAAACCTTTAAATACAACATTTACAAATTATCGATACGTCAACGTCCATACCCTACATCACCCGTTAAACTTAAGTTACTCAATGATGAGATTGATAAAATGTTAAAGATGGGCGTTATTCGACCTTCCCATTCGCCGTGGGCTAGTCCCGTGGTGATGGTAACCAAAAAGGATGGTTCCGTGAGATTTTGCGTAGACAGTAGAAAGTTGAACGCTGTTACTGTACGTGACTCGTATCCTTTACATGCTTGCGTTGATGCCCGCGCTTGAGAGAGTTATAAAAATGTTTCAGCCTTTGAAAAACTATTTTCTGAGTGTCGACAAATGCCCAAATATTTTAAAGACGTTTTTCAATAATCCCAGCTCAGAATTATGGTTATACTTTTTGCACGCACAAGCTTTCATGACTAAACTCCACTCCCTGTAGAGTGTTTACTCCGAGACGCTCCGCGCTTTTGGTTTACACTTTGCGTCCGGGTGTGTAGTTGTGAAGTTGTGTTTTGGGTGATGCGTGATTGTGAGGGTGAGTTTATGTTTAGTGTGTGTTGAATGTTTGTGTAGTGTACCTATATTCGGAATATATACGATATAAATATAATAATATATGTAGAAGATTGGTCGGTGGGGGATTTGAG
Organism: Pandemis corylana; assembly: GCA_949127965.1. Classification (NCBI taxonomy): domain Eukaryota; kingdom Metazoa; phylum Arthropoda; class Insecta; order Lepidoptera; family Tortricidae; genus Pandemis; species Pandemis corylana. The sequence continues at coordinate 6,897,459 of OX421871.1, forward strand.
TGATTTGGTGTGTTAGGTGGTGTTTACGGTGTTCATGTGTTGTTAAATTGTTTTAGGTTACGTACGATGTGTTCTATTAGTTTCTGTAAGGCTATGGTTGTGGATTGTTTTGATAGGATTAGGATGCTATTTAGGGTTAGTGGGTCGGTGTTGTTTAAATTGCAGGCTGTGGTGAAATTGTGGCGTTTGGAGGAGAATCTGGGACAGTGGTGGATGAGGTGATGGAATGATTGTGTAGTGATGTCGTCACATGGGCATGTATTGTTATCGGTGATCCCAAATCTGTATAAATATTCTTTGTGATACCCATGGTTAGTTATGTATTGTGTAGTGGCGAATGTGAGTGTGTTATTAGATATGTATGTCTGTATGTCTTCGTATGTGGGGAATAGTGTTTTGGTGTAAGTGCAGTTGGTGGGTTGATTGTACAGGTCGGCTTTATCTGTTAATTTTTGGGTTTTGTGTTTAAGTTTAATGTAACTGATGGGGATGTGATTGAAATCTGGTGTCTTGTGTAGTTTAGTGGCCGCCTTAGCTGCTTGGTCGGCGGTTTCATTTCCAGTAATGCCACAGTGGGTTCGTGTAAAGTAAAAGTGTGTGTCTGTGTTATGTTTGTGTGTGTGTAGGAGTATGTGTATGTCGTTCACCAGGAGGTTGAAGCTGCTCGGGTTGGCCATTTCAGTGAGCCCCGACTTGCTGTCCGAGAACACCAGCACCTTTTCTGGGCGCTGGCGGCTCTCGAATACAGCCCGGAGTGCCTCCCTGATGGCCAGCAGTTCCGACTGGAAGACTGAGCAACAGTCGTGCAGCTTCAACTTCCTGGTGGTGGTGTGTCCGTTTGGTTTCACAATCACGTAAGCCGATCCGACCTTATTGTCGAATCGACTCCCGTCCGTGTACACCTGCCATGTGTTAACTCGTGTGTTATTGTGTTGTGTCAATATGTTTTCTAGTTCTGTTTGTGTGTTGATTTCGTCGTGTGTAATAGTTTTTCTAAGTGCCGGGTGTAAAAGTGCTGAGGGTGGTGCGGGGGATTCTATGGGTGTGTCGTGCGGGAGGAAGGAGGTGTGTCCGCGGATGCGTGTAATTTCAAGATCTGCCACCGTTTTTATTTTGCTAGGTAGGGGTGTCATATTGGTCATAGTGATGGCCAAAGGTGTGCTGACTGTTCGGAAGCCCCGTATCGCTTTAATGGCAAACAATCGTTGGAGCGATAGCAGCTTTTTCTCAACTGTTTTATATTTGAGTGCACCCCCCCAAATTGATGCAGCGTAGGTGATGATGGGTTCTATAACATGTTCATATATGGTTTTAATATTGTCGGGGTGCACTCCCCAAGTGGGCCGGATGAATTGCTGTATTTTGTGGAAAAGTTTTTTCGTTCGCTCTATATTGTGTTTCGCGTGGTTTATGAATCTTAGTTTGTTGTCTATGATAATTCCTAGGTATTTGATCTCGGGTACAAAGTTTATCGGTATGCCGTTTATGGTTAACTGTATTTTTGATGCTTTGGGGGTGAAGGCAATGGGTTGTGTCTTTTCATGTCCAAACTCGAGTTTTACGGTGTGTCCCCACTCAGTTACGGCGCTAAGGGTACCGTTGGTTATCTCGCTCAGGCGTTGTATAGAGCTGGCGTGGCATATAAGGAGGACGTCGTCTGCGTATGCCTGCAGGTGGCAGCCCTCCGGTATGGTTTCATGAAGCTGTGTTGAAAATCGAAGGGCAAAATTTGTCGGCCATAGAGTCAGCCAAGAAAATGAATCGTCTCCGAGATAACCTGGCACTAAAAGAGAATACGATTTTCCTTCCCCACATCGTCCGTAACCTTCTTGTAAAATTACAAGAAAGTGTTGACCAGCAGAGTGTAAAAACTGCGGCGGCCGAGTTTTATAAAACAAGCAAAGAATACTTGGACCAGTGGTGTCAATTCAACAAATAACTGGAAGTGTTTGAATGGGCAAACTTAACAAAGGTGCCTACGTGGGAAAAGGTGCAGAAAGTGATGTGTTTACTGATCACGCAAGGGTTTATTAGCAGCAGCCAAGATACGAAGGTCTTTGATGAGTTTACATTTATTTCCAACTATGCGACAGATGAAAAAATCTCTGCATGGAATACCGAGAATGTATCTACTGAAAACCGTTGGGTCGAATTATTTCAGCACTTCCGTACTAACAACCTTCATTTAACAAACTTTTCCATAATTATTGAGTACGTTATGTCTGCCTGGAAGTAACGCACCAGTCGAAAGAGTTTTTTCCCAAATGAACAAAATATGGACCAGTGATAAAACACATTTAAGTGTCATAGTACTTAAAGCAATGCTAATTACGAAAATAAATATAAATAAATCATGCACCGAGTTCCACACATATGTAAAAACAAGACCCGATATTTTAAAAAATATTTGTTCCGCTGACAAATACAAAAATACGACTTAGAAGTCACGCCACTACCCCGGTAGACTTCGCATTTTGAATTTTATAGTCGCGTCTATCTTCTATAATAAAATACTTGTAAAACACTAAAAACTTTTTTTTATTATATATTTCCGCAAATGTGTGTCCCGGTCTGATAAAATAAATAAATGGTCACGTTATGTAAGTTACATATTAGTGAGCCTTTTGCATCTCTTTGCACACATTGTTCATAAAAGGTTCGTAAAATTGTAGGATCTCTTGGAGCCATCTTAATTTTCTACTTCTCTATGTTTGTACAATAAAGCATTTACTTACTTACTGACTTACTTAATTTTTTAAACATTTTTGTATACATCTTCTGCCAAAACATGATTGATTCATTCAGATGCCAAAGTAGGCTTAATCCAGAAGCATTGTGAAGATGTGCAGGAAGGCGCACAACTCTGCTTTTCAAGCCAAAATAATAGCAGTAAAGAATGCTTGCAGCCACCTTAAAAAGAAGAGGTTGGTATAAATAACAAATTAATTCGAGACGGTTAAATTGGAAACATCCTGCCTATTTTTTATTTTTGTAAGTTAAAAGTAATACAAAAAACACAATAAAAAAACTATAGTTAAAAAAGGACTTCTTTTTTAAATCAATCAAAAGTTATGCAAGGAAAGATAATAGATTTTACCTGCAGAAGCTGCACAATCAGAACAGTTTGACTCTAAGATTTCGGCATCAGTTTCCCTTATTTTGGCCATTACTGTGTATGACTTTTGTGTCCTATGCTCTGGTACAATTCTGGCTTTGACCATACAGATTCCCAAGCTTCTCTGCACTTCCACATATCCTACAGCTGAGGACAAGTAACTATCCCGGGATGACCTAAAATGGGGAGAAAACAAATTTGATTGCAATAGGTACTATTTGATTAGGCATCAAAATAAAGTTGTTATTTTGACGTCAGTACTTTACTTACATAAGAGCTTTAGCTCCTCTTATTTCAGAGATGTTGTGGTTGCTAGAATTCGTCATGAACTCCAGTATCATGATATTGTCCACTCGTGGCAAATTGCGAGAATCGGATTTTTCGAAATTAGAAGTCCTTTTTGCCATTTTCAGTGCCGTTAGAGGATAAGAAACTGCTTAAACCTTATAGGTATATGGTTTTACTCTTTGTACTTATAACAAATTTATAAACAAACTACAAACCGAAACGACACGTCAATGTCAAGTTTGTGTTTGATATATAGACTAAACAGTAGGTTTTTTTTAAATAAGGCAAAGGAATCTTTATCCATCATACATTTGATGACGTCACAGAAAGGTCATTCGAGGTCAAAACATTTCAACGAATATCTTAATAATGTAACACTTTTTTAAAAATCTGATATACAGAAACTGTACCGAAAGCTTGTTTCTCGAAATGGTTCTGAGATCTCCATACATATTTAAAAAGTTAGCATGGCTAATTGGACTGCCCAATGTTAAAACTTAAGCAGGATGTGTTGATTCGCTGGAACTCTGTTTATGATATGTTGCATCGCATAATTAAGATAAAAGATGCAGTAACCACCACTCTCGCAATGCTGCGGCCTGATTTGTTGCCGAGTCCGGACGATCGGGTGATGGTAGAAGCAGCTGTGCCTATCTTAAAAGTATTTATGACGTCACAATAGAAATTAGCGGCGAAAAGAACGTGACCCTTTTAAAAGTCATTGCACTGTGCCATGTCTTACTTTTAAACCTCAGAAGATTTATGAGTGAAGGATCAAACATTCCTAAAATAAAACTCATGCAGGACATACTTAAACAAGAATTGAATCGCCGCTTTAATTACACCCAGCATCATGTTACCTAACACGGAGCCCTCGTTGTTAGACCCACGGTTTAAAGACAAAGGCTTCAGAGACCGCTCACTAGCAGAAAAGGCCATTGCTGCTTTAAAATTAAAAGTTGGCCACAGCCACAGCCAGAATTTACACCGGCCAAGAGGCGTAGCAGCACCGGAAACTCACCAGCCAGAGTAAGAACCAACCCAGTCCACTTCCTCATCATTATGGGATCACTTTGATTTTATTGTCGCAAGCCAGACTCCAGTCAACCCAACTGCAGCTGGAATAGTGGAATTCGAAAAATATATGCAGGAGCCGTTAATTAGGAGAACATGCGATCCATTACAGTGGTGGCATGAACGGCGACATATGTACCCTATGTTGTACGAGTTTATTCAAAAGCGCCTAAATGTCACTACATTTAGGCGCTTTTGAATAAACTTCAACATCGGTGCCTTGCGTTGCGAGCGTATTATTTCAAAAGCTGGCAACATACTGACCGAGAGACGATCCAGGCTAACGGCCAAAAAATAAAATGAATCATATGATCATTGTAGATACAATCACAGATTTTTAAATACGCCAATCTAGTTCTCATTATCAGTAATATGAATCTAGGCACATAAGGTACCTACAATAATTTACAACTAATCTAGATTGACAGTCCTAAGCCTGATCAAGTATGAAGGGAAATCTGTGTCAGTAGCAATTATCGACATTATAAACTACTAGCTTCTGCCCGCGACTTCGTCTGCGTAGAATTATACATAAAACCTTCCTCTTGAATCACTCTATCTATTAAAAAAAAACGCATCAAAATCCGTTGTGTAGTTTTGAAGATATAAGCATACATAGGGACATAGGGACAGAGAAAGCGACTTTGTTTTATACTATGTAGTGATAACGGGCCGCCCCGATTTCGCCCGGGTTCAACAATTATCTATCTTATTATACAAACGTAACGTAATAATAATAAGCGAATGTTACTGAGAGATTAAGTAGCATTCTAATGGTGGAAGAATTTTTGAAATCTGTCCAGTATAGTTTTGAGTTTATTCGTTACAAAACGTACAAACATTCAAATATACATTTTTTTTTCTCTTTATAATAATAGTAGGTATTAATAATGTATTTTAAGCAAAAAATAACGACGTCAATAAATTCAGACCATTTTCAGCGGAACTTTATAGTGTATAAACATATCTCCGCCATTAGAATCCCATTTTGTATGTCCAATTGCCCACTGATTCAATTTCACTGAGCGAAATGAGTAATAAGATATGAAAGAGCAGTTTGAGTCAATAGATCCACTGAGCGAATACCTTGCTGGCAATGTTATTTCCCTGTTATTGAAACATGACTTTGGGGCTAGAATGAATGAAATGGAAATAATACAGTTAAAAGAAAAATGCATTCTCTTTTATATGGAGAGTGTAAAACAAATAAAGCAGCGTTTTTGTTTTAATGAAAAGCAAAGATTTAAATGTCTTAAATTTATGAGTCCTAAACATACATGACCCACTTGCTCGTTTGCCTTCCTATTCATATATATATATATATATAAAACATATCATTGAAAAACATGCAGTCACAACTATTGCTCATTTAGGAGTTCAGTTTCCAGGCAAGTTAAACATAATTAATTATTAATGTTGTCCACCCTAGAATATTTTTTTTATTTACATTACATTTTTATTTTTAGGACTATGCCCAGAAAACATGACCGAATTGGACCGAGCGAGAGTGGAGATTATTAAGAAACATGACATTTCATTTCACAGAAAAAAATGTGGATCCTACACCTGAAGAATTCTGGAAGCAAATTCAATTCGTGAGAAAATTACTCGCACTTCCACATAGTAGCGGTCAACGTTGAGAGATTGTTTTCTGCAATTAATAATATGAAACCTATAGAAATAGAATTTGCACGGAGACTCTATAGAGGGATTGTTGCGCACTAAAAGATTCATAGCAAACAACGGGCAGCCTAGCGGAGAACATTTAAAAATTTTCAATAAAAATATGTATAACTACTAATTTTCTAAAATTCGGGTTGGCAACACTGCTTCAGTGAGATATTTTGCGCATCTCTACATTGACAGATATGTTACAGAAAGGGCGGTTCAGGGCTGTTTGAGAAATTATTTATGCGTGCTACCTGGCGGATAAATTAGGATAGGTACTATTTACATGGTAAACAACACAGAAATATAATGGTTACAACTTATTTCTGTTCTTAGTGATTGGCACTAACAAAATAGAACCATTTTTCCCCCGAAGGGTAAAAACGTATATTTAGGTTTCAGCCGAAAGGCTTGACCCACTGTGAGATAACCCTTCAGAACATCAGCGCCATCTAGCGTATAATATAGTGACTATATTAGTCTTACTCTTGAATTGACTAGGTATTGGATTGACTATATTATTGTCAATTCAAGACCTTGTACCTGTTTTATTGAATCTGTGGTTAGTAGTGGGGAGTCCAGTACGCTTTTGAATCTCAGCGTCGTCAGTCAAATTTAACTTCACGGAAACGAAGTGATCTTCACGAACACCGATCCAGTCTCCAACCAGAACGAAGAGGCTCAAAACTCCAGTTGTCGCGGGAGACGCAGACTGCTATCACCAGAACCCTATTACTGCAGCCCTTAACAGACAAACAGAAATGATGCAAGCTTTAATGCAGCAAATGATGGCCGCATCCAAAAGTACTGTCGACCGCGTGGGGCAGGCTGTGAGCACAATGAAGGCGACCCAGAGCCCGACGGCAAATACAAATAAGGCAAATAAAAACCGTCATAGAAGTCGAGTCGGACGAGGACAGCGAGGGGGAACAAGGAGACGAGAGCCAAAATTTGCCACCGCCGACAGCGGAGGACAACACGGGGGCTATTGCCGGACTGTGCTTCGACACGGTAACCACGGAAGCGGAACCCCCTGTCCCCCCCCGCATCAGCGGAAATGGTGGCGAAAGGGAAGGAATGCCAGCGCCTAGGCTGTGAGACTTGGCACAACCTACGTTACAGGGAGGCAGAGAAAATCTTACACGGAGCTCCGGTATTTACCGAGCTCAAAGCTAATCCGCAACTGGCCAGCATCTGACCTAAATGGTGCAACGCAGAGGTTCTATCAAAATTTGACAAGACTTTTGGAGTGCTCACACACGCCTTCTAGCTGGAAAGGTAAGCCTTAGCCTTAGAAGAAGGTCTGCAACAAGTAGCTCGTTAGGTGAATTGAATATGGCTATCGAGCTATTTTGTCCATAGGTAAAGTATCTAGCTGAATACATTTTATAGGTTCATTTATATTGCATCTCCACAAAATGTTTAGCAAGCATTTATACTGTATTAATATATATATATATATATATATATATATATATATATATATCTTGGGACAATTGACACCAATAACATTTCTCAATACTCAAAAGGTGGATCTAAATATGATCGAATAACTGATGCTTTAGCTTATTTCATTTGTGTTGACAACAGACCTTTTAATACAGTAGAAGGTAAAGGATTTAAATATCTGATGAAGCAGGTGGCTCCTTTATACAGTCCATGATGGACTTCCTGACCGGTCTGGGTAAATTGTTTGACTTTGACCGTTGGTACTAAAACTTTGTCACAACCTGTATTAGAAATTAAAGATACAGGCTGTGATACCTCCGGGTGTAGCACAGTATTATGACTTTGTTTGCAAATGTTGCACCGGAAATGAAATCTACATTTACCTTGGTGATTGTTTAAACAAGTATTGCACAAGTTATTGTCTTTACATTTCTTAATTCTTTCATCACAAGAGAGCAGTTTAAATTTAGTTAGTACACTCAAATAATCTGTGATTGGACTTACAATGTTTGCAGGACTTGGACTCCGATGCTGCTGCTACATTTACCACTGCTGCCCGGTGTCGAGTTTTGCCCGACGTCATCGGCTCAACATTTTCTAATGCCAAGGCTCTCCGTTCCAGGTGCAGCAGGAACTCTTCGATTGTAGGATCGGCCGCATCGCTTCGCTCGGGCTGTTAAGCCCGTGCCATGTACGAATCTATTTCCGATATAAAAAAGCCAATATAATAGGGTCCCAACTTTCTGTTTTGACATTTAGGTTTTTACGGAGGCCAAACACTGCCTTACTTGAGATACAAATTCCCTGATATTACTAGGCGTTGATTTATAAAGCGCATTCAAGTCAAGGAGTGAGTTAATATGCTCATTTACAATCTTTGAGGTATGGTTATACCTATTATTGAGTAAGCTTAACGCTTCCTCATAACTTTCGGCATTCAACGGCAGATTTTTAATCAAATCTAAAGGTTCTTTTTGTAAGAAAGACCTCAAGTAGTACAATTTTGCACGTTATCTATTGATCTATCGTCAGGATTTGAAAGTACTTTCCTTCATTCTCTTCCACGTCTTCTCAGTCTTTCCCATCGAGAGCAAGAATTTGTTTGTTATAGGATTCATACTCTTGAAATATATCCACTACGCGTGACCGTTTGGCTTGCAATATTGCTAAATTCGTGGTCTTTACAACCTCCGCATTTAAAACAAAATTATACAAACGCGTCATGGACGATTTGCGTAGCCTCGGGACGCTCTTAATTGTTTTAAAGTCTTTTCTTCATCCATCTTGACAACGGGTTGATATGATAACACACTTGTAAAATAATTTACACAATGATACACTTATGATAATTTACACAGTTTAAGCTAAGAATTTCGACAATTAATAAACAAAAAACAAAGCGAAAACGTGAGTTGCGGCTTCGTTGAGATGCCGAGAAAACAAAATGGCTACTCGTGTCTGACTGTAAAAGTAATAAGACGAAGGAAGAGGGCGCTAGTGTTGCCGCTCTTACATTTTGTTGGTGTTGCCAACAAACAGTAATCTCTTTGGTAAGTACGTCAGCAACCATTTTATCGCCACTTAACAAAACTTCAGTGTTAAGGGGCTTCTAAACGGGCCATGTTTTGCTGTAATTTGTGGCTGCACTATTGGCAACTAATTTCCCGGCCATCACAAAAATATTTTATTGCAACTGATGGCCGAGCAACGTATGGCTGGGCAATGTGTGCATTTATGTCTGCAATAGTATGGCTCATGATGCAGACTCTTAAACGGGCTACACAATCCGGCAAGTCCGGCAACAATGGCTGACGAGGCAGCAGCTTATCTTGTTTTAAAAAAGAAACAAAAGAAAAACGTGAGGTTGTGGATTAGACCTTATCTAAATAGGCGTGAAACTTTAGATAATTTGAGTCTACAACTAACTAAGCCTTGATAATAAATTATTTAAGAACTTTACTAGAATGTCAAAGGGTGACTTCGACTTTCTTTTAAACAAAATCAGGCCAAATATTAAAAAAATGATACAAATATGAGGACAGCAATACCTGTTACCACAAGATTGGCGATAACTCTACGGTTTTAGGCAACTGGAGATTCATTTAAAAGTTTGATGTATCTGTTCAGAGTGTTAAATGCTTTCGAAGAATATCCAGTTCTCAAACGTCCTACAGGATATTATCTTTTGCTCTTGAAGGATTTTGAAGTATTACATAAAGACAAAGTTGACGGTCTATACACAAACATAGTAAACCTGCGTAAAAATGTTATAGATCTAGCTAGACACAAAGGAACAAACATAAGAGATAAAGACATCAAGCAGAATATTAACAATTATGTGTCTGCTGCAACAACAGGTAAGGACTTCTATTCGTACAAACTAATTATACATAATTGTAGGTAAAATAATTGATAAAAGTAGTGTTTATTTATTTCATTATTTTACCTTTGTTAATGGGGTTAGACTGTAAGTACTCTTCTCGTCTCTTTGCTGCTGATGCTGCATGCTGCTGATATTGTAATTTATTTAAATGTGTCTTTTCAGAACCGGAGTCATCTGATGCGTTGAATAACTGCTATGTCTACTACTTCTACCTTATTTGACGTCTAGTGTGCCCTTGACAAGAAAAAGTCGCAGTGGAGACCTTCTAAGAGTGAAGTAAGAGACGGGTTTATTACACAGATTGGGTCAGACGCCGAACTAACAACTACTATTGCTAGCCGTATATCTAAGCTCGAAAAGTATGGCAAGACTCTACAACCGTTTGTAGTGTTCGTCGGTCGTACTATATCCGAAATTTCGCATTGTTACGTTGTGGAAGGAGACACTTATTACAAATTTGACAAATTATTAAATGCCGTAGATGCTTGTATCAAAATTATTCATGCCACAGGTGCTCAATACCAAGAAGAATCTTTTATCATTTGGATGGTTATTCAAAAGGGATTTTACAAATTACATACAAGACATGACAAAGAATTAACAACTGTTAATAGCCTGTTTGTTGACTTGGGATTGTCAGGTAAAAAATAGGATTGTGACCACTTTGTTCCTAATTTATATCAAAAATGTTTACATGTGCCCAATGCAGCGTTGCCAATTTGTGGGGAATTCCCCAAACTGCGGGGAATTTGAAGTTGATTGGGGATTGGCATTAAGTGGGGAAAATGCGGGGATTTTAACATTTTGACATCTTATTCTCGTCGGTAAATATTTCATTATTCATTATCGACACGACATCGACCTTTCTTTAATATTATTATATTATGTATAGCACATCTCTAGTTTCAAACTACTAGTAGATTGACAGTTGTTTATGATCAGGGAATTCCCTTTTTTCTCTTTTTCCTTCCTGTTTCCAAATATAAAAATTGTTATTTCGTTGTTGCTGATACTGCCTTTTTCAAATGCATCGGTCGAGCGCAAATTTAGTGTTCTTAAGAATTTGAAAACTGAAAACCGTAATCGACTAAATACAGATACTGTTGTATCATTTATGGCTGCAAGAGAAGGAATTAAAAAACTGGGCGGCAGCGTCAAGTTCAACCCTTCAAACAAAATGCTTTCCACAAAAATATGGAAAAGAATATGAAAGATATCATTTTTTTTATTAGCCTATCAAGTGTCCCATGAAAGAAAACTTATTGATCATATTAACTGTTTGAGTTTTTATTTTTATTAATTATACTAATGCGAGTTATACTCAGCTACTAGAATATTGTTTCATTTTAAAAAAAAACCTATGTGGGGAATCAACGGATTTTTGTCCCCAAATTTGGGGAAAATGATCCCGATTTTTGGGGAAATGTATAAATTTGCATTGGCAACCCTGGCCCAATGCAAGCTTAAATTCGATAATGTTAATAATCTGGCAAATCACCTCCGCTCACTTTGTTATGAATCAAGAGATATAACATCTTTTATTGAAGTACTAAGACGTTGTACCTTGTGGGACGATGTTTATTCGTGAGAATATTATGTACAAGTGTAACAAAGAAATATTCGGTGATAGCGCCTAAAAATAAAGATTGTTAGGTGGTGCCTTTTCTGATGAGAAGCTAAACTACCGGGTATACCTGTGCCGTAATAACACTGTTTTACCTTCATCGAGGCCGCCATCCGTGATGCAGGGTTAGAATTGCTGGAACACCCCCATATTCGATAGATCTAGCCTCCAAATAATTTTATCTCTGTTGTGTTATTATTATATCCTACATTATTTAAAATTAAGACATTTAGGATTATTTTAGGTTTCGATCGGTTCTTTTACTTTTTCTGTGTGTCTACTCTTGCTTAATAGGTACTTATGTCCTGTCTATCGTTCAAAGGTTAACTGGAAGATATCCCTTTTAGGGATAAGTTCGCCTTTGTGCATGTGTGTTGTCCTATATTCATCTTTTTCTTGTGTTTTATGTACAATAAAGAGTTATACATACATACATACACAGCTGAAGGAAGTATATCTGTATTCCATTAAAAAATTATGACTTTATGACAAGTTTCTTGTGGCGCATTCTTTTTGGCAATGATGGTCTTCCGAATGCGTGGTAGTTTAAAAAAAAGACATGTAAAAGAGCCCTTGGTGGCGTATTTAACAAAATAAAGTTTTGAAAAACTTTTTTTTAAGGAATTCGCAATTTAAAGAAACGATGGTATATGCTGACTTGCTAGATGTTGAAAAAATTGGTCCGACATGCGCTTGGTAGGTTTTTATATTTCATGTCAGCCTTGCATCTATTTTTAATAATTACAATTCATAACAATATTTCATTCAGAATCAGGATATAATCAGAATCAAAATTATTTGTGTGAAACATAGGCATAAAGAATAAAGATGAATAAAAATAATAATATTAATCCATCAATTCTTCAATTTCAGATGTGCCCAAAAGGATACCCAGATATTATTTTAGTAGTTTGATGAAACCACTTCAAACAAAAATCAGATATCTACAAACCGAAATACGTAGATTGCGCAAGTGTGGACAGTCATATGAAGCACGATTGGCAAATGCACAGAAAATTTCGGATGACTCAGCATTTCAACGAGTGATACAAAATATGTCTAAACCCGCTCAGCTCTTTGTTCATATGGAGCAACAAACAACAAAGAAAACGAAAGGAAGACGATTTACTGTGGAAGAGAAAATATTGGCACTGTCGCTTTATAAAAAGAGTCCAAAATGTTACAGACTTCTATGTCAGTATTTTTCACTCCCTTCAAGTAAGGCTATGAAACGGCTGCTCAGTCAAATAAAATTAACTCCCGGGTTAAATAAAATTTTATTTAAAAAGCTAAAAACCACCATGGCAGAAAAAGACAAAACAGACCGCTTGTGCAGTTTGATCTTTGACGAAAGTCTATTCCTCAGATTGCATACATGGCACATACTGATAAACTGGAAGGTTTTCCTTGTACTCCAGGAGCACCATTTTGCAGACCATGTTCTAGTTTTTATGATCAAGGGAGTAAAAAATAACTGGAAACAGCTCGTAGCGTATTACTTCACAAGTGGCTAGAATAAAGTTGATCTGAAAAATGTAATAAAATCTGTCATACAGCACATTATAGAATGTAAAATTGTAATTGTAAACACAGTTTGTGACCAAAGCGCCGTAAATGTAGGCGCAATTACGGAAATTGACAATGAAACCAAAGCAACTTTTTTGATTTACGATTTTGCTGACTTTTCTCAAGTAGTTAGTACCTGCTGCAGGAAAAAACATAAAGGTCAAGGAGATGACAGTAAAGGAGTTTTATGATTGGGAAGATTACACGACATAGTATAAACTTTCACGAATCAGCCCACGGCCATTTTAGTGAAATGGTCGAAGTAGAAGTTAATAGAGGCAGTTTTAATCTTACATACAGAACTGGATTCGATAAAGACCCTATTACTGCAAGCATAATCGGAATTAAAATTCTGAAAACTAAAGTTTTACCGTCACCAAAACAGAGAACTTCACCAAAAGGCATTTCTAAAGAAAAAAAAGATAATATTTTGAAATCTCTTCAAAATATCATACCACAAAATAGAATGTCCTTTTGGAAAGAACTCCCTATTTTTAAATAATTAAATTCCATAGTAAACATTATTTTCTTTAATATGTTTTTACGTTTGAACAAATATGTATAATAAAAGGTTTAAAAAATATAAATTGTTTTTTTTTTCTTTATACAGGGTAAAATTTTGAACGTGATACAAAGTCGATGTTTTCGATACATCTCTGAAGGACTAAAAGGCTCTGCTAAGTCTTGAGTTACCATTAGAACGTTTTTAACGATTTTATTTATCCCATTTTTTATTGGCATGTGTGGTTACCCCACCCTTTAAATGATAGAGCAAAAAGTTTAAATTTGTTTTATAATAGGCACTCTCCTCTTTGGTTCACTTTGACATAATTGTTGGAGTGTGAACGCAACCTCTTTAGACTTAAGCGAACTATTTTATAATATGTTTATGACACCATTGTCACTGTCAATTTTTCTTACGTTAAAAGCCTTCGTACCGAACACCACTCTTTCTATTTTCCCCATACACACGTTTTTTAGTTCCACTTAAATTCATCAGGTTGTGCGCCCAGACACCAAGATACGTGCCGAAATAGGGAAATGTATTTTAACAGTTTTAAATCGCGGATGAATGTGGATTAGGTTACCGGTCGCCATTACGACATAACCTCGGACAATCCGTCACCGACATCGCGAATTTTTCTTCAACAACATGATCAGATTTAATCACGGACTCAGAAAGAGTATGAGAATTGCCGATATTTTGGAGATTGAAGAAACTGACAACTGTCAAGAAGAGTGAGAATACGAAGACAAATTAATTCAAAAACCGTAACGTAAGTCTGATATTTATGGATCCGGATAAAAATTGACCACGTACAGAAGAACAGTAAAGCTGCTAGAGATTACGAATACTGTTATTAGAATGTTTTTGGTACCAGTGTTTCTGTTATATAAGACTTGAGATAAATATGTTCCGTCTAAACATATCCGGCCTTAGGGAAGAGAAGCACAGTGACTTCCGATCTTCTTGATGCAATACGTTCCGTCAAACGTATCCGATGCTAAGGAAGAAAGTCACCCGGTGGTACCAAGACAGGATAGGACAGACCAGGACAGGACAGGATGAAGATGTTTTCTGGGAATTAGTGCCTACTGTATTAGAAGGAAAATTCTGATAAGAATCAGATAAAATACTAAAGACAGTTTTATAGAAATTATACATTGTGCTGAAACAGATATCACTGGATTTGATATTTGAAAAAATGTATTCTGATATCTGCAGAACAGTGATGAAGATGGAAGGTGGTAGCGTTGTGATGAACTTGTTGGACTAGCAGTGAAGATGACCGTAGGTACTGAAAACTTTCACTCCAGGTCTAAGCACATTGACATCCGACATCACTTTGTGCGAGATAAGGTGCTGTCGAACAAGCTCGTTGTGAAGTACGTCCAATCGAGCGAGATGGTTGCTGACGCTCTGACGAAGGGCACTGCCCAACCTATACTGGACTACTGCTCCTCGAAGATGGGTTTACGTTCAAGGGAGGATATTGGAACATGACCATAAACCATTTGAATTGAAGAAGTAACCCTGTGATTCCTAGAAGTTAAGGGTTTGCGTTCAAGGGAGGATGTTGGAGTGTGAACGCAACCTCTTTAGACTTAAGCGAACTATTTTATAATATGTTTATGACACCATTGTCACTGTCAATTTTTCTTACGTTAAAAGCCTTCGTACCGAACACCACTCTTTCTATTTTCCCCATACACACGTTTTTTAGTTCCACTTAAATTCATCAATAATAATAGAATAATACTGCTAATTCGTGACGTGAGATGTCATAACAAATATCTCTCGGTTTATTAAAATTTAACTGAAAAATGCCGCCTGCTTATCCTTATACGCACGTTGAGCGTTTAGATGTGGTTATTTTTTATCACACATCACGTATTCACGTAGTACGGTGCGGACACAGACATTGCTTCACGTAAAGTATCCAGACTCTCCAATCCCGTCTCGTCGTTTAATAAACCACACTGTCCAAAACTTGAGGGATTATGGACAATTGTCCGTTCCATGACATGCACAAGGTAGAGGATCTCGAGCACGCTACTCGGATGCGTTTCGTACTCGAGTACTTCGTTATTTCAACCGCCACCCTCAAGCAAAAACAAGGGATGCAGCCGCACGTTTTGGAACAACACAATTTTTTATGTGGAAACTATTGAATGCTGAAGGTCTACACCCGTTCCATTTGCAACGCGTGCAAGATATTGTTCTTGCAGATTACTCCAGAAGAGTTCAGTTTTGTGAGTGGTTTTTGGAACACTTGCATTTAAATATCATGTGGTCAGACGAAGCAACCTTCTCCAGGATAGGGCTATTCAACGTCCATAATGAACATTGGTGGAATAATGTGAATCCCCATGTCACACGCAGGGACTCGTTCCAAACCCGGTTTTCAGTCAATGTTTGGGCCGGAATTCTGAACAACCTACACTTCCAACAAGATGGAGCTCCAGTCCACTTTTCTCGTCGGGTGCGGAATTATTTAGACCAAGAATTCCCCGATAGGTGGATTGGCCGCAATGGTCCAATCGCATGGCCTTCTCGTAGTCCCGACCTAACACCGCTGGACTTCTTCTTATGGGGTGAAATTAAAAGGCGAGTCTACAAACGTGAGTCCCATACAGTCACAGAACTTCGGCAAAAAATCATACAGGCGTTTGATGCTGTTAAAGCCAATGTGTTTGTGCTTGGAAAACTCAAAGACAATCTAAGACGTTGAGCAGAGCTATGCCGGCGGGAAGGTGGTGGTCATTTTGAGCATTTATTGAAGTAGGTATGTTTGAGAAGTCCATTTTGTTTTTGATATTAAATAATGATTATTACCACTCTGTTTGTTATTTACACCAAAATAATACATAAGAGCTAGGGATTTAAGTTATCTGCGATGTTGATATTAGATACTCGTATCATCTGACATTATCCACTAGATGTTAATTAATTACAGCGATAAAACCTTTCAAGTGTCAAATGTAGGGTAGCAATACTTTCAATTCCTGAATTCTTTTTTTGTTAGGAAATTATCAATATTTAATTAAGACAAATTTTAACAAATGAGTTAATTCATCTAATTATACAGCATCTGCTGAGCAGGAAACACGTAATTTGTATCACGTTCAAAATTTCACCCTGTATATTGAGCATTTTATTTGGTGACAAATTATATATCGACGCTTAAGAATCAATACCGTCTAACTAACGTTTTGGACGTTTTTCACCTTTTAATGCAGTTAGGTTCAGAAGAAAAATAACGAATAGCATGCCATAATCGTCTAAATTTTATTTTATTAAATGGATGAGTAATCCGCTCTGGAAATATCATCTATCTATTTAATGCGTTCACTTTTCTTTTCTGCAATTAAGCGAAGAATGTTAAACATAACATTACACCCACACATAAATTTTTAGATGGAAGACATGAGCTAACTGCTGAAGAATGGAATACCATGTTTGTGGAGAAAGCGGAACTCATAAGAAACTTTTTTCAAATCCCATCCGGCGGTGTGCCGTTAAGGATTACCTCCAACCGTCTACATGTATACATGGGTCCTGAACTCGCCATGCAAAGTGTGCTTATACTTCTCTCTGATTATGAAGAACCAATGATAATAAATTGTTTGGAATGGGCTAATATGGAGCGTGTTATGGAGTGCATTAATTCGAAACTCAAACACTTGAAAAAGACTGCGGTTACCTTCGCGAGAATCGCATCAACTTCTTCAAGAAATACCTTAAGATACGTCGACCTGGAAACTTACATGAAACCCATCAGATTATCAACAGTGTAAAGAGGACTATGTGGTCGATTGTGAAATAAAGTGTTATATGTTAGATTTTTTATATAATGTCTCTTATTTATAAACAATAAAAGGATTTAAAAAATTAACTTTTGCATATTTATTTTAATATAACATCTTAGAGGATAGTTTAACGTTCCCACCGCTATCACTAAATGCTTATCTACAACAGCAGTGCGGTTCAAAACCGTAACATAGCAATACCTACCTCACCTCAATTTTCTGTTTTTATAGTGCTATAAAAGAGGAATATTATTACTGTAATGGTTAGTAGTAATCATGTCTTATCACTGTGACTATTGTAATGAAGGTATACCGTCAAACCGATTGATAGTACATTCAAAAACTAAAAGACATAAATTATTATATACTCAGGATAAAGACTGTGATTATGCTGTTTATGATGCACATTCCGCGTTCAAGTGCCGACTCATTATCGTGTTAATGGAACATCAAAAATAATCGATCCGCAACAATATTTGTTGAAAATTGGAAAACGTGTGGAGAATGTTTTAAAAACGGAACTAGAAATACATAAAAATATAAAAATGAACATGGAATTATTCTGTACCTATTTTAAAACTGCCAACGAAGGTGAAGTGCTGCGTGATTTGAAGTCTTTTGACACCAAAAATATATGTCTAAGCCTTGAAGAGTTGAATTTCCCTTCATATTTTGAAGATGTTACAACGATTATTGTAAAGAAGAGCGAAGACTTTCAAGAACGAGACAGCGGGTGGGCGCTTGAACGAATCGAGTTTTTGGAAATAAACATTAATAAGTGTCAGTTGCTGATATTCGTCATATTTAATTTACCCTTACCAAAATGGGTGCAAACAAAGAAGGCGTGTGTTAACGTTAAAAATAGCGATAACGCATGTTTAGCATGGGCTATCGTTAGCGCTCTCTATCCAACGGATAAACACGGTGTTGATTGCAATAGAGTTGATTTTGGATTTGGAGTTTTTTAATTAAACAAATACGTATTGCTTGTGCTGAGATTTATTGTGGACAAACTTGTGTTTTCTATCAATAAGTAATACAGAGATCAGCATGCGTAGGCACACAGATAAACCTTAGTAAAGCAGCTTTAACATACCGCCCACCAAAAGGATATTGATTATCCTTTTACCAAATATTGTACCTGTCAAACCAAAGTATCATGCAACCAAAAATAGAACATCACAACATTTATTTAATAAGTATGTGAAAGAATTCTTAACCAGGTTTGCATTGCAATTGCATAGTTAATAATTAATTAAATTCATACGCAAGACAAAATTTAATTGAGTTTATAATTAAGATACCAGAAAGTTGATCTCAATTTACTAATATTTAAAATGAATCATACAATAAATCATACAAAATGGTGTCTTCAACTCTTCTCCTATTGAGTTTCACTCTTACAGTTGAGGCATTGTATCTCCCTGTTGAACTCCCTCTGTCGCATCTATCAGACTCTTGACAACGACAACACCTACAGACCTACACCTATCCTCTCAACAAATATTTAGAATTTCGTGAAAATACAAGTGTATCATACCATCACTATCCTATAGCCCCGGATTGTTCAAAGTTATTAGACGTAAAAGATCAACAGGAGCAACGCAAAAAAAAATTGCAGTGTGTGTGGCGCATCAGATCATCGAGCCGATGAGTGCCGCCGGTATCGCAGATATATCTGCGGAAAATGTCGACAGAGCGGGCACCTGCGACGAATGTGTCCTATGCGGTCGGGCAGGCCGCGGGAGAGGACGGAGACCGTGGGCGGGAAGTTGGTGGCTCACGTGCAAACGGCGAAGCATGACCAGCTGTCCGGGGAGGATGAGGAGTTTGCGCCGCGCGTGGAGTCGTCGGGCGACGACGAGGACCCGGGCTAGGGCCCCTCTTCTTCCGAAGTGGAAGAAGACTTACATCAGCTGTGTCTAAACGGCTACAAGCCGGTAAGCGTAACTTTGCTAATTGATAATTTTCCAGTATCAATGGAATTAGACACAGGGTCAGTAGTATCTTGTATTAGTAAAAAGACTTATAGCAAATATTTTAGTTCTAGACTACAGTTGCAAAACTTCTGAAAAATTCTGAATTATTCCGGAATACTTCTGGGAAAGTTTCTTTAAATCAGAATTATTCAAAATGAATTTAATTAAGATTTTTTTTTTGCTGAAAAATCGTATTTTGCATCGATCGTCGATCGTCGCCGCCGCTGCGCTCCTCGAGTCGTGCGTGCAGGCAATGGCGGTGCGGGGTGCGGTAAGACGGGAGATGCTCCCCGGAGAAGTTTTCCCTCGCCCCGCGAGAAAGATTCGTACCCCACAATCGAATGTTTCCGCGGAATATTTCGCCTGAATAATTCAATGGGAATAAACGTGTTTGTTTGTGGTGTGGTGGGTGAGTTAATTATTGTTCAGTGGCACATACGTAAGTAAAATATAAATGTTTATTTTATTATAAATGGAATTGATTAAGTATATGTTGATATTTTTATAGGTAGATAATTATGTTAGCCTGCGATTAACAGGATTTTAATTCTTTTGTTTTTAGGTCGGTACCTACTTATTTCGAAATCGAATGCTATTTTGGAACCAATGATGTTTTAGTAAACAGATATGTTATGAGCGCGCAAAACGTGAAGACTAGAAAAGTACCCAATTGGGAAATATTGCTTTTAGTCTGAGCCACACACGCTTACGAGTGATACGGTGCGCGCTGCGCCCGGCGCGGAACACTTTTTTCTGTTGTTTTGTACGTGTATAACATATCTGTTTATTAGAATATCATTGTTTGGAACGAAGTTCCTTATCGCGCGTTGTGAAAGGGGGCTAGACGGAAAAAAATCTTACGAAAAGTTGTCACGACACTTTTTACCCGACACTTTTTGCGCGACGCAAAGGAGGGTAATGTGTTTATTACCATGGAATGGAATGGAATGGAATGGACGACTGGACTGGAATGGAATGGAATGGAGTGGTGTGGAGTAGAGTGGAGTGGGGTGGAGGGTCGAAAATCGCTTGAACCTTTTTTTTAACCTGCTATCGTTAAGCAAGTTAAAAAAACAGGTGCAAGCGATTTTCGACCTTATTGACATTTAAAATTTAGTTTGTTTTTTCTCACATTCTCGTTAGCTAACATTGCTCTGGAAGTAAATTTAATCACGTCCCGCTGTCCCCGTGACGGGGATATGGCATACGGGGACAACGGGAATAAATCTTTTCAAGTACCATTTGACAATTAGAGGTGATTGACGTGCACATTCTTAGTTGCAACGCATTATACCTACTTAACGCGTATAATAGCCTAGTCAATAAAAACAAATAAAGGCAAACCTCACCCTCTCAGCACCTCTTCAATAAGGTCTTAAAACATAGAACCGACTTCATTCAGTAAAGTCGGAACTTTATTGAAGTCGATTCAATTTTTTATTACTGTTAAGTAAATCTGTATTTTAAAATCTATTAAAATTTTAACTTTTCTTTAATTTCATTTTTTCAGATATAATTTGATGTGAAGGTAGATAACAAAGAAAAATGCCTCGACAAAAATCGAATGTATGGGAATATTTCGAAAGGAGCGGTGAGGTCGAAAGAACACAAAATGTCTTGTGCAATTATTGCCGCCACAAATTTAAAAGACCAAACGCTACCAAAATGAAAGAGCACTTGCTGAAATGCACTAGGGTACCATCAGATATCAGAACTTTATTTTCTACCAGTGGCAGTACTCATTCCTCATTGAATGCACGATCTGTCGCAACTCCTTCAACACAAATATCTAGTATAATTGATGCGACGTGCACTCACAACCATAAACTTAATATACCTACCGCTCACAACATAACTAAAATAATCTATTTTACAACTTCTAAGCGCGAAATAGGTAGTAAGGTCGATTTTCCTGGTTTTTTTTTGACAGTTGAAATATTCCCAAAGCTTCGGAATATTTCCGAATACTTCCGAAGTATTCAACGGGAATGATTCGGAATTTTTCCCGCCAGCATCTATATTCTAGACCGCTGGAACATTCAAATTTAGTATTACATTTCTATGATTGTACAAAAGTTAATATTTTACAGGAAAACGGAATATCTTTTGAACTGTCTCAAATATTAGATTCGGATAATAGCATTAACAGGCCACCCTCAGAAGACACTGGTGATGGAATTGTGTACAATATTGTTTCTACAGAAAATGTGGTTTTGCGGCTCTCTGTGGTACTAATTTGTTGCTCGTACGTTTAATTAGTTAGGGTCGGTAGTCGAACAGTGAGCCAGCCAGATACACCGAGCCACCGCCATATTTCGAAAACCGCGACGTTGCCAGTTTTACCGATCGTGCACGAACATGCCTCGTGGGCAGCCTTCCCCTCTCCCGCAGTATGCCGGCGACCGCTGCTCATGAGTGGCGTGTGACCGCGGCTCATTTGTATCTCGCAAAAAAATCACAGTATTCTCACGTAAGTGTTTCGATTTTTGTATATTTTGTTAACAACTAAAAGAACAAAAGCTTTACGAGTGTTTGAGCCACAAAAAATACTGCACAACAAAACGCAGTGTTCATAGGACGAGACCAATGCCATCTAAGGGTGAAAAAGTGAACTAACCTGCGCCGCGGCGCTACCCAAGGTCATGCGTGGCGGCCATTTTTAAAAACATTAGTTTTCGCTTGGAACTCCTACGGGACCGTACAATTTTTGTTGGAGTGATCGTAGAACCGCTAATTAATCTAATTATTGTGTTAATTTGTTGCCCCGGGGTTTATTTACGTTGTGTGTGATCAAAAACTATTCAAACATTATAAGTTAACAGTGTAAACAAACAGCAAGAAGAAGTTATTAAGTGCATTGCGGCCGCCGCTCTACAAGCGTGCTAGAGTCGTCTTTTGTTTTCGTCGGTTGCTGACTGCTTCCCTCTAACAGCGTCAATCTGAAGAAATATCTCGATTATCACTAACAGTAAGTCCCTTGGAATTTTATTGGTACGTGTCGTCCATTAAAAGGCAACGAAATAACACGCCCCCGCCTTTCAATTCAAAACTTAGGATTTTTATCTAAAATATTCATTTTTCTAATCCTTCCTACTTGAGACCAAGATAGGCAGTATTTTTACGGGCCTGTGGCTCATTCATAATGGTCCTTCGAACCGGATAATGTCCAGTTTCCTATGTCTTAGTACATAATCCTATTTTCTACTATTTTATAATATATATAGCTGAATACCCACTGACTCACTGACTCACTGACTGACATGCTGTTTTGAAGAACCTGTAAGAGTTGAGGTTAGACTCTATACATTGTCGTATCAGAAATGCTCCCACGACCACCAGAAAAATACGAAATCGACCTGAACGTGGAAATTGACCTGACACATGGGACGGTTCTCAGCAACGGCTAGACCTGTCGAGTTTGCCCGGAACTAAAGTCGCTCAGAACAGCCAGCCAATGGGTGAGCCGGTCCAAGATTTTTCAAAATGGCGAAAACAAGATGGCCGCCATACAAAATTGAAACGCGAATATCTCAGAGGCCAGTCGAGATAGATGGGTGGTGCTCGACCAAATGTCATTCAGAGTTGAGGGGGAAAGCTGACTAAGCAATTTTTTTTCCAAGATGGCGGATTCAAAATGGCGGCCAAATTTTTTTTGCTCCGATCCGATTGAAATTTTGCATCCGGGGCTCTTCTAGGCCACAGATTCCAACCGCATACTTTGTTTTTCGGTTCCGCCATTTTCCAAGATGGCCGCCATACAATGTAATTTCTGGATATTTGACCTGTAGTTTTGAGGAGCCCATATGAGATGGGGTTCGTTTTTATACACCATCGCTGTAAAATTTTTATGATAAATACTAAAAAAATGAAAAACCGACCTGAATGTGGAAACTGACCTGACACATGGGCCAGTTCTCCGCAACGACTTGCCCTATCGAGTTTGCGCGGAACAAAAGTCACACAGAACAGCCAGCCAATAGGTGAACCAGTATTTTTTTTTCGAAATTGCAAAAACAAAATGGCCGCCATACAAAATTGAAACGCAAATATCTCAGAGGCCAGTCGCAACAGGTGGGTGGTGCTCAAACAAATATCGTTCAAAGTGAGCGAAGTAATTTAATGAACCAATTTTTTTTTCCAAAATGGCGGATTCAAAATGGCGGCCAAAGTTTCTTTTACTCCGATCCGATTGAAATTTTGCATCCGGGGCTCTTCGAGACCACAAATTCAAACGCCATACTTAATTTTTCGATTCCGCCATTTTCCAAGATGGCCGCCATACAAAGTAATGTCAGACTCATGGGCTCACTTGTGTTGTAAAGCAGCTTTTAGGAATAGGGTTCGACTTTATATACGGTTGCGTAAGAAATTTTATCACAAGTACAAAAAAAAATGCAAATACGACCTTAACGTGGAAACTGACTTGACACATGGGCCAGCTCTCCGCAACGACTTGCCCTATCGAGCTTGCCTGGAACTAAAGTCGCTCAGAACTGCCAGCGTATGGGTGAACCGGTAAAAAAAATTCAAAATTGCGAAAACAAGATGGCCGCCATACAAAATTGAAACGCGAACATCTCAGTGGCCAGTCGAGATAGATGGGTTGTGCTCGACCAAGTGTCGTTCTAGGTGGGAGGAGTAATCTACTGAACCTAATTTTTTCCAAGAAGGTGGATACAAAATGGCGGCCAAAGAATGTAGTAAAAAAGTATAGAAATATTTGAAAAAAAAACAGGCTGGTAGGGTAACCTCCGCGGGTCCCGTGGGGCCCGCGGCCTCCACGCGAAATGCTTTTCCCAAGATGGCTGCCAAAGAATAAAGTAAAAAAAGGTTATAAATATTTGGAAAAAACAGGATGGTAGGGTACCCTCCGCGGGTCCCGTGGGGCCCGCGGCCCCCATGCGAAATGCTTTTCCAAAGATGGCGGCCAAAGAATAAAGTAAAAAAGATTAGAAATATTTGAAAAAAAAATGGCTGGTAGGGTAACCTCCGCGGGTCCCGCGGGGCCCGCGGCCTCCACGCGAAATGCTTTTCCCAAGATGGCGGCTAAAGAATAAAGTCAAAAGGTAAGAAATTTTTGAAAAATACAGGATGGTAGGGTACCCTCCGCGGGTCCCGTGGGGCCCGCGGCCCGCATGCGAAATGCTTTTCCAAAGATGGCGGCCAAAGAATAAAGTAAAAATGGTTAGAAATATTTGAAAAAAAAAACAGGGCGGTAGGGTATGAATCACTGTTTCCAAGGTGGCGGTTTCAAAAAGGCGGCCAAAGCTTATAGTAAAAAAAAGGTTAGGATTATTAAAACAAAACAGGGTGGCAGGGAACCTTCCGCGGGTCCCATGGGGCCCGCGGGGCCCGCGGCCTGCATGCGAAATGCTTTTCCCGAGAGGGCGGCCAAAGAATAAAGTAAAAATAGGTTAGAAATATTTGAAAAAAAAACAGGATGGCAGGGTACCCTTAGCGGCCTCCAAATACAGGGTGGTGTTACCCTCCGCGGTCCCCGCGGGGGCCGCGGCCCCCAGGCCCCCACGCGAAATACTTTTTCCAACATGGCGGATACAAAATGGCGGCCAAAGATTAAAGTAAAAAATTGTTAGAAATATTTGAATTAACAGGGCGGTAGGTTATGAATCACTGTTTTCAAAGTGGTGGTTTCAAAAAGGCGGCCAAAGTATATAGTAAAAAAAAAGGTTAGGATTATTAAAACAAAACAGGGTGGCAGGGACCTCCGCGGGGCCCTTGGGGCCCGCGGCCCCCACGCGAAATACTAGTTATAATATATATAGCTGAATACCCACTGACTCACTCACTGACTGACTGACATGCTGTTTTGAAGAACCCATAAGAGGTACGGCTCGACTCTATACACCATCGCATCAGAAATGCCGCCCTGACCACCAGAAAAATACGAAATCGACCTGAACGTGGAAATTGACTTGACACATGGGGCGGTTCTCCGCAACGGCTCGACCTATCGAGTTTGCCTGGAACTAAAGTCGCTCAAAACAGCCAGCCAATGGGTGAGCCGGTCAAAGTTTTTTCAAAATGGCGAAAACAAGATGGCCGCCATACAAAATTGAAACGCGAATATCTCAGAGGCCGGTCGAGATAGGTGGGTGGTGCTCGACCAAATGTCATTCAGGGTTGAAGGGGAAATCTGACTATGCAATTTTTTTTCCAAGATGGCGGATTCAAAATGGCGGCCAAATTTTTTTTGCTCCGATCCGACTGAAATTTTGCATCCGGGGCTCTTCTAGGCCACAGATTCCAACCGCATACTTTTTTTTTCGATTCCGCCATTTTCCAAGATGGCCGCCATACAAAGTAATTTCTGTATCTTTGACCTGTTGTTTTGAAGAGCCCATAAGAGATGGGGTTCGATTCTATACACCGTCGCTTTACAAATTTCATGTTTAGTACCAAAAAATGAAAAATTGACCTGAATGTGGAAACTGACCTGACACATGGGCCAGCTCTCCGCAACGACTTGCCCTGTCGAGTTTGCCCGGAACAAAAGTCACTCAGAACAGCCAGCCAATAGGTGAACCAGTATTTTTTTTTTCAAAATTGCAAAAACAAAATGGCCGCAATACAAATTTGAAACGCAAATATCTCAGAGGCCAGTCGCAACAGGTGGATGGTGTTCAAACAAATATCGTTCAAAGTGAGCGGAGTAATTTAATGAACCTAATATTTTTTCCAAAATGGCGGATTCAAAATGGCGGCCAAAGTTTCTTTTACTCCGATCCGATTGAAATTTTGCATCCGGGGCTCTTCGAGACCACAAATTCAAACGCTATACTTAATTTTTCGGTTCCGCCATTTTCAAAGATGGCCGCCATACAAAGTAATGTCAGACTCATGGGCTCACTTGTGTTGTAAAGCAGCTTTTAGGAATAGGGTTCGACTTTATACACCATCGCATAAAGATAAAGATGAAGATAAAAGATGATTTATTGCCACTAACAACAATTACAAAAAAAAAAAACAGATATATAAGAAATTTTATCACAAGAACAAAAAAAATGCAAAACTGTCCTGAACGTAGAAACTGACCTTACACATGGGCCAGTTCTCCGCAACGACTTGCCCCATCGAGTTTGCCCGGAACTAAAGTCGCTCAGAACAGCCAGCCTATGGGTGGACCGGTATTTTTTTTTCAAAATTGCAAAAACAAGATGGCCGCCATGCAAAACTGAAACGCGAATATCTCAGTGGCCAGTCGAGATAGATGGATTGTGCTCGACCAAGTGTCGTTCTAGGTGGGATGAGCAATCTAATGAACCTAATTTTTTCCAAGGTGGTGGATTCAAAATGGCGGCCAAAGAATATAGTAAAAAAGTATAGAAATATTTTAAAAAGAAACAGGCTGGTAGGTTATCATCCGCGGGCCCCGCGGGGTCCACGGCACCCACGCGAAGTACTTTTTCCAAGGTGGCGATTTCAAAACGGCGGCCAAAGAATATAGTAATAAAGGCTAGAAATGTTTGAAAAAGAAAAACAGGCTAGCAGGGTACCCTCCGCGGGTCCCGAGGGGCCCGCGGCCTCCATGCGAAATGCTGTTTCCAAGATGGCGGCCACAGAATATAAAGTATATATAGCTGAATACCCACTGACTCACTCACTGACTGACTGACATGCTGTTTTGAAGAACCCATAAGAGGTACGGCTCGACTCTATACACCATCGCATCAGAAATGCCGCCCTGACCACCAGAAAAATACGAAATCGACCTGAACGTGGAAATTGACTTGACACATGGGGCGGTTCTCCGCAACGGCTCGACCTATCGAGTTTGCCTGGAACTAAAGTCGCTCAAAACAGCCAGCCAATGGGTGAGCCGGTCAAAGTTTTTTCAAAATGGCGAAAACAAGATGGCCGCCATACAAAATTGAAACGCGAATATCTCAGAGGCCGGTCGAGATAGGTGGGTGGTGCTCGACCAAATGTCATTCAGGGTTGAAGGGGAAATCTGACTATGCAATTTTTTTTCCAAGATGGCGGATTCAAAATGGCGGCCAAATTTTTTTTGCTCCGATCCGACTGAAATTTTGCATCCGGGGCTCTTCTAGGCCACAGATTCCAACCGCATACTTTTTTTTTCGATTCCGCCATTTTCCAAGATGGCCGCCATACAAAGTAATTTCTGTATCTTTGACCTGTTGTTTTGAAGAGCCCATAAGAGATGGGGTTCGATTCTATACACCGTCGCTTTACAAATTTCATGTTTAGTACCAAAAAATGAAAAATTGACCTGAATGTGGAAACTGACCTGACACATGGGCCAGCTCTCCGCAACGACTTGCCCTGTCGAGTTTGCCCGGAACAAAAGTCACTCAGAACAGCCAGCCAATAGGTGAACCAGTATTTTTTTTTTCAAAATTGCAAAAACAAAATGGCCGCAATACAAATTTGAAACGCAAATATCTCAGAGGCCAGTCGCAACAGGTGGATGGTGTTCAAACAAATATCGTTCAAAGTGAGCGGAGTAATTTAATGAACCTAATATTTTTTCCAAAATGGCGGATTCAAAATGGCGGCCAAAGTTTCTTTTACTCCGATCCGATTGAAATTTTGCATCCGGGGCTCTTCGAGACCACAAATTCAAACGCTATACTTAATTTTTCGGTTCCGCCATTTTCAAAGATGGCCGCCATACAAAGTAATGTCAGACTCATGGGCTCACTTGTGTTGTAAAGCAGCTTTTAGGAATAGGGTTCGACTTTATACACCATCGCATAAAGATAAAGATGAAGATAAAAGATGATTTATTGCCACTAACAACAATTACAAAAAAAAAAAACAGTTATATATAAGAAATTTTATCACAAGAACAAAAAAAATGCAAAACTGTCCTGAACGTAGAAACTGACCTTACACATGGGCCAGTTCTCCGCAACGACTTGCCCCATCGAGTTTGCCCGGAACTAAAGTCGCTCAGAACAGCCAGCCTATGGGTGGACCGGTATTTTTTTTTCAAAATTGCAAAAACAAGATGGCCGCCATGCAAAACTGAAACGCGAATATCTCAGTGGCCAGTCGAGATAGATGGATTGTGCTCGACCAAGTGTCGTTCTAGGTGGGATGAGCAATCTAATGAACCTAATTTTTTCCAAGGTGGTGGATTCAAAATGGCGGCCAAAGAATATAGTAAAAAAGTATAGAAATATTTTAAAAAGAAACAGGCTGGTAGGTTATCATCCGCGGGCCCCGCGGGGTCCACGGCACCCACGCGAAGTACTTTTTCCAAGGTGGCGATTTCAAAACGGCGGCCAAAGAATATAGTAATAAAGGCTAGAAATGTTTGAAAAAGAAAAACAGGCTAGCAGGGTACCCTCCGCGGGTCCCGAGGGGCCCGCGGCCTCCATGCGAAATGCTGTTTCCAAGATGGCGGCCACAGAATAAAGTAAAAAAATGGTTAGATATATTTGAAAAAAAAGCAGAGGGTGCCAGGAAACCCTCCGCGGGTCCCGTGGGGCCCGCGGCCCACACGCGAAGTACTTTTTCCAAGGTGGCGGTTTCAAAACGGCGGCCAAAGAATATAGTAGAAAAGGCTGGAAAATTTTGAAAAAAAAGCAGGCTGGCAGGGTACCCTCCGCGGGTCCCGTGGGGCCCGCGGCCTCCATGCGAAATGCTGTTCCCAAGATGGTGGCCAAAGAATATACTAAAAAAGGTTACAAATATTTGAAAGAGAAACAGGGTGGCAGGGTGACTCCGCGGGTCCCGTGGGGCCCGCGGCCCACACGCGAAGTACTTTTTCCAAGGTGGCGGTTTCAAAACGGCGGCCAAAGAATATAGTAGAAAAAGCTGGAAAAATTTGAAAAAAAAGCAGGCTGGCAGGGTACCCTCCGCGGGTCCCGTGGGGCCCGCGGCCCCCACGCGAAACGCTTTTCCCAAGATGGCGGATTCGAAATTGCAGCCAAAGAATAAAGTAAAAAAAAAGGTCAGAAATATTTGAAAAAAAAACAGGGTGGCAGGGTGACTCCGCGGGTCCCGCGGGACCCGCGGCCCCCACGCGAAACGCTTTTCCCAAGATGGCGGATTCGGAATTGCGGCCAAAGAATAAAGTAAAAAAAGGTCAGAAATATTTGAAAAATGAAACGGTGGCAGGGTGACTCCACGGGTCCCGCGGGGCCCGCGGCCCCCACGCGAAACGCTTTTCCCGAGATGGCGGATTCGAAATTGCGGGCAAAGAATAAAGTAAAAAAAGGTCAGAAATATTTGAAAAATAACAGGGTGGCAGGGTGACTCCGCGGGTCCCGCGGGGCCCGCGGCCCCCACGCGAAACGCTTTTCACAAGATGGCGGATTAGAAATTGCGGCCTAAGAATAAAATAAAAAAGGTTAGGATTATTAAAACAAAACAGGATGGCACGGGACCCTCCGCGGGCCCCTTGGGGCCCGCGGCCCCCACGCGAAATACTAGTTTCATGTATATAGATAGGTAGGTACGTGCGCTTAGATAAGCCCATTTTCTACTCGATACAATTACGTACTTACAAATTAATTCAAACTCCGTGTCCGAGTTGTATGCTATACCTAACTACAGTACATAAAGCCCTATAATTCATATTCACTGTAATACTTTTATGTATTTAAATAACTTTTTAAGCCCCACTATTATTATTTGTTGCTTATTAAAAACCGGCAGACATTTCGCGAAGTCGGTGTGCGCATTGCGCGAGTATGTAATAATAATAGCTACTTTTACTATCCGTTTGCCGTGTTTACTATTTTGGTTCTAATACAAATACAACTTACAGTTAAAATGATTACGTATTGTAGATATTTCATGGACCTCGTGTTATAAAGTCGTTTAAATGTTATTGTTCAGTAGTGTCTAGGTATCAATGAACAATTAGTTTTCAGGGATACTTACGTTTTAGTGCGTACAGATTCAGAAGGTGAGCTTTCGTTATTTGTTTTGTGTATGGTTAGGTATATCTAGGTAGATTGTGCGGCACTCGCTGACTCCGGTACTTGAGTATTTCGGAATAATATTTGAACTCGTAAACAAGTACTGAGTCAACTGAGTGGTATCTTTACTAATAAATAAATTGAATGCTTTGCGTTTAATTTCGAACGGTGTTGTGTTATTTAGGTAGGTACTACGTATTTTTCTAACGTTGTTTTGCGGTGAATAGGTAGTTTAATAGTTACTATATGACTAGGCAGGTTCACGTTTATAATAAGATAGTAGTGTGAATAGGTTTTGGAATACGTTTCTTAACGTTTCTTGTTATTATTGTATTGTGGTAGGTATTGCCGCGTGAAACTTAAAAATGAGTAAGAATAAGAATGAGATTGAGGTTGCGCCTAATATAAAGTTATTAGAAGCAAAATTGAGGGCATATTTCGGTAGATTGCAGTTTATCTATGATGCTTCGAAAAATCTGGAAACTTTGGAAGCGCAACAAAAATTTATGTCTCGAGCGTCAACTGTAGATACGCTGCGATCGGAGTTTAATATAATCATAGAACAAATAAACGTCGCGAGAATGGAAGCCGACTCGGACTACGAACCTTCATTCCAGGTTTGGGATTCATTTGAAGAGATGTACTCGCATATTCGGCATTTAATTAAAACATATTCAGATATCAAACCAAATCCCGATACTTGCCAACCTACTACTTCAAGGCCTCACTTGAAGCTGCCCCCTATCGTGCTGCAGACTTTTGATGGAGACCAGAGGAAGTTTGCTTCCTTTATTGATTGTTTCAACAGTACTGTTCATCGCAATAGTTCGCTTTCAAATTCTGAAAAGGTTTTTTACCTATGCGGCCAGCTTTCAGGTAAGGCTTTGTCCTCAATAGCAGGAATAATACCGTGCGGAGAAAATTACCAGTTAATGTATTCTACGCTCCTGGATAAGTATGAGGATGTCAGGTTATTGGGATCGTCGTATTTGAACGATTTGTTTAATTATAAAGAATTGCGAGTGCCCTCCGCGAAGGGATTAAACGATTTTATCGATTGTTTCGTAACCGCTACTGCAGCCTTCGATAAATTGAAAATTTCAGATAAAAAAGAATTTATTTTCCTATTCTTAGCATTGAAGAAAATTGACCCAGAGACTGCCCGCATGTTCGAAAATTCAGTGCGTTCAGAGAAATTGCCTACTTATGATAGCTTTGTTAAGTTTATTAAAGAACAAGCTAAAATACTGGAACGTAGGGGAGACCCTAATGTTGCATGTTCTAATACGGCACCTCGCCCTCTGAAACAGCTGAATATTAAGTCTGTAACCGCGAAGCATACTCAAGCTTTCGTCTCGGCAACCGAGGTCTCGCCGCCGTGCAATTTGTGTAAATCTATTCACGATCATTTTTACCAGTGCACAACGTTTAAGAGCCTAAGTCCACGGAAACGATATAGTTTTATTAAAAAAAATGGCACATGTGTTAAATGTCTTAGTCGAAGTCATAAAAGTGCTAACTGCCGCTCTAGTCAGGTTTGCGAGAAATGCAATTCAAGTACTCATCATTCGTTATTGCATTTTTTCGATAACACGACAAATGCAATGCCTACGACGCAGACGACATATCCGGGTGGTTCAGATAATTTCAGTGCGCATGACGAAGGGGTTCAGTCCGTCGATGGCGTAGACGCCTGTCGTTGTCGCTGTAGTGCAGCGTACACGCCGCCGCTCGCGCCGGCCCCCGCGCCTCCCGCACCCTCGTGCTCTCCCTACGTTGCGGATTCCGCGTTACAAGCGGCTGTACCAGATACGGTACAAGTGTCACATAACTATTTACAGGCGAATGTCGTTGCGCCCTCGCCCTCTACTGTACTACTCGCTACAGCTCGTGTAATCGTGGTCGATGCTTTCGGAAACTCGCACGTCGTACGCTGTTTAGTAGATAATGGTTCACAAAATCATTTTATAACTGCATCGTGCTGTACAAGGCTTTCTTTGAGTTGTGCATCCGAAGAATCTCCCATTGTTGTGAATGGTTTTGGCGGCGCCTCTAACCAAACAAAGGGCAAGGTGTCTTTGACTATTCAGTCCCGCTACGACAGCTCTGTTACTTACGATATTCAACCACTGGTTGTTGACCATGTCACGGCTTGTTTGCCGTCTGCACCGATTGATGTGAGTAGCCTAGGCGGTGTGCCTCTTGCAGATGATACTTACCATATTCCTGGCGAGATCGACATGTTGCTAGGAGCGGAATTGTTTGGTACTATGCTGTTGTCGGGTCGCGTTCGTGGTCCGTCAGGCTCACCCGATGCTGTGCAAACGACGCTTGGGTTTTTGTTGATGGGATCGGCGCCTATTGAACTCGCACCTCAAACGTCTAAGCCGGTGGTTTTATGCGCCTTCACTGGCGCTCCGCTTGACAAACTAGTAGAGCGTTTCTTTAAAATAGAAGAAGTTCCAGCAAATGCTTCCAATTTTCTTAGTCCCGATGAACAGGAATGCGAGGATAACTATGAGAAAACGACCACTCGTGATTCATCAGGCCGTTATTCAGTGGCATTACCGTTTAAAGACAACCCGGAAGTACTAGGAAAATCTCTGTTTAACGCACAAAAGCGATTTATGTCGCTTGAAAGGAAATTTACGTCGTCTCCGACTTTCCAGTCTGCATACAATGACGTTGTAGATGATTATGTAAAGAAGGGTTATTTGACCTCAGTTCCGGGTGATTTAAAGGACGAGGGTTATATCATACCTCACCATGGTGTCGTTCGAAATGATAAAGTTTCTACTAAGTTGCGTCTTGTTCTGGATGCCAGTGCTCCGACTGACACAGACCTCTCTCTTAACTCTATTTTAAATACTGGCCCAAACTTACAATCTGAATTGTTCTTGGTTCTGTTGAATTTCAGATTGTTTCCCATTGCATTTTGTGCGGACGCCAGCGAAAAGGCATATGGATGTGTGTTGTATTTACATACGGTTATTGAACAGAATGTAACAGTGCGTTTTTTGTGCGCTAAATCTAAAGTTGCCCCTGTTAAATCAGTGACATTGGCCCGTTTAGAACTCTGTGCCGCCTACCTGCTGTCTAAGCTTGTGAGAACGGTTCTTAATCATTTCGCAAATCGCATCCACGTATCTCGGGTTTATGCCTTTTCAGATTCGACGGTCACTCTTCACTGGATTCATTCTAGTCCTCATCGTTGGAAAATCTTTGTTGCAAATCGTGTTGCAAAAATTCAAGAAAATTTGGCAGCAGAAAACTTTTACCATATTGCAGGGAAAGATAACCCCAGTGATTGCTTATCACGGGGACTTACACCATCGCAGATACTGAGTCATCCATTGTGGTTGCAAGGCCCTTCATGGGCCCAGTTAGATAGCACGCGTTGGCCTATCAAACCATTTATGATATCAAGCGCTGATTCAGAAATACCCGAAAGAAAAACGGTGTCCTTAACTACGTTTAGCCCGGTAGAACCACTCTTTTATAGATTGTCTAAAAGATTTTCATCTTGGACTAAATTTCTTCGGGTAACGGTTTATGTTCTGCGTTTTACAAAGCGCCTTAAGTCTAAAGGAGTAATTACTGTAGATGACATGAATCAGGCTGAATTGACTGTCCTAAAGGACCTACAAACGGTTCATTTTTCTGATTATCTTGAAGCTTGTCGTACAGGCGAAGACTGTTCTACGAAGGCTATTAGAAAGCTTCGGCCGTTCATTGTTGATGGTGCTCTGCGTGTCGGAGGTAGACTAGACAATAGCAATCTTACCTTTGATCACAAACATCCTTACCTTCTGCCTTGTAAAGATCATATAGTGAATCTTATTATAGACAATTCTCATCGCCAAAATTGTCATGCTGGTGAATGTCTTCTGTTTTCGATTTTAAGACAGCGGTATTGGATTTTGTCAGCCAGGAAAATAGTGCGTTCACGTGTGGCACAGTGTTTGCCTTGTTTCAAATTTCGGCCTAAAGTCGCCCCCCCACCAGTCATGGCTAATTTACCTGAATGTAGGCTTCAGATTTCAAAACCCTTTTCGCACACAGGTCTTGATTTTTGCGGTCCTTTAAATGTGACTATGGTTCGTAGACGAGGTGCAAAGACTCAGAAAATGTATATTTGTGTCTTTATCTGTCTGACTACGCGTGGCACTCATATCGAACTTTGTTCAGATTTAAGTACGGATACATTTCTCAACTCACTTAAGCGTTTTATTTCGCGAAGAGGTCCTGTAGACACATTATATTCGGATAATGCTACAAATTTTGCAGGTGCAAGCTCGCACTTACGATATCTTTTAACTAGCAACGAATTTTCAGAAGTTTTTGAGAATGAGTTACGTAACCATGAAATAAAATGGAAATTCATTCCTCCAAATGCACCCCATTGGGGCGGGAGCTGGGAAGCGGCGGTAAAATCATATAAAACTCATCTGTTTCGCGTAATCGGTAGCCAAATACTCTCTTACGACGAACTGTTTACCGTATTATGTCAGATTGAAGCCGTGTTGAACTCGCGACCCCTAGGTCTACTAAGTGCAGATCCTAGCGAGCCGATTCCTCTCACGCCTGCTCACTTTCTGAATACGGTACCTTTAAGATCTTTGCCTGCGGCGGAAATTCGCGAAGAATGTACTCATTTACTTTCTCGTTATCAACTCTTGGAACGACTAGTTCAATCATATTGGCGCCGGTGGTCTATGGAATATCTACATACTCTCCAAGCACGTCAAAAATGGAATACTGATTCGCGACCTGTCACCGTTGGGACTGTAGTTCTCATCATGAATGACAATGCTCCTCCTTTACACTGGCCAATGGGCGTTATTCTAGAGACCTACTCTGGTAAGGATGGCACAATACGTGTGGCCTTAGTTAAAACTAAAAATGGGTCTTTTAAACGTCCCGTAGCTAAGTTGTGTCCTCTACCTATAAATTAATTACAACGGTTAAACTATAGTACAGAAGGTTTTGTTTGGTTTTATTATATTTTATGTTTTTGCATGCTTGCGCATATCAGAATAAATTTGAGTTTTGTTTCTTAACTTCCTATCTTTTTTATATGTTAGTTATTTTGAAAGGGAACCTTTCAAGGCTGGGGGCAATGTTTGAGCCACAAAAAATACTGCACAACAAAACGCAGTGTTCATAGGACGAGACCAATGCCATCTAAGGGTGAAAAAGTGAACTAACCTGCGCCGCGGCGCTACCCAAGGTCATGCGTGGCGGCCATTTTTAAAAACATTAGTTTTCGCTTGGAACTCCTACGGGACCGTACAATTTTTGTTGGAGTGATCGTAGAACCGCTAATTAATCTAATTATTGTGTTAATTTGTTGCCCCGGGGTTTATTTACGTTGTGTGTGATCAAAAACTATTCAAACATTATAAGTTAACAGTGTAAACAAACAGCAAGAAGAAGTTATTAAGTGCATTGCGGCCGCCGCTCTACAAGCGTGCTAGAGTCGTCTTTTGTTTTCGTCGGTTGCTGACTGCTTCCCTCTAACAGCGTCAATCTGAAGAAATATCTCGATTATCACTAACAGTAAGTCCCTTGGAATTTTATTGGTACGTCTCGTCCATTAAAAGGCAACGAAATAACACGCCCCGCCTTTCAATTCAAAACTTAGGATTTTTATCTAAAATATTCATTTTTCTAATCCTTCCTACTTGAGACCAAGATAGGCAGTATTTTTACGGGCCTGTGGCTCATTCAACGAGTATGGTGTTAGAATTCTTGTAGTTTTGGTCGTTTTATGAGCATATTGCGTAGTGACAATTAAGTGTGTACCTAATTTTTATTTATTATTATAAGTTAAAAGGTGTGAGTATTAAACAGTGATCCCGGTTCACATAGTACTCAGTGAACCGGTTCACTGAGTACCTTAGTCACGGGCAACAGCAAATAGATTTTTAACAGACTTCAAAAAAAATAAAAGGTTTCAGTTTGACCCGTAAGATTGTATGTATAGATTTACTGTTTTTTTTTTGTATCTAAAGATAGGTAAACGAGCAAGTGGGTCACTTAATCGTAAGTGAACACCACTGTCTATGGACACTCGCAATACCAGAAGGATAGCAGATGCGTTACTATTCTAGAGTGCTAAGATGAAATGCTTCTAGTGCCCGTTATTTCCCCAGCTGTCTTACGCTCCAGACTGGATAACAACAGTGCAAGCACCGGTGCTTGGCGGTAAGATTAGCTAATAAGATGGTGAAAGCGATCCGGATGGACCTTGCATAAGGTCCTACCACCCACAAATGTATGTTTGTCCGCGATTATCTTGCGTGTGGCTGATCTGATTTTTTGTTTGTTTTAGGATGCCAAGACCAAAACCTAATGAACGTAAGATAGGCAAGCACAAAAAAGAAGACATGAAATTAGCTTTACAAATGGTAGAAACTGGTATCTCCATTAGGAAGGCGGCAAAAACAAGTAAAATTCCGTACCCTACGTTGCGCCGTTACGTGAAAAACAAACGTGAACATGGTGATAATATATCACTTGTACCTAGATATGATGTTAATAAAGTGTTTAATGAAGAACAAGAACAAATATTACTAAAATACTACGAGGACTGTGCACTAATGTTCTACGGTTTGACCGTCAAAGAATGTAGGAAGGTGGCGTATGAAATGGCAAAGAATAATGACATTAAAATACCAAGCTCATGGAACAGAGATGGAATGGCAGGTTTGGAATGGTTTCGTTCCTTCAAAAATAGACATCCTATTTCGGTGAAGAAACCAGAAGCGGTTAGCCTCGCACGAGCCACCTCATTTAACCGTGAAACTGTGGCAATATTTTTTAAGAACTTGGAAGATGTGCTGAAACGAGAGCCTAGATTTGCAGATGGAACTCGAATATTCAACCTTGACGAAACCGGCACAACCACCGTCCAGAAACCTCAGAAAGTTGTGACCCTAATAGGAGCTAAAGTAGGTAAAGTGACAAGTGGAGAAAAGGGCACTCTTGTCACTACATGCTGTATGGTTAGTGCTACAGGCTACGCCCTGCCCCCTGCTCTAATATTTCCTCGAAAAAACTTCAGAAACTTGATGATGCACGGTGCACCTCCAGG
This sequence comes from Pandemis corylana, assembly GCA_949127965.1. Classification (NCBI taxonomy): domain Eukaryota; kingdom Metazoa; phylum Arthropoda; class Insecta; order Lepidoptera; family Tortricidae; genus Pandemis; species Pandemis corylana. The sequence continues at coordinate 6,934,925 of OX421871.1, forward strand.
TAGTTTAGGGCTCGCAAATCCTTCTGGTTGGATGACTAGTGACTTATTCGTGGAAGTAATGAAACATTTCATTAAGTGTTCAAACACGACACCAGAAAATCCGAGTCTGCTAATAATGGATAATCATGAGTCACATTTGTCCATTGAGGCTCTTGATTTAGCGAAACAATCTGGTGTTGTGGTGCTTACGTTTCATCCTCACACTACTCACAAACTGCAACCCTTAGATGTGGGTTTGATGGGCCCTTTAAAGACCTATTATTATTCCGCACTTGAGTCCTGGATGCTACAGAACCCAGGGAAACCAGTTACAATCTACGAGATAGCAAGTTTTGTTGCTCATGCTTATCCCAGATCTATGACTCCACTAAATATATCGTCAGCTTTCGCAAAATGTGGTATTTTTCCCTATAATAAGGATATATTCTCCGATGAAGACTACATGCCAAGTAGCGTGACTGACCGCCCCAATCCTGTGGAGCCACAAGAATTGCCTCGTGCTACAGCTCCCGACACAAATAGAAGCAATCCTGTGGTGTCACGAGAATTGCCTGGTGCTTCAGCTTCTGCGATTATTGACATGAATAGAAGCTATCCTGTGATGTCACAAGAATTGCCTGGTGCTTCAGCTTCTGCTATTATTGACATGAATAGAAGCAATCCTGTGATGTCACAAGAATTGCCTGGTGCTTCAGCTTCTGCTATTATTGACATGAATAGAAGCAATCCTGTGATGTCACAAGAATTGCCTGGTGCTTCAGCTTCTGCGATTATTGACATGAATAGAAGCAATCCTGTGATGTCACTAGAATTGCCTGGTGCTTCAGCTTCTGCTATTATTGACATGAATAGAAGCAATCCTGTGATGTCACAAGAATTGCCTGGTGCTTCAGCTTCTGAGATTATAGACATGAATAGAAGGAAACCTGTGGTGTCACAAGAATTGCCTGGTACTTCAGCTTCTGCGATTATTGACATGAATAGAAGCAATCTTGTGATGTCACAAGAATTGCCTGGTGCTTCAGCTTCTGCTATTATTGACATGAATAGAAGCAATCCTGTGATGTCACAAGAATTGCCTGGTGCTTCAGCTTCTGAGATTATAGACATGAATAGAAGGAAACCTGTGGTGTCACAAGAATTGCCTGGTACTTCAGCTTCTGCGATTCTTGACATGAATAGAAGCAATATTGTGGTGTCAGTAGAATTACCTGGTGCTACAGCTTCTGCGGTTCTCGACGTGATTGGAAGCAATCCTGTGGTGTCACAAGAATTGCCTGGTGCTTCAGCTTCTGCGATTATTGACATGAATAGAAGCAATATTAAGGTGTTAGAAGAATTACCTGGTGCTACAGCGTCTGCAATTTTCGAAGTGAATGGGAACAATTCTGTGGGGTCACAAGAATTTCCTGGTACTACAGCTTCTGTAATTTTCGACATGAATAGAAGCAATAATCAACCAGATTCTACTCCTCCAGAGACACGTCGTTCAAGTTATGATCCCGCTATTGCCCCTGATCGAGGCAGTCCATCTATACTATCACAAGAACATCATAGTCACTACCAAAATATAACACCGCCAAAGAAACCAGATGAAGCATGCACAGATGAAAATCATCAATCACAGTCGAAGCATAATATCATCACTCCACAAATGTTCCGTCCTCCGCTAAAGGCTGGCCCTCGTTCCAACAAACGAAGAGGTAGAAAACTGGGAAAAAGCATGATAGCAACGGACACGCCAGAGAAGGCAAGAATAGCTGAAGAACGTGCTGCTGCAAAAAATAGAAAAGGTCAGCATAAAAGAAAAGTTCTACAAGATTGTGAAAATAAAATGCTTCCATCGACAAGTAAAATTAGAAAAACATCAAATAAGAGGAACAATAAAAGAAGAGTTGTACCAGATGAAGACAGTGAAACGAGTGAAGAAGGAGATATGATTCTTGAAAGTGACACAGACCCAGAATCGGATAAGGAAGATGACCGAATTATAGATGAAGATTTTCCTGATTTACAGCGTAAGCCAATGGTTGATGATTATGTCCTTGTATTGTTGCAATCTAAAAAACGAGTTGTGTATTATGTTGCGAAGATTTTGGAAACAGAAATTGATGATGAATATGGCGTTTCGTACCTAAAATTAAAAGATCGTCTTAATAAAACGTTTATGTTTCCTTTAGAACCTGATATGGCAAATGTTAAACTGGGTGACATTAAAATGATTCTCCCTCCCCCTTGTGTGTCAGGCACAAAACGTCTGATTAAATATTCCTTCAACGTGAATTTTTCTTTACTAAACATGTCATGAATATTTAATTTGACGCACTTAATGTTTTTTTTTACTTTTCCATTAAAAAGGCTGATTGTTAACTATCTAAATAACTTTATATTACTACTTTATCGTTATTAAGATTTTTTTTATAGTTTGGGACTCAGTATTGGTAACTACTGAGTCCCAAACTATAAAAAAAATCTTAACTCTTAATTGAATTTACAATCATTTAAGATTTTCATATGTTGATTACTCTTTCTTTTCCTCGGTTACTTATGTGGATATTGTTGTTTATTATACCATTGAAAAGGCTGATTGTTAATTATCTAAATAACTTTATATGATAACTTTACCGTTATTAAGTAGGTAGGTAACTACTGAGTTTTTTTTAAAATTCTTAATTGAAGTTATAATCACGGATTATGTTGTGTTCTTGTGTTTAGGTACTCGTTGTTCCTTAAAGGAAGACTGTGGTTTAGTATACCACTGATAAGGCTGATTGTTAATTATCTAATTTATATGATAACTTTAGCGTTATTTAGTAGGTATCTACTTACTGAGTTTTTTTTAATTCTTTATTGAAATTATATTCACGGATATGTTGTGTTTACTTATTGTGCCTTAAATGAAGACTGTGGTTTATTACATATGCCATTGAAAAGGCTGATTGTTAATTATCTAAACAGCTTTATATGATAATTTTAGCGTTATTAAGTTGGTAACTACTGAGATTATTTTTAGATTCTTAATTGTAGTTATAATCACAGATTATATTGTGTTTAGGTAGGTACTCGTTGTTCCTTAAAGGAAGACAGTAGTTTATTATGCCACTGAAAAGGCTGATTGTTAATTATTCAAACACCTTTATAATTGTGATAATTTTAGCGTTATTAAGTTGGTAACTACTGAGTTTTTTTTTAAATACTTTATTGAAGTTATAATCATGGATAATATGTCGTGTTTACTTATTTTTCCTTAAATTAAGACTGTGGTTTGTTATTTTTTTGTAAAAATAAAAGACAATTATCAAAAATTGCGTTTTTTTTAATAAATAAGCACTTTTTATTGGTAATGAAACTATGGTTCACTGTTGAAATTTGTGTTTATAATAATGGTTTAGTGTAAAGTAAACTATCCACAGTACACAGTGAGCTACTAGCAGGTTAACTGTTGAAATACGAGTGGGTCAGTGTAAACTATCCATAGTACACAGTGAACCAAATTTCATTTTTTTAAAAACCGTCTCTATGGGACTTAGTTTGTTCCTCTGGTTTTCTGTAACATGAAATTCAGAAACCATATGAAATTACCTAATCGATGACACCAAAACGAAATCCTTAGCTTTATTTTCTAACAAGTTATATGACTAAGAAAAAAGGGTGGTTCACTGTTCGACGATGCACCCTACTATTTAGCACTTACTATATAGCAAAGTGCCATACTAATATTACCATTACTGTTATTATAATAATAAGTTTTAGTTTTAAGATTATTTTATAATAAATTGCCGTGCCCTTACTCGGTAAATGTTTGAAATTATACAGGCTGTCATAAAACCCTTTAACGATAATTCACCAACTTGTTCGGTATATTGGTTTGAACACCCCTGCAAAGTATGAGACCCTAATTAAAACTAAAAAAAAAATATATATATAAAATAATTTAATAGCTTTGCCCAGTGTGCCACAGGCTTAAGCTACTCACAATACTCTAGTAGTGTTTGCTCAAGTACTACACGTCAAACTATTGTTGGTGACTACTTCGGCATACGGAAGTTTCGTAAATCAGCCAATCAGTCTAAATGAATTCGTTCAAAATCAACCAATCAGCTATCAAGCTTACGCAACATAAGCGACACACAATGTCCGGTAGCGTAACTAATTTTATACCGGGAAAATTAAACTTTTGCTGTGAATATTTAGAAGTACAAGCCAAAAACCTAAAGTTGTGAGCATTCGCATATTTTGTATTTCATGCTAATCTTATTGATTACAGACCCTCAGTTATTGTGTCCGTTTTAGTCGCTCATGTCAAATCACACCACCACTCAACGTGAAGTAAACCCCGTAATCACACACACAGTACACACTCAAACATAATTTCGCTTTACTATTTTAATATAAATATTTCTTCTTCTTCTTCTTTTCTAATATGGCCCCATCGAACCATGCGATGATTTCGCCAATGTCAAGGTAATAAATACAGTATTCAAAAATCTTGTGACAAAAATGTCGGCAACGTTGTACGGTAGAACATGGTCATAAGACCCCCCCCCCCCCTGTCGGGCTCTTAGCCAACGGATAATGATATCCCTCGGAGACCGCCAGGAAATCATTATCCGGTGCCCAGGGTGCACCGGAACAAGCACTGCACTTCCCCTCGGACGGATCCAAAAACGAACCGCAGCTCTTGATCACACGTGGAGGTAACCCGACTCGCACCCCATATAAATATTTAAAATAGTTACAAAAAATAATAAACATTGCCACTCAATATCAACTGACGGCCGTCAGTTTTATTTTGTTTTATTATCTTTTCCACTAAGGAAAGGCAAAGGTTCAATGCCCATACAGCCATGTCTGATGTAATAATGTTTTTGTCAAGTCCCATCGCAGTCAAAGTCGTCTCAGTCCATCCTAGTCATGTCCTGTCAGCTCTTCATGCCTTCTCTAATTGCCAAACTCAACATTTTTCAAGGTATTTCAAACTATTTTAACCCCCGACGCAAAAAGTTATAAAAGTTTAAAGTCGTTCTCTCTCTCTCTCTCTCTCTTCTCTTTGAGTGTATGTGTGTGTGTGTTTGTGTGTGTATCTGTCAGTGGTATAGTAGCTTTCAAGCGGGTGGACCGAAATCCAGTTTCCTTGCGATGGTTTATAGCCATGTTTGGTAAAATTCGGTCCAGCAGTTTGATGAGTACCAGCTCTTTTGGCAAAAAAAAGTTTTTGTATTTTATTTACGGTACCTATGCGGTATGATAACTTGAAACACTGCGATTGACTTTGTGAGGCGCCATAGCACTTGGTAGGTCCGTCCTGTATGGAAGTGGACTCAAACTACTTTGAGTTAAAAAAAACGTTATCAGTATGTACATTATTTATAATCCATTTTGTGTCCATGTGTTACCATATAAATTTACCACTATTAACAAAATATTTGACTACGTATCGACAGCGACTAGGAAAAAATACATGTTTAGTAGGTAAACAAATTGGTGATTTCCCTAAATGAAACAAAATATCAAAATAGACTTCTGTGAACAACAAAGTGAGACTGGCAAACTTGCGCCAGACGTATCTACTGATACAATCATAGGTAATATTCATTTATAAAAGCGTATTTTTTTAGTGTTTATTAAACAAATTTATTTTATAATTTTAGTATTCATCAGTCCGTGAAACATTGTTATGTTCAAAGTCCATTACAAGACCTTTATAACAAATGCTTATCGCTATCCCGCGGAAACTATTCGATTTTCCAGGATTACTATCCTATGTCCTTTCCCGGGGATGAAACTATCTCCGTACCAAATTTTAGGCTTGAAAGCGTAACAGACAGATAGACAGAGTTACTTTCGCATTTATAAATTAGTTAAATTGATTTTTAAAGCGATTACCAGTTGCCCTTGTTCACTTTATAAGATAAGATAGGTAACGTTTAATGCCATTAAAAATAAGAAATAAAAGAAATACAGACTTAACTTAAGAATTAACATTACATTGTTTTGTTAACAAATAAAGTTTAGTACAGAATGGCAAAAGGAGCAGGCTCAGCTTATGCTGAATGCTTTAGAATGATTGCTAATAAGACCATCCGTGCTTTAGACCACTTTGTACCAGCTGCTTTATAGACCACTTGCTACTTAGACCGCTTGCTAATTAGACTAGCTGCTTTTTTAGACCAAATGATACTAAACCCCTAAAACCAGCTTAAATAATAGCCGGGCTAGCACTTGCAGAACTATTTACAAACGTACAATTTTGAACGGAACCCTCGGCGCGCGAGTTCCAATTATACTTGACCGGTTTTGATAAAATTTACATGGGACCCCCTGAGAAGCCTTGTAGCCTTTGAAATAATTACAAATCGGTTCAGGCGTCTTCGAATGATCGGTGAATAAAAAAACTACCTCATGAAAGGCTCGACATGGCCGCCATATTGGGCGATACAGCACTCTGCTGCGGAGTACGTGTGCTGTCGTACTCTACGCAGGACGGCCGTGTCGCTCTTCACCGCGTCGAACGCATTTCTAATACGTTCTTCAAGCTCTTCAGGACTACTGACGTCGGGCTGGTTTGTGTAAACCAGATCCTTGATCTTACCCCACAGAAAAAAATCCATGGGGGTAAGATCAGGGGAACGTGGCGGCCAAGCTACAGGTCCGCTGCGCCCGATCCAGCGCGCCCCGAAACGCTGATTTAAGTATTGCCGTACCACCCGCCAGTAATGTCCCGGCGCGCCGTCTTGTTGGTAATACAGGTCTCTTAGTTCAGCTAGTGGGACTCCATCTAGCATGTCCTCCAGCTGTGTGGTGAGAAAAGCGAGGTACCTGCTACCATTGAGTCGGTCAAAAAAAACACAGAGAGCACAATTCCATTTAATATGCCTGCCCACGCGTTCCGACTAAATCTATGTTGGAACGACACAACCTTCACTTTATGTGGATTTTGACGTGCATAATGATGCTCATTATGCACGTTAAAAAAACCCCCACAAGTGAAGGTTGACTCGTCCGTCCAAAGTATGTTGCGCTGGCGATTTTGCAGCAGCCACTCACAAAATCGGACCCGTGCCGGCGTATCTGGTTGCAGTACGTGCTGTACCTTGGTTAAATGGAATGGGTAAAGTTTTTCTAACTTTAACACATCCCATATAAAGCCTCTGTTTAAACCTAGATCACGGCTCGCTCTTCTAATGCTCTCCCAGGGATGTTCTGCAAAAAAATTTACGACTGGCTGTTCTGGCACCTTAAAAATAAAATAATTACTACAGTTTTTCATAGCAGTTGTCAAAAAAAATATCAATTTTGAAATCTGTTAAAGTATGACTTCACAAATGACCTTTGGAGTGGGTAGTAGGTCTGCCACCATCGATGTTTCGCATCTGCGGCCTGTAAGACCCCGTGTCCCGCAGTCGCTGTACCACACCAAGTATCGTTCTGACTGCGGGAACACGTCCCTCCTCCACATACCCCCGCTGTACATATGTATAGCTCGCGTGCACGAGTTATGACGCTTCCACCGTCATTGTAGCACTCTACCATGTGCTGATATTCGACATCAGTATATGCCCGAAAAGGCATCATGAAATACTTAAGATAGGTACCTACTTGAAAACTTCGAGTTTGTAGCAATGCACAGACTACTAAGAGATACTACGTCATGTCATGTCACGCTGTAAATCTATTCTTAAAATCTATTTTATTTGAAAACACAATGAGGTCAAATTTAAAATCAACCCGTTGTCTATTGTTTTTTATGTTATTTTTTTTTATGTTAGAGAGACTTGACAAACGAACTAGTGGGTCACCTGATGGTAAATGATCACCACTGTCCATAAACACCCGCAGCGCTTTACGCTTTGATTTATATTAATCCGCAATTCTTGTATTTTCATTATGATCATTTTTTTAATACGACAGTATTCTCGCTTGTATACTTGATTGCCTGCTTGCATCCACTCAAAGTTTAACTGGTAGAGATCCTTTATAGGGATAAACTTATCCCTACAAACTTGTTTGTCTTTTTAGACATAATAATATCTTATCTTTTTTTTACTTCCATGCTGGTCTGGGAGTAAAAAGAAAAATCATAGAATGTACCGGTTGCTTCTCTTCCCGCGCAGATTGTAAAACCCATCGAGGGAATGGCCGAAAATCTAAGGAATCATGTTGTATTCGACTCGGCTAGCAATCCATCGCTATTTGATTCGCCCCTTTCCGTCTATACGCCCACAATCATGCTAAACGTGGCCTTTAGGTCTTGTTGCCTTGGGCTCTGTCTACTCCGCAAGGGATAAAGACGTGATTTATGTATGTATCTTTTTTGACAGTTACACAACTGTTGTTTCTTTTTTTTGTAGAATAAAGCATTTACAATTTACTACTATCGATGACTTCATGGATCAGTTTCGTTTAGAGAATATCAAAATGCACAGCCCAAGCGTTCACGCGTGAAGAGACTCAAAAGCCATCCCACACTCACATTCATGCTTAGGTGTTGACGTCTCACAGGTACCACAATGATGTTTTTTTTATGTTAGAGAGGTCAGACAGACGAACAATGAATTATGTACCGCAATGGAGTTACCACAAACAAGCACGTTAACCTCTTCTAGAAGACGCGGGCGATCACGTGGTATTCACTCAAATATGAACAGTCAAAGAACATTTGTCAAAACATCGTGTTTGTAATTTTCGATGTAGTCCAATTTTCGTTTCTTTTATGTAAAAAAGAGAAATAATCTAAATAAAACTGTGATTTTTTTGCAGATATCCACTCAACAATTAATGTGTGTGTGTAAGAGAGTGTTTAATAATTGTGGCTTTAAGTGTATTACGTGATTTTGTATTGATACAGAATAATGTAAGTATAATCATAAGCAACAATTACAGATATCCATTTTATTCCATCTCCTAACACATAATCCTTTTAAAAACATCTCTAGGTACTTTTTTAAAGCACACAAAGAATTGTAATTAGATTACAATTATTTTCGCAATTCGCTTCACACGCACGCTAACGTTTGCCAGGTCGTACTGTGGCTTTTCTAAAACGTATCTAATGATTTAATCGTTTAATTGAACTACATTATACATACATTTAATAAATATTTATATCGAATTACAAAAAAAATTAAACTATGATAAAATCTAAAAGTTAACTAAATATACAAAACTTAAAACTAAATAAATATACCTAACTATAAAAAGAAAACACCATCTAAAAGGCCCTCCTGCGGCATAGACCCCAAGACACTGGCGGCATTACCTCTCTGTACAGCCAGAGAAATTCGCTGGGAGAGGTAAGCGCCAGCTCTGGGGTCTCCTGAGGTCTCTATTAGCCGGGACGACAAGGCTCTCATGAAGGCCCTCATGTCAGCCGACCAGGGACCCATTGTCTCTACTGCGAGCGCCGCAAACTCATAATCCTTTAAAAGAGAAGAGTATTTGCGGCGCTTGAGAACTTGGGCCTGGTCAGCTGCAGCCCCGGCCTGTGAGCGGGTTGCCTGGATGTGGGACTGTGCGAAATTGTCGACACACGTCGCGTCCCACACCAGAGCCCTACCCAGCTTCCATGGCACCAGAGTAGCCCCGTCGGGGCGCTTGCCATCGTCTCTGGCCATGCCCACGGGTTCAAGGATTGCGGGCACAGAGACGGTGGCAAGCGCGCGGCGGACCAGGTCATTAATGGTGCCATGGCGGAAAAAGCGACCGGCGCTTTTGGAGCATGAGAGTCCGTGGCGTCCCAGCTGATCTACCTCCTTACCGCAGGAGCATGTGTGGGAGACACATATTCTGGACCCAAGCCTTAACGATATTGCTATTCTCAAGGTGCTTGGATCCAGAACCGTACCCAACTGGCGGGAAGGGAGGGCGTTGAGCCAATGGCCTGACTCCGGGGCTGATACTGCCAGGAGACGGGCACGTTCATTGTCGTCCGGGCTATTTTCGAATAGAGAAGCATGGGTTGCTTTTAGCCGAGGAGAGTCCCAGTCCTTCTGTATGTGCCGTAGAACTGGGATGTTCGCTCCAGGACATGAAACACACCAGGCTTCACTGGCCTCCTTCAGGCAAGCTAACTCATCGTCGAGTAACTGTGAAACGTTTAAAATGGAACTGACGAGAGGTAGCGAACCATGAACAGAGGACAGGAAAGCCGGTAATGCCACACTAGACGAGGAGCGAACACCCAGCCCCCCAAGTTTTATCGGGAGAACCGCTTGGGTCCATGAGATACTGTCAAAATTGATATTTAGAATTTTGGATAATGTAGACTGAAGAGAATTGTCGATGGATGATAAAGTGGAGGGGAATTTCCATAAGGGGCAGCTGCGGAGTAAATACATGAATTTTGGAGATCGGAACGGGTTTTTTTAATAGTGATTCAAGAGGAAGGTTTATATGTACAGTTCTACACAGACACGGAGTCGCGGGCAGATCTTAAATAATATTTGCATTGTTTTGTATTTTAATACTCATCTATTTTTGTCATTGCTTTTAAGGATTTACAAAAACAATTGAAGACAGTTGAAAACAATTGAAAACAGTTGAAAACAGTTTCCTAAAAACAAATGAAGGGCGAGGAATTTTTAACTGTGACAAAGGATAAGTTTTAACTCTAACTCAAAGAAATCTTCTAGTTAAAACAGTTTGTCAACATATTTTAATAGACAACCCAACGCAACTGATCGCAAACATTATTAATAGAAAATGGGCTCAAGAAATTGTCAACCTGTTTCCCTTAAAAAAAGCTGTGTTTTTATACAAAATTTGTTGAATCGACTGCAGGTGTCATTAATCGTAGTGCGGGTAAATTACCAGACTAAATTCATAACCTCAGAAGGCGATACCGAGAAATATGACTTGTATGGTCTGTCTGCCGACAGTGTTTGAATTGGCATTGTGAGGGTTGAGTCCGCTGTGTTTTGTAATTGGGGTGTGTACAGTCAAGGGCAAAGATATATATGCAAGTAATGTGAAAGAAAATAAGTAATCATATAAAGTTAAAAAGATATATACTCATTCAAATGGGAATTAATATGCAAACTACACTGGCAACATAAATATGTACCTGGCAAGTCCAAAAACTTGTATACAATCAAAATTCCATTATTAGTATCCTGCAAATAATGCAAAATATTATAGTCATACTTATGTAATTAAATATAGATTCAGTAATTGCCACAAAAATATGTATACAAAATGTAATCTGCGAATATCAACTTTACGGCCTAGTCACACGAAACAAATTTGTAAAGTATGTTTTGACAATTCACGAAAACAGTACAGACTTGTCATTGCATATGTTTGTCGCATGTTTTGACCTGTCACCACGACGTTATCAATCGGCATGTTTAATAGATTTTACAGATTCAGATTTCGTTGATTTTGATTGAAGATGAAAACGCTAGGTACATTCAGGAACAAAAATAAATATATACCCAAAGTATCGAAATATGTATACATAAACTCAAGAAGGCTTGTGTTATGGGTATCTACTAGTTACGAGTAGATGACGATATACATACCTATATAAATAAATACATACTTAAATATATAGAACATAGAATGTACGTATGTATGTATGTGTGAATGTATGTATGTATAAGAAAAACATAGAATGTACCAGTTGCTTCTCGTCCCGCGTAGATGGTAAAAGTCCATCGAGGGAATGGGCGAAATTGTTTGGAATCATGTTATAGGCGATGCGGCTAGCAACCCATCACTATTTTGATTAATTTTTCCACCTATACGCCTACAATCATGCTAAACGTGGCATTAAGGTTTTGTTTCCTCAGGCTCTGTCTACCCCGTAAGGGATAAAGACGTGATATATGTATATCGTATGTATGTATGTAGAACATCCATGACCCAAGCACAAATATTCAAGTTGATCACACAAACATTACCCTGGCCGGGTTTCGACCCCGGGACCTTCGACTCAGAAAGCGGTTGCTTCACCACTGAGCCATCCGTGTCGTCAATATCAAATCATACAGTAATTGGCGATTTACGCTATTTACAATTTTTTTTTACTTCATCACCATCATCATCATCATCATTTCAGCCATTACAAATCCACTTTTTTACTTAATAAAAGGCAAAGTATACTTAAAATAACTGTATAATAAAGAAAACCACTCCTTAAACTTAAGACAAAGTGATTAGAGAGTAATATTTTCTATAGTACGTTATTATTAACATGTTTAATATTTCTTACCGTGATGCCTAATTCGTCAGCAGAGCTATATCAAGCACGTATATACCTTCCTCGCATAAGGCAACAATCCTATGTTTTAAATGATCGCTTAAACGATACATTTTCTCCTTCAAAATTAACGAAAAGCCGCCAGATAAACCATAAGAAACGGTAAGTCAAATGGAATTAAAAAATCCAAAAGTGACACATGACACATGCACATACATATGCACAAATCACGTCTTTATCCCTTACGGGGTAGACAGAGTCTATGGTAACAGGTACCTACAACCTACAGGCCACATTTAGCAAGATTGTGGGCACATGACATGATTTAAAATAAATAGAGTAATGATCAGTTAAAGAGTTTGGAATACCAGTTGTTGTATACGACTTGAAGCTTCAAGTGGTTGGCTGATTACATTAAGATTACAGAGTTCGATGTTACGCAAATATGTTCATAAGCTCCTGACAATAGAGTTGTGTTAATAGAATTTTGGATTGTTTACATATTTTTGGTTATCATATTAGATACATAATTAATGGTTAAATAGTGTATACATATTTTTGAACTTTACGCTGTTTCTAAGTTTATGGCCTAATACATGAGGACATATTATTGCAAACGTTGTATACATAGTTATCTCTCAAATCATGTATACTAATTTATGTACTTTTGTATGTTGCCAAATTTATGACCATTTAGATGACAATGCTTTTTGACACTCAGTGGTGTTTACATATCTTTGCCCTTGACTGTACCCACACGGTGTGGATTGGATTCGGTTTATTGTACCAATAATTAGATAATTTGATATTTTGATATTTGAGCCAGCGGCTAGCTAAGGTCAATTGCATTAGTTACATTCCCAGTTTTGAAACAAACTTTAATTTCATTCACTTAGGCCAGCTCTAGTGCAAATAAGTGATAGCAACTAAATTACATGTAATAATTGTTATTAATATAGTGTTGCAACAACATTAAATTTATTCGTTTTGCAATTGTGAGGTATTTGTTTAATTGGTAAAATAGTGTTCACTTGTATGTTTGAGAATAGTAATGTTTTATCAAAATTAAATTGAATTACAAGTAAATAATTGTTGTGCTTGTTAACAATATAACATTACAAGTTAATAGTGGAATAAGTTTGGTTCAGATTTCACTTTCTGTTGACGGAATATTGTTGTAGTTAAATCACAGAGCTACCTTTAATTTTTATTTGTGCGTATACCCCGCATATCGATTGTGCTGGTTACTTGTGATTTATATTTTGTTGTGAATATTTGCATTAAGTTTGTGAGACATGGGGACACAAGCGGTTGCTAAAATTAGGTCGGAACTGAGATGGCTTGCCTCTGCGGTTTTATTAATTGATCGAGCCGACCGAACCGGTGCCCTGCTCAGAAGAGTAGCTGAGTTGCCGGACCGGATCAAGACCGTGCAGAAATGCTATGAGGGACCCTTGGCCTTAGCGGATACTACACTGGTTGAGTCTGTGGACCCAGACATCGCCCAGTTTTTTGATTTGTCGGACAGCCTTGTCCAGGCTGGCAGCACGTTGCAGCGGATTGAGTTGGGTGAGGAGAACAAGCCTCCACCCCCCCCCCCCCCCCCCCCCTTCTCGCTCTTCTTGGTAGACTACTTACACTTGATCTGCCCCAATTCGATGGGGATCTGCGAGGTTGGACCGCATACCATGATCTGTTCTCCAGTTTCGTAGATGCTCGGACAGGATCGTCTCCGCAGGAGGGAACTCTTCAACGGTTGGTCCGATTGACTTGAAATTTGGTACACATATGTAAGACAATGCAAGTACATTATTACACATAAACGGATAACTCACGTATAAAAAGTCGAGTGATGCTCGACATTTTTCGGACTATTTCGTAGTCCTTTTTCCAAGAGCGCTCGCCCCGGCGGCAGCGACACGAACACTGCGCGCCAGCGCTCTGCTCCCGCGGCTGTTCGACGCAACTGACAGCGGCGCACAACTACCCTCGTTTTCATCGTCATTTTTATTATTGTCAAATGTCGGGCAGCACACAACACTGATCACGTCACTCCGCCGCACACACAACCGCGGGAGCAGAGCGCTGGCGCGCAGTGTTCGTGTCGCTGCCGCCGGGGCGAGCGCTCTTGGAAAAAAGACTACGAAATAGTCCGAAACATGTCGAGCATCACTCGACTTTTTATACGTGAGTTATCCGTTTATGTGTAATAATGATTAAGTCTCACGGTAGTTTCATGTTGAAAATGCAAGTACAGTCAGAAAAAAAGCTTGTATCTAAAATGGCATTTTTAGGTTAGGTTATTAAGAACTATATTAACTTTTTGCAGTCGGGTGCTGTACGGAGGGCCTATAAATACAAAAGTATGGCACCCAACTGCGAAAAGGTTACCTAACATAGTTTTTATTTTTGATTTTTTCATTTTCATTTTCATTAAAGGACAAGGCCCAGAAATTTATTTTTTATAGGTTTTTTATGTCCAGGGGTTTCTAAATTTCTAATTGTATATCAAACATTTATGAAGGTCAGAGGATAACCGAAAGAGGTATGTCAGGATCGTAGCAAGTGGAACAAAGTAGTCTCTGCCTACCCCTGTGGGAAAGAGGCATGACGATATGTATGTATGTATTGTCGTGTGTGAAAAAAAAAAAAAAAAAAAAAAAAAAATAAGAATGAATGTGTACTTTAGGATATGGATGGTATGGTTCAGCGCTACGGCCACAGGCGACCGTAGCGGTATGGCGAGATGTTATAATTTTTCACACACGGACAATAAGTGGTGGTCGAAGTTAAAATATCAATAGATACTTACTTAGGTACCAAGGTTGCCGGATCTCTCTCGTTTCGCTTAGACCTTTGGTTCAAGGACCGTGTCGCTTACATAGGAAAGGTATCGCTCTATCGACAATGAAACTAATAGGCTCGATTCAATTTGACTCTATATTATGAACAAAAAAAAACCCTGTCGGTGGTTTACATGGCGGCGAGACCGCAGTGGAACAATTGTGGTTCCTTAAAATTAAACAAGGCCGTGGGCATGGTTGTCGAGAGCAGCCGCCGCGGGCTTGGGTTTGTCAAGCGCGGTTAAGCGCAGGGAAAGCGTGCACCCACGCAAAAGCCCGGGGACGGCCCTCGACAAACACGTCCACGGATATACACAATAAGACAGAAAAGCATATAGGGTACCCCAAACCCATAGAAGGTTCCTTAAGCTACGCGAGATGAACTGCTCGGGCAGCAAGGTGACGCGGTATAGTCCGACGAATTAAACGTTACGCGTTTCCGCTATGGCCATAGGGTAATGAAAGTACGCACTCACACGTGTAGACGCATTACGCGGTGACACGGAGACACGAAGATGAAGAAACGCAGAGGGGCCGGAAGGCCGCCGCGCGGCCGCGGGGGAAGAGATGACCACGAAGAAGGAAGAGAAGTGAAGGCGGCGCTCCTTGGCCATGGGCGGCCAGGGCGCTGAGTCGGCGCTGGTGGGCCTCGGCGGTCGCCGCGACCGGCAAAGGCCTCTGGCGGCGGCTCGCCGGCGGTTACAGCCCAACTGGGACGTTGGCGACAGCGCGCTTGCGGGCGCGCGCATCAGATGCCGGCGCGCGCCGGCGTCCCAGGAACCCGAAGATGTTGGAGCCCCCCAGACGCTGCACCCTCACTCCCCAACTCACTCACTTCACTTCACACGCACTACATTAGTTTTGCGCGCGGGGCGCAATAAAACATGGTAAGAAACCGATGGAGTCAGTCCCATGATGCCACGCAATCAAATCAGGAAAAAAACGAAAACAAAAACAAATTCGCAGACGATACGCGGGAGCGAGATTCGCGCGGCAGACGGACGTGCGCTCAGTCTCGAGTCCGGTGGCTGACTGCCGTCAAAAATCTATAGATCATACAAAACTATCGACCTGATCTGTCAATTACGGTCGCGTTCAATGAAAAATGGGATTTTCCGATCGGATTGATAACCAATTTTGATCTTGTTTATTAATGTCTTGTTACTAGAAAGCTCCTATTTAAACTAAAAAACATATTTCCGATAACGAGCGTCCTTGGAGATGAACAGTTCGGCCATAAATTGCAATTAAACAAAAACCGGTAACGCTAAATTGATCCCAGCTTTGGACCTGACCTGTCACTTCGCGGGATGCAAATTATTTGTAAAAAGAATGAAAATAGTTCTCGAATTTCGCGAAACTAATAACACCGAAGCCTCAGACGCGTCCTCGCGATCATTTTAATGTATGGGCGTATTTGGTTCCGAGTTATATCTACAGAGTTATCGATGCGAACGTGTAATCAAAACACGCCGTATTTAGCGTCATGAAATAGCTTACAGTGAACTGAAAGGAGTTGTTATTGTCTTCAGTGTGAAAGATCGAAGACTGTTGATGGTGTTTTACTAAACCGATTTACGGAGAAAATGTTATTTCGGATTTGCAGAGGTGTTGAAGTTGGGTCGTAGACCTAACCTACAAATACATGGTAAGTCATATTTGTATATGACAGTATGTATGAAGGTCAGTGCTGCATAAAATAACTAACTTCTTTTTCAGGAATGGGACGAGTTGGCTGCAATTGACATTACAAAACTGGTCACCGCCAGCGCATCTCTCACTCTCAAGCAGCTATTTGAGGCGACCTCGACTGGGAAGCCTCTACTTTCTAAGCAGGTTCTATCTAGTAGAGATAGGAAAACTCTCACAGGTCTGATTGTTGAGGCAGAAGTGCGGAAGTTAAATAAAATAACAGACGCAATCAGAAAGGAGGTCTGGGAAACATGGACCTCAGAAATTATATCGCCTTTCCCAGGCGAAATGAGAGGGGTCAGGAGAAAAATGAATCTTTCGCTTTCACCCAACAGGTTGTTTTTTCCCAAATTAGATAATTTTTCAATTGGCTGTGCCAAGCGGTTATGGCCCACGTAGGGGAGTATTTGGATGCCCGCCTGGCGGGATTAGAGGACAAACTGCCGCCAAGAATGCCTGAGCGCGCCCCGCTGGCATTCGATACAGACAGTAACGCTCAGGCCGCGTCTGGCTCCGGTCCTAGCCCGGCTGAGGATGAACCCGCGTCTGGCCCAACTGGTTCGAGGCAGAAGAGCGCCAAAAAACGGAAGCGGGCAAAGAAAAACACCTCGAAAAACCCCAACCCCACACCGCCTCTACTACAACCACCACCACCAGAGCTGTGGTCGAAGGTGGTACGGAAGGGGAAAAAGAAGAAGGGAATGAAACCCGATAAAAGTAAAGAGCAACCGCGAAGGACCAATAGGCTCTGTCCCTCGCTCCTCCGCCGTTGTCATCACGCTGCTGGACAAGGAGAAGGGAGCCGACTTGGGCCCAATTATTGCTGAGGCCAAGCAAAAGATCAGGTTAGAAGACCTTGGCATACCTGGCCTACGTTTTAAACAGGCCCAAACTGGGGCCTGCATCTTGGAGGTGCCGGGTACCACCAGCGGCGACAAGGCGGATGCTCTGGCCATGAAGCTATCGGAGGCCATGGACCCCGGGGTGGTACGCATATCTAGGCCCAGCAAATGTGCAGAGCTGCGCATCTCAGGCCTAGATCAGTCTGTGCTACCCCCCGAGGTGGTGGCAGCGGTCGCGCGAGTTGGTGGCTGTTCCGAGGCAGAGATCGCACACGATCCACGAGAAAGAAACTTTTTAACAAGTATTACATTACATAATTTTCTTGTTGTTTCAGAAAAAATGGTAGGGCAGCGTTGGAAGACTAATAAAAATACTGCCTCGGGTTCAGGAGGTGGTAAGAAAAAGGTGTACGTATACTACGATGAAATAACATTTTTAGATAAAAAGCATGACGTAGAAGTGGAAGACTCAATCAATACTGCTATCGATTTGGAAAATTTTGCCAATGGTATGGATACAAGTATGTCAAATACGGACATGACGAAACAAGTTAATTCTCCACTGGTAGTCTGGTGATTCCTCACAAGATTCGACTGACGCTAAGCTATATAAAAAACCGAAAAATGTACGAAAGAGGAAACACGCGGAACATGATGATTTCGATAAAGAAATGAGGAATGTTACGAGAGGTACGAAGAGGGATGTTACGAGGTAATAGCAAATGAGATAAGATCGGAAAATATTAAGGAAAATGAATAGATAAAAATGGATTTGAAGGCAAAGAATTATATTGTCACGAGTGTCACGGACAGTCAGCTAGAAATAATTATATCGGAATTGACTGCATGGAAAATGATTAAAAAATTTGATACATTATATCAAGTACAGTCGACCGCAAATAAGTTGTTGTGCAAACGAAAATTATTGAAATTGAAAATGGCGGATGGAGATAACCCGGTAGAATTTTTGAACGAATTTGAAAAGAATGTGAACGAATTAAAAAATACTGGAGGAGAGATGACTGAAGATGACAAATTGAATTATTTAATGTTATGCTTACCAGAAAGTTACGCGCATTTAGTAGATATTGTTGATGCATTGCCAGCGAAGGACAAGTCGGTTGAATATGTTAAGTCAAAGCTATTATTGAACTACAAGAAAAAGGAGGAAAATGAGACTAAAGGAATGGAAACTTTTAATATACAGAAGAAAATGTCACAGTTGAGAATGAGATGCTATGGATGTAATGAACCCGGGCATTACCAAAGAGATTGTCCAAGGAACGAAGAAAATGATCGAAATATGCCAAGATGGCGAGGAGACTACAATTTTAGAGGAAATAGTAACATGACAAGAAATTACAACTGGAGAGGACAGAATTATAGAGGAACCAGAGGAAATATGAGAATAATGACAAGAGGTAGAGGTCATTTTTCAGGTACAGCGCGAGGTACGAGGCGAGAATGTAATTATAATACACCCCAGGATGATACGAGGGAAGTAGAGTTTTTTAATGTCGAGGTGATGACTTCTGCGAGAGATCCGGCTCTTCCTTCCTTTTAAATTTTTGACAGGAACTTTGTTCGGACCCAACCAGGTTCCCGAACGCGGTTTACCCTGCGTTTTGTTTCGCGTCTGAAACAGCGCCCGCTGACGGCTGTCACCTGTCAAAGCAACTGTGTGTGCACCTCGCTTGTTTTTGTTAAGTTGTGATTTTGATGTGCATCCAGTAAAATCTTCTGGTAAAAGACGAATCTACCGTCGTGAAGGGCGTAGATGCGTGTTGGTTGTGTGCGAGTCATACCATAGGAGTGTATTTTGTGGGCTCGTGCGTGCTTCATTGGAAAGGCCGCGGGCGCCGGTCTCAAGCCTCCTAGAACGCCCCGGACGACGTTACATATACACACACATAATACACAAATCATAAACACTATCGTCGTTCGCGGCCGCGTCACCCCGGCTGCTGCCGCCGCCTCCCCTGGTAAGTGTTAGTCCATAAGCCATCCCCCCGTTCGGTGCCACCCTATTTGATAGTCGGCTGCGGTGATGCCGCCGTCTGCCATTCACATCCCCTGGGACCCACTAGACCCTTCGGGTAAACTCGTATGGGCCCAGCTGCCCGGAGAGCTGGTGGGCTGGTCGCCCAGGCGGGAGTGAACAAACTTATTTCATCATCATCATCATTTCCGGCCTTTATTTATAGTTACCAAAAGTAGTTACACACCATGGACCGGATACCGGTATTTCTTTATACAAAAATACCGGTATTATTGCGTTCTATTTCGTTCTTTGGTTTATAATTTAATTTTGAATAGGAAAATTTCATAATACGAAGTTGTTACTTAAATATGCTAGGCAAAATAGTTTTTTTTTTTAAATACCAGTTCCGGTCCCTGTTACACACACACACACACACACAGCTATTAAACCTCTTTTTGCGTGTGGGGTTACAAAGGATTGAATCTGATTGCTTTTTCTGGTTTTTTTTTTTTTTTTTTTTTTTTTTTTTTTTTTTATATGAATAAGAAGGCAAACGAGCACGTGGGTCACCTGATGGTAAGTGATCACCACTGCCCATAGACACCCGCAACCCCGGAGGGATTGCAGATGCGTTGCCAACCTAGAAGACTAAGATGAAATGCCTCTTGTGCCCGTAATTTCCCCGGCTTTCTTACTCTCCACACCGGAACACAGCAGTGCAAGCACTGCTACTTAGCGGCAGGATTAGCGAGTAAGATGGTGGTAGCGATCCGGACGGACCTTGCACAAGGCCCTACCACCCGCACGGGCAATTTTGGCGTGTTTGCCATTTTGGCCAACTTCGCCAAGTTGGCCGAAAAGCCGCGGGAGGGTCTCCCATCCTTCCCCTGTACTCCCCTAGGCTCCCCGGGCATTTTTGGCGTGTTTGCCATTTTGGCCAACTTCGCCAAGTTGGCCGAAAAGCCGCGGGAGGGTCTCCCATCCTTCCCCTGTACTCCCCTAGGCTCCCCGGGCATTTTTGGCGTGTTTGCCATTTTGGCCAACTTCGCCAAGTTGGCCGAATAGCCGCGGGAGGGTCTCCCATCCTTCCCCTGTACTCCCCTAGGCTCCCCGGGCAATTTTGGCGTGTTTGCCATTTTGGCCAACTTCGCCAAGTTGGCCAAAAAGCCGCGGGAGGGTCTCCCATCCTTCCCCTGTACTCCCCTAGGCTCCCCGGGCAATTTTGGCGTGTTTGCCATTAAGCCAACTCCGCCAAGTTGGCCGAAAAGCCGCGGGAGGGTCTCCCATCCTTCCCCTGTACTCCCCTAGGCTCCCCGGGCAATTTTGGCGGGTTTGCCACTTTGGCCAACTTCGCCAGGTTGGCCGAAAAGCCGCGGGAGGGTCTCCCATCCTTCCCCTGCACTCCCCTAGGCTTTATTATTATCGTTATTCTTATTACTATTATTATGGTCACAGTGACGCAGAGGGGGTTTGGGACTTAGCCGATTTCCAGAGAAACCGGACTTGGAAAATTTCAACCTGCCGGTCACAGTAACGCAAAGGGGGTCTGGGACTTAGCCGATTTCCAGCGAAGCGGGACTTAGAAAAATTCAACCTGGTCTACTGACATTTTCTTATAATTATTTTTTCACTGACATACATTACCGCATTTGACGTACCGAGAATCCCAATTTTATTTCATTTTATTTGCCATATTGCACTAGTATTAGGTTTACTGACATACACTGACATACCTAGAATCCCAATTTTATTTCATTTTATTTGCCATATTGCACTAGTATTAGGTTTACTGACATACACTGACATACCGAGAATCCCAATTTTATTTCATTTTATTTGCCATATTGCACTAGTATTAGGTTTACTGACATACACTGACATACCTAGAATCCCAATTTATTTTATTTTATTAATAGCCGTATTGCATTATTTTTAAGTAAATTTTTGACATTCTACATTATATCGCCGTTTTGCATTAGCCTTAGGATTTACCGACATTCCCTCTACTCTCGCGACCACATTGCGCTTCTCCACTTCAATAGTCCGTCGCATCTTGGTGTTTTGACGCCCCGCGTATCGCCGCTGCCCCAGCATGTCCCAAAGGAGCGGCGCGAGCTCCGGCAAACCAGCCGTCCTAAAACTCCGCATCCCGGCACCAGCGCAGCCAAAGACCAAGGCTGGCCGAACAGTCGCCCGCAGACCCGGAGGCGGACAGTCGTCGGGAGGATCGGGGTCGGAGTCGGGAAGCAGCCAGCCTGAGGCAAGACGCGGAGCCGCGAAAGGAGCTGCGAGCGCGGCTGACCATGGGAGACCTGAGCCGACGGAGGGGACTCCCCGAGAGACGGCTAGCAGCGGACCGGCCGACCCCGAGGCACCACCCCCCCGCGCGCCGGACGTCATCCTCATTGAGGACGACGACGAAGTGGACGACGCGCATAAGCCCCCCGAACACAGGGCGGAGCAGCCTCCTGCGGGCGTGGGGGGCGAGGTGGGTCCGGATGAACCCTGCTACCCCCGGGACGGGCTTCTGAGTGGGGGGGGGGGGGGCAGATGGGGGGGAGTCGGCTGAGCGGCCAACGGAACCGCCGCCCTCGACGGCTCCTCTAGAGGAGTCTGTGGCTGAGGGCGCCGTGGGGACCCCGTATGCCGCCTCGACTCCGTCCCACTGCATCCCCTTCATGAAGAGGCAGCGAACTGAGTCCGGGTCCAGGTCGGAGTCGGCTCTCCTCAGAATCAGGACCCAGCTCAGGGAGGCGGAGGCGGCAGAGACACGCAACCGCTCCGCGGCGGCTAGTGAGCCCCCCGACCCGGAGGACGCCCGCGACGCGGCAAACAGTTTCTGGGATGGATCAACGTACTCGTCGGCCGCGTGCGGGGGGGGCCTGCTTAGCGAGCTCCCTAGGAAGGCGAATGAGATCGTGCAAGCGGCAAAGGCGGCAATGGAGTCCTCGGGGAACCTTAAAAGGTCGATCCGGGAGACCCTGGTGGAAAGCCTGCAGGGGATGTACGAGATGATCCTCAGGCTGGCGGACTCCAGGACAAGGCATCTCACGGAGCTCCAAAGGGAGAGAGCGAGCCAGGCTAGGAAGACCGCAGCGATGGAGAAGATACACTCGGGCCGGCTGGAGGCGGCAATGGAAGCGGACAGGTCTGCGAGGGAGAGCACGGAGAGGCTCCTCCACGACATCCTCAGGGACCTTGGGACCCAAAGAAAAATTCTGGTCTCGGACGTCGGAGACGCACTCGAGGCCCTCAAAACGAGACCTAACAACGGCGAGGACCGTAGCGGGAGAGGCGCCGAAAGGATGGCGCACTCAAGGAGCGACGAGGAAGGCAAAATACTCCTGAGGGAAGTTGCCGCCCTGCGGAGCGAGATGCGCCGCGCGCCCCCGGAGGAGGACAGGCTCGCCAGGGAGGAGCTGAAGATGGAAATCGCCAAGCTCAGGGCCGAGATCAGAGAGCTCACAGCCCTGAACTCGGACCTGAGCAGGGCAATCAGCTTGGCATCAGACACTCAGGCTAAGAATGCGAGAAGCGACTCCGGGATTGAAGACAAGATCGAGCTTGTCGGCCAGGCGGTTGCGTCGGTCGCGGAGGGGGTCGGGCTGCTAAGGGATGTCCCCAGGGCGGTGGCGAGCGCCACTGAAGAAATGCTGGAGACTGGGGAGGCCGTGAGGTCTACTATTGCCCAGCTCCACAAGTACACAATTAACGGCTTCACCGACCTCAAAGATGAGATCCAGGCCGCGGCGGCGTTCGCGCCCCGTGGAGCCACTGCAAACGTGCCCAGCCTGAGAGACGAGCTGGAGGACCATGTGGACGCGGGGTCCCCCGGAGACCGGGGCGAGGCACCATGGACGAAGGTAGTCTCGAGGGCCGCTTGGTGTAGGAAATGTCATAAAAATGGTCTACTTAACATGGTTAACAATACTTATAAAACGATTTTAAATGCATGCTTGGTATGGTTATGTGTGATTTGTAATTTTCTTTTCAGACAATGGTTATACACACATAGACCATCTCAAGTCTATAACTGATCATGAACTCAAGAATGTTATACCACAAATGCTTCCAAGAAAGTGCTTCGCATTCAGCCTTGTTTCATGGCTCCTCGATAATGATGAGGATATAGAAGAAAATCTTAAAAGTGTTAAAATATCTGAAACTAATGATTGCAAAAGTTCCACAAGTACAAACTGTACTAGCTCCACAACAGTTACGTACAACGGAAGGTATACGTCACTTTTCCTACTGCGTTCCCCTTCCATTGTAGAAGGAAACCTATACTTACGGTACGAAATTCCTTCCTATATTGAACGGTACGTTTCTATTTTCCTACTGCGTTTACCTTCCATTATGGTAGGTATAAATCGGTCGGCTGACGGACCGTCTCCGGGCCTGCAAGAAGGCTCCGGGCCCAGACGGGGTACCGGCGAGGGTGATCCCGGTAGCCCTGAAACACCTAAGGGGCGCTTCAGGGACCTGCTTGATGAGTGCCTACAGGTGGGGCGCTTCCCTAAAGTGTGGAAGGAGGGACGGCTCGTCCTCCTGCCAAAGCCGGGACAACCGCCGGATTCGCCGTCAGCCAACAGACCCATCGTCCTCTTGGATGAGTCGGGCAAGGCGCTGGAGCGGGTTATCGCCTGGCGAATCTTGGCCCATCTCAAGGACAGAGGCCCAAACTTGTCCGACCGACAATATGGGTTTCGGGCGGGCCGGTCGACCGTAGACGCCATAGGTGTGCTAAAGGCAAGTGCTAAAGGGTGTGGTGGCGGTGTCATTGGACATCACCAACGCGTTCGGCTCCCTCCCATACGCCGTCATTAGAGAGGCCCTGAAGTATTTTCAGTTGCCGGCGTATATACAGAAGATCGTAGGGCACTACCTGGAGGAGAGGGTAGTGCTCTACGATCATGGAGGAAGGCGGATGAGCAGGCCCATGGCGTGCAGAGTCCCCCAGGGTTCCGTACTTGGCCCGCTTTTATGGAACCTTGGGTTCGACTGGGCCATCCGCGGTGTCCAGCTTCCCCGCATGACCACCATCTGTTATGCCGATGACACGATGGTGGCCGTCCGGGGAAGCGACATGAGGGAGACCCTGCGAAGGGCAACCGTTGCGGCCGAATTGACGGTCGACCGCATTAAGGCGCTCGGGCTCAAGGTGGCGGTGGCGAAAACGGACGCCATGGTATTTGGGGCCCCCAGCTGGCGTATTCCGGCTGATGCGACGCTCCCAATTGGAGGTGAACCTGTCCGGGTCAAGGCCAACATTAAGTATCTTGACCTTGTCTTGGACAGGAAATGGGATTTCGGCGAGCATTTCGCCAGGCTCGCTCCCCGGCTGGTCAACACCGCATCGGCCCTGGGCAGGCTGCTGCCGAATATCGGAGGTCCGAGCACGCCTTGCAGAAGGCTCTACGCGGGAGTGGTGCGCAGCATGGCCCTGTACGGCGCACCAATCTGGGCGGATCGGCTGTCGGTGCGAACCAAGGCCCTCCTCCGACGGCTGCAGAGGGTATGTGCCACCCGCAATATAAGGGCGTATGTCACGGTGGTACATATGGCGGCATGCCTCATCGCCGGAACCCCTCCCTGGGACATCGATGCCGCCACTATGGCGGAGTCATATAGAGGGCAGAAGGAGGCACAGGCGAGGGGCGACAGGCCGGCCCCAGAAGAGGTCCGCCACGCCCGCCAGCAAGCGGCGCGACGCATGCGCGACCGCTGGAAAGAGGAGCTGGAGGATTGCCGCTATGGAGTGAGGACCATAGGGGCAATCCTCCCGTCGATGGACCTGTGGCTGGACCGAGAATTCGGCCCACTAAGCCACCACCTGGTCCAGATCCTGACGGGGCACGGGTGCTTTGGGCACTACCTGCACCGCATTGGAAGGGAGGAAAGCACTCAGTGCTACAATTGCGGTGCAGGGGACGATACAGCCCAGCACACCCTGGCAGAGTGCCCCTGCTGGAATTATGAGCGTGGCCAGCTCATGGCGGCGCTACGACGAACAGACTCGTCGCTCCACAGCATAGTGGACGCTATGATTGGGGGCGACGAGGCCTAGGAAGAGGTGGCTTCCTTTTGCTAGAGCATAATGCTCCAAAAGGAAGCCGAGGAGCGGGAGCGCGAGGAGTGTGTCCATGCGCCCCCGTTCCGGCGCAGACGAACGGGGCGAAGGCGGCGGCAGTTTGCTGCCGGTCTGAACCCTTAGTGGGACCAGCGGGTTGGGGACGGGGGTCCTCCACCTGCATTGCACGGTCCCACACGTCTGGGGGGGAGTCGAAGCGTTGCGACTTCTCCGGGTAGTCCCGGCGAAAGCCGGGGCAGGCCGGGGGGCGTCGTCAGCTCGAATCTCGGGATCCCACGGCGCCTACTTCAACCCGGCGAGTGGTCAATGCCGTAGTGTTTTTAGTGGGTATGTTCCCCCCTCACCTTTCCGCAGGGAAAGAGGACGGGGGAGAGAGCCCCACATAACCGCTGGGGGTACTCGTAAATGTGTTTTCACTACGTTAAAAAAAAAGAAAAAAAGGTATTTATAAATCGGTCGAGGGAAAACGTTGGTCGAATTTGAGGTGCGCACTTCTGTTTTTCGCCAAAATTTATCGCTTGCCGTTTTTGTTTTGGCAAGTTTCTTTTATTAATACACTCATAATGTGAAGTTTTTCTTTAGGTCTATTAGACATATAGGAATGTATTTATTTGTGTGGTATGTTATGCACAAACTATAAATTTGACGTGATTCCCTTATCTACTGTAATATTTAAGTAAAAATGTTTATTTTTCTTTGACGACACAAAAAAAATCCCTGCTTTCAGATTTGTGACAACGTACATTTAATTTTGAATGTAGACGCGTCTTATGGCGGAGCAACCCATGACTCATTTATTTGGCAAAGCGGAGAACTGCGGGAGCATTTTGAAAGCCTCTGTGGCATGCGCGAAAGGGCCTCTTTATTGGGTACGTTATTGTATTATTTTGTCTCCTCTATTAGGACCAGAGTTGCCACCCGTCCCGATTTTCGGGACCGTCCCGATTTCGAAGACATTGTCCCGCGTCCCGGCTACTTATCGATTTTGTCCCGATTTTTGACAATATGCGATAGGCTCAATCAATTCTTTCACTCACTCAACTGTCAACTCAGTTACGCGCCACCGCGCCATCTGTCGCGCGCCGTATGTATAGCGTTGCGCGTCTTCGCCTCCTCCCGCGCGCGCATTCCATTAAGTAATCTGTGGCAGACACACACTTGGTTGTGCTTTGCGGCGAGTTTCTTTCTTCGTTGATAGTGAAAAAAATTCATTTGCTGAGTTGAAACTATACGAGTCTTGAAAAACATTATGTAAGTATCTGAGTTTACGTATTCTATTAATATTTTAAGTCAAGCGGTCAGTGTTTTATTGCAATTTTGTTGCATTGGTGATTTGGTGTGTATGTTGGGTTTGTGGCCGTTTGCGGCATTTTTCGCGCTTTGAGTAGATTCGATAGATTAATCTTTAGTTTCCTTTGGTTACAAAACATAATAGTTTTATGCTAACATTACTAACATTCACGATTGAAAAATTTGCATAAGCATTATTAATTTTATAACCTAAATATTTTGTCTTTGACATTTTCACTTTTTTTTTTATTTAAAGCTTTGGGTACTGTTCCTGTCATTTTCATAGCATCAATTAGTGTTGCCATGCACTAAAACGATTGCTGGATTGCTAATTAATTGATTGGATTGGATTGTGTTTACAATTAATATAACATTCTGACTTGAAATTTATAATACAGTATGATATGTATGAATGTGAATGTATGAATTTGCTGTTTCTGACTTAGTGTTAGTGACTTTAGTGTTTCTTTTTAGTGAGATTTCTTTAATTTATCATAAATACTTATCAATGTGATTTACAATTTTGTGGTTGTATAATTAAGAAAATCCATTTTACTGTTAATATTACACGTAATATTAAAATATTTAAGAAAAAATTACTTTGTGCTAAGTTTCTTGCGGCGCATTCTTCTTAGCAAACATGGTCTTTCCGAAAGCGCTGGTAGATTAAAAAGACATGTAAAAGAGCCCTTGTCGGCCTACTTACAGAAAATAAATGATTTTGATTTTGAAAATTTCACAGAAAATTATGAAAGTGTGTATGTGGTTGTGGGTGGATAAATGGGCGTTTTCAAGAAAACGTGTCAGCGTTAAGAAAGAAAAAAAAAACAAAATTTAACTTTTCCACTACGCGACTAAAATTAACGTATAAAAATGTACCTATTTATAATTTTGGTGGCGTAGTGGAAACCATTTTTACTTTTTTTTTCCTTAACGCTGGCACGTTTATTTGAAAACGCCCAAATATGATAGGTAGGTCTCTTTTCATTTTTCATATCTAGGTACTTACGGGCGATTCAAAAATATATTTGGCGGGATTTGGATATGGTTTGGTAGCATGGCGTGGCATGACATTTTATTTCGCTTTCTTTCAGAAAATAAATTACTACAATGATGAGTGAGTCTGACGACGGCGACGATAGGGAAGTCGGGGAAACATCAAAGGATACACCCCAAAAAAAAAGCAAAGCGGTTATGCAAATTTCGTGATGAATGGTTAAAAAGCAATTCATGGTTATCCAAGGCTAATTCAGTTTTTTGTGCACGATGCCAGATATGTAATAAAGATTTTTCCATAACTCACGGTGGATTAAGCGACATTAAACATCACGCAAATGGAAACGAACATAAAAAGAAGCAACTATCGACTACCAAATCTAACTTAATGACCACTTTCTTCTCAAAAACTAATTCAGCAGAAACTAATATGATAACTCTTGCTGAATTAACACAAACATTCCATTGTGTTAAACACAATTTATCATATTCATCCACAGACTGCGGTATGAAATTGCTTCCTCAGATATTACCCGATTCAGCTATCGCAAAAAAAATATCTTGTGGCAGGACAAAATCTGAAAGTTTAGTTAAAGAAGTACTCGGTCCTAAAGCTGAAGAAATTGCAGTCACAGCTCTCAAAACTTGTGGTCTTGATGAAAGTTTATTTCAGTATCGCTACGGATACGTCTAATAAAGGAAACCGTAAAATGTATCCTATTTGCATTCAACATTTTTCACGTGAAGACGGGTGTCAAACACGACTACTAGATTTTTTTGAATGTCCATTTGAAACAGCTGATGCTATAAGCGATGCGATTTTAAACATGATCCGATGGCTGCGTTCGGCTGACGTCGTGTCCGGCCGCGCGTCGCCGCGACGTGACGATCACTTTGGTCGCAGGCAACCAGTAGATCCGGAGGGACGCGGTCGGCTTCCGCGGCGTGCTCGGGAGCCGGTGTCATGCCGCGTCAGCCGACTCGGCGCCTTCCGGTTGGGGGACGCCGGTAAGCTGCCGCGGCGTGCTCGAGGTGCTGATGGAATGTGGTGGCAGCCGACTCGCCCGCTCCGCTCAGTAGGAATCGTACTTTGAAGATAACTCTCATATTTCATTCCTCTATTTGTCTTAAATAATGTATTACACTGTATAGTTTGCCCTTATTTCATTAAGCCAAAAATACTTTTTACTTAAAAATTAAAATAATGATCTTAATAGGTTCTATATTATTCTGATAATATTTCAGCTCATTACTCAGATGGCCGAGAAGTGAGTCCTACACTGAAAAATACGGCAGAAATGGTGTCATTCTTCGACGACCTATTTGATTCAACAAATGGAGCGACCCTGAGTCATACCAAAAGCAAAGGGAAAAGCCTTCGCAAAGCAGTGACACAGAACTCCCACCATCACGCTTTTTGGAATGAGGCAATAAAAAAAATTGAAAAGATTAAATTTGTGGGGCAGGAGCGGGAGCAGGTTACTCGTGCGTCTGTGCCTTCATTAAAAAATTGGGCGACAACTCTCAAAAGTTTGCAAAGATTGTGGCAATTTTTCAACACAAAAAATATTAAAATAATGCGCACAAGATATTTCAACTCCGACCCCATTGAAAACTTTTTTGGCCAAGTGCGCGCCTATAATTTCAGGAACAATGATCTAGATTGCCACACCTTCACAAACACTTTTCGATTTCTATTGATTACCCGATTTATAAAGTTTCATTCGGAAACATACAATTGTGAAGGTGATTCGGGTAATCAATTGATCAACATGCAAAATTTATTCAACCAAACAGAGGTCGAAAACGTAACTGAGGTTGAGGTTGTTACTACCAATGCACCAAATGTACAATCTGAATGTCAAAATATTTACGTACAAGCGCGTCGTGAAAGTTTACATGTACACTCACGCGCATACACGGCGGGGTGGTTAGTTCGTAAAATAACTGAAAAAATCAAATGTAACGTATGTAAAAATGATCTCACCACAGAAGAAGGCTCTATCCATAATTGGATCAGCCACAGGGAATACAAAACTGTAAAACAAAACAAACTAACCTACCCGTCGGAAAATGCAGTGAGGTATTTTGGCTATATTGGCCGCCTATAATTCCTTGTACCTTGTAATATTCTGTATACCTTTTTTTCTGTTTTGGTTGTTATATGTGGTGTTCAATAAAGAGTTATTGTATTGTATTGTATATTGTAAAGGAGTCAAATGAATACTTAGAAAAAGAGCCTCACATTAATAATCTGGAGAAAGAAATAAAACGATACGTTCTATCTAAGTATTCGTTTGACTTTCTGAATTGTAATGTTCATGCCACGCTTGTCATGGAATATTTTGTTAATATAACGATTCGATTTACTGTATATAATTGGTGCAATACTATGAATAAAATACTTAAAGGGACAGACGTACTTCGAGTACAGAATAAAGTTTTGCCACAAATGCAACAAAAAGCGTTAAACAAGTACAGCAAGAAATTAAAAATAAAAAGATAAAATAATGAATGTTTGTTTTGTTTCAATTTATTTTAAGAATAAAATGGGTGTATTTCAAGTATTCCTTCCAATTAGTAGAAATACTGGGGATACACCATAAATAAAATAAAAATAATACTTATAGGCTAAGGAGCCTCGTGCAAATCGGCTGTTAACACTGCGCCTTTGCCTGTATATGCCATAGGTAAATTAAAAAAAAAAGAACTGTCATAGTCGTAACTCGACTTTTCCTTATTGGCTAGTTTGACTGTAGGGAAGTGAGTCGTCTGATACGTTAGTATCCCTTAGTAGTCTGTGTTCTCATTCGACATCTGACGTCTGTTCCGAGTGTTCGAATGTTCTTTTTGCTCCGTGGTGATTTCATCCTTGTTGAGTTTTTGTTATTTGTTAGCTTGTTTGTTATTTTTGTTATTTGTCCTGTCACGGTCGCCATATGAAAAAGCAAATTCTCAACGAGATTTTTATTGTCAACAACCGTCGCCAAGCAACTTAAGCCGCTCACACACATTCGCGACAAATTTGTTATTTGTTAGTTTGTGTCTTCTACGGGGGCTTTGCGTGTGCGCACGTAATATGGAACCTCAAGCAGGACCTTCTCGTGAGAAGGAAATTCTTTCTCCGAGAAAGAAACGCTGTAAAACCGCTATGACCGTTAATGAAAAAACAATGGTTATGAACTGCTACAAATATGTATACAATAATTGGCCTGAAGACCAATACCGTACATTAGCGGATTGTGCAAACAAAGTTGTGGAGATATTGGGAGTATCTGAAACGACAGTGAGAAGAGTTGTGAGGGAATATAAACAGAAGAAACAGTTTACTTCTCCCAAGCATTTGGCTGGTTGGAATAATTATCCATATGTAATATTCGGTGTGTATCTATATCAGTCAATAAAGTTTTCTTATTCTTAAGAAAACAGGCCCAAAAATTACAGTTTTGGATAAGATTGATGAGTTCGACTTTGCTGCCATACGACGCATCGTTCATCAATTTTTCCATCGCAATGAGGCTCCAACAATTCAAAAGGTGAGATGATCAATACATATGAGATTCTATAGCTCATAGTTGTAATTTGTTTGGTTCTGTTGTCACAGAAGTAAATCATAATTTAAAATATATTCTCAAACATTTAAATTTCAAGTATGCAAGTCGTAAACGTCGCAGCTGCTTAATTGATCGGGATGACATAAGAAATTGGAGAAAACGATATTTGCTAAAGTAAAGATAAAGCAGTATCGGCAGGAAGGAAGACCAATATATTATCAAGATGAGACCTGGGTTAACGAAAATGAGTTATTATATTTCTTTTTTAGGGTTCCATACCTAAAGGGTGAAACGCACGCTATTACTCCGCTGTCTGTCCGTCGGTCACCAGGCTGTGCCCCATACAACAAATGTGATTTTTTTGCTAGTTTTTATAATGGTACGGAACCATTCATGCTCCGTCCGACTCTCACTTGGCTGGATTTGGATTTTTAATCAGTCAGGTGGTTGCAATGCTGCTTACTAAGTTCAAATATTTTAAATTAGTTGTCAATGTTGTATGTATGTATGTAAACTCTTTACAGTGCAAAATAAGCATAAAAGATACAATCGACAAACACTGAGATACATGCACAAAGGTGGACTTATCCCATTAAGGGATCTCTTCCAGTAAATTGTGACTGCTTTAATGTTTAGGTTTAAGTTAGGGTCATTGCTCTTTTAGCTTTTTAGTACATACTAACAACAGGACAACAGAAACCAGAGTATAGAGAGTAGACATCTACTCTCTATACTCTGGTTTCAGTTGTCCTGTCAATCATTCGAAGGTTAACTGGAAGAGATCCCTTTAAGGGATAAGTTCGCCTTTGTACATCTGTTTGTTTTTTTACCTGTAAAATTAATGTATTTTGGTGTACATTAAAAAGCCTATACATACGTACATACATACATACTTAAATGGATGTTATTTAAAAAAAAAACTATTTACTTTGTCTTAATTATTAATTTTTATTATAATGTTTTAAAAGTCTTAATTGTTGTCATTTCAGGGCATACGCAATCAAAGGTTTGGCAAGATACTCAGATCCAGTCATCGCGACAAGCATTCCTGGAGGGTCTTTCAACAGGGCTACGGGCACCAAGCGGAAAGGGTAGAAGACTCATAATAAGTCATATTGGCAGTGAGGAGGGCTTCTTGGAAGGAGGGCTCCTACTGTTTGAGTCAAAAAAAAATACTGAAGATTATCACCAAGAAATGAACTCGGAACATTTCGAAGAATGGCTTAGTAGTATACTGCCTAAATTAAAAACAAATGCAGTGTTAGTAATAGACAATGCCCCTTACCACTCCCGGAAAATGGAATCAGGGCCTGTCAATAAATGGAAAAAAGCCGAAATTATAGATTGGCTGAAGCAAAAAAACATTGCACATGAAGAGAAATTGACGAAAGAAAAATTGATGGGAATTGTTGCCAAGGTAAAGGCTGCTCATGTAAAATATGCAGTGGAGGAATTGGCAGCTGCACACAATGTAACAATATTAAGATTGCCCCCTTACCACTGCGAACTGAATCCCATAGAGCTGGTATGGGCTCAGGTGAAGGGGCATGTAGCCAGAAATAACAAGACATTTAAAATGGCAGAGGTCAAAGAGTTATTCCATGAAGGTCTCCGGGAGGTGACACCACAAAGGTGGAAGTCTTGTATAGACCATGTCATAAAAGTAGAAGATGAGATGTGCAAACTGGACGGATTAATTACTGGAGTGGTGGATAAATTTGTTATTCATCAACAGAATCAGATTCCGACATTACTGATAGTAATTCGGACATTAGTGATGGAGATGAGGAGTTTGAATAAAGAAAAAAATTATAAAAAATATTTTATTTAAACTTTTCATATTCCTTTCCTGTGATTTAATATGAGGCCTCTTATGTCTTGCACAGAGCATTTGTCTCGTATTATGTATGTATGTGGGTGCTAGACCGTTATCCTGTTTATGTTCCTTAGAATAAAATTGTCTCAATTAACTGAGTTGAAAATAAGTTAGTATTTTTTTTCACAAAATCCATATTTAATAGCAATACAAAGAATCATATTAAAAAAGGTTGGCGAAACCTGAAAAAATTATTTGACAGTGACATAAGTGACATTGACAGATTTGACAGTGACATATCTGTCGTAGATTTTTTGGTCTTGAATTCCAGTTTTTAGTATAGGTAGGTTAGGTTAGTTAGGTAGCTTCTTGTGTCCGAAGGGCAAACCGCCCGGAAATAGGAGGTCAGTTGCTGACCTCCGTCAATTACCAGCTTTAATCGAAAATACTATGTTAATCGAATAATAATAATAACTTAAGATAATAAAATTACTTCCTCGGTAGTTAAGACAGTAGGTATAGAAAAACAGAGAACAGTAAATTTAGGACCGACAACGCACTGGCATCGCGTAAATCGCTGCGGGTGTCTATGGACAGTGGCGATCATTTAACATCAGGTGACCCACTAGTTCGTTTGTCTGGCCTCTCTAACCTAAAAAAAAATAGTTATAAAAAATAATAATATGGGGAAAAATGCCACTGGGAAAATATGGAAACGGAATAATTGCCTCCGAGAAAAAATGATTTTCGGAAATTATGGGAATTATAGGAATGGAAATTATAACTGTTCCTTTCTGTACCAGGTTAGCTGGAAGAGATCCCTTCTTAGGGATCAGTTCGCCTTTGTACTATTTTCTGTGTACCTGTGTATTTTTTTTTGTGCATGTAATGTGTTTTTTTTTCATTGTATGTGGGTGTATAATTTCACTTTAATAATAATAATAATAATATAGCCCTTTCATTCCGAATTAGCTGCAATTTCAGTACATGTTGTCATCTTATTATTATTATTTTTTATAACTTATCGCGTAATTCGGTGTGTCTCATGGCATAGGCCTCCTCCATTTATTGGAGGGTTTGGGCTATAGTTCCCATGCGGGCCCGTTGCGGATTGGGAACTTCACACACACCATTGAATTGCTTCGCAGATGTGTGCAGGTTTCCTCACGATGTTTTCCTTTTCAATTTCAAATGTAATTTAACTAATAAATAATATATAACTTTACTTTAAAAGTTGTTAAATGCAATTAAGTAAAAAAATGTGTTTTTTTTCAGTGGGCGAAGAGCAGGCGAATGTGGCTGCATTTTTAGCCATAATAAATCTTCTGAGACAAATGCCAACGGTCTGCATACCGCGAAAGAAAGTCTGGAAGCTGTCAAGGGAAGAGGTGCGATGCGGGTTTCTAGGACAAGTTTCAACTGCTGCTGACATTCAGAGGTACTGCCTTGATAGAGAGGCTATGGTTACAGCTAAAGGTCTCCCGACGTCGCAAAGACCACAATATCAACATATTTTGGGTGTAAATGCAAATTCTTATTATAAATTTCAAATTTTTGATATAAGATGCCGAACGCGTTTTCAACTACTCAGCGAGCTCGCGATAAGCGATTATTGTATATTCTTTCCTTTTCTGAAATGCCACTTGAACGAGGATATGGTCGCAATAAATTCATTTTTAAAGGAAACGCTTCGTCGGCTACAAAAACATGTGGCATTATTATTTCAGTACAAGGTAATGGTGTATCAGTTGGAATATTAAATGTATTCATTTCAATCGCTCTTCCTAATCTTGACGATGCCAAAATTCCGCCATCACTATTCCTGCCATAGGCCCCTATATCAACAGCTATAAATCTGTATCTATCATCTACGATAGCCATAAGGACGATAGAGAAGTGTTTTTTATAATTAAAAAATAGCGAGCCGCTGCTAGGAGGGGCAATTATGTTTACATGTTTGCCGTCGATGGCACCTATACAGTTTGGAAAATTGCATTTTTTATTGAAACCATCTGCGATTCTTTTCCAGTCTTCGGTAGTAGGTGTGGGCATGAACTTCCCCTTCATTTTATTTATAATCGCATTGCACACATCTTTTAATATCGACCGGATGGTACTTTCGCCTAACCGAAAGCTTGAACTCATAGTCCTAAATGAACAGCCACTAATCAAGTACCTGAAACAACCAATTTTTCTTTATATTTATATTATTTTGTTACAGCGTCAGAATGTAAGAAGATATGGCAAAACTTAAGGGAATATCATAGAAGAGCCATTAAAAAGAAAGCAACTAAAAGTGGTCAGAGTGCTATTACTAATAAAAAATGGCAATATGAAACTGAACTGTCTTTTTTATTACCACATTATAAAGAACGGTCTACAGTGACGTCAGTGGACAACACAGATGATGGTGATGATGAAAATAGCTTATCTGCTGCCGAAATTCTTGCCAATGTGACTAATAATGAAGAATCTCAAGACTCGTCAATTACCTCGGAGCGTCCAGAATCTTCGGTGTCTATGTACGAATCATCTAGATCAGTGTTTCCTGACATCCCAAAAACGACAAAACGAAAGAAATTGCAAGAAACAAGTGCGTCGGCGGTCTTAATGGAATATTTATTAAAAAACAAAAACGATGAAGATGGAAAGCAGAATGACGGAATGGATAATTTTTTTTTAAGTATTTCTAGCACAGTAAAAAAAATATCTACCTATAATCAAGCACTTTTAAAGTCAAGAATTTTTAATTTAGTTTCGGAAGCTGAAATACAAGGACTGCAAAATAATCGAAACTGTTACTATGAAGATTTTTTTGCACCAAGAACTTCTGGCTACACAACTCAAAACCTAAATGTAGGTACTACCGGTAGTAGCACCGCTAGCACCCAACAGCAAAATACAACCCCTATGGAAGAATCGAGGGTTGATGGCTCAGATTTTTTTG
Source organism: Pandemis corylana (assembly GCA_949127965.1). Lineage (NCBI taxonomy): Eukaryota > Metazoa > Arthropoda > Insecta > Lepidoptera > Tortricidae > Pandemis > Pandemis corylana. The sequence goes on from OX421871.1 coordinate 6,971,176, forward strand.
CACCAGGGACTTCTGGCTACACAACTCAAAACCTAAATGCAGGTACCGGTAGTAGCACCGCTAGCACCCAACAGCAAAATACAACCCCTATGGAAGAATCGAGGGTTGATGGCTCTTCTTAACACTCTAGGTTGGCAACGCATCTGCAATCCCTCCGGGGTTGCGGGTGTCTATGGGCAGTGGTGATCACTTACCATCAGGTGACCCACTTGCTCGTTTTCTTCCTATTCATATAAAAAAAAAAAAAAAAAAAAAAAAACGATGGAAAAAGAACGCACATACAGAAACAGCTCCTTCTAACCCTAACATCAAGGTAGGCTTAACAAAGTTTTTTACACTAAGACCCAAACAATGTATCCTCGCAGGCGACTCCGGAACACATATGGTATGTGTTTGTACTTACCATCAAAACGTGAAATTGATGTTGAATGGAGGAGACATTGCTAATCTTACAGCTGGGTCTGCTATGCAACTTTCATCTTATAAGGATTGTCTTCGCCAGATGATGTGTCCCAATCCAACACTGACGTGTCATTTAATGACTACTAAGACACCGCCAAATGAACGCTGTAATTCTTGTCCAGGCTTAAGTGCAATTCGAGAGCATTTAAAAATCAAAAAGGGGCAAAATCATCTTTAAAACAAACCGCCATTTATTTCTGTTCTAAAGATGATATAGAGCGTCAGAGAATTTTTTTGGAACCCCGGTTTGCGTCTACGGTCACCATTTCAGGAACCAAAAAGTTTCACAGCTTCATTCCAACAACCACATGCCTTCTTGTAAAGAGGACCAGTTCTGCCATAGATTCCCATTGTAAAATTGTTAAAATTACAAAATAAACAGATCTTGTGTTGTACCAATGTTGTTATATTATGTTTGAACTATTTTATCACAGTAATTTATACAAGCCATTTTATTTGACGCACACCAACCGATCTAAGCAAGTGCTACATATGACGCCCCTTGCGACGCGGGTGTATATTATTCAACGTATCTTCTAAACTAATAGAGATCCCATTTTAAATTTCTAGTGTACTTTCATTATCATTTAAGCTATATTTTGAAAGAAAAAAAAATTAAAAAAAATTGGTCGAAGTGACTGTAATTCTGGTTTGAAAAGTTTACTTCCGGTTTTGGCCATTAATTTTTTTTTAATTTTTTTTTACTGTCAAAAAGAACAGTATATTTTTAATATGTATCGCTATGTAAAATATTTTATAGTAGATTTGTTATATTCGAAAAATTACTTTCGAAAAATTGTAGTACCAATCAACGACAAATCTTTTGAAACCTATAACTTGGTAAATATACACTATACAAAAAAAATATTTTGCGTACACATTCATACCTACTAGAAGTACAAATGGGCCGAATGTGGTCGATTTTCAGAACCTCACTTTTTTTTCCCTGTCCGCTTCACGTGAAATGTCCCTAAAGTAAAATTGCTTTGCTTTGATTTATCCTTTAACTTGATATATAAATAATAAATACATATAATTTATAAAAAAGTTTCTTATTGCTTACCTTAATGTCACTGCCAGCTTTTCTTCTGGTGATACAGCTTCTCTAAATTGCGTGTTTCTTATAGATATCGTCGTGTAGATGTCGTCCTCAATAATATTAAGTATATAATAAAACAAGTCTCTCGGCATACGGAAATAGATATAGAACGTCTCCGGATATTCCAATATTCCCCTTCTGATTTCCTTTGTCGCAACATATCATGTACCCAATATCTTTTTTTTCTGCTGTTTCGTTCATTTTCATTATCAAGTATAATAGCTATATTCGCCAGTTCACTGAATGTAAATTTCGACATTTCATAAGCAACAAGACTTCTTTGGACAAAATTCAAGCGAAAACTGAGGTTAGACGCATTACCCACTCGTTGGCACCGCGTTGTCCACTCGTTGACAACGCATTGCCCACTAGTGACCATTGGGTGGATCAACTAGTTGACTACTCATCGAGATTGTGAGTTGAGTTGGTGTCAGATTGGCGTGGAGTTGGTCTAATGTGCGAAGACCTTTACTCATTTTGACGGTGAATTCATCTGGCGCTCATACTTATAAATTTAGATGTACCTAATTCTACTGCTCTGGTCACGATCGAATCACACGACCCCAGATCTCATGCTCGCCACATTACACCTTGTTAAGACTTATGTGCACCAAAATTGCAGACCGAGGAAATCATGGCAAGCATGGAAGGCAAGGCCTTTTACTTCCGGTGTAGTGGATAAAATTTCTTCGGGAAAAAGGCACATAGTGCATGCTGGTTCAGAAAAAGGATTTGTATCAAACGCTTTGCTCATATTTAGCACAAAGTCGAAAGCAGCAGATTATCACGATGATATGAACAGTAGGTACAATTTTTTTAAAGTGGTTACGTGAAATGCTAATACCAAATTTGACTGAGCCTAGTGTCATTGTAATCGATAATGCAAGTTATCATCCTACTAATATTATAAATGTGAAAGTTTGTGACTTTGGATGTTTGTTACTCTTTCACGTCAGAACGGCTGGACAGATCTGGATGAAATTTGGAACATAGATAGATTATAGTCTGGAATAACACATAGGCTACTTTTTATTTCGGAAAAATGAACGGTTCCCGAGGGATATATGATGATGATGATGATGATGAATATATTACTACTAAGTGGGTACTATTACTACTATTACGTTGAGGTTTGTGATTGCAGGTAAGAAATCAAATTATTAGTAAAATTCGTAAAATATGTCCTACTAATATTATAAATGTGAAAGTTTGTATGGATGTTTGGATATTTGTTACTCTTTCACGCCAGAACGGCCGGACAGATCTGGATGAAATTTGGAACATAGATAGATTATAGTCTGGAATAACACATGGCTAATTTTTTTCTTTCTTATTCCGGAAAATTGCATAATTCCTCCGGGATAGCGATAAAGATAAAGCTAAAGCTATTTAGGATATATTTAAGGACAGCTTTATAGGTTAGGTTAGGTTTGTTTTATAAAAATCCTGCAATATTTAGTTTCAGAAAAATTAAGGCAGCGGGGCAATGCGTGGGGGGTTGCTTGCATGTTTGCTTGAGCCCTTGCTTTGCATGCTTGATTGCATACTTGCTTTCATGCATGCTTGCATGCTTGCTTGCATGCATGCTTGCGTGCTTACTTGCATGCATGCTTGCGTGCTTGCTTGCACGCTTTCTTGCATGCTTGCTTGCCTGCTTGCATGCCTGCTTGCATGTCTGCTTGCATACTTACATGCTTGCATGCATGCTTGAAAGCTTGCAGGTTTGGTTGCTCGCTTGCTTGATTGCTTCATGTTCAGGTTCATGCATTCTCGCTGAGTGCTTGCTTGCACGCTTCCTTGCATGCTTGCTTGCCTGCTTTCATGCCTGCTTGCATACTTACATGCTTGCATGCTTGCTTGAAAACTTGCAGGTTCGCTTGCTCGCTTGCATGCCTGTTTGCATGCCTGCTTGCATGCCTGCTTGCATACTTACATGCTTGCATGCATGCTTGAAAGCTTGCAGGTTTGGTTGCTCGCTTGCTTGATTGCTTGATGTTCAGGTTCATGCATTCTCGCTGAGTGCTTGCTTGCACGCTTGCTTGCATGCTTGCTTGCATGCTTGCTTGCATGCTTGCTTGCCTGCTTTCATGCCTGCTTGCATGCCTGCTTGCATACTTACATGCTTGCATGCTTGCTTGAAAGCTTGCAGGTTCGCTTGCTCGCTTGCATGCCTGTTTGCATGCCTGCTTGCATACTTACATGCTTGCATGCATGCTTGAAAGCTTGCAGGTTTGGTTGCTCGCTTGCTTGATTGCTTCATGTTCAGGTTCATGCATTCTCGCTGAGTGCTTGCTTGCACGCTTGCTTGCATGCTTGCTTGCATGCTTGCTTGCATGCATGCTTGCTTGCCTGCTTACATGCCTGCTTGCATACTTACATGCTTGCTTGAAAGCTTGCAGGTTCACTTGCTCGCTTGCATGCCTGCTTGCATGCCTGCTTGCATACTTACATGCTTACATGCATGCTTGAAAGCTTGCAGGTTTGGTTGCTCGCTTGCTTGATTGCTTCATGTTCAGGTTCATGCATTCTCGCTGAGTGCTTGCTTGCATGCTTGCTTGCCTGCTGCTTGCATGCCTGCTTGCTTGCCTGCTTGCATACTTACATGCTTGCATGCTTGCTTGAAAGCTTGCAGGTTCGCTTGCTCGATTGCTTGATTGCTTGCTTCTTTGAAATGCTCATGGTTCACGCGTGCGAAGCCGCGGGCAAAAGCTAGTGTTACAATAAAAATAAGCCTCCAACAATACACAGTTGGAAGGCTGATATGATATTCAAAAATGGTTCACTGAAAATAATATTCCATATGATGAATGTTATAAAAATAATAATAAATACCATTGAAGACTTCAATTCTCTTTAGCTTTTCCAAATGACACAATTTAAAAGGCACCCCACGTAAATCCTGTGGAAAATATGATCACCAGCGATCCTCTAGTTCCAAATGTCAGAATAGAAAACGTAAGATTAGGGGACCTAGGAAATGGTGACGCTGTGTCTGTGAGTTAAAGTTTGATTAGATGACTTTTCTCACAAAATGAATCCATGTCGTAAATTAGACTTTTGTCCTTAAGTTGAAACTCAAATTTAAAACGCAACGCAACTACTGAAGACGAACTGAACACTAATCAGAGATTACTAGGAGCAATACAAACCGTTTAAAACAATAAATAATACAGTTTTTTTCACTACTGTTATCACCACTCACTCGACTTTTTATACGTGAGTTATCCGTTTATGTGTAATAATCACTACTGTTATCTTTTATTTTGATAGGCACCCTGAACCAAGGGGCACTTAGTTTTTAAAGGTAACAACTCGCAATGTGTAGCCATGTCAGCGTGTCCTTGCGTGTACTCGGTTTGTAGTTCTAGAAAGTATCGCGATTTTGACGTTGATGTCATACTTAACAGTGGCGACGAATTGTACATGCAGCTGTTACCTAACCTAACTAGGGAAAATCAAACATATTTACTGCCGGAACAATTGCCATCCCGTATTCGCTCCGGGACCTTTTCGGCAGAAATTGAACCAATGGAAGATGGCAACAATTGGATCGCTAATGGTTTATACCTACGCAGTAAACGTTACCGATATCGACAGAAAAAAGATAGATCTGGAAAACATTCTTCACACGCAAGTTTTTACATGGGATCACATCGATGCAACCCATAGTATCATATTTTTACCGGTCAAAGTTACACCGTTTCATTCTGGAGACATCAAAATTCTTTTTACCTATTCAATAGTCACGGGGTAGACAGTAATAATCGTACAGCAGACCAATGTGCGCGGTTATTCAAATGTGATTCGATGAAAAAACTGGTCGACTATCTTTTCGCGAATTCTCGCCTAGCAATACGTAGACAAGATACGGAATACGTCTTGCGTAGAATTCGTGTGAAAACCATCACACCATCTCCCATGTTCACATCATCGTCGCTGTCGCGTTCTGCCACTGATGTGCTATCTCCTACATTCACGGAATCACTCTCACAGTCTGATCTATCTCGGCCACGTTCGCCCATATATGCCGAGATTTGTGCAAAGAATTGTAATGAACGTTTGGTACTCAATTCCGTACCTAAAACTTCTGCAACAACGACTACACGATAGAGTAGAAGATTTTAAACTGTTCGTGTTAAATCCAGTTGTCATCGTCCACAATATGTTTTCGGAATTAACGTTAGATGAAAACGTATCAAATGTCGATACGGCAACTGTTAACAGAGGTAGAGGCTGACCCAAAAATCAAAAACGAGGAACCGAAGCTAATGCTCATTTAGATGCGGTCAAAAATACGCAAAGAAAAATCCTCACGTTAATCATGAAGCGGTTAAAAAATACGTCGAATAACATCCCGAAATTAATCGCGCCGCAGTCGATAAGTATTCAAAAAATAACCCCGAGGTAAACCGCGCCGCAGTCGAAAATTATTCGCAACGGAACCCGAAATAAACCGCGGCGCTGTTGAGAGATATACCACAATTAGTCGTGATGTTGAAGTAGAATTACGGAGGTCAACAAACTTAATTGGGGAATGGAGGGAGGTGGAACTTGCCAATATGCCAATATGCCACTGTTTTCATTAAAAAAGCTGTCTTTGTTGGCTACAGATATTTTCTCGTGTCCGAAATATAACGCGCGTCTTTTTGAGGAAGAGCGGGGTCGTAAACAGTGATGTTGCGGGTCCGGAGCGTACAACGATCAACAATTTTCGCCTTTGTCGGAAGATATCTATTCTGATCCCTCGTTTTTGCGTGCACCGCGAGCGAATAATAATTTGCATTAGTGTAGTAGTGCGTTCTTTCGACCAGGCACAGAGGTATAGTCCGCGCAACAATCGACGTCCAATCTTTTGACGTATTTCAACCGTCCCGCCGGTGAAGAGTTCGACCGCTTAACGTACTGTCAAGTTTACGAACAATATTCAGTTCACCCGTCGTAACCAAAAACGAAAAATATTCAAATCTACGAGACCAGTAACAATAGGTTCGTGACGAAACGACAACGCGGAGAACTTGAAGCGCGTCTATTTTGGGTCGCGCCTAATAGAGGTGAACAATTCTATTTCAGAATTCTATTAAAGTCACACCCGGCTCGAAGTTACGCGGAACTAATCAGTCTTGGTGGTCCTAATTGCAACACTTTTCAGGAAGCTGCTAAAATTGTTGGACTCGCGGACGACGAAGTAGAGTACGAAAGGGCCATGTTGGAAGCTTCAACTTTCTATACAGGACCACGCCTTCGCAGCTTTTTCGTACTTTTAGCTTGTAACGGTGCTCCAGTTGCGCTACTGTGGGACACATATAAAAACCAACTCAGTGAAGATTTTCTTCACAGAAACCCGGGAAACGCTGATATGGCATATAATTTAACGTTGATGGAAGTTAATAGAATCCTCCGAAAACACGGAAGTTCGCTTACAGAACACGGTTTGCCGCAAGTGCACGATCTTACTACAGAGTTGAGCCGCGAACGCGTTGAATACAGTACGAACCGTCTCGAAGCCTACGTCGACGAGTGGCTACCGCGTTTATCGTCTGACCAACGCATTGTCTACGATTATGTCAATAGGCTATGCGTTGATGATTCTTTTAGCGATGCAGCAAATTCCGCGATATTCATCGATGGTCTCGCGTGCACCGGCAAAACCCAATTACTCAACGTCGTTACAGCGCACGTGCGTGGTGTTTTGAAGGGCGTAGTGCTATGTACAGCGAGTTCTGCTATCGCCGCTCAGAACTACGAAGGGGGAACTACTGCGCATAGTTGTTTAGATACCCGATAGACATTGTCGACGACCTCGGTTATTAGAACATAACGAACTTATCACAGAGAGCTGAATTAATTTCAAACGCGAAAGTTATAATTTATGACGAAGCGCCAATGGCTCATAAATATTTGATCCATTTACTAGATCGTTCGTAGCGTGATTTAATACGATGTGCTTACAGATTTTGGTGGGAAAATTATAATTTTTGCTGGCGATTTCGGCCAAATTCCGCCGGTTGTTTCAAACGCGAAAAGCAATTCCGACATATTGAATTGTTCGGTAAAGTCGTTTCCCTTGTGGCAAAGACTTAAATTATTTTCTTTGATAACATCTCAAAGATGCAGAACAGATTCGGAATTTGCAAGCTTTTTATTAAAATTAGGTTCTAACTACTTAACTTCTGTCACTGACGGTAACAAAATCTAATTGATTTAAGTTTAATTGACCACGTAACGGATGTAAATGATGTTATTGATTTCGTATTCCCATCAGAAACCATCAATAGGCCCGACGAAAGCGCGCGTAGAGCGATTCTCTGTACTCGTAATGATGCAGGGAATGAGATAAATAATGCCATCTCAGACCGGTTTACGGGAGACGTGCTACGATTCTATTCCTGCGACAAAATGGACAGTGATAATATCGACCAAGTGTTTTACGGCATTGATGCATTAAATCGGATTGAAATCACGGGTGTTCCACATCACGAGTTAAAGTTGAAAGTAGAATGTGTCTGTATGATTATGCGTAACCTTAGTTTTGAGGATGGGTTGGGGAACGGGACCAAAGTTATACTCGTTAGGTGTTTGACACGGCTAATAACGGTACGGAAACCCGAATCATCAGAAGAGTTTTTGTCTTTTCAAACAGCAGATTGACCCGCGAAACCCGTTCGAATTGTGTCGCCGTCAATACCCGTTGCGTTTAAGTTACGCGATGACCATTCACAAAAGTCAGGGGCAAACTATCGGTCGCGTCGGAGTAGATTTGAGGTCAGACATTTTCAGTCACGGGCAGTTGTACGTTGCGTTTTAGCACTTCCTGTTAAATTGAATTGTTCGTCTCTATATAACGGTTGCCATATTAGATTATTCCAAAAAATCATGTTGACATGGCTATTCATGCGAGTTTTCATATATATATATATATTTGTAGTATCACAGAGAGCTGAATTCATTTCAAACGCGAAAGTTATAATTTATGACGAAGCGCCAATGGCTCATAAATATTTGATCTTTTGATTTGATTTACTAGATCGTTGGAAGTGTGATTTAATACGATGAGCTAAAGATTTTGGTGCGAAAATTATATGAAATCTTTTAGCACTTCCTGTTAAGGGAACATACCCAAACTACGTGACCGATTTAGGGGGGGGAGGGGGGTCTTCAAAGTACCACTCATGGTCACCGGGGGGAGGGGGGGGGGTTTGGTTTCTTGTCACGTAGTCAATAATTTTTTTTTAAGAACGCCACGTTATCCACCAATAACCATCGCCCCCATTATCCATAACGTTTCCCAGTGGATTGATAGTGGTAACGTCTTCATTGAAGATATTTGATTTAATAAATAGTTTCTTGTTTTTGCTGTATTCTGATTTTATTTCTTTCCCCGCAAATGTGATGAAAATCATTATATGAAGAGAAACGGGATGGCAGACTCGAGCCAATGAACTTAACAAAATTACATTTGTAAGTACTCGATCGTAATTCTTTTTTAACGGCCCGTACATATACATTGTGCAATGTACTATTTTTTCTTGATATATTTTTTACTAAACACAATTACAACCGTATGCAATTATAGGTACGCATTCTCAAAGTACGCACTTTTAGGGGCCGTATAAGAAAATACAAACAAAAGCCATTATTTTGTAACTTTACGCAAAAAATATTGATAAAATATACTACGTGAAAACTAGGGGGGGGGGGGGGAGGGGGTCTGGGCATATACTACGCTTGGTCACCGAGGGGGGGGGAGGGGGTCAAAAAACACGAAAAAAAGGGTCACGTAGTTTGGGTATGTTCCCTAAATTGAATTGTTCGTCTCTATATATCGGACGGCAATTATAATCATGTTTTATTATATTAGATTATTCCAAAAAATCATGTTGACATGGCTATTCATGCGAGTTTTCATTTTTTTTTTTTTTTGTAGTACACACAAGACACTTTTTAGCACTTCCTGTTAAATTGAATTGTTCGTCTCTATATATCGGATGGCAATTATAATCATGTTTTATTATATTAGATTATTCCAAAAAATCATGTTGACATGGCTATTCATGCGAGTTTTCTTTTTTTTTTTGTAGTACACACAAGACACTTTTTCATACACTACACTAACACGATAGGATTTTAATTCTCATTCTATTGTCATATAGATATTGTGTTTTCGGCTGTGACTTTTTGGGTTAGTATTTTCTTTTATACAACTTTGTAACACTTTAGGGATAGCTAAAGCCCTAGTTACAACTAAATCTTAACCTAGTTTAATACTGTACCTGGGAAACTAAACTACTAGATCCTTAGATTGTAACGTCATACAGTGCAGCTAGCATTCAGTTCATAAAGCATTCTTATGGACAATCATCTTTCCTTTCGATTTCGACACTGATACTGTAACGAAAGTATTTAATTACACTGCTAAACATAAGTTTAGAATAACAAAATAAATAACCTTCATGTTGTTCGATTCATCTTGTCAGTTTTGTTTTTTTTCTCGGCGAGTCAATGCATACGTTTCGTTGCACGCGCCCAGGCTACAGAGAGGGATTTCCTTTTTGCCAACATTTGTTATTTATTGGGAATACCAATAGGATTTTCTTTAAAATGACTTTTAACGCCTTTGAAAAGGTTTATGTTTCAGTATTTCTAAATTCGTGTAAAGTTTTAACTCTCAAACTTAGAATAAAGTCGGTCTTGGTCGTTTCCTTGCTTGAAATGGAACGTGTTCTATGTTGCCTGTTCGGATACGTGTGGGAGGGAATTCGGCGTTGTCGTAGTCTATCAATCGCACCTTTTCCTAATCTTTTTGAAAGAATTTCATTTTCAAAAGTGAAGTTAAGGTGACATTCGTACCCTTTGCTTTCAGAGGAAGGTATTTCAGGGGGAATTTGAAGTTTTCTCTTTTGTTTTTTTTGAGATTGTCTTGATTATATTTCTTTCACTCTCACTCGGCCTAGTATCCGAACTCGGTCCATGACGATTGATTTTTCGATCGACTTCCCTTTGTGTGTCGTGAGCCACCGTGTTAGCGTTCGCCATGTGAACACAGCGTAAATAATTTCTAGGTAAGACCAAATTCCTTATTCTTCTCGCCGTTTGAGAGAGTGTTTCGTGTTTTTATACAGTGCCCTTTCTTTGTTTTAGGCTGATGCCCACCTTAAAGTAATTTAATTTCCTCATTCCATCAATGGCGTCCCCATAGTGGTTCGGCGTACTCCATATTTTTTCCAATGCATACTTGTTAACCGGTAAGAACTTTTACCAATCTTTTGGCTGTTTTTATTGTCTCGATACAGTTATTCTGATATATGTTTCTTTTTCCCCAGCTTATCCACTTAAACCAGCAATTTTATAATATCTAGACTGGATGAACCATAATAACCAATAAGAACCCACGCGGCCCGTGGTAAGTGTTTGTTTCTCCTCTTTTAAATGCCCTTTGAGGTCAAACTGAATTAACGCTTAAATTCCAAATCACTAAAGCTGTGAATTATTGTTCACAGGGTTTTTAGTTTAGGTTAGAAAATTTCACAATCCGAGACCACGACTGAATGTTCTTCATGGAACTAAGGCTGTTCGAGTGAACAACCTCGACGTAACGTCGGTCCTCCCCAGAGTGTGGGACAGCTCGCAGTCTCAGGGTCTCCGTGACAGCTGAGGTCCCGACGGTCGTTCGGGCGTGCTAGTTCAACTCGACCAGCTTTAGTAACCAATTCGGATTGTTTCCTGGTAATGTAAACTTTCATCACTTTATGTATCAGTGCAGTGATCAAACACGGACTGGTGTTGTGAACTCGTTACATAGTGAAAAACTTAAAATTAGTATATGAGAAGAAGAGAGTACTTCTAAGGTTAAAAGGTGAACCACTGTATTAACCTGCCCTTATCCGTGTAAGATGAAATAAATTAAGATGTTTTCTTTAATTTGAGTTTAATTTCAAATACATCATTTGTTTGACGGTGTGGTATCTATGGCGCCTAAGATCAAATAAATTTTTAGGTATACATACTGCTCCAGGACGGCGAAAACTCATGGCCCTGTGACCTTTAAACAGTCTCATAGCTTATTCTTTTTTTTTACTATTTTTTCTCACCTCCCTCAAAACGTTACAACTTTTGTAAATAGTTTATAGATAATCGCTCAACTAAAGCAAATGAGCCCGGTAATGGCTGACTGTTGAAATTTCCGTATTTACATCCCCTAAACAAAAGAACGGATCAGAAAAACTTGTAGCAGCTGAAATTTCAAAGCATCAAACAAATCCTACACCATCCAAATCTTCCACAGAAAAAAAGACTGACGACTTATATTTTTAACGGGATATTTTTAACGGTTTTATAAATCAAAATGAATCCAGCGGTACACCACTTTCTAAAGCAATTAAAGAGGTAGACATGTGCCTAGCGGACGACATACTGCTTCGTAAAAATGCCAGCGGCGAATGGAACAGTCCCTTTGTGTGGTGGAAAAATCACCGCCACGTCTATCCAAATTTATTTAAATTATTTATTCGGAACTGCAACATTGTCGCAACATCCGTTCCTTGCGAACGCATGTTTTCAAAGTCCGGATTATTAATAAATAGTAGAAGAACCAGATTAACCACACGAAAAGTGGAAAAAATAATGTTCCTCAATGTCAATTTGAGTGAACAAAGATTTCAAAATTATTATTAAACTTACAAAAAAATTAAAAACCCAAAAAAAAAAACATAAAATATGAAAATTTAAAAAATAAAAAAAATTTAAATATCTACTTGTAAATATTAAATTAAAAATCCAAAAAAAAAAATCTTAAAATATAAAAATTAAAAAAAAAAATGTAAATATTAAACTCATAATTTGATTAATGTACAATAATTTTACATAGTTGATTATTAATGAAAATGTACATAAAATGAAATTAACTTTTAAATACGCCAAGTTTATTACATACTAATTTAAGTATAATTATAATTATGCAAATAAGCTTGCCAGTCTTAAGCCTGGACAAAGTACGAAGGGAAATTAATTTCAACAATATGTCATTTCATTCTCAATAATCTCGTTTACCAAACGACGACGTATGTACACACCGCTGCAGAGAAATCTGACCCCCCTGACTGAGCTGGTAAGAATTAACTTTTTACATTAAGTTTTCATCGTATTAAGCTGAAATTTTGTATGCCTGTAGAATTAATAAAAATCTATGATTGAGCTAAATTTCAAGTAAATATGTCCAAAACTTTATGAAAAAAGTTAATTCTTACCAGCTGGGGTAGGGTAGCCTACCTAATTAATGGCTTTGCTGACTGTACCTATTCACATCGTCAAATTGGTAAACGAGATATTCGTTCGTTCACGTTCACTAATCGTTTATGTGATGAAGTAGTCTTTTCGACGACGACGAAAACTAGTCGAAAATTAGACTGTTTTTTAAACTAGTTTATCGTCGACGGTAAACGGTCTCGTTCCGTCGACTGTAAAATCGTCGACGACCCACCACTAATCCCCTTCATTCCCTTTAGAGTTAGACCGAAATTAGTGTCAAGTAGCTATGATATTGTTTAAATTGCGAACTTGTATTAATTCAAAAGGAGGCTACATGCGCACTGAGTAATTTCTGAACATAAAATACTAGTTGGGTAGAGAGAGGCCCGTCATTAGCCTTTCCAGTTTGTTTAATCATTAATTATCTTTTAAACAGTATGAGCTAGGATACTAGTGTCTTAGAGAAATTAACTTTATTTGACCGGAAAAAGCTTCCCTTAAAGTAAACGGAAATCAGAAAAAAAAACACTGTGTATATAACATTTATTTCATTGTTTCAGTCACATTTTGTGTTCCAGTACACAGATTCCCTCACCCAATAAAAAAAACCTGACGTGTTTGGGTGTCAGTGGTCGGAGACAAACTTAAAGAAACTGACCATATGAAAATATACAAGTCTAAAAGACTGTGTGATCATCATTTTGCTGCCGCTGACAAGCTGTCCGCAGATCGAATAAAGCCAACAGCTATCCCATCAGTGAACTTACATCGTAAGTAAAATTTAATCTTAGCATCTTTATATTGCAAAGCAACAACAGTGGTTAATGGTTAAGTATTGCTTATTATCCCAAATGATTATTACTATGTCTGTCCATACTAATTGATGCTAAAGAAGTAGGGTTTCTGACTTGTAAGTTTGTCCATATGTTGGAGTAATCTCCGAGACTACTCATCAGATTGTAAATTTTTTCACTACCTTATGAAATGGACCTTCTGAAGTCACATGGGCTATATTTAATCCGAGGCTCTGCCCTGGTTTTCATCGAACATCAATCAACCAATTTATGACTACTCATCCGATTTCAGTAAATCTTTTAAATAATGTACAATTAACCTTCTGGAGTGACATAGGCTTTTTATGTCATCCTGCGGCTTTGCCCGTTTTTTTTCCCGCGGACGAAGCCGCGTGGGTAGCTAGTGATAGTATAAAGAGGTGAATTTAGTCAGTTTGCGACTTTGTAGTTTTGCTAATTTGTCTGTAAGGGGTTAATTCTGAAACGAACTACTGTTCTGATTTCAAAGTTTTTAAAAGCAAGCAGCTTGCGATATTTCTTAGATTACAAACAATCTCAATTAAGTATGCTGATGATAGTATTGCAATTTGTGTTCCAGGTATACAGCAGGGATGTACTACTTTTATACAAGCAGACCATTGCTATACACGTCCCCTACGACAAAGTTTCCAATCTGTACCAATTATGGACATAACAAATTTACCGGGGCCATCAAGACGGGTTGACTCACCAGAAATTCCATTGCCATCTGGATCCACGGAAACAACTTGTCTGACTGCACGTGATAAGTCCCAATTTCGAACATCACATCACACACGAAGTTTGATGCAGGTGAGAAAACAATATTTTCTTCAGTTTCAGTGATTTGATTATTACTAACCTACATAAAATGAGAAGTTATGTGTGGTGGGCCGGCGTCGATGAAGCGGTGGAGCAGGTATACCGCGAGAGAGAGGGCGTGGTTACTCCAGGATGTTTTCCTATACTGTGGAGCGTACCGTGTATACGAACTGACCACAGAAACTGGCTTCGCCTGGATATGAACCCATGACCTCAAGGTCGCTAGTTGGTATACCAACTACAGAACAGTCAAACCAAGGACCCTGTCAAAAGAAAACTTACAGAATACATGTCAAAGAATATACTCCGCAGTCCACCACCTCCACTCTTACAGTTAGGTATACTTTTTTTTTTTCCAGATAAAACTTTCGAGTACCTTACAAATAAAACCAAAACAAGGTATACGAAGAAAGAAAAACTTCATAAAAATGAAATAAGATTGCGACAAAAAAAATTAAGTCCTATAAGATACGTCTGCAAACAATTCAGAAGACTTCAATACTGAGAAATTTTGAAAAAATTACTGAAAATATGTCGGAGTCAGCAAAATTGTTCACGCGGATGCAATTTATGGAAGTGCAAAAATAGTTTCAACTTATTTGGACCTTGCTGAACTCGACGCATGTAATGCTGAAGGTATTGTTTCTGCCATAAAACGGACGCTTAAACATTTCGACTTGCGAATTGAAAACTTAATGGGTATTAGTACAGATAATGCTTCGGTGATGGTTGACGTAAATAATGGAGTTTTTGCCCGATTGAAACAAGAAATACCGCACTTAGTTTTGGTACGTTGTTTATGCCACTCTTTACAACTGGCTGTTTCAGCAGCAGCAAAGGAATTTCTTCCGCGAAATCTTGAATTTTTAATTAGAGAGACATATGATTGGTTTGCTCGCTCTTCTTCCAGACAAGTTAGCTATAAAGAGCTGTACAAAACCATCAACGATGGACAGAAACCTCTTAAAATTGTTCAAGCCTGTCAGACTAGATGGTTATCCATAGTCTGCTGTGTCGAGAATTTATACGCAATGGCTGGAGCTTAAAACTCATTTTTCGATTGCTAAGTTGCACGAAAGGTGCCACACGTCAGAGCTTTTGCACTCTATGTACGCGAATGATATAAACTATTGCATATATATCATTTATTTATCCAATTTTGATTGATTTAAACAGAGTCAAATACGGACCACACCTTATTGTGCGGTGAATTAACAAACTTGATTGATACGCTTGTCACCAAAGTAACGTTACCTACACATTAAATAGATATCTTTACTCAAAATATTCCCGACTATTTGGACCAAAGATGCTACCTGGGATTCAGATTCAAGAAATGAAGGAGAAAGGTTTTCCACGGGAAGAGGAAGAAGTATTGCGGAATAGGTGCATACAATTTATAGTTTGTCTGATTGACAAAATAAAAAACAGATTGCCGGAAAATATTACTGTCATGAAACAAATATCCCGTATAAGTGTCGAAAAAGCCCTGCATCACAACAAAGAAAATCTGGTTGATATAATGGCTCGGTTCGTAACAAGTACAGAATTAATTGCGAAAGTTGACGATCAATGGCGGCAAATTCATTTACTGGGATGGAAGAATATTAAATTTATCGACCAACAAGGAACATTAACGTCGGTAACGAGCCTGAAAAATTGGGTAACAACGTTAAAAAGTTACCAAAGGCTGTGGCAAGTATTGAGCAAAAAAAATATAAAAATTGAACTGTTGAAAACTTTTTTGGCAGAGTACGTTCCTATAATGCGAGGAATAACGACCCGACCTGCCATGCCTTTGGTTGTACGTTAAAATCGTTATTAATCACAAATTTAATTAAATTCCACGATAGTACATATAATTGCGAAGACGACTGCACAAAGCAAGTCATTAAAATAAAATCATTATTTGACCAGAGTACTGAAAATATCAATGTAACGGACGAGCACACACCGACACCCTCTGTTGATGCTGCGCCTCCCACATGTTCGAGCCTCAACGAACGTGACGGAGGCGCAGAACAAATACGGATCCAAGCTGCTCGGGAGCGTCCTGATGTGCACTCACGGGCATACACAGCGGGGTGGGTCACTAGAAAGGTACTGAGAACGTTCAACTGCGAAGAATGCTAAAAAGATTTTACTACCTCGGAAATAATGAACGTTCATGAATGGATAACGAAAAGAGAATATAATACGTTGAAGAAAAATAAATTGAATTGATATTGTAAAGGAGTATATCTAAGATCTGCCGTGCCGAGAGATGCGTGACTAGGGGCGTGCCTAGTCTTAAGCGTGCCAATTCGCCTTGGGGACCAGGCAATCCCCTGATAGTGGCTTGCCTTATCCTGGTATGCGGGGCTCTGCCAGGACCGACCTTTTTCCCTTGCTACTCGTGGGAACGACATGACGCAATTTCAGTTAATTCGAAATGATGATCAGTACCACTACCATGAGTTGCTATCGAAAACATACATTACGTTACTACACTCGCTAGCGCCTAAACGCGGTTCGAGTAGATTACAAACCAACTGGTACCATGAGTCATCTACTCGTTTACTATACTCGCTAACGTTAGCTCGATTCATCGTGTAGTTAACGTTACGATAGCGAATGACGCGCCTAACTTCACAGCAAAGAAAGCTATCTCTTTTTGACTATACTGAAACGAAAGAGTAGGACGATATTGGGCAAAAAGTTAAGTATCCAAGGTTTTGTTTTAAAAAATCAAACATAATCCTGCTAACTTAAAGCGTCATAGAACAGTATTATTGTGTAAAGTGTCAGTGGACTCTTGTATTTGTGTTGGTTACTTTGTCAATGTGACAGTTCTTCACAAGTTTATTTTGGGTGTATTGACTGATCCGTCCGTTGCCGGTTTGTTATTGTATTTGTTTCTGCTGATTATTTTCCATAAAAATGCGTACCAGTACTTCGCAGTTTCAACTACTAGTCGAATACATGCAAAAGTAAGTATCTACTTTAAATATACATTTGAATTATTTACTTTAATTTGAGTTATCAGTGTCGCTAGTTGTTGCGATGAAATGATTTTGTTTCAAGTGGTTAGCAAAGTATTTTAAGTGCCCCTTGTGTTAACAGGCATGGTGACCTTAGCAAGCCAAATGATGGGCCACATGGAAAGGCGACTAATTTACGCCTGTGGGCCGATCTCACAAAACTTTTAAACGCTGATGCTACAGGTGACACTAAAAGTACAGAGAAGTGGAGAAAGGTATGTAGTTATCCTATTTGCCTTTTATTTTATAGAGTTTTTCATTTTCATTTTTTATTTACCTATTCATTTATATAATCATAACTTTTTATTTGCATAGTATACTTGGTTCACTTTTCTTCAGTGCTTTTATATATGTGTGTGTGTGTGTGTGTGTTGGGTGTGAAGGTATGGAGTGACTTAAAAAACAATACCAAGAAAAAGGCTGCACGGATATACAAGTCTGGAAGAGGAACTGGTGGTGGTCCTGCTTGTCCCTTAAAATTAAGTGACCTAGAAGAGAGAGTGCTGGCTATTATAGGGACACGGGCAGCTACAGGCATTATAGAAATTCCAGAGGTTGGCCTGCAGGTAGGGTAATGGGTACTTCATGCTTAATAACAATTTCTTATGTGTACTTACTTTTACATGTCTCTATCTGGTGCTGGTAATACATAATAATTAATAAGTCGTTCAATTAATATTTGTTTCCATAGAGTAATAAACAGTAAGAACTGCCATATTTTATCCTCTACACAGAGAATGCTGTCCTATGAGAAATTTTTATTTATTTAATTTTAGTCTATGGCTCTGGCCACAGGTATGCCTAAATAAAATATTTTACAGGAAGAAGTGACTGAGCTGACACTGCCAACTCTTGACCAACCCACTGATGACAGCCCATCTATTTTTGTCCTTCATGAACGATTTGGTCAAGAAACTTGTTCCAGTGAGTTTCCATATCATACTGTGAAAATAAGATCATTAGAATTAATTTAATGCGTGTCCTGGGAAAAATTCTAACTACATACATGGTTAATAGTCACCATATCATAGCAGGTATTGATTCTGCCTAGAAAGCTGATTGTCCCAGCTTGTTGTCCTGGGAAGGGTAGCAGGACAAAAATTAATCTGTATGTATGTATTATTACATTAATGCCCAGTATGGTCAGTATCAATGACCTCCAGATAAATCTTTCTTTGGCTGTAATTTTGTTATTAAATATTGATTTTATTGTTTCTATTTCAGATGTGGAAGATTGGAATCGGCCAGGGACATCATTCCAACCCCCAGTTGTACCACCCTTACCTGTGGACAGGAGTAGGAATCCAGAATTTGCAGGCAGAGAGGAGCCTGAAATAATTTACAGCCCAGGTACAGGTATGTACAGATACAGATATTTTGCGGGTGGTAGGACCTTGGGCAAGGTCCGTCCGGATCACTATCACCAAGCAGCAGTGCTTGCACTGTTGTGTTCCGGTGTGGAGAGTAAGACAGTCGGGGAAATTACAGGCACTTAAGATGCATTTCATCTTAGCCCTCTAGGATGGTAACGCACCTGCAATCCCTCTGGTGATGCGGGTGTCCCTGGGCAGTAGTGATTACTTACGATCTGGTGCCCACTTGCTTGTTTACCTTCCTTTTTGTATAAAAAAAAAGATATATTTACTAATTCATCATGTGTTCCATTGACCTCTTTGGGTAATACAGTTGTATACTACAATACAATACATTATACTATAATGCGCACCAAAATAAGTACAATGAAATCACTTAACTATAATACCTAATTTTAAAATGGTAGACAACAGGCGGTCTTACCCCTAACATTGAATCAAACCATTGATATATAAGGGTAGAGTAGGTAGTAAATAGGTAGGGAAATTTTGAATAATCTTTACTTTATATCCCCCAGACAGGAGTGAAGGGGACATGACGCAGGCGGAGGAGCCAACGACTCGGGCCGCGCGCATAGCCGCTGGAGGCAGGCGGCATGCGCCGCAGAGTCCTACGCCCTTACCGCCCACGCCGCGGCGGCGGCGAACACGTCCCATACTCTCCTCTCCTGCTCACAGAAGGACTCGTACCCAGACACAGTCCGATTTGGCAAGGCAAGCCTTTGTCAGGTCGGACAGTCAATGGCGAAATTTCCAAATAGAAGCAGAGCGGGAGAGGAATAGGTTAAGAGAATTAGAGATAAGGATGCAAGAAAGGTGGTTAGATTTATTTAGTCAATTTTTAACATTAGGAAATAGAATTGTAGATACTTTTGAAAATAGGGAAAAATAATAAAAATGTTATAAATTGTTTTTATTTTTTTATTTTTTGTTTTATCTTTGTACAAATGATATTCAGCATTTGCAAACATTTCATACCTAAATTCTTAAAACTATTATTTATAAGTAGGAATACTACTATGTCCGTGTTGATGCAAGTCTTCTAGCTAACTGATCCCGTAGCGCTCGTCCCATTAATAAATCGCTAGCGCCTCCATCTTCCAACACCAATTCCTCTCGACGAAATTCTGAAAAGAATGAGCTTTTCTATAGTTATTTATTTATTTTATATACTAGTAAATAATAAGCACAAGACCGGTCTGAGTGGAGAGCCTTGGGGGAGGCCTATGTCCAGCAGTGGACGTCTTTCAGCTGACATGATGACTAGTAAATAATAATACAAAAAAGTAATTTTGCATTTGTAGGTAATTATGTTTTCCTAAACTAGGTTTGATTTCACAAATTCTTTCACCAGTATATTAATATATGTATATATGTATAAAAATAGGTAGGTATTGTTTTCTTATAATCATAAATACCTTGGTCTTCTTGTTCACATGTCTCTTCGGGATCCGGAACATTGTACTTTAAGGCAATGTTGTGTAGCACAGAACATGCTACAATAATATGTGAACACTTTTCTGGCCTGTAATGCAAAGTCCTATCTCGGTGTATGCAGCGCCAACGGTTCTACAATCGTCCAAATGTGTTTCCAATGACAACCCTCGCAGAAGTGTGGGCTGCATTGAAAATTGCTTCAATAGAGTTCGGAGTTGGGTTTAAATATGGTGTCATCAGCCATGGCCGTTGTGGGTAACCAGAATCACCTGTTAAATACCGCCGTACTTGAGACAGAGTGCTCAGAATAGTGCCGGATGCTGAGAACGTTGAAATCGACATTCTTCGTAAACACATTCAATACATGACCAAAAAGCTGGCAGAATATTGGAAAAAACAAATAGAACATGGCATTTACTAATCAGTACACACCTAGAATGGTTGAGCGTCATTGAAACTATAGACATCGCGAAGAATGTGGCCGAACCGACAAGTGCAAAACGATTGTCTGGTCAAGACCATTATACATTCAGTATCCGTTGACCAAAGAAAAACTTTGAAGATTGCAGTAAGCGACACAGCAAAGAAGAATAGCGAACCTCTCAAAAATTGATAATTCTGCCATTAGTACTATCATAAATACTTCATCGACATCGTGTGAACAAAGTGATATTAATAAATGTGAGGTAAACCCAGATGAGATTTTGTCTTTAATATAACAGAAGCCAAATTAACAAAACACCAATACCTTTTAATTAAAGAGTTTATTAACAACAAAACATCTCCACTTTTGCCTTCGTATCAAAAGGTTTTAAATGCGAAAAAGCAGTGTTACCCTAAAAACCTGAAAATTAAAAGTTCTGCAGAAGTAGAGTTACAAAGTTTATTGGACCACACAGATTTTTAATCGTTTAAATTTAGCATTTTAGCATAAGAGTTTTTTTTATTTAAGAGTTTGCAAAGAATTAATTAATTCATTTAATAAAATTTTCATCGTCTAACATGAGAGTAACAAAACAGCCTGTTTAAAAATAGTTTCTCTTAAAGTGCATTTAAATATTAATTAACTAATAAAAAATGACATTTTGTTTTATTTTTCAACTCAAAATTTATTTAATAATACAAAATACTACGTCTCAAAACCGCATACACAAGTGTTAGTAAAATTGTAAAATAACTGATTCCTTATTTTTTTTAATTTTCCCTATATTATTTAAAATAAAACTTTTATTTTTAACAAGTTACAATAGATTTTATAGTAAAGAATCGAAACATAAAAGTATTTTATAATTTTTCTTAGTATTACAAATGATATCGACTTTTGACACTTGCTCCATACAAGCTGGACCACAGTGCATTCGTCACGATTTGTCGGCATCTATAAAAAACGATATTTTTTATTATTATTGATCATATTAATGAACACACAATTTTGCTTGCAGGTGGAGGAATTGGGGGATACGAACGATAATAATGCCAACACTCCCACTCTATCACTTGAGCCTCCCAATAAAAAGCAAAAACCAGATCCCAAATTACAAATGCTAAAAGAGGCTTTTGGCATCTTGAAAAATACGGCAAATAAACCACAACAGGATTTAGAACTAAAGTCTTTCTTCGATTTCATACAAGAAAAAATGAAAAACTACTCAAGAGACACAAAAAACGCAATTCAACACGAAATATTTCAGATCATTATGCGTGCTGATCAAGGTTATTTCAATTCTATGCAAAATTATGGTTACACTACACAAAACCAACAATCTCCACGCCATTCAAATTCTTCCATTGCTAACACAAAGGAAACTCCTTATGTGGACTTAAACACAGCAGGCCCTTCAGACTTAAACACAGCAGGCTCTTCTTCTTCTTCTCAAAACACGCCATACTCCCCACAGAGCAACAGTAGCCAGTATTCGTCAGACATGAACTTCGAAGACTATGTTTAATTAATTTCATTAAATAATTATTAATTACCTTGATTTGTTCCTATGTATAACTAATTTCATTAAATAATTACCTTGATTTGTTCTTTCAATGCTCCTATTAACGCATGACACACTTCCGGTATAATCGAGCTTATGGCTTGTTTGGAAATACGAAACAGATATTGCAAACTTGTAAAAGAATCACCAGTAGCTAAGTATCTCAGCGTCACAGCTAACCTGTCTTGAACCGACTCAGCTCTTCTAAATGTAGTGTTTCTTCGTTCTATTTTGGGACCGATTAAATTCATTACATATTCAAAATCAGTTGCACTCATTCTCGTGAAATTTTTGTAATGACCACTAATTTCTTGATTTTTCAACATGTTAACTAGATCACTTCTTTCCCGATACATTTCATGAATCCACCATCTTCGGGGCCGTTTATGATCATCGTGTAAGGCATCTATAAGTATGTATGCTGCACAAGCGAGAGACACTTCGTCCGACATCGTGGAGTTCCAAACCAACACTGCGAGATCCGGCTTGTCAGTGGCCTTCTCGTACACACTAGAACCTCGTTACTGTATCTGTTTGGTTACAGTTACAGCTCGCAAAATGAGTACGCTCGGTGAAAGCGTTCCGGCGACGTCGTGAGCCTGATCTGTAGCCCGCGTACACACTATAACCTCGTACTGTATCAGTTTGGTTACAGTTACAGCTCGCAAAATGAGGACGCTCGGTGAAAGCGTTCCGGCGACGTCGTGAGCGTGAACTGTAGACCGCGTACACACTAGAACTTAATTACTGTGTCACGCATGTTCGGTTACGGCTCGCTAATGAGTACCCGGCTATAGATTACTACAGTCGAAAACGTATTGCTCGATAGCGTATGTCAAAAATGTGACTCATGGTACCGATTTCTATAGGCAAAAGTTACAACAAACGTACTCGCTAGCGAGCTAGGTAAAATACCTATCGAAAAGTAATCGCTAGCGTTGAACTCATACTGCCGATATTTAGTTCTATGAGTGACCGCCGACGGCGCTGTACTTTTCTCCATACAAATAATTTACGCAGTCGCTAGCGAGATCGTCACTGTAAACTCATGGCAATGCTACAGCACCAACCACAAACACACAAAAGGGAAGAAGCTGCGCACCGCCGTGGCGCACAACACGGAGCATCACTCCTTTTGGAGAAATGCGATCAAACATATAGAGAATATTAAATTTATCGACCAACAAGGAAAATTAACGTCGGTTCCGAGCCTGAAAAATTGGGTAACAACGTTAAAAAGTTACCAAAGGCTGTGGCAGGCATTGAGCATAAAAATAAAAATAAAAATAATGCGTTCGAGGTATTTCAACTCGGACGCTGTTGAAAACTTTTTTGGCAGAGTAAGTTCCTATAATGCGAGGAATAACGACCCGACCTGCCATGCCTTTGGTTGTACGTTCAAATAGTTATTAATCACAAATTTAATTAAATTTCCACGATAGTACATATAATTGCGAAGACGACTGCACAGAGCAAGTTATTAAAATAAAATCATTATTTGACCAGAGTGCTGAAATTATCAATGTAACGGACGAGCACACACCGACATCCTCTGTTGATGCTGAGCCTCCCACATGTTCGAGCCTCAACGAACGAGACGGAGGCGCAGAACAAATACGGATTCAAGCTGCTCGGGAGCGTCTTGATGTGCACTCACGGGCATACACAGCGGGGTGGGTCACTAGAAGGGTACTGAGAACGTTCAACTGCGAAGAATGCCTCGGAAATAATGAACGTTCATAAATGGATAACGAAAAGAGAATATAATACGTTGAAGAAAAATAAATTGACCTATTCTTCTGTGTATGCTGTGCGGTCCTTTGGCTATATTGTAAAGGAGTATATTTGGAACTTAATGCCCATAAAAATTGTTCAAATTTTCATTTGACTTCATCAAATGCGAAACTCGCCGAGATTCAGCCAGGGAGTACTTCATCACAGTGTCCGTTACACTGGTCATTTTTAATTGGTGCAATATTATTAATCACATTCTAAAAGGCACTGATATAAGCCGATTAAATCCTAATAACTTGCCTTTCATGCAGTAACAAGCATTAAAAAAATACAAGAAAAAATTAAAAAATAAATCTTTGTACAAATACATAGTATTCATTTTATTTCAAAAGCTGTATCAGTTTATTTTAATATATGCTTACTCTAATGTCTGTGTATATTTTAATAAAGTGAGGTAGCTTTCCCATCCTAAATTTATATTAGGGTGGGGCTCTGAAGTGTTTCAACTGCCGTTTTCAGTGTGTTATGAAAATCGACTTATAATATGTCTGTCAACTAAAAATCCCATCAATACCACGACATGTGGTGGCGCAGAATTGTAATTGGTTCGAGTTCGTGGACATTATACCCTTAGATTTTCGTAACACACGGGAAACGCGGTTGAAACGCTTCAGAGCCCCACCCAGTAGGTATAATAATATCATGTCTGCTTGAAATAGAATTTGAATATTCCCGCCACTTGCACTGGCTGTTGAAGTTTAATGCCTTTGGCTTTCTTGTAGTATGAATAAAAAAAACGTCAAACGGAAAAGTTCAAGAGACGAATTCAATGGTTTAAGCCAAATGTATGGGAGATGGTTGTCTGATGCGTTAGTATCTCTGGTAGTCTGTGATTGCCGCGAGGCTACATGGCCGTGCGCGTCTTTGACCGCCATTTACAAAGCAGTTTATGCACAGAAAAAAAGGATTTCTTACTTTAAGAAAACGCATATTATCAGCATATTTACTGACACTAACAAAACATTTTTTTGTCTTAAAAATATATTGTTGCAATCTAAATATGGTGTATTTTAATTCAAAACTTTTTTTTTCTTGAAAAATATGGTAGTTTCAAGAGTTGTATGCTTTTTCTAAGATATGTTGAGTTTATTCTTAAGAATGCCGATTCCTCTTAAAATAATGATTCACAATATTTTCAGTTCAAGAATATTCTCTGTATTCAAAGCTTTCAATGTTTGATTCAAGCAACCCTGATGTTTCATTTTAAAATATCCATTCCTTTGAAATCAATATTTCTAAAATGTTTACATTAAAAATATTTTCTTAAAATAAAACGCCGTCTGGTTTACATGAAACGATAACATTATCGTACCAAATACACTTATTTCTTTGTTTGAGAATGATATTACTCAATTTTAATATTTTTTTATCTTGTGGCAAGACTGATAATCTCAATCTAAGAATGTAGTCTTTTCAAAGGATACGTTAAGATTGTCGTACCAAATACACTTATTTCTTTGTTTTAGAATGATATTACTCAATTTTAATATTTTTTTATCTTGTGGCAAGACTGATAATCTCAATCTAAGAATGTCGTTTTTTCAAAGGATTCGTTAAGATAGTCGTACCAAATACACTTATTTCTTTGGTTTAGAATGATATTACTCAATATTAATATTTTTTCATCTTGTGGCAAGACTGATTACATCAATCTAAAAATGTCGTCTTTTTAAAGGATGTGTTAAGATTGTCGTACCAAATACACTTATTTCTTTGTTTTAGAATGATATTACTCAATTTTAGTATTTCTTTATCAATCTAAGAATGTTGTCTTTTTAAAGGATACGATAAGATTGTCGTACCAAATACACTTATTTCTTTGGTTTAGAATGATATTACTCAATTTTAATGTTATTTTGTCTTGTGGCAAGACTGATAATCTCAAACCAAGAATGTGGTATTTTTAAAGGATACGATAAGATTGTCGTACCAAATAAACTTATTTCTCTGTTTTAGAATGTTAATACTCGGTTTTAATATTTTCTTTTTCTTGTGGCAAGACCGATAATCTCAATTCATGATTATCGCCTTTTTATTCAAGACTATTCGTAACCGATCAAGAAATATCAAATCAGTTTTATACTATGATCATCTTAATATAAATAAACACCTTCGTTTCAAATCAATTACATAATTGTTGTTATGAAGAGTATTAATATTCAATGGGAGTTATTGTTTTCTCATTGGCAACATTATTCAAAGTGACTCGCTCAGTCGCTCATTCGCTCATTCAGTTGCTCCTCGTTCGTCCTCGCCTCGCTCGCAACGCAACAGTAAATTTTAAATTCAACGCATCCCTTAGAGTGCCTTGAAAAAAGTGTTAAGATTAAGATTGAGTTATAGGTAAGGTAACAGTAGGTACTTCTGCAAAGTGTACGATCACGATGGATGATTCCATCAGCATCGGCAATATCAGTGATCTTTTAGCCACGTGGGACGTGCCCAGCGATGTGATCGAAAATTTCAATTAGTATCTTTATATTATAGTTTAGGCTTATTCATAATAAGACACAACATAACAAACACGAGCCGGATGGCAGTTCTGTGGTGGCGGTTCAGCACCGATTTCTCTTACGTAAATGAAAATGGCGTCGGATGGTCTTGGTCAGTTTAGTAGGTACCTACTACCTAACAATGAAAGTGTCCGCGATGTGGCTATTTGGTGTCGCAAAGATTCACCGCAAGCAAAGTTTGCCGCGGTTCGCGTCTCGTGTTTGTTCACCTACACGTTTGAACAAGACGACAATCGCGCTTCCGCGGGGCCTCCGCGTGCACCGCGAACTATTTTGGCGTCCGCTCATGCGCCTGCGTGTTGTCTGCCATACTTATACAAATGAACATTCTATACAAATGAACAACCGCGGAACCGTGGCTCGTGTGGTGTCTACCTTATAGGTAAATATTTTAAGCATTTGCGGGGTCGGAGTAAGCCAAAAGGCCCTCTCCGATCCTGCAAATTGCCCTTCCGGGCCCAAGTGGCTCTTCACAAGCCCGGGGCCCTTTACATGATGGTTGCAAGAACCAGGCCGTAGCCTGCGCGGGCTCCCTACCCTACCTAACTGCAAGCTAGGCCTGTGGGGGGCCCGCGCAGTCTAGGGCGCGGCAGGCAAACGCAACCCGTATACTACATGGCCAGTCCAACACTGATTACTTGTCTTTAAATAGTCATGTCGGTACATGTGTATGTACATTATAACTTTTAACTATTTTGCAGCAAATGGGATAAGCATTGAAGTTTTGAAAACATTGACAACTGATAATATTAAAGAGCTTTGTCCCCACATGGGGACGAGAATAAAAATACAAAACAAAATAGCAGAACTAATTACGGCATGTGTATGTATTGAAGTTTTTGAAAAGAAAAGTTAAATTGACATTGTCATAGAAATTATTTAAATTTATCTGCTTTCCCAATTTGCAGGAATTAACAGAATCCTGTACAACAACAACAACAAATAATAATGCCGAAAACCAAGATGTTATAATAAGTCTAGATGACCTATCATTTGCAGAACTGTTACCGTCCACGTCCATACCATCTTCAAGCACAGTGCCGAGCCCAAAAACCTTCCCTGACTTTGATTTAAATACATTACTACAAACCTCGCCAGGAGGCTCTAGTATACTTAAATATTATGAAACTTTTGGGTTCTTAAATGACAGCAAAAGAAACCAATTAACTGACATAATAATAAAACATATTTACACACACATTGTTCATCAGTAAGTCTTGCTTGTCATTTTATAATCGGTTTAAAGATTCGGTAATTTAATTGACCTACCCTACCACCTCTCAAGCTGAGTCATGGGTTCGAACCTCAGCTAGCACTTCTGAGTTTTTTGGAACTTATGTATGAAATTTTATTTTATAGGGAATATTCTTGATATAATGTGTAACTGTACGTCATACCTATAATTTTTGTAAAATGTTTAACGCTCAAATGGTACTAGCTTTTATTATGGACCGATGATGAGGTTTCAAATATGGTCTAGTGGTCCATATTATGAGGGCGATATTTAATTTGTTTAAGATCATGGCATCGACATCAAAGAGGCAAAAATGGGATAAAGATTCCATGGCTATGGCTATACTGGCTGTTCGGACCCAACCAGGTTTCCGAACGCGGTTTACCCTGCGTTTTGTTTCGCGTCTGAAACAGCGCCCGCTGACGGCTGTCACCTGTCAAAGTGACTAGGAGTTGACGTTGGAATTTTTTGGGCGTGTGCACCTCGCTTGGTTTCTGTTAGCGTGTTATTTTGATGTGCATCCAGTGAAATCTACTTGTGAAAATACAACACGAAGAAACCACTTCAAACAAAAATCAGATATCTACAAACCGAAATATGTAGATTGCGCAAGTGTGGACAGTCATATGAAGCACGATTGGCAAATGCACAGAAAAATTCGGATGACTCAGCATTTCAACGAGTGATACAAAATATGTCTAAACCCGCTCAGCTCTTTGTTCATATGGAGCAACAAACAACAAAGAAAACGAAAGGAAGACGATTTACTGTGGAAGAGAAAATATTGGCACTGTCGCTTTATAAAAAGAGTCCAAAATGTGACAGACTTCTATGTCAGCATTTTTCACTCCCTTCAAGTTAGGCTATGTATGAAACGGCTGCTCTGTCAAATAAATTTAACTCCCGGGTTAAATAAAATTAATTATATTTAAAAAGCTAAAAACCACCATGGCAGAAAAAGACAAAACAGACCGCTTGTGCAGTTTCATCTTTGACGAAATGTCTATTACGCCTCAGATTGCATACATGGCACATACTGATAAACTGGAAGGTTTTTCTTGTACTCCAGGAGCACCATTTGCAGACCATGTTCTAGTTTTTATGATCGAGGGACTGAAAAATAACTGGAAGTTCCCGTAGCGTATTACTTCACAAGTGGCTTGAATAAAGTTGATCTGAAAAATGTAATACAATCTGTAATACAGCACATTTTAGAATGTAAAATTATAATCGTAATCACAGTTTGTGACCAAAGCGCCGTAAATGTAGGCGCAATTACGGAAATTGTCGATGAAACCAAAGGAACTTTTTTGCAATAAGGCAAAGAATGGAGAAACGAGGTTATGCGTATTATGGTATGGGCCACAACATAGTCCAGCTTTACGACACACCTCACCCATCAAAGGAATAAGACAGTTGAAGGATTTTTGTTTCGTTTCATGCGGTTAGCGTTTCATGGGGCTGACAAACGTCAAACTTATTTACATATCCTTTCAATACTAATATTATGAAAAAAAATAAAAAGAAGTCTAGATTTGTCTTTTTAGGTCGTAGTCTGTGTTTAGTTAGGTATGTTCAGTTATTGAAGATTTGGGAGATAAGTTTAGGTCAATTCCGAGTCCTGGTTTCGCTGCGAGGGTGTATGAGGAACGTAAATGGAATGATCATGCAGATTCGATTCGTTGTGGTAGATCATTCGGCTTTGTTATCTCATAATGTGAGCATATCAAATCTCCTTTCCGGATCAATTTCTTCGCTTCGGGGTATGTATTTGCATCGAAGGCGTGCCTTTTATTGTGTTGTGAGGTGCATTCTTTAATAAGCTGTTGTTTTTTCCAGCGTTTAGCCCATGATTTGTAAACTTAGCTTCCTGTTGGTCAGGCGTTAAACCCACCATGATCTTCTAAGAAGATTCATCTCCTTATCGTCTGTTAAATATCGATCCACTACTCAGGTGAGTGTCTTTCGCCTTTTATAACGTCTGGTAGGGAACGGTATTATACCTTTGTGTCGTTTAATACTCAAGATCTTTTTTTGTTGTGAATTTTCAGTATCCCCGGATAGAAAATCTCAATTTCTATTCCACTAATAATTTTTAATCTGGACGAAGATTGTTATTAAGAAGG
Organism: Pandemis corylana; assembly: GCA_949127965.1. Classification (NCBI taxonomy): domain Eukaryota; kingdom Metazoa; phylum Arthropoda; class Insecta; order Lepidoptera; family Tortricidae; genus Pandemis; species Pandemis corylana. Next base: position 7,001,097 of record OX421871.1, read on the forward strand.
CTCCGTGACTACAAGGTGGTGTGAAACTTTAATGGTAGAATCAAACCGAGTTGATCGACGGAGGTTGGCTGCGGACAACCCGAGAGCCGCTTAACTCAAGGGGAACACGTCCCTATCCGGAATGGTGACAGCGTGTGCCCGTAGCCTGTAGGCGGCATCCCGTTTAAGTTCTTCGAGTCCCCTTCAGTTACGGATACAGCGGGTGGTTTTCTCGAAGCGGAGGTCTGTCGTTAGCTTCGCAGGCCTCGAGGCTCTTTTACTTCCACAACTGGTAATATCTACCTTTTCTTAACTTTTTAAACTATAATCTCAAAGCAACCGAAATACTTCAGTTCAGAACTCTTTTTACTGTAGCGTACCTCTTAAGTTAATTTTGGTTTAAAGTGACTTAAGTTAATTTAAATCAATCTTAGCGATCAATAATTCTAACTTTAAGACTGTGTTTGTTGATCATAATTTGCTAACTAAGAGTAAGTTATTAATCCCAAAGAGGGTGTAACACTTTCGAGTCTGAATACTGGTAAATCAAGTGTTTTAACAGTTAATTATGGACAAGTTGGGGACGTAACTATTGAAGTTTGTTTGTTACCTTTTCTCATATGGTTTTTGGCTGCTGCTGTGCAGGGCGGACTGGCCATACCATTGTTACGATCTTTTGTTTCGCTTTCACAACACTTTCACATGTAATTTGCTTTGATTTGCACCCAAAACAGACTTACAATAACAAACAGTTTCAGTAGGTTGCGATATACGGCTGTCAATGGTGTGCGTTTCGTTATTCCGGTTTTGATAGTACAGGTTAGCCGTCAGTGATTGTCACTTTTGACAGTTGTCGTAATAATTTCCTACAAATGGGCTCGTTTCAGCTATACAAGGGTTGCAGCTGAAGCCTAGACATCCCGTGGAATACCTAGCAGTACGATCTACCAAAATTCTAAAATATATAAGTCGAAACAATTCAACTCGTCAGGTCTTTTGGTTCGTTTCCCAAACGAACGAAACGCCACAGTAAATTGGCAACATTGAAGGACTTTCGTTACGTTTCATGCGGTTAGCATTCCATAGTTTGGCAAACGTCAAACTTATTTACACAACCTTTTGGTACTAATATTATGGAAAAAATGAATAGAAGTCTAGATTGTTCTTTTCAGGTCGTAGTCGGTGTTTGGGTATGTCCAGTTATTGAAGATTTGGGAAGATGGGCTTAGGTATATTCCGAGTCCTGTTTTCGCTGCGAGTGTGTATAAGGAACGTTAAGGGAATGATCTGGCAGATTCGATTCGTTGTGGTAGATCCATTCGGCTTTGTAATCTCATAATGTGAGCACATCTAATCTCCTTTCCGGATCAATTTCTTCGCTTCGGGGTATGTATCTGCACCGAAGATGAGCCTTTTATTGTGTTGTAAAAAGTGTAATCTTTAATAGGCTGTTGTTTGTTCCAGCGTTCAGCCCATGAATTGTGAATTTAGCTTCATGTTGGTCGGGCGTTAAACCCCCCCATGATCTTCTAAGAAGATCCATCTCTTTATCGGCTGTTAATTATCGATCCACTACTCAGGTGAGTGTCTTTTGCCTTTCATAAAGTCTGGTAGGAAACGATATTATACTTTTGTGTCGATTGATACTCAAGGGTTTTTTTTTATAAATTTACAGTTACCCCCGGATAGAAAATCTAAATTTCTATTCCCTTAACAATTTTAATCTGGATGAAGATTACCATTAGGAAGTCCCGGAATACCCGATGGTTTGAAACTTTACTGGTGTAATCCTGCCGCGTTGATCGTCAGAGGTGGGTGGCCTACAAACCAAGAACCATATAACTCAAGAGGAAACGTCCCTACACGGAGTGATGACAGCGTGTGGCCGCAGCCTGTAAGCGGTATCCCGTGTACGTCCTTCGGGCCCTCTTCAGTTACGTGCCAGCGGGTGGTTTTCTCGGTGCGGAGGTCTGTCATTATCTTCTCGGGTCCTGAGGAACTTTTACTTCCGCAACTGGTAATACCGACTTTTTTTATTTAACTTCTTAAACTATAAATCTCAAAGCAACCGAAATACTTCAGTGTAGGACTATTTTTACTGTATTGTAACATTAGGTTAATTTTGGTTTAAAGTGACACTAGTCAATTTAAATCAATCTTAGCAATGCCTAACTTTAATCCTTAAGGCTGTGTTCGTTGGTCTTAATTAGCTAACTAAGAGTAATTTTATAGACTTCAATGAGGGTAGGAGTAAAAAGGTCATTAGTGGCCACCTCATGTTACATGAACAGTGAATAAATTGGTGTGATAAACATTTACTGTTTTTTTATTTGGCTAATACTCATGTTTGTCGGTGGATTCATCTGGCGCTCCTGTCTATAAATTTTGATGTAATTTTACTGCTCTGGCCACAAGCGAACAACACGACCCCTGATCTCATGCTCGTCCAGTTACAAGGGTAGAAGTAGAAAGGCAGTTTGTTGCCACCTTGTTTTATATTAACGATGAATAATTTGTTGTGATAAATATTTATTGGTTTCATTTGGCTATTACTCATTTTGACGGTGAATTCATCTGGCGCTCATACTTATAAATTTAGATGTACCTAATTCTACTGCTCTGGTCACGATCGAATCACACGACCTCAGATCTCATGCTCGCCACATTACACCTTGTTGAGACTTATGTGCACCAAAATTGCAGATCGAGGCAAGCATGGAAGGCAAGGCCTTTTACTTCCGGTGTAGTGGATAAAATTTCTTCGGGAAAAAGGCACATAGTGCATGCTGGTTCAGAAAAAGGATTTGTATCAAACGCTTTGCTCATATTTAGCACAAAGTCGAAAGCAGCAGATTATGAACAGTAGGTACAATTTTTTTAAAGTGGTTACGTGAAATGCTAATACCAAATTTGACTGAGCCTAGTGTAATTGTAATGGATAATGCAAGTTATCATGTTACAAAAAAAATAAGCCTCCAACAATACACAGTTTGAAGGCTGATATTCAAAAACGGTTCACTGAAAATAACATTCCATATATTGAAGACTTAAATTCTCTTTAGCTTTTCCAAACGACACAATTTAAAAGGCACCCCACGTAAATCCTGTGGAAAATATGATCACCAGCGATCCTCTATTTCCAAATGTCAGAATAGAAAACGTAAGATTAGGGGACCTAGGAAATGGTGACGCTGTGTCTGTGAGTTAAAGTTTGATAAGATGACTTTTCTCACAAAATGAATCCATGTCGTAAATTAGACTTTTGTCCTTAAGTTGAAACTCAAATTTAAAACGCAACGCAACTACTGAAGACGAACTGAACACTAATCAGAGATTACAAGGAGCAATACAAACCGTTTAAAACAATAAATAATACCGTTTTTTTTTTCACTACTATTATCTTTTATTTTGATAGGCACCGTGCACCAAGGGGCACCAGTTTTTAAAGGTAACAACTCGCAATGTGTAGCCATGTCAGCGTGTGCTTGCGTGTACTCGGTTTGTAGTTCCAGAAAGTATCGCGATTTTGACGTTGATGTCATACTTAAGAGTGGCGACGAATTGTACATGCAGCTGTTACCTAACTTAACTAGGGAAAATCAAACATATTTACTGCCGGAACAATTGCCATCCCATATTCAATCCGGGATCTTTTCGGCAGAAATTGAACCAATGGAAGATGGCAACAATTGGAACGCTAATGGTTTATACGCAGTAAATATTACCGATATCGACAGAAAAAAGATAGATCTGGAAAACATTCTTCAGACGCAAGTTTTTACATGGGATCACATCGATGCAACCGATAGTATTATTTTTACCCGATCAAAGTTACACCGTTTAATTCTGGAGACATCTAAATTATTGTTACCTATTCAATAGTCACGGGGTAGACAGTAATAATCGTAGGGGAGACCGGGGCTAAAAGTTACCGAGGTAAGTTGTTCCGAGTGAAATAACTCCGCGAGAGAAAGAGATAACAATATTGAGTAAACACGTCGCGAAATGCAACGCCACAGCGCATCGATGGCAGCGATCTTAAACGGGCCAGTGGCGCCCGGAACATCGGAACGACAGTACATGCGTCACTGGATCACGTAAGTAAATATTTTCGTATTTGGTATTTTTGGTCTATCTCACGAGTTTTAACGATTAGCCTTGAGTGTTACAGTGATTGAATGTAAGGGTGTGTCCACTGTCTTGGCACACTATGCGTTAATTGCCTATTTTTCGTAACTTAACCTATACATTGCATTTTATTCGACACGTGTTGTTGGGGCTAGATGTTTCATTTTTTGGGGGCACGTTGTGACCTCGGAACAACTTGCCCCAACTCCATTGTACAACATTAGAGTATTAATATTGTTATTTTTCTTTTGTAGAATGCGGACTTATACCCGAAAATCAACACGAGGTTCAGTATCAAAGGAGTTGATGCAAAATGCAGTTATAAAAGATGGCAGAAAAATAAAAACTGTTGCCAAAGAGTGTAGATGAATTTTTAAATTTGACACCTATCTAATTTATCCATATTATTTATTATTATTTTTTTTTGTTACTTTTAATGATAATTTCCATTTTATGACATATTATTAATTCGTATTTAAATTGAATTGTATTTAATTTTTAATTGTTGTCATTTTTTATTTTTTATTTTAAGCTGACGATTTCAATATAAATTCCTTGACATTTAATTTTAAGTGATGTAATGGGACTGACAGACTGGCTGACAGGTTTTTTAAAAAGAAATCCCCACTTGTCAGTTACAGCACCAGAGTCAACAAGTGCCAGCAGGGCGACATCTTTCAACAGATACAATGTCAACGAATGTTTTACAAAGCTGAGCACAGTTTTGGATAAATGTAAATTTCCACCTTCAAGAATATACAATTTAGATGAAACAGGCGTTACGACAGTTCTAAAACCGAGAAAAATCATTGCCAAGAAGGGAATAAAGCAAGTTGGAGCCATAGTATCTGCTGAAAGATGGACGTTAGTTACAGTAGAAATGGCTGTAAATGCATTAGGTCATGCAGTTCCTCCCATGTTTATTTTCCCAAAGCTTAAGTAAGTACAAGGATCTGTTTATAAAAAGTGGGCCACTTCGTACAATTTTGTTGGTTATTATATAAATAAACAGACTTGATTTAATCATTTGTTGTTTTTTAATTTATAAATGATTACTGTAGCAGGTATGGTAACAATTTACCCCGGTGTGTTAACAACTTGCCCCAAAGCGGGGTAAATTGTTACTATCCGACTAAACACATTCAAAAATTAATAATAAAATACTCTTATAAAATATGACTCAAATAACTATCTTAATATCATCGTGACATATGTAGGTTGATTATGATTGCATGGTATTAATACTAGTCAATTTTTCATAATGAAATTTGCGGTTATCTAAAAATCGGAACTTTTAGCCCCGCTCTCCCCTACAGCAGACCAATGTGCGAGGTTATTCAAATGTGATTCGATGAAAAAACTGGTCGACTATCTTTTCGCGAATTCTCGCTTAGCAATACGTAGACAAGATACGGAATACGTCTTGCACAGAATTCGTGTGAAAACCATCACACCATCTCCCACGTTCACATCATCGTCGCTGTCGCGTTCTGCCACTGATGTGCTATCTCCTACATTCACGGAATCGCTCTCACAGTCTGATCTATCTCGGCCACGTTCGCCCACATATGCCGAGATTTGTGCAAAGAATTGTAATGAACGTTTGGTACTCAAGTCCGTATCTAAAACTTCTGCAATCACGACTAATATCGATGCCGCGCACCCCAAAAAAAATCAAAACGTACGAACCTTAATCCAGTGGTTGTAGTCGATAGAGTAGAAGATTTTAAACTGTTCGTGTTAAATCCAGTTGTCATCGTCCACAGTATGTTTTCGGAATTAACGTTAGATGAAAACAAATCAAATGTCGATACGGCAACTGGTAACAGAGGTAGAGGCCGACCCAAAAAACAAAAACGAGGAACCAAAGCTAATGCTCATTTAGATGCGGTCAAAAATACGCAAAGAAAAATCCTCACGTTAATCGTGAAGCGGTTAAAAAATACGTCGAAAATCATCCCGATATTAACCGCACCGCAGTCGATAAGTATTCAAAAAATAGCCCCAAGGTAAACCGCGCCGCAGTCGAAAATTATTCGCAACGGAACCCTGAAATAAACCGCGGCACTGTTGAGAGATATACCACAGGAATTAAATTGCACAAGATGCCTATTAACAATAACAAGCTTTCGCAGTGGATGAAAGTTTTGTCGCAAGTTCCGTTTGCAACTTTTAAATGTTTAAACCGCAAGGAAATTAGTAGGCTGTTTGTTTGCCACAACCATTTCGAAGCCAAATTCGTAACTGAGAACATGCAGTCATTATTTAAGCAATTTGAAGATGACTTAACCGAAAATCAAAATGAATTGAATAATGCGACTCAGTCGCTTGATATTGTGATAAGCAATGAAATAGCGAATGAAAACATTCAAGTCCAAGCAGCACGGGAACGTCTGAATGTGCATTAACGAGCATACACCATTGGATGGGTTACCAGAAATTATTTAACTAAATTAAACTGTAGACAATGTGCAGAAGATTTCACTTTAAATGAAGGCTCGACAACTCATAAATGGACATCGCAGAGAGAGTATGATACAATAAAATTAAGAAAACTATCCTATGCATCGGAACATGCAGTGAGACATCTTGGAAATATTTTGACTGCATCGAATGAATTCTTAGAAAAAAATGCTCACAAAAACTCTATACTAAGACAAATAAAAGATAATGTATTGGAAAAGTATACCTACATTTGATTTTATTAAATGCGAAAGACACCGTGTTACGGCGCTTGAATGTTTTCTCATAATCTCGATTTAGTTCTGCATATTTAATTGGTGTAACACGATAAATAAAATATTACGAGGCACTGATGTTGCACGTTTGGTAGAACCCAATTTGCCATAATATATGCAAGCGCAAGCTTTTCGTAAATATAAGAAACGGCTTAAAAATAAACGTTTGATTAAATAAATAAAGCTTTAAATTATACCTATTTTACACGTATTGTTTGAGTGAATTATTAAGTTTATTTGATTATAGATATACCTTAAGAATGTCAACACGATCGTTATGCTGAACCGACTACCACGACCACTATATTTCAACAGTGTAGCGAGTTAAGAATTACAGATGTTATGTAAAAGTTTAAATTCGAATTGTAATTTAATTATTGTATTATAAAGTAAATATTCTCTTCATTTTTAACACTAACTATTAGCTATTTTTTGGATTTAAATTGAAGAGAAAATGTATTATATATCTTCATTTTAAATCCACTTAGTGCACGCAGGTGGCAAAATTGGTTCTGTGCTAAATGCTTTATTGACATTCAAAGCTGGCACGAAATCTGGCGATTACCATGATAACATGAATTTCGAAAATTATTATAAGTGTATTATAGTTGCTGACAATGCATCGTACCACAACAATCAACTTGACGCAGCACCAGTATCAAATAATAGAAAAGCAGACATGCATACTTGGTTAACTCAAAAAGGGATACAATTTAGTGAGACAATGCTGAAACCGGAGTTGTATGCTTTGATTAAAAAAAATAAAGATCGCTTCAAAACATTTCGAATTGACAAGATTTTAGCTGAAAATGGACATTCTGCCCTTCGCTTGCCCCCATGCCATCCGGATCCTATAGTAGGGGAGCCCAAGAGGGGGATTTCGGGAGTTACTAAAGCGCGGCAGATTAACATACAGGGAGATACCTTGTACCCGGTAAAGTACCTCCACCAAATATGAGCCCCATATATATGGCCGCCTGTCAAGGATAAAGGATCAGATTAGTAAAAAAAATTGATCATCAGGAATTCTCGGGCGAGTCAGATTAAGGTAGGGTGGGTTAATTACATGCTAAAAAGTGTATATTCCACTAATCTGACAATTTTCGAGTGACGTAAAGAAGTAGGAGGGTTACAAACTTGTAAAAAAAAACGTCATCTCGACTTTCTCGAGCGTGGCAATTTTTTTTTTATTTTGAAGGAAATAATTCAAGGATAACGAAAAATATATAATCTGACGATTTTCATAAGCCGAAGTAAGAAAAAAATAATCGATTAAGTTTAACGCGTAAAATTTTGAAATGGTTCGAAGGTCAATCCTACCCCGTGAATCAGGTGCAGTCACAGACTGGTTCTACAAATATTACATTACGTGAAGATTTCCACCTGAAAAGTGGTCAGTGTGGCATACCTTTGAGTGTAGTGTACCTAGAACACAAAACGCTCTGGAAGCTTGTCATATACGGTGGAATGCCTTGTCGCAGAAGACAAAACATTTACAAAACCATTGAAGAATTCATTAAAGAACAAAAAAATACCGAAAAGGCTTTACAACGACCGTTAGCAGAAATATGTGAGCAAACGACAAGTAAAAATAAAAAATCGAGTAATGAAACTTATGAAAAAAAGCTACAGCAGCATGTCTAAAAAAAACGAGATGCATTTATATGCATATTTACTCGGACTGGCATACATGACTAATTTTAATTTTGTTGTTTGATTTGGTTATAACACCAACCTGGGGCTCGATTTTTGAAAGCACATTTGAAGGCTCCTGTCTGTGTTGAGTTTTTTTTTTGTGGTTTTGTTGATAATGAAGTCATAATTATGTTAAATTCTGAAATAAATATTTTGTTATTTTACAATAAATTGATTCCAGTTATGAAATGAATACACATAAATTCTCAACTTTTTAACAAGTTTTATTTATCTTGCGATGTTTGTTAGTAAACCACTACCTAATTAAGGATAAAAATGATGCCTACTTTTTGAGATATTTTACCCATACGATCTTATTCCGGTTTAATCTTACTACTTATAAATGACCTTTGTGTATGATGATATTGATGACTGCAGTTACGGGAATGAAAAAGAGGAAAAACGTAACAATATAACGATAATTGCGACCAACATACCCAGGCAGAATCACACAATTTAACCTCGTACAAGTGTACCAACTGTCAAACACTAGTGTCGTACAGTACCTGTTGCACAATTTAAATTCGCACATAAGGCTAAGCGCGCACCACGATTTTTTGTCGCAGAAATGCAACGTAAGGGTTTATATGTCAATGCACGCATATATGATAAAAAAATCGTAGCGATTTTAAAATTGTGATTTGTCACATTTTGCTGCGACAGCTCGCGACGCGATTATCGCAAAAGTAAATTGCAGCATACAGAGTTGTATGGCCCCGCGCGCACTGCGATAATAAAATCGCTCCCCGCGCCCCGCGGCGGCCGTCAGTCGGCGTTCCGCTCTTCAAGCATAAACATGTCTGAACCTGCTTCTCCGATGGAGTCCGAAGACGAGACGCTAGACGTTGACCATTTAATAATGGAAGTAGAAACAAAACTATACTATCGGTGAAGAATTAATAAAATCATCACGGCTAGCACGACAAGGCGCGACTTGCGCGAGAGCGACATAGAAGCGCGAGATAATGCTATGTCGCGAACCGGTAGCACGACGTGTAGCGAGATAGCTTGTCGCGTCGCGATTATGTGTCATGGCTGTCAAATGACAGCCAAGTGCGAGATACTCTCGAAAAGCGTAGCACGATGGTGTTTATTGCGACAAATTCGTCGCGATTAAACATCAAAATGCGACATATATGTCTTGGCGGCTTTACATGCGCGACTTGAACGCGACTTCATGAGGTAAGGATATGTTTTAAACTTATCAACGTATTAATAGAATTTGTACGTAAAATATCACCATTAAATCACTTAGTAACAATCATTATATTTTAGAATGGCTTTCTTCGAAATTTTGGACATGGAAATCCACCAACGGAGGCACATTCGGGACATGTGCGATCCCTTCGAGCTCCCGCACCGCGAATTTTTGCACAATTTTCGCATTAGCAAGGAAATGGCGCTATATCTGTGCCAGGAACTCGAGGATACCTTGCTCGGCAAGGCCTTGCTGACCATATTCGGGTAATAAATTAAAAGGTCCACATTACTGTCATTAATCCTATTGACAAATCATAATGTGATCTATTGGTTTGCTGATTTATAATTTTCGATTATGATTGGTGGGATTTATTCTTTTAATTACGATACTGGAATTAAGTATATTATGTAGGTGCTGATATCCATCAAATACATGGCTGGAGGAAGTTATCAAAGAGAGGTTGGCCAAGATCACCATCTTTGCGTGGCTCAGAGAACCGTCTCAAAATATCTTTGCCAAGTTGTAGCCGCCATCAATCTACGGTAAGAATTTTGGTACTAACGTCCCAACTAGCAAAAGTAAGTACTATAAAAGTCCATAGAACGTTTCCAGAAACACTAATTAGTGTTTCATACATGTCCTATAACGTTGATGTAAACGTTTACCCAGGCAGGTTTTGGCACAGTTATATCGCAATTTCGTGACATAACAGTGTTATTGTGGCTCCATACATCACATTTTAGTGCTATAGTTATACTAAAACAGCGACGTGTAACACTTTTTAAGGTTTTAACAGTGATTGTTGAGCCATCTACATCACAAAAAAGTTACAAAGAAGTAATCAGAGTTCTGTTAATGGACTTTTCAGTCCTATATTAGAGATCTAGGAGCTATTATAGTTGATGTGAGTTGTGAGACGGTGCGTACTGCTCGGAACTAAAAATAAATAAAAAACAGACTCCTTGGTAAGTAAATTGATTGAACTACACATTTAAAGCATAATGGCTGCTCACTGTTTGTGAAATTAGTGTTATTGTCTTAGACTCCCATTTTTACTTGCGATTGAAGATTTACGTACAAAGTATTCTAGTATTATAAACAAAATTTTCATGCGCCCCCTTAATCTATACATATAAAATTCAAAGTCCTGACTGACTGACTGACTGACTGACTGACTGACTGACTGACTGACTGACTTAACTATATATCAACGCACAGCCCAAACCACTGGACTTAGAGACTTGAAATTTTGCACATAGATACCTTATACACTGTAGGCATCCACTAAGGAAGGATTTTTGGAAATTCCCACGGGATAAGGAAAAAACGGGAATTATATATTCGACTCCGAGTGACGCTATCTCAGTAACTATAATAACTAGACTCTTCAAATTTGATACAAAAGTAGGTGATTACAAAACGAAGAAACTAATTTCAGGATTTTTGGAAATTCCCACGGGATAAGGAAAAAAACGGGATTTATATATTCAGTTTAACGAAATCCTGTGAACTATAATTACTAGACTCTTCAAATTTGGCATAGAAGTAGGTGATTATAATAGTAAAATAATGTTTTAATGATTTTTGGAAATTCCCACGGGATAAGGAAAAAAACGGGATTTATATATTCAGTTCTACGGGATCGATTTTTCGTTTTACTGGTCGTATAAAACTGAAATTTGGCCTTCAAGTTCCCTTGGGGAGTGTAAGGGAGCACTAAAAAAAGGATTTCCCGAAATTCCCACGGGAACGGGAAAAACGGGACTTTTCGTTTTACTGGTTGCAGAAAGCTGAAATTCGGCATGTAGGTTGCTTCGGGAGTGCAGAGGAGCATTAAGAGAGTACTTTCCAAAATTCCCACAGGAATGGGAAAAATATTTGTTTACAAAGAAATACTACGGTAAATGAGATTAAAAAAAAAAAGAAATACTACGGTAGGCATAATATGGCTAGAAACTTGAAATTTGGCACACATATACCTTGAGTATCTTAGAGGTGCACTAAGAAGGTATTTTTCGAAATTCCCACGGGATAGGGAAAAAACGGGATTTTTTGTTTTACTGGTCGTCGAAAGCTGAAATTTGGTAAGAGCCTTCCTTGATGAGTGTATGGGAGCACTAAGAAAGGATTTCCAGAAATTCCCACGGGAACGGGAAAAACAGGACTTTTCATTTTACTGGTTGCAGAAGCTGAAATTCGGCATGTAGGTTGCTTCGGGAGTGTAGAGGAGCATTAAGAGAGTACTTTCCAAAATTCCCACGGGAACGGGAAAAATATTTGTTTACAAAGAAATACTGCGGTAGGCATAATATGGCTAGAAACTTGAAATTTGGCACACATATACCTTGAGTATCCTAGAGGTGCACTAAGAAGGTATTTTTCGAAATTCCCACGGGATAGGGAAAAAACGGGATTTTTTGTTTTACTGGTCGTCGAAAGCTGAAATTTGGTAAGAGCCTTCCTTGGTGAGTGTATGGGAGCCCTAAGAAAGGATTTCCAGAAATTCCCACGAGAACAGGACAAAGGGGATTTTTCGTTTTACTGGTCGTAGAAAGATGAAATTTAGCATTTAGCTTCCTTAGGGAGTGTAAGGGAGCATTAACAAAGGATTTCCTAACATTTTTACGGGAATGGGAAAAACCGGGATTTTACGTTTTACCTACTTGACATAAAAAGTTGAAATTTGTCACGTAGGTTTACTCGGGAGTGTAGGGGAACACTAAAACAGGAAAAAACGGGATTTTACGTTTCCAGACGAAACAGCGGAAGAAAGAGACTTAACATTTATAACGTGTGTTTCTTTAAAGGCGTTAAGTGTACTCCGAAAGCACTCCCCAAAATTTTCACGGGAACGGGAAAAAACTTATTTTTTCGTTTTACATCTTAGCGCGTACGAAGTCGCGGGCAAAAGCTATTTGGGGTAGGTATATTTTAGGACAGCCCTTTAGGTTAGGTTAGGTTTGTTTTATAAAAATCCTGCAATATTTACAGTTTCAGAAAAATTAAGGCTGCGGGGCAATGCGGGGGCTTGCTTGCATGCTTGCTTGAGTCCTTGCTTTGCATGCTTGATTGCATACTTGCTTTCATGCATGCTTGCATGCTTGCTTGCATGCATGCATGCTTACGTGCTTACATGCATGCATGCTTGCTTGAACGCTTGCTTGCATGCATGCTTGCTTGCACGCTTGCTTGCATGCTTGCTTGCCTGCTTGCATGCCTGCTTGCATGCCTGCTTGCATGCCTGCTTGCATATTTACATGCTTGCAGGTTTGGGTGCTTGCTTGCTTGATTGCTAGCTTCTTTGAAATGCTCATGTTTCACGCGTGCGAAGCCGCGGGCAAAAGCTAGTTATTAATATTTATGAAATTAAAATCACGAAAATATATAAATTTCTCGATCGCTGGTATAAAAGTGTCTTCGCGCTTACTATAGGCTTACTATATAACATCTATCAGGTCAGTCATTTGGGTTAGTATGTAAGATGCAAATGTAAGATGCAAATGGTCTATGTAGCAACTGGTCTAAAAAGCAATTGGTCTTTACTATCAAGTCGTCATAATATTGGTTCGTCTAATTAGTGTTTCGTCCAGAACGCAACTGGTCTATGCCGCAAGCGGTCGAAATAGCAAGTCGCCAGCAATAGCAAATCGTCTTAAAATCAGTTCGTTTAAGTAGTGTTTCGTCTAAAACGTAACTGGCCTATGCATGAGATGTATGGATGCTTATTACAAACGGAAATCTATTTCCAATAATATGAATTGAAATATGATCGCCTAGTTGTATTACAGGTTATTAGCTTTTGTGACATTGCCTCTGGTCTAAGCTCACAATCTGCGTAACTAGTCTTCTTAAAATTGGGTGCGTTTCATTATTCATTATGCAAATCAACATTTAATATAATTTCATATACAGGGTGTCTCATTGAAATCGGTCAGTATGGGAAAGTCTGAAACTATAAGGCATACGAAGATCTGTTCTTAGGAACCATGTCATCGATTTTAATAACAAGAAAAACTGCATTCATACATTTAAAAAGAACCTGTACTCAGCTCGGGGATCGAACCCAGTTGTTTTGAAAAAATAAACTTACACTATTTCTATTTAGATATCAGTAGTCACACCTCTACAAATGTAGTACCAGTACTATTTGCCTTCCTACCCGATAAACGCCAGGAGACGTATTTGCGTCTGTTTGAGGTGATCAGACACAAGCTCAAAATTGACCTACCCAATTACAAATGTGACTTTGAAACAGCTCAATATAATGCAATTAAGTATATAACTCAGTTTTTTTTTATTTGACAGACATTTAGAAATACAAATGTTAACATGAATTTTAATAAATAAGCCTATCTGCGTTCCACTGCTGGGCACAGGCTTCCTTTAAAAACGAGAGGGATCGGGCCATAGTTCCCACGCAGGCGCAGCCAGGCAACAGCCGTAGTAGCCTAGTTGTTCAACCTACCACCTCTCAAGCAGAAAGTCGTGGTTTCAAACCAGGCCTCGCACCTCCTGAGTTTGGCTATTTCCAGTTATGTTGAATTTGTCAAAATGAATCGAACATAATAGCAGAATTTTTGTAAGGCCTGTAAAGTTCTTCTTCTCTTTCTCTCGCGACAATAGTTATCCATTCCGCACAGCAAAAAGGATCACTAGGAAATCTACAAAAAAATACAATATATATTTTATTTTAAAACGAGAACTACTCCATGAATTTCTTGTTCTAAAACCACCGATAATTGTCAAGATGGTGGGCCAACATTGGCCAAACAATAAATTATTGATTTTAAAATGTAAACTGCAAATTTTTACGTACTTTATGAAATATTGACTAGTACTTACTTAAAGAAAGATATTCCTTTCGAAACCTTAGTGTTTCGGTGGCTGTTTTTGCAATTTTTGAACGCACATTGTGGCATTTTGACACGTCCTCACGTTGGCCGAGGTTGGCGCATACTGTCAGAAATAAGACCACAAATTTATTTTGTGGCCTTATTTCTCGAGCCGTTTTCAGAGCTATCACCGTGAATCTAGTTGTATTGTTGATCGAAGATGGAAATAGTTATTTTTCATCTCTCATACTCTGAAAGTGAGGCAAATCATATCTGACATGCGGGAGGATAACTATTATTTTCGCAAGCTCGGGTGCCAAGTTACCTCGTGTGATATTGTATTGGTTCGTTTCCTCCCTTGTTGAACGACAGGGATCAAAATGCTACTCTTCTGTTCAAGCTACTTTTTTTAATTTATTCATTGGCATGTATCATTTACGCAATGTGCCAATGAACACAGACCTTTAAAATAATCGATTGTAATTTCGTCGTAATCGGTTAAAAACGAACATAATAATATCGTGTTTTCACTATAACAACGTTATATGAAAATTGATGAATTTTAAATTATACAACGAAAACGATGTTTTTTTTAATAGCAGATTGTTGTGATAGGGAAAGGTTAAATGTTAAAAAAGACTAACAGTTGTTTTATTATATTTACAGCATTTTATTTGAATTTTAAGTTGGTGTGAAAAATTGTATGTGTCACTCAGGAGCAAAATTATTTTCGTCTTGGGCGTTACCACTTGAATCATTCGTTACTTTGTAGAGTATTATTTAACTCTCCTTGCTCTTTTATATCACCCTACAGGATCAGAATACAATGATTTCTAACACTAGGCAAACTGCCAATTTTAGACCATTTGCAAATCAGACCATTTGCAATTTAGACCATGTACAAATTGAGGCCATTTGCAATTTAGACCATGTGCAAATTTAGACCATTTGCAATTTAGACTATCTGCAAATTTAGACCACTGCCAAGTTAGACGACATGAGAATTACATGTTTAGACGAAATGCTTTTTAGACTAGTTGCTACATAGACCATTTGCATCTTAGACGAAATGATACTAACCCGTCATTTGCCGCCATGACAAAAATAGGGTTCCTTGACACCTGTTAAACCGTATAGAAACCTTTGATGACATTATGATATTATTTGGTGGTACATGTTCCTTCCATATATTTATATAATTTGCAATGTATGTTACAGCATCACTTTTCACAAGTAATTGTATTATTAACAAATTATTGGGTACCTACTTATACCAAGATCCAAGTTTAATATATATTTTTTTCTTTTCCAGTACGTACAGTAAGATGGATTATGACTGCGTTTTAGGAAAAGATGATTTTATGCGCCAATCTGATTTAGAATGGCCTTGGAAAATTACACATTTTGTATTGTCCGAAAAATGTCGCGGTTGTGGGCGCGACACTATCACTTTACTATAAATAAAAAAGATATCAAAATAATTATGAAGCTAAATTTTGTCTGGTGTAATGGTGTAAAGGTTGTTGTATGGCTGTGTATGACCATTATATTCACGATGAATGTGATTACTGTTTTTATAACTGATAACCGTTAGTTAACGTAGTTTATAAATAATTATGTCTTCACTCAGGAACAATGAAGTTGGGCCACTTTATATGGAAATTCTATACAAAGTATACCGTTTTCATTGCTTCTAATTTTATTAATAGTTTATAATTTTAGGCATTGAGTTAGATACTTAAATAGATACTTACGCAATAATTAGTTATTTTAAGAAAGATAATTTTAATGATTATGATTAAAATTATTATTGTAATGTAAATTGCGTCTGCCTCTGGGAATACTGGGTCTAAGAGCGGGGAGTCCCTGCCCCCACCCCGCTTCGTTGCTTCGCATTCACACACACTAAACTAAACTACACCAGTGTCCAACGGCTCGCCTATCGTGTAAGACGATCCGTCGCGTCGCGTCGTGTTATGAACAATTCGATATAAACATAGTGAGTTCTTTTGTAGATACTGACAGTTGATTTTTTACAACAACAGCGGGCTAATTGCGTAACTTCTGACGCGTCCTCATATATTTGTTATTTTATATGGCCTATCTGTCAAATGATGACTCTTACACGTGTCATGATCATAACAATTTCGCAATTAGGCTGCAGGGCTGAACGTAGTACCTAGTCAATTTTAAGCATAATAATTGTCAAACCTAACCCCACTAGACGTCGTCCCTGCCGATTTCAAAGAAAAACCGTAAATCGATGCCCAGTTTAGCTATTTGGCACACGCATACTAGAAGTCAAAACAATTTTTTTGATACGCTGTTAATAAAAAAAGTTCCCTCAAGAGGGAAATTTTGTTTTGACCTCTAGTATGCGTGTGCCAAACTATACATCGATTTGCGGTTTTTTTTGCGTACACCTTCCACTAGTAGCGTCCATATTTACGACCTGTAGGTACGTGCGTAATATATATTTTGCTTTTCATTAATTCACGCACGTACCTACTGGTCGTATTTTTTCGTTATTTCTTATAATTCGATCTCTTTATTATCAAAATAAAAGAAAAAAAGCAAGATAGGTTACCTAAAATTGTTGATTTTAATTCAAAAACTCTATACATGAACTTTAATTTGCAGCTTTTTGTTTCAGTTGTCTGACAATGCCCTTTAAAGTTGTGCAGACTACAGAAAGAGGAAAGGCATTTCTTTCTTGTGTTCCTGATAAATGGGAGAGCAATGATGTATTATACTGGCCTAAAACTAAAGCTGAAAAGTTAGCAAAAATCGAAAATTCAGAACCGAATGAAGATTGGATATCCATACCATGTAAAGTAAAACGGGACAACTTGACTTACGATGAAGCACAATTACAAATAAACATTATGTCAGAATGTACTGATACTGAGGAAGAAATGCCACAAACACATTTCACTTCTAAAAGATCAAAAGTACAAAAGAAAAGTGATGTCAGCTTTAATCATTTGGCGAAAAAATTGATAGTAAGTTTTTGGATTTTTTTACGATACATGGTATATGGAAACAGCTTGTGATATAGCTTTGAATCCGCTTAGCACTCTGCAACTGCAAACCGTTACGCGTGTTATATGAAAAACCTTTAAATTTGCAGGATCTAAAAGAGAAGGTCCGAGTAAGAGAATCTGAAGAATCTTCTGCCGTTGCGCGCCAAACCGATTCCGAACCTATGCAAAAATCGCTACCATCAACATCGGCAATAAATTCAGGCGCATCACATGAGGTAGAATCAGTAGTATCGCATGTATATGCCGAGCCTACAGCTGTGCTGCAATAAGAGCCTACAGCTGTGCTGCAAGAAGAAGTTGCATTTGTGGATTACTCCGTATACGTAGTTGAAGCAGACGAACTTACACCATCCCCTCCGGTAGCTGTTCTTCAAGATGATAATAGCGATAGTTATTATATTGTCAATGGCACACAAAAAAAAGCTGAAGATATTTTCTCTCGAAAGTTGGATAATTTAACAGTAGCTGTAACTGAATTAAAAGAAAGACAGGAACAGATTTTACTCAGTCTTGCGGGAATAAGTACGTTAATTGAAGAATTTTTTAAACGGTCGAAAATGGACCAATTAAAAAAAAAACTTCGGTTTGAACCCATTCACGACTTAGAATCTCTTCAAAAACTAGAGAATGATTTGAAACACGACGCTGGCGGAGAATTAAAGAAAAAACTGTCAGTTGTTTGTGGAAGTGGCAAAGGTAGGGGTGCCAACAACTGTTTTGCTCTAATTGATATGATGTTTAACCGAAAATTTTTGACTGAGTGTAGTGTTCTTGGGCCGGCGGTTCACGTAATGAACGTAAAAAAATTTGCTTTAAAGCGTTCACTGGCATAATACAATTATTTTTTTCAATCATTCACGACTCTGATAGCACTTTCACACTTTTAGAGTGTGAGACATTTTTCAAAAATATTTTACGCAATTCAGCCAGAAGAAAAATCAATTTTTCAATCCAGTGCCATAGATGACGGAAATTCACCAAGTACTTCCAGTTCTGTTCAAAAAGTGGCAAACGACTCTGAGCAAATTCCTTCTACATCTGCACAGATGACATCAAGCACTCGTGAAGAACCTATCGAAAAAAAGAAACGATTTAATAAATTTCTAGATTCTTGGACTACTCGGCCTGAATTCAAGGGATGGTTAACGAAACACAATGAAATTAGAGATGGTCATGAACTAGCATTTTGCAGAATTTGTAATATGACTGTAATCGCACACAAAAGTGACTTAATACGCCACCTGCATTCAAAAAAACATCTTCGAATTTCAAAACAAGTATCGGGATCAAATAAAATTGACGATTTAGTGCGGGAATCGCCTGTAGACGTTAAAATACGTCGTGCAGAATTAAAGCTTTGTGCAATGCTCGCTACAAATAACTTACCGTTCTCGTTGATGGACACTTTAATCCCTTTAGCTAAAGACATTTTCACAGACTCTGAGATCGTAAGCAAATTGGCAGTACAACGAACTAAAGCCTCTCATTGTATAAAAAATGCTTTAGGCAACAACTTGGCTAATATTGTGTTTGATGCACTTAAAGTTCCTGGCGCTTTCTTCTCCATAATTATGGATGAAACTACAGACTGTAGTACTATTAAACAGCTTGCGTTCACAGTTATTTATTTTAATGTTGAAAGCAACAAAGTTGAGACCCATTTTTTTGATATGATAGAGGTAAAATCCGGAGATGCCATATATTTAGTGAAGTATTTAACAAATGTGATAGAATCAAAAGAAATACCACTATCGAATCTCATAGGCTTCTGTTCAGATACTACAAATGTAATGATTGGAGAGCACAACTCAGTGTTTTCTCATTTGAAAGCCGCACTACCTAGCACAGCGTGCATCTAATGTTCCTGCCATTTAATACATTTAGCAGCATCTAAAGCATGCTTAAAACTCCCACGATCTGTCGAAGATCTTATAAGAAACTTGGGGTCGCACTTCAGCCGCAGCTCTTTTAGACAAGAAAAATTCGCAGAGTTTCAAGCTTTTTTTCAATGTGATTTACACAAAATTTTGAACGTAGCTACAACACGCTGGCTGTCTGTGAAAAACTGTGTAGATCGTGTGTTACAACAGTATACTCCCCTGAGAGAATATTTAAGACTAGCTGTTTTCGAGGATCCCTCTAAAACAACCGAAGAAATGGTGGCTACAATGGATAATGAGTTCACGGTTATTTATTTAGAATTCATGTCTTATACTTTAGGTTTGCTGACTCAATTCAATTTATTGTTTCAGTCAGAAACACCACTGCTATATAAAATGAAATCTTCAGTCGAAAATCTGTTAAAAACTGTGTGTAGCAATTATATCACATTTTCTTATGTGAAGTCTTGTACTGATATAATGAAAATTGAGTTTGATGATGAATCCAAATATGACAGATTAGACAGAGTGTATCTAGGTGTATTAGCTACCGAAAGCTTACAAAAGTTAAAAAAATAACTCACACTCACTAAAAAAACAACTCCTGCAACTGATGTCAATATGTTTTTGATAACTTGTCGCAGCTTTTATGTGGAGTTGGCTAAACAAATCATACAGAGGTTTGACTTTAAGGACAGTCTTTTTAATTTTATTGTCTTGGTTAATACTTCTGTTGCTCAAAGTTTCACTTTGAAATCTTTGAAGCCTATCTTTGTAAGATTTCCAGTATTGTACGATTATTACAAACATGCAAGAAGTTGACGATGAATGGCGAGAATATGCTCTACTTGATCATGAAAGCTACGACTTGCATCCTTCAGATGATGCTGAGGAGTATTGGCGTAAAGTATTTCACTTAAAAAATGCCCTCGGTCAAAGTTTGTTTCCAAATTTAAAAGGCATTTTAAATGCCTTGTTAGTTTTACCTCTCTAATGCATCCATGGAACGTGTATTTAGTTCTTTAAAAAATATTAAAAATGATCATAGAAATAAACTAAAAACAAGCACGATAGTTGCCCTAATGCAAACTAAAGACCAAATAAAAGATTGTGTAAAATTTGAACCAACAATAAATATGCTTAAAGCGAACCTATACAAAAAGTGATGTATTTGTTTTAGTTTTTGGAATAAAGTTTTCAGTAGTAAAACATTTTTTTTCTGTTTTTCCTACATCATGAACTTTGAGGGGAATTTTGCTATAAAAAGAGGA
Organism: Pandemis corylana; assembly: GCA_949127965.1. Lineage (NCBI taxonomy): Eukaryota > Metazoa > Arthropoda > Insecta > Lepidoptera > Tortricidae > Pandemis > Pandemis corylana. The sequence continues at coordinate 7,021,865 of OX421871.1, forward strand.
ATTTTTCAACATATCGCGGGGAATTTACAAATCTAACTGTGGCAACACCACAGTTAGAGCCGGCAATTGGCGATCGATAGGGTGTTTCGCTCATAAAATGAATCTCCTACTTCAAGATGCTATGGGCAAGGCAAATGAGCTCATTCTGCCAAACACGATTGCAGAAATCATAGGAAAAGTGAAAGACATCGTCACGTATTTTAAAAGCTCACAAGCGAAAGATTTGGTTTGAGAGATTCAAAGGAGTCAAAGAGTCGATAAGCGGAGTCGGTACCGAGAGCGGATTCGGAGTCAGTGATTTTAAACACTCCGCGGAGTCGAGATTACCCATCTCTAGTTGCAGCAGCAAGAAGCGGACCAGATTAAAGAGCTAATTTTGTTGGAAATTAGATCGTTAAAGGACTACGTATGTATTATTCCAATTAGCAACAACAATAACGATAGTGTTATGCTTCGTGGTGATGAAGGTGATCGAATAGTCAGTCTTCGGCGTAAGGGGTGCAGTGTGATATTTTATTTATTTATTTACTTTTGTACGACGCGTGTTTTTTATTTAGGGGGGAACTATGTGACGGACGTCACATGGTTATCATGGCATGTCACTGTGCGTGACATTAGTTTAAACATATATGTATGTGTTTCTCTTTGGTAGATTGATCATGTCAAGCTGATTAGGTTATCGATAGCGAGATTGCTAAAGTAGGATATAGTTTAGTATATAAGCATAGAAATATTATATTAAAACCAGATTTGAAATAGACTGCAAAAGTTGTTTCTGTCTCCACCCCAACAATAATTACCAGCAAGAACCCTGCTGGTAAACTATGCACAATATAGATATAGATAAAGTAGGTAGAGCAGATATTCCGAACTCTTCGGAAGCTGATTAGACTTCTGGACGTGAGGAGAGCCCTAAAACCATGACGTGAGCTCAACGATGTAGAAAAAATAATTTAGTTACCAGACATACCGGCAAAGTGCACTGTCCCGATGGTTGTTGTTTCGCTAGGAGTGAACATGAGTTCCAGAAGGTTCTAACGTTTGTCCTTTTGTTTCAGCTTTTCTTTGTTTCTTCCAAGTCAAAAATATGTGACGTACCAGCGACACCACACCATCATATTGCTATGCGGCGGGAACGGGTCAGCTTTAAGGTAGAGATATTTATAATTCTGTATGTCTGCTTGCATATTAGCAGGCGGCATTTCAATAGGTGTATCCTTTGCTATATAAGCTAATAAGAGAATGTCTTTTATTTCAGCTGAATGGGATTTTATTTCGAGATTTTATAAAGACGTCGAGTAATTCTTTCTTCTTCCACGCTTACTTATTAATTTAGTTAAGTTATAAGACTGGAATCTAAGCCATAATTTAGAACCTTTTATCGACCTCTACCAACTTTAGTTGTATATGTGAAGCTATTTGCCCTCAAGAGCTGCTGTTATGATAATAAAGAAGTGTATAACCAGAGATCTGTTGCATTTTTATTCAGTTATATAATTTTTGTCACACACGTGTAAAGAGTTTGACCGCTTAACGTATTGTCAATTTTATGAACAATACTTAGTTCACCCGTCGCGACCAAAAACGAAAAATACTCAAATTTACGAGACCAGTAACAACAGGTTTGTGACGAAACGACAACGCGGAGAACTTGTAGCGCGCGTCTATTTTGGGTCGCACCTAATAGGGGTAAACAATTCTACTTAAGAATTCTATTTAAGTCTTACCCGGCTCAAAGTTACGCGGAACTAATTAGTCTTGGTGGTCCTAATTGCAACACTTTTCAGGAAGCTGCTAAAATTGTTGGACTCACGGACGATGAAGTAGAGAACGAAATGGCCATGTTGGAAGAACTTTCTATACAGGACCGCGCCTTCGTAGCTTGTAACGGTGCCCCAGTTGCGCTACTGTGGGACACATTTAAAAATCAACTTAGTGAATACTTTCTTCACAGACACCCGGGAAACTCTGATACGGCATATAATTTAGCGTTGATGTAAGTTAATAGAATTCTTCGAAAACTAGGAAGTTCGCTTACAGAACATGGTTTGCCGCAAGTGCACGATCTTACAACTGAGTTGAGCCGCGAATTTTACGGTGGTAGATTCTATGACCTTCATAAGTGTTTGTCATAATTGAAAATTTCACCCACAAAGTACACAGTGGAACCTAATAAAATCATCACTTTATTGGTACTATGATTGCGGGAAACAGTTAACAGGTTAACAGTATTCCCAGAAATAACATCTAAAGGTTGTTACTATCATTTTAGAAATAGCATTTGGAGAAAGGGAAAAGGTCTGCAGCTTATACTCACCCAAACCGTCCCCAACCGCGAATTCGAACCAGATGCCTCTGGATACGTCTCACTCGTCGAGGAGGAGTATAAAGCTATCGTCGAGCACGACAAGAACTACGGGAAGCTAATCCCAGCTTCGCTACATGCGTATTTGGTACCGCCTCGCTAAAATCGCAGAGGCCCGCGGAATAGTCACCCATGATCAGATGAGGTTCATCAACTTCATCGACAACTACGAGCCGACTTTAGCAGCCGGAGCAGCCAGCTGGCTGTCAGGCCTCGGTGATTTCACCGATGCAGCGGGCGTCAAACATGTGTTGTCGTCAGTCGTTCCTAATCCACAGGGACACTTCGCTCGTGCGACCGCTGACAAGCACACATTGTATGAGCACTACCCCGCACCGGCAATATGCCTGCAACGGATATTAGAAGACGTTGCAGCGACTAAGATCGTGATTATCATGATCACATGCCGTGCTCGCACCTGCGAGGTCAACGGCTGCCGACACGTGCATCACCCACTGCTACACGCGAACCCGAACCGAGTGGCGAGGAAGCCGCCACGCTCCGAAGCACGCAGAGAGACGTCGCCGCGACGCCAGCGGGCGTCACCCTCTGTGCCGAAATCGACGACGCCGCCCACGCCCGGGCAGGCGTCGTCCTCCGATAGTGAAGTGGTGTCGACAACAACCAGTGCCAGTGCTAGTGGAAAAGTAATGTTGAAAATGGTGAAAGTAAAAGTGACTGGACCTAAAGGGACGATAGATACGTTCGCTCTACTCGACGATGGATCCACTGTTACACTTATCGACGAAGAGCTGGCACGTGAGATCGGCGCTATTGGTCCCGCGGCGCCTATGAAGATGCGAGGCATTGCCAGCACGACCGAGCTGCCGCACAGCCGCCGTGTTAACTTCGCGGTTCAAGAGTGCGACAACGAATTTAAGATTGCTGCCCGAACTGTGAAGAATTTGAAAAGTCACAAGCAAAGCCTCACACACATCACAAAGTACAAGCATCTAATACAGGGTTTTTCAACCGGTGTGCCGCGTACATTTTCAAGTGTGCCGCGATGCTTAATTGCAGTCATAAAAAAATATTTCGAAAAACAAAAAAGTACGGAAATAATTAGTCAATTCCGTGGAAACGAGACGCGCTTTCCGCACTATGCACTTTCCCTTGTCATAGTAGGTAACGGAGCGAAGGGTACGGGGAGGGGCGCGGGCGGGTGAAGCGGTGTCCGCCGGCCAGTTGTCGTGGTGCGTTCGCGCAGTCTTGTACTCGAGTCACTTGTTTTGTGTTGGTCTCGCTGCATTATATCAAACTCACTGTGCACTGTGAGTAGTATATTTGGGTTCTAACGAAACCTTCAACATGGATAAATTCGTAACCCGTACGTCAACTCATGATAAACCGTCATCGAGTCAACCCGTCGTTAAAAAACAAAAAGTTATGAGTACTAAACGACAATACCATGAAGACTATTTAAAGCTGGAGTTTACTTGGACAGGAGACAAAGACGAATCAAACCCTTCTTGTCTTGTTTGCGGCCAAAAATTATCCAATGAAGCAATGGTCCCTAGCAAATTAAAGAGACACCTCTCTACAAAACATTCTCATCTCTTGAACAAGGATCTACAGTACTTTCAACGTTTGCTGAAATCTCAAGCCCAGCAATCTACAAGTCTTACCAAGACAATGACTATATCTGACAAGTGTCAAGAGGCAAGCTATCACGTGTCGGAGCTTATAGCAAAAAAAATGAAACCACATACTATTGCAGAAAATTTAGTTTTGCCAGCTTGTCGTCAGATTGTGAAAACTTTATTTGGAGTTGAAGCTGAAAAGGAGGTGTTGAAAATTCCTCTGTCAGATAACACCATCCGCAGGCGCATAGAACACATGTCAGAAGATATTGAAGCACAAGTAATTGAAAAACTACGAATTGTTCGTACATTCGCCTTACAAGTTGATGAATCAACTGACATAAGTGGGAAGGCCCAGCTGCTGGCATTTATACGTACGGTCGTTGAAGATGACTTTATTGAAAACTTTTTTTGTTGCAAAGAACTGCCCGAAACAACAAGAGGCGAAGACATATTTAATGTTTTGGATGCATATTTGAAATCCTCTGATTTATCATGGGCCGATTGTATTGGAATACGTACCGACGGAGCACCTTCAATGACTGGTTCTGTAAAAGGGTTTGTTACTATGGTGAAAGAAAGAAATCCAAATATTGAGCTGACCCACTGCTTTATTCATAGGGAAGTATTGGTATCAAAAACTCTACCCAATGATTTAAAAACTGTGTTGGAAGATGTAGTAAGGGTTATAAATTTCATTAAGAGTCGTCCATTGAAATCTAGATTATTTAAACAAATTTGCCAAGACATGGATGCAGCCCACTACACGTTGCTTCTTCACACCGAGGTGAGATGGCTCTCAAGAGGACGTATTTTGTCCCGCGTGTATGAACTTAAGGAAGAGTTATTAATATTCCTCACATTGGAGTCATCAGAGTTTGTTAATTTATTCAGCGACGATACATGGTGCACAAAATTGGCGTACTTGGCAGATTTATTCGAACATCTTAACAAATTAAATGCAGGTATGCAGGGACGAAATGAGAATATTCTGACGTCATCAGATAAAATAAAAGGTTTCGCAGAAAAATTAACGCTATGGAAAAATCATATTTGCCAGGGCACTCCGTCCATGTTCAGCCATACAGCGTCAAGAAATGTGGATTCTAGAATGAGATCTTTGATAAGGGATTCATTAGAATTGTTAGAAAAAAATATAAACAAATACTTTCCCAATATCGAGGTTTCGAATTTTGATTGGGTGAGAGACCCCTTCAATATTTCACTCAGTAGCTTGGTTGGTTTTGAATTGGAAGAGAAAGAACAGTTTTGTGAGTTAAAAAATGACCGCACTTTGCTATTAAAATTACAGGAATTGAATGTAAATAAGTTCTGGTTACATGTTTCAGCAGAATATCCAGAATTAAGTAAAAAAGCTCTCATTGCCCTTTTGCCGTTTTCGACATCTTACCTATGCGAACAAGGATTTTCAGCATTGACAAATATAAAAAAAAAAATCGCGAACGTCTGCTATCTGTTGAATAAAAAGCCTTTGCTCCACACACCAGGCTCAAATATCGCATTAATTGATTATATCATGTTATTTAAAACTTATTAATAATAATAAAGTTTATTTTCTCCAAAAAAAATTACGTTTTTTCTTTGGGTTGGTTATGAGCGTTTCCAACCTAAAGGGTATCAATACAACCCCTACGTCCGTTACATATAAATCAAAGCCTCTAATATACCTACGCCTACCGAATTCTTTACTGGTGTGCCGTGAAAGTTTACTGAAACTAAGTGTGCCGTTGACAACAAAAGGTTGAAAAACCCTGATCTAATACTACTAAACATTTGTGCCTAGTCGTCAGGTATGTTAAAAATTACCATGTGAGAGATAGTTTTTTAGGACTAATTCCACTTGTAACAGTAGATGCACAAACATTGTACAGTAACATCGTTGATTTCTTTAAATTGCATGATATACCATATGAACGTAATATGATCGGGTTTGCCTCCGATGGAGCCAATGTCATGATGGGTTCAAATAATTCTGTTATGACATTATTGAAGAACGAGTTAAAGGAATTGTTTGTAATGAAATGCATTTGCCATTCCTTCCATTTACGTGCCTCTTATGCTTGTGCCAAAATACCTCGATTTGTTGAGGACACCTTAAGGGATATTTACAATTATTTTTCCTCAAGTCCTAAAAGGGTTGGAATGTATAAAGAATTCCAAATATTTTGTGACCTAAAAATTCATAAAATACTACATCCTTGTCAAACCAGGTGGCTGTCAGTCCATGCGGCGGTATCGAGGGTCTTGGAGCAATACCAGGCTTTAAAGTTATTTTTTACTGACGCCTCATTAAACGACGAAGTACCTACTGGCAGCTACCAATATATTGCAAAAACTAAATGACCCAGTCACTTTATTATTTCTGCAATTTTTAGACTTCGTCTTGCCTATGTTTACTAAATTAAACAAAGAGATGCAATCAGAACACGCAAAGATACATGTTGTATGATCAAGTATGTGCCTGTCTAAAGACGTTGTTTGAGTGCTTTTAAAAAGAGACTACATCAAAAACACTGTCGTCGAAAACATTGAGTATAAAAATCCGCATATGTTTTTAAATCTAAACGACATGTACTTCGGGGCAAACGCCATGAGCATTCTTTTAAAAGATAAAAATCTGACATCTGATCAAATACAATTATTCCGGACGAGATGCTTGCAATTTTTTATAGAAGCTTGTGACCAGATTATTGCAAGATTTCCAATTAAAAATAACCCAATCAAACACTTGAGTGCATTTTGTCCAGAAAACATTAAAATGGGTGAACGACCGTCAATTGTGGATGTAGTGGCGACATTCCCAAAATTACTTAATAGTCCAAATTACCAAGAAATAGATACAGAATGGCGTTTGCTCCGTAATACAAAAGATATAAACAAATTTTCTGACAACATAGAAGAATTCTGGATGAGTGTCGCAACACTTAAATGTGGTGATAACTCGGCATTGTTTCCAACATTATCTTCCTTCGTGTTCAACGTTTTAGCGTTGCCACACTCATCCGCCAATGTAGAAAGAGTGTTTTCATCTATTAATTTGATGAAAACGTCTCAACGTAATAGACTATGTACGGAATCTATAGTTATCTTATTGCACACTAAGATATATATTGGAGAAAAAAGTTGCTATGATTTTGTAATTGGGAAAGAGTTGCATGTAAAAATGGCACAGAAGGGTTGGTATGTACAAAATACAAATTAGTGAACACTAGGTAATATAATTATAACACGTATTTTACTTCGTTTTATTTAAACAGTCTCCCTATTTCTCCCGATTTTTAGTTGGTGGCAACACCGATTTCTTAAGAGTCAGTTTTTCAACACTGATCTTGTTCATCAGTTCACACGTAGCTTGCATGCGGAGCGCACGTCACTTTTCGCTCTCAATTACACGTCGTGGCAAAAAAAAGGCGTATAAAGTATATTTATTATGACTTCGTTAAAAAAAGGACGACCTTTAAACAGTCAAGCGAGGGAAATCATTTTCAATGTTCACCGATTTATGGAACAAGAAGCACAAAAAGCCAAAGATCAAGTTTTAAATAAAGACTACTTTCAGAAATTTTTTTAAAGAACATCTGAAGCCACCGGTATTTCTAGAAGAACAATTTCTAATATTTTGAAAGGGAGGGGATAACAAACTTCCATAATCTTCATCAGTGGGCTGACAAGGACGCAAATCCTCACTGGAAGAAGCAGGTCTCCTTTCAACGGAAGTTTTCCGTTAACGTGTGGGCTGGAATGATTGGCAGAACTTTGATCGGGCCTCATTTTCTGCCTGATAATTTAATCGGAGCCACTTATCTACAATTTTTACAAAATGACCTTCCAATGAAATTCAATTCAATTTTTTAAAAATCTAGCTCCATCGATACTGTCGATGATTCTGCCAATGTCGAGGTTGAAGAAGACACGACCTTCCGATCCTTCTGGAAGAAGCTGGAGTGCTAAAAATGGAAAGAGAAATCATCTTTCAGCAAGGTTGCCCGGCACATTGGAGTTTGGCTGTGAGAAAATATCTAAACAACTGCTTCCCAGAGTGCTGGATCAGTAGAGACGGACCCATCCCTTGGCCCGCTCGGTCCCCCGACTTAACTCCTTTGGATTTTTTTGTTTGGGGACGGGCCAAAGGACTCGTGTATAAAACAGAAATTGTTACAAAAGAAGACTTACTTGCGAGGATTCGCGAAGCTTTTGTAATTATGAGGGAGGAGATGAAACTGAAAATAACTACCACAGAAGTGCGGAAAAGGGCCCGTTCCTGTATAAGAAATCGCGCTTTAGGGGAAGACCGGGTAATGGGAGTCAGCGGGTAATGGTGGTCACCCACACATCTCCAAAACTACAAACACTAGAAATAAGTTTACAGGCGTTCCCGCCCCGCTCTGGCCCCGCGCTAGTGCTGCGACTGCGCCAGTGTTGCCAACTTAGTGGATTTTCCACTAGATCTGGTGGTTTAGGCATGCCTTACAGCGAGATTTTTTTGGTTTTAGTGGCTAGTGGATTTTATAGTGGATTAGATTGTTCCAGTTAGTGGTTATTTACGTAATTTAACCGCTAGTGTGATTCATATAATGCTCTGTATACGTTATAGTTAAAAATGAGCATTTAGGCCCGGAACTTCAAACATGGTTTAAGTTTAGGATGTAGGCAACATTGCTCAAATCAAATCTGTCGGGTCGGGACTCTTGATCAGTTCAGTTCAGTGAGTAAAGTAAACTAAACAAACAGTACAGTACAGTTTGCTATTGTTATGATAGAGGATACGTACTTCTTAATCTTACTTGAATGAAAACTGATTTCATAGTAGGCAGTGTGGGGTGGGGCTGGTGCGACTGCGATGCTTCAACTTGAAAGGGCGCAGAGATCAGTCCTCAAAGTGATGGGCAAAAAGCCTTACTGCTATCCCACGGCTCAACTGGATCATTCATCAATCATCATCAATCATTATGGAGATTTAAAGAATCATGGATTATCTAAAAAGCATCTGCATAATTCAAAGGTACGTAAATTTTATACGAATTCAGCTTTATGTTAAGTGTATACAGGAAAGACCTTTGCGGGCGAATATTATTTAATGAAGTAACACCTTTTCTATTACATTTGATTTATGTAAGTTCTTTTTCTTTCACAGATTGTAACTAAACAACCAAAATTGGCTTTCAAAGTTGAAAGCATGGGAAAAAAGAAAGAAGAAGCCAGGCTAGCATTATACACAGCGGCACATACTAGCATTCGTGTAGTGGATCATTTGGGAGACGTGATTAATCACACGCACAAGGAGGATGACAAAATTCACCTGCATAGGACTAAATGTACCCAAATTATTAAAAACGTTCTAGCACCTCATTTTTCACAAAATTTAATAGAAGATTTGAAAGATCAATCCTATAGTTTATTGATTGACGAATCAACCGATATCGCAGTTCATAAATATTTGGGAATTGTTAACATTACAATTTATAACATTAGTCCTAGTCAATACTTTGGAGTTCGTCAATATCTGAGCAAAGTATGAACATTTCAACCATAGAGTTACTTCAATACAAAACTAGAGTGGTGTTCACTTAATTGAAATTTTGCTTAGACATAGAGAGTGAGAGAGGGCTAGAACTGTAACATATAGATATTTACTACTACATTGAATGATTAGTAGTCATGAAAGAATTAAAAGTCGTGCATATTCTATATTATTCAAATAATGATTTAATCGAACTTTTTAATAATGAAATGACAATTACAGTACAGTATTTTATTGTCATAGCAAATCAAAATCTAAGTACTCTATTTTATTATTTTTAATTATTCCTACTCTGTTTTAAATTTAAAATCTAATATTTTCCCGCTTTCCTTTACCACACCGCGAGTTGAACGCCCTACCGCGTTCCAACGGGCGAATTAAAGAACCTAGTGATTTTACTATAGCGAGTTCGCAGCTAATAACACTACGCTTAAGCACGCGACATTTCACAAGTATCGCAGATGGTTGTCGCTCATGAATAAGTAATATTTTGTGTCGCACTGTAATTTCTAGTGGAATTCTGGTGGTTTGAGAGCCCGACAAAGTTTAGTGGTTTTCTGGTGGTTAATACGGCCTTATTTGGTGGGTTGATAAAAATAAAGTTGGCAACACTGGACTGCGCCGCGCCAGTATGGCGACGGCATCGGGATTAAGAGGTGTTTTGTTTTTGCGGCTCGCCGATGTAAATTTTCACGGACGCAAAATAGACGGTGAGTACTATAATTATTGATTTACTTATGTGACTTTTTTATGTCTTTACTTGTGCATTAAGTGTAACGATTTCATACTTAAATCACTCGTGCTGTTAACACGTGTCGTATCATGTGTTTATTTTTTTTTCTTTATAAAATACTTGTGGGTAATGAGGATCAGGTGACCACGATTTCCCGCAATGTAAAAGGTATAATATAATTTGTTAATTTGGTTTCAGATGCCGAAAGTACGAGTCAGAACTACCACAAAAGCTTCCTGGTCTTCTGCCAAGGGCTATGTTTGCGATTTGTGTTAGATTTTTGTATGATCCTCATTACCCGCAAGGTGACCACAATAACCCATACCTCTGTGCAATGGGAGTCAAAACAGTTAATTTTTGTAACTTTCATATTTGCCAAAGATGATTAGTAATGTGATGATAATTGATATCAAATAATAGTTTATTAAGTAGATTTTGTTATGAGGCGGTTGCAATAAAGATTTGGATTCATTTAATTTTTTTATTTTAATTCTTGCTTAAGTGATCCCCATTACCTCTTTGTACCCTACATTTTGAACATGATGTAATTTGAGTTTTATCTTTGTTTATGTCACTAAATTTACAAATTAAAGTTCAAGTTATGTAGTTTTATTAAGAGTGCTAGAGCAGTGAAAGAAAGAGCAATAAACAGGCAAGTTTTTTAAAAATGTTTTCACTAAACATTTCAAGGTTTTTTTTAATATGGCAAAGAGAAATGACGTAGACTTGTCTTTTTCACACATTATTAACTAATAAAATTTCAAGACTAGTGCATTCTCAGCGAGTGCTCCCTGAGTCTGGTTTTTACTTTTTATCTCACATTTAGCAAGCAATGTGAATGAGTGATACCTTAAAAGAAAGAACAATAAACAGGCGTTTCTAAAAATGTTTGAACATTTCAAGGTTTTTTTTTTTTTTAAAGCAGAAAAATTACTCTGTTCCAACCTAAGACATTTTTAGTAATTTCGAATGGCTCCATTTTGTTTTTGTGGCAAGAAAGACACTTAAAAATTATTTCATTTGGTCCATTACACATTAAACTATCCGAAATAAAAGATTTTGTTTCCAAATTAACGCTCATTGGGGCAATAATGACTCGTGACTATCAAATTCTGGGTATTTTCCTAAAATTACTGTCTTCAATTAAAAAAAAAAATATCAAATTTCGGCTAAGACATTTGGCTAAAAATGTTCAAAAATACCTCGGCTATCATCCCCTTAAAGCTTTGTATCTAGCTACCAAACAGCCTGTATTTTTTTATTTTATTATTCATTAATATTGTTTTTCGGTTTGTTTTATATTAGTATTGAATATAGTGACAGTTTAGTTTATTGCATTCCAATACATTTCAGTTAATTTGTCAATACATTTTTGACCAGGTCAGAACTGGATCAAATCAAAATTGTAGTTCATAGTTAACAGATACATTTGCCCTTAGACAGTAAAGACAAACAAAAACCAACAAACGCTACACAATAAATACACACAGTAGAGTAATAAGAAAAAAGAAACAGAAATTATGGGTAATTGTAACAACCATTGAGAATTTAACATTGTCAGACAATGTTTAAGTATAAAATAAATCAAAAACAGCCACAAAAAAAATGATGGGAGCCAATAAACGTATTTGAATCATCAATACTACACATCGGAAAACAACAATTTGCAGAGAAGAAAATAGCTCTTGTTTTAAACAGATTTTATCAGTTGCACAGATATGTGGTTGCAGTGTAGCAATACAGTTTTAGTCTCAGTAAAACGTAAAACTGTGAAGAAAACTTTAATACATATAATGATGGTGCAAAGTTGACAAACACTGACTTCAAAGCCAGAACTTGACAGTTTGAAGACACGCAGGAGAACAAACAGTGTTGTGGCCCTTTTCGTGTTCTGTAGAAGCCCACTGATCTTGTAAGATGAATTTTCAGTTATAGAATCATGTTCTTCACAAAGTAGAAAATGTGAAGACTTTTTTCAATGACATCCATTGTCTATTGTCTGTGGCAAATAGTGACATGTTATGTAAGAAATTTGAAAGGTCTCTAGCTAAGTCCACCATAATTTTCTGCACTAGCTGGTTTTTTTTTTGAGGCATTGCACTGTACCTGTGCCAGCCTTCATTGGTAGACTCAATGGTCAAATTCATCAGACACTCCCCAACTCCTTCAGATTCTCCGGCAGCAAACAAGTAATTAACTATCTTGTATATTCACATTGCTTCATCTGATATCGAACCATTCAAAATCATGTTTCCTTTGCCACTAAACGGCCTCAGATCACCCCGATATACCTCTCTCCGTTATTCTTAGTCACAACACATTCTTCAATCTTATTCAAAATGAGTTCATTTAATGTTTAGGTAGCAGTTGAATTCCATGTTTTGCTGAGGATTTTAGTTAGTCTTCTATCTTCATTGTTTGGCATTTAAACTACTTGCAGTGCCGCGGATGAAAAGTAACAGCAAGTGATGGCACATGAGAGATGTCTAAGTTGCAACTACAGTGATTTCTTCCAATATTGTGTAGGTTTGGTTAAGTTTCATTTGAAGATATTATAGAAACCTAACGTTCAATTGTTATGAAATCTTCTGTTCTTGACGTGTCTCGGCATGCTCTCATCTTCTTGTCGCGCTACCTGAAGCAATGAAAAGCGTTTAATTCATTTGGATGGCTAGTAAAATATCAGTCGTACCGCCTGGTCATTTACAACGAAATAAAGGGCCATATTAATAAATATATTTGTTGAGACATATTTCATTAAATTTATGAATACTCACTATAAATCAGCAGCGCATATGGAAGAATTTCCCGAATGTAACACGACACATTAGATTCAAGAACCAACATCGACGCCATTACTCTTCGAAACGTACGAATCAACGGCAGCTTCTTTGGATTTTCGCTGTATATGCCACAACATGATTTAGATTGCCCTGAATCAAGCAAGAGAACCAATACCGATTTGTTTTTTTATGCAACAAATCAAAAATTTGCTCACAACACAATACCATCGCGCGCAAGGTAAGCAATGTAATGCCACAGATTACTAATTTACTATGCCTAGGGCCTAGGCAGGCAACGCAACGAAAACGATAAACTTGTCCTGCCTGCCAATGCCAACCGTATGAACGCAATATCATACCGTCCTACTCACTCTCAACTTCTCGATTTTTAGTGTGAGCGAAATGACACAAAACGTATTTGAAATTTTTGACTACAGAGTAGACGCTCTGACTGTTAAAGCCAAAAATTACATTTCTTATCTTCGTCCCTCGAAGGATAGACAAAGGAAACAAAAACCATACAGCTACAACAAAGGATGTATGAATATTTATATAAAACAAAATTTTGCGCGGTCTGGCGATTGCTGCACTCTAATTGACCAGCCGAAAGTCAAGCTGGTGACGAGTTAAAAATCAACTAATAATCGATACGGATTAATAATGTTTGCAACTTATGTTGTTGCCTAAGGTAGTAACTAGTGAGTGAAAATTGATTAATTTTAATAAAAAGAAATATACCTAAGTATACTGAAATGGCTTTAGATAGAGGAAAATATTAATTTAAAGAAAATTAGTGTTAATGTGTAAGTGATTAGATAAAACACAAAATAGGGTTTTTGAAATTGGCAAGTAATAACGAACAAGAACAATAATAATAACTATAATTGAAAAATAAACGTTACAAAATTGCTTTATCGTAAGTATATATATTTACTTTCTACTGTTTAACAAAGTTTTACTTAGAATCAACTCATTAATTTAATTTAAATCATTTTTACCACTATTTCGCGAGCACAAAATTTTAAATGAGCAAGACGTCAAAATCCATGGTTCGAAACTTAGTGTAGAACATTTTGCAGAATTCTACGCCCTTTTGGCGACATAGGCCTTGCTGGGCCAATGCTGCCTCTCGAGAAGCTTTTCTCTCCTGGTGTACTATAATAAAAAGTTAAAATTCCTAACTTAGATTTCCAAGTACAATTTAAAGCAACAGAAATTTAATACCTACTAAAATAATATTATATTTACCTATAATTTTGGGCCATTCCTGTTTTGTTGTTACCCGTACTTGGTAAAGATGTTAAATTATTGATGCTACCTTCACGTTTCTTGCATTCCTTTTCTTTTAAAACGGAACTATAAAAAAGAAAACAGATTATTACATAATATGCATACCTTCTCTTAACAAAACAATAGCAGAAATTAAATGGCTGGATGGAGTTTTTCTTTCGCAATGCAACATTTATAGCGTTATCGGAAAATTTACTTTATTATCGTCCGATTTCTACTTTGCTGTGGGAGTCTAAGTCTAACATTATACTCCGACCGAAATTAGAAATTCAAAGTTCGTATTCGTATCGTGCCATTCCGCTCACATTTACAGTCATTAATAGGAGTGAGAGGGATGGTATGACATGAATTTTGAAGTATGTAGGTACACGGCTCTGACTGAACCTGAACCGAGTCGACAGACCGACTTAAAATTGATTTTCATTTAGTAAATAAATACAGGTTTTGTTAACTTTCTAGTTGTCTAAAATTAGAACTTTACTATTTTTGCTTACAATTTTTCGTGGAATGTTTTGTTTAATTTTTCAGCGTTAAACGTTTCTCGGAATCTCCTTTGGAACTGTAAAAAAAACAATAACTGTAGCATGTTATAGCTAATCAGTGATTATTAATCAACCGTCAATTCTATACCAAAAATACCTTCATGGCATGGTATGTACCGCACCATGGCCTGTATTGTGGTTTGTGCTCAAATTATCTTAACCTATACCGACTGCTTAAATCAGTCCTCGCCCGCGCGGCACAAGGGCGCGGGGTAGGCGACACAGGGGATCGAGAGTGGTGCGGGCGGCAGCCGCACTAACCCCCTTTGTCGTCCTACCCCGCGCGGGCGAGGACTCAGTTAAGCGGTCGGTCTATAATTATGTACCTTAATGCTGTTGAGCATATCTCCCTGTGTAGCCAGAGGGCGCTCGTCGGAGCGCACACTTGGCGCTCGCATAGGCACCGGCGCAGCACGCCGTGCGCCCAGCGACCCCGCGCCGACAGAAGCCGCGCCAATAGAACCGTCCCTAGCTGCGATCACTGTCCAAATAAGACAATGAAATTTATTTATTTTGTAAAATGAAATCATAAAATAATTTTGTCTGTAGGTAGGTACAGTATTCATACGAAAAGAATTCGATGATGCGAACTTTAAATTTAGGAGTAGCCCCTATGTACTTCGAAGTCCGCACTCGATTTCAGTCACAAAAAATTTGACCAACCAAGGGATAACGCGTAGCAAGCTTTAATCGTACTACATTATTATAACCCATGACTGCCTACTCTACATCATGTTACAAGTGTCAAAAAGTGACGTTTGGAAGGTGGGTGAGGTGAGGGAGGTGGAGGTGACTTTTTGATACTTGAAACAGCGGTATGCAGAAACTTTTTTGAACCTCATTTCACAATCTGATTCACAAGATGATGAAACTTAAAAAATATCGTAATTGGCACTACACTAAATACAGTCGTCCATGCTGTTTCACTTTTCCAAGAAACCAATAACCAATTTTAAAAATAATCAAACAATATTTCTCAACAAAACTTTATTTGGACAAGCTTTTTTTAAACTTGTTAGACTACATCTAAATCACAATTTATTGTGAAATAATTCACAGTTAAGTATTTAGTTAAACATAATGAGTTATATATACAAGGATTATCAGATTTATAAGTCTGCCATATTTACCTTCCTAACACCATGTTTTATGTTATTACATCATCTTATTTCATTAGGAAATACAATCAATAAAGACAATATGGTCACACTATTATATTATAACAAAACAAATTCTGAAATGATCTATATAATTTAAAAATTTATCAAATTGCAACATGTTCAGTGTATATCATTCAATAGCCAGTATGCCTTTCTCAGTACAGTTTTAAAGATATTGATAAGGTCCCCCAATTATTAAGATAAGCAAGATAAACAAGTACAGACATCTAAATCACACATTATATCCTGAACTAGAACATTTCCAAGATAAAACTACTAGGTATTGAAGTTTACTTGTAACATCAACTTAATACTATAGCAGTGTCACGGCATCCATAGAATTCGATTCCCACTGGCTTGCCTATTTTAAGGTAATTGGGCACTTTATTGAGCAGAATTAAATGAAAACGCTAGTTAAATTCCCTTCGGCTTGCCGTCTGGTATACTTGACACCACACCACTGTACTATAGAGATATTTATTCAACAACAAAAATAACTAATTGGACTAAAAGTAATGTTTAACCCCCCTTTTTATCTTTACCAATATCAATTTTGAAAAAACTGCTCTTGCTATCTTCAGCCTTGTCATCTTTACCTTCTAACTTTTTGAAATCTGTTTTAATTAATTGTTTTCTTAATGTTGCAGGTCCCGCAAATGTGGCAGGAGACTTTTTTGTCTCTGGTAAGTAAACCTCGTAAGTTTTAAAATATTTAAGTATATCTTGTACATCTTCTTCCTTTAGTTTGTATTCTAGAGCTATTTTAGAAGCAGTAACTTCTTCGGGATTCATTTGGTGCGCTGAGATAAAGTTGACAGCATGCCGGAGAGTTGTGCGCCCGTAAGAAACCTTATCTGGCTCTTTGAAGCCAAAATCAAAGTCCTGAACCATTCTACGATCCTGCGGTAACGGTCTGTCAGGGTTTTGTTTTTGTACTTCCCGCGTAACGTCATCTTCTGGCTTGCCATACGAAGTTACATAAACATCCCTAAGTCTACTGTCGAGGCCGGCGTCTTTTTTGTCCAATTTATCATCCAACTTAGGATCTGCTTCCATTGCACGCTTTAGATCCTCTAAATTAGAGGGATAACGAGGCGCTGGCGTCGGCTTTTCTTTCGAAATCACTCGATGAGCCCGATTTTCGATGTTGAAGGATTTTATAGGACGTAAAGCTTTTGTTGCTAAAGCACCCATCTTAGGCGGCAGTAGAACAATACACTCACAAAATAAACGGGTCTACATGAAAAACAATCTCGTTATTTCGATGGGTAAATCATAACAATTCTAATCATTTGCGATTTGCGAAGACTTCTTGATTGGAGGTTATATCGTTTGACAATTATAAAATGACATTAGTTTCGTCTTAAAAAGGTTCTCAGTCAGTTGCCAGTGTTACAAACCAAAAAAAAAAGCGTAAAATGAAACGCTTAGTACTTTACCATAGACAACACAACAATGATAGAACTACTAGCTGTTGCCCGCAACTCCGTCTGCTCTCGCTATTTATAAAAAATAAAATTAAAAATGAAAATGAAACGGTTTCACCAGGTTCAATTCACGGAAACGATCCAACTCTGACTGTAAGCAAAAAGCGCTGCATCTTTATCGAGAGTTTAAATAACTGAGCAATTGAAAATAGCTTGCCTTTTAGCCTAGACAGAGCTTCCCTGAGCGCAATTTTGGAAGCATTTCTGGCCAGTATCTTTTCGCTGGGTGTCGGTGTGTTTGTTGCCCGCGTTTTCTCTATGATTCGGGGCGGTGGGGGGCTCGGGCTAGGGCTGCGCCCGAGTCGACGCCGCTGCGGTTGCGTAGAGCCCTGGCACACTAAAAAATAAAAGAGTATATAACACAATTTGCTATTATACAACTGTAAGATACATAGCTATACTAGAGAACAAAGAAACCGTGTCACTTCCCGAAGAAAGTTGTATGGAAAGTAACCCGGTCTCTGCTCCCGAGTATATAATATAAGTAATATACTGTGGAATAATATTGACTATTTGGAGGAGTTATAGGTAGATTACTCGCTAATGGATAGCTGTGTCCTTCTCAGTACGCCAGCCTTAATAGAACAGGTAAAATAAAATATGAACGCTTGCGGCACCATCACATAGAATGTAGGTATTGACGAAGAAAGGTCCATTTTTAATCACGTGTAATTATTTGAATTATCGCATATTAGAGTCAGTAAAGAATTTGTTAATGATCATATTAGGTACCTCCGCTAAATGCAGACGGAGTCACTTGTGCCACACTTGAAGATGGTTTGTGCTCCATAGAGTAATTATGCAGACGAGATGTGTAGTGAGGGGTGACTGTTATGGTCGAATTAAGATGCTTTGTCGTATCGTCTTTGTGATTGGAACTCTTCATTAGGAAATTCTGAAAAGTTATTTCAAAAACTTTATCACGGAGCCTTAAAACACATCATACTTAGCTCACACACACAAACACACACACAGCATACCAGCATAACATACGAAAGAAGCATGGAAATAAATGAACCATTCAGTCCTTACTTCTTATGGGGTAGACAGAACTTAGGGTAACAAGATCTTTAGCGTGATTATGGGCGTAGGTAGAAAGGGAAATCAAAATAGTGATGAGTTGCAAGCCTAACATGTTTCGGAAGATTTGTGTCCGTCTCCTCGATGGGCTTTTACGATCTGCGCATCTGTTGCATCGAATAAAAGCACTGAAAACCGATAATTCATGCATAGGAAACGCCACGTGTCACCCTAACTTTTCACTAACTATCAGCATCTAAGCGTTGATTGATTACAATGATCGATCATTTATTTAGGTTGTGTTGTTACCTTAAGGTGTGTAAAAAGGACTATTGCATTATATCAGGGACGAAACCTGGCGTTTTCCGCTCATATCTTTATAGAAACATTTTATTTAAACTATTGTCTCTGATACCTTGGCATCAGTCACTGACTTCAGCAGTGGCCCAGGGGGCGAATGGATCGGAACCCCAAAGTTTAAGCCTCCGAGATTTCTTGTGCTCAAGTTTACATCCTAGAAAGAACACCAGCATTATTTTCAAGCATGCACAGGGCGCCTACGCGCTAGACTATGACCATGACAGACTATGTATACAGTATAGTCTGGCAGCAAAAATTAGCAACTGCAAAATTAGCAAGCTCTATCAGCTTTTCTTTGCAACTGTCCCATTTTGGAAATAAAAGTACTTGAATACGGCAACAATTATGTATGAAAACGTTAGTTCTCTCTCATTTATTTTGTGCTCTCTATTATAATTTGTAACTGTATGGCGTTTCATACCTTCTCCTCGCTGCGGTTTATGCCAATAGCGTTAGGGACCGGCTTAGCACTGTTTCTGGCTTGAGGCCTGGCGCTCAGGCGAGAGGGGGATCTCATAGTGCGCGACTCTCCTGCACCACCGCGTTTCAAACTGCTAGTAGGCCTATCGTTGTGGTCACTAATCAAAAACAATGAGTTTCGCCTGAAAAGAAGAAGAGAAAGACTAAAGCGGGAACATTAGTCAATGCGAATATACAGCTGCTCTTAAAGTTTTTTGATAAAATTGACAGGGTCTCTTATTTCTTCGTTTGTTTCTTTCAAGCTAACATTCTTGGCTTGAGCCTACCAACTTCATCATGGCCATCATCGGGGACTACACTTGTGTAAGTTACTTAAATTAAATGTATCATGGAATATAGCTTTGCGTTTGACAAGCCGAAGCAACAGGTGGTAATTGAATGCATTCCGTGCACCTATTTAGCAATGCCGCCGCGTGGCGTGGTTTAGCTAAGCGGTGTAAAATAGAGTAGTACTTCATGCAATTACAAAGAAGATATCTACGAGTAAGTAGATATTAAACTAAATTCAGAATAGATGAAGTAGGATTTACATGGAATGGACTCACCCTTTATTTGCTATCTTCTGTTTGCTGCCAGACTTCGGAGTTCCCGCCTGCCAACTTGAATCCTTTTCTACCTTGCTAGGGCTAAGAGCTGTCTCGAAAAGTAAAACATTCCAAGATTAACTACGCATGGGACTTTTACATAAGGAAATAAAGGTACTTAACTCGCCTTTGCTATTGGTAGCGTACCGTTCATGATAAAGTATATAAGAATTAAGTAGGCCATTAGGTAGGTACATAGACAACTGGATATAGTTTATTATTATGAATCTCGCTAAATAACGTCTAATTGAATCAATTATCTACATAGATTTTACTAACCATGTTAAAAAACGAACAAAACCAAGTTGTTTGACATCTCCTTGGTATTTTTTTTACGCATCGCACTTCCAACGACCAGACAGTATCCTTACAATGTTTCTTGCACGTTTGGCAACAGAAACATGTTTTCCAAAATGGCGTACTATCATTGTCTTGTTGTACGCTATTGGGATTATTCTCGTTCTCCGTGGGACTTGTCTTACTTTTCGTGTTTTCTTTTGTATCATTAGTTTTAGATTTATCTGCTATTTCTTGAGACGCAAAAACTATATTCTCATCTTCTGTGCCGGTTTTATCTGATCGCAAAATTTTATCATCAAATGAATCGTAAATCGGTATGTACTCGATGCACCAATCGATTTAAAACAACACTGTTTGAATTCTGGTTGAAAGTTGGCAGTGCGATGCGTAAACGTTCTTAAGATAGTTAACCTTAAGAAAACACAAACAGTGTTACTTTAAATCGACCAAATTCCGTTTGATTGAAAATCTTTCGATATTAAATAACACTGTTTGTCTACATCAGTTTTAAGTTCGTTAAATCTATTATAGGCACAACCGCTTAGAGATCTAGCTTGATCTGTTTCAGCCTAATATCTAATAAAGATATGCCAAGGGAGATATTTTAGATTAAGAGGCTAGCACTTTAGCAGCAATTTATTACAGACAACAAAATAGTTTTAGCTTGTACTACCTTCTCTGACTCTCGAGGCTTGCGGTCTTGGAATAGACATAACATCAGACCGGATAGCTCTCTGCATTGGAGGTGGAGGGGATTCGGTCTTTTGGAAGATCACAGGCCGCCGCTTGGTCATCTCAGCGATAGAATATATTCCATACTCATGTGTCGGCATCTTTTCCATATCATGGAAATGTTTTTTCCTATCACAAACTTCATTAACGTCAGTTTTTAAGTATTGATTTCTTAATCGAAAACAATTGCGAAAAAGGTGATGCAGGTATTACAGCAAAACAAAGTCATCATCGGATTACCTATAAAAATTTCCCTGTTTTATCAGCCATGGTTCCAGGTGTTCCAGCCAAGCCTGAAGAATACACGATCACAATTGGGTGAGGAATGACGAAACGGTTCCTATACGGATAACATCTAAATGTGAAAGAAAACAGGAGAGCTCATTGTGCTTTTAATTCCTACCTGCTGATGTCCAATGACAGATCCTGGCCTGCAGATTCTCATCCAACCGATGGCCTCGCGCGCTGTCATGCGGTAATGTTTGATCAAGTAACTGCCGATCAGTGAACCCGTGCGCCCTAGACCTGCCTAAACAATTTCTACATCAATATAAAATAGCCCAATATAAACTGCTTGTTGGTTTTCCACGTAAATGCAACCTTCATAACTACAAGGCAGTTTTAGATTCAAATTGAAATTCAGTAACCAAAAATGTAAAGGACGTGAGTCGGTTTTAGCCGGTAAGAGTCCGGCACTACTGGGCACTCCATTCCCAGTGTCCATGAGGATTGTTCGGGCTCACGTCCTTATTATTAAAGCCTCAATGTAAAAAAGAGTACCGCCCTCGCGTTTGTGGCCCCTGTAAGATGGGACGGTATGATGATCAAGGATAAAAGGATGTAATGATCTAACCCTGACAAGTGTAACAACCTCCCATCATCTCAAAAAAAAAACTACAATTCATCGCAAAATCTAGCACTTTAGGTATAAATTGTCTGTTATAGAAGTAAAGTATATATAATCGTCGCTTTTTTATCCTTCGCAGTAATTAACTTTTGAGATATAAATAAATAAATAAACGTGCGATTGAGGACGGACACCACTCAGCCTCTGAGTTCGAAACACACAAAATCGAGCTTTCTTACGATTCCTGGTTATTAGGTATGAAATAAAATGAAATAATTTATTTTGCTTTAGACTTGGTCAAAATGTGATCTAGTATTTAGTGTTGATGTCCGGCGACATATCTAACCAAATAAATTGGCATACAAACATTAACTTATTTTCTAAAGTGGTTTTTGGTATTTTGAATTAAGCGCATTTTACAAAGTTTTCATTTTTAATAAACAAAAAATAAAATATGAATATTACTATAAATTATTAGTATTGCAGTTATTTATTTTAAGTATTCTTTGATTGAATAAAATGCTTTGTCCTTAAGCTGTTTGTTCGTCCGCAATTTTCGTTAGTCTCCATAGTGCATAAGCAAAGCGATTTACCCTGTCTACCATACTCTTGATGTGATGTTTCCAGGAACACTGATTATACTACCAGTTATAATGACTGAGACGTCATCAGCAAATAGTGTGCAATGATTGTGCGTAACAAGAGGCAGATCATTAATTATAAGGTATGCGTGTTAGTACATAAACCAAGCAGATAGTATGTTAGATGTACTTCTGGTTCTATATTCCCTAGATTAGACCATGAAAATCAAAGTCTTTGTTGGCAGTGACCCATTGACATAAGTAGTTACATTAGTATAAATGTTTGGTACTAAATATCCGAAATTAAAACCTGTAATAAGGTATTAACTCATAACCTTGCAGTGAACAGCAAGAGCACCATCCGTATCCTCGCTAATTTGCAAGAACTTGTACAGAACATGTCTCGGAGGGCAGGAACCATCGGCGAAGAACAAGTCATAATGAATAATTCCGGCGTCGCTGAATCTAGAAAACATATGGAAAATGTCAAAACATAGAAGCTATCTTGAGGCACATAAAACATGGGCAAAGCAAAAGGGTGCTGAGCTGAAGAAGTTAATAAGCAAGAACTATCACAGCTGTTCCTGTAATTTAATTTCCCACTTTTAACTTCAGTTGAGCTCAGGGGTAACAACTGCTTAACTTTTATATTGAATAGACTCAAATAGATCCTGTCTGAGTAGAAAAACTTTTGTACTTACACGTTTTGGTCGTACAGTCTCTTATTCAGTCTCACAACTATCTTAACATTGTTGTCCAAAAAATAATCAATGTACATTTCAGGAGGGTGATACAAGGATACATTGTAATCCACAGGTCCGATGAAAGCTAGGAACTTTGCTGGAAATTAAATATATTTGAGCAAATTGCATTGCATTGCAATAGAAGGAGAGAGATAATGCGTAGAGGACTGCATCATAGGATTAAGGACCACTTAAGGAAGTTTCGATCTTCTAGCATTTTGATTTAAATCACACCTGGAACTATCCAATTGAGGTCACCTCCTGCAATCTTGTCTAATCTGTCGTATTCATCGAAGTTGAAGTCTTTGAAGTCGAAGAATCCCAATTCACTTGCCTTTTTAATCGCTTTCAAGCAATCCAATATAGTAATCGTGTAATCCGAGTCACCTAGCGTCGCATCTTGAAAGGCCCTTTTGAAAAGTTAGTAATTAGTTACAATTAGAAAATAGTTACAAGTGCTGGTGATCTTTCCGTTCCGTCGGAACCTTAAGAAAAAGTTTTAAAATGTGCTCACGATTCCCGACACTGTATACATATAACAGACAGGGACAATATGAACCAAATCTTTTCCATCGCTGAATAAGAATCTACTGAATGAACTTCATTGGATGCAACGCCTTCGTCTTCAACCTTCGTAAGTATCGGATCAGTAGGTAGGGATAGACTAAGTTCTTGACATTTGCGTACGTACGACCCCAATTTTGTCGCTCGCATTCATTCGACATGGGAGCCTGACCAGACACATGCTTACCTAATGTTTTGGGTATCCAGCACCCATCTTGATGACGACCGCAAGCAACGCTGGATCTAAGATTTTTGAATAGGGGCAAAACTGGAGATTAAAATTTATTCCAAACTAGATATTTTATGTACTAACCGGTAATTTGCTCCACGCACTGTGAGAGGCTTGAGGGCATCTTTGGGAGTTAAACTTAAGTACAAGACTCCATAACATCCTAATAAGAACGCCGCGTTAGCCTTCTTCTTTGGGTCTATTGAGGTATAATGAACTATAGTTTGCTTATTTAAATGTGTTTTAAATTTATCGCTCAACAATTTGCAATATTTGTAAACACAGCCGAGATTTAACGGACCAAAGTCAGAATAATAATTTTCATATAATAATTCGTTGTCAATACAAAAATAATGAGTTTCTTCTGTGCTTTTCAGTTCTTTATCTTGTCTCACTGTGGCAAAATACAACACATTTTTAATGTATTCCGCCATAAACATGATATCACTACTTCGCGTCATTATTGCAATAGCAATAAAATATTTATTAAAATACAATAATTATACATGATTTATGAAAAATATAAATTTAAAAATACAAGGTTGTAACAAAAATACACTAAAACACTACGATTTCATCGCATTTCATTAAATTTACAAAAATGATATTATTGCTTTATCAAAATGACAAATGACAGCGGAAATAGGTACTCTTGTTTTAAATTTACCTCTATGTATCGAGAAATATAGCCAGTTCTTCATTCAATCTTTATTATTTTTTTATACAGGAAATCAACATTTATTGACTCGATTTGTCGTAAAATTGATATCTTTCTATTTTGTTGAGATATTTAGGAAAACAATAAAGTAAAACCTGACTAATAATGTGTAATGGAACGTCTTTTGAGAAACGTCAAATCAGTTTCTGTTTGTCAACGTCAGAGGGCGTCCTTTGAAGTCTTTTCCGGTACGAAAGGTAAAGTGTCAAACGTTTCGCTGTGAATTTTTATTTATCGTCAATTATTACTGTGATCATTTAATTTGAAGTGATTGTGAATATAATCCAAAAATGTCTGAGCGTTATTCAATCTTTTGCGTTTCGTATTTCAGGTTAATAATTCGTCGAAAACCATGGCTGATGTTGAAGTGTGAGTACCAATTGTTTTTGTCTCAATTTACTATTTTCTCTTTGAAGACGTGATTTACGGCTTAAGTAGCGTTTGCAGTAATTATTCATAGTGCAATATTGGGTGTAATTTGTGAAATGCATTAAAATAACATGACATCAACATAACCTCTTATAGTTTGAGGTTACGTTAATTCCAATGCTCTTTCTCGTTCCGTTTCTCTCTTTTAAACTCTACAACCAGTTCTATGTGAACGTTTTTACCCCTCGTCTCGTAGTATACTTAGATATGCTATCGGTGATATCAGGTGCTTATTAAACAATATACTTAATCTGAAATATTGTTTCAGGAGAGAATAATAGATTATTCAGTAGCCCTTGTGTCTCTAGATATTGTAATTCTTAATTGAACCTATTTGTATATAAATAACATGGCTGGGCTTGCACGTCTAATTGTTACCAAACTAACTAATCATTTTAATTTACGATTATCGTATTCTCACCAATAAGCCTCCACGGAATATCTGTGTCAAGATTAAAATTAATAATTGTTACTAAAATGAAAATGTTACAAATCATAGTGTAAGAAATCGGGACTTAAGGTCAATAATTGATTTTATGATGTCTTATTTTTTTTTTATGTGCAGTGAGGTCCCCAACAACCCCGTCCTGAGCGGTGGTGCCATGGATGTGAACACAGCGCTTCAAGAGGTGCTCAAGACTGCCCTTATCCATGGGGGGCTAGTACATGGTCTGCATGAGGCTGCCAAAGCCCTTGACAAGTAAGGAAACATTACTATGCTGCACTTAAAAACTTAACCCAGATTCTCTTTTGAGTTTTAACCCTTGAGTAGGTGTGGTCTGTTTCAATGAGGAAGGTATGGCTTTGACAGCAAAATAAATACAAAATTGAATTACTTAGAAATAAATCAACACTTGGTACTTTACATTAATAATGTTCTAAAAACAATCATGGTGATGTTTTTTGCGATTGCATAATTTTCACTAGGTTATGTTATGGTCATTGGAACTAGAGAGGCGACTATAATTTCGGTAATCGGTTAAAATCGCGTATTATCGAAAATACAATAATATGCAGTAAGTATTTAACATTCTTTCATGCTCCCTACACAATACAAATCGAGTTTATTAGTAATAAATAGATTGCTTAGAACTTCAATTACATACTTAAGTTCAATAATATTTTATTTTGAAATGTGTACATTTTTTTAATGCATATATCTGGATACCTTGTGAAAAGGCAATGGAGCCCTCCCAAATATTCATTCAGTGTTGGGCTGTTTTAGTCCATTGCTGGGTGGAAATATCTGTTGTGGCTCAAGTTACAGTGGATACACTACATTGCCTATAATGACGCACATACATAGTACCACAGTACTTGTTACCTACGAGATTGTGGCCTCCCAATTGTGCTACAAGATTTTTAACCTTTTAACTTTTAAACTTTCACATGCCTAGTCCCGGATCTGGGCCAAGACTGAAAGCATTTTCATGGGTATTATTTGAGACAAGAGACTAGAATGCAAGTATTTTTAGCATACTAAAGGTTAAGTATGTTTCTTGGGCAGCGAAACAAATTGTATGCCATTATATTCTTGTTACATACATACATACATAAATGACATCTTTATCCCTTAAATTTTTATTAATTGTGTGATTTGCAACATGGAAAATATGGAAATGTATGGCTGTTTTAAGTTGGTGCATTTGTTGGGCTTGCTTTAATACTACCTACTGTACATGTCAGGCCAATGTTTTGGCAACATGATATATGACATTATGCATTAATAAGTTCCATTCCAAGCTGATTATTCAAGCCAAATACTTTGCTCCTTTACATAGCTTGATGTTAAATGTCAAACCTAGCTTCAAACCATTTATTTTAAAAATGAGTTGGAAATGCAGTTCCCTCCTATCTAATTTACATTACCCGGCCATAAAAAATGCACATCGGTCTTCTCTGCTAATTTCGGCTTCATAGAGTGTTGTCTCGCTCTAATTTGCGTGACGCCAATTATTGTTTCTTTCCAAAGACCGAAGTGCGCTCTATGGCTAGGTACTGTACAACTTTGTATTGTGGGAATCACACAGGCACTATCACTGATTTGTAGAGGCATCACTATTTGGTAGTAAATCCCTAGCTAGGGTTACATTATAGAAATAGGGTATCATATTTGACTCTAGCAGATAAGCAAGATACCATAGTGTGAAAATTCTATTTGTAAATCCAAATATTGTAGGTAAACTGTGATTTGGATTACATTTTAATGAATAAAGCTGTACTAACTTGTAACATGTGTTTTTGTGAAATGGTATAAAAGACTTTACACAGCGGATTAGTTATTAAAATGTTGTTTTGGTCCTGTCAGGAGGCAAGCCGTGCTGTGCGTTCTGGCTGAGAACTGCGATGAGGCTTCCTACAAGAAGCTAGTGCAAGCCCTCTGCAATGAGCACCAGATCCCACTCGTCAAGGTAAATAAATATTGTTATCATACATAAAAATTAATCACTACATTAGATGAATAAAAAAGACTGTCTGATAAAGAAAGAATTACAACCATAAAGTAGTATATAAAGACGAAAGATGTCACACGAATCAGATGTAGGGAAAAATGGTCAAGATTAGTTGTGAACTTGTTCACAAGGTAATATGTATAGCGCTCCGCACGAGCCGCCTCTGCTTGTGCAGGTGTCGGCGTATTGGAGCGCAGAGCGACCCGAGCGCCCCTATGGTGCCCCGCCACATGCGGTGTCAACTTTCCTAGTGCTCGGACATAAAACTGAACAAATTCTATCTTGTTCATGAAAACACGGAATGGTAACTTATTACAACCCTAGTGATTTGTTTGGATTACAAGTTTTCTGTACTTTTTACTTTGTTTTGCTTTTTGTTTTCCCTTTCCACCGATCCGCCCACAAGGTCTTGTTACCCTAGGTTCTGTCTACCCTATAAGGGATCAAGGCATGATTAATTAAATATGTATGTATGTAACAGTGGCGTGGCGCCCATAAAACTCGATTCCCACCAGCTTGCCTATTTTAAGGCAGTTGGGCACATATTGTGCAGAATTAGAGGAAAAGACTTGTTAAATGCCCTTCGGCTTGCCTTCTGATATACTTGACGCCACGCCACTGGTATGTTAGGTCAAGCGCTCTTGGCTCTTTACATATACATATGCAAAGCTGGCGCTACACTTTGACCACTCTGGGTATGGTGAGGCCTGCGGCTTAAATTGAAGTTTAAATTCAACCGGCCAAATGTTTTGTCAGTGAATTTGACCTTCACTCCTATCCTGCAGGCCGCGTCTCCGTGTTTAGCCAATATAAAACCGACATTACTCCACTTTTTTTTACCATTTCCTCTGTTGCTGGTTCCAGGTTGACAACAACAAGAAGCTTGGTGAATGGGCTGGTCTCTGCAAAATCGACAAAGACGGCAAGGCCAGGAAGATCGTTGGGTGCTCGTGCGTCGTTATCAAGGTAAGTCGCCACCAGGCATAGAGCAAATAGCTTTAGTCCCATCAAACCAGTTAGTCCACTTGCTCTTTTACCATCCTACCTTTCGACAGACAATACCGTAAACGGAAAATACCAACTGAACGCAAAACACCAAATTCTGACATTATCACTTCCGTAAAACGCCAACCTCGTAGAATACCAACTATTCTAACTAAATGCTTAATACTATTTACGGAGAATACCAACTATCACTGTAAAATCATTCCCAGAATACCATCTATAGTCCGAGAAATGTTTAATTCTCTTACATTCAAAGATGCAAGTAGGCCGTCAAAACAACCAGCGCATTCGGAAAGACCATCATTGCCTAGAAGAATGAGCCGCAATAAACTTGCCAGGAAGTAATTTTTTCAACTACTAAAATACTTAATTTATAATACATTTATAAAAGGGATGTACCTATAGTTATGTAGGTACCTCAAATTATTTTAGTCTATAGTAGAGATGCATAAAGTCTAGGTCAAAGTAAATAAATAAATAAAAAGGAAAGAAGAAAAAAACTACCAGTAGTGAAAGAAATAAAATTAACTTCTCATATGGTTTTTATCATTAAAATATTGGAAATACTCACAAGATATCATTTCAAAGCAGACTGCTTACCACTTATCTGCAAGCATTGAGACGCTAATGTAAATTGGTGTTTTACGTAGTGGATATTCAGCGCTTTTGGTATATAGCGAATCAAAATGTTAAGTTCGAAAAGAGCATTATGGTATTGTCCGTCGAAAGGTCCTATTTCATAAAAAAAAATCATCCAAGATCCGGATACAGACCCAGTCTCAACTCTTCCAGTGTCACAATTTATCAGACATGTACATTTCCGGCATTTGAAGACTTCCCGCGTATGACAGCTGGTAGTGATTGCGTTAAATTTCAGTTTAAAACAGATTGAAATGGACATGCTTTTTTTGTATCCTAGATACCTTTATGATGTTGAAATTTCTAAAAACATTACCTACACTTATTTGCTTCTAAGAGGTCTGTTCCCAAACAATGTTACCTTGTAAAATGCAACAGTATTTTTTTAGAATTGAAGAAATAAAATGGCGAATTTAATTCACAGTAACAGCGGCCTTAAATAGTCATGGAAGTAAATAAATGAATAATTAAATTCAGAAAGACATGTCCTTGTTAATCTGTTGTGGTGAAAAAAGAGAAGTTAAAGTAAATAAGCGCCCGAACATCCGATATTTCATCATATTGAAGTCTTCAATTCTCACGCCGATACCTATGCGTTAAGCGCGAGCGCTATCGACGTTGGCTCGTCTTTAGTGCCGATACTTAACGCTAGAGCACGCGAGAGATCTATGGTGGCGTGTTCATACATTGACTACTTTCCATTCGCTCGCACATTTAAAATGTAAAGCCGACTCATCTGCGAACTGTAACCGTAACTGTTGCCAGAGATGGGCACTTCGTAATCGATTCGTGATTACACGATTACTTGATTTTACTTTGTAATCCACTACTGGGTGTCAGATTACTTGTAATGTAATCAAGCGAAACGGTTAATTACGATTACATATTAAGGAATCAGTAATCATCGATACGAATATTATAGTTACTTGTAATTGGGAATCAATGTCGATTCCAAATTACTGGAATTGTTGACTTGATTACTTATCAACGCATTCAACACCAAAATTTAATGTGAAAGTGAAATGCTAGAATGACATGTAATGATGTAAACCAAAAACAATTTTATTTGAGTGATGTTAACAAAATTATAAAATAAGGTTTGCCAATGAAGTAATCTAGTGTGGAACTGGAGTTAAGTAATTCAGATTACTTAAGTACTTGATTACTGAGGAATCGAGATTACAGTAGTGGTTTACAATACTGATTCCAAAGTGATGGATTACAAAATGTAATTATAGTTTGTTTCTGTGAGTGTAGCGATCACTTTCCGAAAATTTAATTTTACTGCAAGCGATTTATTCATTCGCAATTTTTTTCAATATTTCATCAATATGTAATATTCGCTTGTTCGCTGTACATAACTATATTACATAACCAGGACAAACACGGCCCAAGGGCCACCCCCGCCGCATCTAAACCTAAATTAATCCAAATTAGTCATCCTACATTGGTTTTACCAGTGCCGGTTATGTAACTTGGTTATTTACGGGGAACAAGATGTAAATGTCCTACTAGACGAAAAATTACCCATTCGCAAGATTTGCCAATATCTTTTTTATTATTGGCTGTGATATACCTTCGACATAGCCTAGTTACGCGAGGTAAATTTTTCCAGGAGTTCGCCCTTCGGGCGTTTGAATATGAATGACCTAACGAACCTAACCTACTAGTGCCTTAAACTAAAAATAAACGATATTGGAAAATTTTGCGAGTGGGATATTGGCTTGTGGCAAATAAATCGTAAAGGAAAATAACATAATGAGAAAAAATAAAGTGGGAAATTTTGTGAATAGAATCATCATCACTTTTATAAAATACGATTTTCGGTAAATTAATCGAAGGCTCCAGTTTCTGTTACGGATGGCCGGCCTGTGGTAGTTAATAATCTTGAGATATTGTCCTCAGGACTTCGGTGAGGAGACGCCGGCACTAGACGTACTCAAGGACTACCTCAAGTCTTCGAGTTAAACCTAGGTCTAAGTTATACAAATAAAAGCCAAAAAAACCGACCACAATTGTTTTATTCAATAAATTAAATACTATCCTCTACAAAGTAATCTATTTTTTTTTTAAACTGGTCTGATAAAAACAAAGTTTATGGGTGCCCTGTTTTTGTATGCAAGGGCACAATATTTTAAGAAAACTATTGTTTTTAATTTACTTAACCTTTCACGTGCCTAGTCCCGGATTCGGGCCCAGATTTAAACCTATATTTTTGTGTTTTTTTCTTAATCTCTGAAATTTGTGTTATTTTTATTTTGGTTGCATATTATTTTGGCATATGAAACACGCACATGCGATCTAAGTAGGTTATCAAATCTGAACACTTGCGCGATCGACAATACGTTCTTTCTCGTCAAGCGCAGCTCCAATGTATCTTTTGGGACTGGTACCATAACACAGTACAGTTTAAGTATAAATACAATAAATTATATGACCTGAGCTTGTTTGGGTTAGCTACGACCTTAAACGTTTTCCATTTTAGCTGCCAAACTAAATACAAATTTTCGCAAACTGGTCGCATAGCTCCTTATGCTTCGGCCACTGCTGCACCTGGCATTCCCTGGAAAAAAGTAACTCCGTAAAAAAATCACATCAAGTACAGTGAGCTCTTAGAATGTCATTCGGGTTTGTCGTGCTCTCACCAGTGCCGTAACTATAGGGTGGCAGGGGTGGCAAAATGCCAGCATCCCCTAGCTCTACGGGGCCCCGAACTGGCTTGGTAGAGCACAGAAGGAACGCTGATGCACTTCTTTATATTGAGGAGGGAGCCCCATCTGACGAATTTGCCACGGGCCCCAGACGTTATAGTTACGCCACTATGTCTCACTCTTATGGATTTTATACTTGAATCGGCAGAGTGCGGAGACAGCTAGGCAAACCCGAAAGGCTTTCTAAGAGCTCACGGACTGTAAAAGTAGATTTAGAGAGGGGTGAGGGGAAGTGGGTTTACTGGGGGACGACCTAATATTACCTATCCGCAAAACCAAGTGGCGAGACAGGCATAAACGTCAGTTGCCGTAGGGGTGGTAACATGTCGATAACTTATGATCATGATGGTTATGTCTAACGCTAACTGCACTATTGTTGCACGGCCCGCTCCGTAAGGCAGTGCAGGTGCGAAAGAGATAGCATGATTCCGATGATAATGGCCTGACTCGCCACTTGGTTTTGCGGATACTGTAATGCACAAGATAATTCGTGTACAATATTGGAATCTATAATATAAAGCTATGTAAGCATAACTTAGATAAGCATTTAACTTCTGGCTTAGCATGTAAGTAACAGTGGAATATTGCGGATTGGGTAGGTCACTGGTGAGAACCTACCGCAATTTTGTAAAATCTACGAAAACAAATAAACCGCAAGAGAGGCGAAAAAGTGGCGACATTGATTCTGACTGGAGACACGACAACATCCAGATAACATTTAGGTCCCTAACTATGTATAATCTTATAATTAAGTTCTGTGAGTCTGCCTTTTTGCCAAACCTACCTCCCGCAGTACCACTCGGTCTTGCACCGCGAGCACTTCTTGGCGGCCTTCTCCCCGCACTTTGCGCACTTGGCGCCTCCTCCGTCTAGCGCCAGCGCCGCGTCACTGGTGTAGGATTCCAACAAACGTTTCGCCATCTCTCGGGATTCGTCTGAACCATCCATGTTGAAGTGCTGGATCTGCTGCTTCGCAATTGACTTTGTTCGCTTGTGGATTTGACGCATATAGGTGTCTTTTATCTGGTGAAAAGTTTAGAGATAGGTACTTAATAGGTCAGGGTTAGACCTCCGTCAAAGCCACCGTTTGCTGCACGATAAGTGTCACTTCGCTTTGGTCAGGGGGTTTCAAAGGCTGTCCCTTTCCAATTGGACATTCTGAGTAAGTATTTAGTCTTGCGGACGATACATCCCCCCGCCAGTGACCAACAAACGACTAGCCGGCGTAGAGACAAGAGGACTCGGTTACTAGTGACATAGCAACTTGCTGAAGTACCTATTTTGATGCAGGGCCGTCTTTGGCCTTCCAAAGAATGATGGAGAAATGAAGCGATACCTACTACTTTTACAACCAGTGGGGCTTTGCGTACTTGTCCAGAGTGTGCACGTGGACGGAGAGTTCTGCTGGGATGTCTACACAAAGTATTGCTACCTACTTATTATACAGGGAACAGAAATACCCCAAGAGTAACAAAACTTAATGGTACCTGCGGCACGATTTCAATGAGGGTGCAACCAGGAGCCTTTGTGCCGTTGGTGCGGTTGTGAAGGCCAGAGTAGTCACCCACGGTCAGGCGGCATAGGAACTGCTTCAGCTCGCCCAAAGGCGGGATCTGGTCAATCATCGGCTCGGTCATGCGAGCTTGCAGCTGGAAAATGGAGGTAAAATTGGAGCTTAGAAGTAACGACCTCTAGGAGGATCCTGGACGATTCAGTGACTACAGCAAACACGTAAGCATATTGACCGTTAACAATGATCATTTAAGCATCAAACAAAATCCTCTCTGGACCTTTTTTAAGTCCTTGCTGGTTTTTAATGCTCTAATGATGCGAGGAAGCTACAGGAGAAATCTTCTGAAACATACATACTACCTACGTTCAGATACAAGTTTCACAAGGATTGCTTTCTCAGACATCTTTATTATACTTAGCCAGATATCCACTTATATTAATTTAAATAATACCTACAAAGCCGAAACATTTTTATGAAAGCTACATGTTGTGTGTATAACAACTATGTACCTAATACTTAGAGGTAAATAGGTATTCCAAAAGTAAACGGTTTCCAGAAGGACCATGCGTTGTAAGTAAATGGGAAGGGAACTCCTGGTTGATTTCATTTTTCATAAAGCGGTGTGGCGACTTAGTTACCTACTTACGTGCAGTGTAGTATATTTATGCCCGTCTCGACTCCCTAAAGCTGATAATGCAGACAGCTACAGCTGCGCTATCATGCGGTGAAACTAGTTTCAGCAGGTAGCTTATAGTGTGGACGCACCCGACAGAAGGCGGTGCGGCGGCACTCATCGATGGAATAGTGGTGCGCCAGCCTTGGCTCCAAAAGCAGCTGACGCAGACACAGCCACAGCTGCGCCTCGCTGCGATGGAGCTCTGCTCGCTCGTCGTCAGACGGTTTCGTCCATCGGCCAACTGGACAAACAATCAAGAAAAATGTTGATAACGTTTCAGTAATAGGGCCCCAGAAGTCAGCCCGGAACTTATAGTCAGCCTTTTGAGTCTTTTATTCGTTATAAATAGAGGCACAGTTAGTAACAAGCGAAAAACAGGTTAGTATAACAATATCATAGGAGTTTGAACTCAAAACTTTGCTTGAAAGGCTGACTATAGATTCCGGTCTGAATTCTATTGCCTTTACCTACCCTACGAAGCTGCTTCAATTGCTGTTCCACGCTGGTAAGAACTTAGTTATATTTGTTGTATTTATTATTATAAACTTGTGTCCCACTGATGAGCAAAGGCCTACCCCCAACAAACGCTCCAATGCTTCCACTGCCCTTAGCCTGCTGCGGTGAGTGGCCAGTCCTGCAAGAGGGCATACAAGTCGTCCCGCCATCGCCGTCAAGGCCTGCCGGACCGCCGCTTTGAGTTAGTACTCCATTTGGTATGGCCCATAATTCGACCGGCATATACCTACGGCAAACATGACCAGCCGATATTTGTTGTACAAGTACTAGGTACCTAAGTACCTAGGTACTTTACAACATAGTTTTCACTGTCTATAAGTAGGTACTATAATATCCAGATCTAGAGCTTGCAGATTTTTATGGGTTACTCTCTTCGTAGTGACACATCCATCTTTCACCTCCCATATTGTACTGACTGAAAATACTCCGACAAGGCTTACAAGAGAATGTCTCCTCATCGCCAGCTTCGTTGGTCCTCTTCCAGGGCTCCAATTGCAGCAGATGCGCCAGGAGCGAGGGTACGTCATGAGTCTTGTATAAGTTAGTGGCGATGGAAGCACCCACGCCTGCTGCTTCCATGTGCTCCGTTAAGTATCTGCAAAAGAGCTTGTTTTTACTTGTAGAAAACGGCAAAACTCTTGTCACCTTGATGAGAGAGAGCCAGCAGCAGCCAAAAATAAATACATGGTCGTCTCATCCTTTACTGGCTCACTCATTAGGGGAGAGACGTCTATATAACGAACCTAATGCCATCTAGTCATCGACTACGACTACAGAACTCCTACGATGGAGTATAAGTAGCGCCGGTGTTTTACTTTGTGGTATCAAAGTTGCATAAATACCACTACCAACTCTTCATTCGGACTTTGGACCTCAGCTTAATCTCTGTACTGACGTATTGAGCGACCTTTTCTTACACATATTGGTCGAATCCGTTAACTATACCAGAGAAAAAGCATTTTGTCCATATTCCGGTTAACTGTACCAAGGAAAGACATGATTTTATGAGTTCGGTCAACAGTACCAAGGAAGAAAAGTTTCATCCGCTGTCCAACTGAACTAGCCAACCGTACCACGGGCAAATAGTGAAGACAACAATCACGCTTGCGGCGCTTAGCGAATTTAAGACAGTAGCGAGAAGTCTTTTATTGTGGCCCTAAGCGTTGTACTCACCGTACGATCGAGATGCACCTCATGTTGATGTCAAACTGCAAGTCTCGCTTCTGTCGCTCCAGTTCTTCCACAACCGTCTCGCTTTCCATCTCTTTGCGGGTTGGTGGCGTCAGGTAGCCGGTACTGGCAATAACAAAACGACAAAGTAATCTCAAGAAGCCAGTGTTAGTAGAAGTATTATAGCAATACAGAGACAACAAATCGTTTACGGAGACAGAGGAGGGGTTTGATCGCCCATTATCAGGATGTATACAGCTTCTTAAAATTAATCCATACTAATATTTTAAATACGAAAGTAACTTTCTAAATTAGAACACAGAAAAATCCGAAAAGTAATGCTATGGCCGGGAATCGAATCCGGATCCTCGTCATTCCGTGACGCGTGCTATATCCTTACACCACCCATAATACCAGGTGGGTAGTCTTCGAATTTTTCTACCTGTTACTTAGATGTCACGTGACCTTTGTTACTATGCGAATTTTTTGCGTAAAAGTAAACATAAAAATCAAGAAATAAAAATTCTTGATTCATTTGATAGTACCTATCATTTGAAAAACAGCGCCTTCTCTCGTCCCTGGTGAGCAGTAGATGTTCCACGGGAGTTTGTAATTGTGACAATTGTTGAGGCAAGGGCGGCAAAAACACTAATTCAGCCTACCTTGAAAATTTGTAAATCCGCCACTAAGGCACTGGATCTTATATTCCACGGATCTTAAAATGTTAAGGTCAATAAGAAATCCAATCTGATAGGTCGTAGCTGTGGGCTTTTGAGTTTAGTAAGTATTAGGGCCTGTTTCACCACTCTCTGTTAAGTTCCAGTTATCTTAAGTGTCAGTTGGACGTCTCTGTCTGTTTTGTAGTAATAAATAGAGACGAAATCATAGATAACTAACACTTAAGATGCAGTGGCGTAACTATAGGGTGGCAGGAGTAGCAAAATGCCACGGGCCCCTAGCTCTACGGGGCCCCGAACTGGCTTGGTTTAGAGCACAGGAGGGACGCCGATGCACTTTTTATATTAAGGAAGGAGACATCTGACAAATTTGCCACGGGCCCCAGACGTTATAGTTACGCCACTGTTAAGATGGAAGTTAACAGAAAGTGGTGAAACGGCCCTTAGTAGGTATAGTTACTTAAGCAGTGCCAGTAGTGTTGTGAGCTGTTCAACGGCGTAGTTGAGCAAGTCGATGATGACGTCGCTGATGCACTGCGCGCCGTCCTGGTGGAACAGAACCGTCTCCAGGAGCCCCACGCAGGCCGCTTCGTGGTACAACTTAAAAACAAAAGGTACATACATACATAAATCACGTCTTTCTCCCTTACGGGGTAGACAGAGCCTAAGGTGACAAGACCCAAAGGCCACGCTTAGCATGATTGTGGGCGTATAGATGGAAAGGGGAATCAAAATAGTGATGGGTAGCTAGCCGCATCGCCTATATGATTCCTATGCCCATTCCCTCCATGGGCTTTTACCCATCTGCGCGGGAGGAGAAGCAACTGGTACATTCTATGTTTTTTCTTTACTCCCAGACCAGCATGGAAGCAAACAAAAGGTTCCGAGGCATAAAGGGCATACAACTCGACCGAGCCAAGTTCGCACCTCACGTCTTACTCGTAAAAAGAGCAGTTCAAAAATTTACAATTCAACAAAAGGAGACGAAAATTCGTAAGACGCGTATCTTCGACAAAGATGCTAACCGTACTAACGCGACAGGGCGATCGGGGGAAGGTCGGCGGGGAAGCGGCCGGGACGACGCATTCCAGCAAGGTGCAAACTTAGCTCGGTCGAGTTGTAGGTTAGTATTAGTCATCATCATGTCAGCCGAAAGACGTCTACTGCTGGACATAGACCGCCCCCAAGGCTCTCCACTCAAACCGGTCTTGTGCTTTCCGCATCCACCGCCATCCCGCGATTTTAATCAGGATGAAACTCCATCTTGTTGGAGGCCTACCGACAGCTCGTCTCCAGGTCCGCGGACGCCATTCGAGAACTCTCTGACCCCATCGGCCATTAGTCCTGCGAGCAATGTTCGCCCACTGCCATTTCAGTTTCGCAATTCTTAAATAGGTTAGTATAGGTAATCTTAGGCTAGTATTAGTATACTTAGTATCAGCCAAATACGTGGCCTGCCATCCTAATGCCGGGTACTCATCTGGAGCTGTAACCATAATATGCTGCACGTTACACTGAATAAAAACCACCAGGGTTTTTGGTGCACCAGTTACGGTTACACCTCGAAAATGAGTACCCGGCTTTAGATTGACAATCCTTTGCATATAATAAAATATTATGTCGATAAGACGTGGCTCATGCCGTGGTAGCCTAACGGTTCCACCTGTGACCTCTCAAGCAGAGGGTAGTTAGTGGGTTTGAATCCCGGGCTCGCACCTCTGAATTTTCCGGAATTAATGATTTCGCACGTAAATTCCGGAATAAATTACATTTGAAATTTACCATGAGCTTTTCATGTGCATGGCCCGCGTGGGAACTACAGCCCAAGCTCTCTCATTCTGAGAGGAGGCCTGTGCCTAGCAACGGGTCGCATATAGGCTGGAGATGATGAAGACGTGACTGTCAACTTGAAAGACTTAAGCAATATTCTCATTTGATAGGAGAGCGATAGACTGATAGACCACTATTTATACTTGTACTTGCACTACCTTTTTTTTTTTTTTTTTTTTTTTTTTTATGGTGTGGAAAATGCGCCTTATGCATCCGGCCCGGTACGGGGTTACCGAGGGTATCTGGGGCTCTCCCGAGGCGTCAGGCATACCCAGTAAAAAACACACGGATTCCCACATTTGGCACTGTTGCAGGGGGCCGCGGGAGAACTTTCGTGAACCGCGACGTCCCTGCGGGCCCACCCCGGGATGGGGCTACCTCCCTGCGACACCTGTGCAATGCAGGATTGGGAATTCCCGCCCTCCCCCGCAGGTGCCGCGGATTTTTTATAGAGGTTTTCTCCTCACAGTCACTGCAGTAACCCGCGGCCTCGGCATTCGGAACACCAAGGTTACGCGTAGCCACGACAGGCACCCTAAGGCGCCTCCGTCACAAAGGGGTGGTTTTCCAGGACAGAAAATGTCCCTTCAAGCCGCCCCTGATACTTGCACTACCTACTTGTACTTGACTCATATAGACGCTGCTACTTAATATCTGCGTCTGCGAGATGCCTGTAGCAAAACGCAAATACGCAATGCCAAGTAACGTGTAGTGTAGCTTATAAGCGTCTCGTTTAGTGCCTCTGAACTTACCACCATATAAATACCAAAGGTATTAGCCGGTGAAGGTTCTAATTTCATTATCTGAGGGTAGATTTTAGTTCGCCATACTTGAATGCAGATCGCTTCTTGCACCAACACTGGCAGCTGAAAACGTAATACAAGAATTTACCAGGGGTGACATCTTATAGCAAGATGGGGAAATGATCTTTTATTTTACCTTTCCACATGAAATCATAGTTTCTTTAGTGAGTTCTTCCATCATAGATGATGCTTCAATAACAGCTTGCTGGTTCAGTTTTTGGAGTCGAATGTGCCAGTCTACCCAACTGAAACATTATTTTCATAATTAGATACAACGTTACAGTTGTTAGCTTAGAAATGAAAAAAAAACGTACGCTTGATTTCCTATGGCATCTATGCGCCACGGTTCCATACTTTCGACGAATATATCTAGTTCACCTATCTCTAGGGCACTAAGTTGTGGATCTTTTTCAACCATTTTGTCAGTATTCACTTAATTTACGATATATTCTTCTTCTTCTTATTATTATTTGAGGCGTATCAAGTCGTTATAGCGACGACAACTTCGCCAATGTCAAAGTAATCAAAATGTAATTCAAAAATCTTGTAGTAAAGGAATCTGCAATATAAGAGTAACTATGGTAACGTTTATTCAATAAGCGTTTCAAAATACGCGCCACCGGAAGTGAAAAATTTATGCATAGAAAAATACACTTGACAGCAAAGAGAAGGCCACTTTGAGATTTTAAGTTCAATTTCAAATCAACTTTACTTTAAAAAACCAAACTGATCATATTATTAAGACAACAGAATGGAGATTCGTAGCTGGATTAATTATTTTGTGACAATTTCGTGAATTTCGATTTAGTATGGAACAGCGTCTCCTTGAACCGTATTTCCTTGGTTTGCCATGACAAAAAAATAAAATGGCCGACGGCGGAAGTCTATCTTGTCAATGATTTCTGTTCTGTCTTTCTTTTGATAATTTGACACTCGTGCCGCGTGGAGTTTTACTTCGCAGGTGGTTAAATATTTATTAATTTAGTTATTAATTTAAGTAATTGTAAACCTAATATCCTTGAGAGTTCTTTAGCAGTGTCCTTATTTCGAAAAAATATGTGCCTTTGGTGTTAAGCGCGAAAAGTTGTCGGAGTCCGTCATGGGGGACATGCCGCCTCGCTGTTGACGCCAATTTTTAGTTTTAAAATTTTGAATCTTGAGCCCTTATCAAATGAGTAACGCATAGATTGGTCAAAATGCAAAATATAATTCACTTTATAATGGTAAATCACGTAATGTGGTCGTAAACTTTGGCAAACCTGACCTAACCTAAAAACAATGTTGTCACGCCTGAAGAATGATTTTTCGAGTATTTTTCACCGTGGCGATACTTAATAGTAATAGTAAATTAATAATATTTCAGTGTACCATTCAGCGAAGTGATATAAATTTGTTTATGTCTGTCTGATGGTTATTTCATATAGTTCGGATTTGCGAAAACATTTTCATACTTTTGTTTTTACTGTCATGGTTTATATTATAGTTTTTCGACTAGTTCAACAGAGTACGACAGAACTTGATATAATTATAGCTCCGACTCTAGTTCGAGACAAATCTATGGAGTTATTCATTTAAAACTCCTAGTTATGTTGACATCTACTTTGAGTGTTAGTCTGATATTCATTGTAAATTGCTGTTATGTTCTTCACTATTGTTAAAATTATCAAGCTTTCATTGTATCCACTTGACTTAGCATCCAGCAATATAGCAATGCCTTCTACATTCCAGCACGATGGTTGCCACCACACAGAAGAAGCCTGCGGCCGAGAAGAAGCCTGTCAAAGGCAAAGAGGACAGCAAGAAACTGCCTGCAGTCCCAGAGTCCGTGCTCAAGCACAGGAAGAGGAGGGATGCCCTGCGCGCCAAGCGCGTTCAGGTATTATACTTACCATTACCCATTTTAGGTCAACATTTGATGGTTATCTGCAGAGCTACCACTTTGTTTAGAATTAACAACAGTAGAAAGTGGCATTAGTTGACATTTACAAGCTTGTAATTATTTAGTTTCATGTGTCTGGGTTCTTCCATACTGGTTTGGGAGCAAAGAAAAAACATTGAATGTACCAGTTGCTGTCTTCCCGCGCAGATGGTTAAAGCCCATCAAGGGATTGGGCAAAAATCTTAGGGATCATGTTATATAGCCGATGTGGCTATCAACCCATTACTGTTTTGATTCCCCTTTCCATTCATAAGCCCACAATCATGCTAATCTTTAGGTCTTGTTACCTTAGGCTCTTTGTACCCCGTAAGCCGTAAGGGATAAAGACTTGATTTATGTATGTATGTATGTGTCTGGGTGTCTGTAATCAA
This sequence comes from Pandemis corylana, assembly GCA_949127965.1. NCBI lineage: Eukaryota > Metazoa > Arthropoda > Insecta > Lepidoptera > Tortricidae > Pandemis > Pandemis corylana. The sequence continues at coordinate 7,063,237 of OX421871.1, forward strand.
ATCTTCCAAGTGAAATTGGCCAACTCAAGTCTGATAATCTTTTTATGAATTAAAATTGTAATGTATAGAATAATTTGTATTTAAACCTTATGTCAATTAAGGTTACATGACTAGTACCTAGCTAAATTTACTTTAGAAGTTGAACATAATTATTAACTGAAATTGTTTATCTATCGGTATACTTACCAGTCGAAGATATTGCTGCATGCCAATACGAAATGCAATTACCTAAATATTAGACCAATTGACATAAAAAACTATTTTATGATGATACACACATTGTAAAGGCATAGTTCATCTGATCATAATGCTGTCAATCTTACAAACTGAATGACATCCCTCATCATCCGGAAACCCCTTTTCCGTCCTTATCTTAATGTGAATGTGTCTTTGGTTCTCAGGTGACCATCAAGAGGCGCGCAGCCGCCATCAAGAAGAAGAAGGATATCTTCAAGAGGGCCGAGCAATACGTGAAGGAGTACCGCATCAAGGAGCGTGATGAGATTAGGCTAATCAGACAGGTGAGATTTCAGACCTCTTATTTATTTTTTAGAATGGTTCTATGTTACCAACAGGTTTAGCTACAAATAGTGGACGGGCAATCTATGACTGCATCACACTTGTGTTAAATTTTAAATATATTACACATGCACATAGGTTTATATTCGAATATTGTGCCTAGTCTGGTCACATCATTAAACTCCTATGATTGTTCACAACAAAAAGGGAAAAGGACAAGTCACAACTTTGATTGAAGTGACAGCTGCGTCTGTTGGTACTGTCTTACATTTTCATATAATGACAACTATGAACATTGTATGCTCTAACAATATTTTAGAATTATTTCAGTAGTCTTGAGATAACTCCCTCCCTACATAGTTTACCTATTAAATAAATACAAAAATTTAAGAAAATACTGAATGTAATATTGGCAATGTCTGTTTCTTAACCCGTCAAGCGTCCAAGCGACTACAGTAGTCCCTAACTTTTTCGGGACTTTTTTTAGGGACTGCATAATGCAGTCCCTAGGACATTTCCCGCCCGAAAAAGTTAGGGACTACTGTAGTCGCTTGGATGCTTGACGGGTTAACCATGAAGAAAAAAGGGGAGTGTCTTTGTTTATATATGATAACTTGAAAATAACTACATTGTGTTAATTTACAATAATTTTTAAAATACGCTCTGCACGAGCCGCCCCTGCCTATACAGGGCGTCGGCAATTGGAGCGCAGAGCGACCCGAGCGCCCCTATGGTGCCCTGCCACATGCGGTGTCAACTTTCCTAGTGCTCGGACATTTAAATGTACACAAATATTTTACCTTGATTCAGCCAGTTACAAACTACTTAGCAAACTACTTAGCAAACCACTTGCCAAGACTTCAACGCATTAAACGGACAGCATGCATGTCAAGGATTGAAAATAATCTAATTTCTTTTTCTACAGGCACGCAACCGCGGCAACTACTATGTGGCCGGAGAGGCTAAGCTTGCCTTCGTTATGCGTATCCGTGGTATCAACCAGGTCTCACCTAAGGTTAGTGACTACATTTCTATGTCTATCTGCATGGGATGAATGCAGAAAGAGATTTTAAATGCAAGGCATTGGCTGACACATACTTGTGTATCTATCAATAATTTTTACAATACTAAAACATCACTTGTTTGTATGTTAAGGTTAAAACTCGAGTCTACTTTCAGTAATTTAATTTGGTATTTATGTGCACTATAGTTTGGGTGACAGGACAATGCAATTATATTCAACAAAGTTGGTTTTCTTTACACATTTTTCTATGCGCTCCGCACGAGCCGCCTCTGCTTGTGCATGTGCAGGTGTCGGCGTATTGGAGCGCAGAGCGACCCGAGCGCCCCTATGGTGCCCCGCCACATGCGGTGTCAACTTTCCTAGTGCTCGGACAATTACTTACTATACAATCTGTACAGTTTACAGCATGGTTAAACTAGTCCCTAACAATATTTACGTAGTTCAGACTAGACCTGCCCAAATTTATATATTATCTTAAACAAAATGATCCTAGTGTTCAAATGCTGCCTTCCCTAATCCTACTAATATTATAAATGCGAAAGTTTTTGAGGGTGCGAGTGAGCGTGTATGTTTGTTGCTTCTTCACGCTGATACGACTGGACGAAATTTGAAATGGAGATAGCTGGTACCCTTGATTAAAACATAGGTTACTTTTATCCTGGAAAATTGCATAGTTCCTGCGGGATAACGATAAACATGTCAATAGCTAATTCTACGTAGTTGTAGTCGCGGGCAGAAGCTAGTCAGTAATATACAGCTTCTGGACTTCATGGCTGGGATTTCTGTGTCACTGTCTTGACAAAATTAACTTTAATTTCCCAGGTACGCAAAGTGCTGCAGTTGTTCAGACTGCGCCAGATCAACAATGGTGTGTTCGTGCGACTCAACAAGGCCACCGTCAACATGCTGCGCATTGCTGAGCCTTACATCACCTGGGGCTACCCCAACCTGAAGAGCGTCCGAGAGGTTTTTACACCTTTTATATACCTCAATACTAATGTGTTGATAACTCATACTCAATACGCAGTATGACGTCGCAGTGTTCGACTTTTAGTACTGTAAAACCTTCAAGTCAACCATATGCCATCCTCACCTGTAGGGGGGCCGATAATGGCTATTCTGTGCTCACTAGACCATCAGTTTAAAAAATATCGACTCTACTTGTGACTTGTGTGACTGTAATTCAGGACACATGTGTGTCCATATTTATTTAACACGTTTTTATTTTGATCCACAGTTGATCTACAAGCGCGGGTTCGCTAAGATCGACGGGCAGCGCGTGCCCATATCCTCCAACAAGATCATTGAGGACAAGCTGGGCAAGAACAACAACATCATCTGTATTGAGGACCTTATCCACGAGATCTTCACAGTTGGTGATAAGTTCAAGGTAAGTTTCATTGTCTTTAACATTTCAGGCAGCACATTCCAGTTGAGCTAATTTCTGAATCTGCATAATAAGTATATTGGTAATCCTATAAAGGAAGTCTTCGTACAAAAGTATACATGTGTTTACTTATTGGTGGTGGCTCTAACAGTGGATTTGCTTGTATTATTTTCTGAAACATAGTCTTTGCTTTAAATTAACCGGAGCGGTAACTGTAGTGATAGCGCTCCGCACGAGCCGCCTCTGCTTGTGCAGGTGTCGGCGTATTGGAGCGCAGAGCGACCCGAGCGCCCCTATGGTGCCCCGCCACATGCGGTGTCAACTTTCCTAGTGCTCGGACAATCCTTTGTAACCTTTTAATTAAGCCATGTCATGAACAGAGACTGGACAAATGGATGTCATTATTCGCAATAAGGGGACATGACTCCAAAGATTAATGAATTAATTGATTTCTTAGTGATAATTGCTAAACTTCAATAGGATAATAAAAGAAAGATATTATACCTCTTTTGATTTCCTTCTTAAAAATACAATATTTTTTGAAATTGACATTAATATGCTGACATTCATTAAATTTACTTTGTGATTCTTTTATTCTTATGGTATATGTGTATCATTAATTTATTGATTAATATTTTACGTAGTATACAAATTAAATTACAGGTAAAAATAATTAATTGATCTTTGGATTCATGTCTATATTATGCCAACAATGACATCCATTTGTCCGATCTCTGGTCATGAAGCATCAAACAGTCATCGCGAAAACAATCTTGAGAATAGGACCGTGTTTTGTGTTTCATAGTATATGTGATTGGAAGACAGTCACTAGACAAATTATCCGTTTCGTCATGATTCAAGGGACCCCTGGTTTGCCTATGGTTAAAGCTTCTCGGAGTTTTTCAAATCCGTTTCTTTTTTCAGTATGCCAGCAATTTCCTGTGGCCCTTCAAGCTGAACAACCCGACCGGCGGATGGCGCAAGAAGACTATCCATTACGTCGATGGCGGAGACTTCGGTAACCGAGAGGACAAGATCAACGAGCTCCTCAGACGGATGGTCTAAGAAATAAATAGATTTAACTCTACTAATTGTTTTTGTTCGTAACCACGTTTAGCCTTTCCTGAATTAGCGGCTTGCAATTGAGATCATCAGAAAACTACTCGTTTTTCATCACTTTAAGTGCTTTCAAAAATACTTGACGCGCGTTTCCAAGTTACGGTCAGCGTCTAACTAAAGTTAAGATTAGAATCACGCGGCAAATGTAAAAAATCTGTGTTGATCGTTTATACTGTTCTCAATAACAATATCTATCCTAAATTATGTCCTCAGTATTTGCGCGCGCAATAATATAATAAGGAATTCTCAACTTTCGTTAGCCACTAGGTTTAGAATGGATGTCAGATAATTCGTTTAATTCCGCAACAATACACAAATTATCAGGTCGCAATACATTTTACATTGCATAGGTCGCACGCACTACATGCCGTGGTGCATTTGTCACACCAATGTTTCGATAAGCACTAGGTACGAAAATAAAACTGGTTCATTCCGAAATAATAATATCTTATTCTTTAATATCACATGCTTTGCTTAAATTAATTACAATATTTTTTTAAAAACAACAAAAACACTTTATTTCATGCTAATTTTTGCCATGCATCGACTCAAACCAAATAAAAAGTAACAAGTACCTCGGACGGCAAAGTGAGGCTGGTTAAAACTACGCCTCGCTTCGTGCGTGGGTTCTGTGTTTGACACTATCTCACAGCAAGATTTGTTTTGTTCGTTCGTAGTTAGTCTTACTTTACCTTTCACAGAAGTCTGTTTTCATTTGATCCGAGGCATCCTATAAATATTTGACATTAACCCTGAATGAATGTCTGAAATTCAGGAGTAAAAAAACGTCTCGCAGTCGCAGCCAGTGTTTCAAAATGAGTGGTTCAACAATTTTGCAGATTATTCAAATAGGCAGAGAGCCCATAATATTTTTATGGAACTGTTGAGTTAGCACATGCAGTTCATTTATATTTCCTCTGTCGGTACTCTCTCTGATGGCGTTATGCAAATTCTGAAACAAAAATCATTCAGTTTATTAGTTTTAACACAATGCATGGAACCCTACAATCTTAACGCGTCAGTTCGGTACGATTTCGAGCCTTGTGCCAAACGAAACGAGCCTCATGCAGCTAGCTCGCTTAGGACAGAGGGGCTACTCCGAAATTCGATTTTCGAAGTTCGTTTCGTTCCATTCCGCTCACACTAATAGTCATTAATTTGAGAGTGAAAGGGATGGTATGACACGAAGTTCGAAAATCGAATTTCGGAGTATAAGGCCAGGAGTCGGCTATTTATAAAAAGGCCTGCGTTTTTGTTTCATTAAAAAAATATATGTACCATAAAAAGTTTACCACTGCCGCTGATAGAGCGGAGTAGCAAGGTAAATGTTTTTATTAATCACTAGCTTCTGCCCGCGACTTCGTCTGCGTAGAATTATACATAAAAACCTTCCTCTTGAATCACTATCTATTTAAAAATCCGTTGTGTAGTTTTGAAGATATAAGCATACATAGGGACATAGGGACAGAGAAAGCGACTTTGTTTTATACTATGTAGTGATAGTGATAGTGATTATAAACCACCTTAAACGAAAACCTTACTTATATTATAAATGCGAAATTTTGGTATGTATGGATGTTTATTACTCTTTTTTGAATAAAATTTGGCACAGACTTATATGGAATACCACCATGTGCTACTTTTTATCCCGGGAATTCTTGTTCCCGCGTAACAGTAAATAAAATAAATTCTTACACCTATTTAAATCGTAAGATACAATACGTGGAAGAGCGGTGTTCTCTTAGCACGAGTATCTCGTATACTCAAAAAGAGGCACCAGCACAGATACTGCTGTTCTAATTTAAGTTACTGAATAAATATTTTTCATTTTCATTTTTTTTTCAACAGTCATAAACAAACTCTTCGCAGACCAAGTCGAGGACAACAGCTAGTGTATAATAAAATGTATATACACATATATGTAAAACTAGCTGACCCGGCGAACTTTGTTCCGCCTTAAATTTGAAAAATTCCTTTGTAAGTGCATCTTTATACTAATCAAGGAATAATGTGTAGGCATGCTAAATTTAATGTCTGTAGCTTTATTAGTACAACATTTCGGAATTTTCCAATCCCGTGGGAAAATCGGGATAAAAAGTATCCTATGTCCGTCTCCTGGTTCTAAGCTACCTCCCTACCAATTTTCAGCCAAATCGGTTAAGCCGTTCTCGAGTTATAAATAGTGTAACTAACAAGACTTTCTTTTATATATATAGATATAGAAGAAGAATATAGGTACGTGAGGGTTAAATCAATACCTTAGCAGCTGAATACAGTTTGTGATCCACAAACTTAGTGCTCGGATGTTGTGATTCAAAATTATTATAAATCAATTCAGCAAAAAAATTCCTCATTCTCAGAGCTGTCTCCGCGCACTCACACGCGACTCTTAGCAAAGAACTTGATACATGTTCTAATTCATCTGACACTATCTCCACCTCAACCTTGAGTTGGCCAAGTTCTAGGGTCAAGGAATTCTTTGATTGCAAAAATTCTGCAGATGACAATTGCTTAAACAAGTAATCTGCTTTTCTAGAGTTGAAGAGACTGTTCAACTTTTCTCTGTTTGGGAAAATATTTGTGTAATTGGGGGGTAGTTTGACATACAAAGATAGTGCAGCCAGATTCCCTCTAACACTGGATATGCTTGAGAATTTGAACAAATACCCGTTTGCACTAACTGCCAGTTTACGAATAAGATCTTCAAGTGGCTCCTCTGGATCTTTTAAAGTAATATTTCTGCTTGAAATCAAATCTGTTTTAATGAAGTGTTCTGGATTTAAGTCATTTTCTTTATGGTAAAATGTCATCCATGCTGGTTCGTTATTAGACGCACCAGGAATATGTAAAACTATTTCAACAACCACTTTAATGGAAGACACACTACTTGTCAAAGTATCAAATGTTATGAGAAGATTTAATTTCTTTAAACTTTGAGGTGTATTCATACTGTTTGTTTTGACAAGTTTGTTATCAGAATACAGTGATATGTGCAACTTTGAAGCATTAAACAATTGTTTCATCACTTCATCAACAAGGTTTTCCATTTGTAATGTTGATATTTTTATTAGTAAATGTGAATGTCCAACTTTAAAATACTCATTAAGATTTTCCATCAGCATAAGACCTGGATTTTCTTTAATAACATCCTCATAGTGTTCATAGACAACTATTTCATTTTGTAACACACTATCCATAAGGTCTGGTCTGTTTGATAATGCCATAGCTGTAATATAATTGCCTTCTTCATATACTTTTTCAACAACTTCAATATTCCTGTTAGCTTCTTCAAAAACCTTATACAAATACTCTGAATTGTTTGATAGTTTTTCAACAGGTAAAAACTCTGCATAATTGGGCTGTACATAAATCTTTTCACAATCAATCGGTAATAAATAGATAAGGTTACTATAAGTAGTACAGATCACCCGATCACCACACTTGACAAAGTCTTTCACTTGCCTTAGAAATAATTGGGAGAATTTGATGCTTGTGAAACTGTTTTCTGTTTTCCACATTGAAATACCGTCTGTGTATGTGAAAGAGTCTTTTGATGCGACAAATCTACAAACGGCAGTGTTTAAATGCAGAGGCACGGTCAATGGTGGTGGGTTTACCAGTGGAAGTCTGATCACAGACCCGGATGAAAGTACAATTATAACATTCAATTGTTCCAATTCTAAAAATTGCATGGTGCATATTTCCAATGGAGAGGAATACAATTTGACCAACTGTATCTCATCTTCAAACGTGTCAGGGTTAAATAGACATATATAAGTGTCCAATCTATTAAAAGTTACAATCACAATTTCATAATTCTTCACATTTAGGACATGAAATAATCCTTTCACATTCTCATCATCTTCAGGGACTTTGCAAGCTATCATCAAGCATTTTTGCTGCGTAGTTTTTGGAAGGGGCCAGGTGTCGCCATCATATTTGATTTTTATTTCTTTCACTTTCGTTAATTCCGTTACAATTTGATTCAGACACAGGGAGTATACTTCACCTTCCAATTTTAAACTTAGAACATGTTCGTTACGCTGGACCCAGGTCAGGACATTCTGTTCACGCGGCTGGAAGTTGGTTTTTAACCGTTTCTGAGCGCAATTTTTAAATTTAAGCGAAGTTACGTGAACGTTACCGTTGCAGTCCAAGCATACTAAATAATTGTTCGATATTAAAATCTGATGTACGAGAAATTCAGGAACGAAAATTCTAGTGGCGTCTTCGAAATTAAAGTTCTCGTAAAGGAATAACTGATACTTATTCCAGAAGACGATCATAGAATTCGAAGAGTTGTACACCACATTTAGACTGTCAAATAACTGGTAGTTGCACTTAAACGACTTTTTTGTTTCAATAGAATCATCACAGTCCATTTTAAATATTATTACGAAAACTTTAGCACTTAAAATTTACGTTTAAGTAACTTTTATAAAACGTGCCGGTGGAATAAAAGTTTTCACAAAATTCTTGAGCGGTTCTTTAAGTGCTGTCAGCTGTCAGTTTGACATTTGGGGTGCGTCCAGAAATTGTGTACGGTTACGTCGGGTAATGTCTATTTAAAGAATGAAGCAAAGAGACTTTAAAGAAAACTGTTGGAGGAAAATACCACAAGAGAGCGCTTACCTAGTGATTAAAAAATTAACAATTTCCAATATAACATCATTCATTTACTCCAGAAAACGAAACAAACACAATCGACATTATTTGACAAATATTTTTTACAAAAGTGACGAACAGTCATTTGACAATACACAACCAACCATTATTCAATTTGTGTCGAATTTAAAACAGTGCTTTTTAATTTTTCACATTCGGAACACAGCCATAGCGCAAAAATTATTAGGTGCAACGTCTATGGTTCAGTTTCATTGGTCGATAGGGCCCGCATGCGGGTGCGGTAGATTTTCATAACTTATATCCACATAATATGAGTTTCACTAGTCTATATCTCGACCGAGTTATCTCGAGTTATCGACCAATGAAACAGTGCAATACGGTTTGTTTGTAGTCTTAACTATTTCAACTGGCCTTAAGTACACTCACACTAATAGTTATTAATTTAAGAGTGAGAGGGACGGTATGATACGAATTTCGAGAATCGAATTTCGGAATAGTCCCCCTGAGCTTGTCCTTTGGTCTCAATTCCCTTTGGCAAATAAAACTATTGTATAGTTAGAAAAAATGTTACAACTACATTGAATTATCGACTACCAGTTTGGATGTCAGGGATTACAGTCATAAATAAATATGCATTAATAAATAGTAGCGCTTGCTAAGGCTGCTTAGGTAATAGAAACAAATGTACTCAGCAGAAAAACTCTATTTACTGGCCAACGACAAGGTTGATAATTCGATTAAGAGAACAAAAGCAGATAACAACGATGTAATGATACAATAGCTTTGTATTCTTGTATGGAACAAGCTCAGTTGAAATAGTGAAGACTACACTTAGATACATAGCCTAATTTCGGTATTTCCGGCAAATCTCGGTTTGGGGACTTTGAAATTCGAAATTCGTGTCATACTGTCCACTGTCCGTTCTCCTTCATATTGATGATTAATAACGTAAGCGGAAAGGATGATACCTACGGACTTCTAATTTCGAAATCGGTAGCGCCTTGCAAGGTACCGTTGATAGGGATTGTTTATTATTAGTGAGGCCCTAGCAGAAGCACGTTAACCATCCCTTTTGCACACACTAACTAAGGTATTGGGGCCCATTTCTCGAAACTTCAAGTTAGAATTTTTCAAGAATAAACTGGCACCATTGGCCCAATCAACCAATCAGCGGTGGGGATTTAACCAATGTTGCTAGTTTAGAATTGGAAAATTGTAACTTGTAGCTTTGAGAAGCGGGTCACTGGTTGAAGAGAGATGGGTAGTTATATGCTTTATGTCCGACAAAACTTACAAGATCACGAAGCGATTCGCCATAGCCTAACCTGATGCGAACGGCTAAGGAACAGAATTGGGCGCCATTGTCTGAATTTCCAGACAGTACCTAGGGCTCTTCAAGGCTTGAGTGAATAAGAATATTACTACCAGTAAGTTGCACCTTCCGCAACGTGCGATAAGGGTAGAAAGCGGGTCTGTTTTTAGAGTTAAAAATGCCAACCTAAGTTTACCCATGTATGTACCTAGAAACCTTCAACGTTATGGTCAAGGATTTTAATGGTAAAGTACCAACAAGTTTAATATTTGTTATGGCAACATTGTACTTAAAAATGTGCGTCTCCGTCATGATTTTACCCTGGTCCAACTTTACAAAACCTTATCTGACAATGAGGTATTCAGTGAAAAGTAAAGAACTTACTGATGTCAACTAAGCGTATAAACTAGAGTTAATTTAAATTAATCTCAAATGCCTTGTATTTACAGGACTCCTAAACTCAACAGTTTTTGCTTTTATAACTTATTTTTTAATTCAGTGTAACCATTTAAGTCCATGGCATTTTAACTTTTAGCCACTGCGAATTTTGTCGCAGCGATCAAAATGTTGGAATGACTTAATAATTTAAAATTGAATTATATGGCGAAAGAATTATGGTCCAAGAGCCAGTATATACATTTTAGAATAGATATTTGAGGGTAGCGTAAAAACTGTTACAATACTCCCTCCCTTCCCTTTATCATTTAAATCTAAACGAAAAAACAGACGGCTGTAAGATAGTGGGATTAGCTGGCCCTTTACCCTGCCTCAAGTTTCTACTCTAAAATGGCTACTAGCTCTAGTATTAATGTCTTAGAACGATAAAAGTCTTTGATTAGAAAAATAACAAAACTTGTTTCCTACCTAAGTGAAATTCACACTTGAAATTATCATTTGGCACATGATTACAGATCATTACAAATTCAGAGTTGAGCAAGTTAAGTGCAGACTGATGAACATCTAAATTAAATCACAAAAATACATTAAAGCTGCCGCTTCCAATATCGAAATATTTATCGACAAAAGTATTTTTAAAACAGACTTCAATAGGTACGCTGTGTTACAAAATTAATTTGGAATATTTCGAGTGACCGTTAAGCAAGTTTAGTTGAATAGATACCTTACTTCGTAGAGAAAAAAAACATTAAAATTTTTCGAGAATTTTGACTGAGGATTATAAAGATTTTAAACAGTTTATTTGGGTCTTCAGACTGCAATCATGACTTTTGATTAGGCACCAGGGTAGATGGTCGAAATTGTGCAACTTGCATTTCTGCGACCTAAAGAAACTTTTTAGTTTACTTTCACGTGTTGAAATATTCCAAATTAATGTTTTAACAGTTTGTACATATTTGTTGGTATAGCTTGGCAAACTGAATGACCGAAAGGGCAAATTTATTTCGTTTAATGTTTTGACTCGGGGTACTAAGTTTTAGTTATAGATTTTAAATACATTGCAGTACCACAGATAGGCGATGCATTAAAAAGAGCGATATACAGGATGTCTCATTGAAATTAAAGTATGTGAAAACAATGCATTTTATTCATTTTAGACATCATGTTTCATAGAGCCATTTTCTGCTTAGGACATACACAATTGATATCTAAATAGAAATAGAGTTAGTTTATTTTTTCAAAACAACCGGGTTCGATTCCCGAGCTGAATACAGGTTTTTTTAAGTGTATGAATGCAGTTTTTCTTGTTATTAAAATCGATGACATGGTTCCTAAGAACAGATTTTCGTATGTCTTATAGTTTCAGACTTTCCCATACTGACCGATTTCAATGAGACACCTTGTAGACAGACGAGACCCTTTTCTCAAACCCTAAAACATCATAAATCATAATGTTGATGGGTATTTATATTTACGGTATTTAATTTTTTTAATTAGTTATGAGGAGCATGGATCAGTGTGTCAATGTCAACTCTATAGAGGATTTATAATGCGTCTATCTCAATAGTCAATTGAGACATGTTATTTTTATTAATTGTAGTGTTGTCATCAAGTTTGCCAAGTATCACACAGCCCAACAAGTAGCTCTTGCGGACAAGACAGTATCTCGTAACTATATACATGCGACAATAATAATAAATATTAAATACTTTATCGTCGGAAACCCGCCGGTATCCTTTAATTAACTAATTGGCACACTTTCACATTGATTCACTAGCAAAACTATATCTAATTACTTAACGAACTAAGGAGGTCTTACTAAATTCGAACGATCGGTGAAAATGCTAAAACTTTAGTACAATTATACAATACGGTCATAAAGCGGTCTAATCAAAGTCCTGAGTGCAGGGTCCTAATTTCAGTGTCACTGACTGCCAATCGTGTGTATATATATATTCATGTAATAGGTGGGCACAGTTAATCCAAAAGTTAACTTCGTTAATCGGTATGGAGCGTAAATTTTCGAAAATTTAACGCAAGTTAAAGTTAACCGTTAGAAGTTAACCAAAAACACAAAAAGAAGTAGAAAGAAAAATTTAACACACATTTAATTTTATTTATTTCGATAGGAAAGTAGGTAGAAATAAAGCTACTATACCTACTAATTGTAATTTTGCATTAGGTACAAGTTCCCCGTCATAAAAATTAGCGAATTAAACTTGTCATCCACAATCATTGTTTAGCCCGTAAAATACATTTGCCCCTAGAAAAAGACGTACTACTGCAGCACTAGATTGGAGAGCTGTGTTATATTTAATTAAACTACTAATGTAACGGACTAAAGTTAACGGAAGTAAGTAAGAGCGTTTTTTTGAAGTTAACTTAAAAGTTAACCAGTTAAGCAGATTGTTAACTTCGTTAATTAACGATTAACGGATTAATTAACGACATTGACGAGTTAATGCCTTTGTGTAGGGCAGAGAAAATAGAGAAAATATTGGCCCCGTGTGTCAGTGGCGTTACGTGAAAATTGTACTGTCCGTGAGCTCATAAAATGTCATACGGGTTTTGGGTACCATAGGCCGATTCAACTACCAAACCCATAAGAGCGAGTGAGACAGCAAGACAAACACGAATAGCATTCTAAGAGCTCATGGCCTGTAGTTAGGTGAACAATTTGCCGGCGAGTGAAGGAAGAGCAAGAGAGATGTTTACGAAAGGAACCCACAATACGATTGGCAGGACTGAAGGCAGGGCCCTGCATGCAGGGTTGTGGGTAGGCCGCTGAAGAGTGAGCGTAGAAATCTCTGCCTTACTTTGCCTTTCGAGAACAATCCCAAAACGTGATTTGGTTATGCCAAGCATTCCACTTGGATTTTGAACATTAATTGAAGAGAAAATAAACATTAGAAGGCAAATTCGCAGAAATTGCAATTTAATCACTTAGACAATAGAACAAAAACGTGAAAATGGCTTTTATATGAAAATGAAAATGAAGCCAGAGTGGTGCGATCGCTACACTCTGACTGGCCGGCCCAAGATCGGACACTAGTGTTGGGCCAGCAGATTTATTACCTATATCGATATCGATAATCAACGTTTAGTCATCGCATGACAGTCACAATGTAAGAAAAATTGTAGCGAAAGTACTAGTGCTAGTACAATCGACTACAAAGATAGATTGCTTTTATATCCGATGGTTCAAGTCAGCAACGTTTTCAGTACGTTCGAAAAGCGACCTTTTCTAAAGTTAGGCGAAGATTTATACGCGCGTTATGTTTAACCGTACTGCGTGTAGGCACATACTGTACAATAAAATATTTACAATTTGATATGTCATTTATTGCGGTATTTGTCCATTGCGTTTAATTAATAACCTCGTAATAAAAATAGTTCCTTCCCCGAGGAAAGCGCGAAATCATGGCCTGAGAATTATATCTACTGTAAATGCTAATTAATACTATGGGTATTTATTACTATAACTATATTTACAAAATCTCACAATCTTGAGTATTATAATTGCACTTTTGTATGCGGGCCACGAATGACGATCGTCATAAAAACAAATACGCAATCACCATTAATTTTTTGTAAGTTGGCGGTCTGTAATCGATATGATTTGGGCTGAATGCATAGTTCCTTGGTCACTTTAATCGCGCACTGCTGTGTGCTCTGTGTCTTTTTCCCGACGTTTCCGTCGTTATGTTGGTGTTACTTCTTGATGTCGGGGTCCATTTTGGTTTTGTCCATCGATGACGACACCATGCCACTTTGGGGATATAGTTTATCTAAATGCTTCAGGGACTCGTTTAGGAAATTCTGGAAAGAAGGAAATATAATTTCAGAATTAGGTAGATCTTAAATTTAACATTTGGGAGGACTTTCAGCACTTGCAATTTGCAGTTAAAAACTTCGAAGATTGGGAAGAGAATGTACCTAGGTACATCGGATTCTTATTATTATAGGTACCTACTTAAAAAGTATTGTTTTGCGTGTGGTAGGACCTAGTGCAAGGTCCGCTTGGATCGCTACCCCGATCTTACTCACTAATTTCGCCGCCAAGAAGCAGTGCTTGTGCTGCTGTGTTCCATTCGGTATTCCATCTTAGCAGTTACCCTGGTAGTTGTTACCTGTATGGCGGTGAGCGCAGCGACGATGGCCGGTCCGCCGAAGCCGTGCGAGATGAGCGAGAAGTGCGTGAGGTGCCGCTGTATCGCCGGCTCCAGGAGGTGCGGCGGCCGCGTGTTGCACAGCGGCGAGCGGTCCTGGTTCAGCAGGTCCATCAGCTCCTTGGTCACCTGGGGACAGACGATAAGTTAATGCGCTGATGACCTTGAGCTGCGTGTGGTTTGTTTATGTGAGAACATTCCTTAAGTTCGCGGCGTGGCGCACGTCTGAACTTACTTAAAAGACACAATTAAAGAGGTAATTTTAAAGTTAACTTAAGCGTTAAAGAATATGAATTCGTGGTAGCCCAGTGGTTTCATCCACATTTTGATTTGAAGCCTTTCAAAATGATGGTCGCCTCGAAGTTTCAAACTACGGCAGTAGTAGGCCATGATTTTCTAGTTTAGGGTCTGATAGAGCTAGGGGTCCTGGCATTGGGGGCCCATTTTACACCATTTCGGTACAATTGTTTGACATAGTTTAGCGTATAAGTATTGCCTGCTTGTTTTCTTTTATTTTCAAAAGTACTGTTTATTCTCTTCTCTATGAGTATCGAATGTGTGTAAATAAATATTTCTCTCTTTCATCCATTTTCTCTATGACCCGATTGGTTAGGCAGTTTGTTCACCTGTTTGGTGGCTTGCAGCAAGTCGCGGCGCCGGCGCGCGTCGTGCTCGGCGTACTGCCGCGCGAGGTACTCGGCCAGCGCGCGCGCAGGGAACTCCGTCTCGCACACGTAGCCGAAGTCGCGGGCTAGGTGCACCGCTTCCGCTGCAAAACAAATATCAATGTAGCGGCCAGATAGGTACAGATGCCGCGCAAAATCTTTTCCCATCGTCATCATCATCATCATCATCATCTCCAGGCTAAGTATACCTATACGTCCCACTGCTGGGCACTTAAGTTATAGCTACCTTCGACTAGGCTGGTGAGTAGCGTGACGTTGGCGGCTTTCCGTCGCCCCGCCGGCAGGTTCAGTCCTATCTTTTCCAGTTTCTCTCGAAGCAGTCGACCGCCATTTTTACTCTTCGCTCTGTAACAATTGCATTGCCCATTTTATAACTTAGAAGTACACTGAGCTTTTGCTTATGAGCTTACCAGATACCAAAAAATATTTGTTAAGCTCCCTGTCCAAAAAGGGAAGCGGGACTAAATCAGACATTATGATCAACTAACTAAATATAACGACTAAAATTAAACTGATTTTATTTTTTATTAAGCCAGTTTCAAAATTATCCACATCCGTACCCGTTCACCATTTAACCATAGACTTGTTTCGATACCAATTTTATTTATTGTTCGTTTATTTTGAATACAAAAATGCAATTGAAAATAATTAAGCTCAGTTGAAAGTTAACTAGCGTAAATATTAAAATATAACCGTCAATACAGTCTATGAAGATACAATGGCCGATGTTGATGAAATAAAGACAATTTAATTTAGCATGAAATAATTTATAAAATATTTGACATGACCGTTAACGATCTATTGAAAGCGTACACTTATTTACGTTTGCCGTTTGTCTTCCGTGGTTTGTCTACTCTAGTGATTTGAAATTGGAACGATTGGAATATCTTCATAATCATTTGTGGCTTTCGTTTAACGGTCGCGCTTATTATAATTTCTATGGAATGTGTAATAAGCAGAAATAGTTAGAAAGAATTAAAGTGATGAACGGCATCGCTTTTTTAGTTGTTTATGAGAATTTTGCACTTTTATATAAATAGTGTCAGCAGTGCACGAGATTAGGGTTGAAGATTAAAAATATTTCTGATTTTTTATACATAACATATAGAAATTTAAGGCCACAAAGTTTCCACGAGCTTTATGGAGTTAAAAAGATTAATCAAGTTTAAAACCAGTAATTAAGACTAAATACCTAACTGAAAACTGACAACGGAAAAAGTAGGTAGGTATATGCCTTGTGCCTATCTTTATACCGTTGTGATGGAGCAAACTAAAAGCACCCAAGCAAGGAAACTTTTAAGGTACATGAAAATAGCCTTTAAGTTATTTATTGTGTCAAATAGAGCAGCCTACATGAAATATCGGCTACATAAAATCTTTCTCTAGATACTTTTCTAAATTTGATCGTTCATCTAGGAGTGCTTGGAATAATTTGTATCCATTTAAAACTCATCATAAGATAAATTCTTATACTACATTTATGATTTATTTTGAGAGCAAAATGCCATATTAGACGACCACTTAATCATAGGCCTTCGGAAGCCGAGCCGTTGACCCCACGCGCGCTGCCACCAAAAAAGTAAAAAATGACGTTTGTCAAACTTTTGACAGGTCGCGTGTAGTATCGCTACTGGCCGCTAGATAGAGCCACAGATAACCTATCGATTACCGCCAAATGTACTTACTTGATTGACGTATAGAAAGCTATTCGGGGCCATTATTTTTTAGACACAGAAACAATGCATCGCAGCGTTAAATTTACAGTGTTAAGGTTGAAAATGGGCAATGTTTCGATTTGTAATTGGCAAAAGTAAGTTTGTCGGTATGTATGTCGGATGTAGTTACCAAAACTGGCTACCAGTATTAACCGCCGAATATAAAGGCTCGTTAACGAAATTGTTTTCGATAAATTTCTTTGATGAAGTTTCGGAATAAGCGAGCGGAGGAATGCGACTCGTAGATTATGATTGATTGAAATTAAAGCGTATCTCGGACGGTTTGGACGTTCGGAAGTGAATCAATATACATTTTTTATACCATACAATATTTAACACATTGTTTAGCTCTTGTTTTGCTGATAGTACGTATCTTTATTATTGAGAGTGTGCTTATAGTAGGAGACACAGAGACACAGGTTGTGTCATTTTGCTTTGAAACGCACACACACACAAACACACACAAACAATACTGCCTTTTGTTCATCAACTCATACATTTCTATTTCTAATCCTCCTTGTCCTAAAAATCAAAGACGTGGCCAAATTATACAAACAATACAATATAAATATTGTAAAATCCGTCACAAAGGAAGAAGTTCTGAGGTAACAAAAATTTAAAATGATTAAAAAAATATAACCGAATTGAGAACTTCCTTCTTTTTTGAAGTCGGTTAAAAATAACCAGACAAGGTAGACAATAGACTAAATCGCATTTATTTTCTTGTCTACGTTTCATGTAAGTACCTAGTTATAAACGGCTGGTAGGTACATAAACAACGTTTTATACATAATAAAACGAGTTGTTTGTATTTCAAATTATGATTTTGTAGATCAATAAACTTAATAATGTGGCGCTTTATCTCAATATGCCGTTTTAAATACTCGTTCACGGCTCAAGTTGACATCATTATTATTTATTACTTCCTTCATTATAAAAGTTTTAAATTAGTTTCATTGTTCAAATCTGTGATGGCGATAAAATAACAAAATGTTGCCTCTTATTTAAAAGAATAATAACATCAAGATATATTTTAAACATCGAATGACTATACGACTCTATATAGTTCTAAAATAGCTGGATATTGAGATAAAACACTCCAAAGAAAAAAAAAGTGGTAGCTTTTTAATTTATCATGAAGTAAAGTAGGGAGTCGAATGCTACTGAATATTTAGAGATCTATTTAATTGCAACGTAATAAGATAACGGTCATCAGTACACCAAGCACTGTTTCAAAACACCTCGGTGCACAAGCAAAACCGATCAAAAGATACCAAATACCGTAATTAGAGAAAAGCCCGTTATACCCAATCGTTAATATTTTCACACGTCCGCTTAACCATCGACAAAAGAACCGCGACTAACGAGCCAAACAATGAATTTGAATTCAGAATCAATGGAAAACTAAATCGGATGAATCGACAGATCACAAACTAATGGCCAGTACGAACGTATCGATTCGAGTGTTCGATTTAAAATCTTCAAATAAGACTGTGAAAAAATAAATAAGTAGGTACCTAAGCGGAGTCGAATTTCGAATTGCGTTTTTTTTTAAACACGCTTTTGGACTCCGGTATTATCTATTCTTTATTGAATTTTAGGCTCGTGATGGACGTTCATTTGAGAACGATATCTTCACGTCCAATTAATTCTATCATACGTTATCAATGCCGTAAACGTAAGTAACTCATATTGTGTAGCTCGGGAACCATTAATAACGCGCGTTTGATTTAATCGAAATGGCGTGCCTACTTACAACACATTGTGTTTTTGAGTTTCGAAAGAATGGCGGCCGTACCGTACTGTTTTGACAGGGTCAGATTTTACGAAGTATTTCGTCTGGGCTCTCTGTAACTGTCTTGGTAGATAGGTATGTTAATTAGCTACAGTTGGTAACATTAATTTTATGGTCAAACGTATCTACGAAATGAAGTGTAGAACTTTTTCACAATAAATATCGTAATGACATATTTTCGTCGTTTTAATAGCGAAAAAAATGCCTGCGTTGTTGTCCTTGGTAGGCCACGAGAGAGTTCCAAAGAGGATCAACCAAGTGTGCTAGTACTAAGTTAGGCGAAGGATGCTAAACTTGTAAGGATTGTAGGTTATAACCTATTGATTATTGTTTATTACCTGAACTGGACCCTTTTAAGTATAATAGGTGTATTGTTTTTTCCAAATACAATTACAGTGCGGCTAACACTCAGGTAAAATGTCTTATACCTATACTATTAAAAACTGTACAAAGTGATATTGACACAGTATATAATTATTATTTTAGAAACGCACGTCGTCTAGTGTAATACCAACCACCAACGTCAAAACTATCAAGATTGTTGGTTCACGGTATACTTTGGGCCTAACGATACACCTGCATAATGGTTTTACAACCCCACTTGAAGATAACAATTAAACAATAGATGTTGGTTTTAAGTACTTTTCGTCATCTTAAATAAAACAAACTATAAGTAGGTACATCTATTTTATACCTAACCTACCTCCACTAGATAAAAACTAGTACCAGTTCTTTACCACCACTTTTAATAAAAGTAGGTAAATTGCGCGAAACGACATTATCCACCAGGACCGGTTAATAATTCATGCAACGCAACATCCGATAAAGCCTGCAATTACAAATTAAAAACACTGTTTCACACAATAAATAACTGTCACCGGTCACTTTACCCGTTTAAAATTGAATTTAGAACACCTAATTGCCCTCATTACGCGGCGATTGTCAAAACACACTGGCCAGATATCGGCTTGTTTTTTATTCCTGGCAACACCGTTAAAGTAATGGCGGTAACAGCAGCTGGCTTGTATCTCATGTCATTGTTACGAATATTCCACATTCCCTGGCGCGGCGTCTTAACGTAATTATGGCTGTATTTAATATTATTTAAGCGAACGATACATGTAAATAGGGTAAATGTCACATGTATACTAATTTACGAGAGAGGACGGGAAATTTTCATGGCAATATTGCAAATTGTGTTGAGCTTTTTACGTAGATGACCTATTCAGGTTTGACGTGAAATGTGTTTATGTTAAGTAACAGTGTATGGAGAGCCTTGGGGGAGGCCTATGTCCAACACGTCTTTCGGTTGACATGATGATGATGATGAACAGTGTATAGCCGCCGAGTGACAGTAATGAAATTAAACATCGTTTTAATTATGGAAGACGCCTCGTGTTGTGAGCTTATTTACGCGGCGGAGTTTTTTGTTCATTAGGATCTGCGTAAAGTAACGCCTGAATCAATCAATTGTTCCATAAGATTATTTTGTCTACAGTCAAAAATCTGCGACTCTATCGTATAGAGTAGGATAGAGTAGTATCGTAGTGGTAGAGTAGTATCATATCGTATCGTCTAGATTAAGTACATCTTCGACGACAGCAACTGTCATAATGTGACCGGGGTGACTTGGTCGCAATAAGTGTTGCCACACCAAAGCCGTAACTTTTATTATCTGAAGCCGAGGGTGTGACGATTCGTGACTGTCGACCGATTACAGTTCGGAATCGCGAAAGAAGTTTTAATTTAAAGTTAGCGAGAGATATCGATCTAGAGTTGGTACAGCAGATTAATGGTGGGGTAATTGATATCATGATTTAAATAAATGCTACGATGTATTTTTGTGTGTAGAATGGAATTCTCGACTAAGGTTTTATTTAGCTAATTACTTATAAGAATTTCATGCACATATATGTACATACTTGGCTATGTAAATAGACGCACTTAGTGTGATATTACGATCAAATTTGCTTTTTTATGTCAGAACGAAACAATTATAGAAACTTAATTAATTAAGCTACTTTTTATAATATGAATCAATTTATGGCGGAAAAAATTTGCAAGCGGGTAAAGTCACAGGCGTATTGAAAAAAAAAAGAAAATAGGTCCTACGGATGAATGTAAATGATATTTAGTAAGCTTGAAAATAACAGAGTTTTATACATTGCCCATTGCTATCAGTACAGTTAAATAACTTCCTTTCTATGAACATAGACGCAACCATCCTGCAGTAAGTATAAAAAAACTCTTACCCCGATCTACTTCGAACCGCATATAAAAAGTGTCTAGTGAAATAACCGCCGACCGAAACGATGGCTGTTAGTACAAGCCTGTAGCCGCAGCCCGCAAAGTAGCAGTGTTGCCGGTGCAAAAAAAGGAAGAAACCCGCTGCTCCAGCGACCAGAGCGATGCTATATTAATTAGTAAAGCTTTAAGGTATCTAGACGTTTGGGTAGGGTCAATAAATGTCGCTACGTAGATTGTTTACAAACTCTTTGACATTTTGACAATGTTTTTTTACACTATTTTTTTTAACGCTACTACACGATTTGAATGTATTTTTCTTTTTAAAATTGGTGGTTGCAGTGCCAAGATCACGACCAACGATGCCAAGCTTTGTAAAAACTGTTAGTAAATATAAATTTAAGGAATTATTTCGGGATTGTAAAGGCACATCACAAGTAACCTGAATTATTACTAAAAGAAGAGCGTAGATATGTTTATAAAACCGCTTATCTACCAATGGATCGCTAGCTTTAGTTACTTATACTAAAACGAGAAGCTCGCTACCGCTGTCTGGTTAAAATTATTTTATGAATTATTACATTATGCATGAAGTTAAATGAATTATCTAGCGTTTATCGGAGGCATTATTATAATGGCCTAACATCAGGTGCGTATTGTAGTTTTTACCGATAATAGGTAGTATGTTGATTTAGCAATGATGTTGAGCTCAAATTATGGCTCAAATAATAAATTATACATATAAGGTGCTAGAAAATTAGGTGCCTATAATTTCAGGATATGTAATTAATAACCTAAGAATCAATAAAAACATAAGTTATTTAAGTATTGTATGGTATTTTATTGGTTTCATACAAAAATAATAATGACCATTACCGTCCAAAGATAATCTTCCTTGCATTATAGATACTGTAATTAAATAAGTATGCTTCAACTAATTACCAACGGTGCAAATAATCGATCCTCAAAATATCCGCATCTGATTTTCTAGCACCTTGTATTTTAACGATATACATACCTACATACATACATATATCACGCCTTTATCCCTTACGGGGTAGACATAGCCTAAGGTAACAAAACCTTATAATATAAATATAAAATAATATCACTGTTTGCATTAATTTACTTATTGATCTTGTAGCTTGATTAGGTACGCTTTAAGGATACCTAAATTAAATATTCAGTAATGAATCTATTCGCCTTGAGAATCTCGAGACCACTCGAGACAATCTCAGCTGGACATATAACAATATTCAGAACCTAACTAAGTGGATGAAGGTAATTATAAGTTTATTTTCAATGATATCATTCTACTAGAGATGTTGAATATACATAGAACAAAATACATGCTACAGCTACAAAAGTATTAAACCCAGTCTAAATTATAATGGTTTTTATGTTAATGTCTATAATAATGTTTAATATCGTAAAAAAACTGTGCACTGTGGTAACTACTCACCGCCGCAGCACGCCGCCGAGCAGCGATGCGTTGAGACACTCCGGCGGGGACAGGCGACGATGCACCTCAGTACGTCACTGTGCTTGCTGCGTCAGAGACACTACTCACCACCGCAGCACACCGCCAACGCCAAGCAGTGACGCTTTGAGACAATTCGGCGGGTACAGACGACGCTGCACTTCAGTTACGTCACTGTGCTTGCTGCGTCAGAGACACTACTCACCACTGCAGCACACCGCCAACGCCAAGCAGTGACGCGTTGAGACAATCCGGCGGGTACAGACGATGCTGCACCTCAGTTACGTCACTGTGCTTGCTGCGTCAGAGACACTACTCACCACCGCAGCACACCGCCAACGCCAAGCAGCGACGCGTTGAGACAATTCGGCGGGGACGGGCGACGCTGCACTTCAGTTACGTCACCGTATTCGCTGCATTACGAGACACTACTCACCGCCGTAGGACACCGCCGAGCAGCGACGCGTTGAGACACTCCGGCGGGGGCAGGCGACGCTGCACTTCAGTTACGTCACCGTATTCGCTGCATTACGAGACACTACTCACCGCCGTAGGACACCGCCGAGCAGCGACGCGTTGAGACACTCCGGCGGGGGCAGGCGACGCTGCACTTCAGTTACGTCACTGTATTCGCTGCATTACGAGACACTACTCACCGCCGTAGGACACCGCCGAGCAGCGACGCGTTGAGACACTCCGGCGGGGGCAGGCGACGCTGCACTTCAGTTACGTCACTGTATTCGCTGCATTACGAGACACTACTCACCGCCGTAGGACACCGCCGAGCAGCGACGCGTTGAGACACTCCGGCGGGGGCAGGCGACGCTGCACTTCAGTTACGTCACTGTATTCGCTGCATTACGAGACACTACTCACCGCCGTAGGACACCGCCGAGCAGCGACGCGTTGAGACACTCCGGCGGGGACAGGCGACGCTGTACTTCCGCTACGGTCACTTTGTATTTGCTGGTCGACGAAAGCAGTGACAGTCGCCCCGGGACGGAGCAGAATACGTCGTTGGGTGTGCAGGAGCCGCCGCCGAGTCCGTCTCGGCCTTTTATCGCTGAAAATACAACTTTAGTTAACAATCTTGTAACGCTTCTGTTAACGCTATTATGTATTGTGTACAAAAGGCGTCTAGGGGCAACTTTCTTCTAAAAAGTCTGACACTACGTATATTATACTTTTAAATTATCAACGACCCCATCTACCGATGACTATTAATAAAACCAGCACTGTAATACAAATACGGCTAATAAATGCGTGCCTCGCATAAAAAATACGGGTGATTACAAGATTTCGGGCTGCGTACTCGACAATGGCACTCCCCGATCAGCGCCACGCCCCAAACACGAACGCAGCGTGAGCCATTCTTATTGTAATATTCCTTTATGGCAACCCTAATACAATAAGCATTGGTGTGTCATTAACTTTGCACCATACTGGCACCCAACACAGTTAACACCCTGCCATTTGAGAAAGAAAAAAATGGCCAATTACCGTCCGCGCTTTCACATTTTGAAATTGGAATAGGTACACTTCAAATTTGGAATTGTAATTAAAAATTTGATAACCAGGGTGTCCACTTTTTACGCGTCTCATTTCCAAATCCGAATGGTCTATTCAAATATAGATTGATTGATCGATTATTTTATTTTGTCGATATCGATTCATTGGCCCGTTGTATGAGATGAGATGGGCTTTTTTTACAATCTATTTAGAAAAATCGATACACCTATCCGATAAGTGCGGTATGAGGCCTAATTACAGTTTTATCTCTACCGGGTCATCTGTAGAGAGTAACAATAAAATGTTTGATAAGTTAATAATATGTATTTATTTTATCGGTGTTCGTGCGATTTAAATTATATTGGTTGGTAACTAAGTAGTACAGTTCGAATATTTTTTTTTATTGTTTCAGCCAGCGATTGCAAATAAAAAAGAAAAGAAAAAAATCTGTAATTAAAAAAAGAGGTGAAAGAGTATTATTAACTACAATGTTATGACCCTATTTTTTGTTACAGTATAATCTAGGTGTTCTACAATATTAATTATTATGATATACTTAACGCTAACTATTTTTTAATTATTTATTAGGTAATTTAATAATTGTGACAGTATAAAAGTCTACTGAAAATATTATTTTCTGACCGTACTTGTTCGAGACGTATCGATGAGTCAACAAAAAAGCGCCGTCAGCCAACACGGTAATTTAACTCCGGCTAATTATACGTTTAATATGGCAACACTCTTTTTTTTACTGGCTGAAGCGAACCAGAGTTAGCTGTGTTGTAGTAGGTAGTCAAAATATTGATATTTGAATTCAAAGCTAGGTTACCATCTTTACTTTGCCTGCCTAATCGTTTATCTCGAGGGAACTCTGCAATTTACACCAGGTGAAAAAGAGCCTTTTTTCAATTCAAATTTTTTCTTTGCTCTTTCATTAAGATCAGCACTATTTATACAGCGGCATTTTTAAATGAAATAGGGTGGCGAATTGACGTCATATGGTAAGAAACGGACAAAAATGAGTTTTATGTTAATAATGTACAATGTTTGTGTAAAAATACTTACTTTTTAATAAAGGAAGGTCAGTCATGAACCCTGTCGTGTCATCCATGCCAGCATTCTGAAAAAAAAAACTTTATTAATGAAACTTTTCTGGTTGTAACAGCTAACTAAAAATAAAAAAAGACCTACTGGAAGACACGATTATATACAAGCCTTTTTCCTTACTTTCCTTTTAAAACTAACATTCTCATAATTAATGATAAAATAAATAATAATAAATAAACAACCTTAGGCTCTGTCTACCCCGTAAGGGATAAGGACGTGATTTGTGTATGTATGTATGTAACAACGTCATAAGACCACCCTGTATCTCATGTTAATTTCCCAACAACTTCATATTAAGAAAATGTTAAGGAAAGAAAAATGTATGGGAAAATACCAACATTCCGAATGTCCCGAAGTTAGGTTCGGTTTTAATTTGCCGAGATTATTAAATTCCGATTGAGTCGCGGACATTTTTGTTCGAAATTGATCGGGGTTTCAGTTTAATGACTATTATTGTTGAAAAATACCGTCTGCCGATGAAATACTGCATACCAGGGTGTACCATCGAACCAATTCATTCCCGACCCACTGCGGAACCCTCTCACAGTAAATGTTATAGTGACGTTAAATTATTGACAAGGAAAATCATGTGACGTTTATTGTGAGAACGTACTCGCAATTACCTTTTACCGCTCGAAATTGCCTTTTAATAAATAAAATTGTATAAATAGCAGCACAAGCAACCTATTGTCTCTGTGCCACTAAATGACATTGTTATACTAGAATAATACAATTCATGCCAGTGGTTGGGTTTTTTTTTCATACAAATACAAACTAATTTGAAATGTAGGTACCTACAATACAATACAATACCTAACTCTTTATTGAACACCACATATAACAACCAAAACAGAAAAAGGTATTCCTACCTAATTACCTACCTAATTATATTAATGTAGGATTTTGGTCCTGAAGTAAATGATTTTAAATTTTAATATTATTTAACGCACGTCCCCGCCATAATGAAAGCGCGCCCTAACGCGGACTTCAAACGAAACCTCGCCCGGACGCTCCGCGGGCGCTCTCTAAATTAGGACAAATCCGGAGAAACCCGGACGGATGGCAGCCCTATGTGCCTGACTCACCGGCGTCTCCTCCGAATGCAGCGCGTGGTGCAAAGCCAGCTCGTGCTGCTCGCGCGCGCCGTAGTCCGCTCGCCGCTCGCCGCCGCCATACCCAAAGCCGCCGTGCGATAGCTGCATACAAAAATTGTCTTAGCTTTTTTAGTGGCCGCGAAAACATTGCACGTGAGGCAAGATGTAGAAGCAGGAGGCTTATTACCTACTCGCTCGCAATCGCCATCATGTTCATTTTGACAGTTCATGTATGGGCTGACAAATTAGCATCGGAATCGGAGTCAGCTAGCTGTCGCATTCATACAAGAACGGTCAAAGTGTACACCATGAGTTTGACGATAAGCCTAAGGGACGCTGTAGAAGACGTAGAATCGACCTATCGCATTAGTTTAAAAGACATGTCGGAGATATGTCCTAATGTTGTCAATATATGGTTCAAACAATAATTCAAACGCACGCGATACGTGTCATAAGTCTGACGCTCTAGAGCAGTTTCTAACCTTTTTAGTTCCGTTACCCTCATGACCTCTAGGGTTTACCTCTCACGGACAAGCTTATTCAATCTTAAGGCATTGAAGTCATCCAGCCAACCAGCTCATGACCTCCATGAAAAAACAATTTTACCCCCAAGGGGGTAATTACCCACAGGTTAGGAAACCAAGCTCTAGAGCTACATTGGCATTGAGTATTATAGAGTCTATAATATAGACTATCAATGCACGAAGGAGAAGTTACCAAAGTTACGAAATTTTCTAGTGGAATGTTCTGAGAAATTTAAATTTACTAATTATTAATGGAAACATGTTAAGTGTCCACAGGATATCATTATTACTCATTTTGACTGATTATCCAATGAAAATAAGAAGTTAAAAAACCCATTGGAAACATTCGTTATGGGTTGGGAACTTACTATAAATTCTCATGAAAGTTTCTGGAAATTCCTGAGAATATTCTTGCTATTTTGAGAATTTCCTGCATCTTGTACATTGCTAGTTAAGACGCAAATGTTTTTAAAACCTTTTGTCGAGGATTCCTGTTCATATTTTGTACTATCGTAATAAGAAAGCACTTCGTCATTTGCTATTGAGTACTAGCTACTTTTAACATTTTCAATCGCCATTAAATCAGAAAATGACATAGAGTTTCCCGCAAAATATAAATTTCATTGTATGGCGAGACGGTCGCGGCCGAACCGGAACATTAGCGACGCTAATCTGCTAAAGTACCCGCATTGTTGGCCGAAAATGTGATACGTTCCATTTTTAAAAAGGAAACGAAAATCGCGTTCACTTTTTTTTATTAGCTGCCAGTTGCATTGGTCCGAGATGCCATTAGTTTGATCACTAAAGAGGATTATTAATTTTTTTTTCAATTTAATTCATAAAGTTTAAGCTGTAGGTGAATAATTATAAGGTGCTTAAGTAAATTCTTACGATTAATACATCACATTTTCTTACAAGTTATTCGAGTAATTACTCCTCCCCTTTGATCCAATAACTCGTATATTTAATAACATATTTGCCGAGGGGCGCAAACTATGCGAAGCTCGCAGGGGAATAGTTACCGAGATCCGTTACAAATCGATTGGCTTCTTGAGTTAGTTTTAACGGTTGATATTTGTTTAATGGTTGAGAATTTTTCTGTACAGTTTTTTTGCGTATTGACATTCCTTTATAGTTATTGTGTTGAATATTCTTCTTTATAAGCATATGCAGATACCTACCTAGATATTAACTATGGAGCTATTAAAAAGTTCATTGTACTACTTTGCTAATAAACAACATTTGCGGGTGGTAGGGCCTTGTGCAAGGTCCGTCCGGATCGCTACCAATAAAAAAAAAAAAAAAATTAACTTAACTTAAAATGTATAAGCTCAAAATCATACTAAACGTGGCCTTGGGTCTTGTTACAGAACCCAAGCTCTGTCTTCCCTGTAAATGATAAAAACATGATCTATGTATGTATACTAGCGGTTGCTCGCGACTCTGCGTAGAATTCGCTTATCGCTATCCCGCGGGAACTATGCGATTTTCCGGGATAAAAACTATCCTATGTCCTTCCCCGGGACTGAAACTATCTCTGTACTAAACTTATCAAATTACATTAAAATCGGTTCAGTGGTTTAGGCGTGAAAGCGTAACTGACAGACAGACAGCGTTACTTTTGCACTTAAAATATTAGTAGGGATATGATATATATAGTGTTCGAATAATCTAGACTATAATACTTATAGACGCTTTCTGCTTCTTGGTACTTACTATTTCTCCTATTTTGGTATCATACCATTATATAAAAGAGAACGTTCAGAAACAGAAAATGAAAATAAATAGTAATCTTAATCAACTTGTAGTACCTTGTTTGTGTGTAAGTGTTTAAGTTCGGCATGAATACGCCTACTCTACAATACTATTTGAATAATCTGTCGTCAGTAATTCACACAGTATGGCAGACGTAATCATGCTGAACTTCGGGCGGGTATCTTCGTCATAGTGTGCAGACACTTAGGTAGGCATGCGCTTACGTGGTGTGCGTGTATGTCGTGGTGGTCGCGGTGGTGGCGCAGGTGCGCGTGCGGCTCGTGGTGCGCGTGGTGCCGCGGCAGCAGCTGCTGCGGCGCGTAGTGCTGCGCGTACGCGTCCCCGCCGCCGCCGCTGCCGTACTCCATGCCATGGCTCTGGGGAAACAAAACACGTGTTAAAACAAAATGTCAAGGGATAGATTAGTGTCTTAAAATTATTTTGGAATATTTCAACATGTTGTTGGGTTGCTTTAATTAAATATTCTTGTAAAGGTTTTTCATTTAAGAATCAAAACTAAGTCACCCCTTTGAAGTCGCACACTTTCAACATTGACTAATGCTGGTATTGAGGACAGGACAGGATTGACAGGTACCTAGGGCGGCGGTAAATAGGGCGGTTGGAAGTAGGGCGGCTGATAGTCGGCAAGCGTGGGCTGCTATGAGAGAGTTTAGATGAGGATGAATGGCTTCTGTTAGTTTACCTGTTGCTGGTGGTGCGGGCTAGCTGGATGCGGCGCGGGCGCGAAGGGCGGTGGGAAGTAGGGCGACTGGAAGTAGGGTGGTTGGAAGTAGGGCGGCTGGAAGTAGGGCGGCTGATAGTCGGCAAGCGTGGGCTATAAGGCAGCTTAGATGAGGATAAATGACTTCTGTTAGTTTACCTGTTGCTGGTGGTGCGGGCTAGCTGGATGCGGCGCGGGCGCGAAGGGCGACGGGAAGTAGGGCGGCTGGAAGTAGGGCGGCTGGAAGTAGGGCGGCTGATAGTCGGCAAGCGTTGGCTATGAGGCAGCTTAGATGAGGATGAATGACTTCTGTTAGTTTACCTGTTGCTGGTGGTGCGGGCTAGCTGGATGCGGCGCGGGCGCGAAGGGCGGTGGGAAGTAGGGCGACTGGAAGTAGGGTGGTTGGAAGTAGGGCGGCTGGAAGTAGGGCGGCTGATAGTCGGCAAGCGTTGGCTATGAGGCAGCTTAGATGAGGATGAATGACTTCTGTTAGTTTACCTGTTGCTGGTGGTGCGGGCTAGCTGGATGCGGCGCGGGCGCGAAGGGCGGTGGGAAGTAGGGCGACTGGAAGTAGGGTGGTTGGAAGTAGGGCGGCTGGAAGTAGGGCGGCTGATAGTCGGCAAGCGTTGGCTATGAGGCAGCTTAGATGAGGATGAATGACTTCTGTTAGTTTACCTGTTGCTGGTGGTGCGGGCTAGCTGGATGCGACGTGGGCGCGAAGGGCGGTGGGAAGTAGGGCGACTGGAAGTAGGGCGGCTGGAAGTAGGGCGGCTGGAAATAGGGCGGCTGATAGTCGGCAAGCGTGGGCTATGAGACAGCTTATATGAGGATGAAAGATTTCTGTTAGTTTACCTGTTGCTGGTGGTGCGGGCTAGCTGGATGCGGCGCGAAGGGCGGTGGGAAGTAGGGCGTTTGGAAGTAGGGCGGCTGGAAGTAGGGCGGCTGGAAGTAGGGCGGCTGATAGTCGGCAAGCGTGGGCTATGGGGCAGCTTGGATGAGGATGAATGACTTCTGTTATTTTACCTGTTGCTGGTGCCGCTGGTGGTGTGGGTTAGCTGGATGTGGCGCGGGCGCGAGGCCGGTGGGAAGTAGGGTGACTAGAAGTAGGGCGGCTGGAAGTAGGGCGGCTGATAGTCGGCAAGCGTGGGCTATGAGGCATCTTGGATGAGGATGAATGACTTCTGTTATTTTACCTGTTGCTGGTGCCGCTGGTGGTGTGGGTTAGCTGGATGCGGCGCGGGCGCGAGGCCGGTGGGAAGTAGGGCGACTAGAAGTAGGGCGGCTGGAAGTAGGGCGGTTGATAGTCGGCAAGCGTGGGCTATGAGGCATCTTGGATGAGGATGAATGACTTCTGTTATTTTACCTGTTGCTGGTGCCGCTGGTGGTGTGGGTTAGCTGGATGCGGCGCGGGCGCGAGGCCGGTGGGAAGTAGGGCGACTAAAAGTAGGGCGGCTGATAGTCGGCAAGCGTGGGCTATAAGGCAGCTTAGATGAGGATGAATGACTTCTGTTAGTTTACCTGTTGCTGGTGGTGCGGGCTAGCTGGATGCGGCGCGGGCGCGAAGGGCGGCGGGAAGTAGGGCGGCTGGAAGTCGGCGAGCGAGGGCTGCGAGCCGCCGCGGAAGCCGCCGCCGCCCAGGCCCAGCCCGCCGCCACCCAGGCGCTCCTGCGACAAAATAGTTGGTGAGAAAACAGGACACCACCGCGTTATACCGCTATCTAGGTAGCGGTATATGGTTAGTGGATTCATTATGTCTGCGTCTCTCGGTAGTTTTCTAATGGTCTAGAAATGACATGTCTCGGGTAGACCCTACCTTACTCTACCCTACCCTACAATGTACCCTTCAGTGTCTTGGGTAGACCAGTGGAAGAAATCACCATAGCTCGGACAGTCATCGCAAAAACAGATACGGACATAGAATAACATCCATATAAAGTTGTAATATTGTACCTAAGATTATGTTATGATTATCTATTCTAGGATATTGTCACAATTAAAGTTTGAGCTTTTTTAGTCGCATTTCTGTTATATTTAGTTCCTGGATTGCCTACCGTTTTAATGGAACCCACAAAAACACAGCAAATGAAAAACAGTAACTTTATACAATAACTTTATCTTGAAACAAGAAATTTGCAACTAAGTTTTATGTGTAGTGCTATAGTTCCTCTTGAATCACTATCTATTAAAAAAAACCGCATCAAATTCCGTTGCGTTAGTTTTAAAGATCTAAGCATACATAGGGACAGACAGATGGACAGACAGCGACTTTGTTTTATACTATGTAGTGATAGCATCAGCCCAGTAGGCTTATTACCTAACTGGCTCGCAATCGCCATCGTGTTCATTTTTACAGTTCATGTATGGGCTGACAATTGGCATCGGAATCAGCTAGCTGTCACATTCATACAAGAATTGTCAAAATGAACACGATGGCGATTGCGAGCGAGTTAGGCAATAAGCCTATCTTGAAACATTTACTGTCCAACAGTTTCTTAACACTGCAGCTTCTTATAACATCAGTAGGTATACATCTATAGAACAACTTTTTCTGCTCAATTATAATTAACACAGCCTCTTTAGTCACACCATTACCGTTAACCATATTAAGAAAGGTTAATTACATTGTAATTTTGTAATCAAATCAACTCTTTACATGCTGTAAGAATGTAATTTACGCCTAAGCTATTGTGTAATAAATTGTACATCAATTGTGAAGCGTAGCAGGTACAAATTCAAATACATCACATCACACAACTAAGTTGCTTCGTCGGTTGGTCAAACTTTTTTATAACAAAGTTCGTTACACGGGCGATATATAAACAGACTAGCTGTTGCCCACTCCGTCTGCGCGGAATTTGCTTACAGCTATCCCCCGGGAACTATGCAATTTTCTGGGATAAAAACTATGTTACATCCTTTCCCGGGACTCAAACTCGGAAACACATTCAGTTGATGGTCCTAGACCTAACCTCTCATTTCAGTGGTAAAATGACGTAGTAAAATAAAAACAGTACCTAATGAGATTATGAAATCAGAATATAATCTAACACCTTATCTACAGAAAGTAAAAGAATCATCATCAGATTAGCTTGTCCCATAACATATGGGACAGCTCTCTTTATCTTTCTCTGCCATTTTTCCGTACATTGCGTAATTTCCATCGTCTTCATGTCCTTCTTAATTGTACCGGAAAAGTCGTAGGGAAGTGTCGTCCCTTTTTAAAAGAAAGTCAATAAATATCCATGAAACAAGCGTGTATCTGGGTATTAAGAACTTGACCCTAACCTAAGTCATTTTATCCGGCAACTTCAAAGCATCGCCTAATTATAACCGGTGAATAGACACGTCGTAATGATATTCCGCTGATGGCAGCTCGCACACGCAAACCTCGGATTAGAATAGTTAAATTTAGTTCAACTGCGTTATATTAATTTAATTGTAATGATAATGCTGCGTATGATTTTATATTCACTTCGTGTTTGATTTGGCAACGTTAGCGTTTCGAAGACAAAATGTCTGTCGCGTCATGATGACATCAAGAATCAAAACCTTCATATAGCCATCAAAGTATCAAAGGAAGTTTTTTGTATGTATGTTTGTTTAGCTGTTTTGACCTCTAGTCTCATTCACAGGGAATCGTAGGTTTGTACTGGGGCTCGCAGCACACTTTTTAGGAATTCATATGTTAAATTACTCTCGTAGCGAAAGAAGATGTAAGAAAACCTGTACATATACCTACATACATTGGCTATGCGAACTTCTTCAAGAAGAAATGGCGTGAATTTTTATGGCAACACCATTTGAGGATTCCTGTGAGTGACCATAAAACGACACAAATTTTAAAGCGTCAAGACTTAAGTGTGTATACACCCAGTAAATTGCTCTATAGAGGGAGTTAATCCAAAACTGACTGGCCAGTCATAACAAATAAGAGCTGTTAAAATCAGGTTCCATTTCAATTTAAATTAGTGTAATTTATAATTCCGGTACAATGTCAGGAGAGTGTTGTTTTTAGATTTACTGTGGACAGCAATAACTTGAATTAGTGATTTTTGTGTAATTTTGGTAGTTCTAGCTTTCTCTGGTTGGAGTGATAAATCTTTTATGTTTGTTAGTACAGTTAAATCGGCAAAAAAAGTAGCTGATAAATTTCTGTTTCCAGACTAAGGCATGCTGCCGACACCGTAGCTAGTCTTTCACTCACAGGTAAATCAAAAGCATGTGTGAAGAGTGACACTGTTCAAGGTCATCGGGGCTTGTCAACTCATACTTATATCTATAATATAATATGTAACTATGTTGTGACGTAACGGTACCAAATTAATTAAAAACCCAACGATATCTAGCTGACTGTACGAGTACGTGTTGTAGAAAGATCGATTGGCAAACCGCGGCGCGACAAGCAATCGATTACGGAGTGATCTAGTTTTTTAATTATTTATTTGGATGCCGGATGCGGTGGAAACTGGGTGTCGTAGGCTCGGGTTGCCGCTGTGCAACCACTGTTGTAACGCTGCGACGGGCATGCTACCATCGTTCTAATCTAACACTTCCTCACTACAAACATGTAGTTATGAACTATGATAACATTTTAAGGGTTTCGTAGTCAACAAGGAACCCTTGTAGTTTTGCCATGACCGTCTGTATGTGTGTCCGCGGCATAGCTCGGAGATTATTAGTACTAGAAAGCTGTAATTTGGCATGGGTGTACATATTAACTACTAGCTTATGCCCGCGACTTCGTCCGCGTAGATAAATCCCGTTTTTTTCCTTATCCCGTGGGAATTTCCAAAAATCCTGAAATTAGTTTCTTAGTTTTGTAATCACCTACTTTTGTATCAAATTTGAAGAGTCTAGTTATTATAGTTATTGAGATAGCGTCACTCGGAATCGAATATGTAATTCCCGTTTTTTCCTTATCCCGTGGGAATTTCCAAAAATCCTTCCTTAGTGGATGCCTACATTGTATAAGGTATCTATGTGCAAAATTTCAAGTCAATAAGTCCAGTGGTTTGGGCTGTGCTATCCCGCGGGAGCTATGCAATTTTCCGGGATAAAAACTATCCTATGTCCTTTCCCGGGACTCAAACTATCTGTATACCAAATTTCAACTAAATCGGCCCAGCGGTTTAAGCGTGAAAAGGTAACAGACAGACAGAGTTACTTTCGCATTTATAATATTAGTAAGGATTAGTAAGGATTAGTAAGGATGACGACAAAGTCGTAAAATAAAATCTTGAATTTTTATTTAGTGTACCTCCCGTGTAAAGTGGGGATGATTTATTGAAGCGACTTCATTAGCGGCGTTGTGCACTTTTTGGTAGAGGTAAAAAATGTTAAAGTCGCGTCAGATTCTGACGGTCACGTGCCGTCAGGTAAGACGGAGGGAGAGTTTCTGCTGGGTGGTTTAAGCGGCGCTGGGCGCTTGCGCTAGTGTGCGTGTGTGTAGTTTTCTCTTCTGTCGGCTATCCCGGTGTGCTACCCGTCGTTTTTTTCTCGTTTATTCCATAGTGTGGGAAAACTTACGCTTAAAATTAAAATATTTTTGGACAATAGGTAGGATTACCATCACGCAGGCAGCATTCCCGCGCTGTATTGCAAGTGCAAGCTTGCGCAAGAAAGCTGCCTGCGCCAGCGTCGTCCGTTGCCTTCCTCAGGCGTTTGCTAAATCATCTTGCCAGGTTGGAAGACACGCACTACTGGACGTAGGTCTTCCCAAGGATCTCCACGACGCGCGACAGTATGTTAACAGTTCTTGAAATAAAATAAATTGTGTCACAAGTTACAATTTGGAATACTAACATAAGACAAACTGCTTTCTTCAATAAAGATAATATTAATGATTATTTCAAGCCCACGCGGTATAATAAATAAGTTTTGACACGATTTTTTTTTACACGGGAGCAGTGTCGCAAGCCGTATTTGTGTTGATTTATGCGCACGCGCCGACGCGCCCGTTGGCTCAAGATTGCCTACTTGTTCTTGATAAGCGGATAAAAAAGTAATTGTTTTATGCTCTATGATGATGATTATATAGGTCTCTTAATATTGTTCCACATCGGTCTAGGACTAAAGGAAAAACATAGAATGTGCCAGTTGCTTCTCTTCCCGCGCAGATGGTAAAACCCATCGAGGGAATGGGCGAAAATCTTAGGAATCATGTTATAGGCGATGCGGCTAGCAACCCATCACTATTTTGATTCCCCTTACCACCTATAGGTACGCCGACAATCATGCTAAACGTGGCCTTTAGGTCTTGCTACCTTAGGCTCTGTCTACCCCGTAAGGGATAAAGACGTGGTTTATGTATGTATGTATGTTAATATTGTTCCGGAATATTTCTGCAGGTGGTTAAGACAATTGGCATTGTTCATTTTTTTTAAGCTGTGCTTTTACACCTTTATTTGATGAAATGGACTATTTCAAGCAACTAATTTGAATATTATGCTTTTACGTAGCTTTGTTAATTAATAATAAATATTTTTTCGCTGTTTGATAATTCGTGAATTTAGACAGAATCCCAATCGCCTTCGTTCGGCTGGCTATAAAAAAAACGGCTTTGTCTATGGTTTTGTAGATTTGACAGTGACACGTGACAGTTGCCGTAGCCAAACTTTTTTTTCATTTTTGTGGCAAACATTCGATGCTGGATTCTGTCTAAAAACCCGGTCGTTCGGTCAAACAAAGGTTCAAAGTACTTTTACAAAAATATCTGCAATCATAAAGTATTTTTGAAATCGGACAAGATAAATCGGATAATTGATGGTTTTCCTCGAAATGGTTTTCGAATTGTAGCATACTAAAAAAAATGAACAATGCCAATTCCAGGATTGCAGTACTTATATAATGGACATTTCTGGATATAAAATTAATTCAAATGAAATAAAAACATAGTAACTCTTCTAGCGACCTGCAAAGGCTTTGCATAGGTTATTATTATTAAACTTTGGATACGTCTGAACCTTCCTCTCCTCTTGAACCATTCTAAATATATATTTAAAAACCACGATAAAATCCGTAGCGTAGTTTAAAAAATCTAAGAGTACGCAATCTTTAACTACCTCCGTAGTATGTGGCACAGTTTTTCAAAGTTTGCGTACTTAGTCGGTTTTTGGAGTGCCAACGACGAGACGCCAGCCATCTGGACGATATTGGTTTTAAAAACTAAATTACACTGTTACATTAAATATAGAATAAGATGTATAGTTTTATACTTGTCGATATTTCAAAAGTGCAAAAAATTTTGGCCCCCCTGTATTACTACTAGGTACTACTATGAAACTCGTCGGTTAAGGATAGTTACTTAAGTAATTTGGCCCAATTTATACTTTAAAAATAAATATAAAATATGTTTCACTTTTGAGCTTGATCATTAATGAGACAGCACAGCACTTATGACCAGAGATGGTTACGCGCACTTTTCCATCTTCCAAATATTATGGCATACAATGGCCGCATTGATAACAGCACGGCCAGCACAAGCGAGTCTTTCACCCATCCTTTTCTTAATCTTCGTTCTTGAAAGACACGGGTAGTATATCTCACGCGATACAGCTCTCACGCGCTCTTGTCCTAGACTGTTTAATGGCGGGCGTCATTCGCACATAGGCGATGGTTTACTTTTGGTATGAGTTAGTAGGAACATAACCATTTGTTTACTTATTTATTTTCACTATAAATACGTGAGCAAGCCACCTGCCTTGGACACCAGCACTACCACAGGATTGCAGATGCGATGCCAGCCTAGAGGGCTAAGATAAAATAACTCGTGTGCAATTTCATCGGCTGTCTTACTCTGCCTGCTGCCTGAACGTAGCAGCGCAATCGCTGCTGCTTGGCAGCAGGGCGAGTAAGATGGTGGCATCGATCTGTATGAATCTTGCACAAGGCCCTGCCTAAGTACTAAATACTTTCTGATACAAGTAAGGGTAAGTTGTGCTGGTACATGGCCTTGAGAAAGAGGCAGTTTTTTACAAGCTTTTTAGTAACTTGCCCTGTTTGTTTTTTTGTGCAGACGAGCTAAAGCCAACTCTCGTCATGAGTACTACGTGTGAGACGGTGATTAACCGATTTTGTTATCAATAAATTGTAATAAAGGATCGAATATTGATTTGTTTTGATGATGTCTGGTAATGATTAGGCCAGTTTTAGTTTCCGAGTTAAACTACATTACCGAGCAAAAATATTAGACCACTTTCCATACAAAGTTGTATGAATTGCGAACTTTAATTATTATTATTTATTAAAGTTTCCTATTCATATATTTATGAGTAGATGGGGCAATTAAAAGGCCGTAACAGCCCTAACGGCTTCCATAGACGAACTGCTTAGAACAGTTAGTGCCAGCGTAAATTCCGAAATAATTTAGAGGAGTTTTGTTTTCAATACAAGATAACTCATTTTCCTCCATTATGCGATCGATTCCTATTGGTATATTCATTACTGACGAGTAGGAATGCCTCATATATATAATTGGCATCATAGCCCAATATATCATAGCATTCGTTGACATGTGAATCGTTCACTCCAAATTCGTTTAATCGATTTATTGATCGATCGAAAAATCGTTTTTATTACGTTCGCCGATTCTTAATTAACACGTTATATACCGTTATTTTGTTTATATTCTGCCATTTTGGACGTAGGTTTTATGACTGGCCGTGTAAGGTAACCAATTAGTGCTCAGTTATTATTATTGGGTGCTTTAGTTTTTGATTTGGGACAGTTAGAAGCGGTTGTAAAAGAAAGTTTTGATTGAGGGTAGTTCCTCGTTTGTGGGTGGCGGGTTTTTGTGAGTTAATCATGGCATTACTGAGAAATACGTGTCCACTGCAAAAGTTTGCATGAATAAATATAAAAAGAATCTCTAGCTTGTTTTCACACAAAATACTTCTCGAACGCGTTCACGTAAACGTCTCAATTACTATGGAAAAATTGGCAGCGCCACTTGCGGATCGAAACGGCAACAAACTGTTTAGTATTGGACATTTTAACGCAAATATGTTGGAGTCAGACGTCGAATGTAGGTACGACGTGTTTTTTTATATGATGGGGGCAACCAAGCATGCGGGCCACCTGATGGAAAGCAATCACCGACGCCCATAGACACTAATAACATAAGAGCGTTGCTGGCCCTTTTAGAAAAGAATAGGCTAGTTTGAAGACCCCTAAGCTGTAATTTTGTTTGGTGGGGTAGAGCTAATATTGAATCCATTTCCCGTGATAATGTCCCAGACTTAATGCTTCATGGCATTCTCTGCCGGTCAAACCTACTGTCAGACCAAATTGACAAAGTTACTTCTTACGATGTCTAAGTATCATTAATCATTTTTGTTTTTAGCCACCCACGAAGAGTTGAAGAAGAATATAATTATTTTCACTTATGATTGTTTGATTGTTCCATTATTGTTACAGTGCTTATGTGACTCGCTGTTTGCAAAATCGGAAATATACGTTTTCCCAGAGATGACATCTAGCTAGATCGATGTCCCCTCTCGAAAAATCTCTGGCTTAAGGAAATTTCATCAAACCAAATCGTTAAAGCCGTCTTTAAGTTATTTACACGTACTAATATTTTTATAGTTTGGGACTATATCTCATTTTGCAAAAACAAATCGTTACAAACCAAAATTTTAGTTTCCATAGAAGCAGTAGGTAAAGAACCATAAATTCCGAGAAGAATGCACTGCAAGTAACTATGCATTTTTTAAAACAAGTTTATATTTCTCTGTTACTATCCACTTTATTGTAACACAATATTATACAGTAATTAAAAAAATATTAAGCTTTAAACTGCATTACCTGCACCTCAATCACGCTGGATAAATCCACGTACGCCAGTGTGGCCGCTCGCTTTCCACGAAAAATCCAAGTGTTAACTGGTCACACTGTTGTTTTTTAAACTACATTACTTTTTAAAACACTGACAATCGAATATTAGGGTAAAATCATTCAGTTTAACAAATTAGTTTAAATTGTTTTAAATTCTTGCATAATTTAAATTGATATACACCAATGGGTATATGATTTTATTAAATAGTACGAGTGTTTTTGAGAAAAACTTTTATTTAAGTTTAATAAAATCGCGCTTTTTTTTCGTTTAACGCCAGCAAGGCAACCGTTTGAAGTCTTTCTGCCAAATGACGTTGACGATAGTGTTGGTACCAGCCAGAAGTTAATCGATATTTAGAATCGAGTGAAAGCCGATTTTAGCCGATACAAAAACAATAATGTAAATTGGAATAACGACAATTACTGGACCCTTTAAAGGCGAACGATTCCGGTTACGGCCGCCGGTTATTTTAGCTGTTTCCTAGTGATGTTTTATCGGTATCGATGCTTGCTTGCTTCTATTTTAATGTAATTTTGTGATATTTTTGTCATTCCTTTCTAACTCGCATGTAAACAATTTCATTTTCGACTGAAACTGAAATTATGATAATTTCGTGATCTCCAATTTGATTTTTTTAGACTTCAAGGGATCAAGGAGAAAATTATTTTTTCAATTAACTACAAAATATAATTGGGTTACAATGTACGCAAGTAGTTCGTCTCTGTAGAGCTGAAAATATCGATACAATTTTGAGATGCCTGAACTTTACTAGGCGAGATTTGATTAATTAAAGTTTCTTTCAAATTAGTTATAACACGCGCCGCAATCATTTATCAATTAATATGAAGATATTAAATGAGAAAGTGCCTCCAATTTATAGTATAGTTTAATTTTCATACGAGTTACGATCTCTATAATAGTCGACTGTATTATTTAACACGTGCATTTCTAACGGGAACGACGTATGATTGGCAAAGCAATTAAAGTATTAATACCGCTATATACATATAACAACAGTTAAGAACTTGTTATAATAAAAACATAAATAATATCAAACAGACAATAATATTT
The DNA here is from genome assembly GCA_949127965.1 of Pandemis corylana. Classification (NCBI taxonomy): domain Eukaryota; kingdom Metazoa; phylum Arthropoda; class Insecta; order Lepidoptera; family Tortricidae; genus Pandemis; species Pandemis corylana. Next base: position 7,103,322 of record OX421871.1, read on the forward strand.
GACGTTACAAATTTGTAATCGAGAATCGATTTGAAAATCGATATTCAATGCTGGCTGGAATCAACCGAGCCAAGAAAAGAAGAATAAATTAAAAACAAAACACTTTCGGTTTCGCGCCAAAAAAAATATGTTGCCAGTAATCAAAAATAGTAAATATCGCAAGCACCGCGCGCGTCGCGCGTTCGCAGCAGACTGCCGGAGGGCGGTGCGCCCTCGGGGTACCATGTGTTCTCGACCCGACCTACGTGACCTTTATGTTGGTGTGAGTTATTGATGACTTTATTAGTCTTTCATAGTTAACGGGCTTTAAGTGTACTTATTCCTTCGATAGAAAAGAGAGGCTTTTTCTTAAGGTTTTGTGTCAAATGTATTGGATTCTAGTCAAAATTAGGAAATTTATAGTATCTACAAGTTACAGTTTAACGAGTATATAAAAGACTGAGCTCTACATATACACTGCATTGCATAGTTGTAGCAATAGTAACAGTCTTTAATCTATTAAGTTGTGCAAAAAATTGCAAACATTCAGTCGTATATCAAATTATTTCACTACTCCGCGAAATCAGTTTTTTTCATCAAGAAATCCACTTTATTAATTTATTCAAATTAATTTGGTCGGACCTCCATGCAGTAACACTTCAATGTGTCAAAAGCTTTTTTAAATATGATCCAACGTCATATTAATTACATATGTGATATTTATTAACATTTCAAAGTGTCAGGCGTAAGGCAAGAATACTTAAAAGTGTACCACTATAATTTGAAGTAGATAACTATATTTTAATGGCGTCTTTATAAATTATAACGAAAGCGAAGACAAAAAACTAAGTGTTAAGTACAACTGAAATCCAAATGATTAATTGATTAATCTGTAGTCCTAATTTGAAGCTAAGCTTAATCGTTGACATGATATAATTAAACAATGCTTAAGGCAATGCTTTAAAATGGTTTTAAACGATTCGGTAGGTTTTAGTAGCGTGCCTTACATTCCTAAGATAAATCTTCTATACAAAAAAATGACGGGCTATTTATACCATTTATAACCCAAGAACGGCCGCACCGATTATTCGGATCTTTGATATGTTGGATTTACCTTCCCCTCGAATAGAAGAATTTCTTTTTTAGTTAGTAAAAATATGAAGTATTTACAATAAAAGTGATGTTTCGTATGCAACGCCATCTCTGATGTCATGGCAGAAACTGATTCTAAGACGAAAAAAAGTTCGCCGGGTCAGCTAGTTATACATTATTTTAAAGCGGTTTGATATGTCGATGAAATTTATAATTTAACTTCCTGAAACAACTCCAAGCTGTAGGCTTATTACCTAACTCGTTCGCAATCGCCATCATGTTCATTTTGACAGTTCATGTATGGTCTGACACGTGGCATCAGAATCAGCTAGCTGTCACATTCATACTAGAACTGTCAAAATGAACACGATGGCGATTGCGAACGAGTTAGGTTTATTATCTAACTCGCTCGCTTACGAATCAGTTCTACTCCTTGTCGTCTTTACGCAAACTAAACAATGTTAGGTTGTGTTAAAATTTTCGTTGAGCAATATAGACGTAGGTATGAAGAGTACCTAAATCCTTTTGAAATGAAAAAATAGTAAGCTTGACAAGTCATCTTTCCGTCATGTTGCTTTTCTTTTCAGTTTTCTTTTCTGCCGCGAGCTTTTTCAGAGTGGTTCTACTTTTTTATAACAGACTCTTTGACGTCAGGACTAAGCTTTACAATGTGCTACCTATTTCCAAGGAGCTATCTATTATTTTGAGATCATCAACACTTTTTTTCCAACGCTGAAGGAACAGCGAATACAATAACAAATGAAAGTTTGGTTAGTTCAATTTAAGATTTGAATAAAGCCAGCATACTTGTTTATTAAATTCTAAGTCAACATTTAAGTGTTTTGTTTTTTTTAATCAAAGGCATATTAAATTACGAAATTATATGAATGCGTTTGATTGAAAACTAAGTGGATTGGAATTTTGCCAAACATTTTAATAGAACAAGCTTTAATGAGTAAATATTAAGAGAACGTGACCAAACAAACCAAAATGTTGATTATAAAGTGACCAATCAACTCCATTGAGATAACTTGACTATCTGTAACTACTTCAAGTACGAATGTAAACTGTCGGCCACATTTTATTTGTATGAAATAGCATGGCAATGGCAAGCAAGCAAATGGGTCACCTGATGTGTCTGATGATTGGTGAAGGGTGTGCGATGTGTTCAGCCTAGAGGACGCAATTTCAACTTTTTACCCCTTATTCATAAACGCTATGTAGAGTATGTAGGCTGCTAACTTAGCAATCATTTGTCTTTATCTGTCACTTTGACAGTTACGTTTCACAGATAAGGACAAACGATTGCTAACTTAGCAGAAGCCTATTTGGGGGGTTACTCTTTACGTTTGACTTAACACCTCTGTAAATGTTTTTCACAACTGTAGTTGACAAATGTTTCAATAACTCTGTCGATGTTTTAAGTGTTAGGCGTCAAAGGGGCGCCTTAATTTTGAATCCTAAATTATGATTAAAATCTTTACAGGGGTGTTCAATCAGACTACCAACTAACCCAACCCAACCTGTCGTGTTATTCCGGAATGATTTTAAGAGATCTGAGAATCCTGAGATGACTCACACTTAAGGGTGTTGCGAATGTGAATAAGCATCGAGTTCCGTTAGTACCTCGCTCCTCCCCCCACTAATTAATAGGTATTGCCCGCGCGCGCCGATTGGCGATCAGCGGAGTGCGACCTATGTACAGCCATTAAACTACACAGTGGCCAGTGTCATTGAAAAAAGAACGGCCTATTTGTCAAAAGATGTGCGATGGCCTAAAAAAAAACTTGGCTCCATAGACTACGAGTCCAATTTGTATATTATGTAGACCTTTTCAAATTATTCGAGTACGCAAAATTCTTATTAATAATGTTAATTTCAGCTGAATTTGTTCCAAATTTGTTAAATTCAGAGTTTTTTCATTTAAAATTTGCCAATTCCAAAGCAAGCTGCTGTAATATGACATCCTATCATACATTTTCCAAACATAAAGTAGGTAGTTTCAGAGTACTCTCCACCACCCTCAGTGTCAGAAATCTTTGATGCCGCCTTTCTCTATCCTGAGTAATAAGCAGAGATGGACCCATATCTGACAATTAAAATATCAGGAACTTAATAGAGAGTTTGATTCCCTTTTCCACCTACACGACCACAATCATGCTAAACGTGGCCTTTAGGTATTGTTACCTTATAGGCTCTGTCTAGGGAGACCGAGGCGATTTGAGACAGAGGTGAGTTGATACAAAGCCGATTTCTCTGAACTGTGACAGTTTATCGGGCTGGTACTTAGTAAGTAAATAAGTAAATGCTTTATTGTACAAATATAAAGAAACAGATACGATTCACAAAAAAAATAAAAATAACCTTAATATATGCACAAAGGCGAACTTATCCCTATAAGTGATCTCTACCAGTTAACCTTTAGTTAAGTCAAATTTTTACAAAATTAAATTAATAAAAATAGTAGGAATAAATAAAAAAAAACTGTTGCCTACTTCAAACTGGCAACACCCTTTCCCTACGCCGAATGATCTGTCAATTGATTCATTTTCATTAATATCCGTTATTCACCCTTCCGTGTCCCGGGCTATGTGTATGTACAGGCATAAGAGGGAAAAAGTAATTACAAGTAATAAATAACTTACATAAGGAGGAAGAAATACGTTTGACAATTTCTTTCTATCTACACCATTGGTAATATTTAAAGCGCAGGGATTTTGTACAAAGTATAATTTTACTGAAAGCTTCGAAGTAACTTATAAAATTTACGTCTCTGGAGTCAGGCTAGATTTGAATTAATACTGTGCCGAAAATTCACAAATTTAACACAAAAACCACTGTAAAATTGAAATAGTAAGGAACGATTAATTTAGTGCAAACATTTCAATAAAATTAAAACCATTGTGAAATGCAGAGCTAAGCTGGCTGAACGAAAGCTAAGTATTTTGCTAAAATAAGTACATATATTATCGTCATTTCGAGACATTAGGTTTGAAATTCTGATAACGATTGAGGTATCACAAAGTAATTTTAATAAAACATTAACATACAAAACATGGAATAAGCACTGGCCAATTAGAATTCAAAACTACTCGATAGAAAGAAAAATGAAAAGCTTTTGTTACAGAAGTCGTTTGAATTTTTGAATAAAGAACGCGCGCCGATTGGTCGCGTAGCCGCGGGCGCGTGGCGGGAGGTCGCGTGTTGCCAGCCTCCCGCCCGGAAATATGCATTCTATTTGTCTAATGAAGTTCAAAATTTATTTCAAAATGCACTCGTAGGCAGAAGAGTACAAGAGTTACTCCATTAATATTTCGATGGCCAGTATGTCGCTCATTTTAAATTATGAGAGACAGGGTATTGACTAATTTTAATATGGAATGATACTAAAAAAAAAACTGATTATTATTTCTCATGAAACAATGCAACAGTACGCAGTAGGTATTGCTTAAATATGTATTTTAACATACATACACATACATACATACATACATGCATACATATATCACGTCTTTATGCCTTACGGGGTAGACAGAGCCTAAGGTAACAAAACCTAAAGGCCACGTTTAGCATGTTTAAAGGGCGTATATAGGTGGAAAAGGAAATCAAAATAGTGATAGGTTACTATAGCCGCATCGCCCATAACATGATTCCTAAGACTTTCGCCCATTCCCTGGATGGGCTTTTACCATCTGCGCGGGAAAAGAAGCAACTGGTAAATTCTATGTTTTTTCTTTAGGTACTCCCAAAACGGCATGGGAGAACCGTAGAAGAAGAAAGCTTAATGTCCCAAGGTGCAGTAATTACGTGAATCTCGACATTACATTAAACAAGCACTAAAATTCATACTTTCTCAGCTAATTATCACATTAAACATAACAGACTATTCGATACATTTAAGGAAGTTTTTTATTATTATGTAGTTGATTAATTTCGTTTCCGAGTAACAGAATGTGGGCTACTAATTACGAGATGTGATTGTGACGAAATGATTCATTTTCCTGCCTTGCGATTGCGAGATGAATCAGGTTTTTGAGTTCATTTCACAGATTCATTGGACTCTTATACAGGTTGTCTTAAAAGTAGAACAAAAATGCTTAATGGGTATCAAGTATATGTACAGATTCCGACTCAGTTCAGGTTTTAGCTGTCATTTTTAGTATGGATCTGATAGCGAGCGAACCTAAACTGAATCGGTAGGCTTATTACCTAACTCGCTCGCAATCGCCATCGTGTTCATTTTGACAGTTCATGTATGGGCTGACAATTGGCATCGGAATCAGCTAGCTGTCACATGCATACATGAACTGTCAAAATGAACACGATGGCGATTGCGAGCAAGTTAGGTAATAAGCCTACGGAATTGAATCGCATTACGACGTCATGGCAACCCCCAGGAGGGCTCCGAATATCGAAAAATGACCTAAATAAAATTCTAAGAGTAATCGAGATATTTCGATTTTATTTTTATTTTCCTTTTTTTTTACTTTGTTCAAGCTTGGCTCTCTTGGGGAATACGGTGAGATTTTTACTAAGGTATTTTTTTTTATTTGCTAGGTGATCTGCACACCTATAATCTCCCTTGAGTTTGTCAAACAACGTACAGTCAGCGTCAAATAGTTTGTGACACCCAAAGTGGCCAAAAAGTTAGCAACACACCTTGTTTCACCTGTAACAATGACGTGTTGCGAACTATTTGGGCACTTTGAGTGTCACGAACTATTTCACGCTGACTGTACCATAGTGCCGCTTTCGGTTAAACTACTGATTAAACTACAATCGTTTATCCCACTACATACGTACATACCTACGTTTCTATAGACAACCTTTTGTACCAGTAATTTCACCGGCTGTCTTACTCTCCACACCGGAACACAGCATTGCAAGCACTGCTGCTTGGCGGCAGGTTTAGTGGGTAAGACGGTGGTAGCGATCCCGACGGACCATGCACGAGGTCCTACCACCCGATAAAAGTAGTGACGATAGTAACCTTTTTTGTTTAACATCATCATCATTATCATCTCCGGCCTAAGTCCCACTGCTGGGCACAGGCCTCCTCTCGAAGCGAGAGGGCTTGGGCTGTAGATCCTACGCGGGCCCAGTGCGGATTGGAATTGGGATTGCTTAACATAGACTTCCCCAAAGTGACGCCTGAATCTATCTTTACAGTAATCACCTAATGGCATGGAATATACGGTCAAAAATATCTTGATACTGGTACCACATTCGATGCGATACGCATCAATATTTCGCGATATGCATGGATCACACGATAATATAGACAGTCTAATCATCAGACATTAGCATAATTGTGGGCGTATAACTATACTAAAGGGGAATCATGTCAACATGATGCCTAAGATTTTCGCACGTTCCTTCGATGGGATTTTACCATCTGCGCGGGAAGAGAAACATCTGGTATATTCTATGTTTGTCTTTGCTCCCAGACCAATCCATGCCATTTACAAAACAGCAGCCAAATCTTAATCTACAAGCGATGTTAAAACTTCATACATCCACTCACTCGTCCCGTTGCCGCCCGCATTCTCGACAATATTATCCGCAAAAAACAAGTTAATTACGAATTTTTGAAAAAGGAACACAACAAGATGGCCGTTACTTCGCGGAAACTCGTGATTGATTCGGCGGCGTTCGGCTCTCGTTGATGCTGGCAACACTGTTCGGAATGTCTATGGATTTTTGCTGGGATACGGGTGCCGAAGTTCATAAAGCATTTTTGCAGTCACACCTGGACCCTATTTCACCAATGCGACAATAGACGTGATTTGTGTGTGTGTGTGTGTGTAATAAGGAATGCAAATGACAAATGCATGAAATGAATACAAATGTCTGCAACAGCGGAGCATTGCAGAGGACTAAGACAAAATGATTATGCCAATAATTACACCAGCTGCCTTCTCTATGCCGGAGCACAGCACCGCAAGCACTGCTGCTCGGTAGCAGTATTACCGAGTAAGTTAGGCTTATTGTCTTAGCTCGCTCGCAATCGCCATCGTGTTCATTTTGACAGTTCTCGTATGAATGTGACAGTTAGCTGATCCAGATGCCAATTGTCAGCCCATACATGAACTGTCAAAATGAACGCGATGGCGATTGCGAGCGAGTTAGATAATAAGCCTACGTTGTAACACTTGTAACAATCCGGATGGACACTGCACCAGGGCCAGCTTCGTAAGCTCATAATTTGTGTGTTTCATGTATAATGTATTATGTATTTTCAGTACTAGTATAAAATAATAGTATAAAACAAATCGCTTTCTCTGTCCCTATGTCCCTGTGTCCCTATGTTCCTATGTATGCTTATATCTTCAAAACTACACAACGGATTTTGATGCGGTTTTTTTTAATAGATAGAGTGATTCAAGAGGAAGGTTTTTATGTATAATCCTACGCAGACGAAGTCGCGGGCAGAAGGTAGTATTAATATATATTCTAAATTGCACCACCTGCTCAGATCTGTTCTGTTCTCCAGTCCATTTCCTGCCTGGTAGAGATCGCTCTGTAGCGATATATATATTCTGTATACCTTTTTCTGTTTTGGTGGCTATATGTGGTGTTCAATAAAGAGTTATTGTATTGTATTGTATCATTCTTGACGTTATAGTAATAGAGAAAACCAAGAACTAAACGCTAATTAACGTCTCTGAGTGCGATGGAATCGTATGCCATGTCAGATATGGAGCTCTATTGACCTAATAAAAATCAAAACCGCCATCAAACAACATACAAATATTACGAAAATGTGCCAGGCGGTATTGCAGTGACGCATTGGGCAACGATCAACTTTCTACATACGGACAAACAAGTCTTATTATATATGTATGAGCTGCGTAATGGTAATGATAGTCGGCGAGGGCTTTTTTCTAATCTGCCTGTATATACCATTAGGGAAAACTTAGAGCACCCTAATTCAGATGACCATGCAGATTTATTAAAATACAAACTATTAAGAACTAAAATAACAATAAACAACACTAAAGCTAGGGAAGTTGATTTAAAGTAGAGTAAGGTAATAACTGAAAATTAACCTAAAAATCACCCGTTTCGTGGCTGACTCAAAGGTTCCCTTTATGCTGGCCGCGTTGCCGCTTTGGCCGGCAATGGCAACCCTTTGAACCAGCCATACCCAGAGCGGGGATCGCAGCCCCCGATTGTTTCCAATTTCCAGGAAATGGCGGCATTGGAATGGATTTTACAATCTTTGAACGATATCAAATCATGTACAAATGCAGAACTAAGTATTGACGTGAACTTCTCAAAAATATGTCCCACGACCTTAATTGGGCCGGGTTAGGTTGACTGAACACCCCAACTAAGATATTTCACTTAAATTTTTGATTCAAAATTGAGGGATGCGGATCAGAATATACAAAGTTAAAAATATATAATGGAATTGTCTGAGTAACTATTAGCTACATGAACTTTTTTGGTAGCGTAATATATAGATTGGTTTAGGTTAGGTTAGGTTTAGTTTGAAATTTGCAATTTTCTGAGGAACTCGCATTATATATTTTGAACTATTATGTAGGTGTTTAACCCGCAATGCACTCTGAACATCTATCAATGTGTGGAAACATTTGTCAACTAAGATTAAACAATCCTGAAAATTTATAAGGCTGTTTCGTCAAACTAACAACCTGCTAAAATATTCCGGAGAAATGTTATAAGAAATCATTCAAATTTTTGCATCGGTGATGACGCGACTGCGCCGTAAACAGCTCTCAAAGCGACGCTGAGAAAACTGCCGGCACACTTTCGGGCGACTCATGTTATATTTTGAGTATGAATGAGCAATACTTAGTCTCGCAGTAGTCGGTAAAATTTCTTTTACCACCTATTTTTTAGTTGGTATACTTTAAAAAACGCTTGTAAAAAGCCCTCCAATCACATACGAGCTGGCCGTAACGGAGTCCAAATGAAATACTGCTATACTATCTATCAAATAGTTGCCATACGTAAAAAATACAATGGACGTATTCCAAATGAACTGGCCATATATTATTATTATTCGACCAATGGTCTGTTTACGGTGGTAACACTGGTTCTCATGCAATTTTCACTGGATACTCACTGACGTGTCAATCTCGTTCGCAATTATTTGTAGAGTAACTCGAACTATGTAAAATTGAGGTCGATTGTTTCTCACATTTTTAGGTCATTTAAATTAACAATATTACCCTTTAAAAACTTGCGATAAACTTATATCAAATATCTACATGTTGTAAATTTAGCAACCCGTTACTATTTTGATCCCATTTTCCATCTATACCTAGCCCCACAATCTTGCTAAACGTGGCCAGTAGGTCTTGTCACCTTAGGCTCTGTCTACCTCGTAAGGAATAAAGACATGATTTGTGTGTATTTTATGAAGCTATAGGATGAACATTTCTTATATTTAGTAAATTATTTTCATTAAAAATGATTTTGATAAAGTATAAAAGTTGCTCAAACAATAAACTTCGACAATATGCTCAACCCATAAAAACAACGATGTTGACAAAAATTACTTTCAAAAAAGTTTAACACTTACTCAGTTATACAACCTCTACGACTATAAAAGTGTTTTACGACCTTACAAAAGTGTCAATCTCGCGACAATCTCGTGACAAAGTGACAACCGTTAGTACCGCCGCATTGTGAAACCATGCGTGGGTGAACAGCGGACCCAGTGTAGAGTTAAAACTAGTTAGTCTATTACGTCATAGATCTTGAGGAAAGTGAGTACGTATCTATGCATTGTCATGGCCCACGACACTTAGAATAAGGCGCTCGAGCGAAAAAACTGAGCTAACGCAATTTTTGGATAGGTTAGAATGTTAGAAATCGCAATTAAACAGGCATGTAGAAGGCAGCAGCGGCACGGCTAGCACAGAGCGCGAGAGCTAGAGCGTGAGATAGACTGGCCGTCTCTTTTACAGGCTTTATATTAACTTGCAACGTATGTATGTTCGTCCGGGTGGAATCTTGCGACTCAATTTTGAAGCAGAAGATATCTCCATCCGATTGAGCCGAAATTTTGCTTGTGTAAGTCGGATGACTATAATAATCTGGTAGTAGAATTCTAGCGGCCCGGTCAGGACCGTCTCCGCAGGAGGGAACTCTTCAACGGTTGGTCCGATTGACTTGAAATTTGGTACACATATGTAGGACGCATGGCAATGCAAGTACAGTCAGCAAAAAGTACAGTCAGAAAAAAGTTTGTATCTAAAATGAAATTTTTAGGTTAGGTTACCTTACTGTTCTAGAAAGAGACGGGTGATCTATCTCCCTTGCTCTTGTGCTAGCCGTAGCTGTAGTTAAGCGCTATATGCATAAAAATACCTACAAAAATATTGTCTGCAAATACTGAAGCCATATGCCTCGCAGCAGCCAAGCTAGGGCGACGTTCAGTGTTGAAGCTAGGAAGAAGTTCAATTGTTTTATGTTCTTTTCTCAAAAATGGCCAGCGATTGTCGATGTGAACTCGTGCGCAGATCATCAAGCGATCGCTGATTAAGAAAGATCCGGTTTTAAGAAAGAATGTTCAACAACTTAAAACTGAATGGTCAATTTGTTGAGGGCTTCCTAAGGCCCGGAGAAAAATATAGTTCATACTCATTACGACTACCAGTAGTACAAATTTTAACCCATTTTTGTTTTTATATGTAAGAGGGCAAACCACTAGACGGGTCGCCTGATGGAAAGATTACTATCACCCAGGGACACCTGCAAGACGTGGGGAATCACAGGTGCCTAAAGAAACTTAACAATAATATTTTGTTGCATGTTTGAGTAAGAGGATTTTCATCGTAATTTTGTTTCAAAAGAACATCGGCCAATGTATGCAATAATTTGTCAAAACATTAAAAAACCTGTTAGGCATTCACATTCACAGGGGCGTTTAAAATAAACCAACCACCTGCCGAAGTATCCTGAATAAATGTTAAGACACAGTGTGTACATTGTATGATAGATAGATAGATAGGTAGATAGACAAAACGTTTATTTGGTACGGCCAACACACACACTCAAGATTACATAAAGTATCAACATATCAAGCCAAAACTCAAAACTAGAACATTATCTTCGTTTGTGTGCCCTACAGTAGCACAGAAGGGCCAATGGCTCAGTGGTCAACATTGCTCGTATGAGCAAAACACTGGTATTCTGCCACAACCCACGGAACAAACAAATGAACACTTATTGAACAGTTACTTAAAATATGAAATTTAAATAGCGTATCTTCGTAGAGTCGAAATTATTTTACGTTGCCCCGGGCCGTAAGTTAGCCATTTACCCACCGATACGCGCGCGGAAAATTCCACTTCCTGGCCAGGGAAAGAACACACCTCGGGCGGTGAGAAAGAAAGCCTCAGGCCGCATGTTTGTCACCCTCGCCTATGGCTCGTGCCACAAATAAATAAATATCTTGGGACAAATTACACCGATTGACCCAGCCCCAAACTAAGCAAAGCTTGTACTATGGGTACCAGGCAACGGATAAACATACTTATATAATGTAGATAAATACATAATTAAATACATACAACATCCATGACTTGGGCACAAGCATTCGTATTCATCATACAACTGTCTGCCCCTACCGGGATTCGAACCCGGGACCTCTAGCTTCATAGTCAGGGTCACTAACCACTAGGCTATCCGGTCGTCACAAGTTGAGACTGAGACATTATTTATTTTACTACCCTCGGAATATAATGTACGCACGCCTAGCCTCCTTAATAAAGCCTTCGTCTTATCTGTTTCACATTAACAGTCGCAGGCGCAGCCGCGCCGTCTCAACGACAAGTCCACAACTGACACATTAACTTCGTGTCAACGACCTTAGCGACATACGCATAGTATAGTATATGTGAAGCTTTAGGCAAAAACGTAGGCGCTAATTGAAAGATTGATCGAGTAAATAATTGTGTGATAAGCATTGATGTAGCGCCTAAAATTGATAATGAAAATAATTTAGAAGCATTCATTTGTTATTTCTAGTAAGTACGGATCACCTTGGAATTTTCTTCGGAGGTTCATCAAACAGATTATTAAAAAGTGGCAACGTTATTAAGCCGCCAAAACAAAAACATGTCCAATAATTTTGATTTTTGACTATTTAGTTATTGAAATGTACTTGCATAGTTTTTTTACAGTTGTTTTTGAAAGTTCTCGTATCGAATATTTCCTTATTAAGCCGCCATATTGTTTTTATTTCCGTTAATTTATTGCACTTACTTATTTGAAATCGTTTATCAGTTATGACGATCCTTATTCTATTAAGGTTCCGCCTATTGGTTCTCTAGAACCGATTTAGTTTGATTATACTTACATAATTATTATTTTATTTGAGCTTAATAGGTTTGATCACAATCATGCAATCTAGGATGGATCATTGCTTGCCTAGGAAATGCCCATTCACCCTTGATTTTGAACTTCGACCATTTAATATAGATTCTTGTGAGCCGCCAGTGCAAGTTTTCACACAAAAATTTTGAAAACCCCCCACGCATTATAGTCTTTCCAATCATTTATTTTCTCGATGACAGCTCCCGTAGAATGTAACTGCGCTTTTTACGCAAAAATTAACTTTTAAATGCGAGGTATAAAAATATGACGACTGCCTTATTTTGTTCCTTGATCCCATATAATATGCATCTAAGACCAATTGAGTCCAGATATGCAGTAATATCTTTTTAAAGTACGATAAACAATAAACGTTTTAAAGTTACATTCTATGGGAATGCAAATAGTGATGTTATGATTGAAATATCGATATTGTATCGGTATTGTATATATTGAACTAGATGTGTACCTGCGACTTTGTACACGTTGTAATTTTTTACCGGGATAAAAAATAGCTTATGTTACTCAGGAATAATGTAGCATTTCAATGGTGAAATATTTTTTGTTTGTACAGTAGTTTTTAGTTTATTCATTACAAATATACTGTCATTCGGCCATTTTGCACGCTTAGTAATAAATTAGCATTCAAGTCGGTTGTTTTATTGGCTCCATAGCTGAATACTTCTCAACTACTCGTATATATAATAAAATTGGATCGATATCGTAGGTCACAACACTATAACTATCAAACTACATCTGTCATCGAGAAAATAAATGATTGGAAAAACTATAATCGAATAATCACTACATAGTATAAAACAAAGTCGCTTTCTTTGTCCCTATATCCCTATATCTCTATGGATGCTTATATCTTCAAAACTACACAACGGATTTCGATGCGGTTTTTTTAAATAGATAGAGTGATTCAAGAGGAAGGTTTTTATGTATAATTCTACGCAGACGAAGTCGCGGGCAGAGGCTAGTTATAAATAAAAAACTAATTAAATTTTATGCCAAAAATGCCTTACATCATTCCGGAAAACAGCTGATACTCTTCAAACTGTTGGACCGATTTTTACCAAACATGAATGAAAAAAACCACCCGAATCGGTCCATCCGCTTGAGAGCTATGATGCCATAAACAAACAGACACACACACAGACATCGACGTCACACTTATAAAGCCCCTCTTTTCGCGTCGGGGGTCAAAAATAGGCAGCGCCACTAGCGGGTTGAGACGGCTACTAACTGCTCTTAGTTGACATTTTAACGCAAACGTGGTATAGGCGGTTTTTGTAGATTCTGTGACTCCCAAAGTCTCAAAACTTAAGTAAGCCTACTACAAGCCCATGGAAAAAAATACATGTGAAATGAAACAGCGTGAATGAAGCTTAGAAGGCTGTTACTATATCATAAAATAACTCACGCTATGCCGTCTTTTCTGAGCGGTAGATACATTTATGGAATTTATCAGGTACAAGTGCGGAATTACGACTAATTATTAATTACGGCGTTTTTATAGCTTATAGATGATTAAAAATAAATGTCGAAAAACCTAGTGCCGCTTTAAAGTGGTGGTGCCGGGAGTTAGTGCATTTTTTTTTAAATCTGTACCGCTCAGAAATGACGGCATAGCGCTCAGAGTTATTTTATGATATAGTAACAGCCTTCTAAGCTTCATTCACGCTGGTTCATTTCACATGTTTTTTTTTGTCCATGGGCTTGTAGTCTATACTGAACAACTACAGAACTTTAATTTACGATGAAGTATATACATAGATACTGTACATTAAGGTAAAACTAGATGACTTGTTATTACAATATTAATAATCTAAAAACTTTATCCATTGCCAGTTCAGTCTTCAATCAAAGTAAAAGGTAAGATCGATGAAACTAAACTATGTTTATTAGTTATTGAAGGGACACTGGAATAACTAACTAGTTGCGGTACAAGTGCGAAGGCGGAGCCGGCTTATGTAAATTTGTATAATATAACTGTATTATGAATCGGTAACGATAAAGTTGTTTCACATAAAAATCACCTGGCATTATAAACATACATATTTATGCGTATTACATAATAAAGTCGACATATTGAATTCACACGCTCCGGTTCTTTGTTGATGATTTTGTCGCAAGCAAAAGTACCAAAGTAAAAAAGTGTAACAAGAAAAGTTTTGCCAAGCGGTTATTCTAATTCTAGTAATTTGATCAAAGCTTAGCAACTAAATAGGGCCCCATTGGACATTGACATCGGCAGGTCTTAATATAGAATCCGAGCAAAAACTTTTGATGGTAATACGATTACTGGACGCTCGGCACTTTACATGCCGCACCCTGAGTTATTTATTGTCACTTAAACTGTACATTAAAATCATTCTACACATTTGCGACCAACCTTTACATTTTAGAGAAAAAAAAACTAAAGCTTCTAGTTGAAGCTTTAGTCTATACTAATATTATAAAGAGGAAAGATTTGTACCTATTTTTGTATGTTTGTATGTTTGTAATGAATAGGCTCAAAAAGTACTGGGCCGATCTGGATGAAATTTGGAACATAGATAGATTATAGTCTGGAATAACACATAGGCTACTTTTTATCCCGGAAAATTGCGTGATTCCCGCGGGATAGCGATAAACGAATTCTATGCAAACGAAGTTGCGGGCAACGGCTAGTCTTCTATATAAATAAAAATGAATCGCCGAAATGTATGTACGCGCATAACTTCCAAACGACTGCACCGAATTGGATAATTCTTTTTTAGTTGTGTTTGTTACTGTTCGGACAGTTTGTATAAAATAAAATTTTGAAAAAAAAATGCAGCGGGGGCTAGTCTTTTATATAGTGTCATGTTCACTTATCCAGCTGCCATGCAGCAGAGCTTGCGCTGCTGTGTTCCAGCGTGAAAAGTAAGCCGGTTATATGACTGGCACATGAGATGTTCTACCTTAGCCTTCTAGCCAACGCATACCTCTGTTACTCACCGGGTGACCCACTTGCACTTTGCCACACGATCTCGTAAAAAATATTTCATTTACTTATTTAAGTAAGTACTTTACTTACAGCGCTAAAAGCATCGTATATCGAAAAGTTGCGCAACGGAATAAAACTTCTCACCCCAAATTTCGATTACGTTTGAACACTTAACACATTTTACAAACCGTAAACCTTTATCGCTATCGGCGCGGGCGCTGCCAAAGGGTAACGGAAAGGGAAATCATGCTACAGGTGTGCCAAAGAAATAAGTGTGCAAAGCCACCGTTTAGGGTTCTGTATGCTTGTGTTCGAAACTTAAAAAAAATTGCGACTTCGTTTGAGAAGGTACTCATACTGTCAACTTCCACCATCATCACCAATTTAAGAGCTAAACTCTTGTAGATAGAGTAATTGCCTATTCTCCCTTCTCCCGCCAGCCTATTGACATTGACCTCTCTGTACGACTGGACGTTGGTTGACTCTCCTCTTATTTTGTGGAGATAATCTAATCTGGGTCTTTCCCTTCCTTTTCTCCTTTCAATTTTCCCTTCCAAAGTTTTGGTAAAAAACCATCATGTCAACTTCCAATAAAGTGAAAATAAAAAACACTTCAAAAAAGGTTTTTGCAATTGTCCAGATATCCCCGACGGTGCAGGCTTTCGTCGGTGACCCAGAATCCGCAACCTTTGAACGAGCCGCTCCAAACTTGAGTAGCGCTGCCTGCACTCATCAAGTCATCAGATTAAATTAATCATCATCATCACCTCCCCAGCCCATATACGGCCCACTGCTATGCACAGCAGGTAGGTGCCCGATTTTCGAAAACACATATGTGAAAATGCTATGGTGGTGAAATATTGTACTCTAATTAATCAAGTCAATTAGTCGAAAATTTAATTTGACCTGTAGTTTTGTAGAAATAAATAGGTACATAAGTTTATACCACTTTCGAGTTATTTCAAAAATCGAGACCCAGATCTCCAAATCACGAGGCTTGAGCTATAGTAACTCATGGGCCCTGCGGATTAGGAACTTGCAACATTGAACACCATTTATTTTATTTGATGTTATGTGATTGTCATAAATTAACTTTTCTTTCTTTCTTTCATTGAACTGCTTGGCGGGTGTTCAGGCTTCACAATGTTGACCTTCATTGAAAACCTGAGATGAATTCCGAAAAACGAGATTAATTTAAAGAAGGGACCCTGGTTTTTTTGCTTAACAAACGATATGTCAGACAAATATTTAGAACAATTAACATTACTTGAGTAAGTCCGTAAACTATGCACTAAGTACAAAGCACCAACGAAAAGATAAATAAAACAGGATTCTGATTTTTAAAAGCACATCATCCAATATTAGCTTACGATTACGATAGCTGAATTTGGATGAAGCAAAAGAAGTATGTCAGGATCGTAGCAAGTGGAACAAAGTAGTCTCTACCTACCCCTGTAGGAAAGAGGCGTGACGGTATGTATGTACGTATGTTAATTTCAGAAATCGCAGTTTCAGCGGTTACTGTAATCGACATGCTTTTGCCACTTGGTGTGTATTACCAGCTGTATTTAGTTTAGGTTCGCTCGCTGTCGGAGCCATACTAAAAATGACAACAGCCTGAACTGAGTCGGAATTGAATCGCATTAAGACATCATGGTAGGCCCCTGCACTTAGTCTCCGAAGGTCTGCCTAAGTCCAGCCTATTATCCGGTCTGGTGCTTGCGTTCCTATAGCACTATTAGCGTTTTTATGCGCCCAACTAATTTATTTTTGATTGTGCGCCAATTATTCGCACACTGGACTGCTGCAAAAAGTTTTGGGGTCGCTATTCAGATCTATTCGAACCGTCAAAAATGCGACCGTCTTGTGTAGCGCTGTCTTCCTCTTACATATTACCTGTAGAGGTGTAAGAGGGATGTAACATCGGAAGGAAGATTGCTAGCGTATAGTTTTAACTTTGAACATGTTACGGATAGAGGTCCATGGTTAAATAGGCTGGACGACAGTTATGTTCGATTCGTTGAACGTAATTATTTGGGCATTACATGCTATAAAACCTTATTAAAAACTCTTCTGACACATATAAAATAGAAAACTTTAAAATTTTCTTTATCGTACCTAAATAGTAATGTGGAAAACGCAAGATTGTAAATATTCAAGTAATTACTGAGAGGAGTTGGATATCAAAAATCTTCTTAAAGATAACACTAGAGGTGGTAATTTTGTAAGTTGCTCTCTTACTTAAATGCGTTATTGATGAATCTAAGTAAATAAATAAGCATATATTTAATACTTACATCATCCTGTTCATTTTGTATATATCCGTCTTCATCGTTCACAAGATCTGCTAAACCTTTGTTTTCATCTGGAACTGTATAATCATCAGCTAATACAGATCTGTCATTCAGGTCGTCTTTGGGTAAATCATTCTTGTAATCATCATTCTCAGGCCGCCTCAATTCAAGCCTAATAGTTTTATCTTTATCCAATTCTATATTTATTTCTGTCGACATTTTATCTCCAAAGTCATCAATTTCATTGGCTTTTCGTTTCAAGTTCTGCGGTATTTTAATGGTGTTATTGTTAACAAATTTCTCAGTCATTTTGTCGTCCAAATGATTTGGATTTTCGGTTATCATGGCATCGACCTCTCCGGTCATGGCGACTCCGTTGATTTTGGTCATCGCCTCGGGTTCTAATTGGTCACATTGTTGAGGTTATGCCGCCATTGTCAGTTTAACACGGCATAAGTCCGCAGATCATTATCTCAAAGATGACCGATTTAAAGGACCAGCGAACTTAGAGCCCTGTGTAAGGAACTTGAGTGGTTTCAAAATCGATTAGTGCGAGCTCCACGTCGCTGGCTGCAATGCATTGTTACGTTGGGCAACTATCGTGAACTTTTACACGATTATTGTTCCGCTATTACGTTTCGTATGAGAATTCTATTTTCTTTAGATCGATGATTTGTGCTTCGTCCCGCTCGGACCCGCTGCTGCGTCCCGTTCTAACAATAAATAATGTTATTGTTTACCTTGCCCCGTTATTGGTATAGAAAATTACGGTTCATCTCACATCCAATATGTGATTAGGTTTACGCTTCGATAACTTTTAAAAGTTCAATTTTAGAAACTATACTATATACAATATTAATATTTAATTGTACTAAGTACACAAATTTTATAACAAAACCTTTCAACGAATATTATAAATTAGGTATCTAACACAATTTTGCTAATTAATGCATAAACAAAACGCTACACTCAATCACAGATGCAAAATGGCCGCGTCCCGAAAAAACAGCTGATTATTTTTTTATAATTTTTCCCGCGCGTTTATTTTTTTTAATTCGCTCGCACGCGGCCGGCGGCGGTGGCTCGCGGCTATCACATGGCAGCCACAGATACGATAAAGGTGGCCAAAGTATATGGCGGAACTGAAGATGTGGCGTGCTCAAAAAGTTATACACGAATGACTGGTTCAGATCGCTTTGTGCGATAAGTTATTAGTTCTTTTACGAGTTCAGAGTTTGGAACGGTATTTTGTACTCAAATAATTACGCGTAGGTACAGCAAAGCTTTTCTAGTCAAGTTTTTTTAATGTGATAATAAAGTGCAGAAAAACGAGGGTGGCGATGTTCCTTGTACCCGACACACAGTTTTGACGTAAAATCCTCGATTACGGGATTTTTTCATGGGAATCTTTATTCTGTTAAACTCTTTACTGTCGTATGAGCACAGCTTAACACGTCCTTGACTTATTTTTTGTTCTACGCCCATGCTTATTAATGCAGCTTCATGCGGTTTCTATGTCTCCAAGAGATTGCAAATATGTACCTACCAAAAAAAAACGAAGTCATAATTTCGTAAAAGTTATCTGCAGAAATTAATCCTGGCATGATGAGAGTTCCAAACGATCATGTCACTTGATGATTTAAATTTTGTTTTGTGAGAAATTTTCCTGAAAATGGTGTACCTAAGTACATGGATGAAGCCATAAAATCAAAAAGTCGATGTAGACGAAAAAGGAATTTACTCTTTTTAGTTTTAGTATAAAATTTTGTTAAAAGTTTTGAGAGCTTTTCGCCTCATCTGATTTCTTGGCATATACGCCACCAAAAGCTTCCTCGCGGCGAATCTATAACATTGTTCCTTTCATATCCAGTTTGTGTGCGCGTGTGTGCGTGTGTGAGTAAGGTATAGCGGGTACGCTTGTGTGCGATGAAATTTAAACTTTTTTAAACAAGCTTGTCGTGGAAAAATGTACTAAAGTAAAAGAAGGGATGAAAGTATAGTTTTGAGTGAGGGTAGATTTTGTGTCAAAAACGTTTATATGATTATGCGGCCTCTTTTAATACGTACTATAGCTGTTGCCCGGGGCTTGGCTCCCAATGGTATTTTTTTTAAATTTTACTTTACATAAACCTTGTCCTGGCAATAAAGAACACAGCAAAAAAAGAATTATTGAATTCGGTGCAGTCATTTGGAATCATGCGCATACATTTCGACAATTCATTTTTATTTATTTTTGTTTATTTATATATATTATTACTTTTTAGATTTTCTTCAGGTCTTAATAAACTTGCCAAATAGCCAAATAGGTTACCTTAGTTTAGGGCATGGTTAATCAGGGAATTACTCTATTACCTGAGGGTTTAACTCATTTTTCCTAGGTTTCATGAGCTTCAATTTAAATAAATATTACTTTAAAAAGTTTGTCACTTAATAATTTCAGACTTTACACCATTTTTAGTCTTCCGAACCTAAAGGGAGCTAACTAGACCCCATTTTTACTAAGCCTTCGCCGTCTATCTGTCTGTCATAGGACTGTATCGTAATAACTGTATTAAGTGGATACTTAATTAGAGCTGATTTTGCAATCCTTACATTATGCACTTATCTGACTGATACCCCTAGAGTTATTCGTCAAATACGGTCTATCTGACGACTGAAAAATCGGACCTTAGAGGGTATATTACATACTATGGTGGCTATAAGAACAAATAATAAGAATTAAACATAGTAAAAAAATTAGGGATTTGGGCATACCTGCAAGGAACGTATTTTTTTCGGTACGGAACCATTCATATGCGTCTTTCTCAGTCAATCTTGTGAAAAGTGACATAGTGCATTTCTTTCCCACTCGCCAATAAACATTCAAAATGGCATCTAATCCTAATAGCTACCGGGCAAAAAAGGCATTGGTTAATTATGTGAAATTGTATGATTCATATTGATTTGGGTGTTACCGTGACATGTCATCACAAACAGAAGCCTTTAATAAAATTATTACGGATTGCCCCGTGTCTCATGCTACAATGTATGCCTGCGGTGAGGGGCCCGATTTTTGAAAGCACATGTGTGAAAATACCACTCGAAAGTGGTGAAAAATTGTGCTGAATTTGAAATACGAATAGCATAGAAGCCAATCACAGCTCTTATTAATCTTGTGAACTAGTCAAAACTTTGATAAAAGCTGTAGTTTTAAAGATATAAACAGATTTATACCACTTTCGAGTGCTGGGGGCCGATTTTTGGAAATCATATCGCTCGAATTCACGACGAGTAATAGAATTCAATCCACACGCGAAAATTAGTCACATCCATTTGCGAGTGGTCCTCAAATGCCCAATTTTTGAAATCCGCGTTCGAAATTTAGTGAAAGACTAAGTCGATGTGTAAAAAGTAGTCCCGTCTCGTTACACGCAGAAAGTCGATAATTACCGGTTTTTTGTTGGGCACCTGGAAATATATATTTTCAGCTCAAATTAATTTAACATAAATTGCAAAGTATTTTTGCATCATAGTTATTAATTTTTTATGCTAAAGTACTTATTAGAACTAGTTTAAATTGCGAATTTGTTACAAAAAAAATTACGTAAAACGAAAACTTGATAATGGCATTAGATTTGTTGAATTACAAATTAACAGAAAATCTCAATAATACGATGAAAATAGCCCAACGCATCGAGGCAATGACAGCAGTGAGTGAAGGTAGTCACCCGCCAACTCGCCATGTTTTTAATTTTGACAAGCCATCCCACCACTCGAATTCTAAAACGACTGCTAGAGACCAGTCGTTTTCAATTCGAGCTGGGGGCCGATTTTTGGAAATCATATCGCTCGAATTCACGACGAGTAATAGAATTCAATCCACACGCGAAAATTAGTCACATCCATTTGCGAGTGGTCCTCAAATGCCCAATTTTTGAAATCCGCGTTCGAAATTTAGTGAAAGACTAAGTCGATGTGTAAAAAGTAGTCCCGTCTCGTTACACGCAGAAAGTCGATAATTACCGGTTTTTTGTTGGGCACCTGGAAATATATATTTTCAGCTCAAATTAATTTAACATAAATTGCAAAGTATTTTTGCATCATAGTTATTAATTTTTTATGCTAAAGTACTTATTAGAACTAGTTTAAATTGCGAAAATGTTACAAAAAAAATTACGTAAAACGAAAACTTGATAATGGCATTAGATTTGTTGAATTACAAATTAACAGAAAATCTCAATAATACGATGAAAATAGCCCAACGCATCGAGGCAATGACAGCAGTGAGTGAAGGTAGTCACCCGCCAACTCGCCATGTTTTTAATTTTGACAAGCCATCCCACCACTCGAATTCTAAAACGACTGCTAGAGACCAGTCGTTTTCAATTCGAGCTGTGATTTTCTACTACTCGCCTTTCAAAAATAGCAATTCACGTATTTGAACGATTTTCGAGCGATATTTTCATAGGTATGATTTCCAAAAATCGGGCCCCTGTGATTTTCTACTACTCGCCTTTCAAAAATAGCAATTCACGTATTTGAACGATTTTCGAGCGATATTTTCATAGGTATGATTTCCAAAAATCGGGCCCCAGTGCTTTCATAAATCGGGCCCCAGATTCTGATACATCTTTTCACTTTACCGCCCTAGGTGTATAAAAGGGCTTTTTCCATCAAGAATTTTCCGATCAAGTATGCTCACTCCATAGGCGAAATAAATGTAACCAGAGTCTTGCTAACAATATTGACATAAAAAAAGCTATTAGCGACCGTAAATACTAACAACCACAGTTATGCAGAACATTGTGGGCGCAAACCAACGCAAAGTTACGAGTGCCGGCGATTATGGCGCCACTTACTAGCAAAAGTGTTCAAAGGTACTAAATAACTCGTTAGTTCACTTTTTGGCCACCCGCACATGTGACTCTGTAAACAGTTTCGGGTCAAAAGTCTAAAGTTGTTGACATGTCAAGATGGTACTCGAACAGTCAAAAGTTCATTAAAAAGAGTTACTCCTACACCTAGGACACGTGGGTTGAAGTAAGTAGGTTTTGCGGTTCGACACGGATTCTGCTTAATTGGTGTTAGAGTTTTATGCTTCATTAACGCATTAAAACCTTATTTAGTAAACAATGTAAAATGTCATTCTATAGAACAGGCCTAGTGTATGTGACATAGATAACACAATTTTGTAAATCGTATTCAGCTTAAAAATAAATTATTCTTATTAAAAAATACAAAAAAAGTCAGAACTAAGAGTGATGATTGCTGAATGATAGTTGATTAGGAGAACGCCCCCTATTAAAAGTATTTAGTACTACGAAAAGAACTGCCACCTAATGGTGAGTAGCAGTACTAATAAACTGTTCCCCTCATTCGTGCGGAAAACGCTTCACCAGTCGTAGACTAGATGGCGCTATAATAACAGGTAAGAGTTGATAGATACAAGTTTTTGGAGCCGTCAAGCACGAAATACGGTATTTGATAAATGATCATAGTTTTAATTATATACAATCTCACTCATATTTATAACCCTTTTTCATGTCTTCCTTTTTAACTTCGCAAAACTTTAATGAACGTTAACTAAATTTGGTCTTTACTGCCATCTAGTGACGAATGGCAGAGTTAAGGTACAGAAGTTTCACAACTTACCCACGTGGCGCTACTGTCGTTGGACACTGTTTGGAACGTAGGCACGCAACGGAAAGTCATCTTGAATTTATTTTACGATATAACTAAAATATTTCTTCTCACAGCTTACCTAGAACAAAACGAAACACTTACTTAGTGATACGTGATAAATAAAAGAAAAACTAACTAAAAGTTTGAAAGAAATAAAAAATGGTAGAGCCGAATTATAATAATCGAATGACATAAAATCCATAATAATCAGAAAAATAACAAAGCAACAACAAGTAGCAAGCAAAGTTGAAGCACGTTACGTTATTTATTTTTAAATTCATATTAAATTCTTCCACGCTGGTCTGGGAGTAAAGAAAAAACATAGAATTTACCAGTTGCTTCTCTTCCCGCGCAGATGGTAAAAGCCCATCGAGGGAATGGGCGAGTCTTAGGAATCATGTTATAGGCGATGCGGCTAGCAACCCATCATTATTTTGATTTCCCTTTCCACCTATACGCCCTTAATCGTGCAAAACGTGGCCTTAAGGTTTTGTTACCTTAGGCTCTGTCTACCTCGTAAGGGATAAAGACGTGATATGTTGAATTCATACTTAACACCACTTGCGACATAATAATGTCGAAATATCCAGTGCTAATAATTTTCTGCCCAAAATTGGGTCGCATTCACATTCGTATGCCTTAATTTCAAAACAAAAACGAATCGTAACTTTTTTACTTTATGAAATGAATGTGGAGTATGTACCTACCTTGTACTATGATAAAGATTTAGTGGTAAGGTCATAAGTATAAACACACTTTCTATTTATCCCGCCAGTCGGAACCTTATCACTTTTTCTAAGATGGCGTGACGCGTGTCATCATCCCGATCATTACGAACTGGAGCGAACTAGCAATTACCTGCCCTTCGAGCCCGAACTACACACATTAGCTCCGCAGCCATACAAATGCAGGCTTTTAGTTTCTTCGGAGAACTTTAACCTCAAAAGTTAGTAAAATATTCACCTGCTTAGTAGATTTATTTTACTTTTTGAACTCTAAATCAAGCTACTCTCTTTTTGAGAATTTAAAGCTGGGAAAAGGATATTCCGTAACAGCTATTTTATTTCACGTACCCTTTGAATAAAATTGGTATTTACGGTTATGTTTTTGTTAGCAAAATGTTAACAATATGCTCTTAATTGTTTTTTTAAATGTACAAATACCGGCAAGTGTACCTAACTGAAGTACTGTTTTTGCTTCTAATTTTTTTTTATCAAAGTGAGTTGATTAATTTTGCACAAAATAATGGAATTCAGTTTTTAAAGAAAATATTATGTTAAGTAAAAAATACCTAACACGTAATAAAAACCTAATAATATTCTGCTAACATTATACGAAATAAATTCTTATTTTTTCTTTGATTTAGATTGCGATTCGGTCTTAGGGAAAACTTAACCATTCTTTTTTCAAGAACTTCACGGACCATTCCGGTTGTATCCTTAAGAAACATTCTCAAAAACATTAGTTAGACTCCACCAAATCCAAATAGCTAATACTTTCATTGTTGTCCGAATTTCACGCGTAATTGTTTTATTACACGTCCCGACATTCTAAAATGATTTATTGGTCAGTAAGTGCTGTTAACTCGGACTCTACAATGAGGCATAAAACCTTGGAGCCGGGGCTCAAAAAAAAAAGTTGGTAAGGTTGTATGCGTGGAGGTAGAGAGTTTAGAATTGGATGGCGCGGGTTTTTTGTAAGTTGGCCAATAAAAAAAGTTGGCTCGCGCAGCCGCGGGGCTGGCACGGGCCGCTAGATCGTTCGGATCTGTGGCCCGGCGGGTCAATTGCGAAAGTTCACTCAAATATCTGGATGATTCATTATAATGAATGCCTGGCTGAATAGTTTTAAAGCTGTGCCACATTAAAAAAGTGTGTTGACCATAGAAAACATACAAAATTAACGGCTAATTCTATCAGTTGTCACCGTGGGAGGGAATCCTGCGAGATGAAGAAAAATGAGACAAAACAACAATTGAATATTTTGCAAGCTCTTCATTAAATAAAAATCAAGTATGTACTGCAATGAAAAATATTGGCTTGACTATCGGGTAGACATTAAAATAGTATACTTATAGTAGTATATTGCTCCATGCCATGTTAATCTGTGAGGCAATCAGACTGATGTCGTGTGATCGCCAATTATAGGCGAATTATCTTGTCAAAGGCATCTATAAATCAATAAAGATTAGATATTACCGATTAGATTTCTCAACGTTATGGCACGAGATGAGCACGAGGCAAGGAATATTTGAGGTATCTATTGTCAAAGCGTTAGCATAATACTGGAAAGTTTTACTTTTCTTCCCTTAGGCCGGTCGTTTTTTTAAGGTTTCAATAGGTACTTAACTTGTTTTTTTTTAATTAAAAGAGTTTTTAAACAGCAGCAGTACATTTGACTTGTAGAGCTGAGTTTTTATATTGCATTCTGACCATACTGATATTAATTGAGTTAATTTCGACAATCTTTCGAAAAAACGGAAGTCGTTTTTTAGTTTTGCTCTTAAAAGGTATCAAGTACAAAGCAGTCAAATGAAAAAGCTTTCTATTATCTAAGGGATAGTGTTTAATTTCTACGTTCGGTTCGCGAATCCGTATTAAAAATTGGTAGCCCGTTGATTTCAACATTCCATGCTCGCGTTCTCTTTTTAAATTCAGGTGGTTTAACAGCCAGTGATTTGTTTTCTTTTTTTCAACCTGCCAGTAGTTTGGATTTGGAATTTTCATTAAGGATGTTATTACAAATTTTATTAATTTAAGCGTAAGTTCCGTTCTTAATCTGAGGTTATAGAACGTGACTACTCTTTCATTTCAATGTTGCCAGTTTAGTATTTTTTTAAACATTCAGTCATTACGAGTTTATACCTGACCTGAAAGGTATGTTGTCCCGAACGTGTCCATTTTTTTTATTTAAAGTAGGTAAAGTACCTAGTAGTGTTTTCGCAAACACCTTTAGTTATTTTTGTATTTACGCTGACTGTAAGAAGGTCGCTTTGCTAGATTTATGTAACTCTTACACCAGACGGCGCAGCGTAAACAATAGCTAGTTAAAACCTTTAACGGTGTTGCCACTTTAATAGCATCTGCCTCACATGACAAGCCTTTCTTAAACGCTTTAAAGACATTATTAATATTTTAATCATCCACAAATCACAAGGTCCAAGCGTTGTCGAAACACTCCGCTAGGGGCGTGGTCGCATGATGGATGTCGGCGTACGAGCAAGATTGAATGTCGTACATATGAGCGTGCCTTAATAACAACACACTCAACGCATACATTTAAATTAACACAAAATTATCCTTGCGCGTAAAGACTTAAAGGTGTTCAACACTGTTTTTTTCAAGTGGCACAGGTTAAAAAGTTTTGCCCGAAAGGAACGGAAAACGTTAGAAAATGAATTTGATTTTAATGGAGGAAGTTGGTTTGAGTTTAAGTTATTAATATTACGGTTGGGTGTTGAGTGGTCCTGCGGAATTTTTGTTGAGTGTTTATTTGTTTGTAAAGTATCTAACGAACCGTACCCTGTCCTATGTTTCAAACTAATCCCTAGTCCTTCCCAGAGCTTTTACCTCGACGCTAGCGACACGAGCCTCGTAAGTTTTTACAAAAAACTTCTCGAACGCGTTCAGGTAAAGAAGGACGGATTAGTCCGAAACATGTCATGCAAACTTGGGTTTGGTACGGGAATGATCCGTTAATTTCAGTTAATATCAGACTCTTGCGGTAGGTAGTTTTATGTTAAAAGAACCTCCATAATATCGTCCCTAGCCGATTGACTGCGACCAAATCATCGGTCTATTTCTATTTGGTCTTTAAGAACCAATATGTATGTATGTATGTATAACTCTTATTGTACATAAAACAGGATGGATGAATACAGGACAACACAAATGCACAACGGCGAACTTATTCCCAAAAAGGGATCTCTTCCAATTAACCGTTGAACGATTGACAGGGCATAAGTATTAAGCAAGAGTTAGACACAGATAAAGTAAAAGAACCGATCGAAACCTAAAATAATCTTAAATACCTAAATTTCAAATGTGGATAATTTAAATATGTGGATAGGGCAGTGTGAATCCAATAATCCTCCCGCTAAGCAGCTTGCACTGTTATGTTCCTGCGTAGAGAGTACAGCCAGAGAAACTACTGGGACTAAAATTGATCCAGCTCAGCCCTCTACATTACCAAAGCATCTGCGATTCAGAGAAATATTGCGGGTGCCAACTTACAAATAAAACTAAATGGATAACCTTGTTACTATCCCAACTGCAACACCTGCACTGCATCTACAAAACAGCACTAACTTCGCATGTGCTACTAAATCATCAATGTACATAACACTCCAAACCTGACGTTAAGCATCGATTGATTTACTCGTTCCAATCACTTATTAGATATGTACAAGCTTTCTCTTACATTGAACACGTAGCAATAAAAGAAGCTATAAGTCACTATAGAGACTCGTTCGATTTTGAATCTTGCTTTCGAACTACAAGGTGTAAAGTTGAGGAGTTTTTTCTAAATATATTACTTTTTTAATTTGATTTTTTAACGGCGCGAGCGCGGGTCGTGACCGCCGCGCGTGCGCGTTACGCGGCAACACTGTAATTGCCGTTTTGTGGGTAAACGCGGTTTTAGTGGGCAACACTGGGCCGGCCAGGGCGGTCATGCTTAATTGATTGGTTGTTTTTTATCGGTACTGGCAACTCCTGGTTTTTAGCTCGTTGCTAGGGAGCGGAAGACTGGTAGGCAACTCGGTTCATGCAAACTACTTATTCTTAAATTTTCGAGGGTTTCTTTGGACACTGAAACAAGAATTAGGTACACCACTTAATCTAAGTCTAAACTAATCTGTATTTATAAAAAGCAATCGTGACATTCGTGACTGACTAAGTCGAAGTCGATCAACGCATAGCTCAAACCACCGAACGAGTTGCGTTGATATTTGGCACACATATAGTTATGACGTAGAGTAGACATTCGCTAAGACAGGATTTGGCGACAGAGCCGGACTAAGGTGGTTTATGGAGCTTCGCTACAAATAGTACGCGGGCAATTAGAGTATTTATAATAAACTAACTCTTGATATAAACTCTAGGGATAAACTCTTGAACTACCTACTGAACAGATTTAAAAAGTATTTACTTAGCTTATATCACGGCACTCTATTCTTGATTAATATAGATTAATTATTATCCCGAGAAAACGCAACTGCTAGCAAAAAAGTGATAATCATATAACATAAAATGAAAACCTATACCTTTATCGTTCATAAAATGATCACCACAAAAATGAATAACTCAACTATCGACTAAAACCAAATTATAAAAGAAAGAGAGCGTGCGAGCGGGACAGCGAATCTATTATAATAATTGACGGTTAGAGCAGTAAATCTGTGGGTGTCATGTCTTCCGGTCAGTAGACTGGTAGTAACCAAGTTCGAAATTCGAAGTTCGTGTCGTACGGGTCTCACTCTCCTATTAAACACTATTAGTGTGAATAGGACAGCACGATTCGAAATTTGAATTTTTAATTTCGGTGTGTATGACCAGGAAAAAAATTAAAGGTACGTCCACTTGATGAGTGGCCGTCGTAAATATGAACAGAAAAATCGATTGGAACTTTTTTAAATGTGTTTTTGTTCTTTTTAATTATGAGTTGGACCTGTTACGTTCATTCATAATGATTTTTGTGTCAAAACTTTTTAAGTGCTGGCATTGTCGTATGAAAGCTGTGGTAGCCTAGTAGTTTGACATAATGGCTTCTCAAGCAGAGGGTCGCGCGTGGGTTCGAATCTGGAATCGCACCTCTAATTTTCCCGGGATTTATTTGCGATATTACTTTAGGAATTAATTTAGGTTTTGTTTAGGTATGATTTCGTAGAAAATAAAACATAAGACTAGCCAGCACGGTTAACATGAGTGCGCGCGAGAGCTGCTCTCGCGCGAGATAGACTACCCGACTTTATCTTACTGCTCGTTTTCTAACATGGATAACGCTTGCCTAGTAAATAAGACTCTACTGTAGTCCACCTTTTTTTAGCTTAAGGCAAATAACTTTGCAACGGATGCTTGCCCTTTATATGGCAATATTACCATCAATTGCATTACAATGTTCTACTTTTAATTAATTGTTCAAAGTATCCGAACAGCAAATAAAAATACACGTACCATCTAATTATTAACTGGCAACCCCTATTTCGTTTTGAATTTGGAACTCAATGTCCGTGTTTTAAAGGCATCGTCTCATTACGTCCGGCCTGTGTTATTTAAATGTACGTGATGAAGAATACGGTGGAACGCTGCACTTATCTGTGCACGTGCTGCCTTTAACGTTCCAATTTTGACTTGTAATGTCTATGGTTTGTTCTGTTCCAGCGCGTGGCAACTTCGGTCATTACTCACTATAATGGATTATTATATTTAGAAAAAATAATGTCTCTTTAGATAAGTAATTAGAATTTACCTTACTTGCTATTAGTACTTAAACACTTAACGCGGTTGAGAGATTTTAAAGAGCTGCTAAAAACATTTTTTATGTTCAACATCGTACGATGCGCTAAGACTGTTTATTTGGAATGCATGCACGCAATACCGATTTGTCTTAAAAAAAAGAAATATTCGAAATTTGAAACATTTAAATTGCACGTTATTGCTACTGTGCACGCGGTGCTCCAGCCAAATACCGACGGCAGGTTGTAATTATGTTTGCCGATTTGCCCCGAATCATCTCGGACCGATCCGATGCCAATTCTTAGTCCCGAATC
This sequence comes from Pandemis corylana, assembly GCA_949127965.1. Taxonomy (NCBI): domain Eukaryota; kingdom Metazoa; phylum Arthropoda; class Insecta; order Lepidoptera; family Tortricidae; genus Pandemis; species Pandemis corylana. The sequence continues at coordinate 7,133,440 of OX421871.1, forward strand.
CCAAGGTTTGAGCAATTCAACTAATTCGTGGGAGTCCGTTGTTGGCGTGAGAAAATGATCTAAACGTGATTCACGAATATGCCCCTCATAAGTGCCGTGTAATTGTCTAAACATTTCAAATTTCGAATTAGTAAAATAATGGCACAAAAAGCTGATTCCTAAATTAAAACGAGATAATTTGAGCGCGCAACGGATGCGGCGCCCCGCTGCGAGTCGCGCTTTGAAAAAAGAACGCCGTCAACCGAACTGTCAGTACCCCGCGACCGCGGATGAGAAATGTTGCCAGACTGAAAAAAAGATAGACCACAGAATTCATTCACAAAAAGCCACTCACGTTTAGAAATTAGTTTATTTTAATTACTCGGTGAGCGTATTGTTGTATTAATTATTGAGCTCGACCCGTTTGTCGGACTGGACAATATATTTTATTGTCTTTCTGTACGCTTGTGATTTATACATCTAGTTAGTAAGTTATTCGAATTTTAATTTAGACGAGTTTTAATGGGGTACGTTTGAATGGATTCTAATTAGGGAAAAACAACCGGACAGCCTGTATGAATAATGTCTGGTATAAATTCCAGTTACGGCCCAGGAAAGCGGAGCCGGCTGACCCCTGGCACAATGGCAGCGTGTGCCTAACAAATGCTTTATTAGAAAAACCGACGATGAGAAATGGCCAGTGTCTATGCGATGCTTTGTTGATAAACAGACGCCGTATTTCAAATTTGGAACACAATGCGATCTAAATAAACAGTACGAGCCGAGTTTGACTAGACGAGCAATTTTATACAAAAACAAAAGCGTAACGAGCAATAATTAAACATTTACGACCTTAGGTCCAACGAGTCACGTGAACAATACGAAGTTACGATTGCTGAGCTATTAAAATCGAAATAAACCGTACGTAAGACGACATTACTCGATATTTCATTAACTGCTGTTCACAATTCATTGCTTATAAATCAAATTGAAAAAAGAACGATGCGCTCATTTGGCCGGCCGTGCCTTACACACTATTAAAGTTCACAAAATTAAAAACAAAACGACTTTTATCTTTGGCCTTATTGCCTATTAAAAATATATCGGCAATTCTTATTGAAAAACCAATTTCGAAACAGCCAATTAGGAAATTTGAATCCGTCTGCTAGTGACGGACATTTAGGTCTGGTTTTGCAAATTGTACGATTTCAAGGACTATAATGTGTACTTTTCAACCCTAGCTTATTCGCTCAGTTAGAGACTATTAACCATTATCTTACTTGCAACTTTAAAAAAATTAACAACCGAGTCAAAACTTAACTTGACTTTGTAACTGTCCAAATGAGAAGATCGTCAGACCACTCACAATTTTTCTTTATAGGTACGTACTACGACTGGCAAAAATACAATTTTGGTTTAAACTTAATTAGCCACTATTATCGAGTGTATTTGCCATAGTCGCTGAAACTTACGGGATAAACAGAGCCCAGGGTAACAAGATCCAAAAGCCACGCTTAGCATGATTGTGGGCGTAAAGGTGGAATGGGGATGTTTGGAATGGATGGTGGAATGGATAGATGGACGAACACAAAAATAGTCAGGAGTTCATATTCAAGCTAGGTACAGTATTTAATATCGATAAACCGCAGTCATTTCTTAAATACCAAGCTTTTTGTAAAAGAGAAATATGGTAAGAAATGCTGCTGTGTTATTCGGTATCCGATCACTTGCAAAACAACTTTACACGAATGCATAATTTCACAAATCCATGCCCAGCAGTGAGATGTATCTGTACTGTATATAACTGTCCTAAATCTCGAAAATATATTAGAAAATGCTTGGGTGTAAACTTACTATTATTAGGTATAAAAACCATAGAATAAAAGATGTAAACAGCTAATCGATTACTTGTTTTTTTTTTAAATTAGAATGGCTAATAATTATGGATAATGGGCGGAGATGGTGTGACGAGCTATAATATATTTCAGAATTAAATTTATAAATATGCATGCCGGCATTAATGCGTTTGATTTATTTATATTTTTATTAAAATTGTTTTATCCTATGGTGGTATCTTATGTATTTTGCATTGAGCTATTTAAAGCAGCTTATTGCAACCAGAGTTTTTTTTTAAAGAATACAATAAACCAAGCAGCCAGTAAACTAGGCGTATCAATTAAAACAAAACATTTAAGTACCTGTCTAATAGAATCGTCACTAACCGGACGAAATATATTTAATTATAATTTATTCCTTAATGCAACTCAACACAAATGTTTAAAATGTTTAACAAACCACGACAATTCCCTTACTCACAATTAATGTCCAAACAATAAAAGATCAACGGTTTTAATTCACCGCGATCACATTCATTAAAGGCTGGCCACACCGCTCCCGTTCTTATTCTAAATTTGAAATTTGAAAATTAATGGCGGATTTGACAGCGCTGTATTGTGGGCCTAATTTAAATCTTATCAACGTGCGATGACAGCGCCATAATGGAAATGGTTTTTAAATAATTCACTGTTCGTTTTGTTTTTTCTTTTTTGCGTAGGCTGAAATTGAATCGGTTGCCAGTCCAGGTTTTGAAATATTTATTGTGTTCTAGACTTGGCGTAATGCATGTCAATGAAAAAACATATCTGGTGGCCAGTAACATACTTATTTAAATTTCTGGTGATGAGGAAATGTGAATGTAGGTTGTGCAACTTAAGGTGGGTTTAGACCCTAAACTAACTTTAGACCAATCCCCACTCTACTAAATTCTCTTTGTGTAAACAGAGACAGAAAATTATTTTATTGATCTTCCATTTTTGAGAAGATTCTAAAAATCGCTGGATAGTTCTTGGTTTGCATTCTTGTTCGTTGATATTCGCATACTTTTGTTTACACTACGCGTAAATGATCAAGAATGGGCGCTCTACTCTGGTTCTGCCTCTTTGTTTGTTTGTTCTAAACCCACCTGTAGAGTACCTAAACCTTAGTCCGTAGACCATATTCAACCTTAGGCCTACATACTTTCGAATCTACCAATTGCAATACTCCATGGCCGTTCCAATTATTCGAATGATTTTGAATTGCACCTTCTTCGTGAATTTACTGCATTTTTTAAATTCCGGTCTTAGTTTCAGAAAAAAAAAAAACAAAAATATCCGTGAAAGGTAAACGTCAAAGTGACAGTGACAGATGAGAACAAACGATTGCTAATTTAGCAGAAGCCTACAGAGCGTTTATGGGTGCGAGTCGGGTTACCTCCACGTGTGGTCAAGAGCTGCGGCTCGTTTTTGGATCCGTCCGGGGGAAGAGCAGTGCTTGGTTCGGTGCACCCTGAGCATCGGCTAGTGATTTCCTGGCAGGTTCTGAGGGATATCATTGACCGTTGGCTAAGAGCCCGACAGGAGGGAGGGGGTCTTTGACCATTACCGTGCAACGCTGCCGACATTTTGTCACAAGATTTTTTAAGTATATTTTTGTTACTTTGACATTGGCGAAGTTGTCGTCGCTATAAAGACTTGATACGCCACAAATAAGAATAAGAAGAAGAAGAAGACAGAGCGTTTATGAATAACGGGGTAACTCTTTAAGGGAAATTGCAGAACTAAAGAGTCTCTCAAAATTGTTCCCGACCATTTCAGCAGGTTGGGTCAGTCTGACTATTTAAGCCCTGTAAATATTTTCCAGGATTTTTTAATCATAGTCGACAAATATTTCCATACAATGATTGATTCAAATTGAACTGCAAGGGCGGGACTAAAAGTGTCCAAAATTTAAATGAAAATCCTTGTAGAGGTGTTCAGTAATGCAAACTAACTGAGTGAGATACATTCATACATACATATACCACGTTTTTATGCCTTACGGGGTAGACAGAACCTAAGGTAACAAAACCTTAAGGCCACGTTTAGCATGATTAAGGGCGTGTAGGTGAAAAGGGAAATCAAAATAATGAAGGGTTGCTAGCCGCATCGCCTGTAACATGATTTCTAAGACTTTCGCCCATTCCCTTGATGGGCTTTTACCATCTGCGCGGGAAGAGAAGCAACTGGTAAATTCTATGTTTTTCTTTACTCCCAGATCAGCATGATTTCCCTTTCCACCTATACGCCCTTAATCATGCTAAAATGGCCTTAAGGTTTTGTTGCCTTGGGCTCTGTCTACCCCGCAAGGAATAAAGACGTGATATATGTATGTATTTCATATGAGGGCCACATAGCCGCGAGTACAGTGTAACTAGTTCATGGCAAATATAGCACTGTAAGGAGCCTTAGGAACACAACTGCATTAGTGACGTATAGAATAGTGCAACCTGCATAGCAGTGTGTGCCGACGCGGGTAATGGCCTATAAATATCAGACTTCCGACGGTTAAGGTAATAGTCATCGTTATCTCTGATACGAAAATTACATACATACATAAATCACGTCTTTTTCCCTTATGGGGTAGACAGAGCCTTCTTTTTTAACGGAGAGGAAATCTTTATAGAGATGTCCTAGGCACGGGGTCGTCTAGGGTTATATGGGACTCCCCCCCGAAGGGGTATACCCAAACTAAAAACTCTCCGGCGTTGCCTCAATCCGGTGTGATGGGGACGCAGTGGGATGCCACTAGAGTTTCACCACAAACGCCCCCCCGGTGGCCCCGGCTTCCGCCAGGACCGCGCCAAGAAGGGGAGGGCCCGTACGCTGGGCCCGTCTTCCCTTACACAATGAGACCGTGCAATACAGGTAGGTAATGAAGGGGTAGACAGAGCCTAAGAGAGCCTAATAGATTTGACAAATTCAAAGACTCCCAATACATACCGTCCTGATATCTCGCTAGTTACTGAAAATAAAGATAATTTATTCTTGTTCCCCACCGATGACAGTGAGATAGTCAAAATCATTAATACCCTAAACTCTACCAATGCTGCAGGTCACGATGAAATTCAAACAAAAATTTTAAAGTGGTGCAAGCATGACATTGCCTCAGTCCTTAGCTACTTAGTGAATTTATCATTTACGAGCGGTGTCTTTCCGAAGCCATTAAAACTCTCTTTAATCAAGCCACTCTATAAGAAAGGTAGCAGAGAATGTGTAGAGAACTATCGACAAATATCTCTCACTCCCGTTATCTCAAAGATATTTGAGAAAGCTTTCCATAAACGTATAATGTCATTTTTAAATAAATTTAAAATAATTAAAACCGAACAGTTTGGATTCCAAAAAGGAAAGTCGACGACATTAGCTGCTTTTACCTTGAGTAGCAAAATCTTAAACCACATGAACAAGAGCTTATCAGTAACTGCAATATTTTTCGATATGTGCCGAGCTTTTGATTTTGTTTGCCACAAAACACTCTTGGCCAAGTGTGAGCGTTACGGTATGAGAGGCGTAGTCAAAGAATGGCTTAGGGATTACCTGAATGCGAGGACACAGTTTGTTGAAGTAACTCAAATTGACTCTGCCAATACTGTTACTGTGCATAAGTCTCTTACTAAAGTAAACGAGGTCGGTGTACCACAGGGAAGCATTTTAGGTCCCCTATTATTTTTATTGTACATAAATGACTTGCCAAATGCAATAAACTTTGACTGCACACTCTTTGCAGATGACCTGTCTGTTGTTATTCCGTGTCATGATGCGAACACGTACAATAATGATGTAAATGACACAATTAGTAAAGTTGTATCTTGGTTACGCAAAAATAATCTAAATATTAATATAAGTAAGACAACATTCATTCAGTTTATGAATAGAAACGGGAGGAAGTACCCTCTAACTGTAAACTTTGCTGATTATATTTTAACAGAATCATGCGAGTTAAAATTTTTAGGCATAGTCCTGGACGATAAATTTTCTTGGAGCGACCATATTGGTAAGTTATCTGGCAAGGTAAACTCGTTTGCATATGCCTTATGGCGACTTGCAAAGATCAGCACTAAAGACACTGCATTAAAAGCTTACCATGGATACGTTTGCTCCCTGCTAAGATACGGCGTTCTTCTTTGGGGGAATTCTAGTCATGCTAAAATGGCTTTATTAGCACAAAAACAGTGCATCAGGGCAATTTGTAATGTAGACACCCTAACATCTTGCAGACCTCTATTCAGGGACTTAAAACTTTTGACTGTACCAAGCATTTATATATACGAAATTTGTCTATTTTTGTGAAACTGCATCCAGAATTATTCAAGACATATAATGACATTTCTAACTTTAACACGAGGTATCCTAATCGACTAGTTGTTCCTGCTAAAAGGACAAAACTGTATGGTAAGAACGCCTATTGCATGTCAATTAGCATTTACAATCGCTTACATGATGACATCAAAGATTTGCCAATTAGTTTATTTAAAATTAGACTTAAGAAATGGTTGATACAAGAATGTTTTTACACTGTCGAGGAATTTTTTGATTATTATAGATACTGATGACTGTGACATTTGATTATTTGATATTTGATTTAGTTATTTATTATTGTTTTGTATTAGTTTTGACATTTGAGTAATATTTATTAATAGAGTATATAATTTGGAAAATAATAATAATAATAATGTATTTTTTTGCATGCCAGCTGCTGGTGAAATGTGTGAATCTTTACTAAACATAACCAACCTTTGTACCACATTTTTTGCAAAATAAACGTATTTGTATTTGTATTTGTATTTGTATTTGTATAAGGTAACAAGACCTAAAGGTCACGTTTAGCGTGACTGTGGGCGCATATAGGTGGAAAGGGGAATCAAATGAATGGGCTGCTAGCCGCATCGCCTATAACATGATTCCTAAGATTGTCGCCCATTCCTTCGCTTGGCTTTTATCTGCGCGGGAAGAAAGCAACTGGTACATTCTATGCTTTTTCTTTTCTCCCAAACCAGCATGGAAGCTATACGAAAATTATTAATAAACATTAAAATTGGTATAGAAATAACTTTTACATGAAGTCAAGCTTTCGTCCTATATCTTGATAGTATTTTATGCAACAGTTACATAATGAGGGTCCTTAAAACACAAGTGTGTTTTTTAAAACGAGCCTCGGCGAGTTTCAAAATAAGATCACACGAGTGTTTTAAGGCCTAATTATGTACAGTTGCATACATTACTTTATCTACACACATATCATAAGTACTCTAAGATGGGTTCAGAAACAGTAGGGAAATGACCAGCATTATTACTACCAATTATACTAGGTTCTGTCTACCCCTTAAGGGATGAAGACGTTATTTATGTAAGTACTTTCTTGTCTGTGGTAGTAGGTAAAATCTGTACTTTAATGTTAGTATCCGGATGGATATATATATTATAGTGCTTGTTTTATGAACGCGAAGGACTCGTTTGTTTACATAAGAATTCTCGACATGTAAAGGTTACATAAAATACATGTATTTGACAGTTGCCGTGGTTCGAATAACCTTGAATGAAAAAGTTACATTATTGAGGATGAGAGCGCGTAGTTTGGACAGAGATGCTCGATGCAGCTGTTGGACTCGCTCTCGATCTTAACAACATTATTTTTCATTCACGCTTATTCAGAACACGGCAACTGTCAAATACATTAAGAGACGTCTTTTGCTTATTATACGCTGGCAACACCGTCATGGCCCTCTCCCAACTTGACAATTGTCGGCGACATATGACAATTCGAAATGCAAGGCGTAGTCAATATGAAGTCAACCGGTGTAGCTACTGCTCGAGTTTGTACCTAATGTAAACAGAATTGTCGCGGTCACCGACAATAATTGTAATATTGGTGAAATAGGCCAGCAGTAAGATTTTCTAAAACTCGTCCGTAGTGATCGCTACGATTACTATGCAATCATGATTTGAACCGTTTTTTATTAGACTTTATACGATGTCATGTGTCTGGTCAACTGGTCATCGCATGACCAATAACAATAAGACTCCTGACTCCGTATAACGCCCTCCAGAGTACGGGTCAAGTTATGTTTGGATTGTAGTAGTGTGATATGAAGTATATGAAGTGATCGTTGCTCTTCGGTGACAGACATAACTTGATCCTTTTCCCTCAAAGCCATTACACGGAGTCGGGGAGTCCCGTCAACTGGTCAACGCGCGACCAACGACATAAGAAACCTGACTCCGTATAATGCTTGCTAGAGAACGGGTCAACTTATAATTGGCTCCCAAGCGCAGCGATCTCTGAAGTCAGAAATTCGAAGTTCGTATCGCGCCTTTCCACTCACGCTTATAGTCATTAACATGGGAGTATGAGGGACAGTATGATACGAACTTCGAATTTTGAGTCGCTACGTTTGACTGGCGCCGGCGCCAATGTGATTTGTACAAAAACAAAATATACCTTCAGCGGAATTGAAAAACCTCTTTTTTTCAAGTCGGTTAAAAAGACACTTATGAAATTGAACGATATGTACCATATGCTATATTCCTTTAACATTGAACATAATAGCAGAAAAAGAAAGCGCTATACCAAGTATAAAGTCGCCCCAAACGCTAAAACCGCATAACTACAAAAATTTTTTTTTTTTTTTGAGAAACCGATGCTGCAAAAAAATATTTTTTATTGTTTTACCTGTTTGAAGAGGATGTCTCAGTAATTTGTGGCAGGGACCGGCAATTATAAAATTTCAAAGTATAACGCAGCGGACCGTAATTACATGCCCGGGGAATGCTACAAATAAAGGATTGGGAGTTCTGTGTCAAGTTTCTTGTAGCTCTGAGATATAATGTTACTTTTGGATGGAATAAGTGAAAGTTTTATATACAATTAGTAAACAAACTCTTATAACTGATGTAATGCAACTGTCCAAACAATTTTTTTACACTATCAGTTGTCCTTCAATCTCTAATAATATTATAAATGTGAAAGTGTACCGGTCTGTCTGTTACTTCTTCATATTTAAACCGCAGAACCGATTTAATTGGAATTTGGTATAGAGAGAGTTTCAGTCCCGGGAAAGGACATAGGATATTTTTGGTCCCGAATAATCGCGAAGTTCCCGCGGCATAATGATAAGCGAATCCTGCGCTGACGGAGCCACGAGTAATAGCTATTATTTAGTAGTAGGATATACAAAGAGAAAAAAATCTACCTTGAAAGCCGCATAGTTTTCATTACACTCGCTGTTTGATGAAGACAAGAAAGGAAGAAGAATTAGATAGGAGGATAGACAGAAGGATTGATTTTAAATTGTAATCAAATCAAATTAATGATCATAACATAAATTACCGTGACATGAAGCTAAGAATAATTAAATTATGTGTAAATTATTACCTATGTAATATTATTATGTGTTGTGTTGTATGTTATGGTTTGAGTTAGATTAGATTAGATTATTTTATTAGATTGTATTTTAATAATGTAACTTGATGATGCAAATGAAATGAAATGAAGGATTATTGCGAAATATAAAGGCAATATGAATTATGTAGCTATTAGGAGAAACCGCGGTAGGAAACTAGTAAATATTATTAGTTAATTGTATAAATCTATTTAGCTAGGAAGGTAAGTTTGAACTTGAAGGAGAAATATAAAATTCAGCCGTTCGTTGTAGGTATATGTGGTGACAGCGCCCGAATAGACGTTGATACTTCAAAAATGCAACACAAACAATATAGCACAAGCGATATATCAGAGCGTTTTTTTTTATTAATGGTTTTGGCGTTACTCGTATTTAAAATATAGGTACCTAAAGATACCGTTAAATTGAGTAACAAACATTAAAGATGCACTTTCGAATTTGTTTACTTCGCATACCTATCATAACATTTATCGACAAATTTTACAAACAATTATTTTCTTAAAATATTTTTATCAAAAATTCCGCAAAAATATTTATAATAATTATTTCAGAAAGTCCGTGTCGTGTTTTTACATCCAGCTTCTAAATATAAACACTATCAATATTCCATTGGTTAAAACGGTTTCAGAATATGTTAGCTAAGTTGATTTTATATTTAGGTACCTACGCAGTTTTAATGAAATGCACATTTTTTTTATTTTTATGATCTACGGTCTGAAATAAAAATACTCAATAGGTACACTTCCTTTTCGATTTCCTGTTTTTTTACGTTGTTTTTTTAATTACCAAAAAATTATTTAATCCTGAGTTTCTTTTTTGTTACTGTGCACATATTTTCATGTTCATTTTAATTGTGTTATTAACAGCATCAAATGTATTTTTTTGACCTATCAATGTATCAAGTATGTCCTTCCCTACTTACGCTGACGTTTGTGTGAAATTTGATGTATAAATAGTTGGATTTTTGTAATAACATATAGTAGTAGATTTTATTTTATGATTTTCCCAAAAGCCAAATCCGCGCGAAGCCACGGGTCAAACTAGTGTAAATGGAACACTCAAATCGTCATTTCTATAAGTTTCGAAAAAACAATATGCAATCCATAAATAACCAAAAATATAAATAATTAGATGTTTAGCATCCGTTTCGAACTTTCCTTGGCACACTTAACACTGCAAATGCACATGATAAAAATAGCAATCGTATCCATACCTCGCGATGACACTGCATATAAAGGTTCATGCTATCTATACTAAGGCAAACATATCACAGAACACAAAATGTCTCATATCACAACAGTTCACTGGCTTGCCCGCATATCGATCTCGCCTCGAGCGCTGATCACAAAACGTACGTGTAATAATAATCGACCATCCCTAAGGCTTATCTGTAAACGACTGGAGGCGAAAAGGTTTTCGCTGGGGGCGAAACGCAGTGTGACGCTCCAGGCTCCGCCCCGGGGCTCTCCCATTGGCCCAAAAGTGGTAGCGAGCCGTCAACCGCGGCCCCCTATTGGTGGCCAGTAGTCAGTGGGGGCATAGATATTTTGACGTTTTTTTTAGCGGTGGCATTTCTCGTCGCTCCGATTAATTGTAATTCTTTATGGCTATTGTAGGGTTGAGTGAGCGGTTATATGTGACATTGTGTTCGATTTTTTGAATCCGTTGTTAGAATGCGCCTGCGATGGTTTTTTGGCTGTTTGATTAGGTTTACTCGATCTGTGAAGCTTCAACAGTGTTTGCGTAACTATTGAAGCATTTTTATATTTTTTACTTGACTTAGTCGAAAGTGAAGTTTGAATGAAACTTGAAAAAAGGGATTTTGCGTTTACTACACTTTGCCTTTTGGTGGATATTTTTTTCGTGCACTTTTATTTGCAAAAGCCGTTCTCGTTCGTGAATAACAAAATCATTTTGTTTTGTTACGTTTGCACATATTTTTTAAAAATGTAAGGAACTTTAATTTTTTTATTTTAGTGATAGAGATTCGAACGAACCTTTCACAAGGTTTTAACAATAGCAAAAATTGATTGACTATCGATAGATTTAGGCATAGACAATAGTTATTCAATTCACACCATACTTCTTCAGGTGTTTAAGCGATCAATTCTTGAATAGGAATTTATTTAGGATAGGGTTGCTTGTGGGCGAAAAATCGATCTAGCGTGGTCTCATGAAAACGTGTTTTCCCGAGTTTGTCAAACACTGCGCTTTGTTCGGTTGCCCAGGTACTTTATTATACGACAACAAGAATGTATTTATTTTATTTATTCAGTACATCCACATCATGTACATTACAGTGTGAGCCATAGAAACTTTTAATTGATAGGTACATCATTGTCCATACCTACTGCGAGATGTCTATTAAAATATTAGCTACCATAAAAAAGACTTATTTATTTGGCTAACTATAATAGTTCTTATAATGCGGTATTTTTAAGTGGCATAAGTACCTACCCATCAAGGCAAGTTTCTTCCATGCTAGTCTGGGAGTAAAAAATACATAGAATTTACCAGTTGCTTCTCTTCCCGCGCAGATGGTTAAAGCCCATCGAGGGAATGGGCGAAATTCTTAATCATGTTATAGGCGATGCGGCCAGCAACCCATCACTATTTTGATCACCCTTTCCACCTATAGGTACGCCCATAATCCCTTTAGGTCTTGTTACCTTAGGCTCTGTCTACTCCGTAAGGGATAGGCAATGACGATATTTATGTACCTATGTAATTGATATTTAATTAAAGTGTAATTTACGTCTTTCTATAAATAAATATTCAACTTATTTCTTTATGTCGGTACTAAAATATACGTTCAAGTTCAAACTTTCTTTAAAATATCTAGATATTATTTTTAGCTGAAATGAAAAAGCTGCCTGTCGAGAAAATAGTTCAAAAGCTCAAGAAAGAGGATATCTTGCGTTTTATAATTTATAATTAAAAATTGTTTTTTAATCTTATATAATGCACAGCATGTTATGCTGAGAGGTGTTTTGGTTTTGTTGTTTTTATATTTCGCTAGATGTTGCCTTTCAACTTTTTTTAGGTTTAATTTTTTCTTTTTTTAGGTTTTAGTTCCATACGGCATAAGTTATCATGTTGCGATGGGAGAAGGAAGGAAACTCAGGAAATGGTGGATAGAGGTTGTTATTTATTTAAAATATATGGTACCTTAATAGGTACGTAGATAATACACTGTTATAAAAGGAAAAGGATAAAAATAGTTGACTTACAAAATGTGCCTTTGGAACACATACATACACATACACAAATCACGTCTTTATCCCTTACGGGGTAGACAGAGCCTAAGGTAACAAGACCTACAGGCCACGTTTAGAAAGATTGTTAGCGTATAGGGGGAAAATGGATTCATTTTCATTTTCATTTTCACTTAAATACATGCAACATCCATGACTTATTCATATTTTATTCATTTGTACGTAGATCCAGTCGCAGCCGAAGCACCTCGTATAGATTCATAACATAAGGTAACTGATATCAGTCCAAGCAACGCACAAGCCTACGCTTGTATGTTATTTGTCTTACACGAGGGAGGAATCGTCCCTAGGGGAGGCAGGGGGGCGTAACATGTATGTATAGGTACACGTATAATGTATGAACGTGAATGTCGCACGGTTGAGTGTTAGGAAGAAAGAAAGAAGGCATTCTTTTTTGCAAGACACACAAATATAAGAAAATATAGGTACACACATTTCAATATATTTAACTCAAAGGTGACTGACTGACTGACATAGTGATCTATCAACGCACAGCCCAAACCACTAGACGGATCGGGCTGAAATTTAGCATGCAGGTAGATATTATGACGTAGGCATCCGCTAAGAAAGGATTTTGATCAATTCTACCCCCAAGGGGATAAAATAGGGGATGAAACTTTGTATGAAACTTTGTCAATTTTAAACCGATCGGGCTGAGACTTTGCATGCATAAAGCTACTATGACGTGGGCATCCTCTAAGAACGGATTGCGTAATTCCTGCGGGATAGCGATAAACGAATTCTATGCAGACGAAGTTGCGGGCAACAGCTAGTTTATAGAATAAAAATAGGAAGGCGTCCAAGTTAATAAAACCGGCGTCAGACTCGCGCGCCGAGCGATCCCTACAATTTCGGCAAGTGAATAAATATCCAGTGTTAGCAGAGCCCTGTTCTTAAGCTAAATGTAGGCAGTGTGAGGTCAGTTTATATTGGTTCGTAGGACATGAAAGTTAGATTTTGTATTATAAGTTTTAGCGGCAACATAAAGCCATCGTCTGTGAAAATGTACCTGTCTAGCTAACGCGGTTTCTGAGATACAGTCTGGTGACAGACGGACAGTAGAGCCTTACCCCCTTATTCATAAACGCTCTGTAGGCTTCTGCTAACTTAGCTGTCGTTTGTCCCTATCTGTCACTATGAGATTTACCTTTCACAGACAGAGACAAACGATTGCTAAGCTAGCAGAAGCCTATAAAGCAGGGGTGGCCAACAGGTCGATCGCGACTGTTAGTCCAGTCGATCATGGCAAGGCAAAAAATATAAATACGTAGACCAGACTGCCCAACGTTATCACCAACTGCATATTTAAGGTTTCATGAAGTATGTCATTGGTAGATCGCACAGGGTTTCGTTAGTAAACAGGAGATCTTGGGTCTGATCAAGTTGGCCACCCCTGCTATAAAGCGTTTATGAATAATGGGGTAAGTATGTAATAGAGTTCCTAAAAGCGAAAACGAAACTTCGGTAGCAACGCACCGCAGTCACGGTTGCAGCAGTGTGTACCCGGCTTTAGAGATCAATTGAATAAAAAAGAAAAACTAAAAGCCGACTGCGAAATAAAAATGGTACCTGCAAATAACAGGCTTTACATAACTTATTGTTCAGGCGCAAACGCCTCTAGCCAAAACCGCGTAACTCCAAATTTAATAAAATAATTCCACTGACAGCTGTCACTTCATTGTGTGGTCTAAATTTAAAATTTAGCTGCGGCGACACATTCGATTTTCGAACGCGGCCGTTCCAAATAATTTTGTATAATTAATTTCGTGCGGTTAGGTTTTCGTGTATAAAGCTGTAATATTATCGCAAGTGGACACTCAGCTACTTTGTTTGTTTGTTTTATGTAGTAGGACGTAGTGCAAGCCCCGTCCGGATCGCTGCCACCGTCTTAATCGCTGATCCTGTCGCCAAACAGCAGTGTTTTCGCTACTGTGTTCTGGCGTGGAGAGTAAGAGAACCGGTGAATTTACTGACACATGAGGTATTCTATCTAGGACTAGCTTTTGCCCGCGGCTTCGCACGCGTGAACCATGAGCATTTCAAAGAAGCTAGCAATCAAGCAAGCGAACACCCAAACCTATGCATGCAAGCAGGCATGCAAGCAGGCAAGCAAGCATGCAAGCAAGCATGCATGCAAGTAAGCACGCAAGCATGCATGCATGCAAGCAAGCATGCATGAAAGCAAGTATGCAATCAAGCATGCAAAGCAAGGACTCAAGCAAGCATGCAAGCAAGCGTGCAAGCAAGCATGCATGCAAGTAAGCATGCATGCATGCAAGCATGCATGAAAGCAAGTATGCAATCAAGCATGCAAAGCAAGGACTCAAGCAAGCATGCAAGCAAGCCCCCGCATTGCCCCGCTGCCTTAATTTTTCTGAAACTGTAAATATTACAGGATTTTTATAAAACAAACCTAACCTAACCTAAAGGGCTGTCCTAAAATATACCTACCCCAAATAGCTTTTGCCCGCGACTTCGTACGCGCTAAGATGTAAAACGAAAAAATAAGTTTTTTCCCGTTCCCGTGAAAATTTTGGGGAGTGCTTTCGGAGTACACTTAAAGCCTTTAAAGAAACACACGCTATAAATGTTAAGTCTCTTTCTTCCGCTGTTTCGTCTGGAAACGTAAAATCCCGGTTTTTCCCGTTCCCGTAAAAATGTTAGGAAATCCTTTGTTAATGCTTCCTTACACTCCCTAAGGAAGCTAAATGCTAAATGCTAAATTTCATCTTTCTATAACCAGTAAAACGAAAAACCCCGTTTTTCCTGTTCTCGTGGGAATTTCTGGAAACCCTTTCTTAGTGCTCCCATACACTCATCAAGGAAGGTTCTTACCAATTTCTACGACCAGTAAAACAAAAAATCCCGTTTTTTCCCTATCCCGTGGGAATTTCGAAAAATGCCTTCTTAGTGCACCTCTAGGATACTCAAGGTATATGTGTGCCAAATTTCAATTTTCTAGCCATATTATGCCTACCGCAGTATTTCTTTGTAAACAAATATTTTTCCCGTTCCCGTAAAAATGTTACGAAATCCTTTGTTAATGCTCCCTTACTCTCCCTAAGGAAGCTAAATGCTAAATTTCATCTTTCTACCACCAGTAAACGAAAAACCACGTTTTTCCTGTTCTCGTGGGAATTTCTGGAAATCCTTTCTTAGTGCTCCCATACACTCATCAAGGAAGGCTCTTACCAAATTACAGCTTTCTACGACCAGTATAACAAAAAATCCCGTTTTTTCCCTATCCCGTGGGAATTTCGAAAAATACCTTCTTAGTGCACCTCTAGGATACTCAAGGTATATGTGTGCCAAATTTCAAGTTTCTAGCCATATTATGCCTACCGCAGTATTTCTTTGTAAACAAATATTTTTCCCGTTCCCGTGGGAATTTGGGAAAGTACTCTCTTAATGCTCCTCTGCACTCCCGAAGCAACCTACATGCCGAATTTCAGCTTTCTGCAACCAGTAAAACGAAAAGTCCCGTTTTTCCGGTTCCCGTGGGAATTTCGGGAAATCCTTTTTTTATTGTTTACACTCCCCAAGGGAACTTGAAGGCCAAATTTCAGTTTTATACGACCAGTAACACGAAAAATCGATCCCGTAGAACTGAAAATATAAATCCCGTTTTTTTCCTTATCCCGTGGGAATTTCCGAAAATCATTAAGACATTATTTTACTATTATAATCACCTACTTCGATGCCAAATTTGAACAGTCTAGTAATTATAGTTCATAGGATTTCGTTTAACTGAATATATAAATCCCGTTTTTTTCCTTATCCCGTGGGAATTTCCAAAAATCCTGAAATTAGTTTCTTCGTTTTGTAATCACCTACTGTTGTATCAAATTTGAAGAGTCTAGTTATTATAGTTACTGAGATAGCGTCACTCGGAGTCGAATATATAATTCCCGTTTTTTCCTTATCCCGTGGGAATTTCCAAAAATCCTTCCTTAGTGGATGCCTACATTGTATAAGGTATCTATGTGCAAAATTTCAAGTCTCTAAGTCCAGTGGTTTGGGCTGTGCGTTGATATATAGTTAAGTCAGTCAGTCAGTCAGTCAGGACTTTGAATTTTATATGTATAGATAGGATTTCGTTTAACTGAATATATAAATCCCGTTTTTTTCCTTATCCCGTGGGAATTTCCAAATATGCTGAAATTAGTTTCTTCGTTTTGTAATCACCTACTTTTGTATCAAATTTGAAGAGTCTAGTTATTATAGTTACTGAAATAGCGTCACTCGGAGTCGAATATATAATTCCCGTTTTTTCCTTATTCCGTGGGAATTTCCAAAAATCCTTCCTTAGTGGATGCCTACATTGTATAAGGTATCTATGTGCAAAATTTCAAGTCTCTAAGTCCAGTGGTTTGGGCTGTGCGTTGATATATAGTTAAGTCAGTCAGTCAGTCAGTCAGTCAGTCAGGACTTTGAATTTTATATGTATAGATGGTAACGCAAATGTAGTGTCACAGGTGCCCATGGGTGATGTACACGCTTACTATCAGGCTAGTAGCTTCTTGCTGCTTTGCCTTTATTTTAATAGTATAAAAAACTAGCTTTCGTACAAATTACTAAGTAAGTATTTGGAGTTGCTATCCATCAAAGATGCTTTAATATGCGCTTACATAATTAAATATTCACAGAAATATGGCTGAAACTGTCAAATTACATTAATTTTTTTTTTTTGATGACCGGATAGCCTAGTGACCCTGACTATGAAGCTAGAGGTCCCGGGTTCGAATCCCGGTAGGGGCAGACAGTTGTATGATGAGTACGAATGTTTGTGCCCGAGTCATGGATGTTGTACGTATTTAAGTATGTATTTTTTATCTACATTATATACGTATGTTTATCCGTTGCCTGGTACCCATAGTACAAGCTTTGCTTAGTTTGGGGCTGGGACAATTGGTGTAATTTGTCCCAAGATATTTATTTTATTTATTTATTTAATTCTTTGATATTTATTTATTCACTACTACATATTTACCAACTGCTTTTGTTTTTAGCAAGCAAAGCCGCGCATTCGTATATGTGAATTTTTCAACTTTTTAATGAACACCCCGAGGTGTGAGACATTTGGCGCGCGTTCGAAAAGTTTTTTTTGCTTTTTATTATAATTGAAAGTTACGTTTTTTGTATTGTGCCCGTAATAATAGTCTGTTTTGATCGACTTTAAACTCGTAATCGTGCATTTGTTGAGATAATTGACAGGTTGAGTCGATAGAAGTAGTACCTATAAAATTATGATTATGAATGACATGTGAATTATTATGAACTAGCTTTTGCCCGCGGCTTCGCACGCGTGAACCATGAGCATTTCAAAGAAGCTAGCAATCAAGCAAGCGAACACCCAAACCTATGCATGCAAGCAGGCATGCAAGCAGGCAAGCAAGCATGCAAGCAAGCATGCATGCAAGTAAGCACGCAAGCATGCATGCATGCAAGCAAGCATGCATGAAAGCAAGTATGCAATCAAGCATGCAAAGCAAGGACTCAAGCAAGCATGCAAGCAAGCGTGCAAGCAAGCATGCATGCAAGTAAGCATGCATGCATGCAAGCATGCATGAAAGCAAGTATGCAATCAAGCATGCAAAGCAAGGACTCAAGCAAGCATGCAAGCAAGCCCCCGCATTGCCCCGCTGCCTTAATTTTTCTGAAACTGTAAATATTACAGGATTTTTATAAAACAAACCTAACCTAACCTAAAGGGCTGTCCTAAAATATACCTACCCCAAATAGCTTTTGCCCGCGACTTCGTACGCGCTAAGATGTAAAACGAAAAAATAAGTTTTTTCCCGTTCCCGTGAAAATTTTGGGGAGTGCTTTCGGAGTACACTTAAAGCCTTTAAAGAAACACACGCTATAAATGTTAAGTCTCTTTCTTCCGCTGTTTCGTCTGGAAACGTAAAATCCCGGTTTTTCCCGTTCCCGTAAAAATGTTAGGAAATCCTTTGTTAATGCTTCCTTACACTCCCTAAGGAAGCTAAATGCTAAATGCTAAATTTCATCTTTCTATAACCAGTAAAACGAAAAACCCCGTTTTTCCTGTTCTCGTGGGAATTTCTGGAAACCCTTTCTTAGTGCTCCCATACACTCATCAAGGAAGGTTCTTACCAATTTCTACGACCAGTAAAACAAAAAATCCCGTTTTTTCCCTATCCCGTGGGAATTTCGAAAAATGCCTTCTTAGTGCACCTCTAGGATACTCAAGGTATATGTGTGCCAAATTTCAATTTTCTAGCCATATTATGCCTACCGCAGTATTTCTTTGTAAACAAATATTTTTCCCGTTCCCGTAAAAATGTTACGAAATCCTTTGTTAATGCTCCCTTACTCTCCCTAAGGAAGCTAAATGCTAAATTTCATCTTTCTACGACCAGTAAACGAAAAACCACGTTTTTCCTGTTCTCGTGGGAATTTCTGGAAATCCTTTCTTAGTGCTCCCATACACTCATCAAGGAAGGCTCTTACCAAATTACAGCTTTCTACGACCAGTATAACAAAAAATCCCGTTTTTTCCCTATCCCGTGGGAATTTCGAAAAATACCTTCTTAGTGCACCTCTAGGATACTCAAGGTATATGTGTGCCAAATTTCAAGTTTCTAGCCATATTATGCCTACCGCAGTATTTCTTTGTAAACAAATATTTTTCCCGTTCCCGTGGGAATTTGGGAAAGTACTCTCTTAATGCTCCTCTGCACTCCCGAAGCAACCTACATGCCGAATTTCAGCTTTCTGCAACCAGTAAAACGAAAAGTCCCGTTTTTCCGGTTCCCGTGGGAATTTCGGGAAATCCTTTTTTTATTGTTTACACTCCCCAAGGGAACTTGAAGGCCAAATTTCAGTTTTATACGACCAGTAACACGAAAAATCGATCCCGTAGAACTGAAAATATAAATCCCGTTTTTTTCCTTATCCCGTGGGAATTTCCGAAAATCATTAAGACATTATTTTACTATTATAATCACCTACTTCGATGCCAAATTTGAACAGTCTAGTAATTATAGTTCATAGGATTTCGTTTAACTGAATATATAAATCCCGTTTTTTTCCTTATCCCGTGGGAATTTCCAAAAATCCTGAAATTAGTTTCTTCGTTTTGTAATCACCTACTGTTGTATCAAATTTGAAGAGTCTAGTTATTATAGTTACTGAGATAGCGTCACTCGGAGTCGAATATATAATTCCCGTTTTTTCCTTATCCCGTGGGAATTTCCAAAAATCCTTCCTTAGTGGATGCCTACATTGTATAAGGTATCTATGTGCAAAATTTCAAGTCTCTAAGTCCAGTGGTTTGGGCTGTGCGTTGATATATAGTTAAGTCAGTCAGTCAGTCAGTCAGGACTTTGAATTTTATATGTATAGATAGATAGGATTTCGTTTAACTGAATATATAAATCCCGTTTTTTTCCTTATCCCGTGGGAATTTCCAAATATGCTGAAATTAGTTTCTTCGTTTTGTAATCACCTACTTTTGTATCAAATTTGAAGAGTCTAGTTATTATAGTTACTGAAATAGCGTCACTCGGAGTCGAATATATAATTCCCGTTTTTTCCTTATTCCGTGGGAATTTCCAAAAATCCTTCCTTAGTGGATGCCTACATTGTATAAGGTATCTATGTGCAAAATTTCAAGTCTCTAAGTCCAGTGGTTTGGGCTGTGCGTTGATATATAGTTAAGTCAGTCAGTCAGTCAGTCAGTCAGTCAGGACTTTGAATTTTATATGTATAGATAACAATAGTATTGAGGTAATAATTACCGCGCATTTTGATATTTTATTTAAAAGTTTGTCAGTGCAGTTATTTTGAGGTTTAAAATGGTCAAGAACGAGTTGTGATCAATATAATGCCCTTGAACCTAAATTTAATTCCCAGAAGACGTCATTTGTTATTTATTGCCAAAAACGTGTGTAATCTTAGATTTAGTTGTTTATTATTTTCGAGTGCCCTAAGAGTTCCATAGATTTTCTATCTATCAGTTGTGACACTTCAGATTGAAAGGATTACTGTTACTTTAATGTGTAAAAGAACAAAGGATTAGTTATAATTAAACTTGCCGCTATAATAATTTGAAGCACCCGATAAAAAACAAAAGCCAGCGAACTTAATTCAATAAAAAATTGCATCATCAAAATTATACCCAAAAACAAAAAGCGATCGCCTAATCGCTCATGTCTCCAAAAAAGGTGTGTTTAAAAAAAGAAATCGGCATGACACATTAACAGCTCATTTGTGCGGATTATGCACGGTGACCCTACACCTCCAATCAATTAAAAATAACTAAAACTGTCATGGTTATTATTTATTTATTTCTTATTTCGTAACTGTCAGATGCGTGTAATAAATTCACCCGTTTTCGGAGTTACACCTTTTTGTTTTAGCCGCCTTTTGTCACGGTGCCGTTATGGGTCACGGTTACGTAATTTCAAATTTGGAATCCGCATTTATAACGGCGCTTTGCTTTTGTTAATGTTTCTATTTTTTTATTCAATGTCGTTCGAAAATCGTTAATTTTTGTTAAACTTTCCGTGCAATTTCCCGTAAGAAACTTATCTATTCCAACATCCAAATATTTTTTAAAGTGTTTTTTATAGATTGATTGCCTTTTATTTTTAAGTTGCTATAATCTCTAGCCATTTTTCCGTTTCCTAAACACCTGATAGAATTTGCAAATTCCCATCAATCCCATTCCCAAATCATTACTGGCTACCAAGAATTCCAAATTCAAAAGCGACACCGACCAAAATTACACACGAAAGAGTTCCACAAAATTCCAGCCAGCTCGAATTTCAAATTCCTCACTGGCTAGTCTATAATTTTCCAAATATTCTAACAATTTTATAACCAAGTAATCGCACTTATACCGTCCCAATCTGATTTCAATCTCAAGTATTCTAAAACCGTTGTTCTAAAACCAACACTACCGCAATCGTCCTAAGGTTGTAACTAGAACTAAATAGTTTGGCAAGATACGAGATTAGTGAAGTAACAGAGGTAATGTCTACGACTATTATAAAGGTATGTGTACACGGGACACGCGAGTGTCGTATATCTATTGTGTGTAATTTTGGTGTCCATCAATTCTTAAGGTCGTGGAGTGATGGTAGAAAATTATGGTAGTTAGATGTGTTTAAGATTGTTTTAGAATTTGTGAAGTATGGCTGATTACTGACAAGTAGTTGGGGTATGAGGATGATTGATAATGATGCTATATAAGTTAAGTGATGGGTGTGTGATAGATGTATGAAATAAATGAACACTGAACTGATATTACATTTAGAAATGGCATAGAGTCAATGTTTGGGACTCTAATTTAACTTCTGTACAGAAGTTACATATCTTTGTAGTTAAGTAGGTACTTACCAGTCAGTGTGACCAAATATTAGAACGTACCTACGCTCTTAAATATTTGGCTCTTATTGGCTAAACTTCTGGATAAAATCTAAAAGGTCTCTAATGTAAAATATTAAAAAGATACTTAGACTTGATTATATACAAATATATTTTTGTATTTTGTCTTGTAATTCCGCTCACATTTTGACTTTTTTTTTCTTTATTGTTTACCTACTAGATAACCCCGCGTTTTTACTTCGTTCTAGATATTTTTTTCCTTAATTTTCTTTGATTCATAACAAGTATGATCGGATGAGTGCGTAAACTTTCATACATGCGTAAATTGATTTTTATTTAAATATAGGTCAATACAAGTAGTTTTAAAATAAATTCGTGACAAATTTCAACTTTCTGCCTGTTCCCGTTTTTCCCGTTCCCGTAAGAACTGAATATATAAATCCCGTTTTTTTCCTTATCCCGTGGGAATCTCCAAACATCCTGAAATTAGTTTCTTAGTTTTGTAATCACTTACTTTTGTATCAAATTTGAAGAGTCTAATTATTATAGTTACTGAGATAGCGTCACTCGGAAGCAGTGGACTAACATAGGCTGATGATGATGATGATAATGAGATATACCTACACATTTATAAAAAAATATTTTTCCCGTAGGAAAAGGTATTTTCCCGCGGTAAAAAGTAGCCTATGTCACTCAGTGATAATGTAGCTTTCTAACGGCAAAAGAATTTTTGAAATCGGTCCAGTAGTTTCGGAGCCTATTCAATTCAAACAAACAAACAATCAAATCTTTCCTCTTTATAATAATAGTATAGATAATACTTACTATATTCCACAGCCTAGGTTCATTATATTAATAATTGGTATCATATATAAATGTCATCCTTGACATATTTGTACCTTTGAACGTCTGCACGTTCAGTATAGTACAAAATGTTTAGTAATAAAAGATAACTCAAAAGGCAACATCAAGGATAATTTTTATATGAATAATGATATATTCAACGAGGGTCCGTAGATCACAAAACGGTTTATAATGCCGGGGTCCGGCGTAATTAGAGCCTTGGTCCTCGCGCAGTATCTTTCCACGTACTGTGTACTCTGCTTTAGATTTTTTTTCTTCTTAATTTTGAAATGTTCTTTACAGTTGCTGGCCTGTTAGAAAGACGATTTTTTTTAACTATTTTGAACTTTTTTTTTGTATATAGCGCGAGTTTTAGTGGAAGTGGCCAGTATCAGCGTCATTGCGTTAGAGGTTAGCCAATGAGCACTATGGAAAGAATTTAGTCAAAAAATGACAAGCACGTGCAAACGTGTATTCCTAGTATAAGTCTGTAACTATAGCTACAGTTACTGAGGATCATTTGTAATCTATATATGTAATACGCGAGGCCGATTTTTGTACAAGCCATCAGATCTACAGTTATGGTCCGATTTTGATAAATTATATGTCATTAGATTCGTCTCATGCTGGAGAGTTGCAAACTGCTCTTCGTTTATAGATTTTTTTACGAAAAACCACTAAAAAAATAATTTTAATGAACTACTGTGCGCTACCCGACCAGCCAGTATAATGTGACCCGTGTCATGTGTTTTGACGTGAGATGACACAATAAAAATAACATGTATTGGACTGAAACATGTTGTAAGTTGTTCAGCATGAGAAATAATCTGTTTTGAGTCGACCAGATTTTATCCGCAACACGTACGTATTAGGATAATTATACAAAATACAAAAAAAAAAATTACGATTTCTTTGTTTACAATGAATGACTTGCGTCAACTTTTAATTTCTTTTTTATTGGGCTCTATTATGTCAAAATTGATTTGCCATGTTTGTTTACTTCAAAAAGTATTTAATGCTTCAAAGTTTGATATACAAATACAGGAGGTTCTAATAATAACATGGACTTGGGGACATGGATCGAAAAAGAAATGGAAATGGCATGAGTTTTGGCAACAGCAGTTAGGCATCTTATAGTCACGGATGAAAAAAATAGTGGAATTG
This sequence comes from Pandemis corylana, assembly GCA_949127965.1. Classification (NCBI taxonomy): domain Eukaryota; kingdom Metazoa; phylum Arthropoda; class Insecta; order Lepidoptera; family Tortricidae; genus Pandemis; species Pandemis corylana. Next base: position 7,157,314 of record OX421871.1, read on the forward strand.
ACTAATGTCTCGATTTCTAGGAATCCGTTTATTTCGCAACTAACGTTTGACAACCTGATTCACTTCACTTTTAAATATTTGGAATGAAGTTAAAATCACATTAAATCTTCTATATAAATAAAAATTAATCGCCGAAATGTATGTAGGTACGCGCATAACTTCCAAAACGATTGCACCGAATTGGATAATTCTTTTTTAGTTGTGTTCGGTACTTTTTGTATAAAATAAAATTTTGGAAAAAAAAATTGCAGCGGGGGCGAAGCCCCGGGCAACAGCTAGTAGCTCTTAACACGTTAACTGCGGGTCCACTTTCAATGAACTTTCAGCCAGTGCGTTTGTGACCTATAAGAACTCATAACCAAGCTCTAGTTCAGTGCGTATGAGACCCAATCAGTCTCATAAAAAATAGATTTCCAAAATAACGTTAATTTCGTTCAAAAAGCTGTGTATCGTTATTATTTTTGTTTATGATTGTAGATAATCCATTGCTCTATCCTTAGACGAGTTCGCATGCAGTTTCGACACTAATATACAGAGTAAATAGAAAACAAATATAGGGTATCGATTGTATCTCATACCGCAACTGAAGTTAGTTCAATTTGTGGAGGGACCAGTGATGGGATTGAAATAAAACATGAATAGTCGATAACTATATTTTATTAAAAAAAAGGTCTTAAGGAAAGTGTTTTTCGTTAAAACACGGTAAACACAATGTTTGTTCACATTGGACACAGTGGGTAATGATTTTTTTTGTTTTTTTGGCAGCTTGTGTGCTATTCATTGTGAGCCTTAATTTACTGTAACAGCCCACGCAACGTCTTTTTTTGTCACCGCGTTTTAAAACGTGGTCTGAACATCTTCCCTCAGGAAATTCTGCAAGAAGGTTTATATATTATTTAGTATACAGTTGGTATATAGGATCTCAAAAATGTTTGTCCAAAACAATATTTTTTTATGAATACATAGGTAAACTAATTTAAAATATCCCAATTTTTTTATCGGTTACCCATGAACCCCTAAGCGATTGTGCACCCATAACAGCACGTCAACAGGTAACTACTTTAGAATGAGACTAATCGCATTAAAGTAAGTAGATAATTACAGCGACTATATAAAAAAATAGTTTCATTTTATATCAGGGAAATTTAATTTCCAGGTCCACTCAATTAGCAAAATTGTTAAATAAATAAAAGATAAGTCGCATTAAAAATCGATACTTGAACAGCACTAAAACAAAATGTGCGGCGCCCGCGCCACTCGCTCTCCCCTCCATGCGGCTATGAGGCCTGCGATTCATGACACTCAAAAGATCTCATAACGCACCAAATGAATAAAGTTATTACTCAGTGCGTTAGGGACCTAATCGATCTCAAATTTTTATTTATACGTCGGTGTGTTCAATTTTTAGCAGGAAGCAAGTTTATATATTTGTCTCCATCATACTCGTAGTATTTCAGCTGCTATTGCCTCCCGCACAGAGGTGTGAAATACGAAATCGGGCGCCGCACTAAATGAAAGACTCGTAAGAGATGTTTTAGATCTCATAACGCAGTGAACGTGTTAATAGGAATTATAGTTAGGGAGCTGGCGAGCATTTCGGTATATGATTTGCACACGTTTCACGTCGAGGTGGAGTGCAGTTTAAATCAATCAATTAAACTTACATGGGGACGTGGAAAAGGATCGTAATCAGTTATTTTTTTCTACGTAAGCTTCCTATCGCTTTTCGGGCCGACCTTAAAGCGCCTTTCGCGCCGGTTGTAGTCCACTCGTAGGGCTTTGTCAGAGTGCCGTTAAATGTCAATTCCGTAAAACTTTGAATGAAAAAAAAATGAGTACATTCGATTAATTAAAAAAAAAACAAGTTATTTTGACGACTATCCCGTTACAAATTGTAATTCTTTGTTTCTACCAAAGTTAGCACCAAAAAAACAAACATATTTTGTTGAAAAACCCTTACTTATTTTCAAAGTAAGTAAACTGATTTAAATAAATTTATTTTAATACAATTTCTATCACACATTTACAAATATAACACAATTAGTATTTACACGCAAAATATTCTTGTACCTAAGCTATAAAAATTCTTATCTGAGAGTCATTGAGTACTTAAAACAGACCACATCACATAACAAAACTTTTTCTTCACAAAAAGTGCGCAAAAACTAGTAACTCAGATAAATCTCATAATCTTAGACCCATAGCACACCGGAATGAGGTAACACAGCTTTTTGAAAAGTCGTGTTTTACTTAATACGTTGTTTTACACTTAAGTATGGGTTGTGTATGCTAATTCCTCTTATGATGACCATCTGCATAATTACGGTGATACAATCATTTTCTCAGTATTTTGAGGCATTACTGACACTAAAAACTCTTTGTTACGGATCGTTAGACGTTAAAGAGAGTTGAAACTTGTTTTTTTTTAAATCTAAGCTCGCAGGGCTGAGCGCATCACTAGCCGAATAAAGTGGTAGCTAGTGGTAATTACTTACTTTAGTAGTAAAAATTCGCCAAGTCAAAGCAAGTTTTTTTTTGGGAAAAAAAATATTGGGGAAAAAATCAGATGCTACAAGACACCCTAAACCAATTCCCACTAAGAGTTTGTGGTAAATGTGATAACGGATCAGAAACAGGGGCAGCAACAAGGTACCCAAAACCCAAACCAAAATAATCTTACTCAAAAGTAGCATGCGAATTTTAATTAGGTACAGCAAAGACAGTATTCCACTAACTTCCATGCTGGTCTGGGAGTAAAGAAAAACATAGAATGTATCAGTTGCTTCTCTTCCCGCGCAGATGGTAAAAGCCCATCGAGGGAATGAGCGAAAATAGGAATCATGTTATAGGCGATGCGGCTAGCAACCCATCACTATTTTGATTCCCCTTTCCACCTATACGCCCACAATCATGCTAAACGTGACCTTAAGGTTTTGTTATCTTAGGCTCTGTCTACCCCATAAGGGATAAAGACGTGATATATGTATGTATATATGTATGTATGTAAGACAGTATTTTATTACTAGCGTCTACCCGCGACTTCGTCTGTGTAGAATACACATAAACCTTCCTCTTGATTCACTCTATCTATTAAAAAAAACTCATCAAAATCCGTTGCGTAGTTTTAAAGATCTACTTAAGCATACATAGGGCAGATAGCGGAAAGCGACTTTGTTTTATACTTGAGTAGTCATTACTACCATACTGGTCTGTGAGCAATGGAAAAACATAGACTGTACCAGTTGCTTCTCGTCCCGCGCAGATGGTAAAAGCCCATCGAGGGAATGGGCGAAATTCTTAGGAATCATGTTATAGGCGATGTGGCTCAACCCATCACTATTTTGATTCCCCTTTCCACCTATACGCCTGCAATCATGCTAAACGTGGCTTTTAGGTCTTGTTACCTCAAGCTCTGTAAGGGGTATAGACTTGATTTGTGTGTATGTGTATGTATAGGGTAGTGATTCCTGGGCATTTAAATACTTAAGGGCCCCGGATTGGTCCAAAAGATGTCGGGCATAACTCGACTAAATATCTATGTGGGTGGCTCATTACTTTAATCTTTTAAACTGCGTCACCATGCTTTTTCTATAAGTTTCGATTGCCATAAAATATTATGGATCCTTAATTTTTTTTATTTCGTTTTTTTCATCAGGAGATCCATTTTGTTCATGTAAAAGACAGTCGCATATTAACCAGCTCCGGTAAAGAATAACTTTTTACCGGACTTTTTGGAGAAAGGTCAGGTCAGGAGTACCCGAAACCAACGAGCATGTATGAAGGGATTGATGAATGTGGAGGAAGCGAAAGAAGTATGTCAGGAGCGTAGCAAGTGGAACAAAGTAGTCTCTGCTTACCCCTGTGGGAAAGAGGCGTGACGGTATGTATGTATGTATGTAAAAAAGAATTTCATAAATCATTACCATTGTTGCTCATGAGGCACCGGCTTAAAAATCTATGGACTGAGCAAAAAAAAATTGGGTGTAGGTTTTTGCCCATATGCAGTACTACAAAGTCAAGGGTGAGACAGAGCAACTAAATAAAACATTAGGTACCACTTTCGAGATGTTTTTTTCTTATATTGGCTATGGGCAATCTTATGGCAAGCATTGACCTCTTATTGTAATTTTTTTTTTGCATTACCTACTAACATTATAAAGGCAAAAGTTTGATGGATGGATGGATGGATGGATAGATGGATTTTTGTTACTCTTTCACGCCAGAATGGCTGGACAGATCTGGATGAAATTTGGAACATATACAGATTATAGTCTGGAATAACACAAAGGCTACTTTTTATCCCGGAAAACTGCGTAATTCCTGCGGGATAGCAATTAAGACACAATTAATGAATTCTATGCAGACGAAGTTGCGGGCAACAGCTAGTATGCTATATTGCCAAAAAAAACTATTGATTTCTTTTTTTTATATGAATAGGAAGGCAAACGAGCAAGTGGGTCACCTGATGGTAAGTGATCACCACTGCCCATAGACACCCGCAACCCCGGAGGGATTGCAGATGCGTTGCCAACCTAGAGGACTAAGATGCAATGCCTCTTGTGCCCGTAATTTCCCCGGCTGTCTTACTCTCCACACCGGAACACAGCAGTGCAAGCACTGCTACTTAGCGGCAGGATTAGCGAGTAAGATGGTGGTAGCGATCCGGACGGACCTTGCACAAGGCCCTACCACCCGCAAACTTCTATTTTCTACACATCCATGTCCATCTGTCCTTTCTTAAACATTTTAGGTACTTACATGAACATAATATATCATTTCTGTTTCATAAGTTCATACCCCACGACACCATCAATAACTTGGAACTATTCATTACCGCTCTTAACCTTCGTTTTGTATAAACAAGCTCAAATTATAATAATTCGGACAAATCGCTGGGTTCTAATCCGATAATGGCCGATTCCATTTTTTACCGCCTTTTTGATTTTCGGATCAAAATTAAGCTTTTTTGGGGTTAAATGCAGACAGGGTGACGACGATTTTGTTCTTAGATATTGGCAGCAAAATTAGGGTTATATTTTATCTATGGTAATGTGTGTGTGTGTGTGTGTGTGTGTGTGTGTGTGTGTGTGTGTGTATGTATTAAATGGTGGGTACTTGCTTTTTCCTGATGTTTTTTCTTATTTCCTCATATTGTTCGATAAAAGCACTATATGCATTCCTCGACGGAAATATGAATTGCCTTACTCGTCTCTTCACAAGCCTCGCGTTGCTCGGCTTGCAAACAAGCACAAGCACAGTAGTGTACTAGTACGGTTACTCGCTGGTTCTATTACAAGTACTAACGAAAATTGATTCTTGGCCCACCATGTAACGTTCTCACAGTAAACGTTACAATAATTTACCATACTGACTGATAGAATGTAGCGTCATACGATATTTACTGTGTAAATGGTTCGTAGTGGGTCTGGCTGGAATCAATTTATTCGATAGCACACGTGTTGACTCAAATAAAAATTTAAAAAAAACATTAAGAACCTATGGCAGGTGGTATAGAACATTTTGTTTTTTGGGTCTTTGAAATGGAATTTTCGACTTCCACGGGTATCGCTATTTAAAAAGGGATGTTATATTTTTATTATAAGTGCAAAAAATCTTTGAATAACCCTTTCACGCTAAAATTGACACTCGACTCTATATCCCGGAAAATTGCGGGTTTTCCCGCGGGATAATGACTACAGAATTCTTTACAGACAAAATCTCGGGCAACGACTAGCGTCGTATATTACAAAATTCCACGTCCAGCCATTTACACCAATTTAAAACATTTTAAGCCTCCCCGTCACAGTATCGAGGCAATCGGGACAATTTGGACCAATCTCTAAGACAATATAATTTGGCTGATTGATCGCTGCCCTGGTCCGCACGCGAGAGAAAACGGAGGAATTCAAATTTAGAATAGGTTAAATTCAGCTTTTGTTTTTAAATTGGTCTAATTTGATTTCGTTTCCAGCCAGATGTGGGGTCAGGCAGTGTGAGAACTAACCCTTACAATAATAAAAAAAAACTTTGAAATCAGTTCGTGTTAGATGAAAAGTGGATTAAATGACTACATGGCATGCCACATTTCTATTTTTTTTATAATTCTATCCAATTTTTTCTATTTAAAATACCTTAGCTATTCGCAAGTAGCCAGAAAATGTATGAAATAAGAAGGTAGTGAGAGTGAAATAATAGTTTTTCTTTGTTTTTTACTTTTTATGTAGGTACCTACTTAGATTAAACGACAAAGACAGCAAAAATCTCGTAAGCACTTTATTTTTTACAAATATGTTAAATTATTTTATTCTGCTGGAGCCGGAGATGATAATGATGACAAAAATGAGATTGTTCTCAATTACTGTCACGGTGAATGAAACAATAAACGCCGTGACATCCGGGCGTCAATCACCTGTCTCTTTCCATCTTACAGCTCATGCATCGACATCGAGATCCAGTTGGTACGGCGGGGGAAAGTACGGCATATGTTAATTCAAGATTAAAATAAATTTAAATCATAAATACCTACTACCATTCGACAAACGTTTAAAATATGTTTAACATATCTACGTTCGTTTAAAGAAGGCAGTGATTAATTTTGTTCAAGACTCGTTTACTTTTGTTTTTTTTTGGTTGATTAAGACCGAACGGTTGCTAGGAATAACGTAAATATCAAATTAAATTAATGCTTAAAACGTTTAAACGAGGCATAAATAAATTCTTTTTGTGTGAAGAATACGACGAAACAATAGATTTCCGTTCAACTCAATGGAAGCTATCGCGTGTGAATTTGCCACTAGAGGCGCTAGCGTCGCGTGAGGTCCAATAATATTCACTTTTCACTGGTTTTGGCGGGTTTCGTGACATAAATTACAATTTCTTTCATTCAGCAGTTGAAACGTGATCTCCTTCGTGAAATTATCGCAAATATGGATTATTTGGCGATAAATGTGAACGCTTTCAATGCGAATTTTTCCCGTACCAAACGGAACTGCACAACATTGCGGCATAGCTACTCGATATGATGATAGTTATTTATAATTAATAAACTTAATGAGATTCAATATTTAAAACTTTGTTTCGGCGCCGATTTTATAAAGTCGTCTATGACAGCTATACCTCTGGACCTTAGTCAACAGTGGCGCCAACTGGTGAGCAAAGAAACGATAGTCCCCATTGCGCGCAGGTTATGCAAAGGAGATCTCTTTAATTAAAGGATTAGTCCTGTACCTTGTTACTTTTATGTTTTGTGTGCAATTAAATTTTATACCAACTTACTCCTTCACTTACAATCATGCTAAACCTGTGTCAATTAGATCTTAGGCTGTATACTCCGTAAGGGATAAATACACGATTTATGTATGTTTGTATGTACTCCTACACTTTCTCCCATCCGTACTAGCAATCGTTCCAAATTTGGTCCAAATCATGATTTATCGCAAACATCATTACCGCAAAAGAACCAACGCGAAAAACCTGCGTGCCTGTAATGGCCCATAAGCATTAGCTTGATTTATTGAAACGGCAAATATTCGGGCATTACCTAACTTAGGCTATTTCGTAGCGGGTCATTCTGTACTCCACCCATAAAAATATACCTGGCCGCATGCTCGATTGACTGACCAGAAATAGAAAACAATTCTATTAAAAAATACTCAGAGGCAAAAAATGTGCAGTACAGTATGCAATAATAATATGAGTAATTCTGTATGGAGACTCGGTCAAATTTTGTACTCCAGTATTAGTTTTAAGATGTTTCTGATGGCCGAAAATCATAGGAATCATGATATAGGCGACGCGGCTAGCAACCCATCACTATTTTGATTCCATTTTCCATCTACTTAATAGGTACGCCCATAATCTTACTAAACGTGGCCTGTAAGTCTTGTCGCCTTAGGCTCTGTCTACCCCGTAAGGGATAAAGACGTGATTTGTGTGTGTGTCTGATTTCATCAAATTCTGTTATTTTACAAAACTCTATTGTCTGCCTTATGTTTTTCATTATTTTTATAAAGTTGTACTGTATTTAATGTACAATAAAATAAATCATATTGTATCATATTGTAAATAAATAAAATAGAAGTAAAACTTGTTGGATTGTGACAGCATATTTACTTTTTTTCATAAAATACGAGAGCTATGATCAGTCCACTTTGAGTGCAGCTAATGGTTGCTGCACACGAATGCAGTTTGTTTTTTATAACTTACAGTGTTTCTGTCGTAACTCTCATTGAATTTATGTTTTTATTTTTTAAAAGGTAGAATACGGCATGATCCTCGTTCACCAATTATTCAGGTTATTTAATAATAAAAGTGATTTATATAGACGTCGGGCATTATGGCGGAGCAAATTACAAATTGGATTAAACTATTTCTTATTAAGTACCTTCAACAATCTTAGCCATCATAAATATTGCGACGCCATTTTGACAACGGGCTGTTCACAACATAATTAAACAACTGAATAAATAAGATGAAATTTCTGAACGACACTGAAAATTAGAACACAGAAAAATCCGAAAAGTAAAGCTATGACCGGGAATCGAACCCGGATCCTCGTCATTCCGTGCAGCATGCTACACCACCCATAACAGGTGGGTAAGGCTTCGAATTTTTTTTTATCTGTTACTAGCTGTCACGTGACCTTGTTACTATGCGATTTTTTGTCAGTACGACACAATTACAAACTTCCGTGGAACATCTACTGCTCACCAGGGACGAGAGAAGGCGCTGTTTTTCAAATGATATGTACTATCAAATGAATCAAGACTTTTTTTTCAACCTGAACCCAGACGCGAAGACACTGAAAAAAAAGCAAATCTACAATACTACAATCCTAACTAACTCCGTAAACAATGTGCGATTCCAAAAAAAAAACACCATCTATGACATTTTCCCGCCACTTGCCATCTGCCACTTGAAATTTGAATTCGTATTTGGAACGAGTGAGGGGGACGCATCCACCCGCGGAATTACATTCGATCGTCAATTTGCACCGATTTGCGAAGATCTTTGATGTTTTCCAACGATATTGGATGTTTTTTTAAGTTTAGGTTTTTTATAGGATAACATTTTGTTGGAAGATAAAGATACCATTGTGATTTTTCATTGAGAGTGATACGTTTTTGTTGCTATCGGGGTTCTGGAAATTGGTTTATACGAAAGTAAATATATTTATTCATTCAATAAAAATACGAATGGGTATTAAAATATTAACTATCTTACTTCGTACTGCAATACCCATTTTACAGTAGGTAATAATACACTTTAGTAGACTTGTCAAATTATATTCCAGCGCCCAAGATCTACCAGAATATTATCAGTCTCTATTTTCAGCTTTTATAATTATCTATGCGTTTAATTTTCAGTGCATTTTAGGTTATTTTTTACGAATTAATAAAACTTTTACAAAATACTAGGGGTGATGTAAAGAAAGCCAGTAGTTTCAATTTACCCCCAAATTACGAATCCTTTGAATTAATTAGAAGTGTAGATACCATAAATTATCCTATAACAACTACAACAACAATTTCCACGTTAATTAATTTTGAGAAAAACATTTTTTACCTATCACATTGCACGAGGCGCAGACAATGCCACTTCTACAGCCACGCGTAGCCCATTAGGGTGGCCAGCGTAAAAAAACATTTCCTCGTCGACGGCGCGTGGCAACACTCGATAGGCCTACTTTATTACTGGCAGCTTTTGCTATTAGTTAGCTTGTTTATTAACGTGGGTAACACTCGATATTTCTGGCAACGTACTGACAAGTAAGCTGATACGTTGAGTGGAAATACTTGGGGTCTCGTTGTAATGTTTTGATTAGTAAATTTGCTGTGAATGTTTAACTTCTGGGAAAAACCTTAGTGATTTTCTATCATAAGTCTCTATCGATGAAGGTAGACGTATCTTACAATTAGTCCGGATTTTGTCAGCGGGAGGTTAAGTTATTTCAATTGAACGCTCTTGTAAAAATTTTTCATTGTTATTTTGGATTCAAAATTAAGTTACCCTTTTGACGTTAGCTTTGATAGTCGACCAATGCATGGAAAAATTTGTCAACCGCAAAAAATATACTGATAAACATTTTATAGACGTAGTGAATAATCCTTTCACTTTTACCGTCACGCCTCTTTCCCATAGGGGTAGGCAGAGATTAGACTACTTTGTTCCACTTGTTAGGATTCTGAATATATGCTCGCCGGTTTCGGGTATTCCTGACCTGGCCTTTTTTCAAAACGTCTCCTATTTAGCTATATTTTAATTGAAGAAATACCTAATTAACCTATAAATACATAATTGAGAGATTGTTGTCAATTTTTATCATTTATTTTCTTCAGTCTATAGTGTTTCAGAAATCCGAAAGCTTCATAGCAGCCGACCAACATGGCCAAACTATGGGTTCCGTTTTTTTGACATTGTGATTACAGAACCCTAAAAAACTTTGACCCGGCTTCTTCAGCACTGACGGCGTCGCAGCGCGCGCGCAGCGGGCGGCGCCGCGGGACGCCATTGTTCCACGCCTCGCTAATTGTTTGTTAGACGTGTCGTTCGTTACCAGTGCTGGCTGGCGCTAACTGCCGCACTCGGGGACGTGCGTTAATACTGAATCGTATCGTTCATGCTTAGTGTAAGTTTTCGGTCGCAAAATACGTCACGATCGCGTCTGCGTTCAAATTCAAATGTCAAATAGTATGAGAACATTATTTTTTCACTTCAGATCATGCTCTAAAAATGTATTTATAGTCTTTCCAATCATTTATTTTCTCGATGACAGCTCCCGTAGAATGTAACTGCGCTTTTTACGCAAAAATAACTTTTAAATGCGGGGTATAAAAAATATGACGACTGCCTAATTTTGTTCCTTGATCCCATATAATATGCATCTAAGACAAATTGAGTCCAGATATGCAGTAATAGTCCAGTACGGGAACGTGTTAATTACCCTTTATACTCACAAAACTCACAAGTGCGCAATTTTTTGTAGACAGTTAGAATTTACTGAGTACTACTTGTAAAAAAAAAATATAACAGATTTTGACATTGCGTTATTTAATATTTAAGTTTTTGTTAGTAAAGCGTGTAAATCTATAGAAAAAAAATACAAGTGTAATTTTTCTGTACTAGATTATTGCATTTAACTATAAGAACATCACCTGTAGTATTCTAACAGTTTTGTCAAGAGCTTACGTCAGCATAATTAGAAACTCGAAAAAAAATTATAAATCTCTAAAAAAAAATTACAAGTGAATGGTGGCTGCTGAAATGTGTTCAAAACTGTCAAAAGTAACGACAGTTTTGAATTCTAACAGATTTGTCAATAGCGTATTTTTTTATCAACAGCGTAATTTTCAAAATGCTCTATTTGCCATAAAAAAAATCTCATAATTCTCAAGTCGGCTTATTTGATTCGGTTTAATTGTAGTAATCTATAAGCAAAAATTCTAACGAATTCGTCAATAGCTTTAGATTCTATTATGTTATCAGTTATATCCATAATTTAAATTCGCGCGCGACTCGCGCGAACCAGGCGCAGCGTGCTGTCAGCCAATCACGTAATACGAGCCGCGCTAATACAAAGCCGTGCCGCGTTCGGTGTAAGAAATCTATAAGTAGTTTTATTTTCGAACTATTCACATCTTCACATGCATGATGTCAGATGTCAATGGATGTTAAACAAAAAAAACTTAAGGTACAGTCAAGGGCAAAGATATATATGCAAGTAAAGTGAAAGAAAATAAGTAATCATATAAAGTTAAAAAGATATATACTCATTCAAATGGTAATAAATATGCAAACTACACTGGCAACATAAATATGTACCTAGCAAGTCCAAAAACTTGTATACAATTAAAACTCCATTATTAGTATCCTGCAAATAATGCAAAATATTATAGTCATACTTATGTCACTAAATATAGATTCAGTAATTGCTACGAAAATATGTATACAAAATGTAATCTGCGAATATCAACTTTACGGCCTAGTCACACGAAACAAATTTGTAAAGTATGTTTTGACAATTCACGAAAACAGTACAGACTTGTCATTGCATATGTTTGTCGCATGTTTTGACCTGTCACCACGACGTTATCAATCGGCATGTTTAACAGATTTTACAGATTCAGATTTCGTTGATTTTGATTGAAGATGCCAACGCTATAGTCCGGTCAAATTAGACCAAAAAATAAGAGTAAAGTTACCTAAATTCCCACCAAGCTGAAAATCGGTAAGATTGTTTGAAATATCATTAAAAACAAAATTTGAAACTTCCCCATCTTTCCCCTGTAAGGAAAAAAAGTATACCCAAAGTATCGAAATATGTATACATAAACTCAAGAAGGCTTCTGTTATGGGTTTTTTTTTATATAAGAGGGGGAAAACGAGCATACGGGTCACCTGATGGAAAGCAATCACCGTCGCCCAAGGACACCTGCAAGACCTGGGGAATCACAAGTGCGTTGCCGGTCCTTTGAGGAACAGGAAGGCTCGTTTTTTAAAGATCCCTAAATTGTATCGCTCAGGGAATATTGCAGCAGGAAGTTGGTTCCAGTTGGTTACCGTACGAGGAAAGAAATTGCGTTTAAAACGCACGGTACTTGACTGCCAACCATCAAGATGTTGAGGATGGAAGGACAGACGGTTCCGCGAAGTACGGTAGTGGAATTTAGCCGCAGGCAGCAATCCGAAGAGTTCGTCAGAGCACTCCCCATGATAAATACGGCACAGGGCTGCTACATCCCTCCGCACAGCCAGAGAGTCGAGCCGACCTGAAAGTGCCTGGTTATCGACAAATCGAGCAGCTCTGCGTTGGATGCGGTCAAATGGAAGGATTTGGTACTTGGGTGCCCCAGCCCAGAGATGAGAACAGTACTCCATATGCGGCCTAACCTGCGCCTTATAGAGTTGAAGGCGATGGGCTGGCGAGAAGTACTGTCCCGCTCTATTGAGCACCCCCAATTTTTTAGAAGCTAATTTGGCTTTGCCTTCCAAATGACCACGGAACTGAACATCACTCGAAATGTCGACACGGGGTCCTGATAGACAACTTAGCATCAAGGGGGGTACCTTCGAAACAAGGCGAAACAACCTCAAGGTACCTACCAGTTACGAGTAGATGACGATATACATACTTATATGTATATATATATAAATACATACTTAAATATATAGAACATCCATGACCCAAGCACAACTATTCGAGTTGATCACACAAACATTGCCCTGGCCGGGTTTCGAACCCGGGACCTTCGACTCAGAAGGCGGTTGCTTCACCACTGAGCCATCCGTGTCGTCAATATCAAATCATACAGTAATTGGCGATCTACGCTATTTTCTAATTTTTTTTATTTAATAAAAGGCAAAGTATACTTAAAATAACTGTATAATAAAGAAAACAACTCCTTAAACTTAAGACAAAGTGCATAGAGAGTAATATTTTCTATAGTACGTTATTATTAACATGTTTAATATTTCTTACCGTGATGCCTAATTCGTCAGCAGAGCTATATCAGGCACGGATATACCTTCCTCGCATAAGGCAACAATCCTATATTTTAAATGATCGCTTATACGATATATTTTCTCCTTCAAAATTAATGAAAAGCCGCCAGAAAAACCATAAGACGGTAAGTCAAATGGAATTAAAAAATCCAAAAGTGACACATGACACATGCACATGCACATGCACAAATCACGTCTTTATCCCTTACGGGGTAGACAGAGTTTATGGTAACAGGTACCTACAACCTACAGGTCACATTTAGCAAGATTGTGGGCACATGTCATGATCACTACATAGTATAAAACAAAGTCGCTTTCTCTGTCCCTATGTCCTTATGTCCCTAAGTATGCTTATATCTTCAAAACTACACAACGGATTTTGATGCGGTTTTTTTTTATAGATAGAGTGATTCAAGAGGAAGGTTTTTATGTATAATTCTACGCAGACAAAGTCGCGGGCAGAAGCTAGTTTAAAATAAATAGAGTAATTATCAGTTAAAGAGTTTGGAATAGCAGTTGTTGTACCTACTACTTGAAGCTTAAAGTGGTTGGCTGATTACATTAAGATTACAGAGTTCGATGTTACGCAAATACGTTCATAAGCTCCTGACAATAGAGTTGTGTTAATAGAATTTTGGATTGTTTACATATTTGTGGTTATCATATTATATACATAATTAATGGTTAAATAGTGTATACATATTTTTGAACTTTACGGTGTTTCTAAGTTTATGGCCTAATACATGAGGACATATTATTGCAAATGTTGTATACATAGTTATCTCTCAAATCATGTATACTAATTTATGTACTTTTATATGTTGCCAAATTTATGACCATTTAGATGACCATGCTTTTTGATACTCTGTGGTGTATACATATCTTTGCCCTTGACTGTAGGTACCCAATTACAGTAACTCAGAATTTTGAACCCAGTTCTTTAATTAAATAAAGCAAATGTCACCGAACCCAAGCTAGTTGAAAAGTACTATAATTCATAATTAAATAGGAATCCCATAGATAGTTACTTTTTACGTAAATGTTCCTTGTAAGCGTGGGATCACCTAAAAAAATAGACGAAAAAGGGATGAATTTTTTTTTTGATTTTGATGAATTTATTTAACTAGAAATCAGACATGTTTGTCTGGAACTCGTTTTATTGACAACAAGCTACATATATTATGTAGTAAGTACATTTTGCCTGAGAACGCAAATTTTAAATAAAGTATTCATTATTCAATGAAAATCAACTAGGTACTAAGGTAACGGCACCACTGCACCAGTGTTGGACAAGGACCCAGTAATGGACAATGAGTGTTATTAAATAGAAACTAAGGGATAGTCATTTATTTAAAGTAAAAAACATTTTCAATTAAATTAGTCTTTAAAAGATTACATTTTAGTATGCTTACTTTATACCAATCAACAAAAGTGTTAATATAAAGTAAGCATACTAAAATATAGTCCTTTAAACACCAATTTAATTAAAAATGTTTTTTACTCAACCAGGCCGAACTAAAACAGGCGTCCAAACGTTGCGCACCCGCGATAATGGAATGACCCTTGCCTTAGTGTCTTTTAAATAAGAGTTTTTGTGCATCATTGGGTCATGTCTATTGGTGCCGTAGTACCTAGGGTGAAGTCACCAAAAGTTGAACGATTAAGCGACTACCCCTCTTTTGAACCCTTTTTTCGAAGTGTTTTAAGCCATGTCTGATAGTGAATTTTTTTATAACGCTAAGCACATAGTCGACTTTGCATTTTACGACTTCAAACCCTTATATTACAAACGAATCTATAAAAAAAATATATATGTTTGCCAAAATAAGGCAAATTCCCCTAAAGTTGAACGATGTGCCCTATTTATGAACGAATTGACCCCAAAAGATGAACTAATATATTGATAGTAAAGTAATAGTCAACTTCGCCCTTAATTGAACATTGCCTACTAAACAAATATACACGAATAAACGTGTAGTTATGTGTATTTCTGAAATAAACGAAATATATATATATATATATATATATATATATATATATATATATATCCTAGTGTATTTTTACACTGAAATAAATTAATGGATTTTACATAATTATAGAGATACTGTAAAATGTAATAAATAAAATCCAAATTTAACAAACTAGCCCTTATTGTTCCATTCTGTTTAGAGGTTCCGAACGGGTCATCATTTTAGTGAAATATGTGGCCGGTCACTATTTGCATCTTGCTTTATTTCGAACACAAAAACAAGATGAAAACAGTTGCCACCCACACATTTCACGAAAATTATATAAGTGTAGAAACCTCTTTACAATAAATATTTTAATAATAATCATAATCATTTGGTTAGTCTAAGCTATCTTGCTTATCGACGGGGAAGAAGCAAGATCTCCTTATCCGATCTTACAAATTTTAATTATTGTAGTTTGAATTCTATTGAGAGAACCCATAGCTCATATCTTACATTAAGCCGAAATTACAAAATAGAAGATCTTGCTTCTTCGCCGTCGCTATGTTAGTATGCTCGTACTCGGGATCTGCCGATTCCCCAATCATCTAGGACCGAACGAGCGATTTCCTTGGAGATTCTTTGCAATTACCTCCATTGCATTGTAGGTTAAGCTTGCCTGAGATAAACTTATTCGATTATTGCGAATCTTTTTACGGCTTTTTCGAATCTAGCCCGTTCATATAGCCTCTCTTTTTTTCAGTTTTGGATGCCACCTATAAAAAAACGTTATTATATTACGGCACTTACCCAAAACATAACTAATGATTGTCATTGATTTCTTTTAAGTAGGTTTCACGTAAGTGTCTCTAATAAAATTTAAAACGACGGTTTTATTTCATGAATATATATCGCAGAAATCAAAGACAATATTGGATCTTATCAATTCACGAAAATTATATAAATCATTAAACATCCGCTGTAAGCGGTTAAGCTATCCAGCGTTTATACCAATTAGCAAAAACCTACACTCAATTCCTTAGTACAAAATAGCTAGAAAGTACTGAAGCGACGTATACCTAGTGGTTAACCACACATTAATTTTGATCTTTTATATACGAAATGTTCCAAGACGTTTATTTTCAGTAGAATAATGTTACCTTTTCGTGGCCTTTAGGTCTTGTTACCTTGGGCTCTGTCTACCCCGTAAGGGATGATAACGTGATTTATGTATGTATGTATAATCTTACTTGATCAGTAGATTTATCAGATCACCTAGAACTTTGCCAGCATAGGCAAAGTTGACGGTTGCTTCGCTAGAATTTGGCCCAGCGGCCGTATGAAATAAAATTTCAAATAAAATTGTATCTATATTGAATATTCTAAATTAATTAATTATAGTTATGTTACACTAAAAACATTTTTTTACCTTATAAAAATGTTTACTTAAATACCCTACCCCAAACATGAACGACAAAATGTTGTTACTTCAAGTTTAGGCCAAGAAATCTATAAGATGAACTAATTAAATCGATTCAATGTTCATCTACTTGAATAGAAACCAAAAGTTGAACCAGTAACATTTCTTCGTTCAAGTTTTGGGCATTAAATAATAGTTGAACAGTCGCGATTCCCATACAACAAAAATATCAAAAATCTTCCCCTTAGGAACAAAATATTTTGTTCAAGTTTTAGTTAAAAAATCTACGATAGGTATACAATTAATTTGAGCCATAAACGGTGCATCTATCATTTTCGTGCGATTTTATAAATGCATTTGAAAAAAGACCACTTTGCCCATTAGTTGAACACCTTTCAACTATTAGCTCATACCTCTGATTTTGGAACCATTACTTGAACAGCGATTATATCATTAAATAATATAAAAAACAAATTTATTTATTACGTAAATATTAAAGACATAGTCAAGAATACATACCAAGCATAAAAATGTTAGTCAATGCATTATTATTATTGTAGTAGGCACCTACTGCAGCATAATGCTGAGTCGAATACCTTTTCGGCATCATCAACTCAGTATGTTTTTGTATTAGTCTAAGAGTCTTTGTATTTTTTGATGTCGAATAAAGTTATGTCTATGTCTATTCAATTTTATATGCAATTAAATTAAAAGCTTAAAATGTGAAGGTCTTACCTTAAGAAGGATTTCATACAACTGGCACTTTTGTTGGGAACCCGAGACGCGGCGACCGCTCACATTCGCGTGGGTGACACAATTGTCATGGAATTATATTTTTCACAAGGCTAAGTGTTATAGCATTATAAAAAAAAAATCCCAAGCGTCTAAAATGGGCCCCGATTTAATTATTACAGTTTTTAGGCCAAACGTTCAACTTTTGGGTGTTGTTCATCTTTTGGGTACACTGCCCTAGTGGATGCACAATGGATTTGTAGTATGCCTTCGATCAACAATTACATACCTACTAGATTCAACGTGACAGCACTAGTTACTTACTTCTTTACTCCAAGCGTCATCGTGGATCAATCTCAATCCATACCGCTCGATAGATTGTTTTGTTTCTTCTTTTGTTACCATAGAAACATTTATTCGTTTCTGAGCCGGTAATTTTATTTGCACTTCTGTAAAATCCGCGGAAGCATCACCGACACAAAACAGACACTTTTGTACAAAATTGAAAATGTCGTTTAATTCTTTTGACTTATTTTGGCATTATTTTCGTTTAATGACGGCATTTACACACTTTTCGTTGGTATATGCCATTCGACACTTTCGATGAAGTTTTAACTCCACTTTCCCTTCAAAATGCACTGTTTTGCCATCCTCCCTTTTAACACCTGACATACATTACATACATACACAAATCACGTCTTTATCTCTTACGGGGTAGACAGAGCCTAAGGTAACAAGACCTACAGGCCAGCAGGCCATGTTTAGCAATACACTGAGGGCGCAGAGGTGGAAAGTGGAGTCAAAATAGTGATGGGTTGCTAGCCTCATCGCCTATAACATGATTCCTATGTCGCTTATTCCCTCGATAGGCTTTTAACACCTTGCATCTTTCAAACGCACAAGACCTCTCTCCTTGACTACATTTTAAAAAGTAAACGACAGTTATGCGGAGCATTATTTTGTTTACAACGCGCTGTACCTGAACTACAGCTGACTGCGGCTAACGCGGCCGATAAGCAAAGCCGTGCTGTGATTGGCCCAGCCGTTGCTCTGCCGGCGTACAAGGTTCCCGCGCAATTCAAATCTTACATTCGTTTCTTATAGAACTGATTAGTTAATAAAATTTGAAGCTATTGATGAATTCGTTAGAATTTCTGCTTATAGATTAATACAATGAAACCGAATCAAATAAGCCGACTTGAGAATTATGAGATTTTTTTTATGGAAAATAGAGCATTTTGAAAATTACGCTGTTGATAAAAAAATACGCTATTGACAAATCTGTTAGAATTCAAAACTGTCGTTACTTTTGACAGTTTTGAACACATTTCAGCAGCCACCATTCACTTGTAATTTTTTTTTAGAGATTTATAATTTTTTTTCGAGTTTCTAATTATGCTGACGTAAGCTCTTGACAAAACTGTTAGAATACTACAGGTGATGTTCTAATAGTTAAATGCAATAATCTAGTACAGAAAAATTACACTTGTATATTTTTTCTATGGATTTACACGCTTTACTAACAAAAACTTAAATATTAAATAACGCAATGTCAAAATCTGTTATATTTTTTTTTTACCAGTAGTACTCAGTAAATTCTAACTGTATACAAAAAATTGCGCACTTGTGAGTTTTGTGAGTTCAATTTAGTTCCCGTACTGGCCTATAACTTAGCAATCATTTGTCCTTATCTGTGAAAGGTAAATGTCAAAGTGACAGATAAGGACAAACGATTGCTAAGTTAGCAGAACCCTATAGAAAGCTTATGAATAAGGGGGTTAGTCTCTGCATATCGGAGCTAAAGCTCAAGTGAGGTATTCCCCACACACACTGAGCAGGGTCGGTCCGGATTGCAACCACCAAGCAGCAGTAGGTACCTGCACCATTGTGTTCCGACGTGAAGAGTAAGGCAGCAAGTGAAATTACTGGCCCACGAATTTACTGGCACACGAGTTATTCTATCTTAGCTCTCTAAGCTGGCAAGACATCTGTAATGCTCGAGTGTTGCATGGACACCCATGGGATGACTTACCATCAGATGATCCACTTACTGGTTTGCCCCCTATATCATAAAAAACTTACTGTACCTAATGTTACAATAAAAACAAAACCGACTTATCACCATCAAGAATTAGGGCACAGACAAAAACTTAAAACCCCTCGTTGTGGACATCCCTAAATTATGCCTCTCTGACTATAATTACCCAGCCCTAGCGAGGTTTTTTATCGGCCCGTATCGCCAGATCTAATACAACTAATGACAGGATTCGACGTGGACTGTAAAGCACCTATTAGTTTATGGTGCACCATAGAGCACGATTTATTGGGTAATGATTATATTTAGTATTGATATTGTTGGGGTCTTTTTGGGGGTAAATAAAGGTTTAGCATCATTAATCTATCTCAAACTTATTTTTATCATATAAAAAAAGTTACTGCTCCTATATTATTATTATCTTACACTTCGTACACCTTGCAGTTGTCTCAAATACCAAATCCGGCATGTTATAATTTCTGGTAACCACTAGATTATCCGACTATCTTGTAAAAGTAAATAATATTATTTACGAATATCATTCACTACGTGTCGTTATGTTTACACCAGTCCAGTTCTTATAAGGTAGGTAGTTATAACAACAATACGTTTTGTTTATCATACCTTACGGAAAAACACTGGCCGCTAATAACGCCGCACATAAAGGCAACATTAAAAAAAAGTTCATAGGCTGCACGCTTCAAAGAGTAAAGAGTTATTTTTTAAAACATGAAAAGAAATAAAAGGTCTTTTCATGAGCCGAGTCCGGTGAAATTGTGTATGGGCGGCGGGCTAGGTCGTTTATCGTGACAGCCTCGGGGCGCAGCTTACGTTCTGCCACTCGCACCGCCATTACGTGCTCAGTGTTGGTACCGCGTGAATGCGGTAAACTATTCACTCGGATTGGACAAGTTGTTTTTGATCTGGATTTAAGTTTTGTTACGTTCTAGTCTAGTTGTTGGGTGAAGTTGAGGTCTACATGACTAAGAAATACTAACTTAGATACCACAGATTCTAAATCGGGGGTTGCAATCAAACAAAAACAAAGCTAAAGAAGAAACGCTTACAATACCTAGCTAAAATTAGACAGTTAACTGAGGGCCACGGAAAGATTAATGTTAAGGTTAAAGATGATCACGGACTGCAATGATTTTCCGCCAGGTGACCCTTTTTGTTTTCCCCCTACAACCATAAAGAAAATAGATCAGAACCAAAATCGGTAGTAGGTACATATGTATATTGTTTTTAATACTATAAGTCGTCTTTTGCCTCATTATATTTAGCTATGTATTATATTTATGTTGATATTGTTGTTTTTGTTATCCATGCGTTTATTCTGTCTATTTGTTTCCGCCACCTACTTAAACGGTCTCCAACTTATTTCTATCATTGGTTGTCTGGAGGAGATCGCTATTAAGCGATAAGACCGCCTATTGTCTACTTTGTTCTTTGTTTCTGTATTGTTTTGTACTGATTTGTGGTGTTCAATAAAGAGTATTTGTTAAATTAAATTATCCAAACCAAAGATTAGTGATAGTCTAGAAGCAGCCTAGCAGTTTCTTTATAAGATAAAATACTCTTTAAAGAAGTGTTCCAGATTCAAATCGCAATTTTTTTACTGGTCCGTCTCAAAAAAGTTTGGACTTTGGAATGTGGAAGCGTCTTTATAGTGAGGTCTGTAATGAAAAGCCTTGGGTAAAACTGAAGTTATCTACTATTTAATACTTAACTGAAGGATAAAATTTAATGGGCGGCGCGGGCGCAAGCTGTAAATATAAACAGCCAACGGATAGGCGGAGTTTAATGAGTAATTATTTAAGAACTCGTGCTCCTAGCTATAACTGGTCTAGTATCTAGATAAGCACATAATGTAAGTAACCCCTCCGATGACGATGTAAACGCGTTTACCGCCATCTCTATGTAACGTTCTGGCAACATTGTGTTGATACATAACGTGCTTTGTCTGTGACAGGCCGATCTTAGGACTACTCCAAAATACGATTTTGGAAGTTCGTTTCGTATTGTTGTGCTCACACTTATAGTCATTAATTTAAGAGTGAGAGAGACGACATGACAAGAACTTGTAAATACATACAGGTGTTAGAACTTTCAAATTTTCAGCAGTTGGCTGGGATACCTTGATTGAACAGTAATGTAAAGGTTTCGCATTTAATAATGTACCTACCTATACGTAATTTTTAACGTATAAGTACTTTGAAGATCGTCCATGTGGAAAAAATCCTGAAAAACATTCACAGGGGTGTTCAGGCAGACTAACTCAACCACTTGTTGAAGGAATCTGGATAAACTTTAAGGCACAATGTAAAAGATAATCAATAAAAACATAAGAAAACGTCGTGGACCAAATGAGAAGTTAGTTTTTTTATCAGAATAAAGAGGCTGGTTGTCACATTGACTTGTGTATCGTGTATATAAAACTTTACTGTGGTAACGGAACAGCACTAGTGTCAGGCGATATACCTAATTCGAAATTCGTTACGCGCCATTCCTCTCACAGGTTAGTATTTATTATTAACTAGCTTCTGCCCGCGACTTTGTCTGCGTAGAATTATACATAAAAACCTTTCTCTTGAATCACTCTATCTATTAAAAAAAACCGCATCAAAATTCGTTGTGTAGTTTTGAAGATATAAGCATACATAGAGACATAGGAACATAGGGACATAGGGAAATAGAGACAGAGAAAGCGACTTTGTTTTATACTATGTAGTGATAATGAAGTGGGAGCGGTACGAGACAGATTTCTAATTTGGGATTCAGAGTAGCCCTAGGAATGTCCCTGGCTCTTACCATCCACGCCACCGTCTGTGTCGACACAACGTTCCTAGAACGAATCCGCACACCTGCAGATCATCCGAACGATTCAATTTGCCAGAACAAAAGACAAGCGAGTGCGAGCGTGATATCCGCGGGCAACGCAACCGTACAGGCTGAATGATTGACGAACAAAAAAGTTGCCTAACGGCCAGTATGCAAAAAACCTGTGAAATATTTTTTTGTGACGTCACAGGGTAAAAAATTGGAGTTGCTTTCGCAAAGTTCTCTCGGGAGTGGTGTTAGAACTTTTTTAATGCATGGTTGGCAAATTTTAAATATATAAACCTACGCTTTAAAGATTGACCAGAGAACATAACAACTAGCGACAAGATATAGTCGATCAACTTAAGCAATTGATATACAATAATATAAAATATAAATAAAATAAATGAAATAAATATCTTGGGACAAATTACACCAATTGACCCAGCCCCAAACTAAGCAAAGCTTGTACTATGGGTACCAGGCAACGGATAAACATACTTATATAATGTAGATAAATACATACAACATCCATGACTCGGGCACAAACATTCGTATTCATCATACAACTGTCTGCCCCTACCGGGATTCGAATCCAGGACCTCTAGCTTCATAGTCAGGGACTCTAACCACTAGGCTATAGGGTCGCCAAAATGATTAATTAATGATTAGTCACGACAGGTACAGTCGATAACAAAGATATATGTATACATTTTAGCGCCTTACGCGTAAGACACAAGTTATTGTACAGTTAAAACACGAGTGTTAAAAAGCATTAGGTATTATTCTGAGCCACTTGTGCCGCTGCCTGTACCGAGTCATTTAATAGACGCCGACAACAATATATAAGAAAACGGCTATTATATACCACATAGTGCGATATAAGTAGCTACATACAAGACAATTTGCACTGAGCTCCACATCATACACCTGCCATTCAAATTACGCCTACAATGTGGAGAATTACAAACTTAACAAACACATCGCGAAACAACTTTTAATGCCATTTTAAACCTAATTTCTTAGCCTTAAAGATCGGGAAGAGTTCGCTTCTGGCGTAAGGAAGTTTGCAAGAAACCATAGAGTAGAAAATTGATGTAGAGTTGAAAAAAACAATTGGTTAGATTGATCTTGACGTTTTGACATGTAGTTCAGTGTGGTTCTGTGTAAAAGAGGAATAAAATCCGTAAATTAATGCCTTACGCAACTTCAAGTCAGTATGACATTTACTAGGAAAAGTTTATAACAAAATTTAAGTAACCTACATATATTGAATCAAGCGATATTTTACAAATACCTATTCATTATTGAACAAAAAAAAAACTATTTACTTTATGGTTCGGATATATTTTGGACCAGTGCGTGTGTTGTTTGAGTACTCTGCGCTCGCGCATCGCCCGCGGTCGCCGCGACGCTGCGCACTACCGCTATCATAGGAGCGCCATCTAGTCACCGCCACAAGTACTAAAAAGCAAAAGATCACTGCCTACAAGAAGTTTTAAACTATCGTATACTCACTTTAACATAAATTTTAAATAATTATCCATTTTAAGCTTAAAAAACGGCTAAAAGCATTAAGTAATCAAGACTTTGTATTTACGATATATTTCTGACAAATATTTTTTTTCTCTATACAAAATTAAATAATAAAATGTCCCGTTACTCGAGTTTTTCATTTTTTTCCTTTAATTACGTACCGACTTGTTTACTTATTTATTTTAAAGAGATAAATATTTCATAACATCTTGGGTTAATAAAATTGATCTATTCGCAAACTAAGGAAAGCTTGTAATATGGGTACTAGATACATACTTAAATACATATTAAACATCCGAGACTTTTGTTCACGATCGTGAACAAAAATCTGCCCCGGGAGCGAAACCGGGACCTAAAGAGGTAACTTATTATACAGTTAACTACAAATATACACTGCTATCCATTTAAAGCTTGCTCAGCCAACGAAATCGCAAAGAGCTCACATTTTCATGATTTTCAAGCTATTGTTTCTGTGTATTATTCTTATGTTGGCTATAAAACTATAATAAAACACTACAAAATAATCACAACAACCACAGCCAATCTCACACAACCCTTTAAACCCGTGGTCCCCTTACAATGGGTGTCAATTTGTGTGTCATCAGGACTACAGCCTAAACCTGTATCACAAACGCGTAAGTGATAGATGAGACCGGGGGAGACAATGACAGGCGTATGTGACAAACACACTTTCTTGTTGATCATTTTGCGATACAAAATAAATATTAGTGGTAACATACTATCACTATTTTGATTTCCCTTTCCAGCTATACGCCCTTAATCATGCTAAACGTGGCATTAAGGTTTTGTTACCTTAGGCTCTGTCTACCCCGTAAGGGATAAAGACGTGATATATGTATGTATGTAAAAAAACATAAGTAAAACCGGCCAAGTGCGAGTCGTACTCGCGCACTGAGGATTCCGTACAAATAGCAGAGCACTGCCTGCTGAGCAAATGTAGGCAGTGTGAGGACGTTTTGTATTGGTTAGGGGAGACCGAGGCAAGTTGAGACAGAGGTGAGTTGATACAAAGCCTTTTTCTCTGCACCTATGACAGTTAGCGAGGTCACAACTTCACACAAACTGCGGAGTGTAGAAAGAGCAACGAATTAGCGAAGTTACCAGCCCGATAAACTGTCACAGTTCAGAGAAATCGGCTTTGAATCAACTCACCTCTGTCTCAACTCGCCTCGGTCTCCCCTACTTACATACATACAGACAGACATAAAATGTTCTGCTTTTTATATGTTGTTACAGCGGCAACAGAAATACATCATCAGATCTTAAAATTACTGTCTAGCTGTCACGGTTCATGAGATACAGCCTGGTGACAGACAGACAGTTGGAGTCTTAGTAATAGGGTCCCGTTTATACCCATTGGTTACGAAACCCTAAAACGCCGTACAATTGAGCTCTTAGAACGACATTCGGGTTTCGGGTACCATCGGCCGATTCAAAAATCAAACCCATGAAAGTGAGTGCGACGGCAAGACTTACCTAGTAGTTTGACCTTTGCCTTCTCAAGTAAGTACTAAATCGCGACGTACGTACAAAGTCGCTACTATCATTTTACTAGCTATCCTGCCGCAGAACTACAGTTCACTAGAGCTACCTATAGTTACGGTACAATGTTGTCTTCCGAGGGTGAAACAAGCGGGGAAGTTACTGGCACAAGAGAAATTCCATCTTCGTCGTCTAGGTTGGCAACGCAACTATAATCTCTTACAATACGACCCGTTTCGTGTGTACTGCGTCTGTGCTCAAATCCATAGAGAATTCATTTGTTTTTAAATAAAAGGTCACTGGCTCCAAAATGATGCCGCGCACAAATGCAATAAACAATTTGATTAATCGTAAATCGAGTTAACGAAACACACCGAACTGATACCGCACGCATCAAAGGCTTCAACAATCGCAATTAAAACTTTTCCCATTTTAATTATCATCTCATTTTAACGGATATTTGTTTAATGTATTCACCCCGAACTACGCAAACAGCGCTTTAAACGCGACGCGATAAAGAACTCATTTACACGCCGTATTAACCACAAAATGGGCCGATAAAAAACCTTTTCGGAAACTTTTCATTTGCATTTAATTATGGCTGAAGGCGCTCGAGTATCGACCTTATTTTGATAAGCTTAGATATGTATTGTTATTTTGCGAGCAGTTAAGGTAAAGTGGTCTACAAACAAGCAATTTGAACAAATGTCGCCCTATGGTCAATTGGAATTGAGCTGTCACTTTTTGGAGGGAAACAAAGTGTAATCAAAACTAGTTATTTTCCTGTACTGTACTTATGTGGTTCGTAACTGAAGGGCGAAGTTCTGGCGAACTAAATCACGCGTAATAGTTAGTAGATTCTGTTTAAGATCATAAACCATAATAAATAATAAATAATTTACTGTGCTTTTAGTTCGTGTTTCACTGTTCTCACTGATCATTTGGAACGACTTGAGTCATTTTCACAATACTTTAGAATTTAAAGTTAAGAGAGTGACGAAATATACTTTTTACTTATGCGTTGTTTATTCGAGGATGATTACTTTTTAATGGAATGTGTTAAGGCACGAGCTGAGAGGGATGAGCTGTGCAGAGTTTGGGGTTTTACTCTTACTTACTTTTACTTAAGTAATTGGTTGGTGTTTTTTTTAGATTAGGCTTTTGGAGCTGATATGTTCGTTTTCAAATGATCGAAGCTCTTAAAATAAAGGTTGAAAAAAAAAGAATTTGATAAGACCATTATGTAAGTATTTGATATATATATTACAGAAAAAGTTAAGTACTCGTATCTATGTACACTTCTATGACTACATTGCAACGCCAAGAGGCGTTATACTCTGTATATCAAAATAATCTGGAATACTTCAGCATGCGTAGGTACCTATACATACACATCGTTCAAAGGTTAACTGGAAGAGATCCCTTTTAAGGATAAGTTCGCCTTTGTGCATGTGTGTTGTCCTGTATTCATCTTTTTCTTGTGTTTTATACACAAATCACGTTCATCCCTTACGGGGTAGACAGAGCCTAAGGTAACAAGACCTACATACAGGTCACGTTTAGCTAGATTGTGAGCGTATAGGTGTAAAAAGGAATCGAAATATTGCTGGGTTGCTAGCCGCATCGCTTATAGCATGATTCCTATGATTTTCGCCCATTCCGATGGGCTTTTACCATTTGCGCGGGAAGAGAAGGAACTGGTACATTCTGTTTTTTCTTTGCTTATTTATCTGTTAGTTATCTGTTAGTTTATCTGCTTAGTTATCTGTAACTTAACAGAGAGTGGTGAAACGGCCCTTAAAGTTTATCAGGGTAAAAACATTGTATTGAATAGTTAAATACTTGAAGTAGTGGAGCGCACGGAGGGTTGACACTCATTTCGCGCCCAATTACTGTCCGATTAAGCTTTGCATTCGAGGGGCCCTGGCTGGTGCTTTGTCGACCTCCCTAGTGCTTTTGACGGTTACTGAGCCTCTAGTGTTAGTTTCCGCATATAAAAATGTCTCGAACGCGTTTTTTTTTGTACCCATAATTTAAATATTTTACTGAAATACTGAGGATTCGGACTCGCACTTAGCCGGTTTTTCGTAGAAAAGATTTTGTTTTGACCACGATCACGCCTGATAAGCGAAGACGTAGCTTGTAGAGCACGCGTGTAAAATGCGCCTTTTCTCCCTAGATCACAAAATCCCCCGTTGGTCACAAGTCTACCGTAATTATTATATCATCAACGTAATCTACCATCTATACTCGGTAACATCGTTTAGTTCCGCTGCGTTACTACAAAGGGCCAACCGATACACATCTACAGTAACAACGTTTAGCTAAGTGGTTAATTTAGATATTATCGTGTCATGTGATAAATATTAGATATGGGGGACAAGGTTGTTTAATAGTAGTTTATGCAACTGATACATAATGCGAGGCATAAACAATGGGTGTGAAAAAGGGACTTGTTTCTAAGATTTAACTAAGTATATTATTTTTAAATGGATTTTTCAACAGTGACGTTCTTAATTACTTTGTAAAACGTTCAATTTATTGTTATTTTGTTTGTTTGTTTTGTCCAAATAACATCCATTATCATACTCACCAATCCTACCTCCTAGCTGCAGTTCTAGCGTTGCTGTGTTCCGGCGTGGAGAGTAAAACAGCCGGTCGCATTACTACCAAAACTGGCACATGAGGTATTCCATCTTTGTAATAAGGCTGGCAATGCTTACAATCCCTTGGTGTTGCATATGTCCATGGGTGGTAGTGATCATCTAGCTCATTTTGTGACCGTCTTTCTCATTGGCCATCCCATTTTGTTATAAAAAGCTACGCTTTCTGGTAGAAGTCCCAAATTTTACGTTGCATTTAAGTCTTTCCACGTTCTAGGGGTGAAGGCTTCAAAGCTAATGGCTTGCGAAAACTTAAATAGAGTTCCGGGGGGAGACACAATCAATTTGTTGGCAGTTAAGGTTAGTTGCACCTGTTAGTCCCTCATCTAGCGGCGCAGCGGGCGTGCACAATCGCCTTAGCCGCGTGCAAGTGTACCGGAGGATACTGTAATGTGCATTATAACAATGCTAGCTTCCCACCCGAAGGTCTTTTTAAATACTAGCACTGTAAGCAAGCAAAATCAATATTCTTACTAATGTTATAAATACAATACATAGTATACATACACACAATTACCTACAATACAACATACACACAATTTTACAAATATGAACAGACATGAAAATAGATCATCAGTGTATAATTTTAGTTAAATAATGATTATGATTAGCGATAAGACCGCCTATTGTCTACTTTTGTTCTTTGTTTTCTGTATTGTTTTGTACTGATTTGTGGTGTTCAATAAAGAGTATTTGTATTGTATTGTATTGTATTATCTGTCGTTTGGTTTCATAGTTGAAACAATAAACACAAACATATTAGGAACATCCCAGCTCACCCTGTGGTGGGGTCAGAAGGGATAGGAACAAATAAAAAAACATACGTCAACAAATTACCCGAAAAAAGGACATAAAATACGTCTAAAAATATACATACATACATAAATCACGTCTCAATCCCTTACGGGATAGACAGCGCCTAAGTTAACAAGACCTAAAGGCCACGTTTAGCAAAATTGTGGGCGTAAAGGTAGAAAGGGGAATCAAAATAGTAATGGGTTGCATCGCTTATAATATGATTCCTAAAATATTATGTAGGGATATAAATAAGAGCCAGAAATTTGAATTGCAAGTGAAAACACAAAATATTAGTTCTATATCCCAATCCCTTCTCAGCCCGTTTTACGTCGGTATTAGCCAAGTCTATCCTATAGTTATTGGCAACAAACTGAGTCTAGTGTAAGTCGCGTTCATGTAAACGTCTCAATTACCTACTATGGAAAAATTGGCAGCGCCACTTGCGGATCGAAACGGCAACAAACTGTTCTCATAGTACAATTTGACATTTTAACGCAAACGCGTTCGTGACGTATTTTGTGACCGAATACTTACACAAATCACACTGAACCGGCGTCGCTCTGTTCGCGCTGCCCGCTCGCCTGGCCAATAAATACTTAGATTTGGCCACCATCAAAAACAAGCCACTATAAAGATAAAGACGGCAGCGACAAAACCCTCTAAATCTCCGGCTGGATCTCCGAATAAAACGAGTCCCGCCGCGGGCGCGGATATTTTCAAAATAATAATTAAACGGATACATTTATTATGCGCCGCATATGTAATGCGACCACAGGGTGGTCAGTTTTTACAAGCTTTCATTTTTACATACATACATATATCACGTCTTTATCACTTACGGGGTAGACAGAGCCTAAGGTAACAAAACCTTAAGGTCACGTTTTGCATGATTATGGGCGTGTAGGTGGAAAGGGGAATCAAAATAGTGATGGGTTGCTAGCCACATCGCCTATTAGACGATTCCTAAGATTTTCGCCCATTCCCTCGACGGGCTTTTACCATCTACGCGGGAAGAGAAGCAACTGGTACATTCTATGTTTTTTCTTTACTCCCAGACCAGCATGGAAGTTTCATTTTTATTTAATCAAATCTTGTCAAATCTTGCATG
Organism: Pandemis corylana; assembly: GCA_949127965.1. Lineage (NCBI taxonomy): Eukaryota > Metazoa > Arthropoda > Insecta > Lepidoptera > Tortricidae > Pandemis > Pandemis corylana. Next base: position 7,187,378 of record OX421871.1, read on the forward strand.
CCAAAACTGACCCACTTCTAGTAACTACATTATCAATGAATCAAGAATTTTGTCCCGTAACCGGGTTAACCCGTATAAGAAATTATACATCTAAACAATACCTACTGAAAACCAAAACATACATACATAAATCACGTCTTTATCCCTCACATGGTAGACAGAGCCCAAGGCAACAAGACCTAAAGGCCACTGCACATGATTGTGGGCGTATGTGGAAAGAGAAGGAGAAACCAGGGGGGAACCAGAACACAGAAAATCCAAAAAGTAAAGTTATGGCCGGGAATTGAACCCGAATTCTCATCAAAACGTGATGCGTGCTTTACCCCTACACCACCCCATTCTAGCAGGAGGGATAGGCAAGGTAGGTGGTCGGATTACCTTGAAATTTCATACACCCATGTAGCATGGACGAGTAATGTGCCTACGGTCAACAAAAAGTACAGACAGCAAAAAACGCTTGTACCAACTTAAAATGATAATATTTTCATGATTGTATTTTCTCGTTCCTTTCACCCTGTACACCAATTTCCTCATCAGCCGAGCGGCAGCTGCGCGCGCCGCAGGCCGGCCACTATGCCATGCGCTCGCGCACAAAAACAACGCACACACGCTACCACGAATACCTCTTCCCAGCGACACAACGAACTAATACCCTTTTCACTGCGCTTGCAAAACCATTCGCCTTAAAACAATAGTGAAGAGCCCAAGCAATGTATTGCAAGGGGGTACGTTCGGTCGTTTTCGGTGGAGGTTGGTGATACCACCATGTGTATATGGGGGCATGTGCAGTATTGGAGTCGTGTTTTATATGCAAGCTTGATTGAGTCAGGTTTCAGCCGCGGGTGAAAAGAGCAGCGTTATGATTTTGATTATAAAGTACTAGCTGTTGCCCGCAACTTTGTCTGCATAAAATTCGTTTATCGCTATCCCGCAGGAATTTCGCAATTTTCTGAGATAAAAAGTAGCCTATGTGTTATTCCAGACTATAATCTATGTGTGTTCCAAATTTCATCCAGATCTGTCCAGCCGTTCTTGCTTGAAAGGGTAACAAACATCCATACATCCATACTCACAAACTTCGCATTTATAATATTAATATTAATATGATTATTTTGATTATCGTTTTCTTCCATGCTGGTCTGGGAGCAAAGAAAAAACATAGAATGTACCTACCAGTTGCTTCTCTTCCCGCGCAGATGGTATAAGCCCATCGAGGGATGGGGGGAAAATCTAAGGGATCATGTTATATAGGCGATGTGGCTAGCAACCCATCACTGTTTTGATTCCCCTTTCCATCCATACGCCCACAATCATGCTAAGCGTGGTCTTTTGGTCTTGTCACCTTAGGCTCTGTCTACCCCGTAAGGGATAAAGACGCGATTTATGTATGTATGTATGTATGTAAAAATATATCTCACACTATCTTAACTCTCATATTTAGGGTCTGTCTCACCACTCTCTGTAAAGTTAATGATATCTTAACTGTCAGTTATATATGATTTTCTTTCTATTTCTTACTATGAATCAGAGAGATGACATCATAAATAACAGACATCTAAGAATACCTATCAGGGTCTAAATAGAGAGTTTGAGTTATAATGTTGCTGTTTAATAGACGACCGGATAGCCTAGTGGTTAGTGACCCTGACTATGAAGCTGGAGGTCCTGGGTTCGAATCCCGGCAGGGGCAGACAGTTGTATGATGAATACGAATGTTTGTGCTCGAGTCATGGATGTTGTATGTATTTATCTACATTATGTAAGTATGTTTATCCGTTACCTGGTGCCCATAGTACAAGCTTTGCTTAGTTTGGGGCTGGGTCAATTGGTGTAATTTGTCCCAAGATATTTATTATTATTTATTTATTATTTTTGTCACTAAAACATTGAAAATAGAGGAATATATCATAGAAGCCATTTAGAATAGGAACCAAGTTACTCTTGTTAGATAAGATCGGCTCTGAAATAATTAGGAAGATGCTGTGTGGGCGCTCTACTCGGAAGAATAAGACGCGCTCTACAAAAAATAAGCTTTCTTCTTGCGTACACACACACACACACACAAATCACGTCTTTATCCCTTACGGGGTAGACAGAGCCTTAGGTAACAAGACCTTACAGGCCACGTTTAGCAAGACTGTGTGCGTAGGTGGAAAAGGGAATCAAAATAGTGATGGTTGCTAGCCTCATCCCCATTCCCTGTGCTTATAACATACGAATAACATTTTATTGAATCAGGTGTTACTTTGCGGAGGTCCATTTCAATGAACAAAAAATATTTACCTTGCTACTCCGCTACTCACGTGCAAGATAACCAAGCCTTTGCGAAATATATATGTTTTGTGTGTGAGTAGCGGAGTAGCAAGGTAAATATTTTTTACTAGCTGTTGCCCGCAACTCCGTCTGCATAGAATTCGCTTATTGCTATCCCGGAGGAATTACGCAATTTTCCGGGATGAAAAGTGGCCTATGTGTTATTCCAGACTATAATCTATATATGTTCCAAATTTCATCCAGATCCGTCCAGCCGTTCTGGCGTGAAAGAGTAACAAACATCCAAACATACACACAAACTTTCACATTTATAATATTAGTAGGATAGTAGGATTCATACAAATAACATTTCTCACGCATTGCCAACCTTTACTTTACGGCAGCGTACCCTAAATCTATAATAGAAACGCGACACACAGGACAACTCCAAGCGCTGGTATCGTGCAATTAAATTCAGTTTCGCCTTTGAATGTGCAATACAACGGAACACAGATGAATTGTTATTTAAGCCTCTATTGATCCAATCTCGCGGGCTCCGTACCTACAAACGTACCTATTGCAAACCTATAAACAGACAGACAGGGCCTTTAAAAATTGACGCGTCACAGTCGCTAATCCCATCTCTTTCTAACACCGTCTTAACTTTAAAAATAAATAACGAGATTGGATACCTAGTGAAAGCGAGGGTAATATATGCCGGGGAATATAGGTACTGACACTTGGTTCAAGACGTCATCTTACCCTTTTAAACTAGGCTGGGTGGTCGATCGAGTCGATCGAGGCAATGTGTTCACTTGTTTTACCACTTAGACTAGTGGTGCCTAACTTTTTCAGTTCCGTTACCCTTCTGACCTAGCTAGGGTCACGGATTTAACTCACAAGTGACCTTATTCGTTGTTAAGGCAAGGAAATCATCCAGCCATCAACTCGTGGCCTCCGCGATAAACCGAGTTTACCCCCGAGGGGTAATTACCCCCAGGTTAGGAACCCAGGACTAAGACGATGTGAGTAATGTGCATCTTCTTCTTTATTGGATTGGTACTCTTGGCAGAGCAGTTGTGGTCACGTAGAAGTGGTATATTTTTATACATAGACACGAAATTGTTGCCCGTCAAAGTACCTATTTCACGTCAAAAGTGTCTCTGTTACGAAGAAAGTGATGGCGGTTTCGATTAATTTCAGTCTTTATTGTCTAAAAGGCTCTAAAATGTAAGATAGACATTAGTATTGCCATTTTCAAGTCGGTAGAAAGAAAATGTGTACCTAGTCTTATTCTTGGGGTCTCAAATTCGTAATTGGAAGTTCGTATCATACCGTCCCTCTAACTTTCTTATTAAAAACCATAATTGTGAACGGGACAGCTCAAAACGAATTTCTAAATACAGCTTGTTCAGTTTCTCGCCATGCCTAACTCTACCCCATTGAAGGGTAAGCACCCCTTTCGTTTTCATTGTGCGCCATTGTAGTGGTGTTGCCAGCCCGCGCAGGCGGCTCGACGGTAACGAGTGAAGTTGTAATCATGGAAGGATGGCAACACAACTTGCATCCATCACGGACTTTAATCAGACGGTACTTTGCAGAGGTCTATGTCCGTGAATATCCATGATAATACACTGATGAGCAAATATAATGGGTCACTTTTCATACAAAGTTCCATGAAAGTGACTCGTTATTTTTGCTCGTGGGTAGATATACATATATATTGTATAGTCCGTTCCAATATATTTTAACGCATTTGTAAACAAACCCCTAAGGTCATATAAATAAATATTAGGGAACAATTCACACAAATTGACCTAGTCCCGAAATAAGCGCTAGTAAGGCTTGTGTTATGAGTACTATACAACGATATATATACATACTTATATAGAGAAAGACATACTTAAGTTGATAGAAACATCTATGACTCTGGAACAAGATATTCGTGCTCATCACACAAATATATGCCCTTACCAGGATTCGAACCCGCGACTCTTGCTAACTTAGGCAGGGAAATCAACTTGTATGCCATCTACATTCCTTCGCTCCTAAATAGGAGGGGAGGAATGGAGGAGAGCCCCATACACCCCGCCGCGTCGTCCCAACGGCGCGGTGGATAGTGCGTAAAGCATTTTTCTCAAAAATGACCGTTAAAGTCGTCATTGTTAACTACATATCAGAACAGGAAGTTAGTTGTTGCCGGTCAGTCCAAAATTTTTAAAAAAAATACTGTAGCGCTAAACTCTCCAGTAATGTTGCATACAAATTCCATTACTGTCTAGTTATTAACTTTTTAAAAATGCAAATCACCGTTAAAAAATAAAAGCACAAGACTTAAAACACCAAATTAAAAAAAAAGCTAGTACGACAACGTGTTTATCTGTGTCTGAAATAGCTTTAGGTGTTCTGGGTAGAAAAATACTATCTTCAAATGCCATTGATAGAAAAAGGCGGCAGAGCAAATCAATTTTCACCATTTTGTTTTCATCTATTTTTGTTGTTGTTTTATTTTCGATTTCTGAGAAAAACACTATACTTGCCTCGGCCAGAATAGGATTGCTGGCTTCGTATTATTAAACGGACTCGCAAGCTTGTCCGTTCAAACCAATACTCAGCCAGCAATTGCCTGCTTCCTGGCCTAGACAGTAATGTACTATTCACTCCGTAAAAAAGGTTAACTAACTACCAACTAGCCCAAACGCGTTAAATATAAACCATAGTGTAATTGTTAAAAACTTGATACAAGTATGATCCTTCATCATTCCGGTGGATGTGATGCTAATAGTACAATGACTGGTTGTGTAGGAATTTAGATGAAATTGGATTGCCGTGTACGACGTTGGTTTGCATGTGTAAGTTGTGCTCATTAAACTTTGATAATGATCCCGTAGAAGGATCGAAACGCGCCAGTGTTTGTGTGGTGCAAGGGACAATTAAGTTTGTGCGATTTATATGTGTTTTATGTGGCAGTAGTAAAACATATATATTTCACACAGGCTTGGTTATATTGCACGTGAGTAGCGGAGTAGCAAGGTAAATATTTTTTGTTCATTGAAATGGACCTCCGCAAAGTAACGCCGGATTCAATAAAATATTTATATAGGTTAGATTATTTACTACCAACATATTATTTCATACTTTCAAATGTGTTTCTTTTTTTCTTTTTTTTTTAAACACTTTTTCAATATTGGACCACAGGCTCTTAAAAATAGACTTCGCCACCGGAAGCGGCAGTGCAAACTAAATAGTGCCGGCACCTGCCGGAAGTAGGCTTATTGGCGGAAATGGACCGGCCGACCGGAAATAACAATTTACGCCGGAGCGTTCCCGGAAACCGGGTTTATCCAGTTCCTTAGTTTGTTTTGTCCCGGGAAATCGAGTTTCTTTAAGGCGATAAGGTTGTTAGAAAGTGTTGAACTACGAAGTTTCTGAAACGAGCCTCTAAACTAATCCATATTAATGAAATAAATACGAAAATGTCCGTCCGTTTGAGAGCTGCAGTGCCACAGACAGACAGAAACACATACACAAATCACGTCTTTATCCCTTACGGGGTAGACAGAGGCCAAGGTAACATGACTTTAAGTTCACGTTTAGCATGATTAAGGGCGTATAGCTGGAAAGGGAAATCAAAATAGTGATGGGTTGCTAGCCGCATAGCCTGAAACATGATTCCTAAAACGTTCACCCATTCCCTATGGGCTTTCACCATCTGCGCGGGAAGAGAAGCAACTGGTAAATTCTATGTTTTTCCTTTACTCCCAGACCAGCATGGAAGAAAAGCATGAAAGATTTTATATGTGTATTTGTAATGCCACCTTTATTACAACCTGTTATTTACCTTTGCCTGTTTAGGTGTTTTATACGGATGCTTTCTTTAGTTAATGTAAACTACAATTAGGTTTTTGCATTATATACTAATTAAATTATGATATGAAATTCGCTAAAATGGCTAATTGATAAATTAGGTGAAAGTATTGTTCAATATTACATTTAATTTGTCCCTTTCGGTGTTGAGGCCCTTGGTCCGTGGGGTCCTAGCGCTATTAGCCTCTTCAAAGATATTTCGAAGAGGCTAATAGACGCTACGGGTGACCGCAGAGCTGGCAGCTGCCTTGGACAGCGTATTAGTATCGCTGTCCAAAGGGAGAATGCTGCCAGCGCCTGTGGTAACTATGTCATGGGGGCCCCTCCTTTTTTAATTATTTTATTTTAAAATTAGTTTCCTTCTTCGACAGAAGGAATTCTATCCCGAATGGAGCAATTCCAAATGTGCTCAAAGTTTTCATGGGCCGCGTACCTACAATACCCGAAGACACTGCCCACTTCTTCCCAGACACCCAAAACTTAACGACGTCACGACTCCGAGATACCCAACATACGTCATTAGGCCGCATTCACACGTTTAAACCAAACAACCTAATGGATCACGACCTAATTATTCGCCTTAGGCCCGTGCACGCCAGCCTTAGGCGAGCGCCAAAAATTCCCGGACAAATTGTACAAAGAAATAAGGAAATGCAGTTGTTCCTCCAATTATTGTTACGATGAGAGTCTACAGACAGAGTTATAGGAATTAACTCACTAATTCAATACATTATCGCATTTGCATTGCTTCACTACATAGTATAAAACTAGGTCGCTTTCTCTATCCCTATGTATGTCCCGATGTCCCTATGTATGCTTATATCTTTAAAAGTACACAACGGATTTTGATGCGGTTTATTTCAATAGATAGAGTGATTCATGAGGAAGGTTTTTATGTATAATTCTACGCAGGCGAAGTCGCGGGCAGAAGCTAGTTTAGATATAATCGATCAAGAAATTTCTTGCCTTCTATGCTAGTCTCGGAGCAAAGAAAAAAGATAGTACCTACTTATCAGCTGCTTTTCAAAAGCCCATCGAGAGAACGGGCGAAAATGTCAAGAATCATGTTACATGCGATGCGGCTAGCAACCCAAGACTATTTTGATTCCAGCTATAGGTACGCCCACAATCATGCTAAACGTGGCCTAGCTCTTGTTACCTTTGGCTCTATCTACCCTGAAAGGGATAATGACGTTTATAATTTATGTATACACAGCAAGTGTGGACAAATATGCAGACGGTAGATAAGGCTACAAAGTCTACCACCTGTAATACCCCGTATGCGTCCACGCATGCCGCGGGGGGCTCCTGTGCTCTAGCCGTGACCGCCGCGAGCTGCTGTAAAGGCGGTGCCTCACTGCACGGCCAATGACGTCCAACGATGACCAATACTGAACAGTAAAAGCAATATTGGACAATATAATAAAAACATTAAGCAACGGGAATGGCGATCAAAAGTTTGCGGACCGATTTTTGAAATCACTCGATCATTAAGTACAATTTTTTAATATTGGCAAGAATAATAAATTTTAAATTATTTTCTTCATCTTGTATTTCAAATAAGTGTAAGTTTTCATTACATTCGAATGGTAACTTTTGAATGATTTGCCCTCAAAAATTTGGCGCCTGAGCTAACTATTCTGCTGACAAAACTTCAGTCATAGATTTAAAAAATGCAAGCAGAAACTTAGGTCCTCTACTCCTCTCCTAACCACGTTAGGCGAGAGTGACGCTAAAACGCTAAATGCGCTAAAAATGAACGTGAAAAAAATACGTCACGCAAAATAATACAACATCGACTAAATTGCCTAACGAAACTTAATTAAAAATTGTTGAACGATCGAACTTGCTCAACCACTACGTACCAGAAATATCCTGGATAAACGATCTTCCATAATCCGTCAGTCTGGCAGAGCCTTTACACTACATTTGGTAGAAGTCGGCAGCGATCTCCAATCATACCAACATAACGAGTGTTGACGCTAATTTTCGTTGTTATGGCAACCGTGGGATGCCTTTAATTTAAAGTGCGTGAGATTCGGAATCGTGTTTGAAATTCTTTCTGTAGTGAATTTACGCATTCCAGTGTTTTTTTTAAATCTAGAAGTTGCATTTTTCTGAAGCTGCCTGTGTAGCTAATTTCTAATGGTACCTAATACTAACTTCCTGCTAATGTTACGAAAGGCGAAGGCTTGTATGTATATTTATTACTTTTACACGCTAAAATTGTTCCGACAGGTTTGGTTAAAATATAATGACGTAGATAAATTATCTTAGCTAAGTAGATCCATGAAACTGCACGAAATTCCTCATGCATGCAGGTTAAATGTAGATTACAAAGTCAATTTTAAGAATTATCATGGTTTTTTATCTGTGGGGATTCAGTACAATCTCCCAAATACGATGGTTTACCTGGACGAAGCCACGGGTAAACGCTAGTCTACCTATGACTTGTCGAATACGTATCAACTTTTAACCAAGACTACTTCGTCGAGGGACAGTGCTAACATGGATACGTCTGGCCTGAATTAAATAATAATAAAATGTATTATCATTATTATATTAGCCTAATTAGTGTCCCATTGCTGGCCAAAAGCCTCCCCTTTTTCCGCCACTCGTCCCGGTCAAGGGCATGTGCTGCTGCCACTCTACTTGACATGCGTAATATAAAATTAAAAAGAAAAATTCAATTTCGTAATTTATGGGCTTCATAAAAATAAAGCCTAAGGAAAATCAACAAAATAATTACTTGCACTAAAAGTACCTAAATACATGTACGTGCCTAATCTACTTAATTAATTGGTTCATTGAGAGATATACTCATCCGCGCAGCTAAAATTTCCCAACACTCCCAACAATAAAATTATCGTTAAGTGTATCGCAACCAATTTACACGAAACTTTGTCAAATTATATACATAAACCTTACTCGTAAATCACTCTATTGGCAAAAACCACATTAAAATCCGTCCCGTGGTTTTTGAGTTTACTGCGACCAGACAGATGCGGCGCGGCGTAGGACATTGTTTTATAATATTTAGTGACGGCTTATCCACGTTATTCCTTCATCTAAAACGCGTAACGGCGAACTTTTCCAGAAATAATTACAACAGGGCCGGGACCTTTGTGCCTTCGTAATTATTCCAACCTGCTTACCGCTTTCTTATTCTTATTTAACTTTAAATTATTGTGTTTTACTTGCTTTTGAAACGAATTGTTTTTTAATTGGATGATAACAGATTATTATAATGTTAGATTTTTTTGGAAACTTGTGTTTGAGGCTAACGTAATTAATTTGTTTTGTAATACTTCTCGGATTTTGACGTTTTTACTTTGACTTTGTTTGTCCCATAATTAATTATGTTATTTTTTATTCCTTCCATTTGCTACCTACTTTACATTTTCTTTCGTTTATTTATGGGTATCTTGGGAACCAGAGACGTCTTTACCTATGGTGCAGGGTAGCGCTTACTAAGGTGCTTATCCACTAGAGGCAGCCTCGGGTAGAGCGGCTGCCTCTAACCGAGGCCGCGCAAATAGAGACGCTGCCTCAACGCTCAACGCCTTAGGCAGCGTCTCCACTTGCGCGGCCTCGGAGCGAGGCTGCCTCTAGTGGAAAAGCAGCTCTAGGGAGCGCTAAGGTAATGTTTGCACCCAGGCGCGGCATGGCCTATTCTGTTAGGAACGATCAGTATTTTGATACCCTTTTCCATCTATACGGCCACAATCATGCTAAACGTGGCCTTTAGGTCTTGTTACCTTAGGCTCTGTCTACTCTGTAAGGGATAAAGACTGTTGTTACACTTCATTTATTTTCCCTAATTACCTACTTATGTTAGTAGTGTCAAAATGAAACTGTCAATCTTGAAACTTACCATGATGTCTTAATGCGATTCAATTCCGACTCAGTTCAGGTTAGCTGTCATTTTTAGCATGGATCTGACAGCGAGCGAACCTAAACTGAGTCGGAATTGAATCGCATTAAAACCCCTGGTATAAGGACTAAAGTGAGATATTTTTTGCCTGTAAGACGGTTGCAAAAGATAAAGATAACGGTCTAAGATTATCTTACGGAAATATAGATAGGTGTGTGTAGTGTGTGGAAAATGAAGATTCAAAATTAGAATTTGTGCAAACTTCCAAGTGCCAACAAATACTCCGAAGCTCTGCTAAATCTATCACACATGTACCTAACTATAACTAGACATTCAAAAATCCTCTGAACGCGAAACGTCCTCGTATTCATGTAGATCCAGCTGTATGTGTTCGAAATTTGTTTGCGTTGCATGTGTGCGTGAGTTTCCCGCGTGTGTATACGGGTGTGAGTGTGTGCGCGCCCCGCCCCGAGCTAAGACGGCGCCCTCGGTGACGCCGCGGGGAATAGAATAGAATAAGGGGGCAAGTGACATTTTATGACCGAAATAAATACAAAATTATCTTTTTTTTAATTCCGATTGTGACGGTAGGTATATTTTAGAAGGTACTTGGGTTAGTTTGATTGAACCATGATCGAACATTCCTGTCAAGGTTTTTCATCGTAATTTTGGATTCGAAATTAAATCACTCCGTTTATGCCATACAGTTTGAATATCGATCAATGTACGGAAACATTTTTTTAAACCTCAATTAAAAAATCCAGAAGTTTATGTGTATTTTGAAATTTGAAAAACCCAAATAAAAATTGAACGATGAAGTCACAGCCGCTTGACCGTAAAAGATACCAATTTATAACCTCGTCGGTATCTCATAGGAACTTTACACTTTCGCGGAATAAAAAGTTGCTCATTTTAATCGGACTTTGTATCAGTGTCGCCAGATATTGTTCCCTACATACAAACTTACAAAGATTACATTTGTATTTGGTATGTTAGCCTAAACTAATTAATGGACATCACAAAATATATAAAAGATGCTTAACTAATCGTGTTTTTTTTTAACACAGAACAAAGAAAGAAAAGAGAAATTCTCTGTTATGAGTCTTATATCATTGAGTGCGTATAAAGACGCTTTTGCCTGCAAAGAGAAAAAAAAAATAGGTACACAACATTGATATAATTTTGTAACTTTTGTAAAAGGCGTAAAATTTTAATCAGTCATTGAAAAAATGTAAACAAAAATCTACTTACCCAAGAACAACAGAAAAATAGCCAAAAGAAAAACTAAAACCTCAAAAATAAACTTTCTAAACAAAATTATTAGATGAAAACTTTTCAGCATTTCAGTAGCGTAGTTCTGCGGAAAGCGCGTCACGTTTACAGTAGACATAGGGCGGGCTACTGTTCACAGCCTGCGGCCTTCCTGACCAATCACAGCGCTCCGAGCCATATCGCTGTCCCTTGCACGCACGCTAAAAACCCCATCCGGTCATCTTTTTCGCTCCCCCCGGCGAAAATCCTAAGAACAGTATCTACTCACGCAACTACTAACCTTAATCCGCAAGTATAAAGTCAAATATCTCTTAACAATTTTCACGTCGCTTCAAGCGTTTCGTAATTGCAATAATGTTTATTTGATATCGAGCGTCAGGCGACGATTTTCAAGTTCAGATTTCGCTTTCAAACGAGTTCGGACCTTATTTCATTTAACATTAAATCCAACACTGAATATCGTTACGCGGAATCGTATTTACGTGTGCAATGCTGGCAGTTTCATTGTTACAATTTCGAATTTCGAACACGGTTTTACTGCGAAGGAGTTTGAACCATGGAGTTTGTTGGCAGGGTTGCTAGTGTTACCTTGTCTCTGGCGTTTGTAACTTTTTAATTCTGACTAGTGTTGTAGCCCAAGGCGAAAGCTATTTGCGATGACAATTTTGCGAGCGTCGGCGAACGAAATATGCCTTTTATTCGTACTAGAGTTGGATTAAAGCGCTAAAACGGAATTGCTGTTGGAGGGAGCTTTGTTGGAATTTGCAACTAAACCTATTTGCAGTTACGACACTTTTATGCGTCGGGAGGGTACGGTGGGTAACGGAGCCTGTAGTCTGCGCAAGGTTGCGGTAAATGTATTAAACACAGCAGGGTATTTTCAGGCAATAGTGTAGGTATTCATGCTAAAATGTAGAGCCACGATTTCTAGAATGTCGACGGTGTTTGAAAGGTCTACCAATGATTGAGGTTTAATCAGAGTTGTGCTTTTGTCAGCAGCATAAGGTATATCAGTCGATGTTAATTTGGCTTGCTCATACTCTAGCCATGAATGCTCTCTGGAGCAGCGGACACACAAAATTAATTCTAAATAATGTACTGTTTCTTAAAATTACTTCAGCATGTGCTTTAGTTATAACTAAACACCCCTGTACATGTTCCCCCAGAACTGAAACTATCTCTCCACCAAATTTCATTAAAATCGGATCTACGGTTTAGGCGTGACAGCGTAACAGACAAACTGACAGACAACGTTACTCCCGCATTTATAATGTTTTTATTAAATTTCGAATTTGAAGTTAGTATAAATTTGGAGTCCCAAGATATTAACTCCCACGTAGCTTTACTTTCCGCGACCAACTCGGGTGGAAACCGTGAAGTTTAAATCTCCGTGGCAACAAATTTCATATAATGTCGGTGCTCACACTAATAGAGTTTAATACGAGACTGAAAGGGACAGTATCATACGAAATGCGTATCGAACTTGGTAGATCGCGACTTAATCCGTGACCAATTGAAGTAACGTGTCGCAGCGAATTAAATACACAACAGGTAAACAAGTTGAATAAAGAAAAGAGCCTTTAGGACAGGGGTTGCGAACCTTTTTTGCTGACTGATAATATTCCATGTCCAGCCTTATCCAGAATTCCTCAGCAGGATGGCTTAGTGTGACAGAACACCCCTACAAAGACTTTTCATTTAAATTTTTCAATCAAAAGTCCCGCCCTAGACGCGATTCAAACGTCGATCATTATACACCTATAATATCCCACTACACCCAAAAAATCCTGAAAAAAATGGAATATTTAGTCACATTAACCTAACGTGGCCTTAAGGTTTTGTTACCTTAGGCTCTGTCTACCCCGTAAGGGATAAAGACGTGCGTGATATACGTATATATGTATGAACCTAACGACCTGCTGAAATATTTTGGATTCTTTTTGGGATAGATACCTACCTTGTATAGGTATAACTTCGTTAGGTAGAGACGGCAGTCAGGCAATATCATCTGCTAAAGAAGGTGGTTACGTACCTAGTTAAATACATAAACATTTTTAAAACATCCGCAAAAAATACCCCACTTTTTATTACACGTCCTTCCGCCCCTGCCCCCCCTTTTAGGGGGACGAAATCAAACCGACTTGTTATTCCAAATTACATTTTTGCCAACTTCTACTTCTTTTGGGGGAGACTTGTTTGCGGATTCTATAATAGAAACGAAACATTGGGATGAAAAGAAAGCCAACTTCCATTTTACCTGGGAAACTGAGGAAAAATAACCTTATTTGAGACCGTTAAAGGTTGTAAAAAAGTATTTTAAAGATGGTCCCTGTAATGTTATTCGAGCACTGGCGCTCCAAATCTGACAGCTTTATTAATTTTTCCATTTTTTTCTCGTAAAGAATTGTACTTTTTTCATTACCTTGCTTGTAATGTTTTCCGTGCTTTGTAAAGGTTAACGTTTAATTGTTTTCGAACATAATTTGGTTCCTTTTTACATAACAATACCTACTAGAAAAAACTCGTTAGTAATTTATTTCAGTTACTAAAGGTACTCCCTTGGGTCAACAACGCTTTGTGCCAGATAAATAACTCTTTCAATGTTACCTAGTTAGTGTAAAACTTTGTGGAGCAATATTTTTATAGGTATATTTTTTACCAGCAAAAAACAACTTAAAAGTTGCACTTGAGATCATTTTGGGGATCGATTAATCCATTTGTAGTAAAAATATAACAAAATAACCCTTCAAAGAATCGATTGATTTTCTACTCGATTGCTCCTTTTCTATACTTTAATACTGGCTGCATGGATTTGACAATGAACCAATGTTATCGAAAAAGTGTGGGTGCAACGTTGCCATTAAAAAAAACGTAACAAAGTTAAAATTGTTTATAGTTAACAATCCTACTATTGCTATCGTTTTTAAAGTTCATTTTCGATGTTTCAGTTTTGCGTTGGCAGCACTGAGATTTAGTAAAGTTGTAGAATTAAAGCAAAAAGTTTTAATTTTAAATGTTTTCTTTTGCGGTATTGTGTTTTTGACGGGTGAACGGAAGAGCGTTGCAAATCAATTTAGAAGGCGATCAAGCAAATGCTTCTATATTCAAACTCGGTAAAAAATGTCGTATACGTATAGGATAATTTAATTATGTGTCGAACAATTCGAGTATTGGTGCATTTTTATTTGAAATCATGCATTCTGAATAAAAACTTCGTAAAACTAAGAGTAAATATTAACTCTAGTTAGTTAATAACAATGCTCATAGTTTAAATTTAGAACTTATGCAGGAGACTGCGTGATAATTTGGATCGCATTAAGACGTCATGGCAAGGCCCCTGGAACTCTGCCAATCCAGCAATGTAAGCATGGAGATACGGCTGTATGGATCCTATTTCCTTTGCTTATCCCTGGAGGGATGACAATTTAAAAAAAGGTCACGACCACAGGCTATAAAAAAGTATTGACAAGTGACAAGCTCATTTAGCACCCTATAGTCGCCAAATAATTAAATGACGGTCGATTGGCACAATTAGGGCCACCCCAGCGACGCGACCATTGTGTGGGCCCCTTGCGGTGTTATAACAACGTTTAAAACCTTTGTGATTACGATCTGGTGATTACGATTTATTTAAAACTAAACTTGACTGAAAAACGTGCTCTATTTTTGGCTCTACCAGCACTTTTGGAAAACAACATATTTTTGAAAGTACAAATCCGTGCTGGTCTAGGAGTAAAAAAAAATGTAGAATGTACCAGCTTCTCTTCCCGCGCAGATGGTAAAAGCCCATCGAGGGAATGGGCGAAAATCTTAGGAATCAAGATATAGGCGATGCGGCTAGCAACCCATCACTATTTGATTCCATTTTCCATATATACGCCCGTAATCTTGCTAAACGTGGCCTTTAGGTCTTGTCACCTTGGGCTCTGTACCCCGTTAAGGATAAAGATGTGATTAGTGTATGTATGTATGTATGTGTATGGATAGAATAATAAGCCTTAGATGCCAAAAACCGAAATAATTTTGAATCCTTTAATGCTTTCAAGTTTTAATATTGTTGCAGGTAATTTATTAAAAACTAGCTTCTGCCTGCGACTTCGTCTGCGTAGAATTATACATAAAAACCTTCCTCTTGAATCACTCTATCTATTAAAAAAACCGCATCAAAATCCGTTGTGTAGTTTTGAAGATATAAGCATACATAGGGACATAGGGTCACAGGGACATGGGGACAGAGAAAGCGACTTTGTTTTATACTGTGTAGTGATCTTACGAGCTTACTTATGTTTACTTACGTTGTATATGCTTGTTTAAAAAGAAATAGAATCTAAATGTATAGTCTTGACACCAGAGCTACGAAATTGATTTTGTCAGAGTTTGGTTTTAATACAAAGAAATCTTGAAAGAATAATCAGAAAACTTTATCTACCCCAGACAATTAGCTTGCCTCAAAACTAGCTTCTTGATTAGCCCTCCCTTGTTACCCTCATGGCGAGGGTAGTGGTGGGCACAGTCGACTGTTGAGTTGGTATCGATAAAACTCAATAACATACAACTTTTCTGTTACAGCATACAGATTTTACTATGTCGAGTCACTTTGATAATAACTAAATTTCTAAACGACACTGAAAATTAGAACACAGTAAAATTCGAAAAGTAAAACTATGGCCGGGAATCAAACCCGGATCCTCGTATTTCCGTGACGCGTGCTATACCCCTACACCATCCATTTATGTAGGTATGTTTAATTTCTATCGGTGAAACCGTAAAAGTAAACATAAAAAATAAAGAAGTAAAAATTCTTGATTCATTTGATAGTTGATAATCATTACAATACAATACAAATACTCTTCATTGAACACCACAAATCAGTACAAAACAATACAGAAACAAAGAACAAAGTATACAATAGGCGGTCTATGTAATTATTATTTATTATTATTTCGGTTTGTTGTCTATTACCAATGAAAAATAAGTAAAATTGGAAAAATATTTTTATGAATGTGATTTTAAAAGATAGCCTGCCTCATAAAAGACACTTTGAGCGACAGGACAAAAAAGGACATATTTTCCTAAAATAGGTTTCGATATAATAAGATTCCATAATAAGATTCAAACGTGAGATAAGATACGCGTCCAGTGAAGGATGCTATCAAATCCCACCTTGCTTTTATTTAATGCCTTAAAATATGAAAAAAAGCTTCTATGCTTAATGAGCTAAAAGTTTAGGAACTCCTGTTCCAATGCAGTGTGTAATTGTTTTCTTTTGAAATTATCTGACATTATCGATAGTATATATTATTGCAACCTCTATGTCGCATCACTACCGCTGGACAATTATTTGACTGTAATATTATTTGGATATTATTTAAGCCCTCTTTGATCATCAAAGCGACGTATTTATTTAATGAACCGCTGAAACGACTTTTTGTGTTCCATTAGTAAAGAAAATGAGGTTTTAATGTAGATGAGGTTAGCCGACTTTGCCAAAAGGAGGGTTCGCGGTTCGTTAGGTTAGAATGTTTATTTAAAAAACGGCCAAGTGCGAGTCGGGGTCACACACGAAGGGATAGTATAATTACCTACATGTTATTAATAGGTAGGTATTTCAGCTGGCCACCCTTACAAAGCTACTTATTTAATTTAAATATTAATTCAAAACTAGATTCTACCCGCGACTTTCGTCCGCGTAGAATCAGCAATTGACAAGTTTATCGGTGTCCCGCGGGAACTACGCAATTTTCCGGGATAAAAAGTAGCCTATGTGTTATTCTAGACTATAATCTATCTATGTTCCAAATTTCATCCAGAGTTTATAATATTAGTAGGATTATTTATATGACCTTAGGGGTTTGTTTACAAATGTGTTAAAATACATTGGAATGAACTATACAACCACGAGCAAAAATAACGAGTCACTTTCATGGAACTTTGTATGTAGCCTATAACCTGGCCAGTTGGAAAGTTTAAATCAAAATCCGTTCGGTTGTTTTCACATGTAGTACATACAGACGAAAGATAAACAGACAAAAATTCTAAAAACTGTTGGAACGAGTTCTGTTATGAATTCTGAGAATCCCCGGCCATTTTTTTATATCTTCCACGTATAGATGTCACGCCCTTGGCGCGTTTCACTTTGAACATTGAATGTAAGAAAACATTTGTCAACTAATGATCAAAAATCCTGAAAAACTTTTACAGGGCTCAAGTCGAACTTCAGGCTATGTCAATGTCAAACTAGCCAACCACCACTAGCTGTACATTCAGGAACAATTTTAAAAGACCGTTGTATATATTTTAAAGATTAAAAAAAAACGGTCCACAGATGACAAAATTTTGAGGTAACAAACATTTAAAAAAATCGAATTGAGAACCCCTCCTTTTTTGAAGTCTGTTAAAAATGGTAAAGCACCGTTGGTCGATTATAGGATTATAGAATTATATTGGTCGAGGCAACTGGAGGTCTATGGGGCAGGCCTATGTTCAACAGTGGACGTCATATGGCTGATATGATGATGGCTATTGTGTGCTGTAAAGTCGCAATTTACAGTGGAAATGAAATCAGCCATGAAACCTAGGACTATTAGGGCAATATTTGAGCCCTTGTGCAGTTTAAACGGCAAGCGGCGCTCCGCAGGTACCAGGCTGTCAGCGGCTCGAGGCGGTCACGACGCGACCTAAAGCTAAATGCACAATGCTAAGCGGAAAATTCTACTAATAATATAAACACGAAAGTTTGTAAGTATGGATGGATGTTTGTTACTCTTTCACGTAAAAACTACTGAATGGATTTGGATAAAATTTGGAACGGTGATAGCTGAAACCCTAGATTAACACATAGAGTATTTTTTATCCCGGAAAATTGCATGGTTCCCGCGGGAAAGCGATAAACTAATTTTTTGCAGACGAAGTCGCGGGTAGCAGCTAGTTTTGACATAAATTCTACACACACAAATCGACGGGGAAGAACCAAGATCTCCTATATTACACACACACAAATCACGTCTTTATCCCTTACGGGGTAGACAGAGCCTATATTACAAATTTTAATTATTGTGGTTTGAATCCTATTGAGAGAAGCAATAGCTCCTATCGTACATTAATCCGAAATTACAAGATAGGTCTTGGTTCTTCCCCGTCGAAATCACGTCTATATCCCTTACGGGATAGACAGGTAGCCTAAGGTAATAAATAATACCTAAAGACCACGTTTAGCATGATTGTGTGTTGACGTAATACTTCGTAGGTTTTCGTCAATGTTTAGGCGATGCGGCTAGCAACCCATCACTATTTTGATTTCCTTGTCCACAATTACACATAAACGGATAACTCACGTATAAAAAGTCCACTCAAAGTACAATCATGGGGCCTTAAAGACTCTGTCTACCCCGTAAGATATAGACGTGATTTATGTATTATTTGCACACGCAAAGTAAGAACTTGTGACGTCACGGCAATTTTTCGTGTTGTCTAATGAGAAGCTTTTGATTCGCGAGAATTTTCGGCAATTTCCTACCGACCGATTTTAGAAAGTACCGATGAAAATCTTCCATTTAATTGAATTTCCGTCTACTTGACCCATTTTTTTGAACTTTGGTAAGCAAATTGCTGGTATGTAACCCCCATAACCACTTTAGCAATGTGATTTAAATGCCAGTATTCTATTTTTCTACTACTTACCTAATAGAGTTTTATTGCACTGCTGCCCGTATCGAGACATTTTATAGCGACCGCCTATAGCTACATTGTTCCCTCACCAGTCTGCCACGAATCGCTATCACGAAATCAATTCTGAGCCGGTCGAATTTCGGTTCCAGGGAAATATGTATTGTTATCATTGTTGTATGCAAAACGGCGGTGGCTTACATATAGTTCTAAAATGTAGCCCAGTGTGCGGTTGCGCTACGTATTTACGTAGAACTTGCGAACATATTGCATAATTTACGCTTGCGGCAAATCAACGCGGCACCCCTCAAGACAAATACACGGCAATCTTACAATCCTAACAAGGCAGACCCAATCCCGTCGATTAAATCATCACAATAATTGACCATCGCACTAAACGTTCAATACGTGAGTATTAATCAAAACTCTTGTATAAACGATTATGAAAAATTACACATGGCCAGTGTGAACACCGCCTCGGACGCGCGACTCCGCTCGCGTGCCAGTAATTGCCAGCGTTCCTTTTTTGAATAACTATCACGACTTTTTCGCTCCAAATACTCTTTTCTTTTTAATTCTGTTTAAGGCATTCCTTACATACGGCCAGGCAATTTGGGCGTTCGGAAATTTCAGGCATTTTGTCCGACGGTTATGCTCTCTGTGATATACGCGGACGGTAATGGCCGACGGTCGATTATGAGGTATTTTGGTTTTGGAACGGATACTTAGGTGGTTTATAAATAAGGAGTGCAATACAAATATGTTGCAAAGGGCTGTTAAATCTTAAATAAAGACAGACTTTTTGCTAAATAATGTTTCTATTAAGCTAATTCATTAATAAACAAAAATAAAGAACTCTGAGGAAATGTCAGCCGATCACTTTTTTATACAAAAAGTCAAAGGTATTTAAACCACACAGTATAACCAAAAACGCTTAGGTACATAAATTACTCAACATTTTCTTTATACAAAGTATATGTTATCCAATGTTATCCAATGTTGTTATATTAAATATTAATTTGTTATCAGGTAGGTACCGGGTCTGTTATCATTAAAAGTTTCTCGGCGGCCCGAGTTCGAGACTTTTGGAATAACAACAAAGTTGCTAACAACCTTCTTGGGGTAACCTCAGTATAAATAGACATAGTTACCTACATACATTGTATGTATACATATATATATTTACGAGTCGTCTGTTCAACCGAAATAAGCAGGTTTATATGGACTTGTTTATTTCAGAAAGCGTCTATGTCTGATTACTAGATGTTTATTCATTAAAGCTAACTTCTATTCATTAACGTTCATGCATTACGAAAAAAGTTTGTTCATTAAACATACAAACATACATCCATAAATCACGTCTTTATCCCTTACGTGGTAGACAGAGCCTAAGGTAAAAAGACCTAAAGACCACGTTTAGCATGATTGTGGGTGTATAGATGGAAAGGGGAATCAAAATAGTGATGGGTTGCTAGCCGCATCGCCTATAATAAATGATTCCTAAGATTTGGCTCTGTCTACCCCGTTTTATGTATTTATGTAACAGTTTAATAAGTTCTTCTATGCTGGTCTGGCAGCAAAAAAGAAACATAGAATGTACCAGTTGCTTCTCTTCCCGTGCATATGGTAAAAGTCCATCGAGGGATTCACAACATTTCAATTTTAAATAATTACTAAAGTACCGACAACCATTTCGAGCTTTGTGTTTAAGTATTCCATTCCATATTTTTTTGATTTTTTTTATTACTTATTTAACGTAATATTCACAAAAATCTTCAAAAAATCCGAAGTAAGGCATCGTCGTAGTATACCTTTGCCTTCCTAATTATTTATGAATAAAAATGTCAATGTCAAAAAGGTGTCAATGTCAAATATCAGTGTTGTTTGCCGATCGATGTTGTTTGTTTTTGTTTTGAAAAAGCATTGTTATATTTATTAAATTGATTTGATGAAAGTTTCGGACGGTTATGTCATGGCAGATAGCCGAAACCTTCCCAAGGTGGATTATAATGATGTTGTTGCAATACATGCGTGAAAACGACTCGTTTAACGTTGCCGATATCCGGGGAGCTAAGGTTTTGTTGTCATCAGGGGATGCTTACGTTGAAACTTCTGTAGGCTATGTGGAAGTAAACGAGAGAATGCTGTGTGTCTTATCAAGGGCAGAGTAACTCCTGAGCACCGAGTTCGTACTAAAATGTACTCTGTTGTCGCAAGCATTAACGAGGCAGAAGAAACTATATTAGATGTGAAATGTGAAGACTGTGCTGCAAGTCAGGGTGGATGCAAACATTCAATTTATTTTATTATGTGGCTTATTTTGTTGTCAATCATTTCCAATTCAGTCCAAAAAATGCGAATAATTAAAATCCAATAAAAACCAACATCAAATCACCAAACGTCAATCAAAAATTCAAAATGACAACCCGTTGTGACAACCAGTAGACAATGTAGACATCAATCTTATCTTATTTTTATATGACCCAGGCAAAGGTAATGTGTAGATTCAACCTTACAAGCGTTTTTGAAATTTTCGAGATTTCAATATTATTTTTGATTAACTTAGAATACAAATTTCGCGAAAAGAAAAAATATGGGTCTCCTAGTTTTCAAAGTACTATTTATTGAGCATAAGAAAACACAAGGTAAAAAAATTGAAATGTTGTGAATTGAGCGAAAATCTTAGGGATCATGTTATATAGGCGATGTGGCTAGCAACTAGTGTCCGACCGAAGTTTCGGTTTCGGTTTCGGTTTCGGCCAATTTCGGCCAAAAAAGTGATTTCGGCCGAAGTTTCGGTTTCGGCCAGAATCCGGCCGAAACCTTCGGCCGGGCCGAAATTACTTCGCGGCCTCTCGCGGCTCTCGCATCGGGAGCATTCGGCTTAATTGGCATTGTTCATTTTTTTTAAGCTGTGCCTTTAACACCTTTATTTGATAAAATGCACTATTTCAAGCAACTAATTTGAATATTATGCTTTTACGTAGCTTTGTTAATTAATAATAA
The DNA here is from genome assembly GCA_949127965.1 of Pandemis corylana. Classification (NCBI taxonomy): domain Eukaryota; kingdom Metazoa; phylum Arthropoda; class Insecta; order Lepidoptera; family Tortricidae; genus Pandemis; species Pandemis corylana. The sequence goes on from OX421871.1 coordinate 7,209,315, forward strand.
ATATTTTTTCGCTGTTTGATAATTCGTGAATTAAGACAGAATCCCAATCGCCTTCGTTCGGTTGGCTATAAAAAAAAACGGCTTTGTCTATGGTTTTTGTCGATTTGACAGTGACACGTGACAGTTGCCTTAGCTAAACTTTTTTTTTAATTTTTGTGGCAAACATTCGATGCTGGATTCTGTCTAAAAACCGGGTCGTTCGGTCAAACAAAGGTTCAAAGTACTTTTACAAAAATATCTGCAATCATAAAGTATTTTTGAAATCGGACAAGATAAATCGGATAAATGATGGTTTTCCTCGAAATGGTTTTCGAATTGGAGCATACTAAAAAAAATGCAATAACCTTTTCCTTACGATTTGTACAGTAATTTTGAATATTTTGATACATCTTCAAAAATTTCGGTTTCGGTTTCGGTTTCGGCTAAAAATCGTGTTTCGGTCGGACACTACTAGCAACCCATCACTGTTTTGATTCCCCTTTCCATCCATATGCCCACAATCATGCTAAACGTGGTCTTACGGTCTTGTTACCTTAGGCCCTGTCTACCCCGTATGGGATAAAGACGTAATTTACGTATGTATGTGTATTTTTAATAAGAGGTAGGTACCTTAATTAACTCTTTTAAGCCTAAACTTAACGCTGTTTTAAAATTCGCCACTCCAAATCCACGCTGTTTTATCGTTACTTCAAAACGACCGGATTTGCTGCGATACGCATCAATAAATAATAAATAAATATCTTGGGACAAATTACACCAATTGACCCAGCCCCAAACTAAGCAAAGCTTGTTTGTTGTTGTTGTTGTTGTTGTCCATAGTACTATGGGTACCAGGCAACGGATAAACATACTTATATAATGTAGATAAATACATACTTAAATACATACAACATCCATGACTTGGGCACAAACATTCGTATTCATCATACAACTGTCTGCCGCTACCGGGATTCGAACCCAGAACCTCTAGCTTCATAGTCAGGGTCACTAACCACTAGGCTATCCGGTCATCAATATTCCTGTCATGGATCGCGATATGCATGGATCACTTCATAACTGGCCTTTCATACACGCACGCATACATTCGGCAGGCGAGCACCAGGGCGGCAGGATAGGCGTGGTGGTTACCCGTCTGCTCGGGGCTATCACGATGTTAGGTAGCTTAGCATTAAGTACGCCATAATACCACGATGCTGCATGAACTCGGCGAACTAATCAGCTGAAACATGCGTCGATAGGATGCCATCAAAATCAAGATTTGCCGCAAAGGGCTCTTTTGGGTGTCTTTTTTTGAAAATACTAGCGTATTTGGAAAGACCATCATTGCCAAGAACGCGCCGCAAGTAACTTGGCAGTCATTTAAAAAAAAATACATTCGCAATCAATTCCACTTGACTATCTATTATATTTATGCAACATACATACATATATCGCGTCTTTATCCCTTTCGGCGTAGACAGAGCCTAAGGTAACAAAACCTTAAGGCCACGTTTAGCATGAAAGGGCGTATTGGTGGAAAGGGAAATCAAAATAGTGATGGGTTGCTAGCCGCATCGCCTATATCTTGATTCCTAAGATTTTCGCGCAATCCCTCGATGGGCTTTTACGATCTGCGCGGGAAGAGAAGTAACTGGTACATTCTATGTTTTTTCATTGCTCCCAGACCAGCATGGAAGAGAAAGACAGATGCTCTTAAACTAGTCCCTCAGATGTTTATGTACAGGCAGCGCAGGCGCAGGGCGGGGCGCGGCTCGCGGCGGTCACGACCAGCTTTGGTAGCCAGCATTACTCAGAAAAGAGCAGGGTTACTTTGCCTTCAGTTTAAAAAAGAACCCAAAAACTCTTAGGGCCTGTTTCACCACTCTCTGCCAAGTTCCAGTTAATTTAAGTGTCAGTTATCTATGATTCCGCCTCTATTACTATGAGACAGACAGAGACGTCATCATAGATAACTGTCAATTAAGATAACTGGAACTTAACAGAGAGTGGTGAAACAGGCCCTTAGACTTAGAAATTAAAAAAATTGGGTACATCGATATAAAGCCGGGTGTTACAGTAACCAAAACCCTACGACACGGCTAGCAAGAGTCTTTGTCTTACTGTTTATTGTAGAAAGAGACGAGTAATCTATCTATACCCATCTTTTTCTTACCTACTGTTCGTTCTAGAAAGAGACGGGTATAGTCAATATCGCACGCGTCGCGACTCTCGCGCGCTCTCGTGCTAGCCGGGCTGTAAATGCTCCAAGCCACACCAAGCCGGGTTCTTCAAGAGCGAAACTCGGTGATCGCTCAAACAAAATCGATAAACCTCGCAGCTCAAAAGAAACTGCGTCAATTTATTGCAAAATCTCGAACAAAAAACACCCATTGTCGCTGTCCGTTTGCAGAGTAGGTTTAAGTCCTCCACACAACCGTTCACAAAGCTCATTGTTACCCAAGTTATTATAGGGGACGGAGATTGTCTTATTCCAATATGCGTGCACTCCAAAACCAAATACCTCGAGGCGATAACCGCCCCAACCCTGCACCTATAAAAAACCTACTGGCTGGTACGATTGATCGCCGCGAATATGTTCCAATTAAAAATTTAGAATTCCTTTTTTGAATGCGACGGTGGCGACGCAGCGGGAGCCGAAAACAATGGAAAATTTTAAGGGTTTTCACGCGTGGTGTAGTTTTTCTAATTTCGAGTGTTATTAATGCTATAAAAAACGTGCCTATTTTCTAAGTTTTAATGAAATAAATAAGGGTTAGAAAACTCACTAACTACAAATCTCACGAGTTAGGTAAGGGCCAATATTGTAAAAATGCTTAAAACGTATTATTTATAATCTAAACGCAACTCTAAACATCTGCTTTCAAATTCAAAAATCCATGACGCACATCATCTCCACTTTAAAACTAAAATCCTTTGCACAGACAAAAACAAAATTCCAAATTCAAAATCCCCCTTGCATTCGATTGGCCTCAGGTTATTTACACTGGCAACACAGCGGATTACAACAATCCTTCATTACGTAATGGAGTGATAGGGAGTTAGTTTAGTTTTTTTTTTTTACTTTTCACATGCGATTAATTGCAGATGGGGCATCAATCCTTGCTTTGGTTGGACAAAGGATCATTTGAAGGTTTAATTTTGCGTAATTTTAGTAGATTCGAAAATACATATCGAAAAATTAAAATTAATTCGATTCTTGCGACAAAAAAAAAAATACAACCGAATTGAGAACCTCCCCCTTTTTTGAAGTACCTAGGTATCGCCAGTATTGTATAGAATCCTGATAGTTAGGAGCTACCAACTTGGTTTGGTATTAGTACATTATGATACAAGTGTGCTATGTTGGTAATTACACACGAGGCGTATTGTACGCGCGAGCGCCAGCGAGCGCGGGTAAGAGAGCCGAGATGTGTAATTACTAAAGCACACGCGTCGCATACGACGTTTTTCAACACATTTGCGAGGAAAAATAAATAAAATTTAGTTAATAAAATGACTTTAAGAACTTTAGTTTACCTTTGTTACCAGACATTGCTTACCTGGAGCTGCTTTAGAACTTTACTTTATCATTTTGGTAATTAACACCTTGGATTTCTTACTGATATAACTGTCCGAACATTGTCCGAACATATTTTAGTATTTCCAGCGACGGACACTACATTTCTTTATTACATGAACTAGTAATTTTTAAAGTAATGAAATAACAAAGTCTGAATCAACAATATCAGTGAAAAATGGCGGCAGATATTATTTCTCCACGCCAATCCGCGCGCAGCACTCGCGCATGCGCGCTGTGCACTAAGCACGCGCGTGACGAAGACACTGACAACATACTGCTAAACAGCCTAATATTAAAATTATAATAAACTAATTAATTAATGTCTTAAATATGCAAATTATGGTCCCTTTTTAGATAAAAATGAATAATTTGTCGAAATTAAATGTTTATTTATCATCTTTAAACTAAAATAGTTTAATATTCACGAAAATATTCCTTGTTCTTATTGATACTGAACCGTTTGCTGAGATTAAAAAAAAGTTTATATTACCGCACTCGTGCGGTAATATTATTACAGCACTTGTGCGTAATAAGCTGTATTATGAGTTTAAATGCGGTGCAATAAGACTCAATTTACGAGCAACTGTGTTGAAAAATTTATTTATTATAGGCTGCATAGTAATACTTAGCACTTAAACGTAAAATTAGCTATAGTGGTTTTACTTTATTAATTAAGAACAAGAAATTGAAATAATCATAAAGTACCGGGTTAGCCTTCAAACTGTAAAATACATCAACTAATAGCTACCTAATACAACCAGAAATACCAATCCAACGCAACTTTCATGTTGCCGGAACTTTCTAAGCACGCTTGCTTTTCACGCAAAAGCTGGGCTTTAAAAAGCTTTCTGTTTGTCCTAGGAGTACTAGGCTAGCAGGAGTTGTGAGGAGTTTGGACAATGGCAGTGGCTAATGGCCGCTGAATATTTCAACGCGGGAAATTGGACGTAGGCGACGAAGCTCTCAGATGTCTTGAAGGATACACGCACAGAATGTAACTTCTTGGGGGTAATTATTAAGCATGGAGGGTGATTGGGCAGTGGGAGCATGATTTGGGGATTACCTCCCATTTCTCATTCCTCGCATTTTTGCGTCACGTCACTTTAACAACCTTAAATTTAAGTAATGCATTGTCATTGGTTTGAGCGGTCCCGAAAATATTCACGTACTTACTGTGCACATTATTTAATATTTATATCCGTCAGCATTTTCAATGGTAGCGACCATTGTCTCATCTCGCTTCTCAGTAAAATAAATCATGAAATTAAATGATTAATTGTACACCACAGAGTATCACACAACCCGAGCACGTCCAAACACGGCTTCCACAATGTTACCATCATTAAAATTAAAACATCCAAATAACATTAATACGTTCGTGTTAACGGAATTCGAATAAGGCACAGCGTGGCGCCGGCCGCTTGGCGCGAAAATTATAACCTTCCAGCGGCGCGCAAATCAATTTAGTTGTCTTTAACGCGCGTGTCGCGGTCCCACTCTTTATTTTTCTGTCGATGTTTATAAATGTTCGAGCACTACTAGTTTGCAAGGAGGTAAGTACGTAAATACGTTGCAAAAGGTCTTTGGCCCAAAGTTTCAAGTAAATGTTTTGACTAAGAGAAATCCGATCATCTCAAGAGGTCAAAATCAAAACTGGCCTAAAATGATAAAAAATGAGATGACGATACATTCCCGACGGCTCCTTTACTTCGCTATAGGTTCTTTTCAAGTTTTTACTGTATGTACATATATATTTGTAGCCTAGTTTATAAAAACGAGCAAGCGGTGTTTGAAAGTTTTCTTATATCCAGGAAAAAGTCAGTAGGTATACACTTACTCGGCATCAAAGTCAGAGCAGCTACTTACCTCAACTTTTTGGGCACTGGGACACTGCTATCCCCAATGTTCCCACCTAGACGCGTATTCTCCTGCTTTTATAAGTAAATTTTGTTGAAATTTTCACTCTCATTGGAGCGTGCATGAACATTCCTAGAACAAGCTTAAGTTCTTAAATTTGAAATTAAAAACGAACGCATCGCATCGCATAAATTAAAACAAAACAATATCCCACACAAAATGTGACTGGCGATGGCGAGCAAGTTTGAATTTGGAATTAATTTAAAAGCACTCTTCGAGATCAAACGTGCAGTGCAAACGACGTCACTTTGTGGGATTATGACCCTACGTCCGTTGTGTTGGCAGACGTGGCTGCGCCGGTTCGTTCGGTTTCGAATTAATTTAGGTTAGTTTGTGTTTATGCTTGACAATTGTGGAGATATTACGAGTACACAGCATTTATGTAACTTTGGATTTAAACAAAATATATTCATTTTCCTAAATTTATTAGGATAGTTTGATAAAATTTTCACGATACACTGAGATATAGCCACAAGAGCATAGTATATTAAATGTTGCAGCACTTGCGGTACCTTTACATTAAATTAAGTACTCACACTTGAACGTGCTTGCGCCATGCCTGTACACAGGTCATTGAATAAAGCCCGCTGCACACGGCCGGACGTATTTTCACTATATAGGTTTTTAATGGAATGCTGATTCAACTGTTAATTTTTTATCCCTCCTCTCACAATACTATGGAAAAGTTAGATAATAGCATTAGCATTAGATAATAAACAATGAAACGTTAACATTCCAAACGTTCGATTTGACGCCATTACTCCTATCAGCAGAAAAATGACAGAAAAAAATTGCGGAGGCAGCAATAAAAAAATCGAATTTCGTTTCGCACCGTTCTCTACTCGCACTAATAGTTTAATAATTACATAATAGCAGAATGAGAAGGACAGTATGATACGAATTTCTAATTTCGGAGTAAGTGCCTATAAAACACCTCAAGACACCACGACTTAGGGCCACAAGTACAATGTTAACGACGTAATTTGGTCAGTCTGTGTGTAGCGGTTATAAAACTAGGCACGACCGCTCGCTGCGCCTCGCGCACGCCATAGCAAGCCATCGGCAACCATACGGTAACGGTTCCGCCATCTTGTAATTCAATTACTCACAGATAAGCATAAAGATGTCACGCGCAAGGTAGCGGCACGCGATGTGAAAAAAAAATTGACTATGGTTCGACACGACATTCGACATGTATCTGGCTGGCTGGAAAGAAATCCTTAAGTGTGTTTTAAAAAAAATATTACGTCGCTTCGCGGCGGTACAGTAATATCTAGGGAGGAATTCTATGAATTCCGAAATCTGGGGGCACGGCAGTGCCCCCGCCAAGTCAAGCAAAAAAAGCGGCACGGCCGTACCATCCTTTTCTCGAAGCAGTTCAGGCCATTTTCGACCCCCCTTTAATTTTGTTGTGGATAAGACTTTTCCCTACCCAGAAGTTGATGTGAGTTTTTGTATCTGAATCGTCGTAGTTCCTGAAAGGATCTCGAGGATGGCAATCCAGAAAGAGAAACAGCGGTGATTTTTAGTTAATGTAGATTCATCAAAATCGGTTCAACTCGTTAATTGATTATAATGAACATTAAAATTTGAATGAAATTAAAAAATGAAATGAAATGTTTTTATTCCAGACTTGCATCCATAATAGAATTTACAAAATAAAATATTAAGTGAAAAATTAAATTTAAGTGTTGATAGTTGTTCAAATTACAAGGGAAATGTGATGAAGACAAACTTGAAGAAATAGCTTAATACAATACAATACAATAACTCTTTATTGAACACCACATATAACAACCAAAACAGATATTAGGTAACTATACAAAATATTACAGGGTAACAATAGGCGGCCTTATCGCTACAGAGCGATCTCTACCACGCAATCATAATGAACTGGAGAAAAGAACAGATCTGAGCAGGTGGTGCAATTTAGAATAGGTATATATTAATATACTGTAGTGAAATAATACATTACTTTGCTATCTCCGCGATACAGCGAAGTCAAGTCGTGTATGCGTGTTTGGGTTTATTTCGAAAATGGTTAACAAAGCGCTGCAAATAGCCTAGATTCTGTTAAAAATTCCATCCTGCATAAATATACAATACAATACAATACAAATACTCTTTATTGAACATCACAAATCAGTACAAAACAATACAGAAACAAAGAACAAACTGGACAATAGGCGGTCTTATCGCTTAATAGGTAAATATGTACCTATAAGTAGGTACTTCAATTCCAAGTCATCGGACCAACCGTTGAAGAGTTCCCTCTTGTAGAGACTGTCCTGACCGGGCCACGAAATTGCGAAGCTAAAATAATCACTATCACTACATAGTATAAAACAAACTCGCTTTCTCTGTCCCTATGTCTCTTTGTATGCTTATATCTTCAAAACTACACAACGGATTTTGATGCGGTTTTTTTAATAGATAGAGTGATTCAAGAGGAAGCTTTATATGTATTATACATGCATAATATACCGTGCGAAGCCGGGGCGGGTCGCTAGTTACATATAATAGTAATCCTTAATACAAATCACCCGCAATCTTAAATTAAATCATTACACTCGCTTGCAAAAACCTCTCAGCATGCGTCGGTAGCGTGTAAGCTCCGAGCGACACGTGTACACAATTTGTTGCAACACACTGCACTGTATAATGTCTATCCATTTTATGCTTTAACTTGTACTGAGGCAGCATGCGATGAGACGTATTGGTTTTACCACGACGGGGTATTATGTAGGTAGTTTAATGTAGTTTATGTTTTCTTTGCTGTTTTTTTTGGTCAGGAGGGATGGTAGAAAACCTAGAGACCGACATACATACATATATCACGTCTTTATCCCTTACCGGGTAGACAGAGCCTAAGGTAACAAAACCTTAAGGCCACGTTAGCATGATTAAGGGCGTATAGGTGGAAAGGGAAATCAAAATAGTAATGGGTTGCTAGCCGCGTTGCCTATAACATGATTCCTAAGACTTTCGCCCATTCCCTCGATTGGCTTTTACCATCTGCTCCGGAAGAGATCTTACTCGCTAATCCTGCCGCTAAGTAGCAGTGCTTGCACTGCTGTGTTCCGGTGTGGAGAGTAAGACAGCCGGGGAAATTACGGGCACAAGAGGCCATTCATCTTAGTCCTCTAGGTTGGCAACGCATCAGCAATCCCTCCGGGGTTGCGGGTGTCTATGGGCAGTGGTGATTACTTACCATCAGGTGACCCACCTGCTCGTTTGCCTTCCTATTCATAAAAAAAAAAGAGAAGCACCTGGAAAATTCTATGTTTTTTCTTTGCTCCCAAACCAGCATGGAAGAAACCGACGATGAAAAGAAATGATCCACCTTGCTACATCGCTACCAAGGTATGCTTATGCGAAATGTATGTTTACATGCAAGCCCACCCCTCCTCTGCTTTCACATAAATCAGAATGCCCGTGAGTAAAAAGTACGATAAACGCAATAGAGATAGGTGGGCAAATCTAACAAATATAGAAATAACCTCAGTAAAACTCTAAACAGTTTCGAGATATTTCGATTTTTAATTATATGTTTTACGCTTGGACTTGGGGAATACTTGGTGACACTTTTACTACGTTCCTTTTTCTATATTTGGTATATCGTACTACTTACGGAACATCATGTATAACACCCTGTATATCCCACAAACTTAACTATTACGAGCACACAAAAACGCTGGCTTGTTTCACACCCTCTACGACGCCATTCACAAAGCTATGCTATGAGTATCGATACTATCGCCGGTCAGTGACACCAAAAACAAAATCGCATCGCTGCGCCACAGCGCCCTCCAATCAGAAAGCGTTTAAAGAAGCAAAACAAACACTCGAACTAATTGGCGACCATGTTTTAACGCACCATTTGACAGCTAATTCCCAGCAAATAGCGCCATCTGTTCGACGCGTAAAGAACTATAGCATGAATAATTCATTTGGGTTAGTGGTGTGCAGTTATAGTAGATTTATCGAGTTCTAAGGAACTAATTACATAGTATAGTCAACGTCGAAAGTAGCTCATCCGTTTAGGGCTTTGTCGTAGTAAAGATAACCATACACCGACAGTTGAATGTGTCACTCGAAAGCACCATTCGAAAGAAGTATAAACTTGTGCTTAATTTTAAATAATACTTAGTAGATTAGAAGACAATTACAAACATACATAAATCACGTCTTTATCCCTGACGGGGTAGACAGACCCTAAAGTAACAAGACCTAAAGGCCACGTTTAGCATTATTGTGGGCGTATAGATGGAAAGGGGAAACAAAATTTCCTTCCCATGCCCATTCCCTCGATGGGCTTTTACCATTGGCGCGGGAAGAGAAGCAAAGGTACCTATTCTGTATTTTTTCAATTACACAACACAAGTTTTAGACAGTTACAGCTCTAATTAATCTTGTCAAATAAGCTTACGTTCAATTTGAGCTCTACTCTGTACCTATACACAGGAGGGCTACCCCAAGATTCGAATTCCGAAGATCGTATCACACCGACTATCTCACTCTCAAATTAATGACCGTTAGTCTGAACATAACGTCACGAAACAAACTTCGAAAATCGAATTTGGAAATGTAAGGTTTTACAACTTTTGAATAGTACTTTCGAGTGTGTTTAAAAATCGGGTGTCAGATTATATCGATAAGCCGTTGCTACGTCACTACGGCATCTACTATAACTCCTTGAAACATTGACAGATGTCCGCCGGCGGCCCTTAAATGAGATATTCATGCATTGAGACCATACTCTTTCTATGGCCATGCACAGAATGAAGGAAAAATCTGTACTCAATCGAAGCTGTTCTAGTGCTAATGACAATTAATAAGACCTGTTGGCTTATTACCTAACTCGCTTGCAATCGCCATCGTGTTCATTTTGACAGTTCACGTATGGGCTGACAATTGGCTTCGGAATCAGCTAGCTGTCACGTTCATACAAGAACTGTCAAAACGAACACGATGGCGATTGCGAGCGAGTTAGGTAATAAGCCTACTGCACTGTTTCAAAACTATGGTTGGAATATTTATCTAAGCCTCTAGTGTAAGTTTTCGCATGTAAAAACGCCTCAAACGCGTTCACGTAGACGTCTCAGTCTTTAGTATGGAATAATTGGCAGCGCCACTTACGGATCGAAGCGGCAACAAATTTTCTCATAGTTTTTGACACTTTAACGCAAACGCGTTCGAGACGTATTTTGTGGCCGAAAACGTATACTAACATATCGAACACACCTGTCAAGCCGCTCCTTTTGTTCCCCAAAGTAGATGGCTTCTGTCCAATGGAACAACTTTGCCGGTGTCATGTTTGAAAGCTACAAGTGATAGCTTTCAAAATTGCGTCTTGTGCCTTCAGGCATAGAAGCCGCGCCGCTCCTTCACTCCTTCAAGTTTCGAGTATCAAAAATTCACCCCCGCCTACCTCACCTACCAAAACGTCTTTGACACTTGATACGTCAAAATCCAAACAAATCAGAAACCCTTATGAGGCCATTTCTTCTTCTTTTTTAATATTCGCCCCATCAATCGATGCGATGATTTCGCCAATGTCAAAGTAATAAATACAGTAAGTATTCACAAATCTTGTGACAAAAATGTCGGCAACGTTGTACGGTAGAACACGGTCAAAAGAACCTGTCGGCCTCTTAGCCAACGGCTAATGATATCCCTCAGAATCTGCCAGGAAATCATTAACCGATGCCCAGGGTGCACCGGACCAAGCACTGCTTTTTCCCCTCGGACGGATCCAAAAACGAACCGCAGCTCTTGACCACACGCGGAACTAACCCGACTCGCACCCCGGCCATTTCTTCTTGACAAGCTTTAACAAATAGGTCAAATCAATGGTAATAATATCATTTTTTATTTTCATAATTTACCATAAACCGTGGTGTAATTGAGGCAGCACTACCTGCCCCTCGCACAGTCGAGGGCTGGGGTTGAACACTGTGATTAAACGTGTGCGGACCGCTTTATGCAATACCGAACAATCATACAATACTCCTCGCGGTAATTAAATGCCAAAAGAGCTCTTCTTCTTTTTCTAATATGGCCCCATCGATCGATGCGATGATTTCGCCAATGTCAAGTAATAAGTACAGCGTTCAAAAATCTTGTGACAAAAATGTTGGCAACGTTGTACGGTAGAACACGCTCAAACGACCCCATCCTCCCTGTCGGGCTCTTAGCCCACGGATAACGATATCCCTCCGAATCTGCCAGGAAATCATTAAACGATGCCCAGGGTACACCGGACCAAGCACTGTCTTCCCCTCGGACGGATCCAAAAACGAACCGCAGCTCTTGACCACACGCGGAGGCAACCCGACTCGCGCCCCGCCAAAAAAGTTAGGATGGCCGAATGACAATCTCACAAATGTCATTGTGACGTTCTCGATGTACACCAATCAAAATTAACCTATTAACCTGACAAGGTCTGTATAAAACAAAAATTAAAAAAGAAAAAGTCTAAAACGGGGGCGAAGCCGCTGGCAGCAGCTAGTTGCGGTTACAAAATGAACTTTTCTTCTATAAAAGTCTTTCAATTATGTAAACACTTGATAATTTTTTTTAATAAAACGTTAAAACTCATTTGATAATTTTACTGCTAACACGTACTGTGCTTGTAATATACATTTTAATAAAAATAACGCAACCAAACCACCCGCTGAAGTATTCCACATTATTTAATTTTAAAACAGTGTATTTTTTCTTACTGGTGACATGTTGCATGCCCAGTCCCCAATGACTTATTCATAGCGTTTCTGATTGGCGGGGGCGCATTGTTTCGGATGACACTCCGGCGCAACTGTCAAAAATACCGAACCGAGCTGTGATTGCTTTTTTGTTTATATATCATAAAAGGTTTTTTAAAGCCAACCGATGGTACAAAAATGGGTTACAAATGTACTCAGCAGCACAACATTTGACGTACCTAAGTATCTGTCTGTTTCGTAATAATAACACTAGGGAATCATAGATAATTGAAACTTTAGATGTCATCGAGACGTAGTATTTTCCTATTGAAAACTTGTTGTTGCTGAAAGTGTAATTACACTAAGCATAGGTACTGTTTGCTTAGTACAAGTTTTCGGTCACAAAATACACCTCTAACGCGTTGGCGTCAAAATGTCAAATACTGTGAATAACAGATTGTTGCTGTATTGATCCGCTAGTGGCGCTGCCACTTTGTCCATAGTATTGAAGTGTTTACGCTAACGCGTCCGAGATGTTTCTTTGTGTGAAAACGTACACTAAATAAGTCCTCGCCCGCGCGGCACAGGGGCGCGGGGTAGGGCGATAAAGGGGACCGACGTGGGAACTATAGCCCAAGCCTGAGAGGCCTGTGCCCAGCAGTGGGACGTATATAGGCTGGAAATGAAATTTGTCATTTTGATCTAATTCTACATATTTTCATTTTATTTTTTGTTTCTTTTAATGTTAACTTCCAATTTAGAACATAATTATTTTTAATTTTTATTTAAATCATAACGACTACCTAATGGAGAAATTATTTTTATTTTAGTTTACTTGTGAGTACCGACTTAATTGTTATTATAATTATAATTTTTAATTTATGTCATTTTTATTTTGCGCTGACGATTTCAATATAAATTCTTTGACACTTAATTTTAAGTGATGATGTCATTTTATATTGAGTGATCAAATAAACATAAATATAAACATGCTATAGCTAAGTTAGCGGAAGCAGAGCGTTTATGAATAAGGGGGTTAGAAACTAGAAGCACTGTAATGTCTATATCGCGTTGATATATCTTTTGATTTTGTTTGTAGTGTTAAGGTTTATTTTATGTCGCATGCATTCTCCCTCCTACTCAGCACCACGAGATTTATGGTCGCCCCTAATCAATATTACAACAGCATGGTGTTAAAAAACAAGGTTTATTAATACCTCCGAACCTTGACCTTCGAACGGAAGCCGGCCGCGTCAGCGCGCGCGCAGCGTGGCGTCCTCGCCCGCTGTGCTGCTGCTCGCATCGCATGCAGTAGGTATGCAAGTTTTCTGTCACTAAGTACAAATCGAATTCCTTTGCGTTAAAATATTAAATACTATGAGAACAGTTTGTTGCCGTTTCGACCCGCAAGTGTTGCCGCCAATTTCTCTATAGTAATTGAGACGTTTACGTGAACGCGTTCGAAAAGTTTTTATATGCGAAAACTTGCACTAGAGGCTCAGTGCCTTTAACGACCATCCGATATTTTATTGATGATATGTATTATGTTATTAACCATGAATCTTTTAGATCCCTTATCAAAATCAAAGGATCATTTCGCAAATAGGCCGCAAAAGGGCTCTTTGACATTTGTTTTTGTAACCATCAGCGCTTTTGCAATGACCATCATTGCCAAGAAGAAACTTGGTAGAAAGTTTTTCAAAACAAATACCGATACATATTGAAACTCTACTTGACCATAAATACGATTATCGTAATGATATGGTCAAGTAGAGTGGGAAAATAATACAGAACATCTATTTTCTGGGATATAAACGCAAATATAACGCAAATATAGCTGGTGGTGGTGTGTTTGAGCACAAACTATAATAATATGTCACTATACCTATTATTATATATGTTATGTATTATTATGTAAGTTAGAGTTAAACGGTTATCTTTTAGCTCAGTGTTTCGTAACAGGGCTAAAAGATTCCGAATACAGGTGTCTATTTGGCGCAATCAATCTGTCAATGGTATATCATTACAATAATGCAAACGACCTTACATAATATAACTGAACATAGTTTACATTTTATGCACCAAGTTTGCAAAATATAACATTAGGATTTCAATCTTGAGAAGACTGTACAAAACACAAATTTGAATGAGTTTCTCCACAAGTTAAGTCGCTTTTAAACGAGCAAAGTTACTTTATAGTAGGTATATCGCTGTTAGCAAAGTAAAATGACGTAAGTGCACTTTAAAGGGGATTTACTTGTTACTTTTTGGATTGAACGTGTCCAATATAAATGTATAAATTATATAAATTGGATAATTATAGTGCATTGATTGTAGTAAATTGCGAGTAATTACATAATTATGTTAACGAGACCATGTTTATTGCACTGTTATTTACTCTTTCATATCAGATAAAATTTGCGATTATAAGACGGGCACAGTCCGAGACATAAACAATTAACAAAGAACCTTTCTTATGATTTACTCTATGTAATTATTACATACATTACATTACACAAATTACGCCTCTGTCCCTAAGGGTAGACAGGGCCGAAGGTAAGACCTAAAGGCCACGTTTAGCATGATAGTGGGGCTAAAGGTGGAAAAGGGTGTCACGTTGCGATGGGAGAAAGAAGGAAGGACACTCATGAGATGGCGGATGGAGGATGTTGTTTATTCAAAATTTAAAGCACCTACAACAATGGTATGTAGTCAATACACTGTTATAAAAGGATTAGCGTATAAGGGGAAAGTAAACAACAGCGATAGTTGACTTACGAAATGTGCCTTTGGAAATAATGAAGATATCACAATACGATGGTCACAGTAAGTAAGTAAGTAAGTAAGTAAATGCTTTATTGTACAAATATAAAGAAACAGAGACAAATCACAAAAAAGCAACTGATACATACCTACTACGTTTTCTATATATTTATATCCATCTATTTATTGGTGAAAACGCATGAAAATCCGTTCTGTAGTTTTTTATTTTATCGCGAACAGATAGACAGACGCGGTAGAGGATTTTGTTTTATAATATATACCTAGTATTAAAGAAGATGGAACTATTAATATAAAAAAATGCAGCGCCTCCAGCGGCACATAACGTCAACAAACTAACATTATAGTATTTCACACTTCAACGGAAGCTAGTCTGAGACGTTTCTTTGCCCGACTTGGGAAGCCAAAATGTATGTATCGATGTATGTAAATTCTTTATAGTGCAAAATAAACATAAAACAAATACAATTGACAAACACTGAAATGAAAATGAATTGTAATGAAATTATTTTGCAACAAATAACTTACAATGAACCTTCGCCGTACATTCACAATTAAAAATGAAAATCAATAGAGAATTTCTTGAAATATAAACCGCGCGCCATTTCAAACTTTCTAATAAATAACCCAACCTCGCATTAACAGAAGTATCAATTTCTATTTAACCCCGGGTCGTAATCATTCGATAAAATAATTGCCAATAATGACATGGAATCAGCGAATGATTTAGCGGGCGAGCGATGTCGCGGTCATTTCCGCGTTAAAAATGCAGGGAATGACAAGCCGTAGGCTTTTAGATTGTGAAAATTAGAAGGGGAATGATAATCATTGACCTCTGTCACGAGTACGCTTGATACGCTGTAACATAAATTCATGCCTTTAAAAGAGTACGTGGCCGACTGACTGACAAACAACGCACAGCCTTAACCGCTGAAGCTACATTCTAGAAATTGATGCATTTAGGGAATTATAACTTACTAAAAAGTAACTTCAGGATTTTTCAAGATACCCGCGGGATGGGAGGGAATAAAGGTTGGTTCCAATTCCACAGGATTTAATTACAGATTCCCAATTTTACGGAATCCTCATTTTGCAGATTCCTAATTCTACATATTCCCAATTGTCAATCTATTAGAATTGGGAATCTGTAGAATTGTGAAACCGCAGAATTGAGATTAAGTAGAATTGGGAATCTGTAGACATGGACGTTTATACGGGAAAATAAAGACTTACCTCCTTATTGACAAACGCTCTGCGCTCGCGGCTTCTGCTAACTTATCAATCGTTTGTCCTTACCTGTCGCTTTGACATTTACTTGTCAAAGCGACAGATAAGGACAAACGATTGCTAAGTTAGTAAAAGCCTACCGAGCGTTTATGGATAAGGGGGTTTATATTTGAATTCGCTTGCAAGAGCTTCACCACTGACTGATCACTGTCCCGAGCTTGCACCTCTGAGTTTTCCAGTCTTATTCCCTGGATGGGCTTTTCTATCTGCGCGGGAAGAGAAGCAACTGGTACATTCTGCGTTATTTCTTTACTCCCAGACCAGCATAAAAGAATGATTATTATTAAAATTATAAACTTGTTATTTCTAACAAGAACTAATGTTACAAAATAGTTTGACGTAGCGTTCAGACCGGTCGATGCTTTCATAATTTTTATTGACAAGTAACGCCCCAAAGCCCACGCTTTTATTCAAAACGCCCGATAGATGGCACGATAAGATAATTTATGATTTACCGAGCTTTCTCTCAAAAGCGCCATTTTGTTTGTGGTAAATTGTTATGCAGCGACAATAAAACGTTCCGGTTTTAAATAGTTTAAAATACTAGTAACTGTATTACGTATGTACGTATGTAAACTCTTCATTGTGCAAAATAAACATAAAACAAATACAATTGACAAAAACACTGAGAGATATGCATAAGGCGGACTTATCCCTTTAAGTATTATATTAGGGCTGCTTCGAATTGTTTCTTACTAAGTTTAGGGGCTAATTACTTTAGCCTGTTTATATTTTTTGTTTGTGTCGTAATGGTTGTCTGGACGATATCACTTTTAAGCGATAAGACTGTCTATTGGTTAATCTATTAAAATTACATATTTGTAAACTCATTACATTGTTTTGTGGTGTTCAATAAAGACTATTTGTATTCTATAGTAATGTTTAAGATCCCGGACCGAACCTTTCATCCTTTTACATACATATATCACGTCTTTATCCCTTACAGGGTAGACAGAGTCGAAGGTAACAAAACCTTAAGGCCACGTTTAGCATGATTAAGGGCGTATAGGTGGAAAGGAAAATCAAAATAGTGATGGGTTGCTAGCCGCATCCTCTATAACATGATTCCTAAGACATTCGCCCGTTCCCTCGATGAGCTTTTACCATCTGCGCGGGAAGAGAAGCAACTGGTAAATTCTATGTTTTTTTACTCCCAGACCAGCATGGAAAATCCTCCTCATCCCTTTATCTGGCGAAATATTGTTTTCATGGAACAGAAACCTTTGGTGGTAATTAATGAATTAATCCCATCCGGACTGCGCCATCTTACTACTTACTACTTCTAATCCTGTAGCTAAACAGCAGAGCTTGCACTGTTGTGTTCCTGAATAAACGAAAATGTTTTTTGTTCGTTAATATGGACTTCCGCAACGTAACGCCAGGGGGTTTTTTATTAATTTCTAATTTATTGTTATTGATATGAAACAATCAAAAACTGTACATTTCTTTTACAACTTATTATTAGGTAGAAAATGTGCGAGTGCTCTAACATTAGCATATTAGCCACATTACACGGCATAGCTTGTAATTGGAGATGTTTGCCTGCTCTTTCATCAGGGCGGTCATTACTTGAGCCATTTCCACTAATGCATGGGCATCGATTATAAGTCTAATAGTCGCATTGATTTAGTTATAACGGACAGTTATGTAGATGTTTTATTTAAAACTGGCTTTATGTTAGCAGAACGAACATATGAAGATCGCCCGTGCAAAATGACACTTTAGGATTTAATGCGTAGAACAGACCCCTTGGGAAAATCGGAACGAAAAGCTTAAGTAAGTAAGTAAGTAAATGCTTTATTGTACAAATATAAAGAAGCAGAGACAAATCACCAAAAAAAGAACTTAAACATATAAACTAAAATAATACTTAATAATAATAATAATAATCCTACTATCCTACTAATATTATAAATGTGAAAGTTTGTGAGTATGTTTGGATGTTTGTTACTCTTTCACGCCAAAACGGCTGGATGAAATTTGGAACATAGATAGATTATGGTCTGGAATAGCACATAGGCTACTTTTTATCCCGGAAAATTGCGTAATTCCTGCGGGATAGCGATAAACGAATTCTATGCAGACGAAGTTGCGGGCAACAGCTAGTAGTTAAATATATGCAGTTTACTTTGTTTATTCCAGAGATCAAGCTGTCTACATGCTAAATTACATCTGATTAATTCGAATTTCAAATGTATCGTTGTTTCCTCAAAATCTTGCCTGTATTCAACTTCAACGTTAATATTTTCCTCTTCCGTTTCCAACTCAATGTTTGATTGTAGTTCTTGAAAGATTAAGTTGTCCGTCAAATATTGTAAACGTACGTTGATTTCGTCAATATTAAAGTTGGTCTGGTTAGAAATTAAGTTTTGCGTTTTTGTAAGTGCACTCGCAGCACTGCCCGCACCCGACGGGCCTTCGATACATTGAATGGATTCGTGGGTTCATAGAATCTCTTCTTCTTCTTCTTATTTGTGGCGTATCAAGTCGTTATAGCGACGACAACTTCCCCAAAGTCAAAGTAAAAAAAAAAAACTTGTGACAAAATGTCCGCAACGTTGCACGGTAATGGTCAAAGACCCCTCCCCCCCTGTCGGGCGCTTAGCCAACGGTGAATATCCTTCAGAAACTGCCAGGAAATCATTAGCCCAGGGTGCACCGGACCAACACTGCTCTTCCCCCCAAACGGATCCAAAAACGAACCGCAGCTCTTGACCACACGTGGAGGTAACCCGACTCGCACCCCTCATAGAATCTCGTCGCCAGTGATAAATTCGTGATTTGTATCAAAACATGAATTTATTCAATGACATAATAAGAAGTCACATCCGTAACCCGTGTAACGAACTATAGAGATAAAAAGGTGAAATGGTAAAGGTATCCAGACCCATACAGCCAGTTTAGCCTATTTGGTGCCCCTTGCCGGGCAAAGACCTCCCCTTTCTTTTTCTTAACCCGATTCAAATGCAAATCGTCCCGCCATCTCCTTTTTCGATCCTGCCCAGTCCCATAGACAATTTGAGTCATAGATCGCAAGCCGGTGTTTCTTAGTCTATTAGTTCCTCGAGCACCCAGAATGCGCTATTAAATACAAGGCGATATTAGTTTACTTAATTAATAACCTTCATTTTCTGATCCTTTTGTCATAAAAGTGATCATAAAGTTTTCACGAGTAACCTTCCATGTCCTGCGGCAAGTAGTAAAGTCGTCCACGCAATTAATTTATGTGTACTGTTTAATGCTCTACATTAAGTTCTAATCTATGATTAATCAGACAAATTGTTTGTTGTATTTTGAGATGTACGCTCTATTGCGGCTTTCATTATATGGATATTTTAAACTCACTATTTGTCGGTCTCTTGCTTAATGCTCCTCTCATTTACTCAAAGGTTAACTGGTAGAGATCCCTTCAAGGGATAAGTTCGCTTTGGGCGTATATTTTAAGGTAGTTTTGTGATTTGTTTCTGCTTCTTTATATTTGTACAAAAATTATAGTAATCAGGGTACCAGTTTATAGCATATAAGTTTTCGAACCTGTGATGTTTTTCTGGCGTTTTTTTTTATATAATGAAGGAATAGGAATAAGTGCGCGAAATAAACTACTTTTTAACTGACTTCAAAAAAAGGAGGAGGTTCTCAATTGCGCAGGAAGAGGAGCGACTGGTACATTCTGTTTTTTCTTGACCACCATGGAAGGTTTTTGTTTCTTTTCTGTAAAATGGTGTGTCTTACAAAAGGGAATAAATGTATTCTTTCTTTCACAGCGTGTGCCCGGCACGCACTTGGCCGTTTTCAGGCTACCACCTCTAACGTAAGAGCCGATCGATTGAAATCAACAACCTACTCGATGTACTCAGCCCGAGGCGGCGCGCGCGCCGTGTAGGCTATAATAACTATAACTATACAGCAATTATGCGCTCACACCGTTATGCGGTTAGATCTAGAGATATGAACCGCTGACATCTTTGTTAGAAAGTTGCTAAGTACTAGACAGGTAGGCGTAGGTACTTGTTTTTTCGTCCGCCATATTGTTTTTAAACGTGCCGTGCCTGAGTTTGAAATCTACCTCGGGCTGGATTTCTGAAGCACCACTCCACCTATTCGAATCGAAGTGGAAAAATTGTATATTTACACAAAACTATGGCTGTGGATATCCTGGTGATTACTGACCCTGACTATGAAGCTAGAGGTTCCGGGTTCGAACCCCGGTACAGACAGTTGTATGATGAATACGAATGTTTGCACCCGAGTCATGTATGTTGTATATATTTATCTACGTTATATAAGCATGTTTATCCGTTGCCTGGTACCCATAGAAAAAGCTTTGCTTAGTTTGGGGCTAGGTCTAGCTGGGCTAGCTGGGCTTAGATTGTTATATGTGGTGTTCAATAAAGAGTTATTGTATTGTATTGTATTGTACAGCGCTATTTAATTTAGTCAGACTAATCCACCACCTGGCCCGTATTTCACTAAAGCGACAATGTCGGCGACATGTGACAATTCTGTATACATTACAAGCTCGACGAGAATCTACGCTGGTTGGCTTCATATTGACCACGCATTGCAATACGAATTGTCACTTGTCACCGACAATTGTCGAATTGGTGAAATAGTGGGCCTGCTGAAATATTCCGGACCAATTTTAAGAGATATACTTCATTTAATTTAGAATGAGAAACCAGAACAAAGTTATATTGCGTCTGGTCAACTATTTCTTACCTAGCAAATAGTACAGTGCAATAGTCTGGGAGCCGCAAAATAAAATTGTTTTAATGTCACTGTATTTCGTATAGTTTACCTACTAGTACAAATTGAAAAGAGAGTAGGTACTACACTTCACGCGAGCCACGAATAATAATATTGCCGTGGTTACTCATCCTAAACTAAATACATACATACATACCTATATCACGTCTTTATCCCTTACGGGGTAGACAGATAAGGTAACAAAACCGTTTAGCATGATTGTGGGCGTATAGGTGGATAGGGGAATCAAAATAGTGATGGGTTGCTAGCCGCATCGCCTATAACATGATTCCTGACATTTTCGCCCATTCGCTCGATGGGCTTTTACCATCTGCGCGGGAAGAGAACCAACTGGTACATTCTATGTTTTTTCTTTACTCCAGCATGGAAGAAATTAAATCAAGTATATATAGCCCTAAAATCCGACTTTAACTTAAATCAGATTGTAATTAATTATCCGCAAATACTTCTGTTTCTTTCCGAGGAGGGGAACAAGTTTGCTCACGGGGTTTCCCTAAAAAGCTTAACTTTTCAGCAGATTAAATTATTTAAGAATACTTACCACAAAGAAAAATAATTAAAAGGCAAGTTTTTCTACCTACTAAATTGGAGTAAGATTTATACTTAAGTACGTCAATCTTTTTATTATTTTTTTTCGAGTTACGACCTGGGTGCCTTTAAGAGGCGAGTGTACAATTTTCTGCAGGGCCGACAACGCACTGGCATCGCGTAAAGCGCTGGATTTACCATCAAGTGACCCACTAGTTCGTTTGTCTGGCCTCTCTAACATAAAAAAAAAAAAACTATTGTAATGCTATTTAAGCAATAACCAAATACTCGTACCTAATCAAAATCAAACTCAGGTTTTTAATTTAAAATAACTATGGTATTAATACCTAAATACCTTTTTCGTTTTTAATTCAAGCTTATTTATTACCTTTTTGTTAACTGTACTTGTATTGTAAATCGTTGAAGAGTTCTGTGCAGACAGTCCTGGCTGGGTCTCCAGAATTTCACTTCAAAATTACGTATTGTCACCCCACTTACATAAGTATGAAAAATTTCACGTTAATCCGAACAATGGAAGCGAGTCAAAATTCATTTGCAAATAAACTAAATAATAGCCCTTAAAAAGATAACCACTTGTGTAATAAATTGAAAAAACCAACACCGTGTGAAAACGTCTAAACCCGCCATTTCTCCATTCCCAAAATCAGTGCTGTCAACATAAAAAAAAACAAGCACAAAAACGAAAACGTTCCAAATCCGAAGTTTTGAAAAACGCGTGAATCGTGATGGGCGGCGCCTAATCACAGAGCGGGAAGAGCAATTAATGACAGGGACAGCGTTTACCCTAAATTTTTTAGAACAATTTCTCTTTTGTTTATAAATGGTTTAAAATAAAATTAACGAAAATGACGTCTTGAATGTGTTGAATTATAAATTGTGTAACTAATGGTATATTTGTCAATCTATTGATGATCATTTTAGTCCATATTGTTAAAAAAAGAATGAAAACAATATTTAAAAGCTCGCTCTATATGCTTTTAAATGATTAATCTACGACACGGTGACATTTCAACTAGAATCTCTTATGACGAGCAAAAAAAAAATGGGTCACTATTCATGGAATGTTGAATGAAAAGCGACCCTTTCTTTTTGCTCGGCAGTGTATATAATGACAAGAAATTACGAGAAAAAAACTTTTTCATTTTTGTTTTTACAGCTACGAGTACTGCACGCATACTTTAATAAAATTAACCTCGTTAAGTATACCGAGCCAAAATATTTTTACTAACGACAACTCTAGCGGATAAATTAATGATCAATGCTGGCCGACAATAAAAACAAATGATGATAAACAGTTTCGAAGAAGCCGTACGCAAATCAACACCTAAAATAAATATTAAAAAAAAGTTTTGGCGCCACGACACAGGTCTTCCAACATGCCGACACAAAGCGCCGCGTTTCTCTAGACGCGTTTTTGAGCGCACTCAATAAATTATTCGGCCTAATCACCCCTAATTGGGATGTGTCGTGACCCACCTTAACCTTAGGTCGGACCATAGAGTAGACTTAAAAAAATAAAGTTCGATGCTGTGGCTTGAAATACTGGTAAAGTTAAACTTAATAAGTATTCAAAACATTAGCTATTGTATTTTGGTTATTTTTGGAAGTGTAGTAGGTATCTGATAGATCTGGCTGATAAGTATTTTCTTGCTGGGAAAGAAATAAACTGAGAGCTGTTAAATGGTTGTTTTTCGTGAATTATTACACTTTTGAAGTAAAAAATACATTTAATAGTTATTTATCAAAACCTAATTTAATTTTAATTTGATGTTCACGACAAAAAGTTTTTAAAACTAAATATCTCTTAACAATATACCTGGCCGGTAACGTTCACTCTACTCTGTACCCGTTTCAAAATAAGAACACAATAATGCAAACATAATGATACGTGGCGCGTTAAGACCGAACTTTTAATTTTGGAACGTTAAATCCGTAAACTGTAATTATTATGGTTTTAAGTATAAGGATAGAGATATAAATGTGTTTGCCTTTTTGCTTTAGCTTTATAGATTCGGTGAAATTAGTGGTTTTTAGTTTTTTGTGATGTTAGCTAATGGCTGTAGGTCGAAGGGTTTCGTTTGTTTTGAAATAAACGTGTGTGGCATCTGATTTGTCATTTCCATGTTCTTAATTGTAACCGAGATCTTAATTTCTCTTTATAGGTACATAAAATAAATACTGGTCTCTAAAAGCAAGAAACCTGAAAACTTCTACTTTTGCTACTTTAGGTTAGGTTTAGAGATGCATTTTTTACTCATAAGTTCACTTAAAATGAATTTACATCTTCTCGAATCGAATTTCATCTTAAATGGCCTAATTTCCTAACAATGCCTTGATTTCCATGGAATTACTAGCTGGTAGCTCTTTGACTAGCAATAAAGGTGCGAGCATACCGATGCGTAAAAGACGCTGACAGTGCGTTTACGCAACAAAATGTATGAAAAAACGGTGAGAAGACGCGACGCCTACGACACGTCACTGCGTATACGCGGCGGTGTGGTCGCTCCTTAACTTCCCAACTGGTAAGTACTTAAGACTTTAGTTTCCATTTTATTGGCATCTTTAAACAGCAGTAGGTCTAATATAACTATATCAACATATTTTTAAAAACAATGCCCCTGAGACGATTTAACAACCGTAACTATCATATTCAAATTCGCATCAATCCGCAATACCCGATCTATAAAATATCATCTAAAGTAACATTGGTCATCATTACGTAATCTGCATAACTGCATTTGCCATTGTCGCGGTTCGAACCCCAAAGGGCCTTTATTGAGCCCCCAGAAACCATACGAAAAATTTCACTGAACCCCCTTAAAAAGGTTGGTTGAAATGTGACGCTGTTCTAAAGGAATATGGTTGGTTTTAGTGCGTGAGCTCCCGGCGCTTACGGTAGGGTAAAACGCCGTATAATCGTCCCTAAAAGTTATTATATGCAAATAACACGCATAATTTAGGGTTTTGCCCTATTCCGTGTTTTATCTATTTATCTGTGAAATGGCTCAATTAGGAATGCGCGCGTACGCGGTTCCTGGGGGGCCGAATTGCGGTCTTATCTTAACTTGTATGAAATATGTTAAATGATTTATTGCGATATAGTGAGGATAAAAGGTAAGGGGTGAGTTCGGTATAATTAAAAAAAATAGATGTATCTTTTCCTATACTAACAGTGAAATTATTTAGAGACATGAAATTAGTTCTCGGTATCAACAAACATCAGGTACCTAATTTCCAATATGTCACTTGTTACTGGAGCAAAAAAGAAGAAAAACGAAATAATTGAAAACCACAAAACTTCAGTAACGAAGTACCTAACGGTTACTTGGTTGTAATATGTGTGTTTTATATCAAACTAGCGGCTAATGCACCACAGACAAATTTATTACAATTATTACTCTTTTACTCTATATTTTTTGTTACTAGGTAACTTATAAATAACAATGATAATAAATAACTTATCGCATTTATTAGAATTGCCAACTAGTACGAAGTACGACATACGGGACTGCAATAAATGGATGAACCGTGTCACACGTTTGCCGAATCCTTATCCGTTTACCACAACACCAACTCATCACTATTCCGTCCTGGTCCCTGGAGTCAAGGCACCCCGTTGGTTTCCAGGGTCCAAAACAAAATAGCCGGTTTTTACTTCATTTCCCACAACCGGTAACAGGCTTATTAGAGTCCCGGGAGAAATTCATATACCCTGGGAACACCCTCGTGCTGAGAACAAAAATCAACACTTGTATTTGAAGAGCGATTGTTCATTTTTAGGGCGAAGGTTGCTAATCCTTGGATTTGACAGTTTTGTACTGTATATACGAATTTGTAGATATGAATGAGTGAAATTAAACATAAAATAATAAGAAGCAATTTGACAACATGGCATTGTATTTATAACAAAGAGTCAAGTAGACGTACGTAGCTAAATAAGTATCCGTAATAGATACATTTACCCCAAAATATGACAGTTGAATATCACTGAAGTCAACTCGCTTCTGCCCGGGACTTCGTCTGCGTAGAATTATACATATAAACCTTCCTCTTGCTTGAATCACTATTAACAAAAACCGCATCAAAATCCATTGCGTAGTTTTAAAGATCTAAGCATACATAGGGACAGATAGCGGAAACTTGCTTGCGGACTTGGTGTTAGGTATACTATATAGTGATTGTGGTAGTGATTATATTGTGTGAACTGTTATTTTGATTGCATTATTTCGTCTGTTAAAATATTGATAAAATATAAGAAAAATCACAAAAATCGCAAAGTCATTAACATGGTATTTTTTTATAAAACATTCATAAATTACATAGATACGCTTTACATGCGTTTTTTACGCTCTATTGTGGCTTTCACTATCTAGAATTTTAAACTCACTCTATGTCGGTCCCTCGTTTAATGCTCCTCTCATCTACTCAGAGGTTAACTGGTAGAGATCCCTTATAGAGATAAGTTCGAATTTGTGCATATATTTTTATTTTTTTGTGAATTGTATCTGTTTCTTTATAGTTGTACAATAAAGTATTTACTTACTTAATTACCTACACAGTGACTCCAGACAGGACTTAGCCCTCATATTGTACCCATATATTGTTTTATTGTGAGTCTTTGCGTCTATTACGCGGCGTATCGTCTTGGGAGACAACGCCTTCTGTGGAGACCTATATACCAACACCAGAGTCACAGCCCTGCCACAAGCATGACAAGAGAAGTTTGCGGTGGTTGTTACGTGCGGTGCCTTGATGTCGCTAGCTATACAAATAAAGTATAACACTTCTATTATTACAGTTCTTTAACTAGACGAATATTTCTTTTTCCCGTAGACAAAATACCGTGTCCAAACTCTACTCATTCTGTAGTCTATGCCCCGCGAGATTAGCGCCCCGAATGTCAAGTGTCACTCAAAATTGGCGCGAATGTTGACATTTGAGATCATGTCTGCCCGCTCCGTTTCGCGCATGAATATGTATGTATTAATTCTTCCATTGGTAGCTTTTATTATCATATTTATTGAATAAGTAAAGCGACGAATTATTTATAATTGTTTTTGTTTCACTAGAGAGCTAGAGACAGTCACACAAAGGTTAAGACTACAGTATTAAATATCGAAGAACAAACTCCTTAGAAAAATATAAGTACCTATATAATAAACACGTCCCCATATTTTTTCTCTCGAGTAACTAAACATTAAATAATTATTATGCTGAAGCTGAATCGATTTCATTTTAGTTAAAGAAATTATTTTAAAAATACCTATCTGACTTAAAAACCAAAACTAATATCGTATACGAGTACCTAGGTATACCTTACTCAAAATACGAGCTAGACAAAAATTCACTTTCCTCCATCACATCGCTACTTATCGATTCTTGACTGCACCCACAAGCCGAAGTTAATAAAGGGCATCACTACGTAAACAAGGTCGCGTGTCCACCCGGCGGCTGTCACGTGCGACCACAGAGCAGATAGCGATCGTTCGCGCGCGAAATTGTCTATGGAACGTTCGCGCGCTTTTTGATGTCACTAAATTAAAAATGGCGGTGACACTTGTGTCGGATATACACAGAATAGAAAAAATAAAAACATTCTTGTGTGGTTGGTGGACGGACGGATCTACAAATAAAACTATACTTTATAACAAAATACAAGGTCTGAGCCTTTAATGTAAATGTAAGTTTTTAACGTCTTAGACGTGTTCTCTCTCGTAAACGTTTAAATTACGATGGAAAAATTATCAGTGTCACCAAGCGAGCGATACGTAACGGCACTGAACTATTCTCATAGTATTTGTCACTTTATATTAATTGCGACTAGAATTTCACTTAACGTAAGCGCGAGTTGTGTTTAAGTGACAACCACGAGGCTTTGGTTTTATGAATGATCGATCAAAAACGGCAATGTAAAGCTAATCGCACATTTCTGGCACCTTTTAAATAAGACTCAAGTCTTACTTAAGTAATTAGAGAACTACAATTACCATGTTAACCGTTTAATGGTCGTATTTGGCCGATTTTCACCGTACACTTAACTTTTGGCTCTAGGCAGCTGTCAGATAGAACTAACAGTGTGATCAGTTAGTAAACCGATCATTAAAAGTTAATTGCAGCTGGTTTATTAATCACGTTACAGATTGAGATTTCATTGAAATTTAAAGGTTGAGCTTATTTTGTTTTGCTCAGATCAGAACAAAATAAATATGTTGAAAATAAACGAATATTTTTTTTACAAAATATTGAGTACCAAATTTTGCATATATGTAATCAGATATGTACAAAAGTCTATTTCTCAAAATATGGTAGGTACAGTCAAGGGCAAAGATATGTATACACCACAGAGTGTCAAAAAGCATGGTCATCTAAATGGTCATAAATTTGGCAACATATAAAAGTACATAAATTAGTATACATGATTTGAGAGATAACTATGTATACAACATTTGCAATAATATGTCCTCATGTATTAGGCCATAAACTTAGAAACACCGTAAACTTCAAAAATATGTATACACTATTTAACTATTAATTATGTATCTAATATGATAACCAAAAATATGTAAACAATCCAAAATTATATTAACACAACTCTATTGTCAGGAGCTTATGAACGTATTTGCGTAACATCGAACTCTGTAATCTTAATGTAATCAGCCAACCACTTGAAGCTTCAAGTCGTATACAACAACTGCTATTCCAAAGTCTTTAACTGATAATTACTCTATTTATTTTAAATCATGTCATGTGCCCACAATCTTGTCAAATGTGGCCTGTAGGTTGTAGGTACCTGTTACCATAGACTCTGTCTACCCCGTAAGGGATAAAGACGTGATTTGTGCATATGCATGTGCAAGTGTCATGTGTCACTTTTGGATTTTTTAATTCCATTTGACTTACCATTTCTTATGGTTTATCTGGCGGCTTTTCATTAATTTTGAAGGAGAAAATGTATCGTTTAAGCGATCATTTAAAACATAGGATTGTTGCCTTATGCGAGGAAGGTATATACGTGCTTGATATAGCTCTGCTGACGAATTAGGCATCACGGTAAGAAATATTAAACATGTTAATAATAACGTACTATAGAAAATATTACTCTCTAATCACTTTTTCTTAAGTTTAAGGAGTGGTTTTCTTTATTATACAGTTATTTTAAGTATACTTTGCCTTTTATTAAGTAAAAAAAAATTAGAAAATAGCGTAAATCGCCAATTACTGTATGATTTGATATTGACGACACGGATGGCTCAGTGGTGAAGCAACCGCTTTCTGAATCGAAGGTCCCGGGTTCGAAACCCGGCCAGGGTAATGTTTGTGTGATCAACTCGAATATTTGTGCTTGGGTCATGGATGTTCTACATACATACATACATACATACATATATCACGTCTTTATCCCTTACGGGGTAGACAGAGCCTGAGGGAACAAAACCTTAAGGCCACGTTTAGCATGATTGTAGGCGTATAGGTGGAAAAATTAATCAAAATAGTGATGGGTTGCTAGCCGCATCGCCTATAACATGATTCCAAAGAATTTCGCCCATTCCTTCGAGGGACTTTTACCATCTGCGCGGGACGAGAAGCAACTGGTACATTCTATGTTTTTCCTATACATACATACATTCACACATACATACATACATACGTACATTCTATGTTCTATATATTCAAGTATGTATTTATTTATATAGGTATGTATATCGTCATCTACTCGTAACTAGTACCCATAACACAAGCTTCTTGAGTTTATATATACATATTTCGATACTTTGGGTACCTATATATTAATTTTTGTCCCTGAATGTACCTAGCGTTGGCATCTTCAATCAAAATCAACGAAATCTGAATCTGTAAAATCTGTTAAACATGCCGATTGATAACGTCGTGGTGACAGGTCAAAACATGCGACAAACATATGCAATGACAAGTCTGTACTGTTTTCGTGAATTGTCAAAACATACTTTACAAATTTGTTTCGTGTGACTAGGCCGTAAAGTTGATATTCGCAGATGACATTTTGTATACATATTTTCGTGGCAATTACTGAATCTATATTTAATGACATAAGCATGACTATAATATTTTGCATTATTTGCAGGATACTAATAATGGAGTTTTGATTGTATACAAGTTTTTGGACTTGCTAGGTATATATTTATGTTGCCATTGTAGTTTGCATATTTATTACCATTTGAATGAGTATATATCTTTTTAACCTTATATGATTACTTATTTTCTTTCACTTTACTTGCATATATATCTTTGCCCTTGACTGTACAAGGTATTATGTACAATAATGATTCATTCACAGCATATACTGCCAGTTTTGGCGTAGAAATATTAATTAATACATTACATTGGGTACAAAATATAAATTAAAACATGACTTAAATTAGTGTTTAAGAAATAAATGAAATTAAAATTATTGTTAACTGAATTATGAAACTGTTTTGGAAATAGTGTTTTATTAACTAGTACACAAACCTCTGATAAATATTGTCTCATTGAATTTCTAAACGAAACTGAAAATTAGAACACAGAAAAATCGGAAAATAAAAGCTTTGGCCGGGAAGCTTTACTTTTCGGATTTTTCTGTGTGTTCTAATTCTCAGTATCGTTTAGAAATTAAATTTCTAACAGTAAAACCGTAAAAGTAAACATAAAAAATCAAGAAGTAAAATTCTTGATTCATTTGATAATAATTGGCATCTAATTGTCTGATTGAGTAATAAATTGGAACGATGCAAAACAAATGAAGTTACAGTGCATCTATTTCCTTAACTTCTCTCGGAAAACATCGCTTCTCATACGACAGACTTTTGAACTGAAGACACACGAAGTTTGCCAAGAGATATTAAATACATAAATTATATGAATTCATAGGACAGGTAATTACTTCGCTACCTCCGCGATATAGTGAAGTTAAGTCATACAAAACCGATACACTCCCGATGACGTAGTACGTTGTAGGTTTAGCGGGATTCCGGCGTATGGGCACAGTATATATATAAGCTAAAGCAGTAAGGAACCTACGAACAAATCGGTTGAAACGAAACACGCACACAGGCGCGCGCTTTACACGGCCCCTAAGGGGACCTGAGCCTGAGCGGAGTGGACGAGGTCCCTTTAGGGGCCGTGTAAAGCGCGCGCCTGTGTGCGTGTTTCGTTTCAACCGATTTGTTCGTAGGTTCCTTACTGCTTTAGCTTATATATATACTGTGGTATGGGTGGAAAGGGGAATCAAAATAGTAATAGTAACGTGATTCCTAAGATTTTTGCCCGGTCGATGAGTTTTTACCATGTGCGCGGGAAGAGAAACAACTTGGTACATTCTGTTTTTCCTTTGTTCCCAAACCAGCATGGAAGGCAGAATAAGCATTATACTGGTGTTGGTTATATCCCGTTCTTTCGGTGTGTCAGCAACATGAGCGCTAGGGCTGCGGCCGCTCGCGGCGTCGCATCTGAATATTCTGAATAATCCATTCAGTCACGCATTACCACGGTACACTGCGTAACTTGCATTGCCGGTGGACGAGTATGCCGAGTTTACACGAGTTTAGCGAGTAACGCTCAGTAGATAAATGCATTACGTCTTTATCCCTCACGGGGTAGCCAGAGCCTAAGGTAAAACAACCTTAAGGCCACGTTTAGCATGATTTAGGGCGTATAGCTGGAAAGGGAAATCAAAATAGTGATGGGTTGCTAGCCGCATCGCCTATAACATGATTCCTAAGACTATCGCCCATTCTCTCGAAATTCTATGTTTTTTCTTTACTCCCAGACTAGGATAGCACAATTTTTTTTTTAGTAGATCTAGACCGGATAGGCTAGTGGTTAGTGAACCTAGCTATGAAGCTAGAGGTGCCAGATTAAAATCTCAGGAACCTACATAATATATGATGAATATGAATGTTTTTACCCGAGCCACGGGGTAAGTATGCATATGTATTTATCAATAAGTACATGTATAAATATGTTTATACGTTGTCTTGAAGCCACATCACAAGCTTTGCATTTAGGATTAAATTATCCAATAATATTTTTAAGTATGACCCTACTCGTAGAAGTATGACCGCGACAAAAGGTAGAAATACCTATATAAATGCTAATCCTTAAGTATAAGAAGCGTTTAAATCCGACATTAAATTACTGGCCAGTAAGGCTCGTAACTTCTTTAATTTTGAATTTCGAACGCATTATCCTGCCAGCGCAGCGCGCGATCAGCGATGGCTTGAGCATGTCTCCAGGCTCCATATAAAATTACCTTTCGCATATCAAAGTTAGATTTTATACACCTGTACATAATCTGTGGTAGTAGTACCCCGTATCCTTACGACTAGCTATTATAGTTATAATTTAACTTACGTTTATCTCTATTTAGGTCTACTTAAAACCATAAAACTGAATAATGATAGAATGAGTATTAAAAAAAACACATTTAAATAACCAATTTTAAGTCGATCTCAGTGCGACATTTGTGTGAAAAACTTAGAATAATTTGAAAGGTACCTAATGCCAATAACATCATTCAAGACACCTTATTTCCACCTTGGACAATCTTCCGATAATTTCACATCTTTTATTCCAGATCCTCAATGTTTTTTTTATGTTATCTGTGAATAATAAAACAGCGAGTGCTACCCGTAGCTATAGACAATATAGAGCGCAGTGGTGTATGGGCGCGCACGGGCCGGTGTTGCCAGTTATATAATTAGAAAATGGAAGGGTGCGCGCGCGCTGCCCGCGGCGCCCGCTATCGCTCACCGCACCCGTAGAGTTGTCCGCTATCGATAAAAATGATTACGAAAAAAATATCATTTATCTGTAATTATCTAAAATTAAAAAATGACTAACTTGAAATACGAGTAAAAACGGTACCCTTTTACTAAGACTTCGGTCTCCGTCCGTCTGTCTGTCTTTTTGTCTGTCCATTTGTCACCAGGCTGTATTGTGATTTGACAAGTTGATTTAAAAAAAATGGCCCGTATAGTTTCGACTCTACCTACCTATTACTTGTTACCTTATATTTTTAACGATGTGCAATCTCCAGCTGATGATGCTTATAATTACTAATGTCACAATTTCAAAGATATGATGTAATAATAGCGCCAAACATGACATTTGATTACATTTTCAACGGAACATTTCATCGACATCGATATTCTCAACTCTAATGTAAAAATATAAACCAAAATCCCCTTGGGCACTGGCAACATTCTTTATTTTGGAATATTAATAAGACGCGTGCAACATCACACCGTATATCACATCGAATAACGGCTGTCCCTTTCACTCTCGCCTTTAATCCGTAAGTCAGTGCTGTTCTAATGTTCAAAACGTGGATAATAACGATATTTTCGAGCGAGATAGTGGATTGGTGAGGTTTATTATGGAATATTATGTATAGTAGCAGGTTGTATGAGATGTACTGTTCCCCGGATGCTTATGTACAGGAACATACTAAAGTCATCCTGTTTAATGTAGTTTACTCAAGTTGAAATTTATTGTGCAAAAGAAACAAAACAATTACAATATATAATACATGCAGATACTAAAACTACTACTATAGATAAGACAAAATGGTGTCAGAGTTTAGTTTGTCGAACTTGTTTCGTGGCCTATGTGCTTTACTTTTTAACATAAAACTGCCGTGAGATTAGTATTGTTAATATTTACGGATAACTCACGTCATTAATATCGAGAATTGACCGAGACACACTGAACTTCTAGATTTGACACAATCATTTTTGACATAAACGGCACACTGTTCAATGTGAAATATCTGCATCGACCTTCAAGTGAATTCAGTACAACTCTTACTTATTTAACCCCCGACGCAAAAAGAAGGGTCTGGGGCCGATTTTGATGCGGTTTTATTCATTCGAAAGACAGTTTCTTTGCGTTGGGTTTTAGCCATTTTTGGTAAAAATTGGTCCCGTAGTTTGAAGAGTATCAGCTCTTTTTTTACATATTGCTCTATAATTGCATGGGGAGTTCTTTGTTTTTTTTTAAATTTTATATTTATTTAGTCTCATATTAAAGACACAAACCTTAATCTGTGTCTGAGACTGCGTCTCTTCCAAACCTTTGCTATAACTTAAATAACAGACAATCAGTCGCATGCACTTCATAAAGACACAAAAATTTTAACAAAAAAAAAACCGAATTCACAAAAAGAAACTATTCCAAAACAAACTAATACGCACTAAAAAGAAAAAAATAATTGCATATTCTTCTACAACTTAATAATCAACTTACTTTTTCTACTTATCAATATGTAGGTACGACCTATCTAATGTTGTTACAATTATTGTTATTTCTGGAGTCGGTGATTTTCTCCTCCTTTTTTTGAAGTCCGTTAAAAAGACATAGAGGTGGTTAATTACTTACTTACGTCATATTTATCAACTAAACAATAAAATAAAAAAGCAGCATTTTTTCTGCAAATCTCTGTGCACGCCACTGCAAATAATAGTTAAGCATGCTAAACGTGGCTTTTAGGTCTTGTTACCTCAGGCTCTGTCTACCCTGTAAGTATAGACGTGATTTGTGCATGTGTCCATGCTAAATAACACTCAAGGTACAGAATGCAAACATGTTTCGCGAAGATTTCTGACGAATGTTTCCAAACGGTAACGAAGTCGTTACGGGCTCATAAAGTTATTATGCAATCCGCTAACGAAGAACACCGCGGTTATATGGACGGTAATTGTGGACACTGGCGGACAGTCGATGGACTGGTAAGTTTTCGGTAACAATACGCCTCGAACGCGTTAAGGCGCGCATATAGACGAATTTTAGGTAATTGCGGGGGTGAAGCAGACACGCGGTGGAGGCGCATGCGGGGCAACTAACAATAAGTAGGTTCGTAGGGAACAGTTTGTTGCCGTTTCGATCCGCAGGTGGCGCTGACAATTATTCCATAATAAATACGCGCATAATAGAAACGCGTTCATTTTTGTGTCAAAAGTTACACTTATTATACACTAGAGGCTCTGTTTGATTCCGGTTCGTTGCTAGGAGCGCTGTCAATTTTTCAAGGGTAATTGATACTCTTAACCTGTATGCTTAGTGTAGGTTTTCAGTCACAAAATACGTCTCGAAAGCGTTTGCGTTAAAATGTCAACTACTATGAGAACAATTTGTTGCCGTTTCGATCCGCAAGTGGCGCTGCCAATTTTTCCATAGCAATTGAGACGTTTACCGTGAACGCGTTCGAGACGTTTTTATATGCGAAAACTTACACTAGAGGCTGTTTGTTGCCGTTTCGTTCCGCACGAGGCGCTGACAATTATTCTATAATAATTACGCGCATAATAGAAACGCGTTCGATACGTTTTTTGTGTGAAAACTTACACTCAGTTTATTATACACTAAAGGCTCTGTTTGATACCGGTTTGTTCCGCTAGGAGCGCTGTCAATTGTTCAAGGGTAATTAATACTCTGCGCTGGACTATTGCGCAAAAATTACGTACCTAATCGAAATAAGGCGACTTAACTCAAAAAATGACGCTCGCCTGCCCTTGCCCTAAACGTCTCTGGCAGTAAAGTTTCGAGATGCCCAGTTAAACCCCTCGCCAGTGCACTCGGCCTCCGTTGTAAACAGCTGATTAACCCGCCACGCACGAATTGATTCATTCGGCTAATCCCATGCTCTTGCGCATAAAACTGCATCCGGCTGCTGGATCTATAACATGGAAGTGTGGTGTGTGAAATTAGAATCAATTAAAAACGGATTTCGTAATAACAAATAGGTATACAGGTTTCTTAAAATGGTTTCGAAATATTTAAGCGGGTGTTTGATTGAACACCCTAACTAAGATTTTTCATTTAAATTTTTGATTCACCATTTTGTCCCGCCCTTGGGCCTTACCATGACGTCTTAATGCGATTCAATTCCGACTCAGTTAAGGTTTTATTTAGCTTTAATTTTTAGTATGGATCTGACGCATTAAGACGTCATGTAACCTTCTGGTCTTCTATGTACTACTGCTCAGGGACCCGATTTTTGAAAGCACGTGTGTGAAAATACCACTTGAAAGTGGTGAAAAATTGTGCCGAATATCAAATGCGAGTAGCTTAGAAGATACGGTTGTGAACAAGTCAAAAATTTGATTAGAGCTGTAGTTTTGAAGATATAAACAGATTTATACCACTTTCGAGTGGTATTTTCACACATGTGCTTTCAAAAATCGGGGCCCAGGAAACAAAAGAATATCTCGTTGACAACGTATCGCGGTTCAACATTGTCCGTAATTATATTTTTGACGGTAGAATAGGTACTTCCATCGTCACTCTCCTAGGTATAGAAGGAGTACATGCGTTTTCCTCTCATCGTCCCCTCTCCCCCTCTGGATCCACGGCTGCCCCCAGTAAAAACTAGTCTGATAGGGTTTGTCTATGGGTTGTAGTTCAGGTTCGCTCGCTTAACTGAGTCGGAATTGAATCGCATTAAGACGTCATAGTAAGGCCCTTTGACGCGGTTCACTTTGAACATCGAACAACGTTCGGAAACATTTCTGAACTTGATTCAAAAGTCCTAAATAACAGTTATTAAGTTCAAATAAGCTAACGTATACACACACAAATCACGTCTATATGCCTTACGGGGTAGACAGAGCCAAGATAACAAGACTTAAAGGCCACGTTTAACATGATTGTGGGCGTATAGGGGGAAAGGGGAACCAAAATAGTGATGGTTTGTTAGCCGCATCGCCTATAACATGATTCCTAAGATTTCACATTTTACTGGCTTATGATGTTATGATTGTTGTGATTTTAATGTATCTTAATTTTGTAATTGACATGTATAATTTGTGTTTTTATTTAATTAATCGCCGCTCAATAAAATGATTTAGGGCGTATTGGCAGAGTGCAAAGCGGGTGGAGGGGGTAGCCTAAACGATCACAGCGCTCGCTACGGCTAAAATTGTCATTTTTGTCGCTGACTTGAGCTGTCAAATCCATATTGCAGTAAACATTTTCTAATCGTTTTTGAGATAAAAATATGGTCCTGGTAAGATGTGTTGTTGTGAATTGTAATAACACCAAGAAGAATAGCGACTGTAAATTTTACCAATTTCCAAGACCATGGTGGAAACGAGACCAAAGAAATAAGCGGATATTTGCCGTAAGAAAAAAAAATTAAGTTACCTAACCTCTAAAATTTCACTGAAAACAACAATTTTCATATTATTGGCAATAATGTTACTGACTACCATTGTCCAAAATTGTGTAATATAGTAAAATAACACAAGATTTCATTAATATTTTTCACAATATTTACTTACTTCTTGTTTGACAGCGGTGACAATATTGTCCATAATGGCCGCCTATCACGTGGCGCTGTCGTCGCGCACGGTCCCAATAGTGCGTGTCTATTTCGTAGTAGGTAATAAATAGATACGGAGTCATAGATAACTGACACTTAAGATAACTGAAACTTAACAGAGAGTTGTGAAACAGGCCCTTAGTATAGAAGAATGTTCTGAGCATATTAGTACCTAAACCTAAAATTCCTATAACGAGCTTGAAGTTATCCAAACTTAATAAACAGTCCCCCTGGCGTCACGCAAGCAGAAATATTTACCTACCGATATTAGTCAAATATCGCGGGATCATAAGAGTCACGACCGAGGGGGGTTATTACCGAAAACTAACCTAGCTCGAAACGAGGCTGGACCTGAGGGTTGGACATTGGCTGACCGCCTGTTACACCGACAGTTTATAAAAGTTTTCAATCCATATTAAGCTGGAAACGTCGCATATTTGGTGTTATTTTACGATTATTTCACAGAAATTGAATGAAAGTTTAAGTTTAGCTTATTGACTGTGAAACAAAAACTATGTTGAATAACTTTACCAAACTTTTGGAAATACCTAAAAACAATGACGTTGTTTCTTTTTATTTTAATACTTGTTTTTCTGTTTATGTTAAGTATGTAAATTTGTAACGACACTGAAAATTCGAAAAGTAAAGCTATGGCCGGGAATCGAACCCGGATTCTCATCATTCCGTGATGTGTGCTATAACCACTATACCACCCATAGCCCATAGCAGGTGATAGGTCGTTCGATTCCCGGCTATAGCTTTACTTTTCGGATTTTTCTGTGTTCTAATTTTCAGTAGGTATCGTTTAGAAATTTAACTTCTAACGGGTAAAACCGTTAAAGTAAAACTTAATTCATTTGACAGTGTTTATGTTATGTAATTTTTTTTAATTTTGTTTGTATTTTGTACTGTTTGTTTTTTTGCCTTACTTAGTGCTTTGATGTAAACTGTTATGCTGAAGTACTTTTTTTCATTAAATAAATTAATAAAAATATATAATAATGTTAATCGTGTAGGTACAAATGAAACATTGAAATTTCGGCAAGTAGTGTCAGCATTTCACGTTGGTGTGATGAGACCTTTTTACAAGTTATTAAAGCATTCCTCGCCGAGGTTTAGGCGCTACGTTCCCATAGGACGCGCGACACGCGAGCCCAATTCGACTGGTCTCCTGCTTTTGTATGGAGAATACTAAAGTTAAAATAAGACCTCATTCTGACATTCTTTAATGGCTCGGCGATTTACTCTGTTTAGTTATCTAGTTGTAGTATCATTGATCGAAGATACAATTCAATAAACATCTGAATGTTGCATAGCTACGAATTCTTTTGTCCATGTAACCTATAAGCCACGGCAACTGTAGGTTGGCAGGCCTGACGCCTGCGGCTGTCACCGACCGCTTCGGGTGTATACCTACTCTGTTATTGTAATTATGTACGTTCTTGTAGTGTTCGACATATCGAATTGTTATTATTTCAAGTAAGTTTTGGCGCGGTATTTTAACAATTATCCATCATTCAAGTTATTTTAGGTGGAATAAATATTTTACAAATGGATATTTTTTTTTTACGTCTAGAATAGCAATGCAGACACACGAGTTCTTTTATTTATTTATTATTAATTTATTTATTATTTATTTATTTAGTCAATAAAAAAATTACAGCATTACAGTCGAAACCAATGCGCTATAAAATTCAAAAAATATAAATATTATTTTTTGTCGGTCAGACACATTTCTCGCCGCGAGTACTTTACTTCATAATTATTTTTTTAAGTAAGTAGGTAGTAAAAGTAAACCTAAGTGTAGGTAGCTAATCTCAAATTTCGGTTTTTATCACCTTAAGAGTGCTTGCGTGTTACATGTATTCAGTGTAAAGTGATTAATGGATTTTTTTAAATTAGAAATAGAGTTGTTTAGACAACTAAGAGATCTTTCTTTACGAGCGCTATTTCCTTGCTTACCGACTATATCGAGTTGGAACTTAAACTACGCATTCAAACAACATAACTGCCAACTGCTCAGTGTTTATCTAACTATCTAACCAATAAATTATACAGATATTTTTATCAAGCCCAATATAAACTACGCTCTATCGTGCATCTCCGCTCGCCAATAATGACAGAGTTTAGACGTCGAACGCCAATAAGATTATATCGGTTAATTCTGACTCATAGCGTAATGATAGGTTGTAACCGCCATTATTAGATATACTTTGTATTCCGAAGATTTTTATTGCTACAAACGATTTCTCGAAAATCGGCTGAATTGGAACGATCAATTAGCAGCCTTTATGGATCGAACGTGGCTGTGACGCCCTGTTGCTGGTGGGAATTGCTTTATAGGTTGTAATTTAAACTTATGGCGCCTGGTTTTTACTTTTTGTTGACTTAATTCTCGTCTCTTGGAGCAAAGGTAAAAACTTGCAATTCGAAGTCTTGGAGAAGCCTAACCGCGCCATCTACCGCCAAGTAGAAACTTAGAGTTTCTGTCTGTGACGAGTGCGAGGGCTATCTGTTGTCGAATAGCGTAATTAAATACGGTTATAGTTCGGAACATAGATGACTCTGTATATGCTGTGAAGAAAAGAACATTAAAAAGGTTACTCAAGACTCAAATTTTAGCTTATTAATATTTTTTTTCTGCAAAGAAGATTCACGGCTAGTGTTTTAGGTATTGAATAAATTTTGCACTGATTTCGACAAGTCCCAGGCATAGCCTGGTTTTTATTTGGCAAGTCGCTAGTTTTTATTTGTCTCTTGCAACTCTGAACGCAACCTGTCAAACAAAACAAATTCGAAGTTTTCGCTTGTCATCCAACAGTTTACATTTTACTAAAATTTAACAATGGCTTTAGCTGATTTTTGCCGTTTAGATGAGAAAATCAATCTCAAACCCATCGACTCGCTCACATCGTTCCAAAATGACATAATTGGATACAGTGGTAACTTCGCCCAACAGGCTCAACTCGCCAGTCCGCCGTTTCCCAATGTAAGAAGGTTAATTTGCCGAAAATAACTATAATTTGTTTTTTATTTACGTGCTTATGGTATTTTGTTGTCTCTCCAGCCTGCACAGACGCTAGCTCAGTTCAATACGAAGGATGAAACCGGTCGTCAAATCAAAATTAACTTTGATCACGGAACCACGACTCTAGGATTCCGGTACCAAGTAAGTGCTGCTATTTTTATGCTATTATTTCATATTCAGCCTTAAATCTCAATAAAACTTTAGCTCTCAATAGATTGGAACTTCATTTGTGTAAAGTCATGGTGGAACCAGTGGCGTAACTATAACGTCTGGGGCCCGCGGCAAATTCGTCAGATGGGGCTCCTTCCTCAATATAAAGTGCATCAGCATCAATTCTGTGATCTAAACCAAGCCAGTTCTGGGCCCCGTACACCTAGGGGCCCCTGGCATTTTGCCACCCCTGCCACCCTATAGTTACACCACTGGGTGGAACATAACCAAGATGTTATTTTTAACGAGTTGTTGTAAATGGATGTTTGCAATCTTTCTGTGAATGGTTTCTAAATAAATAAATAAATAAAAAAAATAGCCTTTATTCACTGATTCATTTTGTTGAACTTAACCTAATTTACTCCCGCCTCATTCGCATCAGGTTGCCCGTAATGGACATAGGCCTCCTCCATGGTTTCTACCATACCAGTAAACATATCTACATAAGTAGCCGAAACTGTGAGTGTGATTAGGCAATAAATATAATATGACTCGCAATAAAATTAAAATGTAAATCGATGTGTAAGTCTACAATTCCTTATTTCTACATAACATTGTATTTTCATCTTACAATGATACTTGAGCAACCTCTACTATGTTTCCTATTGTGTCCTGCTAGTCCAAATTGGCATTGTTCATTTTTTTTAGTATGCTCCAATTCGAAAACCATTTCGAGGAAAACCATCAATTATCCGATTTATCTTGTCCGATTTCAAAAATACTTTATGATTGCAGATATTTTTGTAAAAGTACTTTGATCCTTTGTTTGACCGAACGACCGGGTTTTTAGACAGAATCCAGCATCGAATGTTTGCCACAAAAATGAAAAAAAAAGTTTGGCTACGGCAACTGTCACGTGTCACTGTCAAATCTACAAAACCATAGACAAAGCCGTTTTTTTTATAGCCAGCCGAACGAAGGTGATTGGGATTCTGTCTAAATTCACGAATTATCAAACAGCGAAAAAATATTTATTATTAATTAACAAAGCTACGTAAAAGCATAATATTCAAATTAGTTGCTTGAAATAGTCCATTTTATCAAATAAAGGTGTTAAAAGCACAGCTTAAAAAAAATGAACAATGCCAATTCTCACTGTCTATTGTTAATTTCTATGATTGATGGTTAGTTAAAGTACCAATGTGGTTGCAGGGAGGAGTGCTGCTAGCTGTAGACTCCCGTGCCACAGGCGGCCAGTTCATTGGCTCACAGTCCATGAAG
Source organism: Pandemis corylana (assembly GCA_949127965.1). NCBI lineage: Eukaryota > Metazoa > Arthropoda > Insecta > Lepidoptera > Tortricidae > Pandemis > Pandemis corylana. The sequence continues at coordinate 7,250,672 of OX421871.1, forward strand.
AAGATTGTTGAGATCAATGATTACTTGCTTGGTAAGTGTATTCTTTGCTAAAAAGTGTTACTGTAGAGTTTCTTGCAAGCTTTATCAGAGATTTAAAAGCCTTGTATGGGATTGTGAAAAATCTGATCTTTTGTAATAACAGGAAAATCTAAATAGAATTTTGTATTTTTTGCACTACATCATCAGCTCCAGTACAGGTCTGTGAAACCCTCTTGGCATTCCACTGTGTCCCCATCACACCAGATTGATGGCAAAACCGGAAAGGTTTTAATTTGGGTATCTTACACTACATATCCATTTCTGTGCCTATTAAAGATTTCCTCTTTGTTACAAAAAAAAGGTTGGGTTATTTATATTATTATCATACTGTACCAAATAAGTAACTTTTTCCTTTTTTGTCCCACACACATTTGTTGAAAATTAAATGATGTTGATTTTAATGGATAAACATTCTGTCTTCAGGCACCCTAGCCGGCGGCGCGGCCGACTGCGTGTACTGGGACCGCGTGCTGGCCAAGCAGTGCCGGCTGTACGAGCTGCGCAACCGCGAGCGCATCTCCGTGGCCGCCGCCAGCAAGCTCATGGCCAACATGGTGTACAACTACAAGGGCATGGGGCTCAGCATGGGCATGATGCTGGCCGGCTACGACAAGAGGGTCAGTCAACTATCATAAAGGAACTAGCTTTTAAATGGGTACTTAATTGCAGAGATTGTGTAGTAATGTTGTGTTTATTGTTCCAGGGTGCGCAACTGTATTACGTGGATAGTGAAGGCACTCGTACTCCGGGCAAGGTGTTCTCTGTGGGCTCGGGCTCTGTCTACGCGTTTGGAGTGCTCGACACCGGCTACCACTGGGACCTCACTGACGTGGAGGCGCAAGGTACGATCGATGTATGCAAAATATGTAGGTAATTTTATATGGATACTGGGCTAATTTCTGGGCCACTAAGTATACACAAGGTATACAATATTTCAACAGGTGTAATCATTTATAAAAGTGAAAATTTACAGCTGTAAATCTATTTCCTTTTAATGGCAACTTATAGAAAATTGATGTGTGCAGAGCTAGGCCGGCGAGCCATCTACCACGCGACGCACCGCGACGCGTACTCCGGCGGCATCATCCGCGTCTACCACATGAGCAGCACGGGCTGGGTCAACATCTCCAACGAGGACTGCTCGGAGCTGCATTACAAGTACCAGGCCGAGAAGGGCGTCAAAGACGAGTAGATGTTATTGTAATAAAGTTTTTTAAGTGATTGTGGCTTTATTTGACTAATGGTAAGATTTAAATTTGAGTTTCGATTCGCATTGGCAATAATCATGTAGGAATAAATTTCCTGCTCTTAGCAGTTATAAAATGACGAACAATTGTGTTCAACCTCTTCACCGCCTTCATCTAGTGACAGCCAATGGAATGCCTCACACGCCCTGGTCATCTATAGAGGGCCAACATTCAACTCAAAATTAATCCTGCAATAGAATTAAGAATCAAGCTAGTTTGTCATTTGTTTTCTTTTTTCTGTGGCATACAGCAGTCAATTCATTTAGTGTGGTGGCGAAGAGGTGAATGCGGTTCATCTCAACAGGCTGGGAATGTAAGGAAAAATCAAACCATAAGAGTTACAAAATTATCGATAGTTTTATTGGCACAACCAAAATTTTGTGATTAGTATAACAAACTAACATGAAACATTAAAAGATTAACTTAATACTGTTCCGATATACCTACAAGCAATACTCCTTACCCCTGCAATACCGTGACCGTGCCGAAATGCTTTTTTTTTTATTTATTTATTGCATGCCCTAAATCATATTCATGTTGCCACTGTCAACTGAAGTTAAAGGCGGTAGGTACACTTTCTATGTAACTGCCACATTTTTAACGAAAAATGCATAAATATGGCAACAAATTTGCAAGTCAAATTAAAAAAAATTAAAGCTGCCAGCTTCTGGTTTGTAAAACAAAACTTTTTACATCGTAACTTGGCGCGTATGTTTGACTTCATTTCTAAAAATTTTATTCACTAACCGCAGCGAAAGTGTTAACCCAAAGGATGCACCGTGACAGTCAACAGTGTTGACTTAACACTTTATGAGCGATTCAAACTCAAACATATACAACGTAGATCTTGAAATATCGTTTTCCCCCTCTTACTCGAACCTACGCTCCTATAAATAACAGGGACACCAAATCAGAACTCTACGACTAGATTTGCAATTGTACAAAAAATTAATAGACCTTAAAACTAGTGTGTTTGAAAACAATAATAAGTAATTATAATATGATAAGAAGTTGGTATATTTTTGAGATTATTTCGTCGCTTTTCCGTCAGGTGCTTTTTCGTCGTCACCAATTTTTACGATTGTTTCTTCAACAGTATTTTCAAGCTCCCAATCCTCTAGAGGAACTTCTGTCAGTTTGTAGAATTTGCCGTGTTTTCCGATACCTGTAAAACAATGGAATTGCTAACAATGTTCTTGTGATAACATTTACTAAGGATGTTACTGTATGGGCTAGATTCCTTTGCTTTTTCTGAAGATAAAAAGTTCATTTACTTTTTCACCGCCACGCAGCTCTATTCTCACTCGCAACTATCTACTTTATGTTGTCAAGTGAAGGTGCAATTTACACTGCATATTATTTATTATATTGACTTTATTTTTAAGTTAATGGCGAGAATGTTAACGATCTTCATTTCGAAGTTCAATATTTAAATATTAAACTGGAATGTTGATTTTAATGAAACTAAACTGCGATCATCCATGCTGGTCTGGGAGTAAAGAAATAACATAGAATATACCAGTTGCTTCTCTTCCCGCGCAGATGGTAAAAGCCCATCGAGGAAATTGGCGAAAATTTTAGAAATCATCTTTTAGGTGATGCGGCTAGCAACCCATCACTATTTTGATTCCCCTTTGCACCAATATGCTAAACGTTTTTAGGTCCTGTTACCTTGGGCTCTGTCTACCTCGTAAGGGATGAAGACGTGATTTATATACGTATGTAAACTAAGATTCAACAATTAAATAGCATCCTAATTCTAGGCTATCACACTCACCATCTTGGAACTTCTTAACACCTTCTTTGATGTCTTCGATAGCATTTCCAAGCAAGCTTTGCATGATGGCTTCGTCTCGCATGCTTTCTTCACTGTTAGGGTTCAGCTGCGAATTGACCGCCGCCAGCTTGTCCATTATCAGGGCGTTTTGTGGGAACTTCACTAGGGACTTCGCCAGCTTTATTGATTCACCAAGAGCTGGAACAAAATTATACGGCCCTAAATTCTAGAACGAAAATTAATAAAAATACGGGTAGTTTTGTAGCGACCCTAGCGCCACCTAGTTGGCCTCTACATTACTACGACGCACGAGTAGCTAGCGCCAGTCCTAATGACAGCTGTCACATCGTTCTACATGCCGCTAACGAAGTTTCTCAATGCGGCTGCATAAATACAACTTTCAACTCTCTTCCTTCGGACTTCGGTCCCCAGGCATAACATCTGCCTGGAGAGTGATCTCTCTATTGTGGCACTCCCCACAGTCTATCTAGCGCGCGACACAGCGACACTTTGCGACGTTTTGAGGACGTTCCTGTATAGGATACGCAGTCGGCGACGTCGCCTTGGCGTCCCAGTGGATTAGGGCCCTAAGCCTGGGCCACAATTTATTAATTAACTGATTAGAAAGGGGCAGTTGTAACAGCAGCCAGGTCTCAAAAAAACATTGAAGTTAGAAGATAGTGACGTTACATTGGATTAAAAGTTAGTTATAATTATGGATCACATACAAAATTAATGCTAAAATTCAAATCAAGCGTCTATTACTAGAAAGACTAGTTACTATTGTACCGACCGAACTTCAGTAATATTTAAACTAAGGAAGTAACAATTTGATATGTTACTAGCAAAAAAACTGGGGCAGCCTGGTGGTTTGACCTGTGGCCTCTCAAGCAGAGGGTCGTGGGTTCGAATCCTGGGTTCGCTCCTCTGACTTTTTCGGAATTTATATACGAAATTACATTTGAAATTTGGTGTGTGTGAAGTTCCCAATTCGCACTGGGCCCGCGTGAGAATTATATAGCCCAAACCCTCCAATAAATGGAGGAGGCCTATACCATGAGGCACGCCGAATAACGTGATAATTTATATATAAAATAAAAGACTACACAATGTACTGAAATTGTAGCGAAACGGAATAAAAGGGACTGTATTATTATTACTTCCATACAGGTCTGGGAGCAAAGACATAACATAGAATGTACCAGTTGCTTCTCTGCCCGCGCAGATGGTAAAAGCCCATCAAGGGGATTGGGCTAAACTCTTAGGAATCATGTTATAGGCGATGCGGCTAGCAACCCATCACCCATCACTATTATGATTCCCCTTTCCACCTATATGCCCACAATTATGCTAACCGTGGCCTTTAGGTCTTGTTACCATAGGCTCTGTCTACCCCGTAAGGGATATAGACGTGATATGTGCATGTATGTGTGTGCATATTATTATTATGTTACCAGTGCCAGTTGCCGTGAGTTTGCTAGCCAACCCCTTCTGGTGGGCCTCCACTCCTGAAATGAGTCTGCCGGTCATCAGCAGGTCCATAGCGTGAGACAGCCCGATAAGAGACGTGAGACGACGCCCTCCAAACAAGCTTGATGGCACCCCTGTAGATGTTAAATAGAAATGTACATGGAAAACTACCAATGTGCCTAGATAACTACAAAGTCGACAAGGATAGAGGAAGAGAAATGCCCAAAGGCACACCAACATCAGAGACGGAAATAAAAGGTCTATTATTATTATAACTATCACTGCATATTATAAAACAGTCATCCGCCGCGTCTATCTCTGTTTGCGAAAACTCAAATACCGCTGAACAGATTATCATGCAGTTTTTTTTTTTTTTTTTTATATGAATAGGAAGGCAAACGAGCAAGTGGGTCACCTGATGGTAAGTGATCACCACTGCCCATAGACTCCCGCAACCCCGGAGGGATTGCAGATGCGTTGCCAACCTAGAGGACTAAGATGAAATGCCTCTATCTATAAATAGGGTGATTCACAAGGAAGGTTTAAGAATATAATATATCAAGTAAATATATGCGCTTTATTTAGTTATTTTAATTAAATATTAGTTTTAGTTTTGTATTTACAAATATGAAAATTTTATTTTGCAAATTGGCCACCAAGGACTCTTTTACAGTCTTTTTTACGTTTTAAGTATCTGTTTTTTCATTAAGTTTATTAATAATATATCAAGATTTAATGTAAATTACTTGAAATATAATGATAATTGTTAGAAATGTCGGCTAGAAATGTACATATATATAGGAAAAAGTCAAACTGCCTGTGAGCTTTCATCAAAAATGCTGTCTAATTCTTTTGAGATTAAACAAAACAATGTAGGGTAGGATATTCCTCTATTATGGATCTACGAAAAAGTCTGGGCTGGCATATATTTACTTTTAAGGATACTATACCCATTGCTATGTTCTTAAAAAATGGTCATATGCAATTGGAAAGCTATTTAGACGGATACACTATTAATCCTTAACAATTTAAAAACAGTACTGATCAATAATTCTGCGCAAACGAATTTGCGGGCAACAGCTAGTGAAAAACGTAAACATCAACTCTATGCAAACTTTTAGCAGCATGTCAACTTTGTTAGTGGAATCTGGTTTGCTTACCAAACCTCCTGCCCGAGCAACCCAGCACAGCTGTGTCTTCGATGACCCGGAGATCACAAGCCAGGGCCAGCTCAAAGCCTTCAGCCACCGCAAACCCTTTGATGGCTGCTATTGTAGGCTTGTCGCACAGCGGGCGGCGGAGGAGGCGCCGCTGTTAGACAAAAAATATTTCAACTGAAATTGACTGATAGTTTGATCAAAAATGTTCTTCCCGATTTGGTTATTTCTGTGGTTATCCGGCTAAAATTATGTTTCAAACCTGTACTGAAAACTAGAACACACAAACACTGAAAAGTAAAGGTACAACCAGAAATCTAACCCAGTTCCACATCATTTTATGATATATGCTGCACACTACCCATCAGTGGCTTATCACCCCAACAACTCCATTCCCACCGGGTTCGTAAACACCTCTTTCTTGTTCTATCTTCACTCCCCGCTGTAAGGCAGTGTTTTTATTACTTCAGGTTACCTTACGGAAATTTTTATGTAACACCACTGCTACCCATATCGAGTAATGTCTCATATGTTGTTTATTGAAAAACCTTTTCTTTAGTACAATAAAACAGAACTAATCTGCATTCCCCATTGAGGGCGAAAATTACAGGAATCATGTGCATGTGATGCAGCTAGCAACCAAACACTATTTTGATTCCATTTTTTTTTATGCCACATTAAAATGTAATCTCCATTGTTCACATAAATTATGAAATTTAATTTCACGATTTCATACCATTTCATTTTCTGAAAGTAAAGTAAAGTAAACAACACAAGGCATAATACAAATAACTCACAGCTGCATCTTTCAACGTATTGTATCCTTTGGTCCCCATCTCATCCATGTCAAAGCCGGAGCAAAAAGAACCACCCTCTCCATTGAACACTAGTACTTTAGCCTCAACGTCTTTGTCAAATGCGTCTATAGCCGCCTCCATCTCCCGCAAAGTCTCCTCGTCGAGGCTGTTGCGAGTCTTCTGACGATCTATGTTTATTGTCGTTATACCGCCATACTGTTCGACTACGATATCTGCAAACAACTAAACTTGTACAGAACAGTACAAAAAATGCGAGAGGTATACGATTTTTTACTGTAATACTGTAATTTTTTAGTGATAAATAAGCGTTTCAACAAATGTTTATGTGTAGCATTGTTACAAAAGTAACCTTACTTTTCTTGATTTCTTCTTCCTTAACTTCGCCTTTTGCGGCATCTTCGGGCATTTTCTGTGCATCGCTGGAGCTGAACCGCACGGCTCTTAATCGAACGAAAGAAAGATTTTGGCTAAAAGCCAATCTTTTAATTAACATTCGCATTTTTTCTAATTAAAATTGGATCCTTCCTTTTAAGATTTCGTGATCGTCTTTCTCTTCTCAGCTGACTGAGTGAGCTAAGCTGTCAAAATCGTGAAATGTCAAAACAATATATTTTTTTAATTCGTCTACCCCTAGGAAAGCCAAAGAAATCTTAGTAAAATCACTATCATCACTACATAGTATAAAATAAAGTCGCTTTTTCTGTCCCTATGTCCTTATGTCCATTTGTATGCTTATATCTTCAAAACCACACAACGGATTTTGATGCGGTTTTTTTTAATAGATAGAGTGATTTAAGAGGAAGGTTTTTATGTATAATTCTACGCAGACGAAGTCGCGGGCAGGAGCTAATAAATGATAAATAGTTCATGCTAAATTTGTAGATTCCAGGACAAAAAAAATTGTACACTATTTAAGCCATTGTTAAATCTGCCACAATTTTCACAGAATGGTAGTCAACTAAGCTTTTTTAAATAAAGCTCAAACTCTAGTAATATAACACGATACGCCAAACGCAGAAAAACAAATCCTTGTCTGAATATTTCGACAAATTGAAAGCTGACACGTGTACATTATTCTAAATTGTACACAATTTCATCACAACTATTAAGTAAAACAAGTAACTATTAAAAACCGCTTGTCATTAGTGCAAAGTTTGTGTACATGTCGTGTATTCGTGTAACCCACATTAACTTGTGACAGAGGAAATAACGCCTTTTTATTCGTCGGATCGCTGTTAAATACGTGAAAATGTCTGAATTTAGAGACTGGTACTACAGAGTACCCTTCTTCACTCGCCACTGGTTGACTTGGACAATTGTCCTCAGTTTATTCGCCAAATTCGGTTTCATCGACAGCTTTTACCTAAAGTTGTATTTGGGACCATTCATCTCACGATTCCACGTAAGTATTACGCAAATTATTTAATTTATTTTTACGCATTATATCCGGATATAGATGTGAGCCGGTAATTGTTCTGAATCTAGTTTGAAAATATGGCAATAATCACCAGTAATCAAAAACTAGCAAGTGCTAGCCTTGCTAAAGAACTTTAGAAAGAAATTGAGAGGCATAGTAGATGGGCTCCCATGGATATATTAGACTAGCTGGAGATTATGTCATAGACACATGTACTGTAGGAATCTGGTCTGCAATAGAATTTTATATTTTCAATTTTATTTACATTCTCAAGCTAGTGTGTATGTCTTCAAATAGTCAAACAAACTTGAAATTTGATATACCTATACAGGATAGATTGTCTATGCAAGCTTATCAAATAGTACTGACAATGAAAGGTTTGTATTAAAGTGTTTATCTTAGTCTTTATTTTTAGATTTCTAAACAACTCAATAATTTCTCAATTCTTTACAGATATGGCGGCCACTAACAGCCTTGTTCTACTACCCCATCACACCAAACACAGGCTTCCATTTCTTGGTGAACTGTTACTTCTTGTACAGCTACTCGGAGCGCTTGGAAACGGGCATGTTTGGTGGAAAACCGGCAGATTACTTTTACATGCTGGGCTTTAATTGGGCATGCTGCGTTCTCACTGGACTTTTGCTGGAGTTGCCGGTAAGTCAGGTCCTAGTTTGAACAGTCTATCAAAAACTGTGATATGGCATGATCAAGGTTGTCAATCAAAATATAAAAAAAACGGCTCTTACATGTTTTTTTTAAACTACCAGTGCATTCGGAAAGACCAATATTGAATAGACCACGAAATGACAATTGTATGCCATATGCATATTATTGTAAACAATGTGGTTGATATTAGCTGTAGCAGAATTAAATAATAGCCTACAACCTCACAAACTCACAAACTACCTCTTTATAATATTAGTATAGATATGTATGTTATTTTTGTGAATTTGCAGATCCTAATGGACCAGATGGTGATGTCGGTGCTGTATGTCTGGTGCCAGCTTAACAAGGATGTGGTGGTGTCGTTCTGGTTCGGGAGCCGCTTCCGTGCCATGTACCTGCCGTGGGTGCTGATGATCTTCAACCTGATCATCAGCGGAGGGTCAGTTGCCTTGCCATATGCATATTAACCGCCAAACCCCCTGTTATAAGTTTGAAGCACTAATAGTCCAGATTGTCCAGCCTAGTAAATCTATGTATAGTCAACCAAGAATGTCCTTTACCTCCTTAAGGTTCAATGTCATTTGAATGGCTTAATTTAATTTAATTTTTAGGACATATGGCCTCATCGATAGATGCAATGATTTCGCCAGTGTCTAAGTATTAACAATATATTCAAAAATCTCTTGACCTCCATTCCTTTACGGGTTAGACAGAGCCTAAGGTAACATGACCCAACGGCCACGTTTAGCACGATTGTGGGCGTATTGGTGGAAAGGGGAATCAAATTAGTGATGGGTTGCTAGTCGCATCGCCTATGACATGATTCCTAAGATTTTCGCCCATTCCCTCGATGGGCTTTTACCATCTGCGCGGGAGGAGCAGCAGCTGGTACATTCTATGTTTTTTCTTTGCTCCCAGACCAGCATGGAAGTATGTATGTAAAAATCTCGTGACAAAATGTCGCCAATGTTGAACACGGTCAAAAGACCCCCTCCCCCCTGTCTATGAACATGGTCTATGAGAAAAAAGTTTGGGAACCTTTGGTTTAGGTAATCAAAATCATAGTCACACTTACAACTATTGCATCTTGTTCTATGTCCGTATCTGTTTTTGTGATGATTTGTCCGAGCTATGGTAATGATATTTGCAGAATTTTTATGTAAGTTAGCTAGGAGCGAGTGTATAATGTATTGCATGTCTTCCACAGTGGCCTGATGGAGTTTATCGGCATCCTGGTGGGTCACCTGGCCTTCTTCCTGCTCTTCAAATACCCACAGGAGTTCGGCGGCCCCGCGCTCCTCACGCCACCTACGTTTCTGTGAGTACTGATCACTTTTTGTTAACTGTCTTCAATACATTGATGCTTTCACATTGAGAAGAATATTATACCGGTCCGTAATCGACTCCAAATTGACCTAGCCACAAACTATGCAAGGTTTGTGCTCTAGGTTCTAGGCAAAGGATAAATCGGTTCTTTTACTTTTTCTGTGTGTCTACTCTTGCTTCATACTTATGTCCTGTCAATCGTTCAAAGGTTAACTGGAAGAGATCCCTTTTAGGGATAAGTTCGCCTTTGTGCATGTGTGTTATCCTGTATTCATCTTTTTCTTGTGTTTTATGTACAATAAAGAGTTATACATACATACATACATAAACATTCATATAAATGGATAAAAACACATCATTCTCATTTTTCTATTCAAAACATTCATATTTTAAAAAAAAACCGCATCAAAATCCGTTGTGTAGTTTTGAAGATATAAGCATAAATAGGGATATAGAGACAGAGAAAGCGACTTTGTTTTATACTATGTAGTGATATGAAACAAAGTCATTTAAGTGATTAGAATTTTGCTTATATATTTATCAAAATTAACTTTCTGTTTTTTATCAAAATTAATCCAGTACTATGCCACACAACATCCAAACATTAACTATCCGTACTGATCATAATAGCTGCTTGCTCAACCCTAGTGGTCTGTTTAATCTTCGGCTGGCCAATCAAAATGCAGTAATTTTATCTCATATGAATTATATGGCATTCCTTCTCTATTAGGTTAAGTTGTTTGCTCTGTTTATAACACAACTAGCGACCCGCCCCGGCTTCGCACGGTATATTCCGTATATTATGCATGTATTATACACATAAACCTTCCTCTTGCATCACTCTATCTATTAAAAAAAAACGCATCAAAATCCGTTGTGTAGTTTTGAAGATATAAGCATACATAGGGACATAGGGACAGAGAAAGCGACTTTATTTAATACTATGTGTAACACAATACAATAGCCAATTCGTTCCACTGATCACCGTGAACGTCGTTTCGCTTGTCACATTTAGTTTTTACATCAACAGGAAGCAATGGTTCCCCGACACCCGGCAGATGGGCAGCTTTGGGCTGCCTCCGGAGTCCCGCAACCCGGTCCGTACGGGGCACGACTGGGGCCGCGGGCACACACTTGGCAGGAACTGAGCGGAGCCGGGGCGCTAGGGCTTGATAACTATCCGACTCACGTTTAGTAACGTTATTTAACCGTTGTTTCGCGAAACGGTTAAGCCATGGAGCGTTTTTCAGTACCTAGCGATAGTTATGAAAATTAACGAATGAGATGTCTGTTTATAACTCGAAGATTCAAAAGTTACTTCTCTTGAATTAGAGTCAAAATTTGATAAAAACGTGCAACATAATTCGTTAATTCTCGTCACACATTTGATACTGATTAAAACGCTTTGCGGTTAGACATACTTTAGTAACAGTAATAAAATAATAATAGTTACTGGTGAATGATTGTTATTTGAACGTTATTAGTATAATTTAGCAGGAAATCGGGCTATCATCGGGTAATTTAACGTTACTCTATTAAGCAGTTGACGTTATCAATTAACGCTATTTTAAAGCCCTGGCTAGAGCTGTGAGTATTCATTGTAAGACCAAACTGCCGCTTTCAGAGACGTCATTTAATGTCAATACAAAAAGTTCATTTATGAAAGACTTGAGTATGTTTAATTAAATTATGTCTCTGATTGCAGTATAAAGAACTCCATTAACTTAGGTAACCACTGGTAATTATTTGAACCTATTTTTTGTTACTATCCTACAAAAGTAGCAAAATATATTTTAAATTAATACTTTAAGACCCTGTATCACCACTCTCTGATAAGTCTCTGATACCATTGCTCATATATCTGTGATGCTGTGACTGTTTAATTTGTTAGAATAAATAACGACATTTGTATGTTTCTTTATATTTTGTACAATAAAGCATTTACTTATCATATATATCTGACAGTTATGATATCAGGAACGTATCAGAGTGGTGAAACGGCCTCAGTGTTTCAAATTTAGTAGAGGTGTATCTAGTTACTAATAAAATAAAACCAAACTTTTCAAAGTATCTTTTTTTTTCAAGCTAGATCAAATCGTTTCGTTGATTTAGCGCAGTCTAAATAAACGTTTCTTTACTGAAACAAACAAAATCTTTACATAGGTATCCATATATTGAATTACTGATAAAATTTTGAAGTTTAATGAAGTCACAATATTTCTCGTAAAAATTAAGTTTTCGATCTTATTAATTGCTTGTTTCACCTCTCGTAGGTATATGTATTCCAAAATTATATTATATTATCTGACCGATCAGTCTATTTATTTTGTCAGAATCTCCGAACACCTTCTCGTCATGTCTCCAAATTGACACAATGCGCATTACCAATACAACAAGGGTGATAGAAATAGTCTTAAGTACTTATGAAAAAAGAAGAACGTTATCATAGGTATATCTGACAGATATTTAGAACTTTTAAGAGAATTGTGAAACAGTGGCCCCATTTCTCTAAGCTTACAATTTGCAATTGCATTCATTAAAAGTTGCAATTTTACAATTCTAAAGTAGCATCATTGATTAAATCCGAATAATCGATTGGTTGATTGTCACAGTGTTGCCAATGTACACTGATAAGATTCTAAATTGTAACTTTGAGAAACGGGCCAGGTCTAAACATTATTGTATAAAATAAAAAAATATTTGGAAAGTTAATATTTGTCGATGTATATAGAGTGATTGTTGTATTGTGGGGATTTGATAGATAGTTAAAATTATACACAATTATAATACAGTGGGCTGGATTGTTGTCAACGAATTTTATTTTATTTGCTTTAAATAAATCAAACAAACCGTTTTCTGACCAATCGGTCTTAGCTATTGTTTTCAAAAACTGTTCTTTTTTTCAGTAGTATACTAAATGATTTATGTAAATAGTACATTTTAATATCTTTGATGTTGATACACCAGTACAAATTCACTATTACATGTTTGATGTTCACTATTTAGCGTATACCCTAGAGAAAATATGTTGTCAACCTAAACAGCTTAATTTCCATGCGTCGATTAATATTGGCATTTATATCATACTAACTCCAACTTGAAGTTGGTTAAAAATTAAAGAATGTTGTTCTTGTTTTGACCCTTCACAATTATTATTTTTAATTAGTTTTGTGTAAAGTTGCAGAGAACTTAGTTAAGATAATTCTTCACTAACATTTTGTACATACTTCACTAGTATAGTCGAATCGAGTCCTTGGTATGTATCAACGCGGAATAATAATTTATACAAAGTTATTTTTAACTGCAATAAAAGTAACTAAACAAAAACGATTTCTTATTTTATATCTTTGTTTTATACCCAGCTACATTAATTTCATTTTTGAGGGGTGGGGGAGAAATGTCATCTTTCATTGCGTGATTCAAGCTCAAAACTCTATTCACACAATACCTATACCTAATCCTAATGTGATGCAATCCTGGTGTAGTGTCAGGAGTTGTAGGCAATAGACGTCGCTTACCTGGGGCGGCTGGTTAGCCACGCACACTCGTAAATCATGTGATGTGTTTACAGAAGGGCGCATTGTGGTATTTCGTGTCAGCTGCCCCTCTTGCCCAGCGGCAGCGGACCAAGATTACGTGATGTTTTAATACAGTAAAACAAAGAAAATAGTATACAATTTCGTGTTTGCCCCGATTTTTTTAAGAATAGTGTCATGTGCATAGATGCGGATGTTATTTTTTTTCGAAACCCCCCATTATTTGAAGTGTCACAATGGATTGGAATAACCCCTTTATCACAGAGAAAACTAGTAGAAGTTTCAGGGGTCCATGGAAATAAAACAAACCAATACAATAACATTAATTTTACTATTTAACTATATTACACATGATTAATCAATGGTGGCCCTTTTCTTCATACTTGCCATACTGTTTCTCCCAGATGGCAATGAACTCCTTCTTCCGTTGCTCTCGTTTCTTGAAGTACTCGGGGTACTCTGCTTTCTCGAGGGGATGCCAGTAGTCAAGAACCCAGTCTGGAGGCTCTACTTCACGTTCGAAGGCCACACCGCCAGGGCTGTAGGGGACTGAAACAAAGGAAATTCTTATAATTCTAACTACCCTAAAATGGGGTGAGTAGGGTCAAAATTGAAATTCAAACTTGGATAAAAAAAAATTGCAAGTTGTTTAATAGAAAATGTTCCACTGGTATGAATTTTAGTTTAATAATGATTATCTGTTGGTTAGATTCATAGATTAAACAATAAACACTAAAATATAGGCAAATCCCAGCTCATCCCGTGGTGGGGTTCAGAAGGGAGAGGAACAAATAAAAAAAAGACAATAGCCAATTACCTGAAAATTTAAAAAATATATATTATGTCTAAAATTATAACTAAACTAAAGAAAAAGCTGAGCCATAAATTTTAAGTAGCAAGTGAAAACACATAATATTAGTTCTATCCCATCTCCTCCCGCAATCCCTTCTCACCCCATTTTACGGTACACTATGCCTGCGGTTTGCAGTTTATGCTTGTTACCAAACTCTTTATCACATAGGGCCCATCCATAGAGCATGTCACACAGTTAGGGGAGGAGGGGCTGGAGGTCTAAAAAATTTGTGACACACAAGCAAAATAATTGTAGTCTTCATAGTAAACCCTGTCACAAGGGGGAGTTGGGGGTGCTCTAAAAATGATGAAATTGGTGTGACAAGCTTTATGGATGGCCCCAGTTATTTTGCAAAATGCATTCTTATTCCTGATTTAGATGATAAATAAAGGGTAGTAGTTGCTATCCAAAAAATTTTAAGCAGTACATGCCACTGAATACACTACAAGTAGCTACAACATTTAAATTTCTTCAAGTGATTAAATCAGTTCTGTAACTGTAACTTTAAAATAATGAACTAATTGCGTTACATTTCTTAGGGAGCGGGTGCAGCTGCAGGAATAACTCCTCCTCCCCTGCCTTCAGCAACTGAACAGCCTTGCGCAGGTCTGTCTCCTTAGCATGCTTGTCAAAGCGTTCGCGGAGCAGCACTGCTTGGTAGCGATATACTTGGCTAAAATAAAAATAATAATCATTACAGAATATTCCACATGAGTATTCACCTGCGGGTTCCTCTGTAAGAAAAAAAGATAAAGCTATGTTACGCTGTTGCTATTCTGCCCATTAATATCTAAAAGTATATAACTAAAAAGATACTATGAAGAACGTATAAATAAAGACTAAAAATATAAAAATAATAAGTGTCTACAAAACATTAACAAACATAAACCTTGTACAGAACCAGGACTTGAAAATGGCATAGATTATTCTATCCGTCAATTTATTTTCTTAGTTAAAAAATAAATCTGAAAATGGAAGAAAAAATAGGTTATAGAGTAGACAACAAATTACGTAACGCTAAAGAGGGACATATATGAAATTTATTCTTTTGATTGTATTATCTTACCGCGAATCGTAAAACGCTTCCAAATTACGCAAAGCCTTTTTATAAAGGTTGCATACTTTCTGGGAGTGGGTTCTAATCCCGAGAGGAATAGTCCCCGCCATCTTTGTTTTTGAACAAATTGAGTTGACAGTGACACTGACTGACAACAGCGCGTAACAGACAGTGACAGTTCCACGTTATTTGTTTAAGTAACTGTTAAACACGCTGAAAATTAATAAAACTCAGTTTATAAGAGATAGTCCCTGTTTGTGTATTTTTTTATACAATCATTGCATGGGGTCCTTACTCGATACTCGTAGAGTCGAGTTTCGCGATTAGGCCACGAGGCTTGCCGAACAACCTGCAGTATAGGGTACGAGACCTAATAATGTTATTGTAATGTTTATGCATGTTTTTTACGAGCAAAATACTGAAAAAAAAAATGTCTCCCCAAAGCTATTATTTTAAAATTAATAAGGTTTACTGCGGTCCGGGTCACCTGAAATGATATTGATTTGTCTTAGGTAAGTACTTCATTAGTAGCACTATCCTGTTCGTCGCACCACGAAAGGATTAAAACAGTTTAAGTAGTTAGGTAACTAGGTACTGGAGCTATAAGGTATATAACTTGTGTATCTATATGTATTACTAAATACTTTCAAATTTCCAAATTAATTCGTAAGACCTAAATTGGAATAGGGGGTAACTTTTTATCTGATTGTTTCTAGTAATCTGTCGATTTACTTACCTCTGCCATTTTGCAATGTAAAACGTACCAAGCAAAGAATAAAAGATTTGTCGGTATGATTCATTCAATGCATTCAAACAATAGAATTGCAAGTTTATTCAGTTTTGCAACTAGGTAATGCATGTTCAAATTTCGTGACCCAAGGCTTCTACATATTTTATACTTCTGCGCAATGATCGATCGACACATCTGTGACAAGGTCAGCGGATGCGTGCAAGAACCAAGAACACATAATCAACGGCCTAAACATGAGTTAAGTTTGTTTGCAACAACAATTTATTGATGTTACGTGTGACAATGCGTTAATGACACTCAGAAACCTTCAATCGATGGTTTACACAAAGAAATAGGTAATAAATAGTTCAATTAATTGACGAGTGATCTCCCGTAAAATCAAAAGCCCATAATTGAGGCCAGAGAAAGTTGAAAAATGGACGCGATGCTACGAGATGACAATTGACCAATCCGAACCAGTCGCTTGGCCAATCCCGCGCGATTGAAATCGCGCCGTTTCAAATATTGAAATTGGAACACCCTCATTTTGACAGCTGAAAAGCTTTTTTACAGTGTCGCGTTTGCTGTGACAATAATTGCCAACAAAATCACACTGAAATTGATTTGATATTGCAATGTTCTTTCTTAGGCAGTAGGCGTTGTACAGGCTGGTTTAGGAAATCTACGCCAGTGTTGAACTGACACTCGGTGCGGTGGGTTTTCTATACCGGCACGCGGTGTCTCTATGTAAACTTTGTTTTAAATTCAGTGCCAAAGTTTGTGATTTATATTTTTTTTCTGTTTATTGAATTACAATTTACACCGAGCAATAAATTCATAGTGCATTTTTTAAATTAGGCAATTGGAATTTGTCTGGAATTTTTAGGTAAGACATTTGATAATTATAGTTAATTTCAGAAAATATATAAAAAATACTTCCATGGGAGCAAAGAAAAAAACATAGAATGTACCAGTTGCTTCTCTTCCCGCACAGATGGTAAAAGCCCATCGAAGTAATGGGCGAAACTCATAGGAATCATGTTATAGGCGTCTTGCTAAACGTGGCCTGTCTGTAGGTCTTGTTATCTTAGGCTCTGTCTACCCCGTAAGGGATAAAGACGTAATTTGTGTATGTATGTGTGTATATAAAAGATTAAGCAGAACTTAACATGGGGTTGCAGGCTAGCGTTGATGCGGTAGATATTAGCTGTCGTGAGCAATGTTTTGAGATGGGCTAAAGTGGCAAACTATAATGACGTACTTAAAATAAATGTAAAAAAGTTGGTATTAAGACTATTAAGTTCCCCAGTTTACTTTGAGTTATTTAGATAGTATTTTACAGTGAAGAACTATTAATGGTTTTCAAGGCATCCTGCTATGTTATTAAAGATAAGGTCACCCCTTTGCTCAACCGCTACCTTCGTTCAAATTCCACATGCAGTCATTTCCAATTTGCAGAGTTTTAAGCGATTGCTCTTTTAATTTAAAGCGGTTGGAGTGTGATGTACCAACCTCAGCATCAAAGATTAAATGATCCTATTTAGGTTGCCATTCCAGTCTCAAAGTTCCACTATTGTTTTTTGGCTGCAGTAAATCAGTAAGCTTAGATACCATGCGACAAGTTTCGTGCAAATGTAGGTAATGTCAACGAGTTACAGCTTAAAGACACCCAATAAGAGTCGCAAAGTATGCTACTTGTATAAAATTACTACGTGGTGTAAACTGGGCTTTAGTTAATAAAAATAGGTATATTAGGGAACAGAAAAAAAACCTAATTTAATTTCAAATACCTACCTACCTATCGAAGAAAGCTTTCACTTTTGGAACCCGCCAGTTTTCGATGTGTCTGAATCATGTTTCGTTCTCGCGCCGAACTTTCGAAGTATAATCTATTGTTAGCGACGTATCATTATGGAGAAATTTTTTTTTGGATGCCGGTACTGAGACTAGAGGGGGGCTATTCCGAAACTCGCACACATATATCATACCGCCCCTTTTGCTCTCATGTTAATGGCTATTAGTGTGAACGGAACGGCACGACACAAATATAATTTCAAATTTCGAAATACAAGGCCAGTAGAGTCATCCATCGATAGATTTATTGGGTTCGAATCCTGGTAAGGGCATACATTTGTGTGATGAGCACCAATATTTGTTCCTGAGTCATGGATGTTTCTATCTATTTAAGTATGTATTTGTCTATATGAGTATGAATATCGTTGTCTATAGTACCCCAATCACAAGCTTTACTAGCGCTTACTTTGGGACTAGGTCAATTTGTGTGAATTATTCCTTAATATTTATTTATTTATTGTAAATAGCGTAATTATTACCAATGTATTATTGCCTTTGCCCGTGCTTACTTCACTTCAATCCTGAGCACAGCCCTACTTTGAGTTACCTGTATTCAGTGGACTTAACCATATCATAGTTATGTCATTTATAAAAAAAAAACAATTTAGAATCAACTTCCATATTGTTGAACATTTGTTACCTTTATCGTCATATCCAAAATGAATGAGATGTATTTATACACCTAACTGATGCAAAATGTTAAAGTATCTACTGAGTAACGATCTGTTTTTCTTAATGAGATTCAAATCATTATGATCGCTCCGGCAGCATGACTACCTTTGGTGTTCTGCGAGTTGAGATATTTATTTTTAGGCCGCTGTGTATCAGTTTTTATTGCTGTATACGATTTACCACATATTGAATGTTCAAATGTTATAACACATTTGTTTGGCATAAGGAATTTATTGAAATTGTATTTTGCTCAGAATAATATGAATGCCTTACCTCTACTACAATACCGACTTATATTTATATCTGATACGGATTATAGTCGTCCGCGGCGTGAGGGAATGTTTAGACCAAATATAAATACAATATATAACTATATAATATATATCAGCAAGACTACGTAATCCAAAGATGATAAAAAAAACACCATTGAAAATTTTCAAGTTTGAATTATGTTTCTTTATGACCTTATCACGTAAAACTATCGTTCGTAAACCGACTTTGCAGATTGCAACGTAACGCAATGAGTCATGCTTTTTCGTGTGTGCAGCCGGCGCTCATCGATTTATAAGACGTTATGACGTCAAAAATATTCATAAAAAATCTATCATGGCAACAATATCAACTCCGGAATTAGCGAGCACTGCGACATAATTTAGAAGATTTTAAAACATAAAAAAGAGTCAACTAAACTGTGTCATTAGATGTAATCAAAACCACCCTAAACATTATGGGCCTAGCAAACATCATATTATATAATTTATAATTTACTACCTTCTGCCCGCGCCTTCGTCTGCGTAGAGTTGAAATTAAATGAAATTAAAAATATTTATTCGGTAACTTAAATTGCCTAAAGTAATTGAATTATACATAATATAAACTTTCCTCTGGAACAACTCTATCTTTAAAAAAACCGCATCAAAATCCGTTGCGTAGTTTTAAAGATCTAAGCATACATAAGGCCAGACAGACAGACAACTTAAAGCGACTTTATACAATGTAGTGTTCTATAGTGATCTATAATTGAAGAACCACCATGGGTCGTCAACGATTGGTTTGATAAATTCGCAATCGAAATTATTAGGCATAAAATGACACATTTAGAAGTTAATTGACCACAAGAAATAAACATCGCAGTAATGTAAACATGACGCAGCAACACTTATATTTTGTTTTGATTCTGGTTTTTGGAAATTATGGCACAAGGCCATCGAAACGCTTTAGCGGTTGCTTAAGTGCGTTAGCGCAATGGTGGTTGTGACAGCGGCTTGTTAGCACATGGGCCTGCTAAAAATGCTTCCATATACCTCATTACCACGGTCAATATTATTAGTATCATTGACGATGTGACGATACAGTGCATACGTGAACGAAAAGGTATTCTTAGACAGATAGATAAGAAAGAGTTAGAAAAACGGGATGAAAGGGAAACTAGATGTTTTCGTTAAATATTGTTGTCATTGTCCTTGAGCATTTTACGTCAAAGGTAGGTGTCTGAAAAAAAAAGATAAAATGTACAGCATTAGACATAAAAAACTAAAAGTACCAACCTGATAAAATAATAAAAATATCCTGCAGCTAACCTATGGGTGTCAAAATGGTAGGCAGCGTTTGCATCTTTTAATTTCAATGCTGATGCATCATTTGGAGACTGCAAAAAATGTTCGATCACCTCTTCTTATAATATTTGCAAGTACATTCCCTTGCAAAAAATCTTGCAAAAAAGCTTAGAAAGTAAGCTTTTATGGGAATAAAATTCAAAAACCATGGGTGCCCGATTTTTTTGCAAGGGAGTGTAGCTTAACTTTACTTAGTTAGATTTTCACGACAAGTAAAAGCAATTAATAATTACTTATATTATATTGGCACGTAAATAAATTAAAGTGTAAGTATATCTACTTATTTCATTTTTAGGTCACTGAATATTTTATTAGACATCACTACTTTACTTCATGTTGTAAATCCAACAATAGAAGATTAGTCAACTGTAAAGCTCATTGTTAAGTCATCTTTTACACGTCGATTGCGAAATTAGCTACCTATTAATTATCATAAATAAAAAGAAATTATGCCTACACTATAAACAATGAGTTGCAGTGGAATGAAGGAAACTCGCATAATTACAATACATAACCTGTATGATGTCTGAAATATTTAACTTTTTTTGCTTCGAGTAGGGTAGTCATTTGAAAAACAGTGATCATGATCATGTACATAAGTACTCCAAAATTCTAAATTCAAAGTAACCCGTAAACCCGTAGCAACCAGACGCGTTCATCCCTTACAGGCATAATAAGCAGTGCTTGTAAGCATACGTAAATTTGCCCGACACGCTTCGTACCAATACGGGTTTTGTTGTCAATATGCCTACCCTCTGTGAAAACTGACTGCACGCCCCTGGTAGCAACCCGTACTTTTCACTCTTAGATACATTAATGACTACAAGTGTGAGCGGAATGGCACGAAACGAATTTCGAATTCCAGAGTAGGTAACTAATAAGGCCAGTATTGTTGAAATAACATTTTCAGGCATAAGAAAAATATGCAGTAAGTATAAAAGACCTATCCGTTTTAACGGCTGAAAGTGAGGAATGGTAAAGACCATAGATAGATTTAGAATTTTTTGACATTCAAAATATACAGGCAAAGAAAGAAAACTAGATTGATGTAGGTTCTTATTTTCTTTTGTATTTCGTTCCACAAGCTATATCGACACTTTTTGATCCTTCTGCTACACACATTTTTTGAATTTAATTTTTTTTACTAAATTACTGTAATGAAATGTATTTTTCCAACCATAATCTCTGCAACTATCCATTTTTAAACGATTAATTTCGTTATGGGCTGCAGTTGGTTAAATGAAATCAAGGCGATGTTAGGGTAAGGCACCCTATAAACGATACGTTATTTTAGACAACCTGCCAGCATTTCTTAGTAAATCGCGAAAATAAATTTTAATCAACAGTTACGAATAAAGGTGTTTTCCACACGTTCTTGCCTCGTTGAGCACAAGTCGGTTACTGTTAAGTGCAGTGATTCACCGTTCTCATTCTGCTCGGCTTGCTACTTTCACTGCAGTAGGTGTAAAATTACATTTCGGAACCTATTTTGTCTCTTAATCGCTAAAAAACGCAATTTTGCACACATTACAATGAAAACTGCAGTATAACCACGAGAAAGTCGAAAATTTGCCATTAGTACTTGCGACAATAAGTAAACGAGAGATGGTTATTTGGCTGAAAGTATAAAATTCTATTGTAGCTACCTAAATTACATGTCATTAACATTATGTAATTTTTAAAATCGCGTCTTTTACATTGAAATTGAACTTCAAGGTACGAGATAGAGCATAGTGTTCGCAATCAGCATAAATGAATAAATCAGATGTTATCGTCCCAAGTTGGTGGAAGTTTTTCTCTTTAAACCAAGTAGCTTGATTTCTGGTCAAGCCAGTTTTTGAATGAAGTTTTTTTATTCCCTTAGAGAACAAAGTGTTAGATTATTACAATAATGTATGCTAATTTGGAATACCATATGGTTAAAACCACCAAATACCTACCATGTGGTTGCCGCGCGTGACAAGTGTCGATTGATGAATAAATTTTACCTTTACAGTTCAATCAGATATACTTATATCGAATAAGTAACTAGGTAAATACATAAAATACAATGAGGAAAAGGGAACGCTCGATTCCACCGTGTCAAATAAATCTAAATTGCCGATTTAAAATAAAACAATGAATTCATTTATGTCACCAAATATTTATATTATTAAAAATAAACTGTTTATTTAAACCAACTAATCTAAAATTACAACATAATACAATACATCATGATTAATCTAAAAGTTAACTAAATATACAAAACTTAAAACTAAATAAATGAATTCGTCATCTATGTTGATTTGATATAATATTTCCTTTATTATAAATTATAAGGCGTGATTATTTTTGTATGAGCCATGTTTTACGCTAATTTTTTATTCCAAATATTCATTTACTTTTAGTTATGGAAATAAAAATCAATGTTTTAATATGCCAAGATCAGACATCAGATCTATCAACTTTATGATTCAGATAAGCAGGACTGATGTTCTATAAAACTCAATATTTTTCGATATTTTCCGAAAAATTAGTATGTAGCAGGTATCGTTACTATTGCTATATTTGATCTGTAAAACATTTATTTATGTCAATTAAATAAATCAGCTGTCAACGTTTTCCTAGTACCAAGGCACAGCTAGTGCATATTGTGCCAATTACAATTGCCTCTTATAAGGCTGCTAATGGTCTCTTCAGTGAACAACAAAAGACTGACACGAGTAAGACGATTTTAATAGATGAATTATCTACGTGACCCTAGTGCTAATGTCTTACTGAGTCAGTGTAAACAAATCGTTGGAATTTAACGTCATGGCCCACGACATGTGGATATTTATCGTTGACTTTACGTTACTAGACAAATGCGAATACAAGTTAAATATTAGCGCAAAAATCTGAATTAGAAATTATAAGAGCTAGGTCCAGCTCTTAGATCTACTCTACATGCATTTGATTGAAGGCCAAATGTAATTTGTTTAGTTCAGCCTGATGAATAGATTTTTTGCTGTCTTTCACTTGCCATTATTCACTGGCATCATTATCATTTGACAGAAAAGTTACCGTATAAGTAATAATAGGTCCCTCAGTCAAATTCGACATCACGAACCTCACTTATTCGCTTTTTGTTACAATATAATACCCAACTGGAACCGGTTGGAAAACGATCAAGAGCCATGTGCGGCTTGCGGAAGAGACCAGTCTCGGTTGACACTTAAAACAAAAAGTGTATTTTAAATTCAAGGGTCCAATTCAAGGTTCCCTGGTTATTTTAACATTGAAGCAATCGGTGAAAGTGTCCAAATAACCTCACTGGTAAAACGGGCATTACTATAAGTAGGACTGAGGCAAGACAAGACACCCAGAATAACAATCACATATATCATTCCTTTCTGTCAAACGGTGAAGGATGAGGGTAGAAAGAGATAGTAACTGCGATCATGTGCGCCCGAACGTTAGGCTGGACTGAGCGTTTGACAATGTGTGTTAGTAGCATGTGAATACTGAATGGTGGTTATGACAAACAAGGTTAACAATCGGCCCGTTTTCTAGCCGAATTTAACCTTAGTGGGTCGATTGAATAGGAAAATTAACCAATAGAGTGCAAATGTCATATCACTATCACTACATAGTATAAAACAAAGTCGCTTCCACTGTCTGTCCGTCCCTATGTATGCTTAGATCTTTGAAACTACGCAACGGATTTTGATGCTGTTTTTTTAATAGATAGAGTGATTCAAGAGGAAGGCTTATATGTATTATTCTACGCAGACAAAGTCGCGGGCAGAAGCTAGTCTATAATATGTGTGAGAACAATTTTACCAAACCTCATTGGACAGCAGAGTAAAAATTATGATCGATATTGAAACCTACTAATATTTTAGACATTGCGTAAAGAAAATTTACCTTTCTTAAAAAGAAAAAATAGAGTATGGAGTCATAATTCTAATTATTAAAACGGTTTTATTCCATATCGAGAAACAAGGAAAAGTAAGGAAAAACTAGTCCTAGTGGGATATAAATGATAAATCACTATTTAATTGTGTTGGTTACTTTCTTGACTTAACTTAACCCAAGGAAAATTGACTGAACCTTTTATTGTCCAGAGACTTGCAATTTGGGAATAACGGTGCACTCGGGTGCATCGACCTCGATCAGGTTCCGTCTTTTTTTAATCAAGTTTTAACGGTCAGTGTATTTTTTATTTCAGTCACTGAACTTCACTGTCTTGATTTTGATATTTGTGGTTAATTAGCACTATTAGCGGTCAGCTCGCACATGCTCATATATATAAGAGGGTTTTCTAGTTAATATTCTGTCGTATGTGTTTGTGAGCTAGCCTTGCTGAGTTAGCACTTAACTCGAATTAAAGTCTTAAGTCCGATTTTTCAGCGCTCATAAATATGTACATATCTGACAGGCACTCATAGGGTGAATCATCGAAGAGGGACTATCCAACTATTGAAAAATCGATACTTAGTCTTAGATACCGTTTTGCTTCTTAAAAAGCGTTAAACTAAAATATCCGGTAATTTGAAAGACCACCAACAATAATATGTTTAAAATTACTTACTACCTATTCTACCTACCTCTACACAGTCCTCACTCATCAATGTCCAGCCCAAGCTATAACCTTAAACATCCCAAACTTTGCATAGAAGTTTTCCTTGGTGTAAGCAAGAAATAAAAACAGTTTTTGTAGAATTTACACAAGGAGGGAAATCTGTATGTGTAAGGTAGTTTTATAAAAACAATAAATAAGTATTACATTACGATTAGAATAGTATAAAATTTGATTTTTATTTAAACAATTCTTAAAACCGTTCTACCATTTTAAATACAAAAAAATCGGTGAAGTAGTCACATGTGTGAAGTGAAGCCTGCAGCTGAATATTTCAAGCATTTTTATAGGTTATGTCATAATTATAGTTTTTATTATTAACCGAATCAAGTTAGGTTATGCCACAAATAGCGTGACTACGTTACTCACAAGAGGTCGTTATGTAACCATTACATTATGTTATATGTTACGAGGACGAGTCAACCTATCTAAGAATGATTATCTACCAACTCCTATACATATAATAAAGCTGAAGAGGGTCTAAAGTCTATACATGGAAGATATTTAAAAAAATGGCTAGGGATACTTAGAATCGATAACTGAACACGTTCCAACCGTTTTTGTCTGTATATTTGAGAGAGCATCATGTGAAAACAGCTGAACGGATTTTCATACAGACTTTACTAATCTGTTGAAAAAATCACCGACCAGGTTATAGGCTTTTTTTTATCCCCAGAAAATTGCATAGTTCCCGCGAGATAGAGACGAACATCTCAAAGGTCGCAACAGCCTAGAGTCGCGACGTAAATAAATATTGCTTCAGTATCATATAGTCTTGCACTAAGGAGGGATTTTTAAAAATTCTCACTGGAGGAAAAAATGGGGTTTGTAAGTCTACTAAAAATGGAGCGTATCTCCATACATATAATTACTAGAGTCTTGAAGTTTGGGACACTAGTAGGAAATCATAACTGCTGAAAATCAATATCAAAATTTTTCGAAATAGCCGCGGGAGAGGGAGAAAAAGGGATTTATATTATTAGTGTGAAATGTTCTTACCTCCGTATCTATTATTAAGTACTAGAATCTTTAAATTTGGTATACCAGTAGGCAATTATTATATCTGAAAAGTGATTCAGAATTTCGCGAAATTCAATAAGAAAAAAAGAGTAACTGGTTTGCTAATTATAATATTTTACGATGGTTAAAGAGGCTCACTACAAAGGGATTTTCTAATTTTCCCACGGGATAAAAGGACGGTATAGAAAATATAGACTTAGTATTTAGTAGCCATGTTCTTTGAAGATAACGTAGGCGTCATAAGAAGGGATTTTACCTACTCGAACAAAAGGGTGGGATAAAAGTAATAGAATTGGGTAAACAAATGGATTTATCTCGTTGAGGTAGGTAGGTTACGAAATCCTTCGTGCTAATACATACATTTTCGAAAAGAGCGAGGAAGAAGTTTAAGTGCAAATTTTGATTCTGTGCGGACGAAGTCGCGGGCAAAAGCTAGTACCTAACAAAAATTTTCATAAAATTTATTTAAATTTTTGCTCTACGTCATTTAATTCAAGTTCTGATGTAGAGTCAAATAGTAGTACCTCTATTGTTATTTTTCATGCTAGACGTGGCTTTTAGGTCTGGTTACCTTACGCTTTGTCTACCCTGTAAGGAATAAAGTCGTAATTTATGTATGTATGTATTTTATATTTAAACTAAGTTTTTCGTATCACTTTATGCTAAACTAGGTAGACGTTTTATGCGGCTTTTCAAACTGTCGAGATTCTTTATCTTATGGATCACGCACCATATTTCTACGGGAATGTAGGTGATCAAATGTAATACAATACTAAACACTAAACCAATTTAATCCATAAACGAGTTATGAACAAGATTTTGACACTAAAGAAAGTTAAGTGTAGGTACGTATGTCAGTTTACTACTGGGAAATGCTCGAAAATCACGGGCCCGAGGTCATCCGCCTCCATAAAACTTGTATAAAGACCTGCTAAGGGCAATACTCTACTTATAATGTACTTGGAGGGCTGTGTCGCAATGCAATATTTCGGGAGCGCACCGTTAGGCCTGCCGGCCCGCAGTGCCGCCCGGCCATCGAGGCTTGGGCGACGTGCGCGACTGCCCGTTATAGGCGCGTTCACCCTACAAATATGGCCGAATTTTGTAATAGCGTGCAACTTTTTTATGGCATAGACAAACAGTAGACTAGACCGCGAGTAAGTAGCTGGCTGGATAGGAGTTACAGTTTTTTTTAAACGTTGACGTTAGTTTATTTTTTAGTAACTATTTTAGTGTTTGCGTGAAGTATTGTTTTTTTTTATGTTATTGTTAATATAAACAGATATTGATGAAATCAATTTTCGAACACGCAGGTTTCTAATAAAACGCAGACAAAATTATAATTGCCCTTGAGTCTGTTTATTATTTACGATATATACTTGCATTCAATTAATTGAAAGACATAGGTACCTAATATATCTCTTAAACTCTTGGCAAACAAAACTTTTTTTTTAATTTACGACATCCGGCTCGCTCGTCTTGAAACTTGATAGTTGATATTATCAACAACAAAGCTTGCAAGTAATACTTAAGTAAATGTCGAGAATCCTTTATCAGGGCAATCTTTACTTGAGTATGCATTTTTACTCTTAATCTTAACACATGTACTGTCCAGTCTCAGTCAAAAATATGTCTTATTCCAAGGATGAAACAGTCCACGATTGCTCGCATGATAGAACAATGCCGTCATATGTAAGGTAAGCGACGCGTTACTTGACTCCTAATTGCTTTATTGCATCGAATAGAATAACAATTCCTTCTGTCGCCATGATCGTATCGGATTTTATTTATATTTTATGCCATCTTCATTATACTATCTGTAGAGGTTAAATCTTCCATTGATATTTAGTGGGACACAAACGTTAAAAAGTACTTAAAATTTTCTAAATTTCATTTTGACTCGCTAATGTTCATTTTCGTATGTATTTTTTAACAAAGACGATTTTAGGTTTCAAGAAGTGAACTTGTCTTTTTCTAAACTTGTAACCAAATTCAGGATTCTTGTAGTAATTACCTATCACGACGCTAAGTGAAATGCAATTTATTTAGGATTGGTTGTTTTCCTATTTTTTTTAGCCAATAATAATACCAATCATCTAGTTTGACCTTCAAACGAGAACTCTACCTATTGGCATGCAAAAACTTTCACTTGATGACTGTCAAAGGTTTGCGGTGCAAGTCAACGGCTGAAGCGTAATTGAACTAACCAGGGGAACAAATAATGAAATAATATTTATTTATGTTCATTAATAGTAAAATCCAACAAATTGTAACCAACTTTCGTAAGTTTCAGTATCGTTCTCTCATAAAACGTGTTATCATTGTTAAAATTATGTCTCTACACGCAGATACACAATCAATCTCCTTTTTTACAAAAAAACCGTCAAAATGTAATCCTATATGTAAACAAGAGCTCAATTTTACTATGCTATTTGTACTCGGCTATTAGTTATAACAAAAAGTCGCTTACAAAAGAAAACACTTCAAGAGATTTCTAACGGCGAAAGCTAAAGTAATAAAGCTATAAGCAAAATGTTATGGGTTCAGTTATGTAAAATCTGTCGTAGTCTTGTATTTATGAAGTGAAAATCAAACAAGCCAATTTTAAATACCTGTTTAAAATCAATATTGGTTATTGACATTGCAACATACCGTGCGAGTGCGACGCGTTCAAACAGCCAATTAACATGGAGCATTGTGATGCTAATGCCATTCTCAGAACGCGCTACTTGAACTTAACCCAGTTAACTACTGAAGCGTTTCAATTTTAATTTACTTTTTGAATTAAGAATGTTGCCATTGTTTGTCTAGGTTTGAAAAAACCATGAACGACTTGTAAAAATTGTTGGCGGTTCTACCCTATTTCGTGTATCTTCGAAATTCTTTGTATCTTTTAGATTGAATATGAAGAATAAATAAATCGTTTCGTCTCATCATAAATTAATTTACTGCAGTTATCTATCATTATGTATACATTTTTGAGCTATCCCGTATATATGCACATCTTTGTTTCTACCTAACATATTGCACAAGATTTACAATACCTAAGTGCAAAAAAAGCATAAATAACTGTAAGCACAAGTATAATAAAGTACCAACTGTAAAATGTCAGGCAGCGATGACCATTTTAAATAGGCCCAAGCCTTACCATGACGTCTTAATGCGATTCAATTCCGACTTAGTTCAGGTTTTATTTAGTTACCATTTTTAGTAAGGATCTGACAGCGAGCAAACCTAAACTGAATCGGAATTGAATCGCATTAAGACGTCATGGTAACCCCTAGGTCATCTTTGTACTATTGCTCAGGAAACAAAAGAATATCTCGTTGCTAACGTGTCGCGGTTCAACATTTTCCGTAATTATATTTTTGACGGTTGAATAGGTACTTCCATCGTAACTTTCCTAGGTATAGAAGGAGTACATGCGTTTTCCTCTCATCAACCCCTTTCCCCTCTGGGTCCACGGCTGCCCCAAGTAAAAGCTATTCTGATAGGGCTTGGCTGTAGACGTAATGCTGTTGCATATGTTAAATAACAGATATTCTGCAATCGAGTCAAACGGCCACTTGTCCTTATGTCGCAACTGCGTTGGTTCGGCTTGTGGTTCCTGTCAGTGGGGTAAACTTCATACGCCGCAGCTCAGTATTTACAACCGTGTGTTTATAACCAGGATAATTATGTGACTACGTTACTGCTACGCCGTATACGCGATACAAGATATAACTTCATTTATCAACCATTATGTGTTTGCCGGTTTCTCCATCAACTCACACCTCAAATCCTGATATATTATGAGTTTTACTGGAAAAGTGTGGGTCCATCAACCCCATGTAAACTTCGTTTGTGGTCCTCATTCAATCATATTTACCCACAAGATTTACACATTTCAAATATTACAAAATGTGCAATAACCATTCATGTAATTATTGTTAGTCGTTACATTTTGCCAATGTTCCAGCTTTATATTCGCCTGAACAAAAATATACACGTGGAAACCCTTTACAGCTCTTTTGCTAACCAAACTTTGTAACTCTTTCTTTAAAAAATTTAATCTTGTTGCAGATAACCCAAAATGGCGACATCAGTCCTCCAACCCGAAAGCCGAAGGGAGCACGAGCCGAAGGCGGAAATAGCTGACACTCCCCGGTTGACCGATGACGAAAGAATGCACATCCTTGAAGCAAAAGAGAGGGAGACAGGAGAATTACCTCCCGAACTGAGAGAGAGGGCTAGATTGGAATTAAGAGAAGAGCCCGCCATTAGGGAGCACGCTTTAACGCAAATGAGACATTTTATTGAGAAGCATCCTGCTATCAAAAAGTCTAGGACTGGTAGGCTATTTGTACTTCACCTTCATGAATATTGTAGTTTCTAATGAGGCATTAGCCGAAAGCTAATAAAATCAAATAGAATACTTTTAAATTCACTAATTGACTTTCCAAAATGATTATCATATCACCTCTTTTACTATAAACTCCCATAAACCACGGAATGTAGGTGCAAAATGATTTTAATTTCAGCTTTTCTTCTTTTCAGATACCCCCTTCCTTCTACGGTTTCTTCGAACCAAGAAATACTCCGTCCCGCAAGCTTGCGCCATGCTGGAACGATACCTTACTCTTCGTCAGGTGTACCCTCACTGGTTCCAGAAGCTAGATCCTCTGGACTCTAAGATAGCAGCTGTGATCGATGCAGGATACCTCGTGCCGCTACCAAAGCGAGATGCTGAGGGCAGGAGGGTAGTGCTGTCTTGTATGGGTAAGAAATAATATTATGTTCCATCTTCATTAAAACTTGATGGGTTCTTTTATTGAGTTTTGTAGATACATTCTATCACTGTAACTACTGTACTGTTTAAAGTCAAGTCTGGATAGATGACATTACATCATTGAATTTATTGGTCTTGACTAAAATCTTAAGAAGTTTATTACTGATTCGCTTTGTAATAACTTATCTTTCCACATAGGCCGCTTCGACCCTCACTTGTACGACAGCTGTGTGATGGCTCGCGTCCATTCCTTAATCGTAGAGCTTCTTCTGGATGAACCACGATCTCAACTACTGGGATATACTCATGTTAACGACGAAGCAGGCATGCAAATGCCCCACGTTTCTCTCTGGTCGTTTACTGACGTGCGCACCATGCTTAACTGTATACAGGTAATATTACAAGCTGTTAATTTCTTCAATTTACATTTAAAGTTTTAGAAGTTTTGATCTTTACAAAGCAGCCAAAGTCTTACGAGTACGTCAATTATTCATTTCAAAAGTAAGCACCACAATTCATAAAATTACTGTCTCTTCCAAAGATTTCGTTAACCTTGTCAAACAACGCAGATACAAAATACCAATTCCCACTATAAGATCAACTTTTGCTAGGCGTTTGCCACCTTATGCCCACTCGCACATCTATAATAAATCCTGTAAACACATAAAAAACATTAAAAATCTGACAAGCAAAGAACTGAAAAAAGAAACTGAACGCTGGCTAATGAGTTTGAATCACGACGAAACTGAAAATATTCTTTCAGCCTGTAATTAAATGCACTAATACTCACATACTACACACACACGCGCACACACACACGCACACACACACACACACACACGCACACAAATTATTTCTGATTTTTTATGTTAAGCCCTTATTGTTATAACTGTCTCTAGTCTCCGCGACACAGGCCCTGAGTCTAGTGCGGAGGCTGCCGAACAAACATGTTGTAACCTTTTGCATATTATAAATAAAGACTTTTTTACTTTTCTTTACTAGATAGACAATGATGTAAGGAAATATCATAGAAACCGTTATCCATTTTATTTATGTGACAACACAACGCATGTTAATCAAGGTAAATTTTATGGCATTTGGGCTGAGTGGTACAATGAAAGCTTTAATATACAAGTACTGCTTGTGTGAAGTAGCGTAAATGGTGTTTAAATCTGATCGTAACAAACTGATAACAATAAAATATACCCGACCAAGGATTAAGTACTACCTACTTGACTTGACAACTTACTTCTGAAGCATACAAAAGATTTTGGAATAACCTCAATCTCTTTTATTATGACTTAATAACGGTAGAAATATAACATTTTAGGTTGACTGGACAGGCCAAATAGATGTAATAACGAAGCCTGATAATTCAGAGTAGGTACCTAGGTAATGAGAGCGTAATTAGCATTAAAAAGACTTCTGAACTCAATTTTAAATATTGCCTGCCCTGCTTGGTTATTTATTTTCTCACCATATTATTGTTTTGAGGCGTTCAACAATTAAATCAATGTTTGCATTGTTTTTTTTATTAAATTCTTATCGTTCGACCATGGAATAAGACTAATGAAATTTTAATATTTTAATTTAATCAAGCCGCTACATAAATTAATATCAATCTAAATTTTAATAATCACTTGTTTAATTTCAGAATTTGATTAGGTGGTTTGTTATTTTACGCTATACCCTATTAATGTTAGCATCCCTGAATCTCCATGATTTACATGTACATACACTCCACAGTATAGAACTATACGAAAAAAAATATGACGATCGTATTATAATTAAAATTAAATATATAGTTTGCTCATCTACTAGGTCGATTATTTAATTATTTGTTAATAAATTTCAATTTACCATTATTATTAGATAATCTTAATTTGTTTACTGTTACAGAATTCCACACCAATGCGGCATAAGTGCACTCATTTCGTTAATGTTCCTCTGTACGGGGCAAAGTTCTTCGAATTTGCTGTTTCTCTACTCAGTGATAAATTAAAAGATCGAGTTATGGTAAGAGAGTACATGCGATATAATTTTTATTCATATTCAACTTTGTGCACTCTATTTATGTAGTACATCGATAGTCCTATACACCAATATAATATAACCAATAGCAACGGTACAAAAGTATAACTACCAACTTAGCGACTGACAGCTAACTTCATTATGGAAAATATCGCAACCATAGAATGTAATATTCAAGCACCCCGAAGTCAAATTACTACTAGAAATATGTCAAACATGTATTTTTAAAAATAATGCTGTATATGGCGAGCGTAATCTTATCACTGGATCTTTCAAGAGCTAGCTGTAACCTTAAAAAATGTTTTATTGGTTTCGGGAGACCCGAGACAAGAATAACATTCATGGTTGTAATTATTAATTTATGTTAGTAATTTTGTTTTCAGTTCCATCGTAACACTGAAGAGTTGAACAAACACGTTGACCCCGCTATCTTACCTAAGGAATATGGTGGCACCGTTCCTCTGAGAGATATGATTGAAGAACTGAAGCGAAAACTTTTGAAACACAGAGAGGAGTTGCTCGCCTTAGATGACATGTGCATCGATGTGCATGCTCTTGAGAAAAATGATATAACTAAAGATGTTCATTCAACTGCCGGATCTTTCAGAAAACTTGAACTGGATTGATTTTTTGCGATAAGCGATTGTTTCTTTAGTTTATTATGACTTAGATAAGTTTTAGTCCACTTGTTACTGTGACATCAGTTTGTTAGCTGCAGACAAATAATTTTAAGCTTATGCAATAGTTCTATTGATTTCATTATAATCATTATTATACATAGATCTCAATTGCTTATCTTTCTAATTAAGAAATTGGTTGTTGGCGAAGGTAACCATTCTATAAAAACCTATTTATCATTGGATTACACATAAAGATTGAATATTGTTATTATTAATTACAGTTCACATTTGTATATTTCATTGAATAAAGAAAACACTAAAATATTCTCAAAGAAGACACATTCAAAGTGAAAAAGTTGTAATTAAAACAATGGTGTCTTATTTAGAGCTCAATGCCATGGAAATGGCTTAACGTCATGAGTGATATTTATATCTATTACGATATATTTTCTATAAAATATGTTTTTATAGAATGAAACACTTGTGTAAACCTTATTTAAGTATAGTGACCTACTGAGATAGACAGCCGTAGGTGGTGTCACGTTACCATTCTTTCTTGCTGGATTTAATTACAATCCCTACTGTTGAATTAATTTTATCGATTGATTGCCTTAACTGTAGCTAAAATCTAAGTACTTATTGATGTTATGATATGGCAAAAAGTTTAATAAAAGCAAAATTTACAATAAAATTGAAAAATGTGACGTATCATTCATCTATACATATAAAATTCAAAGTCCTGACTGACTGACTGACTGACTGACTGACTGACTTAACTATATATCAACGCACAGCCCAAACCACTGGACTTAGAGACTTGAAATTTTGCACATAGATACCTTATATAATGTAGGCATCCACTAAGGAAGGATTTTTGGAAATTCCCACGGGATAAGGAAAAAACGGGAATTATATATTCGACTCCGAGTGACGCTATCTCAGTAACTATAATAACTAAACTCTTCAATTTTGATACAAATGTAGGTGATTACAAAACAAAGAAACTAATTTCAGGATTTTTGGAAATTCCCACGGGATAAGGAAAAAAACGGGATTTATATATTCAGTTTAACGAAATCCTATGAACTATAATTACTAGACTCTTCAAATTTGGCATAGAAGTAGGTGATTATAATAGTAAAATAATGTTTTAATGATTTTTGGAAATTCCCACGGGATAAGGAAAAAACGGGATTTATATATTCAGTTCTACGGGATCGATTTTTTGTTTTACTGGTCGTATAAAACTGAAATTTGGCCTTCAGGTTCCTTTGGGGAGTGTAGGGGAACACTAAAAAAAGGACTTCCCGAAATTCCCACGGGAACGGGAAAAACGGGACTTTTCATTTTACTGGTTGCAGAAAGCTGAAATTCGGCATGTAGATTGCTTCGGGAGTGTAAATGAGCATTTAAGATAGTACTTTCCAAAATTCCCACGGGAACGGGAAAAATATTTGTTTACAAAGAAATACTGCGGTAGGCATAATATGGCTAGAAACTTGAAATTTGGCACACATATACCTTGAGTATCCTAGAGGTGCACTAAGAAGGTATTTTTCGAAATTCCCACGGGATAGGGAAAAACGGGATTTTTCGTTTTACTGGTCGTAGAAAGATGAAATTTAGCATTTAGCTTCCTTAGGGAGTGTAAGGGAGCATTAACAAAGGATTTCCTAACATTTTTACGGGAACGGGAAAAACCGGGATTTTACGTTTTACCTACTGGACACAAAAAGTTGAAATTTGTCACGTAGGTTTATTCGGGAGTGTAGGGGAACACTAAAACGGGAAAAAACGGGATTTTACGTTTCCAGACGAAACAGCGAAAGAAAGAGACTTAACATTTATAACGTGTCTTTCTTTAAAGGCTTTAAGTGTACCTACTCCGAAAGCACTCCCCAAAATTTTCACGGGAACGGGAAAAAACTTATTTTTTCGTTTTACATCTTAGCGCGTAACTACGAAGTCGCGGGCAAAAGTTATTTGGGGTAAGTATATTTTAGGACAGCCCTATAGGTTAGGTTAGGTTTGTTTTATAAAAATCCTGCAATATTTACAGTTTCAGAAAAATTAAGGCAGCGGGGCAATGCGGGGGCTTGCTTGCATGCTTGCTTGAGTCCTTGCTTTGCATGCTTGCTTGCTTGCATGCATGCATGCTTGCGTGCTTACTTGCATGCATGCTTGCTTGCACGCTTGCTTGCATGCCTGCTTGCATGCCTGCTTGCATGCCTGCTTGCATGCCTGCTTGCATGCCTGCTTGCATACTTACATGCTTGCAGGTTTGGGTGCTCGCTTGCTTGATTGCTAGCTTCTTTGAAATGCTCATGGTTCACGCGTGCGAAGCCGCGGGCAAAAGCTAGTGGGAAGATAAATGTTTTGGCACTTAATATCGACACCATATTTTGGCTTTCTTAAAACATTCTTGTTAATTGTCAACATACATTGTTTAAGTTAAAGCAGTATTAACTGCTAAATATGATTAAGAAAATTAATAAAATTACATACTGTTTTGCCTATTACATTATTTATTGTTCCCTTAGTTAGTTAATTGTACTTAGTTTTTGCATAACACTTTTTCATTGCAAAATTCGTAGTAAAGATAAACAATTTACCTACTCTTGGAGATTTATTAATATGCTAATAAACAGTGAACATAATATCAACGTAATTAAACGTTAGTTTTTACCACCTACGATTAAACTCTGGAACCACCAGTTTGGCAGCACCAGTTTTTCCGGACAAATACAATTTAGGGGGTCTTCAAAAAATGAGCTTACTTTTATCTTAAAGGGCCGGCAAGGCACTAGTAATACCAGTATCCTTCCTTTGTTATGGATGTCCATGGGTGGCAGTGATTACTTTGCATCAGGTGACCTTCGTGCTCGTTTTTCCCTATCACATAAAAACAATCCAAGTCTTCTAGCCTAACCACGCCTTAAAAATCCTTAGCAAAGGGGTTGTGCAGACTTTTCCGCAGTAAAAGCATTCTGTTCTGTACTGTCATTATTTGAAAAACATTCCTGTTTAATTTAATTGTTTAATTTAATTTTACAAGCAGGCAACATAAGAAAATAAGTTATCTTACATTCTATAATCTATACCATACATAAATCACATCTTTATCCCGTACATTCTATGGCTGGATCATAGACAATGCTATAAGCATAGACACGTCATGGTACCATAAACAGTAGAGCGACCTTGAAAATGCGAACAAAACGTAGCTAGCTTCGCTGTAGTTTTTCCCGCAGTTTGGCGTCCACACGGATTGATATAAAAAATATTATACAATTTTTCTATGAATTTAGATCAATAGGACACTAGAATCCCCACATGATTCAATTTTCAGTGATGTTTTAATGAACGAAATATGTTTGTTCTGTGATTGTTTTGTTTGATTGCCAGTGTCGTGGTGGTTTTGTAAACATCGGGAGAACGGGACACACGTCTATGATTTATCGTACGTATTTTAGCCATTATCGGTAGCAATTCATTGTTTCTTAATAATCCTGCTTCAAATTCCATTTTGTTACTTTGATATTTCGTCCACTTCACCCAGATTAACCTCGAAATGGTTTCGATGTTTGCTTGGTGTGTAAAAAATTATGTTGATATGCCATAATTTGATTGTAGTGTTGTTACTGCCGAATCGTCTGCAAGCGTAGTTTATGCTTGACAAAACAATTGTTTGCTTGAGAAGTACTGTTACTCTGTTATTTAAGAGCAATCTTTGGTGGAATAATGTTTCAATTAACTACGTATTTCATGTTTTCGTGGAAGTATTTCGTATAGCGTATAGGGAATGATGTTGATGGTAGTTGGGCTTATAGGCTGGGGACAGGATGTTTGATTTAGGTTAGTTGTAATCAATACCATGATTTAATATTTAAGTTATGTTTATTCCTTCATTAACTTGTGAGGTTGCATTTTTAAATGTTTGTAAACTACTTACATGATTGTTTTTTTAATGTTAACATTTTAATTGGAATGAGCATTAATATTATATTATTGTTGTGTTATTCTAATTGCCTCACAATTAAGAAAACCACTAAGTACTAGTCTAGGGTATATATTATTTGTGATATTTTACAGCTTAAGCTTGTGTGCATCTGCAGTTCTAGATATTTCTAAATGTGCTGATATGTCACATCATATAAATGCATGACATATGATATTAATTTGTCTTACACTCGGTAGCATAACCTGTGGCTTTGATTAACTGCACAAATCACCACTTCAATAAAGACTAAATCAGCAGTAGTATGATGCAGTTTTTTTTTTTACTTTAGGTTTTAGGAATTTTTATATTATTAGTCTCAACTGAATTCCAAACCTGGAAGTTGCTTAACTTCAAACTCGGATAAAAACAGTTCTGCAATTTATGATTGCTATGAGATCACATTATTGTCATGTATTTGGATGAAGAGGTAGTCCTTATTTTCTAGAAAAAGCATTGTTCCTACTAAGACCAATTTTTTTATGTGGTTAGGAACAACCAATCATAACGGTGTAAATATTTTACCAAAATCATTTCAAAATTTGCTACGTAAAAATATTAGATAAAAAATATTATAATAATTTACTGGCCTTGGCCTGCAACGTCTGCACAGAATTAAATATAGCCTATGTTTATCAGGATTATTGTAGGATTCCAATGTTGAATTTTGTTTTCAAATCATTTGAGTGGTTTAGGAGCCTATTCAATGCAAACATTCAAGTCTTTCCTCTTTATAATATTAGTATAGATGCCCACAAAAGCCTTTAAGGATTATTCTGTTCTGATGATTTGAAGTTATTGAGAACCACTAAATTATAATTGACTGAAGGCTTTTGAAACATAAGATTTTAAGGATTGCAACTGGATTTTGGCAATCTCACAATGTTTCTTATCAAAGTTATTGTCAATTTAAACAAAAACCAGGAAGCAATCTTCTTGTAAATTACATTTTTGAAACAATTACAGCCTGTGAAAATCATTTTTCTTAGATATATTAAATTTTTCATCAAGTAAACCTACTTGCAGCTACAGTGATTTAAGTCATTCTGAATGCTATTAAGTCAAAACATATTCAAACATTAACTACAACTTTTTCAGTCTAAAATCACTTCAATAATGTCTTTCGTAATGGACAGGCAAGGTGAGGCAAGGCTTTTGTTTTATTGTTGTCTTAAGTCTTCCTAAATACTTGTTAATTAACATGCACATGCATCACTACATAGTATAAAATAAAGTCGCTTTTTCTGACCTCATGTCCCGATGTATGCTTATATCTTCAAAACTACACACCGGATTTTCATGCGTTTTTTTTAATAGATAGAGTGATTCAAGAGGAAGGTTTATATGTATAATACATGCATAATATACCGTGCGAAGCCGGGGCGGGTTGCTAGTATACATATAAATCGCACCCTTCGTGGAAGAAAGATGTAAGTCCTGTAGAGCCTTAATAGGACTTACGTCTTTCTTCCACGAAGTGTGCGAAATATATGCAGAAACAGTTACAGAGTTTAGTGCTATTTGTAATACAGCTATGAAATCTATTACTCTGTAACTTAGCAACTACATTATACACTGTTAGCGTGAACTTCCACATAAGTATGTCATGCTACCCTGGGCTCTGTCTGCCACATAAGGGATAAAAACTTCCATTTGTAATGTAGACAAAGAATATGGGAGGTCTTACAGATGTAAGTTATTTTGTAAAATGGGCACAGTTCAAGACAACTCTCTAAAACTTTTTCATTCTCATGCAATGATCAGCCAAAAAGTGTTTTGTAATTTCAATTAGCAATTAGCCATTATTGTACATAGTTTTCTACAAATGTATGTAAATTAGCAAATGGCTGGTACCTAAACTTTTGGTTCACAGTTGACCTGATGATCTACATAATTTATTAGAAAACTTTTGTGGCTGTTGTAAGGCAACTGTGTTATTAAGGTTTCTATTTCTTTCAGAAATGAAACAAGCTCTCTATAATTACTTAATTAGTCAAGAATTATACTACAATAACTACATTTGAATAATTACATTTGAAATTTGCCATGAGCTTTTCGGTGAAGGAAAACATCGTGAGGAAACCTTGCACACATCTGCGAAGAAATTCAATGGTGTGTGTTAAGTTCCCAATCCGCACTGGGCGCGCGTGGGACTATAGCCCAAACCCTCCAATACACGGAGGAGGCCTATGCCATGAGGCACGCCGAATTACGCGACAATTTAATAATAAAACAACAACAACAACAAAAAAAAAAAGAAATTGTAGCGAATTCGGAATAAAAAGGCTATATTATTATTATTATTATTATACTACAATAACTATTTTATTTGGGCCTTGAATCCTTTGATTTGTTGATATTCATGTTTGTTTATGTTTATTGGCTCTACTTTCATGCTGAATGTGGCCTTTAGGTCTTGTTACCGTAAGCCCTTTCTACACCGCAAGGGATAATAAAGTCCTGTGTATGTATTTTATGAAGCTAGCGGTTGCCTGCAGCTTGTTCATTATCCTGTGGGAAATTTAAAATATTTCCATTTCTCAAATTGGTTCTGTGATTGACTTCTTTTATACATACGTGTTCTCATA
The DNA here is from genome assembly GCA_949127965.1 of Pandemis corylana. Lineage (NCBI taxonomy): Eukaryota > Metazoa > Arthropoda > Insecta > Lepidoptera > Tortricidae > Pandemis > Pandemis corylana. The sequence continues at coordinate 7,290,534 of OX421871.1, forward strand.
CTTCAAGTGGCTATTACTGAACAAAACAGTTTAAGCAGACATAAGACATAAAATATGGTTTCACTTGATGTTTGATTTTCAAACTTTTGCCCTTCAAATTATTTACAGTGTTAGGTTTGTGTAACAGTAGGCAGATGATTTTCATATTCTATTCATAATTTCATTTCATTTCTTCCATGCTGGTCGGGGAGCAAAGAAACAACATAGAATCTTCCCGGGCAGATGGTAAAAGCCCATTGAGGAATTGGGCGAAAATCTTAGGGATCATGTTATATAGGCGATGTGGCCAGCAACCCATCAATGTTTTGATTCCCCTTTCCATCCATATGCCCACAATCTTTCTGAATGTGGTCTTTAAGTCTAGTTACCTTAGGGTGCCTACCTCATAAGGGATAAAAACGTGATTTATGTCTGTTTGTATGTATGTATGTATGTATGTATGTATTCATAATAGAAGACAGTCAAAACCGTGAATCGCCTAATGGAACATATTTTTTAAAAAGTTGTATATTGGAGGGAAGGTGGAAAAAGATGCAGCCTTAACCCGGCGAGCATGAGGTGAAAAAAAGTTACATCAAGCATGAGGCAGGGTATGACATGCCCGAAATGTAATATACCGTGAAATAGTTTTAATTAATTTCATTTATTTTTTTGTGATGCATATTGTTTAATAATGGATTATTTAATGGACTTAAATGAAACTCAAATTTTAATCATGAAATTATCTTTATTTATTCGAGTTTACCTTATGCTATGTAATTATAGGAACAAAATTTTAGAGGTTTACAAAAATCAACAAAAAAACAAAATAAACAGTATTTAGAATAAAAATCAACTTTTAACTAATAGATAATGAGATCCTCTCGTTAAAAAGCCATAACAATCCATCAAAAAGCCATAACCATCGACATCATAACAATTTCCGCACATGAAATTAGCATGCTCCATACATATGGGCTTGCTGCAAGCTTTACAGGAATATTTGGTTTTTCTGTCCTTCTTGTTTGGTCAGTCCTGGCATCTGACATAGCGTCCAGGTACATTGACCTGACTTGTTGAAGGCTCGCAGTGATCAGTTTCTTGTTCCGAACACTGGATTCATCAGAAAAATCTGATCCTACCTCCTCTAACATGGCACGAATTAGGGCCGACAACGCACTGGCATCGCGTAAAGCGCTGCGGGTGTCTATGGACAGTGGTGATCATTTACCATCAGGTGACCCACTAGTTCGTTTGTCTGGCCTCTCTAACATAAAAAAAATCGAATCCTTTCTTTTTGCCTTTCAAAATCCATTTTGATGAAAAACTAAAAAAAATAAAAAATAATAACTTAAACAAATCAAATAAACCCAAGCCTATACATTGAAACCTTGAAAATAACTAAGAATAATTAAAAACAGATATATAAATATCTACGTAAAAAAAATACGTCTAAAATGACGCAGGGTGTGACATACCCGAAGCAGGTCCGTGCACGAATATTCCGGCCGACGCCTCGCGTCGCCCTGCGGTCACGGCAGTATGCCCTCCCGCACATCCCTACCTCCAGCTACTGAGCGGGCTAGTGTTTCCAGGCAAAGATTTAAAAAATACCGACCCATTTTAATAATGTCAGGGTATGACATACCCTGGGTCATGCTCGCCGGGTTAAATGCATAATGTATGAGGTATACTTTTTGTAAAAGTATTCTTATTGCACATTTAGAATAGAGAATACTAATAACATTATCAGAAATACACAGCAACCATTGTTATAGAGCGACCGCTTAAATGAGTCCTCGCCCGCGCGGCACTGGGGCGCGGGGTAGGGCGACAAAGGGGACCGAGAGAGGTGCGGGCGGGTAGTGCGCCTGCCGCCCGCACCTCTCTCGGCCCCCTTTCATGTTGAAAAAAAGGTCCACATCAATAAAAAGTTGGTATAAATTTTGATACCATATGGATTTAAGGGTCAATTTGACTACAAAAGCGGATCACCTTGACACTACTTGGTTTTCTGTTATTGACGCTTTTTGTAACTGTCATGATAATATGGTCAGTAGTGTAAAGGGTGGCAGAGGACTGGCAAAATGCCACAGGGCCCTGAACTGGCTGGCCCTAGAGCACAGTAGGGACAATGTGATTCACTTCTTTATATTGTGGGCGGACCTGATGAATTTGCCACGGGCTCCAGTCGTTTAGTTACGCCACTGATTGAGGTGGTCGGGATCCTGATGCCTGTGACCCCGCCTGCTAGCAATTTTATTTACTACAGTTGAAAATTAAACTATCTTAACTTAAGACGAAGTGACATTCATTTTAAATTGTGTCTTATATCAGTAAATAATTATTTTTTTGTAAAAAAAAACTAAACCTCGAAGTACCTTAATGGCTGTGTCTTTGATGTCAATAATTTTTCTGTTCTCAGATTGGCAGTATGGCGGAAATAGTGTACCCGCAAGGCTGCCGACCAATCACCGATGACCTTGGACCTGACGAGCTGGTCCGGAGACTTAAGGTTGGTCATGAAGTATTAGTAATTACGGGCACAAGAGGCATTTCATCTTAGTCCTCTAGGTTGGCAACGCATCTGCAATCCCTCCAGGGTTGCGGGTGTCTATGGGCAGTGGTGATCACTTACCATCAGGTGACCCACTTGCTCGTTTGCCTTCCTATTCATATAAATATATATATATATATATATATATATATATATATATATATATATATATATATATAAATGAAGTATAACATTGATACATTTCTTTATACAATGTTTATCAGAAATGCTTCGGCAGTAAATGTGTGTCAGGATTTTTTTATTGTACCAGACAAATGTTTAGGTACATAGGTGATGTTACAAGTGTACAGGGTGAATTGAATTTTAATCCAAAGTGCAATGAAAAAATCTTATAGTAGTGTTCAAATCAATTTTGTTTAGTATAGTAAAGCATTACAATTTTTTTTTATTATATTTGTTTTGCATTTTATTGTTTGTTGGTTTGCTGTTTGTTTTATTTGGTCCGCCAATTAAACCGCTATACACGGCGCTCTAGCATGAGGCAACAGGGGAAGGCTGGAAGCCAGCGCTGGCTGCTGCCGCAAAAGCGCAGCATACGCTGAGCCTGCTCCTTTTGTCATTGCACACAAAGTTGTTTGTTTTATTCTGTTGACTCTGGCGTTACTTTGTGGAGATCCATTTCAATGAAGAAAGTTGTTTGTTAACAAATAAAATTTAAATGTAAATTCTTTAAGTTTAATTCGATTGCAAATAAACGTTATCTTATCTAACACAATCACTTGCTTAAATATTTCAAAGTAATTCTAAGCTCAGACACTAAAATAAACTGACGACGTCGCGTCAAAGTTGTAGGCAGTGTACATAATGTAAATACAAAAATGCATAAATCTAATACAATTGTAATATCGACAAAAATGTTCAAGCGCATGGTACTAATTTGTTAACGACCTTGTTTGTTAAAGACCTACACAATATTTAACATAATACCATGTGTTGTTTTTGTCATATTAGAAAGGTTGCTGACTTCTGATAGATTTGTAGCATTGTCAACATACAGTAGTAGTCATAAAAAGCTAGGTAAATATTTACTGACATATGTAGTATAAAAATATAATTTATTTTTATACACGTGAGGGAGATTAAAGAATGCTCCGTTTGAGATTAACACGTTCTATTTATAACCCGGCGACCCACTTTCTGTCGTTAATAACATCACAATGAATCATTTGTCACCTTTCTTCAAGTGAAAATTTATTTTTATTTTCATTTTCACGTTGCTTTTTAACTGGCTACGATTACAAGATTAAACTTATGCCTCTTTGTACGGCGATACATACATTTTAAGTTATGATGACTGCCTGTACGAATTGATCGATGATTTAAATTTTTTATGACATTTGATATTAGCAATAGGTAATAAGAATAATCATAACTTATGATCATTGTGATTATGATTCATATCGAATAAGCGTCTGTCATGACTGTCATCATAACAATATCTTAATGATCAACTTTGTTGGTATTTGTAGATTTGTTACTGATAATAAGAACATCGTGTAATTTTGTCCCTACAGCTCAGTTATAATTCTGTAAAATGTCTCAACACGCATGCTTGCGCTTGACGATAGTTTTGAGATTATTTTTGAGAACCGATATGCCTGGTGGTGACTAAAGCTAGCAGACTGGAAGAACAAACATATAATATTGTTTGTGAGCACGTATTAACGCTCGAACTTTGAAATATTAAATTGAGATCACAGAGGGCATTATTTAGTTGAAAAGTCAATGAATAGAAGCAGGGAGGTCTCGTCATGCTTGCGTTGTATCGCATCTCTCGTAGAGCAGATAAGCTGGGAGAAAGGTTTTCTAGTGGCTACCACGAACCGGAAATCGGAGCGTTGGCCTCCCACTAGGTGGACTGACATCGCGAGAGTTGCGGGCAATCGGTGGATGCAGGTGGCAAGTATGTATGTATGGATGTAAACTCTTTATTGCACATAAAAATCAAAAAAATACAGAGTACATAGAAAATAGTACAAAGGCGAACTTATCCCTAAGAAGGGATTTCTTCCAGCTAACCTGCAAGTTGTTGGTTACTGTGGCGTTCTAAGGAAAATACCTTTATTCAATAGTGGACGCCTTTCGGCAGGTGATGATAATGATGATGATGATTGCGTCGGATAATAATTGTACTTAATTAATACTTTGTGGAGGAGTAAAGTAGGTGTATTTTCATGTCATGTCCATTTATTTCAACATGGACCTCCGCAATTTAATGCTTGATACTGTGCAGTAGTTATTTATTACGTCCAAATGTATCAGAGGGGCTATATCCGAAATTTGATTTTCGTATCGTCCCATCCTTCTTACTTTCAGATTATTGACTGTTGGTGTGAGCGGGACGGCAGGAGACGAACTTCAAAAATCGAATTTCGGAGTATAAGGCTTACCGTTTTTAATAACCTTTTTTCATGTTCAGGCGTTAGCTCACACGCTACAAGGGCTGGGACAAGATGAGGGCATGTACCAGCAGTACATCCCTCTCGCACTCCACCTGGCCGACGAGTTCTTTCTCGCCCACTCATCGCGCGATGTTCAGCTCCTTATTGCTTGCTGCATCGCTGACGTGTTACGCGTGTACGCGCCCGAGGCGCCGTACAAGGACCAGGAACAGGTGAGTCTATGTTGTAAGGATTAGTGCTGCGTCTCGCTCGCACTCCACTCGGGGACTACATGTGTTTCACTCGCATACCGAGTGAGTTTAGGTCATGTCCATGTAACGCCGATGTGTAACGAGCTTGCAAAAAGATTTTGAAGTATGCACCTTCATAGATGCATGTCATTCATTGATCGGTAAAAAAATAGAAATATCATTGACATTAACGCGCGTGAGATAGACTATATACACCAACCGCTTAAATGAGTCCTCGCCCGCGCGGTGCAGGGGCGCGGGGTAGGACGACCGCGGGGGCCTCTGTGCGGGCGGCAGGCGCACCAGTAGCGTAGCGTGGGTCTCGGCCGCCGGGGCGGATGAAAATTTTGCCGCCCCATTGCTTACGTACTTCAAATATTTATACGATATTATTGTTATTTATTCAGAAATTTTGCCGCCCCCTAAAAGTGCCGCCCGGGGCGGGCCGCCCCCCTCGCCCCCACTACGCTACGCCACTGAGGCGCACTACCCGCCCGCACCGAGAGAGCTCCCCGCCGTCGTCCTACCCCGCGCCTCAGTACCGCGCTTGCGAGGACACATTATTCTATATATACCCCTCTTTTGTTTGCTGTTCTTTCTCGATAGAGACAGGTAGTTTATTACGCGCGTTCTCGTGCTAGTCGTGCTCACGACCCTCACTGCAAGCCCTAGCTAATAATAGGATCTCAGATGTGATTTTAAAATCACCTTTTACTTTCCCTTTGCCCCAGGTGAAGACAATATTCCTGTTCCTGATAAACCAGTTGCAAGGTCTCCGGGACCCCAAGGACCCGGCTTTCAAACGCTACTTCTACCTCCTGGAGAACCTTGCCTATGTCAAGTCGTTCAACATGTGCTTCGAGCTGGAAGACTGCCAGGAGATATTCTGTGCTCTGTTCTCACTCATGTTTAAGATTGTCAAGTAAGTAACTATAGACCGATCGCTTAACTGAGTCCTCGCCCGCGCGGGTACAGGGGCGCGGGGTAGGCGACAAAGGGGGCTGAGAGAAGTGCGGGTGGCAGGCGTACTACCCGCCCGCATCGCTCTCGGTCCCCTTTGTCATCCTACCCTGCGCCCCTGTACCCGCGCGGGCGAGGACTCAGTTACGTGATCGGTCTATAATAGTAACATTATTTTGTTTTTGAGCTCAGCATTTTTTTCTTGTTATGTGGTTGTTCTTGGGTAATTAAGGAGCGCAGCTTGAAAAATACATGGATGTGGATATGGAATAGTATTTTTAAATATTTATGCGTGATTTAAACAACTTCGTGATTCTGATCTTGACTCGTAAAAATAATATTTGATAAAATATGTGACGAGGTAGCTTTAAGTCATGTAGCTAAACGCGTATAGCAGCGAACCCGGATGGTTTCCACGATCCTAATTTGAATAAAAACATACCATATCACGATAATATTGACCGTCTAATTCGAACCTCGGATCGCCAAATACTGTAATGTATTGTATACCAAGTATCAATTGTTTTTTTTCTGTTTTTTTAATGTTTTCTTCTGGATCTCGTCAAAGTTTTGTCACAGTATCCGGACTCCACCTAAAACTTGCCGACCCTTTTTTTTTTTTTTTTTTTTATATGAATAGGAAGGCAAACGAGCAAGCGGGTCACCTGATGGTAAGTGATCACCACTGCCCATAGACACCCGCAACCCCGGAGGGATTGCAGATGCGTTGCCAACCTAGAGGACTAAGATGAAATGCCTCTTGTGCCCGTAATTTCTCCGGCTGTCTTACTCTCCACACCGGAACACAGCAGTGCAAGCACTGCTACTTAGCGGCAGGATTAGCGAGTAAGATGGTGGTAGCGATCCGGACGGACCTTGCACAAGGCCCTACCACCTGCATGACCCTGGTCTAATCCTTGCCATTGAGTTACGTTGATTGTCACCACTTGTCCTTAGCACGGAGCACTCGTCGAAAGTGAAGTCGTTCATGCTGGACGTGCTGTGCCCGCTGATCACGGAGTCGGACGTGGTCTCCAACGAGCTGCTCAACGTGATCCTCACCAACCTGGTGGAGCCGCACAAGCGCGAGCGCAAGCACGCCTACACGCTCGCCAAGGAACTCATCGTGAAGACTAGCGAGACCCTCGAGCCCTACATACAGGCGGTACGTTTATAAATAGACTATGAAGATGTCTTTTCTCACTATTCCGAGGGAAATCAAAGGACAATGGGCAGAATGTTCCCACTCACTAACAGGCATGGGACTTGTCTCATTTAATAAATTTTGACAAAGACCACGACACGCCCTATGTATTTTTTGTTTTTGTGGTTTTGTGGTTGACCGTTACTGGGAAAAAGTTACAGAAACTTTTTTTTACAAATGTGTTTCAATAAAACATACTATACATGCACACATAGACTGGCAAAATAATTACTCTTCCTTTTGGCTTCGTCGTAGTACTCGTAGTTGAGTAAAAATAAGAACACAAAAATTTGCTTATAAAGCGATTTATAGAAAAAAATCATCAGGGTGCTGAGATCTATTAAATGAGATTGTTTTATTTCTGTTGGTGGGTGGGGGGGGGGGGGGGGGGGGGGGGGGGGACAGTACCCACACATTTTCGTCCAATGTCCTTTCCACAGGGTTGATAAAAATCATGATTATTATAAAAAAATCATAATAATCCGATTAATTTGATTTAAATCGGATTTATTTGATTAAAATCAGATTTTTTTGATTTTTTCATTTTCTTGTCTTTTTTTATTAATTAAATAGCCAGTTCAGTTATATAATAAAACGAAAACAACGTATTTTAATTAAATTTATTAAAATCAATTACGAATGACCGGGCGAAAAGCGAAATGCGTCTCGTGTTTTAGTTTCGGGGAATCCTGGAACCGTTTTGGTACCATGCGTCACGTACTATAGTTTCGGGGTTTCCCCGAAACTGTTACGCTATGACTCGCTTGCACATGTGTGCGTGCCGTAGTGGTCCGGGGAATTCCCTAAACAATTTTGGGCCGAGTTGGTTGTAGTAAAAATTTTATGATTTAAATCAATGATTTTTTTGAAAAAATCCCTTGATTAAAATCACGATTTAAATCACTGATTTAAATCAAGTGATTTAAATCATGTCAACCCTGCCTTTCCAGCACAAAAAATAATATCCATTGATTAATTTCATCATCTTTTACAGTTCTTCAATCACGTCCTGATCCTCGGCAAAGAAGAAAGGAGTCTCCTAATCTTCTCTAAAGTATACGAGCTGATCTACGAACTGAATCAATGCTGCCCCACCATCCTCATTGCGGTGCTCCCTCAGCTTGAGTGCAAGCTCAAGTCGGCGCAGTTCCAGGAGAGACTCAGCGCAGTCGCTTTACTGGCTAGAATGTTCTCCGAGCCGGGCTCCGGCCTCGCCAAACAGTACCCCGCCCTCTGGCGCGCGTTCTTAGGACGATTCAATGACATAGCCGTCCCTATCCGCATCAAATGCGTGCAGTACTGCATGCACTTCCTCGTTCACCATCCAGATTTAAGAAAGGACATCACAGAGACCCTAAAGATGAGACAGCACGATGCCCACGAGCAAGTCCGCTATGAGGTAGTCATGGCGATCATAGCGACAGCACAGAGAGACTTCCAAGCTGTCGCGGAATCAGAAGACTTGCTCCACTTTGTAAGGGAAAGGACTCTAGATAAGAAGTTCAAGATACGCAAAGAAGCTATGTCGGGTCTGGCCATGATATACAGGAAATTTTTGACGGAAGAAAGCGTCCCGCCGGCCACTGAGAAGGCTGTGCAATGGATCAAAGATAAAATACTTCACGGCTATTACATGACCGCGTTAGAAGACAGATTATTGGTCGAAAGGCTTTTGAACACTTCGCTGGTCCCGTACACTTTGTCGCCGCAAGTTCGCATGAAGAAATTGTACTATTTAATGACTAATGTTGACGCTAACGCGACGAAAGCGTTTATAGAGCTGCAGAAGCACCAGTTAGCGGTCCGTCGTACCGTTGCTGAATGGGTGGAGTTACATAGGAAGCCACCGACGCCGGCTGTGCAGAAGGAACTGATCGCTAAAGTGTTGCACATCAGTTCAAAGTTCTTGCCGGAGTCTGTGAAGGCGCAGGAGTTCTTGAACAAGTTCTCGCAGCACATGAAGCAGGCGCCGGAATTGCTGCAGGGGATGGAGATGATATTGAACCCTAATGTCAGCTGCGAGGTGTGCGTCCGTACCACGGTAAGATATTTTTTCTTGTAAGTTTCGAATGTAGTCCTACTTAGCCGAAGATGTGTTAATGCTGCTGCCGTTCCTTAGTTTGGTTTGACGGTAAAATGGCGGTACTGGCACTGATAGCCATTGCGGTCAAAATTGTAAGAGGGATTTTTTTGCTTTTTATTTGGTTTGAGATTGCCAGCTGAAGAAAAGAACATGGCAGTGATATCCACCGATCTAGTTGAAGACTCTTTCTTTCTACATCCATTATCATGTAATATGCTAATATGGATGCTGTTCGTGTAGTTTTTTTTATGCATAAGCCGTCAATAGTAGCGGGCAACGCCTAAAGGTTTATACTTGTTTAAAAAAAAATGTTCTTTCCTCAGTCGAACGTGCTGAAGAAGCTGGGGCAGCCGGTGATGACGAATCTGTATTACAATACTGTGAAGATGCTGCTGGAGCGCGTCAGCTCCGTGATGGTGGACCACGAGGCCCTGCTCGTGCTGGTGGGCTACGTGGAGGGCTGCGCGCGCGGCACCGACCCGGCCATCGCCGAGGAGTGCGGTGCGTATCACGATGCCGCAGGGCTGCTGCACGGCGGCAGCGGGGTGATGGTGGTCCATCATCATGCGTCGTCTGCCTTACGCTACCCTCCTCTCACTGCTCTTTGTGTTTATCACCACAACACGCACATTTCTCTCGCGCTCAACTTCCTGTCTTTCAGATTGTCTGTCAGATTGATGTATCTCTTGTCCGTTACAACGAGAGAGACGGAGAGAGAGAGTGAGAGAGTCTTAGGCATGACGAGTAGCCTGACATGCGGCATAACGTGTAATGTATGTAGCCACGCGACACCTGTTTCTTGACGATTTATTGTTTCGACTCTTTTCGATCTGGTAGCAGTTGAGTCAACGAACTTTCAATAAGATGGTATTCCGAGAGTGTATGAGTATGATTAATACTTTCTTGTTGATAGCCGGGTATTCATCTGCGAGCTGTAACAGCAATTATAGCACTTCACAGTAACCAAAAACCAGTAGCGTAGTCGTGGCGTTTCATTCGCGGCAGGCTGGTGAACCACGTCGGTTTTCAAAGTGAAACTTTTTCCATCGTCTCAAAATTTTTCGTCCATCTATCGGGTGACTCATTTCAGCCGGCCGCGGAGTGGGGATAAAGTGACAGGCGCTCGGCAGAGCCGCCAGTATGGCCCATATTCGTGTAATAGTTTATCATTCCCATTTTCCAATTGTTAAGTTAAGATTAAGAACGCGATTTTAATACCCTAAATCGAATAATTTTCTGAAAATTTTCAGTTAAATGCCTATTACAGTTTCACTCGGTTTGAGCCCCACACTGTATTTTTTTATAAGGGTAAGTCGAGCATCCGGTTAATAATATTATTAACGGTTAGTGTTGTATGACTCGCCAGGCACGACGCTGAAGGTGGCGGCGGAGCGCGGGCTGAAGCTGCTGGTGATGCTGTCGTTCGTGTTCCCGGCGCACTTCCTGCACGAGGACGTGCTGGAGCGGCTGACGGCGCTGCTGGAGCACGACGACGAGGCCGTGGCGCCGCACATCCTCGCCGCGCTCACCTTCCTCGGCAAATACCGCCCGCTCAGTCAGTACCTTTGACCCTTGCCATGTCTGTGCCCGGTTTCTTGAAGCATCGAGTTATAATTTCACAAGTCTATTCAGAAATTAAAAAAAAATATGCATATTTTTGCGAATTGGCCGCCAAGGGCTCTTTTACATGTCTTTTTTGAAACTATCAGCACATTTGGAAAAACCATCATTGCTAAGAAGAACGCGCCGCAAGAAACTTGGCAGAAAGTAATTTTTTCAAAATAAAATACTACAATACAAACACAACAATAAAATAATTAGCGAAATTGCTCCAACCGTTCACGCGTGATGCCGTGACCAAGGGAAATAGGAATTCAATTTTATAAACATAGTATTATGTAGTAAGATGCTACATAGTGGGAAAGTATGAGTGTGGCACACTACAGTATATTCGAGTCAAATCTTGCAAGTCAATTTTGACCAACTTATTGTTCTCGGATTGACTTGTAATTTGGTATAGATAAATGTACGTGCAGTACCGAGTCTGATAAGTGCTGATAATAACTATGTTTGTCTTTTCGCAGGCGAAGCGTGCCCGTCACTGTTCCCGCGACTGATTACCCTGTGCAAAGCCTATGCTGAAGTAGGCACTCCCAAGCAAGCTAAAAATGCTGTCAGGTAATACACAATTATTCCAACATTTTTTTATTTGGGTTCTATACCTCTTAAGCAGTTGTTCTTAACATTTGGTCCGCGGATCCCTCGGGGTCCGTGAGTATACATATGGTGGTCCGCAGTCTCATCTTTGGACCACTTGACAACAATAGATAAATACCACCAAAAGTCTCGTAACAGCTACGCTCCGACTTATTTTTAATAAGGGGGTCCTTAAAAATTGTGCTACTTTTCCTAGGGGTCCGTGGCTGAAAAAGGTTAAGAAACACTGCTGTTAAGGAAAAAAGGAACCCTTATAGGCTTATAAGATCATTTTGCTCTCTATCGACGAGAAGCAACTGGTACATTCCATGTTTTTCCTTTGCTCCCAGACCAGCATGGACGTACCTTTTTTCACGAACGCGTATAAAGTTGAAATTAATACTAGGTCGTAGATCTGTTCTGCTCGCAGATCTTTTTTTTTAAAGTTATTTATTGATTATCTCCCAATATGTAATGTTTGTATGTCCACAGATGCCTGTTCGTGAACGTGCCGGAGCAGCGCAGCGCCATCTTCACGGAGATCCTGGAGACGCTGAAGGCGACGCTGACGCCGCACTCGGAGCACTACCGCACCGCGATCGTGACGCTCGGCCACGTCGCGCACAACCTGCCCGAGACCTTCCCCGTGCTCATCAAGAACATCGTCTCACGGAAGGTGACCACATCTCTGAGCTCAAAAGCTATAGTATCTTGTTTTATACCGTACTCAATCAAAAGATCCACCCTCTTATTCATAAACGCTCTATAGGCTTCTGCTAACTTAGCAATCGTTTGTCCTTAATGAACGAACGATTGCTAGGTTAGCAGAAGCCTATAGAGAGTTTATGAATAAGGGGGTCAGTCATTAGAAAAGGGTGTTTCCATACAAATTGGCGTGCTCTCAAAAACTAGGGAGAATGTACTTCTAGTTGTCCTAGAAATTTGAAATTTGGTATGAAGGTAGGTATTATATCGCAACCACATTTTTTATGTCTTATGTAAGTAAGCAATAATAATAATAATATAGCCTTTTTATTCCGAATTCGCTACATTTTTGTTGTTGTTGTTGTTGTTTTTATTATTAAATTGTCGCGTAATTCTGCGTGCCTCATGGCATAGGCCTCCTCCGTGTATTGGAGGGTAAGCAATATATAACATTAAATTAAAATTAAAAAAAACCCCACGCATTATTCGAATAATCATCAATTGAGGAAATAAGAAAAGAATTCAATTTTACGCTATAAACGCCTTACATTATTTTGGAAAAGAGCTGGTGGATCGATTGTTACATAACAAAACGGCTAAGAATTACCGCAAGGAAACTTTCGAATGAAAAAAAGCATCGATATCGGTCCATTCGTTTGAAAGCTACGTTGCCGCATACAAACACACGGACATTGACGACAAACTTATAAGTTACTAGCGACCCGCCCCGGCTTCGCACGGTATATTATGCATGTATTATACATATAAACGTTCCTCTTGAATCACTCTATCTATTAAAAAAAACCGCATTAAAATCCGTTGCGTAGTTTTAAAGATTTAAGCATACATAGGGATAGGGACAGAAAAAGCGACTTTGTTTTATACTATGTAGTTATAATGCCCCTCTTTGTGCGGCAGAGGTTAAAATGACCTCGCACTGCCTACATTTAGCTTGCTCTGCTAATTCTGTATTTCTACATAAAGTTATTCCAATCCACAGATAGTGAAGGAGTTGTTGGTCCGCGAGGGCGGCGGCGGGCCCAACGCGCCGGACGAGGCGTGGTGCTTGGAGGAGGAGCTGCCCGAGGAGACGCGCTGCAAGCTCGAGGGGCTCAAGTGCATGGCGCGCTGGCTGCTCGGCCTCAAGCGGGACGAGCTCTCCGCGCAGAAGACCTTCCGCATGCTCAACGCCTTCATAGTGCACAAGGGGGACCTGCTACAGGTTAGGCATCCTCATCATTATGTTTACAGTCCAGGTCATAAATATATGAACGTTACGAAAACGTCAAAAACATCTTAACACCAAAAAAATAATTAAAAGACATTGAGAATTAGAACTGAAAAAATCGAAAAGTAAAGCTATGGCCGGGAATCGAACCTGGATCCTCGTCATACCGTGAAGCGTGCCGTGAAGTGTTGCCGTTCGGTAAACTCTTATGGAGTACCTATGTGAGGAAAACGATGTCTCTTTTAATCCTAGTGTCAAATCTTGCATAACAAAAAAAAGTACAATTTTATTCTAAATTTAAAACAAATTATAAAAAGCGGGTCGGTAGTGTTTGCGACAACCTTGATAATGAAGAGTTTGTCTAAAAGTGGGGAGGGCGTTTTTTGTGTTCGTTGATTGATTGTTGCATCGTTGTGTTGTTTATCAGCAAAACCAGCTGTCGAAGGCGGAGATGGCGTGGCTGCGGCTCGGCGCCGGCGCCGCCATGCTGAAGATCTGCGAGCAGAAGGGTGTCGGCGACCAGTTCACCGCGGAACAGTTCTACAACCTCTCGCATCTCATGATCGTGAGTAACACATGTCAGATTACTATAACCGGGTACTCATGCGAGTTGTAACAGTAACTTTTACTCGTTACAATAACCTGAAAGCCTAGTGTGGACGTGATCCGTGAGATATACTACTACTACTAAGTACTATGTAACAAATTGATTCGTGAAGGCAAATAATTGTGGTTAATTAAATAAGAAAACTGTATTTTGAGAACGTAGAAATATATTAGCTTCACAACGTAAGTATAGACATTTTAGGTATTCATGATAGTGACTGTAAAAAACATGCTACCGATTAACAAAACCGGAACCGGAAGCTTCAAAACGCAGCATTGCCAACTTTGACACCAATAAACTAAATCCTCCTAGCCACAATACAACCTAAACTTTTGAATTGCCATATTATTGTAACAGTTTATTTAGCGCGACGTTCTACCCTTTGTTTGCTATGGAGAGTCAAGAAGTCACATTGTTAAAAGAAATTGTAGCTAAACCTATAAGTTTTTACGAGTCTTTTTTAATTTTCAGGACGAGGTACCACAAGTCAGAGAAGCTTTCGCTGCGAAACTTCACAAAGGATTATCAAAGGTAAATTCTGTTTTGTGTAGAATATTGTCAACCCAGAAACCTCACACCAGTGCAAAAATAAGTATCAATACAAACTTCTCAAAAATATGTCCCACGACCTTATTACGTCAGTGTAAGAGCGTATGGTAGTTATTTTTGAAACTTTGACTGTATTACACTTGATTGTACAGGCAATCCCAACCCGTTCCAAATTCTATGTTATCTAAAATCTTTGATGTAAAACTGCCATGAGACACGGATATAATTATTAAAGTAGGATACACTCACTGGCGTACAGTGGCGTGGGGTCAAGTATGACAGAAGGCAAGCCGAAGGGAATTTTACTAGCCTTTACCTCTAATTCTGCACAATAAATTGCCCAACTGTCTTAAAATAGGCAAGCCGGTGGGAATCGAGTTTCATGGACGCCACGCCACTATCTTCTTCTCCTTTTTCTAATATGGCCCTATCGATCGATGCGACGATTTCGCCAATGTCAAAGTAATGAATACAGTATTCAAAGTGTTTTTAGATAACATAGAATTTAAAATGTCAAAAAAACGAAGTATGTATGTATGTATAACTCTTTATTGTACATAAAACACAAGAAAAAGATGAATACAGGACAACACACATGCACAAAGGCGAACTTATCCCTAAAAGGGATCTCTTCCAGTTAACCTTTGAACGAAGTACGCTTATAATCGTGAGTTAAACCTTTAATTTGTATTTATTTTATTATAACAGCGCAATTGTGTGTTCGCAGGGCATCCCCAACAAGTGCCTGCCGCTGGACTTCATGGGCATGTACGCGCTGGGCGGGCGCGAGCCGGAGCGGCGCCTGCGCGGGCTGGTGCGCCAGTACATGCTGGCCGACGTCGTGCGCCGCCGCGAGTACATCCGCAACATCACCGTCGGCACCAAGGGTACCCACAACACCAACGCTTATCCACTTTAACCTTTTCACCGCTCGCTACTGTCAACTTTATCTTGTCAAATGAAGGTGCTTTTTATACTGCCTGTTCTGAATTCATATAAGTCGATGGCGGCCTAAAGGTTAAACATACATAAATCCCACTAATATTATAAATGCGAAAGTTTAATCAATAATCAATAATCATTTATTCATTTGTCCAACATAGGTAATTAATTTAGATCTCGAATACATTTTTGAGTATCACTATGTGGTGCCCCAGGGCATACAAATAGTTTGTTAGTGAAAAATATAAATGTATCGTTGTTTGTTACTCTCTCACACCAGAACGAATGAACAGATCTGGCTGATATATATGCCTCTTTTTATCCCGGAAAATTGAGTAGTTCCTGTACGATAGTGATAAATGAATTATTTGCAGACGAAGTCTACTAAAGCGTACACGTATTAAAAAATAACGGGCTGAAAACCTTTCGTTGAAAATGTAACTAATTTTTTTTCACCTTCATATGCAAACCCAAACATTTTAAAGAACTTGCCTACATGACAAGTTAAAAATAAATGAATGTTGCTGTGTGCTGTTGTGTCTAGTGCCGTAACGTGTGTGTGGTTGCAGTGGAGCGCGCGGTGAGCCAGCTGCCGCACATCCTGCCGGACTACATGCTGGTGTTCGCGGTGCCGGTGCTCACGCACGACCCGTTCTTCACTACGCACGACAACGTCGCGCAACTCAAGGTAACACCACTTCCTAATGCCACGGATCAGACTGTCAATATTACCGTGATACTGGTATGTCAATATAGAAACGTGGATTTGAAAACAAGAAGATTCGCTGCGACACGCAACTATATTATTTTTATTAGTTTTATTTTATATGAAAGGCGCTTTCCGTTCGTTGCAATATGATGGCCCGCATTTTTGCTCGTTGTAGTGAACCAGTTAAAATCACGCTTTTTAAAGCCTATTGCCAATCGTTCTATACGTGCAATCTGTGGGTCAGCTTTACGCGGCGGGCGTATGGTGCACTGCGCGTCTAATACAATGATGCGTTCAGGACACTGTTTGGACTGCCACGCTACTGCAGCGCATCAGCTATGTTTGCTGAAGCCAATGTGGATAGTTTTTATGCAATCATAAGAAAGCGATGCGCCTCGTTGCTCAGTCGGTTGCGTGACAGTTCCAACAGTGTATTTTATTTAATATTACGTGATATGGATCGCGATATGCTTGGGTCACGCGATAATATTTACTGTGATCCATGCCTATAATATGCCTGTGTACAGTCATTATTCTCAACGTTAGACTAAGCTTAGGACGGATGGGATAATGCGCATTACACGGGTGAGTATTACAATACAGTCGGCGTCAAATAGTTCGTGACACCAGAAGTAGCCAAATAGTTCGCAACACGTCATTGCTACAGCTGAAATAAGGTCGTGTTGCTAACTTTTTGGCCACAACTGTACATGAAGTATGAAATGCACAATGGATCAAAATATCATATGTATAATGCAATTTTCTCCAAAATTGGCGACTTAACAGGATAAAATAAACCTCGTCCAACCTAAACTAATCGGCAGATTACGCG
This sequence comes from Pandemis corylana, assembly GCA_949127965.1. NCBI lineage: Eukaryota > Metazoa > Arthropoda > Insecta > Lepidoptera > Tortricidae > Pandemis > Pandemis corylana. The sequence continues at coordinate 7,307,738 of OX421871.1, forward strand.
ATCAAAAAGTTTAGCTAATAGTTTCACCAAAAATGGCATTATACATTTTGAGCAATTATACACCGGGCTGAAAACCAAGCACTGGAAACTTAAACCAGCATTTGCTGAGAACGGTATATACCCATTGTCAAGGTGTAGTCCTAGTTTTATTATTTTGTGATGTTTTTGACTGTCTATATTGTCTTGAATGCCAATATTGCCAATGTTGTTATAATGAGAAATACGGCACAGAACTGACAAATCAAGTCCTTTAAAAAATGTTTTTTTGTTGCATTGCCATTATGCTATGTGCTTTTGTGTTCAGGTGATGAAGCAGTGCATCTGGTTCGTGCTGGAGCCGCTGATTACCCGCAACGACTTCTACTGCTACGGCTTCTACAAGAGCCTGGTGGAGCGCATGAAGAACCACAAAGACGCGCTGCACGAGACAGACGACAACTATAACTATGTGAGTGGCAGATTATAATAATCATTTTAGTATCTAGTATGAGTTTTTTTTTAATTCAGAACTACACAAGCATATTTTTTATTCAATCATAGGAGCAAAGTCGCGGGCATAAGCTAGTCAATAATAAACTATGGTTTTTTTTTCAGTCTTTATCCGTTTCTTAGTTACGTTTTAGGACCATATACTCGCTTTGTAACGTATGTGTTTTTTGTGACCATAAAATTTTAGGCAGGCACTTCTTTTTTCAAATACATACAAATAGGTACATCATTTTAAGATTACACGACAATAAGATAACCACAGGGCAACTGTTAATAACCTAGTAAAGTAGTAAATGTTGTTTGATTGTATTCTAGCCATTGCTTTGTAACTGGCCAGCAACATTTACCACTACCTCAACAAAAAAAAAACATTTGTTACTTTCCCATCTTGAACGCGTCCATTATTTTTAACATTTTTTTTTTCAGAAAATGTGGGCTATCTGTGACCTGGCGATGTCTGTGATCTGGGCGCGCTCGTCGTCATTCGAGATGCGCGACTTCCCGTCGGACGCGCGCATCCCCACCATGTACTTCGCGCCGCAGGACGAGTACTTCACCAACTCGCGCGTGTTCCTGCCGCCCGAGCTGCAGGTGAGGCCCACACCACAGGATACAGAAATTATTATACGAGATTATTATTAAAATTGTCCCCGAATATTTTAGCAGGCGGTTTGGTTAGTTTGACTTTATAGGCGTAAATGGTTTTTAGATTTTTTGCATCACAGTTGACAAGTGTTTCCGTACAGTCTCCATCAGATATATCGTAGCGGGCGAGATCCTCAAATATTTCGGAGCAATATTAAATTTCAATAAATTCGTTACACAATAACGTTAATGACACAGAACGGGCAATTCGTCATAAATATTAGAGCAGCGACTTTTCAATAAATTTGGGACGTTCAATAAGGTAAAAATATCAGAAGGCACAGATCATCAAAGGTATCGATATCGACGCAGTCAGGCTGATCTTAAATATCGGAACATTTGTGGAAAATAAACCTTACGTATATAATAATAGATTCTAATTTCAAACAAATACAAATATAGCTCATGTGTCATGCCAAAATTAAAGATTTCACCTATTATAGTGTACTCGTTTGCATGCATAATTCACTGTAATTTAAACTGTTTGTTACAAAGTTGAGGTATATTTTCCACAAATGTTCTGATCTGACGGACTGCATCGATACCTTTGTCGATCAGTGACGTCCCGATTTTACTGAAAGGTCGCTGCTTATAAGAGCTATTTATGACGAATTGCGTGTTCTGATGTTATTAACCATATTTAATGTTACTAATTTATTGAAATTTAAGGCCAAGGGAATATTTGAGGACCTCGCCCGCTGCGATATATCTGATAGCGACTGTACATTTACCGATGTTCAAAGTGAAGTGCGTCATGGGCGGGACTAGACTTTAAATCAAAAATGTAAATGAAAGACTATAATGTTCGTAGGGGTGTTCATTCAAACTAACCGAACTAACTGAATTTTTTCGGAATAGTTTATTATTGGAAGCGATAGACGTCGTTCTGTCAAAAGCATATTCACGCATATTAAGTCGTCTCTATTTATTACTATGAAACAGACAGAGACTGCAACATAGATGTTTGACACTTGGGATGCCAGAGTAGTGGAATAGGGCATAAAGCTTTAATTTTTCCAGTTCCAGGCCAAGAAGCCCATAGCGACAGACCCAATGACGCGCGGCAAGAAGCGCCTGCGCCCCTCGCCTGACACCATCAACACCAACGATGTCGAGGTGAGAGGAACATGCACATTATCTTAAACTGCTCACACACGGGCTCCCCTTTTGCACTTGGTAGGTTTCCTTTGCCCGAATTTCATATGCCATAATGATAATTTGTAACCTCTTTTTTTTCTGGAATCTTAATATTTTCAGGAGCTTTGATATGGCCATCCTGTAGAACTTTATAGGTTAGATCAGGTTGGTTTTATGATTGTAATCATCCTAAATAATCAAGACTTTATCATTACGACAGACAATATATTAGTGGCATATGAAATTAAGGCAAACAATACCCTGGGCAAGCTTAACTAGGGCCCCGTGATTTCTGACGCTCAACCCCTAGTCGCTCTGTGGTTTTTCAGCATTAAAAAAAATCTTTAAATTTAAGCTAAGGTCTTGTCATTAAAATAATCTTTCAGCTAAGTAAATATGAGGGTGTGGAGAGGAGTTTGTGCTGTCAACTTTTTTTTCATAAACCGTGATCAAGCCATAGTTGAATCAAAATTTAAATTAATCTGAAAGGCTTGAAACTTCGGAGTCGCTTGCTTGTAATGTGTGATACCAGTTGGTCAACAGTTCGCTCATTCCCTAACCACTGTTCGACAAGAGTAGATAAAATATTTTAAAATTTCTGCGTTTTACCACAAGCAAAAATAACTTCGTTTTTTGTCACTGTCCTTACTCTCATTTTTAATATCGCTGTCGCTATATCTACTCTTTTCGGAGTGTACAATGTAGTGTTTGTTACAAGCTCCCTGTACCGCGCTTGGCGGTCATTGACATCAAGGTTAACGCGGGAGTCATTGACCTGAAGGTAAATATTGCACAAATTATCGATGTTGTCGTGTGCTAGAGTCGACGGTAACTGTAGTACTCAGATAAACACTATATCCTAATTATCTGGTATATTTCGGCCGGTGGTTGCGCTAGCTTGATTGAATACCCAAGTAAATGTTTAAAGCATTTTTTAAACTGTTTCTGTACATTGCTCGATGAATTTCTTACCAGTTACCCTTTTTTCCGGGTGGTCAAATTAGGTGGACCACGGGTAATGAACTCAAAGGGGTGGACCTAATTTTGATGAAAAATTACGATGAAAACTAACTGGACGTGTTTATTCCAAGTAATCCAACCACATGTTGAAATATTTCACAGTAATTTAAAGAGAAATAAGACATTTATTCCTTTTTGCAAGACACACAAATATAAGAGAATATACACAATTTTATAGAAAAAAACAAGAAAAAAAATACAGACATGAAAAATAGATCATCAGCGTTGTGTGTCTTCGCAAAAGTGAAACGGTCGCTGGCTCAGCATTACGCTGAGTGTTAGACACCTGCAGCTCTGATTTTCAGCCAGAACCGTCTTTCAGATACGTCAGAATTTTCAAGATACCTTGCAGGTTGACGTTCTTAGAAGTTGTTGTTTTAAGAAACTAGAATCGGAAGAGAGAACGCCATTGGTATACAAAAGCTTGTGTGGTCAAGAATATCTAAGCATGCATATTAAGATATTTTGGGCACCCAGGTCCGATATATCTGATGACAACTATGAATCTATTCAGTACGTCTTGATAGCTGAAATTCTCGTTTTAAATCGCCTAATCTACAGTCAGCGTCAGAAGTTGTTAAACTGTTGAAGAGCTCAACATAAGCCCAATATTTTGAGCTCTTTGACTGTTAATCAACTTCTGATGCTAACTGTACTAGCTCACACTGAAGATTTGTTTTAGAAAGTTGTATATTCAATGTCGTCAATAAGGCAGTTAAGAAGGTTCAAACTTCGTTTCGCTTCTATATTTTAATTTCGTTATAACTTCAATGTTTACGTAACTTAATAGTGAGTGGTATTTTGCGTACAATGACGGATTTTCATGTTCGATTTTTTTTCAGCCATCGGAAGCATCAGACACGCAGATCCAACTGCCGGGGCTCGAGCAGCCGCCCGAGACGGACATCGATGAGCCCGCCGTCAAACGCGCCCTCAGCGAGTGAGCGCACACGCACACACAAGTCGCAATGCAGCGGCCACAACAGTGACATTTTAACCTTGTGTTACAATATTTAACCTTGTCAACGTCAGAAAAAATTAACGCCAACTTAAGTTCCTTATGAAAACTTGGCGTGAACAACTTGTGGCGTTGGATAATGCGTATAATATTTAACGTTTTCAACGCCAATGACCGGTAAATACGTCGGCGAACACAGTGTAAGAACAACCTTTAAACAATGGCATAAGTTTTAAATTGCCTCAACTATTTCGCCAGGCTTGCCGTTGAAAAGGTTAATCTCGTCAACGTCGGATGAGTTTTCGTCCAAACGCCAGTTGCTTTAAATTTCTTATGTAAACCTGGCGTTTTTTGTTGTGGCGTTGGAAAGGTTAAATACAGCGTAGATGTCGCTGCACAATAGTGACAGTTCACACGTGAGTAGGTTAAGCTAAGGACACCAATGGGCCAGGCATTTTAACTGCAAATTGTAACTCTCCGTCTTCGGTCTATCTATAGTATTGTGACGGCGAATTTATACAGGCGTTTTGAATGAAGGCCAGATTTGGCTAATGTGGTTAAAATGCCTAATTACACCTGTTTTTCAGAGAAATAGACTTTATTTGTTCGGATTATGTTGTTACATGCTGTAATAAAATCCTGTTCTCAATGAAAATGCACGTCGAAAAGGCTGCCGTATTCAGAGACCTCAATTCACCCTCTATTGGAGACTAAACTGGATTTGGTTTCAAAATTTGAAAAAATGTTGCTGTGAAATGTAATCCAAATTTTAATTGATGTCTCTGAGTGCCCCAGTATTTTGATTAACCGTCGAATTAGGCATCAAACAAATTATACGTCAGCAATGAATTTGAAAACACTGCCGTTAGTGAATATAACTATAAGTTGGTAGCAAGCGTGTTTTCACAGACCTATTGTTTTGCTAGACTTTATATTGGCTTGACTTTGTAGTTAGCATAAAAATTTTATCACTTTTCTGTAACAAATAATGATTTTTTTTGGTGGTTGGAAAATAGGGAGTTATTCTGCCCGCGACAAATCGTAAACTGAGGCCATTGTCTCCCGCTTGGACGCTCGCCATTGCTTTTGGCTTCTCTTTCTACCTCCATCTCAAACCGTTTGTTAGAAAGACGGCAAACGCTTTCGCGAATGCATGTTCGAGAGACAATGAATCAACTGAGTCGAACTGTTTCATCCATCCAAGTACGGAAAGAATATCATCCCTAATGAAGCATTTATAAGGTATAAAACTAGCAGAAAGTTATATGAAACTTTTTACTGCCAAGCTCATGATATGTCACCTCAGGAGAAATTACGCTTACAATTTACAAGACTGGAAGGCTCGCCGAATAAAGGACAGTGCTCTTCAAGAATCGCGGTATTATAACAACTCTAGTTTGCCCACTGGCCCGTATCACGCTAGGATCGTTACCGTCAATATTATTTGTGGTAATAGAGATGAATGGGTTAAGAAAACAAAATTACATATATATAGTCCTTCCTCCGCGTTGCTCGCTGCAAATACTATTTGTTTTCGTTAAACTCCATTCGCATTGGGCTGAATACAAATAATTACTTACATGTGGTCTGCCAACGCCACTGCACTGTTAACATGACACTATAGTCGTTGTTTGAGCGTTTTCCAAAAAAGTTCAACTAATCTGGGTTTTTCTTACTCATATCACCCTATCGATCCTTATACAAGAAAAAATGTGTCCAAAAATTTACATTCTAGTTCGTCTCTTTTTTCATATATGTAGGTATGTATGGAACGTGACGAACAGGAAAAAAAAACATAGTAAAATCTGGGAGGCATTGTTTCTTGTATGAGAATTGATAGGGTAAACGATTCTGAGTAAGAAAAACCCAAAATAGTAAAATTTTGGAAAAAAATGATCATGTGGTATTTTTTTTGCAAAACGATCGTTTACCGATTTGACACAGTACAAATTCACGCATCTGAAGTGTGTAGGGGATCAATTGATTTGGAACTCTCATTAACGTTGGGTCCCTGGACGTTTTTGAGCAGCATATTTATTGACACCGGGACAATTAAAGAGAAATGACGAGAGAAAGTTTCGACTAAATTAGTATAAATTTGTTATCAACATAAAAGAATGAACTGTTCAAGTTGAGCAGCATCAACTAACATCAAGTGTATCATTATTTGACAGATTTTAATGTATTTAACATTTGATCGGTATACTCAAGTGTGTGATTCTCTGAATAAAACTTTCCGTGAAGAACTCTTGCGTTTAGCAGACAATCATAACCTGAACTGTCCACTCGGAAACATTACATGGAGGGTGTCTTCCATGTTTTGACGCCGGTCGTGCGAACGGCAGGCCTATATTTCACCAACTTGACAACTGTCGGCCACATGTGACAGTTCGAAATGCAAGGCGTAGTAAGTATGAAGTCACCCGGCGTATATTCTGGTCAAATAGGGGCCAGATGGCAAGACATCTGATTCTGTGCGATGCCTGCCAGTGAACGGGTCGAGTTAGGTTTTATTTTGGAATCACACGACTTATTTTGTACGCAATAAAAGCGAGTGTCCGTGGCTATGTAATTATAAAAAGGAACTGTCAAAAGTAAATTATTCGATAGGCATTTAAAGAGGTAAGAGCTTCTCAATCGTAAGAAATAAGAATACTTATTTGTGTAAAGTGTGATAATAAAATGTGGGGCACGTATGATTGTAATTTTCTTTAAAATTGTGTTTTTAATTTGAAATCTTATGGATCTTGTGTTTGGTCGTTTCTCGAGCTGTTCCTTTTTGTCTCGCCATATTTATAATCAGATTTCAGCACACTTAAGGTGTTCAGTTGATCAATCTTGTTTCGTTTTTCTGAAACGATAAATAAATGTTTTGTACCATTGAAATAATTGGTGATTTTGAGACCGTTAATTTTGAGGTTATTTTCACCAACGAACGGAATTCTAACAAGTCAGTTAGGACTGATGCGGACCTGATCACTAAAGAGAAAATCACATGTGTAAATGATCTCTGTGAAGGACTAAAGCAGAAAGAATGTTACGTAATACTTGGTTTTTATTCTTTCGCCATATTTCATAATTCATAATCATTACATTCAAGCTAAGGCACCGCAGGTTAGGTTACATATTTCTTTTCTAACCTGTTTTCACTTACCAATCACAAGCGAGATCGTACTGGTCTGACCTAAAATGGATGGTAGAGACCGCTGCCTCATTATAGTAGTTTATGTTTTAAAAAATGAGCTATTAAAAGTTACTAGGTTGAGTTTTGATCGCCTAAAATGATTGAGACCTTTTGATAATTAGTACTTTTTTCTCAAAATCAATGGCAACATCAAAAATGTGACCAACGGAAAGGAGTCGAGTCTGTAATATAGAATTATAATTATAAGTTTTTAGAATTTTAATGAAGTAAGATTGTTTGCCCGTTGTTTTTAGTTTGTAGTATTATTTCGGCTGAAAGATTTCTTTTTTACTTCATGTGTATAATTCGGTGACAGTATTGTCGAGTTTAAACGTCATCGGCCAATGACGGATTCTGTTTTATTATAATGACTAAATCGTGACAGGTGACGACACATCATAATTGTAAACGTTTTGTGGACATCGCAGCAAGCCTTTTTATTTATTGTTCAAAATAACGACGAAAAATTGGAGGAAACTAAAAATATTTTATGTATGTTTTTGTTAGTATAAATCGAATGCCTTATTGGGTGAAGAGTACTGCTCATGTACTTTTAAAAGAACCTTTAGTTTCTTTACTTTTCGCGCGTATCTCGTATGAACTCTGTGAATGTTTTCAATAGATATATTGTCATGCATAATAATTAACCAATTGAGATATCAGATGCCCTTTTAAAAGTAAAAGTGTTTGATAAATATGAAGAAAGTGGATACTTGCAATGCACATTTAGACTGTTTCATCGCTGTGTTAAGATCCTGATATCTTAATGTCAAATGTCTATGACACTGTTTCTGTTTATCTTTTGGCAATAAATAGAGACAGTGTCATAAACGCCGGACATTTAAAATATGAAACTAATAACAGACAGTGGTGAAACAGGCCTTTGAATTCATGTGTTTTTATTTGTATGTTTTAGATGAAGACGTGTTAGCGTAACTAAATACAAAAATATATTTGAAGAAATGTTAAATGTTAAAATCACCATAATCTAAGCAGGGTTCGATATTGTCAGGTTTTTAAATTTATTATTTTTGCTCTTGATAGTCACGTAATGTTTCTTGCATTATCTAATATTTCTCCGCGATTTTTTTTCTCGCTGTCAGATTCTCGCTCCGATGTCCTTAGTCGTGTTCAAGGCTGGCAATAGTGTATTTGTTTTATTTTTATTTAAAATTCACTTTTGTATCAGTTAATTAAGTGTACCAAAAATTGGATAACAGCTTACGATGAATGGTGCGACGGTGTCGCAAAGATTCTCTGTAGTTATATATTAAAATAATAAATACAAGCCGGTCTTTTATTTCGTCTTTTATAAAAAAACATTGTAAAATTTAATGAGCCCAAAGGGCTAAGTTCGTACGGGCCATTTCGTGTGATATGTTTAATACTAGAGTAGATCTAATGATTTAGTGTTGCTAGAAATATAAACTTTGCTTAAATTTAAGAAACGAAATGATCCCTACTGAAGAATTTATCCCGTTGCGCCCCATCAATATCACAAGAGTAAATATTAAGTACGTTGTCCTATTAAAGTACTAATAATCAGCATCTTAGGTTTTAACTTACAAATTAACGTGGACTTATTTTTTAAGTACAGTTAGCGTCAAATAGTTCGCGACACCCAAAGTAGCCAAAAAGTTGGCAATACGACCTTATTTCAACTGTAACAATGACGTGTTGAACTATTTGACGCTGACTGTACAATCCTGAGATACGAAATACCGTGTATTTCTATATTTAGGTTAAAAACCTAGTATACTAATCATAATTGTAAAATAATTTCAATGCACTAAAAGTACCAGGTACTAATAACAATAAAATTATTATCCTAATGCCGTAGACTTAAGAGCGTTTATCGCTACTGAGCTGGCAACGTCGCATTTTTGGTGTTTTTTACGATTGTTTCACAGAAATTGAATGAAAGTTTAAAATGTGGTCTATACGAGTTCTTCGTTTTTAGTATATCAATGTGTCCAATGCAATAATTACCTAATCGTGATAGACTTTTATTTTCGTATCATCACTACATAGTATAAAACAAAGTCGCTTTCTCTGTCCCCATGTCCCTATGTTCCTATGTATGCTTATATCTTCAAAACTACACAACGGATTTTGATGCGGTTTTTTTAATAGATAAAGTGATTCCAGAGGAAGGTTTTTATGTATAATTCTACGCAGACGAAGTCGCAGGCAGAAGCTAGTTAAAGGATAAAAGAATATGTCTCGTTAATAAGAAAATAAAAGTCCATCACGATCAATTATTGCATTGGACACATTATCACACTAAAAACGAAGAGCACAACAAACGCACATTTCAAACTTTCATTCATTTTCTGTGAAATAATCATAAAAACACCAAAAATGCGACGTTGCCAGATCAGTGGGAAAAACATGTTCGAAATTATTCAGGTAACGTATAGACGAAACAAAGTTCTGGTCACATTGTAAATGGTTTCTGTGTACAGCAGTGGCGTGGCGTCCATAGAACTCGATTCCCACCGGCTTGCTTATTTTAAGGCAGTTGGGCACTTTATTGTGCAAAATTAGAGGAAAAGGCTAATTAAATTCCCTTCGGCTTGCCTTCTGGTACACTTGACACTACGCCACTGTTTGCAGTTTAATAAAAAAAGCTTCACTTTATGGAACATGACCTTTTCCGACTTTGACCAGAGTTCGTCTCAAAATGCAAAATATCCTACGTTTAGTTCTATCATGACCAAGGCACTTAGGCACTTAAGACACTTTAATTTTTGTATTCATTTCAGTTGCAGATTTACTTATTTATAGTACTAATTATGTAGACAACTGTCAAATAGGTGGTCAAAAATATCTGAACAAGACCATATGGTGAATTGCGTATCGTATTCAGATTCAGACTACGGACTACACTGTTACAAAAAAAAAACTGAAAATAGGCTATAGAATTTAGAAGTACTGTACGCGAGCGGTTATCATTATTGGTACCTACAAGTCAAAATATCCCGAATATCAATGTAATCAAGGGGGCGTCCATTAATTACGTGAGGCATTTTTAAGGATTTTTTTGACCCTCCCTCTCCCCTTGGTGAGATGTCGTAAGATTTTTCTCGACCCCCTCCCCCCTACCCCTATCTCACGTGAGATTTTTCAGAACTTGTACTTTGGGTATAAAAGTATTGGATTTATTAAAAAACATAACACAATTTGTTTAATTACTTTTATTTAAAACTAGCAAAGACTAGTATTTGCAAATATTGCTGTAATCTTAGATTATTAATTCAACTTTAATTTAACTTAATTTTCACGCAGTTTTACAACATTTTCTGCTAAAAAAAAATAACGTGATATTTGCCAAGACCTCCCTCTCCCCCAAGTGAGATTTAGTAAGATTCGGCTCGACCCCCTCCTCCCCCCCCCCCTAAATACCTCACGTAATTAATGGACGCCCCCCAAGTAAAATGCTACATTAAAGGCAAGGCCCCTATGCCACCAATCGACAATTCGAAATGCCATGCGTAGCCTATAAGAACCCACGCATATTCGAGAGTTAGAAGTCCGACAGTTTTCGCCTTGGTGAATTAGAGCCCAGAACAACCACATCATAATTTAAATGCCATAAATGCTATACTAATACAGGCTCCGGTTTCACCCAATACGCCTGTATTTCCGCCAAACTCTTCCCTTTGGTCTCTGGCACCCACAGTATGGTGTACAATACGCCCCAGAGCGTGACTGCGGAGAACACGTAGAACACGACGTACGGCCCGAGCGAGTTCGCGACCGGTGTGTAGAAGAGCACAGTCATCGAGCTGCAGAAGAAGGACAACGCCATTGATGCGCCCGCCATGCGCGCACGCATCTGAAACAAACAGTGTCGATCATTTATTTGTCAATACGAGGTCAGACGTTTGGAAGTATCCAAAAACATTCCATAAGTAATAATAATAGTTTATTTCAGACAAAACACAAGGTCATACTTAATAAAGCTTGTTTTTTAAACAGAAAAAACTACGTTTCTATGTTGTACAGTCAACCTCATAAAGCATGAATCCAAGGTGACCAAAACGTTCCATACACCATACTATTTCTATGGTGTACCGAACTATATGGCCGACTTATGGATCTTAATATTTGTCAATTCGGTATGTCTGTTTTTTTTTTACAATAAAGGTGTTTACTTACATACTATTATGACAATGCGGGAATGCTGCCTGCGTGATAGGGACCTACTTTCTAGAATGAACGGTAAGGAATAGACGGGTAGTCTAACACAGGTCTTGCGCACTCGTGCTGGCCTTGCAGTACTGTCTCTCTCGCTCTCTCTCCGAGTCTTACTGCGTAGCTTACCTGGAAAGTGAACACCTCAGCCATGACGACCATCGGCACGGGCGCCAACCCGGCGCCGTACGCCAGGATGCAGACGCAGACCGCGGCCACCGGCAGCCAGCCGGGCCCGGCGCGCGTCTGGAAGTACACCGCCAGCGCCGCCATGCACACGCTGACCACGCCAGAGCTGCAGCCCAGCGGGAGCTGCAACACAGTAATTTACTCAGCGGCACAAAATTTGGCCCAGTCTCTAAACATCTTCCATGCTGGTTTGGGAGCAAAGAAAAAACATAGAGGGAATGGGCGAAAATCATAGGAATCATGTTATAGGCGATGAGGCTAGCAACCCATCACTATTTTGATTTCATTTTTCACCTACAATCTTGCTAAATGTGGCCTGTAGGTATCTGTTACCTTAGGCTCTGTCTACCCCGTAAGGGATAAAGACGTGGTGTGTGTGTGTGTGTGTGTGTGTGTGTGTGTGTGTGTGTGTGTGTGCGTGCGTGCGTGCGTGCGTGCGTGCGTGCGTGCGTGCGTGCGTGCGTGCGTGCGTGCGTGCGTGCGTGCGTGCGTCCGTCCGTCCGTCCGTCCGTCCGTCCGTCCGTCCGTCCGTCCGTCCGTGTGTGTGTGTGTGTGTGTGTGTGTGTGTGTGTGTGTGTGTGTCTAAACAAAAAGGCTTATGGGTCGTGGTCTGCCTTATTGGGTCCACCGGGAAAAAATGCTGCCATTACTTATTTCCAATCACTGATTATACAAAAATAAGTACAAAACAGTACAGTATTTTTGTACAAAAATAAGTAGGTTAGGTTTGTTTGGTTAGGTATCTTCATTTGCCCGAAGTGCAAAATACCCAGAAAAAGCTCCGTTGAAAACCAAGTGGACAAACTAGGTGGACCACGGGCAACGACCGAAACAAAATCCCCACTTATTATAAATGCGAAAGTAACTGTCTGTCTGTCTGTAACCTTTTCACGCTTAAACCGCTGGGCCGATTCAGTTGAAATTTGATATGCATATAGTTTAAGTCCCGGGGAAGGACATAGGATAGTTTTTATCCCGGAAAATTGTAAAGTTGCCGCGGGATAGCGATAAGCGAATTCTGCGCAGACATTTTTGCCGCTCATTGTCACAATCCATCCCCCAGTCTACACAAGGTGTCTTAGTGTACGGCCTGAGTTAACGCTCGAGCGGTGCGTACAGCGGAGCGGGGCGCGCCGTTCATGTTAAATCAGTGTTGCCAGGCAGCTTCTCTTGAAAATCACATTGGCATCCCTAAAAAGTTCCATTTTTGGTAGAAAAGTTCCATTTAGTAGGCTTTTTTTTTTAACCTCATCATAGGAATTAGGAATAATATTTTTCAACATGAAACTACCGTGAGACTTAATCATTATTACACATAAACGGATAACTCACGTATAAAAAGTCGAGTGATGCTTGTCATGTTTCGGACTATTTCGTAGTCCTTCTTCCTGGAGCGCTCGCCCCGGCGGCAGCGAAACGAACACTGCGCGCCAGCGCTCTGCATACCATGTCGAGCATCACTCGACTTTTTATACGTGAGTTATCCGTTTATGTGTAATAATAATATTTTTGTTTATAGTGTTAATAACAGGAAAAAATTATCTTTTGCCGGGACCTTAAAAGTTCAGCGGGGGTGTCAAAAGTTCCGAAAAACGGAAGAAACGGAACCAAACGGCAACACTGTGTTAAATACAAGCAAAGGCACATGTCCTGAGTGCACACCGCACAGAGCCCTGCCCGCCGCGTGGGACTCCCCGCCGAACGCTTCGTTTCAAGCGTCGGCTCAGGCCTTAACTTAGAATTGTTCGGGAATATTTAACTGGTGATTAGGACTATGGGTAGTGGTCCACGTACAGTTTATCCACCTGGTTTTCGACGGAGCTCCGCCCAAATTCCGCCTTCGGGCAAATGAAAATACATGACTAACCTAACCTACCTATTTTTGTATTAAAATAATAATCAGTGATTCGAAGTAATGGCAACATTTTTTTCGGGTGGGCCAAATTAGGTGGAGCACGACCCGTAGCCTGATTAGGTTAGTTTAATGAAACATTCCTGTAAAGAAGTCATGGTAATTTTAATTAAAAATTCAGTTGCCCATCTGTCGCCATACATCACTACATAGTATAAAACAATGCCCTAATGAGGGTTTTCTAGGCAATAATCATTTTTCTAACATGTTTAGCCTGTACGAACCTAATTTCCTCTTAAACAAAAGATATATATGCTTGTTTCGCTTTGCATATTCCACTGTCGCATTTCTCCGTTTGAAATAGAAATAAACAATCAACTTGCTATTGGTCGCGCATTCGAGTGGATTTGATGCGGCTTACAATTTCCACCATTACTTAATTTAATTTACAGCCGTGGCGTTCCGTGAAATTGTTCGTTAGAAACCTGGGCGCATGTAAGGGGTCTTAGGTAGAATTGGTCTAGAATATTTTTTTTAGCAGATGGTTGTGTTAGTTTGGCTGACCACCCTTGTAAATGTTAATCAGGATTTTTCGTTGTGATTGACAAATTAATGTTTCCTTAAATATTCGAAACTAGCTTCTGCCCGCGACTTCGTCTGCGTAGAATTATACATAAAAACCTTCCTCTTGAATCACTCTATCTATTAAAAAAAACCGCGTCAAAATCCGTTGTGTAGTTTTGAAGATATAAGCATACATAGGGACATAGGGACATAGGGACATAGGGATACGGGGACAGAGAAAGCGACTTTGTTTTATACTAGGTATGTAGTGATGAATGTGCGAGTAGTTCCAAAATTCGAGAAGACTCACAAAACGTTGATACTTAGGTACTCTTTTTCAGCTCCTTCGAGACTATTGCTGTCGCAGCATGTCCGAAACGTCGAGGTAAATAATAAAAACGTGTACGCGACTAAGACCCGTTTAAAAATAAAATGAAGCATAGACAATTAGACGCGTCATGGTATCATCAAAAAGCTTACCTTTCTGCCAAACTTCTCAATGGACATAGTGGTGAAGAAGGAGCCGGCGAGCTGCAGCGACCCCATGAGCAGCGCCAGCGCGTCGGGGCTCCACGCCGTGCCCGCGCGCGCGAACACGTCCGACGCGTAGTTCATCAGCGCGAAGCACCCGGAGAGCGTCTGCAGCGCCATCAGCATCAGCGTCACGCGCAGCGCGGAGAACGTCGCTTTGTCGCGGACTGGAATATGAAAGTTTATTAGCTGATAAAATACACATACAATCCATACATTAAAAATTTAATAACCCCCCACGAAAACGCTGCTGGACCGATTTTTACCAAACTTGGCGAAGTACCACCGCATGGTAACTGGCTTTAGAATGAAAAGAACCGCAGCAAAATCGGTCCATCCGCTTGAGAGCTACAGAGCCATAGACAGACACACACACATACATCGATGTCAAACTTATAACACCCCTAAGTAAGAGAGGTTCTCATAAGAAGGACAGACAGGCTGTCTTGCACGTGTGTTTGCTGCGTAGCTTTATAGTTTCCGTGATATATTTTTTGATTTCGTCTTTCATTGGAGATTTAGAACAAGAAATTCTTTTATAACCTACCTAGCTTCTGCCTGCGACTTCGTCTGCGTAGAATTATACACAACCTTTTTTTTTTTTTTATGTGAATAGGAAGGCAAACGAGCAAGTGGGTCACCTGATGGTAAGTGATCACCACTGCCCATAGACACCCGCAACCCCGGAGGGATTGCAGATGCGTTGCCAACCTAGAGGATTAAGATGAAATGCCTCTTGTGCCCGTAATTTCCCCGGCCGTACCTTCCTCTTGAATCACTCTATCTATTAAAAAAACCCGCATCAAAATCCGTTGTGTAGTTTTGAAGATATAAGCATACATAGGGATATAGGGACAGAGAAAGCGACTTTGTTTTATACTATGTAGTGATAGTGATAGTGGAGATATCAGACAATTTTCACATACAAGTCTATGTCACAGTCAGCCTTATTGTTGTATTGCCGTAATGTTGCGTTGTATTGTCTATTCTGATGCAGAAATAGGCACTGTCATAAAAAGTGATAAACGACTTTGTTGGTCGACTGTACTAAAATAATCACAAAAAAGGGTAGATTCCTAATTTCACAATGTTATAAAAGCAGTTTACAGCGTGTTCACAGCGGGTTCTCAGTTTATTCAGACATCAAACAGTACCATTAACCAAATATGTGGTCTGCCACCCTTTGAAAATCCTTTGTAAGTCATAAAACTCATAAAATATAATGTCCATAAGACGTTACGCGGCTGCTAACTCGATAGTTCTACTTTAGCGACATTTTCATTTGTTAGGAAGTTGGATGAGAAGTATCTACTACATATTTGGCCGACCGTACCATGTACCGGGAAATCTTAATTAGCTAGGATTAGCTGTGAATAGCGTTAAACAAAACTAAGTAAGCAAGCCACGTTCGTTTGCTAACACCGGCATTGCGCAAACGCATAATTACCTCCGTTCACAGAACTAGTAGGTACTTAGAATATTAAGACTACCGGAGACGCTGTGGCGTTACTGAAACCTCTGGGGCCCGCGGCAAATTCATCAGATTTGTCCTTCCTCAGTTTAATAAAGCGTATCAACTGAATTTAAAATTTTGTTTCGGCGCCGATCTTATAAAGTCGCCTTTTACAGCTTTAACTAACCTTAGTCAACGGTGGTGCCAACTGGTGAGCAAAGAAACGATAGTCCCCAATCCCCATTGAGGTGTTTACGCGAACGCGTTGGAAAAGTTTTTTGTTGTGACAACTTACATTACCTAGATGTACTGAGCGCTTAGCGTCCGCTGGTCACATAGGTAGGTATGTACAGTGAAAGAAACCGAATCGCGTTCGCGTTCCACTGTGGAACATTCTCACTGCAAATGTCATAACGACTTGCCATACACCTGCCAAAGAAATTATTGCGAAAGTGTACGAGAAAAGGTTCCACAGAGGAGGTTCCACGTGATTCAGTTTCTTCGACCGTACTTTTAGCAAAGGGTGCCGCCGTTGTCTTCTCCAGTTGGTTAGATGCTCTAAGTAAGTAGGTAATTTTTATTTGCAGTGTAATGAACTCACAATTAATGGATTATTCTGTAACCACGTTTATCTCCGCTATTACCTTATTAGTGTTAGTGTTAGCTAAGTGCATTTAAATTAAACTAAGTACCTTATTAGTGTCAACAAATGTAATCTATACGATTGTTATTTTCAACTGAGATGCCTCAAACATAAATAAAGGAGGAATATAAGTGGTTAAACGACATTTCATTTACACAATACAACACAAATCACGCCTACGGGGTAGACAGAGCCTAAGGCGACAAGACCTACTGGCCACGCTTAGCAAGATTGTGGGGCTAGGTATAGATGGAAAATGGAATCAAAATAGTAATGGGTTGGTAGCCGCATCGCATAACATGATTCCTATGATTTTCGCCCATTCCCTCGATGGGCTTGTACCATCTGCCTGGGAAGAGAAGCAACTGGTACATACTATGTTTTTTCTTTGCTCTCAGACCAGCGTGGAAGTAAGTAGACATTTCGTTTATGTGCGTAAAATCAAGCTACATATACATCTAGTTGTTGCCCGCGACTTGGTCTGCAAAAAAATCATTTATCGCTATCCCGCGGGAACTGTGCAATTTTCCGGAATAATAAGTAGCTTATGTTTTTATCCAGGGCCAGCTATGTCCGTTCCAAATTTGATCCAAATCCGTCCAGTTGTTTCCGCGTGAAGAAGTAACAAACATACACACTTGCAATTTGCTATACCCCTACACCACCCATAGCAGGTTACCTGCTATGGGTGGTCACGCACGCGTCACGGAATGACGAGGACCCGGGTTCGATTCCCGGCCATAGCTTTACTTTTCGGATTTTTCTATGTGTTATAATTTTCACTGACATTTAGAAATTAAATTTCTAACGGTAAAACCGAAAAAGTAAAAACATAAAAATCAAGAAATAAAAATTTCTTGATTCATTTGATAGTACCTATACACACTTGCGTCGTCACAAACTTTCGCATTTATAATATTAGTAGGATTATGTACAGTCGAGGGCATAAATATCTATCATCCATCGTGTCAAATATATGTCACCGACCTTATTGTTTGTGGCATAAAGCTCTGGCCACACCAGTGCGTAAAAGCCGTTGACGGTGCGTTTACGCAACAAAATGTATGGAGAAACGGTGAGAGAACGTGACGCATGCGACACGTCACTGCGTATACGCAGCGGTGCGGTCGCTTCTTAAAGGTGTATAGATATTTTTGACGCCTTGGTAACGTACGTATATTTATGCTCTTGACTGCACATACCTACTAGTGATGTAACGAATGTTATTTTTTAAACATCGCGAAAGCGAATGCGAATGCAAATGTCTGCTACTGACATTCGCGGATGCGAATGCGAATGCAAATGTAGGAGTGTTCAAATTTGGCGCAGATGATTATATAAAATTAAAACTTAAGTAAAAACTGATAAAAATTTCATAGAATAATTTGTTTTCGTTTGTTTACATTAATTTTCACTGACATTTAGATTTTTTTTTGTTTACATTAGATTATATATACTTTTTGTCTTATAAGTTTTAATGAATATTTAATTATCCAAATATTGTCCAAAGTATTAAAATAATGAATAAATAATACCAAATGATAAAGTGAAGACTATTAATGTGCATGAGGTTAAGTTACTTTTTTTTGCATTAAAAACCTAAGAAATGAATGGGTTTTTGGTTCTATAAACCTACCATTATCTTCAAATTGTTTTTTTTTCTAATATTCATATTCGCAAAACATTCGCAGAAATTTTGCGGATGCGAATGCAAATACGAATATCCAAAAATATGCGAATATCCGCGAATGCGAATATTCGTTACATCACTAATAAGTACATATTAGCTACCTAATCATAGTAGAGGATACGTAGAAGGCCGACCTTTACCCATCTGTTAACCAGACGAAAACTATTGTACTTACATCAAAGATATCTAATGTGTTTCTACATTTATTACAAATGGGTTGTCTGGAAATATGGTCTGGGGCCTTACCATGATGTCTTAATGCGATTCAATTCCGACTCAGTTCAGGTTTTAACTGTCATTTTTAGTGTGGATCTGATAGCTAGCGAACCTAAACTGAATCGGAATTGAGTCGCATTAAGACGTCGTGGTAAACCCCTGGTAAGGACTTGTTTGCCGAACATTCTTTTTAAACCCCCGACGCAAAGAGAGGGGTGTGTAGCTTAGTTACGAAACCTTAAAAATATAAATGTGAGTAAAAGTTAAATAAATGTAGTTTTAAGCTTACTTATACTGGCTAGAGTCACTTCCGGCATCTCCTCGAACCGTCTCTGCTCAACTTTCAGTTTCTCAATCTCATCCAGCACAATCTTGTCTCCTCGGTTCAGGCTCCTCAGCCACGCTATGGTGGTGGCAGCTCTCTGTAAAACATCAGTACAGTTCGTGAACTCATAGAACGCCTTCGGATTTGTCTTGCTGTCTCTCTCACTCGGCTGATTCAAGTATCAATCCTATAAGAGCTCACGGAGTACATGATCATACAGTTATGATCATGTACTTTATGCTAGAGTCATGGAATGTGGCAGCTTCGTAACTTTACAATAACGTTGCACATGGCAAATTGATCAGATGGGGGTCCTTCCTCAGTATACTAAGTAAGAAGTGCATCGGATTCATGAGGAGTTCGGGGCTCTGTAGAGCTAAGGGCCTGTGGCATTTTGCCAATCCTGCTACTTTATAGTGACGCCAGTGGAAAGTGGAGAGGTAAAGAGGTACAGAGTAGCTGTGCCACTGCTGCGCCTTTATCGGTTTTGTTCGCGAGCCAAAGGACAGGGAAGGGTAGGGTTAGAGTTAAATACTGTGAGTAGTGTGTGTTAAGGGCAACAGTGCAGCAACGTGTTGAGCAGAGAGATGGTTAGCCTAGTCCTAGGGTCTACCCTAGCTAACTTCTAAGTTGTTTGAATAGGACCTGGTGGTCAATTTTAGTCTTCAAATTTTTCGCAAACGTGATCATCAAGAAGTTTATGATTTGTTGTTTATTGTAACTTAAATAATTAAATTTACATAAGTGTTGCTTAATCCTATGGCTCTACTGCAGCTAGTATTTTTTATATAACAGATCCCAGTTGAAACGAATGGGAGTAGTGAACTGTTTTTTAAGTAAGTAAGTAAGTAAATGCTTTATTGTACAAATATAAAGAAGCAGAGACAAAGACAAATCACAAAAAAAGACCTTGAATACATGCACAAAGGCGAACTTATCCCTATAAGGGATTTTAAATATAGAGGCTTAATCAAACCTATTACTGATTGGGAATTATCTTAAGCACAGGCCTAATTTTGCGCTTATAGCTCACCTTCTCCCGTCCCGTCTTCAGCAAATAATTCGGGGATTCCGGCATAAAACAGAACAGCACTACATGCACGGCCGCCACACCCAGATAGACGGCTTGGTTCTGTCCGTAAGGCAGAAACATTCCGACTGCATAGACGAATATCACCCCTAGTTTACAGATAGTCATGGTGAGGGACGCCAGAGCTCCCCGCCAGGAGTCTTCGGCTATCTCTTTGACGTAGACAGGGACGACTACGAAGCACCCTGCGGCAGCCAGACCCGCTATGGCTCGCGCTGTGATCAACGTTGGTGCTGCTACTGCTGTTAGTTTGATGATCCAGGATACCTGTAGAATAGTCGAGGTTAGCTAGAGGCTTCAGCAGATTATCGCTTAACATCGCGTTAAGATGAGGTGTATGAAACAAATGAATGGACACAAGTGGTTGGTCGGATCATATAAACGGACGCTACGGCAGGCCTGCCAAGGGTTTCAGATAAAGAAAGGATAGGGCTATGATTTTGAGGTATAACAGACTTTACTGGGGCCCGTGTGCGCATAAATCTTTTAAGAAACCGTCGCGCTTTCGGTCCCTATAGCCTCATGGCGTGAGCTTAACAAGAACATGGTCTAAACTTGGTTGGAGCGTGGCATGAGCTTGGCCTGGGCTTGGTCTGAACTTGGCATGAACGTGGCCTGAGCATAGACTGGGCTTGGTATGAACTGGCCGGAGCTTTGCCTGAGCTTGGTCTGAGCTTGTCCTGGCATAATTCTAAACAGCTTCGTTCCCCGTAAGGGATAAAGAGCCTGTATTACCAATTTCCCACTCTTGATTAATAGATTCTCCTATGGCTGTGAACTGTACCTACCATAGCATATTATGTTTTGACAAGGTAAAGTGCACAACAAATTAGCAGCAGCAATATGTTTGACGCAAGTCAACAACTCTCGGAGGAATAACACATTACGTGCGTTACGTGCGACATAAATTGCATTATAAATAAAAATGCTATTTATAATATAAAAATAGATAGGTACGCTATTGATTAGTGACCTTGTCAAGTGTTAACTAACAAGTGTGTTAAATATACCTATTATGCACGGTTCTGTTGTGCGCTTAAGTAAGTAAACATCTGTTTCCGAGCCCTCAGGGTACTTAAGTGATTTTTCAAACGTTTGAACGACAATAACGACATGTTAGGTTATATATTGGCACGTTATATTTTCACTATTTTGATTCCACCTATACACCCACAATCATGCTAAACGTGGCCTTTAGGTTTTGTTACCTTAGGTTCTGTCTACCCCGTAAGGAATAAAGGCGTAATTTGTGTATGTATGTCCTTTTTTTCTTAAGTACTGAATATTCCTGGACCATGAAAGCTCGACACCGGAAAGACTTTTTTGGCTTAGATCGACTCTACACGTTGGCCAAATAAAAGTAACTTTGCCTGTGTGTGTGTTACGCTGTCACGCCTAAATCACCGAACTGATTCCGTTGAAATTCCGTATTGAGATAGTTTAAGTCTCAGCCTAGGATAGGACAATCGGAAAATTCCCGCGAGATTGTGATAGGAGGCGGGCAACAGGTGGTAACAAATATCCAAGAGAGTGAGCACCGTGTATGTATTTACATCACTCTGGCGCATTTAACTGCGAAGACTTGGCCAATACGTATTTCTACGTCATATAATAGGTACAAAATACTCTACCTACACAAGACAACAGCGACACGGCAATAATGCAAATCTTCCTTCCGAATCTGTCCGAAGAGTAGCTGAAGAATGGTATCCCACAAATGGCGGCTAGAGGTAGTGCCGCCGCCATCCACGAGATGGCGCTGTCTGTCACGGTAGGCTTGAGATGCCGCGCCATAGGCGAAAGCCAACCAATTTGTATGCCATATGTGAAGGTTGGGATCGTTGCTGCAATAAGTTAACTATAATTTACTTTGACTGCGGAAAAGTTCAAGTATGAAAGCAGCTGAGCCTCTAGTGTAAGTTTTCACACAAAAAACGTCTCGAACACGTTCACGTAATGTCTCAAATTACTATGGAAAAATTGGCAGCGCCTCTTGCGGATCGAACCGGCAACAAACTTCTGCAAACTCGTTCGAGACGTATTTTGTGGCCGCAAACTTACACTAAGCATAGTGAGCCAGTGTAGACTTCCACAATATATGTATATAAAGGAGTTGAAAGCGGACGAAAAAGGTACTGAATATTTTCATACAAAATTGTTGCGATAATTGTTGTTTCCTACAAAGCATTTTGCGAAAAAAATGAGTTTTACGTAGAAAGTGGCGCCCTCATTTGATCGATACTCCTGTGTGGGAGTCTAACGAGTGGTTACTCTTTTTATGTCCAAAAATATACCTACATCCCAATTGGCATTGTTCATTTTTTTTAAGCTGTGCTTTTAACACCTTTATTTGATAAAATGGACTATTTCAAGCAACTAATTTGAATATTATGCTTTTACGTAGCTTTGTTAATTAATAATAAATATTTTTTCGCTCTTTGATAATTCGTGAATTTAGACAGAATCCCAATCGCCTTCGTTCGGCTGGCTATAAAAAAAAAACGGCTTTGTCTATGGTTTTGTAGATTTGACAGTGACACGTGACAGTTGCCATAGCCAAACTTTTTTTTTCATTTTTGTGGCAAACATTCGGTGCTGGATTCTGTCTAAAAACCCGGTCGTTCGGTCAAACAAAGGTTCAAAGTACTTTTACAAAAATATCTGCAATCATAAAGTATTTTTGAAATCGGACAAGATAAATCGGATAATTGATGGTTTTCCTCGAAATGGTTTTCGAATTGGAGCATACTAAAAAAAATGAACAATGCCAATTATTTATTGATAGTTTTTTGTCAAAATATTTTCTAAATTATTCTGAAACTAGAACAAATTGCTCGTGTTCGTGTTTATCGTATCACGCATTACAGAATGATGAGGACCCGGGTTCGATTCCCAGGCTAACTAAGTTTTTTTGGTTTTATTTCTAGTTTCAGTATAATTTTGAAAGTTTTACAAGAAATAATAACAGCGCTAACTGTAAGACCGCTAGTTCCAAATTTCCCGTTAATAATTTCTTTAAGTACGAATTAACCTACTCTACAGTGACCCAATAGGGAACATGCGTGAGAAGTGAACATTATGAAAAAATAAACTATGTAACTACTTAGGTATTTTGTTTGATCTTTTTACAATACAATTGCCGACATGTTTTAAAGCTGTGTTTTACTCCATACTTAATTATTAAGGAAAACGTAATAAAAATGAATAAAAAACATATTAAAAAAAAACTTTTAATGAATAAGGGAGTCGTTATCATTCTGCAAAAAAAAGTAATTATCGAACTAAATGAAAATCGGGTTCCGTACTGTGTAATAACTCAATATTAGGTTTCGGTCGACTATTACTCGTATTTTTCCTTTTAAATTCGATACATAACACTGCAGTTTTTTTCAGTTAGATTACTAATCAACCCGCCTGCCTGCCTGCTTGCGTGGTAGAGCTTGGTCTGAGGGATAAGAACGCCTATTGCTTACCTAGTCATTTACTTTGCGTACCTGTATTCTGCATTATGTGGGGTTCGATAAAGAGTAATTTTATTTTACTTTGGCTGCATGGTTATGAACAAATAACAATGTTATGACAATGATCATAACATTCATTCTTCTTCTTCAATTCTTAAAATACTTAATAATTAAAATTGTCAACTGAATCAGTCGTTATCTTGTCCTGTTTCAAATTAATGAAATAAGTAATGAACAATAACATTTAATTTGCTCGACTACCAAGAGAAAAGAAAAGTAAAAATAAAAAGAGTAAAATATACAGCAGCAAAATAAACATTGTTTTCGTTCTTCAAAAACATTGTGGCTAACGCATGACGTAATTATCAAGCAAATTACTAATAAACGAGCTAATTATATTTTTTTACGATATTTCGAAGCATGGTTTGGTTTATCATAGTGCGTCTAATATCGTACATTTATTTTCAAGACAAGCGTGAAATAAATCGTCGATTTTGAGGTAGGTACGATAAACTGATTGTAAAGCATTAATTAATTATAATAAAATTAATATTCTTTGTGCCTTTAGTGTTTACTGAGATAGTAATAAAATGGGCATGTCTTTTAAATAATAATGTTTATTTTAAGCATTGCAAATAAATACAGCTTTCCTCGTTTTTTTAGTAAAGTATTTTATCGTAATTGTTTGACTTTTAGTAAAAATACGGCTAAATCGAAAAAAACTGATTTTGTTGAAGTTTGACGTACAATTTTAGTAAATCAATATTGCAATAAATATTAATGGCGTCTAACTATTTTTTATTTATTTAACTAATTTATTAGTAGGTATATGTATAAAAATATAGTTTTCAGATAAATATCCTAAACAGAGTATTTATATAGGTATAGTGAATACTCTAAAGAGTCCTAGAGGAATTCTCTCTAGTCCTTAAATTTAAAGTCAATAAAATGTTTACTCAAAATATTTTTTTCAAGCAAGTTCCCTATTTTTTTACCGTAGTTTTTCAAAAAAGTGGCATAAAAACTGTCGCTAAAAAACTTTCACTTACCTAGAAGAGCTGTCAAAATTTGCCTACGAGCACTGCTTTCAATATCCCGCTTTCTTTCCATGGCTGTATAGTTACAAACGTTATGATTCACGTTCATTACTTTAAAAAACTTTGTTACATTTGTAGGTTATGTTGCGTAAACATTTCGTGGTAAACACATGAAAATACCGAGAAAATTGTCAATAAAAATATTAATAACAGTTTTTTATGGTGTTTCGAAGCATGATTTAGTTATCACTGTTTGTTTTGTTATCGTACATATGTTCGCTAGACGAGCGTCAAGCAACGTAGATGTCAGTAACTATACTGAATAATACTAATCAAGAATTTACATTACACATACTATGACACCTACGCTACGATCATACTCCACTGACAGTAACACTGACAGTCAGCTGGCTGCTAGCCTGTGTTGCCAAGACAATGAAATAAAAATAACCGAAAATAACGGTTTTAATTCGTGGTTTAACTTGATAATTAATCATTTTGTTTTGCCTAGCAGTGTTGCTGACAAGATGAATGTTACTGCGTGGAATTATCGGGAGATTCGAAAAGGTAGTGGTGCAAAAAACATGTCTAATTTGCTAATGATTCTTGAAGTACCGAGAGTAAGTGCAGAAAGCTAGGTTTTGTAACATTTTAGGGCTCGTTAGGGAACGCGCCGAGCGAATAAGGAAATCTTGATTACTAGAGCTAGCCGCCGAGAAAATATATCATACTGAGAGACTAATGCACAGCTTAAAAATATTTACTTTAAGCGCCTTTGGTAAACAAAATAAATGTACCCGATATATATAATAAAGAGCATACATACATACATATTTCCCAATATGACTAGAAAAACAAATTGTCATAATCATGCTTTAAAATGAATAAGTAGGTACTGATAGTATTAGATTATTCTATAAAATTCGAATTTAGCTAAAAAGCCATGTATGGAGCTTCATTCACATTTCGTACGATTATCGATCTACTCGGTGAGGCAACTGGTGTTAACCAAACTGTCAAAGAATAAGACTGGCGGCTCTTGAAACATAGCGATATCCTACTAATTTTAACTCATTA
The DNA here is from genome assembly GCA_949127965.1 of Pandemis corylana. Taxonomy (NCBI): domain Eukaryota; kingdom Metazoa; phylum Arthropoda; class Insecta; order Lepidoptera; family Tortricidae; genus Pandemis; species Pandemis corylana. The sequence goes on from OX421871.1 coordinate 7,333,496, forward strand.
ATATTCCATTTTATAAGTTAGTTAGAGCAGATCAAATTGATGTAGGTGCTTTGTTGCCACTTTTACAGTGTATTTTCTTGTCTTTTAGTACTTACGTACAAGCTGACAAACAGTATATTACACTACTCTTTGCTGACAAATATCGATTCGTTTCGCAATAAACGTTATTATTAAAAGATTTCTTGAATAGGTAAGTGTATTGGATTTTTTATTATTACGAAAAGCCGTGTAATACCGTGTCAAAGTTTGTAAGTACATCATACATAATTAATGAGGTCTTGTTCAGTTTTAATTAGCAGATTTTGCGGTGTTATCCGTGACGGCCATGCTGTTTAGGGAACGCTTTCACTGACTAGAATAATAGGCTGACAGGAATCCTTGCATCTTGTTGTATTAATGTTGCCTTTAGCAAACCCCTGACATTTTAATTAAATTTATACATCAATGTATATATCGCCTGGATGCAGAATGTGTCCAGGTTTCACCTGGAAGCTTTGTAAAAACCCCGCTGAAAGGCGCCCTTATATTATGAGAAATGACGAGAAACCCGAAAGGATGGCAATAGCAACTGTATTTGAAATCCGATCCGTATCTCTCTCCGTTCCCCTATAGGCTTATTACCTAACTCGCTCGCAATCGCCATCGTGTTCATTTTGACAGTTAGCTGACAGCTAGCTGATTCCGATGCTAATTGTCAGCCCATACATGAACTGTCAAATGAACGCGATGGTGATTGCGAGCGAGTTAGGTAATAAGTAATAAACCTACTGGTTTGAGACTAAAGAAATCAGTGCTAATTTAACTGAGTGATTGGTTGCTCAAAACGGCATTATTTTTATTTCTTAGCTCCTTTACGCATTCATGAAAGCGGACCCTTATTTAACTCGCAAGTTTTATTTAATTGCGTATGTTTTTTGAATTTAGGTATATTCGTAAGACGAAATTTTAATTACGCTCATGATTAACGCTGGATTATTTTGTAATACATAGCCAGTAATTTACATGCGATAAGCATGATTGTCAAAAGTATACTATACTACCTACAATCATATTTTATTGAATTTGAATTTAACAACAAAACAATTAAATTAGTGGGGTGCGAGTCGGGTTACCTCCACGTGTGATTAAGAGCTGCGGTTCGTTTTTGGATCCGTCCGGGGGTAAGAGCAGTGCTTGGTCCGGTGCGCCCTGGGCAACGGCTAATGATTTCCTGGCAGTTTCTGAGGGATATCATTGACCGTTGGCTAAGAGCCCGACAGGGGGGGAGGGGGGTCTTTGACCATTACCGTACAACGTTGCCGACATTTTGTCACAAGATTTTTAAATAAAAATTTTTACATTGACATTGGCGAAGTTGTCGTCACTATAACGACTTGATACGCCACAAATAAAAGAAGAAGAAGAAGAAGAAGATTAAATTATCTTTAAGGTACGTAGTAAGAGTTAATTAAAATAGGCATTAAATGTGCATTATAAATGTTTAATGTTGATATTTCGGGATTAAACTACCTCAGGCTCAGACTAAATAAAAAATTAAGACCAAGTGCTACGAAACGCGAAGCGAGGCTGGTGTAAATTAACTAACTACCTACATTTTAAATTTTATTGTGCTTATAATTGCACGCCTGAGTTGTAAACTAGGCCTAACAACAGGTGTACTTTGCCTCAATCAGCCCTCAGCTCCTCAAATCAGCCTCATTTTGCCGTTCGCAGAATTTCGTGGTTAATTTTGATCTGAGGTTACAACAAAAGCACTAAGAGCAACGAGTCTTAAATTTATAATAGTGGTATTATACCACTGATATTTCATGACTCATTGATTCCGACTAGTTTTCATTTTATACGCTCGACATTGGTTCAAGTATCTTATGATATATCATCGGAAAAACCCATGGAGCTATAGAGTGCTCGGATGACGCGATGTTTCGACGAAGTTTTCGAAGTTTGGCTAAAGCCGGCTGCGGCGGGTAGGCGTTCGAGACGTTTCTTGTATCAAAAATAGAGTATCTTAGAATGTCTTAAAGAGGCTCAGATCCTCCTGTTTTTTATTTTTAATACAATATATGTATGTCTTAGGTTTGAGTAGCGTATTAAAATCATAGATGATTTATCATCCTGCACGATAATAATTGATGTTAGTAATTTTTGCCGGTCTCACTTTTTATTTTACAGAACTCCGTAACTATTTCGCTTTTTTGTCTGAGGTAACCCAGAAAAAATGGCGGACTTTACGGTTGAACAGGCCACTCCGGTCTTTAATGCCAAGGCCAACGGAATTTGGATAGCTTATCATTTACATATGTCACGCACATAAAGTGGTGGCATCACTGTGATAGATAAGTACTGATAGCAGCAGATTCTTCTGATTGACGCTGATCGCCACTTGCGGATTGAAACGGCAACAAACTGTTCTCATAGTGTTTGACATTTTAACGCAAACGCGTTCGAGACGTATTTTGTGACCGAAAACTTACACAAAGCATATGTATGTTTAGTGTAAGTTTTCGGTCACAAAATACATCTCGAACTCGTTTACGTTAAAACCTCAAATACTATGAGAATAGTTTGTTGCCGTTTCGATCCGCAAGTGGCGCTGCCAATTATTCCGTAGTAATTAAGACGTTTACGTGAACGCGTTAGAGAAGTTTTTATATGCGAATACTAAAGCGCCCCGTAAACGATCAAATTTGTTTGACAAACTTGCTTGTCAAACTTCACGTTTTCATCAAACATAAGCGTAAACGATCAAACCAAATATCAAACAAATTTGTTACAGCGCCCCGCGCAAACGGTCAAACTTGCTTGACAAACTTGTTTGTCAAACTTCTTTTACCGAGATCTTGTTTGACAAACACCGTACACGTTCAAACCTGTTTGTCAAACTCGACATCAATCCAGATATTCATCAAACGCATCAAACACGTAGATTGTTTGACAAACGCCTCAAACACAGCCGTACACGATCAAATTGTTTGACAAACACGTAAAGTTTGACAAACAATTTGATCGTTTACCGGGCGCTTAACACTAGATGCTCTGTTCTCAAAGAACTGTACACACACGGTAAGGCGTAGGCACTTTAATGCGGGCCCTCTTTCTTCGCAGTGCCTATCTTTCTAACTCCGTTTTGATTTTTATCCAATCTGTGACTGCGTTACTTATCACTACAATAGTATAAATAAAACAAAGTCGCTTTACTCGCTTTCCGCTGTCTGTCTATGTATGTATGCTTAGATTTTTAAAACTACGTAACGGATTTTGATGCAGTTTTTATAATGGATAGAGTGATTCAAGAGGAAGGTTTATATGTATAATTCCATGCAGACGAAGTCGTGGGCAGAAGCTAGTGTAATATAAATAGTAGAATAAATGATTTCTCTTGCCAAAGTTAAGGACACCTTTGTTTCTGACGCACATTTGCATGGTAAAAAATTAATTCTGGCCGCGTTCTGCTGCACGCTTTGTATTCTAATGTTAGCTATAATGGGCACTTTGTTATCTCAAAGCGCTTCAATACTTTACTACCGCTCTCTGAGACAAGACAAACTGGCCAATAACAAAACATGGAACACACCTCAATCTGTGTAGTGTTTTCGAGTGGACGATCAAGTTATAATTTTCTGCCAAACGCAAGAGTTTTGTTTAGCTGAATACGTACAAGATAGTTTCTATATCAGAAAAAAATCAATAAAGCTGATTGTCATATACTTGAAAGTGAAAAATCTGAAGTGAAAATAGTATTTGATGTTTTAAACTATACAATGACCATGATCCATTAGTGTGGTGAAAGACTGTTTTGGTCAACTACATCATAATTATGATGTTTGTAAAAGGGTTGTAAAAAAACCAGTCAAGTGCGAGTCGGACTTGCCCCCCGAGAGTTCCGTACAAATTTGGCAAGTGGATATGAAATCCAGTGTTAGCAGAGGAGAGCCCTATCTCCTGAGCAAAATATAGGCGGTGTGAGATCATTCTATATTGGTTACTTGAATAGGCAGGCAGACATAAAAATGTTCTGTTTTCATCATCTGTGAAAATATCAACTGTCTAGCTCTCAAGGTTCAAGAGATACAGCCTGGTGACAGACATACAGACAGACAGGCAGACAGACGGACGGACAGCGAAGTCTAAGTAATAGGGTTCCGTTAGCGTTTGGGTACGAAACCCTAAGAAATCGCAAAACCTCACGGCGAGAGGAGGAGTATCCACTGATGTTGCATCTAAAACTGTGTAGGTCCATCTCTTAAGGATAATTAAACGTAATGTAATAATAGTATTCTCCGCAGTGCTCTGTAGTAAACGATTGTCTATATAAATAAAAATGAATTGCTGTTCGTTAGTCTCGCTAAAACTCGAGAACGGCTGAACCGATTTGTCTAATTTTAGCCTTGAAATATTCGTGGAAGCCCAGGGAAGGTTTAAACGGTGAGAAAACACTAAAAAAAATCAGGAACGGGGGCGAAGCCTCGGGCAACAGCTAGTTATGTATAATAACAAGAAATTGAAAACTTAAAAAACCCCCACGCATTAATAGAGTCATCAAATCATACATAAAATAAATAAAAAATATGCCAAAAGTGCCTTACACTGTATCATTTTGGATGAGCATGATACTCTTGAAACTGCTGGACCGATTTACCAAACATAGCGAGGATTACAGTGGCGTAACTATAACGTCTGGGGCCCACGGCAAATTCGTCAGATGGGGCTCCTTTCTCAATATAAAGAAGTGCATGAGCGTCCCTTCCGTGCACTAAACCAAACCAGTTCCCCCATAGAGCTAGGGCCCCTGGCATTTTGCCACCCCTGCCACCCTATAGTTACGCCACTCTAGGAACCACCGTAAGGAATGGCTTTCGGATGAAAAAATGGCATCGAAATCTTTCCATACATACATACATACATATATCACGTCTTTATCCCTTACGGGGTAGACAGAGCCTAAGGTAACAAAAGCTTAAGGCCACGTTTAGCATGATTAAGGGCATATAGCTGGAAAGGGAAATCATAATAGCGATGGGTTGCTAGCCGCATCGCCTATAACGTGATTCCTAAGACTTTCGCCCATTCCCTCGATGGGCTTTTACCATCTGCGCCGGGAAGAGAAGCAACTGGTAAATTCTTTACTCCCAGACCAGCATGGAAGAAATCCATCCGCATCTTTCCATTCATTATAGATACACACACACAAACGCAGCCATCGACGTTAACTTGTAACATCCCTCTTTTACCGTTGGGGGTTAAAGACGGAAATTTAAGCGGCTATTCTTTCACCTACGCGACCATTGTCGGTGACGAAGTGGCAATTCTGCTTACATTACAAAATCGACAAGAATCTACTAATTGTCAATGGTCAATGGCTTATTACCTAACTCGCTCGCAATCGCCATCGTGTTCATTTTGACAGTTCATGTATGGGCTGACAATTGGCATAGGAATCAGCTAGCTGTCACATTCATACAAGAACTGTCAAAATGAACACGATGGCGATTGCGAGCGAGTGAGGTAATAAGCCTAGGTCTCCAGCGGTGTCACTGATGCAATAAAACGCTTGTGTACGAGTATAGTACAAGGAAGAGCTTTAATCATTCGTGTTCTGGCTCGAGGAATTCCAGCGGCGGCTTGATGGTCCCGTCCACCTCCTTCATGGCGTCGATCAGCTCGCCCGTGGTCTTGTACGAAGCTATGGTGCTCTTCACGAAGTCCCTGAATATTGCAACATAATTATTGAGTTTGCCTTCGGAATCCAAAAGCGTATGGGTTACCTGACATGAAATGCATATTTCTTTTTTTTCCCTTTTACATTGGAGATATCTCCAATTTATTAATTTGACGGTGGAGGCGTTTTACACCTCCACTGAACTTAAGCCGCCTTTGTGAGGACTTAGAAGGTGTCGAAGATGGCGTGTCTGGCTGTCCACAGAGGGGTGCTGTTAAGTAGAATTTCAGTGTTGTTGTAAATTTATTTTATTCGAAAAAATGACTTTTTGCCAAATTTCTTGCGGCGCATTCTTCTTAGCAATGATGGTCTTTCCGAATGCGCTGGTAGTTTCAAAAAAGACATGTAAAATAGTGATGGGTTGCTAGCCGCATCGCCTACAGCATCATGATTCCTAAGTTTTTTGCTCGTTCCTTCGATATGCGCGGGAAGAGAAGGAATTGGGACGTTCTTCGTTTTTTTTTTGCTTCCAGAATAGCATGGAAGGGGTCGTTTGTCTTTACTTGATAAAAAGTCAGATGTACCTGAAGTAGAAAGCCTTGATGAAGACAGCGGGCTGCTGGTGCCCGCACTGCTCCGGCCCGAAGCTCATGATTCCCATGAGGCGGTTTTCCTGCACTGCTGGAGCGCCTGCGTCGAACTAATAGCAAACAAATGTAAGACGATTGAGAAAACTAGATAGGTACTCTGGCTGTATTAGCATTTGGTCAGTCTACTAACCTTTCGTATGCCTAGTGCCGGATCCGGTACAACATTGTGAGATTATATTTTATCTCTGAAATTGGTGTTATTCGAAAATAATGAGACTAGAATGTAAATTTAACTTGCTCGTTTGCCTTCCTTTACGTACAAAAAAAAAGGTTTTTTTTATACCGGTATACGGAAGGCTAAAAGTAAAGTCCACGCGAAGTCGCGAACGAAACCGCAGGCACCAGCTAGTTAATAAATAATTGATTAAATCAGGCGTTACTTTACTGAGATACACAAATTTAAGTCAGTAGTGAACTGGGATAGCCTTTGATGAGCTGGTAGGCGTGGGGTACCGCTGCGTGTTCCAGCTTACACGATGATGATGGATGATGATGAGGATGGAAACTGTAACCCTAAAGAGTCACTGCTCCGTTTCCGGGTCATAAGGGAACAATGTACTCTTTTCTTGAAGGCCCCAATGTCGTAGCCAGTTGGGAACACAACTGAATTTAGTCGATTCCCCATCCTCATAGTGCGTGGTAAGAAATACCGCAGGAAATGGACAGACAGGTTATTACCAAGCAAGCATCCCTGGTGCCGTTCCTCAAGGAAGCGCAAAAGAAGTCTTCGGTGAACTGGAAGCCGTTGACGAGCTGGTACGCGTCAGAGCAGTAGCGTTGGCTGCGCACCTTCAGACGCCCGTTAAGAAGGTCTGGCGTTGGTTCTCGATATGCTGTGGGTGCTCCCTGGAATATAACTATTGGTACAACTGCTGTACAGAAAATATTGATTCTTAAAAGTCCTTAATTCCTTTCCTGAAGGTCGCCTCGAGTTTTACCACCACTGTATATTGTACTTCTCCTGTCCCATGACAACTCTAAGCAATCGCTTAGAGTTTTATTCTTCACATCATCACTTTTAAGTCTCGAGTCGGTGGTAGTTATGAGTGAGAATCGCGAAAATCTAAAACATTATAGTTTTACTCCTGTCCATTCCTAGAAGTTTTGAAGCAGATGACGGTAATTTCTTACAGTTTGTTATGTTTAGGGATCTAGTTGCCATCGATATGTTGTGTATAGTTATCCATTTGACAGAGGTTTCCGTTTTCTTACCCTGGTAGCGCCCCACCCCGATATGACAACGAAGCTCTGCGCAAACGGCTCCCGCATGCCTTCGTAGATCCGGATCAGATTTATGAAGTCACCGAAAACTACAACAAAACAAAAATGTAACAAATCAATGATAACAGGTTGGGTTTGTTAATTGTTGTACTTAAAACATAAGACGCGTGAACGAGTATTCTTTAACTATGGCAGCGTTTCTTAAGCGATTTAGGGCGACTGCGGATACTACGGAATAGTAGAAAGAGGTTGAAAGGGACGTTGTATCTGGCTTATAGCAGAACCTAGCTGTTTCACGGTTCGTTGACACCGGTAAATTTACGTTGGTAATGCGCTAAAGCATAGGGCGTGCAGTGGGGGGTTGCCAGGGTAGGCAGATACGAATTCTGGTGCGCCACTCTCCCGCTGCCAACCACTACCTAACGTGGCGACCCCCTGTTGCTCGCCACTGCTCACCGAGGTTCTTTTCAAGCTTAAGCAACGCCACGTCTGCGTGCGGCACTGGCTCCTCCTCGAACTTGGGATGCCGCAAGGCGCCGACCACATCCACCAGCTCCCCTCCCTCGTGAGGCTTCACGCTGCCAACGCGCACCTTTACGAAGCGCGATAGAGACTTCACGGGGGATACGTGGAGGACGCTGTGTGGTAGAAATGTTGTCAAAAATGATTTCAATAAGTACGGGGGGGGGGGGGGGTATCACAATCGCTTCGTGCGTATAGTTGAATCATCGAGAGCGTGGAATTGCATATGTAATAGTATTGTTTGTTTACAGGCATTCTATATTTGAATTTTCTATTTTCTTGTACTATCAGCATACAAAGAGGTTGTTATATATATATATCGAAGAACTAAAAACAAAAATAATGTCAGTGTGAAATTGTCAATATTATTTAAGTTGTGCGTATATTTTTCATTAAACATGCAAGGCATTATGAGTTTAACAACTGAACGAATGAATACCATCACTGCTGAGAACTGGGAAAATATTTGTCACCACATCGAAAGTGAAGAAAAGAAATATCGATGTCAGGAAGGAGAAATGGATCAAATAACAGACAATTTTATTATCAATACTTGTGACAGCTCAGATGAAGAACATGATAGCGAATAAAAGAAAAAAACAGAGGACTACTACTTATTCCACTTCTTGGGTATGTCATTTTATTAAGTTAAGAGAAAATTATTCTCCTTTTGTTGCAAACGGTACAACCACTACAAATGCAATTCCATCTTCTCGATAATTCAACTATACCAAGTATTCAGCGTAAGGGACACGGTTATGCAGCCACATAGCTCTGCCCCTTACGCTGAATATAATTTGGCACGCATTAAGCGATTATAGTAGCCCCCCATATTCGTTGTTGATTGTAGTTGTATTCTCCTGCCATCCAAACTACTTAACCGATAGTAAATTTCAAGTAATTGCAACCACTATAGTGCGTGGAAATGTGGTTATGGACAGTATCGTTACGAAAGACGAAGGTAAGAAATTAACAATGCCGAGGTACATACAAGAATTTAAATAAACTTGTTCACTTAATGCAATAGATTGCTAAATTAGTTGAATCAGGCGTCACCATACGTCTAAAGTAATGTGTTTCTAGGCCAGAGATAGTGAACCGTGCTCGTGTCAGCGTCATACTAGTATGGTTTGAAGCATCCAAACTTTGAATAATGCCACATTCACCAATAAAGGTTTGTTAACCCTGAACTAAGCCCTGGCGGTTCTTAAGACGGCTGTATCCGCCATCGGCTAGTGTTTACCCTTACTAGTTGAGACAATGCGCCGCCGTGACGACCCAGTTGACGTCAACAATCGCGCCTGCGCACCACAGCCTCCCATTGATCATGACGGCAGCCATGTACGGGAAGTTGAGGGTGTCTGATGCATTGCCGCCGCGGATCCTCAGATTGTCATGCAGGGTGTACTGCACGCCGTACTCGTTGCGGATACGGAGCGCCTTGTTGTGCCGCCGGTTCGGCTTCGAGCTCATCTCCAGGTCTTGGTCTACCTCCGCGTCCAGCCCAAGCTCTGGCTCGTCGCGTAGGTCTATTTTGAATTTTAATTGAACTGGATTATTGTGATGCGAAAGCGATCCCCTAAGGGGGCGTGTGTCAATCACGTGATGTTTTTGATAATTGATTCTACGAGTACACTGCTTCGTGACACTTTGTGAGATGCTTTGCAAACCACCGGGGTATAAAATGAGGTTTTTCATACTTCGAGCGCATATTCTGTTAAGCCTGAATTTCAAAGAAAATAAATAACTAACCACGACCCCTGGCATAATATTTCGTGTTTTTTTTCGATACCTTCCTCTGGAAACATCACGTAATATTTATAGACGCCCCTAAAACGGATCGTTCTCAGTCACACAACTTTCCATTGGCTCTAGGACCTATGGGATAGTGTCTAAGCTTAAGATTTCATTGCATTAGCCTATAAGCATCGTTTCTTAACCTCGGGCGGCGACCCAAATTCGGGTTCGGGCGGTATTGGGGTGGATCGTGGGAATTCTCCAAATAAATTGAATTTGAGTCACCAGGCAAAAAGGTTTAAAACCGCTGCTCTAAACTCTACTGGCTGATGGAAAAATCGTGTAGTCGCGAGCATTTGTTTTACCCATTCGTGTTGCCAAGTGCAGTAGATACTTCACAAATTTGATCTCAGATGATTTTAAAGGAATGTTTAATGGAGACACTTACTTAATTTAGGGCTATCCGATGCCCCCATAGAGGAAATTGCAAGAGCCCCATAGCAAGCCAGCACCAGCCATGATTTAATCATTGTATATGTAAAAAAAACTTATTTCATATCTCGGTCGTATTGACGTGATTCTGAATTATATTGAGCAGTTACCAATTCCTATTCAAACAGTCGTAAAACTATATTGCCACTTGCAGAACGATTTGAATAAAACCAGAATTGAGTTAGAAGGAATGGGTATACGTATCTTATAAAGATACACGCATACATATATATACCATGGAATAGACGGAGCCTAAGGTAACAAGACCTAAAGGCCACGTTTATCATGATTTTGATTTTTTTCTTCCATGCTGGTCTGGAAGTAAAGAAAAAACAGAGAATGTGTCTGTTGCTTCTCTTCCGGCGCAGATGGTAAAAGCCCATCGAGGGAATAGGCGACAATCTTAGGAATCATGTTATAGGCGATGCGGCTAGCTATTACTATTTTGATTCCCCTTTCCACCTGTACGCCCACAATCATGTTTAATGAAGATAAATGTTCATTTATTAAAAAACAAATTTTACTATAAATAAGAATACTTTTAATGTCATAAAATTAAAAATACCAACACTAAACATTAATATTCGTCAATAATATCACAATCGTTATCAGTAGGCATAAATTCAAACAATTCCATGTGCATAATCTACACAGACTGCACAGCGGAACCCTAAAATTAAGAACCCTGTCATATCAAACATTACGTCATACGTATTCAAGAATGGCTCTATTATACAAAACGCGAAATCGACAAGGTCCTAATGAGGTCTCATAATCTACACACTTCTTTACCCGTTTCTACGTCTTTCCTCTTTTCCTTCTTTCTGGAGTCTTCTAAGATTGCGTAGATTTCTTCTACGGTGCGGTCTTTTGTTTCTGGTACCCACAAGATTGTGTACAGGGTACCAAGGAAGCATACTCCCGAGAATATGATGAAGACCCAGTGGATGCCGAGGAGCTTGAGGAGTGGGTCGTAAGCCTTGGTTTGGAGGAAGTCGCTGAGGGCATCCACGCTGCTGACGATGGAAGTCACCATGCCTCGATGCTGCAAGAAGATAACACCTTTATTTCGTGTTTTAGGTACACGAATTGCAATCATGCGGCTAGCAACCCATAACTATTTTGATTCCCCTTTCCACCTATACGCCCACAATCATGCTAAACGTGCCATTTAGGTAACCTCAGGCTCTGTCTACCCCGCAAGGGATAAAGACGTGATTTATGTATGTATGTAAGGAGAAAGTCGATTGAATCGTTTGTCCTTATCTGTCACTTTGACATTTACCTTTCACAGATAAGGACAGACGATTGCTAAGTTAGCAGAAGCCTATTGTTGCCCGCGATTTCGTTTAAGAAGAATTCGTTTGTCACTTTATACTTTTCGAGATATAAAGTAGCTTTTTTCGTATTCCAGATACTAATCCTTTGTGTTAAATTTCTCTGAGAATACGTTCCGGCGTGAAAGAGTAACACTTGCATACAAGTTCATAAACTTTGATACATCCATACACACATATCATCAGGCCTCTTTCCCTTAGGGGTAGGCAGAGACTAGTTTATCCACTGAGCTACGATCCTAACATGCCTCTTTCGCTTGATCTACATTAATCAATCTCTTTGTACATGCTATTTTATGCGAAATAGGCATAGGTACTTTTATTCGCTCATCGGCTTAGGGCACTCTTGATCTGACCTTTTGTCAAAACGACCCCAATTTGGTCTACGCCTTCCTCTTACAACACACCCTACGGTGTGACTTACTTGAAACGAGAACAGCTCGGACGTGATGACATACGGTACTGGCTGGTAGCCCGCAGCATCAGCAAAGATGCATAGGCACATGGCGAGGACTGGCAGCCATCCCGGCAGCCAGAAGCCGGCGCTGGTGACGTAGAACCACGCGCCCAGGGCCAGCATCGACAGCCCTGTGGCGAAGGAGGTGCCAGCTAACAGCCACTGGAAAATGAACAGATGCAACGTTTTTTAGGTTGACGATAAAATCTTTTGAGTATTGACTGATCTAACTCGCCCAGCTAACATTTTGGACCTAGATAGCTGAAGCTTAGACAAGGTATTGTTATGAAATAAGTAACAACGATGTTTCACATCAAATCCTAACAAGTGATTCAGTCGCAGGAAGCGTCGGAGTCACGGTCGGCGAATCTCGGCTGGACAGAAGTCCAAAAGCGCCCGCGCAAGTCCTTGGGCGTGGCGCGAGGTACTGCGGCACCGGGGGTTACGCGACTGGAGGCTTCAGAGCGGCAACGTCACCTCCATTTATATTACGTGAAGCCGGGAACAACTGTGGATCAAGTGCAAGCTTATCTGTCGGAAATTTGCGGTTTTAAGGATGGGTGCTCCGTTGAATCCCTAAAAGCAAGAGGGAACTATGCCTCTTTCAAACTGACTGTTCCCTCCAGGTCGGCTGAGCATGTCTTGAATCCTGCGAACTGGACGGAGGATATATGTATTAAGCCATGGCGGCAGAATTTTCGTGCCCAAAGCCAAAGCAAAAATTAAGTGCAACGCAGCTCTTAATATTTACTATCAGAACGTTAGGGGGCTGCGTTCCAAAACTGTACTCTTTCGAAACAACGTAGGATTGTGTCATGCAGATGTAATAGCTCTAACGGAAACGTTTCTTAATAAGTCTGTCAATGACGGTGAATTGTTTCCACCGAACTACACTGTGCTGCGGAAGGACAGAGCCGGTGATGTAGGCTGGGGCGGAGTCCTCCTCGCGGCAAAAAATACCTATCAACTACGGGAAATCACCGACATTGACGGACTGTCTGAGGACAAAGAAATATTGTTTGCACTGATAAGTAAAAAGAATATCAAATTTCTCATTGGTGTTGTGTATTTGCCTCCAAATTATAATCAATTTCAATTTTTAAATGTATTAGAATGTCTTGAAAATGCTGTGTGTAAATTTCCTTCACTGGAAATTGTAATTATGGGCGACTTTAACCTTAAGTCTTTTGGATCGCAAGTCACTGATGAATTCGATAATTTTGTTAATTTCACCCAGTTGTCTCAGTGTAATACAGTGGAAAACGGATATGGTGGTATCTTGGATCTCGTTTTGACGAGTGTTCCTTTTGATTTCACTGCTGTCTCTGAGTGCATTGACCCGTTGGTCCCATTGGACGCTTATCATCCTGCTCTCGAGGTGTCTGTTCGTGTACAGAGTTTGAATGCTGAAACCGTAGAGCCAACAACAACCGGGCCTGGTACCTCTCCTCCACCGCGTGATTTTCTCTGGAATTTTCGGAAAGCCGATCTTTTTGGTCTGTATAGTTACTTAGCCGGGATGGACTGGTCCCCCGTGTTTAGGTTGAAGAGCGTGGACGCATCAGTGGCCATGTTCTATAATATGCTTAATGACAGCCTGACCCTCCATGTGCCAAAAAAGTTGTCATCTAATGTGCCCAGTCGCTATAAGTACCCATCCTGGTACACGCCTGAAATTATTAATAATATTAAACAAAAGCATTTCCACCATGTTAAGTTTAAGAGGTTTGGCTTAGAATTTAATAGGCAACTGTTTCGGTATTATAGAACCCGTGTAAAGGAGCTTGTTAGTTCTGCGCACCGGGAACACTTGAGGCGAATTGGGTCTAATATTACTCAAGAGCCAACAGTGTTTTGGAAGCATGTTCGTGATCTGAAGAGCCGTCGATCGCCAGTTGGTACTTACTCCCATTATGGAAAAACAGTGGCTGGTATGGAGGCAGTAGATCTCTTTGCAGATTACTTCAGTTCCGTGTTTCACAACAATATCCCTGTTCTGGATGCTTCTAACGCTAGTTTGTATGAAACTCCTCTGCAAAATGTGAATATTTCACTAAATACAATTACGCCTAATGAACTGCGTCAAGTGGTGCGCCGGTTGAAGGCTTCCTCTTCCCCGGGACCTGACGGTATACCCACATTTCTGGTCAAGGACTGCGTTTCGGCTTTCGAGGAGCCCTTGCTCTACTTGTACAATTTGTCTCTACTTGAGATGAGCTACCCTTCGGTATGGAAAGTTTCAAGAGTAACGCCAGTACCCAAGGAAGGCTCTTCTACTGAACTGTCATCTCATAGGCCTATCGCTATATTGTCGGTTTTCGGAAAGATTTTTGAGGGGTTGGTTAATCGTCAAATCACAGCCCAGATATCGCCTTACTTAACAGACTCGCAGCATGGCTTCCGGGCTGGGAGATCAACGGTCACTAATAACATTAACTTTGCTGACTATGTCCTCCAGAATCTGGATAGATCCGGTCAAGTGGACGCGGCCTATTTCGACCTCAAAAAGGCATTCGACCTCGTTGACAACGACATTTTGCTGCGGAAGCTCTCAGCCTTTGGTTTCAGTAAGCATCTCTTGGCGTTTTTCGCCAGCTACCTGAAGGACCGAAGACAATTTGTCCAAATACGAGGCTTCTCATCTAGGGAGTACTATACTCGGTCCGGGGTGAGTCAAGGAAGTACACTGGGTCCTACCCTGTTTCTTATAATGATTGATGATCTTCCGGCCGTTGTCAGTAACTCTGAGTGCCTGTTGTTTGCTGATGATTTGAAGATGTTTTCGGCTATAAACGATGACTCAGATTGTGGTGCGTTGCAGTCGGATATAAACGCTGTGTCTGACTGGGCGTGTGTCAACAGGTTATCGTTCAACGTTGGGAAGTGTAAAATAATATCTTTTTCACGCTCCCATGTAACTTTCCACTATCCCTACAGTTTGGAGGGCAGCCCGATGGACAGGGTTCTGAGCGTTAGGGACTTGGGACTGATCGTTGATGATAAACTTGACTTCCATCTGCATATCGTCAGTACCTGCAAGAGTGCCAGCAAAGCCTTAGGCTTCATCATGCGCGCGGCCTCACAATTTCAGAGTGTAGCTGTCCCTATTGTCCTGTACAACGCCTTTGTACGCAGTAAACTCGAATACAATTGCGTTGTCTGGGACCCTCTAGAGTCTAAATATGTTTTGGCGATAGAAAGAGTTCAGCGGAAGTTTGCTCGATATTTGTACAAGAGGATTTACGGCTACTACCCATTCTTGTTTCCATCTCTCTTTGTATCGGGTATGGTGGGACTGGAGACACTGAGCCATCGGCGAAAATTACACTTACTAGTGCATTACTGCTCTCTGTTGCAGAATAAATTAAATAATCCTCTGGCACTACGGCAAATAACTCTATTCGTCCCACAGCAATACGTACGAACGGGAACGCGACGCCGCCATCACTTGTTCGCCGCTTTGGTGGGACTAAGAACACGTAGAGCCCGGAACTGTCCGACGGCCAGGGTGATAGCGCTACTTAATGCATTTCTAACTGAGATCCAAGATGCTGACGTGTTCGCTGATGGTTGGGGAGCACTTTTATGTAAAATAATTCTATTTGTATTTCGTAATTAACAGGCTAGGTGTGTTGGTCTTAACTGTAAGCCTTTCCATGTATTTTTAAACAAATAAATAAATAAATAAATAAATATCGTAATTCTATAAATGCGATTATGACGTTGTAACGCTTTCGCTCGTACAGTTGAAGGCATAAAATATTGATACAGTCTTCTTGTCAAATATATGTATCACAGACCTTATTGTTTGTGGCACAAAGTCGACTGTCAAGGATCTTGTTAAAATTTGCTATGATGATATTTTAAGATCCTGGGAAGGACATAGAATAGTTTCTTTACCCGGAAAGTTGTATAGATCCCGCTGGCGCGTGATAAACGAATTCTCCACAGACGAAGTCGCGAAGAGCTAGTATCTCATAAATAATGTGTAACAAAATGACAATTAGTTACAGTCATCTTCCTATACCTACATTTAAATACGTCAAATGATGACAATTGGTTGAATTGATTGAGGAAAAGGATCCTCAAGGTCGCTCTCATACCTCGAGATGTCGGAATCTAAACATTACGAGTCGCCTCAAATGAGTCAAAAAAGGTGTGCAAAGGGGGAAAACAACAATTAGGATTGTCATCTGTCCTTCAGGTTGATTTATTTCCTGTTTTATTTCCTTCCCAGTTTAAAGGATTTGATCATATTTAACACCTTTGAGCGAAGCCTTGTAAGACTTCACCCAAAAAGCGCATGATAAATTTAAATGAGATTTTGCAGAGCTGCAACCGCTCGAACCCACGATACTTAGGTCAAACCACTGGACTACCAGGTCTTAACAAAGTTGAGTCCAATCAGAGAACCGTCTAACTGACCACGCCGGAACAAAGCAGCGTAAGCACTGCTGTTTAGCGGTAGTATTAGTGAGTAAGACGGTGGTAACGATCACAAAAGAGATGAATCACGATGACACAAAGAATTAGGACCCTGTTACAGTAAAATCTACATTTTAAAAGACAAGGAGAATAGCCCTACCTTCCTTCCGGTCTTCTCCACGATGCAACTGGCAACCACGGATCCGAGCAGCTGTATCACCCCAACGACAATGGTCTGCTTGTTGGGGCTGAGCTTGAGGCTGATGGACTCGGAAGCCCTCTCGAAGATGGAGCCAGCATACATAAGGACCACCAGGTAGCCGCAGGTCTCTTGGGAGAGCATCACGTTCAGCGATATCCTGAAGGCTTTGAAGGTTGTCTTGTCGCGCACTGGAACAAGGTTTATTTTATTAGTTTTAAAGTTCAGAAACGTAGTATGTAGGTGCCGGGACGAAGCTTAAATGAGACTGGAGCTGGTCAGGCCTGCCGAATGTGCCCATAACTATGGGCCCAAAGTTTTGAATACATTTTGTTATGAAAAACCTTTCCAGGACTATTTGATTAAAGTAATACATACACACACACACATACACAAATCACGTCTATATCCCTTACGGAGTAGACAGAGCCTGAGGTAACAAGACCTAATGGCCACTTTTAGCATGATTGTAGGCGTATAGGTGGAAAGGGGAATCAAAATAGTGATGGATTGCCAGCCGCATCGCCTATAACATGATTCCTAAGAATTTTGCCCATTCCCCAGATGGGCTTTTACCATCTGCGCGGGACGAGAAGCAACTGGTGTATTCTATGTTAAAGTAATACATCTGCTAAAATATTCCGTAATATATCTAAAACACCTTGATAATGTAGTATAGGATCATTAACAGTCGTATGTATATACGTCAAAATACAGCTGCAAAATAAACCGATTTACAAAAAAACCGGGCACCCAAAACTACAATGCCACGAAGAACTGCAGCAGTTATTTCAGTCAGAGGAGGCCATATTCAATATTTTATATTTTATTGTTTGTAACTTTTGCTAAACAAAGGAGAAAGTAGGCGATGCGGATAGCAACCCATCATTATTTTGATTCCCCTTTCCACCTATACGCCCAAAATCATGCTAAACGTGGCCTTTAGGTCTGGTCCTTAAGCTCTGTCTACCCCGTAAGGGATAAAGAGGTGATTTATGTATGTAGGTATGTAAGGAGAAAGTCGATTGAAGTTAGCTTAATTTTTCCCAAATGAGTAATTTCAACAAAAGTGCCTGTTTTTTTGCAAAGGAGTTCATATACTGAGTGGCAAAAAATTTGGCCCGCCTATGTACCTATCTATGCAATTTAAGTAACTTTGTATGGAGACTGGGCCGAATTCTGGGCCGCTGAGTACGTACAAGGGACAGACTCGACCAGCCGGTGTCGATATCTTGTACTAGCTTTTGCCGGCGACTTCGTCCGCGCCGAATTAAAATTTGCGCTAAAACTTCTTCCTCTCTCTCATCGAAAATGTACCAGCCAAATGTGGGTCGTACTCCAGCACGAAGGATTACTACATACGTACCTCAACGAAATAAACCCATTTCTTGCATGGACACCCACTTACATTATTTTTTATCCTATCCTTTTGTTCTGTACGAAACCAAAAAACCCTTCTTATGACGCCTACGTGATCTTCAAAGAACATTTCTATTAAATACAAAGTCAATATTCTATATATCGTCCCTTTATCCCGTGGGAAAATTGGAAAATCCTTACGTAGTGCACCTCTTTGATCATCAAAGAGTATGTCTGTCAAACCAAAAAACTATATTAGCAAGTCAGTTACTCTTTTTATCTATCTTAATGTATGCCTTCAGCTTCCAGAACATTCGAGAGAAGCTCTAACGATACATAGTTTGGTGTTACATCTCACTCTCACGCATTACAGATAGCACGTATGAGTAAGATAGGGAATCGAAAGCAACGTAAGGAATGCTAGCTCGCCTCGTATATATAGAGGTAGAGGTAGGTGTGACAGTTTGACAAATCATCGTGCGGCTTAGGAACACTACACAGATGCTGGAACTAGTTTTCGTAAAGGTCATAACTGTTATACGTTATTCCAGGCTTGGGCGCAGCCATATATATCAAATATACCATAAATTAGGCTAATACCATGAATTTTATTGAAATATAAGCGTGCCGACTTTTTTACCCGTTACTATGACGCCGTCAGCCGAAATCGCACAAAAAGTCCACGTTTTTTTTTCCAGACTAACTATTTTGAGTGTTTCTTACTCAGAATCGTTTACCCTATCCCCCTATGTGTCCCAAATTTTCCATTCCAGTTCGTCACTTTTTTAATATAGTTAGCCTAGGTATGTATGGAACGTCCAGCGGCACCTGCGGGGGAGGGCGGGAGTTCCCAATCCTGCATTGCACAGGTGTCGCAGGGAGGTAGCCCCATCCCGGGGTGGGCCCGTAGGGTATCGCGGTTCACGAAAGTTCTCCCGTGGTGTCCTACAATAGTGCCAAATTAGGGAATCCGTGTGTTTTTTACTGGGTATGCCTGACGCCTCGGTAGAGCCCCAGATACCCCTGGTATTCCCGTACCGGGCCGGATGCATAAGGCGCATTTTCCACACCATAAAAAAAAAGGTATGTATGTATGTATGTATGTAAACTCTTTATTGCACATAAAAATTTAAAAAATACAGAAATTCAGACAAGAAGTACAAAGGCGAACTTATCCCTAAGAAGGGATCTCTTCCAGGAAAAAAAGGTATGTATGGAACGTGACGAACAGGAAAATAAATTCCATAGTTAAATCTGGGACACACTTTTTCTTCTATGAGAATCGATAGAGCAAATGATTCTGAGTAAGAAAAACCAAAATTATTTAAATTCTGGAAAAAGTTGGAGCCACCCTTCAAAATATGTTCGTATTTTCAAAATGTGAATCAACCTCGACGCTTGGTCGGGGTTCGGACAAGTCCATACCTGTAGTTTTCAAAATCAGTTGCGCCACGACCTTGATCAATTGAGTTTTATCCTTAGGTTACCTTGAAACGTTACCAATATTACTATATGGTTTGTTAATTCATCATATTATCATATTTTTTACTGCACCTGAAGAGTCAATGACCTTGGGTTTCGTAGAAGGAAGACCGAACAAAACACTGCAGTTTTTATATCGATGCGTTTGAATTGTATTATCGAAATATCCTTTAACATCTTTTGGTGAATATCAAAAGGTAAAACCCCTAGTCCACGTGAAAATGTATGTTTTTTTTTAAATAATTGTTAAGCGATTCAATCAAGAGTTTATGATGATGGGCGATGGCTGACGCGATTTTTCTGCCACAAAAAGTTTTAAACATATTATATGTAGTAGTAGGTGTAGCAAAGAAATAGCATAGAATGTATCCAGTTGCTTCTTTGCCCGCGCAGATGGTAAAAGCCCATCGAGGGGATTGGGCTAAAATCTTAGGAATCATGTCATAGGCGATGCGGCTAGCAACCCATCACTATTATGATTTCCCCTTCCACCTTTATGCCCACAATTATGCTAACTGCGGCCTTTAGGTCTTGTTACCATGGGCTCTGTCTACCCCGTAAGGGATGTAGACGTGATATGTGTTTGTATTTTTTATTTACGTATAATTACTTTATTAATGCGTTTTGGCGTTTCAATTTTTTATTTTTGATTTAATGTTTAGTCATATCGTTTAGCGTCAAGCCTCCAACGCTCCTCGAAATTGTGAACTTTCTGCACCAACCGGCGCTATTCAAAATGCTGTGCTACCAGACGTTCGCACTGAGAACTCTCGATGACCGTACAAACCGCAGCGTTTTAAAAATCCCCCGCGGAGTGGCGTACGCGTGGTTTTTAATGATTTATAAAGTAAAATCATTATGAGAAACAATATTATAAGCCAGTTAACAGAACACTATGATTATGTTCCAAGAAACCCTCGAGATAAAACATAACGATTTAGTTATAATTGCGTAGACTCACCATATTGTAATATGCTGTGGTTGGATCGTAAATTGTTTAATTTAATTAGCTAGGTTTAAGTTATTTTAAAGTTTTGACAGTTTTTGATTATAGCGACTGGAATAATCTAAATTGAAATTCAGTATATTTTGTCAATGTAATGTAGGGTAATGAGATTTGCAACACATAAAGTGGGGGTAGAAAGGGTAGCCTTCCCACTGCCTACCCGACGATCCCCGATGCACGCCACTGCCAGATGAGTCAGAAAAGGTGTGCAAAGGGGGAAAACATAACAATTAGGATTGTCATCTGTCCTTCAGGTTGATTCATTTCCTGCTTTATTTCCTTCCTTTTAAAGGACTTCAGCATATCGCTGATTAAATACGAAAGCGACACATTTCAAAATCGGCCACTGTAACATTTGAAACTTTATAACGCCCGACTTTTGTTTTTAGATGCAATGGCGAATGATTTTGGAATGCGTCCGTTTTTATACCAACGATATTTTTTTGAACGAAGCCTCGTGGCTGACGATGCGATTAGGTACTTACCAATGCTCATCCAGGTGGCTTTCTTCATGGAGCGCGCGTACTGCTCCTCCCGGTCCAACTGTTGGATAGCTTCTTCTAGGTCTTTGTCGTCTGTGCTGGTGTTCCGAAGCCAGGCCAGCGCCGAACGGGCTTCCTGAAAGATAAAATATAAGGTTATAAGGGTATAATATCGGTACATCCTGAGAAGAGGCTTGTGCACTATACTGTGAGAGCTATAGGCTGGAGACGAAGTCTATAATGTTCCATTGCATCTTGCATGGTATGATTATCATCATTTTACAAAACATTGGTCGAGACACTCGGTGCGTGGGACTCTACAGAGATATAAGCAAACGCCTGAGGGAGGCAACAGACGACCCTCGCGCCGGCAGCTTTCTCGCACAAAGACTCGATTGCGATACAACGCGGGAATACTGCCTGCGTGATGGGCACCCTTCCTAATGGTCCAATTCAAATTTTTAGCCTATGTTTTATATTTTAATCAATACTTTTGTAATAATTTACAAAATAAAATTTTCGTACATGTATCGTTTTGTAAGCCAATCATTTGGCAAACGTTTTTTACACACAAATCACGTCTATATCCCTTACAGGGTAGACAGAGCCTAAGGTAAAAATATAGAGTCCTGAGACAAAACAATGGTTAGTCACTCCGCTAAATGTCAGAACTGGTTCCGCGTGCGATTGGGCGCACGTCAATTGTTTCCGGATGCCTCACGACCTCAATAGGTAATAAAAAATACAAAGGACTGATCGCTTGTTTCCTAGCACTAGGTGAAACCACTTAAAAGTAAGTAAGTAAGTAAATGCTTTATTTTACAAATATAAAGAAACAGATATAATTCACAAAAAAATTAAAATAACATCAATATATGCACAAAGGCGATCTTATCCCTATAAGGGATCTCTACCATTTAACCTTTGAGTAGATGAGAGGAGCATTAAACGAGGGACCGACAGTGTGAGTTTGAAATTCCAGATAGTGAAAGCCACAATAGAGCGTACATATCTAAGTATAATAAACAAAACACAAAATAAACTA
This sequence comes from Pandemis corylana, assembly GCA_949127965.1. Classification (NCBI taxonomy): domain Eukaryota; kingdom Metazoa; phylum Arthropoda; class Insecta; order Lepidoptera; family Tortricidae; genus Pandemis; species Pandemis corylana. The sequence goes on from OX421871.1 coordinate 7,355,569, forward strand.
CTAAATATCATTACACACATGCATACATACAAAATACTAAAATCTAAGGAGATGGTGTGAGCCATATCTTCCTCAAGCCTTCCTTGAACGACGCCACGGAGGCAGACTGCCTGATGGAGGTCAGAAATCGAAATGTTGTCGGTTGGATGCCTTTGTAATTATGCATTGGACAGAAAGTGTTATTTGAAACGTACGACTGACCAGTGCTAGACCCATCTAACCTTTCATTCATCATTCCCCTCTCGTGGTTCCTTTTAAATAGAAAAGTACCACGAGACTCAGATACGTAAGTAGTCCAACAGTTTCGAATTTTTAAGATTTCCATTCATAATCTCGGAGTGCGTCACGGGTTTGCCGCGTAGAGAACACTGCGCCGGAGCCTCTAGTCTAGTGTAAGTTTTTACACAAAACAAAAAACGTCTTTATAACTATGGCAAAATAGGCAGCGCCACTTGCGGGACGAAACGGCAACAACTTTATTACTAGACATGCACACACAAATGCGCTCGAGACGTGTTTTTGAGCGGAAACACTAAGCATACAGAGCGCTCTGTCCGTTCGGCACCCCTCAATCAACTACCCTCATCTTAGTCACTGTTTTACTGTCAACAGGATCGGAAAATTGTGCGATATTTTTATACGTTAGCAACTATTCCGGTCTATTTGCGATAGAAGTGTTTCTATTAACTGTTACCTCATTTAATAGTAAGTTGCACTAGACGCGGAATATAAGTATTAATCCCACCTTCCGACATGAACCGCAGTTAAACAAGTTGTCTATAATTAAATTCTAATTTTAGCCCGACCAGTAGACCGGGTTCTGCAACTGAACCGTAGCAATATGGAAGTTATAGCGAGACCCGAAGAAACGGAATCGGCTTTATAATCCTATTGCCATTAATTTCTTCTAATGGATTTGGTTGACAGGCGTGCTAAAACTATATAAGCGATGCGGCTAGCAACCCATCACTACTTTGGCTCCCCTTTCCACTTATACGCCTACAATCATGCTAAGCGTGGACTTTAGGTCTGGTTACTTTTTGCTCTGTCTTGTCTACCCGTAAAAAATAAAGAGGTGATTTATGTATGTAGAAATATATTTTTTTATATTTTCAAGTATCGTGTTTCTTCGGATTCTGTACCTACTTATTATTTGTTCCGTGCTTTTATGAAACACATCCTAATAATAAATTATTATGTTCAAACATTTTCGAGAACAATAATTATCTTTATTGAAGAAGTAAAACAAATCATTACAAAAAACAGTCAAAACATAAAAATTAATTTTGCACAAAACTTCCTCGCAACTTAGGTAGTTTTCACGTTCCCGCCTTTTTTTCTTAAGTTTTTTTTTGTTGTCTGTCACCGCAATATATTTGAGACATTGATAAACGTTAGACTCGAACAAAACGCGCACTCCTCTGCAATCGACCTGGCTGTATGACATTGTTGTTCATTATTCCATAGTGTCTTTCACTTTTAAATACTTTAAAAACAAATTAAAAACTGTCCAGCAATCCGATTTTTGAGAGATTTGTGGTCAGTAAATAGCGCCTGCAATGTAATTCGGCCGTCAAGAAGTCCCTTCGTGTTCTGTCACTTAGAATACAATGACGACATTTACGACAATGTTTGAGAAAATAAAATTACAGGTAAAATATTTCTCCCGAATCTACGCGCAGTTTTAGTTAATCGTTTTAGTGCGTGATTGGTTACCTGTCTAAACACTATTAAGTATGTTTGCTGTCTAGTCTGGTTCAAAGAGCAGGTTTTTGCGCTACACAATAAGTATCCCACTGTTTTTAGTTAAAGGCAAAAAAACCAAACACGACCATTATTGAATTTTGCAGCTTTTTGCAAGTCTGGATTTATTTTTTGCTCGATTGCGGAATACATACATACATAAATCTCGTTTTTATCCCTTACGATGTAGACAGAGCATAAGGTAACAAGACCAGGCCACTTTTAGCATGATTGTGGGCGTATAGGTGGAAAGGGTAATCAAAATAGTGAAGGGTTGCTAGCCGCATCGCCTATAACATGATTCCTATGATTTTCGCCCATTCCCTCGATTGGATTTTACCATCGGCGCGGAAAGAGAAGCAACTGGTACATTCTGTTTTTTCTTTAGGTACCTACTCCCAGACCAGCATGGAATAATTCGATTGCGGAAGATTTGCACAAATCCGTATATGAATATGACGCTTTATTTTAATGTCACGAATTACCATAATCGCCAAAGTCTGCTACATCAATGCCGTCGCGTGTAAAACCTCTTAGCCCATAAAATTTGCATGTTTACACTCACATTTGATTAAACCTCGACGTAAGAGATAAGCGGAGAATTTTGCAGCTGCATCTTTGTCACAAAAGCTTATTGGTAGATCTTCTAGCGGCACGTTTTCTTATCAGCAACAAACTATTCGCATAGAACTCTTCGGTATTTTAAAGCCGGATACTCATCTGTACAGACGTAGTGAATAATTCCCATCGTGAACACACGATTACTTCCGAATGAACTAAGTGGAATACAAAATTCCTGGTAGTCCGACATGTCGAACAGGAAGGAATCGAAATTCCACGTCGTTGGACATGTCGGACAACGTTGTCGAACCACGCGGCCGGAGGGCGTGGACAATGTTGCTTGTTTAGACTTGTAAAATTGTAACATGCAGCAAAAATCGGGCCCCTTTTTAGTGATAATTAATGCACGTGTTTGAGTTCAAAGTATAACCGAAAAAAATATCTAACCACCGTGGCTAACTTACGGCCTGTCAAAACAATGAACGTCTCTTGTTTATTTTGCTTATCGCCTGAAATGTTGTGACGCACCTACGCTTCTGTTTACGTCTATATCTCGTTATCTCATTCTGGATAAAATAATTAAATTGCTCCATTGTCTTAGCCTCTGAATTAATGCTAAAGAGTCATCCCATAATAAAAACATTTGAAACGAATTATTTTATGTTGAGCGCTTGTAATTGTGTAATCTATTGCTAAGTTTCAAACATTAAGGGCTTGCTCCATCGTTCTCTGTTAAACTCCTGATATTTTAAGAGTCATACGTCTCTCTTTCTTTCATAGTAATGAATAGAGACGGCACAACAGATATCTAACATATAAGATAAGTGCACGCATTATGAGGTCTTACATTATAATACCATACCAGACAAGACCGTGCATTCGGAGGTCGTATATTGGTCGAACCGTTACGAAAAATATCATTCAAGTATATCTGCAGTTCTGCACAAGTAACGCCTGACTCTCCCGAAAATAAGAGAGCGAAGGTCTTTCGTCCTCCAAAGTTCCAAGAAAATAACGCAGAGCCACCAACCTGTATCTTCCCCTGCTTGATCAGGAACACGGGCGTCTCCGGCATGGCGAGGAAAGCCACAAGGTGCAGCACTGGAACAGCTGTGCAGAGCCACATGACTGCTGGGAAGGAGAGCACGTCTCCGGCGACGTACACCACCAGGTAGCCCAGGTTCTGAGAGAGGATGAAGAGGGAGCCGAGGGCGCCGCGCACGTTGTCTGAAGCTATCTGGTGAGAGATACCGTGAATTAATGGTGACCTTTCGCATTGTGAATAATTATTTCTGCAAGAAGAGAGCAAAGTTGATTTTTGGTGCGAGTGTTGATTTTGAATCCTGATCAAGCGCGAAGGATTCTACAGTTACACGCACGAGCGTAGCGAGTGATTCTAGGTTAAAATCCTGAGAGTAGCAAGGGCTTCAAAGAACGAGATTCAAAAACTTTAGTCTCGTGTGACACATAGAGTTTAATGTTATACAATAAATAAACATTTTTATTGTTTCAATACTCTTGCGCAGCATCAATTAAATGTATGGGAATGTTTGGCATTCAACCATTACGTCACTGTCTTAGCGAGCTTGACCTAGAATGTCGAAGCCATTGCTCAAACCGATGTTATAAAATGGTTTCCGACGTTTTGCTTCACCTGCTACACAAGGTGCCCAGTTTACGTATTTTTTTTATTCTACTAGGGTGCTACCCCTTCAGACTCTCATATTAATGACTGTGTGAACTGAACAGTTTGATTCTGATTTCAAGTTTTTTTAATTTCTGATTTAGGAGCATAATGCCAGTTTGTCGGCGTATTATATACTGTACAACAATATATGACTGTGATATGAGACAAATAGAAAAGCTCACATGGGCGAGAGAATCTTAGGAATCATGTTATTGGCGATGCGGCTAGCTACCCTCGTGGCCTTTAGGTTTTGTTGTCTTAGGCTGTGTCCACCAACTAAGGATAAAGATGCGATTTATGTATGTATGTACCTCCTTCAAGTAGAGAGGCGTGACGACGTAGCAGCCGGCGCAGGCGAGGCCGGCGACCGCGCGCGACGTGATCAGCGCCCACGGCGCCAGCGAGAACAGCGTGATCACCCAGCTGATCTGCAACAGGTTAGGTTAGATTAATTTCGCCCCAGCGACGTATTATATACCATGGAGCGAGAGGTCTTGAGAGGCTGTGGCCTACTTCCGCGAGGATGTAATGTCGCAACAGGAGAAGCAGAAGCGAGACCGCTAGAACAATCCCCTCGCGTCTCTGCTCCGCCGCAAAAAGAGAAGGCAAGCTATTTTCGGTCACTCATGGTTCCCCGACAAACGTTTGATCGAATGCATCGTTTGACAAACACTGCATTTGACAACCCTTTATTTTCTGCTAAACTATTCACTTTATTGAAAACTAGCGACCCGCCCCGGCTTCGTACGGGTGCAATCAGTTCTCTACTATATTATGCACCTTCTGTGAGATTTTAATCTCAGGGAGCTTACAGAGATTGGCATCAGCTAAAGTTGCCCAACGTCTTTTTAATGAGAGTTGATTGTAAGTAGCGTTCCCAAATTTGAAAGTCATTAAAAATTGTACCCCGCTAATATTTTACAAGATAGGTCTTGGATTTTTGTGTTTCGCGTTTCACAGCTCGTACCTACCAGCACCCCCCTTTATCGATGTCATCGGGCTGTTACTTCGTTAATTAACCTAAATAAATAAAACACTTCTAAGACACTACATATTTCTTAAGAATTGATTAAGGTAAGTATCCTACTCAACTTTGTTAACTCTTCAAACGTAAATAAGTATTTACACTAATAAGTGAGTAGGTATTAGCCACTCATTTAAATGAAGTAATTTGAAGTGGTGAAACTTCCCGACATTTTCTCAGTTTTCACCATCGAACACTACAAATAGACGTCATATTACTTCAGGAAGTTAGAGACAATGGTATTCGCAATATAAATAATTTACATTTTATTGCTGACTGTAAGTACTTTGAATACAGAACTATCTATAACTCTCGTTTCAATCAATTTGCATCATTCTTGATCAATCCTGAACACATCTGTTACAACAGCCATTGTGATGAAATGACTCATTACAAGTAGGGGCAGCACACACACACACACACACACACACATATATTTAAGCTTATTGTTTTTATTCCATGACGTACTTTTCTACGAATTATGCCGATGTTTTTAAAGAGGATTTGTCGCGGATAAAGTTAGGGTACTCTTCTAACTAAACATCTTATTAGGATGATGGGGATTCGGAATGAACGACCTTATAATGTGCGACTTGATAATCTATGTCCCCCTTTTGATTCCTATACACTACAAAAATTTTCAGGTCGTAAATAAGATCATCTATTCCGTTTAGTACATTCCGAGGCCGTACATTGGTCACACACTTCATATCTGTTGCTTTACTTTCGTTTATTGGATACAGGGCGAAATTTACATGTGAATCGTAATTGTTTTCTTAATGCAAAAGTAACTTACAATTACCTAGTTTTATCAATTTTCCCAAATCTTGACTTGTGTAGAAACTCACCTACACAAAGTCGAATGAATTATAGTATTTTATGCAACAGTTGTATTAGAGGGGTCAAAAAAGGCGAGTTACGATGCGAGCGTAGCGAACATCGTAAGAAATACGCCATCAGCTTTTTTTGACTTACTTAGGTATACAACGTTGCATACAATAATAAATGAAAGTAATCGTTCTCCGAAAATGAAGAAGTCTCGAAGAAGTGAAATTCTCGTAGGCTTTATCATTGCCGAGATTTTCTAGGCAACAAATATTCCAACACTTCCTGGGCCGCCGCGGATATTTCTTCTGGTGTTGATTTAATTACGTTCTCATCCATGCTTTTTTATGATACGTTACAAAACGATTGCAATCAAACGACAAAGAAGTCAAACGAGACACGAGCGGGAAACGTGAAAACGACAAACAACAAAATTGGAAATTTGCTTATCGTAAACTTTGTTTTTAATTAACGTTTACTTTTTTTACAGCCTTGCTACTTGGCGCATTTAGCCAAAACGTACACCAATTTGCCAGTGACGTTACTAAAAAATATTGTTTGTTATGTTGGCAACTATGCATTCAGTTCAGAAAGTTTCAGTTCCATATAAAACCAAATTAATTTATTAAGTTGGTACTCATACATTTTCATCGTAAATTTAATGTTGATGGTGTAAAAGTTGTACCTAGGTCTGGCTGTCTATGGCTGGCAGAGTAACGATGGAGCACTTTTAGAGACATAAGACAACAAGTACTTTTAGAGGGAATAGAAAATATAGACTTATCCAAAGTCTTTTTATGAGTGTTCTTATAGTAGTGCTTGTGATTACATAAATCACAGAAAAACAGGAGTAGAAAAAATAATTTATTATTTACTCTTATTATTACTATTTATCGTGGAACGGTACTTAAGTACCGCCATTATTTTTGCACTTGACTGTACAGTGGGAAAACTACATTCATTTTACTGTCGGCAAACCTCATGTTAACTCGCACGCCATAATATCAATTGCTGTCATCGCTCCCCGGTTTACAATAAACATATCAGCAGTAAGTGGCCATTTACATACATCACGACAATGTAAAGCTTTTCCTTCTCTAGTGTACTTAACTTTGATTACACATTCCATAGATAATGTATAGTAGGTATATCACTGAAAGATAGAATAAGGAATAGTGTGATAAGGGAACGTGCTGGTGTGAAAGAGGATATAGTGACTAGGATAAAAAATGTATGCTTAGTTGGTTTGGTCATGTAGAGCGGATGGATGAAAGTAGACTAACTAAACAGATCTATATGGGGAGTGTGAATAGTTACGTTGGGAAGGCCTAGACGGACGTTCCGAGACCAAATAGGAGACGTTTTGGAAAAGGTAAGGTCAGGAGTATACCCGAAACCGACGAGCATGTATGAAGAGATTGATGAATGCGGATGAAGCGAAAGAAGTATGTCAGGATCGTGGCAAATGGAACAAAGTAGTCTCTGTCTACCCATGTGGGAAAGAGGCGTAACGGTATGTATGTACGTATGTATGTATGTATAGATAATGTGGTATTTTAAGGAAATAGTGAGATTAATTAATTCTGGTTTTATTTGTAACGGAGCCGAAACACAAGTTGCAAGTATGAAATATAGAGGGAGAGCATAGAAGTGGGAAAGAGAGAAAATAGTGCTTTAGCTGAGTTCAAGATATTACCACTAATAACCTGTGCAATATTATTGAGAGTGCAATTAAAAAAGTACTGTTTACAAAAATTCTAAGTTGAAATGATTAGAGAGATGTTTTTTTTTTATATATGAATAGGAAGGCAAACGAGCAAGTGGGTCACCTGATGGTAAGTGATCACCACAGCCCTTAGACACCCGCAACCCCGGAGGGATTGCAGATGCGTTGCCAACCTAGAGGACTAAGATGCAATGCCTCTTGTGCCCGTAATTTCCCCGGCTGTCTTACTCTCCACACCGGAACACAGCAGTGCAAGCACTGCTACTTAGCGGCAGGATTAGCGAGTAAGATGGTGGTAGCGATCCGGACGGACGTTGCACAAGGCCCTACCACCCGCAAAAGATGAATAAAGCTAAGATGTATTGTGAAGGTTTCAAAATGGTCGACTTATGGGCTCAAAGAATGCTTGAACGAACTCCTAACACATCTAAATAGAAAAACGTGTTTCATGCCATATTAATATTCTGTGCAAAACATAAACTTTACGCAGGTACATCCCGTACTCCAGAGCAATGCGTAATAGGTACAACACCGACTCTTAAAGTAAGCTAAGTACGTTCCTTTCCCACAACAGAAACGTAAATAAACGTGAAACTTGGCGTTTCTCTTGACCAAGTTGACCATTGTAGTTTGACAGAAAACCCCGCGATCCTCGCTTCATAAATACTATAATTTCCAGCCTGTACATCGCACTGCAGGGCACAGGCCTCCTCATGAGAGGGTTTGAGTTGTAGTTCCCAAGAGGGCTCAGTAATATCGCACATAAATTGCCAAAAACTCAGGTGAGCCCGGAGTCTAACTCATGACCAATCTATCAAATGAATCAAGATTTTTCGTCAAAAATTCGCATAGTAACAAAGTCACGTGACAGGTAACAGAGAAAAATTGGAAGGCTTACCCACCTGCTTTGGGTGGTGTAGGGGTATATAGCACACGTCACGGAATGACGAGGATCCGGGTTCGATTCCCGGCCATAGCTTTACTTTTCAGATTTTTTTATGTGTTCTAATTTTCAGTATCGTTTAGAAACATGACACTCTGCTTAAGAGACCACAAATCAAACCACTGGGCTAATCAAGTCTGTTTTTGAATGGCTTGTATAAGAATACTCGTATTAATTGCATGTTTGGCCTTTACAAGTTCCCTACGAGAGAAAGTGTCCTACATTGTGAGGTAATGAATAACAATTGACGGCTGCACCTGATCCACTTAGCAGATAAACAATTGGTTGTTATATCGTTTGTTATGTTATGTGCGTCTGCGCAGGGAAACACGCGCCTACTCAAGTCACGGGAGTCAGAGAAGTAACTTACCTAAACGACCAATGACCATTTTCAGAGATAGTCAATTTGTACGCAACAGAGGAAAGAAATGCAACTTTTAAATGGCCAATGACCATTCATTCGGAGAGAGTAAATTAAATGGTTGTACGTGACGGATTTTTTGTGTTTCTGTGACTTTGTCTGTAACTAGGAAAACAAAAAAACGGATTAATAAGTAGCTTCTTCCATGCTGGTGTGGGAGTAAAGAAAAAACATAGAATTTACCAGTCGTTGCTCTTCCCGCACACATGGTAAAAGCCCATCGAGGGAATGGGCGAAAGTCTTAGGAATCATGTTATAGGCGATGCGGCTAGCAACGCACAACTATGATTTCCCTTTCCACCTACACGCCCTTAATCATGCTACAGGTGGCCTTAAGGTTTTGTTACCTTAGGTTCTACCCCGTAAGGGGCAAAGACGTGATATATGTATGTAGGTATGTATTCATTGAAGAAAATCAAATGCCTGGCCTTAGATGGGCGTTATACAACGAAATTCAATTTTCGAAATTCGTTTCGTGCTGTTCCGCTCACACTCTCATAGAGTGAGAGTGACAGATGATATCTAGGCTTCTAGGCATTGGTAGTGCGTTGACCTTGACATTGATCGACTTCAAAACACAGGGTTTACTATGGTTCATATGTCCGTCCTTCTTGTTCTTGTCAATGGAGCGCAGTGAACTTTTTTGGAAAGGACTGGTTATTATATTATTTTATTTTATTTATTTAGCTATGTATTATATTTATGTTGGTATTGTTGTTTTTATTATCCCTGCGTTTATCCTGTCTATTTGTTTCCGCCACCTACTTAAACTGTCTCCAACTTATTTAACTTGTGGCGACTGCTTTATTCTTGTATATATTATAATATTGTAAATAGTCTTAAGAAAGTGTTTTGTTGATTTCCGTTTCCTTTATCAGTGTATGTGGGAGTTTGACAAAACTCGCGCATGCGCGTCTCTCTTCTAAGTAGACTTGCGTGCATATAGTTGCTTTCCTATGTCGCTCCGTTTTAATATTGTTATTTGTAAATATTGTGTGTAAATAAATTGTATATATAGTGTACTGTGTGATTTTTAATCTATCACAAAACGATTCCTATAAACTTATTGGTTGTCTGGAAGAGATCGCTATTAAGCGATAAGACCGCCTATTGTCTACTTTGTACTTTGTTTCTGTATTGTTTTGTACTGATTTGTGGTGTTGTATTGTATTACAAATTTTGCGTGGTATTCCAAAGAATACTAATGCTTTGTACTTGAATGTATTTCGCCTCCGCTTGTGCTTGTGGCTTGTCTAATGAATTGGTGACGGCTGTAGCCTGCAGCTAATCAATCCGGACAATAGTAGTAACAATTACTACCGGATCTGTTCCAACGTTGCGTGTGGCACAAATTGGATTGATCGCCTGAAGAAGTATTGGCTTGATGAATCTTCTTAAGTGGACTTAGTATGTTTTGTGTGTGTATATTAATTCATACATACGTAGGTACATGCATAAATCACGTCTTTATCCCTTACGGGGAGACAGAGCTTAAGGTGACGCCTAACGGCCACGTTTAGCATGATTCTGGGCGTATAGGTGGAAAGGGGAATTAAAATAGTGATGGGTTGCCAGCCGCATTGTCGCATGATTCCTAAGATTTTCGCTCACTCAATTTTCCCTCGATGGACTTTTACCATATACGCGGGAAGAGAAGTAACTGGTACATTCTACGTTTTTGTACTCTCTATACACTGGTTTCTGTTGTCCTGTCAATCGTTCAAAGGTTAGCTGGAAGAGATCCCTTTAAGGGATACGTTCGTCTTTGTACATCTGTTTTTCTCATTACCTGTAAAATTTATGTGTTTTATGTACAATAAAGAGTTATACACACATACATACATACATTGATCACCGTGTAGAATAGCCCTAAACAAAATATTTTGACATGACATGACGTCGCTCAGAAGTAAAGAGTTCAAGTTATAATTTTATAAGTTACTTACTTAGCTTTGCTTATGCTTGTTTCGATGTTTGGTGTCAAAACGTTTCATTATGTGCGATAATGTTGAATTCTGCTTAAATCGGCAGAACTGATTATTAACAGATTTGTGCTAAGTATAAGTACTTATGAAGTACTAGCTGCTCGCAACTTCGTCTGCATAGAATTAATTTATCGCTATCCCGCAGGAATTACGCAATGTTCCGGGATAAAAAGTAGCCTATGCGTTATTCCAGACTATAATCTATCTATGTTCCAAATTTCATACAAATCTGTCCAGCCGTTCTGGCGTGAAATAGTGACAAACATCCATCCATCCATACAAACTTTCGCGTTTATAATATTGAAGGATAACGTCTGGGGCCCGCGAGAAATCTATCAGATATCTAACAGAGATCTTTCTCAATATGAAGAAGTGCATTATAGTCCCTTCTGTGGTCTAAGCCAGCGTTTTTTAACCTGAGGTCCGCGGACCTTTGGGGGTCCGTGAGTGTACGTACGTATGGGGGTCCGCAGGCTCATTACCAGCCAGACCATTTGACAATATAAAATAAATGCCACTCGTAACTACATGTCGAATTATTTTTTATTGAGGGGTCCTTAAAAGTTGTACTTGGAGTCCGTGGCTGAAAAAGGTTAAGAAACACTTCTCCAGGTCAAGCTACTTCAGGGCCCTGTAAAGCTAGTGGACCGTGGCATGTTCCCAGTCCTGGCACCCTATAGTTACGCCAGTCGCTTACAAGTATGTAGATTAAATATCTATTTACGTCCGTTATATGTTTGTCCCTTGATCGGAAGACATATTAGGCAATAATCACCCTTAGCAGACTTACTTCCGCAGCCTTAATTGTAAACTAATTCAATGTTCTTTTACAAGTAGGTGTATTAAAGGATCTGTTTTGCTTCCATGCTAGTCTGGGAGTAAAGAAAAAACATAGAATGTACCAGTTGCTTCTCTTCCCGCGCAAATGATAAAAGCCCATTGGGGGAATGGGTATAGGAATCATGGTATAGGCGATGCGGCTAGCAAACCAGTACTATTTTGATTCCCCTTTCCACCTATACGCCTACAATCATGCTAAACGTGGCCTTTAGGGCTCGTTACCTTAGGCTCTGTCTACCCCGTAAGGGATAAAGACGTGATTTATATGTGTGTGTGTGTGTGTGTGTGTGTGTGTATATTGTATATTGTTATTATTATTACCTGCTTTTCTTTTACGTTCAAAGTGTTTTCCATGAAATAACCAATTTGTTAAATTCGTCTAACCGTGTGATAATATACCTGATCAATTTGTAAAACCCTGTATTTTTTTTTTTACTTATTTTAATTACTAATTTTAAATTTCATTCATTAACTTTGATTAGGTAAATCATGCGTCGCCCGCTACTGGCTATCTCAAATAGATTAACCAACTTAAAATAACTAGAAAAAACTTTGTTACGACAGTAAAATGGACTGTCGTGCTTTATCTATAAATAGGCAATGATAATTATGTAATGACGCGTTTTGTGAAGCAAATGACGATAAAAAGGCCAAACATGTCTTTGTTCAGAATATTTTTTCCCATAGTTAAAATTTGTCATTAACCCTCTGCAACTGAGGTGGAATTTTTGTGATGATTCCACTGAGGAGTAGTCTGTCAGACGTGTACTTCAGTTACCATTTTTGAAAAAAATTATAAACTTTTATTGATGTAAGTGTATTATTATTATTTTGTAGGTAAATATAGGGCTGATAAAGGATAAATGGGTGGAATGAAACTCAAGCATAAGTGTTATATTTAAAAATGTTTATTATTATCAAAATCTAGGAAATTTTGACACAGCCTTCTTTAAAATCTAGATAAAAAAAATTAAACAAAAAATCAACTATTATAACAAAAATTCGCCATCTTCTGGCATAGAAATAATATAAAAAAAATATATAAAAATAATCCTTAGAGTGGATTTTTTTTATTCAGCCTTATACTTCACTCTTGCAGTCTTCACAAATCTGCGCAGCACACTGCAGACAAATCGGTTTTGCACAAGCACAACAAACAAATCTTGTTTGCCGTTTCAATTTGCTCGGACAAATGCGACACAACTTCCTTGCAGATGATGATTCAGGCTCTGGAACTGGTGGTGGAGCAGGCAAATCATAGCCTAAAACCCGGCGTAAGGTCATCCTTAACTCTCGAGGCAACTTTTCGTTATACACTCTCTGTTTTAAGGCAGGCATAACTAATTCACGAGCCAAATGTAATATAAAGTCTCCTCTTCTTAATTTTGCCCCGTGACAAAGACCGTACAGCACAAATGCATTAACTCCAGCCAGATCAAGCAAACGATAGAAGATTGCCTGTGGCCAACGTCGTGTTTTACGACTACAGCAATAGATGGCACATTTTTGCTGATATTTCGCTTTCTTCGTGAACCTCCTCTTCAATAACAGAGTCTTTGTCAGCTACATCGTCGTCAAAATCACCGAATTCGTGCTCTTCTTCCTCACCTAACCATTGCAGAATTTGCTGCTTGTTGGTAATATTAACTGATCGAGTGGCCTTTCTTTTCCTCGAAGGCCCAGGCTGAGCAGCGGTCGCCATCTAGAAATAAATACCAAACAATTAACGTAGTCCCGCCTCGAAACTTAATTCAATTCAAAATATTTTACTGAGGTGACGAATTCTAGACACTATGAATATAATTAATTTACTGACCTTACGTATGTAAGACACTATGGGGTTAAAATTATATTACTGACAATACGTCTACCAGATCAATCATTTATTACTGACCTTACGTCCTGTGGACACCAAACAGCTCTAACTCCACTCGTGCGCACGCCGCAGCTGCCGTCGCTGCAGCGGCGGGGGGCGTGCGTCCACGCCAGAAGGTACAGAGAGAGACAGAACGATACGCCGCTAAATGGTGAGGTAGCAACAACGCATAGGTATTATGGTGTCTGTCAGACGTAACATCAGTTGCAGAGGGTTAAAATCATTGTCATGTCAACGACCCGCAAAAAAGTCAGTAATAAGAATTATGCTAAATTGTTTGACAAACAAAGGTTCAGAAATGCTTGTAATAAAGACTAAAGATCGAAAAGATATTTTTTGTGAACTCTATTTAAAAAATACGAGTTTCCTATACCGTTTTCTCCTGTCTGTGTCAAATACGTGTAAATCTATCTTTCTCTTCCTTTTAGGTACGGATATCCATAGAGCTACAGCATGTAGTGGGGGGTCGCCAGGGAAGGTAGCGTAGCTCCGGCTACCTACCTGGCGATCCATTGTTGCAGGCCACTGCCTTAGAGATTTCGAGTTTTCCTCATTCTTTTCACTTACCACGAGCATAAGCGAAGTCAGCATGGTAGTGATCTTCCGGCCCCATCGGTCAGCCAAGTCTCCCACCAAACACCCGCAAAATATGGGCGGGAAGAAGGTGACGGACGCCATCCAGGATATGGTCTCGTCGGAGATGGGTTCTGGTGCGGGGCCGTCCTTAGACTGGAGGAGAGGCGTCATGGGGGACTGCCAGCCCATCAGCATGCCGAAGTTCAGGACGGGAATGGTGACTGGAAAGCAAAGAAGACGTTCAAATTTGTTTGGTTTTCGCAAGCTTATCATTGTTTAGCGCTAGCTGTTGCCCGCGGCCTCGTCTGCCGAGAATACGTTTATATCCCGCGGCCGCGTGAACTATACAATTTTTTGAGATGAGATGCACAATTTCATCGCAATCGGTTCAGTAGTTAAGGCGTGAAAGCGGAACAAAGAAACAAATAAACTCACTTTCACATTTATAATATTATATTAGTAAGGATTTTGTTGGTTGTTCTTTTGTTTGTTTGGATAAAATCTTGCAAGTCAATTTTGAAATACCTAGTTCTAGTGGTTGGATTGATTTGAAATTTGTTACTCATATGATACGAGTTTGTACGGTGGGCAACAAAAACATCAAGTACGGAGAGCAAAAAGCCGCAAAGATAGATTATAGTCCGGAATAGCTCATAGGCCATTTTAATCCCGGGAAATAGCGTTCCCACGGGATACCCATAAACGAAGACGTGGTAACAGCTAGTTGTATTTTGTTTCCAACTTATTTATTCCTTTAAATCGAGGGACCAAAAAACTGCATCAGGTTTGATCTTTTACATCACGAATAACGATGTAGAAACCGAATCGCGTACCACTGTAGAACCTTCTCACTGCAAATGTCATAACGACTTACCATACACCTGCCAAAGAAATGATGGCGAAATTGGATGAGAAAAGGTTCCACAGAGGTATGTGATTTAGTTTCTTCAACCGTAGTGTATGTTTGAATGTAACAAAACCGATACTATTTTTTGTAGGAAAAACTGGGGACATTTTTTGTGCCATTATAATCGATTGATCGATTGATCCTGAGCAGTAGGCTTATTACCTAACTCGCTCGCAATCGCCATCGCGTTCATTTAGACAGTTCACGTATCATAATGAATGTGACAGTTAGCTGATTCCGATGCCAATTGTCAGCCCATACATGAACTGTCAAAATGAACACGATGGCGATTGCGAGCGAGTTAGGCAATAAGCCTACAGATCCATGCAAACATTTTTAAAATCGGAGAAAAAAACATAATCATACCCTATTCCTGTAATTCCCCAATTACATAATACCTCATCGATGTAAGCAAGTGCAATCATTTAGTAGTATCGTGGTCATATCTATTATGGACAATATGTTTATAACTGTTAACCAATAACATAGAACTAAAGGTCAATACGCACAGCATATGACCAACTGATTGACAGTTGTTTTCTTATAGTTTCTAGAAACGATACTTAAATGTACGCTTCACAATTAGTGGAAAATCTCAAACACGGGCTACCATGATAGGCATCTGTTAATAGTATTTAAAAATGCTTTGTGGTAATTAAGGGAACTTGCGAGATCAGAGACAGACAGTATTACCCATTTTTGATATTTAGAAAAAAACAAACTACATAGATATCTTAGAATTATTCCGAAATATCGCACTAGGTAGTTGGGTTATGTACAATTTCAAATAACTCGAAAATGCGCGAAAGAATTAAATGAGAATGGGCGAAACTCTGTAGGAACCATGTTATAGGCGATGCGGATAGCAACCCATCAACATTTTGATTCCCTTTTCCACCTATACGCCCACAATCACACTGAACGTGGCCTTTGGGTCTTGTTGCCCGAGGCTCTGTCTAGCCTGTAAGGGTTGACGTGACTAATATCTATGTCGAAATAACTCTCTTCCTTCACACTTCAGTCACCACCTCAGGCATGTCTTCCTGGAGAGCTATCTCTCTATTGCGGCCTATCCCAGCACGCAAACCGGGGTGACTTTGTTTTACGGGGTGACTTTAAAAAGGTAGTTATAATGACGAAATCATTATTTTGTATTTGTGTTTACTGCTTAAAATCGATGTCTTCATCGCTCCCCTTTGCGTGTACATGCCAGACGTTCACCGCATATGGACAGTATCGATTTTATAGCAATTTTGAAACGATCAAAGTAGCCCCAAAATTATCAAAGTCACTCTGGTTAACGGCAAATCCTTTCTCGTGCCTGATTTATATGAGAAAAACAAAAAGTTATCTCATATCTCGCACCCCGTGGTATTTCTTGATGTTTTTATGACATCCGAACATCACGTGATAAATGCAACCCAAGCACGAAATATTTCTTTGAACAATTTCTCATCTCGCAGTATGTAGCCTGACCTCGTGGCAAGTTTTATTGGCTCCTTATCAGCGGGAGTACGGCCAATCAATTTGTCTGATATGCAATTGAGATTTAATTAATAATCGAACAAACTTCGGTGTTGTAATTAATTATTATGCAATAGAAAGCTAGCGAAATTGGGAATACAACTGTGTGACCACCTTACTTGGTAATCCTGCCGTTAATCACAAGTACTTGAACTATTGTTCTTGCGCGATCTGAGGGAAGAGGACAAGAGGGCTACTGATGTCGTTTCCGCAGCGAACATTCTAGAAATATTGTTAATAATGAAATTGGTCCAAAAATTGATATGGTTCACAAGTTTTGTTTTCAAGTTTCACCTCGGATTGAAGAGTTCCAGTCTTTCTATCATCAATAGATATTTCTCTTCAAGTGCACATATTTTCATAGCATATTTTTGAACACTTTTCGGCTATATTTAATTGAAATTATGGTTGAATTGTTAGTTTTTCAAGCACCCCATCTTCATGCTATTATTCACGCTAATGTAAACAATCAAAATGTTATTATTAATAACGACTGTCCTTTAATTATTCTTAAAAGTAGCGTTCTTCTCATGAAATTCTAATGTAGGTACATGCAATTTTTTTTATCAGTTGTCAATGATTTTAATTGTTGCACAACATTTATTATACATATTAGTCATTCAGTTTTGTTTACTTTTAAGTACAGTAAAGAGAAATGTGTAGCACGTGCTATGGACGTGGTCGTGTTTTGATAGAGAGCATAGAGTAAATACTTCAACACCCCTACAGAGACTTCATACAATCGCGGTACAGTACTCACTAAAAGGGGTGGCGGTATGTGTGCGACCTAGACCTTAGACCTTAGTAAACGAGTTCATGTATACACATACGCTGTACCGCGGACAAAACCGGACTCCGCCGGTTCTGCCAGAGGACAGTCTCAGGCAGCCCCGTACTCACACCCTATCTATACGCTGTCATATTCGAACATAACATAGTACTTAGTTGAACAAAAAGTATTTACCTTGCAACATGCAAAAAAACATATACATTGCGTACAGGCTTGGTTATCTTGCACGTAATAGCGGAGTAGCAAGGTAAATATTTTTTGTTCATTGAAATGGACCTCCGCAAAGTAACGCCTGATTCAATAAAATGTACTTAGTTGGTAATTGGTCCGATAGCTTGTACCAAAATATTGCCTATGATGACTGTTAATACGCTTGCCATTACCAAAAAGGTGCTCGCTGGAGGAAGATTTAAAAGAACCTGTTATCAACTAACTAACTCGCCGTCTAGCTAATTCGTCTTATTAGTAGGATATAAAAATATTAGTTCGATTTTTTTTTCTGGAAAAGCTAGTGAAATCTAAATTGCCAATGGATTGGATTTGGCCTGGAGACATAAAGTGTCCGAATTTGCCCGAAAGCTTTGTAAAAACCGGTGCCCTCAGACGCTCTTCAAATTAGGTCAAATCCAGGAAAATCCGGATGGACGGAAACCCTAACTGCTAATTTCTTCTAGCGGTATATGTTGACGTGCAGTCAACCAAATATTATTTAAGCCTGGTGCAGTGGCGTAACTATAGGGTGGCAGGGGTGGCAAAATGCCAGGGGCCCCTAGCTCTACGGGGCCCCGAACTAGCTTGGTTTAGAGCGCAGAAGGGACGCTGATGCACTTCCGTATATTGAGGAAGGAGCCCCATCTGACGAATTTGCCACGGGCCCCAGACGTTATAGTTACGCCACTGGCCGGGTGCTACGAATCGTCTAGTCTCTTCAGATTGTGTTACTCTGTGCACTGAGCAATTATTTGCGCGTTAATCACTTTACGGTTCAGATTTTATCTCGTGCGGCACGGCAGCATACGACTTCATCATGTTTATGATAGGAAGTTCTAGTTTTATGATATGATAAAAATCTGACAAAGGCTAACGCATTGACTTGTGTTGATTGAGCTACACAAGGAAAAAGTTACAGATTTGATGAGTCGGGTTGCCTCCGCGTGCGGTCAAGAGCTGCGGTTCGTTTTGGGATCCGTTGGGATTATTGGGCCATTAGATATCATTGACAGTTGGCTAAGACGTGGCTGTAAATTTGAAAGTTCAACTTTAGCGACAATTTCATTTGATAAAATGTTGAATGTAAAACGACGAACTACTTATCTACTCGACCGCCTACCTAAGTTCAATCTTTTTTTGCAGTGTATACAAAATACCAAGCATGCTAACTTCTTCTGTCCGAAACAGCTGTAAAATAACATAACTTCTTCATGACTCATTGGTAGTACTTAAGTAACTTCTAATTTGTAATAAGTATTGCCCATAACATAGCAGTTGTTTAATGTTACGCCCGTGGCCGGCAGCAAGTTAAACATAACACGTCGGGATTACATCACAGTTAGTCTCGGTTTGGTAACCGCAGCGGTGACTTCGCTAGTTAAGCGTGACCACAGATTGTTACCAAAACAGGGCATCATGTACGTACTAAAGCCTGTCGCACAGTATATTTATAAGCTAAAGCAGTAAGGAAACTACAAACAAAACGGTCGAAACGAACGCATACATAGACGCGCCCTTCTACAATGCCCCTAAGCGTGCCTGGCGGTGCTGTCAGTAGCGAGTGCCGCGTTGAGACGAGTGGCCTTCTTGGATATTTTCATTTTAAACATTCCAAGAGCGTATTGCGCAGTGTGCCCATGTTTCCCAATAGTTTATTTAAGAAAGCTATTCATTCGGATGTGAATTTCTTATACCATAAAATTTAATAATAGAGCTTTCCGAACGTGGCGTTCGCATTTTTCAGTACCTAAGTAATATATAATACTTACTTACCGACGAATAAAAAATCTTAAACTATTGAAGTTTTTTTTAAATACCCTATTTTATTTATAAGCTATAATTTACATTACGATTATTTATTTAATATAAAACCCAAATAAACGGTTGTTTCTTTTTTACGGAAATTAAGGGTGCTAACCCTAATACTCTTTAATGAAGTATAGCTAGTTATTTTAAAACAGGCCTTACTAGTTGAGATTATAGCCCTAACTAAACAAAAAGCTTTTCAATTCTACAAAAATTAAATCGACAATCCTAACGCTCTATTGGAGCATAGGTATTTATTTAAAAAAATAAGCCTAGTTTCCATACTGCTCTATTTATTTACTTTGCCTGTGGCTCAGTTTAATGAAGCGCACCATCGTGAAGTACGCTTAGTTGGTTTGGTCACTAGAGAGGATGGATGAAAGAAGATTCACTAAAAAGATTTAGATGGGGAGTGGAATGTGGAGAGTGAGACGGAAGTTTTGTGACCAAATTGGGAACTGAAAGAAGGCCAGGTCAAGAAGAGTACCCTAAACCGACGAGCATGTATAGTCAACGTCAGAAGAACCTCATCACGTTAGTAAAACGATAATTAAATGTGTTACAGGAATAAGGCTCTAAAACAATCACCGATTTTTGACGTTGATTTTTCAAATTCAAATTCAATATTTATTTTTGCAAATTGGCCGCCAAGGGTTCTTTTACATGTCTTTTTTTAAACTACCAGCGCATTCGAAAAGACCATCATTGCCAAGAAGAATGCGTCGCAAGAAACTTGGCAGAAAGTAATTTTTTCAAAATGTTTGTATGAAGGTTATTCAAATGCAGGTAGTCTCTTCCTACCCCTATGGAAAAGAGGGGCGACGGTATGTATGTAACATATACAGATTGTTACCAAAAACAACAGCGCACTATGGTGATACACCAAAGTCAGGAGGGTAACTGTAACCGCCCGTGGTATATCAGGGGTCCTTCCTCAATATAAAGAAGTGCATCATCGTTTCTTCTGTGCTCTAGGCTAAGCCACAGTATATACATATATAAGCTAAAGCAGTAAGGAAACTACGAACAAATCGGTTGAAACGAAACACGCACACAGGCGCGCGCTTTACACGGCCCCTAAGCGGACCTCGTCCACTCCGCTCAGGGTCAGGTCCGCTTAGGGGCCGTGTAAAGCGCGCGCCTTTGTGCGTGTTTCGTTTCAACCGATTTGTTCGTAGTTTCCTTACTGCTTTAGCTTATATATATACTGTGGCTAAGCCAAGAGGCCCGTGGCATTCTTCCAGTCCTGCCACCCTATAGCTACGCCACTGACCCAAGTCTTAGTGATTCCACGAGGATTATTTTTTCTAGAACATTTGAGAACCTTATAAATGGGTTCCATGCTGGGAGCAAAGAAAAAGCATACAATGTACCAGTTGCTTCTCTATCCGCGCAGATGGTAAAAGCCCATCGAGGGAATGGGCGAATTTTTTTTTATTATTATTACGAACTGACCAGTGATTGACCTCTATCTCACTTGGTGGAAGGTGCAGATGAGGCCAAAGGTGTAACTCACTGGTTCAGTAAATAATAGGAATCATGTTATAGGCGATGAGGCTAGCAACCCATCACTATTTTGATTCCATTTTCCACCTATACGCCCACAATCTTGCTAAATGTGGCCTGTAGGTACCTGATACCTTAGGCTCTGTCTTCCCCGTAGGTCATAAAGACGTGATTTGTGTGTATGTATGTATAAATGGGTTATGTTATGTTCATACTCATTTATCTATCTAATACCTTTAAAGTAGTAATTCTTGAAAATATAATCTAAATGTCAGAAAAGGCTCCAACGATTCTCATGAAATGTAGTATGCGGGGGTTTCGGGGGCGATATATGGATCTAGCTAGGCTTCATTTTTAGAAAACGTACCATAAAAAATACCGAGCCAAGTTCGGTTATCCAGGCACCAGCGTGGCGTCCATAGAACTCGATTCCCACCGGCTTGGCTATTTTAAGGCAGTTGGGCACTTTTATTGTGCAGAATTAGAGGAAAAGGCTAGCTAAATTCCCTTGGCTTGTCTTCTGATGTACTTGCCACGCCACTGCCAGCCACTCAACATTATTCACGCACAATTTCACGTCGTAATTCGAATAACCAAGGTCAGGTGTAAAGACACGCTAAAATGACTTTACCTATGTTTACGTTGACGACATAATTTCCAAGACGTTTTAACATGCCTAACTAACCGTAGATGAGTACATCGAATAAGACTATGCGGTTCACAAAACAAAGACATATCTACATCAATCCTACTAATATTATAAATGCGAAAGTTTGGAGGATGTGAGTGAGCGAGTGAGTTTGTATGTTTGTTCGTTCTTCACTCTGAAACGACTGGACGGATTTGGATGAAATTTGGAATGGAGATAGCTGGTACCATAGATTAAATTATAGGCTACTTTCCATTGCTAAAAATGTACAGTAAATAACACAACAAGCTAGTGCATGGCAGCTAGTACGTAGTACATAAATCACATCTTTGCCCCTTATGGTATAAGGTAAACAGAGCCTATAGCAACAAGACCTGAAGGCCACGTTTAGTATGATTGTAGGTCTTACATTCTATGGTCGTTTTTGTTCCCAGATCAGCCATGGAAGCAAACGCAAGACATCTTTAAGTATCAAAATAAGCTAAAGTATAAAGTAACGTATGAACGTTTGATACGTTCGGGCAAAAACTACTTAAAGGAATTTGTTACTCAACTACTCAGATGTTTAATCTAGATTCATAGTTTACAATACTTTTTATCCCAGATAATTGTATAGGAATAGTGATTGACGAATTTTCCGGAGACAAACTTGAGGACTCCAGCTAGTGTTTAACAATCTGCGAGATGTAGATAGTCGAAAAACAAAATTAACAACTTAATAAATTGAGCTATCTAGGTAGCCCATTATAAAGATTTATTTATTTGCTCAACAATGATCACATTATATAAAAACAAGTTCCGACTGCTCAAAAATTATACCCAACGATCATCGACGAAAAATTGTACTTAGACCAAAAAATATTCGGTGATACGAAGAGCACCGATAAAACACGGATGCTCATATTAAAATACTGCTTATATTACTAAACTTGCTTGGAACAGGGGTTGAATTCTCGTTGACCTCTCCGGTTGGCATAGTTCCCTTAATACAGAACAGGTTTGTATTCGAAGAAGAACAGGTAATGCTTCAAAAGAAGTGCGATGGGGGACCTCAATGCTCTGCGATTTTTGAGTATAACTTCATTGTAGTTTTATACATTTTTTGCATAAGCTTTATGCTCTTGTTGCTTTTTTGTTCGCAGATTTGGGAGGTATGTACGATCGGCCAAATAAATGGTCTATCACTTTTCATCCAACTTCCCGTCAATTGAAACTGTCGCTGTAGTCAAACTTTCAAGTTGACAGCCGCGTCTCATCGACACTATATATTGTGACGTTAGGGTGGTAGACCACATATTTGGCTGATGAACCAGACCCAAATGCCGTCACTACTGCGAGACCATGGATGTCTTTTTGTACTTGCACAATCGAAAAAAACGTAATTTCCCAAATCTACCCGCGAATTGGTCAGAATTCAAAAAATATGTAACAATGAGGTAATGTTTCAAGCACCTCTAAGGCACAGGCTGTAAAGGAGGAAAAATATTTTTAATTTCGCACGGATTTACTTTACCACAAAGCCTACTTCAGGTGGTTTATACAGGTATAAACCAAACTTGTTTCCAAATGTAATATTAACCGTTTAAGGAAAATTGCACAGACCAGGGAAAGTACGTTAACTAATAAAATACATCCAATAAAATCTACTGAACAGGATTTCTCGGAATCTCATCCTAGCTAAACGAGTTCTCATGAGGTAAATGCGAAAGCATAGGTACCTATAAGTAAGATATAAACTTAGAGCTTAAACGAGGACATTTTTGTTTTTGTTTTTTTGTTAGCGAACTCGAAGTTTATTTATGTGCTTCTCGGGAAAGAAGGCAAGGGAAACAATGGCTTCAGGCCTGAGGATTCCTATCCTCAAATTGTTGCAATTTTGGCGAGGTTCTTTTATAGATTCGCACGACAAATCCCCAAAAGTAGCCTATTCTAGACGGGAAACATGGAAAGCTATAACAGCATACGTAAATACATAATAATCATGTCTTGATACCTTACGGGGTAGACAGAGCCTTATTTTTTTATTGCGGTGGGAAAATGCGTTACGCATACGACCGCGCCGTGGGGACGGCACGGAAGTTATGTGGGACTCTCCTCCCCGGCCCCCCTCCCGAGTGGAGGAGGCGGGGGAGGCCTACCCACTAAAAACCCACCGGTATTCCCTCTCTGCCATTTGGGGGGCGCCGCAGGAGCATAAGGGTGTCACCGCGTACGCATGGGGTAGACAGAGCCTAGGGTAACAAGACATAAGGCCGCGTTGAGCGTGATAGGCCATAACGATAATTCTGTTAAAAATCAATAGTACTATATCGCAACCCAAGTTCCTCTCGCTAGTTGCGAACAGACTTGCAATTCCAATTACTTCTCTTATTAAATTTGCTGCATTGACCGTTCCTTACTGTCAAACGGTAAAGGTTGAGGGTAGGAAGAGAAATGGTGAATGTGATCGTGAACTTCCGTGCGTTACACAATAAGGCCTCTGGCTAAATCGTATATTGTTTGGAAACTGTAATCGAGTGCCTCCCACTCTGCTTTGGGAGAAAAGGAGAAACAGAGAATGTACAAGCTGCTTCTCGATCGTCCATGTCCTCTATCCTCTAGGTCTTGTTACCTAAGGGTCTTGACCGTAAGGGATAACGACCTGATTATGTATTTAATGCAAGAGGTAATCTCATCAGAATACAGCTCGCAATGCAAACAACCATAACAAGTTTGTATGAACTTGGTTGAACTCCATTTGCCTGCACTTTGTATACATGCGTCACAGAAGGGAACCCGTTGGGATGCACAGATAATTGTGAATGGGCCTCTGACTCGTCTGAGTTATTTTAATGGGCAATTTTCGATTGTAACGAATTTTGTTTAGTAAGGAAGAATGTACGATGACTTGAGTGAACACGACACGACGGTTTTTGTGTAAAGGAGCGACGTATATGCAGTGACGTGTCGCATGCGTCACTTTCTCCCACGGTTTCTTCATACATTTTGTTGCGTAAACGCATCGTCGACGTCTTTTACTCACTGGAGTGGCCGGACCTTTAGGGTGAGTTCCGTATAAGGTAAAAACGACGCAAGTTTTCTGTCACAAAATACGTCTCGTATGCATTTGCGTTGAAATACTATGAGAGCAGTGGCCGTTTCGATCCGCAAGTGGCGCTGCCAAGTTCCATAGTATTTGAAACGTTTACGTAAAACACTTTTTTTTTGTAAAAACTTACAATAGGTTACAATCTCTTACAATCTCTCATAAGGCTCACTGTGTTGCTCGTTTATCTGTTCGTCTTTCCGTCGGTCAAGACCCGTTTACTCAGGACCGCGTGGAGGTATACACATGAAATTGCTTAAGTAATATCGAAACCCAAGTTCACAACAAAAGACTGCATAAAATCGAACTTTCAAGTCACAATCATAAAAAAGGCAAAAGGATTCTGATTCTGAGAGGAGGCTTGTGCCCAGCAGTGGGACGTATGTGGTTTGGAGATGATGATGATGATGATGATGATGATGATGACTGGGTCCCGGGTCCCACTGAAATCAGCGTTGCGGCTTACCGCCACATTATGCTGCGTGCGGCCCATTTTACACCATATCGGTACAATTTTCTAGATACATAGTTTAGTGTGTAATTATTGCCAGTTTGTTGTATTTTTTTCCGATATGCACTGTTTCTTTTTTTCACTCTATGTGTACCGATTGTGTGTAGATAAATTATTTCTCTCTCTCTCTCTCTTTCTCTCATATTAATTAATACAAAAACCAGTGTAAGTGTAAGTAGGATGCGCTCGTGCAGACGATCCTGTTGGGAGCGCGTTATATGATCCTCAATACCGGTGTCGGTTTCCAGTGGGCCGACCGCTTCTTAGGGTTCCTTACAATCACACATTCTCGAGTTAACTTCAAAGAGAGACAAAGAGGGTAACGAGACCTAAAGACCGCGTTTAACATGATAATAATAATAATAATAATAATAATAATCATTAAAACACGGAATTACTCCAAATATATCCTCAAAGAAACAATAGAAACAGACAAATGTAGATTATGCCACCAAACCATCGAAACAATAGACCACATTACAGGAGGATGCAGTTTCCTTGCTCAAAAAGATTACACTCACCGTCACAACAATGTCGCTAAACACATACACCAACAACTTGCGCTAAATCACAAATTACTAACAGCCTACACCCCCTACTACCAATATAAACCAAAAAATGTATTAGAAAACACTACAACAAAACTCTACTGGGACCGAGACATAATAACTGACCGCACTATCCTCAGCAACAGACCCGACATTACACTAATTCATAAACCTACCAAAACCACTTACCTTATAGACATCGCCGTTCCCAACACTCACAACCTGAAACAGAAACACACGGAGAAAATACAAAAATACATACCATTAGCAGATGAAATTAAACAGATGTGGCACCAAGAAATAGTAAAAATCGTCCCCATAATTATTTCCTCAACTGGTATTGTCCCAAAAACCCTGAAATCAGCACTCAAATTATTAGATCTTCACGACAACACCTTCATACCCCTACAAAAATCAATAGTTTTAGACACCTGCTCTATAGTACGCCGCTTTCTTAACCCAACTTCCCTACCGATACATAATAATCAAGAAGACATACACACACACACAACCGCCCAGCGCGACATTTACACAAACACACACACTCAACATGACATTCACACTAACTTCTAAATACACAATGGTATTATGGTACTTGGCGTACGCCCGTATCATGGACCAAAAAAAAAAGCCGGCAACATTGTCGAGATCAAAATTACTTGAAAAATAATAATAATAATAATGATTACTGCAGACAGATTACTGCAGACACTGCCACAGTAGTTCTGAAACAATACAGCATATAACCGGCGCATGCAAGTCCATAGCTCAATCCGATTATAAACATCGACATGACCAGGTAGCTGCCATAATTCATCAATATATAGCCTTTAAACATAAATTTGTAACTCAGAAACAACCATACTACAAATACAAACCACAATCAGTCTTAGAAAACGATAGCTACAGAATATACTGGGATAGAACCATAATAACAGACAAAACAATCCACTTTAATAGACCAGATATTACAATACTAGATAAAAATGACAAATCAGTAACCCTAATAGACATCGCCATCTGTAACACACATAATTTACTCGCTACGCACACTGACAAAACGACCAAATACACAGACCTCTCAATTGAAATAAAAACACAATGGCAGGTGAATAATGTAAAGACTGTACCAATAATTCTCTCTACAACTGGCGTTATCCCCAAAACACTCCACGCAAGCCTCCGGGCTCTCGATATACCTCCATCGGCATACACACTCCTACAAAAAGCTGTCATCCTCAACACATGCCGTATAGTAAGAAAATTCTTGTCCATGTCATAAATTTGCATAAAATTAAAGCACTTGGCTTAGGTCCGTGCGAAGTATTTCCTCCTAGGGAGAGATTTAGTTAAAAATAAGAATAATAATAATAATAATAATAATATCTTGGGACAATTGACACCAATTGACCTAGCCCCAAACTAAGCAAAGCTTGTAATATGGGCACTAGACAACGGATAAACATACTTATATAGATAAATAAATACATACTTAAATGCATATTAAACATCCAAGACTCGAGAACAAACATTCGTATTTTTCATACAAATATCTGCCCCGACCGGGGATCGAACCCGGGACCTCAAGCTTCATAGTCAGGTTCTCTAACCACTAGACTATCCGGTCGTCAATAATGATTGAGGGCATATAGGTAGAAAGGGGAATAAAAAATTGTGATTTTATAACCATGATTCCTAAGATTTTCCTTCATTCCCTCGATAGGTTTTTACGATGTGCGCGGGAAGAAAAACAACTGGTACATTATGTTTTTTCTTTGCTCCCAAACCAGCAATTTAAGAAAACAGAATTAGAGACTTTGAAGATAGGGCTGAGAGAAATTAAATTCTAGGAAGCAATTCTAGCAAGCAAAAGCTACGCTATCCAAGATTAACATAGTCTACTTTTATTTAGGAAAAGTGCATAATTCCCACGGGATGTAGATGTAGTTTTGGCAACAGCTAGTATAGAAAGAAAGGGGTAAGTAAGGAATTATTGTCTTTGTATTTTTTTTTGTTAGCTCAACATTATGAGCCCAGAAACTTGTTCTTTCTCGCTCTTGGCCAGTTTTTTGCTTTGTGTTGTACCTGCTGGTAATCTTTGCATTTCTGGTCCATGAGTCACCTTTGCGTGTTAATATCAAAGGCTTTCATTGTCCCACTTCGTAAGGGAACGAGAGCATGTGAAGTTTCTCTGTCATACGAGTATAAAGTTTCTATAAGATACGCTTCGTGAGTTTTGGGTATAAAGTTTGAGGTTTTGTTTCACGGTTTATCATGTACTAGCTTCTGCCCGCCACTTCGTTTGCGTATTATATAAACCTTCCTCTCGAATCACTAAAAAAAGCATCAAAATCCGTTGCGTAGTTTTAAAGATCGAAGCACAAACGAAAGCGACTTTGTTTTATACTATGTAGTGATCAGTACCACATGAAGCTGTGACGATCTTCGAGTAATACTATTTGTAATGTTTTACTTAATATGCTATTTTGCTCAGTGAGGCCTTAGGTTGGAGGGGAGGGAGAGATCCAAATCTCGCCTAATCTCACGTGGAGAGAGGGGGTTTCGATCAATGTGAGGTAATTTTTCTTCGCAATTTACTGTAAGATTGACAAAGAATTGAGGTAGGTAAATTGTAAAAAAGTTATGGCTAAATCTGGACATTACTAATTGTTGCAATTATGTGCAACAAGTATGTTTTTCTTAACAAATTCAACGCAGCCAAGCACAAATTAACGTATTTAAATGCGATAAGTACGCTTTAAAAAAATATAAGGTGAGATTGGAGAGGGAGGAAGGGGTCCGACCGAATCTCACAACACCTCACGCCAGCAATTACGCCACACGTGGCCTTTAGTCTTGCTACCGTAGGCTCTGTCACCTCGTAAGGGATGTAGACGTGATTAATGTATGTATACATGTATATAAAGTATTAATTTGTTCATGACACAGATAATAGTTGCATTACGGAAGTCCACAGTGCACAGTTCACGACTGTAATGTTTCCAATCTAGGAGCATTCATTCAATGGAGGCCTTCGGTCATTTCCTACTTGTTAATTAGATTGTTATAGGAAACGGACGGGCAATGCGTGTGCGTGATATTTTGTAAACCGAGGAAACAGCGAAATGTAGCTGTAATAGGTAACTGTTTAGTTTACTGTTACTTGGTCTGAGTTCACATGGGTCTAGTGTTAGTGCAAGGCGACACCCTGTGTTACTGCCAATAGTCGACAGAGAAATTCCTTTAACGCTCTAAGGTGTGAGATTTGCTCTCCCACTCCCCAATCTAACGTGAGTTTTTTAAATTGTGTCTTTGTGGTGCAGAAAAAACTTGTTAAACATTATTGTGGAATATTTAGTATTTGATTCGGAAATGGTTTTACTTAATTTGAGATTGGGTGAGATTTGGCGCGACCCCTCCCCCTAAAAGGAATAACTAAAGTTTTTATTTTTTTTTATTACGACTTATCCAAAAATGGATACGATCGGTTTTCATACTTTTTAAAGTAGGTACTTATTTATATCGTCGACATTAATATATATATATGGCCCACACATTAGATTTTAAAATATGTAATTTGATTACAAATACAATAGAAAATTGAACACAGTAAGAGTAATGACACCATTACAAGCTGTTATTTTTGTCTCTTCAGGTGTTTTATACGGAAACTTTGTTTACTCTTTTGTATAAATTACAACTAGGTATTTGTATTTCAAATTATAATATAAAAATGGGTGACACTAATTTAATACTTATTCGATATTTTTTTTGCTCTGGGTCTGGAGACCCAAACTCAGAAATGTAATTTTATTGAATCAGGCGTTACTTTGCGGAAGTCCATTTCAATGAACAAAAAATATTTACCTTGCTACTCCGCTACGCTCACTCGCTTACTCGCTTGTGAGTAGCGGAGTAGCAAGGTAAATCTTTTTTGTTCAGAAATGTTACTCATTAAATATTTAAGTAGGTCCGTGGTATTATATTTATACAAACTTACCCATAATGGCCATTAGGAATTGATTGATGATTCCCCCATCTTGAATGCTGGCGAACCAGCGAGGAATCACGACGAGCATGGTGCTTCCTTCCTGTAGATCTGTCGGTCGATTGATCGAGCGATCAACGCATTGTCTGGGTCCTGTCTGGAATAACAATTGACATTAGTTATTGTCGAAGATTTATTTGGGTAGTTAAATTTCCGTAATGGTGTAATGGTTCGTTTGTTAGCATGTACTAGGTGGCGCCCGTTACTTCGCTCACGTGGGACTTCATTATGGTATTACTAGCTGTTGCCCGCAACTTCGTCTGCATAGAATTCGTTTATCGCTATCCCGCAGGAATTTCGCAATTTTCCGGGATAAAATAATCTATGTATGTTCCAAGTTTCATCCAGATCTGTCTAGCCGTTCTGGCGTGAAAGAGTAACAAACATCCAAACATACTCACAAACTTTCACATTTACAATATTAGTAGGATTAAGAAATGACGTATTTTAAATTGATTTGGATAAAACTAAGCCTATCTGTTGCTTCGTAAAGCTAATTTACATTTGCCATGAAAATTTGGTGTAGTTCCCAAGACTAGCCAGCTAACTAGTAGAAGTTAGGAAAATCATCTGAATCTGTAGGCTTATTGTGTAACTCGCTCGCAATCGGCATCGTGTTCATTTTGACAGTTCATGTATGGGCTGACAATTGGCATCGGAATCAGCTAACTGTCACATTCATACAAGAACTGTCAAAATGAACACGATGGCGATTGCGAGCGAGTTACATAATAATATAAGCCTACAGTTCTACCAATTGTTTGTAAACCCCCGTAGTAGAATTCTATAAAATTCAAAGTCTTATTATGAGTGTTCATAGAGGTAATGCTCTTGATTACGCACAGTTGTAGAAAAAATAATTTTATTTTGACTTAAAAACTTTTTACCTCACGACATTGTTTTTAAATTAAAAAAAAAATCGTCTGTCGTATCTCTGTTGGCGTCAATTTGATTTACAGCGTTAAGTATCAACCATTATGAACTCATGAATGGTTAATACCAGTTAAAAGTGGTAGTCGTGGGGTCAATAATTATCAAGAAATAAAAACTAGTGAGCACGTGATGTGAACGATAACATACGATTGGATTTCCTTGTGTTAGTAGATATTCCAATACGCTCGGGACTACCCTCTCCTGCGAAATTTCTGTATCTGATATTCATTACCTACGTACCTAAAGGATTAATACCTAAGTTTAAACTGTAAAATGATCTGACCTTTTCGATATTAGAGATTCGATTTTTGTATCATGCTGTCCCGCTTACACTAATTAATAAGCAATAAAGAGTGAGAGAGTAGATGAGCTCGAGTTTGGTAGCAGACTCCCTAACTGGCATTACAAACTTAATTCACGTTTAGGCAATCTACTAGTTTTGTGTTGGTTGCTAAGAGTAATTGGTTTGGCAAAGTTTTAGAATATAATTATTTAATATTAGATGTATTTTCTAAGGCATGTAGATTCTGGGGGCCCGATTTTTGAAAGTGCATACATACATACATATATCACGTCTTTATCCCTTACGGGGCAGACAGAGCCTAAGGTAACAAACCCTTAAGGCCCACGTTTGGCATGAATAAGGGCGTAAAGGTGGAAAAGGGAATCAAAGCAGTGATGGGTTGCTAGCCGCATCGCCTATAATGTGATTCCTAAGACTTTCGCTCATTCTCTTCGATGGGTTTTTACCATCTGCGCGGGAAGATATTTAACTGGTGCATTCTATGTTTTTTCTTTACTCCCAGACCAGTATGGAAGAAATATATGTTGCTGGTTAGAAATATATAATTTTCCCGCTACGGGTGACCGCAGAGCTGGCAGCTTCAAAGCAAAGGGCGAATGCTGCCAGCGTCTGCGGAACTATGCCACGGGGGCCCCTCCTTTTTTAATTATTTAGTTTTGAGATTAGTTTTAGTTTAGTTTTTAATTCGTTTTTAAATTAACAGTTTAATTTGTTTTAATTCCATTTTGTATTATAAACATTTTCTCCACATTTAAAAAAAGTTATATTTAATTAATTAGGTAAGGCTTGGGCCAATGTCAGTATATATATATGACAAGTGTGCGGATGATTCTGTCCATGTCAACGAGTAAGCAGCAGCAAGAAAATAATTTTGTAATCAAACCCCTTTAACCCCTTTTCGGCTGAGCGCTGATGTGGAAGTCGCCCAAGGACAAACACAAAGTTAATATGAAAAAGTTATGTTTCGTCTGCGTCTGGCAAAGGCAAATGTCAATGTGACAGATGTCAAGAAATCTTCTGTATAGGTCTGTATTGGTACAGGTGCAGCAGTTATTTCGGCCAGAGAAGGCCTCGCTCGATTCAAAATAAATGTATTTTATATTTTATAAGATCTCGACAACGGCTCTAACGATTCCGTTGGAATCTACTGTAGGGGTGTTGAGGTGCGAAAAATCGATCTATTTAGCTCATTTATCGGAAAACCCGTTTTACAGAGTTCTGCAAATACCAAGCTTTACTCGGTCGTCCGGTTAATAAGACAAAAATATCATATGCCAATATGAATATTAAAACTCATAGTATAAATCAATTATCAGGATAAGTCAGGACTGAGCGAGACAAGGTTTTAAGTGCAATTAGTATAGACTAATCAGTGTTCCATTATACATAGAGATTAGACATTACATCTAGATCTAGATAAATTGCAGGAATATAAATTAGTTATGAAACAGGTAGGTGAGAATTAAAAAAAATTCAAAAGAGTTGCAAATTTTTTTTTGTTCCCTGATTAGTTGGTTTTGCCATCTTTACAGCCTCTCAGCTTTAGAGGGTGTGCCCAGAGGCAGCCGGCAGAAGTGCTTCCATGTTTTTTTTATATAACATTCGTTGTGTTTATTAGTAGAGTAGTATGGACCGCTCCGCGCCGGTCGGCACGCGCACGCGCCGGTTCTGTGTGCCAATCAGGCTAGGGTTGCTCCAAACCGATTGTTTCTCTATCGATAGTTTAAACGGAAAAATGCTATCGGCAATATCGTATTGTACAGAAAAAAAACTTTTGATATTACCTATCTATAGTGTTGATATTATTGATACTACTGAAACAAAGGTAACAATTGATTGTACAAAACTATCTATACTTATTGAAAGTAGTAAGTTAATCTAGAGAGGTGGTGCTCCTACAAATGTTATTAAGAGAGCTCTTAATGTTGCGTTCTTGTAAAACTGTGTTGTACGGTGATAATCAATATGCTATGCAGCTTGCTGTTAACAAAGTGCATTACAAAAGGAGCAAGCACATCGATGTTAGGTATCATTATGTTACAGATATGATAGATCGCTTCCAGCTTTTGTACATACATCCCTACAGATGTATCTAATGGTAGCTGACGTTTTCACCAAACCACTTGGTAGTACGAAACATGAGCTATTTATCAGCCAACTAGGTGTGGCATAGTGACGGCCTAACGCTGGTCATCAAGGCATTTCATGACGTTATTTTTAATGAGAATAGCTGTCACTGCCTCTTCTGAGTTTTCTACATGAATACGATTTTAATAAACCATTCTAACATTTCAATATAATATTTTCAATAATACTATCGATAGTATCAATAGTTTATGTAATATTGAAAAGCAATTATATCGATAGTTTGTTCGACGTTAAGGACCAATACTATCGATAGTGTTGCAGTCTACCAACACTGTCGATAACTATTGACACTTCACTTTACTTTAAACACAACGATTGTTATTTAACTTTATCGATAGTGGACTATCGAGCACAACACTACATCAGCTGCGACGATACGCTTCGATTGCCTTATAATTGAAGCTACTAAATCAATTTAACGGAACAACGGGATTTGTTTTGTTTGTTTTAGTGAAATTGGCGATTTGCCGCTACATTATATATTTATTTGAATAGTACGCGTCAGTGGCGTGCATTAGTATACAACATTATAACAATTATAATTACTATGATATCCGAAGAGGCTAATAGACGCTACGGGTGACCCCAGAGCGGGCAGCTTCCTTGGACAGCGTATTGTACAGTCAAGGGCAAAGATATATATGCAAGTAATGTGAAAGAAAATAAGTAATCATATAAAGTTAAAAAGATATATACTCATTCAAATGGGAATTAATATGCAAACTACACTGGCAACATAAATATGTACCTGGCAAGTCCAAAAACTTGTATACAATCAAAATTCCATTATTAGTATCCTGCAAATAATGCAAAATATTATAGTCATACTTATGTAATTAAATATAGATTCAGTAATTGCCACAAAAATATGTATACAAAATGTAATCTGCGAATATCAACTTTACGGCCTAGTCACACGAAACAAATTTGTAAAGTATGTTTTGACAATTCACGAAAACAGTACAGACTTGTCATTGCATATGTTTGTCGCATGTTTTGACCTGTCACCACGACGTTATCAATCGGCATGTTTAATAGATTTTACAGATTCAGATTTCGTTGATTTTGATTGAAGATGAAAACGCTAGGTAAATTCAGGGACAACTCAAGAAGGCTTGTGTTATGGGTATCTACTAGTTACGAGTAGATGACGATATACATACCTATATAAATAAATACATACTTAAATATATAGAACATAGAATGTACGTATGTATGTATGTATGTGTGAATGTATGTATGTATAAGAAAAACATAGAATGTACCAGTTGCTTCTCGTCCCGCGTAGATGGTAAAAGTCCATCGAGGGAATGGGCGAAATTCTTTGGAATCATGTTATAGGCGATGCGGCTAGCAACCCATCACTATTTTGATTAATTTTTCCACCTACACGCCTACAATCATGCTAAACGTGGCCTTAAGGTTTTGTTTCCTCAGGCTCTGTCTACCCCGTAAGGGATAAAGACGTGATATATGTATATCGTATGTATGTATGTATGTAGAACATCCATGACCCAAGCACAAATATTCAAGTTGATCACACAAACATTACCCTGGCCGGGTCTCGACCCCGGGACCTTCGACTCGGAAAGCGGTTGCTTCACGACTGAGCCATCCGTGTCGTCAATATCAAATCATACAGTAATTGGCGATTTACGCTATTTTCAATTTTTTTTTTTACTTCATCACCATCATCATCATCATCATTTCAGCCATTACAAGTCCACTTTTTTACTTAATAAAAGGCAAAGTATACTTAAAATAACTGTATAATAAAGAAAACCACTCCTTAAACTTAAGACAAAGTGATTAGAGAGTAATATTTTCTATAGTACGTTATTATTAACATGTTTAATATTTCTTACCGTGATGCCTAATTCGTCAGCAGAGCTATATCAAGCACGGATATATCTTCCTCGCATAAGGCAACAATCCTATGTTTTAAATGATCGCTTAAACGATACATTTTCTCCTTCAAAATTAATGACAAGCCGCTAGATAAACCATAAGAAACGGTAAGTCAAATGGAATTAAAAAATCCAAAAGTGACACATGACACATGCACATACATATGCACAAATCACGTCTTTATCCCTTACGGGGTAGACAGAGTCTATGGTAACAGGTACCTACAACCTACAGGCCACATTTAGCAAGATTGTGGGCACATGACATGATTTAAAATAAATAGAGTAATGATCAGTTAAAGAGTTTGGAATAGCAGTTGTTGTATACGACTTGAAGCTTTAAGTGGTTGGCTGATTACATTAAGATTACAGAGTTCGATGTTACGCAAATACGTTCATAAGCTCCTGACAATAGAGTTGTGTTAATAGAATTTTGGATTGTTTACATATTTTTGGTTATCATATTAGATACATAATTAATGGTTAAATAGTGTATACATATTTTTGAACTTTACGGTGTTTCTAAGTTTATGGCCTAATACATGAGGACATAATATTGCAAATGTTGTATACATAGTTATCTCTCAAATCATGTATACTAATTTATGTACTTTTGTATGTTGCCAAATTTATGACCATTTAGATGACCATGCTTTTTGACACTCAGTGGTGTTTACATATCTTTGCCCTTGACTGTACCTATTAGTATCGCTGTCCAAAGGGCGCGGGGGCCCTCCTTTTTTAATTATTTTGTTTTAAGATTAGTTTTAGTTTTTAATTTAACCATAGTGTACTTTGTTTTTAATTTCCTTTTGTATTTTTTCTTTGATTAATTGTGATTGTGACTCATTATTATGATTATGCAATATTTAAATTTTATACAAACTCGAAGCCACACGAACCGGAAGGCGCAGTGTTGGCAGGCCTCCCACTAGGTGGACCGACGACATCGAGAAAGTTGCGGGACACCGGTGGATGCAGGTGGCGAGTTGTCGTTCATATTATGGTGTGCTAAGGGGGAGGCTTTTGTTCGACAGTGGACGTCTTCAGGCTGATGATGATGATACGAACTCGGGGGACTTGTTTGTTTACAAAAGCGTTAAAATGTATTGGAATGGACTATACATAATGTGGATTTTGATTCCTCTTTCCACCTATACGCCATGCATGCTAAACGTGGCCTTTAGGGCACACAGGCTCTGTGTACCCCGTAAGAGATAAAGGCGTAATCTGTGTATGCGTATGTATGAGTATATGTAGATGGGTGAAGACCATAAAGTTACACGTCGTTAAAGTTGCGTTAGTAGGTAGTTAAAATTACCACTATCTGTTTCCAATGTGACACGAAAATTAGTCATACATTTGTATGGATAACTTTCGTGTCACAATGGAAAAAGTTAGTGGTAATTCTAACGCGACTTTAACGGTGTGTAATTTTAGTTAATTTATTTAACTTTTTTTTATTTTTGATTTATGGTCTTCACCCAGATAGGTTCTACAAAAATATGACCCGTCAATTTCATGTGTTTTATAATAGACTATATTTTTGTAACAATATACTTATGTGTCGGTGAGGCGACGGAAAGTGAAATTGTTTTTAACTAGTCGCCAATAGGTTTGTTTAATGTATTTGCCACTATCAATTCGAGACAAATCACGAGATGATAAAGTTAGTTCAAATCCGGGTCTACTTTCCTTTTTAATGGAGCCACCGAGTCGGTATCTGCCTCCGATGTCTCCGATTGGCAATAATAATAAATTAAATGTATTATTGTAATAAACTTTGTCGTACGCTTAAAACATGTTGTAAGTTCATGTTTAGTCTTTTAACTTACGTTTTAAAATGATTCATCGTGTTGAAATTAGCCAGTTGAATTTTTTCAATGTTTTAAGGAAAATACTAAAATGTTTTTGATTTAATTATCACTTATGTACCTACTCGTAAGTACCTATTTTCCATTAGTTTAACGTTTAAAAATAAAATAAAAATAAGCCACTTGATTTTTTTTTTCATTTCCAAGTAACAACTTAACTGAATAAATTCAAATCAAAACCCCTTTTTTATTATAATTATACTTGTACTCACATAGGTACTGAAATATACCTGCTTAGTTAATTTATAGACAAACAAACCTTCACATTATCTTTTAATCTCGTCCTTGATTGCCCGTAAGGGTCCAAACCGGCATTTCTAAGTGTTTTAGTACACAACAAACCACTCAAAGATTAGAAAATACCTTTTAAGAGGTCTTTTTAATATCAAACCTTATTTTAAAAGGCATACGTTTTAAATGAAAAGCGTTAACCTAATTGTATTAAGTCCTTTTTAAAGTACCTATCGCACTAAAATAACTGGCCACACAGAATGTAAAAAAAAATACGAAGGCCTACAGCTGCGAAACTAGTACAATTTTATGTTTACATTTTATGATCAAACGAGATACAAGAAGGTAGTATGAAGAAATGCCAGTTTTAATTTATACCGACAGCATTTTGTAAATTTGTGGTGGTGTATGGTTCTAAATTCAAACAGTTCATTTAAATTTCGTGTCTATTGCTGGGCGTATGTCTTTTGTTTGATATGTTATACCGACAAGGGTACTTTTTTTAAGAATTCATTGTTTTTGTTTCTTAGAAGGTTTTTAAAATACTATATGCAAATTTTAACGTAAATGATACAGGGTGTGTCAAGGGTGTGGCAAGTGTTTGATTTAATTAAAACCAGGCAGTGATATTTATAGTTGATTAACTGTATATATTACATCGAGGAACAAATAATCTAATAAGCAAAAGCTGCCTACTCAAATTCCGGCATGATTGGTAGGTACATGCATACAACACAAAACCTTGCATTACTTTAATTAAAGGAAGAAGTTTTTACTCGTGTTCTTAGTACGCAATTTTAATTCGTCAGTAACTTTTTTATTTCTTATTTTTTTGTTCTTAAGGTCACTAGTAAATATTTATGCAAATATTTTATATTTTTCGTGCGTAATTTATTGCTTACCTGTGTTTTTGCAAATTCCTATTATCATCCGGGTTAGGTTAAAGATTTTTTTTCAGGGAAGTTCAGAAAAACTTTCGGTCAAATACAAATCTAGTTTACCTACTTAAAAACATATATTTTATGCATTTATTTTTATTCTGTTTAAATGGTCATAGGCAATCAATGTAGAATAGAAGCGGCAAACCCAAAACGGACCTATTCCAAAATATTTATTTTGAACAATCATAGTTTTTCAATATACGCAATAAAAGCCTGTGTAATTGTTAAAGCAATTAATTCAATCAATTGTTTTGGCATCCAATTAAATTAAAAAATCTTGCCTGTTAAATTTAAATTCGTAGGTAACCTAGATGGTTTCGTGGTTTGCTATATGTATGTAATTTTTTTTATCTACAAGTAAGAAATTAAGCTGGCTAGTATTGATGTGATTTGATCATGATTTTTTATAATTTCATAATTCATAAGAAATTATAAACATTTTTTTTATCCTTGCTGATGAACTAAAAATAAATGTTTATGTAAATACTTACGTTTTAGCACAGTTTTTTGAACGCCTTTCTGCAAACTCGTTAGAATTAATTTAACTTTAACCGGTTCAAACGGGATTCGTAGACAGTTTTGATAAAATCACAAAAACACAGAAAATCTTACTTAAGATTCGTTCTATTTGAAATTAAAGTGTATGTTTCAATAATGGCACTCCACTCAAAATATCACAGTTTTATATCACATCAATAAATTTAAACGTCACTAAAACGCATTCAAGTCTAAAACAACGTTCTTCCAAATATCAACGATTTGTAAATTTATAAATGGAACGTCTCGTAAGAAAGATCGACGAGCCAACGGGAGCGAGGAGCGTGCAGTCGTCGCGAGTCACGTCCATTCACTAAGCCTGCGCGCGCAGCCAATGCCTTATTAAACAACTGAAAAAAAAACATAAACAATTCGCGGTAGCTCGACGCGGTTAATGTCTACGACATTCTTTTGTTCCAGTTATTGGAGCCCATTTATTAATGGTATTTTTTCAACCAGATCTTTTACTATTATTTTGGAATATTTCGGCAGGAGTTTAGGTTAGTTTTTAACACATCCATGGGCATTTTAGATACAAAATTGGATAAGTTTGCCTTTTGACGCCAATACACTTTGAACTACGAGAAAACATAAAAATATTCGGTCAACCAGAATAAAAAAATGTGGAAAACATTTACAAGAATGTCCAGTTAAAACTAACTCGACCAACTGCTGAAAATTATTCAATAATAATTTTGTGACACCATGTATAATATATCTTTTGACGTCATTAAATTAAAAGACAAGAAGGCATGACAGCTTTAAAACCTGTCTTTTTAGAGCTTTAGAGCCAATATGAAATTGTGATCGTTCCAAAACAAGATTTTTACTGAATGTTATTATTAGTTATGCATCCCTATTCCCACCTAAACGCTTATAACAAAATATGCAAAACTGTTAATAATCCAAAAGACTTGTCTGCTGTTAAGTTAAAAAATGCTATCGAAGTATGTCTAGCAAATATAAACTACCATACTGAGGATCTCCGTACACTTCCATGCACTTACTAATGGTAAAGTGTATCTACACACACACACACACAAACACACACACACACACACACACACACAGTACACTATCTAATTATTTCTTCTGTTTTTTATTTTGTATTATTCTTGTATTTTGAGTACTTCACTAGGCACTCGCGATACAGATCCAGAGTCTAGTGCGAAGGCCGCTGTTTCATTTACCTACCGTATAAAATGTCATCTACCTATTTCTAAGTAACAATGTGTCCTTTGTAAAACGTAAAATTCTTTTTGTTATTCTTAGTACATCTTCACCCCTTAAGCCATGAAAATTGAACTGCAGCTTAATGGTTCAAAAATATAGTCTACATTTGAAAACAATTCAGCATCCTTGTAAAAGTTGTCATTTAAATTGGAGCTTGAGAACTGCGGTGTGGAAGGCAAAGGGAAACCACCGCACTAGGTATTTTCTCAACGCAG
Organism: Pandemis corylana; assembly: GCA_949127965.1. Taxonomy (NCBI): domain Eukaryota; kingdom Metazoa; phylum Arthropoda; class Insecta; order Lepidoptera; family Tortricidae; genus Pandemis; species Pandemis corylana. Next base: position 7,395,683 of record OX421871.1, read on the forward strand.
TCCTCATTAAGGTGCGAATACACAACGACGAACACGACCACGTCTAGAGTAAAGTGACTTAGAAGAGAGGAATAATGAAATGTTATCATCAATTTATCAAATTAAAATTACAAAGGAATATACTTCTACAAGACTAAGGACTACAAGTTGATATGAAAAAACCTTAAACTACCTTAATCTAATCCTAAATATCTATATTTACAAATATTGCCCAGATCGTTGCTATTGGGCAAGGTGCCCATAATGGTGGCTGCGTTTCCTCGTTGGATAGCAATATATACCTCTATGCGTTGCCCAGTGGCGTAACTATAGGGTGACAAGAGTCAGTGGCGGATTTACCATAAGGCTGAGAAGGCTCGAGCCTAGGGCGGCAGATTTTGGGGGCGGCAAATTTGGGGCACGACCTTTCTTTTTTTTTTACCTCATAATAAAAATTTTAAGAAGTCTGCAACAGATTTTGTAAGAGCGGCAAAAATTCAGCCTATACCTTGAAAATTTGTAAATCCGCCACTGACAAGAGTGGCAAAATGCCACGGGCCCCTGCTCTACGGGACCCCGAACTGGCTTGGTTTAGAGCACAGAAGGGACGCTGATGCACTTCTTTACATTGAGGAAGGAGCCCCATCTGACGAATTTGCCACGGGCCCCAGACGTTATAGTTACGCCACTGGCGTTGCCCGAGAAAAGAGCCAGCTCTGTGGTCACCTGTGGATTTTGATATATTTTTTTTTATGTTTTAAGATTAAGGGGTCTGTTTCACCACTCTGTTAAGTTCCAGTTATCTTAAGTGTCAGATATCTATGATGACGTCTCTGTCTGCTTCGTAGTAATAATTAGAGACGGAATCATAGATAACTGATACTTAGATAACTGGAACTTCACAGAAAGTGGTGATAGAGGCCTTTAGGGAAGTTAGGTCTCGGTTGGCTTCTGAATATATTTTTAAATGCGTTCAAGTAAGTACTTACCTAAATCCTTTAATGACATGCTGATTGTAAATTTCTGGACACTGAAAATTAGAACACAGAAAAATCCTAAAAGTACAGCTATGGCCGGGAATCGAACACGGATCCTCGTCATTCCGTGACGCGTGCTATACCCCTACACCACCCATAGCAGGTGGGTAAGCTTTCGATTTTTTCTATCTGTTACTAGCTGTCATGTGACCTTGTTACTATGCGAATTTTTCGCTTTTTTGTAATGATCACAGCAAAAGTATGTAAATAAGGAGTCGTTGTATTGTATTGTATACAAATAAACACAAATATTCTCAGACTTCGTAGCATAATAGGATCGGATTTTGCCTTGGGTCAAAGGTTTATTAAAAAGTCGACTAAAACGAGTTCTGCCTAAAATAACTTTATCGTGTTTTGCCATAAGAATCAGAGTAAATTTTTTGTTTAGAAAACATTTTGTAAGTCACTCGAATGCTATAAGGAATCAGTCCGCAATTAGAAATTCAAAATTCGTATAGTGCTATAGACGTAGTATTTATAGACGATTTGATACGACCTTCTAATTTCGAATTTAGGATACCCCTATGCGACTGAATTTGGTTCAGTGTGCAAAATGGGAAAAATGTGTTTTCCCAGAGATAGCTCCTGCGTATAATAATTTCCAGCTTGGTATTTTTGTCTTGTTGTGCCTTTCCAACTAGTGAAGGTTGGCTGTCAGGTCAGAATTATAAACAAGTTTGCCTGCGTCAATATGGTCTATGGAGATTTGCTATAATTAAGCACCAAGTGAGCGGTTACACTATTTACATTTATAAATAACATTATACAGGTATACATCGTGATTTATTTATTTATGTACTTGCTGTTGCCCGCAACTTCGTCTGCATAGAATTCGTTTATCGCTATCCCGCAAGAATTAAGCAATTTACCGGGATAACAAGTAGCCTATGTGTTATTCCAGACTATAATCTATCTATGTCCCAAATTTCATCCAGATCTGTTTAGCCGTTCTGGCGTGAAAGAGTAACAAACATCCATCCATCCATACTTACAAACAGGTCTGAGCAGGTGGTGCAATTTAGAATGTATATTAATATACTAAGCACTGAAAATACATAATATAATAAATTGAGATATAAATAGACACATACACACGTACCTAAAAAAGCCAGCTACAAGATTCATGCACAAGATGACAGATAGTGCTCCTTCAACATAGATTTAAATATGGGTAAAGATTTCACACTTCCGACAGTTATCGTTATATATTTCAACAAATTTACATAAAACCTTGACAAATTAATATACCTATAGGTATTAGGTACTTAAATCTTCCACGTGAATCACTCTATCTAATCCAACGGATGGCAACAGGCGGCCCGCGGTCCGTTCCATCATCGTCATGTCAGCAAAGACGGCCACTGCTGGACATAGACCTCCCCAAGGCTCTCTACTCAGACCGGTCTTTGCTTTCCGCACGCACCGCGATCCCGCGATCTTGATCAAGTCCTCGCTCCATCTTGTTGGAGGCCTTCCGACAGCTCGTCTCCCGGTCCGCGGACGCCACTCGAGAACCTTCTGACCTGTCAGTCCTGCGAGCAATGTGCCCCACCCACTGCCACTTCAGTTGACGGACCGCGAGAGTTTGAGCCTCGGGCCGCCAAAGATTGCAATGTATTGTATACCAAGTCTCAATTAATACATAAGGTATACTTTAACTTAATTTAATAAACACACTATTAATTTTTTTTTTTTTTTTTTTTTTGACAGCTGTCAACAATTTCTATATATATCTTTAATCGTTTAATTGAACTACATTATACATACATTTAATAATATTGCATAATTCGCTGTGCGAAGAAGCTGTCAGCTCTTTGGTATACTTGTTTTTTTCTGGATTTAGTTTTATTTTTCTCACATGTATCCGGACCCCAACTAAAACTACACGCCGCCCCGGACTGTTCTATCTTCTTCTTCTAAATATATATAACTCAAAGGTGACTGACTGACTGACTGACTGACATAGTGATCTATCAACGCACAGCCCAAACCACTGGACGGATCGGGCTGAAATTTGGCATGCAGGTAGATGTTATGACGTAGGCATCCGCTAAGAAAGGATTTTGATCAATTCTACCCCCAAGGGGATAAAATAGGGGATGAAAGTTTGTATGAAACTTTGTCAATTTTAAACCGATCGGGCTGAGTCTTTGCATGCATAAAGCTACTATGACGTAGGCATCCTCTAAGAACGGATTGCGTAATTTCTGCGGGATAGCGATAAACGATCTATGCAGACGAAGTTTCGGGCAACAGCTAGTTGATGTATAAACTGCATGAAATCCCTTCAGTAGTTTTTGAGTTTATCGCGAACAGACAGACGCGGGGGAGGACTTTGTTGTATAATTATGTAGTGATTTGTATGGAATTTATTGGCTTTTTTTATTTGTGTTGAAATTATTAGTTAATGTTCTCCTACCCAACTGTCACCTTTGGGCTCTATGCTATATTTGCAAAGTTATGAATGTACCTGTGTGATTATGGTTCCTAGTAATATGTATGCTTACTTCAATAAAAACAATCATAAAACTAATTGTCGGTGTAATACTAAAGTCGTAAAAAATAACAACTTGTGAACTAAGTCAGTTATTTGTTTTTAATTCGTAATTACCCATCCTATGGCAAAGTTTGGACAACGTGATGAGAATTAATAAATATATATCACTAGCTAGATGAGTGAGCGGCGACCCCGCGATTTTTTCTTATACTTACATTTTTAAACTCGTGATATCGTTCGAATAGAATGTCCGAATTGTATAATTAAAAAAAAATACTTAAGGTATTGAAGTAGTCTTGAATATGTAGTCATTTAGTTTGACAAAGATTAATACCAAAGTACAGATAAAGAGCTTTTTCTAAAGGCAACATTTCAGTTAACTTATAAAATAAAAAATCTTTTATTGTGACATAACTACAATAGTTAAATATTATGTTGTCGCGACATTTTCTGTAGATAATGATGCATTCTGCAAACTCCGTAGTACACTATAATTAGTTTTTTATCATCAATAGTTTTCGCAGCTCATGCGATATAAGATATTTTTAGGTAATATTTTTACACAAAAGCGTTTAAATAGATTGGGATCCCATTAACATTATAAATTCGAAAGTTTGCGACGATGTGAGTGAGTGAGTGTATGTTTGTTCCTTCTTCACATTGAAACGGCTGGTCGGATTTGGACAACATTTGGAACGAAGATAGCTGGTACCCTAGATTAAAACATAAGCTACTTTTTATCTCGGAACATTGCATAGTTCCCGCAGGATAGCGATGAACATGTAAAAGGTCGTAGCTGCATAGAGTCGCAACGTAAATACTTATTGCAGAATATGCTATCAACATCAGTTCTTAAGTCTAATTCTACGCGAACGAAATCGCGAGCAGAAGCTAGTGGAGAATGTGACGCTTAAGTTATTAGGGGTTCTTTTAAAATTAAAACTAGGAGCGTCAACAAAAAAAAACATTTATTTGGGGAGTGCAGCTCCCCTTAAAAATTAATTAAGTAACCGAGCAAAAGAGAGGGCCGTGGGGGTAAAGGCCTGCCTGGTTTGCCTCCGTAGTCCGGTACTCCCCTGACTGGTTGCAGACGGCCGAGGGGTCCAAGACAACCAGCGGTGACGACAGGGTAAGGCGGCTCGGAGCCGACGGTAGGTGCCTCACCGAAGCATTGGGCTGTTTAGCTAAACTGTATGTAACATTGGGCTGTAAAACTAATGTAGAAGTATATAATTAGTCATTAGCCATACTCGAGTCACGTTTACAAAGCTCAACTGAGCTACTGATTGTCTACAGTCGTAACTTTGCTAATAACCGTTTGACGACGTGCCACCTCCGTTATTTACATTACAGCCCACACAGCGATCGTGCTTAGTTTGCCAATTTCATAAATATTAAGCGGTAATATGATTTTATAGTTAGTAAAATAAAAAAATTCCTCTTGAATCACTCTATTGAAAAAACAGCACCGAAATCCGTTGCGTAGATCTAAAGATACTAAACATACAGGGACAGACAGTGGAAAGCGACTTTGTTTTATACTATGTAGTGATCCGTCATTCATTTTTAGAGTTCCGTACCTATAAAGGAAAAGAGTAACGCTTATAAGATCACTTAGTTCGTCTGTCTGTCCGTCAAAACTCCTTTTCTCAGGATAATGATAATGATAATGATAATGATAATGATATATTTAATGATATAGGAGCGCGTAGAGATATAAAATTGAAATGAACACGTAATACTGAGGTCTGCGGTTCCTTGGAGCTGTGAAAAGGTGTTTCCATACAAAATAATTGCCGAACTTGAATAACCTACGGGGTACTTGCAGTTGTCCTAGAATTTTGAAATTTGGTATGATGGTAGCATAACTAATAAAATATATCAAAAAACAGATTTTCCTCGACGTCCGACATGGCGTCCCGGTGAAGCAGGGCTCTAAAAATGTATACGGACTCATGGTCCCACTGTTATAAAAAAAAGACGAATTACACTCCACCATAAGTTCGAAGGAATCTCGCTTTCGCGGGGCTCCTATTTCTATTCGGTTTCTATTATGAAGATGCCTGACGCACCTAACCTAATTGTAATATCTCTAGTGAGTATTTTTATAACCTCTTTATATACACCTCTCTTTATAAACCTCTCAATATAACAGCGGGGCCACGAGAACTACTTAACCTCTAGAAATGGTATCAGTAGCGGGTTAGAGTGGCCAACGCTTTGCTTATTTTTGCTGACTTGGGGTGGGGACGGGTCTGAATGATGATTACTTCATGTTTTTTTTAAATTTAGTTTAAGTAAGTAAGTTATTTAGATGTAAGAGCTGTGCTTACTTTTGCTGACAGGCCCTGAACAGTTTTTATTTTATTTTTATTACATGTATTATCTTGCGATCAGTCTGACGACTATGAGCAGATGTGGTGTGGGTGTCTCATGTCGTGCAGAGCCAGCTATCCAGTGGAAGCTTTTCAATTCGTGGCTGAGTCTTCATATCAGCTGATCCAGTTCGAGGATTCCTCGCCTCATAAGGCGTCTTATCCCATCAGGCTCAGCAAACAGGCCTGCCAACTGGTTTGGGTGATGTCGCAGTCTCCCTTTGTACTTGGCCGAGTAGGATCGTATTTCCTCTTTTACCGTGTTGATGTGAAGTTGATGTTAAGGTGGTGGTGGACCTCTGAGTTCTTAATGAACCAGGGTGTGTTGGCGATTAAAAATAAACAGGCTAAATAAAACTTTCGCTTATTTAATAATATTTTATAATTTAATTATGGACTAAATAACAAATACTATGATCACGTATTTACAGTTGTTGCGACAGTGCTTCGTCTGGGGCAAACTTGGTAAAAGAAGCAATTTTACAGCACCTACTTAAAAGTATAATACATATTTTTCAAATATACAGGAATATATTTTTTACACATATCAAAAGGGTGTACATTTCACTATGTCCATCTCCAGCCTATATGTCCCACTGTTGGACACAGGCCTGATGAGATGTGATATAGTTTTCCAGCGGGTGAATGCAGAATTAGCAGGTGCCAAAATATATATGTGAGTTATTTAGTACTGATCGACAAATTTTGTTCAAAAAGAACCTGCTTTTTACAAATAAATTGAAAATTAAATAATTTGTGATCTATTAAAATGAAACTCGTGCTATTTATATTTACACTGTTTATCATAACATTGCTTTATTGCGAATATAATATAATTGGTTCAAATTTTAGTTCAAAAGTATCAACAAAATAAACTATGGAGCCACTTGCAAAATAAGCTACAAGTCTTATAAAAAACTAAAACACACCGGTTACCTCATGAAATTAAAATTCAGTAAAATCTGATTCGTAGAAAATTTCCATTTTTAAAAACTTAGTACTTAACTATTTGCATTTTTTTACAACGTCTCATTTAGAGTATTTGAAACTAGGTACAGCTGCTACCAGAAATATCGAAGAGGCGAAGGTGCTCAAAAGATGTTCAAAATGTGAAAGACATCAATAAAATAGAGGCGTATTTTGAACACTTCTGTTTTACCATTCCGATATATTTGTTGCAGTACCTTTGTAATTTATAAAATATACCACGATGAAATAGTATTGACTATTTCATCGTTAATTTAAAATAATATAATTTATTATTCACTTTACATAATCAAATGCTTATCATAATAATAACTGTCGATTTTAGTAACACGCTCAGTTAACAAGCAAGAACATAATTTAATATATACATATCTTTCACAACACTTTGATGATATAGACAGCGGTTACGTTTCATGAGCTTCTGATATTTTGACTGCATGCCTATCTAAATGCAGTGGTGTATCCACGATCATGAATGATGACTGCACTAAATCAAATTGTCGAGAGATCTAAATTCACTACTGCGGCAAACATTAGGTTCTTTGGAAGCTCGATACAGCTCTCAATCCATGGAGTCGTTATTTGTATTCAAAATATTACAATTATAATGTCACTAATATTTTTTAATTTCGATTTCAATTCCTTGTATATTAAATTAAATTAAATTAATTAGTTATGCGCTATTGTAGCAATAGAATGCATAAATCACATAGGTAACACAATACAAAAGTCACATTTACTTCGACGAGTATTAATTAAGAAATAGCGACTCCACAGATTCTCGAACCACGGGGAGCTACTATCTCACTCTTAGTACTGACTAATAATTAAGACTAACAAAGTTCAGCTCGGCTGGCACGAGAGCTCGCAAGAGTCGCGTCGCGCGCGAGATGACTACCCGTCTCTTTCTAGAACCAACAGTGAGAAAAAGATAGGCAATCTATCTCGCGCGCGACGCAACACTCGCGCGCTTTCGTGTTAGACGTACAGAAACGACTGACTACATTCGTACCAATTTATTAATGTTGCTATTAAAGTTTAATAAGGCACACAAATTTGTTTCGTTTTAATTAACATAAGTCACAACCACCATTTTTAATGCCGGACAGGACTGCAATCGACCCATTCCGTTTCTCCTAACTTGATTATTGTTTATTGAGGTATGTCCTTGAAATAACTTAAATCATGAACTTTAAGGTATTACCGTAAGACTAAAGATTACTAGCAGTGAAACTCTCACAGCTCACGTTTGCAAAGAAAACTGTAAAGGACGTTCATTGTTTTTCTTCTTGTAAAGTTTAAAGGTGTCCGTCCACTAGACCGTATCATACTAGGACCTATTAGTAACTGCTCACTGGAGTTAGGATTGGATTGTCACATACAAAGCACTTTTAGAACGATATCGCCGATCAGTGTTTGCGGGCAGGCGTTAGGACGTATCGTACACCTCAGATACATACATTGTATATCCATCTCACGCTCTAATTAAACACTCTTAGTGTGAGCGGTACAGCACAATACGGAATTCGATTTTTTGATTTTGGAGTGTAAGGCCAGAACGGTGCACAGTGCTTGTCTTAGTCTAACACTAGACAACGGTGGACTAATGCGTAAACTGATGAGTGCAGACAGCTATAGTTCCGTGTGTTCCGAGACGGTTACGATCTTAGTACGGTACGGTGTAATGGACGAAGAACTTTTTAACCCTACATACGTCCCGCGCTATCGGAAACTCTGACTATAATGATAATATCAAATACCTTAGTTATTGTCTAACGTACTTGGAATCACAATTTCATACGCCATTATTTTATACCTGTAAGGATGAGAGCAGACAGAGACGGCGAATGCGATCGCACGCGCGTGTTCGACAGTAAGGCTATGGACGCACTGTCCGGTTAGCCGCACTGCGGATGGCGGCTCGGCTTATCGGAAGCACAAAATTGTATACACCTTGTATTTGCATAGTATGTATAAAGCTTAAAATCGTTTTCGAATATCACAGGTGATTGGGCAAGTCTGATTGAACGCTCCTATGAAGATTGTCTTTATAATTTTTGATTTAAAATTAGGTTATGCCTTTGTCATACGCAAGAACATCGACCGATGAATGGAAACATTTTGTCAACGACAGTTAAAAAATCCTGAAAAACATTTTCAGGGTGTTCAATCAAACTAAGCAAACCAATTTCCGCAGTATTCTGGATAAGTTTTAAGACACGGTGTATAAACCGTATTATCTATGCGGCTACGACTCATACTGAGGACTGAAGGGCCACTCGCAGTGCGGCTAACCGGACTGGCTAACCAGTTCAGCAGTTCTAACCAGCGTAAGGGACAGAGCTATATGGCTGCATAACTGTGCCCCTTACGCTGAATAGAACTTGGTACGCATTAAGAGAATGTGGTAACCTCTCTGTATGTATCCTGGCCTAAGGCCACTGGTTCCTAATCATACCGCGACCGATGCATTACTTTCGATTTTAAACTTCATATAGTTCATATAGTTAGTATCGATATTTTGAGCAAATATAATAGTATCAATAGTTATTGATAGTATCGATAGTTTTGGTCTTTTGGTAGACTACAACACTATCGGTAGTATTGCTTTTCAATATTACATAAACTATTAATAATTGATTGTTACCTTTATTTCAGTAGTAGGTATCAATAGTATCGATAGACCTATCGATATTATGGCAATTTTTCGTTAAAATATCGATAAGGAAACTACCGAATAGCGGCAACGCTAATTTATCCAAAGCTGTACGAAAAGGGCCCGTTATTGGTGCTCCTTAGTAGGTAGATATACCTATTACGCGTACATTTAGTCTTCATTCTCATTTAACCTTAAGCATTGCTGTTATTTTTGCTCTTCTTCTTCCCAGCAATTTCCGAGTATATCTCCTCGACGGACTTCTGTTTGGTCTCAGGGAAGAAGACCAGCGCGTAACAGCTGGTGAAGAAGCAGACGGCAGCGAAGAAGAAGAGCGTCCAGTGGATGCCGATGGCCTGGTTGAGCTTGTGGAACCACTTCATCTGGGCGAAGTTGGCTGCTTTGGACAGGATGTTCGCGAATGTTGATACTGTTCCGCGGAGCTGGAAATCCAAACGTGCAATTGTCTTATTAAAGGTATCGCTAAAGTATTCTTTCGTTGAAGCTAATGATGGCGCAAAGGACGACGAAGATAAAATAGCCATATTTCCTAATAGAGTAAATTCTGGTAGCAGTTAAGTAAAATAAACTACTAGTCATTTAACTCCTATAGTAAGTATTGCTTGGTTTGTATGATCTCTTACGTCCTCAGGAAGGTCTGATAATCGTGACTGATAATCGTGAGATGAGAAACGAATGAACTGACCTGGAAAGTGAACATGTCGGTAATGATGATGTAAGATATGGGCTGGAAGCCAGCCGCATCAGCGAAGATGCAAGTACACATGGCGATGACGGGCACCCAGCCAGGCAGCCACACGCCTGCCGCAGTCAGGTAGAACCAGGCTGATAGCAGCAGCATACCCAAGCCTACCACGAAGGACGTCGACACTAGCAGCATCTGGAGAAAACAATTGAATAAGAACAGGTCTCATACTGCGAGATTCGATATTCGAACGGCAGACGGTCATACCAATAGTCATTAATTTGAGAGTGAAAGGGACGGTATGACACCAACTTTGAAAATCGAATTTCGGAGTTTTCGCTGAGCTTGAGATGCAATCATAAGTTGATCCGTTCTTTGGTTCTCATTATACGGAGTCAGGGGTCTTGGTCTTATGTTGCTCGTAGTGACCAGACACGTGGCTCCGTACCGAGGGAACGGGTCCAGTTAAACGCAGAGTACACATCGCGGGCGAGTTTCTTTGCGCCTCTCATGCGCCTACGTGATAGTCCGAGCAAAGTTTAATATATAGTAATTGTTTAGGGAAAATGTCTTGCAATCAAGATAAAACGGTTAATACAATCTTAACAGTACCAAAGTCGTTAAAATTTCAATATGTGGTTAAGAAGCTCGACTCTGACACAAATCCTGTTTCGAGCCATACCTATTATCTGGGTAATTATATACCACTTTACTTTTATTGTGGTACCAAACGATATGAATACTTACATAGCAATGAGTACAGTTCGCGGTGAAAACTACGAGGAGTTATAAAGTTTTTTTTTTTTTTTTTTTATTTTTTTATATGAATAGGAAGGCAAACGAGCAAGTTCAAGTTCAAGTGCGGAATGTTTCGACAAGAATGGAAGAAAACAGCTGCAAATGTGAAAAACACACTCAGATTTAACAATTCCCATCAGTCAATGTGCTCATTGGGTTTTCTGGCAGACTGAAAACGCGCGGTGTGGTTTCTTGTCATCTGCTTGTCTTTATAACGGGGTAAACAGAATTAAGGTAACCTAAAGGATATGTTTAGCATGATGATGCATGATGTATGAGACAAACAAATTTGATTATATCTAATTTGATTTATTATTTATTATTACTGTTACACATATACATACATACATACATACAGAAATCACGTCTTTATCCCTTACGGGTTTGACAGAGCCTAGGTAACAAGACCTACAGGCCACATTTAGCAAGACTTATATTGTTATTGCCAATTATTTCATTCATTAGACCAATTCCCTTCTTGCTTCTCTTCCCGCGCAGATGGTAAAAGCCCATCGAGGGAATGGGCGTAATTCTTAGGAATCATGTTATAGGCGATGCAGCTAGCAACTCATCACTATTTTGATTACCCTTTTCACCTATACGGCTACAGTCATGCTAAACGTGGCCTTTAGGTCTTGTTACCTCAGACTCTGTCTACCCCGCAAGGGATATAGACGTGATTTGTGTATGTATAAATAGTCAATACTTGTTTTGAGCATTATTTTGTAAGGTGACATTACAGTAACAACTATGGAGAATCAAAATGCTAATGAAACGACAGCTATAACGGACACGCAACTTATTATTGCAGATTTGCTGCACCACGCTATTCGAATTAAGGGAATTATAACTAAGTAATGATCGGTGCGATCTTCATCAGAATGCCAAGTCAACAGAGAAATACTAAACATTCAGGTGTTCGACCTTGTGCAGTAAACTAACCAGCGATTGACCCGTGTATCATCTAATGAACCTACTGGCAAGTGGAGAGGACGCAAAAGGTGTACTCTCTGGCTGCCAGCCTATTAACTCTGGCCTTAAAGAACTCTTGGTAATACAGAAAAATGAGAGCAAATCCCATGCTTCAGCCAACGCCGTCTTTACCATAAGGCCACACGGAGCCCGTACCCAGGGCCTTCTTGCTAAAGGGGCGCCGAGGAACATAGTTTCTCTTACATTTCCAATAATAAATATATCACAGTAGAAAAACGTTGCCATAATTCTTTTTCTTTACTTTCCGAAAGGGGCCTAAAATTATTGTGTGCCCAAGGGCCCCAATATAGTTAAAGACGGCCTTGGCTTCAGCAGTTTGAATCAGAAAGGATGAAGAGAACCGCTTCGTGTGGGCCACAGGAGGATCTCAACGGAAGACCAGAGTAGGCTGTAAGGCCAGTATAATGCTGGCTTGTGACCATTTTGTAGCAATTTATCCTTATGTAATAATTTCTTTTGTTTTTGCCTTCTTCGTTCTTTCTTAACACATAGCGAGGTGTTTTAACTTAATATTTCGTTGGCAAAAATCTATTCTGTATCTGTTGAAGTCCGTTGGCGTAAAATAATAGTTGTTCATCCAACTGACCTTCCGTCCAGTCTTCTCGACGAGGGAGGTGGCTACAATGGAGCCGAACAGCTGCACGGCGCCAATCACCATCACCTGCTTGTTGGGGCTGAGCTGAGTACTGCTGGAAGCTGAGGCCTGCTCGAAGACGAACCCCGCATATATCAGGACTATGAGGTACCCGTCGAACTGCTGGGCTACCTTTATGACGATGGTAATGATGAACGCTTTAAGGGTGGTTGGGTCGCGGACTGCAAAAAAAAAATGTATTTCGTGAAGAGCGCGGTTTAACGTTTACGAAAAGTCTGAAGGTATGTTATAAATTAAAATGGAAGTGGTTAAATATAAGCTGAGTTCTGGTAAATTATTTTGCAACTTTAAAAAATATACTGCAGTAGTCTATGTCTCTGATTTTATTTGAGTAGGTACCTACCAGTGGCGTGGCGTCCATAGACCTCGATTCCCACCGACTTGCCTATTTTAAGGCAGTTGGGCACTTTTACTGTGCAGAATTGGAGGAAAAGGCTAGTGCCCTAGTTAAATGCCCTTCGGCTTGCCTTCTAACTGATATACTTGACGCCACGCCACGCCACTCCGGTACCTACCTAAATCCTGGTTCCGTGGGAAAAAAGTACATCACTTATCTCCAGGCGAACCGCATGCCGTTTGTACATACATACATACATACATACATACCGTCACGCCTCTTTCCCACAGGGGTAGGCAGAGACTACTTTATTCCACTTGCTACGATCCTGACATATTTCTTTCGCTTCATCCACAGTTCTCAATCTATACATATAAAATTCAAAGTCCTGACTGACTGACTGACTTAACTATATATCAACGCACAGCCCAAACCACTGGACTTAGAGACTTGAAATTTTGCACATAGATACCTTATACAATGTAGGCATCCACTAAGGAAGGATTTTTGGAAATTCCCACGGGATAAGGAAAAAACGGGAATTATATATTCGACTCCGAGTGACGCTATCTCATTAACTATAATAACTAGACTCTTCAAATTTGATACAAAAGTAGGTGATTACAAAACGAAGAAACTAATTTCAGGATTTTTGGAAATTCCCACGGGATAAGGAAAAAAACGGGATTTATAATGTTCAGTTAAACGAAATCCTATGAACTATAATTACTAGACTGTTCAAATTTGGCATAGAAGTAGGTGATTATAATAGTAAAATAATGTTTTAATGATTTTTTGAAATTCCCACGGGATAAGGAAAAAAACGGGATTTATATATTCAGTTCTACGGGATCGATTTTTCGTTTTACTGGTCGTATAAAACTGAAATTCGGCCTTCAAGTTCCCTTGGGGAGTGTAAACAATAAAAAAGGATTTCCCGAAATTCCCACGGGAACGGGAAAAACGGGACTTTTCATTTTACTGGTTGCAGAAAGCTGAAATTCGGCATGTAGGTTGCTTCGGGTGTGCAGAGGAGCATTAAGAGAGTACTTTCCCAAATTCCCACGGGAACGGGAAAAATATTTGTTTACAAAGAAATACTGCGGTAGGCATAATATGGCTAGAAACTTGAAATTTGGCACACATATACCTTGACTATCCTAGAGGTGCACTAAGAAGGTATTTTTAGAAATTCTCACGGGATAGGGAAAAAACGGGATTTTTTGTTTTACTGGTCGTAGAAAGCTGAAATTTGGTAAGAGCCTTCCTTGATGAGTGTATGGGAGCACTAAGAAAGGATTTCCAGAAATTCCCACGAGAACAGGAAAAACGGGGTTTTTCGTTTTACTGGTCGTAGAAAGATGAAATTTAGCATTTAGCTTCCTTAGTGAGTGTAAGGGAGCATTAACAAAGGATTTCCTAACATTTTTACGGGAACGGGAAAAATGTTTGTTTACAAAGAAATACTGCGGTAGGCATAATATGGCTAGAAACTTGAAATTTGGCACACATATACCTTGACTATCCTAGAGGTGCACTAAGAAGGTATTTTTCGAAATTCCCACGGGATAGGGAAAAAACGGGATTATTTGTTTTACTGGTCGTAGAAAGCTGAATTTGGTAAGAGCCTTCCTTGATGAGTGTATGGGAGCACTAAGAAAGGATTTCCAGAAATTCCCACGAGAACAGGAAAAACGGGGTTTTTCGTTTTACTGGTCGTAGAAAGATGAAATTTAGCATTTAGCTTCCTTAGGGAGTGTAAGGGAGCAATTAACAAAGGATTTCCTAACATTTTTACGGGAACGGGAAAAACCGGGATTTTACGTTTCCAGACGAAACAGCGGAAGAAAGAGACTTAACATTTATAACGTGTGTTTCTTTAAAGGCTTTAAGTGTACTCCGAAAGCACTCCCCAAAATGTTCACGGGAACGGGAAAAAACTTATTTTTTCGTTTTACATCTTAGCGCGTGCGAAGTCCCGCGACTTGGGGTAAAAGCTATTTGGGGTAGGTATATTTTAGGACAGCCCTTTAGGTTAGGTTAGGTTTGTTTTATAAAAATCCTGCAATATTTACAGTTTCAGAAAAATTAAGGCAGCGGGGCAATGTGGGGGCTTGCTTGCATGCTTGCTTGAGTCCTTGCTTTGCATGCTTGATTGCATACTTGCTTTCATGCATGCTTGCATGTATGCATGCATGCTTGCGTGCTTACTTGCATGCATGCTTGCTTGCACGCTTGCTTGCATGCATGCTTGCTTGCACGCTTGCTTGCATGCTTGCTTGCCTGCTTGCATGCCTGCTTGCATGCCTGCTTGCAGGTTTGGGTCCTCGCTTGCTTGATTGCTACCTTCTTTGTAATGCTCATGGTTCACGCGTGCGAAGCCGCGGGCAAAAGCTAGTCTCTTCATACATGCCGTTTGTTGGTTTTAATATATAAAAAAACCATTATGTGTTAATCCGTCCCCATTTTAGCGGGAGAGAGTAATTTTGTCATTTGTAATACCTATTAATTGATTGGTGTCTTTTACATTTACTTGATTAAGTTTTTTTCTAGCTTCAGTCTTATTGCGATACTGTAACGAATCTTGTGTTGGGTTGCGTTGCATTTAAAGCCAACAGAATGTGGGCCAAGGTCATCCATACCATTGCTCAAATTCTCGACCGATTTTCTACTGAAATCTACTTGAAACATAAGCCTGTAGGCATAAGCCTACAGGTAATACCTAATACCCAACTCGCTCACAATCGCCATCGTGGTCATTTTGACAGTTCATGTATGGGCTGAGGTTACGTGACAGCTAGGAACAGGTAGAAAAATTCGAAGACTACCTGCTATAGGTGGTGTAGTGGTATAGCACGCGTCACGGAATGACGAGATCCGGGTTCGATTCCCGGCCATAGCTTTACTTTTCGGATTTTTCTGTGTTCTAATTTTCAGTTACATTTAGAAATTTAATTTCTAACGGTAAAATCGTAAAAGTAAACATAAAAAAATCAAGAAATCAAGAAATAAAAATTCTTGACTCATTTGATAGTCGTATCTAAGTTTGTATTGTTTCTTAGGTAATGCCTAGAAACAGTGGCGTAACTATAACGTCTGGGGCCCGTGGCAAATTCGTCCGATGGGGCTCCTTCCTCAATATAAAGAAGTGCATCAGCGTCCCTTCTGTGCTCTAAAGTTAAGAGTCTAAACCAAGCCAGTTCGGGGCCCCGTAGAACTATTTGCTACCCCTGCCACCCTATAGTTACGCCACTGCCTAGAAAGATCCGGACTAGCCCGCATGCTCATGTTTTCAGATATGGAATGGGGTTAACTAACAATAACAATAAAACTGAATTAAATATTGTACTCACGTATAGTACCCCAAGCAGACTTAGGCTCGGCATGACTCTGCTTAGCGCGATGGACGAGGCCGTCTATCTCTATCTGAAGCTCTCTGTCACACACGGACCTACCCCGCAGCCACGCTAGAACCGCTCTTGCTTCCTATCGGGCAAGAATTGACAGTAAAAATATCAGTCGGACAGACATTCAAACGCAGAAAAATTACCTCTTTATAAAATACAGACGCTCAAAGTTAATTTGATATAATTATATAAAGTTAGTTCGGCGCGGCTATCGAGTCCAGGGCGAAAACTGCTGCTAAAAAGCTTGGTGTCCTATATAAGGTGAAGCGGTACTTCACACCGGAACAGCTTCTTACTCTATACAAAGCACAGGTTCGATCGTGTATGGAGTACTGCTGCCACCTTTGGGACGGGTCTGCCAAGTATCAGTTGGCCGCGCTGGACTCGGTAGAGCGGCGAGCCCGTAGGCTCATTGGTGATGCCTCGTTAATCGAGAACAGGCTGCAGAGTCTCGAACACCGTCGAAGAGTTGCATGTCTGTCTGTTTTTTATAGGATACATTTTGGAGAGTGTGCGCAGGAATTGCACGACCTTATAGTGCCATCTCCGTTTCGCCAACGGACTTCCAGGCGGGGGGAGCGTTTTCACCCATTTATTGTCAACATACCATTGGCCCGCACGAGGCGGTTTGCTTCATCCTTCCTAATGCGAACTGCTAGGGAATGGAATTCGCTCCCATCGTCTGTATTTCCGGACAGATACAACCTAGGGCTCTTCAAGGCTAGAGTGAATAGGCTATTACTGAACCAGTGAGTTACACCTTTGGCCTCATTTGCACCTTCCACCAAGTGAGATAGAGGTCAATCACTGGTCAGTTTATAGTAAAAAAAAAAAAAATAGTACTAAGACGTCTATTGCGATGTTGTAGACCCTTACAACACGCAAGAGTAACCTAACTACTGATATCCTAAGTAGTAACAGCCTTACATGAACTTTCCCCTCCTTGATGAGGAATTCTGGCGTTTCAGGCATGCCCAGAAACACGAGGAATACGAAGGTGGGCACTGCTAAGCCTAGCCACAGCATAACTTGGACGTTCAGCAAGTCAGCGCCCACGTAACTGGAGAGGTAGCCGACATTTCTGAAACATAAACATGCCTTCTATTACGTTTCATCAAGCGCGTTCTTAAATTTTAGAGACGATATTGAGACAATAACACGAAATGCAATAATCAACGAAAAAGTAACCGAAAGAATTATGAGGTATGAGATATTTTATCTTAGCCTCCTAGGCTGGTAACACATCTGTAACCCTCTTGTGTTGCAGGTGTCCTCCATGTGTGGTGGTGTTCACTTATCATCAGGTGACCCTATTAATATTGTATTTTTTAAAATTAAATTGAAAGTTACAGAAATAACCATAAACAAACATAAGTCTCAAACCTATTACGTTGGCAGCTTGATATTAATACTAAATGAATTAGCAGTTGGCCAACATTAGCTTAATAGAACACTCTAACAACGCACAGGTAAAAAAGTAATCAATAAAAGGTCGAAAAACTGACCGTCTGAGCGTTAACATCCGCTGAAATGATGCCTCGGAGTGAGAAACACGTGTATTTTATGCAGTGGTGGTGGTTCTGATTGTGGTTTCGGTTAGTTTTTCGTTGACTCTTACATTTTCTAAGGCATTAACTGCATGACTAGAAAGACTTAACGGGAATGTCTGTTTTGCATACATACATACATACCTACCGTCACGCCTCTTTCCCACAGGGGTAGGCAGAGACTACTTTATTCCACTTGCTACAATCCTGGCATATTTCTTTCGCTTCATCCACAGTCACCAATCTCTTCATACATGCTCGTCGGTTTCGGGTACTCCAGACTCTCTCTCTGTTTTGCATGACTTAACCTTACTTATTCGCGGAGTAAAAAAGTAAAGTTCTCCTTCTATTTGAATTGCTTACCTGCCAAGTATAATCAGGGAGCCCAGGGCACCCCTGATCTCTTTATCACTAATTTCCTTGAGGTAGATCGGCAGTACAATGTAGCAAGCTGAACAGGGGAAGCCAGCGACGGCGCGAGCTGTGATCAGCGCCCATGGCTCCAGGCTGTACAGCTTGATACTCCAGTACAGCTGGAAGTGAGGAGTAAGTCTGAATTGGAACTACGGGATCACCAGCGACCAGTTCTATCAAAGGTAGCTTAACTAGGGAGCAAGAGCCTTAATCAAAGACCAATATCTTTGGAAAAGGGATCAGAAAATTAGACCCAGAACACAGAAAACAGGACAATCAGAAAAGTAAAGTTATGGTCGGGGATGACCCGAATCCTCTTCAATCCGTGATATGTGTGTTACTTTTATACACTATCTCTGGTACAGGTAGGTAGGTTACCTAAACACACGGTAAAGCTTGTCGTCGTATTTTTTTTTCTACTCATGTACTATTCTTCTGTGTTTTATGTAATCACAAGCACCACTATAAGAACACTCATAATAAAACTTTCGATAAGTCTATATTGTCTATTCCCTCTAAAAGCACTTGTTGACTTATGTCGCTCTAAAACTACTCCATCGTTACTCTGCCAGCCATAGACTGGCAAACCTAGGTAAAACTTTTACACGATCTACATTAAATTTACGATGGAAATGCATGGCCATTTTTTCAATAATGTCACTGGCAAGTTGGTTAACGTTTTGGCTAAATACGCCAAGAACGCAAGGCTATAAAAAAAGTAAACTCTAATTAAAAACAAAGTTTTAGTATGATGGTAAAAGCCCATCGAGGGAATGGCCGAAAATCTTTTAAATCTAGTTGTGTAACTATCACTCTCTATCTGGCTATGTATCACTATACGCCCACAATCATGCTAAACGTGGCCTTTAGGTCTCGTTACCTTAGGCTCTGTATGAATGTATGTCGAGTAACTTGGTGCAACTCACGCCAATTATATGTTTTGCATACGTCATAGGTTTCCTCTAATTCCTTTGTTGACAATCTCGATGTTTTTAAAGTTCGAGCCAATCACTCATCGGCGAGTAACAGCTGACATTGACAATGAGGTATTTAAGAGTATTCAGACTACCGTATGATTGAATACCTTGATACAAGTCTTCCGTGAATGAATACCTTAAACTTGTATAACACGTTATGTAATTTGCCTTCAATAACACTATGTAAAGATAGTTTTTGTTAAATTCGGTCATGCAATTCGTCGTTGTTTCAACCCGTTTCATCATCATTAGGTACAGTTAAGGGCGAAAATATAATGTACGTTACCAATACGTCTAATTAGGCCTTAAAACATTCGTGTGATCTTATTTTTAAACTCGCTAAGGTTCGTTTCGAAAAACCACACTCGTGTTTTAAGGAGGATGATTATGTAACAAACATACATACATACCGTCACCCCTCTTCCTACAGGCAGAGACTACTTTGTTCCACTTGCTACGATCCTGACATACTTCCATCGCTTCATCCACATTCATCAATCTCTTCATACATGCTCGTCGGTTTCGGGTACTCCTGACCTGGGAACCGATTTTTGAAAGCATATGTGTGAAAATACCTCTCGAAAGTAGTGAAAAATTGCTTTGAATTTGAAATACGAGTAGCATATAAGACAATTGCAGATCTCATTAATCTTGCAAACTAGTCCAAACTTTGATTAGAGCTGTAGTTTTGAAGATATAAGCTGATTTATACCACTTTCGACTAATGTGCTTCCAAAAATCGAGACCAGAGGCCTGATTTTTGAAAGCACATGTGTGAAAATACCACTCGAAAGTGGTATAAATCTGTTTATATCTCCAAAATACAGCTCTAATCAAATTTTTGACTAGGTCACAAGATTAATGAGATCCGCAAGTATCTTCTAAGCTACTCGTATTTAAAATTCAGCCCAATTTTTCACCACTTTCGAGTGGTATTTTACCACATGTGCTTTCAAAAATCGGCCCCCAGACCTTTTTCCAAAACGTCTCCACGGTTGCATAAAATACTATTTTTTTTCGAAAAATTTATACTAGATAGACAGGCGCAGTTGAAATGTGATACGCAGTGTTCATACCCCACTAAAGGAATCCATCTTTAAAAAATCCACAAAAGATACCTAGTCTTACTTAATTACCAAAACTGGAAGACTCAGTATCGAAATACATTAAGTAAATATCTTTGTCTTCTAACCACTGTCACGGTTGACGACACCTATATTCACGGCGTTAAGAACAGTTTTTTGTTTCTTTCTGATCTTTAGAAACACGCTTTTGAACAAAAGGGACAAAAAATTGAGCACGGAAATGTGTGTTGATCTATTTCGTGGTTCGGGTGATTCCGTCCTATACGGAAAAGTGTTCTGCAGGAAGTCGGAAGTGAACGATCAACAATTTTCTTTTCCATGCCAGGTATAGTCGAAATAAGCGCTTTACCATTTTTTATAGCAGTTCCTACACCAGAAAAGTTAATTAAGTAATAACAAAATACGTACATGTACCTACGTATACAATGTACATAACTTACATCTTTATACATTACTGGGTAGACAGAGGCTAAGGTAACAAGATCTAAAGGCAACTTTTAGCATGATTGTGGGCGTATAGGTGGACAGGGGATTCAAAATCGTGATGGGTTGCTAGCATCACCTATAACATGATTCTCCTACGATTTTCGCTCATTTCCTCGATGGGCCTTTACCATCTTTTACATTTTACTGCGAAATTCGATTTTCGAAGTTCATTTCGTGCTATTCAGCTTACACGCTTAACTAGGTAGTCATTATTTTGAGTGGACGGCACGATACAAATTTCGAAAAACGAAGTCCGGTGTAGCCCCCTGGATGCAAAAGGCTGGAGACCCGAAGCATTGGCGTGCCTTGCAATAGACACTCAGCATTTTGTAACCTTTGCAAATAAAGTACATTTTGGACGGTCTACGTCAGGGGTGGCCAACTTGATCAGACCCAAAATCTCCTGTTCACTAACGAAACCCTGTGCGATCTACCAATTACATACTTCATGAAACCTTAAATATGCAGTTGGTGATAACGTTGGGCAGTCTGGTCTACGTATTTATATTTTTTGGCTTACCACGATCGACTGGACTAACAGTCGCGATCGACCGGTCGATCGCGATCATGTAATAAATTCATTACAGTAAAATAAAATAAAGTAAATACAGAAAACGATTTAAAAGGCATTTATTTCGAAATGGTTTTCGATTTACTATACATTGTAAAAAATAGACAATCCTAATTGGGTGTACCTACGGACGGAACGAAGATGAAATTGAATGGGTTCCTGCTTACCACGAGTGAGAATATGGTGACTAAACTCATAATTTTCCTTCCAAATCTGTCGGTGAGGTATCCCAGGGGCGCTCCCAGTACGATGGCAGTGATGTACGTGACAGATGTCATCCAAGAGATGTCGCTACTGGTGAACGGAGTCCGAGACGGTCCGTTCGGAGACTTGAGAGACGCCAGCATAGGAGACAACCAGCCTTGAATCATGCCGAAGCTCAAGAGTGGGATTGTTACTGAAAAGAAAGGTTTTTTGGTTTAGTCCGTGCATAGAGCAATCAACGTAATTCCGTGTGACATGTACAGTCAGCGTCATATAGTTTGAAGGATCCAAGTCGGCCAAATAGTTCGGTAGGTACACCATATATTAATAGTATGGCGTGTCGAAATTTTTGGTCACCTTGGATGTTTCAAACTAAATGACGCTGAATGTACGTGGATGAGCGTTTTCCAAACAGAAGCCCTCATGAACATTTTTCCAGAATTTATATGTTTTTTTTACTCAGAATCGTTTACCCTATCGATTCTCATACAAGAAAAAGTGCGTCCCAGATTTAACTATGAAATTTATTTTCCTGTTCGTCACGTTCCATACATTTTTTCTTGTATAGATCGGGGTTGGTGCGATACCGGTAGCTGTCTTGTGTTGTCACGGAGAAAGGTAAATAAAACAGTTGAGTTTTTCTTTTAATTATTATGTCTGTGGATAAAATGGTCTTCACTGCTCATGTTTGAAATAAGCAAGCAATAGAAAACTAGGTACATTAACCTTAACATAGTTAGGCTCGTACTTTGAACCAGGGAAAATGCAAAATTCCTGGCTATCCATAATTAATAATATTCATTTATCTATTTCCTTAAGTATTACCCTAAGTACCTATTCCTTAAGTACCTTTGAACGAGCAATTCTACGTATAATGTAATCTGATTCTCAGAAACGGCGTCAACGATTTTAATGAAATTTACGAAATTTAGTATGCAGCGGGTTTCGGAGGCGATAAATCGATCTAGCTAGTTTTCATTTTTACAAAACGTACCAGTAAATCCGAGCCAAGCTCGGTCATCCAGGTACTGCAAATATAATCATACAGTGTCTTAATGTAATAAATAATAACAGTAAATAAAAAAAGCCACCAAATAATTACCATATTCGATTCTAAATTACTACCTAATACATACATGCATACATATATCACGACTTTATTCCTTACGGGGTAGTCAGAGCCTAAAGTAACAAAATGCCACGTTTAGTATTATTAAGGGCGTATAGCTGGAAAGGGAATAAAAATAGTGATGGGTTGATAGCCGCATCGCCTATAACATGATTCTTAAGACTTTCGCCCATTCCCTCGATGGGCTTTTACCATCTGCGCGGGAAGAGAAGCAACTGGTAAATTCTATGTTTTTTCTTCACTCCCAGACCAGTATGTAAGAACTACCTACTACCTAAGTAGGTACACACAAATTCTATAAAATATCAAACAAAATATGTTGATTCATGCGCCGTGATTGTATTAGCCTAAAAGTGCATTACAGCATGACAATTAGACGACATCCAGCTATTGACGACTAAAGACTGATGTCCCATCGAATCAATGACTGATAGCTTACCGCTAAACACGCTTGCTGTAGCAAAAAAGTACTATGTATAAATGACAGGGACTATGTAATGAATGACTTCTTTTTGGCGCATCCAATTGCCTATAGAATGACATCATATCGGTATTTCGTTTTGAATGAAATACGCAGTATGGCAGATGCACTATAGTATCCGCAGAACCAAGTGACGAGTTTGGCCATAAATCATCGGAATCATGCTATCTCTTTCGCACCTGCACAGCCTTATGGAGCGGGCCGTTCAACAATAGTTCAGTTAGTGTTAGACGTAAAACGTAAGGCCAAGTACTAGCACATGTGCTAGGCTAGTAGATACAAACGTGTGTTCAATTATAAACGCACCCCAATGTCCGCGACCTATGCACGGAAGAGCTCGACGCAGAGCCTTCTAGATCTACGCTGACAGTCAAAAATAGTGTCCCTTTCCATATAAAGTTGTACGAAAAGTGAGCCGTTATTTTTGCTCGTCAGTATATGCCTTATATCCACGTACACAAACTACGGTGATATCGTTAGCATAATTAAACAAGGTCAAACTGGACCTCGTTTAATCCACTTTTTATGCAAAACAAACGCATAAAAAACATCGTAACGGTAGTCACAGTATTTAGACATACCTAAGCCGCTCGCCCCCCCCCCCCTTGGATCACCCTACGCCCCCTAGGGGGGCGCCACTGGTTGGGGACCACTGGACTAACCAGATGTCAAAATTGTTTACCATCTTTCTAATGCTAAAAAAAACAAAGTACCTACCTATAATGTTATCACCGCCTGTTTATTTTCATGAACTGCAATGTGGGTAGAAACGTCAAACTCCATTTATTATCACGAGACACTCGTATATGTTAACCCCCCGACGCAAAAAGTGTAGTGTTGTAAGTTTGACATAGTTCTTAGCCATGTTTGGTAAAAATCGGTCCACCATTTTGAAGAGTATCCACTTTTTTCCAAAATTATGTACCCAAGGCATTTTTGGCATTAAATTGAATTATTTTTTATTTACATACTTATATCAATCCCTTACGGGGTAGACAAAGCCTTTTTTTATGGCGTGGAAAATGCGCCTTATGCATCCGCCCAGTACGGGCTTACCGGGGGTATGTGGGGCTCTCCCGCTACGGCAGGCATGCCCACTAAAAACCACACGGATTCCCTATTCAGTCATGTGAGGCGTGACGGGAGCACTCGGTGTCGATGGGGTTCCCTCTTCGCGGCACCAGTGCAATGCAGGTTTGGGAAATACGGGGTAGACAGAGCCCAAGGTAAGAGATAAGGTAAGAGGTTTTTTATTTACG
The DNA here is from genome assembly GCA_949127965.1 of Pandemis corylana. Lineage (NCBI taxonomy): Eukaryota > Metazoa > Arthropoda > Insecta > Lepidoptera > Tortricidae > Pandemis > Pandemis corylana. Next base: position 7,420,263 of record OX421871.1, read on the forward strand.
TATGATTAATTACTCCATTAATGCGTGTGGGGGTTTTTTATTTTTTTAATTTAATATTTAATGATAGTACCCGACTACGGCGAAGCCCAAAAGGAGGGTTATTGACCGACTTGTTACAAATCTAGTCAACTGAATGCCATCTCGTGTTATCTTATTGGTTTGTTTAATAATGATGATGTTTTAAATTTCTAGCCAGTTATGCTTATACTCGATATCCGGTTGATATTTATTATACTTTTGGCGGAGAATGTTGAGAATTTGTTTAACATTATTAATTGTAATCGATATGCATAATAATATAACATACTTTCTCCCGTTAGAAAGATCGTGAGCCTTACAATGTATTGTAATTATGCACAGCCTTCAGAGTCCTGATATTTTTAACAGATATAGTAAATACGTACCTAGGTATATAGGGCAACGTGGAGCTATTTAATAATAAGTAAATAATGGGACCGGTATTGTGACGTATTTTGTAGAACTAATAAACTTTGTTTTGTGATTAATTTATCCCATAAAAAACATTATATCCTACTAATATTATAAACGCGAATGTAAGTTTGTTTGTTACGGTTTCGATCATCATGAAATTCTGTGCACATGTTCTTGGAGGTATTAGAAGTAACGTAGGATACTTTTTATTAGAAAAAAATATGTCTTCACTCTGACGTTATCTGCGCGGACGAAGTCGTGGGCAAAAGCTAGTGTAAAATAGAAACAAGCGAGTCTCGAAGCGCAGTTTTCTTATTACGAAAAAGTTTTAATATTTATTTTTGTAGCTTAACCTAACTTTTAACATATTTGCACATCTATGAATTTTCTGTTCGAAATGAATGAATTATTATTAGGTGTTCTCCTTCCATGCTGGTCTGGGAGTAAAGAAAAAACATAGTGTTTACCAGTTGCTCTTCTCGCGCAGATGGTTAAAATCCCATCGAGGGAATGGGCGAAATCCTTAGATTTTTTAAATATTAGTGATTGAATATTTAAGCACAGTTTTGTTTAGTTCGTCATTTCATTCGTCGACCAATTTTATTGTTCTTTGTATAATACATTCGGGAATTATTCTTACTCTTGATTTGTTCTTTATAATTTTTATTTTATTTAGTACATATACGTATGTACAGATGTCGTGCAAAATCCTTTCTCATCGTCTTATCTCGCAAATGTTCGTATATGTATGGTATTTTGTCACAGCACGTCGGCGTCATTCGGAAGTCGTGTTTACGATGGTAAAGGATTATTCACTATGTCTGTAAGCGAGGACTCCCGGGAATATATATGGAAGGCACTGGCTTAGCCAGGGGGGGGGGGCGATTTGGGGGTTCAAACCCCCCCGAAAAGTTCAGATATTAATATTCGTAGAATTACTTCCATGCTGGTCTGGGAGCAAAGGAATAACATAGAATGTACCAGTTGCTTCTCGTCCCGCGCAGATGGTAAAAGCCCATCGAGGGAATGGGCTAGTCTTAGGAATCATGTTATAGGCGATGCGGCTAGCAACCCATCACTATTTTGATTCCCCTTTCCACCTATACGCCTACAATACTAAAACCTGGCTACGTATGTGTTTGTTTGTACCTACACTCGTAGGTCAAATTGTAGTGGGCTCATTATTTACTAGACTAGTAGTGGTCAGCTTGAAATGAAATCTAGATAAATTAAAATTAGTCCTTAGTTCCCTTGGTCACGCTCTAAATTTAGAACTACATTTCATTTCATTTCATTAACAAATAATTAACTAGAATGGAATAACATTAATGAATTTAATAATATCAATGTATAGTTTAATGTACTTAATTAATTTCATGGCATGTTTTGACGTTATATTATTTACAATCCTAGATTTAGATATTAATTACTATTGTGTGCCCTTACATTATTTGTGCGTCATGGACTGACTTAGAAAAATGTTAACATCTTCATATGTATGTACATGACTTGACAATGAATAAATGAAATAATGAAATAACGACTGCACAAAATTATTCATAATGTTTCTTGTTGTGTTCGTTACCTATTGTCATGATGAGGTTTGGAACAATATTTCGAAAAATAAAACTGGAACTCGGGCGATGCCGCGGGAACACCTAGTTTCGTATAAATATACACATACATACAAAAATCACGTCTTTATACCTTACGGGGTAGACAGAGCCTAAGGAGACAAGACCTAAAGACCACGTTTAGCATAATCGTGGGATCCCTCGATGGGCTTTTACCATCTGCGCGGGAAGAGAAGCAACTGGTACATTCTATGTTTTTTCTTTGCTCGCAGACCAGCATGGAAGAAAAAGTAAAAATAAAAAAAATAAAAAAAATACAAGTATAAGGATGCACACGTACTTACAATTGGAAAACAACTTGTATTTTTTTGAAACAATAACCTATTTCTTTTTTACTTGATAAATGTTTAGATAGCTATTTTTAAAACTCTTTCTCCAAATTAATTTTAGTCTTAAAATATGCATTTGATTGAATAAAAGATTCGGTGTTTAGGCTTGCACTTAATTAATATCTAATTGTAAACAAATTACCTAATTTCATTATCGAATTAAAAAAAATACTTGAAATTTGAGACATTTTAATGCACACACTGCTTATTCGGACGTAAACACAAAATCCAAAATATCAATAAACAGATAAAAAAACAAACACAATTGTACCTAAAAACTAAAGAGGGTAGTTTAAAAACACTTACATACAACAGCAAATAAATACTGATTAAACCTAGAACCATTGTGGAACACTAGTTTTTGTACGATCAAATTCATTTTTATCTTTTTTCACTGCCGCGGCGTATGCGCACGGATCTACCGATGCGCGGGAGTCCGAGTCGATCGGAGTGCGATTGTTTACTGCAAAATCTCATTCATAGATCGAAGCGATCAGTGAATCTTAGCTCAGTAGTAAAACGTGATTATGTTTGTCATTACTGTGATTAGTGTTTGTTTTACCGGCGACGCTGAAGGGAGTTATGTGTTTAAGAAGTAGTAACTTTGCCATGTGAGTGTAAATATTTTTATTTTCTATTTTTTCTAAACGACACTGAAAATTAGTAGGTATAGTTTGTTTCATTTAAAATGACGAAAAGTACTTAAAACCAACATCTATTGTTTAATTGTTATCTTCAAGTGGGGTTGTAAAACAATTATGCAGGTGGTCGCAAAGTATACCGTGAACAAACAGGTACCTACCGATACACCTGCATAATTGTTTTACAACCCCACTTGAAGATAACAATTAAACAATAGATGTTGGTTTTAAGTACTTTTCGTCATTTTAAATGAAACAGACTATACACAGAAAAATCCGAAAAGTAAAGCTATGGCCGGGAATCGAACCCGGATCCTCGTCATTACGTGACGCGTGCTATATTTTACATTACGTTTTAGTGATAACACAACGAGAATTGGAAAATTAAGAATGTGGCTTGACTTGACCGTGCCCCCAGTTCCGGTGACCAAATAAAAGCTTTAGTGACGTCTTCATTCTTAAAATAAAATTAAATAGCAATCAATAACTTACTTAGAGCATCAAACCAACCGGAGATGTCCACGATGGTGTCGCCTCTCTGCCGAAAGTAGGGTGATGGCACCAGTGTTAGACACTTTAAGCTGACAAGCACCAGTAATGGACACTCATTCTTAGTTTAAAGATAATTATGATACTCAGAACGTTACTCCCAGAGGGTGGTGAAATAAAGAATGTCTCAGATCGCAGGAGCTTGTCGCACGAGCCAAAGGCGAGAGCGATAAACATGCGACCTGAGGCTTTCTTTATCGCAGCCCGAGGTGTCCACACCATTTTACGTCTTCCCCTGACCTGGAAGTGGAAAGTTCCGCTCGCGTAGCGGACGGTAAATTGCTACTTACGGCCGAAGTGACGAAAAATAAATAACTATCCCTTAGTTTCTTTTAAATAAGAGTTATTGTGCATTATTTAATCCTTGGCCATTTACTATTGCCGTCACTCTATATGGTCGACATGCCTACTTTAATGTTCAATGCGCGGACGCTCGCGTTCGCCGTCTTTTTCTATCCTCATTCTATACCGTTCGACAGAACGGAATGGTGAATGTGATAGTGATTTCGTGCTAGACAATGTGAATATGACCCCCTGTTTTAGAATAGAATGGACCAATATCTTCCTCTGTGTAATGCTACAGCGACTAAGGAACTGATGTGAAAGTGGACAGCAGTGCTATCCATACATTTAAAAAAAACAAAGACATTTGAAAGGCAGCGGCTCCGGTTGAATCGGTTTGGATTTCCCGTCACTTAATTTCGGCTGCTTCACACTAACTGGTAAAAATTCGGCACGCTTGGTTTCAATACAGTACCTTACATACCTTTTTTTTTTATGGTGTGGAAAATGCGCCTTATGCATCCGGCCCGGTACGGGAATACCAGGGGTATCTGGGGCTCTCCCGAGGCGTCAGGCATACCCAGTAAAAAACACACGGATTCCCTAATTTGGCACTATTGTAGGACACCACGGGAGAACTTTCGTGAACCGCGATGCCCTACGGGCCCACCCCGGGATGGGGCTACCTCCCTGCGACACCTGTGCAATGCAGGATTGGGAACTCCCGCCCTCCCCCGCAGGTGCCGCTGGACCCAGTACCTTACATACCTACACCGATACCTGTGGAGTGCGTGCCGCCTCCATTTGGCTTATTACTCTAAGCTCAAGGCCATTCGTAATTAATTCGCATCTCATAACGAAGTGCAATGGGCATCTCTGATTACTTTTACCGGTTATTTCTACCCAGTCTGTTATTAGCAGTTAAAAGCCACTCAAAAGATAGTTAACGCCTGCCGTTAATCGACGTTTGCGCCGAAAGTGGTTAATCTGTTTCACGTTACTGCTATTTCGGTGATCGGGTAAATATCATATAGGAATCATGTTATAGGCGATGCGGCGACCCATCACTATTTTGATTCCCATTTCCACATTACGCCCACAATCATGCTAAGCGTGGCCTTTGGGTCTTGTTACCCTATAAAATTTTATTAGAATTAGAAAGAAGGTAAACAATTTCGACATATCTTTTTATCAAAAAACATTTTAAAAATCGGTAACTGGAAAATATAAAACCATAACAAAACAAATCACAATATCCCAGGGATTTTAAATTGTACATACATACATACATACTATGTACATACATACATACCGTCACGCCTCTTTCCCACAGTGGTAGGCAGAGACTACTTTATTCCACTTGCTACGATCCTGACATAAGTATTTCTTTCGCTTCATCCACAGTCATCAATCTCTTCATACATGCTCGTCGGTTTCGGGTACTCCTGACCTGACCTTAAATTGTAACTTGCTGTTATTTCTTTTTGAAACAGTTTTTCAATCAAAAGGTATGTCAAGATTGTTTTCCCTTTTTCCAATGCTAAAAAAACCGAAGGCTCAGTCTACCCTTTAAGAGCGTTTATCCCTCCTTAGCTGGCAACATCGCGTTTTTGTTGTTTTTTACGATTATTTCACAGAAATTGAACGAAAGTTTAAAATTGTGGTCTATACAAGTTCTTCGTTTTTAGTGTATCAATGTGTCCAGTGCAATAATTGATCGTAATGGACTTTTATTTTCGTATTCAACGGATAAAATAATATATCTCGTTTAATAAAAATAAAAAAACCCTCTAAGGAATAAAGACAAGATTTTACTCGTATGTATATGTGAATATGACCAATGTCACGTACATTGTAAATCACTATACTGTTCACTGTACTTTTTTACCAAATAAGGCGTAAAACGAGCAAGCGGATCACCATGTGCCAGTCACTTGTTTCACTCAACGCTGGAACACTCCTCGTCCTACCACCCGCAAAACTTACCCTGTAGGCCTCTGATGCAGTGTTTCTCAACCTGTGATCCGCAAACCCTTAAGTCCGCGAGTATGAGTGTGGCGGACTAGTGGACTGTATTTGAAGATATAAGCATACATAGGGATATAGGGACAGGGAAAGCGACTTTGTTTTATACTATGTAGTGAAGCGGCTTATGATGATGTACTGCACATACATACACATACACAAATCACGTCTTTATCCCTTACGGGGTAGACAGAGCCTAAGGTAACAAGACCTACAGGCCACGTTTAGCAAGACACTGAGGGCGTAGAGGTGGAAAGTGGAATCAAAATAGTGATGGGTTGCTAGCCGCATCGCCTATAACATGATTCCTATGATTTTCGCCCATTACCTCGATGGGTTTTTACCATTTGCGCGGGAAGAGAAGCAACTGGTACATTCTATGTTTTTTCTTTGCTCCCAGACCAGCATGGAAGTAACGATGGACTGATGGACTGGTTTTTAATAAGTATAGGAATAGAACTTACATAAGATGAGTGACCTCGTGGCAGCATCTACCGTGGTTCGTGAGGAACTGAATCAGTTATAACAAATGAGATGCTGCTGCCACAAGGTTTACAATTGCCAGCTATAAAATACATTTTGGCAGTAAAAAGGAGTTTATCCTCCACAGTGAGTCCGATAAGATATAGCTTCTGGTAAGATTACTTATTGTATAGAAAAAAAAACACGAGTTTGTGCTCATTCCATTTATTATATATAGCACTAAAGTATCCTTAATATATCTAAAAAACAAAGATAATTAAGTAGGTATATGTTCAGTTCACTATGTAAATTCAACAATGTGCGCTAGTATTGTATACAGATTTTTATGAAACTCTTATATTACGAGTAGACACGAAATATCAAAACGTAACTGTTTAATTTAAAAATATAAAATGTTGAACAGTTTAATGACCATGTTTCACTACTCCTAGTTAAATTCCTGATATCTTTAGTGTCAGATATGGTGCTCTATTTATAACTATCTAACAGACAGAGAGCACCAATATCTGACTCTTACGATATCAGGAGCTTATGTGACATGTATGTTCTTATGTTTTTAGTTTTCTTGTAACTTATGCTATGTAATGTCACGAATAAATGTTTTTTCTTCTTCTTTTCACCAGAGAGTGGGGGAACAGACTTAATTTTACGGCGCTTCTCCATTATCTCCTCCCAAATGTGTTACAATGGAGAATAGGAAGGCAATTATAACAAAATGAATGTTACGCACTACGGACATCTATTGACACGTATATGTCACCACACTGTTACGATATATTTAAAAAAATGAATGCAGTCTGATTCAAAGTGATACACGATTTTTCTTACTAATATTAAGTCTGTCTATCGGTCTCTCCGTCTGTGACAGTGTACCGTAATAGATCAAAATTAAAATAAAATAAAAAACAAAATTAAAGGGAATCATTTGTGTGCAAGTTCGCGCTTGACTGCTTTTATCGTTGGGCGTAATAAAATAGGGAACATAATTTCCGTTTAAAATATTCTTTAACATATAAAATATACATCTTTGGTGCTAACATCAAAAATATTCAAGTTACGAACAGAAACAGTGAAATTCAAACAACAAATGTTTACTCTAATAATGATATATTCCATACAATATACATATGTATACCATCTACTTAAGACAAGATAAATTCATGATATTTTCCAAATGGAATGCTGGGGTTATATTGCTTATAGCAACATCATATCTTGGGGCACGGTAATGTCCCCGCCAAGACTAAAAAAAATTGCTCTACCCACCTTTCCTCGTAAGTTTCCTTGAAACATAGGATCTTCCACGTCGATGGTTAAATTATAATGGGGCTTGCATTTCGGGGATTGTATAAGAGTACTTGCTTTATACTAGGAGTCTCAAAATTCTTCCGAAATATTTTAGCAGGTTACTTTGAATTAATAGCCCTATAGTAAATCTCGAGGCCTTGTTACTATGCGAATTTTTGTCGCCAAGCGTCATCTGTTTGAATCGGTTACCTCCATCGGGCAGTCTGCCTCCGTGGCGTGGTTTAGGGAGGGCTCGAAGAAAATGTGGCTCACACCATCTCCTTAGAGATTGTATACGTGTACTCTTATTGTATTTTGTATGTATGCATGTGTGTAATTATATTTAGTAGGTAGTTTATTTTATGATTTGTTTATTGTATTTAGATTTGCACGCTCTATTGTGGCTTTCACTATCTGGAATTTTTCACACTGTCGGTCCCTCGTTTAACGCTCCTCTCATCTACTCAAAGGTTAACTGTTAGAGATCCCTTATAAGGATAAGTTCGCATTTGTGCATATATTAATGTTATTTTAATTTTTTTATGAATTGTATTTGTTTCTTTATATTTGTACAATAAAGTATTTCCTTAATTACTTACTTACTTACTGTTATAATGATGTGTCTGTACGACACTATTACAAACTCCCGTGGAACATCTACTAATACTTCTACTAGTGTCAAGTGACAGCTGGTACAGATAAGGCTTACTCACCTGCTATGGGTGGTGCAGCGGTATAGTACGCATCACGGGTGAGGATCCGGGTTAGATGCCCGGCCATAGCTTTACTTTTCACATTTTTCTGTGTTCCAATTTTACCGTAAGAGTAAATATAAAAAATCAAAAAGTAAAATTCTTGATTCATTTAATAGCTCACAATTTTTCAGGTTTTTTAATTGTGATCGTTAAATGCTCAAAGTGAACAGCACCAAAAGCGGGACCAACAAAAATTAAAAATTAAAACGAATAAATCTTTCTTGGGGTATTCAGTCAAACCAATTCAATGACCTGCTGAAATACACACACACACACACACAAATCGCGTCTTTATCCCTTACGGAGTAGACAGAGTCACAGAGCCCAAAGTGGCAAGTATAGATATTTTGAAATATTCGGGAAGAATTATGAGACACGGTGTAAGAGGTGAACATTTTTATGCATTTTCAGTGTACAGCTTAAAAAGGAGGGTAGGATTGATTTAAAGTATGATCTCGTGCTTGAAGCTGCGTGTCAAATGTTTGTGGGGCAATACTATTGTGTTGAGGAGGATCGTCTCCGCCGGCACCACCACGCCTGCGCCTGTAGAAGTAACAAAGTTCAGCATTCATCACCATCAAAGACCTAACCTATACAAGCAGTAGGCTTATTACCTAACTCGCTCGCAATCGCCATCGTGTTCATTTTGACAGCTCATGTATGGGCTGACAATTGGCATCAGAATCGGCTAGCTGTCACATTCATACAAGAACTGTCAAAATGAACACGATGGCGATTGCGAGCGAGTTAGACAATAAGCCTACTGGTAATTAAATCGCAAAAAGTTACCATTAAAATGAAATAGTTTTACACTAGTATTTTTTAAAAAATGACTAGCGGCTTTGCCTTCGGCCGCTTTTGCGCGCGAAATCACGAAATCAACGAGTGCGGCCGGAAAGTTGTAATGTAATTGTTTGAACCGCGATTGTTTTGAGCGATTAGTACAAAGTAATTATTCAAGTCACACGATGCAGCCGAAAATAGATGAGTTCAATAAATAATAATAGTAGATTAATGCCGAGGCCTGGGAAGTAGCTAATTGCTGGATGAGTAACTTGTTAAAAAAGATTCGCCCGCGGTTCGTGTTTTTTAAAGACACGAATCCAGCAATTGCTCTTCCAGCTGAGGCAGATAAAATATTTTTCTCAAACATTGAGAGGAAATGAAAATAAATTTTGCACTAAACTTCCTCGCAACTTAGGTGGTTTTCACGTTCCCGCCTTTTTTCTTAAGTTTTTTTTAATGTCAAATGTCACCGTAATCTATTTGAGACATTGATAAAAACGTTAGACTGGAACAAAACGCGCACTCCTCGGCCATCGACTTGGCTGTATGACACCTTTGTTCATTATTCCATAGTCAAAGTGACTTTAAAAAAAGTGAAAAACAAATGAAAAACAGTCCAGCAATCCGATTTACGGTCAGAGCTTCGTGTTCTGTTACTTAGAATACAATGACGACATTTACGACAATGTTTGAGAAAATTAATATTTTTTCCACATTCACTTTCATCTTTGCATCCGCGGAGGCGAAACTAGTCAACTCCGCAGCCGCCTCCGCCTCAGCCTCCGCTAAGAAGGCGTCCGTTCCAACCCTAGTAAATACCTAGTATGGTGATGGAGGGGTTGAGCCGCCCGTCGGCGTTGAAGAGCGACTTGTTGTCCATCTTGGCGAACGGCTTGTTGGGGTCGGGGTCCGACGGCGTGCCCTCCACGCGCGACCACTCGCCCACCGTGGCGTGCTGGCCCACTGCACACCAACACACGTTGTTACCCATTTCATATCCCACATTAAATATCGAATACTAGTTTATGCGACTGTATTATAATGAAGGGCATTAAAACATGAGTTTGGGTTTGTGAAACGAAGGGAAGTCGAGTTTCATAATAAGATCGAACGAGTGTGTGGCGTGAGAAACGTCACCTATTCCCAAAGGGATATTATAATTTAAGTATTGGCAACACTGGCCTTATTACTATATATACCGCTCTGCGGCGCTGCGTCGTTCTCTTTCTCCTCTTCAAGCATACGAATAAACATCTCAACAAATATACGCTCGTATCACTTCACGTAGTAAGTACACTGGAACGTACTCCAAATTGGTGACCCCGACGTGATGTACTGTCGCATACAAACTTTATCTACATTGATATCATAAATTTTCTACAGTTAAAATTTTCACATCGAAATACGTAGTAGTAGGTAACATTATTTACTGTTCTTCGAAAGTTCAGTGATGAAACGACTGACATTTATATTTTTTTCTTAAATTCTAAGACAATAGAGAGAGATTTTATTATTTAAGATGTTCGAACTTTGAATGTTATTCGAGTATCGATATTGATACTCTAATGTAAACATTATAGTACAACCACAGATACAGGATTCTTAATGTAGGCCATTTGCTAATCGTTCCTGAACATGGGCAGTTATGATATGAATGTAGATAAAATAATAAAAAAGGCCAAGTGCGAGTTGGACTCGCGCACCGAGGGTTCCGTACAAATTAGCCAAGTTGTTATAAAATCCAGTGTTAGCAGAACCCTGTTCTTAAGCAAAATGTAGGTTGTGAGGTCATTTTATATTGGTTATTTAAATAGACAGACATAAAAAAAAATTTCACTAGCTATCACGGTTAGCCTTTGGGTACGGAACCCTAAAAATCTCCTGAGGTCTGGTGCCCAGTGGGACGTTTATAGGCTGGTGATGATGAATACTGACCGACAGAGTACATGATGAGCGAGTGTTCGCTGATGGTGGCGTTATTCAGTATGATGGACTCCTTGATGCGCACTCCCGCGCGCACCGACACTCCCGCGCCGATCGACACGTTCGGACCAATCTGCAAACCATCATCAGGCGCATACACATCTAGCGTCCTTACTGAGAGCATTCTTACCCGAGCATTTGTAAACAAGCAATCAATGTAAGCTTTGTAACGCTCGGCTCAACGTTCACACCACTTGAATATTCGACGCCGAATGCTCATTACACGCGAATGCTCTCGGTGAGAACGCTCCTTGTTACATTTTGACGACCGGATGGCCTAGTGGTTAGAGAACCTGACTATGAAGCTTGAGGTCCCGGGTTCGATCCCCGGTCAGGGCAGATATTTGTATGAAAAATAGGAATGTTTGTTCTCGAGTCTTGGATGTTTATAATATGTATTTAAGCATGTAGCTATTTATCTATATAAGTATGTTTATCCGTTGTCTAGTGCCCATATTACAAGCTTTGCTTAGTTTGGGGCTAGGTCAATTGGTGCCAATTGTCCCAAGATATTATTATTATAAAAAAAAATATTATCATTAAAAAAAAAATTACTAACAATATCTTGGCAGCTAAGCCAGGAAATACGAGAGCGAGCGCCATGAAAGACTGTTGAAAGAGGATGGCATGCTACGGTCCTCATTATTACATGGACATGGCTTTAAGTAGAACCGAAAACTGAAATCGGTCTGAAGTTGGCGAATATTGCATGAATGTTGTTGTTGTGTTCTGTGCAACTGTGTATGTAATGGTGTTGTTACACTTACCACAGCAGAATCATCAACGTCAGCGGTGGATGTGTGAACACATCGGGCAGTATGTTGTTGTTGTATTCTGTGCAACTGTGTGTATAGACACTGTTGTTACACTTACCACAGCAGCATCATCGACGTCAGCGGTGGATGTGTGAACACATCGGGCAGTATGTTGTTGTTGTATTCTGTGCAACTGTGTGTATAGACACTGTTGTTACACTTACCACAGCAGAATCATCAACGTCGGCGGTGGATGTGTGAACACATCGCGCAGTATGTTGTTCTTGTATTCTGTGCAACTGTGTGTATAGACACTGTTGTTACACTTACCACAGCAGAATCATCAACGTCGGCGGTGGATGTGTGAACACATCGCGCAGTATGTTGTTCTTGTATTCTGTGCAACTGTGTGTATAGACACTGTTGTTACACTTACCACAGCAGCATCATCGACGTCAGCGGTGGGGTGTATGAACACATCGGGCAGTATGTTGTTGTTGTATACTGTGCAACTTTATGTATAGACACTGTTGTTACACTTACCACAGCAGCATCATCGACGTCGGCGGTGGATGTGTGAGTACATCGGGCAGTATGTCGTTCTTGTATTCTGTGCAACTGTGTGTATAGACACTGTTGTTACACTTACCACAGCAGCACCATCGACGTCAGCGGTGGATGTGTGAACACATCGGGCAGTATGTTGCTCTTGTATTCTGTGCAACTGTGTGCATATACACTGTTGTTACACTTACCACAGCAGAATCATCAACGTCAGCGGTGGGGTGAATGAATACATCGGGCAGTATGATGTTGTTATGTTCTGTGCAACTGTATGTATAGACACTGTTGTAAAACTTACCACAGCAGTTTCATCGACGTCAGCGGTGGGGTGTATGAACACATCGGGCAGTATGTTGTTGTTGTATTGGGTTGGCTCTGTTCTGTGCAACTCTAGATAATGCCTGTTAGCGTATATCGCTGATCCAGGAGTCTTCACCTGGGACCACCAGTTGGTTATCTGTAATTATTTAAAAAGTAATGCCATTTAAACTCGGTGACATCCTCAAATATATGTATGACGTTATTACTAATTAGGCAGCGATTAGAAAGAGAGATCCGATATATGTCAACGCCCCCATTTTTCTAGAAGAGATAGAGACAAATCTTTGATAGCTTATATCTCGGTTATTTTAAGTTACTTGAAAAATATTTTTTTTATGTTGTTTATTCCACAAATAAGCTATTAATGAAAGCTACGAAAGAAATCATCAATATTCCCTATTAATCAAAACCGACTGAAGAATGTTTTTATTATGACTGTGAGTTTATTGTCTTGCCGTCTGTTTACCAATACAGAATTTCATTTCATTTTTATTGGGCTGATGGTACAAGATCCTAGTACAGTCGAGGGCATATATATTGATACAGCCATCATGTCAAATACACGTGTCATTGGCTTTATTGTTTACTAGCTGTTGCCCGCAACGTCATCTGCGTAGAATTCGTTTATTTCCGAGATAAAAAGTAGCCTACGTGTTCGAGACTATAATCTATCTATGTTCCAAATTTCATCCAGATCTGTCCAGCCGTTTTGGCGTGAAAGAGTAACATCCATCCATCCATCCATAATATAATCATCGTTCTATATAATTTAAATTTTAACGGTCATTTTATCTAACACTAGATTAATTTTATATTTGCATGACTTTTTAAGTTTAAATGTTTGAAACTAGAATATCCATGACATCTTTTTTGTACAACATTTACTGCGAATAAATATTTCATTCATTCATTCATTCGTTCATACTTACAAACTTTCGCGTTTATAATATTAGTAGGATGACATAAAGATGTATATAGATGTTTTTGATGTCTTGATAACGTACATATTTATGCCCTTGAATGTAGATACAAGTACGTACGTACCTGCATGGCGTATAGCTTGTTGGTGCCCGCGAGAGGCGAGAGCACGTCTTGCTCCCACGACATGTAGCCGGGGCTGGGACTGCTCTGGCAGTTGCCGCTACAACAACCAATAAAATAACCCTCGAAGTTTCCTCAATTAAAAGACACAGTCATTAATTAGGAAAGCTGTTCCCATACATATTGCCATGCTCCCAAAAAATAGTATGTATTTGCAGTTGTCCTAGAAATTTGAAATTTGGTACGAAAGTAACTCTTTTGACGTTTTAAGTCGCCTAGTCGCACCGTACTTCTAAATACTCGTACGCTAAAAGATGCCCGGGCCACAAACCTATTTCAGCAAAATGAGTCCTCGCCCGCGCGGCACAGGGGGGTAGGATGACGACGGGGAGCTCTCTCGGTGCGGGCGGGTAGTGCGCCTGCCGCCCTCATCTCTCTCGGCCCCCGCGGTCGGCCCACCCCGCGAGCGAAGACTCATTTAAGCGGTCGGTCTATAGCGACATACATACATAAATCACGTCGTTCTCCCTTACGGGGTAGACAGAGCCTAAGGTGACAAGACCCAAAAGCCACGCTTAGCATGATTGTGGGCGTATAGGTGGAAAGGGGAATCAAAATAGTGATGGATAGCTAGCCGCATCGCCTCGCATCGAAAAGAAGCAACTGGTACATTCTATGTTTTTCTTTACTTCCAGACCAGCATGGAAGCACTATACTGGTCTACAGCGAGTTACCTGTAAAAGTCCTGCTCCTTCTTCTCGAAGGCGGCCTGCATGACGTGGAAGGCGCTCGGCGCGCACACGTACACGCCGCAGTTGATGAGCGCGGACACGTAGGACGCGGGCTTCTCCACGTAGTGCGTCACCGCCTTGGTGCTCGGCTCGCGGACCATGCAGCCGTAGTGGACCGACTGCTGACGCGTCGCCTCTGTGCCCATTATCGTTATCTATGGGGAAAAACATCTGTATAGTCAGCTTAGGGGGCGTTCAAGTATTACGTAACGCAATTTGGGGGGAGGGGGGTATCGTAAAACGTTACGATGCGTTACATTCTTTCTTACAACACGTTACGTAACGTTTTCATTTTTTAAATAAAAAAATATGGAATTAAAACTGCCAAGTTAACAAACTACGCATGTATTGCGGGTTAAACATCTCTTATTTAATATTATTACCGCCAAGGCGATTAAAATTATAACAAGGATATTATAGCGACTTTCTTGTACTTTACGCAACATAAATTTTGACACTTTTGGGTAAAAATGGTCACTTGACTGTTACGTAACGTTTAGAGGGGGAGAAGGGGAGGGTACAGAAAAACGTTACGGCGCGTTACAAGGGGGGGAGGGAGGGTCAAAAATCTTCAATAATTGCGTTACGTAATACTTGAACGCTCCCTTAGTGTACGGCTTGAGCGGACGCTCGAGCGGAGCATGCAGCGGGGCGTGTGGCTTTTATGGATTGCGCGGATCAAGGTTAACTGGGATCTTAGCAAGACGTCTTAATTCGATTCAATTGCGACTCAGTTCAGGTTTTAGCTGTAATTTTTAGTATGAATCTGACAGCGAGCAAACCTTCTTTTTTTAATATGGCCCCGTCAATCGATGCAATGATTTCGCCAATGTCAAAGTAATAAATACAGTAGTCAAAAATATTGTGACAAAAATGTACGGTAGAACACGGTCAAAAGACCCCTCCCCCCCAGTCGAGCTCTTAGCCAACGGATAATGATATCCCTCAGAATCTGCCAGGAAATCATTAACCGATGGCCAGGGTGCACCGGACCAAGCACTGCTCTTCCCCCTGGACGGATCCAAAAACGAACCGCAGCTCTTGACCACACGCGGAGGTAACCCGAACTTAAACTGAATCGCATTAACACTTCCTGGTGAGTCCCCTGGTCATTTCTTCAAAATTAGACGAATTTGAACACTACCCGGCGAAATGTATCTAGAAATTGATAACAATCAAAAACCGAAATTAAAGTTTGCCCAAGTGACTATACGATTTAGCATTGCAGTCTGCCTTACAAAAACATTAAATTGGTCTTATAAAAATACCTATAAATTGGAGACCTTGAAATATTCGTCTTCTCATCATAACAAATGTTGAATCAATTTTTTTTTATTTTTTATTTAGGTCAAACTATAAACATTTATACTTTACTGTGGTAGCCTAGTGGTTTGACCTGTGGCCTCTCAAGCAGAGTGTCGTGGGTTCAAATCCCGGGCGCGCACCTCTGAGTTTTCATATTCATATTCATATTCATTTATTGATTGCTTTGTGTGTACAAAAGGTCTTAATTTTAAATATGTTTCAACACAACCCTGAGAGGGCACCGCAATACACTACAATAAGGTTCTCTATCAATAGACTAATTAAAAACAGTGAAATACAAATTATTAGGCTTAATTCAATTCTAAACGAAGGGTAGCAGAGAGACAAGCACTTATTTACGGTAATGTTAAGTAGGTAGGTTTCTTATCTAATTGTTATTATTGGAGTCTAAATATTCATTGACTGTGTAGTATGTTTTTTCTGCAAGAAATATTTTTAATGTCTTTGTAAATTTGTTAATGTTTGGTTCGTTTTTTATTTGGTCAGGTAGTTTGTTGTAAATCCTTATTGACATGGGATGGGGTCCATTTTTATGTGCAATTAATTTTGATGTCACTTGCAGCAAATTATTTTTAGAGCGAGATTCAAAGCGACGGGGCATGTCTCCCAATCTAGTGTAGAAATCTGGGTATGTTCTGACAAACTTACATGATTCCAAGATATAAATACAAGGTAGGGTTAGGATGTTGAGCTCTCTAAAATGAGGCTTACAGCTTTCGGTCTGTTTTATGTTTGATAATATGCGGATGCATTTCTTTTGCAAAATCAACAGATCTTGTGCCGAAGTACTGTTGCCCCACAGAAATACCCCATAACTGAGCCATGCGTGTGCAAAAGCGTAGTAAGCAGTCCTAGCAGTTTGTAGATTGGTGGTCTTTTTTAGCAGTCTTAACGCGTATATAAATTGGCTAAGTTTTGTCTTTACTTTTTCTACATGATGTTTTTCGGAATTTATGTGCGAAAATTACATTTGAAATTTGCCATGAGCTTTTCGGTGAAGGAAAACGTCGTGAGGAAACCTTGCACACATCTGCGAAGAAATTCAATGGTGTGTGTTAAGTGCCCAATCCGCACTGGGCGCGCGTGGGAACTATAGCCCAAACCCTCCAATACACGGAGGAGGCCTATGCCATAAGGCACGCCGAATTACGCGACAATTTAATAATAAAAAAGTATCAACAACAACAAAAAATGAAATTGTAGCGAATTCGGAATAAAAAGGCTATATAAATATAAATAAATATACATTTATAGTATTAAAGGCGTGTATTAACAATGTACTCACCATAGCATTGGGTCTGTCTGTGTGGAAGTCCCATAGCTCCTTCAGCGGGAAGTCAGCGCACACATCTCCGTTGAGCAGGAAGATGGCAGCAGGGTTGCCCGCCCGGATCTGATCCCGAAAGTGGTAGAGGCCACCACCGGTGCCAAGCGGTGTGAACTCTTGAAGGTACCTGTTAAATATAGGATAGACTAAGGGCCTGTTCCACCACTCTCTGATATTTTAATTGTCAGATATAGATGATGCTATCTGTTTTGTAGCAATAGAGAGATCATTATAGAGGTCCCATGCTGGTTTGGGTGCAAAGAAAAAACATACAATGTACCAGTTGCTTCTCTTCCCGCACAGTTGATTAAAGTCCATCGAGGAAATGGGGGTTTTAGGAATCATGCTAAAGGCGATGCAGCTATGGCTAGCAACCCATTGCTATTTTGATTCCCTTTTCCACCTAGACACCCACAATTATGGTCTTGTTAGCTTAGACTCGGTCTACCCTGTAACAGGTAGAGACGTGACTTATGTATGTATGTAAAAAACATACCTGATGGCAACAGAATATTCTTTCTGCATGTCACCAACAAACTGTGCCATGTTGGCAGCAGGGTATGACCCAATAATAAGGATCTCTCGGCATTCCCGCAACTTTACACAAGCTGCAACGTGGTGCTGGATAAGTGGGACCCCCGCGATGGGGAAGAGGGGCTTCGGAGTGTCCAGGGAGAGTGGACGGAAACGGGTGCCTGAAATGTAAGAAAATAAATTAGTTGGAAATATACTCAGGGGTACAAAATTCGGCCCAGTCTCCATACAAAATTAGAATAGAATAGAATAAAGTTTTATTACAACAAATAGAATAAACATTACATTAATATAAGTAGCACAGTATCGAAATCAAACTTCAAACTAAGCATGGCAATTGCATTACCTGTTTACTGTTAATTGCCCATATTGCATACAAATGTGGGCTAATTTATTTGCCGCTAAGTAATATCAACACAATTATGTTCCAGTGTTTGTAGAAATCATATTAAATTTTACCATTTTTATTTAGCTTGCAATGGAATTGATTGCAAAGAAATTTAACATAGTGACTTGTCATGCGTCAAGTCAATTTAGATATGCTTAGTGAATGATAGCAAACAGTAGAAACTGGATGACAGAATGGAAAAATACTACTATTTTTACCCTATTGTTTTTTTACGAAGTTGCTGCAATTTTCAAGCACTGAGACGTCAAATATTAATAATTATTAGAAGCGAAGAAACTAATAGAAACTATAGTCGGTACTTTAAGAGTAGAATTACTGTTTGTAAAAAGCCCATACATTTTTTCATCGATAAATCAATGGCTATGGTATGGATTGCATACTTGAAAGTCTTATTAAGTCTTATAGAAAATGATCGAATTATAACATGACGAACTAAATTTTGGCTTTTGACTAGAAATGCAAAACAGCCGGCGTAACAATTTGAATAACTAACCTTTTTGAGGACCTCCTATAAGTATTACAGCTTTTAACATTGCAGAGTTATCATACTGAGCCTTTTCCATGGTTGGGAAGCGGTGTACTGAATATTAGTTCGTATTTAAGGGCAAAAATATTTTTTTAAATTGTTTACAATACACACGTCATACCGTAACCGTACTGTCAATGTCAGCGAAATGTCACAAAAGCAGTTTTTTGACTCTTGTTAACCACAAGCATGTACAGTCTGGAAGCGTTTTGTTGTCTTCATTTGAACCTAACCCAAAAGAGGAAAAAAAATCCTTTCATATTCACGTTTCAATCTAAACATTTCTAATAACTTCAACCAACAACAATTATAGCAAATTGTATAGAAATACATCAATTCATCATTGTCATTTTATTGATTTGTAAGGTCGACCTAATAACAAACCGCCATAATCGCACCGGTGCTGAAAAACGCTCCACTTTATTTTTTTAAATAGAGTGGGCGGCAAGGCGAAGGCAAATTCTTTATCTTCCATGGTGATAAAAAGGCCGTATACGATTAGTTATTTTATACTAAAACGATTTTTTTGCGATAATGCTTGGGTTTACGGTGCGCACACAAAATAACCATTCCTTTCTTACTGAGCAAATTAGTGGCTGTGCGAATACTTAAATATACCTACCTACCTAATTAATGGCTGAATGCTTTGTGTCCGCAATTTAAACGCTAATGTTGACAGTCTATAACTATCGCTCGCAAATACCTTCTGGAACGTAAACAAACAGACTGGAGAGGAGTCTGACTTTGTGTTCTTAATATTTAATGCAATTTCTTCGGCACCAACCAAACACATTCCACAAACAACCAGTAATGAACACTCTTAAATCACGCCGGGACCCTCGGCGATACGCAATCATCTGTAATTCGGCCGATCCGTCGGCTTAGCAGCATCGTTTCTCATGGCCCAATGGCATTATCTCCGCAGGCTCCCATTACGATTATGTTTGTGTATTTGTTGTATAAAACACTTAATGCTGCAGAATTAATTTTAAGCAAAAGCGTTTGTCCCGCAAGGTTATTGTGGAACAGGGTTAACATTTGTCATTTGAATTAACCAATTTACAGCTGTGTCTCATACAAAATAGAAAAATGAAGCTATTTCATGCATTCACGTCGAAATTTGAAGAATTTTTGCAATGATTTATAAAAACACATTATCTAATGCTTACCTAAATGTTTTTAGTTACGATTTACGAACACTTTCAGAGCACGCGGTTGGACGTCGTTGCGAGTGCCTCTTCAGAAAGGGCCAGATACTGTACAGGTCCGAGACATGTAATTAAGAACTGGACTGTAACATTTGTAACAAAAAAAACATTTACATAGCTACTTCGCCCTTTTCGTTCATTGAAATGGACCTCCGCAAAGTAACGCTTAATCCAATAAAATGTAACATTCGTGACTGGACCTTGGATATACATGAGTACCTACCTATGGACCAGAAATATAAGTGTCTAAGTACAGACCTGCAAAACTATTGGCATATGTATGAATCTTCAAACGGAAACTCGCCGTCTTTTAAAAAAAATTAAACAATCGCATTAATTTACGTCTAGAAATAGCTTGAAACACCAACACCCCGTTAATTAATATTTAATTAAGGTACAGCAATTACGGACTTTTACGTAGGTGGACGCCGAGCGACAGTGCAAATTGAATTATAACTTTATCTCTGTGGTATATGAGGACGAGCGATAATGTTTTAATACAATTTGTAAGTTTTGCTACCTATTAAATTTTCATTGTTAACTTACTTGCCTTAAGCTCTTAAATTTACAAAAAAAAATACCAAAAAGCATCATTTTACAATTATTATCTGACTATCCATCAAATACCAAACTAGACAGCCTGTAAATTATTATATTATACTCGTAATACGTTTATACGGTAATTATCTAATTAATATTATTTGAAATATTGAATTAGTACCACAAATTGAAGGTGCACACGTTAAGTTGAATAAACAATAGTGTTCTAATTTATAGTTCTAATTTATACTTGTTCGTTTGTATGCGTGTGATTGTGTCTGTAAGAGAGGGTGTTTGAATTTGAAGTTCGAATGCTCTCAGGGAATGGGCATAAGAATCATGTTATAGGCGATGCGGCTAGCAACCCATCACTATTTTGATTCGCCTTTCCACCTATACGCTCTACCTATGCTAAACGTGGCCTGTAGGTCTTGTTACCGTATGCTCTCTCCACCCCGTAAGGGATAAAGACGTGATTTAGGTGTGAGCGTGTGATTTGAAAAATTATTTTAGTGTTAGGCAGCCCATTTATCGAGGAGGCCTATGGGCTATATACTTACCATCGCTGTACGATAATTGAATGTTAAACTGTGTAGGCGTTTAACATAAGCTGACCAAATTTCTAGCGATACTTCATTTATCTGATGAGTAGTTTAGGAGTTATGAGGGAACAGACGAATATACATACATACAATACATAGCCTATCAAAATCATAACCATTTACAGAGGTGTTCAGTTACAATACCTAACCTGATAACCAACTGAGACAGCGTAGGTATAAGTTATCTATTTTAGTTATGCATACTCAGCGACCCGATCTCCATACAAAATTACTTAAGTATATTGTATACATAACTAGCGACCCTCTCCGGCTTCGCACGGGTGCAATCAGTGTTTCTCTACAATATTATGCATGTATTATACATATAAACCTTCCTCTTGAATCACTCTATCTATTAAAAAACCCGCTTCAAAATCCGATGCGTAGTTTCAAAGATTTAGGCATACATAGGGACGGACAGACAGCGACAGCGACTTTGTTTTATACTATGTAGTGACTATATAAGACGCTAAGATATTTTTTTCCAAGAAATCAGTGAAGTACATGACAACCCTAAAGCTTAGTCAAGAACGAAACCTTCCACATAGCGACAAAGCTTCAGAGTTTTATTCCGAAGAAAGTCCAAATGGAGGGAACTCAACCCTTCTGTAGCATTGCCAACAAATACTTTGTTAAGTACTTACCAACACTTTGCGGAAAGCTTTTAAAGCTTCTAGATTTGGGTACACACCATTTTCTTTCCATTATTAAATGGGGTTAAATAAATTAAGGTACTCCACACCTACAAAATTAAGGCGCGCGTCTTTGCATTTTTCATGACAATGCATGAACAACACTCTTTGAGTTAGGTATTAATTACTAGCGACCCGCTCCAGCTTCGCACGGGTGCACTTTTTGCAAACGGCACTGCTACGATTGTCGTAATGTTTCAATCAATTTACATACCGTTCCCTGGACCATCCGTTGCCTGGTACCCATAGTTCAAGCTTTGCTTAGTTTGGGGCTGGGTCAATTGATGTAATTTGTCCCGAGATATTTATATTTATTTATAGAAAACCTTGACAAATGATATTGCCTAAAACAAAACTTCCGCGTGAATCTATTGGTGAAACCGCACGAAAATCCGTTACCTATGTAGTTATGAGTTTATCACGAACTGGCACAGGCAGATGCGGCGGAGGACTTTGTTTCATATTGTGACTAGCTTCTGCCCGCGAATTAGCAAATAACATATTTATCCCTAAATTTCTAAAATACACTGAAAATTAGAACACATAGAAAAATCCGAAAAGTAAAATTAGGACCGAAAATGGAACTCGGATCCTCGTCATTCCGTGACGCGTGCTATACCCCTACACCACCCATAGCAGGTGGGTAAGCCTTCGAATTTTTCACGTGACCGTGTTACTATGCGAATTTTTGTCGCTAAGTGTCATACAATTACAAACTCCCGTGGAACATCTACTGCTCACCGCGCTGTTTTTCAAATTCTTAATCGAACTGAATCGACCCTGCTTGAAGACATTAAATATTTTGCAAGACCGTGGCGGTCTTTACCTGATTGTGGAACAGAATAATTAATGGAAACTTCTTAAATAAATCCTTAACTAGAAATCATACTTCAATTTGAACCATATGCCATATGCAGTCACGCAAAGGAAAAAAAAACAAAGGGTCTGGATTAAAAACACAATTCCAGCATTAGGTACGTCTACGCAGGAAAACATGACCTGGGAAGAACCTCACGTTCAAGGCCAAAAGAGAGTGCCAGCCCATTATTATGCGACTAACGCATACCCCTGTTTTCCTGGTACCGAATCGATAGGGCGTTCACTGTCAAACAACAGTGGGCTGGACCTTTATCTCAACGAATTTACTGCCGCTCATCGCTTTATTTGACAAAGAAGTTAATATTATGAAGCTAAATGGTTCGAATAGTTACATTGGCAACCATTCGCGAACTCTCGGTGTCTAGTAACGGGTTTTGTGACAGTCGATGATAGTGATCAGGGGTCTTACCATGCGATTCAATTCCAATTCAATTTTACGTTTTAGCTGTCATTTTTAACAATTCTAATATGGGCCTGAGAGTTAGCGATATAACTTTGGTTCGGAATTGAATCGCATTAAGACGCCATGGTTTTTTTTGTGTGAGGGGGCAAACGAGCAGACGGTTCGCCTGATGGAAAGTAATCCATCGCCCAGGGACACCTGCAATACTTGGGGAATCACAGGTGCGTTGCCGGCCCTTTCAATAACAGGAAGGCTCGTTTTTTAAAGATCCCTAAATTGTACCGCTCAGGGAATGTTGCAGCAGGAAGTTGGTTCCAGATCTTTGTCGAACGAGGAAGGAAATTGCGTATAAAACGCACGGGTTCCAAAATTGTTATAAATGTATAGAGTTATACAGCAAGGTCATTTTCAAAGCTCCTGAGAAAAATGCCTCCGTGCCAAGGGTAATAGATTTCCCTCATGGAACAACAAGGTGTGGGATAGGGGATTTAAATTCTCAACGGCACTGCCGATTAAGCGGCGTAGTTATGCCGGCGGGGACTAACCTAACCTAACTAGTAACTTCAGCATTCCAGGCAAAGTTGAAATGTATGTAAGAATAAAGTTGCTCAACTGGTACCCAGCGAGCAGAGCCGCGGGCGGTCGTTTTATTCGAGTCAGGGTTCGTTGATATAGAGACCCTTTAACCAGATTATTTGTCACAGATTAACTGGCAATTAAAAGCCGTGGTAGGCTAAAAATTTGTCCTATGAATCTTACGCAGAATGTGAGTTCGAATTTCGGGTTCGCACCTCGGAGTTTTCGATTTATGCGCGACATCTATTCCATGCTGGTCTGGGAGCAAAGATAAAACATAGAATGTACCAGTTGCTTCTCTACCCGCGCAAATGGTAAAAACCCATTGAGGGAATGGGCGAAAATCAAAGGAATCATGTTACAGGCGATGCGGCTAGCAACCCATCACTATTTTGATTCCACTTTCCACCTCTACGCCCTCAGTGTCTTGCTAAACGTGGCCTGTAGGTCTTGTTACCTTAGACTCTGTCTACCCAGTAAGGGATAAAAACGTGATTTGTGTATGTATGTGTATGTTACATTTAAATTTACCGTTTTTCGGTGAAGGAAAACGCCGTGAGGAATTCACAACATTTCAATTTTTTTACCTTGTGTTTTCTTATGCTCAATAAATAGTACTTTGAAAACTAGGAGACCCATATTTTTTCTTTTCGCGAAATTTGTATTCTAAGTTAGTCAAAAAAAATATTGAAATCTCGAAAATTTCAAAAACGCTTGTAAGGTTGAATCTACACATTACCTTTGCCTGGGTCATAAAAAAATAATATAAGATTGATGTCTACATTGTCTACTGGTTGTCACAACGGGTTGTCATTTTGAATTTTTGATTGACGTTTGGTGATTTGATATTGGTTTTTATTGGATTTTAATTATTCGCATTTTCTGGACTGAATTGGAAATAATTGACAACAAAATAAGCCAGATAATAAAACAAATTGAATGTTTGCATCCACCCTGACTTGCAGCACAGTCTTCACATTTCACATCCAATATAGTTTCTTCTGCCTCGTTAATGCTTGCGACAACAGAGTAAATTTTAGTACGAACTCGGTGCTCAGGAGTTACTCTGCCCTTGATAAAACACACAGCATTCTCTCGTTTACTTCCACATAGCCTACAGAAGTTTCAACGTAAGCATTCCCTGATGACAACAAAACCTTAGCTCCCCGGATTTCGGCAACGTTAAACGAGTCGTTTTCACGCATGTATTGCAACAACATCATTATAATCCACCTTGGGAAGGTTTCGGCTGTCTGCCATGGCATAACCGTCCGAAACTTTCATCAAATCAATTTAATAAATATAACAATGCTTTTTCAAAACAAAACGAACAAAACATCGATCGGCAAACAACACTGATATTTGACATTGACACCTTTTTGACATTGACATTTTTATTCATAAAGAATTAGGAAGGCAAAGGTATACTACGACGATGCCTTACTTCGGATTTTTTGAAGATTTTTGTGAATATTACGTTAAATAAGTAATAAAAAAAATCAAAAAAATATGGAATGGAATACTTAAACACAAAGCTCGAAATGGTTGTCGGTACTTTAGTAATTATTTAAAATTGAAATGTTGTGAATTAGCCCTATTTTTATTTTACACCACGTGGGTGGCAATTAAGCCTACGGCTAACCGGTAACCGGCTACCATAGCCTATGGACGCTTGCAAGTCCAGGGAACTAGCTTGTGTGTTGCCGACCTTTTACAAATCTTAACATTCTTTTCTTAAATAACCTTATACTATACAGCGATAATTAGTAGTACAGTTTGACAACAAAAATAATGCTCCACGATGTACCTGCGCAGTAGACCGATTTTAGTAGCGCGGGAAATTACGATACACCAATGATAAAATAGAATTCTACGCGCGCTAAACTCTGGCGCTGTTATTGGTCGATCGATTTCGTACCAACATGGCGGCCGGGCCGTGCGCCAATGCCGCCATTGATTATTTACACGTTCGGCTACCATCGGAAACTGGTCTGCGTTTCTCTGCGCAAACGAATACTGCCGATGCGCATTATATTTGTTGTCAAACTGTATATTTATGTTAAGTATGTCAGTTCGTAGAAATTTTTACAAGTTTTAACTTGCAATGTATGTAAGTATGTTTGTCCGGGTGGAATCTTGCGACTCAAATTTTAACCGATTGAGCAGAGTAAATCGGATGACAATACTATAATCTGCTAGTGGAGTTCTGGTGAGCCAGCCAGGATCGTCTACGCAGGATAGCTCTTCAACGGTTGGTCCGATTGATTTGAAATTTGGTACACATATAGGACTGATGTCAATACAAGTACAATCAGCAAAACCACTTGAATTAAAAATGTTTTTTTTGACAGAAACTTATTGATAGTAACGTCTGGAATTGCCTAGATTTTCTCAGGAATTATTAAACATTTTTTGGTTGGGGAACCTTCGCTAGAAGATCACTCTCACGCTTGACCGATTTTTAAAAGGTTAAAATAGTACGATGACGTACAAGTTCTGCTCCAAATGGAAGTTCTGTGTTCCAATAATGTAGCGCTCAGGCAATATTGTATCCTACAACTAAGTTATGTATACTAACTGTTTCTCGCGACTTTGTCTGCGTCTCAGGGAAAGCAGTACAGTACATACCGTAAACTTTGATAATTACACAAACGGACAACTCACCTATAAAAGTCAAGTGATGCTCGACATGTTTCAGACTAGGTCGTAGACCTTCTTCTTGGAGCGCTCGCCCGCGGCAGTGCTACTCGACGCAACTGACAGCGGCGCACAACTACCCTCGTTTTCATCGTCATTTTATTATTGTCGAAAGTAGGGCATAACACAACACTTCGTAAAGGTTCGCTCACACTCACCATTTGGGCAATATTTAAAACAGTTTTCCTACCCGGCACTGATCATCCGCCATCACGGTTAATATGGTACTACTTTGATACGTACATACATACACAAACCACGCCTATACCCTTAAGGTCTATACCCAACACACTCCCCAAATATACCTGTCTAGTTAATCTTCTTTCATCCATCCTCTCTACGTGACGAAACCAACAGAACTATAAGCATACTTTTTTCTATCCTAGTCACTATACATACATAAATCACGTCTTTATCCCTTACGGGAAGGACAGAGTCTAAGTTAAAACGACATAAAGCCCACCTTTAGCATGATTGATTGGTATTACGTTAAAACTATAAAATCTATAGCAGGAACGATGACTCACCTTGACTGAGGCACTCGAGATAGGAACTCAAGCTATGCCGTATGAGATCCCGGCCCGTAAAATCCGGGATTAACGCTCCCGCACGTGGAAAATGGGAAAATTCCGGGACTGGTTATAAATTATGCCAAGCGCCTGTCGATTTGAATTTATTAAAGTTTTTCCGTGAGGTGTGGAACTAGAGCCGAGGAATCCGATTAACTATGATTCAGATACTATAAAATGAATGAAGATACTTACTTCTTAATTTTGTTATGTATACTTTTACGGTATAAAGCAGGGATGTTGCGAATATTCGCATCCGCATCCGCACATGCGGAACATCCGCATCAATTTCGACATCCGCATCTGCATCCGCATCCGCATAAATTGATGCGGAGCTGAAGCGGATGCGGATGTGTAGCAGGTCGCGACATGAAAGAAAGGGGAGGGCCCGGCGAGTGGCACGTGTCGACCGCGCGTGCTGATTGACCAATAGGAAAGCGGTAATTTTGTTTCGGACTTCGGTGAATCGGTGACGGTGACTCGGCTCGCTACTGTTTTGTTGTGACTGTAAATAATACTGTGTTTTTTTAACTCTACCAACCCAACACTTAAGTTTTTTATACAGATCCGCATCCGCATCCGCGGATGTGAGTCTCTTAAAATCCGCATCCGCATCCGCGAATGTGGAAAAAATTGGATCCGCAACATATCCGCAACATCCCTGGTATAAAGGAACGACTACACCGCCGCGTACACGCAGTGACGTGTCGCATGCGTCACGTTTTCTCACTGTATTTTCTTACATTTTGTTGCGTAAACGCACCGTCAACGTCTTTTACGCACCGGTGTGGTCGCACATTTACCCGTCAGAAATAAATTTTCTAAACAACATATTTATGTTAGTATTGTTTTTATTATCCTGCGTTTCTCCTGTCTATTTGTTTCCGCCGCCTACTTAAATTGTTCCGACTTATTTCTTTCTTTTATTGGTTTCTGTGTTGTTTTGTACTGATTTATGATGTTCAATAAAGAGTATTTGTATATTTTATTGAATCAGGCGTAGCTTTGCGGAGGTCCAATTCAATCGTACTACGACGTTGGTTTGCATGTGTAACAGTCGTGCTCATTAAACTTTGATAATGATCCCGTAGAGGGATCGAAACGCGTAAGTGTGTGTGTGGTCTAAGGGATAATTAAGTACGTGGAATTTATATGTGTTTTATGTGGCAGTAGTGGAGGGCATTGCAAGAAAAACATATATATTTCACACAGGCTTGATTATCTTGCACGTGAGTAGCGGAGTAACAAGGTAAATATTTTTGGTCCATTAAAGTCCATTTTTTTTTATATGAATAGGAAGGCAAACGAGCAAGTGGGTCACCTGATGGTAAGTGATCACCACTGCCCATAGACACCCGCAACCCCGGCGGGATTTCAGATGCGTTGCCAACCTAGAGGACTAAGATGAAATGCCTCTTGTGCCCGTAATTTCCCCGGCTGTCTTACTCTCCACACCGGAACACAGCAGTGCAAGCACTGCTACTTAGCAGCAGGATTGGCGAGTAAGATGGTGGTAGCGATCCGGACGGACCTTGCACAAGGCCCTACCACCCGCATTTGTATTGTATTGTATTGTACCCGGCGATAAAGAATAGACATTGGTCTTTGGAAAGAGATAATTGGCTGATTACGACGATTCCCGAACATGGCGACCTTCCATCAAGCATATCGTGTTTAATAAGTGACGTTATATATCAAATATATACTGGGTAAGCCATGATGTCTTAATGCGATTCAATTCCGGTTCAGTTTAGGTTCGCTCGCTGTCGGATTCATCCTAAAAATGACAGCTAAAACCCTGAACTCAAATCGCATTAAGACGTCATGGTAAGGCTCCTGCACTTTATGGACTTATTTAGTTTATGTCAAATTAATGACATGTTAACTTCGGATGTAACAAACGTCACATATATAAGAGCCTCTAGTGTAAGCTTTCGCATATAAAAACGCCTCGAACGCGTTCACGTAAAGGTCTCAATTACTATGGAAACATTGGCAGCGCCACTTGCGGATCGAAACAGCAACAAACTGTTCTCATAGTGTTTGACATTTTAACGCAAACGCGTTCGAGACGAATTTTGTGACCGAAAACCTACACTAAGCATAAAGTACTCGTAGTGTGCGACAACGCTCTACAAAGCCGAAATGTCCATTCTACATCTATTGACTAGTAGAGACTTTAGACGTGTCTACTATAGACTAATATAATTTAAGGCTCGGGGACCTTACACATCCCTTTTATAAATGTATTTAAGTAGAATTTAAGAATGGTATTTTATTTTGAAAAAATGACTTTCTGCCAAGTTTCTTGCGGCGCATTCTTCTTGGCAATGATGGTCTTTCCGAATGCGCTAGTAGTTAAAAAAAAATAAAGGTAAAAGAGGCCATGGCGGCCAATTTGCAAAAGTAAATTTTGAATTTTGAATTTTGAATGTCGCCAACTAATGCAGTAATATCTTCAAATTTCGATGTTTGTTTTTCTTTCAGCTAAAGTTCACCCTAGATTTGAAGACGGTCAGATTGTAAATTCGGGGCACACAGTTCAAATACTACACAAAACCTAATCAGATTCAAAGAAACATTTCCTCTATTTCACCCGTGTCGTGTACAACCGGCAAATAAGATTACGACATAATCTCCTAAACGAGACCCGACATCGGAAACCCCGTCTCCCTTTGTATTAGCGATTAGCTACGGGCTAGGCCTTAATGATAAATGTTCTGATTAAAATTACATAAATAATTTGTTTTCTGATTACATAACAGAGGTTCAGGCAGGTACGGAGAAAGATAAGTGCCTCTGCACAGATAAAGCTAGAATTTAACATACATACATATTACATAATCGTTCCGCGCCCATAGGGGTAGGCAGATACTACTTTGTTCCACTTTTTTTTTTTAACGTGTGGAAAATGCGCTCGAGGCAGTAACGGGGGTATGACGGGCTCTCCAGCTCGCCGCTGCCTTCCCTAATGGAAGGAGGGGAGAGGCCTACCGTCTAAAAACCGA
Organism: Pandemis corylana; assembly: GCA_949127965.1. Classification (NCBI taxonomy): domain Eukaryota; kingdom Metazoa; phylum Arthropoda; class Insecta; order Lepidoptera; family Tortricidae; genus Pandemis; species Pandemis corylana. Next base: position 7,450,217 of record OX421871.1, read on the forward strand.
CACGTTCCCTCCTGGCCGTGGACTGTGAGCGTTACGGGAGCACTAGGTGTCACTTTGTTCCACTTGCTATGACCCTGAATACCTTTTCCGCTTCATCCACATTCATCAATCTCTTCATACATGTCATGCTCATCGGTTTAGTATATTCTTGACATTTCCTTTTGTTGACACGTCCCCGTCTCTGAACGTCCGTCCAGGGTTATCATGACGTCATAAAGCAATTCAATTCCGATCCAGTTAAGGTTCGCTCGCTGTCGGATCTATACTAAAAATGACAGCTAAAACCTGAACTGAGTCGGGAAGGCCTTCCTCTCCGTTTCCATGCGCACTCGCCGCTTAAATCTGTTTAGTTAATCTTCTTTCATCCATCCTCTCTACGTAACTAAACCAACATCACTACATATTATTATACGCTCTACGCTCCCCTCCCGTCTAAATTTAATTTAAGGCCACGTCACCGCCATCTCCTGGCGATGCCTCCCGCCCGCACCGTAGCTCGCAAGCAGTCGCCGTCGCCGCTGGTTCGCGCGCTGCACCGTATCAGCGCGCTCCTCGCATCAGCACCAGAGTGTGACTTGTTTGCCGATAACTGGAGAAGTGTGTGCGTTGAATGTCTGCGTTTCTGTGAGGCGATGGATGTACGGGTATCGTCATGTACTTAATTAATTAGTAATTATTGTATTTTTTATGTGTTTTTAGTGTTATCTTTCTTTTATTGTCTGTCTTACTCAATGCCTTAGTGTCACACTGTAATATTGTGTAAGATATTTTATAAATAAATAAAAAAATATAACCCGGGTAGTCTGCGAGCTGGGGTGACCATGACGTGTTAATGCGATTGAATTCCGATTCAGTCCAGGTTCGCTCGCTGTCAGATCCATACTAAAAACGACAGCTAAATCCTGAACAGAGTTATTAAGACTTCATGGTAAGGCTCCAACTTGCGTTGTTCCCTTAAGTAAAGGTCCGTGGGTGGCTTTTACAATATTGTACTAACGCATTTCTTTGACGTGTGAACGCTTATACGAGGCGTGAAATGACTTGGGCCTTTGACGAAACAATTGGAATGTACACGTTATCTTTCCCGGACGAGAAAGGGATACTTCCGACCCGCTGGCTTTTCTGGGACGTAGTTATGCGAAATATTTTGTTGTCACTGAACAATAAGCCTGTCGCTTTAGCCCTTAAGGCCCCTTGTTCATAACGAAATCGAAATAAGCAACAGAGGCGCTGTCAATTTTTACATAGTAATTGAGGATCCATCGAAGGAACGAGCGAAAATGTTAGGAATCATGTTAGGCGACGCGGCTTCCCATCACTATTTTGATTCCCCTTTCCATCTATACGCCCACAAACATTCTGAACGTTGCCATTAGACCTTGTACCTTAGGCTCTGTCTACCCTGTAAGGGATAAAGATGTGATTTTGTTAAACCATCTTGTCTCCTATGCTAATAGCACCTAAACACCCTCGCCATTTTTGATACAATTGATTTATGATTTTGAATACGCTTTATTGTGTTCTATTGTGTCAATTACTTGTCTCTGTACTCTCTTGCATACCGTTAAAACCAATATACATTATTTTTATCCCTGCTCTGCTTATTTAACTTCAAGAAATTTATATATGTATGTATCTGTGTATGCTTTTATATCTTGCGTGTCTTTTTAAAAGAAATAGCGTCTTCTTTCTTTCTTTCTTCTTACATTACTTCCACTAGCACCACTAAAGGCACTTTTACATTCATCGCCCTCGTTGAGAAGCGCCTCACGCGTCGCTCGCCACATAAAGGGCCTTTTCACCGCACTTTTAATAGAAAACAAACTAACCTACTATTAGATGTTGCTGAATATCACTACACGCTTATAGCTTATCTTTTAGACACCATTTTCACCTTAACCAGACACTGTAAAACACATTTTTGAGTGTGTTCTGGTTGATACGACCTTGTTGCTGTAGATAGTGTAGGGAACTAACACTTAGCTTTCAAAACGAACTTTCGGAACGGAGTGAATTCATTTGTAATTCTTCGTAAATGTTTAAGCTTGTACAGCCTCTGAGCCGATTTTGGTGGATTAGGTAATCTATGTCAGTGGTTCAGACCAAAATACTGCCAAGACAAAATGCTGTGCGAGTGTGATGTCGGACCACCCATAATGAAGGGTTTTGTAACCTAAAAAAGATTAAAATTGTAAATAATAGAAGTCGGTTAATCTGTCTATCAATACCTTTAAACGAGCAATTCTTGTAATATATATCCCACCAAAAACATTCTGTAAAAAACGAGCCAAGTCTCGATGGAGCTGCTTGTTTATCTCTAAAAAGTAATGAAATCTAGACAAAGTCGTTCCAAGTCTAAGGTTGCTTACTGCGATTTCTTTATTATTATAGTTAATGTTGTGTGACTTGGCCGTTGAAGGGTACACAAGGGTACAAAACCAGGTTAATTTTCCATCGTCAATGGGTAGCGGTTCTGGCGACAGATTGGTGCAATGGTGTCATGGAGCACCTGGTTTTGTACCCTTGTTTACCCTTCAACGGCCAAGTCACACAACATTAACTATAATAATAAAGAAATCGCAGTAAGCAACCTTACACTTGGAACGACTCTGTCTAGATTTCATTACTTTTTAGAGATAAACTAGCAGCTCCATCGAGACTTGGCAAATTTTTTACAGAATGTTTTTGGTGGGATTTCACTTCTTTTTGTAGAAACGTGGGCATATTGATTTATTGTATTAGATTTTCTTATTTGACACCTTTTTTTTCCAGAGGTTCTCAAATAGGGGCCTGAAAATGCGGCGAAATGGTTCCAGTAAATGTTTGCTTCGCGCTCGACTTGGCGGGGGCACTCCCGTGCCCCCAGATAAACGGAATCTCGAAAACGGCTCCAACGATTTTCATGACATTTGGTATGCAGAGGGTTTCGGGGGCGTTATATCGATCTAGCTATAGATTTCATTTTTAGAAAACGTAGCAAGGAAAAATACTGAGCAAAGCTCAGGCATCCGGTATGATCATTAAGCCATTAATACAACAGGGGAACTTAGGAAAATCGCAGTGGTAACAGTTTTTTTGGTGTTTTCTCCGAAACTATAAGAGTTGCATTGTTCAAATCACCAGTGATCATACACAATGAGATGGCGAGTCATTTTCGCCGACCGTAACAAGAAAATCTACCTGCTATGGGTGGTGTGCTATAGCACGCATCACGGAATGATGAGGAACCGGGTTCGATTCCCGGCCACAGCTTTACTTTTCGGATTTTCTGTTCTGATTTTCAGTGTCGTTTAAATTTCTAATAAAATCCTTGTTTAGATAGTATTTTTTCCACCAAAAAAGATGTTTATTAAAACTAAACTGCGTATAAAATTACAATACGCGCGGGTCGCTAGTTTCAGACAGTTTTTAATAAATAATAATAAAAGAAATTTTTATTTACCAACACACGAAAAAAAGTACACTATCAAAGCATTAGGCACATACAAGTATTAGGTAAATAGGACAGGAAACACAGCAGGCATGCTGGTTTTCAGTCTCCAACCTCATTAAAAACTAACTTAAAATCTAACTAATCTAATCTAAGGAAGGTTCGCTGCCAAAGCGACAGATGACGAAATAACTTCTTTCTGGTTCTAATTTACATCATTAGGTGAGGTTTTTATTAATTTGCATATATAGGGGCAGATATACATTATCCCTAACACGACGATTTCTGCTTTTCCAAAAACCATTGCTTACTCAGCCTCTTGAAGGCATATAATTTAGGGTAATTTAGGGAAGGTTTTAATGGTTCTGTTAACCATATCTTCGACGGCACTAAAGAGGCAAAAAGCATCATGATGACGTCAGTATTATTTAAAAACCTCTACGCTCTGTTGTCTGTAATTAATTTAAAGTAATTACGCAGCGTAATACCACCAGATTTCATAATTAAAACGAATTCTAAATCCGTGGAACAAATTGTTTGAACCCGTATCAAAAATGTACGTACAGTCGATTTAAATTAAAGAGCGAAAACTTTCACTCAAAATATGTTTGTCCAATTACATACACACATACCGTCACGCCTCTTTCCCACAGGGGTAGACAGAGACTACTTTGATCCTGATCCTGACACACCTTCGCTTCATCCACATTCATCAATCGCTTCATCTCGCTCATCGGTTTCTGGTACTCTTGGCCTGACCTTTTTTTAAAACGTCCCCAATTCTGTCACAGTACGTGTGTCTAGGCCTTCCCCTCCCAACGCACCCGTTCACACTCCCCATATGTAAATCTGTATAGGTTTATCAATAAAGCATTCAACACGGGAGCTGCCTTTATGGTATGTACATTTTCTTGATTATTCTGCCATCTTTTTGCGAGTATCCCGTACCTCACTTAGGTACGTAAGTGAGGTACTTATTTACACAGAGATCACGCGTCAAAACTCACGTTAATAATATTTTATGTAAGAAAAACTTTCGTGTCAATTCGAAACACGCACACAACTAAACACACTATCTCACATTCATGATATGTGTAAAAGCAGAACGGATCAGTTGCTTCTCTTCCCGCGCATGTAAGCCCTCGAGGGAATTGGCAAAAATCTAGGAGTCATGTTATATAGGCGATGCGGCTAGCAACCCATCATTATTTTGATTCTTTTTTTTACCTATACACCTACAATCATGCTAAACGTGGGCTTTAGGTCTGGTTTCCTTAGGCTCTGTCTACCCTGTAACGTAAGGGAAAAAGCCAATTCCAATTTTCAACCTGTCAGTATGACAACTTTTTATTTAGTACCTATATTGACTTGACGAAACCTGCGCTGTGTATTTGGTTTGTCAATACAATCCTTTTTAATTATATTTCTGAACAAAGGAAGTTTACAAATGTACATACCTACATAAACAAATCACGTCTATATCCTTTACGGGGCAGCATGATTGTAGGCGTATAGATGGAAAGGGGAATCAAAAAATAAATGTATTTTTCTCTAAGTATTATCAACGCCAATGCACATTTTTATCTCAAGAATGTGCCAAGTTCCCGCGGCATGTAGACACAATCCTGAGAATCGTACAAATTTAACCAGCAAGGGACGTCAAACAAAAGCTAGGAATAGAAGCATTTCCTTAGTATTTGTAGCGGACTGTATATTAATTAAAGTTTCGTCATAAATATCCGTCAGAGGGCGCAGGTGTAGGCCGCTAGCTCGCCCATCCATCACCTAGCCTACCTGCACTATTAATAAAGACGAGTACCTCAGAAACCACAATACGGGGCATCCGTATTACGTATAGGTTACAATAATGCCAACATCTCGCGCAGATGGTAAAAGCCCATCGAGGGAATGGGTGAAAATCTTGCGAATCATGTTATAGGCGATGTGGCTACTATTTTGATTTCCCTTTACACCTATACGCTCACAGTCATGCCTTCGGCTCCGTCTACCCCGTAAGGGAGAAAGACGTGATTTATGCATGTATGTATGTATGCCACCATTGGAAATTGTATCCTTCCATTTTTTCGTTATTTTGAAAATTTTCCCTTTACAAATTATGATTAAATTATACTTATAAAAAAAAGTGTACGAAAGCAAAAGTCCTCACTACGTCACGTCCACACTTGGGCTTTTGGTTACTGTAACGTGCAACAGTTACGGTTACAGTTTGCTTAATGTAAGTTTTCACTCACAGAACACGTCTCGAACGCGTTTGCGTTAAAATGTCAAATACTATGGGAACAGTGTTGCCATTTCGCTCCGCAAGTGGCGCTGCCAATTTTTCCATAGTAATTGAGACGTTTACGTGAACGCGTTCGAGACGTTTTCATATGCGAAAACTTACACTAGAGGCTCTGATCGCAGATGACTACGGGGCTTTACTATTAGGTACTATTCGACAGGGGTGCGACGTCGGAAACCCCCTCGAGATCTCTAGCGTTACAGTTCCCTTCTAACAGAGGCTCTTGGCCTCACGGGGTCGAAGGGTACCGCTTAGGCCGGTGCACTCTGGGCAACAACAGTTAATTAATTAATTGAGTACGTTAATTGGCTAATATCCGACTGGGGGGAGGCGTGGTAAGGTGAACTTGCAATTCATTGCGGGGGATCTGAGCTAGCGGGTCCAGTAATGGACCCGCAGTGAGGGCGGCGCCTTTGGGCGCCTTTTTGATGGAGGCGAACATGAGCAGTACCTGCAGGGAAAGGTGAGAGCAAGCCTTATTAGACCCACGTAGCCCCGGAAACCCTATACCGGGCGGATGCATAAGGTTTATTTTCCACACCATAAAAAAGGTACCTACTATTCGACAGCTGGACGTACAGCGGAGCCAATAACACTAGGACTCTGTGGAACCTTTAGTCACAGAACCCTAGAAAAACATTTAATTACCAATGTTTATATACGTGGTTCCTCCTCGTTTGATTTTATTTAACAGGCGCCAGCGACGGCATGTCAAAGGGTGAAATTTATTGAATAAGTTTCCCCGCCGCCATCCGGTGCAAATCAAAATACTTTTCTAAGTTTAATTACGATTTTGTTAGTGTCGTAAAAAAGTCGGAGGCGTTTAGGAATTGATTTTTGATTTATAAAGTCAAAAAGTTTTTATTGAAAAAGAAAAAGAAATCATTACAATAAACAGTCCAAACTTAAAAATACATTCGGAACTTGAATTTTATGAGACGAAATATCCCTGACAAAACACTTATATTAAAGACACTGCAGAGGAAAGTAGCCGCCCACGTGCGGTTGACCGTAACATAAGGGCAGACATACACAAATACAATTAGACAATGTTAAGCCAAAACAACGGCGAAGGTTCACCTTCAAGATTTGATTATCTGAGAACCAGCAGGTAACTTCGTTTCACTTTTGTGGGAATGTATATAACTCGGTCCTTCGAACCGGATATGAGTCGTGACCCTTGTTCCCTTTTTAAATATAAATAACATGTCAGCAGCAGTAACTGGCGCTGACTTTTCCGCTAAGTTATGCTGAATGGGAATTTTGGCGTATATAAATACTAGGGAGCACAAAAACTGGGTCACTTTTCCTACAACATTCTACGGAAAGTTAGCCGGTTTTTTTGCACCCGAGTATAGATTCGTGTATTATTACGTTAACGTAGTATCATTAAAAAAATAAGTTTAAAAAACTATAACTCGAAGGGTCCTAAAAATGACGAAACAAGAAAATGATTTCGATAGCAATTCAGAACTAAATAGGTACAATGGTCAAAGTAGAGACGTGGTCGCACCCACAGTAAACCTACTAATCCTGTTACTTATCATATACACACACACAGCACAGCACAGCACATGCACAGCACAGCATTATGTACAGCACTGGGCTAATCTGCACCGCTCCTTGACATTTTATGAGCCTAATTAACTAACGTAGTAGATAAGTTGTAATGCTAACAAAATATGGATCTAAATGTTGTCCGAAATAAATGTTTTTTTTTTTTTTTATACATAGTCATAGTCGGTACTTATATAGAACCCGGGGGACCTCAAGCTTCAGGGTCAGGTTCTCTAACCACTCCTTCCTTCTTTTGAAGCCAGTCAAAAAGCCGTGGTAGCGTAGTGGTTTGACCTATAGCCTCTCAAAGACATGGGTTCGGTGCCGAGCTCGCGCCGCTGACTTTTTCGGAATTTATGTGCGAAATCTCATTTGAAATGTATCATGAGATTTTCATGGAAACATCGTGAGGAAACCTGCACACATCTGCGAAGCAATTCAATGGTGTATGTGAAGTTCCCAGTCCTCGGCCCGCGTTGGAACTATGGCCTCTCGTTCTGAGAGGAGGTATATGGGCTGGAGATGATGTACAAAAATTGCTCGTTGAAAATATTAGATAGATCATGTCTGTCTCGCGATAGATTTAAGGAGCGAACACCGCTGCGTACACGCAGTGACGTGTTGCATGCGTCACGTTCTCTCACCGTTTCTTCATACATTTTGTTGCGTAAACGCTCCGTCGACGTCTTTTACGCACTGGTGTTGCCGGACCTTTATATCACAGCCAAACAATGTACAGTCAAGTGTAATAATATGTATCTAGTCAAAGTTTCAAAAATAAGTACCATACGCTCTTACACCAGCGTAATAAGGTCGTGGGACATATTTTTGAAAAGTTCGTATCGATACTTATTTTTGCACTTGACCGTACAAACTACGTCTGACATCTACAATTTTAAAATCGAATTTTGTTTGCACATTTGTCTGGGTATCCTATAATATATAATATTCCAATGATATAATATATTATAATATCACAATAAATACAATGGGGACTATCGTTTCTTTGCTCGCCAGTTGGCGCCACTGTTGACTAAGGTCCAGAAATATAGCTGTCAAAAGGCGACTTTATAAGATCGGCGCCGAAACAAAGTTTTAAATTGAATCTCATTAAGTTTATTAATTATTAATAACTATCATCATATCGAGTAGCTATGCCGCAATGTTGCGCACTTCCATTGTGTTCCAAAAAAAACCCGCTTTCAAAGCGTTCACGTTCATCGCCAAATAATCCATATTTGCGACAATTTCACGAAGGAGATCACTTTTCAACAGGCAAATGAAAGAAATTATGATTTATGTCACGAAGCCCGCTGAAACCAGTGAAAAGTGAATGTTATTGGACCTCACGCGACACTACCGCCTCTAGTGGCAAATTCTCACGCGATAGCCTCCATTAAGTTCGTGTACAAAGGGATCATGTAACTGTGGAAATTGGCACATCCTGTACCAAGGGCTGATTAACTGCTTTGTAGTGTACTCTAACTGGTAACTACAACCCTATAGCTATGAAAATAGAGTTAAATGTGCCTTCCAAGGAATTCTGGGAACAGATGTATTGATATTGATTATTGCCCTAACTGGGAATCCGTTTCGCGCACAGGGTGTTTTCCTGTAATAGGAATGTTTGATTGCGAATTTGTGATTTCGATTTAATAATTATTGCGAATCAGCTCGTTGAAGTGGCAATGGGCAAGCCATATAGCACGGAGAACATGGTCGTAAGGGCCGAATGGTTACCGTGGAGACCGCGGACCAACGAGGTGGACGGGTGACCTTAGACTTAAGGGCTGACAATTGGCATCGGAATCAGCTAGCTGTCACATTCATACAAGAACTGTCAAAATGAACACGATGGCGATTGCGAGCGAGTTAGGTAATAAAGCCTACTGGTTAAAGTAGGACGGTCACGGTGGATGCAAGCCGCTTCCAACCGAAGCCACTGGAGGTCTATAGGGAGGCCTATGCCCAACAGTGGACGTCCTGTGTCTCCGTGATTGAACATTTACCTACTATTGATATTAGTAATTAAATTACATTTGCTGCACTCTAGTGTTTAGCTTGATTTTGGACCGGTCAATCAGTGCAGCAATCACTGCAGAAGCTTGGTACGTACATAAGCCACGTCTTTATCCCTTATAGGGTAGACAGAGCCTAAGGTAACAAGACCGAAAGGCCACGTTTAGCATGATTTTAGGCGTAAGGTGGAAAAGGGAATCAAAACAGTGATGGGTTGCCAGCCTCATCGCCTATAACATCATTCCTAAGATTTTCGCCTATTCCCTACATGGGCTTTTACCATTTGCGCGGGAAGAGAAGCAGCTGGTACATTCCATGTTTTTTCTTTACTTCCATACTAGTATGGCAAAAATTGTTTGGTATTTTTTTTAATTAATAGATATTCAATTTTCATTATGTTGATACAAACAAATATTGCAAGTCAAAATAAGTGCATATATAATTCCAAATTAAATTAAAAAACTTAAAACGACCTAACTCATAAGGGCGAACAGTAAAAAAATTAACTTGAAACGGCTTAGATAAAAAAAATCAGATACGAACACGAGAAATACTGTTTTCTAATAAAAAAATCCGCATCCAAATCGGTTCCCACGATTTAAAGATACTGAGCCATAGACATACGCATACATACCAGTATTTTATAACCCGCTAGTTAAAACCGCAAAAAAAATTGACAACATTTTTGAAGTCTCTTAAAAATACTCCAGCGTTTCCTTTCGGTAATAAATAAAAACTCAGTAAACAAACCGGCTACAAAAAGGCATTAAGCCAGGCACATTGAAAAGTGACCCATTTCCCAAAGAGCGTTGTTGTGTTAGCAAATAAAGGCCGGTCACCGTCAGATGTATGATTAATTACGCACTTTTGATACGCCGCCATTGTGTGGCTGGCGAAGATCAGACACTGGTATAGTGCTGTAGTATTTAAATAGACCTTCGGGTCTGTCTTGCTGTGTCACTTACTCACTTTAACCCCCGACACAAAAGAGTGTGTGTGGTCTCTGTGTTGTGTCTGTGTGCGCTCAAACGCAGTTTTATCTTGTATTAGCTAATGCTTTCGCCTGTCCCTGTTTTTTAAAATATTTCCTCATCGTCCCTGGTTCAAATGTTTCAAAACGAAAATTATTCAAACCGGTCCAGCTATTCTCGAGTTTTAGCGAGACAAATAAACATCAATTCATTACACAAATACAGACTATTAGATTACACAAATTTTAATGTTTTCGCATCGTTTAAACCTTCCCTGGACTTGCACAAATCTTTGAAGACCAAAATTATTCAAATCGGTACAGCCTTTCTCGAGTTTCATTTTGATTTATATTGTTGGATTTATTAGAGGCTAATAGACGCTACGGGTGACCGCAGAGCTGGCAGCTGCCTTTGACAGCGTATTAGTATCGCTGTCCAAAGGGAGGATGCTGCCAGTGTCTGTGGTACTATGCCACGGGAGCCCTCTGATATATACCTTCACCATTTCACCTTTTTATCTCTATACTTTGTTACCCGGGTTACAGAGGCTGGGCCGCCTGCACTACCGCGTGACTACGGACGGGGACGAGAGCTGGCGCCGCCACGCCGACCAGATGCTGCCCGCCGCCAGGGTCCCTCCGGCTGATTAACGGGGGAGACCTGATATAGGTATACCTTCACCATTTCACCTTTTTATCTCTATACTTTGTTACCCGGGTTACGGCTGTTACTTGTTATTATGTCATTCAATAAATTCATGTTTTGATACAAATCACGAATTTATCACCCTCCTTTTTTAATTATTTTATTTTAAGATTAGTTTTAGTTTCGTTTTTAATTTAATAGTTTAATTTGTTTTAATTCCATTTTGTATTCTATTAATAATAAAATTTCCTTTATTGGACTAAGTAATGCGGTCACGTGCTTCGCAGCCAGCCGCCTACTGCTATCTTCACGATATCGTCTACCCAGCGGAAAGACCGTCTTCCGACCTTGCGTTTTCCTGCCCGGGGTGACTCAGCAACCATATTGTATTTCTAAACGACACTGAAAGTTAGAACACAGAGAAATCCGAAAAGTAAAGCTGTGGCCGGGGTTATATTGTATGTAAAATGTCCAGGTACAAAGTTATATTCGGTGACAATGGGCTATTGTTGTGAAACGTCGGGCGCATGCAAACTGAAGTGTCTTGTGACTGAAAGGAAAGTTAGTTTGTTAGTCGCTTTCTAAAAGCGGTTTTCGATCAAACTAAAATGACTAACTAGCTGTCACCCGCTACGTCTGTAACTAAGAAAATTTCTGGGATAAAAAGTAGCCCATGTGTCATTCTTGACTGTAATGTATACACCATCTCCTTAGATATTGTATATGTGTACTCTTATTGTGTTTTGTATGTATGCATGTGTGTAATGATATCTGGAATTTTAAACTCACACTTTGTCGGTCCCTTGGTTAATGCTCCTCTCATCTACTCAAACATTAACTGGTAGAGATCCCTTATAGGGATAAGTTCGCCTTTGTGCATATATAAACGTTATTTTTATTTTATTGTGAATTGTATCTGTTTCTTAATTTTGTACTATAAAGCGTTTACTTACTATATCTGTGCCAAATTTCATCCAGATGTGTTCAGCTGTTCTAAGGAGAAAGAGTAACAAGCTTTCACATTTATTATTATTAATAGAATAGCGAATGATGAAAAAAAAACTGCCCGTTTTAGTCACGGCCATAAATTTTCCTGTACCTACATATTTTTAATGAAAAAAAAGTAAGTGTGCATCACCCATGGACACCCGCAATACCAATCACAGCCCGGAGAACTGAGGTAATACCAGGTACACAACCAGCGCAATCACTGCTGCTTGGCGGCAGGATTAGCCATAAGGTCCATCTACAAAATAGGCACAGTCATAATGTGTGTTGTCGACCGTACGCCAACATCACAAGGATGGTCAGACCTCGCTGTTTATTCAGGATTGCAGGATTTATTCATGAGCGGGCCTGAAACGTGATATGTAGAATACCTTTTTTTGGGTTCATCTGCTTGGATAATCATAATACGCACTTCGACTCTTAACATTTTTGTGTGATTTTTAAGACAAAGCACTACCGCATCCTAAGCCCGCATCGCAGAATTGCATAGCGCGTAGGCCCTGTGGAGCAGCTCTTGGTAGGCAGAGACTAGTATGTTCCACTTGCTACGATCCTGACATACCTCTTTCGCTTCGTCCACATTTATTAGTCTCTTCATACATGGCTAATTACTGCAGTTAAAAATGAAACGAAATTTATTCTTGGTAACAGGCATTACACGTCACTAAAGCTTATTTCTTTCTATTCTGCGAGTGGCAAATTAAAAACTCCCCGTAATTATAAAAACTTATCAAGAAGCCATTTTATAGTAACTTATTACTTTAATGAGGATTTTTTAATTTTGGCGGACTAGGGATGCCATCTTTAAAAGTTGACAACCAGGGCGAACAGCGAAAATCTCCGGATTTTGGAGCTCGAAGCCCGGACATGACTACTTTTTTTTTGTTTATTTAGTCAGTAGTACATATTTAGTTTAGTAGTAGCATACGTAGTAATACTTAGTTATAATGAAAAGAAAAACAAATTTACTGCTTAGGTGCTGAGAGACCCCTTATTTATTAATCTTGCCTAATTCGGCCACATTTTGTGCCGCTAAGTATATTTTGCACAGGCTGTGTTGCTCGAGTGGTAGCGGGTAGATAAATGTTTTTTGTTCATTATAACAGACCTTCGCAAAGTACGTCTGTTTCAATCAGTTGTTTTGGGCTAGCATCTATTTTAGTTGGCTTGGGAACTAAATGAATCAATCACGGAGTAATTCATCAGTATGCTTGACAAGGGTGTGAGAGGCGCAGCCTGTCTCGGCTGATCCACCAATCAGAGCTGATATTTATTGGCATAATTTACCAACTGCGATAAATACCTGGATTAATATGCCGTTGATGGATTTATGAATGGAAAATAATGATTGGACATCGAATGTGTTACGAATTCGTTTACGTCGAAACCATTTGAACTTTTGGCTTGCAACTTGTAAGGGATCTTATTAGTGGTTAAAGTAATGCTAGATCATTATTATTTATTTATTTTTCGTTATTACATTCTAATATATATTTTGAATAAGTATCCTGTCCTACTATCCTACTAATATTACAAATGTGAAAGTTTGTGAGTATGTTTGGATGTTTGTTACTCTTTCACGCCAGAACGGCTAGACAGATCTGGATAAAACTTGGAACATACATAGATTATAGTCTGGAATAACACATAGGCTACTTTATATCCCGGAAAATTGCGTAATTCCTGCGGGATAGCGACAAACGAATTCTATGCAGACGAAGTTGCGGGCAACAGCTAGTTATACAATAATGTTACGTGTGTGTGTATGTATTATTTTAATTTCTTTACTCGGCTATGTATTATATTTATGTTAGTATTGTTGTTTTTATTATCCTTGCGTTTCTCCTGTCTATTTGTTTCCGCCACCTACTTAAACTGTCTCCGACTTATTTCTTTTATTGGTTGTCTGGTAGAGATCGCTATTAAGCGATAAGACCGCCTATTGTCTACCTTGTTCTTTGCTTCTGTATTGTGTTGTACTGATTTGTGGTGTTCAATAAAGAGTATTTGTATTGTATCATTAGCTTTTTGGAACTCAATTAAGTGCTTTTAACATTCTATGTTAGAGTTCGCCTAATTGTGATGAGTGCGGAATAGTCGCGGATGTATGTGCATCACTTTTTAATGCAATGTATTAAGACACGAACCAAGAGAGACGAGCCTTTTTTTTTTACGTGTGGAAAATGCGCCTTATGCATCTCCGCGCTTGGGGCAGCAACGGAGGTATGACGGGCTCTCCAGCTCGCCGCTGCCTTCCCTATGAAAGGAGGGGAGAGGCCTACCGTCTAAAAACACACACGTTCCCTCCTGGCCATGAACTGTGGGCGTTGCGGGCGCACTACGGTGACCACCGCAAGGGAGAGACGAGCCTAGCAGAGTTTGGGGTTTTACCTACTCTTTTCAATGTGGGTGTTTTCCGGACCGTATTGGCGAAACCTGCGTCTGAGCCGGCTAAATTTAATTACAGTTTTTTCTATAAATAATTGGTTGATGTTTTTTTTAGATTAGGCGTTTGGAGCTGTCATGTTCATTCTCAAATGATTCATGCTCATAAGATATTTTTGATGTTATTTTTTCGACAGGGAAGGCAAACGAGTAAGTGGGTCACCTGATGGTAAACGAGCACCACCACCCATAGACACTCGCAACACTAGAGGATTGCACATGCGTCGCCAGCCTAGAGGGCTAGGATAGAATACCTCTTGTGCCAGTAATTTTACCGGCTGTCTTACTCTCCACGCCGGAACACAGCATTCCAAGCAGTGCTTGGCGGTAGTAGGATGATGATGAAGTGAAAAACTGTAGCGTGATATCTCATCAAACTTACTCCAAATCCTTCTCAGTTCACTTTGCTAGGCTGTGGAATCGGTTACCGACCTCCATAGGTATCTGCCTCCGTGGCGTCGTTCAGGGAGGGCTTGAGGAAGATGTGGCTCACACCATCTCCTTAAATATTGTATGTGTGTACTCATATTGTATATAGTGTGTATGTATGCATGTATGTAATGATGTTTAGTAGTTTATTTATGAATATGTTTGTTGTATTTTAAGATGTACGCTCTATTGTGACTTTCACTATATGGATATTTTAAACTCTCTCTTTGTCGGTCTCTCTCTTAATGCTCCTCTCATCTACTCAAAGGTTCGCCTTTATACATATATTTAAGGTATTTTTTTGTGATTTGTCTCTGTTTTTTTATATTTGTACAATAAAGCTCAAAACTCTGTCATATCCAGACGTTTTAGCCGCCATTTTGTTTGGCATACGTAATAAAGCTACCAGGACAATATAAGCTGTAAAGGGTTTAGTGCGCGTTGTGAGCCGGTAAATATTAATCTCCATGCGCGACTCAGCCGGCTTAGCCGAAATAAAACGTGAGCTAGGTATTTATTATGTGCTGTTATTAAAAAAAGGTTGGATAGGTACCTTATATACTGATACATTGTCTGGGTACTATAATGGCATGGTAAAACGGCCAATATTATCGTGTGATCCACGCATATTTTGAAATACATGGTCCTATATTGACATACCATTATTACGATGATATGGACAATCTATAATCTGTGCCTATGACTATTAGTATGGGGTGCGAGTCGGGTTACCTCCGCGTGTGGTCAAGAGCTGCGGTTCGTTTTCGAATCCGTCCGAGGGGAAGAGCAGTGCTTGTGCCGTTGCACCCTGGGCATCGGTTAATGATTTCCTGGCAGATTCTGAGGGATATCATTATCCCAGAGGAGGGGTCTTTTGACCGTGTTCTACCGTAAAAGGTTGCCCACATTTTTGTCACAAGATTTTTGAATACTGTAATTATTATTTTGACATTGGCGAAATCATCGCATCGATCGATGGGGCCATATTAAAAAAAAAGATGAAAAAAGACTACATATTTGTATGAGCGGAAAGGAACTCAACGAAATTCGAAAATCGAACATCACATTAAGAGACCAGTCGCGTACGCAGTGGCGCTCTCTTTTAATTTCAACCAGATTTTATCTCTCTTTTGTCGGACTCTACGTGATATTCGACGCCGAGATTCGAACGGTCAAAGACAATCTCTCTAAAGGTTAATGTCGTGTCTCGAAACTTCTTTTGTTTGAGGAATTCATTTTTTTCCGATCCTTTAATTAAGGATTCTATTCAGGCTTTTTTGAACAGTCCTTTGCGAGAGAGTTTTTGTTTAGTCATTGGTTGTATTTGAAGGGAAGAATCGACTTAATAGAGGTTCTGTTGAATGTAAAATGCTGGCTTTTTAATTACGAGCTTGTATTTCTGCTAATGTTTGTGAGTAAATAAGAAGTCTTTTAACAAAATTTCAAGTCTATTCTACCTACTTACTTACCTACGGTATTTGAACTGAATTGAAGTTCAGTATGGATAATCATTTGATGATAATGTAAGTAATAGAGGTAGACAGAAAGAAAGGAATAGGAATTTGCTTTTACTTAAAATACTTTATTTCGAACACAATAGCTGACTTATTAAATTTTAACACGTTTTGGTTACTTACATACATACATACATAAAATCACGTCTTTACCTCTTACGGCGTAGACAGAGCCTAAGGTAACAAAACCTAAGGGCCACATTTAGCATGATAGTGATAGGTTACTAGCCGCATCGCCTATAATATGATTCCTAAGATTTTCACGAATTCCTTCGATGGGCTTTTACCATCTGCGCGGGAAGAGCAGCAACTGGTACATTCTATATTTTTTCTTAACTCCCAGACTAGCTTAGCTACACTTTTACCAAACATCATTATGTTTAGTCTATAGTTATGCCTCCCACTACAGGGCACAGACATATCAGAAGTTGTATTAAAAATGTAATATATAATATAATGTGTATAACGGCGCGTCACATTAAATATTGCAGATTATTGCAAAAATAGATTTAATTGACTATGAGATCTTTTTATGTAATCTTTTTAAATGAAGGTAGTATTGTTTTGTCATAGTGGGTAGATTTTATTAGAGCGAGTGACGACACTCGAACGGGGTTCGCATATTCTTAGACTAGCTTTTGCCCGCGGCTTCGCACGCGTGAACCATGAGCATTTCAAAGAACCTAGCAATTAAGCAAGCGAGCAACCAAACCTGCAAGCTTTCAAGCATACATGCAAGTATGCAAGCAGGCATGCAAGCCTTCAAGCATGTAAGTATGCAAGCAGGCATGCAAGCAGGCATGCAAGCAGGCATGCAAGCAGGCATGCAATCAGGCATGCAAGCAGGCATGCTAGCAGGCATGCAAGGAGGCATGCAAGCAGGCAAGCAAGCATGCAAGCAAGCGTGCAAGCAAGCATGCATGCAAGTAAGCACCCATGCAAGCAAGCATGCAAGCATGCATGCAAGCATGCATGCAAGCAGGCATGCAAGCAGGCAAGCAAGCATGCAAGCAAGTGTGCAAGCAAGCATGCATGCAAGTAAGCACCCATGCAAGCATGCATGCAAGCAAGCGTGCAAGCAAGCATGCATGCAAGTAAGCACCCATGCAAGCAAGCATGCAAGCATGCATGAAAGCAAGTATGCAATCAAGCATGCAAAGCAAGGACTCAAGCAAGCATGCAAGCAAGTCCCCCCGCATAGCCCCGCTGCCTTAATTTTTCTGAAACTGTAAATATTGTAGGATTTTTATAAAACAAACCTAACCTAACCTATAGGGCTGTCCTAAAATACATCCTAAATAGCTTTTGCCCGCGACATCGTACGCGCTAAGATGTAAAATGAAAAAATAAGTTTTTTCCCGTTCCCGTGGAAATTTTGAGGAGTGCTTTCGGAGTACACTTAAAGCCTTTAAAGAAACACACGTTATAAATGTTAAGTCTCTTTCTTCCGCTGTTTCGTCTGGAAACGTAAAATCCGGTTTTTTCCCGTCCCTGTGGGCGTTTCGGAAAATCGTTTCTTGGTGTTCCCCTACACTCCCGAATAAACCTACGTGACAAATTTCAACTTTCCCCCGCTTTTCGTTTTTCCCGTTTCCGTAAGAATTTCGCCAAATAAAGCATTTCCCGAATATCTTACGGGAACGAAGAAGAAGAATTTTGGCAAATTATCTCATAATGCTCCCCTACACTCCCGAAGCAACCTACATGCCGAATTTCAGCTTTCTACAACCAGAAAACGAAAAGTCCCGTTTTTCCCGTTCCCGTGGGAATTTCGGGAAATCCTTTTGTAGCGCTCCCCTACACTCCCCAAGGGAAATTGAAGGCCAAATTTCAATTTTATACGACCAGTAAAACGAAAAATCGATCCCGTAGAACTGAATATATAAATCCCGTTTTTATCCCGTGGGAATTTCCAAAAAGCATTAGAACTTTATTTTACTATTATAATCACCTACTTCTATGCCAAATTTGGAGAGTCTAGTAATTATAGTTCATAGGATTTCGTTAAACTGAATATATAAATCCTGTTTTTTTCCTTATCCCGTGGGAATTTCCAAAAATCCTGAAATAAGTTTCTTAGTTTTGTAATCACCTACTTTGGTATCAAATTTGAAGAGTCTACTTATTATAGTTACTGTGATAGCGTCACTCGGAATCGAATATATAATTCCCGTTTTTTCCTTATCCCGTGGGAATTTCCAAAAATCCTTTCTTAGCGGATGCCTACGTCATAAGATCCACCTGCATGCCAAATTTCAGCCCGATCCGTCCAGTGGTTTGGGCTGTGCGTTGATAGATCACTATGTCAGTCAGTCAGTCAGTCAGTCAGTCACCTTTGAATTATATATATATAGACTAGTATTTCGCGTGGGGGCCGCGGGCCCCAAGGGGCCCGCGGAGGGTCCCGTGCCACCCTGTTTTGTTTTAATAATCCTAACCTTTTTTATTTTATTCTTAGGCTGCAATTTCGAATCCGCCATCTTGTGAAAAGCGTTTCGCGTGGGGGCCGCGGGCCCCGCGGGACCCGCGGAGTCACCTTGCCACCCTGTTATTTATCAAATATTTCTGACCTTTTTTTACTTTATTCTTTGGCCGCAATTTCGAATCCGCCATCTCGGGAAAAGCGTTTCGCGTGGGGGCCGCGGGCCCCACGGGACCCGCGGAGGGTACCCTGCCAGCCTTTTTTTTTCAAATTTTTCCAGCTTTTTCTACTATATTCTTTGGCCGCCGTTTTGAAACCGCCACCTTGGAAAAAGTACTTCGCGTGTGGGCCGCGGGCCCCACGGGACCCGCGGAGTCACCCTGCCACCCTGTTTCTCTTTCAAATATTTGTAACCTTTTTTAGTATATTCTTTGGCCGCCATCTTGGGAACAGCATTTCGCATGGAGGCCGCGGGCCCCACGGGACCCGCGGAGGGTACCCTGCCAGCCTGCTTTTTTTTTTCAAAATTTTCCAGCCTTTTCTACTATATTCTTTGGCCGCCGTTTTGAAACCGCCACCTTGGAAAAAGTACTTCGCGTGTGGGCCGCGGGCCCCACGGGACCCGCGGAGGGTTTCCTGGCACCCTGTGCTTTTTTTTTCAAATATATCTAACCATTTTTTTACTTTATTCTGTGGCCGCCATCTTGGAAACAGCATTTCGCATGGAGGCCGCGGGCCCCTCGGGACCCGCGGAGGGTACCCTGCTAGCCTGTTTTTCTTTTTCAAACATTTCTAGCCTTTATTACTATATTCTTTGGCCGCAGTTTTGAAATCGCCACCTTGGAAAAAGTACTTCGCGTGGGTGCCGCGGACCCCGCGGGGCCCGCGGAGGATAACCTACCAGCCTGTTTCTTTTTAAAATATTTCTATACTTTTTTACTATATTCTTTGGCCGCCATTTTGAATCCACCACCTTGGAAAAAATTAGGTTCATTAGATTGCTCATCCCACCTAGAACGACACTTGGTCGAGCACAATCCATCTATCTCGACTGGCCACTGAGATATTCGCGTTTCAATTTTGTATGGCGGCCATCTTGTTTTTGCAATTTTGAAAAAAAAATACCGGTCCACCCATAGGCTGGCTGTTCTGAGCGACTTTAGTTCCGGGCAAACTCGATGGGGCAAGTCGTTGCGGAGAACTGGCCCATGTGTCAGGTCAGTTTCTACGTTCAGGACAGTTTTGCATTTTTTTTGTTCTTGTGATAAAATTTCTTATGCGATGGTGTATAAAGTCGAACCCTATTCCTAAAAGCTGCTTTACAACACAAGTGAGCCCATGAGTCTGACATTACTTTGTATGGCGGCCATCTTTGAAAATGGCAGAATCGAAAAATTAAGTATGGCGTTTCAATTTGTGGTCTCGAAGAGCCCCGGATGCAAAATTTCAATCGGATCGGAGTAAAAGAAACTTTGGCCGCCATTTTGAATCCGCCATTTTGGAGCAAAAATTAGGTTCATTAAATTACTCTGCTCACTTTGAACGATATTTGTTTGAGCACCAGCCACCTGTTGCGACTGGCCTCTGAGATATTTGCGTTTCAATTTTGTATGGCGGCCATTTTGTTTTTGCAATTTTGAAAAAAATACTGGTTCACCTATTCGCTGGCTGTTCTGAGTGACTTTTGTTCCGGGCAAACTCGATAGGGCAAGTCGTTGCGGAGAGCCGGCCCATGTGTCAGGTCAGTTTCCACATTCAGGTAAATTTTTAATTTTTTGGTACTTAGCAAAAAATTTCTAAAGCGACGGTGTATAGAATCGAACCCCACCTCTTATGGGCTCTTCAAAACAACAGTTCAAAGATACAGAAATTACTTTGTATGGCGGCCATCTTGGAAAATGGCGGAATCGAAAAATAAAGTATGCGGTTGGAATCTGTAGCCTAGAAGAGCCCCGGATGCAAAATTTCAATCGGATCGGAGCAAAAAAAAATTTGGCCGCCATTTTGAATCCGCCATCTTGGAAAAAAAATTGCATAGTCAGATTTCCCCCTCAACTCTGAATGACATTTGGTCGAGCACCACCCATCTATCGCGACTGGCCTCTGAGATATTCGCGTTTCAATTTTGTATGGCGGCCATCTTGTTTTCGCCATTTTGAAAAATCTTGGACCGGCTCACCCATTGGCTGGCTGTTCTGAGCGACTTTAGTTCCGGACAAACTCGATAGGTCGAGCCGTTGCGGAGAACCGCCCCATGTGTCAAGTCAATTTCCACGTTCAGGTCGATTTCGTATTTTTCTGGTGGTCGGGCAAGCATTTCTGATACGACAATGTATAGAGTCGAACCCCACCTCTTACCGGTTCCTCCAAACAACTCTGGGGTGAGTCAGTCAGTGAGTGAGTCAGTGGGTATTCAGCTATATATATTATAACTAGTATTTCGCGTGGGGGCCGCGGGCCCCAAGGGCCCCGCGGAGGTCCCTGCCACCCTGTTTTGTTTTAATAATCCTAACCTTTTTTTTACTATATACTTTGGCCGCCTTTTTGAAACCGCCACCATGGATAAAGTATTCTGCGTGGGGGCCGCGGAGGATACCCTGCCATTCTGTTGTTTTTCAAATATTTCAAACCTATTTTTACTTTATTCTTTGGCTGCCCTCTCGGGAAAAGCAATTCGCATGGGGGCCGCGGGCCCCACGGGACCCGCGGAGGGTACCCTGCCAGCCTGTTGTTTTTCAAATAATACTACATTCCATAGCCATCATTTTGAAACCACTACCTTGGAAAAAGTATTTCGCGTGGGGGCCGCGGCCCCCGCGGGGACCGCGGAGGGTAACTTACCACCCTGTATTTTTTCAAATATTTCTAACCTTTTTTACTACATTCTTTGGCAATCATTTTGAAACCACTACCTTGGAAAAAGTATTTCGCGTGGGGGCCGCGGCCCCCGCGGGGACCGCGGAGGGTAACCTACCACCCTGTATTTTTTTCAAATATTTCTAACGTTTTTTACTACATTCTTTGGCCGTCATTTTGAGACCACCATCTTGGAAAAAGTATTTCGCGTGGAGGCCGCGGCCCCCGCGGGGACCGCGGAGGATAACCTACCACCCTGTATGTCACTTAGTCGAGTACAACCCATCTATCTCGACTGGCCTCTGAGATATTCATGTTTCAATTTTGTATGGCGGCCATCTTGTTTTCGCAATTTTGAAAAAAAAATACCGGTTCACCCATACGCTGGCAGTTCTGAGCGACTTTAGTTCCAGGCAAGCTCGATAGGGCAAGTCGTTGCGGAGAGCTGGCCCATGTGTCAAGTCAGTTTCCACGTTAAGGTCGTATTTGCATTTTTTTTGTACTTGTGATAAAATTTCTTATGCAATCGTATATAAAGTCGAACCCTATTCCTAAAAGCTGCTTTACAACACAAGTGAGCCCATGAGTCTGACATTACTTTGTATGGCGGCCATCTTTGAAAATGGCGGAATCGAAAAATTAAGTATGGCGTTTGAATTTGTGGTCTCGAAGAGCCCCGGATGCAAAATTTCAATCGGATCGGAGTAAAAGAAACTTTGGCCGCCATTTTGAATCCGCCATTTTGGAAAAAAAATTTAGTTCATTAAATTACTCCGCTCACTTTGAACGATATTTGTTTGAGCACCACCCACCTGTTGCGACTGGCCTCTGAGATATTTGCGTTTCAATTTTGTATGGCGGCCATTTTGTTTTTGCAATTTTGAAAAAAAAATACTGGTTCACCTATTGGCTGGCTGTTCTGAGTGACTTTTGCTCCGGGCAAACTCGATAGGGCAAGTCGTTGCGTAGAGCTGGCCCATGTGTCAGGTCAGTTTCCACATTCAGGTATATTTTTCATTTTTTGGTACTGAGCATAAAATTTCTAATGCGACGGTGTATAGAATCGAACCTCACCTCTTATGGGCTCTTCAAAACAACAGGTCAAAGATACAGAAATTACTTTGTATGGCGGCCATCTTGGAAAATGGCGGAATCGAAAAATAAAGTATGCGGTTGGAATCTGTGGCCTAGAAGAGCCCCGGATGCAAAATTTCAATCGGATCGGAGCAAAAAAAAATTTGGCCGCCATTTTGAATCCGCCATCTTGGAAAAAAAATTGCATAGTCAGATTTCCCCCTCAACTCTGAATGACATTTGGTCGAGCACCACCCACCTATCTCGACTGGCCTCTGAGATACTCGCGTTTTAATTTTGTATGGCGGCCATCTTGTTTTCGCCATTTTGAAAAATCTTGGACCGGCTCACCCATTGGCCGGCTGTTCTGAGCGACTTTAGTTCCGGGCAAACTCGATAGGTCGAGCCATCGCGGAGAGCCGCCCCATGTGTTGGGTCAGTTTCCACGTTCAGGTCGATTTCGTATTTTTCTGGTGGTCGTGGAGTCATTTCTAATACGATGGTGTATAGAGTCAAATCCCACCTCTTACGGGTTCTTCAAAACAGCATGTCAGTCAGTGAGTCAGTCAGTGAGTGGGTATTCAGCTATATATATTATAATAACTAGTATTTCGCGTGGGGGCCGCGGGCCCCAAGGGCCCCGCGGAGGTCCCGTGCCACCCTGTTTTGTTTAAATATCCTAATCTTTTTTTTTTTTACTATATACTTTGGCCGCCTTTTTAATCCGGCACCTTCGAAATGTGATTCGTACTATACCGCCCTGTTTTTTTTTCAAATATTTCTCACCTATTTTACTTTATTCTTTGGCCGCCATCTTTGGAAAAGCATTTCGCATGGGGGCCGCGGGCCCCACGGGACCCGCGGAAGGTACCCCTGCCACCCTGTTATTTCTGACCTTTTTTTACTTTATTCTTTGGCCGCCATCTTGGGAACAGCATTTCGCATGGAGGCCGCGGGCCCCACGGGACCCGCGGAGGGTACCATACCAGCCTGTTTTTCTTTTTTAAATATTTCTAACCTTTTTTACTTTAATCTTTGGCCGCCATTTTGTATCCGCCATCTTGGAAAAAGTATTTCGCGGTGAGGCCGCGGGCCCCACGGGACCCGCGGAGGGTTCCCTGCAACCCTGTTTTTTTTCAAATATTTATAATTTTTTTTTTAATCTTTGGCCGCCGTTTTGTATCCGCCATCTTGGAAAAAGTATTTCGCGCGGGGGCCGCGAAGGGTAGCCTACCATCCTATTTTTTTCGCATGGGGGCCGCGGGCCCCACGGGACCCGCGGAGGGTACCCTGCCAGCCTGTGTTATTTTCAAATATTACTACATTCTTTGGCCGTCATTTTGAAACCACCACCTTGGAGTATTTCGCGTGAGGGCCGCGGCCACCAGGGGACCGCGGAGGGTAACCTACCAGCCTGTATTTTTTTCATATATTTGTCACCTTTTTTTCACTTTATTCTTCGGCCGTTATCTTGGGAACAGCATCTCACATGGTAGCCGCGGGCCCCACGGGACCCGCGGAGGGTACCCTACCATCCTGCTTTTTTTCAAATATTTCTAACCTTTTTCACTTTATTCTTTGGCCGCCATCTTGGGAAAAGCATTTCGTATGGAGCCGCGGGCCCCACGGGACCCGCGGAGGATGCCCTGCCAGCCTGTTTTTTTTTCAAATTTTTCCAACTTTTTCAACTATATTCTTTGGCCGCCGTTTTGAAACCACCACTATGGAAAAAGTACTTCGCGTGTGGGCCGCGGACCCCGCGGGGCCCGCGGAGAGTAACCTACTGCCCTATTTTTTTTCATATATTTATATCCTTTTTTACTTTAATTTTTGGCCGCCATTTTGAATCCACCACCTTGGAAAAAAATTAGGTTCATTAGATTACTCCTTCCACCTAGAACGACACTTGGTCGAGTACAACCCATCTATCTCGACTGGCCACTGAGATATTCGCGTTTCAATTTTGTATGGCGGCCATTTTGCTTTCGCAATTTTGAAAAAAAAAATATCGGTTCACCCATAGGCTGGCTGTTCTGAGCGACTTTAGTTCCGGGGAAACTCGATAGGGCAAGTCGTTGCGGAGAACTGGCCCATGTGTCAGGTCAGTTTCCACGTTAAGGTTGGCTTTGCATTTTTTTTTGTACTTGTGATAAAATTTCTTATGCGGTGGTGTATAAAGTCGAACCCTATTTCTAAAAGCTGTTATTCAACACAAGTGAGTCTGTTAGTCTAAAACTACTTTGTATGGCGGCCATCTTGGAAAATGGCGGAACCGAAAAATAAAGTATGTCGCTTGAATTTGTGGTCTCGAAGAGCCCCGGATGCAAAATTTCAATCGGATCGGAGTAAAAAAAAATTTGGCCGCCATTTTGAATCCGCCATTTTGGAAAAAAAATTAGGTTCATTAAATTACTCCGCTCACTTTGAACGATATTTGTTTGAGCACTACCCACCTGTTGCGACTGGCCTCTGAGATATTGGTGTTTCAATTTTGTATGGCGGCCATTTTGTTTTTGCAATTTTGAAAAAAAAATACTGGTTCACCTATTGACTGGCTGTTCTGAGTGACTTTTGTTCCGGGCAAACTCGATAGGGCAAGTCGTTGCGGAGAGCTGGCCCATGTGTCAGGTCAGTTTCCACATTCAGGTCAATTTTTCATTTTTTGGTACTTAACATGAAATTTCTAAAGCGTTGGTGTATAGAATCGAACACCACCTCTTATGGGCTCTTCAAAACAACAGGTCAAAGATACAGAAATTACATTGTATGGCGGCCATCTTGGAAAATGGCGGAATCGAAAAATAAAGTATGCCATTAGAATCTGTGGCCTCAAAGAGCCCCGGATGCAAAATTTCAATCGGATCGGATAAAAAAAAAATTTAGCCGCCATTTTGAATCCGCCATCTTGGAAAAAAAATTACTTAGTCGGATTTCCCCCTCAACTCTGAATGACATTTGGTCGAGCACCACCCATCTATCGCGACTGGCCTCTGAGATATTCGCGTTTCAATTTTGTATGGCGGCCATCTTGTTTTCGCCATTTTGAAAAATCTTGGACCGGCTCACCCATTGGCTGGCTGTTTTGAGCGACTTTAGTTCCGGGCAAACTCGATAGGTCGAGCCGTTGCGGAGAACCGCCCCATGTGTCAAGTCAATTTCCACGTTCAGGTCGATTTCGTATTTTTCTGGTACTCGTGGGGGCATTTCTGATACGATGGTGTATAGAGTCTAACCACACCTATTACGGGTTCTTCCAAACAACTCTGGGGTGAGTGAGTGAGTCAGTGAGTGAGTGGGTGTTCAGCTATATATATTATAACTAGTATTTCGCGTGGGGGCCGCGGGCCCCAAGGGCCCCGCGGAGGTCCCGTGCCACCCTGTTTTGTTTTAATAATCCTAACCTTTTTTATTTTATTCTTAGGCCGCAATTTCGAATCCGCCATCTTGTGAAAAGCGTTTCGCGTGGGGGCCGCGGGCCCCGCGGGACCCGCGGAGTCACCCTGCCACCCTGTTCTTTTTTCAAATATTTCTGACCTTTTTTTACTTTATTCTTTGGCCGCAATTTCGAATCCGCCATCTCGGGAAAAGCGTTTCGCGTGGGGGCCGCGGGACCCGCGGAGTCACCCTGCCACCCTGTTATTTTTCAAATATTTCTGACCTTTTTTTACTTTATTCTTTGGCTGCAATTTCGAATCCGCCATCTCGGGAAAAGCGTTTCGCGTGGGGGCCGCGGGCCCCGCGGGACCCGCGGAGTCACCCTGCCACCCTGTTTTTCTTTCAAATATTTCTGACCTTTTTTTACTTTATTCTTTGGCCGCAATTTCGAATCCGCCCTCTCGGGAAAAGCATTTCGCATGCGGGCCGCGGGCCCCACGGGACCCGCGGAGGGTACCCTGCCAGCCTGTTGTATTTTCAAATATTACTACCTTGGAAAAAGTACTTCACATGGGGGCCGCGGGCCCCACGGGACCCGCGGAGGGTACCCTGCCAGCCTGTTGTATTTTCAAATATTACTACATTCTTTGGCCGTCATTTTGAAACCACTACCTTGGAAAAAGTATTTCGCGTGGGGGCCGCGGCCCCCGCGGGGACCGCGGAGGGTAACCTACCACCCTGTATTTTTTTCAAATATTTCTAACGTTTTTTACTACATTCTTTGGCCGTCATTTTTAGACCACCATCTTGAAAAAAGTATTTCGCGTGGGGGCCGCGGCCCCCGCGGGGACCGCGGAGGGTAACCTACCACCCTGTATGTCACTTAGTCGAGCACAACCCATCCATCTCGACTGGCCTCTGAGATATTCGCGTTTCAATTTTGTATGGCGGCCATCTTGTTTTCGCAATTTTGAAAAAAAAATACCAGTTCACCCATAGGCTGGCTGTTCTGAGCGACTTTAGTTCCAGGCAAGCTCCATAGGGCAAGTCGTTGCGGAGAGCTGGCCCATGTGTCAAGTCAGTTTCCACGTTAAGGTCGGATTTGCATTTTTTTTGTACTTGTGATAAAATTTCTTATGCAATCGTATATAAAGTCGAACCGCATTTCTAAAAACTGCTATACAACACAAGTGAGTCTATGAGTCTGACATAACTTTGTATGGCGGCCATCTTGGAAAATGGCGGAATCGAAAAATTAAGTATGGCGTTTGAATTTGTGGTCTCGAAGAGCCCCGGATGCAAAATTTCAATCGGATCGGAGTAAAAGAAACTTTGGCTGCCATTTTGAATCCGCCATTTTGGAAAAAAAATTAGGTTCATTAAATTACTCCGCTCACTTTGAACGATATTTGTTTGAGCACCACCCACCTGTTGCGACTGGCCTCTGAGATATTGGTGTTTCAATTTTGTATGGCGGCCATTTTGTTTTTGCAATTTTGAAAAAAAAATACTGGTTCACCTATTGACTGGCTGTTCTGAGTGACTTTTGTTCCGGGCAAACTTGATAGGTCGAGCCGTCGCGGAGAGCTGCCCCATGTGTCAAGTCAGTTTCCACGTTCAGGTCAATTTTTCTTTTACTTGTATTTTTGATAAAATTTTTGATGCGATAGTGTATAAAGTCGAACCCCACCTCTTATGGGTTCCTCAAAACAACAGGTGAAAGAAACAGAAATTACTTTGTATGGCGGCCATCTTGGAAAATGGCGGAATCGAAAAATAAAGTATGACGTTTGAATCTGTGGCCTCGAAGAGCCCCGGATGCAAAATTTCAATCGGATCGGATAAAAAAAAAATTTAGCCGCCATTTTGAATCCGCCATCTTGGAAAAAAAATTACTTAGTCGGATTTCCCCCTCAACTCTGAATGACATTTGGTCGAGCACCACCCGTCTATCTCAACTGGCTTCTGAGATATTCGCGTTTCAATTTTGTATGGCGGCCATCTTGTTTTCGACATTTTGAAAAAACTTTGACCGGCTTACCCATTGGCTGGCTGTTCTAAGCATTTTTAGTTTCGGGCAAACTCGATAGGCCGAGCCGTTGCGGAGAACCGCCCCATGTGTCAAGTCAGTTTCCACGTTCAGGTCGATTTCGTATTTTTCTGGTGGTCGGGCAAGCATTTTTGATACGAAGATGTATAGAGTAAAACCCCACCTCTTACCAGTTCTTCCAAACAACTCTGGGGTGAGTCAGTGAGTGAGTCAGTGAGTGGGTATTCAGCTATATATATTATAACTAGTATTTCGCGTGGGGGCCGCGGGCCCCAAGGGCCCCGCGGAGGTCCCGTGCCACCCTGTTTTGTTTTAATAATCCTAACCTTTTTTTTTTGTTACTTTATACTTGGGCCGCCTTTTTGAAACCGGCACCTTCGAAAAGTGATTCGTACTATACCGCCCTGTTTTTTTTTTCAAATATTTCTCGCCTATTTTAATTTATTCTTTGGCCGCCATCGTTGGAAAAGCATTTCGCATGGGGGCCGCGGGCCCCACGGGACCTGAGGAGGGTACCCTACCATCCTGTTTTTTTTCAAATATATCTAACCGTCTTTTTACTTTATTCTTTGGCCGCCATCTTGGGAACATTTTTTCGCATGGAGGCCGCGGGCCCCACGGGACCCGCGGAGGGTAACCTGCCAGCCTGTTTTTCTTTTTCAAATATTTCTTGCCGTTTTTACTATATTCTTTGGCCGCCGTTTTGAAACCGCCACCTTGGAAAAAGTACTTCGCGTGGGGGCCGCGGACCCCGCGGGGCCCGCGGAGGATAACCTACCGCCCTAATTTTTCAAATATATCTAACCATTTTTTTACTTTATTCTTTGGCCGCCATCTTGGGAACAGCATTTCGCATGGAGGCCGCGGGCCCCACGGGACCCGCGGAGGGTACCATACCAGCCTGTTTTTCTTTTTTAAATATTTCTAACCTTTTTTACTTTAATCTTCGGCCGCCATTTTGAATCCACCACCTTGGAAAAAGTACTTCGCGTGTGGGCCGCGGGCCCCACGGGACCCGCGGAGGGTTTCCTGGCACCCTGTGTTTTTTTTTTCAAATATATCTAACCATTTTTTAACTTTATTCAATTTGGTATGGCGGCCATCTTGTTTTCGCAATTTTGCAAAAAAATTACCGGTTCACCCATAGGCTGGCTGTTCTGAGCGACTTTAGTTCCGGGCAAACTCGATGGGGCAAGTCGTTGCGGAGAACTGGCCCATGTGTCAGGTCAGTTTCTACGTTCAGGACAGTTTTGCATTTTTTTTGTTCTTGTGATAAAATTTCTTATGCGATGGTGTATAAAGTCGAACCCTATTCCTAAAAGCTGCTTTACAACACAAGTGAGCCCATGAGTCTGACATTACTTTGTATGGCGGCCATCTTTGAAAATGGCGGAATCGAAAAATTAAGTATGGCGTTTGAATTTGTAGTCTTGAAGAGCCCCGGATGCAAAATTTCAATCGGATCGGAGTAAAAGAAACTTTGGCCGCCATTTTGAATCCGCCATTTTGGAAAAAAAATTTGGTTCATTAAATTACTCCGCTCACTTTGAAAGATATTTGTTTGAGCACCACTCACCTGTTGCGACTGGCCTCTGAGATATTCGCGTTTCAATTTAGTATGGCGGCCATTTTGTTTTTGCAATTTTGAAAAAAAAAAACTGGTTCACCTATTGGCTGGCTGTTCTGAGTGACTTTTGTTCCGGGCAAACTCGATAGGGCAAGTCTTTGCGGAGAGCTGGCCCATGTGTCAGGTCAGTTTCCACATTCAGGTCAGTTTTTCATTTTTTGGTACTTAGCATGAAATTTCTAAAGCGACGGTGTATAGAATCGAACCACACCTCTTATGGGCTCTTCAAAACAACAGGTCAAAGATACAGAAATTACTTTGTATGGCGGCCATCTTGGAAAATGGCGCAATCGAAAAATAAAGTATGCGGTTGGAATCTGTGGCCTAGAAGAACCCCGGATGCAAAATTTCAATCGGATCGGAGCAAAAAAAAATTTGGCCGCCATTTTGAATCCGCCATCTTGGAAAAAAAATTGCATCGTCAGATTTCCCCTTCAACCCTGAATGACATTTGGTCGAGCACCACCCATCTATCGCGACTGGCCTCTGAGATATTCGCGTTTCAATTTTGTATGGCGGCCATCTTGTTTTCGCCATTTTGAAAAAACTTTGACCGGCTCACCCATTGGCCGGCTGTTCTGAGCGACTTTAGTTCCGGGCAAACTCGATAGGTCGAGCCGTTGCGGAGAACCGCCCCATGTGTCAAGTCAATTTCCACGTTCAGGTCGATTTCGTATTTTTCTGGTGGTCGGGCAAGCAATTCTGATACGACAATGTATAGAGTCGAACCCCACCTCTTACCGGTTCCTCCAAACAACTCTGGGGTGAGTCAGTCAGTCAGTCAGTCAGTGAGTGGGTATTCAGCTATATATATTATAATAACTAGTATTTCGCGTGGGGGCCGCGGGCCCCAAGGGGCCCGCGGAGGGTCCCGTGCCACCCTGTTTTGTTTTAATAATCCTAACCTTTTTTATTTTATTCTTAGGCCGCAATTTCGAATCCGCCATCTTGTGAAAAGCGTTTCGCGTGGGGGCCGCGGGCCCCGCGGGACCCGCGGAGTCACCCTGCCACCCTGTTATTTATCAAATATTTCTGACCTTTTTTTACTTTATTCTTTGGCCGCAATTTCGAATCCGCCATCTCGGGAAAAGCGTTTCGCGTGGGGGCCGCGGGCCCCGCGGGACCCGCGGAGTCACCCTACCATCCTGCTTTTTTTCAAATATTTCTAACCTTTTTCACTTTATTCTTTGGCCGCCATCTTGGGAAAAGCATTTCGTATGGGGCCGCGGGCCCCACGGGACCCGCGGAGGATGCCCTGCCAGCCTGTTTTTTTTTTTCAATTTTTTCCAACTTTTTCTACTATATTCTTTGGCCGCCGTTTTGAAACCGCCACTATGGAAAAAGTACTTCGCGTGTGGGCCGCGGACCCCGCGGGGTCCGCGGAGGTTAACCTACCGCCCTATTTTTTTCCATATATTTTTTACCTTTTTTACTTTAATCTTTGGCCGCCATTTTAATCCACCACCTTGGAAAAAAATTTGGTTCATTAGATTACTCCTCCCACCTAGAACGACACTTGGTCGAGTACAACTCATCTATCTCGACTGGCCTCTGAGATATTGGCGTTTCAATTTTGTATGGCGGCCATCTTGTTTTCGCAATTTAAAAAAAAATTAGCGGTTCACCCATAAGCTGGCTGTTCTGAGCGACTTTAGTTTCGGGCAAACTTGATAGGTCGACCCGTCGCGGAGAGCTGCCCCATGTGTCAAGTCAGTCTCCACGTTCAGGTCGGTTTTTCATTTTTTGGTACTTGTGATCAAATTTCTTATGCTATGGTGTATAAAGTCGAACCCTATTCCTAAAAGCTGCTTTACAACACAAGTGAGCCCATGAGTCTGACATTACTTTGTATGGCGGCCATCTTTGAAAATGGCGGAATCGAAAAATTAAGTATGGCGTTTGAATTTGTGGTCTCGAAGAGCCTCGGATGCAAAATTTCAATCGGATCGGATTAAAAGAAACTTTGGCCGCCATTTTGAATCCGCCATTTTGGAAAAAAAAATGGTTCATTAAGTTACTCCGCTCACTTTGAACGATATTTGTTTGAGCACCACCCACCTGTTGCGACTGGCCTCTGAGATATTCGCGTTTCAATTTTGTATGGCGGCCATCTTATTTTCGCCATTTTGAAAAAAAAATACCGGTTCACCCATTGGCTAGCTGTTCTGAGCGACTTTTGTTCAGGGCAAACTTGATAGGTCGAGCCGTCGCGGAGAGCTGCCCCATAAGTCAAGTCAGTTTCCACATTCAGATGAATTTTTCATTTTTTGGTACTAAGCATGAAATTTCTAAAGCGACGGTGTATAGAATCGAACCCAACCTCTTATGGGCTCTTCAAAACAACAGGTCAAAGATACAGAAATTACTTTGTATGGCGGCCATCTTGGAAAATGGCGGAATCGAAAAATAAAGTATGCGGTTGGAATCTGTGGCCTAGAAGAGCCCCGGATGCAAAATTTCAGTCGGATCGGAGCAAAAAAAAATTTGGCCGCCATTTTGAATCCGCCATCTTGGAAAAAAAATTGCATAGTCAAATTTCCCCCTCAACTCTGAATGACATTTGGTCGAGCACCACCCACCTATCTCGACTGGCCTCTGAGATATTCGCGTTTCAATTTTGTATGGCGGCCATCTTGTTTTCGCCATTTTGAAAAAACTTTGACCGGCTCACCCATTGGCCGGCTGTTCTGAGCGACTTTAGTTCCGGGCAAACTCGATAGGTCGAGCCGTTGCGGAGAACCGCCCCATGTGTCAAGTCAATTTCCACGTTCAGGTCGATTTCGTATTTTTCTGGTGGTCGGGCAAGCAATTCTGATACGACAATGTATAGAGTCGAACCCCACCTCTTACCGGTTCCTCCAAACAACTCTGGGGTGAGTCAGTCAGTCAGTCAGTCAGTGAGTGGGTATTCAGCTATATATATTATAACTAGTATTTCGCGTGGGGGGAGGGTCCCGTGCCACCCTGTTTTGTTTTAATAATCCTAACCTTTTTTATTTTATTCTTAGGCCGCAATTTCGAATCCGCCATCTTGTGAAAAGCGTTTCGCGTGGGGGCCGCGGGCCCCGCGGGACCCGCGGAGTCACCCTGCCACCCTGTTATTTATCAAATATTTCTGACCTTTTTTTACTTTATTCTTTGGCCGCAATTTCGAATCCGCCATCTCGGGAAAAGCGTTTCGCGTGGGGGCCGCGGGCCCCGCGGGACCCGCGGAGTCACCCTACCATCCTGCTTTTTTTCAAATATTTCTAACCTTTTTCACTTTATTCTTTGGCCGCCATCTTGGGAAAAGCATTTCGTATGGGGCCGCGGGCCCCACGGGACCCGCGGAGGATGCCCTGCCAGCCTGTTTTTTTTTTTCAATTTTTTCCAACTTTTTCTACTATATTCTTTGGCCGCCGTTTTGAAACCGCCACTATGGAAAAAGTACTTCGCGTGTGGGCCGCGGACCCCGCGGGGTCCGCGGAGGTTAACCTACCGCCCTATTTTTTTCCATATATTTTTTACCTTTTTTACTTTAATCTTTGGCCGCCATTTTAATCCACCACCTTGGAAAAAAATTTGGTTCATTAGATTACTCCTCCCACCTAGAACGACACTTGGTCGAGTACAACTCATCTATCTCGACTGGCCTCTGAGATATTGGCGTTTCAATTTTGTATGGCGGCCATCTTGTTTTCGCAATTTAAAAAAAAATTAGCGGTTCACCCATAAGCTGGCTGTTCTGAGCGACTTTAGTTTCGGGCAAACTTGATAGGTCGACCCGTCGCGGAGAGCTGCCCCATGTGTCAAGTCAGTCTCCACGTTCAGGTCGGTTTTTCATTTTTTGGTACTTGTGATCAAATTTCTTATGCTATGGTGTATAAAGTCGAACCCTATTCCTAAAAGCTGCT
The DNA here is from genome assembly GCA_949127965.1 of Pandemis corylana. Lineage (NCBI taxonomy): Eukaryota > Metazoa > Arthropoda > Insecta > Lepidoptera > Tortricidae > Pandemis > Pandemis corylana. The sequence continues at coordinate 7,483,834 of OX421871.1, forward strand.
TTACAACACAAGTGAGCCCATGAGTCTGACATTACTTTGTATGGCGGCCATCTTTGAAAATGGCGGAATCGAAAAATTAAGTATGGCGTTTGAATTTGTGGTCTCGAAGAGCCTCGGATGCAAAATTTCAATCGGATCGGATTAAAAGAAACTTTGGCCGCCATTTTGAATCCGCCATTTTGGAAAAAAAAATGGTTCATTAAGTTACTCCGCTCACTTTGAACGATATTTGTTTGAGCACCACCCACCTGTTGCGACTGGCCTCTGAGATATTCGCGTTTCAATTTTGTATGGCGGCCATCTTATTTTCGCCATTTTGAAAAAAAAATACCGGTTCACCCATTGGCTAGCTGTTCTGAGCGACTTTTGTTCAGGGCAAACTTGATAGGTCGAGCCGTCGCGGAGAGCTGCCCCATAAGTCAAGTCAGTTTCCACATTCAGATGAATTTTTCATTTTTTGGTACTAAGCATGAAATTTCTAAAGCGACGGTGTATAGAATCGAACCCAACCTCTTATGGGCTCTTCAAAACAACAGGTCAAAGATACAGAAATTACTTTGTATGGCGGCCATCTTGGAAAATGGCGGAATCGAAAAATAAAGTATGCGGTTGGAATCTGTGGCCTAGAAGAGCCCCGGATGCAAAATTTCAGTCGGATCGGAGCAAAAAAAAATTTGGCCGCCATTTTGAATCCGCCATCTTGGAAAAAAAATTGCATAGTCAAATTTCCCCCTCAACTCTGAATGACATTTGGTCGAGCACCACCCACCTATCTCGACTGGCCTCTGAGATATTCGCGTTTCAATTTTGTATGGCGGCCATCTTGTTTTCGCCATTTTGAAAAATCTTGGAACGGCTCACCCATTGGCTGGCTGTTCTGAGCAACTTTAGTTCCGGACAAACTCGATAGGTCGAGCCGTTGCGGAGAGCCGCCCCATGTGTCAAGTCAATTTCCACGTTCAGGTCGATTTCGTATTTTTCTGGTGGTCGTGGGGGCATTTCTGATACGATGGTGTATAGAGTCTAACCACACCTCTTGCGGGTTCTTCAAAACAGCATGTCAATGAGTGAGTCAGTGAGTCAGTCAGTGGGTATTCAGCTATATATATTATAACTAGTATTTCGCGTGGGGGCCGCGGGCCCCAAGGGCCCCGCGGAGGTCCCTGCCACCCTGTTTTGTTTTAATAATCCTAACCTTTTTTTTTTTTTACTATATACTTTGGCCGCCTTTTTAAAACCACCACTTTGAAAACAGTGATTCATAACCTACCGCCCTGTTTATTTCAAATATTTCTAACAATTTTTTACTTTAATCTTTGGCCGCCATTTTGTATCCGCCATGTTGGAAAAAGTATTTCGCGTGGGGGCCTGGGGGCCGCGGCCCCCGCGGGGACCGCGGAGGGTAACACCACCCTGTATTTGGAGGCCGCTAAGGGTACCCTGCCATCCTGTTTTTTTTTCAAATATTTCTAACCTATTTTTACTTTATTCTTTGGCCGCCTTCTCGGGAAAAGCATTTCGCATGCAGGCCGCGGGCCCCACGGGACCCGCGGAAGGTTCCCTGCCACCCTGTTTTGTTTTAATAATCCTAACCTTTTTTTTACTATAAGCTTTGGCCGCCTTTTTGAAACCGCCACCTTGGAAACAGTGATTCATACCCTACCGCCCTGTTTTTTTTCAAATATTTCTAACCATTTTTACTTTATTTTTTGGCCGCCATCTTAGGAAAAGAATTTCGCATGGGGGCCGCGGGCCCCACGGGACCCGCGGAGGGTAACCTACCACCCTGTATTTTTTCAAATGTTTCTAACCTTTTTTACTACATTCTTTGGCCATCATTTTGAAACCGCTACCTTGGAAAACGTATTTCGCGTGGGGGCCTGGGGGCCGCGGCCCCCGCGGGGACCGCGGAGGGTTAACTACCATCCTGTATTTTTTCAAATATTTCTAACCTTTTTTACTACATTCTTTGGCCGTCATTTTGAAACCGCTACCTTGGAAAAAGTATTTCGCGTGGGGGCCTGGGGGCCGCGGCCCCCGCGGGGACCGCGGAGGGTTACCTACCATCCTGTATTTTTTCAAATATTTCTAACCTTTTTTACTACATTCTTTGGCCGTCACTTTGATACCACCACTTTGGAAAACGTACTTCGCGTTGACGCCGCGGCCCCCGCGGGGACCGCGGAGGGTAATCTGCCACCCTGTATTTTTTCAAATATTTCTAACCTTTTTTACTACATTTTTGGCCGCCATTTTGAAACCACCACCTTGGGAAAAGTCTTTCGCGCGGACCCCGCGGAGGGTACTCTGCCACCCTGTTTTAATTTCCAAAAATGCCTAACCTTTTTTACTTTAATCTTTGGCCGCCATTTTGAATCCGCCATCTTGGACAAAAATTTGGTTCATTAGATTACCCCTCCCGTCTTGAACGTCACTTGGTCGAGCACAACCCATCCATCTCGACTGGCCTCTGAGATATTGGCGTTTCAATTTTGTATGGCGGCCATCTTGTTTCGCGCTTTTGAAAAAAAAACACCGGCTTACCCATTGGCTGGCTGTTCTGAGCGACTTTAGTTCCGGGCAAACTCGATAGGGCAAGTCGTTGCGGAGAGCTGGCCCATGTGTCAAGTCAGTTTCCACGTTAAGGTCGGTTTTGCATTTATTTTGTACTTGTTATCAAATTTCTTATGCGATGGTGTAAAAGCTGCTATAAAACACAAGTGAGTCTATGAGTCTGACATTACTTTGTATGGCGGCCATCTTGGAAAATGGCGGAATCGAAAAATTAAGTATGGCGTTTGAATTTGTGGTCTCGAAGAGCCCCGGATGCAAAATTTCAATCGGATCGGAGTAAAAGAAACTTTGGCCGCCATTTTGAATCCGCCATTTTGGAAAAAAAATTAGGTTCATTAAATTACTCCGCTCACTTTGAACGATATTTGTTTGAGCACCACCCACCTGTTGCGACTGGCCTCTGAGATATTTGCGTTTCAATTTTGTATGGCGGCCATTTTGTTTTTGCAATTTTGAAAAAAAAATACTGGTTCACCTATTGGCTGGCTGTTCTGAGTGACTTTTGTTCCGGGCAAACTCGATAGGGCAAGTCGTTGCGGAGAGCTGGCCCATGTGTCAGGTCAGTTTCCACATTCAGGTCAATTTTGCTTTTACTTGTACCTTTGATATAATTTCTAATGCAAAAGTGTATTGAGTCGAACCCCACCTCTTATGGGCTCTTCAAAACAACAGGTCAAAGATACAGAAATTACTTTGTATGGCGGCCATCTTGGAAAATGGCGAAACCGAAAAATAAAGTATGCCATTTGAATTTGTGGCCTAGAAGAGCCCCGGATGCAAAATTTCAATCGGATCGGAGTAAAAAAAAATTTGGCCGCCATTTTGAATCCGCCATCTTGGAAAAAAAATTGTTCAGTCAGATTTCCCTTTCAACTCTAAATGACATTTGGTCGAGCACCACCCACCTATCTCGAATGGCCTCTGAGATATTCGCGTTTCAATTTTGTATGGCGGCCATCTTGTTTTCGCCATTTTGAAAAAACTTTGACCGACTCACCCATTGGCCGGCTGTTCTGAGCGACTTTAGTTCCGGGCAAACTCGATAGGTCGAGCCGTTACGGAGAGCTGCCCCATGTGTCGGATCAGTTTCCACGTTCAGGTCGTTTTCGTATTTTTCTGGTGGTCACGGAGGCATTTCTGATGCGATGGCGTATAGAGTTTAACCACACCTCTTGTGGGTTCTTCAAAACAGCATGTCAGTCAGTCAGTGAGTGAGTGAGTGGGTGTTCAGCTATATATATTATAATAACTAGTATTTCGCGTGGGGGCCGCGGGCCCCGAGGGGCCCGCGGAGGTCCTCTGCCACCCTGTTTTGTTTTAATAATCCTAACCTTTTTTATTTTATTCTTAGGCCGCAATTTCGAATCCGCCATCTTGTGAAAAGAATTTCGCGTGGGGGCCGCGGGCCCCGCGGGACCCGCGGAGTCACCCTGCCACCCTGTTATTTATCAAATATTTCTGACCTTTTTTTTACTTTATTCTTTGGCCGCAATTTCGAATCCGCCATCTCGGGAAAAGCGTTTCGCGTGGGGGCCGCGGGCCCCGCGGGACCCGCGGAGTCACCCTGCCACCCTGTTATTTTTCAAATATTTCTGACCTTTTTTTACTTTATGCTTTGGCCGCAATTCCGAATCCGCCATCTTGTGAAAAGCGTTTCGCGTGGGGGCCGCGGGCCCCGCGGGACCCGCGGAGTCACCCTGCCACCCTGTTTTTTTTTCAAATATTTCTGACCTTTTTTAGTATATTCTTTGGCCGCCATCTTGGGAACAGCATTTCGCATGGAGGCCGCGGGCCCCACGGGACCCGCGGAGGGTACCCTGCCAGCCTGCTTTTTTTTTCAAATTTTTCCAGCTTTTTCTACTATATTCTTTGGCCGCAATTTCGAATCCGCCATCTTGGGAAAAGCATTTCGCGTGGGGGCCGCGGGCCCCGCGGGACCCGCGGAGTCACCCTGCCACCCTGTTTTTCTTTCAAATATTTGTAACCTTTTTTAGTATATTCTTTGAACGCCATCTTGGGAACAGCATTTCGCATGGAGGCCGCGGGCCCCACGGGACCCGCGGAGGGTACCCTGCCAGCCTGCTTTTTTTTTCAAATTTTTCCAGCTTTTTCTACTATATTCTTTGGCCGCCGTTTTGAAACCGCCACCTTGGAAAAAGTACTTCGCGTGTGGGCCGCGGGCCCCACGGGACCCGCGGAGTCACCCTGCCACCCTGTTTTTCTTTCAAATATTTGTAACCTTTTTTAGTATATTCTTTGGCCGCCATCTTGGGAACAGCATTTCGCATGGAGGCCGCGGGCCCCACGGGACCCGCGGAGGGTACCCTGCCAGCCTGCTTTTTTTTTTCAAATTTCTCCAGCTTTTTCTACTATAGTCTTTGACCGCAATTTCGAATCCGCCATCTTGGAAAAAGCGTTTCGCGTGGGGGCCGCGGGTCCCGCGGGACCCGCGGAGTCACCCTGCCACCCTGTTTTTCTTTCAAATATTTGTAACCTTTTTTAGTATATTTCAATTTGGTATGGCGGCCATCTTGTTTTCGCAATTTTGCAAAAAAATTACCGGTTCACCCAAAGGCTGGCTGTTCTGAGCGACTTTAGTTTCGGGCAAACTCGATAGGGCAAGTCGTTGCGGAGAACTGGCCCATGTGTCAGATCAGTTTCCACGTTCAGGACAGTTTTGCATTTTTTTTATACTTGTGATAAAATTTATTATGCGATAGTGTATTAAGTCGAACCTTATTCTTAAAATGTGCTATATAACACAAGTGAGTCTATGAGTCTGACATTACTTTGTATGGCGGCCATCTTGGAAAATGGCGAAATCGAAAAATTAAATATGGCGTTTGAATTTGTGGCCTTGAAGAGCCCCGGATGCAAAATTTCAATCGGATCGGAGTAAAAGAAACTTTGGCCGCCATTTTGAATCCGCCATTTTGGAAAAAAAATAAGTTCATTAAATTACTCCCCTTTTTTTGAACGATATTTGTTTAAGCACCACCCACCTGTTGCGACTGGCCTCTGAGATATTTGCGTTTCAATTTTGTATGGCGGCCATTTTGTTTTTGCAATTAAAAAAAAAAAATACTGGTTCACCTAAAGGCTGGCTGTTCTGAGCGACTTTAGTTTCGGGCAAACTCGATAGGGCAAGTCGTTGCGGAGAGCTGGCCCATGTGTCAAGTCAGTTTCCACATTCAGGTCAATTTTTCATTTTTTTCGTACTTATCATATAATTTTTGAAGCGAAAGTGTATAGAACCAAACCCTACCTCTGATGGGTTCCTCAAAACAACAGGTCAAATATACAGAAATTACTTTGTATGGCGGCCATCTTGGAAAATGGCGGAATCGAAAAATAAAGTATGCCATTTTAATCTGTGGCCTCGAAGAACCCCGGATGCAAATTTTCAATCGGATCGGATTAAAAAAAAATTTGGCCGCCATTTTGAATCCGCCATCTTGGAAAAAAAATTGCATAGTCGGATTTCCCCCTCAACTCTGAATGACATTTGGTCGAGCACCACCCGTCTATCTCAACTGGCTTCTGAGATATTCGCGTTTTAATTTTGTATGGCGGCCATCTTGTTTTCGCCATTTTGAAAAAAATTTTACCGGCTCACCCATTGGCTGGCTGTTCTAAGCATTTGTAGTTTCGGGCAAACTCGATAGATCGAGCCGTTGCGGAGAACCGCCCCATGTGTCAAGTCAGTTTCCACGTTCAGGTCGATTTCGTATTTTTCTGGTGGTCGGGCAAGCATTTTTGATACGAAAATGTATAGAGTAAAACCCCACCTCTTACCAGTTCTTCCAAACAACTCTGGGGTGAGTCAGTGAGTGAGTCAGTGAGTCAGTGGGTGTTCAGCTATATATATTATAATAACTAGTATTTCGCGTGGGGGCCGCGGGCCCCAAGGGCCCCGCGGAGGTCCCTGCCACCCTGTTTTGTTTTAATAATCCTAACCTTTTTTTTTTTTACTACATACTTTGGCCGCCTTTTTGAAACCGCCACCATGGATAAAGTATTCTGCGTGGGGGTCGCGGAGGATACCCTGCCATTCTGTTGTTTTTCAAATATTTCAAACCTATTTTTACTTTATTCTTTGGCTGCCCTCTCTGGAAAAGCAATTCGCATGCGGGCCGCGGGCCCCACGGGACCCGCGGAGGGTACCCTGCCAGCCTGTTGTTTTTCAAATATTTCAAACCTATTTTTACTTTATTCTTTGGCTGCCCTCTCGGGAAAAGCATTTCGCATGCGGGCCGCGGGCCCCACGGGACCCGCGGAGGGTACCCTGCCAGCCTGTTGTATTTTCAAATAATACTACATTCCATAGCCGTCATTTTGAAACCACTACCTTGGAAAAAGTACTTCACATGGGGGCCGCGGGCCCCACGGGACCCGCGGAGGGTACCCTGCCAGCCTGTTGTATTTTCAAATATTACTACATTCTTTGGCCGTCATTTTGAAACCACTACCTTGGAAAAAGTATTTCGCGTGAGGGCCGCGGCCCCCGCGGGGACCGCGGAGGGTAACTTACCACCCTGTATTTTTTCAAATATTTCTAACCTTTTTTACTACATTCTTTGGCCATCATTTTGAAACCACTACCTTGGAAAAAGTATTTCGCGTGGGGGCCGCGGCCCCCGCGGGGACCGCGGAGGGTAACCTACCACCCTGTATTTTATTCAAATATTTCTAACGTTTTTTACTACATTCTTTGGCCGTCATTTTGAGACCACCATCTTGGAAAAAGTATTTAGCGTGGGGGCCGCGGCCCCCGCGGGGACCGCGGAGGGTAACCTACCACCCTGTATGTCACTTAGTCGAGCACAACCCATCCATCTCGACTGGCCTCTGAGATATTCGCGTTTCAATTTTGTATGGCGGCCATCTTGTTTTCGCAATTTTGAAAAAAAAATACCGGTTCACCCATAGGCTGGCTGTTCTGAGCGACTTTAGTTCCAGGCAAGCTCGATAGGGCAAGTCGTTGCGGAGAGCTGGCCCATGTGTCAAGTCAGTTTCCACGTTAAGGTCGGATTTGCATTTTTTTTGTACGTGTGATAAAATTTCTTATGCGATGGTGTATAAAATCGAACCCTATTCCTAAAAGCTGCTTTACAACACAAGTGAGCCCATAAGTCTGACATTACTTTGTATGGCGGCCATCTTTGAAAATGGCGGAATCGAAAAATTAAGTATGGCGTTTGAATTTGTAGTCTCAAAGAGCCCCGGATGCAAAATTTCAATCGGATCGGAGTAAAAGAAACTTTGGCCGCCATTTTGAATCCGCCATTTTGGAAAAAAATTAGGTTCATTGAATTACTCCGCTCATTTTGAACGATATTTGTTTGAGCACCACCCACCTGTTGCGACTGGCCTCTGAGATATTTGCGTTTCAATTTAGTATGGCGGCCATTTTGTTTTTGCAATTTTGAAAAAAAAATACTGGTTCACCTATTGGCTGGCTGTTCTGAGTGACTTTTGTTCCGGGCAAACTCGATAGAGCAAGTCGTTGCGGAGAGCTGGCCCATGTGTCAGGTCAGTTTCCACATTCAGGTCAATTTTTCATTTTTTGGTACTAAGCATGAAATTTCTAAAGCGACGGTGTATAGAATCGAACCCCACCTCTTATGGGCTCTTCAAAACAACAGGTCAAAGATACAGAAATTACTTTGTATGGCGGCCATCTTGGAAAATGGCGGAACCGAAAAATAAAGTATGCCCTCTGAATCTGTGGCCTCGAAGAGCCCCGTATGCAAAATTTCAATCGGATCGGATAAAAAAAAAAATTTGCCGCCATTTTGAATCCGCCATCTTGGAAAAAAAATTGCTTAGTCGGATTTCCTCTTCAACTCTGAATGACATTTGGTCGAGCACCACCCGTCTATCTCAACTGGCTTCTGAGATATTCGCGTTTTAATTTTGTATGGCGGCCATCTTGTTTTCGCCATTTTGAAAAATCTTGGACCGGCTCACCCATTGGCCGGCTGTTCTGAGCGACTTTAGTTCCGGGGAAACCCAATAGGTCGTGCCGTCACGGAGAACCACCCCATGTGTCGGGTTAGTTTCCACGTTCAGGTCGATTTCGTATTTTTCTGGTGGTCGGGCAAGCATTTTTGATACGACAATGTATAGAGTCGAACCCCACCTCTTACCGGTTCCTCCAAACAACTCTGGGGTGAGTCAGTCAGTCAGTGAGTCAGTGGGTATTCAGCTATTCAGCTATATATATTATAATAACTAGTATTTCGCGTGGGGGCCGCGGGCCCCAAGGGCCCCGCGGAGGTCCCTGCCACCCTGTTTTGTTTTAATAATCCTAACCTTTTTTTTACTATATACTTTGGCCGCCTTTTTGAAACCGCCACCATGGATAAAGTATTCTGCGTGGGGGCCGCGGAGGATACCCTGCCATTCTGTTGTTTTTCAAATATTTCAAACCTATTTTTACTTTATTCTTTGGCTGCCCTCTCGGGAAAAGCAGTTCGCATGGGAGCCGCGGGCCCCACGGGACCCGCGGAGGGTACCCTGCCAGCCTGTTGTTTTTCAAATAATACTACATTCCATAGCCATCATTTTGAAACCACTACCTTGGAAAAAGTACATTCATTGGCAATCATTTTGAAACCACTACCTTGGAAAAAGTATTTCGCGTGGGGGCCGCGGCCCCCGCGGGGACCGCGGAGGGTAACCTACCACCCTGTATTTTTTTCAAATATTTCTAACGTTTTTTACTACATTCTTTGGCCGTCATTTTGAGACCACCATCTTGGAAAAAGTATTTCGCGTGGAGGCCGCGGCCCCCGCGGGGACCGCGGAGGATAACCTACCACCCTGTATGTCACTTAGTCGAGTACAACCCATCTATCTCGACTGGCCTCTGAGATATTCATGTTTCAATTTTGTATGGCGGCCATCTTGTTTTCGCAATTTTGAAAAAAAAATACCGGTTCACCCATACGCTGGCAGTTCTGAGCGACTTTAGTTCCAGGCAAGCTCGATAGGGCAAGTCGTTGCGGAGAACTGGCCCATGTGTCAGGTCAGTTTCCACGTTAAGGTTGGCTTTGCGTTTTTTTTGTACTTGTGACAAAATTTCTTATGCTATGGTGTATAAAGTCGAACCCTATTTCTAAAAGCTGCTATACAACACAAGTGAGTCTGTGAGTCTGACATTACTTTGTATGGCGGCCATCTTGGAAAATGGCGGAGTCGAAAAATTAATTATGCCGTTTGAATATGTGGCCTCAAACAGCCCCGGATGCAAAATTTCAATCGGATCGGAGTAAAAGAAACTTTGGCCGCCATTTTGAATCCGCCATTTTGGAAAAAAAAATAGGTTCTTTAAATTACTCCGCTCACTTTGAACGATATTTGTTTGAGCACCACCCACCTATTGCGATTGGCCTCTGAGATATATGCGTTTCAATTTTGTATGGCAGCCATCTTGTTTTTGAAATTTTGAAAAAAAATTACCGGCTCACCTATTGGCTGGCTGTTCTGAGCGACTTTTGTTTCGGGCAAACTCGATAGGGTAAGTCGTTGCGGAGAACTGGCCAATGTGTCAAGTCAGTTTCCACATTCAGGTCGGTTTTTCATTTTTTTGGTACTAATCATAAAAATTTTGAAGCGATGGTCTATAGAGTTTTACCCCACCTCTTATGGGTTCCTCAAAACAACAGGTCAAATATACAGAAATTATTTTGTATGGCGGCCATCTTGGAAAATGGCGGAATCGAAAAATAAAGTATGCCATTAGAATCTGTGGCCTCAAAGAGCCCCGGATGCAAAATTTCAATCGGATCGGATTAAAAAAAAATTTGGCCGCCATTTTGAATCCGCCATCTTGGAAAAAAAATTACTTAGTCAGATTTCTTCCTCAACTCTGAATGACATTTGGTCGAGCACCACCCACTTATCTCGACTGGCCTCTGAGATATTCGCGTTTCAATTTTGTATGGCGGCCATCTTGTTTTCGCCATTTTGAAAAATCTTGAACCGGCTCACCCATTGGTCGGCTGTTCTGAGCGACTTTAGTTCCGGGCAAACTCGACAGGTCGAGCCGTCGCAGAGAACCGCCCCATGTGTCAGGTCAGTTTCCACGTTCAGGTCGATTTCGTATTTTTCTGGTGGTCACGGCGGCATTTCTGGTGCGATGGTGTATAGAGTCGAGCCGTACCTCTTAAGGGTTCTTCAAAACAGCATGTCAGTCAGTGAGTGAGTCAGTGAGTGGGTATTCAGCTATATATATTATAATAATAACTAGTATTTCGCGTGGGGGCCGCGGGCCCCAAGGGCCCCGCGGAGGTCCCGTGCCACCCTGTTTAGTTTTAATAATCCTAAACTTTTTTTTTTACTATATACTTTGGCCGCCTTTTTGAAACCGCCACCTTGGAAACAGTGATTCATACACTACCGCCCTGTTTTTTTCAAAAATTTCTAACCTTTTTTACTTTATTCTTTTGCCGCCGTCTTTGGTAAAGCATTTCGCATGGGGGCCGTGGGCCCCACGGGACCCGCGGAGGATACCCTGCTAGCCTGTGGTATTTTCAAATATTACTACATTCTTTGGCCGTCATTTCGAAACTACTACCTCGGCAAAAGTATTTCGCGTGAGGGCCGCGGCCCCCGCGGGGACCGCGGAGGGTAACCTACCACCCTGTATTTTTTTCAAATATTTCTAACCTTTTTTACTTAATTTTTTGGCCGCCATCTTGGGAAAAGCATTTCGCATGGGGGCCGCGGGCCCCACGGGACCCGCGGAGGGTACCCTGCCAGCCTGTTGTATTTTCAAATATTACTACATTCTTTGGCCGTCATTTTGAAACTACTACCTTGGAAAAAGTATTTCGCGTGAGGGCCGCGGCCCCCGCGGGGACCGCGGAGGGTAACCTACCACCCTGTATTTTTTTCAAATATTTCTCACCTATTTTTACTTTATTCTTTGGCCGCCATCTTGGGAAAAGCATTTCGCATGGGGGCCGCGGGCCCCACGGGACCCGCGGAGGGTACCCTACCGTCCTGTTTTTTTTTCAAAAATTTCTAACCTATTTTTACTTTATTCTTTGGCCGCCATCTTGGGAAAAGCATTTCGCGTGGAGGCCGCGGGCCCCGCGGGACCCGCGGAGGTTACCCTACCAGCCTGTTTTTTTTTTCAAATATTTCTATACTTTTTTACTATATTCTTTGACCGCCATTTTGAATCCACCACCTTGGAAAAAATTAGGTTCATTAGATCCATCCCATCCCATCCCATCTAGAACGACACTTGATCGAGCACAACCCATCTATCTCGACCGGCCACTGAGATATTCGCGTTTCAATTTTGTATGGCGGCCATCTTGTTTTCACAATTTTGAAAAAAAATTACCGGTTCACCCATAGGCTGGCTGTTCTGAGCAACTTTAGTTCGGAGCAAACTCGATAGGGCAAGTCGTTGCGGAGAACTGGCCCATGTGTCAGGTCAGTTTCCACGTTCAGGACAGTTTTGCATTTTTTTTTATATTTGTGATAAAACTTCTTATGCGATGGTGTATTAAGTCGAACCCTATTTCTAAAAGCTGCTATACAACACAAGTGAGTCTATGAGTCTGACATTACTTTGTATGGCCGCCATCTTGGAAAATGGCGGAATCGAAAAATTAAGTACAACGTTTGAATTTGTTGCCTCGAAGATCCCCGGATGCAAAATTTCAATTGGATCGGAGTAAAAAACATTTTGGCCGCCATTTTGAATCCGCCATTTTGGAAAAAAAATTGGTTCATTAAATTACTCTGCCCACTTTGAACAACATTTGTTCGAGCACCACCCACCTGTTGCGACTGGCCTCTGAGATAATTGCGTTTCAATTTTGTATGGCGGCCATCTTGTTTTTGCAATTTTGAAAAAAAAATACTGATTCACCTATTGGCTGGCTGTTCTGAGTGACTTTTGTTCCGGGCAAACTCGATAGGGCAACTCGTTGCGGAGAGCTGGCCCATGTGTCAGGTCAGTTTCCACATTCAGGTAAATTTTTCATTTTTTGGTATTAAGCATAAAATTTCTAATGCAAAAGTGTATTGAGTCGAACCGCACCTCTTATGGGCTCCTCAAAACAACAGATCAAAGATACAGAAATTACTTTGTATGGCGGCCATCTTGGAAAATGGTGGAACCGAAAAATAAAGTATGCCATCACAATCTGTGGCCTCAAAGAGCCCCGGATGCAAAATTTCAATCGGATCGGATTAAAAAAAAATTTGGCCGCCATTTTGAATCCGCCATCTTGGAAAAAAAATTGCATAGTCAGATTTCCCCTTCGACTCTGAATGACATTTGGTCGAGCACCACCCACCTATCTCGACTGGCCTCTGAGATATTCGCGTTTCAATTTTGTATGGCGGCCATCTTGTTTTCGCCATTTTGAAAAATCTTGAACCGGCTCACCCATTGGTCGGCTGTTCTGAGCGACTTTAGTTCCGGACAAACTCGACAGGTCGAGCCGTTGCGGAGAACCGTCCCATGTGTCAAGTCAGTTTCCACGTTCAGGTCGATTTCGTATTTTTCTGGTGGTCGTGGGAGCATTTCTAATACGATGGTGTATAGAGTCGAGCCGTACCTCTTACAGGTTCTTCAAAACAGCATGTCAGTGAGTCAGTCAGTGAGTCAGTGGGTATTCAGCTATATATATTATAAATAACTAGTATTTCGCGTGGGGGCCGCGGGCCCCAAGGGCCCCGCGGAGGTCCCTGCCACCCTGTTTTGTTTTAATAATCCTAACCTTTTTTTACTATATAGTTTGGCCGCCTTTTTGAAACCGGCACCATGGATAAAGTATTCTGCGTGGGGGCCGCGGAGGATACCCTGCCACCCAGTTTTTTCTCAAATATTTGTAACATTTTTTACTATCATATTTGGCCGCCATTTTGTATCCGCCATCTTGGAAAAAGTATTTCGCGTGGAGGCCGCGAAGGGTACCCTGCTATCCTGTTGTTTTTCAAATATTTCAAACCTATTTTTACTTTATTCTTTGGCTGCAACTCTCGGGAAAAGCAATTCGCATGCGGGCCGCGGGCCCCACGGGACCCGCGGAGGGTACCCTGCCAGCCTGCTGTTTTTTCAAATATTTCTGGCCTTTTTTACTATATTCTATGGCCGCCATCTTAGAAAAAGCATTTCGCATGGGGGCCGCGGGCCCCACGGGACCCGCGGAGGGTACCCTGCCAGCCTGTTGTATTTTCAAATATTACTGCATTCTAAAGCCGTCATTTTGAAACCACTACCTTGGAAAAAGTAGTTCGTATGGGGGCCGCGGGCCCCACGGTACCCGCGGAGGGTACCCTGCCAGCCTATTGTATTTTCAAATATTACTACATTCTTTGGCCGTCATTTTGAAACCACTACCTTGGAAAAAGTATTTCGCGTGGGGGCCGCGGCCCCCGCGGGGACAGCGGAGGGTAACCTACCACCCTGTATTTTTTCAAATATTTCTAACCTTTTTTACTACATTCTTTGGCCATCATTTTGAAACCACTACCTTGGAAAAAGTATTTCGCGTTGGGGCCGCGGCCCCCGCGGGGACCGCGGAGGGTAACCTACCACCCTGTATTTTTTTTCAAATATTTCTAACGTTTTTTACTACATTCTTTGGCCTTCATTTTGAAACCACCATCTTGGAAAAAGTATTTCGCCTGGGGGCCGCGGCCCCCACGGGGACCGCGGAGGGTAACCTACCACCCTGTATTTTTTTCAAATATTTCTAACGTTTTTTACTACATTCTTTGGCCTTCATTTTGAAACCACCATCTTAGAAAAAGTATTTCGCGTGGGGGCCGCGGTCCCCGCGGGGACCGCGGAAGGTAACCTACCACCCTGTATGTCACTTAGTCGAGCACAACCCATCCATCTCGACTGGCCTCTGAGATATTCGCGTTTCAATTTTGTATGGCGGCCATCTTGTTTTCGCAATTTTGTAAAAAAAAATACCGGTTCACCCATAGGCTGGCTGTTCTGAGCGACTTTAGTTCCGGGCAAACTCGATAGGGCAAGTCGTTGCGGAGAACTGGCCCATGTGTCAGGTCAGTTTCCACGTTCAGAACAGTTTTGCATTTTTTTTATACTTGTGATAAAACTTCTTATGCGATAGTGTATAAAATCGGACCCTATTTCTAAAAGCTGCTATACAACACAAGTGAATCTATGAGTCTGACATTACTTTGTATGGCGGCCATCTTGGAAAATGGTGAAATCGAAAAATTAAGTACAGCGTTTGAATTTGTTGCCTCGAAGAGCCCCGGATGCAAAATTTCAATCGGATCGGAGTAAAAAAAAATTTTGCCGCCATTTTGTATCCGCCATCTTGGAAAAAAAATTAAATCATCAGATTACCTCTCTCACTTTGAACAACATTTATAAGAGCACCATTCACCTATTGCGACTGGCCTCTGAGATATTTGCGTTTCAATTTTGTATGGCGGCCATCTTGTTTTTGCAATTTTGAAAAAAAAATACCTGTTCACCTATTGGCTGGCTGTTCTGAGCGACTTTTGTTTCGGGCAAACTCGATAGGGCAAGTCATCGCGGAGAGCTGCCCCATGTGTCAAGTCAGTTTCTACGTTCAGGTAAATTTTTCAATTTATTGGTACTTATCATCAAATTTCTGAAGCGATAGTGTATAGAATCGAACCCCACCTTTTATGGGCTCTTCAAAACAACAGGTCAAAGATACAGAAATTACTTTGTATGGCGGCCATCTTGGAAAATGGCGGAATCGAAAAATAAAGTATGCGGTTGGAATCTGTGGCCTAGAAGAGCCCCGGATGCAAAATTCCAATCGGATCGGAGCAAAAAAAAATTTGGCCGCCATTTTGAATCCGCCATCTTGGAAAAAAAATTGCATAGTCAGATTTCCCCTTCAACTCTGAATGACATTTGGTCGAGCACCACCCATCTATCGCGACTGGCCTCTGAGATATTCGCGTTTCAATTTTGTATGGCGGCCATCTTGTTTTCGCCATTTTGAAAAATCTTGGACCGGCTCACCCATTGGCTGGCTGTTCTGAGCGACTTTAGTTCCGGGCAAACTCGACAGGTCGAGCCGTTGCGGGGAACCGCCCCATGTGTCAAGTCAATTTCCACGTTCAGGTCGATTTCGTATTTTTCTGGTGGTCACGGCGGCATTTCTGATGCGATGGTGTACCGAGTCGAGCCCTACCTCTTGTGGGTTCTTCAAAACAGCATGTCAGTGAGTGAGTGAGTCAGTCAGTGAGTGGGTATTCAGCTATATATATTATAACTAGTATTTCGCGTGGGGGCCGCGGGCCCCGAGGGGCCCGCGGAGGGTCCCGTGCCACCCTGTTTTGTGTTAATAATCCTAATCTTTTTTACTTTATTCTTAGGCCACAATTTCGAATCCGCCATCTAGTGAAAAGCGTTTCGCGTGGGGGCCGCGGGCCCCGCGGGACCCGCGGAGTCACCCTGCCACCCTGTTATTTTTCAAATATTTCTGACCTTTTTTTACTTTATTCTTTGGCCGCAATTTCGAATCCGCCATCTCGGGAAAAGCGTTTCGCGTGAGGGCCGCGGGCCCCGCGGGACCCGCGGAGTCACCCTGCCACTCTGTTTTTCTTTCAAATATTTGTAACCTTTTTTAGTTTATTCTTTGGCCGCAATTTCGAATCCGTCATCTTGGGAAAAGCGTTTCGCGTGGGGGCCGCGGGCCCCGCGGGACCCGCGGAGTCACCCTGCCACCCTGTTTTTCTTTCAAATATTTGTAACCTTTTTTAGTTTATTCTTTGGCTGCCATCTTGGGAACAGCATTTCGCATGAAGGCCGCGGGCCCCACGGGACCCGCGGAGGGTACCCTGCCAGCCTGCTTTTTTTTTCAAATTTTTCCAGCCTTTTCTACTATATTCTTTGGCCGCCGTTTTGAAACCGCCACCTTGGAAAAAGTACTTCGCGTGTGGGCCGCGGGCCCCACGGGACCCGCGGAGGGTTTCCTGGCACCCTGTGTTTTTTTTTTCAAATGTATCTAACCATTTTTTTACTTTATTCTGTGGCCGCCATCTTGGAAAAAGCATTTTGCATGGAGGCCGCGGGCCCCACGGGACCCGCGGAGGGTACCCTGCTAGCCTGTTTTTCTTTTTCAAATATTTCTTGCCTTTATTACTATATTCTTTGGCCGCCGTTTTGAAATCGCTACCTTGGAAAAAGTACTTCGCGTGGGTGCCGCGGACCCCGCGGGGCCCGCGGAGGATAACCTACCACCCTATTTTTTCTCATATACTTCTAAACCTTTTTTACTTTAATCTTTGGCCGCCATTTTGAATCCACCACCTTGGAAAAAATTAGGTTCATTAGATTACTCCTCCCACCTAGAACGACACTTGGTCGAGTACAATCCATCTATCTCGACTGGCCACTGAGATATTCGCGTTTCCATTTTGTATGGCGGCCATCTTGTTTTCGCAATTTTTAAAAAAAAATTACCGGTTCACCCATAGGCTGGCTGTTCTGAGCGACTTTAGTTCCGGGCAAACTCGATAGGGCAAGTCGTTGCGGAGAACTGGCCCATGTGTCAGGTCAGTTTCCACGTTCAGGACAGTTTTGCATTTTTTTTGTTCTTGTGATAAAATTTCTTATGCGATGGTGTATAAAGTCGAACCCTATTCCTAAAAGCTGCTTTACAACACAAGTGAGCCCATGAGTCTGACATTACTTTGTATGGCGGCCATCTTTGAAAATGGCGGAATCGAAAAATTAAGTATGGCGTTTGAATTTGTGGTCTCGAAGAGCCCCGGATGCAAAATTTCAATCGGATCGGAGTAAAAGAAACTTTGGCCGCCATTTTGAATCCGCCATTTTGGAAAAAAAATTAGGTTCATTTAATTACTCCGCTCACTTTGAACGATATTTGTTTGAGCACCACCCACCTGTTGCGACTGGCCTCTGAGATATTTGCGTTTCAATTTTGTATGGCGGCCATTTTGTTTTTGCAATTTTGAAAAAAAAATACTGGTTCACCTATTGGCTGGCTGTTCTGAGTGACTTTTGTTGCGGGCAAACTCGATAGGGCAAGTCGTTGCGGAGAGCTGGCCCATGTGTCAGGTCAGTTTCCACATTCAGGTCAATTTTTAATTTTTTGGTACTTAACATGAAATTTCTAAAGCGACGGTGTATAGAATCGAACCCCACCTCTTATGGGCTCTTCAAAACAACAGTTCAAAAATACAGAAATTACTTTGTATGGCGGCCATCTTGGAAAATGGCGGAATCGAAAAATAAAGTATGCCATTAGAATCTGTGGCCCCGAAGAGCCCCGGATGCAAAATTTCAATCGGATCGGTGCAAAAAAAAATTTGGCCGCCATTTTGAATCCGCCATCTTGGAAAAAAAATTGCATAGTCAGATTTCCCCCTCAACCTTGAATGACATTTGGTCGAGCACCACCCACCTATCGCGACTGGCCTCTGAGATATTCGCGTTTCAATTTTGTATGGCGGCCATCTTGTTTTCGCCATTTTAAAAAAACTTTGACCGGCTCACCCATTGGCTGGCTGTTCTGAGCGACTTTAGTTCCGGGCAAACTCGACAGATTGAGCCGTCGCGGAGAGCCGCCCCATGTGTCGGGTCAGTTTCCACGTTCAGGTCAATTTCGTATTTTTCTGGGGGTCGTGGGGTCATTTCTGATACGATGGAGTATAGAGTCTAACCACACCTCTTGTGGGTTCTTCAAAACAGCATGTCAGTGAGTCAGTCAGTGAGTGAGTGAGTGGGTATTCAGCTATATATATTATATAAAAATAGACGTCAGGTCATTCAGAGTTTGACAGCTGACAAGTGAGCAATGTGCAAAACCCGTTAGCTCTGATTTCCATCCCTTTTAATTCGAGTAATCCGTGTGCACTTGTAACGAATCATTGCTTAAATTAATAAAGTGTTGTGTGATTATTATAAAGCAGTGCGTATTTACTACCGCGTCGACCATGTCGACGGGTGACTCGCCCGGCAATCCGATATGTATATATTTTTTAATGATATGAATAAAATTATCACTTGATTGCTTCAACACAACATCCTTTTTTTATGTTAGAGAGGCCAGACAAACGAACTAGTGGGTCACCTGATGTTAAATGATCACCACTGTCCATAGACACCCGCAGCGCCTCCTATTTATTATATTATCAATCGATTTCTAAATAATAGTGTAGCGTAAAACCATTAAATTAGGAAGACATGAAAACAACAAGCAATCTCCAAGCCTGTTGTTGAAAACTAGCCAACGGCCATTTTGTTTTACAAAGTTTTTAATAAAGGTCAGATTCAAATTGAGACGGTCGAAAAATTTCGATGAGTATACGAGGCTTCTTGTTTGCTGTGTAAATTAAAAGGTTCCGTATAATTATCAGGATTATAAATTATATGAAATGGATATCATGGGACTCTTTACACCATATCCTAGGCCCTAAATAAGCAAAGTGCACTGTGGGCACCTACCAGGCAACAACCAATACAACTCTACGTAAAACTATAACATAATAAATATCTTAGGTGATGATTCCATATAGGTGATAGGAGGCGATGTGGCTAAACGTCCACACTCGTGCTAAACGTAGCGTTTGGTCTTGTTAACTTAGGCTCTGTTCACCCCGTGAGGAATAAAGATGTGATTTATGTATATATAAAACTATAATGTACCTGATGAATGATGTGCAGTGTTCGTTTCGCTGTCGCCGGTGCGAGCGCTCCAGGAAGAAGGACTACGAAATAGTCCGAAACATGTCGAGCATCACTCGACTTTTTATACGTGAGTTATCCGTTTATGTGTAATTATAATGTACCTATTTGAGCATAGGTAAATGAATAAAGCTTCAGACGTTTAGATGATACCTTGATGACGTCATATCGTACTACCTAAAACATGATTCCAATTTTCAGATTTGGCTCGCTGTTTGCTTGAATTTTGTCGCTATTTGACAGATAGGCCTGTAGGTAGTGTAGGTACGCGGCGCGAGCGCGTACATTCGTGCTCGTAGGGAGGTCGTAGGTCACATATTTCATCTATTTTATTTACGTAGACAAGTGACATACGCTCCGAAGCGTATCGATGTCGACACACGCTTGCCAGTAGTTGTTCCGCTGTATCACGTGGTTTATCGCAGGCTTCCGTCATTCCCATATCTTGCGTTATCCATAGTCGAAGTGACTTGGCTAGCCACACTTCTAACCTAAGGTTAAATGTCGAATTGTATGGAAATGTGATCCAGCTATTATCTCTAAATTTAGCCACGTTTTGTGCCATTAATGTTCCTACTTACACTTTTTGAGAAAGAAAATGCCACCACAAGGTTGCCGCTACTATAGACTACAGGCCCACGTACAAAAAATGTGGGTCATATGAACCACCAGGTGACGTATATAGGACGATATAAGAGCATAAAATAATAAGATTCAGCACTATGCCGTCACTTGTAAGCTGTCCAACTGGGTGCTGGTGAGAATTCAAAAGTGCAGGTAGAGTGAGTACATTTTGGTCATATCGCACGTTTAATAATAAACCGAAATAAGTCAAAATTTCATGATTTCTACTTTTTCTTATAAAGTGAACTAACTCGGTCTGAAGAATAGGTACACTTTAACGCGGCTCGAAAATAAAGAAAGATGGCCGAGTTAGTGGATCACCCTTCTCTTTTTTACTAAAGCGCGCGTCAATGCGTTTCGTGAAATAGTGATACAATCAGTAATGCACCAGCCGTGATGTGAGGTCGACGTTAAATTTTTTTGATGACAACGAAGTAAGGCGAAATAATTCAGTTTATTTGTTAGCGCACGTAAGTTTATTCCGCTATTTTTACTTCTAAACAAGCATGATTTTGATTTATTTCACTTTAGCCGAAAACGTTGTGTTATTACAACGTTCATTTTACGACTTATTTCAGTGTTTTATTAAATTGACTGTGAATAAGTATGAAAGAGTACGATTTAGTGCGTTTTACTTCAAAAGTATAAGTTAAATTCAGGAAACAATTATTTTTATTTCACTTTACTGCAAACATTATTGGAAAATATAAAAGTATTCGTGTTTATTTCTGTTTATTTTTAAAAATGTCCAAATATTAAAAAGTACTTTCGAAGTTATTGCAGTTTATTAGAAACACATATTTATTTTTTGTTAATGTTCTTTAATGTCTGATATTATGAGCTGCCTCATCTCCTCCTCGGTATCAACGCTATCCAGGTAATCGTCAACATAGTGCCTTCTCTTTATAGCTTCCACAGCACGAGGATGAGTGCTGGCGAATTCGTCAGCGTTTCGACGCGAGATGTAAGTAGCTGTGCAGGGTGATGATGCGGCACCGAATGTCATAGACGTCATTTTGAATATTCTTGGTGGGCCACGTCGGTTCATTCCACGCCAAAGAAAACACTGCGCTTCTTGATCTTCGCCAATAATCTTTACCTGCAGGAACATCTCACGTATGTCGTCAGTGACCGCTGCAGCTCTTTCTCTAAACCGCAGAAGAACACCAATCAGCGAGTTTAGAAGGTCCGGTCCACTCAAAAGTTCCGTATTCAAGGAAATCCCATTGGTCTGAGCTTTGGCGTCAAATACGAGTCGAAGTTTGCCAGGCTTGTTGGGGTTACGAACGCCAAAATGAGGTAGAAACCATAATCTGATCCCACTTATAGGACTCGTGACTTCCTCTGCATAACCCTTCTCGAGCATATTAACAACTTGCTTTTCGTAGTCTGCGGCAAAGCTAGCATCGTTGTCCATGCTCTTCTCAATAGTCTTGAGTCGACATTCTGCACTCCGTCTATTGTCTGGTAGTTTCACGTCGTCGGATCTCCATAAAAGTCCTGCCTCCCATCTGTTGTCAAGTTTTTTGCTCTTCTTATCCAGCTTGTCAAGCGCGCGCCGTTCTTCAGATGAGCTCCTTTGGCTGTCATCGCGTTTGATCCCAATGCTGTCAAATTTAAAGTAAGACTTTACCAACTCGTGCAGCCCGTCATCGTGCTATTCATGCAAGTGACAGCCATAGTCAGCACCGTTAGGTCTTCCGGCAGCAAATCCATGCAGAACCCATCCTAATCGAGTAAGAGAGGCAACGGGCTCATTCTTTCTGCCTTCTCTTACCTGCCTGCTTACAATCAAATACCAATAGTCTTGGCCAATAATCATGCTCGGTTTTCCTGTAACAGGGGAATGTCTGTAAGGTGTGGCAGTGATGACAAGTCGGACCTGTTTAAACTTTGCGTCGGGAGTGTTAGGTTGTCAACTGTGCGGACGTTGTCTAGTTTGTGCGTGCTTTCTGACGTGCGGAGTGTTAATGACACACGGTGACTTGGCGTACGCAAACAGTCGCCTACAGCACCATGAAGATTAAGTTCGGCTTCTGGGCCATGGACTCCAATGACTTCAACGATATGGCGTTCGACTAAAGTTACCGTAGAGCCTTCATCTAGCAGAGCAAAAGTCTTCATGCTTCCTGCTGGCCCCACTACAGTGACTGGTAAGACCTTCAGGTAAACCTTCTTCCCCGTCTGGTCCCAAAAGTTTGCCGTTGTATGTGAATATTCGGGTTTACCTTCCTTATTGTCTTCGATTTTCCGCCAGTCATCTGTATGCAGCAGCGAATGATGACCGCGTTTGCACGTCGCACATCTCTTCTTTGTGCGACAGCGGTCGCGACGGTGCCTCGACTTCAAACAGGCAAAGCAGAGCTTCTTCTCACAGGCCCAATCCCATCGCTTATTGACATCGAACTTTCTGTAATCAGAGCAATTGTCGATTGAGTGTTCTGCCTTACCGCAATAAATACAGGTCATATTAGGCTTTTTTATTTCAGCGACGGCGTTGACAGATGGCTCGTCGTCCACTTCTTTCGTGACAGTAAGTACGGGTCGCTTGGATGTTGATGGGATGCATCTCGCTGTAGTTCTTTGGGGTAGTTCGACTGCACCTGCATTACATACCTTCTCGGCTTCTGACATGAGGTACTTGGCAAGTGAAGATAATCTGGCTTCACGCTTATTCGATGCTCCCCAGTAGTCCAGCCAACGGTATACCAACGACTCTGTCAGCTTGCCGATCACTTCAGTCACCAGATCGGGGCTGTATAGATACTCCTCTGTTGCCTCTATTGCCGCTACACAGTTAGATACCTTGGTCGCCAGGACGAGTAAATCGGAGCGCGTACCAGTGAGCTTGGGCAGCCTCTTAATACCGTCTATCAACTTATGTAGCACCAGGTCGGGACGGCCGAATCACATTTCCAGCGTCTTCATGATATTATCAGCGGCGGAAGAGAGCATGGTGACTAGTCTGGCGGCCACCGCCTCCCATGCCTCCCCTGTCAAGCAACGTTGTGGGCGAGCCACGTTTTCTTTCTCTAAATATTGGCCGATTACCGTCGTGGTTTCAAAGGCGCTCTTAAAGCGAAGCCAGTCAATCGGGTCTCCCGAGAATGTTGGCAAATCTCTAGCTGATAGTCTTCCGATAAGCTTGTCGCCAGTGGGTGCGGGTCGGCCTACCTGCTTGACTGCCTCAGTTATCGCAACAGCCAACGAAACGATGTCTTTATCCGACCAATCCTGCGGCTTATTCTGCCCAACTTCACATTCCTGGTGAACGGACTGACCTTGATGCTCGTCAACCCATTCTTGCACCCTCGACGTCGCCGAAGCACGCTATGACTTGTCGCCCTCGTCGAGGAGCGCTAGTTCTTCCGATAACCGCGCCTCAATCAACTCGCGCTCTACATCCAGTCGTTGTTGTTCTAATTTGCGCTCAGTATCTAATCTTTTCTTTTCCAGCTCCGCCTTCTCCCGGGCCGCGCGCGCCTCCAGGAGTCTCTTCTGGGAGGTCGTACTCCGCGCCGTGCCCGTGACGGACGATTGGGCAGTATGCATGTCAATTCCGGTTTTTGTTTTTTCTCGTACCTGATTTTTCTCGACTCCGGCAATTAGTCCGCTACGAAGTCGCATTTACTCTTTTTTTTCTATCCAATATCCGGCTCGAAGGACCAATTGTAATGAAATAAATCTAATTTACAATAAAACTTGTCTCCTTCGATAGCCTCATTTTAATCCATACGTTCAAGTGACATTCAATATCCATCAAAACATAAAAAGTAAAGCCATCGGAAAGGAGTTTGCAACACTAATTATACTACTTTACAAAAATAAAACGATTTTTCACTAAATATTTCTTCTCTTTTATATCCTAACTTTTTTTAAAACTGAAGCAAGTCTTAAATGTAAAAACAAACTAATAAAATATATATTACTAAACTGAATTATCAAGTATTATTGCAAATGGATTCAAACAAATTGTCACCATTTTTAAAATTAAACTGAAATAACTCGGAACTTAAAAAATAAACTATTTTTTTAAATGGAATATAAAATAATTTAATATTTCCGATTACTTATTTTAATCTGCTACTTATTGCCCTGTAATTTAAGACCAAATGCTTCAAAATAGGATCGTAAATACGTGAAAGCGACGGCAATGTTTCCAACACGGTAGAAGCTCAAAACTTTGACAGCGATTTCCCACAAAACTGTTTTTTTGAGTTATTCCGGTTTATTATTAAGCGTGCGATATGATTATGTACGGCATTTTAACCATCGATAGATCCTTGAAAAATAATAAGAAAGCGCGCAGTGCCGTAAAAAAATGGTGAGCCACAAAGTCGATATTTTCTTTTGATTTTCTGACAATTTCCAGGGTAAATTTGGTCATTTGATTCTGTACGGCATCAGTTTCATACTGTTTCAATATAGCTTCTAATCCATTATTCCGCAACGCCGTACAAAAATTGTGCGACAAGGGGACAAAATCGAGGGTTGCAACCCCCTCTTTTTCCGTGGTCCGGGGGGTGATTTGAACAAGTACGGCTTCGGTTCCAAAACATTATCTAGCACTCAAAAGTAGTATTACAAATAATGCCGTCAAAAAATTATTGTTCATTTGAATGATTATCTTAACTTCATGGTATACTTGATTTATAAAGCTGTAAAATCATTTGACTCTGTACGGCAACTTTTTTTTTAACATGATATTGTAAAATACAATTGTTACATAGTATTGCCGTTCAAAAGAAACTGTTCTAAAAAAAATTATAGAGAAATACAAAAACTGAATTTGCAAAAGTTTAAATATTCATAGATTAATAAAATATAGCAATTTTCTAAATTTTTCCCTTGTTTTAAATAGTATTAAAATAAATAAATTAGGAAAAAATTATGCCGTACATTTTAATGCAGATCATTTTTTTCTTACATTTCGTTCTATGGGTTCGTTCCTTGAGTGTTTTTTCTCTACAAACCTTTGGACCAACGAAAATGTACGGCATGTAAAAAAATATTATCTATGCATAAAATACTTTCAAAATAAATTAATTTTATGTTGTATCAAATCACCCCCCGGACCACGGAAAAAGAGGGGGTTGCAACCCTCGATTTTGTCCCCTTGTCGCACAATTTTTGTACGGCGTTGCGGAATAATGGATTAGAAGCTGTATTGAAACAGTATGAAACTGATGCCGTACAGAATCAAATGACCAAATTTACCCTGGAAATTGTCAGAAAATCAAAAGAAAATATCGACTTTGTGGCTCACCATTTTTTTACGGCACTGCGCGCTTTCTTGTTATTTTTCATGGATCTATCGATGGTAAAAATGCCGTACATAATCATATGACCAAAATGTACTCACTCTACCTGCACTTTTGAATTCTCACCAGCACCCAGTTGGACAGCTTACAAGTGACGGCATAGTGCTGAATCTTATTATTTTATGCTCTTATATCGTCCTATATACGTCACCTGGTGGTTCATATGACCCACATTTTTTGCACGTGGGCCTGTAGTCTACTAAGTTAGCGATGTTAACTTAATTACTTAACGTATTAAAAACAAACCAAACAAAGTTAAACACATCTGGTTTGTTACCACCCATTATCGTTATTCGCTGACATGACCACTTACAGTGAGAGTTGCCTTTAGTTTAGTTTTTGCAACCTTGTTTCTAATAATATCGTTAGTTTAAGCATCAAAATGTCTCAAATGTCGTAAAAAATTGGCATCGCTATTAGCGATACCTACAGCGTAATTCATAATAACGTATATGTATGTACACTTATGTCAAAATTAATTACGTTCCTACAAATGCACATAAAAATAAAACGGTTTAACAAATTTGGTCGTTTCTCACGACCAACGTCATGTGCGTTGGCAGAGGCGAAGACGCGCGTTGACTGCTCTCGTCATAGGTGCCCTATGTCCGCTGTCAAAAGGACATCGACCCATGAAAGCAATTTCCGTTGCCGTAGAAATTAACCCCGACCCTTTTCAAATTGACACGTTTGCCATAACAGAGGAAGCTAGGAAACAAAAAAAAAACCGTCCAAGCGTGTGTCGGACTCACGCGCCGACAGTTCCGTATATATTTAAAAGCCAGCAAAAAAATTGTTTGTACTTCATAGTTCTAGATGGAAAACAACCTTAGTTTTTGCAGATCAGTGATTTTTGGACTTTTTTCTGAATTCCCATAGCTTTACTTTTCGGATGTCTTCTAGTTTTCCGTATCGTTTAGAAATTTAAGAAGGTTCACTGACACTTTCAACACGGAACCCTATCAACAAAGAATACCTTGCAGAAAGTTTTAATCACGAGTTCCGTGTCGATGGTGCTTGAAGCTGCTTCTTCAAAACCAACCCAGGTTTCATTTTTTGCGAGTTCCGCAGAAAACAAACCGTCCTAGTCAATTTATGTCACTCGCATAGCTGGGCGCAAAACCGTTAATCAGTTATTTAACGAAGTTATATTTTCGGTTAAGGGATTAACTTTTAAAAATGTTTACGGACTCTATACTCTCAGTTTCGAATTTCTATCAATGATTATAGCCTGTAGGCCTCCTCGTTAAATGGGCTGCCCAACACTAAAAGAATTTTTCAAATCACTCACTCACACATAAATCATGTCTTTATCCCTTACGGGGTAGACAGAGCCTAAGGTATCAATACCTAAAGGCCACGTTTAGCATGATTATGCGTATAGGTGGAAATTGGAATCAAAATAGTGATGGGTTTCTAGCCGCATCGCCTATAACTATGATAATGATATTTTCTCTTCTTCCTAACTTGGTTTCATCGCCTTTATTGCGTGTTCATTTTGATGAATAAAAAATATTTTTGTAAAATACATAACCCTATTTGTTTTTACTGTAGTCGGAAATTTTTTTGAAGGTAGTTGTTAGTGTATAATAAAAATCATAAATAATAGGGTAGTTTGGGAAAAAATATGAATGAAGGTACATTAATGCATATACGGTTTCGGATCAGTACGACGTTGGTTTGCATGTGTAACAGTTGTGTTCATTAAACTTTGATAATGATCCCGTAGAGGGATCGAAACGCGTCAGTGTTTGTGTGGTGTAAGGGATAATTAAGTTTGTGGGATTTATGTGTGTTTTATTGGCAGCAGTGAAGGGAGGGTTTGCATGAAAAACATATATATTTCACACAGGCTTGGTTATCTTGCACGTGAGTAGCGGAGTAGCAAGGTAATTTTTTTTTGTTCATTTTAACTCATCGTATTCTAACTCTGCAGAACCCACTTCGATAAACAACTGGGGTCCTCAAGAGTGACCCAAAGTTACGTGCCTCGTGATTGAGCGCCACTTGCAGGCTCTGGAGGCCAACGATCTTGATAATAAGCTGACGACTGGGCTTCTTGTGTAACGAACAATCTTGGCGGGGACAACGAAGAGCTCGGGTTCGAGTCCTGCTTGAGCAGCATTTTTATTTTTGTAGATTCAAAATACTTATACTTTAGGGTGAGGCCAGATGAGCGTATTTTTTAATTTAGTCCCACAACTCAAAAAATTACGCTCGTCTGACGTAGCCCTTGTCGTGTTAGAAAAGGTACTGAAAACCTGTGCTGAAAATTATTGTCAAGCGACAGGTTAAAACAATAATTATGTAGATAGAGTTCAACTTATGTTGGAGAAACTTATCTGTGCAACATAAAACGAAGCTATCTGTGGATTACACGAAACCCATTTAAAAGCCGTGTTGAATTTTGAAAACAAGTTACGATATCAGCCAAAAGACGTAAATGTACATAGGTTCTTCCTAAAGTCATCTGGGAGGGCCTTTTGGCGTAGCCAACGGCTTCCTACAATTTTTACTAAAACGTCCGTCCATCTTGCGGGACGCCTACCAACATTTTGCAGTAGAAAAGCGACTAGAGTAGAGAAAATGACCGCTATAATTAATTGTGTTAACAAGTCAATTAAGTTTTCGTCTTTTTGTTTTACTTTTTAATGTAATTTTCAAAGCATGTGCTTTCAAAGAAGGATCACTTTCTTGTCGCAAATTCGTATTTAAACCTAACTTAGATTTTTGTCAACACTATATTTTTACCTTTAGGCAAATAGAAGAAGATATCCGAACAGTAAATACGGCAAATGTTAGTTTTATTAAGCTCCGTAACTAGAAAAAAGGGTCACTTTATTTATTGCCGCGGGCCTAGCACCACCACTCAAATACGTTTAGTTAAAATACTGACTTTTATGGGACATCAAACCAAAAAGTTGAAATAAAAATGTTAAAATTATAAAAAGAATTTAAACAGTGGAACAAAAGGGTACTTTATCAATTTTAATGTCAGTTTTTTACATTAGAATTAAAACAATAAGGCTGACTTATATATTATGAAAATTGTTCAAACTCAAACTATTTATTGCATAAAATTGTTGTGACAAAGATGTTAGTTAGTATGTATATAGTTTCAAACATTTACCCTGTAAGGGCACAGCAATTTACTATAAAATAATCTGAAAGCTAAAACTTATTATTATAATAACAATAATAATAATATTATTATGGCATTTGCACTTAGTAACCAATTAGACGAGTACGAGCAACAATTACCTACTTGTATGTTCCAGGAGATGATAAAAAAAAACTAACAGCATAAGGCTTAGGCCCTAAGCTGTAGAAATTGGGATACATTTCTCGCCTGGCTGTACATTTTTTAACTCCGCCCCTCTACCAATAGCAAGGCCTTTACTTAAATTTATAAATGGCATCATAAACATCACATTTATAAATGTCGCATAAATGGCACATCGTAACAGCCTTTTTCTAGCCATAAAGGGAACACCTGGATTAGCTCGTGTCGCACGTTTATTGCTCGTCTTTAGCGAAATGATCATGCTAGAGACAATGTTGCCCGCCCGAGGGTGGCAAAATATATTGCAGTATGCGACAAAATATAGCAGCGACGCTGAAAAACATCGCAAAACAACTTTGTACTTTTGTATGCTTTTATCCTACTCAATAGCAGTTTACTAAGCCCTTTCATAAAGAACAAAAAAAAAAACAAAAATAACTTTGCTGCAATAGTTCTAGAGCACCCGTTAAAGTCGCCATTTTTGAAAGTACCTACTTCCATGCTGGTCTGGGAGCAAAGAAAAAACACAGAATGTACCAGTTGCTTCTCTTCCCGCGCTGATGGTAAAAGCCCATCGAGGGACTGGGCAAAAACTTAGGAAATGTTATAGGCGATGCAGCTAGTAACCCATCACTATTTTGATTCCCCTTTCCATCCTTACGCCCACAATCATGCTAAACGTGGTCTTTAGGTCTTGTTACCTCAGGCTCTGTCTACCCCGTAAGGGATAAAGACGTGATTTATGTATGTATGTATATTTCTAAAAATTATGAAATACTTTGACTATTCATTTTAAAAAGTCGTTAAAAAACAATTCCACGGATTTCAGACGCGACGTGCTATAAAATGTTTTAGTTGTAGGTGGCCGTAGTCATAATAAAAATAAAATCCCCTGCCTTAAGCCAAGTGAACAAAGTCAACAAGGAAAAGTTTACAACCTTCTATAAATAATAAGGCCCTCCCTGACACCTACGAGTTTTATTATAATACATTCCAAAAAACACCACACTAATTCGGTGTAACTGTACTTGGGCGGCGAGCTTAGGCGACACAGTCACTGTTTGAGAATTAGGAAATGCGTTTTTTTGATTGGAGACCTAGCTGTATTGATTTGTCGTCCCCAAAAATCTGTGTTGCATATTTCATAGGAATCGTAAGTGTTAATGGACTACAAAAAAAACACAATTTTTATAATACAAACCCATTTCTTTTGTTAATAGAGCCAGCAAAGCCATTAACAGTAAAAGTTAGGTAGAAATATTTCATTTCTCTTTAAATATGTTTAAGTTGTCTCTTCTGGATGGACGACGTCTCATTCCTTTATCTTAATTATTAATTTAGTCAACAAGCTATTTTCAGTTTAGTTTTCCCGTTTATTTGTTTTTTGAGTAAATTAGAAATGAGCGGTGGCAGTTTAATTGATTAATGTAAATTGCAAAATAGCTAAATTATTTCGACTGTCTTTTGTTAAAAGTTAACCCGGTTAAAGATGACGATAAATGTGACTGTGCCGTATTAATATTATATTGCATCCGTATTACGCCGGGGCGGGTCGGTATAATTAAATTTGTGGTATAATTAAAGGTGCTCATGTACAATTAAATAATTAAAAAATAATGACGTATCGTTAATCAATAAAACACAAAACCTTGCAAATTCTGCGGTTGTGTCAAATTAATCTACTGTTATCTGTGATGAATTATACCGTAGGTGCATGAGTGTGGGCCCGTAGAAGCGCACAGCCGTCCCAGAGCCGACGTCATTTCCACATCGCAGACGCCTCCATGCACTCACACACCGGACATTATTCCGTTACTATATTTAGCCTTTCCAAGGTTTTAATTTTAATCCATATTTCCAGACAACTCGTGCCAATACTTGTTAACCGACTTCGAAAAAAGGAGGAGGTTCTCAATTCGTCTGTTTTTTTTTTTTTTTTATGTTTGTTACCTCATAACTTTCGACTGGGCAAAGCGATCCCGTGTGGTCCCATTTCCATTTTGTGAAAAAGTATTTGTTAAAGTATTCTCGTATTATTGTTGCTAGGTATATTGTAGTGTTTCCTTGGCTCACACCGACTCCAGAAATAACAATAATTGTAACAACATTAGATCGTACCTATATAATAATATTGATAAGTAGAAAAAGTAAGTTGATTATTAAGTTGTAGAAGAATATGCAATTATTTTTTTCTTTTTAGTGCGTAGTGAAGTCGGTTTTTTTTTTGTTAAAATGATTGTTTATTTTCAGGATACCGCACGAAAAGGGTCCAAAAAAAGATTCTATATTGCCGTCTGTCCCTGTCTTACAGGGCTGTATATACCAAGGTTTTGAAACTATTCTAGAATATTTTAGCAGTTGTTTTCAGCGGCGTGCACAGAGTTTTGAGACAGGTCAGACAAAAAAAAAATACTTAACTTACAAAAAAGGCTGCTTGTTGATTTTGTTGTCAAGTCGGTTATGACGTAAGTGATTAACCACCTCAAATATCCGAAATCTATGTCTACGGCAGTCTATATCTTTTTGTCGTTATGAAGTGCACGCGACTGGTTATTTAAGTTTGTTTAAGCAGCCCGTGGACCCGATTTTTGGAAGCACATAATATGTGAAAATGCCATTTTAAAGTGGTGAAAACTTGTACTGAATTTGAAATACGAGTAGTATGAAAATTACAGCTCTGATTAATTAGACAAGTTTGTAGCCGAAAATTCAATACCATCAAAACAAAACTTGTAAAAAAACCAAGTCTCGCAACTCAGTTCTTCTACCGTAAAAAGTTGTGAGATCCATGTAATACCAAGTCGGTTAATTTATTCAGTCCCTACTAAAGAGACCCCCTGTCTTAAGTTATTACGTAATTAGCTAACCTAACAACATAACAATGCCCATATCAAAATTAAAAATCGTTTATGTTATAAATAAGTAAATTGACTTGGCATTCGCATTAAACCATCAATTGAATATAATATGTTAAAACACAATTTTTCTCACGAGTAATACAGATTATATTAAATTGATGGGTTAATGCGAATGCCAAGTCAATTTATTTATTTATAACATAAACGATTTTTAATTTTGATATGGGCATTGTTATGTTGTTAGGTTAGCTAATTACGTAATAACTTAAGACAGGAGGTTTCTTTATATGTATGTCTTGCCACACGGCTATGGTGGTAGTTCAACAACGGCACGGAACCCTCCGCTATGCGAGCCCGACTCGTACTTGCCCGGATTTAGCAGATATATTAGTTCCCGGCTCGAGTAGCTCTCAGTCCAAGCGGCAAATACCGTGACGCAGTTAATGTAATTAGAAATAGTCTTTTTTTGCCCACTTCTTCCTGCCACGGAGCAGGAAACAAGTTAGTGGATGGAGGAATATGTTTTTCACACCTCTCATTCAGAAAAGTAAGCTTTGCTCCCTGTCTAGAGGAACGAAAGTGCAACTTGTCTGTTCAAGGCTTTTCTAAGTGTTTTTTTTGCAAAAATTTTTGAAGTTGATAATTATTGTAAAACCACGCCATTTTCTATGAGTAGCACTTTAATTATGTTTAGAATTCTTTTTTTAAGTTTTTTAATGTTCGATGTGAAAAGTTGTATGGAGCCACTCGGAAGCAAAATTATTTTCATCTTGGGCGTTAACACTTGAATCCCCTCACTACGCTCTGGATTCTACTTTAGAATTCTTCGCTACATTCTGGGTTCAATGTAGCGCCCTCGCCGTAAATACATCATTTTGCTCCCTCGTGACACAAATAACTATTTAATTCACTTGCACACTTGTTACTTCGCGCCATCTCTATTTTAGATCTTTTGAACTACGCAACGAATTTTAATGTGGTTTACCTGCTATGGGTGGTGTAGGGGTATAGCACGCGTCACGGAATGACGAGGACCCGGGTTCGATTCCCGGCCATAGCTTTACTTTTCGGATTTTTCTATGTGTTATAATTTTCACTGACATTTAGAAATTTGGTTTACATCAGTTAGAACGATTCTTGAAACACCAATTCATCTGTGGAATCCATACATACACATACACAAATCACGTGTTTACCCTTACGGGGTAGACAAAACCTAAGGTAACAAGACCTACAAACCACGTTTAGCAAGACTGGGCGTATAGGTGGAAAGGGGGATCAAAATAGTGACTGGATGCTAGCCACATCGACTATAACATGATTTCTATGCCCATTCCCTCGATGGGCTTTTACCATCTGCACGGGAAGAGAAGCAACAGGTACATACAAGTTGCTTCCCTACCCGCGCAGATGGTAAAAGTCCATCGAGAGAATGGACGAAAATAATAGGAATCATGTTATAGGCGACGAGGCTAGCAACCCATCACTATATTGAATCCATTTTCCACCTATACGCCCACAATCTTGCTAAATGTGGCCTGTAGGTACCTGTTGCCTTAGGCTCTGTCTACCCCGTAAGGGATAAAGACGTGATTTGTGTATGTGTATGTATGTATTACCAAAATTCGACGCTAGCCACCCGAAAGCATCCAAAGTAGGCACTCAGACTTCTCAATTTAGTTTATTAATGCCGTATAAATAATTCAACGCCTCTTCGTAACTCTCCCGGCATCAAGACAAGGAAAAATGTCCAATACTCGATCAGGCCTAAGGGTTTAATTTGTCGAACATTCCGTCTCGGCCGGATAGCATTTACCAGGCAACTTCCTGCATTCACTGTATTAAAGTGAACGGGAAGCTTTAACTTAATAACTGTACATTTAATTATTGTTACTTAAATTTAGAAATCGTACTTACAATCCATGGGATTAGGGGTTGTGGATGTCCAACGGTTGTGGCGCTCACCTACGCTGAGGTAGTACTACTGTCAGATTCACATTATTGTTATTATTAGTTTTTTAGTTGTAGTTAATTAACATTAATATATGCACAAAGGCGAACTTATCCCTATAAGGGATCTCTGCTAGTTAGCCTTTGAGTAGATGAGAGAAGCATTAAACGAGGGACCGACGAAGTGTGAGTTTGAAATTCCAGATAGTGAAAGCCACAATAGCGTAGGTACGTATACAATAAACAAATCATAAAATAAACTAGTACATACTAAATATCATTACACACATGGATACATACAAAATACAATAAGAGTACATATACAATATCCATATAATAATATACTTCCATGCTGGTCGGGGAGCAAAGGAAAAACATAGAATGTAACAGTTGCTTCTCGTCCCGCGCAGATGGCAAAAGCCTATCGAGGGAATGGGCGAAATTCTTGGGAGTCATGTTATAGGCGATGCGGCTAGCTACCCATCACTATTTTGATTCCTTTTTCCACCTTTACGCCTACTTTCATGTGGCCTTTAGGTTTTGTTATCTCAGGCTCTGTCTACCCCGCAAGGGATACAAACGTGATTTGTGTATGTATGTATGTATGTATATACAATATCTAAGGAGATGGTATATGTCACGCCCAGGCCCATTTAATTTAAGAAAGAAAGAAAGAAGACATTTATTCCTTTTTGCAAGACACACAAATATAAGAGAATATACACACATTTATAGAAAATAAACAGGAAATATAAACACAGACATGAAAAATAGATCATCAGCGTTGTGTGTCTTCACAAAAGTAAAACAGTCGCTGGCTCAGCATTACGCTGAGGTGTTTGACAATGATGTGTTGTGCTGTGATGTGTTGTTTGATTTGGCAATGCGATGTCTTTTTTTTGGATACTCTAGTGTGCTGGCAAACACACCTTGTAAAAGCGATAACAGGAAAATATTATTAGGAAGTTTCGAGTAAGATTGGATCAGGAAACCATCACAATCAATTACTAAAGTATTCATTTCAATAACCTTTGTAAAAGCCATTGCGGATGCTTTCAAAAATTGTTCGCCGAACAGATAATCTGCTAAAAAGTTGCAAAACTTTTTAGCTTTGCGTTCAATTTAAATCTGGTAAAATTGGGTTTTTGCTAACGAGTGGCCACTTGTTGATGGGACGAGGGCTTTTCTCATTAATCATCTTTAATGAGATTGTTACCTTGATCTTTTGCTGCCTCTCTCATAGAAGTCATATTTGATAGACGTTGTCAGCGACTTCGTCTGCGAATACTTCGTTGATTTCTCCCGCGGGAACTAAATAAGAACTGTAAAATAATGTACTTACATGTTACCCCCGGGACTCGAACCATTTCCATGTCAAGTTTCGTCTAAATCGGTTTGGCAGTTTAAGAGTGAAGAGCTAACAGCCAGAGTTGCTTAAGCATTTAATGTGTACATGGTGAAGCATACCACTACCTATAACACATTAATATCTTTGTATATATGTATGTATAACTCTTTATTGTACATAAAGCACAAAGACACAACACACATGCACAAAGGCGAACTTTGCTCACAATATAAAAGATTTCTTAATTTTGCGATAAAGAACAAAATATATATATGTGATATTTATGATACTAAGGGCCTTTTTCTCCACTTTCTGTTAAGTTCCAGTAATCTTAAGTGTTAGTTATCTATGATGACGTCTCTGTCAGTTACGTAGTAATAAATAACATACACATGGTGACATAAGTCGGGTTCTATCTATTTATTGCTTTGTTTACGTAAAACTTTATGGATTACTAGCTTCTGCTCGCGACTTCGTCCGCGTAGAATTAGACTTAAGAACTGATGTTGATAGTATATTCAGCAATCATTATTAACGTCGCGACTCTAGCCAGCTACGACCTTTGCAAACTTTCATCACCTATTTTATCCCTTTAGGGGTGGAATTTATCAAAATCCGTTCTTAGAGGATGCCTACATCATAGTAGCTTTATGCATGCAAAGTCTCAGCCCGATCGGTTTAAAATTGACAAAGTTTCATACAAATTTTAATCCCCTATTTTATCCCCTTAGGGGTAGAATTGATCAAAATACTTTCTTAGCGGATGCCTACGTCATAACATCTACCTGCATGCCAAATTTCAGCCCGATCCGTCCAGTGGTATGGGCTGTGCGTTGATAGATCACTATGTCAGTCAGTCAGTCAGTCACCTCTGAGTTATATATATTTAGATGTAGTATATTTTATCTGTGTATCGTTTCGTTGTGGTGCAAGGGAAAGTCGAGGGCAAAAGATCTCGCGGGCGCTCCCCGACACGGTGGACAGACCTCATCAAAACTGTGACGCACTCCAGCATAAACGATTGCTCCCACACTGTCAAGCATCGAGATACTTGGCGACGCGTCGCGAGAGCAGCGGTGGCGCAGGAATCGACCGAAACATGACCACGACCACTCTGTTAAGAGTGCACGACTAAGAAGAAAAGAAGAGAGAGATCGTTTCGTGAGTCACAGACAATTCTTTCTGAAAATCAGTGCTGCAGGTGTCTAACACCTCAGCGTAATGCTGAGCCAGCGACCGTTTCACTTTTGCGAAGACACACACAACGCTGATGATCTATTTTTTCATGTCTTGATTATTTTCTATAAAATTGTGTATATTCTCTTATATTTGTGTGTCTTGCAAAAAGGAATAAATGTCTTCTTTCTTTCTTTCTAAATAGAGACGGAATCACAGATAACGAACGACACTTAAGATAACTGGAACTTAACAGAGAGTGCTGAAACAGGCCCTAACAGTACAAAATGTGTTTTCCATTATTGGAATGAAAATACGCGTGGTCCGTTCATTTGTCTACATTCGCAATGAAATGGACGGGATTGGTCCCTATTTCCAGGAAGGCCGCCAATAAATGGTATTTTAGTATATGTATATTTGAAAGAGCAGTTTAAAATGTTCAAAGTACATTTTGCTCGGTACTTTTTTTTACAGGATTTTATTTGACACGTTTATGTTTACGTTTCGTGGCAACTTTGCACTCTCCCGGGAGATAGCGTTCATCTTAAAAATTTTAGCTTCATCTTATACAGGTTGTCATAAAACCCTTTTCTCAAACATTGTCGTAAATTTCTAAATGTCAGTGAAAATTAGAACACATAGAAAAATCCGAAAAGTAAAGCTATGGCCGGGAATCGAACCCGGGTCCTCGTCATTCCGTGACGTGTGCTATACCCCTACACCACCCATAGCAGGTGGGTAGTCTCCGAATTTTTCTACCTGTTACTAACTGTCACGTGACCTTTTGTTACTATGCGAATTTTTGTCGCTAAGCGTCATCTGTTTGAATGATGTGTCTGTACGACACAATTACAAATGTCGTAAATGCCGTCATTGTATTCTAAGTAACAGAACACGAAACCTTCTTGACGGCCGAATTACATTGCAGGCGCGATTTTCTGACCATAAATCGGATTGCTGGACTGTTTTTCATTTGTTTTTAACTTTTTTTTAAGTCAAAAACTATGGAATAATGAACAACAACGTCAGACAGGCAAGTCGATGGCCGAGGAATGCGCGTTTTGTGACAGATGACATAAAAAGAACTTAAGAAAAAAGGCGGGAACGTGAAAACCACCTAAGTTGCGAGGAGGTTTAGTACAAAAATTATTTTCATTTCCTCTCAATGTTTGAAAAAAACTTTATATCTGCCTCAGCTGGAAGAGCAATTGCTGGATTCGTAACTATAAAAAACACTCACCTTCGGTTAGTGATTTTTAACAAGTTACTCTTCCAGCAATTGGCTACTTCCCATGCCTCGGCATTAATCTACTATTAATGTTCAAAAACAGATAAATACATAAATACTTAAACAAAGTAAGTATAGGTGTAAAACTTAAGTGAATGACTTATTGTATGTGTGAGTAATGCGTGCGAATAGACAAATGACGTTCCAAATTAGAAAAATGACTTAACTCCCATATCAGTTCTGTACACTACTACATACAACAAGGTCACTTACTTAAGTTGTTCACTTATATACCAGTTGCTTCCATGCTGGTCTGGGTATTATGGGAAAAACAAAGAATGTACCAGTTGTTTCTCTCCCCGCGCAGATTGTAAGGCCTTCGAGGGAATGGGCGAAAGCCATGTGTTACTGGCGATGCGGCTAGCAATCCATCACTGTTTTGATTCCCCTTTCCACCTTTACGACTACAATCATGCTAAACGTGGCCTTTACCTTGTTACCCTGTTACCATGGGCCCTGTCTACCGCGTAAGGGGTAAAGACGTGATTCATGTATGTATGTAAGTATGCTAGTATAAAAAATTAGCTCCATCTCACATAATAATGGGCAGGGTTTAAACAAGACTAAAAATTAAATTATACGGGAATATCTAGTATTTGTCTGTATTTAGACATAGATAATGTACTATTGAATACACAGTTATTTATGTAAATATTTTTGCTCATTATAACAATTATTTGTCTGTATTTGGACGCCTTAGCTAATTTAATTAAAAAAATCACGATTATTTGTATTTACATTGTTATAAAAGACAAGCAAAATCGACGATTTTTAAGCAAAAGATTTCGAAGCTTTGTTGTTAACCAAAGAAGCCTTCGCTTTGAAGCCGAAACAACTTGATAATTCGAGATTTATTGGTCAAAGGTTCCGTCTAGCCTCTTAGAATTTTTGTGATTTAAATCTTATGGGCACGTCATAGAGTTGAATTTATTTCAATTTATTCTGCGTACTTGAAACAATTTCATTTTCTTGTCACGAATATAGCAAGTCATGTAGAAATATAAAGTTGTCGCGAAAAGAATGGTTTTGAATCATACTGTTTTTTTCTTTTGTTTGTATACTTTAAAAGCCTATATTTGCTACCGCGTAGAGAGCTCTACGGTGCTACGGCGTAGCTTGCTACGAGGCGTAGAGTTCAAGCAAGGAATTATTGACTACTAGCTTCTGCCCGCGACTTCTTCTGCGTAGAATCATACATAAAAACCCTCCTCTTGAATCACTCAATCTATTAAAAAAAACGGCACCAAAATCCGTTGTGTAGTTTCGAAGATTTAGGCATACGTAGGGATATAGGGACAGAGAAAGCGACTTTGTTTTATACTATGTAGTGATATAGTATAGGCGTCAAACCTTGCTAAAAGTCGTGGTACGTATTATAAAACAAAGCTCCCCGCCATGTTTGTCTGTCTGATCACGTTGAACTAAAAAACTTCTGAACGGATTTTCAACAATAGATAGTGTTCAAGGAAGATTTAGATATATAATTTGCGAAGGTTTTGTGTAAATTAGTTGAAATACAAGCTGCCTCGGATACAATGTTTAATTCTGCGCGAACGAAGTCGCGGGCCACAGCTAGTGCTTAGCAAAGAACATTATAGTTCATAAGTACATAAAAATGGCTGCCAAGCCCCGGGAATATCTAGACCCTAAATGTAAGGTTCCCGCGGGAGTCGGGCGCGGCATAATCTCTTATTCCATGCCTTTGTTTCCCGCGAATCTAGCCAACTGGTTTATTTTTGCTCTGTCGATTTTTTGTTTGCCATGATTCAAACAAAAGATAAACGAAATATGCTTGTGTGTGTTAAGGACAATATAACCAATGTGTGGGTGGTTCGCGGGCACACTCCTTTGTTATACTCGTTGGATTACAATGAAATTATAATAGACCTCGAACCTTGATATATAAAAAGGATTTTTTTTTTCAACTTTAAAAATGCAGAAATATTTTTAGTATACAAAAATAGGCTGTAGCATAGTCATGTTATAGGCGATGCGGCTAACAACCCATCACTATTTCGATTCCCCTATTCACCTATGCCTACAAAATTTTCTTTTCACGTTATTTGCCCCACCATACTTCCATGCTGGTCTGGGAGTAAAAAAACATAGATTGTACCAGCTGCGTCTCTTCCCGCGCAGATGGTAAAAACGCATCGAGGGAATGGGCGAAAATCTTAGGAATCATGTTATAGGCGATGCGGCTAGCAACCTCAACTTATATTTTGACTCAACCATTTACTTATACGCCCACAATCATGCTAAACGAGGCCTTTAGGTCTTGTTACCTAAGGGTTTACCTACCCCGTAAGGGATAAAGACATGATTATGATTAATGAGTACACAAAATGAAACCAAAGCATTAAATTCATATAATTTATTTGCAACTACTACTTATAATTATAATCAAATCACATACATAGTTCCATTGTCATAATTCAAACACCGAAAACGCGTAACATACATCGGTTAACTATCGGAGAACACAACAACATACTATGTTTTTACAACTAAGAAGAGTCAGACTTGAAGAACATTTAGTTTTTAAAGTTGTAAATCAAACAAAGTCTCATTTTGACAGCGGCCATCTTAAAAGCGTTTGATACTACGTAATTGATTATCTAACTTATATGCTTTGTTGCAAATTTGATAGCTACCGACATACTATTTTTGTAGTGAATAGTACAAAGTTTCGGACCTAGATAATGTGGTGAATGGCTCATACATGCCATGTGTAAAATACGTACATAACAAATACTTTTTATTATTTTTTAAATCTCTATTTTTTGTTTTTCATTTTGTGTCGACAGCAATTACAGGGAACGAAGAGTTTCGATGTCGATATTTTTCTTTATTTTAACGTATTGTTCACAGTTTTCACGAAATTCGATCTAAATTTTGTTTGGATTTTTGTGGAATAAAAATAGTCTAGCGCAATGAAAAACATTATTGATTTCGTGATGCTACTAGCGGAAATTTATGAACGTGGGTCACATCACACCGGAAAATTTATCTTTTGTTGATATTTAAGTAATTATAAGTTAAACTTTTTTTTACAGTGTACAGCTACATTTACCCACTATCTCACCCCGTGATAAGAGCATACGACGCCAAAGGTGTATCACTGGTTCAGAAACAGTCTCAGTCTAGCTTTAAAATGGCCTAAGTAGTAATAGGTATGTAGATACAACCTAGGGCGCTTCGATTCGTTAGCAGTTTGCATTATGAAGGAGGATGAAGGAAGGGCCGGGATGCCAATAATAAATGAGTGAAGATGCTTTCCCACCTTCACGTTCGCTGGCAAAATGGATATATCCACTATCAATCAATCAATCATTTATTGCAACCATGGTATTTAACTAGTACCTAAGATGTTCAGGTTCTTGTTAACATTTATCTGGTGTTAGTATATGTATACATTGACTTTAGCGTTTATTAGCCTT
This sequence comes from Pandemis corylana, assembly GCA_949127965.1. NCBI lineage: Eukaryota > Metazoa > Arthropoda > Insecta > Lepidoptera > Tortricidae > Pandemis > Pandemis corylana. The sequence continues at coordinate 7,524,398 of OX421871.1, forward strand.
TTGCGTTTTGGCTCATGTGAAACCAGCCTTAGCTTGCATAGACTGGTTGGTTCAACTTAGTTCATACCTGTAGGGCTATCTAACTCGCTCGCGATCGCCATCGTGTTGATTTCGACAGTTCATGTATGGGCTGACAGTCGGCATCGGAATCAGCTAGCTGTCACATTCACACAAGAACTGTCAAAATGAAGACGATGGCGATTGCGAGCGAGTTAGACAATAAGCCTAATGTTTGGACGTTATGCGGTCGAAGTAACAATGAGTTTTATACAGGTATAAAAAAATGGCAAGAGTTATATACTGATTTAATGTAAACAACAAAAAATTGCCAACTAAATGGTAACTATTTCCAAGGCCGGCAACGCCAGTCCTAATGCTACTGTAGGTAAAAAGCGCTTTACAAAAATAATTTAAACACGAAATAAACACAACCGCTACTTAAATAATTAAATATGACTAGAATGGAATAGATTGGCATTTTTTAAAGTACCTAACTAATATTAAGATGGAGGCATAATCACGAAATCACGATCCTTATGTGTTATAACTCCCATGTGTAGATATCGACCTGTTCCATTTTTTATTATATGTATAATATAATATAGGGCCGATAACGCACTGGCATCGCGTAAAGCGCTGCGGGTGTCTATGGACAGTGGTGATCATTTAACATCAGGTGACCCACTAGTTCGTTTGCCTGGCCTCTCTAACATAAAAAAAAATTCGAATTTCAACGACAAATGTATTCTCCGGATAGACTTATGGCATGGATTGGAGTTAGACGGATGTTAAAATAACCGAATTCGCTGCGACACGCATCAATATTTCGTGAAATGGATCGCACAATTAATATATTGACCGGCAATCCATGCCAATATTGTGTATACTCGTAGATCTATTGACTCTGCCGTGTTTATGGTAATTTAAAATGTCTATCGCTTAGGTTGGCAACTCTGATCGAGCGTAGCATATCCTAAGAGACTATGCAAATACATGCAAATATATGCAAAAGGCAAGAGTCAAAGGGTTTCGTACAATCATGAGACGTTGTTAAGATTTATTGCTTGTCTTAAAAGAAATTAAACTGTCACTTCACTATGATAAAACCTTAATTAAGTATGAAAATAAAATAGACAAAAGCGTATTTAAGTCAACCGTTTTCCGTATTTTTAAATCTTTAATGCACTGGCAGGCATGTACTATGTGAAGCTCTTTACAGGAATGGAAAAAAAGGCTAAAAAATAATTTGGAGAATGCCGATATCTGTTTGGGGACTAGACTGTTCTTAATTTCACTGCGAACAAATGTAAAGGGAAACACAATACCTCCCCGGCTGCCTGGCAAAAATGTAAAGTTTGGGGATAATATAAACTCATTCCTGTCCGTCTATCTCTTTTGTTACGTCTTCATTGGTAAAGTTTTAGCAACATTAAAAAATAAAAAGTAAATTTGTATGCAAACGCGCTTGATAAGTAGATGGCTGAAAAATTAAATGGCTTTAAGACATCTCAACGATGATATAATAATAAAAGAATGTATATTTTGAATATAGTAAAAAATAAAATTACTTTGTTCGATCGTTCGAACGAAATTTAAATGAATTCTAATTTTGAAATGACTGCATGGGGGTTTTAATATCGGGGTGTTTGACAGGTGATAGCGCGTTCGATATGAAACCCTTTGTGTGCTCGTTTGGAAAATAACCACTTTGAACTCTACGTCAAAAGGTAGAAAGGTCACATTTGATGAGTGTTTGTTTGCCGTGAATATGTAACAGACTGGCTGGAAATTAAATTGTTGCTTTGACGTTCCTTTTTTTAAATGTCACTGGCAGTTTAAATTACATGTCGAATGATTTTAAAATGTAAAAAAGTTCCATGATAGAAAAATATACTGGTAGCTCAGCTGTTTATGATAGCGAATGAGAATAATAAGAAAACTTACAGTTAGGTACACGTCATGTATAATAAATACTAGCTTTCTCGCATACTTCAGATCTTAATCGTTAACAGAACAGTATAAGTAGGTACTTATTATCTAACAATCAATTGATTATACAAATTAACGTTCAAGAAATTGAACAACAAACTCATGTTTGGAGATTGTTCTATATAGTTGATACGTAATAATTTAACAAATAATACAGCAACGTTCAGTGCAAGCGACTTCTGTAGCTAAAAGTACTTCTAGCGTTGCTTAAGATTTGCATCCCTAAAACCGATAACTTGACCGCACACTAAACAACGTCCAATCACGCACCCTTGGTTTATGTGTGCGTGACCGGATTGAATAATGCAAAGTCAGTGTTGCCAAAAACGTTAGTGTAAAATTTATTATTTACGGTTTTAAGTAGTCGATAGAAAAATCCTTTCTAAAATACATTAAAGCTCGATCTCCCATTCGGGAATACAAAGGGTTTGTGCACATTTCCCTTGATTAAAACACGTAGTCAAAGTTTTTTTTTTATACTTACGTACTCTCAGTCAGTTCCATAACGTGCTTTTGATGGTGGCAACTTTCAAATTGTCTTATAAAAATACACAAACCCTCTCTTTTCGTTTCCTATCTAAATTTTAGAAACACTCTCTCAATTTTATATTATAACAGTAGAAAAACTTACAGATACCTCGATCATAGAAACGAAATCAATAACAGTAAGAAGTCTTACTAAAATAAGGGCAGGTTTTTGTAGGGAAAAGTCGTTTCTCATTAATTCTACTACACGTTGCTTTTTGGGAATAAAATAAAAAAAACCGTGAGAGTAAACTCTTCAAACTCTTGTAGATTTATAATGATACAACTTTCAGTATTTACACAATTAGAGTTCAAACATTTTTTTGAACAATTTAAACGGTTAAAAATAGGTAATAATGAAAACATTGGGTTTCACTTAAGTATCTATTGTTCTTTTGTTAAGTGAACAAAACTCAAAAGATAAATGCATTATTTAGTAACAACAAAGATAAAAAGTTCGAAACATTTTTATAAAATGTAAAAGTTGTAAAAAGTATGTTTATTTGATAGAAAAATATAATTAGTATCTAATAGTTAACACCTATACTTATTTAGTGATGATTACACCTATAACATACTTTTTATTATTTGAACAAGCGTATGAAGTATTTATAATTAAATCTTAATACTGACATTTATTAGCTTATACAGAACTAAAACATATGGTTTCACATCTAATAGACGGAAATAGAGTACACTTAAGTATGTTTGCTGTAAGATATTGTATTTAAAGTAATGGATAATTGAAAAGGGTAGAACTTTTGCTTGCTCATATTCATTCGACTTTACTAGTCAATTACAAAGAAAGACAGAATTATTCATTTGCATAAATATCAAAAACGCATGAAAAGTTACCTGAATTCTTAAAAAAACATGTTTTTACTCATGAAGGCTGGATTTCACATATTTGTTATTTGACTTCTTATAATGCAGTAATAAAGCACAAAAATAGTCTTCAAATTGTGTACAAGCCTTGCGATTTATTTTTGTGCTAATGGTTCTAAATTTTGTTAAAGAAAATAACATGAATATTTTCTCATGAACGTTATCTATAAGAAGCTTCAGATACTTTATGTCTAAAATTATAACAACCTACTTACATTATTTCGGTAACAGTTTATAAAAATACCTTAAATAAATATCGTAGAAAAGGTTTGAGGTATACAAAAACGGAGAGACAAGTGTTTCGTACCTCGAGCAATTCAACCAATCACAGTGAAGCACGCATACTTTCCATTCAAGTTTGATGTGTAAATGCCGTAATGTTTTGATAAGTTTGCCGTAAGGAAAATTTACACCAAAAAGGATAAGTCTTCTTTTCATAACTCAACAACACTAAGGATACGTCCATGAAATCAAACAGACAAGTACGTATATATTTGATATTTTCCTTGATGTTTGATAACCGAAAACGTATTTTCCCCACATCTATCAATCAATTCACGTCAAACTCACAGACGGCTGGTAAAGATTATAGATTCTTGAGATGTTTGAAGCGGGGCATCCAATTATATTATATTCACATATAGCTCCAATCGTATTAGACATTGTATTGAGATATTTATAGGTAGACAGGCGAGAGTTAGGCATGTCTGTATAAACAAGGCATGTGCTGATTTTTTTAACTTCGCCAATTTACTTCTTAATACGTCACGTTTAAGTAGTTTATTGCAGACTATCAAAAACAAATTTAAGAAAATATGCAGCATTATTCTAACCATGTACATAAAGTTTGTGACGCCTATGAAACGTACTATAAGTACATCGTAGGAGCTAGGTACTTGAGAGGTAAAATCCAACAAAATTATATGCCATGGATTGCATATTCGTTATTCTAATTCCTAATTTCAAAATTCACAACGTAACCAGTCCAAGATTTAAGAAAACATTTTTTTAGCTACGTCAAATAGGCCCCCGCTTACCAGGGTATCATGGAATTCATCAAGTATAAAACCAAATTAATCATTCATCATCCGATTCCTTCCGCAACAAACGGGCTCAGCAAGCGTACCAGGCTCGCAGAAGATTACAGGACGTGTAGATTTTCGCACGACTTGGACTTTGAGATGTCGTTGATGCAGATCTTTTGGAGCAGTTCTCGAGCGATGTTTAGCGAGATATGTGTCCGGGAACTCGCGAGCTTTGGCGGCTTTGCTTCCTAAGGAAAATGAAATAAGTTAAATATAGGTGCGAGGGCTGAAATTCTTTAATAGTTTGACATTCTTTAACACTCTGAATTATTTTAGACTGAAATTCGTCCATTGTTCACGAATAGTCCCCTTACATTATTTTGGTGACACGGAATACATGACCTATCTGTAACTAGATGGCGGCCGTTCTTCAGAGATTGTAATCACTACGAAAAGTCAAGCAGCCTGGGATACAAATTTTAATTCTGCGTGGACGAAGTAGTGGGCAACAGCTAGCAAAGTAGTAGCATTTCTGTACTCGTAATCATACTTTTCCTTTAACTTAGATTCATGTCGGTATCATTCCTTCCAGCTCTTCAAAGAGCGAGTTCATTCACCTCCTATTCGGTGCACCTGTGGTGGTTTTGATGTGGATATAAAAATACGTTACTTCTCTTTCTAACCTTCTTTTTCATACGCGTGTGCAAAAGGGATATATGCCGTTATGTAATAAGCGACATGCGCTAGTGTAGTAAGAGCTCTTTAGGTTGAGTTACAATCTTTATCGTCGAAGAATAACAATTTTTCGAGATAATCTGCCATCAAAGCGGGTGGAATAATATCGAATTTACCTTAAAAATACGACGGAATCGCTACAGAAGGTATTTGTATATTTCAATTTATTACGACATCTGAAAAGGTTTAATTAAAAGATTTTATTAAAAGCGAAATCTTCGGGCTATTTTGCGGGAAGGGCCATTAGAAAATTCACCAATTACTGGGGTTGTTCGCTCTTTGAGTCATAGAGCGGTATATTGCGGGGGTTGCGTTTCATTGCGGGGTTGGCGGGCTTTGGACTTTTGTACGATCAATCATCCACGCAATGTAACGGAATCGCAAAATTTTCCCCTTACCCTATAAATAACGCGGTATGATGGCCGTTCCTTTGAATTATTCAAACGAAAAATCTTAATTGATTTTTGCTAGTGATTACTAAACTTGTCTTCAGCGGTTTGGTGTTTGATTTGGATTTTCTTCTGATCTTCGTGATAATTAATTTTCATATCGTATTGATTTCATTGCTGCAATATCTTTCTGCAAATATTGGTATTGATTTGGTGAAGTATTTCTTTGATTGAGCTCTAGAAGTGTTTTAGCGGTTCTTAACTTCTATTTAGATTTTAAAATAATATTCTTCATTCTATATCTTTAAATTATAACTGAATCAAAGGATCTTAGAAGCGTTGCCAGCGAAGAGAAAATGTGTAATCAAATCAAATCCAATCCATCCTTCTAGTTATAACCTAAGGAGTAGGAGATAAAGGAAAAACAATAACTAATAACTTAGTTACAGAATCAAATAGTCTGTATTAGGTACCGCATTTATATGTTTTTTCTTTACCACTTCCCTTATAGATCTTGTTACCTTAGGCTCTGTCTACCCCGTAAGGGATAAAGACGTGATTTGTGTGTGTGTGTGTGTGTGTGTTCTATACCACGTCGATAGTATTCAAGCGGCCCACCTGATGGTAATGCCGGGTACTCAACTGCGAGCTGTAACCGTAACCATTACGTTACAACAACCAAAAACCCTAGTGTGGTAGCTCACGAGCCTGCCGCGAGCGGAACGCCTCGCGACACTAGGGTTTTTAGTGATTGTTACGTGCAACAATTACAACTCGAAGATTACCCGCTTAAAGCGGCTACCATAGCCTATTGACGCTTGCAAGTCCAGGTAACTAGCATACGCGTGTTCATCATATCAGCTATAGAACGTCCACTGTTGGGCATAGGCCTACCCTATAGACCTCCAGTTGCTTCGGTTGGAAGCGGCTTGCATCCACCGTTAAGCCGCGACTTTAACCAGCCGTCTATCTCGTTGGTGGACGTCCTTCGCTGTGCTTGCCGATCCGCAGTCTCCACTCGAAAACCTTTCGGCCCCAACGATCATCTGTTCTCCGTGCTAGAAGGCCTGCCCAAAGTCACTTCACCGAGCTAATTCGCTTGGCTATGTCGGTGACCCTTGGTCTTCTACGTATCTCCTCATTTCTGATGCGATCCCGTAGAAAAACAAGTGAGAAAAAAGTGTTGTCGACACTAAATTAAAAAAATATAAAATTTCGATTTTGTTTGGTCGATTTAATTACCTTAACCTTCTTGGCCTGCTTCTTCTCCCGGCTCTCCTTGAGCCGGATCTGCTTGAGAATGCCTACCAGCAGCTCGTCCACGTTGTGCTGGATGCCAGAAGACGTTTCAATGAACTTGCAGTCGCGGGATGTCGCCAGCGCCTTACCCTCTACAACAAAACATCCTTTTTACATGTTTCTTTTTTTATCACGGCAGATTAATATAGACATGCCTTTATGAGTAATTTTAAATTAAAATAATCTCGGAATTTACGAATGTATTAATCATTTTGTAAAACAAGAAAATCATTGTATTCCAAAGTGTCATTTGAATTAGTTTTTTAGTTAAAAAATATAATTACACTTCAAAAAGAAAACTTGTTTGAGAACTCTCTTAAAAGCATTAGTATACACAAGATTTTAGAATGTTAACACAGTAAAACCAACCGGGAATCCGTTGTCAAAAAAGCCATATCTATATTAACCTCGTCGAGAATTGAAGTTTAGTAAGAACCCGAATATCCGATCTTTACTTTCTTCTAAAGTTATTTACTTGGTGACTTCCAAGCTGGTCTGGGAGCAAAGAAAAAACATAGAATGTACCAGTTGCATCATCAGTTGGGCGAAAATCATAGGAATCATAATGTTATAGGCGATGCGGCTAGCAACCCATCACTACTTTGATTCCACTTTCCACCTATACGGCCAGTCTTGCGAAACGTGGCCCGGTAGGTCTTGTTATCTTAGGCTCTGTCTACTCTGCCCCGCTAGCACGAGAGCGCACGAAAGTCGCGTCGCGCGCGAGTTGGACTACCCGTCTCTTTTTTGTTGGTACAGTAAGAAAAGGACGGGCAATCTATCTCGCGCGCGACGCGACTCTTGTGCGCTCTCGTGCTAGACGTGCTGTAAGGGATAAAGACGTGATTTATGTGTATGTGTGTGTGTAAAGTTGTTTATTTCCAAATAAAAAAGATCTAAAAAAGGTTAGTATATATAGTATAGCACGCAATATTCTGTTATATTGCGAGTCCGACCGCTCTCCGGGGCCATTACGTTACATTGACTTAGGTTGTTTGCTTTAACTTGAACGGTGAACACTGTTTATTTAGTTATGTCCAGATATTACACAAGTTTGTGAAGGAAGGGTGCAATTTGGGGTTGACGTCAGATGGTTGGACGTAAAGATTCGCTGTGGCTCAATGTCTTTGGCTGTGTGAAGTCATATTCTTGACTAGACTACGTATAAAGAGAGCTGTAATTTTATTATAATCCTCTTAGGCCCGATTTTTACAAGAGCATCACTCAAAAGTGGAAAATATAGGAACGCCAGTACAAAATTGTAAACATCGCGCAAAGTATGGTCGCTTGGAGTTGGCTTATTTATAGGCGCAATACAAAGAGTTTTAAAAGGTTTAAAAAGCCAAAGTTACCACACTAATCGATCGTAATCGATCGATGTAAGTCGATGACATCGATCGTTGATCGATCGATTGGTGTGGTAACACCCTTAACATGCCAGGTTTGTCGTGCTTCTCATTCACTCTTATGGGTTTGATACTTGAATAAATTGAATCATCCGATGGTACCCGAAACCCGAATGGCACTCTAAAAGCTCGCGGACTGTAAAATCGAGAGCATAAATATCGGCACAGGCATCATGTCAAATATATGTGACACCGACCTATTCTTTGTGGCATAAAGGTGTATAGTTTGTTTTTGACGTCTTGGTACATATATTTACTACGCACATTTATTTATGCCGTTGACTGTACCACCTTCTAAATTATTCCGGATAAATTTTAAAACACAATAAGTATTCTTCTTACCGTTAGTAGCAACCTGCCGTGCCCTGGCCAAGTCCGCCTTGTTCCCAACCAGCACCACCGTCCGCTCCACGGTGAACAACTCCCGCGCCAGGTAAGCCAAGATCTCGCCAGCTCGCGTGAACGAACTCTTAGCCACCACGGAGTATATCACTACGCAGGCGTGAGGCTCGTACGTGGACAGGCAGTTCTCAACCTGGAGACACGAGAATACTTTAGAAAGGCTTGACTTCTCATCTCAAGAACACACCAGTGGCGGTCTATCTTAATTCCCTTTCCTCAGTGGCGGATTTACCATAAGGCTGAGAAGGCTCGAGCCTAGGGCGGCAGATTTTGGGGGCGGCAAATTTGGGGCACCTTTTTTTTTTACCTCATAATAAAAATTTTAAGAAGTCTGCAACAGATTTTGCAAGGGCGGCAAAAAATCAGCCTATACCTTGAAAATTTGTAAATCCGCCACTGCCTTTCCTTAATACTATAGCATTGCCGCCCGAGTTTTACCTCTATCAAGCTTCTCTTTCGCTCTTTATTCATTCGCTGCTTTATCTGCCTTAGGTGTTTTTGTTAATATCGGATTCCCTATAGCATATTTTAACTGTATGCCACTGGGATATACTTCTTGAATGAGAACAGAAGAAAGAAGTTCATCAAACCTCTTCTATTTATTCCGTGTTTGCGCCGATGTCATTACTGTTATGACTTTTTAGAGGGCAATTTTGTTTGTGAAATGAGGGAAAGTGATTGATTAAGGAAACTTATAAAAGGTACAATCGCACCATGTGCGGAAACTTTTCATTTCGGTGAGATTCTACGGCATGATTACTTTAATGGTGCGACTGTACGCCATGAAATTGCTTGGCAAATTGCAAGCCATTAAAATATTTTTTTAAATATCGACCAGACTAAAGCCGTTATTATCCTTGTGAATTTACGATGCAAAGTGCTGTAGGTGCTGGAAATGCTACATAATGACCTACGTCTTACATCTTGTACTTTTACACAATAACAATAGGTTTAGTACCATATTTTCATCTCATTCTTACATGATTCAGACAAAGCGTTTAAATAAGGTTTTCGTCCACTAGATCGTACAAGGACCGTTACCGTTCCGACACACGCAAAAAGTATTCTTTATTTGAATTACTATGAGTTATAGCTCACGTTCCAGGCACGACTGACTAGTATCAGACACACATGGTATGAAATGTATAGATCCAGTGCCTCCAAGTGGCAGAACACGTTTGTGTAACATCACACAGCACAACTTTATCTGCTACGGACGTCAGAGCCTCTTGGTGTAAATTTTAGACACAAAAAACGTCTTGAACACGCTCATACAATCGTCTCACAAGCGGCATATATCATCAACAAAGTATCATTGTATTTGACATTTAAACGCCATCTTGTTCGAGATGTCTTGCAAGAAAATACCTACTGAAAGAGCTCTTATTGAGATTCCGAAGGTAAGTCATGCCTTTTAGACCCGTGAGTGCACATAATGGCTGCTTCTGGGCCGTTACAGATCCAGTCATGGTACAGTACGGCGTAGTGGACAAATACCTTTAGAAAGGGGCAGTGGTTTTCTATTACTAACCGACATTTCAGTACTGGGGTGGTCAATAAATATTAGTTCAGACTCTTCGCCGTCCAACAGGACAGACACAGATTTCTCACCGAACTCATCATCTGGAACAACAGGTATATAATTCAACACCGTGCCGTTTTTTCGGCCATTTTTGCTTTGTGAAGTCGTCTACGTAAACATCTATACTGTATGTCAATATTATACACTAAGTCTTAAAATTAATCTAGAATACTCTAGGAAATGGTTGGGTCGGTTTGACTGAACACGCTTGTAATTATTCTTCAAGATTTTTAATTGTAATTGACGAATGTTTCATTATATTAGTCGATTTCAAAGTGTACGGCGTCATAGATGTGACTTAATTTTTGATCTTAAATTACGATGAAAAATCTTACAAGAGTTTTAAATCAATCTCACTGAACCAACCGCTAAAATATTCTGGAATAATTCTAAGACTCGTCGTAGAGGTTTGTAAATTTCGATGTACCCGTAGGAAGTAATCTTCAAAACTCCTCATCCGACTTTAAAAATATGCGAGTAAAAGATTGACAATGTCATTACGACCGCGTTCCATAATGGCTCAACAATTTAAGTCTTCGAGTGAAGTACACAATAAACATTTGTGACTAGTTTGTTTTTATTAATGAAACTAAATACAAGATAATATATTATGTACATAGGATAATGAAGTGGTATTGGGAACAAAGGAATAGAAAATGGGCATGTACCATTATTGCTATTATATTTGACTTTTGTACCATTTACGAAAGAAGGTAGCCCTTAGCCCAACTGTCGGGCACAAAATAGGATGGGCATGAAAGCTAGTAATATTTAAAAAACTCGCAAATTCCAGCCAAAGTAAATATTATCAACGAATTTTAATACTGCCTATACCCGCCTAATTTCTCGCAATTTGGCATTAGCCCCAAAATAATGTACAAAAATAAACAATCATCCAAATAATACTTCGTTAGGCAATGAAGCTCTTACCCCCGTATTATAACATCATTTTGTTACAAATATAAATAACAAATCACGTAGGTACTGATTGTAAATGTGAAAGTATAACTGTCCTGTCTGGTGTAGGTTTGTTATTCGTTAAAATTTGCTATGTAGATACATTGCTGGATTTCTGGATAAACCCAGCACAGACATCAGATTCTGCAAATGCATTTTGGCGGGTCCGAACCGAACCCCGACCAAGCGCTGAAGTTTGTTCCATACATTTTGAAAATAGGTACGAAGACATTTTGAAGGGCGGCTGCACCAGTTGAATCGTTTATAATAATAATGTAATATAATTTAAGGCTCGGGGACCTTATACATCCCTTTTATAAATGTATTTAATTGAAGTAGAATTTAAGTATTCTTACTGTATTTTGTTTTGAAACAATGACTTTCTGCCAAGTTTCTTGCGGCGCATTCTTCTTGCCAATGATGGTCTTTCCGAATGCGCTGGTAGTTTCAAAAAGACATGTTGAAGAGCCCTGGGCGGCCAATTAGCAAAAATATATATTTTTTTTTTGTTTCAGTCGGGGCGGAGGCATCGATGTTTTTGAATCGGTTTGTGGATTTCTATTCGCTAAGTAGTAAAAAGCTGGACGCTTTGTTTCGATACAAATTTTGATAATGACATGGATTAGAAAATTATTTAATTTTAAGAGATATCTCCAATTAATTTATTTCACGGTGGAGGCGTTTTACACCTCCACTGAACTTAAGTTATTTTTATTGTTTTTTTCTCTTTCTTTCTTCTGATACTTTGTTTTACTTTGACTAGTAGAGACTTTATACATCTCTACTATAGACTAATAGTATAACTTAAGGCTCGGGAACCTTATACATCACTTTCTGACAAGTTTCTTGCGGCGCATTCTTCTTAGCAATGATGGCCTTTCCGAATGCGCTGGTAGTTTCAAAAAAATACATGTAACGGAGCCCTTGTCGGCCAATTTGCAAAAATAAATACCAGTATCACGACAATATTGACCGTTTAAACCATGCCATTTGCGTAATCTGTGGTATATCTGATATGTATGGCGGTCAGTGCCTGCCTAATTTTAATCCAATTTCGCCGAGTTTCCCCTCTACTCATCAATGGGATAGAAAGAGTGGCATAATTCGTGCGTGCCGTGCCTACCACGTAGGGTTGCGGCACGCGATGATTACGTATCCAGTAGGCTGATTACCTAACTCGCTCGCAATCGCCATCGTGTTCATTTTGACAGTTCATGCATGGGCTGACAATTGGCATTGGAATCAGCTAGCTGTCACATCCATACAAGAACTGTCAAAATGAACACGATGGCGATTGCGAGCGGGTTAGGTTATAAGCCTACTGTATTCCACTCACCCTATGTGATATGGAATATGGACTGTATCATCTGACACTCGAGAGGCATCAGGGCTCACAAATGAAATAAGGAAATTTAAATTAATTAATTCAGAATGTTTTATTGGATGTGAATTGACAGCTTAGTAGGCTTGTATTATAGTGTTGTGAAAAAAAGACGCGGCCGTGCGTATAGTTTCTACAAAAACGAAAATTGCTCTTTCCTTCTTAATCAACCTGGCAGTCTGCTATATCTAACCACATCAACGGGGCCTTACCATGCCGTCTTGATGCGATTAAATTCAGACTCAGTTTAGGTTCGCTCGCTGTCAGATCTATATTAAAAATGACAGCTAAAACCTGAATTGAGTCGGAATTGAATCGCATTAAGACGGGTAAGACCCTGTTAACATACTAAGTATAATAATTTGAGTGAGACAGTAAACAAACAAAGCAGTTGATATTAGCTTAGCTTGCACAGAGTCATCTTAAATTACACACATACATTGCGGGCCTCCGAAGCTTGGTATTTACAAGGGTCAAACATCAAAGGCAATGTACGGCAACTCGCATAATAATTTTCACACCGCCTAAACTAATGTAATCCTTAGAGTCTGTGTTATGTGTATATGGCACGTTAGCAAATACAGTGACGTGTAACAGTGAGATAGCATCTGCTTTTCGCCCTGCTTCTAAATCACTTAGAATTGTCTGAATAAAATCTGGCAAATATTTATAAATCACAAGCAACCGGCCGCGACTCCGTCAGCGCAGAATTCACTATTGCTATCCGGCGGCAACTATGGAATTTTCCGGAATGAAAACTACCCTATGTCCTTCCCCGGCACTGAAACTATCTGTGTATCAAATTTTATTAAAATCGGTTCAGTGGTTTAGTGGTGAAAGCGTAACAGACAGGACAGACAGTGTTACTTTCGCATTTAATATTAGTCGGGATTTCGTTGCGGCAATTTTTGTTCATTGTAAATGGGTGTTTTTTTTAATAAATTGAATTTGTATTTGGAAGGTTTGTTGGCTGGATGTCCAGAGAATACCGAAGGGATTTGAAGTGGTGTAGTTTTTTAACAGAAATTAAATAATTTTCTTCAAGTAGATACATTTAAAGAGGAAAGTCTAGAATATCAAAGTCTGGTTGCTAAAAGCTTAGTGAATTTCGTACACGTATAGCATTACAAAGCTCATTTATTATTCGTGTCATGTCTGTCCGCTAATGGCTCGTCAGTTTTAATATAAATTAAGGGTTTCGGTTACGAGTGACGTCATCTTAAACAGAAATTTATTTCAAAAATCTTTACATTACTTTCTATGGCGTGATTTCTATAGAGCAGTGGTTGCCAACCTTTTATTGACCAGGGATCACTTTTTTTTTGTCAACAGGGATCACGACGTGCACGAGGCGGAAAATAAATTTTAATCAAAAACTCAATAGTATCGTTCATGAACGACTTTATTAAATAAAAAAAACTTTAGTTGAAAAACAAATTGTCAAATTTTTGAATCAATGTAATTTTTGACCTTGCATCTTTAGCACAAGTTCAGTAATCCTAGGAATAATATTTCGGCATTAAGCTACACGCAAATCATTACTTAATTTCAACAGATTACTGGCCTTTGCGCGCCAGGCGATTGTTCGCGAACTAAATTTTGACTAATGCACTGGACTGCACTGGACTGGTTGCCAACCACTGCAATAGACCAAGGGTTTTGTTGGAACCACGCCATCTGGTGTTCATAGGTGTTTCAGAGACGACATGCGACACTTTATAAAACAAACGAGCTTCATAGAAATGAGGTATTGCCAGATTATGATTCGAAATTTCCTCAGATAATTTGTCATCACTACATAGAGGAAATCTTAGCTACATTACATGCCAAAATATCCTGAATTAATTTTGTAACACCTTGTATAATTATGTCTAAGTATATTGCTAGTTTAAAAATGGCGGACAGTTGCTACGCGCAAATTTTAACTTAACAGCTGTACTTTGTACCCTTTTTTTTAATCTATCGACATTTAAAACTGACAAATTTGTGGGATAAAATTAAAAGGAATCATGGCTCCATATGGAGCCATCGGTTTTAAGGACATAAAGGGTAAAGGGAACTTACCACGTTTAGCTTCGCCACACGAGAGCAAGTAAAAAGAAGTTATGTTATTCACAAAAAAGTTAGCGCCAGTCAGCCAAAGAGTTAAAACTAAGGTTGCGGTCACGGGCATAAGCGGGAGCGATTTACAGCCAAGCAAATTAAATGTCACTTTAAAAAGTAGTGGAAGTTATCGAGTAAGGCAAGTTTGGAGCGTTTCAAATGCTATAAGTATTGTCATTACAAAAGTATTTGACACTAACGAGAATTTTATATCAACTGTAGCATGCCTCTAGCATTTAAAACGCTGAATTTGCGTAATAAAACAAGGCAAATAAACAAAAAGCAAGCACATGAACGAACACAAACGTGACAAGTAGGGATTTTAAACATGTTTTACAAATTTACACTGCGTTGGCGTAATTATGCTAAGTTAAGTACTAATACTTAGTGCTAACCATTATTAAAATATTAAAAGAAGTATTAAAAACATTAATATCAAGCTTTGTCCGATTATTTTGACAGTTCCAATTGGTATTTTTTTCCAAGCATTTATTGAAAAAGGTCCGCGACCCGTAACACAATGTGTGACATACAATTGGACAAAACTCGGCATAGTCTTACTGTTTGAGAATGTTAATTATCATGACAGCGTGTGAGAGCATGCTAAATATAAAACACGAATCTAGTTCTAGAGTGTACTAGTATAATTACAGGACATATATCTACAAAAAATATAGCAAAGCAGAATCAGAACTCGTATTACAAATCTTGACACCAGAAATCGTCTCGAACGCGTTCTCGTTAACATTTTTATAATTAAATTAAATTAAATTGTCAGCACCATTATTGTATTGGCAATTTTCAAAGTTTTTGTCACTTTAACGTGAACGCGGTCTAGATATTTGTTATGAATTATGATGAAAAATATTCAGTAAGTGCTCAGATAGTTTCTTGCTACTAATGAACTCTACTAAACTGTTGTCAGTATTAGATTTAAGCACATTATACAGTACGCTGCTATAAACATTGCACATTCTTCTCGGCTAATTTCGGCTTCGTAGAGCGTTGTCTCGCTCTAACTTGCGTGACGCCAATTGTCACTTTTCAAAGACCGAAGTGCAATCTTTACGGCCGGCGGGTACTGTACCCAAGTCATTTGCAGCATAGTTGGTTCAGAAATTGGCATTACACGTAAATGTAGGTACATTTGTAATGTTTTTATTTCTTCCTTAATTTCTTTATTTTCGTAGTAACGAATCAGTATAAAAGTAGTTCGAGTACAATAATTTTTTTCAACGCCTTATTACTTTTTTATGGGACTCAACCCGCTCCCCTGGTAGTGATAATTTAACGTGGATTTACCTAAACTAATTTAAGTCGCCCCTAGGGGTGCGAGTTGAGTTATCTCCGCGTGTGGTCAAGAGCTGCGGTTAGGTTTTGAATCTGCCTCAGGGAAAGTGCAGTGCTTGGTGCGGTGCACCCTGGGCATCGGTTAATGATTTCCTGCCAGATTCTAAGGGATAACGTTATCCGTTGGCTAAGAGCCCGATAGGGGGGAGGGGTCTTTTGACCGTGTTCTACCGTACAACGTTGCCGACATTTTTGTCACAAGATTTTTGAATACCGTATTTGTTACTCTGACATTGGCGAAATCATCGCATCGATCGATGGGGCTGTATTAAAAAAAGAAGAAGAAGTCGCGAAAGACAATATTGTATGTTTGTATTTAAAGTCAAACAATCAGACACTGAACGCATATCACACTTAATTTATTTCAACCCTAACCTCTCGAACAAAAGGTTGAAGAAATAGTAATTATCACTTATTAGTCACTTATTACATAATGTATGAGAATGTGTTTTTAACTACATGTTTGGATATCACAAACTCAAACTTATTGCGTTATAAAATTTGTTTATTGATGAACGGTTTTATGTGAAAATGTAACAAATTATACTGTGTATTTTAACGATCCCCATCCACGGCTTATTTAATAATACATAATTGGAAAATTGCTGAAATAAGACCATTTAATTGCGAATTTACCCTAATCCTATTAACGCACTAAGTACTGGATTATTTGCCTGAAATTTTAATTGCTATAAGCAATTTTTAGTAGACAGAGTAGCTATATTGTTTCTGGATAAAATGCCTACTTAGAAAATGTTACGCACCGTGAGTAAAATTATATTTCCCTCTATGACTCTATCTTTCTCTCTCTCTAACCCAATACGTACACTCAAATAAATATAATAATATCGCTGAAATTATACAATCTCAAAACAAAAGCTAACTCTAAATAGGTAACGGCGGTTGACGGTTAAGTATCGCTAAGTGACGCTTAATATAGCATATAATATAATTTTGATTCCTCTTTCCACCTATACGCCCACAATCATGCTAAACGTGGCCTTTAGGTCTTGTTGCTTTAGGATCTGTCTCTTAAGGGATAAAGACGTCATTTATGTATGTATGACTAGGTATATAATTTATTTATGTACAAAAATAAAGCATAGTTATGAAATTCAGCCACTAGGCTCAAAGGCGTGACAACACTATTTGATGTAGGCATAGTTTTATATTGAGTTGACTAGACCCAAACGTGGGAGCAGCAACACAAACAAAGTAGCGTAATTAGTATTTGCTCTCACACATCGAAATTGGGTACTTAATTAAGAGGGGAGTGTCACTTTAGTTTAGTCTATCTCCGTATTGTCTGTGTGTCATGTAGTTTTAACTTTAGTGTAGTTTGAACTTAACAAATTATGATTGGCTGTTCAACATGTCATGTGAGGACTAAATCATAATAATTCAAGTACCTAATATTTGTTTTTTTTTCTATAATACGTTTGTGTTGGGAAAAACCAAGATTCCCTTTCGACTAGTTACAAAGGTACTATGTCTACCAGTGTTGACATAAAGTACGTTTTACACAAAGTGACAGCTGTCTTCGTAATGAAAGTCCACTCCCAGTACAAACATCAATTTAGTGAATTTAATATTATCGATGGCGCGTAAAAGCTAATGGTTTCCTTCAACCTTAACGAAATGGGATTTTGAGTAAGGTAAAGTAGATGTCGAGTCCATTTCGTGTCTTTTTTTAACATTGTCAAACAATGTTTTTGCGAAATAATATAAAATAAGCATTAAAAGAACTGTCATTTTTATGGCTTGCTGTTTGTGTAGATGCGCATTTATAGTACACCTAACTTTTACAACAAAATTTTTGCAACGAGATTACTCAATATCGTTAAACAAAGTTATACCTACACAATTAAATAAAGAACAATCAAAAGCTCCTAATAATATAAAATTCTCCCGCTCCCGCTACCGCCCTATGTTTGACCACCACTCAAGTGACAGTTTAATGTCTGCAGTCCAATCTACTTATCACTAATGAACCATACTCATAATTTATTTACTCCATAGTTACATAAACATTCAAGTGGCAGGCTTCTAGAATAATCTAAAATGCTTTCTGACAGTTTCACAATGTTGAAGTTATAAGATCAGCACAGAATAATATTTGCCCGTAGGATTAAGGTCCAAATTTAAATGAATTTTACATTACGAATAAACAGTAGTTTGAGTTAAATGTTATTAGGGTATTTCTAAAAAGCTCACTTGTTTTGACCATAAAAACAAACGAAAAATAAAATTAGGCGTGATTGCTTGTCTATTTGACATTTAAAAAAATCAATCTATATGTATGACTCGATAATAATTATGTAGGTTTATTTACATACTTAGCTTTATAGTACCCGTGGAAAAGATGCTCAGAATAACGGTAACGCTATATTTCGTATTTTTTCTCCAGAAAAAAGACATTTTCGATGCGTTTTTAAATTAAACAAAACTTATAAAAATGAATAACTGTTACCTGTTAAAACACCACAGTAAAAATGACTTTATCCCATTATTATTTAACTGTTGCTTGCCGTTACTAAAAAAACATGACATTGTTAACATTTTTCTATTCCACATTTAAGCTTAAAGCATAAGCTTAAGCGTTAGAGAGGGATCTATAAGATTCCGCTCTACGCGCGTAGCGTTTCCGTTAGCAGTCTCCTCGGGCCTCTCTGGTAATACAGTAAACGATATAGAGCCACTGTGACTCGATATAACTAACACCTCACACATTCAGCCATAATCTATCCAATAATAACGTAACTTAATCAATCCCCAGCCCGCCTGTTTATTGCTCCAACTAAATTACCTAAATAAGCCTGAACGCTTACATAAATACTTATCTCAGTTAACTTTACTCCCGAGGGTCTAAATTCAGTTTAACGACCGAACGAGCAACTATCAATCTTAATAGACTTCGGGGTCGGGGTCGGGGCTTCGACCCCGGGATGCTAATCTTCAGGGTTCCGTGGTCACCTACAAGTCAGTATACCTACACCGCTGTCGGTCAGGCGTGGCCTTAGATTTTGTAAGTGAAGGGTAAGCACAGCAAAGGAATGCTTTATTTTTCATTAACTTCTGCCCGCGACTTCGGACGCGTAGAATTAGACTGAAGATTGTATTATACATGTGAAACTTTCTCTTGAATCACTCTATCTTTAAAAAACCGCATCAAAATCCATTGCGTAGTTTTAAAGATCTAAGCATTCATAGTGACGGATAGCGGAAAGCGACTTTGTTTTATACTACGTAGTGATGTTTCTGTTGGCAATGGTCATTATTCTATTTTACTTCTATAAAAAAAAAACAATAATAAAAGAGGTTAGCATCTTTTCACAGAGTGCGTACCTAAGTAGTTAATTCTGAATATTTATACTTTTGTCTCATTCTTACTCATTGCGTACAACATTGAGCCAAAGGTCATACCGGCTAACCATAGGCCACCGTCCTCCGCACGTCAAATACAGGGTCTAATCATTTAGCACACGCCTGTTTTGTCCCTATCCTTTGGGGTGAATAAAAAAAAGACGAGCTGATCGACAAGGAACAAGAACGCGCGCGCGCGCTAGTTCCGCAGTGTTACTTTTTTGTGGAGGATAAACTCCTTTTTACTGCCAAAATGTATTTAGTTGCAGGCTAACGACGTCGAAGTTCCTAAAACGTTCCCATAGTGTGCCTGTGGGGACGGAAGCGAAACATGCCCTCGGTACCGCTCTGCTTTCAGAGCAGGACATGAGTGCGTGGAAGCCAACATTGGGGGCGGCAGACGCAAGCTTGCCTTCGGAATCCAAAAGCTTATTGGTTACTTACTTGACATGAAATGTATATTTCATAATTTTGTTTTATATTTTTTTTTTTCCTGCGACATTGGAGACATCTCCAATTAATTTATTTGACGTTAGAGGCGTTTTACACCTCCACTTAACTTATTGTTATTATTTTCTTTTCTTTGTTTTTTATTTTTGACTAGTAGAGACTTTATACATCTCTACTATTTATAGATTAATATAATTTAAGGCTCGGGGACCTTATACATCCCTTTTATAAATGTATTTAATTTAAGTAGAACTTAAGTATTCTTACTGTATTTTATTTTGAAAAAATGACTTTCTGCCAAGTTTCTTGCGGCGCATTCTTCTTGGCAATGATGGTCTTTCCGAATGTGCTGGTAGTTTCAAAAAGACATGTAAAAGAGCCCCTGGCGGCCAATTTGCAAAAATAAATTTTCATTTTCATTTTCATTTTCATTTATAGCTGGCAGTTGTAAACCTTGTGGCAGCAGCATCTCATTTTTTATAACTGATTCAGTTCCTCACGAACCACGGTAGGTGCTGCCACGAGGTCACTCATCTTATGTAGTTATATTCCTATACTTTTTGAAAACCAGTTCATCATCATAAGCCGCTTTCATTTATTTATACAGTCCACTAGGTTCGCCACACTTTTTTACTTCAAAGTATAAGAATTGCTGCAGAACCGCTTTATTAAATCGTTTATATTCAAAGACTTATAAAAAAGTAAATAGGAAGCTGATAAATGACACCTGTAAAGCTAAAAATGGCTGCTTTCCGTTTCGGATACAACGTCTTTTGCATTTTCGGGGTAACGACGTCATGAGAACATAAAATGGCTGACCTGACCTAGTTTCAAAAAGAATATCAGATTTAAACGAGCCACTCACGTTTTAGTGCAATTTGTCCGACATGTTACGGACCCCAATACTTCTTGCCGACTTTGAGTTGATCGGAAACATGTCGGGCAGACCTTACAGCTTTATACCTTTGGAATGTTACAACGGTGACTTAAAATATAAATATATTAATTCCGGATATTTTTTCCTGTTTTTAAATTATCCTTTATCAGGTGAGGAAAACGTCAAAATAATAGACGAAAAGAATTTCCATTGAGAATCGTAGCTTTTCCGTAATCTCCTTGTTTCGCTTCGCGGCTTCAGTTCGCTGCAAATCTAACGCGCTAGTTAGATTACCCATCTTTTTCTTACTGTTCATTCTAGAAAGAGAGGGGTAATTTATCTCGCGCGCGACACGACTCGCGCGCTTTCGTGCTAGCCGGGTTGGGATACTTTTATTCTGCGCGGGCGACAGCCAGTTTAACTTATGTAACCCCGGGCTAGCACTTCCACTTTCCGGATACTCCAACATTATCGTTACATACATACATACATACATATACACGTCTTTCTCCCTTGCGGGGTAGACAGAGTCTAAGGTAACAAAACCTTAAGGCCACGTTTAGCATGATTCTGGGCGTATAGGTAGAAAGGTGAAGCAAAATAGTGATGGGTTGCTAGCCGCATCGTCTATAACATGATTCCTAAGATTGTCGCCCATTCCCTCGATGGGCTTTTAGCATCTGCGCGGGAAAGAAGCAACTGGTACATTCTATTTTTTTTCTTTACTCCCAGAACAGCATGGGAGATGCATGGATCACACGATAATAATATGACCGTCTAATATAGGTACGATTCGTTACATTCCAAAAGATCGATTCACATCAAAAGGTCAGCGCATTCCTACCTTTACCGCACGTTTAGAAGTGACTCCGACACACATGTCGATATGTTCCGATATGGAATAGCTATTCGATAAGCGTTCAGAAACGTGACGCTCCCTCGAATAGACAGTTAAGAGGTAGAGTGGATTTGTCACTCCGCTTTTACATTTTGTGTGATCCATGTAACTGCACGAGGCTAAGTAAATATGTATAAGCGCTGTAAGCTGTCTTCAAATAACGCGTACCCTTTTTTTTTTACGGAGAGGAAATCTTTATGGATGCCCTAGGCACGGAGATGGGGACCCAAACCAAAAACTCTCCGGCGTTGCCTCAATCCAGTGTGATGGCACGCAGTGGAATGCCACTGGGGTTTCACCATAAACGCCCCCCTGGTGGCCCCGGCTTCCGCCAGGACCGCCTTCCGCCAGGACCGCCTTCCCTTAGGCAGTAAGACCGTGTAATACACATACATACACATACACAAATCACGTCTATATCCCTTACGGGGTAGACAGAGCATAAGGTAACAAGACCTAAAGGCCACGTTTAGCATGATTAGGTGGAAAAAGGAATCAAAATAATGATGGGTTGCTAGCCGCATCGTCTATAACATGATTCCTAAGAATTTTGCCCATTCCCTCGATGGACTTTTACCATCTGCACGGGACGAGAAGCAACTGGTACATTCTATGCTTTTCCTTTGCTCCCAGACCAGCATGGAAGTACCGTGTAATACAGGTAGGTAATGTAATGTAAAAGTGTAATTAGTATTTATAACATCACGGATAGTCTTCGCGGGTGTGCATTTACTAAGCGGCGGCAGTGGCTAAAAGACTCTACGGACGAACTCTAGCTTCCTCGAGGTTTGTGGCTTTGAAATTGATTGTTAGACCTACTACTGCACAAGGGACAGCTAAACCACACCACGGCCTTGGTTAGATTCACTATTTGTCTATCGAAGGATATTTTATACAGAAGGGAAACAGCTCATCTTCGTAGAATTGCAAATTCAGCGCGTTTGAGCATCTTAACAGTCATGGCGATGTAGAAAGATAGGGTACCTAATGTAAATGTGTCGTCATAAATCCTTGCAGTACCTACAAAGTGACCGCTCATCACCCATTGATAGTGTTTCTTCTGTCACGATTGCCTATACTGTCAATTACGAGTTCATCCAAACACTTAGCTAACCTTAATTTAGCTGAGCGTGGGCAAAACCGGGGCCCGTATACGTCAACGAACCCTCATCAGCCCACGGAACCCAGGATTAGTTACGTGCTTAATTTAATTTATATAAGGATAACTTTATCAAACGCGGCCGTCGGTAGAAGTTTTTGCGGAAACTGGTTACAATTAAAAATGCCTAACCGGAATAATAAACTTGATCACCGTTTCCTCTGGACTCCGGTCATTTATTCTCTAGACAACATTGCCTACAATTTTTTCCTTAAATATCATCTAGGTAGCTCAAGCACTGAAAACAGCTCTCAAAGCAACTTTGAGGATTGTTTTGCCAAAATTAAATGACACAATACATGCTTCTGACATATAGTATATTGCGCCGAATTTATATTACCTAATTCAAATCTTTATCGCTAAAAAATTATCTTCCATAAAAAAATATATGGGAGCAAAGAAAATACATATAATGTACCAGTTGCTTCTCTTCCCGCGCAGATGGTAAAAACCCATCGAGGGAAACCCGTCACTATTTTGATTTCCCATTCCATCAATACGCGCACAATCATACTAAACGTGGCCAGGTCTTGTTACCTCAGGCTATGTCTACCCCGTAAGGGATGAAGACGTGATTTGTGTATACATGTCATGTCTGTTCGCGATAAACTCAAAAACAAAATGAGACAGTTGTAGTTATGAGTGAAAATCGCGGCAGTCTAAAACAATATCAGTACACGTTTTTCATTACAGACAGCGTGATTCAAGAGGAAAGTTTACATATGCACAATATCCAGAGTCACAGATTCATATACTGTAAGAAGATTTGATACAATAAACTTTTTCATTTTTTTTTCATTTTACTATCTGCACAGCCAGCACGAGAGCGAGCGAGACAGACTACCCGTCTCTTTCTAGAACTAACAGTAAGAAAAAGGTGGAAGTAAATCTCGCGAGCGACAGCTCTCGCGCGCACTCGTGGTATAGACCGACCGCCTAAATGAGTCCTCGCCCGCGCGGCACAGGGGTGCGGGGTAGGACGACAAAGGGCACCTAGAGAGGTGCGGGTGGGTAGCGCCTGCCGCCCGCACCTGGTCTGTAGCCGTGTTTTGCGAAGTCCGGACGGGTCGCTAGCAACATACATACATAAATCACGTCTTTATCCCTTACGGGGTAGACAGAGCCCAAGGTGACAAGATCTAAAGACCACGCTTAGCATGACCGTGGGCGCATGGATGGAAAGGGGAATCAAAACAGTGATGGGTTGCTAGCCACATCGCCCATATAACATGATCCCTAAGATTTTCGCCCAATCTCTCGATGGGCTTTTACCATCTGCGCGGGAAGAGAAGCAACTGGTACATTCTATGTTTTTTCTTTACTCCCAGACCAGCATGGAACATAATGGAATTTAATCTATCCACAAGCCCATGTTGAAATTGTGGATGCATTCATATCAGAAAATGCAGTGCATACAGATGCAATTTTCTCGCTTATTGAAACTGGACGAGCATTCTATTGATTCTACTGCATTGTACATTTTATAAATATTTCGAAGCACGTACGAAATGCATTTTGTGCAAGGCCGGTGCTGCCAGCCACTGCCGTCTTGGGGTAGTGTTCGAAGATTGCGCTGCAAGATTTTTGTACGTTGTTATTGTAAATTGAATCCCGTTTTGTATGGAATTGATTGCGCATTTTCGTAAGTGAGATTTCTGAGTTCGTACCCAAAGGGTGCCCAAGGGATTCTATTACTAATCTGACTGTCCGACGGCTCTGTCTCAGGGCTGTATCGTATATCTTCCACCGTAATATGCAATACATAAATAGTTTACAGAGCAGCGAGTAGTTATTACTAAAGCCATTAGGTAATAATTTTCTGTCAAAAATTGCATTTTGAATTGCTTTTTTTACTGACTGTAATTGGGTACAAAATTTCAAGACTGTCGGACCAACCTGCGGAGACGGTCCTGATGATTGTACCTATATTGCCACCTTACTTCCACAAGTATGCAAAATTTCAGCTCAATCGGTTGAACTACGTTGAAATCACAGTCAAGTGTGTTTATGCCACAATATTAACCTTTTTTTTATATAGGGTGTTAGGTAATGAGTGGATAATCCTTGAACTATGGATAGAGGGCACTTAGGACGTTATAATAAAGCTAAAATAGGTTTAGTAAAAGATGCACGGTTTCCGAGATATTCGGACTTTTAGGTTTTTTTCGAAAATGAACACCCTTGTTCAATGTTTTGATCATAGCACCATTTTAAGCAAACTTTTTCAATTTTTTATTTTTGTTCAATATTCTTGAGTACTTGTATTTTCAGATAGGCATTACTATTTTTGTGAGACTACATAGGATTTTTAAAAAAAAAATCGCAAACTTAATTTTTGCCTTTTCAATCGTACATTGATCGAATTTTCAGCTCTCACGGTGAAAAAAAAATACACTACCGCCTAGTTGCCAATAAGCTTAAAAACATGCCGGTTTATTGACAATTTAAAAATGGTAATTACCTTTTGAATTTAAATTCAAATTGACAAAATAATAAAAAAAAAATACACGCTCACCCACATTTTTCCCGATTTACTTCTTGTATCACGGGTGTAGAACTCAAATTTTTTTGTTGCAAAAATAACATTATTGGCCACTTATTTCAATGCAAATGGCATTTAAATAATTCCAAATTGAAAAACATGCTGACTGCCTTTTGTTTTTTTTTTTGACTTCGATTTTGAATTTCGCTATTATTGCATAATGAATGGTGAAATTGTACCTTGGCACTCACCATAAATGTAATTCATTTGGGCATATTCTATCAGTGTGTATTATGTTCGAAGCAGTATTAAAGTAAAAAACTTCAACACAACGATCTAAACGCAAAATTAACCATTCATTACGCAATAATAATAGCCAAATTCAAAATCGAATTCGAAAAAAAAACAAAAGGCAGATGGCATGTTTTTTCAATTTGGAATTATTTAAATGCCATTTGCATAGAAATAAGTGGCCAATAATGTTATTTTTGCAACAAAAAAAATTGAGTTCTACGCCCGTGATACAAGAAGTAAATCGGGAAAAATGTGGGTGAGCGTGTATTTTTTTTATTATTTTGTCATTTTGAATTTAAATTCAAAAGGTAATTACCATTTTTAAATTGTCAATAAACCGGAATGTTTTTAAGCTTATTGGCAACTAGGCGGTAGTGTATTTTTTTTTCACCGTGAGAGCTGAAAATTCGATCAATGTACGATTGAAAAGGCAAAAATTAAGTTTGCGATTTTTTTTAAAAAAATCCTATGTAGTCTCACAAAAATAGTAATGCCTATCTGAAAATACAAGTACTCAAGAATATTGAACAAAAATAAAAAATTGAAAAAGTTAGCTTAAAATGGTGCTATGATCAAAACATTGAACAAGGGTGTTCATTTTCGAAAAAAACCTAAAAGTCCGAATATCTCGGAAACCGTGCATCTTTTACTAAACCTATTTTAGCTTTATTATAACGTCCTAAGTGCCCTCTATCCATAGTTCAAGGATTATCCACTCATTACCTAACACCCTGCATAATATCAATATTTAACAAATTAACCTGGGGACCTTATACATCCCTTTTATAAATGTACTAGCTTCCGCGACTTCGTCTGCATTGAATTATACATATAAATCTTCCCCTTGAATCACTCTATCTATTAAAGAAAACGGCGTCAAAATCACAGACGAAAAGACAGACGGCGGAAGGCGACTTTGTTATATACTATGTAGCGGTTATAGGTAAGTTAAGTAGAATTTAAGTGCTGTTGTAAATCCATTTTATTCTGAAAATATGACTTTCTGCCAAGTTTCTTGCGGCGCATTCTTCTCGGCAATGACGGTATTTCCGAATGCGCTGTTAGTTTAAAAAAATACAGGTAAATGAGCTCTTATTCTAAAGCTCTAATTATAAAGTTTTCTTATTCTTATTCTTTCTCTTGGTGGCTTAGTTGCAAAATAAACTTTTGATTTTTATTTTCGTTTATGTACCTACCTAATGTAAGCGTTTATACTTTATTCGTTACATAATTACTTTTTGTGGGCATTTAACGGAATTTACCTATTACAACCGAGTGTAGTATGTAAACATACAATTTAATTTTACTTAGGTATGCAAATAGTTGTAAAGATCATGCAAAATAAATATGTGCGATACAATACTGTGCATGTGTGCATTCAGCCGTTGTTCGGTAGCGGGTCAACAACTTTAATTGTGGAACCACTATGGAACGCTGTCATATTGACATTGCCAAACTTTAGCACCGTGTTTTAAACACTAACAATCATATCACTATGACAACGACCCATGTATGCTCAACTATTTAAGTTGTTAACTGTGTGTGCCTCAAACAATCTAAATAAGAGCCTATGATAATAGAAGTGGAAGCTTGAGCGCTAAGTATACGTTTTTTAACGCAAAAAGTTAAGTGTCAAATAATAATATGTTCTATAAATACATTGACGAGCAAAAATAAAGGGCTACTTTCCATACAAAGTTGCTCGTTATTATAGTTTGTTGTCTTATGGCGCTGCGCTGTCAAGCCTTAACCTTTACACCGCCACGTCAAATACAAGACATGTCACCGATACGCCAGACGTCTTTATTGCGATGCCTTAAATTGAACTTAAACCCAATTGAACGATAGGTTGCTTTTGCATTGAAGTAATGAACGTCAAGCCGTTGGCGTTGAACCTGCGGTGCTGATATATTGTGTCGTTGGCGTTGAAAAGGATAAAGGCAAGATTCGAGTCGTTTATGGTCATTTTGTAAAACTTGCATTCAGAACTTAAAACTTATTTAAGGATGATTTGGTCTCTAGACATTCTATAGTGAATATTGTTTAAAGGATTGACTACTTAGGTGCACAGGGGGCCTGAAAATCGATTTCCGAAATTCGTATCATGCCATCCCTCTCATTCTCAAATTAACGACGATTAGAGTGAGCGAAGCGAAATTCGAAAATCGAATCTTGGAATTGAAGGCCAGGATGTTTCCGACAGGATAAAAAAAACGTTGGAGCTACTTTCAACTTGAATTTACCGTGAGACTCAATCATAGTTACGCAAACGGATAACTAACTAACGTATAGTCATGTTTCGGACTAATTCGTAGTCCTTCCTGTCTTTATCCCATACAAGGTAATAGAGCCCAAGGTAACAAGACCTAAAGGCCACGTATTTAGCATAGTTAGCGCGTATAGGTGGAAAGGCGAATCAAAATAGTGATGGGTTGCGAGCCGCATCGCTTATTGACATGATTCTTAAGATTTTGGCCCATTCCCTCGACGGGCTTTTACCAACTGCGCGGGAATAGAAACTGGTACATTCTGTGTTTTTTCTTTGCTCCCAGACCAGCATGGAAGTTACCCGTGAGTTCCGTTTGTGTAACTAACATTAACGCTATTTAACCAGCTGGTTTCAGATGTGGTCAACCCTAATAACTCTCCCCTCTTGCGTAGTATTAGTAAAAGCTAACATGCAAAATTAAAGTAGCGAAGCATCAGTGCTGGCCGTCTATTTCTAGTGTAGGGCTGTCAAAAGCTTACCCAAGCTGGCGTCGTACGTGTTCATGTACTCGGATGTCATAAACTGGGATACGAGCGCCGTCTTTCCCACTCCCGCGTCGCCGAGCAACACCACCCTGTATTTAGGTATCTGTGGATTGAATTGTGCTTTGAATCTTTTATGTGATTATTAAATGTACATTATTAAGTTTAAGGGCCTGTTTCACCACTCTCTGTTAAGTTCAAGTTATCTTAAGTGTCAGTTATCTTATTAGTACGAAACCATAGATAACTGTCTTTTAAGATAACCGGTCCTAAGTATAGCAGAAAGTTTTAAAGAAGCTGATCAGTAATTCGGCCGTTCGGATGTGTATTTCTGTATGACGTTGTTTACTAAAAACTCAGATATAATAAAAACTTAATGGTGTTCAGCGAACGGCAATGTGAGGCCGGTCTAAACTGCGCCTTGCCATGTGTGCTTGCATGTGCGTGTCTCAGACAATTCGTTTGTCAAAGTTTCAAAAGCGTGAGGCTATCGCTGTTCACAGAAGAAGAAGAGATGGAGATCTCTAATTTTTATTTGGTTTGAGAGCAAACACCAAAATGTGTTGCCGAAATCGATGTTTTATTTAAATAAACGTAAAACAGGGCAGACCTGTGCTAAATAATGTGTATTTTAATTTTAACAGTTTCGGAATTACAATAAAAAAAAATTGAATATAAATTAAAAACAAAATTAATCTTAACATACTATATAAAATTAGTGTTCGTCACATTTGCCATTAGTGTAAGAGTGTCGGATAACTCACCGGATCGAGCTCGTCCTCGTCAGGGGTGTCCAAGCTGGCGGAGTCCACGGGCCGGTAGCCGGAGCAGCACGAGCCGTCGAACGGGGACCGGTCCGACGCCCTGCCGGACGGCAAACAGTTCATAAATAAATAATGATTTTCCCTTGAAACTACCGTGAGACTCAATTATTGCCACACAATCGGATAACTCACGTGTAAATGTCTGTTTTATTTGTGTAACAATAATTTTTCCAATTGGACTAACTGTTAGTCCTACATTCATACGCGGGCCAAACGGAGAATCCCCTGTTTTGAAGTCGGTTAAAATACCAAAACCTCTTAAATGTAACAAATACTTTTCTGAAAACATGCAATATCGTTTCAGCTAAACGCGATATAATCGCAGATAAACATAAATATCATACAGGTCAAGCAGAGAACCTCCTTTTGCTCCATAAACAAAGACACAAAAAAGTTGTTCCTTGCTAAAACATTAACAATAAAAGGGTGGTTTGATAAAGTGTTGTGTTTATATTATTCAAATAGTTTCGTGAGAAGCGACTTAGGACAACTAAAAAATAAATGGTTTAAGCCACGATTACAAACTAAATTGGGACTGGTCGGATATTCCTATTACAATCATGGGCGGGGAGTTCCGCATTCTATTGTCAAGCCTCCTTGCAATTTGATCTCAAATGTACGGTTGCCCAAATAAGTGGTCCATCACATTTTATCTAACTTCGTATCAAATAAAAATGTCGCTTGAGTCGAACTTTCAAGTTGAAAGCCACACCTTATCGACTATTGCGGCGTGAAGCAACCCTAATTGCGACCAATGTACTAGTACGACATGGGAATGTAGGTACTGTTAGGATAGGTATTATAGGTCTACGGACTGGTTGGTTCGTGTTTGTGCTCAAGTTTTATAAATCGAACACTCCTTCGATTCTATTCGGGGTTTGTTTTAGAATTTGAGGGCAGACGGGATATCTGCTTGCACCAGGAACTAAACCGTTTCCCTAGTGTATTGTAACGTTTCATTTTATACATACATATATATCACGTCTTTATCCTTTACGGGGTAGACAGAATCTAAGATAACAAAACCTTAAGGCCACGCTTAGCATGATTAAGGGTGTATAGGTGGAAAAGGAAATCAAAATAGTGATGGGTTGCTAGCCGCATCGCCTATAACATGATTTCTAAGCCTTTAGTCCATTCCCTCGATGGGCTTTTACCATCTGCGCGGAAAGAGAAGCAACTGGTAAATTCTATGTTTTTCTTTAGTCCCAGACCAGTATGTATAAAGTAGAGATGTATAAAGTCACTAACTAGTCAAAGTAAAATAAAGTAGTTATGCAAAAAAAGAGAAAAAAAAACAATAAAAATAATTTAGGTTCAGTGGAGGTGAAAACGCCTCCACCGTTAAATAAATTAATTCAATCAATCTAATGTCGAAGAGAAAAAAAAATAAAGCTCGTATAGTTAGCTTCTGACTATACAGTAACAGAGTGTCTCTCGTGTAACTATCGCTGTTAACGATTCCCATTTGTAGCCCTGTAAAATACTTATCATTATCGTTTGACCCTCCAAGGAATTCAAATTATTTGGCCCTTTCAATGCTTATTGCAATTGTTAGCCCTAGTTAGAGGCCGGGAAGGGTCAGTTCCGGCCCATGGGACCGAATGTCCCTTTACGTCCCTCCATAATGGGTATTGTCAAAGCGCACGAAATATCACAGACACAGTTTAAAGGATTGTAACGGCTTTTGGGTTCGTACTTAGCTGCTTATTAAAAGACCAGCATGGCTAGTACAAGAGCGCGCGAGGTACACCCGTGTCTTTCTACAACGAACAGTAAGAGAAAGACGAGTGGTACATCTCGCGGGCACTTGTGCTAGTTGTGCAGATAAAAAAAATACAGTTTTAGAAAAGATCTGTCTATAATAATAGGTTTAAAAAAAATTTGATTCTCCGTTTGATAGATTATTTAAAAATATCACTAGTTCAACCGGCTTTTTAAAGATATGAAATTTGAATACATTACAAAAGATACACAAAACGTTGATTTTGATATTGTTTACCGACTTCTTGTCGCCACTTTTCATCACTAATACAATCCCGGGACTGTCCCGAGATCCCGGGATTAGAAAAAAATTCCGAGATTGAATCCTCTACGCATCGCCCATAACATGATTCCTAAGATTTTCGCCCATTCCCTCGACGGGTTTTCACCATCTGCGCGGGAAGAGAAGCCACTGGCACATTCTGTTTTTTTTTCACTCCAAGACCAGCATGGAATTAATTAATACAAACATACATTATATACATACATCACGTCTTTATCCCTTACGGGGTAGACAGAGCGTAAGGTAACAAGACCTAAAGACGACGTTTAGCATGATTGTGGGCGTATGGGTGTAAAGGGGAATCAAAACAGTGATGGGTTGCTAGCCACATCGCCTATAACATGATCCCTAAGATTTTCGCCCAATCCCTCGATGGACTTTTACCATCTACGCGGGAAGAGAAGCAACTGGTACATTCTATGTTTTTTCGTTGCTCCCAGACCAGCATGGAAGTCATTAATATAAATATGTGAGTTAAAACCGCCGTTATTGTTTAATACGAGCTCTTGAATATTCTAATTGCTCTCACAGACGCAGACGTGTCGCATCTGCGGGTAGCTTAACTTTTTACTGCTTTCCATAAAACGTGAGCTACTAAACTGTAATACAGTTAAAACACAATTGTAATAAAGCTATTGATTATACATATTTTGCTTTATTGAATCAGGCGTTACTTCGCGGAGGTCCATTTCAATGAACAAAAAATATTTACCTTGCTACTCACGTGCAAGATAACCAAACCTGTGTGAAATATCACTACATAGTATAAAACAAAGTAGCTTTCTCTGTCCCTATATCCCTATGTCCCTATGTATGCTTATATCTTCAAAACTACACAACGGATTTTGATGCGGTTTCTTTTAATAGATAGAGTGATTCAAGAGGAAGGTTTTTATGTATAATTCTACGCGGGCAGAAGCTAGTATGAAATATGTTTTTCATGCAAACGTCCCTCCACTGATGCCACATAAAACACACATAAATCCCACAAACTTAATTATCCCTTAAAGTAACTCACTTTGAGTGGACGGTTTAGGCTGATTAAAAACCTCTGTTTTTTTAACTTGGAAATCCTAAAAAATATACAAGAGAGCTAAAAAACCGGGTCACTTCCCATAAAAAAAAAATACGAAAAGTGACCTAGTTTATTTGCTTCCAAGTATATTTCTAGGGGTTCAGTAAAACGAACGAACCACTAAATGAAGTATTCCAGATTAATTCTCAAACAGTGTACACATGTGTCGCACAGGCATAGCTGCCTCGCACGTGTCCTCGTGACTGTTTTAGTTCGTGCCAAAGACATTCAGTCTTAGTATATGTTTTAAATCAACACAAGCACTTAAGCGCCGTTGACTCCAGCTTTCGTTGGGAATTCCAAACAATCTTTGTTTACGATTCGTCTGTACTGTTTATTTCAAGTCCATGTATAAACCATAAATCCCCAAAGTAACTATGTCTGTCTGTTACGTGTTCACACCTAAACTACAAACATACATACATAAATCGCGTCATTATCCCTTACGGTTTAGACAGAGCCTAAGGTAACACGACCTAAAGGTCACGTTTAGCATGATTGTGGGCGTATAGGTGGAAAGGGGAATAAAAATAGTGATGGGTTGCTAGCCATATCGCCTATAACATGATTCCTAAGATTTCCGCTCATTCGCTCGTCACGTTCCATATTTCTATCTAATCTATATTTAAAAAAAGTGTCGAATTGGAAAAGAAATTTTTGTGACACATTTTTTCTTGTATAAGGATTGATAGGGTAAACGATTCTGAGTAAGAAAAACCCAAAATAGTTACATTCTGGAAAAAATGTTCATGTGGACTTTTTTTTTAAAACACTCATCCACGACCCTCAGCTTGAGAGGCCACAGCTCAAACCACTAAGCTACCACGGCTTCACTATCACTACATAATATAAAACAAAGTCGTTTTTTCTGTCCCTATATCCCTATGTATGCTTATATCTTCAAAAGTACACAACGGATTTTGATGCGTTTTTTTTTAATAGATAGAGTGATTCAAGAGGAAGGTTTTTATGTATAATTCTACGCAGACGAAGTCGCGGGCAGAAGCTAGTTTTTACGATAAAGATCACATCGTTACAATAAATAAAAAAGTTACTACAATCGCGGCGGTATCAAAAGCATGCGTAGTTACGTTTTTCCGTGCTGTACGCTATCGTGATGTCATCCATGAAATCGCTTTTAGATTGCTTTTAAGCAACTTTTGTTGTTTTATTTATAGTACTATCTATTAAAATAAAATGATGTTGTAATTGAATGAGGGGAGGCATTTGCCCAGAGAGGTATTGAATTAGGTAGTAATAATTGTTTAGATTGCATGAATACGTTGGGAAATTATTGTTTAGTGAACACCAAAGATTAGTACATTATATACAAATTACCAGACAACTCACTATAGATGTATACATTGTAAACACTGGTAAAAAGTATGAGGAGTCTAAAGCACAGTCATAACAAAAGGTTTTATTAAAGAAATTAAGACGAGGCCTGTGGAATTGTTAAAATTTATTTTGTACTGCATTACCCTTTTTTTAAGTTGTTTCCTTTCTTTCATATTTCCTCTTTTAAAGTAGTGAAATAAAAAAAAACAGTAAGGAATTTTGTAGCACTTGTAGCTGAGTAAAAAAATATATTTGCTTATATTTAATGTATTTTGTTTTTTTTTTTGCTTTTTAAATGCCTTAATTACTATGAAAAAATTGTCAACGCCACTGGCAGCACGAAACTAATCTCATAGTATTTGACACTATCTTTTGCGATGAAAAACTTACACTTACTGCTCTGGCTGGATAAATAATAATAATATATTTTGTATTAATATTGTTTTGTTACTTTTATAAGAATATTGTAAAAACCTAACTTGTTATAAAAATAAATATATAGATAATAATAATATCTTGGGACAATTGACACCCAATTGACTTATAGTCCTGGAGGCAGCGGCTTTTGAAACAAGTCATTTTAAGCCGGCTGATGTTAATATAGAAAAGAGAATGCATGTGGCTCATGCCGAAATCGATCGTCAGCTGGTCCAGTAGCGGTGGATGCGAGAGTGGGAAGCTGCGGAATACGTTAAAAAAAAAAACCGAAAGTGATTTTATACCGCATGAATTTTTTTTCATGTGGACATTGATTAGAATTAAAAAAAAATAGTCAGCTGCACGGCAGACGGGGGATTGTGCGTCAGCTGAGCGTGCGAACTTGCAAAAAAAATTAGGAAATAAAGTTATTTTATGCCGATTGAAATTTTTTTACATGATTTTAGACATATACAGAAATGTGATATTGATAATCAGCTGCATATATAGTGGGGGAAAGACCGTCAGCTGAAGCAGGAATGTATCACTGCGCGCATCTACGACGCGCGGAATTTTCAATGCTCCGACTGACGACTTTCCCCCCAACGTTCAATCAGCTGACGAATATTTTCTTTTTTCTATATATTAACACTATAATATTTATAAATTTCATATAGAAAAAAATTTCATGCGGTATAAAATCACTTTCGGATTTTTTTTTGACGTGTTCTATGGAGTCTCATAGCAAGCGCCCCCGCGGGTGCGTCAGCTGACCTTCACTTTCCTTATTAGGGACAGCTTCTTTACTTGTATTTGAAGTATCGATCGGTATAAAAACACTTATCAAAATAGCCTCTGCCTCCCGGACTATTAGTCCCAAACTAAGCGAAGCATGTAATATGGGCAAGACAACAGATAAACATACCTGTATAGATATATACACACTTAAATATGTATTAACCATCCAACACTCGAGAACAAACATTTGTATTTTCATAAAAATATCTGCCCCGACCGGGAATCGAACCCGGAACTCAAGCTTCATAGTCTGGTTCTCTAACCACTAGACTATCCGGTCGTCTTCAAATGACAGAGTAGAACTGACTCAGTCATGGCTAAACTTTGCCCTTCATTATTCCAAGGGTTCAACATAACCGACAAATTTGACAGATCATTTTTCAACAGTCACTGCGCCGCACTTAATGGCATTTTAATTGTGTTTTATTAATAAAAGTCGGTAATTAATGAGCCAGACTCATGATAATTAATATTAATGTGAAAAGGAAACGCCTTTGCCGTTTGTCATGTGCTGTGGTTTATTTGAGGAATTAATTTGCATTTTATTGCAGTTTTTTTTTAAAGAAGTACCTACTTTAAATGAAATGAAGTTCTTTATAACATTTTTGCAGGCTTAGAAGGAAGTGCAGTTAAGTAAGATATGATACCTAATAGCTTTACCAATACACAGTACCTGCCCCAAAAATAAACGCAAAGTTTTCAACAAATTTTTCTTTGCTGTTTATTGTATTAACAATCGAGGCATCTATTTCAGTTTTTTTTTTAATAACGCTTTTGACTTGTTTAGATGAATGGGCTTTGGAATCCAGATAAATCACAGCAAAAATTACAGATGCCTGTAGAAAAACGGTATTCGAAGCACCATAATCATTACTAGATATTTACATAGATTGTATTATATTCATTAGAGGGGGTTATTACCGTTTTGGGAATATGATTTAAATGAATTCATTCTCGTTTGCATAATAATAATGAATTACTTCGCAAATAGTGTTCGCTTAAAGCAAACGGCAACTGACGTTGACTGATTGTTCTGAAATTACACCAACTTTTTTCATTCGCTGCGAATTAACTGTTGAGCGATGTTTCTGAAAATTACTGAGGCGCAGGCAAATCAAATGGCACTAAAAGCCTTCGTTTTGGACGTCAAAAAGGGTTGGGCATAAAAATTTTTTTCTTAATGGAGCAAAAAAAGAAAAAATACATTTTGTGTCAGAAATTCGACACAGATATCCAAAATTTAACAAATAACAGAATGAATGTTTATCAGAATGAGATTATTTTATGCGATAAATTTCGAATCTAGTCGCCTCCAGCCTAGATGTGCACGACTGTAAAGGCGACGCCCCACTGCTAAGCACGCTCACGAACCCACGCCCACGTTGGTCATTTCGTGCGTAGCGTGTGCGTGCACTGCTGTGAAAACAACCTCCTACGTTTTAATACGGAGAATATGTATGGAATATACCAACGTGCGTGACCGTGGGCTGCAGGCATTGCTTTTAGGGTTGGGCACTGGGATCATCTCGAATGTGTAATAAGCGTCGTTTGAGCTGTGCCACATACACAGTCTCCCATTGTGCAGCATAATAATATTATCTTGTTACCGTGCCGTATCCTATTACAGGAATTCGTAATTCTATTCTAACCCTAAAGGCCGCACAGAACAGGAATTGAATGCTCTTTCTGAACTGCTTAGCTTTTAATGCAAAAAGTCAAGCGTGCGGTTTAAGCGTAAAACGGAACCACACCTTCCCGAGGGTGTCGTAATCGGCGACAAAATTGACCTGATTTGAACTCCAACTCCAGAAGGCAATTATGAAAATCTTTAAGGATTCAGAATTTGAACATCGACCACGACCACTCTGTCAAGATCGTAGTGACACTAGCGACTTATGGGGTCCCACACAAAACCGCAATGCGATGTGGTATCGCAGCGCATCGCAGGAATAAGTGAACTAAACGTGAACTGACTACAGGTATCGCAGCAATTCGCATCGTTAGTTTCTGCGATGCGGTGTCTTATCGTATCGCATCGCGGTTTTGTGTGGGAGCCCCATATAATAATAATAATAATGCAACCCTTTTTATTCCGAATTCGCTACAATTTCAGTACCTACACATGTGATAAATTATCGCGTAATTCGGCGTGCCTCATGGCATAGGCCTCCACCATCTATTGGCTTGGGCTATAGTTCCCACGCGGGCCCAGTAGGAGCTTCACACACATGATGTGTTCAGGTTTCGTCGCGATGTTTTCCTTCACCGAAAAGCTCATGACAAATTTCAAATGTAATTTCGCACCAAAATTTAGAGTGCGAGCTCGGGATTCGAACCCGCGACCAGAGGCTTTAAGAGGCCACAGGTCAAACCACTAGGCTACCGCGGCTTTTTCTAGCAACTTAGATAACGACAAAGAGACGCCACTACAAGAAATAATCATTCAAATTTCCTAAAGAACATTACCTAGACATGCAGAATAAGAGACATTTCCCTTTGAGGTGCGACAGCTAATTCGTCTCGCCGCAGTAGGTCAGCTTGGTCACGCGATGAGGTAATCAGTCACAAATCTACTGTAATCTGATACGCTGGCTTACCGTACATTAACTATGCAAGGCTTTGTGGCCATTGTCATTGTGATTTTTTCATAATCATCATCATCGTCAGATCAGCCATTGTACGTAAATGTTGGACATAGGTCTCCCCCATAGACCTCCAGTTACCCCGGTTGGAAACGGCTTGCTTCCACCGTGAACCAGCGACTTTAACCAGGGGGCTTCCCATGAAGTCTTAATGCGATTCAATTCAGACTCAGTTCGCTTTTAGCTGTCATTTTTAGTATGGATTTGACAGCTAGCGAACCTAAACTGAATCGGAATTGAATCGTATTAAGACGTCATGGTAAGGCCCCAGGTCATCCTTCCACCTCGTAGGTGGACATCCTACGCTGTGCTTAAGCGTTTTCCGAAAAAAAGTCCACGTGATCATTTTTTCAGAATTAAACTATTTTGGGTTTTTCTTACCCAGAATCGTTTACCCTATCGATCGTTATACAAGAAAAAATGTTTCCTAAAATTTCCATTCCAGTTCGTCACTTTTTTCATATAGGTATGTATGGAACGCGACGAACAGGTAAAAGAAATCCATAGTAACATCTGGGACACATTTTTTTTCTTGTATGTGAATCGATAGGGTAAACGTTTCTGTGTAAGAAAAACCCAATATATTTAAATTCTGAAAAAAATTTACATGTGAACTTTTTTGGAAAAAGCTCAAATACCTATATTGATACGGACTCTAGTATCTTCTAGCACCACGTAAAAGTATGTAAAATATTACAAACTTTTACACACTTTATGAATTGGTCTCGAAGGGCAAGGTATTTTCCATTTTTTTGCTAATACATACTTTCATACAAAAATCACGTCTTTATCCCTTACGGGGTAGACATAGCCTAACATAACATGACCTAAAGGCTTAGCATGATTGTGGGCATGATTCTTTGCAAAACGTTAAAATAATTTAATTTCCATTATTTACGAGTACCTTCCAGCCCCCTTTGTACGGCTCCTTGAAACTTGGGAATCGTTGAAAAGAAATAATATACTACAACAGAATTACGTTACAAAACAATTGTTTATCTCGTAAATTTGAACGAGTCGAAGGAAACTCCCAAACAAAAGGACTACTCCGAGGTTATGAATTGAAAGTTCGTTTCGCGCTGTTCCGCTCGCGCTATCATATAAAGGAGAACGAGAAGGACGGTATAATATGAAGTTCGAACTTTCGAGAAGCCCAGCTTAGTGTTTGGTTTGTAGTTTAAAAATAAGAACTGGTTTTTTTACCTTTAATATAAAGCGTAATTAAAATGTATTTTGATGTCGCTTGAGTGTTTCTTCTTCTTCTATTTATTTGTGGCGTATCAAGTCGTTATAGCGACGACAACTTCGCCAATGTCAAAATAACACAAATATAATTAAAAAATCTTGTGACAAAATGTCGGCAACGTTGTACGGTAATACGGTCAAAAAATCCTCCTCACCCCCCCTCCCCCCCCTTCCACTATCGGGCTCTTAGACAACGGTCAATGATATCCCTCAGAAACTGCCAGGAAATCATTAGCCGAAGCCCAGGGTGCACCGGACCAAGCACTGCTCTTCCCCTCGGACGGATCCAAAAACGAACCGCAGCTCTTGACAACACGTGGAGGTAACCCGACTCGCACCCTCTTGTTGTGTCTCCGACAGTGTTTTAAAATTTCTTGGCGCTTTTTTTTTCTGCCAGAAAAGTCGTGTAAACTACGAGTATGTCAGTAGTTGACACACGCGACGCGATGTCACTTCTAACTTGTTACCCTGGAGTCTCCGGAGTTTGTACACGGATTCTATTTAAGTCTACTTATGTAGAAGTTGATAGTATGTAGTTTTTTTATAGTAAGCTATCGGATAGGTACTTCTGTAACAAAACGGGTCGAATGCTCCACAATTTGATAAGCCATCCAACTCTTTTTAATACTGCGACCATAATTTAACAATTTATGCAAATATAGTAAATGGTCGGTAAAGAAATTTCTTTATCGCCCTAAAATTTAGTCAATGTCATCAGTACGGTTTAGAACGACAAAAACTATTTTCACTTACAAGTTAATATGACAATCGGCTATAGTCATAAAAAAATGTAAAGCATTTTCTTGTCGACTATAGGGTAATGGTAACAGTATTGAAGTGTTGGACACTTCATTCTTAATTTATAGATAACTAGCTTTTGCCCGTGACTCGGTCTGCGCAGAATTCGCTTATAGTGAAAAATCCCGCGGGAACTTTGACGTTTTTTTATCCTATGTGTCCCTGGGTATGAAACTAACTGAATACCAAATTTCAACTAATCATGTATGTATGTTTAATGTAACCGCGGCAATATAAGGTGTCAGCACGCCAATTTTACTTAATTAGATGCTTAAGTTGTTGTGTACTAAGCTGTATAAGTTATAATAGTTTTTTAAGTATCCCAAGGGAACTCTTAAATTTTCCCGGATTAGAAGTATTTCAAATATTAACCACGGCTATAAGGTACTACCAAGCCAAATTTCATTTAAATCGGTTCAACAGTTTTGGAGATTAGCGAACACAGACATGGGTAAATGAACACATACATACATACAGACAAAAATTATAAAATCTACATTTTTGTGTTGTATTACTTTTCCCTAATCGTTAGCTATTTTTGATAAATGTATTTAATGTACAGACACGAACTTTCTACTGATTTATTATATGTGTAGATAAAGGTTATAAAATAAATTAATATCTTCTTTTCTTTTAAATAAGAGTTATTATGCATTATTGGGTCCATGGCATTTACTGGTGCCGTCATACATTAGAAAATTTGTGTTTTTACCTGCTATTAGTAGAATTAACTGAGGTATTGGACCGCGACCGGCGGTTGCAAATGGAGTCGCCACAGTTGACGACGCCTCCCTTCGTGGTGATGCTGAAGGTGCGAAGACGGTACAGGTCATCGGATATGCGAGGGTTGTATGGCTTCTCGGGCAGGGAGCAGACGCGCGGGCGGGAGTGCTCCACCACTGGAAGAGGCAGTAGATTTTAGAAGAGATAATTTTTTGACAGCCTGAGCCGCTTGCATGGTCATAAATTAAAAAAAAACTAACTGATTATTGTATTGCCGTTTGACTTACACAAGTAGGTATGCAAAATTTCAGCTCAATCAGATGAAGATGTCTGCTTTAAAATTTGACTCGCAAGATTCCACGCGGACAAACATACTTACATACATACATACGTTGCAAGTTATTATATAAAATAAAATAAAAAAGATGAATGGGTCGGCACGAAACGACCTTCGAATTTTGTATTTCGGAGTATAGGCCCAAACTCTGACTCAGGTTAGTAGTTTTTGACGCTACTAAACATCTCGAACGCGTAACTAGCCGAGCAACTAGCAGAGCTGTCTCTTGATATTAATCAAAATAAAAATAAAAAACAAAATAAAAAATTTATTTTTGCAAATTGGCTGCCAGGGGCTTATTTTCATGTCTTTTTTGAAACTACCGGCGCATAATATTGCATGCGTTCTCGTACAGTTCTCTCTGATCGTTTTGTCTAAAGCGTGCCCCAACACAATCGTGTTAATAATTTCTTCTAACTTTTCAACGGCCAGGAAAACTTGACCTTTATCTGAACGACTTTATTACTTACTGAAACGCATTTGCTCTGTCGGAAACTAGAAACATTTGATTAAGTAACTCCTAAATTGTGAGTAACGGACGCGAGTACTTAGATACTTAAAAAACTTCCAACGTTTAGTCCAGGAAGTTGGTTAAATGATGAGAAAAGTTACCCCGCGCCATAATGATGTTACAATTTTAATGGCATTTTGTTATCCAACTTTTCGAATCTATGTTAAATCATTCTAATCAAGTCAAAGCTTTTTCAAAACACTCGACGATGTACTCGTATATCGAAATTTGGAGTTCGCGCTAACTCGGTTTAACGTTCAAGCGGCACGAGCCGCTCCCAACACAATGTTGGAATAATTGCATTAAACACTGAAACGTCTCGGGCAAGTAATTGTCTGCTGACATTTAGCTAAATATAGTAAACGTGGGCGGCTCACCTGGCAGCTCGAGAAAGTTGGAAGTTCGTCGCTGTCGGCCCCGCATCGTGTTTTGAAAGTTGAGCGGGCCAATATCCTCCACGGAGTCGCAATTTGACACCGTCGATTCTCTAGAGCCCCTTCTACTAGCCAAATAAGCTAGACCTCCCTTCATTGAGCCTCTCCTCATCGGGGAACAGGGCCGACTTATGCTGGTCGATCTAGTTTGGGGGGTATCATCTGTGATGTCGGTTAAATCTGATGTTGATTTGCGGCAGATGCGCGATGAGGTCGTGGTAGCCTCGTCGTCTGCATCGTTTATGACGGCGGAAGGTGTGCCTGGCATGGCGTCCATGGAGTCGTCGGTGTGGCTCGACACGATGCTTGGAGACGTCACCAGCCTGGGGGAACTGACTGTGGAAGTTGACCCATACAATTTTCTCGTGCGATTAGGGGATACGTAGCCTGGGTTAGTGTGAATGTGGACTGGCGGTGGTTTTGGCGAGCGGGACTTCTCACGACGGCTGTGTTTTAAGGATGCGGAGTAGTGCAAGCCTTGTTGCCGGTCGAGAGGGTTGCAAGGGCTGGAGCGGCCCGATGGAGATTTTTGAGGGAAATTAAAGTGCCTGGGGCTCATAGGACTTCGATGGCCATGCGCTATGGGGGATTTTGGAGGTTGATTGTGCTTGTCATAACTGCATCCAGACTGGGGAGTGTAGTAGCCAGAAGAGGAAGTGCTGGAAGCGATCGAGGGACTCTTTTGGGGGAAGACGAAGTGACGAGGGCTTTTGGGGGTGTGGGGTTTGGGAGACACGGGGGGGTAACCGCCGGGGCTGTTCACAGCCATCACGAATTTTACCACTGGAACACTGCACTCATCACACTTTTACCTGAAAAGAAAAAAGAAGTGGTTAATTGAAGTACTTTTAATATGTCCGAAAACATTTAAGGGTCGCAAGTTAAATTGATAGGATCGAATGGGAGGTGAAACAGAATCACAAAAATTACAACTCCTCAATTTGTAAAGTTTGCGGAAAATTAAATTTTCCAATGCTGTCGATAAATCAATTAAGAAATTCCTGGCGGTATCGAATTAATGTGGAACACGTGGGGGTACAAAGTTAGATGCGGCAAAGTTGCGAGCTGAAGTATGTAAAAGTATCATCAGGCGAATATGCTTTATGATTTTGCGGAAAAAGCTGAAAGATAGCATAATCTCGTATGAAATAAAAATGGTGAACAAATTTTGAATATACTTAAAGGTACACGCTTTCATACGAACAATGAAAGTTAAAATAGAAGCTTGAGACACGGGACAATACCTACTAATAAGTTTTCTAATATTACTTGCGTATTAAGAGATTGCGTCATTGATGTCCTCATCTATCCCGAACCACGTCAGGGTAACTTAATGTGATATATATTCTATACAGTTAAGTATCACCATAAATACACAGCATTAGAGCAACAATTTTGTCCTTTTCATCCTCTCGTATAATAAGATAGCAATTTGGCCC
The DNA here is from genome assembly GCA_949127965.1 of Pandemis corylana. Lineage (NCBI taxonomy): Eukaryota > Metazoa > Arthropoda > Insecta > Lepidoptera > Tortricidae > Pandemis > Pandemis corylana. Next base: position 7,567,328 of record OX421871.1, read on the forward strand.
ATTGTGCGCAATCACTAAGTCGGCTAAATCACATCATTCGACTATACTAAATCACGCCCACCTGTGATTTCACTAATCAATTGTCCAGCCAACCGCGTAACCTGTGAGGTGTGGTATACGTACACCCACCTTGAAAATGTTTAGTTTAAAAAGCTCAAATCTACACTAATAAAGAGGTAAAGTTTGTGAGGTTGTAGGAAAGTATCCCTGAACCGATTTTGAAAATTATTTTACCAATATAAAGCCACATAATTTGTGCATGTCATTAGCTAATGTACGGATGAAGTAGGCGGCAGCAGCTAGTTTTACACTTCGGGGTGGTAGGATGTCGTGTGTCCGTTCGAAACGCTCCTAACGTTACTCGCTAAACCTGCCCCCAAGCAGCAGTGCAGTGCTTCTTTCGGTATGGAAGATAAGACCGCTAGTAAAATAAGTGGCACTTAAGGTGGCATCTTAGCCGTCTGGCAACGCATCTGCAATCCCTTTGGTGTTGCTATGTCTATAGGCAGCAGTGGCGTGGCGTCAAGTATATCAGAAGGCAAGCCGAAGGGCATTTAACTAGCCTTTTCCTCTAATTCTGCACAATAAAAGTGCCCAACTGCCTTAAAAAAGGCAAGCCTGTGGGAATTGAGTTCTATGCACGCCACGCCACTGATAGGCAGTGGTGATTGCCTTTGGAGTATAGTTAAAATGAATATCCTATTGGCATAGTGCATTGGGTACATATAGAACAAAGGTTAGCCGACCTTTCCACTATATAGTCCAATTGGGGAATATAGAAATCCACATGCCTTTTCTAATATAAGCGGGTGGTAAACACTTGTGCGGGCGACGGTACTCAAGTCAGATCGGTGTTCAGTGGCGACGAACTAACGAATGGGCACAAGTTTAGTGTCTGGCTGTTTCCACGGCGGTTGCGAGATTGTTACAGGCACCGTTTGGCGTAACGTACAAGCGCTAAGAGATAAATATACTGGGTGTGTTTAATTCTTCCATGCTGGTTCTTTACTCCCAGTTAAGAAAAAACATAGAATGTACCAGTTGATTCTCTTTCCGCGCAGGTGGTATAAGCCCATCGAGGGAATGGGCATAGGAATCATACAGGCGATGCGGCTAGCTACCCATCACTATTTTGATTCCCCTTTCCACCTATACGCCCACAATCATGCTAAGCGTGGCCTTTGGATCTTGTCACCCTAGGCTATGTCTACCCCGTAAGGGAGAAAGACGTGATTTATGTAGGTATGTATGTATGTATTATCTATGTTGTATCTTTGATCGATGTCGTGAACCGCGTCAAGGGCGGGACTAAATATAAAATCAAAAACTTAAATGAAAAATCTTTACACACATCTATAGGGGGAGTGTCGGGAAGGCCTGGACGGACGTTCCGAGACCTAATAGGAGACGTTTTGGAAAGAGGTCAGGTCAGGAATACCCGAAACCGACGAGCATGTATGAAGAGATTGATGAGCGTGGATGAAGCGAAAGAAGTATGTCAGGATCGTAGCAAGTGGAACAAAGTAGTCTCTGCCTACCCCTGTGGGAAAGAGGCGTGACGGTATGTATGTATGTATGTATGTAAAAATCTCGGTCGACCTTACCCAACAACCTGCTCAAATCTTCCGGAAACTTTCTGAGAGACCTTTGTATAAGCAGACAATAACTCCCTTATTCATAAACGCTCTGTAGGCTTCTGCTTCTTCTTCTTTTTTAATATGGCCTCATCGATCGATGTGATGATTTCGCCAATATCAAGGTGATAAATACAGTATTCAAAAATCTTGTAACAAAAATGTCAGCAACGTTGTACGGTAGAACACGGTCAAAAGACCCCTCCCACCCTGTCGGGCTCTTAGCCAACGGACAACGTTATCCCTTAGAATTTGTCAGGAAATCATTAACCGATGCCCAGGGTGCACCGGACCAAGCACTGCTCTTTCCCTCGGATGGATCCAAAAACGAACCGCAGCTCTTGACCACACGCGGAGGTAACCCGACTCGCACTCCAACCCCCTTATTCATATAAACGCTCTGTAGGCTTCTGCTAACTTAGCAATCGTTTGTCCTTATCTGTCACTTTTACATTTACCTTTCACAGATAGCAGAAGCCTATAGAGCGTTTATGAATAGGGAAAAAAGTTTGTTGTGGTTGTGCCCTCCACGCTGGTCTACCCCGTAAGGGATAAAAACGTAATTTACGTATGACTTTGTGAAATAGTGCATTTGCGAAAAGTTTTTAGCTAATGTTAAAGCGTGTCTACATGTGTCGAGGGCCGGGGTTGGAGAGTCGCTCACATCTCAGCCCACACACCCCGGCCCGGATACAATTTGCCGCAACTTTCTGCCCCACATCAGCGCGCATTGACGCCACATCAAAGTGCCGGCGACTGATGACCGTCAATCCGATGTGGGCGTGGGCTACTTATGAAAATTATTTACTTCGGCAGCAGCGGGTGTGAAAAGACGGGGCAATTATGACGTATACGTGGGTAAGGCGAGGGGACGCAACTGCCATATCCCGTGCGTCTGAATAGGAGTCATCGTCTTCAGTCTACATATATCTGTTGGGCACAAGTCTTCTCACAGTATGATAGGACTTGGATCAGTGGGTCCCATGAGGATTGGAAACTTCACACACAATTGAATTGCTACCTCTACCCTGCCGTAAATCCTTATATAGGTCTTCGTAGAGCGTTGTTTCGTTCTAACTTACGTGACGCCAATTGGCATTGTTCATTTTTTTAAGCTGTGCTTTTAACACCTTTATTTGATAAAATGGACTATTTCAAGCAACTAATTTGAATATTATGCTTTTACGTAGCTTTGTTAATTAATAATAAATATTTTTTCGCTGTTAGATAATTCGTGAATTTAGACAGAATCCCAATCGCCTTCGTACGGCTGGCTATAAAAAAAATGGCTTTGTCTATGGTTTTGTTAGATTTGACAGTGACACGTGACAGTTGCCATAGCCAAACTTTTTTTTTCATTTTTGTGGCAAACATTCGATGCTGGATTCTGTCTAAAAACCCGGTCGTTCGGTCAAACAAAGGTTCAAAGTACTTTTACAAAAATATCTGCAATCATAAAGTATTTTTGAAATCGGACAAGATAAATCGGATAATTTATGGTTTTCCTCGAAATGGTTTTCGAATTGGAGCATACTAAAAAAATGAACAATGCCAATTGTCTCTTTCCAAAGACCGAAGTGCGACTGCAATCTTTATGGCTTAATTTATAGTAGTATGGTCCAAGTTTCCTCAATGTTTTCCTTAGCAGAAAAACTCATGGTAAATTTCAAAGCTAATTTCGAAAATCAATTCCAGAAGATTCAGTGGTGCTCGAATTTTATTCAGATCTTATAAGTTCAGCTTTACGGCAAAATATGGAGCCACCTTACAACACATATTAAAATTAAAATAACTGACTAAAACAAATTTTCCCGAAGATGTGACCTTGTGATATCGATTTCTAGACCAAAAATAGATCTTTGTTGAAATCGATACGAACTTCGCGAGATCGTCGTGACATGTGTGTACTCTTGTTTATTAATAGGCATAGATCTTGACTGTGTACATAACGACGTAATAAATAACATCACACATTTTACTTTTTCCCACTTTGTCCCACTGCTGGGCAAAGGCCTCCCCTCTCGACCTCCACATCTCCTTATCCAGAGCTAATATATCTGGCCACTTATAAGCGAACTATTCCATTAAATTTGTAATCTGAAAAAGCCAAATATTAAACTCGCGCGATTCTTCCATGCTGGTCTGGGTGTGAAGAAAAAACATAGAATTTACCAGTTGCTTCTCTTCCTGCGCAGATGGTAAAAACCCGTCGAGGGAATGAGCGAAAGTCTTAGGAATCATGTTATAGGCGATGCGGCTAGCAACCCATCACTATTTTGATTTCCCTTTACAGCTAAACCGCCCTTAATCATGATAAACGTGGCCTTAAGGTTTTGTTACCTTAGGCTCTGTCTACCCCGTAAGGGATAAAGACGTGATATAATATATGTATGTATATAAACTCGCGCGAGTATTTTTGTGACGCAGCAGTCTCAATTTCTTCGGTTTCTTATTTGAACTCTTTATTTGACTGTTTTATACTCGCGCGATGAGTCCTTGTCACCCTGGGGACGGGATCATTAGCATAAGTAAAAAGCTCATCGCCTGTCTCTTCCTTATCTCTTTTCACCGTTGAGTGAAATAAAGGCGTAAAAATTGTTTTAGAAAAAGTTTACCAAGTTACTTAGTAAGACAAAGAAAAGATATTCATGGAAAGCTGCTAAAGTATTGACTAGCAAATAGTTGAGAGACATACTAATCTCATCTAGCCGTTTTCGGGTACAGTGACTTGACTTAATACTATGCTATAACAAATCTACGTGTAGAGTTGCCATCAGATACATCGGAGTGGTACCTACTTAAAAATATCAGGGGTCTTACCATGACGTCTTAATGCGATGCAATTCCAATTCAGTTTAGGTTCGCTCGCTGTTAGATTCATACTAAAAATGACTGCTAAAACCTGAGTAGAAGTCGGAACTAAATCGCATTAAGACGTCATAGTAAGGCCCTGAACACGCCCTTGCGCAAATATACTCGTACCTATATTTATCACTACTGAATATTTTTTTTATTTTTTTTACTACTATGTGTATTTATTGAGATAAAAAAACATTGAGTTTTATAATATTGAGTTTGCGGCTCTCGCAGTGGAGACAATGGATCCTTGGTCGGCTGACATGAGGGCCTTCATGAGAGCCTTGTCGTCCCGGCTGATAGAGACCTCAGGAGACCTCAGAGCTGGCGCTTACCTCTCCCAGCGAATTTCTCTGGCTGTGCCGCCAGTGTGTTGGGGTCTATGCCGCAGGAGGGCCTTTTAGATGGTGTTTTCTTTTTATAGTTAGGTATATTTATTTAGTTTTAAGTTTTGTATATTTAATTAAGTAGGCATATTGATTTATTTTATCTACTGAATAAATAATTCACTATAATATGCTAACCCGCAAGGAATGAAATTATTTGCGCAACTGCACTGCAACTGCACTAAGTTAAACTGCATTTGTTTCTTTCCTAACTCTCATTTTTTCCACACGTCCAAGCACACGAATTTCGAATTTTCGCGTAGCATCTCACACCATGATCCCACACAAATCGTCTACCAATAATAGTAGAGTTTGCGGGCTCATTTGCATATTTCAACGCGAACTTTTGACGATCCCAATTACACTAATTTTGATTGTAAATCCAATCTCAACATTGTTCACTGCCCCTTTTCACACTCTATATAGAAGAGGTCAAGCAGAGAGCACTGAAACTAACAACATCCAACCTTTACACTGATAGTTTAAGACTGTTTCTCGACTTCGGATATCGCTCGTACCCTCCTCGGGGCTTGAGCCCGAGATATCGCCTCGACGTGCGGCTCAAGCACTCTTGGGTATATTTCAAAAGGATCCGAAATAACACCTCGGACCTCGGTCTTACGAGAAGTGACCGCTTGATCAGATGGAAAAAAATATGTCATAATTCCAGCGTAAATATTTACACACACACACAAATCACGTCTATAACCATTTGGGATAGACAAAGCCTAAGGTAACTAGACCTAAAGGCCACGCTTAGCATGACTGTAGGCATATAGGCGGAAAGGGGAATCTAAATAGTGATGGGTTGCTAGCTGCATCGCTTATAGGTAATTTATGATTCCTAAGATTTTCGCCTATTCCCTCGATGGGTTTTTACCAATTTTTTTACAGCGGGAAGAGCAGCAACTGGTACATTCTATGTTTTTCTTTCCTCCCAGCCCAGACCAGGTAGATAGGATAGGTACCTATTTACAATTTCTTAACTCAAATCGAGATCGACTTTTCGCAGCAAATATAAATTACACCTGAATTTATTAATATTCAAACTATTAAGAACTAAATAACAATAAATAACACTTAAACTAGAAAAGTTGACTTAAAATAAAGTATGTTAAAAATGATTAAAAATTAACCTAAAAAATCCCCCTCTGTTTCGTGCCTAGTTCAAAGATTCCCATTATGCTGGCCGCGTGGCTTCTTTCAACTTCTATCACTCCAACTTCAAACGTCCTGGACCTTCCTCATTCATAAATTAATATTTAGATTCTTTTTTGAAATTGATATGGTTTGGCAATCGGCATAAATTCTAAATTAATTCACACCTTCAGTCAGTAAGTTCAGTAAATTTACTATTATTTGTAAATAAAATCAACACTTTTTAATGTTTGGCATAATGGCATAATCAAAAATTTTGTTAAGAAACACACTGGCACTTTTTCAGGTCTCTGACAGAATACCAGCTCTGCAGCTACTTGCAGTCCACGCTGAGTCAGCGCCTTTTCTCCACAACATCACATGGCTCCCTTAAATTAAAAATAATATTTATTGTTAATTTTAGATAACTTTTGGAACCGTGTTGCATGTTAATTTTTAAGTTGTTTACTTTTGTTAATTTGTCAAGCAATCTAAATGTAACGTTAAAATCCTGCTATTTGATTTCCCCCATCACATCTGCAAATAAGCTTGCACTGCCAGATGAATTTATAGATCCGTTAACAGGCTTATGACCATGATGCATGCAACTACGTCGTAACATCAGTGTATCCGAAAATTTATTGCAGTCTATATTCTGTAGACAATAAAAGAGCTATGTCGACTGTAGAAGCGTTGCCAAGCAAGATCTAGACTGAATTACTTTTGTGCCAATAATGTCACTTGACGCTGTTTACCATCGATGTTTAACAAAATGGTAAGACTGCTGTATTTAAGCAATTAATTGCTAAGAAATTCTTGAAAAAAATGCAATTCCCTAAATTTATATTTTTAACGTTATTATACGGTTGTATTGTATGTTTCATTATTCATCAACTTCGTGCTGTTTCCACACAGAATCACGGGCTGTTTCCATCTCTGTAGGAGAGAAAAAAGTTCCAACATTTTCATACACATACACAAAATCACGTCTTTATCCCTTACAGGGTAGACAAAGCTTACGGTGGAAACACCTAGGCCACGATTCGCAAGATTGTGGGCGTAGGTATAGATGGCAAAAAAATGGAATCAAAATAGTGATGGGTTGCTAGCCGCATCGCCTATAACATGATTCCTATGATTTTCGAACATTCCCTCGATGGGCTTTTACCATCTGCGCGGGAAGAGAAGCAACTGGTACATTCTATGTTTTTTCTTTGCTCCCAGACCAGCATGGAAGAAGAATTTAAAAATGTTTATACACTTTTAATGTCTTTCCTTTGCGTTACGCCATACAAAGTGCATGAAAACAGTAGGTACAAAAAATTTAAACCTTTCGAGACATTACTTTATCATAATATACAACATAATATAGTGCCAAATTGAGAAAAATGCAGGCGAGTAAAAGTGAGATAATTAACTAAGATAGGTCTAGCAAAGTGTCCGTATTGGTGTTTTGAAAATTCACATTTAAGTACTTACGACCTATATTTTATTTAAGGACGAAACGTAAAGCCGCTTTAGGTTTCGTCCGTAAATAAAATATTTGCTGTTATTACTTAAGCGATTAATATAGTTGTTTTTTAATACTCTATGCGATGCAGTACTAACGGTACAAAGGAAGATATTTGACCATCCACTCCACCCAGTCCGGTCAAATCAATAAATTTATCAATCACATGGCATGTTAGCTTTATCGCGTTTGATAAAGCGTGTAACTTATCCTGATATAAGTGACTAATTTTACGTGTAACAAAATCAATGCCTTTGTTCTTTTATAATTAAAGTTTTTAGAAACTTTTATTCATTCTTATACGTATAATATATATGTTTTATGGAACTATTTATTGCACACATAATAAAAATGCAATAATAGATAGAATGAATAAATGCAAAGGTGAACTTATCCTAAAAAAGGAATTCCAGCTAAATTAATTAATTAAAATTTGTAAACTATTGAATTGGATGGATTAACTTGAAATTGGGCATACAAATGTGCACACTAGGTTGGATTGGATGCCATTGCAAGTACACAAACAACAAAACAAAAAATGCAGTCGGCAAAAAAGTTTGTATTAATTTTTTTTTTCAACAAAGCTCGAAAACAATTTCGATATACGAGTTTCTAATTGATTTCTTACATTCTTACATTGGTTTTGAATTTTTTTAATTATTTTTAATTTCTCAAACAAAGAGTACAAAAGTACTTAATGTGTATCTCCAAACTACATGAAGGAAAAGGACCACCTATGGCCGCTAGCTTTTCAGTTTTCTGACACAAGACAAGATAATAATTTAGACATCACGGAATGCGTAAATTAATTACACCATACAGCTTTATAATCTCCTCAATTCTGCGTGGAACGTAAAAGCCTATCATAAATCACAAAGGCATTATTGTAATTGTTCCTCTGCCTTATGGACCACCGGCCTTTGAGTGCAACTTATTGAGTGCTACCCACCATTGGGTGCCGCCCACCATTGAGTGACTAACTACAATACAGCGGAATTATTAGAGTTAATACTTTGAAGCCACACTGAGTAACGGCTCATCAACGCTAAGTTATGCAAACGAACTGAATAATTGTGAATCGAGAGGCTTTTTGGATAAAATGCTTTGCTTGTTTCCCTTTGATTTATCAGCAAGCGACGAGGTTCCGTCACATTGTATCTATGTTCTATAACTTGAAAAGTTGTTCTTCAATATTTTGTGTGTCGTTTTAATTTCAATGACATGCGTCCTTTTTCCAGGAGCCTGCTGCTGACTGATATGAAAGAATTTGCAATATATAATCCGTGCCAAAAATGTTGGGGTAACAAAAACTCAAAATAAAACATGGGTATAGAAAATGCAAACAAGTGATGTTCCAGCAAGACGTATATGTAGATTTATGGGTGTGACAAATGTTTTGAAAACAATGGCTGCACCTGCCTTTATCCAACAATAAAATCAAATTCAAAATCAAAACTTTTATTTTGCGTATAGGTCACCGAGGGCTCTCTTACATATCATTTTTTAAACTACTAGCGCATTCAGAAAAACCATCATCGCCACAAGTAATTTATAATATCACAGGACTTTCTCAGATATCATTCAGTGCGGCAAATCCTAGACTGAATTAAATTTGATAACCCCACGCGGATCACCTGTAGATATAAAGTTCTGCGGTAAAACAGGAACATCGTACCTTCTTAATAGCACTAGGCAAGATTTGTCAACAATAGCTAATGCTCATAATGCCCATGTTAATAATGTCTAAAAAGGGATCTAAAAGGTGGAAAAACTCCAAGAAGGGCTAAGAATGATCTCACTTTCATTGAAGCAATTAGGTATATGTCTGAAGTATGACTGGCATAATAATGACTTAAAACCCGTAAACTGGAAATAACAAAGAGATAAATTCGGTGACAACATTTCAAAAATTTAATTATTTATAGCCTTGTTATGCCCTTAATTTGAGTGGCTTGTTTATGACAAAGTCACCAAAGATTGTTAAGTTAATCTAATTGTTGTACCTATTATATTATTTGCGATTTCATTGATGGGGATTTACTATAGGTTTTAACGTTTTAGTATTTCAAAAGGAAATGAGACTCTTATTTATAATAATAATAATAAATATTTATTTTCAGATTAATATCCATAGATTGTTAGTTATTACATAAACTTAAGAACTAGTCATGATCACTTATTTTTCCGTCTATCACTGTTAGAAACAAGTATAAGTATACTTAAAGTTTTAATGTTCATAATTATATTGTAATCAAAGGAAAGTATGTTCGGAAGTGTATTTACATAAGTATAATTATTTTAGCTGGTCGTTAAAAAAGGTGTCAATTTAAAAAAAGTAAGATGCGCGTAGGCATCATGGGAGTTTTCTGAATTTCATCCCTAAGGGATTGAAATAGGATTGCGAAGTTTAAGCAAAGAAACTTAGGGAAAAGGACAAACTTACGCAATGGTTTGAAATAAAGTAGGCTGTGCCCATCTTTTTATTTTTCGTTTTGCCCTCACATTTTAATACATACACATACACAAATCACGTCTTTATCCTTTACGGGGTAGACAAAGCCTATGGTATCAAGACCAGGCCACGTTTAACATAATTTGTGGGCGTATGGGTGGAAAAGGGAATCAAAGTAATGAGAGGTTGCTAGCCTCATTGCTTATAACATGATTCTCAAGATTTTCGCCCATTCCCTCGATGGGCTTTTACCATTTGCGTGGGCAAAGAACTTGAACAGTTAGATTTTAGTATAAAATACAATGCAACGGGCGCAGACTTCGTACTCGTAGTTAGTTGGAATACTGCAAACGTATTTACTGTGCCGTGCGTAATAAACAAATACTTGAGGCCAGAATTGAAATTTTGTTTGCACGTCTTTTGATACCGAACCAATGAGAGCGGGTTCCATTCCGTTTATGCAAATACGGGGCGATGAAAAGATTGAGTGCTCGAGACTCAAGAAAATTGAGTTACGACGTTTTATCGCCTCGCGCGCGGTAAATAGCCTGTTGTGGGAGTGATTCCGTTTTTATTTCAATTTTAACGCGGCTGTTTTGATGTCGGGATTCTAAGATCGGAGCGTGTAATGAAAGTTTATACGAACATTGTTTTGTAAGTAATGCGAGATTTTTCATCTCGTTATTGGGACCGAGCGCGACGACAGCGCCACGTGACAGGCGGCCATTATGGACAATATTGTCACCGCTGTCAAACAAGAAGTAAGTAAATATTGTGAAAAATATCAATGAAATCTTGTGTTATTTTACTATATTACACAATTTTGGACAATGGTAGTCAGTAACATTATTGCCAATAATATTAAAATTGTTGTTTTCAGTGAGAAATGAGCCTACTCGTGACTAAAACGGGGTTTCGTGCCATCACCCACGAAATCATTTTCCAACCGGAGACGATGAATAAAGGCAAGAAATTGGTGCTAGCTGGGCATGTCCTTGAGGTTGAAGACATTCGCCAAGGAGACATGACTCGTATTATCAAAGCCCGAGTGATCCACTTATTTCTTTGGTCTCGTTTCCGCCATGGTCTTGGAAATTGGTAAAATTTACAGTCGCTATTCTTCTTGGTGTTATTACAATTCACAACAACACATCTTACCAGGACCATATTTTTATCTCAAAAACGATTAGAAAATGTTTACTGCAATATGAATTTGACAGCTCAAGTCAGCGACAAAAATGACAATTTTAGCCGTAGCGAGCGCTGTGATCGTTTAGGCTACCCCCTCCACCCGCTTTGCACTCTGCCAATAAGCGATGTGGCTAGCAACCCATCACTATTTTGATTCTTCTTTCCATCCATACGCCCACAATCATGCTAAACGTGGTCTTTGGGTCTTGTTACCTTGGGCTCTGTCTACCCCGTAAGGGATAAAGACGTGATTTATGTATGTATGTATGTATGTATGCGAGATTTTTAAATTAACCTATGCTCTCTTTGGTCGGACAAACTACCTTACCAAGACGTTAAATTTTAGTAATTATGTCATAGGCGATGCGGCTAGCAACCCTTTACCATTTTCTGTCTACGCCCACAATCCTGCTAAACGTGGCCAGGTCTTGTTAACTGAGGCTGTGTACCCCGTAAATGATAAGGTAAAAACGTGATTTGTGTATGTAGCAAGACGCCAAAAATATCTGTACACCTTTATGCCACAAACAATAAGATTTTTAAAACGGCCGTGATAACTTTAGAGCTAAATACGGAAAAATAAAAGCAAATTTTGGTTCGATGTTTCTATATTGAAGGGTTACCACAGACAAAAACAAAAGAGTACCTACAAAACAGAGATGACGTTCCAAATTTAAATTTAAATATACAACAGGCCGTTTTTAAGACGGCTAGCCGTAATAGGTGCTTGCAGTACAGTGCGGTTGTATGCTTGGTCTCAATCGTGGTAAACTTTTTCTCAGTGCTATTAGTCCTCTCGTAGTCAATATTTACAAGGCTGACGGCGCTAACTCGACAACTTACAAGTTAAACCGGCGGCGTCTTCGCTAGAGTCGAGATTGTGTTTACGCCGGGAACACAAGCGTCAGGCTATTAATTTTATGCTATTATTGTCTCAGATTAAATAAAATGCAAAGACGGAGCCCTGTGAGCGGCTAAGTGGAGATTTAATCTACGCCTTCATGTCGCAATCCCAACCAAACTCTGGCCTGCACACCGAGCCTCTAGCACCGTCTAGTTTAAGTTTTAGACACAACAAAAAACGTCACGTCCGCGTTCGCATTAATGTCTCTAAAACAACGGCAACAAACATGACGTCTTAATGATAATTACACATAAACGGATAGCTCACGTATAAAAAGTCGAGTGATGCTCGACATGTTTCGGACTATTTCGTAGTCCTTCTTCCTGGAGCGCTCGCCCCGGCCGGCGGCAGCGAAACGAACACTACGAAATAGTCCGAAACATGTCGAGCATCACTCGACTTTTTATACGTGAGTTATCCGTTTATGTGTAATTATGATTGAGTCTCACGGTAGTTTCATGTTGAAAACGTCTTAATGAGTTTCAATTCCAATTCAATTTTACGTTACAGCTGTCATTTTTGACACTTCTAGTATGGATCTGACAGCGAGCGATCCAACTTTGATTCGGAATTGAATCGCATTAAGACGCTTACCATGACCCAGTTCTGATAATACATATATACATAATACATAGGTACATAAATCACGTCTTTATCCCTTACGAGTAGACAGAGCCAAAGGTAAGAAGACCCAAAGACCACGTTTAGCATGATTGTGGGCGTTCTGATAATATTTGACATTTTAATGCAAACTTTTACGTTTGAGGCGTATTTTGTGACCGAAAACTTACACTAAGCCTGAAGGACTTACTAACTATTCATAAAAAGTTAAAATCGTTTTATAAGAAACTAGCTTCTGCCCGCGACTTCGTCTGCGTAGAATTATACATAAAAACCTTCCTCTTGAATCACTCTATCTATTAAAAAAAACCGCATCAAAATCCGTTGCGTACTTTTAAATATCTAAGCATACTTACATAGGGACAGACAGACAGCGGAAAACGAATTTGTTTTATACTATGTAGTGGTTTGTGTAGTGACACAAATCACGGTCTATATCCCTTACAGTGTAGACAGAGCCTTTTTCCTTTCTTGAACCGCATCAAAATCCGTTGTGTAGTTTTGAAGATATAAGCATACAAAGGGACATAGGGATATAGGGACATGGGGACAGAGAAAGCGACTTTGTTTTATACTATGTAGTGATGATGATATATTTTGTCTGAGTCACGTCAAAGCGATGTTGAAATGTTAAAGACAAACAAGTATTAAGTTAACAGGAATTTGTTTATAAATAAAGGGAGCAAGCGGATATAATGGATAATGGGTTCGTTGAACTGATAGAGGACAAGGCAATGGCTTCTTAAAAGAACCTTCTGGTCAAAAAGTTTATGTCTATCTATACCACGTCCATGTAAACGAGAAAACTCAGAAAGTACGCGATTGGTCAGCGATATGTGTCACAAATACGCATCGGACGAGTTTACATGGCGGGCAAGTTCAGTCAACATCTGTCTCTCGTACGGTGCGCACGCGTTATACTTTCTCTTACACACTCACACTCTGCGCTGCCCTCCTTAATTTGCTATATATTTTATAACTAGCTTCTGCCGGCGACTTCGTCTGCGTATTTTACAGATAAACCTTCCTTTCGAATCACTCTATCTATTAAAAAAAACCGCATTAAAATCCGTTGCGTAGTTTTAAAGATCTAAGCATGCATAGGGACGGACAGACTGCGAAAAGCGACTTTGTTTTATACTATGTAGTGATGTTGACTTTTGACTATTTAGTGTCACGAACAAACGAACATACTTACTGTCATATGCGTGCCCTAGCATTGAGGTGAAGCTTACGCCCACCGACCTTCCGTTGTCCCTTTCATTTGCATACAAAAGTGCAACAGAGATAACACTGTATTAACTCGTTATTTTGGATATGGTATAGGGAATAGATATCCAATTGCCCTTTGTAACTGTTTAGTTCGCAAATATAAGATAAGATAAGATAATCATTTATTTCCAAAATACTTTACATGCCATAACTAATTCACAGAAACTGATACCTTAACACAATTAAGAATTAAAGTTTAGCAGCGATTCTCGCACTAGATCGAGCCTGTATCGCGAGAACCAGTCAAAATTACCATAGGAGTATAACCAAAGGATATTCAGTTTTACAGAGCAGAAATTACTTACCGACAAGCGCAAAAAGAGAAAGGAAAAAATGATATGATGAATGATATCTGTCTTTACTATTTAAGTATTTGTTCTAATCGGAGCCTATAGACCGACCGTTTAAATGAGTCCTCGCCCGCACTACCTCCAAGCGCACTACCCGCCCTCACCGCTCTCGGTCCCCTTGGACGTCCTACCCCGCGCCCCTGTACCCGCACGGGCGAGGACTCATTAAAGCGGTCGGTCTATAGGACTCGGTTGTTTGTAAGCTATATTATCAAAGCTAATTATATATAAATAATCGCAAATTTTAGGACATTTTCACCTTCAAGCCCAGATGTCATATCTGTTAAGTAGATATACGATACCGTCTCTGTTTTCTCTAACAAAGTAAACAAAGACGATATCAAAGATATCCATCAAATATGATATTAGATATTTATTGGAGAGGGGATCTTATAAGTCATTCGTTTTCGTTTTTTATTAATAGATGTTACGAAGTTTTCGTTCAAACAAACAAAATACATAAGTATTTTAATTTAGTCATTGTTTATTATATTACTAGCTTCTGCCCGCGACTTCGTCTGCGTATTATACATATAAACCTTCCTCTCGAATCACTCTATCTATTAACAAAAATCGCATCAAAATCTGTTGCGTAGTTTTAAAGATCTAAGCATACATAGGGACAGACAAACAGACAGAGGAAAGCGACTTTGTTAGTGAAGTCAACAAATGGAAAACCCGGTAATAAATACAAGGAAACGGATAACAGTTAATTAATTTAATACTATGTTAATGTTATCATCAAATATGCGACAGTTACGAAGAGAAAATAGCTCCCTCATTTAATTTTCGTTTCAACTTTTTGCTGATCATACTCTACACCATAATTTTCGGTAAAATAACGAAGGTTGGCAGTTAAATTACATAAAGCTTGCGGTATTTAAAAAGTGCGTATAAAGAAATGACCATCGAATCGTCATCTGTTTCAATACATAAACGTTATATTATTACACACACACACACACAAACACACGCATGTTTCTTCTTCATCTCTCTCATGACATTCATTCGCGTATCCGTTCCAGAAGTGAGAGAGAAAATGGCTGGCAACAAATTGTGTTTTAAAAGTACGGTTGCAAAGCGCACATAGTATAGATGAAAAACTTAAGTTAATGGCCTGTTGCATACAACTAGTAGTGTACAGAACTGATATGGGACTTAAGTCATTTTTCTAATTTGGAACGTCAATTTGTCTATTCCCACACATTACTCACACATGCAACTGGTCATTTACTTAAGTTTTTCACCTATACAACTGGCCCACGGAGTTGTAAGTGTATGTGTAGGAAGGCGTAGGACGCTTTTTGTGAAGGCGTGAAATATTATGGTTCTGTATTATATTACGTTACATAAAAAGTATAGAGCTCTCAAATAAATGTATTGACACGGGGCGTTTAAAATAGAGTTGAAATATTTGAAATGTCTCTCGAAAATCAAAGAGAATCCAAGATAACAAGGGAATAATGCTTCTAAATTTAATGTCAAAAACGTCATGAATAACGATTTGTTTCTCAGATAAATTAAGCTTATTTCAGTGAACTTAAATTATTTGAAATACCTAAGGCACTGAGAGCAGTCATAAATTTTATACAAATATCATCACAAAAATTTGAGGGTTCGCCCATCCTAGTCCTAGCTTTATTTTCTGGTTTTCCAATTTGTGCAACTTTTAGTAACGTAAAGTTAAGTAAAAAAAAGAAAGGGAAACTCATATCCTTTTCCAATTTCTAATGTGCAAACTAAACAACGATTGTAAATAAATCCTGTGTCCAGTTTCTCGAAGCTACAATTTTACAAGTCGTAATAGCAACACTGGTCAAATCCGAACCACTGATTGGTTGATTGGGGCAGTGTTGCTAGTTTAAACTTGTAAAGAGGTAAATTGTAGCTTCTAGAAATGGGCTATTGCACGTCTAGCACGAGGGCGCGCAAGAATCGCGTCGCGTGCGAGATACATTGCCGGTCTTTTTCTTACTGTTCGCGACAGGTCTTTCGCGCGCTCTCGTAATAGCCGGGCTGGTCGAAATTCATTACGCTGATGATGATTAACATATAACGACTTTGATTTTCCAAAGCTATCATTAAATTTTTAATATTTTTTTAACTACGTTTTACTTTGAGATGTTCAACAAGCCCTGTGGGTGTGTTAAAGAAGATATTACAAGAAAAACTCAATTAAAAATTAATTACTTCCCGTCATATACAGCGGTCAGAGATAAAACTTGTGAACGGTAAGGGATTAGCATTTAAATTACGTAGTTACTTTCAAGAAAATTGTTCCTGGAACTTTTATTTTTAACTATGCTATGAGGCTATGGCCGTGGACATTACCTACGTTGCTGTCCCACTCTTACAGAGCTTTCACGTTATCTGCTGCAATCCATGCTTCCGTACTAACATTATAAATGCGAAAGTAAATCTATCTGTCTGTCTATCTGTTCCGCTTTCACGCCTAAAGAACAGATTTTAATGAAATTTGGTACAGAGTTTGAGTCCCGGGGAAGGGCATAGGATAGTTTTTATCCCAGAAAAATTGTACAGATAGAGTCGCGGGCAGCAGCTAGTCTCTTCTATCTTCTCTTCTAATATTATAAAGAGGAAAATTTTGATTGTTTGTTTGTTTGTTTGCATTGAATAGGCTCCGAAACTACTGGACCGATTTCAAAAATTCTTTTGCCGTTAGAAAACTACATTATCACTGAGTGACATAGTCTACTTTTTACCGCGGGAAAATACCTTTTCCTACGGAATTAATTTATCGCGGGCGAAGCTGCGGATGGAAGGCTATATTCTATAAACCAACTTCATCCGTGAAGTTTAGTGATCGTTATAACTTGATCCTTTACCTAGTAGAAATTGTGCGGAGTTAGAGGTCATGCGTCGCTAGACAGCTGACAGTGTACAATGTCTGCTATCGATACCGTACGTATTAATAGACTATTTTCGTTTAGAGAATCATTATGATATCGATGCGAGCAAAGTTTTCGAATTACTTTCGAATACTCACACATGCACACACACGCACATATACACACACACGCGCACGCGCACACACACACACACACACACACACACACACACACACACACACACACACACACACACACACACACACACACACACACACACACACACACACACACACACACACACACATACACATTATTTCGGATTTTTATGTTAGTCCCTTATTGTTATAACTGTCTCTAGTCTCCGCGACACAGGCCCCGCGAGTCTAGTGCGGAGGCTGCCGAACAAACATGTTGTAACCTTTTGCATATTATAAATAAAGACTTTTTTACTTTACTTTACTTTACTTATATCGGATCCGATGTTTGATATTGCTTAGGACAATCTGAGAGACAAGCACAGTCAGCTGCAGAGAAAGGTTAACCCCCCTCCCTATCTCCTGTAATAGCGGTAAACATACTAAGGGGGCTCCTTTTCTGTGCAGCTGACTGTACTACTTAACTATCCGAACTAATATTATAAATGCGAATGTAAGTTTGTTTGTTGTTACGTTTTGAGTAATTGGAATCGTAATAAAATTTG
The DNA here is from genome assembly GCA_949127965.1 of Pandemis corylana. Taxonomy (NCBI): domain Eukaryota; kingdom Metazoa; phylum Arthropoda; class Insecta; order Lepidoptera; family Tortricidae; genus Pandemis; species Pandemis corylana. The sequence goes on from OX421871.1 coordinate 7,585,193, forward strand.
GTATGGAGATAGCTTGAGACCCTGGGAAGGACATCGGATAGTTTTCGTCTCTCTAAATTTAGTTCTTCTATGTTGGTTGCTTCCAGCAAAGAAAAAACATAGAATGTACCAGTTGCTTCTCTTCGCGCGCAGATGGTAAAATCCCATCGCGGGATTGGGCGAAATTCTTAGGGATCATGTTATATAGGCGATGTGGCTAGCAACCCATCACTGTTTTGATTCCCCTTTCCATCCATACGCCCACAATCATGCTAAACGTGGTCTTTAGGTCTTGTTACCTTAGGCTCTGTCTACCCCGTAAGGGATAAAGACGTGATTTATGTATGTAAAGTTAGTTCCCGCGCGATGCACGCGAGCAACAACTAGTAATTTATGCATAAACTGTCCCGATATCGTATTTGAGTCTGACAACGATATCGGATCGGATAAAGTGATATCGAAAAGCTTTCGCGCAAGTGAAGAATTTAATTTTGTTTACGATGTGATACTTTTGCTTTAGGAAGCGTCTTGCCTAAGGCTTTTGAGAGGGCGGAAATATTTCTCTCACTGCTGGATAAATAATAAATTTGAAGACAAAATATTAAACAGTGCTCAAATACAACGAAACCGTAATTTTACTTGTAGCTTATAACTTTTTGAAAGGAATTGCCTGTAAGTATCACTAAGAGTTGTTTTTCGGAAGGCTCAGATATTTTTAGATTTTCAAAGAAATAAAATAAAAGACATCACGAAAGAAAAATCACTAACCAAAAGAAATTTGAACAATCGTTTGGAATGCACAACGCTTCGTTGTTAAGAATTGTTTTTTGTGTAAATAGAAAATTGAAATTCTGCCTTTTTTTCATTTTGTAATATAGGTACAGTCGTGAGCTCAAAAACGAAACGATAGTATTTTATTTTACAACACTCATTTCATAAAATAATACTATACATATTATACCCCACCTAGCTGTTTTCGGCTACAGTGACTTGACTTATTTTTAATGTTTTTATTAAGATTTTAGGAGAGGTGTGCGAGTCGGGTTACCTCCACGTGTGGTCAAGAGCTGCGGTTCATTTTTGGATCCGTCCGAGGAAGAGCAATGCTTGGTCCGGTGCACCCTCGGCTAACGATTTCCTGGCAGTTTCTAACCGTTGTAAGTGTTAAATAACCTAATAAAGGGTGCGGGTTAAAATACGTAAAACGTCAAAACACATAAGTAATGGTTCAAAGTATATTTTACTAGCTGCTGCCGCGACTCCGTTTGCGGAGAATTCGCTATCCCGCGGTAACTATGCGATTTTTCGGAATAAAAATAATCCTATGTCACTCACAAATATTGTGGCTTTCTATTGGTTAAATAATTTTCAAAATCTGTTTAGTAGATTCAGGTATTACCCCGTACAACGTCACGAACTCACTAACTTACCCACCTCCACCTACCTCCATTTTACACAGGAACATCTTGGTATTTATGTAATGAATAGATATGACTTGAATGATTAAATGAATTGAATTGAATTGAATTGAACTTTTCTTTCGATAATGGAATATTCGGTGAAACTATTAGCTAAACAAACTTTTTTGATCACGTAATCTAGAGATTGCTTTAGATTCGGTTAGGTTTAATTTATAATAATAGCTGGCGCTGGCACCTATTTTGAGCAAGAAATCAGCCCTGCGATTCAACGCGGCAATGCTGCCAGCCTTCTGGGTACAATGAGCAGTGACAGTGTGTTTTATTTGTAGTTTAAGTTAGACTAGGTTTAGGTTAAATTTGTACATAGTATTTAGTTATTTTTTTAATTTTTAATGTATAGTTTTTATTAAGGTCTTCTGAGAATATCGTATTCAGAACCATTTTTGTGTTTTGACCCATGCCTTTCAAACTTTATGTATTTTAGTGGCAACTTCTTAATCTTAAAATTGTTCGAGTTATATTTCTCATCGCTATATGCTGGTTGAAACCGTGTCGAGGCGTGCTCACACTAATTAGTGCTAATGACAATTAAGTCGTAACGTAACTTAAGTGTCGCAACTTAATAAGTCATCGCTACCTAATAAAACCGGAATTGAGAAGCTCGGAATATCAAAGCAATTCCTTCAATAACAAGAACTCGAGCCACCTGTCAGAAGCAATAGTGATGTGTTATATGGCCTTCCTATATAAATAATATTTATATTTTATTCGTTTTTACATTTTATCTTAAGTATTATACAATAATGTTATGTGTGTATGTATGTATAATTATTTTATTTTATTTACTTAGCTATGTATTATATTTAAGTTAGTATTGTTGTTTTCATTATTCCTGCGTTTCTCCTGTCTATTTCTTTCCGCCAACTACTTAAACTATCTCAAACTTATTTCTCTATCTTATTGGTTGTATGGTAGAGATCGCTATTAAGCGACAAGACCGCCTATTCTATACTTTATTCTTTGTTTCTGTATTGTTTTGTGGTGTTCAATAGAGAGTATTTTGTATCGTATTGTATTGTATGTGTTTTTTATTTCAAGTGATATCTATTTTTAGCGGACCTAATCTAAATTATTTTGTAAATTCAGTGTCAGATCTCAAACTGAGCCAAGTATGAGAGACCAATAAAGAAAAGCTTAAATCACCGTAGTAGTTTAAAAGTGTAACTCCAACTAGCAGGTTGACTAGAAGTAGGCGGGGTCTTTACCATTATGCTGTCAGCATTCCTGAAATTCGCAGAAAGCGTTTTCGCTCATCCTTCATTGTCCGGAAAGCTAAGGGTTGGAATTTCCTGCGGTGCCTGTGTTCCCTAAACGTTACAATCTGTCACCGACGCGGTTCTCTGCAAAGTACTTAACGGCTAAATCTATATGGAATGTGTCCTCAAATCAAAGGTGAATAGGCATTTGCTAAGCAAGCGTGCATGACCACACCTTCGCTTAACATCACAGTCAAATCTTCGATTTCGCATAAAAAATCACGCTGATAGGTACTCGTATTGCTAACGATAAGATTCGTGATCGCAAAACCAAAAGGTGAGATATTGATTTGATTAAACATCGATATTTCTGCCGCAGTGTTGTTTATTGCACAATTTGCACATCCCTAAAATCCGCTTACAACAGCAATGATTCAGGACATTTTAAATCAACCAGTAGGTAATTCTTCATATGTGACTCAATTACGACTTCTTTCTTTCAGCGTTTCCTCGTTTATTTTTACAATGTGATAGGGTGCAAACGGGCATGCGGGATACTTCATGGTAAGTGATCACAACTGACCATGGACAGCTTAGAGGTTTAAGAAGGTATACCTCATGAGCCAGTAACTTCACCGGCTGCCTTGCTCTCCTCGCCGGAACACATCACAGCTGGCGCTGCTTGGCGAGGTACCTATTCCATCTTAGGCTAGCAACGCATATGAAAGCCTTTGGTGCTGCGGGTTTCTATGGGTGGTGTTTACTTACCATCAGATGACCCTATTTCATAATAAAGGTAACATGAAAATGAATGTTCATGAAAATGGAAAGGAAATGTACTAGGGCCGCAGCAGCGACAAGGATGTTGAAGTGAAATCGTAAAAATCCCTTGTTAGAGCCTACGGCATAAAGGTTAATTTCAGGGAAATTGAAAAAGTTGGAATTTTCGGGACGCGATCACGACAACTTATTGAGATTTCATTACGACATTAGATACTTTATATTATTTTATTCTTCTTATGGTGCCTCTCCAACTAGTGAAGGTTGGCAGTCAGCTCCGCATACTTCACACGGTCTCTGGCCAGGTTGAAAAGCTCCGCTGCACTTGTGGTTCCAGTCCATTCCCGGATATTTCGCAGCCAAGATTTTTTCCTGCGCCCAACAGCTCTTTTTCCAGCCACTTTGCCCATGATTATTTTATTGAGAGTGATTAAATAAGTGAGAACAGGGAAGGTATATGCGTTTAGGGTGAAAGGTTGTTTGCTTCTCGTATCAAAGCTGGTGGAACAAGGTCGTATGTAAAGCCTAACAACTTTTCATTTGGTCTTCGACATGTTGCTGCATGTCTAGCAAGAGAGCGCACAAGAATCGCGTCGCGAGTGAGATAGATTGCCCGTCCTTTTCTTACTGTTCGCCCTAGAAAGAGACGGGTAGTCTCGTGCTAGCTGGGTTGAGCTTCAGTGGTACTATGTAATTTATTTTACTGACGAGTGGGTACTCTTAGAAAACAGACGTTGAAAATTATAGAATATCATCAATGTAAACAAGAAGAAAGGATTTTTCAGTTATAAACGACTCCCAGATAAAAGATTCCCAAAGTTGCCACGAAAAATATTGTGAATATCGAAAAGTCGAAGGATTGATTGCATAACATTCCAAAATACATACACACAGCAAAGCGAATCGGTGAGCACCCTAGTTATCCACGTGTGTCATTCTATACACACATCCGCACTTATCCGCTGCCTTATTACGCACACAACAAAATGCCCTATCTGTGCTAATTGTGTTTTCTGACTACCTTCACGCATAGTTATTCAAACCTGCTGGTATTTTGTTCAATGGAAGCATAATTTTGCCACCAGTATTATAAACGTGGTGGCTCAGGTGTATTGACCTAAAGTTATGAAACCTAAAGAACCGGGTTCGAATCCTGCACAAGTGTATCTTTTTTGTTTTCAATTTTAAATTACTAATCTCAAAATAAACTCATGTTTACCTAAAACAAGAAAAAAAGGACGTAAAAGAATAAAACAATAAAATGCAATTATTGGTTCAAATTGTTTATTGCAACATTTAATTTTTATTGTATTAGCCTCTATTTGTGTTATTATTATTATTACCAAAAGTAATTAAATTAGCTAAATAAAACTGCACACTTTTCCTTATAGAATAATATTCATAAAATAACACACACTTTAGAGGCCAGTATGATTTTATGTTTACTAAAAAGTCTTATGTCACTAACATAATAATTATCTTGCAAATTGAATACACAACCATAATAGGGCTATTTTTAAGATGACACATAATTAATATCTTAAATTCTGGTTTATTAGGTTTAAGTCTGATAAAGATGAACGAAACGTTTTATTTGCGGACGTGTAAGTCAGTGGTGAAATGAATAGACATGTTAAATGACAGCCATTAACAATAACATCATTTCACACTGGGTTATAATCTCCACTTTGAAGCGACTAAGCTACCTATCTCGATTTGGTTTGGATTTGGACACCAGGGCCCATCGATGACATCCAACCCCATAGCCTAAAGTAACACTGCCACTCGTTCTGCACTGTAAAACATTACTGTGTTTATATATTTAATTAAGTTAAAAGTTAATATATTTCGTCTTCATCACTAAAAATCACTACATTTGATTTTGATTGATGTAATAATCAAAGTCAAGATATTCACGAGCAAAGGTTTCTTCTATGCTGGTCCGTTAAAGCATGTTTTTTGCTGGTCTACGGCAATGCAATCCTGCAGCATGCAGATGGTTTCGGTTTCGCACAGGTTGCAACGTAGCATTGTGTCTTGTTGCTGTGAAATGGGTCACTAGCGGGTGCGGCAACTACAATGTCCAAACCAAATGGCAGGAGATGAGGCTTCAGGTTTAGGCCCAGAACGAATATTTTTATCGTGTCCGAAGTCTGCGTAAGGGTGAATCCATAATTGCACAGTCTTCCGCTGCAAAATAAATGAAGTTTAAATAAAAACATTTTTCGTCAAAGAAAGTTGTTTAAAACATTACCGATAAAATAATAAGTCATTGTTTTTAACACCGTTTGTCTACTTACCCATATCCAAAAACGCCTAGCGATTCCTTATATAAATAGTTATATTGTTTTGCTCTTTTCAACAAAGATAAATGAAAATCCATGTTTTGCAAATCACAAGGTATTCGAAAGGCAAAATTAAACAGTTCGTAAGTATAACACACGGTTCATCCAGCAGCTAATAATGGCTGCCAGCGGTGACAGTTGTTTGTTCACAAAATCATATTATTAGAAATTTGAGGGTAGAAAACATTTTATATTGTTTAAGACGATAACGACCAAAATAGCCATCAGCTAGCAACTTTTAAACTCCAGTAAAAAGAGTCATACCTATTAATAATTATATTAAAAGAAAACACAATACGTTTGCGTTTTTAACATATTATATAAGAGTAAAATTAAACATACAACAGACTGCAACCACCATAAAATTAAATAGTTACGGAAAAAAATAAATTATAATTTCAACCTTATTTCAAAGCTCATAAAACAGCTATTTACACAAATTGCAATACAGTAGTCGCAGATTGAACATAATTCATAAATTCACCATGTAACTTGCATACCTCGGTGGCCTAGCGGTCAAAGACAGGTCGAAGATTTGACTTCTGCTTTAGTGAACCGGGTTCGTATCCGAAGAAAACGGAATATAAAATAGTAATAATAAAATGACATTTTTGGATGTTATTTCAATGGCCATGCTGGTTGTGAGGAATATTGCTTTGGAATTGGAATTTCAGACTTGTTGAGAAATAATAATATAACATCGTCGCATCAGTGAGATGGTAACTACTCTTCGCTAGTAATAATAGTTCAATGCGTGGGATTGCATAAATTTGAAGATTCAAGGTCGAAGGAAGCTTCGATTCGGTTCTCTCGCTTACACTGGGGATGACAATATCCAATGTAAGATTAGGTAAAATATTTTTAGGACAGTCTAAATAAAAAAAATACTTTTACATTATTTTTGTAGAAGTAACTGAAACCGGAGATATTGCATTTTCAGCCTTTGAGTGTGACACAATACCGGGGGGGATTATTTTCATTTAATTTGTAATTATTTTTTACTTACTTTATTATAACTAACTTAAATAGTTGTAACTTTCTTCATTGTTATTTTATAGTTAGTTGTTGTTTATTCAATAAACAGGTAATTTACAGCGACATTGCTCATTCATCTTGTTGCTAAAAAATCTGTACTTAGGGGGTAGATTTTATGATCGAACTCACTCACACATTCACATGTCATAGATTCTACTTAACGTTCATGTCGATACTCAACACGCATAGACGTGTGCGTGGCTGTGCTAACCGCATTATTTTGCTGTGTGTACATACATATATCACGTCTTTATTCCTCATGGGGTAGACAGAGCCTAAGGTAACAAAACCTTAAGGCCACGCTTAGCATGATTAAGGGCGTATAGCTGGAAAAGGAAATCAAAATAGTGATGGGTTGCTAGCCGCATCGCCTATAACATTATTCCTAAGACTTGCCCATTCCCTCGATGGGCTTTTACCGTCTGCGCGTAAAGAGAAGCAACAGGTAAATTCTATGTTTTTCCTTTGCTCACAGACCAGCATGGAAAATACAATGTTTTGAAATTGGTCGTTGACATGACTGGTACCTATTGACATTTTATAATAGTGCTATGCAAGACGTGCTCTGTCTACCCCGTAAGGGATGAAGACGTGATTTGTGTGTGTATGTATGCAAGACGTTCACACATTGCCATGTTTGTAAACTATTTGTAGCGACACCATCCCTCACCCTCACTAATTTTTTTTCGAGGTACGGAACCCTTAGATATAATTTCTGGAGCACAGCCCTGGCAACACCAGGCGGCTGGACACGAACGCCGTTTTATTGAGTCGGGATTACCTCAATGAATACAAACGATTGTTCCGAGGGGAAGCCAACGCAATCATTGTAATAGAGCTGTTATTGAGTTTGAACAAGTTTTTTTAAGTCGAATTGGTTTAGGGTTGACAGCATTTTTAGGAGTCCGTAGGTAAACAGGGAACCTGTTCTAAAAGTCCCATCGCATCCCATCGAGGGAATGGGCGAAAATCTTAAGAATCATGTTATAGGTGATGCGGCTAGCAATCACTGTTTAGACTCTACTTTCCACCTATACGCCCACAGTCTTGCTAAACGTAGCCTTTAGGTCTTGTTACCATAAGCTCTGTCTACCTCCTAAGGGATACAAACGTGATTTGTGTGTGTGTATGTGTGTGTGTGTGTGTGTGTGTGGTGTGTGTGAGTGTGTGTGTGTGTGTGTGTCCTAAAAGTCCATCTGATTAATCTGCCGCTTAGTAAGTTGTTATTTTTGTCATATGGATTTATATTAATACTAGCCATTGTCCGTTTGCGCAGAATTCACTTATCGCTATCCCGCGGGAACTAAGCGATTTTTCGGGATAAAAACTATCCTATGTTCCTCGGGACTGAAACTATCTATACCAAATTTCGTTAAAATCGGTTCAGTGGTTTAGGCGTGGAAGCGTAACAGACAAACAAACAGACGGACAGACAGTCTGAGTTACTATCGCATTTATAATATTAGTAAGGATTGAGCTTTATTTATATTAGAAATTTCATAGTAACGTCGTTTACGTGGATGTTTTATCGGCGTTATTGTGTCCAAAACTTACATTATTCTAAACCTACTAACATACTTTTTGTTTGACCTGTAGAGACTACACAATATCATCTGCTAACACATGTCATTTGTTTAGGTTGTTAAATTTTTTTTTATGTAATGTGACTCCATTACTTTACAGGGAAAGTCACAATAAATTGCAATTATCTCAAAAACGGATAACACTTGAACTTAATCATATTGCTCAAAAATTATCTACATAACTAAATCAACCTGTGCAATACCTGCATCGAGCATCAGATCACCCTGTATCATCAACATCATGTGATATTTCCGAATTATGATTATAATAAAATGCTTTAAAACACCAGGACGCAGAAGCCAAACCAAATTAAAAGCCGTAGCGTTTATTTTTCCGGGATATTGTGTGAATATTCATTTATTCATTGAACAGAACGGATTTACATATTTTCATTCATTCAAGCAGTTATTGTTCCAGTTTGACCTTTGATACCTATTTATATCTTATGTTAAACAGCATTGGATACTCAAACAATGCTGAGTAAATACGCAATTTACTAAACTTTTTTCCTGCGGTTTCTGGTGGGATAATGTTTCGTGTGCCTTTCTATAAATCAAGGAGAAACTACTGTTTTATCTCGGCATAGATCCAGTCTAACTTATGTTAGTTACGCAGACCCTACTGGTGGGCCGTGGTTACACGTAAGAATGAGAAGGAAATATTTGGTCCTCAATCTACTGTTAAACCTTTCCAAAGGTTTAATGAAATAATAATTCACTTTGGTAACTTTCACACGTTTATTGACCCATAGTTGGGCGTAGCAACCGCTTACAATGAGTACCGTCTTAAGAGTAGGTAGTCGTCAGATGAATCTACCGCCATATTTATGACAACTTGAACAAAGGAGCTAGTACCACAGTAATCAAATCAAAACTGACAACGATTAAAGTATCAGTTAAATCAGAAAAGTGTTATATTGTTTTAATCAGATTATAAATGTTAGGTCATTGCTTAATCAAATGCTATATTTAAGTATGTTTTCAAGTTAGTGCGGAAGTATATAGGCTGGCTGGTTGGTGACGCCAGCCGGAAGCGTTAACACTAAATAAATATTTTAGAGGCCTGGTTCACTCTCTGTTAAGTTCCAGCTATCCTAAGTGTCAGTTATCTATGATTCTGTCTCTATTGATTAAGTACTAGGAAACAGACAGAGACGTCATCATAGATAAACTTGAACTTAACAGAGAGGGTCTTAGAGGGTCAGGCCTTAATTAGTGATCTAATTTTCTTCTACGCTACTCGTAATTTTAATTAAGCACAATTCGTCATCATTTTCTCTTTTTTTGTGCCAAAAAATTGCGTAGTTCCCGCGGAATGACGATAAAATCCATCGCGGATAAAATGGTCCTGTACCAGAGCTTCAGAAACACCGACAAACTACACTATTGGCAATCATTCAAATCCCCCACGTAATGCTGCTTCATCTATCAGTGAACACGGGCATCATATAACTCGCGTAGCTGTCTCGTTACGCGATACGCGAGCCGTGGATGGACACACGTGATCGTTACCTTACATCCCACAATAGCCATGTTGCCCTGGTACCTGGAATTCCGATTCGGCCGTTAGTTATTTCGTTTACTTATTTTCAAAAGAGTACGTTTTAAAACCGACTTTCACGCAGTGAACTTTCCACGGTAAATATCAATAGTTATTTGTGTCACAAGGGAACAAAATGATGAATTTACGGCGAGGGCGGTATATTTAATTCAGAATGTAGCGAAGGATTCTACAGTAATGTAGAAATCTGATCGTAATGAGTGAGGGATTCAAGTTTTAATAAACGCCCAAGATGAAAATAATTTTGCTCCCGAGTGACTTTTCACACCGAGCATTAAAAAACTTGAAAAAAAAAACGATTCTAAATATAATTAAAGAGCAACCAGGATAGAAAATGGCGTGGTTTTACAATTATGAAAAGCCTGAACAGGAAAGTTTCAGTTGGATCCCTCTCGTCAGAAAGCAAAAGTAACTTTTCTGAATGACAGGTGTGAAAAAACCTTTGATACATTCTTGCAATTCTGGCTCGAGTATTCTCAACCTTTGTTTTCAACGCATCTGATTGACCACAATCACGCCTGAATCAGCGAAGATGTGGTCTAAGATGGATCACGCTTGCCTAGAAAATGTCCATTCGACATTTGAAGAAGTAATGGAAGCGTAGTAAAATGTTCCATAAGAAAAAAACTGTTACTAGTCAGCGGTTGGTTGAGAGTGATGCCACAGAGGTGCTATCCAGTACCCAATTAACAGAACAATTCTTTGGTTCACACCCATAAAACGAATATTCCTGACTGACTGGCCGACTCATCACGGCCCAGACCAAACCCTTGGACTAACTAGTAAAAAGCTGAAATCTGCGAATGTTTTACGGATTTTGCGAAATTCCCACGGGATATGAAGTTAAACAAGTTACATTCCGTGAGCTCTTATAATGCGGTTCTGATTTGTTTTGCTGTCACTCACTCGGCCGACCCATAAGAGTGAGTGAGACAACAAAACAACTTTGAATAGCATTCTAAAAACTCACGAACTACGTTCATTACATCATCAATTCCATCGATCATTACTTCACAACTTCACAGCGTTAGGTCGTCAAGTAATCCGCCACTGCGAAGTTTACAGTGCTCTTTGTCTGAAGTTGCCAGATTAAGGCCAAAGCCAGCCAAATCACATTGTTTGGCTTGGAAAGTTTTGTTTGAAAGCCGGTGTACAAATATCACAATCGCTTCGGGATTGCACATTTTAAAGTGTGTAGCCGGCTGGGTTTTTCTAGTAAAAAAGTAAAGTCTTTATTTATAATATGCAAAAGGTTACAACATGTTTGTTCGGCAGCCTCCGCACTAGACTCAGGGCCTGTGTCGCGGAGACTAGAGACAGCTATAACAATAAGGGACTAACATAAAAATCCGAAATAATTTGTGTGCGTGGGTGTGTGTGTGCGTGCGTGTGTGTAGTATGTGAGTGTTAGTGCATTAAATTATCTGCAGGCGGTAAGAATATTTTCGGTTTCGTCATGATTCAATTCTGTAGTCAATGTTGTGTTTTTTGCGTGCAACACAATGTTTTCCAAATTTTAAGTTGCAGCATTTTCAGAGGAAATAAGGCAGATCTAGTGGTAGATAAAAACTGATTGGATTTATACTTTCGTCTTGACTTTACGTCGTCACAGTTTTTGTCACGACAAACGTCTCATACGCATTCACGGTGAACCATCAGACATTATTGAAGTACCTACTATCAAATGAATCAAGAATTTTAAGTTCTTGATTTTTTATGTTTACTTTTACGGTTTTACCGTACAAAATTCAATTTCTAAACGACACTGAATTAGAATGCATAGAAAATCCGAAAAGTAAAGCTATGGCCGGGAATCGAACCCGGATCCTCGTCATTCCGCGAAGCGTGCTATACCCCTACACCACCCATAGCAGGTGGGTAAGCCTTCGAATTTTTATCTGTTATTAGCTGTCACGTGACCTTGTCACTATGCGAATTTTTATCGCTAAGCGTCATCTGTTTGAAAGATGTGGCTGTACGACACAATTACGCCCATAGCTTTACTTTTCGGATTTTTCTGTATTCTAATTTTCAATGTCGTTTAGAAATGTTATTATTGAAGTACAATAGAAGATTATTCTTTCACTGTCACATGCTGCTTAGTGGCGCTGCCACTCTCTTTTCAATCTATAGATAATATATACACTGGTACACAGTGACTTCTAACTTTCTGGACCCCATGGATACAGTTCCTCAAATATCCCGGAATCGATATCCCAATACAATAACCCGGGGGCGTCGCGTTTCGTCCGTCGTTAAAACAGGGTCTCGAACGATTGTAACACGATATGGTCGAACGCATTAACGAGGCGATGGTTGGATCAAGTGGATTGAGCGACAAGCGAGGAAATGAATAGCGTGCTAGTACCTCAAGCCTATTAAGGCGAGTACACACCTGCGACACGGTATATATATAAGCTAAAGCAGTAAGGAAACTACGAACAAAACGGTCGAAACGAACGCACACATAGACGCGCGCTTCTACACGACCCCTAAGCGGATCTCGCAGTGCAGTCGCGAGTGCCGCGTTGAGACCAGCGGCTGTCTGTTACGTGCGCCCAGACAATCCGCGATCTTTTCGTTTTTAACATGCCACAAACGTGGCGCAGTGTGCCCATGTTTCCCAGTAGTTTATTTAAGAAAGCTATTCATTCGGATGAAAGTTTGCGCGGGAAGAGAAGCAACTGATACTTTCCATGTTTTTTTCTTTATCAGCATGGAAGAAACCAGCAGCAGCAGCATTGGTAATTTTTAAATCACAATTTTTTGGTTCCTAACAAAGTGCTCCTCTCGTGCTCAACTGGAAGAGAGGCCTTAAAGGGATAAGTTAGCGCTTGTTACGTCTATTAAAAAAGGGTCATAAAAGTAACCGCAGCATCACGCTAAATGTGACTTTTAGGCGCTATTCAACACTTAAGTAAATCTCTGTTATTTGTTAGTGTCGTAATTGTGTTGCGCCGATAGTAATGCGTAAAGTCTTTGTGTTATTATTTTTAATTACTTTACATACATACACATACATCTCTTTAAATAAATGTTTGCACACACACACACACACACACACACAAATCACGTCTTCATCCCTTACGGGGTAGACAGAGCCTAAGGTAACAAAACCTTAAGGCCACGTTTAGCATGATTAAGGGCGTATAGGTGGAAAATGGAATCAAAATAGTGATGGGTTGCTAGCCTCATCGCCTAACATGATTCCTATTATAATCGCCCATTCCCTCGATGGGCTTTTACCATCTGCGCGGGTAGAGAAGCAACTGGTACATTCTATGTTATTTCTTTGCTCCCAGACCAGCATGGATGTTTGCGTCCTCCACTAAAGAAGAGTGCCGAGCAGCCATTAAGACATGTGTAAAGTTACACACTGTATTTAAACTCGAAGCGATTAAACAAACATTACAACAAGTATAAAGCCAGACCGGGATTAATGAAATAAGTTTTATGCTTTAAATGAGACGCGCTTACGTTTGAAGAACACCTGTACAATGGGGAATATCGTTTCTTTGCTCACCAGTTGGCACCACTGTTGACTAAGGTCCAGTGGTACAGCTGTCAAAGGCGACTTTATAAAATCGGCGCCGAAACAAAGTTTTAAATCTTGAATCTCATTAAGTTTTTTAATTATAAATAACTATCATCATATCGAGTAGCTATGCCGCAATGATTATGCAGTTCCGTTTTTGTTCGGAAATAAAAATCCGCTTTTAAAGCGTTCACATTCATTGCCAAATAATCCATATTTGCGATAATTTCACTTTTCAACAGGTAATTGAAAGAAATTATAATTTATGTCACGAAGCCCGCCAAAACCAGTGAAAAGTGAATGTTATTGGACTTCAAGCGACACTAGCGCCTCTAGTGGCAAATTCACACGCCATAGCCATCATTGTAATTCGTGTCATTTGTCACGAAGGTAAATGTATTGTTAATGCAATATTAACATCAGCTGTTTAGGAAGCAGTCATCCCTTTCCATGGCATTAAGATATTGATATTTTATTTCATTGAATCAGGCGTTACTTTGCGGAGGCCCATTTCAATGAACAAGAAACACTTACCTTGCTACTCCGTTACTTATGACAGAATAATCTTAAGATAATGATACCTATTCCTTCCACCTCATTGGTGGTCTTCCTCTACTGCGAGTGTTCTCACGAGGTCTCCACTCGAGCGTTCGCCTCGCCCAACGATCGTGATTCATCCTGGCAATGTGCCCCGCCCATCTCCACTTATTCCTCTCGATCTCTTCCACCACGTCTCGAACTTTTGTGACTCGTCTGATCCACTCATTCCTTTTTCGATGCATGAGAGTTATCCCGAGCATTGACCTCTCCATTGCTCTCTGTGCAACACGGAGTTTTTCTACAGACTTCTCTGTCAGTGTGGTGGTTTCCATTCCATAAGTGAAGACGGGCAAGACACACTGGTTGAAGATTTTGGTTTTAAGGTGCTGATGAATCTTCCTCGACTGAAGGACTGACTTATTTGCACCAAAGGCCGCCCACGCCCGCGCGATCCGACGTTCGATCTCAGCCACTTGGTCCTCAGAACCAAGCGTAATCCTGTGCCCGAGATACACGTAACTGCTGACGACCTCGAAAGGCAATGGACAGTCTCCAGCTCCCGGCGGTATGTTGGTCATAATTTTTGTTTTGGTGGCGTTCATCTTCAGACCAATTTTTAACGATTCTCGTTGTAGCTCATCAATCATGACCACCATGTCACCGACGCTGTCCGCAATCAGTGCGATGTCATCTGCGAACCTTAGGTGACTTAATCTCTCTCCATCGACTACCAAGCCCCTACTGATCCAGTCTAGACCCCTGAAGATGTTCTCAAGAACTCTCGGCGTTGAACAGTTTTGGCGATATGGTGTCCCCTTGTCGTACACCCCTCTCTAGTTTAAACGGCTTTGTTAGTTTATGAAGACATACAGAGGAAGTCGCATACTGCTGAAGATGTTTAATAAGCCGTATGTATCTTTCGTCAACTCTGCAGTCCGCCAGTGCCCTCTCCACTGCCCACGCCTCGACCGAGTCAAAGGCCTTTTCATAGTCGACAAAGGTGATGATAATCCGCTTATTGTACTCGTGGCATTTCTCTATCACAGTTTTCAATGTCTGCAGATGGTCGTTGGTCCCAAATCCAGATCTGAAACCAGCCTGCTCCCTAGGTTGGTTTTCATCGAGTTTCTTACTCAACCTATTCATGATGACTCTGGTAAACAGTTTGTACATGTGTGAGAGAAGACTTATTGGGCGGTAATTATCCAACTTTCGTATATCCCCTTTCTTGTGAAGCAATATGATCACTGCATTATGCCATTCGCTAGGTACTCTGCCATCCAGAATGCAGTTTGTGAACAGAAGAGCTATAGCTCTCCAGAGGTCAGTTGACCCCAACTTAAGCATTTCGGGAATGATGTTATCTTGACCCGGCGATCTTCTGTTCTTCACCTGCCTCAACGCCAATTGCACCTCCTCAACGGTTACATCAGGGATTTCTTCAGAGCCTACATTTGCGATAATGGGTCTTCCAATTTGCACATTAAATGATAGGTAAGGAGACTGTACTTTGCTCTTATAGAGGTTCTCATAGAATGTCTTCGTTACTTCCAATAGATTTTCCCTGTTTGTAACGACATTACCCCTCTCATCTAGCAATTGAAAAATCTCTTTCCTTCCCTTGGAAATTTGGGCTCGCAGTACTCGTTTGCTGATATTCGTTTCAATCGCTTTAGTGATTTGTGTTTCCTGATATTGGATGAGGTCGGCTTTGATTTTCTGACGAATTTTATTCTGGAGGCTACTGTACTCCGATGCATCTATAAGATTTTTAGTTCTTAGCTCGTGGCGTCTTTCCATGAGCTTAATAGTCTCTTCGGTAAGCTTCTTTGGCTTGAAGTCAACGTCGCGAGGTGTTACCTTTTCCAGGGCCTCTATCATGATGGTTGTCAAATGCTTATTCACCTCCTCTATCGACATCAATCTCAACCGATCATAGTTGGCCAAATGGTCCTCAACATATGCCTCATATTCCTTAAAGTTGGCTCTAATAATATCCGGGGCTACATCGCGCGGTATGTGTTTCCGGGTGAGTTTCCGTCGCTCCATCTTAAGATCTATCGCTAGGGTTGCACGAACCAGACGATGGTCGCTTCCGGTGGTGAAATTATTGAGCACTGACACGTCATGTATAAAATCTCTGCGGTTGCTTAAGATGTAATCATACTCGTTCTTATGTATTCCATCTGGATGTCTCCATGTCCATTTACGCTGGGGTTTTTTAGCTAAAAAGGTGTTCATGATGAACAGGTTCTGCTGCAACGCATAGTTGACTAGTGCAGACCCTCTGATGTTCCTTTCACCCAAACCAAACTCTCCCATACAGTTCTCAACGTCCGATTCCTTGTTACCTACTCGGGCATTAAAGTCCCCAATAACTAGGGTATAGTGTAGCTGCCGACAGGCGGGTGGAGGATGGATGCAAGTGGCTGTCGATCGCCAGGCGTGGAGAAGTGGAGAGGAGGCCTATGTCCGAAGACGGACGAGTTGAGGGCTGCTATGGATGGAATGATACCTATTACAGTGAGTGATATGTTCACGTACCGCCGTAGAACTCTATCGCAATTGACAGGCCGCAGTCACTAAAACTCGAGTCATAGGGCATCTTATTGCGATCTTGTTTCGATTGTTGATACTAGAAGTGTCAAAAATGACAGCTAAAACGTGTAATTGAATCGGAATTGAATCGCATTAAGACGTCACGGTAAGGCCCCAGGTTGCTAGTGACCGCATAGAAGGGCATGGCCATACAATTTTACGATTGGCAATCTTCTTCTAAATATATAAAACTCAAAGGTGACTGACTGACTGACATAGTGATCTGTCAACGCACAGCCTAAACCACTGGATCGGGTTGAAATTTGGCATGCAGGTAGATGTTATGACGTAGGCATCCGCTAAGAAAGGATTTTGATCAATTCTACCCCCAAGGGGATAAAATAGGGGATGAAAGTTTGTATGAAACTTTGTCAATTTTAAACCGATCGGGCTAAGACAGCTGATAGCGATAAACGAATTCTATGCAGACGAAGTTGCGGGCAACAGCTAGTGTATGTATAATTTGGATTCAAATACAATTAAAAAGCATTCGTAAGTACGATTATATCGAGAGTCATTAAGAAATTTGACGTATTGTACAGTGACGTAAGTCGGATTGGTTAGAACTAACAAATAAGCCAAGCAAACAATGTTTATGATAACCAGAGAAATATCATCAGAGATCGTTATCTGAGGAGGAAGAAAGTAAATTTACATTTTCATTCCATTTATTTACCGGAGGTTAAGTGAAATTTCGATAAAGTTAAAGCTATTGTAATTGTAAGCTAAGGTATACCTTTACACCCTCAATCATGCTAAACGTGGCCTTTAGGTCTTGTAGGCTCTGTCTACCCCGTAAGGGATTAAGACGTAATTTATGTTTATGTGTGAAAAGTCAATAAATTAAGAACCTACCTCTTGCCGGTGAAGTAATCGCTATTGATTTCTTTTACATCCTCGCCGCAACAAGAGGGTTATTATTTCTCCCATTGCTTTGAGCTCCCAATACGCCACTATATATAAGCAGCGTTGCCAGATCGTACCTTTTGGTACGATTTACGTACTATTTGACAATGTGTCGTACCCTTCATGTACCCTGTTCCACGTCGTACTATTTCTATTCGTACGTTTTTGCCGATTGAATCCTAAAAACCAAAATTTTAGCTGTAAAGGCTTGTAGTCCCTTTACCTTTGTGTTTTTTTAAACAGTATTTTTTTTTCAGTTTTCATACCTTTTTGATAATCCATACTGGCAACACTGATTATAATTGAAAAACTTAAGTAAACGACCTGTTGTATGTGTGAGTAATGTGTGCGAATAGACAAATTGACGTTCCAAATTAGAAAAATGATTAAAATCCCATATCAGTTCTGTACACTACTACATACAACAGGTTTTTTACTTGAGTTGTTCACCTATAACTTTCTCCTTTGCTTGATCCATAAACACACGTCTCAGCCTTCCCCTGCCTCTTCTTCCTTCTGTTTTCCCTTCTATCATTTTTTTTAATTTTAGGGCACAGAAATTACAGTATTGCCAGCAACGACCATTAACATTCATAAAAATATCGTCAGATGCGATCGTTTATTAGCTATTAAGACACGTCCTGACCGTCTTATAAAGGGCACAAAGTCGCAACAACAATCCAAGTCAATATGAACTTTATGTTTGGACACTAAAGGTTACAAATAGTTACGCGCGATAAGGTATACGGAGTGTTTTATGTGGATATATAACATTGTATTGACAGTAAAGTAGTGCCCTACGGGGGATAATGTCTGGAACAAGCCAATTATAACCCGTTTTGATCCTGTGGCGCGTAGTTTATGACTTTGACGTCAATATTTCATGGATACCTATTCCGTGTTAGTATCCACGTGGGCGGTTTAAATGGCTATTGTTTCGTCATTTCATGCAGTGTGAATCCCGGGTCTTGCATGTGGATGTACTGTGTGTAAGGATTTAAAATAATAAATAATAATAATAAATAATAAAAGACATTTATTTATTTATTTATTTATTTAGACGTTGGAAAAAGCTTTTGTCTGTCACGCCTTCTGCTTTTGCAATGTTAGTTAGTAGCGTCTTGTTAGGTTAATACAAACAAAACTGTTAAACTATTCTACAGAATGTTTTATTTGTTCTGAAACATTACAGCAGGTGGGTGAGTTAATTCACGTATTTATCCCTTACGGGGTAATTAGAGAGAGCCTAAGGTAACAAGACCTAAAGCCACGTTTAGCATGATTGTGGGCGTATAGGTGGAAAGAGGAATCAAAGTAGTGATGGGTTGCTAGCCACATCGCCTATAGCATGATTCCTAAAATTTTCGCCCTCGATGGGCTTCAATCGATCACTTGTTGTTTAAAAAATGTGATAGAATACTTTCTTTCACGACATGCATTTGGATATCTGCATTTAACAAACCTAACAATCGACTTTATTCCCAATAGCATAATGTGAACATTGCTCACTACAGCATTAAAGATCGGTCCTTTTGACGCTAAACAAGTTCACATTCCAAATAGCGTTCAATTAGGTTTGCAAAACAAACAAGCTAACTATCCAGTAGTGACTTGTAGAATCAAATGGACGTATGCGGATTTTAAATCCAAATACTTACTCTTGATTTTTTCGGAATTAATAGTGAAACTAGAAATTAACAACATGCAAAAAAACAGAGAAATACGATAAAATACAGGAAAAATAAACGGTTATAAGATTAGTTTTTCGGAACCGAATCAAGCGAATTTATACTCATTACACAGTCCTTTAGTCCAGTTTCCGGCAATGGGCCACCGGGCTGATGGTCAGATAATAATTTATAACTGACCAGTCGGCTGGAATTTTGAGAATATCTGTCACAGAAAAAACCTTGACTTACACAGCAGTAAATAGGCTGATTTCATTAACTATTTCACCGCTGAACTGCCATAAAAAGGCCCATTTGACACATGCAATGTTTGCCATTATAGTAACATTGCGAAGTTTGACAGATCGGTTGAATTCAGTTTACCACGCCAACCCGCAATGTAACGAAACTTGCATGTATCTAAATGGGCCTTAAACCTATTTTGTCTCATAAATTCTCACGTCTAACCGCCATCAGCGAAACGTCACATAGAATTTTAACTTCAATGAAAATTCCAAACTACACCATTTAACACCAGCTACTTACACCATTTTACTTCTCAACTGAGTAGTTTAATTCTGTTGCCCTGTTCAACGTAAACAGTTCCCACGCACCTTTCAACGTTCCTACATAGAGGAATAATCAGCAGATTGGTATTATTAGGGGCCATCTAATTCTGCTACACATTAGTAGTTCATCTACTATACTAGCACTAGCTTTTCGCAATAGTTATTCCTTTCTTTATCATAATAGAACAAAGTAAGTAATGTCACCGTGCAGTGTGTGAATATTTACTACATCATAATATTCGCTTGCCCAACTCTAGTCTCTTACTTGACATTGGTTCGGTCAATCAAAGTAAAGCAATCGTCACATACATCAATTGTATAAAGTTTCCACTTTAAATTTGTTGATAGGTAGATAGATAAAACGTTTATTTAGTACCGCTATCACTCACACAATCATCACTACATAAGATACAGCATATCAAGCCAAAACTTAAAACTAAAATATTTTCTTTGTTTATGTGCTCTGTAGCGCAAAAGGACCATGGCTCAGTGGCCAATATTGCTCATGGGAGCAAAACACTAGTATTCTGCATCAATCCACGGATCAAACAATGAGTAGAACTATGATATTTGGTCCAGTTACAACGTTCGTTTCAATTAGTTCATACACCGTACGTTCAACTGCCGATTTAGATTGTGGGCATTCAGAATGTTTACAGTAGCGTTTGGGATAAATTTAGGGTTTATAGCTGCTGTTTACTCTGCTCTCGATTCGGTGATAAGTAAATAGAGATTATGATAATGACAATATAAAAATTAGGTTAATGTTTTACTCCAATCAGGGCTTCGCTTCGCTACTTGGTTAGAAAAACACGGCGACAGTTGATTTTTCTTAAGGCTTCATTGGTTGTGTAACTAAATCAAAACCAACAAAACATTTTTTTAACGCTTCGCTTTCGGAAATTATAGCCTATAATTTTTTTCGTATACAATTTATTGTTTCTCTGTTTGTAAGGTTGTCCTGTCTGTCCGTCGCTAAGATTCTCTTTCTTAGAACGCGAGGAGGTATCAAGCTGAAATTAATATTCAAAGTTTAAAAACCCTAAAGCGGTGAAAATGTTTAATTTATTAGTCAAAGCAATCAAAAGATACATCAATTAAAAGTGTCATCGCGGAATCAAAACGTATTAGGTACTACCTAGAATCTTATTTTTTTACGAAGGTAGCTCTTAGCACAAACAATGTGAAAAGTAAAAAATGTAAGATTTTAGGGCTCTTCTTTATGTATATAACCAGAATAAAATATCCCCGACCTGGATACACTTTGCTTAAAAGCAGGGCTCTGATCACACTGAATTTTTATTGATTTATTAAAGTAAGCGTAATTTTTGACACTTTCCGAACTACGCTTGATGGTTCTCATGGGTGCAGGTGATCGCTTACCATCGGGTGGTCCGCTCGCTCGTTTGATTTCTTTCCATAATAAAAACTCATAGAGCTGCTTTAGAACCCTCGGTGCGCGTGTCCGACTTGCACTTAGCCAGTTTACATTAAAGCCGTAAGTGATGCGTGTTTACAAAAAAATATATACTCATAAAATACGGGTAATCCAACGACGCTATTCTGTATATTAAGTTACATACATACACATATCACGTCTTTATCCCCTACGGGGTAGACAGAGCCTAAGGTAATAAAACCTTAAGGCCACGTTTAGCATGATTAAAGGCATACATGTGGAAAGGGAAATCAAAATAGTCGCCTTAAACATGATTCCCTAAGACTTTCGCCCATTCCCGATGGGCTTTTAACATCTGCGCGGGAAGAGAAGCAACTGGTAAATTACATGTTTTTTTACTCCCAGACCAGCACGGAAGTAACCCATATTAAGTTAAGTACAACAATGTCGGAGGTGAGCTAACTGCCCACGACGGATCATATGTCGGAGCCTGCCATTTGGGTGGGCTTTGTAACGCCAACGCACTGGATGTCTCTCCGTGCACTCTATCTGATATACGTTCTTTTTTTTTCTAAAAGGTCTCAGGTTTTTTCCGTAATATGCCAGCGTTTGGTTGAATTAGTTTGACTGAACGCACACATACATTTTTTATTTGTCGATTCAAAATTTTGTCTTGCCCTTAACTGAGTTCATTTTAAACGATCTGTGTACAGTCGCCATCAGATTTGTCGTAGCGGGCGAGGTCCTCAAATATTTCAGAGCTGCTTAAAATTCCAATAAATTCTTTACACTAAGTAAGGTTAATAACATCAGGACACGCAATTCGTCTTATATATAAGAGCAGCGACTTTTCAATAAAATCGGGACGTCACTGATCGTCATGTGCCTGGCTGGTTTGTGTATTGTAGGTACCATTTTTTAATGTGGTTTCAAATAATGTACATACATACGTAAATCTCGTCTTTTTCCTTACGGGGTAGACACTAGACAGAGCCTAAGGTAACAAGACCTAAAGGCCACGTTTAGCATGATTGTGGATGTATAAGTGGAAAGAGGAATCAAAATAGTGATGGGTTGCCAGCCGCATCGCCTATAACATGATTCCTAAGTATTTGCCCATTCCCTCGATGGGTTTTTACTATCTGCAACTAGAAGCAACTGGTATATTCTATGTTTTTTCTTTACTCCCAAATAAGCATGGAAGAATAATATTTATATCGCAGTGGAGACAATGGGGTCCCTGGTCGGCTGACATGAGGGCCTTCATGAGAGCCTTGTCATCCCGGCTGATAGAGACCTCAGGAGACCCCAGAGCTGGCGCTTACCTCTCCCAGCGAATTTCTCTGGCTGTACAGAGAGGTAATGGCGCCAGTGTGTTGGGGTCTATGCCGCAGGAGGGCCTTTTAGATGGTGTTTTCTTTTTATAGTTAAGTATATTTATTTAGTTTTAAGTTTTGTATATTTAGTTAAGTGGGCACATTGATTTATTTCATATTGTAACTAAATACAAGCTTTTACCTTGATCAGTTCCTATAATAAATATTCTGTTGTCCAAGAACTTCTCTCGTCAGGTATTATATTATAGGACAACATTGAAACTTAAAGACAAATTTATATTTTTATGTTATACACTTGTATATATTATACATATCTTCTATATAAATAAAAATGAATTGTTGTGCGTTAGTCTCGCTAAAACTCGAGAACGGCTGAACCGATTTGTCTAATTTTAGTCTTGAAATATTCGTAGAAGCCTAGGGAAGGTTTAAACGGTGAAAAAATATTGAAATTTAGAAGAAAAAAAACGGGAGCGAAGCCGCGGGCAACAGCTAGTAATATATATGCTTGATTTAATTGACTGTACAAAAATAGCACCATCACTTAGCGTAATTAAAAAGAGACAGCTGAAAACATGACGTCGGACAATAATAATTGATTGAATCAGGCTTTGCTACTCCGCTACAATACGTGCGATACAGCTATGTCTGTGCGAAATATTTGAATTATATTTGTTTTAAGTATTTCGTATGGCCATTGATTGCACGCGTGGTAATGGAGTAGCAAAAAATTTTGCCGTTTGGTTTTTTTCTAGAAATTATTTACCCAGTTTCTACAAATCCGTCCCTGTTTTGATTCCCCTTTCTACCTACACGGATATAATCATGCTAAACGTGGCCTTTAGGTCTTGATCTGTGTATGTACGTGTGCACAGTCGAGGGCATAAGTATCGATACATACAGCCAAATATATGTACGTCCAACATATGCATCACCCAGATTATTGTTTGTGGCATAAAGGTAGATGTTTTTGACGTCTTGGTAACGATTTATGCGTTTGATTGTACAAATTTAATTAATGTCACATTCCGGGCCGGCAGAGTCCGTCCCTGATTTACCTGGAGAGCAAGCGGTCTGAAACATACTTCCCTCGCATACTTTAAACATAACGCAAATCGGTCGAATAGTTTCAGAGAAACAAGTCTGAAAATTTGATGTTGGGTTCAACGTTGCCACTGTAAAGTTTCAGCCAAATAACAGAGTTTATTGTATGTAAATATCACACAAAAATACCATTCGAAAGTGGTAAAAATCTGCGGATAGCTACAAAACTACAGCTAAATATTTTTGGACACGTAGATAAGGTTAATTAGCTCTTTTACTTTCTTCTATTCTGTTAGTACCTAACATAAAAACTATTTTCTTCTATTGAGCGAAAATGATACTGGCCACTAAACGGCCGTGTAAACATTTTTATGAATAAAATAATCGTTCTTCTTTTGTAATAACTATAAGGAAAGGCACGCAGTTTTATTTTGGTAATAACATTTTAAATCTTTACTAATATTACACAGAAGTACAGTTTGTTAGCTTGTGATGTTTTAAGGGGTAAATCTCGGGATCTACTGAACCGGTTTTTTTAATTCTTTTACCAATATAGAAAGCCGCATTATTTGCGAGTGTCATTATGCTATTTTTATTCCACGCTGACGAAGTTGCGAAGTGTTGTTATAAACATACTGTAATCCTGTCATAGCTGAAGTATTTCTGATTAGATGAGAAAGGGCTACTTTTGCATCCGTGTAATGTATTGAAAAATCCCCATTACTTCTATTGGACCGTGGATGATCGAAAAAAGGGAAAATAAAAGAAAATCTGGTAAGCGATGTTCTCGTGGGACGACTCAGATCGGTCGATTTGGACTCGGTCGCTCCCCCGACAACTTATTTCAATTTGACTTGGTCAACTTAATAGCTGAGTGACTGGCTTGTCCCGAGGGGGTGGCTTGCTAACAGGCGAACGAAACAAAGGAACGTTGTTTCGCACAAATATTGTTTCGTCAAATGTTTTTTTCGCGTTAAATTTAGTGGATGCAGGTGGCGAGTTGTCGTTCATTATGGTAAGCTAAGGGGGAGACCTTTGTTCAACAGCGGACGTCTTCAGGCTGATGATGATGATGATGATGATGAAATTTATTTTGAGAGTTGAATAATAAATTTCATTTTATTTATTTCCCTAAAACATACACAATTAGTAAATTGAATAAATTTGATCATGACAATGGTAAATAGAATTACCTACATGTGTTTATCTATTTGTTGTTTTGTGATTGTCATAAATAAACTTTTTTTCTCTTTTTATTTCTTTCTTTACATGAGCGCATTCCGCCATGTTTTATCAATCAAAATTTAGCGTTTAGAAACACTAATACAAACCGTCATGCCTTCTTCCCATAGGGGTAAGCAGAGACTACTTTGTTCCACTTTCTACGATGCTGACATAACTCTTTCACTTCATCCACATTCATATCAATATTTTCATACATGCTCGTCGGTTTAGGGTACTCTTGATCTGATCATTTGTCAAAAAGTCCTCAATTATAAATACTTACCAATTATTAATAAGAAGTTAAGTTATGATGTATTTATAATGATATAAAAGTAAGGCGTGAAGTTATAATTACACGGCAATAAATTATCCAACACATAGTAATAGAAACTTATTTATTCGCGCTATTTAAACAGATTACACACACACACACGCAGGTTGCGGTGCCTGCGAAGTGATGGCTGCACTTGAGCGGCAATCATAGTTTGAGCCGATCTCTGGTAGGCACTAACCGGAGTCAGGAGTCTAATATTGTTGGTCGTGCATTGACAAGTTAACCAGACACAAGTTTCCGTTTAATAACTACGAGAGAACGGGTCAATTTATAATTGATTGCCAAACGCAGCGCAAGTAGTGGTGGAAGTTGATTCAACGAACTAGTTGAATAACGGTTCATGGTTCGTCAAAAAACGAATGATAGATTCAACTAGTTGAGAATGTTAACGTATGAAATAAACCAATTCTTACATCGAGCCGTTCGTTTCGTTCATCGTCGATTTATCTCAACAACATCAACTATTGATAGATTCAACTAGTTGACGATGTCAACGTATGAAAAAGGAATGAGGGCAATATGACACGTTCGTTTCGGTCGCTGTCGATTCAACTCAAGAACTTCAATTCTTTTAATTAGTTAAATCAGTTTTGTGTGGGCTTACAATACGAGTATTAAACACTGAATGTCTCAATTGGCTTAGCCTTACTCTCTTAGTAGTCTTAGAGGAAAAAACTAGTTAACCATGTCAACTAGATTTTCAACTATTCAAAGTTTCGTTTCGTTGATACAAAAACCGTTAACGACCGCCACTAAGCGCAAGCTAAAAAATGTTGGTGAATAATGGTGAATTAAACGATAACGTTTAGTGTAATAACCCCTTTAAAAGCTTTGTACTAGGGATTCATAAATCATGAAGCACTTAACCACTCTCAGCGCTCACACAGCTGCATCGTGACATAGTAGAGATACGGGGAAGTTTCGGACACTATCTAATCTACGTTATATCGTATCCCACCTGTAGCCGTTTCTGATTTCCCAGTCGCTATTATGCTGGTACTCTGGTAAAGGATTAGCGTGTTGTCTCTAGCTTGTGCTGTAAGTTAAAAAGGGCTGG
Organism: Pandemis corylana; assembly: GCA_949127965.1. Lineage (NCBI taxonomy): Eukaryota > Metazoa > Arthropoda > Insecta > Lepidoptera > Tortricidae > Pandemis > Pandemis corylana. Next base: position 7,611,363 of record OX421871.1, read on the forward strand.
TATGAGAGTGTGACGATGACTCACTTCCAATGGTATGGAGGCACACTTGTTTTTTAATATTAGGTACGGTCAAGTGCAAAAATAAGTATCGATACGAACTTCTCAAAAATATGTCCCACGACCTTATTACGCCGGTGTAAGAGTGTATGGTACTTATTTTTGAAACTTTGACTAGATACATATTATTACACTTGACTGTACATTGTGTGTCATGATGTGTGTGAATCAACCGGCTGCTTCGATGTTTTTGCGACTGCGCTTAGGATGTGTTTAGTGAGACAATAACAGAGTGGTGTGTAGAATTCGAAAAAGTCTTGAGTTTATGTTGGTTCCTAAATATCCATAGACAGAGATAGAGGACGCTAGAGGTTCCCTTATTGATAAAAATAAATAAAAACCCTACTTACTCTTATGAATGCAAAAAGAACTTTGTCTGACTGTCTTTCTATTACGCTTTCACGCCTAAACAATTGAATCGGTTCTGTTGGAATTTGGTATACTCAGAGAGATTACTTTAGTCCCTTTTATACGGAAAATTCACAAAGTTCCCGCGGGATGCGATGAGTGAATTCTGCGCCGACGGAGTTGCGAGCACCAGCTGGTTCAAACAGTTAGTTCAAAATAAATGACAATACAAATAACAAATATGTTATTTCAATCAAAATTCCATTGTGATACAATTTATTTTGCAATCAATACAATACAATACAATAACACATTCATTGAATAAACCACATATAACAACCAAAACAGAAAAAAGGTATACAGAATATAACAAGGTAACAATATCGATGTATGTAGGTACTTACTTATATATATTATGCTTTAGTGCTTTCTCAGCAGTATGTATTTTTTAAGAGCGATATTATAAGCTGAACTTCCCGCTTTCAGTACGGCCACTTATTTCAACATTCCTTGTGTTCAAACAAACGCGGGTGGTAGGGCCTTGTGCAAGGTCCGTCCGGATCGCTACCGCCATCTTACTCGCTAATCCTGCCGCTAAGTAGCAGAGCTTGCACTGCTGTGTTCCGGTGTGGAGAGTAAGACAGCCGGGGGAATTACGGGCACAAGAGGCATTTCATCTTAGTCCTCTAGGTTGGCAACGCATCTACAATCCCCCCGGGGTTGCGGGTGTCTATGGGCAGTGGTGATCACTTACCATCAGGTGACCCACTTGCTCGTTTGCCTTCCTATTCACATAAAAAAAAAAAAAAAAAAAAAAAAAACGCGATCACCAAACTTAATAGTTAAGAAAAATCATCAATCTAATATAACGTAAGCCCTAAATTATATACTAAAATACGTCCAACTGCGGCCCATACCACTTCGTGACATGAATTTTAATTACCAGCTCAAAAGAAGATTTTACACCTTTCCCAATATAACCTGAGCTCTCGTACCTTTGAGCTCACAAGGGTATTTGGTTTATGATACGGTAGCCATAGTTTGTAATGGACTGGCTTCACCCATTCAAGATATTTCAACGAGGCTTAAGAAGTGTTAGAAATGAGTTACATTTTCATTAATTAATTTGATCCCTGAAAAGAGGTCTGAATAATTTTAAAATTACTGAGCCGAAAAATGTGAGACAAAACCACGGAGCAGCAGTTTTGATTCTTAAGGATTATTGACCTCAACTAAAACTAAACTGTCACGCCAAACGGTTGGACGGATCTGGATGAAATTTGGCACAGAGCTAGATTATAATCTAGCATAACACATAGACTACTTTCTATCCCTGAAAATTGTGTAATCCCGCGGGATAGTGATGATTTAATTCTTTGCAGACGAAGTCGCGGACAACAGCTAGTTAACGTTAAATTACAAATTCCGAGGTAAGTAGATAATGGACCTACCCATATTATTATAATACTTAGAAAATAATGATCAAAATACAGAATTGGGGCTTATCTTAAAATTCTTAATGTACCCCGTAAGGGATAAAGACGTGATTTGAGTATACATGTATGTTTTTATGTACAGAATAACAAAGGTTTTACCTAAAATACATGCGCCTCACTTATTCTTATGAGAGAAATTCAGAAAATGATTTCGTGGTAGCCACGAGGGTCAAGTCATTGTCTTAATTGGGAGTTTCAAGCATTGACGAGGAAAACTGGATCTAAATACAACGTGCGTACATACACACATATATACATGAATCGCGTCTTTATCCCTTACGAGGTAGACGGAGCCTAGGGTAACAAGACCCAATAACCAAGTTTGCCATTATTTTGGGCGTATCCATAGGAGGAAAGGGAAATCAAACAAGTGATGGGCTGCTAGCCGAATCGTCTATACCATGATTTCTAGGATTTTCGTCCATTCCCTCAATGGTCTTTACCATCTGCGCGGATAGAAAAGAAACTCGTACATTTTATGTTTTTTATTTGCTCTCAGACCTGCATGGAAGAGTAGCTCGGATGATACTCGTATGATCTAATCTAAATATGCCTTTATTTCTTTGTGTATCTTAGTTTACTGTTAAACAGTAGTGTGTTTTTGTGAATTTTTTGTTTAGATTCTAGTGAACTAGACGCTAGTAAAAAGAGGCATAAGAAAGAAAGAAAGAAAAATAAAGAAAGAAAACATTTATTCGTAATATATAGTGATTGGGTTACAAAAACAAAAAGAATTAAAAAAAAATGAGTACATACATCACGAAATGGTCCCATCTCAGCATGATGCTGGCCTTGCAGCCAGCGCTGGTCTTCCGATGGGACCATCAAGTGCTAACAAAAACAACAAGCCCTTCGGGCTCTACTTACAAAATAAAGTATTTTTTTAAGATACTAGACATTTAAAGAGAAGTTATCCAAACTTCTTCATTGTACAAAATATTAAAAAACTGAACATGAACTCATCTGTACCTATTGTATTACAATTTTTAAACAAAATCATATTGAAATTGAGGACTTCTTGTTTGTTTAATAAAATTAACAAATAATGTTGTAATTGCTTTTGTTTTCAGATATATTTTTTTTTCAAGTAATATGTTCTAAATTTCTAATAAAGAGATCGGTAAAGCTCAAATTATGATATTTTTTATTTTAAAATACGGAGAAAACCGAAAAATCACGCAACTTCCTTTGTAATAAAATACGTTAAATTCCAAAATTCTCAGTCAAATAGCCATTTTGTTATTAATGATATAAAGACGCGCCTTTTCACAGCATAAATAATAGAGCAGGAAAACGCGCGTCAAGCTGGAAAATAACGGATAATACGGACATTTGTAGCTTCATAGACATTCCTTTTATACGACAAATCTTCATGGGAATGGGATTGCAACTCACACAAAAATCGCAGATCTATAATATTACGAATACTTCTTTAATCAATTTTTCCCACAATTGGGCAAAGACTTCTTTTACTCCACTCCTGTTTGTGATACGTGTACTGCCATCCTGCTTCAGTAAGCATCATAGTCGCCCCGCCATCTCCGCTCCAGTCACAATTTTTTTTTTTAATAACAACAGTATTAAAAAAAATCGTATGTACAGGATGCTGACGGATATAAATACAAACGTTGGACGCCACGCGCAACAGGTCCGGGATTCGATATTCGAATTATTCGAGAGAAAACTTACCAGAGAAAAAATCCAAGGTGTTGACGGTACACTCAGTGTCCAAGTAAGATCAAGTTCACTTATAAATAGATTGCACTGACGGAAGCGAGCGTGCGTCGCGGTCGGCAGCCGAGGGGGAACTAACTGAGGTTGGCTGTGGTGTTGCCAACTAAGACTTGCAAAACACGCCACATATATTTTATAGAAAATTGATTCCAAATTTGAATTAGCAAATCTCTACATAGTACAGAACAAAGTCTGCACCGCATCTGTCTTGGGATAAACTCAAAAACTACGAAAGGGATCTTTATGCGGTTTACACCAATAGATAGAGGGATTCATGAGGAAGGTTTATGTACATAATATTTGTTAAGGTTCTTTGTAAATTGGTTGAAATATGCCGATAATCGTGGCAGCGCAGTGTAAGTATCTACATTGCCACTGTGCGTCGCTGGGACGGGTCGCTAGTAAAACTCCAAGTAGAAAATAATTCGTTGTCATAGTTGCTAGCTCCATCATCACCATCTTATTCGCTAATCCTGATGTATTTTATTTGAATCCTCTAGGCCCTAGATTAGGTAGTGATCAGTGATCCAGTGTTTCATGACATGAGCTCGTTCGCCTGATTCTTAAAAAAAATATCGCCAAAGTCGCTCGATTTAGGGACAAAATGGCTATATTGGCGACACTCAGCGTTGCGGCCACCGGTTGGTCGCTGGGGACGGTTTACGAATTATGGCTGGAACGTCGACTTGTTGCTGCGATGTTCGCGCCAAAGTGTGCGGGGAAAATGTATAATTTTTTTGTGAAAGGCGGGAGTCGGGTTCGTATAATTATATTTATATGACCTTGGCCGCTTCGCCGTACATAGCGATTATCAGCTTCACATAAAACAACAAGCTAGGTAATATAATCAAAGAAGTTGTTGAATTTGAGTAACTTAGATGCAAAAATGGCGGGTCGGTTTTTTATAAACTTGTATGGAATGTGGCCCGTTGTTTGTGCACGTCAGTGTAGTTCTATTGAGCTGTTGGGTTGCGCGTTTCAAGTCGTCATCAAAATACTGAAGCAGTATAAAATGTATTAAGGGTTCCATATATGTTAAAATATCACATAGGAAAGCATACGTATTGAAAATATCCAAATGCTTTTTCAGAGAGAATGTAAAATATTAAAAATATTATTTAACAGTGAAACACCATTGTTGTTGACGGTACTTCGTCATTGCATTGTCATTGGATTTATGCATACCCAATTACAAGTCAATCTGACAGTTGAAGTGTTTAAATATCGAATTGCATTTTTATACGCCAGCTTCTTTTTGTTTTCCAGTGACACGAACAAAAGGGTATAGAAAGAGTTCGAAAAACGCCTATGTGCGTTCACGGCACTTAAAAGATCCTACTGGTTCGACTGATGAGCTGTTCAATACGAAATAACGAACGTCAAGCACCAAGAAATTCAATACGGTACAAACTCAAGTGCTTCTGATTGCTACGGCGTAGCTCGTAGCACTCGTAGCACTAGCGTAGCGGTTCACCCGTAGCGGTCTATTGGAGTGGCTCCATTTCGATTATTATTCTTTATGAACAAACCTTTTTAATCAATCAATCAACCAAATACCATCTATAAAATATCGTCTGTGAGGCCTAGTTGTCACTTTGTCTGCAGAGTTAAAAAGTTCTAGAATATTTTTTACATACATAAATCATGTCTTCATCCCTTACGGGGTAACAGAGCCTAGGGTAACAAGACCTAAAGGCCACGTTTAGCACGATTGTGGGCGTATAAATGGAATGGGGAATCAAAATAGTGATGGGTTGCGAGCCGCATCGCCTATAACATGGTTCCTAAGATTTTCGCCCATTCCCTCAATGGGTTTTTATCATCTGCGCGAGAAGAGAAGCAACTGGTACGTTCTATGTTTTTTCTTTACTCCCAGACCAGCATGGAAGAACCAAGACCAGCATGAAAAAATAAAAAGAATAATATAAAATCTCTCGTCAGTTCTCACCAATAGCCACTTAACGTTTTAACGGTAGTATGTTAGAAAAATCAAAATTTTCTATCAACCATTGTCGACTGGCATTTTCACAGACCCGATTTTAAAAATCGCCCCCATCTCACTTTACAATCCTTTAATAAAATTCCCGTTTTGTAACGATATTCCTTTTTTACGCGTATTCATTACAACTGCAGGGGTCCATTATTGTTTTATTGCCAGTAAAATTGGAAGGCAGCGCCCCTCCAGTCGTTGAACTACAAGTTTATATCTTTTTAAGATAATAGGTTTTGTTATGACCGGACAAAGAAATGGTTTACTCGTGAGTCATTGCCCCGCTCTCTTATAGGCGACCAAGGAATGCCTATACCACCCTAAGGTCCCAAGCTGATGTACCGGTGGTAGGTACAGTCCACGTCAAATATCGAGTGTTGCCATACATACTTCCTTATATTTGTCAGCTTGTTTGTATAGTGCTTTCCGCTGGCGTTCGTGTCGCCACAGTGTATGTGTCTTTTATATGTATAGTTATTATGCTGAGTGGGGCCCATTTTACACCATATCAGTACTATTGCTAAGTATATTGTATTTCTTCTTACTATTATATACCTACGTGTATCGAATGTGTAAATAAATGTCTCTCTCTCTCTCTCTCTCTCTCTCTCTCTCTCTCTCTCTCTCTCTCTCTCTATACACTTCAGTGCCTTGTTGCTCTAAGCACTTTGACAACCTCATATTATTATGATAGTTCAAACATGAAGTTACAAAGTGTGAAGACATCTTTGACGACTACTATACCTACGGAAGACCAGCCGATAAGCTGAGTTCGGACCAGTTGGTGACAATTCAAGGTCACGTGACAGCTGGTAGCAGATAGAAAAATTCGAAGGCTTACCCACCTGCTATGGGTGGTGTAGGGGTATAGTATAGCACGCGTCACTGAACGACGAGGATCCGGGTTCCAACCCCGGCCAAAGCTTTACTTTCCGGATTTTTCTGTGTTCTAATTTTGAGTGTCGTTTAGAAATTTACTTTTAAAATATTGTTACAAATAAACTTTTTCTTTCTTTAGTTCTTAAGGTTCAGTATCATTTATATATACGGCATAGAATATTAAAGACAAAAGATTATTAACCTTTTCGCCCCCACGTCAAGTACAAGAGACGTCACCCATACGCCAGACGTCTTTATTGCGATGCCTTAAATTGAACCTAAACCCAATTGGACGAAGGCTGCTTTTGCATTGAAGTAATGGACGTATATATTGGTCGTTGGCGTTGAAAAGGTTAACAGTAATGTTTACTATAACCAACGATTTTTGACAGAAAAGTTATCGTTAAAGCAACGCTGAAGATACTTTCTCTATGGGTTTTAGTTTTTAAGCTATTAGTCTAGTTTCTTGTTATGTTTATAAATGCTTTCAAGGGTTAGGTTGTTAGTAATCAATTACGATTCAGCAGAGCTACTCAGTTCAATGATCATAATCGAATTCGTCAAATTAGTACCTGAGAAAATTTTCGAATAAGCCCGAATTAAAGTTGTAAACATACGGCGATATATTTTTTACTGAGACGCCAACTTTGATCATTGTAAAGTGTCTATTGGCTGTATTTTTATACGATAAAGAAGGCAAAACAGCGAGTGGGTCACCTGATGGTTAAGTAATAACCACTGTCCATGGACTCACGCGCACACACTCACTCTCACACACACACACACACACACACACACGAACTAGTGGGTCACCTGATGTTAAATGATCACCACTGTTCATAGACACCCGCAGCGCTTTACATATTTTTTTTAATTATTTCTTTTACCTTTTTATTACTCTGACCGCTTCATAATTGATGGTAACAGTTTTTTTTATATTTTTGGCTGCCGCGATACAGGCTGTACCTAGTGTGGAGTCATTGTATTTCCTAATATTGCAATTCGTTTCTATTTTGAAAAATAAATTTAACTTTACTTCCACAACACCAGAACATTACAGAATAGTTGTGTGACCAGCCTTGAAGACTAGGACATACACTGGGCCCGCGTGTTAACTATGGCCCAAGCTCTCTCATTCCGTGCACTGCAATGGGACGTATAGGCTGAAGTCAATGCCGGTAATGGTGGACCTGGTTGTAACTGCATCCCGTGTTTATTTACCCGCAAGTTAGCAACTCATCTCGTCTCGGCTAAATTAAATTCGTGAACTTATCTCCGATTACCTACTTGATAGGCTTCGCGGAAACGGTATTACTGTAGTACGCTGAATAAAGCATGTTGTTTACATATAATAGACCCACTGCCACGGGTAGACCCCGTTTGTTCCGTGATACTGATATATCGGGTTTTACAAAATAGTATTTCATGCAACCCTTACAACTCTAAGATGGGTTCAGAAGTGGTAGAGAAATGGCCAGTATTATTACAACCAATTATACTACGTTCTGTCTACCCCGTAAGGGATGAAGACGTGATTTATACAAGTACTTTCTTGTCAGTGGTAGTCGGTAAAATCTGTAATAATAATATAACCTTTATACTATGCTACATTTTTTTTTATTAAAAGTACGTAGCGTCTGTTTGCCTTTTATAGACAAAGGCCTCCCCCAACTCCTTCCATAAGTCTCTATGTCCTTCCTTCCTTTGTTGTCCATCCTGTACCTGCTAAAGCTAAACTCTTTATGCCTCGATTTATTTTTCTGTTAGCCGTTTACCAAAACATTATTGTTTTGGACCACTTTTCCTTTTTTCATTAGTGCTCTAAAATGCGTTCAGAAACTGTAGGAAATGAACCAGCATTATTATACCCTTAAAAAAATATATACCTACTGTAATAACATTACAGTACAAAATCTGTACTTTAATGTTATTACAGTATAGATTTTTGTGACGTTATGGTAAAATATAACATTTTTTTCTTACTCAGATTTTGGACAATTTGAGTTCTTTCTTCTCAGGATCAAGAGTTCTTATACGAGTGTCTATTTAGTTTCTGAAAATAGTGTTCATTGTTCATTTATTTGTCAATTTACTTGTCTCGAAGTGACCATAACCCAATAATGCCGGTGACTATTTGAGGATAACTATTTACTATATATACTATGCAGTACCCTGCCATAAAGATTGCACATCGGTCTTCTCGGCTAATTTCGGCTTTGTAGAGCGTTGTCTCGCTCCAACTTACGTGTCGCCAGTTGTCTCTTTCTAAAGACCGAAGTGCAATCTTTATGGCCGGGTACTGTACTACTCTTAATACTTCTACAGAGCGAAGCCACGATCTAATACTAGTGCTTTACGTCCAAACATGGCCGCCTTTTTATCTTCGCTACGGCAGAATAAACCTCCCGATGCGGCTATTGTATTGAATTACACTGAAGTGCATCTCGGTACGGTTCGTTGCTTTTGTTTTCCATTTATTTTGCTCTGTACTGCGGCATAACCGACCCATTCCAACGGGAAATAAATAAAGTTTATAATGATCTACTTACTTTGTGCGGACTACGATGTTTGAAAATTGAAGACTTATTCATTAATAACTTTTAGTTCGTTAATTTTCTACAAGCTGCCTGCGATATCGTCTGCCAAGAATTCGTTTCGCTTTATCCCGAAGGGATTACGAAACTTTCCGGGATACAAAATTGCATGGGCTATTCTAGACTAGTCAATCTCTCTATTAAATTTGATTCAGATCTGTTGAGCCATTCTGGCGTGAATAACAATCATCCTCACTTAGAAAAACGGTAAAGAATTTTGACATGACTTTTTTGTGAAAAACTTTTCATCATTCATTGATTTTCGAAGTCAATCGCCAAAAATAAAAGGAATTGTCGTCGCTCTATTTTTGATCAATTATGGCCGTTCCATAAAAAAACTTAAAGAAAATCTTAGACATGAGATTGTGAGTTTTCTATGAAAATGAAATTGTCTCAAGTTAAAACACGGATTACACAAAAATTTACATTTACACAATGTATATAAAAGCTAAATAGAATAACTCAATCAAACCTAAAGTTGTTTCATGCAAAAGTTGGCAAACTGAGTTCAGACGTTGTTTCAAACTACTCGCTTTCATAACTGCTATCAACCTGTTATCCTGACAAACTTGGAGGACTTGAAACTATTGTCCATTTTAGCATTGGATAGCTAAATGGGTAACAGTAATATAATGCACTTAAGAAGGATAAATAGATCCAAATTATTATTATCATGAGGAGTAATTAGACATGCGAATTATGGTTTCGGGTTTATGAATAACCAAATTGTCCTTAAACTTTTACTTTTTATTGGGAAAATTAATATACAAGATTTCCCGACAATTAATAAGCGAGTTCACTTTACGATTTTTGTATAGCGACTGAGGGTCGCGCCGCGCAATGCACTCCACATGCACAGGGCTCTACCCACGCGCACTACACTTCCATAACGCAGGGCTACACACTAGGTACGCTTTTATAACACCTCCCTCTCCGGACAGAAGCCACTTCTTTATGGTTTCGTGAAGAAGGGCTGGCTTGATGTTGATTGAAGTTGCAGTCTAGGACTAGGCGTTGGTGATGGCTGCGATCCATTTTCGGTCCTTTGGCTGTTAGGTTTTCGCGTTTTCAATCTTCTGTATATTAAATAGAAAGCGGCTGCAACCACTATAAGATAAATAGGGATAATCCAGTAATTGAAAACTTCGGCAGGTTCAACTTCCTCGAATATGGGGGCAGTTTCCTTTTCAAGTAGTGGCTCCAGCTCGTATAGGCGATCTAGTTCGACGTTTTCCAATTTCAGAGGTGTCAAACTGTTTTTTGTTGTAATATTTTCAAGGTTGAAAGACAGTAGTTTGACGGGTCGTCCTTGCAGTTTATTTTGAATATTTTTTACGGTGTTTCGTTGTGTTGAAATGGTACATCCTTCGGGGAGCTCGATCAAAAAGGTTCCTTGAATAGAATTGTGACTCTCTTCTGCGCAGACTAACCGGATTTTGGTAGGTTTGTTACAGGATAGTATATAATGTCCGTCGTCCAGTTTCTGCCAGACTTCCGGAAGCATGTTAACAGTAGTGTAAGAGCACGTTGCGACAATGTCGTGTTTCAAGATGAGCTGATGGATACAGTCGACGTGTTGGCCGCCGGAGGGGGCGAATGCCGTTTCTTTGCAGTAGTAGTAGTCTTTAAACATATTGCATTGTTGTTCCATATATATATAACGGTTTTCGTCCATCGCCAGAAAAGGTTTAGGAGGTATGATAATTGTATTGTTAGAGGTAGGAGTAGGATAAAGGTGATAATAGGAATATGTACTTTTGCTCATTATGGGAAACTTTAAAATAAAAACTATTGTATTGTCAACGTAATAAGATCCGGATTCAATTATGTCGTAAATGTCCCTAGAGTCAGTATGTAAGTCGATAATTAGCTTGTCTCTATCGTAAAGAGTATTTAAAGTTTCAGAGATGTACTGCACGTTATCTGGAGCAATCACACTATGGTGTGTGATATTGTACTCTTGAAAATGAGATAGCATTTTCTAAGGAGTTCAAGAAGTCAAGAATCATTTGGCAGTTTGATTGCAGTAGATAATAGAGGCTAGTCATTTTTATGAAGTCTGTTAGTCTGTAGTTCGTCATATTGATCTCTCTAGTCACTTCGATAATCTGTGTATGTATTTTATACTGATTGTTTACTATTGCTGATAAGGTAGAGTTGTATGCTCGCAAAAGATGTTTATTTAAGGTTATACTTTGTGTCACTGAGTTTTTGAGATGTTCTTGATTTTTTTGTAATATGGAGATTGCTTTCGTATATTTGACAGCATCATTATGATCTAAATTGCCTGTTATACTCTTAATGATAGAGCCCAAACCGTCGATGAGGCCTCGCTTAAGCCTAGAGTTACTTATACTAACAGAATTATATTTTTTTAATATTAAGTCTAAGTTGTTTTTGAGTTCTTGATTCGACACGTAAAAACTACTAAAGTATTTAGGGTCGGTCGCTCTAAGGTACTCACTAAACCTAGATATATTATTATCTAATGTTTCTATGCTATCTCTTATCTTATCTAAATCATAAAAGTGTACAAACTTATGGTCGTACTTATGTATTTTTGCGAGACCTAAGTAGAAGGGCAAGATACCGGGATTATTGGATAACGGGGTTAATGTTACCGGAGTGCTGGCTATTGGTTGCTGGCTCCGGGTGACCGAGAGTAGATGATACAGGAGTAGAAGCGTCCTGTAACAAGGTCCTTTGGTTACGGAGGGGTCTCTTGATATTCCTTTTATTACATAGCTGATCTTTTATATCCAATACTTTTAAACCCAAATCTTTGCTAACTTTCCTCGTAATGTAACGAGGTTGTGTTTTATTTCTTACCGCCAATGGATTTTTTGAGTAGATTAAAGTATTTTCTGCGTACTGTAAGGGAGTTTCTCGATTTTTGTTATGTTTTGTCATAGTATTAGCATGTTTTTGCTGTAATTGTTCATTTAATTTGGAATATAAAATTTTTGTAATCTCTTTGTGTTTTTGAACGTAATTTTGCATACAAAAGGTTTCTAAGTTGATATCCAACGGATCTCCATTATCTATGTGGCCGTTTATTATTTCGATTGGTTTTTTATTAGTTACAGAATGAATAGAATTATTGTTCCCGAGTACAGCATATAGCATGAGTTCGTTCGTGGAAAGCTCAGGTCGAGTTTGCTCGAGTATGCGAATATGTTCGAGTGCTGTGGAATGAAATCTTTCAATGAGGCCGTTCGATGCAGGGTTATTTACGCTAATAAAGTGTAAATTTATCTTATGGAGTTGAGCAAATTCTTTAAGGGGCAGGTTTTTAAATTCCGTTCCTCGGTCAGCGGTGAGACATAGCGGTAGGCCATGGTGGGTCATAAATATAATAAGGGCGTTCAAGACGCTGACGCCTGTTAGACTTTCAAGCGGGTACGCTTGTGCGTATTTCGAAAAGCTATCAATAATAGTTAGAAATTTTTGTGTTTTCACAGTGAACGTGTCGATGTGAACTATTTCGAATGGTTTTTGTGGAATAGGGACGATTTGAAATTCTTGTTTGTTTGGATGACGCTCGTATTTACACTTTTGACAGATTTCACAGTTGTTAATAAATTCTGTTATAAATTTTGTTTGATTTGGCCAATAATACGTTCTTTTTACGCGTTGTTCGACTTCCTGTACACCACGGTGGTTTGTTTTTCCTTCGTGGAAGTTTTTTACTATGAGAAGTTGTTTATCTAATTCAGGAACGTCATCTAGTTTTTCTTTGAAAAATTTTAATTTGAGTGAAGAGCTCTTGAAGACAGTTTGCAGTATGGTCGTAATCTTAGGAATAAGACTGCTTTGGGATACGTATATGCCGTATGTAGCATTAGGGTCAATTTGATCTTTAAATAAAGAAATTATGTCAGAGTCAAAGTTACTTTGGCTGATTTGAACATAAGTCCGTTTTTTATTCGGAAATATTTGCTTTGTTATAGGTTTTTGGGGTGAGTGGTAAACGATTTCGATAAATATTTGGTTGTTACAAGTATTTATGGTATTTTCACATATTGGAATTTCAAGGATCGGATTTTCTAACGATGTATGAACAGTTTGAGTTTCGTCTTGTGGTATCTCTGTTCTGTTATTAGCAACCATTGATAATTGATCGATGTCAACATCAACAATTTGTGTTTCGATAGGGCTGATTTCGTTATTTTGTAGTTCTATCCTAGATAACGCATCTGCGTTGGCGTTTGAAGATCCCTTTTTGTAGATAATTTTGTAGTCAAATTCGTCTAATTTAAGTTTCCATCTTATCAGACGAGAATTGGGTTCTTTTAGATTCATTAAATATTGAAGAGGTCTATGGTCCGTTACAATATTAAAACGTCTCCCAAACAAATATGGTCTAAAATATTTTGTGGCCCATATGATGGCTAGTAGCTCTTTTTCTATTGTACTGTAGTGGACTTCGCTGTCGTTGAGCGTGCGGGACGCGTAAGCGATCGGTTTATCGGCGCCGATGGGGCCTTGGGACAGGACTGCACCAACAGCAAAGTTGGACGCATCCGTTCTGAGATTAAATTCTCTCGTGAAGTCCGGGTATTGCAGTATAGGATCGTTGCTGAGAATATTCTGACATAATTTAAAACAGTTAATGTATTCTGAATTAAGCTGTATTTTTGCGCCTTTTTTTAAGCATGAGGTGAAGGGTTTTGTTAATTTTGCAAAGTTAGGGATAAACTTCCGATAGTACCCGAGTAAACCCAAAAACGATTTTATTTCTTTTGCTGTTTTTGGAAGGGGGTATTGCTGTATGGCTTGTACCTTGTTAGGATCTGGTTTTATTCCATCAGACGTAATGATGTGGCCTAGGAAAGGCGTTTCTTTTTTTAGAAATTCGGACTTCAGGGGCTGAATTTTGAAATTGGCATCACGGAGTCGTTGAAAAACGCTTTCGATGTTGAGCATATGCTCTTGCAGAGAGGTGCTATAGATAATGATGTCGTCGCAGTAGACGGTGACATTAGATAGTCCTCGTAACACGTTGTCAATTACGCGTTCGAAGGTGGACGGGGCATTTTTTAAGCCAAATGGCATGCGTAAATATTCGTAGTGGCCATTATCAACACTAAAAGCGGTTTTTTGTATGTCTTGTTTGCACATTTCGATTTGATGAAATCCGCTGTACAAATCGATTGTTGTGAAATATTGGCATTTGCCAAGCTTATCTAATATATCGGATATATTCGGAATGGGATATCGATCTGCAATTGTTTTTTCATTCAGCTTTCTATAATCTACGACGAGTCTCCATTTTACTTCGCCGGAACTATCGGTTTTTTTTGGGACTATCCATATTGGAGAAGACCAAGGGCTATCAGATGGTTGTATGATTTTTTGCTTAAGCATTTTATCGATTTGAGCCTGAATTTCAGCTTTATGGATTTGCGGATATCTATAACTTTTGACGTAAATAGGTACTTCATCGGTTGTTTTGATTTGGTGTTTAATCTGATTTGTAAATGTAAGGGGCTGTGTGTCATCATAAAAAATATCTTTATATTTTTTGCATAATGCAAGAAGACAGTGTTTTTCTTCAGAATTTAAATGTTCAGATCGTATTAATGACTCAATTTGATCATTTTCCGGAAAAACCGATTCAAAGTTGTGAAGTTCGAAATTGGGATGCAGTGGAAAAACAGTCAATGGGGACATAAGGCTGACAAATATGTCATTTTTCGTTGGATTTGATATTTCTACGAGAGCGTAACCATTTTTTGAAACAGATACGATTGGTGGAATCGTGCATTTATTTAATTTCGTTTCCGGTAAGTAGAATTCGGAGTTTTCCATTGAAACAGGTATTTTAACAATTTTTGCGGACCCTGCTCTTACAAGAGCTTCAAACAAATTTCGTATACCGGAATTCAGTATTTGAATTGGTATTTGTGAATTTGGAGTAACGAGCGTTTTTTTGCCAATGTCAACGCTTGCTTTTAAGTTTTCTAGCATCTGAAATCCGATTAGTCCATCGAAAATATTATGGAATTTGTATATATAGAACTTCAATTTACTGTTTTGGTTTAATTCCTCAAAAGATGGTATTTCAATAGAGTGGTCATTGCTAGTGGTACAGTTCAAATTTGTTACAGCAAAGGGTTCATAATTCATTGGTATGTGCCTAAAGTATTTTGCTACAGCTTCAGGTGAAAGAAAAGATTGATTAGCACCAGTGTCAATAAGCAATTTCAAGGGTGGGTTTTTTATTTCGATGAAGGGTAATTGTCTCTTCAGGTGGACATTAATCTCAGTTAAGAATTGGGTTTTATTTCCAAAACCTGGCAAAAATTTTCATTTTCGTCATTAGAAACAGATTGAGTAACATCAAATTCATTTAAATAATATTGTGAGTCATTAAACTGCTCTGCATAGTTCGCGGTAGCAACGCCGGTGGCATTATCTGCATGCGACGGTGATGTTGATGACGAAGCGTCGCCGTAAGCTTGTTCTGAGAAATCTGCGCCTAAAGGTGCATGTTCGGTATTATGTACCTCTTCGATAACAAAGTTGCTATTAGGGTTCTGTACGACTGGTTGAAAATAATTGCGTCTTTGGGGTTCCATGGGATTGAACATGGGTCGTAATGGTATTTGTGCAGAACGGTACGAAATTCCACTCATTGGCTGAGGGTTCTGTCTAGATATGAAATTCGGCTGGTTAGTTCTGAACTGATTTTGCTGCATTCGGTTAGAATTATTATTAAAATTATTTACAGGCCTTATTTGACTAAAATTAGGATGTCTGAAAGGGTATTGACCGATTGGTTTAGGTGTAAATGGGGTGTTATTTACGAATGTATTGTTCGGTCTGTTAAATTGGAAAGGTTTAAATGCAGTTGATGTTTTTGGTTGAATTAACGGCTTTGACACCGACTGATTGTCTTGCGTATTTTTTTGTAAATATTGGATGTTTTGTTCTTCTTTTATGTACGTTAAGGCGGTGGGCATATCTGCTGGTCTCATTGCCCGTATTGTGGACCCAAGTGGTTCTTTTAGTCCGGCTAAAAATGTTTTGAGTGTCTGAGCGGTGAAAAATGTTCTTTTACCGGTTCTCAGGTTTTCATCAATTTCATGTAGGGAAACATAGTTAATTATAGTATTCAGCAATTGCATGCAGCGAGTATAAAATTGTTGTGGAGTTTCATTTTCTTGTCTTAAATTCACTAAATCTCTGTTTAACGCATTTTCATCTCTTTGGTCTGAAAAATGTTGCAATAGCACTGATTTTACACTTGCCCATGTCGCTGAACCGTGTATATTTACCACTTCTTCTGCTCTACCTTTTAATTTACCAAGAATATTTTGTAACACAATTTGGTTCTGAAAATTGTTCGGATCATTGACATTGTAAAATTGGGTTAGAATTGATTCACTTGTGGAAATGAACCTAAACAATTGGTTTGGGTTCCCATCGTAAACGGGAACAATAGTTAAAGCTATCTTAAACAAATTAACGGCATCAACCTCCATTTCACAAAATATTAACTGATATATGTCGTATAAATTAAATACACAGATTATCTCTTTACACTCGTTTTTTTTTTTTTTTTTTTTTTTTTTTGTTAGATGTCGACGTCGATTGTCAGAGTCTTTGTTACGTACTTACTTCACAAAATACACGTTTTTTTTTTTAAATATTATAATTAGGATTCAAGGAAGAGAGAGGAACTGGCTGGACTCACCATATTTTTATCATTTTCTGTGCTCGGGCAGGCTCGTAGATTCGGCGGAAGCAGGTACTCTTGATGTTTGAAGAGATTATGCTCCGTTCCGTAGACTGCGCCAATTATGGTTTCGGGTTTATGAATAACCAAATTGTCCTTAAACTTTTACTTTTTATTGGGAAAATTAATATACAAGATTTCCCGACAATTAATAAGCGAGTTCACTTTACGATTTTTGTATAGCGACTGAGGGTCGCGCCGCGCAATGCACTCCACATGCACAGGGCTCTACCCACGCGCACTACACTTCCATAACGCAGGGCTACACACTAGGTACGCTTTTATAACATGCGTGAAGGGCCACCATAGAGATCTCACTCCAGGCATATGTTTATGTCTAGGTACCACAGACAAAAACAAGATAATTGAATGTTGTAATAAAAGCTGTTGTATAAACTTCCATAGCGCGATATACTACAACGATATACCTACGATAACGTCACCGGCGCTTATGAAAATTGAAAATCTAGTCGTACAAAAGACACCACTTTTTTAACCATTAATTTGTGTATTTTTTTAGTTACACTTAAGTCGGGTTCTATCTATTTATTGCTTTGTTTACGTAAAAGTTTATGGATTATGTAGTATATTTTATCTGTGTATCGTTTCGTGAGTCACAGACGGTTCTGGCTGAAAATCAGTGCTGCAGGTATCTAACACCTCAGCGTAATGCTGAGCCAGCGACCGTTTCACTTTTGCGAAGACACACACAACGCTGATGATCTATTTTTCAAGTCTGTGTTTTTTTTCTTGTTTATCCTACTAATATTATAAATGTGAAAGTTTGTGAGTATGTTTGGATGTTTGTTACTCTTTCACGGAATAGCACATAGGCTACTTTTTATCCCGGAAAATTGTGTAATTCCTGCGGGATAGCGATAAACGAATTCTATACAGACGAAGTTGCGGGCAACAGCTAGTTTTCTATAAAATTGTGTATACTCTCTTGTATTTCTGTGTTTTGCAAAAAGAAATAAATGTCTTCTTTCTTTCTTTCTTTCTTTCACTTTAAAAAAATACCTGTAGCTCGGTGCAATCCCGTAAAAAGTACCAGGCGAACAGAACAAGCTCGAAGGTTGTCTCATCTTCCAGAATTATGTAAACGAGATACTCCTAAACGCGTTACAGCAACAGGTTACCCTTGTGGAACTAAACTTACCCCAAACGGAATGCAGCTTTATTCCGTAATGGAAAAGTTGGTTTTGAAATGTAGGCAAAATGCTCGGAGATGAAAATTGTACCTTGGAGCTAGTTAAGTTATAACTAGCGTGTTTTTCGACGCCGTAAAATCAAGGTAGCTTTGAAGAATAAATGTCATCATGAAAACGCGATAAAGGAAAATAATATCTGCAGTTTTATATTAAATAATCTTCTTTAAAGACACAGACAGGGCGAGTAAGTTGACGTACTTACGGCTTGACGAATTTACTCGCCTATATTTTACTCTAAAAGGCAAGTCGTACGCGAACATACTCGCCCGTCTTTCACCCAGTTAAGAAAGGCACTTTCGCCTTTGATATAAAACTACCATCAAACACATACATTTAATAACATACATACATGTATACATATATATATCACGTCTTTATCCCTTACGGGGTAGACAGAGCCTAAGGTAACAAAACCTTAAGGCCACGTTTAGTATGATTAAGGCCGTATAGGTGGAAAGGGAAAACAAAATAAGGATGGGTCGCCTAACATGATTCCTTAGATTTTGGCTCATAACAGCATTATCCTTTAATGAAAGTGAAATATAGTCCGTGAGCTATTAAGAACGACATTCAGGCTTCTGGTATTATCAGCCGATTCAAGTATCAAACCCATGAAAGTGAGTGCGACACCGGAATGTATTTCTAGGAGCTCACAGACTCTAGCGGAAGGATAGGATAAGGATATTGCCACAATCATGCTAAATGTGGCCCTTAGGTCTTGTTACCTTAGGCTCTGTCTACACTCATTACCTACCTGCATTGCACGGTCTCATTGTCTAAGGCAAGACGGGCCCTCCCCTTCTTGGCGCGGTCATGGCGGAAGCCGAGGCCACCGGGGGAGCGTTTGTGGTGAAACCCTAGTGGCATCCCACTGCGTCCCCGTCACACCGGATTGAGGCAACGCCGGAGAGTTTTTAGTTCGGGTACACCCCTTCGGAGGGGAGTCCCACATAACCCTAGGCATGCCCGTGCCTAGGGCATCCATAAATATTTCCTCTCCGTTAAAAAAAAGGCTCTGTCTTCACTGTAAGGGATATAGACCGTGATTTGTGTCACTACACAAACCACTACGTAGTATAAAACAAATTCGTTTTCCGCTGTCTGTCTGTCCCTATGTAAGTATGCTTAGATATTTAAAACTACGCAACGGATTATGTGGATTTTTTCAATAGATAGTGATTCAAGAGGAAGGTTTTATGCATAATTCTACGCAGACGAAGTCGCGGGTAAAAGATAGTGCGGCAATAATGCTATGGAAATCTGAACTCTCATGCCAAATGTACGACTTGTCTAGAAAATATTTCACAGTAAAACGTGAGACAAGATATAGTATGTAAATGATAAGTAAATGCATACGGGACTTAAAGCCGAAGGCTAAAGTCCCAAGCCCTGACCTACTTCAGGAGTTTGGCCTGCGGGAATCAATAATGCAATGCAATGCATCTATCAATGACATACCTACAGGATGTTAATCACTGCACAAGTAATGAACAAAAAAAATTACTTGACTACTCTGCTAGCGCCGCCGGTGGCAAAGTGAGCGGAGTAGCAAGGTCGGTTTTTGTTTATTGAAATGGACCTCAGCAAAGTAACTCCTGATTCAATCAAAATTATGTCATTATGGATCGTTAAAGGAACATGTTTACGCATTCTATTGAATTAGGCATCACTACATAGTATAAAACAAAGTCGCTTTTTCTGTCCCTATGTCCTTATGTCCCTATGTATGCTTATATCTTCAAAACTACACAACGGATTTTGATGCGGTTTTTTTAATAGATAGAGTGATTCAAGAGGAAGGTTTTTATGTATAATTCTACGCAGACAAAGTCGCGGGCAGAAGCTAGTGTTTAATATAACCTCCGATAGATAAATTGTGACTGTTACCAAGGCCGTGGTTTAGCTGTCCCTTGTGCAGTATTAGGTCTAACAATCAATTTCAGAGCCAAAAACCTTGAGGAAGCCGGCTCCGACCAATGCTGTGTAGAGTTCGTCCGTAGTCTTTTAGCCACTGCCGCCGCTTAATAAATACACACCCGCGAAGACTATCCGTGGTATTATATACACTAATTACACTTTTACACCAAATTTTACACACACTAATTAATATTTACAATAATTTAAACATAAATCCGCATAAAAGACCGACCGTGCACCGACAATTTAAAAACAAGTGACAGCCGCCTTATTGTTCTTTTTATTCAGTGGCGCGGCGCGTGGCCATGGACTAGCGCCAGCCAGCAACCAACAGCCAAAAAGGTTGAACCCTAAAAATTGATTACTACTATTCAAAATACTTGCACAAGGCATTTACCTTGTTACTCCGCTACCAAGCAAGCGGTAGCAACGGAATAGTTTTGTGGGGGGGTGCCACAATAGAGAGATCTCTCTCCAGGCAGATGTGCAGGCAGAAGGTGCCTAAGAGCACCGGCAAACAGAGTCATTTTTCTGACGTCTATTTTTCGTTTATTTCTTTGATAAGTATTTTACATTAATATTATGATTAATAGTTTAGTTAATGAACTAGATAATTTATCTGTATCTGAGTCTAGAATTTGTGAAGCTAAGAGTTGTAAACAGCTCCAATGCACTTTTAGTAACTCGCTATCCATTTTAACGCAAAATATTCGCAGTGTTTTTAAGAATTTTGATAATTTTAGATCATAATGCCGGCCTACTAACCTTAAAACGTAAAATACCTAGACTAATCAACACTCGCACAATTGCTAAATTGAATATAAATAAACTCGAGGAAGACTTATGCAACGTCGATTTTGACCCAGTTTATAATTCCGCTGACCCACAGTTTAATGTAATGTGTAGTTAGGAAGTAGATTATTTTTGTAAACTTTCTTTTTATTGGATTTTAATTTTTAAAATTTTATAAGATAATCATCATAGTTTTAATTTAATAATTTCTTTATATTTTTGTCATGAATACTTATTTTTCCCTTATGATTGTTTAATTATTTAATAGCCATTTTGTTTAGCTCTTATAGCCTGAGACACAGGATTTCCTAGTTCAGGCATTTGAGTTGTTAACTTAGATTTATAAGGAAACTTTGTTCTTAGTTATAATTTTGTAAACATTTATGAATAAATTATCTTTATCTTTATCTTTATCTTTTATCTAGATGTGCCTGGGGACTGAAGTCCAAAGAAAGAGAGTTGCAAGTTGTATTTATTGCATCCGTGTTGAGAACTTCGTTAGCGGGATGTAGAACGATGTGACGGCTGTCACTAGAGCTGGCGCTAGCTACTCGTGCGTCGTAGTAGTTATGTAGTCAACAACTAGGTGGCGCTAGGGTCGCTAGAGTTTACGTACTAATTTACTCGCTACTATACTTTAGACTTTTAGGTATTTAAAAGAATGTAAACAAACCATTAAAGAGGTTATTTCTAAGACAATGTTTGGTTCCTGTTCAAAATTTATTATTTTAAAATAATTGAGCAACCTACTTCAGTCCGTTCAATTCTAATAACATATAATTACGCTTAATTTTACTGAATATGTACACATTTACGAATACTAGAATATTTTTATCATGTTAAATGAATATTTAATTTTTTTTTGTAAATTGTCACTAAAAAATACCCAATCTTGCAGAGGTTTAAAACGCAAGGTTTGATCTAATCAGAATGTAATGCGACTAAAATAGAAAGTGTCGTATTTAATGTAGCAACACCTACCTTACGTGATTTTTAACTTTGTCGGGTCGGTTTGACATTCGCCATTGCTTCTTGTCAACTGATGAGAGTGCGATATTTGTGGTGTTTTCGATATTTCATTTATTGTTATTCTTTGTTAAGTTTGTTGTTTTCTGTTAATTTTTTGTTGAACTTGTTTGTTTTGTTGTTTTATTACGGAGTTGTGTATTTTTTTTTACGAAGACATGGGTGATGGCGAGCCGGGAACTAGCCGGGCTAGTTCCTTGCTTACATTTCCTTCTCCGAAGAAGAAGCGGACTAAGACGGTGATTAATTATTGGTTATTCAACAATGTTCAGATGTCATGCTTTTACATAAAATGGGATCATTATAAAAAGTCTAATAGCGTATTTAGTGCTAGCTACGTTTTCAATTTTTATTCTCGTCATAAAGGTTCACAACCTCTGGATCTGTCATTTTTGACAGCTCCCGTTTGTTTACATTCTTTTAAATACCTAAAAGTCTCAAGTATAGACTAAAATACTAGCCTAGTCCGTAGGTACCCTTAGCGATAACTGAACATAGTCTGCCTTGACTTCCTATTTTATTTTCTGCTCTCTTTTTTTCTGCTCTCGTCCACGGAGCTAACGAATTAAATGATGTTGAGGTTGAGCGCCTGTGTAATACTATTAGTATGACGCCTCGCATGTGAGTGAACTTGACTTAATTATAGAGATAGTGTGAGAAATATCGTGCAAAGTTCGTTTCTGTAGACACCCAATTTAGCAACAACTTCCATAACCTGCCGGTCATTGGCACGTAATATACCAGGCCCCCAGAAACTGTGAGGATACCGAGCTGATAGGCCCCATTGTACGTGACAGCTAATTTAAGCCCATACAATAGTGGCAGTTACGTTACACGCACCCTACCTCATGAATACTCGTAAACAACTATGCTACCCTAGTACCTGCAGGCACTTTGATGAGTATATTGTTAAAATTGTTTCGTTTATTAACCAACTTCATAAAGGAAGAGGCCTGTGCCCAGCAGTGGGACTTATGTAGGCTGAAGATGATGATGATGATGACACACACACACAAATCACGTCTTTATCCCTTACATGGTAGACAGAGCTTAGGGTAACAAGACCTAAAGGCCACGTTTAGCATGATTGTGGGCGTATAGGTGGAAAGGGGAATCAAGGGTTGCTAGCCGCATCGCCTAAAAAGTCATGATTCCTATGCCTATTCCCTCGATGGGCTTTTACCACCTGCGCGGGAAGAGAAGCAACTGGTACATTCTCTGCTTTTTCTGATGATGATGGTAAAGGAAGAGTTATGGATTCCAATGCTGTCATATACACAGATTTGCTGACGTAGCAACTACGGTTTGCTTACTGAAACGCCCGAGCCATGGCTGTCAATATTTACACTGAACTAAAAGAGTTGCGAGTTTACTTATTCGCACAGACCAGTAGGTGGTCTGTGTTTATTCGGTTATCATATCATTTAATTAAAAAATATTATGTTCGTTAAAAGCACTGTTTTTTTCTGTACCTAAAACAAATATAAAAAATGTCAAGTCATTTCGAGACGCAAAATAAGTAATTGCAGAATTATTAAAAACCGTTTCTATAAATATTTTTCTCCCCCATATGCTGTATGTAGATGGCAACATTTATAGCTTTTTAAAAATAAACAGCAGGCAGGCAGAAGAGGGTAAAACATTCGCAAAAGGTGTTGTGTTGCAAAATAAAAATTTCCTTTTCATTTCATTAAACTGACAAAATTACTGGGGCCTTACTATGACGTCGTAGTGCGATTCTTCTTCTTCTTATTTGTGGCGTATCAAGTCGTTATAGCGACAACACCATCGCCAATGTCAAAGTAACGAAAATATAATTAAAAAAGTCTTGTGACATAATGTCGGCAACGTTGTACGGTACGGTAATGGTCAAAGACCCCTCTCCCACCCTGTAGGCTCTTAGCCAACGGTCAATGATATCCCTCAGAAACTCCCAGGAAATTAGCTGATGCCCAGGGTGCGCCGGAGCAAGCACTGCTCTTCCCCCCGGATGGATCCAAAAACGAAGTGCAGCTCTTTTTTTTTTTTTTATGTGAACAGGAAGGCAAACGAGCAAGTGGGTCACCTGATGGTAAGTGATCACCACTGCCCATAGACACCCGCAACCCCGGAGGGATTGCAGATGCGTTGCCAACCTAGAGGATTAAGATGAAATGCCTCTTGTGCCCGTAATTTCCCCGGCTGTCTTACTCTCCGCACCGGAACACAGCAGTACAAGCACTGCTACTTAGCGGCAGGATTAGCGAGTAAGATGGTGGTAGCGATCCGGACGGACCTTGCACAAGGCCCTACCACCCGCATACCACGCCCGCACGTGGAGGTAACCCGACTCGCACCCCTAATGCGATTCAATTCTGATTCAATTTTACGTTTCAGCTGTCATTTTTGACACTTCTAGTGAGGATCTGATAGCGCTTTTGTCCGTGTCTGCCTAAAGCGTAGTCTGACTAATTCGTATTCTACCTACGGGCGATCAAACTTTAGTTCGGAATCGAATAGCATTGACGTTATAGTAAGGCCTCTCCTCTGTTCTCAATTTGTTGTAGATACATGCCGCCAGGTCACGTTGCACCAGGTCCAACCGTGTGGTGAATGATGGTGATCCATACTATATTTTCCTTTTGCAAATATTGATAAATCCATAAACTCAAAGGTAGCCGACATAATATAAAAGTAGATTTACTTTCTCAATTATTCTTAACCGCAAAGCTCCACACGCAGCCGACGCATTACACGCTTCCCACCATTGTGTTATAGCAGGTGAACCGCCACAAAGGGAAGATTAATGATGCCTTTTAGAAAACATTTTGTCGGCAATGACGAGTTCAGTGGAAGGCGGAGGGCGCACGAGAATATTTTCCATGTTTCAAAACATTAATCGTAGTCGGTAGGACAAGAGCAGTGAAAATAGGTGAAGCTACGAGCCTCTAGTGTAAGTTTTCGATACGAAAAGTAATAAAAAAAACGATTATTAGTCTCTGTTTGTCTACTTGAACTGAACGCATTTTCGATGCGATTTCGCAGGTACATTAATACCCCCCCACAAAAAGATTTGCTTTATGAAATTTAGATGGAAAGTAAATATATTTTCGATCATTTATTCATTAACAACATGAATAGTTTTAAAAAAAGTGAAGATATTGTCATAAAAAGTTTAAAAACAATTTAAGTTCTCCGTAATAGAGCAACATAATGGTTTGATTATTAGGTTATTTTCTCTATGGCATCTATTCATTCGTCAGCTAGTAAAAAAAAATACTTTTGTCTAAGTATAAACTCTAGTTACACTTGTGTTAACTTGCTAGTACTCATAATTGGTCCATATCTGTCACTTGATTTGATTTTAATAGTGCTTTTACAAGCATCAGCAGACTTCTGGCCGGATGGTGTGGTATTGTGTCGCTTTAGAGAAGCGAAAACTTAAAAAATAACCTAAATAACCCAGTTACAGTTTCGCTTGTTTTTTTTTCAATTTGTGTTTACATTTTCCATTTATTTGTCTTGCATTACTCAGTCGGTGCAAACTGTTATAATAAATTCTGTGAATGAATAAAAATAAATAAAGTGAATAAATAATTTCACGTAGTTTTGCCAGACACTGACAAAAGATTTTGCTCTAACGAGTTCGTAACTTTTTATGAATGATAGCAAGTACATACACGACAGGGACAAGAAATGTGGAGTAATATTACTTGGGTTAGTGGCAAAAACTAGAACTCCCGACGCTATGAGAGCCATGTTAGTTACGTGTTAGGTTGTACGTTACGTAAGTTAAGCACTTAGAATGATTAGAACCGTCACTTACAAAGTATTGCCGGCTTTCTCGAACGATAATGGGTTTAATAATGAAATGTACATGTTCAAGAGAATCAAGTTTAAAGGGTAGAGGATGTCCTTATCTTTCTTATTAATACTTAGTATAAGAACCTGCAACATTGTGAAAAGGAGTGTCTCGGAGAATTAGTACAAAATTTTACAAAAAACAAGCACATTGAGGTCTAATGCTTTGGTTTGTTAACGAAGCATTAATTTTCTATGTGAGCGACATACATATGTAAATATACACACTGCTACAGTTCTTGAGCTCTTGGAAAGGCCCTTCGTATTTGTCTTGCTGTCTCACTCGCTCTTAGGGTTGTTTCACACGTACCACAACCACAACACTTTTTGTATTGAAAATTAATGGTACAATTCACACGTACCAAATTTTGCCATCATTTATCGACTGCGTGTGTGATACGACCAGATCGCAACCACATCGCAACGGTAACGCAACCACTGGTGGCACCGCTTTAGGGTTGTTTCACACGTAACCACATCGCAACTACTAGCGACAACCACATTTTGTAGCCGCAACGCAACTGCAAAATGCTGCAGCGGCACTATTCACACGTAACCACTGCTTGACCGCATTTTAACGCTGCTGTGGTGTGGTTGTGGTACCTACGTGTGAAACAACCCTTATGCCTTTGACACTTGAATCGGAGGCCGATGGTACCCGAAACCGACCCAAAACGAGCATGGCATTCTAAGAGGTCGTGAACTGTATGCCTGTTTCCCCTAGTGAGTAGATAGAGACGTTGTTCCACTTGCTACGATCCCGACATAACTGTTTCGCTTCATCCACATTTTGGTTTAGTCTCCCGGCGTGATCTTTTGTCAAACGTTCCCAATTTGGTCGCGGAACGTTCATCACTTCACCGAACAACACTATAGTTCTTACTCTTAATCTTGTATCACCCATCTTCTCTGCTCTCTACGTGACCAAACCGACTAATTATACATTTTCTATCCCAGTCCCTATAGATTTCACGCTTCATCCTTCATGTTCTTATGAATTAAAAAAATATTCTCTAAAGTTTAGAGTCTAAACCTATCAACTAACTATGCTTTGATCGTAAACTAATAAGATGATCAACTGATCAGTAGCCTTTATTATCTAACTCGCTCGCAATCGCCATCGTATTCATTTTGACAGTTCTTGTATGAATGTGACAGCCAGCTGTGTCAGCCCATACATGAACTGTCAAAATGAACACGATAGCGATTACGAGCGAGTTAGATAATAAGCAGACTGCTCCGAGAAAGAGTAGGTATTCATACTAGAGACTGAATAATGAATATATAATGACGTGTCATATTCAACCTTTTATAACTCGGCATGTGGCGACACTAAAAAGCGAAAACTCCTGTAGCCTGCTTGCCTGTATTTTTGTAACGTGGTGTCTAGACTAGGCTTTATGGAGGGGTCAACGACCGAGCACATAACAGGTTACACGTAATTATCTGACACAGAGCATTCATAAGCCACTGGTATTTGTAAGTTTATACGACGTTTATATATACGTTTATAATTTCAGAAGCTGTTTGGACTTCTTTGATTAAACGCTCCTGATTAGCTTTTTCATATTAATGTATGGAAACATTTGTAGATTGCCATACCTACTTAATTTTTTTAGCAAAAAAATGAGGTAAACAATCTTAAATTTATAAACGATACTGAAAATTAGAACACAGAAAAATCCGAAAAATAAAGCTATGGCCGGGAATCGAACCAAGATCCTCGTCATTCCGTGATGC
This sequence comes from Pandemis corylana, assembly GCA_949127965.1. Taxonomy (NCBI): domain Eukaryota; kingdom Metazoa; phylum Arthropoda; class Insecta; order Lepidoptera; family Tortricidae; genus Pandemis; species Pandemis corylana. The sequence continues at coordinate 7,638,728 of OX421871.1, forward strand.
GTGCTTTACCGCTACACCACCTATAGCAGGTAAATTTAATTTCTAACGGGTAAAACCGTATAAGTAAACATAAAAAATCAAGAAGTAAAATTCAATAAAATTACATGTCAACATTGTTTCCTTTTTTTCTTTTGGTACCTACTATCAAATGAATCAAGAATTTTTATTTCTTGATTTTTTATGTTTACTTTTACGGTTTTACCGTTAGAAATTTAATTCCTAAACTACACTGAAAATTGAAACACATAGAAAAATCCGAAAAGTAAAGCCATGGCCGGGAATCGAACCCGGATCCTCGTCATTCCGTGACGCGTGCTATACCCCTACACCACTCATAGGCATGCTCCTATCTATACTGTAAGCTAGTGTAAGAGAGACAGGTTTATACGATAGATTTGTAGGTGCGAAAAGCGCAACCATGCATGCAACGGCTGATCACATCAAACGAAAGATATACTGATATAGTGAGTTGCTTTATCCTTCAGTGAACGACTGAGCGACTGAATGAAACGAAAAGACATAGTTCATTTGAAACTCTCACTCGCTATTGACACATCTCTACCACGAACGAAATAAACCTCACTCTATTACAACAAACGAAGGTTCATGTACAGCCCATGTTTGTGATTTTGACCGCAACTAACTTGAAACTTCTGCAATCATGCCTAACTTCATTACGCACTAACTTTTGCTTGGTTATCACAGTAAGGCAAGAACTTATGGGGATCGCAAAAACTAAGCCCTAGATTACTTCGAAACTTGAAACAATGTGACTTGCTGCTGCTCAACGTATTTAATCTGTTACATGTTGTTTATATATATTAAAATAATTATTGTTGTCTTTTAGTTCAGTTAATATATGGGGAATGTTTCTAGACCAAATAGGAGACGTTTTGAAGAAAGGTCGTGTCAGGAGTACCCGAAACCGGCGAGCATTATATGAAGAGAATGAGAGGTTTATCAGAATCGTAGCAAGTGAAACAAAGTAGTCTCTGCCTACCCCTATGGGAAAGAGGCGTGAGGCGTGAGGCAAATCTTCATTGAGGAAATATTATATTACGAATGTCTGTCAAAATCATAATAAACGGTAACTAGGATACTAAGTCAAGTATATGACACGCCTCCGCCGTGATTCCATGGATCAGAGGAGCAGGGAGCAGCTGGTCCAGGTGTCGGATCCACAGAAGTCCACCGTCTGTCCTGATCTCGTAGTGCAGCTGTCCGAGACGGCGGGTCACAGTACCGAACTCCCACTTCGTCCTCGAAACAGAGTAGTTCCTGGCTTGTATCCTGGCTCCGGGAGCAAACTCTCTGACTTCTGTGTGGTGCTCAGGTTGTCGATGAGGTGCCTTAGGAGCCGCTCTTATTTTAGCCGCCAATCTCGTCCGTATCTCTCTCCCAAACATAAGCATATACGGGGATGTATGTGTGTAAGTATGTAGAACTTGTAAACGATGGTATGATTTTATTCCCTGCAGGTTTTTGTATCACACTAACTGTTCCCCGCGACAACCCCCTTAGGAATAAAATATTCTTCCATGCTGATCTGTGACCAAAAACACATAGGAAGTACCAGCTCTGCTTCTCTTCCCGCTCAGATGGTAAAAGCCCATTGAAGGAATGGGAGATCTTAGGAATCATGTTATAGGCGATCCGGCTGGCAACCCATCACTATTTTGATTCCCTCTTCCACCTACACGCCCACAATCATGCTAAACGTGGTCTTTAGGTCTTGTTACCTTAGGCTCTGTCTACCCGTAAGGGACAAAGACGAGATCTATGCATGTAAAAAAACATGTTTAAAAGTCTTCAATTGCCACTGATGGCCGTCATAACTTTTGTAACACAACTACTGCCCCCAAGTCGACCCCAATCAGCAAATTAACACCACATCGATATTCCATAGGTAAGTTGTGCGACTCGTAAATTGGAGCCAAGTTCGGTAACAATGCGTAATTGGATAGAAGTGGATGGTTCTCCAAGTTTGGAGACAGGGCGGTTGAACAAGGCGGTTGACTAGTTCCAAATTCGATAATTTACTAGAACGACAGAGTTGACTGAAAAATCGTTTCTTCGAATGCACCGTTCCTCCGAAAAGCCAGAAGTGATAAGACGTTTACGTTTTCTCCAGCTTTTATATATTATGTCCTTCAAAGTCTCCTTTTTTATGTGATAGGGGAAAAACCAGCATGCGGTTTACCTAATGGAAAGCAATAATCGTCGCCCACAGACACGCATAACATATAGGTGGATTACGGGTGTGCTGGCGCTTTTATTGTCTATGAGGATGATGGCTTGGCCACAGGGCTCGGCCCGTGGTTCCTACGCGGGCTGACTAAAGCCTATCAGCCCCGCTAGCACGAGAGCGCACGAAAGTCGCGTCGCGCGCGAGTTGGACTACCCGTCTCTTTCTTGTTGGTACAGTAAGAAAAGGACGGGCAATCTATCTCGCGCGCGACGCGACTCTTGTGCGCTCTCGTGCTAGACGTGCTGATAAAATGTCGAGTTATGATAGTGTGCCAAACGCAGCGATAACTTCACGGACGAAGTTCGTTTAGTTTTTCAAACTAAGTCCATTTGCGCACAAAACACAGAATTTTTAAATTTGCCGCGCTATTACATACACATGCACACACAAATCACGTCTATATCCCGTACGGGGTAGACAGAGCCTGTAACAAGACCTAAAGGCCACGTTTAGCATGCATTGTTGGCGTATAGGTGGAAAGGGGAATCACAATAGTGATGGGTTGCTAGCCGCATCGCCTATAACATGATTCCTAAGAATTTCGCCCATTCCCTCGATGGCCTTTTACCATCTGCGCGGGACGAGAATCAACTGGTACATTCTATGTTTGTCCTTTGCTTCCAGACATCTCAAATTTCCTTAGTCCCACTCTATGTCAGTTGAAATCATCGCTATTGTCATGTCATTGCAGTGTTTAATCTATTTGCCCGAAGTATGTACTTATTATAAAACAAATTGATTCTTGGCCCAATGTGGAACGCTTTCGCAGTAAATGTCATATCAACGTTACGTTACAAGCAAGAAAAATCACTATGACGTTTACTATGAAAAAGTTCTACGGCGGGTCAGGAATCTGTTGATGTTCGATAATAATACGTACAGGGTTCAAACACTGTATAACTTAAAATCATAATTATGGAATATCCCACCGTGAATTTGAATCCAAAAGCTGTTAATACCGATTGTACTTCACACCGAAAAGTCGCAACTCACATTTAGGCGCCATTTGAATTTTAACCTAAAAGAAGTACTATGTGGTTGATATTTGTATAGCTGTAAATTAAGGACTCTTTACTCTGTATTCTAATGGACTTCATCGAATATCGGAATACATTTCAAATTCAATGTAAAACCTTTGATTAATTGTGGCTATTGTAGGATTTGATTTCAGCGGAATTATTTTATTCAAATCTTTAACGAAATCTTTAGGCGGTTACTCGTTAATTTAATACAAAAAATTAGTTCTCCTTTACGTGTATGTATCTATTAAGGAATCGTAAGCAAGTAAACTCGCTATATTAAGTACATTATATTTGCTTTTTATCTTAAACTCTTGCAAAATAAAACCTAAGATACATTCATTGCTCATTCATTAATTCATTTCATTCATTGTTTCGCCTTTCCATCTCTGCCCACAATTTATGCTACATGTAGCCTTTAGGCCTTATTTCCTTAGGCTTTGTCTACCCCTTTATTACTGTTTCGTTTCGCTAGCTGCTGTCAATTTTAGCCATCGTTTTTCTATTATAGCCATCATCTTCTTTCACACCAGCACGTTCCCTTATCACACTATTCCTTATTCTGTCTTTCAGTGTCATCCCTTCCATGCTTCTTAACGCATTATTTTCTATTGCATTTATTCTACTATTTCTGTTTATTGAAGTAATACACGTCTATAAAAGGTCATTGCCGTTCAACCTGCGATGCTTATTATATGAGTCGTTTGCGTGGAAAAGGTTAAGTGTTCGGTCAAGAAATACATGTCGTAAGTGTTTGCAATAAAGGTTATAAATCCTGGAAAGAACTGTTTAGTTTGCTGCCGCTTCGAGCCGCTTGTGGGCCAATGTTCCTATAGTTAGTTTTCCTTGCTGTATGAAAAACATAATGAGAAAGTTACCGTGCTTGCCATTACATAGCTTGATTCAAATGAAACATAGGTGCGGAACGTTGGACATTGCTGAAACAGATTGATTGAGCCACCACATTCAATATTGATGCCTTCGGCTGCGTCCCACGTGAAATTATCCAATAGCTGTGCTAAACGTAGTCTTATACTAGTGTGCTGTAGACGAAAGCCTTTTGAATATACGTTGCCCTAATAATTTTTTTTTTTTTTTTTAATTAACTTTGGAACACATAACAAATTGCAAACATGTGGTACAGTAGTGTAAATAACTAAGACTAAGCATCATTTACAATTCAAAACTATGTGTGCACATCATGAAAAGAGTGGATATAGGTAGTTAAGATCTAAATAAGAAAAGTATAAACAACGATAAAATAAGTAAACACGAATACACCAATAAAGTTACCAATAATTGAATGGTTATTGCCTAATCCAATTAGTGTTACATACATACATATATAAATATATATATATATATATATCACGTCTTTATCCCTTACGGGATAGACAGAGCCTAATGTAACAATACCTTAAGAGCACGTTTAGCATGATTGCGGGCGTATAGGTGGAAAGGGGAATCAAAATAGTGAGCTAACCGCATCGCCTATAACACGATTCCTAAAATTGTCGCCCATTCCCTCGATGGGCTTGTACCATCTGCGTAGGAAGAGAAGCAATTGGTGCATTCTATGTTTTTTCTTTGTTCCCAGACCAGCATGGAAGTTAAGTATAATTTAGTCATAAAAATAATGCCGATTGGACGTATGGGTCAACCAAATGGAACCATATCCCAATAAGTGGCCGGCTCGTTATTTGTCAGTCAGTGTCAAAGTACTCCAACTCTATTGTGAAAAGGTTCTTCAGTGGCCTAGGGTTCCGTTTGGCAGACTGTACTTCAGGCACAGGGCTGTAAAACATTGTAACGTCTTCTCCACTCTTAGGGTTGCAAATTATCGTACTTTTGCGTATGATAATGCATATTGTACAGTACATCGTACCGGAGGCGACATTATCGTACGTCTGGCATCCCTGGAGTATTCTGGTGATACAGTATTCGGTTTAAAAATGTAATGAAATGAAAATGCTTATTTAACAACAAGATATTATTACATTTAGTTACGCAGTGAATCCCAAACTAGGCCTGTATCTTGGGACCCGAAAATTGACATTCTTACTATTAAAAATTATGTATTTATTTATTACACAAGATAGCACCAAAGCTCCTACACGATTAATTAAAATTATTACACAAAACAGAAACAGAAATCAATACAAATGTCAAAAAGAAAAATCTAAGTTACTAAGATATACTATTTACTAAATGTCTAAGCATTTAAATATTTACTAAATCTCTAAACATTGGAATACTTATTAAAAAAACTGTAACATATTCCTAAACGATACTGAAAATTAGAACACAGAAAAATCCGAAAAGTGAAGCTATGGCCGGGAATCGAACCCGGATCCTCATCAATCTGTGATGAGTGGTTTTAACCCTACACCGTCCATAGCAGGTGGTTAGTACTTCGATTTTTTCCAAATGTACCAGCTATCGTGTCATTTACTAAGCGGTATTTTCGCCAAGCGCCATCTGTTTGAATGACGTGTCTCTACTACACAATTACATCTCTAGCTATAAAATTAAGCTAAAAAAAGCTATGAACTTAAACTTAAGTTTCTAAATGTCACTGAAAATTAGAACACATAGAAAAATCCGAAAAGTAAAGCTGTGATCGGGAATCGAACCCGGATCCTCGTCATTCCGTGACGCGTGCTATACCCCTACACCACCTAAGCAGGTGGGTAGTCTTCGAATTTTTCTACCTATTACTAGCTGTCACGTGACCTTGTTACTATGCAATTTTTTGTCGCTAAGCGTCATATGTGTGAATGATGTGTCTCTACTACACGATTACACCTCTAGCAATAAAATTAAGCTAAACTTAAGTATAAAAGCATAGAGGTCCTTGCTAGCCGTTACTCAGCCTGCAGCGCTGGCATTTAAAGGACCTTGGCCTATTTGCAGCTGACCTTTGCTGACCCTGTGACCTTGCCCAAACGAACGCTGACAGGCCTTCGCTGCACTAATTGCGGGATTGCTGGGAAAGCTGAGATAAATATGTGTGAGATTTTTTGTAGTCAATTTAATTGTTACAAAAAAATGTTACATTAAGAAGTCTTACAAGCTTAAATGCTTAAAATACGAACAAGTAAAAGGGCGTTTTTCAAAATTGTTTTTTTTCAGATTTTTTTTTGTTTTTCTTACTCAGAATTGTTTACCCTATCGATGCTTATACAAGAAAAAAAAATGAAAACTTCCATTTCAGTTCGTCACTTTTTTGTTCGGGGTTTTATGTATGGAACGTGACGTACAGAAAAAAAAGCCATTGTGAAATCTGGGGCACATTTATTTCTTGTAAGAGATTCGATAGGGTTGACTAATTAATTCTGAGTTAGAAAAACCCAAAATAGTTTAATCCTGGCAAAATTAGTAATCATAATAATCATGTTGACCTATTTTTTTGAAAAACGCTCAAAAACCGTCTCAAAATATCTTAGGAATCATGTTATACGCAATGCGGCTAGCAACCCATCACTATTTGGTTCCCCTTTCCACCTATACGCCTACAATCATGCTAATCGTGGCCTTTAGATCTTGTTGCCTTCAGCTCTGTCTACCCCGTAAGGGATAAAGACGTGATTTATGTATTTATGTATATATTTTTTGGAGGCGATGTCTTTTGCTGATTATTACACTTACATTGCCGTATAGCAATACACAAAATCGAATCTTACTAAATCAATCGGACTTCAGAAAATAAGTGAAATTTTACTTTTCAAAATCAAAAAACTGATAAAAATGTGTTCCTCAATTTTACCCTCTCTAAACAAAAATTAAAATCACGAATATATCCTCACACGACGCTACTCAATTAAATACCCATACAACCATGCCACAAGCCAATAATCTCATTAAACATTGATGTGCGTATCTCAATATACGAGACCTGGTAATTAGCACAGCGGTAACATATTAATAGGTAAATTGGGTTTCCACCCGAGGCTGAGATGTACCTATTACATTGTCAATATATATATTCCGCAATTTGTACATGTTACGATGTAAACCTTGGGGTGCGTGTACACCGAGTCAAAGCGGAGCTCGGAGCGGAGGCAAGCGGAGTCAGTCACGTCATTTTTATGAATCGTTCGTTGGTTTGCTACTATAGTCTTTCCAACCATTTATTTTCTCGATGACAGATGTAGTTTGATAGTTATAGTGTTGTGACCTAATAAGTGATCAGTAGATACGATATCGATCCAATTTTATTATATATACGAGTAGTTGAGAAGTATTCAGCTATGGAGCCAATAAAACAACCGACTTGAATGCTAATTTATGTAAAATGTGTAAAATGGCCGAATGACAGTATGTTTGTAATGAATAAACTAAAAACTACTGGACAAACAAAAAATATTTCACCATTAAAATGCTACATTATTCCTGAGTAACATAGGCTATTTTTTATCCTGGTAAAAAATTACAACGTGTACAAAGTCGCAGGAACACATCTAGTTCAATATATACAATACCGATACAATATCGATATTTCAATCATAACATCACTATTTGCATTCCCATAGAATGTAACTTTATTAAAATGTTTATTGTTTATCGTACTTTAAAAAGATATTACTGCATAATGCATATCTGGACTCAATTTGTCTTAGATGCATATTATATGGGATCAAGGAACAAAATTAGGCAGTCGTCATATTTTTTATACCTCGCATTTAAAAGTTAATTTTTGCGTAAAAAGCGCAGTTACATTCTACGGGAGCTGTCATCGGACAGCTGCATCGGCTAATGCCGACCCGTCCTCCTAGTGAAGCAAAAAACTATAGCCTTTATTTTTTGACAATGTCGTCATTCAACTACCGCCATACTGTTTGACCTATCGATAAACGCTTTTATTTTATACTTCCACTAGCTCCTCCCCCTCTCTTGGAATTACTGTCACATGAGGGTCTATCTTACCCCTCTAGGCTGGTAACGCATTAGGTGACTCTCCTGCTCGTCTGTCTTCTTGTTGCATAGATAAAGAATGGAAAATGTACGAGCCCTTGAGGAAAAGTGCCTGAAATGAAAATATCAAATTTCACTTCAGTTTTATTTTGAAAATAATTGTTATACGAGCGACCTCGTTCTCATTGAGAGCATTTGCGTGTAATCAGCATTCGGCGTCGAATATTCGAGTGGTATGGACGTTGAGCCGAGCGTTACAAAGCTTACACTGATTGCTCGTTTACAAATGCTCCTGGTGTGTATTTGTTGTCTAGCATCCATTACTAGAAGCTTTGCTTGGTTTCGCTTAGGAACTCGATTGGTGAAAAATCTCCTTATTACATTTATCATGTTACTAGGGAAGCAGGGCGACTTGTTGTTGTTGACTGTTTATTTGTACAATAAAGTATTTACTTACTTACTTGTGGTTGCCAAACTATGCAGTTTGTTTAACTCCGCTCCGTATCGCCATAATGACGCGCTACCCTTATTTCGATGTACAAGTGCCAATTAAATTGCGATTGTGCCTAAAGTCTAAACAAGTCTGAAGCGTTATGTAACATTAGTGGTTTAGATTGGCTCAATTGGGACTACAATTATAATCATTATAATAATAATAAGGTAGACTAAAGCTTGCTGCCACCATATACATATAATTATCGGGTGGTAAGACCTTGTACAAGATCCCTCTGGATCACTACCACCGTCTTACTTTGCTAAACCTCCTCAACCTCCTGTGCTTGCGCTCCGGTTTGTGACTGCCGGTGAAATTACTGGCACATGAGGTATTCTACCTCAGCCCTCTAAACTATCCACGCTTCACAAAAGATCCGCCCTAAGCTTTCCTACTCACACGAAGGATTCGACCGCCATAACATGGGCTGCTCATCAATCAACCATAAACTACTCATGTAACAATTTTACTATTTAGAAGCCGTGGGCCCTTATGATAATGATCCAACAGCCCACTCAACAATCCACTTAGGACTGGATCAGGCTAATCATTTATTTAGTCTAGATTTTGAGAAATCGTTTTGCATTGGTAGCCTACACGTGACTGTCGCAAATGGGTGTTCGGCTTAAGTTGCTTGGCGACGGTTGTTGGAAAAAATCTGTCTTAGATTTGATGGAATGGAGAGAAGCTAAATAGGTACACGTTATTCTTAACTCAATATGTTTCGTCATTTTTACTGAAAACAAACAAAGCGGATCTGAGAACTGTTTCGCCGGCACATCTTCGAGCAGCTGACGTTGAGTCTCACGCTATTGTCATTAGCATAGATTACTGGTACCTATGTGTCAACATACGATCGTGGATTTCATAATTACCGGAATCGCTTCGATACGCACCAATATATGGATCGCGATATGGGTAGATCAGACGTATTATCCGACTATTGACGAATTGTGACCGTCTAATCATCTATCGATGCATTTCCAAGAGCGTACGGCCTCAGTTTTGGCCAGTATATTCCGAAAAACAACATGCATTTTAGACAAACTAGCTTCAAGCATTTTCAGTTTAGTTTACAGTGGGTACACATGTGACATCTGCATCCCTTACAGAGTAAACATATCCTAAGGTAACAGGACCCAAAGGCCACGTTTAGCATGATTGTGGAAAGTGGAATCAAAATAGTGGGTTGCTAGCCGCATCGCCTATGTGATTCCTAAGATTTTCGACCGTCCCTCGACAAACTGGCTGCAAGCATTATTGGTTTAGTTTCCATAGGACATTGAAAAGCCAACGAAAACTTGTTTACGAGTGCGCCGTATCCTTTTTTCTGATTAAAATGAGAACACAAAGCCGGGTAAACATTACCCGGGTTGACAGGGTAAACCCGGTGATCGATGGATAGGTTCCCGTATCAATTTTGGCCCGTTTCCTGGAATATGTGGTATCTCGCATATGTTTAGGTATATGGGGCCTTATCATGACGTCTTAATGCGATTCAATTCTGATTCAGTTTAGCTTCGCTCCATGTCAGATCCGTACTAAAAATGACAGCTAAAACCTGAACTCAGCGGAATTGACTCGCGTTCAGACGTCATGGTACGGCCCCTGGTGTTACTTCTATACCTCTTAACATAGCGTAATGATTTGTTATAGTAGGGATAAACGAATTCTCCGCAGAAGAAGTCGCGGATAACGGCTAGTCTATACTAATATTATAAAGAGGTAAAGTTAGTGAGTATGTAGTGTGTAATCTCTGGATCTACTGAACCGATATTGACAATTCTTTTATCAATAGAAAGCCACATTCGTTGTGAGTCTCATAGGCTATATTTAATTCTGCGCGGATGAAATCGCGGGCAACAGCTAGTAAATTCATCAGCATCATCATCGTCATCATCATATCTGCTATGGCAACAATGGACGTCCTATGGGACGTCCTCTGTTGGATATAGGCCTCCCCCATAGACCTCCAGTTGCATCGGTTGGAAACGGCTCGCATCCACCGTGAACCCGCAACTTTAACCAGGTTATCCGTCCACCTCGTTGGTGCCTCTTGCCGTTCCGCAGTCTCCACTCGAGAACCTTTCGGCCCCAATGACCATCTGTTCTCCGTGCTGTATGGCCTGCCCATTGCCACTTCAACGAGCTAATTCGCTTGGCTATGTCGCTGACCCTTGTTTTTCTACACGTATCTCCACATTTCTGATTCGATCTCATATAGAAACCCCAAGCATAGCCCTCTCTATAGCTCGCTGAGCAACTCTGAGCCTATTTATAACGCCTATAGTGCTAGTAAATTATAAACATAAAATGCCTTTCACCAAGCGACAACGTCGGTATCTACAAATTGGTGACCTACTTACTCGTGTTAGTATTTAATAGCTAGCTGCTACCCCGGCTACTAAACACCGAGTAGCTGCAGTAACTGAGTTACGGAGCGGGCAACAGGTGCTACTCCCCGCTCACACAGTAGCGACCCCCTCTAACCTAGCATACTTGCGAATACAGTAGCTGTGGATGTAGGTTGTAAAGTAGGAGTTTTTGTATGATACTGAATTATTATGGTGGTTTTTCAGGTTTGCTAGGCCAAGTGTCAAAAGGACTAATAGGGCTTCGCAGCCTATCCGTCTTCCACAGAGCTGTATCTTGAATCTTGAAAGGTTAAAAATCCTAAAATTTTAGGGAAGGAACTATAAGTAAATAGACTCATTTTTTTTCGGCGATGTGTTCCCGAACAAGTACCTGCCCTTACCGGGAGTCAAACAGAACCTGTAGCTGCATAATCAGAGTATGTAATTAGAAGACTATCCGAAATGATTGATTTTGAAGTGCGAAATGAAGATGAAGTTTGAAGTTCTAAGTCATAGTAGCCCCTGTGGTTGTGCAACACAAATTGCTCCACTGGATAGTGTACCTATATCACAGTTATATGAACTATGTAGTCATGTACATCTGATAGTTGACTAATATTGTGTTCTACCTGCTTCTGTCTATTGTAAAGTCACCGGCAATACCATTGGATGAAACAATCTATTCAAAGACACAGATTCATAAACGCTCTGTAGGCCTCTGCTAACTTAGCAATCGTTTATCCTTATCTGCCATTTTGACATTTACCTTTCACAGATAAAGACAAACGATTGCTAAGTTAGCAGAAGCGTATAGAGCGTTTATGGATAAGAGGATAAGAGTCTAAAGGCTTACTTAAGGATTAGAAGTCGAAGAAGATTTTTCCCCGCACTAACGTTCTTGAAGCCAAACCGTTTATTACGCGTTAATACGTACATAAATCACTTTTTCATCCCTTGACAGGGTAGACAGAGCCTGGGGTAACAAGAGCTAAAGGCCAGTTTAGTATAGTTATGGCCGTGGAAAGGCGAATCAAAATAACGATTAACTATGTGTAAGCTATCTCTGTTAAAATAGCATGCAAGTCCGTCTAGCAATTGGGTTAGTATATAACTAGTCTCACGAGAGCATAAATAACATTCATTTATAAAAATAATCTTTATGTTCCTGACACGAACTATGAAAACATCAACTCATGATTCAGTTTTCCACGAGGTAAGTAAAGTTATTTTACGTTACCTTCCTGCCTTTAGGCGATTATGTAAAGGGCCTGCTGACCCACATTGCGTCTATGTAAATTAATTCATCAGAGGCCGAGCAAAGCGAGTACCTCAACAGCTGGATGCGGAAAGGGTAGAGCTGAAACGGGCCTTCAGTAAAGCCATTCAAGTAGGTATCTGAAACGTAAGTACTTATATGCAGTAATCTTGTTCTAAATAAAACTATCGCAAGACTATAGAGACATGGTTTGTAAATAGCATAAAACAAAGTAGCTCCAAGTCTGCATGTATTTAATTTGTGGCCATTGTTTTCTGCGCGTTGTGTCATATGTGTCACACCGCGAGGTACAAAATAATACGTTTCGTGTAGCACATATGACTCACAACCCCAGGTAAACTGCCGGGCTGATCTAAACTTGCACGTGTCAGCTATAAGAGTTTTATGTATGTATGTATGTAAACTCTCTATTGCACATAAAAATTAAAAAATACAGATGTACCTACACAGGAAATAGTACAAAGGCGAACTTATCCCTAAGAAGGGATCTCTTCCAGCTAACCTGACACAGAAGGGAATAGTTTACAAAGAAAGGCAAGCAGTCATTGTTATGCGCAAATAAGTAGTCTTAGTACTTAATAAATTAACAACTAAAGTACATTATAAAACCATAATAAAATAATATATAAATAACGAAATAAAATTTATCCAATAAACTTATATAAACACTATTAAATTATAATTATTTTTATTTATTATTATTAGCGGAATATAAAAATATATTTACATGGAGCCAGGTATGTACCGGATGACTACCTATAACCTTTTAGCCGGCAAAGCCAGTATCGCCAAGTGTCAAAAAATCCATGACATCTTATTTATAAGACTACGGCGAAATGAGCTGGACATTTAAGACCACTGCGGTTAAAAGGTTAAGCCAATGTTGCCTAATTTTCATTTCCAGTTCGTCAGTGGACGTGTTCTCGTGTAAAGTCCGTCTTAGTCGTTAATCCTGCCGCCAAGCAAGAATTAAAATCGCTGAACCGATTTGATGATGAAGAATATATTTTAAACTAGCTTTTCCCCGCGACTTCGTCCGCGCACATAACGTCAGAGTGACGACACACCCCATACATCCACTCATGTCTCCAAGTATTAGGTTTTTATTGCCTATCCCGTGGGAAATTCGGAAAATCCCTTCTTAGAGCACCTACAGATCCTCTAGGAATATTAACTACTAATTATAGTCTTAATTATTTACCTTGTGTTTTTATCCCGTGGGAAATTTGAAAAATTCCTTTGTAAGTGCATCTTATCATCAATGCAATCAAGGAATAATGTGTAGGCATGCTAAATTTAATGTTTGTAGCTTTATAAGTAACAACATTTCGGAATTTTCCAATTCCGTGGGAAAATCGGGATAAAAAGTATCCTATGTCCGTCTCCTGGTTCTAAGCTACCTCCCTACCCATTTTCAGCGAAATCAGTTCAGCCGTTCTCGAGTTATAAATAGTGTAACTAACACGACTTTCTTTTATGTATATATAGATGTCAGTTAGGTATGTAAGTTTCTAGTGCTTTAAAACCTACGAACGGCTAAGTGAAACCGGTAATGTATAATAATAACAATAATTGACTTGGCTCACGAGGTTACCGCCATGTGGCCTGTTGATTCGACCATATTTGTCCCGATTGTCGTTTCGGCGAACGGACTAATACCTAGCGAAGAGCCTAGACCATCACCTTAAAAGGCTCTCGCTAGGTGGTTGGGCCAAGGGCCAGAGGGGCTACTCCGAAATTCGATTTTCGAAGTTCGTTTCGTTCCGTTTCGCTCACACTAATAGTCATTAATTTGAGAGTGAAAGGGACGGTATGACACGAAGTTCGAAAATCGAATTTCGGAGTATAAGGCCAGATACAGAAGGCGGTACTCCTGGACACGGCTCGGATAGTCAGGAAGTTCCTCTCTCTGTCGCCCAGCGGTAGCTTAGACGTCGCCTCGCTGCCGGCGGCACCCTAGGTTAGGTTTTTATAAAGTTTTTATATTTTGTATTAATATTGGTTTATTACTTTTTATATGAATATTGTAAGAACCTAACTTAAAAAGAAAAATGTAGTAATGAAACAGTTATCACTACATAGTATAAAACAAAGTTGCTTTCTCTGTCCTTATGTCCCTATGTCCCTATGTACGACCCTGTGACGAAAAAACAAGAGACACAATGTGACATTCAATTCAAATGGTTTATGGTCATGTTCCAATATCCTCCCTTGGCCATAAACCCATCTTCGAGGAGCAGTAGTTTAATTATTTATTCAGACAACAAAGATCCAATTATTGTTAGTAATTACTTATGTTAGTATTCACATTTAACAAGCTACATTGTATTTTTAATTGAATGTTGCACCATGGATGCTATCGTCTTCAGAAGGCTGTTAGTGCTGCCACGAATTCTCGTCCAAAGCGATGCTATTCTCATAGTAACATGCACATTACGTAATCCAGCCTGCGAAGCAAACAGGTCGAGCTACGCCCACGCACACGAGGCAGGTGTAATTTTACTTGGCCTCACTTTGTTCGCAGTTTTGTTTTTTTGCTTGATTTGAGTTCAAAACAAATAATTGAACGTAGTACTTAATATGGTTGTGTGTAAGTAGCAACAGCCAGTACTATAAAGTACCTACCGTAAATTAAACGTATTGAATTTAATTGTGGTTCATTAACAACAAATAACTAGAGGCTGGAACTGGTAGATAGGTGCCTCCCGTTTTATAACTTTGGAATTTGGACTTTATTTGAGAGTGTGTTTGGTTTTAATTTGAAATGTCAGCTAAGGCGACTTAAGCTGATTTTACAGTAAAATGCATGATTTCCCGGCTTTTACGATGGAATGGGTTTGTTTTGGGTTAAGTTAAATTTTAAAGGTTATCTACGTTATTTATTTGAGATCAATAAGTACCTAGGTTCGGAAACTCAGAACCGATAGTACATAAGTACTTTGGTACGCCGAAAGCCAAAAGCATGGATTTTTGTCGATTTGTTTTAGTTTGGACATCAAATCTGAGTGACATGATCGACCTTAGAATAAGCATAATTTTTTTATCCTCTCTAAAGTAAGTGAGCGTTTTCCAAGAAAAATCCCACATGAACATTTGTTCCAGAATTTAAATATTTTGGGTTTTTCTTACCTTATCGATTCTCATACAAGAAAAAGTGTGTCCCAATTTTCCTGTTCGTCACGTTCCTTCCATACACGCATATATTTTAAAAAAAGTGACGAATTGGAATGGAAATTTTGGGACCCATAAACGATTCTGAGTAAGAAAAACCCATAATAGTTAAATTCTGGAACAAATGTTCATGTGGACTTTTTTTGGAAAACACCCGAGTAATATTTAATTAAGCTGTGGGAAAAGGGGCCTTTAAGTTGTTCGATGTTGGCCCAAAAAGGTAGATTTGGCACTGGCACAGAGAATGTCATGGTGGTCGTTTTTCTGCTGGGACAATGGAACTTGTGTTTAAAATGTAAGAGCAAACACATAAGGCAATTATCAACTAAAATTTATGTAGACGAATGATAACAGGGTCTATAGATTGGCCATTAATTATCAAGTTAGTATTCAATTTCCTCTAAGTTCCAGATACCTATCTTCCCCAAAATCTGGACCAACAATGCTTGTCAGCTCGCTTGTCGAAACAAAGCAGCTACAGTCGAAGCTGAGCTACATCTGATATTCAACACAAAGAGATGGAGCGATCCATCTCTGTTAGAAGTAATGGATGGATCGCCGCGCCGCGTTACCATTGGAAACCATGGTCGAGTGAGAAGTCGAAGAGTTTTGCATGAAAATTACGAGTGCATTAATTTCATAACTAAAGATACGCGTAAGTTCTGAGCGTAAGTTCTGAGTGTACCTAAGTTTTCACCTAACCGTCTTGAACGCGATCACGTATGTACAGTGCGTGGGCAACTCGCCGTCACCGCGCTTACGTCGAGTCGCCGCCGCGGGGACGGCGCGCGGGCTTCGGGTGGTTCCCCCGCTTGCCTCTCTGTCATCGCCGACCGTCGACGTTGACCGCTAGCCGCCAACCAGTCGCCGGCTCGCGGTAAGCGCGCTGTAGTCGCGCGGACGCCTCAAAGGCACCGAGCCACTTTCGTTACGAGCTTGCGTATGGTTGACGGCGAGCCGATGAGGCGACGCGCTGCCGTTCCGGTGCCGAGCGGTTATGTCTGCGACAGCCTTAAACGTCTCAATCACTATGGAAAAATTGACAGCGCCACTTGCGGATCGAAACGGCAACAAACCTGTATAAGTAATGACATTTTAAGGCAAACGCGTTCGCGACGTGCTTTTTTTTATAAACGACAAGGCAAACTACCAAGTGGGTCACCTAAACATACCTACGTACCTACATGAAATAATTTATTGAAGCAGACGTTACTGGGCGGAGGTGCATAAAATAAAGATAGCTGATGAGCTTTCTATGCTGGTCTGGGAGCAAAGAAAAAACATAGAATGTACCAGTTGCTTCTCTTCCCGCGCAGATGGTAAAAACCCATCGAGAGAATGGGTAAAACTCATATAAATCATGTTATAGGCGATGCAGCTAGCAATCCATCACTATTTTGATTCCATTTTCCACCTTACGCCCACAATCTTGCTAAACGTGGCCTGTAGGCTCTGTCTACCCCGTAAGGGTTAAAGACGTGTTTTGTGTATGTATGATGATAAATTATCATTAAGTACATATAAAAAACAGTCCGCAGCATCTGTCGGTCTGTCAGTCTGTCTGAGATAAGCTCGAAATATAACGGTAATTGTTGGATGTGCCGGGAAAAGTAATGTTGCCTGGGATACAAATTTTAATACTAGGTACGCGGACGAAGTTGCGGGCAACAGTTATTACTTGTCTTATTCTTAATCCAGACTTAGTGAGGATCGAGCGAGTTACAATAGTATCTCACCTGTAGCTTCGACTCAACGGCTTTCAGTACCAAGTTTACTCCTAAAATGAAATTACTTTATTTTGCAACAAACCTCGAAGTCTGCAAGTTCATGATCTCGGAATTATTCATCACCCGGGAGCTAAGTCTAATGCTGGCTACTCATATTAAATTAAAAACTTTTAAAACCTACCGCGCATTAATCGAGTGATCATATGTAAAAAAAAATATCTGGAATAGAGCTGATACTTTTCAAACTACTGGATCGAACTACCAACCACCGCAAAGAAACTGGGTTTTCAATGAAAAAAACCGCATTGAAATCGGTCCATTCGTTTGAGAGCTACGAAGCCACACACACAGGTACAAACGAGAGAGAGATCGACGTCAAACGTGTAATCATCATTATAAAACATCCCAATGCAAACACAGTGTCTTAAAATTGTTCGGCAATATTTTAGGTGCTCGAGTTACAAAGAACACTCCAATCAATAAAAAAATGGGCTTCCTGTTCAATGATATTCACTTAGCCGGGAGCCCAAAGCCTTAAGCCAGAGATACACTAGGGGAAGTGTCGCCATGAGGAGTTAACCTCTTTAAAAATAACAAACGGTCACCGGCGGGGGAGGGCGGGGAATCCGGAACCCGCATTCAACGGTGCCGTTGCCATCTGCCCTATCCCGGGGCGGCCAGTGGACGTTGCGGTGGTCACCGTAGTGCGCCCGCAACGCCCGCAGTTCAAGGCTTGGAGGGAACGTGTGTTTTTAGACGGTAGGCCTCTCCCCTCCTTCCATAGGGAAGGCAGCGGCGAGTTGGAGAGCCCGTCATACCTCCGTTCGTGCTGCCCCGAGCGCGGAGATGCATAAAGGCGCATTTTCCAGACGTTAAAAAAGAAAAAAAAGGGGAAGTGTCGCCATGACGCCGGGTGCAGTGGCACGATGTTGCCGGACTTCGCTCAACACGACTAACAACATCGCGCCACACGCGTGTCGCTATTTGACATAACCGCGCGATGCCGCCAAATGTCAGGCGAAATCGGTCGGCTTCGCTTGACATGTCGTGGGATATTTTTTCTTTTCCCCCTAGTTTGTCCTTGGCTTTTGGCGTGTATTTTTTTTATTCTGTAGGTAAGCGCATCGTAGCTTCAACTCTGTCTTCCAAAAAACCAAAGACAATTTATCTTTTTTTAATTGCATTAACAGTCAGTAGTTTGGGCTCAAAATAGTGTTCAGATTTTTGTAAGTTATGATTGGGCTTATACAAATAATGATAAAATAAAAGACAACGCAAACCTGTACTTCATACTTTTATTTATACAAATCATATTTCACAGCTCTTAAACTATTATTGACTCAAGTCATTTTTACAAAGAATGAAGTTCATTCATGCTCTTAATGTATAGGTCCAAGTCAGCACATTGTAGTAAAACTACCCAAGTAGGTATACTATATAAATAAAAACTATAGTGACGTAATAAAACAGTACATATAATTTAAGTGCAAATTGAAATTTACAGTTTCTGAACTATAAAGATCATACAGATATCTCTCTGGTTTATTATGTCATGTGCTCTCCGCCTACTTCATCAACATGACAATTGTCGATGACAAGCGACAATTCTGTTCACATTACAAACTCGACAAGAATCTACGCGTCGCATTTCTAATTGTCACTATCACCGACAATTGTCGCTTTGATGAAATATGCGCCACTCCGATAATCGATTTTAGAAGTTTATTCCGTGCCGTTCTGGTCACACTAATAGTCAATAATATGAGTGACAGGGATGGCATGATATAAAATTCGAAAATCGAATTGCAAAGTTTTCTTACACACGCTGACAGCTGTCAAACTTTTTGATCTCGTCTCATTTATTTCATACGATTTTGTAACGGTAGCGTATATTCATAAATATTTTATCTGTTTAGAACAACATGAGGAAGGTGAATAGTAACGAAAGGTAAAGGTAATGGCTAGAAACACGCAGATTATCAACGGCTAACGGGTAAAATAGAAATACTGGACCGAATGACAGCTGTCAATGCAATCGACAACAAACAATTCACAGACTTAATGCAGAACGTATATTAAATAGGCGTCTCGGCTTGGAAGATTCTGTTTCTATAATTTTGAGCATTTTTACCATTTTCCCTACGTTTGAATATGTTTTAATTGTAAAATTAATTATAATCCGAAATGATTAAAACCATGTAGGTATAAACGGAAATGCAATCAGGGTTACCATATCTCAGGACTTGTCCCGAGATTTCGGGATTTTCAGGATCCCCGATAGAATTTCGGACACATTCAATTTTTCAATATGATAAAGATTATTTTTTTATTTCCACAACAAAACCTAGCGTGCTACAACTTCCTCTGCATCTACAATATGACTACACTGTTGCATACCAATAAAAAAAGAATGTATAAAAAGTGGGTCTAATTACGATGGAATTGTTTTCTTGTTTTGAAATTTAACCTGAATAATTTGTTAACTGGAGTGTATGGTTGCTCATTCACAATTTTAAATAGCAACAATTTAGTCGATGACATGGGGGTGCGAGTCGGGTTGCCTCCGCGTGTGCTTAAGAGCTGCGGTTCGTTTTTGGATCCGTCCGAGGGGAAGAGCAGTGCTTGGTCCGGTGCACCCTGGGCATCGATTAATGATTTCCTAGCAGATCCTGAGGGATATCATTATCCGTTGGCTAAGAGCCCGCCAGGGGGGAGGGGGAGGGGGGGTCTTTTGACCGTGTTCTACCGTACAACGTTGCCGACATTTTTGTTACAAGATTTTTGAATGCTGTATTTATTACTTTGACATTGGCGAAATCATCGCATCGATCGATGGGGCCATGTTAAAAAAGAAGAAGTCGATGACATGTTTACAGGCTGAATTTTTTATATCCAAATTTAAATATTACTTTTACCTGATCGCCTTTGCCCGTTTATGAAATTTTTATACGAAATTTAAATATTTAGTACATTTCGATCAGTACTTTTAAATAATAGATGCATTTTGAATCTGAACTTTGACGAAAATAACGTGTTTTTTCAGAACTTATTACTGTAACTTTGTGCAAATATAAACATTTAAGACTTTCGACTGTGCTAGCTGAAGCCGATTCGTTTGTAAAATGCATTCCTTTTTATATATATATCTTTTATTGATAAACTTAAACAGTATAAGTGAACGAGCAACCTCAACCCGACCTGTACAAGTGATTGTAGCCCTTGTGCGGGTGGCGTAGGGTTCAGACTCCCGTTATCAGCCCCGGCTTGCGCCCCGGCCACGCTTCTTTGGCATACTTCTTCCTCTTCGGCTCGTTGGACGGGCCTGATTCTTCTGCAGCTGTAAAAAACATATTTATTGTCGTGGGATCCAACTATGAAATACAACCAGTTTTAAGTGCAAGTCGCGGATAATTTCTCTGAAAATTCTGGAAAATTCCATAGGAAATAAAGGAATTCCACATTAGAATTCAAAATGGAAATTGGAATTTCAAAGTTCGTATCGCACCGTCCTTTTCACTCTCTTATTATTGACTACTAGCCTTCCGTCCGCAGCTTCGCCCGCGATAAATTAGTTTTCCCGTAGGAATTGGTATTTTCCCGCGGTAAAAAGTAGCCTATGTCACACAGTGATAATGTAGTTTTCTAACGGCAAAAGAATATTTAAAATCGGTCCAGTAGTTTCGGAGCCTGTTCAATGCAAACAAACACACAAACAAACAAACAATCAAATTTTTCCTCTTTATAATATTAGTATAGACTAGTATAAGAGGAACTGCACAACTTCAAAGTAGGGCTGCAGCTGGCTGGCATACGTACCGGAGTGCGGCAGCGGCGGGTGTATGTTGAGGTGAGGCTCCGGGCCCTCCAGCTCCACGTCGGGCGCCGGGTTGGGCAGCGTCAGCCCCAGCCTGCCATCACAACCAAACAAATCAACCTACGTTGAGCTTGCAGCCTTGACTAAAAACGCGTTAGTATTCTTGGAGTCATGGTCCACCCGGAAAGAACGCTGCCATTATTTCGAGGCACTGATTGTTATTTTAATACAAAAATAAGTAGGTTAGGTTAGTTAGGTATTTTCATTTGTCAAAAGGGCATAATATGTAGAAAAAGGGGCACCGCCATTGGGCGGAGCTCCGTCGAACACCAGGCGGACAAACTGTAGATAGACCACGACCTATAGCCGATAATTTGGTCTATCTGATTGTGAAAGTGCAAATTGTCTGCAAATACCAAAATCGTTCTAAAGCGTATTTATTGACAGTATTTATCCAATCCAGTCATGTTAATTATGTATATCCATCTTATTTAAATATTGCGCTTTTATAAAATTACTAAAATCACCAAAGTACGAAAAACTGAACAAATTACGATTTTTGTAATAAAAAATAGTTTTTTTTTTATATATACTCAGTCACACAATTTGATTCCTGCATCATAGTTTTATCATAAAAAACAATTTAATTTGTCTAATTTCATTATGATACTTGATAAAGTTCTGTGGTGGTCTAGGAATTAAAATTGACTGACTGTACCACCAGACAAAAACATGGTCTGCCCCCAAGGTTGAAAATCTACACGTCATAAAATATGTCGACAATATGTGCTACACATGAAAGTTCGACTTTAGCGACATTTTCATTTGACAGAAAGTTGACTACTTACCCACCGTAGAACGTTCTCACAGTGAACGTCACAGGATAATCCTTGTCAATTCAATGGTAACGTCATGACATTTATTGTTAGAAGGTTCAGTGGGTCAGGAAGCAATCTGTTGGATGGTGCATACCTGGCTCCGATGAGGCTGAGATGCGAGCTGGGCGCCGGCAGGTCGCTGTACAGCGCCGCGCCGCGGGACAGCTCCTGCAGCCGCAGCGAGTGCTGGTGCTGGTCTAAACCAGAACAAACTTTCCTACATCAATGCTGTACTATTTTAACACTGTAACATTATGCCACGGGATAGAAAAGTGAAACTTTTTTTCCATCGCCTCAAACTGTTTCGTCCATCTATCAGGTGTCGCATTTCAGCCGGCCGCGGAGTGGGGATAAAGTGACAGGCGCTTGGCAGAGCAGCCAATATGGCGGCGCCCGTAGCCGATCAGCTGACCGTGTAGTGCTCCGCGGTATTTTTGAGTTTTATTTTCAATTATTCATTATTCCCATTTTCTAATTATTAAGTTAACATTTTGAACGCGATTTTATAACCTACATCGATTAATTTTCCGAAATTTTTCATTTAAATGCCTAAAAAAGGTTCTCTTGCTTCGTGATTACATAACGCCACACACACTGTTTTTTTTTTTAATTCATCATTTTTACTAGGCTTAAGTGCACCCGTGTGACTATGAAAATTAAAATTAAAATGAAAATGAAAATTTATTTTTGTAAATTGGCCGCCAAGGGCTCTTTTACATGTCTTTTTGAAACTACCAGCGCATTTGGAAAGACCATCATTGCCAAGAAGAATGCGCCGCAAGAAACTGGGCAGAAAATCATTTTTTCAAAACTATGCCAGCCTCATTCTCTCTTGTGGCCACATGGGCCAAATTCCTTGATACAAAAAAGAGGACACAACACACAAAAAGAGCATAAAGCCCAGTATAGACTTGAAAATAAAACCACCCAACAGTCGCTCACGCGGCACTGGGTCGACGACTAGTAACAACTAGGTTTTCCTTGCAAGTCTAAGGCCCTGTTCCACCAATCTCTGTTAAGTTCCAGTTATGTTAACTGTCAGTTATCTATGATTCCGTCTCTATTTATTAATACGAAATAGACAGACATATTAACTGACACAGGCCCTAAACTGAGCTTAAAATGAAATACTCACTCTCATCAGCGCTTTGCAGCTTGAGTTTCCTCGGCGTGTTGTTGGCGTTGGGCACGATGGTGCTCTTGACCAGGTTCCGGAACCTCCCGATTGTGGGGTCGATGTCTTCGGGGTTGATGATGTCCACCTCCTCGTTGAAGGACACGTTGCGGCGCTGCTTCTTCGGCACGCCCGCCGGCATGGAGGCCGACCGCTTCGTACCCGTTGGGGGCTAGAAAACAAAACACATTTCCAACTGAATACCTCCGGCGTCCCAAACGGTTGTATCTAGTGTCATTGTCATTATGACTTTCTAGATGTAACCAATGAAAAATTTACCAAAACTAAGCAAGCCACAAAAACGCATACAAACAACTACCATTTTCCCAACACACACGGTTGAAATTGCAAAACCTTTTGTACTTCCATGCTGGACTGGGAGCAAAGAAAAAACATAGAATGTACCAGTTGCTTCTCTTCCCGCGCAGATGGTAAAAGCCCATCGAGGGAATGGGCGAAAATCATAGGAATCATGTTATAGGCGATGCGGCTAGCAACCCATCACTATTTTGATTCCATTTTCCACCTATACGCTCACAATTTTTCTAAACATGGCCTGTAGGTCTTGTTACCTTAGGCTCTGTCTACCCCGTAAGGGATAAAGACTTGATTTGTGTATGTATAGACATTAAAAGCCGTACTCAGGAAATATCGTCGGATAAACAATCATAAGAGAGTCTGAAGATATTTTTCTTTTTAATCTCATTTGAGTCTGAAGATGTTAATTTATTAGCATCTCACCTTCATCACATCGCTGCCGTCGTCCGTGGATATTCCTAACATCGAGATCCGCCGGTTGTGTGCCGTGTTGAATTCCGTTAAATTCTGAAAATATACAAGGCGTTACTACTAATACAATTTTTTAATCTTCCGGAAACCACTTCTGAATTGAACACTAGCTCGGCAACTTGCAATTAGCTTTGCTGCGTCGTAGGTCGCGCGTGCATTCCGAGGCGAAATAAAGAATGTCTCTGATCGCAGCAACTTGTCGCACGAACCAAAAGTGAGGGCGATAAACATGCGACCTGGGACTTTCTTTATCACCGCCCGAGGTGTGTCCCTGGACAGAAAGTTGAAATTTCCGCTCGTATATCGGGCGGTAAATTGCTACTTACGACCCGAGGCGACGTTTTTTTTTTATGTTAGAGAGGCCAGACAAACGAACTAGTGGGTCACCTGATGGTAAATGATGACCACTGTCCATAGACACCCGCAGCGCTTTACGCGATGCCAGTGCGTTGTCGGCCCTGCAGAAAATTGTACACTCGCCTCTTAAAGGCACCCAGGTCGTAACTCGATGGGAAGACCTCAGCGGAAAGCTCGTAAAATCTAGTAAGAGTCTTAGTACAGAAGAAATTGGAAATGAACTCACGTCTAGTTCCGTCTGCGTCTCCGGGAGACCAAGTAGCGCGCCTTCCATCTCTGTGCTCGGCAAGTCCTCCATTATACCCCGCGCGTTGCCCGTAGGACGCTCCCTGTGTAACAATAACAAGTATCCATAGATTTAGTATTACATTGAGAAGAGCTATATAAGAGCCGCATGCGCATCTTGAGGGAGTACCAGAAATTTTTCATCATACTCTTACTGACACTAAAAGTTCTAACTCCCTTATTCATAAACGCTCTATAGGCCTCTGCTAACTTAGCAATCGTTTGTCCTTATCTGTGAAAGGTAAATGTCAAAGTGACAGATAAGGACAAACGATATCTAAGCTAGCAGAAGCCTATAGAGTGTTTATGAATAAGGGGGTTAAATTGAAGGAATAGCTTATTCTCATTGTACACAATATTGTCACATGTAAAAAAATCTGGTACTTCCATGTTGGTCTGGGAGCAAAGGAACATAGAATGTACCAGTTGCTTCTCGTCCCGCGCAGATGGTAAAAGCCCATCGGGGGAATGGGCGAAATTCTTAGGAATCATGTTATAGGCGATGCGGCTAGCAACTCATCACTATTTTGATTCCTTTTTAGTGATGGGTTGCTAGCCGCATCGCCTATAACATGATTCCTAAGACTTTCGCCCATTCCCTCGATGGGCTTTTACCATCTACGCGGGACGAGAAGCAACTGGTAAATTCTGTTTTTTTTACTCCCAGACCAGCACGGAAGAAACTCAACGAGGAATCTTTATAAACTTTACTAGCTTCTGCCCGCGACATGGACTGCGTAGAATAATACATAACAAACCTTCCTCTTGAATCACTATCTATTAAAAAACCGCATCAAAATCCGTTGCGTACTTTTAAAGATCTAAGCATACATAGGAAGACAGACCAGTGGCGTAACTATAACGTCTGGGGCCCGCGGCAAATTCGTCAGATGGGCTCCTTCCACAATATTAAAGAAGTGCATCAGCGTCCCTTCTGTGCTCTAAACCAAGCCAGTTCGGGGCCCCGTAGAGCTAGGAGCCCGCGGCATTTTGCCACCCCTGCCACCTTATAGTTACGCCACTGAGACAGAAAGTCGAAAGCGACTTTGTTTTATACTATGTAGTGATTCTGGTACTGCCTTATTGCCTAACAAACTTGGAATCTCTATTGAAATAGTAAACAACAGTCAACACATTCTTAATATATATTCAATATCTTTTATCTAGGTACAAATTCACATTAACATTCTTGAAGGTAAAACAGTTCTATCAAAAGTGTCACACGGCTTTCTTTTTCTCATTACAATTCATAACAAATAAAACCTACCAGTAACAAACTAAATGTCGCGTGATTAGCAACCTCAACACACCCCTTTAATTACGCGACGTAAAATTCAACACCCTGTAGATAAAAGTTTTAAACCACCCCTTAAAAATATTTAAAAACATCACCCCTTTTTTTCCTGTACCTATGTGCCTATGTCAAATTTAAACGTAGAGTCCGAAACACACTTAATACTAATCCTAATTTCTAAGTTAATAGTCCACATAACATCAACTACGCTACTACACTTTTACACAAATATAGTGTCTTTCACAACTATCACTTCTACAAAAAGTATGTGCACCTCACCAAATACGAGGGGCACACCGAAATGATCGAGAATAAAGTACTTTAAACTGAGATACATTAAATCCTTTTTTATCACATGCGTACTGGCGACTGACAGTCACGATGCCGTTTTCACAATTAAAAAAAATAACGTCATATTTTTTTAATTCCATTTTCAAATTGACAAGTCGATGGACAAAATGGAGCTCACGCGTGAAAATTTTCGTGCAATTATTTATCACAACTTTCGTCGAGGGTTATCTCCAGATAACTGTCTTAATGAGCTTGTTTCTATATATGAAATTGAAGCACCTAGTCAAACGACAATATATCGTTGGTATGCAGAGTTTCGACGGGGTCGTGCCTCTCTCACCACCGTACCTTCAACAGGTCGGCCGAAAACAGCGGTGTCGCCTGAAAATGTCGCGGCTGTGGAAAAAATACTAAAAGAAGATAGACATGTGACATACGACCAGATTCGGGCAACCATAGGCATTGGAATGACTGCAATCCACACTATTCTGCATAGTGAGTTGGGTGTCAGAAAATTGATTTCCCGGTGGGTACCCCATAATTTGTCAGAAGAGCAAAAGGCGGCTCGTATTGATTGGTGCCGATCTACTCTAAAACCCTACAATGGAGGAAGGTCAAAAGCCGTTTATAATATTGTCTCGGGTGACGAATCCTGGATTTATTCCTATGAGCCTGAAAGAAAGCACCAGTCGGCAGTTTGGGTCTTCGATGACGAGGTCAAACCAACGAAAGTTGTGCATTCCCGCAGCGTGTCGAAGAAAATGGTGGCTTCGTTCGTCTCAAAAAAAGGACATATTGCCACAATTCCTTTACAAGAACAAAGAACGGTTACCGCTGATTGGTATATTACAGTTTGTTTGCCAGAGATGCTGGCCGAACTTCGCCGAGGGAACCCCACACGACGTGTCATCTTACATCACGATAATGCGAGTTCCCACACCGCCCGTAAAACAAATCAATTTTTGAACGAGGAAAACGTTGAGTTGATGTCCCATCCTCCATACAGCCCTGACCTGAGTCCAAATGATTTTTTTACGTTCCCTAGAATTAAAGATTTATTGCGTGGTCAGCGGTTTGAAAACAAAGAAGCCGCCGTGGAAGCCTATAAATCGGCCATTTTGGCAATGTCTAGTTTAAACTGGAATTACTGTTTCAATTACTGGTTTAAAAGAATGCAAAAGTGCATTGATTGTAACGGAGAGTACTTCGAAAAACAATAATATATAATTTGTGTATCAAGTGTACTTAGTTTTTTAAATTCCCGATCATTTCGGTTTGCCCCTCGTATTATGATGGAGTCTATGTGAGCATCCTGTCACGAAACCTTTGAAATTTTACAGCAGGCAAGCATTTGGTCATAATATCTGCTGTCTGTTGATCTGTGGGACAGAATTTAATTATTAATGCATTTTCTTCTATCTTCTCCTTTAGGTAATAATACCGAACGTCGATATGTTTGCTTCGTTTGTTGACAATTCCCTTTTTCATCAACCAAATTGCAGATTGATTATCTATGCACAAACTCGCTTCAGGATCACGACCAGTAATCTCTTTAATTAGACTTTTGATGTAAATTAGTTCTCTGCAACACTCCGCAGCAGCAATATATTCTGCTTCCGTACTTGAAAGTGCTACAATTGGTTGCTTCCGAGAACTCCAGCTTATAGGCGCTCCTCCAAACATGATGACATAGCCTGTAGTGCTCTTTCTTGTATCTGGATCACCTGCGAAATCTGCATCACAAAAAGTTTCAATTTTAAAATCACCCTTACCAAATTCAATACCCAAGTCCATTGTTCCCTTCAAATAGCGCAAAACGGTTTTAGAATTATTCAGATCATTTATATTTGAGTCTGATTGATGTCTACTGCAATAACCCACTGAGAAGGCAATATCTGGTCTAGATTTTACTGCCAAATACATTAAAGACCCTACTATTTCTCTATATTCATCCAAACCATCTTCTTCACCCCTTTTTGGATGAGACTCAGTTAAAATGTTTGGCACTGAACATTGTCTACAATCGAACATTTTAAATTTTTGTAAAACTTTCTTAATGTATGACTTTTGGCTTATTTTTATAGACTCTTGTTCAAAATTAATATCAATATCAAGCCCCACATAATTAGACACACTATCGCAAACTCGCATTTGAAATTCCTTTTGAATATTCTTTAGTATTTTATCCAAAATGTCATAGCTTTCCCCAATTAGCAATCCGTCATCAACATATATAGCTAACAAAGTTGAACCTGAAACAAAAATGCAGGAATCTAGTTTTAGCTGTTTAAAACCCAACGTCTTCAAAAACTCAGTAAACCGTATATTCCACATTAACGGTGCCTGTTTCAGACCATATAAACTTTTCTTTAACTTGCAGACTTTGCCCTTTAACTCAGGATAACCTTTTGGAATATGCATGTAGATTGTTTCATTCAACGAACCATATAGAAAAGCTGTTTTTATATCAAATTGTCTCAATTTTTGTCCCTTTTGAGCTGCCAATGCTAATAGAATTCTCAAACTGGTAGTATTTACCACAGGACTATACGTTTCTTCGTAATCAACCAAATACTTTTGCTCAAATCCTCTAGCTACTAATCTTGCTTTATGTCTCCCGTCAGCCTTTTTAGCAAACACCCATTTACTGGTAATAACTTTCCTTTTTCCAACTTCTTTGGCATCAACTATCTCCCATGTTTCATTTTCTTCGAGAGACTTTTTCTCTTCTTCAATAGCTTTTAGCCATTCTTGTTTCTCATCACATTTCACTGCTTCTTCAAACGTAATATTATTACAATAACATTGTAAGTCCAATTCATAATCATTAAATCTTGTAGGTAATCTTCTGTTTCTTTCTGGCAGTATTATTTTATTCTCTTCAATTGCTTCTTCTATATTCTCATTCATCTCATTATTTACATCAATTCTTTGTTCAGTTTCTTCACTTTCAATTGCTTCTTCTATACTTTCTCTCGTATCTTCAAATATGTCTTCTTCATTAACTGTCATCCTTTCATTTTCGGCAAATACTCTTTGTTCAATTCTTTCCTCGGTTATATTTTGTTCATTTGCTGTCACTTCTTCAAATGCATCTTCAAAGTCTTCATCATTTCTACTATTTTCAATTATTATGTCTTCTTCTTGACTGACATTTACTATTGTTTTGTTTCTTATTTCAATTACTTCATTTTCATTTGTTTTACCTTCATTTGTGTTATATTCAAAAACATTTTCAAAAATGTCAAGGTTCTCTTTTACTTCTCCCATTATTTTCTTATTAGCTCCTTTAGTTTCGTCAAAAACTACATCTCTAGAATAAAAGCATCTTCTATTTTCTGGATCCCAAATCTTATATCCAACATTTATATACCCAACTAAAATTCCAACCACATTTACAGTCTCAGTGTTTGTAATTTTTAAACTCACTCGTCCATCCCTAATATAATACTCCTCTCATCCACTCAAAGGTTGACTGGAAGATTTCCCTTAAAGGGATAAATCCGCCTTTGTGCATGTATCTCAGTGTTTGTCAATTGTATTTCTCTTGTTTATTTTTCACAATAAAGAGTTTACATACATACATACATACATTTACTATTTCTTTCTGTCACACGTTTAAGCATGGGGATAAAATAGACAGTGAATGCGATCGCTAGCTTTATACGTTAAGGACCGACTACACAGGTGCGTAATAGACGCATGTTTACGCAACAAAATGTATGAAGAAACAGCGAGAATACGTTACGCCTGCGACACGTCACTTTAAGGTAGAAGTATTCTGGACGCAAAAATACAAATTGTAGTAAAAATCAACAATTACTTAACAGAGTTAGCCTTGCCAGCCTCATCTACATCCATTCTTGTAATACGACTTTTAAATAAGTTACTGGAAATCTTTAACACATAACATTATGAACAGGATATTAGTGCAAAATTATCTTAAAATAATATAAAGTGACAAAACTTTGCAAGTAAACATTTCAAATGTGCTATCAACAAATGACATTGATTTGTCAATTGTGCCATAGAGTTTTAAGAATAGTTTTGATGAAGAAAAAGTAAGTGTTTTTAACTAAAGCCCGACCAGTTAAATAAAAAAACCTCTGTGCAACCTTTTCTCAATAAAAATCATAGTGACGCGCATTTGCTTGCCAAAGAAGTTGTTATGATGTTTATTGAGAAAAAGTTCTATGGAGGCTTATTATTTAACTAGTTGGGCTTTAACGAGTTATTAAAACCAATCACCACATTAAATGCTGGGTTACCTACATCAATATATCGTCTTTTTCCCTTTACGGGGCAGACATGCAAGTGACAAAACCTTAATTTGAAAGGACTGCAACAAAAATTGCTATTGAAATACGTTAGATAAGGAATTCTCTAGGCGCCGACGACGCGCGTATTCTAAACGCGCATTTGCGGCACCGTTAATGCTTAAGAATAGGTTCTTAGCATGTACCAAATACGTATTATAAATGCTTAACAAATACACTGTGCACAGGCTCTTTACTACCCTTTAAAACATTGGCTGCTGGATTAGCATTACATACAAAATTCTTGCAGTGTTCAAGTATTTGAAGTCAAAATCGAGCGAGTATGAATTTCTAACTCTCTTGTCCTACATAAAGGTGCGACCACACCAGTGCGTAAAAGACGTTGACGGTGCGTTTACGCAACAAAAACGGTGAGAAAACGTGACGCCTACGACACGTCACTGCGTATATGCGGCAGTGTAGTCACTCCTTTATAAGTTATTTCATCATAAATTTAATTCTTTTACACTTTGATGTTACATAGTATTAGTTACGGTGACTGTTCCGTACCTTATAATATAATTTCTTGTAGATGCTCCAAAGTGGAAATTTGAATCGATAGGCAGCTGCGTTGGCTTGTGCGCCTCCAGGCGCATTTGACCGATGTATGTGCCATGAGCTGGAAATTACATTATCAAAATCAGATTAGCAGTTGTAGCATTAACATACTATTCAACCAGGTAAGAAATGGTTAGTTTATCTTCATTTTTGGAACCATCTTCACCATATGGGCCACTAAAATGACAAATCATAAATAAAATTTGAAAACAGGGCCCTTACGATGATGTCTTAATGAGATTCAATCCCAAGTCACTTCAGGTTTTAGCTGTAATTTTTAGTATGGATCAGTCAGCGAGTGAATCTGAACTACTTATTTTTACTGTTGAATAGGGCTCGAAATACTTTTGTGCCCCAGTATTTATAAAGATGGTCTTGTTCTATGTCATGGTAAGGGCCATCTTGTAGGGTGCTGGGCTAAAGGTATGCAGACTTCAGAGGCCATTCAAAAGGTAAAAGACTAATTGTCTGTCTGAATTTTGTCAAGAAAAAGATAAAGGAACCAACATGGCTGGTTTAGCAAGGAAGATCATAAGAAAAAGAAATCCTCAACATCAAAATTTTGGAATGGAATGGAAGTGCAGTAATTTTTTTTTATTCTCAATTTTACACAAGCATCTCTGTTTAATAGTGGTCTTTAAAAATCATAAATGTGATACTCACTGCTCCCTAAATCAACCAAGAACGCTCTGTTCAAGTCTTTGTGGTATACAAAGGCAGCATGCACCCTGGAGCAGCTGGCATGGTCAATACAAAAGTCATTCATCTGAGGGTTCCGACCAAACAGATAACACTTCTTTTCATCTAACATGAGCTTCTGGATCAGCTTGTCGCCTTTCAACACGTCTAAATGCAACCCAGTGGGAGGTTTGCCAGCCCTGAAACAAAATATACTATTGAAAGTAACTAAAATGACATCAATAATCGTATTGATCTTTAACTTGAATAAATAGGTCTTTTATGAGACGCTTTGTTAGTTAATCTAGAGTTTTAGTTGATATACATAATGTACTATATTTTAGAAGATTATAAAGTGGTTTGATTGAAGCAACGATGCATGTTATTCAGTTGTATTCATTGACGGTTATGCGATCATGATAATCGGACACATACCAGCTGGGCACTTCGTAGTGATTCGCCATGATTTTAATACACTATTAACTTAAATTAAGGCATTAAATAACACAGAAAGTATCATAATAATACACAAATATCATGTAATAGCCAGCCAACAACATTTGCCGATAGGTGGTATGCCGTGCCGCCTATTTGACAGTTGCATTGCAGTGTTGCAGTAATTTGAAATACCACCTTTGGTTTTTGGTATCGGTATCGATGATCGCTTCAAAGTTAAAATCGATTCTGTTCCTTTTTCGTACCATCGTCTAAAACTGGCTTAAAACCATAGACAATCCAAAATCAATGCATTTTCTTTTAACTGTCAATGCCAAATTTGACGGATGTCAAAAATTTGTGCGCCGAAGCGTCAAGCTGGCTGCGTGCTAGTTGTTTTGTTTGTTTTCGTTCTGAGTTGTATTATTTTAGAAATAGTATAGTAGTCGTGACTAAAAATGGTATCTAGCGAGGAAGAAGTTGAGCTTAAACCAGCTGACACCGTCGAATGGGACGTCGACATGGAAATCCAATTGTTTTACGCAATGGCAAACCACAAACCAGTCGGCATCAACAAACACTTTCAAATGGCTTGTATTTGGGAAAAACTGTCCAATTCGATAACGAAAGAGATCTCTACGCAGGATATTTGGAAACATTTGGAGTCTTTGTACGACGTATCGATGCTGGATGATACGGAACCT
Organism: Pandemis corylana; assembly: GCA_949127965.1. Classification (NCBI taxonomy): domain Eukaryota; kingdom Metazoa; phylum Arthropoda; class Insecta; order Lepidoptera; family Tortricidae; genus Pandemis; species Pandemis corylana. Next base: position 7,671,503 of record OX421871.1, read on the forward strand.
GTACCATTTCCGAATCACGAGGTTGCTTTCAGCTTGCCCGAGAGCGAGTTTGGAGTCCTAATTAAGCAGAAATGCAGAGATGGTATCTTACCTGACGATAGTGAAGGTAACCCGCGTGTTTTTATTTAAGTACATACTTTAATGCAAAGCAATTTTTTTTCTAAATTTAAACCGCTTGATTTCAATTGATTTAGCATCCCATCTTGAAGTCCGAAGCTCCTCGCCTAAGCCCTCCACTCCAAGAAGCAGTTCTCGAGGCACTGCCTCTAAAGACAGTACTCCAAAAGGTAGAATTCAATTACTTTTACATTGGTCATGGCAATTCTGCTGTCATATGAAAGAATGCAGCTAAGTAAAATGTACTACAATTTAATTACAAAGTTATATACTACATTTTGTTTTGCACAATTAATGTGTGTTAGCAGATGCCAAATAGTATAGCTGTCTCATTCCAATGCCTATGTTGGAAAAGGATGGTTGTTTGTAGCAACAGTCGCTCAAGTAAGAGGCCATTGAAGTATTACATAAACATGGTTTTTGACACCCTAACTTACCCCAATACCTCCCATCTCCCCTCTTATTAGCATTTTCCACTAAATCTCTTCCAAGTTTGAAGCCTAAATTTCTGACATATTCAAATCTTGCTCTGGTTTCCCGAGGTTTGTCCCTTATCATAAATAAGCAAAGCATAGATTCCTCCACTGTCCATTGTTTGCTTAAAAAAAATGCAAAAAAATTGATTTAGATTTATTCAATCAACAGCTTTTATGGAACAAAAATATGAACACAATATATTATGACACAGAAGTCATATCCCTGTGCCTCACAGACTTAAACCTTTTGACCGCCAATGTCGGCTGTGGCCAAGAGAGGTAATAAGTGTAAAAATGACTCATGCAAAGGCATAAGAATGAAAATAGCTTTACTATGTAGCTAAGCTTGGCGTTCAAAATGTTAAGTCTCTTGGCAGACAGCTGTTTATGTAATATGAGAATGGTCCCAAATACATTTGAGTGAAAACTGAACTTAGCCTCATCCTCTCTTATGACAGCAGATTTTTGGATCATTGCAATCATTGTATTCATTTGTTTTTGTTGGTACTGATTTGAGGCAGGGTTGACAGTAGGGCATCCAATACCAGTTTTCATTGTATGGCGAAATCTAAAAACTGGTTTTCCCATGCAATGAAAACCAGTTTTGAATGCCCTAGTTAACAGTATCATGGGGTATATTATGGTGTGTAGATAACACTAGGCCTGACGTGCTGGTTTTTGTTGCTGACATAAAGCATGCTATCCCTTTCTAACCACTTTAGAGTGATAAGGGTGTATGCTTGGTCCGCAATAGACACTAGGCCTTTGAAAATATTTGAACTTTGACACTTATTTTTCAACATTGCATGTTTTTAGGCACTATTTGTTTGGTTCATATATTGTTTAATATGGGTTCAGTCAGTGACAATACAGAGTACATTCATCATTATATTTGTAGGGGATGCACGGGGCACCGGGCAAACATTTGAACACTAGGTTTTGTGATATCGAGTGGTGGCAGCGTTAGCACACGCGCGGCGAGCATCACGTGACACAGGCGACTAAAAACAGCCTGCCCTCCGTCGGGCTTCTAACGCTACCCTCAGAACTCTCATTTATTGCAATAATAATCTATCTACCCACAACCTTAAAACTAGGAAACAACAATGTGTATGTGTGTGTGTATACGCGTCGTCTACAATATTGTTTGAAAGGGAGGATCTCAAAGAAGGGTACAAAAGTGGGATGTTAATATAGTGTGTGTTTCAAAAAGTCAGACACAGGTAGACAGTTTTCAAGATCTTACTAAAAAGTAACGTAATTTAGTTAGGTGCATACACAGTGGATGGGGTAAAAATATTTTCAAAATACCTCAGTAATTAAATAAGGCAAATAGTTCATTTAAATATTTTCTGTTTTTATTTATTATGTACCTTCATCATCATATAGTTATTCATTAATAAATGAAAATTCAATTGGATTAATCATTTCAAATTTACATAGCTGACATAGCCCTAACAAATAATAATTTTTTTGGACAAGAGTTCATTAAGCTGTTACCTGGGGCTTCGCCCCTGCTGCAGTTTTTCTTTTAAAAATTTTATTTTATACAAATCATGTCCAAACAGTAATATACAAAACAAAAGAAGAATTATCCAATTTAGTGCAGTCGTTTGGAAGTCACGCGCGTACATACATTTCGGCCATTATTTTTATTTATATAGATAAAATAATTAATCATACTGCTAATTTAGATTTTTGTGTTTTAATTAATTGATTGTTTGTGTGGTGTAAAAAAGTACACATGGATAAATTGCTCATATCATTATAAATTAAGTATTATAAGATATTATTTAATACAGGATGTAGCCAAAAAGGTAAATAAATGTCACAATGTGTCAAAAAAGAGCAAGTGTATAAAGGAACATGCATGAATAATTTTGGGTGAATGTGGAATATGCATGCCAACTTTTTTTTAGTTACACTTAATTTTTTTCATTTATTATCCCTTTACAACCTAACTTAATCAGAATTGAATTTGAATCTTATACTCTTCTGATTTCAACTGAGAAGTTGTGTGAGTAATGCAAACAAAAACCGTAAGCTTAACTTACAGCTGTATTTTGTTTTATCTATGCTTAAATGTGATTGTAGTGACAAAACAAGAAATCTGTGTACTACTTAAGATAGATTCCTTTTAACAAGCGTTACTACTTACTAGCTACGCGAGCGTAATTTTACCTCACTAAAGCACGGGCAGATCCAGGTTTTTTCCCTGTAACAAACAACAATACGTGTTAAAAATAAACATGAAGCACTGTCCACAGTACAGAAAAATACCATCCCCTCGTGAACTAAATCCGCCCCTGCTTTAAAGCGTAAGATACTTCTTCAAGAAAGCAAATGCATCGGATATCGTCTTTTTACACTTACGTTTACGCTAGCAGGTAGCATTTTTAAGCTGAGCAGCTGAAGATGGTAACCTTCCATACGCGTAATTCTGTGCGTATACTGCAAGCTAGCGTATCTATTTCAATCATCAGAATGATGAATACGCTGCGTAGTAGACCTAGGGCATTCATTAATCACGTGAATTTTGTGTTAATGGCATGAATTAGACTGTCAATATTATTGTGTGATCCATGCTTAACGCCATCCGTATCGCAGTAAATCCGGTTGTTTGGAAATCCACGATCCTATATCGACACATTATCACGATAATATTAACCATCGAATCCATGCCAGAGTATACAAAATGTCGGTAAATAGAAGGGGGATGGAATTTTTTATGAGAAAAAGTATTTTAAAAATTACAAAGATGTTGCAACAAAAATGTCACGTGATTTATGGACTCCCCTTACAGATGTTAGTTGGTGCAAATAATTCGGCGTATCAAGTGAAGTGCTAGCAAAAGAGTGATTTGATTGTTATTCATGTAATAACACCAGAATAGTTGTGCCGTCAGGTCGCTCCGCGGGGGCGCCGGGCGCCAAGTCCCGCAAGGAGAGCGGCAGCTCGCACGCCTCCACAGACACGCCCAGCGTCAAGTCTGACAAGGATTATGGTACGTTGTCTGCAGTACAAACGTCGAATCCTTGGAGGCCACACTCGATCTTATATTACTAATATTAGAAAGGCGAAAACTTGTAAAGTAGGTGACAGACTGGCGAGTAAGTTCGCATACTTACGGCGCGACGACTTTACTCGCCTGTGTGTCAGTCTAAGTTTGGTTGTTTGGATGTTTGTTGCTCTTTCATGGCAACCCGATTTTATTGAAATTTAGTACAGTGATAGTTACAGTCCCGGGAAAGGACATAGGATAGTATTTATCCCAGAATATCGCATAGTTAACGCCGGATAGCGATAAGCGAATTCTGGGCGGACGGAGTCGCGGGCAACAGCTAGTCACTACATAGTATAAAACAAAGTCGCTTTCCGCTGTCTGTCCGTCCCTAAGTATGCTTATATCTTTAAAACTACGCAACGGATTTGGATGCGGTTTTTTTTAACAGATAAGAGTGATTCAAGAGGAAGGTTTATACGTATAATTCAACGCAGACGAAGTCGCGGGCAGAAGCTAGTAAGTAATAAAAAAATATGAAAAATAACGGAAAAGAAAATATCTGCGAACAACGCCATCTTTGATGAAGTGGCAGAAACTAATCCTAAGACAAAACGAAGTTTGCCGGGTCAGCTAGTTTAAACAAATTATGATTGCGTATATTTTTGTAATACAGATCGTCGCCGAGATTCCCGAGACTCCAACGCATCTGGACCCCGTGACAGCTCCAGCGGGCGAAAATCAACTTCGCAAAAAGAGAGAGTTCCGAAGACAAAAGTTTCAGGTAAAATATTTGTTGCCCTTCTACATCCTTCTTAACTTCTTATATTCTTCCTTGCTCGTTTGCCTTCCTATTCATATAAAAAAAAAAAAAAAAAAAAAAAAAAAAAACATCTGCTGTATCGCATTGAAGCGATTCAGGCTAAACTCTTCTACAGGTCCCGCAATGTCACGCAAATTACTTATACTGCTTAAACCAGTGATTATTTAATCTTTTCGAATACCCCTTAGTTTCAAAAATTCTAGCGACCTGGCTAGGCTCTCATTGAAATTGTATTTTAGTTGTAGCATAGCTTCGCGACTTCCTAGTGATAGCATCCCATCTAATTACTAATTCACAGGCTGGGACTCCCCCTTAATAGACGAGGAAGCGGGCCGCCGCGGGCGCCGCCGCGCCAACACCTCTACTCCCCCCGCGACCACCCCCGCGAAGCGCCGGCGCACGTGACACGCTCACAAACACACCTACCGCCAGTACTTCTGACGCACACAGCGCCCCCGAGGGGCTGGAGAAGCGCGGCGCATGTTCTCTTTCACATCGCATATATTAATTAACTCAGAAACTTGAATTTTATAGCAAAGCACTGACTCAGCGAGTCACCTCGTCAGGCAGGACGTTCAGGCCTTCAAAAACCCTGTGCCAATTAAAATCATGCCTCGCAAGGAGGCTCGCTAAGTATTCAACAAGCAGTTAACATTTTCTGTGGACAAGGTTGTATGAACCAAAATTCTTTTGCCCTGGGATTATTAAAAATAATCCTGCTGAGAGTGAATGTATGTGACACGTACATAAACGCAACTACCACCAGTAAGTACTTCTGACGCACAAAGCGCGTCCTAAAGGGCTGGAGTCTATTCCGGCGACTCGCCTAGACATGATCCGAGAGCTGGCATACATTTTAGAGTAGGTATTTGAGGCTACGTAAAAACTTGTACAATTTCCTTTATGATATTCTAAACACAGAAACAGATCTATATATTCTTCAGGCCAGTTGAATTTTTATTACAATGAATAATAAGTACCCTTTACGGCCACCACGACTACCAGATGTTTTCAAAATTATTAAAAACTGGAATATGACCGGCAAAGAAAAGGGTTGGGGTTGGTTAGTCTCCAGTCCCCTATGACGAGGTCTGTTTTTGTATTAGTTTTACGCTGTCTCAAATACCTACTCTAAAATGTTTACCAGATATCAGAAAATTCAGTACCCGGCTTATAGTTTTCTGGGACTTTGGCCGCCAGAGACAAGGTTGTATGAAGTAAAATTCCTTTGCTTCTAAAATACTTATGAATTTTGAAAACGTCTTCGTCAAAAACGGAGCCGAGTACAATTCGACACTAAATAGCAATATGTTAGTTTCGATACCGTTTTTATGCATGTTTTTTTTATGTTGATGTATGGAATGTCGTAAAACCTACCCAAGTAGTGTTTATAAGTTTACAATTGTAAATAAAGTTTCTGCGCATGTTTGCAGCATAAACTATGTTTCCCGTAAATAAACGAAAGTTACATATTACAAATAGTTTTTGATTTCTCTCAACGTGGTTCTGAAATTATCTGAGATGCGGGTGGGCTTTCGAAAGTACACAATAATTGTGTGTCAAGTCATGCTTTAAAACAGCGATCGTCACAGTTTTCTGTGGTCAAGAGCCACATAGGACAATGTGAAGTACATTCTGTAGTGAAGTATCTTATCACTGTGGGCCGCACACTTACGGACTTGAGACTTCCGCCCGCGTGGATTTCGGTTATCGCGCTCTCTAAGGAACTTGATAATGATAATGAACCTTTTTGCCACCAGTGGTCTCCTGGCCTTTCGCTACTTTGGACTGCTTCTGATACATGAGTGGCTGTATGGATATTATTTCTTTTGTCTATCTCTGAAGAGATGGTTGGTAAAAAAAGTGGAATGAAACTGTCAAACTGACATTAGGGTCATTGTTATGTTGATTGAAATCGCAAACTCGGGAACTTGGTAGTCTTGGTACTTCTTATTTCAAATAATAGAGGTAGAAAGTAGTAAATCTAAAGATTTTTATCTACTGTGGATTAATTTATAATGGCTTTACCCACTGCTCAGCCAGCAGAGGTGCTCCGAGCATGGCAAAAGGACGATCTCTACGAAAAGCAACTGGCAGGCTCCCTGGCCAGGCTTTTACCCTCAAATCAGGCATCCAAAGCAGTTCCAGTATCTTCACTGCTCTACAAATCGCTTACAACTTTAAGAGACTTGCAGACGCTCGGGGAAGAATACTCCGGCATAGTTCAAGTAGATGAAACTTACAACCGACTTCCGTCATTTAGGAATCGACTTTTGAGCATCGCTTTATCCATTTTCGGTGAGAATTTAACGAGAAGGATATTCCGCTACGCAGAACATGCTGTGGAGCAAAATTCATCGTTAAAACCTGCAGTACAGAATTCGTTTTTGGTACTTCTTAAGGCGCTTACAAATATGGTGCCTCAGATTGAAAGTATCCATCGTGCCTTGTGCTATATAAACGGAGGTCCTATTCAACTTGGGAAGACAACAGCTGGGATAGATTACGTTCAAGTCAGACCAGCCGCTGCTGCTTATTATGCCCATTTAAGACTATTAGGCTTGGTTACATTGTTACATGCCTTTGTATCTTGCGGTCAGAGTGTACATCAAGCAAAAAGACACATGGATCTAATGAGGGACTTCCCTAATGAAGTTGACAGCAACAAATCCTGTGTAGCATGTTTGGAAGAGATAGTGCAACCATGTGCATTGCCTTGTGGTCACATCTTTTGTATGCAGTGCTCATATGGAGCTCTAGAGACTTGTGCATTATGTCGGACTCCTTTTGCAAAAAATACAGTTGTACCATTGATGAACTATTGTCCATAGCAAAACCAGTGTAGATTTTTTATATTATTGTTGATGATAAACTAGGGTTGTTGGTGTTTGTAAACATTTTATATATTGTTAATTAGTAAATAAAATGTATGATTTTTTTAAAGCGTTTATTTAACATCAAATAACAATAATTATACAAATTGAGTCCTATAAGGTTTAATAAATATCTAAGGCCTTGTATTCACACTAAAGTGTAATAGATAGCTTATGCATCATGCATCATGGATCATGGGTCACCTTTTTAACTAATGTAAGTATGTGTGGTATATAAGTTATTCTTTGGGATAGAGCTAGGTTAGAGGCATCATAGCAACTTCTTTCAGTGAATCACGGATACAGTCACCATCAGATATATTGTAGCGGGCGAGGTTGTCAAATATTTTGTAGCAACATGAAATTTCAATAAATTTGTTACATGATAAGGTTAATAACATCAGAACACGCAATTCGTCATAAATATAAGTTTTCACACCACATGCTCGACAATGGCTAATTATATATCATGTAAACCTTACTCAAAGTAACTCATTATAGCCCTTGGCTTTTGCCGGGTAGTAATATTGTACTGAAATTCATTATAACCCGTAGGTTAGTAATATGATTCTCACTTTTCATAGTTCTTATTACTGCACGCTTAAAGTCCAATTTCGTAAAAATCGCACGGCTCCGAAAATCGAGATGGCCACGCCACGGCAAGCGGCGTTCGATTTTCGAACGCATGAAACAAATTTCAAATAAAACAAAAGCTGCCAGTGTTTGCCGACGCTGTAATATTACACGCATAGAACTGCTAAGATTCCAAATTAAAATATGCTGTATCATTAGACAACTGGACTAATTTCTCAAACTTACATTTTTACTTTTAATTTTGTTTTAGTTACTGTTATTTTAATTAAATATTTTTTTAGTTACCTTGGTTTTTATAGTCTCGCAAAAGGTGAGAAAAGTAGAGTATACTCCTCGGAGATAAAACTGTATATGTCTTGGGTGCGATTAAATGCTTCGCTCCACTCAGGACTCAATCTTAATTCCCTCGCTACGCTCAGGAATTAACTCATAACCCCCTCGCTACGCTCGGGAGTTAAATCTAGAGTCCTTTGCTGAGCTCAGGATTCAATATCGCGCCCGTGACATAATACAGTGCTTTATCCCCTCGGTGTACAATCTACTATTAGGTTTAGGTTAGCGAATAATTATCTAATATCAAGTCTTATGTAACACTATGGTGTCAACTGTCATGTTATATATTAAAAGATAAATAAATAAATAAATATGTATCTAATAATAGATTCGAATTTCAAACAAATATAAATATGGCTCATACATCATGCCAAATGAAAGATGTCACCTATTATAGTGTACTTAGCATGCATCATTCACTGTAATTTAGACGGTTGGTTACAAAGTTAAAGTTTTCCACAAAAATGTTCTAATCTTAATGATCAGCCTGACTGTATTGATTCGATACCTTTGACGATCCGTGACGTCCCGATTTTATTGAAAAGTTGCTGCTCTTATATTTATGACGAATTGCGTATCCTGATGTTATTAACCTTATTTATTAATTTTACAAATTTATTGAAATTTAAGGCTGCTCCGAAATATTTGAGGATCTCGTCTGCTACGATATATCTGATGGCGACTGTACTATGATACTGCATCTCTACGTGGTCTCTATAAGTATATGTAAGTATTATTTTATTTTAAGAAGTGTCAATTTCGCACATAATTTATTAGTACAGTAGGAACATAGCACATAGAAAATATATTCTATCATGGAACACATGTTTACAAAGGTTCCTCATATTGATTTACCATAATTAATAATACATCATGCAAATATTGAAATAAACAGGAAATAGAGATTCATAATTCATAAATGCCTTAATTGTAAAAAAAAACACATGACAACCCTTTGAACACCAAGCTTAGCTAAACTAGCTCAATAAAACTAGTGTCTAGTATGAAACTTTATCCCTTTGCATGATTTTCATGCACTTTTACACTTGTACCCTACTGTCTGTTTGCTATAGCCGATGTTGGTGATCAAAAGGATAAAGATATTTTAATGTAAACCAGTGATTTATACAAGGGCTTTATGGGCTGCAGTCTGGAGCCCAGTGGATAAAAATAAGCCCTAGGGTACAAAATGGCAGTTAGACAATGAATAACACTATGCTCTCAAGTAGTATTAGCCCAAAGCCTCAGAAACTTGGCCACCGCTGAATGCAAGTGACAATTAACCTTGTAATATTTTACATAACAAACTTATACGATAGTTATTGATGAAATTAACTTGTGATCATCATTGATCAGAAAATGCAGTATGAATATACAGGTTTGTGAAATACTCCTTTGCTGCCAGAGAATCTGGTAGTGGGCGGGGGAGTGTTTGATGAATCTGACCCAAGAGACATCCAATGAGGCTGGCATAGTCACGCAAGTGCACTTAAGCCTCGTAAAAATATTAGATATAAAAAAAAAACATTGATTCCACATGTAGTAAACATAAGTCGCACACCAAGACAAAATACTGTTGAAGCTGATTATAAATAAATTCCTAACATAAATACCCTGGCCGTTGCTAAACCTATGGCTTTAAATTAGTTTGAAATAGAGGATACTCACTGTAGTCCATGACACTGACATAATTAATGGTTTATTCAACAAACAAATATTGAATAATTGTTTTCAAATCTATCAGAGATTATTAATAGTGGACAGTGTGTAAGTCTGACTGTCCCTTCCTGCAGAGTACCCAATCTATTCATGTGCAAGTTTATGAGTACATTCATTTTATTAACGATTTGTTTGTCCATCAGAGTATCCATTATGGAATTTACTAATAACCCCATATTGAAATGGCAACATAAGTTATTAATTATATTATGAAATAAATTAGTTCCTTATTCTATGTGAAGTAGCTCCACATCAAAAATTAAGGTAGCATTTGGTGGGATGACTCCAGGGTGGCCTCGGGGACCATAGGCGAAGTCAGGGGAACATCTCAGTGTTGCTCTTTCTCCTACTGACAACTGAAAACATAAAAAAGCTCGTATTTCTGATATTAAATTTTGCCAAATAGGTCAATTTTGAATAAAATATATTCTCCATCTTGAAATACCTTTTTTCAATCTAAAAGTTATTTTATGAGTATTGTAAATACATCTCACTTTTGTAACGAACTTACCTTAGTTAAACCTTGATCCCATCCTTTAATAACATCCCCTTTGCCCAGGGTAAACTTGAAGGGCTGCCCGCGATCTCTCGAAGAGTCAAATTTCTTTCCATTTTCCAGCGTGCCCGTATAATGAACAACAACAGTCTGACCCGGCTTAGGGTACGTTGTTCCTGAAAAAGCACAATTATTAGTAATTCATGTATATCTCCACTAAATAAAGAGGTTATGGAGTGGTTATGATACCGTTTCCTGGAGATATAGTCTGAACGTCAACACCCATTGTACGTAAAACAATTTGTTTGTACAGTTACAAAGAAAATAAAATGTTTTTAAAATTCCGCAGGAAAGTTGTCGGAAAAAGGAAAAACGTAAAATGAGCGAATCAAAACAATTTGGCTTGTTGACAGACAAACTAACAAATTGATTGACTTTACTGACACTGGCACTGACACTTAAGTAGGAGGAAGATCTTAAAATAGCAACACTTCAGCTACTGTCATTTTCTCAGTGTCGTGTAAAAAAGTCCTTTTAGATTTTATCTCTGTGTAGATGTAGCATGTAGTAAGATAGCCATAGGCAATTCTAAACACCAATCACATCAGCACATTTTATAAACATACAACATGGCCACCAAACAGTTGAAATTGAAACTTCAAACGGAATACGATTTCAATTTCTGACACAAGCCTTTTGTAAATATTTAGAATCAGATAGATCAGATGTTATAGTTATATTGTACTCGTCGCATAGCGATTGTTTAGGAATTGTATACGATGATGGAAGTGGACAATTCAGAAAACTGTAGTAGTAGCAGTCATTCGGTCGACGTAGGAAAATTTGCTAATTTGAAGGCTTTTGTGAATGCTGCGCGTGACTTCGAAGCCACACATAGTGAATCTTCGGCCAATTTAATGAACCGATACTTGGGGGTAAGTGTGAAGCGGTTTAAATTTAATAGCATCGAGTAATGGTCGTATGTTTACAAGCACATTTGCATTTTATATTAATTGTAATTTCATATTTCAGCTAATTGCATCAGCTTGTGACTTGTCCATATTTTCTCCTGGAAGATCAGAAGTGTGTGCCTTCTTCAGTTCGCTATGGCGTGTGATGTGCGACGTTCGTGGACCACATTGGGCCGGCGTAGCGGTGTTATCGCGCGCTTGCATAGAACCCAGTGCAAAGCACGCTCTCACACATACTTACAAGTGAGTGCTGGCTGACTATTGTAATTAAAATAAATTGCTACAACTATAAAAAAAAGTCCTCTCGGGCATGGTGCCGGAGATGCTGACAGCAGTCAGAAGCGCCAGCTAAGTTGATAGTATATGATTTTGATTCAGTTGGTTATGTATTATATGAACTATGATTCTTTGTTTTCCAGATTTATGCCAATACTCACTCGACTATTATCAAATTCAATATCCAATGATAAAAAGCTCAGACTTTTATCAGTGATGCAGGTAAACAAAATATTATTATTATTTATTTATTATTTATTTAATTATTCTTATACTATTTAAGACTTAGCTGAGCCTAAACTAAAATCACTGTTTATTATTCCATTTCAGGAGGTCTCTTATGGCATCAAAATAAGTTGGCAAGAGTCTTACCTCACCAACCTGATGAAGCAGTTGACAGATTGGATAATGCAGCCGTTCACGGACCAGCAAGTGCAGTTAATAGCTCACAGATCACTCACGGTCTTGGTCAATGTGTGCTACGGTAACCTGCCTGCAGTTTACGCATTGATGAGGGCTGTGGACACTAAGAGTTTTGTTGTGCATCTTATTAGTTTAAAGGTAAAGTAAATTACTGACCCGACAATAATGTTTTCATGTAAAGCATTACCTAGATAAGCTAGGCTTGCACTGGCAAACAATTATTAGATATCATGAAGAGCCCATTTTATAACTAAACAAAGCCTAAAATTGCAAACTACACCTTAGTCATGACACAGGGCTTGGCCGTTTTGTACGACAGGAACTATTGTTTGGGTAGATCACACTATATCTTGCCCCTTCAGAGGGGACAAAAGTAGTACAGTTTGTTAGAAGAAATGTCTCATTATACTAACATGCTTAATAGATGACCAATAATAGAAGAGGCTTAAAACTAACCCTGTTTAAAAATTTACCAAGGAGAACAACCAAAGTAACAAGAAAAAGTTGATCCACCTGCATAACAAAAAGTAATGAAAGTGAATATGTCATCTTGTGCCCGTGTGACGGTAGCATATTTGTGTTCCAGGATGGTGGGTACGGAGGAGTGGACGTGTGCCGCCTGCTGCTGTGCCTGTCGGCGGCGACGCGCGGCGCGGGCGCCATGCGGCAAGCCGACGTCAACAGTTACCTCACTTGCGCCATGCGGACCTTCAGCAAGGCTACTGTGTGAGTGAAGCTGTGTGCTGGGCTACTGACAGCACCAGCTGGGGTTGCCATGCCAACTTTTTGGATATAGTATTTCCAATCTAAGATGAAATAAATTTGATGTGTTTATTGTGGTGTACAGTGAATCAACCTAGAAGTGTCAGTAACATGTTTCTCCATTATCCAGTATTCTTCTTCTATTTATCTACCAGTCAAATCAGTTATCAGCACTATATCAAAACTGCTGCACTGCTTACTTCCATGCTGGTCTGGGAGTAAAGAAAAAACATGGAATGTACCTGTTACTTCTCTTCCCGCGCAAATGTTAAAAACCCGTTGAGGGAATGGGCGAAAATCTTAGGAATCATGTTATAGGCGATACGGCTAGCAACCCATCACTATTTTATTATTTTCTATTTATAATTACACATAAACGGATAACTCACGTATAAAAAGTCGAGTGATGCGCGACATGCTTCGGACTATTTCGTAGTCCTTCTTCCTGGAGCGCTCGCCCCGGCGGCAGCGAAACGAACACTGCGCGCATCACTCGACTTTTTATACGTGAGTTATCCATTTATGTGTAATTATGAAGTCTCACGGTAGTTTTATGTTGAAAATTTTCTATTTATATTTACTATTCCACTTTCCACCTCTACGCCCTCAGTGTCTTGCTAAACGTGGCCTTAGGTCTTGTTACCTTAAGCTCTGCCTACCCCGTAAGGGATAAAGCCATGATTTGTGTATGTATGTATGTATTTACATCATTTGTCTTTATATTTCAGTGACAAAGATGCAACTCAACTCTTACATGCATACACTTTTATGAAAGATCTGTGCGACGACAGCAACTTGAGGAATTTAGTAGCTGCCTACCCTAGTTTCACTACTGGCCTTAAGGATGCTTTAAAGGTAAGACAACCAACTAGATGATGAGGAAACTTTAGTAGAGAGCCCATTGTGACCTAGAGAGAGATGATTGTGACACCCCACAAATAACTACTTTGCTATCTCCGCGATATATTGAAGTCAATTCGTGAAGGGATTCTTTCCAGGGATCATAAAATCCAAGCAAAATTTACTGAGGTACCGAGTTTTGGATTCTGTTCAATTTCATCAGTAAAATAATATTTATTTGTATTATTTTAGTTCCATGTTTTAGTTCATCAATTCAATCAAAAGGATGGATCTCCAAAAAAAACTGGTTCGTTTTTTTACATTTTTGGACAGACTAGACATGAATCTATATTAAAATCTTAGTAAGGATTTCTTTTTTATATATTCATGTCTAATCTCTCCAAAAATGTACATAAACAAAGCCAGTTTTTGTGGAAATCTATCCTTTTGAATTAGGATGGCAGCATAGTCAACCCTAACTGATTTTCATACGTCTTTTCGATGGATTCTGCTCGCTCTTTACGATCCCTGGTGATTTTATATTTTGTTATAAAAATCTAATATTTTCTTTTAGAATTTGATGGAGTTCTGCCACGCGCCAGACGAGTCCATAGAGCCGGAACAAGTGACTGCTTGCATCCAGAACGCTTTCAAGTTTCTCACGGTCCTTATTAGTTTGGGCAAGTATTCTATCAAAAACCCCTTCCCCTTTCTACCTATACGCCCACAATCATGCTAAGTGTTGCTTTTGGGTCTTGTTACCATAGGCTCTGTTTACCCCATGAGGGCGGGACTTCCCAAACCTGCATTGCTGCGGTGCCGCGAAGAGGGAACCCCATCCCGGGGTGGTCGTGGGGCGTCGCGGTGACACCGAGTGCTCCCGTAACGCCCCACATACGACCGAACAGGGAATCCGTGTGGTTCTTTGTGGGTACGCCTGCCGTCGCGGGAGAGCCCCACATACCCCCGGTAAACCCGTACCGGGCGGATGCAAAAGGCGCATTTTCCACACCATAGGAATGTTGGACGTGTGTGTGTGTGCGTGCGTGCGTGTGTGTGCGTGCGTGCGTGTGTGTGTGTGTGTGTGTGTGTGTGTGTGTGTGTGTGTGTGAGTGTGTGTGAGTGTATAAAAATCCGAAACATCCATATCTTATTTTTTATTAAATAGTCTTTGAATATTCTGTATTTTCCAGATCTGTACGCGTTGCGGAAGTACCATTGCCAGATGCTCTGTCTCTGTCTGATAGCGCACCGTCTCTGTCTGCCCGAGTCGTTGGAGCTATTCGCGGCTGTTGTACTGCAATATAAAGGTATATCACCAGAATAATATTGTACCGAGCCGCCAAGCAGCAATGCTTGCGGTGTGGTGTTCCGATGTGGAGAGTAAGACACCCGGTGAAATTACTGGCACGTGAGGTATTCCTTTGTAGCCCTCTAGGTTGGTGACGCGTCTGCAACACTCGGGTGTTGCGGGTGTCGACGGGTGATGTTGCTTATTTACCATCAGGTGACCTATTTGCTTGTTTGCCTATCTCATAAAAAAACGGGATCGTATGGGGTAGGAATGATGATCATCGGCTTTATTAGATGAATGCTTGTTTCAGAGGAAGGTCAGCTGCCTCAAGAGCTGATCGTGATGATCGGAGACGGTCTGACGGGGCTGCTGGTGCCGCCTGCACTGGAGCCAGGCAAAGCTGGCTTGCAATGGGTAATATACTTTCTAGTAAACTATACTCTGGAGCAAAAAAACCTGGTGACTTCCCATAGAAAGTTGTATGAATCCATGAGCTACATCGCAAAAACCTGCCAATAACAAGCTTTTTAAGTTTTGCTTGTTAAAGAAAAGGAATGTGATCGGGATTATTGTCATATTTTTTTATGCCACAATAAAACCTATTTCGTACAATTGTATAAAAAAAATGTTGGTGTTGCCAGCTCTTTATCAAGACGTTTTGTTCGTGTATTTTCAGTTGCAAGTGGTGGGTGCGCTGTGTGAGACTGGTTCCACGCAGGAGCGCGTGTTGCAGAGCGTCACCCCCGACTCCTACGAGGATACGCTTTACAGTGTATTACAGTATACTTCACAGGTAAGAGAAGGCTTGATAGAACATTTAAAGTTGTCTCTACACGCTTGACAAGCCTTGGACAGCGTCGAAAAGCTAGGCGACGCTTTAGCTTAACGCATACACTGCCATCGACGCATACGGTGCTGCTGTCATAATTTTACAGGCAATTGAACGCGCATGTGCGTCAGTGCCACCTGAAGAAGCCTCTGGTTTGGCATGTGGCAGCGAATGCGTTAAGCGTGTGAATGCGATACTTTATCAAATTGTTCTTTTTTTTTCAGAATGGCCCTGTGGGCTTAGAGCAGGCTCAACAGGCGGCAGTTGTGGGCTGCAAAACAGCTCTTACCTTAGCCTCGCTCTCGCAACTGTGGGACGCGGCGCTAAAGAGATTTCTCTCGCACCACCAGGTAACTTATGATAGCCTAGTACTTTCATGGTATTATTTCCTTAGTACTTTTTTAATGTTGTCACTTATTGTAATGTAAAATGATGATGGTATACTGTGCGAATAGTTTTATATATTTATTTTGAAAATATATTGTTAACCTCTACTTTACAATACCCCGCTCATAAGTATCACATGCAATAGTCAAAACTAAGGTATCTTACTATGTTAGCAAATTAAATTTAAGAATTAGAATTTTTCGAACTTTACAATGTTTCTAACAGTTTAGTTGTCCTTTAGTAATTTTTGTCACGCAATATCTTTAATTATCGTATGTTGTTTTACTGCAGGTTCGCAAGAGTCTGTGTGCAGGTCTCTCAAGCACGAACGGCGCGTGGCGGAAAGAAGTCCTACAGTTGGTCAAGCACCATTGTTTCCCGACTGATCAAATGGAAGCGGTAATCAAACAGATAGACAGAATTAAAAAAACCCCGTTTTACTTTCAATTTTGAATTCCTTTTCATGTATTCTAAGGCATGGAATAGATTAGACGGTCAATATAATTATGATATGTTAATATATACGTAGATTTTAAAACAAGCTGCGATAAACAACAATATTTTGTGATATGGATCGCGATATGCGCGCATCACACCGTCAACCGTCTCCTTCCATGCCTATCACCTGGTATGCTTAGACACGGATCCGTGCCAATATATAGGGCTATATTTTTCTATTTTTCTTATACTTAATCAGTGTACCCAGTGAACAGTGAACCCATTATTCATGATCGAATTAGAGAGCTCGTACACTGCACTACACAATCGTACACTAATCATGACACTAGACTTAGGAGGCAATAAACTATGTTCACCTTTTTAAACAGAAGTGTGGTGTCACAATGAACACTTCTCAAAGAGAATCATAAACACAACGCTAAGTGAAATGTCACATGAACCCCTTGGTTCATAAACACAGTTAACATGTAATGTTTACACTAAGCTATGGGTTACATAAATTAAATACTATGTTGATTTAACACTAGGCATAAATTATTCGTAAGAATAATAACAAAACTCTAGCTATTGTTTCTGTAAAACTGGTTCCGTTCCGTTAGAGCTAGGTTCTATGTTATTCAAACATTCAGACAAAACTGGCAGGCTAGAAGGATATTTATGTAGCTTTTCATGACATACAGTTCCCTAATGGCCAAGGAGGCTTAATTTTTAACTAACTTCAAAAATAGGTGGAGGTTCTCAATTCGGTTGTGTTTCTTTTTTTTTTGTTTCCTCCGAACTCCGTCAGTTGCGGACCGATTTGGAAAATTATTTTTTTGTTGGAAAAATCAGGATCTAATGACGAACTCTTCAAATCTTACAGGCATAGCGATAGCGATTTAGGTATATTTCAATGTAACTTATGCATTTGCCTTCAGAAAGCACTATTTGATGAATTGGAACTGATTATGAAGACCTCAGATGGTTCAATAAGTAATTCAGGGATTGGGATTCGATTACTGTAATATGCTTGCTGAACAAGTCATACTCGGAAATTTATACATTTTACACATTACCTTATATGTATGGTAAAGTGAAGCTGATGATGGAAGTACCTATAAAGAGAATTCCTCCGTAAGTAACTAAAGTTCTTTAATCGGGAAAAGTAATATTTAGAAAAAAGTGATAAACAGTTTGCATTAGATGGTCCTACTGTTATAAAAATCCTTACTAGAAATAATAAAATTAGGTTAGGTTCGTTAGGTATCTTCAAACGGCCGAAGGGTAATCCGTATAGAAATAGGAGCCCCGCCAAAAGCGGGGTTCCGTCGACCATGGTGGAGTGTAATTCGACATTTTTATATTAGGAATTATAACTTGGATAAATTACAAAACGATTCACTAAAAAGCGTGAAAAAATTGTTTTTATAAAAAAATAGAACCGCCTTCAAATGTAGCATTAATCCGCCTATCATCATAAATTGCAAATGCCAAATTATTATTTTTTTTCGATTAATGCTACCTACTTATTTATGTGTATCTCAGCTCAGATAGTTTCAAGCTGAATAGGTACTATATAGACAGTAAGACTAGGTTCACTTCTGCCACGCATGCCACACAAATATAACGGTGTTTTGATAGGAGCATGGGTGGCGGCGCGGGCTGAGGTATCGACTTCAAACATAATAAGTAAATAGGTAGCGCACACCGAAAAATAATTTAAGTTTGACATTTCTAAAGTAGCATAATTTAATACAATTTATTATGAAATGTATGCATTTTAGTTTCATTTAACTCTGGATTTGTCTGTTCAGGTGTTCGGCGAGAGTTTGGACGCGGTGCCAGAGAGCAGCCCGGAGGCGCGCGGGCCGGGCGACGGGGAAGGCGAGGGCTGGGACGCGCCGCGCCTGGCGCCCGCGCAGGAGCGCGCCGTGGACGCGCTCGTGCGGGACCTGGCGGCCGCGCTGAGGGACAACAAGGTACCACGGACACAGGAAATATTTTACACTACTCGCACTAATTAAATTCCAAAAAAGTTACCAAAGTGTTACCAGTAAATTTTCACTTTCACTAAATGATGTAGGTACAGTCAGCACCAAATAGTTCGTGACGCCCAAAGTAGTCAGAAAGTTAGCAACACGACTGTGCGATGATGGGAGAATGAACCTATTACATTACTCTTCGCGTGCGTCAGATTCTTGGTAACATGATTTTTTGATGTCGCTTCAGATCAGACCACTGTAGTAGTCGAGGAGCGATATAAATGATACAGACCGGTTGGCTTGCAAAGAGTAACTGATTTATTAAACAAATAGGTTACATACAATAGACCTTTTTTAAAATTAAATTTGACCCTGTCGCTTCGAGTTCACTTCATGACCTCTAGCCGACGGTCGTGCACACTGTCGATACGCCAGACCATATAGTCTAACCTAACCATCTAACACGTCCCAGAAGTCATCATTATAATCATTAAAATCTGATTCACCGAAACAAATTTCATCCCATTCATCTTCGTAGTTAGAATCATTTAAATATAACTCGTCGAAGCATAGTTGTTCATATACATCGTCGTAGTTACGTAGGCCAGAGCTAGCACACGCGGCGCGGCCAGGCCGCGGCTGCCCTCGCCGGCCCCGGGCGCGGGCCGCGGCGCCCCCTCTAGTGACGGGCGGGGCCGCGCGCGCCGCCGCGTCTCTGCCGCTATCTTCCGCGTGTCCGCTCCGCTCCGGTCCGACGGCCCGGTCCGCTCCGCTCCTGTCCAGCGGCCAGTTCCGCTTCGCTCTTGTCCTGCGGGCCGGTACGTTCCGCTCCTGTCCAGCGGCCAGTACCGCTCCGCTCCGGTTCTGGCCGGCAGCCAGTTTTGCTCCGCTCCGGTCTTGCGGCCCGGACCGCTCCGCTCCTGTCCAGCGGCCAGTTCCGCTCCGCTCCGGTCCTGCGGCCCGGTCCGCTCCACTCCTGTCCGGCGGCCAGTACCGCTCCGCTCCACTCCTGTTCGGCAGCCAGTTCCGCTCCGCTTCTGTCCAGCGGCCAGTTCCCCTCCGCTCCGGTCCTGCGGGCCGGTACGCTCCACTCCTGTCCGGCAGCCAGTTCCGCTCCGCTTCTGTCCAGCGGCCAGTTCCCCTCCGCTCCGGTCCTGCGGGCCGGTACGCTCCACTCCTGTCCGGCAGCCAATTCCGCTCCGCTCCTGTCCAGCGGCCTGGTCCGCCGTGATATAACTTCTTACTTCGATTTTGCATAATTGGATTTGCACTTGATGTACTTAACCGTTATCCAAACAATACTAACACAAGCCACACTTAACCATGTAGTAATCCAGGAGCAATATAAACGCTACACATGGGTTGGCTTGCAAAGAGTAACTGACTTCAACGAATGCCTTGCAAAAGGACACCATTCGGCGATGCTGTTACTCAACCTCCTATATGAAATTTGACGACATTGGAATAACCTCCTTAGGTGGACGGTCTAAAGTCAAATAGTGAAAAAAAAGTCAACGAAGTTGCGTCAGTACCGTTTCATTGACCATTGGGATTGTTTATTTTTTTTACAATGTATGATATCATTTCCAGGAATAGTTTTTTAGGGTTATTTCTAACTAGCTTCTGCTCGCGACTTCGTCCGCGTAGAATTAGACTTAAGAACTGATGTTGATAGTAAGTACGTTTATTCTGCAATTGTTTATCGCTTTCCCGCGGGAACAATGCAATTTTCCGGAGTAAAAGCTATCTCTGTTCCAAATTTGACCCAATTTTTTCATTTCAGCGTGAAGAAGGAACAATACACAGTCACTCACTCACATCCTCACACCCACACAAAGTTTCGCATTAATAATATTAGTCAGATTATAAGAACTTCTAACAATGTTGCAATTCAAATGTTATTGCTATTTTTTTCATGTGCTCTTTTCATCCTCGACACTGATGTCATCAACTAGTAAGAGAAGATTTTTTTGTGTAATCCAGTGGTTGCCTAGGTAGTTTTTTTACAAGCTTTTATTTTAAGAGGTCCAAATTGAACTTACGGCGGAAAATGTGCACTTTACTGTCACATACACATAAGAATCTCACATAAGGTCACGTAATGACACATAATAATAATAATAATTTCACTTACAAAATCACGTCTATATTTCTACGGGGTAGACAGAGCCTTAGGTAACAAGACCGAAAAGCCACATTTAGCATGAAGTTGGGAAGGGGTATCAAAATAGTGATGGGTTGCTAGCCGCATCGCCTATAACATGATTTCTAACATTTTCGCCCATTCCCTCGATGGGCTTAAAATGTTCTAAATGTTCTAATAGTGAAAGCATGTTTCAAATCGGTCCAGTAGTTTCGGAACCTATTCAATGCAAACAAACAAACAACCTTTATTAGTTTTCTAAGCGGCACTGAAAATTATAACACATAGAAAAATCCGAAAAATAAAGCTATGGCCGGGAATCGAACCCGGATCCTCGTCATTCCTATACCTACCACCCATAGCAGGTGGGTAAGCCTTCGAATTTTTCTATCTGTTACTAGCAGCTGTCACGTGACCTTGTTACTATGCGATTTTTTGTCGCCAAGCGTCATCTGTTTGAATGTTGTGTCTGTACGACACAATTACAAAGCAAAGAAAGGACAGGTATTTATTATAGACAATCCCAAATTAAGTAGTAATGTTGTATGGGTCCCATAATTTCAAACTTTCAGATGAGTTCCTGTTCCAATGACTTTGAGGGTTACTGCTTTGCAGTAGTTTAGCGCACGTCGTCAGCACGATCGTGTAATTCTAAATATATATAACTGAAAGGTGACTGACTGACTGACTGACATAGTGATCTATCAACGCACAGCCCAAACCACTGCACGGATCGGGCTGAAATTTGGCATGCAGGTAGATGTTATGACGTAGGCATCCGCTAAGAAAGGATTTTGATCAATTATACCCCCAAGGGGATAAAATAGGGGATGAAAGTTCGTATGGAACTTTGTCAATTTTAAACCGATCGGGCTGAGACTGCATGAGACTAGCGGGATAGCGATAAGCGAATTCTGCGCGGACGGAGTCGCGGGCAACAGCTAGTGTTTCTATATTTTACGTTGTCACCAGATTTCGGACATCGCAACGTCAAGCGTGATGGAGCTCTATGGGTACAAGATGACGTGTTTGGAGCAGAGGCTGCATTCCCACTCCGTCGCGTTGCAGGTACGTCACGCCTTCCAATCTGACCGATAACCTAGTCCATAGCTATTGATCCGTAACTATAAAAAAAAACTTTATTGCTAGTGACAAGGTACAGTCAAGTGTAATAATATATATCTAGACAAAGTTTCAAAAATAAGTACCAGACGCTCTTACGCCAGCGTAATAAGGTCGTGGGACATATTTTTGAGAAGTTCTTATCGATACTTATTTTTGCACTTGACCGTACATAAAGAAACAAAAATGACATGCTATAAACCTAAAAGTAACAGTACGCTATTAGCCGTACGGTAAGGAATTTCATTCCTGACCCATCGAGGAACCTTTTTCTTCTTTTTCTAATATGGCCCCATCGATCGATGCGGTGATTTCGCCAATGTCAAAATAATAAATACAGTATTCAAAAATCTTGTGACAAAAATGTCGGCAACGTTGTACGGTAGAACACGGTCAAAAGACCCCACCACCTGTCGGGCTCTTAGCCAACGGATAATGATATCCCTCAGAATCTGCCAGGAAATCATTGACCAATGCCCAGGGTGCACCGGACCAAGCACTGCTCTTCCTATACCACTTAGTATGACGCAACAGCCGAAATTTGACTGAGCTGAGTAAAACGATTCAGCTGGAGCCGCCGCCTTTCAAGATGTCTTCGTATTTTCAAAATGTATGGAACGAACCTCGCCGCTTGGTCGGGCTTTGGACACCCGAAGTAGAATCATTTGCGTATAGTGTTTTCTTTTCCCTTTAGCAAAACATTATTTTATTATGTAGGGTGCGAGCGAGCATATGGCGTCGCTGCAGCATTCACTGGCGCTTCTTCAGGCCACAAACTCCTCGCAACAGGACGTCCTGTATACTACGCAAATGCAGAACGAAAAGTAAGTTTTTTACTTACCTTAGATACCTATTCTATCTAAAACTGAAAATAAAAACATAAAAATAATATGAAACAAACGAGTAATTAACCGATAAAATACATTATTTCGCGTTCTTATCACGACATGATTGTGTTATACTTTCTAAAAATATCCCGCAGTTCATCTGAACCTCAATTTCACTCTATCGCTTGTGAGCATCGGTGGTTCAGTGGTAGAATGCTCGCCTGCCACGCGGGCGGCCCGGGTTCGATTCCCGGCCGATGCAATCTCTTTTTGTATTTTTTTTACTGAAGTTTTTGTATTGTGGTGTATTAATTAGCAAAATTAAGTGTTATGTTTAATTATTTTTTTCGAATGTCTTTTTTAAG
Source organism: Pandemis corylana (assembly GCA_949127965.1). Classification (NCBI taxonomy): domain Eukaryota; kingdom Metazoa; phylum Arthropoda; class Insecta; order Lepidoptera; family Tortricidae; genus Pandemis; species Pandemis corylana. The sequence continues at coordinate 7,694,594 of OX421871.1, forward strand.
AAAATGTAGAGTATTATTCCAAATTGGAATGAAAGTTTTGGATTTTTTTTTCTTGTATGGGGTGTAAAACAAAACATGATGGCTGTACCTATCGATATTTATGCCCTCGACTGTACCTATACGAGTAATATAGCGTTCTCTGTGTTGCACTTTTGTATGCAAATTAAAGATTGCATGGGAATTTAGATGAAATTGGTTTGTATAATAAGGCGTTAAAATGATTAAATAAACCGCACAAGCAATTAAAATACCGAGTCTGGGAGCAAAGAAAAAACATAGAATGTACCAGTTGCTTTTCTACCCGCGCAGATGGTAAAATCCCATCGAGGGAATGGGCGAAAATCATAATAATCATGTTAAAGCGATGAGGCTAGCAACCCATCACTATTTTGATTCAATTTTCCACCTATACGCCCACAATCTTGCTAAATGTGGCCTATAGGTACCTGTTACCTTAGGCTCTGTCTACCCCGTAAGGGATAACAACGTGATTTGTGTATGTGTAAGAAAAAACCAAAGTAGTTCCATAATAATCCTGAAAAGAGATTCGGGCTTCGAGTGCGATCGGCCGATTTAAGTATCAAACCCATAAGAAGATCCGTAGGCTTATTACCTAACTCGCTCGTAATCGCCATCGTGTTCATTTTGACAGTTCTTGTATGAATGTGACAGCTAGCTGATTCCGATACCAAATTGTCAGCCCATACATGAACTGTCATAATGAACACGAGGCGATTGCGAGCGAGTTAGGTAATAAGCCTACTGTTCTGTTCTCCAGTCCATTATGGTTGCCTGGTAGAGATCGCTCTGTAGCGATAAGACCACCTATTGTTACATTGTAATATTCTGTATACCTTTTTTCTGTTTTGGTTGTTATATGTGGTGCTCAATAAAGAGTTATTGTATTGTATTGAAGATTTTTGTGAACACTATCGCACTGTACACTTCAAGTGTTGACTTTAAAAAATGATTATTTTTATTATTAGACATAAAAAAACGATAGAGGGTCTCCACAAGCAGTTGGACGACGCGGAGGTGGCCATACGCGGGTTCCGTGCGAAGGTGGTCGCGGAGAAGCACGACAAGGAGAAACAGAAGGAGCTACTGCAGAACGAATTCAAAAATCAACTCAACGTGAGTACTTTTATATTGTATGCCACCAGTTTTTGCCTCCCTACCTCTACGGGGCCCCGAATCAACTGGACCTTCGCGGGTGGTAGGACCTTGTGTAACGTCCGGCCGGATTGCTGCCACCATCTCACCCAGTAATACCGCCAAGCAGCAGTGCTTGGTTGCTTGCGCTGCTGTGTACCGGCGATGAGATTTAGCCAGCCGGTGAAGTTGCTAACACATGAGGTATTCCATCTTAGTTCACTCAGAGTAGTAACCCAATTTTGCAGTTGGATTGCTCCTTTGGTGTTTAAAGTGTTCACGGGCGGTGGTGATCGCTTAACATCAGACCACTTGCTCTTTTGCCACACCATTTTAAGTAAACAATCCTGGAGTATAGAAGGGATGTTGATGGACTCGTGTATATTGATGATGGACCCCCGTCTGATAAATTTGCTAAATACCTACTTATTTGTATACTTGTGTTTTTGGTTACAGACGATAGAAAATGAAATGAAAGCTATGGAAAAGGAGTTCGATGAAAAGTTAAAAAAGTCTGAGCAAGAAACCAAATCTGTACAGAAGTTATTGGAGCAAGAGGTAATAGAAATGCAAAACATTTACTACTGCTACTAACCTACCTGCTTCGCATTGCCAAGATCATTTTGGTCGTCTTTTCGCGCTGTTTTTCTGATTCAAATTGATATTTTTCTTTGCTTGTGAGTAAATACACGGTGATTTTTAATTAGTATACAGGAACCATTTTTTCTTGCTTAGTTATCACCAATTCCTAATTACACTTTAATTTGAAGTTCTTGAAACAAAATGACGTTAAGATTGATTAATTATTTAGGATTTCATTTTAAACCGAATTCATTGTCACCCTACGCCTGGTTATTACGTTCTGTCTTAACTGACGTATACACCACAAGAAATGTAGCGTGACCAAACAATGGGTCTACATAATGTTTTATCACTTTATTATTATAATTAATTCGAATTAATTAATTATTTTTTCATTTTGTGAAATATTTATTTAGTGTGTTTCTAATATTTCACCTAATTTACTGTCTATTAAAATGTTTCATTTTTTGTTTTAATGATTTTTTTTTGTGATTTGCGTCTGTTTCTTTATATTTGTACAATAAAGCATTTACCTACATAATTACATAATTATTAATTTTTTGTTGTTTTTTTTTAACCAGACGAATAAAAACAACGAATTAGCGACGGTGCTGATCAAGTTTGAGGAGCGCGTGCAGCTGCACCGGAAAGAGATGGAAGAGGCCAACGCGCTCGAACGCTCGCTGCGGAAAGAGATAGAGCATAAAGACTTGGTACGTCAATGGGACTTTCTTTAGACATTATTAAAATTAGTAATAATTGAATAGAGTTGGAGGACCATACTATTGAAAAAACGACTTCAAATTAGAAAGGTCCGGAATACGTCCAATTTGTTTCTTCAAAATTTGATTGGACAAAAATCTATTGGTTTGCAAACGATTGAGCAAAGTCCGTCCGGGTTTCTGGATCGTGGGTCGATACTACTATACATACATACCGTCACGCCTCTTTCCCGCAGGGAAATATACACAAGGAGCGTGATATCCCAATATACACAAGTCTATATTGCTCTGTAATCATGCCGCTGAGCAGTATTGTTTGCGCTGCTGTCTTCCGCTTTGGAAAGTAACCCCCTCATTCATGAACGCTCTGTAGGCATCAGCTAACTTAGCAATCGTTTGTCCTTATCTGTCACTTTGACATTTACCTTTCACAGACAAGGACAAACGATTGCTAAGCTAGCAGAAGCCTATAGAGCGTTTATGAATAAGAGGGTAAGTCTGTGAAATAATTGGCACATGAGGTATTCGTTCTTAGCCCTCTGGCTGGCAACGCATCAGCAATCCTCCGGTTCCTATTTCACCATCGTGACAATTGTCGGTGACAAGCTGACAAGTGACAAGTGACAATTCGGTTTACATTGCAAGCCCGACCAGAATCGACGCCAGTTGGCTACATATTGACTACGCCTTGCATTTCGAATTGTCACATGTCGCTGACATATGTCAGATTGGGCCCGGTGTCACTTACCGTCAGGTGATTCACTTGTGTATTTGCCTCCCGTGTTGTAAAGGGGCCGTTCATTAATCATGTGATGTCTTTAGCACTTTTAAACCCCCCCCCCCCCCCTTGGTGATACGTGGTGAGGTTTAAAACTCCCCCCCCCCCCCCCACTCCCCATCCAAAATCACGTGCATTTTTAGTACCTACAGTGTTTTTTTTTAATATTATCTTTAAATAAAAGGCGCGGGGACTTCGTTGCCCGGCAACGGCGAGTCAAGGTCACACTACACGCCGCTTTTCGGTTTAAAAATCGCGCGTTTGACGAATAAATAAATACACGTGATATCTTACTACACCCCCCCGCCGCTCTTGTGATATTTCGTGATTTTTGCCGAACCCCTCCCCCCCTTTCGGAGCCTCACGTGATTAATGGACGGCCCCAAAAGAAAACGTGAAATCTACGATACTAAGCGTTGTATTTTCACAGTCAATGAAACACTTGGAAAAAACAATCTTGGAGCGAGAGAACCGACTGTACCAGCTCAACACGCAGCTGGAAGAGATGAAGCGAGTGCAGGAGATGGTGGCCAAGCTCATGACGAAGAGCGCCGCCGCGTCGCCTAACAACAGTAATTAGGGGCAAGGTTCGTTTGTATTTTGATTCCCCTTACCACATATTACCCCAGGTCTTTAGGTCTTGTTACCTTAGGCGCTGTCTACGCTGTAAGGGATAGGGACGTCATGTGTATGTGTGTGTATTTGATGTACCATGACAATTTGAATGGGTATATCCACTTTTGATTAAACAAATGTGAAAATCATGACATGTGAATTCGCTAATTGCTAGCTCGGAGGAACTGGCACTATCTCGATACCAAATTCAAACTAAATCAGTTTAGTGGTTTAAGCGTGATGAGGTAACAGTAGACAGACAGGCACATTTTTTACAGGAATGGATTTAAAAAATTGTGGTCCGATTTTTGAAAGCACATCACTCGAAAGTATCAGTGTTGAAAAATTGTGCTGAATTTGAAAATTACGGCTCTGTTTAAACTTGTCGACTATATTTCTAAACGATATTGAATACAGAAACATCAAAAAAAAAAAAGTTATGGCCGGCAAAATTGAAACAAAGTCATTTAGTAAAAATAATATTAAAAAAATATATTTGACCTGTTTCAGCTCATATAAAACTACAGTAGTTTTATAACAAACCACAATTTTTGAACACTTTCGACGTGCTTCCGAGAGATCATACGTTCTACCTAGTTAATACGCATGATTTAAATAATATTTTTCCATTCCAGGTATGGATCAACGAAGATCTCTAAGCTGTTCAGATCGAGCCGAATGTACTATTTCTATTTGAAATACCAAGCAAGCCTCCAAATTCGTGATAATTTTTTTTCTATATTTTTACAAGAATTATTTTCATATTGAGTATATGATGTTATGACATAAATGTATGAATAATGATAATGACGCGCTGTATTATGAATGACATTAATTGGTTATTGTATAGATTATTTTTTAATGATTCTGATAAATAAATTATGTAATGACTCACTGAAACGTTTTGTGCACTATCCTCGAGTTTATTACGGAATACAAGGCAAACTGTGAGCAAAGAAGTGGCATGTCTGATGAAATAAACCAGTTTTGTATTCATTGGTCGCCTACGTCACTCAAACCACCCTACGCTTCATAAAGTATGTTTTTAATTAGCTTATCTTGTGTTGTGTCTCACTCTGTTCAACTTTTCTTAATTATATATGAAGAATAGGAAAGAACTTAAAGCTGTTTAACACGAATTAGGGATGTCCTAAAGTAGATACCAAAAAAAGTACCTATATCATATTATCATCCCAATAGCAAAGTGAGAGTTGTTTCATTGAAAACCCTACAGTGACGTTCGGCCGTCTTTGGTAACTTTTTTGGGATTTTATGACGCATAAACCGTTACAAAAATCATTTCCATTACGTCATAACAAAATACGTTAGTAAAGTAACCTAACAACTGCCTCCCCGGACAACTCCTTCAATTTTCACGCACCAATTTGACGGCTACAGAACGTAACAAGTCGTTTGAGTCGAGTAGCGGGAAGTTTCCAGTCCAGCGGCAGCAAAGGCGCACAATTCACTGGTCCCCGGCTGTTCGGCGTCTATTCGCCAGCATTTAAGTCGTTAAAAAAAATGCAAAGTGTCTTATAGACGCGGCAGGTTTGCATTTGTCGTCGAGTAACTTGTGATGTTTGATTAGTGATTACTTAATTAATTAATTAAAATGATAGGTATACTTTCAACATGAAACTACCGTGAGACTCAATCATAATTACACATAAACGGATAACTCACGTATAAAAAGTCGAGTGATGCTCGACATGTTTCGGACTATTTCGTAGTCCTTCTTCCTGGAGCGCTCGCCCCGGCGGCAGCGAAACGAACACTTTTTATACGTGAGTTATCCGTTTATGTGTAATTATGATAGGTATAGGTGAAAAACTTAAATAAATGACCTGTTGTATGTGTGAGTAATGTATGTATGTATGTAAACTCTTTATTGTGCAAAATAAGCAAGACAAATACAATTGACAAACACTGAGATACATGCACAAAGGCGGACTTATCCCTTTAAGGGATCTCTTCCAGTCAACCTTTGAGTGGATGAAAGGAGTATTATATTAGTACATATATTATTATTATTATTAGTATATAGTTTGTATTAGTAGTATATGCGTGCGAATAGACAAATTGACGTTCCAAATTAGAAAAATGACTTGATGAAAAACTCTTATATCAATTCTGTACACTACTACACAGAACAGGTCATTTCTAGGTCGTTTACTAAAGTTTTTCACCTATGTTATATTTTCTTATTATAATGTCAAAGTATCTATCGAAATCCTTACTTATCCTAATGCGAAAGTAACTCGGTCTCCCTGTTTGTCTGTCTGTTACCATATCACGCATAAACCACTGAACCGATTTAGTTGGAATTTGGTACACAGATAGTTTCAATACCGGGGAAGGACCCCGAAAAATAGCATAGATAAGTTCCCACGGGATCGAGATAAGCGAATTCTGCGCAAACGCAGTTGCGGGCAACAGCTAGTAGGATATAATCGTGTTAGGACACGCCAGTTCTGACTGTAGGTACGTATACGTACAGTCAGTTTCATATGGATTGAGGCATCCATAATTACAGTATGGCGTGCCAAACTTTTTGGTTACTCTGGATGTTTCACATTATATGACGCTGACTGTACTTACAGCGCACATGCAAGACTTAATTGGGTAGGTACGTCGCAGTTTTCTAATGTTCCTCTTCAGACATCCTTAAACACTAATAAACTTCAAACGAGTATTCCGTCCTCGTATCGAAAGGGTTATTTTCATTTGGTGAGTGAAAATAGTGAAGTGTCAATAGAGCCTCCACAAGCCAGAGCCCTTGAACTTTGGGCGTGCTTGCGGGGTTCCGACTGTGTACAGACAGCAAATAAAATATACGGTAATTCTTAAAATAGCAATTTTTAAACGGGTTTTACTCAAACGTGGCTGATGTTCCTCTTAGTTAATTATTTCTATTTGGTACTGTACCGTAAACCGACTTAAAAAAGCTAGCGACGAAATCATTCAATCATTTTTTTTGCATATACTGCTTCCAATCGATGTCTTCATCGACCGCCTTTGCGTGTACACGCCAAACATTCACCGCATATGGACAATAACGATTTTATAGCAATTTTAAAACGACCAAAGTAACCCCAAAAGTATCAAAGTCACCTAAATACTTAGTAGGTATTGATTTAATTCGTGCCAGACCCACTGAAGAACATTATTCACACAAAATGTCATGGCAGGAAAATCCATTGTATCTTACTGTAAAAATGCTGTACGGTAATAACGAATCTGATAAAATTAAGATGTAACGCGTACATCTATTTATGAGCTATGTAACTACTTATTTGTCAACCATACCGTCTGTTTTCGACAGTTCTCTGACAGCATGTGAGTCTCGCTTGTTTCTGGTTATTTGAAGTGCCAAGGGCGACAACTACAGACGAGACTGCCTGTCTGAGTCAAGGCTAGCTCAAAGTAATACCAGAGAGTATTAGAAGCGAATGGGAGCTTGTAGACCTTTTCCATATTTCACACTTCGACTTGATAAACGATCTTGAGATAGTTTGTTAACCCCCGACCCAAGAAGAGGGGTGTTATAAGTTTGACGTCGATCTCTGCCTCTCTGTCTCTGTCTCTCTCTCTCTCTCTCTCTCTCTACTCTCTCTCTGTGTATGTCTGAATGTCTGTGGCATCATAGCTCTTAAGCCGATGGACCGATTTCGATGCGGTTTTTTTCATTCGAAAGCCAATTTCCTTGCGGTGGTTCTTAGCCATGTTTGGTAAAAATCGGTCAAGCAGTTTGGAAAATATCAGCTCTTTTCCAAAATGATGTTAGGCATCCTCGACCGACAACTGCGTAGGGGTTATAAATATTTTTTTTTATTATTTACGGTTTGATTACATTTTGGTCTTGTTTCTAAATAAAATATCCTGTCGATAGTTTGTTTGAATGTTAACAGGAAGAGATACGTCCAGTCGCCATCAGATATTTCAGAGCGGCCAAGGTGGTCAAAAATATCGGCACATGCACACTATTATTTAGGTATTAGAGTTCATGTTCCGATACGTTTGATCACTTTGGCCGCTCCGAAATATCTGATGGCGACTAGGGTGGCAGAAAAGAAAACTGGACGAGTACATTCGCGAAGCAGTGGACACTATGCTAAAAACGTTCATAAGTGTGTGCGTACGATTCCCTCTCTTAAAATATTGTCAATGCCAAGCGTCGGAACTGGTGGCCTGATTGAGTCAACTCAGCCGTCATTGCAGGATAGTAGAAGAGATCATAAGATTTTGCGTTAGCTTTGTCACCATACCGTACACCGGAGTGACTTTGATTTACGGAGTGACTTTAAAAAGTAAATCAAACTCAAACTTTTATTGGATAAGAAAAATAAATCATAATTAAAACACTCAAAACTTAAAAATAACTTAAAACTAGCTAAAACTATTATTAAATTAAAGACAAAAAAAATCTCCCAAATCGCCGCCAATGGGGAGGGTGCCCAGAAGGCTGGCAGCATTGCCACGTGTTATATGGCAATGCTTATTCGCTGAGCGAAATATTGGCCAGCCCTCTGGTCACGGGAGGCCTCTATAAGGCGCGCCGAGATATCTTTATACACACGGCGCGCGCTTAGCCCCCATGCGGCCCCAGAGTTTCGACTCCAAACGCCTCAAATATATAGCTGCCTCCAAGCGAGCTATACTTTCGGCGTTTGAAGTCCTCCGCTGAGGCCGCAGCAGACCCAGCAACATTTTGGGTCCTTGGAAGATAAATGACGAAATCATAAACTTTTATTTGCGTTTATTGCTTCCAATCGATGTTTTCATCGATCACCTTTGTGTCTGCATGCCAAATTCACCGCATATGGACAATGTAGACTTTATACCAATTTTAAAACGATCAAATTAGCCCAAAAATTATCAAAGTCACCCCGGTTAACGGTATATGTTTTAGGCAGTACTGACGGCAAGTGACGCTCTCGCTTGTCTCCTCTGTTATTCCTAGTCGTGTCAAGGGCAAGCTAGCTGCAGACGAGACGGCCTGGCTGGATGAAGGTCATCCCGAAATAATACTAGAGTAGCAGCAGAGGGTAGGAGCTTGAAGAGTGGCCTTGTTAATTGTTTCGTACCTGTGAGCTCTAATATGAAGGCTTACTACCTACACGTTGGATACCTACAAAAAAAACAGAGGATAAAATTTATAATTTGCAAAAGTTGTTTTCAGAATTTAACTATACGAATAGATTTTGGTGTGCGCTGTCGATCAGTTTGAGATCTGCCAAGCCCAATTTTTAGTAAGTAGATAGAGAGGGTAGTTCCACGTCACAAAACTGGTGCCATCCTAAAGCTGTCACGAATTAGGTGGTCCTTTATTATTCGAAGAGTTCAGTTAGAAAACATATGTACAGTCAGAGTCATAAGTGAAATATTCAAGGTGACCAAAAAGGTTGGACACACCATACTATTTCTATGGTGTACGTACTGGACAATTCGGGCGACTTGCATGCTTCAAACTATATCACTCTGACGGTACTTTTAACCAGAAAAAAGTTCCAGCTGTCTTAAAGTAACCGGAGAGCATACAAAAAAACCGTACTTACCCGTGGTCCACGTACAGTTTGTCCGCCTGGTTTCCGACGGAGCTCCGTCCCGGCGGAGCTCCTCTTTCTGCGAACTTTGCCCTTCGGCCAACAAAAGATGCCTGTAATTAACATGACCTACTAATGGCAGCATTTTTCCGGGTGCACTAATTAAGTAGAGGGTAAGTCCCCAAAAAAAAAAAGATTTCGGCGATTATCTTAGGTAGTGTACTGGAGATTAAATGAAATACATATAATTATATGATATCTATTTATTGATTTTATAATACAATAGATATAATAGTCTCGACCAAGTGACTGAAGTATGATTTAACAGTAAATAAAATTTGTAGCAATAACAGCGTAGATACTTAGAAGTAAGATAATACTTTAATTATATTAAGTATTTACACTAGAAGTGCAGCCCTCTTTAGGTACTTGGGTATTTATTACATTTAGGTAATGATAAGAATTGTTAAAGTATGATACGAAACACCTGGTGGTAAGTAAAGAACGAATAGTGCTATCTAATATCGTTGTCGGACGCTAACATATCGGGAAAAATGGTACAAACTATAAGTACCTAAATAATTTAGAAATGCCAAAGCTGTACAAATAAGTATTGCAAAAAACTACTCAAATAACATTTTCTACTAGGTAGTTGTCAAGATTAAATCAGAGATGTAATTTTTTCTTCTACCTACTCTGCTCTTGTTATCACAACTTTTCACCAGTTTTAAGCCAGCCAAAGATATCGGATATCGGATCCGACACATTTCGTAAGTACTCGCGCCGATATCGTAACGGCGTCCTACACCAATTTCGGATCAGATATAGCGTAAAAACGCTCTCAAGTATTTTGGCACTTCCCACTACAAGCCACACGCATGGTAACTAATGAATGACGAGTAAAAGAGACAGGCATAGCTTCTCGCCTTGCCCATTGCTCCCTCTTATCGGTTTTCGTTCGCGACTTAGTTATGTACAGTAAACCGGAGTGACTTTGATTTACGGGGTGACTTTAAAAAGTAGTTACAATTACGAAATCATTATCATTTATTTGCGTTTACTACTACCAATCGATGTCTTCATCGATCGCCTTTGCGTCTCATTCCAAACATTCACCGCATATGGACAATATCGATTTTATAGCAATTTTAAAACGACCAATGTAGCCCCAAAATCATCAAAGTCACCCCGGTTAACCCACTTCTTCGACGAGTCCACTGTCGGTAAGCCGGGTGGGATTACGGTAATCAGCATATTTAAAATGGTTGCCCTTGAGTTGTGTTCAATTGTTTCGTTTACTTAAGCAGAACATTCGTGTGACTCGAACCCCATTGCCTTGTTGTCCCACCGGCCTAAGCAAATACTGGCCTTAACAATTAACTTCGGAGTCCATTAAGTTAATTTAATTGATATTGCTAATGGGTCTTCAAGGCGCTACCGGCAAAGGCAGCTTCCTTATGTAGATTAAAAAAAAACCTTCTTAAATTTTTTGGTTCATACATAATACATCCACTTTTTCTGCACTTATTTATTTCCTGAACATTGATGTTTTTATTCCCAGTCCGTTGTACCTAGTCTTTGTTTTTCGTTTTTTTTAGTGTGGTATGAATTATTATTTAAACCAACAGCCATAGCGTTTAAAGTTACTGAATTAGAACCGTAAGGGCTGCACCCCTAGTAGTTGACATAGCCAACGATATTTTACTCAAATAACAGTAGGTTAATTATAAACTCTGAGACAACAAGCCTAACCTAATCTATGCGCAGAACTTCGGCGCTCCCTTTTCTATTTAGTATTTAAAAACAAAATGTTTGACTACCTACTGTTTTGAGAACTGCAGCGTACTGGGAGTTTGAAATCAATACTTCCAAACGATTAAAAGATTGGTTTCCAAGTCCTTATATGCAGTAAGGCATAAATGCAAAGCCGCATGAGAAACACTAGGTAACCTACCTACGGTGGTTTATTTAAAAAGTTGTAACAATTCAAGATAATCGAAAACTTAACCATACTTAACTAAGTAAAACGAATTAATATGAGTTGCACCAATTTACTTTAACAAAAACTCCATATACGATAATTTTGACGTATATTTGACAGAAAACCTATTAAATGTTTCACACACTCTCTCTCTCTTAAATATATGTCAAAATCGTCCGTTATACCTAGTTAATTATTTTATTGTTAAAGTAACTTGATGCATTATCCTTAGCAGTAGAATAATATTGTAGTTTTCAATGTATGTAGAAAATTGTCTGAAGTCGTGGGCTGTTCATATAATTTTAACTTAAGTACAAGAAACGTGTAATTAAACCAATATAAAACTGATATTTGAGGAAAAGCTCAACGTATTTTTCGTAATGACAAGCGCATCAACAACATTGAATCATTGACATCATTTTTTGCATGTACCTACCTAGTAACTTAAGGAAAAGGCAGAGACAGATTTTAGTAAAGATCGTATCTTTAAATCACAATTTACAAGTCAAAATTTTCCTTTACGATATTACTTCAAACACTGTTTTCATTATACGACAACAAGCGTCCCGACAATAATACAGCGAAAACAAAAGGTCTTTGATGTACCGTGGAAACTTTGAGACGAATTTCACGGTACAATTACTCCTTATTAAATTAGGAACACGTATATTATTCAACAACTATGATTGTAACAGAGCGCTGTGTAGTTAAAATAGAATTCGCACCTAAGATGTTGTAGATATAGCAATACATAAAATAATCATAACAGAACCAATTATTGCTAAAATGTATCAACAATTTATAATTAACATCAGCCGGCCACATTTTTTGCTGAAGTTTCTGTCATGGGTACCTCATTCACCAGCTTAACCAATTTTGCTTTGCGCTTTCAATGTAAATTCATTTCATAAAACAAACAACCATCGTCTTCGCCTGCAATGTAGTCCGTGGAGCTCTTAAAATTCCATTCGGTAGGCTTATTACCTAACTCGCTCGCAATCGCCATCGTGTTCATTTTGACAGTTCATGTATGGGCTGACAATTGGCATCGGAATCAGCTAGCTGTCACATTCATACAAGAACTGTCAAAATGAACACGATGGCGATTGCGAGCGAGTTAGGTAATAAGCCTACGGGTTTGTCTTGCGGTCTCGCTCATTCTAGGGTTTGAAACTCGAAGGAAAAAGACTTATCCTCCGAGGTTTGGTACTTGAATCGGCCGGTACCTGCCCGTAACTCGAATGCCATTCTAAGGTTTTTTATTACAGGCGAAGAAGATGGTTATTTGTTTTATGAAATAAATTTACATTGAAAATGATACCAGAGTAACATAAATTGAGGCATGAGAGGATAGGCGTTTATATTCGAGCATTTTGACCGCTCAGTACAACCGTCCTCATCAACCGGCAGCCGTATCAGCGTTAATATAGCGTATTCAAGCTAACAGAACTGGCGACCATTCTCATTGCAACTCGCAACAGCTTTAAATAAATATGATTTCGTTTTCATAAAATCCATTTCAATGAACATAAAATATTTACCTTAGCACTCCGCTACTCATAGGAGTAAGGTAAATATTTTTTGTTCATTGAGAGAATAATGGCAAAAAACAACTTAAGTTTTAGAATATTTACCCGAGAACGTTAACATTAGGACCCGTAAATAGGTAGCGGATTCTTACTCAAATAATTCGCTCGAATACTCCAAGAAATATGATTATGACGAATTACTATGTGCCGAGATCATAATCGAGCGATATTTGCTACTAAATCAGCCCACGACTCGACAAACAAAATAAAACAAACGAGACCTTTCTGCTCATACCGTTTCATTTCGTAATGCGAAGTCATAAAAATAAACGAATAAAATACCTTTTCCCTTCGCTCCTTATTTGTTTCTTTGCTCAAAGTTCGACTTCCACACTTAAGTACTTTGCGTAGACTTTTGGTATTTTCGCTACTTTTAGTAAATATTTTTCGGCATCCTAAAGGCCAATGAAAGATTTAGGATAGAATTTTATTCTGAAAGGAATTCTAAGAACCACTAATGGAGGTACAGCCAAAAACAGACTGCCATTAATAACTTGTGATTTGACCTTTGAAGCTAATGTGTGTGAGCGTTTTCCAAAAACAGTCTACACAATCAATTTTTCCAGAATTTAATCGCTTACCCTATCGAACCCCTTATACAAGAAAAAATATGTCCCAAAATTACCATTCCACTTCGTCACTTTTTTTCATATAGGTATCACGTTCCAACGTGACGAACAGGAAAAAAACCATAGTAAAGTGGTACATTTTTTTTTAATGTAAACGATTCTGATTAAGAAAACCCAGAATATTTAAATTCTGGAAACAATTACAAACCCTTACTCTTTGAACAAAATACATCAAAACCATCGCTATTATAGTGACATCGAACACGTGCATCGAATGAAGTTACATCTTAGCCACTTATTCATTCTTATAATATTGTGTAAAGGACTCGGAGTCGCAATTCCATTCACCATTTATTTGCAACTTCCGACAAACGGTTCAGGGTGAGGGTTAAACGAGAAGGTGAATGTGATGGCGACATGCGTGCATTATAAAATGAATAAGTGGTTAATCTTGTGTTATTTGTTTAAAACTAGGTACAAAGAATTCTGTATAAACAGCGTTCAAAACATAGAAGGTGGAAACATATTTCTTCTAGACAACTGTACCTTTTTGCTATAGTAGATTTCTTTCGCTAAATATAATAACTAAAAAAAATATTATTATTAAAAAACCGATTGTCTGCAAAGTCGGTTTTCGAACGATAGTTTTACGTGATAACGTCATAAAGAATCATATTCGAACTGCTAGCTCTGACGTCACGCGAGAAGATCGCGCCTCTCTATCACTTGTTCCGCGCTCTCGCTTGCACACTGACGTCACGCGGAACGTAACGCAATGAGTCATGCTTTTTCGTGAGTGCAGCCGGCGTTCGTCGATTTATCAGACGTTATCACGTCAAAAGTCGTTCCTAAAAATACATATACATTCATAAAGCATAATATAAATTAGTACATTGGTGAAGTAGCGATGGGCTAGAGTTGACGAACAGAAGGTAACATCAAACACCGATAAGGCATTATTTCAATGTGTGCGTATCTTGATCGTAACACTATCAAGAAGCGAACGCTTAAGTCCCTTACTTCAAAATTGCAAACTTACTTTAGTGCGAAGTAATAAGTACCTAGTTATATTCGAGCATATCACAAGAAATTGCAGAATAAATGATGTACCAGAGTGATATATTTCAAATGAAAACTCCCGTACAGTTTTTAACCATTTCTAATATTGCAGGCTGTATTGTGAGTATATAATATTATATTATAGGTACGCGGAATATACATATGCCTGGGAACCATCGATCATTTATATTCAAGACATCAGGATCTCGAAAGTACCCTGGAAAACAGTTATCAAAGTCACGCTGAGAGCTGGTTTCAATGTAGTCGTCCGTAGACCACCGCAGCGTAACAATGTTTCAAAATATTCAATTACCCTCCTTTAGGTTTCGCCGCAGTCGGGAAAAAATTATAGAATTATAGGCAATGTATACAACTCGTATGACATAATGATGGAAGCTAGTGGCATAGCAGTAATTTAAAACACTGTTTTTAAACTATTATGACATGTGCAGTTAAGTTATGAACCCGAGTCGGGTTTTCCGTTTGTAGGCAGATACTGTATTGATACATTATAGTATGATAGATAACGGTATTGAGAACAGTACGAACGATCAATACGGAATTTGGGCACAATATTGTAGGTAACACACAGAAATTTTAAATTTGCTGCGTTATTCCAGTAATAAAAAAAACATAAGTACCTAGGCTCCCGCATACAAGACTAGAAAGTGGATGATAGAGAAACTAAATATTTCCACACAAAATAGTCGCCTTAATTTAAGCACTCCATGTCAAATATTTGACAATTTGCGTACAAAGCGGCGCGGTCTCATTTTGATTTCTACTCTTTATGTGGCGTGGCAATCTATTCTCGTAGACTCTCGAAGAGGCATGCTACACGTGGCTGCTACGTCGTAGCGCATGTAGCCATGTCATAGCAATACGATGCTTAAGTGATGTCAATAAAATTCAGTTAGCAATCATGTCACAATAGTGTGTCCAGTGCTGAGTACTTTTAAGTATAATAAATAATGAATTAAATTTCTAAATGTCAGTGAAAATTAGATCACATAGAAAAATCCGAAAAGTAAAGCTATGGCCGGGAATCGAACCCGGATCCTCATCATTCCGTGACGCGTGCTATACCCCTACACCACCCATAGCAGGTAATAATGAATTATGTCAAATAAAAAAATTAAATACGTCTCATTAGATATTATTTACGCTTAGTTTCAAAATTATAAAATATGTTATCTTACTTTTAAATGAAACTTAATTTGCTACAGAAAATATTTCAAGTGTAGTTTTATTATTGTAATGATAGTTTATAATAAGTATAAGAAAGTGTTCGAATTAATAATTTGATCTATCTGTCTTAACGATACTTATATTTAACAAGAAATAACGACGCATTTGGCACTTAGGTCTTTGGTTTCTAGCCTTTTAAGCGGCTCCGACATTACTGACTGCTCATATTCAGGTACAGTCAACGGCGACATTAACAAGCAAATATATAATGTATATAGTTTATTACATTGTGGTTTTGTTTCAATACATACGTATATGGTCCGTTTGATACATTTTAGGTTTATTGTTAAAAAAACAGCATTATTTTCGGAAAATTTCAATTAAAACTCAGCATATAAAGAAACTTAATATTATTGCAATAGATAGGAAGTTAGTTCCTGTATCTTGATTTGAAATAACGTCAAACTGTTTCGTAAATCTATACACTGTGGAGCAAAAATAAAAGCTTTTTATATTGTACGGAAACTGACCTGTGTATTATTTTTGCTCGTCATTGTATATCTAGTTGCAATGACAATGCCCCGTGCTCTCTGGCACGAACATATTGCATTCGTCACTGCCTGCCATTCCAAATATTTGTTACTGGAAATGAATCCGAATCGAAATAGAGATATCTCACAGAGTTAAAGCTTCATACAACAGCGCTAGAGCATACTTACTCTATGCAGCGTGGCGTGCCTGAGCATGAGATTGTCCATTGCCTAAAAAGTTTCTCACGGTCGGCGTTTACTTGAACTAAATGAGAGGTCGCGCACATGCCTAACCATGTAGTAACTAGTAACTACTAGTCTAATTAGTGGAATCGAAAACCATTTCAACATCGTTTGTCAAGAATTTCATTCACGTTGACCTTAAATGTCTTATATTACATAGCATTGTGTTGGCATACAGATGAAGAGCTATGTCTTTATGTTGAATTGTTCTATATCCGATTTGTACACATACACATATCACGTCTTTATCCCTTACAGGGAGACAGAGCCTTAGGTAACAAGACCTACAGGCCACGTTTAGCAAGACACTGTGGGCGTATAGGTGGAAAGTGGAATGAAAATAGTGATGGGTTGCTAGCCGCATCGCGTATAACATGATTCCTATGATTTACGCCCATTCCCTCGATGGGTTTTTACCATATGCGCGGGAAGAGAAGCAACTGGTACTTTCTATGTTTTTTGTTTATCCGATTTGTTACTGTTAACTTTTTCGTTTATATTCTAGACTGCATGATTCTGCGCCTGTACTATATCATACGATTATATGAAGCTTTGACTCTGTACGATATTTATTCGAAACGAGGAACGAAAGTTTATTCAGTACCAACACCTACATATGTGCATGACTTCGGATTTTTTACGAGTTCGGAACAAAAATTCACGTTTTATATTTGGACAGAATTTTTAACTTTCCGACCTTTTCCATGATTTATGAACAGGCAGTAGCGCTGCTGGGCACGACTTACAAAATACGAATTTGTGAGTGATGCTGAAACATAATTTTCCTATTTAATTTTATAATTAAAAACAATATTTCCTGGCACTTAATCACATAAAAACTATTACATCGCGTTTACACGGCTAATTTATGAAAATACGCCTTCCTTTATTAAGAAAATGGGCACAACGGTGAAAATGAAAAATGTGTCCTCTTCTATTGTTTTTAGCTTTTATTCTGTTGATTTGGTCAACTTTGGGAATTATTTAGCGATCCCGATGTATAT
The DNA here is from genome assembly GCA_949127965.1 of Pandemis corylana. Lineage (NCBI taxonomy): Eukaryota > Metazoa > Arthropoda > Insecta > Lepidoptera > Tortricidae > Pandemis > Pandemis corylana. The sequence goes on from OX421871.1 coordinate 7,712,149, forward strand.
TTATAATAGTGAGAATTCTATACAAATAATTTTAGTTTTTTTTTTGCCATCTGGCTAAGAGAAATTTGAATATCCGTCGAACAAGCCGATAAAACCAGAGGGCTAGTCTATATTCCGAAGTCCGTATTATATCGTCCATCTCATTCTCCTAATTACTAATTAGTATGCGTGTGAGAGGAACAGCACGAAACGGACTTCGGAGCAGGCTTTACCGAGAGGTATTCACCATCTGACCATCTCTTTCTACCTTAAACGTAATGTCGTTTGACAAAAAAAAAATGGCGAAGGCGATTTTGATTCCTAGTGGATTAGACGTCCAAAGAAAAAATAAAGAAGTAAATTGAATACTAGGTTCTTATGTCTAAAAAGGTTATGCCGGCCGAGTTAGTCCAAAACTTTAGTTGTAGTCGTGCCCTGTGATTTGTGCCCGCTGAAGCCGATCTCTCACTCGGCTCATTAACTTTTACAAAAGTTACATAAACTGAGACAATCCGCCGTTACAGTGTATGTCTATATGTCTGAGAGTGCTAAACTGGAAAAGTGCTCACTTATTTTAAGAGGTACTTTCACTATCATTTTATTGCTATTATTAACTTCACATTACGATTTTAAACCATTCTAAAAGTATTAATGCACAAAGTTACTAATTTTAATATTTTTCCCACTAGATTATAGATATTTAAAAATGTATTTTAACTATTGGTCTTTAATAAAATTTCATTAAAATTCTAATCTTTATTGAAGTGACAGAAACATGCAAATTTTGAGAGATGAGAATGAGCAATTTTCTTGTCTAAGATCAAATATATGAAAAACGTGTGTCTCGCAAAATAATACTTCACAAAAACGACTGTATTTTATTTTCACCACATGCCAGCAAAACCCATTGCTCGAAATTTTGATTAATATTATTCGGTATTCGGCAGCAGCAATAACAAAAGCGTTAAAGTAAAAAAGACACGTGCGGTCGTCCTTTTTATAACATACTAGCTTCTGCCCGCGACTTCGTCGACGTAGAATTAGCAATTGCCATATTTATCGCTATCCCGCGGGAACTTTCCAATTTTCCGGGATAAAAAGTAGGCTATAACCTGGCCGGGGATTTTCTTGACACATCAGTGAAAATTGCATTAAAATCCGTTCAACCGTTTTCACGTGATGCGCTCGCAAATATGCAGACAAACAGACAAAAATTCTAAAAACTGTTCAAACGCCTTCTGTTATCGATTCTAAGTATCCCCAACCATTTTTTTTATATCTTTCGTGTACAGGCTTTCGACCCTTTTCAGCTTTATTATATCGTATAGATAACACGACATAACATTTTTTTTAATACAAGATGTTTAATACAAGTGTGACTGAACTTAAGATTGTTAAAGTTAGTACACGGTTAGTAGACTTACATCAGAGAATGAAAAAGGCCTTTAGTACCTACATCGTATAACAACAAGCACTTCATGCCAACGGCCGCACGACCCAAAGCAGCAAATGAGAAGCGTATCCCAGTGCTTCTTCGCAATATTTCCCGTTCTTTTCACAGAAAAATCACGAAGCAAGGTCACACAACAAAATACAGATCCAGCTGTACCAACCTCGCCCGCGATCTCCGTACAAAAGAGACCCGAAACATTTTATCAGACAAAGTAAAGTAATTTTTTGCGAGACACACCACAAAGCGAATGATTATTATTATCTAATACTGTACAATTATTTGTCGTTTAGAAATTACACTTTACCATTTTCCGTTAACGCTAATTTCCGAAGTGACGGTTTGTGTCATGCATTTTGACGACGAAATGCATTTTGGAAGCTTCGTTTTGGTGACAAGAATTTTAAGTTTTCGGATTTTTTAAGCCCGTTTTTGTTTCTTAATTTCACGGTATACTATTACTAAGTATTCCTTTTTGAGCGGTTAAAATGCTCAAACATGTTTGAACACGCAAAGTCATGTTCAGACAATTTTGACCCGCCTTTGTGATTAGCTAAGTAAATATTTAGAGCATAATGTAATTGTAATATTTTCAAACATCCGCGATTTTCACTCATGACTACAATCGCCACTCGGGACTAAATCATTACATTACAAGTTCATTATGCCCCGGGTGGGGATTATAGATTTAATGGATAATTAACTGACAATCACTAGTTTGTATGTAAGCCTAGGAATGAATTGGGTTTGTTAATACTGATGTATATCTGTCTTTGTCACACAATTCCATATTTGAACAGTAAACTACTCCAGCACCGAGACTCTTGTCACCAATAAAAGCCGAGCGTTTTTGAGTCCGCGTAATGACGATGACACTAGGTCTATAATATGACGAGTTAACTACTAAGATCACAAAACTCATTGACTAAAGAGCTACTATCAATTCCTTTATTTGTCACTAGCTGAAATATATTGCGTTGGATCTCTCTTTAGGACAGGTACCTATTTAATGGGACTTTAATTAGCCCTGAACATTTTGCAACACAAGTTTGCTTATTGTCGAAGTTGACAATTACATCAACGTTGTCAATATTGACGAAACAAAATATTGCTAATGACGTCTAAGTCAGTAACTGTTAAATTTGCAAACGTGTATCCCGCACAAATGTTCAAGACGCAAGTAAAGATCCGAAATTTGCGAATATTTTACATGCAAAAGAATATTACGAAATTTTATTTCATGAAAAATATTTTGACTACATAGGTAATCACTCGGAACATAAAATATCAAAACTTTTAACTTTAATAAACAAGTTGTGAACACCCTCTAATAGTGGGGAAGCATCGTGCTGCAACCAATCCGATGTCCGCTGTACACTCACACATTTTCATCACCCGAACACACAACCGTATTAACGCGTAGCATCAAGCCACGCGACAGCCACAGGCTGATCAAATCTTAACAAATAATCTCAAGAAATCATATAGTTTTTCGTTCACGCCGTCCAATTTTAAGGCATTTTCGCACTTTATTGACAGTTTTATTTAAAATACGATAAAAACGTCTTTAATACTAATGCGTATCACATACATGATTATGTGTTAAGAGCGGTCCACTCTTTGGCAGTAGACATTGCTAGTGGGGTCAGGATATGGAATTGTTGTACTACAGGTTAATTGGATAAGGTTCCTACGATGTGCCGACGACTCCGTTTATTACCTGAAAAAGAAGAAATCATCTGAGAGCTCCTTATTTACGAGCAAAGTAGGCGTTATCGTTACAATAAGTGTCAGTCATCCATGACCTTAGCTAGTACGGAACAGAATGATGTACTGAAATCAATCTAATAAAAAAGCTTTCCAATCATGGCACCTAGGGAAAAGAGCGGCGTGTAACATTTTATTGGTACAACCATATTCTTTTATCTATCGAAATAACACCGAAACAAGAGCTGTTCCTAGTGAAGTGGCACCTGCGCGAGTGTTTTTAGGATTTCTACAAACGCTGGCTAATCAAGTTAATTTAGTTTCATCACTTGACATTTCCTTAACCTATTCCCAATACATAGGTACATCATCATTCTATTCTCCTATATATTTTTAGTAAAAAGTCTAACTACAGTTTTTAAAAAATAAAGTAAAATGCCACCAGAACTTGGATTGTTTGGAACAGAATCAAATGACAGTGCTTCTAATTTCTTAATGTATTTGACATTTGCCGTGTTTCGAATAAACATGGATTAAAAATAATGTTGTTAAGATCGAGAGCGAGTGCAACAGCTACATCGAGCATCTCTATCCAAACTACTCGCTCTCATCCCAAATAATGTACTTTTTCATTAATATTTATTCGAAACTCAGCAACTGTCAAATATGTTATGAAACTAGAAGCACTGTAAGTGCACAATAATAATGAGTAACTTATTTGTCGATATATCTCTCTTAGTGTGTTGTCTAGATAATGTGAATGATGTAACAATATTTTAAATTCAATCGTAGGCTGATCGTTATAGTGTGGTGGTTAGGTAAATTTTATTATTCTTATTCGTTTAGTCTAAGAGAGAAGTGTAGATAAGTGAGGTTATCTTTACACGAATTCACTATCTGTCATTTCATTTTGCCCCAAAAAGTCTGGTTACCACTTCTTAGACAACAGCTCCCTATGGTATTAGAATTGTTATGCTTTACTCATCTGAAGTAAGACCTTTTGGTAGCAACTTTTGGTAATAAATTTAAAACGTGTCAGAGCTCTTACCAAGAGTACAACTCTTCGTCCCGCCACGTGTCTCAGTCGAGGTTGCCTCCGTTCCGGAGTCCCGCCTTGGTCTCCGGCGGCACCTGCTTGCGAAAGCAGTCGTCCAGGAACGCGGACATCGTCCGGTAGAGGTGGCGCCGGACCCCGGACAGGCTGTGCCCCTCGTCCGGATAGATCTGGCAAGCAGAACTCCTCTTAAGTTTTTGGGATTTCGATCGAATATTAAGCTTCTGTGTCCGCGGCTTTGCCCCCGAGCAGAAATAAAAAATTGGTTAGTTTCCTATTTTGTGGGCATTTTGAAAAGTCCTTTTTTAGTGAACCTTTACCATCTTTAAGGAGTGTCTGCCAAATTTTAAGTATCTAGCTTGAGTGGTTTAGTGTTATCACGTTACTCTTCGGGATTCTGGCTGCTGCTTCTTTATGGGCAAACCTAGAGAATAACAAAAAAAAAAACATGCAACTGTGTAGCTGAGGTTGGTTGCTAATCCATGTTTCGCTGCTGCCTTTAACTTACCTGTTGTCGGAACATGCTGCCCTGGTCAGCCAGCGACCGTGCCAGCGCCATCGTCTGCTGCATATGCACGCTGTCGTCGGCTGTGCCGTGTACCAGGAGCAGCATCTTGTCGTGCAGCGCTGCTGCTTGCTTGGTCACGTCGGCGTCGGCGTACCCGCGGTAGTTGCCCGTTGCGTTGGGAAAGCCCATGTATCGCTCCGCGTATGCTGATGCTGGTGTAAAAGAGGAGGTTAAAATAAAAGTGAAGCCAAAGTTCGCTATTACTTCAGGCTGTAGTGATTGCTTATCTGCTTATCGTGGTAAAAGTTGAAGTATCTAACAATTACATTTATTTTTAGTTTTACTCATTCAATAAAGCAATATTGGATGGGACACTCACCATAATACCGCCAACGGACGATGGGGGTGATGGCGATCCCGCAGTGGAACACGTCGAGCGGACTGGCCAGCGCCAGCGCCGCCAGAAAGCCGCCGTGCGCGCGGCCCCACACCGCCACGCGCCGCGCGTCGATGAAGTGCAGCGAGTCGCGGAGATACCTACGCGTTTATGATATCCTGGTAGTTTTGGTTCAAATTCAAGGCAACCACTTATTTCCTAGTGGCTAAAGAGCACTCGACTGCTTATTAACAAGTCTTGAAATTTGTTACATAGATTTCATGATAAAGTTCAGAAGTCGTTCTTGATTGTAATATCTCACGACATCATTATGCGCTGAAGGGATTATCTGTTTTGGCCCCGCGATCGACATTCAAACCTATTGCTTCCGTAGTATTCTGGCAGTAGGTATACCTATTGGACGGTTAATATTATCGTGATATGGATCGCGATATGCGAGGACCATACGATAATATTGACTGACTAATCATTCGTCGACTCAACAACCAACAAACAACTCTTTACCCCTACTTACTGCGCCCCTGGTACTCATACGCGGTACAATACTCACTCGGCGACTTCGAGCTGGTCAGCCAGCTCCACGGTGCCGAGGCGGCGGTGCAGCGCGTGGTGCGCGCCCAGCCCGCGGCCGCCGGCGCCGCGCGCGTCCACTGCCGCCAGCACGGCGCCCGCGCCTGCCGCCAGTGAGCCCCAGTCGAGCGTCCAGCGCTCTGTCACTAGCTGTGTCCCCGGTGCCCCGTGACTGAACATACAGTAATTTTTGGTATTGTAACCTGGTAAAAGCGGTGCCATGTTGAAGACCATCGAGAACAGAAGAGGAAACGTGTTGGGACACATGTACGACACGACGGATACATTAAGATCATGATAGAAGGAAAGCGGAAGAGGGGAAGGCCAGGAAGAACATTTATAGACCAGGTAAAAGAGAAAGTAGGAGTCGTACCATAAAATATCAAGAAGTCAAAGGCACTGGAAAGGACCACATGGAAATTTCTTCACCGACAAGAGCCTAGCTCTAAGTTTGAGAAGGAAAACCTGGAAAATCTGTGTCTCTTCACACTAGGGATCTCTTAGCTAAGTTCTAACACTTACACTTTCATCACCAGCGGGTATTTGGTGACCTCGTCTTCCCTCAGCCCCGGCGGCAGCAGCAGCCGCACCCGCGCCGCGTGCCCGCTCGACAGCTGGACTGAGAACGTACGAGGTGTGGGGATGGCTATTGAAGACAACCGCTCCTGTTCCAAAATAAGTTGTTTTCAGTTCAGTGTTTGGGACAAAATTAAACTATACCTCAGTTCTGCAGAATATCAAAATCAAATTGTTGCTCCTTGTAGTCATAACTGGTAAAAAATGCTGTACAGTTCTGTAAAACTGGTTCTGATATGATCCGATGGATCCGAAAGAACATGGCGTGAAGATCAAGAATTCCTACGTAATCTTCACTAAGTGTGTAAGAATGATCAAGATCTAATTTAAGCAGCTAAACAGATTGGAGGTGAGTAGCAAAACAGCAATCGCAGTCCGGCTGTTGTCTGACAACTGTCATGATCTTCGATCGTGTTTCGCAGCTTCAGGGTTACCTTGACAGCAGTGTTGTTCTCGAGATGCATCATCAGCCTGGGCTCGGGCAGCAGCGTGCGATACAGGCTGGCAGTAGGCACCCCGGGACCCAGGCACTCCAGCACGAAGTACGATGAGGAAGGGCTGAAGTGCGCCTCGTGGTACAAGCACGGAAGGTTCTGCTGGATGTGCTCTGGACAAAGAAATATTTTGATTATTTTTTAATTGACATGGTTTAGGGAACGATCTAAGCTTTGTTAGGTCTGTGTTGAGATATATACGTACCTATATAGGCCTATGCGTCTATTAAAGACGAATTATGGCGTGAAAGCGTTAACTATGTTCATAGTAGTATCGAATAAAAAAAAATGATTATTTCAAAATTAGCCACATATATTGTGACAAGCAACTACGGAACCCTACACTGCGAGTGGCAAGACACGCTCTTGGCCAGTTTTATTTTAAAGAATAAATTGTGATCTGAATTACCGGATGTTTTTTCGTATTATCTACATACGTACGATAACATAATGGTAGAAGCGGTGCCATGTTGAAGACCATCGAGAACAGAAGAGGAAACGTGTTGGGATGGTTGTAGCCTTGTGTTAATATAGGGTACCAGCTATAACACGTAACCCGGCCCGTGGGGTCGGAACGTGGGCCGCTTGTCTTTTTCAAGACAGGGGGCCGCGAGGAGTAAACCTCTATAAAAAATCCAGAGGGTCGCACCCGCGGGTGCTTCTGGTGACGGACGCGATCATGCCTTCGGTACCGCTCTGCTTTCAGAGTAATACATGAGGGTGTGAAAGCTAACGTGAGGGTCGGCGGGCATAAGCCTACCGTCGGAGCGGTGCGCCCCGTAAGGGACGGGATCGCGGAGCGGCGTGGCTTCGGCCACTGTCGGTCAACACGTAACCCGGCCCGTGGGGTCGGAACGTGGGCCGCTGTCTTTTTCAAGACGGGGGCCACGACGAGACAACCTCTATAAAAAATCCAAGCGGCACCAGCGGGGGAGGGCGGGACTTCCCAAACCTGCATTGCACAGGTGCCGCGAAGAGGGAACCCCATCCCGGGGTGGTCGTGGGGCGTCGCGGTGACACCGAGTGCTCCCGTAGCGCCTCTCATACGACTGATTAGGGAATCCGTTAAAAAAATAGGGTACCAGCTATATCATTACCTACCTGCATTGCACGGTCTCATTGTCTAAGGGAAGACGGGCCCAGCGTACGGGCCCTCCCCTTTTCGGCGCGGTCCTGGCGGAAGCCGGGGCCACCTGGGGGGCGTTTGTGGTGAAACCCTAGTTGCATCCCACTGCGTCCCCATCACACCGGATTGAGGCAACGCCGGAGAGTTTTTAGTTCGGGTATACCCCTTCGGGGGGGAGTCCCACATAACCCTAGGCATGCCCGTGCCTAAGGCATCCATAAAGATTACCTCTCCGTTAAAAAAAAAAGGGTTCCAGCTATAAATGGGCCTTCCTCTCTTTCGCTTCCCTTCAACCTTTCCTTCTATCCGTCTGTGTGTCGTACAAGTGTCCCAACACGTTTCCTCTTCTGTTCTCGATGGTCTTCAACATGGCACCGCTTTTACCATATTAATGTATTGTATTGTTAACTCGCATTTAATTTCTGGGATAGGTATGTTTTTCTTACATACCTCTTTTACTTTAAAGGCTTAAAAATATACGTAATTGAAATCCATCGGCGCAGAAATAATAAAAGCACCGGCGTTTAATCCTACTCCTAAAATAACGAAGCGCCGAGCAAATTAACATTTTGGACTGTTGCCGACACCCAGCGAATTAACTCTTACTAGAGATAACACCAATTTTTTACATCTCTATATTTGCTGTAGGTACAGTCAACGTCAAATAGTTTGTGACACCCAAAGTGGCCAAAAAGTTAGCAACACGACCTTATTTCAACTGAAACAATGACGTGTTGCAAACTATTTGGCTACTTTGGGTGTCACTAACTATTTAACGCTGATTATACTCGTACTGTGTTTATTATTTATTATTGGTCGCCTACCCAACCTCAAATGAAAATAAGTCTACAAGGTCTAGTAGGTATCTAAGCAGTCAGCATCAAATTATACCCATAGATACAGGAAACACTGAGTTAACTGAGACGAGACCAAAGAATTAGACGATAGAAGAGTAATGTCTTCCAATGTAATTCTTTCACTAAGTTCTCTGAGGCTCACAGCGTATATGAAAACTGTTCTAGTCTATCTATCTCGTTCATAAATACGCATATTTTATCACTCTTTATTTATATTTTTTTTGTATTCTATTTATGTGGACACATAGAAGAGAAAATGTCCAAATATATCGGGATAAAGTTTTATTTCTAAACTAGGCGCTGCTCTCGACTTCTTCCGCGTAGATTTAGACTTAAGAACTGATGTTGATAGTTATATTCTGCAATAATTATTTACGTTGCGAGTCTAGGCAACTACGACCTTTGACATGTTTATCACTATCCCGCGGGAACTGCAATTTTCCGGGATAAAAAGTAGCCTATGTGTTAATACAAGGTACCAGCTATCTCCGTTTCAAATTTTATCCACATCCGTTCAGTCGTCATAGCGTGAAGAAGTAACGAACATACACACACACTCACAAACTTTCACCATTATAATATTAAGTGTGACGATACTGAAAACCAGAACACATGGAAAAATCCGAAAATTAAAGCTATGGAATGATAGTACAGGCGCTGGCTGTACATAGGATTTACTAACCGAAGTGGCAGTGGGCTGGCCATATCTCTTGAAAAGCCGATAACCGCAGAGGTAAACGAGTTCTTGACTGGAAATCGCGACTCAACAAACGTAGGTATAACCAATTCATACCTGGCCGTTTCTTTTTCTTCTTTTTCGCGTTGGGCGAGGGCGAGGTGGCTGGCAGCTCCTCGTCCCATTCTCCGTCCCAGCTGTCTCCAGAAGACGCCAGGTTGCCGTAGTACTCCAGGTTGATAGATGGTGAAGGCTGCGTCAAAAAGGCTCATGATTAAAAAAAATTAGTGCAATAGAGAACCTCCTCCTTTTTAAAATTGATTATATCTGACTGCGTTATACACTATCCCCCTTATTCATAAGCGTTCCGTAGGCTTCTGCTAACTTAGCAATTGTTTGTCCTTATCTGTCACTTTGACATTTACCTTTCACAGATAAGGACAAACGATTGCTAAGTTAGGAGAAGCCTATAGAGCGTTTATGAATAGGGGGGTATATTATATACAGTCTAATCCTTCACTACATAGTATAAAATAAAGTCGCTTTCTCTGTCCCTATGTCCCTATGTATGCTTATATCTTGAAAACTACGCAACGGATTTTGATGCGGTTTTTTTTAATAGATAGAGTGATTCAAAAGGAAGGTTTTTATGTATAATTCTACGCAGACGAAGTCGCGGGCAGAAGCTAGTTTCACTATAAAGAGATCAGTACAATACAGTAGGAAGCGTATATCTGGAGACAGAGACATAATACGATCTACTCTTTACAGAGCATAATTTCCAGGCTTTAAAGTTTACGATGATTGGTCTTTTGAACACCAAAAAGTTCTGTTTGTCGGTTTTTTTTAAAGAACTAAACAGTGAAATGTTAATCCATGCTGGTCTGGGAGCAAAGAAAAAACATAGAATGTACCAGTTGCTTCTCTTCCCGCGCAGATGGTAAAATCCCATCGAGAGAATAGGCCTAAATCTTAGGAATCATGTTATAGGCGATGTGGCTAGCAACCCATTACCTACTATTTTGATTCCCCTTTCCATCCATACGCCCACAGTCATGCTAAACGTGGTCTTTGGGGTCTTGTTACCTTGGGCTCTGTCTACCCCATAAGGGATAAAGACGTGATTTATGTATGTATGTATGTGAAATGTTACTGCGCTGTGATTAAATAATAAGCATTCAAGCCAATCCACTGCAGAACTCGAACAAAGGTCTTTAAAAGTGGACGACTTATGTGTAAGGTCGAGATAGCCTTTCAATACAGACAATTTCAGACATTAGCGCGCGCGCGAGGAGCTCTTTCGTACCTTGTTAGCATTGCTTAAGTTTAGGCCTTAACCAAATTAATTCATATAAGTAATTTTTAATATAATTTTTGGTAAATCATTTTTTCCTTTCTCTTTTTGTGCTTGTCAGTAAGTAATTTCTGCTCTGTAAAACTGAATATCCTTTGGTTATACTCCTATGGTAATTTTGACTGGTTCTCGCGATACAGGCCCGACCTAGTGCGAGAATCGCTGCTAAACTTTAGTTCTTAATTGTGTTAAGGTATCAGTTTCTGTGAATTTGTTATGGCATGTAAAGCATTTTGGAAAAAAATTATTATCTTATCTTATCTTATCAATAGGCGTCGTCCTGCTTTAAACTCTTTACACGGTCTTTTAAAGGCACTGGCTTCACGCTAGATCACGGCAACAATACCAACATCACACGCAGCTTAAGCTCCCTCAAATCAAGCGCATAATCCGCTATTTACCGCCCTGATGCTACGTCAACACAATCATACAAGCGACTTCAGACTCATGAATTTTGATAGTCAGATGCAAAGCCCGCATAAGCAGCACATCAGGAATTAACCCAACAAGCACAAACAGTCTGTTTGTTGAGGTGTGTTGACCCTGTTTAAACTTGAGACCTTGCAATTCTGCAATTCTACGCAATCATGCCAAACGTGGCCTTTAGGTCTTGTTACCTTAGGCCCTGTCTACCCTGTAAGGGGTAAAGAAGTGATTTATGTATGCATGTTTGCTACGTTAAAACTGCAAACAACGTAAAGTAAACCAAGTATGAGCTTTACAAAAAGCCGATTTTTACAATGGCTTTGAAATTACTTCCCATCCATGCTGGTCTGGGAGCAAAGAAAAAACATAGAACGTACCAGTTGCTTCTCTTCCCGCGCAGATGGTAAAAACCCATCGAGGAAATGATCGAAAATCATAGGAATCATGTTATAGGCGATGCGATTCGTCACTTTTTTGATTCCCCTTTCCACCTGTACGCCCACAATCATGCTAAACGTGGCCTGTCGCTCTTGTTACCTTTGGCACTGTCTGCCCCGTAAGGGATAATGACCTGATTTTGCGTGTGTGTGTATTTGAAATGACTATGGTCTTTCATGTTTTAAGTCGTTCAAATGGCATTGAACCTTAGAGTGCTAACGGATTTTTTCGGTCGCCTATATCTATTATGTACCTAAAGGAGGCCAAGGAATTGGTTTACTAGTTTTTATAACAATTGCTTCGTGATGAAAAATTTCTTTGTTATTTGTGTTACAATTAATACTCAACATCCAAATGTACAGAGCCTCTTTATTCGATTGAGGTTCTATCGATTTTGTAGTGGCATAACAGCGTAAGCTGGCATGGAAATAATTAAACAACCGAGCGATTCAAGCTCGGACACAAAGAGTTCCGTACCAACATTCAATTATCAGCATTATAAATGAAATTAAAACCAATTAAAAACTAAACTAAAACTAATCTTAAAATATAATAATTAGAAAAGGAGGGGCCCCCGTGGCTTAGTTCCACAGACGCTGGCAGCATTCCCCCTTTGGACAGCGATACTAATCACTACATCACTACATAGTATAAAACAAAGTCGCTTTCTCTGTCCATATGTCCCTATGTATGCTTAATCTTCAAAACTACACAACGGATTTTGATGCGGTTTTTTTTAATAGATAGAGTGATTCAAGAGGAAGGTTTTTATGTATAATTCTACGCAGACGAAGTCGCGGGCAGAAGCTAGTACATTATAAATTGGTAAACTGGTATTTAATGTGTAGTAGTACGATTTAGTCGCACTTCGCTCGTCATTCGGATTGAGATATTTTTGCTATGTTAGATCAATTGTCTTAGTCATTCTTTCTGTTTCGCTGTTGATTCTGAGTTTTCACTGTAGTTTTAATTTGAATTTAACGTTTATATTTTTTTGTTTTGACGACGTACAATATACAAAACCATATTCTATGCAAATAAATATATCATTATCATTATCATTATCAAAAGATATTATTCCCGTGACAGACGGAACAGTCCTGTTGAAACCCTTTGGGTTCGGAACACTAAGAACAATGGTCCGTCTACTTCAGCATCAAAGAAAGTGTCACTGTTCGCCCATTCGTATATGGTTTTAGGCTTCAAAGTATAGAAGTTTTCACGATTTCTTTGTTTTTGAGTGTATGTATATCGCTATATATTAAGACAAGTACATAATATACAATAAGACTCCTGGCCCAACCATAACTATTTTAATAAAACAGAAGTTTTAGAAAACACATTTTAATATTTATCCCTCAGGCGTAAAATGCCCTTTTTATTCTTTCGTAAAGGGCCGCAAAGCGAAATATGTACCTAGTTGGCAAAGGGCGTAACCTTTCTATAAATATAGAGTGAAATCAAATTAACTTCCATTAAAAGAGTTACTGGAAAGGCAACACGAATGTGCTGATAAAAAGATTTAACGTTAAAATGTTAGGTTATTTTAATGCGACCTTTTTCCAGATTCATTTCTTTTACAATTAGCGCTAAGTAAACTGTTGAACAAAGCTTTGTTCAATTTCAATGTCTTATTTTAATAGCTACATTGTATAAATTACTGAGTGAAATTTAAATACAATCTGTTTTATGTCTGAAGCGAAATCACACACCTTTATGACGTTAAATTATTTTTCATTTTAACATATACTCATGTTTTCGAACAAAATACGAAGTTAATTAAACAACAGCTCTTAATTTTATGTAACTGTATTGGATCATAAAAAACCGTTGCTTTTGTAATAGACTACAGGCCCACGTACAAAAAATGTGGGTCATATGAACCACCAGGTGACGTATATAGGACGATATAAGAGCATAAAATAATAAGATTCAGCACTATGCCGTCACTTGTAAGCTGTCCAACTGGGTGCTGGTGAGAATTCAAAAGTGCAACCCTCGATTTTTTCCCCTTGTCGCATGATTTACGTCACCTGGTGGTTCATATGACCCACATTTTTTGTACGTGGGCCTGTAGTCTATAACCTTCAATAGGCATTTTAAAATAAACCTCGCAGCTTACTTTAAATACGAGTCAATTACTAAGGCATCATGAAAGACACAGGGTGCTTACCTGAGTGTTACATGTGACACAGTAAGGCAGCTTCTGCGGAGAACCAGGCCGCGGCGCTTCTGACGACACCATGTACAAGTGCTGCTGCCCTGGTTTACCTTCCGGTATACCCAAGTAGTATCTACGGGGTAGAAATATAGGGTCTTAAAAAAAGTTGAGTGGGGATAGACTGTTTCTTAGAAACCCCCCTAAGTAAAAATAAATCGTCATCTTTAATTTTTTTGTACTCATGTTTTCTGCGTCCGAATTAATATTATAATTGTTAAAGTAACTTTGTCCGTGTTTCTTTTTCAAGCCTAAACTGTTATACTATTTTTAATAAATTTCGGTGTAAAAATAGACTAGGCCTTGGATATAGAGTGTATGTGACACATAGGATACTTTTTGCGCAGCAAAATCGCATAGTTTCCGTGGAATAGCGGTAACCGAATTTCTAAACAAAACAAATACATCGTCAATAATAAATTCGTTATTACGCTAACAGTTGTATCGGTCAAGGCAAAACGTTTATCGATTGCCTAAATTAATTGTAACTAGTTGTGTTGACGGAAGGCAAAAGGTCCCAACATGATTTACGTTCTGAAGCTGTTTCGGAACGGAATTGGCAAGTTTTACGACATCAAATTGACTAAGAACTTACGCCGTTCGTTGATTTACTGTAGTAATTAAACATTTTACTGAAATTAGCAACTTAGTAAAGACGAACAGTAGAACCTTATTAGAATGGCTCAAAATGTTTGCTGGGGGTTACGAAACAGGTACAAATGTTTGAAAAGTGGCCAGATTGAAAGTATGTTTTTTAATTGGCTCGCAACCGAGCTTAGGGAACCTGTTTGTGAGTGAGCACTAACTACTCCTGGCAGCCGCCGTAGCCAGCCAAGAGGGCTTAGATCCACGAATGCTAAGATAGAATGTCTCATATATGCCATGATAGTAATTGTAAGTGGTTTTGAAATACCGTTTTACGGACACACAACATGGACAGTAACCCAGACTAAGCATCGATCTGGGAAAAATTGGACATCATGTTTGGCTGGCAACGCACCAGCAATTCTAATGATACTGTAGATGTTTATGAGCAGCGGTGTTCATATCAGGTGCACCGCATGCCCGTTTGTCGGCTTTAATATAAGAAAAAAAAGCGTTTGACAGCGTCAGTTAGGTAAACTCTCTGCCATCTTAACATATCAAACTCGCTCTACCTACCAAGAGAACAGGAACTCACATGTGTTGATTCGCATGGTCCCACGCGAGCAGTTTGACTACGTCGAAGCTGCCGTGTGTCAGCGGCAGCGCCCTCGGCCCGTGAGCGTTGTGTTCCGCCCTGACGATGTGTCTGAAGAGACCAGCAGGGCCGTCTCTGATTGGAGCCAGTGTCACTAGAGCCCCGCCTCCCGCTGACCACAGAGGCGCAGGTGCTGATTCCACCCAGCTATCGCTCCCTGATGTTATCCTGTACACCTACCAGGGAAACATAAGAAAACTGTCACATTCAAAATTACACATAACATAACATGCCAAGCAAACATCGTCTGCGGATACGGTAAATAGTAAGATATCGGAGTTTTGTAAATAGAGACTTACCTCCTGGCAATACCACATTGGGCTCTTGCACACGGACACGACAGAGAGGTTCTGTGTGCGAGTAAGCCAGACGACACACACTTCTGTCAGTGACACCCATTGTGCGCTCGTGAAGTAGTAGTCACTGAAAAAGACAGCATTGTTAGATGGAATTAATTAGCCAGCTACCTATCTAAACACAAATTATGAAAATAAAAAGCTGTGAAAAGCTCTTTCAGGATAAATATGGCAATTATGTATAAATTACATTAGAGAACAGTTACATTATTGTTGAA
Organism: Pandemis corylana; assembly: GCA_949127965.1. NCBI lineage: Eukaryota > Metazoa > Arthropoda > Insecta > Lepidoptera > Tortricidae > Pandemis > Pandemis corylana. The sequence continues at coordinate 7,727,793 of OX421871.1, forward strand.
AAGCATAAGGCTAGCTAAACTCAACCTCAGCGAGTACCAGGAAAATAGAAATCACAAGAAGCTTAGCTAAACCCACGCGGTCATTATCCCACAGAGTATGCAAAACAAGTGAGAAACTAAATCTGTCCCCGATATAAATCACCAGATTCACCGCATTTGTCTTTGGTTACCGCGCAAACCACGGCCGTCTTGGCTCGCCTCTATTTGTCAGGCTTACACTGGATTTGCGAATCTATTTTTATATTTCACTAGCCTATTTTGAAAACCAGGCCTGTGAATACAACCATTGGTATTGTAATTGAAACTAAACTCTTGCGGTGCATTGAACTTGTTTGTGAGTGTTTTTCAATGAAATAGTTTTTAAATTTATAAATGTCACTGAAAATTAGAACACATAGAAAAATCCGAAAAGTAAAGTTATGGCCGGGAATCTAACCCGGATCCTCGTCATTCCGTGACGCGTGATATACCCGTACACCACCCATAGCTTAAAATAAAATAAATTAAAATAAATTAGTGAAATAGTTTTTTTTTCATCCCTAAATTAATTTCAACTACTGCGGAACGAAGCCACGTGTAATGCTTAAATATTTTCTATTTAAAATAGAGAAGACAAACGCAAAAGAATCAATCCCGAATCAGTAAAGTCAGAATTAGTAAACACGCAAAGAGTTAAAAAAAACATTCCAATTTCCCATCCACATACATTCCACTTTAAATTTTTGTGTAAATCATCGAAAATCTAACTACAAATACCTAATGACTTTGGGTCCGGCAGACGTCTTAAAACAGTCAGTTATTTTGTTCCATTTGCTTTTACTCAGCGTCTTGTCGCTCCAAGGACAACATAGCTTCCGATTTGTTCAAACATACGGAAGCAACGTAAACAATAAACGTGGAACAGAATGTATCCTTTTATTTTGATTGTACAAGGGCATAAAACTGTGGCAATAAACTGGCAGCAAAATATTTTACAGCAAGTTAATAACGAATCGGAAAATTCACGCGAATTTTCTGGAGCTCAGTTTTATTCGCATTGAAATTTTATGTGAGCGATAAGTTTAGTCCTTGTGGAATCTTTATTTTTTTGATAAACTAGGTGTTAACCCCAACTCTGTTTGCGTTCCGAGGGTAAAATCCACTTTCCCAAGTTCGGTATAAAGTAGAGATGGGCTGACTACTTGCCGACTAGCCGACTAGTCGGGGAAACCGGATATTCGGCATTATTTGTAGTCGGCGACTATTCGGCAAAAACTGACGACTCGGTGGTTATTTTTTTTTCAAATGGTGCATAAATAAAAACACAGTGCCTAAGTGTTTCTAAAGCAATGTAAAAAATTACGCAAATTTTGTAAAAACACGGTAAGATCAAATCAAATGTTCCAAAGTGACCCACGACAATATGTGCCACTCGCGCATACTTGTAGGTCACTTCACTGTCATCTCACTGTCAAGTAGCCGAAGGTGGTCAATTTTATTCAAACGGCTGCAAAAACAAAGAGAGTTGACGAGCGCCCAAAATGATCGGCAACGCCGACTAGTCGGCTGACAATTCGGCATTTTTGGAACCGACTAGTCGGGTAGTCGGCAAAAACCGTAGTCTACCCATCACTAGTACAAAGTAATCTTATGTTAAATACGGATAGTGCAGCTTATTTACCCCCTAGATACATACACACAAGGTAAGAAATGCAGTTTGGTTCTTTATTTTACTAAACAGATGCCTAATATTACCGCAAAAATAACTCATTTTCTTATAGAAATAGAAGATTCTATCTAGTTTAGAAAACTTTTTATTCCAGAAAATTACATTGCATAGGTCCCGCGAGGTATCCATAAACGAGTTCTTTGCAGACGAAATCGCTGTCAATTTGTATTTCTATGCACTCACCCTTCTTCGAGTATACTCTTTGGCGGTGTTAGGTGCCTGGTACGTATGTGCTTCGGGTCCGCGATGTCAGCCACAGTCAGCCGCACCGTCGGGTTGTTGGTGCCCGGTTTGGGATACCTCACGCTTCTGATTTCTGGGTAAGTCTGAAACAAAAAACACCTGTTAAAATTCAAATTGTAATTAGTTAGTGACGTGAATATGGATGGTAATTGTATCTTTGTATAACTTGGTCTTAAAGCTCCGCGTCACCGGATTGGTCACGAAATGATCCAACTTTAAATAGGTTATGTGCTTATAGAACTCACAAATTGTACCTTGGCAGGGTCATCGGTGTCCAAAGCTGCGCCGTACCAAGGATACCGCTGCTCAAGTACCAGGGTATCATTAAACGTAGCATACAGCACCATGTGGCCGTCGGCAGACATCCACAGCGCTGTCCGCGTCTTCAATATCTCCTCTGGAACAATGAGGAAACATCACTGTTTGAGGTTTATGACTTCCTGGTGGTACCTACCGTGAAAATCACCTACACGGGAACTTCTTTATTTTTTTAGCATGTAGGAAGGAAATAAATATACTCTATTAATCAGCATGGATTATTAGTAAGACTGACAATATTATTATCGTGTGATCCGTGCATATCGCGATCAATGTCACAGAATATTCATTCGTATCGCAGCGAATACAGTTCTTTTGGAATCCACGATACTATATTGACATATATCATGATAATATTGACCATCCATGCCATACATTATAATTCAGCATAATTATGTGAGTCAGTAAGGATTTCGGCCTCATCGTATAACAAAACTATAAAACCCTTAATGCTTATGGTAATCAAAACCATTTAAACGAGCATCTGTTCAGAGATGCAGCACTAAACCATTTACAGCTGAAAACAAATCATAACATCCATCACAGCGCCGACTCCAACTAACCACAGACACAAACTACAATGAACAGTCCATTTGCTGCACAGTTTATAACCTATACAACTTTTACGCGCCGAGCGGAAAATTAAATTTTGAGAGCACTGCACAGTAACTTTGCACTTTGTGTCAGTTTATTTTCAACTGGGATAAAATTGTTATTTTATTTGCTTTTCACTCCGTAAATTTACATGTCAAGTGTTAACTGCCAGGTAGACCTGCCATATGCTGCCATAAAGAAAATTATATTGATTTGACATTGAATACTTGGTAGGTAAGTTAATTACAATACCTATTATTGAATAATTGCCACGAATATTTAGATTGCAATCTCATCTAATCTCATCTCCAGCCTATATACGTACCACTGCACAGGCTCGCACCTCTGAGCTTTTCGGTCAAGGAAAACATCCAGAATAAACCTGCCTGCATACACCTCCGAAGCAGTTCAACGGTGTATGTTAACTTCCCAATCCGCACCGAGTCCAATTGGGACTCTTAGCTCAAGCCCTCTCATTTGGAGAAGAGGGCTGTGCCCAGCAGTAGGACGTATACAATATAGGCTGAAGATTAGATTAGCTACAAATGGATATTATGAAGGCCCTTTCAACCTCCTACTTCTATTGTTATAAAATTGACCCTGGCCACTTCGAAACTGACAAATTTATAAGTAAAACCCAGTAGATGCATAGATAGCTTTCTCTTTCTACGCGTAGCTGCATACTTTACGCCGTTTTACGCAGTAGTGTGCTGTGACAGTTGCTAAAGTTAGCTAGTGACGTCACGCTGCGCTTGCATGCGCCTGCGTCAGTGCGCGCGGTGCCAACCTAGCGGACACAACTACAGGCTGATTTCTCATGACAAATATTCAGAAAAAAAACTAGCTTGAGCAAACGAACCGAATACCAATTTAAGCATAACTCCATCCGTGCGTACAATTCAAATTTCGGGACGATTGAAAATAAAAATACATCTTTGTATTCGTTTTCATGTCCCCAATTGGAAAATTTAGTTCGTTTTCCATTCCTCTCATTTCATAATATCTTCTTGAGGAAAATATTATGTTCCTTTATTTAATTTGTGTCTCAGCGAAATAAAGGTAATTCAGAGTATCTTGTTTCTTTGGGTTTGTAATAAGAACAAACTTAATTCGCTTCAAGAGCTGGAAATGGCAAATAAATCTTTTTTTATATAATACTAGCTTCTGCCCGCGACTTCGTCTGCGTAGAATTATACATAAAACCTTCCTCTTGAATCACTCTATCTATTAAAAAAAACCGCATCAAAATCCTTTGTGCAGTTTTGAAGATATAAGCATACATAGGGACATAGGGACATAGGGACAGAGAAAGCGACTTTGTTTTATACTATGTTGTGATAGTGATTACACTTCTGACTTAAGACGAAAATACAAACGCTCAATTTAAGTAAATAAGTCACTGTACTAGGTATATGTTTTTTGTTAAGATGTAATATGTAAAAAATGATACCAGAAAATAACTAGGAAATGCACTTTTTGTTCCTTTATTCGTCAAACGGACTTTAGTTTAGTTAATTGACGTTTCGAATCATAACATAGAACGTCTAATAAGCGTACACACACACACACACACACACACATAAATCACGTCTTTATCCCTTACGGGTAGAGCCTGAGATAACAATCATGCTGAACGTGGCCTTAAGGTGTTGTTACCTTCGGCTCTGTCTACCCCGTAAGGGGTAAAGACGTGACTAACGTATATGTATGTATAAATGGGATAGTAACTCTGCCTGTAACGTTTTCACGCCCAAATTGCTGGTTCAAATTTAATTTATTTTTGGATACTTTTCTCTTTCAAAAAATCCATAGCTACGTGGTCTAGCAACGCCCGAATTTAACTTAGGCGAAGTCGCGGGCAACGAGCAGTTGCATAAATGATTGGAAAATCACTTACTAACTTGAGTAAAAATCCTCTTGGTAATTGTCAGTTATTAATACGTAATTGCCAATAAAGCAGACTAATATTAACAGCCTGTATAACATGCCCCATGAGTGACACTAATATTAGCAGCTGCCCTCCTGTATTTATATCACCCGGTCATTCACTCCTAAGGGTTACACTGTATTACATAATATTAATCTCTTTGTTGTTTCTGATATCCGTGTGCCCCTGGTACCTGATTATTAAGTGACGTTGACATTGTAACATAAATCAATGTTTTAACTATTATAGGTATCCATATTTTTTTAATTAGTGACTAACCCCGTTATTCATAAACGCTCTGTAGGTTTCTGCTAACTGAGCAATCGTTTGTCCTTATCTGTCACTTTGACATTTACCTTTCATAGATAAGGAGGATTGCTAAGTTAGCAGAAGCTTATAGAGCGTTTATGAATAATGGGGTTAGTATGTACAAAGATTAATATTTGTTAGGTATTAATATTTGTCAAGCATTAATGGAATATTGGTTTATAATTATGCAATATCTTCCAATGGAGGAGCTACATCGGCTGAAAAGAACTTGCAAGAAACTCAGCATCAACGGACATAACGACTTCAAAAGTACGCACCTTAGCTTAGCTGAGATAATTATGACGTCATAGCTTAAAATGAGGGTAACACACCTGAAAGTACAATGACAAAGCTTTTGCAGAAATTGAGGAAAAGCAAATTACCCTTTTAGTGTTTCATAATTAAAATGGTTTCGCCACAGCAATCTGTCTGCGGCTTAACTCAGATAGGTAGCCTTAGTGCTAGAAACCTTTTATGTAGCACGGGTGTAGGTACAGTCGAGGGAATACATATCGATACAGCCATCATGTCAAATATATATGTGTCATCAGCTTCATTGTTTGTGTCATAGAGATGTGATGTTTTTGGTGTCTTGGTAACAGGGCAGCAGTAGGTACACACACATGCTGCGCACTTGGCCAATTTTTAAGGCCGGGTATTCCTGCGAAAGTAGGCATTTGGCGCTGTCAAGACCGCGCGTCAAATACATCGCGCGGGCTCAGCGGCTGTGAACTCTCATGACCCGGCAGCGTCACAGTAAAGAAATAAAACTTTATTTTGACTTTAGTAACGCATTTATTATGATCAATTTTTAGTAACTACCTAATTAATATGAATTTGAATAAATAGGTAATAAAAGAATAATTAATAGTCAAACTTACAGTAGAATGCATTATAATTAAAACCGCAGAATTACAAAAACCCTGAAAAATCCTTATTTAATTAGATATTTTGTTACTATGGGCCTCAAATGCCTGAAATAATTGGTAGGTACATTATTATTTATCTATGAAACAACCAATATTGAACTAAAGAAACATGTGTCTCAATACATACCTAGGGTGCTTTGGGGTAATTGCGAAATTGGGTATATTCCGAAAGTTTATAATAAATACCAAACGCCGCGATATTCTCTTACTGGCTACATTGCTTTAGACACCATTGTTATCGGTTTTGATGCTCCAATCGCCGTTCGTCGCTGCTAGCGTGAGTGTGAGCAACGTGCCATCTCGACAGACAAGTGGTTTTCGCGCCTTTTTGGGTGATTCGCAATAACCCCAACACTCTTTTCTCGGAACCCAGGTAAGTTACTAAAATAATTGTTTTTTAGTATTATAGATTGTCGTTTTTTACTAATGATTGCAGGGAACACGAAGTCCGAGTGATGTTTTTATTTAGTTTCGGAAATACCCCTCTGGGGTTATTACGATATACATATAACCCAATCTAATATTTTCATAGAAATGGCCAGTGGTTCTCAAACTAGGTATTTAGGACAAAGAAATATTAAAATATGTCAGGTCCATATTTTCTTGCAATATTCATTCTTAAGGTGTTATAATGACAATTCAAATTTTCTTCTATACACTGTGTTAAAATCGTCGGTATTCTCATTCATTCTTTCAACTTAATCCATCCATCCATACGTAATAGTAGGGCATTTCACATTAAGGTCACTTAGGCGAATGCTAAATTTAGTGTATAATATTGTACCAAATTAATCACCAGCGGCTTCTTTTTCAGAGTCATTGTGCCTCGAATGTATGTCAGAAAAAGAATAAAAATATAAACGTCTCAAGATTTGGCTACAGCCGTGGTTCTATTACGTTTAAGTTTTTTGTAAAACATTAAAGTTATTTCTCAGTTAAATGAGATTTTTTACAACTTTAAATAATACATATCTGTATGAAATGTTGAGAATCACTTCCTTGTACCGGGGTAAATCCGAAGTAATCTATCCGAAATGACCATAAAAGCGAAACTATTACAAAGTTACAAATATTACAGTAAGGGGCAATTACAAATGAAAAATAATTATAAACCATCAGTTTATAAGTAGTAAGGTCTACTTTTCAACTATTTCGGAATTACCCGGCCATATCTCGTATTTCCCCCAAATGTTCGAAAACGGGACACATTACAATAAATATGCATAAACAACACACAACAGCGTATTTCTGTGTGTAATGTCTACTAACCATAAGTATTTTCAAGAGTTACGAAAATAAAGGCAGCAAAATTGATGTCGTACACTCAACTTGTAAAAATTTCTATCGTAATTACCCCAATGCACCTTATTTAGTTCATTACGGTGAAACTAAAGCACACACGTACGCGTAACAATAATTCGAATAACAAACTTAAGAGTACCTACATAAGTTGCGCGCAAAACTAGATCTAGGGTTTGTCTTCGTCATCTACACCCTGTATAAATATAACACAAATAGATAGAAATTAGCATGATCTCTTTAACAAATCGAGTAAGGTGCATTGGGGTAATTACGATAGAAATTTTGACGAGTTTAGTACACGACATCATTTCAGTGAAAAAATCATTCTATTTTTAAATTTTCTGCCTTTATTTTCGTAACTCTTGAAAATTGGTGAACAAAAAAAATACGCTCTTGTTTCTTTTTTATGCATATTTATTGTCATGTCTCCCGTTTTTGGACATTTGGGGGAAATACGAAATATGGCCGGGTAATTCCGAAATAGTTGAAAAGTAGACATTACTACTTATAAACTGATGGTTTATTTATTTTTCATTTTGTAATTACCCCTTACTTGTAATATTTGTAACTTTGTTAATAGTTTCGCTTTTACGGTTATTTCGAATAGATTACTTCGGATTTACCCCGGTAAAAGGAAGTGGTTCTCAACATTTCGTACAGATAAGTATTATTTTAAGTAATAAAAAAACTCATTTAACTGAGAAATAACTTTATTGTTTTACAAAAAACTTAAACGTAATAGAACCACGGCCGTAGCCAAATCTTGAGACGTATATATAATAATAATAATAATAATATAGCCTTTTTATTCCGAATTCGCTACAGTTTCATTTTTTTTTTGTTGTTGTTTTATTATTAAATTGTCGCGTAATTCGGCGTGCCTCATGGCATAGGCCTCCTCCATGTATTGGAGGGTTTGGGCTATAGTTCCCACGCGCGCCCAGTGCGGATTGGGAACTTAACACACACCATTGAATTTCTTCGCTGATGTGTGCAAGGTTTCCTCACGATGTTTTCCTTCACCGAAAAGCTCATAGCAAATTTCAAATGTAATTTTCGCACATAAATTCCGAAAAACTCAGAGGTGCGCGCCCGGGATTTGAACCCACGACACTCTGCTTGAGAGGCCACAGATTAAACCACTAGGCTACCACGACGTATATATATTGTTATTCTATTTGTGACATACATTCGAGGCATAATGACCCTGAAAAAGAAGCCGCTGGTGATTAATTTGGTACAATATTATACACTAAATTTAGCCCGCGCATTCGCCTATGTGACTTTATGTGAAATGTCCTACTATTATGTATGGATGGATGGATTAAGTTGAAAGAATGAATGAGAATAACGACGATTTTAATACAGTACTATGTACATAGAAGAAAATTTAGATTGTCATTATAATACCTTAAGGTATAGTATAGGACAATATAAGGTATACCTTATATAATAATACCTTGAAATATTTCTTTATCCTAAATACCTAGTTCGAGAACCACTGGCCATTTCTATGAAAATATTAGGTTGGGTTATATGTGTATCGTAATAACCCCAGAGGGGTATTTCCGAAACTAAATAAAAAACATCACTCGGACTTCGTGTTCCCTGCAATCAATAGTAAAAAACGATAATCTATAATACCTACTAAAAAACTATTATTTTTATAACTTACCTGGGTTCCAAGAAAAGAGTGTTGGGGTTATTGCGAATCACCCAAAAAGGCGCGAAAATCACTTGTCTATCGAGATGGCATGTCGCTCACACACGCTAGCAGCGACGAACGGCGATTGGAGCATCAAAGCCAATCGGCGACAATGGCGTTTAAAGCAATGTAGCCAGTAAGAGAATATCGCGGCGTTTGGTATTTATTATTATAAACTTTCGGAATATATACCCAATTTCGCAATTACCCCAAAGCACCCTATATCGTTTCAGTCTTCGTCATCGCGTTAAATATACCTACCCGGTATATTTGGGTTGTTTATTACAGCGGCAATGTCCTTGTCTGTTTCTTGAGGTTGCCCCAGTGACCTACACTAAAAAGTAAATGGAGTAATTGTATTTACTTACATAGTTACTTTACGTTTTCAAACGGCAGGCAGAGGTACCGATAGAGACAAAATATGCATTATCAAAAATCGTAGCGATCTTCAGTTGTTATACTGATATTTTTATACTATGGCACTATGACCGTAATTTTAAGCATAATATTTTTATAAATTATCTACCAATCAGAAATGGAGATAAAATGAAATATAAACTATATATATATATAACTTATTCAATTTCGATATGTTGTCGACAAAATTATATTAATATTTACTTCGTCACATAATCTTTGGAGTGCATTCTTTTTATTTGTTATTTTTATAGCTTTGCACGACTTTTTTCGTTTGCGTTGTTTATTGCCCATCATAAATAACTTTCAACAATTATATAAATTCGTCAAAAACTGCGTCTTTGGTGCACGAAACTGTCGCGGATAAAACTGACACAGGTCCGTCGTCCGCAAGCGCCAGCGCGCGACTGATCGGGCTTGCCGAGCCTCCGCGCTCGCACATTTTGTAGGTATTTGGACATAGTAATTAAGATAATCATTTTATCTGTTCAAACTCTGCGAATTTGTCTACAAATATGTAATGGCTTTAGTTTAGTACAAAATTTTAATTAAAAATGTCAATAGTTTAGTCATAATATTGAAAATGCTTTACGAAAAGAGGTAACTTTGGATTTTTTTTCTATCGAGTCAAGTTCATTAGATCGTGTAACTGAATGCGACTTTGTCTATACTATATCCTTAAGTAATACATATATTTTTTTCAGATTTTTAAACCCTATTTTCTACGTCTGAGATGGTTTTTAAAAACTCTAAAACGCGGCCTCTGTTGGACTACCTAGCCTTAATAATCAATTCACTTTTATGATTTTGCGAAAAATCTCAGCAAACTTTTGACGCTTCGGTTTAGTCGGCAGTCTTTTGTTTTTCTTAGCTTCGCTGCTTTGATATCGCGACTACGCGTGACAGCGGGAAAATGCTAAATAGACTAATGCTTGCATTGTATTTAGGTGCGAGTGACGTCTCTAAAATGGCGGACTAGTGAACATTTCATTCGAAAGGTAACTAAAGTAGGTAAGTATTAAGTAATTTGCGAATACGTGCGTGCCAGCCACCTATATGCTTTAACATTCAGCCACATTCTTCACCATTCCCTTTAACTCCAAATTTAATTTTATCTTACTCGTAGATTATGCCTAAGTGTGTGCGTCAAGCGACTAAACGTTGAAACCTTTTTACCTCAATGCCGACTTACCAGCCGGTTTACTTAGCGTGAATGTAACGCGTGATATTTTGAGCAGATGTTCCACATTAATATATTGCGGTCGTTCACTCGCCTAATGTAACGCGAGAGACACTTCCATGCTGTGATTAACGCTAATGTGTTTACCGTCGGCTCCCGTTACCTCCTCGTGGGCTCTGTTCTCCGTGTCACCCTGGTATAATAGCTTCTTTTATTTTGGTTATTTAGTGTATGGAAGCTTTTATTATACACCTACACATACACACATAAATCACGTATTTATCCCTTTTTATCCCTTACGTGGTAGAAGGCCGGTAAAATGATTCCTAAGATTTTCGCCCATTCCCTCAATGGGCTTTTACTATCTGCGCGGGAAGAGAAGCAACTGGTACATTCTATGTTTTTCTTTGCTCCCAAACCAGCATGGAAGTACCCCTAATAACTATACTTACCTATACCATTATTCTCAATGTCGAAGTAAATCTGAATCAGTGATTTCAGAAAAAAATACAAAAATATTCGTGACTGAAATCCTATCTCTAATTACCTATATTATTCCTCAATAAACAACGTCAATATTAATTTCTGTGTCGAAGGATGTAGAGACGATCAATCTTCAATCGCACTAGCTTAGTTTCAGTCGCCATCGGACATCAGAGTTGTCTAAGTGCTCAAAAATATCTGAACTGGACCGCTTTAGCACGCGGTAGTAAAAGGCCATCCATATGAGAAAGATCCCACCAACCAGGACCTTCAAGGCCCATTGTGATAATAAAAACCAGCGATCGCAAACGAGATAAAATAACTATTCCTACGAGTATGGTTATTTATCACCCGGTTCGGATAATCTGAACCGGACGTCCGGCGCCCGACACGCGTCCCTTTACATTTGCGACACACGGACTGTCAAGTTAGGGTACAATGTGTTTTGCTGGATAATTGACAAGAGAACGAATTTAAATAATTGAATTAGGCGTTACTGTGTGGATATCGATGTCAATGAATAATAAATTCAATTTGTTTTTGTTCACTTACTCGTACCTATAAGGGCGTATTTTATTGGGACTTTCTCACTCATCTACAGGTTCCTTCTTCTAAGTCACTACACCCTTGGCTGAGTGGTCTGTGGTTGTCGCCTCAGGATCTCAACCTTCATGATGACCCTCTTGGAAAAACAGTGTGGTAATTTCCCCTTGCCTTCCACACCGCAGTGCTGGAATCCGGAGTTTTTAGTCGGCAATAACTAATGCTGCTGCTCGCTCTCAGGTCCCACAGACCCCTTTATGACATCCATGGGAAAAGATGGAACCGTCCTATTCTAAAACCAGACACGAGACGGCATCTTCATAGTACCTTATTAAACTTATTACACTCTGTTTTAAATACCCATTCTCTCTATCTCTAGTTCTATAAGGCCCACTGCTGGCCACAGGCCTACAAAATGAGAGGGATTTAGTCTCTATGCAAGCACAGTGCGGATACTTCAAACTGTTTCTCAGTACTATTACATTAAATATTCTATAGCGCTGCCAATTTTTCCACAGTAATTGAGACGGTAACGTATTTTTACCGCGCAGGTATCGTCAAATAGTTTTGACTCCAATGGATGGTCGGATGTTTTTGCAGCGCCCACCATCATATATTTAAGCTGGTGACTGCACCTACCTAAAAATTCCTCGGACAAGTGTAAAATTTATAAATAATATGTATGTTCTTGCGAATTAAATAACTTCACTTCATTTCATTTACCTGAACGTGTTCGAGACGTGTTTTGTGTGAAAACTTACAAAAGAGGCTCAATTCTTAAAGCAACTTTGAGAATGGTTGTGCTGGTATGTTTTCGAGCGGCAAATATTAAGTATTTACGAGTAATATCTTGAGTACAAACGATTGATTGATGATGAAATGTCGTCTCCGTTTCTTAGGCTCCGTGTGTGTCCTCCATTATTTATGACCCGATCCCCATTTATAACGCAGGCCCATTTAAATGATAATTTTTCATCACTTAGGAGTTTTCGCGAAGTTATTAAACCATTGTTCAGACACAATCTGTTAGCTAACTGCCGAATAGGGTTTTTATCTGAAAGATATTATCGAGCGGGCCCATTGTGCGGGATTCTATTTCATATTCACGCAAAAATTCTTTAATAAGGGCTTTGTTGGAGGAAGTTATTATCTGTTCTAGTAACGATTGAGTTTTTGATCACTAATATCAGGTACATGACGTTATCACTTTGAAAATACCAGCCAAGTGTGAATCGGGCTGTCACACTATACGATTACCTTTTCTCTCTTTCTTTCTTTTTTATTTCAATGTTTATTTTTTAGTTCAAAAAATATAGCTCTGTGACAGAGCGGAGCGGTACCTTGGAACTTTAAAAAGCTCGTATCTCTAAATTTCATTTCTTATCAAATGAACTTGACTCCGTGTGCTTTGAGGTTCAGTTTATTTTACAATTACGAAACTACTTAAAGTAATGACGTTACACTTATATTTATTATTTGTAGGTGTACGGTCAAGTGCAAAAATAAGTATCGATAGGAACTTCTCAAAAATATGTCCCACAACCTTATTACGCTGGCGTAAGAGCGTATGGTACTTATTTTTGAAACTTTGTCTAGATACATATTATTACACTTGACTGTACATTCATTGGTCTGAAGACACAAAACTCCTGAGCCTAAGGACTAAGACAGTACCTCACATTTCTTCGGCTGTCACTCTCCACGCCGGAACAAGCGCAAGCATTGCTTTTCAGATTTAGCGAGTCAACCAACTTATCACCCTGAACGGATATACCTTCTCCGTTCCGTCATGGGTAAAAATGGTGGCCGGTATCCAGACGAACCTTGCACAAGAACCTACCCTCGAAAAGAAATCTCGGGCAACTACCTGGTAATTATATAAAAGCTACCCAGAATTCAAGCAAGCGCTGAAAACTACTCACAGCCAACCTTTTCACATGTTTCAGTACTCCGAGCCGGCTCATTAGGTGCCATAGAAAAACGCACAAAAGCAGCGTCAGCATAAAAAGCTATGCAGCGAGCGAGCTCGTTGGGAGACTCAGCAAAAACGTTAGGATGGGTGAAAGATTTAATTAAACATGTCTTTACAAGCTTTGCTATCATTAATTTCGTTGTGATTTCGCCTCTTCATAGTAGCTCCTTTCCCATCATTTACAATGAATATGTCTAATGGCATGGATTAGATGCTCAATATTAACTGCTTTACTGTATTTGTTGTATTTGTTGTTGTGCTGATTGCTTAACTGTATTTCTGTGGTCATCTGTTATTGGCTTTTTGTTTAGTACCTAAGTCTCATTACAATGTACTGTATTGCTGTTGATGCCCCAAATAAAATAAATAAATAAATAAATATTATCGTGTGCTCCATACACATCGCGATCCATATCACGAAAGATTGATGCTTATCGCAGTTAATCCGATTGTTTTGAAATTCACGATTCTGTACCATTATCACGCTATTTGCCTTAGTTTCGATAATTTATACGTTTTTGTCTTTCAAATTGCGCCTTCAGAGCAAGCAATCCTAGTTCCTAGAAATCCAGAGAGAAAGACGCACGGGTGGAGTGGAAATCTCGGTTTTGAACCTTAAATACAGTAACTGTGCCCTTTAGGTTAACAGCGGACACAATTCACTTCAACGCTTCGACTAAAAATAGAACCAAGTTTGCTGACGCTTCGTCTACGACAAAGGTCAGTCTATATTCGGCTGCCGACTGTACGCGGCCGTCCATTGTTTGTTTTGCCTCAGAACAAATGAGCCGAACGTTCATTGATGCTATTTGTAAGATTTTAAACTGTGATGGTGTTTGGCACGACTTCAGAGCAGGGATGTCAGACGAGTGAGAGTGAATTATCATACCAAAGTCCTAAAATCCTTTGGTGTTGCGTGTCGTGCTCGTTTCAAATGGCTCGTTTCGTATTTCATATAAAAAAAACGTTTATTCCGGCTAAAATCACAAAGCACCTCAATCACGCACGCGTGTCACCCGCATTTCATTCAGTTTGTAACTAAGTCAATTTGGCGATGGGGACCTAATAATGAGGTCCATGCGCTAAAAGTTAGTCATCCTTCCGCTATTTTCTTAAATTAAAAGCAGGCATTTTAATAACCGCTTTGCTTACATGTACGTACCTCGTTGATGTTTGGCCAAAAGTAAATGTGTATGTACAGATATGTGTCTATAATATAGTATTGTAGTGTCAGCCAGCGGCTATTTGAATCCATAACTGGTGAAAGGCTAGTTGGCCGAAATACGAAGTTATGGCATATTATGTGTTGGCCGTAATTTAAGTCCTGTATTGCGAAAGATTCGCATACGGCCAAATTGAATTTTAATAATTTACTAGTATTCTTTTTCGAATGAACCAGGCGAGCATAAGCATAGCATGTATGTCAAACCAACTCGCGCTACGTAGAACTGTAGCTTCACTGTTTATAAAGTTGTTACCACATCTCGCTTACCAGCAGGCGCGATTGTGGTCGAGCGCAAACCTATTTTGCATGAAAAAGAAGAAAGAATGCTGAAAATCTAGTTCTTTATTCGTTCTGCTTGCCTAGTAACTTTTAAAACGTCTACAGTCACTTTACACATAAATTCTAAAGTCTCACCCCCTTATTTATAAACGCTCTATAGGCCTCTGCTAACTTAGCAATCGTTTGTTCTTATCTGTCACTTTGACATTTACCTTTCACAGATAAGGACAAACGATTTCTAAGTTAGCAGAGGCCTATAGAGCGTTTATGAATAAGGAAAGTAAGACGTTATTATTTCAGTTCAATTCATGTATAAAAAACAATTTAAACATCAATAGGTACCTACTTTTCCTCGTGCAGAATCAACGTAAATGGTCTGGCTTTGTAACAATATTCAAAAGGTTCTTTATCAAAGTGTACAAATTAATCTGCTTACTAATAACGCATATGTGAAAACATAGATGTGGCAAACTAAGAAGCTTTACGTTACGTTACGTTCACATTTTTAACTCCAAGAAACAAAGACGAAGGCAACGAATTCACACCTTAGCAGTCCAGTTAATACAAGACTGAGCGAAAAACGCTTTGTGCGAATTCAAAAGACGCTGCCCACGGGTGCGACTCTATATACTTTGATCAACCTGTGAAAGGAAAGAGCTAATAGAATAAATATCTTGCAATTTTGATATGTTTGACAAAATATGTTTCAATTATACATATTTTGCTTCATCTTAAAAGATGTTTCAAACATGTCCCTTAACGTTCCTTGTTTGATGGAATCGTTATCGTTACTTCAATGTGTATGCGAATCAATATTATTATACAAATTGGCATCGGTGCAAGCACAGAAACCATCCGAGATATATTTACCCTAGTCAACAGAACTGTACTCTATTGCAAGTTTCAACTACTTCAGTTTGAAATTCGATATTATCGAGTCCGCAATCTTTTTCAATATGGCGGCCCATCGGAGAAACAGATTGTAAAATAAAAGTGGAACGAGCGGAAATAACGGCTCTTTTAGGCGTTATATTAATTTTACACTGGCTCGTTGAGGAAAATAGAATTGGAAGTTCTTTTACGTAATTCAAAGCAAAACGCTGGCAGTTAATAAAGTTTTTTGGAAGATAGGTAATAATAGGATTGAATTAGTGAAGGTAATAAAACTGAAATGAGAAGCTAAAGGCAAAGTGTGGTGCAGTCACAGCCACACAGGTCGTATTTATTATCAACTTTGCTGTCTCCCCGCATCTCCACATGCTTATCCTGATCTTCAATCTGTATCTAATTAATTCAATCTGCAACAAAACAATGGCGAGAAAAAAATACATATTTAGGACCAGAACCATAGGCAACCATTAACACACTCTAATTCTGAGAGCAATCCTGTGACTGGGTCACATACTGCCTGGAGATGATAGTGTAGAATTAGAACACCTTTAGAACATCTACCACGCCTTTTTTCATCAAAATCTGAGCTACAAAATTTAAAGTCAACTTAAAAAATACTAAATCTCAGACGAAGAAGAAAATGCACAATAAATCACTAAGATGGAGACTCCATCAAATGGAGCGTCATTAATCCAATCGAATCCAAAAATTCGGAACACTATTTATGATGAAAAAAGTATTAGAAAAACTTTTGCGGTAGAATCCACAGCTGTGAAGCACAAAAAAGGGTTTGAATCATTCAGCCTTCAGCTGCCACCAGCAGTTCGTAGGGATGTCAGTTGTAAGATATCAGCCAGGAAATGAGGATGCAGATGAGAATGGTAAAAGGATTTTATAAAAAGAATAAAAGTCCTGACTGACTGCCTCATTAATGCTGAGTTTGTTTAAACCTTTCGCATTAGGGTACCCATTGTCATGGACAAGAAACAAAGATGGTATTTTTTTTAAATCCCATGGTTTCCTTTAAGTTTCTTAACGGCACTGAAAATTAGAACACATAGAAAAATCCGAAATGTAAAGCTATGACCAGGAATCGAACCCGGATCCTCATCATTCCGTGACACGTGCTATACCCTTTACACCACCCATAGCGAAGGTAAGCCTTCGAATTTTTCTATCTGTTACTAGCTGTCACGTGACCTTGTTACTATGCGAATTTTTGTCTCTAGCTCGATTATACTTTTAGGATTTTCTATGTGTACTTTCAGTTCCGTTTAGATATTTAATTTGTAACGGTAAAACCGTAAAAGTAAACATAAAAAATCAAGAAGTAAAGATTCTTGATTTATTTTATAGTATCCTTTAAAAGTGTTTTAAAATTTATCTAGAAGACTATTTCATCGTTCAACCCAATCAACATTTAACCATTGACCTCATGCAGATTGATGCATTTCCGAGAATGTTCTCGCTCAACTCTAGTTCCTTTCAGTAACCCAACTATTTCAAACGAACGCCTCGTCATCTCGCTACAACGAATCCGATTTGTACATTAGCACAAACCATTGGGAATAGATTATCCAATCGTCGGGAATCTGGAGTACACTTTGCAAATTCTAAGATTTGTATGCTTTTTGATATTTTTGTAGTGAGAAGGGTGGGTAAGTGATGATTTGCAGAAATTATGTGGCAATTTTAGGGTTAGACGTGATGTAGTCTACTGACTATATTATACATTAGAATTAGAAGAAAGAGGTTGGATGGCTAGTGGGCCTTCTTCTTTATGTCTATGTGTACTCGTATAGCACCTTAAGGCTAGGTAGTCCAACAGAGGCCGCGTTTTAGAGTTTTTAAAAACCATCTCAGACGTAGAAAATAGGGTTTAAAAATCTGAAAAAAATATATGTATTACTTAAGGATATAGTATAGACAAAGTCGCATTCAGTTACACGATCTAATGAACTTGACTCGATAGAAAAAAAATCCAAAGTTACCTCTTTTCGTAAAGCATTTTCAATATTATGACTAAACTATTGACATTTTTAATTAAAATTTTGTACTAAACTAAAGCCATTACATATTTGTAGACAAATTCGCAGAGTTTGAACAGATAAAATGATTATCTTAATTACTATGTCCAAATACCTACAAAATGTGCGAGCGCGGAGGCTCGGCAAGCCCGATCAGTCGCGCGCTGGCGCTTGCGGACGACGGACCTGTGTCAGTTTTATCCGCGACAGTTTCGTGCACCAAAGACGCAGTTTTTGACGAATTTATATAATTGTTGAAAGTTATTTATGATGGGCAATAAACAACGCAAACGAAAAAAGTCGTGCAAAGCTATAAAAATAACAAATAAAAAGAATGCACTCCAAAGATTATGTGACGAAGTAAATATTAATATAATTTTGTCGACAACATATCGAAATTGAATAAGTTATATATATATATAGTTTATATTTCATTTTATCTCCATTTCTGATTGGTAGATAATTTATAAAAATATTATGCTTAAAATTACGGTCATAGTGCCATAGTATAAAAATATCAGTATAACAACTGAAGATCGCTACGATTTTTGATAATGCATATTTTGTCTCTATCGGTACCTCTGCCTGCCGTTTGAAAACGTAAAGTAACTATGTAAGTAAATACAATTACTCCATTTACTTTTTAGTGTAGGTCACTGGGGCAACCTCAAGAAACAGACAAGGACATTGCCGCTGTAATAAACAACCCAAATATACCGGGTAGGTATATTTAACGCGATGACGAAGACTGAAACGATATAGGGTGCTTTGGGGTAATTGCGAAATTGGGTATATATTCCGAAAGTTTATAATAATAAATACCAAACGCCGCGATATTCTCTTACTGGCTACATTGCTTTAAACGCCATTGTCGCCGATTGGCTTTGATGCTCCAATCGCCGTTCGTCGCTGCTAGCGTGTGTGAGCGACATGCCATCTCGATAGACAAGTGATTTTCGCGCCTTTTTGGGTGATTCGCAATAACCCCAACACTCTTTTCTTGGAACCCAGGTAAGTTATAAAAATAATAGTTTTTTAGTAGGTATTATAGATTATCGTTTTTTACTATTGATTGCAGGGAACACGAAGTCCGAGTGATGTTTTTTATTTAGTTTCGGAAATACCCCTCTGGGGTTATTACGATACACATATAACCCAACCTAATATTTTCATAGAAATGGCCAGTGGTTCTCGAACTAGGTATTTAGGATAAAGAAATATTTCAAGGTATTATTATATAAGGTATACCTTATATTGTCCTATACTATACCTTAAGGTATTATAATGACAATCTAAATTTTCTTCTATGTACATAGTACTGTATTAAAATCGTCGTTATTCTCATTCATTCTTTCAACTTAATCCATCCATCCATACATAATAGTAGGACATTTCACATAAAGTCACATAGGCGAATGCGCGGGCTAAATTTAGTGTATAATATTGTACCAAATTAATCACCAGCGGCTTCTTTTTCAGGGTCATTATGCCTCGAATGTATGTCACAAATAGAATAACAATATATATACGTCGTGGTAGCCTAGTGGTTTAATCTGTGGCCTCTCAAGCAGAGTGTCGTGGGTTCAAATCCCGGGCGCGCACCTCTGAGTTTTTCGGAATTTATGTGCGAAAATTACATTTGAAATTTGCTATGAGCTTTTCGGTGAAGGAAAACATCGTGAGGAAACCTTGCACACATCAGCGAAGAAATTCAATGGTGTGTGTTAAGTTCCCAATCCGCACTGGGCGCGCGTGGGAACTATAGCCCAAACCCTCCAATACATGGAGGAGGCCTATGCCATGAGGCACGCCGAATTACGCGACAATTTAATAATAAAACAACAACAAAAAAAAAATGAAACTGTAGCGAATTCGGAATAAAAAGGCTATATTATTATTATTATTATTATATATACGTCTCAAGATTTGGCTACGGCCGTGGTTCTATTACGTTTAAGTTTTTTGTAAAACAATAAAGTTATTTCTCAGTTAAATGAGTTTTTTTATTACTTAAAATAATACTTATCTGTACGAAATGTTGAGAACCACTTCCTTTTACCGGGGTAAATCCGAAGTAATCTATTCGAAATAACCGTAAAAGCGAAACTATTAACAAAGTTACAAATATTACAAGTAAGGGGTAATTACAAAATGAAAAATAAATAAACCATCAGTTTATAAGTAGTAATGTCTACTTTTCAACTATTTCGGAATTACCCGGCCATATTTCGTATTTCCCCCAAATGTCCAAAAACGGGAGACATGACAATAAATATGCATAAAAAAGAAACAAGAGCGTATTTTTTTTGTTCACCAATTTTCAAGAGTTACGAAAATAAAGGCAGAAAATTTAAAAATAGAATGATTTTTTCACTGAAATGATGTCGTGTACTAAACTCGTCAAAATTTCTATCGTAATTACCCCAATGCACCTTACTCGATTTGTTAAAGAGATCATGCTAATTTCTATCTATTTGTGTTATATTTATACAGGGTGTAGATGACGAAGACAAACCCTAGATCTAGTTTTGCGCGCAACTTATGTAGGTACTCTTAAGTTTGTTATTCGAATTATTGTTACGCGTACGTGTGTGCTTTAGTTTCACCGTAATGAACTAAATAAGGTGCATTGGGGTAATTACGATAGAAATTTTTACAAGTTGAGTGTACGACATCAATTTTGCTGCCTTTATTTTCGTAACTCTTGAAAATACTTATGGTTAGTAGACATTACACACAGAAATACGCTGTTGTGTGTTGTTTATGCATATTTATTGTAATGTGTCCCGTTTTCGAACATTTGGGGGAAATACGAGATATGGCCGGGTAATTCCGAAATAGTTGAAAAGTAGACCTTACTACTTATAAACTGATGGTTTATAATTATTTTTCATTTGTAATTGCCCCTTACTGTAATATTTGTAACTTTGTAATAGTTTCGCTTTTATGGTCATTTCGGATAGATTACTTCGGATTTACCCCGGTACAAGGAAGTGATTCTCAACATTTCATACAGATATGTATTATTTAAAGTTGTAAAAAATCTCATTTAACTGAGAAATAACTTTAATGTTTTACAAAAAACTTAAACGTAATAGAACCACGGCTGTAGCCAAATCTTGAGACGTTTATATTTTTATTCTTTTTCTGACATACATTCGAGGCACAATGACTCTGAAAAAGAAGCCGCTGGTGATTAATTTGGTACAATATTATACACTAAATTTAGCATTCGCCTAAGTGACCTTAATGTGAAATGCCCTACTATTACGTATGGATGGATGGATTAAGTTGAAAGAATGAATGAGAATACCGACGATTTTAACACAGTGTATAGAAGAAAATTTGAATTGTCATTATAACACCTTAAGAATGAATATTGCAAGAAAATATGGACCTGACATATTTTAATATTTCTTTGTCCTAAATACCTAGTTTGAGAACCACTGGCCATTTCTATGAAAATATTAGATTGGGTTATATGTATATCGTAATAACCCCAGAGGGGTATTTCCGAAACTAAATAAAAACATCACTCGGACTTCGTGTTCCCTGCAATCATTAGTAAAAAACGACAATCTATAATACTAAAAAACAATTATTTTAGTAACTTACCTGGGTTCCGAGAAAAGAGTGTTGGGGTTATTGCGAATCACCCAAAAAGGCGCGAAAACCACTTGTCTGTCGAGATGGCACGTTGCTCACACTCACGCTAGCAGCGACGAACGGCGATTGGAGCATCAAAACCGATAACAATGGTGTCTAAAGCAATGTAGCCAGTAAGAGAATATCGCGGCGTTTGGTATTTATTATAAACTTTCGGAATATACCCAATTTCGCAATTACCCCAAAGCACCCTAGGTATGTATTGAGACACATGTTTCTTTAGTTCAATATTGGTTGTTTCATAGATAAATAATAATGTACCTACCAATTATTTCAGGCATTTGAGGCCCATAGTAACAAAATATCTAATTAAATAAGGATTTTTCAGGGTTTTTGTAATTCTGCGGTTTTAATTATAATGCATTCTACTGTAAGTTTGACTATTAATTATTCTTTTATTACCTATTTATTCAAATTCATATTAATTAGGTAGTTACTAAAAATTGATCATAATAAATGCGTTACTAAAGTCAAAATAAAGTTTTATTTCTTTACTGTGACGCTGCCGGGTCATGAGAGTTCACAGCCGCTGAGCCCGCGCGATGTATTTGACGCGCGGTCTTGACAGCGCCAAATGCCTACTTTCGCAGGAATACCCGGCCTTAAATTCTGCAGTAGTAATAAGTTTGCTGCATGTGTGGTATGTGGATATTGTGCATGCGTAGAACAAGTACTGAACAGGCACCAGGTATCAGTGCCGAGTGCACCCTATCTACCTAATACCTATCCATATTTTAATCACAATTAACAATATCAACTAGATTTTTGCGCTATATTAAAGTCGGTGTACTCCGAGCTGTAAATGTAACTGTTGCACGTTACGGTGACCAAAAACCCTAGTGTGATCGAGGCGATCCGAGGGTGCACAGTTTTCTAAAAATATCGATTCGGTATGGCCAGTCTTGTTATTTTTTCACAAAGCCGGCCTCCTTTTCATAATTAGAACATTAAACCCAGTCGTATAGATGGAATAAACGATCCTGTGTACCAGGAACTCAGGAGCTGGCGAAGGTAGAGGACGCGACGGTCATTAGGCAGGTCGCGCCCATTTACAACCGCCGGAACGGAACGATCCACCGCGCGACGAAAATTAAAAAGAAAACGGCTCACTTGGGAGGCATTAAGTTTCGCGTAAAGAACTTGATATTCCGCTTTTTTGTTTCAAATGTTGGCATACAATGAAGTTATTAGTTGAGGAAAATTTGGATATATACATTATTTTATTTTATACTTTTCGTGCAAAACTAAGGGAATTTTGGCTGGATGTGACTTCATGGTAAGTCCGGTTAAAGCATCTCTAGTCTCTATTGCTAAATGAATTTTGCATGCAGCAAAAGCCACACGGAGAATTAGACAAAGATGTTTTTCAATGCAAAATGTCGAACAGATTCTTTCGACACAAAAGCTAATATCAGAACAAAAAACCAGTGTAAAAATTCTCGACACCCAAAAGATACATAAATCACGTCTTTATCCCTTACGAGGTTGACAGAGCTTAAGGTAACAAGACTCAAAAGATGCTTTAGGATTTGAGTCACCCGCCTTCATCAAAACTAATATTGTTCAATTATCTAACTAATTTACTTCCTCGACTCACATGGAGGCTGCTAAGTTTCAATTCAAAATGTCTTTCAGAAACTAACTCACAGTTATCATTTACTTCCAGGACTGGCGTTGAATTTCTGCGACATAATTAAAAGGAACGACTAATTTAATTCAAGTCTGTTACAATTTTAGAACGGAGACTTAATTGTACTTGAGTACTAGCAATAATTAAAGCACTTGTTTCAAGGTTTTGAACTGTGGCGTTAAGTATTATCAATTAAAAAAGATTTACATTAACATTATTTAGGCTGAAAAATCGCATGAAAGTCGTTATGAGTCACATAAATTGCAGCAATGAAATTCACAAAACTGTGAATATTATCAATAATTTTTATATTCCGTGCCATCTCCGCTCTTTTTTAAATTCTTTTAGTTTTCTTTGAAAAACCGATAAAAATTGTGTATCGTTTTCAATTTTCTTGTATCATTCACCAGCCCGGCTAGCACGAAGCGCACAAGTCGCGTTGCGCGCGAGATAGATTGCCCGTCTCTTTCTAGAACGAACAGTAAGAAAAAGACAGGCAATCTAGCAGAGTCAATTTAAAGAAAATTAAAATGTCCCAGATGCATTCCTCTCCTATAGGTATTCCAATAGTTCCCACTTTAAGCTCATTTCCGAATGCCACTAGAAAATACGACTGCATTGCAACATTTTCAACACGTGTCCTCACTTCCGCAAATACGTGATCCTGTAGCTACGAGTACATTCACTCCGTACAAAACTCCGCAAAGCCAGCATTAGAATTAATTTTCTCTCCCATTTCCCGCTCCCATGCCGCCAAAGTGAACCGATCAGCCAGCCACGTGCTCGTTAAACAGTTCCGATCTCAATCGAAGTTAACTGCTGCAATTTATGTTGCCCTGGTATCTTGGCGTGCCTTTTGGAGAGGAGCCATGCGATTCCGTTCTTTATCTTGGAAGTAGGAGCCAATTTTGGATCAGTTCTCCAAATTAATTTTTTTTGCAGTGATTTTTACGGGTTATTTAATGTGGAATTTGTCGAATTGACTAAAAAAGTGTGAGCACTCTAGTTTTATAATTCGCCGTCACACACACGCCAACTGTCATAAGGTCAAAACCCACTTAATTCTCAATGCACCCAAGCGCATTAAAAGCTTTCCAATCAGGGACCAAATTGCTTGACAAATTCCCACTTACCTTCATATAGCCAATCCGGCACTCCATTATAAATTATTCCTGGTACCCCGGTATCCGTGACCCGGTACCCGGTTGATGACCGCGGTGCTGGACGGTAGAAGATATCGCAGTCTTTTACGGTGATGAGACCGTGGCCCTTCGGCGTCCAGGCTGCCATGAGAAGTTGGGGGCCTTCAGAAACCACACCGCCCCCCACTTCGTCTGGCAGAGGCGTGAGGGGGTAGGATTCGCTGTGAACGAAAGATTGGTTTAGTTCTACGATAAGATCGCGATAAAAGAATATGAAAGACAATTAGTGAAGAAGCTTCAAGTAAGTAGCATCCCTTGTTTCTATACTGGGTAGGTTTGTCTGCAGTTAAATATAAATACATACATACATACATAAATCACGTCTTTATCCCTTACGGGATAGACAGAGCCTAAGGTATCAAGGCCTAAAGACCACGTTTAGCATGATTGTGGGCGTATGGATGGAAAAGGGAATCACAACAGTGATGGGTTGCTAGCCACATCGCCTATACAATATGATCCGTGAGATTTTCGCCCAATCGCTCGATGGGCTTTTACCATCTGCGCGGGAAGAGAAGCAACTGCTACATTCTATGTTTTTTCTTTGCTCCCAGACCAGCATGGAAGAAAATATAAAATAAGTTGAAATATACACGAACGTTAACGTTGAAAGATATTCTAATGAAGTTTTCCCAATTTTCTTGCCAATTTGTCACGCGTAGGCTGATACGTGGATTACCTGTAGCTTCCAATGTTTTCCGGCTGGCAATATATTCCCGTTTCTATTACTTTGACCTTCAAATACAATTTCCGAAATACTATTTCGCATTCCGCCTACGAAGCGGGTACTCATTTAAAATTCCTAGGCTCAGCTTATTACTTATTCATAGAAATATAAGTAGAAAAGGCGCCTCATACGTGTTATGCAAAACAGTATTTACTTAGCGACTGCATTTGAGAGTACGAGGAGATAAGGAAACAAAAATGTTACACGGAATGTTGGTGAAAAAAAGGCTTTATACTGTTCGCGAGTCATACGTACTCGCGTCTCCTGACTCCAGACTGTCGCGTCTTTTATGCATGCGAAGTCACATTTGATAATATTATCTTTGAGGAAGTATAATCATCATTACCAAGTTTATGGTGGCTGAGTAACTGAAGCAAGAAAATGCTAATTTTTTTTTTAGTACTCGAAAAATTATATGAAGGAAAATTCTGGGCTGATGGTACAAGCGAGACTGATGTTCGTCTACACGTATTATGTTAACTGTGTTGGTTGATGAATATCTTTAAGTTTTATACCGGGTTCTGCCGAGTACGAGAAAGAGAAACTCAACAATACGTAAGAGTAAAGTAAAAAAGTAAATCTATATATACATATAAAAGAAAGTCGTGTTAGTTACACTATTTATAACTAGAGAACGGCTGAACCGATTTGGCTGAAAATTATTAGGGAGGTAGTTTAGAACCAGGAGACGGACATAGGATACTTTTTATCCCGATTTTCCCACGGGATTGGAAAATTCCGAAATGTTGTACTAATAAAGCTACAGACATTAAATTTAGCATGCCTACACATTATTCCTTGATCAGTATAAAGATGCACTTACAAAGGAATTTTTCAAATTTAAGGCGGAACAAAGTTCGCCGGGTCAGCTAGTACATACATTAATAACGTCTTTATCCCTTAAGGGGTAGGCAGAACAGAGCCTAAGGTAACAAGACCTAGGCCACGTTTAGCATGATTGTGAGCGTATAGGTGGAAAGGGGAATCAAAATAGTGATGTGTTGCTAGCCCCATCGCCTATAACATGATTCCTAAGATTTTCTCCCATTCCCTCGACGGGAGAAAATTTGCGCGGAAAGAGAAGCAACTGGTACATTCTATGTTTTTTCTTTAGTCCCAGACCAGCATGGAAGAAGACTACAAAATGGCAATAAAAACATCTCATGAACTTGTCAATTTCGTTTGAGTATCCTATTTCAACGTTCGTTTATGCTTATTGAGAAAATAGACATAGAAAGTGAAAGATGTGTCGCCTCATCATGATCTCAGCATATCAAGCGTCGAAGTAAAAATATTACAAATTTACAAACAGCTCGAGGTTCGTTCAATCAAAGTAAATGGCGCATATCGGTGTCAGAGCCTAAAATGTACCAAATTTCAAATGAATTCGACCGTGTTGTAAGAAAGGTAGAAACCATTTACATTACAAAATTTGTTTACATTGTTCGTTAGTTACAAGTGATATAAAGGTTGGTAGTAAAACTAAATAATCTACAAAACAACTGCTGTAAAACTAAAAACGTACTCGTAACTCATGAAACATTGCAAATGTGACGTGTATCATTCCAACTTTTTATTAACTTGCAATGTATGTATGTATGTTTGTCCGGGAGGAATCTTAAAAACCAATTTTGAAGCAAATATGTTCAACCGATTAAGCTCAAATTTTGCATACGTGTGGAAGTCTGATGACAATACAATAAGATGCTAGTAGAATTCTGGTGCCCCGGTCAGGACTTGTCTCCGCAGAAGGGAACTCTTCAACGGTTAGTCCAATGGGGGCTATCGCGTGTGAATTTGCCACTAGAGGCGCTAGTGTCGCGTGAGGTCCAATAACATTCACTTTTCACTGGTTTTGGCAGGCTTCGTGAGATAAATTACAATTTCTTTCATTTACCAGTTGAAAAGTGAACTCCTTCGGGAAATTATCGCAAATATTGATTATTTGGCGATTAATGTGAACGCTTTGAAAGCGGATTTATTTTTTCCGAACAAAACGGAACTGCACTACATCGCAGTATAGTCGATATGATGATAGTTATTTATAATTAATAAACTTAATGAGATTCAAGATTTAAAACTTCGGCGCCGATCTTATATTCGCCTTTGACAGCTATACCTCTGGACCTTAGTCAACAGTGGCGCCAACTGGTGAGCAAAGAAACGATAGTCCCCATTGACTTGAAATTTAGTACACATACTCGTATGTAGGACGGATGGCAATGCAAGTACAGTCAGTAAGAAGCTTGTATGAAAAAAAAATTCGGTTAGGTTACATAAATATTCGTTACGTTCCACTTGATAGTGTTTGATTTTGAACTGAAATAAATCAGATCCTTTCACCAACCTAATTTTTTTGGCAAAAACCATCATTTCATAAAGTCACTAATTTTGAAAACTTTTATCATCTACTAATAAGTAAAGTTCAAAAACCCCAAACCCTTAATCTGAGGTTAAGTTGAACTTATATTTTATTTTTTTTAATTAATACGTCATGTATTAGCAGATGACGTATTAATAAAAATGTTTTCCAATTAATCGAAACAAAACAATACCAGCTGAAATAAAAATAAGACTTTTTTATCAAAAGCAAACTGTCACTGGCCACTTAAAAGTGAAAGAAAATAAACACTTCTGTTTTCGAATGCTGAACGACCGATTTTATTTTCCTGTTCCAAATTCGAAGCACGTTTCATTAAGGTAGGTACAAACTACGGTAGAAGGATCAGGGCCATGAAGCCACGAGGCAAGGGCTGATACCGTTAGCATTGAATAATGAAACTTGACATAAAACATTTGAGTCCGTTTTAGCATAACTCGGGATCCGTTCGTACGTTTTATTTTATTCTCACAATGGAGTGAATGAAAAGTGGCAGCGGTACGGAACAATGCTTTGTTCAGTTGCTCGGACTTTTTAGTTCTTTCTTTTCTCATTCTAAGGATTGTACACGGAAACCAGAAATAATTCTTGTCTAAATCTTGAATAGCGTTGTTAAAGTGTAGGTTAATTTGGGTTTAGAGATTTTTCAAGACATTGTATTACCGTTCCATTCAAACTTCATCATTAAAATTGGACTTTCATGAAAACAATCCTCAATATCAGACAATTTAACCAACTTCTACAACCTACCAGAGTCTCGGAACATTCTTTGTTATTAAGAAACTACCAAGTAACCCCATGAAGTTTTTGTTTATAGGAAAACCATTCTTCCAGATCTATTTAGTTAAAAACATGGGCGAAATGTTCTTATTCAGTTACAAGGTACCTAAAGATCCGTCCATAACGACCAACTCAGTATTGATGGAAGTTTATGATGAAACCTGATAGCATGTAAGTACTAGGATGGCATAAAAAGTAATGGGCTATATATTGACCCTTACAAGTATCACGTGGCGAGACTCCAAGGCTTTTTAAAGTAAGGGTAAAGAAAATAATGCCACACAATGTTAAACGGCGATATGGCTAACAATACTGTAGTGTTTTGCGGATATTATATTGTGTTTGTGCTGAAGTGGTCCATTAAAATATCTTGTATGTAGCTCCAGTACCCTTTCAGTTCACATAAGTATATTTTATGAGTATACATGTAGATGTAAAGTATTATTAATATTATTATAACTTATAACACATGTATGTCAGGATCGTAGCAAGAGGAACAAAGTAGTCTCTGCATAGTGCATACCCCTATGGGAAAGAGGCGTGACGGTATGTATATATGTATAACACATACACAAATCACATCTATATCCCTTACGGGGTAGACAGAGCCTAAGGTAACAAGATCTAAAAGCCGCGTTTAGCATGATATCTAAAAATACCTACACAAATATGATTTATTTTGGTACGATAGGCTAACATTGTATACGAAATCTGTTGATTAAAAAAAAATGTTAAAAAACTCGATTTAGCTGAATCATAATGTATGACACTATCAAAGCTTACTTTCTTTCTGGTTTTAGCAGCTAAATCAATATATATACCTACTTTTCCCAGTAAGTGGACATAGTGTCAATGATTTTCCTTCTTAGGCAATGCGATGTCAATATGACAGTGTATGTGACACTGTTAAAATAAAGTTCCACAGTGGATCACACAATTCAGCCCATACTTACTACATACGAGTACTTAGATATATGTGGAATGGAACATAAGAGGGTGTGAAGGTGACGGACGACATTATAAGTGAGACGACGAATATTCGATTTGTAGAGATGACGTATGTAAGATGTTTAGGATTTAGTTCGATTCAGTTAGCGGTAAGATTTCGATGTGAAGTGATCTAAAGAACGAAATATATACTTAAACGGTGACTAAATTGGCATTTTTAAGGAATTTAGTCCCACATATATGTATAACTAGCTGTTGCCCGCAACTTCGTCTGCATAGAATTCGTTTATCGCTATCAGCTGTCTCAGCCCGATAGGTTTAAAATTGACAAAGTTTCATACAAACTTTCACCCCCTATTTTATCCCCTTGGGGGTAGAATTGATCAAAATCTTTTCTTAGCGGATGCCTACGTCATAACATCTACCTGCATGCCAAATTTCAGCCCGATCCGTCCAGTGATTTGGGCTGTGCGTCGATAGATCACTATGTCAGTCAGTCAGTCACCTTTGAGTTATATATATTTAGATGATGTGAGTTTGCCATGCAAAGGTTTTAATGCTACCAATTGCAAAGTAAAAAGGTTAATCGTGCCGTTTAAAAACCGTAAAAACAGTCATAAAACTTGGTTAAAAATAAATTACTCAGTCATTTCGCTCCTTCTGTCACTCGGCGGTGACGGCGCGCTCGGGGGAGCATTTAAAAGTTCAAGCCATTTACTTTTTTACTCAACAAAGGTCTGAAAATCTGAAATGCTTCTAAAACCAATGAATTACTTCTAAACTTTGATAACATACGTGGTATCAGTGACATCTAGGACCCGTGCCATATCTTTTTTTTATTTTTTTATGGCAATATACACAATCAAGGATGGTGACTGTGCCAAGTGCCATATCTTATTTCCAAACAAGTCCTAGTACAGTCAGCGTCATATAGTTTGAAGCATCCAAGTCGGTCAAATTATTCACTACACCATGGAAATAATATTGTGTGTCATACTTTTTGGTCACTTTGGATGTTTCATACTATATGACGTGGACTATACATTATAAATACAACAGTTTGTGAGTATGTCTGCCTGTATGTTTATTTACTCTTTTGTTTTTGTACCTACTATAAGTCGGACAAAATTTGAATTAAATTTGGAACAACATTGTTTTTTAGCTGTATTGACATATCATTTTACCCTTCAAAATTTCATAGTTCCCGCGGGATAGAAATAAACAAATTCTTGCCAGACGAATTATCGCGAAACAGCTAGTAGCCTAGTATATTTATAAAACTGGATCCACAATTTTCAATGTTTGTCGTTTCGTCGATATAAAAAATACATGGTTATTTATAAAGGTTCTCCCACATTGGACGTAAAAACGCTGCGGTTCAAATTCCTACGAGCTTGCGTGGTGTATCCCAATTCCCACGTCGCTTTATAATAATAATAAAACTTTTATAAAACTGCAACTATAAGGGCTAGTACAGATGACATTTCTAAATAGCTCCTTACGTAGGTATAATTAATAATAAGGGTGCGATTTCATTGATATGCACATACACGGTACCTACAAGCACAGAGACGTATAAAACTACTTCGAGGATTATTTTATTCAGTGTTTCTATTTTTATTGGATCATTTACAACTTGACTGAACGTTAATTCCCAGTTTGGTTTTGCCTTATTTGAATTTGGAAACGCGCGATTGCCGTTTTCCGAGCGTTCCCATCTGCACTAAGCCTTAGGTCCTCTCAAAGAGCTGTAATAAACCGGACGGGAATCAAGGCTTTTTAAAGCCTGTAATGAGGTTCCCCGGGCAAAGCGGTTTTTATACAGCCTTTATACAACTGAAATATATTTTAAATGTACTGAGCGGGCTGGGTGATTAGCTCTCGCCGGACTTCGGTCGTCAGCTAGATTTTTACTAAAAAATAAAATTGGTTTATTTTAAAAAGAACTCGAAGGACTAATTTTAGCTTTGCTCAGAAACAATAACCAAAATTATGTCGAAGTAAACTTCGGAATTAGCGCGTTTTATTTATTTATATTTTTATTTAGAGTAAGTATATAGCAGATTCACGGGTTAATTCGATTAAACTATTCCGTTTACTTGAATCCTTAAACTAAGATCACTGCTTTACATCGTTGACTATTGTAGTACACTTCTAACACAAAGCAGTTAGTGACAGAAGTTTCCTTTACATGGAAAAGTATGCGTGAAAAATTTGAAATCACGAACCACTTAATTACGGGAGATGGCAACGCCAAAGCGAAAGTGATCAGAAAGGAGAAATTGCTCCGAGCTAATGATTGGTGACGATATTTCCATGAATGTTCGTGATGAAAATAACTACGAAGGATTATGAGTATCGTTTAGATTTTACGCTCTTATTTATAAACGTTTCATTATGCTTCTTTTGTCAGCTGTCACTTTGATACTTACCTTTGCCAGACAGACGAAACGAAGATCTTGCTAATACTTAACAACAAACACGTGTCTTTACAATGGGGACTATCGTTTCTTTGCTCACCAGTTGGCGCTACTGTTGACTAAGGTCCAGAGGTATAGCTAGAAAAAAACCGCTGTTACCTCGGCAAACAAGCATAATTTTGGCAAAAAATAAGTTCGTAAACAGTAAACAAACAGAACCTCTGAATTTGCTGCTCTTTGAGGCCGCTTATTTTTGCGCCTCTTTTTCTTAATTCCGCTTTCAAAGCGCTCACATTTATCGCCAAATAATCCAAATTAGCGATAATTTCACGAATCACTTTTCAACAGGCAAATGAAAGAAATTATAATTTATGTCGCGAAGCCCGCCAAAACCAGTGAAAAGTTAATGTTATTGGACCTCACGCGACAGTAGCGCCTCTAGTGGCAAATTCAAACTAATTTAAAGCATGTGGTATTTCTATCGAAAGTCAGCCCGGAACAACAGTTTTCTTTCAACAGCCTTTCAAGGAAAGTTTTGAGTACAAACTCCTATGATATTTTATTCGAGGATCAATTACAAAAACAAACGAAAGGAAAACGTTCTTTGACGTTCGCATCGTAAATGCCGACGCTTTCTCTTACAGTAACCTCACTTGGCAAAAAACCGCACAAAGGCATGGTCGAGAAAAACATTCTAAATACGACCGTGCTGCTGAAGACTTAAACATCATTTACTCCATTGCTCATTTCCTGTGACGGAGCCCTGGACACCGAATATAACAGCTTCTTGAAAAAAAACTGCATCAAAATTAAATGAGAAATGGGGAAAGGCATATCTCAAATAATTTATTGGCTAAAAGATCTCAGTCTTAAGAGCAGTGTCCATAAGATTGAGAGGCTCAAGGAGGCACATTAAAGCCCTTGGCGAAGCGAGGACGGAGCAGAGATTCTGTAAAGAATAGGCTGGGCGGCTACGGGGAACGTTGAAGAGTACAGTTTGACAACAAAAATAATGCTCCACGATGTACCTGCGCAGTAGACCAATTTTAGTAGCGCGGGAAATTACGATACACCAATGATAAAATAGAATTCTACGCGCGCTAAACTCTGGCGCTGTTATTGGTCGACCGATTTCGTACCAACATGGCGGCCGGGCCGTGCGCCAATGCCAATATAGATTATTTACACGTTCGGCTACCATCGGAAACTGGTCTGCGCTTCTCTGCGCAAACGAATACTGCCGATGCGCATTATATTTGTTGTCAAACTGTACATGCTATATTATAACATTGACACTTTGGTGTGGCCACCAGCCTTCTTCATCGGCATGTTATTCGGGTACATCTTGCATGTGTTCAGAAGAGCGAAGACTAAGTTGTCACAGTGGTCCGCTCAACTGGTTCCTTTCGCTACGGCTGTGGAAGTTCCTGGCACGCATCTCCTACGGGATCTTTCTTTTTCACATGACTATTCAGGAAGTAGTGTCCGCTGCCACCACAACTCCCGTTCATAATAACAATGTAATATAATATTTTTGTCAATTGTGTTTATTAGTACTTTATTTTTGTGCAATGAAGCGTTTAAAGAAAAAAAAACCGAGGGCTCAAGTCCAAACTTGTCTTTCGCTTGTTACTAAGAGTTCCTCTATTTATAACGAATAAAATCTTGAAAGGGTGACTAGGTCCCGGGCTGTCTTCTGGTGATTTTACTCGACATGTTGTTCGTTCTATGAAATGAGAATTATAAGAAACAATTTCTGTGGAACCAAATTCTATAAAAGTATTGTTACAAGCATCCATAGGCCACGGTAGCCGCTTATAGTCAGGCGGGCTATAAAAAAATGTGGCTCGATGTTCAAAGGAACTGCGTCAAAGGGTTTTAGAAATTACGATGAAAAACCTTAACAATAGAGTTCACTTAAACTTATCCAAGCCACAGAAATGTTCCAGTTTTTTTTGAGATAACTTGTCTTGTATCTTCTGAAAACATTACGAAGGAATTCATTTTTTTAATTAAATAAAAAAATCGATTTTTTGTCAAACATCCCTTACATCATTTTGGAAAATAACTGATACTCTTCTAACTGCTGGACGAATTTCACCAAACATAGCTAAGAACCACCGCAAGGAAACGGGTTTTCGGAAAAAAAAAACACATAGAAATCGGTCCATCCCCTTAAGAGCTACGCTGTCACATACAGACACACACACATAGACATCGACGACAAACGTATAACACCCCTTTTGCGTCGAGGGTTAAAAATGTTAGTCAACAATTTGTAACGTTCTAAAGCTTTTCACAAAATTCTCTAGTACAAAGACTATCCCCTAGTTAAAAATGCAGCATCGGACTCCCAGCCCGCCAGGGCTGTGCCAAGCTGAATAGTTAATTATTATAACAATGGAGCAACCCTGGCTTTGGCATACTAGATTAGTGCTCTAACAAATGATTAAAGTTTTATATATTCATACGAAGTTTTGTTAATTGAGGGAGGTTTAATCGTCGTTCGTGCTATTAAATTGTAATCTAGCGTACTTTGGGGGGTTCATCAGAAGTAAATTAGGATATTACATTTTTAAAAGTTTTCTAATTTTGTAGTTTGTTAACAAAATTCATTTCATTGTTCTACAAAATGTATTTTTTATACGTAGGCACTTGAGTGAAGCGCTTTCAGAAAACAGGTCCCAGATTCTAAAAGACCAATTTGTGACGTCAAACGCCGGCTAAATATCAAATCAGATGCTGATCTCAAAAGTAATGTCGAAATTAAAGGATTATCCGTCTCCCTAAATTACACAAAATTACGTTTACCCTTACTGAAATACTGAGCCTTAGTCAAAGACCCTCCGCGCTTTGAAATAAAGTCCAAAATAAACCTGATCAAAATTATAGCGGTAAATAAAACTGTTTGTAATTTCAGTCTGTAAAATATCGCGTTGAATTTGCTATCACCGCAGAGTATTAATAAATCGGATGTATTTTTAGTCCATTCGTAATCCAGATAAATTCAAATTCGAATAAAACTTAATTAAAGAAACCAAGAAGCTAATTGGAAATAAAAGGATACATTTAAAGAAAACTGAAAATAATTGACGCGGCTAAATCCGTTTCAGTTTGGCTAAAAATGCTCTTGTATGTCCTGGCGGATTACAATGACGTCTTAATGTGATTTAGTTACAATTCAGTATAGGTTCGCTCGCTGTCAGATCTATACTAAAAATGACAGCTAAAGCCTGAACTGGCTCGGAATTTAATCGTAATGAGACGTCCTGGTAAGATGTTTGTTCTCTTTAAAAGGTTACATTTGTCAACCGATTCTCGTGAAATTTTATAAGCAGTTCTAAATGATATTGAATTTTGTTGTTTCTTCCAAAATGTTACAAAATTTGAAATGAAACAATGTACCATTCATCATGGACCATGCTTAATAGCAAAGTTTGTACAAAGTAGATAGGAAGTAGTTTGTCTAACCAAACTTGGTGGAAACCCAAAGAAAGGACATCCTTCTCCCTGGACTACAAGTTGCCCTAAACTTAGTCGGCGCCCCGCGGGATCGTTGCACTTTTCTGGGATAAAACGTAGCCTATGTTAAACAGGGAGACTGTTCTATCAAAAATCGGTTCCGTGGCTCCAAAGATTACTTTAAATATTACCAAAGATGATCAAAAATAAACAAAAAGCGAATTGGTTTTTACTGTAATGCTGTCAGTTTTTGAATGGAGTTCTAAAACGGGAGCTGAGCCGCGAGCACTGTCTTTTATTGCGTATTGCATATCCAGCCCAAAATGATCCAAACCTCTCAAACGCCATGTTTCGAAATAAACGTAATTATCGTGCAGGCATTTTACTCGCAGTTACGGTCGAAGAAACTGAATCATCTCTCTCAGGAACCTTTCCTCGTTCAATTTCGCAATAATTTCTTTGGCAGTCGTATGCTAAGTCATTATGACATAGCAGTGAAAAGATTCCACAATAGTATAGTATGCGATTCAGTTTTAATCACTCGACATGAAGTTCTTTCTCTGTAGACGCAACTCATATCTCTTGTACGTACAATTTCAAATTCTTATAGTGACAGCAGTGAAATGCGACTTTGGCAGAGCACTTAGTTGTTCAAGTTATCGTCGTTAATTCTTAGCAACACTGCTTCACGTCGAGGGTTCTTGAAGAATGCTCGGCTCGAGCATAATTTAATCGGCTCGGGCCTCGGACACAATGGCATAACAAAGACAGACGGCGCGGTGTGTCGCGGACATATATTATCCTATTTAAAAAGCTTCAAAATGTTTAATACAAGCTTTTTCTTCATGTACTTCCATTGTCGTCTAATCTACATGTGTGTAGCAAATTTCAAGTCAATTCGACTGCCAGAAGTGTGTGAAACTTACGAATGATTCTGTCAGAATCTGATTTTCTCGAATGTTTCGCTGTCGTCAGTTAGGATTTCAATCACTTAAACCTAGATATCCTAAATACGTTCAAATTACATTACCGATTCAGAACTTATTAAATTTTTATAATTGAAATGCTACGACCAATGATTGCTAGGATTTCAAGGTAGGAGTACTGTTCATGTGAGCCCTAGCGAATGTGATTTATCGCACTTCTACTTTTTCTTTGTTCTGTGTGCGTGAAGTCTTCGCCTAGGAAATATAGCCGAAGTGGGAAAGACTAGTGAAACATAATAACATGCAGGTGATGATAATATTTGTAAAATTTAAACTCTGTTCTGTGATTTAGGCTGTGCTCTGCCTATCAGAGACTAACTAGTCAATCACGTCACTGTTTTATAGGTATAAAGAGAAGGTAGTCGGATAAAATGCAAATAGTTTAGTCTGCATCAGAATATACGTCTGTAGATTGAAGGGAGGGGACGCTTGAGTGCGAAATAAGTGATTCCGAGCTTAATTACCGACTATCTGAAGGATTTCATATTAATTGATTAATATGATTTTAATCCTGAGCTCGTGTACTTACCGAGATTCAATTCAATTAAATTACATTAACATTTCATATATATTTTATCATCGCACGAACAGTGCAAAGTGCGCCGGGAAAGTGCAAAGTTCCCGCGGGATAAGCCCGATAATGCGACCAACAGCTAATAACAGATAATGCGGCCATAACTTTACTTTTCGGATTTTTCTGTGTCGTTTAGAAATTTAATACAATAAAAACCGAGCATTTATTGTAAGTAGTTACAGTAAATACTGTAATCAGTGATGATTAGTAAAAAAACTTGTTCAGATGCAAATACTTTCATGGCCTTTTAACGAAAATTAAGTTTAAATTTCTAAATGTCAGTGAAAATTAGAACACATAGAAAAATCCGAAAAGTAAAGCTATGGCCGGGAATCGAACCCGGATCCTCGTCATTCCGTGACGCGTGCTATACCCCTACACCACCCATAGCAGGTGGGTAGTCTCCGAATTTTTCTACCTGTTACTAACTGTCACGTGACCTTTTTGTTACTATGCGAATTTTTTGTCGCTAAGCGTCATCTGTTTGAATGATGTGTCTGTACGACACAATTACAAACTCCCATGGAACATCTACTGCTCACCAGGGACGAGAGAAAAATTAAAATGAAAATTAAGTTTGTTTTAAGTTATCTACTATCAAGCTTAGCTCTGCTCAGAGTAACCCATTCAAAATATAGCGAGGAGCGACAATTTAAAAACAAAATCTTATAATAGCCCATCATTTTAGCCTAAAATTCCCAAATCTTGGCCTCGGAAATAAAAATAAAATACATTCGCCAAAAAAATATGAAACTGCGAAGCTTCTATTCCATTTAAGACACAAATTACATTGTAGTCTATGCCTTCGGGGAGTTATCGCGACTAGAGCGATAGCAGAATAGGGACCACCTGTGCAATCTCGTGTCTCATACGTCGGACGTCTCGGGATCCCGTGTCGTCGAGTAAACGCTTAAGGGACAAGGTCGAGGCATAGAATAACAGTGTAAGGATGTAACAAAACAGTATTGTTACACTAAGGTTATTAATGACCATAAAACGTTTGAAGAAATGGAACTCCGCAATGTAGCGCGTGATTCAATAAAATATCTGAAGGTTATCGTTAAAAATTGCGACTTACATTACGGTATATGTCGTCAAGAGCGAGAGCAAGAGTAGCGAGAGAGATAGAATAGAGGCCCGGAAACTTGAGTAAATGTAAGCTATCGTTGCACTTACGTGGTGAGTATATCGTAGACGGTGTACCGCGCCGTGTAGGAGTGCCGGTGGAGCCGGCGCAGGCTCTGCGCGAGCAGCAGGAAGCGCCGGTCCGCAGACACCGCAAACGACGCCGGCTCCAGCACGCGCTGCAACAAATATTACATCATCATCGTCGTCATCATGGGCAGACAAAAGACGTCCAATGCTGAACATCTGAATGAAACGGAATCAATGAATCATCTGAATGAATGAGACGGTTCTGGCTGAAAATCAGTGCTGCAGGTGTCTAACACCTCAGCGTAATGCTGAGCCAGCGACCGTTTCACTTTTGCGAAGACACACAACGCTGATGATCTATTTTTCATGTCTATGTTTTTTTTATTTTACCTTGTTTATTTTCTATAAAATTGTGTATATTATCTTATATTTGTGTGTCTTGCAAAAAGGAATAAATGTCTTCTTTCTTTATTTCTTTCTAACATAGGCCTCCCCCAAAAAGCGCTTTAAGGCCGGTCTTGCGCGGCCCTTACACGGCGGACTCCCGCAACCTTCACCAGACCATCAATCCATTTTGAAGGGTGCTGCCTGCGCTGCGTCTTCCGGTAAGTGGTCGCCAACTCAAGAATACATACAGATATATTAATCAGATCAGAATCAGAGTAAGAGCCTAGGGTAACAAGACCCAAAGACCACGTTTAGCGCGATTGTGGGCGTACAGGTGGAAAGGGGAATCAAAAACAGTCAATCGATTTCAGCTACACACCGTGTTGTCCATTTTAATGCTCTGATTAAGTTAGGCAGTTAAGTTTCACGTGAATACAACAATAGAAACAGGTGGGCTGACAGCTCAAATTTCTGTGATATCAGTATGAACGGATTAAACTATCAAGCGGTGATATTACCTGGATCTAGGTCACAACTGATATTTCGGTAAATTAGTTCTACGCCGTCACGCTGTTGTGTGCTCAACGATAATACCTAAATTCTCTCCAATTTCATGAGGATTCAATTGAAAATTTACGCAAATTATAAGTCAGGTAAGTATGCTGATTTGTTCATGTTAATTTATGATGAATTTAATATTATTGATTTATTCAAATATGTTTATTATACTCCATTCGGAATTATTTAGTCAGTGGAAATGCTGTTCAGTTCAATTTTAGTAGAGCTAGAATGTACAAACTATGAACCTTGACTAAATCTCAGCTTTAAATTACAATACACTGATGCAGCGTACCTATGTGCTCTACCATGTGGGTATATATATTGCATGGCGTTTCTGAGCATTTTTAAATTATTCGATTTGGTGATACACAAATCACGTCGTTATCCCTTACGGGGTAAACAGAGCCTAAGATAACAAGACTACAGGCCACGTTTGGCAAGACTGTGGGCGTATAGGTGGAAAATGGAATAAAAATAGTGATATTGGTAGTATGTATGAAATAAATATATCGAATCCAATATCCGATACCGATTTGTCCGACAACGCTATTAAACGTCGGCCTGGTACATCCACAAACAACTTATTAGAACTCTTTGCGATATTAAAGCAATGCCGGCCAAAATTATGCGTTAAATAGGTTCGTGACGCGTGTTTGCGTAAGCGGTGCGTCAGCGTTTATAAAATTCCGGTATCCGATCTTTTCACCCTATTAGTTCCTACGTTTCCATTATAATTTTGTCAACGTAAGCAGTTTTCCAGGTGAAAGTACATGTTTAATTAATAGATAGTCTGTCGGTTACTAACTAATGAAGCTGGGAGTAATTTATTGCCCTAGCGCCGGGCTCTGAAATCTTCATTGGCTACCAGGCAATCAGGAATTACGAGGAATCACATCAGAATTGTATAGCGAGTTTGAGCTTTTGTTTTGTTACCTTCTTCGTAATGAAGTTAAGGTTACGGTATGATCGAATAAGAAGAAAAAAGCCATTTTAATACTGTAAAACTAAAGCCTGGTCCAACAATTATTAAAAAAAAACTGTAAGTATTTCTACATGTGTTTATAATTATTGGTTAGGTTTAGGTTAATTTTAAGCTGACTTTCTCTTCTATTTCATCTTTTTTTTTTGTATGTCTACTCTTGTCTCTGACATCCTGTCAATCGTTAGAAGGTTAACTGGAACATATCTTTATGGGAAAAGTTCGCCTTTGTATATTTTATTTCGTCCCGTAAACTGTTGCTTTAATGTAATTGATGTAGAGGTTTATATGTATACAAAGATACATATTTTAAAGATTTACATTCACTTGCACACAACTTTCAAGTCGGTATATGGAAAAGATATGATCAGTTGGAGGAACAAATCATAAAGTAATATTGAAAACACATCTGCTCCTCCGCTGTTGAAACGTCCAGAAATAAGTTTTCACTTAATATGTCATAAAAATGGTTACAGTAGTGGCCGAGTAACCTATTGTGTGATTTGACAAGTCCTTTCATTTTCATACAAATTCTAACCTAAATCTATATCATAATAATAACAACTATTGAGAAGCCAAAAGTAGATGCATTTGCATAATCTATTATCTGTGTGTATTAATTCCATGCTGGTCTGGGAGCAAAGAAAAAAACTTCTTGCTTCTCTTCCCGCGCAGATGGTAAAGCCCATCGAGGGAATGGGCGAAAATCATAGGAATCATAATTATAGGCGATGCCTCTAGCAACCCATCACTAATTTGATTACATTTTCCACCTATACGCTCACAATTTTGCTAAACGTGGCCTGTAGGCCTTGTTACCTTAGGCTCTGTCTACCCCGTAAGGGATAAAGACGTGATTAGTGTATGTATGTGGAGTGTATGTATAATCTGTAGTAAATCTGCCTGCATAGATTTAAAACACACTACCATTATATTAAAACGGTTCTGAAATAAGCTTATCTATATTTCAGAGAGAACTATCAAGCGCCGTCATAAAAGCTGAACACTTGGAGCGCCCGATATTGTCCCGGTAATAAATTGGAGTCCATCCAACAAGTGGTAAACACTAGGGACGGCATCATCGAGGTATCGCTCGGTTTGTAGTTAGCTAA
Organism: Pandemis corylana; assembly: GCA_949127965.1. Lineage (NCBI taxonomy): Eukaryota > Metazoa > Arthropoda > Insecta > Lepidoptera > Tortricidae > Pandemis > Pandemis corylana. Next base: position 7,768,814 of record OX421871.1, read on the forward strand.
TACTACCTATTAATACATTTCTATGGCACCGTCGTTTAAGGCCTGGTTACATTGCGTTATATGAGATTACTAGCGACCCGCCCCGGCTTCGCACGGTATATTATGCATGTATTATACATATAAACCTTCCTCTTGAATCACTCTATCTATGAAAAAAAAACCGGATCAAAATCCGTTGTGTAGTTTTGAAGATATTTATAAGCATACATACGGACATGAGGACAGAAAAAGCGACTTTATTTTATACTATGTAGTTATGATGATAATAGCCTTACTTTGCTACTCCGCGAAATAATGAGATTAAGGTTAAGTCATGTGTACTGCGCGGTGTAGTAAAGATATCAATTTTCTCAGTGTAACATGGAACTCTGCAAAGTAACGCTTAGTTTTAATGCAGTATATATGATAAATATGCATTATACATGGTATCTCAGAAGTATTCTAGAGTATTTCAGCAGTTGGTTAGTTTATTTTTTGTTGAACATGCCTGTAAAGGTTTTTACCGTTTTTACTAGTCATGTTTGAAACAAAATTAAGTCATAACCACTGTTGGCAACTGGCTGGGTTGGAGGCTCCTTTTAGTAGGTACATAGTTTGTATTTTAACTGCTTAAGTTCCAATTTTAAAATACCTTTCTTTTGTGCTGACATCAACTTCCAAGGCAGTTGCGCTGTCAGGTTGCTAGCATAAACAGCTGTTCCGTATCAGGCTCCTAATTACTTTGTTTGTGTGTTAGTTTGTTATTAAACCATCTAAACCATAGCGGAGACGTTTTTAAATTCCGTCGTCAACAACCACAGTTAGAATATCCTGAAAAACATAATTGTTCAGCGGTGTTTGTTTAAGAGAATTAGACCAGCTGCTGTAATATTCTGAAATAATTTCAAGTCACCTTGTATAGTACCTATTTAAACGGATAAAATTTTCCCAGTTTAATCGGCATTTCGAACGTCGCCGCTCTAGCGAACACACGCCCATCGCAGTGGGCTCTCACGGACTTAGGTGGCTTTTACAGAAAATTGAGCACCAATAACCGATCGATGGCTGTTTATGTTGTTAAAAGGCTATTGACCAGTTTTTTTGACTTGAGCATTGACTTGTAACAGATTATCGAGCATTTTCACTTTTTAAACGAGTGAATGAGCTGTGCTATAGGTCAAAAGTGTGTACCAACTCTCGAGCTAAACGGCAACATACGAGCAGTAACTCTCCCAAATTAGTTTAATACGCCGCTATGTTACTATTTATAAACAAACTGTTAACCATTTCATTACGTAAGACACGTTTCTGACAAGCAATTACATAGGTCTGTAAGGCGCCTATGAGGCATATTGCTGGCAATCTGCCTTTTACACTCCGTATAAGGAAAAGAGGGATAGCATATGTAATCCAGGGGCAAGTGCGGACTATATGCGGGGTGAACGACCTAATAAAATCTGGAATAGTGCCTACGTGAAAGTTGCTAGGTTTTTTTATCGGAGAAATCAAATGTATCGTTTTGTTTACAACAGGGCTGCTAAACTTAATCGGTTGTGTTAGTGAAGAATCTACAAGAAAAGCAATCATGGTTAGGTACCTAGATCCCATGATCAGAACGGGGTCAGAGCATGGAGGAATTAAATTTCTAAATGTCAGTGAAAATTATAACACATAGAAAAATCCGAAAAGTAAAGCTATGGCCGGGAATCGAACCCGGGTCCTCGTCATTCCGTGACGCGTGCTATACCCCTACACCACCTATAGCAGAAAAGTAAAGCTATGGCCGGAAATCGAAGCCGGGTCCTCGTCATTCCGTGACGCGTGCTATACCCCTACACCACCCATAGCAGGTGGGTAGGTGGGCTGCTATGGGTGGTGTAGGGGTATAGCACGCGTCACGGAATGACGAGGACCCGGGTTCGATTCCCGGCCATAGCTTTACTTTTCGGATTTTTCTATGTGTTATAATTTTCACTGACATTTAGAAATTTAATTTCTAACGGTAAAACCGAAAAAGTAAAACATAAAAATCAAGAAATTAAAATTTCTTGATTCATTTCATAGTACATGGAGGAATTAACCACAAGGGTGGAATTTTATCAAATTTGTTTGCTGCTTTGTGATTGACTGACTCTAGTACAAGTAGGACATCAAAGTAGGCAAGCAGTTATTATGATCGATATCTTTAGTACATTTTCAGTCACAGAGTATCGTAGCACTTAGGTAAATACAATTTGCGTGCTTTTATATAAAGACTTTAATGAACAAAAAACATTTAAGCAGCCTGCTGCTCTGCTACCAGTAACTGAGCAAGGTAAAAGTGACTTTTTATTGAAATTTTGCTCCGCAATGTAACGCCTAATTCAATCCTTACAATATTCAGTTTAAACCTGCAGGCATACACATACAGACACATATCACGCCTATATCCCTTACGGGGTAGACAGAGCCTATGGTAACAAGATCTAAAGGCCACAGCTACCATACTTGTGGGCATAGGTGGAAAGGGGAATCATAATAATAGCCGCATCGCCTACAGCATGATTCCTAAGATATTCACCCTATTCCCTCGATGGGTTTTTACCATCTGCGCGGGCAGAGAAGGAACTGGTACATTCTATGTTATTTCTTTGCTCCCAGACCAGTATGGAAGCACATACATACCTAGAGAAAATAGTTGCACGTGCAAACTCGAAGTGGAAACCACACACTCTTTTTACAGATCAGACAATGATCAACTCCGAAGTTGACGCCTGACACATTGCTCATCACTCATCAGTCTAGCGCCAGTCGCTAGTCGTCAGTCGATCCGCTGTTAATTAATTCTCGAATACGATTAATCACCGTCAGGAACAAAGGTCACACCGACCGTGAGGTAGGTGGAGGCACAGACAGCAGGCTTGGATACTTCAATAAGACGTCCACCGTACACCGTATCTACCTATAGACCAACAACTTAACTTCTAGGCGTCTAGGCCAGCACTTGACCATGGTTTAATGCCAATTGCTCCACATTTAAAGCATGAAAGAATTCTAATTGCAAAAATTCGACATAAACACGGTAGTAAAAAAAAGAAAATTAATCCAAAAGTTAAACATAATAAATAAAAACCGGATAACTTTGAAAGAGCCACACTCAGCATATTGCTGCGGCGATAAAAATGATTGGCCAAATGTTCAGTTTAATTTCGCATTTTTTCTTTTATTCTACGTCGAAGTCCGAGGAATTTTCTCATGGGAAAATTGCTCACAAAAAGTTAAATAGTTTTTCACAGAATACGTTAATTGGATCAGCGAGTTCCAAATAAAATTCGATCATAATCATATTCGTAATTTGACGACATTTTTCTTCTTCCTTTTTGACATTATGTGAATGAATGTAGTTTACGCACAGAATAAATAAAATATACTTAATTAGACAAAGAAATTCTATGAAATATACCGTCAAACTGATGAACAAAGAGACGTACCCACTGTATAGCTTTCTCCCTTGCCCTTAAGGACGGAGGCAGTGTGGCAAAATTCAATAAGTGTCACGGGGACGTCTCAACACCGCGGTCGGGAACTTTTTTAATAACAAAAGGGATGGCTCAAGTTTAAGATATTCCTAAATTGTAGCTCCTTGGGGATATGGAAAACGCAGTATTTTAAGGCTGGCAACTTTTGCAGTATTAATTGACAAGAAACGACAAAGTCTCACGTTTTGGTGTCAGTACTTCATACATAAAATTCATAAGTGTTTTGTAAACTTGAGTAAAAACCAGCCAAGTGTTAATATCGAACAAAAAATAAAGATTTCAGGGCCACCGACTCTTGGTATAAGCGATTGAACATCAGATATTATGCACAAACAACACACACTCCTGAGGAATGTCATCTGAATTACATCGAAACGAGTGAAGCCGAAAAGAAGTTACCAGATAGTTCTTTTTGCTGCCGGATATTACTAGCCGGTTTTTTTTGCATGCTGGTCTGGGAGCAAAGAAAAAACATAGAGTGTACCAGTTGCTTCTCTTCCCGCGCAGAGTAAAATCCCATCGAGGGATTGGGTGAAAATATTAGGGATCATGTTATAGGCGATGTGGCTAGCAACCCATCACTGTTTTGATTTCCCTTTGCACCTATACGCCCTTAATCATGATAAACGTGGTTTTGTTACCTTAGGCTCTGTCTACCCCGAAGTGATAAAGTCGTGATATATGTATGTATATATGTATATTTTGTGGCAACCAGTATACTGGTATTACTGGTTGCCACAAAATGGATAGCGGCGGCGGGATAGGCCCAGCACTGCTCGTACGAGAGCGCGCAAGAGCCGTGCCGCTCGAGATAGACTATCTGTCTTTATCTTACTGTTTGTTCTTGAAAGAGACGGAGTATATCTCGCGCGCGACACATTCCTCGCACGCTCTCGTGCTAGCCTTGCTAGAAGCAGAGTTGGGCAAAAATTATCTATTTACGAAAAACCGGGAAGATAGCTAAATCATCTTTTATTTGAAGTAACTAAATAATCCTTCATTTGTTATTTTGAATTTATCTAGATCAGTTTCATTTTTATCTAGATAAATTAGTTGGGATTTTAAATAAAAGATGAATGTCAGTGTGACGGTTTGACCCGACGTGGCACTGTATACATTTATTATTATAAGCTTACTTAAATAACAAACGAGGTCGGTTATCTTCATCTTCGAATAAATTTATTTGAAATAATTATCTAGATAAGAAATTACCTAGATAACGCCCAACTCTGCCTGGAAGTACTAGCGGGATGATCTGGACGTTCCTTGAGAAATAACTGGACACCGCTCAAGATTGGGGTGAATAGAGATGGGACTTTTGCCCAGCAGTGGGACACTTACCCAGACTAATAATAATTAAAATACTTACATAGGTCGTGTTAGGCATGAGCGTCTTCGAGGACTGGTTGGCCGCGAACATGAGGCTTATGCCGCCCCAAGCGTCGCGGTACACGAATTCGTCGCCTGAGAACAAAAAAAAAATTATAGGTGACGGCGCCAGTGTTAGACACGTTAAGCTGACCAGCACCAGTAATGGACACTTCATTCTTAATTTAAAGATGATACGGTTTAAAGTTGACTGTTGTAAAATAAATGATTATCCCTTAGCGTCTTTTAAATAAGAGTTATCGTGCATTATTGGGCCCATGTCTATTTCTGGTGCCGTCACCCTAATCTAACTAGCATTCTAACATAACTGCAACACTTTGTCCATTTCGGACTTGTAGTTGACCACGTTTTTCACCATTTTTCATGACAGTTTGTGCGTCAGAATAAAAACAATAAGGCTGATTGTCATACTCGTATTGGCTATGTGAGAATAATCTTTGTCATTTTAAGCCGTACGAATAGCGTCAAACCATAAGGTGGTAATGGAATTTCTTGTTTGACTGGAAGAGATCCCTTGAAAGAATAAGTTCACTATTGTACATATATCTTAATATTGTGTCATATATAATTGTGTAAAGAAACACTACTGACAATCATATTTATTTATTATTCTTGTATGGTATGTTTATAATTATTTACACACATACAATAATACAACATAGAATTTACCAGTTGCTTCTATTCCCGCGCAGATGGTAAAAGCCCATCGAGGGAATGGGCGAAAGTCTTAGGAATCATGTTATAGGCGATGCGGCTAGCAACTCATCACTATATTGATTTCCCTTTCCAGCTATACGCCCTCAATCATGCTAAACGTAGCCTTAAGGTTTTGTTACCCTAGTCTCTGTGTACCCCGTAAGGAATAAAGACGTGATATATGTATGTATGTTTGTATGTACAATAATTAAGTTCTGAACTATTTTTAAGTTATTATTTAAATACATGTACATCACAACGTTATGGCCTCGGTTAAATCGAAAATAAACGATTTAATATCTGTTCTAATTGCGACATGTTGCAGCGACACGGAATGCAGTAATGCGCCAATGCAATTACTAGCGTAATTGGCCAGTTCTACGTACCTACACATATAGGCGAAAACTTCAGTTGTTATGTAGTAGTGTATAGAACTGATATGGGACTTAAGTCTTCTTCTTCTTTTACTAATATGGCCCCATCGATCGATGCGATAATTTCAAAAATCTTGTGCCAAAAATGTCGGCAACGTTGTACGGTAGAACAAGGTCAAAAGACCCCGGGAGGACTAGGCTAGGATTTTTGGACAGAGTGTGTGTGAAGCGAGCGCAGCGTCTACGTTTGCAGCTTGGGCAAAACTGTTTTCATGTATCCGGCTATAACAATGTAAATGAGAGAGAAAGATGGATGTTAAAATAAATAGATAAAGCGACAAAAATATGAATCTCTTCGCTTTTAAAACCTTTCTAAAACAATCGGAACTCTACAAATAAAGTCAATAGAATTTCCTCTTTCATCTGAATCCTGGCGTGAGTTACTCTGAAAAGCATTTTAAGCACGACGGGGATAAAGTCGTCTTTCCAGCACGTGGGGTGGAATGGAACATTTCGATCCGGAACAGAGCAAATCCGGTCTGAGCGAGTAAGCCTGTGGAGTCTCGTGGTGGGATAATTTAGTACCGTTAAGGGCTTAATTGTTGAGCCAATGTCGAACGACGCCTTGTCTAACGTACGCGATCGCAATGGCCTTCTCTTTCTACCCTAATTTTCTACATCAGATAAAAGGTTGTTTATCATATCGACTTGTAGGGGAGACCGAGGCGAGTTGAGACAAAGGTGAGTTGACACAAAACCGATTTCTCTGAACTGTGACAGTTTATCGGGCTGGTAACTTCGCTAATTCGTTGCTCTTTCTAACACTCCACAGTTTGTGTAAAGTTGTGACCTCGCTAACTGTCATAGGTGCAGAGAAAAAGGCTTTGTATCTACTCACCTCTGTCTTAACTTGCCTCGGTCTCCCCTACTTCACAGCTGTCGGTTTTGAGACCCTGGGTCCATGGGGTCCCGGTGCCAAAGTCTCATCAATGAGCTACAGAAGCGCCTAGTTGACACAACTGGCGACCAAAGGAACAGCGGTCTCTCTCAACACATTAGCATAAATTATATAGTTACTAGCTTCTGCCCGCGACTTTGTCTGAGTAGAATTATACATAAAACCTTCCTCTTGAATCACTCTATCTATTAAAAAAAACCGCATCAAAATCCGTTGTGTAGTTTTGAAGATATAAGCATACATAGGGACATAGGGACAGAGAAAGCGACTTTTGTTTTATACTATGTAGTGATAGTGATAAGAAACTAGTTTTACTATAAATTTTAGTTTTGATTTAGTTATTCAATTTAACTTCCATGCTGGTCTGGGATCAAAGTAAAAACATAGCCATCTTCCCGCGCAGATGGTAAAAGCCCATCGAGGGAATGGGCGAAAGTCTTAGAAATCATGTTATAGGCGATGCGGCTAGCAACCCATCATTATTTTGATTTCCCTTTCCACCTATACGCCCTTAATCATGCAAAACGTGGCCTTAAGGTTTTGTTATCTGAGGTTCTGTCTACCTCGTAGGGGATAAAGACGTGATATATGTATATGTATGTGTGTATTAGAATATCCATGTTTCGCAATGTCGCATACCGTCGAACGGGTGAAGGAGCAGCGGGGGGCGGAGGCTGGATCCTTGGACATAGACAGCGTGTGCGGCAGATGTACTCTTTTTTATAAATATTGTAAAATATCCTATTAAATTCGTGATCAAAATTCAGGAGTTTCCCTCAGCATCCACAAATCTAGGATAGCCCCGAAACGCATAGACACTAAAACTTAGATCCCTTGTTAGGGGGCGTCCATTAATTACGTCAGGCATTTTTAAGGATTTTTTGACCCCCCCCCCCCTCCCCCCTTGGTGAGATGTCGTAAGATTTTTCTCGACCCCCCTCCCCCTTACCCCAATCTTACGTGAGATTTTTCAAAACTTGTACTTTGGGAATAAAAGTATTGAATTTATTAAAAAACATAACACCATTTGTTTCTTTTATTTTTATTTGTCACATTTTGTCATATTTTATTCAAGATGCGTTTTTTATTTTCATTCAACTTTAATTTAACTTAATTTTCACGTAGTTTTACACCATTTTCTGCAAAAAAAAACGTGATATTTGCCAACACCCCCCTCTCCCCCAAGCGTGATTTAGTAAGATTCCCCCTAAATACCTCACGTAATTAATGAACGCCCCCTTACGTACACCTTGAAAAAATGTCTGCACTACGACCATATACATACAAATAATGAAATATGAACGATTAACGATCCTAAGCTACCCTTTAATAACCCAACCCAATTTCGATCAAATAAAAAATCTGCAGTGATTTTATTTGGGTAGTTTTCGTTGACCACTCGCCGCCACGCACCGAACGCAGCCATCAAATAACCCTCACAGGCTTGCAATTGGCAATCGAATGCAAACAGCCCGGTCATCAAGCTTCTACAGTGACGAGCAGAAATGACGAGCAGCTCTACATATTTAGATATTCCCAGTGCATCGGAAAATTTGGTACAAATTGAGGCTCATAAATTTGTTTGTGTCGCAGTTTTCGCATTTCGAAAATTTAATTCTAGTTGCATAAAAACGTTATTTAATCAACACCCTGTGTTTAGTAATTGTTGAAAATAATAGTGTAAGGTCCGGCCGTATTGCTACCATCATTTTAATCGCTAATCCTGCCGCTAAGCAGTACTTGGGCTGCTGTGGTCCGGCGTGGAGAGTAAGAAAGCCGGTGAAATGACTGGCACATGAGGTATTCTATCCTAGCCCTATAGGGTGGTCTCACTTACCGTCAGGCGATCCACTTGCTTGTTGTCTGTTCTTGTCGAATAAAGAGACACATCCATGTCATAAATACATAAATCACGTCTTTATCCCTAAGGTAACAAGACCTAAAGACCACGTTTAGCATGATTGTGGGCGTATAGTTATAAAGGGGAATCAAAATAGTGATGCGTTGCTAGCCACCGCCTATAACATGATTCCCACGATTTTCGCCGATTCCCTCGATGGTCTTTTACTATCTGCGCGAGAAGAGAAGCAACTGGTACATTCTATGTTTTTCTTTGCTCCCAGACAAGCATGAAAAAAACACGGCGTATTTTTCTTGTTTGTCTTTTGACAAGACAAACAGTTGACACGAGCGAACCAATTTGCCTGGCATTTGTCTCGCCAAGGCGCGCCTGTCAGTTTGTGTCTAGTGCAGGGGTTCCCAAAGTGTGCGCCGCGGCGCCCTGGTGCGCCGTAGAAAGTAAAGAGGGGCGCCGTGAGTTCTATCATTATCCGAAACCACAAATATTCGCGGGTACCTATTTGAGCGCTCGCATCGGTAAATAATATAGCAACAATACAACTTAGCTAAGGCAGGGCGCCGTTACAAAATACTAAACTTGTAACTGCGCCGCAGGTTGAAAAAGATTGGGAACTCCTGGTCTAGACTATTTTATAGACAGTCCTTTTTCTACATTTAATGTTATTTTCGCGAACTATTCTTCAATTTCACTTGTTATGGAGTTCTACCCATTACCCCTGATTGGATTGACTGAAAATTCGATATAATGTATGTAGATGAAATGACAATGACAATCAAATCATACGCATGCAATCAGTATAATCACAGCTTACTGAAGCATTTTTGAATTGCTGAAAATGAAACTTTCAAAATGTGTACACTAAAATAACAATAACAACTCTATCAACTCTCAAATAATTTTTGATTATTATTTAATTTCAAATATTATGTTCTAAATAGGTAGCTGTAATTTTGCAGTAACCATACTTGAGCGTATTTCAAAAAAAAGTCCACGTGTTAAATTTTTCCAGAATTTAAATTATTTGGGTTTTTCTTACTCAGAATCGTTCACCCTATCGATTCTTATACAAGAAAAAATGTGTCCTAGATTTTACTATGAATTTATTTTTCCTGTTCGTCACGTTCCATGCACCTATATGAAAAGTGACGAACTGGAATGGAAATTTTGGGACACATTTTTTCTTGTATAATGATCGATAGGGTAAACGATTAACCCAAAATAGTTAAATTCTGGAAAAAATGATCATCTAATGTTGTTAGTCTAGGGCAGGGGTCGGCAACCTTTTGAGTCGGAAGAGCCAAAAATTACTATTTACAAAATTTCAAGTTTTTAAAGAGCCACAAATTTTTTTCTCGCCAACAATAAATAGCCTCAATACTTTCATAAAGTTTGTTGATAAAAAAAGTTATCTATTTATTCATAAGAAAAATATCTATTTATTCATATATAAGTAGTGTTTTTCACAACAAATAATCACATTTTATAAAATAAATAATATTTGCGAATGGAACTAAAGAGCCGCAGCCTCACATCCAAAGAGCCGCATGTGGATCGCGAGCCGCAGGTTGCCGACCCCTGGTCTAGGGCATACCAAATTTCAAGTCAACTGGGACTTTACCATGACGTCTCAATGCGATTCAATTCCGAACCAAAGTTGGATTGCTCGCTATCAGATCCATACCAGAAGTGTCAAAAATGACAGCTAAAACGTAAAATTGAATCGGAGTTGGACCCGGCCCTTGGACCGCTGGGCTTGACCAAAATCTGTAAAAACCATCAATATACGTAGTAAATAAAAATTCCCTACCTCTCTTTCCCTTCTTTTCTCTACCCATTTTTAAAAACCAACTCAAATCTCACTATTTATCACTAATTTAATCCACTCCCTGTCTTTAGTACCTTATCTTTTCTTTTTGCTTCTGATCAAATCCTTTTCTGTTGTATGGCCTTCTTATTTTTCATTGTTTCTCACATTTATTTTATCTTAAGTATTATGTTATGTGTGTATGTATGTATTATTTTATTTTATTTATTTAGCTATGTATTATATTTATGTTGATATTGTTGTTTTTATTATCCCTGCGTTTATCCTATTTGTTTCCGCCACCTACTTAAACTGTCTCCAACTTATTTCTATTATTGGTTGTCTGGAAGAGATCGCTATTAAGCGATAAAACCGCCTATTGTCTACTTTGTCCTTTGTTTCTGTATTGTTTTGTACTGATTTGTGGTGTTCAATAAAGAGTATTTGTATTGTATTGTATTGTAAATAAACATAAACAGCGATGAATATGAATTCTCGCATTGCCTTATATACATTATACAGGTTATATCTGACCCTCTGTCCTCCAGTCTCGGCATAGCGCGTCACCCTGAATAAATTATATATTTTGTGGGCATGCAAACAAAGCGACATTATTTCAACCTTCATGTTACCTGTCGATGGAAGTGCCCGTCAAATGGTTAAATGACGACTGTTCTACCTTTAACTTGACATGTTTACTAGTATTACAAAGTAGAGGCGAATATAGAAATGATTTTTTTTTTTTTTTTTTTTTTTTTATATGAATAGGAAGGCAAACGAGCAAGTGGGTCACCTGATGGTAAGATACTATCTATGTTGTAGATATTGTGCGCATTTTTACAAGCTACGTACATCGCGATCAGAATAGGCTCACAATCTAAACGTGGCCTTTAGGTCTTGTTACCCTAGGCTCTGTCTACCCTGCAAGTATCAGAATGGGATTGAATCATCTCATCATTCTTCACCATCATCAAAATCCATCATCTCATCATCCATGCTGCATCATCATTTTCCTTCCATGCTGGTCTGGGAAGTAAAGAAAAAACGTAAAATTTACGAGTTGCTTCTCTTGGTGCGCAGATGGTAAAAGCCCATCGAGGGAATGTGCGAAAGTTTTGGGAATCATGTTATAGGTGATGCGGCTAGCAACCCATCACTATTTTGATTTCCCTTTCCACTTATACGCCCTTAATCATGCTAAACGTGGCCCTAAGGTTTTGTTACCTTAGGCTCTGTCTACCCAGTAAGGGATAAAGACGTGATATATGTATGTATGTATGTATGTAGCGAATCATCTGTCATGTTATACCAATCTATACTTTTTGACGTAAGTAGGTATATAGAATAACTGTCGGCTTCAATCCTATTTTCATTAAGTTTTAATAATACCGTCGCGCCCCTTTCCCATAGGGGTAGACAGAGACTACTGTGTTGCGAAAATGGATACCCCGTATTACCACTGCAGGGTGACGGCACCAGTAATGGACAAGGACCCAATAATGCACAATAACTCTTATTTTAAAAACGAAGGGATTTCGTGCATAGTTTACAACAGTTATTTTATAATCATGTTATCTTTAAATCAAGAACGAAGTGTCCATTACTGGTGTTTGTCAGTTTAATCTCCAATACTGGTGCCATCCTATTGGTTAATTCCTCCATGACAAAAGCAAACCATCCCCAATCTCCACAAACAACTGCCACCAAAACCTGGACGCGCAGAGCGACCCGACCGTGTCAAAAGTTGCCTAATTTTGTCGGCTAATTCTTTCCAGCAACATTATTCGGACCCGAAACTTTGCCGACCCACTGCGTTACGAGTACGCAGAGTTTATAGGGTTCCGTTTCAGTAAATGTCCTCAAACAACTGCCACGAACTTTACAATGTGCGTCCCTTTCTAACAAAGCCAGTAGAGGCAGTAGGTAAGAGATGCAAGAGTGCCTAGTGCTTTAATACACTCGCTGCCGGCTACACCTCAAGGAGAACTACTCCGAAATTCGAATCGAATCCCTCTCACTGTGTGAACGAAACGGCACGAAACGAACTTCGAATTTTGAATTTCGCAACAAGCTTTCTGGCGCTCTCGTATTTCTTATTTCGGCGATTTTACAAGTGTAAACTAGCAACACTGGCCCAATCAACCAATCAGTGGCTCGGATTTGACCAGTGTTGCTAGATCAAACTTGTAAAATCGTAACTTCGAGAAACGGGCCAATGGGGTGCGATTCTCTAGAAACACGGCCGCTATATGATCGCTGCGATTGCAATCATAACGTGACGCGTTCTCTCATAGGTATTACACGGAGTCATAGCTCAGGTCAACTGGTCAACGCACGACTAACAACGTAAGATCCATGACTCCGTATAATGCCTACCAAGGAACGGGTCAAGTTATGATTGTAAGCCTAAATGCTTGAAACTTCTTCAATTACCGCACAAACACAAAAATGACTGCCGTATTTTCAAATTAATTGCTTCAATAGATACGGAGAAAATTGTGATAAATCGACAGAGAAGCAGAAACTCGAGTGATGCTTTAAAGGTTTGGTTTTGCATTTGAGGTCTATTAAAAGCTGAATTAGAACCTGCTGTTCATTTTTAATATTGAAATCAAAAACAAAAGCATGTTGTTTATACATTTAGCGAAGTAAAGGGTTTACAGAAAGCAACGCTAATGTCGTTTGGACGACCTTTATATCTAGTTGTTTTTTGTGTTTAAACGGTAATACTTAAACTACCGTCCTAATTCAAGAGGACGCATTTACAAAAAAACAGATTAAGTTTTCTTACATTTTAGGACAGATTTGACATCAATCTAAGAATCTACAAAAGCTTTGTAACATTGTCTTCCCACTTCGCTTTCAAAATTTTAATTTATTTAGGGAAAACAGTGAATTAAGTTACATGAACCTGACTAATATTAGTGAAATTTGGCATACATATTTCTAGCGATATTTCTTAGCCAAGACGAAGCCAGTACAAGTTTGTTCGTACATATATATGTATAACACTAAAGTCCGTAACTAGATGGTTGGTTCCAATTTTGCCGGCGTTTGATCCCTATTTGGAGCCAGCGTCCAATGTTTCGTGACGTCGAGTTGGAATCATATTAAAGTTGACGTTTGCACGACGTGCGCCGAGTGCAAATGTGCTCGAGAAGTTGCTTTTGTTTTGTCAAAATGACATTGCTTTTGCATAATACTAAACTCGTACAGTACGAATATACGCGAGGTCAGTGTAATTTAAACTTTACGAATAAAAATCACAGCGCAGTCGGTTAATTAGTTTTCGAGAAAAATGGACATCCACACAAACAAAGTAATAAATAAACACACAACCTTTAACCCAGATCGCGTATGCCGTAGGGCGTTCCGCCTATCGTGGGCAATACCTCCAAGGGGGCCAACTGAACGTTACTCTCTCTGCTGTCTGTCTAGCTCTCTAGTTTTACTCCTAAGAAAAGTTACTGAAAAATGTATTTGTTGCTAACATACGCCGGTGACTCTGCCCACCGCCCTAGTAGCCGCCGTAGTAAATAACGGATTACTACAAGAGTGACATCATTATACAAATAATCTAAAGACCATCATGACGGACAATGTTTTCCACCGCTTTTTAGAACTTGACATAGCTGGTCACGTCTTTATTCCTGGTTTGGCCGAATAAAGTCAGAGGCACATTATACACACCTACATAAACACATTCAATTTCCTTTCCTTCGCCCCTTACTTCCGAACATACCATGCAATGTTGGCAATACTGCTCTTCAACACCCGCACCACCCGCTCCCCCCGAGTTTCGAAAAAATATGGACGATCGCGCGCGCAGCTCTGTGAGAAAAGCTTAATAAAATTCCCGTACAAGTGTCAAGCCTCTGAGACAACAAGTGTTAGTGCTGTGTTATAGATAAAGTGATGTCAATTAGTGCCAGTGGAAGCAAACTCTCATCATCGCAGAACCAGTGCCTCCAAAACTTCAGTGCAGCCCAAGTACTTAATCCCACCTTATCTTTCCTAAAAATCAACCAATTCCTCACGGGGTAGACAGTGCAAAGGTAACAAGACCTAAAGGCTAAGTTTAGCATGATTGTGGGCGTAAAGGTGGAAAGGGGAATTAAAATGGAGATGGGTTGCTAGCCGCATCGCCTATAACATGATTCCAAAGATTTTTGCCCCGGGAAGAGAAGCCACTGGTACGTGGTTGTTGTTTCTTTACTCCCAGTATGGAAGCAACTAACTTACTTAACTTAAACTCAAGCCAAGCAAATTGTTTTGAACCTTCAGGTGATGAGTTTCTCGATCTAATGGCATTTTATATTAGACTGCGATCAGGATCGAAAGAACTGTCATTCCATAATACTTAAGGCAAAATGTGTATGAAATGACGGACTTTGTAAACCGATTCGTGTTGTGGACTAGTAATAATACCTAGCAATAAATCTTTACTAATATCATATTACAAAGAGGTAAAGTTTGTGAGTTTGTGAGATTGTAGTTGGTAATCTCTAGATCTACCGATCCAATTTTGAAAATTCTTTTACCAATAGAGAGCCGCATTATTTGTGAGTGTCACTGGCTATATTCCAACCTGCACGGATGAAGCCGCGGGCAACAGCTAATCTATACATATAAAAGAAAGTCGTGTTAGTTACACTATTTATAACTCGAGAACGGCTTAACCGATTTGGCTGAAAATTGGTAGGGAGGTAGCTTAGAACCAGGAGACGGACATAGGATACTTTTTATCCCGATTTTCCCACGGGATTGGAAAATTCCGAAATGTTGTACTAATAAAGCTACAGACATTAAATGTACCATGCCTACACATTATTTCTTGATTAGTATAAAGGTGCAACTACAAAGGAATTTTTCAAATTTCCCACGGGATAAAAACACGAGGTAAATAATTAAGACTATAATTAGTAGATAATATTCCTAGAGGATCATGTAGGTGCTCTAAGAAGGAATTTTCCGAATTTCCCACGGGATAGGCAATAAAAATCTTATACTTGGAGACATGAGTGGATGTATGGGGTGTGTCGTCACTTTGACGTTACGTGCGCGGACGAAGTCGCGGGGAAAAGCTAGTGCCTTATAACCTTGCAACAATGATGACCTTGGACCACATAATAATAACAAACCTCCGGCCACAATGACACGGCAATTATTTTTAATCCACATACACCATTCGATTACCCACGCGATTACCCCCTTTATCGACTGTCACAGGCAGGGGGGGGTCGTTTAGCCGCGAAATGAGTTACGACCGAACCAATCATGCTTAATGGGATTTGTTTCGGCCATTTTGTTATAAATTGTGTTTGAAAATGTTACGCGGAATGCGTGTAGACAGCTTTATCCGCGGATTACGATAAAAATGTGTGTGACTTATTTATAAGTAGCTAAATTCAATTGTTTTGTTTACTATTTAGGAGTTAAACATACATACTGCATTTCTAAACGAATGTGACGCATAGATATAGATACGAGGAGAACATAAATAGCTCGGAGACGCAAGAGAAAGAGCGATGTAATAACCGTATGACAAGGCAAGATAGATAGACGTGATCTATTTTTCTTAAACACGCTAAGAATCTGAGAGAACCTAGTTTAATAACTATAAAACAACCTGAAAAACAATCACATGGGTATTCAGCCAAAATATTTCACATACATACGCCTCTTTCCCACAGGGGTAGGCAGAGACTACTTTGTTCCACTTGCTACGATCCTGACATACTTCTTTCGCTGCATCCACAGTCATCAATCTCTTCATACATGCTCGTCGGTTTCGGGTACTCCTGACCTGACCTTTAAAATATTTCAACGATCTCTTAAAGTGGATACATTTTTACGCCGTGTGTACCTATCGTATTAGTTCAATACATATATGTATTAGTCATACATTTGTATGAATAACTTTCGTGCCACAATGGAAAAAGTTAGTAGTAATTTTAACTACCTACCAACGCAACTTTTACGGTGTGTAACTTTTTGGTATTCACCCATATCTCTATTTCACTAATTACTTTGGACGATTTTTGTGTTTGAAATTTTATCGTGTTTCTAGTAAGGGAAGAGAAAGAAAGGGAAGTTCAGTTCTGGTCTCTGGTTTCATTGACTAGGCGACTAATATTAATTCAGTGGTTCTTAAATTACAAAACATCGTAATTAGATACAACATGAAACTACCGTGAGACTTAATATCATTACACATAAACGGATAACTCACGTATAAAAAGTCGAGTGATGCTCGACGATGCTCGATGCTCGAAAGAGTCCGAAACATGTCGAGCATCACTCGACTTTTTATACGTGAGTTATCCGTTTATGTGTAATGAAGATACAACATTTTCGCTTTTACTTAACACGGTGATGCCTAGAGTAGTCTAGTCACACATAATGTCGTAGCAATGCCTACGCGGATTCTAGATTCGTAGTGCCCGTAGCCTGTACATTCGTAGCACGTCTACGAGGAAATCGTATAAGCCAATGTACAGAATACGAGGACAAAAATAAGCCACAAATTACATTGTTTTATTACGGTAATATGTGTTTGATACTTAAAAGAAAAAAAATTGGCAAACTTTTGGAAAATAAACTTAGATAGCTTTTTGTCTCTGCATTTATTGAAAGTTGGTGTGATAAATATATAGGTAGGTAAGGATATTATGTTAGATTAAATTAGATCGACGCTAAAGCACTAAACCAAGATCGAAAATTTTGTCATCTGTCTGCACGTGGCAAAGAAAAATAATCATTAGGTACTCCTTTCAATTAAGAGTCACTGAGTTCATTCCGGCTCATAAAGTGTAATAAAAATGGGTTCGTCTATTTATCTTGCCCTGTCATACGGTTATTACATCGCTGTTTCTCTTAAGTACGTTGCCGATCTATTATTATATTGTATATCTATCTATACATGAATAAGCTTTGAAAATTGATACATTTTTCATTTTACCGCGTTATGTTTGTAATAAGCAAAAATACAAATATGATTATAATGAAGACTCGGCATAATGTAGTTATTGTCACCTTTGGCTCATTGCGTTCGAATCCTAGAAAGAGACAGAAAACCAATAGCATAGCAATAACTCATTCATGATCCCATTTCAATGCAACACGCCCAACGAGGCTTTTAAATATGACCTTGTCTACCAGGGGGGCATAAATCGACGGAGCAAACCGCATCCATTGAGCGCATCTGTTCAATGATTTATGTTAATGATGTATGATTTATGATAACTATCTCATTGGGCCCGCTAGTTCGGCCCGTAAATTCATTTTATGGAGAAACTTTTCTAATCGCGCGGAAAAAGATGCTGTTAAAGTTTATAGCTGCGCTACTTTTATGTCATGTGGTCCTGGTACTATGTAAAGGGTGCGGTTAAGATTCTTGACCAAAAAGTGTCTTCATTCCCTGACATAGATAGGCCTTACTCTTTATCTTGATGCAATATTTTTCCGCGTTTCGTTTTACAAAGCTTTTATGGTTAGTAAAAATAAAAACTGTATGTTTCTAAAAACTCATATCGAAACATAACCGGACACGCATGAACACGCACGACTAAACATTTTTCATAATAAATGTGCTTACTGTATTGCATATTTTAGGCAAAGGCGGAAGCACGTCCTAACTGAGGTATTTGGTTTGGCTCCAAAAGAGAGCAACAAATTAGTAAAAAACCGAAAAAATATGTCACAGGCTCCTATAATTAGATCGTAATTTTTTACATTTTCAACCTACGAAAACCAAAAAGGATATGATTCTCAAATCCACGCGTATATTGTTTTTTCACCCATAACTTTTTACAAAGTAGTCCGATTTTGATGATTCTTCTATTATTATATACCCCAACTGCGGGCAATAGGAACTAAAGATGAATAACACATCAACTAATCCAATATACTTTTAAAAATAAATCACCTCTAAATGTGCAAAATGATGAAACCTACGCTTAAAATTAAATGCGTCGGTTTTAACTTTTTCCAAAGAGTTACACTTAACCAGCCAACTGAAACTAAACGCACCATTAGCTATAACAATCGCAGTTATATCACGCCCTTACAGCAAGCGTAACTCTCCCAGCTAAGGGGAACGTTGAATTGAAATGCACCATTACCATAACTTAGCATTCAGCTTTTTATTCCAAGCAAGTCTTTCAGGTAATTAAGTTCAAACATTTCGTATTGTCGCTGTGACCTTTAAACGTTTGCATCTCTGTTTGTTAAATGATATGAATCATTGATGTGGAATATAGTACTTAACTAGCTTCTGCCCGCGACTTCTGCGTAGAATTATACATATTACACTTTCTCTTGAATCTCTCATTCTATTTAAAAAAACCGCATATAAATCCGTTGCGTAGTTTTCAAGATCTAAGCATACATACACACAAGTGCACTTAAGCCTCGTAAAAATATTAGATAAAAAAAATTATATATAAGCATACATAGGGACAGACAGCCCGATAGCGGAAAGCGACTTTGTTTTATATAACGTATTGATATATCGTCGATGGAAAAACCAGTGTTATAGTTATACTATACGTATATCAGAGCGAGATAGATATAGACATGGCCATTATTCTCACAAACTGTGAGTGCCCATTGACATTCTTAATTGAAAAGATTGACGTTTCTATTTCTTTGACACGCACCGACAGCAGTCAAAATTTTCAGTCACATTTCAGTTGTTTCAGCGCCGATCTAATCTGAAAAAATACGCGCTGTAAACAGAAGAGACAGAGAGTACTTTATGGTACTGGCACTTAGATTGTCATGTTAGCAACCATCGAAACCTCTATATTTAAACTTTTTACTGCTCTTTAAGTCGCCAACGACTTGTTTGCGACTATCCGATCTGCTACAAGACAATGCCAAAAAACACGTTTTACTGCCCCACAACTATAAGTCTTACATCAAAGCGGAACGGTATATAATCGCAAACGAGGGTAGAATGAGGCTCGTAAACAGTTTTATGGGTAATTCTGCCTATTCACTTTGTTGTTGAGTCGATAATTCAACAATGGACGGTAACCGAGTCGGGGCACGCTATCAAATTATATCTCGAGGTACAGTCAACAGCCGAGGTAGCCTAGTGGTTTGACCGGTCGTGGGTTCGAACTAGGGACTCGTACCTCTGGGTTTTTCGGAATATATGAGCAGGGCCGTCTTAAACTAGGCTGGAACCCTTGTGCACACAAGAATTTGGAGCCCGTTTGAAAAGTAAAAAAAGCTAATTATAGTAACATTTTTTTACTAAATATGACCATTTATTATAGAATAAAGCTTGCTTGCATGCATGCTTGCATGCTTGCTTGCATGGGTGCTTACTTGCATGCATGCTTGCATGGGTGCTTACTTGCATGCATGCTTGCTTGCACGCTTGCTTGCATGCTTGCTTGCCTGCTTGCATGCCTGCTTGCATGCCTGCTTGCATGCCTGCTTGCATGCCTGCTTGCATGCCTGCTTGCATGCCTGCTTGCATACTTACATGCTTGAAGGCTTGCATGCCTGCTTGCATACTTGCATGTATGCTTGAAAGCTTGCAGGTTTGGTTGCTCGCTTGCTTAATTGCTAGGTTCTTTGAAATGCTCATGGTTCACGCGTGCGAAGCCGCGGGCAAAAGCTAGTTATAGAATAAATGTGTGAGAGAAATTGTCGACCTTCGACGCCCCCTGAGAATGTGCCCTTATGGTGAAGACGGTATTGTATATGAGCGAAATCTCAGTTGAAACTGATGAACTTTTCAGTGAAGGAAAACATCTTCATAATCGTCGGTAGAAGTCTCTACAGAATGAAGTACTATCAATGAATAGATGCGTGATAGCGAAGCAGCTGGGTCCGCTGACATTCGTTTCAGAGTGTGAGTATTTTTATCGTTATTTGACTCTACGCTTGCAGATAGGAGACGAAGACGTAATAAATATTGTTAATCCGCTACGATACATTTACAAATTTACAAACCACGTCTTTATCCCTTACGAGGTAGACAGAGCCTAAGGTGGCAAGACCTAGGCCACGTTTAGCAAGATTGTGGGCGTATAGATGGCCAAAAATGGAATCAAAAAGCCGCATCGCCTATAACATGATTGTTATGATTTTCGCCCATTCCCTCGATGGGCTTTTACCATCTGTACGGAAAGAGAAGCAACTGGTACATTCTATGTTTTTTCTTTGCTTCCAGACCAGCATCATGGAAGCTACTTAAAACTCAATAAAAACTTATTAAAATAACATCTATACATCTATACACCTTCATGCCATAAAAAAGCAATGCAAAGCATGTGTAGAGATAGATTCCAGCGAATAAAGCCTTAAATATACCTTATATACATGCATGGAACAGCTCAAAACAGATAGATACAAAATATTTGTTAAATTAGAATTGCTTCTCAAAAGCTTAGTGGTATTGTTAGTTTTTTTTTTTTTTTTTTTTGGTTTTAGGATATTTTGGGATTGACGTTTGGCTGTCAAAGGCGACGGTTGCCAAATTTCTTCATTTTCGATTTTATTTCAGTAAATTTTATTTTAGAGAGTGTTTTCTCTATAGAATGAGTGAAACGAGTATTGGGTCTTGTGACCCGGTTGAAGGTATCAGTGGTGTAACTTCTGTGGAGATTGAGTGCGGGCAGAGGGCTATGTCACCGCCCGTGGACAGTGCGCCCATGTTGAGCTTGACGCAGATGGCTCGAATTGATGCCGTTTTTGATGATGATGCCATGTCGGACGTGCGGGTCGCATCGGAGAAGAAGTTTGGTGGCACCAGCGATGATAGTTATGCGTCGGATGCAAGTTTTATTACCGTGGGAAGGAGATCCAAACGCCTGCGAGTTTCTACGGTTGTCAATCCAGTGCCTAATGTCGAGAGGGATACTGATGATAACGTCGAGGTGTGCTTAGTTTCACGGACGGGTCTTCCTAAGCAGATAGGTTTGGCCAAATTGTTGCAAGCAAAGGGCATTAAAGGAATTCTCAAAATTAAGTTCTTGGGCCCTTTTAAGGTGCGTATTCAACTTAGCACTAAGGAAGAAGCAGAAAAGCTTTTATCAGCAGCTGATTTTAATAATGATGATAAACGAGTATATTTGTCGAGCCAACCTAATTGCACTTTTGGAATTATTAAAAATGTGGAAGTGGAGGTGGATGAGGAAGAGTTTATGAAGAGTATGGATAATGCAGATAACATTTTATCTGTGAAGAGGTTGAATCGTTTGGCTGACGATGGTCGTTGGGTGAAGTCGGAAGTCATCCGTCTGGGTTTTAAAGGCACTTGTTTGCCCCCTTATGTTTTTGCGTATGGGTGTCGATTCAAGGTGAGCTTGTATAACTCTCCGGTTGTCCAGTGTTCCAAATGTTGGAAGTTTGGTCATCTGATGAGATTTTGTCCATCAAATAAGATTATTTGTCCTAAGTGTGGAGGAGCACACGCCAATTGCGAGACGTCTCATTTTAAATGTTTGAACTGTAAAGGTCCTCACATGGCTTTAAACAAGTCTTGCCCGGTGTTCCTGAAGGAAAAGAAGATAAGAGCAATCATGGCTTCCGAAGGTTGTGTTTATAAGAGAGCTTTGTGGATTTATTTGCAAGAGGGTAAAAGTCAACTGGACACGTCTTCGTCATTGAATCAGCCTTTACTAGATAAATCACTTCCTGATATTGAGAAGGTTAGTTGTGGCAAGTCATACAGGGATGCCGTTTTATCCGCCCCAGTGAGCGAACGCTGTGAAGAGTCTGCGAGTGTCATCCATCAACCTGTTTCGCAGAAACCTCGGCATCAAGGTGGAGTGGAATCTGGAAGTCAGCAGGAGGTACGAAAAAGGAAAAGGCCTAAGAGGATTCCTGAAGTAATTGAGGTTGAAGATCCAGCAGATCCAGCAGAGCAGCCCCGATTTGCGTTCACTGAAGAGAAAAATAAGAAGGGCAAGAGGAGGATTAGTTGGTTTAAGAGTTTTATTGAAAGGGTAAAGGATATTTTATTGTCTAATGTTAGCTGGCAAGAGAAATTTGGGTGCATATGTAAATTTATTGTTGATGATTGTTGGGATTTATGTAAGGGTTTTTTTAAGGAGTTTGAGTTATTTAATATTTTTTTCAGTAATTTAAATGGGTAGCCATAGTTTGGTATCAAATTTGAATATAATACAGTGGAATTCTCAAAGTATTAGACCTAAGACAACGGAATTTGAACTTTTTTTTAAATAGAGAAAAAGTTCACATTGCTTTGATTAGTGAAACATGGTTGGATAGTATTAGTATGTTTCGTATAAGTTCGTATAATGTTTTTAGGAAAGATAGATCAGATTCCTATGGAGGTGTGGCTATTATTGTTCATGATTCTGTTAAGGCTCAGGTATTGCATGTTGCTTTGAACAACCTCGATATTGAAATTATTTGTGTTCAAATTTTAAATTGTGTTTCTTTGGAGTATATTGTGTCTTTATATTGTCCTTCTACAGTACGGACGTCACAGTATGATTGGGATTCCATTTTTTCCTTGTTTTCGAATAAAGTTTTAGTGGCGGGCGATTTTAACGCTCATCATACCAATTGGTCTTATAAGTGTGACTCTAGAGGTAGTCAGTTATTTGATTCGTCGCTCGATCACGGATTTGTATCCCTTAATAACGGGAGGCCAACGAGGGTTAAGCTCGTGGGTGGATCGCTTCAAGAAAGTTCTCCTGATGTCAGTTTTTGTTCGTCGGATATTGCTGTTGATTTTTCTTGGGATGTGTCTAATGAGCATTTGGGTAGTGATCATCTAATTATTAAATTGGGTTTAAATTATAAGGACTGTCGGCATTTCTTTGAAAAGTTTAATTTTAAAAATGCAGACTGGCCTGGCTATCGCGATTCCTTGAGCGAGTTGTTTAAAGATTCTTCTTCTTTTGTGCATGATGATGTTCAGGTATTGTATGACGTTTTTGAAGTTCGTGTTAAGGAAGCCTTATCTATAAATGTCCCTACAGTTAAAATGTGTACAGATCCAGCTCGCGATTTTAAGCCTAAGAGATATTGGAGTCCTTTGCTATCTAAAGTTGTTGCTGAAAGGCGGCGTTTGCTGGGTCAGTTCAGGCGAAATCCAACTCCTGATAATTTAGTTCTAATGCAGAAAAAGGTTGCGGAGGCTCAGCGTCTTATTCGTAGTGCCAAGTCTAGGAGTTGGCAGGAGTTTTGTCAAAGTATTGATGATACTACGACTGTTTCGGATATGTGGAATCGTATGAGGTGGATGAAGGGTTACTCTCGGTCTAAAGTAATTGCATCTAACGAAAGTAAGATGGAGTTATTGTGCTCTCTTACGCCTGATTTTGTACAATCAAAAAATCCTATTTTTAGTTCTGTAAATCCTTTTCTCGAAGTTGATTTTTCTTTGGAAGAATTAAATAGTAGTTTAAAAAAAAAATGTTCAGCGCCAGGTGTTGATGGGATAACGTATGAAGTGGTATTTAACTTGCCTTCCGTTGCCAAGTTGTTTCTGCTCAAGTTGTATAATTTGATCTTTATGTCCGGTGTCGTGCCTTGGCAGTGGCGGGACATTCAGGTTGTGCCTATTCCGAAGTCCAGTCAAGGTCAGGATCAGGTGGCGAAGTTAAGACCTATTTCTTTAATGTCTTGTGTGTGCAAAATTTTTCATGCAATGTTAGCGAAACGATTAGAGTGGTTTATAGAGAAGAATGAGGTTTTATCCCAGGGTACGGTAGGGTTTAGGAAAGGTCAATCTTGTATGGATTGTTTAGTTCGGCTTGTGTCTTATGTGCAAGTGGGGTTTTCAAAGAATATGTCGACCTTGGCTTGTTTCTTAGATATTGAGGGTGCATACAACAATGTTTCGGTTGGAAAAGTTGTTGATATATTAGATTGTTTAGGAGTGGGAGCAAATTTCTGTAGGTATTTATGGTCTTTCCTGAGTGAGAGACATCTCATTTTACGAGATCCAATAACTAACTTTTCTGTTACACGATGGACTGACAGAGGTTTAGCCCAAGGGGATCCATTGTCTCCTCTTTTGTTTAACATTGTTACTTATCAGATTTGTCATGAGATCGATAATGTCTTTATTTCTCAATATGCGGATGATTTTGTGCTGTATATTGGGTGCAGGTCTTTGCAAGATAGTGTTGTTAGGATGCAAGATTCTTTAAGTACAATGATACATGTTTTAGATAGTTTAGGGCTACAGGTGTCTGCTAGTAAGTCAAAATTTTGTGTATTTAGTAAGGGTCATAAGGTGCAACATGCTAGTCTTGATATACGTGGTCAGCAGTTGTGCTCTGACTCTACAATTAAGTATTTAGGAATGTGGTTAGATAGGTCGCTGCGTTGGGGAAAACATATTGGTTACGTTGTTGAAAAAACTCAAAGATTTCTTAGTATTTTAAAAACTTTGGCTGGTTCTTCTTGGGGTGTTCATCCTAAGCATTTGCGTAGATTATACATTTCTTTGATTCGTAGTAGGTTGGATTACGCATGTTTTTTGTATAGTAACAGTGCCAAGTCTCATGTGTATAGGCTTGAAAAAGTTCAAAATCAGGCTCTAAGGGTGGTTGGGGGTTTTATTAGATCATCACCTATTCACGTCATGGAGAGTGAACTTTGTTTAGTTCCTTTACATGTCAGAAGACGGTATCTAGCAGTTAGGTTTTGTTTGAAAGCTTTGGCCTATTCAAATAATGTTTCTGTTGACATGATTCATGAGTTGAGCGATGTATGCCAAAGCGGTTATTGGAATGGTAGGAGGAAGCCATTGTTAGCTGATGTATTTGTGGAGGTCTCTAATGAACGTATATCTTCGTCCCGTCCGCTGCCTATGTTTGGGTTGGATGTGTGGGTATCGGGCCTTCGGTTATCTGACGTTTTATTCTATAATCTGGATTGCATTCAGGGAGCTAAACGTGGATATAACGTTCACGTTGTTCGTTTAGAAGTGATCTCAGAGCTGGAACAAAGGTATCCAAGATTTCACAAAATTTTCACTGATGGTTCAAAGTGTGGTGAGAAGATAGGGGCCGCGTTTTTTGACCCTTTTAATAGTAAAAAGGCACAGTTTAAAATTTCTAGTGGGCTGTCGATAATGTCTGCGGAGCTCTGTGCCATTGCTGAGGCCTTGTCGTATGTGCAGTTGCAAGATTATTCTGATGTAGTAATTTTAACTGATAGTAAAAGTTCGGTTCAACATTTAGCTCGTTGTACTTCGGGTAAGCGTTGCTTCTCTGTAGCTTATAGAATTATGGAATTAATTTTATCTTTTCAAAATTCTGGTAGATGTGTTAAGATTCAGTGGATTCCGTCACATATTGGTTTGGCGGGTAACGAGGAGGCTGACCGGCTGGCCGCGTCTGCTGCTGTTGAAGGGAGTGAGACCATGATTGCTCCTGAATTTTCGGAGGTCATAGTGGGGTTCAAGAGCAAGTGTCACGATCTCTGGAAGGAGTATTTTGATTTTCGCTCTCGTGCCAAAGGCATCTGGTACAGGACTATTCAGTCTGAGCCTCCTCGTTTTCCATGGTTTGATTGTATTAAGCTTTCTAGAGCTCAAATTGTTAGCGCGCTTAGGCTTCGTTCTGGTCACGTTCCATTAAATAGTTTTGCACATTTGATGAAGAAGGTTGAGTCGCCTAATTGTGATGAGTGCGGAATAGTCGAGGATGTGCATCACTTTTTAATGGAATGTGTTAAGACACGAGCCAAGAGGGATGAGCTGTGTAGAGTTTGGGGTTTTTCTCTTTTGGATGTGGGTGTTTTTCAGACAATATTGGCGAAACCTTTTTCTGAGCCGGCTAAATTTGTATACAGTTTTTTTTGTAAATAGTTATGCAATTCTGTTATTTTTAAGTTAAAGTATAGTATTTTGTGGTTGTTGTGGTTTTTACAATAGGCCTTTGGAGCTGACATGTTCATTTAAATGATCCAAGCTTATAAATAAAGATTAAAAAAAAAAAAAAGGATATTTTGAATTAAATACATACTTAACTACAAGGACCGTCTGTTTCCCCAAAAATTTGTAGCAAGAAACTTGGCACATCGTATTTCATGTACCAGGACGTCATAAACTAAAGGAGGGCACGACACTTGCAGCCATATGCGGCATGTGGCGTTATAACCGCAACATGAATGTAATTTGTGAGAATAATTTACTGAAGACGAGTGGCATTTCGCTGAAACGTGTTTGCGTAGAAAGGTATTAAGTCAAGGAATAACAAAAAAAAAGGAAATCAATTAAGGCACCAAGTCCTCCAAAAATATTTTAACGTAAATGTTTGCTCAGAGATAATGGAACGCTGATAAATATAAATACCACAATAGAGTGAAGTGAGTCGTATAAGTCGTATTTAACCCCCGACGACTCCCGAAATAGATCCTCGCCCGCGGCGGATTTAATTTTGGACTGAGATTGCCGTCTGACTACGCCTAATAGGTAACAAAAGACAAAATCAATAAAATGATAATAATGAGAGCAAACCAATTGCGTAATCCTTAAATTTGTTTCATTTGTTAAGCTCGATCGATTTTAGGCTGTATTTGGTGTCTCGTAAAGTTCACGTTAACGCCCATTCAACCTGTTTATAGTTGTTTCGAATTTGGAATCGAAAACCGCAGTCCTAAAGATAAAATGTGGACATTGCCGCAAGGGATTTGGCACGCGTCCACGTTTACAAGGAGCGAAACTTTATTTAAGTAAATTACAACTCCGAGCGTTCATTATTTCCTGGTATTTCAAACAAAATGTGAAGGTTTTTGTGGGCGTTTAGGGATGATTGATTACAATAATTTTGTACGTATTTTCCAAGGCTAAGCGATTGGTGGGCAGGCTTCAATTTTGTTCAAATAATGCTTTGAAATAACCAAGGTGCTTTGAATTCAACTTTAAAAGGCCTTTTTGTTGTCAATGACCTTGTCGGGTTTATATCCGACGTAATCTGGCCAAGTGCGTGTCGGGTCTTGAGCCACGCGCAGTTCAGAGTTCAGTGTCCGATGAAGGTTCCAAAAACACCAAAAAGTGTTTTTATGTTAGTTATCCAACAACATCCCACAACGATCAGCCGCGGACAGGATAGACAGATAGATATGGCTAAACTAAGTATTATGGGATCTGTTTTTGTTATTTTTTAGACAAATTATTTATGCCAGAACCCATGTGAAACTAGAAAGCTATTTTTAATAGAGTAGTCTTAGAAATAAGAGATTCAGAGACATTTAGATAAGACCTGATTTTTCGAAAATTTCTCATGATAGTCAAATTAATAACAAGTAAGACAACCCTGCAATATCCCTGTCCCAAACGAGCCACTCTACGATTTCAACCCCTCACATCCTATTGCAACCGTTATTACAAACGAGCCACACTCGGCACCAATATGCTGCCTTTATGCCGCGGCCCAAAGCGATTCTTAATATACCTACAATAAATCAAAATAAACTTAAGACAAAGGGAAACGTTTGAGAATAAAAATTTAATCTTCGTAGTAATCATAAATCTTGGAGAACGGCGGGGGAGGGCACAAGCTGTCATTCCGCCGCCGCAAAGAAAACTAATGCCGAAAAAAGCTAAATTAGCTGACTCGAAGACAGCGGTGGTCCCTTATTAATTTATTCGAGGGATGCGATGGCTGTTAAATTTTTATTTCGTAGACTTTTTACTTTTAGCGTTGTCAGTTTACTACTCGTTATCTTTCCAATTTCTGAGCACATTATTTTTAGAACACAAAAACTGCTGTGACCTGTTGAATAAAAATACATCTTCATAAATTATTGTACCTATTAAGTGCAAGTATTACAATACATCTAACAACGAGGAGTAAATAAATTTTCCACAGAGGAAATATTCCTTTATTTTTGAACACACAAAAGCTAGTGAATTTATAAGAAAATTTCTACCTTATTCGGGAATCAAAGCTGTTAAAATATGCAACAGAAGATCACTGTCATATACTGTGATAATGATAACAGAACATTCTAAGAGGGGTCACGACTCAAATGGTTCAGATATTAACCTGTAAACCAGATTTCAACACACCTACGAGTACATCCGTCATTTCAGAACCACACTCGCCGTTTTCTCGCTTTTTTCTTTATTCACTTCACATGTTTACATATAAAACCACTCACAATTAGTGAAAATGGAAATAGCCCATAGGGAAATCTCTGAACGGGGTGGCAACTGGCAAGGCCACGGCAAAAAACTTTTCACTCACAAGATTGCGGGAAAGATCCGCCCGTAATGACGTAGGGGAAAGCAGTTTACTCTGCGAGGATTTAGTTTTTCTGTAGACTTGTTTAGTTCGTCTTCAGTGAAGCTTTCAGGATGTAAATGACTTAAAGAAAGTCTGAGTGAAATTTATCAGGGATCTGTCTTATTATGTCAGGATTTTTAGAAGGAATAAGACTTTTTAGAATGTAGCTTTTTTGCCACAATTTTTCACCATTGCCAAACAGAATTACAATGACATTCTAGACTGTACTTTCAAATATAGACAATTCTCATGTTACTCAGTGCTGAGTCTCAGAGGACTGGCTGTTGACCTGTCGACTTTACTTATGTACTGCTTGGATATGAGGCCCTGGTAGTTTCGTGCGGTAGGATTAGCCTTGCAGTGCAATTATGATTTTCATTTAATATTCAACTGGAATTTGACTGCTTGCTTTTCAGACTCCCTAGTTGGTAATAATGTTAAGCAGCAGTTGGAGTGCCAAAACATTTTAATTAAAACGAAGAGTGTTGAATTATTTAAATTGTTGGTAAAGTCAGCGTCATATAGTAAGAGACATCGAAGGTGACCAAAAAGTTCGACACACCTTAATATTATTTTCTATGGTGTACCGAACTATTTGGCAGACTTGGATGCTTCGAACTATATAACGCTGACTGTACTATAGAACTGATAAATGATAAAATTGTATGCATAATTCTTATATATGGTATGGGTATCGGAAGTGGTGATTTCGTAAACCAGTATGAACTGAGATGTTGCCACCAACTGTTGTGTATTGTTTTTGTGTAATTGTGTTATGTATATATATTGTTGTTCTTTTTTTTTTTTCAAAATTATTATTGTGTGCATTTTTTTGGATAAATATGTATCATGTCTTTTTTGTGTTGTGGCAATAAATATCTTTATTATTATTATTATTATTATTATTATGTATGCCTGGTGACAGCCACCTCTATAACTCTGTAACTGGCGTCACTGAAAATCAGCGTCACGACGTTATCCTGGATCTTATCGTGACACAGCTGAGTGGCGGCCATTTGGCTGGTTGGAATAATGTATAACATTATGTTTGTGTTTCTGTATCAGCTAATAAAGTTTTCTTATTCTTATTCTTATTAGTATTCTTAAAAATAAAGGACGTTTACTAATTAATGGTAAAACTATAGTTTGTTAGTCTAGTGAGTATCCTGACATTTAAATACGTAAGCTTATTATTGACTACTTTATACCTACTCTAAGTAGACAATTTTTACAATGAAATCCGATATTACCTTGTCTGGTTCCGACAGCGTTACTGTAAGGAAGTGTCGAACTGAATATACGTGTTAGAAAACGAAAGGAAGACCCCTGTCAAAGTCGCTATTAGCTGTACAATACGTGGTGTTTTGGTTTGACCCGACAATCTCCCGATCGTTTCCCAACTATACAATAAATTCGCCTCAGCACCACATTTCTCTTGACAGCGATATAAGGAAAATTGTGTCTGACTGCTGTGCTATTGTTAACGATTAATGATCTTTCAAATAAAATGACGTAAACACCATTAGGTCTCCATAAAGAACCTCACTGTAAACGCAAAACTCTACTATTATTATAATGTGAAAGTAACTTTGTCTGTCTGCCTGTCTTTCCGTCTGTCTGTTACGCTTTCACTCCTAAACCATTGAACCGTTTTAGTTGGAATTTGGTAAAGAGAGTTTCAGTCCCAGAAAAGGACATAAAAAAGGTAAAGTGAAGCTGGGGCGAACCCGCGGACAAAAGCTAGGATTTTATAAAAATTTCGCTTTTTATCCATGTATTTTTTCTATATTGTTTTGTTGTGTTCTGACACAGCCTGTTTCACCCTTTTTTGTTGCCGTGTTTGAGATACATCACATCTTCGTTTTACATCATTTTTACAGCCTATTAGCACCCAATTTCTTAGCGTTAGTGCTGTTTTACGATGTGGGTGTGGATTACACACGTACACATAAATATGCCGTAGTATCGTTTTAATATCCATACAATCTACAGCATTTAGCAGCGCAGCGTAGATCGTCTACCATCGAGGTGGACGGATGAACTGTGACGGGTGGACGGATGGGCTGACAGTTGGCATCGGAATCAGCTAGCTGTCACATTCATACGAGAACTGTCGAAATTAACACGACGGCGATTGCGAGCGAGTTAGGTAATGAGCCTAGTGGTTAAAGTCGCGGGTTCACGGTGGATGCAAGCCGCTTCCAAGCGAGGCAACTGGAGATCTATGGGGGAGGCCTATGTCCAACAGTGGACGTCCTATGGATGGATGATGATGATGATGACAGTATTTTAATAATACATATTTTTTCAATAATTTAGAAAACCAAAACTTCTTTAAATTACCGTTATGTCAAATATTTCAGCACGTATTCAAAATTTAGTCACCCCTCAGACGCCGTATACTATGATCATCGACCGATATGTGGAACCATTGTCAACAACAGATTAAAAATTCAACCACAGATTAAAAAACATTTACAGGACTGGTCAGTCAATTCAACTCAACCTGCTAAAGTTTTCTCGATAAATTTTTACACACAGTGTAGTTTCAAACGCGTTGGCGTTTTATGTGGTGTCGGTGTAAGTTGGTTTTGTGTGATAATTATGTTGGATTTGAATCATTCAGAATGGAAAGGTAAGTTTTTATTGATTTTGGTATGACGTCCTTGAATAGCAAACAAAGACATGGCCCGCCTGATATGACGATAAGCAATTAGTAAAGCCTACCTACCTAGTTACAACTGTCACTCTTTAATGTACTTATAAGGTGGTAAGACTGGTAAGTCACTGCCAAAATTTACATTGCAAAACGTACTAAACCTGATCACGAATTGCCTTACTCGGCAATTTAACACGACAAAAGCATTATCTTAACTTCTTAACGCTTTTAAAATCACGGCAACTAAACTTAACGCTCTCGAGATACTCGCGTCTTACACTAAAAGTCACTTAAACGTTCAAGCTCTGTCTAGCGTGACGAGAGTACCAGGGCACTAGCAGCTAGCAGGCTTGTCTCTGAAATTATTCGCCGCTCAAAGAAGCAGACACTAAAACTTTCTTTGAAGTCACGGAGCGCGAGTATTGTTGGGTGAAAAAATAACAACTGTTTGCTGCTTGAGTGTGCGTACAGTGTAGGATTTATTTCGCTTGTTAGAGCAAAGCAATTAGTAAAATAACGATGAATCTCTACATTAGAAAGGGATGGCAGTGGCTATAGTTCGTTCGTATGCCACGTTTCGTCAACAAAGTAAGTCAGTCTATCACGCTTTTCACCCAAATTTCAAAGTAAAAAATTACTAGGACAAAATAACTGTCACAGAATCAATACAAAAACTCCACTCACCGGAAATCCACGTCCCGTTCCATCTGACCGGCACCAGCTCATCATTCATCAAGTCCTGGATCCTTAGCCTCCGACCCTTGACCCTTGGGCCTTCGTCAGGTGGCGTTAGCAGCACCACGGAGGTGACGATGAGTGCCAGGACAGCCACGATGACCAGGAGCGCGATCAAGATGCCGCGCCAGTTACGCTGGTTCGGCCCGCCCACCACCAGCTTCTGGAACGAGGGGGAAACGATCAGAGGATAGTTTAGCGCTTTCTCTTGGTAGTTTCTGGTTGCTTGGTACTTTTAAGTTAATACGGTGATGTTTTTAAATTGTTTTAAATAAAACGAATTTTTTTTTTG
This sequence comes from Pandemis corylana, assembly GCA_949127965.1. Classification (NCBI taxonomy): domain Eukaryota; kingdom Metazoa; phylum Arthropoda; class Insecta; order Lepidoptera; family Tortricidae; genus Pandemis; species Pandemis corylana. The sequence goes on from OX421871.1 coordinate 7,801,315, forward strand.
ATAATTGACTTTTTCTCTCTATGTACCTATCATTGAAACCATTAATAGGGTATGTATACCTACTGGCGTTAAATTTACGATCAATCTGATCATGTCAAAATAACTGAGACAAGGACAAAAAATGTGTATGTTTTGTTTTAAATAAGCTTCATTTCTTTAACTCACGAGTCTTACTCAGACCTTACAGTCCAATCAAAGTGGTATTTTCTATCTATATATCCCAAAAGTACCCGCGTCTACAAACGGTATTTTTCTCGCATCTCTAAACTTTACGGCAGTATAGGTAGGTTCCTATTCTAAAACCATAACCAAAACTATGATGCCTACATTTAATAGAGTGTGCCATGATGTGTATGGGAATCAAAATAAACCTCGTTCCACATTGCGATGAGCTAAACGCTGGTTTCATTCATGAGGTCATGACACTCATGAGCCATGAGGCAATTTGTCACATCACGACCATAATTCTATGTCGGAAGCCAATTGAAAACGAAGAAAAAACATTTATCATCACAGTTTATCAACTACGAGTACTCATCGACTGCTTAGGTATTATAAGTATTTGCTTTAAAGAGTCAAATAGGCAAAATTCATGATTTTTTTCTTGGCTTTCATTAAACGCTCATTGATCTAATAAACAATATTAATAATAAAAATATTTTTCAGATAACTTAAAAAATAACCGAGATATAAGCTATCAAAGATTTGCCTCTTCTCTTTCTAGAAAAACAGAATTTTAGTACCCATGGAATTTATATGGGCGTTGCGACAAATGATGTCACATGGCGTTTTTTTGTTATAAACATAATAGAAATAAAAATCGTTATTTCAGACAACAGCGTTTTGGCCCATATTTTGTTAGTTAAAATCAAATATTAGTCTGTTTATGTTTAGAGACAGACAGACAGCGGAAAGCGACTTTGTTTTATAGTATGTAAAACTGTTTTTTAAATTGTATCTGTTTCTTTATATTTGTATAATAAAGCATTTACTTACTTACAATAACTGAAAACACTAGTGTGGCGTTGACCTGCAAGCCTAACTCCGAGCGGAACACCACAACCACTTACATGCATACATACATAAATCACTTCTTTATCCCTTACGGGGTAGACCGACCCTAAGGTAACACGACCAAATGCCACGTTTAGCATGATTGTGGGCGTATAGGTGGAAAGGGGAATCAAAGTAGTGATGGCTTGCTAGCCGCATCGCCTTAAATATGTTTCCTAAGCTCTTCGCCTATTCTCTGTGCTTTTAACATCTGCGTGGAAAGAAAAGCAACTGGTTACATTCTATGCTTTTTATTTACTCCCAGACCAGCATGGAAGAAAGGAGTTTATGTTACTGTAATGTGCAACAGTTTCGGTTACGGTTCACAGTTGAGACCTAGCCGGCTCAATGTCATTTATAGTCAAGATACCGGGAGCGGATCAGAATACATAAAGTTTAAAATGTATAATGGGTTAAAATACATAATGGTTCAAAATATATAACGCAATTTTCTGTAAAACTATTAGCTAAATGAACTTTTTTGATATCGTAATCTATAGATTGGTTTAGGTTAGGTTAGGTTTGTTTTATAACAATCCTGTTAATTTGTAACTTTCTGAGAAAATCGCATTATATATTATAAACTATTATGTATTTTAACCCATTATACATTTTAAACTTTATGTATTTTAATACGTACCCCAAGATACCATCAGCCGCTCGAAAGTGTGCCGGCAAAATAATCCTCAAGTCGCTTTAAAAGCCGTATTCAGCGCAGCGCGTGGACCACCGACGCGAAAAGATTTCTCGAAATGTTTGAAATTGAAATTTTGTATTTAAAGTATCATTAATGACAAAAGCCTAGTAACCTACTATATTTTTTCCTTGCTTGATGAAACGAGCTTCAAAATTGACAAAAAATCTAGTAGCTCCGATCATTTTTCCATAGGTGGGTACTTTATCTGACTTATATTTTATATTCACAATATATTTTCCGCCCAAAGCCGTTTATCTGGGTAAATCAATCACCGTTATATCGATCGTATAAAATGAAAGGGTGACGTTTCATACAAAAAGTGCGTTGTTCGCCGCATGATAAATTGGTCGTTTATCAGTGTTGGGTAAATAACGCCTTTTAATGCATGGCGCGAATTTCGCATTTTCAAATTCCAATTCCTACTCATATAAATGCGAAAGTGACTGTCTTCTGTCTTACGGTTTCACGCTTAAACTTTGGTACAGAGATAGTCTCTTTCTAGAACAAATAGTAGGAACTAAACGGGCAATCTATCTCGTTAGCGATGTCTCTCCCGCGCTCTTGTGCTAGACGTACAGGTAACCCAATATTTAGCTCGTATGCCTTCCTTGGTGTATAAAAAGCCACTAGCAGCACGTAGCGGCAGCTAACTAATTTCATAGCATTTGACACTTCAAAGCAAATGCGTTCAAGACGTTTTTTGCGACGAAAAGCAAGTTACACTACTGTAAACGCAAGATCTTTGTCGCGCGCGAGATAGACTACCGTCTTTATTTTCTTACTGTTCGTCCTAGAAAGGGACACAGCTCTCGCGCGCTCTTGTACCAGCCGGGCTGATAGGCTTTAGTCATCGTCTTTGTTCTTCAACAGTCTCTTAAAATTCAAACCAAGCCCTCATTCCATTTTTCGTAGGCGTTAGACCGCATTTTATTGCTAAGCAATAAATTGGATTGCTTCGAAGCCATGTTACCGGCACCTTTGCCCGTAATATTATTGCGTTTAATGTCCCATTTGACATAAACGTGAGACGTCGAGGTATTCTGCGCAATAGGAACGGCGGGAAGCAGCCCACGATGTAGTATTTTATCATACAAGAAAATCGGAAAAAGAAAAAGGGTGACTGTGAGACCAGGGCACAGGGACATTTATAGGTTCTCTTCGTTTCGGTTCCAGAGAATTCATAAAAAAATACCGGTACTAGAACCCAAAAATACCGGTACTAGGACCTAAAAATACCGGTTCTCTATGAAGGTTCTTATACAAGTATATGCGACGCTAGCTGCCGTTTAGTACCTTAACGGAACCTTGTAGGATACCGGTTCTCATGATACCGATTTCTAAGATTGGTACCGATATTAAGGAACCCATTTCGGATACTGGTTCCGAAAAATACCGGTATTTCAAGCCCTGCTTAATAAGTCTTACCCTGAAAAAGGACGCAATATTTGTTATGAATTCTACTTCTCACAATTCTATAGAAGGGGAGAGAACCGTGAAATTTTTCCTTCAATTTCTATAGTCATTAGATAAAAAAGCAACATTCGCAATAAATAAAAGGAGCTAGCAATTTGACGGATTCCGTTTTGCCAAACTGACTCGGCTGTGCGTCGCCGTGAACGCACCACGTTCGGAAATATGTAAGAACCGACTAGAAAAAAAGGAGGAAATTCTCAATACGGTTTTCTTTTAATTTCACTTTTAACGCGCAAGCGTTTTTTCCATCTTACAGTACGTACTAACTTTCAAGTCAACTAGAAGTGCAATGAGTCAAATTTGACTTGCAAATTTTGACCCAAACAATCATATATTGCGAGTTAACTAAAACATGTAACAACGCAGTCCTTCCAAACGGACTTCAACCAGCACAAAATTAAGTATAATTCAAGTGACAAAAGTAATATTTCTACATAAATTGCCCGTGAAGCCATTCTAATTTTCCATTCAGACACTTCCTCCAACTATTTAAGACGCCTACGATAATTACTACACCACGGCTCATTATTCCTTCACTTCCTCAAACATAATAATAACAATGAGTATCAAAAATCATTAATCTCCAGCATTACGCGGAAGTCGTTTTCGCGCCAAAATTGCCAAAATGGCCGCTATTACCGCGTCGGGTTCGGCGATAAGGCGGGCATTGTTTTAATTTGTGGAATGGAAAGGGTTAGCAAATGAGAACGATAATAATATGAATTGAATAGTTTAAGTGGAAAACAAAAGAAAATTAAAATTAAATGTTATTGTGAAGTGGACCTCTAACATTTGGAATTGGTCTAAAGCTGCTGAGCCTCAGCGATATACAAATTATGAAACGGGCGACGTATCGCACTGTATACCTTGTACTACTTATGCTGTGATATGTCCTGGCTTCCTGACTCAAAAAAATAATATTTTAACGGTGAGAACTCCTTTTTTTATGTCTACAAATAGAAGGTGTTACGTTTTAAATATAAAGCTAGTGAAAATATAAAAGGATCACTCGTATCAAAGTCCAGTCTTCTCGCCATGCTTCGCACCAATCTTTAGTCTTTCCCGAAGCGTTTGCCTCGACTAGCGCGAGAAAACGTTTACATTCCGTGTACGAGAAGAATTTCAACAGACAGTGGATGGTACCCATGAGTTGAAAACAGTGTTGATACGTAGATGATTGGTTTATTTCAGTATGTAGAAGGCGTTACAGATAAATAACATACATAGATCACGTCTATCCCTAGATAGTGTCTAAGCTAACAATACCCAAGGGCATGCTTAGCATGATTGTGGGCGCATAGGTGGAAAAGGGAATCAAAATAGTGACAAGTTGCTAACCGCATCGCCTGTAACATGATTCCTAAGATTTTCGCCCATTCTCTCGATGTGCTTTTAACGCGCGGTAAGGTAAACAATTAGTACATTCTATGTTTTTTCTTTGCTCCCAGACAAGCATGGAAGTTAAAACAATAAATAACGCAAGTCCATATGTCCAAATTGAAACTGTACGTGTGTTGCACTTTTCTAACGTCAGTAAATGACCAGTCGGATACTGATTGGATCCAGACCCGTTTATGTAATCTTAGCCAACAAGCTTGTGCCTCTCATGGCTCAAACTGGATCCTGTTAGCTTTCAGCCAAAACCCACTTTGAACTCAGTTACTCAATAATTTCCGGTGTTCCCCAATTTTTAGTGCCCAACTTTGACTTACAAAGTGGCTGGATTACTGAGATCTGCCGATAAGCCTGTCCTCGACGGCCTCCGCATTTGCTAAGCCTCTTATTAAAGATATCGACTTTAGACCTCCCCGGATAAGCGTAAGGAATGATTGTGGATTAGTTCTGCCATTTCGGGAGTTTGATGGATCGCGAGGTCTTGGGTTATTTTTGGTGACTTCTTTGTAACGGGTTACGGCGTACGGAGTTTTGAGAACGGTTTAACTATTATTGTCGGCAACTTAAAAAAGATTTTCTTATAAGCCGTTGAAAGCACAGCCTTTTGTCGAGTTCCCCGCGTGCTGCAAGTTTCCTTGCCTATCTTACTTTAATCGATAGACAGGTTGTAGTCGTTGTTTCAAAAATCAGATTGATCCACAAAGTCACCGCTACTCTTTATGACTGTCATTATTTTCTAAAGAACAAATATGTTTTACAGAGAACCGTAACAAAACGCTGACGTCCTTCAACGTTTGTTCATAACGTTGAAAGAAAACTAATTTCACTTCATTTATATCAACGAAAGCGGACCCGATTCAATTTGCCAACCGAAGAACGCTGAAGTTTGGGGCCGCCCAATAAAAATGCGTCACTTATTAACGCTGGCTTAGTACGTACAAAAAACTTAGAGATCCTTTCACTTACATAGTGGGGACTGCCACAGTAGACGTAGTACAGTAAGCTTAGTGTAAGTTTTCGATCACAAAATTCGCCTCGAATTCGTTTCGTTTGCACTTAAATGTCAAACTTTTTGTTGCCGGTTCGTTCCGCTGGTGGCGCTGTCAATTTGCTCATCGTAATCGAGATGTTACCGCGAACGCGATTCTACAGGCCTAGCGTAGACTTAATTACGTAGACCTGTAATTTAATTACGTATTTTCTAAACGTCAATCACTTTTACAAAAAAAAATATCTTACGATTATACAATATTAATCCGGAATATTTCAGCAAGTGGTTGATTTATGTTGACTGGATACTCTTATAAAAGTTTTTCTGGATTTTTGAAGCCAAAATTACAACAGAAAACTCTAATGGGAGTGTTTAATCAAACTAACCTACTAAGACTTTATTGTATTCTAAGATCGTAGGTATTTATAGGTAAAGATCCTGTAACTTCGCCTACTGTTAACTCGTGCACTGCGCAGGGGTAACCACGAAAAACCGTCGCCGCATAAACTCGCGTCGTCACGTCCCCGTAATATCGGCGGCCATGATCAATTGCCCCACGCTCACATTCACAATAGTTTCGCAAAGGTGAATAATGTGCTGCCTTCGTGTTCAAAAACAAATTTGTGGACATAAAGTGATAGTCACATGCACTGCTTAAAATATACACATAATAAATAAGTCCCTCGCAGTTTCGGCTTTTTATAACAGGCGTAGTACATACTTAGGATCGAGCTACCGAATCCCGTAGGCTTATTGCCTAACTCGCTCGCAATCGCCATCGTGTTCATTTTGACAGTTCGTGTATGGGCTGACAGTTGGCATCGGAATCAGCTAGCTGTCACATTCATACAAGAACTGTCAAATGAACACGATGGCGATTGCGAGCGAGTTACATAATAAGCTGACCGGTTTTTTGATTTTGGATTTGCCTACCTACTTCTTCTTCTTCTCTAATGTACCTAATCGTTGCTTTTGAGTGTCAATTTGTAACTTGACCCGTTCGCTCGAAGACATTACACGGAGTCACATGTCTTCCGTGCCTAGCCAATTTCATCGTAAGTCCATCAAATTACTTCAAATACAATATGCTTACTCAGTTTGTACTGTATTTTTAATCCTTTATTGCACGCACTTGTAAGCTACTTAGTGACCCACATCTGGGGCACTAGACTGTGATGTGGTTAGAATTAGAAGTAAAACTTGTAACAAACGTCTGAAACCACATACAAAACAATGGTATCAAACGCTGTCCAATTACTATCCACTAGAAGAGTTACAAACCGGACTTGGCGCCCACAGCTGTGCAAGTATTCAACAAGTTGCATTCGCCAAACTTTGCGAAATGTATTATTCACGAGGAATGGAGATGCTGAAGCAATGTTGCTGGAGCAATTAAGATTTTAGAGGAAACTTCATAAATAACAAATTTAAATTAACCAGTTTTTGTCATTTTAAAAATAGTTGAAAGATTAAGACAATGTAAAAAAATACCTAATTCAGTTTTCACGACTTCACGAGTGTCAACGTCAATACTAAAGTAACTAAAACCTTTTCAAAAAAATCAAGGCAAAAGTAGCGCCAGTTATGTTCGCTGGTTCATCTCAAAATCCCGTAGACAAAAGAAAATCACGAATTCCCGTAAAGTTTTATTACGTAAATAACTTATTCAGACTATTAGCAAAATGTAAATTAAAATACATTACAAATAATAGACACTCTTTTTGCTCAAAAGCGATCCATCTACACATCGTTTAGATACAGAATGAGTTTCTACTGCCTTTGCCTAAAGTAGGCAGCGGAAATAAAGACAGGAAATCGCAATAAAATAATGAAAATAATTTCTTAACGTCGCTAACAGTTCTGAAGTGATCTGCTCACCATTGCAACGAATAGCACTTAATTTTCATTTATACATATAAATGGACGAAGCTCGTTGCATAAGTACCCATAAATAACTGTCCCGACGTCAGCCTCTCCACTTAATTCCAATCAATATAAGGAAAAGGCAACAGATAAATATCCATGCGTCCTGATCTGTCAGATATGACCGTAAACGGGGATCTGTGACGGCTCCGTTAAGATAATGCACCATTAACGCCAAGTGCCCATTAAGTGGAGTCCCCGTGGATGTTTTTCTTCCATATCTCCCGGACCAGTAGTTTGGGCTATGTCCGGGACATTACGAGGGAAGGGACGTAAGCACTTGCATTTGAGCTTAGGTGCCTTGTAGGAGCCATTGTCGACGCATTCACTCTTGATGTAGTGTGCTTTTTAGAGCCTTTTTGTGGTTATTTTACGAGTGGCCTTCATGTTTGTCTTTTGAAGCGTACAGAAACAAATGGGCGAGGATTCGGACTATGAATAATAGCAATTGCGCAACAAACTTGCATCATTTATACTATAGATACAACACTGCCTACGATTTTATTAATCGGTGTTAAAAATAGCCCTCAATACGATCTAGATTTGCGAATTATCTAGAGCATGATCGGTTTTTTGAGAACACAATGGTAAATGTTGAAAGAGAGTACCACTTGTGTCATTTCATAGGTAGAACAGTGTCGCCTACAACGCGAACTGTTAAGACTGTCATTTCACAATGTTTACTTTAGTTCATCTAATCTGGGGTATTGACAGATTGACGAACTTTAAGATCCTATTACCTTGTACGTTAAATTATTTTCACATTGACATTACAAGCACAAATATGCCCAAAAATAAATACGATCAAAGTAGCCAGACATGAGGCAATAATGTCAAAACGAAACTATCTCACACGTACAACAAATATCCAGTTAACAAAGCGTCTATTTGGAAAAGGTGTACAAAGAGGCACCCGACAACTTTCCGACCGCGACTGAAAGAGCCCATTGTATCGCAAGGGACAACCTTAAAACGATTTCCAATCGTCGTAACGACATTCTCGCTCGAGCGGACTCATGGACAATGGAAATCAAAACAATAAACAGACGGGGTGAAGAGTAATTGAGAACAAACGGGAACAATTAATAGAACGGGTGCCCGAGGGAAGCTGTTTTAGCGTTGACGTTTCCATTTCTTGCGGTCCTGGAAGGATTGGGCAGTTTGAGAGCTTCTTGGTAATTGGCATCTGGTTTGATTTTCATAAAGCTATCGTTTTCTGGCATTTGATTACATTTGTTTGTATGATTTACATGTAAGTTGATATTATTTCAACCTTTTGATTTTCATTATTACACAAACGGATGTCACATATGAAAGTAGTGATGCTTTTGATTTTCCTCACTTTTTTTCCTTTTTTATCCTTGAATTATATTCAGTTTGCAAGATCTTAGTTGATAATTGGTATAATTTGTACGTAGTTCAAACACAAGTACCGTAAACAAAATGAGTAAATAAACACTCGTCTAAAACTTATTTCCAGATCCAATTTAGATAATAAAGCTGGAGCTTAAACGGTACTGGAATGCCTTTAGAATTTACACGTTCCCCTCATAATGTTACCCTTGTGAAATTTTATTTCATAAATTCGTGTAATTTTCTTATTTTCTTCTTTAGGTGTGCAAATGAAGTACACCTGGTGAGGAGTAAATCGAATTACTGTTTCGCAAATATTAAAGATACACTAAGCAAGTAGATAAATACTTTATTGTACAGAAATAAAAAAACACAATTGGCCAAAATTAAGACACCACTAGAAAGCGGGACACCCGTAAAAGATTAGCTTATTCAAATATACTCACGAGCAAAAATAACGGGTTACTTTATGTACAAGTTTGTATGGGAAGTGACCCGTTATTTTCTCTCGTCAGTGTAGTTGTTCCTGTAATTAAAGAGATATTATTTTACTATTTTTTCTGTTCCACACTCAGGGTTACATACTCAAACCTTTGTTAGGTAGCACAATTCAAACTACTTAAGTATAGAAGATGAGTATGGAAACAGACCATACATGCTTTCTTAAAACACAAGTTAAATTTTAAAATGAACGACAACATAACTCAATCGTATCAGACACATAGCAAATAGTTATTTAGATGTACCAGGAGCTCATCAATTGGCAGGGACCCTCGATTCCGAACAAATCAAATACAGGCCGTAGCGGAAAATGCTTTTGCTCCTTTCTCGGCCGATTTCCTCCGTTACGGCGTATCGGTGTTGACACAAACATTCGGCGAGATGAAAACATCCTGCGTGCGCTGCGGCTCTGGTAGACCGCGAGTGATTTAGTACTGGCACATTTTATATTATTTATTTCATTTACGTGTTTGGAGGTTTTGATATTTTATTACACTGCCGACGCGGGGATGGAAACGTTATGTGCGTCATGTAGACGACATTATTTTACCCGTGACTGTCAAATATGTAAGTCTTCTTCCCGACTGAATGGCAACGACTCTATCGGCTTATATCTGACAAATTGCTATGCCTTATCTCGCGAATACAGGTTAGTTGAACATTAAAGTTATGAACATGAACCTCCGACAAGTAAAAGCTACTCACAAGGACAAAGCTTGAAGCTAAAATAACACACTATAGCCACATCGCCTGGATCCACAGTTCAGTAGCGGACTCCTCACACCAATATTAATGTCTATCTACGCTGAGGTTGTCCACTAGCTTAGCCGGTGTAAACCAGTTTATTCCAAAGGCTGCCTGTACCTATAGTGTACCAAAAATGACAATGAAAAATCTTTGCTTACAGGAGTGTTAGCCAGCCCAACCACCTGTTGAAGTTTTCCATATTGATTTTAAGGCTCAGTATCACCTCCCTACGCGTCTTCGATGTTTGAATAATACGTTCAAATGATGTTCGAATGTTTTCGTTCAAAACATGAACGGATGAGCAGTTACGCAATACGCACTCACTATTTTATGAATATGGCCCCAATGGAAGAACAGCGCTGGCTGTAAGGCCAGCAAATGCTGAGTTGGGGACCATTTTGTGACAAACTAATTACTTGTAGTTTTTTTAGGGTTCCGTACCTCAAAAGGAAAAAACGGAACCCTTATAGGATCACTTTGTTGTCCGTCTGTCCGTCCGTCCGTCCGTCTGTCAAGACCCTTTTTCTCAGGAACGCGTGGAGGTATGAAGCTGAAATTTATATCAATTACTCAGGTCTACTGTCCCTTGAAGCTGTGAAAAAATCAAACTTCTAAGCCAACGCAATCAAAAGATACAGCCGTTTATGCCGCAAATTTCCGCAAATTTTCAACTCTCAAGGGAATCAAAACCTACAAGGTAGTTCCCGTGAACGCAGAATCTTGAAATTTGGTATGAAGGTAGGTCTTATAGCACAGATTAAAGAATAATTGCGAAAACCGTAAATGTGTATGTATGTCTGTATATAGCAGTGACCAATATAAAGTAACCCCACACTGCGTACATTTTGCTTTGGAACAGGGCTCTGCTTACACTGGTTTTAGATAGTCTGTCAAGACCCTTTTTCTCAGGAGCGCGTGGAGGTATGAAGCTGAAATTTATATCAATTACTCAGGTCTACTGTCCCTTGAAGCTGTGAAAAAATCAAACTTCTAAGCCAACGCAATCAAAAGATACAGCCGTTTATGCCGCAAATTTCCGCAAATTTTCAACTCTCAAGGGAATCAAAACCTACAAGGTAGTTCCCGTGAACGCAGAATCTTGAAATTTGGTATGAAGGTAGGTCTTATAGCACAGATTAAAGAATAATTGCGAAAACCGTAAATGTGTATGTATGTCTGTATATAGCAGTGACCAATATAAAGTAACCCCACACTGCGTACATTTTGCTTTGGAACAGGGCTCTGCTTACACTGGTTTTAGATATTTATAGATAATGATACGGAACCCTCGGTGCGCGAGTCCGACTCGCACTTGACCGGTTTTTTTTATTGTTCTTTGTTTCCTTTAACCAATTGTGTTTGTCATAAATAAACTTTTTCTTTCTTTCTTTCTTTTTCTCTTTCGATGTTTTATGCTCGAATACGTATTAAAATAGACGAAGTTTGAAATGCTTAATCGGTCAATAATAGTTCCAAATTTAAATGCAATTTTCTCAGAAAATGAAAATAGCAAAATTGTTATAAAATAAACCTGATCTAACCTTCTCCAATCAAAACTATTCACCGAAAATTGTATATGTATTTTGACCCATAAATTTTTACTTTGCGTACCTCTATTTTAAACTCATGCCCATTATCATCGTACCAACTGTACCTTACCCTTGTTAAACTAAACATCTACTTCTACCGGTACGTAGGTCTACGGCGCACCCGTGCCTAAAGCACACAGTCTCTCCGCCCAGTACAACGCAGTGATTAGGAGCGACAACATGCGCACGCGACTTTACTACGTCCTGGCGATCAGCGCCCTCTGCCACGTGCGGGCTAAGATGGAAACCGAGGAGGATGACCCAGATTCAGGTGAAAATAGAACATAAAATAAGGCAAATGTTAAACACTGTTCAACGAAACAAAACAAAACTTTTGGTCCTGGATAGCTTTGAGGATTTTTAAAGATGACAAGTACACAATTTACGAATATGGAGACCGAGGAGAGTTGAGACAGAGGTGGGTTGATACAAAGCCGATTTCTCTGCACCTATGACAGTTAGCGAGGTCACAACTTCACACAAACTGTGGAGTGTAGAATGAGCAACGAATTAGCGAAGTTACCAGCCCGATAAACTGTCACAGTTCAGAGAAATCGGCTTTGTATCAACTCACCTCTGTCTCAACTCTCCTCGGTGTCCCCTACAATGAAAGAAACTGAGCGTACCATTATAGAACCTTTTTATTCCATGTCATAACAACTTGCCGTATTCCTGCCAAAGAAATTATTGCGAAATTGTACGAGACAAGGTTCCACAGAGGTGCGTGATCAGTTTCTTCGATTGTACAAGGTGTATTATAATTATTCTAGAATATTTCGGCAAGTGGTTGGATCACGCTGATTGGGCATTGATAAGATTTTTATCGTTATTTTGAGTCACCTCTTGACACCGTACACTGTGATCAACTACCAATGTGTGGAAGAATTGGACAACCGCAATTAAAAACTCATCCAACTGCTGAAGTTTCGTAATTATGGTTTTGTTTAAATAAACACTTGACTCTAAAGTGTTCCGGATTAACTTTATGACTGAATTGGACTTTTTTGAAATAATAAATACGTAACCGTGGTCGAATTTTCACGTTTTAGCCACTAACTTGAAGCATTTAGACGCGTGTAAGTATTCATATAGACCGATGGAGAATAACACTGAATATAAATGAAAATTAAATTAAATGAAAATGAAATGAAATTGAAATGAAAATGAAATGAAAAAGAATAATAAGTGTAGAAAAGAATAACCGCGGACAGGCACAGGCTCGCCAAATCGGACCGATCCGTGTACTACCTGAGACCCTCCGTGTACAACCGTCTGCCAGACGATGTCAGGAATGCAGCTTCCATCATGATTTTTAGACCGACTGATAAAGAGGCTTCTTTATAACGTTTTATTATGATTTCGGTGAATTTTTTCATTTACCACTCGCAGAATAAATAGAAATAAGTTTTGGTGACCTGTAGTGCCTGTTACCAATAATAAATTTCATTTAATTTCATATCCGAATATACATGGTAGGTTACACGATATGTGTAATAATGGAAATAATAACACATTATTAGCTATATTATTAACCCCGGCGTGGCGTGCTCGACGCTCGTAATGTCATAATAGGTACATAACACAACACAGCGGACGACATCGCCGTAATGCGATCACGTCTACATAACGAACGCCACAGCAACGGACGGTGGAATAAAGGGAAACGTTACAAAATTCACTGATATGACAAAGGGCTATATTTACTTGGTTCTGAAGGTATTGATAGCAACTGGAAGAACTGAATTATTGAATTCCAACCATGTTAAGGGCCGCTTGCGCGGTTAAACGAAAATGTAAAAACTGGGTTACATTTTGAGATTACATACATACATACACAAATCACGTCTATATCCCTTACGGGGTAGACAGAATATGAGGTAACAAAACCTAAAGGCCACGTTTAGCATAATTGTAGGCGTAGGTGGAAAAAGGAATCAAACTAGTGATGGGTTGCTAGCCGCATCGCCTATACATGATTCCTAAGAATTTCGCCCATTCCCTCGATAGGCTTTTATTATCTGCGCGGGACGAGAAGCAACTGGTTTTTCCTATGTTTTCTCTATGTTTTTCCTTGCTCCCAGACCAGCATGGAAGTAAGTAAGTATTACATAACCTTGGATTAACATCACATAATCTTCAGATTGACTTTGTGGGTTACAGCTAGTCTTAATACAAGAAGAAAAGTCCTGACCGACCGACTGACCACCACCCAGCAAAAGCTCCCAGACCTATAGAGCTAAAATATTCCATAGAGATGCCCTTTATGATGTAAAGAAGGAATATGGAATATGGAGCAAATCAACATAAATCATAGTAGTAATGTTATGCGCAAAATATCCATGTAACAATGATCAAGATTTGTTACTTAACCATAGATGATTTTGACAACCGATTTCGGTGTTGCAATCCAAAAAGTTCCAACACAATTCTCAGTCACACAGACAGAACGTTTTTTAATTAAGTAATTTATATTGTTTTTATTTTATTTAATCAGGCATTACAATACAATACAATACAAACACTCTTTATTGAACATCACAAATCAGTACAAAACAATACAGAAACAAAGAACAAAGTAGACAATAGGCGGTCTTATCGCGTAATAGCGATCTCTACCAGACAACCAATAAGAGAAATAAGTTGGAGACAGTTTAAGTACACATTAGCATTACTTTGGTCCATTTCAATGAACAAACAATATTTACCTTGCTACTCCGCTACTCACGTGCAACGTTGAAAATGATCCCGTAGAGGCATCGAAACGCGTCTGTGTTGGTGTGGTTTAAAGGATAATTAAGTTTGTGAGATTTATATGTGTTTTATGCCGCAGTGAGGGAGGATTGCATGAAAAACATATATATTTCGCACAGGCTTGGATCTTGCACGCGAGTAGCGGTTCGATTTATCAAAATTCGTTGTCATTCGTTAGCGTACCTACACCTTGCTCTCCCAATCAGTGATATCTGCAAACGCAGAACCTATTGTTTCCGGCCGACAACCACTCTTATCGCTATTCGAAGCCGTCGAGTCAACCGACTCAATGTTGCTTGAATATTCAAAGTTGCCATTATCGACGCACGCTAGATACCATCAATATTGTGCCGAATAAACAATTCAACTGTTATATTGATTCTGTTGTCAGTTGGAGTGGTGCTTAGTTTATATGTATATACGTGTTATGTATTTAGGACACGATAACGTGCTACACCAACTGAAAACCTCAGACGGGTGTGATTTAAAATTATACTAACGAACCGCCCCGGCTTCGCACGATATATTATGCATGTCTTATACACATTTCTTCCATGCTGGTCTGGGAGTAAAAAAAAAAAACATAGCATTTACCAGTTGCTTCTTTTCCGGCGCAGATGGTAAAAGCCCATCGAGGGAATGGGCGAAAGTCTTAGGAATCATGTTATAGGCGATGCGGCTAGCAACCCATCACTATTTTGATTCCCTTTCCACGTATACGCCCTTGATCATGCTAAACGTGGCCTTAAGGTTTTGTTACCTTAGGCTCTGTCTACCCCGTAAGGGATAAAGACGTGATATATATATGTTTGTATATATTACACTCATAAACCTCTTGATTTAGTTTTAAAGATCTAAGCATACATAGGGACAGACAGCGGAAAGCGACCTTGTTTTATAATATGTAGTGATTATTCTGAATGTTAGTCTAGTGTTTATATTTAAATCCGTGTATTACATTGTCAAAGATTTCAGTCTGTTAAGTGTCGCATTTGTAAAACACGATAAAAACGCACTTGTTCGATAAAAAAGGAAAACCTGCATCAAAATATCGATACTACTCTTGATTCTGAACCAACTGCTTTCAGATTATCAATGGGTGGTGTAATGCTGTATACACGGTGGGCGTGAGCATTGCGAGGGATTTTAACAGAGAATTCCTGTGGTCGAATTATGTACTTTTAAATTTCATTTTGTAGGCACGGTTGACATTATGTGAAGTGTGCCCATACAAAAAACATTTTTAACACCATATGACCTCAGGAATACACTGTTGTAATCTCCCGCAATGCTCACGCCCAGCGTGTATTACCTAGATGATGTTAGATGGTTTATAGTTCGCTGTCAGTACATTCGTTGTAAATGCAATGAAACAAAACAGTTTGATGAAATCATGAATATGAATAGTTTTTGGGCGAAATGAAAGGTAAACGAACTCAAATCTCATGATTTGCTAACACATAAGAGCTAACAATGCACATAATGCATTTTTCAAACTCGCTCAAATAAGGGAGCTTTTTGAGTGACTCAATCTAAGCTCACACTAAATAAAAAGTAAGGGCGCTCTGAAAAACGACGAAGTGAGGCAGGTTTAAACTACGCCTAGCCGTGTGCATACAGTTAAACGCACTCAAGTACAATCAAACTTCGCTATGCAAACTAGTTGATCTACGCACACAACCAACGCCGAGTGTAATTTAAACTGATTTGATAACCATCCAAAATCGTGCCGTCACTTTCACATTTCAATTGATCGTAAGCAACTTTGTATTTCAACGTCGGATAACTAGACAAGCTGGTAGCTGGCAATCTGTTGCGGCTTGTCTACCGACAACTTTGATATCGTAACTGCACGAGTGGCCGTGGCTCTTGTCATTAGCCTCATCTCTGTTACACCAGTGCAGTCCGAGAGGGACGCATACACAAAGCAGGGGACTTGTAGTCCGTGTAGTTGCACAACTGTTGGTTTGGTCACGTATTACTCAATTCGAAACTTGATGAGAAACTTGAGGCTTCCAAACTTGATTAATTCTAAGCAACAACCTAAAACGATTTTCTATTCATCACAGTCTTTCAAATATGTTTCCAATTTGTTTGAATTGCTAAGAGATCGAAAAACTGTTCTAACGTTCGAAATAAATTGGAATCTTAAGAAAATGCTACGCGAATTTGAAATTCAAAACGCCTGTTTCAATATGATAACCGTTTCTAAGAAACTATCTCTTCTCTTCTATATCAATCAAGGTTTTGTCATGAGATTTTTGCTGAACTATACATACATACATACTAATCACGTTTTTGTCTTTTATGGGGTACACAGAGCCTTAGGACAGACCTAAAAGGACGTGGAAAGGGGAATCAAAGTTGTTGCTAGCTGCATCGCCAATAACATATCTGTAGACTTCTACAGATATAATGGGCACCAGACCTGTGAAGCATCCTGTCCCGTACTTGTACATTGTGCAAACATTTGTCTGTTTGTTTGCAATCAAATGCGCCAATATTGACTCAATTCTATCCACCAGGCGAGCAGAACTTGGACAGTAGTGAAGCTAACAAGACTCAAACTGAAACGCCGCAGCTAGATGAAAAAGGTAAGTTAAAACCTAATTAGCTGCCATCCTGAACAAAAGTAAAATATAAACACAGTAAATCTTTAATTCTAAGGAGGGTTGCCCACGTACCCTTAAAACGCATAAACGGGTTATAAGATGTGTTTAGTAAAGTTAAAATATCAAAATGACTAATAAGCAAATCGTAACGTGTTACTATCAAAAGATAAGGATGTCGTATTTTTTCGGTCTTAATCGAGTGCTGGCAACGATATCCGTTTGCTTATTATTTTTGGAACGCTGTGCTAATAAATCCTAAGTTGTCAAAAAGGTTAATATATAGAGTAAATTGTATGATGTTTTGTGCTTCAAGATTATAATGTGAACAACTAGAAAGGGCTCCTTGAAAAGTCACTCCATATTGTTATAGGTCTAAATAGACGCTTATCCTTCGAACAATTTGTATAAAGAAATCGGGGGCCTCTACTTTTGAGCCTCTAATATCATTGTGCAGAAGAGGGTTGCTCTTCATATTTTTATAAGGGTAGATGGAACCTTAAGCGGTCCTTTCTTATCAAATGGAAATCTTAAAAATACCTAAAACTTGCCAAAAGAGAAGCTTATAAAGAATACTTGAGTCTCAATGTTTGCCAAATCCACCAATCTGTTATCAGATTAAAGATAATTTTTAATAAGTATTTTTTGAATGGGAATGAATATTTATTAAATATTTCCAGACAACATGGACCTGGACGACAGCAGTGGCGAGAATATCGGCGCGGCGGTTTCACAAGTATTCCGACACCCATACGCCGCGTCTCTGCAGAGAAACAACACTTACATCTGCAGTGCGGTCATACTGAACACGTACTGGCTGATCACGCAGTCCAAATGCTTCGATACGTGAGTTCACAAACAACTTTTTTTTTAATGCATTTAAGTTCCATTGTAATTGTATTTTTGTAATCTTAGTTTATTTTTGGCTGATGGCTCTGTAGCCAACGCCAAATTATAAAAAAAAAAAAACCGTTTTTATATCTCCGGTAACGTAACGGTCACTGGAGCGAATTATTTCTACCAGAAATGCGAAGGGGAGCGGTGGTCTCGTATTCTAATACATGGTCAGGCAGCATGTCTCAATATTAATGTATAAATCGTCTGTAACAGACGCACGACCAATCATGATGTTATAGTGAGTTATTGTAACCAACGCCGTATCTAGTTTAGTTATCTCAGTGCAGTGATGGATATTATCCCGGAATAACCAATAATCTGTAAACCACCAACCTTTAAAAGCCGATTTTTATGCAGCGTCCGTTCTATCGTCCTTTTTAAATTACACCGCTTCCTGCCACTGATTTCATAACTATCTATTATATACTTCACAACACTACTATTACTCGTAAGTAAGTAAGTAAGTAAGTAAATGCTTTATTGTACAAATATAAACAGATACAATTTACAAAAAAATAAAAAATAACATTAATACATGCACAAAGGCGAACTTATCCCTATAAGGGATCTCTACCAGTTAACCTTTGAGTAGATGAGAGGAGCATTAAACGAGGGACCGACAAAATGAGAGTTTAAAATTCCAGATAGTGAAAGCCACAATAGAGCGTACATATCTAAGTACAATAAACAAAACATAAAATACTACTAAATATCATTACACACATGCATACATACAAAATACAATAAGAGTAACCTACACACACAATATCTAAGGAGATGGTGTGAGCCACATCTTCCTCAAGCCTTCCTTGAACGACGCCACGGAGGCAGACTGCCTGATGGAGGTCGGTAACCGATTCCACAGCCTAGCAGAGTGAACTGTGAAGGATTTGGAATAAGTTTTGGAAGATGAAGGAGGACAGGCCAAAAGAAGATTAGCATTCGACCGTAGCCGATGCTGGCTACCGGCAGCCAAATAGCTGAATCGCTCGAAAAGGTACATGGGAGCAGAAGGATTGAAAAGAATGTTGAAAAGTAATGACAGAACATGGATATTCCTGCGATCTCTGACAGGTAACCACTCAAGCTGAGCGCGGAAGTGAGACACGTGGTCATACTTACGGAGTCCAAAAATGTATCGAATACATACATTTTGAAGACGATCAAGCTTGTCAAGAAGCCCCTCAGTGAGATCCAGATAGGCAATATCGCCGTAATCAAGAAGTGGGAGCAAAAGAGATTGAGCAAGTGATATTTTTGTTTGGATAGGCAGAAAGTTCTGCAAACGCCTGAGCGAGTGAAACGAGGCAAAAAGTTTCCGACTAACCTCGGAAACTTGTGCCGTCCAGGAAAGCGTCTGGTCCATGATGATCCCCAGATTTCTGACGGTAGGCGAGAAAGGAATAACTGTACCATCAAAATACAAGTTTGGAACTACCAGGTCAGATATCCGAGAAATAAAATATGGACTACCAATAACGATTGCCTGCGTCTTCTTGGCATTCACCATGAGTCCAAAGCTCGCAGCCCAGTCACGAATGGCGATGAGATCTGAATTAATGCGATTAATCAACAGAGAAAAAAAGAAAAGAAAAAAAGAATTTTAAAAATTACATGCTCAAATTGCGCAAATTACTCGTATTCGTATAATAAATGTGTTCTTCTGTCTTTATAAAAATAATGGCCCTGTCCTGTCCTAAAATATTTTCATGTATTTTTAAACAATATTCAAGCTCAAGCAAACATTTGTCTAAACGCAGAGACTACTAAGAGATACTACGTCTAAACGACACGTGCCACTGGCACTGTCATTTTTTATACGGTGGCGCGCGGCAAAGGAGTACGGAGTCGAGCTACAATCAGCCACCGACAGAGCAAAAACTCTTTATAGGTACTTAGATATAAAGTGTTTCGGGTGCTAATAAAAAATAACTTAACCTATCTTTTCTACGAGCTAAATTTAGACCTTTTAATACCACATTGCGAGAAAACTCGAAAAACTCGACTAAAAGTTTTCTGGGCGAAAAAACGTGGCGTAATTACGCCTCCGTAATTAAGTCGCTTAACTTCATTTTGCTGACATCCAAGTGTATAACGAAGACAAATTTTTTCAGAACTTGATGTTCTTGTGGGTTTTTTTTCAAAGTTATTTTATGCGGGTTCTTCTCAATTTTAGAATGTTACATCTCGATTTAAAGTTAACCACGCTATCAATGAATGTGCCAAACAACACTACAATATATATAATGTAGTGAACTGCATGAAATCATTTGTTGCCGATTCAGAGACTTTTAACAATTACGCAAGCTGCTGCAAATGCAATGCGTTCGTTCAAAGTACCCAGTTAAGATGTCTGTAGAATTGTAACGGCAACACTGGAAGAAAGACTACTGTTATGTTTACACGTAAATTTTCCAATCAGTTTTGCCCTCACCCTTAATTAGTTAGTACTTATTGCATGTAGGTTACAGGCGTTAAAAGCGACGGAACACTATCGCATTACCTAATCCCGTTACCTCCACGCGACTACCAGGCAAGCATAAACAACAAGCAGCCAAATGTACAGACGGTAAACTTCCAAAAGTCACAAAAGTTAGCTGAAGGATTGAGTCAATTTATCAGCCGCTTTGATTAATCCAATAAATTGAAAACTAATCACAACTTCGGCTAAGTAGTTGAGCCTTGTTTACGTCGGATTGTTAACGGTACTGTGGTAAGCCGGTAACTTTGTTTCGAGGTTAGTTTTTAGGTTTAACGGCCCTTGAAGCCATTGTGCGTGGGCATGCGGGTGTATGATAACAGTTTTCGCCTTTTCATTTCTTTATTTAACTTTTTGATTCTCTTTTATTAAAGAACGTCTGCTTCGACTCTGATTTGAACTGATATAATTTGATATTTGAGTTTGATTTAAAGATGATGAGGGAGGGAGGGGGCTTGCTACACGTGGCCTAGGTCTTGCCACTTTAGACTCTGTCTACCCCGTAAGGGATAAGACGTGATTTGTGTATGTATGTATGAGGGAGGGAGACTCCGACTGTGATAAGACTCATAAATTAGAAAATTACAATGTACCTACTAGACTACTTCATGTTCAGCCTGTATACTGCGCACTGCTGAGAACAGGCTTCCAGGTTTAGCTGTATGAGTTTTTAGATATTCGAAAAATGTCAAAAAAAAAATAGAAGTAACGTGAAAAGCGTTTTTATTTGTTCGTTACCAAATGTTCACCTTTGCTAGCTATTTTTGTGCAAGAAGCAAAAGCTATAAAAGCCACTGCCAGCATATCAACACCTCAATGACAAGAAACCTTACATTACTTACAATAAAACAAAAATTCAAAAGGTCCAACGAATGTCTGTCCAGACTATCACCTCAGATACGTACGAAATCTGCAATTGGAGAGACACGTTCTTACTTCCCGCTGATACCACACATTTGAGCATGAAACACATCAAGTATTTATTGTGGCTCACCCCGTGTGATTGATGGGCGTAGCTATTTTGTGCGTGTGATAAACTCCTGTTCCTAATTTTCAGTGTCCCGCAGTGTCCTCTCCTACCCCTATTAACGCATTCTCGTGATTCCTAATTATTATTATCTACAAATCTAGAAGTTCTACCCTCATCTGTCAGTTAATACCGATTATAATTTGCGTCATGTGCTTGGGTCTCCATTAGGGGCGATCCTAATTGCGATAACTCGCCCGGCCGCTCGAAACTTATTAAACTAGTAATATGGCAATAACTTATAATGCTGTAGTAATATAGCAATGTGGCACTGAGTTATGGGAGCGTTAGTTAAAGCTGTCATTTGTTTCCAACAGATAATGTTTGATGTTGCCTTAAAACTGGAGATATATTTCAGTGTCTCTCATTGTTCTATAAACATTAAAGGTGAAAGTCTCCTAACTTGACAATGTACAATTTAAGACGTAATTCTTAATTGAATGTAAGAGTTTAATTGAAGTTCAAAGAGGCAACGCGGTCAGCATAATTGGAACCTTTGAACCAGGCACGAAACAGGGGGGCATTTTTAGGTTAATTTTTAATCGTTTTTAACATACTTTACTTGTAATCAACTTTCCTAGTTTTAGTGTTGTTTATTGTTATTTAGTTTTTAATAGTTTGTATATTAATAAATTCCTTTATTGAATGTATAAATTATCTAAATCTAAATCTACTCGTCTGTGAAATTTCCTTTCGCTGTAATATTAATATTTAATGATGATTTTATCAAATTTCCACGTTTTAAGTAACGGGAACAAAGTCGCGGGCACAACCTAGTTCTAATTTAAATATACACACATTATCCTATGTTCGACTGTAGGAGACCCCGTGCTATCAAAAGCCACTAATTACTTGCACATATTTTTCCTCCAGTTTTAATAAATTCTTTCTGGAATACATCCATGAAATGCTGTAATATTCTTATCCGCATATACGAGTATAACGTTCAGATATGTATGTATTATTAATAAATCTATTGATAAATTACATCAGTGACACCGGACAAAAGTTACGGAAATGCTGATATGAATTCATTCTTTCGTTTGAAGATGTCCTGAATTATATATATTCTTTATATATTATTCCTAGCTTCTGCCCGCGACTTCGTCTGCGTAGAATTATACATAAAAACCTTCCTCTTGAATCACTCTATCTATTAAAGAAAACCGCATCAAAATCCGTTGTGTAGTTTTGAAGATATAAGCATACGTAGGGACATAGGGACATAGGGACAGAGAAAGCGACTTTGTTTTATACTATGTAGTGATGTTGGTGGCAATGGCAGCCTATTCTTTACTTACTCAAACGTATTATTATACTTTCTCTCGCGATAATCTTTACGGCATCCCTCTATTTAGTTTGATCGTCTGGTATATTTGTGATATGCATGAAAAATAAATCGAATCATACTTAAATCAACAACACTCATCCTCTGTTTTAGAAATTCTGTAATAATGCTGTTTTTCAAAGTAAAACAAATGCAAAATTATATTTTACATGCCCCGGAGCGCGTTCAGCGAACTTTTGCCAGTAATACCAACTAAACGTTGTAGAGAGAATAAC
Source organism: Pandemis corylana (assembly GCA_949127965.1). Taxonomy (NCBI): domain Eukaryota; kingdom Metazoa; phylum Arthropoda; class Insecta; order Lepidoptera; family Tortricidae; genus Pandemis; species Pandemis corylana. The sequence continues at coordinate 7,824,363 of OX421871.1, forward strand.
CTATCACTTTCTAGGAAAATGTCGGTAGAAAATTGTGCGCGACGGGTAATTTGAGCAAGGAAAATTATCGGAAAATGATTTGACGTCTCGTCGGCCGGGATTGGGAGAAAAGTGACGCATAATGCCTCGGAAATAGTTGAAGGCGTTCGTTTTAAAAATTTTAACGAGCTGTTTGCGAGTTACCTTGCCAAAAGGCTCTTAGCTAACCACATTTTAAAATTAAACTAGCGACCCCGGCTTCGCACACTTCTTAAACTATAAGTATAAACCTTCCACTTCTAATGAAGAAAACCGCATTCAAATTAGTAGTTTACGGGATCTAAGCGTGCATAAATATATACAAACGGCTTAAAGCTAACTTTATTTCATACTGTGCAATATAATAAATAAGTAGATCATCAATGTAAAGGTTGTCTCCAGAAGTTCAAAGCGAGTAGGACAGTAAGGCCACAAATGCTAAATATCTCAAAGACTATGGTTACTGTGGCAAAAATTACTTAACTCGGTGGCTGATTGAAGATAAGCTGGCCTGTAAATTTTGTTGATTCTAGGGACTGCTTCTACAAAGGATTGTGTAATTAGAAAACAGAATATTAGATGGAATGTTCCAGACTTCGTAGGGGACGAATAAGACCAAACAAACACAACATTAAGTTATTTACAATGCCTTTTGTATTGGTGATAGTAGCGATATGTGCCGGCACGAGACATGTTCGGGGTCCAAATACGGGTCGCGAATAAATCCCGAGAGACCGTTAATGGTATGGTGCGAGACACAGAAGAATCGACCAATCAGAAAAGAAGTTTGTGAAATTTTCGCCAATCATAATGGTTGACCATTTCCTCGTGGCATCATTGCAATGTTTTTTTAATTAGAAACCGGGAGACTATACACGGTAAAGATTAAATTACTCCTTTCCTCCTCAAAATACAGAATTTAAAGTATGATTAAGTTAAAAACTAAACTAAATCTAATCTTAAAAAAAAATAAAAAAATGCGGGCCCCCCATGGCGTAGTACCCTTTGACAGCGTATTAGTATCGCTGTCCAAAGGGGGAACGCTGCCAGCGTCGGTGGTACTATGCCACGGGGGCCCCTCCTTTTTTTAATTATTTTATTTAAGGATTAGTTTTAGTTTCTTTTTTAATTTGTTTTTAATTCCCATTTGTATTTGAATAGGAAAAAAAATAATTTAAAGTGCAGCTACTACATGAGAGTTCTTACCTGTAATTGAATGGAAGAAATAACATTAAGAGTATTTTTTTAAATAACTCTTGTTTTACATTTATACGAGCGGAAAGACATAAAATAAAAACAAATGATAAAATTCTAGGAGTATTAGAATCAAGGCACAGCTCGGGTAAAATAAATTAAAAGAGACCCCACGAAAAACGTAAAGACGCTAACAGGTTGTAACTCAAACCAGTTTCTTTAGAATACTTGATGTAGGTACTTTCATTATTGAAAAGAGCCCAGTTTTATTACCTTTTGTCCGTCCCTTTCGAGTAATTGACCGGGATGTTTAAGCCTTTCACTTAATTTATTAACAGAGAATATCGTGTACTTAGTACTAGTACTTAGGCCTGAATATTTTATAAAGGAGATACAGAATTTGAAGTGAGAAACGTTTTCATTTAATATTTGTTTGCCAAAAACCAAAAAAAAAACAATGTAACTTTTTTTTGCTGTGGGTACTTATATATTACATACCTACATAAATCACGTCTGTATCCCTTACAGGGTAGTCAGAGCCTAAGATAACAAGAACCACCACGTTTAGCATGACTGTGGATGTATAGGTGGAAAGGGGAATCAAAATAGTGATGGGTTGCTAGCCGCATCGCCTATAACACGATTCCTAAGACTTTCGCCCATTCCCTCGATGGGCTTTTACCATCTGCGCGGGAAGAGAAGCAACTGGTAAATTTTATGTTTTTTCTTTACTCCCAGACCAGCTGGAAGAATTTGTTATTACTTAGTTACTAATAATGATGCTAATCAAAACCTTGTCGCTCTTCCTCGATTACTTTTCTTTTCATAAATTATTATAGTTCCCCCGAAAAAACAATCTCCATTAAAATTAACTCTGTTTCAATACCGACTTACTTCATTAAACAACATCAAAGGGCTTCGACTGATCAAATTTGCCTAAAACCAATTATCTGTTCCAGAGACATCATCGCCTCGTACGTGACGCACCGAAACCTGGGCAACTTCTCCGTCAGAGTTGGCAGCTCGTACAACAACAAGGGCGGCGCGATGTTTAAGGTAATACCAAAGGTGTTCCACAAGGGAGCTTTCTCGGCCGTGCATTATTCTTCATATAAACAAAACGAGTTCTCGACAGAAATATTTATCTGTGTATGAAACGTATGAATAAGAACACGAACTTGGAAACCACTTTTAATTACACTTCATCTAAATATATGACATTTTGAGACCATAGAGAAAAATCTTATTTTTTAATTTTAAAAATAGAAACACAAGTAAATAACTAAAAAAGGTTGGTTGGTCGGTCGGCAACAGTGTATCACAAAAAGGAAAAATTAAAAAGTAAATGTCTTTAACATTTTTCGCTTATTCAACAAGCATAATTTCCCATAACCCAGAGTACTTAATTATTGATGCATATCGAAATATTGCATTTCGTTACCGTTTTCAATACAAAAATTTAAATATTAAACGATCCAAGTGTTTATTCAGTGCGCATGGGAAATTAAAATTGCGAATTCTTTCAGCTATCGACTTTGTGTTTATTTCTGTAGAACATATATCTCATATATGTATGTATAGATATTTAGGTAGATTTTGTAAATGATGGTCATCGAATCTAACCATTACTACATATGAATAACCTGGGTTTTTTCTACTTTTGAGTGTCAAAACATAAACAGGTATCTAAAGAAGTGTAGAGTTCAGACCAGACTTAAAAAATATTAGCATTCAAACAGCAGAATTACTTTATACTCCGAAAGAAACAATGACTTCAAAAGCAAGCAAGTCAAACAGCGAGCAAAAGCTTGTGAAGTAGTAATTATACCTACACCAAACGTTAAAAGGGCCGCTTCTAAGGCACGCTTATAATATATATATATATATATATATTATATAGGTATACAAGTGTTCCTTTAGCACATTTTACCTAACTGTGTAGCCACGTAACGTACCGTGAGTAACTTTCAAAGATTGATTCGGTGATTCGTAAAATCTACGGGTATATCGAGTCTCGCTGCGTAAATGGATTCTTTATGTTAAGAATCTTATTTAGTGACTCGAGTCTGACATTTCGAGGTTTTATTTTTATTAACGTCGAGTCAGTAAAATTTAGATACATTGGTATACTGAACAAAACGAAACGGTGACGTCACGCGGTTGCTGATAGAGTTTCTCGAAAATGTGAAACAGTTATATGGACTATACAAATAAGGTGTGTAATAGAATAAAACAATATTCTGGAATATTAAATTTCTGCGGGTGTTATTATCTATACTAATATTATAAAGAGGAAAAATTTGATTGTTTGTTTGTTTGCATTGAATAGGCTCCGAAACTACTGGACCGATTTCAAAAAATTTTTTGTCGTTAGAAAGCTACATTATCTCTGAGTGACATAGGCTAATATTTACCGCGGGAAAATACCTTTTCCTACGGGAAAATTAATTTATCGCGGGCGAAGCTGCGGACGGAAGGCTAGTTACATTATATGTATGTATAGAACATTCTTATACAGGTTTTTCGTCGTAATTTTTGGTTTAAAATTAAGGCATCCCTTTGACGTTGTATACTTTAAACATCGACAGTTAAAAAATCCTGATAAACGTTTACAGGGATGTTCGGTTAAACTAACTCAAACACGTGCTGGAATACTCTGGATTAACTTTAAGAAGCAGTGTTTATGTTGAAGTCTTATAACACATACAAACCTTATAATATGGTCTCGCTGCGCTCTGCTTACCAATCATCTCATCCTAGCTACCTCACCCTTGCACCCTGACACCCGACTTGATGACAGCCAGAAAACGATTTAAAAAAAACTTAATTCCAAAAGTAAAAACCCACCCTTACCTTGCTATAGTACATACACATACACAAATCACGTCTTTATCCCTTACGGGGTAGACAGAGCCTATGGTAACAGGTACCTACAGGCCACATTTAGCAAGATTGTAGGCGTATAGGTGGACAATGGAATCAAAGTAGTGATGGGCTGCTAGCCTCATCGCCTATAACATGATTCCTATTATTTTCGCCCATTCCCTCGATGGGCTTTTACCGCGCGGGTAGAGAAGCAACTGGTACATTCTATATTTTTTCTTTGCCAGACCAGCATGGAAGATGCTGTAGTAGAGGAGTAGAAACGTGTTTTTTTTGTGCCTTAGTATAGGCCTCGTCTAAGTAACGCCTGATTGATTCCAGATAAAAATGCTGATCAACAACTTCGACCTGAAGGTGTCGGCGGTGAAGCTGGAGTCACCGCTGGAGTTCGGCTCGCGCGTGCGCTCCGTGCGGCTCCCCAACCCTGACGAGGCGGTCACCCTAGGCTACCTGGCCACAGTGCTCGCTTGGACGCGAGTTGGGGTAAGTAGATGTGACGTTTCATCATCATCTACAGGACAAGGAATACATCTAAAGGCCACGTTTAGCATGATAGCGTATAGGTGGAAAAGGGAAGCAAAATATAAAAATGCTGGCCGCTTCGCCTGTGATTCCCAAGATTTTCGCTAATTACTCGATGGGCATTTATTCTTATACAGCTAGTAAAAGATAACAAACAATATACGCGTCATTCAAACTGTATACACCTTTAAACAGCTAAAAGTTGACCGAAGCGTAATTCATTCTCTTGTCAAGGCCGGCAACCGCGCCGGGGGTCTGATAAATCAGTCAAAACTACGCCAAGCTGCCTCCGGGGAGCACTTCCAACTTAATCCAAATGTACTGCCGACTGTTAATTTGTTGAGTTTATAAATAATACTTGGACGGTTAAAAGCGCCTGTAGCGATTCGACTACGCGTCATAAAAAACTAACCTAAACAAATCAACATCAACATCTGACTCAAGACAATCTTGCCTTATAATCCCAAATTCGATTTTCGAAGTTCGTTTCGTGCCCCTCTGCTTATACTAATCATTAATTTGAGTGAGAGAGACGGTATGATATGAACTTCGCAAATCGAATCTCGGAGAAGCCCTCTGACTCCGTATAACGCTTAAAAGTGAAACAGTCACGTTATGGTGGTTTGCTAAGTGCAGCGATGACTTCAAATACGAATTTACATACATATATAAATCACGTCTTTATCCTAGACGGGGTAGACAGAGCCTTATGCAACAATACGAAAAGGCCACGTTTACTAGCCGTCGCCTATAACATGATTCCTAAGATTTTCGCCCTTTCCCTCGATGGGTTTTTACCATCTGCGCGGCAGAAGGAGCTGGTAGGCCACCATGGAAGCAAACGAATGAATTTCGCTTAAAGAACCGCCACGCAAGTTAGACGTGATTTTATGTATGAATGTATTTATGTATGAATGTATGAAGTAGTTAATATTTTTAATTTGCAGCACATGCGGCTCGTGAACGCGCCGGTCATCGAAGCCACGATCTGCGAGTCGTACACTAAACTGCTTCCCGGGCACTACATCTGCATGGGCGGCGTGCAAGACCCCAACCGGCACTTCTGCAGGGTGAGTTGCTCGCAGTTTATGCTGTCCTAGTACTCACTTCAGATTTTACTTACATAAAACACTCAATATTGTGTAGGTTAATTAAAATAAATTCTTTATTTCATTTTTAAACGCTACCTTGTGTTGAGTATGACAGAAGAAACATACATATTGCAAGAGTTTATATACGAATACATCAACTATTTTTATCGACAATGCTGCAAAAAGACCACTTCTGTCAAGAAAAATATTTCAGACATCCTTTAGGCATATGATACGATACTCATTATTCAGAAAAATGTGGGTTCTTCAAGGTATTAGATAAATCAAATAATGAGCTCACTTTCATTTTTCCATGTAAGTTTCAAGTTATTTTAACTGTTACAAAAACCACCAACGACAAAAAGTGCGACACAACCCGACGCAGTCTACTTAAAACTTCCGCCAATACTTGACTCAACTTCACCCAACAAGTAAGTTCACAGAATTATGCGACTTTTGCTATAGTTGTTTAACAGCGACAGAATAATATCCGCTTTCGTCCAAGTTCTCGTTTTATTCGAACAAGCCGGTATTCGAACAATATTCTTACAATGAGGCATAGACAAGTCTCTAACTAGAGACATAATAGCATAGATTATGGTCACACTCGCATTAAATAGGGTGCTGCCAGCGTCTACTCAACTCCGTTTCTAAGAAAGGCCACCTTACAGTCTAAACGCTATGAACGGAACAATATTCCCTCTGGCTCAAGTCTTAAGCATTAGAGTGAGATAGAGTTTTGCTCGTGTCATCCTGCGTTTGTGCTTGTAGGTATTAGAGCTCTTTGTGTAAGTAATTGATAGAGCTAAATGCTGCAATTTCAATGGAGAAAAGCTAGCGGTAAAAACGATTGTCATAGTATCATGTTAACCCAAACGCATTCGAAACTTTTGTAATGAAGTAACACTTGCACTAAGAGCTCTCTGGAAACGGTAAAATATCTCTCACCATGCTCACTATCTGTGATGTAAAAGTAAAACATAGCATTATGGTTTTTCTCTGGTTTCTAAATCTACTAGACTGTATCGAATAGAGCCACTGAAGTTTCTGCATTGTACAGATTCTCAAGTAAAAGTTGCCGGAAGCAAACAGCAATTTAAAACGCACTAGTTTTGTTAAAAAATGCAGCAGAATTTAAGTCGTTAAATTTTTCTTCAAAGCTCGTTATAAGAGCAGGAAAGTTAAGAGAATATTTTAAGATTAAAGAAAATTGCATTGCAAAATTACAGCAGGAATGGTGTCAAATGTTATTGAAGTGTATTAAACAGGCGAGAGAATATAAGTGATATCTCTTTTGTTGACTTATTTGTCCGGTAAAGTAGAACTATTAGTCCGGTCCCAATACCCGTATTTGTTCGGTTTGTCCTATGAAAGGCCAACAAATTCCTAGGAGACGGAGCGGGAAAAGTTTTTAGCACAAAAACGTGTGTAAACAAAGTTGGACTATAACGGTAGCCAATCCTACAGATTTAACTTTTTTTGCAATTCGTCCCGGTTTTTTAGCTGTAGTTATCTAAATCTACACTGAAAACTTTATCGGAATAAACATAAGATTATGATGAACAAAAAATATTTACCTTGCTACTCCGCTACTCACGTGCAAGATAACCAAGCCTGTGTGAAATATATATTATGGCCCACGCTATTATAAATGTTTTTTGTCCACGACCTATCCTTTTTCCATCGCGTACAGAAAAAGTAGGTCACGTCAGCTTGTTCCGTTTTTATAGCGTTTGCATATCTGTCAATTGAAAAAACAAGTCCCACTAGATAAATAAGGTCTATTTGTGAAGCTCGTGTAGTCAAACGACTATTGTGAAATGAAGTATTGTTTGGGTTCCTTCTGCTTTATTTAGGTAGCTAACTAGCTACCTACTTGCGTTAGCGGTTTCGTATCTCTCAAATAATTTAATACTTACAAGGCTTTTCTGGTGTGGCCCGCGTCTTTACACACATACATCCCTTACGGGGTAGACAGAGCCTAAGGTAACAAGACCTAAAGACCACGTTTAGCATTACTGTGGGTGTATGGATGGAAAGGGGAATCAAAATAGTGATGGATTGCTGGCCACATCGCCTATAACATGATTCCTATGATTTTTCCTGGGCTATTACCGTCTGCGCGGGAAGAGAAGCAACTGGAACATACTATGTTTTTTCTTTTCTCCCAGACCAGCATGGAAGACACAACATCACACTAAGTCACTAACTAACATACGTATACACACACGCAGACAAATTTTAACATGCTTTTTTGTAATTACACGTTTCTTATATCTATTGTGGCAAGGTTTAGCGCTCTTAGACCAGTTCCTGACTGTACAATGGCAACTAATACAATAGTCGGCAAAGTTAATACTTATAAAACACTTTGACTATGATTCAGTAGTTAGCCCTTGGCAGCCACTAAAACCTCGTCGTCTCGCAAAAGTATTCCGACTTCTAAGATTTGTTCAGCATAACTTATGTCTTTGACAACCTACTTACATTTTGCTTTATGGAACAGATCATTTTACTTTTAGGTACATTATGATATCAGTTTCACGGGGTTTCCTTGCATTTGGCTAAATATCAAATTCTAACCAGTAAGAGGTTCTACGAGTAACAAGTTGATGATATAGGTAACACAAAGTACAGTAACGGCTCTTTAAATTTAAACGTTGATATAGGAAACCCAGAGTAGGAAAATCATAAGCAATACAGCGATTTCACACTGACTTAATGGAAACAGTTGGAAAAACAAAATAACTGAATTACTAACAAATCCACATTTTCAATTTGCATGAATTGTTCTTGAACTTCCATGCTGGTCTGGGAGTAAAGGAAAAACATAGAATGTATCAGTTGCTTCTCTTCCCGCGCAGATGGTAAAAGCCCATCGAGGGAATGGGCGAAACTAGGAATCATCTTATAGGCGATGCGGCTAGCAACCCATCACTATTTTGATTCCCCTTTCCACCTATACGCCCACAATCATGCTAAGCGTGGCCTTAAGGTTTTGTTATCTTGGGCTCTGTCTACCCCATAAGGTATAAAGACGTGATATATGTATGTATGTATGTACCGACGCGTTCATCCCTTACAGGCATATAAGCAGTGCTTGTAAGCATACGTAAATGTGCCCGACACGCTTCGTACCAATACGGATTTTGTTGGCAATATGCCTACCCTCTGTCAACTGCACGCCCCTGTGTATGCATGAATTGTTTAAGATCACCAACAGACCATGAGGCGTACATAACCACTAAGGATCTCTTTTTGTTGCAGAAAGACGACGGTGGCGCTGTCATCCAAAACAACACACTCATCGCGATATCCTCATTCCTCCACAAATGCGCTCTTTACTCAAGATCCCACGCCTTCCCCAAGGTCTCCAGCTTCTCCAGATGGCTGGACTCTGTCATATGGGACGAAGACAACCGCCCAACCACCATACAGATGTCTACTCCTAGTCTAGTAACTAAAACTGCAAATCAGACAGAACCTACGGTCGAGCCAAGAAATATCTATCAGGATCCCAGAAAATTCTTGTTGACTTTGCCTTTTGATCCTATCAATGTGCCTTTAGAGCCTGCGGAAGACAATTCAGTGATACCCAGGATGAGTTTGTACGAGTCGTATTTGCAGAACCTGGCGAGAGCGAAGACCAGTACTACTATGGACCCGGATACTCTAGAAAAGAAAAGACAAGAGTGGATACACAAGTTCGGGAATTCTCCTCTGTTAATGCCGCCAGCGTTTCAAAATCAGTTGGATTATATCTAGAGATAACGTAGCAAATTGTAAGTAAATGATAAACGAACAGAAAGACTTAACGTGTTTCAATTGTACATATAGGCTCTTGTCGTTTTTCTGTAGATCTATTTGAGGAAGGTAGCTAAAACAAGAATGATTTGTACATTCTTATTGAGTTTAAGCCATGACCTAAAATCTTAAAATCTAGTATTTGAAGTATGGTACATTGGTATTTAGTTCCCGTGGCTTCGCTCCAGTGAAATAATAAAATACATACATACACAAATCACGTCTTTATCCCTTACGGGGTAGACAGAGCCTAAGGCAACAAGACCTACAGGCCACGTTTAGCAAGACACTAAGGGCGTAGAGGTGGAAAGTGGAATCAAAATAGTGATGGGTTGCTAGCCGCATCACCTATAACATGATTCCTATGATTTTTGCCCATTCCCTCAATGGGTTTTTACCATTTGCGCGGGAAGAGAAGCAACTGGTACATTCTATGTTTTTTCTGTGCTCCCAGACCAGCATGGAAGTAATAATAATAATAATAAAATATCCCGTAAAAATATCAAGAACTCCTTCTTTTGCATTCATTGATATCTACAAGAATAAGCCCAGTACATGCGCGTTTTGCATTCCTTAACAAGGAACGAAAAATCACGAAACATCATGGAAAACATTGTAACAACAATCAAAAAATCCGGATAGAACTAACTCAACCAACAATTTACAATTAACAATACAATACAATACAACAACAATACAATACAACATGGTAATACAATGGTACAATTTAGGGATCTTTAAAAAGCGAGCCTTCCTGTTCCTCAAAGGGCCGGCAACGCACTTGTGATTCCTCAGGTCTTGCAGGTGTGCCTGGGTGATGGTGATTGCTTTCCATCAGGTGACCCGTCTGCTCGTTTGCCCCCTCTCATATAAAAAAAAAACCATACCAGACAGACTATATATATCTCTTAGAATTTCGGAATAAAGTTTTCAGCTATAATCTAACTTGTTGGCATACTTGACTATGCTAACACTACTCGTAATATCTGTAATTTGACCCGTATTGATCCAAATCCCATACCGTGCGGCGGAAACACTTAACACGCCACTGGAGACGAGAACTTTATTTATTAGCATACAATTAACTTGAGATAGGACATGTTAAAACAATATATACACCATATCGGTACTATTGCTAAGTATATTGTATTTCTTCTTCCTATTATATATCTACGTGTATCGAATGTGTGTAAATAAATGTTTCTCTCTCTCTCTCTCTCTCTCTCATATACGAGTAAATACCTCCTCAAAACGTATAAAGACGTGTCTATAATGACCACATTAACAAAGGATTTTTTAGTCCAGCTTTGACACGATACACCCTCAATAAACGTGGCGTTTAGGTCTTATTGCCCTAGGCTCTAACTACCCCGCATCTAAGGGATGGATAAAGACGTGATATGATTAACGTGACGTTACGTCCCGCTTTGGGCGGGACAGTCCCGCTTTCAGCACGTCTAGCACGAAAGTGCACAAGAGTCGCGTCGCGCGCGAGATAGATTGCCCGTCTTTTTCTTGTTGTTCGTTCTAGAAAGAGACGGGTACATTTTATCGCGCGCGACGCGACTTTCGTGCGTTCTCGTGCTAGCCGGGCAGGCAGTGTGTCCCGGTGTCCCCTGCGAGGCTGAAATTGTTCCGGTTTTGCCAACAGACCAAACGATAATTTAAAATGTACTTTTCCTGCTCGAAATGCGAGGTTCAGCGCCGATATTTTAAAACAAATTTGTTCAGCCCACAAGTACCAAAATACTGAGAAGTCTCGCCACTACTAGGGCTACTTATACGTAACTATTTTGTGTTTAGTGCTTTGATTTTTTTTCTGTTATTCTATTATCCCGATCTGGCAAAAAAATAAATGGGCACGTTAGATAATTGATGTATGTATGTGGACACTCATTTTCCAGAATATGTGGGATGAAGTGGAATTGTGTATGAGAAAAAAATCCATCAATTCTATTGGTGAAATTTTTACAGTATTAACTAGTGGGTTTCTAAATGTCAGTGAAAATTAGAACAATCCGAAAAGTAAAGCTATGGCCGGGAATCGAACTCGGATCCTCGTCATTCCGTGACGCGTGCTATACCCCATATATACATAGTATTAGTGGGATTAAAATTAAACTTTAGCTGTAACATTTTTATTTATTTTGTGCTAGTAAAAGTAACGGTGTCCGCCGAATCAACCACTTACCCCGACTTACCTAACCACGCAAACACTCAGCTGACAAGATCGCCTTTTGTTTAAGGAGCCGAGGCGCCAAAAGAACAAAGACTCAACGAGAATTGTCCCCGAAGTAATAATAACGTAACAAGACACCGCTATTATTTCACGTGTTATTTATGTTACCTTATTATGAACTTTGTTGTTCAACTTTTGCGATATGCGGAATAACTTAGTGCCATATTTATCAGGAGCTCGAGTTCCGAGGTCATGCCGATGTGTGTGTAAATATTCCCGTAAAAGGAGAAAACAATTTTCGTGATGGAATATCTTTACGAGCTCTGTCGTCCTGGTAGTTTATAAAAGATTGTTACATGAAATATGCTTGAGAACATGGAGGAAATTACTGTTGACATGTAAAGTGAATATTAGAGCAACTGCAAAATGGAGGAACTGCTGAATTCGACATTATGATTTTCGTGCGTTCAGCGACAATTCTACTCCATTGTACAATGCGAACTGATTTTTGACGAAATTGAAAGAGATACTAGCTTCTGCCCCTGACTTCGTCTGCGTAGAATTATCAGTAAGTAAGTAAATACTTTATTGTACAAATATAAAGAACCAGATACAATTCACAAAAAAATAACATTAATATATGCACAGAGGCTTATACATATAAACCTTCCTCTTGAATCACTACATCTATTTAAAAAATCCGTTGCGTAGATTTAAAGATATAAGCATACATAGGGACAGACAGACAGCGGAAAGCGACTTTGTTTTATACTATGTAGTGATTAGGAAATGGCGGATAAATTATATAAAACTAACGACCCGTTCCGGCTTCTTATGGGGTCTTGGGGTTGTACTTGTAAATGTGCCTCTGGAATCCTCTATCTGTTTATAAAAGCTGCATTAAAATCCGAGAATCTAAGCTTACATAAGTATATGTCATAGAGACGGCGGGAAGCGACTTTGTTTTGTACATACCTTTATGCTGCAAACAATAAGGGCGGTCACATATAGGTACGTTTCGCATGATGGCTATATCGATATTTATGCCCTCGACTGTACACACACACACACACACACACACAAATCACGTCTATATCCCTTACGGGGTGGACAGAGCCTGAGGTAACAAGACCTAAAGGCCACGTTTAGCATGATCGTAGGCGTATCGGTGGAAAAGGGAATCAAAATAGTGATGGGTTGCTAGCCGCATCGCCTATACTATAACATGATTCCTAAGACTCGCCCATTCCCTCGATGGGATTTTACCACCTGCGCGGGACGAGAAGCAACTGGTACATTCTATGTTTTTCCTTTGCTCCCAGACCAGCATGGAAGTAACTCGACTGTACAACTTATATGTATAAAGATATACTTCCATGCTGGTCTGGGAGCAAAGAAAAAACATAGAATGTACTAGTTGCCTCTCATCCCGCGCAGATGGTAAAAGCCCATCGAGGGAATTGGCGAGTCTTAGGAATCATGTTATAGGCGATGCGGCTAGCAACCCATCACTATTTTGATTCCCTTTTCCACCTATACGCCTACAATCATGCTAAACGTGGCCTTTAGGTCTTGTTACCTCAGGCTCTGTCTACCCCGTAAAGGATATAGACGTGATTTGTGTGTGTGTGTGTATAATTATACATCTACGGGGGATGTGAATTCGCAATAAATTTATTTGTGAAAAACTTTTGATTTTATCAAGTGAAAAAGAGCCGCGTTATTCCAGAATTGTAGCTGGTAATTAAACAAACATGGATAGGTTAAGGGAGCCGGAAGTTACAAGTTGCTTAAAAGGAAAGTTACACAAGTTAAGATGCAAATAATTAATATTCAGAAGTTAGTTAAACTTCGCAGCATAGTTGGTAATACTGACACCCGTTCAATCGAATATATTATGAGTTTCCTGGCAAATGGTAAACTTGAGAATATTCAGAATGTTCCAATAATTTACAGTAGCAATCGCTTGGTGGATGTCGGGCTTTGTATTCACAACAAGAAAAGTTTCCATTTAATGCATAAATATTTTTCTAATTAAAGAATGAATAGATTTTGCCACCTGCCTTCCTATTGCCACTGGTATAGTTTTATCATTTTGACCTTTTTTCGAGAATGGCACGTTTCAGTCACCCTGATAAAAAAAATTAGACGTCACTGTCATGTGGCACTTTTACAGGTTATTCGTTAGTTATTTATTTTATTAATGTTTTTACTTATATTTTTAATTTTTACATTTTATTTTTTACATGTAACGCCAGAAATATCAAGTAAGTTACTCGGGTCAGGTAGGTTAGTACGTTTGTTAGGAAATGATTGGCATAAATTCTGTTACTCTTTAAACCATGGATGATACGGATGGCGATGATGATGATGATGGAATTCGAGCGAGCCCTTATGACGACGGGTTCTGGGTATGGGACGAGACAAGCTGCAGGTTAGAGTTCAGGAAAAAATTCTTGTCTAAAGGCATCTCCGACGAAACTGTACCACCAGCTATGATAGCGGGAGCTCTACATTTTAACGACGATCCCGACTTATTTGAACAACTTAGATTCCAAAAACGCTTCCAGAGAAACACTAAAGCCGACGATGTTGTAACACTCCAAGATGTCAAAGATGTCACTCTGTTCTCGGCACCAGCAGCCATAGTCACCGTCGACGTCGTACACATATTCCACAAACCTTCTATGAATCGGTTTCTAAGGGCTCTGATATTCTATTGTCAGTACTATCTCCAAGTCACAGATGAACTGATTAATCGTTCGTTAGACGCCAAAATCAAGACGACAAATAGTGAAAGAATAGAGAACGAGTTCCGGGAGAATCTTGCAGATATTCGACTCATCGTAGCTAAAGAATATAGCTGCCTCACTATGGGCGGCGAAGACTTCCAATCATACCATCATATGGGCAGTAACAAAATGCACTCGCTGTCAGAAAAAAACACAATTTTGTTCGAAAAGATGGTGCGATGTTGTGTCCATATTGTGTGGATAGCGCTCGGTAGAGCGTCTTTAGTGGAAATCGAGGTAGAAATTAACCGTCTCCTCAAATCTGATAAATTCAATTTCGCTAAACATAGGTACAACTACCATGCTGCCATGACTCCTGAGGATCGCGCATTGGTTCTGGGAGAGTGCGTGGAAAATGTTAATATGCTCCAAACAATGTCGCCTCTAATAAACGAAGTGTTCTGTCACCGTGGTGGTCGGGTATTCGACACTCGCATATTAGGGCTCGCCGTTATGAAGCAAAATTTATACCCTCGGCTCAAATATCTTGAACTCATGCTGATTTTACCTGAAGAAAAGCTGCAAGGTGCTAACATTACACTGGGGATCCTTGGTAGCCAGCGTGGCTTGTTCGACCCTATGTTAAAACTCATAAAGGACAGACGTAGTTCTCGTAGTACATCTGCATCCTCAATGGTGATGACTAAAAGAGCATCGAGAGTGTCCACGGTAAGCGCCATGAGTTCCATGTTTCCAATGGGAAAACTTTATGCAAATATCGTACTGCCTGAGAAACAAGTCGAGAAAAACTTTGAAAATGAGTTTCCTGGTGAGTTGCTTCCTCGGATACCAATTGATAAGGTCCAGAGGAGAAAATGGTTGAACCGTGCTATGCGCAGGTCTAATATGCAACTGGCCAATAGAAAATCACATTTTGTTTCTTCAAAATGAATAAGAAGCATGTTTGCTTTGAGCTGCAAATTGCAAACAATGAAATGCATTAATACAGTATCATTTCACTATTCACCCCGTCAAATAAGAAGTGCCACCATTTCAAACACAATATATATTTTGACCGAAATTCTGTTCACAAGACAAAGCAGCGAAGAGGAAGAAGAACAAAGAATGAATCAATCATAGTAACAGAAGCAGATATTTTGCGCTTTTGCGGGCTTATCTGAATGTTTCGCTAGATTATCTTTCCATAAGTCGTTAACAAAATACAACAGCTATAAACTCATTTTTTTAATAAATAAATTGTTTAATTTTATTTGCCGGCTGTTTTACTCAAAACAATACTAGACGGTATACAGCGGTAACTAATTACGCTTATCCATTACCAGGTTAGCAGCATACCTAAGGAGTTCCATAAATCAATGTCTCCTTACTAAAACAGGCTGAACTCAACAAATGATTACTCGAGTACGTAATGGCTGTTATTTCACTTATCAGCCTTGAAATATCAATTAATTTGTGAAAAGGCTTTCACGCTAAGGGGTGGGGTTAACGGCCCGCGTCAAAGCCTTCGTGCCTTTTGAAAGAACTCGCAAAGCTCTGGTCTTTGTACACGTCAATCGGTTAAGTACTTACCTACAAGGGATTATTTATTTAAAGAGTTTTTTCCGGTTAGGCGTTTCGATACACGGTATTTGAGAAGGCGTATGTAAGTATTGATCGAATGTTTGTTCGAAGTACGAAGAACACGGTTTTAAACGTTGCTAAAGCGATAACTACTTAGGTACTGCTTAGGCACATAACTACGTGTGCAAGTGATAAAGTTAAAAAAAATAACTAGGACGGAACCGACGACCAAATAGCCTAGTGGTTAGAGAACCGTGAGAGGATCTGACTATGAATGAAGCTTGGGGTTCCGGGTTCAATCCTCGGTTGGGGCAGATATTTGTACGTCTAAAATATGTTTTTATCGAGTCTTGGATGTTTATATATTATGTATTTATCTAAATAAGTATGTTTATCCGTCGTCTAGTACACATAATAATATTACAAGCTTTTCTAAGGATTATATCAGTTGGTGTCATTTGTCCCAAGGATGTTGTTATAGGTCTTGTTACCTTAGGCTCTGTCTACCCCGTAAGGGATAAAGACGTGATTTGTGTATGTATGTATGTATGTTGTTTTTTATGAATATGTATGTATACCTAACTCTTTATTGTACATAAAACACAAGAAAAAGATGAATACAGGATAACACCCATGCACAAAGGCGAACTTATCCCTAAAAGGGATCTCTTCCAGTTAACCTTATAACGATTGACAGGACATAAGTATTAAGCAAGAGTAGACACACAGAAAAAGTAAAAGAACCGATCGAAACTTAAAATAATCCTAAATGTCTAAATTTCTAATAATTAATTTTTAATTTATTTATTTATAACTAGCCACTAACCAAAAAGTTACTCTATTACTCCTCGTTCTTTACTACTATTACCTACTTGTCATTTTCTCAAATATTCACTTACTTGAAACCTCATAAAAACATCAGCCGAGTGTATAAAAAAACCTTTAGCATAAATCGGACAAATCTCGTAAGCGGTCGACCAGCGGAACAGAGAGCGCTTTTGTAATACATTGCGCGCATTGGCAGCTAACCGCTGCGCAGCGAGCGTGTCGATCACGCAATGTACAGCAAAGTCGCACATCGCGCCGCAGTTCCCACAAAATTGTGGCCTGCAGTCCTAGTAGTACACTCCGTAAAAAAATCGAAGTTAATTTCGTGCCGTTCCGCTTAGACTAATATTAATTTACATTAGAGTGAGAGCGATGGCGTGTAACTTCAGAGTAGCCACCTTGGCCCTAGTCTGCGGTCTCTGGGAAGGCATTACTCGGCATGCAAATCGGGGATCCCTGAGCATTAGCATATCTGGAGTCGATATTGCGGACAGTTCCCCGTGCTGCGGAATTCTATTAGAGCTCTGGTTTAGGTTCGTTCATTACTTGCCGCGTTGTCGACCGTGCGAGTTGGAAACCATTTAATTTATGGCTTCACCATCGGCGCAAGCGTCGCATACATCGATAGAGTACTATAAATAAAAAAATCAAATGAGGGCGCCACTTTGTAAAATGCTAGAAAGTAGAAAACAACTTTGGATGAAAATCTTTAGTTTCTCTTTCATCCGTTTTCTGCCGTTCACATGTGCAAGAACCTGTCGAAATCAGCATGCGCCACTGGTAAAAAATATTCGCATATCTTCTTCTTCTTGAAAATGAATTGATGTTCGTTTGTCTCACTAAAACTCGAGAATAGCTGTACCGATTTGAATAATTTTAGTTTTGAAACATTTGCGCAAGTCCAGGGAAGGTTTAGACGATGAGAAAACATTTAAAAAACCAGGAACGAGGGAAGCGCCGGGCAACAGCTAGTTAAATAAAAACAAATCAATATTTTTAAATGGTCTAAAATTTATATTGAGCTGCAACCATTGCCAAGTGTTTCATTTCCCAACTGTTTCATGTGGGCTCTGTTTTTTGAAACAGTATTTCAGGCTTTCTAATGAAGAAATCTAAACTAATCTATAGAGTTCTTTTTGACAGGACAGGTCTGAAGTAAATCCTGAATTCCTTCAGGAAAAAGCTACAGTAGCCCGAAACAGTTGGGAAATAAATCATCTGGAAAATGTTATTTCTGCGAAAAGGCAGGACGTCCTAAGTAAGCGATTTATGCATCTAAAGAACAGAACACTTAAACAAAACAAGGCAGTAAACACGAGTAAAACAACGATTATCACTGTTCGAGGTATAACTTCAGCAATTTAATGTTATCCAAGCCGTTAAGGTTCCAAAAAGGATTCGAGGAATGCTCAGTAAAGCGTAGGCGTTACATTCAAAAGTTTTATGGAAAATAATGTAGGAAAGGAAGCCACCGGATTTTCCCAATGCTGTCAGATTAACAAAGTTCATTTTCACCTCATACATACATACGTAAATACATAAATCACGTCTTTATCCCTTACGCGTCAAATATTGGGACCGAGCGCGACGACAGCGCCACGTGATAGGCGGCCATTATGGACAATATTGTCACCGCTGTCAAACAAGAAGTAAGTAAATATTGTGAAAAATATTAATGAAATCTTGTGTTATTTTACTATATTACACAATTTTGGACAATGGTAGTCAGTAACATTATTGCCAATAATATTAAAATTGTTGTTTTCAGTGAAATTTTAGAGGTTAGGTAACTTACTTTTTTTTTCTTACGGCAAATATCCACTTATTTCTTTGGTCTCGTTTCCACGATGGTCTTGGAAATTGGTAAAATTTACAGTCGCTTTTCTTCTTGGTGTTATTACAATTCACAACAACACATCTTACCAGGACCACATTTTTATCTCAAAAACGATTAGAAAATGTTTACTGCAATATGGATTTGACAGCTCAAGCAGCGACAAAAATGACAATTTTAGCCGTAGCGAGCGCTGTGATCGTTTAGGTTACCCCCTCCACCCGCTTTGCACTCTGCCAATATCAGAAGGCTAGCCGAAGCGAATTTAACTAGCCTTTTCCTCTAATTCGGCACACTAAGTGCCCAATTTAAAATAGGCAAGCCGGTGGGAATCGAGTTCTATGGACGCCACGGCACTGGTGTGTACACAGCATTTAAACAGCTGACACGAGAACATCTTGAACCCTCGTCCTCCACATGTTGTTCCGCGTCAAACAAATAAATCCCCAATTTACACTGAAACAATAAGCGGTAACTGTTGACATTCTCAAATCGCATCGGCAAAGGTCGATTTGCCGGCAAATCACGAACCTCGTGTTGGCGTATGCAAATGGCGCCGGGATCCTTTGAGTTTAACACTCAAAATAAATTTTCTTCACGTATCTTGGAACCCTACTCGGTATACCGACGTGCTCGCTGATCCTGCCGCCAAGCAGTGCTTGCACTGCTGTGTTCCGGCGTGGAGAGTAAGACAGTGAAATTACTGGCACAAGAGGTTCTGTCCTAGCCCTCTAGTGTTGCACGTGTCCATGGAGGTTTTTTTAGCCATGTTTGATAAAAATCGGTCCAGCAGTTTGAAGAGTACCAGCTGTTTTCCAAATCATGTAAGGCATTTTTAACATTAAATCTTTTTTTTATTTACGTATTACTCGATTAATGTGTGGGGGGGGGGGGTTTAATTTTAATTTAATCCTATATTTTATGTGACAGACAAAAAAAGAAACGTGTGCGTCTCGGAAACCCCGACAGAAATGATAACTTAAACTAATCTAAGTTACTAACAGTATATGTCTATCGCACACTAGACACTGAGTAGCGTTGTAGGTTAGAGTGAGAGAGGAAGAGCCTGCCTACCACTGCCGTATGCATCAGAGAAAGGGAAGCCAGACAGACTGGCGCCGTAACGCGTTACGTTACGAAGCGGTCTACCCTCCCATAAGAGTTATCACTTCAAAAATATCTCACAAATCATATTTTATTGCCCGAGAGCGGGAACAAACAAGTAGTACATTTGCGCCACTTATTTCTGTTTCACTCGAGATCTCGTCATAAGGCGGGGCTCCACTGATAGCGGGTTGATTATTAACTGCCTACTCATACAATTCATTTGAGAACAAAAGTAAAAGAAAACAAACAGTCAATGCTTTTATACTAAACTTTAAACGCTACTATTAGCGATATGATGTAAAATGGACCTCACCCAATCAATTTTAAACTTAGTCCCACCATTGGCGCGGTTCACTTTGAACATCAATCAATGTATGGAAACATTTGTCAACTATGTATGTATGTACTTATGTATGTAAAATCTTTATTGTGCAAAATGAACATAAAACAAACACAGCCGATAAACACTGAGATATATGCACAAAGAAAGACTTATCCTTTTAAGGGATCTCTTCCAGTCAACCTTTGAATGGGTGAGAGGAGTATTATATTAGAGACGGACGAGCGAGTTAAAAATCCTAACATTTACAGGGCTTTAAAATCATACTACCACCTGCTAAAATATTCCGGAATAATTTTGAGAAACCTTGTCAATGTATCTAATCTACATTGAAGGAATATAAAGGAAGGAAGGCTAACATGACTGTATCTACATGTTAGCTTTCCCGCTCGCACTGGGCCGCGCGCCCGCAGAACGCCCCGCTACCGCCCCTAATTGGTCCAGCGTGCACAGAAAGCAACTATTATATATATCGCTGGGCACCGCCTTTGTGCGTTTATCGCAAGCTTATCGTACAGCGCTACGTCATTTATGGGGAAGTGATTTATTTGGGTAGCTACTGTTTATTTTACTCACGTGTTGGCGAAGCAAGGGAATCTCCAGAACTCTCATCGCACTCTTCATTTATGTTACATCGAGAGCATTCGAGCAACATTTGATTGGTTTCGAGATGGCGCGAGTAAATCCCGATCCCTCGGGAATATCGGGATGAAAAGTAGCGTATGCTTTTCCAGAGATCCAACTATGTAAATACCAAATTTCATCCAAATCCGTCCATCCGGTTTAGCGTAAAATAGTAACAAACAAACAGATATACTCACAAACTTTCGCATTTCAAATATTAACTATCGACGCTTCCGCGCTGGTCTGAGAGAAAAAAAAAACAGAAAGTACCAGTTGCTTCTCATCCCGCGCAGGTGGTAAAAAAAGCCCATCGAGGGAATGGGCGAAAATCATAGGATTCATTTTATAGGCGATGCGGTTAGCAACCTATAACTATTTTGTTTCCACTTTCCACATATAGCTATGCTAAATGTGGCCTTTAGATCTTGTTACCTTGGGCTCCGTCTACCCCGTAAGCGATAAAGACGTGATTTATGTATGTACTAGATGTTGCCCGCAACTTCGTCTGCATAGAATTCGTTTATCGCTATCCCGCAGGAATTACGCAACTTTCCGGGATAAAAAGTAGCCTATGTGCTATTCCAGACCATAATCTATCTATGTTCCAAATTTCATCCAGATCTATCCAGCCGTTTTGGCGTGAAAGAGTAACAAACATCCAAACATACTCACAAACTTTCACATTTATAATATTAGTAGGATGTAACTAGCGACCCGCCCAGCTTCGCACGGCTTATCAAAGCATACGTATAAACTTTCATCTTGAATCACTATATCTATTTATAAAAACCGAATTAAAATCCGTTGCGTAGTTTAAAAGATCTAAGCTTACATACAACGAAAAGTGATTTGGTTTTTACCCTTCTTACTAACTTAACCTGTGTTATTGAATCAGGCGTTACTTTGCGGAGGTCCATTTCAATGAACAAACAATATTTTATCTTGCTACTCCGCTACTCACGTGCAAGATAACCAAGCCTGTGCGTATATATGTTTATGTGGCATTAGTGGAGGGAGAGGGATTGCATGAAAAACATACACATATATTTCGCGCCTGTTTCTTGTCTGTTGTTTTCTGGATCAAATCTTGCAAGTCATATTCGACACACTTAGAAGTGATCGCATTGCCTCAAAATTTGCACACATTGTCATCCTACAAATGCAAGTACAGTCAACAACAAAATCTTGTATTAAAAATTAAATTCAAAACAAAAACTTTCACACTATAATAAAGATAGATAGGATGGATAGGATGTGGATAGGTAGTCACGAAGTGCTGTATTCTGTGGCCGTCGACACCCACACGTGATATTGCGGACACGTTTCATGTGATTGAACTGAGGTAACATTTTATCAGGACCGCTTCTCCGATCAAGATTGTGCACGCCATTTGATAAATGTGATTCTGAAGGAGTTGATACGACAACAAACAGCTGGGTGTCGATTCTTATGCGATAGAGAATGGAGACGATCAAGAAAACTTCGTCTACATAATGTGTAATTTTCAGGAATAAGAAGTAGCTTCATTATTATTATTCTTTTTTCTATTCAACATACATACATACATACATACCGTCACGCCTATTTCCCACAGGGGTAGGCAGAGACTAATTTGTTCTACTTGCTACGATCCTGACATACTTCTTTCGCTTCATCCACACTCATCAATCTCTTCATACATGCTCGTCGGTTTCGGGTACTCCTGACCTGACCTTTTTCCAAAACGTCTACTATTTGGTCTCGGAACGTCCGTCTAGGCCTTCCCCTCCCAACGTAACCATTCACACTCCCCCTGTAGATCTGTTTAGTTAGTCTACTTTCATCCATCCGCTCTACATGCCCAAACCAACTAAGCATACTTTTTTCTATCCTAGTCACTACATCCTCTTTCACACAAGCACGTTCCCTTGTCACACTATTCCTTATTTTATCTTTCACCTTCCATACTTTTTAACGCTCTCATTTCTACTGCAATTATTCTACTTTCATGCTTCTTTTGCCATTCTATTCGACAAGGAAGGCAAAGGAACTAGTGGGTCACCGGATGGTAAGTGAGCACCACCACCCATGGAACTGCAATACTAGAGGACTGCAGGTGCCTTGCCAGCCTAGAGGGCTAGGACAGAATACCTCTTGTGCCAGTAATTCCATCGGCTGTCTTACTCTCCACGTCGGAACACAGCAGCCCAAGCACGCTGGCAGGACTAGCGAGTAAGACGGACCACCGTCCAAGCTACCAATATTATTTAATGCTCCTCTCATCTACTCAAATGTTAACTGGTAGAGATCCCTTATAGGGATAAGTTCGCCTTTGTGCATATATTAATGCTATTTTTATTTTTTTGTGAGTTGTATCTGTTTCTTTATATTTGTACAATAAAGCGTTTACTTACTTACTCACTTACTCATCTGGGGGCACGGCAGTGCCCCCGCCAATTATATTTTTCAGAATTTAAACTATCTTCTTACCATAAATAATCTTTTATACTTGCGCGATTCTCACTCCTAAGAGAGAGAGAGAGAGAAACTGAGAAACATTTATTTGCACACATTCGATACATATATACTTACGGGGTAGACAGAGCCTAAGGTAACAAGACCTAAAGACCATGTTTAGCGTGATCGTGGGCGTATGGATGGAAAGGGGAATCAAAACAGTGATGGGTTGCTACCCGCAACGCCTACATAACATGATCCCTAAGATTTTTGCCCAATCCCTCGATGGGCTTTTACCTGCGCGGGAAGAGAAGCAACTGGTACATTCTATGTTTTATCTTTGCTCCCAGAACAGCACGGAAGAAACAACTATCACCCGGGACTTGATAACGTTAATTATTTAATGGATAATTCCTGGAAATTGACCTTCTACCACCACATACCACATCACCATATCTTTTATCACGATCGGTACAGCAGTTTTGCCGTGAAAAGGTAACAAACGCTAGGTAATAGTGTAGGGTATCCACTTCCTGTCTTTAGTATGTACCTTATCTTTTCTTTTTGCTTCTGATCAAATCCTTTTCTGTTATAAAATATGGCCTTTTTATTTTTCATTGTTACATTCTCACATTTATTTTATCTTAAGTACTATACAGTAATGTTATGTATGTATGTATTATTTTATTTTATTTATTTAGCTATGTATTATATTTATGTTGGTATTGTTGTTTTTATTATCCCTGCGTTTATCCTGTCTATTTGTTTCCGCCACCTACTTAAACTGTTTCCAACTTATTTCTTCTATCTTATTGGTTGTCTGGTAGATAAGACCGCCTATTGTCTACTTTGTTTCTGTATTGTTTTGTACTGATTTGTGGTGTTCAATAAAGAGTATTTGTATTGTATTGTATTGTATCACGTGTGTAGTGTCCATCCACTGCTTCATGCGCTATTTGATGTTATCATCTCTATCTAAGATTTTAATTAAATTTGAAACTTCATTAAACCAGTTCCAATACCTCCTCGGTATTAACTAATCGGAATTCTGAAGGCATTCCCTCGATATTGCAAAGTCCGTACAAAGCATCCGTCCCGTTCTAATGCTGAATTACAGTTGAGATAGCCGAGGCGCTCGTCATACCGGACATTCCTCAATTTAGGGTCACAGGATCAAATACAACGGGCATGGACTTTATTATAGTGTAAAAATGTGGGTAGTTCCTTAAAAAAATAGCGTAAAAAATAGATTATTATATTATGTATCAGCGCTGAAATAACTAAAACGGCACCGAAGACAGTTGTCGGCGCGGTACAAAGAAAAAAAGCATCATGCCTGTGTCACTGACTGCAAGAAATGGTGCCGTCTATCCATTTCTCCTTGGTCTATGCGTATTACATTGCTAAAACACTAAACCCCTTCATAAACGCTTTATAGGCTTCTGCTAACTTAGCAATCGTTTGTCCTTATCTGTGAAAGGTAAATGTCAAAGTGACAGATAAGGACAAACGATTGCTAAGTTAGCAGAAGCCTACAGAGCGTTTATGAGTAAGAGGGTATAACTCTCGATGGCTTTCACCCTGCATTATAGTTTTTATTTATTTATTATGAAGCTAGTAATCTTCTGCCCGCGACTTCGTCTGCGTAAAATCATGCAACCTTCCTCTTGAATCACTCTATCTATTAAAAAAACCGCATTTAAATACGTTGCGTAGTTTTAAAGATCTAAGCTTACATAGGGACAGACAAACAGACAGCGGAAAGCGACTTTGTTTTATACTGTGTATTGATACATTCGATACGTAACGCTTGAACACACGAGAAGGTTATACGCTTAACTAAATATTCGTTTGTTCTTGTCTTTCCCTTAGATATTTGCCTTTGTCAGAAAGAGACCAAACACGGTTTTTCTAATACCAGATTTGCAACTCTTTGCTTGATTGACCGAGCGATCACAACGCTTCAGCTTGAGCAAAAATACATACATACAAACACATACACAAATCACGTCTATATCCCCTACGGGGTAGACCAGAGCCTGAGGTAACAAGACCTTAAGGCCACGTTTAGCATGATTGTAGGCGTATAGGTGGAAAGGGGAATCAAAATAGTGATGGGTTGCAAGCCGCATCGCCTATAACATGATTTCTAAGAATTTCGCCCATTCCCGCAATGGGCTTTTACCATCTGCGCGGGACGAGAAGCGACTGGTACATTCTATGTTTTTCCTTTGCTCCCAGACTAGCATGGAAGTAATTAAGTAAGTAAATGAACAAAAATGCTTTTATAAAAATCTCTTTAAAAAAAATGTGAGCGCGTCAGATTATTAAATGAATGTCGGATTATTTCCGCCATTTGGAATCGCAAAAGTCTGCAGCCCCCAAACAAATACGGGGTTGTTCAAGTTTAGGTATTGTAGTGCATTCTAACTGAGCTAACCCAAGTTCAACCAGCTGAACTGAGCTGAGCAATCGAATGAACAATAATTCTGAACAAAAGCCGACCGGTCAAAACGTTCAATCAAATACAAACTCAATCAAGCGCGCGGATTGGCTGAATTTGTTGGTACTCGTGTAAATAAAAATTCCACAGCGACCTTTAGCGATGATTGTAAACATTTTTTGCTACCATTAGTGGGGGCCGTGGTATACCCACACGTGCAGCATTCGTGTAAACACGTCAACATTTGCTATGTTCCTACTAACCCATTGTATTATCTCAAAAGATATCATTGAGTATCAGTGGCGTGGCGTCCATAGAATTCGATTCCCACCGGCTTGCCTATTTTAAGGCAGTTAGGCACTTTGCTGTGCAGAATTAGAGAAAAAGGCTTCTTAAATTCCCTTCGGCGTGCCTTCTGATATACTTGACACTACGCCACTGTTGAGTATTGAAAATATTATCTACACTAATTTTATAAGGAGGAAAGATTTGATTGTTTGTTTATTTGCATTGAATAGGCTCTGAAACTACTGAACCGATTTTAACATTTCTTTCACTATTAGAATCCATACTTCCATACTAATATTATAAATGCGAAAGTAACTCTGTCTGTCTGTTACCTCTTTACGCTTAAACCGTTGAACCGAATTTGTTGAAATTTGGTATACAAACAGATTCCGTCCCGGGTAAGGACATAGGATAGTTTTTATCCCGGACAGCTTAGCGATACTCGAATTCTGCGCAGACGGAGTCGCGGGCAACAGCTAGTTCTACATATAACCCGATGAAATAGGCTATTTTAATTCTGCGCAAACTAAGTAATAATGATATTATTACTAAATTCTAAAATGTCAATTTTTAACACAAATAATTATTTCTTTAACACTATTAATTAGTCACTACCTATATTTAATCTGACATCAAAAATGTTATTATAATGTCGAATTCATTATTCCATGCTGGTCCGGGGGCAAAGAAAAAACATAGAATGTACCAGTTGCTTCTCTTCCCGCGCTGGTAAAAGCCCATCGAGGTGGGCGAAAATCTTAGGGATCATGGTATGTATGTATGTATGTATGTATGTATGTATGTATGTAAACTCTTTATTGCACATAAAAATTTAAAAAATACAGAAATTCAGACAAAAAAGTACAAAGGCGAAATTATCCCTAAGAAGGGATCTCTTCCAGCTAACCTACAGAAAGGAATAGTCGACAACAAAAAGGCAAGCAGTCATTATGCGCAAATAAGTAGTATTAATACTTAATAAATTAACAACTAAAGTACAATATCGGTTCTTTTACTTTTTCTGTGTGTCTACTCTTGCTTAATACTCATGTCCTGTCAATCGTTCAAAGGTTAACTGGAAGAGATCCCTTTTAGGGATAAGTTCGCCTTTGTACATGTGTGTTGTCCTGTATTCATCTTTTTCTTGTGTTTTATGTACAATAAAGAGTTATACATACATACATACATACAATACATGGTAATACATGGTATATAGGCGATGTGGCTAGCAACCCATCACTGTTTTGATTCCCCTTTCCATCCATATGCCTACTATCATGCTAAACGTGGTCTTTAGGTCTTGTTACCTTAGGCTCTGTCTACCCCGTAAGGGATAAAGACGTGATGTATGTATGTATTCATTCCGTACCTCGTCATCGAAGGCGTCCGGGTCGGCCATCCTGACGGTTTTCTTCGCCAGCGCTCGGCGGGCGGTCGCGCGCGGGGCGCTGCGGCACTACCCTTGCTGCGGGCCGTCACATGCGGTGCGCCATGCCAGGGAGGGGTTAGGCTATCTGAAACAAAACATACGTTTATTAGGTACAGCTGTTGCTAGCATGTCGTCTGCATAGCGTCGTTTATCGCTATCCCGCAGAAATTACGCAATTTTCCAGGATAAAAGTAGCCTATGTGTTATTCCAGACTACAATCTATCTATGTTCCAAATTTCATCCAGATCTATCCAGCCGTTCTGACGTGAAAGAGTAACAAACATCCATCCATCCATACTTACAAACTTTCGCGTTTATATTACTTGTAGGACTAGCTGTTACTTTTTTATATTTATATTTTCTCCATAAGAACATCCCGTGGAAAGTCAGGAAAATGAAAGAATTAGCCGTATTGGTCCAGCCGTTCTCGAGTTTTGCGCTTGGCAACATTCATTTTTATTTATGTAGATGACATGATGGGATGTTTACCATGCTGACTTTATACTGTGTGCTTGTGTTCCATGCTGGAAAAAAATACATAATGTACCAGTTGCTTCTCTTCCCGAGATGGTAAAAACACATCGAGGGAATGGGCGAAAATCTTAGGAATCATGTTATAGATGATGCGACTAGCAACCCATGACTATTTTGATGTCCATTTTCAGCTATACACCCACAATCATGCTAAACGTGGCCTTTAGATCTTGTTACCTTTAGAGAAATGTGCCTAAAAAAATCGGGGTTCTGTGGTTTGTTTCCTGAAGCTACATACATATGTCGCAGCGTCAGGTGGTCGCGAAGCACCCTCAGGAGGTAGGTCACACTCCTGAGACCGATCCATAACGGATGCTATATTCAAAGTTACTTTGGCGCGGAAATAACAACACAGTGACGTCACAGTTGCACTAGTTTAATCAATCGGATACACAAACAATCAACTCAAATCACGATTACACTAATATTACCGGATTTAGAGCCAATGGGTTTGTAAGCGTGCACCGCGTGCGGCGACCTGTCAACGAATGACCTGTCTACCGTCGCCGCCATGACACCTACCTACAACTCCATTCGGTATTAACCGCTCTAAAGAATAAACAATATGAAACTACCATCATTTTACAAATTAAATAAACGTCAACTTGACAACTCTTAATTAAAAAGCTTAATCAAATAACGCGCGCCGTTACATATATCCATAAATCACGTCTTTATCCCTTACGGAGTAGACAAAGCCTAAGGTAAAAAGACGTATAGACCACGTTTAGCATGATTGTGGGCGTATAAGTGGAAAGGAGAAGCTACAACTTACGATTTTGCAAGTCTAAACTAGCAACATTAGTTACATTAGTCTTGACCCTGGTTGGTTGATTGGAGCAATGTCGCTTGTTTAGATTTATAAAATTGTTACTTGTAACTTAAAGAAAAGAATTATCCTGCCGCTAAGTAGCAGTGCTTGCACTGCTGTGTTCCGGTGTGGAGAGTAAGACAGCCGGGGAAATTACGGGCACAAGAGGCATTGCATCTTAGTCCTCTAGGTTGGCAACGCATCTGCAATCCCTCCGGGGTTGCGGGTGTCTATGGGCAGTGGTGATCACTTACCATCAGGTGACCCACTTGCTCGTTTGCCTTCCTATTCATATAAAAAAAAATGAGAAACAAGCCACATCCGCTATAGATTATGGTTGCCTGGTAGAGATCGCTCTGTAGCGATAAGGCCGCCTATTGTTACCTTCTAATATTCTGTATACCTTTTTTCTGTTTTGGTTGTGTGTGGTGTTCAATAAAGAGTTATTGTATTGTATTGTATTGTATAGATGTCGGTAATTCTGGGCATGGGGTGAAAAGGACATCCATTAATTTCAAACCCTGTAACGCTACATAGGTACTCGAAGGTACTTATATACACATAGAACCCTATATCTCTTAATTCTGGCAGCACACTGGTTTGTTGTGTTTTATCTTTGCACGGAACTTGTTACTCGCGGGAGCGCTTATGTAAAATTAGAAAAGTTTTTGGGTTCCTCAAAAAGCTAAGTGAACGAATCGGTTTTTAGTACGCATTTATATACTGAGACAGGAGTTTAGCATGTTCAATAAGCTTTAACACGCGGGAATAAGTAGTTACATTATATAAAAAAAAATATAAAATGTGCTGGGCTTTTTATTGAACAAAAGAACCTATTTTGCTCCACGAGCTTCTACGGCGTAGCGGCCGTAGAGCCTCTACGCCGTAGCATTCTGAACTACCATAAATCACGAACGCTTATTAACACATTCGCCTCGCATTGCTATGCGATACGCTCGTAACCATAGCAGCATTTTTCCGCTTCGTAGCGAAAACTGCCTCTGAGCAGACAACCAGCTCTCGGCACTGAATGTGTTAAGTTTGCGGGAACTATCATTCGTCTGTCCCTGTCTATCACTATGGTAGTTAGCTTGGCCAAATGTAGACAAAAAACATCAGTGTGCTTGTAGTCAAATTGATTTGGAACTTGATTTTTAATTATAAATGAGATTTCTCATAGTTCACATCGTCTATACTTGATAAAATTTATGACACTAAAACTTTCCTGATCCCAACGTATCAATAAAAATAATTTTCTAAACGACACTGACAATCAGAACACAGAAAAATCCGAAAAGTAAAGCTATGGCTGGGAATCGAACGCGGGTCCAAGTCATTCCGTGACACGTGCTATACCGCTACACCACCCATAGCAGGTACCTGCACGGAATGACGAGGACACAATAAAGAAGTAAAATTCTTGATTCATATGATAGTAAATAAAAATAATACCAACCGAGCAAATTTATCAACATGCACTAAAAAACATGAAATTCGACCACTTCTCTTTTTTATCGTTTAAAAATTAACTGTCTTTGCCGCGGTTTATTCCGTCACGTTGAAATGTGTGTCAACTGTCATCCTAATTGTAAGGAATGCCCGCCATATTAATCTTAATAAGCCTCGTTAATGAGGGCCTTTCGACCCACGGCTCTGGAGGGGATCCCGTGATAAACGAGAAAAGTATACTCTTATTTTGAGTTTGTGTCCCTGATGGACCCTCTGTATTGAAAGAGGTATGTCAGAATCATAGTAAGTGGAACAAAGTAGTATCTGCATGCCTATCCCTATGGGCATGATACCCCTTCTCTGTTAAGTTTCTGGCACCATAAGTGTCGTATTACAATAAGACACCATCTCTTTTATTAGAAGACTAGCTTTTGCCCGCGGCTTCGCACGCGTGAACCATGAGCATTTCAAAGAACCTAGCAATTAAGCAAGCGAGCAACCAAACCTGCAAGCTTTCAAGCATACATGCAAGTATGCAAGCAGGCATGCAAGCCTTCAAGCATGTAAGTATGCAAGCAGGCATGCAAGCAGGCATGCAAGCAGGCATGCAAGCAGGCATGCAAGCAGGCAAGCAAGCATGCAAGCAAGCGTGCAAGCAAGCATGCATGCAAGTAAGCACCCATGCAAGCAAGCATGCAAGCATGCATGCAAGCAGGCATGCAAGCAGGCAAGCAAGCATGCAAGCAAGTGTGCAAGCAAGCATGCATGCAAGTAAGCACCCATGCAAGCAAGCATGCAAGCATGCATGCAAGCAAGCGTGAAAGCAAGCATGCATGCAAGTAAGCACCCATGCAAGCAAGCATGCAAGCATGCATGAAAGCAAGTATGCAATCAAGCATGCAAAGCAAGGACTCAAGCAAGCATGCAAGCCAGCCCCCGCATTGCCCCGATGCCTTAATTTTTCTGAACCTGTAAATATTGCAGGATTTTTATAAAACAAACCTAACCTAACCTATAATACATCCTGTCCTAAAATACATCCTAAATAGCTTTTACCCGCGACATCGTACGCGCTAAGATGTAAAATGAAAAAATAAGTTTTTTCCCGTTCCCGTGGAAATTTTGGGGAGTGCTTTCGGAGTACACTTAAAGCCTTTAAAGAAACACACGTTATAAATGTTAAGTCTCTTTCTTCCGCTGTTTCGTCTGGAAACGTAAAATCCGGTTTTTTCCCGTCCCTGTGGGCGTTTCGGAAAATCCTTTCTTAGTGTTCCCCTACACTCCCGAATAAACCTACGTGACAAATTTCAACTTTCCCCCGCTTTTCGTTTTTCCCGTTTCCGTAAGAATTTCGCCAAATAAAGCATTTCCCGAATATCTTACGGGAACGAAGAAGAAGAATTTTGGGAAATTATCTCATAATGCTCCCCTACACTCCCCAAGGAACCCACTTGCCAAATTTCAGCTTTCTACGACCAGTAAAACGTAAAATCCTGTTTTTTTCCCGTTCCCGTGGGAATATTGGAAAGTACTCTCTTAATGCTCCTCTACACTCCCGAAGCAACCTACATGCCGAATTTCAGCTTTCTGCAACCAGAAAACGAAAAGTCCAGTTTTTCCCGTTCCCGTGGGAATTTCGGGAAATCCTTTTGTAGCGCTCCCCTACACTCCCCAAGGGAAATTGAAGGCCAAATTTCAATTTTATACGACCAGTAAAACGAAAAATCGATCCCGTAGAACTGAATACATAAATCCCGTTTTTATCCCGTGGGAATTTCCAAAAAGCATTAAAACTTTATTTTACTATTATAATCACCTACTTCTATGCCAAATTTGAAGAGTGTAGTAATTATAGTTCATAGGATTTCGTTAAACTGAATATATAAATCCTGTTTTTTTCCTTATCCCGTGGGAATTTCCAAAAATCCTGAAATTAGTTTCTTAGTTTTGTAATCACCTACTTTTGTATCAAATTTGAAGAGTCTACTTATTATAGTTACTGTGATAGCGTCACTCCGAATCGAATATATAATTCCCGTTTTTTCCTTATCCCGTGGGAATTTCCAAAAATCCTTTCTTAGCGGATGCCTACGTCATAAGATCCACCTGCATGCCAAATTTCAGCCCGATCCGTCCAGTGGTTTGGGCTGTGCGTTGATAGATCACTATGTCAGTCAGTCAGTCAGTCAGTCAGTCAGTCACCTTTGAATTATATATATATAGAAATAAACAGAGACGGCGACACAGATATCTGACACTTGATGTATCAGGAACTTAGCAGAGAGTGGTGACACAGGTGAATCACTATGATATTTGGCTTTACCCATCTTCCAAAACCTTAAAAATTAAAAATAATTGAATATGCATACTCCACACCACACATCACACATGTGTACATTATTAACTGATATTCGAATTATCCAAATTATCCGGATAATGAAGTGCCTTTTATCCGATTTTGAAAATGTCCGGATGTCCGGATAATATGGATATCCGGTTATCCGGATTGCAAGTTCTACACTTGAATCATTCGTTACTTCGTAGTGTATTATTTAACTCTCCTTGCTCTTTTTCAAATTGCCTTTACGCTGCTCTTTAGATATCACCCTACAGGATCAGAATACAATGATTTGTAACACTAGGCTTACTGCCAATTTTAGACCATTTGCAAATCAGACCATTTGCAATTTAGACCATGTACAAATTTAGGCCCTTTTGCAATTTAGACCATGTGCAAATTTAGACCATTTGCAATTTAGACTATCTGCAAATTTAGACCACTTCAAAGTTAGACGACATGAGAATTACATGTTTAGACGAAATGCTTTTTAGACTAGTTGCTACATAGACCATTTGCATCTTAGACGAAATGATACTAACCCAACGGGTGTATTTAGTAGGACAAAAGACAATCCTGAACCAAGTTTACAATTTATGAGTAAAATGCGTACAAAAAGACGCCACAACTTTGTACCAAAGCATTTCTGTCATGTTTTTATTATAATAAGGATTACGGATTACCAGGGTCCCATGACTACGGAGGCATAACTTAGTCTCTTTATTACTACAGAGTTTCTGTGAACGCAGCCACTCGGAATATTCTAGCGGGATTTGTGTTATTGTTGTATGTGTACCAGGGCAGAAGAGGGTTGTAAGAGGTCTACGTTTTACTTATTTACGGTACCGCTGAATAAATCATGGCGTGTAAAATTTTCATGGTTGACCCGCGCAGTAAATGCAGCTAGCACCACATTTTGGCCGTCAAGCACGCCTTGCAAAGATGCTTTGATTATTCACTGTGGCCAGGTTCTAGTATGACTTGTCAAGCAGTACGGGCCCTATTCCACCAACCCTGTAATTGTCAATGACAAGTGGCAATACTGTTTACAGTACAAACTCGACAAGAATCTCACATACACACACACAAATCACGTCTATATCCCTTACGGGCTAGACAGAGCCTGAGGTAACAAAACCTAAATGCCACGTTCAGCATGATTGTAGGCGTATAGGTGGAAAAAGGAATCAAAATGGTGATAGGTTGCTAGCCGCGTCGCCTATAACGTAATTCCAAAGAATTTCGCCCATATTCCCTCGATTCATCTGCGCGGGACGAGAAGCAATTGGTACTTTCTACGTTTTTCCTTTGCTCACAGACCAGCATGGAAGCGCCAAGAATCTCAAGTTGGCTTCATATTGAGTATGCATCGCATTTCGAATTGTCACCTGTCACAAACAAATGACAAGCAGACGCGTTCATCCCTTACAGGCATATAAGCAGTGCTTGTAAGCATACGTAAATGTGCCTGACACGCTTCGTACCAATACGGATTTTGTTGGCAATATGCCTACCCTCTGTCAAAATCCACTGCACATTTGGTAAAATTGGGCACTGGTCGTCGGCTTGTATCAACTGTCATCTTCATCTATGTATTTTGCGCAAGTAGTCACAATTACTAGGTCTGATTCGATTGAAAGGCATCAAAAGTAGATAATTAGATAAACAGTCGAAAAACTCAAAATGATCTAAACGCGACTCTATCGCCAGTGTAATAAGGTGGTGTGTAGATCATTTCGAACCCTTCGATTGATTATCAATGATGCTGACTGTACATACCTATAATCTGCATCAAAAGTTTATTATTAAAACCTAGAGTGGCAAAGTAAATGTTTTCGTTCATCAAATACGAATAACGTCTTACGAGAGTATAATTAGCACTACCGTCTAATTCAATTCATTACGGCCAACTTGTCGTTTCCCTACTGTCCCTGCCACATAAGATGATGAATCTCGACGATAACCTGGAATCTGTGACGTGCCGGTATTCCGGCCCCCACACAGCTCACTCAATGACAGACGCGTAATCGCAGCTCTGCAAACAATTTGCTGGCAGCAATTACCGCGGCTTGTAATTAAGGGAGTTGGCGTTGACGTGCTGGCGTGGAATAAGGCTGTACGCCGTACCTTCAAATTAATCCAGAAAACTTCGGCAGGTGATCAGGTTAGTTTTACGTTAGTAGATTAATGCCGAGGCCTGGGAAGTAGCCAATTGCTGGATGAGTAACTTGTTTAAAAACATGAACCGCAGGTGAAGGTTTTTTAAAGTTACGAACAGAGCAATTGCTCTTCCAGCTGAGGCAGATATAATGTTTTTCTCAAACATTGAGAGGAAATGAAAATAAATTTTGCACTAAACTTTCTCGCAACTTAGGTGGTTTTCACGTTCCCGCCTTTTTTTAAAGTTTTTTTTTATGTCATCTGTCACCGTAAGCTATTTGAAACACATATATTTGACACGATGGCTGTAACGATATTTATACCCTCGACTGTACATAGTCCATTATCCGTATCATAGACGTACTTACAAGGTTCTGTGAGGGTGTCCAGTTAGGCAAACTATCGGAACTACTTCGTTTCTCGCGGCTTGCCATTCGTTTCTAGTCACTAGTTGTATTTGCATCTTGCTCATCATCATTCATTCATTGCACAAGTTCCATAAGCACCATAAGAGTCAACTAGTATGACTCCGAGTAAATTTCTAACCCGAGGTTAAGAAGTATGAAAATTTATGCAACTGTCATCGGTAACCAAGGTTTGAGACTAATTCATTTTTGTCCCAAGACAGTGCAAACGGCCCTTCACGTCAAATAATCACGAAATATCTATAGTGGTGAAAACTACAAATAATCAGGCGATGCAGAAGTCAAGGAAGTTGCCAATCGGTAAATCCAAACTGCAGGGAAATTAGAATTGGATATTCAGAGGTGAGGCGGAAATTGGAAATAGGCTTACGGAAATATGTAGTCAAGTGACATCGGCTTACCATAATGTCCTCTCAGTTAGGCCTCTTAAATTTAAAGTTGGTACTGCCTGTCAAAGTTATTAAAGACAGATGTCGATGCGAACATCGAATAGATTTCAAGTAATATGGCTGTGATTGGTAATTTCTGGACTGTCTTCGTTTGTTTCTACAAAAACACACCCTTCAAACCCCTGTACTCAACTGTGATACCCATAGAATTTACTTGTAATCTCATTGTAGTACTTTTGTGTTGTTCATAAAATAAAATGCAATATTGTGGTGAAAGCACTGGGTGAAAACCAAAAAGAGGGCCAATATTTTTTGACCTTGTGTAATTTTTTTACCTGTTTTTAATTAAAAAGCTCTTTGTTTTTAAGGTACCAGTTACCAGGGCGACAGAAGTACAGAGCTGCTCCAACTATACGG
Source organism: Pandemis corylana (assembly GCA_949127965.1). Taxonomy (NCBI): domain Eukaryota; kingdom Metazoa; phylum Arthropoda; class Insecta; order Lepidoptera; family Tortricidae; genus Pandemis; species Pandemis corylana. Next base: position 7,860,220 of record OX421871.1, read on the forward strand.
CGCTCCAATAGCTCGGAACTATCCGGCGCTCGGTAGAATTTAATCGCATCGTGAAAGGGATTAGTTCGTTAACTCGGCCAAGAGCTATTAGCTAGGGCTGTTTATTTTTTATTTAAATAAGGCCCTTTTTGAGCGCGTTTGTAAATTATTAAAGTATTTTAATGTTGTGTTCGCCTTGGTGAAGTAGGTATAAATGAGAATTATGGTTAAAACGTGATTTTGCGACGAAAGCCCCGTCACAAGCCTTCTCATTTTATGCAAAAACAACTCGAGCTTTTTGCCGATACGGTACCTATCTGATGGCATTATCATAAAAATAAATAAATATCTTGGAACAATTGACACCAATTGGCCTAGTCCCAAACTAAGCAAAGCTTCTAATATGGGTACTAGACAACGGATAAACATACTTAAATACATATTAAACATCGAAGACTCGAGAAGAAACATTCGTTTTTTTATTCAAATATCTGCCCCGACCGGGGATCGAACCAGATTCTCTAACCACTAGGCCATCAGAGTCAGTAAGTTTTTTACACTGAATACCACAATAACACCCAATACAATAATCAACTATAATATAAGACACGCAATACCCCGATTACGAATCTTGGCCTTATTTATCCGGCCTTATTAACATGGCCGCATGAAAACATGTATTGTTTGGCAAAAATATTGCTGCCAGTAATTACTTGTATTGCTAGCGAAATTACTTGTATTGTGTGTGTTTGTATTGTGCCTATTGGAGGGTTATTCTCCTTGTAAAAAATGGGAATAATTTATTGCACGTCATCTTTCTGTTTTTTCATTTTAATATAGGATTTCGGGCGGTGGCCTTGTTTACTAGCAGTAACGCATTATGAATAAGCTATACATACATACATACATACATAAGTCACGTCTTTATCCCTTACGGGGTAGACAGAGCCTAAGGTGATAAGACCTAAAGACCACGAATAAGCTATTTAACTTCAAATTTAAAAAACCGTTTAAGTGAACCCCAAAAAGCCATTGACTTGAGATGATCCTCCTTCGACCGTACACCAGACAATATAGACCTGGTAATGGTAATCACATGGAATGGGCCTTGTTAAAATATACATACCTACATATAAACATACACAAATCACGTCTATTTCCCTTACGGGGTAGACAGAGCCTTTTTTTTCATTTTTTTTATGGTGTGGAAACTGCGCCTTATGCATCCGCCCGGTACGGGTTTACCGGGGGTATGTGGGGCTCTCCCGCGACGGCAGGCATACCCACTAAAAACCACACGGATTCCCTATTCAGTCGTATGTGAGGCGTTACGGGAGCACTCGGTGTCACCGCGACGCCCCACGACCACCCCGGGATGGGGTTCCCTCTTCGCGGCACCTGTGCAATGCAGGTTTGGGAAATCCCGCCCTCCCCCGCTGGTGCCGCTCGAATTTTTTATAGAGGTTGTCTCCTCGTGGTCCCCGTCTTGAAAAAGACAGCGGCCCACGTTCCGACACCACGGGCCGGGTTAGGGTAGACATAGCCTGAGGTAATAAAACTTAAAGGCCGCGTTTAGCATGATTGTAGGCGTACAGGTGGAAAAAGGAATCAAAATAGTGATGGGTATAGCCGCATCGCCTATAACACGATTCCTCAGAATTTCGCACATTCCCATCTGCGCGGGACGAGAAGCAACTGGTACATTCTATGTTTTTCCTTTTCCAGACCAGCATGGAAGCACTAAAAGTTGTAAAAATATTACCCTTAGATAATGTGTACCAGAAAACTGGTACAGTCCAGCATCCCGCGTGCACGTCGCTAGCAAACGATTAATCTTCCTCGCTGGGTTTGGCGCAGCAACATGCATCTTTCAACGCTTTTATATGTTTCACTGTTTGTATTTTATGCACACAGACATGGACTAGCTGTCCTTTAAACGAATCCTACTTTAATATTATAAATGCGGATGTAAGTTTGTTTGTTACGGTTTCACGCGAAAACTACTCAACCGATCATCATGAAATTTTGTACACATGTTCTTGGAGGTATTAGAAGTAACATAGAATACTTTTTATTATAAAAAATATATATTTTTTATGTCGTCGCTCTGACGTTATCTGCGCGGACGAAGTCGCGGGCAAAAGATAGAAAGGTATATTTAGAGAATCATACTTGTGACCTACCTAATCAGCTGATATACTATTAAAAGCAGCTTACAGCGCGACAGCATTTAAAAAGACCTTGGGGTCTGTCTTGTTGTCTCACTCACTCTATTTCATATTTGCATCGTCCGATCGTACCCGAAAACCCGAATGTTGTTCTAGGAGCTCACTTGCAGTACCCGGCCGTAAAGATTGCACTTCGGTCTTTGGAAAGAGACAACTAGCGTCTCGTAAGTTAGAGCTAGACAACGCTCTACGAAACCGAAATTAGCCGAGAAGACCGATGTCAATCTTTATGAGTACATAATGTGCAGTACTGGACAATAAAAAACTTACTGTGGCTCATCAACGCTTCGCTCAAGTCTAGTCTTTCCAATAAATAGTATTTCACATACATACATACATATATCACGTCTTTATCCCTTACAGGGTAGTCAGAGCCTAAGGTAACAAAACCTTAAGGCCACGTTTAACATGATTAAGGGCGTATAGGTGGAAAGGGACATCAAAATAGTGATGGGTTTTTTTTTTTTTTATATGAATAGGAAGGCAAACGAGCAAGTGGGTCACCTGATGGTAAGTGATCACCACTGCCCATAGAGACCCGCAACCCCGGAGGGATTGCTATACGCATCGCCTATAACATGATTCCTAAGACTTTCGCCCATTCCCTCGATGGGCTTTTACCATCTGCGCGGGAAGAGATGCAACTGGTAAATTCTGCTTTTTCTCGCATCGCGGAAAAAAATTACGCCGTTTACGCCGGGTCGTAAATGTGGACGCAGCTGCGTAATTCCTATTCAGAGGGTATCGCAGTTTCCGAACCTCATCCATATAAACACTATTTTTGTCACACAATTTTTGGCAAAGTTTCCACGCGTAGCAAAAGTATATTCTTACCGCTACTAACTTCTAGGTATCGCCTTGTGTGCTATACAATGTCGTAAATCTATTAGGGGCCCGATTTTTAGGGTTCTGTGCCCAAAGTTTAAAACGGGACCCTATTAACTAAGACTTCGCTGTCCGTCTGTCTGTCTGTCTGTCTGTCGGCCTGTCTGTCTGTCACCAGGCTGTCAGGGACCGTGATAGCTAGACAGTTGAAATTATCACAGATGATGTATTTCTGTCTCCGCCATAACAACAAACACTAAAAATTTAACAGTTTTATGCCTGTTTGAGTAACCAATATAAACTGACCTTACGCTGCCTACATTTTCCTTAGGAAAAGGGATCTGCTAACACTGGATTTCATATTCACTTGTTTTTGTAAACATCACTCGAAAGTGCTATTCAAGAGCGGAAAAAAATTGTGTATTGCTACAAAACTGCCGCTCCAATTAAACTCCTGAATAGTTGAATAGGTATGTAGTATTAGAGCCGTAGTTTTCTTCTAAGCTACTCGTATTTCAAATTCAGCACAGTTTTTCTACACTATCGAGTGCGATTTACACTTTTCGAAATACCCACACACACACACACACACATATAAATCATGTCTTTATCCCTTGGGGAGTAGACAAAGTCTAAGGTAACAAGACCTAAAGGCCACGTTTAGCATGATTGTGGGCGTATAGGGGGAAAGGGGAATCAAAATAATGATTGGTTGCTTTGCTAGCCGCATCGACTATAACATGATTCCTATGCCCATTCCTTCAGTGGGCTTTTACCATCTGCGCGGGAAGAGAAGCAATTTTTGTTATTTGAAAGATATCCATAGAACGTATCGGTGTATTTCCCCGACAAATATTCCGTTTCGTTAGACATGTCGCTACCTGAGCCCGCCATGATTTTATTTGATCACAAAATGAACCGCGAAATTAAACGAACAATCCAAACCCTACCTTAAACAAACAAGAAAAAGCTCACATTCGAAGGGAAAGCCAAAGAGCCAGGCCGTATACAGGGAGTATTAATTAATAATTCGTTTTTCGGAGCGTAGAAAAAAATCGTTTCGGGAGAAACAAATGACGTCATTAGCATCTTTCACACTGCGCGAAATTTAATTATTTCCGGCGAAATATGGTGTAATTTGTACCGCTGATTGTTTTTTTTGGAGGCAAACAGGTTTTTAATTAGTTTTTGTGGCGCTGGATTAGCTTTATTGGCGTTTTTGTTATTTCTGCAGCACAAAAACTCGAGCACTTTTAGCTTAGTGAATCATGTAATTGGCTATGTTAAGTAATATTTTTTTTCGACAGTCGACGTCTTCATAATCGAGGAACTGCAGATTATAACGGAAACGCAAATAAACAGAACCGCAGTATTATTTTTTGTCAATTAAGCTAGTTCTTGGCAATAAGCTTATCAGCCATTAAATCTCCCAAATGTCATATCGACCAAAATAATAATAGGAAAAAAATAATCTATACATATAAAATTCAAAGTCCTGACTGACTGACTGACTGACTGACTGACTTAACTATATATCAACGCACAGCCCAAACCACTGGACTTAGAGACTTGAAATTTTGCAAATAGATACCTTATACAATGTAGGCATCCACTAAGGAAGGATTTTTGGAAATTCCCACGGGATAAGGAAAAAACGGGAATTATATATTCGACTCCGAGTGACGCTATCTCAGTAACTATAATAACTAGACTCTTCAAATTTGATACAAAAGTAGGTGATTACAAAACGAAGAAACTAATTTCAGGATTTTTGGAAATTCCCACGGGATAAGGAAAAAAACGGGATTTATATATTCAGTTTAACGAAATCCTGTGAACTATAATTACTAGACTCTTCAAATTTGGCATAGAAGTAGGTGATTATAATAGTAAAATAATGTTTAAATGATTTTTGTAAATTCCCACGGGATAAGGAAAAAAACGGGATTTATATATTCAGTTCTACGGGATCGATTTTTCGTTTTACTGGTCGTATAAAACTGAAATTTGGCCTTCAAGTTCTCTTGGGGAGTGTAGGGGAGCACTAAAAAAAGGATTTCCCGAAATTCCCACGGGAACGGGAAAAACGGGACTTTTCGTTTTACTGGTTGCAGAAAGCTGAAATTCGGCATTTATGTTGCTTCGGGAGTGCAGAGGAGCATTAAGAGAGTACTTTCCAAAATTCCCACCGGAACGGGAAAAATATTTTGTTTACAAAGAAATACTGCGGTAGGCATAATATGGCTAGAAACTTGAAATTTGGCACACATATACCTTGAGTATTCTAGAGGTGCACTAAGAAGGTATTTTTCGAAATTCACACGGGATAGGGAAAAAACGGGAGTTTTTGTTTTACTGGTCGTAGAAAGCTGAAATTTGGTAAGAGCCTACCTTGATGAGTGTATGGGAGCACTAAGAAAGGATTTCCAGAAATTCCCACGGGAACGGGAAAAACAGGACTTTTCATTTTACTGGTTGCAGAAAGCTGAAATTCGGCATGTAGGTTGCTTCGGGAGTGTAGAGGAGCATTAAGAGAGTACTTTCCAAAATTCCCACGGGAACGGGAAAAATATCTGTTTACAAAGAAATACTGCGGTAGGCATAATATGGTTAGAAACTTGAAATTTGGCACACATACCTTGAGTATCCTAGAGGTGCACTAAGAAGGTATTTTTCGAAATTCCCATGGGATAGGGAAAAAACGGGATTTTTTGTTTTACTGGTCGTAGAAAGCTGAAATTTGGTAAGAGCCTTCCTTGATGAGTGTATGGGAGCACTGAGAAAGGATTTCCAGAAATTCCCACTAGAACAGGAAAAACGGGATTTTTCGTTTTACTGGTCGTAAAAAGATGAAATTTAGCATTTAGCTTCCTTAGGGATCGTAAGGTAGCATTAACAAAGGATTTCCTAACATTTTTACGGGAACGGGAAAAACCGGGATTTTACATTTTACCTACTTGACATAAAAAGTTGAAATTTGTCGTTTATTCGGGAGTGTAGGGGAACACTAAAACGGGAAAAAACGGGATTTTACGTTTCCAGACGAAACAGCGGAAGAAAGAGACTTAACATTTATAACGTGTGTTTCTTTAAAGGCTTTAAGTGTACTCCGAAAGCACTCCCCAAAATTTCCACGGGAACGGGAAAAAACTTATTTTTTCATTTTACATCTTAGCGCGTACGATGTCGCGGGCAAAAGCTATTTAGGATGTATTTTAGGACAGCCCTATAGGTTAGGTTAGGTTTGTTTTATAAAAATCCTGCAATATTTACAGGTTCAGAAAAATTAAGGCATCGGGGCAATGCGGGGGCTGGCTTGCATGCTTGCTTGAGTCCTTGCTTTGCATGCTTGATTGCATACTTGCTTTCATGCATGCTTTCATGCATGCTTGCATGCTTGCTTGCATGGGTGCTTACTTGCATGCATGCTTGCTTGCACGCTTGCTTGCATGCATGCTTGCATGCTTGCTTGCATGGGTGCTTACTTGCATGCATGCTTGCTTGCACGCTTGCTTGCATGCTTGCTTGCCTGCTTGCATGCCTGCTTGCATGCCTGCTTGCATGCCTGCTTGCATGCCTGCTTGCATGCCTGCTTGCATGCCTGCTTGCATGCCTGCTTGCACGCCCGCTTGCATGCCTGCTTGCACGCCTGCTTGCATGCCTGCTTGCATACTTACATGCTTGAAGGCTTGCATGCCTGCTTGCATACTTGCATGTATGCTTGAAAGCTTGCAGGTTTGGTTGCTCGCTTGCTTAATTGCTAGGTTCTTTGAAATGCTCATGGTTCACGCGTGCGAAGCCGCGGGCAAAAGCTAGTAGGAAATAAAAATAAAAGATCTGAAGTCCTTGATTATTCACACGTCGACTGTCGAAAAAAAAGCACCTCTTCAATAAATTTTACTTAGTAATGCACAGTACTTGGCCATCGATTTTTGGACGACTCCTGACATCAGTAGTAAGAAATGAAATTCGAAAAACCATATGGCAAGCAGCATTAGAAAATTTCGAGATACCTTTTAACAGACCCTGAAAGGCCACTAAGTCTTAATAACTGTGCACATTAGCGATGAAGAACTAAATGTGAGGACTGTCTTAAACTGGAATACTTGAACAGGTGGTTAGAGTTAACTAAACCACTAAAAGAAAAGAAAGAAAGAAGATATTTATTCTCTTTTGAAAGACACAATTTTACATAAATGAAACATAAAACGCGGACATGAAAATAGATCGCCAGTGTATTTAATGAGCGTGTCTTCGTAAAAGTGAAACGGTCGATGCTCTGGAAATGTTTTTTTTTTGTGTTTCACAAACGTACGACGTCAAGGGAGTGACTTCGTTAGTACCTAATTTAAAAATTACGATGAACAAACTTAACTGGAGAGTTCAGTCCAACTAGCCCGAATAATTTCGGAATAATTTTAGAACAATTTCGAGACACCCTGTAAATAATGTATTTTTAACACAACGCCTAGTGTTGCAAGCGTCTTTGAGTTGCGACATTAGCAACTGGCGAGCGGCATGCCCCTAACCGTAACCGAAGCTGTCTTACGTCACAAAATCAACAGTGCCTTCTATCCACTACTCCGTAAAGGCCAGACCTTGACTGCATACAGTCGGCAGCTCGGCGAGCGACTTTCTAAGCGAATAAGAGAAATGTATTCACTTACAGTCAAGTGCAATAATACCTATGTATGTAGTCAAAAGCTCATCAAGCCTTCGAGGGAATAAGTAAAAATCTTAGGAATCGTGTTATAGGCGATGCGGGTAGCAACCCATCACTATTTTGATTAAATTTTTTACCATCTGTATAGACAATCTTGCTAATCGTAGCCTAGGTCTTGCCACCTTAGACTCTGTCTACCCCGTAAGGGATAAAGAGGTGATTTATGTATTTTTTTTATATTAGAGAGGCCAGACAAACGAACTAGTGGGTCGCCTGATGTTAAATGATCACCACTGTCCATAGACACCCGCAGCGCTTTACGCGATGCCAGTGCGTTGTCGGCCCATGTGTGTATTTATGTATGTATGTGTAGTCAAAGTTTCAGAAGTAAGTACCATACGCTCTTTCACCGGCGTAATAAGGTCGTGGTACATATTTTTGAGAAGTTCGTATCGATACTTATTTTTGAACTTAACCGTGCCACAACTCTATCGGAATAAGGTGGCATGTCACTTGAGTTTGAGTGACAGCGGCCTGTCAAACCGCAGCGTTCTATGGTGATACGTGATGAGCGTTTTTCAAAAAAGTCAACATGATAATTTTTCCCAGAATTTAATAATAATTTTGGGTCTTTGTTACTCAGAATCGTTAACCCTATCGATTCTCACACAAGAAAAAATGTGTCCCAGATTTTACTATGGATTTTTTACGAAGCTGTTCAACGGTGCGTGTGAAGCTCTCAATTCGCGCTGGTCTCGCGTGGGAACTATAGTCCTATAATGAGGCGGTCTGTACCCATTCGGAGAGGAGGTCTGTACCCAGCACTCCTTCTGGGACGTATGTACGCTGATGATGTTCATATTCCTCTGTTTAGCGGTACCCACCTCGATCGCGTGATGAACAGTGAAATCGCTCGCTAGTCGCACACATTCGTGCCGCGGCCGGACCGTAAGCACCCATAAACTTTGCGCCTCATCTAAATGAGTTACAACTAAAACATTTACTCGAGCACAAATAACACCCAGATAGAGCGAGACAGCTGCACTTAACCCGCCTTAGTTAGACAAGGACGCGCAGCATGCATTATTCATAGCGATTCAGAATAAGCGGCATGTCAACCCTCAGCGGAATAGTGACATTGTGTGAATGTTTTATTCAGAACTGTAAAACTGAGGGGCTACTCCGAAATTCGATTTTCGAAGTTCGTTTCGTTCCGTTCCGCTCACACTAATAATCATTAATTTGAGAGTGAAAGGGACGGTATGACACAAAGTTCGAAAATCGAATTTCGGAGTATAAGGCCTGGGATGGCGCGGATTTTCTTTCGATTGAACAAAGATTTGGCAGTCATGCAGGTAATGTAGAGATTATACTGGAATAAAATCGTATTGTATTAAACCAACTGAGACCTTACCATGACGTCCTAATGCGATTCAATTTCGACTCAGTTCAGGGTTTAGCTGTCATTTTTAGTATGGAATTGACAGCGAGCGAACCTAAGCTGAATTGGAATTGAATCTCATTAAGACGGCATGGTAAGGCCCTACAAATAAAGACCATATCACAATGGATTAAATAAACTGGCTATCTCCTATCTGACTCAACTTCCATGGCCATCCTCTGGCCATCCCGCGGTATGACAGCAACACGGCTAGCACGAGAGACAGACTACTCGTCTTTTTCTTACTGCTCGTTCTAGAAAGAGAAGGGTAGTAGTAAGTAGCGCGCGACTCAACCCTGTGCTGTAGAGGGACACTGAGAGGGAAATATTCCGGAAAAAAACTGAGACAATCGCTAAAATATAAACAGGCAATGGGCAGTGTTCTGTTTGCATTAAATGTGTCAAATGTGTGTACACAATAGAGTTGCCACGAATAGTGATTTGGCCGAATACCGAATACCGAATATTCGGCAACGCTGTCGGCCGAAGCGCCGAATATTCGGCACAAAATACGTGCTTGTCTATAGGCTGATCCTTACAAGTGGTGGTCAGCAAACGAAAAACAATACCCCATTCTCTCGAAATTTGCTAAAGTTTATCTTTCTTCTCCTGGGAGTAGCGTGTATGCGACGAAAAGCATAATCGTTTGCTACCAACAAATGCTAAAAAGCTTGTTTTTATCCATCACAACTTAACACTGATCAATTTTACTTACTAAAGTATTGTAATTTGGTAATGCACACATATAATCTTGAGTAATATGACGTGTCTTTTTTTCATAATTCGGTATTCGGTATTCGGCCGAATAGCACGTATTATTCGGCCGAATACCGAATACCAAAAAATGGGCCGAATAGGCCGAATACCGAATAGTAGCCGAATATTCGTGACATCTCTAGTACACAAAATACAACGACCAAGCAAACGTTGATTGTATATACCTACAAACATAAATAAAATCACGTCTTTATCCCTAATGGGGTAGACAGAGCCTAAGGCAACAAGACCTAAAGGCCACGTTTAGCATGACTGTGGGCATATAGATAGAAAAGGGGGAATCAAAATAGTGATGGGTTGCATTGCAAGCCGCATCGCCTATAGCATGATTCCTAAGATTTTCGCCTATTCCCTCGATGGGTTTTTACCATCTGCGCGGGAAGAGAAGCAACTGGTACATTCTATGTTATTTCTTTACTCCCAGACGAGCATGACGGCCCATCAAGTTGATTTTAAAGGTAACAAAAACAAAATAGACATTCTAGGTACTTTGTGTAGCCACTGCTTGAGCGATCGGCGTGTCTCGTTTAATTTATTATAGTAGGTATACGTAAAGCCAGGGTGAAAACTGCCGCATTACACACTCAGTTAAGTTTCCTGTCTATTAATAAAGCCACGAAAACGGGAACTTTACGTCCCGTGGGGCCGCTATAATACAATACTCGTATTAGCGCGGGTGTAACACCCGCATAGTGCCTTCATAAGGCAGACCGATAGATATCGTAATAAATAATTCACGAACGGTAATAACATAGCACGCGCAGGCGTGGAAGAGACTGCACAGCTTATAATACAGTCATCTGTGTGAATAATCCGGTTTCAAGATCGGCAGAAAAAAACAAATGGTACTTTAAAAAACCGGCCAAGTTCGAGTCGCACTCACGCATCGAGGGTGCCGTGCAAATTCGGCAAGTGATGAAATCCAGTGTTAGCAGAGCTCTACCTCCTGAGCAAAATGTAGGCAGCGTTAGATCATTTTATATTAGTTGACTACACAGACAGACAAAAATATACGGTTTTTAGTATTTTGTTGTAATAGCGGCAACAGAAATACAAATCATGTGTGAAAATTTCAACTGTGCAGCTATCACGGTTCATGAGATACAGCCTGGTGACAGACGGACAAACATAAGGACAGACAGACAGACGGACGGGCAGCGAAGTCTTAGTAATAGGGTCCCGATTTTACCCTTCGGGTACAAAAACAAGTCTATACTAGCAACATTAGTCCGATCAACCAATCAGTGGTCGAGTTTTGATCAATGTTGTCAATTTAGACTTGAAACGGACCACTGGTAGTTTTACCTGATTCTTTTTCCGGGAGTTTGAAATTAACTCTATAGATTTCAAGTAGACAAATTCCAACTTTACCACCTTAATACCAGTATTTGCCGCTCGCGTCGCCATATTGGAAATAAATGGCGCTTAATGGCAGTTTTTTGACAATATTCTCCTTTCAGATTCATTTTACGATTTAAATCTGCTGAAATCGCTGGTTACATATACATGTAATTATTATATAATACAATTTATTTATAATATAATTTCTATGTACTATGTGATTAGGACTTCATTCCAATCATTCTTTTAATAACTCTAGTGTAGTGCATTGGGGTAAATTCGAGATTGGGGGAATTTCGAAACTCGTGGATACCCACTAAACGGGGAACAATTACATAATCTTGCAACGCTTACCTAGAAGCTCCAATGTCTTTGGTGTCTAGATAAGCGTTGCCAGATTATGGAATTGTTCCCCGTTTAGTGGATATCCACGAGTTTCGAAATTCCCCCAATTTCGATTTTTCCCCAATGCACCTTACTCGCTTTTTCATGCTTGTTGCATACAAAACTGAATATTATTTAAGTTAGGAAACCGACTATGCTTCAAACGCTTTTAAAAAGGCACTGCAATGAATTAAATTTATGATCCCTTTTATTTTATTGAACAAAGGTTCTAACACTGAGAGGGCGTCTATATGAATGTAGATCAAACCTAAAAGGGTCGACTGTGGACGCCCAGACCATAGAGTAAAAACAGAGAGAAAGATTCTAATAACTGCGCTATCATGATCATAGATATCGGATACTGACTGCTGTTACATTGACTGGCGCTGAAATAATCTAAATCGTCTCCCAGCTGATACATTTGAGGATGATGGTGACGATGAATATTAGCCGTTGCCGCGGGAAATATTCACTTTCCCGATATGAAAAGTAAACGTTAAATCAAATGCAACTATAATAGTTTTAGCAAGTTTGATGAAAAGTGAATAGACCGTAAATACAAAGAATCAAACTCACAAACAAAAAGATAACAATCACAGTTCTAGATGTTGATTAGCATATGTACATTATAATTATGAAGAATACCTTCTGTGATGTATTTTATGTAGTCTGTGGCCGTTACGATGAAAGGGTGTGTCGGGAATAGTCTGGACGGTAATAAATGGCCGCTGTCTCGCTTGGCTGGCTGGAAGTTCGGTTATGATTTACACTATTTGTTTGGATATTGTGGACTTACGTAATAGGTATTTAACAGGTGGACTGTCTGTGTAGATAATCTTTGTAAGTTGTCTGTGGTATTACTTGTTGTGTTTGTTGTTAGTACGTAATAAACAGTCGAGAGCATAAATATCGATACAGCCATGTCAAATATATGTCACCGACCTTATTGTTTGTGGCATAAATATAGGTGTATAGATGTTTTAGATGTCTTAGTAAGGTACAAAAAAAATGCCGATAAGTTAAAGAAAACTACCGTCAAAAGTGTTATTTATGTATTAACTACTTATTTTCATGAGATAGACAGCCTGTTGCATACCTGTTACCAGCTTACACATCTACCAGGAACACATAGCCAAACAGAGTGCAGATTTTTGACGTCGAAACTATTTAGCACTTGTTGGTTACTGCACATTTCAGCTTGGTGATTCCACTTGAGTGGATGGCGGACTTGTTGCTAATTTTATACTTTTTCGACGCTTAGGAGGATTGCGCAAGATCTTTGTAATAGAAAAATAGACAACATTCAAAGGCATAAATATATGTACGTTACCAAGACGTCAAAAACATGTACACACCTTTATGCTATAAACAATAAGGCCGATTACTCATATTATTTGACATGATGTCTTTATCGATATTTATGCCCTCGACTGTATCTATTCCAGTGGGAAATGGGAGCAGAAATAACACTTATTTTTGTATGTGTGCTGTGCGTAAAGATATTTTATGGAACTTCTATTTTATTTTTTCATTTAACAGTTTCAGTACCAACCAAAATACAAAAATTGGCGTAATTTAATAAGTTAAAACATATAAACCAAAATTTTGCGGCAAAGACACGACCCAGAAGTACTTAAGTAGCTTTTTAATCTTTCAAGTCAAATTTTTCCCACATCCCTTTACTATTTGGGGTAAACGAGTAATAAGAATTTTATTTAGGAAGAATCTCCTTAAAAGCTGGTCGGTTTGTTAAATTGTACCTTAATTTCATCGTGCTGCTTGAAAATTTATACCAGGCAAGCAGCAACGAGGCGGAGGTGGGAAGGTCGTTTTTCACACGGCGTGTTTCCTACAGGAAGCAATTACGCCTGTACACTCGCAGGCACACTTTGAGCTTAGAAGTCTCTGTAATTTCTGCTGCTCTAATATTTTGTGCACGTAAAGCCACCTTAGTATTTTTGAAATGCTAGATTTATTAAAATTTACGTCTCTTTCTGTTTAACTGCGTTTCGCAGCATCTTACAAATTATAACCATGATTATTATTACAAAAAATCTTCATTAGGGGCATAAATACATGACTATTGACTAGTTTCATAAAATTAATTTCACAAGCATTTATTATCATATCAATGATACTTGATTATTATATTTATTTGTTCACTTTACACAAATCAAAATTCAAGTTAAGTAATTTAACTGTTTGACTGTAGAGTGCGAAATCATATTATGTGAGATAATTGTTCATGATTGTTCGCAAACAGTAAGTATGTGCATGAATACTACCAATGTTAATTATGACAATTCTCCATAATTACTTTATATAATATCCACGACTATTCCTCCGAGCCACGACTGCATAGTCGACCATGGAATTACTTAACCATTCTGCAGATCTAGGTACCAAAGATGTGCAAGGCAGTGGACCAACTGGTGTGAGAAAAAAATGGAATACCTAATCTAATGTATATTTTAATTTTCTGCTAGAGCTCTTGCAATTAACGATGACGAGTGAGCTTTGTTTGTGGTAAAGAAAAATCTCGCTCGAAAATCGCTATGTAAGTCACGCACACTTATGTTCTTCTCTTACGTTACGGGTGTGTCAGTGGTAGTTTTTTGCTAAAGAGAAAGAATCAAACTTATCGACTGTACCCAGCGGATTCAGTACCATACCATATTTCCATGTTTCAGTAAATTTCACCACGAATCGGAGAATAAATAAAATATAAAGCAGCGACCTCATTATGAGTGGCGACTAACGACTCGCCAAGTGCGTGCTTGTATTGTGGACCCGCGCTTACCGCACTGGAAAAAGTAATTACTGCCCTAATTAGTGTGATTGATTATGTTTAAATAATGCGAGATGTGAATTACACCGTAAATTTCGCACACAGTCAATAGGGTAGTCGACGCCGTAAACGAGCAATTCTAAGCCTACTAAAAACGGCCAAGAGCGAGTCGGCATCGCGCACCGAGTGCTCCGTAGAAATTCGGCAAGTGCATATAAAATCCAGTGTTAGCTGAGGCCTGCTTGTAAAATGTAGGCAGTGTGAGGTCATTTTATATTGGTTACTTACATAAACAGACGGACACAAAAAAAAGCGTGATTTTTAGTGTTTGTTGTTATAGCGGCAACAGAAATATATCATCTGTGAAAATTTCAACTGTCTTAGCTATCACGGTTCCTAGGAAATAGCCTGGGCAGACAGGCGGACAGACAGACAGACGGACAGCGAAGTCTTAGTAAAAAGCTGTGCGTGATAACTTGTCAAGCATTAAGGTTGACGGCTCGTTGATTAAATAATAATTTATTAGAGGGCATACGACAGAAAGATGTGACATTGTCGGACTCCCTCTGACGTAATGCAGAACACTGATGCTTTTGGGAGGTAGTTAGTAGGTGATTAACGAGAAGGTAGATTAAAAGAGGCATTCGATTATGATGGCGATCTCTGGCATCACGTGTTCTGCAGAACGTCCGATTATATTATAAAAGCGTCAGATAATTCAAGTACTATAATTGTTAGTTACATTCGTGTGTTTACCGTGTTCGAATTAAAGTTTGGTAGTGCAAATTCAGTGTTTCAACTCCTCGCCCGATAACCTACGCCCTCAACGTCATCATGGAGGAAACAGGCAAGTCGAATAATGACCCCGTGCCTTTAAGGTTTTCGTGGTTGAAATCGAGCAACACCCCTCACTTTATCGTTTGCAGTATTCCCAATTTTTATGTGGTCTTTTGAAGGTTGGATTCTCTAAGTTTTCATAGTTAACACTCTGTGTTTTTTTACGCTCCGGTTTGAATTTTCAACGAAATTCATTGGCTAAAAATAACAATCGTGATTCTACCACAACGAACAAAGCCGGAACACCGAAAGTACGTAAATTCAATTAATTCTTTCATTAAATACCTCCATTCTATAAAAATCAATTAAAAGTTGGAGTGATAAAAACTGGACGGATAAAGGAAAGTCGTACTGGAAACCATTTTGTAACTTTGCTTACTGTTGTATATGTAGGGTAAGACTCACATTTTCAGTCTCGTAATAAATAGTGTACTGACCGCACGTCTTTTATTTAGCAGTGGCGAACGACGGATTAAAAAAATATTTAAGAGTCTCGTGTTTTGTGCAAATTGGTAAAATGTCAGTAGGACAAATGCGGGAATTTGTGTTAAAAACTGGTAATTGGTCGAATTATGTGGAAAGGATCGAAATGTACTTTAAAGTGAACAAAGTGGAAGATGATTTGAAACTACCTACCCTTATATCCGTTATGGGTGAAGAGGCTTACGAACTTTTATCTACGCTAGCCAGCCCCAACAAACCATCGACGTTGACATATAAAATTGCTGTGGATTTGCTCACGAACCACCTGCAGCCGAAACCCTCGCTGTTAGCCGAAAGGTATAAGTTTCGTCAGCGGCGTCAACAAACCAATGAATCTATAGCTGAATACGTAACAGAATTAAAAAAGTTATCGATACATTGCGAATTTCAAACGACGTTAGATGACAACCTTCGTGATCAATTGGTTTGTGGCCTCAAAAGTGAAACAATCCGACAAAGGTTGTTTGCGGAAGAAAAGATAACATATCAGCGAGCGGTCACACTAGCGCTGTCATTGGAAGCAGCGGAGCGGAACGCGATCGCTGTCGAGCGCGGGAGCGAGGAGCGACCAGAAGGTGTACATCGATTGTTTTATAACGAGTGCCCAAAATGCGGAGACCGAAGACATAAAGCGAATGATTGTTTATACAAAGATTACGTGTGCAGTGGGTGTCAACAAATCGGTCACTTGAGAAGAATGTGCCCAAAATTGGGATCCAGGACCATGGAATATGTTCAGACGAGGCGGTCGGGTCCGGCGGTAGCAGCCGGAGGTGATTACGAGCACAGAGGATTACGTTCACGCGGAGGGCGCGTGAGCGGCCGCGGCTGGAGACAAGCGGGGCGCGGGCAGCGCGGGGCGGCGCGCGGGGGCCGGGTGCAGGCTCCTGCCCACTGGCTGGAGGAGCAAGGCGAGCCAGGCGAGGCGGACAACAATAACACGGACGAGTACGAGGACTGCGAAGAAGAACCTATGTATCAAATGTCCCTAAGCAAATATAAACCGGTGTGTATAACTGTTAAGGTTCAAAATCGTTTATTGCGGATGGAAGTCGACACTGGATCGGCCTTATCTTGCGTTAGTAAACAAATCTATAATGAATTGTTTAGCAACTTGCATTTGAAACCTTGCTGTTTAAGTTTAAAGTTTTATGATGGCTCAATCATTAAGCCGATGGGTTATATAGAAACTGTTGTCGAGTACAAGGGAACCATAAAAACATTGGATTTATATATCATAGCTAGAGGGACTACGAACTTGCTAGGTCGGCAATGGTTAGCCGAATTAGATATTCCTATACAAATCCCTAATGTTCAGTTAGAGAATAATTATCAGGTTAGTTGTACAGCGGACAAAAGTAAGCTAATAAAGGAAATTATTTCTAGACATGAAACTCTATTCGATGGCACATTGGGTAAATATACGGGAGGCGCTGCCGAGCTGTGCGTGCGCCAAGGTGCCGACCCTATATTCTGCCGCGCGCGGCCGCTGCCATATGCACTGCGCGAGCGCGTCGACACCGAACTCGACGCGATGCTGCGCACCGGCGTGATTGAGCCGGTGGACCGGTCCGACTGGGCCACGCCCCTGGTGGTGGTGCGCAAAGCCGACGGCGGATTGAGAATATGCGCTGACTATAAGGTAACCCTTAATCGAGTCTTAGCTGTCGACAGATTTCCAGTTCCGAAAATGGACGATCTATTTAGCGACCTTAGTGGCAATCAGTACTTTACAAAGCTGGATCTCTCACAAGCCTATAATCAGGTGTTATTATCAGAGCGTTCGAAAGACTATACGGTAATTAATACTCACAGAGGCCTTTTTCGATATTCTCGGTTAGTTTACGGTCTTTCTTCCAGTCCAGGGATTTTCGCAAAAATAATGGTTAATATGTTTAAAGATATCCCGAATGTGTTAGTATTTTATGATGATATCTTAATTAAAAACAAAGACTTAGATAGTCATTTACAAACAATACATGAAGTTTTAAGAATTTTAGAAAATAATGGATTAAAAATTAAGAAAAGCAAGTGTGAATTCCTAGCAACCGAAGTTAGGTATCTAGGGTTTATTATCAACCAAGACGGGGTTCGGACTGACCCGGAGAAGGTTAAAGCGGTTACGACTATGCCACACCCGACGAATGTGAGCGAGTTAAAGTCTTTTTTGGGTATGGCCAACTTTTACGGGAAATTTATTGAAAACCTGAGTTCGCATTTATCACCGCTTTATGATCTTCTAAAAAAAGGTAAACATTGGAAATGGGGCCCAGAGCAAGATTCAGCTTTCAATCGAGTCAAAGGCTTCTTGGGTAGTTCGAGGGCGCTTGTGCATTTCGACATGGAAGCGGTGTCGGTGCTAACGGTCGACGCCAGCGCGCGCGGCCTGGGCGCCGTGCTGGCGCAGCGCGCGCCGCACGTGAGCGGCGCCGGCGCCGAGGAGCGCGTTGTCGCCTACGCTTCGCGCTCGCTCACCGCCGCGGAACTAAATTATAGCCAAATACATAAAGAGGCTTTGGCGATCGTGTTTGCGGTCGAAAAATTTCATCAATTTTTATACGGTAGAAAGTTTGTGCTGCGTACCGATCACAAACCTCTCGTGAGCATTTTTGGACCTAATATAGGTATTCCTAGTGCGGCGGCGAGCCGGTTACAACGCTGGGCAATTAAATTATCCGCTTACGACTTTCAGATTGAATATGTTCGGACCGATAGCAATACCGCAGATGTTCTTTCGCGCTTGATAAACTCACAAAAAAATGACATAGCTTCGGAGGCCGATGTTTTGCCCGAGCAAACTTACCTACATTTTTCAACAGAAGCTATGTTATTAGATTACGAAGTTTTAAAAACAGAAACGCGAAAAGACGCGATTCTCAGTCGCGTGTTGAGTTACATAGTCGATGGTTGGCCGTTGGAAGTAGAAATTAAAGAATTAAAGCCTTATCTAAACAGGAAAAACGAACTATACACGGAGCTAGGATGTATCATGTGGGGGCATCGTGTGCTTATTCCATCTTCATGTAGATCAAGGGTAATTTCGGAGTTGCACGACCCTCATATGGGGATCGTTAAAACAAAAGCTTTAGCGCGTAGTTACGTGTGGTGGCCGGGCATTGACGAGGCCGTGGAGCGCGAGTGCCGCGCGTGTGCCGTGTGCGCCGCGGTCGCCGACGCGCCGCCCAGCCACGCGCCGCGCAGCTGGCCCTGGCCCTCTCGCCCTTGGTCCAGGCTTCATTTAGATTTTTTAGGTCCTATTAATGGCATGACCTTTTTAATTGTAGTAGATTCATGTTCTAAATGGATAGAGGCAACAAAAATGCAACGAACCACAGCACAAGCGGTCATAGCGGTATTAAGGGAAATGTGGGCTAAATTTGGCCTGCCTAAGCAGACCGTCAGTGATAATGGGCCTCCATTTGCGAGTGCAGAGTTTCAACAATTTCTTAAACACAATGGTATCGAGCACATTTTTACGGCACCGTATCATCCCGCTTCTAACGGCGCTGCGGAAAATAGTGTAAAAATTTGTAAACGAGCTATTAAGAAAGCCATAAACCAAAATTTGGATGTAGACATTGCCTTATGTAGATTTTTGTTAGCTTACAGAAATACCGAACACGCCACCACCGGCGACAGTCCAGCCAAAATATTGCAGGGTCGTAGCCTAAGAATGAGATTAGATAACTTAAAACCTGAGCGTGAATCGCGAATTTCAGCGCGTCAGGCACGCAGCGAGCAGGCCGCGAGCGGCGCGCGACGGCAGCTCGATCCCGGGGCGCCGGTGTGGTATCGGGACTATACTAAAGGCTCTGATAAATGGGTACCTGGTTCGGTCATCAAAAGGTTAGGCAACACCGATTATAGTGTGAGATCTAGTTTCGGAACTGAAGTCCACAGACATGTCGATCAGCTAAGGCAGAGGGTTACCGATAAGGCAGTTAGTGACATTCCATTATCCAGATCGAAAGTTAACTTTGACCTTGTCGCACAAAAATACAACATGAGTAGGCAATCGCGCAGCTCTCTATCGTTTCCCGTACCCGAGGTAGAACCAGAACAGAGGGTGGCCAGTTCAGGGGAGGATAGTCTCAAGGATAGGCCATCCGAAACGACCCCGCCACGTAGCCCTTCGGGTCAGCCTGATGCGCCGGCGGCTGCAGAGGCAGGCAGTAACGAAGTCGAGGAATCTAGAGATCGTGAACGCCCAATCAGAGTACGCAAACCACCTGTGCGCTATGGGTTTGAAATAGATTAAGAATTTGTATTTGCTAATATAGTTAAGAAATAGTGTATCTTTGTAATTTAGTTTAGGTAAGCACTTTTGTAACAAATCTTGAGTTATTTAAATCATTCTCCTTGCTAAGCAAAATAGTGATGAGATCATGAAACTGTGTAAACATTAACTAGCTATAGATAATTATGTAGATTAATAAATAAGGGTGAAGGTGTTGTATATGTAGGGTAAGACTCACATTTTCAGTCTCGTAATAAATAGTGTACTGACCGCACGTCTTTTATTTAGCACTTACAAGTTTTTTTTGGGTTCCTTTCTGCTACGTGAAGGGAGACCGCATATAACAAAGTCTACACTGGCAGAAATTGTGGATAAAAATCCATTAGCCGATATTTTTCTTCATGAATACGAACATAAATCAAATCACGCCGAACCCCAAATATTTGTTATTCGTAAACCAGATTATGCAATGAAATATATCGAACTAAAATCTGGATAATTTATCAAAACGTGTTTTCGTATGTCATAATTTTAGGGACCTTACCATGACATCGTTTCTTTATATTTGTACAATAAAGCATTTACTTACTTACATCTTAATGCGCTTCAATTCCTATTCAGTTTAGGTTCATTCGCTGTCGAATCCATACTAAAAATGACAGCTAAAACCTGAACCGAGTCGGAATGGGGACTATCGTTTCATTGCTCACCAGTTGGCGCCACTGTTGACTAAGGTCCAGAGGTATAGCTGTTTTAAATCTTGAATCATATTAAGTTTATTCTAGTGGCAAATTCACACGCGATAGCCCCCATTGAATCGCATAAAGATCATAAAGACATCATTGTAAGGCCCCAGTTCATGCACGTTAGCAGTAAAGTAAAACTATGGCCGGGAATCGAACCCGGATCCTCATTATTCCCGATGCGTGTTATTACCCCTACACCACCCCTAGCACGTGAGTAAGCTTTCGATTTTTTTTATCTGTACCAGCTGTCACGTGACTTTTTTACTTAGCGACTTTAGCGCCATCTGTTTTAATGATATGTCTGTAAGACACTATGCCTGTATCCTTTTTTGCAATGACTTGTCCGAGCTATACTTACGAGTATATTCCTTATTGGACGCCTCCTCTCTAAATATTGTTTTGTGCATACGGAACACTCGAGGCGTGAAGCCGCTCACGCTTGACTGTTTAACTTTTATAAGGAAAACTCGAGGTTTTTACACAAGTTTGTTATTTATAGATGTTGCTATAAGTGCAGACGCTCCATTAGAAAAGGGAATTATTTACTTGGTTCTATTTTGATTACATTTTATGCAAATCTCGAAGGAGCGAAAATAAGTTCGGTGATAACAAATTGTTATAAAGAAAGCTTTGTTATTACTTTATTGTTTTACTGTCCAAATTAAAAATGTGTATTTATTTTTGTTTTTTTTTTTTAGTAAAATATTTTTTGAAAATGGATTGAACAAAAAAATGCGATTTGTTAATAGTGAAACCTTGAACCGTTGGAGCAAACGTATGCTAGAGTGGAGACCACGTTTGGGAAAGCGTAGTGCGGGACGCCCTGCGATGCGTTGGACGGATGACCTTAGGAGGACAGCTGGCAGTGGCTGGATGAGGGAAGCCCAGGATCGCGGAAGTTGGCGCAATATGAAGGAGGCCTACGTCCAGCAGTGGACGGACAATGGCTGTAGATAGATAGAATAAGGCATCATATAAATGTAAATAGATTTCACAAGAGTCCGTTCTCGTTTCCTCTTAATCCGTTTTTAATGTCGTACAGTGAGTCCACAGATTAAAGGTCATTAATCTTGTGCTTCTGTGTCACTGTGATGCGACAGTACATATTAGCTTTTTTTTGTTAAGTCATTAATTTTAAGTCTCCTACAGTCAGCCACACAAGTAACTGGACGTTTTGGTCTTAGATCATCCGTGCGTCCGTTTTCTACTCTTTGTTGCCGGTGTCTAGTAGTATTTAAGATTTGCTCGCAGCCAGATTCGGGTCCGGACTAACATGTTGCTTGGTTAATGTAAGCAATTTTGGATCTTTGTGATTTTTAAGCCAACCTTTTTAGGATTCTGTGCCCAAAGGGCGTCAACCAGATGGTAAGATAGACTAGGCTAGAGCGTATATAATATCTTACTTATATATTTACCCGAGTCTTTAGCATAATTAAGTTTTATCACACGAATATACAGTCTACTGTAAAGACTCAGGTAGATATATAAGTGTCTGGGTTCTTGATGCACCCAGACATCTTTATGGTCCTTCGAACCGGATAAGTGTGTTTTTGTGAGTGGGTGTTAGCAATCAGCTCTCTGGTTTCCCACAAGCGGGTTCCACCAGTGAGTTCAGAAGGTGCTTCAACCACACAAATACTACCAAGGACACACCGAAGCAGTCATCAAGCAATAACATTCAGCATGGAACATTTTTTTTCACGTCAGAACGAAATTACCAAGGAGTTAGAGAGTATCAACACCAACTTTAAAAAGGACAGTCCTAGCAGAAAAACAGCAGAATATATCAGTAAGCGGCGGAAGTGCTGCGTCGACATTGTGCGGAAAGACCGTACAATACGTCTTGGATCTTATTATATGCTCTAGATCTAGACTAGAAGACAGGTACAACATTGCGTATAATTTTATTATTTTGGACTTGCCTGCTTCCCGCGACTTCACTGGCAAAATTAAATTTTGTATCCCTGTCCAGATATATACTACCCATCTCTTTCTAGAACGAACAGTAAGAAAAAGAGGGGCTATGTGCTAGACGTCCAGGCAGCTTGACTTTCCCGACACTTCCAACAATTATAGTTATATCTCTCTCTACCTAAATCTTCCTCCTTGACTATCTGTTGGTGAAAAGCGCATAAAACCCATTCAGTAGATTTTGAGTTTATCGCGGACAGACAGACGGACGCGGCGGATGACCTCGTATGAGCGATAGTGGTATTCTGAGACTTCGTTTTGCACTCTGACAAAAGCTCTCAAAACGATTTTGAGAATTGTGTTGCTGGCACACTTCGGAGCGGCTGATGAACCTAGAACGATCAATGGTTTTTCGTCTTTGACTTTGCCTAAGCATTTAATTTCTACTCTTGTGTGGAAGAACTAAGTTTTCTCGACTTGCTACAACATGAGTGCATTTAAAAGGAGAGTACACCACTTTATATAAAAACGGTAACGCATTAGCATTCCCAATGGTACTGCAGACGTCCATGGGGAGAAGTGACCAATAAACAAACATCAGGCGAACAAGCTGTATTCATCTTTTTCTTGTGTTTTATGTACAATAAAGAGTTATACATACATACATACAAGCCTGATCGTAGGCCTGTAATATAAGGTTACACTTAAGTTACTTTCGATCAGTCTTTTCCGGTACAAAAGACTCTAAGCAGTACAAAACTGTGTCAGGTCATAAAATAAAACCAAGATTTCCCGGAGCTAGCATAATCATACATCTAGATCTTAATGCGTTCAAACTACTACCAAGATAGCACTTTATTCGACCCGTTTTCTCAAACTACCCAATTTTCTGAGTATAAGCCGACCTCAGCTTATATATTACACCTTTAAGGTAAGAATACAGACCATTTGGTACTTATTTTAGCCTTTTCTTTGTCTTATAATTCGACAGCAATGATCACATTCGGTAATGCCAAATGTATTTCGCTATTTGTGATGGATTCGTTTTGATATGAGACGGAGGACTTGCGAATTATCTGCAGTTTACCCAGTGACTGCCGCCTCCTGCAGTACCCTCGTGTGCTCCATGTAAGTGACCGTAGATGACAAACTGTATGGAATAGACCATAATCGTAACTTGATCTAGTTCAAATTCGGTATGTTTGTTTAAATTAGTTACCGAGCTTATCACACAATTATTTTATTCTATTTATTAATTTAGTTACGTACCTATAGGTTACTAGTTTATTTATGAACTATATAAATACTAGCTGTTGCCCGCGGCTTCGCACCCGTTTTTTTTTTCTAAATTACAAGACGAAAAATAGATAGTAGCCGATTCTCAGACCTACTGAATACGCATATTAAATTTGGTAAGAATCGTTAAAGCCGTTTCGGAGGAGTACGATAACTAACATTGTGACATGGAAATTTTATATATAAGAAGAAGATATTTTGTCTGTGTATCGTTCCGTGAGTCAGAAGGTTCTGGCAGAAAATCAGTGCTGCAGGTGTCTAACGCCTCTGCATAATGCTAAGCCAGCGACCGTTTCACTTATACACTGTGCCCCTGTCTGAATATACAGATACATGAATAACTCATAAATGAATGAATAACGTCAATCCGACTAACAGTTTTGTCTCTTAGAGCCTCTTAGGCCTGACTTTTGACATTATTCACCAAACAGGCGTGTACACAGCGCAACATTATAGCCGTTGGGTGGTTGTAGGGTACATTTCATCTGCTTCTATTTATACAGTCTGAGGCCACCAGAAATAATTATAATACTGGCATACCTACTACTGTCAAATACGTATACTCGGGGACTTCATTGCTGGGCATACATGGCATGCTGTGAAAGTGAAATAATTGCTTTTTTTATTTTTACTCCCCACAATTGAATAACTTTACTTGGCTATCTTCCACGCTGGTCTGGCAGTAAAGAAAAAACGTAGAATGTACCAGTTGTTCTTCCCGCGCAGATTGTAAAAGCCCATCGAGAGAATGGGCGAAAATCTTAGGAATCATGTTATAGGCGATGCGGCTAGCAACCCTAATGGGATGAACCATTTTGATTCCCCTGGCCCACAATCATGCTAAACGTGGCCTTTAGGTCTTGTTACCTTAGGCTTTGTCTATCCCGTAAGGGATAAAAACGTGATTTGTGTGTGTGTGTGTGTGTGTGTGTGTTACTTTGCTCTCTCCGCGATATAGTGTGGTCATGGACGAATAACACGTTGGAAGAATTGGCAATGAAATACGACAGCGTGGCTCAAAGTTCGTGGCGACAATGGCTCAAAAATTAAAGCCCTCAAAATACTTGCTCACTGTTGTCACCTATGGAATGGGATTTCAATGGGAAATTACCCTGTCTCGTCAAGGACTTTATGGAACTCGCAAACACGTCATTTCCTGAACTTCCTGACTGAAAATATTTCCTGAAGCGCGGGGTAATGAAGTCAAAGGTTCGATGCTCTTCGGAAACGAATATTTCGACGGAGAGAAGGCAATTTTTTTCGGTAATGATATTTGCATTGATTTTGTGAAAAACAGAACTGAAAATACTGCTAGTTTTTCTAAAGTCACATGCTGGATATTGTCACCCAAATTAATTGATTAATAAAAACTTATCGTTTTTTTCGGTAAATTATTTTGTCCATTGATTATTTTAACTGTTTCGTCAAAAGTTTTGTTGGTTATTAAATCTGTGGTTAAACTGTGGCGTTCTTTATGAATGGCATCAAATCAAGTTTCAAGACTTTCAATGCACTGAAATATTTGAAAAGATTTTTGGAAGATATTGTTCATTCTATTGCTCTTGGAAGTTGCCTAAATAACAGTAAGGTCAAAACCCGCATCTCCCCTTTAGTTATTGAAATTACTTGTTTATAATTTGGCGTAGTGTTGGTATCTATGTATAACAGATTAAACAAAATTTCAAACAAATACTATTTGAAGCACAAAATATATAAAATTATTTTATTTCTGCTTAACTGCAAATAAAATACTAATAAAAAATATAAAATTTAATTAACCCTCAACACGAGTGAAATTGTTAGGTATAAAACTCCCATAAAATTTATCAATTCGCCTTCCTAATAAAAAACCCATTATAAATTTACGGGTCTCATAACCATAACAAAATAATAAAAACCTCAAGGCCCCTAAAATCACAAGTCGTGTTTCTAAAAAAAAAATAACTCATCAATAATAAGTGTTTACATACCTGGCTGGCGAGAACAGGCTTTTTATTAATAACGCTTCACTCCCCGTGCACATCCCTTACCCAGTTCCAATTTTTAAAAAAATAGTTCCACGCACGAAAAACAACTGACGCTCGTCACACTAGAAAGAAGAAAGCGTATTTCTTTTGTTTTTTATGTCAGTTTATTGAATTCGGTGTTCGGTTGTGCTCGGCGCCCCGCTTAACCCGTCCGCGCGCTCGGGTTTCAGCGACCGACTGAATCGGCTCGGGCTGGTTCCCGGCGCGTTTTCTTTCAGTGTTGCCAGAGCGAGCCACGAGTTTCCTGGTTATTTTTAATCGCACGTAGACGACGAATTTTCCGCATGGGTAACGTTTCCATTGGAGTGTGCAGGGCAGTCTTGTGATTGAACTGTGTAGTTTAGTTTTACTGCCGTTGGTAGAAATAAATGGTGAAAGCTATGTGATTTTCCATTCCACTTGTACGGGATTGGTTCACTGTCAGACTGTATTGTATTGATTTGTATGTTTATTTTATATTTTCATGTTCTCCTTCGTTTCGTTCTTGACAAAGTAGTGGTGGTCATCATTTCAAGTGTTTGTGCCCATAATCTAGCGCCACTCGTCTTTGACATTGTCCTACCTTATGTAGAGTGCAATAGAGCGTCGGGTGCATTTATTTGATCGTTCCATATCATATGCGACCTTTTGCGTGTTGTTATTGATAATAAGCACTGCTGAATGCCAGCTACTTACGTCACTCGTATCCTTACATCCTATTTTAAAAAATGGAATATTATACAGATTTGATAAGCTACATACTTTTGTGAACAACCACTTACAATTTTTGGATACGGAAATGCAATATTTAAAATTACCCTAAATCCAGGGTAATTCTCCCTCATTCCCATGATGACCCCGAATCCTTTGTGTGGTCTACAAACTGTGAGCAATACCTTTACTGAAAATTTCCCACACCGAACATCTCCACTCTATTGTTTTCCGTCCCCATCCCACCCGCTGCGCGGGATATATAGCCATCTCTCTCTGGCGCGTTGAGCCAAGCAATAAATGAATTAACCCGTTTCACACGGTGATCCATATTTTTAAGTAGTCCGGTGACATTTATGCCTTCCTGGTGTTACGACGCGACAAGCTATCTCGCTACACGTCGTGCTGCCGGTTCGCGACGCGACATAGCATTATCTCGCGCTTCTATGTCGCTCTCGCGCAAGTCGCGCCTTGTCGTGCTAGCCGTGCCGGTGCAGTATTTGGATGGGAAAATGAAATATTTTCTTCTTACAAATGTATCAACTTTTTTTTATCTTTGCTTTTACGGTTTAACCGTTAGAAATTATTTCATTATTTAGTTATTTTTATTTCTTCTTGCCCATTATAAAATAAATGTTATATAAAAAATACAATTACGTATATTTAGTTAAAAACGACCTTACGTGCTAATAAACGTTATAATTTGGCAAAATATAATGTAAAATTAAAATAATGTATCGGAAACTATGATTGTTTAGTGCCATGCGTAACTTCACATAAATATACCTACACTACGTTATATTTTAAACTTCCGCGATTGTCACTTTTACAATTATTAACACAACTGTACTTTCATGTAATAAATGAATTATGAATTATGAATAATTACCACAGGGATCTTGATCCTTTAATTACCTCGACGTTTCGACCGCCATTCATTCAGCGCCATAGCAAAATGATAGTGATAGCAACCGTTACCCTGCGAGGAAAATACCTAACCGAAAGGCCTAATAGTCGGTTTGGGAGCTGTGTAGACAGTTGCGTGACAGTGACGACCCGGCTACGACTCTCTCTCTCTATCCCGAGTCGTCACAGGAGCAACAGATCTCCTGACCTAAGGTAAACCTTGGAAAGGTAAGTTAGTAAAAGGAACTCTATTAATATTGAATCCAATGTGTGCCCGTCCATTTGTCACAAGACTGTATCTTATGAACCGGAATTTGCTGGTACTTTTTGTTGAGTGTACTTTCCAGTCTAATTTGTTTATGTTAAATTTGAATTTAACTCTATCAAAATTTATTGTATTCGGTCGTATCAATGAATATAAAACATTTACCTTGCTACTCCGCTTTCACACTCAAGACATGCATGTAAAGCATATATTTCGCACAGGCTTGGCTGTTTTGCGCGTGTGGTATCGGAATAGCAATGTAAATGTTTCGTGTTCATCAACTCTTACTAAAAATGTGTCAAAGACTTATAGACTACAGGCCCACGTACAAAAAATGTGGGTCATATGAACCACCAGGTGACGTATATAGGACGATATAAGAGCATAAAATAATAAGATTCAACACTATGCCGTCACTTGTAAGCTGTCCAACTGGGTGCTGGTGAGAATTCAAAAGTGCAGGTAGAGTGAGTACATTTTGGTCATATGATTATGTACGGCATTTTTACCATCGATAGATCCATGAAAAATAATAAGAAAGCGCGCAGTGCCGTAAAAAAATGGTGAGCCACAAAGGCGATATTTTCTTTTGATTTTCTGTCAATTTCCAGGGTAAATTTGGTCATTTGATTCTGTACGGCATCAGTTTCCTACTGTTTCAATACAGCTTCTAATCCATTATTCCGCAACGCCGTACAAAAATTGTGCGACAAGGGGACATAATCGAGGGTTGCAACCCCCTCTTTTTCCGTGGTCCGGGGGGTGATTTGAAACAGTACGGCTTCGGTTCCAAAACATTATCTAGCACTCAAAAGTACTATTACAAATAATGCCGTCAAAAAATTATAGTTCATTTGAATGATTATCTTAATTTCATGGTATACTTGATTTATAAAGCTGTCAAATCATTTGACTCTGTACGGCAACTTTTTTTTTAACATGATATTGTAAAATACAACTGTTATATAGTAGTGCCGTTCAAAAGAAACTGTTCTAAAAAAATTTATAGAGAAATACAAAAACTGAATTTGCAAAAGTTTAAATATTCATAGATTAATAGAACATAGCAATTTTCTAAATTTTTCCCTTGTTTTATATAGTATTAAGATAAATAAATTAGGAAAAAATTATGCCGTACATTTTAATGCAGACCATTTTTTTCATACATTTCGTTCTATGGGTTCGTTCCTTGAGTGTTTTTTCCCTACAAACCATTGGACCAACGAAAATGTACGGCATGTAAAAAAATATTATCTATGCATAAAATACTTCCAAAATAAATTAATTTTATGTTGTGTCAAATCACCCCCCGGACCACGGAAAGAGAGGGGGTTGCAACCCTCGATTTTGTCCCCTTGTCGCACAATTTTTGTACGGCGTTGCGGAATAATGGATTAGAAGCTGTATTGAAACAGTATGAAACTGATGCCGTACAGAATCAAATGACCAAATTTACCCTGGAAATTGTCAGAAAATCAAAAGAAAATATCGACTTTGTGGCTCACCATTTTTTTACGGCATTGCGCGCTTTCTTATTATTTTTCATGGATCTATCGATGGTAAAAATGCCGTACATAATCATATGACCAAAATGTACTCACTCTACCTGCACTTTTGAATTCTCAGCAGCACCCAGTTGGACAGCTTACAAGTGACGGCATAGTGTTGAATCTTATCATTTTATGCTCTTATATCGTCCTATATACGTCACCTAGTGGTTCATATGACCCACATTTTTTGTACGTGGACCTGTAGTCTATTACAAGACTTGATCCAAAACACACTGCAAGTAAAACAAAAGCTTGTCAAAAAACCACGTCAAACAAAGCAAGTAGATATTTTATTGAATCAGGCGTTACTTTGCGGAGGTCCATTTCAATGAACAAAAAATATTTACCTTGCTACTCCGCTACTCAAGGTAAAAAAAATCACACCTTTAAGCTTTGCTCCCTGTCGAGAGGGATCAAAGTGCAACTTTTCTATTCAAGGCTTTTCTAAGTGTTTTTTTGCAAATGCAATTATTTGAAGTTTATAATTGTAAAACCGCGCCATTTTTTATGCTGTTAGCTCTTTGATTATATTTAGAATTCTTTGTTCAAGTTTTTTAATGTTCGGTGTGAAGAGTTATTTTATTTATTTTCTCTTGGACGAACACTTGAATCCCTCATTACGCTCTGGATTCAATGTAGCGCCCTCGCCGTAAATACATCATTTTGCTCCCTTGTGACACAAATAACTATTCATTCATTTAAAGCAAGTAGAGTCAAGGAGGGCCTAAAAAATAAAGTACCCGCACCGTTATACATTGAAGCTTTATTCGCTCGCAATCCGCGCTCCATCTCCATAAAGCGAGGCTAAGCCCAGAGTGCAGCCTGCGGGTTACGGCTAGGGCTGTGCCATCCGCATCCGCATCCGCAAGCGAAGATGACTAGTTGATAAAAATATTCGGAACTTCTATTTTCTGCAGTAATAATTAAATTTCTTAACGACACTGAAAATTAGAACAGGAAAGTCCGAAAAGTAAAGCTATGGCTGGGAATAGAATCCGGATCCTCGTTATTCCATAGCAGGTGGGTAAGCCTTCGAATTTTTCTGTCTGTTATTAGCTGTCACGTGACCTGTTACTATGCGATTTTTTGTCGCTAAGCGTCATCTGTTTGAATGATGTGTCTGTATGACAGAATCGTATCGTATCGTTTCCAAAATCCGAATAAGGTGGAGTTATTTGTAATACAGGGTCGTTCAAATTTATTCCGGGACATTTCAGCTGTTGGCTAGGGTAGTTTGTGTCGTACAGACACATCATTCAAACAGATGACGCTTAGCGACAAAAATTCGCATAGTAACAAAAGGTCACGTGACAGTTAGTAACAGGTAGAAAAATTCGGAGACTACCCACCTGCTATGGGTGGTGTAGGGGTAAAGCACGCGTCACGGAATGACGAGGATCCGGGTTCGATTCCCGGCCATAGCTTTACCTTTCGGATTTTTCTGTGTTCTAATTTTCACTGACATTTAGAAATTTAAATAGCCCTGTTAATGTTTTAAAGAATTATCAAAAATTTTAAAAAAAAATGTTGGTTGGGGTGTTCAGTCGAGCTCACCCAACCACAAACTGAAACATTCCCGAAAATTTCTGAAACGCCCTGTTTACAGTACAATAAACGAGGATGCTGCTTTCTTTGGAAATGTGACGTTTTACGAGATAATAACTTCGTGTGTAAATTTTAAGCTAATTTTTCAATGTGTTTTTGTCACACCCTGTGTGTTTCTTATAGAGAAATTTGTCTTTCACAAAGCGTTTCAATATCTGGAAACAAATTAAAATCATCCACATCCTCATATTAGACCTGCATCACTATTATAAACACTTTACGCTTCAAGTCGTTGCGAATAAAAGAAGACAATGTTTTTATCACTTTGTGAGGTGAGGTGACAATATTTCGCCGTAAGGTATTACGAGATTGGTGACATCTCCAAAAGGAAGCTACGCGAATCCTTCCTGATACAGTTAAAGATTGAAACGCTCAGCTTCCGTACTTCCTGCTACCCTGGTATTACGTTAACGTTTCGCTAAAGGAAAATATTGGTAAAAATCTTCGATCAACAATACAACTAGATTCACGGTCCCATACAAAATCAAAGCGAAAAAGTGGCCCTGTTGCTTATGCTTATAGCTATATCTGTTTTACCTTCTTTATTAACGTAAAATAAACCTTAAGTCTAAGCAACAAAGATCCAAATAATTATAATTGTATATAATACTTACGACGTTTCGTCACAAGACGAGCGAAAGCGGTCGATAAACAAAAGAACTACCTTCGTTTCAAAAAGATGTCATTCTATTTGAGGAACAGGGTAATAATGGAGTCGCAATTAAGTATATAACTCAGAATTTTTTTATTTGTCAGATATTTACAAATACAAATATTAACATGAATTTTAATAATTAAGCCTATCTACGTCCCACTGCTGGCACAGGCTTCCTTTAACAACGAGAGGGATTGGGCCATAGTTCCCACGCAGGCCCAGCCAGGCAACAATCGTAGTAGCCTAGTTGTTCGACCTACCGCCTCTCAAGCAGAAAGTCGTGGTTTCAAACCAGGCCTCGCACCTCCTGAGTTTTTCCGAATTTATGTGCAAAATTTAATTTGAAATTTACTATAAGCTAATAAAATTCAAAGTCCTGACTGACTGACTGACTGACAACTATATATCAACGCACAGCCCAAACTACTGGACTTAGAGACTTGAAATTTTGCACATAGATACCTTATATAATGTAGGCATCCAGGCCTGTAAAGTTCTTCTTCTCTTTCTCTCGCGACAATAGTTATCCATTCCGCACATCAAAAAGGATCACTAGGAAATCTACAAAAAAAAAACAATGTATATTTTATTTTAAAACGAGAACTACTCCATGAATTTCTTGTTCTAAAACCACCGATAATTGTCAAGATGGTGGGCCATCATTGCCAAACAATAAATTATTGATTTTAAAATGTAAACTGCAAATTATCACGTACTTTATGAAATACTGACTTGTACTTACTTAAAGAAAGATATTCCTTCCGAAACCTTAGTGTTTCGGTGGCTGTTTTTACAATTTTTGAACGCACATTGTGGCATTTTGACACGTCCTCACGTTGGCCGAGGTTGGCGCGTACTGTCAGAAAGAAGGCCACAAATTTATTTTGTGGTCTTATTTCATGGAGCCGTTTTCAGAGCTATCACCGTGAATCTAGTTGTATTGTTGATCGAAGCTTCCAGCTGAGGCAGATATACTATTTTTCTCTGAGAGGAAATGAAAATGTTTTTTGCACTAAAATTCCTCGCAACTTAGGTGGTTTTCACGTTCCCGCCTTTTTCTTAAGTTTTTTTTTATGTTATCTGTCACCGTAAGCTATTTGAGACATTGATAAAAACGTTAGACTCGAACAAAACGCGCACTCCTCGGCCATCGACTTGGCTGTATGACATTGTTGTTTATTATTCCATAGTCTCTTTGCCTTTTAAAAAAGTTAAAATCAAATGAAAACAGTCCAGTAATCCGTTTTATGTTCAGAAAATCGCGCCAGCAATGTAATTCGGTCGTCAAGACGGCCCTTCGTGTTCTGTTACTAAGAATACAATGACGACATTTATGACAATTTTCGAGTAAAATATAGTTAAAACTATAACAAAAGATATGTATTTAATCGTCGTCAACGGGGAAGGTGGTGCCCGCGGGCCTTAAACCACTGGAGCCGGGTACTCATAACCGACACTGTTGCACGTTACAGGACTCAAAAATCCCATAGTGGACGTGGCGTGGCGTCTTGCTCACGGCAGGCTCGTGTTCCTGGGGTGTTTAGTTACTGTAACCTTCAATAGTTACGGTTGCAGCTCGCAGGTGAGTACCTGATTTAGGACGTCATGGCTCATGGCCATGGCGACACCACCAGCTACGTATCCTATATCCGACTGAAGGACTTCGCATTCAAAGGTCATGAAATAAATTTAAAAAAACGGGTTGCACTTCGGAAGTGCCGAAAGAAGTGAAAACTACACACACACACACTCGCGCAAGCGCCCAGCGCCGCTTGAGCGACCCAGCAGCAACTCTCCTCCGTCTTACGAATTTTCGATCAGGTTACGTGACCTGACGCGACTTTAACATTTTTTATCCATCCCAAAAAGTGCACAACACCGCTAAAGAAGTTTTCACTTCAAAAAACTTATTCTATACACTTTGACATTGCCAAACCGTCACTAACTGTTAGCTGAAATAGATGATGTAGATGTCAATACAAATGGTCGGATACAGTAGCTGCTGGTGGCGTCCCAAAAGGCTGTAGGCTGGTTGTACGTATTAAGCTGATACGAAGCGAAGTATTGGCCAGCCCTCCGGTCTTGGGAGGTCTCTATAACATGCCGAGAAACCTTAAAACAAATTAACATGAGCAAGTGCAAGTCTATCGCTATCTGGCACATGAGAGGCGGAGTAACAAGATAAATTTAAATGGACCCCCGAAAAGTAACGCCTGATTCAATAAAATATGAGCTTTCTTGTCACTACATAGTATATAAAACCAAGTCGCTTTCCGCTGTCTCTCCCTATGTATGCTTAGATCTTTAAAACTACGCAACGGATTTTGATACGGTTTTTTTTGATAGATCAAGTGATTCAAGAGCAATGTTTATATGTATGACGAAGTAGCGGGTAGAAGCTAGTTATTAATATTTAATTCAAAGCTTAACATAAAATGTCAAATCAGTTCGACCCACAACAGGTTCTACCAGTGCAGTGAAAGCAAGTATATAAAGTCGATTTGCAAGGTTTCACTTACTCGCTAAACAACTAATAACGGGCGAAGTTAAATAAAGGCTTCTTCTTACAAATAGCTAGTCCCTCAGCAAGCGGAGATAATTATACAGTTGACCTACTTCAACTCCAATATTAATAAACACAAACTGGGAAATACGGGCGTTTTATTTATTATCCACCTATACCTACTTGATTTTGTCCTTTTCTAACCAAGAGCCCGATTTTTGAAAGCACATGTGTGAAAATACCACTCGAAAGTGGTGAAAATTTGAGCTGAATTTGAAATACGAGTAGCATAGAAGACAAGCACAGCTCTCATTAATCTTGTGAACTAGTCAAAACTTTGATTAGAGCTGTAGTTTTGGAGATACAAGCTGATTTATGCCACTTTAGAGTGATGTGCTTTCAAAAATCCGGCCCAGAGTAGTTAAAGAGACGCTTATAGTAATCTTATAGATAATATATTTACTACGTTCGATTAGATTAGATCGACTCTGAAATAACTAAAAGGATATATTGAAAATGTTGAAGCTGTGGTGGCGCGTGTCAAAGAAAAAGAAGCATTACATTTACGAGTGTCACGGGTTTACGTAAACTCACAGCACAGCAATAAGACACATAGTCTCGCCTAGCAATCTTGCCCAGACATACGCTTACATCTCTTCTCTCTTTCTATATTGCTAAACGATACTGAAATCCAGAACACATGGCACTCTAAAGTAACCGGGTGGAATCTTGGGACTAAATTTTGAAGCAAATACCTTCAACCGCTTGAGCTGAAATTCTGCATACTCGTGGAAGTCGGATGACAATACAACTGGTAGCTAGTAGTCAGGACCGTTTCTGCTGGAGGGAACTCTTCAACGGTTGGTCCGATTAACCTGAAATTTGGTACACGGTATATATGCAAGTACAGTCAGCAAAAAAAAATGTAGGTTAGGTTATTATGTCTGAAAACTTACATAGACAGTGGCGTAACCAGGGATGTTACGGAGCTTCGACTCCGGTTCCGTTAAGTCGGAACTTCCGATTATTATTACACCTTCGGTTCCGATTTCGGCTCCGACACTTTTAAATCGAAGGTTTTAATCGGAGGTCGAAGCATAACATAGCGGCGGCGGCGGCCTGTGTCGACTGTTATGAAACAAAATTTGACTAAATAATGTTTTATTTGTCCTTAAATAAAAATTCTCTCTCATGCCACCACTTCTAACCTGCCTCCGACTCCGATTCCGACTCAGATAAAGCAAATTTAATAACTCCGACTCCGCCTTCGGTTCCGATAAAACTACCTCCGTTACATCCCTGGACGTAACTATAGGGTGGCAGGGGTGGCAAAATGCCACGGGCCCCTAGCTCTACGGGGCCCCGAACTGGCTTGGTTTAGAGCGCAGAAGGGACGCTGATGCTCTTCTTTATATTGAGGAAAGAGCCCCATCTGACGAATTTGCCACGGGCCCCAGACTTTATAGTTACGCCACTGAGCATAGAGAAATCCGCTAGTCAGGCTCACGGGCAGTGCAGAGACGTGGTACTATGTAGTATTATATCCCTCCTCATCAGTTTCGACGACGGCGATCCTGACTACTAAAAAAAATATCAATTACACATATTTATATCTAAATATTTACAATTTTGTATCATGATTGATCATGAGCCCTAAGTAGCTCAACTAGACCGAACTTGGTTTTAAATACCCTATCACAGGAGATGCAATAGAGTTGGCCATGTGAACTCAAGGTATTTTTGTATTATTCTCTCTTTTTGAATGCAGTAGTATGTATGTATGTATGTAAACTCTTTATTGCACATAAAAATTAAAACAATACAGCAATATAGCGAAAATAGTAAAAAGGCTAGATCTCTTCCAGCTAACCTGACTAAGTAGTAACTGCTGTATCTACCGGTAATAAATTGTCGTATTTTTGTTTGGTTCACGCTGGCAAATGTTTAGATAAAAAAAAATTATATATTCAGTTTTCGTGCTTCTTTTTGGTTGTTGCTTAGGTTAAGTAATTGTATGTTTTGTGTTCTTCAATGGATCCACTGAAAAGCAGCATCGTTGCACCGAGCTCCGACACATGCTGAGTTGGAATCCTATTTTGAAACAACTAACAATTTTGCTATCGATTAGATATGAAGCTCTTTTAAATACAAACTGTACTTATATTATTGTTGTTTCTTTCTTTCTATTTCGAAGTGGCCGCCCATTGGCTGAGCCCGTGGAGCGCATAATCTCGTTTAATTACTGAGCGACTAATTAGGAACGTTACGTAATTAACGCCGCGACGCGCGTAATTCCATATAAAGGTATTACTATAATGCTTACATAAGTAGCTCGTATGTTTGTGAGCGATTTTTTTTTTGTGTCAGCAAAGTGACTAGGGAATTTTGAGGAAGTGCCAATTTTCTTGCAAATAAATATTAACCCCCATATTTATAAACGCTCTATAGGCTTCTGCTAACTTAGCAATCGTTCGTCCTTATCTGTCACTTTGACATTTACCTTTCACAGATAAGGACAAACGATTGCTAAGTTAGCTTCGCCTATAGAGCGTTTATGAAGGGGTTTAGTGTTTTAGCAATGTAATACGCATAGACCAAGGAGAAATGGATATAATATGTATAAAACACAATTTTTCTCACAAGTAATATATAACATATTATACTAAATTGATGGGTTAATGTGAATGCCAAGTCAATTTATTCATTTATAACAAACGATTTTTAATTTTGGTATGTGCATTATATGTTGTTAGGTTAGCTAATTACGTAATAACTTAAGAGAGGAGGTCTCTTTAGACTGACTATCCGTATCTATCCTGCTTACCGAATAGCTTTGCTGTGTGTACCTGCCCAGGTGTCACTCGGCAAGTTTTCACAAGCGCTTAGGTATTCAAGGCACACGAGACGCTACTGAAAACTTAAGGTTTCATTCGTCAGAAAATAAGTTATGTCTGATCGCTCTGGGATCTTACTCTATAAGAAGTCGCAGAACCCACGCGCCAGGGATCCACAGGTCGGTATTGTCGCAAATCACAAAGTTAACACATTACCTCGCGCAACAGGTAACGCGGCCGCGTCGGCGTCGGGCGCACTCCGATATCTACTCACAGATATTGGAACGTCGAATAAATTCTTTTGACTTTATACGGGGTGTCTCTGATCGTGCGGCTTTAAATGCAAGGTTCCATTCTAAAATGTTAATTGGAAGATATTTGATTTTAATAAAATTGTTTTAAGTAGGTACCGATAATTTCATAATAATTTCCGCCTTAATTGTATGTAAATGTATGTATAACTCTTTATTGTGCATAAATCACAAGAAAAAGATGAATACAGGACAACACACATGCACAAAGGCGAACTTATCACTAAAGGGGCTCTCTTCCAGTCAGCCTTTGAACGATTGACAGGACATAAATATTAAGCAAGAGTAGACACACAGAAAAAGTAACATAATAATAAACTACACATAATAGATAAATACGATAAACTAATACACAATAAAATTAAATAAAGTATACTACATAATATATAAATATATACATAAGTACACACACAAGTTACCAAACACATCACATTCATTTAAGAGGATCCATCGAGCCAATACGCCTTCAAGCGACTGCGCAGGGTAGCAACAGTCTGCGATTGCCTGATATCATTTGGCAACCGATTCCAGAGTCGAACAGCGTGCACGGAAAAGGAATTGGAATAGAATTTGAATCTGGAGACGGCAAAAGCGAGAGAAAGATTGTCACTCGACCGCAACCGGTTCTGGGAACCAGCAGCCAAGTAACTAAATCTTTGGGAAAGGTAGGAATATAGATAAAAAGAATGTATCTTTCTTTCTGTAGGAACTGCACTGGGCTTGCAACTTGTACTTAGTTAGCTGCTAATTGCGAACAAACTTGCTTTTCCATGTTCTCGGCACCTGCGGCACGAATACGGGAGCCCCAATTATAAACTTTTCCTGGTCTTTAAAAGGCATTTTAAAAGCGCGAAAGCTTTAAAGCAGTTACTACGGGAGTTGCCTTTGACTGTCATTATAACATTTGACATTATACAGGGTACGACAAACTTGTGGGGGAGATAGGTGGGCAGGTCATCAACAAACAACGATAAATGATCTTGTTAGTTTCCCGAGATATACTTTGTCCATGGTTTTTACTCTCTTGGGGAATAAAATTTGGTGTCACTTTTCTAAGGACATTTTGCGATATTAAATTTGGTAGATGACCCCGCCTATCTCCCCCTAAAGTTAGTCGTACTACTTATGGGACATCCTGTATTGTATAACTTCATAATTTTTAATCATAGATAAAATTAATAAACCCCCTTAGATAAGATAAGATAAGATAAGATAAGATAAGATAATTTTTATTTGCATAAACAAAAGTAAAACTGATGTTACAGTGTATTAATGTCCAATCTTGTTTTACCATAATAATGGTGTACAAATATTATATTATTTTCTATCATGCATTTTAATACATTCAAATTAAGAATTAAAGTTATAGGTTACAATTAATCATAAATTCATCTAAAGAATAATAAGTATTATCTACTAAATGGTCAAACATTATTTTTCTAAATTTATTAAGCGGTAAGTCCTTAAAATTATCAGTTAATTTATTGAATATTTGTATTGCCATACAGTAGGCATTTCTTTTTATTAGTTTTAGTCTTGTCTTCGGCATACATAATTTATTTCTATATGCACCTCTTTGTGATGTTGTGGTCGTATTTTTAAAAATTAGTGGATTTTTTTTTACGAAAGTACAGATCTCATAAATATACATAGCTGGTAATGTTAAAATCTTCTTGCGCTTAAATAAAGGTCTACAGTGTTCCCGGAAGTCTGCTCCAGATAGTGCCCGTAAGCATTTCTTTTGGACTGAAATGGACTTGAAAATTATATCTGCATCCACTGAATTTCCCCACAGTATTAGTCCATATCTTAGAAGAGATGCTACATATCCATGATATGCCGATAGAGCAGCTGATTCAGACACCACGTTGCGAACGCGATACAGCACGTATACAAAACGGTCCAGCTTGCAACGTAAGCTGTCGATATGACTCTTCCAGTTACAATAACAGTCAATAGTTATTCCCAAAAACACAGCAGACCTTACTTGCAAAAAAAAGGGCACTTGGCCACCAGCTTACTAAGCTTTAATGCCTAAAAACTTGAAAAACCATAGGTGCCGTATTTTTTTTGCAGGGGGTATATAATAATATATAGTTTCATGAATCCTTATTGACGTCACACACCATAGGACCTACCCAAAACGCCATTCGAGCAACATTTTTCATACGTTTTTCATCTATGTATTTACTGATCTAAGATCTCAACTTGTTTGTACTTTAGATCTGACATGATCATAATCAAATGATGCAAGCATAATATAATAAAGATTAAAAAAAACTGGTTTGTATTCCATGTTTAAATCTCGAACTCGAAACAAAAGCATCACTTCACGCGGCACGTCAAAATTAGCGTGAATGCCCGTTAAGGCAGCCTGATTAAACCCACAATAAGCCTGTAATGGCCGGCGCCTATTTGTTAGCCGGCTGACAGCTCGCAGGTGCCGCTATTGAGCGGGGCAAGGGTTAAGCTGGGTTTCCATTTCCACTGAGGAATCTAAGCCGTTCAACTCATAGCAGGAAACTATAACCAATTAGCTGTTACCCGCGACTTCTTTTGTGGAGAATACGTTTGTCGCACGCCAGCGGGAACTGTACAATTTTCTGAGATGAAAACTACCTATCCTAGCATTTATTCTGCACTTGTAATATGATATACGCACATCGCAATCGGCTCAGTCAGTAGTTAAGGCGTGAAAGCGGAACAAATAAAAAACTCATTTTCGCATATTAGTGAGGATAATTTGTAACAAGAAAGATATTTTTTGCGGTTTACTAGGTACTGTTGCGAGTTAAGTAAATATAGGTAATTAAAGATATATTTTTCTTGGTTATCGATGTTAAAGTCAAATCAACGTATTACTGGCCTTGTAACCAAAAATTATTTTTTCGAAATTCATTTCGTGCCGTTCCGCACATACTAATAGTCATTAATTTGAGAGTGAGAAGGACGGCATGATTAGGGTTGCCAACCGTACTGTATAGTATTGTACATAGTATATTTCCGGTCTGCATACCATATACTGTTCAAGAAATATATAGTACGCAAAAATACTATATTTTCAACACCGAACGAAATCTGAAACACAAATATAATTTTTATAAGAATAAATAGTTTTATCTGTCTATTTTGAAATTTTTCCATAAAATACTATATTTTTAGAAGTGTACTATATTTTTGTAGCTTATTTTGAAAAATACAGTATTTCGTTAAAAAAATGTTGGCAACCCTAGGTACGATATGAACTTCGAAAATCAAATTTTGGAGTAGCCCTCCTGACACCAAGTATAAACTCTACACACACGTTTCAGATATTCACTAAACAACGTTATAAGTAATATCCTTCGACGTTTTACTTAAAACGTGCATAGCTTATGTTATGTGGGTTTGTTATTTCAGTGTAACTTTATTTCTTAAGCAAATACATAAAGCCCATTATAAATTAAATGCATATTTATGATCACTTCCACCTGTGATAAATCGTTTTCTAACAATGACTGATCGTCTTAATCAATCAACGAGTATTTGTGCGAAGCACGTCACAAGCTTATCTGATTCACGGCTTAGAAGCATCCATCTCTTTCACACTACGGTGTTAAACAAGAGACAGATGTTGACTTGTTATATCGTTGGAGACTAGGTATGTGTATCTATTTTTAACTTCTGAGTTAGCTTTACCTTTTACATCCACTAGACAGGATTAATGCATTAGGTAACTGTGAATTATAATGCCCGATGCGTCGTCTACCTCGACGTGAGTGACTGTGTTTTTTTAATAAAAGATCAAATTTAGGCAATTTGATTTATGCTTTCAGTTAATTTCCTATTTCAGCTGCCATCATGAATGGGTTTTTTTTAAACTACAAGGGACTCTGCCACAAACCTGACCTTATATTTTAGTCAGAAAGAAATCAAACGAGTGCTATTAAAGTTTTATGAAAAGTAATGCGATGTTCGTGTGCCATTCGTTGTTAACATTCCTCTGAGTAACGAATGTTATTTTCATTAGATTAAAATCAACATTGCTCTGAACTTCTAACTAGTACCCAGTCCCACTCAAGTATTCGCATTAATGAAAAACCTCGACCGGCATAAAGTTAACCGAAGATAGAAAATGGAAACCGACATATTGAACGACGCCCAGTCTAAGAAATGGACACTTTTATGTCCTCCCTGTAAAGAACCGTACGCTCACCCGAATGCGACCTATAAAGAACCTTACGTCGGTGATGGCGATTCGTTTGAACCGTAAAAGAACCTTATGGCTCGTATGCGCTGGACGTAACGAGAAAATAGTCGAAAATATCGAAAACTTTAAGAATATTTCAAGAGCAATTTTTAACTCCTTTTTATAGCACATTCAAACTTAAGTAGATACTTAAGTACCTAACACTATGACGTTTAAAAAAATCATTTTTGAATTTTATTAAATATTGCGTTGTACTTACTGAATTCATTGAAAGAAAGAAAGAAAGAAAGAAAAACATTTATTTACACACATTCGATACACGTAGATTATAAAACACGGAGAAAATACAATATACTAAGGAATAGTACCGATATGGTGTAAAGTGGACCTCACTCAGCATAATGTTGCGGCAAGCCGCAACGCTGTATTGGGAAAATAAATCATAATAGCGTTACAAAAAAGTAGAATGATAATGATTTGATAAATTCAAACCAACCAAATTAAGTATTATTAGGTATTTACGCTATAGGTACTTAAAAACGAGCTATATTTACAAGTATACACATATGTCAGAAGCTTCATCTCTTGGAAATCGCGTTCTCCGATTATGCAAACACCGAGCTTAGCTCGGGCGCCAAGGTAGGTACCTATCTAAAGTTTTTATCTTTTCGAGTGAGTCTTCTCAAGTACATGTTAGACTTGTACCTGCATTTTCTTCTGTTTTTTTTATATTATCATACTTATCATTGCTAAAAATGCTAGAAATAACGGTTTTAGATTTGATAACAGCGATGAACTTGCGTTGCATAGCGCCATCTGTCATGAATGGTGTAAATAACTACGTCCAGACGCTGCCAACATTACCAGCAGAAAAAAAAGTTCTACTCGAACGTGAAATAGTTCGCGCGACGCACGCTAGGTCGGCAATGACGCCACTTCCGCCAACATTCTGCCGCCATCTTCCTACGCCAAATCGACGCTCTTCTTGTCTATAATTTCGAGGCATAGATCGTCTTTATGGGTGAGGTCCGTAGATAATTTTTACTCTTTGGATACCATTGTGCTCTCTGATTACCCGAATATAATCTATCTGTCAAAACAATGGATTCAAATCGTGTTTATGTGTTTTTTCCAGGTTTTCCTGGTGGGTTAATTATGTATACGTTGATCTGAGATGGATACGTGGTCGAGCTTGTGTCGGTGTTGTTTGTCGCCAGAATCTGAAGTGTCACTATTCGATAACGAGAAAAACGTGAAGGAGAAATTCTATGAAATTACTACAATTGAGGTAAGTCGTAACTTGTAAACACACTGCAAGCGTACATAACGACGCCAATAATTGTAAATTGCCTAATTTACATAATCTTTAAAGCGTAAATCGCAACTATAACCTTCATGCTTCAAACCTTATGTCATAATTAACATTTTTATAAGACAATAATGTCAGTGTTTTTGTGTCCGAAATTACGAATAGTTGTAACTTGTAGCATAGGACGGTGAGTTTTATTATTTATCCGTATGTTAATTTTATTACTTAATCACCATAGCATAATGCATTTTCGACAATTTCGACTGCAGTTGCATGTCGCATCGAATGTACGTTTTACTTATTTATGTAGTTTTGAGTGGTGTCATTTTATGTAAAAGTTCATTCGAAGTATTTGTAGGCTTTTCATCAACTTGTTTTTATTAAAATGTATGTGACATAAGAGATGCAATAGCAGATAACCTACATTTTAAATGCACTATCAAACTCTATTTTCATTCAAACCCTTCTCAATTTTATTAGGTTATTATCATTATTATTTGTTTATGTTGCTAAAGAGCTAGTAAGTGTTTAGATCTGGAAACAGTTAATGTAGTTCCAATGTTTTAACAAATATGTGTAAATGTGTTTGTTTAACATGAGAGCCCAACGATTACAGAGGCCTTATTGTCCAACGAGTGCTCACAATTGCATTCACCATCTCATTCTATCCTCATCCTCTATTGTCTGACAGAAAGGAATGGTGAATGTGATTCTAGTTCAGAGAGCATTACATGATAAAGTGCCATTTAGTACAAGCTTTATATTAACTTGCAAGTCTTGCAACATATGTATGGTTGTTGTGATGGCATGTAGCAACTCAATTTTCAAGCAGATATTGAGCTGAAATTTTGCATACTTATGTAAGTGAGATGATAATGTAATAATCTGTTAGTGGAGTTCTGGTGACCCAGCCAGGATCGTCTCCGCAGGAGGTAACTCTTCAACAGTTGGTTCGATTGACTTGAAATTTGGTACACATATGTAGAACGGATAACAATGCAAGTACAGTCAGCGAAAAATTTTGTATTAAAAAATGAAATTTTTGAAAGAAATTTATTTAAAACAAATGTAGCATCTGTCATGATCATTTTAGCACTTGTTTTTGTGCCATGAAAATGTTAATTTTAATTCAACACCACAAACAAAAAATGTTTTATTTTTCTTTATGATTTGTGATTGTTGTGATTTGTGTGAATCATGCTGAGCATGGCCTTTGGATCTTGTCACCTTAGGCTCTGTCTACCCCGTAAGGGAGAAAGACGTGTTTTATGTATGTATGTATGTATTTGTGATTGTTTCTTTATATTTGTACAATAAAGCATTTACTTACAAAAGTTGGAGTTCTGTATCTGTGATGATGCAGAAGCATAGGGTTCCCATACTTTAAAATACTTGTACTTAATAGGTACTTTCCCTTTCTTGTAATTCTATTCAATCTACATACCAAATTTCATCTTCATCAGACACTTGGTGTTTGAAATGTTTGTTGAATTTTGTTTGGTTCGGGCAATCCTTAACTGGCCCTCCTCTCTCTTGTTTTGTTTATGTTTGATAGATAAGCAAACTTGTATTAGAGTGATTACTACTAATAATGAATGAGACTACTCTATGGTTTAATTTAATATATTCATATTTCTATGAGTTACTAAATGACTTGCCGCTGTAAAATGTCCTTTTGTAGACCTATCAGAAAAATTATAGTTTCAATTTGGCCCATTTTTTTTCTTTGAAAAACAATGCAACTAATTTTTTTTTTACAATTACAGGTTAACACTGAAGACGGGCTGCCACAAAAGCTCTGTGGGCAGTGCTATGATACCATGAGCTCCGCCTACCAGTTTCGCAAACAATGTATAAGAATGGACACTGAGCTGAAAATGCAACTTGAAGCCCTGCTCACCCAAGCAGAGGAAGAGAACCAGACCACTGAAGATACCGGCTCCCAGGACCAAGATTATGATGATATAGCCAACAACCCTGAAAAACAACTGGAAGCAATCATCAAAAAAGAGCCTATGGACAGTGATGATGATTACTACTATGTTCTCGTCATTGATGACCCAAAAGATAAAGATGGAACTGAAACTGAAGAAACCAATACTACTATAGCCGAAATTAAACATGAACTCATGGAACATGAGGCAGAAGAAACTGCTCCAGAGAATAATGAGGAGATAATAAACAATC
Source organism: Pandemis corylana (assembly GCA_949127965.1). Lineage (NCBI taxonomy): Eukaryota > Metazoa > Arthropoda > Insecta > Lepidoptera > Tortricidae > Pandemis > Pandemis corylana. The sequence continues at coordinate 7,905,187 of OX421871.1, forward strand.
AGCAATATGAACTTAATCATTTTTTAATGTCTGACACAAAAGTTCCCACCAATGTGCCTGCAACCATACTCGAGAATGAAGAGGAAAGCCAGGAGACTGAACAAATTCGTTATGAAGATGTTATGGAAGCTGATAATCAGGATGATAATTCCCAAGATTATGCTATAATGGATGGAGATATAGAAGATTCACAAGACAATGTCACAGACTTGGTTGATGCTATCACTGGGGAAATAGGGGGAGGATTATCAGGTAAAATTGGGAAAAATAGTTTCATTAAAATAATAACAACCAGTGGTGCTGATGGTACCATACTGCTTAAGGACAATGTGGCTTATTTGACAGAGTCCCAGTTAGATTCGAATGAGGAAGGAGAAGCTATGTCACAAGAAGAAGAAGTCATCTTTTGTGAAGGTGATGACTCTTCACAATTCCAAATTCTCAAATGTGATGGCAACGAGTTGGTCATAGAATATGCTGATGATGGCCAAATAGCTACTGTTTTACAGCAAGAGGATGGCAGCTTCTTATGTGACTGTGGAGAGCAATTTGAAGATTTGGCAGACTATGAGAAGCATCAGTACACTCACAATCCAACAGAGGATCATGTCTGTAACCTATGTGGCAAGGGTTTTGAATCTGCTGAGATTTTAACTGGGCACACACTGCTACACAATGTTACTGGTCTTCTTGTTATGTGTCCATTCTGTAAACAGCTTATTAGGCGAAGTGCTCTGACCCAGCACATAAAATACGGACACAACAACATCAAACCGCGTTGCAACGTCTGCCTGAAAACATTCGCGAATCCCAACAATTTGAAGCGACATATGATGATCCATAGCGGCATAAGACAGTTTGAATGTGATATTTGCTTCAAAAGGTTCCATCAGAAAATAACCATGCAGACGCATAGACTGACACATATCCATCCCTTCGCTTGCAATGAGTGTGATGAAACCTTCCCCAACAAAGCTGACCTGATGGCTCACAAAGAATCAAATGAATGCACCAAATCCAAAGTCCAAAAAGTGAGAGATGAGCTCATGAGAACAGCTAAACATGAAATTACTACAAATTTAGGCAAGCTCTTAGGCTATGCGTGCGCTCTATGCAAGAAAATGTTCTCTGTAGAATCAGCGTTAGAGCAACACATAGATACTGTACACTTAGTAGACCCGAACGAGCTCCTGTGCTCTGAATGCGGTGAAGTTTTAACATCAAAGAAGGATATGCACACGCATATTTTGACCCACAGAACTATGAAGATGAAGAACTCTAAAAGATTTGAATGCGGTATTTGCGGGAAGAGCTGTGCCAGTCAAGCGATGCTGGTGATGCATGAGAGAGTGCACACGAACGAAAGGCCGTTTCCTTGTCATCTCTGCTCGCTGAGGTTCAAAACAAAGACGCATCTACGAACCCACCAGCTGACCCATACGAGAGAGAAGAAGTTTGGTTGCTCAGTTTGTATGAAGTTCTTTGCTCTCAAAGGGAATTTAGTGGTTCATCTAAGGACGCACACGGGAGAGCGGCCATATATCTGTACGCTTTGTGGGGAGGCGTTTATTGACTCTAAGTATTTGAAAAAGCATAAATTAAAGAAGCACTCTATACAAAATGTTCCATGGAACAAGTACTGACCTGTATGACGCCAATTTTATAAATACAACTTCGAAGCAGAATGCACCGTAAATCGACGTAGAAACGACGAAGTGTTTGAGACAGGTTGTTTGCTACCATATCAATCAATTTTTACACTAAGTTTTTGTTAGACATAATGTAAGGTTTTTTAACTGACGACAGTACTTGCATGTCCATGACAAATTTCAAGTCAATTTGACCTAACTTACGTATTGTGAACATGGCAAGTAAATAAGCTTGTAAAAATGACGCTGGTAGTTTAAAATATTTTCATTTTATAATCTGGTAGCTTGTGGGACGTCCTTTTCGGCCTCATCGTTTTGACGTCGTTTTTGGGACATTTTCCGTTTTCGAACCATATAGTTAGTAAAAATTGCATTATGTATAATTTTTAAACGAAAAGTAAGAATTAAGGTGTTATATTATAATGTGCTTTAGACAATTGTTGAGCCAGTTAGATAAGTATTCCAAAGTCAGTTATTTAATTATTTTCTTCATTATTATTATGTTGCATGTCCGAGAGCCTAAACAAAACATAGTTCATAGTTCCGAGTTGTATAACAGTATGATAAAGCACACAGCTGTTTGACTTAAGGGAACTTTTCATTATAAAGAACGCATAAAAATAATTACAATTACATATAAACGGATAACTCACGTATAAAACTCGAGTGATGCTCGACATGTTGCGAACTAATTCGTAGTCCTTGCTCTTGGAGCGCTCGGTCCGGCGGCAGCGAAACGAACACCAGAGCCCTCCAAGAGGAAGGACTACAAATTAGTTCGAAACATGTCGAGCATCACTCGACTTTTATACGTGAGTTATCCGTTTATATGTAATTATGATTAAGTCTCACGGTAGTTTCATGTTGAGAAACGTATAAAACTCAAAAGCACTCTGTTATGTTTGCAGGCCCATTTCTCGAAGCTACAATTTACCAATCAATGGTTTTGATTAGTGTTGTTACTTTAGACTTGTAAAACTGTAACTTGTAGCTTCGAGAAACAGGTCACAGGAGTTAAAATTAGATTATAGTTTACTTTACACTGTCCAAAAGTCACAATGTATAAAATTGACCTTATAAGAATGAACTAAGGAAAAAAAATCAGATTTTGCGACTTGCGGTTGTAAATTTGACTTTTCATTTAATCTTTAACTTTTTTACCGTTTCAATAGTATTTTATTGTTACACCTGTACTACTTATGCTTATGTAATCATTTGTTTTTTTTCTCATAAAATGATAATCCTTTTTTGTTTACTTTAATAGTGATAATTGTGTTTCATCTTCCTCAAAATCAATAAATTTTCTTTTCTTGAAGTATAACACACACACACACACACACAAATCACGTCTTCATCCCTTGAAGTATAAAAGGTGTAAATAGATAAATTTGTGTTCAACATCGTTATTTATTAAACTCGTCAGCTGAACGATAATAAAGGTTTCATTTTAGCTTTTAATAGCCGTGTGGGGTGCTACAGATGCTACAAAGAAACCAGGCACTCCACAATAAAACATATAACTGTATATTAAGAAGGAAACACTGAAGAATAATATATACAGGAAGGAACAGCTAGATATACAAGGAAACCATAAGGAATATGCGTGTGGTTAAGGTGACAGAACACACGGCAAGAAGAGTGTGACAGTTGCTGTTTGAAACCCACATGCGCACTCGACCATTGAGGTCGGCAGTCCTCGGCCGGCGCTCGGAAGCGCTCGGCTTTGTCAATGAAAACAGTTTCCTCTAAAAAGTCTAGCTAACCAATAAAATAATAAGTAGCTATGTATAGTCGCCACATCCGCATCCTTAAGTCAATTAGTATTTATTCACTTACAGTGGAATCCGTTTATACGCGGGGCTCCGTCGATTTTTCTTCAATTTCTCAAATCCAGCACTACTATGGTGGTATGGTTCAGGCCCACCCTACCCCCAGGGGTAGTGCCAGGGGTATGGTGGGTCTGAAGGTGACGCATCCATCAAAAGGATAGTAGTATTTTTGTATAGAAAGACAAGTGCGTGTCCACTGTTTTTTTTTTTTTTTTTTAAGAATAGGAAGGCAAACGAGCAAGTGGGTCACCTGATGGTAAGTGATCACCACTGCCCATAGACACCCGCAACCCCGGAGGGATTGCAGATGCGTTGCCAACCTAGAGGACTAAGATGCAATGCCTCTTGTGTCCGTAATTTCCCCGGCTGTCTTACTCTCCACACCGGAACACAGCAGTGCAAGCACTGTTACTTAGCGGCAGGATTAGCGACTAAGATGGTGGTAGCGATCCGGACTGATCCGCGCAGACAGACAACTTTCAATACAAATATTTCTACGGTCCATTTGATGCGATGCGTCCAATGCGGACATGTGGACGCCTTGCCTTAACTCAATTCGAATTTAATTTCATGCCGTCGCATTTACACTTGTAGTGTTTAAAACGAGAGTGAGAGGGATGGTATGATGTATGATCATAGTGTATGATACTAAATTCGAACTTAGAAGTAGCCCCATGTAGACTGCCTTCCGAACTAACATTTTACCATCACTCTATTCTTTATTAAACTCTTTGATATTGACATAAGGATTGATGACAGTAACAAGACAGTTATAATAAAATGAAATTGCCATTAGAACGTGAAATTTCAGTTAGAGAATGAGTGTGATTATTATGGCAAAAGTTCGCTATAAAGTTCAGTGGATAATTCATAATTTATTTATTGCATAGTAATCATGTCGTACATTAGGTCTTACATAGATATTGTGCGATGGTGAAAGAAAATGAGATGAAAGCAGCCTCCCAGAAGGCTAATGACGGTAAGTTAATCAGCCTTGATACTAGTTTTGGTTGCAGCCCTAATTTTGATACATAATAGGTACATATTTTATTCGCTTCTATGTATGGCGCCATAATGTGAGTTTTGTTTTCAGTTTTATTAAGACAAGCCACCTGAAAAGTAATAAAAACTCGCATTGGCATTTAATGACGTCTCAGCTAGCCACCAATGTTTGGTGTTGATTCTGTTATGCCTCTATGGAAGACGCTACCTGTCTCACTTTGTCCGCTCACTGCTATTCAATAATAGATGGCGCTAGCCATCTGGTCTTACAAAGCATTTCTACTTTTACTACTTAACGCTAGATGTCGCTGCACATACAATTTGTTACCGACTCTTTGCTGCATGATTTTTGATAGGTTCTGTTTACTTTTAAATGTTGACTTATGATTTGTCTAGTGTCACGTAATAAAATGAATGTATGTTTTGTCAAGATACTACGCCTTTTCTTAAACGAAAAATAAATCCCGTGTCCGCGTAGCGGACATACTGGTCCTTCGAGCCGGATATTTGGAACCCGCTGACCGCCCGACATAATTGAACCTGAACCATGTCGCGGCCACAGACCCGAAGTCAGTCCAAGAAGATTCGTACCGAACCCGAACCACAACCGGAACCACAGACGTCTTCTAAAACGTTTGCAGAAGCGAAGTCCAACGCTAGTTCAGTAAGTCGTTACAAGTCGAACCATGAAAGTACAGTCCGATCGAAAAATAGTGTAACATTGCTTCAAAAACAAGAAGCCGAACTAGCGGCTGCGGAACGATTGCTTGAGTTAGAGAAATCGGTCGTTCAGAAAAGGCTTCAGGTAGAATTAACCCGATTAAGTGCACAAGGCAGCTCGGCACCCTCTACCGCTAGTCAGACAGGTCGCAGTCGAGTGAAAGAATGGTTAACATCTGAACTTCAACGAAATGAGCAACAACCACCGTGTGAACCACTAAACCATCATGATCACCGCCATGGCTGCGACCCCACACAGAACCCAAACATGAGAACTGCGCCAACAGAACTCACTGATATCCAACTACTAGCCCGAGAAATATCAAACCTTCGAAAACCCGGTGAAGGTAAAGAGTTGCCATATTACAACGGCAGTGTTCAAGAATGGCTGTCGTTTAAAGCCGCCTACGCCGAAGTTAGCTCTACTCTAACCTGCACGGAGCTCGTATCCAGATTGCGACGCTGCCTGAAAGGTGAGGCCAAAGAAACTGTCGCGGCCCTACTTCATTCTCAAGCCTCGGCGATCGATATTATGGAGGCGTTAGAGCTACGTTTCGGCCGTCCGGAGTTGATACTATTAGAAGAAGTAAGAGCGCTCAAAGATTTACCGAAGCTTAATGACAGTACCGAACAGTTGACCAAGTTTGCATGTAAGGTACAAAATTGTGTAGCTACCATGAAAGCACTGAACAAACCCGAGCATTTGCACAATATGGAACTCATACAAACCTTGAAGCTGAAGATGCCACACCTCAAGAGTCGCTGGATCACATACGCTATAGAACATGAGAATAAACACGAACCTGAACTAATCAAATTAGCCGACTTCCTGAAAAAAGAAGCACAATCGGTTTCAAAATATTGGACTCACGAACCATCACGTCAACCCATTAAGCCGACCCATCACAATAGAGCCCATTACACCGAGATTGAAGAATATTATGAAGAACAAGATCCTTGCTATGCCACGCGTTCGCATCCATCCATCGATCCCGCCGATACCATCTGCCCCTACTGCAAATCGACAAATCATAAGTTTTTGAAAGACTGCGATAAGTTCATTTCGCTATCAATCGATGACCGTTGGACATGGGCTAAGGAAGCCAAAGTATGTTTTAAATGCTTGAAACCCAGACACCGAAGGGAGACCTGCCGAGCTCGGTCTTGCGGCATTGATGGATGTCGTATGACACATAGTCGTTTACTCCATGCCCCAATTGTACAACCAGGGATTTCTGCTACAATAACTGATCCTATAACAACAGCACCTGAACCGCAAGTCGAGAAGCCGTTAAGTGTAACTATAGCAAGCTGCAAGGCCACTCCAAATGCCCAAGTACTACTCAAGATCATACCTGTTGACATACATGGGCCACTCTCATCCAAACGAACCTACGCGCTCTTGGATGAAGGAAGTACATCGACTCTTCTCAAACAAGAGCTTGCGCGAAGTATTGGTCTAACAGGAGAAGTTGAACCACTGGGCCTCTATTCGGCGCTGTAACGGCGCACTTCGTCATAGGTACGGCATAGGATTGGCATCACATTGGCATTCATGCGTCGAAAACACAAAGCCTCTGTTCGGTAAACGTTGCGCTGAAATTGCCAGCCGAATAAAATGTAATGCCCCTAAAATTGGCTAAGTAAAGTTTTTGGACGAGGTGCAAATTATATTTTTTTTCGACAGTCGACGTCTTAATAATCGAGGAACTGCAGCTCTTTTATTTTTATTCCCTATCATTAATTAGAAATAATTTTTTAAATGCTCGATATGACATTTGTGAGATTTAACGGCCGATAAGCTCTGTTGGCTAGAACTAGCTTGTAATAAAAAAAAAACTACGTCAACTGTTTGACATTGTCAAAAAATAATACCGCGGTTCTGTTTATTTGCGTTTGCGTGTAATCAGTGTTAGCAGTGTGTTTTTAATAATATTTCAACGACCTCAGCACAACCTCCGGCCTTTCGATATTGCCGCACTTCTCTTCGACCTTTGCACGATATTTTGGACTACGATTTCAGCTACTTTCCACGACTTAGGCACTGCTTCTTGGACTTTTGTACTTCCACACGAGTGTAATGGATTTGGACGATCCCCAAAGCACTGCAGAGGAAATTAAGTATTACAGGGATGTACTCCAATGCTTTGTACCGTCATATAAGAAGTATAGACGGGATTTTCCAAATATTTGAGCTTAACAAAGGCATTACAAGCGACTTGGTGCCAAGCTCTAGAAATGAACTGTCCGAAACGGAACTCATATAGTCGTATGTCTGTGAGGAACATATCAATGTGAGTATATTGCAGTTAATGTTGTTGTAAGAAATTAAGATTATTGAATCTAGTAAAATGCTTTTATTATATTTACAGATTGAGGAAGATTCCTACCAAAGTAAATCTGGCTAATTACACCTAAAAAATACTGCAAACTTGATATTAACCAAAGCATACCATGAGATTGTAAGTGTCAGCTAGGTGTCTTATTTTATGATTTGTAATTTTTCTTCATTATATTAATTAACAAGGTTATTTAAATGTTCAATGTGTTATTATGAATGTAAACACAGGATATTTATCCCTTGCCATTATTGTACAGTTAACTACAAAAAGATGTGAACAATTTATTCACCTTAGTTCATTGCTACGCCTATTGTTTTCTTTGGTGAATCCTCTCCTGTCTTCTTAAGGCAAAAAATTAAGTGTAAATTGGACGCTGATATGTACTTCGTTATGTGCTTATTTTTAGGAAATGTTGAATGATGAAAGCAGCCTAACACAAAAGATCTGGCTCAAAGCAGTTACTGCAACATACCCCTACCCTGGGACCGTGCCAGATTCAGAGGTAAAATTATGTACCTGTATAAAAAGAAAAATTAAGTGACAGATTGAGTGATAACAATTTTTCTATGGTAGGAACCAAAAACCCAAAATAGTAAAAATTTTGACTAAATTGTTAGTGTAAAACAATATAATAGCTAGTAGTTATTATAAAGGACTGGTTTGTAAAATTAATTTGATTCTTTTTTTCCAGTGTGATTTTTCGACTCGGACCCAAATCATATATTCAAACAATGGCTTTGTTTGAATATATGATTTTGGTGAAACCATCAGTAAAATGTGTAGCCTGTTCAGCTAATATTACTGAAAAAATCATGCCAAGCAAGCTGTCATCTTCAACTGCAAGTCGTTCATCAACACCGACGTGATATGAACCCAGAGCCCCTCATCGTCAAGCTCAACAAAGGAGACAAAAGGAAGGGAATAATATGTCAGGACGTACACATATCTTAAGAATTATTAAGGAAACTTCAAAATGTATCTTGGTCTTCCTAAAACATATTTTTGGTTGATATGTGGACGAAGCAGTTATAATGTGCTTTAGTCAATTTGCAAGGTGACATAATAAAAATACAATAATTTTTGTTTGTTTTATTTTAAAATGTACAAATTAGTCCTTATTTTTATAAATATACACTTGTTAACAAAAATATTTCTGAAAGACCTATCCAACGATACCTGATGTGATAGATTATGAAAAAAATCACCATCACAAATTGGGTCACAGACACATTGCTTTTAAAATTTTCAAAACTGTGATTATTAGTTTTAGTTGTAAAATCAAGTATCATGTCAAATGTACACCATTTTGTTAAACCATTATCATGATCCGGTAAAAATGACAAAATCAAAGTCCCCAATTTTTCTTTTTTTACATTCTTCATAAAATGCATTGAGTTTCTCCGGATCTCTTGGTCCTAGTTCTATTCCTCTTTTCTTGGGTGGAAAAATATCCTTGGAGGATATTGGCTGTGTTCCCTCACTAGCTATGGTTCTGTAGATTTTTTTTGTAACCAATATAACACCACCAATGTGTGTTTACATCCACCTGAAAGTAAAACAAATCAATGAAAATATAATCTTCAATAACCATAAATATTTACTCTATAGTGTAAGTATTTACCAGCTGATGCAGGACAAACATCACATGTTGCATCAATTATATTACTATTCGCCTCTTCTAAATGAATAGTCACAAGATAATATTTCATCCTTATTTTGTGCTCCGGAACAACTTTGGCCCTGACAAAGCATTCAGTGTTCCCTCTTTTAATTTCCACATAACCTACTGCGTTATCAACATAACCACCTCTTGATGACCTAAAATGCAATGGAAAACATTATAACACAAGATCTTTCATCATCATCATCTGCCTATTTATGTCCCACTGCTGGGCACAGGCTTATTTGTAACCAAATTTAAATGATTTTGATTTAATTTGATGTACAACAATACACTATGTATGTATGTGTTAAATATTTGTAATCATGATTATTATATGCATCAGAATGTTTGTGAAATTCGTCAGTACGTACATGAGTGTCTTCACACCTCTTATTTCAGCAACATTGTGCTTATCGTTTGTGTAGAAATATTCCAATATCATGAACATATCCATGTGTGGCAAGTTTCTTGAATCCGCTCGTACAAATTCGCTCATTTTGTGATCAATAGCGAAGCCTCAGTATTAAAAAAATCAGTCCAACAGTCAAGGCGGGGGTCGCCGTAAAGCAGAAAAACGTTGTCCAAGAAGAAGTGCCTAAGTCGTCGATAGTAGCTGAAATCGTAGTCCAAATATCGTGCAAAGGTCGAAGAGAAGTGCGGCAATATCGAAAGACAGGAGGTTGTGCTGAGGTCGTTGAAATATTATTAAAAACACACTGCTAACACTGATTACACGCAAATGCAAATAAACAGAACCGCGGTATTATTTTTTGACAATGTCAAACGTGACAGTTGACGTAGTTTTTTTTTATTACAAGCTAGTTCTAGGCAACAGAGCTTATCGGCCGTTAAATCTCACAAATGTCATATCGAGCATTTAAAAAAATATTTCTAATTAATGATAGGAAATAAAAATAAAAGAGTTGCAGTTCCTCGATTATTAAGACGTCGACTGTCGAAAAAAAATATAATTTGCACCTCTTCCAAAAACTTTACTTAGCCAATCAACCGTTTGAACTGTCACGCACGATCACTCTACTTGTCAACGCTATATTATTTAAGTCAACGCTAAAACATGTCATAAAATGTTTCTACCGCCTTTGATGATTATAAAATTCATTTAATTATCCTACGACTTTACTGTATGGGCACAAACCCCTTTGCTTTTCTAACGACTAGCTGTCATAATTTAAAAAAAGTTTCTAATCCTAGCGTATCTGTCTGTCATCTTCTGTCTATGACATTCCCACAGACTACTAAGAGATACTGACGTATGACATTCCGTTTCCGTGCATTATGGTATAGGTACGTTATTGATTGATAAATATTTCGTTCGAACAAAGCCAATATGAGAATGTATACATTAATATGCTATTATATATCTCATATTCAATCAAAATGTTTTATGAATCATTGTCGGCATCATGAACTAAATCAACAACTATCCTTTGTTGTATTACAGGTTAGTACCGGCTATTCATCTATTTTATTATTTATTTTCTAAACATACTTTTTGGTAAGGAACTTAATTTCGTTTCGAAAAGGACTAAATTTAACTACTGGTGTCCCTGTGACTTATCAATCAATAATTGTACGTTTCTATTTCCAGATTGCAATCAAGGTACTAAATGTGCCAAAGTGAATTATTACATGAATAACAAGGATGCAACTGTCCTTCACACATCTTGAACCGTGTCACATTATGTTAAAATACTACGGATCTTAGGTTGACAGCCGAACTTAAATGAAACCTGTAGACCAATCTACTGAACACCTAAAGTAAGTTACCTTAACCAATAATTTATTTTTATTATTGATAGTCATATAATATATTTTCTGTAACATGGTAAAGTATGTCAGACATGTACAAAAGTAGTTTCTGTTTACCCCTACGGAAATTTAGGTGTGATGGTATGTACATAAGTTAAAGAACTACTAGTCGCTGATTGTTCATTATATTTATGACTCTGTCCAAGTTGAAATTTAGCACTTATAATACCATGCAGGTTTAAATTAAAATAGACTAAACTTTTATGCCAGGAACTTACATACTCATATATAAGAATGACAACCAATTTGTATGCTGACAATGTTGCATGTTAACACTAGTATTTCAATACATCCCACTTGCAATATATATATAATCACTTAAATCATTTCTATTCATTGTTGTTTGTTACTATTTCATTGATTATCTTGTCAGACTTCAAGGGTAGTTAAATATGTATAACTAGCTTCTGCCTACGACTTTGTCTGTGTGGAATCAAATATAGCCTATGTTTTAACAGGGATAATGTAGGATTCTAATGGTGAAAGAATTATTCAAATTGGTCCAGTACTGGATCAATACCAGGTCCAGTTTCGGAGTCTATTCAATGTAAACAAACAAACAATACTTTCCTCTGTATAAATTTGTAAAACCAATGTGTTGCTAGCCTATTCACTCTAAGAATTTTCATGAACAATTATCTAGGCTGTAATTTCCTTCATGTAATAATCTCACTATAACCTGAATTTGTTTTCTGTACATCGTCTGTCTGTTGTATATAAACAAAATGAACATTTATTTTGTTTACAGATACTCCAACTGTCTGGAAGTTCGAACAGTATTGTCGGGTTTTAAATTCAATCATTGAAGCATGCCTGGATGCTAAATGCACAGACGGAGTGGCGAAAAGTTACGACCATATACACATGAAGTTCTCAAGATCTGTACTGTCACCGCTTTCCCAATGTTGTCTGCCTGCGGCCTTTATGCAACTATCTTATTTCAAAATAAAATTAATATTTTGGCATGCTAGTATGCGAACTAATGTAATTAACAATCATTACTATAACTAATAAAACTTATTTGTGAGTTATTTCCTGTTACCTCCTATTACATTAAACTTATTATACTTAACCTACTGAATCTGTCTACTTATCTTGTCTGTGTTATTATTCTTTATAACTTTATTATGATAAATTAATGATATCAAACAATTATGTTACACTTAAATGCCTTTCTTTTCTAGTTTTTTTTTTAAATATTTGAATTAAAACATCTTGCCAAGACAAAATGACTGCTGACAGACTTTTATTAACATTTTCTATGTCTGCTTGTTCATGCTTAGAGAATGCCATTCCAAAAAGCTAAACCGATTTTTGATATAGTTTGCCCTTTATCTCTTGTTTTGATATTCATGAAAATACTTTACTTATTTGCGCTTGAATGCATAGTTTGACTTTCTAAAACTCGAATCATCTGATTAACCATTTTGCCTGTTTACTATCACACGTTTTGAAGTTTAAAGTTGTATATACCCGTGAAGTTCTCAAGATCTGTACTGTCACCGCTTTCCCTATGTTGTCTGCCTGCGGCCTTTATGCAACTATCTTGTTTCAAAATAAAATTAATATTTTGGCATGCTCTCCATTATACATTAAGTATGCGAATTATCAATCATTACTATAGCTAATAAAAGTTCTTTGAGAGTTATTTCCTGTTACCTCCTATTACATTAAACTAACATTTGAAAACACTAAAAATAGCTAATGAATTTGCCACCTAACTGGGCTATTCTTACTTAGAAATGTATCAGTATTACAGACGGTACTGGGGCCACAATGGCCCTGCGTGGGACTCCATCCTTCCCCTATTCCCACCCTTACGCCACCAGCTAACAAAATAATCCTTCATGAAGAATCATGTTGCTGAAAAACTATGCACTAAAAATGGTGCTAATTAAAGATCTATAATACCGACACAGTTTCTACTCTACTGAACTCTCCTTTCAATAACTATTTGATTTATTATCCTTTATGGAAATGATGACTATTAATTCTATAAATCAGACCTTCAATATGTTGAGTTGATGAGAATTTTATTAATTATAAGCTAAACTTTTGGAAAATTAACATATATCCTTTATTAAATCGGAATGCAGTGTTTTTTTTTGTATGTACTTTAATAAATCCTATCAAAACAATATGATCTATGTACATATGTGGGGAGTGTGAATGGTAAAGTTGGGAGGGGAAGGCCTAGACGGACGTTTCGAGACCAAATAGGAGACGTGTTTTTTCCTTTGCTTTGAGGGACGAACTGATAAAAAAACTTAAAAATGGTGACCGATCTTAACACCTCATGAATAGTAGTTCAATGACCTCATCATGTTTTTATTTCACAAATTACGTAGCAATTTTAATTTTCCACATTCATGGTCTCGATTCAAAATCGCTATTTTTTTATGCTTTTTAATTGGGGATAGGTTTCGATAGAATTATTGAAAACAAATTAATTGCCCTGAGATCGCGGATTCACCTCACCTTGCACAGACCGTTTTTATTTACCGAATTACACAACAATCTGAGTTTTCCAGATATATTTCCTCGATTCAAAATCGATATTTTTTTACGCTTAATAATTTGGGATAGCTTTCGATCGAATTAATAAAAAAATGATGTTTGCCGTGAGTAAGCCGCACGTAAAATTGGAACCTTTTTCATCCACCTTTGCTTTCGCATCAGTGAGGCATACAGTGGGCGATTTGACACATTGAATTCCAAAATTGACAGCTAGCCTGACCATGCGTTGTGCGATCTGCGATTATGTTGCAAAGGCTCGGATTACTTGGGGATTCGGGGGTTTTAGTTTTTCTTAATTATGGCTTAAATTTTGATCAATTTGATGTGATCGCACTGAATAGATAATTATTAGATAACTCGTTATAGATTTGATAGGATATGCGGTCAGAACTCCTCTTTTTTCTGACACACTTTGACAGCTGTTGAAAATCCCCAACAAAAATGACGAGGCGCCCCGAATAGCTTACTAAAAACGCATTGCTTTCTCTTCGGATTGTGTTCGGCAAACTGACATTTGGGCGACCCCGAATAGCAAATTAAACGTTAGGCACTGCAAATGGTTGGTCATAGCTTGGGCGTGTCAGCGCCGAATAGAGGCCCTGACCGTAGTTGGAGTAAACTCTTCTTCGGCAGAGCTGAACTCGGAACTTGTCAATCTCGAGATTACAGGACCCTCAAGCACGCCAATTGAGTTATTCGGCGCCAGAACTGTACAGAACCTGCCACTCTCGCCTCAAACCATTACTAACGTAAGTCAGTACAGCTATCTACAAGATCTACCTGAAGCTGAAATCTGCTACAATGACGCCTTACCTGAACTGTTGATCGGCCAAGACAACTGGCACGCCATTATAGGCAGAGAGATCCGTCACGGACTGAGAAACGAACCCGTAGCTTCGCTGACGGCATTAGGCTGGGTGATACACGGCTGTTATCGCACAAACGCAGTCTCTGTTAACCTTAGCTTAAATACTAGAGAACCAGATGGAACGAAAATAAGCAATATAAATAAACAAAAGAAAATATATACACAGAATTTGCCTGATATTGTAAGTAAATATACGACAGAAAACAAAAGAGTGATAAAGAACACGGAACAGACTACGAATATCATTGAAAAGGAGAAAATGTGGAAAACAAAGAAATTAAAGCACCAATATCAAACCAGTACTCTGAATTGCTATGCTTCTGATTGCAACGAAACTGAAAAGAACATTAACTTAGTTTACGACGGATTTGCTGAATCTTGCAAATCAAAACGACCGCCTAAGAAGTGGTATCTGCCACACTTTGGCGTACGGACTGGAGACAGCAGCACTACGATGAACGTCCAGAAGAGTCGGCAAGCTATGGAATCCTGCTGCTGATCCTGAATGCACCTGGTGCATTGCCGGGGAGAATATGTTACCGACTCTTTGCTGCATGATTTTTGATAGGTTCTGTTTACTTTTAAATGTTGACTTATGATTTGTCTAGTGTCACGTAATAAAATGAATGTATGTTTTGTCAAGATACTACGCCTTTTCTTAAACGAAAAATAAATCCCGTGTCCGCGTAGCGGACACAATTTATGTAATTAAACCTATCACAGGTTTTTTTTTTTAGGTTTTATTGCCCGTTTTTACATTTTTGTTTATAAATGAATGGTAATACTTGCAAAATCCAATTATAGTTGAAGAATTTAACGACCTCCCTCATTGAGCCAACCAATTTGACTCGAGGCCTTAAGCCACCCACCATTTTTAAAATCCGAAAGCAAGTGAGTGGTTATTGTCTAACACGTCGACTCACACGATCGCATTCAGCATCTCTTTCTATCCTCATCCGATATCGTTCGACAGAAAGGAATGGTGAATGCGATTGATTGTGACTCCAAATGCGTTAGACAATATGGCTTCTGGTTGGTGGTTCAGTAGGTACAACCTTATCACAGTAAATAATTTTATTTGTACGAAATGCTTAGTTATCGTATAATGTTAATGTCATTGTGACAAGGGTCTGTCATGGCCTAGTATGGTTGACTATACCTACAAACACGAGTGTATCAACTTGGAAGAAAATCAGTCAGGCTTTTGAATTATCGCGCGTCGGCGCCAATCCACTCGTAAATATCGAGTCTGCAATCGTCTCGCCGCACGCAGACGACGCAGACACCGCACCGCACCCGCAAACCATTCCACTGTCATGATTTCCTGGTATTCATAGTGTTGATTCAGGAAAAGTTTTACTACAAAAAAAAAACTACAAATAGTGAGAGCAAATGAAATGGACTGACTAACGAAATTATGCGCAAGTGTGGGGCTTTACGTATATCGAGGTTTAATTTAAAAAAAAGGAGGTAATTATTTAATTCGGTTGCATTTTTTTTTTTACTTCCTCTGAAATATGGCACGAACTACAGTCACATTCAAAATAGATTGGATACAGCACTGGTCGAGGTAGCAACTCAATTCCACGGAACAGGTAGGAACACCTAGACCCCAGACACAGTATATATATTTATTTACTGTGCCCCAGACATCCATACTTCCATACTAATATCCATAATAAGTAATAATTATTATAAATGCGAAAGTCACTGTCTGTATATCTATTTGTTACTCTTTCACGCCTAAATCACTGGACCGATTTTAATGAAATTTGGTACAGATATAGCTTCAGTTTCGGGAAATTACATAGGACAGTTTTTATGCCGGAAAATCACATAGTTCCAGCGGGTAATCGATAAACGAATTCTGCACGGACGGAGTCGCGGGCAACAGCTAGTATTAAACAAAGTGGAAAGCTGATTAGGTATGTCAGGACTTGACGCTCTGTGCCAGTTCAATCGCACCCCGTTGCCATCATTTGTAATGTTTACGAACTAATTCTTTTCTAATCTTCGACCTCACTGGCGATATAATTTCGCCTCTCATAAATCACACCTGATGGCGGGACCGTCAGTGACCCGGTACCGACCGCGCCCTCGGTTCTCGCGTCGACATAGCACGCGTGCCCTTTGTCCTACTCCTACCGTGCTGTTTTTGTAGAATTTCTACGTGTATTGTTTTCTTTATACGTTGAATATTTTCACTGTTTCTTTGGTAAACTACACTGACCATCATGCGCCCACCATAGGCGTGGTTTCGTTAAATTATTACCCTTATGCCGCTCCTACATTAGCTAATTCCAAGTTTCAGGTGTCAAAAAATGACGTTTGGTAGGTGAAGGGGATGAGGTGAGGTAGGCGGTAGTGAATTTGTAAAGTAGTGAAGGAGCGGCATTACATAATGGCAAAAGAAAGATACTTATTAGATTTTGCGTAGTTTAATTTTGCGTTTTGGTAGTGATAGAATTTACGTTATTATTATTTTTTTACTTTAATCCGAGTGCAATGGCCATACCCTGTGCGTCATGTCATGTGTCATGCGGCGTAACAATGTACTAGGCTCGCATGGCATAAAAGAGCTCGAGCTTGACACGCCGACGCCAATGGGTCGGTCGCAGTCACAGAACTCGCAGAGCAGACTACATTAAACACACTGTTCCACTGCGTCTATTGGTTTGGTATGCTATTGGCATCTCTTTCGCGATGGCCAAGATTAGTGATCAAACTAAAACCAGGGGCTTACCACAATCGCTTAATGCGTGCAAGTACAATTCAGCGTAAGGGACAGAGCTATAATGCCTGCATAAAAAAATGTGTCCCTTACGCTGAATAGAACTTGGCACCCATTATGCGATTGTGGTGACCCCCCCGCTAAAACGGTAATTTAGCAATTGCTACTCTATGAAATTAAACAGAATATTACTTTACTATGCAATAAGTTAGAACAGACTCGTTTCTGACAGTTAAAGCGCTCAACATGTGAACAACTGGTGAAATTGCGACAATCTCTCGTCTACATAGTTTTTTAAGTCCTAAAGTATGAAAGATCAAAAGTTTTGAGAATACTTATCCATAGAGTACCGTATCTAATGAATACTTGCAGAGTTGCAGTCTTGCAGACCTATGCAAATGCAAGTTATGCAAAACCTGCATACAGTTTTAACGTCGTGCCGTACATAAGTTAACGTAAGTAAGTAGGTACGTAAGAACTAGAAGGCAGATATTAATCATCATTATGAAGACAAACCCCATTATCTTGTCGTAAATTAAATGTTTGATAATTCAAAAACCGGCATTAACACATCCTACGGTACTAGGAGCCCATAATCAGCAACGCTATAGCTACAACACAATTACGTCGTCATTTGTTTGGAATTGTCAACATTGCGCCGCTTCGTTCATGCGTTCGTGGCACAGGCTTCGTACCTGCGAGCGATGTGGGTGAAGTAGGTAGATATGGCAGATACGGCAGATATAGATACGCGATATACGGACAGGAGCGGGCCGCGCCGAGGGTGATTCATCGGGTGTAGCGTGTACGAGAGAGTTTGATACTTGAGATATTATACTTAGTGTTGGCAACTGTCACTAGCGGCTGAAACTTAAGCCATACAGCGCCATCTATCGGAACAGAATCAACTTGTAGCGCCCCTACCATTTCTCCCGAGGAACTAAGGAAGAAGAGGCGATACCGAAGGCTTAAGAGGAGTCGCCGAGCAGCAGGAGCTCTTATGCTGAAGTCTGCGTCTTGTGCGATAAACCACAATTAGCGTTATAAATTGACTAAGAATTCGATAAAGGTTTAAACACGTTTCCGTTATTCTTGTGCTGTTGTTATTCCTTGTAATAGCTCTGTTAACATTAGGTCTTATTACCTCAAGCTCTGTCTACCCCATAAGGGATAAAGACGTGATTTATGTATGTATCTATATTAATAATTTCGTCGCGGGGTACGGTAGACTCTATCGAAACCTCACCTGAATAATAAAACATAAAAAAATAATGATTTCGAGTCGACAACACATATCCGCAAAATTCGGATTGTCGAGTATTTGGTTAAATTAAATTAAATTCTAATGGTACTGACATGACAGACAAATCGCAGTTGTCATCTTAAGTAGTTACTAAACGTTCCGTTTCATACCAGCTGCAGCGCACAGATACGTCTTGCCACTCAATACGTCGCGCCAAAGAACTGCGACTCATGTGAATGTGTAAAACAAAACGTCTTGCCGTAAACCTTCTTTTAATTATCTTTGAAAACTTTTTCATGGGATATACTCTGCTGTGT
The DNA here is from genome assembly GCA_949127965.1 of Pandemis corylana. NCBI lineage: Eukaryota > Metazoa > Arthropoda > Insecta > Lepidoptera > Tortricidae > Pandemis > Pandemis corylana. The sequence goes on from OX421871.1 coordinate 7,923,898, forward strand.
CATGTGTTTTTTCTCTAAACCTGAGATTGGCCGATTGCCATAACAACCATAGAAAAACTTTAAAAGTTGAAGTTGAGGTTCTTTTCGTAAAAAAATTAAAATGTAAATTTTTCAGTATTGTTGTTGCTGTCGAGAAAATCCCCAGCATGCTTAAAATTTACGAGAGTTCTGACGCTGTGGTTGAAGACGATCATAATGATGTTTTAAACTATCCTGTAGAATTCCTAAATTCTATAACGCCAGCAGGACTACCACCACACATTCTAAAATTAAAAGTTGTTTGTATAGTAATGCTTTTAAGAAATTTAAACCCAACTGTTGGGTTGTGCAACGGAACCCGCCTTATTATTAGAGCGTTAGCTAACGCCATCTAACAGTCAACTGCCTTTTAAATTTAGTAGGCTTCAGTTTCCCATTCGCATAGCATTCGCAATGACAAATAAAAGCCAGGGACAAAGAAAGACTGAGTGCTTAAAACAGAGATGTTTACAGAGAATTAACCACAATGAACGATGCTAAAAAAAACTATACCTTGCTTTGCCTTTAATATTCCTTGAGAACCGATAACTACAGAAATATCTACCTAAATTTTGTACCTAGATATGTATTATGAGTCACATTTCACCCGAGCGAAGCCGGGTTTTCATCTAGTGTATGTATAACATTGCTACCCCTTGAACAGTTGCTACCTCGCGCTCGCACCTACAGCGGGCTTTCAATGTGTCTGGCAAGATGTATAAACCATTAAAACTGTCTGGCTAATGAGGTAACATAATTCTTAATTTTGTTTTTTTTTTTGATATTATAGGTCCCCAAAAATTCAATTTTTATACTATAACGAAAGCATAATTACAATTTATTACAGTTCAAGGGTGTCTGGCAGGGGGTAGCAACTGTAATGTGTCCGGCAATGGATAACGTAATATCTAAAGACATTCTGAAGAAAATATAAAAAAATTAACTTTACTTAAACGAATTTAAGGTACTTTTTATACCCCTTTACTACATGTTTCGTGCCCAAGTAACCACAATCGGTATTCTATAGTCGCGGGTCGTTCTTACGTGTGTTGGAGAACTTGGAGACATAAGCGGAGAAACTTTAAAATAACGAAGGTCTGGCCGTCGTGGGCGATTGACGTCTGCCAAACCGTTCCCTTTAAAAAAATGTACGGTTTGACATTGACAGTTGATAAAATGACTTGTTTATCTAATAATGCATTCATCAAGATTTACTTAGTCATTAAATACAAATTTATTTAGCCTCGAGACAATCACGTAATAACTTATAAATAAATAACATAGGAAGGAATGTCTTCTTTCTTTCTTTCTTTCTTTTAAATGAACTCAGCGTTTCGGCCACGTTGCAGCGGCCGTGGTCATTTGTCGAAATCGCGAATGTTTAAAACATAGAACATATTCGGTATTAAAATTTATTCTTTATAACAAAAATAATAAAATAAAGTACCAAGACCGCAGCAGCGGCGCGGAGCGGTGAGTGGCGCTCGACGCGGCTGCTTTGTTCCCGGGCTGGCAGCCGACGCGCCCGCCCGCCGACAGAATGTGCTCAGGGTTCTCACGTGATGAAAATTATTATTAATTATTTATTGAAAATATATTTTTATTAGTGACTTGAATAGTATATGCTGAAACCTAGTGAAGTATAATGCCTTCTGATATTTCTCAATTTATTCGGTGTAGTGGAAAGGCACTAAGAGCGCATATAATTTTCTGCTAAGTTCACTTCACGCACTATAATGATGTTACATTGCATATGTCTGTGCGGTTCTTCTCCTACTTACTTGAATTATTTGACTATTGAGCGTTTTAAAAAAAAAAAGTCTACATGAACATTTTTTCCAAAATTTTACCTACTATTTTTGGTGCTTCTTACTCAATCGATGTACGAATCGTTAACCCTATCGATCTTTATAAAAGAAATAATGTGTACCAAAACTTCAATTTCAGTTCGTCAACTTTCGATTCTGAGTAAGAAAACCCAAAATAGTTAAATTCTGAAAAAAAAATTGATGTAGACATTTTTTGGAAAACGCTGTATTACTAAACTACTTACCTAACATGAATTCTCTTCTTTGACTAGTTCCAAACAAACTGATTTATATTGATGATTAGCTATCAGGACATTTGTCAAAAATTTAAATAAAACTTTTAAGGTAATTGCGTAGTGGTAACCCTACACGCGTCCGGGGCGGGCTGATAACAATATCGCTGAGTGCGGCGCGCGTCGGGCGCGATGTCCGCCGCCTAATTTACTCCGCCGCTGACGTCTGCGCGCTATGCGCGCCTGGTACCCGCCTGCGCGGCCGCGAGATGGCTTCGCTAACTTGTTCGAGATGCGGCGTTTCTATTATGCTCTGGTAGTTCCAACGTCCTTCGCGAACACTGTGTTCCTAGTACAATAGAAAATTTTCAGTTACATTCAAAGTCAGTTTTACCGTAAATTGTCGAAGACATTATTTCTTAACCGGCGTTCGTTCGGATGGACTTCTCTTGTTTTGATTAATAGAGAGTGAGGAAAAGAAATAAAGAAGAATGTTTTATTGTTATGATAAAACAAAACCATGTTAATGCTAACCTGTAATTTTGCGCGGACAAAAATTATTTATGTATTTGCAATTTTTTTCCCTACTGTTTTATTCAAAATATGTTATACAGATTGTTTTGTTCTCAAGTAATATCAAAGGATATTTTTTGAAATAGGTTAACATAAGCTAAGAAAGTATGGATGGAAGCGACACAATGGAACATGTCGAAAAGCGAACGATCCTATTTGCAATTTCCGTTTGCGAGTAAAGGCGAGCCATCGAATTTTGCTTTTTCGGTTTTTTACTGAAAACCACTTTATTTGTATCCCTTTGTGAATAAATCTGAAGTTGGTCGTTTACAACTGAGTAGCACAGTCATGAAATAAATACCGTAAAGTCGTATTATTACATATTATTTCGATTATTTTTCCTCCCATATCATGTTTTTACAAATATGTTTGAGAAAAATACAAATTTCAAAGGTTTGATACTTGAGCTTTCACTGTAGGTATGTATCGTAACGTTACGTGATTGAGAGTTTTGTTATTGCTCGGAATGAACGAAGATAACATAAATTGAAAATTTGTGGAAAAATTTATACCTACTGTTAAAATTTCGTCGTGCTCTTAAAATACGTATAATATGTGTATAATCACTCTTTACTGAATAGTATGTAGTATTAGCCAAAACAAAAAAGGTTCTAAAAAAATTTAAATTACAATAAGCCGTAAACCCACCTCGCTGAAATTATTAGTTTTATTTAGTTTGTATTTCAGTGGTTAAGCGATTAGTTATTGCACAGGATGACTCCTAAGTCGTGAATAGAAATTATTGTTGCATTTCAAGGCAACCTTCAGTGCACTTGCAGAAAACGCTGGGTAAAAAAAACTATTTTAAAAAGAGTAAAGGTAATTAGGAAAAAAAAAAACATGCATATGAAAAATTATGCTGATTTTTAAATACGAGTAGATAAGAACATATAATTACAACTCTTATTAATCTAGTCAACTAGTCGGAAATTAATTTGAGCTTAAGCTGTAGTATGTCAATTTTCCCATGATTTTTCCCCTTTCAGACGGCGCTTTTAAATAATGTGCTTTCAAAAATCGATTCCCTGGTTGTTTAATTGAATTTTCTATCCAGTGTTCCGTCCTTCCTAAACAGGGAAGCGGCAGTCCGCAGGAACGACAATGGCTCTTGTAATCGGTCGCTTCCGTCGTAACTTGAAATTCGGGAATTTGGCCGCAATTTCTTTTTTAATCCCTAAACTGGTTCTTTGATCGTCTATGTGTTTGACACCGGGGGTGGAATGTTAATGTCTTGAGGCTGACTGTGAACGGGAATAAGTAACCCTTTGTTCTCTACGAGGAAAAAATTGGTGGTTAAGAAGGTACACTGAAAATAGGATGAAGTACAGACTTTTAGCATATTTGTACAATTGCCGACAACTTTTAAAACTGTCTTTTACTTTGACAGTGGCAAAATTGTCCATTGGACAGAGCAAACATATTTTTTTATAAAGAAAGAAGAAGGCTTTTAGCAATATCTTGTTACCTGTGAAAGAACCACTATAGAAATCTAGAACCACATTGTTTCAAAGTAATCAAGCTAGCACATAAATTTAAAGGTTTAGTTTACTGACTGCGTTAGGTTCTAGGGAGATATTAATAAGAGCATAGAGTACTAGGTATATCTCTCTGTCATCGCGCTATCGTAGAGATCCACTCCGTAGAACCCTCCTGTAGTTCTCCTTTGTTTGTCAAATTCATACCTGTCACTCCTAAACACATTCACATTCAGGTTCAGAAATGTTTTGAAAAATAGTAAAAAAAAAATCACCTTACCCGTCTTCCACTTACAGGGTGTAATTAAAATTTGAACGACAGCCTAGCGGCGACTTAGCCGGGCGCTAATTAGCGCGTTTGACGGCGCGGCCTTTTTTAATTAAACGCTCATAGTGAGGCGAGGGATTTGCTGAAATGCGCAGTCAGCTGGATAAGTATTGAATTTTGTTTTACGGTTTTGTTGAGAGTGTTTACTGATATATTACTGCTGTTCTATATTAGTTGAAGAGTTGAATTTAAAGTTGTCTCCACTCAATGATCAGTGATCATCACTCATCAGTCTTATTTTTATTGCTCCTTTCGTCCATCTTAAGATGCCTTTAAAAGTTTGCGTTTATAAAAGTGTTTTAATTTTCGTAAATTGTGTTTCCTTCACCGAGTACAGACTCTGATGTCTGTCTTTCCGCGATAAACTCAAAAAGTACAGAACGGATTTCCATGCGGTCTCGGTACACGGCAGGTGAATAATTTATCCATTTAAATTCTGCGTAGACAAAGTAGCGAGCAACAACTAGTTATTAATAAGCAAGGTTTTCTTGAATTTTCGTATCGGTGGGTGATAATAAGAAGTTTCGTGCGTTAGACTTCCCACTCGTATTAAAGATAACTTGTAGCAACAAGGACATGTAGTTGCAGATATCTGCGTCAATTTTTGTGTAAGAACTATGAACCATGTTTAAGTCGTCTGAAACATTTGTGAATACTTAACTAAGCAATTTTATAGTAGTCACATCTACAACAACTACAATTATATTAAACTATGCTGTGTAGCTAACTTAGGAAATTTAAAACATAGTCATAATTTTCTAATTAAGTCTAAGATATGCCTCACAACGGTAGCATAGTAATATTCGGCCTACCATTAACACGACGACGCCCACTAAATTCGTGAGCGGACTGGCTGACAAAGGAGCCCCGGGCGACCGACATTTCTGAATACCTAAGCCTCTGTCCTGATCTCCTGATGTCAATGAACACATTAAAAAACGACGCTTTCATCCCTTTTAAAGATTATAAGGAATTCGAGACAGCAACTATTCACGATTTGTGAAAAATGTTTAACTAACCAAATTGTCGCCGAGAAAAAATACAGTGGTAGATGATGATTCTAACAGATCAAAAATCAATTAATTGATCAAGAAATCGTAACTTCAAAAAGTGTGGATTTTCATGTTTATAAACCGATTGGCATCAATAGTTAAAAAATATACGATACAAAGAAGCAGCACAGCATTAGGGACAAAGGAACACAAAGAGGTATACAAGACAGACTGTCATTTCTCAACAGAAAAACTAGCGAATGGCGAAATGAAATATCCGCGGCGGGCTTCCGCGACAGATAAGCTACGGGGAAAGGGGGGGAGGGCGATCAAGCCGCGGCAGTGGCTCGGGCAGTTAAGTAGGTGTCAGTAGGGGTGGGACCGTGGAACGGTGCTGATGAGGTATCGATAATGCTATATTTTCCCTAAAGTCATAATTACTGAAAGTAACTAAAATTTTAGCGAGAAAGCGATACGGTTTTGCAAATCCTAAGATAAACCTTATGCATAAGTATTCCTAGCGTCGCAATTGTCTGCAGTCTAACGGCACACCATATATTATTATAATGAGGTAATTAAGGAGGATTCATGCACGTGTTTACAGCATTCCGGTTCATGGATTCATCGCAAACTTTATTTATACACATTATAGAGTCGTGTCGTGAATGCGTGGATTTTACGCAATTTTAGGCTACATTATTACTATAGTGTATTAATCCTTTTGTTTTTACATTGGCGTGAGTATTGCCTTTTTGCATATTTATAATTTTTCATCGATAACGATAAAACTTAACGACAGGCTGGAACTTTACTTCGCCGGCGAGCGGCGCCGCTGAGCGACGAATGAACGGGGCGCATTAGTGCGCGGCCCCGCTTGATTGTATCATCGCGTTGTCGACATATATAGCTATACAGCTACGTGGCCCTGGTGTCCTGGTACCTCCCGAGCCAGCTGAAGTTATATAAAGTGCCCGGAAGCGTGCACTGGCGGGCAATGACACAAAAAATTAAACTTATCCTTCGTCCCAATAGTTAGTAGAAACGGATCGCTGAAAAGACAAACACATAACTTTACAGGTCTTTTGTTCATTAAATTGGATTACAGTCCCTACAGATATCTACAAAATAGATTGTGAGGAAAGAATAAGAATCTTTACAAGCAGGCCTTCTACTAAAACTTGAATGTAGTCTAGCACGTCAAAGCCGCGAGTAGCGGAATGACGGCACCTACGCAATTGTTTTTACAATTTCTTTCTATTAAACTGGAAGAAGACAGTGTCGGTGAATATGATTGCGAGCTCGAACACGATAGACCTCATGGCATTAGGTAAGATGGGGGAAGAAATATACATATTGCTACTTTAGTCAGCGCCGCGCGGTTTCGCAATGTCACTGACGATATCCGATAATAACGTCATTTAGATAGCAGGCATTTCAATCTCGCACTAATATCACGCCTGCCGCGGGGTGTGTTCAGAAATCACGATGTATATATATGTCGGGATCTATTTGTTAATATTAATAAGAAGCCTGTGTGACTTAGCGCAGGTAGCCCTATATGTGAGACACAACTAGTATGTAATTTAGCCTTCTGAATCCTTTTAAAGCCAATGTATTATCTTTATGTAAAGCTTGTATGCTTAGTGTAAGTTTTCAGTCAAAAAATACGTCTCGTACGCGTTCACGTAAACGTCTCAATTACTATGGAAAAATTGGCAGCGCCACTAGCGGAGCGAAACGGCAAAAAACTGTTCGCACAGTATTAGATATTTTAACGCAAACTCGTTTGAGACGTATTTTGTGACCGAAAACCTACACTAAGCATACCGAGTGATGCTTAATGTATGTTTTCTATCGCAAAAACATCTGGAACGATTGCGATGTATAACAAACCTAGTGTCAAACATGCGGCTTGTTTCGAACCGTTACGTGTCGCCAGTGGCAACTTATCCTTAATTGAGACGTGTTCAGAACAACCATGATGTAAATAAAGTTCAAATGATTTTAACATCTTAACAGTAACATTAACTATAGCCAACGATTATGACATAATATTTCATAGGTTTCCGTTGAATATAAGTCAAAACCGTCGGTCATGGTTAACGTTTTTGCTATGTTGCTAAAGTAACTTGATGCTACTAACGCCTAGTAATGATAATTTTAATCGTGAAGCGTGCGTAAGCCAACGGTCATAGGATCGTTATACCTAAAATATTGTATTTGATGATAAAGTTAAAATAAATATATATAATCTCGGTGTACCGTTTCATTAATTGTTATAGCCGAAATGCTAAAACCTTCGCTGAAACTCCGGCAGTGAACGATGTGTAAACCGCAGCGGGGAAGGCTACCGGCGCGGGTAGGGTTACCATAATGTACCAATTTGAAATAGTCCTGACAAAATTTGAAGACTGAATTGCCTAGTGGTTGGTGACCGTGACTATTGAAGCTAGAGGTCCCGAGTTCGAAGCCAGATAAAGGCAGGAGGCTCTTATTTGATGAATCTGAATGAATGTATGTATCCGAGTCATGGATGTTCTTTATGAATTTATATCTACATAAATACCTATGTTTATTTATTGCCCCTGTACAAGTTTTGCTTAGTTTGATATTTATTATTTACTTAAGATTAAAATAATCTGAAACATTTTTTTTTGACAAGTGCACCATTATCTTTAGTCCATAATATAACAGTATCTTCGTCATAAAATACTACTTATATAAATGTTTTCAGTATTTCATTCACAAAAATACGTTTAAAAAACAGGCAAGGGGAGGAGTTTGTGTGTATTTTTATAAATAAAATGAAACAATCTAAAAACTTACTTTCGTTATAAAACGAAAATAGTCAATCCTTTAAAATTTTTGAACAAAGTACGAACATGTCCGTGCATTTCCGGACGGATAGTAACGCTAGGCACGTAATTATGGGAATACGACATGAAAGTCCCACACTCCGCGGTGAGACCCAGCTGCGTTAGAAACATCCTGTGAATAGCGCCTTTGGCATTTGTGTAGAATAATTACAATAACGTTATCGATTACCAAAATCTTGGTTTATTAAATTTGCCTCCGATTCAAAATTAAACAAATGAATAAGTGTGCACGATTGGCATTTGAAAATGATTACTTTTCTATTTCTTTCGATGCAAAACAATTTAATAATTTAACCTTAGGCTCTTACAATTCATAATGTATACTTGTCTTAGTGCAAAATAGTAATCTAAACCAAATCCACGATTAGTCGTCAAGCAAATTTCACCGGCCCTCGTAAAAATCCACCAACTGTAACTTCTTACCTCCGCGCGCGTTATCATCTCCTAGTTCAATATGTAATGGCAACGTCGATCTGCGGCGAACAAAGTCGTCGTCGACGAAACGGTACGTGTAAGCGGTGTAAGTGAGTGCCTCTTAGTATTATGCTGCCCTGGTAGCAATGGATGGAATAGTCTTATGTGCACGGGGTAGGTTGAAACACTGACGTCACACTCTATATTGGATGCCCAGTTTTTAAAGTTATTGATAGTAAATATGTATGTGATACCTATGTATGTTATATACAGAGCTGAGAATAAAACTGCATAGTTCAGTCAGCTAAAAAAAGGTTTTAGAATCTACGTACCGGGAAACACGAAACAAGGATAGTTAGAAATCGTACAATATGAACAAGAGTAATTAGATTGCTGTGATTGCCAATAGTGTAGGTAAGTTTTAGACACGAAAAACGTCTCGAACACGTTAACGTCTCAATTAAGTATTATAGAAAAATGATATAATGTATAGATTAACAGCGCCATGCGCCACTAACTGATAAATATTATTGAGCGATTCAAAATAATGGCAACATTTTTTCCGGGTTGGAGGAATTAATTGGACCACGGCACGGGTCGGTCGGTAGCTCAGAAAACTTACACTAAGCATACTTTACTTACTAATCCTTTGTGTAAGTTTTTGACACAACGCATCGAACGCTTTCCCGTAAACGTCAAAAATTTTCAGTGGCAACTAGCGACACGTAGCGAAAAAATTACTTATCTATAAACTTGGTTTACGGTTGATAGTTTTACGTGATAACGATAAATATATTACAAGCCGACGCTTGGGTCGATCGTGCCTCTCTATCGCTTGTTCCGCGCTCTCGCTTGCACACTGACGTCACGCGGAACGTAACGCAATGAGTCATGCTTTTTCGTGAGTGCAGCCGGCGTTCATCGATTTATAAGTGTAAGTGTTTTAAAGTGGTATGTAACTTGTGCAATCCACATTGAACATTAAAAACTAGCAAAATTGGGTGGGTAATTATAGTAATTACATTTGCAACACTTATTTCTACACTAGGAAAGTGCACCAAGATAGCCGTCTAATATTTATTTACCTACATATTCTTTGAGAGAGAGAGATGTCCGTTGAATTCAAAATTCGATGTCACAATTTTGATCTTTTTTATGTTAGAGTAGAGAATAGCAAAATAATAAATACTTTTTAGTTAGTACTCATTAGCTATTGGCCGCGACTTCGTTCGCGTGGAATTAGACTAAGAACTGATGTTGATAGCATGTTCTGCAATAATTATTTACGTTACGACTAGGCATCTACGACCTTTGACATGTTTATCGCTATCCCGCAGGAACTAATGAATTTTCCTGGATAAAAAGTAGCATATGTTTTAATCTAGGGTACCAACTATCTCGATTCCAAATTTTATACAAATCCGTCCAGTCCTTTCAGCGTGAAGAAGAAATAAACATATACACTCACACACTCATATCGTCACATCGTCACAAACTATTGCGTTTATAATATTAGTATGATAAAAATGTTGTGTTTTAAATAAAATTAATGGGCACTAAGCGATATAGTGTCGTCCTATTCTTTTCCAGTGAAATACATCTCTCAATTCCGCGTGTAAGCAAGATGACGCATCTTATTCGTATATTTCAATAATGTTATGAGCTCCTAGTACATTAAAGAAGAAGTTATACGAAAATCGCGTATGTTATTATCGGGGATATTTTGGCGAGTTTCGATGCTCCCAAGCAATACGATCGAATCTAACAGTTGTGTACTAGGTTTTCATAAATCGTCAAGTGATTCAGTCGAGTGATCAGAAAAATCCTATTCCTTGTTTAAAATTATATTTAGTAGTCTTGCCTCTGAGTTTTTGCTAAGATACTGCTGGCAGGAATCATTCATTTGTAATTCATCAATTACTGTACTAACTTCTTTCTATTTTGCAAATATTTTGATGTTCACTTGATTTGATCTAGCGTATAATTTTTATTCCATATTTCTAGGCCATGCGTCTTACTGTCGTCATTTAGCAGTCCCATCTCAGCCATCTATAATTTTCTTATCATTTGCTTTTTCCATACTACAATAACAAGAAAGCATAGAGTTAAAACAGGACAATCGAAACTAATCTTGCTAGCCGAGCCGATGACAACACTCACTGGCCCTCCAGAAAAAAAAAAACAAAATTAAAATCGTGGCTAAAACGTTGCATCCACTTCCTAGGAGCGCATAAGGATTTTTTAGGTAATACATGCGACATAAAACTTTTAGATTAGACCAAAAGTAAGAAAGAATATAAATGTATGTTTACATTATTTCACTTAGGTACTGTACGACCTTATTTGACAAACTTTTTTTAAGCTATCCGGCATCTCTCAGGCGCAACCAGGAGCACTCCGAATGAGGGGCTCCAAAATCGTACACGTCAAATTGAAAAATCTTCTTAGAATTTACAAAACATTTGCAATAAAATCTAATTTACTCGACATAATAATTGTATTACTATTACCTACCATTAAACTAAACTTTTCTAAAACTACTTTATTGACAACCAGCCCGAGAATAGGACTTCCAAAATAATAGGCTTTGTTTTGGCTCTATCGGGTTAATTTTCTCGGCTACCATCGTCATCATCAATGTTCTTATCGTTTATCTATACGCTCAGCTTCAAAGTACTTATGTATTGATTGAGTCAATTTTGTAGTGAGAAAATGTTTCATTTAGGCAGGACATGTCAGTGCGCTCGCGCCGCGCAACCCTGCGCGGCTTCCTCACACCGCATGCGCTCCTAGTAACCTGCGCACGTTTCGCGCAAGCGTGCTGCCGTGCGCGCACGCCGCTGCGCGTTGAACGCGCACGATGCGCGTGCAATATCTACCTATCTCCATTAAAAAAAACTTAAGTTTGTATTATAACAACTAAAATATTATAGAGATGAGCCATTCGTTTCAAATTTGAAATATACACCCTCTTGCGAAAAATCGGGCACTATGGTTTTTCAGATTTTTAAGCATTAAAGTTTAGAAGGTAAGTTTTTTTGCACATAAAATATAAAAACCATGGATGCCCGTTTCTTTTGCAAGGGGGTGTAGATTGGTTTCAGTATGCATAATGTAAGTTTTCGGTCACAAAATACCTCTCGAACACGTTTGCGGTAAAATGTCAAATACTATGAGAACAGTTGATTGCCGTTTCGATCCGCAAGTGGCGCTGCCAATTATTCCATAGTAATTGAGACGTTTACGTGAACGCGTTCGAGACGTTTTTATTTTTTATATGCGAAAACTTACACTAGTGGCTCAGTATGCGTAGTATAAGTTTTGCGTAACAAAATAAGTAGGTACGTTAAAAGTCTAATAGGTACCACGAGAATTGTTTGTTGCCAGTTTGTTCCGCTGGTGGCGATGTCAATTTGCCCGTATCCGTAGTATGACGTTGGGCAACGCGAACGTGTTTGAGACGTTTTTCGTGGCAACATACACTAGACACTAGAGACTGGAGCAAGCAGTCCATTGCTTGAGGGTAAAGCCAGACAAGCGTAACATTTTGGGATTGTGAGTCGCGTAATTTTTGCTATCATTCAAAACATTTCATACAAAACTTACGTTTATTTCACATAGTGACGCTAAATGAGTTGCACTTTTGTACGCAGCAAAAATTACGCAACCGAAATTACGCGACTCGCTACTCAGAAAATTACGCTGTCTGGCCTCACCCTTAATCTCTTCCCAGTCTCGAGCAACAGTGTAAACTCGTTATACATTCGTACATTATGTACCTTCTGCGTCTATTTAGGTGTAGATAGCTAGAACAAGGCTTATTTAGGGGTCAAAAACTATATTATCTTTGAATTATGTGATCGAGCAAAGAAATGTCAATTACCCTCTCCCGTCTCCCGCTACTTTGCAACGTGTGGTCACGTAAACTGTTCTTGTGAAGGTGGATAAAACGCGAAACGAATTTAGTTACGCTTCCAGAGTTCACTGTTCCAGTCCAAGTTACAGCGTAAAGTCCAGCAGTCTGTAACTTAATTACCGGATTTAAAAAACTGACAACAAACTCGTGCCGACAGACATTTTGATTTAACCTCAGCATCACGATATGTTAAAACCGGATTATCTTCCATATCGTACACTAGCTGTTACCCGCGACTCCGTCTGCGCAGAAGTCGCTTATCGCTCCCGCGAGAACTATGCAATTTTCCGGGATAAAAACTATCCTTTGTCCTTCCCCGGGACTCAAAGTAAATTTAAAGTTATTGGTGCCACTGCGACATACACAATATTTGTTTTAATGCGAACTAAGCATAGTATTTAGCTGGATTTTAATTAAAAAATATCAACCTCGGTAAATTTAAGTTAATCACCGTATACAAGTTGAATACAGGCTGTGGCCAGCCTAAACAAACAAACGTGCGCTATCTGTTTGCGCGGCGTTTTTTCGTAGTGCCGGTTTCCATGCGCCGCCTAACAATGGGTGTTATCTCGGGCAAGTGCGAGACTGTGAGCATTATCGCGCGCCGGCCGGCGATCGGGCCGATTGTTTCGCGGGCAATTAGCGGCCCGGCCCGGCCCGTCCCGTCCCGCGGGCCGCACGTGCCGGCCCGCGGCCCGTCCCGTCGCCGCCACTGCCTCGCCAGTACGCCGCGCGTGCTCTCCGCGACCGGCTGTTGCTAGCGCGGCGAACGAACGCCTGATATTCATACTCACCTGGTACTTTTTTGCGTTTAGCACGGATTTTGTTGGGGATAGTTTCGACACCTGTTGGTGGTTTGGAAGAGTTTACGCGTTTTTTACGAGTTTTTTTCGTTGCGTCAAACTTTTTTAGTTTTTTTTTATTACGTAGGTAAAATTATTTTTTTGTAAAAGAAAAATGCATATTCTTTTTTTTTTAATTATTGGTAACATTTTCACGGCAAAAGTCCATAAGATGAGTGATCGCCAATAACAGGGCGAAAAGGCGAACGACATCCGTCTGGGAGCGTGGAAACTTTTCTCAAACCGACGGTCCTTCAGGTCGGCGCGAATTTCCCACTCAAAAGTTGCCGTCCCCAAAGTTACGCGGAACTTGGGAGTTCGTAAACTTTCCCCGACAACAATCCACGATTCCCCAGGACGTTACGTGGAAAGTTCGCAAAACAAAGTGCCGGGTGAACAATGAAAAAGTGATTCTGCTTTCAGGACTAATTAAAAATATCGACATTATTTCTATGGAAGTGACTGTTAAGTGTTAAAACAGCAAGATGGCTGCGGCCATGATAACGGAGCGTGGACTTCGTAAAAAGTTGACACAGGAGGCTATACCTGTGAAGACTCCAAAGAAACCGTCGAAGCGGAAATCGACAGCAAGCGGTTCTAAAAGTGACAAAAAGAACGAGCAGAATAACAACAAGCGTCCAAAGGTACACACTGGGGATCCTAAGCTGGATTTATTTTCAACTTATCAGCCATGGGTGATCCAAACGTACGGTGATTTGGCTAAAACGAAGACGATAACTCTTAAAAAGTACGCTCGTATTTTGCGTACGTTGCGAGGGGAGGAGTGCAACAGTTCAGACAGTTCAAAATTCCGTTTTTGGGTAAAGGCGAAGGGTTTCCACGTGGGAAAGCCTGTAGGGTACGAAGCACGGCCTGCGGACGGGATCGTGTGCCGCTACAGCGTGGCCGACGCCGAGGGCTGCCCGCGGGGGCCCGAGAGCCAGGAGATCTACACGGGCTCCCAGAACGACCCGCCGCTGTATATTCCAACGCCCCCTTTGAAGGTAAGCTTTTGTTTAAGTTTGCAGTTTGGAGTTACGTTGTGTCCTTTTGTTGACTGACCGCTCCTATCGTAACTAGGTTGGTACTGAAAAAAAAAAAGACTGAAAAGTGATGTTGAAGTGTTACGACAGGGTTTTTAGAATATAATATTATGATCAAAAATGAATGCTGAGAGTATAAATAAATATGTAGTACTAATAGATTATTACATTATAATTGTTATTTGTCGTGTACCCACATAATGTCTTTTTTTTACTAAGCTTAGTTTTCGTTCTGTATCGTAATTGTGCGTGTTCAGGAGTAGGTACTGCCCGAGTTGTGCCACTGCTCGCGTCTGCGTATGAATCAGAAACAGGTAATTTCTGATACAGAATTACCAAGCGCACATAAATTCACTATAGTTACCGTTCCGCCGCCTTATCATTTGCTTTGGTGACGACTAAGAAAACAAATGGTTGAGTCGGGCCGCCGCCGGTTGGTGCGACTAGCTACTAGCTACCAAACACACTTTCGTGTCGTCAAGAAACTTCAAGTATTTTAAAGTTTAAATACTTTTATGAAACACGTTTCACAAAATCTAAATATTCTTCAAATATGTAGTAGATGTGCATTAAATTAATAAACGTTAATTCGACACAATACGTATTTAATGCAATCTGTGATCAAAATAATTGATGATGACAGTTCACACACAGGCACCGTCCGAGATCAAAGAACAGGTGATGTGTGCCACCTCGGTACCAGGGGCGCATGACAGGCGCGGAGATCCGACATCATTATCATTAGAGGCCGGTCGTTCATCATCGCGCGCGATTAGTGGCTGCCGCGCGACGCCTCGGGCGGTTGCTCGCTATACCTGCTTCTGCTACTGATTACATGTTACACGCTAGGGGGCACCCGGTTTTAAGTAGTTTTGGGTAATGTTGGCTGACTTCATATGCATGTGACATTACGTTACCATGCAGTTGTTGGCTTGGAAATAAAATAAATGAAACAGATGCAAGTTACACAAGCCGATACCGATAGTGTGGATGAACATGTGAACGATTTAGCATCTGCAATTACTAACGAAATTCGGCATTTAGAATAAACCGCGTTATAAAGAAAACACTTCTGGTCATGCCAAACACAAACCTTAAATGAGCTAGCTAATAGAATCGAAATCGTGTGGTTCTAAGAGCTAATAAATATTCAGTTCATTTGTAAGCAGATTGCCTTCTTGCTCTGCGGGAATGAAAAAAGTAGACCACTTTCCAATACTGTAGTACTAGCTACTTATTGAAACTCATCTAGGTTTTATTTTTCTTGAGTTGTAGGAGATTTAAGGTGTGCATCAGTGTAAGTATGATCCTGTTCTGTGTACATACCTTTTAACTGTCCATATCTACGTTACGTGTTGAGTCAATATAATTACATAGGTATTGCTTTGTCTGTCGTCTATTCATTTTCGTTATTGGTAATGAATTTTTCTATTACTTTGTTATTTTACATAATTATGATCCTTTATGCACGAATTTCCAAAACGTCAGTATTTAGTAAGTAGGTACTGGCCGTTACTAGGTAAGGATGGAGATTTTGCCGGAGAAGTGGGGGTTTCAATTCGAGTCTAAAAAGCCGTCTCTTGTAGTCCGCTGGTACGAATGATTAATCCGACAGGTATCCTCACTAACGAAACGTGCGCGGCACCATATGGCACCCAATGTCGCCGCCCGCTTAGGTTGCTCCCAGACAGTTCGATCATTTGCCTGCATCCTGTCAACCCACAGCCATATTCGAACGAAATATAAGTTATTTGCAACCTCCACCGGGCGCCTGTGCCCCTGTTCGAACGTGCCGGTCGGGCCGCGCTCATTTATTATTACTGGCCGCCTGCTCATGTTTATTAACCACGCTCACCTGAACTCTGCCTAACTATCAGATCTAAAACTCCAGGAAATTATTATGATGTGCTACGTGATCCTGTCAGCCCGTTAACTGAGACAGCGCCGTTGTCATTTTTTCCAAAATGTTGACGGTGGAATTTAAAACGTTTCTGCTATGGTTTAAATGGTTTAATAACACAGAACACACAAAAAAATTAACTAGTAGCCCTAAATACGGAACAGATGTTTATGCTAGCAACCTTATTTATCGTTTTTTATTTATTTATGTGCTTTTATTGTATTTTTATTATTCTGGCCTGGGCAAGATACTCGTAGGATAACGCTGCTCATGTAGTACTTACTCCTTCTTCTGCCCGATGTCTTGATCATATTACACAAATAGTTCAATAGTAAACCAAGAAACTGGCGATGGACAAACATCAGTTCTTTGCTATTTACGAGTCACTAAATAATTATTTGAGGCACTTTCAAAAATACGCTGCGGCAATGCTCAGGCTTGGTCCGCAATACATCAGCTCCATCGACGCGTTCTGAAAATTTAAACAAACGCTTTCAATTTGCATTCGCTGCGCGCACCAGGTTGGCAAAAACGACCAGGACAATAGAAATAGCCGCGAGTGCTGGCCAGACCACACAGCCTTTGGCCGGTGCCGCTCTCATGTGTGGGCGATAAGCACGATCGATTCGTATCGTACAACACCCGCCTTGTTCACTCATCGCGCTTGACTTGCTTGTCGAACTCTCGTCACATCATGGCGCCTTGGTAATTGTGCTCAAAGTATTGATGATTTTATTGATTGCGTTGTGCAGTTTTATTAAAAATACGTCATTTTGAAATAGATGTTGATGTGTTTTAATTCAGTTCTGCTACTGACACCGCAACGAGTCCATTCCATGATGCATAATGAAACTGGAAGATTCTGTTATTGATCAAGCTTTGAAAATATGTAATAAACACTACCTATGGCTTCAATCTCTGGGCCCAGCTGGGACTGATCCCACTTTTTTGTCAATTAAATGAAATCAGAAAAATGGCGAAATCCATTACACAACAAACAACTTATTGCAGAAAAATAAAATCAATGAATGACAACTTTGACGAATGCAATATAAAATAAAACGTCCAAATAAATCCCCCTGATTCGGATCGAGAGAAATCTGGTGACATGCTTGATTAAAATGAACATCGCACTGTTTGTTACCTGAGTCCACCGACCGTATATATGGCTTATCCTTTTTAAATTCCTGCAATTTATATGTTCGTTAATCCTTGTTTAATTAAGGCTGTGTAACATTGTGTTGCGGACGTTGTAGGCGTTAGAACATTAGGACTTAGGTACTCTCAAAATAGCTGAACCTACGCAACAAGTAAACTTCTTTGTAATAATGCCAGCTTAGCTTACAGAGCTAGATTGTACTCCTGTACCTCTGTTTAATCCTTGATTGACTTATGGGGGCCCTCACAGACAGCGTATTTAGCGTTTGGGAGTTAGAGTACAGCATTCCAGAGTCGTTAAACTGGAATTGATCCAGAACTGAAGTCGTTGCATTACAAATTTTTGAAAGCTATATTGATTCTCGTAATAAGTACATTCTACGCGGTGAAATTTTCAAATTTAGACTCGCGCCGTCTGCAAAAATACTAACCACCCGAACGGATGCAGTCGCCGCGTCGCGGTAATTAAATTATTCCGCATCATCTCACGTTTATTTTCTCACCCCATCCCTTTCCTTTTAGCCCGGTTAGAAAGGGACGCGGCGAGAGTCGCGAGTGCATTAAACCAGCTCGAAAATCGCTGTTTGTTTAGCATTAACGGAAACGGAAAAATTGGCAACGGGTGAAAAATGCCTGCAGGTTGGCATCGATTTTATATTAGGCCAGTTGGTTCTGAAAGTTGAGAACTCTTCAATTTGTAATGGCCTCTTTTATAGGTCAATTTGCTATAGCTTTTGTTTAATGTGGATTATGTTGGTATGGTTGGTGTTGAAAATAAAAAGGAACAGCACTGACTATTTCCATAGTTTCTGTAGGCACTCAGCTTGCACAATTATGATGCTCCTAATGTAAATTGATGGTTTATAAACGGCGCCTTTATTTAAAATGTAAGAGCACTGAAAGTTAGCAACAAGTTTAGACGACTTTTATCCATCTGACCTTGGCAAAATTCAAAAATATTTTTTTGATTAGATATATTTTTTTAATCTGTGTACAGGTTAAAAGTTGCTGTTAAACAAAAAAGTAATAAAGAACACCCATACCCATAATCCATCCATTTCGAAATCGGTTAAAACCCCTCGATATAATAGTTGGTAACCCGGCCGGACTGGACAATCTGGTCGGTCCAGAACTTTATAATCCGGGATCGGCGGCCATTGTAAAAATTACGCCATAAATCGGCCCGGGCCGCTCCCGACGAGTCGCGGGCCGGCCGTAAATTATGCCGGCCGCCGGTCCGGTAGGGATGTACCGAGTTTTTTTTGTTGTTGTTGGTTTAAGTAAATGGGCAGTTGTGGGTAGTGTTGTGGTTTGTAGATATGTTCATACATAGCGATTGATTAAGGAGGATAATTTTTAGTGGGTGTGGATACATACACTACTACATAATCTACGAGTAATAAGGGTTAAACGGAATCATTTTATCTGATTGTCGTGGATGTAAATGCAAATGTTCAAGTTGAACGGTATTGGGTTCTGCGACTTTCATGGGGTAGCTGGTAGCCATTAAATTAGAGGAGATGCGGGAGGACTTCCACGCTTTAGTACCCTGTGAAATGGCTAATTGACATGAGCATGCTTAGAGACAAGAGGCAGAAATAAGGGGAAGCCTTTGCTATAGCGGTAGAAGTGGCACCCTTTAAACCCCGACAACCATAAAGCAATCGTGTTGTCTTTTTTTGACATTGTTGGACATTCATGCTAAAATTGACATCTATCACACGTTGACGTTGTCAATTGACTTTGATCATGACATAATATTTCATTATGGTAGCCGCTTTGACGGGGAGACCGGGCGCTTGGGCAAGAGCAAATGTTCAGTAGTTTATGCGGTGGTTTTTTTCTCTGCGTTGGCAACCCTAGTTGCGGGGCATGGCGCGGGCTCGGCGCGACATCACAAAGGCGCGGCGAAAAATACAGATAAGCTCGCGTGGGGAAGGCGCGCCGATGAATAACTGACGGTCTGACGCCGTGCGTCGGTTGCTCGGCTTTGGGTGGCGTGGCGTGGCGTTCGATTACAAATTTGAAATGTTGGACTGTTCAGATAATTCAGATGGACGTGACGAAATTCGAACTGGCCAGTACTTATTTTTTCGTTAGATTGATATTACTTGCTTAGTCGTCTAGGTTTGGTTTAGTGTTTTGTTTCGTGTTCGGGTGGGGAAGGCGTGTCGATGAAGAACTGGCTTTTGGGGTTGCGCTGAATTCCTAATTTGAAGTGTTTGAATGAATATTCCGTTGCAAAAAGCACACCGGCTGCTTGTCTAGTTTTGGTTGTCAATTGATTTGGTTTTTCGTGATTTGGCTAAAAATGCAAATGTAAGATCGCGTGGGGAAGGCGCGCCTGTGAATAATTAAAGCTGTCGTCCGTCACCGATATGAGCATGCGAGTTGCTTTCGATTCTTATATAGTTAGTACCTACCTAGTTGAAGTGCACAGTGTCCTTCCTATTCTATTCAATCACTGAAGAGTTGAAGACCTTATAAAGTACTACTTGCTGCAAATAAGGCGTACATTTTTCTGTGAGACGAAGGCTCTCTTCTCCCGACAGCAACTGAAATTTGATTGAAACCACAAAGCATACGTAACGAAATATTGACACTTTATAGTTATGAATATAATTTTACCGTACTTACAGCATTAACTTGCCAGGCCACCTGTCTCTGCCCGTTTATATAAATCAAAAGTACCTAAGTAATTCCGCAGGCGAGGGATGTTATTTATTCTGTGGCCTCATATTGGGGTCCGTTCTGATAATGATAGTGAGTTAGTGTTGATAGCATTGCCTTGGGGTGTGATGTGATGAGTTTTGATCTCACGAAAAGAGTAGGCAATGCTTTGGTGATTTGATAATTATGTAATTTCTCAGTTCTGATAATGCTGAAATTAGGCGTTTTGATTGAATTGTGCGTTACATGTTTTATCGAAGTTTCGTGCGCTTTTGTCGTTTCGCATGCGCATTGGTTTCGTCGTTTGTAAATTTTACTGCTTTTTTGTTCTGTAGAAATTTTCTCGGCGTGTAAATCTTAAGTTAGCCTCATCGCCCTTGACTTGAACATAGGACGGGTCCGGCAGTAAATTTAAATATACTTCGGACGGTCAGTCGTTAGTACTCATTAAGGTCCCACCTGGTTTAAAAAACACAGAAAGCAAAAAAAGGAAACCGCATTCGCATTGCAGGCGTTCGGCTGGCGGCAGAGTACCGGGCTCGCAGCGCCGCGTAGGAGATAAGTAATTCTGTGCCGAGGGGGGGCGGGCGACGTGGGGGAGGGGTGGAGGGGGAGTAAATGCCCGCGCGGCGGCGGCGGGTAATTGGTTCGCGCCGCCCGAGGCGAGCCCGTAGTATCGCGCTTTAGCGACGGCGCCCTCCGGTGTCGGTGCGGACAGAAAAGCTAAAGGGACTTCGTTTATTATATTTTTTATTAATTTTTATTTCACCAAGGTGGTTTAGTGTAACTTATAAAGTGTACTTTATTGTGCAATAATGATGAAACTCACAATTGGCAAAAATTAAGATACAAGTACAGAAGCGAACTGATCCCTTTATGGGATCTCTACTAGTTAACATTTGAATACATGATAGGAGCGTTTATAGCTAGACCATATTAATCAATAAAATGATCACTATGATTTAAACATTTTAATGATTCTTTTAACAACAGTTTCATTCAACACACAACCAGAATAAGCTATTTGCTTGCATTTATGTTTATTGATCTATATTTTACCTTCTGATCGTTTATGTAATATCAGTGAATAGCATGTCCAGTTATGACGATACTCGTTATTAAGATTTGTCAAGTCTAATAGGCACCTGCGAGAGCCTATAGTATCAGGTCTCCGAAAAGATATGATGTACATAATACGTTCATAACAAACTGATTTATTATATTTAAACACGCAGTCTCCAATTTTTACTATCTAAAATCCAGTTCGCTTTGTATACGATACGAACATACTCAAAAATGCGATTGCCACGTGTTATAAATAATAAATAAAGTAAACTGCTTTTTACTTAACTAACTATTAAACCACCATAGAACTGGTTGCATCTTCAATGTTAGTTTTGCATATTAATATTAACTTCTGAAGTGTCAGTCACGCAGGTATCAAACTTGATTCGCTTAGTAGCGAAACGTTTGAAACAAACCACATCACTTAACCTAAAAGTTAACTAAAAATATTAATATATTTCATAGCAATTCGACTCCACGCCGCCCCAGTTCAGCTGTTTGTCATGCCGCCGCGAGTTATAGCTATGTCATGCGGCCACCGGCGCGCCACTTTATACATCCGACGCTACCGCCCGCCACGCTCGTCTACACCTACCTTTGTATACGTATACCTACTGCTTGTCGTCCCTATAGGCGTGCCTGTGGCTTGGCTCGAATTTTCAGACTTTTGAATGTCTCTTACGCTCTTTTGCGACCCCGGTACATCTGTTATGCGAATTAGTGTTTACACCAAGTTTTTGTTCAAACAAAAAGGGTTATTTTTAACTAAATAAAGAAAATTTTTGTTAGGTATCTTTATCTATTAATCTTTCGAGCTAAGTTTTATGCTCACGATGGGTTTTCAATACAATCTAATCGCAACTTGAGTTTATAGGTAAAGGTGGAAGCGGTCTTGTCACCATTGCATTGCAGATCGGTTCAATAAATATATGGACTCAAATCTATATAAATATAAAATAGTCCGTAAATGTGTTGCTAAGCTAAAACTAGAGAACTGCAAAACCGATTTGGATGAACTTTTTTTAAATTATTCGATGAAATCTGAGGAAGGTTATAATGAAGAGAAAAAAAAATTAAACAAATTCGGGTTAGCTAGTACCTAGCGTGAGTTGCACCAAGTTACTTTGACGATAACTTTAACCATAGCCGAAGATTGTGACATAATTTTTCATAGGTTTTCTGTCAAAAATCGTCTGTAGTGGTTAAAGTTATTGTTAAAGTAACTTAGTCTAACTCGCGCTTGGTACTACTTTCCAAAGTCCGTAAAAGTTTAACATGTCTCTGACTGTTAATTTGCTTTTCTGTTACTATCCCTCAACCACCATCTATGACACGCGAGTTATTTCAGACTTCTGAATTAACTTGTTCTAGGTTTCATAAGAGGAACATTTAAGTTACTTGTTTTCGCAGGATTCAAGACTGATGTTTTCTTCATCGAATACATCGAATACGAATACAGACGTCTCAATCCGTACTCGGCATTCAATTGTTTTCAACGCATATTACCAACGCGAATGATTTCTTCTCGCTTCACAGTACTGACATACGGTTGTAAAGTAAAGTAATCTTAATTTGCATAAAACATGATGTAAATACAGATTTAATTTTAATTTATTGTTCACATGTTTGATGATGAATTTTGCAATGCGGTTACGGTTAGTCGATAGCGAGATATCGTTCGTGCGAGAATCAGTAGGCTTATTACCTAACTCGCTCGCAATAGGAATAAATGTCTTCTTTCTTTCTTTTTCTTTCTTTCTTTCAATCGCTATCGTGTTCATTTTGACAGTTCTTGTATGAATATGACAGCTGGCTGATTCCGATGCCAATCGTCAGCCCATACATGAACTGTCAAAATGAACACGATGACGATTGCGACCGAGTTAGGCAATAAGCCTACAGATTGCTACTTCAACGGAATACAAGAAAGGCATTTACATCAAACCCTGTGACGTACTGACTGTGATATTTCTACATTTACGTAGGCATTGCGATGAAGCATTACGCACCTAGCCACAGAACAAAGCGCAGTTATTGGTTTTCAAGCCAACGCAGCAGCATTTGTAGGCGTGAGATATTCTGTAAGTGCAATGCTAGCAAAATCGTATGAACTTAGTAAGTAGGAGGTAACTGCAGAATTGCTTATCTATGTTTTGGGTTAAGTATTCGTAATTGTGGAACTTGTGTCCCAAAACTCTCACTAGGCCGATCCATATCTCAACCACTAGGCATTTTCCAATATTGTTCTTTTATTTTGTAGCTACCTTCATCGTGTTCTCTAATTCTTTATTAGTAGGGGCCCGATTTTTGAAAGCACATGTGAAAATACCACTGGAAAGTGGTATAAGTTAGCTTATATCTCCAAAGCTACAACTCTAATCAAGGTTTTGACTAGTTCACAAGATTCACAAGATTAATGAGAGCTGTAGGTGTCTTCTAAGCTACTCGTATTTCAAATCCGTCACAATTTTTCACCACTTTCGATTGGTATTTTCACATATGTGCTTTCAAAAATCGGGCCCCCATGCTTACACTCGTGTGTTCCAGCGTGGAGGAAAAAACAGCATTGAGAATTACGGGAATAAATGGCATTCCATCTTAGCTTATTAGATTGACAGCAAATCTGCGATCTCTCCTGTAATGTGGGTGTCTATGGGCATTGATGAGCATATACCATCGTGATTCACTTGTTTTATGAAAAAAAAAAACAACTATGGAAAACGGCTTGTTACTTGTTACAGTGCACTCGTATTTTTTTTAATATATATCACTGTCATGTCCATGTCTTTCTCTGTTCGCGGACACAGTAGTCCTATAGTTGCCAAATCTTTTGTTTTTCGCCGCCGTGGCGCATTTGTTTTGGACTAGTAAACCTCCCGAGAATGGACTGAGCACTGAGCCTTGCGTGTCTGGCTGTTAGTGTATAATGTTCAGTTGAAATAGCAGTAGCGCCTTGTCACAATAAGTATTAAGTTCTGCAGTATTCACAAAAAACATGAAGTCACAGAAATTGATACGAGTGAAAAAGTTCTCAATTACAGCTACCTACTGCCAAAAGTAAATATCTCATGGTAACATTCGTCAAGTTAACTTAACGTGTTTTTGGCGATATTTTTTATAGTTCCGATATAAATGTTATATGTGAAGTTATAGATGGCTTATTTCAAGGAGGTACTTACTTTACTACATCAAGAGTTTGCGGAATCTACTTTTTCAAGTATAAGTAGGTTTCGTTTTCGTATGCCAAAACGTCGAGTTGTACCTAAATATTGCACTGCATTAAATATCCAACTACGACATCTCCACAGATAGAGCAAACGTAAACTAATTTGATCCTCGTTCACAATTAAATTGGTATCTTCGTTTTAAAAATGTATAATATTTTTGCATAAAAGCATAGGTATTACTTCACCGTGCCTTCCACAGCATTTTTTAAATACAAAATGTCTTCAAGTTGTTAAACTTAAATTAATGTCATCGCTTCAAAAGACGTAGTTCGGCCTCCATTTTCTAAGGCTAGAGATTTCGCTGGAAATAAGACAGGGGAATAGATTTCAACCGTCCGGGGCACTAACTCTTAAGTCGCAACATTCGTTACCTCCAAGTGGCCTATGGGGGCCTGGTAGTTGTAAACGAGGCCAAGAACGGGATAAGCCTAGGACGGGTCCGAGTGGTCCCAATGGGTCAACTTGTTCTAATGCCGAGGTCCTCATTTAAAACCGCCAGTTTGTTTAGTAATGAATGGCTTTTCTTTGACCCATAGCCTCTTATTATAGAAAACGATTAGTTACGGGTGGAAAAAGTCGCGTGTCTGTAGTATTTACCAAAGAAAATAAATAACAAGTAGGTACCTAAAATATTAGTTTGTTTAGTCGTAAGTCGTAACCGTGCTTTCTTTCTTTACTTCCGTTTAGTGTCAATTGTGAAGTGCACGTTTCAATTTCATCCATTTCATTTGATTAAAATGCCCACACTAAAATCGTCCGCTTGCCACCAGGCGATCAGGGGTCATAGAGAGCATGTATTAAGTCAAAGTGCACCTAATGCCCTCGACACTCGACGCCCCTCGATCCTCTTAAATGCCCGCTGAGCCCGCTCTTCACGCCTCATTGCGCGCACCTTAAGATCGTCAGCTATTATTTATAGCAGTTTTGCACGAACACACGAACCCCTTGTTAATTTATCAGCACCTGGTACCGGTACCGAGACAAGTTGTACGAGTTTTATAGTCTGCGTTAGTTAAAATTGAAAAAGTAAAATTTTAATGACTGCCTTTGCCCTTTCTAGTTCTCAAAATCGTTAGTTAAACGTCTAATATCACGATGATGAAAACGAGAAGCCCAACAATATGCTTAGTGTAAGTTTTCTGTCACAAAATACGTCTCGAACGCGTTCGCATGGTTGTCATATGTATGACCATGAGAACTGTTTCGATCCGCAAGTGGCGCCGCCAATTTTTCCATAGTAATTGAGACACTTACGTTGTATAAACTTACACTGGCTAGAGGCTTTTGACGTCGACTAACTAATCTGCATTTCTTTGTCCACATCCCAACTGAGAACGAGAAAGCCGAGCTTGACCTCATATTATTTATCAATCTCATATTTAACTGCAGAAAAACGAACCATTTGGGATTTTCTATCTTGATGTCCTAGGTGTATAAATTTCTACTACCTACTGCTAATATTACGACGACACGGCGGTGTCGCGAAAAACCAGTGCACAATGCGGCCGAAAATCGTAAATGTTTAATCAACAGGTTCGCATAGCCATAGCGCATAGTTCAGAGCCCATTTGAGCACGAAATGTATTTGTACACGGCCGGTAGTCACACAGTACACAGTATAGTACAGTATACACGTAGCGGGGTAGCGGAGCGGGTATTTCTGGCGGCGCATAAAATACGGCGCGGTGTCGTCGCGCGATGTGTCACGATACACGGGCTAGGGCCAGGCTTATCGATAGCCAAAAGTGTCGATTATCGATAACGTGGGAACTTTATGGACTGGGTAGTACTTATTTTAAGGACAAAACTAATGTTTTTCTAGGTGTTTTTTTTTCGATTTTATCTATGTGCTTGTTGTTATTGTTTCTTCACCGTTACTAATTGTAATTTTGTAATTTGTACGTAATTAATGGGTACCTACTTCTTCTTTATGTGCCTCTCCATCAGTGAAGGTTGGCAGTCAGACTCTTAAACTTTTCTCTATCCACAGCCAGCGCAAAAAGTTGCTCTACGGTTTTTATACCGGTGCATTCCCTGATGGGTAGTGGTAGGTAGTTTATTGATAGATCGACTATATAAAGAGATAGATTGACTATTGTACCAATTGGCTGCGGCACGAGCGAAGTAGTCGTTCCGTACGGACATGCTGGGATACAGCTATAACTTAGAACAGCACTGGTTACGGATGCGACCAGTCACCGCGCGACAAAGGAGTCGCCGCACTGCATTATAACCACCGTCTCACCATTATAATGCCCCATTCGCATTCACGTATTCACGTCACTAGCGCCTCGCATGCAAGCAATCAGTCGGGGCGAGCCGCGGCGACGCCACTCAACGCGCCTCGTAAACGTTATCGGCTACATCGTAAAAATGCGACGTAAAATGGCGAACGTGCCCGCCAGCTCGCCCGGCCCCACGATCTATATAATTCCAAACGATGAATTTTCAAACATGACTCTCACACTCCTTGCGCCCTGGTACAATATTTTCAAAAGCATAATGGTTTTTTTGTTATTACGCACCTTGTGTCGCGGCCGAGCTGAGAAACACAATCGAGGCAATGTTTTCCCCGAATTTGAATATAACTTTTGACGTCTTCATAAAAATATTCGCCGCCTTCATAAAGTTGTAACCCTTTCAATGTTTTATCCTTCTCAGGCGGCTGTTGCCCTTTTAAAGGGAGAAAGGGATGACGATCGAAATTTAAGACTTATTCGGAATAAATTATGATCGCAGCGGTTTGTGTCGTTGTTTTATTTTTATGTTAGTTACTGAAAGTGCTAATTTTGATTCGCAGAAAGTGTTTGAGATAATTTTGTAATGGGACGTTTTGGAAGATTGCTGCTCAAATGGAAGATGATAAATTTTAGAGGTTTCGCATTTGAAGATATCACGGTTGAACGAGAGAGGTACCCTCCTTGTAAAAGAAAACGTTTAAAGTTTACTTTGTATCTGGACCGTCTCTTGGCTCGCTTAACGCTCTGCAAGATAGGACGTCTACAAACAGAACATTATTGGAGGGACTGCCAAATTTCCTGCTTTAAAACAAAACGAAAAAGTGGTGGCGCTACTTGGTTGGCAGCGAAGTGCCAGTAACTGCAAGTGCGTCAACGCCCTGCCGGTCCGGTGCCTTAGAAAAAAAGCAAGAGTCTTGTTTATTTACTTATGCGACAACCTGCACAAACCACACAACTCAGTGATACCTCTACGTAGGCCTCCGTCCCTCATTAAAGGGGCGCCCGCAGGCAAATTTACACCCCAAATTATACTCGGTAATCGAAAGTTGGACTTCGCCCGGTGACCTAGCTCGGGAACTGTTGGGCTGGATGAGATAAGATGCAAATTTTATTTGGAATTAAGCTGTTATTATATTTGTACAAATTGGAATAAGTAAAGTACCGTTTCTTCTTTATGAAGTGACATCCGATACCAGCTGTTACGAGTATGATATTTCTTATAACAAGCTTTCACAGTGGATCGAGCGTTTTTTCTTCAGTTATTTTGCCTTTACTGCAGACTTAAGTTTTCGTCTATTCATGAGTTAACGTTCAAGTTTGAACTGAAGTTCAAACTAATGAGAACTACTTACAAAGATAACCCTTCATCACTGCATAGTATAAAACAAAGTCGCTTTACCCTGTCTGTCTCTATGTATGGATAGGTCTTAAAAACTGCGCAACGGATTTTGAAGCGGTTTTTTTTAATAGATAGAGTGATTCAAGAGGAAGGTTTGTATGTACCTATAATTAATTCTACGCAGACGAAGTCGCGGGCAGAAGGTAGTAATAATTATAAATAAGAAAGTCAATGAGTGTTTTCTAATTCTCCATTATATATTTCTAATTGTTTCTAGGAAAAGCTACTTATTGAAACAATAACTTCTTCTATGCGAGTACGCCTGTCATTTTAGATACGTAAAATTACATACTTAGTATGTAATTCTAAATTTACAAAACGCGTGTACTAGGGTACCATAAGTAATTCTCGGGACGATCTCGATAAACGTGATGCTCCGAACTCCGAACGCGTTTAATTCCATTTTCCAATTCGTCCCTTTTCCATTGGGTTGTCTAGCTGGGACGGTGAAGATGTTAGATGACGTTGACGTTGAGTGTTTAATTTAACTCTTGGCAAATGATACGATCCTGGTGCAATTAACATGACGTTTAAAGCAAATAATCTAAAGCCCTTTTAAAGGAAAATCCTAATAAAAATATGATGTAGAATCCAAATAACAAAACAGTATCGCTCCCATTATAAGTAATTTCAAACATTATTTCGTAAATTTGCCTACCGCCAGCTGCGTCTCTCTTTTCTGCAAGTAAAAAAAGGAAAAAGTAATGAAATTAGAAAAATCATTTAATATGTACAAAAGAAGCTCTATTAACCAAAAATATAAAAGCTGTCTGCGTAATCTTAGTACCGAAGAAATAATAATAAACAAATCTCAGGCACACCCGATGCGGAATTTTTTCGCATAAGGTATTGCGGGATCGCGTCGCGGGATCCCGGGCGGCCGGGATCATGGCACGATCCCGGGGGTTATCAAGTTATCAATTCAGGCCCGGGCTCGGGCACGCTGTGCCGACGCGTATCAGTAGATGCCGTGTGCGGTAACTTTGTTACCGAGCCAAGTTTTCGTTTAATATCGGTGAATATTTTTGAAGTGCGAACGTTGTGCTTCAGATGCATGCGTTACGTTGGAGATTAATGTGAAATTCGAGCCGTTAGTTGATGTTGTATCTTTTATGTCCCTAAGCTGATACGACACCGTTATATTTTGACTTGACTCTCTTTCGCTTAATCCTCCTTCAAGAAAACTTTCTCTCGGATACTGGATAATAACCCTGACTGCAATTAGCTTGCTCACTGTTTCTCTCTGTATTATTTTATCATTGACAATAGCAATCGAAGCCACATGATCGGCGCCATGCGCCTGTTTGTTATTGTTACCGCCAGCAATATCTGCTCTCCTAGTAAATGTCGCGCAGTCAGACGTTGCCTCACCGCCCCGTGCGTGTGGCCAACTTGGTAAAAATACACAATAGGAACCTCTTATCTGTGTATCATTGTTTTGATATCCCCGGTTTCCAAGGGTCAAACTTTTGATCGCGGTTAAGGGTACCGAAGTTTCACTATCAATGTTGTGTAGCTAGTTTCACCACATAGGTGAGCTAAGTTTTCACATGCAGTATAGAGACGTGGTGGCATTCTGTTTGATGGATGGGAAATTACGGTAACTTTCACGCGAAGTGACATGCGCTAGTATAGTCCGCTGCTGCGGTGAAAGATTGTTTACGTTATTATATTGTCAGTCCTGACGTCCTGGTGACTGTGCTGAAATTAACGCTCAAGATATTTAACACAAAGTATATGAGAAAGATAAATTACCCTTAATCAGCTTTAGTCAGAACAGAATTACGAACCAGTCAGCCTTTTTAGCAAAATAAGATGACGAAGCTCTAACTTAGCTCAGTTTCTTCTATATGGGTGTGCACTGAAATTCTGCAGGCATTGTTCAATTCAAAGACCGCATTCACGAAAATGCATGACGAACAACTCCCTCTTTCAGCTTGTTTTGATAAAACTCCTGCTGTGACTTTGCTGAGTGCAATTCGCATCGAGTTTCCCAACTAGACCACCGATGATAATTCCTGCGTAATAACACTTTTCTCAACGTACATAAAATTAATACAGGCACGCTCTACCTAGAATAATCACGTAGTGCATTATGCAAAATGAACAGCACTACTCCTTTAAATAAACAATGTTCCACCCTGTGCTTTACTTACCAGACAAAAATCTTTCCTAAGGTTTTCTCTCATCTTTCCGCTAATATCTAGGCAATACATTACACGCTGATGCGAAACATCCTTACCTGCTCCCACCTCGATTACATATTCTGCGCCGCCACTCTCTAATGTGCGTCGTTGCTGCTGTCACCTTAGTAACATAACACATTTGCTATTAATTTGTAATGATGATTACAAAATCGGATATAAACGATCTCGTACCGTCGAACTATGTATTTGATGCGTGATTCATCGTAGAAGTGTCTCCACTAATAATAATCCCCTTGCCTTAGTGTTGGCGATGCCATTTCAAAATTAATTATTGTGAAAAGGCTCCATAGCGGGTCACGATCCCATTAGTTCGATAGTTCAGACGAAGGAACTGAATCGCTTACCGTTGTACAATATCGCTGCTTAGCAAATGTGACATTGAACTTACATCTATCACAGATAATAAAATGGAATTATTTGTGTTGCGAAAAAGTACCACAAAGGTATGTGATGTCGTTCCTTAGTCCCACAATACTTTGGAGAGCCAATCAATAATAGGTATTTAATTGGTTTGTATTTGGTAGCTAAGGCAAATTGTCAAGAAACATACGCAAGATGCAAGAAAAGTCCACATACTGTACAGCTAGTTTAATAACGTTTTCGAGAAGCTCGCGTTAACGATTTGACGTCCACTGAAATATCAGAAATAATTAATGTAATCTGTCAAGGACAGAAGAACATGCGGGCAAGAATTGATGGCACTTGTCTTGTCTCGGCGCGGTATATTCTATCTTAGCCCTTCCAGGCTGGCAACGCATCTTAAATTTTTTGGTATTCCTCACAAAAATAGTATTTGCAAATCTTTGAAATACCCATGGGTAGAGTTACGCAGTTGTCTCGCCCGGCCCAAGCTCTAGTGGCTCAACGGGTGGCATTTACGCCGTGGAAGTCGGTCCGTGCGTACCCAAATCCACTTTTAATTTTGATTGATGCTCCCTCTGCGCGAGCGCGTACCAATGAACCAATTAACTCTTTTTACGTTTCACAGGGTTAAGTTTTTGAGACCTTTGGAGTTTTCAGAAATAGACCAAGAGAGTCCGTGAATTTTAAGTGTTTTCTTGCAAAATCTGTTGCGCGCCTTCCTTCTGTGAGCGACGAATATGTACATTAATTGAATCTGTCGTTTTTTTTCTATACTTACCTACCTATGCATTTAATCGCGGTCAAACACTCACACTGGTCTATTTCCTACTCCCAAATTCTTGCTTCTAATAACATCTTGAGCACCATTTTTTTTTTCAAAAACAGGCACAAATAAAAAAACAGAAAAAGAGAAATTTAAATTTATACTATTCAACACAACACAACAAGCTAACATCGTGCTATTAGGTATTATTTTCGCTTTAAACAACAAGATTTGTTTAATTCGGTATTTACAATTTCTCCTAAAACAAAAACGGTATCGCATATCGTCATACCAAGTCAACATAAGTAGGTAGGAGTAACCCGGGAGTAACTTAGCGACAAGCGGGGCGGACGCGGCGCGGCTTCCGGGTGCTTCCTTCCGGAAATAGGGCCCGTTCCGGGGCGCCCGGCGCGCGGCTAATGGCGCGTGCTCCTGTAATGTCATGCCGCCCTGGTACCCGCGCTCGTTAGGTGCTGCTTACCCTGGTTGCCATTTTTTATTTTTCACTTTGACCGTTGTGATGTTTCCACGAACTTTTATCATGCTATGCATCTTCGTGCAATCATTGTATGTATGATTATCAAAGTCATCCCAGGTACATACCTACGTTTCCTGAAAAAATCGATCACTTTGTTGATTTGGGGGCCAATTTTTGAAAACAAATCACTCTAAAGTAATTCGATAGTTGCTAAAACATGGTGTTTGCTATTGCTACTACCAAAAAACTACATAATCAATTTAGATGACAAAACTTTTACCATTACTTTTTATAGGTATCTAAAAATCGGACCCAATGGAAGATTAATAAGAAATCTGATATTTAATGAGCGTAACGTTCAACATTATTTACTGCGTAAAGGCATTTCATCTGTCTCAAAGTCGTGGACGACCAACAGCTTAGCAAATTCAACCTAACTTTATTCCGTAGGTTATTTAACTGGTTTCATTGACCCCTTTATTTTTTTTAAAGAACTTACTCATTATTACAACTTGACACTAGAAAACGAAGCCCTCTCGTTCTAAGAGCACCAGCAGTGGGACGTATACAATAGGCTGGAGATGATAATGATGATGATGACTAGAAAACGACATATTATTCTCAAGATACAAATTTTTATGCAATATATATTTTACTGCATATTGCGCTGCGCTTCCATTATAATATAACATTTATAAGTGCACATTGCGTGCACATCTACGTGTAGCTGTGTGTAACGCCTACATCGGCAGCGCGCTATAGCGCCTGTATAAGTGCTATAGAAGCGGCCACCGCGCCCCGGGCCGCGCCTCGCGCCTGTGAGTGGTGACGGGCTTATACTGCGGAACGCTCTTGATACTTGAAATTAAATGTTTTTTTTTTTAATATTAAGAATCGGGTTAGTATAATTATTTATGTGAAGTAATTAAAGTCGATACTTTGTTTTGTATTATAGTAACACTGATCTTCAGTAGCTACACTTATGTTGTAATGTTGAAAAAAGTCATAATGATGCCTATTGCCTAAAACTGGGATCAGTCAGGCCATTGCCTGACTTTAACTAACGTGTATCCACCACGGACAGACAAAACTATTTCCAAAAATTCTGGTGTAGCTATGTTGTAGGTATGTACATTGTTACATTATTTAAAAATATAAAAATATCTTGCCATCGTAATGAAGAAACATTCGACTATAATCTTGATTATATCCTCATTAGTCTTTTCAGACCTACGCGTTTGTATTCGATTGCGCAAAATCGCATGCATAAAAAACCAAACACTTCAATATTATCCTGATAACAGTTGCTACAGTAACCGCGCTGGAGTCGCAAATATTTCGTCTTCCATACGGCTCCGTCGACGCGTCTGATAGCATCTAAGGCGTAACGACCGGCCGGAGGGTCCTCCCACGCGCTCATTACCGCGCGGCCCGCAACGGCGCCGACGACGGCCCTTGTTTATTGCCGGCTTGGATTTTGGTTATTTAACTATCCTATGTCACGGTGAAGATTTTGCTTGGATATTTTAGAGAAAATGATTTGGAGGTTTTTAGCACGCATTGAACTTTGAAGTGTTACGGGTTTTCTGTACATAGTGCATTGCATTCGATTAATTTAGTGCAGTTGGTGTTTGGTTACCCAACGCTCGGCTTTTTAGCTACTTGATCAAAGCTGTTTTTCTTTACACACTATAGTCAATATCTTGCACGAATCAACTAACACCGATGATGATGAAGGTGCCTACGTATTATGACATATATTTTTTAATAATAGAGTACCTACTTACTTATTTTATTTAATAATTAAATCACTTAGCTTAAAATCATGCGAAATCAAGAAATACAACCAGCAATCTTAACGACCGATGTGCGTTTGAAAAAATATTACCGCTACCATCTCAGTGACTTCTTTCTACCTGGGCATCATTATTATATGTCAAGTCGGTGTGGTTGCGTCACCGCACGCGACCGCGTCTATCTACGGCACTCCAGTCCCGCTTACTCAGCAATTCACGCGAACCAACATAAAGTAAGCTGTATAGCTTCGTTATAACGACTACGAGGGTGCCAGATCTAAATGTGCAATAGCCTGGCGGATTCCAAGGTTCAGTTGAGCGTTGGAAAATGAGTTATAAATGCTGGTTATAAGGTTGGCGGTGATTGTAGAGGAAAGTTTGTTTTTAGCTTGATAGGTGCCGGCGAGGCCAAGAGACAGATAAATATCAGTTTGTGCTCATCGGTTCGCTTTGACGCGTCGCGGCCAGTAATTTTCTTGCGCTAGCCGACGTGCATTTATCATTATGATGTCAATAAGATCTTTTGTGGAGTGCAAACCAAGTCTCGCTCCTTGCTTTTACGATTTCGCTGTATTGAGATGTCTCAGCTTTATTCTTTTCATTTCTTGATTATTTTTATTTTTTGTTACGATAAATACAATCTACACTTTTCCCTACATTTCACATTACACTACACTTCTAAGTAGTAAATAATAATCGGAGATAGTATAGTTTTCCGTTTTGGTAGAATACTTTTTAGAATTGATTTAGTAATTCCGGGTATAGCTTACTTACAAAGTTTTATATGAAATTAATTAATTAGTGCTATGCGGCCCATACAGTTTAAAAAGCTTTAAATTACACTTTCAGTTTTTCATAGTCCGAACGATTTGATACATACATAAAAATACGAATAAAACAATATTCGACCATTACAAAGTGCTCAATTACTGATCACTGTTTGCTCTCATTCGTTCAAATCATGACGTTTTCAACAATTTGTATTTATAAAATGAATTAATTTTAATTCCCATCTCTCGAACGCTAGAATAGCTGTCTGCTCGAGCCTCATAGCGTGATACCGTGTTATCGCGGCATCGTTGCTCGTTAGGTTGAGCGCCACTGCACAGTGGAGAGGGGGATGAGTTGTACAGACAGACAAGATAAAGTACGAAATGAAATGTTACATACTTACATACATACATAAATCACGTCTATATCCCTTATGGGATGGACAGCACCTAAGGTAACAAGACCTAAAGGCCACATTTAGCATGATTGGGGGCGTGTGTGGGAAATGTTTTATGACAAAATTTCATTCTTATTACAGGATTTAAAGTATTTTTGTGCTAGCTATTCTTGGCAGTGAAAAATGCTTAAAATGGTAATTTCAAGTCAATTTGACCGTTGGAAATTGTGTGAAATACTTTTGCAAGTTTTGACACACACAGGCGTACACAATACAGCAAGTTAAATAACATTTGGTAAAATATCATGTTTTTTTTAAACATAATACTATAGCCACTTTCAACATGAAACTATCGTGAGACTTAATCATTATAACACATAAACGGATAACTCACGTATAAAAAGTCGAGTGATGCTCGACATGTTTCGGACTATTTCGTAGTCTTTTTTCCAAGAGCGCTCGCCCCGGCGGCAGCGACACGAACACTGCAGCAGAAAAATTTGGGAGCAGAGCGCTGGCGCGCAGTGTTCGTGTCGCTGCCGCCGGGGCGAGCGCTCTTGGAAAAAGGACTACGAAATAGTCCGAAACATGTCGAGCATCACTCGACTTTTTATACGTGAGTTATCCGTTTATGTGTAATATTGATATACTATAGCATTTCAAACAAGCAGTTAAATTAAATAATAGGCTCTAGTCATTAGTGTTATTGGTAAAACATTATACTTTACTTTATCACTATCATTATGCAATAAGCAATTGACAGTCTAAAATAATGATAACTCATAAAATTCCTTTATTGTAAGATTGTAACACCGCTATAAAGTTTGATGAATCAACCACCAGAAAAACTTTATAGTGCATCACAAAACTTTTTTATTTTTGGTATGAGAACATCATTTAACAAATAACAGGCTTGATTGGAAACTTTAACCAAACTCAGTAATATAAATCAGAAACGATATTGCACAGGAACCTTAGATTTACCTCCCTGTCTCTTGGCGCAGCATGCACGCATATAGCCAGCGGCTTGCATAGTTATCACATCACCTGTCAAAATATAGACTGCAGCGCTCCGCAAGATCAGAATGGATCTTTTGTGCGGACTGCCTTTATGTAAATTTACATTGTCATGCTTAATGGAACGAGTTTCAATATCTTTAAGCTACATTTTGTTGAAAACGTAGAAAAGTGCAAACATTTTTGATTAAGGAAGTTCATTTCGTGCATTACACTATTTTTAAATTAGCAAATAATAAAGGTTTGTTGAATGATGAGTTTGTGATTGATGCATTTGAAAAAATTTTTTTAGCAAGTGATGAGCTCTATATGTGTCAAATGATTGAAAAGTAACGATAATTTTCTTTTACAGGTAATTTCTACACGTTACTATGATACAATACTATACTGAAGGATTGGCAAGTAAGAAAATTGTTCTCAGAGTCATTAAATTATCACATTTATTAAAAAAAATATAGTAAAAATAAGTGAACGTATGGCGGAGATCGTCGGGTTTTAAAATATTTTTTTACACAATAAGGAAGGAGGACGGGCAAGTGGGGTCACCTGATGGTAAGTAAGCACCACCACCTATGGAGTATCTACAAAACTAGAGGATTTCAAATGCGTTGCCAGTCAAGAGGACTAAGATAGTTAAGACCTTAGTTTATGCCGTTATGCCTCATGTGCTAGTAATTTCACCGACTCTTACTCCACGCCGTGACATAGCAGTGCAAGCATTGCTGCTTAGTGGCAGGATTAGCGAGTAAGTCGGTGGTAGTGACCCGGACAATGTAAGTACAATTAAATCAACAAGACTATAAATACCAGTTAGAACAATAACTTTCTAAGACATTAATATTGAAGAAGCACTGCAGCGCGCTGTTAGCGTAATTTGGATGCAGCCACGGCGCGGGTACCATATCAAAGCTTACTTAGATGGCCCTTTCAAAGATAAATTGTGCCAGTTTAGATGTTTATTTACTCCCCCGGCCATAATAAACAATTTTCTTAAAGTAGCTCTTGGAAATGTACCATGTTTTTATTATTTTAACAACGGATTAATAAAATTAAAACGCACACTAATGTACTACAAATAACATCAATCGATAAAGTCTCAACTAAAAAATATATATAAGTACATGAGGTCTCTTGACTTGATACCCGGTTTGATGAGTAAATGAAACATAAACACGTCATAAATGAATTTCCTACTAAACTTAAGTAGTGTTCAAGCAAATTTGGTAGTGAAAATAACTAGTGAATAAGTTAAGATTAAATCGTAATAATGGGATTTAAAGGAGATTGCGCTAATTAACATGGGTGAAATCCATTCCACAGTTTGATTTAAGAGATTTTGGCGTCAGTCAGTAACTGATCCTATTCAAGAGAAACACAGTACTTAACTTACATACTTAATTGAATAATACACGTATGGGTGAACAAGGAGGGCTTCAATTGATTACATTAAGTATTGTAACTTCAACAGATACAACTTTGTCTGTTTAAATACAAAATCAATTTTTGAAGTCACGTTTAAACACAGGACTTTAAATATTAAGAACGATAGAAATTCAGTAAGCATTTCTATATTCTGCTTAAAGCCGCTCTCGATTACAACCGCCGCTCGTCACGCATGCAAATAGCAAGATGGCGCGTCGCGGCAATGCGGGGGACGACTGTTCATATTTGCTGATGCATCTGTTCCGAGCTTGGGATGTGTTTGTCATAAACATTCTACCGGATTATACAACTTTCGTCGGTTAGTGAAATATTTATTTTTGTAATGTCATGTATATCGTGTGTTGGTTCAAAGCAATAACACTGATAAGCGATACATGTAGGTATATTAAAGAAAAAAATAAAAGGTTTTAAATTGCTTAAGCTGAGGACATAATAAATGACAGAGATGCTTATCAAAAAGAGACTAAATAAAAACGATAGCATTACCAGAGATCTCGCAATTAGTCGCACCTATAAAAAAACATAATTCCATTGCGATACGCTATCAGCGTTAAATGTTCGCCATTTAAGTATATTCGGGCAAAAACAAGCCAGTTTGGTAAATTGCCGTGCATACATTATCCCCGCACGGGCGCGGTATCTCGACGCTCGCCGCTCTAACATAATGTGTGTGCAGACGTTTTGGCGCGGCGGGTAATGGCCCGTCGCCCGCGCGAGGATCACGACCGCTCCGGCGCCGTACCTACACAATTCGCCAATTTTCGAAATTTGAAATTGCATTTTTACTTTTATTTTGCTGAGATAAAAATTGGCCGGTAGCTTTTTAATCAATCGTTTTATAGTTCGGTTGAATTTATTGGGTTGAATATTAAAATTTAATGCATTAACGTCACTAGAGTAGGTAAATAAGTATAATTCGCGATGTTAAATTACAGAATTTAATATTTTATGAAAAGTTCTGCCAATAAATAAGCGAAAAAAGAAATGAACTGAACAATAAAATAAAAAATAATCAAAGTAAAAACAAAATACTAAGTATAAAGTTTAAAAAAGTTAACGATAATGCGATACAACGCTATAAACCGGCACCGTGCGTAACCTTTGTCTGACTTTGCGTAATCTGATATCGGCATGCAGGTCGGGTGACTGAGTGGAGGTGTTACGATCGGTCGCGGCGGCCGGTCGCGGCCGGCCACAAATCTTCCGTTTCACTCGGGCCCAGCCTCCGCGCGGAGAGGAGAGGAAACAGCACGCTCCAAAGCACGCGGCTGCGTGGTACCGGCTACTCCCGAAATAGCCTCTCCCCGCGCGCCCTCGCGCGGCCCGTCGCCCATCCATCGACGTGCTTTTAGTATGCTGCGCGCATGCGAACCGCCCGCACCCTCTGCGCTCCTAGTATATAACGCTTACAAAACGCGAATTATAAAAACATTACTGACCTCAACATAGCATGTAATTAACAAAATGGTGGCCATGCTAGCTAACCCCAAATGGAGCGAGGACCTCACCATTCAAATGATTATAGAGTACGAAAAACGGGAATATCTATGGAATCCGGTGTCCGAGCATTATAAGAACAAGAAAATACGCGAGCAGGGTTACGTGGAGATAATTAACGAGCTCAACTTGGTCGACGTTACGGTTAAAGAATTGAAGAACAAAATAAAGAATATCCGGTCGTCGTACAGCGTCGAGCTGAAGAAGATTCGCGCGGCGCGGAAGGCCGGCGCGCATGCGTACCGGCCGAGCGTCACGTGGTTCGAGCACGCAGACAGGTTTCTGCGGGCGATCGTCACACCGAGCTCCGTAAGACTATTTTTGTTTATTTACAATCCTTATCTACACATGCGCTCTAAGTTTGCGAACAGCTGATCGGTCTAACATGGTGTATTTTGCGACAGGTCGACACGAGTCTGTTGGAGATACCGGCTAGCGACGATAGCGATGCGGTGCAAGATTTAAGCGAGCGAAAATCTCCGGAGAAAAAAAGTCCGCGTAAACGTCGGAGCTCGACGCGGTCGTCAACGCCGTACGTGCTCAACACGCCGTCCCCGCGGCCCGGGACGCCGTTCGGCCTGACCCAGCCGACCACGCCGTTCGGGATCCTGCCTCCCTCCTCCTCCTCCTTCCTCAACCCCCCTGTGGGCATCGCGACGCCGCTTATCACGTCCCTAGCCACCATCTACCCGGTGCCCGCAAAACAAAAGAAAGTCTATGACGATCGGTGCGAGGATGGCCCACAGGACCTCAGTCAGCATTCGGAGAACGGGAACGAAAACGAATTTGAAATGTTTGGGAAGCTGATTGCGAGTCAGTTGCGAAAACTTCCGCTTAGCCTGGCGTTAGAGACTCAATTGAAGATTCAAACTTTGGTAAATGCGGCGAGAATCCAAGCTGTGTACCAGCAGTACAGCTATCCTGGACCGTCGCAGGAGGCTCTATCTGTCCAGGCTCTATCTAATGGGATTTTAGCCAGCATGGCTTCACAGAGTTCGTACGCTTCCCGTGTTATGGGTCTTAGGAATGACTCTCCAGACGATATGAACCGCGACATGAGAACGGAAAACTCTCTGGGATCGGAACTAGACGACTAGTGCCCCGATTATGCGTCAATTCGCATTTGTGAAGGATTTGCAGGGAGGGAAAAAGGGTTTTAGATTATTCTGTTTTAGCATTGCTCACAAGGTACAAGATTACCTAAAAAAAAGTCTCATTTTAATTGGATTAGAAACAATAATTAATGTGATAGATGTTAGATGGTACAATGCATATTGCTGACACGGAACATATGGATCTGATTAGTACAAACTAATGATACTCTCACGTTGATATTCAGATATTCTGGTTACTTAAAAACGGAACTAGTCAGTGTTTCGATGTTTTCGATGTTGTGATCTCGGTGTTTCGGCTGTGTTAATTTTATATTATTTTTTAGAAAAATTCAAAACGTTACCTTTTACAAAAACGTTATAACCTTCAAGTAGGGCTAGGTGTAGGAGACAGGCAGACGATGTTCGCTCACGGCAAGATACTAATGATTTTTTAAAGACTTTTGCTCATCTCTGATGTACGTTATATATTGTCCTACGAAAAATTCCCCTACCGTTACGAATTTATTTTGTGTGATAGCTGCATTTAATAGTGATACTATAAAAATATATTATTAATGTGATTATTAAAGTAAATGCATGTCATTATTAAATAAGGAAAAAAATACCTCAAACATAGACAGAATAGAATATAGACTTGAATATGACTCGGAGTATATTTTATCTGTTGTTCAATGTGCCACGACTAGATTATAAACAGATTGTGATTTATTGAAAATAAAAAGTTTTATAAATGTCTTTACAGTTTTAATTTCAATTCAGTGTTGGCAATCTTAAAATGCATGTCACTTACCTACCTGAATGTGATATCCGTTTAGGCTATTTCTTCTTTCGCTCTCTTTTCTACTCTAACCTCTTAAATCTCATTTATTAGTTTACATGTGTTATCATTTATTATTTGTAGACAGGTTTCGAAACGCCAACAAGATTATATTTTTTTATTATAAACTAGCCCGCGGCTTCGCTCCCGTTTTTTTTCTTCTAAATTTCAATATTTTCTCACCGTTTAAACCTTACCTGGGCTTCCACGAATATTTCAAGACTAAAATTAGACAAATCGGTTCAGCCGTTCTCGACTTTTAGCGAGACTAACGAACAGCAATTCATTTTTATTTATATAGATATGGCGATTAAAATACATATCTAGTACTATTTTCTTAAATAGAAGAAATGTTACTTTGTTTGTAATACTTAGGGTGCCGCATTTTTCAAACGACTTAACTTGATAATGTAATGTTTCAATCTAACAGTTATTAAGGATCAAAAACAACTCTTCAATTATTTATCCACGACTGTGTGTGTAAGCGTTATATTGATTGCAATTTGTGGCATGTATTCGTACAACGTTATCAACAAACTGTGATATTGAAGTACGGTTACTAAAGAGAAAAGTGAATTGTGTGAATTTTGCAATTTTGCTGTGATCCAGTATGAATTGAATGACTCGTGCGGTAACTGAATAGCATAGCATTCGAACTATACGAG
Organism: Pandemis corylana; assembly: GCA_949127965.1. Classification (NCBI taxonomy): domain Eukaryota; kingdom Metazoa; phylum Arthropoda; class Insecta; order Lepidoptera; family Tortricidae; genus Pandemis; species Pandemis corylana. Next base: position 7,965,404 of record OX421871.1, read on the forward strand.
GGTTGTAGGTTGGTTTTTAGAATTTATGATTTGGGATTTCGAATTCGCACCTACGCCTTTTTTCGGTAAAAACATTTTTGCCTGTAAGTGTGTACTTTTGTTGTGTTTGATCTCCTTGTTAGTAAGAAAAGCATTCGATAAGAAAAGTAAGGACTAGATTCAAAGAGATCAAAAGAGTTAACGAGTCCAAAGTCCGAAGAGTAACGTTCCAACGAATTTAATCGTGCTTTTGCTCATATAAAAGGTTTTAAAAAATTACCCAAACCTTTGGGACAGGGGATTACATCATTACGTCTAGTGAAATAAATGGCTCTCATATTTTTAAAACAGCCGCACCTGCGTTGGGTGGGTTACCTCTTACCTCTACGCTCACTAGTGCTAGGTCGCTTACATTAAAAGAATTTGAGCTTTTCGTATATAAATAAATAATAAATAAATATCTTGGGACAAATGGCACCAATAGACCTAGTACCAAACTAAGCAAAGCTTGTAATATGGGCACTAGACAACGGATAAACATACTTATTTAAATAAATACATCCTAAAATACATATTAAACATCCAAGACTCGATAACAAACGTTTGTATTATAAATTTGTTTCTTCAAAAATACTTAATTACATTTATCTGGTAATATTTTCTGATCAGCTATATCGATGACATAATACGTATCAGTCAATACCTCGAGGCAATGGCCTTAAAACAGTGACTCTCCATGGTTGAAGTAGAATCAATACTAGGATCTTGTCGTATTCAATTCTTCTCAGGTATTTATTTCCCCAAGTCAGCACTGTCGCAGTAATTCTCACACACTGCGTACTTTTGTACCATTTCGGCGGCACGGCGCGGCGTCAAGTGAAATGGCGCGCGAAACTAAAATGTACCGCGCGCGTCGCGAGTCATTAGCATTTTGTTTTATTGTTATTCGCGAGTGGATCAGCTTGGTGGCTGGTGCTTTAATGCGGACACTGTGGTTTTATGGGCTCCTAGTACAGTTAAAGCCAAAGTACAGCTAGCGAATCAAAGCTTCTGAAAGCATTGATACCACCAGGAAATCGGCGATTACTATTTAATTCTTACCATTAATGATGATGGCTGCAAGAAAATGCAATTTCTCCAATATTCCTTCTGAATCAATGGAGTAAACACAATAATAAACAAGACGAAACGTCTCGTCTCCCCAATCTTTCACAGCTCGGTCGTATAGACTGTCTTTATTAAATTTTTACACTGCGCTCCGCTCAGAAATGAAATTCGCTCGCTAAGCTCCTAACATGTTCGGGACGTGTCAAAGCGAATGTAACATTGGTGTGAGCGGGAAAGCGGAAGGTTCATGTTTGTGTGAAAAAGAGAGACAGATGTGGGACTAGAGGTGGCCAGCGGGCCGTCTGCGGTCGCCGGTAGCTTACGACTATGATTCCTATACGGGGTGAAAACGATCTTGATACTTAGCAGCTCTGGGAAACTAATAAAAAAAAGGAGCTCTGATGATGTGTCGATCAGTATAAAACAGTATTAGTATTCATTTTTCTAGTAAAGCTTATTTGCGCGTGTAAGAATTTATCCCTGCAGAACGGAATTTTGCGCGTAAATTGGTAATGTATGAAATACGTACATGTGACATTCTCGGCTTTGCTATTACTGTTTTTAAAGGTATTTATGTGAATGCTTCTATTTAAATAACTATTATTATATGTGACCTTTAAAAAAAATTTACGAACGACTAATGTTATTTTACATTGACTGGTTTCTTAATGCCTGATTGTTAACTGATTGTTGTGCGTCAGTTGAAGTAATAATTAGCGTTTCAGTCAAAACAGCCTTTATAGACTGGCATAGTGCAGGTTAAAGCCATGCAAAGCGGCTTACCAAGCTTTTCTCTGTTATCGAGAGTTTATAAAATACACGTAAAACGTAATACATCGACGCCTCTTTATAATTGTCGATGTGCGGTCGACGGTAAGGGATTAAGCCCCCATCCCGCGAAGCTGGCGCCCCCTAGCTTCCAGTTACCCCTCGTCGTTTGCCCTGCTGGCTTTTTTCTCGCGCGCTTGCACTTTGCCACAGAAATTGGAGCGAAGTGTATATTGAATTATGAAATAAGATATGAGTCAGCCCGGTTTCTGAAGTGGATATTCTGCTGGGTTACTTCGAAGCTCGTTATTTGTTGGAGCTAGTTTTTTATTATAGTTTTGCCGTTTTTTTGCACGACTTGCGTGTGATAAATGTTTTCAACACTAATGATGCTAGTTTTCTGTCGTACGGCAATTTTGTAGTACGTCAACTACTAAATATCAAAGTACTTTAAATTAGCTACAGTCTCTGTTTTCGGGAACACGCTACACCTAAAAATTCTAATTTAGTTTGTGCTTAAATTTTTAGCTCTCCGTATCAACAAGAGAAAAGTACGACTATTAATTAATTTTAAATAATCCATGGGTTAACTAGGTGGTTTTTTTAAAATCTTTTTAACTTATCTTGTCCGTACTCCGCGGAGTTCGTGACGCGGATTATGTTTTTCAGCTTATGTAAGTACTTGACGCCCCTTGTAGCGGGCTGGGCCGCCGGCGGTGCGCTTTATTCCATAGCGATATCGATTGTATAACACCTACTGACTGAGTATATTTTCTGTAGTACATATATGGTAGAATATGGTCTACAATTTTATTTACACGCATGACAATGATACCAAAGAAGACGGAGGTGACGAATACGGAGATATTATTTATTCTGTACTAGCTCTACGAGGCTACATACAGTTAATATGCTGTTAAGTGACATTTTATTGTATTGAGGAACCAATTTTAATTAATATAATATATTTCTACCTACAGAAACAGGAACGCTTATGCCAACTACGACCGGGGAATTTTATCACACGATATTGTAGATTGCAACACAAATTCTACTGGCCGAGTAATTAATATAGCGCTCAAATAATTAAAAAAACCTGGCTTTGATGAAACAACGATATATTGATTGATGTACCTGACTAGCCATATTCAATTCTGTATTCAAAGCGCCCGCTCGCCTATAAACTGGTGATTCCTCTATCAAGCCGCAAAATGGTTGGAAACAGAAGCCGTATCTCAGTTTTCATTCTTGATATAATATGTTAAAGGTATTACGTAGATTTGTTACGGAGCGAAGATTCTGTAGTGATTGATCAGGTGTTACATTGCGTAGGCCCTTATCAATGATCTAAAACCCATTACTTTGCGACCACTCTTATAAGACGGCTATAGCCCATGAGCTTCTAGAACGATATTCGGGTTTCAAGTACCGTCGGCTGATTCAAGTATCAAACCCATAAGAGTGAGTGAGACGGCAAGACGGATCTGGAGGACTTCATAAATACTGTCGCATTTTATAATAATGCGATAAGTTTATAACTTCATGCAGCACTCTCCAACTAAACTAGTTTCTCGTACTGAAAACGAATACTTTTCTAAGTTATTCTCAAGTCTCAAAGTCTAAGGAGTTTACCAGTTCTAATCGGTATTGACTATAGTGTTATTTTGTTGAGGCTGGTGTGCGCGGGCGATGGAGCCGTAACGAACAAAGCGGCGCCGCACAGAAACCAGTCCGGGCAAATTAAATATGTAGGAGGCGAGCGCCCGTAGCCGCGCTGCGCCGCGCCGGCACTCGCTAGGGCTGCGGCTTACTGAACAATAAACTATTTTTGATGATAATTTCATTCTTTTGTACCATATAACGGTCGAAAGGGATATCAATTTCATTGTGGTGTTTTCATCGCCTGTTGAAAGTGAAAGTTACCGTCAACTTTGTTTTTAACGGTTCAATCATAATGCTTTCAATGTATGTATTAAATAGATTATACTATCTGAGTCAATTTTTCAAACCATTATATAATGTGAGTAATATGTTAGAATACATTTTTTTTTACGTTCGGATATTTGTTATTTTGGTGATGATATAGCAAACGTAAGAATGGCGAATGTTATGTCCTTAAATTGTGTAAAGTTTAGTAAAAATATAATAATATCCTTCCGTCAGCCCTGGCGCGGCGTCATTAGAGGCGGCGTTAGCGACCCGCCCGCGCTGCCCAGACATTTTTTATGCAGCCCACAAGCCGACGGGTTTTTCAACGCTCACCGCGCGTGTATACTGATGCCTGTGAATATTACCGATGTCTGGCCACGTTTGAACTTTAGGTGGTCGATGATATCGCATATCCGTCTAATAGTACAGTATGTTCTATTTCTACCTAGACGAAAATAAAGAAAATCATGTGGAATTTAGCTAAGGCTGGAAATTAAATCAAAGTCCGAGTCATCGCTCGAACGATTGATTTGTTGTTCTTTCCTATACTTTTTCATCATGAAATGTGTCGTTACACTGGTGTTTATTGCTCACTGAAGAGCATATCTATCAATAGATCGGCCGCAAAGGGTTCTTCTGATTTTCTTTTTTTATATTACCAGCGTTCAGCGCTCCTTTCGGCCTTGGTAAGAAAGAAATATTTGTTTTACATCTACGTCAAAACCAAACGTGCTTTTATGCAGTCTACGATTTGACGGGTTTTTTCAACCCAATCTGTGACTGTGACTGTGAAGACTGAACACGGATCGACTCTGACTCTAAAATCAAAATGGCCTTTGTTACTTACATTTGAACTTCATGCGAGCGAAAATACTGTGTCAATTATAATAATATGTACCTAGTTGGGTGTAATGACGTAAAAAATTGTAATAATTGTTATATTAAATATAACGGCGAATCAACTCCGATTTGTAGATGCCATAGTACACGTCATATGCCAAGCATCAGTCCTTTTTCCTTTCGTGTATTGTATAGAACGAAATGTTATGAGGTTTTAAAGACGCAACAAATCAATTAACACATTAATAAAAAAAAACACACTTAGTTTATTGACTTTATGAACGGCCAATTTTTCGAATGAGGCGATCCAGATTTTAAGTACGAAACTATGAATGATAACATTTATACTATTTTACTCTAAGACTAATAATAGCTTTTTAATTTTACACATTATGGAACAATAGTAAGTAGGTACGCAGTTCACAAAAAGATCGTTGATGAATGTTTTATCAATATACATTCCGATGCTAAATGATATAACTCATTAACGCGTGCCTGTTTTTGTGTACTTAACGTTATTGATGATATGATAACGCGGCTTGTCTGACTACTTGAATATTTCTAATTGTGATGAATATTTTATCATTTTTAGCTGTCAATTATTAACATAACGTATGAAAGTTTTGTTTACGGTTCTTTTACTGCTGACGATTATCACGAGATCGTGCACACGGTGCAGTCGTGCCTTGAAAACCATTGCAACACTACTCAATTCTAGCATCTTCAGTTCAACATATATACAAGCATGTATGCTGAATTTTTAATACATTGCCGACCAAGCGAACGATTAGTGTCTTGCAAGGTAGTCAAAAATTCATCATTAAGATTAAAATATCTGTTTATTCATGTTTTTTCAGAAATATGACCTTGCTAGATAATCACTCTCCTCCTATAGGCTCCTAAAAACTTGTAACGAAAAATATCAGGAGTTTTAGAGATTCTAATAAAAAATATATGCATTCACAATTATTTTCCACATGCCACTGACTGCGATGCCCAGAACAAAGTTGCTTTTTGTAGCTCTAAAACAGCAAGCATCTTAACTATCAACTAACTTAGTTATACAAGAGTTTCTTCTTTGCTTACTAGCCTGCTCTATCTGGAACACTGTTTTGTCTAAAAGTCAAGCATTTTTATTTTATCCATAGAAGCAAAATACCTCTTTCGTAGCCGTACCAGATGTGGTTGACCTCAAACCCGCACAATACGGAGCGTGAACCGCGCGGCCACATACCACTACGTGACAGGCTGTAGGAAATACAGAATTGAGAATTTAAGTTGTATGTTATCCGAATCCATTGGTTATTAAGTCTGTGCTAAGTACACAGTGATAAAATGGCAATTTACAAAGCTATATAGGACTTAGTTTACATCAAAACTTCACGTGCGGGGTGGAGGCGCGGTCCGTGCGATGAGGCTGTTGACTATTACAGGATTTTGAAGTTATTAATATTTGTATTGAGAATGGATATGGAAAGACATAAAAGAATCTACATAAAAATGACATTAAAAACGAATAAAGTTTTTCGTTATTTCTATATCGATGTACCTAACACTACGTACGTAATTTACGTTCACAAATAAATTTACGTTTATAAAATATCGTGTCCATTCCTACTTGAAAAATAATTCCACAATAAAAAATAAAATATCAGCAACTACCAATCCCAACCATCCTAACTGAAATCAAAACGCAGCACAAAGGCGCTCATTAATGCAAGTATCAAGAGCGAGCGGTCGTCGTAAACGGAGCCATTAAACCGGGCCGGTGACAAGGTGACGCTCGCCAGGGGCGCGATAACGCGGCCCGCGGCCCGTATCCTGTGTATATACCACAGTCTGCACTAGGGTTGCCAACCGTGCCATAGTCCCATATTCATACATACATACATGCATGTTTTATGTTAGACACAACGCAACGCAACACTATAAAAAAATTATATGTAAAAAAAATTAGGGAATTTGACACATTTTAATCTTTACTAGGTATATAATACTTGCGTCTGACTACCTACCATCATGGATAGTCATGGCGTCAAGTATCAAGAAGTGGCGATTGTTAAACCGGGTCGGTGGCAAGGCAATGCTCATCAGGGACGCGATAGCGCGGTCCGCAACCCGTATCCTGTCGTGATGCTCGCTGTTCGCTTCGCTCCATACGCTATACACATACAATATGTGTTTAGTACAGTAGGAGAGCTAAAATTTTACATGCTTTAGTCATTGTCAAATTTAGTGCGATTGGCACTAAGTTTTTTTAACAGTAACTTCGACCATAACAGACAATTTTTGGCAGAGAAACCTATGAAATATTATGTCATGGTTAAACTTATTGTTAAAGTGCGACTCACATTGAATGTTAAGAGTTTAATAAATAGGTGGTAAGAAAGTACATACACAGGGCACTCTAAAAGGTTTGTTATTTCAAAAAAATAAATTTTTTTTTTTATTGGCCGTCAGGGGCTCTTTTACATCTTTTTTGAAACTACCAGGAACTTGGCAAAAAGTCATTTTTTCAATATAAAACACATTAAGCTACTACAATACTTAAATTCTACTTAAATTAAATACATTTATAAAAGGGATGTATAAGGTCTCCAAGCCTTAAATTGTATTAGTCTATAGTAGAGATGTATGTCTCTACTAGTCTATTACTATTTGTTTTCTTATTCTTCTACTAGCTTTTGCCCGCGGCTTCGCACGCGTGAACCATGAGCATTTCAAAGAAGCAAGCAATCAAGCAAGCGAGCAAGCGAACCTGAAAGCTTTCAAGCAAGCATGCAAGAATGTAAGTATGCAAGCAGGCAAGCAAGCAGGCATGCAAGCAGCAGGCAAGCAAGCAGGCATGCAAGCAGCAGGCAAGCAAGCATGCAAGCAAGCTTGCAAGCAAGCATGCAAGCAAGCGTGCAAGCAAGCACTCAGCGAGAATGGATGAACCTGAACATGAAGCAATCAAGCAAGCGAGCAACCAAACCTGCAAGCTTTCAAGCATGCATGCAAGCATGTAAGTATGCAAGCAGGCATGCAAGCGAGCAAGCGAACCTGCAAGCTTTCAAGCAAGCATGTAAGTATGCAAGCAGGCATGTAAGCAGGCAAGCAAGCATGCAAGCAAGCGTGCAAGCAAGCACTCAGCGAGAATGCATGAACCTGAACATGAAGCAATCAAGCAAGCGAGCAACCAAACTTGCAAGCTTTCAAGCATGCATGCAAGCATGTAAGTATGCAAGCAGGCATTCAAGCAGGCATGCAAATAGGCATGCAAGCGAGTAAGCGAACCTGCAAGCTTTCAAGCAAGCATGCAAGCATGTAAGTATGCAAGCAGGCATGCAAGCAGGCATGAAAGCAGGCAAGCAAGCATGCAAGCAAGCATGCAAGCAAGCGTGCAAGCAAGCACTCAGCGAGAATGCATGAACCTGAACATGAAGCAATCAAGCAAGCGAGCATCCAAACCTGCAAGCTTTCAAGCATGCATGCAAGCATGTAAGTATGCAAGCAGGCATGCAAGCAGGCATGCAAACAGGCATGCAAGCGAGCAAGCAAACCTGCAAGCTTTCAAGCAAGCATGCAAGCATGTAAGTATGCAAGCAGGCACGAAAACAGGCAAGCAAGCATGCATGCAAGCATGCAAGGAAGCGTGCAAGCAAGCACTCAGCGAGAATGCATGAACCTGAACATGAAGCAATCAAGCAAGCGAGCAACCAAACCTGCAAGCTTTCAAGCATGCATGCAAGCATGTAAGTATGCAAGCAGGCATGCAAGCAGGCAAGCAAGCATGCAAGCAAGCGTGCAAGCAAGCACGCAAGCATGCATGCAAGTAAGCACGCAAGCATGCATGCAAGCAAGCATGCAAGCATGCATGAAAGCAAGTATGCAATCAAGCATGCAAAGCAAGGGCTCAAGCAAACATGCAAGCAACCCCCCACGCATTGCCCCGCTGCCTTAATTTTTCTGAAACTAAATATTGCAGGATTTTTATAAAACAAACCTAACCTAACCTATAGGGCTGTCCTTAAATATATCCTAAATAGCTTTAGCTTTATCTTTATCGCTATCCCGCAGGAATTATGCAATTTTCCGGAATAAGAAAGAAAAAAATTAGCCATGTGTTATTCCAGACTATAATCTATCTATGTTCCAAATTTCATCCAGATCTGTCCGGCCGTTCTGGCGTGAAAGAGTAACAAATATCCAAACATCCATACAAACTTTCACATTTATAATATTAGTAGGACATATTTTACTAATTTTACTAATAATTTGATTTCTTACCTGCAATCACAAACCTCAACGTAATAGTAGTAATAGTACCCACTTAGTAGTAATATATTCATCATCATCATCATCATCATCATATATCCCTCGGGAACCGTTCATTTTTCCGGGATAAAAAGTAGCCTATGTGTTATTCCAGACTATAATCTATCTATGTTCCAAATTTCATCCAGATCTGTCCAGCCGTTCTGACGTGAAAGAGTAACAAACATCCAAAGTCACAAACTTTCACATTTATAATATTAGTAGGATATTTTGGTCATGGTATGACAGATCGACTTATTGATAACACCAAGACTTATCTAGACACATGGCCTCGTTAGTGGATGGTGGAATACTAATAATTATGTACCCAGGTAGTTTTGGTATTAACAAGATTCAAGTATCAATCCCGTGAGTGAGTGAGACAGCAAGATGAACCCGTATGTCGTCCTCGGAGCTGGCGGACTGTACTGTTTACTCCTTCCTATTCTCATATTGTAAGTGTTTTATTTAGCAACCCTATTTTACGCCAACACACAAAAGGGATTAATCGCCCTTGATACTCACAAAACCTGAGAAACCACGCCGAGTAGAAAAGTCGTCCGAAACCAACGCTGTATTAGGTTATATATAAAAAGTGCCGCTTACCTCCTTCTGTGTACCGAGCGTGTAGCTATAGATGTGTAAATATGTCGTTATAGATGTGTGTAGCTTCACGTGTGGCTGAGCCCGCACGTGTATAGCCGTAGATATAGCTATAGATATTAGTTCTGCGGTGGATTTACGAGCGATCGTTCAGGGATTTGTAGTGTAGGTTTTTTAGCGACGTGTGGTTTTTTTTCGCAACGAAGTTTTGTTTTGAGTTAATAATTCAGGTTTTATTTTACACTATTGAATTTAGTATTACGCGAAGGGTTTAGTGGAGATTTTTTAATGGAGTAGTTATTTTATACTTTATCTAATAAACGGGGTTGTAAAAGTGAGTCAGTCAATATTCTAAATTTGTGTGCCTGTGTGCGATGACGGTCTCGGTTTACGACAGAGCCGCGAACAAAATGAAACGATTGCGATTCATCGTCACGTCCTTTCAATATTTTTACGACCTAAACATTTAGTAAAGCTCTGCTGGCACGTGTATTATAGCTATATAAGTAATTGTGCGTATATCAGGCCGGATATTGCTGTGTGTGGTTATGATTAGTTATATCCTTAATATCGCGTGATATTTCGTGAGGTTGCGAGCTTACTGGTACAATAGAGATATGTTTGCTGCCTAGTTTTGAGTATTGTATAACGTTTTTCCGTATTGAAATAGTACAGTTACATAATAAGCATTTAAAATACGTTTAAGTGCTACATTACTAGATGTTTCCGGCTACTCTATCTGGGCAGAATTTATTTTCTTATCGCTATCATTCGGGAAGTAATCGGGATAAAAAAATATCCTGTCCATTCGCGACTGAAACTATCTCTATACCTAATTCCAACTCAATCAGTTCAGTGGTTTAAGCGTGAAGAGGTTCATAACAGACAAATAGACAGATATGCTTTAGCATTTATAATATTAGTATGGATGCACAATCATATTCTAAACTTTTATAATGCTGTACATTATCCTTTTGTACATCTACCTAGATTATCTTAAGTATGTATACTAAAAATTTTGATGCAAGTGGTAAAAAATATAAATATGAATTTCCCATAAATTGATATTGTGATTTGATTTAAATTAGCCATTAATTTACTTTTAGTAATTAACATTTCGTTTTTTGTGTAATAAACACAAAAATACAACGTACTCGTCGTATGAAACAATCGAACACAATCAAAACAACAATCCAGTCCCTCAAAAATTTCAACCAAATAAATAATTATTATTATGGCAACGATCAAGACTGTTAACGCTATGCGGCGCTGTGGGCGCACGCGACGAGACGGGCCGATCCCGTGTCACGCCCGCGCCCGCCGACACGACACACGCCGCGGATCAAACGTGCGCCTGTTGATTTATGATGCTCTGGTACTTTTAATGAAAACAGAAAGCGATGTTGGAGACTGCGATGACTGATTGAAACACCTTGACCTCTACGAGTCTTTTTTTGTTTAGTTAGCCGTTAGCCTTACACTGATTTAAATTTAATTGTGATATTTGATTTATTTGATTTATATTATAATTCGACGTTTCACGTTCAACTTGGCGATTAATGTAAATCCCGATACCCGAAATCGCCGATACTTGGTCGATTTTTATTATTCACCTCTCACCTAACCCTATCAGATCAGTGTAACAAGTTTATCAGACTTCTTCCCTATTGGTCGGTATTTCGCACTGCTTGATGCCACCGAATTATGAAGTCTGCCCGGGGGCGCTGTTCACTCAAGCTTCACAAATCATATTGCGTCGATTACCACACGTAACCTAAGGACTTCGTTTGATTTGTTGCTTAATGTGTCATGTCGCCCTGGTATTTCAGCGAGTCGATTACAACATTTTCGACGTAAAAAGGCGTATCTTGCCGGGTAGCGCGGCAGCAATATCTTAAAAGTTTTGTTTATTTATTGGTAGCTTCAAATTAAAATTGTCAAAATCACAAAATCATCGTCTGAAAGTATTACTATTTAGGTTTCTTTCTTTCTAAATTTTATTTTCATGTTTGCTTATTTTTCTTGCCGATTATTATACCCACAAAACTGCTAGTTAAAGAAAAACTTCTATAAATGCAAGTTTTTTGGCCCGGAAGCGCATTGTTCTTCTGGGAAAGCGAATAACAAATTACGCCAAGAAACTTCGAAAGCAAAAAAAGCTGCATATTTTATACTTAAAAATGAATGAAAAATTCGTTTTGATGCGTTACAGTCAGCTTTTAATTACTGGTACTCGTAGTACGTGGAGAGGCTCAGAAAACGGGGAGATAGATAATAATGAGTAACGAACGAGATCAATGAAAACATGAAACGCTTAATTCTGGTAAGGAAAGTAAGGAAATATGCCGAAAAAACACAAAACTCGACACGGGCGTGCTTGAGTACCTATCTGTCAGATGATCATGAGGCAGTAAAGTCAGCTTTTCCGGTCCCCGAGTCAAAACCTGGAATATGAAAATTCGGGTGATCGCGCGGCAATTTCCGCTTATTGTTCTTGCCAAGGCCTCTAGAAAATGACAAAGAGACATACAAAACTAATCGCTTTTACGAGGATTTAATCATTTTGCGTTCACATTCTCGCGTTTCACCTGTAACTGAAGAAAAGCAAGTAACAATGTAATCTTGTACAGTCAAGTGTAATAATATGTATCTAGACAAAGTTTCAAAAATAAGTACCATACGTTCTTACGCCAGCGTAATAAGGTCGTGGGACATATTTTTGAGATGTTCCTATCGATACTTATTTTTGCACTTGACCGTACACTAATAGTGATGTTCGAATTATGAGCAACTTTGAATTCAGCAAGAAAGTATAAAACTTGTGGAAAAGATTAGATGACAAGTCATTTGGGTTTCCTGCCGCTCCCCTAACCTTGTTTGTAAGTTTTTATCGAACATTTAAGACAAAATGTACGATGCCCGTAACTCTGTCCCCTCGATTCGCTTCCCGTAATTTTTCCCGCCACTTGAGTACAGGGAAATCCGTAGTTAAACACGGGGGTGCGTTTCTTTCTACGGAGTAGCGAGTGAAGCGACAAAGAGTTTAAAAGGAAGGTTGAGCGGAAAATATTAATGAGAAATATGTTCTTCAAAAATTGGACTTCATGTTATGTAAAGAGGTGCAGGAGCATGACCAAGGTACTCCTAAACAACTGTTTGTACACACTTCTAGTATCCAGTAATTGGAGTGATTTTGAATTTGGAATCAAAATGTTGGTACTTCCGTGTGTAATTTTGTTTTCCCGTAATTATTTTTAAGTAAAAGAAAGTATTCCTAAGAAAGAAGAGGTTGTTCGTTCGTCTGAATTCTTTCAGGGTTTTGTTGAATGAAGAAGCAGAATACATACTAGGAGAGATTAGAAGCTCTTAATTCTTTTAGTTCTAAAAAAAATCTAAATTGTTCTTCCATCTGGACGATCAGGCTACCAGGGCCGCAGCGGATAGAAGCAAATAATTTCCTTTTTGCTCAGTTCCACGTATTAATCGCACGGAGCGCAACGCGTCTGTCTATTCTCACCAGATTTCCGCCTTCGCCGTCGTTTGCTGATAACGCCCAGGGCACAGTGTTAAACTGGTTTATTATTTTTATATTAAGTCGCTGTTTGTTATACCTTGTCTGATTCAGGACAGAAAATTTGCTCAAAACAAATTGTTTGTTGCAATACTTCGCCTGAAAACCCTTGCAATAGTTTTACAAACTTAATCCGCAGATCTATCCGATAATACCTAACCTGTCTGTTTAACGATGCCTTTGTTTTTGTTAATATTATGATAATTAATCATTATAATATGACGTACCTTATGGCAAGTAGAACTGCATAAAAATGTTGGCAAATGTTAATAACAATTCGCACCCTTCGTGGAAGAAAGACGTAAGTCCTATTAGGACTTACTTCTTTCTTCCACGAAGGGTGCGAATTTAGAAATTATTGGTCGATGGTTTCTTTATAACTTCATTTGTACCACCTTACACGATAATGTAAGTCCTGCTGCGTAGCAAGACCTCTCCTACTTCCCACACTCGTAGGAGTAATCCTTGTCGGTACTCGTTCACGTTTGAGAGTTTGCAAAATTGTTGCTAATATAATATATTAGCAACAATTTTGCAAACTTGTAAACGAAGGGATGTATATTATACATCCCTTTAAATAGCAGTTCCGCTACCCGCTTCCGCCCGTACCCAGCGCGTCCTCAACTTAATGGCCCAGTCGCCATCTCGCCTCGCCTAACGACGCCTTGCTCATTACGCCCCCTCGCCAGTTCTGGCCCCCTGGTGCCAGCCGCTGATTGATTGATTCATTCGCGCGTCCCGTAACGATAAGTGCTCAGTTTAGCCTGTTATCAAGTCTTCGGGTATACGGGTGACATGAGCAGATAGGATATTATTACGCTTTTCGAGGAGCCGGCTGTGTGCAACCCTTAGAAGTTTTTCAGCATCGCGTGTTGCTTTTACCGTATTAAAAACTGGAGGTGGTTCTCGAGTTGTCTGGCTGTGGACCGCTTTGAATCGACTCGAGTTCAGAATTCTGAAATTTAACCTTAGTCCAGTTTCTGATTCGGTCAATCATTAATTCTTTCAAGGATTTATCAGAAGAGTCAATCTAGCGGTGACTTTATGATTTGGCTGCATTAAACTTTTACCTCCGAGCCGTAATGTCTATTTCAGTGTACGTTATTTACGGCGCGTTTTGATGTGACCGCGGTTGGCTTTATGGTGCTGAATGGTTAAAACCTGGTTTATGGGCCATGACAGGAGATAGGGCTTCAACCACGACCGGTAAAATCTTCTTTCCATAAAAAACGGATTTTCAGTGCCCTTAAAATTCCTTTTTGCGGGGAGCAGATTTTAGACGCCTTCGGAATGGCGTTACGTTTTTTTTTCGGTGACGACGGCGCTAAAATCCTTTTGGGGTTCCATAGTCAAAATGGCAAAAACGGACCCTTGTAGTTTCGTTCTGTTTGTCTGTCTGACAGGTGTTTTTACTCGGAAAAGGGCTTGGTTGGTATACATAACTATTGTTTGCTAACCGCCACTTTCTGTAGTTACAAATTCGGAAAACAACCAAGGCAGACTTATTTATTTTTCATTCAATAAGACGTAGTACCTAGTAACGTAGTAAAGATAATTTTTTTATGTTAACAGCTCAACTTTTACTTTATTTAAATTAGACTATGAGATCTTTCTTTAGTCGTGGTCCGACACGCACTTGGCCGGTTTTTGTGCATCAGGCGCTCAGACACTTGAAAAATTGCAACAATAGTTTCGCTCGCTGGCGTCTTATTAAGAAAAGCCGGCTCCGTTCCATCCACTGTATTTATGTCAAAGTCTTACGCAATATAATTACATGAAACTTGGAAGTATTTTACTCGCAAAATCCTTACAAAGTAGTTGGCTAATAAGACGGCAAACTTCAAGCGAGACGCGACAAACCCAACACAATTTACCAAACAGCAACGCGTGCACTAAATTACTCCTCGTCAGGCCGGGCCGTGCATGCGCGCCTAGTGACAAGGCCCACGCGCGCCACGCCATAATTACTGACCGCTAGCTCGTAATTTATGATCGCCTGGTAGCGCGCCGCCCGGTAAATATGGTCGCTTTGCCTTTTTTTTTCAACCGCCGTCGCCGCTGTCGGGCGGTGAAAAGGAAAAGAGAAAATAGGATTAATAGCTTTATTTTCCATATTATTTTCATTTCGGAGCGTAATTTCCAGTTATTTAATAAAGAACAAACATGAGGTTTTTGACATGTTTTATCCTAATATTTTGAGTGCTGTCCTGCTTTGGGTGACATCGATATCGATAATTATAAAGTTCGCGTTTCATGTTAACTTTAAAATATTAATCTTCACCAGAGAATGATGCGAAAGCTGCATGTCCCTACCGCGGGCTACAGGAGGTAATGGGAGTGCAGCTATAAAATATAGCAGGAGTTAAATAAAACGGCGGGAGTTCTCGCGGGAATAAATAAAAGTAAAGTCGGAGGCGCTTCCGCCCGGCCCGCCGACGCATTGTTCTGACGGCGCCGGCGATCGCTTTATTTCAACTGGATGTGCTCGGTGATAAAATAATTTACTTTTATAGATACGTTGCTTGCGATCACAGTATTGAAGATATTTTAAAGATAGATGTGGTGGAACAAAAATGGAGTTAAGTACCTTTATGTTAAGAGATGCCAAAGGTAACAAGATTCGATTGAGTTACAAAGTAGTACATGATACGTTCGTTGACACAAGGACGTTCAATGAAAGATTAAGATTGTTCATGCTTTGAATGAGAAAGTTTGTTACTTAGATGCCTATTATTGGAAAGATTTATGATAACCCTCAAATGGTGAATTTCGAAATCAACTTTAGTGCTGAAGGTTTAACCGTATGTTTAATAAATTACACAGCCGTCTCAGACACCACCCGCCTCGGTTGTTTTACGAACTTGTTTTTGTTGAAAATATTGGTTTCATTACACGAATTGCGGCCGGTCGGAGGCACAAGTAATATCCAGCTGTGCATTATCGCGTCAGGTTTGGCGCCTCGGAAGAACCGGCCCGAACCGAATAACGAGTTTGCAGTAGCGCGGTGTACAGCACTTAATACTTGTGTGTTATTCCTCCTTTTATAGACAACATGATAAATACATGCAATACTTTCAGTTGGTATTTCGTGTTTAGTGCTGAAAATTCATTTTCTCATTATTTTATTTTCATTGGTAAAGTAAATTGTTTTTGAATCAGAAGTACCTATTTCGCTATATAAATTCAGACCGTAATGTGAAACTTTCCATAGCAGATCCTCCAAAACTAGTACTATTTTACTTCCGAAGACCAATAAAGGCTTGAAATGTCAGGACAGGAGGTAAGCTAGGTTTGACTAAGTGCTTCAGTTCAGCATCACAACACAGATCTTTTATATTTTCCTCCCCCAACAGTGTTGGGACCGTTTTAAAATTCAGCCGAAATTCTTGTGACGCCTGCGAGCCCGGCTGGGGCGAACAAGTACGTCATTAGCGCGGAGAGCTACTTGTAACGCGACGCCGACGCGACGCTCGATTTATAGGTTATGTAACGAGATAGCTGGGGACATGGCTACAGCTAGAAGTATACGTACACGTGTACATAATTTGACGTTTTGCGATATGTATTAAAAAGGCTTTACAGCGAAACATGGTCATGGTTAAAAGTCAGATCAAAAGCAACCTTCAGTGAGCAATATTTTTTAGTTAGTTATGTCAAAAATTTAATAAAAAGATTGGTCAGCCCAAGTGCTATAAAAATGGATCCCAAGAAATGGTACAGCGCGAATACGAATTTTCGTGGTTTAATAGTAGAGAAACTAAAATGGAATTTGCTGTTGTAGAATGTAAAGTCAGTTTGCTGCGTCTTCTGTCTCATTATGCAGGGAAAAAACCATGGCTACCTCGATCGAAGATGAGAGCAAATCATTAAACTACCCAGGAGTTTTCATAGAAATTAGAAAATTATAGGTCCCATCGCATCCCCTTTTCCAGTTTAACAAAATTCTGTTCAAAACTAATGACACTTCGCTCCAGCGCTCCAAAGTTCCAAACGCCGACGTTCCTTGCTTCAGTTGTTCACATTTTCTACCGGAGGCGCCTCTTTCCTTTAATTGAAATTAAACGCAGTCAGCGCGCTCCAATTCTGGCGAGGGTAACTGCCACAGAAAACCCTCACATTTCGCAAGGAAAGGACCAAGAACAGGATGTCAATGTCGGTTACAGAGTAAAGTTATTCGCGGGTGTCCCATCCGGTACGGTCGGGCGGTCGGGAGGTTGGGAGCCGGCCGCGGCAGGTACGAGTACCCACTGGGAATGTTAATATGTTGAGGTATATGATATGGATACGAATGACAGGTCCGGTAGGACGCCGTTTTTCAAGGTTTTGAGTTGATGTATAGCAGAGTTGGAGTCGGAAAGTCGCATCGTTCTTTAGGATATATTATAGAGATTTTGTGCGGTTATTTTTTTATATTTATGTGTTTACTAGGTATCAAAAAAAATCAAAACGTTTATTTTGCAAATAGGCCGCCGAGGGCTCTTTTACGTGTCTTTTTTTAAACTACCAGCGCTTTCGGAAAGACCATCATTGCCAAGAAGAATCCGTCGCAACAAACTTGGCAGAATGTCATTTTTTCAAAACAAATATATGTAGCTATATTCTATTCCATTCTAGGTTTCAGCAACCGATATCCCGCTGAACAGAAAGAGGGTAATCTTCTGACCTACTATTTGTAATCAAATTAACACACGTCAACTCAACACTACGCTAGTGACGTGACATACGCTGACATACGTAGTCGTCCTTCGCTGCTGAACCAGTCCTTATGCTGAGGGTAGTAAGGGTGGAGTATTGTAGGAGCCGCGACCCGGGGTAAACAGAAGTCTCAAAAGCGCTCCGTGCTCGAACACATGTGTGCTCGTGCAGGGTTGCCGCTTGCGACGCTATTTATTGTTATTGTTTTTATTTAATATTCTGTTTTCTTACTTATTAATATTATTTTTTGCCATTTGATTTCAATTTCTACACGACACTGAAAATTAGAACTCAGAAAAATCCGAAAAGTAAAGCTATGGTCGGGGATCGAACCCGGATCCTCGTCGTTCCGTGATGCGTGCAATACTACACCACCCATAGCAGGTTTTTTGATTTGTTTGTATTTTATTGTAATTTGATTGTAATGTAATTTGTAGCTTTTTTTGGGTTGCCTATTTAGTGTGCTCCTTTCTCTTTTCACCCGTGACTGTCGATTGCGAGGCTTCCTCAGTCCGGCTCTAAAGACTCCCAAGTCCAAGTTGTCCAGCTATCTGCTAGTGATAGTGAAGACTATTTTTGAGCCGTGGTTTCGCTTAGACTAATCAGCTATGAAACTAGTTGGTACAGGTATAGACGAGACGGGGAGAAGTGGTATGACAAGAGGACCCTCTACCCATCAGCTCATTGCTGAAAATTAATTAGATGTATAACACCTATTATGAGCACAACTATTTCAACTGGAATTGTTCCAATCCAAATAAATAATGTATCTGCCAGAAATATTAGTACCTACCAAACGTCAAACTTCCGCGAGCGCCAGCCCTGCGGCGGCGTATAATATCGGGTGTAGCGCCGACAGAATCACCTGGCCTCGCAATTTTACGAGCGCCGCTGTGTCGGTGGCCGCCTCTACCTTTCTGAATAGGGACGAGGAACGATTTTATCGATATCGATAAAACAATAAGAATTTTAGAATGAAGTTCCTTTTCGATGCTTGGTAAATCAGAGCTAGGTCTAAATTCGTCACGATAATTTCAACACTTGTTTGTTGCCTAGCAATAGTTTCTTGCAGTGAGGTACAAGCTTGTGTTAACACTTCTGTTACGCTCTTAGTGGTCACATTTATGGTTTATTCAACAGAACAACGGCTAAATAAGAATTCATCTTTTTATTATTACAGCGAATTCTCCGGAGATGAAGTCACTGGCAAAAACTAGGTAGATACATCATAGTACATAATGCACAACAACAGTTTTTAGTGCATGCAATTGTTTTGTGGCGCAGAGAATTTTTAAATTACACCTATATTATTTTTCTTTAAACTTTAAATGTAACAAAAAATGCGTGTGGTAAACACCTTAATGGTGAACGAGCGTGTAGTGATTTAAATGTTTTTCACGAATGCGAATAAAGCAAACTAAAGTGCGCGATACAATAAAAACTGGTTTTTTTTTGACAGACAGACAGGAGACCGTAAAAAACGCTCGGTATCAAAGTTACCTTTACCAAAACTCCTTCTCTTTACATAATAACGTACGCATCGATATCGATTCCACCCACAATCGACTCCAGCCCATCCCTATTCTACTCGAGTACACATTCAAGTCCCCGTCCCGAGCGAGGCGATGGAATTAAATCGCACGCACGACACTTCCGCCCCCCTCGCCCGCGCCCGCCCCGCGCCCGCCCACGTAGGGTTACCATTACCATCGTCGATATGAATGTGTTAGAGAAACTTAACATAAAGTATAGAAATTAAATCATGGCGCCACTTTATTTGGAATTGACAGATTATTGACGTTGGATGGTTGAACGTTCTTAATTTTGTGCCTTGGCATTAGAGTTGTGTATAGACCATTTTGAGCTCTTCGACTGTTTATCAACTTTTGGTGCTGACTGTACTCTAACAATATATCCACAGTACAGTAGGTATGATCAGGGGCGTGCAGTGGATTTTGACAGAGGGTAGGCGTATTGCCAACAAAATCCGTATTGGTACGAAGCGTGTCGGGCACATTTACGTATGCTTACAAGCACTGCTTATATGCCTGTAAGGGATGAACGCGTCTAGGTATGATAAGAATACTATCAGAGATTGCGCAATGAGTAGAGTAGAGGCAGATTTGTCTACGACTTGTAATTGTAATGTAAGTGACTGCCTCCTCTCATATCGTTTGTTTCCCCTTATGTCTTGCGTCCACAATATCGGTCCAATTCCTTATGTTATCGCACGATGATGTTCTAGGTCTTCCTCTGACTCTTGTCTTTTTTACTATTAAATATTTGGTGTTCTTTTAGATATTATTTGTGATTAAAAAAATTGTGATTAAAAAACATTAAAAACTTATTTATGTTTACATCTGGTAAGTGACAACCCTAGTCCCACGCCGCGCCGCGTCTGAACCGCGCTCGACCCGCCGCCGCTGCCCCCGCCGCTCTTTACTGCTTCGGGCGCTGTCGTTGACTCATAGGGTTGCCAACGCTATTTTGTTTTAAATTTATAATTGTTTCTTATCTCTTCATGCCCCCTTATAAGCGTTTGTTAGACTTACATTGAAAAAACAATGTTTTGTCACTATCTGTCATTGTGAAGTTGGCTTTAACTTACTTTATTTATGAAAAAACTTTCAACTACGCTACGCAGTGCAGTGACTCACATTGCACAGCCAGCCCGACACGGGTGACTATTAGCTTTCTTATAATTAAGATTATTTTGAAACGCTTCTGGCATACATTTGACACTTAATTAAATAACTAGCTGTTGCCTGCGGCTACATCCGCGCAGAATTTAATATAGCTTGTATGTTCATCAGGGATATTGTGGATTCTAACAGTGAAAGAATTTTCATATTGTTCCAGTAGTTTTAGAGCCTATTCAATGACAACAAACAATCAATCAAATCTTTCCTCCTTATAATATTAGTATAAGTAGATGAGAATACCAGTTAAAACTGAGTAAATATATTTGTAACAGCACTAATGTAAGTTATGCAACCACCTGTTAGTAAACCATTAAATTTAATTAATCGAGAGCCAGCCCTGGTCGCGACAAGCACTGAGTGATGCCCGCGACACATGCGCCCGACATGACTTGCCATTTCTCACTTGTCGATCATTCCGTTTTTGTCCTACTGGGCGAGCGGGACGGAGACAGCAACACCGACCAAGCGTGTTGCGACCTGTAACAGTGTGGTATATGGGCACAATACAGGTGTAGTATTCGTCCTACAGTTTTAGCTATAGCCTTCGCGAACTTGAGTGTTCTGGGCGTTATTGACACCTTTTGCATTTGATGCTAGCCAGCGTATCGACTTGAAAGGAGTGTTTCTTATTCTGCACCAAACGCTAAGTTTCTTGCGGCGCATTCTAGGCAATGATGGTCTTTCCGAAAGCACTGATAGTTAAAAAAAAACATTTAAATTGACTAATATGTTTTTGTTTGGGACAAATCTTGCAAGTCAAGTTTGACCTACTTCTGGTTTAGATACACCTAAGCTTGTATTAAAAAGGAAATTATTAACAATAAGTTAGTTAGTTAGTGCATTGGCCAGTACGCGAAACAGCCAGTCGCTGGTGGTTGGACTGGTGTAATAAAGGTACGGGTAAATCAAAGCGAATGTGCTGAGGCGAGACATTCAATTCCAGTTATGTTTTCCACTTATCCAGGTATACTTGCATAGCTTTCACGCTCTCGGATAACAATTGCTATACCTGCTGCCAGATCCTGTAAACAAACTTCGTCCGCAGAGAATTACACGGCGTCCTAACTTTGGTCGTGCGTTGACATTGACATTGGCCAACCTCAAGACATCTGACTCCGTATAATGTCTGCTAGCGAACGGGTCAAGTTATGATTGTCTGCTAAGCTCAATGATATCTTCACGGGTACGTATAATTTAGAAATGTATGATGGGTCAAAATGCAATTTTCGGTAAAATCATCAGATCAACGTCCGTAGGACATCCACCAACGAGGTTTAATTTACGGATTGGTGTAGGTTAGGTTAGGTTTATTTTATAATAATTTTGTTAAGTTGTCTTTTTGAGAAAATTATTTGGACCCCCCCCCCCCCCCGTTATGCATTTCACTCTTCTTGTACCTATTGTATTTTAATACGTACCCGTCTTCACGACGAAATTCTCCGGTTATTTTACGAAAATGATATTTTCACGCTGTAACTTGCTACCTAAAATGGTTTCATTGTAAGCACATTTATGTATTCGATTTATGTATATTCTTAACATATGATATAATACTCCACGTATTCAGACGTATTCTATATATTCTTCTGAGAATCTGGAGTCAGTGAACTGAATAGCGATTGCGATTGGGATAAAACCTTTCTATGAAACATCTTTTTTCTAACACTTTAGGATCCTAGCTTTGTCCTCAATATGCACAGGAATTTCTCTTCAACTGTACTCTGTCACAATCGCAATCAATATCTCCTTCTACCACCATACTACACTGTAACAGAAGAAGAGCTTGTAGGGGATTGCGATTGATAACAAGCTAGTGCGAGGGAGTAGATACGCGTCGTAATGAGATTTCACAAAAATTGGATACTCAAATAAATGATCAGAATCATTACCCGATATTTAAATGTCATCTCGCTGACTCTTGAATGTATAAGCGAACTGTGTCTAACTTATCTAATTGAAAATCCGCATATAATACATATATGTCACATCAAAAGGCAGTCTCCAAACTCTGAAGTGCGCTACCAAAAAGTTTCAGGTCTTGGGGCGAAGTTTGCGAGTACGAGCACACTATTTAGAATTTTGAGATTTAGGATCGTTCACCGATTAAATTGAGTTAGTAGCAAGGATTCCTTTTCTGGCTGTGAGACAAAGGTTGTTTTCATCTTGATTATGTACTTTGCTAATTTCTTCGGGCTTCGGCTGAGAATGAGATTTGGTAGGTGCCTACATGAAGAACGAATGTAAAGCGTTTTTAACGTTTGAGGAAGTTACGTACCAAGCTAAATTGTTTTACCGTGGTTTTTATTTAATGTCAAACTAAGCTATACTATATACCCAACACGTTCACGTATATGTCGCTACCAGGCTAACATGAATGCAGAGGATTAAGCTTTAATAGATGGTAATTCGCGCCACGGGCCCCGGCTGAAGGTTCGCCCGTGCGATTACCATTGGCCGGGTAACTAGTTCTATGTTACCGTATCGATGATAATTGATGTCGACAATTTGGGTGCACCGCACTAATATCAGACGGGTTATTTTGATTTTGAGCATGAGCGGTTAAGTTTTTTTGACAGACAATTTTGTTGCAAGTTAAAATACTTAAAACTTTTTTTGCAAATGCACATTGAAACAAAATGAATCGCGTACCACTGTAGAATCTCACTGCAAATATATAAGGACCATACGCCTGCCAAACAAATTAATGCGAAATTCTATGAGAAAAGGTTCCGCAGAGGTACGTGATTCAGTTTATTCAATCGTACATTGTTTGTTACATTCAGCGTCAAAATAGAATATATGGGGTACATTATTGTCCTCAAAAATACGTTACTTACGCGTCACGCGTCAAGCGCTCTCGCTCATCCAACTTGTCAGAGTCAGTCCAACCACGCAACTCATTGATCATTGCTCCCCGAGTCTTGTTTACGCCAGTTCTTGGCCCTTGCGGCCTCCCTCGGGCCCGCTTTAGCCCCTTGTTACTGCCCGCATCTTCCCGGCTATGCGAGCCTGGTAGCAACGGTTAATTGCGGTCGTTTGAGCGTGATGGCGCCTTGGTGTTACAGATGTTAGAAGTGGAGATTTTGTCAGACCCCGGACCTTGCCTTATTTATATTAAATAAATACTTAAGTAGTTATGGAAACGATGTATACATAATTTTCAATAAATGAATAATAGGACAATCGAGGGCATAAAATATCGATTAACGACACAGCCATCATGTCATCGGCCTTATTGTTGATGGCATAAAGGTGTATACTAGATGTTTTTGACGTATTGGTACCTACAATATTTTATGCCCTTGACTGTACGCCCTAGGCCTAAACTAATTAGGGTTTCCGTGTTTACTTTAGCATGCCTTACCATATTATACAATTATGTATTAGTGTTCTTTCTACCTTTTATTTTATGTGTGAATTTCCAAAATAATGATGTAAGATCGTGGCAGCACACTTCGTGCCCACAAGCGGCCAGATGGGACGGGCGGCCGGCAAATAAGCTGCGGATCAAGTGTCGGGTTAACGGCTTTCTTTGCCGACGCTACCGCTTGTTCGAACTTTGAACATAGCTAAACAGGGCGAGCGATGTACATCGATGATTGGCTATGAAGTGTCGCTTTTCACGTTAAAAATAATAATATACCTTGGTCTGCCCTAGTGAAAACAGCTCTCACTCTTCAGTTATTGACAATGAACTGAAAGAAAAAATGAACTTCGAAAATCGTATTTCGGAGTAGGTATGAGGCACCAGGAAGCATTTTCGTTCAGTCCCATAGTTTTGTATGGTTTTAAATTACGTCTACCTACCTAATTCTCGGGTAGTGGTCATCTTTTGTACTTATTTCGAAATAAGCTACCTAGTTAAATGTTGCGTGGTTATGTTAGTTATCCCCGCGAAAGCCAGCCGCCAGCCACCATATTTAGCTGACTATGTCCTGTTAAGATGGTTTAGCGGTGAAATTTAAAGTAAAGAAAAAGAGAGAGGTCTCCGTCACACTCACCGTTCGAAGGACTGACGTCCTATACTGGTACTTACTATGCTTATGTCGATAACGTGATACATAAGAACTATCCTAAACGGGCAACCGGTAGCAGTGACATAAACTGTGATAGAAAAAGAAAAATATACCATTTGCTTTATTCGACCGTGCGGAGTTACCAGGGCAGCACACAATGCCAGGCGGTATGGGCAGTCATGCGTTTTTCCAGCGCCCATGCGACCGCTTGCACCCAATGCCAGTATTTATGGCCTTTAAAATTCTATAGCTAAGTGCTCTTAGGATCTGGCAAGCCAGCATGGAATACGTAATGGTGACGGGGTTATATATTGCTATGGTTTGGAATAGAAATACAATTTCTTGACAATTTGGCTGAGTACCTTAGTAACAGATGTTACAGATGTAAGTACTTAAGGAGAAGCAAGAGCTAAGTAGTTTCACAAAAGCAATGAGACCAGTCGATAAACGTCTAAATAATCTAGATATCAATATCTATACTGATAACACTTAAGTTTGCTCCTGATTTTCTTGTATCTAAACCGGGAACCTTCCTGTGTCTTTGAAATCACTACTTTTTCACGTCTTTATCCCTTACGGGATTGACAGAGCCTAAGGTAACAAGACCACGTTTAGCATGATTGTGGGCGTATAGGTGGAAAGAGAATCAATAGTGATGGGTTGCTAGCCGCATCGCCTATAACAGGGGTGGCGAACCTTTTTTGGTGGACGTGCCTTTTTTTTTACAAATAAAGTAATATTTGGCTCTGACCTGTCTTCAAAGACTATGTTGTCTTAAGAGTGTGTTGTTATTTTACCATCATATGACCACATTGCCCGTTTTCCGCCTTATTTCAAAATAAAAGAATCTTAAGTTGGTGATTTAATGCACAAAAAAAAAGTTTTTTATTATTGGCGTGCCAAAATTATTTTGAAGCGTGCCAACAGTGGCACGAGTGCCACTGGTTCGCCATCCCTGTCCCTGGCGTATAACATAATTCCTATGCCCATTCCCTCGATGGGCTTTTACCATCTGCGCGGGAAGAGAAGCAACTGGTACAATCTATGTTTTTTCTTTACTCCCAGACCAGCGTGGAAGCACTACTTTTTAATTACTTTAATCTACACTTATAATATTCCTTGGTTGTTCATAGTGGTTCAAAAAAGATGACTAGCTGGGGCCCGATTTTTGAAAGAAAGAAAGAAAGAAAGAAAGAAAGAAGACATTTATTCCTTTTTGCAAGACACACAAATAAAAGAGAATATACACAATTTTATAGAAAATAATCATTAATAATAATAATTTTGAAAGCACATGTGTGAAAATACCGCTCGAAAGTGGTATAAATCTGTTTATATCTTCAAATACTACAGCTGTAATAAAATTTTTGACTAGTTCACAAGATTAATGAGAGCCGTAAGTATCTTCTAAGCTACTCGTATTTCAAATTCAGCACAATTTTTCACCACTTTCGAGTGGTATCTTCACACTTGTGCTTTCAAAAATCGGGCCTCTGATTATCGAAAAACAAGGAATCACCAAATAATGAAGTATATATACATCAACCATTCAAATAAAACTGGCGAATATCTCATTTTACCGGAATAGATGGAGGGACATTTCGACTGGAGGCTCATTTCATCCAACCAACAGCGGCGCTTCAATTTCCATTAGTTTCACTTTTTTTTCTTTTAATATATTTTGAAAGGTCACGTTTAATTGATTCGTCCCGGCAATATTGCCGGCGCGATATCCGGTTATCGCCGGGACCGGAAGCGGCCGTCGGTCCTTTACCCACATCCGGTCCCTCGGAGGGTGGCTTGTTTTAAATAGAAAGTAGCCGTTTGGTGAAGTCATGTCAATGTTCAAATGCT
Source organism: Pandemis corylana (assembly GCA_949127965.1). NCBI lineage: Eukaryota > Metazoa > Arthropoda > Insecta > Lepidoptera > Tortricidae > Pandemis > Pandemis corylana. Next base: position 7,991,764 of record OX421871.1, read on the forward strand.
ATACCTACGGAGGGACCGCAACACATTACTCTATCTCTCTCATACTAGGATCGTAAAAGCGGAGCATGTCTGCCAAACCCTGATATCCTTATGGGCGCCTGGTGGTAATCAATTACCGAAGTGTATGGATGTCACCAGCCTCAACAAATTGGGAATTGCCGTTGTTGATTCCACTGGAACCTGCTGTAATATTTTTACTGTTTGTAACTAAATCAAGTTGTCTATTCTTCGAATTTGATAACTTCTAATCTAAGCTGATATTGGGCAGGTGTAATGTTGACACAACTTTTAGGGTAAGCATTTTGACGCAATGATTGTTGACAACGACAAAATACTCTGGCAATAGTTTGTTGTCCATTCCTAAGTATGTACCTATAGTCAAAGGCATAAATATTGGTTACCCAAGACGTCAAAATCATCTATACACCTTTATGCCACAAACAATAAGGTCGGTGACACATATATTTGACATGATGGTTGTATCAAAATTTGTCAAACCGTAAAAAATGTTGCCCATTATTTAGAATAACTCAATAATATTTTAATACAAGAATAGGTAGGTCAGGCTAGTTAGGTGTTTTCAATTGCCCGATAGGCAAAATACCCATAAAAAGGAGCTCCGTGGAAAACCAGGTGGACAAGCTGTAGGTGAACAACGGGTTTGTCCTCGTAAAAGGCTCTGCCAGTTTTCGCACAGTAATTGAGACGTTTAACACGAACGCGCTCGAAGCATTTTTTTGGAAATGAAAAAAAAATATATATTGTTCTTTTTTTATAAACTGCATAGATTGTAAGTAGAACTCGTCTAACTTTTGCAATAGCGGCAACGATGAGTCGAAGAAATGTGGTCTGAATCTCAAGTCGTTGCAGCCGGTCTCTGGCACCTGTTGCTCGTATCGACCTCATAGCTCAGTTGTCGGCGCTTCCGCCACATGAGCAGCCGGCGAGACGCCCATCTCGATATTAAATATACTCGTGCACTGTCTTAAAACTTATCCGGAACGCTTCAGCAGGTGGTCGGGTTAGTTTAACCAAACCAAACATCACTGTGAACGGTCTTACAATCTCACGGTAGAGATTATTCACGGCGCCATCGAGATTCGGAGGCCTGTGACGACCTGTGACTGTGACATGACGGGAGAGAGGCGCTTCGGAATGGCTTGCCGGGGTAGTTTGAATCTCGAAATTTGAAGTTCATTTCGTGCTGTTCCACCCACAACAATAGTCGTTAATCTGAGTGAGCGGGACGGGATGATATCCCCTGAATGGCGTCTTGCTAATTGGGCTGCGGCCCGCGCGGGCAGGGTCTGACGATAATTGTTGCTGACTTTTGGACGGATCCGCGGCGGGTTGATGTACGGTTTCGATAATACGTACGCGATGTGTTAAAAAAAAGGGAAATAAATATAAATATTCACTATAAATACGTTGAGGTTGTGAATGAATTCAAGCTAACTAATCGAATTTAAGAAATATAAATTAGAAATCTACAACTTGCGAGTGACATTTTGGACGGACAAGAGCGGGCTAAGATGTAAATTTCCATATGACAGTGATTTATTTCACCGGGTGTTCTCAACGCATAGACGCGCTAGCACAGCAGGGTTACCAGGATTGCAGACCTAGGAGACCTAGGAGACCCACCCAGTATTTATAGTTTCGGCCATCCAAGTCCATTGACTACGCGTCGGCAACCCTGTCACCGGGCGCCGCATAATTGCTGTCATCAGCACCAGCCGCGGTCGCGGGATGCGACCCGCTTGGGAAAATTCTCGGATTTCTCAGGGTCGTCGAGAGCAAAATATTTATGTATATTTTTGGACGTGGATCTTTGGAATTTCGAAGTCATTTTTGACCTCACATAAGCTTGAGATCGCGGCGCAGGATCGCCCCAAGTGGAAAAATATGCTGAGAGCCCCTATGTATGAGATTACAGGATGTTAATGATGATGAATTTTTGACGTTAGAAAGAAGTTTCATCAGCAACAAGGTCAATCATCGCATGAAACTATTAAACACATGCCTAGACCAAGTTCGCAAGGGAAGTTCCCCTAGTAGGTATCACAAGGCCGATGATTTACTTAGGCCGATAAATGCGTGAATATTTGTTACTTTTTCACGCAAGAACTAGGTACCCTGCTAAACGAATTTTAAGGAGGCTACATTGATAGCTTGTAGGAAATCTGAATAAAATATTATGTGAGTAGAATGCTTTTTCCGCGGCATACAAACACCTGACATTTTGAGTATCGCTCAATTTGGTCACTACCATCCTCAAAAGTATTGCATTTGATTCCGTATCAAGTGCCAGGTAATCATGAAACGCTAAGCGACTGCTGCCGCTGGTCACCTTGCAACAGAACGGAGCCTGTAATTACAGCGGTCCGGGACGGTCGGCTAATTACCTCGCGATGTTGCGCTCCCGGTGCCAGCTAATTGCTGTCCACGTTATTTATGAGGTTAATTAGGAAGTTGTTAAGCATATTGAGAATTAAGAAAATGCATCAAGCTGCATTAACGAAATTAACTATGTTATTCTAAATTTTAGAAATGATAAATTGTCCCAAATTGGAATTCCCAATAAAAATCCCATAAATATACAGCACAAAGTTAAACATAACATACAGCCCAAAGCCCGGTAAACACATTAAGATTAATTTCATTTTAATACAAGCTTTTTGTGCTGACTGTTTGTGCATTGTCATCCGTCACCTTTCAAGTCAATAGGACCAACCGTTGAAGCGTTCCCTCCAGCGGAGACGATCCTGGCTGGGTCACCAGAACTCCACAACCAGATTATTGGTTTGTCATCCGACTTATAAGTATGCAAAACTTCAGCTCAATCGGTTGAAGATATCTGCTTCTTCAAAATTGAGTCTCAAGGTTCCACCCGCACAAATTACATACGTACATCACAATTCACAAATAAAAGCTTGTAATAATTTGGTTTGAAATAATAATAAAAAAATACAGACGAATTGAGAACCTCCTCCTTTTTTTGAAGTCGGTTAAAAAATAGAATACGTAGAACGTTAAATTCAAATTATCATATACTCATGCTACTCATTATGGTGGCAAAGTTAATTTTGTAAGTGCTGGATAAAATATTTCACGGTACCAACAAAACGAAACTATTTAATCAAAATTTTAAAGGGATGGCTTTACTGCCATCTATCGTCGAGTAGCAGAAGTTTCAACTCCCACAACCTGTTGTGATGACACGTTGCTATTTCAAATTTTAACAGTCCAATCAGGAATTTATGACTTATGATTACTTATGACGTATCTTTTCTTATTGTTACAGAATGCACCAAACCAAGAGCCGGTGTATCGAAAAGTTGCAATAGTTGAAAACTTCTTCGATATCATCTATACAGTTCACGTAGAACTTGAGGGTCGGCCTGGGAAGCATGCTGGACAAAAACGTACTTATAGAACTGTAAGTAATATTGTAAATATATTAATCCGTCTCTATACTTTATTTTATGCATTTTAGAAATGAAATGCGTAAAAATAGAGTTTTACATAGACGGTAGCGCCACACATCAAATCGTGTTTTAATTTAGCAGCTCAGCCAGTTTTTACTACAGCGCCATCTACGGATGAGTAGAGTAACTGTGTAGCCAACTTAATCGCTTGCTTACTAGTCCGTTAGCGTAGTGTGTTGGAAGGAGAGATGTCAAGTTTTGCCACGCTGTACTAAGAGATGGCGCTGTAAACTGTGTTTACAAATATTGTAGAAAATAAAACTTACAAATTAAAGAAACGCAATGACCAGTATAAAATTGGTATCTTGATACCATAAAGTTTCAAGGTTTTTGAATGCACAACTGTGTAACGCAAGTGTCAAATAGTCCGCACATTACTAGACTTGTCAATAATTTAATTAATATCGTAGGTAAGTAGTAACAGTAATCTTTACATCTATGGATGATACATCTAATTTATAAAATTCTCGTGTCACAGTTTTAGTTGCCATACTCCTCCGAAACGGCTTGACCGATTCTTACCAAATTTTATATGCGTATTCAGTAGGTCTGAGAATCGGCCAACATCTATTTTTCATATTGAAATTTAGAAGAAAAAAAAAAACGGGAGCGAAGCCGCGGGCAACAGCTAGTAATATATAACAGGGACTGTCTATGGTCCCAGTCAACTAACTGCATGCATCGTAAAGTTAATAAATGTCTGAATATCCCAAACATAGTACTAAATCAGATACGAGCCACAGAGAGCGGTCCGACAGTCATTACCTCCCTCGAGTGGCTGAGACAATTGATTGTGGCCGCTTCCGCAGCGCTGGCTTCTTCGCAAACAAAAAATATGCTCCCCTGGTAATCACGGATGTTTTCGCCAACAGATTACGGAGACGTACGCGTTTCTGCCGCGGGAGGCCGTCACGCGCTTCCTCACCGGATGCGCCGAGTGCGCGCGGCGCCCGCGCAGCGCCTCCCCGCCCCCCCTGCCCACGCCCTCCCCCTCCCCAACCAGACACCCCACCTACCTCCCCTTCATACCCCACTGCGCTACAGACTATACCAGAAACTGGGAATCCGAAATAGACGCCGCACACTCAAACTACCCTTACGAACCAAAATTTGACTTCACGGAACTCCAGCCTTTAAAGAAAGTAGAAAGTCCAAAAGCGACCGACTCTGAAGACCAGGAACCCACGTATATAGAATTAACTTCTAAGAAAGAGAACGGCTTCGATTCGACACCGTTGTTCAGTAGGAGTTCGCCCGTCGAACCTCCGTTTAGAGAAGAAGAGCCAGTCCGCACCGATCCGGAGATAGACAAAGACGAAAACAGTCTTATCGACGTTGAAGATGTCAAAATCGACAGTCCACAACCGATCGTGCCGCCGAAAGACGACGCAATGGAGGAAGAACCCGACAAGGACACCAGAGCGTCAGAAAGCGCAGTAATTAAGGAGACAAAGACTGATGTAAAGAAAGAAAAGAAGTATAATCCTTTGGACGTCGCTAATTTGACTTCAAAGGATCCTCCCAAGTCGGCATCTCCTCCAAGGAAAAAGTTGTTGCCTACGAGTTTAGAATATTCAAGTTCTTTTGGCCGGTATCCGAAGCCTTGGAGACCTGATGGCGGCATTTACTTCGGCGGTGAGGAGGTGGACTACAGCGTGCCTATAACCACTGCGTACCTCAAACACATGCGGAGTATGGCGTACCAGGAGCGGCTCGACATGGAAAACAAGGTAAGCTTAATTTACGGCAGCCTAGTCGCTGACGCTGAAAGTTTATAAAACGTATTGATGTGTAAAATCTCATTTTATGACAGAGCCGGGCGGGGTGGGTACCGGGTAACGTACACGAGCGGACCTTTTTCTCTAAACAAATATAAATTTTGCGGGTTCGACCGCGTTTAACCCTAGCTTAAAGTTCTGCCAACTAAGGCGGCATAAAACTGCGGTGGTCGGCCAGGGCCGCAAGCGCGCCTTTGTGCCCCGCCGGCCCTTTGTAACCACCCTTGGGTTATGATTTCGAAACTCTATTCGATCAGATACGGAGTTGTGTGTTAGTTTCTGATTCAACTTTTTGCATGGGTTTACCGATTTTATGAGAGATCAGCAAATACTGGTGTTATGCTGAGTATTAGCTTTGGGTTTGAGCTTTGGATTTTGACAGTCTGAATCTGGATGTGACACCTTTATATAAGCGACACCTTATTTTTGTGTGACGTAGGTAAGTTATGAACTGTAATTTTAGGTAAATTGTAATTTGCTTGCTTGATGTGGAAAATGCAAACGAGCAAGAGTTTAAATTGATGATGGAAATAATATAAGAGTAAGTAGGTATTACTTTTTCTACGTACATATTCGGAGAATCGATAATCGCTTTCGCCCAGGAAGAGCTAAATAAGATGAATAAGCTCGCTACAAAATACGATGATTTCAAAATATTGTCGATACTAAAATGTAATGTCTAGGAGGCAGAAAGGAGGTTTCATCCGAACTGGCTGACCGCCTAATTGCCCTGATTTGACTAATTAAGTTTATTATGACGTATGGTTAAGGTTCATCCTACCTGCAGCCGTTTTTGAACATATATTGTAAGTACCTCTCTGTATTTAATATGGTGGGTTAGGTTCAATGATTAATTATAATACGAGAAGGTTTAATTATCACTTAGAAGCATATGTTTAGCCTTTTCTTATCGGAAGACAATATCGCGTATAGTTTTCACTTGCCGTCGGTATTGAAGAGTAATCCTATTTGTTAAAAGTTAACCTTCAATCAGCCACGTCATTGCAAGTTTTCGACAGATTTTGCAGTAGATTACTGCTATTATTAAGCTGTTAAAATAAACAAATTGCTGTAAGTCGCTTTGGCGAATCTTAGGTAATGTGGCATGGCATATTTATCTAGTGGTAGTAGGCGACTTATGCCCGTGCCTCAGTTTTTGCGCAGAATTCGCTTATCGCTATCCCACAAGAACTATGCGGTTTTAAGGGATAAAACATATCCTATGTCCTTTCCCGGAACTGAAACTATCTCTATACCAAAATTGTAACTAAATTGGTTCAGCGATTGAAACGTGAACAGACAACAGACAGACAGACAGACAACACTTTAGCATTTGTAATATGAATGTGGATTCATAGGTACACTCAACAAAAAGTACCTATAGTTAGCAAAAGGACTTGTTTAATTTGTATCTAAAATTATTAATTTCAAGCCATGAAGCACTTAGGACAGGAGATGGCAAGACACGCTTACCCGTCTGCCATGAATGGGAGAAACGTTAATCTCCATGAGCAATCTCTATTTGTTTGTACGTGTTTTTCGCGTTTATGTGACAATTTTGTTGCGGTATGAGTTTTTAGGGATGTAACGAAGTTTGATTTGACATGAGGTGTAGACGTGTGCTTAGCGTAAGTTTTTCGTCGCAAAAACGTCTCGAAATCTTCGCTTTGAAGTGTCAAATGCTACGTACGTATGTGAGATTAGTTTGGTTTGTTGCAGTTACCGTGTCGCGTTGAGGTTTTTTAACACCTCACATAATAACTTCACGAAAAGTGACAGAAGTAATAAAGAGCGAGAAACGAAAATCGTCTCCAGTCGTAGTGCTTTTGTCATGCACATTTCTTGTTAGTAAAAGAACACTTACCTACATTTTTTAAAATGTTTTTTGATGTAATTATTTATTTATAGGAACACAAACAGTCATACATGGCTCATAAACAAATCACAAAGAGTTTATATCATTGACAAAACAGCGTTCACATTTTTGACATAGCACATTTAAGTAATCCAGCCTCCTAGTTGAATGTGACGGACGCGCAAGGACGCGAAACAAATATAAAAAATACTTAATTTGAATACAACATAAGCAAAATTTTTGAAAAAGGAAAATAAAAATAAAATACCTGAAGGAAAAACATAAAGGAAAATAAAAAAAAATAATGAATTAAAAATAAAAACTTAATTTAGCTACCAGGCTCGCATAGCCATTCAAGCACCTGTTTATCGGCTAGCTCTGCGGCTGCCTCGTCCTCCGCAACCCGATTGATTCAGACGAATGTCCCACACAAAGGACCACAGCGTCACGCCATAATCGGGCGCCGCATCTTTTCTAACTCATTTTTCTCGCTCCGAGCGGTGGGGGCGCCCCCTTTCATCAGGGTGGGGCGTCATGGTATTAGACAAGACACAAAAACGGGGCCCCGCGGAGAAGGCGGCTACTGAGTTTCTGATGACTGTTTTTTGCGCTTTTAATGACGCTGAGCGGTATATAATGGATGTGTGATCGCGTCCGACGTTTTAAATGTTGTTAACATGATATAATAAAGCGATATTGTGGAGACTTATAACTTGCCGCTTTTTTTGCGCCATGATTATGCTATCTACTGTAAAAAGAAACGGTTTGAAACCATCATTTCCGCTTGTTAGGCAGTGTTGTGTAGTTTGGCTTGTTCAGGATCATTCAGCGTGATTTTTGCTAGTTTATTAATTGAAAATAAATTCGTACCTACGTAATCATCTAATATTTTTAAACTATTTGTATTATTAAAATTATTAAAGCATCAAAATATTTAAAACTAGCTGCTGCGCGCGACTGCAAAAAAATAGTTTATCGCTATCCCGCGGGAACTATGCAATTTTCCGGGATAAAAAATAGCATATGTGTTAATCTAGGGTATCAGCTATCTCTGTTCCAAATTGTATCCAAATCCATTCAGTAGTTTTTACGTGAAAGAGTAACAAACATCCATCCATCCACACTTACAAACTTTCGTGTTTATAATGTTAGTAGGATGTCTCGCCTTACACTAACAATACCTACTATAATTCTAACAATAATTTTGATATTCGACCTACGATTAAACCATAATCCAATGCACAATGTAAACAGAAAATCCACAAAAGTTAGTAACGTCCTTTTGGGCGGGCCGGCCGAAGGGTCAGTCGGCCCGTCCGTAAGAGGGTATCGTCCCTGCGACCCCCAAAAGTACCCCCCTAGCTGCGACTTGTAAGATTGATTGGGGCTCCTTCAGTCCATTGCGGCCCCCCTTGTGGGATATTCGACCCTCCCCCCCTTTTTTCTCGGGTACCGAGGACAGGGATGTAGAGTGGATGGATGGGCTTTTTTGTTTGGCTATTGGCATTATGCTTTGCTGAATAGAAAATAGGTGTGAAAGTAGACGTAGTTGTTACCAATACGAGCTGCCGTGTTAATATCTCATACATTACACTATAGAAACTTCTATAACTTATAGAAACCTATGTAAGCTAGAATGCGCCCCATCAGTTCATAATAAATTTTAGTCCTGTGTAAAAATAATTAGAGTGATCCGAAGCTAAACAGTGCTTTAGTTTGCGAAGATATTTAACATTGTATCTATAATTCTTACATGTTTTAAAGGAAAGGGCGAGTCTTAGGAATCATGTTATAGGCGATGCGGCTAGCAACCCATAACTATTTTGATTTCCCTTTCCACCTATACGCCCTTAATCATGCTAAATGTGGCCTTAAGGTTTTGTTACCATAGGGTCTGTCCACCCCGTAAGGGCTAAAGACGTGATATATGTATGTATGTGTGTATTTAAAGTAATCATTATGGATATTCCTTGGAATGTGAAGTCGAGTGCTGCTCGGCGCAACACATATAAGGAGAAACAATTACGTCTGGTTTAAAAAATGCATTCATTAAATAGTAGTTCATGTATGACTAAACATGAAGATATAGAGTCTTGGCTGTTCTGTACCACTATAGTACAGGTACCGTAGATTGTATACCCGTTTTGCTTAGGTCTGAACAGCGTCGTTTAACGTAAATTAACGCGAATATTTATTTTATTTCTAACTAGGTCTATTTGTATATCCTGCTACAAAAGAATCGAAAGAAAAATTGTTTATTAACACTAAACAATCGCTTATACATGTCAATATAATAAAATGAAAGAAAAGTTACATAAGAAAGAAAGAAATATGAACATAACATATACATAACTACGCATTACTGAATCCGAGAATTACTGATATACGTAGTTCCATGCGATATGCAAATGTCTCAATGAAGTGAATATTCCATTAAAAATCAAAAGCATTAAATACCATTTTATTAAATACTATGTTTATTAAATATATAAAATACTAGGTATATTAAATACCATACTGGTTTGCTCGATTCTAAGAACTAACGGGCACTCAAATGAATCAATTATTTTTACTTCTTGATTTTTTACGTTTACTTTTACGGTTTTACCGTTAGAAATTAAATTTAAGCTTTACTTTTCGGATTTTTTCGTGTTCTAATCTTCAGAGTCGTTTAGAAATCTAAGAACTAAGTTATCTCGAATACTACCACCGCTGCAACGGTGTTGCTGAAAAGCTTATGGCGCAGCATCCATAATTGCAGTAAGAATTGTTGAAATAACACGTTGTAATAGTAAATGAGCGAAACATGAGCGAGTAATAAGAATAGTACTAACCAGCAACTACCATTAGTACTACAGTACGAATGATTCTCTAATTTCAACGGGGGGTCAGGGGGATACCGAAAGTATTTTTTTGTGAAACATGTCTCTTCCAGAGCACTCTAGTGGCCGTTAATAACACAACAGGCTATTTTATTCGGCACTTGGCCGTGCGGCGGCTTTGATCTCGCAGATTACAACTTCTCTGTTATTGTGCGTCGCATAGAGGAATGCTTTATGCTCGCGGCTCATCGAATATTTGCGAAAGTTGCCCGCGGTCGGCTTGGGATTGTGCGAAAACATAAGCTCAAACGCATTGTCTATTTACTCAGCTATAATCATTCTATTTACGAATACAAATACAACCGACAGCCGAAAACACTCACACGAAAATTTTACCAAAAATTTGCTTAGTTTTACTAGTGAAGTGCAAAAAAATAACACAGTAAGATCCGAACCTGTTTTTGACATGTCAAATAGCTATCCTTGATAAACGAATGCTTATTTCCACAGTTTTAAATTAAAACTATGTAAGTAAATATTATTACACGTTCTCAACTCAACTCATGACAACTAAACGCTTTGTCTAATATATTTCACCGTTCCGTCAGCCATTTCATTACTTCAGGCGTAAACCGAGCATCAATTTTAATTCAAAACAAATTGACTCCTCAAGATAGCAATTAAACGGGATTCAGTTATTCATAGGAAGTCCCAGGTCCCCTTCGAAAAGCAATTTGTGTGTATGCATCGCCCGACCTTGAGTTGCCATAATTAAGTTTGGACGATCGATAAAATATTAACAGAGGGTCGAAGGAACCCCGCTGGCATTCACAGGGTTAACAATGCAGTGACACAAAAACAAAATGCGCCCGATTTTAGAGTTTATTTAAGTGGGCGTATGATCGAAATTAGTTTTGAAATTAGCATGTTTTAATTAGGGATGCGTAATGTTTGTACTCGTAGTGCCGTCGGTCAGTTAGCTGTCAGGGATTTAGGTCAAAGTGTGTTTAGCGTAGAACGACACACGGCACAGTCCCACGCCCCACGTTGAGATTAAATAGACAAGCGACAGAAAACATCGATGTTTTCTTTTTACATACGCTCTGGAGATTTATCACATTATATAACCACTGAATGCAATGTTTCTATTAGTGTTTAGATAAAATTCTTCCTCTGCAATGTTCAACTTCGCTAAGACGTACGTCGTAGTGGTCACTTGAAGTTTGAATGTTGGTTAATGATGAATGTGTCATGCTAAACGTGGCCTTTAGGTTTTGTTACCTAAGGCTCTATCTACCCCGTAAGGGATATAAACGTGATTTGTATATGTGTATGTTTCAGAATACGGTGTTATGGGCATGGGGATGGTTTCTAGTCTCTTCCTAAGGATCAGGCGTGAGCATATTTTTTATATCGCCGGCATATCGTCTTTATTTCACGACGTGCCTTAATAACTGTGTCAGACTGTACACGGGTAACGAGGCAACGTTCTTTTTTGCCGGATAATGTTTTTTGCGGCATTGCGTGTAGACACCTCGTGCCGCGAGCTACTAGGCGCGCAGACCAGGCGTGGAGGTGGGCGGCACAACCTACAACCTACATGTGTGGTGAATTTACTGCGGCGCCCTGCAGGCGGGCAGCCTCGCGACTAATTCCGTTAAAATTCTCCGCTGCTTGTATGCTCGCCTGGTAGCGACGGTAAGTAGGGTAAATGACAACGGGGTGGGCGCCCCCCCCGCGGCGCAAGGGGTTTTAACTGGCATTTATTTGCGCCCGGCGCCCCGGCTTGGCACCGTCCGCTGCGCTTATCCTTACATTCGACGCGACTGATGAATTGTTCGGAGGCTCGAGTTACGCTCGAAAGTGATGAAATTTCAGGGGTGCGATTACTGAAAACAACTAACGAAAGCGTGGTCGTACAGGCTAGTGATGTCATTTTAACACTGACGTCCTGTTAAGGTCCGACCACACTGGTGCATAAAAGATGTCGACGGTGCCTTTACGCAACATAATGTATGGAAAAATGGTGAGAAAACGTGATTTTCAACATGAAACTACCGTGAGACTCAATCATAATTACACATAAACGGATAACTCACGTATAAAAAGTCGAGTGATGCTCGACATGTTTCGGACTATTTCGTAGTCTTTCTTCCTGGAGCGCTCGCTCCGGCGGCAGCGATACGAACACTGCGCGCCAGCGCTCTGTTCTTCTTCTTTTATTTGTGGCGTATCAAGTAGAGTTGCCACGAATAGTGATTTGACCGAATACCGAATACCGAATATTCTGCAACGCTGTCGGCCGAAGCGCCGAATATTCGGCGGCCGAATATTCGGCACAAAATACGTGCTTGTCTATAGGCTGATCCTTACAAGTGGTGGTCAGCAAACGAAAAACAATACCCAATTCTCTCGAAATTTGCTAAAGTTTATCTTTCTTCTCCTGGGAGTAGCGTGTATGCGACGAAAAGCATAATCGTTTGCTACCAACAAATGCTAAAAAGCTTGTTTTTATCCATCACAACTTAACACTGATCAATTTTACTTACTAAAGTATTGTAATTTGGTAATGCACACATATAATCTTGAGTAATATGACCGGCCGAATAGTACGTATTATTCGGCCGAATACCGAATACCAAAAAATGGGCCGAATAGGCCGAATATCGAATAGTAGCCGAATATTCGTGACATCTCTAGTATCAAGTCGTTATAGCGACGACAACTTCGCCAATGTCAATGTAAAATTTTTTATTAAAAAATCTTGTGACAAAATGTCGGCAACGTTGTACGGTAATGGTCAAAGACCCCCCTCCCCCCCTGTCGGGCTCTTAGCCAACGGTCAATGATATCCCTCAGAAACTGCCAGGAAATCATTAGCCGATGCCCAGGGCGCACCGGACCAAGCACTGCTCTTCCCCCCGGACGGATCCAAAAACGAACCGCAGCTCTTAATCACACGTGGAGGTAACCCGACTCGCACCCCCAGCGCTCTGTTCGCGCGGCTGGTCGACGCAACTGACAGCGGCGCACAACTACCCTCGTTTTCATCGTCATTGAAATAAGTCGGTATCCCAATTTCAACCGGGATGGCGGATGGTCGGTGCCCCCGAGTTGGAAAACTGTTTTAAATATTGACCAAACGGTGAGTGTGAGCGAACCTTTACGGAGTGACGTGATCAGTGTTGTGTGCTGCCCTACATTTGACAGTAATAAAAATGACGATGAAAACGAGGGTAGTTGTGCGCCGCTGTCAGTTGCGTCGAGCAGCCGCGCGAACAGAGCGCTGGCGCGCAGTGTTCGTATCGCTGCCGCCGGGGCGAGCGCTCCAGGAAGAAATACTACGAAATAGTCCGAAACATGTCGAGCATCACTCGACTTTTTATACGTGAGTTATCCGTTTATGTGTAATTATGATTGAGTCTCACGGTAGTTTCATGTTGAAAATCACGTTTTCTCACCGTTTTTCCATACATTTTGTTGCGTAAAGGCACCGTCGACATCTTTTATGCACCAGTGTGGTCGGACCTTAACAGGACGACAGTGTTAACACGACATCACTAGCCTGTACGACCACGCTTTCGTTAGTTGCAGCCGCATAGTGGCCGTAGCCTCAGCTGTAGCCACAACGTTTGACATTTCTCAATCAAATGGTCACAGATTTTAAAATCATATCAGTACAGTCAGGGGCATAAATATAAGTACGTTACAAAGACGTCAAAACATGTAACACCTCTATGCCACAAACAATAACATCGGTGACACATAATAATATATTTGAATAATATATTTTGATTATGCCCTCGACTGTACATTATAACTGCAGGGATATTTATTAGACCGACTATATGTGTGTGTGTGTGTGTGTGTGTGTGAAATGTTGTTAACTAGCTGTCGCACGCGGCTTCATCTACGATTTTGTTTATAGCTATCCCGCGGAAACATGGCAATGAAAAAAAAAGATTTAAAAGTAGCCTATTGCGCTATTCCAGATTATAATCGATCTCCATGCCAAATCTCATAGAGGTTCAGCCGTTCTGGCGAGACTGAGAACAAACATCCATCGATGCAACTTTTGCATTTGTAATAGTGGTAAATTACTTTTAGTGACACATTGAAATAAATAAATTTTGAACAAAAAAGTAAATTTTGAGTTACTTTTGATTGTCAGGGTTCCGTTACTGAAAAGGAAAATACGTACCTAACCCTTGTAGGATCTGTGCCCCCTTAGAGTTGCGAAAAACCAACCCTCTAAACCAACTCAATGAGAAGATAGTTAGAAAAGGTGTTGCTTACAAATTGCCGGGTTCCCAAAAAATAGAGAATACTTACTATTGTGAATAAAGGTAGCTCTTATAGCACCACACAATCGATTAAAAGTTGAAAAATCTCAATATTTCATGACTGTCTTTGTAATTGGAAGCAGCCAATATAAAATGGCCTCACACTGCCTACATTTTGCTTAAAAGGCGAGCTCTGCTAACACTAGATTTTATATCCACTTGCCGAATTTGTACGGTACCCTCGGTGAGCGTGTACGGCTCGCACTTGGTTGCTTTTTTTTAACACGTCACACGAGTTGGCTCGTAAAGTCAGACACGCAGCTTCGTGCCTGCCACTCATTAACGCGCGCGTCATTTTTCAAACTGAATTGTATCAAGTTTAGTATTTTCATCGTGGATATGTGACCGTAATGATAAGTGTTAAATTCATTTGGAGCACGAAGCACTTGTGACCGGAGATGGCGAAGTGCGCTTTCCTCTCTGTAACAAAAAATACATACATACATACACAAACACGTCTATACCCCTTACAAAATACCCCTTTAATTCGTTCCTGAGTCGCAGACGTTTCTATCTTATATTTTGTGTGTCTTGCAAAAAGGAATAAATGTCTTCTTTCTTTCTTTCTTTCTTTCTATTTATGTATGTATTATTTCTCTATATAAGTATGCACATTGTTGTCTAGTACCCATAACACAAGCCCTACTGGAGCTTACTTTGGAAGTAGGTCAATTTGTGTGAATTGTTACCTGATATTTACACATACACATACACACACACACAAATCACGTCTTTATCCCATACGGGGTAGACAGAGTCTAAGGTAACAAAACCTGCAGGCCACGTTTAGCAAGACACTATGGGCGTATAGGTGGAAAGTGGAATTGGAATCAAAATAGTGATGGGTTGTTAGCCGCATCGCCTATAACACGATTCCTATGACTTTCGCCCATTCCCTCGATGGGTTTTTACCATCTGCGCGGGAAGAGAAGCCACTGGTGCATTCTATGTTTTTTCTTTGCTCCCAGACCAGCATGGGAGTTATCTGATATTGATATTGAATAATGATCGATTTGACTTAAAATTTGGTATACGTGACTAAACGGCAGTGTAATTATAGTTAGCAAGAATATTAATGTAGTGAAATTATATAAAGACAACTCTCGTAACAAGTGCTCTGTGGAAGCAGACGTTCGGATTGTAGATTGAAATCTACATAGATTCGAGGTCCATTCTTATTAACAGACAGAAAGAAAAAACTTATTTTTTTTCATGCTCAAATTTAAGGAACGATAAGCCGGAATAAAGCCTTAAAATTTAACGATTTCACTTGATTTATCGAATGATCAGAGCAGACAAAAATCAGGGAAGCATGAGCTTATAGGAGTTTCGATAAATGTTTTAAGGGTGCGTAAATCATTACTGTAGCCCGACCCGCGCCGGGTTTTATGGGCGCGGTACCAGCCCGAAGCGAAAGGCCACTTTTGGATGCGGCATTTTGGATGGCATTCTTTAGACTGTCAATATTATCTTGTGATCCACGAGTATCGCGATGCTGTATCACGAAATGTTGATGCTTATCGCAGCGAATACAGTTGTGATGAAATCAAAGATTCAATTGACATGCCGGTATCACCTATGCTTCTTTTTGGACTTAAACACTACAAATAAAATTTGACTTCCAAACAGAAGCGGAATAGAAATGAATGTTTACTTCCACTTTTAATTTTGTAAAATATGAGGAAGTTAGACCAAGTAGGTAACATTCCTTATTAGTATTAGGTATATTTAGTTGGATTTCTATTACGAGTCTAAAAAAGTAATCTATTTTTCATTCATGATATTGTATCACTTCATTTCTTTTAGGTATAGTATTTGCTATAACTACAACTTCATATAAATTGAGGATTTCCAGTTGCCTCTAATTAAGTTCATGGTCACCCAAGCACGTGAAATATGTGAATTTGTAAATTAGGATGCCAAAAATGAGAGAGTTTGAATATTAACAGCTTGTATTTCGGAAGCCGATTGCGATCGAACCCAGACAGATCTTAAGACTATTCCTTATATCTAAAACTGCGGTATTAGTGCCCTACACATTGATTGTGACGCAATTTGGAACTAAGTGGTTAGTAATGATTTGCATCAAATGACAATGACGAGCCATCTAGTTCGACAAGTCAGATCTAGGTGACGCTGTATCGAACAGAATTTTATGTAGAATCTGCTCTTAATCAGTGGTTTATGCTTGGAAGTACTAAAAAAAATACTAAAAGACTAACGGAACGCGGGTGTGGTAAAATGCCACCTCCTGCCACCCTCTTATCTCTTGGTATGAAAGTACGCGGCGAACCCATCCTAGCCCGTGGGAGCCCTTGGTACACTCAACCCCATATAATCTGCACTGACAGCGTCGTGCCCTGGCCTGTACGTAGCTATAGCTCCGGCTCTGACCTTTTATGCTACCCTGGTTGTGTTGATACTCTTATTTTACTAGTTTTTTTTATTTGTTCTGGCTTTATTATTTTTTATCATTAACGTCTAATTAATTTGAAATTTAGTACGTTTAATATAGTGATCTGAAATTTTAAGGTTCTGTTTCATACAGTCGGCAAAACGGAACCCTAGGCCACCGTAGAACCTTTTCTCAGTCACTACTTTGTACTGATACAAGCGGATCAACTTATTGCGATATACATATTATAATTATACAGTGGCCCGTGGCCCAGGGTTCCTTTTGGTTGACCGTATCTCAAAAATAATAAATGAGACTTAGTTCGACTCGCACTTGGATGTTTTTTTGTAATTTTTACTTAGTCAAGAGTTTCATGCATATTTATTTATTAGGTATAATCGTTTCCCGTGGTCCACCTAATTTGACCACCCGGAAAAAATCCTGTCATTATTTTGAATCACTCAATAATATTTTAATACAAAAATAGGTACCTTTTTGCCCGAAGGGCCAAATACTCAAAAAAGGAGCTCCGTCGAAATTCAGGTGGCCAAACTGCAGGCAGGTGGACCCACTAGGCTAATAATCTAACTCGCTCGCAATCGCCATCGTGTTCATTTTGACAGTTCTATGGGCTGACAATGGGGACTATCGTTTCTTTGCTCACCAGTTGGCGCCACTGTTGACTAAGGTCCAGAGGTATAGCTGTCAAAGGCGAATATAAGATCGGCGCCGAAGTTTTAAATCTTGAATCTCATTAAGTTTATTAATTATAAATAACTATCATCATATCGACTATACTGCGATGTAGTGCAGTTCCGTTTTGTTCGGAAAAAATAAATCCGCTTTCAAAGCGTTCACATTAATCGCCAAATAATCAATATTTGCGATAATTTCCCGAAGGAGTTCACTTTTCAACTGGTAAATGAAAGAAATTGTAATTTATCTCACGAAGCCTGCCAAAACCAGTGAAAAGTGAATGTTATTGGACCTCACGCGACACTAGCGCCTCTAGTGGCAAATTCATACGCGATAGCCCCCATTGGCATTAGAATCAGCTTGCTGTCACATTAGCCTGCTGGGTAAGGAAGGTTTTTTTTGAAAGCGGGTGTTCTAACGGTTATTCTATCGATATTGGTTTCAGCTGTTGCTGTTTCAAGGTCATCAGGTTTTTTAATGTTCACTTTTCTATTTCGTGTCAAGAGTAATTACTTACACTTCAGTCTCATTTCGAATTATATTCACGTATAGTTAAATTTTTAGTGTAACATAAATTTTGCATATAAATTCTCCCCGAGTATTGAGTTACATTATTATATGACGTACGTAGTAGTTGGTTATGTTTCAGTTAGAGCAACCGTATGCCATAAGTTTCACGGACTAATCTATGGAAAAGAGTGGCGTGGATTAGACAGTCAATATTATCGTGATACGGATGTCAATATAGGATCGTAGATAACAAAACAACCGGATTCGCTGCAATGCGCGTCAATATTGCGTGATATGGATCGCGATGTGCGTGGATCATGCGATAGTATTGACCGTGTAATTGGGTAAATGGGTTAAAAACAGATACGGATATTTTGAGGATCGATTATTTGCATCGTTGTTAATAAGAGTAAGGGTGAGCATTCTTGATTAATTACAATATCTAATGCAGGAATGATTATCTTTGGAAGGTAAATAAAAATTTTTTTATTAAAAAATATATATATTACCAATTTATGTTTTTAATTGATTATTAGGTTATTAATTACATACCCTAAAAATATCCGCAACTTATATTTAGCTAACTGTGATTCAACCGTTTTTTTGGTTCCATTTTGTTTTATTGCGCAGTAATTTTGTAAATTGTTAATTACTTATCAAAAAAAAATTATAACGTTGACACTAATTAGAACTGTTAATATCGTAGGTACCTAACGTGAAACTTCATTATATCCATTACTTTTATTGTATGATTATTGTTTGTAATGATACAATACAATACAATAAATGACTCTTTATTGAACACCACATATAACAACCAAAACAGAAAAAAGGTATATAGAAAACAATAGGCGGCCTTAACTCTACAGAGCCATCATAGACATTATCATAGCCTATTTCAATTTTTTTTATGAAATAGTCTTTGTTCAAATTAACCGTCGTTGTTCATATACGTATTAGTTGTAAGTGTATATATATATATCCGGAGCACATAAGCTTTGCAGAGGCAGCCTATTCAAAGGTTTTCCCTGTCCGCTCCCTTAGTTTGATAGACGTGGCTGCGAAACTTTTTCTAGGGTCCCATGCCCCCCCACGGCCGCAGGGGGAGGGTTTACTATTAAATAATCATTTCGGACCCGACTCAGCCGTAGGTGCGCCTCTATTTACTCCTACAAATTAGTACTTCTGACGCTTTATGCGCTCCTAGTGTACGTTTTTATTGGTGGCCATTGTTTTATTACCTTTCGGGATAAATAACGAGTTTTTATATAAGAAGCTATTGTGGTGTTATGTAATCATATAGGTATGTAATAACGAGCAATATTTTGTACGTATAAAAAAAGGTAAAACACAAACATAATGCATAATTATAACGCCTACTAGTAATTAGCATAGTGAAGTTGAATTGGTCTAATGTTACTTGGAATGAAGTTTAGCGCAAATCCGACGACAATACTAAAAAGCACCGCCAGCAAAAATGCGTGTTTTGAATTGACTGTTTGCAAACATAAATAGAAGACTTTTGGTTAAATCGTAGGTTTGTTCATTGTTTTTTTGTCGCAGAAAGTTTTATTAAATGAAAGATGACTGCCGAAATGAATTGATTAATTATAACATAATTTCTTGCAAGCTTATTCTGAAGTTAACTTTACTCAGCCTAAAACTATAATTACCTACGCGTGGTATAATTACCGTTTCGGGTGGTCCCTACAAACAATATTTCCTTAGGAATCCAATCACTCCCACACAGCGGTACCTATCGAGTCATAAGCGAGACAGGGCTTCGTCCCCCTGCCCCCTTGTACCCCAAGGGGACAACGGGACAAGGGGGCCGGGGGAAACCTCTTAATTATTGTCACACATGAATTATTTTGATATTGACGCGTCTCAGCCGACCTCGAACGCACTCGTTAGCGTTTGTCCCTTTGGATTTCTTTTCCGAACCTCTTGAATTGCTATGCCGCTCTGGTAGCTAGGGGTCGTCTGAAAGGATTCTTAGTTTTTTTATCTTGTTTAGTTAGAAATAGTTTTGCGGTGCTCTAGATTTTTTTTACGGGTAGGGTTATAGTTTTCTTGTATTTTTGCCTGAAGTTTAGTTGAGGCTAAAACATGACACAGTTAAATAATAATAATAAGGCACGCTGCGTATAGCAATGAACAGAACTATTATTATACATCAAATAAATCTCTTTCTGGTTTAACGTTTAAAGTGGGACGTCATCCGTAAAAAATCAACTTGCAGTGTCCGATAGCATTATCGTTGCGTTTATTCAACTTGCCCAATAATTTATTAAGTAACACAGTGCGGTGCGAATATAAACTTTATAGAGTGGTATGTAGAGTCTCTGTTAACTACTTTGAAAGAGTTTACACCGTAACTGAAAAATAAATAAATGACAATATGAAGTGTGACTTTTGGCAATGAGAACGGCATTTTTAATTTACTTCTGTCAGTCGACATGAAAAATATCGAATAATATTCTTTAGCGAAATAGTGTTTTAATTATTCGCAATTATCTTAAATGTAGTAAAGTTGTCCAAAAGTTTTGTCGTGGTCGCGCCTCGTTTTCCCGGAACGGTTTGGCGTAAATGGGTCGCCGGCCGCCGGGCAGTAAGCCGGCTAACCTGATAGTGTACCAACTTTAATTTTCCAAATTCACCTGCCGTTTATGTAATTCGCCCCCTCCATACATGCCCCCGCCGGGAGTCTAATGTAAGGGGGGCACCGAGGCGACGCTCACGAAAAGGAAAGGGTGGCTACGAGCAATTTTTTCTGATTTTCCCCTCCGCCCTTTTTTCCCCGATAATACCCTAATGGTCGCTCGCTTCCTTTTCGGCGGATTTTTTGCCCGGCGAAGATCGAGACGTATTTTTTACTCGCTCGTAATTTCCTCGTTTCCCGCTGAAATGAAAAATAAACGGGGGTTGATTCTTTTATTGACACGTGATTCCGGCGAGGCGTCCGCGCCCGCGGTCAACTCCTCCACACACAGTGATACGCGACACTTTAATATCGCAAATCCACTGTATAACGTCACTGCGTATTAAACATAAATTAAGTCTGCTATGTATGCACTGTTATACAAATAAACATACATTAGTTTTATTTCGGCATCGATAAATTTCGAATCCCGTACCGCCCTGCATAATGCATGCAGCGCAAAAGTAGGGAAAATGGAGAAAAATCGGGGAAAGTCGCCCCCTTGGCGGGGATCCTTGGGCACCACCTACCAGGGCCGCCGGGGCCGCAGGAGGTTAGGACGTCCGCTGCTAAGATTAATACGGTACAGTTCGCCCGCCCGACGCCGCAGCTTTCATTAAAAATACTAGGGACCCTGATGGGTTAGCGTCGCCGTCGTCTTATATTAACAGCTATATACGGCGTACGTAGGTGGCGTGGCTCTAATACGACTTCTTTGTGACGTGACGCTAGTTACTTTTACTGATACATTAGCCGGCTGTTGCTACGCCGTAGCAAGTGCTACGAAGTTTGGAAAGTGCTCTTGCGTGAATAATTTAGAAAGTAATTGCAGTATTTTTATGGATCGTCAATTGACGTGGGTATTTCTTGAAGTTTTCTACTTGAAATACAGTTTAAGTACAGTCAAATGCTACCTACAACAACTTATTGCCGCGGTATGAAACTTTATTTATATACGTATTTACATATTTTCAAGATTTCGTCGCTTAATGTATACATTTGATGATCTTGATTATTTGACAAAAAAATATTTCATTCGTGTAGATTTGAAATTAATATTTCGTGACTTTTTTCCTTCTTGTGTTAGGCAGTGTGTTGTGCACTGCTTACGTTTTGCTTCTGGACAGATACGAACTAAATACGAGTTTTGATATGAAAGAAGGTTATCCTTTTCATTATGCCACTTTTATGTTATAGTTACGAATTTTTCGCATATAAATTCTTCTCTAATTAAATGATTTCTTTCTTTTTGACTCCATAATTATCCAAACAGCAGCAGGGTAGCATACTCGTATAGCCAATAGAGTACATAGTTAACACGAATGTCCAGCGCCTCGCCCGTCTTGCATGCGCCGGGGTTATTATTTCTAGCCACCCCGGCCCCCTAGCTCCTATGCCATCCTGGTACTCTTGGGCGTAACTACTAAGCGTACTGCTTGTAGGCAAAAAGTTGACGTCCCCCTTACGCTTTTAAACCTCAAGCGTCCAAGTGCGGGAATATGAAATTTTCGAAATGATAAAGCCGGTAAATAATAACTGCTAGTACGCCGGGCACGCCGGCCGTCTACCGTACTGACTGCAGAAAAATATTTGCGTTTTCTTGGGATTATTATTACTTATTTTTGCTAGCGTAATTTGTTAATTTGTTGGGTATTTTTTATTGGAAACGTGCTAAATAGCAAACTGTAGCGAATGTAACTTTGATGTATTTGACAATCGATTTAAGTACATATAATTAAAATCAGCTTATGCGTATCGTTTCTAGATCGCCATTGCTTCAAAGATACATTAGATTGTAAACACGTTTTCTATAATTTGTCATGTGCAGATTCTATTTTCAATAAATACGAATGTTTTTATTAACACAAAATCACGGCTGCATACATACATACATATATATTAATTCACGCCTTCATCCCTTACGGGGTAGACAGAGCCTGGGGTAACAAGACCTGAAGGCCACGTTTAGCTTGATTGTGGGCGTATAGGTGGAAAGGGGAATCAAAATAGAGCTTGCGTTTGAACGCAATCACGCCTGACGTTTAGCAAGAATGTGGACTGAGATGGGGCAAGTTTTCCTAGTAAATGGATAAATACCCTTTTACCCTAGATAATTATGAAGAGGGTCAGATTGTAGCGTTCAGGAAACACAGTCTAATTGTAACCCGAATCAGACCAATACTAGGCAAATGCGTGTAAAAAAATGTATTTAAAAAGCCATAATTCCGCTTGTTTTGCCCTCAGTACGGGGCAGCGGGGTTCGTGTGTCTGCTTCCACATTTCCCACTCGGCGGGCGACTCCCTACCGCCCGCTGCCGCCCTGGTGCCCGCGCCCGCTTTTTATACCTCCTGCCCGACGAAATAATCAATTTGCGCCTTAATTAATTAAGAAAAAAAATGTCGCAGTTTTTCAAGGACGGACTTAAGGATATTTTTAATGTGAACGTACGTAGATGATTTGATAAATTTTCTTATACAGTATGTTGCCCTTCGCATCGAGTTTGTATTGCTCCTATTGTCTAATCAAATTTGCAGCTTTTTCACCTATCCTGTAATCGAACATGTTTAATAATATTGATCAATAAAACACCATTCATATTTACAGTGGTAATTAAAAATGTACTTTGGTGCAAATATTTGATGCCCGGAGTGGTCGTGTTCCATAATTAGAAAATGTTATTAGCGAAGCTGCAACTATTCTAGTACGTTTATTTGAGTGTTACGAGTATTAATGTAAAGTATAGTGCACACATGCAAGAATGATCTAAGCATTACATTACGGGGCATAAAATTAAAAAGAAATACGTGAAATATCAAAAACATGGACGCTCACGAAGGCAAACATGCACCAAATTAAAGTCGCACAAAGAGCCTGGAGCGAGCTATGTTGGGCATCTCACTGCTTGACCACATCCCCAATTCCGAAATTCGGAAACTGACTTGAGTTATGGATGTCGGAACTAGGATAACACAGCTGAAGAGGCGGTGGGTGGGGCACTTGGCAAGACGGAACGACGACTGATAGTCGAAGGCGGTCACAGAGTGGTGGCCAAGATTGGGTCGAAGGTCAGTGGGCAGACCACCAGCCCGTTGGTCAGATGACATCTGTCATTCGGCTGGAAAACTGTGGATGAGACTGGCACAGGACCTGGCAAAGTGGCGTGAAATGAAGAGGCCTTTGCTCAGCAGTGGGTGGATATGGGCTGATTAGATAGATGTGAAATATCTATAATCCTTTTTAGGGTTTCGGACCCAAAGGGTAACAACGAAACCCTATTACCAACACTTCGCTGTCCGTCAGTCTGTCACCAGCCTGTATCTCTGAACCGTGACAGCTAGACAGTTGAAATTTTCACAGATGATGTATTGTCTATTGCAAACAAACAAATACTAAAAAAAGTAAATTTTCGTTCTGTCTATGTCAGTAACAAATATAAAATTACCTTGAAGTGCATACATTTTGCTTAAGAGCAGGGCTCTACCAACAACCGATTGGCTGGTTTACTGACGAGATTCCTTAATGAGGTAAGTTTGCCTCCGGTCTTATTGTTTGTCAATCGTATTTGATTTGGTCCTTTATTTTTAAAAGTGAAAAGTCTACTCTCGCTATGTCAGAACTGTGACGTTTTAAGTATGTGAAAGTAAGCTTTTCCGATTGCTTGTAATGTGTATGATAATGTATGTACATACACACATATAAATATTGCTCGTGTAATGGTTATACATAGTACCTGAGCGACCGTGCGAAGTTCAGAATTTGTAAAACTCAAAAAACGCGTTTTCTCAGAGACGAGACCTAGCCAGATTGATTTTGCGCCCCCAAAACTACTTCATAGCGAATTTCAACGGAATCGTTAGAGCGTTTCCGAGGTTGAATAAATAAATAAATAAATAAAAATATAAAAATTGCTTGTGTAAAGATATGAAACAGATAGGACAACTGTGTATCGGTACTTGGTATCATAGCTACCAAAATAATGATCGAATCAGACGCGTTTTTCGATTTTAAATTTAGCTCTATTGCGTTAATTCCAGTCACATCAAAATCGGTTGGACAATGAAAAACAACGTTGAGATTTTTTCAACTTTACTAAGCTGTATGTAGTTATGTCGTCAGTTTTTGGAACGCTCTGTATACGGTTGCCCTTTTGTCCTCCGTATTCGGTAAGTTTGTGAATGTCGTATGAATGACGAAGCGGGCTGTTATACGGTTTCATTTGCATAACAATGTTTTTGGCTTCCAAGTAGGGTTCATGATTTCTCGAGCTTTTCAATTTCTCGGGTCTCGAGAATTCTCGAGGCTAATTTCTCGGGGCTTCTCGGGTTGTCGAGAAATTTACATTTACGTACGTTTTCTCATATTATTTGGTTCGAATAACGTCAACAAATTCAGTGGTTTTCGTCTCAAATAAGAGTATTCTATTATAGATTCTTCTTGGCAATGATGGTCTTTCCAAATGTGCTGGTAGTTTCAAAAAGACATGTAAAAGAGCCTTTGGCGGCCAATTTGCAAAAATAAATTTTCATTTTCATTTTCATTAATCTTACGAATAAACTATGTAACTTTTTTTAAATACAGAAATAATATTATTCAGACTCATAATTATAATGACAGCACCATTTTAGGCTGGTTATTTAGAACTTATAAACAAAAGTAGCTTCTATTAAACTAAACAAAAAATCAAAATGAAAGAAAACGTTAATCCATCCATCCGTCTATCCATCCATTCGTCGTTTCTGTATCAGCAATTTTTTTGTTGCAAAAATAACATTATTGGCCACTTATTTAAATGCAAATGGCATTTAAATAATTCCAAATTTATAAAACATGCTGACTGCCTTTTGTTTTTTTTTTCGAATTCGATTTTGAATTTCGCTATTATTGCATAATGAACGGCGAAATTGTGCCTTGGCACTCACCATAAATGTAATGCATTTGGGCATATTCTATCAGTGTGTATTATGTTCGAAGCAGTATTAAAGTAAAAAACTTCAACACAACGATCTAAACGCAAAATTAACCATTCATTACGCAATAATAATAGCGAAATTCAAAATCGAATTCGAAAAAAAAAACAAAATGCAATTGGCATGTTTTTTTAAATTTGGAATTAATTAAATGCCATTTGCATTTAAATAAGTGGCCAATAATGTTATTTTTGCAACAAAAAATTTTGAGTTCTACACCTGTGATACAAAAAGTAAACCGGGAAAAATGTGGGTGAGCGTGTATTTTTTTTATTATTTTGTCATTTTGAATTTAAATTCAAAAGGTAATTACCATTTTTAAATTGTCAATAAACCGGCATGTTTTTAAGCTTATTGGCAACTAGGCGGTAGTGTATTTTTTATACACCGTGAGAGCTGAAAATTCGATCAATGTACGATTGAAAAGGCAAAAATTAAGTTTGCGTTTTTTTTTTAAATCCCATGTAGTCTCACAAAAATAGTAATGCCTATCTGAAAATACAAGTACTCAAGAGTATTGAGCAAAAATAAAAAATTGAAAAAGTTAGCTTAAAATGGTGCTATGATCAAAACATTGAACAAAACCTTCGAAAAAAACCTAAAAGTCCGAATATCTCGGAAACCGTGCAACTTTTACTAAACCTATTGTAGCTTTATTATAACGTCCTGAGTGCCCTCTATCCATAGTTCAAGGATTATCCACTCATTACCTAACACCCTGTATAGGTACATGATTTCTCGAGTTCTCGACTTTTCTCGAGCTTGATTTCCCGGGAACAAAGCCCGACGATTTCCCGGGAATTCTCGGCTCGAGAATTCCCGGGAATGAACCCTACTTCCAAGTAATTGGCTAAATATTAGTGGTTCGAATTAGTTACTGTATGGTGTTGGTGACTGGGGCACAATGGTTGGGGTTATAGTTAGTGGTCAGTTCGCTGTACAAGTTAGAATAATCGCTACGTTAAATTTATATTACGTGAAAGGACAAGTTAGCGAGTGGATATTTCGTAAATATTCTCTGTTTCTAGACACTTGAATATTGAAACGTACGTTCCAGTGAATTTGAACGTTTTTGTCGGAATTTTCCCCCGTGTCTGTCCCCAAGACTTAATTTGAGGGGAAGTAAAAACTAGCGCCCCCACCGCGTCATGTACGCGTCTAGGTATAGGTATTATTATAACTCTTAGAAAATAATGTACCTAATGAAAATAAATTTGAATTCTGTACCAACAATTAGGAGGCAAAAAAGATTCGTTTGAGTGTCAACAAACAGTGGCTTTACAAAGGACGGGGGTTTTATCGTACCAGGCTCGTAGGAACGGTCAGGCGGCAACAAACTTCTTTGTTTACGGGCTACGGGATCCAGCTCTTAGGTATGTCCGGGCCCCGAGGGTTGCAGGGTGCTCATATTGGACATTTTGTATAAGTGTAGACCGGAATGCCCGATCCCAAGGCAAATCCCTTTCGGCAGACCCTTTTCGGGAAAGGTCCAGCGGCCGTGCCGGGGCCCCGAATTTGCGGATTTTTAAGGTAAAATTTATAAGGGTGGGGGTAGCTAGGAGTCACGGAGGGTCAAGTATGAGCCGCGGTCGACGTTGTTATTATATTTTTTAAACGTCGCTCGGGACTGAGGGTCTCACGGGTCCCGTACGCATGAACGCAGACCGTGGTATCTACGTATATTAAACAGCGTTATTAGTAGCCCTTTCCGTCTCAGAAAAACAATATGGCGCGTACACTACGCGGAGGAATGAAAGAGGAAAAATGTTATTACCAGGAGATCATAGTGGCCTAATTGGTTTCAGCGTGCGAACACAATCCCTCACTCGCATTACGTTTCGCCAGGTTTCGCGGACGTTTATAAATAAGTTGGCGGGTGGCATCACGCGAGCCTCCTACCTACGTGTGCGGTCCTGGTACTTAGTGCGGACCCTTCGGACCCTCGTCGACCCCGGCTAACTAGATAACTGCGATATCGGGTGAAACGAAACTAAAGGAAAAGTATTTGTAGCAGCTAGCGTGGAAACTAACCGGAATTAGGGAGGGTAGAGGGTCGCATTATACAGCGCAAATTAACGCTTAGTAAGCTGCGCTGGAGCTTTGTGTTGAGTTACAGTTAAAAGCTCAATGTGCTAAGCTTTTGGGAGCTCCGGCCCAGTTTTACCTCGATGCTATAAAGTCTCGGCGTCTCGGGCCAATTTCAATCGTAGGAAACTTAGTCGTATTTATTTTAATTAGTGCCAAATGTATGATGATGAAAATAAAACCGTATAAGTAATACAGTGAGTACAAAAATTGGGGTAAGCTCACCAACTTTCATAAAACGCTTGAATAGAGATTGCCTTGTATAAACATTATTTATCTCTACTGATTTTTGAATGGCTACAAAGATTACCTATCTATATAATAATCGCAATTTCTAATATGAAATTCTTGTAAACATTCAGATAATCATACATACATATATCAAGTCTTTATCCCTTACGAGGTAGACAGTAAGGTTACAAAACCTTAGGCCACGTTTAGCAAGATTAAGAGCGTACAAACGGAAATCAAAATAGTGATGGGTTGCTAACAGCATCGCCTATAACATGATTCCTAAGACTTTCGCCCATTCCCTCGATGGGCTTTTACCATCTGCGCGGGAAGAGAAGCAACTGGTAAATTTTGTTTTTTCTTTACTCCCAGACCAGAGCATAGAAGAAATCAGATAAAATGATATGATAATTAGATGTTGATACGACTATAAAAGGAAACGTCATAAAATTTATCTTTCAACATGAAACTACCGCGAGATTCAATCATAATTATACAACCGGATAACTCACGTATAAACGTCGAGTGATGCTCGACACGTTTCGGACAAGTTTGTAGTCGTTTTCCTCTTGGAGCGCTGGCCTCGGCGGCAGCGAAACGAACACCGAGCGCTCCAAGAGGAAGGACTACGAACTAGTCCGAAACATGTCAAACATCACTGGACTTTTATACGTGAATTATCCATTTGTGTTTATTATAAAACGTATATTTTTAATTAGTAAGATTATACGCTTATTGCGTAATACGATTAGGGTAATAAGGCCAGTGTGTGTGTATTCACAATATTAGTTAGTTAAAAACGTAAAAATAATTGCCAAATCGAAGTGTAAAAAACAATAAACACATCTATTTCATTTGATATACAAATTTATTCTAAACTTTCTTACAGATGGGCCTTATTAACCCTTGTACCCCAGTGTATAACAAGCGTTATAATTTATTTGGTTAGTGTAAAAAAAATATTAACAAAATGTGATAATTTGTTTCAGGTACGTGACACTGATTTAAAGGAGAAAATTAATACATGGTAGGACGTTGTTACTTTGTTATTTACTTAGAAATAGGTATACTCTTATGTATGGCACAAGTGTTACGCAAGAGCGTATACTAAAATAAGCTAAAAATTATTTAAACCTTAAGATGTAAGAAATATTATTAAATGCATAAGAGTAAAACGTACAAGAGTAACTCTTTACTTATTTTAAACCGTTGTGATAACCTTCGCATTACCTGAATAAAGTGTTTGTGTTCTAAATTCTACGTGTTTAATTTATGTTAGCGTCATAGGGCATTTAAGTGCACCTAAGTGTGCTTTAATGTTTTATTATGCTACATAAATTATACACAGCTTATGAATAAAAAATCTAATGTTAAATTAAGCTATCATATGACTAGAAAACCATAACTGCGTGGCGATAAACGCGACCGTCATTCGTTACACACTACCCGCAAATTCACATCGGTGTTATCTCGCAATTCTTTTAGTTTATGCTCTCCTAGTATTCTAAAAACCACATGCGCACCGAGGGGCGCGGCGGATGTCGTGGCCGTGTAGGGCTAGAAAAAGTTATAATAATGTTAATGTTAGGTTCTTTTGACGGCTCCCGGCCGTCGTTAGCGGCCCCTGTGCCCTGTATCTTGTCATAATCTGCGAGGGATAAGGCGGGTCGATAGATTCTATCGATAGTTTTAGGAATTTTTAAATGTGATGTGGTGGGAGTGTGTTGTTTGTCTTCAAGTTTTAAAATATAATATTCTAATCTGATAATAAAAACTACATCGTAATAAAATTATCGATAACCGCGGGTTTTGAAAATATTTAAAACCATTTGCCGCTTGCCAAATATAGAGGCCAATCGCGAGTATTAATAAAAACACAATCTTAGATTTGACGCTTTAATCTGTAAGACAAATCCTAGTGCCAAACAAACTGCTAGGTCGCTAATAAAGTAACTCAAATGTTATAAGACGTCTTTCCATTCCGTAGACACTTTTACAATCGGAAATTGAAATGTTCCTCATCGTAATAAACAAAAACTCTGAAACCGTCAACAAAAAGCGCTTATCGACGTTATCGACACGCTCCCATCCCGCTCGCCGCATCACTAATTACGGGCGCAGACGGCGCCGGGTCGAGCCAAGGGTACGGTCCTCTCGGCTGAATTTTTTCCCCAACGCCCCACCCCCCACCGGAAGGGGGGGACACCTTCCTGTCCCTCCCGGACCCTTCTTAACATTTCCCGCAAGACGCCTCGGCGTATATGCGCCCCTGGTACCTACGACCCGGGTTATATACTTTTTTGGGTCCGGGCAGACCCTTTGAGGTATTGCCCACGAGTTGGGGACCTATATATCCTTTTCAGGTTGTGATCTTTGTGTTGGCCGCTTTGTTTCTTTGTTATGTATAAATATAAAAGTTTGGGATTATACGACCTGTTTAGGGACAACGATATTTTTCGGTTTGCCGAAATACCTGAGGCCGTTTTTCGGGTTTAGTAAGGCCACTTGTGTTCCGATGGGAGGTTAACTGTTAACCCGCATTCTAAAAAATATTGTATACGAGTGTGTTAACACAACGTCTCTTATTTATTAGTTGTTAGGCGAACTTACAATATTAGTAGTCGCCTGACGTAGATAGGTAGTAGACACGAAACCCTTTAAATTTTTGAGTAGTATAACTACGGAACCCTAATAAACACTGCGAAGTGCTACGATTTTAACATTTATAGGTGCCAAAGACAAATCGTTTGATGTTTCTTCACCTGACGTCTTAACCTTTTATATGTAATTTTTTGTATTAGATAAAAAAAAAAACACCAAAATTTCCTAAGTTTCGATCGCACTACTCACTCAGTATTCACACCCTAATCATTTAAGACTAAAATGAAAATAATTGGTAACGGTCCTTTGCTTTAAGTTAAAAGCCTCGTCGAAAAGTCATCCAAGTTTTCATTATGCAGGCCTTTTGGTTGGACTTAGTTATTGTAAAGCCTATCCGACTTGTGCATTTATTCAGTAGAGTTTTTGTGGTTGTATGTGTGCGTATGTGAACACTTTATTGTATAGAAATAAGGAAACAAAAGCAAGTGATATAACCCTTAACAAAGATGAAAATGTCTTTTTGGGGGATCCCTGTGAGTCGAACTTTAAGTGAATGAGAGGAGCATTCAATGATCTGTTAAATTGAGTGGAGCTATTAAATAAAATCAAATTACCAGTGAAAATTTAGAACTGATACATTGTGAATTTATTACAAATTGGTATAAGATTTTCATATTGGGCCTTATTAGCTGTCATATTATACACGCACACCCAGCTCATGATCACTAAGTTACAGGTTATCTGAAACATTCTCGGTAGTGGTTGTGTTCTCTAGTTCTAGAGCTTTTCCTTGGTCTGTTGCTGTGATGCTGACTGTACAAATTAGTTTAACCTGCGTTTTATTTGTAAGCGTATTACGTATGTTTTCTAGTATTATACCGTTATTATTATTACGGACCACGCATTCATTACTCCTGTTTGATATATCAAGTAGGCAATGGGCACAATGAGCTCAAAAATAAAAAAGCTTTCGTTCATATCAAACACACGATGACGATGATGAATTTGGTTTATATGATAAAACTTTTTAATATGTAGTAGTTTTTTTTAATGTTAAACCGACAGATACAATTTAGGTGTTTACAGCAGAAATCGCGACAACCCTGATTCATTATACGGTCCCGGCCATTTAGAAAATTGACTAGGGTTACCGACGCTCAGCTCACCTGGCAAGCTCACGAGCTGCTAAGGGAGCGCTACACAGCTAAACGTACAGCGTGAGCACGTCCCTTAAGTGCCTCTGTCACGAGGCAAAAGGCGAACAAAGTAACGGAGCCTCTCGGCCCTCTACACTCCTGGTACGAATAGCCGCGGCGCGCCGGGAGGGGGCAAACTTTGATACTCCGAAACCAACACACCCCCGTTCCTGCCACCCTAGTACCCAAGCCCACCCACTGCGGGCTTTGAGGACGTCTTTGAGCCAAACTTTGGCGGGGAAAACCCCAAAATTCAAGTTGCTCCGTCCCGATTACGATGTTGGCAATATCTTTGAAATTTTCTGCTCTCTTGGTGGATCGGGGAGGTGGCTTTGGATTTTGAGGCTTTCCCTCAATAAAGAAGTTTGTGTGTGCGTTACCACAAACCCAAGTAACTCCACTCCGCACGGAACTAATTAAAAAGCCTTCCACTTAAATCAATATTTTTCATATGATAGAATGTTTTACATTACTTGTCAAAGCTTGTAGATGTGCTCGAGTACACCAAAACGTTTTTCATATTTACTAACCTCACGTCAACGCTCTTTTTGTATGATTAGTTCAAAAATTTTATCTATACATATAAAATTCAAAGTCCTGACTGACTGACTGACTGACTTAACTATATATCAACGCACAGCCCAAACCACTGGACTTAGAGACTTGAAATTTTGCACATAGATACCTTATACAATGTAGGCATCCACTAAGGAAGGATTTATGGAAATTCCCTCGGGATAAGGAAAAAAACGGGAATTATATATTCGACTCCGAGTGACGCTATCTCAGTAACTATAATAACTAGACTCTTCAAATTTGATACAAAAGTAGGTGATTACAAAAAGAAGAAACTGATTTCAGGATTTTTGGAAATTCCCATGGGATAAGAAAAAAACGGGATTTATATATTCAGTTAAACGAAATCCTATGAACTATAATTACTAGACTGTTCAAATTTGGCATAGAAGTAGGTGATTATAATAGTAAAATAATGTCTTAATGATTTTTGGAAATTCCCACGGGATAAGGAAAAAAACGGGATTTATATTTTCAGTTCTACGGGATCGATTTTTCGTTTTACTGGTCGTATAAAATTGAAATTTGGCCTTCAAGTTCCCTTGGAGAGTGTAAACAATAAAAAAAGGATTTCCCGAAATTCCCACGGGAACCGGAAAAACGGGACTTTTCGTTTTACTGGTTGCAGAAAGCTGAAATTCGGCATGTAGGTTGCTTCTGGAGTGCAGAGGAGCATTAAGAGAGTACTTTCCCAAATTCCCACGGGAACGGGAAAAATATTTGTTTACAAAGAAATACTGCGGTAGGCATAATATGGCTAGAAACTTGAAATTTGGCACACATATACTTTGAGTATCCTAGAGGTGCACTAAGAAGGTATTTTTCGAAATTCCCACGGGATAGGGAAAAAACGGGATTTTTTGTAATACTGGTCGTAGAAAGCTGTAATTTGGTAAGAGCCTTCCTTAATGAGTGTATGGGAGCACTAAGAAAGGATTTCCAGAAATTCCCACGAGAACAGGAAATATGGGGTTTTTCGTTTACTGGTCGTAGAAAGATGAAATTTAGCATTTAGTTTCCTTAGGGAGAGTAAGGGAGCATTAACAAAGGATTTTGTAACATTTTTACGGGAACGGGAAAAATATTTGTTTATAAAGAAATACTGCGGTAGGCATAATATGGCTAGAAAATTGAAATTTGGCACACATATACCTTGAGTATCCTAGAGGTGCACTAAGAAGGTATTTTTCGAAATTCCCACGGGATAGGGAAAAAACGGGATTTTTTGTTTTACTGGTCGTAGAAATTGGTAAGAACCTTCCTTGATGAGTGTATGGGAGCACTAAGAAAGGGTTTCCAGAAATTCCCACGAGAACAGGAAAAACGGGGTTTTTCGTTTTACTGGTTATAGAAAGATGAAATTTAGCATTTAGCTTCCTTAGGGAGTGTAAGGAAGCATTAACAAAGGATTTCCTAACATTTTTACGGGAACGGGAAAAACCGGGATTTTACGTTTCCAGACGAAACAGCGGAAGAAAGAGACTTAACATTTATAACGTGTGTTTCTTTAAAGGCTTTAAGTGTACTCCGAAAGCACTCCCCAAAATTTTCACGGGAACGGGAAAAAACTTATTTTTTCGTTTTACATCTTAGCGCGTACGAAGTCGCGGGCAAAAGCTATTTGGGGTAGGTATATTTTAGGACAGCCCTTTAGGTTAGGTTAGGTTTGTTTTATAAAAATCCTGTAATATTTACAGTTTCAGAAAAATTAAGGCAGCGGGGCAATGCGGGGGCTTGCTTGCATGCTTGCTTGAGTCCTTGCTTTGCATGCTTGATTGCATACTTGCTTTCATGCATGCTTGCATGCATGCTTGCTTGCACGCTTGCTTGCATGCTTGCTTGAGTCCTTGCTTTGCATGCTTGATTGCATACTTGCTTTCATGCATGCTTGCTTGCATGCATGCATGCTTGCGTGCTTACTTGCATGCATGCTTGCTTGCATGCTTGCTTGCCTGCTTGCATGGGTTTGGGTGTTCGCTTGCTTGATTGCTAGCTTCTTTGAAATGCTCATGGTTCACGCGTGCGAAGCCGCGGGCAAAAGCTAGTACAAAATATATGTCTTAAAAATTTAAATTTTACGTTTTTTTTTAACAAATCTTTAACAGCTCTACTACTACACGTTGATGTCTTTTCTTTGACACTATTTCTTATGTTGCACTCATTTTCATTTTTAATATTTTTATGCTTTTTTTTTTGTTCTGATGCGCATAAATAACATTTTAAACTAAAAATCAAGTGACATAAAAATTAAATCTAGTCTAGGTATATCAAGCCATTTTGGAAAAAAATTTTAATCATCCAATTATTCCAATATCCAGTGACAGAAATAAACACTCCGTGTATGATTTACCAGGAGCAAGTTTCCTTGCATTTCCAACACTTATACCAGGCGCACATAGTTTGCAAAGAGGCTTCTTATCGTGTAGTTTTTTTTCGTACACTGTAAATGTCAAGTCGGACGTTAGGAGGTACAATAACGTGAACTTCCTAATGTTATTGTAATTCTATGGCATGCATGGATTAATGCTTTTCTAATAACATGATGCGAAAGTTACATAATTATAGTGTGTATTAAGTACAAAAACTAAACAGTTAATTCGGGTTAGGACCCACATATTATATCGCATATGTTATAACTCATATCGTGTGATATCGTTTCTGATCTAATCAATCGCACTGTTTTATTTAAAGATCTATTTGTAATCTGTTATATATATTATTTATATTTATATTTTGTACAATCCGAATAATATCGGAAAAATCCGACTTAATTTAAAGTTGGAAACGGCATTTATAGGTAATCTTTTATCTGTACTAGGCTGACAGGAACGTACCGTACCCGGAAACGTATTGGACGACGTCACTGGAATACCAGGAGTGCATGACAGGCAAGGGAGAGTTTATTGAACAAATCTGCGTTTTTAGGGCTCCGTACACAAATGGTAAAAACGGGACCCTAACTGTCCGTCTGTTTTACTTAAAACAGTGCCTGTATGTCTATGTGAGTAAGCAATATAAAAAATTAAATCACACTGCCTACATTTTGTTTAGGAGGCAGGGCTCTACTAAACACTGATATTAACTTGCCGAATTTGTACGGAACTATAGGTGCGCCAGTCCTACTCGCACTTGGCCGGTTTTGAGTAGGTACTTAGATAATATGTTCATCTCTGCTACAATTAAGGCCCACATTTAGCACAACACAACGTCGGCAGGGCGTTGGTGGGCGACCTCCTTAACCCTGATTTTTTATTTGCATTTCCTCTAAGTGAACAATAAGTACAAAAACTGAGCGGCTGTTGTTTTGTTCCGCGCCTCTGGCAGAAAACAAGTTATTTTTCTCCCCGAGAAAAGGGCTCGGGAGATAAAAATCGTACGCTTCGATTTTTCCAAAGGATATTAATTCATTACATTTTATTGTTGTTATTGACCGCTCCCGTTTGGAGGTAGGTTAGCTAATTCGAAAACGAGCTTGTATTATACCACTCATGACTTTTAAATGTCGAACGTCAAAGTTAAACGCACAATCTGTGGAGTGAATTAAATTAACCGTCAGTGATTGGTCCGTTTTGTCGGCCATAGACAAGTGCGTTCTAAACTCAGAGAACTATTTTGGAGATGGAACGTAACCTACTACCATGCAACTGTAATTTCGTGCCGCGTTTGTTTAGTTAACAACTATTATTTTTTCTGATTTTTTCACGAGCAAGTTTGAGCAAGTCAAATTGTAGAAAATACCCATTCAAATGTGGTAAAATTTGTGTGGAATTTGAATCTAAAGTAAGTACGTAAGGTGATAGAAAATTGCAGTTCTAAATCATCATTTCAACTTCAACTAGTCTAAATTTGATTTTGGGCATTTTGTACCACTATATACATAGAGGCGTATCATACGTAATGTGATACCGTTTTTGAAAATTGTTTTGTTCCAATTCTCAGTGCAGTATAATAATATGTTGTATGTATGTGTGTATGTAAACACTTTATTAGGCGAACTGATCCTTTAAAGGATCTCTTCCAGTCAACCTTTGAGTGGATGCGAGCAGCATTGTGTTAGGGATAGACAACACTTGTATCGCTGACATAAAAACGCGTCGCGTTTCAACGTACCAACCTTTAGGTCCAGTGTCAATTGTGCTTAATTTCTTTCACATGACAATCAATCTTTTAGTTTTTTCTGGTAGCAAACTGCTTATAATAAATGGTAAAGCACTTATTTGGTCGACTATACCTACTGCCTAGCCACATGTAGTAAGGCAGCAGCGGCCGGCAGGAGGTGCGATGTGCGATATGCTCCGTAAATAAGCAAAGTAATACTGGAAGAGGAATTACCGCCTGGCCGCTGCTGGCCGGGTAAGGCAACCGGATATTTCTTTTAGCTGTCCAAAGAACCCCCCGGTCATAATGCCCTAGTGGGGGCCTGGGGGGGTTGATATAAAGATACAGGCCCCCCACTTATCCCGGGACCATACCCGGTCCTTTTGCTTTTATAGGGGGTGTGTATAAAACCGAATCGCCCGGTTTTAGCTGTGCTAGACGGTTACGACGGCCGGCGGCGGTCGCATTATGCCGGAACGAGCACCTACCAGCTATATCTGATGCCCTGGTACTTAGATACAATGTCGGAGCGATGGGTTTGCTCGTTTATTAGTCCGAGACGGGGGGTTCGGCAACTCAATTAAAAATGACATTTTACCGTTATGGTAATAGGCGCCTTTGTCTCCCTCCGGCCTCTTTTGATATCCGGCTTTACTGCAAACTTTTATATAGTGGACTTATCTACGATGTTAGTTAGGGTCGAATTGGGGGGAGGGGTCCGTTCGCACCCAATAGTAACACAATCTGCCATTATGGTAGTCAACTCTAAGAAGCTAATGAACATTTTAGTTAGTGCATTTGCTGCATTTAATTTGTCGTGTCTGTTTGAAAATTCATACGGAGTTAAGACATTATAAATCGTCAACATCGATGTACACCTATGTTTATATGTTTAGGTTAGCCATTCCTCGGTACCGAGTAATTGATATTGACGATTTTGATAAATGAACATAAATTAAAATGTAATGAAAATGAAAGTATGTGGATGAAAGTAGACTAACTAAAAAAATCTATAGGTGGAGTGTGAATGGTTACGTTGGGAGGGGAAGGCCTAGATGGACGTTCTGAGACCAAATAGGAGACGTTTTGGAAAAAGTTCAGGTCAGGAGTACCCGAAACCAACGAGCATGTATGAAGAGATTGATTAGTGTGGGTGAAGCGAAAGAAGTACGCCAGAATCGTAGAGAGTGGAACGAAGTAGTCTCTGCCTACCCCTGTGGGAAAGAGGCGTGACGGTATGTATGTATGTAAATGAAAATGAAAAGTGAAAAAATATTTATTCAGTAACTTAAATTGGAAGAACAGTATCTGTGCTGGTGCCTCTTTTTGAGTATACGAGATACTCGTGAACACCGCTCCTCCACGTATTGTATCTTAAGATTTAAATAGGTGTAAGAATTTATTTTACAAGCTCTAAAAAACTAGAAAACTCCAAGTAATCTATAAAGTTAAAATCAATTTTCAAGAACAGAACATTAACAAAAATAAAATGAACTAACTAATTAGAGTGGTAATAAGGGCTCTTCAATTGTGACAACACATCGGTCTTTTTCGACTTACACCTCATTGCTCTAGTTTATTCACGCTTTTGACCTTCGGCTGCCCATCAGAGTGCAGTTATTGCCAATTTCGGCTTGGCGTAATTTTATTTCATATGAATTGTATGACGATTCCACTATATCAGGTGGTTTGCTTTGTGTAAATGAGTTATATTATTGGATTTGCCATCACAGTGAAAGTGTCCACTAACATTGTTGCGCGTTTTGGATTTAATTTTTAAACTCACGACTTTTTTGTTGTACCAATATCTCATGTAGTGACCATGATCTTAGTAAAAGTTACATACGTATGCTTCATTGAACGCTTGGCGACAAAAAATCGCATAGTAACAAGGTCACTTTACAGCTAGTAACAGATAGAAAAAATCAGATTTACCCACCTACCTACTATGGGTTGTGTTATAGCACTTGTTGGGGTATAGCACGCGTCACGGAATAACGAGGATCCGGGTTCGATTCCCGGCCATAGCTTTACTTTTCGGATTTTTCTGTGTTCTGATTTACAGCGTCGTTTATAAATTTCATTTTCTTAACATACTCTACCTCTTTTTGTCGAATGTTTCATAAGGAAATTCCTGACTGACTGATTGATCAACGTTTGGGTGTTGAGCAAGTGCAAACCTTTGGACTTAGAAAGATAAAATTTTGCAATAATGAAAACAAGAAATAACGACGAATTTTGCAAAATTCCAATGATATATAAAAAAGATAAGGAAACCGCGCGCATAAGCTAATCATACAATAAATTTACATATTAATATTAGGATTCGGTACCACTGTGGAACCTTTTCACTGCAAATTTCATATTGACGTAGCAGGCATCTGCCAAAGACATTATTGTTTTTTGTTTGTGAGAAGGTTTCGTAATATTACGCGATTCGGTTTCCTGGACCGTACGTACTAAACCTTTCTAATTGGTGATGTAAACTCACAGAGTTAAGGAAACTTAGTGCTTTTGAAAAAGCTTTTTCTTGTCAAGTGCCGACCTTTGCTCCCACAGACTTTGCTAGTAAATAATTACAAATATATATAAGTTACCTTTCCTAGAAATAAATACGTACTTCGTGTGTAACAACTACAGGATATCTCGGGGGCCCGCCCGGCCTAATGTTTTATATGAGCACACAATGGACCCGCGGAGGGGCTAGCTTTCTTTATTGTCCTGCCGCCCTGGTAGATATTGCTTGATTATAGTTTATTAATTTCCCGTCTTATTACTAGGGCGACATGTGTTCGGAGGAGTTACTGGTGCTCGAATGTTCGAGTACCAGGGTGGGTGCAGGCAGGGGTTGTTCTTTGAATGTCTAACAAATAATACAGTTACGCTTTATAAGTATTGTGTGTTTGTCGCTGTAGCGTTCATAATGTAATTATTTAAAATATTTTTAGAGTGTGCTTGAAAGCAATATCAGATCAAAACTTGTCAAAACACTAGGTTGTATTAAAACATATCATCATCCTGTGACACTAAGTAAGTTGTGCTTTACAAAAAAAATAGCGTCTCAATGAAAATATTTACAGTGCGTACTTATTGGTGTCGCAATCACAATTGTATTTTTAACCCATTTGATTTAGCAAAATGTAAACCACATCTCATTAAACCTCCCCATGAGGATACGAAGCATAATTTTATTTTTACTCGTACATTATTATTAAGATTATCAGTTGGTACTCGCGGTCGGGCCCCGGAATACGGGGTGGGAACTTAAGCCCTGTAAAAACGACCGTTTCCTCTAAACGCCGCGCCCGCGCCCGCGCCTGTCGCGCCGCGCCCTCGGTACTAATTAACTGCCACGGTGGTTATGTCACCCTGGTACCCCTGTTTGCTGGGTGGTGGTTTTTTTTCACGTAAAAACTCTGAAAACAGTGTTTTGTTTTACTTTGTTACTTCTGTGGCCCTTTCTGTGTACGTTGGGAAAATAAAAGTATTATTTCTAAGTGAAAACATTAAACAGCTGCCTAAATTATACTTACTTTAAAGAGCATTGCACTGACTGTGCCCTGCACACTGCAGTTTAGTAATGATTTAATAAAAAAAACAACGTTTTTTGCTAGTTTCGTGTCTTTTATACGTACGATATAGACTCTATGTTGTAGAGCGAAATCTTGGGGGAATGTTATGTACTAATAGTACCTAAAAAACATTGAAAACAAATGATAAAAACCTTACTTGACTTTTAGTATTGGAGTGGTAAGTCAAGAAAATTGTAATTTGAAAGCTAAATGACTAAGATCACTACATCGAATAAGTAGGAACGTTCAGATGAGATATTCAATGCCTACGTGCTACGAACATTTCGGGGAAAATGCTACGCGCTACGAGCCTCTACGCCGTAGAGGACCTTTAAAAATTATACTGAGTTGTACAAATCGACGCAATTAAAGTTTATTTTGCTTTTAAATATTGTGAAAGTTTCTGTCTGTCTGTCTGTCTGTCTGTTAGTTACTTATTTACGTTCACGCTAAAGTATCAGCAAATATTTGGATGGGTACCTACTTTTTATCCCGATATTTCCATGGGATGAAAATTCAAAATCCTGAAATCGTATTGGCTAAGAGTAATCATTAAATTTTGCACGGACGTTCTTCATGCTCATGCAACGTAAATAAAGACTACAATGTTTTAGGGGAATCCCTTGGAATTTTCGTGAACTCCGATAGGGAATGGGGATTCAGCAAAATCTTTTATTTCGACCACCAGGTGTTATGGTTCACGTGGTAAGAGCTAGTTTGTACGGTCGGCCAAATAACTGGTTTATCACCTTACATCTAACTTCCTGCCAAATTAAAATGCCCCTAAAGTCGAACTTTCAAGTTAGATTCTGTACATGTTCAAAGAAATATTTTCCTACAAATATTCAGGCTATATACGTCCCACTGCATCGACCTCTCAGAATATTTTGCTGCTTACCCTCAAATTAGGATATTTAGCTACAAACCCAGCTGAGATATCTAAAGATGACCATTATATTACATAGATGTGTTTTGCATAGATTGAATACTGTCTATAGATACCTATCATTATGAGTATACAGGACAGGACCTAGGACATAAATCTACATGGGTCTTAGATCTGACATGATTCATGGTTAAGTATACTAATACATATCTATAAGTTATCTAATTGAATTTACAATATACATACATGTTATACCAAGCTTCAAGTGTTGCCAGGGTAATACGGTCTTTATTGCGAGATAATAAGGGTGTATGTTATGTGTAGATAGGGGTGTCTTGCGTACACCTGATCAGTAGTAATTATAAATCTATGTATGTATAATACGGTGTTCGTGTTGCAGATAGTAATGTCGTCTTTGGTATTTTTGTGAACTGTCCGCTTAATTTATTCAATCAAGTCATTACTTTGTGGAGGTCCACTTCAATGGACAAAAAGCATTATACAATATTGTCATTAATTGTTTCAATAGCCTAATGTATATATGTTTAAATTGGTTTTTAGAATAAAATTTCTTGGTTAAAAAAAAACTATGAAGTTGTTTGTTTCTTCCCTAATCAATTTTGTAACAAATGATTTGTCAGTCTGTCAATGACGGAGTAAGGTTTAAACGTAAAACGCTGATCGGTGTTTAATTGGCAACGTAAGCATCCTTTATTCATTGTTTTTTTTTTAACTTGAATGTAAGTCTTTTGGTTCAAGTCTTGCAAGTCAAATTTGATCTTGTCATAGCCAAGTGGTACGATTGACTTGACATTTGGTCTAGATTTGTAAGATGGATTAAAATGCAAGTGCAGTCAGAAAAAAACTCCTTTTAATTAAACAAAAACATAGTACTGTAATTTTAATAAAATAAATTTAATGATTGTATGTTTGATTGATGATTGTGGTGATTGATTGATTTATTTTAGTCGACCTTAGTGTTTTCACTTATAGACCGTTAATTAAGCTTTGTCTACAACGTAGCACAATATTACTGTATGCATGTATATTTGGGACACGCTGTATTTGTGCCGCAACAGTAAACATACAGGATACGACGTCTTGCGAGGGTACAGGCAATGCACGGGAGAACTCTACGTGGGTGATGCTCTCCTGGTAGGCACTTGAAATGCAACATGGCTGGTCTTTTTTTGGTTTAACACTTATTTTTGTGTTTTCTCCGTCCGTCTGTCAAGATTATTTTTTTAATTTTCGTTAGTGAGCAGCAAAGGCATCTCGCATAGCATAATAGGGTGTGATTTGCTATGGCAGTAGACAGCTCCAATTTTTTTTAAATAACGTAGGTACGATTATTATACGGGGTGTAATGGTAAATAGATTTTCTTCTTCTTCAAGAGTCTCTCACTAGTGAAGGTCAGCGATAAAATAGACTAATATATAGAAGCTAAATAAATATTACTTTTGGTGTCGTACAAAAAACTTTTTTTACCACTTTCGAGTGGCATTTATCACACTATGCTTTCAAAAATGAGGCTCCTGGTGACTGGGACTGATCACTAAAGCATCACATGAAAGTGGTATATAAATCTGTGTTGCTAGAAAAGGATAGCAAAAAGTTTTTTTTTTTTACTAGTTGGCTAGAATAATTAAGTGTAATTTTCTTCTAAGCTACGCTACTCGTATTTCAAATCCTCCACATTTGTTCACCATTTTCGACTGGTATTATCGTATGTGCTTTCAAAAATTGAGCCTCTGTACTGTACACAATAATGCTGCAAATTTCCCGGGCTCTGTCAGTGAGCGTGGCAGTGTGTCAATCAAACATGAACTCAAAGTCTATAACAGCTCAGTGCAAATACGTTGTAACGCGAATGGAGAGAAGTTTTTAAGAGGCGTGCTGTGTTTTCTGTCTTACTGGCATGTCATTTTAAATATTTTTGCCACTTTTGCCATACCGGCTATTGTTCGCGACTTCGTCTGTTGAGAATACGTTTATCGCGCAGCCGGGGGAATTTACCCAATTTTTTAAGATGAAAAGTATCCTATCATTTATTTATTCTGGACTAGACAATTGCGATGTATGCAACATCATACGAATCGATCGAGTTAGATTGAATGAATCAACAGGAAAAGTAAATAAATCAATTTTTTGTCAACAACACGCTAACAATACGTGTTCTTTCAAGGCTCTCATTATCCGAAATTTTCGTTGGATCTACCCCTCTTGTATAAATTAATGCAC
This sequence comes from Pandemis corylana, assembly GCA_949127965.1. Lineage (NCBI taxonomy): Eukaryota > Metazoa > Arthropoda > Insecta > Lepidoptera > Tortricidae > Pandemis > Pandemis corylana. Next base: position 8,034,807 of record OX421871.1, read on the forward strand.
TGCAGTTAGTGGTCACTTAATTTAGGGTTAGTACTGTACAAAAAGTCCTTGTGTTATCTTGTACCCCCCGATACTATTGGGACTTGGCACCGGTTTAAAAGAAGGTTTATACCGTATACCCACCCAGCAGTGGGACTGAACAATGTATACCCAAATTGGCTTCATGGAATTAAACCTACGTAATAACAGCTTTGTGCAGATTTGTGTACATGTATAGTTGCTCGTGTACTGAACTATCCCACCGTAGCCTGTTTGACGTGTGTGCCTCTGTAATTACATGATTATGCCTCTTTATAAGTATGTATCCCTGGTACATGAGCGTTGATATCTATATTGAGCTTATGCAAGTGTGTGTGTGTGTGTGTGTGTTATATATATAATATGCTTGATTGATCTCTGAATCTGGGGAATCTGGGGTATGTTATATGTTACATTTGTGTTACTAGTTTGGCGTTTTGGTGATTTAACTTGAGTTTCGGTAATAAGAAGCGTAGTGATAGAGTGATACATACATACATACACACAAATCACGTCTATATCAAGCGCAGTGATAAACTTAAAGTAATCCTAAGCGAGCCGGTGTGTCTTATTGGTACCCTGCAAATTATACCTTGTTTAAGTGTTAGATATCATCTATTATATTATGTCGTCTCTATTTTTGTTGTAAAAATGTTATCTGTCAGATATAGTACTAGGCACTTATCAGTGAGCGGTATATTTTTTATAAGAATTCTACGAGTAAGTGTCCGTTGACCAAACGTGTAAAAGTTTTTATTTTTATTTAAGGAATGCACTCTAAATTTAACATTCATCATCATACAGCATGTTCTGAGTAAGCTAATTTTTTTATGTCATAATAGGGTGCGTTAACCTGCTTAAACATTGAATTGTGATGCATTGCATTTTCCACCTGCCTAGTCAAGTAAACAAGTCACGTTAGGTACTTTAGTACATTTCATAACACCTGACTAGTCGCGATGGGTAGGTAGGTTGATTATCTGCAAGCGATACACTTTTTTCCCAATCGATTGTGCTCACATTGGGCGTTCAGAATGTGCGTGTGTTTCAAGTGTCATTGATGCATTTCGGTATGGGGCAGGGGGCGATGGGGGCGGCCGGACTCGCCGGCCGAACGCTCCGACCCGAACCCAACGCGCCGCCAGTACCCGTTCAGATACCGCGCGGCACACACGCGCGTCGCCCGTCCCACTAACTTGCTCGCGAATACGATTACCTTACACCGAAATAATCACAACATCCTAACACTTTGGTGAACTCACAAGGTTCGTCACGAAGCTATTCCGTTGCATAGCGACTGAAAAAAGTTGCAATCTGTCACGACGCGCGCGAAGTTTCAAGTTTTATCGTCTTGACATTCTAGTTTTTGCTCGAGTACAGGTTTGCATAAGTCAGGAATGGACATAGGAGCTTGCGATGAGTAAGTGGGCCTTGGCATTAGTACGTGGTGACTGTGAAAAAAATTGCAATTAGCCCATCTATGCAGTTGTCGTGTCGCGTTTCCTTTGTCATGCCAGCAGAAAAGACAAGGCATTGTTATATTGAATTTATTAGCCTGTCCACAAGCTGCTTGTGTAACTTGTTTTAAAATATCTTAAATGTTTTCCTACTTTTCGCATTTGATTTTCCTTTTGCGTTTTAATTGAAGGTCTCGCTCGGTGCCGTTTTAAAACAGGATATCTATAGCCTCTTGAAAACTGTTATGGACATTCAAGGCGAGGCAAGATAATACTGTCTATTTTGTCTCGATTACCAATTCGTGTTTGTATGGAATGACGACGTAATCATGCCATAATATAAAGTTGGTTTAGCTGTACTGTAGCTACTAGGTTTGCAGTTTTTGCAGAAGTTTTACTGTATCGAACGCAGCGAAGTTTGAAAGTAATTTTGGAGTGCAGGCGCGCGTCGAACTAATCACATCGTTCACGGTCCTTAGTTCGCTGATAACAACGCTGCCTAACGCCTGTTGCTCTAGTAACGAGTTTTAATTTTAAATTGTTCTTTTATTGTGATTTGCATGACCTACTTTCTGTTGGGGACTCTTAACAAGAAAACGGATTGTTTAGTTATATTTCTATGATGGAATGAACGCGTAAGGGAGAAAAATGGGGATCGAATCTATGTTCCACGTGTCAATCGTAAAAATAAAAACGGACCTCGAGGGTTCTAGCCGAGGGGTCGTTACCGGATAATGAGACCCCCTCATTGAGGAGGTGAGACATAAAACGGGCGGTCAGCGTAACTTGCCGACGGAACGTAATAAGGATTACCAGGATTACAGAAAATGCCGATAAAGTAAAATAATTACAAGAATTCTGGAACAAAAATTGCTTTGCAAGAAAGTTTCATTTGTTCAAATTCACTGTTGGCAACACCCTGTGAATTAAAATTATAACCTAACGTAATGGAAAATTCAGTTGGTAAGGAATCGACAACAAATAACTACTTACTAGGTATTTATTCAATTACCTTCACTACGTATACTAAACAGCATTTCTGTATCACATTCGTATTTAATTCTTTGACATACTGGTAATTGATCATTGAGCACTATTCCTTTGTTTTAATTAATTTGGCTCTTAAAAGGTTCGATAACTAACAACCGTATTGCTATTTTATTAATATTGAGACAGCGTAATATTATAATCATAGTCAGTAAATCAAAATACGTGTCATCGAATAACCAGGATTTCGTTAAATGCGTGTGCGTGCATTTAACGCAGCCGAAGCTTGATGGCTACAACTGGCCAGTTATAAAATCAGCCACCGGGCACCGTGCCGAAAGCCATTACTGTGGCCTTGTCGTTATCGCTAAAAAGAAAATAGCTGCGAGCGGTGCACTGACCGACTAAGGTGTAGCTGATGCACGTTTTCCTAATACAGAAAAGGAAGAAAATGCTCGTTTTCATTTCATTCAACTAAGAAATTGTCATATATGACACGCACTACGCACTAGGCCGGGTTTTTTTTTACGACAAGGCAGCCAAGAACTTTCTTGTACTCTTCAATTCGCGGCAAAGTGCATTCTACTCGTAGAGTCTAGGTACTAAAATTTCTATTCAATAATTAAAAGCCTGTATTATGTTGGCATTCGTTTTCAAGTAGAGAAAATAATGTCTGACTATGGAACTTCTAAATATATGTAATTGGAGTCTTTGATTTCCATTGATTTCCCAATTGCGCTTTTATTTTGGTTTTTGATTACTCTACAATTACTAGACAATCAAAACAGCAAAAATTTTGATTTTGTTACTTATTAATGTTATTATTTAGTAGAATATAAATAATACGATTCCTCTTCAAACTTGTCTAATGTTATAATACATGGGATAATATTTTGTTTCAAAAAGGCAAATAAAATAACTAAATAATATTCACGCTATGCAATGCCGCTACCGTCTTAGGCCTCAGATAGATTTCAATGGGTTAAATAGGTCAAGAATGTTCACGCATTCTAGTAAACTTCACATAGAAAATGAAACTGGTATAACTTGTATGCCCACAACAAAGAAAGTCTTTAGGGCATCAATGCTTTTCAAATATCGCCCTGTTTCTACTCTCCGTACAATACAAAGATAGAAAAAAGCTATGCGTAGTACGGAACGCAAACAATACGCGAGTCCATTGAAAAGTATCGTGCAAATAGGGGAGCAGCAAGCTACTGGGCATTGCACCCTCGGCAAAAAGTAGCCACTTTTCGAAAATGTGATGCACGTTTCAAACGCACGGGGCTGACCTTACGCAACTCGTTGTTGGTTGTGCTCCCCTTGGCTTCTGCATTCCTGGTAGAGTTTTAGTTTAAACAAAAAAAACTCCTATCTAAGAGGGACTTTATAGTAAGATTGGATTGCAACTCTTCTCATGTCAGTAAAGTATTTATTTGCTAGACACAGACATGTCATTTTTTATTTGATACGATTTTCCATAATGATTTGAATGTGTTTAGAGTCCAGCATTTAAATTAAGAATCATCGCAATGCAATTATCATTATTTTGTAGTTATTGCATCCGCCTAACTGAGATGTGGTCAAAGAACTAAAGCGACAGAAATCCTAACCTATAACCAAAGACAAAGTGCTGTGCAAGTTACCAAAAATCAAGATGGCTGCTAAAAGAAAAGCCGGCGCTCTTCTCCAACATGTGCTACCAAAGGTAATTTTTTATAACTTAATTCTTTTTCAGATATTATCACCATTCGTCTAACAGAGAGCTATTGTGATAAGAACTGTGAAACAGGTCGTTTGTAGGGGTGTATACGGTTCATCTTAGCTTGGTGGCTGCATCAAGGCGGTACCGCGATGGCTTGCTTATAATACGGGTTCCTGCTATGACTAGTATAAAGCGCGGTAAAAATTGCATGATTAAGGGAATTTATAATGACATCCGTAGCTATGTTGCCCTGGTAGCAAACCAATTTAGTAATGCGGCTTTTAGATGCCGCCTGAACGGCGTCGGCGATTTAAGCACGCTCATTTTAAGATAGCTATTTTTGTGTGACGTATTTAATAAATTATGTTACTTTACTACTCGTAGACTGACGAGGTACCGTGTGAAACCTAGTTTGAACATGAACAAACTCGCTTTGGACATTTTATTTTTGTGTCTCAGTGAAGTTAGATACTAGACTCGGATAGTTGTAGTCGTATATGTTTCTGATTTTAGCTCGGCTTGAGTCCAGAGTTGTGCTTGAGTTAACCCTGATGGAATTGCCTGTCAGATGATTCGTCTGATCCGGCTTAAAATAAGCGTTAATGTTGTAACTAGCTTTTCCCAGGATTCCGCTTGTTTCACCATTATTTCTGAAAGAATGAAAACGAAGCTGACTGTCGCACTGTTGCAAATTAAAGTAGTGTTTAATGCTTAAGCCAAACAAATGAGATTATAAGGGCAGTTAAGAAAAGCCTTGATCGATTATAAAAGGCCTCAAGTTTTGTTTGATCCGTAACTTAGTGATTTGGTGCCAATTCTCCATCTTTTCTGCTATCCTCCATACATTGTTCGCTATTTTTAACACACTTCAGACAAGTAGGAAATTCTCAATTCAACTTCCTCTCCATACCTTCCGCTTGTAAAACGATCGATTTTGTTTGATAGTGTATGTTTTGTCTACACATCGCTTATCGCTGTATGCGATTTTCCGAGATAAAAACTATATTTATGCCAAATTCAAGCAAAAAGTAAAGTTTCTAGCCATAAAGCAGTCTGCCAAATATAAGGTATTATTCGCATTTGAAATCAGTTAATGTTTCTGTTTTATGATAAAACTTATTGTAACCATTTGTCGTTTATTATATGTATCTATCTCGCTCGGCGGACGGTCGCCGCACGAAATCGGCGCCGGAGTGAATTTTCCCGCCGCGGGCGGCTCGCCTTGCAAATGGCGGAGGCTCCGGTGACACGCGGCCCCGTCGGCCCGTGGGGGCTATAGTGGACATGCCCACAGATTTTATTGCGTCTCTAGTGTAAGTTTTAACACAAAAAAAACGTCTCGAACGCGTTAACGTAAGTCTCTGCTGATCGAAACGGTAACAAAATGTTCTCGTAGTACGTATTTGACGTTTAACACAAACGCATTCGAGGTGTATTTTGTAACCGAAAACTTACACTAAGCTTACTGGAGATAATTGGATCACTCGCGTACCTATTGTAAACATCGATGTTTGCCCGAAATGAATGTATGTTATGCCTGACAGGGACTCTCTGACCAAGTTAATGTGTCAAAGACCATTGGTTAAGTGTCAATATTTTTTTTGCCTACATAGCTCTATCGATAATTACGCGAAGGTTGAGTACCTCTGAGCTATAAATAATTATTGACGTGCCCCTTTTTTATAAAGTTTAGTAATGTCACAAATGTACCATTCAAGTGTCTATTATAGTTTCAATTGCCTTTTTACTTATCTATCTTTTATTGCCCTTGCGTCAAGAACATCGCGAGTTCACGACTTTTTCTTAATTTATCTATGAAAACCATTGATCTTGACTGGACATACTTATTAAATAACTAGCTTCTGCCCGTGACTTCGTCTGCGTTGAATTATATATATAAATCTTCTTCTTAATCACTCTATCTATTAAAAAAACCGCTTCAAAATCCGTTGCGTAGTTTTAAAGATTTAAGCATACTTAGGGACAGACAGAAAGCGGAAAGCGACTTTGTTTTATACTATACAGTGATTACAATGATTAAGTTTGCTACAAGCTTTTGAACATTACATGTCTTCCCTTTTAGCATTTTTTTTCAGCTTCAGTTCACTTTTCAAATTTAACTAACCAGACGTACCTACTTACGAATCCTTTTTCCTACAGAGTGTTGTCAATCACAAATAAGATCCAATTCATTTTCTTCTTAATTTTTTTTTGTCTAACTTATTTCTTTGTCTTATTAGTGGTCTGGTAGAGTATACAATACAATACAAATACTGTTTATTGAACACCACAAATCAGTACAGAAACAAAGAACAAAGTCGGCAATAGGCGATCTTATTGCTTAATAGCGATCTCTATCAGACAACCAATAAGACAGAGAAACAAGACATATTGGGTATTGTATTGTATCCCAATATTTACAGGAGTATTCAAGCAACCTGGTGAAACATTCCAGATTAATTTTAAGATAGCGTAAACTCAAAAAAGTACTTAGTTAATAGGGACTTATGTAGCCTTGAGTAATAATGACGTTACTCTTATAGCGACATTTCACTTTTAATGGGTTGACTGAAACTAGTCTAAGTAATATTGTAGCCATGTCCATACTTCGCTAGCCGAGTGACCAATGAGGCGCCGGGCGACCTTGCATGCAGACCTAGGTACCCGCTAAACCTCGCAGCGGTGCGCGTACCTACACCATAGCTAGTTATAGCACATTTCTAAGCGTGCATCTTTTTGCATGCGCTCGTTTTATAAGCAGCTGTTTTGACATTGAACATGTGTATTTAAATGTAGGTACAGTTGGAGTTGTACTTGACTTGGTAGAGGCGGAACTTAAATTAAAGCCATCCAGTCTAAGGTAGGAAGAGTTGGATGATAATAAGCTGGATATGTTTACAATACAATACAATAACTCTTTATTGAACACCACATATAACAACCAAAACAGAAAAAGGTATACAGAATATTACAAGGTAACAATAGGCGGCCTTATCGCTACAGAGCAACACATTGCAATACATTAATAACGTCTTTATCCCTTACGGGGTAGATAGAGCCTAAGGTAAAGGCATGATTGTGGGCGTATAAGTGGAAAGTGGAATCAAAATAGTGACGGGTTGCTAGTCGCATCCGCCTATAACACGATTCCTAATATTTCGCCCATTCCCTCGATGGGCTATTACCATCTGCGCGGGAAGAAAAGCAACTGGTACATTTTATGTTTTTTCTTTATTCCCAGACCAGCGTGGAAGAATGGATATGTTTGCAACCTAGAATGTAGTAGGCCAATTTTTTTTTTTTTAATTTATGACAGCTGCGTTAGAAAAAAACGCAATTAGACCGGATGTCACTCTGACTTGTAGTGATGATGGTTTAAACTTTATTATCTATATCTATAGTAATATTATAAAGAGGAAAGATTTGTACCTATTTTTGTATGTTTGTATGTTTGTAATGAATAGGCTCAAAAAGTACTGGGCCGATCTGGATGAAATTTGGAACATAGATAGATTATAGTCTGGAATAACACATAGGCTACTTTTTATCCCGAAAAATTGCGTGATTCCCGCGGGATAGCGATAAACGAATTCTACGCAGACGAAGTTGCGGGCAACTGCTAGTATTACTGTATTATAGGGTGGTAATGAATGACATTTCTTGGTCTGCTATACATAAGAAAACTGTCGAAGCTCCGTCAAGTGTTGACTTGAACCAAAATGTTTCTAAGAAGATAAGTTATAAGTAAGATTTGTTTTTTTTTTGTTATTTACTTGCAAATAAAGCTAATATACAGTGTTAAAAAAATAATAATGAAGCTCAGCTCAAGCCTTCAGTTTATCTACTGCAGTTTAACAACTACAGTTCTGTGATTAACAAGCTCGGGTTATTAATACAGAACTGGATCTGTATTTTTAACCGCTGAAGGTACGATAGATGTTAGAATGGACGTTAATACTGACCAGCTTCAAAACGTATCAGAGCGAGAGGTGTTAAGTTTTTTTGTCGCGACGAGATTGCGTTGAAGCGTCGAATATTTATTTATTTATAGGATGAGAATAGTTTGTTGTCGTTTCGATCCGCTATTGCCGCTGCAAATTTTTCTATAGTAATTGAGACGCTTACGTGATCGCGCGTTCCACACGTTTTTTTTGTGTACATTAGAGGCTCCGAATCGACGTGGTATTGGGAACCATCTTTCTCGTTTTTCTGCACTTGGAATTTTATAAAATGTTTGTGTTTGTTGTTCAGTCGAATATTCAAATTGAAGAAGTATTTACTTTAAAATTACTTGAAAACCCTTTATTTCCCGTGGCATTACTGTCCAAAGATTTCTATTTCAAAATTCGGCGGAGCTCCTACTTTTGGGTATTTTTGGCCCTTCGGGCCTGTTGAAGATATAACATAACCTAAACCTACCTCTCATGATATTTATTTTGGTCTGTAGTGCCACGTAGTGGCGCCATAGGTCTTTAAAAATTTACATTTTACGCCAATGATTTAATCTTCTGTGTGTTTGGAGATGATTGAAAATATGTCATAAATACAAAATTAAAAACACGCATCGACTTAGAAAAACTTCCTATTTTTCGTCGTATAAAACAAATAAGTGTCGAGAACTGATATGTTGATTTTCTAAATGAACCTTGTTCGTTGAGTTATAGCTGCTCTTGGCCGACAATCACAACTCAACCCTTACAGTCAGGTCAGTCAGGTGCCATGACTTTGCTCCATGTCACCGTCTCTCAGTAATGCTATGCTTTTTTTAATTTCAAGCTTTGCTTGGAATATTGTGTCTATTGCGTTTACTATTCAATAGATAAAGCTCTGCGTCAGCCAGACGCAAAGACAGAGGAGGCTAAACTTTTTGTTGTTATGGAACTCTAAACACAACCTGTCCCATTTCGAGGACCGTTTCATTTGTAACGAACCTTGTCTTATCAGGAATTCAGAGTCGCTAGAGGCTAGCTCGAGACTAGAAGACCTAGGCGCTTTGTCATCAAGCTGTCACTTGACTGTGGCCTGTCAAGCGCCCACGGGTAAGGCGTGCCTAGTTGAATTTAATATTTTAATATGAAATGGCTTAGTTTCGGACATCCTTTACGCATGGGCTTATTGGCTTGTGTATAATTTTGATTTTTAAATTAATTTCTGCTTTAACTGTGTTTATATACTTACATCTAATTAGCAGTGGGAAAGAGGCGTGACGGTATGTATGTATTTAATTAGAGGACTTCGTATCTCCTTGATAAAATAAATCAGTCATGATCGAATCAAATTTGGGGGAACAATTACACTGTTTCCTTTTGAATTTGAGCTAAATCAGTGTACGGGAGGATACCTTAGCTTGAATTCATATTTTGTATGCTTGAGTAGATCCGATGATAATGCAAATTGAATGAAGTAACCTACCGTCAGCAAAAAAACAAATAAGAATTCAATCGTATTGGTATATTTTAAATTAAACTGGAAGCGCAAGAAGTATGTAAAACTTGCTTTGCATGTTTACGCTACACTTTGTTTTTTAACCACCTCTGCTTACCCAGGCATCAGCAATATGACGGCGGTGTCCGCCGAGACGGCCCGTACATTATTCAACGCGCACCTCCTGCGCCCGCCTGCATTCCTGGTACTCACATTGTTCGCATGTTCACCTGATACCCTGTGCAAGACTTGTTTCTAAACTAAATATGCACACTCATGAATTTTAAGTTTTAATCGATAAAATATTCTCGCCGGATGATAATCTTTATAGTTACTTAGAACTTTGTTATCCGATTGGGACGAAACTTTCACGAGAGCTTCCAAAGAATATCAAGTTTCAATGTAGTATTAGGAAAGTACAGTACGTATAGGTCAAACCAGGGTCAAACGAATTGTTGAAATTAACCTTGGCTTGTAAAGTCTGATCAAGCTTCTAAAAATGAGTAGAGCGCAAAGAGCTGTATTTTCTAATATTTATTCACTACGTAATTATTCTCGGAAATAAGTACAATTTATGTTAATTTTCATTTAATTTCTTTTGTAATTGGAATCTCCAGGATGAAAAATTTTGTGTCCTAATCTTGGCCATGGAGTACGTAAGAGTATACATAGTGTGACCAACAACAATGATATATTTTTCGAATAAATATAAAGCAGTTTACGTAACTCTAAACCCTTTAAATCAGCCCGTATCTGAGGAAGCACCTACTGCAATGCTGATAAGAATATTTTTACTTACAGGTTATAATGATATTTCTCTATGTTCCTTTTCTAAAATTTGAATTGTTGATAAAAACTAGCCAAGTCAAATCTTGAAATTCAATTACGTCCATTTAATGAGATCGCACTCCTTTTTCCCAGATTAGCTCAAAGCGATATTAATATAGATTAATATAATTTAAGGCTCGGGGACCTTATACATCCCTTTTATAAATGTATTTAATTTAAGTAGAACTTAAGTATTCTTACTGTATTTTATTTTGAAAAAATGACTTTCTGCCAAGTTTCTTGCGGCGCATTCTTCTTGGCAATGATGGTCTTTCCGAATGTGCTGGTAGTTTCAAAAAGACATGTAAAAGAGCCCCTGGCGGCCAATTTGCAAAAATAAATTTTCATTTTCATTTTCATTTTCATAAGAATTTCACCGACTCAATTTATATAGCTTTCTACGCAGAAGTGAACGATTACACGTGAATGTGTAACGTAGGTACCCACTATCACTAATGCAACGCGTAAAAAATATGTCCCTCTCTCATAAAAATAATATGAGAAGCCAGCCAGTGCCTGATAACGAACCAACATCAAGGAAGCACACACTAATTCCATTTTCACCCCCAATTTATATCTGTCACTTTTGGTGCCCTGGTCGGTGCGCGTAAAAATATTGTTTTTACTTATCCCCGTTGGGGGCCTGGGGGGGCGAGGCAAGGGGGCCTGGGGGCGTAATTACTTGAGCAGCCAGACGCTGCGAGACGGCCCAGGGGGCTGCCGTTACTGCGAGCCCTGCCCGTAACCTACCCAGCTTTTTGTAGGTGACACGAGAGAATTTTTCTTAATCTGGGAGTATATAGGTACATTGAGGTTAACTCGAGCTACTGGTTACTTATGCATACCTGGTGCGCAGCCAACTAATATAGCAGAGGCGTTGCGTAGACAGGCACTTTACGCAAATGCTTTTTGCCAGTTTTAGGGTTCCGATGCCATCGGGACCCCTCTACTAACTCTCCGCTGAACGTCTGTCATAGAGCTGAAGCCGTTATAACTAATAATGGGAATAAGATCAAGTTAAAGCATAGAAAAGGCTAAGAAGCGCGTTTTCCTTGGTACGGTGCGTGGAACGAAACATTTCGCATTTCGTCCGGCTTGTACTTGGCCCATTTTTATGTGATACCTTATGTACAGCTACGGTGATGCAAAACCGGTGCCTCTTGTCATATTGGCAATTACTGGACATGGACAATCAACATTTAATAAAATAGATCATGTCATGTCATGATTGTATTATATTAAATATCTTTTTATAGTATACTAGCTTCTGCCCGCGACTTTGTCTGCGTAGAATTATACATAAAAACCTTCCTCTTGAATCACTCAATCTATTTAAAAAAAACCGCATCAAAATCCGTTGTGTAGTTTTGAAGATATAAGCATACATAGGGACATAGGGACATAAGGACATGGGAAAGCGACTTTGTTTTATACTATGTAGTGATGATACATATCAGTCTATCTATAATACCTTTACCCTCAAACCCTCAAGCGATTTCTTGTTTATTTCTTTCGGGGATTTCGGAAACAGCTCTTAAAATTTAGATGAACTTTGCTACGAGTATGTAGTCGATCTATCTAGGACTACGTGTTTTTCCGAGTTTTCACCGAGATTTGGTCACTCATCCGCTGTAATAGTCGTAGAAACGATGTAATTTTTTAAACACACACGTTATCGCTTTCCAACTATATGGACTTTCCTACAATAATTTTATTTATGAAAACCATCTGTCTCCAGTCTACTAACTACCATGCACAGTGGCGCATTTAGCCTGAGAATTAGATTTAGAGGGAGGGGGTCCCGTGCCCCCCCTCCTCCCAGGACGTTATTTTTGTGTACTGTGGATTACATACCTACTTCAAGTTTATTTCTAAAAGTTATTGTTGTTTTTTTGCCCGTTCGCCCCTTGTGCCCAAGAAAAAAATCCTGGATCCGCCCCCTTGACCATGCAGAATCGGAACCTAGAATGCGGTACCAAACATCCCTCGATGTTCTTCGTCAGGATGTTATGTTTCCGGGATTCGAGGAACCCTAGAGTTTCGTCTATGCAGCACTGGGGTGGGAAAAGCTGATTTGCAAGACATTAAAAGTAATCATAACGTATTTTAAAGTGTTCGTAAAATACTAATGTATTTGTTAGTTTTGTCATATTTCATTAGGGCGCGGGTGCGGAGTGGACAATTTGGACCAATTTACCAAATGCGTCTAACTCATTTGGAGCCCGTCGGTGCACGCCCGCACAAATTGTTTTATTAATTTGATACTTTTCATCACGTTGTGTTTACACTAGCGAATTTGTATGTAGGTTATTAAAATAATGATTAGGTGTGGTGTGTCTCAACACGTTTAAAAACAGTTTAATGTTTCATAAGAGTCTAAATGCGTCTGTAGGTGGTTGACCCGGCTGCGGCGAAACCTTTTCTGAGAACACTTTTATAGAAGCAAACTTAAAGCAATTCAGCGGCTAAAGAAGTCTAAAAAAAGCATTAAAAAGAAAAGCGGGAAGCGGTAAAAAATGCCTTCGGTTACAGCGACATAGCTTCGCCGGCTAGCTACGGTTTACTTTGGCAAATTTCAGTCGCGTTTATAAATCTTGGCAGGCTGGGGTATCAGGGGAGCAGACATCTCCAGGCGTGCGGCGCGGCACGCACTCCGTATCCATATTTAGTACCTACCTACGTACGGTTTATCACACTTCAAAGAGCAGGCACGGGTAGGCGCCTCGAAACCGCGTCTCCCTAACGATACTCCTGTAACTAGGAATAGGAAGCCGCTTTGTGAAATTCGCGATGCTTTTCGACGTAGACGCGACCCCCGTTCGGTTTTTCGAGGTCGCCCGCTTCTCCCCCTTTCATAAATGCGAGTATCTAGGAGTACGCTTCACCTCCTTCGCGATTCGCGCACCCTGGTACTCTGGTGCGGTAACGCCGCGGTTTCGCACCCGTATTCTCTAAGCGAACAGGGGAGTATGTATAAATTTGTTTTCCCCTGAATATCCCCTTAGTTATTACATAGTATTACTTACCTACTTACTGTTTCCTTCTGATTTTCTATCGACACTAATTGCATTTCATCTCATCTATCTACATTCATAATGTCAAACGTTGCTACAATTTGCAAACGTTACTTACCCAAATTTACCCAGTTTAACAGCGTTTTTATTTGGCGCTCATGTCTACTAATAATAAGCACAGTCAAAAACCTAGTTTGTTCTCAAATCTACAAAACTACGTAACATAAGCACCATATTAGTCTTCATCTTATCGAATTCTGAAACTGTCTCGATGGCAAAATATTGCGTCATATTGCAAGCCTGCAACACGTGACTCCCTCGCCCGTCGCCATGGCAACGCGAGACAATTTCGCTTGTACCCGCACATGTGCGGATTTGACTCAATAATGTCAGATTGTGTAAGAAAATTGACGATTATTTGAAAATGTCTACGGGTATTGTTTCTGTGACATCGCTCGGCTCTTTGAAAGTGGGTAAAGTTAGAACAGGACATCCATATTGGGTGTTACTTTTTAGTTTTTTTTTCGTATATACATTGATACCTCAGTGACAAATAGGCATGCGATTTGGTTGATCGTCTTCTGATCGTAAACAGGAACCGGAGAACGGCACTGACCTTATTAGATAGGCTCTCATTAGTGCTACTTCCATTTTTTTCAAAGTTACTTGATTCAGAAGCACAACCTACAACATTTTTCAATCAAACAAAGAAGCAACTAATCAATAACCCGATTGCATATACATACTACGAATATGTACATGACAGCCAAGAGGTACATCGGAGCGATATGGCGTGGACTACACAGGGCATGTGTGTATGTACTAGATGCACCCTTAGACGCCGATCGATAGAGCTGAGACGTGCAAGACGATTATAAATTGAGCATACCAGGTGACTTACGAAATATATGTTTTTACCATCCTAGTATCAAAAATCAATGTTGTTATTTTAAATAAAGACTCGACGAGCCTGACTAATTACAACCACCATTAGTCACAAAAAAATCAGAGCTATACATGTAGATATAGAAAAAATCGCGAGACTTTTTAAAACTTCAAACATTTTATTTCCAAACGCCTACTTTGTTGTTGGATTGGCAACAAGGTTTTTCTTATTTTTCAGACGAAACATTCTAACGAAACGAGAATGTGGGCAGATCTTAATTACGCCTTTATTGGAAATCTACAGTCTTAGTATATTTAATAATTTCTTTAGTCGCATTTTGTTCATAACCATATCCACTCAATTGATTTATTTATACCTAAGTTTCAGATGAATTACAGTATAACTCAACGCAACATTATCTTAAACATCACCTATTATGTAACATTGTAACTTGTAACAAACGCCATGGAATTGATGGTATTTTTAGTGTCTTAGAAATCATGTTTTGACACGTCATGTTACACATATTTCATTAAAACCACACTTTGTTAGTCAGATCCTACCACCAAACTGTATATTTCATCAGAAGACGTAACACCTTGTCCGTGACATTTCGAGATATTTACATGTCGTCTTCAGTCTGCACGAATGAATTGATGCCAACTCTCTTAATCGAACCCATATTCATTTAATCGTCCGGATCTCTACCACCATCGTACTAGCAGGAACGCTTGCGATGGTGTGTTCCGTTATTATTGTTGTTATATTGTTACTGGCACATGAGGTGTTTTACTTCTTAGACGTCAAGAATACCTCACTGTTGGCAACGTCCGCATTCCTCTGATGTTGCAAATGTCCAAAACCTTCTTTATCTCCGCTAGTTAAGTCAAATCACATGCACTGAAAACTATTTTATGCTCCCTTCCTCTCCTGATCTAATCCTTATCTTCCTTTTTTCTGAATGGACTAAAATATAGACAGAGAGGGAAAGCTGCCAGACCGGCTCAGCAATAGGAGTTTTAACTGCATGCAGGAGCATGCCAAAGGCTTGCTCTCTTTTATAAGGACCTCGGATTTTAAACGCTAAGGGCATTAGATATATGTTCCAACTTAAAACGTTCCTCGAGCACCTAACCTACTCTCTGTCAATCGAAATCTTAAATCTGAAAGCATACGAGCGAGAATTGACTCACCTAGTCACCTAATGATATGAGTACAGGTTTTTATAGGGTTGCAAGGTGGCAAATGACTCTACAAATATAAGGATTTATGCAAGTGGTTGACTGACAAGTTTTTTTTCGTTCCATGGGCCACAAAAATACCTCCATTTTCTGTTAACAGCCTGCGATTTTCATCCAGTGAATGGTAAAGTGTATCGCTATTATGCAGCCAGCCTGGGCAAAAATATTTACGTGCGACGCTGTGTGACTTCTTTTGTGCGTTAACCGCCACGCTGGTAAACGTCTATTTATTTTTAATTGCGGATTAGCAATGATTACAAGTTCTGATGGTTGTTTGTTTTTAGATCAAATTTTGCAAGTCGAATCACCTTGTGGCTGGATTGACTTGAAATTTGGCATGTATAAATTACTATAGCTTCTGCCCGCGACTTCATCTGTATATAAATCTTCCTCTTGAAACACTCTATTAAAAAAACTGCATCAGAATGCGTTGCGTAGTTTTAAAGATATAAGCATTCACCGGGACAGATAGACAGCGGAAAGCGACTTTGTTTTATTTTATATATACTATATGTATACTATGTAGTGATAAGTGACAATGTGAGCATGGTCAACCACACCAAGTTATGAAAATGACAGTAAGTGCAGTAAGGTAGTTAGTGACTGGTCTTGTTGCTCGGGATAATTTGATACGAAGAATAGGCAAGTGATGTTGTGAGCAGGCAGTGCACGTAATTACAGTAAAATCATGCTATGGAAAGATCTCAATTAAAAGTTAACAGTACACTCCTTTCTCTGACTGGTTTGCTTTGGTTAATAGGTATGCGTGATTTAGAGATATTGCAAGAAATTCACGTTGCTCAGCTTTAGGCTTTCTCGTTTGTAAGGATAGTTGAAAAATAGAACTACATTAGTTTTGCTTTTTGAGATTTTGGTGATCCTATATCGCGTAACAGTTTGCGAAAAACTATATCTGATCGTTTTCTTATTTATCTATGTAAACTTAACAGAATCTTAATCTGCTAGAATTCTATGTAAAATCTGACCTCTTTCAATAATTGGACTCTTTAGTCCAGGTTTATGTAGATGATTTGTGTTTAATGCGATTTTTGTTGGAGTTGTAAGTAATTCATTATCGCGAAGAGTTTTCGAGATCTGACGGCCATAACTCTCCAAGAAGGAATTTATAGGACTGTGCGACACATCAGCTCAGCCAGTCCGCATACCTCTGCCAGATGAATTGATTAATTCTGGTTTTATTTAACACGTTATTTTGTCATGGCCGCTGACACCGGACACGGGCTGTCCGGCCCGGGTACGTCGATGCCGTTATGTACACAAGTCATCGCTTATGTGCCTATGTATTCCTGGTATATAAGCGACTGTTGTATGGGTAATAGTGGGTACGCGTGTACGTAGATAATCTCGTCATAGCTCGCACCCGTTATGGTATTACTGTGTTGGCGTGGGTGTTTGGGAGAGGGGGGAGGCCGCGAGTGCCGCGGGGGGGCGCTGTCCGCTTTAAAAATACTGGGGCGCGAGTGGAACTATCTAGCCAGCAGAATGCTAAAGGAAGCCGTTTATTTTAAAAGACCGTGAAGACTTTCTGCTCGCTTCTGCGCTCCTGCTCGGTACGGAGAAAAAGTTGCAGAAATGGCGACTAAAAAGTTGAAAACACGTAGCGCTGCTGTAGCTAAGTGGCAGCGTGCGAAATATTTTGGCATGAGTCTTACTTTCGCAATTGCAACTTTGTTTTGTATGTGAATCGTCTTTTTAATTTTCGCGGGCGCGTTTCCATTGTTCTTCGGTCATGTTTCAGGGTGTTTGAATTTCTAGGCATTTATTAAAGAAAAGTCTACGAAACTCAAACAACTAGCATATCGATTGATGTGTTCTGGCTTAGAAAATTGCGATACTGACCTAATGTAAGCGTCAATCAATACGCTCCGCAAGTTCGCACGTCCGTATTTGAGATATCCGTGTTAGGGGTGGGCCGGTGCATCTCATTATCGATGATCGATTCAATGCATCCCATGTTATTAACGTTATTCAGTGTTCGAAAATCGTACCAAATTTAAATGTATTTTGTCCGTGTTTTCATAATTGGGCGCGGGTGATGCCGGCGCGGGGCCGGGTGGCGCCGCGGGCGTCATCGCACCCCTCCGCGTGGGTATTTAATGATTATACGCTGACTGCCACCTGATTGCTGGTGCTCTAGTACACAGTCGATGATTGCGCGTATCGATAAAACCTGATTGGTATGGAAAATGAAGTGGTTCTTTGATTGTCAACGTGATAAAAGATGGTTTAAAGATAATTAATATGAAACGTTTACAGTTATTAGCAGAGCAAAGATAATTAAATCGTCATTACTCGAACTGCATCTCAAATTGTCGTAGAATAGCTAGCTAGAAGCCATGAGATAAAATATCTCTTCTAAATTATTCTGAAAGTAGTTCCCAAGCTCTAGTGTAATACTACATAATTACATTCCATTTCTGAAATTTTTACTTAAACGTCTCGTCTCGTCTCCAACCTATATGTACTTACCTTAATTATAAATATTTTAATGTTTATTTGATTAAAACGAATGATCACAATGAACGGACAAGTTCCTGTAGGCTTATTATGTAACTCGGTCGAAATCGCCATCGTGTTCATTTTGACAGTTCATGTATGGGCTGACAATTGGCATGGGAATCAGCTAGCTGTCACATTCATACAAGAACTGTCAAAATGAACCAATGGCGATTGCGAGCTAGTTAGGTAATAAGCCTACTGGTCTGCGGCGCTGCTTTCAGTTATAGAAATCTACATTCGCATTTCTTGACATCTTTATGAGACTTTATGTCTTTGGCAAATAATTTCAATATGTATCGGCGAATACACGAAACAGGCATTTACGGAACCTTATTAGGACTTGTTTATTTATAAAACGAGTTTTTTTTTACTAAATAGCGACGTAAGAAAGTCAAAACGATGACAGTCAAATGGAAAATCTAGAAACTGAAAAAAAACACACATGTTACTTTTAAATTTATCGAAACTATCGAGTGTCGATAGTCGATACCCTAGTGATCGCTAGTGTCGCGCGCTTACTCGCGGGGAGGCGCCACTATGCGGGTAGCAGCGCGAGGCAGGAGGTGGAGGCACGCCACAGTACATAGGCCAGGCCATGTATCAGCACACACCAGGGCCTCAGCACATACATAGGTGGCGGATTCCCGAAATTTTGCAGTTATTTTGTATCGAAAACTAGGTTATTCCACGATTTATTCGACGATTGCGCCGTGGCCACGGAATAAAATAAAATATTACCTTTTTTTTTGTTGGTAATTTATAGTAACTTTGATCCGACGTACTTGTAACATTGCTACAGTCGTACTGTGCAAAAGACTTGCAATTAGGAAATCAACCTACATTGACGGTATTTTCCAAAAATGGTACCTATTCTCTGTCCAACCGCACACTTAACGATGATTTCTTAACTTTATCACGTTGCGCCAAGATTCACATGTTGTCAACACGATCTGTTGAGATGAACCCCATTCGCTAAATCGATGGTCACACAAGCAAATAACAACGGCAAGACACAAAACAATATTATTTTTTATCGATAAATAAACTAGACATGCTCGTAACTAGTCTGCGGACTTGGCAAACAACGTGCTGATTTCGTAAAATTCTCAAGTAAACACAAAACCATAAAACTGCCTTCCAAGTTTCCAGAAGTTGCTAGTGGATATTATACCTATAAAAGAGTATGATTGACTAACAAACCTCGCACAGCCTAAACGACTGGAGATGAGACTTGAAATTTGGCATACATACAGGACACGTAACAAAGAATACTCTGTACAATCTGTAAATGAAAATAAATCGCTAACTATCGCTTTAAAGTGAGATCTTTGTTTAGTTTGTTCCCCGTATATAACCAAGTTACATAACCGGCAGTGGTAAAACCAATGTAGGATGATTAATTTGGATTTATTTAGGTTTAAGTGCAGCGGGGGTGGCCCTTGGGCCACCCCTTAGCCGCGAACATGTTTGTTTTAATTTAGAAATAGTCTTTATTTTACCTTAGAATGTCCTGGTAATGTAAAATAGTTATGTATGGGGAAAAAACGTTTTTTTTTTACTTTTTTAATTAAGTAAGATTTTAGTCCCTCTACAATAATGGCCACCCTGCAACGACAGTTTGGTGAAAATAAAACCTCTTTGAGTATTATGACTTACTAGCTTCTGCCCGCGACTTCGTCCACGTAGAATTACACTTACATTAGGCAGCTACGACCTTTGACATGTTTATCGGTATCCCGAGGGAACTGCAATTTTCCGGGATAAAAATGAGCCTATGTGTTTATCTAGGGTACAAGCTATCTCCGTTCCAAATGTTATCCAAATCTGTCCAGTCGTTTCAGCGTGAAGAAGGAATAAACATACACACTCACATCGTCACATCCATCCATCCATCCTCACAAACTTTGCAGTTGTAATATTAGTAGCTTGAGTTATGATTATGATAGACCCTTTATTATGAAGAAAATAAATAGGCTATTTGACTGTGTGTCATTTTATACACACATCCGCACTTACCTGCTATCTAAATTACACATACATGTAATCAATATCGATACTCTAATGTGTGGCTGTATTATAATGTTTACATTAGAGTATCAATATCGATACTCTAATAACAATAAAACTTCGAACATATTAAATAACAAAAGTTCGATGTCTATTGTTTTAGATTTTAGGAAAAAATATTAATGTCAAGTAGAAAATAATGTTACCTACGCATTTTGATGTGAAAAAGTTTACTGATAGATAAATTAATGTATGCGACTGTACATAATTAGGGATTAAAACACTCATTTGATTTTATTATGAAACTCGACTTCGCTTCGTTTCATAAACCCAAACTCGTGTTTTAATGCCATTCATTATAATACTGTCACATAAACTACTAATTTAACACCGTACTCAGTTACCTTTGTGGCATAGGTTGTGACAACCTTCGGACCTTAGTTACTTTTAATGACCAGTTTTTCTTGTCTTTGATCTGAGCTAAAATCGAACGGACGCCTATAACTTTCTTGTAGTGCATAGGTAAGAACAGTTTCGAAAAGAAAACTAGGATCTTATTGAGCTGTTTACCTGAAGAACTGATGAATTAGAATTGAAGAATTAAAAAAAAAAACATTCAGAATCTGACCTCAATAATCTTTCCTTCTTGAGTTTCCTTATTGTCGAGAAAACAGTGTAATTGACGTTTGTAAATTGAGCTTGTGTTGCCGTGTGAAAAACACTTATTCTCATCTTTCATCTGCCAGACTTGCTACACTGACCTTTCGAATAAGTACATACATATATATCGATGTACCTAACTACATACGTGATGCACGCACCACTGCACCTTATCTGTCATTGAAGTGTAATTAATTACGGAGTAAATTGCAATGGTGTACATCTAACATACAAGTACAATTACCAGAAGCACATAACGCGGGAAGGGTCAACGGATATTTAGTGTCCGCATAGCAGATGCGGTCCTTGGCCACCGCCCTCAAGACGGTCGATATCGCTCGTCACCCCTCCTTACTGCTTTATGTACACCTGGTACTTGAGTAAGTACGCAGCCTTGTTAACTAAGTATGAATCTGCTAATCGATAATGATGCGTTAACCTATGCCATAATTTTGACGCGAAATTTCTATTATAAAGACGCCATCAAAGCGCAACACTACGATAGTGGATCATATTTTTCGATCAGAATCAGAAGAGCTAATTTAATTTACTTTAAATAAAGCCGATAGGTCCAATCCATAATGAAGCCGTTTTTTAACAAATACTATAAACTCTAGGCGGGCCTAGGCTAGGCCTAGGGCCTATTGTTGACACATTACATTGTAAGGAATGAATAAATCTTTACTTGATTTGCAGTGATAATGAATTATTTTTAATCGACGAAAAGCAACGGGCGAAGCTCTCAATTCGACGCGTATCTTTTTGACTAAGCAAAGTTTGTGGCCGTATGAAAAAACCGGCTTCAAAACAATATCAAAAATATTTGAAAAAAAAAGCGTAAAATATGAATGATTTAAAGATTGAACTTTTGTATTTTTCTCTTAATAGCCTGGCATGCCAACAAACAAATACACTGCGTAACTTACTCAATTAAAAACAAAATTACTACCCATGCCAAATAACTGGCAGTACATAATTACAAACAAAAGCCACGCGAAAAAGCAAACAAAAGAAACAAAAGTTGAAAATGGAATGTAAATTCGCATCGTTTAATTCACTCGGCGCTCTCCTTCGCTTGTATCGCTCGATTGATGGCAGCCGCGGCCACTTGTTGAATGAAAATCTTGTATGTTTTCGTAAGTTAGTATTTGTGAAACGGTGGCCGCTAAAATGTAGCTCGTGATTTAAATATCCGTTTTTAATTCGTGTCGTGAAAAATAAATAGGAAAGTATATTTCTAAACGATGTTGTAAAGAACACTGGTCAATGAAATGAAATGAAATGAAATGATTAATTCCAGACTTGCATCCATATATAGAATTTACAAAATAAAATATTAAGTGAAAAATTAAATTAAATCCGAAAGTAATGTTATAACCGGAAATTTAACCCGAATCCTCATCAGTATCGCATACCACAGTAGGTAGGCATTACATTCCATGTGTTCTAGTTGTTAGTATCGTTTAGAAATACAATTTTAACGAGTTAACCAAAACAATAAAAATAAAAATCGGGAAATAAAATTTCCGATACATTAAGAAAAAAAATAAGTAATAAGCGTACAGTCGAGGACATGAACATCACGTCTAATATACGGATCTCCTATCTTATTGTTTATGGTAAAAAGGTGTATATATGTTTTGAAGTCTTGATAACATACATCATATATTTATGCCCTTGACTCTACATGAACAAAAGGTCCAGTATTCAAGTCCAAGTACCCAGTTACTGAAACAAATTTAACTTTAAAGGTTTACTTTCAGCACCTTTGTCACCGTGCGTGTATAAATCTGCCTAACCTATTAAACATACTAGCTTTTTTCTTGCCACAAATGCAATAGGTATTTTTACTTTACTAACACCACGTCATGTAGCCGACCAAACAGTCCGTCGTATCTAGCACACAATAAGTCCGCCCTGTTTGTTAGCCGGCCCAATTTTCGGCTGCCTAACGTCACAAGCTGTTGTGTAGTGTGGCTTATTCGGCTTAACCTCTAGCCTAAATCCTAAGCGGCATTCTAGTGATCCCGCTCACAAACGCAAGTCGACGTGTGCGTGCGTGCGTACGCGTGCCATCATCCGGAGGGATTTGCTGGCCCATTCATACAATGTCACTCGGTCAGTCTACACGCCCTCTACAATTAAAAGCACTTAGCAACTATGACACTATGGGGTGTCCATTAGGAATTGGATTCGCTAATATTATGATTAAATTAGTTGTGTATTTTGACCGAAACCAGATTTTCTTTGGCTTAAATAAAATACACGCATACTACACACGGCACACAACCAAAAGTAAGTGAAGATCTCAACCGCCATTTACTAGCAAAGAAAAATCTCAAATTACAAAAATAATGAAGATAGAAGATAAATTCCAGTAGTTATGCTTCAAAACAATGGGCAATTGACATTGTTAAGTAGATACGTTAGTCGTACTTTCTCTGGAAAGCTTTACCTTTAGTTTCGGATGTAACGAAGTACATAGTATATCATTCGGTAGATACATGTTATTTATGTACCAAAGTTATTCGTGTAAATGAAATTGCGGAACGTCGATCCGGCGGCCATTTTTACCTATCCGGGCAGCTGCAAGTATGCCATCCAGGTACCAGGGGGTCAGCACACGCGTGATGGTATACTGTAAGTTATATTTAGTGGCTTGTCCATTTGAAGCACTATCGATTTGTATCCGCGGAGCGTTGACCCGCGCTGGACGCCGCCGGCCGTTTCGCTAATTTATTAATTATTTATAATCTAACGATCCTATGGTGCCCTGGTGGTATCCTGTTATTCTAGGATGGATGGCATGACTGCCAAATTAGGGCCATATGTGCCCAGACGAATTACAAGTGAAGCGTTCAGACATCCATGGGTTGAATCAAAATTAAAATATCTTCTAATACGTCTCAACTTCACTAAAGACCTCAAATACTAATTAGGGTTGAATTTAAGTTTTGCGAATATAGAGCAACGTGTCAGAACTAAATCGATTATACATTATGAAAAGACACGAAAATGAGGAAATCGGATTCGGTCAGATTTTCTTTGCGCCAAAGAAAGTCTGTCGTCAAAAGCTTTGGCTTCAAGTTTGTCATTGAATATGCAATAAAAAATAAAGAATTCCGTTTCAATTGTTTCAGGACAACCTCACACCGGAACCAGCAGACATGAACGACGATGACAATTTTTCAAGTAAGTATCACTATCGACCAAGCTGTAGATTTTACTTCCCTAGTAAATGTACAGCCACTTGCATCAAATCAACTCAATGGTTGGTATTTTTTCGTAACTAACGCAATACGCAAGAAAAACAAAATTAAAAACGAAACATTTAAATTGACAAAATACCAGCCAGAACGAAATTGGCTTTAAATTTGAACTTTTTCTTACATTCGAACGTTCCAAATTTTGAATTTTTGAAATTGATTGGCGCATGTGATCTGGTGCAGGTCAGGCCTTCGCGAAAGACGCTGAGAAGTTGAAAATGATGTTGCTAGCATGGAATTACCACAGCCAGACGCAAGGTAAAACTTATTTCAATATTTTGTGTCGTTTACGAGTGAAAAGTTAATTGAAGTAAGCTTATATAATCCTCGACACTACAACGCGAGCTACTAAGCTTTAAGGTTGGTGACACATAAGCATAATGTACGCCTTGAAATTTACGGGAGTACCTGTAGCTTTTTTATATGTATAAAAAATGCGTCGTAGTTATACGCATCGATAATTACGCTGCGTTTTATTGTTCTCCGTCGGGGGTCAATGAAAATACATCGTTATTTTTCTGGTTGCTAGGCTAGGATGATAAGTTATTTTCACGTGAACGACACCAATAGTATTTTAAGAAGGAGAGCCTATTCGTCCCAGCACCCAGTGTGTCGGAGACATGCATAATTTCCACAGCATACTGGTGTTCACAGAATGCCCGTTAGCTATTTATACTACCCGAAGCCATATTAAGTCGAAGGGTACAGCTGCGGTCTCGCCACCAAAACTGCAAAGCGGAATTTAGATAAGTAATACGATCGGGCCTAAGTACTATTATTGTTGTGATACTTGCGAAACTGTTTCAAAAATGTCACTCATTTTTGTTTGAACAATTCATTAGATTCAATTAAAACAATTTTGAAAAACACCTCACAAGTTACACACCGGCAAACGAAGAACATAAAAGACGTTAACATCGATACTGCTGAACCGATTAAAGTTCATGTGCGTAAAAAGGTTTTGTATAATTGCCTTACGCTTTAGTGTGGCACGATTGCAGATTATTATTTTGGCATCCTTTCCACTGTGTCACTTTCTTTAATAATGCCGAGTATGTGTCGTCGCTCCCCAAATTGCGCGGCGAAATCGTGCCAAAATTCTGTCGCGTAATTCCGCAGATGTGACAACGGCCTTAGAACGTACCGGAGGGGCAGACGATGCAAGCACCTTCTCAAATTATTTATAGGCAGGCTTGTCGGTTGACATTTAAGTCGGATGCACCGGTCCCTCGCGAGTGCGTACCCTCATTAATTTCTGCCGCCTTGGTAACTGGCTGTGCATACTGAATATAGTTAAAGGTGAAATTATGGTTTAAGGGTTGCCTTCAAATAACTAGGACCTCAGGGGATTATAAATATTTATGTTCGTGCGAAGCTCCCAGCTGTAGGAGCCATCGTAATGGTATTTCTACGCCTTTTTTGCCGACGGCTGAATTAGAGAGTTCGAGAAATTTCTACGGCTATTTTCTAGCGTAAATGAAAATTAATGTTTTTTGCGTTTATAAACACGACTCGACGTTAACCGACCCACGTTGTTACCCTTCTTGGGAAAACTGTCGGAAATCGGGATTTGGAATTAACCCGTGCTTTGTTTAGGTTACGCTATCCAGGTTTAAAATTGCCTTGTTTTTCTTTCAACGCCCACCAGTGGAAGTTGTGTTTTAATAAAAACCAGTGCCGTTATTTTGTGCGTTTTTTTTTTGTAATAGTTACGTGGGTACTGGGTACCTACTTATTTAACCATGGATAGACATAAAATTAAAAGGACGGAGTTATAATCGACGATTTTGTATTTTTATAGTCAGATGTGAGGTATTACTTTACCAGTATTTTATCAAGACTTTCTAAGATTATCGATATGTTTGTTTTGTGCAAGGTTTGTTTTTTTTCGATAAAACGTGGCTGTCAACTTGAAAGTTTGACTTTAGCGATGTATTCGTTTGATAGGAAGTTGGTTGAAAAGTGACCGACCGTAAACTCTAAAAAAATTAACTCGCTATCTGTATTTTGTGGTTGGTGTTTTAATAGTTCCGTGTTTAGCAACGTGGGCAAACACTGACTCCTTGTACTAATTCTGACACCTTATTGCTGTAACTAGGGCAAGTGAACTATTTTAACGGCATCCGCAGTGCATGAGAATAGAGGATCCCTTATTTTGAATGCAGAACTCTTGCAGATGAATCGTGGCTAAGGTACCTTTTGGTATATGCCATCCTAATCTTCTTGAAATAAAATAGTTAATATTAATTTATTTCGAAGCATGGTCTCTTATTGGCCCTGTACTGGGCGTTTTTGATATGGCCGGGAAACGAGGAGTTTTCACTGATTTCAATGATTTGTGCATGTTGTACTTTTGTCAACATTAGGGTAAAATAAACTAAAAGGAGGTAGTTGCACACCGCTTTCTCACCTCTGAACTCTTGGTACTTGCAGGTCGCAACGGTGACATCACAGAGAGTGGAGCTGACAGCATGGCCGACCTCTGGGCCTCGTATCACAGCGCGTTGGGTCTCGGCAGCAAACCTCCTAAGCCTCCTACTCCATTGGCCACTGGCCACTCGGTGAGTTTTAAGGTTGAGCAGCGTTTCTTATCTTTTACAATATATCTATCTTTAAGAAAGTTAGCTGTTTACTATAAAAAAATCTTATAATTATAATACATTATATGCAATATTTTACAGATATTTTTACACTATAAGCACATAACATAGACTCTCGGGTAAAATGGCGCTTTTCATACGCTTATTGTACAATCTACTATTTCAGCAAGATTTCTAACAAACGACAAACTAAAGACTTGCCAAGTAGGTAGAGAAAAATTAGAACTTTCAATTTACGCAATAAATCCTTTCTGTAAGTTGGTTATTTTATTTTGAAATATTTTCGCCTTGTCGTCCTGTGGAGGTTCTTCACTCATACGCATACAATGACTTGTTGGATAAAGTCACAGACGATGATTAATCTATGGATAAAGTGCATACAATTTAAAAGTTCGAGGAGTAAAAAAAAATGTTCTTAGTAAATTAATTGAGTTTCTTAATTTTTTCTACAAATATTCAAATTAATTGAATAATCGCCTAAAACAAAAAAATCAACTATATTTTCTACCAGGATTACATAGCTCAACAAGAGTTCATACATTCCAGAGCCCTATCCACGTGGGCTCAGCCACGCCCGTGGAGCCAGCGTCGACGCACGACGAAACGTCATCGTCCGATCGTACCAAGGACGATGACGACAACGGCGCGTCCGACGACGATAGCGACGACCGCGTCGATCCTCACCACCACGACCCGGAGCGGCTCAAGGCGTTCAATGTAAGTTAATGATATGAATGATTCTGAAACAACGTCCAAATGAGATCTGAACTACATTGGCACTCCGGCTTACTTTCTTGATCAATTCGTAGCAGAGCAGTTCGTACCATTTTAGATCCCTATCACAAGAAAAATATGAAGCTGAAAACAGGCTTGCTTACGCAATTGGAAGCCTAAGTTGTTCTAAGAAACTTCAGCGAGATTCAGACGCTCTGATAATTTGCTTACGAAAGCAACGAAATAGCGGCAAATATTCCCACCCCATTATTATTCCGCTAGCGAGAGGCTACCGAGGATTTTTGACAAGTGAATGATTCCAAGTGCTCACTTTATAGGGAAACATTTCTGATTTACATAATTGGCTTGTTCGGTGACTTTTTTATATTCTTATTCGTACAAATTGCGCAACAATAACGAATGACCTAGGCTAGCCACGATAAAGCTCTATATTGTAATCTTCACTCTTCACATCATAATATTTTCCAAGAAGACCCTTGAATTTGTTCTGTTTCAGATGTTCGTCCGCCTCTTCGTAGACGAAAACCTGGATAGGATAGTACCGATTTCAAAACAGCCCAAGGAGAAGATCCAAGCCATCATAGACTCGTGCACCCGACAGTTCCCGGAGTTTGCTGAGCGCGCCCGAAAGCGTATCCGGACTTACTTGAAGAGCTGCAGACGGAATAAGAAAGTCCGAGGAGAGGGACCAACTACAGGAGCCGGCGCTAGCGCGACAGGGACAGCCAATGCTTGGGATACTGCGGTGAGGGTCCGATCTCTGATTGATTTTTATAGCCTAGTACTCTCGCGATTAAGTCAGCAAGCTAGAAAGTAAGTAAATTGCATGTTTATACTGTGCAAGTTGAACCTGTAAGATATTTTGTAAGTAGTAAAGTAGTATTTTTTTGTCCTTCATTACTTTGCAGTTTTTTTTTCGCTCGCGAATTCCTTAGAATGTGTCATATTGTTAGAATCAGTTCAAGATCTTCCGGGCTATACGTGTGTATAGACCGACCGCATAAATGAGTCCTCGCCGCGCAGGTACAGGGGCGCAGGGTAGGACGACAAAGGGGACCGAGAGCGGTGCGGGCGGGTAGTGCCCTTTGTCGCTTGCCCCGCGCCCATGTGCCGCGCGGGCGAGTACTCATTTAAGCGGTCGGTCTATAGATAGACCTATTGCCGCACTCAGAGACTTCAATTAATGCATTCGCGTTTTAAAAATTTAAAAATTTGGATCGAGATTAGACTACACTGCAATTATTGATTGATGTTTCTGAACGTGACAGTTACTGTTGGCGCAATATCCTGAAGTCGGCAGCTCTTTGCAGGTACGGCCGACGCCCGCGCACCTGACTTCCGTGCAGGCGGAGCACATCCTCGCGCAGGCGTGTGAGAACGAGAGCCTGAATGCGAAGCGCATGCGGCTCGGGCTGGACCCCGTCAGCCAGCCCATGCCCACTGTGCCCACACCAATGGTACGTATTAGACGTTACATTAAGGAAATTGAAATACCCAATACCAAAAGCAGTTTATTGGTTAAGCGAGACTCCTCACGAACGGCCGATTTTAGCAGAACTTTTAGTGCTCTGGGTCACCTCTTGGAAGGCAAACACACCCATATGACACATTCCAGAAAACACAATGGCAAACTATATGTATGTGGAAATATTGTGCTCTAGAAGAAAGTACAAAACAGAGTTCCGGGAAATAATTCATCCAACTAAAGTTGTAATAAGTACGTAGATCTAACCTACACATAAATCCAAGGTCCTGTGCTCAAATGCAGTTGTTTTTACAGCATAGCAAGATTAACAAATCTTAAAAATATATATTTCTGCAAGCGAATTAATAACATCTTATTTTTTCTTCTCCAGGCCATAGACACGACGGCGTCCTCCTCGGTGGCCTCTTCTTTCTTGAGCCTGTACAGCGGCGCTATCAACCCGTCCTCGGCTCCCGCCACCTCGACGTCCAGCACCACTTCTTTGGCCTCTGGACACAGCAAGGTCGCCGCCGACACTACCAGGCCTTCAGTCAGCCCTACACTGGAGAATCCGCTTCTGAATAACAACAGCTTGAAGCTGGATAACGCCAATGGGAACGCTGGTAGCAAGACTGCTAGGTGAGTTATGTTGCTCTGGTAGATGATATTGTACATACGACCTATTTAAACTGTATTGACGTAGTTTTTTTTATAAAACTTATCGGCACGTTTCGACCGACAATGAACCTTACATTGTACCAAATGTGGCAGTAAAAAGTGTAAGATTGTAAGAAACCCATGCAAGGCCTAGAAGAAATCCCTTGTATCTCCGTGGAATGTCAATCTTTACCGTGAATACTTCTCATTCCAGCTGTCTTAATTTGGCTAATGAATGTGTTTATTCTTACAGTCCCGCGTCGTCCCCAGCCCCGCTGTTCAGACCGTCGTTCCCGACTACTTTCGGAACGCCGCAGACGTTCGGCCGTCAGAGGTAAGAGGAAACAGAATAGATACGCTTGTTGTCCCCACTTGTCGACTATCGGTCCCGGCAATATGGTATATGTTGTCAGGATCATGCATGGCGCAGTAGGGTTTCGTCCTCACAGATAAATATTTTAGTAAACTAAAACCTTGACTTACCTTACTTTCTACTTTGCCGCCATACCTTGCATCTCTGCGACTTCACTTTGACCAGACCTTTTCTTTGCTTTGCTTAAGTCCGTGAATAAACATGTCCAAAAGTAAGCATAAGCATGACCAAAAATTATAAAAAAAACTGTTTAAGGGATTCGCCCACACAGGTTCTTTTTGTATTCCTGGTCAGGCTTTTAGACCACCTCAAAATGAAGGCTCATTTGTATTCATAGTGATATTTGTAACTTGCAGCACCAACACGAACCCAGCCACCGCGCTGTCAAGCAGCGCACTCCTGTCCACATTGTCGGCGCTGCCTCCATCAGGTAAATCATCAGTTAATTTACAGTTGGAGAATGAAAAGTATGCTATTTTTATTTGGCTTAGGACAGGGGACTCCTTCCTTAACGATCTGATCTCTAACATCAAACACAACCAACGTTTACCTACGATGTTTTCTGTACCCTGCCTGTACGGATTTGGACTCATGTTTGCTCCCATATATTGTTTTAGTTTAACTCAGCCTTGATTCATCCTGCTGCTGTGAAGAAACTTTTCGCAAATCTGCCCTTAGCCAGTGTCGCTTTATACGGTTTTACAGTCAAAGGGAAAAAAATAGGCAATTCTGAAGTCACAATCAACTAATATATGATCCTGATAGATTTAAAATGAGTTTGAAGCAAATATCGCGTAATTGCAGGTGTGGGGGTGAACGCAGCAATGGCGGCGTATCAGAGCGCTCTGTTGTCAGCCATGGCCGCGCACACGCACACATTCCCTACTAGCCTCTCTGGTAAGTGGATAGGAACACTTATTGTCTTCTTTTTAAACTTAAGAGCGAGGCTCTTGTCGGTGGAGCAATTTCCATTCCAACTTATTTTCTACTAGGATTGAAAAAAGTAGGTAGAATCCCTCAAATGTGGAGGGCCAGATTGTTAAGCCTGTTTAACTCCAAATGCGTCCATTGATGTGGAATGTGAGACCTTTTATACAGTCTCCATAATTATAGAGTATTAAGCTTCGCCCACGGAAGAATAAAAAGTAGTCTAGTTTCTTATTCTATGTCGTCTGAATTACGAAAAATCCCTTTACGAAATTTCTGACCCTAAGTATTTAGAATGTGTTTTTGTCTGTCTATCAGTCAATCAGTCAGTCATATAGGTACTCTTGTAAAATTCCATAAGATTAACGAACTATTTCTTCAGCGCCAACAGACTTATCGCTCAAGAACACGGCAACTTCGACGGCGCTCCACGCGACTTCCACAGTTTCATCGCTACCTGGTACAACCTCGGCCCAGTCCAAGACATTGCTGTCCCACAAACTATCTGGAGCTGAAGTGGGCGCCGTTAGGCAGCTCATCACAGGCTACCGCGAGTCTGCTGCTTTCCTGCTACGCTCAGCTGACGAGCTCGAGGCACTACTGCTAAACCAACCCTAGGACTCCGCCAAATCCTTAGCCAACCTATTTGGTTTCAAATTTGGTTATTTCTAAAAGACTCTACCTCGTACAGTTGCGAAAAAATAACTGTGCTAGTACAAATTGTGGTTAAATTTGACATTGGTACTCACGTTTCGAAGTGCGTTGGAAATATGTGGCATCGAAGTGCGTTGAAAATATGTGGCATTTATATTGACGACGTTATTCGAACCTATTTTTTGGTCTAAACGACGGTGAAATATTTTAGGCGCTTTCGAGTGAAACTGCTTTGTTGAAAATGTAATTATTGATTTGGGAATCGCATGCTTTTGAATGTACAACATTAGAATGTATTCAGCTTTGTCATTTTTGGCCAGTTTTAAGTTGGTTACGTCTACTGTTAGTGGCTAAACCTAAAATTATTATCAGTTTTTTCAATAGACAAAGGAAGTATGTATTTGTCTAGCGTAGTAATCGAAATAATGTTCATCTATATTTGTTATAGTTGTTACAGTATTGCGGTTTTACTCATCATTAGGTATCCATTTCATTGCACATAAGCATAGCACAATATAATTTTGATTATGTCAATTTATCGAAAATTGGTAGCAATATTAAATATTTAACGAATATTTTTTAAATATTTCGCAATGCTACCAAATCGGAACGTAACCTTGTGGAATACCTATTTCATGAGAGATTGGTTGTTTAAAAACTTGATAGACATTACGATTTTGTCTATCAAGTATTCATTATTTCACTGGTTACAGTTTAACTACAAAACTAAACATGGTAATTCCATTTTCCTAACTGACTAGGCAAAGTTAGTGGTTTTCACACTAAAGCCAGCCATTTGAGAAAAGGAATAGCCACAAACCCTAGGTAGGCTCTCGAAAAAAGCTGCCATATTAAACTTAAACAAAAACACACAAAGTGTTGCCATTTGAGAATTCGCTCGTTGGAAGAGTACAAAATTATTTTTGTGTATATTTAGATGTAAGAAAAAAAATCAGGGAGATTTTAGACATAGGTTAAAAATTCGATATCTTGCCTGGTGCGGAGTACGGATACGGTTCAAAATTAAATGGACAGCTTTGTCCTCTGTGACGGTGTTTTATCCGTCTCTAAAAAGCATAATAAGGGTGGCCTATAAGTACAGGCTAAACTATAATTATCATTTCTCATCTTCGGAGTTCGAAACACTTCACTTACACGGTAAACTACCTACCTATAACAGAGTCTAATAATAGGTTTTAAAGTGGCATTCTAGATATAAGAAGCACGAATTTATTTGTTGTTTTGTATTATACGAATAGTGGTCTAGTTGTATTTATGAGTAATATAATTCTTACTTATCTTTGTAATGATTTTGATGCTTCAAAAATTAATCTAAGTTAACTTCGCAAGTTGTTAACTTAACGGCAACTTGTTTCCTATCGTTCTTTGACTAAAGTTTTTGTAATCGGCTCCATCCATACTTTCTATCTCTTTCTAATTTCCGAGCGCGTATTGCCGCGCCGTCGTAGATGTAAGAGTGTTTTTCATTTAATTCGCTTTGCTCAGTACAACGTTCAATGTTCACGTGTAAATCTATTTGTTACCATAGGTTTTATGGCCAAGTACTATAGGTAGGAATAATGTTAGTTACTGCTTGGATTACTATAAGGTTTCACTTACTGTTAACAAATAAAAAAAAATATTTTTAATCCCGTAATGTCCCATCGAAAGTTTCTATTTTTGGCCTAAAGTTCTGTTGTAATGAAATTTTGAGTACCTCGTTATGTTATTCTGGTGAGGCTCCAAAAGGGCTTACGTTCTTCGTTAGCAATTCAAGTTTTGACTTTCGAAGTGCATTTAAAGAGATTTGCAATTAAGTAAATTGCAAGAAGAAAAGTCCTTTTGAAAAGTCGCCGCTATTAAGGTAAGAGTTTTGTTTAGTCGAGATCCGTGCATATTTAGTTCCCCGGCCAGTTCAGACTATCTTATAACTAATAACTTATTAAATAATTTTCGAACAGGATAAAATAATAGCATAGTTCACAACATACACGCTTCTTCAGTTGCGAAATGATTTTATAGCTGCAATATTTTTGATCGATAGAGAACTAACGCAAATAGATATGGTTAAGTACAGCGCGTGAGCTCCTAGAACGGTATTAGGGTTTCGGATACAATCGGCCAATTCGAGTATCAAACCCATGAGAGTTATTGAGACAGCAAGGTCGTTTTAACTACTATCCCACTGTACAGGTTTCATTTTAACGAACTTTTAAATTCTTTCATATTTCATATACACATTTTCTTGTGTACACATGCTTGTTTTTTTTTCAGTCTATTCCAACATATGGGTCACATGTAAACAGATTTATGTTTGAATTTGTTTCTGTCCACAAAAGTAAAATAAAATTGATCAGGCAGGCTCACGGTACCTACCCTAGGCAGTGACGTTACGCCTACAGGAAAGACAACTTTTGTTTCTGGATAATTGTGTTCATTATCCAGATAAATCTTAACTGGTGCAACACTCTTTGAGATTGGTGTTTAACGTTTCGACGTCAATTATGGATCTTAATCTTTACATTGAATATACAAATTGGAAACACTGTATTTTACCTACCACTAAAAGCAGTCTGCGCAACGTCAAACAATCGGCAACGAACTCGAAGGAATAAGACAAAGAATTTAGTTTCTACGTTCATATCGATCATAAATATTCCGCATCATACAAATAAATTGTACCGGTAGAGTACGATGATAAAGAATAGATAACTGAGTACATCGGAACATTTGTCATTATTATTATTATTGCCTAGTCCAGGCATTGGTAGTTCGAGGACGTTACGAAGAGAGCAGTGCCCTCGTTTAATGTCTACCCTCAATTGTCGTACTCTACCTAGGCACTTTTACATTTTTGCCATTTTCTCAATAGAATAACCGCTTTCATGCCAGTTTAAAATAGAAATTGTAAATTCACTTTTGAATATAAAATTGCCAAAGATTCGAAAAGATTTGTGTATTTAATTTGTGTATACCTATGGATATGGAATTGCTGATTCGGTATTTACTTGTTCATAAGTTAAGATAGTTTCGTAAGGTTTAATTTTTGTTAAATATCATTCCAATATTTTTTTATGATACATCATTTGGTGCGATAAGGAAGCTGTAGTCACTGTGTATATGGAGAAATTGTAAAAAGTATGTTTAGAGTATTATAAAAAAGTTGATTACAAATAATATGTGAAGTTGATATTGGGAAGGAAAAACGAAAGTGGCGACGACGCAGCGTTGAGAAAATGAATTTGTTAGACATTAATATATATTATTATTAGAGATGTATAAATGGTTTACTATTATTATTATTGGTTCGAGAGAAAAAATACAAAATGGTGAAAAATACAAAATGGCGATTGTTACTAATTACGAAATGAGAATTTAGTTATAATTTTTGCAATTTCAAAATGTGAGTTTTACAATTTTGAAGAGAAAATATTAAATATGCTCATATACAGAATGTTTTGTTTTATTTATTTCTCTTGCGATTGAATAATAATAGTTATAACAAATAAAGTTCGGTCCATTTTTTACATAGATATTTTTATTTCGAACCCTGACCGACAATTAAGAGAGCTGAGCTTCAGGCTTATTTGGTACCATCTTTTAAATCTCATTAAATTACCCTCTCTCTGGGACTGGTGGTCTGCTGTGTAGAGGGTGATGAGTGTATCCAGCAGGACCCGCTTTTGCATGCAAATGTCTCGGGAAATGGTCCAACATGGGATCCTCCCGATGTTCACTCATGAGAATCGTTGTCGCGTTTATTATAAAGTCCATATTTGAACTAGAAGCGACGTCCGAGAACATAGCTGGGTATCGCTCTGTGCCACATCTGTAATAAAATTCGATAAATAACTGTTCATCCCTTCAGACCCACCATACCCCTGGCACTACCCCTGGGGGTAGGGTGGGACTGAACCATACCATCATAGTAGTGCTGGGATTTGAGAATTTGAAAAAAATCGTCCGTGTCGGGGCTCCTATTACTGGGTGGTTTGCCCTCCGTGCATAAGGAGCTACCTAACTAACCTAACCTATCTAAAAGCCGTAGCTTACAGCACTAGTGGTATGGTTCAGTCCCATCCTACCCCCAGGGGTAGTGCCAGGGGTATGGTGGGTCTTAACCCCTGTTCATGTAGTCCTGCTACAGCCAGCATCAGAAGTTGATAATAGTCGAAGAGCTCATAACTATGTCTACACACGATTATCGACAAGATGATTAGAGGGCGTGTAGATCTTTTATCAATTTATTAATATCTGATGCTGATAGGCCTTTTTCAAGTTCAAAATGAAACGTAAGAAGTGAGGATTGAATGGAAATATGATTTTATTGACAAAGGAAACAATAAGAATGATAAAACACCAACTAAATGTGCGTATACCGGTCTTCTGACAATTGATACAGTCCGTGAACTCTTAGAATACATATACATATACATACATTCATACCGTCACGCCTCTTTCCCACAGGGGTAGGCAGACTACTTTATTCCACTTGCTACGATCCTGACATATTTCTTTCGCTTCATCCACAGTCATCAGTCTCTTAGAATGCCATTCGGGTTTGTGTTACGGTCTCATTCACTCATGGGTGTGATACCTGAATCAGCCGAGTGAGGGAGACGGCAAGACACCCGTATGGCATTCTAAGAGCTCGCGGACTGTACCACACTGACAAGGAAAGTAAAAACAAAATCAATTGCAAAAATGAAAAAAGTGGCATAAATTTCATTTTTAATAAAAACTTTTTTTGCTGACTGTACTTGAATTTACCACAAATAAATCTTACTCGCCATCGTTAATCGCAAGAGTTACATCACTTTACTATTATTTAAATAAACAATAATTCATTAATTACTTTAACACACGCACAGTAAGATAAAGACAGTAAGATAAATTGGTTTCTGTGTACTAAGTAATTCAAAGTCACTATGTATAATATTATGTAAGGTATACTCGTCGCCATAATGTCGCCGTATTGCGCTTACGTCCTTACGAAGACGTGTATGTGATGCCTGATTATGGAATAAAACTCACAGTTTCCGTAGGCCCCAAGACGCTAGGCCCCAGAGAATGCCATCGCTTACAGCTGGTGCACCGCTGTCGCGCTGAAAAATGCATTAAAGTATGTCATGAGCTGCCGCCAATGTGTTCATTGCATTCATGTCCAACCACCAGGATGTCAGAAATTTAAGATAGCTACACGCACGTGTCATTATGGCTTGCCTTTGACTCTAGATTAGATGTTATGTTAGGTATGTAGTGAATAGCTTATGTAGTAAAAATGTACCAGGATAATGTGATAGCTTTGAAATCATTATTTTATTCTAGTTTTTATATTAATGTGCCCACTTAACTAAATATACAAAACTTAAAACGAAATAAATATAACTAACTATAAAAAGAAAACATGTGATAGGACTATTTGAAGATACTTACGAATTTATCGATTTACCATGTTTTTAGTGAAGCAAAATATTGTGAGGAAACCTGCACACATCTGCTAAGTAATTCGATGGTGTGTGTGAAGTTCCCAATCCACATTAGGCCCGCGTAGGAACTATAGCCCAAGCCCTATCATTGGCCCACAGCAGTGGGACGTCTATAGGTTGGAGATGATGATGATGATGAAGAGACTTTACGCTCATTATCATTAGGCTAGCCTAACTAACACTGTTATTTACAAGCTATGGAAATGCATTTGATACTCCTAAACAAAGCAAAGGCAATAAAGTTTTTTTCTCAAACATGCTCGGAAATGTATGCGTTAATGTCCCGATATGAGGACATGAAGTTTCTCGTTTATGGCTCCCTACATTACTTCTTGGCTTAGGCCACAAATGTTAGTATGAAAATCCATTTTTGTCCGCTGCTCTAATTTTTTAAATTTCTATACTAAAATTAAATTGGCAAAGGAAAAAATTACATACAGCCAACCACCACCACAATCTGTACCTAAGCATAATTGCGACATAAAAAAGAAAAATCTATGGTACTATATTTATGTGCGGTTAAACATGGTGCTCAAATAGCTGGATCAAATTAGTACATTTAAAAAATAAAAAAGGTGGCAAATCGAAAATCTTTTTTTCTGCTTATGCGTATTTCGTAGTGATTGTTATTATAATTTAACAGAAATAAAAATGACTTCTAGTGATGAAAGTGACGGGGAACTTATGAACTGTACTCCGCCTCATTTAAAAGAGGAGGCAAATTTAGCTATGCAAAATATGCTACCGGAAAAAAGTAAAGAGATTTTACTTGATTGTCTAGTAGTTATTTTAATTTTAATATTTCCTCACATTGTTTGAGAAAAACACTATACAAGCTTTGGCCGGAACAGGGATTGCAGGACTCGTTCTATCTGGCCTCGTCTTCGACTCGGCCACCTACCCCAAACTCGTCCAGCAATCCCTTACTTCACGGCCTCTGCAGTAATGTACTATTTTTTCTTGGTCACGCGTCGACATCTGTCTAGTCTGTCTCATCTCTATTATATTTATATCTCAAAGGCTATCTAGTATGTCCTAAATCTGTTAGCATCTGTGGCTGGCCTCACTAGCCTGTGTTTGGCGACCAGGGTAACATACGGGGCACGGGGCTCGCTTTCCGTCCTTAAATCGTACCAGGATGGTATGAAACGAACAGAGCTAGCTCGGGGATTGATGGCCACTATGGCCAGGCCGTCTTAGTGCGTCCGATGACCTAAGAAAATAGAAAATTACCAGGATAATATAGACTTACTGTGCATGGAGCGCGCCTCCCAACCTGAGTGAGACAGATGAAGTTCTCGGAGACGGAAACACCGAAACGCTGCGTTATGTTGTTGCACTTATCATGATCCATTAATCGCGTGTGGTATATTTGCAGCCGTATGCCATGTCTCTCGTATACGCCATCACGCTGCAAAACAGTACACTTAAATTAATTTTTGTTTTGTATTTAGTTATTAGGAATATTAGCACACAGACTAAGAACTAAAATCCTTTTCTACACAAGCTCAGCCATAGTTCACTCTCTTGACAATACTAATGCACGAAATCCTTTTTTAAATCCAAACCTCTTATTAGTGACCTAAGTGTACAACAATGTCTATGCGTGTGTGTGTGTAGCAAATAAAGACAACAAATTACTTTACAGACTGAAGCTATACCAGTCTTGAGAGAGGTAGTTTGGTCAGTTTACCCGTTCGGATCCAAAGCTGGTGACCCAGAAGTCATCAAACGGCGGTATCATTGCCCTGTTCGGGAGGTCGACCCCGTGTACAGAGTGAGAAAACCTATAAATTGATCATTGTTTAATATTATACAGGAATAAATAAAACAAAAGAAAATAACTTCCACGCTAGTCTGGCTGGGAGCAAAGAAAAAACATAGAATGTACCCGTACCAGTTGCTTCTCTTCTTGCGCAGATGGTAAAACTCTTAGGAAACATGTTATAGGCGACTCTTTCAACTTGTACGCCTACAATCACGCGAAACGCGGCCTTTAGTAGGCTTTGTCTACCCCGTAAGAGATAAAGACGTGATTGTATGTACTAACAGAAAATAAAGTAGGGTGATCTGATCACAAGTACGGTCATATTTGATCATGATCACCAAGTACTAGCAATGCATAAATTCTAGGAGTCTTACTTGAGCGTCCGATCCAACACGGCGAGAGCTATGTCATGGTCGGGGGGGTTCGACCGGATGCTCCAACCAGGGTGCTTCATCACCTCCTGGATGTACGCCTCCTGCCCGCCTTGATCCGTGTGGCGGCTACCAGCCCGAACCATCATTCGACTTAGACTGGTTGACCTGAGCAAGAGCTGTGTTTCAATAGGATGTTAGGAATTCAAATTGATTGAGATTTTCAAGGTTGAAAATAAAATAATGTTTATATTGTACTTTCAGTTATGAATAAGAGTTCCTGTTTTCAGAGTAAAGTTATGCAAATCGACAGCCGACAACGCACTGGCATCGCGTAAAGCGCTGCGGGTGTCAATGGACAGTGGAGATCGCTTACCATCAGGTGACCCACTAGTTCGTTTGTCTGGCCTCCCTAACATAAAAAAAAATTAAGAAACTGGAACCAGGAAAATGGAGGATGGCTATTTCTCAACAAACTGACAGTGTTTGTTACAAAATGCGGCCATGCCAGGGAGTAGTTTAGAACACGAACGTCAACCATAGGTTGAGAGTGATGATGATATAGCAATACGAGGGGTGATCCAAAAGTGATGATAATCAGTATGAAAGATACATAAAATCTTTAATAAAATAATTTATTTTTCTACGTAATCTCCTTCCAAGTCTACACACTTAGACCATCGTTTCTCCAGACCACGAATTCCTTTTAAAAAAAAATCTTTTTCTTGACCCTCCAAAAATGCCTCCACAGCGGCCATTACCTCGCCATTATTCAAAAATTTGTTGCCTCTAAGATCTTCCTTCAGCCGTGGAAAGAGATAAAAGTCGCTGGGGGCTAGGTCTGGCGAATATGGGGGGTGTTCCAGCAATTCGAACCCTGAATCACGAATGGCAGCCATCGCAACGCCGGCCTTGTGGGGCGGTGCGTTGTCCTGGTGAAACAGGATGCCAGCTCGAAGTTTACCCCGCCGCTTCTCTTTGATTGCCTGTCTCAATCTGCGTATTTGGTCAGCGTAGTAGGAGCCCGTAATAGTGGTACCCTTTTCCAGGTATTCAATCATTATGACTCCCTCAGCATCCCAAAACACTGAAGCCATGACCTTACCAGCGGAGCTTGCTACCTTGAATTTCTTCGGTGTAGGGGAAGACGCTCGCTTCCAGGTCATGGATTGCTGTTTGGTCTCAGGATCGAAATGGTGGATCCAAGACTCGTCCATGGTTACAAACCGACGCAAAAATGTGTCGGGATCAGTTTGATATTTGTCAAGATTGGACTTCGAAATCTCACATCGCATTTTCTTTTGTTCAGCCGTTAACATTCTAGGCACCCAACGAGCGGAGACTTTTTTCATGTGTAGTTCATCAGTTAAGATTCTTTGAATGCTGCCATACGAGATGCCTGTGAGCTCAACTAGATGCCTGATAGTCATCCTTCTATCTGTTAAAACGAGATCATGAATTTTTTTGACGTTTTCTCCAGTAATGGCGACAGATGGACGGCCTTCGCGATGTTCATCTTGAGTGGATGTCCTTCCCAAGTTAAACTCCTTTGACCACCGTGCCACTGTGGAATACGGCGGAGCGGACTCGCCCAGTGTGCCCACTAATTCAGCGTATATATCTTTAGTACACATTTTTTTCAAACAGAAGTATTTAATAACCGCTCTCACCTCAGTTTTCTCCATTTTTGCGTTATTGTTCCGACTGCTCGTGAAGAAACAACTGCAACTCTCTGACAGATACATATTTTTTAATTTTTATTTTTTTTATTTAATAAGGAGTCTTTATGGCCAGTAACTGCATACCTATTTATTTTAATCCGATTCAATAAGTATTCAGTTATCATTACTTTTGGATCACCCCTCGTAGTGTAATTTTTATTTCATCTTAAGAGATGGAAGCAGACTTAATTTCGGCGAGGAAGAGAGATGCTTTATGACCACGGCAAAAACCAGGATCAAGCGCGTCAAGTCTAAGACATTTGTATTATTATAACTGTACTCACTTCCAAAAACAGTTAGCTGTGCTGATGATGAGTCTCCTATTCAGCAGGGCTCCAGAACACCAATGCTCGTCATCTTTCTGGATGGAGATCATATAGGGATAGTCCGCCGCTGATCCGTCCCGCGCCGCGATCAGTCGACGCTCTGGAGCTAGGACCATGAATTAATTCACTCTCTTCAACATGCAGAAACACCCGAAGCTGACAGTGGGGTCTAACTCCACGAAAGTTGTAGATAATGTGGTGATGTAAAATTTGACAGTTTTGTACCTAATAACGTTCTCATCTCAGTGGCAAATAAAATGAGAATGAGGCCATTTCTCTTCTAAAGGCATCAGCTGTGACAATGCCTTTTTAGAACCACCCAGACACATTTTTGATAGAACTGTGGCTGATGCTATAATACAATTGTGTAGTTTCCGTTCTCAAGAACCATTTTTTTAATGGTATAGATAGGGTGACACATCAGCAGGGGACTGCGTGACCCTACCCACGTGGGCACAACACGAGAGGATTGGATTGGATACTTTGCCGGCCTGGAGAGCTAAATTATACGTCCTATGTCACTATTTTTTCAAGCTGTCTAAGAGCAAACAATAATAACCAAAAAACTATTACTAACTTTCTACTGCGCAGTTGAAGTAACTACTCA
Organism: Pandemis corylana; assembly: GCA_949127965.1. Classification (NCBI taxonomy): domain Eukaryota; kingdom Metazoa; phylum Arthropoda; class Insecta; order Lepidoptera; family Tortricidae; genus Pandemis; species Pandemis corylana. Next base: position 8,076,513 of record OX421871.1, read on the forward strand.
TTTCGTACATTAATATGAAATTCCGCAAAATAACGACTGATTTAATAATCAGCGCAAGTGATGTTGCTGGCGGCAGAATCAGCTAGTAAGTCAGTGGTAGTAGATATCCGAATGGACCTTACACAATATACATATACATAGAGATATTCGAGTACTATTATTTTGGCAACTGAGACCTATCGGGATTGGGAAGGCTTGAGAGCTGCTATAAAATTAAATACAATCTCACTAATCTGATCAACCTTTTGACACTGTGAATTAGGCCATGTGCTATAGTTGTTGCAATTAATGTGTGCTCAAAATCTAGAAAAAGAGTACGCCGGAACTACATACATAACTACATAGGTACATTACTATGTAAGTGTGCGTTATAGCTACGATTGGTCAGTTTTTAAGGTATCTCTAAAACAATGTGCTTTATCGTTACTGAGCTAGCATTTGCTGTCTACTGATAGGACTTCTGGGGTGAAGCTTTTCCCTTTCGTGATATCTTGGTGATTTACCTGATGGTGTCCTACAGCACTTATCGGCATTCGTTGCACATTTTACACATTTTTATAAAAAAAAGTCACATGAACACAATAGACACCATTAAATAATAACAACATTTAATTGACATCGTTTATTTAATCAAAACGTGATATTTTTACCTTTTTGGGGAATAGGCTTGGACGCCTGGTTTAAGTTCTTTCTGGATCCTTTTTTGTTTCTGAGAAGTTGACGCTTGCCTTTTTGGCCTGGTTTTTTAACTTTAGATCCAATTCTTAGAGAATGTCTCTTTGGATTTTTTCCTTGCCGACCTACTTTTCGAGGAAGGGCACCTTTAATTGTTTTATTGTTATGTTTGCCAGGTCTGTGTGGAACTCCTCTTCTAGATTTCCTTTTTCTAAGTCTGTTGGAGACAGTTTTAGTGATTTTGGCAGCAGGATTCGCGATTTTGGCGGGCTTTGATACTGGTTTATTTCCTTGTCTTGAAATACCCTTGTTAGGCATAGCGGCAGGCTTGGGTTTGTTTATTTTCGTATTATCAGATTTGGGTTTATTTTCTTTCGGTTTATTGTCTTTTGTCTTATCTGCTGCTTTAATCGCTTCAGCTGCTTTAGCCACTTTTGCTACTTTAGCTGGTGCTGGGCCGTTCGGATTAGAAGGAGCCGACCTTTTGTTCCTAGGTAACATTTTCTTTTCCCTATGCTTATGGAAGAAGTCAAAATCGATCGGGAAGTAGGGGCTGTCGGGTACTATTGTTGACACTTTTGGGAATACGGTATATGAGTTATCCATCTTGCCCGGTTTCTTCGTCTTCATCATTGGCGGCATTGTCTTTACAAACCTTGCCGAGTTGATTAGTTTCGCGTTAAACATCTGGCTCTGGTGCACCTTTTTCGGATATGATTTAAATAACATTGATTCCTTCTCATCTTCGAGGGAGTAGACGATGGCATGTAAATTATATATAGTTAAAAACAAAAGCAGAGGCTTCATCGCTCGGACACTACGGAAAAACTGAAAACAATAATTGGTATGATTTTATGGGATTGACGAATTTAAATTAAATTAACCGGCAACTTTACTTACAATTAATTTCCACCAACCTGATGCGTTTAATTGGGTTTTATATGAATTCGATTGCGTTGAATTTCATTACTCAGTTCCAGTGTTCCTTCGAGTACGACGAATTCAATTCTAATAAAATATGAAGTACTTCATATGAAACCAAGCCATAAATATAAAAATAAAACATGCTTGTAAAAATGAAATAAATTGTATTCAAACATCTTATTTCTAAACTAACATAAAGCCAGGTTTTTGATAGTGCAATGCGACGGAGACACACAAACACAACATTTCCAATAACAAGATTTCATAATTTCTAGTTCGCAATTCAGTAAATAATGACATCTCGCTTACACTAATGCAAATAGCCGACTTTACTTTATCTTACTATGACTATTAGCTGGTTATGAGATCCTAGTCCCTCGCAGCAAGTTTTTAGTGACGAGCTGCGAGGCAATAGCTGCGGGGGAGCCATCTGCACCGCCGGTTGATTACGCGATGTATACAGAGTATTTTTACTCCACTTGCTCCTTCTTTACGTCCTTAAACTTAAGCTCGCCTTTGACGTTTCGTTTGTATGAAATTAGACGTTAAATGCGAGTAAACTCAGGCCCTAGTCTTTGACAGCGAGCTTCTTGTACGTTGCGAGCTGCGCGGCGAGCTGTTGCAGTATCACGCGCGCAGGCGGCGCGTCGGGCGGCGCGCGCGCCAGTCGCACCGCGCGCCCGCACTCGCGGACTAGATACTCTAGCTCACTCTCAATGTGGCTGCCGTCACCTGTATGCAAAAAAAATCTGACATGCCACTATCTTCATCTGGTTTTGTCGGCTTTGGTGTGTCACAAACGATTGAAGTCAGATTGAAGTCTAGCTGGACCGCTCTAATATTTTCTTATGTTTATCGTGCGTCAGACGCTTTTTTCAGCATAAAAATTCTAAATTCTAATTTTGCAAATAGACCGCCAATGGCTCTTTTACATCTCTTTCTTTTAAACTAACAGCGCATATGGAAAGACCATCTTTGTCAAAAAGAATGCGCCGCAAGAAACTGGTGATTTAGATCGCGATATTGATGGATCACACCACACGTCAATATTAACCGTCTAACCTATGGATTAATAAAATTTAATAAGTAATTTTATAACTGGGCCCCTGATTTTGGTCTAGGCTGGTTAAGGTATTGGATTGGTATCAATTAACCAGGACCAAAAGGAAAAAGCATATTTTATCAGAACGTGCAGTGGTGTATGATTTTCATTCAGAGGGTGGTGAAATAAAGAATGTCTCAGATCGCAGGAGCTTGTCGCACGAGCCAAAGGCGAGGGCGATAAACATGCGACCTGAGGCTTTCTTTATCACCGCCCGAGGTGTATACACAATTTTAAGTCCTCCCCTGGCCAGGAAATGGAAATTTCCGCTCACGTAGCAGCCGGTAAATAATAATAGTTTTAGTTAATAGTGTGGGGAGAGGTCACAATAGTCAATAGTGAGAACTATTGCTACTTACGGCCCGGGGCGACGTACCTAACAATATTTTTATTGAGCCACGCGCACCGCATACGTTGAAGAGCAGTTAGCTTCAACGTGGTTATGTTGTCCTAGTACACCGACATTAGATGAATTTTGTTGGTGAGCTACGTAAACAACACTGATTTCTACAGACATCACGTTTTAGGTTTAATTAATGTGAGCCACAGAAGATGGATAGTGTACACTGTACATGACCATAATGTACGAGAAGGTACGTCGAGGAATGTAGTATGAGTCTCTTTCGGTGACGATGCTGGATCACAACTCCATCCATCTTCTAACTTTAAAGCAAGCTAAAAAAAGTCCCCATATCTAAAATTCGATGCGTAAAAATTTTCTGGATTTAATAGAACCTACCTACCTAGTCCAACATAATTTCCATTCAGACGAACCTTGTCCCATTCTCGCTGTGGGCGGCTGCAAGCACTTGTTAGCAAGCCGGGCCAGCTGCGCTCGCTCTGAGCTCAGCGCCTCGTCCAGATCGAACAGCTCGAGTGGAGGCGGTGGCGGTTCGCGGAACGTGGGCGGAAACACCTACGGGAACAATGTTTATATTGTGTGGTGTGGAGACGCTTGCATGTTCATTTTGTCCTAGTACTTCGTCGAGTGCGAAAATTAGAACCACAGTGCACGTGTACGTGGTCATTTTCCTTGGAAACTAGATATCAAGTTCTAGCAATGTTTGCACAGTTTAAGCAACGCCACATGACGTGTAATGCGAACATTTATTTTATGGATCTTATTATTATTATTATTTTTAGAAACGGAGGAAAACGGGTAAGCGGGCCCTGTGAATCACGAAGCGATCACCGACAGTCCGCCACCCATAAGAACATGCAATAAGATATTCTTTTTTTGAAGGCCCCGATGTCGAAATCAGCTGGGAACGCCGCTGATGGGAGCCGATTCCACAACCTGACAGTACACAGGAAGTTATCCATCTAATCAGTTTTTCTTCTAGACTGCAAAAAGTCTGCAAAATTCGATGACTGATCGACATAATAACATTAGACATCTTAGAGCATTATTAATCTAAAGTTACCTCGGAAGATTTTGATGGTTCTTTTGTGTATGTCTGGTAGAAAATGATGTAAATCATTGTTTTTAATATTTTTAAACATACTCATCCACCACTTGCCGCTCAAAGAAATTGATTTTATTTACCGACAATGAGACTTACAGCTAGTTGTAGCGGCGGGAACGGTGTTTCGAACTGTGGAGCTATGAGTCGAAGCGGTTCGTGCTTAACTCCTAACGCGTCATAGAGCCCTAGTACTTCAGGCACTGAAACACAAAGAAATGGAGAAGGTGCAAATGTGGGCTTTGAAGAAAGTTTAAATAAAATCAGGTCTATATTTCTTTAAACGGGCAAGTCATGTTTTATTCACTTATTTATTTATTTCGGGGATCTCGGAAATGGCTCTATTCATTTCAGTGAAATTTGCTATGTAGAAGTTTTCACGGGCGAACATTCGAACTAGGAAGGTGTCTGGGAAAGCTCATTTTTCCGAGTCTTGTAAACAACCGAGTTTAGCTGGGTTGCCTACACATTGCCGGTACTGGTACATCATTGAAGAGACCGGATGTGTATGTATGTATTAGAAGACGTGATAAGCGAGGCCTTTCATAGCCAAGTAATCACCATCGCGACCAAGTTGTATTGGTGGTTTTCTTAGTCATTGTGTGGCATGCGATCATCAAGTACAGGTAAAAAAAGGAATGTAGTTTTTTATATTGCTTGACAATTTAAATATGTAGGTAATAATTATAAGTTCAGCAGCGGCAGCGTGCCGTATACTCACGGCGTGCCAGGTTTAAAGAGAAGAGTCGCCAAGTGAAAAGCGCGTGTGGATGCAACGGCGCAAGGCGGGGCGGCGGCGCCGTGGCCGGTTCCGGCAGAGGCACCGTCGAGAGCCACATCGTGTCGCCGATCGTGCGGTACTCGTTTATCTGGTGAAAAACAAGCCAATGTAGTAATTGTATTGTAGGCTCTATAGACCGACCGCTTAAATGAGTCCTCGCCTGCGCGGTACGGTCCCCTTTGTCGTCCTACCCCGCGCCCCTGTACCAGCGCGGGCGAGGACTAATTTATTCGGTTTACCTATAATAATTTCCAAGCAGATAAATTGTTAAAGCATGCGTCATTAAAAAGGTCTGTTTATCTGCTTCATTTCGTTCTATGGGCATAAGGTTGAATTTCATTGCGTAATAAGCTAAAGCTAATAAATATTAGTCAGTGTAAGGTGCAACATTCTGCGGGTAACATATTTGCATCTATTAGTATGTGTCAGATTTTTCTGCATCTTTTCTGTGCGGTTCGGACTGTTCCTTTTTTGCACCACCCGTCACCCTTTCTTTAACGCCAAGATTTGTACCAGGCTAGCAGCGTACACAAGAAGCTTACGTCGGGATCCTCGACGTCAACAGGGTTGAGATGCAGATCATTGACCCCGGCGAGGTGGTCGAACACCCGCTCCCGGATGAGGTCGTTACACTCGCACTCTAGATACTGGTCCGCAAAAAAGTGGCCAGAACCGATCACGAATAGTTTTCCTGAGGGAAGTAGAAACAGGCTTTATCGCTACATATTATAAAATAAAGTCCTCCGTCAACCGATCGCGGGTAACAGCTAGACAAATAAAAAGTCAAGTCGGAGTCCTGTGCCCGCGAACGATTCAGTGAGGTCGGTTCAAACTACGCCTTAGCGTGTGCGTATATGGTCAGTATACTCGCCTCCACTCTTTTCCGAGGTGTACATAGCAGCAACTGGTCTCTTCACGGGGTAACAAACGTCGCTGCTGGACAAGATGGCCGCCGCGGGCCGCTTCACCGTCAGCGTGGCCCCGTATGGGTACACGAAGTTGGGGGTCGCTGGGTCTTCCCTGGCATGAGAACGTTTTTTTATTCACTCGCACTATCTGTTTCTCGAGTACAACAAGATTGATCAACGTGAGATGAAAAGCACTTTATGTCATTAGATATTTTTGCACCCCCTAGCGAGGGTGCTGGTAATTCGAGTGTGATATTTGGACTTATTTCCGAGTTAAACACTGTTTTTCATCGCAAGGAAACTAGGTAAAATGTTTTTAAAGAGTAAAGAATGCTTTCATTTCAATTTCTAGCAATTTTCCTTGGCTGGACGCAGCACTAGCCATCCAGTGAAATAGCGCTAGATTGTCAGAACTATTGTTGACCGAATTATAATCATAAAATATCTTAATTACACATAAACGGATAACTCACGTATAAAAAGTCGAGTGATGCTCGACATGTTTCGGACTATTTCGTACCAAATCGTGTCGATAAAATATCTTAATCATAGTTTTAATATTTTTGATAATTACTTTGAAAAAAAATTATGCTCTACCTACACTGTAAGTAACTGAAAAGTTGAATTAAATTGGTCTGATTTTTTCCCTCATCACGTGTGAGATTAAAAATCTCAGTTTCTAAGATGTTTCCCTACAGCATCAGTACTAGGAGCGCATAACTTACAAGTAGTCGTCCGACTCGCTGGCGTAGTTAGGCATTTTCATGATCTGCTTTGTAACTGCTCGGTTGAGGATGCCGTTCGAGATGTGGCACTCCTTCGGATGGTAGAACTTGTGGTATTTAGCACGCACCACGCAATCTAAGCCACCAGGAAAATATGAGTTAGGAATAATCAGTGGGGATAGTGTAAAAATTAATTACAATCATCAACTTGAGTAGGTACGCCTAACTCGGTTCGTTAAACCATAAACCTTGGATAAACCATTAGCTGCGTGCATCTTAAAGGGTAGATTTTGAAATACTCAACACACCCACGAAAATACCGATTAACTTAGGCCTTCCGAGTACAATTTATAATTTTGTCAGCTGTTATAAATAACGTTTCTTAAAACCAGCGTCTTTCATAAAAAAAACCTACCATTATTAACCACTATTCCGTATTCCTCCAAGAAGAAATTAATATTCGTGTTCATCCTCTCCTCCCCGCCATCGGTCATCGCGACAAGGACGGAGTCGCCTCTCTCGACCACACTCTTCAGGCATGCTAGCTCGTCGTCTGTGAATACGTTCTGCGGCCCTGGTACAACTAGGATTTTCACGTCTTGCAGAATGTTCGCTGAGAGCTCTTCGCGATTTCTGAAATCTTAGTATGTGTTATGCCTAGACCTAACGCAGCTACCGCAGACAGGTTGGCTGTAGGTTCAGAATATAAGTATCTTAAAAAGGATAGTTGTTCCAGTGTCACCAAGCCAAAGAGATGCTTAACAATAGAATTGCTAATTATATACGCCTCATCATAATCATCACTACATAGTATAAAACAAAGTCGCTTTCCGCTGTCTGTCTGTCTGTCCTTTTGTATGCTTAGATCTTTAAAACTGCGCAACGGATTTTGAAGCCGTTTTTTTAATAGCGAGAGTGATTCAAGAGGAAGGTTTACATGTATCTAAGCAGACAAAGTCGCGGCCAGAAGCTAGTTATTATTAAATATCACTTTTTCCGTATTCGCGATAGTTTTACCTTCCTTTCTTAAAAAAAAACAAAATGTTGACTCCATAAAAACATAGCGTGATGTGAGTTTGCAACGCAATGCCTAACTAATACGTATATACCGCAGTGGCTTTGATAATTTACCTAGCTTTCACTAATGCGGCGATGCGATGAGGCAGTGAATTCGTCTGAAGAACAATTACAATAAAATCTTCTTTACATAAATTCTTAAAGCGCTACACCTATCTATTAGTAGCCTAGTGCTTTGATCTATGGTTTCTCATGTAGAGGGACGTGGGTTCGAACCCGGGCTCGTACCTCTGAGTTCTTCGGAATTTATGTGCGAAATCTCAATTGAAATTTGTAATTTTTCGGTGATGGAGGATAAAATTGAGAGGAAACCTGCATACCTGCAAGGCAATTCAATGTATTGTGTGAACTTCTCAATCCGCACCGGGCCCGCGTGGGAACTACGAATAGGTATAGCCCAAGACCGCTCATAATGAGAGGAGCCATACCTACGTGTGTCAAGCAGTGGGACATATAATGTATAGAGGTAGGCTGAAGACGAGATGATTTTTTTTTTTTTTTTTTATATGAATAGGAAGGCAAACGAGCAAGTGGGTCACCTGATGGTTAGTGATCACCACTGCCCATAGACACCCGCAACCCCGGAGGGATTGCAGATGCGTTGCCAACCTAGAGGACTAAGATGAAATGCCTCTTGTGCCCGTAATTTCCCCGGCTGTCTTACTCTCCACACCGGAACACAGCAGTGCAAGCACTGCTACTTAGCGGCAGGATTAGCGAGTAAGATGGTGGTAGCGATCCGGACGGACCTTGCACAAGGCCCTACCACCCTTTAGATGAAGATATTTTATGGTAAACAGACGAGAAAACAAATAATTTGATTACAATCAAAATATTAAATTAATATTCAGTCAAATAACAATTACGTATCCTATCAATACTTATTTATTTATTATCCAAACTGCACAAAAAAGGCATCCTTTTATGCCACCGGAATGACTAGGTTAAACAATTCTTAGCTTAACGTTGAACGCGAGTAGCATATTGAAATGCCATGCGCGAGCCAGAAACTTAGGTAACCGGCCCGGCACGCAAGGACTAGACGTCTGTCGCTACGGGAGACCTGCCCGCGAGTGCTGTGCCGCTAGTACTTTTGGTCTAGGACTTACAACAAGTCTAGACTTTTGCGCAGTTTAGCTCCTAAGGACGCTGCCGTCCTAGTCGTTAGGGTGCCGAATAGTTCTAGATTTAAACTATTTACAAGTAAAACTTAGTCCTAGACTATCTTTTATTAAACTCTTAGTACTTCTGACATACCGGTAGCGCTAGTCTAAACTGCAGAAGTCTAGATTTTCATAACCTTCGCGTCTGCCTAGCTAGATCGCTCGAAACGAAAATGACGTTACTAGATAAAATAACTCCTCGGGGATTCTGCTATGTTAGTTACGTACGCGTGGCGTTTAAGTCTGAATTCCTAGTCTTGCGAGATGTTACAAAACGTTGAGTAACTTTTGAGATTTTAATCAAAATAATACTTCAAATTGACACAAAAGTATTAAAGAAAAGGGTAAGATTCAAAAACACACCAGGCAAAACATATGAGCAGACATAGACAGATACAGTCACAGCACAGAATTGAGATTTGAGGTGCGGGGGTTCAAACAACACGCACAGTGCGTTCAAATATCTCCCAAACTGCAACAGCAGGTATCTACTGCAACAAGGTAGCTACTTTCTTAAATAGTATTATTTTATTAAAATAACGCAAATTCCTGCCGCTTATTTACTTACTACTTATTCTGATATTCTGCTACTAAACTCTCGAGACAAAACAAAATGTAAAGACGGCGTGGCTGAACTAAGGTAAACTTGCTTGGGGGATTTTGGTAATAGTCCGGTCAATTTAGACATTCGAAGTTACATAAAGTCCCAACAAGCTGAATTTCTGTGAAGTTGTTCAAAACATAATTACAAACAATGTCTAGAAGTTCCCCATCACTCCCCTGTAAGGAAAAAATTTAATTCAAGGTCAAAGGTCAAAAAAATGAGTTTTTCGCGATTTTCAGCAAAACGGTAAGTTTTATCATAAAAGTACCTCAGACAAAAATTGTAGATCATAAAATTATCTATAAAAAATGTATCAATACTTTTTTTCTTACGAGCCACCGTTTCTGAGATATAACGATTCTAAAAGTTATAGAAGTTGTTATCGTCATAATAATTATGCACACGTTTCCACGCCACCTATGAGGTAGTGTACTTAGCGCGTTTTTGTTAACGTGGTTTCCCCAGTAGGCCTACTCCACGGGTCAGTTGTGATCCTGTTTAATGTAAAACTATTGCAAAATAACGGAAATTTTCAAAGAGTGGGAAAGATAAAAGCGATGTAAATGAAAAAAAAGTGTTGAAGTTTATTCGTCTTATTCGTAAGTTTCAAATTCTTGTTCTTCTTCTTGATCTTCTTCTTGTTCTTCTTCTCCTGCTTCTTCTTCATCTTCATTTTGGATGCAAGTAAATTGCGTCAATAGCGATGTATCGCATGATACTTCGTCGGAGTCAAACGAATCCTCCATTGTTTGTGATTCAATATTAGAGCACGACCGGCCTTGACAATTTGTGCATGCCAAAGAACAAGACAGTCCGACTTTTTTGCAACCACATTTAGCACTGCATCCCTTTTTGCAGTTGCAAAAAATAATGTTCAGCAGTTTTTCCGGCGCAGGTGGCAGTAAAGTTTGAACTGGCTCTAATATATTGTTGACCAACTTCCAACCCCAGTCTGTAGGGTCTAGCTGATAACCAAGCCACACTTGAACTTGGTAATATACTCGAAAAAGATGTTGGTGAGCAGCAACTGAAGTTGGAGGAAGACAAGCTAATTGAACTTTTTTACTATTTTTTTTAAACTATTTTTTTCTTAAAACCAGGAAAAGCTCGGCATCAATCAGATATTATATTCATCAAAAAGTTTATTTACTTTTGTAAAGTGTAAAGATCATGTACTATTTTTACACGCAATAACTGGCTGTGATACGACATCTGCATTTTACAGGAGGGGTAAAACAGCAGTTTTCAAAATGTTTGAAAAACAAGATTTAATTCAATGTGCTGAAGTTTTTAAAAAAAGTGATTCAACTCAACAATAAGTTATTACCAACGGCATCCGCTTTCTTCTTTCTATGTACGGAGCTCCTAAAAAAACTACCTGTTTAGATAAACATCGATATGCATGTTTTGTTAAAAATACTAAAAATAAAAAACAAGTTCAATTAGCTTGTCTTCCTCCAACTTCAGTTGCTGCTCACCAACATCTTTTTCGAGTATATTACCAAGTTCAAGTGTGGCTTGGTTATCAGCTAGACCCTACAGACTGGGGTTGGAAGTTGGTCAACAATATATTAGAGCCAGTTCAAACTTTACTTCCACCTGCGCCGGAAAAACTGCTGAACATTATTTTTTGCAACTGCAAAAAGGGATGCAGTGCTAAATGTGGTTGCAAAAAAGTCGGACTGTCTTGTTCTTTGGCATGCACAAATTGTCAAGGCCGGTCGTGCTCTAATATTGAATCACAAACAATGGAGGATTCGTTTGACTCCGACGAAGTATCATGCGATACATCGCTATTGACGCAATTTACTTGCATCCAAAATGAAGATGAAGAAGAAGCAGGAGAAGAAGAACAAGAAGAAGATCAAGAAGAAGAACAAGAATTTGAAACTTACGAATAAGACGAATAAACTTCAACACTTTTTTTTCATTTACATCGCTTTTATCTTTCCCACTCTTTGAAAATTTCCGTTATTTTGCAATAGTTTTACATTAAACAGGATCACAACTGACCCGTGGAGTAGGCCTACTGGGGAAACCACGTTAACAAAAACGCGCTAAGTACACTACCTCATAGGTGGCGTGGAAACGTGTGCATATTATGACGATAACAACTTCTATAACTTTTAGAATCGTTATATCTCAGAAACGGTGGCTCGTAAGAAAAAAAGTATTGATACATTTTTTATAGATAATTTTATGATCTACAATTTTTGTCTGAGGTACTTTTATGATAAAACTTACCGTTTTGCTGAAAATCGCGAAAAACTCATTTTTTTGACCTTTGACCTTGAATTAAATTTTTTCCTTACAGGGGAATGATGGGGAACTTCCAGACATTGTTTATAATTATGTTTTGAACAACTTCACAAAAATTCAGCTTGTTGGGACTTTATGTAACTTCACTCTCATTTTTTGGTCTAAATTGACCGGATTATAAGTGCAAGCATAGAACTGTAGAACACGGGAAGGTGTAGTTGAAACACTTTGTTGTCCGCAGAATTCCGTCTTTACTTTTGATTGAGTCTAAGATACCGACTCTAAAACATAAAATACTTACATCATGACCTTCCATGTTGACTTCAGCTTTCGATGCAGAAGCTTGTAGTTTTCGTTTATCTTGAATATTTCGTTTTTGGAGACGTCGAATAATATCGTATTTACTGTCGCCTTCATTATTAGGGCTTTTAAGTGTTTGTTTTCTATTAGCAACAGCCGCTGATGTCATGTCGGCATTGTTGTCCTCATTTAGTTGCCTAGCAACCAATTTTTTTAATTCCGTAGACAGCAATGGCGCTAGGCAAGAAAAACGTTCTGCCAAGCATGATCATAATTTCAGTCTTATTTGGTTTTATTACGACGGCAATTAATGGAAGACTTAATGAAATAAAAATTAGTTTCACCGAAATTGTGGTCAAGTTTTCATTTGCATGGATTAGATTAGACGGTAAATAAATATTATCATGTGATCCACGCATATCGCGATCCATATCACGAATTACTAATGCTTATTGCAGCGAACCCGTTTGTTTTGAAATACGCGATACATTGACACACCAGCCAGTATCGCGATAATATTGACCCTGTCAGTAATCTAATCTATAGCCATTATTTTTTTAATTATTTATAATTTCTCTGATCCATTCTCATGGTTGGTGAAAACTATTTGGGAAAAATAATAGACGTTATTTTGTGAAATAATATATTTTTTATTTACAACTCGAATAATCATAACTTTCGAATTAAATTTAATATTTCTAGGATAAGCCTGGATCTGCTTACGTTTATAATTTTATTCTATGTTATTTACAAGTGACCAATTTAACTAATTTAATATATTGCTAATTTCTGTACCTATGCAACTGATTAGAATCAGAAGCAACGAAATATTTAGGCAGTTTAGAAAATTGTTAGAAAAATAATGTAAAAAGGCATGTTTCATTCAGAGTAAAGTTTCTCAAAAAATTGTACATTTAGTTTTGAAAACACTGTAGTTGCATTTGATCTCAAGATATTACCAGGAGCATATAAAGACAAGACGTGCAGTGAGACTTATAGAAGAGTAGACATTAAACGATGGCGCCACTTTCTATGTAACCAACACATTTCTGTTGTTTGTTTGGAGATATTTAGTTTCCCGTTACAAGTTCTACTCTTTCACACGGGAGTCTGCTCAAATAATGATGCCTCCCCGCTATAGTGTAAATTGTACAATAGACGTCGCAGACAGAAAATACGACTGCATCCACACTTAGAAATATGAGCAAGAAGTAAAATTATCAGTGTTGCCAATTCCAATATGATCAAAGTGACTATGCTCAATGTCGAAAGTCGCTAGAAAGTTGCTAATTGTATCGCTATTCCAGAAAAGTGTCCATGGGGGGAACGGGGGGTTTGATTTGACAATAAAGCCACCAATATTATTGACATACTAATTTACCATATGTTTAACTGGGATTAATTATTGATAAATTGCCCGAAATTATAAAAAGAGTCGATAGATAATTTTGTCGCTAATACCTAACCTAAAGTCGCCAAGTCGCCATTTCTAGCGACAAAGTCACTAATTAGGCAACACTGAAAATCATACGCCTAAAATGTCATATAACACGGCAATTTAATTTTGGCCAACATTTATTCTTATTTAGGTGACAATAATAATTATAAATAATTTGCAGTAGCCTACGAACCTATGATTTTTGTCCTTCACAGTTAGTTACGTACGACACACGGGCACGGGAAACAACATTCACAAAAACGAGAGGCAATTTTTAATTTTGAACTGCACTTACTGCTCTTTGGATCACCGAGGGTTACTTGGAGTTACAAGAATAATTTAGGTCGCGTTTACACGGCAAAGACAAAGCTTCATACAACCGTAACAATGGCAGGAACATGGCAGACGCTGGAGTGTGTGCGTGACCTCTCATAACACCCATGTACCAGTGGACGAAACTGGTTCACGTAAGCTCAGCCTGACACCTAACACGCCCCGCAATATAGGTACCTACAATAGCGGGGTGTGTAAAGCTTTGTCTCTGTATTTATTTCATTATTAACTCCTGTGCCTGAGATTCAATCTGACATCAAAAAAATAACCAGCTTCTCAGAATCACTTAAACAATTTTCTAAAAATGTTCAATAAAATAAATCTGTACATTGTATAGAATATAAACTTACTAAATAGGAATGGACTCTTAGCATTCTCTCGCGAGATCGTCTACAATTTTAATAAATATGTACAAAAAAAGTTAAGTTTTAACTTTCATAGGATTTTGAGCTGACTTTGAGCTTTTAAAACTAAATAATATCTAGTGCAGTGGCGCGAATAAGGGCTCTGTATTAACTAGATAGTATATTATATTAATGTACTTAAAATCAGGAGCCCCGTTTCACTAGTAATATGATATGATATCGATCATTTTCATTACATTTACTTTGTAGAAGTTTAACAATCTTTTCATCCCTCTTACTATTCTGTAAAAAGTTCTTAAAGTTAATGAGATAATTTTTGATCAAAATACTCCAAATACGTAGCATGAATGGACTGCATTAAAAACTGACGATTTATTCAAAAGTCGAAGAGTCGAAGCTGTATTCAACTCAAGCAGATAAGGGTGTGAAATGCAGTCCATTAGACTGCGCTTCCATTGAAAACGTGAAAAACGTGCAGAATCTATCAATCACATTCATAGCCAAAGTAGTGGAACTTGCTATCTCGTCTTCGCTCTACCAGCAATTATGAATGGTCCGTTCTAAGTTTCGCCTCTCAATGGGAGCACAACCAATCCTACTTAGTATTTTTGACCCTTGTTTATCCAAAACTAGCTGATCATTATAAATAAATAATCGGCGTTTTTTTCGTACTCGTTGTAACAGCGTTGCTAAAGACCAGGCATTTAAGAAATTACACTAACGACCACTCTTATGAGTCTGGACCATTGACTTATTTCACAATACATATTTTCTATAAACAATTTATGAAACAACATGTTAATGGTCCATTAAATAAAACGACATAAACTTCCTAAACGTACCTACTCAAACGTTCTTCCAATCCTCTGTAAAGGTAGCATTTTACACCAGGAGCCTAGAAACCATAAGAAGTTCTTTTTTTTTTTAGTTAATAGAACCGCTGTATGAAGAACCAGACGCTCGAGTAAAGAAAGTACGGTCCACTTGCGTAGAACGTACCTCTTCCACACGTAGCCAAACGTAAGCATCGAGTACCAGGAGCCCAGGAATCATAAGAAGCCCATGTCGAGCGCGTTGTACAGAGCCGCTATATCTGAATGGCTCGAGACGCGCCAGAAAGGGTAGTTCTTCGCTTTGGCAGCCGCTTCTTCATCTTGGCCGTCCCCTATTACCACGTAAGTGCAACGCTCGCCAAAACGTTGCTTGATCTTTTCAAAGCAGGTTTCTTTTCCTGTAAAAATGACTAGATTAATGTCAAGTCCAAAGCAGGCAGCGTGAGACGAAATTAAGAAAAGTTGCTCTGATACAATTGGTGACGCCTTTGTGTGGTACCGACCTGTCTTGGTGGCGGAGTAGATGTGGTCGATGGGGAACACGCCGCCCAGCCCGAACAGCAACACTTTGGCCAGAGCGGGCACCAGTTGCGTCGTCGTCACCAGCACGTTCACGCAGTTCTCCCTGCACATAAAGCTTATCCGGTTAGCATTCAACTGGAAGGACCATGGCGCGCAGAGTTAAAAGTGTAGGTGAAGAAGTTCCTTCATCGAATAGGGTGGCAAACGAGCAAGTGGGTAATCGGACACCGAAGAATTGCAGATACGTTGCCTAGAAGGCTAAGATGGCATACCTCATGCCAGTAATTTTACTAACTGTCTTACTCTCCACGCTGGAACACAGCAAAGTAAGAGCTATGTACTTGCTACGCCATATTGGCAAAATTGCATTGAAACTTATTTACATCTGTAATTCGTAACACACTTAAATATGAATAACATACAATTTATTGCAAATAAAGAAACTGAAACTGAAACAACTTTGCGGCAGGATTTGTGCAAGATGGTGGTAGCGATCAGGACGGACTTTGCTCAAGGTCCTTCCAACCGAAAAGGTATGAATGAAAATTGAAAGTGGCCTTATTCGATGGAAGAGTTGTTAAGAACCTTAGGAACTCAAAAAAGCGACCTGGAACAGTTGCCGGTTGGTGAAATTGTTGGAGAAAGTCCTTTGCTACTACATTCAAGAGGATGCAGTCGGTGGTCGCCAGGGAAGGCAGCGCGTACAAATTGTGTTACCCTGGCGACCCCCACTACACGCAACTGCTACGTCAGTGGTAAAAAGGCAATTGGACTGTACCTCGAGTTAATCATGTTGAGACACTTGCAGGCCAGCGTGAGCCAGTTGTCCGTGGCCTGTTCTAGTTCTGCGCGCAGCTGTAACCATTGCTCGCGCTTCGCTGGACCCAGAAGACCGCCCACGCTGCAAAACATAAACACAATTGGCATTGTTCATTTTTTTTAGTATGCTCCAATTCGAAAACCATTTCGAGGAAAACCATCAATTATCCGATTTATCTTGTCCGATTTCAAAAATACTTTATGATTGCAGATATTTTTGTAAAAGTACTTTGAACCTTTGTTTGACCGAACGACCGGGTTTTTAGACAGAATCCAGCATCGAATGTTTGCCACAAAAATGAAAAAAAAAGTTTGGCTATGGCAACTGTCACGTGTCACTGTCAAATCTACAAAACCATAGACAAAGCCGTTTTTTTTATAGCCAGCCGAACGAAGGCGATTGGGATTCTGTCTAAATTCACGAATTATCAAACAGCGAAAAAATATTTATTATTAATTAACAAAGCTACGTAAAAGCATAATCAAATTAGTTGCTTGAAATAGTCCATTTTATCAAATAAAGGTTTTAAAAGCACAGCTTAAAAAAAAAAGAACAATGCCAATTCAATAATTGCTAATGAGGTTTTGTTTGCTTATGCGGCTAAGTTTGTAAGCTCCGGCTCTGCAAGTAAGAGTGAAGGTGATTGACCAAATTGTAGAATGAGTAACGAATGCAGTCTGTTCCCTACAATATTCTCTCCAACCGATGAGTTCAGTTTAGGTTTTTAGGTGGCTGGTATTAGCTTACGTTACTCTGCACTTGTCTTGAAACCTAAATTGAATGTTGGTATCCGCCCCTAGCGTCTGCTTTCGCATTGAACCGAGCACAGACTCGTAAATATAGAGAAAAAGATACGCAAACCCATTTAGCAGTGATTGTATGTAAGGTTATACAGATCACACAATACAATTAATTTAATGTGTTAGGATGCGTTGAACAACCCTTTTTGAACAAAGTTCATTTCAAGATCAACAAAAACGTTTTCCAAAATTTGATGAACTGAAATCTCACCTATTTCGATAATTATTGTAAGTATCCTTGATCTTCCGGTACCGGAAGGCCAGTTTCCTCATCCAGTCGACGCCGCCGCGGACACCAGGGGCGCATAAGCCCGTGTTAGGTGCGGCGCCCGCGTGGAAGCCATCGGAAGCGAAGTTGTACGCGGACAGGTCTTGGCCGTTATCATCTGCCGCTACCGCGTCTATGTGCTCCTGGTCACAATCCTGGAGAAATTGTTGAAATTAAATGACATTGATGACAGTTTTCGTATACTCAAAGGTCCTTATCACAACACTTGTCACATACTTATCATGGGTGATGTTACATTCAATTCAACAACCTACTATAGTTTTTGTTGTATAAAAAAAATCTTACATAAAAGACAGGTCAATGATCTGAACCAGTATAATAAATAACATGTAACGCATATTCTTGTGATACATACCTCAACATCATTGAAAAAGAAATGTGTGTCCGCTAAGCTAAATATCATCTCCTCCATCCTGAAGCCGAGTTGTACTATCTGCTGTGTATCCTGGAATTTAAAACCAAGCAAATTTAAAATAAGTTTGCAAGGATGCATTATTTTGTTTTACTTGTTGTATGCCCCAGTTAGAAGTTACTGGAAGATACTTATGCATCAAGATCTGTATAACCATGCTTGATGGCATAACTAAACATAAACCAAACTGTTTTTTTGCTCCCTATACAGGAGCTCATTCAGAGTCAGCACCCCGCAATATTTTGTTTTCGTAGACGCATGCTCAGCATGTTTCTTTATAGTGTGCTCAAATGGAAACTCAAGAAAGCTGCAGGCCAGGGCTCAGGGCTACTAAGCTAATTTAATAACTGTCTCTCATCCCCAAGTCTTGCAGGTGTCCGACAGTGATTGCTTTCCATTAGGTGACCCGTCTGTTCGTTTGCCCCCTCTTATATAAAAAAACTTTCGTGTCAAAAACCGTACCTTATTATACTTAGTAGCATAAGTTCCAGTGAGCAACGAGTGGAATATAATAATAGTCTCGTCCAGGTCCCAGATGAACACTCGGTCTGTGGCAGGCTCGGGTGCATGCTGTGCTGGAGACGATGACGTGTGGCGCCGCCCGCGCCCCCGCGCCCGGCTCGTGCTCTCACTGGAGATGTCAAGAAACACAATTTAAGTTGGATCTTTTAAATCTAGATAGTGTTTTGTTTCGCACACTCAAAACCCTTTTGGATAGTTATGTATAGTGCAAGGGTGCTCTGCTCTATGCCAGCTAATTACTATCATCTGCTATACTGTACTTCAACATTGCAACCTTTTTTCCTCAATCACCACTTGCGATTAATTTTAATAAGTTTCCTCAGTTTTATCATCACCCGCATCTGCCTTTCCCCACACCATCCCAGAGCTACGCCCTAAGGTGCCTATGACTTCAACATTGCATCGGTTTTTTTTCAATCACTGCTTATGATTATTTCTTATAAATTTCCTCAAGTTTTATCATCACCCACATCTGCCTTTCACCTCTCCATCCCAGAGCTGCATAGCCTAACCTAAGGTGCCTTTGCATTATTCAATATTCCTTTTTCACTGATTACTGGCCTTCCGCATACCCATACAATTGGCTATTTACATGCCTTGGCAAGTGTTTAAAATGATATTAGCATGATGCGGAGTATTATTTAGTGGAAGTAACAATGCTTCTTACCCAGAATTCTCTCTACACCGTCGGCTGGCTGCGTGTACTTCATTTTTGATGGGCGACAGCGGACTGTTATCGTTTATCGAAGGAAGCATAGACGATGGTGATTCTGAAACAATCATTTCGAAATTAAAACATATAATACTAGCTGTTGCCCGCGACTCCGTCCGCGCAGAATTCGCTTATCGCCATCCCGCGGGAACTATGCTGTTTTCCTGAATTTTCTTTGCTGTAAACCTCACGGAGCCCGAGACCTTTCCAACGAATGCAAAACCGTGGAAATCGGTTCGTGCGTTCTGGAGTTATAGCGTCAGGAAGGAAAACCCGACTTATTTTTATATAGTAGATTTACTGCTAGAAATACCAGCTTAATAATACTTTTATACAAAGCCATAGGTTACAAGAATGATGGTAATAGTGAAAATGGAGCATAGAAATTAGGAAATGCTCAGGTAAACATAGTTATTGCCCGGTTCTCTTCAATACCATTTTCGCTATCTGTGTCGGGCCATTCATCCGAATATATATCGTCCAGATCGCTGTGATGTTCTTCCTCACTTTCGTCCACTTTCCTGCGTTTATTTGGATGCATTTCGTTTTCTTTATTCATTTGTGCTGAGTGTCAATTCCACGAGTACGATACTAAATAATACACGTATTGGGATACGGTTTTAAATTGTGCAAGGTTGTCAGTTATCACTTATATAGGTACAACCTTTGAGCCCTGATTAAATATAATAAATACTGCTAATTATTACTAAATAATGAATTTCTTAAGTTAACATTGTTTTGTTTGATTCTTTCGTGATTTTGACATTAGCAACAAGTGTTTTCGTTTCCAATACGAACGCTACTTTGGCAGCTTACTATTGGCTAGCAATTGAGTACCCGTTTTCAATTGGTTAGACAATATTTTAATTCGACGTTGTAAAAAAACTCATTGCTATAATTTCACAAAAGCTTTAATTTTGTTGCACTTTATCAAACGAAATAATCCAAAATTTTAATATCGTGTTAACCTAATCTAATTGAATAAGGTTTTGTAAGTGTCTAACATCTTCTTTTAAGCTACATGGTAAAGCACCTAGTTTGGCTACTCCCCGATAGATGGCAGTAACAGTCAGTTACGTTTGCTGTTTTAATAGGAAAGTAACCCAACTACAAGTACCGCAGGCAGTGCATTATTTTAAATCTCTGACGGCAGTAGTAGAATTTAGTGTGGAATACTCCATCTGCGCAGAATTAGTTTGTCGTTATCCCACGGGAACTATGCTATTTTCCGGGATAAAAACTACCCTATGGCCTTCCCCGGGACTTCCAAATCGGTCCAGCTGTTTTTAAATATTGCGTTTAGGCAATAATTTTTATTTGTATACTTACTTAAAGGATAAGGGTAAAACTTAAGGAAATTACCAGTTGTACGTATGTGTGAGTAGGTAATGTATTCGAATAGACAAATTGACGTTCCAAATTAGAAAAGTGACTCAAGTTCCATATCAGTACACTAGGTACTAAATAAAACAAGGTCATGTTAGCTGGTTGGCTAGCACCAAATATTAGAGACATTCGAAGTTCGTTTCGTGTCGTTTATTAATTATATCAGCAGAATGAAAGGGACGGTATAACACGAACTTCGAATTTCAGAGTTGCTGCCGGTTCAAATGAATTGTATCTTGTTGTGTAAGTACTAGGATAAACGAAGCTCATCATGACCAAGAAAATGGTTTGATTCAATTTGCAACTGCGGACTAGGAATTCTGAAATTGCAGAAGTGTTTACCTGATAAAGCGCCGCCGAGGTGGTATGACGTATGGCCCGCGCTCCCGCTGCTACTAGGAGAGCTGACGTACGGAGAGTAACTCGGCGCCGCGTAGTAACCGCTATACTGGGCGACATTGTGCTCAGCGTAACCAGTCGCATAACTGCTGTAGTCCTGGTGATTGTCATGTCAATTATAAAAAATGTTGCTAGACATATAAATTATTCGCGTTAGCTTAATCATACATTTCATACAAATGGCGAGTTTCATAATAGGATCACAGGATAGTAAGGCCTTATTATGTACAGTTGCATACTATATTCTATCTACACACATTACATAATTACTATAAGGGCATACTCTAAGATGAATCCTGAAACGGAACAACTTCAATTACGGTTTCTGGACGTATTCGTGAGGACATAACTTTTAAGAGTCGCGTAATTTCGGTTGCATAAATTTTTTTGCTGTGTACTTGTGTTCACTTGATTTTCGCCGTTTGAACGAAACGAGTTAGGAATATGAAACCGAAGGTAGCAAAAAAATATTCTCGTCTGGCTCTGGTTTTTTCTTTTAGACTGGTTAGTTGCAAAATTGCAGTGCCTCAAAATTAAATCACGGTCGCCGCATATCAGGCTGGAATAACCGCAAGGAGCTCACCTGCTGCGGGAAGGTCTGCGCGAGCCCTCCGTTGTAGGACGAGTAGTAAGGCGAGGGCTGCGCGGGGAAGCTGGACGCCGGCACCGAGCTCACGCCGCCCACGCCGTAGCTCAGGTACGTCGGCGTCGCCTTGCACGACGACCTGGAGACCATGCCAGTGTTCATTAAGATGGAATTTTATGAAATGGGAGGGATAGGCTCTGATAGTAAGAGTCTGGCTTTATAAGAAAAAAAAAAGAGAAAGGGATTGTTGATTCTGATGTGTTGCCAGGCAGACTTAGTTCACATAGAGAGGCGATACAAAGGCGAGTTGAGTCCACACTAGTAGTTCGAATTACCTAATGGTTGGGGAGTGGAAGGTACTGGGAGGATTTCTTAATCATACACTCAGATAGATTAGCACCAGGCATATGCTTTGGTAGGGGTTATCTGAAAGGGCGGTTTCGTCTTTCCAAAAGTACGTTCCACTAACTTAAAAACCCTAGTGTGGCGTGGCGTTCCACTGGCGGAGAAATAGTGAGCCACGTCTACACTGAGAATTTTTGATTACTATAATTAAGGCAACTTGTATGGTCTACTGTACCTGTTATTGGAGTTGTGGGCAGGCGGGTACGCGGCGTAGGGCTGGTTGTACAGAGTGGAGCCCACGTACGAGGACGCCGCGCCACCGCCGCCGTACTGCTGCATGCTGCGGGCAAATACACAAGTAAGGATAGGGCACGAAGGGATCCAATTTTTTTTAACGTCCTAGAAGTTTCTCAGAATATTACAGTGCTTGGGCTAGTTACTGAATGTTTCCATACATTTCATTAAATTTAGTGCCTATAAAAGTAAGTAAGTGTGTATCCTGTTCCATCGTGATACAGTTTTTACTAATACGGTGAGCAGGAGACGCTTACTAACACTGCCTGCTTAGTAAGTAGTATTGTAGGTAGGTACCAGTGGCGTGGCGTCAAGTATATCAGAAGGCAAGCCGAAGGGAACTTAACTAGCCTTTTCCTCTAATTCTGCACAATAAAAGTGCCCAACTGCCTTAAAATAGCCAAGCCGGTGGGAATCGAGTTCTATGGACGCCACGGCACTGGTAGGTACTGAATCTTTGGACTGCTTTAAGTAACCAATGTAACACTAATTTGACATTACAATTCAAGCAGTGCTCATTAAGTAAGTTGATAATGTCAGTAGCGAGTAAGTAGTGAAACAATTGTTGTTTTTAATAAAGATTTCTTCATGATTTTGTCGATGTTCAAAGTCAAAGGGGTGACTTAATGACTTTTCGGATTTTTGTATGTGTTCTAATTTTCACTGACATTTAGAATTTTTTTTTGGGTGACTTAATTTTGAATTCAAAACTACCATGACAAATTATTACAGGAGTGATCAATTACACTGACCCAACCTGCTAAAATATTCGGGAATAGTTCTGAGAAAACTCGTACCTTTATAAGTTTTTGAGGCACATTTTCAAGAAGTGTGTGAGACGATGCAAGGTTTGACATGTCTCCTATATTAGTGTGAAAGGCTTATTAAATCTTTATCTAGGTGCAAGAAGAGAGGATAAATTTTGGTGTAGCCCCGTTGGACTAATTAGAACGGACGTAAATAACGTGTGGGACAGTTTAATGACCTCACCGTGCTAATTAATTAGGCACCTAATAGGGAAATACGTGTATTTGGAAGTAGAAGTTGTGTCAGCCGTCTTGGGGCTTCCACAAATCCGTTCGTTCAACTAGTAGGTAACGTGCGTCCTGCTGAAGCCATTGACTTCGCGACAGGCCATAACTGTCCGGCCACTTTAACATTTCGTTGATTACGTGATCTGATTATGTTTGGCGAATTAACGCGTAGTTGCTAATTTTACATGATACGGGTCTTTATTGGGTAAATAGTTGGTATTTGCTGTTTTGATCAAATTAGCTTTTTATGGGTAAAATTACAGATAACAAAACCACAGATTACGCAAATGCATCTGCTTCGCGTGTCCAAACCCCGGCCAAGAGGCAAGGTTTGTTCCATACATTTTGAAAATACAAAGACATTTTGAAGGGCGGCGGCTCCAGTTGAGTCGGGGCGGGGGGCATCGGTGTCTTTCAATCGATTTGGATTTCCCGTCACTAAATTTCGGCTGGGACGTCACTGTAGCTGGTAAGAAGTCAACACGCCGTGTTTTAATACATCGTGATATTGGCGTAATCCTGTTGCCCGCGACTCCGTGTTTTCGCTATCCCGCGGGAAGTATGCATCGGGAACTATGATATCAACTATCCTATATACTTCCCCGGGACTGAAACTATGTGTATACACAATTCCAATGAAATCGGTCCAGCAGTTTAAGCGTGAAAAGGTAACAAACAGACAGAGTTACTTTCGCATTTTGAGTAGGGTTTACACCAAGAGCGCCTGCATAGCGCCCGCAAACAAATCACCTACCTGTTGTAGTACTGGTACGGCAGCGCGGACTGGTCGTACGGCAGGGCTTCCCCGTACAGCGCCACGTCCGCCTCGCACAGCCCCGGGCTGCGCACCTCGCTCTTGACGCCACCACCTGACCAGGGAAACATAACTGTTACTATACTATTTTCTTAAGTCTCAAGATGAATACGAGTTTGAGATGAGGGATACGGGTAGTCCAATGAGAAAATGAAATAAACGGGTGATATCAGTTTGTCTAACGGGAAAAACAAGTTTATCTGTGGTCTCATCGATGAATAAGCTCAGGCTATTTCCTAATTCATTAGGTTCTGTTAATAATCGCTCTTAAGCATGGAGCATAATGGCTCGTAGCGGGACTGCAATAATTTCTCAATAAAACGATTGTTATTCATAAATTTTAAACAACACGCTCGATTTGCATTTGATCACGTTCTTCTCTCCGAAACGGAACGTTGCTTACTTTAAAAAGCTACTTGCTTATTTAGTAGTATTTTGTTAAATAAAATTACCCGTGCTATCCTCATTCATCAACCAGGCGACCGCAGATGGCGAGGAGGTTGATGCACAGAGCCCGGTAGAGGTGAGCGGAAGAGCTAAGCCCAGCGTCGCGCATCCGTTCGCCAGGCCGCAGTCCACCTCCGAGCTACTAGGCAAGCATAGGCTGTCAACAGCTGCGTTGAGCGCAGAGTTGGCGGAAGTCGTCGTGGTCTGGAATATGGTCGACGCCCCGGACACTAGCAGCGCCGGCAGCGTGCCGTCTTGCAGCAAAGATGGCGGCGAATTGGAGGTCGATTCAGACTCGCAAGGGCTAGGGTTGACTTCGCCCGATAGTCTGAAAGTTAAAAATAACTATAATTACTACCCATATCGAAGAAACAATTCCGAGCTGTTCCGGTATTTGTGTTGTCTCTAATCAAATCTTGTACCTAAGTGTATTTTGACCCGTTTCTTGTGCTGATTTAGATCAAGTATAAATTGTGATCGCAGACATACTGGCAAATAGATTGAATTTAAACAACATTTTTTTTTTACCTCAATAAATACGTCAATTTGTAATTTGGGATTCATAATTTTGTAAGATGAATTTTAACAAAAAGAGATTAATTATCTTCAACGGGCTTAACGGCTACCAATTATCGAAACTCAAAAACTCTCGTCTATTTAAGATGGTTCCCTTTATAAACATCTGAGGTTTCTTAAGCGTTCGGAAGGAAGAAGCGGGGGAAGTTAAACGGTAGGTAAATCCAAATAGAATAGAGACGCAAAACGTAAGACGATCGCCTGACGCTAATGGCGGCTGAGATTTGATGTCTGTATTTAAACAACCAAAATGAGCCCAGATTGTACCAATTAAGCGATCCAATAAAATGACATGTTAATTCATTATGATTAGAACAAACAGTCCAATAAACAGATGCCCCTCAGTGGATTCGAACGACAAATAGCTACACGTGTTGTGTTTAATTTAGTTCGTTATCAAATTTTATCAACGAGTGTTCTCGCGCAATCACCTCCTGTGAAGTTCTGACAGCCTGTGACGTCAGTAACTGGTTTAGTTTAAATTAGTCGCACCGTTCCATCACGCTAATTCAAATTTCATGCGTATATGCTAATAAAAACAATGTAAATTTTACCGCACCCACGTTGTTAGCATAAACAATTTAATTTTAAACAAATTATGCAAATAGTTGATTATGACAACGTTTTAGCGTAACACCTGTTATATTTTCTATTTGCATATTTCATTGCAATATACTTATATGATTTATTGATTTGTAATATTCATTTGGCAATTATCAAATCAATAAGGATAATTTTGGATGGATAGTACAAAAACCGGCTGACTGCGTGTCAGGATTCCGTAGTAATTTATTTTTCCGCATACAAACACCTAGGTATAGGTACGAGTACACTTTAATATAACCGTGTGATGTTTGTTTCCTAACCAGTAAAGACACCATCTAGTTAATGAAATAATAATCCTCGAATAAAGCAAAACATAATCGTAATACCTACAAGTAAAAGACATCTAGATTATGGTTCTTTGATCTTTTATTATTTCGAGTTTACAAAATTCTCTTGAATGTTGAAATCTAGATAGATGATGCACTGCTGACTGCTGCTATATTTGTAGAGTTGGAAAGATGATCTTTTTATTTGGATTTTATTGCTCTCCTTTTAAAACAAATAAGGTACACAATGTATGTACCTATTGTATATAGTCAAAAGTTAGTTAGTCAAGTGCGTGGTTTTGTTATTAAACTTCAGAACCCCATAGAGGAAGTGGGTGATCACCTCAAGATTTACTAAGAGAGCATAAATCACAACTATTACGCGAGTATTTATCAAATATCACGGCATCGAATGCCGCGTCTTTGTGTAGAAAAAAATCGCTCTTGTTTATTTTTATTAGTTCACGCTTTATTCAAGTGTCACTTTGCTTTTTGCCGCCTCTTTTAAAACTTCAACACTATCGGATATCAAACGCGCACGAACGGCACTATTGTCACTATCTTTTTAATTGAAAGCTCTTTTTTAATGTTTCGGCTTTTCACTTAAACTTTTTAAAGCAGAAATCGTAAAACGTTTACAAACGGTGTTAACATTCTAACAAAAGACTTCAAAGGTTTAATAGTTCGTGATGTAATGTCGCATTCCATATGGTGCGATGATTTAGCTGTCACATCTTTAGTTTTATGTTCTCCGCGGCGAAAATGTTGTCTTGATCATTGCCGCTGATGAATTCACACACACAAATTGTCCTTAACTTGGTTATATCACAATCAAGGTGTCTTAAAATTATTCTGGAATATTTCAACAGGTTTTTTTTTTGTTTTTAAAAGATTTTATCGTAATTTTCAATTTCAAAAGTCAACCAGCTAAAGAATTCCGCATAATAGGTTTGTTCAATAAAAATTGTTTTAATATTGATTCCCTTTTTTTCCATACAATGCTAAACGTGGTGTTTAGGTTACCTTAGGCTCTGTCTACCCGTAAGGGTGATGTAGACGTGCTTTATGTATGTATGTTATGTTACTAATAGGTAATTCATCATCATCATCATCATCAAAATGTTTAGTATAAATGTGAGGGTGTGCTGTTGCTGTTGTACACGAATGTAAAATGAAACGTGTAGTGGTGCTTATTCGCCTAAACCACTCCCACATAAACATTCATTCGTTTTATAAATAGATGGATAGGGTACGTAGTTGCTGGACCACTTTTTGCATTCATTAAAGGTTTTATTTTATTACATTTGAATTGAATCACTAGGTACGTGCACTGTAAGTAAGTTTGGGGTGGTTTGGGACTATTATTATACATATAAACAATATTAGTGTCGCAGGTTATTTATATATTTTATTTATAATTTATATCAAGTACCAGGCAAACATAGCCGTGTAAGCACACGTGTTTGTTCTTTGTGCCGAGAGTCGAGTAGTGGGGTCGAACAATGAAGTCCCTAAAGGCTAAGGGCTCTTTAAACGATTGCCTCTTTGTTTTATTACTGGGTTCCGTGATTGACTATTTGACACTTAATTGTTAACAGATGTTTGTGTTTGCTTTGGATTGGATTGGAGAAGTTGAGTTAGCTCGTCCATTAACTTACTAATTTTGACCCCTGACGCAAATAGAGGGGTGTTAATAAGTTTGACGTCGATGTCTCTGTGCATGTGTCTGTCTGTCTGTCTCCAATTTTTAATTTAATGTTACTTATAAAGTTGATTTTTCAAATCCAAAGTGCAATGACAGCAGAGTCGTTATCGTTGTAGCTTGAAGAGTACAATCCTACTAACAATTTAAACGCGAAAGTTTATAGGTATGGATTGATGTATGCATGAATGGATGTTACTCTTTCACGTAAAAACTACTGAATGGATTTGGATAAATTTTGGAACGGAGATAGCTGATACCCTAGATTAACGCATAGGCTATTTTTTATCGCGGGAAATTTCATAGTTCCCGCGGGATAGCGAAAAACGATTTTTTTTGCAGACAAAGTCGCGGGCAGCAGTTAGTAACAAATAAATTAATGGTATACATCCCCCTATACATCCTAATCGTAACGTAATTATGGGCTCAAATTAGAATTATGACAGTGGTTCATAAGGGCGTTGTTGCCGTTGCCATCCGCAAGTGGCGCTGCCGCCATTTCAATAAGAATGAAAACTTTACGTAGACGCAACCGAGATGCTTTTTCTATGAAATTTTACATAACACGCTTTTGAACTCGTTAAATAGAGAAAACGTTGCACTTAAAACTAAAATAAACAGCGTGTATTTTTTTGCCGCGGAACCCTAGAATGCGTTTTTGTGCGCCATTTGGCCCCCACGTGTCAAGGGCGTGCGATTATATTAATTACCCGGGTGCTCCCGAATTTGGCCGACTTTGGCCGAATGCGGTGAATGTGGCTACCAGAAGGGTTAAAAAAAAATACAGGGCCAGTTGGTCCGTTTTGACTTGGACTGATACGAGTATTAATGTTTTGCAAATAATTGAACTATTCGCTTACGCACGCAGCTTTGTCCCCTTGCTAGACTACATACGTATATCACGTCTTTATCCCTTACGGGGTATACAGAGCCTAAGGTAACAATACCTGAAGACCACGTTTAGCATTATTGTGGGTGTATGGATGGAAAGGGGAATCAAAATAGTGGTTGCTAGCCACATCGTCTATAACATGATTCCTAATGTTTTCGCCCATTTCCTCGATGGGCTTTTACCTGCGCGGGGAGAGAAGCAACTGGTAAATTCTATGTTTTTTCTTTGCTCCCAGACCAGCATGGAAGTATGGTTTTTGGATTTAATGGTTTGTATTCGATGTTGATGAGTGAGTCAATAAAGAATTTTCCCTTTCAATAGTAAATGAGGCGGGCAACGAATACTACAACAGATAAAATCAGAGGTGCTCAACCTTCCAATGCTTTTTATCTTAATTATTTTTAGGGTTTTGTGTGGGTGTCGTAGAGTAGAAGTGGTGCTATCAGGAAGTCAAAAAAAAAAAGGCCCTGGAAAGCACCACACGGAAATTGCTCCACCAACAAGAGCCTAGCTCTTAATTTTAAGAAGAGATGGGCTTCGTACTTCAATCGTATGTGTGTCCATCTGTCTCAACAATTGAACCTCTTGTTTGTAGAGATACGGCTGATCTTAACTGCTACGCGGTTTGTGAAACTGTGAGTGTAAGTTGTGAACAAAGATCAAAGCAAAGTAATATCTGATTCAATAAATTAGTGTAAGTTATGTTAAGCCTATTACAGCAAAGATGTATTTTATTATTATTATCTTAATTATGAAACAGTATTTCCCATAAGGCGTCAAAAACACGGCGTAACTGCATAGTGTGAAACAAAAACCATGATCTATCGTTTTCCCAATAAGTGACACATTCTTCAGAACGTGTATTAGTGAGGTTAAGTACCTATTTGTAAAAAATGAAGACATTTATAAATAGTGCTTTGAAATAAATCAAATATTTGTGAGTTGTTCCGTTCCGCCGCGTTTTGGCAGGAACACGGTTTCGGGTGGCACTTACCGTTGCATGTTTTGAACGATTTATTTTTAGTTGAGTTTAAAAAATGGCCGCTGACGAGTGTTAATTATTTGGGGTTGTGAATGTGAACTGCGATTTTGGGTTCAAATCGGATTATTGTCTGGATAGTAAGGCTGATAAATCTAGACCAGGATAGCGCATAGAGGGTACTTTATGAGAAATACAAGTTAATACAGGCCCCAGGAATTTAGGGGATCAGTATTAAACGCACCTATTTTTTAAACTTCAAGAAAAAATGCAAAAAAAAAGCCTTCAAAAACCCCTAAATTCCAAAAATTCATCTTCATTGTCACCAGGGTAACATGAGTGCTATTGTGCTCCGTCACTTCCTTTGATCCACGCGTGATAATGTCCCCTTACGTATTTTATTAAGTAGCATTTCACGCCAATTGTGTGTCGACAATATAAGGATTACAGCCGGATTAGACCCTTTGTCCCTTCGAGTACTTTGAAGGACTATTTTGGTATAAACTTTGATTCGAGCTCGGAAAGGTGGAAACAGAAATTCGTACAAAGTAGGTAAGTTTATTTTGCTGTAATAAGGTTAGTCCGTAGCGGTTTAAAATATATCTATTAGGTTAGGAATGTTTACTTTTGAAATTGCCTCAGGAGCGTTGACTTGGGAAAATAGTGGCTTATGATTCTTTGGTGGCTTATGTTTCTGTAATACTACCATTGGTTCAGAATCTGGGGATGGTCATTGATTTACCTTTAAAAGGGTAAAACGTAGTTTCACTGACAATGGAATAGTCACAATGCACTGGTATCTAAATGATAATTTACTAAAAGATTCAGCTATAAATAAAATAAAAATAGGAACCACTGAATTAGATATTAACTGCCACATCCAGAGACGTCCAATCATATTAATTCCATGTTCGCAAGCCGATATTAAATAAGTATGGTTCAATAGCTTCTGACGTCAATCAGGCATTTAGACGCTTATGATTATATTACCTACCTATCTTCTGAAAGTAGTACCCGTTGCCGACATTTTCTTACAAGTTTTTTCAATATATTTTTATTACTTTTACATTGGCGAAATTGACGTCGTAATTCGTAATGATGACCTGACCATACGCCATTGAAGAAGAAAGTAATATCCAGAATCATTGTTAGCATGTCGTCGACATAAATAGATGACACTAGGTCCCAGCGTAGGCGCTGTTGTGCGACACTAATGCTAGCATTTGATATGTAACACCCACACAATACATATAACCATCAAGTGAGATATGTACGCTATTTCATGTAGCACTTAAAATATTAATGAATTTTTAGTCCTGGAAATATAAGATCAGATATATATCTGGGAAAGATTAGTAGGTGTAGTAGTAGTAGTAGTAATTGAAGGACAGGGAAAGATGTAAGGGGATGGCGGTTGCTTTGCTAAAAAAACTGATGCTATTCGGAGGTAGTGGTTATTAGAGCAAAATGTCCTTTCGGTTTAAGCATATTAGATAGCTGATCAGTTGAACAAAAATAATCAGAAATTGAGAAGAACGATGCTAAGAAGACGAATCTACGAGAACATGGAGATCCAATAATTGAACCAGAAAGATAATTGTGAGACTGTATTAGGAAATTAATAAAGAAAACATTGTTCTTGATTTGTTTGCATTGAAAACTCACCTGTCTGAAACATCGGTGGTAGTGTCGGACCTAGGCCGTTTAGCCTGCAACAAAAATAAATCTAGCTTTAACATTAATATCATTCCTTCCAATGCCACTAATACTAAATGATAGTGTTGTTGTTAGTTAAGCTCTACAGATGACTAAATACAGTTAACTGTTCGCAGGTGTTTTTATTTTACAAACATAAAATATTGCCTTTCAGGCAAATCTGCCATCTCCTTTTGTTTTGTACAATTGATTATATTAAATTACAATCTATTTTCATTTTCTGTACCCTCTATATATTTTACAGTGTATTTTGCTAACCTTTGAAAACCCAGTACTGCAGTGTATAAATTTGCATGAAATACTTCGTCAACCGACTAGGACGACAGTAACACGCAAGAGTAATTTTTCACGTAAAATATCTCTTATCTATCACGTCATGCGCGATATCAAAACCACTTGTGACCATGTTTAGTCAATTTCATTAATTATTTGTGGACTCTGTACCGTATGTGAGTAGTTAGTGCGTACCACGCACTCTCGTTTTTTATTTTTATATGACATCATCTACAAATAGGTATTTTATTCAGAGCTCCATGACATGAGGTATGAAGTCCGTGTAATGCAAATCGTCTGAATACTGTTGTGACTCGTACAACAAGGGCATGTGTTAATAGAACGATTAATTGCGACAAAAACAGAACAAGCGCACCACTAATCTATATTTTATCACACGCATTACTGACTCATAATCAATGGGTACAATACGTGTGCAAGCGAGCGACATTTTTTACCCAAACATCTCTCGACCTTCTAGGAACCACATTGTGGTCGCCTGTATTTTCAACCCAGCGTTAAAATGTCTTTTATGCCCTCTTTTAAGTATTCCAAATCGAACCTTATCATTGGAATAAGATGATTAAATTTAGGTTGCCCCAAATAAAAGTGTAATGTAAGCCAGCGTATTGTCGCGACTATTTACGTACTGCTCATGTCTAGATTATTATCTGGGATTTCTGATACTCCAGTTGTATTGTAAAAATGAGAATAACAAGCTTCAAACAGTAGGTATCCTAAGTATGTGGGGATGGAAGTGCTTTAAACCCTTCTAATGACAGTAGAGTAGTAGTAAGTAAAGTAAACAATGAAGTTAATGATCACATTGACTTATTACGCTAAATCCTTCTGCTCCTATGTATCTGTTCGAGCGATTCAGCTACTTGGCTGCGGCTACGGTCGAATGCTAATCTCCTTTTGGCCTGTCTTCCTTCATCTTCCAAAAACTAACTCCAAATCCTTCACAGTTTCTCTGCTAGGCTGTGGAGTCGGTTACAGACTCCCATCAGGCAGTCCGCATTCAGTCCGCATTCAGTCGTTCATGGATAGCTTATATTGTATATGTGTACTCTTATTGTATTTTGTATGTATGCTTGTGTGTAATGATATTTGGTAGTTTATTTTATGATTTTGTTTATTGTACTTAGATATGTACGCTCTATTGTGGCTTTGATTATTTGGAATTTTAAACTCCCACTTTGTCGGTCCCTCGTTTAATGTTCCTCTCATCTACTCAAAGGTTAACTCGTAGAGATCCCTTATTGGCATAAGTTCGCCTTTGTGCATATATTAATGTATTTTTTTTGTGAATTGTATCTGTTTCATTATATTTGTACAATAAAGCATTTTTTTTTTTTTGTTTATGCAAATCAATTACAAAGAGAAAACATTATGTGTGAACAGCGAGCGAAAACCGCGATGGGTTTATCTGCTACTGTTGTCGCACATTACTTAAATACCTGCATTACTTACTTACTTAAATAAAGTTGAACCATCTTAGATTCATTCTTAAGGTAAAGGAGTTTCTAGGTCGACTGATGTAACTGGATTACTCAAGAATTAAACTACGGCATGCTGTAAAAACTGCTAAAAATAATATGACTGTGTCAAAACCGTTCTTCTATCAAAATATGATGAAAAAATGATGAAGTAATTACTGCATCGACTCCTCAGACTGACAATCATACACAATTTCTAAGTATCGATGGTCTTGGCACTGTTCCGCACTAAACCGCAATGAGAATAGAAAAAGGCATAAAGTTCTTCCACAGTCTAAAATGTGTATTAAATTTCAGGAGTTTCAATACCATTCTTATCGTAGATATAATAATAGCAGGCCAGAATCCTGGTAAAAATTTATACCTCACATTTTACTGTCGTATTTATCTCTTCTCCATCTTAACTCAATTCAGAACGGCTGGCAACTCCCGCGCAGGAATTAGCGGGAACGTGTAATGGGGCGCTAATGAGATGGAATCATTTGTTGCGCATGCGTTTAGAGATTTATGTGATATGTCAGATATTAGGAGGACGAACTTCGGAAGTATTGAAATAAGGTGAGACATGAGATAAAGAATTGTTAGACTACAATGTTTGAAAATCGACTAGAGAAATAAAATAAGCTCAGCTAAACGGTCAGAAACATAGTTTGTTTACTAATCCGCTAAAGAGAGAAACGGTGTCTACGCATGAGTTAAAATTGAAGAACAACTATTGATAGAACTCTTCTTATTGCTAACTAAACTAGTGAAATCATAGGTAGGACAAAGAAACTGTTTTAAGACTATTATTCGCAAATTTGCTAAGACTTCGAGATCGGAAGAACCTTTTCATAAGTGTTTTACTGTATTTATCAACATTTTGTCCAAAATAATTCAATTTTCGACCTCATTGCCACCGATTTAAACCAAATAAAATACTTTTCTAACGACACAGTCGACCAGTAGGTGTAATATTTAGATAACGGTTAACAATCCCCGAGTTGGTGGAGATTGGAGGATAACATTCAAGTTATAAATAATAAAAGCCCTAAACGTCTCGGAGATCGAGATAGGCGCAACAACATTAATAAAATCGGTTCAGATTTATTAAAGCGCGGGGCGCCACCGTGTCTCTATTACAGATAGCCTCTAATAATCTAGTTGAGAGGACGTTTATGGTACTGTAAAATTAGAGGTTTTTAAGACTTTTGCTCCGTTGAGATCCAATTGATACGTAGTTTTCTGATGTTTACTTTAGATTTTATTTCAACTTCAACCGTTTTTGTTGTGGATACATTTTTAAGATAAGTTCTGTTTTCAGTTTAATTTTTGTTTTATCTTTCAAGTTATTATTTTCCTCTTCCTTGTCTGTAGTATTTTCATTGTTAGATATACCTAACAAGAATCTACGACTTTTAACTTTAATAAACTTGATTGAAATTGCATTGTTACCTAGGTTTCCAACAGTTATGTAGACTAGCGGATCATGAGATCCATGAGTCAGTTAAAAGTAACTACAATACCTTCCCCTAACTCACTAACCCCATCGAGTACCAGAGCAGCATAAGACACGAGATGTCACTGTGAGAAAGGGCGTAAATCACCTCGCGTTCCCATCGAGGTGTGAGGCCGGCCCGATCTCGCGATAGCTGCTAATTTATACGTTTTACGCGGGACAACGCGCCTGCGCTTCGGTTACACAGGTTGTTCCATGCATTTGTCACTATAATTGTACTTGTGTTCTTTTTGGACGTCGTGTTTTGTCCCAATGTTAATATTATAAATCTGGTTGGATCGGTCATTAAATTTGGAATGGAATTCGGGAACATGACGTTTAGCATTCGTTTCTGAGTTAAAAAGGCATGCTTTGAAAGTTTGAAGGAGGGAAATTGAAAAATTTAAGTATGAACTGTTCAAAACAAAAATAAATAGGTAAATTTGAGTTACATTTTTTAAATCTCAAAAAGCTTAACTGTCCCGAATGACTTATGTTATGTATTTTATTCTAGAAATCACATGTTTCGTACTAACTTTCATTTATTACATTTTTCGCTACAGCCTGTATCCTAATCACGCAGCTCGACAAAACGCTCCATTATTTATACGTAATTCGTTTATTGTTTTATCTCGTTCGATGTTTACGAGCGAGCGGGTCGCGCCCGCGCCACCAAATAAATTTACAAATTTTACGTCCGCCATATTTATTTATTGTCATTCCCCTATCGTTGATAATTTGAGAGATATTGCCGTGATCCGTGATATTAATTCGATGAACACTTTTTGAGTCGTCGCGTGAAATGTCAATTTTAATAGTGATTTATTTTAATGGCGCTCGCGATTTGTTTTAGGTCGCGTTCATTTGTTTTGGTACGTGTTTCTTTTGTTTTGAAATTAATATGGTGCCGCGCGGCATGTAGCTTTCTGTTCCCATGTCAGTTTTTGGATTCCGAATAATCTTTATCGTTTAAATACACTGTCCAAATATTCTGATTAGTCACTGAGGATTTACAATGGGTCAGCAAGACTAGTCGGGAGTAAGAAGAGATATTTTAGAGTTTCCCTGTTTTGGCCGGCTTCAAGCGTCTTTCTAATCATCTTTAAATAAATACATTTAAAACAATCGATAAACCAAAACGGGATAAAAACAAAGGTGGCCGTTGAATCTGTAGATTCTAAATCTAGAGCCAAGATTACTGTAACCGACTCTTGATCCAGACTGTTCCTTAAAACCTGAAGACCCTGTTTTTATGGCAAACACAGTTGTATTATTGATCGAAGCAAACACATGAATAACCGCGCCTATCAGAAGATTCATAAAACGTTTTCTTTTGACTAAAATTAATTCCCGTGTCCGTTTAGCCGACAATTTTATTACAATGCGAATAATCACACCCCCCTTCCGGAAGGCAAGATGTTAGTTAGTTGGCCCCCCAAAAGGTGGACTAACGATCTGATGGTAGATAAAGGTGGGAAGTTATTGGCTGCGGGTAGCATGAAACCTTGGGGAAGGCCTCAAGTGGACAATTCTATTAGACATCCCGGCTGATAATAATTATGATGAGGTAACTTGTATTCGCTTTGAGTACCTATCAGTTATAGCGAGCCGTGGTACATTCGTGTAGGACACACAGTTGTTACAAAAAGAAATACAGGTCTATAGAACCCTGGGTGGGTTACACCTTGAGGAGTGGTGATAATTACATTTTCTCAAAAATGTCCGGTAAAGTCGTCATTGTTTACTACATATCAGAACACGAAGTTAATTGTTGCCAGTCAGTCCAAAATTAAAAAAAAAAAAACATTACTGTCGCGCTAAACTCGACAGTAATGTTGCATACAAATTCCATTACTGTCTAGTTATTAACTTTTTAAAAATGCAAATCACCATTATAAAAGAAAGGCACAAGACTTAAAACATCAAATTAAAAAAAAAAGCTAGTACGACAACGTGTTTATCTGTGTCTGAAATAGCTTTAGGTGTTCTGGGTAGAAAAATACACTCTTCAAATGCCATTGATAGAAAAAGGCGGCAAAGCAAAACAATTTTCACTATTTTATTTTCATTTATTTTTGTTGTTGTTATATTTTCGATTTTTGAGAAAAGCATGCCTTGGCCAGAATAGCATTGCTGGCTTCGCCATACTCAGCCAGCAATTGCCTACTTCCTGGCCTAGACAGTAATGTACTATTTTTTCAGGCTAAAAACCACTACCATTTCATTAAATGTGCAGAGTGGCGAATAGTCTCTGGGAATTTTGTTTTTTCTCCCCAGACCGTTCACAAGTCTCTCAGATACGTCTTTTTACACTAAAATTTAAACGCCAGCTACCAGGAAAACATAGGCCTCTAAAGGGTATCGTTATATAAACTTCAAATAAACGATACCTGTCCTTTTCTAGTGCACGTAATTTTCTATCTTCTCTCGTTTTTTACGTATTAAAGTAAATCCTTATCTGAAGAATATTATATTTTTGGGCTTATCAGATTATTGCAAAAGAGCTTCAATTATTAGTAACGGAGGATCTAAGGTTGGGTTGTAAAATAATTATTCGTGTAGTTTTTCAGTTGTTATGGAAAGGCATCTATGTAGGTTAGGTATAACAAATTTAAGGTGTATCAAGTCTGATAGGTAATTTCTTGATAAATGCGTCTATCTTTATGTTATTTTAAAGATTTTCTAGTCAGGGGCTAGTGAGATATTTATTTAGTTACTCTTGGTTAAAATTTGCAAGGGCTTTTGGAAATTGTATGATTTCGGTTTATACCAAAATCAGCTAGATTTTGACTTGTATTCCCACACCTTCTACAATCATCCACTATAACTTTTATAACTTATAGTGTTCTCGATTGGAAACCGCGGATCGGCAAGCTGTGTAGGACGTCCACCAAAAAGGTTCTCGGAGGATGCAAGCCGCTTCCAATCGAGGTAACTGGAGGAGGTCTATGGGGGAGACCTATCGCACCCTTCGTGGAAGAAAGATGTAAGTCCTGTAGAGCCTTAATAGGACTCGCGTCTTTCTTCCACGAAGGGTGCGCTATGTCCAAGAGTGGACGCCCTACGTCTGATATGATGAACTTATAGCATGACACTACTAGGTGAGCACATCAAATCATTTGGTAATCTACATACAAAAGTTTCTACGGTGCATTAATTAAGGCTCAAATGAATGTCTTGATGCACTATGTGACATTCCTATGCCAGACAACCATTCAGCCTTCATCCACCTCGCAGTCATGATCGCCTGGTGTCAAATGCTAACGACGCTGTGTCCCGTAGGTGAGCCACCGACACCACACACTTATAACGACTTTTTAATAGTCCCTAAAGAATAACGTATGAATGGTAACACGAGAACTGACGCCGTTCCACTGGGAAAACATAAACACTATGGAGCTTGTCCGAGTGTACGGACAATAAAATTCGGTGTTAGTTACGGACACCAGGCCAGCTAGAGATAAGGTTTTAATCATCGTATCGTGTGACATTAAATCGAATTACTCGAATTCTTCATCGATGTAACATCAATTTTTGAAGCTCTGTGCGACATGCAAGCGGGTAGGGTGGTAGGTATTTTGTGCTCATACAATAAATTTGGTTGGTGCCATGCTAATTTGCTAAAAAAGGTGCGACTAGGGGTGCTAACTATAAAGGTGCAGTACAATTGGTGCAATTACTATAGAACAGTCTGTACTCGAAAGCGTCGAATATTCGTAATTTCGAATTCGATGCGTTCGAAAACATAAACGGCCAGTATCAACGTTGGCAGTTTGGACTGTTTCAGACTAAAGAAATCGGAAGGTTTTCCAATACTGCCAACGTAAGGCTGAATCTTTTTCTTATTGTGTTTGATTAGGACCCGTGGATGCTGACCTTAGGTTCCGTATGGTCCAAACTGCAGCGCGGGGACCCGCCGCCGAGGTAGCTACACGGCATCAACGTCACCATGCTGTGCAGCGATCGTGCATTTCGGACACTCACTTCACTCGGCTAACGTCACTTTGACAGTTTTTTGAGCGGGAATTGCATTTTGAGCAGCCATTTTGCATTTATTTTAACATTAATTGGCACCATGAGCCTAGATCGTGTCTTAATGGTATCTTGTATAAATTTATGTCACAATCCATAGCTTAGACCTAGGGCAAAAAATGATCATGTTTAAAATTATAATATTCAATGGCGCTTCGTATTTTTTTCTACTCAAGATAACATAGTATTCTAAATGGAAAAACGAATGCCTTATTAACTTTGCCAATAAACAGATTTCATTTCTAAACTAACATCACAGCGTAAAGTCGTCACAAACAATTATCACACTCCACCGGTGGCCAGTTATTGATGCCTGTTAGGCTGCTAGTCATCGCTTCTAACAAAAAAAAAACAAATTAAAACAAAACAAAAAATTTACACGCACGTAAGAGACCACCCACATGGATCCGTCAATTTCAAATGTGGAGCCGAGCGTGTTCATCAAGTTGTCAAATCGATGGCGACGTAATTGTGAACGCACCTTTTTATTGCCGTGCGGTTGGCTACTCTGACGGCGCTTTGTTTCTATTTTCAGTCAATTTTGTTTTTTAATTACTAATAATTCCAAGGTCACACACATTGTTCTCCGATTTAAGCACTAGGCTAGATTACAACAATTTTAATCTTTCTCCTATTCAGTTGCAGTTTTAAAATAAACTAAACCACTTCGCTTTTTGTGTGGTCACTTGACGCGGCTACTGTTTTTCAGAAACAATTTTTTGTTAACAGGAAGCCGAGCTGTCCGATTCAATTATAAAAGCTGTTTGATTGAAAAGAGGATTTAAATTTATAATAGTTTTGGTTTGGCCGGCAGGGGGCGGAACGGTAGCATGGCTCGCCGCTGGGCGCCCGCGGGCACCAGGCTCGCATGAATTATGATGGATATGATGGACGGGTATGGAGGAGCAAGAACCATCTAACTATATCTTACTAGCTGTTGCCTGCGACGCCGTCTGCGCAGTATCCGCTTATCGCTATCCCGCGGGAACTGTGCGATTTTCCAGGATAAAAAATAGCCTATGTTGTAATGTAGGGTACCAGCTATCTCCGTTCACACTTCATGCACCCATTATAATGTTCACTTTTTTGTCCACTTGCCCCTTATGACATCAGTCGGATGCACTAGAGAGGTTTGCAATTTGACAGGCTTTTGGGAATGACAGTTAATTCATACAAGTACTAAACTTATATCTATGATGACATTATACTCAAATATTCCACGGTGGTATATCCAAAACCTACTAATCCAATATTAATATTATACTCGTTAATGCAAAAGTTTGTGAGTGGGTAAGTAAGTATGTATGTTTGTTCCTTCTTCACGCTGGAACGACAGTAGGGATTTAAATCAAATTTGAATTGGAGATAGCTGTAACCCTGCATTAAAATGCTTTTGCAATGTTTTTGCGGCTTGCCGCAATATTATGCTGAGTGGGGCCCATTTTACACCATATCGGTACTATTGCTAAGTATATTGTATTTCTTCTTCCTATTATATATCTACGTGTATCGAATGTGTGTAAATAAATGTTTCTCTCTCTCTCTCTCAAAAATATAGACCACTTTTTATCCCGGAAAATTGCATAGTTACCGCGGCATAGCGATAAAATAATTCTTTGCAGACGAAGTTGCGAGAATCATCTAGTGACACGTAATTAAGACAGCACTAGCTGCTGCCCGCGACTTCATCTGTAAAAAATTAGTTTATTGCTATCCCGCGGGAACTATGCAATTTTCCAGGATAAAAAAATAACCTTTGTGTTACTCTACTAGGGTATCAGCTATCTCCGTTCCAAACTTTATCCAAATCCATTCAGTAGTTTTTACGTGAAAGAGTAACAAACATCCATCCATCCATCCTTACATACTTTCGCGTTTATAGTATTATATATAGTAGGATTCGGACACAGCTATAAGCCTGCTATGTGTATTCAGACGCTGTCACATCACCTCTATGTTCAACGACCGCCTGGTCTCACTAATTTAACTAATGTAAGTGTATAGCCTCTCTGTGCATAAATTCGCACGCGCCTATATTAAGTACCTAATTATTTTAAATTATGACATACCGTTTTATTTAAAAACAAGTATAACTGGTATAATACCGCAGTTGTGTTCTATGGGCCGCGCGGCAGGGGGCACCACTCGCCCATACTACATGATACTATACCGATACTACCAACGCACTCGCATCCACAAACTTGTTTTACCTCCACGGAAAATATAACCAAACCCTAAGCTCAAAATGATAAAGGAGAAAGTCGCGTCAACTTAGTTTTAGTAATTGTTGTAGTATGTTTGTAATTAGAGATACTTGTAAATTGAATTAATATGACCGCCCATAGAATTTTATGAGGTAGACAATAAAATATCACTTTTACCTCATTTCTTTATGCTGGTATTGACGGATGGTCATTAGTTCTCGTGGTTGATTCTATTATTTGTACTATACAAGTTTGAATTGCTATGACAAATTATCAAAAAAATATTTTTGCTTAAAAAATCAATTCGTTTCTTATTCGATTCTTAATTTCTATATTGTTCATTCAGTTATTAATATATTATATATTAGCTTTACTTAATAGAATATCTATTTGACTACCAATCTGTCCTAATCCTAAAACATCTAGGTCTTTCATTTTAATCAATAAATAAAACATGCATTTTACTCAATTATGATTAACTTAAAATGTAACATGTAAATAAATAAATAAATACATTTAAAATACTAGGCACACATGCTTCGCGAGGCGTTTTGAATATTCATCGATAAAATAAAACGATTGCTGGCATTCGGATGTCACCGCAGCTTTGTGAATCGATTATGTGCATGTGTTTACGATCGAATTAAATCGAATTGCTTGTATTTGCCTCGTTTAGATTGATTTAGAAAGGCTAGACCTCGTTCGGGCGCGTATTTAATTGCCGTGAGACGACTGTTGTGGTTTTTTGTGGGCTAGTGTGTGGCAAGGGTTAAAAGGTGAATTAGATCTAGGTGTATTTAGGGTGGGTGTAGACACTGCAATGATTAACCCCCTATTCATAAACGCTCTATTGGCTTCTGCTAACTTAGCAATCGTTTGTCCTTATCTGTGAAAGGTAAATGTCAAAGTGACAGATAACGACAAACGATTGCTAAGTTAGCAGAAGCCTACAGAGCGTTTATGAATAAGGTGCGTAAAGTTTAATCGAATAGCTAATTAAGATATGTTTGAATGACGATAACCAATAAGTTTTTAGCCATTCTTTTTGAAGATTTCATGAGGGCAGTTTAAAAGTTAATAAAAGTTGAGTGATTCTTTGTTTGTGTTAGATGTGTACTATGTTTTTCACTCGTGTTGTTGATATATTCCAGGAATGGGTTTTTAAATGTATGTTTAGGCAGATGTATAAGTAATCGAATACAACTTTGTTGGTAATGCCTGTTATGTTAAGGAAGAATTTACATTTACAACTTTCTATAGTCGTCACCCGTCGCCCACGAAAATGTTTGAATTTGCAACAACGCCCATATATTTATTACTTGCTGTTGCCCGCAACTTCGTCTGCATAGAATTCCTTTATCGCTATCCCGCAGGAATTACGCAATTTTCGTGGATAAAAAGTAGCCTATGTATTATTCCACACTGCAATCTATCTATGTTCCAAATTTCATCCAGATCTGTCCAGCCGTTCTGGCGTGAAAGAGAAACAAACATCCATCCATCCATACTTACAAACTTTCGCGTTTAAATATTAGTAGGATTGTGCTAATTGTTAATACCAGGGCCAACAGAAAATATCTAGATAAAGCTAAATAATACTAGGCTGACTTCCTACGGCTACACTCACAGACGTATATGTATAACTTGAACTATCCCTATTATTAAATGCCACTTAAAATTTTAAAATTGTATCAAAAGTCGACACTAATAAAATAAACATTGTCCTCTCTCGCATTCATTTTTCCTGTTAAATTCAAATAAACAGTACCGAGTACCAGGAAATCATAAATGGCCAGTCAGTATGTTACCGCATTTATATGTGACGGGAATCGGGATATTGGTTGCTAAGACAGTGGCAGCGATCGAGTTAAGTTCTGCGAGATATTGCTATCGTGTCACATTATGCAGATGAGTTTGCTATCTATTTTACGCTATTGACATGGATTGTGTGGGTAGTTGTAGTGGAATTTGTACGTACGTGTATAATAGTTGTAAAATATAACTTCTTTGTATTTAGATGGTAAATGATTCGTCCGAGTTAAGAAGTATCTCTGGAATGATTTCAAATTTAATAAATGTGATTAAAAAGTATCTTGCATGTTTTTTCTGTGTGAGCATTTTGTACATTACTTTCTCGCTCATTTTCCCGAACTGACGAAGAAATACTCAAATTAAGCCAGTCAGATACTTTACTTCCTTATAGATATAGATCTACAAAGTTGAAACAAAATTTACCCCCAACAGACGGTACGTTTAACAAAACAATTTCGGGTAGGCACCCAACGACTACAGCAGCGTAACATTTAAATAATTACTAACCACTACAGATGCAACTTTCATAACCCCAGCCAATCACCGTTCGTTCCCGAATCCATTCAATTTGAACGAAAACGCGCAGCTGTAAAATTCGAATTAATAACACACGAGCATCCGTCATGTCCTATCTCCCTTCCGCGCCCCGCCCAGGCGAGGCCACGCCCCTTCCGCTCGCCAAACTCAAATTGAATTTCGAACAATGAACAGCTCATCTAGGATCGCATGATAAAGGTCTTACGACTGACAATGTACTCGTAGCCAACCATTCGTTTCTGCGCTCCGGATACTTTTGACAAAAGCCATTGTTGTTTCTGCGCATTTAAAAAATAAAAACAATTACATATAACGACGCTGGATTGATTTATTTTCGCTGTAATCACTTTCGAAAATGGTTATTTATTATTTGTTTTATTAGTCACC
The DNA here is from genome assembly GCA_949127965.1 of Pandemis corylana. Lineage (NCBI taxonomy): Eukaryota > Metazoa > Arthropoda > Insecta > Lepidoptera > Tortricidae > Pandemis > Pandemis corylana. The sequence continues at coordinate 8,119,803 of OX421871.1, forward strand.
ACTCCCCATTGTGTAGGACTTTATCTTTAAGAAAAAGACGATACTGCCCCACACAGAATAGTTATTTATTAGGTAGTTTACGTTTACGATAGATAAGTATTTGCAACAAAATTACATCGCAACTAAAGCGGATTGAACTATCCCTATTACAGTTGTTCATTTGCGTATTTATTAACTTAACTAAACCTTTCTTAAGCGTAGCTTTGACAACAAAATAAAATAAGTAACACCCATTGAGTGCTCAGCATTGTATGGTGGCGCTAACATTGTTTATTTTAAGATCAGACCTTACTTGTGCCTAATCAAAACATTGACCGGAATTCGTAACGGCTCCTATTACAACTACAACTTATCAAAAACAACTGCCAAGTTGAGAAGTTGATAATTTTCCGATATTCTTGTCGACAGCGACAATGTTGCTAAGTTTAACGATCGAATAAACGAGGTTGTCTTACATCGAGCTACGTAGTAAAATGTTATATTATAATGATTTCTCTGCGTCGAGAGGTCTGGGTATAAGTGTGCATTGATTAGAAACAGGGGTTCCGTTAGGAAAGTTTTTTCATCAAATATTTTGGCCAAGAACTGCCAGCTAAGCAAACATCAACGGGTTTCAGACGCGTTTCCACCCTAGAGTTCCACTTGGTATAAAAAATCCGCAGCGAATATTACATTTGAGACCATCATACATAATAAATTCGTGGAGACAGGTTTCACGACTAGCTTTGAGACGTCGGTGGTTATAATCATCCTTTTTTGGCTTTGCTTTAGTCGAGTAGAAATAGAAATAGCTGGAGCCACACCTCAGTTAACTCTCAAAGATCCTAAACTAGTCACATAAAAAAAAAACAGAATATCGTTGCTGCATGCGATTCAGTACGAATTGACGACGGTCTTCAGATTTACGCTACTTAGAGCTATATCGAGAGGATAGTGTCCCGGTTGATTAGATAAGTATAATGTTTGAGTTATCAATGAGCTAAAACTATTACCTAGACGCATCAAGAGTACCTACAAGTTTAGAATTTCATACGCGTTTGATACTTAGACATTTTTTACTTATATTTCTCTCTGGCTCAAATTCGCAACAGTGTTTCAGCTGACGTTTTACGGAGAGTGATTCTCTTCGATTAATTCGATGTTCAAGATTCGTAACATACTATCCCTTTCGCTCTCAAATTAATGACCATTAGTGTGAGGGGAACGAACTTTGAAAATCGAATTTCGGAGTATAAGGGCTTGTAACTTGTAACCTATTCAAAATGTTATGCCACTCCTTCACTACTTCACAAATCCGCCCCCGCCTACCTCACCTCACCCCCTTACTAATCAACCAAAAGTAATTTTTTGACACTTGAAACTTGAAGTAATGTAGAAGCGGAGCGGCATTAGGATGTCACTTTGGATCTTTCATCAACCGGCGGAACCCTAACTGCAGATTGCGCTTTTGCGCTCCCGGTCACAAGTTCATGCAACCTGTAAGGCTTCGCCAGCATGTTTACACAACCGTATCGGGAGAGCCACCTAATGCTATGCTCGCCTGGTGGTCGCGATACTAATATGATGATGTCACCGATACATATTTTTGTTCCAGATAGTGGGACAGACAAAGACTGAGCGTGCTTAGCATGAGTTGCATTAAGTTACTTTAACAATAACTTTAATCATAACCGATGGTTTCGACGTAAATTTGGCAGAAAACCTATGAAAAATGTGGCAAAATCGTTGGTTGGGCTCAGTCTGCATACTCTAACCCCGCCACCAAGCAGTAGTGCTTGAGCTGCTGTGTCCAGCGTGGAGAGTAAGACAACCAGTGAAATTACTGGCACATGGCCATCTTAGCCCTCTAGGCCCAATTGCTAGTTTGCTACCCTATCTCATAAAAAAAACTACAATCGCGAAATGCTCGTTAAACTCGGGAGACAAGAACTAAACCCATTCGCGAGCAGACATCATAAGGTGTCATGTTGTGAATGTCAACGCACGACTTAAATCAAGACACCTGACTCCGTACAACGCCTGTTAGTAAACGGGTCAATATATAATTGTCTTCTATTGCAGATCACTTCACGGAGCAGAGGTTTCCAAATTTACCCCAATTATAACACGCCCCCTTTTTAAAAAATAGTCCACACCCACTGTTAATTTCAGGTTACTTTCAAATATTATGTAAGCGGAAAAAAACACTGTTCAAACATTAAAATATTAGTATTACTGCAGGCCTTAAGGCGTAAGGCGTAATTGTGTAAATAAGGCCCATGCCTACCCCTGCATGCATATGCATACCTACCCTTATAGGTTATGGGTATGAGATATTCGTCGAATATGGCCTGTCTATGAAACGGACTAGTTATTGTTATTTTTTTTTTTATATGAATAGGAAGGCAAACGAGCAAGTGGATCACCTGATGGTAAGTGATCACCACTGCCCATAGACACCCGCAACCCCGAAGGGATTGCAGATGCGTTACCAACCTAGAGGACTAAGATGAAATGCCTCTTGTGCCCGTAATTTCCCCGGCTGTCTTACTCTCCGCACCGGAACACAGCAGTGCGAGCACTGCTACTTAGCGGCAGGATTAGCGAGTAAGATGGTGGTAGCGATCCGGACGGACCTTGCACAAGGCCCTACCACCCGCAAAAGGTTAGTGTTAGGTGTTAGGTGTTCCTCTCCGGGATCGAATACGGAGGAGAACAAAACTGATTGACATAGCCCGTGAGATCGCCAGCAGAAAGTGGAAGTGGGCAGGACATTTATGTGGTAGGACCATAGATGGGTAGACGGGTGCTTGGGTGGAGGCCGAAAGTTGGACACCGGAATGTGGGAAGGCAACCGATGAGATGGACCGATGACTTTGTTAGAGTGACAGTCAGGAATTGGATGCGAATGGCACAAGATCGGAAGTATTGGATAGCTACGCCCAGCATTGGTTGGATTATGGTTGAAGAGAAGAGAGAGGGAAGATACGATTGAAAAATCGTTCTTTAGGGGGCAATATTTTTAACACGCGACGTCAGTTTGACGTCAATGTCTGTGTGTGGCATGCGTGTGTCTATGGCATCGTAGCTCTCAAACGGGTGGGCCGATTTCGATGCGGTTTTTTTCATTTCGGCCAGGTTCCATGCGTTGGCTTATAGCTGTTTGGTAAAAATCGATCCAATAGATTGAAGAGTATCAGCTCTTTTCCGAAATTATGTAAGGCACATTTGCCATTAAATTGATGCTCGCCAGTTCTGTTAGCTTGAACTTTGGCTAGACACGCTACCGTGTGTCTAGATTGCGTCAGGGGTGCTTAATACGTACATACATACATACATAAATCACGTCTTTATCCCTAACGGGGTAGACAGAGCCTAAGGTAACAAAACCGTAAGGCCACGTTTAGCATGGTTGTGGGCGTATAGGTGGAAAGGGAAATCAAAATAGTGATGGGTTGCTAGCCGCATCGCCTATAACATTGATTCCTAAGACTTTCGCCCATTCCCTCGATGGGCTTTTACCATCTACGCGGGAAGAGAAGCAACTTTTTTCTTTACTCCCAGACCAGCATGGAGGAAAGTGCTTAATAATCTACAAATTTTGGTTTTTTATTATATTATTAACTGACGTAGGTATAGCTCATGTCAATTTTGTCAACACGTATTATATCTGGAATGAAATTAATATAGGCAATGGTGGCGGTGGCGATGAAACGCGCTGCCCGTATCGTATTCTGATGATGACACGTTTTTTTTTATGGAATCGTAAACAAACTACTTAGTATCAAGTAGTGACCCATATATGGCACGTAAACAATGACCTTAAGACATTAACCACTTCAAACTTTCATATTTTGCCATCGTTGCTAATTATTTTCGCGACTGCGATTACAAATCACACAAAAAATGTCGCCGCTGGCGGTTTTAATTCAAAGGTAATTAATTCTGTTGCCGGGGTTTTTAGGGCTAGGTCATCTTTTCAGTTATATGTTTTTACATACATACATATATACCGTCACGCCTCTTTCCCACAGGGGTAGGCAGATACTACTTTATTCCACTTGCTACGATCCTGACATATTTCTTTCGCTTCATCCACAGTCATCAATCTCTTCATACATGCTCGTCGGTTTCGGGTACACCTGACCTGACCTTTTTCCAAAACGTCTCCTATTTGGTCTCGGAACGTCCGTCTAGGCCTTCCCCTCCCAACGTAACCATTCACACTCCCCATATAGATCTGTTTAGTTTGTTGCGTATAAAATTTCAACCCCCCTACCCCTTTTTACTTTTATAAACAATTTCTGTAGTATTTAGGATTATTGGCAGTATGGAGCTGTGGCCTTTGTCTTTTGTTGCGGTTGGGATTTAGAGAACGAAGTGGCGAGTGTTGCAAGTGTCAAATTGGTCGTTCGCATTTCCATTTCTTATTTCAGCAGGGATTGTTTCTAAAATTCAGTTCGTACCTGAATCGGATATCTAAAATTCGTAAGTACTATATTACAAAAATTGAGAGTAGTTGGTGGTCGTTTTCGAAACCGATTTGTTTATTATTTCGTTACCTGTCTTTGCTCTGGCAACCACGGTGACAGATTCGTTTATTTCATTTTCTGCATCCCGTCTCGTCTCGAGTAGACGATTCCTTTTTTTTATTCCCATTCCGGGATATGTAAGTTGTTTTTAATCCGAAATACGGTGCTTATGATCTTTGTGGAGCATTCCGTCATGTGTGGGATTGTTTTCAGATTGGGCTGAAAAGGTCGGCTGCCTCCACGTCATCGTGCGTGGCCATGTCGCCTTTCCCCTATTTTGATGCCTAGTAAGATTAATTCATACTATTTTTATTCAGCATCTAGACTGATGTTTCTTTGTGCTAAACGTTGTCGATTATTTCAGGTGTACAGGCGTTTTAAAACCCCGATTGGTTGAGGAGCTCACTTTCTGCGGCCTGGTCATCCGTACGCAGGAGTTCTATTCCCAATTCGGTAAGCAAACTGCGATGGTTATTCCTTCCCTGGATGCGTGGAGCCCTAGCCTCCAAATTGACCTGTAACTGAAGTGCTTGTTTTCTTTGTTACAGGGGTTTTTTTTTTTCTCCTATGGTATTTAATTTTTTTATTGACTCGACTGTATTCCTGGTCGGAGTCCCGAGAGCACACCGGGTTCCTGACGGCTGCAGCGGCGTGCATGGCGTCTTGCTTGCCTGCCCTATTCCGTTGCCTGCTCCGCTCGTACCCTTGGTGAATGCTTTCCATATTTTTTTGAACCGCGTTTCTTTTTCTTTTACTTTTTGAACGGTCGGCCTCCGTATGGCCGTGGCGCCCATCCGGCATATTTGCCCTCGTAAACCTATGCAATAAGCAAAAGCCACCCCCTCAGCTCTTCTGAAGGCCCACTGCCCTGTAGATTCTTATTTTGTACCATTGAGTTAAGCCGTGGCATGTTTACTCTTGTGGGACTGAATAAATGCCCTGTATTTTGTAAACCTATTTTCATTTCCCTTCTTCTTTCTTTTTTAAATAAGTTAGCGCTCTACCTGGACCCTCTCGGCCCGAGTAGAAACGCAACAGTTGCACCCTCCGAGGGGCTTATTTTCAAATCCAGAAAGTGTGTTGTGTCAGATTGCTATAGCACAGGGGTTGCTTTTGCTTTTGCTTTTGCTTATTTAAATTTAAATAAATTTAAACTGTACTTCAATTTAAAACTTAAATTTATGTTTAATTTTAAACAAAACTTAAATTTGGTCTATCTGTCGTAGGTAGCCATATAATTTAAACTATAACCATAATTTGTGCTTATACTACCTATAGTGGTTTAAAGGCTAATTAATTTACTTTATTGACTTTGTATTGGCTGAACTTACAGATTTATTTGATAACTTTTGTTTTATAAAACTATAAAATAGTTTGAAGGTACTTCTAAATACTAATCTAACCTTTTAAAATTTCAAGCTCATTGTTGTTCTGCTGTAATTAACAGTTGAAGGAGCCCTGTTTGTAGTACAGTTGCTCACAATATTTATTGAATTGGCATTATTAATTTCTTTCACATTCTTTTTTTACATTCCTTTTAGTGTGTGAATCCTTGCTTGTACAGCCGGCCACAATATTTGGTGACTTGGAAATATTATATAATTTTTTTTTTTTTGCTCAACCTGCCTTGAATTAAATATTACATTGGAATTCAGTTTTGGACACTTGGTTCTTAACTTAGTACAGTCAAGCATATATATATTTTTTGACAATATAGTAATAAATTTAAATTTACTTTTAGACAGTTACTTTATTAACATAATACAAGGAATCACATTATTTTCAGATAATAGCGGTTGAATTTAAATTCAGTTTTGGACATTTAATTTCTTAACTTAGTACAATCAGCCATATTTTTTTTTGCTTTTGCCAACTACCTACAAATAATTTAAGAGTACAGTTTTAATACTTAGTGCTTAAATATTTCTACATTATTGGAGCTTAATTTTAACATTCCAGTTTAGGTACAGTCAGCCAAGTTTTTGTAAAACTTTATCTTTTAACTGTGAGTTACTTTATTTGGATTGATTAACTTAGTGTTTTAGTACTACTGGTGTGACTTAATGTCTTATTGTTTTTAGTACAGTCAGCCAAGATTGTTTCTGATCTGTGACTTTTTCAATTTAATTTGGTTCAATTAGTGTTTTGATATATTTGGTTTGGCTTAGCCATACTTTTTTTAAGTACAGTCAGCCAAGTTTATTTTTCAACTTTTGTTAACTTTATATTTTTAAGTAAGTAGACACTTATACTAAACGATTATTACTATGGAGGAACGCCCTATTGCATTTAATTTGTTACATAAAGACGAATTGGAGTATGAGATTTTGTTAAGAAATGAAAAACCAGCAGGCGATGTTAATGCCATGCGAGTTCAAATACGTAAGTTAAGTAAGGATATTCCTTCTGATGAAATTTCGTTTGCGGGCGATCACCAAAGGGAATTAATATGTATCTCTGGGAAATTGGAAGAGCTGACCGAGTTGACTATTGCTGCCGCGAAACCATTAACTTTGAAAGTTTTAAATCGCGTTCAAGCCTTGGCTCACCACATATTTCACCGCCTAACCCGTTTTATGCCAGAGGAATCGGATGTTGCATTACATACTGAACTTACAGATAAACTTAACGTTATTTTAACGAAGTTGGATAAAATGTTTTCCTTGTTTAAGTCTAGTTCTAGCAAATGCGAGGTACCTGAGGATATTTGTTTAGAAAGTAACGTCTGTGTTACTCCGTCTAAATTTCAAACTGTTCATTCTTTGAACCTTAAATTTAATGGCAAATCTTGTGTCAAAGCTTTCTTGCAGCGCTTGGAGGAACTCCGTGAGTCACGTGGTATTCACACGGATCGTTTGTTCTCCTCCGCGGTTGAATTATTTGAAGGAGATGCTCTTTTGTGGTATCGTGGTATTAAAGATGATGTTTTTTCTTGGAACCAGTTGAAATCAGCCATGCTAGCTGAATACTTGCCTTTTGATTACGACCGACGTCTTTTAAAGGAAATTCGTAACAGGACGCAGGGACCTAACGAATCGATTTCCACCTATGTCAGCATTATGCTTAATTATTTTACTAGGTTGACGCAGCCACTTACCGAGAAAGAAAAGTTCGATATAGTGTACATTAATGTTCGTCCCGAATATTCGATCCCGTTAGCGCTTTATTCCGTCTCAACTCTGAAGGAGCTGAAACATCATTGCCGTGTTCTTGAAGAAAGCTGGCAGCGTGCTCATTCATTTGTGGAGCCGCCTAAACCATCTTCTAATTCGCTTGCAGTAGATTTATGTTGCAAATCGTTTCCAAAACTGAAAGTAGATGTTGCTTCGCCTAAGCAGTTTTGTCCTCGTTGTAGGACTAGTGACCATTCCTTGCGTAACTGTCGTTCGCAAGCTATAATTTGTTTTAAATGCGGGAAAGAGGGAGTTAGGAGTACTTCTTGTCCCAATTGTTCTAAACCTTCGGGTTCGGGTTCTGATAAAAATAGTTCAAAAAACTAGCAAACCCGAACCGTCTGAATATTTCTTCGAGTACTTATGCTAATGAATCTAAGCACTCTTTCAATAAAGTAGGTAGTTTTAATGTCTCTTTTGATAAGCCGGGTAATTCTAAAATACTCGAAGCTTTTGTTTCGCCTAGCGTTTCGGCGGTTCGGAACGTTATTGATTGTTTAGACGATCGTCCCCACATTTCGGTGGAAATTTATGAAAATCAATTTGTTGGATTGTTGGATTCTGGGTCCTCTATATCTATTGTAGGATCTGACTTATTTAATTTATTTTTGTCTTTGGGCGCTACCTTGGACGGCTGTGATGATTTTACTTACATCGCCACCGCCAATGATTCCCAGGCAAGAGTTTGTGGTTGTTTATTTTTACCAGTCAAGGTTCGTAACTTGACTCAGGTAATTAAGTTTTATGTTATACCGGATGTGACTACGCCTCTTATTTTTGGGGTTGATTTTTGGAAAGCTTTTAATATAGCTCCAAATCTATTTTCAGAATATGGTGGTCATCAGGACACTATCGCCGGGAACTATGTTTCCGAGGTTCGTTTACATTCCTTTGATCGGTTAGATTCCGACCAACGTATACTTGCTGAAGATATTATTTCGAAGTTTCAGGATGTTTCTTTTGAATCTAAAGGATTAGGATGTACTGATTTACTTATGCACACTATTGATACTGGAGACTGTCCACCTATCAAGCAGCGCTATTATCCTATTTCACCTCATCGTTTAACTGAATTGAATAGGCAGCTAGACGAAATGCTAGAGCAAAAAGTCGTCGAGCCTAGCACGAGTGCTTGGAATAATCCTACTTTATTTACTCCAAAATCTAACGGAGAATTGCGTTTTTGTATTGACAGTCGAAAGTTGAATGCTGTGAGTAAGCGTGACGCGTATCCGCTACCTTATATTTCTGGTATTCTGGATCAATTACGCGACGCAAGGTTTCTATCGTCAATTGATTTAAAAAGTGCATTTTGGCAAATTCCTTTAGATACTGCTTCTAAGGAGCGTACCGCGTTTACCGTACCTGGTCGCGGATTGTTTCAATTTAAAAGGATGTGTTTTGGATTGACAGGAGCACCTGCTACCCAACAAAGGTTAATGGACCAATTGTTTGGACCAGAATTTAGTGGACGACTTTTTGTCTATTTGGACGATATTATTATCGTTAGTAAGACTTTTGAGGATCATATCTCGTTACTTACGCGTGTTTTAGACCGTTTAAAATCGGCTAATTTAACTATCAACTTTTCTAAATCTCAATTTTTCCGAAATGAATTGAAATACCTAGGTTACTTAGTTGACGAACATGGTTTACGTACTGACCCCTCAAAGGTTCAGTCCATTGTTAATTATCCTACTCCGTCAAATCGGAAGGAAGTTAAAATGTTTTTAGGGACTGCCTCGTATTATCGTAGATTTATTAAAAATTTTAGCGCTATAGCCGCTCCTCTTAATGCTTTGACGTCTACGCGTAAAAATGCACCTCCGTTCTCATGGACGAAGGAGGCTGATGATTCTTTTCGCGAATTAAAGACCGCATTAATTACTGCTCCAGTTTTGGCCTGTCCAGATTTTTCTAGACCGTTTTCTTTGCACTGCGACGCATCAGGATTTGGTATTGGTGGAACGCTGACTCAAATTTCAGGGGATGGCAGCGAACACCCGATTGCGTTTGCAAGTCGTTCTCTAAACCGGGCAGAACGAAATTACTCGGCCACAGAAAGAGAAGCTTTGGCAGTCGTTTTTTCAGTGGAACATTTTCGTCCATATTTGGAAGGCGGTCCACGTTTTAAAGTTATTACTGATCACTCTAGTTTGAAGTGGTTCTTTAATTTAACCAATCCTACTGGCAGATTAGCACGTTGGGGTTGTCGATTATCACCTTACGATTTCGAAATTGCTCATCGCAAGGGTAAGGAGAATGTCGTTCCGGACGCTTTGTCGCGTACCGTTCCCGTGTTGGAAATTCATACATCTAATTGCGACTGGTATAATAAAGTCTTCCGTAAATGTGAGAAATTTCCAACTTCTTGTCCAAATTTTAATATTAAAGATAATAAATTATATCGTTATTCGAAAAATAAATTCCGATTTCCTAGTGATTTCGATTGGAAGGAGGTAATTCCGACTGATAAGCGGATTGAATTATTAAAACATTGTCATTGTAACGAAGTTTCACATTTAGGAGTTTTTAAAACTTATAAACATTTATCATCTCATTATTATTGGCCGAACATGTACCAAGATGTGGTTAGTTATGTTCGTGATTGCGACGTGTGTTCTGCATATAAACATTCGCAGGCACCACCTTCAGGACTTATGGGGAATCCCAAAATTTGTACTCGTCCTTTTGAAGTTATAAGCATTGACTTGGTAGGTCCGTTGCCCCGTTCCCGGGCTGGATATACTTTTATTTTTTCTGTTGTTTGCTGCTTTTCTAAGTATGTACTTTTGTTTCCTCTGCGACGTGCTGTTGGCAAGACTATTTCACAGCGACTGGAGGATGAAGTCTTTCTCAAGCATGGTGTACCGCGTACAGTGATTGCGGATAATGGAACGCAATTCACTGGCAGTGAGCTGACCGGCCTGTTTCAGACCTATGATATTCCTCAAGTTCATTACACTCCTCGTTATTGTCCACAAGTTTCCACTGTCGAACGATACAATAGATCCGTTATGACAGCTGTGTCTATCTTAGTAAACGAAGATCATCGTTCATGGGATACAACCTTGTCAAAAGTACAGTTTTCGCTAAACACCACTGTTAATGAGTCAACTCGTTTTACCCCTTATTTCTTAGTTCACGGACGTGAAGCTATTCCAAATGGTAAACTTTATGGTGATCAGAAATCTTCTCTAGTAGATTTGACGTTTGGTTCTTGCAAAGATTACGCCACCAAATTGGGAGGATTATACGATGTTTTTCAGAGAGTTCAGGTTGCTTTGTCTAAAGCTCATGATAAGGGTGCTCGTCAGTATAACAAAGGTAGGCGACAAGTCGCTGAACCTCAGGTAGGTGATGTTGTTTGGAAAAAGACGTTTCCGCAAAGTGATGCGAGTAAGTTTTTTATGGCGAAACTTGCGCCAAAGTTTGAAAAGTGTCGTGTTGTTTTTAAACATTCGCCTCTCGTGTATGAATTGGAGAGTGTAAGTAGTGGTAAGAACTTGGGATCTTGGCATATACAGAATCTCAAGGCTGATTAGGTTAAGATTTATTTTGCCCTTTGGGTGTAGTTTCCGTTGTGGTCCCTGGACGTGCAACCCGTTGTCGAGTTACAACTCGCTGCACCGCCAGAGTCCCAACGAGGAAGCGAAAGCTGGTATGTTTAGCTTCAAGCTTCATCTAGCATAGCTTGTCATTTTGCTTCGATATAGGTTTATAGCGTACAGTCTACTGTCGATTTAAGACGACTGACTGATAATTCGCGTGGGTTCGGTTTGGTGTTGCGTGTTATTTTGTTTGTAATTCTTAGTAGGTAGAGTTATCTGCAACTTTGAACTTGCATTCTTGTTCTTAACTTTAATGCAATTCTTTGTGCTTTTGCATGTTTTTTCTTTTAGATATGGAGTTGTTGGTGTTGCTGTAGCTCTTGGACGTACAGCCAGCGCTGACCACGTTCCGCTGTGCCGCCAAGGTCTCGGTGTTTCCTTTGCGAGTTGTAAAGCTGGGGGCCAGCTTAAAATTTTGCTGACTCAAAATTTTCCTCGAGTGGGGAGGTACTGTTGCGTATAAAATTTCAACCCCCCTACCCCTTTTTACTTTTATAAACAATTTCTGTAGTATTTAGGATTATTGGCAGTATGGAGCTGTGGCCTTTGTCTTTTGTTGCGGTTGGGATTTAGAGAACGAAGTGGCGAGTGTTGCAAGTGTCAAATTGGTCGTTCGCATTTCCATTTCTTATTTCAGCAGGGATTGTTTCTAAAATTCAGTTCGTACCTGAATCGGATATCTAAAATTCGTAAGTACTATATTACAAAAATTGAGAGTAGTTGGTGGTCGTTTTCGAAACCGATTTGTTTATTATTTCGTTACCTGTCTTTGCTCTGGCAACCACGGTGACAGATTCGTTTATTTCATTTTCTGCATCCCGTCTCGTCTCGAGTAGACGATTCCTTTTTTTTATTCCCATTCCGGGATATGTAAGTTGTTTTTAATCCGAAATACGGTGCTTATGATCTTTGTGGAGCATTCCGTCATGTGTGGGATTGTTTTCAGATTGGGCTGAAAAGGTCGGCTGCCTCCACGTCATCGTGCGTGGCCATGTCGCCTTTCCCCTATTTTGATGCCTAGTAAGATTAATTCATACTATTTTTATTCAGCATCTAGACTGATGTTTCTTTGTGCTAAACGTTGTCGATTATTTCAGGTGTACAGGCGTTTTAAAACCCCGATTGGTTGAGGAGCTCACTTTCTGCGGCCTGGTCATCCGTACGCAGGAGTTCTATTCCCAATTCGGTAAGCAAACTGCGATGGTTATTCCTTCCCTGGATGCGTGGAGCCCTAGCCTCCAAATTGACCTGTAACTGAAGTGCTTGTTTTCTTTGTTACAGGGGTTTTTTTTTTTCTCCTATGGTATTTAATTTTTTTATTGACTCGACTGTATTCCTGGTCGGAGTCCCGAGAGCACACCGGGTTCCTGACGGCTGCAGCGGCGTGCATGGCGTCTTGCTTGCCTGCCCTATTCCGTTGCCTGCTCCGCTCGTACCCTTGGTGAATGCTTTCCATATTTTTTTGAACCGCGTTTCTTTTTCTTTTACTTTTTGAACGGTCGGCCTCCGTATGGCCGTGGCGCCCATCCGGCATATTTGCCCTCGTAAACCTATGCAATAAGCAAAAGCCACCCCCTCAGCTCTTCTGAAGGCCCACTGCCCTGTAGATTCTTATTTTGTACCATTGAGTTAAGCCGTGGCATGTTTACTCTTGTGGGACTGAATAAATGCCCTGTATTTTGTAAACCTATTTTCATTTCCCTTCTTCTTTCTTTTTTAAATAAGTTAGCGCTCTACCTGGACCCTCTCGGCCCGAGTAGAAACGCAACAAGTTAGTCTACTTTCATCCATCCGCTCTACATGCCCAAACCAACTAAGCATACTTTATTCTATCCTAGTCACTATATCCTCTTTCACACCAGCACGTTCCCTTATATATGTTATTATATGTTCCTTCTTATTATATGTTTTTAGTTGCTGTTTATTGGGAGAGTATAATCGATAACGTTCCCATTTAAAACCAAGAACTTAATTTGACTTTATGATGAGTTCTCGGAGGGATGAGAAACACAAATGCAGTGATCCCCTCGAATTGCACTTTCATCGTTAATATACTAGCCTACCCTAGACCTTGGCCTGGGACAGGCATCCCCTCGCAATAGAAAGACTAATGAATGAATGCTTTAATCAACAATGCCAATGACTAATTTGTAACTAATTAATAAATTCAATGGAATCCGAAACGAATTGCCTTCATAGTTCACCTACACCCTACCAGGCTACCAGGCATTCATAAACGAAAACAGATCGAGATTTACATCTGGTATGTACACAAAAAACTGTGGGGCGCAAGCGCGATCGAATCCGCTGATACGGCCTGTTGAAAGCACTGATGCTATCAGTCTGTGTCACATTTTTGTAGAATGCGTTTCACGTCGTATGAATTATGTTTAATATCATTGTAGCGTTTGAATTTTATAATGTAGGGGAGATGATCCTCGACAAAGATGCATACAGCTGTTTAATCCTATCTTACTAATATGTATAAGATTTCCTGTCGAACCAATTGAATCTCTATTGTGGCGGCGGGCGGAAGATATTTTAACGCTAAATGACAGTCTTTATTGGCGGATGGTACAGCCCTGTGAAAGTTTTTCAGGAACTTTGAGTTGAGTTTTTTTCCATAATTTTTACATTAAAAGTGTAATGCGTCCAAGGTCTTCGTTCTACAATTATTCTGAATGTTTGGCTTCAAAATTTGTTTATTTGTGGCTCAAAACGCGTGAAAGGCTGTATGGAAAGTTTTGCACGTATATTAGATCCTGACCCGGAGGTGGAAGAAGAAAAAGTGTCCGATGAAAAACCTTCATAGGATGTCATAATCAAACTCGCCCAACCATTTGCGTGTGTCGATGGGAAAGGATTTCGCACGACATCTGTACTAAAGACAACAGTACAAAGATCTATTTGACTCTTTTAGCAAAGTGACTTCTTTTAGTTTTATTCTATTTTAGGTGTCTACTCGTATTTCAAATTTAACACAATTTTTCATTAATTTCGAGTGGTACAGTTAGCATCAAAAGTTGATAAACAGTCGAAAAACTCAAAATGATCTACATACATACATACGTACATAAATCCCGTCTTTGTCCCATACCCATACGGGGTGACAGAGCCCAAGGTAACAAGACCTATAGGCCACGTTTAGCATGATTGTTTGATGATGATCAAAATGATCTACACATGACCCTATCGCGAAGGTGATAAGAGGGTGTGTAGATCATTTTGAGCTCCTCGACTTCTGATGCTGACTCTTTCAAGTGACATTACTTTAAAAAAAATAGGCCCTATAAAAAAGACCAAAGGCAAACTCGAGGCGAAAACGCTTCTGTGCTTTGCTTTATGAGTGATATTTTCTATTTTGAAGGCATAGATATTAAAAAGATATGGTGTTCGTTATGTCACCTTGCGTGCTATTTGATTAGATTGCCTTAGTAGTAGTAGTAGTAGTAGTAGTCTGTCGTTTTCTATTTTTATTTTTATTACAAACTAGCTTCTGCCCGCGACTTCGTCTGCGTAGAATTATGCATAAAAACCTTCCTCTTGAATCACTCTATCTATTAAAAAAACCGTATCAAAATCCGTTGTGTAGTTTTGAAGATATAAGCATACATAGGGACATAGGGACAGAGAAAGCGACTTTGTTTTATACTATGTAGTGATGCTTTTAAAAAAGTATTTTTTACAACTGTTACAAAAAAAATCTAGCTGTAAGTACTGTAATGGCGACGGAAGTGCCAAAATTGTAATGTTTTTAGCATTTCATTAGTCACATAAAACGTGTTGTGTTAAATACCGACAGTATAACAAACACATCCGTTCGTTTCCAGTATGAATTATCGTATTTGTGGCTATGATTATAGTTGACTTACTAAAGTAGAGTTACCTACTAGGAAACAGGAATAATTTTTGCTATCTCAGCTCTTTCGTATCTTTACAAAAAACTTTTTTTCCTAGATTCTTACAGGGTCTTTAGTAAGAGTATATTGTAGAGTAGAACTTGCTCAAATCTTAAGGCGAGTATATTTATTTTACTCAAAACAGAGAAAGCAACAGGTGCCCGATTTTTGAAAGCAAATGTGTGAAAATACCACTCGAAAGTGGTGAAAAATTGTGTTGAATTTTAAATACGAGTAGCTTAAAAGATAATTACGGCTCTCATTAATCTTGTGAACTGGTCAAAAATTTTATTAGAGCTTTCGTTTTGAAGATATAAGCTGATTTATACCACTTTCGAGTGGTAGGTACTTAACGAGTGATGTGCTTTCAAAAATCGGTCGCCTGGTCCTAATGTAAAAAAAAATGGTGTCACAGGCGATCGATAATTACCAAGGTATATTTTAAGCAGCGGATCCTTTTGGTATCTAGTTTACACACACATATACACGTATACATAAATCACGTATTTATCCTTTACAGGGTAGAGCCTAAGGTAACAAGACCTAAAGGTCACGTTTAGCATGGTTGTGGGCGTATAGGTGGAAAGGGAAATCAAAAATAGTGATGGGTTGCCAGCCGCATCGCCTATAACATGATTCCTATGATTTTCGCTCATTCCCTCGATGGACTTTTACAATTTGCGCGGGAAGAGAAGCAACTGGTACATTCTATGTTTCTTCTTTGCTCCCAGACCACCATGGAAGCAATATCTAGTTTTATGTTATATCATTATACTAGCTTCTGCCCGCGACTTCGTCTGCGTAGAAATATACATGTAAAACCGCATTAAAATCCGTTGCGTAGTTTTAAAGATATAAGCATACATAGGGACAGATAGACAGCGGAAAGCGACTTTGTGTTATACTATGCAGTAACGCTCACATGTGATTATTATTTGCCGCAGGAGCCAGATAATAATGAAACAGAAAATCCCCATAATCGCCCACAAATTTTAATAGTACTTTTTACCACGGAATGCTAGATACGAATCTAGCGGCCGCCGTACAATAGCCAAACGCC
This sequence comes from Pandemis corylana, assembly GCA_949127965.1. Lineage (NCBI taxonomy): Eukaryota > Metazoa > Arthropoda > Insecta > Lepidoptera > Tortricidae > Pandemis > Pandemis corylana. The sequence continues at coordinate 8,136,057 of OX421871.1, forward strand.
ATTAATTAAACCAACACCCCAGAAAGTTCAGTAACCATTCCCTCTACAAATAAACGACAACTGACCGTAAGGTCCAAAAACAATCGCCACATGTGGCCAGATTAACGAAAAGAAAAAACAAAATTAATATCCAATCGCGCATCTCTCTCCCGCCGATGTGAACCTTATATTTTTATCTCGTTCCCGCAACGAAATCATTCTTGGAAGTGGCAGCGCACGCGCACAATGCGGCGTTGTGCGCACGAATGCCGAATCCGAAAAAAAAGGTATGAAAGCGACGGTTGTGCTGAATCGCGGGTTCTCTATGAGGACTGAATGGGATGGAGGGAGTTCAACGTCGATGTTGTGGAGGAGGCCGAAGCTATCCGGCGGTCTGTGCTATATCTAAGTCTATCTATATGCTCCCTATGGCCCTTTGTGTTCTACAAACTTCATTGGTAATAATTATTTCGTTAGTTATTTTTTTCATAGCACTGTAGGTACTTGTACTTTGAATGTTATTAGGTACAGTACAGATTTTTACCATAATGTTACAAAAATCTATACTGAAATAACATTAAAGTACAGATTTTAGTACTATGCTGGTCTGGGAGCAAAGAAAAAACATAGAATATACCAGTTGCTTCTCTTCCCGCACAAATGGTAAAAATCCATCGAGGGAATGAGCGAAAATCTTAGGAATCATGTTATAGGCGATGTGGCTAGCAACCCATCACTATTTTTATTCCCCTTTCCACCTATACGCCCACAATCATGCTAAACGTGGCCTTTAGGTCTTGAACCTTAGGCTCTGTCTAACCCGTAAGGGATAACGACGTGATTTATGTATGTATGTACCACAGACAACAAAGAAAGTACATACTTACATAAATGACGTCTTTATCCCTTACGGGGTAAACAGAACCTAGTATACCTACCTAATTGGATGTAATAATGCTGATCATTTCCCTACTGCTTCTGAAACCATCTTAGAGTATTTATGCGATATGTGTGTAGATAAAGTAAGACACTCGTGTTTTAACGACTACATTATGTAACGGTTGCATAAAATACTATTACCTATTTGAAATAAATTTTTAGTTTTTCACATGTAGGCTAAAAACGGTGGAAGTCTTAGAGTAAAATGCGCAGGACTGAATCTACCTAATTCTAAATACAGCACTGCACAATATCTAAAATCCAAACCTCGAATAACTACTACACAATTATAGTCACATTTTGAGTTCTTTTTAACAAATAACAAATTTCTGAAGTGAAAACTTCTTGAACGGCGTTGTGCACTTTTTGGGATGGGTAAAAAATGTTAAACTCGCGTCAGGTCACGAGACCTGATCGAAAATTCTTAAGGCGGAGGGAGAGTTGCTGTTGGGTCGTTTAAGCGGCGCTGGGCGCTTGCGCGAGTGTGCCTGTGTGTAGTTTTCACTTCAGCACGTCTATCACGAGAGCGCACAAGAGTCGCGTCGCGCGCGAGATAGATTGCCCGTCCTTTTCTTACTGTACCAACAAGAAAGAGACGGGTAGTCCAACTTCCGTGCGCTCTCGTGCTAGCGGGGCTGACGGCACTCTCGAAGTGCAATCCGTTGTTTTTCGAACGCATTTCGGCTTTGAACCCGTACCTATAGTAATTATGCTGAGCGCGCTAATTCCGATTACACCAAAGCCACCATCTCGGATATACTACCCGTTTCTTTCTAGAAAGTAGAGTAAGAAAAGGACGGGTAGTCTGTCGCGCGACACAGCTCACGCGACTCTCGTGCTAGCCGTACGTATTAGGTTTCATACATACATACACACATAAATGAATCACGTCTTTATCAATTACGGGATAGACAGACCCTGAGGTAACAAAACCTAAAAGCCACGTTTAGCATGATTGTAGGCGTATAGGTGGAAAAAGGAATCAAAATAGTGATTGGTTGCTAGCCGCATCGCCTATAACATGATTCCGAAGAATTCCGCCCATTCCCTCGACGGGCTTTTACCATCTGCGCGGGACGAGAAGCAACTGGTAGGTACATTCTGTTTTCCTAGGTTTTATATGAATTTAAAATACGAACTATGTCTATATATCCTCTTAAACGTGTCTATTAAACTGTCGAATTTAAAAGAACGTTACGTTTCCTTTTCAACGCACCAAAGTTTCGAATCTAATATCTAAGAACAATAAAATTCTGAAGCCTTAAAACTCAACTTCCGAAAGCAGGATCTTCTCGAACAATAAGAAATGAAATACGACGCTGTTTACGCTACGCTGTTTCTTCAAAAAAATCTTCACATTTTCTTTTGAGTTCAGAAACAAATTCTCCACAGGGTAACACGGAGGACAAAGGGATAAGGGTTAATTTTTGTGGATCGCGAGAATCTGGTGTTTTTTTTTGATGATACATATTATATTATTTTGTAGAGCACTAGCCCAAAAACGAAACCTCTGTAGTTTTTAAGAACAGGCAGGACGCTGTGGGTCTGAATTCCTACTTAAAAATGTATGGACTCTTATTATTTAATACTAGCTTCTGCCCGCGACTTCGTCCGCGTCTAATTAGATTGAAGAACTGATGTTGATAGCATATTCTGCAGTAATTATTTACGTTGCGACTCTAGGCAGCTGCGACCTCTGACATGTTTATCGCTATCCCGCAGAAACTATGCAATTTTCCGTGACAAAAAGTAGCCTATGTGTTAATCTAGGCTACCAGCTATCTCCCTTAATATTTTTTATCCAAATCTGTCCATTCGATTCAGCGTGAAAAAGGAACAAACATACACACATCGTCACATCCATCCATCTATCCTCACTCAAACTTTCGCATTTATAATATTAGTAGGATTGTCAGTGAGATATGTACCACTAAATATTTGGCATAATTTCTTCAAATTCTGTAATTATGATTAACAATTATGACATTTAAAATTAGGTAGTTTGCTTCGCCCAGAGTCTTTTACTGGCTTATAACTCTAGAGTACAGAGCAGTTTGGCTATAAGGACAGGCAACTATTTTGCGAGCCATTTTGAGCCTTAGCGGACTGGAGTGTACCGGTAATCCGTCGGTACACAGTCAATTCATTTTGCCTAGATTTGATCCTTTTATTTGATGGAACATAATTGTAAATATTCCTTATAAATCCAATCAGAGAGAGAAAAAGAGAGAGATAACATTGTGCCTTTGACGGCACTGCACAGTTTTGTACTGAGGCACCCACCAATTCCTAGCGATGATCTTTTTCTCTGAGCTGTTCTAGCGTGAGCAGAACTTAAGTCTATTGCAAATCCGCGTGTTTTAAAATTGACACACTTAATCGAACTCGTTAAAATAATAATAATTGACAAATACAAATGAATATCTTTATTTAATTGACCTTATTATCATAAGACTGAGCTCCTTTAACCACATCCCTAGTCACGGGCGAGCGGTCTAAGCGGTCCCGACAGTTCGTGGAAGAACCACCAGGCACGCATGACTGGCCAGAGGCTAAGCCGCAGCGGACCCTCCGCGAACCAGGTCCTAAGTTAATCGAGTAGAAAAACCGCCTCAGGTTTACTAGGCTCGATAGTTTTTCGCTGCATGGAGGGATCAGTTTTTGGATGTATTTTGTAACGTGCGCTGGGGCTTTGAACTTGTACCTATTCTACAGTGTCATGACGCGACGCACGTTTCTAGATTGGTCCACTTCGTGGTGACTGGTAAAATTAGGTACGCAGTTATGTGAGTGTCCAGGAACAGTGATTAGCTACACCGAACCCGTCGCAAATCAAAACTTAATTTGACGTTGAACGAGTACACATTTTGAAGGATTGGTTGGCGGAGAAAGCATTGCACTACCTTATGAATTATGATTCAAATCGTTACTCTATCTAGTCTAGTGCGGAGTACGTCGCGTCGGTCGAAGTCTGCTAGTTTGTGTGCCTATGCAAGAACTTTTTAATGGTGAACCTAAATCTACAAAAAGATAGCTTGGCATTTGCAATCGCTTTGCGATATAAGTTTGAAAATAGTAAATAATATTTTCAGCTAGCCTGTGTAGCTGAGTACCTATATCAACGAGCAACCAGATATTGCAATGCAACTCGATTTTTATCTAGTTCTAATGCTCCGTTTTTTTTTAATTGGGCAGGTACACGGAGAGCTTCGATGACATGCAATCAGGCACCCTCAACAAGACTGTATTTCATTTAATTTGACCAATTCCTTCAATCGTGTAAATTAGCGTGATGTTTACAAAAATCGGTGGAATGTTTTAATTTCGCGCGTCTACGATCGAGTTTGGAAAATATGGCGGCGCTTTGTAAAACATGGCAATAGTTGACAAACTTTATTTTTATAGGACGAGGGCGTGTCAAAAGTTAAGGGTCTGCGGTCTGCCTTACTTTAAGATAAGTTTACAGCCGTATAAGTAAATTTTAAATAAAAATTAAATTAAAACCGGCAATTTTTTTAGGCCATTAGATATAACAAATTCGATGACCTCAAATGACGATGACGTATGAAGAGATTGATGAATGTGGATGAAGCGAAAGAAGTATGTCAGGATCGTAGCAAGTGGAACAAGGCAGTCTCTGCTTACTCCTGTGGGAAAGAGGCGTGACGGTATGCATGTTTGTAGATATGTATGTAATGGCCTCAAAATAGTTTCAGTTTGGCCCTAGAAATGCTATGTGATGATGATAAAGTTTATAGTGCGAGTTCACAACGCAATAAATTCTAAGGGTAATATGTCTTTAAAACTTAAAGAAAAACGGTGGCTTAATTACAATACGCGTTTATGAGTTCCGCGTAAAGGAACTTTGCGTATATTTTTTTAGGAATGAATTGCTCGAGAAGCGAAGATATTGATCGACATACATTAAGAAAAAAAATGTATACATTCGTGACGCGATTTTTATTTCGATAGAACTTACTAAACTTTAGTAACTAAAGTGTACTTCAAAGTGTAATATGGCGATACGGCGTACCTACTGCAGTGCCTCATAAGTCCAGCAAAACAAAATCACGGCCGTATACCATCATTTTCTTGGATCCATTCACAAGAGTTGATAGCATGGGCTTGACCGTCGGTGACATTAATATTTGTATTTTAGAACTCCGCAAATTGCCAGGGTAAAAAGTAGCCCATTTGAAGTGAGGGAGAGGGGGCTATTCTAAAACCACACGTCAGTTTAACAGACTTTTGTAAATGGTTATTTACGAGTCGATGAATTTGTACTGGTACAACTTTGTCTCTCTAAGTTGCTTTCGTCTACCGTTTTTTTATTATTTTATTATCAAACTGATTTTAAGATACACAGTTACATATTTCTCAGTTTGAAGTATATTAGTATGATGATAATGAGATTTTATAAGATAAGCCGGGGGGTGCGAGTCGGGTTACCTCCGCGTGTGATCAAGAGCTGCGGTTCGTTTTTGGATCCGTCCGAGGGGAAGTGCAGTGCTTGTTCCGGTGCACCCTGGGCACCGGTTAATGATTTCCTGGCGGTCTCCGAGGGATATCATTATCCGTTGGCTAAGAGCCCGACAGGGGGGGGAGGGGTCTTATGACCATATTCTACCGTACAACGTTGCCGACATTTTTGTCACAAGATTTTTGAATACTGTATTTATTACCTTGACATTGGCGAAATCATCGCATGGTTCGATGGAGCCATATTAGAAAAGAAGAAGAAGAAGAAGATAAGCCGGTGTAATATATGCACAATTTCACAGACAACGGTGGAGCGTGAAAGTGGCACAAACACACACACAAACACACACACACGCACAAAGTACCTACTTTCGCGTATGTAATACCACTAGCTATTGTACGCAGCTCCGCCTGTACTTTTCCGGGTTATAAAAGAAGCTTATGTGAGTCAGGGAGTGTAAAGATAGAGTTTTCCATAAAAAAAATCTATAGTTCTAGAGATTCCTTCTTACATACAAACAAAGTAAGTTTGCCTCTTTATTATATTATTAGTTTGGACAAACTGTTGCCTGCAACTGCTTCTGCGCAGACTGCACTTGATAATAACGGGCAGAAACCTTTTTCTTTAAAAAAAAAAACATTTATCCTAAGCGTAATTTTATACAGAACTATAAAACTGGAATGATTTAAGTGTTCATTACAGTTCGTTCATCGAGGGAATGGAGAAAAATAGGAATCATGTTTTAGGCGATGCGGCTAGCAACCCATCACTATTTTGATTCCCCTTTCCACATATACGCCCACAATCATGCTAAGTGTGGCCTTTAGGTCTTGTTACCTTAGGCTCTGTCTACTCCATAAGGGATGAAGACGTGATTTATGTATGTATGTATGCTACAGTTAACTATAATTTCTAAGTGTAGCAATATTCGTTAAAATTCTAAATAGGTTTCAAAAATCGTACCTTATAATAAAATTAAACTGGAACTGTTGTGGAACTCTTTCGTAATTAATGTGGTCCACACCAACGCCTGCCACGGAAAGTATTACAAAAAGAAACTGAGAAATGGGTCCAAAGTGGCCCGCGATTGGTAAGAAATTTTGGAGTGTCCATGAAGTTCCCTCTTTCTTTATTCATGAAACATGGTTCAAGAGTGATATCATCATCATCATCGTAATTTTGCTGTTAAATAACCTACAATTACAATATTATTCTAAAAGCTATCAGATGAGTTACCATTTCTATAGAAAAAAATCTTATAAGGCATTTTAATTCTATCTAATTGGATGTTATGGCGTTTCGATCAAAGTTTTTAACTTATTGATTTTTGTTTGACTAGACTACACGCTTGTACCTACGTTAACATTATTTATCAATTATTTAAAAAATATTGATTTTAATAACAATCCATTGGCTGGTAGACAAGAAAAGAACCCAGTTGACATAAATTTTTACTTTTTTTGTGGTATCTGCTCTATCTAAAAAATAAAATCCAACTAATGTTGCTGTTACACATGTTTTTACGTTAATTAGTGTGTATATTATCAGTTGTTAAAATATATGGCTGTATGAAATTTACACACTGTATTTAAATATTAAAAACAAACAAAAAAAACAAGTTAATTTCGCTCGGGTGAGCTTCAATGTTAATTCTAAGTTTACTTCAAAATGCTACTCAGTATTCCTTAATTTAGGTTTTATCGTGAACTGACCAATTTTAAAATAGAAACAACAAACCTCGGTTGCTTTAATTTACGACTGAATCCTTCGCTACCTTATCTTTACAACCTATCTTATAATAATTTCCAAAGAAAATGACATCTTTTAGAATGGTCCGTGATATTTATGTTAGGTACTAAATATATTTACGCATAAAAATCATTATATTCATTATGTTATAAATAGTTTTTGTTTGTTTATTAAGTTAACTGACTAAGCTATATGACTTCCGTAAAGCCACCTCTGTGTAAATACGTTACATAATAATTCACTTAGTAAAAATATTTATAGGTACGTTACACTTTTATAACTGCTGTGTTAATTTTTTTGTTTTTTAATTATTTGTTGGACTTTTCTGTTTTATGCCTTCCATGCCGACCAAAAAAGTAAGTTCTGCATTCCCGTTTCATTCTTTGTATTTTTTCTAGAAATATTTCATCAATACCATGTCCAAAACATGCGTTATTAATTTGTATTTCTTTGTAACATGCTGTTGACACACCACCAACTCTTTGTTTCTGTTAATTTCCATTCGAGCAAACACCGCACTTACCTAAATAATAATTAATCTATCTTCTATCATTTCACTTAAAATTTGAGCGACACAACACTAAAAACACTAAGTTCACCTTCCACTTTCAAAGTTTATAAATTTTATTTTGAAATTTAATACTGTTGCATTTGTACCTCGTGTGTTTTGTTAGGGAATCCGGTTTAATTTTTCATAATGATAATAGGGACGCATAAGTGCGTCGGATATTAAAAAAAATAGGCTCGGCAAACAATCGTAGAGCTAACAAAGCAGCGCTTCGCAGCTATCCGAAGCTGTACTGAAATTCTAAACCCCGACTTCGGTATCCATGTCGTGCACCCCCCATTACTATATTTCCACTTATATTGACAACAGCTCGACCGCCACATTTATTCAACAAAATCTCTACCAAAACTTGTAGTACATAGAGTCGAAATTGTCACAAGCCGTTACGGCACGTCAGTCTTTTTCCACAATGTCCAATCCGCTACAAGGCTATGAGAACGTGTAATTTAAAGACGGAGCTGCGCGGTGGATTGCTCAACTATAGTCGTCTCAGTCCCGCACCTCACAAAGGTTCTGCAGCTTTTCGCGTTGCAATGTCGGGTTGCTCACTTTTTGCTATTCTGTATTGGATTACTTATTATTTTGTGAATTAGATTGTGCGGTGGTGTCATATTATCTTTTGTGCCCGGCGTTTTTAGAAGATATGTCGGGAAGCAGGTTCACGTGTTTTATTTCATACGGAAGAATTAAGAAGTAGGTAATAAATTTAAACAGAGTGTTCTTTCAGAAAATGTTTATTTTATAAATTTCGCAAGTATGTCGTCTCGGTTAAAGCCATTCATTTCTATAGACTTAGACGGCTTAATTTTAGACTTATTAGTATATATTTACATAAAAAAATATTTTTCAATAAATAATTATGTCACAACGTAGGTAATTAAAAACACAAACATCCTTCATTTAAGCAACAAAAACCACAACCAATTAAAAATAATATTTTAACGGTCTCCTTTAGGAACGTTTTATTCTCTTTTTAAGTATTTTCCTTGCCCTCGGAACGGTGAAGCAGTTAACATTGAAGTGCTCACACATCTGCCGAACCTGTAATCGAAAAATGTAATATTAGGTATAATAATCACGAAAATCCTTCTTTGTAACTGCCAGAAACCGTCAATTCTTAGAAATGTTATGGAATAATAGGGTAAAACCAGGATAGATGCCCCACTTTTTGAAATTACTTTATATCTCTTTGTACAAAAAGCAAGATTATTTATTTGTAAAACGGGTAGGTACTTTGGTTTATTATCTTCAAATTTATGAGAGGAATAAACATTATCTTTGATATTTCCAGAGTATTGGCGATTTTTGCAGACCTCTAAATTTTGGGACAACTATCCCATATAGGGGATAGTTGCCTAAACCATGTAAATTACGTTTAGGATAGTTGCCTTGTTGAGAAAGAGGACATTTACCCCGCTAAAACTTTGATCGCACCTAGGCGTCTCGTGCAATCGCACAGAGACATGCAACACGGTCAACTTAGTTGTAGTTGAAGAGTCTCTCGATATATAAATAAAATAACATGTGTTTCATTCGCGAAAGTAGAGTAATTGCAATCAAGGCAACTATACCCTCGGGGCGACTATCCGGGTTTTACCCTACATACATACTCACGTCATTATCCGTTACGGGTTAGACGGAGTCTAAGGTAACTATAGACCTAAAGGCCATGTTTAGCATGATTGTGGGAGTCAAGGTGGAACACATACATACATACACAAATCACGTCTTTATCCCTTACGGGGTAGACAGAGCCTAAGGTAACAAGACCTACAGGTCACATTTAGCAAAATTGTGGGCGTATAGGTGGAAAATGGAATCAAAATAGTGATGGGTTGCTAGCCTCATCGCCTATAACAAAATTCCTATGATTTTCGCCCATTCCCTCGATGGGCTTTTACCATCTGCGCGGGTAGAGAAGCAACTGGTACATTCTATGTTTTTTCTTTACTCCCAGACCAGCATGGAAGAAAAAGGGTCAAGGTGGAAAGGGGAATAAAAAATATTATATGGAATAATGGTGTATGTAAAGTAAAGATAGGTAATATTTAAACTGCCCTTGGTCACTTCTATCCTAGTTGCAATACTTGCAATACAGGATCGTGAATTGCAAGTGGCATGAGAGGTTCATCGGTCAGAAGCGGCTACCAAAGCCAGGAGTGGACCGAGTGGAGACCAAAGGTAAGTTACTGACTGGACATGGATTGACCAGCTTAAGATAGCCAGGGAAATTACCGACCCAAGAAACATTTGATGTAAATCGGGCTGGCACGAACCAGGGTTGTAGAACTCCGAGTTAAAACTATCCAGAGTTCCAACCAACATTCCTGACCTTAACAATTTCATTTTTTAACCTAAGACCATGGCAGCGGCTCTAAGTTCGCAACTCATAGACTAGACAGATAGATAAAGAAACTTTATTCGGCAAGCATGACAATTAAAATAAATAACATTCTGTATAAGTTACATATAAAGGTGAAATTGTCACGGCACAGCCGAGAAAAGGCGATCAGCACGTGCTGCCGGCATTGCTGCCACAGCGCTGATACCTATTCTGTCGGAACCACCAGTGTGCGAGTTGACGCACTGTCATATCTAAGCTCACTCAGAGGACAAAACATTAAGACTTACTTAACAAAAAAATTAATTTGCTTATAATATGAAACAAAACAAAAGCATATCTATACTAAATAATACATAACTATAAAGAGGTAGGTAAAGTTTATGAGTTTGTGATGTTGTAAGATGATCTCTGGATCTACTGGACCGATTTTATAATTCTTTTACCTATAGAAAGTCACATTATTTGTGAGTGTCATAGGCTATATTTAATTCTGTGCGGACGAATTCGCGGGCAACATCCAGTCACTTATAAAATCGAATATCATGTCCACGGCTAGATTGTCATTTTTAATATACAATACACAAATCACGTCTTTATCCCTTAGGGGGTAGAGAGAGCCTAAGGTGACAAGACCTACAGGCCACGTTTAGCAAGATTGTGGGGCTAGAGTATAGATGGAAAATCGAATCAAAATAGTAATGGGTTGCTAGCCGCATCGCCTATAACATGATTCATATGATTTTCACCCATTCCCTCGATGGGCTTGTACCATCTGCCCGGGAAGAGAAGCAACTGGTACATTCTATGTTTTTTCTTTGCTCCCAGACCAGCATGGAAGTCAGTTTGTAATTTTTTGTCGTGTAAAAAAAAGCATCTACTCACAACGCAAACTCCGTAATGGAGGTGAACGAGGATGCTGAGCGGCATGAGGGCGTATAGGACTGGTAGTTCGGCTTCTGGTAGGTACAGCGAGAGTCCCGCGCCAGCCAGGAGCGGCCACAGCAGCCAGCTGACCAGGTCGCAGCGCTGCTCGCTCATCTCTGCCACAATGAGGCGGCTCTGCAGGATACTCGAGAAAATTAGGGAAATACATTTGTATACTTCAACAGGATAGGGCAATACCCCGTTTTGTATTCTATTACTGTTGAAAATATTGCATGAAAGTTTTGCATGCCAAATTATGGCAGAGCATACATGACATGGATCAAATTCCTGTAACATAATAGGTATACTTACTTATTATAATATCTGTAACACCTGTACCTATGTTCTTGCGAAATAAATAATTTCATTTTCAAAACCGCGGGAAAAACTGCCGACTTATTACAAAGTTTTATTAAACTTGCAATGTATGAATGTTCGTTTACATCAAACCGCTTCTAGAGATGCAATTGACTTGAATTTTGGGATATATTATGTAAGTGTGCTGGTTTTTTTTAACTATGACATGGTTACTACGCCTTAAAAGCTCTAAACAGCCTATTTTTTTTATTTTATCCATTGCATACATAAATCATGAAATGACTACTGCAAATCGCCTATGAAAACAATACCAACTGTTAAGTAATTTACATAATGCCAACTTATACTTACTGCGATATTACTGAACAGAGTACCGAACAGCAGCAGAAAGGTCCTCGGATCATACTCCACTACGTCATTTGGCGACTTGACAGCCCAAGCCGTCATGACAGCTGTTAGTGTCAGGATGGAGAAGAGTGGCCGTAGCATCTCCAGGAAAGAAAACATCTTGCCGGTGCGGTTTTGGTATGATCTGAAACAATTATTTTATAACACCGACTTATAATTTTCTATAGCAAGAACAATTGCACGTATAGTCCCTTGTACCCAGAAAGCTGAAATGTATATCCCAAATTTCAAGCAAAAGAAAGCTAAAATGTTGCCGAAATGAATTCCCACGGGACCGGTACTGAAATGGAAATGAAATAGCGACCTACCAAAGCAGTAGTTAAGCCAAGATAATAAGAAGTACCTAATCATAACTATAAAGTTTAAGCTCAGTGATTGAAGCTCGTAAAATGTGTTAATTGGTTTAAGTTGACAATGTCGTGTTAATAAATCAGGATCTCAGTGAGACGAGAGCTCAACAGACAAATAAAATAACTGTAAAAGTCACTAGAGTAACGAAGATGATGCCTGTGTTAGGCATTACAGGAGTACAAATAAAAATACCTACATTAATTACAATGCGCATAATTTGCACAGTGTCATAAAATAAATAAATACCTAAATAAAATAAATAAATATCTTGGGAATTACACCAATTGACCTAGCCCCAAACTAAGCAAAGCTTGTGCCATGGGTAGCAGGCAACGGATAAACATTTTTTTTTTATTTTAATTTATTTATTTATAAACACACACTTAACACTATCATTACAGGATTTTGATCCTAATGCGATAGAGCAGGCACACTTAAATAAGTAAGTACATACTTATATAATGTTATAGATAAATACATATACAACATCCATAACTCGGGCAGAAACATTCGTATTCATCATACAACTGTCTGCTTCTACCGGGATTCGAAGCCAGGACCTTTAGCTTCATAGTCAGGGTCACTAACCACTAGGCTATCCGGACGTCATTAAAATAAAATCATAAAAGCATTAACAATATTATTACGGGAACCAGTCAGGATATTCTGCCTATGTTACGGTCAAGAACATAAATACATTTACGTTAACAAGACGTCAAAAACATCTGTACAAGCTATGTGAAACACAAGAAAAAGGTGAATACAGAGCAACACAAATGCACAAAGGCGAACTTATCACTAAAAGGGATCTCTTCCAGTAGACCTTTGAATGATTGATAGGACGTAAGTATTAAGCAAGAGTAGATAGATACACAGAAAAAGTAAAAGAACCGATCGAAAACTAAAATAAACCTAAATGCTTAACTTTTAAAATAATGTAAGATATTAATAATATACTACACATAATAGATAAATACAATAAACTAATACACAATAAATAAAATATACTACATAATATATTAATACATAATACAAAGTTACAAAACACATCACGAGTCATGAAGGCTGTATCGACATTGATACCCTCGACTGTACCTGTAAATACCCCTTAAAAGTTGCGAACCATATGTTTAATTATTTACTTTCTAGTTCTCAGTGAATTTAATACATATTTTTTTCAGATATAATTAAATACAGCACGATATTTTCTGCCGAGTTTGTGAGACATTGTTAGTGACTTTTGTAACTCGAGGTTACGTGGTGATGATATGTAAGAATATAATATCAGAATGCCATAAAAAGTCAATTCTTTACATAATATTTGAACAAATGTAATTTATTTAGTTAGGTACCTACTCGGTAAATTCAAGCAAATATTTAACGCCTAATAAATTTTCTAAAAAAATATGCAATGATTCATTAATGACTTTATTTTTTAGACATTTCATGTTTTCCCACAATTCCTGGACTCCCGTAACTCACAAATAGATGTTGTAGACGGCGATGGGCAGCGTGGTGAAGAGTCCCGTTGCGTGTATGGCGACCTCCAGGCCTTGCGTGAACGTCACGTCACCGAACAAATAGAACTTGTACACTTCTGCGCCCCTGGTACCGGCGATGAGGAAGAAGATGGAGCTTACCTGGTGAAAAAGATGGGGTTTAGGCCCCACTGTTGGGCGGAGAGAGATCACTTTTAACATTTAGGGTCTGTATCACCATTAACTAAGTTCCTGATATCTTAAGTATCAGATATGTATAATTTCCTCTCTGTCTGTTTCGTAGTAAGAAATAGAGAGAGGGAATCATATATAACTGACATTTAATATAACAGGAACTTTATAGAGAGTGGTGAAACAATGCTTTAAACTAGTATAGTACGAGTAAGTATCTACCTCAATGAATATCGATTGAGATAAAATTTGTTTGTTTATAAACGCATATAAAATGGATCGAGATAGACTACAGAGCCTCTAGTGTAACTTTTCGCATATAAAAACGTCTCGACCTCGTTCACGTAAACGTCTCAATTACTATGGAATAATTGGCGGCGCCACTTGCGGATCGAAACGGCAACAAACTGTTCTCATAGTATTTGACATTTTAACGCAAACGCGTTCGAGACGTATTTTGTGGCCGAAAACCTACACTAAGCATAAACGTATAATTTTGATGAGATTTTTTTACAGTTTTTTGGTCAATAGGTATTAATAATAGCATTTTTTACGTGATACGAAACCCTTCGTGTGCGAATCCGACTCTGTAGTAGGTACTCCCTCTTTTACTTTTACCGAATAGATCATTAAATTTAACGAAGTTAACCTTCCTCTCTCTACTCCAAGGTTCGGTATAATATAATTTAAATTTATTTATTTATTTATAATTACTGGTATGAGCATTTTACGATATGGGACAATTAAAAAAATGCCTTACTAATTTTTGACAGATTTTGTGTTAAACTGACTCGGGCACATTTTTTCCCCTACGAGAATCAGAGTGCTGTTGATTCTAAATAAAATATTGTTCCATTCCCAAAATGTGTCAAAAATAAGACTTTTAAATTCCCCAGTGACGACTCACCCACATACTGAGGTCGTACCCCCACGGCAGGTACAGGGTACCAGTGTTGTACTTCTCCCAGTGGCTCACGTAGAAGTTAAGGACTACGCTCACGACAGCCAGGTATCCTCTGGAAGTAGAGATAAATCTTAATGCCGTAGAAATAAGATTTCTTTCGCTGACTGTACTTGCATTGTCATTCGCCCTACATAATATATATATGTACCAAATTTCAAGTCACCCGGACCAATCGTTGAAGAGTTCCCTCCCATCGGGGACGGTCCTACGGACGGATTAAGTGAAATACCACGTTCACACTAGGGTTTTTGGGGCAACAGTTACGGCTCAGCTCGCAGATGAGTACCGTAGAACCCTATCGCAATCAGGTGACATATCACTCAAGTTTGAGTAACAGCTGTCTGTCAATTGCGAGAGGGTTCTACGGTGGTACATGAATAAATTTACCTTACTGTATACTAGCTGGCGACGCATTGGGTTAGAGTACTTTACTCTACTTAGAACCCTTAAGGCAACCTCCCGTCGTATGTGCATTGTACGGAGATGGGCGCGTGATCTAGACCAAGAGTTCACAAACTTTTTAGATACTGGAACACCCATCAAACACTTTTTATTTTATGGAACACCTACCTAACCTCAATATACCTAGGCACTTAATAACTGTGGTATTAAATACCTTCATGACTTTATTACGGAACATCTAAGCACCACACAACCCACTTCGTAAACCGCTGATAGACCAATTCGTACCTGAATGCAGATACGGAGAACTCGTCTCTTCCAACCACGGAGAACAGACTGAAGGGTATGAAGAACACGATGTAGGAGTCGATCCCGTGGTCGAACATCTCGCCTAGCGGCCCGGACACGCCAATGCGGCGCGCCTGCTTGCCGTCAACACCGTCTGCAAAAGAGGTGAGCTGTAGGGTGATGCAAGACGTGCTAAATTGGACGTTCACCTTTGCGTTAGTTCACGCTACGATGTCACATTCACATCTCAAAGATAGCGCTGCAAGATCAGATCTCAACTGGGACTGGTCGGATCGTGTCGTATGATTCTCTACAATACACTCTAGGACGGCAATCATAATTTGATCCGCCCTCTGGCAGGCGTTACACAGATTCAGGAGTCTTATGGTGTTGGTTATGCAGTCACATAAATGTGCAATACCTACAAGAGGACGGGCCAAGTTATCTTCGCTTGAACTTCTTTAACTCTTAGCTTGAACTTCGTGGGCTAGTTTTTCTTGAAGAGCCCATAGTCGTCTAGCGATCATGCGATGCGAAGGCACTCGTAATTGCTTTCGCCGTCTCATTCTATCCTCATCTTATCCCATTGGGTTGAAACAAATGGTGAATGCCATCAGATTCCAAGTGTGTTTCAACAACATGGCCTCTTGATTGAGGTTTTATGCGCTACATCTTTTTAACAGTTACTTCACAAGACGATTTTACTCACCTTCAGAAAGGACGACCCAAACATTATTACTTTAACTTACCTAAGTTGTAAGCCAGGAACAAAAGCACCCCGCACGCAGTGAACACCCACCGAGGAATCCCATCGCCTTCCACTCTCTGATAACCTGGTGGCCCGCCCGACGCATAGCAATGATAGTCGTAGACCAGTAGCAAAATCACGCTAGCCACCATACATAGGAAACCAGCAAATGTGAGGAGGTTCGGCGCGATCCACTTTGGTATGAACTGGATTTATATGTAAATAAATTGTTACAGTTATAAAATTAACTTAATGTCAATGTGAAAGAGTCAATATTCGATTGCAGAAGATATTAAATTACATTTTATGCCTATAAATATAAGTAGGCAATGATTGCGCTTATCTACCTTGACGACAGCATTCCAAAACGGGTGCATCACATACTGGCTCAGAGGGCTTGTGTCTATAGCACTGTACTGGAAAAAATTATGATTAATGAATACATTCCAAACAACAAACGTAGTGGTTAAATAAAACAAAAGATCAGCCAGCGCGTTACTATGCCAACAAACAACAGGTTGGCAATGTCAAAATATGGTAATGAACATGAGATTATGGAGTTGTGAAGATTTTTACATTCATTTCAATAATTAATTGGCTTCTTTTGTATCTTTTAAAACATAATCTTTACCTTATAATGATCAAATCCCTTTAAATGTTGTCGCGTCAAGTATTTATAGTCGAAAATCTTCGCCCCTCCCATGTTTCATGAGGTCCTGGTACTCTTGTGTCACAAATTCACTTTCGACTTTTAATTTAACACTTTTATAAAATTAAAACATAACTCACGTCCGCCAACGAATAAATTGTTTCCAACACTAAATACCAATGACCTACTGATACAAGATAAAAAATATACTATATCCTCGTACGAAAATTGTTTGTCTGCATTCTTTATCTTATCTTGAACCGAAATGGTACCACATACAGAGGTAAGTGACTTATATAATCACATATAGTATAGTGTTATTAGATAACTTGTCGTAATAGTTTGATAACAAACAATATATCTCAAATTCAAGTAAGTCGAGCATTAACATTAAAAGGGAAACGGTAAAAAGTAAAGCATGTGTGTATGGCTTTACATACATAACACGCCTTTATTTCTTACGGTGTAGATAGAGCCTAAGGTACCTAATCAAAATCATTTAGGTTTAATTAAAGACAGTATACAATGAAGTAACTCCAGGTGGGATAATCATAAAGATACGGCGGGCCGCAGGTTGAGTATTAATATCTTCCAGTTAACCATTGAACGATTGATAGGACATAAGAGACAACTGCTTAGATAAGAAAAAACTAAAAGGAACAAAAACGGATTTTATTTCAATGCAAATACATTATTATTATAAAAATAAACATCCATACTGTATTACATGTAAATGCGGAAGTGTGCGTACTTTAAATCGCTGAACTAACTAAGGTGGAATTTGGTAAACCCCATACCACCACCATTTGGTGGACCATAGGATGGTTTTATCTTGGAAAATTGCATAATTCCCGTAGGATAACGATAAGCGCATCCTACTCAGATGAAGTCGCGGGCAAAGCCTGGTTTACAACCAGAATTTC
This sequence comes from Pandemis corylana, assembly GCA_949127965.1. Taxonomy (NCBI): domain Eukaryota; kingdom Metazoa; phylum Arthropoda; class Insecta; order Lepidoptera; family Tortricidae; genus Pandemis; species Pandemis corylana. The sequence goes on from OX421871.1 coordinate 8,153,761, forward strand.
CTACTCAGTAATATTTAGATCACGTTCAAAAGAGATATATGTATACCTAAACTCAAGGATAATGATTAGCATACGAGATGGCCTTGTATAACGTTAGCTGTGACTGTGAGATGGCCGAACCTTCGAGACAACAACCGGCAACAACTTTTAAAAACATTATTAAATGTAAATAATTACATTCGACAAAATCTAAACAAAAACGCATCAAGGCCGTTTGGCAGGAAAAATACAGATCGATTTAGTCGATTAAGTAGCTTAATAGTTCCATATTCGTACACTTTAACACTACTAAATCTAATTAAAGATTACATCGAGATTTAACATTTTAAATCGAGATTTTTTTTACATTCGCTTATTTTGTTATCAGACGTGATTGTACTTGTTTAAGCAAGCCAAAGTTAAAGAAAGATTGGGTTTCTTTTAAAAAAAATGGGTTAAGTCTCAGTTATCTACGATGACTTCTCTGTCTGTTCCGTAGTAATAAATAGAGAGGGAATCGTAGATACTGATACTTAAGATAACTGGAACTTAACAGAGAGTGATGAAATAGAACCTAAATGTTCCTCGCGCCAACAAAAGTCTTCCGTGAAGTAATTGCTGCGCTTGGCAGATAATCATAACTTGACCCCTTCGCTCGGATATATTACCCGGAGTCAGGTGTCTTCCGAGTTTCGCCGGCGGTCGTGCGGTATGCCAAATGGCAAAGCACCTGATTCCTTACAATGGCTACCATTGAATAGCTCAAGTTATAATTGTCTCTCGATAGCAGCGATGAACTGATCACTCAGACCAGTAGGCTTATTATCTAACTCGCTCACAATCGCCATTGTGTTCATTTTGACAGTTCTTGTATGAATGTGACAGCTAGCTGATTCCGATGTCAATTGTCAGCCCATACATGAACTGTCAAAATGAACACGATGGCGATTGCGAGCGAGTTATACAATAAGCCTACAGGTTCTTTTAGTTAGGGAATCACATGACAACACACACTTTCTACAAAGTCATGCCTAGTGGTAGCTATTGGATTATATTACCTCTTAAGCAGATGGTCGTCGGTTTGATCCAGAGCGTGCATTTATCAGTTTTTCGGAATTGATGTGCGAAATAAAATTCAGTGAGGGAACCACCATCCAATGCGAACCAAACGGCTCTAGGCCCGCGTAGTATAGATTACAGCCCAAGGCCTCCCATTCTGAAAGGAGACCTCTGCCTCACAATGACAGTCAGTTTTTCTGTAAACGATTCTAAAAAAAATACAAAAAAAAATTAAATCCATTTTTTTGACTACTTTGTAGTGTCCGTTCTCTATTTTCTAAAAACATGTAAGAATATCATAAATTCAGTCAACTTTATCACTAGATTGAGAGACCAAATCGAAAGAGGATTAGTTGTTACAGTATTAAAATATAACCAGTAATTTTTAACTATAATACTATTCATATTACTGAGAGTATAAGATGTGTCCGCCAGAAAATTCTTATTACTCTGGACCAGGTTTCAATCAGCTATATCATGAACACATAAAAGGAACCAGTGACCAGTCCTCGCAGGTGGTCAATTATTGGTGCTCCCAACGTGTAGGGTGGTGGATGTAGGCTGGTGCACGTCACTCCGGAGTAACGAAGGTAAATATATGATTTTTCTGTCTTAATATTTTGATTACTAGTACATATGTTGGTTTTAGTAAAATTTTTAGGTATTAAAACCCGGATTTCAGACAAAACTATACTTTGTCATATTCAAAATAAATATTTATCTTGAAAAAAGTGCATTCGTTTAGTTTTTTTCGATCCTGTTCTAACTAATCTGTCGTCTATTTCTGATTCCTCTGGACACAAAAAGTAAATTATTTTCTGAATGAGTATAATGATTCAAAATAAATTTACTTTCGAGATAGCATACACTTATTTGACAAAGAAACGAAAAAAAAATGGACAAAGGACAGAACAGACTAAAATTGCGATCTCGAAGTGTGTGACGCTAAGCTAAAAAACAAAAGCTTAATAAAAAATGTTAATAAAACAAAACAGCTCCCCGTTAACCCCTGCTGCCCTGGTACTAGCGTGCTAATTGGCTGCATTGTGCAACATTAAGTGCACTAATTACATCCCGCGGGACGCGATGATATATGGGCCTATAAAAATAGACAGTTGTTAATTTGACAAATTGTCACGTCGAGGCGCATTAAAATGTTTGTCGTTTGCAGTGGGATTGAGTAACAGAGTTGTCAGTTCGTCGGTGAATTAATTTTTTGTGGTTGTGTTTCGCATAGTTTAAATTTTATGGTAGTGATTCGATGGAAACCAGGCGACAAAATCCAAAAGAAATATTATAAACTGAATGTTCATTTGTTTCGCTAAAACTCGAGAATGGTTGTACCGGTTTGAATAATTTTGGTTATGAAACATTTGTGCAAGTCCAGGGAAGGTTTAAACGGTGAAAAACATTAATAAAAACGGAATATGGGCGAAGCCGCGAGCAACAGCTAGTTTAATAAATGTATAAGAGTTTGTGTGATTGCTTTGAATGTTTTATTTTATAATTATTTTAGATGACACGAATCGTACGTTTCATTTAAGTACTTTGGATCTTTCTGAATTAGTCTTCATAATTACGTTCTAGACCAGATGCTACATAAGAAAAAGGTGCAAAGTGTCCATCATCGATATCGTAGTAAATAAATCTCGCTTTTACAAAATACATACAGTCCAACATAGAACCTCCTCCTTTTCTTGAAGTCGGTAAAAAACACAGCGGCAATCTAGACATGACCGACATCTGAGAAGTTAACGACGCCAAACCAGCAGAAAGTGGGCAACACTAACAATTATTTATTATCGAAAAAAGCCATCCCTATTTTAAATTACACGTAATTTAGTCAGAAATAGGCACGCGCTCGGCTGGCAACTGGCAACACAGACATTATCGGCGCGGTTCGAATTTCAAATTACGCGCCGGTGTCGGATGGCGCCCTCCGGAGCGTCGCTATGGTAACGCACAGGTGTCGTATCGATCTTCGCTGGTGTTATGCGCGCCTAGTAGCGGTGTGCCTAAATTACGTAAGGTAAGATGAAGATTTTGCGGTTAACATTTATTTTCAACTCTTATTTTCTATTTGTATCATCTATATTAATTCTATGGGGAACCTTCCTCAAAGAAGAACCATCACACACAGACGGCAGTAAAACTTACATGCATTTAGCTGTGTAGCTGAAATATCAAGATGTAATTAGGCAGACTAAAAAGTTAGGCTTAAAATATGTTTTCTTCAAATTACGAGCCATTGCAAAAACAGTTGAGAGAATCGAAAGTAAAATGTGAAACGGGTCTATTGTGTTCTGGGAAGACACCGCTGCGGTGCCTGCAGTTTTAAGATGGACTTCTTTTAATACGAGCTTCTAAGACCTCTATGTCGGAAGTTCGGAACACAATAGAGACTGCTCCAGTATTGTCATCACATCATACCGCCAATACATTCCTAACCCTAACAAGAAGACTATCGCAAATTCCTTCGTGAATTCCATCTCGATCGCGTCACACCAATATTTTATGCAATTTATGTTTGGGTTTTGTTGTTATGTCATATTCTCATGCCAACATCGAGTCTAGGCCCTAGCACTTGCTCCTATTAGGCAAAGCAAAGGCCGTATTCATTTGGCCGGCGCGTGACCGTCTGCGCGCCGTCTGCTGTCTGCTCGCCTCATCAGGGACGATTAATTTGACTAAAACTAGTGTGTGGCCCACGTGCAAGTGGCAGCGGGTTGCACAGACAGGTTGCGAGTTATTTGCACGTTGAACATCGTCATCATTAAGGTCCTTGGGTGCTTTACTGGTAGTCATATTATTGGTAATAATTCAATGATATTAAAGGGGTTTGGTCTAGGATATCAAAGTTAACGATTTAATGCTGCGTACTGGCAAGGCAATGGAAGTTTTTTTGTTGAAACGAATTATATTTCCAGATAGCATCAGCAGCAAAACGCCCGGGTTGAAATCATGCGTGGCAATGATTCTGTAAAAACAGGAATGTGTCAAAATCTAAAAGATACGTATCTACGTCTGACAGTATCAGGAGTGGAAGATTGCTGTTCTCTCGTGGCTTGAGCCCTACAGTGAGCCATTAGCACGTCGAGCCGGATGATCGCAGTCTCACACCTATTTACGCCTTCCTCTCGTCTGCACTCCTGGTAGCTAAAATAGAACCATTACACAAAAATTACCAAAATCAGTATAAATCAACCTTTATGAACGACTAAATGACACACTTTTAAATATAAAGTCATTTCATACCATGTCTACGGACATCTTTTGATCCACTTTTCATAAGTTAGAATCCTCTTCAATGAGAATCTGTTTATTAGAAAACTAGCTTCTGCCCGCGACTTCGTCTGCGTAGAATTATACATACATACCTTCCTCTTGAATCACTCTATCTATTAAAAAAACCGCATCAAAATCCGTTCTGTAGTTTTGAAGATATAGGTAAGCATACATAGGGACATAGGGACATAGGGACAGAGAAAGCGACTTTGTTTTATACTATGTAGTGATAAAATCAATAAGATGATTATTTAAATTAAAGTTACGTACCTACTCGTCGTAATTCTACTAATAAAAAAATGCGAAAGTTTGTGAGGATGTGACGATGCGAATGAGTGATTGAGTTTGTATGTTTGTTCCTTCTTCACGCTGAAACGATTGGATGGATTTGGATCAAATTTGGAACAGAGGTAGCTGGTGTCCTGGATAAAACATAGGCTACTTTTTATCCCGAAAAATTCCATGGTTCCCGCGGGACAGCGATGAATATATCAATTGCTATGCGGACGAAGTTGCGGGCTAAGCTAGTAAGCTAATAAGTATCAAATCGTGTTAGCATCACGCTATATACATTAGCTAAACGTTCCCATTACGTAACCGCCGAGACATTAATAAATGATCAAATTATATTGTCCGAGTAACCCACCACTATAAATTAATTTGAAGTAGTAATATACAACACATGGCCGAGCATGCGTCCTTGCGGCATATTGCACGATTGATAGCAATTAGTGCACTGCAGTTTGTGATGCACTGTCACGCGGCAGATGGTGATATTTATTTGCATGCAGACTCTTAGGCTACCTTCACATACCTACAGTGGCGTAGCTAGGTAACCAAGGGCCCTGGTGCAAATAAAAAAATGGGGCCCCACTACTATCAAAACTGGTTACGTTTTAATAATAATAGTTCGATCGAGATTTTCTGGTAAGGATTCGAGGTCCCTCTGAGCTTGAGGGCCCCGGGGCACTGCCCTGCCTAGTCCCTAGGTAGCTACGCCACTGCATACCTAACAGCTGAAACACAAAAGTATATCAAGGAAGACGAGGAACTAGGATTAGGTTGACAAAATTACGGCCTAGGATCGATGAAAAACGATAGACAATATTTGACCAGGATAAATACATGCAAATACACAAATCACGTCCATATCCCTTACGGGGTAGACAGTAGACAGAGCCTGGGGTAACAAGACCCAAAGGCCACGTTTAGCTTGATTGGAGGCGTATAGATGGAAAGGGGAATCAAAACAGTGATGGGTGGCTAGCCGCGTCGCCTATAACATGATTCCTAAGAATTTCGCCCATTCCTTCTATGGGCTTTTATCATCTGCGCGGGATGAGAAGCAACTGGTACATTCTATGTTATCCCAACCGGGATAAATAAAATCGACATAATAATATTATGCTCATATTTCATTATACATATACTAATATATTTATAATTACGTTGAATTGAGAAATAATTTAGATAACTTACGGGGAAATTACGGGCACAAGAGGCATTTCATCTTAATCCTCTAGGTTGGCAACGCATCTGCAATCCCTCCGGGGTTGCGGGTGTCTATGGGCAGTGGTGATCACTTACCATCAGGTGACCCACTTGCTCGTTTGCCTTCCTATTCACATAAAAAAAAAAAAAAAAAAAAAACTTCCAAAACATCAAGCGGAGTATTTTATTGAATCAGGCGTTACATTGCGGAGGTCCATTTCAATGAACATTGTTCATTTATTTTTAAGTATTTAATCAAACGTTTTCTCTCTAGCTTTTGTTTACTTAGCTCATTAACTTAACTTAGTAACGTTAGTATGTGCTTAATTGGTTATTGTTAGGAGGAGGGCATTCGCACAGTATTGTGTCTAGCTGAAAATAAATCCAGCGTAGTGCGTGATATTGGCGGTGGCGTAGGGCTGGCTAAAGTGGATCGATTAGCTGTCTTAGTTCATGATCAATCAAATGAACTCACAATCCACCCAGAGGTTGAAGCGGATACTAATTTTAACATATGGTTCGAAGATGTATTGGCCAAGTGAGTTTTTGAGGGTGGGTCCTAAGTTATTCATGCAATTTCCACTGTATTAAGTTGAAGGGCCAACGAAAAATGTATCTTTTTCGAGTCTTTTTGTTCTTATCTTTTGTATCATGTACTAGCAGTTGCCCGCAACTTCGTCTGCGTAGAATTCGTTTATCGCTATCCCGCGGGAATCACGCAATTTTCCGGGATAAAAAGTAGCCTATGTGTTATTCCAGACTATAATCTATCTATGTTCCAAATTTCATCCAGATCGGCCCAGTACTTTTTGAGCCTATTCATTACAAACATACAAAAATAGGTACAAATCTTTCCTCTTTATAATATTAGTATAGATGTGTACAGTTGTAGTTAGCATTAACAGTGCTCCTACACATTACTTCAAGTTTCAAGTATCAGAAGTTCACCCCCGCCTACCTCACTTCACCCCCTCCCACACCACCCAAACGTCATTTTTTGACACATGAAACTTAAAGTAGTGTAGGAGCTTTAGACAAAAATGATAATCATTGAAACTTTGCCACGTGAATGTCACACGCAAATTCTTCCTGCAGCGTGATATGAGTTTTATGAGCTCATCGACTCGAAACACTATTTTGGTGAATTACCCTGGCAGCCCTGGTAACTTTGTCCTGCAATTACCTACCAGGAGCACAACAAATTAGTGGAAGCAAAACAGCCGCGGGCGCTGATCAGCAGAAACGCTGCTTTTGTTTTATGGCTCCGATTCATTTGTTTTTGCACGATTGTTGAGGGGTACTGTTGTTACTTTGTTGATTTCGTTATTTATTTAGATTACGTTATTTATTCAACCAGTCCTGATCTCATTTATTTAACTATTGGCGTCGGATATATCATTTTGGTGAAAGATTCCGTAGGTATACTGGAACAAAGCTTTATAAAAAAAAATTGAACTAACCTGCTAAAATATTGCGGAAAATTCTGAGAGATTTTGTATTTATGAATACCAAATTACTTGAATTCTTCCATGCTGGTAAACATAGAATTTACCAGTTGCTTCTCATCCCGCGCAGATGGTAAAAGCCCATCGAAGGAATGGGCGAAAATCATAGGAATCGTGTTATAGGCGATGCGGCTAGCAACCCATCACTACTTTGATCCCCTTTCCACCTATACGCCCACAATCATGTAATCATGATAAAGACGTGATTTGTGTATGTTGAATGAACTGTGCTTAATACAGCATAATTTCGATTTATGGAATAAATAAAGAGAAGAAACTTGACATGTAACATCTTCGGATATAACCGTGCCGTAGTATCAGTTACGCCGTCACACTCCGCGCGGTAATTAGGTAAAACATTTCTAAACTCTCATCATCTCGGGTTACCGGCCCTGGTCTCACTCTGCTGACTGTACTATAGGCACAATGTTAACCGCACAGCCTTAGTTACACCTGACTGTACCAGTATAATGGTGCAGTTACATAGAAACGAAGCGAAGTGGAAAGGAGCTATGAAGAACCGAGCAATTACATCTGTTGAAATCTGAACTAGAGCTGGGTGAAGAGTACTTCAAGTAGGTATAACTTTTTTTTCACATTAAAAGAAGTTAAACAATCAAAACTATGTATAGGTACAATTGTAAATTACTGATATTCATTTCGAAAAACTGTTTTTCTATTAAAAGACATGTCAAGATTCAATTTCTAAGCGACATTGAAAATTAGAACACAGAAAAATCTGAAAAGTAAAGCTAGGGCCGGGAATCGAATACGGATCCTCATCATTCCGTGACGCGTGCTATACCGCTACACCACCCATAGCAGGTGAGTAAGTCTTCGAATTTGAATGATTCGAATGTCAAGATTGTTTGTCATTTTTCTAATGTTAAAAATCGTATATGTGGTCAAATTTAACGCGAATCAGTATTGCTCCATTCCATTCCGATGAAAATGCACTCTAAGTTTGGGTTCAGATAACTGTTTATAAAGTGTCTAGCGACCCGCCCCGGCTTCAGGATGCAATATATAGACTAACACGGCGCTGCCACAACTATTGTCATATTTCAACCAATTTACAAAAAATCCTGACAAATTATATACTTAATCGTTCCCCTTGAATCACTCTGTCTATTGGTGGAAACCGCATGGAAATCCGTTCTGAATTTTTGAGTTTATCACGAACAGATAGACTGCGTAATAGGCCAATCGCGAAATGGAGGAACTGCGTAGTAGACCTATCGCGAAATGGAACTGCGTACAACATCTGCATCTGCGTACGTCTGCGTGTAGTAGACCGAACGGCCAAACGCGATTTGGACGAAAAGCGTATTTGCACCTATAGCTAACAAATCGATACCAGATACCAGACGAGTGAGCAAAAAAACCGCATAAAATAGATACTAGTAGTAATTAAAACAAAAGTAATAAATGTACAATTAATGTGTAATTGTGTATGTATGTGGTTGCCTGGTAGAGATCGCTCTGTAGCGATAAGGCCGCCTATTGTTACCTTGTAATATTCTGTATACCTTTTTTCTGTTTTGGTTGTTATATGTGGTGTTCAATAAAGAGTTATTGTATTGTGTTGTACAAGACTCATGATTGGCCAACAAAATCAAATATAGCAGTAGTAAGAACGCATTTATAATTATTTCGGAATTCCAATACTTAATTTTGCTTACAAATAAATACTCTCTGCATCGATTCATAGACTGGTCTAATTGCGTCGCGCGAAATCGGAAATGGCACTCGTGCGCAGTAACCGGACGCCATGTTGCGCCGCCATGACACCGCTGTGACAGCTGTCACACGCCGCGGATTTGAATTTAGAATGTTATAGTTTTTGGTGCGTAACGCGTCTTTTTCTTATGTGTTACGTGCCAGTGTTTGAGACGGAATAGAGTGACCGTGTCGAATTACCTGCAGAATATGATGCATCTATTATCTAGTTTTTAAGTTAACAAAAAGTTTAGGTATGCCTGTTTAAATTAAATGCGAGGGTGTCAGTCTGTCTACTACTAAACGTTTAAATATGTGCAGATTTAACGGCGCTCATTACTTTGAGCTAGGAGTAGGAAGTATTACTTAATGTCCACCACTTTCATTAAAATTTTATTCGAATCAGGTAGATTTAAATGTAGACACTTAATGAATAATTTATGTACAGTCGCAAACTATGGCATGCCTGGCATGACACCAGGTGAGACAAAAAATATAATAAATAAAAATATAATAAAAATATATTTTTAAAAAAATATAACATTTTAACACTACCGAGTTTGTATATTTTAGATGCAAGTTTATTTGTTTATGGGAATGAGCATATGTTTAACAACGTCAAAGTAATGTATAAAAACCCTACACGCTCGCAGTATCGCAATAAATTGTTTATTCCTAAATCAAAATTATCATTAGTTTCTAAGAATAGTTATATTATGTGCATAAAAATATTTAACAATTTGCCTGACACAATAAAAGACCTAGCCTTTACAAAATTTAAACGGACTTTAAAAACGTGGCTGGCCGAAAAATGCTTTTATAGTATACAGGAATTTTTAACTTATAAGTAGACGATTTCTTAATTTCACATGCCATGTAGGGTAGATTTTAGTGATACGAACATTATTTTTAAGACCTTCTTGTACCTGAAATTATGTGAAATAAATTATTTGAATTTGAATTTGAATTTGAATTTGAATTTGACACTTGACAGTCTTGACACACATAAAAGTACATATGTCAAGCACATCATCCGTCCCCAAAAACGTTACTCATTTAGCACAGGGTAGTTTAGTAGCTTGATGATACAAATCACGTTCGTGTAACTGATGAAAACTAAACTCTCGCAATAAAATGTTGAAGTGGAGATAAAATACGGAAAATTTTAATAGATCTTACTACTTCGAAGTCAGGTATCCTTATATTATGTAAAGCAAGATCAAAATGAAGCTGATTATCGTTACACTGTTGCTTATTTTGCATCCATTCTTATATTTGTTTTGATCTGAGAGTCTATTCGGATCTATATCGTATGGTCGAATAATCTTTTGTTCTAATATTATAATGTTTGATCGAGTGGTCGTTTATTTATTTATTTAAGGAGAACCAACAGCATTTAACACAATTTGTGTAGGGGGTTTGGTCTAAAAATTTCACAAGTTTAGCCTGAGAAATTTTTCGACCAAAACAATCATTCGGCCAAACAGTTATTCGACTATACGACGGGTTCCCGCCTGTGCTCTCCCCGCTTCACCTGTATTTTTGTTTATCTTATTTCTGGTAGTACAGGGAAGTAGCCCGAGGCAAGAAACCAGCGCTCGTGGATCGGATGCAATTTTATTATTTCTATTGGCGCTTCCTTCCAATTGGGCGAGGCCTTAGGGTTGCCAGCGCTCCGTTTTACAGAAATTACATTTTTTCAAATATTTTTTTAGGAGTTAGGGTAAGTCAGGTAAATTACTGCTGGTGGTTGAGTAATCACCACCGCTCGAAACGCCAGCAATTGCGAAACCACAGACTGCTTGGGATTATTCTTGTGTCAGTAATTTCGGCGTAAATTCCCAAGTTTTTATGCACTGCTATCAAATTGTTTTTAAGCTGGTTCAATAAAGTTCAGATTTGAAATACTTCATTTAAAAAAAAAGTGAAAATATTTCATTTTTCGTCTGCATAGAATTCGTTTATCGCTATCCCGCAAGAATTTCGCAATTTTCCGGGATAAAAAGTAGCCTATGTGTTATTCCAGACTATAATCTATGTATGTTCCAAATTTCATCCAGATCTGTCCAGCCGTTTTGGCGTGAAAGAGTAACAAACATCCAAACATCCACACTCACAAACTTTCACATTTATAATATTAGTAGGATTATCGAACTAATCTGAACTCTATTTATACTATAGTATGTGAGTAAAAACCTAGTTGTAACATTGTTTTACATTGTTACAGATGTTAGAAGATTGCAGGTGAAGCTGTCTTAAGTGTTTAATAAAGAAAATCGTATTTCAGATTAGTCGATAGATAATACGTTCAGCTTTTAGACAACCCTAGCTTGACGGCTATTGCGAATATTTCCGAACTCGCTAACAAGACGCGACGGCTATTACCGTCCGCGTCACGGTACGGAATAGCCACTAAGCAGCCGCACACAAAACAAACAACACTTAACTTTATGTCCATGTAACAAGGGTGGTAATGTGTGCTCTGTTTTCTTGGTTGGTGAAGTCGACGTGACGCGAAATCGAATTAGGAGCGGATATCCGAGTTGTTTACACCAACCACTACACGATATTTTGACATTTTAACCAAGTATTAGATTTATGCTTGTGTGTAGTTTGTTTTACAAGCTTTTCCTGTGATAATTCCAGCCCAATAATTTGATATACATACATAGTTTGACAAAGCAAAATTGTTAAGTTTGAATAAGAAACATTTACCTTGCTAGTCTGGCACCACCAGTAGGTACTACGTTAGTGATAGCGAAGTAGCAAGACAAAATGTCGCTCGCATAGTTTCGTCATTAAAAATTGTTACATAACATACACATACACAAATCACGTCTTGATCCCTTACGGGGTAGACAGAGCCTAAGTTAACAAGACCCACAGGCCACGTTTAGCAAGATTGTGGGCGTATATATGGAAAATGGAATCAAAATAGTGATGGGTTGCTAACCGCATCGCTTATAATATAACACGATTCCTATGATTTTCGCCCATTCCCTTGGTGGTTTTTTGCCATCTGCGCGGGAAGAGAAGGAACAGTCGATTTTTTTTCTTTGCTCCCAGACCGGAGGTTTGATAGTTTGAAGATAAAGATTATTACTTTTTATGAATAAGGGAAGGTAAATATGTATAGTTCATTAGATTGTAACTACTCAGGTTAACGTTTAGTATGTCCTATGAACAATAAAGATGAGCACAACCCAACGTTCCCCGTCCGCCATGTGACTGCTATCAAAAAGTAGGTTATCGTGTATTGATTAAAAATAGTTTCACATTTTCCATACTGATGACGAGTCACCACATGGCGTCATTACGAACGATAAGGTGCAGTTCTGTGAACCGTACCAGGATAACATAAATGAAAGGCTGCAGAATGTGAGAGCTTGTGAGAACAGGCTCCGGTTTTTGAAATAAAAGCACAGTGTGAAAATACCGAATAATTTTTTGAATCAGGCGTTACTTTGCGGAGGTCCATTTCTTGCACGTGAGTAGCGGAGTAGCAAGGTTGATTGTTCTCGAAAGTTGTGAAGAACTGTGCAGAATTTAATATAGGTAGCACTGTAGTAATATAGGTTTCACCAGTCTGTACCCACCATAACAGCAGGCAAGTATGTGTGCAAATCTTGATCAAATATTACTAATTACGCATCAAGCATGTGCTAAATTATTTCAATTGTATCTCGAATCCTTCCCCCGAGTGAATCCTCAAGTTATCTCGAAACAATAAATCCCACAATAATAATCGCGCTGTAACAAAACATCCCCCCCCCCCCCCTACTCTAAATTTTCTTAAATATTAAAAATATGTATTTAAAAAACTGAAATTTAATTTTATTCCTAATTAATTCTAATAACGCCTAATAACGTACCTAAGCTACATAGCTCAATCCAACGCGTACTTACTATAGAAGGTAAATAAAGCCGCCTACTAATAAAATATATATGTCGTGAAAGCCTAACAAAACTATACTGGTCGTGATACGTGATATATTGAAGATATGGCCATGTGATCGTCTAGTGTGTGCATCGTCTAGTACTTAAATTAAATACCCTTCGTTGTGTCCGCATCCTACGTAACCCTGGGAACGTTTAGTGACGAGTAAAGATTGATCTACCTACAAATTAAAACTATCATATATACGCGACGGCTAGCAACACATTACTTAAAGGATTTTAATTTACGATGACTAAAGGAAACGACGATTAAGTTGTCTGATTGGAAGAAAGTGTATGCAGAGTTAATGAAGTAAGAGTATAATAGTTAGGTGATCATTTGGGCAAGTATGGAAATAAGTCGAACATTAATTAATAAATTATGAAGCTCGTCATAATAGTATTATACGGTAAAGTAAGTAAGTCGATGGCTAATAGCGTAGCAAGGGAACACGTTATGATTAAAGTTTCATGTAAACACAAAATACTTTACTACACACGCGCTTGCATTTATGATAATTATACTTTAAGATAAAAGTGCTTTCATGGATCTAACAGAATGTAAATAACCTGTAAATTAGTCTATTAGACATTATGCTGAAATACTGATCAACTTGTGATCAACTTAAGGAAATCCGCTGTTAGGAAGTAAGTATGTACACAAAATCAGATTGTCAGTGGAAAATAAAAGTGCACGCTATAAACACAGTTATAAAAGATATGTGATATATTATTTATTTCCCCCCCTTATCCCCGACCGTCACAGTAGACCTTAATAGGCATGAGTTTGGGTTCCCTTCAATAGAGAACAGCAAGTCTGAGTTTTATTTCGAGTAGTATTATTTCACTACTGTATGACTTCATACTGTACTTCGACATAGGCAACTAGCCAAACCAATGCGCTACCGGATGAGGTATGGTCTCCCCGTCCATGGTTCAATAGTGATATGAAATTACTCACTTTAATAAATACTTCAATTCACAAGTCTAATAAATAACATGTACACTGTTATTGTAGTAACTTTGCGATCGCAAAGAATAGTTTCACAAGGTAAATCAATCATGTGATGATGATAGCAGATTCCATTTCCACTATTAATTGATCATAATTTAGATGATGATGGTGGTGATGACTCTCAATGCATTTGTAGTGCTTCCCGATCTTGGTAAAACAACTACATGCGAGTCTTGACGACGTAAAATTGGTTTCAAATGAGGTTTTGATTAATCTACCCTCAAAACAATCCAGCCAAGGCAAATTCAACAATTAGTGAAAGTAAATGACTCAAAAGTAAGTAATTCATATGACCGCTGAATACAGACATAATGAATAAGTAACACTGCATAATATCAGCCTAAGCTCACATATCACAAACAAAGTAACACAAAACAAAGAAAACACTCACTCAGTATTTCTTCTGTGACAGCTCCGTAAATCAGGAACTCTGAAAATAGTACGCCCTAATAACCTATGAACCCTAACCATGTCTAATTAGAATCCTATGCTACATTTGTATATCTCACAACTAGAGGTGATGGTTACCTCACATTTACATTAATTGCGTGATGTGTAATGTGACTAAGCTGAACTAACTAGGGGGATGAGGTGGCATCCTCGGTGTGTACCTAACCCTATTTCCTACGCCATGTGTAATAACCCCATTCGCTGGCCGAAACCAGGTTGCGAATGGAGTAGGGCAGAGAGATAGTTGTGCGAATAAATAAATATATAGATATAGAGACCAACGCCACCAGTCCTATGCACTGACCAGCAGATACACAGAGCCTGATAACGCTAGGGGGAAGTTTCCCGACTGCCATACGGCAGACGAGCGCCAGGTCGATCCCCAACGCCTGACTCCGTCCCGAAAGACGTTAAACCCCAAGCTTTGTTAACACCGCCAGGTTGCCTTGGGGCCGGGAACCTCGTCCCGTAGAGTCCCTACTTCAAGCGTGACAAATTTAGAACACACAATCAGAATTCATGGCCAATAATCATACGTCATGACAATGACGATGATGGAGGTAATTTCTCTGCCGATACCCCGGACTCAGGGCACCGATCATGATACTGACGGCTAAAGGTGTCCTGGCCGCAGAGAAATCGGATTAGGGAAGGATCAAGGATACTGGTGAGGTTGGTATGGTAATTGGTTCACGAACACTGATTGCGAAACACGATAAATAATTAAACAATTAAACTACGTTAAATAATTAAACAATTAAATTACGTTAAATAATTAAACTAAATAATTAAACTTTGTCAAAGTAAATAAACTGCGAACCGATATCGCTTACAACAGCAAGACCTCGCTTGAAGAAATTCCGAAAACAACTAATCCCGATCCCTGAAAGAACCGTTCCTTTTATACTCGTTAAGTCTGCATCATCTCAGACATCGGCTATTTCTGCAACATAAACGACATTGCGGTTTTTAGCGACATCTCAGACATCTCCGACATTTGAACCAAACCGATCGTTACGCGCTACACAATAGGGTCGAATTTCGCTATTTCCCGTGAGCCTCGGACCGTACACAAACAACTACATACACATCTGTTAGCGTGTGAACAAGATAGAATGCACCTCAGATACAAACAACATGAAACAACACGATCAATGAAAATTACGTCAATTCATTCTAGTCGCGAGGAAGCACGTACGATGCTGTTTACGCAATTATCGAACATTTTGGTGTCATATACTACCTGTATAGTCTACTCAGCCTTTATGTAATATTTAGTACATTCCTACTCATCCAGTTATCACCCTCGTACAGAAATTCCAGATTAATTATTATTTAGTCTATACATCTTATAAAAAGGAAAAGGAAAGGCTTACATAATATATTAATTGTATAATTCTAATATTATTAATTGACTATGGGCAACGCCCAAACATATATTTGTGAAATTAACGGTAAAATACGCTATGTACCGTTACAACCACCCCCCAATGTTTGCGCAAGTGGAAAGCTGACAAGCTGATAAACTGAAGTAAACAGTTAAACTCTCTTGTATTCACAAATATATGAACCTTCAAAATTGATCACTCTTAATTTATTAGCATTTTTCCCATGAGTGTATTTGGAATGTGTGGTGTGTATTTAAACCGAAAGGTAGTAACTAAAGCAAAAATTGAACCCATCAAATTTACGACTAAATAATTATGAACGATTATCACCCTCACAAGGCAGTCTAGTCTTAGATAGGGAGACTGTTTTGTGAGAACAATCCACGGCTCTAGTAGCACGTATGACCAGTCCCGCCATACCAGTCTTGCTCCTGCATATCGACCGAATATGGAAATTCCGGAAAAATCCCTTCCAAAACCAGACTACGTTAATAGATATTGGGCCATAACCATCCGTTAATCAATAGTCTCATTTGAAAGGTCCCTTCAATACAGTAATCGCTATTCCCTCGGTGAGTGTGTAGTGTGTGAAGATTTAAGCATTGCATCCTAGCTTCTGCTTGGTTGCACCACATGTAAAGTAATGATATTCTGGTGCCAGCCTCATAGCTGATGTCAATTTGACTTAACCTAACTCCATTCGCACTGGAAAATCATTTGTAGTGTGCTGTTCAGGGGTTGAATGCCAATAAACCGTCCTTATTAACCCCAAATTTGCTAAGTTGCTGCAGCCCCTCATACTATAGCATAACGTCATTTTGGTCTCGTCAAGAAGTCAACATAACATCAATACACAACATTGTTCTTCCTTCCCCATTCCAATCGCAATTTCATACCTAGCTACACCAAATCAGCAATTTTATCAGGTAACTTAGACGTAAGTGGAATATATATAACGGACTGAATCAGTA
Source organism: Pandemis corylana (assembly GCA_949127965.1). NCBI lineage: Eukaryota > Metazoa > Arthropoda > Insecta > Lepidoptera > Tortricidae > Pandemis > Pandemis corylana. Next base: position 8,170,559 of record OX421871.1, read on the forward strand.
GTTATTTTTCGAAGATTCATACATATGGATAAAAACAATTACATCACCACATCTCGCAACAAGTGCAAAACAACCTTGTCTGTGCAATATGCGCACTGACACGCAACTTGAAAATTGAAAATATAAAACACGCAGGCAAAGCCGCCCAACACCCTATATTACGGAGTAGCAAGGCAACCGTTTTCATCCTAATTAAATCAAATTAACTTAATTTAATAATTTATCCATCCATCCTACTTACTTGTAAGAGCCAATCGCCTTCCACCGGCACAAGTCAAATCTACTAACTTTAAATTATTTTCCCGCACTTATATTTACTCTATCCTATAATTAGCATAACATAACCTTATGGTAAACTTAATGCATTAATTCTATGATCTTAAAGCTAAGACTTATAACTAGACTAAACCCGTGGTAGCTCAGTGTTCTAGCCTGCGACCCAACTCGCGGCAGGGTTCGCACCCCCCAGAGTCTTCCAGAATTCAAACAGGGTATCGTGAGAAAACCCGCGGAGCAAATTAATAGGTGAAGTCTCCAACCCACACAAAGCCCGCGCAGAACCTAGATGATGTCGTTGAACAATTGGATAGACTTAACTAAATACTTAAGAAAAATATTTAATCCTGAAAATGTTAATGTAAAATATCCAGAAAAGATAATCGCTAAGATAAAGACATCCGCACTTACCTACATTTCCAGTACCTAATTAAATTCAGAACAAACACATTTAAAATATCTTAAGTACTATACCCAAATAACCACCAACTCAATCATAAACTCAGACAGACTATAGGTAGTTAACGTATGAAACCGATAGGTAATGCGTGCATGCATATGCTGTACGCACTTACGAATAAGATTAAGAACAGAAAAGAACAAGTGAGTGTAATATTTATGCCAATACCTCTTACGTCAAAATAATTACAATTTACACAAATTCATGTATCTTTTTTTTTTAAATGGATAATATTGTGATGATCAGTCAACGCAGTGATTTATCTAAAATATTCAAAATACCTTCTACTCAGATTACCGCCAACCGAGTTTTCACTATAACCAACTATGCGCACTAGAGGGCGTTATGAACAAACATACAACAAATTAGGTTAATGCGTATCGAGCTTTTCATAGTATAAACTTTCAAAATGTATACTTAACTATTTTCACTACGCATTAAAAGTACGTTTGAAATTAACAAGTAGGTATTTTAATTTTGTTTAAAATTAGCCTACTGTAAGTTATCAATCGAAGGCAATATAACGAAACGTAATTTCAAATCAATAGTAATAATTTAAAATAAGGGTAGGCATGCGCTGTACTGCGCCGGTCTGATCAAACTACCCTTCCTTTTTTTATGCGAGCGTACTGCCACGGTGTTGGTATATTTGTTAGACAAACCTCGACCGTAAGTAATGGACATACTGGGTTACTATTTATGTTCGCTTCTTGTATTTGAGAATGACTACGCTATAGTATAGTAGTATAGTATAGTTGATATACTAGTAAGTAACTGACGCAATATTAACAAAGAGTAAATTTCCTCAAGAATTAAAAGATAAAGTGTGAATTGAATTACAATATGCAAAGGAAGCCAACATCTTAAAGTTGAATGCGAGTGGTAGATTCCTACTAAGTGTGCTAATTTTTTTTTTATAGATTTCCGTACTATATCTGTACCTTATGGGAAAATCTGCGTAATCGGTTACTACGTGTATTCGCATCTTATTTCTGTGAACGTATACGATATAATAAGGCTTACTTGGTAAACTGTTAAACAAGAACTGCAATAGTAAATAAGAACTGAACGATAATAAAATGTTTAGAATTATTTCTGAAATCAGAAAATAATTGCAAATGAAACTTTTTCACGAAAGAAAACAACGAAATTGTAAAGTTAACTCGAGTGCAGAGTTTTACGAGTTCTATGTGTGTATGCCCGTTGGTCACACCGTAATTACTCTATTTATTGATTACAGGAAAATCTATAAAAGTTTAAAAACTTGCGTAGCTAAAATAATTTGTTAAAACATGTGCTCACGCGCCGCGGCGCCACCTAGCGAACGTCACACGAACTATCAAACGTAACACCGAACATAGTTCAAGAAAGCTCTAAGCGCCTCTACAAGATGCGCCGGACCGTGCTGTACTAGTGCTGCCACCTATCGATTAGTTTTACGTTTTTGTATATATTTATTTCGAGTCATGCCCTCAGGACAAGCATCCGCTTACCACCTTAGTATCGTAACGGACACAATAAAATTATAGTTAAAAATTAACAAATAATAACCAGTCATTCTGCCCTACGTTGTATTAGCCCTTAATATACGCGGGAATTGATAGAAAAAAGAGAAAGGTGAGCCAAATCTGAGGCTGACTGCAGTGACCTACCAGATCCCCAACACATGTGCTTACATGTCAATAACCAATATAAAATGAAACCACACTACGTACCATTTGCTTAAGGACAGGGCTCTTTTATCACTGGACTATCATAGATACGGCCGTTCATAGTGAACAATACTATACTAGCCTAACCATGTATGTATCTGCATACCTATAAACTTGCATTAGGCCCGTTACCATGTCTATCTGTCTTCGTAATCTATAAATATAAAACGACCTCACACTATCTTCGTTTTACCTAGGCACCGGGCTCTATTAACACTGGATTGCTATTTTCACTAGTCTACTTACAAACATACCTACATACATACACACAATTACAATGACATACTTACAATTCTGAACCTATTTTTCATGAAATATATTCGGCTCCAAAAATGTTTAACATACGACAAATTCAAATTAACAAAACAGAGCGTACTCGTACTAATTACAAACGACAGGGATTTCTGCATTCTATTGAACTAAAGCTCAAAATTATTATTATCATCCTTCTGGAATTGTAGCAAGTGAAATAAGGCATATCGTAGCAAGTCCTATCTACCCCTATGAGAAAGAGGCGTGATGATACGTACGTATTATCAAAGTCTTGACGTAAACAAGGCACTAATTGTGCATCTAAAATCTAAGTAGTAGCCGCTGAACCAATTTTAATGATAATATTTGTTGTTCAAATATAAGATTGTATGAAATCTGGAAAAGCCGTAACAAAAACACATTGATAAGTTTAAAATTTAACTGACACATTATATGACGCCGCTGCATACTAATGAATATACATAAACTTCTATTGTCAATACAAATACCCCTGGAGCTACCTTTAAATAGGTACACTACTAGATAGTTAGATATAAACTACTTTACCTGTCTACAGTATGAATAACCGCTACGTATTTAGAACCAAAGCGTGATCTACTATCAATCGTACTTGTGGAAAGGAGGTAAAAAAAACTTGAATCATTAGTCAATTGATATAATATCGTCAAAATGTTATCCTACCCTATCTTATTCTATTCTACTACCCTACTAATAATAATATAAATTCACAGTTTGTGAAATTGTATGTGTGCATTGGTGATATGGGTGTATAATGCTTATGGGTGTATGCGTGGTACAGACGTATGAATGAATGAATGCATACCACTCTTTCCACGTCAGAACGGCTGAATAGATTCGGGTAAAATTTCCGGATAGACTGAAATAACGCGTACCTTTTATCCCTTAACATACGTAATTCCTGCGGGTTAGCGATAAACAAACTCTTTGCAGACAAAGTCGCAAGATGCAGCTAGTCTTTTCGGCACTTACTTAAAATGTACAACAAGGGAGACAAAACTAATAAGTGGGTTACTCGATAGTAAGCAACCATCACTGCCCATGGACATCTGCAACACCGGAGCATTTGCAGATGCGTTACCGGTTCAGTGAGTCAGGGTAAAATACCTGGTGTGTTACGCCAGTAATTTCATCGATTATCCTACGGCTGAACACAGCAGCGGTAGTACTGCTGCTTGGCGGCAGGATTAACAAATTAGATAGTACATTTTAATAGAAGCTTCTTTTTCTGACTTTAGTTGGCTATACCTTGTGAAATCAACTCATTTACACAAACATACATACATGTAAAAACACAAGTACCTGAAGTGAACGAGCCAAGACCTATTGGACTTTACCCAACAAACAAACAAACAACAAACATAATGAAAAATGCAAGATAAATAAAAGCTTGCACAATATGAAGTTGTATAGAAACGTAATACACATTCCTTAACATACCTACCTACCATCATTATTGCTATCATCATCATCGTAATCATAATAATAATCATCATCATCATCATCAATCCACTCACGTCCCACGGCTGGGCACAGCGCCCCTCTCAAATGAGAGGACGCCTACCAAGGTACCTGAACGGGCCTACCCACCATATTGTATACCTAATTTACTAATCTTACGAGTACCTACCAAAATCTTAGTAAAATCAACCTTTGAAACAACCATAATACCTACGTGCTTAGTGTCAGTGTATTTCTTAATGATACTGACAGCATAAAATAAGAAAGGAAAGCATCGATGATGGACAAAAAAAACATTTCAATACCAACTAAAACTTACTTAAAGTCAGCCTTTGTCTAAATTTCTACAGTAAAATCCAATGTAGAATTAATAGCATTCCAGAGTAAACAATGACATGAGCGTGTCCTATCAACCGACACCTCCTACAGAGAAATAATAACTGAATTATACTTATATATGTACTATACACTACAATTTTTAAATCAAAATTTGAAAAAGACAATCCTATGACCAACGGTGGCCATCCTGCCTTCTCATGGTGTAATACCTACCTACACTAAATAGAATCAGTCTATTATAATATAACTTTGTCATCAGTTGATACCCCTCCCTAATGATATCATAGATTTATTTTTATTATTATATTAAAACTAAGGATGGTAAAAGTTCTAGACATCCTCAGTCTTTATTGGGAGGCCTAAGAAAAACAATAACTCACACTCAATACATACTTACAATTATTACGCAATGTAATTAAATAATGCACCCTAATTAACCCCATGACATGACTTTTATGTTTTGACTAAAATACCATAACACTAAAATAACATAACACACATAACTTACTATTGCCAAGTATTCACAGGCACCTACAAAGCTCATAAAAACGTAATGAAAAATCAAAATGAACAAGAGTACATTCACTAATACAGTAAATCAATCTAAATGCTCCGAGATACAACCGAGGTACAACTGTTACTAAACATAAAAACTCGCAGCAGTTGCATACCTACTGTAGCTGTAATTCCAACATCATCGATTTTTGAACTCAGTTTTTACACCACTACTATTTTTATTTTGTAAACATGACATACATGCTAGCCATTACTACCGTTCGAAACCTTAATTCCGTTTGCTATCACGGTGAATACATACACTTAAGTCTCTGTCTACCCTATATGCTTTAGCACATGAGTCTACCTTAGTAGTAAAATTTCCTAATAAACAAAACAAGGGTTCCTCAACGTCAAGCCCCGGCCACGAACTACTCTATAAGATCTATTAAAATTATAAATTTGACCCACAGGAAGACTACCCCATTCGCTAGCTTAATATTATCACCGTAATTAAAAAGTATATTTATTACACCCCCCCGACCTTGCAACCTTAAAAACCTTACTAGTATTCTTAACCTAATGGAAATCATTCAAAGATAACTATGCACCCCCCCGACTTTACAATTTTATAAATCTAGCGTACATTATAAGCAACGCTACCTATAAAAGTATCAGAGTAATTTAATATTCCATATCTGGATATTCAAAACACTGTAATCATAATTCTACCTACAGTCAACTGAACATTCAATTTTAATTTAATAGTGCATCTAAAATAGCAATTCGTTTACAAAGCACTTAGATATTCTAACACGTACTTAAGTCACAAAAATATACATTTACACCGGGAACCCTAAATCAACTTTTATAAAGAAGGTAGGCATCACATTAACCAAACCGAAATCTACCCTAATCGAGCCGATAATTCGAGAAGTCGACCTATATTTGTCCGGTTTATACTTATACTTCCAATTAACGGGGCAAATACACTAAGTCTATCGCTGCATCCGACATGCACTGTAAACACATTACATACACACGGGGAGTCACGTCTATACCACTACGGGGTAAACAGAGCCTATTGCAACATTAGAGAAAGACATTAAATCATCATAATATGCTACGATAGTAAAAAAAACACAACCTAAAAACATCGAAAGCACCTATCCTAATAGTTATAAACCTAAAAATAATTACACAAAAGATCCACGAATGGGTCAAGGTGTATCCGTAGAACCCCTAGATTAAGATTAGATAAATCTAAAGTAACGTAAGTGCAAAAATACAAGACTTTTGTTGGCTAAACTAGTTTGAGACAAGTTCGGCAACTCAATAAGGCGAACGCAACAGTGTAATTGTTCCTTAAAACATAATCCTACCAACGTAAAATGTTAACATTATTGTTAGTTAGCTAGCAGTACCCTACCTACAACGGACGTCGTTTAAAGTAAGAGTGCAAGTGGATAAATTAAATTTACAACAATAATGACCGAACGTAATATATAAGTGCTTACATCAACTACGAGTGGACTTAACAAGTCTAGTGAAAAAGAACAGAGTTTACAACGTGAAGTGCAAGAATGGTTGTTAGTTAGCTAGCTAGCGGTATCCTACCTACAACGGATATTGTTTATATTCTAAAGGTAAGGGTGCGAAGTGGATAAAAATTTGCAAAAATCTTCACGGGACGCAATGAATGAACGAGATCATGAACCAATGGAACTATGGAATGAAGTGGACCAATGAAAGTTTACGTCAATAGTGATAAGGTAATGTTAAGTGCAAAGTGAACAAAGAGAATGTGAACACAATATCATGACGAATCGTGACTATCAAATATCATAACCGAACTTGAACTATGAATGCTTATAATAAGTGTTGTGAAAATAAAATGCTACAGTAATAATTTAGAAAATTATGTAAAGGTCAATATTAAAATTTTATTCTAAAGGTGACTGTTTTATTGAACTATATCCAACTAATAATATATTTTAGTAACCTATGAAAAAAATACCAATCCTTACTCTCACTTTTCCATTACACGGCAACACTGTGTCCAACAATTGCTTTTAATAAAAAGGCAACTGTTGGACAATTCCTAGGTAACCTACCTATGTTGAAAGTTTAAGACTAACAGACTTGTAAAATACGAGCAAGTATCATCCTATTACGATAAGGAATTATAACGAAATAATAAATTGAGCTATGTATTAACAGCTAACGAGTATTGATATACGACCTAAATAAACCAGGACCTAAGATAATCCTAAATCCTGGTCACGCGAACCACTGTAACAAAACATCCCCCCCCCCCCCCTACTCTAAATTTTCTTAAATATTAAAAATATGTATTTAAAAAACTGAAATTTAATTTTATTCCTAATTAATTCTAATAACGCCTAATAACGTACCTAAGCTACATAGCTCAATCCAACGCGTACTTACTATAGAAGGTAAATAAAGCCGCCTACTAATAAAATATATATGTCGTGAAAGCCTAACAAAACTATACTGGTCGTGATACGTGATATATTGAAGATATGGCCATGTGATCGTCTAGTGTGTGCATCGTCTAGTACTTAAATTAAATACCCTTCGTTGTGTCCGCATCCTACGTAACCCTGGGAACGTTTAGTGACGAGTAAAGATTGATCTACCTACAAATTAAAACTATCATATATACGCGACGGCTAGCAACACATTACTTAAAGGATTTTAATTTACGATGACTAAAGGAAACGACGATTAAGTTGTCTGATTGGAAGAAAGTGTATGCAGAGTTAATGAAGTAAGAGTATAATAGTTAGGTGATCATTTGGGCAAGTATGGAAATAAGTCGAACATTAATTAATAAATTATGAAGCTCGTCATAATAGTATTATACGGTAAAGTAAGTAAGTCGATGGCTAATAGCGTAGCAAGGGAACACGTTATGATTAAAGTTTCATGTAAACACAAAATACTTTACTACACACGCGCTTGCATTTATGATAATTATACTTTAAGATAAAAGTGCTTTCATGGATCTAACAGAATGTAAATAACCTGTAAATTAGTCTATTAGACATTATGCTGAAATACTGATCAACTTGTGATCAACTTAAGGAAATCCGCTGTTAGGAAGTAAGTATGTACACAAAATCAGATTGTCAGTGGAAAATAAAAGTGCACGCTATAAACACAGTTATAAAAGATATGTGATATATTATTTATTTCCCCCCCTTATCCCCGACCGTCACAGTAGACCTTAATAGGCATGAGTTTGGGTTCCCTTCAATAGAGAACAGCAAGTCTGAGTTTTATTTCGAGTAGTATTATTTCACTACTGTATGACTTCATACTGTACTTCGACATAGGCAACTAGCCAAACCAATGCGCTACCGGATGAGGTATGGTCTCCCCGTCCATGGTTCAATAGTGATATGAAATTACTCACTTTAATAAATACTTCAATTCACAAGTCTAATAAATAACATGTACACTGTTATTGTAGTAACTTTGCGATCGCAAAGAATAGTTTCACAAGGTAAATCAATCATGTGATGATGATAGCAGATTCCATTTCCACTATTAATTGATCATAATTTAGATGATGATGGTGGTGATGACTCTCAATGCATTTGTAGTGCTTCCCGATCTTGGTAAAACAACTACATGCGAGTCTTGACGACGTAAAATTGGTTTCAAATGAGGTTTTGATTAATCTACCCTCAAAACAATCCAGCCAAGGCAAATTCAACAATTAGTGAAAGTAAATGACTCAAAAGTAAGTAATTCATATGACCGCTGAATACAGACATAATGAATAAGTAACACTGCATAATATCAGCCTAAGCTCACATATCACAAACAAAGTAACACAAAACAAAGAAAACACTCACTCAGTATTTCTTCTGTGACAGCTCCGTAAATCAGGAACTCTGAAAATAGTACGCCCTAATAACCTATGAACCCTAACCATGTCTAATTAGAATCCTATGCTACATTTGTATATCTCACAACTAGAGGTGATGGTTACCTCACATTTACATTAATTGCGTGATGTGTAATGTGACTAAGCTGAACTAACTAGGGGGATGAGGTGGCATCCTCGGTGTGTACCTAACCCTATTTCCTACGCCATGTGTAATAACCCCATTCGCTGGCCGAAACCAGGTTGCGAATGGAGTAGGGCAGAGAGATAGTTGTGCGAATAAATAAATATATAGATATAGAGACCAACGCCACCAGTCCTATGCACTGACCAGCAGATACACAGAGCCTGATAACGCTAGGGGGAAGTTTCCCGACTGCCATACGGCAGACGAGCGCCAGGTCGATCCCCAACGCCTGACTCCGTCCCGAAAGACGTTAAACCCCAAGCTTTGTTAACACCGCCAGGTTGCCTTGGGGCCGGGAACCTCGTCCCGTAGAGTCCCTACTTCAAGCGTGACAAATTTAGAACACACAATCAGAATTCATGGCCAATAATCATACGTCATGACAATGACGATGATGGAGGTAATTTCTCTGCCGATACCCCGGACTCAGGGCACCGATCATGATACTGACGGCTAAAGGTGTCCTGGCCGCAGAGAAATCGGATTAGGGAAGGATCAAGGATACTGGTGAGGTTGGTATGGTAATTGGTTCACGAACACTGATTGCGAAACACGATAAATAATTAAACAATTAAACTACGTTAAATAATTAAACAATTAAATTACGTTAAATAATTAAACTAAATAATTAAACTTTGTCAAAGTAAATAAACTGCGAACCGATATCGCTTACAACAGCAAGACCTCGCTTGAAGAAATTCCGAAAACAACTAATCCCGATCCCTGAAAGAACCGTTCCTTTTATACTCGTTAAGTCTGCATCATCTCAGACATCGGCTATTTCTGCAACATAAACGACATTGCGGTTTTTAGCGACATCTCAGACATCTCCGACATTTGAACCAAACCGATCGTTACGCGCTACACAATAGGGTCGAATTTCGCTATTTCCCGTGAGCCTCGGACCGTACACAAACAACTACATACACATCTGTTAGCGTGTGAACAAGATAGAATGCACCTCAGATACAAACAACATGAAACAACACGATCAATGAAAATTACGTCAATTCATTCTAGTCGCGAGGAAGCACGTACGATGCTGTTTACGCAATTATCGAACATTTTGGTGTCATATACTACCTGTATAGTCTACTCAGCCTTTATGTAATATTTAGTACATTCCTACTCATCCAGTTATCACCCTCGTACAGAAATTCCAGATTAATTATTATTTAGTCTATACATCTTATAAAAAGGAAAAGGAAAGGCTTACATAATATATTAATTGTATAATTCTAATATTATTAATTGACTATGGGCAACGCCCAAACATATATTTGTGAAATTAACGGTAAAATACGCTATGTACCGTTACAGCGCCATCTAGGGGGGCTCGCGTCAACTAACTCGTCATAATCGTAATTGATTCCCCAGTGGCGGGGGTGGGTTAGGGTTTCGTTGAAAGGGGCATGAGTAACTTTTTTATTTGGTTAAAAAAACGCATTATAAGAATATTTTTTTTGCCAACGCTATTTTTTGACTTAGGTACCTATGTAAAAAACATCCTTCCGTGAATTCAACGCTGTTGGTACCTACTTAGTCCCTATCCTCACTATAAATGCGAAAGTGAGTTTTTTGTTTGTTTGTTTGTTCCGCTGTCACGCCTTAACTACTGAACCGATTGCGATGAAATACATTGCAAGTTAAATAAAAGCTTTAAAAAAAACTTATTTTATCGCACGACTTACGAGTATATCCGACCGACGCATTAGTTAGACGTAGACGGTCAATATTATTGTGATACTGCTATATCGATATAGGATCGTGGATATCAAAACACCCGAAGTCGCTGCGATACACATCAATATTTAACGTCTAATCCATGTGTATGATATAAAACTACCGTACAGAAGCCCCAAAACCCCCAAACCCCCCAAATCCCGGATCCCAGACTGTCGTCCCGACCGCAATCTATCAGGAGTGCAGCGGGTGGAAGGAGCCCGTACAAGGATGCGGTCGGCGCTTCCTTGTTGGGTCACGGGACTCTCGGGCTCGGCTGTGATTCTCTAAACAAACATAGCATGTACAGTTTGAGATACGAATTATAAGCGACCTTCACCCATCTTTGATGAATGAAAAGTATTTTATAATTTTGTTTATCTACGCACATATCATTCTTGCCCTAAAATGCGTTCAGAAACAGTAGGAAATTACCAGCATTATTACCTACAAAAATCTGTACTTTAATGTTAAGATGGACAGACAAAAACATCGCTAGCATGACACAAGAAAACATTCAAAATCATCACCCTCCTTTTCTCCGCCGTAGTCGAGTAACAACGACAAGTCACAAACCAAACTGTTTGCATTAATGAAGCACGATTCCCTTCAATTTGAGTGAAACAAATCGTATTTGTTGTCCCTTTCCCCAGGGATAGCATTACCACCAACGATTTCAGCGTTTTTGACGGGCACACAGACGTACTAACTAGATAGACAAAGCAATACACTGCATTTACTTTGCATGACGGATGGTTGTAAGAAACACTTGTCTTGTTCTTGTTTTAAGGTCCAAGATCGTTCACCTTGGTAAATAATAATAATCGTAGTAGTTGCAACAGCGGGGGTTGCAATAAATAATTACTTAATTAAATTAATTAAATGCTTTAGCTTATGGTTTCGTTTTATTCACTTAATTCAAAATTTCCTTGCGTCATTGTTTGATTTACAAGGAAATCTGTCGGAGTTTCAGGGATTATTTTTCTACTTTTCAATATTTATTTTGGTTGGTTTTTGTTCTTTTTTCGCGTTTTGTTCGTCAAAGTTCACGTGTGAAAGTGACATAGCGAAAAGGTCGTAGAGTGATGGACACATCATTCTGAATTTAAAGACAATACCGTATATACAGTACCTGGATTTTTTTTAGTACGTTTTCTAAAAATGTAACCTAGCTTGATCGATTTATTGCCTCCGAAACCCCCTGCAAGCCAAATTTCATGAAAATCGTTGGAGCAATTTCCGAGACCCAGATTATATGTATGTATCTATAATACTTGCTCGTTTAAAGGTATTAAGATTAGATACATAGATATGGTTATACATTACTATCCCTTCGTTTCTTTTGAAATAAGAGTTGTTGTGCATTATTGGGTCCTTGTCCATTACTGGTGCCCTCAGCCTAGGTATTACCAGAGTAGAACACAGCCTTAGTCTATCATGATAGTACATCTGGGGAACAGATTGACTAGGCGCACCGGGGTTCTGTAGATATGGCCAAATGGGGTGTTAGAAATAAGGGGTTCTGAGTGCGAAACTTTATGCTTACGGCAATTTATTTTATTTTATACTGTGTCAAGAGGGATTGGCTAGCAAGCTGACGCTGATCTTCCTACTTAGTATATATAATTGTCAACCATATTTTGTCAGACCCTGTATTGAAAAAACCGTCCAAGTGCGAATCGGACCTAATATTACATTGGTTATATAGACCGAGACATAAAAAAAATTAGACGGTTAGTATTTGCTGTTGCAGCAGAAACAGAAACATCATCTGTGAAAATTTCAACAATCTAGCTGTCGCGGTTTATAAGATACAGCTTGGTGACATACAGACAGCCAGACGGACAGTGGAGTCTTAGTAGGTAATAGTTGGGGTCCCGTTTCTACCCTTTGGATACGGATTACTCTTACTCCCAAAGATATAAATAGCTTTCATAACATAATAATCGTACTTACCCTATCTCACCCCTCTAAGTGCGAAGCGCGTAGGGTAGATGTCGCGATAGCGGGTGTTAACGTCATCAAGTTATCATGGCGATCATCACTTGTGTATGTAATTGGCTTAACCGCGAACGTGAGGCCATTTGTTTTAGTTTGCTTCTTGGTTTTAATTAATTTGGTTCTATGCCACTTGGGAGCTCTTTTATAGATTAACTAGCTTCTGCTCGCGACTTCGTCCGCGTAGAATTAGACTTAAAAACTGATGTTGATAGTATATTCTGCAATAATGATTAAAGTCGCGACTCTAGACAGCTACGACCTTTGCAAACTTTCATCACCTATTTTATCCCCTTAGGGGTGGAATTTATCAAAATCAGAGGATGCCTACGTCATAGTAGCTTTATGCATGCAAAGTCGCAGCCCGATCAGTTTAAAATTGACAAAGTTTCATACAAACTTTCATCCCCTATTTTATCCCCTTGGGGGTAGAATTGATCAAAATCCTTTCTTAGCGGATGTCTACGTCATAACATCTACCTGCATGCCAAATTTCAGCCCGATCCGTCCAGTGGTTAGGGCTGTGCGTTGATAGATCACTATGTCAGTCAGTCAGTCAGTCACCTTTGAGTTATATATATTTAGATTTTACTTTTTTTTTATATGAATAGGAAGGAAAACGAGCAAGTGGGTCACCTGATGGTAAGTGATCACCACTGCCCATAGACACCCGCAACCCCGGAGGGATTGCGGGATTGGAGGGATTGGGATTTTTACTTTTGCTTTAGTTTATTTATCTGTAGCTACAAGTAATTCAATACTTTCGCAAAGAAGGTAAGGAGGTAACCAATTTTACAAGCTTCTTTTATTTAACTAGCAACGTATATGTATGTATTTAAGTATTTTAAGTATGTTAAGAATATTGCGACTCAATTTTGAAGCAGATATCTTCGATTGAACTGAAATTTTGCATACTTGAGTAAGTCGGATGACAATACAATAATCTGGTAGTGGAGTTCTGGTGACCCAGTCAGGATCGTCTCCGCAGAAGGGAAATCTTCAACGGTTGGTCCGATTGACTTGAAATTTGGTACACGTATATAACGTAGGATGACAATGCAAGTACAGTCAGCAAAAAAAGCTTGTAATAAAAATGTTTTTATTGTCAGAAACTTTATTTTTCTTCAATTTTTTTTATATGAACATAAAATATTTATAATATAATGCTTTATTTGTTTAGGTTAAGTTAGGGCCTTTGGTCTTAGCTACTCTTTATACTCTGGTTTCTGTTGTCCTGTCAACCGTTCGAAGGTTAGCTGGAAAAGATTCCTTTAAGGGATAAGTTCGCCTTTGTACATCTCTTTTTCTCATTACCTGTAAAATTGAACGTGTTTTATGTACAATAAAGAGTTATACATACATACATATTTTACCTTGCTACTCCGCTACTTATGAGCTCCGTTATGAGTGGCGGAGTCGCAAGGTAAATATTTTTGTGCATTGAAATGGACCTCCACAAAGTAACGCCTCATTCAATAAATATTTTTTTTATATCTATAAATGCCTGGCTGAAACTCGACTCGCCTCTTTCCCAGAAAGCTAGTTGTGTACTCTCTATCCTTTAACGTGCTGAATCTTGCGCAACGCAGTGGGTAAACGATTGTCAATGTTTTTGTATATAAATACTGTCGCCTTGAAGTTGCGGACAATGATGGTGAAATTATGAAGAGTGGAAATTAATTTAATATGTCGCTTGCCTCTTGTCGTCTCATGTCAGACAAAGACAGAATACAAGTTGTCTCAGAATTGTTCGGGTATATTTTAGCAGGTGGTTGGCTTACTTTCGTTGAACACAGTATTGTATGAAAGGTTTTTCGTCTTACGCATACATAGGTACACATACACAAATCACGTCTATATTCCTTACGGGGTAGACAGAGCGTAAGGTAACAAGACCTAAAGGACACGTTTAGCATGATTGATGATTTTTCGTCTTAATTAATACATAGATAGACATAATATAGTGCTTACTAACCATTTATAATTTATTTGTACAATTGATTATTTTAATAAATAATTTGAATTTGAATTTGAATTTGAATTTATGCCTTCAAAATTATATAATCCGTATGACGAACTATATCACTTTGAACACCGAACAATACCAACTATTTTTCCGGGTAACTGTTAAGATACGGTGTATGACTTCTCTTAAAATTGTAACCTTTTATGAATAAGGGGTTGATGCTGTTTACCATCCCGCAAAAGATTTCCATTAAACTCGTCTCACAACTCAGCATAGCTTCGGTGCAAAATAAGGAAATAAATCACTTTAATTGCCGTAAAGAAAATAAAATTGTTCATACATACATACATTCCTAAAAAAAACACTTCTATGGTAACAAGACATAAAGGCCACGTTTACCATGATTGTCCTTAGAAGATTTTTCTATTCACTTAATTCATTCATCAAACAGATCGCCAGTTTCATTTTGTTTGAATATCATTATTCTTTGGTATCGTGCGCTGGGCATTGCGCTTGCGTCGGCAGAACCGTGGGAACGCTGTTGTCGATGGTACTTTAGGTATTTAGTGCATTGTGTTTTGTTGAGCGAGACAGTTTTATAGTACTCATGTACTTACTTACCCATTTGTAGTTGTAGACTTATCTAACCGTGGTCCTTTTTACATAAATACAACGTTTCTTAAAATTGTTGAAAGGCAATGCAATGCGTATTCCATATAAAGCCAACCGGCGTAGATTCTCGTCGATTTTGTAATGTAAACAGAATTGACACTTGTCGCCGACAATTGTCGCATAGGTGAAATAGGGGCTAGGTGGTTGTGTAAGTTTTAGTGGACACGTGTGAAGATGCTTTGAAACATTTTATCAACCACAATGAAAAAAACTTCAAAGATATTTCAGATAAACTAACCCACCTGCGGAAGTATTCCGGAAAAATGCTTTTCAAAAGGAATATTCTTACTAATAATAATTTAATGTCAGCATTGTTTTTATTAACATTTTTCAAAGAAACAAGCCGCTATGATATGTATGTTGAAACGTAAGTAAGCAAAACGCTGAAACACCTGAAATAAAGTAAAACATGGAAATATTTATTGCTAAATTATTTGCACACAATAAAATTTTACCTCATTTGCATAGTACGGTTAATGTTTATTAATTATTTAAAATAATTACTTTAATTATTGTACTAGGGCATCATATACGTGCAAGTGTTATGGTATTTGATTACACTTGGCGCCACACTACGAAGCAGTGCTGATTCAGTCTCTGTCCTTGGATTCGCGCACGCCTGACTTGTCATGATATCCTAGTAAGTGTAACTAAATGTTACGTTTAGTTCTATATAAATAAATTTACATAGAAATATTATGATAACTGATATATTAATTGAAGTAACGTTGTGGATAACACACTGATAAGGTAGTGTTGTTTTGTTGTAGGTACCCATAGTTATACCTAATAACAAGTAGTAGGTAACCCGATTCCTTATTCGACAACAGTTGCCAAAATAAATACATACTTACAATGTGATTAAATTATAAAATAATAATAATGACACAAAAAGTGGGTTTCAATTTTACATATTATATTTTACTCATAGAAGTCGCCTCCTAAATCGAAAACCTCCCCGTTACCTATTCTATGATTAAAGTAGAACTACGATGATTCGATACATTACATTGCTGACTTATGTTTTAATTTTAACTTCGATATTGAAGCGCCGGTGTTCGGTTCCAGAAAATATTATTAAAGCACATTTTTAAGGGACAAGAACGCCCACCTACACTTAAACACATTAAAGCGTTTACGATGAAATTTCCCGACCTCTCGCGAGCTATCTCAATAAAGAAAATTATATTTTTTTATCGCTTTAATAAAGTAAAACCGGAGAGTGAGCCGTAACTTAATCCGTCGAAACCGGATAGCAGACAGTATGGCGCGGACTTTGCTTTTTTTCTACTTTTTTTTCGTAAAAAAGCTAAAGGACTTTTGAACTTTTTTTCTCTTCGTAACGTGTGTGATCCCGGCAGTTGATGAACGATTGTTTTGGTTAAATGCTGATAAAAAATTAAGATATTGGTTTTGGATATCACGTTTAGTTTTGACGGTCGGGGTAAAGTTATCGGTAGACTGGCAGGTATTGCTTACGTCACAACAAATTTATTAGTGGATAGGTTTTCAATTTTAAACTTGAATACTTCTAAAAAAATCTGCTAAGAAATTATAAAGGATGTTTTTTTTGTGGTGAAAAAATGTAAGCCGCCTTAATTTAAATCAAAAAGCGCTACACCAAATTCATTTTTTAACGGTTTGTGAGTCCTAATACCATTACCCCTAACTACTTATTAACTGGAAATCTATTTTAACGATTTCCAACAACTTCCTCGTGTCAATCTGTCAGTTTGAGCAGCGCCTGTTGGACAACCCTTTGCCTGTGCCATTACAAATATTTTGCCACTCGTCACGTGTCACTAGATGCTGGTTTAACCATTTTAGCGTTTGACAAGACAATTATACATACGAGTATCTTCTTTTAAAATTTTAAAATTTAGAATGGTAAGTAGGTACTGTCTTAATTTATGGAGATAGAATAGATGTAATGGTCTTTTTATAAAGGTTTCAGCACCTAAGTCTGCTCAGTCAGAGGTTTATCTGACCTCGTAACTTTCATCCTGTGAGTACCGTTTTTTCATTTATTCGTGGTAAGTATTCAGTAAAGATTTGTTGTTCTGTATTGTAAGTACTGTTATTTAGTTTTTCTTTGTAGATCTTTCCATTTACTCCTAAAAATATGAGAAGTTCAAATTCATGTCCTGTTTCTTACCAATTCAAATAGTATATCTATTTACTATGTTATGTATATTATTTTTAGTATATAAGTTGTTACAAAAAAATCACGCTAATGACATAAATGGTTTTATTAAAATCTTCGAAAAAAATAATCAATTATAAAAAAACACGAGAAATCAAATGTACTCATAACTGAATTCACTGTTTTGTGAAACTGATTAAAAATGAAGTATTTTCGGTCGCAATGTTTTGTTTTGTGCATAGTTATTGGTTTGTTCCTTAATTTCTATAATTATTTAGTAAACATATCACAAAATGTAAAATAGCTAGAAAATGTTAAACTACAATGTCGGAAGTTTATCTTTCCAATATGTTGCTGAAAATAAACTTTCAAAGTACCTACCTTCCTAAAAATATACAACACAAGTGGCGAGATTGACATTTCCTATGTTTTTCTATAACGAGAACCTACATCACAAACATCATAGCCACATGTTGAAAATAACCGACCGTAAAATTCTTTGTCCCAAACAAAACCGAAAATAACGAAATACGATATTTTTGCACGAAATTAGGGAATATTGTAAAAAGTATTAATTTCTTACAAATGTGCAGCGGCTTGAATTACCTACGTTAGACACAAAAAGAAACATTTTTTTATCAAACCATGAAATATGGACAAGCAATCATAGGAAGGGTCAACTCATTGTTGTGCTTTTTTCGATTTCCAATCCCGATTGTGATTTTAACCCTTGCAGTTTTATGTCTGACCTTTGCTTATAATGTGTCAATTGATTTGAGTTTTTTTTTTAACAAATGATCGCTGAACAATTTGTGACACCCTGTGTGAAAATGTTCTTGACATTTTGTAAATAGAGAATCTAATTAGCGCATTGTTTACGCAGTTGTGGCGATGACTGCTCGTTCTTTCTGAAGTCTTCGTACCTTGTTGAAAAATTTTATTTTTAGTTTTTGACGTGATAACGTCTTATAAATCGATGAACGCCGGCTGCACTCACGAAAAAGCATGACTCATTGCGTTACGTTCCGCGAAACGTCAGAGCGTGCAAGCGAGAGCGCGGAACAAGCGATAGAGAGGCACGATCTTCTCGCATGACGTCAGAGCTAGCAGTTCGAATATTCTTTATGACGTTATCACGTGAAACTATCGTTAAACCGACATTGCAGACAATCGTTTTTTTGATAAACTTAATTGAAGCTAGACAAAGTTTATTTCAAGGAATTTTAAGTTTAGTATAATCAATAATTCACGACTGGTTAATTAACGCAGTCATGGATTAACAAACAACAATATGTATGTATGTATGTAACTCTTCATTGTACACGAAACACATGAAAATGATGAATACCAGGACAGGACAACACAAATGCACACTAAAAAGGATTTCTTCCACATCAATTCTTCTCTTATTGAAATTTAACTAATTTACGAGTATTAAAGGAGTCACTTTATTACTAGAACGATGATTGACGTTTCGCTGAAATTATTTTAACTCCTGTTAACTCGCAGTCACTGTCCATTAATGCAGTTATGTTTCATCAACTAGTTACTCTTGACATTTTAACATTTATTTTAACGCCTGACTGCTATTTCCAATTAAAATACATTTAAATTAAAACTGAAGCCACCGGACACAGCTGGCCCATTTCTACTCTGCACTATTTAGTTTAGTTCTGTCTTGTTAGTCATTCATTACATTAGTAATTTCTTACAACATCTTTAAGCCGCTTCAGTTTTAACTTTGAAAGTGTTTTAGGCTTTAACACAAGCCGTTAGAGTCTAGACAACGACTTGCAGACAGTAAATGCAAGTTTGTAAAACAGCAAAGAGATAAACATGGCTGCGCCGAGCGAGTGAGACGTCAATCACCTGTCAACGCACGTCCCGCCGTTCTATGCTCTCCTGGTACAGCTAAATGCAATGTACTCGGATTTGGACACGAACATAATAAAACAAAACCTAGCTAACTTATTCAAGGAAGTAAACGATTGAAAATCGTGTAGGTACAGTCAGGTGTAATAATATGTATCTAGTCAAAGTTTCAAAAATAAGTACCATACGCTCTTACACCGGCGTAATAAGGACGTGGGACATATTTTTGAGAAGTTCGTATCGATACTTATTTTTGCACTTGACCGTACATACATGGAACGTTGTCATAGTGATATGTTGCTTGCTCAAGTTTGGAAATGTCAATATGACAGCGTGGCTCGTGGCTCAACAATTAAAGTTACCAAACCAGCCCATGCAAATGCCAGTTGGTAGCAAAGTTTTCTTGTTACTCTATTGTTTTACGGACTACACTTTGGTACATTCTGTATTTTATAGTACTTTTTTATTATTTTATAACGACACAAACGCTTTCTTCGTGCCCGTGTGACCCATTCATTCCCATGTCAAAATGAAATATATGATAAAATTCGCAAAGTTATAATAACAATTTCATTACAAACCTATTGTCTCTTAACCAGAGGTTAAAAGCCAAAAGGATAAGAAATCAAAGTATAATTTGACGTTTCGAAAAAAGTGAACATTATTTTCTTAAGGAAAGGTCGCGTACTTACGAAAGGGTCACATTCGTTATCGGCAACCCTTTCACCTCGTTAGGAGCAAAAAACGCCCCTTTACCGGAATCCCTACAAAATGTAACTTTAAAGTATTGTTCTATTCAGTTTTTGTTAAGGAATTGTGGGAAACTAAATATTTAAAGACTTAAAAATATCAAGGTACCTAGTAATAAAGATTAAAATTAAGAAAAAGCAAGCTGTTTTCAAATAGTGTCACTTTCTTTTTCCATGGAATAATACGATGCCTGCTCAAGGATTTAACTGCAAACTCTTTTTTAATTTCTTCCATGCTGGTCCGGGAGCAAAGAAAAAACATAGAATATACCAGTTGCTTCTCTACCCGCGCAGGTGGTAAAAGCCCATCGAGGGAGTGGGCGAAAATCATAGGAATCATGTTATAGGCGATGAGGCTAGCATCCCGTCACTATTTTGATTTAATTTTTCACCTATACGCCCACAATCTTGCTAAATGTGGCCTGTAGGTATCTGTTTGTTACCTTAGGCTCCGTCTACCCCGTAAGGGATAAAGACGTGATTTGTGTATGTATGTACTTTTTTAAAAGTGTATTTTTTCTAATTAAAACTAAGGTAGCAGAAGTAAATGCAGGTTGCAGCTTAAAATTCCACATGCGATTCTATCGCCAATTTAGGGTGTAAGATGTGTAGAATTTTTCGGGGTCTTCAACTGTTCCGCTATTTACAGCTCCCATGTGAGTACCCGGCTTTACAGTTGTTAAAATACGCGGCTGATAAAGTCGCCATGCAATCTCTCATCGCAGTGGGTTAGAGAGCGCGAGAGTTATGTCGCGGTGATAGTCTGCCATCTCTTTCTAGCACGAACAGTAAGAAAAATACGGGTAGTTTATCTCGCGCGCGACGCAGCTCTCGCGCACTCCCGTGCTTGCCGAGCAGTGGGTTAGCCCTCAGTCAATACAGTGATAGGGTAAGTGGCTGGGTGACGGATGGCGACGTCCGCAAACAACAGCGATGGCCCTCGGCGACTTTACCCGACATAGACATACTATACAAAGGTATACACATTGTTCCATAAGATGGCTGAAGCCGTTATGAGTGTATAAGAATTATTTTGGTATACATATACCAAAATAATGACATCAGCATGTTGGGTAAAGTTAAATAAAACACTCCTGAAATATTTAGTAGTGATAATTTTTGATTAAATCTTAATAAAATTTACATACACAAATCACGTCTTTATCCCTTACGGGGTAGACAGAATCTAAGGTAACAAAGCTACAGGCCACGTTTAGCAAGATTATGAGCGTATAGGTGGAAAAATAAAATTGGAGTCAGCAAATTTGCAGGGTCAATTTAGGGCCTGCCTCACCACTCACAAAGTTCCTGATATCTTAAGTGTAAGTTATCTATGATTCCTTCTCTATTTCTTACTTCGAAACAGTCAGAGATGAGAGATAACCGACATTTAAAATATCAGGGTCTTAACTGAGAGTGGTGAAACAGGCCGTTAGTGTAACTAATCGAACTAGTATTCTGGCCTTATACTCCGAAATTCGATTTTCGAACTTCGTATCATACCGTCCCTTTCACTCTCAAATTAATGACTATTAGTGTGAGCGGAACGGAACGAAACGAACTTCGAAAATCGAATTTCGGAGTAGCCCCTCTGGTTTAATTTCATAACACAGTGTATAGGTACACTGACGTGCAAAAATAACTGGTCACTTTCTCGCCAGTGTATATGTTACTTTATTTACTTGCATAAAGGCAGTTCGTAACTTACTCAGTTCAAGTTAATGAATTCCTAATGGAAAAATTTGAAAATAAATTAATAGGAGTAACTTAATATGAATAAATTAATATGAGTAAATTAATATGAGTATGAGTAGATTAGGGGCTGATTATTTGAATAACCTCGGTGAATGTTTTCGCCGTAAAAAAAGTAACATTATTGTTTGCATTAAATAGGAAACAAAAATATCTCGAATACCTACTAACGAACTACCCATTACGGCTTGCTTTTTTGCAGCTGTACAAAGATTTCCTCAAGAAAGTATTCCTAGTCCGCAGCCCTCAGTGCGGAGTGGAGGTTTGGGCGCCGGGCAGGTGCGGGCGCGCCGGCGCGGCGCCCGGTGTTTGCCAACCACTCCCGCCGCCCCTGACGCCCTGGTACTTTTGGGGGATATGCGCAAACAATATTGGGGAATATGCATTTTTTACAACTTACTGCGGTGAAGCAAAAAAGGAACGGTAGAATTTATCCCGCAGAAATTAACACTAAAAATCTGTCACCTACTTACTCTTACAACTATCTCTGAACGTCTGAACTCTTCCTGCTTCCCAATCCATTTGAATGAGAGATTTTTTTAACCGACGAAAGACGGTGGAGGTACTCAAGTCGACGATTATTCTTTCTCGCTTATTTTAGGAGCATAAAACTAATTAGTGTCATTTAGATTTTGTATTATGAAATGAATTTGAAGTCACTGTGTACAGCTTAACTTAGTACAGTATTTATTTCAGATGTTATTTTTATATTAGAACTCGAAACTCCAAAGTAGGTAAACCTGACATTTTTATTTTACAAATGTCAGGCTCTTAACTGCTAAAAGATTTCCTGAGAAAGCGTTACTATGAACCTAAACTCGGCTAAAAGCCACTCTACCAGAACGGCGACAGTAAAAAAAATACGCAATACATTTTATTCCCATTTTCGAAGCTCGCTCGAGTACTCTCCAAACAGAAGGGACCTTCTGTTTGTTTCCATTGCCCCTTTTAATAGAACAAACAGTTTAATGGCTGCGCGATCGATCTGCATGCTGCCTGATTGATTGGGCGGATTTTTGTTTTAATATTTTGGTAATTAAGAACAAACTACGACTACTTTTTGTTTGTTTTTAGGGTTCCGCCTCAAAAGGAAGAAACGTAACCCTTATAGGATCACCTTGTTATCCATTCGTCTGTAAAGACAATTTTTCTCAGGAAAGCGTAAAGGTATATGAAGTTGAAATTAATACCAAATACTTAAGTCTGCATCCCCTCAGAGCTGTTAAAATTCAACTCTCAAAGTCGAAAGATACAGTCATTCGAAAAGGTGTTTTCATACAAATTGCCGTGCTTCCAAAAAATAGGAAGTACTTCCAGTTTTCCTAGAAATTTTAAATTTGGTATTAAGGTGGCTCTTATCCTTAGCACAATTAATGAAACCAATCTAAAAATCTAACTTTTTTATGTCTGTCTATATAAATAACTAATATAAAATTACCTCGCACTGCCTACATTTTTTGTTTAAGAGCAGAGCTCTGCTAACTGTGGATTTTATACTCACTTGCCGAATTTGTACGGAACCCTTGGTGCACGAGTCCGACTCGCACTTGGCTGGTGTTTTAGACATAGGACAAGTGCCTCAGGTGGTTGTAGACCCGAATGACCTAATTTGAATAAACTACACGAAAAATGTCGGTGAGGGGAGGTGGGCTTACTGCCTGCCGTTTACAACCAATACTAAAAAGTATGAAAGGCAAAATAAAACAAAACACTGTTTTGATTTCGCTTCATCGTTCAAAATTGTATAAGGGTACTGACATTATGATAATCTGCATAGAGATATTATAAAAAAAGATCAAAATCAGCTGAAAACAACGTAACGACGCCCATTTAAATTAATCTTTCCCCAAATTGATAAGAAAAACAAAAATAACGCCGGCCAGCCATTCAACAATAGAACATCGATTACCAGGCTCGCATAAGCCGAAAGCGTCAAATTAAGTTGTTATAGCAACAGGATGATCCACAGTTGGAGTAATTCTTAATTATTTGGCGCGTGGCGGTAATGGTGCGGGATGTATTACTCTTATTATTATGTAATGGCGGCCACGCTCCGCCTTCTGATTTGATTTTAGGGGAAGGCGAGTGAAGGAGATTAGTTGTATAACATGTGGGATAAACAACAAACTTCTTGGAAACGGATTTTGTTAAGTAATTACAATTCATGAAATTCGTCCAAGTTAGATTTCGTGCAACTCTCCAGGGGTTACTGGTTCTTACCAGCCCGCTTGCTTGTTTACCTCCCTCCTTCCATAAAAAAAGAAAACAAAAACTAAATGTGACAATGAAAGTTCAAAGTGAACAAAAATAACCTTACCAATATGCAACAATCCGCAGGTCGTAGTTACGATAACCAAGACTTTTCCCTCTAGTCTAGTCCATACTTTGCATGTAATCTATTTACCGAGTACTAGCTAGTTAATTGTGGTATGTAACGCATTGTATGTACTACTCAGGATACTATGGCCACCGCAAGCCGCGACCGCAGCCGCGCGTTGGAACAGTCGCACGACACAGTGGGCTGGCCTGGACAAAAGACACAAAATTATTTTCTGAAAGCTATTTTGTGATTGTTGTTAAGGTTAACATGCCAGAAATTATATTTCTTAAGTAGCTGTTGCCCGCAACTTCGTCTGCATAGAATTCGTTTATCGCTGTCCCGCAAGAATTAAGCAATTTTCCGGGATAAAAAGTAGCATATGTGTTATTCCAAACTATCTATGTTCCAAATTTCATCCAGATCTGTCCAGCCGTTCTGGCGTGAAAGAGTAACAAACATTCATCCATCCATCCATACTTACACACTTTCGCGTTTATAATATTAGTAGGAAGATAGTAAAAACCACACCAATTGTTAGATGTAACCGTTTCGTATGATGCATATTACAAAAATGATTTCATTTAAATTTATCTGTATTGTTTTAAGTGTGTTTAATTTATTTTATTTGATGTTTTGTGATTGTCATAAATAAACATTTTTCTTTCTTTCTTCATTTCTGTTATTATATTACTTGTACATTTAGTCAGTAAATTGGAATTTGCTACTATATCGTATTGGGAGTTATTTGGGTTACTCTAATGATATGTATTAAATTAAGTATGTAAAGGTACCTTATATTACATTCTCATGTTTTCAAGGACCATGAATCTGATTTATATGTGGACCAAAAAAAATTTATTATATTTTGCAGAAAACCCACACCGCCTGCCCACTGTGCGGCAAGGAAAAGCTAGACAAGCGGCGTCGCGGACAGCGGTCACGCGCTGAATGCGACACCGAGGGTGGGACCCGGTGGGAACACTTGAAACGTACACTTACCGCGGCACTCAGGATATATATTTAATTTTAATCTTTTATTAACGATGTTTTTAAAAATTTAAAAATGGAATGAGTTTAGGATTCATCACGATATTTGTAAGAGTTGGGCAGTTACGTATAAGTCTGCGTGACTGCTTCTTTATTAAAAGATGAACCTATTTATACATGCACATGGTTAAACTGATGAACAAAAGTAATGGGCCGCTTTTCATACAACTTGTAGACTGTTAAATAAGCAGGTAAACAAGGGAGTTTTAAAATGGAAAATAATCTTAAAAAATAAAGAGCCTTCAACGTAGTGCAGGAGTTCACTACAAAAGGACTCGTTTTAAACCGTGAAAGAGCGGAAAGCTTAAAAAAATCCGTTCCATCCGGTGCACCCTGTATCGGGTTGCAGTGCATCTGCTAAGTGAAGTGAGCGAGCGCCTCGACATGTATGCAAGCCTGGTAACTTTCATTACTTTGTATGCGAGTTTGCACAGCGTACAAGAGTTTTAGTACCATTGAATTAACTTTTTATCCGACTGCGGACCCAAAGGAGGATTTCAGAAAAAACTAACTCCTACAAGCAACCACTCTTGTAAAAATATCTCAACTCCTTGACGACAAGACACTTGACTCTTTAAAAATACATCCTAGCAAACGGGTCAAGTTATGATTGTCTTCAGCGATGACTTCACGGACGAGGTTAGCTTATAGTCCATTCCAATACATTTAACGCTTTTGTAAACATCAAGTCTCCCCGAGTTAATATAAAAATTATATAGAATAATCATAGTATTGTTATAAAATCTCGTGAGATATCAAGTTGATAATTCAAAATTCCGGTGGATGTGATGATGCTAATTGCATACAAAGGGGAATTTAGATGAAAAAATATTTGTTTGGAAAAGCGTTAAACTTAATAGAGTATCACACCCTGCTCCTCCCCCCGGACAGATTCAAATCGGTATCGCAGCTCTTGGGTACACGAGGAGCCACCCCCCCCCCCCCCACACCCGTATTATTGCACGAGTGACTAACGATTTCAAAACTCGCAGACGGATTTTATAGCCAATGGTGTAGGTTTATGACCACTTTATGCATCCAGCCTCCCACGCCCGATGGTGATGTAAAAATATTGCCTTTTCATTGTAAGGTATGATCGATCTCTTCATAACAAAGTAACGAGCATATATTTAGATTAGACACGTATGTACAGTCAGCATCAAAAAATAAAAAATATCTACTCACCTCTCAGACTCACTTGGTGTTAGAGGTGTGTAGATCTTTTTGTTCTTCGACTGTTTACCAACTTCTGATGCTGGCTGTACTCTGTCAGAAGAGTAAGAGTATGTCTTTGTTAGTATATTCGGTCAAAGTGGAAGCCGTGGTAGCCTAGTAGTTTGACCAGTGGCCTCTCAAGCAGAGGGTCGTGGGTTCGAATCCTGGGTTCGCACCTCTGAATTTTTCGGAATTTATGTGCGAAATTACATTTGAAATTTGCCATGAGCTTTTCGGGGAAGGAAAACATCGTGAGGAACCCTCCAAACATCTGCGAAGCAATTCAATGGTCTGTGTGAAATTCCCAATCCGCACTGGGCACTTTAGCCCAAACCCTCCAATAAATGGAGGAGGCCTATGCCAAGAGGCACGCCGAATTACGCGATAATTAAAAAAAAACTACACAATGTAGGTACTGAAATTGTAGCAAAACGGAATAAAAAAGGCTATATTATTATTATCATAATTCGGTCAAAGATAAAAACCTACAGTTGTTTTCTATATGGTTCAGTAATCAGTACCTATGACTATGAAATTATAAGACAAGATTGATTTGACAAGCTTTTTATTAACTTGCAATGGATTTTAAACTTTGCATTGTCGAATCTCCATTATGTATTTTAACATGTCAAAAATATCCTTTATCTACCTATATTCTGAATTTTGACATTTGCCAACTTATTTCAACAGCTCGTTCAAACATCACCAGGCTTATTGCAAGGTACCAGAGTTGCAATTCGAGTAATTTCTCATTTGACATGTGTAACGTTACCGTGGTTTAGGTGTTTGACAGCACAAAGGGGTGCCAGAGACAGACAGACACGTGGCCGCCATTATCTAAGGCTTAATTAATGGGAAATCCCGTAATTTGGGGTTTAATGAGATCTACTGCGATTTGGCACACCCTTTGTTATGTTATCCTGGTTAGTACCTATTTGAAAAAAGAAATTTGTTTAATTTAGGCCTCTTTTCACATTCGCTTTTTTAAAATCTTGACCTGTATTTTTATTGATAAATCCACAATTAGTGACTGTAAAAAATAAGTGACACTGGGTTGTAATAATAACTTTATTTCGTTGTGGGTTTAGAAGTATTTTGGGTACCTACTTATCTATAAAGCGAATTTTTCTCAAAAAGACAGGCCAATGCTTAAAGAGTGTACGAGTGTTCAGGGTTTACATTTTGATGAAATTGATGTGATCGTACTGAATAAATTAATTATTCGATAGCTCGTTACAGCTCGTTATAGAATTCCTCTTTCTTCTGTCACACTTCGACAGCTGTTGAAAATCCCCAACAAAAATGACGAGCGCCCCGAATAGCTTACCAGGAACTCATCGCGTTATCATCGGTTACGCTCGGCAAACTGTTATTTTGGCGACACCGAATAGCAAATTAAACATTCGGCTCTGCTAATAGTTGGTAATATCTATAATTCACCAGTACACTAGGTATATACTTCATGAAGTTAGCGTCAATTGAGAACGTACCAAATAATTGAGAACCTATCAAATAATTCGATGCAAATTGTGTCATCTTAAAATAAGCACGTCTATAATATTTGTACTTATTTTATCTCCCTAAGTGAAGACGGCTGCCAACTTAAGCACACTCCAGCAAAAAGAATATGCGAATCACTTTTTCAAAACCACGCTGCGCAGGAGCACGGGAGCCGACCACTAATTACTCGCTGCAAATAAGTAAGTAAATACACTAAATATGCTGCGCAAGCGCAAATATGTATGCTCGCGCAATTACTTATTTTTTAAGCTGTCCTTTTGTCCGAGCGCAGGGCAAGATGGCATCTTGTGAGGCAGGAAAATAATATGAAATATGGAGCTAATTCAGGTCCACAAAGGTGTTATAGTGTGTTGAATCACTACATTAGTATAAAATAAAGTCGCTTTCCGCTGTCTGTCCCTATGTATGTTCTTCTTTAAAACTCTTCTCTCCTTTCTCTTCATTAAAACTACGCAACGGTTTTTGATGCGTTTTTTTTATAGATTCAAGAGGAAGGTTTATATGCAGGTATAATTCTATGCAGACGAAGTCGCAGGCAAAAGCTAGTAACGTTATAAAACACGATTGGGAGCAGTTACAATCACTTCATGATAATTAGTTACAACTAGTTAGGTTATTTATTAAGTACCTAGGTAGTAGTTTGTGATAAAATGTTATAAATAAAGAATATTTTATAACGTTATAATAATAATAATAATATAGCCTTTTTATTCCGAATTCGCAACAATTTCATTTTTGTTGTTGTTGTTGTTGTTGTTGTTTTATTATTAAATTGTCGCGTAATTCGGCGTGCCTCATGGCATAGGCCTCCTCCGTGTATTGGAGGGTTTGGGCTATAGTTCCCACGCGCGCCCAGTGCGGATTGGGAACTTAACACACACCATTGAATTTCTTCACAGATGTGTGCAAGGTTTCCTCACGATGCTTTCCTTCACCGAAAAGCTCATGGAAAATTTCAAATGTAATTTTCGCACATAAATTCCGAAAAACTCAGAGGTGCGCGCCCGGGATTTGAACCGACGACGCTCTGCTTGAGAGGCCACAGGTCAAACCACTAGGCTACCACGGCTTTTTTATAACGTTATACAACACTTTAAAACACATGCTGGTCTGGCAGTAAAGAAAAACATAGAATGTACCAGTTGCTCCTCTTTCCGCGCAGATGGTAAAAGCCCATCCAGGGAATGGGCGACCATCTTAGAAATTAGGCAACCCATCACTATTTTGATTCTCCTTTCCATCTATACGCCCACAATTATGTAAACGTGGCCTTAAGGTTTCGTTACCTCAGCCTCTGTCTACCCCGTAGACGTGATATATGTATGTATGTAAATTGCTTTCATTTTTAAGCTTTAATGCAAATGGAAAGAGTGAAAGTTAAAAACGTTACAAAATTCCCAGAATAGTCTACCAAAACCAACTAAACTTGGTGTAAATACACTGCATTTTTAAATATGGCTTTGTCTGTTAGTGGGAAATCCATACCACTGCCAATTTAAACAGACGGCTCTCTTCCCTTCCTCTAGTTTTTTCAGTAAGGCTAGGCGACTGCCAATCTACCGTTACAAGTGTTCAAGTACCCTCACTGTCTTCGGCTGTTACCGTTTAAAAAAGTCAACGACCCCTTAAAATAACATAGTATCGGTAGTATTTGTGACACGTAGTCAACATCACGTATCGCGGTGTGGCTTACCGTAACGCGAGAGGTTATGTGTTTTGCGTGAGGCGAGTCAATTTCGGGTGTTACCCATATCAATGATGTGTGTTGAAAGTAGTCTTGTACGTGACATAGTACGAGGTAAGAGAGGTCTGCACCACGTCGAGGAGACAGAAATTCCTAGGGTTTGATAAGTCTTCTCGGCTAATTTATTTATTTATATATTTATTTATTCAGTACATCCACATCATGTATACTACAGTGTGAGCCATAGAAACTATAATTGGTACATTAGTCTGATATACATGACAATAACGGAGTACGTATCATTGTCCATACTGCGAGATGTCTATTAAACTATTACAATAAAAAATTAAAAACATCCACCACCATACACAAAAATAGTATAAGTAGGTGGTAGTCTGGTAGTGGTGTCTCACTCGATAATTCTGCCACCAAGCAGCAGTTCTTGCGCTGTTGTGTTCCGTCGTGGAGAGTGAAACAGCCGGTGAAAGTACTGGTACATGCGGTATTCTATCTCAACCCTTTAGGTTGGCAGCTTGCAAAGTATCTGTAATAAATCAATTTTGAGCTCCCAACTCAACTAAAGCGACCTTTTTGGAGCACCCAAACAGCCGCTGCTGCTTAAAATAAAAGAAAAATGGTATCGGAACTTTCCAAGCCCTGTTTCAAGAAACCAGTTCATTACGGTGTTTGCTCGCCTGTTTGTGGCCGCTGTCCGCGCGTTAATCTGTTTGCCCGCTCGGTCAATATTATCGCGATCGACTCGGCTTTGCTTTGCTTTGTGTCTAATATTTCGAGTGCTTTCTAGTACTAGGAGCTACGAAGTTAGCAAGAGGTGCAGTTATATAGGAAAGAATAAAATTATTACCTCTCTTAAAGACAAAATGCTACCTTTTTAAAGACAAAGGGCTTTGTGCCCGGGCAACCACATCCAACTATATTTTATTATGTTTAGTGTCTATCTCTTACTGTTATTTTATTTTTAATGTAATCTTCTTCTGTTATTTTTAATGTAATCACCCTATGGTCCCAACGGAAGACCAGCGCTGGCTGTAAGGCCAGCAAATGCTGAGTTGGGAACATTTTGTGACAATTTATTTGTATTGTTTTAAGTGTGTTTAATTTATTTTATTTTATTTGATGTTTTGTGATTGTCATAAATAAACTTTTTTTCTTTCTTTCTTAGGTTCGTAGTCCATTTATCACACTCGCTGACTAGTTAAAAAAAATGGTACTCTTAACGAAGGAATCGATAGAGTAAACGATTATGAGTAAGAATAACCCAAAACAGATAAATTCTGAAAAAATGATTAAGTATGCAAGAAAAAATTAGTCCCTGATTTTACTATGATTTTTTTTCCTGTACGTCACGTTCCACATAAAACGACGAACTGGAAGTTTTGGGACACATTTTTTCTTGTAGAAGGATCGATAGAGTGAACAATTCTGAGTAAGAGAACCCAAATCAGTTAAATTCTGAAAAAAATATTAAGTAGACTTGTTTTTGGAAAGCGCTCGTTTAATGTCTTATCTGCTTTTCTAAATGTCAGTGAAAATTAGAACAAATAGAAAAATCCGAAAAGTAAAGCTATGGCCGGGAATCGAACCCGGATCCTCGTCATACCGTGACGGGTGCTATACCCCTACACCACCCATAGCAGGTGGGTAGTCTTCGAATTTTTCTACCCGATACTAGCTGTCGCGTGACAGTTGTTACTATGCGATTTTTTGTCGCTAAGCGTCATCTGTTTGAATATCATATATGTCATATCTTCTGTTTCTCGCTCCTCCGTTACTATCCTAAGTGCGTGTACGGCGTGTTTGCCGGCTGCGCCCGAAACTGTTTGTGCGCATGCGCACATCGTCCAGCGCGGCGTCGTGACGTGACAGCCGGCTGTGGCTTGACCGGCGCTGTTTATGTACTAGTACAATAATATTAGCAATCAAACTAGGATGATTGGGCGTAATTATCGCTAACGCAAACACGAAACACGAAACACGCGAGTGGATTAAACGCAAACGTGTTTGTTGTTTTTTTTTCTTGTAAAATTAATTCAGCTGCTTAGATAATAGTAAAAAAAGTCCATCGAGTAGTAATGGAATAGCTAGGTAACTAAATGTTATGTGTTCATTAATCTACAGACTTGTGGCGACTGATTTATTTTTGTATATATTATAATATTGTAAATAGTCTTAAGTAAGTGTTTTGTTGATTTCCGTTTCCGTTATTAGTGCATCTGGGAGTTTGACAAAACTCCCGCATGCGCGTGTCTCTTCTGTTGGTATTTTTCATGTGTGAAGTTGCTTTTCAATGTCGCTCCGTCTTTAAGTAATTATTTGTAAATACTTTGTGTAAATAAATTGTGTATATAGTGTACTATGTGATTTTAATCGTTTCCCAAAACGATTTCCCATAAGTGGTGACCCCGTACCGTGAGTTTTTGAACAGTTTTATATAATTTTACATACGGCAGAATAATGCTATCGTCGAACAATGACAGCAGTGAAACAGAAGACTGCGGCCGCGGCGTGTGTCATGTGGCTGTCAAACCGCCTCCTTTCTGGCCTGACAGGCCGGCGCTGTGGTTCGCGCAATTAGACAGCCAGTTTGTATTGGCAAATATTATATGTGACACCACGAAGTTTCACTATGCCATCTCAGTTTTAGACTTCAAACACGCGGCCGTCGTTGAGGATATTATTACAAAACCACCGGAGTCCGGCAAATATGGTCAATTGAAGCACGAATTAATCGCGCGATTATCGGCTACGCGAGAGCAACGCTTGCAACAGTTATTCATTAAAGAAGAGCCTGGAGATAGAACGCCGAGCGAGTTTCTGCGTTTCTGTCGCGGTTTAGCCGGTGCCGACGTTTCTGATGTACTTATGCGTTCTCTGTGGTCTAGCCGTTTACCGCCTTATCTGCGGACAGTCGTAGCTATGCAGCCTGAAAACTCGTCTTTGGACGACGTAGCGCTTATGGCAGATAAGGTGTTCGAGGTAGCGCCACGCCCTAGTGCGTCTCTATTCGCTGTTGCATCCACATCAGCTGCCTCTGAATCTTCCAGAATAGACGATTTACAGCGTAAAATTGACGATCTGACGCTTATGATTGAGGCGTTGTCTTCAGAGCAAGGGGTGCGCAGGCGTGATCAAGGCAAGTCGCGATCGCGCAGCCGTCGTCGTTCCTGTTCGCGTGGCCATGTCGGCCGCGAGTGCTGGTACCATTGGAAGTTTGGTGATAAGGCAGCGAAGTGTATTCCGCCCTGCTCCTATTCAAAAAACTAGAGAAGCGGTCGCTCGATGCGGCCGATGAGTGTGTGTCGGTGACAAACCGCCTTTTCATCACGGACTCTACTTCTAAGTTGCAATATTTAGTGGACACCGGGTCCGATTTATGTGTTTACCCGGTAAGTTTTTTGCGTGCACAACGCCGTCATAAGACAAATTATGAGCTTTATGCCGCAAATAACACTGTAATTGCCACATATGGTTGGCTTAGTTTGACTTTAGATTTAGGTCTACGCCGCGCTTTTACTTGGCGTTTTGTAATTGCTGACGTGAGCAAACCTATAATAGGTGTCGACTTTTTGTCTTTTTATAGTTTGCTTGTCGACGTGCGTAATTCACGTTTGATTGACGGTACTACGTCACTCACATCAGCCGCCCTAGTTGCCTCTGCGTGTCTCAGCCCGCAAATCAAACTCATTACAGGTGACTCTCCGTATCACAAACTTCTTGAAGAGTTTCCTGATGTAATGCGTCCTTGTGGAAATTCTTTGGAACGTAAATGTAAGCATCAGACGCAGCATTACATCAAAACAACGCCAGGACCCTCCGTTTTTGCGCGACCTAGGCGGCTAGCACCTGACCGGTTGAAAATAGCGCGTCAGGAATTTGATGACATGGTTCGTGCTGGAATCGCGAGACCATCTGATAGTCCTTGGTCTTCTCCCTTACATTTAGTACCTAAAAAAGATAAGGGTTGGCGTCCGTGCGGCGATTATCGCGCACTCAACGCGCGCACAGTACCCGATAGATATCCAGTCCGTCACATTGCCGATTTTTCACACAACCTTTTCGGGAAGAAAGTTTTCAGTAAGCTGGATTTAGTACGTGCATATCATCAAATTCCGGTTGCACCGGAAGATGTAGCGAAAACAGCAATCACGACTCCCTTCGGACTCTTCGAATTCCCATTCATGAGCTTTGGTTTACGCAACGCTGCTCAAACTTTCCAGCGATTTATGGACGAGGTCCTTAGGGGTCTTGATTTCTGTTTTCCATTCATTGATGATGTTTTGGTTGCTTCAACTAATGATGAAGAGCACTTGACACATCTGCGTATCATTTTTGAACGTTTTAGTGAGCACGGTATTTTGCTCAATAACAGTAAATGCGTGTTTGCGGTTCCAATGGTAGAGTTTTTAGGTTACCAGGTGTCATCGCAAGGCACTAAGCCCATTGGAGACAAAGTTAAAGCAATCGAGCAGTTCCCGCAACCTAAAACGATTAAAGAACTGCGCAGATTTTTAGGTGCGTTAAATTTTTATAGGCGCTTTATCACGAGCGCTGCAAAATTACAAGCTCCACTTCATGCCCTACTAAGTGGTTCGTCAGTTAAAAGCAACGACAGTATTAATTGGACCGCTGCTTTAGATGAAGCATTCAAAGCTTGTAAGGCGAGTTTGTCGCGTGCAGCACTTATAGCGCATCCAAATTCGTCAGCTCCTATAGCAATCGTAACGGATGCAAGCGATACGTCCATTGGATCGGTTTTGCAGCAACAGGTAGCCGGCCACTGGCAGCCGTTAGGTTTCTTCTCGAAGAAGTTAACGGCCGCTCAAACTAAGTACAGCGCGTACGATCGCGAGTTGTTATCTATTTATGAGTCAGTTAAATATTTTCGTTATATGGTCGAGACGAAACCTTTCTTTATCCTCACTGACCATAAACCAATTATTTCCATTTTCAAAAAGTCTCTCGATGCGTGTTCTCCGCGTCAATTCAGGTATATTGATTTTATATCTCAATTTACAACTGACATCCGATTTATATCTGGCGAGGACAACGTTGTTGCGGACGCGTTATCGAGGACTGACGCTATTACAGACGGACTAGACTTTGACGCGTTAGCTGCATCTCAGGCTACGGACGATGAACTTCAAACACTACTTCATACTGGTTCATCGTTAAAATTACAAAAGATTCAATTTTCCCGCTTTGCTTTGTTTTGTGACATTTCGGGCCCTGTTCATCGTCCGTTTATTACTGCTGAGTTTCGTAAACAAGTTTTTAATATTTTACACGGACTAAGCCACCCTAGCGCTAGGAATACCATTAGGTTGGTAACTGAGCGCTATGTATGGCCAGGTGTTAAAAAGGATTGTAGGACCTGGGCGCGCTCATGCGTGGCGTGTCAGAAATCCAAAGTTTCCAGACATGTTCATGCGCCAGTACATCAATTTGAAATCCCTTCAGCTAGGTTCGCGCATGTACACTTAGATCTCATTGGCCCACTTCCTTTGTCTAACGGTTTTAGGTTCTGTCTTACTGCGGTTGATAGGTACACGCGTTGGCCTGAGGCGATTCCTTTAGTCGACATTACAGCTGAGAGCGTTGCCAAAGCTTTTATTTCAACGTGGGTAGCACGATTTGGTTGCCCTGAAAAGGTGACAACTGACAGAGGTAAACAGTTCGAGTCGCATCTTTTCAATCAGGTGTCATCGTTGATAGGTTCTACTCATCTTCGGTCTACTGCATATCACCCTGCTGCCAATGGACTGGTCGAACGTTTTCACCGCCAATTGAAAGCGGCAATCATGTGTCATGCTGATGAGAGCTGGTCTGAAGCCCTTCCATTGGTACTGCTGGGTATACGTAGTGCATGGAAGGAAGATCTATCCGTTTCTACAGCAGAACTAGTATATGGGGAGCCTTTGCGTCTTCCCGGTAATTTTTTCGAGCCATCCGCTGATCGTGTTATAGATTATTCTGATTTTGCGTCGCGATTACGTTTACGTATTAAAAATTTACGACCTTCTTCTGTGGTTAGACACGGGTCTGAAAAAGTATTTGTTTTTAAAGATCTGCAAACTGCCTCTCATGTATTCATCAGACAGGACTTGGTAAGGACATCGTTACAACCACCTTACGCCGGTCCTTTCAAAGTCGTAGAAAGGCATCCTAAATATTTTATAATAAATATTAGAGAAAAGAATACTTCTGTATCTATAGATAGGTTGAAACCCGCATATATGTTGACGGACAAATCTGTAGTGCCTATTCCTTCTGCTTCTACTGTTCCACCCACTGCGCCACCGGCAGTGACTCGTGCTGGTCGCCAGGTGCGTTTCCCGCAGTTTTATCGACCGTAAAGGTCTCCAGGGGGGCTGATGTGGCGACTGATTTATTTTTGTATATATTATAATATTGTAAATAGTCTTAAGTAAGTGTTTTGTTGATTTCCGTTTCCGTTATTAGTGCATCTGGGAGTTTGACAAAACTCCCGCATGCGCGTGTCTCTTCTGTTGGTATTTTTCATGTGTGAAGTTGCTTTTCAATGTCGCTCCGTCTTTAAGTAATTATTTGTAAATACTTTGTGTAAATAAATTGTGTATATAGTGTACTATGTGATTTTAATCGTTTCCCAAAACGATTTCCCATAGACTAGTAGGTATTTTTGGAATCTTACCCTTAAAAGTGTAATCCAAAAAAAAACAGATAAGTTTTATATTTCGGCTTTATAATGGCACAAACAATCGAACTACGTTCCTAACTCTGAAACTTCCTTCATAATTTAATTTAAAAAAATATCGCCCCAAATACGTCTCAATGGAAACCCTTAAAAAGCATTACAGTTAGACATTCTCGAGTTTATTATTTTTTAAAACAAACACCGCTTAAGCTTTTTATTTGTCCAACAAAAAACAAAAGGGGGAGGTGCTTCCTCAATGGTTTCGGGCCTCCGGAAGGGTTCCGCTGGAAGCCCCACAAACTGACACGTTTCAAGTTTATTATGACTGGCTGGAAAACCGTTTGAATTTCCGATGAAAAAAAAAGATAAGACAAAGGAGGTGGAATTTTAAGTGAGGTTAAATTAAAAAAGGTAAAAAGCTTGAGGTCGAGGCCAAAAATAACAGTAAGTTAACATAATTATCGACAAAACAAGTGGGGTTCGTTTTGATCGAATGCTTCTGAATGTGAAACAATATTGTCTGTGTTTTTTTGTAGGTATTAGATAGACAAGGGACTTTTTAGAATAAAATACTTTTTAGAGCAGTCTTGCTTTGCTTTGGCGGACTAAAATCAGCACATCGACAAAAAGACATAATGACAACCTGCATACACATGCCTGCGCTCGAATACATACTTATCCACGCTACATTAACGCATTGCAGTTGTCCGCCCATTTCTACAAAAACACTTTCGTAGGACTACGATAAAGTGGACAATGGAGCGCATGCGCGGACAAGTGCCGCGCGGCGCGCGCGCTGGTCTGCAGTTTTAGTTCTAGAGTAGCCGCCCAATAATGCACTAATTTTAAGCAAAAATTAGTATCAACAGAGTCTAAATCTCCTTTCGTATGATACCTACTATCAGTAGACACCGAAAAGGATTTTATAAAATAGCTTAATAAAAATAGGTAGGTTTAGGTATATATACCTACTTACAAAATTCTATCTACATAATATCAAAACTATTAATAACATAAAATCATAATACCACTAGGAAAACTATAAACGTGACCAATGATCTTACGTTTTATTGTATGTGTTATGTGTATTTAATTGTAACTAACCCCTTAGTGTAAGTAGTACTAACAACATATGTGTCACTTAGTTACACGAAATAAATGGATTTTATTATTTATTTATTTATTTAATGATTGTACATACGTACCGTCACGCCTCTTTCCCATAGGGGTAGGCAGATACTACTTTGTTCCACTCGCTATGATCCTGACACCTCTTTCCCTTCATCCACATTCATCAATCTCTTTACATTCTCGTCATTTTCGAGTACTCCTGACCAGGAGCCTTACCATGACGTCTTAGTGCGATTCAATTCCGATTCAGTTTAGGTTCGCTCGGTGTCAGATCCATACTAAAAATGACAGCTAACCTGAACTGAGTCAGAATTGAATCGCATTAAGTCATCTTGGTAAGGCCCCTGAGCTTTGAATGACTGTGATTGTGAATAAAACGGATAACTCAAGAATCTAAGCTACAATCACAGCTTTCATTTTAAGAGCTTTTTTCTTTCAAAGCATCCCAGCCAGATTACTTCATTATTTTACCAACACACACACACACACAAATCACGTCTTTATCCCTTATGGGGTAGACAGAGCCTAAGGTGACAAGACCTACAGGCCACGTTTAGCAAGATTGTGGGGCAAGGTGTAGATGGAAAATGGAATCAAAATAGTAATGGGTTGCTAGCCGCATCGCCTATAACACGATTCCC
The DNA here is from genome assembly GCA_949127965.1 of Pandemis corylana. NCBI lineage: Eukaryota > Metazoa > Arthropoda > Insecta > Lepidoptera > Tortricidae > Pandemis > Pandemis corylana. Next base: position 8,208,823 of record OX421871.1, read on the forward strand.
ATGATTTTCGCCCATTCCCTCGATGGGCTTGTACCATCTGCCCGGGAAGAGAAGCAACCGGTACATTCTATGTTTTTTTCTTTGCTCCCAGACCAGCATGGAAGCAACCAACAGTATTTAGTAGTATTTTACCAACAAGTTGTCATTTTTTATGTAAAAGTGAAATCAAGTGCAGGTAGACGGAGCCTCCATGGCCGAGTGAGCGGATTACCGTCCTATTTGCTAGGCGCGCGCGTGTATACCCCGGCTCGGAGCGACAGGATTAAGATAAACATTGGGACAGGAATGCCTGAAAAAATTGGCGCTGCCAACGTCTCGTGTTTTGAAGGCTCGCGTCTGTTTGCCCACGCCTCAGGAAGCAAAAGGCTCAGGCCAAGGAGAAAGGAAAGAAAAAAGGCAAGTAAAGTGCGAGATTGATCTCGCGTATTGAGAGTTCCGTGAAAATTACACTGACAAAGTAAATAGTTATTACCGAATGTTTTCAGTACTTCTCTTGTTTCATAATTATATGTCAGCGAGAATACATACACACATACACAAATCACGTCTTCATCCCTTAGTTAGACAGAGCCTAAGGTGACAAGACCTGCAAGGCCACGTTTAGCAAGATAAGGGCGTATAAATGGAAAATGGAATTAAAATAGTGATAGGTCGCTAGTCGCCTATAACATGTCAACGGGAAGTAGGTACTTAATAATTTTCCTTTTAGGGTTTGTGCAAGAGATTGTTTCTGTTCAATATTAGTAACGTCAACTAAATAACTTCTTGTGTTCCTGAGAAAAGGGTCTCGCAAGACAAACATTGAACCAGTCTTTTCGCCATACCTTTATCGATACGTACTACTTATTACCTCTAGTTGCATGTCATCAGCTAAAACAGTAAAAATATTGCGTACATTTTCCTATCTAAAGCTAATTTACCCTCGGTTATGTACAACCCAAATTGTAATAACGCGGCCAAACCATCAATTTCCACCATCATTATTCCTGCACAAATGCACATCGGCCACCCCTATACGGCGTGCATGGAGGATGCTCATTTAATTCGGGGGTAACCCGATATTTTATTACTGGCATTGTTTAAACAATTGCGTAAGTGATTGTACGGGATCCGCACCTTGCGTCGGCCATTGCCGAATGGAACCAGGCGGATTTTAAAAAAAAAGTTTTTTGTGTGAGCGTTTTGTTGCAGCGTTCAGTTGAGTTTGTTTGAAGAGTGTGGGACGGGCGATGCATTGGGAAAACTGATGGATTTGTGTTGTAGGTATAAATTTAATCAATTGAATCTGGTTTGTCTGTAGGTTTAATACTCACTGCTTTATTATACTAACACGCTGAAAATATGAATGATATTTTGTGTCGGGTATGTGTGTACAATGTGTACATCAATAGTTACAAAAACAGCACAGATAATTAAATGTACGTTAACTACTCGTTTAGTTATCCAGCAATTTTTTTAACTATCAGATACACACAGTCAGTTACAATTCGATTTCTTTCCAAAGCTTTTTAGTTATGCCTGACACTTTTACATCCATCTTTGTTACATCTTCAATGCCACCATCCCTGGCCATCCCGGGAGTATTGAGCGAGTGCGGGCATACGTTCCGCGTTACCCCGGCCGGGGGTCGAGGGGGGTATCAGGTTACACCTCCTGCCCGCCCTGCTACCCTGGTCGTCCGGGCCAGTTTAGATAATTACATATAAATAAATTTAGCAGTCGCCGCAAATTTAAAGAGTTGCCAGTTATTTTATTAATTCCAGAGGAGGGAACGCTGACTGGAAGAATTGTTTTTATTGGCAGTTACAAATACAATTAATTATATGAAAATTCGCTGAGCTAAACCGTTTAGGATGAATTTGAGTTGATTGGTTACTTTAAAGCGACTTAAAACAGTCAGGTTCTTAAATGCTATAGCAACTCGGGAGAGCTTTATTTGCTTTTTTATACGACAAGAAATGCAAACTAGCAAGTGTCACCTGATTGTATGTATGTATGTATAACTCTTTATTGTAGGTACCTACATGAAAAAGATGAATACAGGACAACACAAATGCACAAAGGTGAACTTGATTGTAAGTGAGCATTACCACCCATGGAGTAACGCTAGAGGAACGCAGATGCCTTGCTAGCCTAGAGGACTAAAGGTTGTCGCAGACATAACCACTCGGCACCGGAATGGCAGCGCCTCGCCTCATCGGCTCGCCGTCAACCATACGCAAGCTCGTAACGGGAGCGGCTCGGTGCCTGCGAGGTATCCGCGCGGCTACAGCGCGCTTCCCGCGAGGTGGCGACTGATTGGCGGCTAGCGGTCAACGTCGACGGTCGCCGATGTCAGAGAGGCAAGCGGTGGGCGTTCGCGGGCCGCCCGCGATGGAACCACCCGAGGTCCGCGCGGCGGCGACTCTACGTAAGCGCGGTGACGGCGAGTTGCCCACGCACTGCTAGCTTGTGTTTGTGGCGAGGCGAGGCGTTGTCGTTCCGATACCGATAAGTGTGCGTCACAGTATGGAGTTCCATGCAGAGAATACTGAATGGCTCGAGTTGAGGTGGTGCTGATCCGGTGCCGAGCGGTTATGTGTGCGTCAAGCTTAAGATAGACTACCTCATGTTCATGTGCTAGTAATATCACGGGCTATCAAACCCTCCACGCCGGAACAAAGCTACGCAAGCACTGATGCTTGGCTGTCAAGTATATGCCTGAAGTTTGCGTATGATGAAATATGGTCGCTCAATCTCGGTATCTTTAACGACTGCAACCACATTAGTCTGTACAATTATAAACCGCCAAAAAAATAACGACGATAAAATCAAATCAGAGCACTTGAACAAGATTCAATTGCAATGAAACAGCCAGAGATATCGAGTTACATAGACAATTCTACGATATCGCATTTCGTCTTAAATACAATACAATGCCTCAGGATTTTATGTGAAGGACACTTTAGGCACCATTATTGGTGGAGGATCCCAATTATGTTGTGCAGAGGTGCGTGAGCGCTTGACGCATGCTTGGCGCCGAGTACAATGAAGCAGTTTTTATAATACTTGTACGGCGGGGTAATTGGGGGCTGCTTCTCAGTGGCGCCTCTTTCTAATTGGTTTGGTATGAACAATAGGAAGATATATAGGATCTTGACCCTCGCGAAAATACTGTACTGGTGAATGCAGAACTTCCGTGGAGAGAACTTTCGACACAACAAAACTTCTCGACCGCTTTGTCGATTGACCACTAGATTCTACTGGTTGTCCCCAGGCATAAAAATTATAAGGAGATCAAATCAAATCCCTGGTATCCAATGGGATCCACTATTTTACAGCGCCAATAGCGGCACGTAACGGCAACTAACTATTCTCACCATATTTGTATGATATTTTAACGCGGATTTTTGATGCGACAAAAAACGAACACATCACTCGAAAGCATGTAGGTACACCTAAATTCAATGATGGACGTCGCTGTATTAAAAAGAAGGTTGGAGTGACCGGCTTGATCGTTTTTATATTAGTAATTTCACGAGGATTTCGGTGTCGAGACTCTAGGCCCTTGGGGTAAGGGTGCGCTGGAGCTACACAAAGAGCTCAGCAAGAGATTGAGAGAGGCAACCGGTGACCCTCGCGCTAGCAGCAGAATCGCAATCGCAGTTCAGCGCGGGAATGCCAAGAGGCCCACCTCTCTTTTATAATTAATTTTAAAGTTTATTTAGTTATTTTAATTTAATAGTAGTTTTAGCTACTATTTAATTACATGTAATTTGTTCTTTATAACAATGTTATTGTTGGTTCGAATTCGTACCTTACTAGCTAATTACCAATAAACTTACAAGTGAAAAAAAAATCGCAAGTGTCTCAAACTTAACTGCGAAGTTGGTAAGTATTTAGCTACTTAATATTGCCAGCCAATTGTAAAAATTCAAGTTGCTTTTTGCTCCACATGGTTTCCCGTGAAGGACCCATGGAGCACCATTAGAGCATCTCAATTATCTCGTGTAGACAAGCGCGCGCGCATGACGCAAGACTTGGCGCCAAATACAATGGACCGTTTTGTCAGGGGTTGGGATGGGCCATGGATGGGCTAGGGTTGGGAAATGGTCTGGTACAGTAGGCACAGAACAAGGCGATATTGCAATATTGTTTGGGATAAGTTCAGTATTATATGGACAGTGATTGCATGTGATGATAGAGCTTTTTGACAGTTGATTTGGGGCTTTACATTTTACGAGTAAAAACAGTAATACATATAAATATGTAGGTTAAAAAGCGACTTTGTTTTATACTGTGTAGTGATAGTGACCTATAACTGTGTTGATCATTACATAGTATAAAACAAAGTCGCTTTCCGCTGTCTGTCTGTCCCTATGTATGCTTAGATCTTTAAAACTTCGCAAAGGATTTGATAGAGTGATTCAAGAGGAAGGTTATAATATGTATAATATCTACGCAGACGAAGTCGCGGGCAAAAGCTAGTAGCAAATAAATTGCACAGAGCAACTGTAACTTGTAATAAAATTACTGTTCCAATTGCAAGCCGAGATTGTGCCACGTCGTGGAGCGCTGCGCCCGCGCCGCGCGGCGCACTTGACCACGCATGCGCTGTTGCACCCGAAAGCCATTCACGCACGACATTGTCCACTTCAAAGGACATTGAAATCGAAATTGTATGAAAGTGTGCCTTTGTGTAGAGAAAAAGCTTAAACTATTGCGTTTGCATTTAAGTGTAGGCATGCGGGATAAGCGCGCTTTGTGAGATTACGCAATCGGATAGAATCGGGAGTAGGTATAAGTAGTTACCAGTGGCGTGGCGTCCATAGAACTCGATTCCCACCGGCTTGCCTATTTTAAGGTAGTTGGACATTTTTAGATGAAAAGGCTAGTTAAATGCCCTTCGGCTTGCCTTCTATACTTGACGCCACGCCACTGCTAGTTACTTCGTTTTTCTTCAGATCAGAGAATAAAGAATATCTAATAAAGAAAACAATAATAAGGTAAGCGTATAATATTTTTTTACTGTACATACATACACACTTGTATTAATGTTATTTTTTATTTTTTTGTAAATTGTATCTGTTTATATTTGTACAATAAAGCATTTACTTACTTACTTACTTACTTCGGGGTATAGACAGAGCCCGAGGTACCTAACAAGACCTAAAGGCCAAGTCTAGCAAATATACAATTTACGTACCTAATCCATTTTTCAACGATATTGTTGATATACCTATCTTACCTACTTACAGTAAAAAGTATGTGAATTTCATAAGCCTTCAAAGGGGAGATTGCTCAATTTATGACATTGGATATTGTGACCGAATTCAAAATTTATTCTTAAAATTTGAAAACATTATTAACTATTTTATGATCATTTTCCGTGTTAATTTACCGGTGAGTAGGTACATAATATATGAGTTAAGTCCTAGCAGCGGGTGTTGCAGATGTTCTCTTGCTGCTATTGCATTGGCCTAGGCAAACCGAATAACCTTCCATATAATAGTAAAGTACACATAGGTACGTGGTAAAATACCGCCTGCCTGCATTATGCAATAATTATGCATAAATTAGGCATCTAGGTACAAACTTATAGGTCGCGTCATGTAAAAAGAACGCTGGAAGAAAGTTGAGGGAGTGTGTTTGCGCATCGGTACACTATGCGCAAACACACATTTTTTCCAGCCTTCTTTTAACATGACGCGACCTATAAAGTGTGCGTATAATTCGGTAACAGCAATTAAATAACTGAGTGGTTAGATGAATGTTATACAAGGGTACTGCTGAGAAAGGGTATTATACCTATAGATAGGATGAAAGGACAGTAATTTGATTGCTGCGTAATACCTGTTAATTTTAGCTCTTTCATTGCCACAAGAAGTAACTATTAGGTGGTACGTATATATGTAGACCATTTCCCACCCATACACCCACAATCATGTTAAATGTGGCCTTTAGGTTTTATTGCCATTAAGTTCAGCCTACCCTGCAGGGGATGGGGACGTGATTTGTGTGCACATTTCCCATATAAACGAAACGTTAAGTTCACGCAAAATGCGTGCAAAATCCCAAACGTTATCTCGTCCATCAATGTATGAAATCTTAATTTTTTTCCGCCATGCGTTACGCGGTTTCTGCCCCATCGCCCGACGTGCGCGGGAGTGGCGATGGCGACCACACGCACCGACATTGTGAGCCGGCGATGTGCGAGATGTGGTGATGATTTACGCGGATCATTGTGGTTAGAAAAATGCATGCCAGATTTTTTTTAAGCTTGCGCAATGTTAGCTACATCTGCCGACGAAAATTGTGAATTTGTCCAAATGGAATGCGATAGGTACAGCCCATAATTTTTTTCAGTGCGCGGATCCTGTCTGTTAAGTATGCATATACCTGGGTAGACTTTTATCGCCTTGGTATTGCATTATCTGTATTTTATTTTATTCGAGGTGTAGGTATAATAGTTTAGGCTTGTGTAGAAAAATGTATAAGACAATAACTCTTTATTGAACATCACATATAACAAACAAAACAGAAAAAAGGTATACAGAATATTACAAGGTAACAATAGGCGGCCTTATCGCTACAGAGCGTTCTCTACCAGGCAACCATATGCAAATGTAATTTAGTGTTTTGTGCTCAGTTTTTTAAAACAAAAGGCTTTCAAATTATCAAATAGAATTCATATTTACGCAAAGATAACGGAACGTAAAGTAGAATTACCAAATATTTTCGCTCAATCGATTAGGTACGTTTTGGTAGTATGTAATGTTGGTAAGGCTATCCCTTACCTAAGGGTAGGTATTTTTAATGGCTTAGATCAACCACTTATATAAAAAGTCATATAGGTAAAGGTAACTAGTGTACGTGGCATGGAGATCCATCTTCATCTCAGCTCAGTTTCTGCGTCACTAGCTATTTATGTACCTAAAAAAGAAGCTGAGTTCCGTGTACCTACATATACCTGATACATGTTCCATCAAATAATTGACCTATCTATTCAACTACAGATGTTAATCTTTAATCTTGTTCATGGCGATTGCGATCTCCGCCGTGTGCTTTTAAGAAGCTTTTCCGCTTCGCTGCCCGCAAGAATAAAGATTGTAAAAGCGACACTCCTGTGTCTAGACGTAAGGTACTGTCTCAGGAACGAACGCATGTCAAATGCGCTCGCAGTGACATTCGCAGTCAACATCTCTTTCTACCGCTATCTTATGTCATTTGATTGATTTTTATTTTATGACATTTCAGAGAAAGGGTCCTGCCAGTCTGAGACAGTTGGCTGAATTTTTATTTTCCATAGAACTCGATTCCAATCGGCTTACCTATTTTAAGGCAGTTGGGCACTTTTATTGTGCAGAATCCAATCCAATACACGGAGGAGGCCTATGCCATGAGGCACGCCGAATTACGCGACAATGTAGTAATAAACAACAAAAAACAACATACTTATTGAAATTGTAGCGAATTCGGAATAAAAAGGCTATACCTAGGTATTATATTATTATATTGTGCAGAATTAGAGGAAAAGGCTAGTTAAATTCCCTTCGGCTTGCCGTCTGATATACCTACTTGACGCCACGCCACTGCTGGTACCTACACGCATACAGTACATAAACCACGCCTTTATTCCTTACAGGGTAGACAGAGCCTTAGGTAACAAGACCTAAAGACCATGTTAAGCATGATTAACCTATCTGTGTTAATTCTTCTGTCACGAGTCGCTAAATCATTGTACAAGTAGGTACCTGATTATCATTTTGTTTAAAATCATAATCTGTACCTACCTACCTACTTACAGACAGACAGGTAGTTTGTAGGACCCCTACACCACCCATAGCAGGTGGGTAGTCTTCGAATTTTTCTACCTATTACTAGCTGTCACATGACCTTGTTACTATGCAGCTACCGAACAACGGCTGAATAAAATCAAGTAGTGTCTTCTTCAACCTCGACATTGGCAGAATCATCGACAGTATCGATGGAGCTAGATTTTTAAAAATTGAATTGAATTGAATTGTTACTATGCAATTTTTTATCGTTAAGCGTCATCTTTTTGAATGATGTGTCTGTACGACACAATTACAAACTCCCGTGGAACATCTACTGCTCAGGGACGAGAGAAGGCGCTGTTTTTCAAATGATAGGTTGATAGGTACTACCAAAGGCAGGTATTATTAAGTACCTACCTACTTGGGTTTTGTTCTCAGTGGCACAATAGTAAATCTCGAACCGTCCGCGGTGATTTTAACTTTTACTTTCTGACCAATATTATTTTAGGATTATGTAAACTTGGAGTGACAGTTTTTGCCAAGATTGGCGGCCGTCGACCTTGAAATAGTAAATCCTCATCATCACCATCATCTCTAGCGTAATATACACGTCCAGTGGGGCATTGGACACTGGCCTCCTCACAGAATTGGAGGGCTTGGGCTAAATCAATCCTATCCTAGTAATATCATAAATGCAAAATATTGTGCATTTGCATTTTTTTTTTATATGAATAGGAAGGCAAACGAGCAAGTGGGTCACCTGATGGTAAGTGATCACCACTGCCCATAGACACCCGCAACCCCGGAGGGATTGCAGATGCGTTGCCAACCTAGAGGATTAAGATGAAATGCCTCTTGTGCCCGTAATTTCCCCGGCTGTCTTACTCTCCACACCGGAACACAGCAGTGCAAGCTCTGCTACTTAGCGGCAGGATTAGCGAGTAAGATGGTGATAGCGATTCGGACGGACCTTGCACAAGGCCCTACCACCCGCAAAATCATCTGCATCTTTGTTGCTCAATCAATCTAAGGCTGGGCGAATTTAAATTAAATTTTGTACACGGATAGATACAGTGGCGGATTTACAAATTTTCAAGGTATAGGCTGAATTTTTGCCGCCCTTGCAAAATCTGTTGCAGACTTCTTAAAATTTTTATTATGAGGTAAAAAAAAAAAGGTCGTGCCCCAAATTTGCCGCCCCCAAAATCTGCCGCCCTAGGCTCGAGCCTTCTCAGCCTTATGGTAAATCCGCCACTGGATAGATATCTAGTTTTAAATCGGAAAATTTTTAAATTACATCTCAAAACACGAACATGAAATTTCGAAGATTATAACTAGGTTAGTTACGTTTAGTTTATTAAGGTTACCAGTTAATTTTCAAAACGACACTGAAAATTAGAACAGAAAAATCCGAAAGTAAAGCTATGGCCGGGAATCGAACCCGGATCCTCGTCATTCCGTGACGCGTGACCCCTGCACCACCCCATAGCAGGTGGGTAACCCTTCGAATTTTTCTATCCGTTACTAGCTGTCACGTGACCTTGTTACTATGCGAATTTTTGTCGCCAAGCGTCATCTGTTTCAATGATGCGTCTGTAACTGTACGGGGGCCTTGTCATGACGTCTTAATCCGATTTAATTCCCAACTCAGCTCAAGTTTTAGCTGTCATTTTTAGTATGGATCTATAAGCGAGCGAACCTACTGAATCGGAATTGAGTCGCATAAAGACGACATGGTAACCCCCCTGGTGATACTTATAAGGCATGCGAGAGTAAGTCTTCCAAATTTTAAATTGCTAATTACCTAGTTATTCCGATCGTAATACCTATTGTTTGTCAACAGATAAAGATACAGATACATGAATCACGTCTTTATCCCTTACAGGGTAGACAGAGCCTAATGTGACAAGACCTACAGGCCGCGTTTAGCAAGATTGTGGGCATATAGATGGAAAAAGGGAACAAAATAGTGATGGGTTGCTAGCCTCATCGCCTATAACATAATTCCGCGCGGGAAGAGATGCAACTGGTACCTTCTATGTTTTTTCTTTACTCCCAGAGCAGCTTGGAAGTAATTGTTTGTCAATCAGTCACCTATTTATAGGTGGAATTCAATCATTCATGAATGGCTGGACCGATCCACGTGCCCCACCTACCTCCCACTGCGACGAGTAAAATCATGTTTATTATCCTATTATGTACCAAGGTACGTAATAGGATAGCATACTCCTAGGTGTAGGCGCCTAATTAATTCAGCCATTGTTATTTTCGGGCACGAAACATGTTTACGTGAACTGTGTAAATAAAACAAATGAATTCATGACGCATGAACAAACAACATTGTGCCTCCATTATGTTTTCATCCACTTCAGAGTAATTTCCACGAAGGCCCGGGGTATTTCTATCCGACTCAATTTGACGTTTCTCCCTTCGATATTCAAATTTAAATGGATTCTATTGTAGGCGGTCCCGAGCGCGAGGCGTTATCTCTTTCCACCAATCAGAGAACCAGGATCACCCTTCAAGGATAATCTTGGGTCGTGATTGGCTGGTCTAATGTCATGTCCTTGCCATCCTTGGAATTATGTTTGTCTCTGTCCTTTGTTAAAGATTTTATTGTTGTCTTGAAGGAGATGGAATGGGACGATCAATCAATGGCAGGCTATTGATTTGTGGAATTATAGATTCGATATGGTATCTAAATAATAGGTAAGTACCTACCTCTTACGTTTGGGAGGGACTTGTGTACCTACCTGGGGATAGATATTTGTAGTAAAGTAGGCATCGAAAGGAAACCCTCGGACCAAAAAGCACAATAGTAAGTAGTACTTACATTAACTAATTTTTATACTAGGTACCTAATTGTTCTTTTGTTGTAACCAACCAAAAAAGCGGGAAATTGTTGTGCACAGAAGGCACGGGAGGTGCTTTTCATTTAATTTGTTCGGAATATCATTTTTAACAACAAAACTGCTGAAGCCAATCAATCAAGACTGATAACAGGTATTTATTTAAAAGTATTCTTCTTAAATGTACGCTAATCTTCGTACATACCTACTTTCCAATTTCCCATGCTTCGAAAGATTTTATGCAAAACACGAAATTACCTTCAACCCATGACAAATTGCAAGGAAGCGCCATCTATTGCAAATAATATGAGTTTATTATTATTTTGATAACAACTACATCTATACTTGAAACAAAGCAACTTTAAAGTTTTTATTTTGCCACTAGATGTCGCAATTAGTTTTGATTTTAGTGTCATCTATGGGCAAGTAGGGTACTAAAATTGTTTTTCTACTCGCTGCTAGATGTCGCTTACAACCAAGTTGGAATTGTAGTTCAAATCTGTATCACTAGATAGCGCTTACATCTGTTCCTTTAAAACATACTTTTATTTAAGTTTTACCAGTCAAATTACCACTTTATAAAACCACAGTAGTCATTAGAATTGAATCTTAATCAATGTTTAAAACAGTGGATATTTGATCGTAAAATATTATTTTTGTGTTTATGTATTTGAATTATATTTACCTTATTTTTCGGTCGAGTAACACCAAACTGACGCGTGTCTATTCACGCTTCTCGCTTCGTGACGTCCAAAAGCAACGTGTTGACATTTCCAATTCCATTTCACTTTTTACATACGTGTCAAACAAGCGAGACTTGTGCGCTTCGGCACACTTAATTTTAGGATTTAATTGTGAGTATAAAACATTTTATTACCATTTATTTTTGTTTATTTATGTGTGTTTTTGTGCCAGTACAATTTGTAGTTACCAAAACTGAAGTGCGCAAAAGTGTCGAGGGTTATTCATTATTCGCGTCTCCGACGAAAAATCTTGAATATTTTACCGATAGTAACGGTTGATTTGCTGTGACTTGCTCGTTAACACCGTGAAAGTGCCTTTCATGTTATTTTTCCATGTTTAAATTCGCTTAAATGACCCGTGGCAACCGTACTTCGTTACTTTTTCTAACATCTGGGTAAACAAAAATTTGATGACGTCTTTTGTATTTTTCTTATAATTCTACATCTTTACGATTCCTAGAACGTATTTGCGGGGTACAAGAACTTTTGTTATTCGTAAGTAATTAATTCTATTATCGGAAAGGCCATCAGTAATCTTTAATTCCCACTGATTACATACTTGCACTCATTAAACTCAGTTCGACTTATCGTAGTCCATTATCTTTAAAATGTATTATTTCGTGCTAGTTTATGTAACTTAAAAGTAAACTGAACAATTATTCCACATAAATAATCTACTAAATATGATTCACCTTTAGGGAAAATACCACTCTCTTGTAATTCCTCGTTATAGTTGGCGTAGTTACATGATTATAGCTAATTTTGCGTGAATGACTAATGTCGTTTTTTATTCACATTTCGCAATGAGAAAATGCTGCATTTACATCAGTAATAATGACATTTTAATTGGTAAATGAGTTTAACTTATTGTTTGTCAAATTAGTTACTTGTAATAGTTGTTATTATTGATTTGGTTGCTCATTGCCACCATCACATCCCCCAGCTTAAAGTCAGTCAGTTAGAGGTAATAATAATTATTAGTAGTAGACTTACAGAGGTCTAGTTTTTAACTGTATTCACTTTAGACGGTGTAACTAAAAACAATTAGTACAGTAAACTGTTTCACACAGAAACATTATATCTCTAAAGAAACCATTTATTAATTAACTGCTTTAATTCCCACCAGAACTCATACACTTTTAGATGCTGGTCTTCAACACTGTTGCTCTATGAATGCTAAAATTTCCTATTTCATATTGCAGGACAAATATACCTGATAACCAAACAAAATGGCACCAAAACAAAGAATGCGTATTGCCAACGAGATTGCCAGCAAAAACATCACCCAGCGTGGCAATGTGCCCAAAACCACCAAGGTTGGTAATTTTTTTTTATAAACAACTTTATTACAACAAAAGCCTTAATTGGATACTTTAGCAACATTATTGGCAATCAGGCGTGTTGTGGCTGAATCGTGAACAATTCTACTAGATATTCATTTAAAGAGTCAGAGAACACAAGTGCAGTGATAGATATACACGTATCAGCTCAAAGAGCTGCTAGTGTATTATTTTAAATAATAATAATAATAATAATTGCCACAGCCTATAGATGCTATTGGTTGCTTGAAAAAATAACACAACACTACCAACATTTTGTTACAACAAGGAAGCCAAATACGCAATTAGGTCACTATCTGGTGGTTGCCATTGGGCAGCTGCAATACAAGCAGTGGCACAACTATTAGGTTGCCTCTGGCCTCAAGATGGCCCTGTTAAGTTAGGCTAGATCACAGATGGGACCTTAATCCACTTCTTTATGGGCGGCTCAACAATTTCTGGTTATTATTTTGTCCCATCAGCGAGAGGACAAAAGTAGTATACTTATTACATGAAAGGGCTTAAAACTACCACAAAATGCAAGTTTATCAAATTTTAAACCTATTGTTTAAACTTTTAGAGACCGAAAAATTTAGTACTGAACATGCCAGTATCCCAGGGTATCAAAAAATATATGACATATTATCTCATGTATAAGACTAGCGAAACGAGCTCGATATTGCGTCCTATATTTAAGATCAGAGCCGTTAAAGGGTTAACAAGTCATCTAGTAAATGTAACCACAGCAAGGAAAGACAAGAAATCCCATCTAAGGGACTTATTTGCGTTCCCCTCCAATACTCAGCGAAGATATTAAGACCATAATTATGAGTAGTAATAATAATAATATAGCCTTTTTATTCCGAATTCGCTACAATTTCATTTTTTTTTTGTTGTTGTTGTTGTTGTTTTATTATTAAATTGTCGCGTAATTCGGCGTGCCTCATGGCATAGGCCTCCTCCGTGTATTGGAGGGTTTGGGCTATAGTTCCCACGCGCGCCCAGTGCGGATTGGGAACTTAACACACACCATTGAATTTCTTCGCAGATGTGTGCAAGGTTTCCTCACGATGTTTTCCTTCACCGAAAAGCTCATGGCAAATTTCAAATGTAATTTTCGCACATAAATTCCGAAAAACTCAGAGGTGCGTACCCGGGATTTGAACCCACGACGCTCTGCTTGAGAGGCCACAGGTCAAACCACTAGGCTACCACGGCTTTTTTGTTATTATTATTATGAGTAGTATGAGGCTACATTTGACTGGAATAAAAAAGCGATACCTATATTCAGTGACATTGACAATTTACTTTCCCAACTTCATATCTTACCCAATGACGCAGTTCCAAAAACATCCTTATAACAGTTTGTACAACATTTGTTTTGCAACTACGCAGTGCCCGCAAATGCGAGGCTTGCAAGGTAAGCGAGCAATATTGAAAATATTTTATCATATTGATATTTTAATGATATGTAAACACGCGAAAAGTAATAACATTTAATTTAACTCGTGTTTTGTTATCAACCACCTGTGACATTGAAGAAATATTTGTTTTTAATAATCACCTTTATAAGTACAGTGTTTGGATATTTTTTTGCAAATCTGCCACTGTTATTGAATAAACTGCGCATTACGATTTTAATGCTGTGTTAAGGTTTCGATTCGGTTTAGGTACTTATAAGTATTCTATAAACATTTGATGTCTGGTTATAAATAAGTCTAATCAAATTATAGGGGCAACACAAAGCATAATAACACACTGACAGCCATAATGCATGTTTGTTTTGCAGTCATGCTAATTATCTGTTATTAAGATCGAAATAATCTTAAAACTAAAATAATGTCCCGGAGTACCTAATTTTATCATAATCATTGATTGACCCAAATGGAAATTTGTGTCTGCAATCTCCTTTTTTTATAATATGATTATACTAAATTCACATTGAACATAAATCCAACTAAAGAAAAATCTTCTTTTCGGGCTGCCTACTTTTTGATGGCCATCATGCAGAACCCAACGGGTAGCAATTAAGGCCCATCGCTCTGGATTCTTGCAGCAGACATGACCAGCTCAGTCAAATTTAAGCCCAGCGATACTGGAGTACAAACTACATTAGAAATTACCTATTGAGGATCTAGATCTTTATTTTTCCACAAGCAGCCACAAAGATAAGCTGTACTTGGGTACAAACTCACTATCTAACCAATTTGTATCCTTTTTCAGGAAAAGGAAGACCAATACCCGGTGGCTCCCTGGCTGCTAGCTCTCTTCATCTTCGTAGTGTGCGGATCAGCTATATTCCAGATCATCCAGTCCATCCGATTGGCCTAGACACCCCCACCCGTGGCTTGAGCGGTTTCCAATCCGCTCACTTTTAAACTAGTTATTTCAGGGTACGTGTTTTTACTAAAACATTGGAATTTCCGTACCCTACTGTCACTGTACGCACTCAGGTGCTTTTAGTTCCGATTCCAACCGTATTGGCAGCGCTAGTGTTGCAATTTAGTAATACAGTGGTGCCTTTCGAGATTCTTTGTTGTTTAAGGAACTATTCTGTGACATCTAGCGACTTGTAACATCCCAAGCCGCCCATATGGCCTTTTCAAAGGCACATTTCGTTTTAGAATGTATTTCGACTAACTTAAAGTGTAGTTTTGAAGGTGCTTCATGACTTAATCATTCCAATTTTTTATCTCATCCCTTTCAATTTCAATTGTTAAGTAGGTTACTCGGTCACTGGGTATTACGTAAGTTAGTAATTTGCGAAATATTTAGTGTCTGTTAACTTAGAAACTGCTCAAGCCACTGAACCATAGTTAATGTGATATGAATGGTAAAACTTGTACACACTGCATGTTGCAGTGTGTACAAACTTTACGACTGCGCGTCTCTCTCTGTAACTTCCAAAGTTGCATCACTTATTGTTAAGTTATAACTTTATAAGAATAATAAACGATAGTGTAGGGGTACCACTTTTTGAGCGGTTGCCAACCCTGCGTTGGCACCCCTGACAACTTAATCTACTGTGCAATTTCTACCGTGTAGTGTAATGTAAGGGAGTGTCGCCTCTATACCGCTATTGATGATTATTCTTCAGTAAGTAAGCGCAGTTTTAATACATATAATCTCAACCTTGAAATATGTACGAACTATATTCTTGTATATTGTAAAAAAATTAAATCATTAGTGTATAAATGTTCGACGAATTCATTCCGTTTTTTTTTTTAATTAATTTGACGCACAAAGCAGGCGATTAAGTGTTTTAATTGAACTGGTTTTATGAAATGGTCCGATGTCGAATGAAATTATTTCCTGCCACTAGGAAACCAGAGACTCGGCAGTTATATTTTTAATTGTAATTTATTTGAGTAAATACAGTATATTTGTCTCTTACAATCGTTGTTTTACTTTATCCCTATTTATGAACGCTAATAAGTATCTACTACCTAAAGATGTTCATTGGCACTTGACTGTAGTAATCCTACACTAATATTATAAATGCGAATGTAAGTTTGTTTGTTACGGTTTCACGCGAAAACTACTCGACCGATCATCATGAAATTTTGTACACATGTTCTTGGAGGTATTAGAAGTAACATAGGATACTTTTTATTTAAAAAAAAATATTTTTTATATCGTCACTGACGTTATCTGCGCGGCAAAAACTAGTATTTTATAAAAGTTACTTGAAGTTATATGGACTACAGTTTGGGTTGAAATAACAATAACTATGATGATGATGATCATGTTTTAAATCATTCCGCGAAAAAATCTTTACTGGAGTGCACGGCTGGCAAAAAGCGTGTGAGGACTAACCTTCTCTTTCTAAAACGAACAGTAAGAAAAAGACGTATGTAGACGCGCACTTGTAGCAGCTCATTTGAACCTGTGCTGTGAGTTGCACCGCTACATCTTTGTCTATGTTAAAAACACTTGGTCCATTGTAAACATTGTTTGTTACATCCTTTCCTGTTGTACTTTTGATTTTAAGTTAATTGTACAGCTTGTTTTTAATTCAGTTCTCCATTTCATGTTTAAACTTAATTGAGCTTTTTTTATCCTCCATTTAATTTTATGATGTTTAAGCTGATAGCTCGTAGCCAATGCCCGATAAAATAAAAATAAAAACCAGTGGGTAACCGACCATTTTGACGTGTATTTGACAGAAGACTTACTAAATATAATGCCGGTCTTCTACCATTACCGTACAACGTTGCCGACATTTTTCACAAGATTTTTGAATTATATTTTTACCGCACTGACATTGGCCCAAGCCTTACGGCCGCCATTAAGGAGAGAAGAAGAAGAAATATAATGTCAACACTAGCTTTCGCCCTTCGTCTGCAAAGAATTCGTTTATAGTTAACCCGAGGGAACTATGCAATTTTCCGGGATAAAAAGTAGCCTATGCTTTAATCTAGGGTACTAGCTATCTGTTCCAAATTGGATCCAAATCCGTCCAGCCGTTTCAGCGTGAAGAAGGAACAAACATACATACACTACCATCCTCGCGAACTCTCGCATTTATAATGTTAGTAGGATTGTCGATTATACTTAAAAGTAACTTGGTCAACTCACATTCATTAATGAAAAGAATGATTCAAACATTTTGCCAAAACTGAAGGTTACGTGGAAAGTGGCGCCCTCATTTAATCTATTCGTATAAGCAAGAAAGTTGTGTCACCTTAACGCAGTGGCGGATTTACAAATTTTCAAGGTATAGGCTGAATTTTTGCCGCCCTTGCAAAATCTGTTGCAGACTTCTTAACATTTTTATTATGAGGTAAAAAAAAAAAAAAGGTCGTGCCCCAAATTTGCCGCCCCCAAAATCTGCTGCCCTAGGCTCGAGCCTTCTCAGCCTTATGGTAAATCCGCCACTGCCTTAACGACAGCATATTCTCACATATTTGCGTACCGTGAAACCGTACAACTTTGCCTTTTCATATAGCTTTGCCCACCGCGTCACATTTCAGTAGAAGCGAAATCTACCAAAAATGGTCACAAATACACTTTATTTCTAATGTGTGGCTTATAGCTAATCTTATTGCTGACAACACTGACCTATCGGTTGACGCGTATCTATCGTCAGTCACGCGTGAACCGGCTTGGAGTGCGGGTATGTTTTTCGGCGGGCCAATCAGGTCGAAAAAACTTTAAGTGAATTTCAAGCCAGGAAAGTCCTACAGCTATGTAATTTCAACTGTAACTAATATACAGTTTAAAAACGACGTAGACAGAATCACAACTCCTTATCTCTGTTAATTTCGTAATTATGGTAGTGGGCAATGTCATGAACGTTTTACGTATTACTTTTTACAGCTTTGCCCAGCACAATTTTACTCTTAGGGCTGTCACTAGTATGATATATAAAATAAAATCATCATCATTATCATCATATAAAATATAATCCGTTTATTTCAGACAACAATGAATGTGGTCTATAAAGTGTACATTATTGAATCCTATTTTTTTTTTAAATCTAGTTTTTCTTTAGTAGGTAACGTTTGTAACTACGCATTGCATTGCATTAAATTTGTTGTATTATGTAAAATTGGTTTTATTAAGCAACATACCTTAATCCAGGCACAATTTAATTTACAGTTAAGAGCAAATTATAATATTAATATCATACTACACCTTGTTTGATCGTCGTAGTCGGATAAAAGCTATTAGTAAAAATTTGACAACCCTAGCGTATCCAGGATTTTGTATGAAGGATGCATGAAGGATGTCAATTTTTTGTTTACGACTTTGCCCACACGAATTTGGCCGTAAAATATAACACTTAAAGGTCTATTAATACGATACAACGTTGCTATGTCTATTCTAGATTATTAGACTTTAAGAATCATGACCATAACGTTGATAATCCCAAAGATAAGATAATGTAAACAAATGTGGGCAATCTCAAAATTTTTTCAATATTTTGGCCCGCCTGTTTGAGGCCCGTTTTCTACAGTAAGGAAACTCATTTTTAATGTAGTGTTCTCATCTACCCAAAGAAGAGTATGTCAATTTGTGAGTGTTCCAGATAAAGTTGTACAATATGGACTAATTGACTCGAAAAAATGCAAAAAACCGCTAAAAGCGGGCAAAGTTGTACGGTTTCACGGTACTTGCCGTTTAGTAAGGAACAGATATTGGTTATACCTACCTACATAATTACAACACAATACATAACTATCCAGTTCTCAGCTGTTTGAGTTTCATCATGGATCCCAGTCAAATTCCGTATTTTGCTTTAAGTCGTTTTCAAAACAAATGTACATAGTTAAGGGCCTTAATTAAAACAAAAGTTAATTGATTCCTTTGTGTTACGACCTTTTTACCCTTATTGCAATGGAATAAAGGTGAAACGGTCGTAACACGAAGGAATCAATTAATTTTTGTTGTATTTGCCCTTAACTATGTTTTTTTTAACATGACTCCTAAACGAGCTTTAATACCTGACTCAACGCGGTGGAAAGAAGACAAAGATAATAATAAAAATACAACAGTTTCTCACTTATTTTTATATTTCACGATTAGGTATCTAACATTCGAGAGCTTACATTTTTTATCATACAATAATGTTACAACTATATGGTACAAATTAATTTACATTGTCATGTGATATGTGGACTTAGGACTAATTGTGGGTATTCCTTAATTAAATTTGAGCACCTAAATATAGCACCAATTCATGTTTATGAATATATTTTTAATTTTTTTTACATATTAATTCTTTATTGTTTTCTGAGGCTTACTAATAGATGGCGCTAGTGTCTACGTGAAAAAGGGGAGTTCGCGTTTCTATGCAGATACGTTTACTGCTTCACTCATTTCGTAGGAAACGTATGATAGAGGAACTAAATATTTCCATACACATGCAGTTGTTGCCATGTTCTAACATTTTAATTTCGCCTAGGCACTCTGTTACGTGGGAGTCGAGTTTAGAGTCGAATAAAATAATATCACGACAAGTCCTAATGTAGGGTAAACCAGGGAGTTATTGCCCACTTTAAGCAAAGCAATGCCAGATGTTAGCTTTGTATCATTCTAGTTGGATTAGAATTTGCTAGCTAAAATTGACGATAGGCAACACCTGTAACAAAAATCAGTAAGGGGGATTTTGTCTATATGGGTGAACGTGTTATAAAACAGGTATTTTTTTTTACTATTTTCTTAACAACTTATTTTAAAGGTTAATTTTTAAAATCAGTTTTTTGATATTCGGTTTTTATTACATGAATGTGATAAAAGTTGCTGGGCAATTACTGTGCTGTGATGTTGGCAATTACAGTAGCTTCTGGGCAATAACTGCATTTTTTAGATGATTTTGTTAAGTTATTTTCCAAGTTATTTAAGTTTTAATTTAAATCTTTTGAAATTCTATGTCAGAATTTATTAGGTTATAAGAAAATAACAAATATAACAATACACAGTCTGTAACTATGTTTTTTTTTATTGTGGAAGTTAACGTGCTTGAAGTCCTTAAGTGGGCAATAGCTATGTGGTTTACCCTATTCTGATTTTTTCGTACTATTTGGTACTATGCTTCCAATTTAACATATTTCTGGCGGATAAGCTTTATTATCATGTCTCCGAGTTGAGTGGCAGTAAGAGCGTTTTACTGTATTTTAATTCATTGGTGTGCAACTGCTTGTTAGCAACTAAAATATGCCCTTATTGAAAACATTTACACTGGATTATTCGAACTACAATCGGAAAGGTATTTTAGCCTATTCTGGGGAAAAGGCCCAAGCCAAACAAGGCTGGCCACATTAATAAAAATGTCACGCATGTACAGGAAAAAAAAAACAATTCTTGTAATCCTGTAGTGTACTTAAAATTTGCTTATTTTTGAATCGCTAAGGTAAAATTGGTAATATTTTACTGCATTAAAAATTACTATTAGAATGACTAAACACGGCATTTCCACAGTGCTTCTTAGACATTTCAGTAGCACATTCTAAACATAAGGAAAGAGTTGAACGACCAGGAGTTCCTATCATTAGAAAAAAACATTGGTAATGCAACCTCATTGCCATACTTAAAACCAAAACAACATTTTCCTATGGCAACATGAATTACTGTGTAACACGTCTTCTAAGGTCATGCGCTCCTGGTACAAGTAAACTCACTAAAATCTTGAAACTACTATTGAAATGTCACCCATATATAATCACGACTTAAAGTTACTTTAACGTATCGTAAATGGCCTCGTTGGGATATGTACCATTCAAATGTATGCTGTTACTAAAACTTAAGGAATTATTTTTACTTAGACGAATCTCCGTTCTCTCGAAACTTTGGTCCACCTCTTGTGGGTAATCGTCCATGTTACTGGTTATTTCTAACCTTATCGCGTGTATCTTTGAATCAGAATGATCGACAACACGGTTGTCCCGCTCCCACGAACCTATAGCTATTGACACATCGTTTTTGCTCCCCAAATCGTCTAAATCGCTTGAAGCCAAGCTGGAATTGTCTAAATTGAAATCAGTAGTTTTCTCTATAACTACCACTTCAATATGCCGGAACGGGTTTTCTTGGTTCTCGATCATCTGTCGCGCTCTCTCGTCGTTGCGAATGATAACTTCCTTCTTAACATTGCATATGACAGGATCGTTGGCTAGAACGTCTATGTTATTATCATAGGTTTCATCTTCACTGGATTTGTTACCATTTGGAGTGCATATTTCTGCGTAAATATTGTCAGAACTAGCATCGGAGTCTATTGTCTCCTCTTCCACATGGACTGCATCAGCCACCTGGCCGTACGGCAAATCTTCAATGACCGGCAATTTTCTTTTCTGTATCGAAGATATTGATCTTCTCAGTTTGATGAGAGATTGCGGTTCCTCCTCTGAAATATCAATTGGAACAAGTTCGTCATCAAATTCAAGTTTAGGAGTCGGAGCTCTGGGTTTGTCAATTTTTTTCCTAAAATTGAGCTTGTCACTTTCGGTAGCGCGTTCGGTTTTAGTCGGCATACTGTTGCTGTTGCTACCTTCTTTCTTGTCCGTGGCTTTCTTAGGGTGAAGTAGATTAGATGTCGATTTGCTAAGTACTTTTTTGGTTTTAACATGGAATTCAGAGCACAGCTTCTCTGTTATAAAAGAGTGCTGTTTTGAATTTATTTCAAATTCACTATCATTGTAGAGGGAGCCAGCTCCAAACATGTTGATGTCCTCACAACTTTGAATTTGATTGTACGATTCGGATTTAGCTATAACCTTTTCTGGTATCAAGTCTGGTTGTATCCTCTGTCTTCGTTCTAGATTTGTTGATGATTTTGTAGCAGAAGATTTCTTGAGCATATTTTCGTCCAGTGATTTTAGTTTCCTGCCGGAGCTTGCATCGCTTTCCATGGAGCCGCAGTAGTTGATCTGGTCTACGCTCAGGTTCTTGCGTCCGTGCTTCATGTTGATGCCGCTGTCCTCGGTGTAAGGACTGTCCGGTATCCCTGTCTGTACGGACACTGACTTCGTCAAGATCGGTTTTTTAGGATTAGAGCTGCACTGACTCGTGCCCATGTCGGACGAGGACGTCGTCAGACTCTTATACGAGTGGCTTTTCTCGGCGGTCCCATCGTTCTTTCTCGAAGCTCGAAATCTGTCTTCTATGAGCTTCGCCATATCCTGGTACCTCTCTATCGAGCTGTGTTTCTCTCCGAGAGGATCGAACGGGTCCTTGATATCTCTGTATCTTTCATTGTTCTCTATGGTTGTTATTTTCTCATCCGTGAGCTTCTCCGTGCTCTTTAAGAGTTTAAGATTCTTAAACCATTTATTTTTCTTCTGCGCTGAGTCTTCCCGGAAGACGAGCATCTTGTCGTTAGAGAACTGTTCCTCGGTCTTCTCGTCGTTCTTCTCGTCCTTGCCCTCGTCGTCGCTATACACGTCGTAATTCATGTGCTCGAGTTCGTTTTTACTTAAAAATATGATTGAGCCTTCGGTCTCGTCCGGCATGTCCTTCAGCGCCTTCTCGCTCTTGCCGAACAGGCGCGAAGTGTCGATCTTTAGTCCCTGGAGCGTGAACTTGCGCTCTTTCTCGAATTTGACCGGCTCGTTGTCCCGGATGAGGTCCTCGGCGGTTTTTTTGCCGACAACCGTCGAATTGGCGTATGAGATCTGCCTGATCCAGTTGTCAACGTTAAGTTGACAGAAGGTGAGAGCTTTTTGGAGGCGCGCGGAGAGGAACATGCGCTTTTCGGAGTCGAAGCCGAGCTGCGTGCGCCGCAGCCGCGCGCCGCAACCCAGGGGCAGCAGCTGCAAGGACTCGTGTCGGTCCGACGCCTTGCCGGGGCTGGCCGGAGTCGGCTCCGGCAGCGTGCACATCACAAGCACTGGCTCCGTCGTCGCTGCCCGCAGCAACAGGTCATCTGAAAAGTACGTAGATAACTGTTAAGTCTATAAATATTAGAAACCATTAAGTAATGCAGACCAGGGATGTTACGGAGCTTCGACTCCGGTTCCGTTAAGTCGGAACTTCCGATTATTATTACACCTTCGGTTCCGACTTCGGCTCCGATACTTTTAAATCGAAGGTTTTAATCGGAGGTCGAAGCATAACATAGCGGCGGCGGCGGCCTGTGTCGACTGTTATAAACAGGTTCATACATGTCGCGCGGGGAATCCCTCCGACTCCCACTACGTGCACTCTATCGTCAATTATCCGACCCTGCCTCCGACTCCGATTCCGACTCCGATAAAGCAAATTCAAAAACTCCGACTCCGCCTTCGGTTCCGATAAAACTACCTCCGTTACATCCCTGATGCAGACCTATATGGCATATATGGGCTGCGCAGTTCTATTTTTTAAGTTACTAATTTCAAAGCAACATATTACATGTTCAGTCAAGATGTGGATCTATTAGCCAGGTACCAGGACAACAGAAACTGTTGGCGGCTTACCTCCAACGTCATGCGCCATTTCAATAGGCACGGTGCCAGCCAGCAGACGCACTCTGGCCGGCAGCCGCCACAGGTTCAGCAGGTGCGGAAGGCGGTGTGCGCGGGCCGCCGCCTCCGGGGGAGGGGGGGAGGTGGGCTCGGTCGCGTCCCATTCCGCAGGCGACAGCTCCTCGGGGCACACCTCGTAAAGCTCGCCCTTCGTGTTGATCGGGACGAACAGCTCCTGGAATGTTATGAACGCATGGTTAGTTAACGATATACTTCGAACACGCTAGTGGTTGACGAGGTAGCTCGCACGGGCCTGCCGCATGATAAAAGAAAACCTAACCTAATAATTTCATTTTAAATATAAACTTTTTTGCTGACTGTATTTTTTGTTGACTGTACTTGCATTGTCATCCGTCCTACGTTTTATGGACTACCATTTTATGGACTCAGTCTGAAATAAATTATTATTATTATTTAACATTTGTGTGAACTAAATTTCAAGTTAATCGGACCAACCGTTGAAGAGTTCCCTCCGGCGTAGACCGTCCTGGCTAGACCACCAGAATTTTACTACCATATTAGTAGAGATACAATATTGTCCAATAATCTTGTGTAGGTACTGAAGTTATCTTTCAATTAAAGTATACTACCTTTACACTTTGTATTCTAAAGTATAGCTGGATTTTTCTAAAAATCAAAAACAAAACCTATCCGCGGTCCAACAGGTTCCCCTACATTCCTGGTACTCACACGTCTGTCCCCGGGTATGGCTAGGAATATCATTTGCTGGGCGCATGCGCGATCACGACGCCATACTTTTACGACCGTTTTGCGCCGCATTGTCATCCGTGGAATGCCACAGATTAAACAAATGGCTAAGGTGCTTTTACCCAATTACGGCGAAGGCAAAAAGGAAGGTTAAGTCTTTGAACTTTATTTACCTGCCTGCAAAAAGCCGTGGTAGCTTAGTGATTTGACCTATGGCCTCTCAAGCAGAGGATCGTAGATTCGAATCCTGGAATCTGACGTTTTCGGAATTTATGTGCAAAATTACATTTCAAATTTACCATGAGCTTCTCGGTGAAGGAAAACATCGTGTGAAGCTGAACACATCTGCGAAGAAATTCAATGGCGGGCGGGAACTGAGAGGAGGCCTGTGTCCACAGAAGAGGGACGTATGTAGGCAGCTGAGGAGGTACAATGTATGTTTTTGGTCCATTTGTAGTGGTCCGATACATGACAATGCAAAAATGTAAGTATACCTACACTACACGGGCATAAAAGATTGCACACCGGTCTTCTCGACAAATTTCGGCTTCATAGAGCGTTATCTCACCAAATTGGCTCTTTCCAAAGACCGAATTGCCGATTGAATATAGCCGGGTACAGTTTGACAACAAAAATAATGCTCCACGATGTACCTGCGCAGTAGACCAATTTTAGTAGCGCGGGAAATTACGATACACCAATGATAAAATAGAATTCTACGCGCGCTAAACTCTGGCGCTGTTATTGGTCGATCGATTTCGTACCAACATGGCGGCCGGGCCGTGCGCCAATGCCAATATAGATTATTTACACGTTCGTCGGCTACCATCGGAAACTGGTCTGCGCTTCTCTGCGCAAACGAATACTGCCGATGCGCATTATATTTGTTGTCAAACTGTACTGTACAGACAACATATTGCCCAGCAAAAAATAATGACAAATATTTAGAGCGTCTAATAATTTCCGTGTCGGTTCTAAGTGAGTTGTCTGCAGTCGATCAGTCTGTGCATCGTGTGATAGCATTTCACTATAAGCTATAGACCCATAACCCATAACATTGCATATTTAATGTGACGTCACATCCATTAAGGACGTCGTTAAAAAGCTTTAAGTACTTCGTAAGCCTTTCCTTATTATTCGCCTAAGGCTGTATTCTCGTTTAAGACCAGATAGGATTTATTTGAAAATGATTTTAAGTATAATTATGAGTACGGCAGTAAATGAAAAAAACAAGAAAACGGTTAATTGAAAATTTAGTTGCTGCTACTCAATAACAGAGGGCACTGAACATGTAATTCCACAACTTACATACAAACCTGTGACCATTTTTTTGCCAGAGCGGGATCTGCGGAATTATATCTATATCTATTGGCAGAGTGCAAAGCGGGTGGAGGGGGTAGCCTAAACGATCACAGCGCTCGCTACGGCTAAAATTGTCATTTTTGTCGCTGACTTGAGCTGTCAAATGCATATTGCAGTAAACATTTTCTAATCGTTTTTGAGATAAAAATATGGTCCTGGTAAGATGTGTTGTTGTGAATTGTAATAACACCAAGAAGAATAGCGACTGTAAATTTTACCAATTTCCAAGACCATGGTGGAAACGAGACCAAAGAAATAAGTGGATATTTGCCGTAAGAAAAAAAAAGTAAGTTACCTAACCTCTAAAATTTCACTGAAAACAACAATTTTAATATTATTGGCAATAATGTTACTGACTACCATTGTCCAAAATTGTGTAATATAGTATAATAACACAAGATTTCATTAATATTTTTCACAATATTTACTTACTTCTTGTTTGACAGCGGTGACAATATTGTCCATAATGGCCGCCTATCACGTGGCGCTGTCGTCGCGCACGGTCCCAATACTAATATTATAAAGAGGAAAAATTTGATTGTTTGTTTGTTTGTTTGCATTGAATAGGCTCCGAAACTACTGGACAGATTTCAAAAATTCTTTTGCCGTTGGAAAGCTACATTATCAGTGAGTGACATAGGCTACTCTTTACCGCGGGAAAATACCTTTTCCTACGGGAAAATTGATTTATCGCGGGCGAAGCTGCGGACGGAAGGCTAGTCTATATATATAAAAGAAAGTCGTGTTAGTTACACTATTTATAACTCGAGAACGGCTGAACCGATTTGGTTGAAAATTGGTAGGGAGGTAGCTTAGAACCAGGAAACGGACATAGGATACTTTTTATTCCGATTTTCCCACGGGATTGGCAAATTCCGAAATGTTGTACTAATAAGCTACAGACATTAAATTTAGCATGCCTACACATTATTCCTTGATTAGTATAAAGATGCACTTACAGAGGAATTTTTCAAATTTAAGGCTGAACAAAGTTCGCCGGGTCAGCTAGTACCTAATATAAAAAAGTTTTAAGTGTTTTGCAATATTTTTCTTTTAACAAAAACAATCAATAAGCACTAAACACAAAATAGTTAAGTAAGCACTGCTTACTGAGGCCCAGCAGTGGCGTGACTTCTAAGTCGTATTTTTGTACAGTCAAGTGTAATAATATGTATCTAGACAATGTTTCAAAAATAAGTACCATACGCTCTTACGCCAGTGTAGTAAGGTTGTGGGACTTATTTTTGAGAAGTTCCTATCGATACTTATTTTTGCACTTGACCGTACATGTCGGCTGAACAAATTTGTTTCAAAATATCGGCTCTGAACCACGCATTTCGGTAAATACATTTTAAATTATCGTTTGGTCATTTAGCAAAAGCGGGACTATGTCGGCCTCGTTGGGGACACCGGGACTGCTTAATAGCGGGACTGTCCCGCCCAAAACGGGACGTATGGTCACGTTATACATACCGTCACGCCTCCTTCCCATAGGGGTAGGCCAAGAGCCTGTTTCATCACTCCTTGTTAAGTTCCAGTTATCTTAAGTATCAGTTATCTATGACTCATCTCTATTTATTACTACGTAACAGAGACGTCATCATAGATAGTTGGAAATTAACAGAGTAGTAAAACTGTCAAACAGGCCCTAAGAATACTTTGGGCCACTTGCTACGATCCTGACATACTTCTTTCGCTTCATCCACATTCATCAATCTCTTCATACATGCTCGTCGGTTTCGGGTAGGTACTCTTGATCTGACCTTTTTTCAAAACGTCCACAATTTGGCCCATAATTTCATAATGATAATTTGGCTACTAAGTCCGAGAGTGGTGAAATAAAGAATGTCTCAGATCGTAGGAGCTTGTCGCACGAGCCAAAGGCGAGGGCGATAAACATGCGACCTTAGGCTTTCTTTATCACCGCCCGAGGTGTGTAGGGGAGACCGAGGCAAGTTGAGACAGAGGTGAGTTGATACAAAGCCTTTTTCTCTGCACCTATGACAGTTAGCGAGGTAACAACTTCACACAAACTATGGAGTGTAGAAAGAGCAACGAATTAGCGAAGTTACCAGCCCGATAAACTGTCACAGTTCAGATAAATCGGCTTTGTATCAACTCACCTCGGTCTCCCCTACACAATTTTACGTCTTCCGCTGACCAGAAAGTGGAAATTTGCGCTCGCATAGCGGGCGGCAAAATGCCACTTACGGTCCGAGCCGACATAAAACATATTTCAAATATCGCTTATTTTTTTAAAACTTTACGAATAACATAGCACATAATAACGATTTTTCAAATACCGTGAAATGACCGGGTACAAAAACGTGAGACAAAAATGAAGACGTCACCCCACGAAGCTCCACCTCAGTCATCAGTTACCCACTGCATAGAATCCTTACTTAATACAACCGATAGTTCTGTCGATGCTCTAAAGAAAAAATACACCACCTGCTACAAAACCGGTTGTTTATACCAAATTCAGTAAAACAGCTTTTATTACGATGGTGTAATTCCAGCCGATACGTGGAAGGCGTTGGATAATGTACTATTAAAGATTCGAGACGATTGCGGCAAAGGAAGTCATCTTGTAGAACTACTCATTATAAAAAGTAATAACTGGAAAGTCTTGATGGAATAAAGACTAGTACAAACTTATGGTTTAGGCCAATATAAGACATGCAGTCTAGCAGAGGGGAGACTCAGAATCCGGCTGTCACGTACTTGTGTACGTGTACTTACTTACGATCTTACTAATAAAAACCGCGGTTTCTGAGGAGACATGTATGGAAGTTTGTCAAATAACAACTATTTTTTATTCTACGTCGATCATAATGGAAGTGCAACCTAATTGTACTCGCTAGAAACTATTAAAATATACGTACCTGTATTCTAAACTTTATATAATCTCTGGGATGTCTTTCTTATTCACGTAAATGTTGAAATTGTCTCTATCAATTAATCTTATTGACACCTCGCTGAGGCCGATAATATCTAGCTTTGTTAATGATCTCTTCAGAAAATGAAATGATTTATGTTTCGAAATATTTATATTTCAACGAACCTAAGAGAAACCACAATTCATTTCTTTATTAAACTTAAAGTTTCTTTGATTTAACTTTTTTTAAATCCCAATGCGGTACCAGGCACTCATGACGTAGCAGGAGGCTTATCCTTCGGCGCTTCTTCGCTTTTTTTTGCTAGTGTAACCCGCGGGCTCCGCGGCGAAGGGATTGTCGGCACTGTAGAAAACCTACCTTGATACTCATTCTTGCTATTTATACCACGGTTCAAAAAGCTCCATTTATTCCCATATATGTTTGCATCCTTACTCATTCTCCTACCAGTGGTCATAGAAGTGGATGTGGACATCCAAGATATAACAGCATTTTTACCATATTCCTCCAAATCTAGAATGCCATGGGTAGAAATCATGGTGCCGTCCGGTTTTTGCACTATTATATGAGGGATACAAGTTATTTCATACATGTATTGAAGTGTGAGTACCAGGGGATCATCAATGCGCAGAGTAAACCAGTTCGCTTGCTGTTCGTAGCATACCCACATGTCTGTAGAGCTCTCGTCCATGGGGATGTAGATGACTTCTATAGGCATATTGATGTATTTGACGTTTTCGTAGATCTCGCAGAATTTATCGAGTATGCCGTTTCTGTCTACTCCTTTAGATGTGAAGAGGAGAACGATTACATCAGCGTTTTCGACGATCCACGAATACGGAACATGTTGGTACTTTTTGTTGAAGACTCTGGCGTCTTTAAGCCAGTTGTACGGCGGAAGCGTGATTGGGCTTGATAGAGCCATTGTGTTTAATCTGAATTCCTGGTAGCTACGTAAGATTATCTTGGTATTTCAACATGTAACTGACAGCTGACTCAATTACTTTTTACTTGACACGTTTTTGGCCTAACGTCAAAGTTCAAGTAGGTTAGGCTATTGGGACCGTGCGCGACGACAGCGCCACGTGATAGGCGGCCATTATGGACAATATTGTCACCGCTGTCAAACAAGAAATAAGTAAATATTGTGAAAAATATTAATGAAATATTGTGTTATTTTACTATATTACACAATTTTGGACAGTGGTAGTCAGTAACATTATTGCCAATAACATTAAAATTGTTGTTTTCAGTGAAAATTTTAGAGGTTAGGTAACTTATTTTTTTTTCTTACGGCAAATATCCACTTATTTCTTTGGTCTCGTTTCCACCATGGTCTTTGGAAATTGGTAAAATTTACAGTCGCTATTCTTCTTGGTGTTATTACAATTCACAACAACACATCTTACCAGGACCATATTTTTATCTCAAAAACGATTAGAAAATGTTTACTGCAATATGGATTTGACAGCTCAAGTCAGCGACAAAAATGACAATTTTAGCCATAGCGAGCGCTGTGATCGTTTAGGCTACCCCCTCCACCCGCTTTGCACTCTGCCAATATTTAATAAAGTTGTTTATGATCTATTTAGGGGTGCGGGAGTTAACTCCACGTGTGGTCAAGAGCGGTACGTTTTTGGATCCGTCTGAGGGGAAGAGCAGTGCTTGGCTACCGGGCCTACCACCCGAGTGCACCCTGGGCATCGGTTAATGATTTCCTGGCAGATTCTGAGGGATATCATTATCCGTTGGCTAAGAGCCTGACAGGGCGGGGGGTCTTTTGACCGTGTTCTACCGTACAGCGTTGCCGACATTTTTGTCACAAGATTTTTGAATACTGTATTTATTACTTTGACATTGGCGAAATCATCGCATCGATCGATGGGGCCACATTAAAAAAAGAAGAAGATAAAGTTATCCTCCTTACAACTAATCATCAATAATAGAAGCAAAAGTTTGTGAGGAAGTATGGGGGAATGGATGTTTATAGCTCCTTGACGCCAGAACGACTGACAGGTCTGAATGTGGCATATACAGATTATAGTCTAGAATAGCACATAAGCTACTTTTTATCGCGAAAAAATACGTAGTTCCCGCTGGATAGCGATGAACGAGATCTTCGCAGACGCGGCCGCGGCCTACAGCTAATAATATGTAATAATAAAAAATCTAGCATTATCGGCCCAGGCCTGATGAAGAGGGCTATAGTCCCCACCAGGTCCAGTACACAGTTCGAGTTTCTTCATAGCTTCAATATGCAGGTTTCCTCGTAAGTTTCCAATTAAATTTACCACTAAGGTCAACTCGAACCTACGACCGCTTGTTGGCAGACCAGGCTACGGCTACTATTTTACCAAGAAATAATCAATCGGCGCGTGATTATTAAATCACCTCCGAAATGATCTAACGGATCATCAAAACTAATCAAAAATCCAAACCTGTCGCTTCACCGTTACTTAATATTACTGGCAAAAGTACTGATATAACTGTGCAAATAATTATAGTAAAACAAACAAGTTGTTATGTATGCTATGCAACAATCAGCCACACTTTTTCTATGAAAAAAACCGGATCAAAATTTCCAACTACCCAAACAAACTTAAATTTACCATCCAAAGTTTTTTACCAAAATCATAAACGGCGTTATTCTAATGGATTAAAGGTCGCGGTAGACTGAACTGACTTTTGACAAGTGAAATTGTAATTTGGTTTCTAACGGACGCCATGAAATAAGGCAATCCTTTTACGGTTCAAAGTTGACCGAAAACAATACACTATTACCGACTTAGCCCTGCCGCTGTTCAATAGAATTAATTTAAAAGGCAATCTTAAAGTTAGCGACGTAAAGTTGCAATTCTATTTGCGCATAAATAACAAACGCATTTAATAAAATGGTTGGCGCTCACGACTAACCATTTACTTGCGGCCAGTTAATTCTTAACACAGCCGTGTTCCACCGTAATAAAATACAATATTGAGTGATTCTTTTCACTGCCGTCTTTCGTAATGTTGTCGTAGAGTCGTGCGGTGCATGTGAAATATTGTGAATTAGACGCGACTTATTTTGTCCCTTTCTCACCGCTTTCGTAGGACAGAGATGCATGAATCGAAAAGAGAGGAAACTGCAGTCGTGTTTGCTTCAAAACTATGCCAGTCGATGAACTGTGGTCAAACCCAGGCCGTGACCATAAGGCTGCGGCAATGAATGCAAATGATGGCCCTACTTTTGTACTACAGTTTGCCAAAAGGGGCTAATTATTTGAAGACATTTTATTAATATTACGTTTAGGGGAGACCAAGGCAAGTTGAGACAGAGGTGAGTTGATACAAAGCCTTTTTCTCTGCACCTATGACAGTTAGCGAGGTCACAACTTCACACAAACTGTGGAGTGTAGAAAGAGCAACGAATAAGCGAAGTTACCAGCCCGATAAACTGGCACAGTTCAGGGAAATCGGCTTTGTATCAATTCACCTCTGTCTCAACTCGCCTCGGTCTCCCCTACATTTAAGTACTTATCTATCTTCTTCTTATTTGTGGCGTATCAAGTCGTTATAGCAACGACAACTTCGCCAATGTCAAACAACATACACAAATTGCGTCTTTCCCTTACGGGGTAGACAGAGCCTAAGGTACCAAGAACTAAAAGCCACGTTTAGCATGGTTGTGGGTGTATAGGTGGAAAGGGGAATAAAAATAGTGATGGGTTGCTAGCCGCATCGCCTATGACATGATTCCTATGATTTTCGCTCATTCCCTCGATGGGCTTTTACCATGCGCGGGAAGAGAAGCAACTGGTACATGTTTTTTCTTTGCTTCCCAGACCAGCGTGGAACTAGGTATCACTACATAGTATAAAATAAAGTAGCTTTTTCTGTCCTCATGTCCCGATGTATGCTTATATCTTCAAAACTACACAACGGATTTTCATGCGGTTTTTTTTAATAGATAGAGTGATTCAAGAGGAAGGTTTATATGTATAATACATGCACAATATCCGTGCGAAGCCGGGGCGGGTCGCTAGTTTATAATAAAATCGGTATACAAATTTAGCCGGCTCTGACACAGGTTTCACCAACATTTACTGGAAAATTCCCGCATCCAAAAGAATTAAATCTCAAACTGCACAGCTCATCCCTCTCGGCTCGTGTCTTAACGCAGTATTCCATTAAAAAGTGATGCATAATTTTAGGGTTACAATAAATTAGAACACAGAAAAATCCGAAAAGTAAAGCTATGGCCGGCAATCGAACCCGGATCCTCGTCATTCCGTGACGCGTGCTATACCCCTACACCACCCATAGCAGGTGAGTAAGCCTTCGAATTTTCCTATCTGTTACTAGCTGTCACGTGCCCTTGTTACTATGCGAATTTTTGTCGCCAAGCGTCATCTGTTTGAATGATGTATGTATGACACAATTACAAACTCCCGTAGAACATCTACTGCTCACCAGAATTAATTAGTTTTTTTACCAGTAACTACGAGAAGTTAACTAATATCATTCTTTGAAACTAAATAAATGTATTTTGCTTGTGTTCTTGAGAGCTGCACTTTGTTAACTTGTTTGTTAATCAGTTATTTATGTTAATTATAATGCATTCAACTGTGCTGTTAATTACATTGACTCTACTAATTACTTAAGCTTCTAATGCTGTTAGATGCAATAATATTTGCATTTTTAGCTTTTGCCGAAGCTCAAAGTCGCGAAGCGCGTTGATGTCTTTTATATTGAAACTGACTAATGTCAAATGAAGGGCATTGACATAACTGGATGTAACTCGGAAAGTAGTTAGTATTTCTTAAAGAAAACGATTGGAAATACATAACTAAATTACAGCCTTTGAAATGAAATCAGTAGGATTCTTTTCAACGCTCTCTTTCTGCCAATTAAAATCGTTTTTCTAAATTCGAAATCCTCAGTCCTAAAATTATTGTGACTAAATGAAAATCCGTGACATCTTCGCTGCATTTGGCAGACAATTATAACTTGATCTTTTCACTCGTAGGCATTATATGCAGTCAGGGGTCATAACTGTTGGTTAATGTCAACATCAACGCACAACCGATGCCAGGACACGATTCCGTATAATACCTTCTAGCGATCAGGTCAAGTTATGATGGTCTGCCAAGCGTAGCGGCCAATTCGCAGACGAAGTTCGTTTAGAGAATCACTGAATCTGGCCATTGTAATTAATAAATTAATACACTGCTTCCGTCTCCGTCGCCCACTTCCAAAATAACATCGTGCATCTCTTTCTGACCATCCGAACATATAGTGCCGCTGTTAGTATTGAACTGATTTTTTAATGACTTTTGATCAATTAAATGACGAATAAGAATGGTTTTTTACGTGCGCAATCTCAATTGAATCTTCGAGGAAACGCTTCTTGAGTAACTGATCGATTGTTCTGATAACTTTATTATAAGCTAGTGACGTCTTTTACTGTCTGTGGTTCTGTATACAAGTACAAATCAAAATCAATACATAGTATAAAATAAAGTCGCTTTTTCTGTCCCCGTGTCCCTATGTATGCTTATATCTTCAAAACCACACAACGGATTTGGATGCGGTTTTTTTTAATAGATAGAGTGATTTAAGAGGAAGGTTTATATGTATAATACATGTATAATATACCGTGCGAAGCCGGGGCGGGTCGCTAGTCTATAATAAAATTCTAGCTACGTATAAAACACTAACTAATTCCCGAATTTAAAACAAAGTTCGCTTTTTATGTAATGCCTGCTTTTACAGTGTTGAAGAGTTCTTTAAATAAGTCATTTACACATTTTGACGGTAATTTTATCTAACACTAAATTAACTTTATATTTGCATGACTTTTTAAGTTTAACTCCCTTATCGTTTGCAATCGTTTGTCCTTATCTGTCACTTTGACATTTACCTTTCACAGATAAGGACAAACGATTGCTGAGTTAGCAGAAGTCTATAGAGCGTTTGTGAATAAGGGGGTAAATGTTTGAAACCAGAATATCTATAACATCTTTTGACGTGACAACGTCTTATAAATTGGTTTGCCGGGTGACACTTCAAGAAACTGCGTTACGCTCCGCTCACGTTATGCGCTCACAATGAGAGCGAGTGAGAGGCATGGTTAGC
Source organism: Pandemis corylana (assembly GCA_949127965.1). Taxonomy (NCBI): domain Eukaryota; kingdom Metazoa; phylum Arthropoda; class Insecta; order Lepidoptera; family Tortricidae; genus Pandemis; species Pandemis corylana. The sequence goes on from OX421871.1 coordinate 8,243,518, forward strand.
CCGCCTAAGAGCGAGAGAGACAGACATAAAAAGTGAAAGGCACGCGTCCCTTCCACTCGAGCACAGTTAGCCCGCCTAAGAGCGAGAGAGACAGAGCGAGAGAGAGAGAGTGAGAGAGAGAGAGAGTGAGAGAGATAGGCATACACACCGGTTCATGTCTTGCGCTTCTTCCTACTATACGAATGAATATTCACATTAAAATTATTTTACCACTCAAAGTCGTTGTCACGTAAAACTTTCGCCCGTATACCGACTTTACAGGCAACCGGTTTTTTTTGTACAACATTTACTGCGAATAAATATTTCATTTCCTTTCACATACAATCTGTGAGCGCTTAGAATGTTATTCTTTGTATGGCTGTCTCACTCACTCTTTTGGGTTTGATACTTGAAATCGGCCAAGCATGGAGCCGCCCGTACCTATATCTCGCAAGGACTACTTACACATACACATACACAAATCACGTCGTTATCCCTTACGGGGTAGACAGAGCCTAAGGTAACAATACCTACAGGCCACGTTTAGCAAGACACTGAGGGCGTAGAGGTGGAAAGTGGAATCAAAATAGTGATGGGTTGCTAGCCGCATCGCCTATAACATGACTCCTATGATTTTCGCCCATTCCCGCAATGGTTTTTTAACATTTGCGCGATTCGCAATTTAATTGTTTAACGAAAATATCGTTAAATTTTAAAAATAAATAAAAATGCGTGGGGGCCATTAATCGAGTAAGCATATTATGTAAATAAAAAAAAAACATTTTTAAGCCAAAAACGCCTTTATCATTTTGGAGAAGAACTGATATAGTCTTTACACTAATGGACCGATTTATAAAATAACCGCATCTAAATCGGTTCACCCGTTTGAGTGCTACGATGCCATATGCAGACACACACACACAAAGAGAGAGAGAGAGAGAGAGCGAGAAAGAGAAAGAGAGAGAGAGAGACATAGACGTCAAACTCATAACACCCTTCTTCTTGCGTCGGGGTTTAATAAAGCCCTAAGGCGACTCCTGAATATATTAACTTTTGTTGGCTTATACTTAAACCGCAATGGCGGACGATAGCATCAACATGATTCTGATTCGCTATTTCTATTAACAACGGAACAAGTCGAGATATCCAACTCCGGTTCAAACTGGATTTAACCGGTATTGCATTAAAAGTAATTGGGTGACCGAGCTGTGAGTTTGCGAAATCGGAGAAAAATAATTTCCCAGGGAGGAGACAGTGGGTCGATTTTTCCCCCACGAAAACTTATAGTAAAAATCTCAATTGAAACGCGTTCGAGACGTACCTACTTTGTGACCGAAAAACTCTTGTATGCTTAGTGTAGGTTTTCGGTCACAAAATAAGTCTTGAACGCGTTTGCATTAAAATATCAAATACTATGAGAACAGTTTGTTGCCGTTTCGATCCGCAAGTGGCGCTGCCAATTACATAGTATTTGAGACGTTTATGTGAACGCCTTCGAGACGTTTTTATATGCGAAAACTTACACTAGATCACTAGAGGCTCTGCACGTCTAGCACAAGAGCGCACAAGAGTTGGGTCGCGCGCGAGATAGATTGCCCGTCCTTTTCTTACTGTACCAACAAGAAAGAGACGGGTAGTCCAACTCGCGCGCGACGCGACTTTCGTGCGCTCTCGTGCTAGCGGGGCTGGTTGACAACACCGCTCAAGTCACTCTCCAAAGTGAAGCCCGCTATAACAAACTAATTGAAAACACCTACCTACCTTTCCCTACCTTACGTGGTGTTCAATAAAGAGTTATTGTATTGTATTGTATTGTACCTTTTCCGAAGTCGGTTCATAATGACTTGATGACAGAAACGGTCATCTCAACGACATGATGATTCGTAAATTACTTTTCACCCGCCATTGTTTCTCAAATTACTCAATTGTCAAATTCCGGTTACATTCTCATTATAATAATGATTTTATTGTAAGTAAGATTAGAATATAATGCTTTGATGTGTAGAAAAGTGAGTGTATGAATTAACTTCCATTTGTAGTTTGTAAAGGTGTCAAAAAGTTAACTAGTTTCTGCCTGCGACTTCGTCTGCGTAGAATTAGCAATTGACATGTCTGTCGCTATCCCGCGGGAACTATGAAAGGAAGAAAGAAAGAAAGAAGACATTTATTCCTTTTTGCAAGACACAAATATAAGATAATATACACCATTATGAAATTTTCCGGAATAAAAAGTAGCCTATGTTTCAATTTAGGGTACCAGCTATCTCCGTCCCAATTTTTTTTCAAATCTGTTCGATCGTTTCACCGTGAAGAAGGAACAAACATACACACTCACATCCTCACAAACTTTCGCATTTATAATACTAGCTTCTGCCCGCGACTTCGTTCGCGAAGAATTAGACTTATACATATATAAGGCAGCATTACAGCTTTTGACAGGTTTTTCGCTATCCCGCGGGAACTGTACATTGTTTTGGGATAAAAAGTAGCCTATGTTTTAAGCTAGGGCACAAGCTATCTCCGTTCCAAATTTGATCCAAATACGTTCAGTCGTTTCACCGTGAAGAAGGAACAAACATACACACTCACATCCTCGCAAATTATCGCATTTATAATATTAGTAGAATATGTCAAACGGTTCACTGAACAACTGTGTTTTTTTGCAGGATTTTTCAATTATGCTTGCCCATATATTCTTCTTCTTCTTCTTTTGATTGTGGCGTTACAAGTCGTTATAGCGACGACAACTTCGCCAATGTCGGTAAAAATTTTAATTATAAAATCTTGTGACAAAATGTCGGCAACGTTGTACGGTAACACGGTCAAAGACCCCCCTACCCCCCCTGTCGGGCTCTTAGCCAACGGTCAATGATATCCCTCAGATACTGCCAGGAAATCATTAGCCGTTGCCCAGGGTGCACCGGACCAAGCACTGTTCTTCCCCCCGGACGGATCCGAAAACGAACCGCAGCTCTTGTTCACACGTGGAGGTAACTCGACTTGCACCCCTTTGCCCATATATTTGTCGATGTTCCAAGTGTATGACATGAAAGGGAAATTTCGAATCCAAAATTATGATGAAAACTATTTACATACATACATACACAAATCACGTCTTTATCCCATAAAGAAAGAAAGAAAGAAAGAAGACATTTAATCCTTTTTGCAAGACACAGAAATAAAAGAGAATATACATAATTTTATAGAAAACTAGTCTTCCGTGCGCAGCTTCGCCCGTGGTAAATTATTTTTTTCCCGTAGGAAAAGGTATTTTCCCGCGGTAAAGAGTAGCCTATGTCACTCAGTGATAATGTAGCTTTCTAACGGCAAAAGAATTTTGAAATCTGTCCAGTAGTTTCGGAGCCTATTCAATGAAAACAAACAAACAAACAATCAAATTTTTCCTGTTTATAATATTAGTATAGATAATCAAGACGAGAAAAATAGATCATGAGCGTTCTGTGTGTCATACGGGGTAGACAGAGCCTAAGGTAACAAGACCTTAAGTCCACATTTAGTATTATTGTAGGCGTATAGGTAGAAAAGGGGAATCAAAATAGTGATGGGTTGCAAGCCGCATCGCCTATACCATGATTCCTAAGATCTAAAAAAATACTATAAATATAAAATCTTTACGGTGTCCAATTAGAGAAATATTCCAGTATAACTTTACGACACCTAAACTATACTCAAGTAATTTTGTTTAACCTTATCTGTAATAAAGTATAACCGCTGCATTCCTCTGTCAGGATTGACGTATGGATGATCCTGCGCGCGCACTATGCGTCAACGTCAACCATTATTCCGCAAATAGCAAAACGCTAAATCGTGACAGCCCTATTGAGCGGTGTTGCCAGTTGCAACGTGTTGTAAAATGAGATTAATAAACCGATTTAAAAAAAGTGGCACTTTTCATGCCACGAATATTTGCAGCAGTTATTTCAGTTAGAGAAGGCCACACTTGATATTATTTTTTTATTTTATTGTTTGTAACTTAGTTTATAAAAGAGAACGTCAATTGACAACATTTCATATTTTTCATTTGCCCTAAATCGAAAACAATCCCGAGAAATAGGTATGCATGTAGAAATCAAAAAAAAAATGTTGGATTTTTTTCGTCTTCACTTTTCAAAATACGGCCTTTTAGAATGAGCAAATCTTAAAATGGTTTTTATGCGCTGAAATGAAGACTTTCAGGAAAATAAAAAATACGCAAAGCTTAAAATGTTATCTTCTTTCTAGCTGTAACAAAAAATATTGCTTAAAAATTTAAAATGTTGTAAATTGATTTTTTTTCTTGTCAAAATGAGTAAAAATAAAACAAAGGTGTCCGCTTTTTTTGCAAAGGAGTTTATGTGCAAACTAATACACTGTGTATTGAAATTAATCCGCAATATTTCAACAACTTTATAAACACCAAATATTTATTATTTTTTCGTGTTTAAGGTTTTGAGTTATTTTTCTGATTGTCGTTTGTAAAGACCATGTGTATATGTATTTCTTTCCTTCATTTCCATAAACTCCACATTTTTAACTCACATTTCCCGTAACTTTCCCGATTTTCCCACATACTGGCAACACTCGAAACGTCCCGACACCACGGTTCACCCCGGACACTGCCCCGTACAATGCAAACTTGGTGCATTCCCCCCGACCCTATTGCATTGAATTAAGTCTTATTATCGCACACCCGGTCGCACTACGGTCATATGCCTCAGTATTATATTTAATTGCAATTTTGTTGGGCTTTATGGCTTAGTGATAAGATATATTTTGCAATGCCTACGGGATGGGTTATGTGGGACGATCTTTACTGTGAATTCTGTTGCTATGGAGACGAATAGAATATTATAAGTGTTCTTTGGGAACTCTTTTAACAACATAATATCGTTTGTCCTTATCTGTCACTTTAACATTTACCTTTCACAGATAAGGACAAACAATTGCAAGTTAGCAGAAGCGTATAGAGCGTTTATGAATAAGGGGTATATTATTAACCTTTTAACCAATTGTAACCAAAAACAAAAATGTTGACATTATCACACTAATATTATAAAAACGAGAATTTTTGTGTGTGTGTGTGTGTGTGTATGTTGGTACTTTTTCACGACCAAACAGCTGGACGGATTTGGATAAGATATGAAATGGACCCTATGCAATTTTCCGGGATAAAAACTAGCCTATGTTTTAATCTAATCTCCGTTCCAAGTTTCAGCGTGAAGAAGGAACAAACATACTCACTCACTCACATCGCACATCCTCAAACACTTTCGCATTTATGATATTTGTAGGATGATCAAATAAACTAACTAAACTATAATATTAGGATTGCATAAGTACTCTGAGGTAAGGAATAATCAAGGTGGGTAGTGAGCAATACCATTTTAGGGTTAGGCGGTAAACCCATTAGCGGGTGGGCGGGGGCATAGCAGGCCATCCAATTGATAGGGCCTGGAAAGTTCAAATCAGTTGTTGCTGGTTGGTACAATCCACATCCTTCATCATTTAAGATCGTAAGATTCAATGCAAAAGACTATTGTTTATCCCACTAATGGGTGAAGACCAAAAAGTTACACACCATTAAAGTTGCGTTAGTAGATAGTTAAAATTACCACTACACTTTTCCATTGTGACACGAAAGTTATCCATACAAATGTATGACCAATACATAGTATGTATTGGACAGTGATACGATACACGAAAGTTGTATGACTAATTGATAGGGAGTGTACCTGTTTTCGACCTGACTTCGCTATATCGCGGAGATATCCATACAAATGTGTGACTAATTTTCGTGTCACAATGGAAAAAGTTAGTGGTAACTTTAACAACCTACTAACGCAACTTTAAAGGTGTGTAACTTTTGTGGTCTTCACCCTAATAGTACAAACGCGAATGTTTGTTACTCTTTCACGCCAGAACGACCTAACAACTTATTTTTATAGATTATAGTCGGTTGGAGCGCATTCAAAAGCGATTTGTTCGTTTGGCATTTCGAGACCCAGTCGTTTAAAAAAAAATCAGTGTCCTACAAACGTAGGTTACAGCACTTCAAAATCAAGTCTTTGGAAACCAGAAGAACCATTTTAGATGCATTGTTCTTACAGCAGCAAGTTCGATGTACTAGTGTTAACAATTGTTGGTGAACCATAAATAAATAAATAAAAAACACTTCGACTACTTTTTATGCCGGAAAGTCGCATAGTTCTCGCGGAGCGTAGACGGAATCGCGGGTTTAGAAACGACGATCTATATAAGACAAGTATACTCGTGCGTACGCGCCGACCAGCGTGCGCCAGCCTGCCATTTATTTGTCGTCAGTCTGAAGGCTTGATTAATCGATATTGGGTCAGTAATAAAGCAGACGCTTGTGGTCTACTCTGCTTGAAGGGCGTGCACTATGGCTATCCGGTCGTCGTTTTAAAGTACTTTAATCTGCACGTCCCTTTCGCTTTTAAAAGTGCACTCATAGTCCGCAATTTATTCATCAAATCCGACGTTTACTGTCTCATACATAATCATAATAAAATGTAAAATTATCATCATGAATCCTTAATGAGCTGAATACTCTACATTCTGAGCGTTTTTCGTTTTGCGCACGCGGTGATTAATCGACATTTGTTTAGTAATAAAGAAGAGTATGCGCACTTAATTGTGGGGTATGAGTGGTCCAAGTTAAAAGTTCAAAGCGATCACACCTTTTGAAAATGAAAAAGTGAGACGGTCTAATTCCGAGACCTTTAGTATCCCATTGCAATAATAGATGCTTTTCCAAATAATTTTATAATTGTATTATATATATTCTTGTACCAATAAAAAGCCACATTAGTTGTGTGTTGTTGGGTCCGCTACTAAGTTTCAGTAGACCTTGTCGAGGTTGAAGTCAACAAGATAGGTTGAAATTATGATTCTTTAATAGTATATAATATAATCAAGTTAGTTTTAAGAGTGTCGGCGCAAGCGTTAAGATTTGCTTATATGAGGGCAATGTTGCCGAGTTTTCATTGCCGTGGCGCATATCAACAGTAGAACGCGAAAGGATAATTACTGTACGGTATTGGACCGTACAAGTGTCATAGGCTATATTATATTCTATGTGGACGAAGAAGAAGTAGTAAAGTATATTTCTCAGTCCCTCATCGGCCACCCGCTCATCTCTCCCCACTTAAACCAGGGTCTAATTTATAACACAGCACGTCCATAAAATCAATGCAAACTCCCGTGTCTATGGACCGTCCATGGACCAGTTAGGGAGCCTGTGAATTTGTTGCAAAACGCTGCAAATCAATAATGGAACGACCGCGTGAGATCAACTTTTACGAGCATGTGGTGGAAAGTTAGTGGTTAGTTTTTTTGATTGAATGTTTGATTGCCTCATAATAGTTAGAATGTAAAATTGAAAGTTAAAACATCAGTGATTGTACTCAGTGTTTATAAAAAATATTTTACGACTTCAGGCACTTGAATGAAATTATGTTGTGCTATTTTAATTATAATTTTAATCTTATTATGTTAGAATTAATGTGCAGAAATATTGTACGCCTCTAGCAGGCAGGATATGGCGCCTATCTATGTCTGTACATACTCTTTATCATCCTTATTACCTATAACCGCAATAAATGAATTTGAATTTTGAATTTTATTTTGTTTTTTTGGGTTCTCCAGGGCTAGAGACAAATATTAATAAGTAGAATCAACCACGATCTTAAATCTGTCTAGATTTGCTAGGCCAGCGAGTTGACAGCGACTTCGGTAACGTGCTAGGAGTGCCAGGACATCATAAGTTAAAGGCACTCACGTTTCCCTGCGGGTCGATGAGCTGCGCGTACTTAGGCGCCTTGGCCTTGCTGCCGTCGGCGAACACGCCGGCCAGCCGCAGCGGCGTGCCCGGCCGCACGGCCGCTCGCTCGTACTGCGCGCCTACACGCCCGCTGTCTGTACACAACACAACAACTAAGTACATAATGTGAATAAAAATTAAGTAACTAGGTAAATACGTCGGAAGTATCTGTGCACCTCGCTTGCTGAAATGTGGATCGTGCTGCCACGCTCCTCGCCCCTTATTCCTACCGTGAGCATCTGACAATAGTAGAAAGTCGCACAAGTGCGTCCACTATCAAGCGATCCGTACGGTGCGGATTATAATTTCACGGCGACTGTACCGGTAGCAGCGGCGTCTTAACATTACAAGACGTCAATTAGTCCGGTCCACAGATATTTCCGACGCTTTATAGGCAGGTGCCAGGCAGCGGCCGTCTTCCGGCTTGTTAGAAAACTATGATGATGATACATGCCGATGATGCCCAGTGCAAGCCAGTGAACTGAAATAAATGCAGTACTTATTGTGTCCCGTTTTTCTCACGGATTGTTGCTGTTGGTCTCTGATGGATTTTAGCTAAACAAGAGAGAGAACGAGCTTCAAGATAAGCTGCTCAGCAAGGGGAGTATTCCAGTGCGGAGATTGAGACAGTCAAGAATTACGAGCACAAGAGACAGCAATACTATCTTAGCTCTCTATTTAAGCAGTGCACATTGCAATCCTCCTACTGTTCCAAGTTCAGTTCTGTCGCCAAGTGCTTGGGTTGCTGTGTTCCTGAGTGGAGAGTAGGATAGCATCTTATCTTAGCTCTCTATTTTATCAACCCATCAGCAATCCCCCTAATGTTATGAGTGTCAGCGTACCTGAGGTGGGTCGTGCACGGTACGCGCTCAGCGCGCGCGGCGAGACGAGCGCGAAGGCGCGCGCGCGCAGCAACGCCGCCACCGAGCCGCGCGGCGCCGCCAGCGCACCGCCGCGGCAGCCGCACGCCGAGAACCAGCCTGGAACGAACAATGCCGTGAGAGTTATGCAAGCCTGGTACAATTACCTGACATGTGAAAAGTAAATTCTGACAATAATAATAATAATTTTGATAAAAATTAAAAATAGCATGATCTTTTTATGATAGTATTGTTTACTTGTATTTTTTGAGTGAATTGCACTTAGTTGCATTAACAATAACTGGCGATTTTGACACAATATTTCATAGATTTTCTGTCAAACGTCTAAATTGTCGGTTATGGTTAGTTATTGTTAAAACACAAATTCATACAGTCACACTAAATTATTGCACTAAACGACTTTGTTATGGCAAAATTTAATTTGAAATTTAATGACAAAGTAACGCCGTTAAAATACAGACAAATTAATGCTTCTGTTTTTAACGATAAAACAATTCTTCACTAACGGTTGACCTATTACTTCTTTAAATTCCAATGATAATTACAAAAAAGCTGAATGCATCTACCCATGCTATCAATTACAACCATAGACGCAACTCATAAGACTCATTTTCATCCGCACCTGACCTTTGACTTGTGACATCAAATTTAACCCTTCCAATGATGCCCTAATCAAGAAAAGGTCGCCGCTTTAACGTTAACCCTTCTGTTTTTATTGTATTCCATTAAAGGTTAAAGGAAAAGACCTCTTTGAATTTAATTTGAAGAATGCAATAATTAGTAGATTGAAGACAGGAAGGCAGCGCGAGGCGATTTTATATTGGCTACTTACCTAGACAGACAGACATGAAATATTCAGTTTTTAGTATTTGTTGTTACAGCGGCAATAGAAATACATCATGTGTGAACGTTTCAACAGTCTAGCTATTACGGTTCTTGTGATACAGGCTGGTGACAGACAGACGAACAGACAGACAGATGGACAGTGCAGTCTTAATAAGCGGGTCCCGTTTTTACCCTTTGGATACTAATCCTAAAGAGCGGTAAAGTAGATATAGCCAATCCCCCTTATCCATAAACGCTCTGTAGGCTTCTGCTAACTTAGCAACCGTTTGTCCTTATCTGTCACTTGAACATTTACCTTTCACAGACAAGGACGAACGATTGCTAAGTTAGCAGAAGCCTATAGAGCGTTTATGAATAAGGGGGTATGATTAACCTTCTAATCAATGGGGAGTCGGGGTGCGAGTCGGGTTACCTCCGCGTGTGGAGCTGCGGTTCGTTTTCGGAACCGTCCGGGAGGATGAGTAGTTACTTGGTTCGGTGCACCCTGGGCATCGGCTAATGATTTCCTGGCAGTTTCTGAGGGATATCATCGACCGCTGGCTAAAAGCCCGACAGGGGAGGAGGGGGTCTTTTGACCGTATTACCTTACAACATTGCCGACATTTTGTCACATGATTTTTGAATTATATTTTTCATCTATTTCGTCTGCATAGAATTCGTTTATCGCTATCCCGCAGGAATTACGCAATTTTCCGAGATAAAAAGTAGCCTATGTGTTATTCCAGACTATAATCTATCTATGTTTCAAATTTCATCCAGATCCGTCCAGCCGGTCTGGCGCGAAAGAGTAACAAACATCCATCCATACTTACAAACTTTCGCGTTTACAATATTAGTAGGATTACTTTGACACTGGCGAAGTTGTCGTCGCTGTAACGACTTGCCCCGCTAGCACGAGAGCGCACGAAAGTCGCGTCGCGCGCGAGTTGGAATACCCGTCTCTTTCTTGTGGGTACAGTAAGAAAAGGACGGGCAATCTATCTCGCGCGCGACGCGACTGTTGTGCGCTCTCGTGCTAGACGTGTTGATACGCCACAAATAAGAAGAAGAATGGGGAGTCGGCGGGATGAGAAGCTTCATCAGTGGGTGCACTCTAGAGCGCGCACCACAGGATGCGTTTCCTGCATTCTCACTGTATTCATTTAGTTTTATTTATTTGCACGACACTTCACACGTGCCGCGTCGCCGATACCTGCATTTGTATTCAATGTCGTGCATTTGCAATGCAAAATGTTAGGCCGTGCAGTGCTTGGGTAATCAAATCACATTAGGTATATTAGTAAACTGAGTTCAGTTAGTTATAGATTGTAATTGTTACTCGGTGTCCTCGCAAATGATAATTTTACGTTTAATTATATATCACTATAAAGTTTTATTTGTGAACTGCAATATAGTATCGCTTGTCTCAAATAATACCAATCTTACTTCCTACTAATATGTAAGTATGGATGGATGGATGGATGGATGGATGTTTGTTACTCTTTGACGTAAAGACTACTGAATGGATTTGGATAAAATTTGGAACGGAGATAGCTGATACCCTAGATTAACACATAGGTATGCAATTTTATTTCTGGGACGACTATCATAGCAGTCATGCTATAGGCGATGCGGCTAGCAACACATCGCTATTTTCCCCCTTTCCATCTATAAATACGCCCATGACTATGAAAAACGTGGCTTTTAGGTCTCGTTACCTTAGGTTTTGTCTACCCTGTGCCTGTAAGGGATATAGACGTGATTTATATATGTAGGTACATACTAGCCGTTGCCCGCGACTTCGTCTGCAAATAATTCATTAATGGCTTCCCGCGGAAACTCCGCAATTTTCCAGGATAAAAGTAGACTTATGTTCCAGATTTCTGCCAGAACTATTCAGCCGTTCTGGCGTGACAGAGTAACAAAACATCCATACAACTATATTCTAAAAAAAACCGAAATTGATTATATTTTACCAAAATATTACTACAGTTGTTGACGAATCCTCCTGTCAAGTTTGCACTTGTAATAGTAAGAAAAAACTACTCACAAACTTTCGCATTTTAATATTAGTAGAAAGCTAAAGAAGTTTTATGCAGTTTATGGGTACCTAAGTATACATAGTTATAATTAAAAATTCATGTTCCCCACGGTGTCCCAAAGCTGCCTGCGCCTGCGCGTCTCAGGCGGGATCATAACGCGGTTGTTCCCCCGCCACTCTCACTTGCACAGAGTACCACCGAACACGGACTAAACAGGGTGTTTCGGGGCTATCCTAGTTTTGTGGATGCTGAGAGAAACTCCTGAATTCGATTATGAGTTTAATACGATATTTTACAATATTAAAATAAAAATACGTCTTCCGCACATGGTATGACAAGCTGTCAAAGTCCAACGTCCGCCGCCGCCCCCCGCTGCTCTTTCCCCCCGCGTTCGCATTTCTGGACACAGAGGCTGGGGGGCTACTCTTAATCCGAAATTCTAAGTTAGTATTCCGTCTCTCTCACTCTCAAATTAGTGATGTTAAAATTTTAATGAGTGATGATAAAGATTGGTCCTGTTTGCGGACGGTTCTTAAAGTTAATTGTGTTTGCATTGTCATCCAACCTACCAAACCACCAAATACCGAAATTTCTAGGTGATCCGACCACTGATTGATAAAATAAAACTAGTTGCAAAATTAAACCTACTCAAAACTTACAAGTTGCGTTACACAAAAGCTTGTAAACAGTCTACAATATTATATATAATCTTTTCTTTTATTGTGCAAAATAAACAAAACAAATACAATTGACAAACACTGAGATACAAATTTCAATTGTAAAGATGTTAAATTAAATCGTTTAGGGACATCTACCCCTACGGTACTCTGTGCTTGTAAAAACCCGCGCCGACCTCACAAGGTCGCCCACTCCCGCGCACGGGACAGGATCGAGCCTTTTTTTCAAGTGAAAGAGAATTTGATGGCGTTTTTATGGATCTTTTTTGTCTGGTCCGAACCAATTAGAGAGAGAGAGAGAGAAAGATGAAAAGAATAAGGTAGGGGTATTGAAACAGTTCTTGAAAATGCTGATTGAGGGACGCGTTGATGTCTTTTGTATCAAAAATAACAAGGTCAAATGAAGGTCACAAGTACAGTGAAGACTATGTATGTTTTTAGGTTTTCTTCGTATTGGGTGCCAATAATTGGAATGAAGAAGAAATTGTTAAAATTTATTTAAACAGATTCTAACAGATCGAGTTATAAATATTTGGAGATCACATTACGTTTTATCAGTGAACACAGAAATACAAAACAATAAAATAAAACGAATTTCAAAATGTAAATTTATAAATAAAATTAAATGGAAAAATATCATACCTAGACAAAAAACATATCTACAGAAAATAAATATCATTTTTCAATCAAATTTCGATCCATACATTGTTATTTTATTACTCACTAGCTGTTGCCCGCGACTTCGTCTGCAAAGAATTAGTTATCACTATCCCGCGGGAACTATGCAATTTTCCGAAATAAGAAGAAGCCTATGTGTTATTCCAAACTATAATCTATCTATGTTCCAAATTTCATAAAGCTCCATTCAGTCGTTCTGGCGTGAAATAGTAACAAACCTCCATACGTACATCCATACCCACAAACTTTCGCATTTCTAATATTAGTAGGATAATATTTTCGATAATATCTGTTAACGATTTTAATGTGTGATCAATTTTAAAATCATCTTATGGCCGACAAGCGTCATCAATCTCTGATAGGAGATCAACCAGCGCCTGCGCCGTTAAATTAGGTTAATAATGTATTATGCCTTCATTCAAACATGTTCCTAATACTGCGGCCAATCCACGCCTGCGCACTAAGCCTCGTTCACTCTATACTGCCTTATGATCGACTAGCTTAGCTGTACTATTACTACCCACGACTATGTTTACCGCTATCCTGCAGGATATATGCCATTTACCGGGATAAAAAGTATAATACCTATCTGTAAATTTATGTACCTCCATGCTGGTCTGGTAAGGAAAAACTTAGAATGTACCAGTTGCTTCTTCCCGCGCAGACTGTAAAAGTCCATCGAGAGAGTGGCCGAAAATCGTATGAATCATGTTACATGCGATGTGGCTAGCAACCCATCACTATTTTGATTCCCCTTTCCACCTATACGCTCACAGTCATGCTCAATGAAGTCTTTAGGTCTCAAAGACGTAATTTATTAATGAAATCAATATGTGTAAATGTAGATTTTTACCCCTTATTCATAAACGCTCTGAAGGCCTCTGCTAATTTAGCAATCGTTTGTTCCTTCTGTTATTTTGACATTTACCTTTCACAGATAAGGACAAACGATTGCTAAGTTAGCAGAAGCCTATAGAGCGTTTATGAATAAGGGGTTAGAGTTTAGTTTTAGTTCAGTTAACTTAATTCATTTTATAAGTAATTAATAATTATTGTATGTTCTATCCTTAATTGTCACCTTTTTAGGGTTCCGTACCTCAAAAGGAAAAAACGGAACCCTTATAGGATCACTTTGTTGTCCGTCTGTCCGTCCGTCCGTCCGTCCGTCCGTCTGTCAAGACCCTTTTTCTCAGGAACGCGTGGAGGTATGAAGCTGAAATTTATATCAATTACTCAGGTCTACTGTCCCTTGAAGCTGTGAAAAAATCAAACTTCTAAGCCAACGCAATCAAAAGATACAGCCGTTTATGCCGCAAATTTCCGCAAATTTTCAACTCTCAAGGGAATCAAAACCTACAAGGTAGTTCCCGTGAACGCAGAATCTTGAAATTTGGTATGAAGGTAGGTCTTATAGCACAGATTAAAGAATAATTGCGAAAACCGTAAATGTGTATGTATGTCTGTATATAGCAGTGACCAATATAAAGTAACCCCACACTGCGTACATTTTGCTTTGGAACAGGGCTCTGCTTACACTGGTTTTAGATATTTATAGATAATGATACGGAACCCTCGGTGCGCGAGTCCGACTCGCACTTGACCGGTTTTTTTTTAATTAGAGATATATTATAGTTCCTATCTTTTGTGAAAAATATTATCAAATTCAAAATAGTGATCTTGCTACGCTAAAAGATTTCAACGAATCGACAAACAAAAAAATCTTAAAAATTATCATAATACTTATACCAAAAACTTGAGTTGGTTTCGAAATTGGGTTCAAAGAAACCTACACTCATATTGTTACGCAGATCAATTGAATCGAGTAAATTACTTTGCAAGAGTTCTAAAACGGATTAAATTTTACTGTACATGTGTATCAGCCTTAATCCGCATCTCATAATATATACGACATCGGAGACTTATTTACATACTTATGTCTCAATGATTATTCTAATGGGATTAAATGATTGTAAAAGTTCCCATCCCACGACTAGTGATATACTTATATAGTTACCTATACTTATACAGCATATAATTAAATATAGCCGGCTCTATTAATATGTTAATTCACTAGTAAGTCTCTTGTTAACTTTAACGCCGTATGCCCAACAAACATTATGGCTGCAAATAAAGCTTACTTTAGAACCTGAAGTGTTATAAAGGTAGAGTAGTAGCTGCAATTACAGTTTGGGACAGCAAAAGAGAGTTAGTGTGTTAGTGTTCAGCAGCTCTACAATACCGCTTAAGAAGTCACTAGTCACTTAAATACTACTCTTACAGCGCTTTTAGTCTCATTTAGCGCTACTGTACCCCTACAATTGCTCTACTATATCTCTTAAATTCATTCTGTGACTCCACTGCATCGCTATAGTGGACCCTAAGACCATAAGAACTTGTGCCCAATCCAGGGGTAAAGTAGAGATATAGCTGGCTATAACTCCCATGTGATAGCACTTATTGATGACCTTAGGAGCTGTTTAGCTCTTTTGTATTTCTGTTCTAACTCTTATTTAGCGCCTAATGTTAGTTGGGTGTCTACAGGACGTTTAGCATTCAAAAAACATAAAATCAAACATAAATACAGAGCCTAAGGTAACATGCTATTTATTTACTGTGACCTAAAGGCCATGTTTAGCATGATTGTTTACCATGATTGATAGTTTCCCTCTCTCTCTCACTCCACCTCTCTCTCTCTCCCTCTCTCTCTTTCTCTCTCTCTCTCTCTCTCTCTCTCTCTCTCTCTCTCTATTTTTAGTGAAGTTAGATTTCATTTACTTTAATTCAAAACTACTGAAGTTTAATAAGAGCCCGTCGTTTGTCAGTTTATTAAAAAAACTACTTAAGTACATGTTAGTGTTTACGCACACCATCTATTTAATAAAACATGCCAACATTCAACATTTACACAATAATAATTAATCATAAGCTGCGTTTACAACAAGTGTCTGTCTGTCTAACACTAAAGCTAAACCGGTTAGGAATTAGACCGGTTAATATTGAGATCAATACAATAGGTATTTCCTCAGAGTGTTTCAGCTTTAAAATTATATTTCACTATTACCAACTTTAAAAAAGGAGGTACGAAATTAGTGTCTTATAAATCTTATTCGTTACACGAGTACTAGCTTGCGCCCGTGGCTTTATTCGCGTTACATTCGATTTTTTGGCTTTTACCATCTGCGCGGGGAGAGAAGCAATTGGTGCATCCTATGTTTTTTCTTTGCTCCCAGACCAGCATGGAAGACCTACACTTATAGCCTGTTGGACCGCAAGTGCGATCCTCTGCACGGCTAGCACGACAGCGCGCGAGATAGACTATCCGTCTCTTTCTAAAACGAACAATAAGAAAAAGAGGGGTATAGACCGAAATGAGTCCTCGTCCGCGCGGCACAGGAGCTCTCGGGGTGGGACGACCGCGGGGACTGAGAGAGGTGTGGGCGGGTAGTGCGCCTGCCGCCCGCACCTCTCTCAGCCCCCGCGGTCGTCACAACCCACGCGTCTGCACCGCGGGGAGCTCTCTCGGTGCGGACGGGAAGTGCGCCTGCCGCCCGCACCTCTCTCAGCCCCCGCGGTCGTCCCACCCCGGGCGTCTGCACCGCAAGGTTCATTTAAGCGGTCAGTCTATCTCTATAGTCAACACTGCTCATTGCAAGCCGTGCTGGTATAAGAGCAATATCAACTTATAATATATTAGAAGAAAGTGGCGTGACTATATTTATTAGGGGTGGTAGGGCCTTGCGCAAGGTCCGTCCGGATCGCTACCACCATCTCACTCGCTAATCCTGCCGCTAAGTAGCAGTGCTTGCACTGCTGTGTTCCGGTGTGGAGAGTAAGACAGCCGGGGAAATTACGGGCACAAGAGGCATTTCATCTTAGTCCTCTAGGTTGGCAACGCATCTGCAATCCCTCCGGGGTTGCGGGTGTCTATGGGCAGTGGTGATCACTTACCATCAGGTGACCCACTTGCGCGTTTGCCTTCCTATTCATATAAAAATAATAATAATAATAATAATAACGTCTGGGGCCCATGGCAAATTCGTCAGATGGGGCTCCTCCCTCAATATAAAGAAGTGCATCAGCGTCCCTTCTGTGCTCTAAACTAAGTCGTTTCGGGGCCCCGTAGAGCTAGGGGCCCCTGGCATTTTGCCACCCCCTGCCACCCTATAGTTACGCCACTGTTGGAAGAGTTAGAAACTGTGAATATCGTAGTGGGTGTAGACGCAATGTGCAACGTTGCACTGACGCAAGGCAAGTGAAATTCTGAGCACTGTGAGTGTGCAATGCCATTGTTGCATACGGTGACTGTGAGTGCGGCGGTTTTGCAATTGAACATTATTGATTAATATTTGAACCCCCGACGCAAAAAGAGGGTATAAGTTTACTTCCATACTGGTCTGGATGAATGTCAAGGGAAGGGGCGAAAAACTTAGGAATCATCTTATAGGCGATGCGGCTAGCAACCCATCACTATTTTGATTTCCCTATCCACATATACGCTCACAATCATGCTAAACGTGGCATTTGTCTTGTTATCTTAGGCTTTGTCTACCCAGTAAGAGATATAGACGTGATTTGTGTATGTATGTATGTTATAAGATTGAGGCCAATGTCTGTGTATAAGCTGGGCCGATTTTTAGCAAACATGGCTAAGCACCGCAAGGAGGCTTTCGAATGTAAAAAAACTGCATCGAAATCGGTGCATCCGCTTGTGAGCTACGATGCCACAGCAGACAGACACACACACGCACACAGAGATTGACGTCTCACTTATATCACCAACTTTATGCGTCGGCGATTAAAAACACAAGAAAAGTAGTCTTAAAACATGTATAGTCCACATTGTTAATTAAAGGGTTAATTTAACCAAATTAAGTATTCGGCGACCTAATGCCCTGTATGCGAGCTAGATCAGATCGCATCCGGCTCGGGCGGGTCAATGCCCGGCTTCGGGCAAGATCGGCCGTCAGCGCGCGCGCTGATGATAGCTTAGATCACGGGAGGATCGATCTGAGTTCATAGTATTATGCTCTAGTGTCGTGAAACATGATTTAAAATATTAACTATAAATTCAATGTCATTATTTAATTGTAGATGGTAAGCACCTTTTTCAACCCAAATATGCATTAGAAAGTAATAAATTAGTAAATAAAAAAGTAAATTAAAAATTAAAGGAAGTCTTTAGAAACACACCGAAATTATTCGGATCGTTGCCAAGTTAGGGTTAGGTTAGGTTATCGTGAATAAATTCGCGTTTAAATTTTGTATATTTCACTTGCAATTCCGTCCAGGGGCCCGATTTTTGAAAGCACATGTGTGAAAATACCACTCGAAAGCGGTGAAAAATTGTGCTGAATTCGAAATACGAGTAGCTTAGAAGATACTTACGACTCTCATTAATCTTGTGAACTGGTCAAAACGTTGATAAGAGCTGTAGTTTAGAAGATATAAGCTGATTTATACCACTTTCGAGTGGTATATTCACATATGTGCTTTCAAAAATCGGGCCCCAGATCTTACAAACTATTCTTAGAGGAAATTGGCATTGTTCATTTTTTTTAAGCTGTGCTTTTAACACCTTTATTTGATAAAATGGACTATTTCAAGCAACTAATTTGAATATTAGGCTTTTACGTAGTTTTGTTAATTAATAATAAATATTTTTTCGCTGTTTGATAATTCGTGAATTTAGACAGAATCCCAATCGCCTTCGTTCGGCTGGCTATAAAAAAACGGCTTTGTCTATGGTTTTGTTAGATTTGACAGTGACACGTGACAGTTGCCATAGCCGAACTTTTTTTTTCATTTTTGTGGCAAACATTCGATGCTGGATTCTGTCTAAAAACCCGGTCATTCGGTCAAACAAAGGTTCAAAGTACTTTTACTAAAATATCTGCAATCATAAAGTATTTTTGAAATCGGACAAGATAAATCGGATAATTGATGGTTTTCCTCGAAATGGTTTTCGAATTGGAGCATACTAAAAAAAATGAACAATGCCAATTTAGGACATGCCAAATTGTTACATCAAAATCCGTTCTACCGCTTCCATCATCATCATCGCAGCAGCTATAGGACGTTCATCGTTGGACATAAGCCTCCCTCTAATATTGGCTCACGAAATCCAGTGCATTTGACATAAGTAATTAGCTACTAATGTAAGCCTTTGTCTTACATTTCCGCTCATATTCATGAATGCCATTATTCAAAACATCGTGAACACATCGTCATCATGTTATGAATATACAATTCTAATCACTTTCCCGATGTGGGCGCCAAACATAAACCACTTACGACTGGAGATGGTCACGCGCGCGTCTCTACTCAAAAGTGCGTTAGGAAACTTTTACACTGCCGTGGGAAGTGCTTAGTTGTATGCCTGTTTCACGGTTTAGTTGGTATGCAGGTATCACTTCACAAAATAAAGTAAACATTTGACAAAGCCTTTTTCAAATCGTTAATACCTATATTACCTGGATCATCATCAGCGATACTAACTCTATCATCATGCTAAACGTGGCCTCTAGGTCTTGTTACCTTAGGCTCTTGTCTACCTCGTAAGGGATAAATACGTGATTTATGTATGTAGATGTATGTATGTTAACTTGATGCCAAAGTTATAAAGGCTACGAAACCTACTAATCTAATACCCTTAAACAATTTATAAGCCACGCAAGTACATTTTTCGTTGGTTTTTTTATTGTACGAAGAAATGAGGTGCTCAATCTTGAAATGTCTTTTTATCGAAAAACACCTTATAAAAAATCGGTAACTGGAAAATATAAAACCATAAAAAACAAATCACAATATTCCACGGACTTTAAATTGAAACTTGCAGTTTATTTATTGAAACTGTTTATGAACTCATTTCGTTTGCTAAAACAACTGAAGTAAAGTAAAGTTTATGGCCTGCAGTGAGGTGTCATCAAGGTAGGCAGCGAATGGGCGATGCAACACAATTTGTACACATTGCCGACCTTGGCAACCTACTGCACGCTCCAGAGGGTTTGCCAAATGAAGGTTGTCAATTGTATCCCGTGACAATTTTGCTGTGGTATGAGTATGTAAGTTAATAAAACCTAACATAACAAATCATGACGGGAGTAAATACGTGCTTTACGTGTACCTATACCTAGCCACCGTAGTGAATGGGAGAAAAAATGTCGAGCAAAGATACGCTAGAGGCGACTCCCGTCATAAGTACTTGGCAAAACTTTTTAAACTTTAGTTACGACACTGTTGACAGAGGTAAATGTTTATAGTACATTACACACAAAAAAGCTTCGCTGGCAAACAGAGATTTTGAGTTTTTCATTAACATTCGGACCTGTTTTATTCGTGGTAACGGGATGATGCGATTGCTTGATTCTGTAAAAGTGCGTGGATATGGTAAAATGACTTACCTACTCTGTATTTAACGTATATAGCAGTTAAATTATGAAACTTTCACTGCTATTTTTCTAAAATAGCGCATTTTACATACGCAATTCCTGCTTACAAGATGGCCCAGCATATTGCCAGCGCCTCATGTGGTATAGTCGTTTCCGGGATAGACCTCCAGTTGCTTCGCTTGGAAGCGGCTTACATCCACCATGAACCCGCGACTTAAACAAGGTTATCGGCCCACCTCATTAGTGGACGTCCTACGCTGCGCTTGCCGATCTGCGGTCTCCCCTCAAGAATCTTTCGGCTCCAACGACCATCTGTTCTCCGTGCTATATGGCCTGCCCAGCCCATTGCCACTTCAACGATATGTCCGTGACCCTTGTTCTTCTACGTATCTCCTCATTTCTGATTCGATCGAAGCATAGCTCTCTCCATAGCTCGCTGAGCAACTCTGAGCCTATTTATAAGGCCTATAGTGAAGCACCACGTCTCGGATCCATATGTCATCACTGGCAACTGACATTGGTTAAAGACTTTCGTTAAAGACTTTCGTCTTAAGGCACTGAGGAATTTTGGACGAAAAGACATTGCGGAGTTTCCCATCCCATCCAAGTTGGATTCGACGATTGACCTCCTTGTTGAAGTTGGACCTACATACCTAATTGGAGAGTCAAAGCTTGCTGAAACATTTTTTTTTACCAAAACCATACGTATTCTGTTCATAAAATACTTGATTGTTCTCTAGATGATATGATGGTTAAAGATGTTATTGCTTCATCTTTATCAAAGATAATCCGATAAGAGTATCCGTGCACGCAATCTTACGTAAAATCAGAATACTGACAATAAATAGGGCTTACACAACGGCCAACGCCTGCGCCCGCGCCGGGTCAAAGGAGACAACGCGGCGTCCACACGGCAAATGCTACGGAAAGGGTAAATGAGATCCATGGGATGCTTTTACTAACTCTAAATCAGTGGAAAGGGTCCGAATTTACGCCATAATTCGTCCCTAATAGACGCAAACGCCTGTATATGTTTCATGTGGTTAAGTCCACTGAATGCCACTGCACTGTCGAGTGGGAGCTTTAGGTTTTCCGCTCTGGATTGTGGCATATAAAACTTTTAGATATGACGACAATCCTATGAAAAATGTGCAAAATTATCTACATACTCGTACCTCTGAACACACGCTTAGGGAATGAACTTCACAAGCACTATTAAAAAAGGCGTGTCATGTGTTAGAATAGGACGGACCCATTTCTTCCCACGGGTGTCGTAAAAGGCGTCTAAGAAACGGGATGCGAGAGCGGTCTTCATTGCCAACTCGAACTCTGGACTCTAGCACCACAGCGTGGAAGGCAGGAGGAAACCACCTCACTATTGATTACTAACCTAATAGGTCACCCACTTGCTCGTTTACCTTCCTTGAATATAAAAAAAATATTTATACCCAATCATCATGAAAATAATGCCATTTCCTCGTCACCTCATTAACCAAAAGTACCAGGAGTCCATGGCACCTAAAGAGTAACAAGGTCACCAATACTACGAGTACTCCATACAACGGGCGACCCAGTGGTCGAATTTCGCTGCACTGACCTCCATTGACATCCTTTACAACAGGTGCAGAACACAATTGCTTGTACTTCTTTCGCTTTTAGTGTGAAATGCAACACGACTTGCTCTGTGGGTCAGGTCTGAATGTACATTTAAACTGGATCATTCAAAAATTGATCCCGAGAGAATTCTACTCGTAATAACTAGGTTACTATACCTATATACACAATGGCAAGAAATGTTGCCCTCGTATGTATGCAATATAGGTAATTTTGTATGAAGACTGGGCCAAATTTTATGCGCTGAGTATATTACATAAGATTTTGACACAAACACTGAGTATAAAAGTTAATCCGGGATGTTTCATAGGTGCTTGTGCTAGTTTAACTGAGCCCTGTTAATGTTTTATTAAGATCTTTCTATTGTGGTTGGCAAAAATATTGGAACAGCAGCTGTGCAATGCATGCCCTTGCGGGCATTGATGATAGTGTGTAAAACAAATTCAGTTTGAATTAGTCCCTGGTTACCTCAACAAAACAGGCATCAGGTGCTTTAAATACGAGTAGATATCCCGTCGAGACAAGACCTAAGGAATCTAATATCAACACATTAATTGTACACACGTACTTCGATTTGCACATTGATAGCGATCTTTCTGTACAAAATCATCCATAAAAAGTGTTTTGTTAAAAAAAAAAAAACATTTTAACCCATTTTTTTGCTGAAGGTACTTGATTGAATGTGTTGATTGTTGTATTTTTATGAAGGTCTTTACTCTATAGGTACATGTTCCAAATTGCAAGTCAATTTAACCACTGGAAGCGAGTAATTCAATTGCAAGATTTTAAATTGACAACTTACTAAGGCGCTTACCAAGATTTTTGGTCAATAATTTCACTTTTGATAAATGTTTTTTCTCAAACATGCTCGGAAATGTATGCGTTAATGTCCCGATATGAGGACATGAAGTTTCTCGTTTATGGCTCCCTACATTACTTCTTGGCTTAGGCCACAAATGTTAGTATGAAAATCCATTTTTGTCCGCTGCTCTAATTTTTTTAATTTCTATACTAAAATTAAATTGGCAAAGGAAAAAATTACATACAGCCAACCACCACCACAATCTGTACCTAAGCATAATTGCGACATAAAAAAGAAAAATCTATGGTACTATATTTATGTGCGGTTAAACATGGTGCTCAAATAGCTGGATCAAATTAGTACATTTAAAAAATAAAAAAGGTGGCAAATCGAAAATCTTTTTTTCTGCTTATGCGTATTTCGTAGTGATTGTTATTATAATTTAACAGAAATAAAAATGACTTCTAGTGATGAAAGTGACGGGGAACTTATGAACTGTACTCCGCCTCATTTAAAAGAGGAGGCAAATTTAGCTATGCAAAATATGCTACCGGAAAAAAGTAAAGAGATTTTACTTGATTGTCTAGTAGTTATTTTAATTTTAATATTTCCTCACATTGTTTGAGAAAAACACTATACAAGCTTTGGCCGGAACAGGGATTGCAGGACTCGTTCTATCTGGCCTCGTCTTCGACTCGGCCACCTACCCCAAACTCGTCCAGCAATCCCTTACTTCACGGCCTCTGCAGTAATGTACTATTTTTACCGTTTTTCTTGTTAACGTTACTTGCATTATTCGTCCAATCTTTACCAAATTTTAAATCAATGCTATCACGGCAAGCGATCGAAAAATGGTTTGCAAATCTAGCTAGTACTACTACTTACACAAGTATTTTTTTTAAAAGCATGCTTTCACAATTCGAGTACCAGGGCAGCATAAACAAAAAGCAAAGTAAAACAATGACAAATCACAGTGTGGGCACGGCGCAACGATAATTTGCATGGCCGACCGGGAAGCGCACTTATCAATACCTTAGCCGTACATCAGGGCAGCTTTCTCCATCTAACGCGATCACAAACCACAACTATAGTACTCTAACCTTAAGGTTCAAAACAACAATTTGTGTATATTCGCGAGCATTAATCTTTTTCTAAACAGTAAAGCCAGTGAGGAGCCTTCGGCCAAAAATTACCGACCAATTTTTGTAATCATGCCTTGTTACAGGTTATTAAATGTACTAATTTAACATCTCTATTTCGGCTAATAAAGGCTGTTATTATCGTTACGTGATCGAGAACAGTTAAGAGGTTTAGGTGAACGTTGGGTGAACTATTGGCCCGAATCTTTCACTCGTTTACTTGCAGTCGACGCCCATAAGATTATGTAAGTTGACTAAAGTAAAGAACTAAGGAAAGGACTTAATTATATTTTTTTCTCAAACATGCTCGGAAATGTATGCGTTAATGTCCCGATATGAGGACATGAAGTTTCTCGTTTATGGCTCCCTACATTACTTCTTGGCTTAGGCCACAAAAGTTAGTATGAAAATCCATTTTTGTCCGCTGCTCTAATTTTTTAAATTTCTATACTAAAATTAAATTGGCAAAGGAAAAAATTACATACAGCCAACCACCACCACAATCTGTACCTAAGCATAATTGCGACATAAAAAAAAAAATCTATGGTACTATATTTATGTGCGGTTAAACATGGTGCTCAAATAGCTGGATCAAATTAGTACATTTAAAAAATAAAAAAGGTGGCAAATCGAAAATCTTTTTTTCTGCTTATGCGTATTTCGTAGTGATTGTTATTATAATTTAACAAAAATAAAACACCATTAATGTGCCCGGCAAAACAATACATTTCACGTTTAAAAACTGCCCTAATATGTCCAATATTACCTTCAACATGAATTAGTACCTATTTAAATTACTTTTTCCCTATACCTAATAAACTATGATTTACTTGATTGTCTAGTAGTTATTTTAATTTTAATATTTCCTCACATTGTTTGAGAAAAGCACTATACAAGCTTTGGCCGGAACAGGGATTGCAGGACTCGTTCTATCTGGCCTCGTCTTCGACTCGGCCACCTACCCCAAACTCGTCCAGCAATCCCTTACTTCACGGCCTCTGCAGTAATGTACTATTATTACATTTTAGCAATCCCACATAATGACGATCATATTTAATAACACTGGCACGTTTGATATTCCTCAGAATTTGGAATACAAACAGCCTGAACACCCCAACGTTTGCAATAAAGTGATGTTTCAACTATCCTGGTATTATTTTGTTTCATGCCAATTAGACTTCGCAGTTTAAAATAAAATGCTAATTTTTAGAGCAACCTAAAACTTTGCAGAAGTAACAAAAAAAACATACGAAACTCTATTCCCCGACTAAAGCGAACACAACACTGGCCACTCTATCCTATCGAAGTTAAAGATAAAGTCAAATTTGAAATTGGAATACCGTTATGCTACCAACATGGCCGCTGTTCGCTTCAAGTCCGCATTGTATCCAGGTTCAAAAGATATCTCCGTAAATTATTATTGCCTTTTGTTGTTGGTAATGTTAAATTGTCTGTTTGTTTAATTACCAGTTATGCGGGTGCAGTTGGACAACGGTGAGTGGAATGGCGGACTGGTGAAGTCGAAATGCGCAGTGTAAGTGTAGAGGTAGAGCGCCTAAGTTCACAGGGGCACGAGTTTTGTTCAATTAGTTTTTTTTCGCGTTGAGCTTTAACAGGAGTAATCAATTACATTAATCCAGCCATCAGCTGAAATCTTTCAGAACAATTTTTAAGAGACTATATATTTTTCCAGCAAGCGGGTAAAAATGGAGATTATTTTTTTCCTGCAAGACGGCCTTAATATTAGATGGGTCTAAATGGAAAGGCCTTCTGCTTTCTACTCAAAAATTCGATTTTTGAAGTTCGTTTCTTGCCGCTCATACTAATAGAGGAGTGAGAGGGACGGTATATCACAGACTTTCATAGTAACCCCCCGATGCTTTTTTGTTTTTATAGTACTCATCTATACTCCTCGGTACAGGTCATTTAGTTATCACGAGGCAATCATCCACCATGCGCGGGCGATGTATGGCTAACATCAAGCACGTACGGCAACTAATACGCGCAATATTTCGCAATCGGCGCGCGAGTGGGGCGGGACTGATGGGGTCGTTTGTCTTGGGATATGATGGGTTCATTGAGCTTGTAACCACTAGAGAAGAAATTTCATTTGTGAATACCACTCTATAATGTTGTTCTTCTTCACGGAGAAAGAATTCCTCCTGCTACAAGAGCATACTTAACAGGAGGTTTCGTCTCCAACGAGTATGAATGATATCAAGATGATATCTGTTAAAAATAAACAAGTTTTGACTTTTGAATTAATTTTTTGAGTGTTGCCTCGGTGGCAGCGACATAAGAGCGTTTTAATATTGTCCAATCCGGTATCGGTATTCGATGTTCTATGATTGGCCCTTATCTCACAATCTAACAAACAAGCAATGAAGCAAAAACCTTCTCACCTACCAGGGCGTCATAGCGCAACAGGACGTCAAATCCAGCCTTATCTCGTGACCTATCGGTGTAAACAAACATTTGTGCAAGCTTCGTACTTATGCTCTCCCGATACCCATCACTGCGAAACAATGGCCACGCGTGGGCGCCGTTACAACAACATTTAATATTCACTTATGTAAGATCGATTTATGCGCTGTGATACAAATGAGGTGACAATTATGCTCTATTGTTCGATTAGTGAACTAGTTTACTTGGAGTTTAGCCCAGTTTTGTGTTGCGAGAATTATTTAGTATATCATGACACTGGTACATTATAAATGTAATTTTTTTCTTAAACAAACGGAAAAGAGCGTTATCCAAAAACAAAGTCCACATGAACATTTTTAACAATTTTGGGTTTTTCTTCCTCAGAATCGTTTACCCTTTCGAATCTCATACTAGGAAAAACGTGTCCAGAATTTACTATGGATTTTTTCCCTTTTCGTCACGTTCCATACATAACCAATATTCAAAAAAGTGACGAACTGGAATGGAAATTTTGGGACACATTTCTTGTATGAGGATCGATAGGGTAAACGATTCTGAGTAAGTAAGTAAGAAAACCCCAAAATAGTTAAATTCTGGAAAGAATGATTATATATGTAAACTTTTTTTTGGAAAACGCTTAAAAACATAGACTGTCTTTGAACATGAACAAGCCGGCATAACTGGCGATCAAGGCTGGCAGCAGTGGCGTAACTATAACGTCTGGGGCCCGTGGCAAATTTGTCAGATGGGGCTCCTTCCTCAATATAAAGAAGTGCATCAGTGTCCCTTATGTGCCCTAAACCAAGCCAGTTCGGGGCCCCGTAGAGCTAGGGGCCCCTGGCATTTTGCCACCCCTGCCACCGTATAGTTACGCCACTGGCTGGCAGCTATCTCTCCCAATGAATTAGCATAGCTACGAGTATTCAGCTGCCATCCTTTTAGGCACCATGCCCCGAGAGCCTTTTTTTAGATTCAATTCAGCTTTAAGACACTAGTTTTATATAAAAGTTTCATTAAAATTATTCAATTTATCTTTTTTTTCATCGCACAATAATATTTGTCAACGGATTCGTGTCGCTGCTGCCGACACAAACGGCCCGGAAAGAAGGATCACAACATCTGAAACACGTCAAGCAGTTTTCAAGTCTGTTGCTTGAGTGATCCATTTAATTCGCAAAGATCAAAAGATGGCAAGTCACTCGTATCGAACCGATGTAGGCTTGCAAATATACACATTGTCGAAGCTCTATCTCGCCCCACATTAAAACTATAAACAAACTGTCTGTCGTAAGGAAGTTGCCGCAAGCTTTGACCTGGTTGCAGCGGTCACATCGCATTACACAGCTAAGTTGAGATGGTATGCGTTATAGCAGCTTTATATGGCAGCGGAGTTACACCACTTAGCGCAAGGCATGATTATGACGACATTAGTTACTCTTCAGTCTTCGCATCATAATCTATCTCAAATCAAAATTAAAACAAAAACGTCACTCAAATGTGAGACACGCACTCAAATATTTCTCTAGATTCGTCATCGTCATATCAGCCGGAGGACACCGTTGGACATGGTACTTCATCAAGGGTCTTCCGACGATTGGCTTTGTACAGTAAGGGGAATGTATATACGTGTATACTAGTGATGTAACGAATGTCATTTATTAAACATTCGCGAATGCGAATGCGAATGCGAATGTAAAAGTGTTCAAATTTGGCGCCAATTGTCTATGGCATTGGCAGTTGATAATTTAATAAGTGAACTGGTTGCGTTAGAAGACTTGCCATTTAGTTTCGTGGAAAGTGTTGGATAAAAATAATTGGAGTAAAATAATGAATAAATAATAGGTACCAAATGATAAAGTGAAGACTGTTAATGTGCTTATGAGGTTAAGTTACTTCTTCTTGTATTAAAACATAAGAAATGAATGGGTTTTTGATTTTATTAACCTACCATTATCTTCAAATTGTTTTTTTTTCTGTCACTAGTGTATACCACCGTAGAACCCTATCACGATAAAGTGACATATAATTCGAGTATGGTTGACGGCGGCTAATCAATTACGACAGGGTTCTATGGTGTTACCTTACCACCTGCAACCAATAGCTTCCCGCGATCTTTAAAAGATCGTCCGGGTGCTTGTGCGAGGTACATAACTTGTTGGAGGTACACCAGCAACATTGCGCCTGGCACACGCGGATGTGGCAATGATTGTGATGTGATTATCATTTGTCATTATTTTTAGCAGAGGGTATAGCACGCGTTACTATCTCCTGGCATGTTCTTTGTTGCTTACATTAGCGGGTCAGCTTACAATATGCGGTTTAAGCGCTTGTGGCTTGCACGATTTTCCGGAATTTTGATGGCATTGTTTTTACATTTTGAAGTATGATTGTGAGTTGAAATCATTTTATTTATCTTTTCCGAAGATACGAGCGCATGATTGATTCGCAATTAAGAGCCATTTAATTCCTTTGTTTTTCCATTTATAACTAAAAATACTACCTATAGAGTGATGAGAGACAATAAATGATACCAAAAACAACTTTTGAAGTTTTAAAAGGGTAGGTAGGTACTCATTTTTGGTTGTGGTTTTCGATCCGTTTATTTGTGAGTGTAGTTTTTTTGCTACGATTTAAAATCGACCGTAAGTCCATTTATTTACATCTAGGTACGTATATTATGTACATAGTTTGTTATTATGCATAAACGAATGCCCTTCCGTGGCGTATTTATACGACTAAGATTTTTCATCTAACGAGGAAATTACAAGTAATCATGTTTCAGAACTAAAGCTAGAGTAATAACGATATAGCAGAGGATCAACTGAAAGTAATGATTACTAAAGTACTTAAATTATTAATAAAGGTACTACGGGTATTACCAAGAAACTGACTCCCCAATCGTTACATACTTAATGTAAACATAATAATATTAATAATTTAAATATTCGTGCTTCGTGTGTATTATTTCGGAGTGCGCTAAGTCAAACATTGACCTCGATATGTCAAACCACTGATAAATATGTAAACAAGCCAATATTTACATTAGTAAATATTGACTTTTACTTTATCATCAGCATATTTGCGTTACTTTAATATCAACGTCATTTTATCCCGTGGATACTGGTATCCCGTATGAGTAATACGATATTTATGAAATCATATCAAAGAATGTAGTTTGTATCTCAGAATACTTCGTTTAACTCCTTGCGACATATTCAAGCACTACAAAAGAAAGGAAGGAAGACGGAAAATAGTAGTGATAAGTAGCCTAATGGTTTGACATATATCATGACCTCTCTAATAGAGAATTGTAGGTTATAATTCAAGCCCGTGCTTGCACTGCAAAATGTTTAGCAGTAAAAATAATAAAATCTGCTCTTGGTACAAAACAAAGGCACGGCCGTACCGTCCTTTTCTCGAAGCCATTTTTTCTTATTTATTTCGAAAGTAGTAGCAGGCGTTAAATAAGCATTTTTCTAGGCAATTGAAAGCAAGTTAAAAGAGGTAGCGGACCAACAATGTACGTTGACCCTCATCCTAGGTTGGTGAAACCCCTGATTACCAGGGTGACATAGGTTAGCAGAATGTGCAACGCTATCTCCATCTCATGCTATTGTGGCGAAACGAAAGTTGGGACAACAATGACTAACACTTGAAATAATTGGCTAATTATCTAATGAATTAGTCGCAAGGTAATTATGATAATAGACTTTACGCCTCCATAATACGTCTCAGTAGTGTAATAAATGACGGAATTCGTCACTACTTAGGCAAAACTCCATAAATAAGCGACTTCGTGTCACCTAACTACCCTCTCCCACATGAACTTTTCCCGGAGTTGGCAACACTGATTTTAAGGACTTTTTTACTTTTTTTTGTTTCCGATGTCTGGTCTTGCTTTAAACTATACAAACTCAATGGATACAGAACCAGCTATAATGTAACTGATATTCAAAACGGGTGAAAGGCGGACAAACAAACAGTTCAAGGCAGATAAGTCAAGTTTGCTCGATCTATGGCTTACATATCGATCTTTTACCCGTGATGGAGGTAGTCTTTGTTTAAAATTCCATTTCATTTTGGAAACTCACAAAGCACTTTTCGCAAGGGGAGGTTGAACACACGGCAGTCTCACGACAAAGATACAAATTCATAACTAAATATAAAATGAAACACACAACCTCTAACCTCAAACGCATATTCCTACCGTCTGCGTTCTTTTCGTCCGTCGTGGGAAAAAGTCCTCCGCCGCGTCTGTTACTCTGTCTTTTCGCGATAACCTCAAAAAGTCCTGGTGGTTTACCATGACGTGTTGATGCGATTCAATTCCGATTCAGATTAGGTTCGCTCGCTATCAGATTCTTAGACTTACAAAGCCAGTACTAATCTAGCTACTGTGCAGTGGCTAGGGTAGGCAGTGCGAACAAATTGTGGTGTGCCTATAGTCCCTACTGCGCGCCACTGAATTGGAATTGAATCGCATTAAGACGTCATGGTCACCCCCCAGTTAAGTGTGATAAGACCATCAGCAAAAGAGTTTCAATGTTAGGTACCTATATGATTTTTAATCATAAATTTATTCGTCGTGGATCGTCTGTTACCTAACCCAACTAGTTTTCAGACTTTCTTTAGCTCTGGGCACGCGCACAGCATCCTTTTCTAACTGACCCAGTAAGAAAGAGACTCACTGTACAAGGAAGAAAACGGCGCGTGCTAAAGATTGTAGGAATACCAACATGGTTGGACCCATGCTGCTTTGAGTCCATGTACAATCGCTTGGCGGCGCCTTTTTTGGAAAAGTCGCTATGTTTGTAGTCGTGTCCACAGTTAGTCAGTTTTTTGATAACGTTTCTGTTTATCTGAGCGAGGAAAGTCGTTTGACGGGTGTGGCTCATGTTTCAACATGATAAGTTTTGTTGTAACTGTTACGGTTTTGATGTTGTCAATGTAGTGTTATCTATAGTATTTTTTTTACATAAAATAGGCTTACGTTCGACTTCAATCTCGCTTAATGGAAGGCGTAGATGAGGCCTAAGATGGTACGCGTTTGCCTAGAAGGTTAGTTAAGTCTTACATCATCATCACCTCATTATCTCCAGCGTGTACAAGTCCTACTGCTGGACGCAGACCTCCTCTCATAATGACTAGGCTCGGGCTATAGTTCCCAGGCGGCCCAGGACGGATTAAGAACTTCACACACAGTTGAATTGCTTTGCAGTTGTACGCAAGTTTCCTTACCATATTTTCCTTCACCGAAAAGCTTGTGATAAATTTCAAAATGTTATTGGTTAACTTAGAGGTGCAACCCTCTGCTTGAGATGTTACAGGTCAAATCACTAGATTAATACGGCTTTATTCCCAAACACCAATAGGGATAGTTTATGTCTGACAAAATTCTTTCAAATATTTTGAGTTCTCGGTTTTTTATTAGTTTCTAACTCCTTGAGACAATTTATAGCACTACGTTTTTGTTGTTTACTTGCAACTTCTGTCACTCCTTGTGATTTATTTGCCCCGTTTATTTCTATAAATATCTGCGGTATCTTTTGCAATTACTCAGTGCGCTGTCATAGAAAGTGTTCCCAATGTACCAGGGAAGCATGAAACAGTGGGACGTTCACACGTCTAGGTAATTGTTACCTCAGTTCCTCGGTGAAAACACCCGGATGTTGTGTCGATAGATAGACAGTTTTATCTGGCCCGCTTGCGTCTATGCGGGCCTGGTACACTGTATGTAAGATTGTTATCTAGTTTTTGCCACATAGATAAGTTTGTTCGTTGAGTAAAAGTGGGTAAAGCCATGTTTATGAAGTGACTGGGTCGGAAAATGTGGTTGTCAATAGCAAAACCTATCAAGAATTCTAAGATACATAAATTAAAACTGACTAGACAACCCGCGAAGACAAGATAATACTCGCTTTATACATGGATGACATACTTGTTAACAGTAGCACAGAATGTAATACTATACCGTAGCGTAGTAAAGTAATAGCAATTATTGAGGTAACTATAGACCGACACCGACCGCTTAAATCAGTCCTCGCCCACGTGGTGCATGGACGCGGGGTGGTACGACCGCGGGGGCCGAGAGAGGTGCGGGTGGCAGGCGTACTATCCGCCCGCACCTCTCTCGTCTTTGTCGTCCCGCCCCGCGCCCCTGTTCCGAGCAGGCGAGGACTCATTTAAGCGGTCGGTCTATAGGCAGTCAGGGCAACAACGGGGCTCAAAACCACACACACACTGAAAGAATATTGCTGTCCTGGAAGCGATTTTACGCAAGGGAGTTCACGCATTTACCCATACTTAGGGCTGCCATATTTTCAAATAGGTACAGCCAAACACGTCAAATATTATGTATCACCGAACTTATTGCGTGGCATAAAGGTACGTAGTAGGTAAGGTAATAGGTATAGTAGGTACTATACCCCTACACCACCCATAGCAGGTTAAGGATGACCTGCTATCGGTGGTGTAGGGGTATAGCACGCGTCACGGAATGGCGATTCCCGGCCATAGCTTTACTTTTCGGATTTTTCTATGTGTCCTAATTCTCAGTGCCGTTTAGAAATTTAATTTCTAACGGTAAAACCATAAAAGTAAACATATAAAATCAAGAAGTGAAAATTCTTGATTCATTTGACAGTACCTAAGATTAAGGTATGTTATTGCTCCGAGCTGCAAATAGAAATTTTCACGGAACTCCACTGCTAAGTATAACTCAACAGGCCATTTGTGTTATCAGGAATCTTGTATTCCACAATACCGCTGTAGCCTCTTTC
Source organism: Pandemis corylana (assembly GCA_949127965.1). Taxonomy (NCBI): domain Eukaryota; kingdom Metazoa; phylum Arthropoda; class Insecta; order Lepidoptera; family Tortricidae; genus Pandemis; species Pandemis corylana. The sequence continues at coordinate 8,276,586 of OX421871.1, forward strand.
TAAGAGAAGAGCTCTTTGTCTTAACATCACTCCAGTTCGGATGGATAAGCACAATACCAATGGTCACTGCACTTACAGAAAGTGGGCTTGATATATAAACACTGGAAGACGCTGAGCGTACCCTGTGAACATATATGGAACGCTTTCGTAGTGAAGTAACGCCATGTCAAGAAACAAATTCAATAATATTTTGACATTGACATTTTGGGACAAGGTAGGTACTACCGTGGCTCAACAATGAAAGTCTGCGAGTGTACAATATTAAAGTATTACTAAGCGAATTCACATTAACGCTTCTCCGCGAATGGCACGTGAAAACACCGGATCATAGGCCCAGGCTAGTCTTAAAAAATAATCCAGCCAGTCGCATTACATTGCGGCACTGGGTGGATGACTTCTAACCCGACTGCATTACGGCCTGGCAATGCATTGAAACTTACAAGATTTTTCTTGCAAGCCTAAACTTGGCTTTAGGAAAGCCTAAATGACGGCTAGGGCTAGTATTTGAAGTAGTTTTTAAGGAGCTGTCAAATTTTAATGTTTGTTACTCATCTCTTTTAGTTCAATATTTCTTAGTAATAACATTACCAAACGTTTTTTCATTTAACACATTCATATATACACAAATGCCGTTTTTATCCCTTACGGGTTTACACAAAAGATCCACGAATGGGTCTAAGTGTATCCGTAGGGACCCCTACACTAAGATAAGGTCTCTTACGGGGTAGATAGAGACCTTTAATGAAAGGAGCAAATCTCTTCCAGTGTACTTTTATTTCCATGTTGATAAGATCGCCCGATTGAGAATTATGTTCTTTTCAATTATCATTCGGAAATGTACCGAGTTCGATGCCCGCCACAATCTGATCAGGGACTTTTTCTGGCTAGTTGATGTAAGCGAGAAAAATCGTGCTTTGCTATACATTGCGGTGTCACCAGGCTTAGGAGCCAATGGAGATGGTTCGAGTGCCGTAGTGTATTATTATGATATGATATTTCATACGCTTAGGTGGCATGAAGTTTATCTTTTTGCGCATTTAAGATGACTCAGAATCAGAAAGTCTATCCTACTTTGGGATTCCCTGCTAAATATTTTAATTCGTTCTCGTGATTTTCCTCAATTGAGTTGATATTAAGAAATTCCTAACAATCTTTGTTTACCTGCATCTCATAATTTTAAAACCCCAATCTATATATAGATATAAGTTATCTAATCCCAAAAGATTTCTTCAACCCACATGCAATTAACACTTAAAAATGAAGTGATAGTTAAAAACAAAAACATAACTTTCGATTATGAACTGTAAAACAGAATCGCTAAGAGCGTACACAGATAGAGTTATATCAATTTTCCATTTTTTACGCAACTGCATTTTGCATAGTAATGTGTTCAAGTGACACAGTGGTTCTCAAAGTCGGAGGAATCAGAGCGGCACCGTCACGGTGCTATATTGAACCTTAGACCTACTACTTGCACTAGGGGAGCATTGCGTGGAAGGCGATATAAGAAGACAGGTTTAAGGCTCTTGGAAGCTCTGAAGAATTTTCTGAAGGTGGTGGATTAGTTTGCCTATTTTTAAACTGTGGTTTCTAGAGATTTCTCTATTATGGTCAAACTCCACAAATGTAATCATGAACAAAAAAGGTGTGAAAGGTGTGAGGTCTGGTGTGGTTCTTGAAGGGTGAAGAATTTTCAGAAGGTGTTGGATTAGTTTGGCTGTTTTTAAACTGTGGTTGAAGAGAGATTTCTCTATTATGGTCAAACTCCACAAATGTAATCATGATCAAAAAAGGTGTGAAAGGTGTAAGGTCTAGTGTGGTTCTTGAAGGGTGAAGAATTTTCAGAAGGTGGTGGATCAATTTGGCTGTTTCTAAACTGTGGTTCGAGCCAGGTACTTGCGAGCTGTAAACGTAAAGGTTGCACGTTACAGTAATCAAAAACACTAGTGTGGCCGTGGCGTTGCGCTCTCGCGAGCCACGTCCACATTTACACTAGAGTTTTTGGTTACTATAACGTGCAAACTCTACGGTTACAGCTAGCAGATTACCGCGGCTTTAAAAATGCAATCGTCACATTAATTTAGTTTACATAAAAAAAATGACGAGCGGAAACGGTACTAGGTTGTCATAAATTAAAAGCGGTTCACGTTATGTTACGAATCATTTGTTATGGTATTCGATATACAACCCAACTCTAATGTTAGTGTGATTAGGTTGAAAACTTGTACTCCAATGAATTCGTTTTCTCTTCCTCAATCACGTAATTCAGCGTAACTCGACTTTACACTCTGAAAACCCTTTTTTATCGTAATTTTGTAACGAGTAATTTATTATAGGCCTTATTTCTGATGCGCGGTGCGTAGTTGAACCACAGCCCACTTAGACAAGCGAAAAAAATGCAAGTAGCTTTACAACGCGGTGTTTGTTCGATCCCTTGTAAACCGTTAGTAGCACGGGCCAGCAATGTAATACATTTTGCTTGCTTACCTCGCGAGCTTAACTCGCCTCTAAGCCAGAGCACACTAGTGGACAAATCTCCCACGACTTGGGTTAGCGACACGTCAAGCGAATCCGGCAGATTCCACCTGACATATCTGGCGACTTGACGTCAGGCAAAGTGGTGCGACTTCGCGAAACTTCATCTGACATATCTGGCGACATCGCGCGACCCGTGCGTGAGTGTAATCCGCCAACGTCTTGCCACCTCATCTGACGTCGGCTCAAGTGTCGCGTAATGTCAGGCAACGTCGCGTCACTTCACCCGACGTCGGCGACGCACGTCGCAAGACATTTGTCCTAGTGTGTGTGGCTTTAGATTACTTGATTTGGAAGCAACTCAATCGGAATAATATTTTGAAGGAAAACCTACGTAATTGCTCATGTTTCCTGATTTCCTAATACGCTAGAACGTATTCAAAGCGGAAAGGAGATGTGGTCGGCGGACATTTGGGCCGTTGTTATTAATATGAAGGACTTATTACCTTATTACGTATTCTCGTACATACCTGAAACGGAAATAACAATTTGATTAAATGGATAATTAGTTAGGAAGACTGAATGATAAGACCATTTAAACAAAACGGAATACAATTCTTACATTTAGGATGTTTACTATAAGTAACAGAGAACAAATAGCAACAGCTAGTGTAAAGTCAAGGGCATAAATATCGTTAACAAGACGTCAAAAACATCTAGACACCTTTATACATACATAATACATACATACATATATCACATCTTTATCCCTTACGGGGCAGACAGAGCCTAAAGTAACAAAATCTTAAGGCCACGTTTAGCATGATTAAGGGCGTATATTTGGAAAGGGAAATCAAAACAATTCTGTCGATGGCCTTTTACCATCTGCGCGGGAAGTGAAGCAACTGGTATATTCTATTTTCTTTACTCCCAGACCAGCATGGAAGCAACACCTTTATGCTACAAACAAAATGGTGGGTGACACGTATATTAAATTTGACATAGCTGTATCGATATTTATGCCGTAGACTGTACAATAAAGTGTTTAAACACGTATGTACGGTCAAGTGCAAAAATAAGTATCGATAGGAACTTCTCAAAAATATGTCCCACGACCTTATTACGCCGGTGTAAGAGCGTATGGTACTTGTTTTTGAAACTTTGTCTAGATACATATTATTACACTTGACTGTACATGGCAAAATGCACCCAGATATTTTCTTCAGGTATCCAAGCAATGTATCTTTCCCGGGCCTTGGGCATTCGCTAATCAGCTGCTATATCTAACCTCAATACCTAATTCTAGGGCAAACCCACGGCCAGGACCTGACTACTGCCACGAGCAAAGCAAAAACAACCCTATCCCAAACAGTATAACAGTGGCATTTCTTCAAAAGTTTACGACATGCCTACTATATGTATACAAGCATAGTGTGTGTTAGTTATTCTACCTGTATTCTAAGTACGAGTATATGACAACAGAGCCGTATTCTATGCGAATAGGCATAAGGCGAGCGAGATCTTATATCACTTTTGGAAGGTTCTTTGTATGAAGAAAGTCAAAGCAATATCAACATGAGTCGTTTTAAAAAAAAACTACATAGTTAAGGCCTTAATCACAGCAAAAAATAATTGATTCAGCCAATTTTTAAGCTTGTTTTAGTATTCTGTTCCCTCAAGCGTTTTAACATCTATAGGAAGGTAATTAAATACCTTTATATAGCAGTAATGTAAGAGTATTTTTTGTACATCGAATTATTAACTTTGGGCAAACAGAGATTCACATAATTTTAATCTTAAGCGCATTCACGCTATTAAATTGGCACGATTTCATGTATTTTTTTGCTATTAGTTAGCATACATACATATATCACGTCTCTATCCCCTACGGGGTGGACAGAGCCTAAGGTAACAATACCTTAAGGCCACGTTTAGCATGATTAAGGGCGTATAGGTGGAAAGGGAAATCAAAATAGTGATGGGTTGCTAGCCGCATCGCCTATAACATGATTCCTAAGACTTTCGCCCATACCTTCGGTGGGCTTTTACCATCTGCGCGGGAAGAGAAGCAACTGGTAAATTCGGTTTTTTCTTTACTCCCAGACCAGCATGGAAGAAAGAAGAATGCTATTAGTTAGAGTGTTCGAAAAATTGCCGTGACTTCACGCATGTTTGTTATTATGTGAGAACGAGACAGAATCTCGCTCGCGATGTGCAATGATATCACATTCGCGCGCAGAATACAGACCCAGGACCAATCGACACCAACAAACAGTCAACCCTAGTGTAATCAAATAGAGTATAAAGTTACTTGCCGCTACCGACCAATTTGACAGGACGCATTCGCGCAGCCATTTTGTGATAATCAACAATTAGCAATTAGCATAGAATGGTGACAGCTTTCTATTCGGTATTGCATTACGAAATATAAAGTCACACATTATCGGGTCGTATGTGGAAACGTAAATGGAAGTCGGTAATGGATCCATAACAATACCGAGCGGCACGACTTCTAGACGGTTCGGTATCTGTTAGGTAATAGGCGAGAGTGTAGACATAACGAAAGGCGATATATCCCATAAAAAAATAAGTCCAGGGTCCCGATTCTTGAAAGCACATGTGTGAAAATACCTCTTGAAAGTGGTGAAAAATTGTGCTGAACTTGAAATATTTATAATTGCATAGAAGACAATCACAGCTGTCATTAATCTTTTGAAATAGTCAAAACTTTGATTAGAGCTGCAGTTTTGGAGATATAAGCTGATTTATAACACTTTCGAGTGATATGTTTTCAAAAAGTGGGCTCTAGGGCCCCGATTTTTGAAAGCATATCACTCGAAAGTACTATACTCGAAAGTGGTGAACATCTGCTTCATGCCTATATACGTCCCATTGCTGGCATTGAGGCTTTCTTTATCACCGCCCGAGGTGTGTACACCATTTTACGTAGCGGGCGGTAAATTACTACTTACGGCCCGGGCACGTAAAATGCAAAGACAAACATACCAAGTTAACAGAAGCTTAACAAGCGTGTGTAAGTACGTATCGTACGTACCATATCATCTCACCCATCATTAATTTACCATTACCGGTCAGTCGGCCATTCAATAACATTATTAAATATAACATGAACAAAGATGGGCTTCGTCACGTAACGTTCGCGGAATGTTAGCGTAAGTTACGCAATGCGTAATCGAATAAACGCAACGAATGATCGAATCGTAACGAATGCGCGAATGACGCGGGAACCTGTTTGGGATCTAGCGCACGCGCCGCTGTGCGTGGATGTGGTATATCCTACATCTACATTGTGAAAATATTTGATTGTTTGTTAGTTTGCATTAAATAGACTCCGAAATTACTATTATTACTAAAGAAATACTATTACTAATTATTATTACTAATTATTACTAAACTAGCTGTTGCCCGCGACTTCGTCCGCGTGTGTTTTTGTGATACTTACGGCTTTTCTCGATATCAAAATTATTATTATTATGACTATTAACTTCGTCACATGAACCACTGAAAGTATGTACGAAACTATACTTTTAGAATTACGTCATGAAAATAATAATTTGCGACACGGAATCTTGAAAAAAAATCAAGTGCAAACTGGTTAATGACTCATCACATTTATTTATACTTTATTTTACAAATAGTTTTATTTATAGTTTTGTTTATAGTTTCTTTATTCAAAAAGCTAAGTACAGTTTTAATTACATCACTATTAATTTCGCCAAACTATGACGCTTATTGGCGAATACTGCGCTCACTTTAACGATATTTGTACCCTGATTAATTTAAAAATTAAATCTATTCTAACCAAATAATACATAAATGTTTACCTGTTTTTACCTTACAACTAACAATTCATTTACTAATCCGTTTTAATTAATATTTTGCGACTCAATTTTTTCTAGCAGAAGCTTTTTTAATTTATTTTCTTGGTTTATTTATTTACGTAATTACAGATTATTAACACTTATTATCATTCTACAAATTAATTACCTACAGGGGCCTTGCCATAGTTGCCATGATGTCTTAATGCGATTCAGTTTAGGTTCGCTCGCTGTCAGATTTATACTAAAAGCAAAAGCACCAACTTTTCACAATAAAATTCTGACATGTTCGTAGCGCAGGCGTAAACGCGCCCTTTGATTTTGCTTTTTATAGGCAAAGGTACCAAGAACATACAGCCAAGCGTTTCACGCCGCCCTCATATTAATATCAGGTTTTCAAATAAGAGTGCGTTCAAAAACCGAACACGTTGTTAATAATGGCGCAATTTAATAAAAACAAAAGTAACGGTATTGCATATTGAACTTTAGGTGTTAGGTAAAGAACACAATTTAGGACGCCAATTTAGGTTGATTTAGGATCGACAAAAATCTCTTCGTTGAAAAAATGCCTGTACAGCGTGTAATTATTATATTAATGTTTTTTCAAAATTGACACGCTTTTCCGGCTATTATGTCTTATGTACATTTGTATCTAACTATTTTCTTCGTAGTATTATTTTGTTTGTAACTATTACCAACTACTTATACCGAGGAAGCTGATTTTCTTGAGTTCCGCTATTTTGTGCGTAATCACCTCAAAAATCAAATTTCAAGAAAACTGAGAAATTATATTTACCTGTATTAAATTGGAAGTATTATTTAGCAATTTCAAAAGGTTACGCTTCATTGGTTTTTATTGTATAGGTGTATGAAGTTAATTAATTTTAAACACAAAACCCTCTTTTTTGCGCATCTGGATGAGGTTAAAAAAAAATGCTAAAACAGGTATTTCTTTATTTTTATTACTAAGTATTTATTCTGAGTTTCATTATTCTAGAACAATCTAATTTTCTTTTTTCATACAAACTTTAACCCCCCTTTTCACCCCCTTTTTCCAAAATTTCCACAATTTCTGTAGCCTATATCCTATTCTGAATTTATTGGAATCGATTTGTGAAGATTTCATTAATATCCGTTCAGTAGTTTTTACGTGATGCTCAGTTAAACAAACAAACAAACAAACAAACAAAAATTTTAAAAATGGTTTTAATATGTTCAGTTACCGATTTTAAGTCACCCTGGTCGGTTTTTTTTTTAAATCTTCAATGTACAGATTTTTTGGTCTCAACGATTTTATTATATGTATAGATTATATTATTACTAATTATTACTAAAGAAAGACCATAGAATCCTGCATTATCCTTGGTGAATATTAATATTATAAATGCAAAGTTTGTGAGTTGAGTATATTTGTTACCAGATTAAGTCGCGGGTATAGTAGGCTATATTAAATCCGTCGCGAACGGAGTCACGGGCATCTTATTCATCACATCAGAACACAACAGCGTAAGCATTGCTGGGCGGCACGATTAATGAGTAATAATTCTAATTACAAAGTTTTTAGTAGCCATTTAGAGTTATATTCCAGAGAACTGGGACACGTGAAATTCGACTAATCCCAAAAATCTACGTCACATTGTCACATTACATTTTGATTGGTCGGATTCTGGAGGCTGTTTAAAATCTCGTCAAAAGTGGACTAAGACCTTTTGTGTCGCTTTTGAAATGAAAGTAGAGCACTTAAATAGTAAACAAGTACAGCTCTAAACCATTTTGTCCAACAGTGCCAGTGCAAAATTGAACGCGTGCGTATAAGTTTAAAACTCTCCCTACCGACATAACTCTACCAATTGTCATTTTTTTAAACCGTTCTCCTGACTTCGCTCCTCTTCTACGAACTTTATACCATTCTTCTTCAGCGTGTAGACGCCCACCATTGGGCAAACGCCTGTCCGTCTCCCGAACGGTTGCCCGTTTCCCTCTTCCAGACTTCCATTATCAACATCATATACCATATCCAAAGTTCACCTTCTACTCCTGTTTTAGTTCTTGTCGAGTTTGGACTAACGGTCCTATCATAGGTAAATAGCCCGATGCGATCAGCCGGCCAGTAGGCCTGAGTCGGCCTGAATGTGCCTGACTGTGCCTGAGTTAGCCTCACTTGGCCTGATTATGCTCGAGTTGAATCGGTCGCCTGGAGCTTCAATATCGGAATGCCTATCAATAACTGTCATAAAGATTAGCGAGGGGTGCTACGAATTGGAATCATGGACTTTCTAGGCCAGCTACGTGATCGAGAACAAAGAAATTGTAGCCTGTTTAAGTTATTGTTTTTACAGGCTTTTTATAGATTACCACTTTACACTTCCATGCTGGTCTGGGAGCAAAGAAAAACAGAGTGTACCAGTTGCTTCTCTTCCCGCGCAGACGGTAAAAGCCCATCGAGGGAATAGGCGAAAATCATAGGAATCATGTTATAGGCGATGCGGCTAGCAACCCACCACTGTTTTGATTCCCCTTTCCACCTATCGCCCGCGGTCTTCTTAGACTCTGTCTACCTCCTAAGGGATAAACACGTGATTTATGTATGTATGTCAAATATACGTCAAAGTCTTTGGTTACGGTGTTAAACTTGGTGCAACACTTTAGTGCCAAATATGTGCATAGCGACCTTCGGCAGTGTTTTATCTTCAAAATACTTGAAACTATCAAATTAGCGAGAACATTGGGTATTTTAAAGATGGCGTCTGCTAATGGTTGGGAAACGCAGACAATGCATGGGACAGGCGCGGTTGCGTCACAATGGGCCCACAGTCGTTGCTATTATCATGCCTTCGTCCCTTACTAAACTATGATCTGCTGCTAAATTATTCAAATTATTTCGTAACTAGCTATTGCCCGCAACTTCGTCTGCATAGAATTCGTTTATCGCTATCCCGCAAAAATTACGCAATCCGTTCTTAGAGGATGCCTACGTCATAGTAGCTTTATGCATGCAAAGTCTCAGCCAGATCGGTTTAAAATTGACAAAGTTTCATACAAACTTTCATCCCCTATTTTATCCCCTTGGGGGTAGAATTGATCAAAATCTTTCTTAGCGGATGCCTACGTCATAACATGTACCTGCTGTGCATGCCAAATTTCAGCCCGATCCGTTCAGTGGTTTGGGCTGTGCGTTGATAGATCACTATGTCAGTCAGTCAGTCAGTCAGTCAGTCACCTTTGAGTTATATATTTCGTAATATTATTCGTGGTTATAGGTACGAGCGCTGTTTAATAAGTAATGAGAATGACAAGGATGCAGATATATTTTTAGTAACTATTATTTTATTTTTCGAAATAGTCATTTTTTAGGAGCATTTACTCACTATTTTGATTCCCCTTTCCACCTATACGCCCAGTCTTGCTTAACGTGTAGGTCTTGTTACCTTAGGCTCTGTCTACCCCGTAAGGCATAAAGACGCGATTTGTGTGTGTGTACCCATTAGGCATTGTGGCGACACGGCTTCATCATCATCAAATTTCTGGCCTCTGATATGCTCTTTCCCTTCGGCGGCTTAGGACCACAAATAAAAATGACCACTTATAATAATGTCCGTCTACTTAAAATGACCCGTTCTCAACATAACCATTTCTAATAATACCTACGTCTTGTATTACCAACCCTGAAAAATCACCATTTCTGAAAATGACTACTTTTCTAAATGATGATGATGAATGAATCACGTCTTTATCCCTTACGGTAGACAGAGCCTAAGGTAACAATACCTAAAAGCCACGTTTAGCAGGATTGTGGGCGTATAGGTGGAAAGGAAAGATCATATTATAAGTATCACATTAACTCTTCACATACCTCTAAATATATAATTCCTTTAAAACTTTAAAAATATCAAAATAGAGAAAAACAAAATCCGAAATCATTGAACAGTTTAACTGCTCAGTTAAGCCGAACAGCGGCGATTAAACGAAGATAATGATCGTGCAAGGTCGTAGTGAAATCGTAGGAAGGCCGAACGTACGATTATACGTCGTTTCATGCCTATTGCCTCTTCTAAGGTGCGTCCACGCACATGTTACACGGGAGGTCGTCAGTTTCTATGATTTTAATAGAGTAAGAATGTACATAAGGTGCTAGAAAATTAAGTGCGGATATTTTCAGGGTATGGTGCTTCCATGCTGGTCTGGGAGTAAAGAAGAAACATAGAATGTACCAGTTGCTTCGCTTCCCGCGCGAATGGTAAAATCCCATCGAGGGAATGGGCATAGGAATCATGTCATAGGCGATGCGGCTAGCAACCCTTCACTATTTTGATTCCCCTTTCCACCTATACGCCCACAATCATGCTAAACGTAGCCTTTAGGTTTTGTTACCTTAGGCTCTGTCTACCCCCTAAGGACGTGATTTATGTGTACCTATGTCTATGTATAAATTACTAAAATATTCTGTGGTTTTTTTTTTTGTTTCATACAAAAATTGTAATTACCGTTACCGTCAAAAGATAATCATCCTAGATACTGTAATTAATAAAGTATGCTTTTAACTAATTAACAACGATGCAAATAATTGACCCTCAAAATGTGATTTCTGCATTTAATTTTCTAGCTCCCTGTACACTGAATGAAAAACAATAAAATTCTTATTTTATACAAAACCTAAAATGTAAGTAAATAAAATAAATATAAATATAAACTGACACTAAAAAAAAGATAACTAAAAGAAAGCATTTTAACATCTGTTTTTGCTTAGGAAGACATGTGACAAGAGAAAGAGGGGAGAGGGGTCTAAAGTATCCGAAATAGCTGCAAAGTAATTTATGAATGGCTCTTCAGCAGCATTACTAGCAGTGCTTCGAAGGGGCAAGTTAATGCAACTGCTACTGCCTTTCCTCGCAAAATCTATCTTCGATCTATACTCGGGAGCATAGAAACCGGCCCACTTTCACGAAGTTATATGAAAAGTGATCCAACTTCTTTGCTCCCCAAGTATGTACATATAATAGAAAAATAATCGTCGATATGTATGACGCATACCTCCCGAATGACTGCACCTGCATTTTTCAGTTATGTTCGTTATCGTCAAGGTATCTATACTAATATTATAAAGAGGAAAAATTTGATTGTTTCTTTGTTTGCATTGAATAGGCTCCGAAACTACTGGACCGATTTTAAAAATTCTTTGGCCGTTAGAAAACTACATTATCACTGAGTGACATAGGCTACTTTTTACCGCGGGAAAATACCTATTCCTACGGGAAAATTAATTTATCGCGGGCGATGCTGCAGACGGGAGGCTAGTTGAGAAATAAATCTGGAACTGGGGTGAAGCAGCGGCCGACAGCCAGGGCCATCTTAAACTAGACTGGGGCCCTCGGGCACCCAAGAATTTGGGGCCCTTTTGGAAAGTAAAAAAAGCGCCCGACAAAAATGTTTTGGGAATAAATACACATACACAAATCACGACTTTATCCCTTACGGGGTAGACAGAGCCTAAGGTAACAAGACCTACAGGCCAGCACGTTTAGCAAGACACTGAGGGCGTAGAGGTGGATAGTGGAATTAAAATAGTGATGGGTTTCTAGCCGCATCGCCTATAACATGATTCCTATGATTTTCGCCCATTCCCTCGATGGGTTTTTACCACTTGGGAAGAGAAGCAACTGGTACATTCTATGTTTTTTCTTTGCTCCCTGACCAGCATGGGAATAAATGTGTGAGAGAAATTGTCGGTCCTTCGGGGCTCCCTGAGAATGGGGGCTTTAGGCATGGGCCCCGTCTGCCCTTATGGTGAAGACGGTATTGGCGACAGCTAGTTTCTCTATAGTTCCCATTCCGATCATAACAGAGCTACGCGCGAGCATGAAATGGAAAGTACTGCTTCTGCATACGATGCGCTTGGCTTGGCCACTAGCGTTTCCGATCTTTTCATGCATCAGCTGTGCACTGCAGTGTTTCTTGTTAACTTTAGGGAACTAAACAATTCGATTTGAATATGGCATGACAGTACTGGAATCAATTTACACAAGCAAGAAAAAATAATGCAGATTTAACGGCCCGTGTCTGTTTTGCATGTTTGTCCGGGTGGAATCATGCAACTCAATTTTGAAGCAGATTTTTGCCCGATTGTGCTGAAATCTTGCATACTTGTGTGATAATATGGTAATGAGGGAACTCTTCAACGGTTGGTCTGATTGACTTGAAATTTGGTACACATAATGTAGAATGGATGAACAAACAGTCGGTACAATCAGCAAAAAACACATACATACATACACATACACAAATCACGTCTTTATCCCTTACGGGGTAGACAGAGCCTAAGGTAACAGGTACCTACAGGCCACATTTAGCAAGATTGTGGGCGTATGGGTGGAAAATGGAATCAAAGCGATGGGTTGCTGGCCTCATCGCCTATAACATGATTTCTATTATTTTCGCCCATTCCCTCGATGGGCTTTTACATCGGTAGAGAAGCAACTGGTACATTCTGTTTTTTCTTTACTCCCAGACCAGCATGGATGTCAAAAAACTTGTATTAAACATTTTTTACAGAAACTTGTATCGATCTACGATCCGTACAGCACTCTAAAAGGTTATTCTCTAAGTAAAGCATAGACGAAGCAAGAAAGAATGCGATAAAGGTACCCACAAAAGTGATTACCTTAAAGTCGCTAGTCGCTAGCGATGGGCTAACTCTATTCCCACATAAAATATTTAATAGTGCATTAAATAACAAACAAGGAAGTCTGTATGCAAATAGCAGCTATTTGTAATATTACCAACATAACCGATTCGAATCGGACACGATTCCATCAAAATAAATTAGTTTGTTTTGATGGTTGGTAATAACTAGTGACGTTGGGGACATACTGGACTATAAAGAGAAGAGACACTGTACAGGGTTCACCACTTAGTTTCAACATGGGGGTTCGGGTTCGTTAGAAAAATATGCGGGTGTCTAACATGTGTCTAACCTAACCCTAAAAATGAAAATAGCATTTTTTGTAGGTTTATTTTGTTACTAAGAATTAAAAAATACTGTGTAGAGTTCTCCATCTAAAAATTATTGTAAAATGTCAATTCTGTAGAACCATTGCCTATTTAATTAAATTAAAAAAAAGCGAACCTGCCATATTTTTTTACTGTTAGTAGTTAGCTCCAACCGCAGTCCGCTATTTGGTAAACCCTGCTCTAGACTAGGATCTGTTAATCTGTAACAAGGGCGGACCCAGGTTTTTTTCCTGTCCCCCCCCCCCCACAAATTATCGTCTTAAACTTAACTTAAAAATATATCGTCTGGGTGGGCCCGTGCCCCCCTCCTGAATCCGTCCCTGATCTGTAATGTGCTTCAATTAATCAACTTGCATTTTAAAGTCAATCAACTATACCCGTACAGATTCCACGTCACTCTTAATTTCTCTCCGTCGCAATCAGATTTCAGACGACGGCAACGAGTACCAATCACCAATTACATGCAGTTCGATGTTGCAAAACCTAGCCCTCTGACCCGGCTCTTTCGATGAAGGGCCCTGTGGCACAGTATATATATAAGCTAAAGCAGTAAGGAACCTACGAACAAATCGGTTGAAACGAAACACGCACACAGTCGCGCGCTTTACACGGCCCCTAAGGGGACCTGAGCCTGAGCGGAGTGGACGAGGTCCGCTTAGGGGCCGTGTAAAGCGCGCGCCTGTGTGCGTGTTTCGTTTCAACCGATTTGTTCGTAGTTTCCTTACTGCTTTAGCTTATATATATACTGTGCCTGTAGTTAGCTTCGCTAAGTACGTTTTATGAAGTTTGCCAACGTAACAACCAACTTCAAAATAGGGGAGCTATTTTCGTCTACAAACGATTTTATGAGACGATAGTTAGGCAAATTATTTTTTCATGTTCTATGCGATCCCAGAGGCCTGTGCCCAGCGGTGGGATTATACAAGGTCTCTTAACCTGCGATGGTCACCTTGCTCGGCTGACCTTGTCATATATTACAAAAAATTGATACCTATCCATTTTATCTAAATTTATTGTTGATTTTTAATTTAATACCGATTTATGTTTTGTTTTGATTTGGATTATGATCTTATTTTCCATTTTATTTTTTTATTTTCACGCAGACGAAGTCGCGGGCAGAAGCTAGTAATATTATAAAAGCGAAAGTAACTCTGTCTGTCTGTGTGTTTGTTCCTTTATCACGCTTAAACTGCTGAACCGATTTAGTTGAAGTATGGTATACAGATAATTTTCTATAAAATTGTGTACATTATTTTATATTTGTGTGTCTTGCAAAAAGGAATAAATGTCTTCTTTCTTTCTTTTTCTTTCTTTATAATATGAGTCCCGGGGAAGGACTTAGGATAGTGGCGCCAACTGGTGAGCAAAGAAACGACAGTCCCCATTGAATGACGCGGTTTACCTAAAAGTAACGTATTTGCTAAATAGCTTCCTCTGTAAAACAATCTACGGAACCACGGATTAATAGAAGACATAGAACATAACCTTAGCTTTGATTCCCATGGATCCTGCATTAGCAATACAATGGTCAGAGCCCCACCAAACCTTGGCGTGGGCGAGTCATTGTAATACTAATACGAGGTTGCTTGTCTGACGAGTCTAAGGTGACACTACTACGATAAGTTACCATAGATATAAGTACACTGTGTCTACAGCCACAGCCGAGTTAAAGAGTTACGGTTACAGCTCGTAGATTACATACATACATAAATCACATCTTATCCCTTACGTGGTAGACAGAACCCATCACTATTTTGATTCCCCTTTCCACCTATTACGCCCACAATTACGCTAAAGGTGGCCTTTAGGTCTTGTCATTTCAGGCCCTGTCTACCCCGTAAGGGATAAAGTTGCGATTTATGTGTGTATTATACATATGTATGTATTAGCTTATGCTAACGACTGCGTCCTCGTAGAATTAGAAATTGACATGTTTATTGACAGTTTTCCGGGATAAAAAGTAGCCTATAACCTGACCGGTGACTTTCTCAACGGATAAGTAAAATTTGCATCGAAATCCGTTCAGCCGTTTTCACGTGATGCGCTTGCAAATATACAGACAAAAATCAAAAAACTGTAGGAACGTGTTCGGTTCTAAATATCCCCAGCCAATTTTTTTTTAATATCCTCCATGTACAGACTTTTGACTCTTTTCAGCTTTTTTTTTATATGTATAGATTTATTTATTTATTTATTTCAGCTTTATTATATGTATAGATTTGTAGATGTACTAGGTATAGCAGGTATAAAAGACAAATGCAGGTGCTTTACATACACACGTGTTTCTGATCGCCTAGTGATAGAAGCTAGGGAATGCATTGTTCTACCGTCGAAAGGGAATGGGAGATACAGCGTTTTAGCATACTTCTCACGCCTTACACGCGCGGAGGACTTTTTTCAATGAGACCTTTCCATTTTCTGGGAGCCTGGTACCTACCTAATTCTCAGTATTATTGTCACATATCGTAAATCTAGTCGAAATGTCTGTTTTGTTAATAATAGTACATTACTGCAGAGGCCGTGAAGTAAGGGATTGCTGGACGAGTTTGGGGTAGGTGGCCGAGTCGAAGACGAGGCCAGATAGAACGAGTCCTGCAATCCCTGTTCCGGCCAAAGCTTGTATAGTGTTTTTCTCAAACAATGTGAGGAAATATTAAAATTAAAATAACTACTAGACAATCAAGTAAAATCTCTTTACTTTTTTCCGGTAGCATATTTTGCATAGCTAAATTTGCCTCCTCTTTTAAATGAGGCGGAGTACAGTTCATAAGTTCCCCGTCACTTTCATCACTAGAAGTCATTTTTATTTCTGTTAAATTATAATAACAATCACTACGAAATACGCATAAGCAGAAAAAAAGATTTTCGATTTGCCACCTTTTTTATTTTTTAAATGTACTAATTTGATCCAGCTATTTGAGCACCATGTTTAACCGCACATAAATATAGTACCATAGATTTTTCTTTTTTATGTCGCAATTATGCTTAGGTACAGATTGTGGTGGTGGTTGGCTGTATGTAATTTTTTCCTTTGCCAATTTAATTTTAGTATAGAAATTTAAAAAATTAGAGCAGCGGACAAAAATGGATTTTCATACTAACATTTGTGGCCTAAGCCAAGAAGTAATGTAGGGAGCCATAAACGAGAAACTTCATGTCCTCATATCGGGACATTAACGCATACATTTCCGAGCATGTTTGAGAAAACCATATTTTATATGTACGACATGACTTGACATTAATCAATTCTGATACATAGTCTAAGTAGGTAGTAAAATGAGGCCGATCACATTAGTTAAAATTCTCATCCACGCCTCTTATGTCAAAGGCACATAATTATTTTATAATGTTGGATTTAGCGACAAAAGTTAACTATAAATAATGTAGGCTTCTACATTGTTACGACGTGTGTGTGTGGCTGTGTGAGTACGACGTTGGTTTGCATGTGTAACAGTTGTGCTCATTAAACTTTGATAATGATCCCGTAGAGGGATCGAAAAGCGTCAGTGTTTGTGTGGTGTAAGGGATAATTAGGTTTGTGGGATTTATGTGTGTTTTATGTGGTTAGTGGAGGGAGGGTTGCATGAAAAACATATATATTTCACACATTAGCAAGGTAAATATTTTTTGTTCATTTCTACACTGTTTCCAACAATAACAAATTAAAAGTTCACCATGAGCTCACATTTTTAAAATAGGACAGTTGCAAAGAAAGCTTCACCATTATTTAATTTCTAATCCTACTGTCGTATATCTATAAGCACGAAGCAAACTTGTAGACTAATAATAATAAAATAACATACCCAGACGGCTCAGCAAGAACAAAAGCATTTAATAAATTCACACAGTTCCATTAAACTGATAAATAGTAAACACGATGTTCCGAGCATTCGATTCAAATCTCACGATTGTTTACGACGCGTCGAAAAATCGACTTGCGAAGAAATCGTACACATCACACCTCCAACACGTGCGTGGAATGTCATCGTATTCGTAGGTATTGGTAGGGTTGCCAGTAACAAAAACAGCCGGCATAAAAAAAAACAAGCCACAAATGTGTACAAACAAACGTGACGAATCAACCACAAAAAATAAGTATTCTAAGTAGGAGTATTTTTACGGTTAAATTTATTCTTGTTCATTATGAGTTTTCGCAATTCGTAGGTAAATATTTGGGTGACATCG
Organism: Pandemis corylana; assembly: GCA_949127965.1. Lineage (NCBI taxonomy): Eukaryota > Metazoa > Arthropoda > Insecta > Lepidoptera > Tortricidae > Pandemis > Pandemis corylana. Next base: position 8,294,093 of record OX421871.1, read on the forward strand.
TTCAGTGTATTCGATTTACAGGTTATGCTATTAGACATTCTTATTCACTGTACGTACGTTTCACACTTTGCTATTTATGAATTAAAAACATTGTAATTCAGAGCCAACCCTGCTTCGCTAGATAGAGGCATGCCGTTTGTTTACGTCTGAATCACTCATACAATAGACTGTTATGTCGTAAAAATTCGGACAATCGATTGTTAGCATAATGCTCCTGTCATCGCACTGGCTGTTTCTTCAAAGCAACCAGTTTTAAGTGAAATTTAAAAACAAAGCATTGCCAACTTAACAAAGGCGGCGGCCAAATGTGGAACTAGCGATGTGTCATAGTAATTTAAGTTTTTTGCGCGACGCCAGCGCCACGGAGTAACGAGTCAAGTAAGTTTGTCGCGATTTTGTAAAAAGTTGATTCATAAATTTTTAAATTCATGGCGCACTTACGTACTTTCTTCCATGTTGAGACAATTTAAATTACTTTTATTATGATTAAGTTCATGTTGTTTTGGCTCCGCATTCTACTTAATGCAGTTACAAGGAAAGTGGGCAACTGTTAAGATATCAACTTAAACATTTGCAGATATGGCAGTGGATATAAAACTCTGCTGTTACATAAGTTATTCCGTGTACGTGAATAACCTTCTGCCTATTTGTTCGCAGTAGAAGTTTCATCAAGAAAAGAGCAACGGGAAAATCTGGTCATAAAACATAAATAAATTAGAAGGCTTCAGTTAAAATAACAATAAATACGCAGACAATAGTAAAGACGCCAACGGTATTCACTTAGCTATTACCATCGGGGTTGCCAGGCCTTTCAAAAATCCGGAATCCATCGGATTTCTTGCATTCTCTGCAGACATTTTCCAATGGCAGCTTTGTACAAATTAAAATGTATATCTCATAGAGATATATTTTAAACTTAAATAATATAATAGAACCAGCTTTTGACCGCAACTTCGTCTGTGCAGAAATAAAATTTGTGCCGAAGATTCTTCCTGTTTTTAACATTATTCCGAGTAACTTCCCATTTTTCTCTTCACAACAACCTGTCACAGTGAAACAGTGGCTTTTTAATGTTATCACACGTTGTAAAGAGTTGCCAACGTCAACACGACAGCGTTCCAGAGAGGCTCATTAATTAAAGTCTTGGAGTGTAGGTAAGACCAAGTGCAAAAAACAAGTATCGATTTAATCGTCTCATAAATATGTTCTAAAACCTTATTCCGTTGACATAAGGTGGCATGGTACAGTCAAGTGTAATAATATGTATCTAGATAATGTTTCAAAAATAAGTAGGTACCATACGCTCTTACGCCAGCGTAATAAGGTTGTGGGACTTATTTTTGAGAAGTTCCTATCGATACTTATTTTTGCACTTGACCGTACATACTCGTATTTATGAAAAGTTATGTACCTACCCTACCTACCTGCTTCAGAAATGAATTGCCACTGTCGCCCGTTTTTAGAAGGATATCTGGCAACACTGGATGTCAGGGATGAGCAAAGATATTTGGCCTGGGAACCGGCTAACCGCGCTGCGTTTCCGACTCCATATTTTAGGTTCAGAGGTCGTCCGTACAGAAAACATTGTTTAAGATAGCTATTGAGATAACGGAATGGCTAGGTCTTAAAGTAATTTCAATTTCGTATTAAAATAATAAGAAATTAATGTGTCCAATGGGCTTATTGTTTCACTCGCTCGCAATCGCCATCGTGTTCATTTTGACAGTTCATGTATTGGCTGGCAATGAGGACTATCGTTTCATTGCTCACCAGTTGGCGCCACTGTTGACTAAGGTCCAGAGGTATAGCTGTCAAAGGCGACTTTATAAAATCGGCGCCGAAACAAAGTTTTAAATCTCCTCATTAAGTTTATGTATTATAAATAACTATCTTTAATTTTAACTTTGATGACGCTTATTTTTGCGCCTCTTTTCTTAATTCCACTTTCAAAGCGTTCACATTCATCGCCAAATAACCCAGTCCAATAATAAACAATAATCCAGAGTAGCAAGGTAAATTAATTTTATTTATGGTCACAGTTACGTGAAATTCTTCAATAAATTGTACTCGTGTTTGAAAATTATGTTTTCATCTATAATTTTTTACTGTACCTACTTAAAAAACAGGAAATTAACTTCATTGTCGTACTACTCGTACACTATGATGTATGTATTGTGAATGCCACATGGTCACTCGGCTCTATTCCGAAGCCTCGCTTTGTCGCCAAATCCAAAGTTAATTACAGTAATACCCCCCCCCCCCCCCCCCTTAAGCGTGGGAGACCCGGCGCATTAAAGCAGACCTTACTCGGCGCTCAAGTATACAAGTATATACATCGTACTTGAGTTGCGTTGGGCTGGGAAAAATAAGTTGTATGTGGTATTGAGTATTATGAATACACTAGCTGTTGCGCTGTTGCCCGCATAGAATTCGTATATCGCTATCCCGCAGGAATTACGCAATTTTCCGGGATAAAGTAGCTTATGTGTTATTCCAGAATATAATTTATCTATGTTCTAAATTTCATCCAGATCCGTTCTGGCGTGAAAGAGTAACAAACATCCATCCATATGTACAAACTTTCGCGTTCATAGTATTAGTAGGATTGAATGAATGAATACATTGAATGAAAGAAGAAGAAAGAAAGAAAGAAGACATTTATTCCTTTTTGCAAGACACACAAATATAAAAGAATATACACAATTTTATGCTTTATAATGGTTATGCTTTGCCAGATATAGTATATTTTTGATTCCCCTTTCCACCTGTACGCCCACAATCATGCTAAACGTGGTCTTGATACCTTAGGCTCTGTCTACCTCGTAAGGGATACCGACGTGATATGTTTGTGGTGCAGGCGTTTGGAATTATGCGCGTATATTTCGACGATTCATTTAGATAAACACAATTCTATGGGCTGGTCCAGAAATCATGTGAGCGTGTATGGGGGTGTGGGGGCCAGCAAAATATCACGAATGATCACGATGGGGGAGGGGGTGTCCGAGAACACATCACGTGTAATTATTACACAGCGGGAAATGACGTAGCGTGAGCGTATCATGCCTTAATATTAACAAAAAAAAGCTATAGCTGTTTTGTTAATTAACTAACTTCCCGTTAAACATGCAAAACTTGCGTTAACATTGCTGAAACTCACATATGGGGGCTTGTAAGTTTCATTTGCAAGGTTGCAACGTTCTAGCAACGTTTGAGAAACATTGATGCAAAGCTCTAACGGCCGCGCTGTATATATACCCTGCAAGTTTCATAGACCTGATCACTAGAACTTTACACAACTTTCAAATGCAACTTTGCTCAAATGTTTCAATTGTAACTTTCAAGAAAGTTTTCACGTAAACTTTTAATAAATTATAATTTCTATATGTCTACAACGTCACATATGCAACTTGCAGAAAACTTTCATTTAATAAGTTGTGGCAAAGTTACATTTGTAACATAGAGGTAACTTGGGCAATTAATGTTGCTATAATAACGCACATGTAACTTGCAGGAAACGTTCATTCAATAAGTTGTGGCAAAGTTACATTTGTAACATTAACGTAACTTGTGCAGTTAATGTTGCTATAATAACGCACATGTAACTTGCAGGAAACTTCATTCAATAAGTTGTGGCAAAGTTACATTTGTAACATAGAGGTAACTTGTGCAATTAATGTTGCTATAATAACGCACATGTAATTTGTACGAAACTTTCATTCAATTAGTTATGGCAGTTACATTTGTAACATAAAGGTAACTTGTGCAATTAATGTTGCTATAATAACGCACATGTAACTTGCAGGAAACTTTCATTCAATAAGTTGTGGCAGTTAGATTTGTAACATTAACGTAATGTTTATATCCAACTTGCATTTAAATTACTTGTTAAGGTTGCGGTTATGTTTCATATTAACGGTAAAGGCAACTTGCGTGAAAACTTTACATACAAGTTTGTAATGTAACATTATTGTAAGTTGCTGTAGACCGCCAAAAAGTGTCTTAGTATACTGGCCACAGAGAGATGTATAGCTGTGTAGGCAAAGCTCCACGGGTCTCAAATACCAATTTATTTCTTACGCGTCGACTAGGAAGCATTTGGAACTTATGGAAAACCAACAAACTGACCCTAAAAAAGTACTTTCTTAGGTCCATTAAGTCCAATTCCTACCGAGATGACGCGTGAGAAATAAACTGATATTTGAGACCCTTTAATCTTTGCTCACACTGCTAAAAATCTCTCCGTGGCCAGTATACTAAGAAACTTTTTAACGGTCTACACAGCCACTTACAACAAATTACATTTTCAAACTTATAAAACAATCACACATTTGAACAGTTATAGCCTTTAACTATTAATATTAAAAAGTGAGTGAAATTAAAATATATCTTATCAAAAATTGTATTTATTTTCTATTGTTTAACACTGCATTAACTAGTTAATACAATACCAAGTGATAAAAAGTCCTTGAAACGTTTTTTTTATACAACAATAACTTTCTTTATCAACCAAAAAAATATCCGATTTTTTAGTAACATTAATTAATTAAAAATATATATAATATAATAGTTTAGTAAGGAAGGTTATTCCTGTCGATAAAAAAGATTCAGGCATTTATATAGGCTGTTGCAGGTTCAAACTGGAGTTAATAAAAAAAAAAGAAAAACTTATTTGGACATGTCTAAATAATAAGTATTTTAAGAAAATCATCAAAAAGTAAAAGAGTTTTCTTCGTCCTATCAGCCTATGCCGATACATCACTTAATCTTAAGCCATATACATTGCTAGCAACACCCACATAGTATACTATATACAGACATATTAGTTGTTAGAGTGTGTTCAAATTACAGCAAATATTATTATTGACATCAAAACAAGAGGTTTCTATCTTTTAAACTCTATGTTGATACATCTCTTCCACCACTGTCTGATAAGTTACTGATAGCTTCTTAAGTCAGACAGCAAAGAAGCCGTATCTGTCCGTTTCGTAGTAATAAATAGACGGAACCATAGATATCTAACAAATAAGCTATTAGGAACTTATCAGACAGTGATGGAACGGGCCCGTATTCAAATCTAAAGCAAATACTATTTTGACAGCACATGCTGGCAACTTTTAAAGAAAGATAAAATTGCGGAGATCATCGGTGTTACACATACCTTAAACTAAGAAGTATTTTTCTATGACTGAAAAAGTTAAGTTCTTGTGGCCCCACTGTTATAAAAATCCTCACTAGAGATAATAAAATTAGGTTAGGTTTGTTAGGTATCTTCAAATGCCCGAAGGGCAAACGGAATGGAAAGCGGGGTTCCGTCGACCTGGTGGAGTGTAATTAGACTTTTTTATAACAGTGGGGCTACTAGGATTATACCGAATAAAAGGCCATAGCAGGATAGGGGAAGGAGAAATGCTCTTTTATGATAATGGGCTGTTTTTGTTATAGTTACTTAGATCTAGTAATACTATTGTGGTAAGTTTTCTTAAAGATTCTAATTAGGTAATTAGTCTAATAAAATGCAACTCAATTAGGTAGGTATTGTTTTAATTTTGACTAACTTAATGTCTGTTTAAGCCTAAAATTTTTTATATCTGATAAAACGATAACTTAGGCTTATTTAGAAATAATGATGGTGATTAGAACAAGAAAGTTTTTGTTTTACATGCGACAACTGACAGTAGTCAGTATATTTTCATGTTAATATTAATGTAAATGTAAAAAAAAACTTTACAGAGGATTTATGCAAATATTTTTTGGAAGTGTTAGAATGTTATAAAATAGGTGTCACAAAATCCAACCAAAATATTTTTTAAATTTTGACTTGTTTTTCGATTTTAACCATGAAACTAATATGACTGAGAACGAAATAAGGCTTTTTTAGAAATGACATTTAGTCGTCAGTCCTCCAGAAATGAAAAAAAAAAATGTTGAATTGCTTTTTACAGAAATGTAAAGATGGAAGCTCAATTTTCTTTCAAAACATATATGCTATAAATAAAAAAAATGGAATGGAATTATAAAGTTTTAGAGAAAACATATTTCATGATTTCGGAATTTATTTTTTCCCGGCTGAACCACTAGGATTTTATCAACAAAACTTTGCACAATATTACTAGATGTAAGTAACTATAGAAAAAAAAACAGGTCTTAATTATGAAGGGCATTTTTTCTTCCCTTATCCTGCTACAGCCTTTCAGTAAGTTCTAGACAAACTTTTCAATTGCCATTCAGAAACGATAAGAATTTGCCACATGTACCGGCCATTAAAATAGTGTTACTATTATAGTCTAAAACGATAAATTAAAATAGAAAAACAATACATTTTTAAATTGTTTTCCCCTGCTAGGTATACGCCTACTCTTTACTGTGTCGTTTAAGCGTAGTAGTTGCGTGTTGGAACCAGCTCATGCCATGCCGTTCAAAACTTTCGTCAGTCATATTCGGGAAACTCTCTTTCACTGCAACTGAAACAAATAACATAAAAATATAGTAATGTAACTAACTAGCTTATACCCCGCAACTTGGCCCCCATGGAAGAGTAAAAATTTAGTCCAGTTCCCTATCCTGTGGGAATTATGGAAAATCCCTTCTTGGTGTCTCTGTGATGTGAAAATATATGTATACGCCAAATATCAAGTATCTGTAACACTTAGTCAGCTGGTTTAAAATAATTCTCTTTACTTCCTACCCTGAGGAAATTCCTAATAATCGTTGAACAATTTATAGCTGTCATAATCATCTACACTTGGACACCAAATTTGAAGACTACAGTTACAGAGATTGGGCTAATTTCAAGGGAAAATATAAACCCCTTTTATTACTACTCATCCCATAGGAATTTAGAAAAATCCTTCCTTTATGCACTTTTCTGTAATCTTCAAGGAATATATCTGCAAATTTCAAGTCTAGCTCCAGTGGTTTAAGGCTGTGCGTTGTCGGTCAGATAATATTACCAGATATACTTCATAACAAATTATTGTTTTTTTTTTATTCTACAAGTTTACCTACATACTTTAACGAACTTGGATGGGGGGGGGGGGGGGCCTAGATAAGAATCGAGTAATAAAAGATAGCACTTCTTGTACTTCGGTTTTCCGAGTAACGCCACAAATATCTATATATCTGGTGTGTTGGGTTGCCGATCACCAATGAAGGGTCTGGTGACGAAAATTTAACGACACCAAAAAACTTACGTTTCAATGTAGCCATTAATTGCAGAGTAGACAATTTGAAGTTCTGTTTCTTTCCAGTCCAGGAACAAAATTGTGCCAGATAATTAGAAAAAATCTTTTCCAAGCTACGATTCACACAATCTCTTTCTCTACTGCCACCAGTGAATGTAAGAAAGTCAAACTGCAAGAAAATTATCATGTATGACTTACAATATACTATAAAATATACTTATCAACATATTAACATTATTAACTCGGTTTTTTAATATTGTCTGCTGCTTAGCGGCAGGATTAGGAATAGTATAGTAATATTATAGTAGGATACAGGCGCGAGAACGGGAACAGGGGTTGCCGGACTCGTATCTAACCTACTCGACCGGTAACCCCTTTCTTCCCGGCCGCAGCAAAAATTTACTATTTTCTGCCACATCAAGCACTGATAATTTTAATTACCCCCCACCATGCACTTCGCAACATAGGAAAAATAAGACGGCGGTGATTGCTTTTCACCAGGGTGAGCCGCTGGCTCGTTTGCTCCCTTTCATTTAAAAAAAATAAATAAAAATAAAGTGTTTCTTCGTAAAAACACTTACGTTTAACAACGGTTATTAATCTCAAAGACCACAATTTAAAGTTGTTTTTTTTCCCCTGTCCATGAGCAATATTGTCCCAAGTAATAAGAGATTTTTTTTTCCAGACATCGGTTGACAGTCTCGTTCCTATAAAAATAAAACAATGTCAGTGGATAAGATAGGTCAACAAAAATGCCAGAACGGTCAATTTATGTACACAGGCAATAATCAGCATGCCACTTTGCAGTGATAGAAGGGGTAAATATAGCAGTGATAGAAGGGGTAAGCTAAATGAGTGTACTGATTTCGATCATTGAAACGATTCGTTTTTTTATTTATTATTATTTAAAAAACCGGCCAAGTGCGAGTCAGACTCGCGGACAAAGGGTTCCCGTACCATTATCTATAAACAGTGTAAGCAGAGCCCTGCCCTAAAGTAAAATGTACGCAGTGTGGGGTCACTTTATATTGGTCACTGATATATACAGACATACATACATTATCCTGTTATGACTGAATGAGTAGCATATAAAACCTAACTTTGGTGGTAAGTAATTAACATACCAGTTCCGTCCGAATGTTTTCATCACTGAGCATGGTCTTCTAAAGCTTGAACTTGTGTGAGAAGCAAAGGCAAAAGCGAAGGTTTAGGTTCCGAGGGAATATTCAATTTTGTAAGAGATATCTTAATCGCTTCTACTTTCCTCCTGACATAATGAATATATGATTTTATCTCCCTCAGCTCTCCCACTATGACTCCTGAAATAACGAAAAATTTATGAAATAAGCTATGTCAATTAAATTATAATTAAGTTAAGTATACACAAAGAGTATAGTAACTATATATAGGTACTTTTCAACACCGAAACGCAGTTTCTTACCGGAGTCGTAAACTTTTGTATTTCGAGAGTATTTCGAGGCCATTTTCAGTAATTTTAAGCAGATCTCGAACCTTCTTTAATGCGCATTCTAACAGGCGCGGGGTGGCAGAGCTCGTCCTTGAGCGGCCTCCATGACTTCCTCGGAGTCGGAGGATGTCCTCAGTAGGTCGCCAACGGCGGCCCTGGCTTCGCAGACAAGCGCCACTAGGAGGCGCGCCATATTTACGTACGGCGTGTAATTGTGCATGTCGCTCGTACTTCGGTAGGCCTTCTCGAAGCTCTTCATACGTCGGGATGTCGTACTTGTCGCGGCACGTGCCTCTTCTTGTGCCTTCAGCTCCGCCATGTTAAGAGCAAGCTTCTTCTTAATTAGGCTTTCTGAGTCCAACCACCTCGTGTGGGTGGCGTTGTTCCGCGCGCGCGCGGTGCGCTCCGACGCCGGCGTCCCCATCTCTAACGGTAGTAATTCAAATCCGTGGTCGCCGGTGCGATGCGACCACCTACAGAGGGGGCACGCGCGGACTGCCGCGCCGCGGTGACACGTGTTGCAACATGTCGGCGCCCGACGGAGTCTCCAATCCTGAGTCTGTAGCGACCGACTTCGCTAGTTTCGCTCTTGGTGCACTACGTGTTTCTTATTCTTGTTTACCACTGTTAACACTCATTGTTGTCTATTCACTTTCCGTTCCGAACTCGTAAGGACCAGTTTTGTAACGGAAGGGCGGGATTGACTAATAAATGAAATTATGATTTTGTGGTTGTTATCCAGTTATATGTACTTATAACAAAAACAAAAGCCTACACGGACTTTCACACACCCGGCACTCCAAAGGTTTATTGTTCACTATAAGATTAATTATAAAGTTCACCCGGCACAATCACGTATTAATTCCGGGAGCAGAAATGCGCATGCTCTCGCCGTCACAGTGTGTTTCGCACTGGTCGGGCCGCGGCGCGCGCGCGACGCGCGTCGGCATCCCCCGGCTCAAGGTCGACGCGCGACGCGACAGTGCGGCGGAATGAAATACTATTATTATTTTTATAAAACACTTAAAATTATGGTCATAATATATAGTCGCCCTACTTAACAATAATCATCAAGGGGGTGTTGTACTCGAAGAGGAATAAAATAAAAATAAACTTCGCATTTGTAATGTTTTATTCTTTTTAATTTTAATAATATCTATAAATTTCCCAATAAATTCTTAACAATACTAAATATGACGCGCAATCCCCTTTTGAGCCATTTGTTGGCCGATCAATTTGAGACTTCGTGTTAAAGTCTGTTCGTGATATAGCCTTTTCGTGGTAAAGTTTTCGTAGAAAAGTTATTCGTGGTTAAGTATTGACACGCAAAATTTAATTCTGCGCGGACGAAGTCGCGGGCAAAAGCTAGTAGCTAAAATATTCCGACCGCAACGCAACGACTTCATACCGACGCTTGAAAGACGAAATATCATAAGCGACAAAATGGTAATTTTACAGAAGAGCCAAAATACCACGCAAATTTTTGAAAAAGAATCATTACAATTTAATTTGTTATCTGATTTACAAAAATCATCTTTGTAAATGATAATAGTGGTGTTCTCTATATGATGTGTTTAATACATTACCTAAAAAAGAATTATTTCAGGATTTAGTGTCTCATAAGCAAATCGATCCCAAAAAGTGCAGGAGGTAAAATTAGCTAACCAAATTATGTGACAAAAAATTAATCGAGTAAAAGAATCTAGCCTGAAAAATGATTTAAAAGATTATTAAGGAAAACTATCCTACCGCAAACATTTTAAATTTAATAGCAAGGTTATATTATACAAAAGTTATTATAGGCCACAAATAATCTAACTGCAATGAGCATCAATTTTAAATTTACCTTACCTTAAATTTACCCCTCATTTTATTCATTTTCTACATAAATCACCAACACAATTCAAGTCATTAATGAAAAATGCAAATTAACCACCTGTTACGAAAATAAATCTCTACATATAAAATGCTTTGTCCTGAATGACTGACTAACTGACTGACGGATCAATGCACATCCTAAATCGCTGATTGTACAGACCTGAAACTTGGAGGGTGTGTTCTTTGTATGACGTAGGCATCTGATAAGAAAGGATGTTCCGAAATTCTACCTCTAAGGGGGAGAAAAAGGGGGACTAACTTTGTATGGCACAGCGTGATTCCTTGGTCCGATCTACTTCAAATTTTGCATAAATATTCTTAAATTGATTCTTGATTGATCTTGGCTTGTTTCAAATTTTCTTGAAATTCAACTAACGGGGTTATAAAGGGGTAGAAAGTGGTTTTGGGGGTGATATTCTTCAAAGTTGATATCAATACTGCTTATATAGTGCCTTTGATTTAAATTACATTTTATTCTGAAAATTCAATCCGATTTTATTCAAACAGGTTGAACATACTTAAAAGTTTGATACAAGGCAAAACTCTTAAAAGTTGGAATGTCTCGAACTAAAGTCACTGTATTATATTAGTATCCACCGCATTTTGAAAGTTTGAAAACCTTAGAAAGGTCATGCGATTTTTAGAAATTCCCTCGCGATGTGCACAAAGGCACCCTATCTCCGTAACTATAATTACTAGTCTTGATATTTCGCGCACAATTAAGAAATCAAAACTGCTAAAAACTAATTTCAGGACTTTCCGCAATTGAGAATGTTACTAGGTACGCCAAATCGCTTGAAATGAGGTCTCAGTAAAGCCTGTATGTATACAAATACATTAGTTTTTGTTGTAGCCAAAAATACCTAGTAGTTTTGATTTTATAGGCATTCAAAGTTTCGAAAAATATCGAGTCCCGCTAATAGTCACGTGACCGCTTGTGACGTCATAGTTTAACACGCCGCGCGGCCCGCGGCCCGCTTAGTATCAATTTGTTGTATTTTGTTGTGTTTTCGCCCGCGTATTAAGTTAATTGTCTAATAATAGTAAATATTATTCGATTAATAAAATGGATGAAGGATTCGAAAAAGGGCAATCGGATAATCTACCTAAAATAGATGGATTAATGGTTGCGAGGAATAAAAATGCAAAGGTGAGTGAACTTTCCGTGCTACTAATATAACTCAAATAGTAGAAGTAGGTACCTACCTACCATTAAATTTTTACGTTAAAGACTACAAAGACAACAAATATAATAGTTTTGTAGCTATTGATAGGTACGTATGTATATATAGGTAGGTCGCTCTTCTTAGTAAATTTAAATGAATACATACATTGATTTATTGCAAACTCGCTTCCGCCAGCAGCTTCGCCCCCGTTTCCCTCGGGAACTGTACATTTTCCCAGGATTAACACACACAAATCACGTCTATATCTCATACGGGGTAGACAGAGCCTGAGGTAACAAGACCTAAGGGCTACATTTAGCACTAGCTTTTGCCCGCGGCTTCGCACGCGTGAACCATGAGCATTTCAAAGAAGCTAGCAATCAAGCAAGCGAGCACCCAAACCTGCAAGCATGTAAGTATGCAAGCAGACATGCAAGCAGGCATGCAAGCAGGCATGCAAGCAGGCATGCAAGCAGGCATGCAAGCAGGCAAGCAAGCATGCAAGCAAGCGTGCAAGCAAGCATGCATGCAAGCGAGCGTGCAAGCAAGCATGCATGCAAGCGAGCGTGCAAGCAAGCATGCATGAAAGTAAGCACGCAAGCATGCATGCATGCAAGCAAGCAAGCATGCATGCATGCATGAAAGCAAGTATGCAATCAGGCATGCAAAGCAAGGACTCAAGCAAGCATGCAAGCAAGCCCCCGCATTGCCCCGCTGCCTTAATTTTTCTGAAACTGTAAATATTGCAGGATTTTTATAAAACAAACCTAACCTAACCTATAGGGCTGTCCTAAAATATACCTACCCCAAATAACTTTTGCCCGCGACTTCGTAGTTACGCGCTAAGATGTAAAACGAAAAAATAAGTTTTTTCCCGTTCCCGTGAAAATTTTGGGGAGTGCTTTCGGAGTAGGTACACTTAAAGCCTTTAAAGAAAGACACGTTATAAATGTTAAGTCTCTTTCTTCCGCTGTTTCGCCTGGAAACGTAAAATCCCGTTTTTCCCGTTTTAGTGTTCCCCTACACTCCCGAATAAACCTACGTGAGAAATTTCAACTTTTTGTGTCCAGTAGGTAAAACGTAAAATCCCGGTTTTTCCCGTTCCCGTAAAAATGTTAGGAAATCCTTTGTTAATGCTCCCTTACACTCCCTAAGGAAGCTAAATGCTAAATTTCATCTTTCTACGACCAGTAAAACGAAAAATCCCGTTTTTCCCTATCCCGTGGGAATTTCGAAAAATACCTTCTTAGTGCACCTCTAGGATACTCAAGGTATATGTGTGCCAAATTTCAATTTTCTAGCCATATTATGCCTACCGCAGTATTTCTTTGTAAACAAATATTTTTCCCGTTCCCGTGGGAATTTTGGAAAGTACTCTCTTAATGCTCCTCTGCTCTCCCGAAGCAACCTACATGCCGAATTTCAGCTTTCTGCAACCAGTAAAACGAAAAGTCCCGTTTTTCCCATTCCCGTGGGAACTTCGAAAAATACCTTCTTAGTGCACCTCTAGGATACTCAAGGTATATGTGTGCCAAATTTGAAGTTTCTAGCCATATTATGCCTACCGCAGTATTTCTTTGTAAACAAATATTTTTCCCGTTCCCGTGGGAATTTTGGAAAGTACTATCTTAAATGCTCATTTACACTCCCGAAGCAATCTACATGCCGAATTTCAGCTTTCTGCAACCAGTAAAATGAAAAGTCCCGTTTTTCCCGTTCCCGTGGGAACTTCGAAAAATACCTTCTTAGTGCACCTCTAGGATACTCAAGGTATATGTGTGCCAAATTTGAAGTTTCTAGCCATATTATGCCTACCGCAGTATTTCTTTGTAAACAAATATTTTTCCCGTTCCCGTGGGAATTTTGGAAAGTACTATCTTAAATGCTCATTTACACTCCCGAAGCAATCTACATGCCGAATTTCAGCTTTCTGCAACCAGTAAAATGAAAAGTCCCGTTTTTCCCGTTCCCGTGGGAACTTCGAAAAATACCTTCTTAGTGCACCTCTAGGATACTCAAGGTATATGTGTGCCAAATTTGAAGTTTCTAGCCATATTATGCCTACCGCAGTATTTCTTTGTAAACAAATATTTTTCCCGTTCCCGTGGGAATTTTGGAAAGTACTATCTTAAATGCTCATTTACACTCCCGACGCAATCTACATGCCGAATTTCAGCTTTCTGCAACCAGTAAAATGAAAAGTCCCGTTTTTCCCGTTCCCGTGGGAATTTCGGGAAATCCTTTTTTTAGTGCTCCCCTACACTCCCCAAAGGAACCTGAAGGCCAAATTTCAGTTTTATACGACCAGTAAAACGAAAAATCGATCCCGTAGAACTGAATATATAAATCCCGTTTTTTCCGTATCCCGTGGGAATTTCCAAAAATCATTAAAATATTATTTTACTATTATAATCACCTACTTCTATGCCAAATTTGAAGAGTCTAGTAATAATAGTTCATAGGATTTCGTTAAACTGAATATATAAATCCCGTTTTTTTCCTTATCCCGTGGGAATTTCCAAAAATCCTGAAATTAGTTTCTTTGTTTTGTAATCACCTACATTTGTATCAAAATTGAAGAGTGTAGTTATTATAGTTATTGAGATAGCGTCACTCGGAGTCGAATATATAATTCCTGTTTTTTCCTTATCCCGTGGGAATTTCCAAAAATCCTTCCTTAGTGGATGCCTACATTATATAAGGTATCTATGTGAAAAATTTCAAGTCTCTAAGTCCAGTGGTTTGGGCTGTGCGTTGATATATAGTTAAGTCAGTCAGTCAGTCAGTCAGTCAGGACTTTGAATTTTATATGTATAGATGATTGTAGGCGTATAGGTGGAAAGAGGAATCAAAATAGTGATGGGTTGCTAGCCACATCGCCCATAACATGACTCCCAAGACTCGCTCATTCCCTTGATGGGCTTTTACCATCTGCACGGGACGAGAGGCAACTGGTACATTCTATGTTTTTCTTTCTCTCCCAGACCAATATGGAAGTAATTCCCAGTAAAAGACCATCGAGGGAATGGGCGAAGCTTATAGGAATCATGTTATAGGCGATGAGGCTAGCAACCCATCACTATTTTGATTCCATTTTCCACCTATACGCCCTCAATCTTGCTAAATTGTGGCCTGTAGTTACCTGTTACCTTAGGCTCTGTCCACCCCGTAAGTCGTAAGGGATCAAGACGTGATTTGTGTATGTATGTATGTATTAAAAGTAGTCTATGAGTTATTCCACACTTCATTCAGATCCGTTCAGTAGTTTTTTCGTGAAAGATAACAAACACTCACAAACTTTCGCATTTATAATATTAGTAGGACCTATGTACTTAGGATGTAGATGTAGTGGATTGAATTTACAGATGTACTAAGCCTTTTTTTTATTTGTATTTTTTTGATTTACAAAATACGTAAAGCCATTTTACTTAATTTAATTTAATTTTTATTGCAAATATGGTCTTCACAACATTAAACTGTTCTTTTAGCTCCAAATGGATCTATACCTACCTCTTCATAGCTTTTATCCATTTTTTTCGCATTTTAACGTCTTTTGGAACAATAAAAAACAACTTTTCCGACGAATTGGTAGTTGTATTTTTACATTTAGGCACAACACATGATTTCCTAGTATTTGGCTTGGACATTTTTAAAAGTATCATCACTACATCGCTTTCTCTGTCCTCATGTCCCTATGTATGCTTATATCTTCAAAACTACACAACGGATTTTGATGCAGTTTTTTTTAATAGATAGAGTGATTCAAGAGGAAGGTTTATATGTATAATAACATAGTGGAGAAGTACTGCTATTTTTGAGGTTTCTAATGTGATGTCGTAAATAATTAAATTTTTTCCGCTTACATAGCAAACGCAGGCTGAACCCTACGAGATTTATCAAAACAATGTACTAAGTATTGTACACATTGAAAAGGTCTACAGAAAACTCCGCGATGGTATATGTGTATCTCTTATGGATATCCCACAATAAAACATTTTTGTCATTTACTTTTTACGACAAATAATGGCTAATTTTCAAAGCGATTTTAACCAATACAGCATTAATCCTTATCCAATTGAATACCTTAAATAAATTGTTGATTTAATATAGATCTATATGGCCCTTTACAGCATATGATTTAAATGAATATTTTCGAAGATATTACAGATTTAAAAATTGCGGGACGTAGCGTTTGCGGCGGTACCGGCCGGTAATGTCCCTATGTATGCTTATATCTTCAAAACTACACAACGGATTTTGATGCGGTGTTTTTTAATAGATAGAGTGATTCAAGAGGAAGGTTTTTATGTATAATTCTACGCAGACGAAGTCGCGGGCAGAAGCTAGTTTAGGTATAATTTCGATGGCACGGGCGCGCGGCTGCGAGCAGACTTAGTGAGCCAGACTGAGCGTGTTAAACAATGACGTCACACCGTAACCGGCGGCCCGCGTCGTACGGTTACAACTTGTTTTACTTCTAAATCGGAAACTAATTGACGTATCGAAGTAATTCTTTCACTAGTATTTTTTATTTTTGACAGAGAATATGGAGTGCTAATAATCAAAATTAGGTAACATTCTCAATTCCGGCGGGATAGGGAGTAAAAAGGGATTTATATTCTTACTTTGAAATGGTTCCATCTCCGTAACTATTATTACTAGAATCTTTAAACTTAGCATACCAATAGATAATTGTGGTATCTGAAAACTGATGTCTATACTATATTTTGCAAAAATCCTCAGGGATAAGAAATAAAAAGAACCATTATGATATATGATTTAGATCCTTGGTCGACATGTTCCTTGATAAGAAAGAACAAGCATTCAGAAGGGATTTTCGTAATTTATCACGAGATAGGAAATATGAAATAATGACTAAATACTTTCAACATGAGACTTTTTATACGTGAGTTATCCGTTTATGTGTAATAATGAATGACTAAATACCACAAAATCTAATCTTAATTTCCATCGTGATCGTGTATGCAGTATCCCAGTGTTTTTCAAGGCCATATACCCCAAAATACCCCCTTTTCTATGCACTATTCGCCAAAAAGTAAGTGTTTACATTAATACACTACGAAAATATTGGTACAAATATTTATACCGTAAATCTTTAGCATTTACGTAAAAAATTACTTACCATGTTATAGTATAGCTCGATCAGTTTGTATGCCTACCTACATGGAAAAAATGTCATACGCGTGCCTTAAATGCATCGCGAAGCGTACCTACTGAATATATTTAGATGGCGTTTGTGTGGTACAGATGTTTCGGCGGAGGTTGCGTAAGCTACACTTACATTTTTAGATGGGTAATAACACACTTTTTAAATTCGCTCTATTGATATAAATACGTTCTGTTTTAGAAACATTTATGTATAGGAAAAAATATCGAACAACCAGCTCTAATATAAATGATGTGTTTTTACTACTCAACCGCCTAGTTTAGATTTATATTCAGGAAAAACTAAATAAGCGACAGTAGTATTAAAAAAATACTGCAAGTAAAAAAGGATAAGCGACATGTCTCTCGAAACTAATAACAGGTAAAAGGTGATAACCTATAATCGTGCAGATAATTACTTTTAGGTTATTTGATCTAAGCCATGTTTTGTTTTTATGTGGATATAGGTAAAATGATATAATGTAAATAAAATTACGTTGTACAGGGTGTTTGGTAGCTAGATACAAAGCTTTAAGGGGATGATAGCCGAGGTATTTTTGAACATTTTTAGCCATATATGTCTTATGCGAAATTGTTTTTTTTTTTAATTTTTATACATTTGATTTATTAATGTAAAAAAATTGTAAAATTAATTAATTTAGTATTCAAATCACAACAAACCGAAGGTTAATGATTTAATTTTAATCTTTTTTTTTAATGTAATTTACTAGCTAAGTACCTTTAACGTGAAATTCCAAGACTAGTACATTCTCTTAGCGAGTGCTCCCTGAATTTGGTTTTTACTTTTTATCTCAGACTTAGCAAGCAATGTGAAAGAGTGATACCTTAAAAGAAAGAACAATAAACAGGCATGTTTCAAAAAATGTTTGAACATTTCAAGGATTTAAAAAAAAAATTATGGCACAGAAAAATGACTGTTCCAACCTAAGACATTTTTAGTAATTTCGAATGCCTTCATTTTGTTTTTGTGGCAAGAAAGACACTTAAAAATTATTTCATTTGGTCCAATACACATTAAACTATCCGAAATAAAAGATTTTGTTTCCAAATTAAAGTTCATTTGGGCAATATTGACTCGTGACTATCAACTTCTGAGTATTTTGCTAAAATTTCTGTCTTCAATTAAAAAAAAAAACAAATTTCGGCTAAGACATATGTGGCTAAAAATGTTCAAAATTACCTCGGCTATCATCCCTTTAAAGCTTTGTATCTAGCTACCAAACACCCTGTATGATGAGGTAAAATAATATAACCGACAAAGGGAAGGAAAGTCGTAAAAAGTCAAACAGTCTAAGTGACATTATCTAAAAAAACATTTTATCTAATGTTACAGAAATTTAAAAAAAACGTTTAGTAAAAAAAATATATCGGTGTTTCTAAAAATCACCGATGGGATAAGCGACACGAAAGTCGTCGTAGGCACACGAAACCTAGCCCACTCGAGGCAGAAAAATCTGCTGATTTCAATAATATAAATACTTATAACTCAATATCACAAAAATGTCGCTTATCACCTTTCGCCTTTCAAGCGTCGATACTTTTTACTAAATATTTTAGTTTTTAGTACGTAATAACCCTTTCGTACATGAATCCAACTCGCACTTGGCCGTTTCTTGACGTTTTTATTTTTGATTGATGGAATTTTACTTGAATGTTTTGCCGGTTAATACCTACCTATTTTTTATGTTTAGGAATGTCGTAACAATAACAATAGTTTGTAATGATCTTGTAATCATTAGGTACGCATAAGAATATGACACTGTTAAATATATTTAATTGCGTTTTGGATTCTACTCTATATAGAAACAATATCGACTTGTCTTTTGAGCGTTTTAAAAAAATACATCAAAATCTTCTTATTCTGTGGCGGAAGTGGCCGAAAAGAAGAGGTTAGTGAAATATCAGGGTCTCGGTCCGGCGTACAATTTCACAGCTGTCAGATTTGAGACCCTGCCCTGGGTCCGTGGGGTCCCGGCGCATATACTATGCACAGATTAGAGAGATATAGTATAGGTACTATGCTCATCAAAGATTTACAAAAGCGCGTGACGTCTCTCCCAACGAACAAGTAGGTATAGCGATTGAACGAGGGAATGCTGCCACCCTATTTGGCACTAGGTATGCCACGGGGGCCTTTTTTTTAGATATAACTTAGATTTAAGAAAGTAGGTAGGTAAGTAGTTTTATGTTAGAATTAGTGTGCAGGAATATTGTACGCCTCTATCAGGCAGGATATGGCGCCAAATCTATACCTTAGGTACCTATGAGTTTTGCGACATAATTATTTAGTAAATTATCACCCGTTGAGAGGCCCCGCGCGACCTTGACGAAAAATGGTCGCTTGACAACAGACGAGTTTGTGACCTTGGGGTCGCTTTCATTCCGAGTAGTGTGTAGGTAATTGCCGTCCTAATATTAATATTGTTATCTATAAGTACCGTCCAGCTGCGTATCTTCGCCTGGATTTTGACACTTTTTCCAAAATATCTTTCAAATTTGAAAGCATTTTAGTCCGTTGTGTTGTGGCAATAAAACGTTTTTTAGTACTACTGGCTTTGTTTCATTTAGGAGAAGGTTTTGTATTTTAACAGACTTCATGAAAATGATGTTCTCAGTTCCATTTTTCAGTTTAGAAAATATACATTCTAAGATTTAATTTAATTCAATGATGATATTGAATGTTTCAATAAGTTCAGTTTGCAAGGTACCTGCAATGTCTATAGTGTTATTTCACAGCAACATTGAAACTGTGACGTTTATGATACCTCAAATTTTATATGTTGCAAAAAGAATATTGCTGCAATAATAACACCATAAGTTTCAGATAACTTTGACTGCAAATTGCCTGTAATGTTTTTTATGAAAGTTTCAACAACGTATAAAATGTGTCGTTGAAGCAACATTAAAATACTTATATTTCAAAATGTAAATTGCTGCAATAATCATATTGAAAGTTACAATAAGTTCTGTTTACGAGGTAACTGCAATGTCTATAATGTTATTTCACAGCAACATTGAAACTGTGACGTTTTTGGTACTTTTAATTTTATAGGTTGCAAAAAGTATATTGCTGCAATAATATTGTGAAACATTTCAATAAGTTTAGTTTGCAACGTAATAGCAATGTTCCGTGATGCATGTTGTTAAATATAGATTGCTGCAACGTTTCATCTGCAATGTTATAAAATAACATTGTAGCAATTTCATAACTGAATATTATAATAAGTTAATACAGCAATGTTGCTTGAAAGTTAAGTAATAAACTTTCATATGTAATGTTGATATAACATCAATCGCAACATTTTTGAAAGTTTCAATGAACATGTTTAATTAAAATTACAGCAATGTTTACATGACCTTTCTTTAGAAACGTTCAAATGGTAAGTCTGTCAACTTGCTAGAAAGGTCCTGTAAGTTTCATGTTCAGTGGGTTAATTCGTACTGAGTCCGAAAAATACACGTGATCTTGAATGGGGGGGGGGGGGGGGGGGGAAGGGAGCGTTATAATCACCAAATGTCACCAAGGGGGAGGGGGGTCAAAAGAAGGCCAAATATGATCGCAGGATTTCTGGACGAGCCCTAAGACAAATTTCATGGTCACCACACGCACGGGAGGCCCGCTGGAGTAGCAGAGGTCATGCCCCGCGGATTCGCAACCGCTTGTGGAGTCGGGATGCGCTCGCGCCGGTCCCAGGTCGTGAACTCGTCCCTTGTAATAGGATATGGGTTTTGAACCACGCAGTAGTATTTTCGCATACTGAGTGTCTACAGATTGGTAACTGTATAGGGTCCCTTAAAATTCCGGGATAATTTAGCAGGTTGAGTTAGCTTGCCCATGTGTGTCCATGCTGGTCAGTAAAGAAAAAACAGGATGTACCAGTTGCTTCTCTTCCCGCACAGATGGTAAAAGCCCGCAGAGGATATAGGCGAAAATCTTAGGAATCATGTTTTAGGCGATGCGGCTAGCAACCCAACACTATCTTGATTCCCCCTTCCACCTATATGTACGCCCACAATCATGCCAAACGCGACCTTTAGCCCGTAAGGGATAAAGACGTGAATTTTTATAGATTTTCTTTCTTTCTAATTAGTTTAAGTACAGTTTTACAAAAAAGTCGGCATGTATCAGTAAAGATGGTGTATTGAATGAAGAAGAACTGGGTTTGAATCAAAGACCCACTTTATTCTTCTTTTTTTTGTTTTCTCGCGCATATAGGAATAAAAAAGTTACACCACAATGACTAAATCGCTAACATTATTTAGGCCTGTAACGAATCTTCAAAACACCTTCCGTGCGTGAGGAATTTGATCAAGCACAAACAAAAGACTGCACTTTTCGTAGCTAACTCGCAAACAGGTAAGGAAGGCAAGGTCATTGTCCCATAATTCATCCCTAGCCTAACCCTGGAGCTGACCGCAAACAAGACAGGTGCAAGGAACCTTGGATGCAAAGACAGATGACGGGTTAATTGGCTTTGAAGCCGTTACAGACAACCAAGCAATTGCTTTGCCAGTTCGGCCACCCCTATGTTCAATGTCATGTGAGCACTTCAAGGTCTTTTCAACCAACTGCACCGGGAAAGGAGGGTTGTTTTCGAGTGACTGTGAAGCTATTGTCCATTTGTAAACATGGGTCAGTGCGTGTGGTATACTTTTTTGTATATTATACCTAAGACTGGTTTTGATGAAGTACTTGATAGGCAATACAGACTAAAAGTTGTTCGTGCAATAGTGTCCTTAAGAAGGGCATTTCGGCACCTTGATACTCGGTATTTCCCCTGATTATGAGATAGTGATCACCTAGCTAATTCTTTGAAACTTGAGCTTACTTAATAGGTTAACATGCCACTAACGACACTTTCCTTTCTTGCACAACCCGCAATTAGCAAGCAAAGGGCCACAAATGAGTTTTGTTGACTTTTCCCTTTAGCACTTAAGATAGGATTTGCTTAAGCTTGGTTAAACTCCAATTTTCTTTTCTCTGCGTAGCAAGATTCAACTTAATTTTAAGTAACAAGATTTGTTAGAGTTTTTTTTTGGCCTTTGTCAATCATCTCTTAAATGGGTCTTTAATTGCGACATCTAGTACTGAAGGTTGGTATTTGTTCTTTATCAGTGACTAACTGGCTTGCCCCAAGGGCCGATGTCAGGCATGACGCCACTCCTTCCATACGGCAACGAAACCATAAACACTTAACCATGAAGAAACGTTTTACGATCTTATGATGCGTGAATAGTGCTGTGTAAAATATAGTGTGACTAAATAAAAATATGTTAGGAATTGTAGCCACCGAGTTTTATTACATCTGCTATAATAGAGTCAGAATTTGCTTTTTTAGAAGAAAAAAATATTTCATTCTATCAACGCTGAATCTTGAGGAATATTTTCAAATTATTTAAAATCGTTATCAAATATGATTTACATAGTTTTTATTCTGTCTGATGCGTAATTTCGTGTCTGAGCGTCTAAGCGTTTATCAACTGTGCTTACTTAGATCTCCCGCGCACTAGGCAGCTTGGCTGCGCATCCAGGGTGCGGCAGCCAGTAAAGCATATGGGAATTCGTGGCTAGTGCGCGGGCTCCCATACAACGTCATATGTTTTATTGGCTGCCTTGCAAAAGCTGTCAAAACTTGAAAAATATACCCAAAATCGCCATCAACCAATAATTTATCCAAAGATTGCCTCTATACCCCACAACCTAACACGGCGCGGCCTTATCGACCGCAAGGCCGGCCATTGTCTTCGCGGCTCATTGGAACCCGAACTGATGTTTTGTTTGTTAAATGCTTGGGCGCGCAAGAATTCGACACGTTTAACTATACGATCGATTAGATCTACGTTACATCGGTTCTTATTGGTTAATGTTAACAGCGGAACTAGTCGGAGTGGTAAAGGCACGCAACAAATTATTAAATTGCTGTAAATATCGGGTATATCACCGGAATATCGAATTGTTGGGCCTCATGTCATGTTTGCTTTTTTCACAAAGATTATACAGGAAGCCTAACCTCTTTTAATCTATTCCACAAAGCTTTCGTATTTTCAGTTTCTAATTGGAGTCCCACTAACTCAAAGCGGTGGCTCGGCCGACCTAGACGGCGATGGCGGGACGAGTTGGACACCCCCTTAAGGGACTGGACACGTACCGCAGCAGACCGAGAGCAGTGGAAGCGTTGGGGAGAGGCCTTTACTCAGCAGTGGCTCATAATAATAATAATATTTTTTTAGTTTCAGATGAAGAAATTTTAGATCAAACGATCTTTTCACCATCCACTACAATAGATCAAACAATTTTGGCCATACGAAAGGCACCGGTCAATATCGACTATATATTTGTGTATGCGTGTAACGTATGCGTAAACAAGTAAAATTACACGTTATAACATAGTACGCATGGATTGTAGTCTCAAAGTAAACTGGTTACCAATCATGTCAATATCACTACATATAGTATAAAACAAAGTCGCTCTCCGCTGTCTGTCTGTCTCTATGTATGCTTAGATGTTTAAAACTACGCAACGGATTTTGTTGCGTTTATTTATAGATAAGAGTGATTCAAAAAGAAGGTATATGTATAATAAATCCGTTTGTGTAGAAACCTGCGACTCTCTTCCAATTTTTCTCAAGCGTACTAAAAACTCACCATCATAAGAGTCCGGTATGTACAGCGGCTTCCCGACCAGCTTCCCCTTCTTCCCCGCCAGCGGCACAGCCTCCACCCTCCTATGAGCTTCCAGTACTCTGTACAACAACACTGGCTTCTCCTCCCCCTCAAACCTCACAACCCTAGGCAGCGAAAACTTATCCACAAACTCTTTCAACGTCATCACTTCACTACAGTCCTCTTCTGGCTCCACGGAACCATTCCGTCGACCTAACAGAAAGTTGTCCGCCCATTCCGGGGCGTTAGGTCTTCTTTCTAGGTAGTCAGGTCTTCTTTCACTACTTCTTGGCTTGTATCTAGGCGGCCGGTCTCTCCTGACTAGGGCTTCGTTCGCTTCTGCCAGCCATCTTGTGACTAGCCTCTCCCTTTCTACGTCGAGATACCTAGGTTTGGAAGCATCGCAGGCGAAGCGGGCGGCGTCGAAGCAATATTGGGGGGGGTGGCGGGCGGATTCGAGGGGGGAAGAAGCGAGGGGGCACGTAGGGAGGGTGCGGGGCGTAGGCGGGGGGCGTCCGCGGCGCGGAGCCTTCCACTGACGCCGTCCGGAACATGATGTCAGGCCATTGAGGCGGAGATCGTCACCTGAAACAAAGATATTGGAAGGTTGTAAATACTATTAAGGAGAGGAAAAAAACTATCAAGCAGACCTGTCTATGGACCGCTAAAGCGGGGTAGGTACTCGGTGTAGGTACCGCTCACGGCGAGCTCGCGAGTAACGTCCACACTAGGGTTTTAGGTTACTGTAACGTTACAACAGTTACGGTGACAGCGCGCAGATGAGTACCCGGCTTAAATCGTGTCCACTGATGAACCGCTGATGATCAAAGCCTATTCTACTCGCAGTGGCGTAACTATAACGTCTGGGGCCCGTGGCAAATTCGTCAGATGGGGCTCCTTCCTCAATATAAAGAAGTGCATCAGCGTCCCTTCTGTGCTCTAAACCAAGCCAGTTCGGAGCCCCGTAGAGCTAGGGGCTCCTGGCATTTTGCCACCCCTGCCACCCTATAGTTACGCCACTGTCTACTCGTATAGCGCTGACGATGACTTGTGGTTAGAACTGGTGTCTCAGGCAGTTTATTTCAATTTCAAGACGAAGATGATGAGTAAATACAACTTGGTTTTCTAGTATTGCTTTGTCAACCTTGTACCTGTTGTCTGCGAAAAAAGATGATCAAAGAAACAATGTACTTCAAAGAATACCTGACAGTATTTTACATAAAGTACCCATAGTACATGGTATACTACTAAATAACGCATGTCAACATGTCGACACCCGGTATCGCCGTGGGAACATCGCGATCCCCGTCTGCCCAATAGTGGGAATCTCGTAATTAAACGCTGTGGTGATTTACGGACCGATTGTAGTAATTGGGATATTCAAGTATTTATTGTTGGGATCTTATACATATTTAGTAACCTGTTGGACAATGCGATGTATAAGTACCTACCTACCATTGTAGTTTAGGTAGGTACATGTAAGGTTACAGGCATACTGTAGTTACATGCATAGGTAATAATTATCATACATACATACATAAATCACGTCTTTATCCCTTACGGGGTAGACAGACCCTATAAGGTAACAAGACCTAAAGGCCACTTTAGCATTATTGCGGACGTATAGGTGGAAAGGAGAATCAAAATAGTGATGGGTTGCCGCATCGCCTATAACATGATTCCTGAGATATCACCCATTCCCTCGATGGGCTTTTACCATCTGCACGAGAATAGAAGCAACTGGTACATTCTCTGTTTTTTCTTTACTCCCAGACCTGCATAATGCAAGCAAGACAAAATAATTCATGACTCAATGGCTGAGAAAATAAACGGTTGCATCCCGCGGGAATTTTACTCTATCCCGGGACAAAGGTACTTTACGTTAAATAGGGTCAGTGTACCTGATTTCAGGTGAAATAATTTTTAGTTGCGATTCATTAGTTGTGGTGATTACAACACTACCTGATTAATCCTTACCTAGCATTAAAAAAACAAGTTTACCTCTTGTATTAGACGTATTGTATCAACTCTTACATATATATGTAGATATTACTTAGGCTTAACAGAGAGAGAACCGACTTTATGACACCGTGAATCACCAAGGTGACTTTTATAGGGAAGTTCTCTTTTGCCCTGGATTTTGCCAAAAACGGCGATATATAAAAAACAACCAATAAGTTTCCCAAATCGCGATCACTTCACCCCAAGTAAAGATCAGCACCAAATCACGATACGTATCTTTGCCACAAAATAACGGCTAAGATATACAAAAAAAGTTAGACCTCTAGAGCATGAGGTTAAAAAATGCTTGATGATGGTTGTGTGTCAAACGTAGCTATGTAATTATGTATAACTTGTCTTTGAATGTACAATACAATACAAATACTCTTTATTTAACACCACAAATCAGTACAAAACAATACAGAAATAAAGAACAAGGTAGACAATATAATTTATGTCTGAACGTATTTAATAATAAATATCTTCTCTGTGTTACAATCTTATTATTTTGATATTTTAATTTGTATTAATGTTATTAAAGTGACTATGATATGTAATAATTTTATAATATGAAATATTTGTGCAAAAATCCGTCAGTAGCAACAGTTTGTATTGATAATAAAATTGTACCGAACAATAGTAGTATTTATCTCTAGTTTTTAGTTATTATGATAATAAATAGATTTATGCCAAGTAAAATGGAGGCTACTTGTTTTACATCCTTAAAGTCATTCTTGTTCATTTTGACGTCTGTATTTACGCGATGTAGTGTCGAATCTGTAACAATGATGACAATAAAAATTCTGATTCTGATTCTATTCTCTGTACCTACAATATGATGATGTGTATACGAGTAGATATTAATATTTTCAAGTTGCGCACTCCAATACAAATCATTGTTATGATATCAATCCAAGTGATCGAACTATTAACTTTTATTACATGGCAAAAAAACTGTTACAAGAATCACAGCAAAAAGTCTCGAGGCTTAATAATCCTTTGTCGTGTTTAGAAAATGGGTTCCGTTGTAAATTTTACATTATTTTACATTTGACAGGGGTAACTTTTGTAATTTCAGTGTAGAGCCCTTAAGAGAAGCATCTTTTTGGTTAATTTGGATTGTACATCAAGTAGAATTATTGAAAGCAATCAGATTGGCAACTCTGGCATGATATGCTTAAAGACTTTTTTCAAACACAGTTGTAATTAATTCTGTTTATCTCTTACTGTGACAACGTTCCATGAATCTTTATGCATAAAAAAACGAGGAAGAATAACATCGAAGATATTGCCTTGAGTCTGTTTAGAATGAAATTCGGCCTTAAGAACCCTAAAAATATAATACGCATAACACAGCCAATTTAAATGAGGTCTTCGTACAGGTGAGTCATGTTGTTTTAATGTAAATGCTTTGTAAATGTAAATATTCCATGTACACGCGTTGTGTAATTATATACTACTTGTGTATGAAGGCTGGTGACTAGGAGCACAGAAACATAGAGGAATAAGTACAACAAGTTCACACAACACGCTTAGCGTTCTTGGTATCCTGGTACTTGGAAACGGTTAAAGATGGTATAGTGGTAGGAACATGGTAATCAAAAGTTGACTAGGAAGCGAATGAAATAACAGGAAATAGCAGGAAATATAAAATGCAAGGAATAACTTCTGTCAGGCTTATTTATTTAACAATAAGATCTATAAATACTTCAAATCTTATTTTTACTCTCTTCAGCTACATACCTTATCTGCACTACTATGAAATTAGCATTAAATGTTCACATTTGGTTTGATAACATTACAAAATCCGTCATTTCAAACCCCTGCTGAAATCTTTATTTGGCCAGGTCAAAGTCTACCCAGTATCAATGCTTAAGTTTGCTTTTCATTCTAATGCTTAGTTATTCAAATTATCATTGTGCATATCATTATTTAACAACCCTTTTCAAAAGATAACTACAATACAATACAAACCATAGATTACGTAACACAATAGAACCAAGGAGCTTATCATTCGCTGTCCAATAGACATACCATAGACTAACAAAGGTTTTTTATCGGGTGCACGTGCAAGGCTCTTTTACGTGCAATCTATTTTAGTATTTTAATGTATTGAATTTCCTGCTTAAGATGAATAGTCGGTAGACGAGTTCATGACCTCATTTGGAATTTGAATGGAATCTAGTTAATGCAGCTGTGACCGAAAAAAGGTTGCATGTCAATCAATCTTTTGGTCGGACAATTAATATGTTTATTTGAAATGGAAGCTCGAATGTGTCCACAATTTAAGAGACGACTACTGATTTTGTCTAGATATATTTTAATGAAGGAATTGAATGAGTGTAGTTTTGTAAAGGATTTTTTGATATTCTGCAATGGAATCTATCATGGGGAGTGCTCCGAAGAACTCTTTGGATTGCTGCCTGCGGCTAAATTCCACTACCGTACTTCGCGGAACCGTCTGCCCTGCCATCCTCAACATCTTGATGGTTGGCAGTCAAGTACCGTGCGTTTTAAACCAACTTCCTGCTGCAACATTCCCTGAGCGGTACAATTTAGGGATCTTTAAAAAACGAGCCTTCCTGTTCTTGAAAGGGCCGGCAACGCACCTGTGATTCCCTAAGTCTTGCAGGTGTCCCTGGGCGATGGTGATTACTTTCCATCAGGTGACCCGTCTGCTCGTTTGCCCCCTTTTACATATAAAAAAAGCAAATGTTTAAGATGCTATAAGAGGTAGACCTTTGATCGTGATAATATTTATATAGTACAATAAGGAAAATCCTTACAAACTGACTCAATCTTCAACGCTCACTCCAAGCCCTTGGACCCGAAATTTCGGAAAAATATATCTGATATAGAGACGAACGAAGCCGCGGGCGCAGCTAACTTACAATAATGAAGTTTGGATGTTAAGACACTTCCCACACATACAAAATAATGTGCGTTGTCACCACCGATGAGCACATTTCGGCAGGTCAAGTCCTATATAAGGTAACGATTAACGCTTCGATCGTGTGAACTATTAGACATTCTTTGTGCTTAAAAAGATATTTTTTCACCTAAATTTTCATTTTTGATATTATCTTTTGCATTGGTACCACTATATTATTGCCTGCCATTGGACCTATGAATACGTAACAAACATAGAAAAAAGAGATATAGTAGAAATGGCATGTGAACGAGAGACGCGTGCCACCTTTATGCGGAAAATTGCATGTATAAACGTCAAATTTAATTTGACCGTTCGAGTAGCAGAATGATTCTGCCAGAATCAGATTATCTCGAGTGTTCCGCTGTCATCCGTTAGATTTTCAATCACGTCAACCGAAATCCCATTCAGCAGAGTTCGTTTTGCAACGCAGTTTTAACGACATCTGTTGTACAATGGCAAAAATATTATTTAGACAGCTGACATTTTCAGACTATTCTCTTTTAGCCAAAGCTTCACGCTGGATGGTGTTAATATACCTGTACAACGGACTATAAAAAAGCTTTTAGAAAAGCTACGACCAATAATTGCCAAGATTTCAAGGTGAGTGCTGTCAATGTCAAAGTTTGGCGACACCAGTTTCCCTAGCGAAAGCGACTTATCGAACTTCTACTATACCTATCTCTTTTTGGTAACAAATTTCAAATCAATCCGACCACAGAAAAAGGGTCAAAATTAACTTATAGTGCATTGGGGTAAATTCGAAAATGGGGGAATTTCGGAACTCGTGGATATCCACTACACGGGGAACAACTACATAATCTAGTAATGCTTACTTAGAAGCTCCATTGTCTTTGGCTTCTAGATAAGCGTTGCCAGATCCACGATTTTTCGAAATTCCCCCAATTTCGAATTTACCCCAATGCACCTTACACAAAATTTGAAGCAGGCGAATACAAGGCGGGGTTTTATAAGCTTGATTAAACCACAACCACTCTGACTTTACGGAACGTAACCAGTGTCATACTAAAGTCTTAATAAGGCTGAATTTGATACAATCATCGCGAGACAAAGAAATAATTATCAAGCCTCCACCCACGCCTGCATTTAATGGTTTCAAATTGTCCTACGAAGGACGTAATACTTGATACCTTCCTGTATTAGCGTCGCGTTGTGTTGTCATTAGTTGATGATTTTGATTACGGATAAGTACTCGTACCTATGTAAATTCAATGCTGCTGATGCAATAAAAGCGTAACTTCAGTTCAGTTAAATCTAAACCATTTTATTGAATCAGGCGTTACTTTGCGGAGGTCCAATTTAATGAACAAAAAATATTTACCTAGCTACTCCGCTACTCACGTGCAAGATAATCAAGCCAAGGGCAAGGGCAAGGTTATCTTGCACGTGAGTAGCGGAGTAGCAAGGTAAATATTTTTTGTTCATTCAAATCTAAACCAGAAAATACATACATAAATATCCCTTACTTAGATAACAAGACCAAGCCACGTTTAGCATTATTGTGGGCGTATAGGTGGAGAGGGGAATCAAAATAGTGATGGGTTGCTAGCCGCATCGCCTATGACATGATTCCTAAGATTTCGCCCATTCCCTCGATGAGCTCTTAGCATCTGTGCGGGAAGAGAAGCAACTGGTACATTTATGTTTTTTGTTTACTCCCAGACCAGCATGGAAGAAGAGCATTCTAAATCTTGGATTACCCATTTTTGAGGAATAACAAAGTTAAACTTTCCGATTTTTATGACATTTCAATAGGTACTGAAACTGGGCTATTCTATGTATATCAATCGAAAAACATAAAATAAAATAAATAAATATCTTGGAACAAATTACACCAATTGACCTAGCCCCAAACTAAGCAAAGCTTGTACTATGGGTACCAGGCAACGGATAAACATACTTATATAATGTAGATAAATACATAATTAAATACATACAACATCCATGACTCGGGTACAAACATTCGTATTCATCATACAACTGTCTGCCCCTACCGGGATTCGAACCCGGGACCTCTAGCTTCATAGTCAGGGTCACTAACCACTAGGCTATGCGGTCGTCTGAAAACATATTAACAGAAATAAACGCTCTGCTCGCCACAAAAGAGATAAATAATTGTGATATACACGCGATAAAATCCCAAATTGTTATTGAACACGGTATAAGAACAACAAACCATACCTATAGAGTATTCTTAAAATTGGTCACCAAACAAGTGGACGTTAAAAGTATTAAATCTGTCAAATTGTTACTGGCAAGGCTCTTCAAGCCGCCATATTAGGCCGGTTACCGCAACGTTGCAGTCAATGCTTTTCGTAAGTCCGTTTACATGTTTGTTCCTCGTTAACTCCTAAACTGGCGCAAACTGGGCCCCTGTTGCGAGAGGCGTGGGCGACGGTATGTCTGACAGGTATTGTCTCCAACATGCTTTTTTAGGCTTTTATCGAAGCGCATTCTTAAGTAAGTAAGTAAGTTATAACTTACGAAAAGGATGTCTGGAACTGTCAAAAGTAGTTTTTTTATCTCGGCTCGCGCAGTATGCGGGCAGGTTACATTATGTACTACTAGCTGTTTCCCGCAACTTCGTCTGCATAGAATTCGTTTATCGCTATCCCGCAGAAATTACGCAATTTTCCGGGATAAAAAGTAGCCTACGTGCTATTCTGATTATCTATCTATGTTGCAAATTCCATCCTGATCTATCTAGCCGTTTTGGCGTGAAAGAGTAACAAACATCCAAACATACTCACAAACTTTCACATTTATAATATTATTATAGTAGGATCTAACAAATTGATTCCTAGAACCGTAGAATGTTCTCACAGTAAACGTCACGATGATCTTCCTTGCCATTCTATGTAGCGACACTGTGACATTTACTGCAAAAAGGTTCCACTGTAGTATTTATTGGCTAGTGTGACTATTACTTAATCTATGGCTCAATTTGGCCTAAACACTCTGTCTTCAATTCTCTTACTTTTAAGGAATCTACGATCTACAATAAGCATACTGTCGCAAACACTAGCGACCTTTTTTATAATGTTTTTAAATTTAGAATTGTATTTTTGTAATATTTAAATTATTGTATTTGACAGTAGGATTAAAAAGTGATTTTAAAGGAGAAACATTGTTTTCTTCACACATACTGTCTGTCTCATTACTCTTTTTCTTCAACGAAAGTATCAGAGGCTCAGCCGTAAGACGTAATTAAAATTAGGGAAAGTTATCACAAGCCGGATGCTCGCTGCAACTTCATTAGTGCATTGAAATGTGTTTTCAATTCAAATAAATCTTTTTCTAGCGTTAGTTACGTTTATAATTACATTACCTAAATAACATATTTCATTCATTACACATTATGCCGCATTGTACAATCTGCACACTTTTTTCTGCTAACGAGAATAAATCTTATGATCACTGTGTCAAGACTTATTGTGCAAGTCGAGTAACAGACAATTACTGAATTCTATGAGAAACAGATGTTGTATTAATTACATTTCGACTGAGAATTACAGTATTACATCAAGTGAATTTATGACCGGTGCTAAAAAAGTTGACTCTATAAACGACTTTACACTTTATTTACTCCCACTTAGTGTTTAGAATCGAATCGGTTTATTGGTGTAATATGTAAGCTACCTATATCTTGGCAACGTACTAGTTGAAACAGTACTACAACGACATAAAGTCCATATTAAAGTTGTCGTTATCGGAGACATGATTTTAAACTCTATTTTTGATGAGTAAGGTGTGTATTGGATTGTGTTAAAGGTTGATATATTTGATCATCGAAGGTTGATTAGTTAGGGCATCGACTCTGTTAATGACGAAAAAAATGTAATTTATGTAAGAAAAAATTACGAGTGAGCTAGTTTTTGCAAAGGTCGTTGAACTATAAAAGAAAATTAGATAGGTAGATATTTCAAGTTAATCTCCTGTCAAGGAATAGCAAGTTGAAGATTTATGTCGGCAGGCATTGCCAGAATTATTTTAAGTAGGTAGCGATACGGACATGCTTCCACTGGTACCTTCACCCTTCATTGTAGTAAAAATATTTTATTTTAAAAAATAACTTTCTCCCAAGTTTCTTGCGGCGCATTCTTCTTGGCAATGACGGTCTTTCCGAATGCGCTGGTAGTTAAAAAAAAAGACATGTAAAAGAAAGACCCCATTTTTTGACCCCATCTTAGAATGATAAGAGGCACAGTAAATATAAGCCAGCGCATGCATAAATCACGGGGTAGACAGAGTCTAGGGTAACTAGACCCAGAGGCCACGCTTAGTATGATTGTGTGCGTATAGGTGGAAAGGGGAATCAAAATAGTGATGGGACTAGCCGGATCGCTTATAACATGATTCCTAAGCTTTTCGCCCATTCCTGTGGGCTTTTTTAACCTAATTATGTAACTAGTAATATAAATTAATATTAAAGCTGTAATAGTAAAAACCCACGGCGTGTAAAAAACGATCATAGCCGACTGAACATCAAAGCATAAGCCTTTAGAATCAATTTAAAGTGTGACAAAAACTGTCGCCTTGACGCGCTCCTGCGCGTGAGACCAGACGCAGAAAAAAACAAAAGATTTAACTTCACTATATGACGAATGTATGTAGAACAGTAACGGATATAATTGTACATACATACATACATAAATCACGTCTTTATCTCTTACGGGGTGGGGTATAAGAGCCTTTTTTTTATGGTGTGGAAAATGCGCCTTATGCATCCGCCCGGTACGGGTTTACCGGGGGTATGTGGGGCTCTACCGCGACGGCAGGCATACCCACTAAAAACCACACGAATTCCCTATTCAGTCGTTTGTGAGGCGTTACGGGAGCACTCGGTGTCACCGCGACGCCCCACGACCACCCCGGGATGGGGTTCCCTCTTCGCGGCACCTGTGCAATGCAGGTTTGGGAAATCCCGCCCTCACGGGGTATAAGAGCCTAAGGTAACAAGACCCAAAGGCCACGTTTAGCATGATGTGGGCGTATAGGTGGAAAGGGGGATTAAAATAGTGATGGGTCGCCTATAAAATTGATTCCTAAGATTTTCGCCCATTCCCTCGACGTCCTATACGCCCTTAATCATGGTAAACGTGGCCTTAAAGTTTTGTTACCTTATGCTCTGTCTACCCCGTATATACATATAATTTTCGCAATTTTCGCAATGAGAAACAGATGCAATATAAATATAATACAATATAATACAATACAAATACTCTTTATTGAACACCACAAATCAGTACAAAACAATACAGAAACAAAGAACAAAGTAGACAACAAGGCGATCTTATCACTTAATAGCGATCTCTTCCAGACAACCAACAAAATAAATAAATAAATAATAAATAAATAAGTAATATATGCAATTTAGGTTTAGATACTCAACGATGACAACAAACTATGTCAAGCAAGACTATTACTACTTTACTTTAGAAGAAAAGCTTTAACTAACCAGTATTGGGTGATGAGTGCGACAGCAAGACGGATCCGAAGGTCTTTTTAAATACTATCACACTACCACTTTTGAAACAATAATTTTTCAAAATTACCAAGGAATACACAGACACACATAACATAAGTACAACCTAACCGCAAAATGATATAAGTAACTAAGCCCACCGTCGCTCCTGCGACAGGTGACGAACGATGCAATAAACATTAGAATTAGTATTCAGAATGCACACCGGCTAATGTGAATACTGCCTTATAGGTACGGACAACGACGGGTGTCATCGGCGACCGAAAAGGGAGGCAAAGGCCGACGGGTAACGAGGGACAAGGCATAAGCTGAAGCTGTTAGCGGAGAAGTTGGCTTAGCTCTACAAAATGCTTATTAGGAGCAAACATCCTACTTTTCCTACTAATATTATAAACGCGAAAGTTTGTAAGTATGGATGGATGTTTGTTACTCTTTCACGCCGGAAGGGCTGGACAGATCTGGATGAAATTTGGAGCATAGATAGATTATATTCTGGAATAACACATAGGCTACTTTTTACCCCGAAAAATTGCGTGATTCCTGCAGTTGCGGGCAACAGCTAGTTAGTAATACTTTTATCTCTTAGAATCTTGGAATTTAGAAGGATTTTTTTATATCAGTGTGGAAACAAGCCGTGGTAGCCTAGTTAGTGGTTTGACCTACGCTATGGCCTCTCAAACATGGCTGACATCTGTATTTTTCTGAATGTATTTACGAAATTTCCTATAACTTCACCGACTGTATGCCTGACTTGCTTCCATGCTGGTCTGGGAGTAAAGAAAAACCATAGAATGTACCAGTAGCTTCTCCTCCCGCGCAGATGTTAAAAGTCCATCGAGGGAATGGGCATAGGTAGGTATCTTGTTATAGGCGATGCGGCTAGCAACCCGTCACTATTTTGATTCCCCTTTCCACCTATACGCCCACAATGTGGCCTTTAGGTCTTGTTACCTTAGGCTCTGTCTACACCGTAGACATGAATTATGTATGTATGTACTGTATGCCTGCGAGCACTGCAACTTGGCAGGATTAGCAATTAACATGGTGGTAGCATAAGGTCCTATCCCCCACAAAACCAGCCTACAGTGCAGTATTTTACAAAGACATTCTGTCTGTCTTATGGGTTTGATACTTGCATCGGCCGATCGTACCCGAAACCCGATCGTCTTACTAGATACTCGTGGACTGTACAACGAAACATGGAACCGTCTAGTCGCTATCAGTTTGCTCCTTGAGCGCGCAGGGCTGAGGTCGTCCAGGCTAATTCCACGACAAGTTTGAGTACCAGCCTCGCAAGGTGACATGAATTCAAACAATCCGTCTTAACATAGTGGGTATGCGAGTTAATAAACATCACGTCATAGAGTAGGCAAGCCTGCGAATTTGTCGAAATTATGCCCTAGGGGGCGAGGTGCTGGGGAGGCGGAAGAGAACATCATTAAAAAGAAGTTGGTGAACCAAAGTATCATACTTCTAAATAAAAATGTTTATAATTTAAGCTCTCCTGCTTCTGAACGTCAGACGAAACAGATATAACTAAAGCGAAAAAAATAATTTTGTTTCGTTTCGTGGAAGTAAATAGTTGTAATTACTCTGACGGCGATGGTTAAAATAGTCCAATACTAGTCTTATTTTTTACAAATTAATCCAGCCGTGTCCGTAAAAAGAACAAAGGCACAACCCTACGCAAATATCCGAGCGTCACCAACCAATCAGCAGCCTGCATTAGAAGGGCTTTGACAGGGTCATGCCAAACTGAAAATGAACTTACAAATTCACACAAGTCATCGTTTAGGGTCACGCTTCCTACTTCGCAACCGATTGTTTAAACAGTAGCGAAACAATAAACAATTAAACTTAATGGTTAGTTCCCACACGCAATGGTTATAATTGTATGAGAGTCCTTGGATTTTTAAGTTTTTACACGCTATTGATACTGATCTAAAGGTTGCGCAGTGCGTTAGTTACATGTTCATGTCGAATTGCTGTTATTGGAGGTTCGAGTGTAGGTGAGGTTTGATGATTGGTTGTAGCGAAAACACACGATTTGTCGATATTGTTGAAGTGAGAATCAAAGAGCTAGGCTCTTGTCGATGGAACTATTAACTATTAGCAAAGAACTATGACCTGGTTAAATTCGCGGGTGCACGGTGGATGCAAGCCGCTTCCAACCGATGCAACTAGAGGTCTATGGGGAAGGCCTATGTCCAACAGTGGGCGTCCTATGGCTGATTATCGTGATGATGAAAGAACTATAGTTATCATACTTTGCGTGCTTGTACCGCATGTAACAATTATTAACGGCAGCTGTATTGTTTAACAAAACAAATTTAAATTGTTAGGATAAATATCTCACATTCACAGGATGACATAAAATACTCGAAAAGGTGCAATTTCCTCGTCGCGTTCGTAGAATCGTCAGATGTTTGACGAAACAGCGTCCGCGTCGCGCGCGTGTCGAGGAAATTCCAGCCTTAGTCATTGAGAAACAATTTAAAATCAATCAGGTCTTTAGATAAACACATGTGCTTACTCTAACTGGTTAGATCAGGCCAACTACGTCATAGAGACAGATATCATATATAATACTAGCTGTTGCCCGCGACTTCGTACGCGCAGAATCATTATAAATATAGCCTATGATACTCACAAATACTGTGGGTTTCTATTGGCAAAAGAATTTTCAAAATCAAAAACGTCACTCGGAATCGAATATATAATTCCCGTTTTTTCCTTATCCCGTGGGAATTTCCATAAATCCTTCCTTAGTGGATGCCTACATTGTATAAGGTATCTACGTGCAAAATTTCAAGTCTCTAAGTCCAGTGGTTTGGGCTGTGCTATCCCGCGGGAACTATGCAATTTTCCGGGATAAAAACTATCCTATGTCCTTTCCCGGGACTCAAACTATCTGTATACCAAATTTCAACTAAATCGGCCCAGCGGTTTAAGCGTGAAAAGGTAACAGACAGACAGACAAGCAGAGTTACTTTCGCATTTATGATATTAGTAAGGATACAAGGTCCTTTCAAATTCGTCATCATCTCCAGCATGACGTCCCACTGCTAGGCACAGGCCTCCTCTCAGAACTTAAAGTTATTCCATCAGGTGGTTGGGTTAGATAAATAGCCCTGTAATGTTTATCCGAAAACAGATAGCAATAACAGCAGGATATACTAGGGTGACGGCACCAGTCCAGACACAGACCCCCTTAAATTAAGAATGAAGTGTCCATTACTAAGCACCAGCTTGTAAGCAGTGTCCAGCACTGGTGTCGTCACGCTGTCTTTTTGCCTTTATGAGGTGCACTGCTCAACAATGTCCCTACTTAACACATCGCATTTCCATGTTCCACATAGAGATGAACACTGACGTAACTATTACGAGAACTCCCACGGCTCGCATTGTTTATAACCTAATTTAGGGTTTTTACTTCGCATGCGAAAATGAAAGTGTATTCTTGTCGGCTATGATTTCCTGGTAACTTTTTTGTGGGATCGTTCAAGACGGCAGTCTATATCTGCCAAATAAGGTAGCAGGCAACCCAGGTAAGCATAGGATATGAAAAGTGGGAGTCTGAGCAAAGTTATTATGTCAAAAACTTAGTACCCATTTTTTTTGGTACGTTTCCTAAAAATGAAACCTAGCTAGATCGATTTAACACCCCCGAAACCCCCTTGCATACCAAATTTAATGAAAATCGTTGGGTCCGTTTCCGAGATTCAGATTAAGTACCTATTTTTATTTTGACCAAAAAGACCGCTTTTTGTCTACTGGAATATCTCATAAGTTACTTAAACAATGATAAGCAATTTTTTGGACTTCAATAAAATACTTATACAGTATTTGTATTTGCGCTAGTTATTTTTTAAATCTTTATTTACAACTTGGATCATTTAAGAATGAACGTGTCAGCTCCCAAAGGCCTATCCTAAAAAAACAACTTCACCACTAAATTAACTAAAGTAGCGAATTCAGAAAAGTCGACCCGTGACTGGACTCCAAAAATGTGTTAACTTAAAAACGACAGAATTGTATAACTAACTATTCACAAAAAAATCCGTATACAAATTTAGCCGGCTCAGACAACCGGTACAGGCTACCAGTAAAAACTATGCAAATACAAACAATACCGGTACTAGGTGCTCATAATAATCACTGCACCTGCTATTAATAAACAATCGCGCGCAAACGTGACAGTTTCCACGCGCTTGCGCAACAATAGGCTGCCGCTTTTCCAACCGTGTTACTAAATAAGTGACGCGGCCCTCGGGAATCTAAGGTGGAATCTTCGGTGCCATCGAGCTCATAGAATCATGATAAGATATTGGAAAAGATAACGTTTATTTGCCGTCAAAGTCATTTCATTATAGCAGGGGTGGCCAACAGGTCGATCGCGACTGTTAGTCCAGTCGATCGTGGCAAGGCAAAAAATATAAATACGTAGACCAGACTGCGCAACGTTATCTTATCACCAACTGCATATTTAAGGTTTCATGAAGTATGTAATTGGTAGATCGCACAGGGTTTCGTTAGTGAACTGCAGATCTTGGGTCTGATCAAGTTGGCCACCCCTGCATTATAGTTTAACTCGAACTCAAACTTTTGAGTCATCTTACTTCCAATCCAACTATCCTACTAATGTTATTAATGCAAAAGTTTGTGAGGATGTGATGTGAGTGAGTTAGTGAGTGAGGTGTATGTTTGTTCCTTCTTCACGCTGAAACGACTGGATGGAGACAGCTGGTACCCTAGATTAAAACATAAGCTACTTTTTATCCCAGAAAATTACTAATTCTAGTACATTATAAACGCAAAAGTTTGTGAGTTTGAGAGTATGGATGTATGGATGTCTGTTACTCTTTCGCGGCAGAACGGCTGAACTGTTCTGGATAAAATATGTAACATTGATTGCAGTCTGTAATAACACATAGGCTACTATATAAGCGATTTCTGCGTAGACAGAGTCACGGGTAACAGCTAGTTGCAAACATATGGCAAGCCAACCTGCAGGCTTAAGCACTAAGCGTTTTATTGCAGCGTAGGCGTGTGACCGCGAGTTACTTTTAAATTATAAGCCGATCCGCCTACTATCTGCCAAATTTATGGCCACAATTAAATTTATGGAGTTTTTTATAAGCAATAAGTGGTATTCGGGAAGATTGAGAAGTAATAATAAAGTGTCAGATCGCCTTCTAATCAGACTCTCCATACATTCATACGTACGGGCCGCAACCACGAGTACATGCGAACAGCGGCGCGCGCGTATTTCTCTAAGTGTAAAGGCTTATGCGGGTACATATTCGCTCCGTAATAAAACGTAGCCGGTCGTTTCCACAGCAGTGCACGTACACGCTACGCACGAAACGAACAATGGACCCACGTGGATGACGTGTATAGCGTGCGCTGTGAATGCTCGAAGCGGAGCGTTCAGTGAGGCGTGCAGAGGCAAATGGCTCTGTGCGGCGTCGACTCAGCTCAGGACACCAGTTCACCAGTATGAGTTTCATTTGTTTAACATGCACGTCGCACGCCCTACTCGAGCTTCCACTCAGGCCTTACCCTAATACATTGCGTGTACTGTCTGCTAACCGTTGTAGGATGAGCATCTCAACGGTGCAATGAAAAACGCTGCAGCACTATGTAGTCGGCTTGGATGTCACAGGAGATACATAACGTGGTAGGGACATATGCGGAGGTTTGTTCTCTGGCTGAGTATTAATTTTCTCTTCTGTATTTGATAGGTACTGGTAATGGTCAGTAAAAAAAGTAAATGGAGGAGGAAAATATTACAGTATTTCGCTCGAACACTGGCAGCACAAGGCAGACTGACTGAAGCTACATACATTAACACGTATCAAAACTAAAGTAGGCCGCGAACCAGCCATTAGCCAACGGTATTTATTGTAAGTCTCTTTTTGTGTATTGTTAAATAATTTTATGGTAAAACTTTTTTTTTTCCAAAATAAAATAACATACGTACTTACGTAAATCACGTGTTTATCCCTTACAGGGTAGACAGAGCTTAAGGTAAGAAGATTGTCGGCGTATTGATGGAAAACATCAAAATATTGATGGGTTGCTAGCCGGACCGCCTATAACATAATTCATAAGAATTTCGCCCATTCCCTCGATGGGCTTTTACCATCTGCGCGGGAAGAGAAGCAACTGGTATACATTGTATATTTCTTCTTTGCTCCAGACCAGAGTGGAAGTAATGTATTTAAATACATAGGTACGAAACACTTGGCTAGGTATGTAGGTAGGCATGGCGTCCATAGAACTCGATTCCGACCGGCTTGCCTATTTTAAGGCAGCTGGGCATTTTTATTGTGCAGAATTAGAGGAAAAGGCTAGGTTCGGCTTGCTTTCTGATATACTTGACGCCACGCTACTTGTAGGTAGGTAGGTAGGTAGGTATTCTCTAATCTATATATTTATAAAAAAACACATGATTCTACACACCCACGACCCGGCTACTGTTACAACCATTATCTATTTCCTTTTAACTGTTTCAAACTAACTGTCCATAATAAATTAGAGGCAATTGCTTATTGAATTGAAATCAATTAATTTGCATAGTAACGTGGTCCACCTGCTTATGTGTTCAGTCGGTACTCTTATTACTTCGATGATTAATAAATTGCCTATTAATTTTAATATCTTTCGGAAATATGAGAAATAAATTCTGTTAATGATTTCTCCGAGTCAATTTTACCGCAAAACATCCAGCTATTCTCTATTTTGTAAGACAAGGAAGGCCAACGAGGAACTGGGCGACCTGATGAAGTGCACCACTGCCCATGGAACTGCAATACTAGTTCTCTGCTAGCCTGTGGAATCGGTTACCGACCTCCATCAGGCAATCTGCCGCCGTGGCGTCGTTCGTTAGTTCAGTGGAGGTGTAGAACGCCTCCATTGTTACTCTCTGTTAAGTGCCAGTTATCTTAACTATCAGTTATCTATGATGTCGTCTCTGTGTGTTTTGTAGTAAGAAGTAGAAAGGGGGTCATAGATTACTGACACTTTAGGTAACCGGAACTTTGCAGAGTGGTGAGGCCCTAAAAGTACATAAAATAAGCCTTTAAAATTCATTTTAAGTCTATGAATGTTAATATCTGCACTTTTCGGGGGGAAAGGGGGGGGGGCTACGCGCGTGGTGGTCAATACTAAACAGTTACACGCTGCTTTGTCTGTTTGTCTTTGTAAGCGTTGCAAATGGAACCCTATTCGGATGCATTACATTGCATTTATCAGCACACTGGGTGTACTGTACCGTAATTTGGCATAATAGTGTTAGGTTGCTCTCGTTTGCGATAACATTCAATTCTGTGAAATTTAAGGACAAATATACTGACTTAAATGAAACCGCTGTATCCGTATTCTAAGTTAACACAAGAAGAGCGGCGTCAGGTGTGGTATGTAAAAGAAAACTATAGTATATCTTGGAATGAAGGAATGATTGACTACAGAGAATCCAAAATATATGTGCAGCAGTTTTTTTTATAAAATTATCTTAATACCTATAAGGTTTAGAAAATGTTAAATGGGTCCAAGAATGCTTCTAATAATAAAAATGTTTATTTAATAGGATACCTACAAAATGGAATTAAAACAAATTAAACTATTAAATTAAAAACGAATTAAAAACTAAACTAGAACTAGAAAATAAAATAATTAAAAAAGTAGGGGCCCCCGTGGCATAGTTCCGCAGACGCTGGCAGCATTCCCCCTTTGGACAGCGATACTAATACGCTGTCCTAAGAAGCTGCCAGCTCTGCGGTCACCCGTAGCGCTTATTAGCCTCTTCGAAATATCGTTGAAGAGGCTAATAGGGCTAGGACCCCTAATAATTGTGATGTTACTGGAACAGGAGAAATGGGGTGTCCAAACTTTGAATAATTGTATAAAACGGTTTTTTTACTGCTCTAAAAAATGACATGTTTATTAGACACTGGCGCAAGAAATGTAACAATGTATAGTTAAAATAAATAAATAAAAAATGATCAGGCGACCCACTTCCTTAATATTTATTAATGATTCACAATAAAACGTAGCTAATATTAAAACAGCTACTACTTCTAAATAAATCATGCCAAGTTTCCTTTCGCATTAAAAATCCGAGATTTATAATCATAGCGTATTTTAAACGCGACTATCTTTTATTCCAACACAATCTTGATAATGCCGTTAGCAATTTCCGCGTGTCACCTAACACTTACCAGATAACAGCGAATTTTGACAATACACTCACATTACAACCGCACGTTAAAGTTTGTCCAACAATTTCAAATTGCATCTCGTTAGTTCCTATCTCAGAGTAGCAGAGTGCGTTTCGTTTCGATGTGTGTGTCGGATTGGTTTTTTCAGGTTCATTGAACCGTGGTAAGTAAATAAATAGGTGTGAGGTGAGAGAACGGATGCTGTGGACTTTAAAAAGTATAGACATGTTGAGGTGCCTCCGGTATCCGATAATTCTGGCGCAGTGCGTGTCTAAATTAGAGATGTCACGAATATTCGGCTACTATTCGGTATTCGGCCTATTCGGCCCATTTTTTGGTATTCGGTATTCGGCCGAATAATACGTACTATTCGGCCGAATACCGAATACCGAATTATGAAAAAAAGACACGTCATATTACTCAAGATTATATGTGTGCATTACCAAATTACAATACTTTAGTAAGTAAAATTGATCAGTGTTAAGTTGTGATGGATAAAAACAAGCTTTTTAGCATTTGTTGGTAGCAAACGATTATGCTTTTCGTCGCATACACGCTACTCCCAGGAGAAAAAAGATAAACTTTAGCAAATTTCGAGAGAATTGGGTGTTGTTTTTCGTTTGCTGACCACCACTTGTAAGGATCAGCCTATAGACAAGCACGTATTTTGTGCCGAATATTCGGCGCTTCGGCCGACAGCGTTGCCGAATATTCGGTATTCGGCCAAATCACTATTCGTGGCAACTCTAGTCTAAATGGATTTACTTTAGAGCCATAGCTCCTGTTTTTACCCGACTACGGCGTAACGAGGGAAGGGGCGAAAGTCTTAGCAATCATGTTATAGGCGGTGCGGCTAGCAACCCATCACTATTTTGACTTCCCTTTCCACTATACGCCCTTAAATTTCGAAATGTCACTGAAAATTAGAACACAGAAAAATCCGAAAAGTAAAGCTGTGCCCGGGAATCAAAACCGGATCCTCGTCGTTTCGTGACGCATGCTATACCCCCATACCACCCATAGCACTTAGCAATTTTTCTACCTGTTACTAGCTGTCACGTGACAGCATGACGAGGATCCAGGTTCGATTCCCGGCCATAGCTTTACTTTTCGGATTTTTCTATGTTCTAATTTTCAGTGACATCTAGAAATTAAATTTCTAAGGGTAAAACCGTAAAAGTAAAGCATAAAAAGCAAGAAATATTTTTTTTGATTCATTTGATAGTACACGCCCTTAATCATGCTAAACGTGGCCTTAAGGTTTTGTACCTTAAGCTCTGTCCACTCCGTAAGGGATAAAGACGTGATATATGTACGTATGTATGTATATTTACTATGTGCATTTCCAAGTCCTACTTTGCTGCAGTATAATGGGTTCGCGTGATGCCCATTAGTTTTTTCCACCCCTTAAGGCGACAGTCCTTTTCTGAAGATCTCGCTACAATGTATGGCTAAAACGTTTAAATCCGCCGCCATTTAAAAAACACACAGTTAGCGACAAACAGGTCCAATTTACTGCGCTAGGGTTACCACACTACGGGAACTTTCCGGACGCATTTAAACAAGTACTACTTATCATCTCATCTCTAGCCTATGTAAGTCCCACTGTTGGGGACAGCCTCCTCTCAGAATGAGAGGGATTTGAATTGCTTCGCAGATGTGTGTAGGTTTCCTCACGATGTTTTTCCTTCACCGAATAGCGCATGGTAAATTTCAAATGCAGTATACCTACTACCTAAGAG
The DNA here is from genome assembly GCA_949127965.1 of Pandemis corylana. Taxonomy (NCBI): domain Eukaryota; kingdom Metazoa; phylum Arthropoda; class Insecta; order Lepidoptera; family Tortricidae; genus Pandemis; species Pandemis corylana. The sequence continues at coordinate 8,338,037 of OX421871.1, forward strand.
AAAATAGGGGCCATCTGATTTTATTTGTAAAATATAAAAATAAATAAATGTATTTTACTTCTTGTTAAAAATTGTTTATTGCCATACAACAATATACAAATATTCTATTATTGTTTTTAATGCATGCAGTTATAAATACATATTTTTTTTGTTATTTCGATTTGTCTATGAAATTGAAGTGGCCTTTGTTTTCTTTTGAGTAGTACGGATTATCTGTCTAATGGTTTTTTTTTTTTTTTTATTTATTTTAAAACAGGCTTCGTACATTTTGTCACATTAGCCCATAAGGCAACAGCGAATTAAACAAGTGGAACAATATATTACACTAGCTCATATTGTTGGTCACATCAGCCAACCTGAACAGCATCAACGCGACGTCTGAGGTCGGTTGGGCTAAGATATCTAGAAACATCCCCGTGTCATACATATTCAGATTGGCTGCTGCAACCAACGCCTCCCTCGCAACACGATTCCGAACACATTCCACTAGTAAGTGTTGGACATCTTCTAGGGTACCGCATACTTCGCAATTTGGCGAAAGCACTTTTTTCATCAGGTAACCAAACTTATTCAGTGGAACATGTCCGGTACGCAATCTGTGGGCAATAACAATATTTTTTCTACTTAAAGAAATGTTTTGAAACCATGGTATACGCGGAGGTTCATTTTGAATGCACTTATACCAAATACCCTTTTCTCGCGACATGTCGTTAAAATGATCCTTCCAAATTTCATGGCATTTAACTTTGAATTTACTAGCCGCCTCTAAATAAATCTGTCTAATGGTAATATTGATTATTTAAATTCCGTTATACGGACATAAAAATTAAATCATAATCATAAATAAATTTAATGTGTACTTAAATATAAAAATATAAATGTAATACAAGATAAATTAATATACGGACATAAATAGCTACAATATTCAAACAGAATAACAACAACATAAAGTTTAGGGCTATTGTCAGGAAATGTCATTTGATCAGGAGACCGATTTTTGTCAGAGGCAGTCTGAAAACGGCACCTTTTTTAATTATTTGACCTGGGACGGGATTTTTAAAAGCATCTCACTCTAAAGTACCTACCATTTGAAAGTGTTGAAAAATTGTGCTGAATTTGCAATACGCACTACTAACCTATCATGTCATGTCAACTATTCGTAAATTAAATGTTATCTGTAGTTTAGTAGTATTTACTACAAAGATCTTTACCACTTTCAAATGCTTTCAAGTGATGTGTTTTCAAAAATCTGTCCCCTGGTGACCCTACCGTCGCAGGCGCCGCAATGAATGGCTCCTTTCGGTCATTCACGACTTGCCTTCATTTTTAAATTGCGCAAAATTACGTTTATCATGTCACTTCACTACTTACACAATACACGATCGATTTCTGAACGTTTTTTGTGAATCGAAGGGTGAATTACCCTTTTATATACCGCGTGAAGTTTAAGGCTAGCTTAACAACGATCTCATTATAGTTTTATAATAATAATAATACCTTAAAAAGCTCTCGCTAGGTGGTTGGGTCAAGGGCCAGATACAGAAGCGGTAGTCCTGGACACGACTCGGATAGTAAGGAGGTTCCTCTCTCTGTCGCCCTGATCACCGGTCGCTTAGGCCTCGCCTCGCTGCCGGCGGCACCCTAGGTTAGGTTTTTATATTGTTTTTTTTTACTTTTTATATGAATATTGTTATAACAATAGCGAAGAGTATTGACCAACATCTCATCAAGTAATCACAGTCATTTAATAGACCTGCGTGGTAGAGACTGGTGCCCATACTAGGGAGGCCCTGTTTGTCCGGTCACCAGATTGTTGCCGACAACAGTAGGCTTATTGTCTCGCTCGCAATCGCCATCGTGTTCATTTTGACAGTTCTTGTATGAACGTGACAATTAGCTGATTCCGATGCTAATTGTCAGCCCATACGTGAACTGTCAAAATGAACACGATGGCGATTGCGAGCGAGTTAGGTAATAAGCCTACTGGATGAGTATTTCTTTGTTAATAAAAGAGAGAAATGATTGAAACTCTCCTATCCCTTTGCCCTTTTAAGCTTGTGTTTACAAAAAATGCATTCCCATGGAATAACTATGGCGGAATTCACCACGAACATAGTCTTGGCCGTGGGAAAACGATAGTAATTACTAGTACTACTAGTATTTAACCACTAATAGAGCTAATTGAAAATAAGTACATACACAAATCACGTCTATATCCCTTACGAGGTAGACAGAGCCTGAGGTAAATTTCTAAATGTCAGTGAAAATTAGAGCACAGAAAAATCCGAAAAGTAAAGCTATGACCGGGAATCGAACCCGGATCCTCGTCATTCCGTGACGCGTGCTATACCCCCACACCACCCATAGCAGGTAGCCTGAGGTAACAAAACCTAAAGGCCACGTTTAGCATGATTATAGGCGTATAGGTGGAATAAGGAATCAAAATAGTGATGCGCTTACAACATGATTCCTAAGAATTTCGCCCATTCCCTCGATGGGCTATGAAAAATCTTCGTAAGTGTGTTGTCGCATTGTCAATTGTCACCAACAATTGTCAAGTTAGTTACTTAAATATTCAGGAATAATGCTGAGAGACCTTGTACAATGTACATACATACACATACACAAATCACGTCTTTATCCCTTACGGGGTAGACAGAGCCCAAGGTACCTACAGGCCACAATTAGCAAGATTGAGGGTGTATAGATGGAAAATGGAATCAAAATAGTGATAGGTTGCTAGCCTCATCGCCTATAACACGATTCCTATAAGTTTTGCCCATTCCCTCGATGGGCTTTTACCATCTGCGCGGGTAGAGATGCAACTGGTACATTCTATGTTTTTTCTTTGCTCCCAGACCAGCATGGAAGAAATACGACACACAGAATACAACAGATATTGTACAATGTAAAGTTAAAAAAAGCTTATAAATCTAGATTATCTTCCAGTAAGTGGCCGTAAGTTACAGCACGTTTCTACCCAAAATCAAGTCATCATCAGCACGCGCGTGAGACACGGGCCCACAAAAACGTCAACGTCACTGCACAAACAAAAAGATTTAACTTTAACAAACAAAAGCCACTTTTTACCGTCCGTGGAGCAATGCGTACGTGCTGATTGGACGGCGTTTGATGGCTTCATCAGACCTTTTTAGGGTTCCTTGGAGCCACGGTTCCGTTAGAACGGTCACTAGTGTTGCCAGATCTACTCTGAAATTAGAAGTTCCTATCGTATTACTATCCCTCTCGCTCTAGTACTAAACAATATTAGTGTGAGGGGAATTTGTAACTTCAGACTGTCAGGTCAGGCTAGGTCCCATTTCACCACTTGACAATTGTCGGCGACATATGACAATTCGTAACACAAGGCTAAGTCAATATGAAGCCATGACGTCTTAATGCTATTCTTATTCTTCTTCTTTTTTTAATATGGCCCCATCGATCGATGCGATGATTTCGCCAATGTCAAAGTACCTAATAAATACAGTATTCAAAAATCTTGTGACAAAAATGTCGGCAACGTTGTACGGTAGAACACGGTCAAAAGACACCCCCCCCCCCCCCCCCCCCCCCGTCGGGCTCATATCCCTCGTAGACCGCCAGAAAGTCATTACCCGATGCCCACAGGGTGCACTGGACCAAGCACTGCTCTTCCCCCGGACAGATCCAAAAACGAACCGCAGCTCTTGATCACACGCGGAGGTATCCCGACTCGCACCCCTTAATGCTATTCAATTCCGACTCAGTTCAGGTTTTGGCTGTCATTCTTGGTAAGGATCTGACAGCGAGCGAACCTAAACTGAATCAGATTTGAGTCGCATTAATACGTCATGGTACTAGACTACAGGCCCACGTACAAAAAATTTGGGTCATATGAACCACCAGGTATGACGTATATAGGACGATATAAGAGCATAAAATAATAAGATTCAGCACTATGCCGTCACTTGTAAGCTGTCCAACTGGGTGCTGGTGAGAATTCAAAAGTGCAACCCTCGATTTTTTCCCCTTGTCGCATGATTTTTGTACGGCGTTGCGGAATAATGGATTAGAAGCTGTATTGAAACAGTATGAAACTGTTGCCGTACAAAAGGTGCGCCACAAAGTCGGTAATTTTTTTTTATTTTCTGACCATTTCCAGGGTAAATTTGGTCATTTGATTCTGTACGGCATCAGTTTCATACTGTTTCAATACAGCTTCTAATCCATTATTCCGCAACGCCGTACAAAAATCATGCGACAAGGGGAAAAAATTATCGCTTGTCACTGACAATTGTCATGTTAGTGAAATAGGCGCCAGGTGTCCTGATTTGCGCGGGGCTTCCCGATTTTAAGGGCTGGGAACGCGTGCCGATTTGTGCCTTGTAATTCGTTTCACATCTGCCTTGTTTTTAATCCAATCGGACCTGTAGCTTAGTGTAAGTTTTCGGTCACAAAATACGAGACTTTCACCCATTCTCTCGATGGGCTTTTACCACCTGCACGGGAAGAGAAGCAACTGGTAAATTCTGTTTTTTATTTACTCCCAGACCAGCATGACCAGATATTTGTACTTACTTACTTAGAAATGAACTGACAATGCACATTGACAACAATTTGCAGATGCGGCAAAAGGTGGGCTTGGTTGGGGCTGGGATAAAATTCCTCATGTGCCATGTAATTTCACTGGCTATCTTCCTATCCACTAAGTAGATTATTTAACCTATATCATATTACTAGCTGATTCCCGCGACTCTGTCGACGCAGAATTCGCTTGTCGCTATCACAAAGGAACTATGCGATTCTCCGGGATGAAAACTATCCTGTCCTTCCCCGGAGCTTAATATTCGTAGCAAATTCCAACTAAATCACTTCACCAGTTTAAGTGTGAAAAGGTAACAGACAAACCGACACGCATTTATAATATTAGATTTTACGTGAGAAGTTACAAGCATAAGCTAGATACAATAAATGTCAGAAAATGACGTAGAGCTCAATACATTTATGTAAGGAAGATTTTACAACCACTTTTAGATCAAATGACTGCCGCTCCAGGCGTTTTGAAGCTTTTAATTTATGATCACTCACTATTTATCTTCAAACATATTCGAATATCCTCTTCATTATTCGCTTTGCTAGCCGGTATAGAAAACTGGCTCCCCTTTGACTCGCCGGCACTCAAAGATACTATAAATATGGGAACCGGATCATATAATTAATTCACCGGTGATGGCTTCTTACACGTTAGACGGATGATGATGGTGTATGTCGATGACATGCTCGCTGGATGCGTAAATGGCTTTGGCTTTTTATCACTGTTTTCCGTAACAAATGGAGTTGATCATTCGCCATTTGCGCAGATAGGACAGTTTAGCGTACCGTGTTCTTGGTAGTTAAGCAATCTTCTTATTTGACGCTAGCTGTTGTCCGCACTTAATTAAATACAAGGTTTCTCAGAATTAAACGCCTACAATCATGCTAAACGTGGCCTTAAGGTCTTGTTACCTCTGGTTACCCCGTAAGGGATAGCGACCTGATTTATGTATGTATGTCTCTCAGAATTATTCCGCAGTATTTTAGCTGGTTGTAGGTCTAGTTTCACTGAAAACCCTTGTAATTCAAAATGTTTTATTGAATCAGGCGTTACTTTGCGGAGGTCCATTTCAATGAAAAAAAAATGTTTACCTTGCTACTCCGCTACTCAACTCCGATTGCCGCCGGGGTGAGCGCTCCAAGAGGAAGGACAACGAACTATTCCGAAACTGAAATATTCCAGGATTCTGAGAGGCTTTGTAAAGCCTATGTTACTCAGGTATAATGTATCATTCCAATGATGAAAAAAGCAGCGCAAGAAATGCGCTTTGGCGACAGGATTAGCGTGTCATCATCATCATCAGCATATCAGCCGTAGGACGTCTACTGTTGGACTGAGACGTCTCCAATAGACCTTCAGTTGCCTCGGTTGATGCGGCTCGCATCCACCGTGAACCCGCGACTTTAACCAGGTCATCCGTCCACCTCGTTGGTGGACGTCCTACGCTGCGCTTGCCGATCCGCAGTCTCCACTCGAGAATCTTTCAGCCCCAACGACCATCTGGTTTCCGCTCAATTTGGCCTGCCCATGGCCACTTCAACGAACTGATTCGCTTGTCTATGTCGGTGACCCTTGTCCTTCTAAGCATCTCCTCGCTGAGCAACTCTGGGCATATATATATGCCCTGTAAAGACAACATCCGCCTGCAAGACCCACTATATAACATGATGGTGACATTGTATGTTGAGTGTGTAGCGGTAGGAAAGGATACATTTTTGTATGAAAACGTACAGAACCGCGCCCCCAAAAACGATACTTTTAGTAGCAAAGTAGCAACCACAAAACCAAGTGACATTGCTTCACACCAAACCTTATATTTCATTGTGTATCCATTGTATACCGTCATTGAGCGTAAATACACCACGCAACAAAATGCCATCCATCCATTGCGGGGTATCGTAGCTAACAAATTACAAATGACCGTCCACGCACTGCAATGGAGTGCTACTGGTTTAAAGTTTCGTATAAATTGGGCTTTGTTGAGGTGAGGCGTGAGGTCTCCGAGGGTCACTCGCTGTGTTTTTGCTGAGTTGGAGTTTGGGTTGTACTGTTTACTGTTAGGGCGTGCGGAAACGATGTTGGGAAACCAGGGACCAGCGGAGTCATTGACGAAGTTTAAAACATAGGTATTTATAGAAGCTTATACTTGATATCATGCCTTCCATACTGGTCTGAGAGCAATGAAAACACAGAATGTACATGCTGATTCACCTCCTGGGCAGATGATAAAAGCCCATCGAGGGAATGGGCGAAATGTATAGGAATCATGTTATAGGCGATGTGGCAAGCAACCCATCACTATTTTGATTCCCCTTGCTATCTATACGCTCACAATCATGCTAAGCGTGGTTTTTGGCTTTGGGTCTTGTTACTCTAGGCTCTGTCTACCCTTTGGCCCGTAGGTGCTGGGAACGTGGGCCACTGCGGGGGCTGCGAGGAGTCAACCTCTATAAAAAATCAAACGGTCACCGGCGGGGGAGGGCGGGGAATCCGGAACCCGGAACCCGGAAGCGGGAATGCATAAGGTGCATTTTCCACACGATAAAAAAAACCGTGATTTATGTATGTTTGCAATTGGTCCTTATAAGTTATAACACGGGTGTGGCTTTATGGATCGAGCCTCGACGAGTAGTTAAATTAGTAGACAAACTATACAGATCTATATGGGGAGTGTGATTGGTTGCGTTGGGAGGGGAAGGCCTAGACGGACGTTCAGAGACCAAATAGGAGACGTTTTGGAAAAAGGTTAGTACCCGAAACCGACGACAATGTATGAAAAGATTGATGAATGTGGATGAAGCGAAAGAAGTATGTCAGGATCTTAGTAAGTGGAACAAAGTAGTCTCTGCCTACCCCTGTGGGAAAGAGGTGCGACGGTATGTGTGTGCATGTATATACACATACACACACATACACAAATCACGTCTTTATCCCTTACGGGGTAGACTCAGGTAACAAGACGTTTAGCAAGATTGTGGGCGTATAGGTGGAAAAAGGAATCAAAATAGTGATGGGTTGCTACCCGCATCGCCTATAACATAATTCCTAAGAATTACGCCCATTCCCTCGATGGGCTTTTACCATTTGCGCAGGACGAGAAGCAACTGGTACATTCTATGTTTTTCCTTTGCTCCCAGACCAGCATGGAAAGCTTGCAAGTGTATGTATATGTATGTTGTGGTTATGACGTGACGTTTACTATGAAAAGGTGCCACAGCGGGTCAGGGATCAATATACGGTATATATATGAACAGCTGAAGCCTGCAATCAGACAAACACATCTGCTGATCTACTAAAAGGCCACAGATGTCAAGAAAGCAGGCTGCGATAGAAATAAACTATAGTCGTTGACGTTACCGATACACCGTTACATTTTGAATTTTATTACCAAGCGTTTTCAATCAATAATAGCTCGTAATAACTGTGGCGTTTATGACTTTTTGTAGTATGTATGCGGCAGTCAATTGTTCGGAAAGTCTTGGCTAATGTTATAGAATTTTGATCCTTTTCGCTTTATTATAGAGATGATGTTGGGCCGGTAGTGTTGTACAGTTGCGTTACGCAGATGTGTGCATTGTGCCCTTAGCACGTGCTGTATGGAAAAAAGATAGTAAAAAAAGCGATTTGACACTAGTTTTTCTATGCATAACAAAAAAGGTGCCAAAGGGATTATTAAAAAAAAAAAGTTAACGTTGCCGTAGTACGTAGTAGCATCAATATACCGCATGTCATTAAAGATTAAAGAGATATTTAACAAACTCTGAGCCAGATGAAAAAACTTCCAAGTCGATATTACGCAGGTATACCAAGAAAGTGCTTTATCGTTTTTAATGTCAGTTCCCCCACTTCCATGCTGGTCTGGGAGCAAAGGAAAAACATAGAATGCACCGTCCCGCGCAGATGGTAAAACCTCATCGAGGGATTGGGCGAAATTCTTAGGAATCATGTTATGCGATGCGGTTAGCAACCCATCACTATTTTGATTCCTTTTTCCACCTATACGCATTCAATCATGCTAAACGTGGCGTTTAGGTTTTGTTATCAGGCTCTGTCTACCACGTAAGGGATATAGACGTGATTTGTGTATGTATGTATGTCCTCCATCAGAAAAAAAGCAATAAAGCTGATTGTCACATTGACTTGTGAGTAAAATTGGCTTTGATGTTTTAAGCCGTACAAAAGACATTGAACCTGAAGGTGGTAAAGACTTCTAGATCAACTATACATACGAGTAGATATCGTACACACGCGAAGGTACACGGACACACACATTTAAATATTATAACTAATTTTAACCTCAAAAACACTCGTTGTAAAGCCACTGTGGTTCGACTCGTCACGCTGTTTAATTAATTACCTGCAACAAAAAGAAAGGTCAATTAATAATTATTGTGACCTCACATAATTCTAAATATAACACGTAAATTTTCCTTCCTAAAATATTCAATTTGTAGATCAAATAAAAGCTGAGGCGGAGTCCCGCGAAAGTTCGATTCCCGGCCATAGCTTTACTTTTCGGATTTTTACATATATACATACCGTCACGCCTCTTTCCCACAGGGTAGGCAGAGACTACTTTGTTCCACTTGCTACGATCCTGACATATTTCTTTCGTTTCATACACAGTCATCAATCTCTTCATACATGCCCGTCGGTTTCGGGTACTCCTGACCTGACCTTTTTCCAAAACGTCTCCTATTTCGTCTCTGATTCGGATTTTTCTATGTTCTAATTTAATTTAAAAAAAATCAAAGTAGCCCCAAAATTATCAAAGTTACTGTTCTTATTAGCATAAGCACTTAATCATAACTCAAGAGAATCCACAGGAAACCCATTCTAAATTGGGCAAATAAACACATTAGCGCTTTCTGTTCGTAATTGGTTAAGGTCGTACAACGACCTTTGATGCAGGACGTAATCTTATAATTACTGGCTAACTGTGCATCGTAACTGTGTTCTTCTGTATTTGAACTGTATTTTGCTGGTGGGAAAATAGTAATTATTTTTTCAAGGTTGGCACAAGGTTTTATGAGGTTCTACGAAACTTCTAGTAATTAATACGGAGTACTTCAGGCTCGCACCTCTGACTTACATACTGATATTACATTTAAAATTTGCCATGAGCTTTTCGGTGAAGGAAAATATCGTGAGGAAACCTCCACACATCTGCGAAGCAATTCAATGGTGTGTGTGAAGTTCCCAATCCGCACTGGGTCCGTGTGGGAACTAAGTCCAAACCCTCCAATAAATGGAGGAGGCCTATGCCATGAGGCACGCCGAATTACGCGATAATTAAAAAAAAATACACAATGTACTGAAACTGGTAGCGAAACGGATTAAAAAAAGGCTATATTACTTCAAAAGGCTCCGATTTTGAGCATTTTATCTACTTATAATATATATTCCATGCTGGTCTGGGAGCAAAGAAATAACATAGAATGTACCAGTTGCTTCTCTACCCGCGCAGATGGTAAAAGACCATCGAGGGAATGGGCGAAACTTATAATAATCATGTTATAGACGATGAGGCTGGCAGCCCACCACTATTTTGATTCCATTTTTCACCTATACACCCTCAATCTTGCTAATTGTGGCCTGTAGGTACCTGTTACCTTAGGCTCTGTCTACCCCGTAAGGGATAAAGACGTGATTTGTGTACGTGTACGTATATTACTTTAGGAGATTATTAGGGGGGTTAACTAAACACCGCTGTACATTATTAATAGGATTTAAATTTTAATTGAAAAAATATTCCATACAGTCGTGTCCAATGATGTTCAGTGTACAGTAAGGTATTCTCGTACAGAATTTTATTATTTTGGGATTTCTTACTCAGAATCGAATCTCATACAAGAAAAAGTGTGTCCCAGATTATATTGTGGACTTTTTTCCTTTTCGTCACGTTCCATGCATAGCTATCAAAAAAGTGACGAACTGGAATGGAAATTTTAGGACACATTTGAAATTAAAAATTAAAAAAAAATAATTGTTAAATTCTAGAAAAAATGATAATGTGGACTTTTTGTTGGAAAACGCTCACCTACCACCGTAGAACCCTATCGCAATAAGGCGACATGTCACTCGAGTTTATGTGACGGCAGCCTGTTAATTACGACAAGGTTCTACGGTGGTTCGTGAAACATTTACCGCAATGTACGACGTTAAAGGGTTGACTTATTAATTTTGAATCGTTATTGAGTGGTAAAAAACTTGAAATAGGTACTTTGGCCTGCATCTAAGGATTCAGTTTTATCCTTTCGATATACGGAACCCTAATAATTAAAAGCCTTAATTCTTCCATGCTGGTCTGGGAGCAAAGAAAAAACTTAGAATGTACCAGTGGCTTCTCTTCCCGCGCAGATGGTAAAAGCCCATCGAGGGATTGGGCGAAAATCTTAGGGATCATGTTATATAGGCGATGTGGCTAGCAACCCATCACTGTTTTGATTCCCCTTTCCATCCATACGCCCACAATCATGCTAAACGTGGTCTTTAGGTCTTGTCACCTTAGGCTCTCTACCCTGTAAGGGATAAAGACGTGATTTATGTATGTATGTATGTATGTACTTAATTGATACAACACCAGACACGCGTTTACTTTTTCCGCACAGTTTAATTACATAACGTCTGATTATCTCGCGTTTGGGAGATTGCACTCGAACTGACTGATAAAAACGTGATTAAACATATTACAGAACTATGTGATCCGTTTGGAGAAACATCAAAATATACATACATATATAAATCACGTCTTTATCCCTCCCGGGGTAGACAGAGCCTAAGGTAACAAGACCTGGCTACGTTTAGCGCGATTGCGGGCGTATAGGTGGAAAGGGGAATCAAAATCCTACTAATATAATAAATGCGAATGTAAGTTTGTTTGTTACGCTTTCACGCGAAAACTACTCAACCGATCATCATGAAATTTTGTACACATGTTCTTGGAGGTATTAGAAGTAACACAGGATACTTTTTATTAAAAATAAATATTCTTGCGGGCAATAGCTAGTCAACTATAATTTATTTACAAGTTCGCGTCAAATTTGGTAGAACACGCATGTCACCAAACAAAAACTGCCATACTGCCAAAAAAAATGCGACGGCAACATGCAGAACTTCCCAAGAATAATCTATAAGAGTTAATAAAACAAAAGACATAACCTTCTCCCTCACACCTCAACAAACAGGAAATTAATCGCCACACATAAATTATGTGTTTACACACACAAACAATTATCGGAGCTAGCATGCGCGGACTTTCTCTGCTCTCGCTTGTGACAAATTGTACCTTTCTTTTGTAACGAATCGCTTCCTAATGCGTTGCGTCACTGATATTGCAGCGTTCTGCCAGTCAGCAAGACTTACGTCAGCAAGGGCAGCTAACCGACGGTTCTGGCTGAAAATCAGTGCTGCAGGCGTCTAACACCTCAGCGTAATGCTGAGCCAGCGACCGTTTCATTTTTGCGAACACACAACGCTGAGCATCTATTTTTAATGTCTGTGTTTTTTTTTCTTGTTTTTTTTTTGCTATGAAATTGTGCATATTCTCTTATATTTGTGTGTCTTGCAAAAAGGAATAAATGTCTTCTTTCTTTCTTTCTTTCTAACGTAAGCGGCAGAACAGGAGCGACACTCACAGACTAGCTTCTGCCCGCGACTTCGTCCGCGTAGAATTAGCAATTGACTTGTTTATCACTGTCCCGCAGGAACTAAGCAATTTGTCGGGATAAAAAGTAGTACATACATTACATACATACATATATCACGTCTTTATCCCTTATGGGGTAGACAGATCAACCTGAACAAAACCTGAAGGCCATGTTTATCATGATTGTAGGCGTATTGGTGGAAAAAGAAATCAATAGTGATGGGTTGCTAGCCGCATCGCCTATAACATGATTCCTAAAAATTTCGCCCATTCCCTCGATGGGCCTCTTACCATCTGCGCGGGACGAGAAGCAACTGGTACATTCTATGTTTTTCCTTTGCTCCCAGACCAGCATGGAAGTAATATGATGTGATATGATATCGTGATAATAATATGATGTTTGCATAATGTATATATCTGATATCTGTGAGTGTACAGGATTCAGTTTAGGTTTGTTTGGTTGGTTTGTTTGTTTAGGTCGACACCTTATTATGTATCAATACAATGTTCAACTATGTGACTGTTTGTTGCCTAAAAAAAAATAAAAAAAAAGGAAAAACGCGTATTCAAGGAACATAAAAAATAAAAACCGATCTTCTCGATCTTCTTAGCTAATGTTATGTTTGTACGTCCTACGCAGCCATATAATTCTTTTTTAATGCGTTTTTAATACGCCGAAGATCATTAGGCTTCAGTCCAAAAAGGATAACTTTTATGCCCTTAAGTTAGTAATCCGGAGATAGTAACGACTAGTGGTCTCGTTTTAGTCTCTTTTTACATTACAAAGCCAGCCGACGATCAAGGGGGGGGGCTTCCACTACCTAACTATATATCCTTGATTTTTAAAGTGTGGGTCGTAACCGTCTGGGGGTCGCGAATCCTCTGACAGAGGTCACGAGAGACCGTGAAAACTACCTCAGTAAAAAAGCAACAAAATTAAAGACTGACTTGTAACCTTATAAAATACTTGGAAAAAAGCGAAGAGTCGGGGGTCGCCAATTTTGCAAAATATTGAAAACACTGCATTACATTCAATTCTTCAATAAAATTGCTTTTAGAAAAAAACAGATAAATATTTTTTCTGTTTGTTTTTCTAAAAGCTATGCTTATGCGAACTTTGCATGCGATAATATAATGTGGAAGTAAGTCAGCTATAACATTATCTGATGAAACCTACTGTAGGTGTACTTCAAGAGAATCAAGGACTTTCTTTGCAATATGGCGTCGCAAACCTGTTTCAAACAACGTAGGCTGGCTGAAAATGTAGTCAAAATGCCGGCCTGTAAAACAATAGTTATTGCTCCCATGGAGTAAATAACTAACAGAGTGGAGTGACATCAAAATAAAATTAAAGAAAAACGCGAAGCCAGGTCACTAGAGTCGGGCAAACAGCTATTATAATGGATAGTTAATGTGTATAAAAACAAAAAAGTAACAATTTAATCAAAATTCCAATAACTTAAATAGCTTTGTATCATGAAAGAGGTATAAGAAGATTAATCGCGAAAAATTATTGTTAGAATGGTGGAAGTGATAAATAATGAACAAATGAGCTGCGTGCACACAAATCACAATAAAACGTCTCGAACGCGGTCACGTCTCAATTAGGTACTATGGAAAAATTGGCAGCGCCACTAGCGGACCGAAACGGCAACAAACTGTTCGCACAGTATTTGACATTTAACGCAAACGCGTTCGAGAGTCCAGACGTATTTTGGGGTTAGTTCTCGTGGTTCCCTGGTTATGCGCCACTATTGTAAAAACCCTCACTAGAGATAATAAAATTAGGTTAGGTTTATTAGGTATCTTATACTTGAAGGGCAAACGGAATAGACATAGGAACCCCGAAAGCGGGGTTTCGTCGACGATGACTAAACCGTATTTTGTGATTAAGACTTAACTACACTAAGTATACTGAATTGCATAGCCCTTATTAGTTACTCACTCTGTTTGGTTATTTCTCTATGCTGCCAATAAACCACAATTTAGTTATTAGAACGGTGGCAAATTTGTCTTTCATACGACCAAACTTGTTGCACGGTTTAATCTGGATCTGACACAATTTCAAGGCGAAATCGAGGCATTAATAAAATGGACTAGAAACAAGTTGTTTCGGACTAATTTACGATCGCCAACATTTGGATCATTAGGGGATATAAAATAAATGATCCGAAATGTTAATTGCTGTCTAATAGATCATTTTTGAACTGTTAAATATAAACAATCAGGTTTTTAGATTATAAAGATCTGCCGGTTTGGGTTGGTTTAGTTATGTAACTAAAAAAATCGCTACTTGTAATATAAATAATAATACGTGTTATTAGAGAAAATAATATCAACGTAGACTTCAAACGTAAACGTGAACTGTGTACCTCTGCAATGGAAACACAATAAAGAAAAAGTACGTACAGACAGCCAGCCTACACCAGGCAGCCTTGTCGCTTCAGAGCGATCTCTTACATCACTTACATGCAACCTTTACAAGATTGCCTGTACACAAAGAATTAAGCATAAGTTAACATTTTCAAATGTAAAAAATTCGATGCATGAATTGGAGAGATAGATTTTTTAGTGAGCCTTTGCCATTTTTCTGATAATTTCTTTCAAAGCATTACCTACTGCATATACGGTAACATAAAAGGAAAAAGAAATTGCTCGTTAATTTTAAATGAATTTATTTTATGCAATAAAAAACAAGAACAGAAGTTGTACTGGAAGCAGTGACTGGTTTTCACACAAGCACTAGATTCGCGAAGCATTTACGAAGAGAGGAGGCGCTCGCATTCACATTTGCCATCTCTTTCTAGTCTCATTCTATATACCGTTTGTCAGATTTCGGGTGCGTTAGACAATCAAGGGCTCTAGGCTCTAGGGCCCGATTGGGATTGGCGAAAATCTTAGGAATCATGTAATTGGCGATGCGGCTAGCAACCCATCACTATTTTTATTCCCCTTTCCACCATACGTCAACAATCATGCTAAACGTGTCCTTTAGGTCTTGTTACCTTTAGGCTCTGTCTGCCCCGTAAGAAATAAAGACG
Organism: Pandemis corylana; assembly: GCA_949127965.1. NCBI lineage: Eukaryota > Metazoa > Arthropoda > Insecta > Lepidoptera > Tortricidae > Pandemis > Pandemis corylana. The sequence continues at coordinate 8,353,299 of OX421871.1, forward strand.
TGATTTATGTATGCATGTGGGGCCCTATTTTTGAAAGTTTTGACATCTGAACTTTTTTTTTTAAATGAGTCTAGTTCGACTTTGTCAACACCGTAATGGATAAAGACGTGATTTACTATGTATCTACTTCATTAATTTCGCGTTACACTTTTTCCATACTCATGTCGCTTTTACGAAAGTGGACTGCGAAGATAAGCTTAAGGCAACTCTGGTGATTACTGTTCTTTGGCATAGACGTAGAAATAATATATAGCGTTATATAATAAGGAGCAATCAAGTTAATTGCTAAAGATCACCACCGTATTAGTTATGCAGCTGCTTACGATTACAGTGAGAAACTAACTTTAGTTATAAATAGAATATTAACGATGGCGCTGTCGTAATCTAGCTTTAAGCTCGCCATTTTGTTCCCAAAGAATAAAAGAAGGCTAGTTCCGATTAGTTAAAAAGCCGTGGTAGCCTAGTGGTTTGACCTGTGGCCTCTCAAGCAGAGCATCGTGGGTTCAAATTTTGCGCGCCCGGCAACCTCCGAGTTTTTCGGAATTTATTTAATAACTTACCCCCTTATTCATAAACGCTCTGTAGGCTTCTGCTAACTTAGCAATCGTTTGTCCTTATCTGTCACTTTGACATTTACCTTTCACAGATAAGGACAAACGACTGCTAAGTTAGAAGAAGGCTATAGAGCGTTTATGAATAAGGGGGTTTGTTAATAACAATTTTCCACGTTTTTTAAACGACGCGTTAGACGGAGCGCATTTATCTAGCACAGGCCGTGAGCCAACTGGACTAATTTTACTATTACGTGATAGTTGTTGCGCCCCATTTCCTTCGTTAAATTCAAATTAACGCCTCCCGTGACTTTATACTGATCTCTCCTTTAATCTCGTTTAGCCACTGCGTTGACATAAAAATCCCGTTGTAATTTTAAGTGGCATCCGGACGGAAACGTGTACACGAGATGTGCGTTAGCTGAGGGCCAATAATAACTACAGACACTACATATCCTGGAGCCTTACCGTGACGTGTTAATGCGATTTAATTCCGACTCAGTTCACGTTTTAACTGTCATTTTAGTATGGATCTGACAGCGAACGAACCTAAACTGAATCGAAAACGATATTCTCATGCGGCAATGGCTTGTTGATTTTTATAGATGAAAAATGTTTATATGCGGTATGAATTTTAGTATCTATACTAATATTATAAAGAGGAAAAATTTGATTGTTTGTTTGTTTGTTTGTTTGCATTGAATAGGCTCCGAAACTACTGGACCGATTTCAAAAATTATTTTGCCGTTAGAAAGCTACATTATCACTGAGTGACATAGGCTATTTTTTACCACGGGAAAATACCTTTTCCTACGGGAAAATTAATTTGTCGCGGGCGAAGCTGCGGACGGAAGGCTAGTAATATATAAAAAAGTTTATTAGTAAAAAAACATAGAAAATGAGATAAAATACGTGTATCTAAAAATATAACTAAACTACTTTTAGAGCAAATTGAGCCAGAAATTTTAACTAGCAAGTGAAAACACAAAATATGAGTTCTATCCCTTCCCCCCGCAATCTGTTCCCACCGCGTTTTACGGTAATCCAATAAAGCCATCTAATGCGTATTCGAGACATGCATAAATCCTCAGGACAGCATACAAAACATCTGCATTAACGCACCCGAAGATAAATCCGCTGCAGCGCAATAATTGGAACAATAAAAGCTTTTCAATTAAGCCGTGAAGATTGTATCGGCGCACACGCACGCGAGAGCTTTGATTTGTGTTACTGGGCAGACATGGTAGCTCAAGGCTCGGATTACTTGGGGATTCGGGGGTTTTGGTTTTTCTTAATTATTAGATAGCTCGTTATAGATTTGATAGGATATGCGGTCAGAACTCCTCTTTTTTCTGTCACACTTTGACAGCTGTTGAAAATCCCCAACAAAAATGACGAAGCGCCCCGAATAGCTTACTAAGAACTCATCACGTTCTCATCGGATTGTGTTCGGCAAACTGACATTTTGGCTACGCCGAATAGCAAATTAAACGTTAGGCTCTGCAAATGGCGTGTTTTAGGGGAGGCCTATGTCTAGCAGTGGACTGCTACACAGGTCGATGATGATCTGTTAGACAAAAAGTGAGGTCATCTCTTTTACCCGCTTAACCTTCAAAGGTCTCTACTTAGTTTCCTCTTGACCCATAGTACAGCTAATAAAATGTTAACTACTATTAGCTAACAGTGCATTTATAAAGCCATATAACCACCGTTGCGTGGAACAACCGGCACAAAGTAGCGCACAGCACCCACTGCAGGGAAGTGGATATCAAGTTTATTTTATACCAGCCTTTCAAAGATATATTGGTCACGTGACTTTTTCATACTTTTTATAAACTTCTCCCAGTCTATATTCTGCGTAGTTTCCTCATGTCGAAATCGTTTGACATTTTTGTTACCTGTATAAAAAAATGTATCTTTTTATTACCTTAGTCTATACTTACAAAAGAAAACGAAACGTCACAGCAGTGACACACGTGCCCCCTCCCACCCCGTGATGTTTCGTAATCCCCCCACTACACCCCTTTAGTGTGAGTTTAACCATAACCATAACCGAAGATTTTGACGTATAATTAACAGAAAATCTATGAAACAATATGTCAAAATCGTCTGTTATAGTAAATTTTATTGTTGTTACCTAAGTATAGCTTGAGAAACGCAGGCTTAGAATATCATAGGGTGCTATTTTAAGCTCCATCGAGATATCTCGATCACAAGATTCCAGATCAGAAGCTTCGTAAAAGGGTGAAATTATGGAGTGTAGTTGGAGTATTAACAATAAAAAATGCCTATTAGCTGATGCCTATCGATTTTACGAGACCACAACAGTCGGTCACTGATCGGGCCTCAACATTGTAAAGTAGGTAATTATTTAAAAATAATTGAAGCGGTTTACCCATTTAGTAAAAAACTAACTTATTTGTCGTCTACGATAATTACGGTTGATGCACAAAGTAATGATATTCATGATAAAGTAGACCGGATAATTTGAATTATAGGAGCAACTTTAAAGGGCATTGACGGCTTGGCATGCAATGCACGCTTCTCAATGGAGTAATCCTGCAAAACACTTCTTTATAGTTGCCTATAACTTACATTTTACTGAAGCTTGACAAAGATATCTCAAAATAAAATGGGGGCCCTGCCGCAGCCAGTAGAGTTCGACGGGGTTTTCTTTTTATGACTTTTATTACTTGTATAATTTTTAGCATAGATATGTAGGTTTTAGGATTAGTGTTTATATATTTTGTTTCAATACTTTTGTAAACGTTGACCAAATAAAGTACTTCATAAAAAATTCATTCTTCCATTTCCATTCTGGTCTGGGAGCAAAGAAAAAATGTAGAATGTACCAGTTGCTTCTCTTCCCGCGCAGATGGTAAAAGCCCATCGAGGGAACGGGCGAAAATCATAGGAATCATGTTATAGGCGATGCGGCTAGCAACCCATCACTATTTTGGTGCCATTTTTTGCCATCTATACGCCCACAATCTTGCTAATCGTGGCCTAGGTCTTGCCACCTTAGGCTCTGTCTACCCCTCAAGGGATAAAGACGTGATTTGTGTGTGTGTGTGTATAAAAAAATAAAATTAAACATATTAGATGATCTTTTTATTTTTTTGATGCTATCTGCATCTGACATAAGCTACAGTATGAGAGTGACCTAGGTGCTCAGTATCTGAACAATCTCGCTTCGCAATAGAGCCGTGTTGAGAATTGAAGACTTAAAACGTCGCTAAGCATAAAAGATGGCGGCTCTACGCAGAAATAATAGCAATAAACTTACGCAGTTTATATCGCCCACAATTCCTCAGATAAAACTCCATAAACTATGTTGTAATCACAACAAAACCTATTGCCTTTTTTAAATTATGAACCATAAATATTGCCAGGCTAAATATTTACAAGGGCCAGCGACCACGGCTGGCGCAAAAAGTAAAAAAGCCAAAACCTATTTGCATTACACTAAACGTCGGCGGGAAAATAAATTAAAAAGCTTCACCTAAGTACAAAGCATAGCATAGTTTACCGAGCTCAACCTGGCTTTTAACTGACATATAATATTCAAAAACTTTTTGGTCTCTGGTTTTTGAAAAGTGTTTCAAGTTGATGAAAATGTCAATTTTATATACATGCATATACAAATCACGTATTTATCCCTTACGGGGTAGACAGAGCCTATGGTAACAGGTACCTACAGGCCACATATAGCAAGATTGTGGGCGTACAGGTGGAAAATGGAATCAAAATAGTGATGGGTTGCTAGCCGCATCGCCTATAACATGATTCTTATGATTTTCGCCCATTCCCTCAATTTTATATATCTACCTTAAATACCAGACCATCACTACGTCAGATACCTAATTAATGCATCCACTTAAAAAAAAATTACCTGTAATGTAGCCACAAAAAAAGAATAGTCGAAGTAGTCATAAAATGATATTATGATATAACTCTCTGTCAAAAGATAATTTTGCAGAATGTTGCGCATTTATTATTATCCTCTGGAGATGTTTTCTACGTTGGTAACATTTAGAAACGTGTTCGTTTTTTGTTATTTGACTCAGGCAACCCTTATTGCAAAATCTGATGACACAAATCAAGAGTTACAGATTGCCGGCATCGGTAAAAAGCTGGCTGTTGTAAAAACTTTAAAATCAGCGAGACCATCACAGACGCAATGACAAGGTACAGTTATGTAAAACCATTAAAAGAGAACATTAAAACTTGTCGTAATAATCAATGAATTAAAAAACCGCACCGAAAAACGTTCATTTTCAAGCCACTTGTCAACAGGTGAACGACCCCGAAACCGGACTTATTTTATTGTCAATAGTCACAATGTATTTTTATGGTGACGCCAAAAATAAACGAGATAATATGCGATGTAAGACACCGCTGGGGCATCGGTTTTTTAGTTTCTTACACTTATTGTTTCACACCTCTAGACGCTACTACTTTTTAACGGTTCTGTGATGACCACAGTATTTTAGAAGCTTATTGGATTAACAGAGTATGCCTTTCTTTCGAATACATGACAGCGGAAAGTCAGTAAAAGTATCACCCACAAACGTTTGGTCGACGAGTATCAACTTCTTTTCTTTCTTTTGTTTATTCAAAACAATGCAGCTAGGTATGGGATGGTTTCGTAAACGTATTTAATGCCTAACCTAACTGATAAAATTACAAAATCCTTCTGTTATCGTGTGTAAATCATTAAATACATTTTTTTTGTTAAGTATTCTTGTTTTGTTTTCCATCCTACAAACTAAAATATGTGAAAATATTAACCGAATCTCACCGCCAGTAGTCTAGTTTGACTTACAAGACAAACGAAAATTACAATTTAAATTAAATCATGTAAAAACTTTATTTCACTGCCAAATAATCAAATTAGCTAAGTGTGAAAGAAACATTTCCCAAAGTATATTTAAAAGCGCATTAAGTTAATTTAGCAAATGGATCCCTCAAATCAAGATAGCAATTAATTGCGATTATTAAATATTTTCCCACCGAATGTGGCCAGATTAGAATATCAGACACACGGCATTGGCTTGCTGTTTTGATGGGGCAACATTTAATTGACAATTTAACAGTCCTTGTGAGAAAAAAGGCGATGTCGCAACACAACTTTACGCGACGAATGAGGTTCAGCTTTTTTTATATAATTGTGTTAATTTTTAGGCGGTCTTTAGAATATTATTTTAGAACCAGTAACCAGGGTCTTGTTAGAAGACTATATTTATTAATTATACGCCGAATGGCTCAATTAAAAGTGTTACTAGTTTGTGAAGAAATTAAAAATGGCAATGGAACAAGGACGATATAGTTAGTCGTAAATTTTTTGTTGTATTGGTCGTGTATTTACAACACAATTTGAGTTTTTTTTTAATTGACTTTGGAAAACGAACGCATTGTGTCTTACAGTTTTTATATGAATGAAACTGCGGTTAGTTATATACATACCGACAAAGCTTACCACTTTGTTAAATACTTATGTGACTTTACAGGGGTCCTACCAAGACGTCTTAATGCGATTCAAATCCGACTTAGTTCAGGTTTTAGCTGTCACTTTTAGTATGGATCTGACAGCGAGGGAACCTAAACTGAATCGGAATTGAATCGCATTAAGACGTCATGGTAAGGCCCCAGCTCTCGTTTGATTTAAAGGTCACAAGCAGGTCACAAGTAAAAGGCATCATACTACTTACAATTACGTATTTACGCGCTTTCGTTTGGAATAAGGTTACGTTAGCTATTGCGTCTTTCCTGCGCTCGATTCTAAATTATAATGAGACCTTAAACACATCCTGCCAGTGTTTGTGGCCAAATATATATTTAATTCACCACTACGATAAATATTGCATGCTTTCAACAAAGAAAATGAAGAAAAATAAACAAAACAAGAATCGCGAAGTAAAATTCTCGATTCTTTGATAGAATCTATCATTGAAAACAGCGCCATCTCTCGTCCCTGGTGAGCACTTGATGTTCCACGAGAAATACTAAACAACTATGTTTTTTTTAATAGGCAGATAATCGAGAAAATGGGTTACTTAATCATAAGTGAGCACAGCCACCTATGGACAGACGCTTAATGATAAAGAATGCCTTAGACAAAATACATTCATACATACATGCATGCACAAATCACGTCTTTATCCCTTACGGGGTAGACTGAGCCTAAGGCGACAAGACCTACAGGCCACGTTTAGCAAGACATTGAGGGCGTAGAGGTGGAAAGTGGAATCAAAATAGTGATGGGTTGCTAGCTGCATCGCCTATAACATGATTCCTATGATTTTCGCCCATTCCCTCAATGGGTTTTTACCATTTGCGCGGGACGAGAAGCAACTGGTACATTCTATGCTTTTCTTTGCTCCCAGACCAGCATGGAAGTAACAAAACTTAGACAAAAAAGAGCATTTAATTTTTTTTTTTTTTTTTTTTTTTTTTTTTATTCAGAGATACCTCTCTGGAATCTCTTAGAAATACAATCTAGTCTTAAGACTAATAAGTATTTTAAATTTGACCTAAACTACTAATAAGGCTAAAAACTAAGAATGTGTCCATTAACACTTTTCTTATTGTCTCTATTAAGGGGAAGACACTTTGTTAATGTGTGCACTCACTGCACTTATTACGCTATCACTATACTAAACTAACTCAAATGGTTTTGTCCTTTTCAGTCTTCTCTCTATGTCCGTGGTATCGAGGAGCTGGATAGCCTCGACATTCACATGGTGATGAAGCCTGTGTTCGTGGGCTTCGGCATATTTTATGATGATTTGGCTGACAGGTTCCACTGCGAGGTCCCGGTGGAGGTTGTCGTTTCTTATGTACCAGGGTGCGTTTACGATACATCTGAGTACTTTATTTTGGAAGCGTTGGATCATTTGGATATTGCTTTGTTTGGTACAACCCCACAGCTGAATACCATAAGTCCATATTGGCATTAGGACTTGTTTGTACAGTAGTATTTTATTGTGCACTGACAGCGCCGAGTGCCTCCCGAGCAGCCAGTACATCTTCCTATAGCGAAGATCTAGTTCATCGCGTTTCTTTTTGACATGAGCCTTCCAGCGAAGCTTGGCGTCCAGTGTCATGCCCAAGTATTTGGCTGTGTTTTCGTATGGTATTGCTTTGTTATTAATATATACCGGGCTATATGAGTTTCTTTTATTGGTGAAATCTATATGAATTGACTTGGACTCATTGAGTTTTATTCGCCATTTCTTTGTCCAGTCATAGACAGTGTTAATGGCAGATTGAACTTTTTCCACTGCTTCTTCATGGCTGTCCCCTATAGCCATGATAGCTGTATCGTCTGCAAAAGTTGCAATTGTATTGTTTTCTAGCGCTGGAATATCACTTGTGTATAATAGGTACAGGACCGGTCCTAAGACACTTCCTTGTGGTACTCCGGCTTTAATTGGCTTAATTTCTGAGTATGATTCATCTTGTCTAATGCGGAACTTCCTGTCGGATAGGTAAGATCGTAGAATATTTGTAAATTGTTTAGGTAGCATTTTCTTTAATTTAAGAATAAGACCTTCATGCCACACCTTGTCAAAAGCCTGTGCTACATCCAAGAAGACCGTGGAACAAACTTTTTTCTCTTCTAGTGTTCTTTCTATGATGTTGGTTATTCTATGGACCTGGTCTATTGTGGAATGTTTTTCTCTGAAACCGAATTGGTAATCTGGGATTAAGTTTTTATCTTCTAATAAAGGCTTTATCCTTTTTATAAGAAGTTTTTCGAATAATTTAGACAATATTGGTAACAGGGAGATCGGCCTGTATGATGTTACTTCATTAGCTGGTTTTCCAGGTTTGGGAATCATAATGACCTCAGCGAATTTCCATACGTCTGGGACATGTTTTAGTCTGAAAGATGCATTGATGAGTGTGGTAATTTTTATTATTGCTTTACGAGGCAGATTACGCAAAATTTCTCCGGTAATCAGATCGTAGCCAGGAGTTTTCTTTAGGCGAAGGCGATTTATTTCACTGGTCACTTCTCTTGGTGTGACAAGTTTTATTTCAAGCTCATCTTGTACTATACTTTCATCCATTATAGTGTCATTAGTATTACTTTCGTGTGGTTGAAAGATTTGTTCGAGATGTTGTGCAAACCTTGCAGCTTTTTGAGCGCTACTTACAGCCCATTGACCGTTATCTAATTTAATAGGAGGGACTTGAGTGATAGGTCTTTTTAAATTTTTTGTGACTTTCCACAAGGAATAGTCTGTGGCACGGTCACTTGTCAGCTGACGAAGATGAGTAGTCATGGATACGTCGAGGAAGATTTTAATTTCTCTGTTTAATTTCTTTGACAGTTTATTCAGCAGTGTCTTGTCCTGAGGAAATCTCGTTTGTTGCCATTTTTTCCTCTGCTTCCGCTTTTCAGCTATCAGATTTCTAATTTCTAAAGGATATTGATTGCCTATAACCCTTTTCTTGATGATAGGTGTATTATTCCAGGCACATTGTTGAATATCTACAATGAATTTCTCTACTTCTAGATCTAGCTGCTCAGCGTTTTTAAGAGGAACCTTCAGATTAATGATGTTATCTAGATCCAACTTAAAGCTGTCCCAATCTGTATTCTTGTTCACTAAAGTCGGGTTGCTTTCTTTTGGGATAATTTTTTCCGTTAGAGTTAACATTATGGGTGAGTGGTCCGAACTCATATCGTATCCTTCCTCAATGTGAATGAATGAAGTTGTTATATTCTTATATATAAAAAAATCGATTAGATCGGGAACTTTGTTAGTATCAGTTGGCCAGTAGGTCGGCTTTCCCGTTGATATTACGTCACATTTCGTTTCTTTGATGGCGTGTAGCAATTCTTTGCCTTTAGTGGTAGTAAGCCTAGAGCCCCAGTGAGTGTTCTTGGCATTAAAGTCACCTCCTAGAATAAATCTGTTTCCTAGTTGCTCCAAAAAGTTACTGTACTGTTCTGCCTTCAGTGCATATTTTGGAGGGCAATATATGGCTGCTATGGTAACAGGATACCTTTTTGTTTTGACACATACTGCTACTATTTGCTTATCGTAATCTTCAATTTTGAACTCTTCGTAGTGAGAAATGGTGTCCCTTATTATCACTGCACTACCTCCTCTGGTTGTATTGTCGGGATGTAGAGCCTGGTAAACTTTGTAACCTTTGATTTTGATGAAGGATTCTCTAGTAAAGTGTGACTCAGAGATGAGGCACACATCGATTTTTTCTGTAGATAGGACAGCCTGTAGTTCGTTTTGATGACGAAGGAGCCCATTAGCGTTCCATGCCATAATTTTGAGAGAGTTGGACATTACGGACATTTTGGGATTGATGGCTTACGGGTATATTCCAGTTTCTTTAATCTGTCGTCGAATGACATCATAAAGTTTAGGATTTTTTTTATTTTGTCTTCTAGATTATTCATTGGAGAAGGCTTTGGCTGAGCTTGAGGCTGAGTTTGAGACTGTGCTTGAGGCTGAGCTCCTTTCGTTATTTTAGCGTAAGACACGTTTTTGTTAACGATTCTGTGATTTGCACTAACTTTAGAAATAGCTGGTACCTTTTCTTTGGTATTATTTTTTATTTCTTTAGTTTTATTATTTTTTAATAGTTGTAGTTCCTTGGCTACTATACAACCTCTGTAGTTAGCAGGGTGTGATTCACCGCAGTGAACACATTTTGGTTTTTGTTCTGCTGCTTTATTGCAATCTTTTGTCAGATGCTTGCCAATACATTTTACGCACCTTGGTTCTTTAGAGCAGTATTTTTGTGTGTGGCCATATGCTTGACAACGTTTGCACTGCGGGATGAGATTCGATAATTTAACTGGCTGTATATCTACCTTGCAGCCTAATATCGATTTGATATTGTATATATTCTTTACATCTTCATCCTTTTCAAAAGAGAGCATGAACATATTTAGGGGATCTTTTGTCTTCCAGCAAGAGCATTTAATGAAAAACAAAATCAAAATAAATACCTACACAGGATAAGAGTCGTATTATTGCCTAAACAGTCATCAATATAACATCAATAGAAACTAAACAGTTTGTTATTGTCATCCGTAAAATACCGACATAACGCATTTTTAATTATTAAATTATTCATCTTTTACATAACAAAATTAACACCGCGTAATCGTTTTATGAAGGACTTTATTGTGCAATCAAACAATCACCAAGCATTTTAAACATTAGCAGGCTAAAGCCGCCTACGTTAGCTCAAAAATGGACATAATGAATTAAACCTGTGAAATCCACATTAGTATACTTAAGCCTTATTTGGGCTTCGAAGCGGGCCTATTAGCACAAGATCTTCAATCATTAAGAAATGCAAAATTTGGTCAAGTTAATACACGCTTTATTCTTCATCTTCGTTCGGTAGGTATGTTTCAATATGGGCAAAAGAAGGATACTTCAATGACAATGTTTAAAAGATAGAGTCCGTATTTGTGTATTAAATTAATCACTATCACTACATAGTATAAAACAAAGTCGCTTTCTCTGTCCCTATGTCCCTATGTATGCTTATATCTTCAAAATTACACAACGGATTTTAATGCGGTTTTTTTTAATAGATAGAGTGATTCATGAGGAAGGTTTTTATGTATAATTCTACGCAGACGAAGTCGCGGGCAGAAGCTAGTAATATTATAAAGAGGAAAGATTTGATTGAAATGAACAAAGAATTTACTTGATACTTTGATAATGATCCCGTAGAGGGATCGAAACGCGTCAGTGTTTGTGTGGTGTAAGGGATAATTAAGTTTGTGGGATGTATACGTGTCTTATTGGCAGCAGTGGAGAGAGAGATTGCATGAAAAACATATATATTTTACACAGGCTTGGTTATCTTGCACGTGAGCAGCGGAGTAGCAAGGTAAATTCTTTGTTCATTTAAATGGACCTCCGCAAAGTAACGCCTGATTCAATAAAATGAAAGATACTACTGGACCGATTTGAAAAATTCTTTCACCTTTAGAATCCTACATTATCCCTGATGAGCATAGGCTATATTTAATTCTGCGCGGACGAAGTCGCGGGCAACAGCTAGTAAATAATAAGAAAGAAGTAGACACAAGTGACGCAACGGCTCATGTTACCGTTCAGAAGCAAACGGGTATGACCATAAAATGTGTTTAAGCCATGGATGCACCGAAAAGAGGTTATTATTAAACGTGGTATCAGATGTCCAAATTGGTCCAACAGCAGCCAATAAGGAAATCAGCCAACCGAATAATGGCGGGCGGCATGATACGATACATGAGGAAAAAACGACTTAACAGGTCACTTTTTATGTAACATAATTGGACAATATCATAAATTGTGTCCGGACGCATAACGTATGTCTACTGGACAGTGTTGCCTAGAGCCTTAATTTTGTATGTATGTATGTATAACTCTTTATTGTACACTAGCCTTCCGTCCGCAGCTTCACCCGCGATAAATTAATTTTCCCGCGGTAAAAAGTAGCCTATGTCACTCAGTGATAATGTAGCTTTCTAACGGCAAAAGAATTTTTGAAATCGGTCCAGTAGTTTCGGAGCCTATTCAATGCAAACAAACAAACAAACAATCACATTTTTCCTCTTTATAATATTAGTATAGATAAAACACATTAATTTTACAGGTAATGAGAAAAACAGATGAACGAAGGCGAACAAGGCAGTAATTCAGTAATTTTAAATACCCAGACTTATTTCGTGGTAATTTTTAGAGTTTCGTATCCAAAGGGTAAAAATGGGACCCGATTACTAAGACTCGACTGTCCGTCCGTCCGTCTGACTGTCACCAAACTGTATCTCGGGAGTTTTTAATGTCAGGTCAGGAGTACCCGAAACGGACGAGCATGTATGAAGAGATTGATGAGTGTGGATGAAGCGAAAGAAGTATGTCAGGATCGTAGCAAGTGGAACAAAGTAGTCTCTGCCTACCCCTGCAGGAAAGAGGCGTGACGGTATGTATGTATGATGTATTTTTGTTGTGGCTAAGTATCTATAAAATTACCTCACGCTGTCTACATTTTGCTTAGGAGGCAGAGCTATGCTAACACTGGATTTTATATTTACGAGCCTAATTTGAATGGAACCCTCAGCGTGTGAGCCCGACTCGCCCTTGGCCGGATTTTAATTTGACAGCGCCTTAATTCTGTTTGGCATCTGACCACTGTTATGACACTTGTGACAATTTGACAGCGCCAACGACAGTTTTCGGCGATACTTGTGAAGCAATACGCTCTGTCACGTACTAGTTTGAGGTTTGGGTACTATCAAGATCTTTAAGAAAGATTTTATCTGCAATGCTAATGCAATCCGCAATAATTCGGAATTGACCAATCTAATTATCACATGACAATTCACTGTTGGTCGATTCTGGACGTATCCGATCCGCCTCTACGGAAACTCAGCCTAGTCTCTACTTGTATTTTCAAGGTTATTTGCCAAACGTGTCCCTTAGGTCTTGTTACCCTAATCTCTGTCTAACCCGTAAGGGATAAAGACGTGATTTATGTATTTGATGTCTATTTGTTTCCGCCACCTAATTAAACTGTCTCCAACTTATTTCTCTGTCATATTGGTTGTCTGGTAGAGATCGCTATTAAGCGATAAGACCGCCTATTGGCTACTTTGTTCTTTGATTCTGTATTGTTTTGTACTGATTTGTGGTGTTCAATAAAGAGTATTTGTATTGTATTGTATTGTATCACTAGCAACATCAGGCTTAGAGGCCACAAAGTTAACCAAAGCCGTAGTTTCTCTGTCCTATTTAGTATTCTCATTTATATGGCTATATATCTCGCAGGTGGATTCTAATAATCCGCCATATTACATTTTTGTACGTTTTTCTATAAGGCGGCCTTTTTTTTATGGTGTGGAAAATATCTAGATTTAGCTGTAATGCTGTAAATCTCAAAAGTGGACCTGCATTAGTACCTAACCTAGGTTAGAAAAACAAGATAATATTCTCATCCTTGACGTTAAGTAGTGACCCTCGCCTCTATATCTTCACGTTTCTATACCATCTTCCATGCTGGTCATGGAGCAAAGGAAAAACATAGAATGTACCAGTTGCTTCTCTTCCCGCGTTGATGGTAAAAGCCCATCGAGGGAATGGGCGAAAATTAGTCATGTTACAGGCGATACGGCTAGCGACCCATCACTATTTTGATTTCATTTTCCATCTATACGCCCATAATCTTGCTAAACGTGGCCTGTAGGTCTAGTCATCTTAGGCTCTATCTACACCGTAAGGGATAAAGACATGTTTTGTGTATGTTCTGTAACATAGTTTCATTCGTAATTTATTTTATTAGTTTTTTGCTAATCTCGTGATCTGCGTTCCGTTTTATTTCCATAGATCATCAATGCATTTCGTTTGTTTCATTGTCTATTTTATAGTGCTTTGTGAACGATTCGCCGCGGTCTTGCCAAACGTGTGGCTAATGCCCGTCGGTCGGGGAGAAACATTGGTAGCTGGCTTTGATGGTTTAAAAATAAGTGATTTTGAGAAATAAAATACAAGGTGTCCTGAAATTGTTCTGGAATATTCCAGAAGGTTGTTGGGTTACTTTAACTGAACACTTCTGTTAAAGTTCGTCATTGTAATGTAGGATACAAAATTAAATCACCCCATTTTTACAACATCTGTATAATTACAAACATACTAGCATTTTGAAAATAATATTGCTTATAATAAACGCCTTAAGTCGTTACCTCAGCCGTAACCTAGTTTTCTAAAGAAATTACCAAAGTACTGTACTGATCCCAAAAGGTTCTTCAGGTTTCCCATAAAGTTCTTGGTGCATTCCAAGTCAAATCATCTATACGTAGCCCCACAATCTTGCTAAACGTGGCCTAGTAGGTCTTGTCACCTTAGGCTGTCTACCCCGTAAGGGATAAAGACGTGATTTGTGTATTGTGTGTGTGTGTGTGTATTGTATACTCCCAAAACCTATGAAATATATGTCCTGGTTCGAATCCTCAATCCTCTGCTTGACAATTCATAAGTCAAACCAGAACTTAATAACAGCAATAGTACAGGTAATCCCAACTAATTAAACACAACAAATAATGATGGAAAACACACGATACCCACACACTAATTGCGTGTCGGAAGGACGTTAGCGATACCTCGCCTGTTCAGAAATCACGTAACTATTCGACAGCTTGATTACTCATTGATTGATAAACGAGGCTTCTAATTCCGGTCCTACTTTTGCTTTTGACCTTCGCTCCAACACAAAGATTCAGACGGGTTGGAATTACTGTAGGCGTTTCATCGGTTTAATGCTCATCTGTTTGTTTGGTCGCTCCATTGACTTGTTGATTTGGAAACACTGCGTCAGTTTCAGCTAGTACTTTGATATCAGCCTTTGTTAAAAGAGCATTAAAGTTATAGATTACGTAAGTGACGTGACGATTGTCTTAATGTGAGTAGGTAATGATTTGTACTGATATGAAGAAGGTCATCAACATTATGATTTAGAGAAATGATTGTCTTATGTCACGTTCAATTTATACGTCGCATCAAATCATCGAAATCTGGTGAATGTTGATTATTATGATCTACTTTAGTTTTCTCTGCCCACTGAAACTTCTTTAACAATCTAAATACCTTCTTAAATAGACGTACACAGGAAATTAATTACGTGCTTACTAACTGTAGGAAGACACGCAAAAAACATGCAGAGAAATCATCATGATATTTAAGAGGAGTCATCAAGCCAAGTACTCTTCCGAGCAATCTGCAGGGCAAACTGCTTGATACCAATTAGTTGGCGTTGCCTTTCTTATCATTATGATCCCTTATCTTCATTCGCTTAGGTTATGCTTCTTATGCAACTGGTTCATAACCTTTATATCCTACTTGAATTTTCTCAGTTTACGACTGTACCTAATAGAAGATACTTCGATTGAA
Source organism: Pandemis corylana (assembly GCA_949127965.1). Taxonomy (NCBI): domain Eukaryota; kingdom Metazoa; phylum Arthropoda; class Insecta; order Lepidoptera; family Tortricidae; genus Pandemis; species Pandemis corylana. The sequence continues at coordinate 8,368,771 of OX421871.1, forward strand.
CGGCCTTACTATTGGTACTAAAATGGGCAATTGCAACCGTAAAATCGGTGTTAGGACCCTCAACAATTCCCAATAATCCAGTCTATAAGGAAACACGTGCAGCTTCTGAATCTGAAGCACTATCACCAGGCTGACAGTTAAGTTAAGCCTCCCGTTTAGTCACACTTTAGTGCAAGTCATTAGATTCGTTGCTACTTCACTCGGCCTGGTACAGTTATACTAAGAAGTCTGCATACCAGAGCGGCTCCTTTGAATAAGAGCAAATTAGCGTGTAAAGGTCTAATTTTCTTATTGATTATACATGAAAAAAACCGCTCCACTCATAATCGCATAATGTAATATATCTGCATCACACATTCAACTTTTTTCTGAACATAATATGTATGCTAAGGAATTTCTTAATATACAAACTATTAAAAATTAAATAACAATAAAGCACACTATATAAAACTAGGAAAGTTGTTTTAAATTAAAGTATGTTAAAAATGACTAAAAACTAACCTAAAAAATGCCCATCTGTTTCGTGCCTGGTTCAAAGGTTCCCATTAAGCTGGCCGCGTTGCCTCTTTGAACTATAACTATTTTCTAAATAAAATTAATAATAAAATGACGAGACTAGGGACTAATTTGAAACTTGAAAAATGTGCTGCCAGTCAAATGAGGTTGGTGTCTGTGAGGGTTGTCCGTTGTTTTCTTACTGTTTGTTCTAGAAAGAGGCGGTTAGGTTATCTTGCGCTTTCTCGTGCTAGCCGGGCTGGCTACTGGTATTTATTTAAGGAGAACCAACAGCATTTATCACAATTTAGGTAGGGGAAGTAGTAACACAGAGCCAATTACAAGAACTCACAGATAGTGACAGAGTACAAGTTGAGCATAGCTTAACTTAAAATGAGGTGGCGCACACAGTATCAAACGACACACTATGCAAAGAAAACAATATACATTGCCAAGTAAGATTCTAACACTAAGCGACTCGCACATTAAACAAAATTAACTTTTTTTTTACATTTTATGCAGTACTGGAGATTGTCACAATATTTTGTTTATATTCAGATACTTATTTAACGGTAAAATGTTAATTGCGTCATGCCAGTTAAATTATGTTAGAAATGACGTTCTTTCATCATTATTATTGCCAAATCAATAATTGTAAGTACCTAAGGTTAATTCACCGTAAAGTAATTAAATGGTCATTGAAGCACAAATCACTTTGTAGCCATTCAATAAGGTTTTATTTACTTTGATCATTCCACAAAGCAGTAATATGGCGGGGGGTTCTGGGAAACCCACATTCGGATGTTTAAAAAAAATCAGTTTTGAATTACAAGTTGTGCCTAATTTATTTAGGTTACTTTGTTAACAGTAAACATATCTGTGTAGGTTTTTTATCTTAAAAATTAAGTCACTTCTTTGCCTTGTTACAATTTGTCAATCGACGATCACAAAAACGTTTAAAAGGATATTAAGTTGAATTGAACCCAATCAACTGTTGAAGTGTTCCGGATTTTTTTTAAACATAATGAGGGAGGAATTTAATTCCTAACCCACCATGGAACCTTTGTATACTAAGCGTCATAACGGCCGTTCACACAGCGCGAGGTCCAGTCGGTTTTTTCACGCATGCGCCCCGCCCCGCGCGCATATACGAAGAAATCAGCTTGTCCGTGTGAACGAAACAACGTAAACACAAGCGCCACTGAGCATCGTTTAGAGAATCTCGCATTCCCGGTGGCAAGACAAGACCCTACGGTATACGGTAAAAAATATGTCTCGATACGAGATTTTCCCGCATAGATGCCGTGTGAATGATTTTCAAAGTTGCCATACAAATGTGTCGTCACTACGATATTCGGTAAAATCTCGTGTACGGTATACGGGAAAAATTGCGCCGTGTGCACCTAGCTTAAGAGTTTTGTAACTCGATGTTAAGATTGCGAAGCTTGCTTGTATTTTCACTCCTTGACAACAACTAATAAATACCGTTGTTATGTGAGTCTGCAGCTTCGAAGTAAAGGTTAAGTTAAATGTATGGAGTCTAGACCAGATAATATCGTAAGTTATAGACGGGTGGGCTGCCACTGTGTTATACTCGACGGCATTTGCTTCATACTAATATTGCATAATCTATACATATAACAAAGCTGAAGACAATCGACAGTCTGTACATGGAACATATTTTAAAAAAATTGGCTGAGGATGCGTAGAATCGATAACAGAGCACGTTCCGACAGCTTTTTGATTTTTTTGTCTGTATATTTGCGAGCACGTCACGTGAAAACAGTTGAACAAATTTTAATGCAAACTTTACTAATCTGTCAAGAAAATCCCCGACCAGGTAATGGGCTACTTTTTATCTCGGAAAATTGCATAGTTCCCACGGGATAGCGTTAAACGTGGCAATTGCTAATTATACGCGGACGAAGTCGCGGGCAGAAGTAGTTCAAAAATATATTCTGTGTACAAAGGGGTCCGAAGGATCTAAATTTATTTTTATTCTTCCAACACTGAGAATACCTGCCAACCACTGCTAGAACGAAGAATTTACTGATTTTTAAACTTAGAAATTGCAGGTACCTAGTTGGTACATCTAATGAACTAGCAAGGACCGTAAGAAAGATAAACGTGTTTTATATTTAGTAAATATAAAAAAGATCACACATGGTGAATATTTTCATCAGATGAATAGAAACAATGCTATGGAAACATTTCGTATTATTTTTATAAAAGTAGCTCATAATAAAACTAACGTGATAGATAAGTCATAATCATTAAAACTGTAATTGTATTTGAAATATCTTTAACAGGGAAACCTGAAGCCGTCTATTTGGTAACAGAGAATCTCTCACATTTGACTTGACATAGTACTCGACCGTTATTTTTACAAATGAAGACCTTTAAGGGAACCACGACCGTGTCCAAGGTACTACAAATGACATTAGCCTATTTGGCAATGCAAAAAACGCGACTAACGCTACCAGGGAAGCAGAAAATGAAGTCATCATTTCGGTACTGCGGCCAGGTAAAAACTGCTAAGCGACTTTGACGTCTAGCCCAAATGCACTTCCTTTGGATGTGGTTCTTCCAATGAACGGTCGTGTACGGTCCAAGGTCAACTAACTACGTAACCTCGAGTAAAGGCCCATTTAGAGACATGCAAGAATTGTATGCCATTATAGTTACACTAGCTTCTGCCCGCGACTTCGTCCGTGTAGAGTTAGCTACATACACATACATATCGCTGAAAAAAAGATCTTTCGGGGTAAAAAGTAGCTTATAACCTGGCCGGTGATTTTCTCAACGGATTAGTTAGGTTTGCATCAAAATCCGTTCAATTTATCTTGTCTTTGCTGCACTGTTTTTGATTGACATAGACTACTTTTATACCGAGAAAGTGCAAAGTTCCCGCGGGATAGAAATAACTGTATTTTAAAAATTCTTGATTATCAATCAGAATCTTTCTATCAGTGAAATAATTTTTAAAAACAGCCCCGAAGATGAATGCACTTTCTGTCCCGCGGGAATTTCACATTTTCCTGGAGAACTTGTTTTAGTGTTGTAATCATCTACACGTGTGCCTAATTTGAAGAGTCTAGTTATTACAGTTTTTGATAAATATATAAGCCTCATTTATTCCCTATCCCGTCGGAATTTCAAAAAACCCCTTCTTAGTGCTCCTTTGAGATACTCATGATATACCTACGTCTGTCAAATTTCAAGTTCCTAGCTCCAGTGATTCAGGCTGTACGTTGTCTGTCAGTCAGTCAGTCACGTTACTGTTTCATAGGTAGTAAGTACCTAACAAATGTATGGAATTGTTATCGCTAATTTTTTAACCGTAATTCTTAGACCGTGGTCACCGTGGAGGCAGCTATAAGAATTAGACAGGGGAATATTTTCTATGCTCCACGAATTATCAACGTTTTTTTTCTGTTTTGCAGCTTTACTATAGCCTCCACAGATTACATTGCTTTTCAAATGAATCATCAATGGGCGACAGGGTCAACTACACAGTGGACACTGTACTCAAATTACGCAACCCCTTCTCCCTCTCCTCAGAAGATAGAGGTGTATAATCAAGCGTTTCGACTTTTCAACAGCTCGGGTCAAACGACTTTGTACACCCACAATTATGGCCACACCAGCAGAACAAGTCACAACAACTTAAAACTCTTAGTTTATTTATTTATTTATTTATTTATTTTATTTGGGGCATCAACAGCAATACAGTACATTGAATGAGACTTAGGTACTAAACAAAAAGCCAATGACAGATGACCGCAGAAATACAGTTAAGCGAAGCATACCTACTTAAAACTAACACAGAAACAAAAAAAAAAAATCAAGCTAAAAACTACATTGTTAGTCCACGGACATTGTGTGTGTGTGTGTGTGTGTGTGTGTGTGTGTGTGTGTGTGTGTTTAGCATCGATACTGTCTTTTGTTTTTATTAAAGGTTGACTCGGAGCATAATCTCTTTTAACAATATTTGCTGATAGGATCGGCATTGTGAACTGAAGGAAAACCCCTGGACCAAAGCTGGATAGTGAGGAGTTTGTAAAGACTTTGATGTAGTCTTTTTTAAGTTCCCAGTTATTGGGACCGTGCGCGACGACAGCGCCACGTGACAGGCGGCCATTATGGACAATATTGTCACCGCTGTCAAACAAGAAATAAGTAAATATTGTGAAAAATATTAATGAAATATTGTGTTATTTTACTATATTACACAATTTTGGACAATGGTAGTCAGTAACATTATTGCCAATAACATTAAAATTGTTGTTTTCAGTGAAAATTTTAGAGGTTAGGTAACATTTTTTTTTTCTTACGGCAAATATCCACTTATTTCTTTGGTCTCGTTTCCACCATGGTCTTTGGAAATTGGTAAAATTTACAGTCGCTATTCTTCTTGGTGTTATTACAATTCACAACAACACATCTTACCAGGACCATATTTTTATCTCAAAAACGATTAGAAAATGTTTACTGCAATATGGATTTGACAGCTCAAGTCAGCGACAAAAATGACAATTTTAGCCATAGCGAGCGCTGTGATCGTTTAGGCTACCCCCTCCACCCGCTTTGCACTCTGCCAATAGTGTAGAGTAAACTTACAGTACTTAATAGACCGGTAGGTAAGGCGGAAGTTGTCCGTTAGAGAGCTTTTAAGATGTTGATATAGAATTTATACATACTTAATTTAACAACGAAGTAAGTAAAAGTACTTGGTTTGTTTGAAGTGACGGGTTCTCTGGAGCTTCTGAACCGATTCTAAAGGCGCTCCTTCACTGTCAGTTTCGAGTGTCAAGAAGTCACCCCCTACCTCACCTCCTCCCTCGCATCCAAAACGTCACTTATTGACGCTTGAAACCTGAAACTTGACGAAGTGTTGCCTGCGTGGTCAAAAATATTTAGTTTAGCTATGCGATGCCTGATCAACTGATGAATTTTTAACGTTTCCACTTTTAAAGTTCCAACGGGACGCGACGAACTTGCAGTCTTCAGTTATTCTATATGTACAGTGGAACTTAACGATTCTGTTATAGAAGTTTGTGTAATGAACTTGCAGGCTCCAGCTATTCTATATGTGTAGTGGAACTTAACGATTCTGTTATAGTAGTTTGTGTAATCCGCCCGATTACCTGTCAGAGTTGGTTAAGAACTGGTTTGCGGTGTGACCAAGGCGATGCATTGTTGCTTATTGCTTGGCTTATTAGAATGTTGACTGCGCTGACTCCGCAATTATCATTAGGATTATCAAGTTTTGTGTCTAACTGTTCATACAATAAACATAGTACTACGCATGAAGCATGAATGGGTTTCTTAATGTGTGCGTGTGATAAAATTTGCTGATGTAGATAAATGGATATTTCTGGTTTTGTCTCGAATTTCATTGAAGTTTTGTACGCCTAGCATCCTTTACCCGTACTGAAAATAACTTAAGTTTGCAATCGTCTAACCTCTAGATATGAGTACATGTGCAAATATAAACTTATCCCTTCATAGGAATAAGATACTATTCAACCTTTTAAGTTAAGTTAGGTTAAGCTTTAAGTTTCGTCGAGAAACCTAGCCGCGCTAGTTCAATAACTTTAGGTAGGTCCGCGCAGACCTTTTCTTCGTCACATTCCATTCAACCAAGGCCGGAGAGATTGACTTATTAAATCGATAAAAGCGAACAAATCACTATTACAAAACAATACACAACGTAACCGTATTAAAATTAAATTGCATTTCGCAATTTTGATTAAGAAAATAGCAAGTCCCTTTAACTGGCAAACCTCGCCCTTTCCAGCTTTAACCTGACGTACCTTGGTATTCGTGTTGTTTCTCTTTTAATATCCAAGTGTATAATTAAACACAGTTTTGTCAGTTAACTTTATTCACGGTATTGGCACTGCAACACTGTTTCACGACTCGCGTGCGCACGTCTGTTGCGCGCGGCGGCCCGGGCTCGACTGAGGCACGCAGGCGCTTGCGCAGCGCGCGGGCGCGGAACCCGCCCGGCAAGTCGCGGCCGCGTAGGGCTGCCAGTTGTCGAAGTACTGCCGTTTTAGGCTTTAGGCATGATACTTCATTATAATACACTATGACTTCTATGCTGATCTGGGAGCAAAGAAAAACAGAACGTTGATTAAATACAAAACGGCCGCATTCCAAAAATCATTAAAAACAATAGTCGTGCGTTATAAGATTTCAAATGCAACGGTGTCTTATTTTAAAATGTGTCAGCAAGAATGTAACAGTTGCTTCTCTTCCCGCGTAATGGTAAAAGCCCATTGAGGGAATCGGCGCAAATCGTAGGAATCCTGTTATAGGCGATGCGGGTCACCCATCACTATTTTGATTCCCCTTTCCACCTGGACGCCCACAATCACACTAAATGTCGTCATTCGGGCGAGGTAGCAACTTGGGCTTTTGCCTTATAAGGGATAAAGACGTGATTTAAGTATGTATGTAGGGGAGACCGAGGCAAGTTGAGACAGAGGTGAGTTGATACAAAGCCTTTTTCTCTGCACCTATGACAGTTAGCGAGGTCACAACTTCACCCAAACTGTGGAGTGTAGAAAGAGCAACGAATTAGCGAAGTTACCAGCCCGATAAACTGTCACAGTTGAGAAAAATCGGATTTGTATCAACTCACCTCTGTTTCAACTCTCCTCGGTCTCCCCTACTTCATTTCATTATAATACACTAGCATAACAGGTCTAGAATTGATACCTATTGTCCTAAAGCCTCACAGGATCACATCTTTTATGCTGATGGTTTGTAACACCATGTAACACCATCACCCACGGACACATAACTCTGTAGGATTGCAGATGCGTGGCTAGCCTAGAAGACTAACCCCCTTAATCATAAACGCTCTGTAGGCTTCTTCGTTCTGTGAAAGTTATGTCAAAGTGACAGATAAGGACGACCGATTGCTAAGTTAGCAGAAGCCTACAGAGCGTTTATGAATATGGGGTTAAGTCAGAACGGGCACCTTACCTTATTCACTTTACTCAATCCGTTCGCATCGTGGCCTAGTAAGTCTCAGTATACCTAAGTGAATATAGCACCTGAAAATCTGGTTCACCAACTTTTAGGAAATTTAATGCTCATCAACTTTGTGATACAACAATATAATGGTACCCAAAATGTAAATCTGAAAGAAGTATCTTTATTTCCCTTGGGCTTTTATTACTTTACTTGCATATAAGCTCAGTGGGCAGCCCTAGCATGCACCCAACGGATGGTCCGGTTTGTTGCCTTTATTGTTTTGTCAAAGGAATAAATCGGTTTCGCCTTTTACGCTAAATTATGTAATAACTTTTAGTTAATATACATTAGATGTATGAAGAACAATAACGCTTGCCGTTCATTTAATATGCTATATGGGGCAATTCAGAATGGATAAGTACCAATAATTTAGGCATAGTAATTACTAAGAAATTCCAATGTTACCTTAACAGCATTTGAATTGCAACCCAGCAGCAAAATGGAGGTTCAACTGCAGTTCTCTTGCAGTTAGTTCTGGTGTATCGGAACTGCAAATCGACTGCGCGGTGTGCGTACACCGTAAACCGACTGCAAGCTAGCTGCACAGTTGTAATGCAGTCCTATAGTAGTTTGGACCTACTGCAAACTGCAATACGACGCCAATAGAAATAGTAAGTTATTTTGTCGTCATATGGCAGTTAATCCAACTACAATAGGACTGCATTACAACCGTGTAGCTGCCGATATTACTGCAGAAGAAGTTAGCAGAAGCGTATACCTTATTTACCTTATTCAATCCGATCGCATCGTGGCCTCGTAGATCTCAGTATACCGACGTGAATATGGCGCCTGAAAATCTGGTTCACCAGCTTTTAGGAAATTTAATGGGTGCGGATCAGAATATATTAAGTTTTAAACCGACAACCGCTGGGGGAAACGTGTTCTTGAGTGGAGACCGCGACTCGGCAAACGTAGTGTAGGACGCCCTCCGGCCAGGCGGGATGACGATCTGCGAAAGACTGCAGGCAGATGCTGGATGCGTCAAGCTGAAGACAGGGCGCTATGGCGCTCATTAGGGGAGGCCTATGTCCAGCAGTGGACTAATATGGGCTGATGATGATGATGATGATGATGAAGTTTTAAAACGTATAATGGGTTAAAATAGATAATGGTTCAAAATATATATAATGGTATTTACTGTAAAACTATTAGCTAGATGAAGTTATTTGATAGTGTAAGCTATAGACTGGTTTAGGTTAGGTTAGGTTTATTTTATAACAATCCTATTAATATGTCATTTCCTGAGAAAACCGCATTATATATTTTGAACCATTATGTATTTTAACTCATTATGCATTTCAAACTTTATGTATTTTAATAAGTACCCAAATTTAATGCTTATCAACTTCCGACTTAGTTCAGGTTTTAGCTGTCAGTTTTAGTATCGACCGGACAGCGAGCCCTAAACTGTATCGCATTAAGACGTCATGGTCAGTGGCGCAACTATACCATCTGGGCCCGTGGCAAATTCTTTTGATGGGGCCCTATCAGTAAAAATCGTCACGTTGTACTCAGTTTAATTTTAATATTTTTGAGCTCGCGGCCTCTTGGGCCGAGGCCCTCTTGGGTCGGGGCCCTCTTGGGTCGGGGGCCCGTGGCATTTTGCCAGCCCTGCCACCCTATTGTTACGCCACTGGTCATGGTAACCCCCCAGTACTTGATAGTTGCGTGTGTCTGAACAATTTGTTTTTATATCTTTTTCATTCGTCTTCTACTCTTTGTTGCTATTAGTTATGTGGTGGTTCGTGCGGTACGCTTTTACTACTTATTTCAATAATATAAAAACAGTATGCAACATAACATATCAATCAATAGGTACCATTAAAATTACGAGTGCATCGCAAAAACAAAAGCTAGTACGTAACAAACACGTAAACTGAATTACGTAAAGTTTCCGCACTATGGCTGAAGAACAAACTTTTCACTGTATAAGCTAATTACTAAAAGAAATTACGTTGCACAATCGACGTGTGCGCAGTTTGAGTGAATCATTAATGGAAGTAATACAAATATTACACCTCATAATCAACATGGAGTTACGTATGAAACAATTAGTATAGAAATCTATGAGTGGCGTGTCGTCTATAAAACTAATTCCCACCGGCATGCCTAATTGAAAGCCATAGAATATAATAGAGTGGTTTATTACAAGTCACATTATATTTTAAAGACGGGAATTGTAATAATTATCATCAAATAATTCGCCTTTGTGCAGATATAAACGATATTTTTATTTTTTTGTGAACTGTATCTGTGTCTTTCTATTTGTACAATAAAGCATTTACTTACTTACTTACTTACTTAATCATCAAGTAGCAACATGGATATAAAAAACTAAAGCTTCGTTATCATTGTTATTGTATAATTTTAAAACATCCATAACTTACTCTTTCCCAGGTAGGCAGAGGTTACTTTGTTCCACTTGCTACGATCCTGACATACCTCTTTCATTTCATTCACATTTATCAATCTCTTTATCAATTGTCATGATAACCGTACCATTCGCAAGTTTTGGAGAAAACATTGGGCCATAAAAATAGTAGAGTAAGACTAGTTTTGAAAAAAATGAAAGCTGTCATTTTCTATTCCTGTTTCGCCATTTTCGAATTAAATTTTTTGAAAGCACATCACTCGAAAGTACCACTCCAAAGTGATATAAATCTGTTTATGTCTTCAATACTACAGCTCTAATCAAATTTTTGACTAGTTCACAAGATTAATGAGAGCCGTAAGTATCCTCTAAGCTACTCGTATTTCAAATTCATCATACTTTTTCACCAATTTCGGTCGAGTGGTATCTTCACATATGTGCTTTCGGAAATTGGGCCCAAGAATCTATTTTCATTGCTTGGCGGTAGAGCTAGTTATCATTGATCCACTGTGTACCGGAGTGTATTGCAAATTGCATGACTTTCCTCACACGTGTTTAACTTAACGCGTTTTCTTCCCGTAGTGATTCAGTGTCATGATACATATTTGATGCAAATTCCGCTCGCTACTTTCCGGCTGATTACACAGCTGTAATTATATAAACTGTACCGGTTTCACTTTTAATGTGTGAGACAGTGAACCATTTGGTCTGAGTTTTTGAGTCAAATTGTGAATGGATTTTCACCAATGTGGTCGGGTTAAGAACTTTACTATGGTAGGTATGTATGTGTGTATGTATGTTGATTTTACCACCGTTTATTCTGATCAATCACAACTATGGTTTGTGTTTCCATTTTAGGCACACAAGTTCGAAAACATCTTTTACTTTTTTAACATAAAACTACCGTGTTATTCAAACAATGTAAACTAAAACGGTTCGCTCACATATAAAAGACGAGAATAGCTCGACATATTTCGGACTAATTCGTAGTCCTTTTCAGAGCGTTTGCCTCAATGGGCGCTATACGGACACTCCTGAAAGATTACGAATTAGTCTCCGCTTCACAATACTGTATCTCAGGAATCGTAGAGACGTTAAAACATTTCATAAATCGAAGCTAGGAACGGGTCCTCGTCGTGTTTTTTCTACGTTATTGCTCAAACGCCAAAACTACATGGTGGCACGGAACCCTTTGCGTGGTGTTATTGCTCTCCTCAAGCACTACAAGTTCATTGACCTGGCTACATACTAAGCTGTAGTAATTAGTTTCAGTTTAAGCCAGGATTAGTGTGCACCAGTTATTTATAAACCACTAGGAGTAGATACTTGATGAGTGGATTCCGACAGCTGATCGAAAGTAACATAAATAATAGTAATTACCAGTAAAAACAGAAGGCCGGAACCAAATTACTTTTAATTGTTGGGAAACTAATAAATACTTATATAGTTAAATAAATTACCAAGCTGGCGATGAATTTTAGCGTTAATAAAAACCACTGACGTGATCACAAAGAATTAGTGAGGGGAGCGGGAGTGGGAGTGTTCGGGAGTTGACTTTAGTTAGGTAATATTCATTCTTGCTACTTTTTCTGTCATTTTCTCAAAAGGGCGACATGTATTAGTCGTAGCTGCATTTTTTTTTATTGAGCATTGGCTACGAGGGCCGTCAGCTTAAACATTCGTAGCTGCAGTAAAAAATACAGACCGATAAAATCTTAAACCACGGATTAATAATAAAGTGCCTAGGTAACTTTTAGTGTATATTTACCTCACGCAAGTGTCACTAATGTCAAAATATATTATTAAGTTTCTGCGTTGTGTGACGCATTGCTTGCTAAATTAATTAGTAAGAAAATATAAAATGCTACGAATGTTTCTGTTACATATGTTTTTACGTTAATTAGTGTGTACATTATCAGTTGTTAAAATATAAATGAAATGTACGCACTGTATTGTTTACTTTATACTTTAGTTTGTACCTAATCGTATCACTTTGACATTTACATTGCCAGACAAATAAAACATATATGAAGTTCGTAACATTTTACGAATGAATACGAGAGTTAGAATACAAATTATTTATAAGAGACTTCAACAAGAAAAATCTCTGAGAAAGTAAACGCCTCAGTTTATCTTAGATAGGACGTAAAGCCCTTTTAAGAAAGCGAAATGTTAATAGATTAACGCGTGAAGCATTAGTGAAACCTCGCAGAAGGGTGTTCAGAAAGCGTCGTAAACCGCAGCGCAGGCGCAGCGATGTATCGCACGGCACCGCAGCGATGGGCTGTAGAGTTGATTATTCTGGAAGGGGCTGTAAACTTTTTTTTACTTTTAAAATCCGGTACACAATGAACCAACGGTGATCGTTACGTTACATCGTTGTTGTGCATCACGTTCCGTTGCCCACTGGCATTTATCCGCCATTAGTGATCCATTGTAGACCTTTACGTATTGCTTTTTATTTGGTAGTAGATTCCAGTGTCTAGCAAGCCCCTAAAGTGACACTCTAAGTTACATATACACAGAAAATAAATTTGTTTTTTATTAAAATAGTTTAATGTAGGCACCTATGTAATTTCACGGTGCCACCATCATGCTCCCGTGGCGCCCTCCAATGGCGGTGAGGGAATACCGGTGGGTTTTTAGTGGATCATTTCGCTAAGAAAGAGGGCAGTGGGGAAGGAGAGTCCCACATAACTCCCATGCCGTCCCCACGGCGCGGGAGTATGCGCAAAGCATTTTCCCGCAGAAAATAAAAAATAGGTACCTATATGTAATGTATGAAGTAAAAAAATTTGATTAAATTCAAGTGAGAATTCGTTTCAATGGGATTTTTTTTCAACAACCTCCAATAAAACTTTCCTACATAATCTAAACAACCTATACCGTAATCGTAATCAACTATTGACCACCTATGTACCTACTTACTCGTAACTTTTTTCGCACGGCGTATTACATAAAGAAAACTAAATTACTATCTGTCCGTCTATTCCATCCATTCTATCGACGCGTGCGATTTGATAGATGGGTTTCACTTACATTGAACGCCGCGTCACTGTAGTATTAGTTCGTTAATAGGAAAATTGCCGCAAAATACCGGTTATTGTTACTGATTAGTAGGCTTAATCCATTGCTGTGAAATTATTGGCTTTAGCTCCAGTACGGTAGCTGCATGGGAGAAGTAGAAAGGAGACAACTTTTTCTATTTTGGTTGTAATTGTTTTGATTCTACTTAGCAAACGCATGCTCTTTCGCAAAAAAAAGTAAACCTTATGTTTATTTTATGCCGTGACAGCGACAAGTATTATGCTGCACTTAATCAACTTAAAACGCATGTGTTTGAAACATCAAACATAGTTTTTTACATAGGCTTACCATTTTTGCACAATTTGTACACTAGCGGCAACCATTAGCAACTTTTATAACGCCATCTGTTGAGAAATAGCAATACTATTTCTACGTTCCACTGCTTGCACCTTCTTCAAAACAATCTTTGATTGCGGATAATGTTTACATTCTATTAGTTATTATAATTTCAAGATTTCTGTTGTTGAAATCCAAAAAAATAATTTATATTACGGTTAGGAAACGAACACGAAACGCAAACGAAAATTTTGACGTTGACACTAAACTTGATGATATGAATCTGATGACAGTGACAGTTTTCGACTTTCTAGTGGAGTTCTTTGGTGTTTGTTTATTTATTAAAAAAATAAATGCTATAAAATAAACTGTATTGAAAATCCAAATTTGTCACACAAAATGTCTGAACAAGACATTAAAGCAGAAGATGGTGCAAACACGGACCCTCCTAATGAGGAGCAGTCTACAAACGTCGAAGAAATTAAAGTTAACAACATGCTAAAAGATCGTTTACGAAAATATATTAAGAAATTGGATGGTAAAAATTCCTTGACAACATACCTTATACATACCATAGCTATTTGTCACTAACTGTTTCAAACAATTTTTTTTTTATTTTTTTATTCTGATTTTTGACAAGGCTTTGGTCACTCCAGGTGATCATGTCAGCCTCATGGGTACCCACACAGTTCCCTATTTGAGGGACAAATCAATGAAATGGTACATACTAATTGCCTTATCTGATAATGGCTCCGCTAGCCAGCAATTCACCTGGCCGTTATGCATGGGGCCAAAACCCCCGAAAACTCTGCTTCTTAAGTCCGAATTCCGGGCACATTCTATCAGCAAATGGGACAAGTCATCGATTTTCAAGCAATCCTCACACAATGGTGAAGGTTTGATTCCCATCATAGATAAAAACTTGTTAGTAGGGATGTGTCCAGAACGAACTCTAAAAGCAGAGACTAAAACTTTTCTAGCAAGGCCGGCAGAGTCAAACCAAGGTGCCCACAAGGGCCTAGCTTGGATAGTTCTGTACCAGATCCCTATACCCCTTGTAACACTCTGCTCCCCAAAGTGGTATTCCCATTTCTGTAAACATGTTCTTTTAACTCTGGGAATTAGTTCACCATAATTCAAACAATTTATGGACTAAAACTCTTAATTTATTCTAGTTATGTAAGTAGCCTAATTTAGAAGCCTACTTCGACAGTTTTAAAATCGATATAAGTAGTCCGTATAAAATGAATGTTTGATATGTAGACAAATAAAAGATCTATGAAGAAGTTGACTGGGAGCAATAAATGTGAATTAGTAAATTTGCTGTCAATTTACTTTTTAAGTCTCCGCAGTTCAACATCACCCTGGTTTGTTGTACCCTTTTGAAGCTGCTGAAGATAAAATAAGTAATTGAAATCTACTATAGGTACGAAATTCTCAGTCTGCTCTTCTAATTTACTTTTTAACTGGACTATTACCATGAGTAACTTTGGGTAATTGACAACACAAGCCTCTTGCTCTTATTAAAGAACAAATACCAACTTTACTGTAGCATATTCAGCCATTTTTCTGAAAAGAAATCCAGTCACCCTTTTTCTAGAATTATACAGTTCTTCTCAGAATCTCAAGCACTGTTGATTCTTAGCAGAACTGCCATTGAAGTTGTATGATTCAAGAAAAAGGGTGAGTGGATTTCTTTTAAAAATATGCCCATTCAATTAATTACAGATACAAACACAAGTATAACAAAAGAAGAGAGCAAGAAACTAGAAATAGAAACATTCAAACAGCTATACAAGCCAAGAATTGACGGCAATGAAGAATCCTATAAGAAAATACCGAAATTTTACTATAAATTGCCCCGTCCCGATGAAGTATTGGCACAGAAGTTGAGAGAAGAGACCAGGGCTCAGTTTTTACAGAAGAAGAGTAAAGAGTTGCTGGACAACAGCGAGTTGAAGCATCTGTGGAGTCTGCTGGAGAAGTCTAACGGGAGCTACAGCATGGCCAATAATGATGAGCTCACGATTGACTACTTCCAGTTCAAGAAGATCAGGGATGATGCGGGGCCTAAGTACAGGTTTGAAGTTCAAACAGAAATATTATTATTATTGATTCATTAATTTTTGTATCTAAATGATTAAAAGTACTAAAGCAAACTTGCTTTTAAGCAATAGGGATGATGTTAATTTTCTTCAATTTTCTTGTGACTATAACTACCTAGGTCCAGTGGCGGATTTACAAATTTTCAAGGTGTAGGCTGAATTTTTGCCGCCCTTGCCTAAATTTTTTATTATGAGGTAAAAAAAAAAAAAAAAGGTCGTGCCCCAAATTTGCCGCCCCCAAAATCCCAAATTTGCCGCCCCCAAAATCTGCCGCCCTAGGCTTGAGCCTTCTCAGCCTTATGGTAAATCCGCCACTGCCTAGGTCAGCGGCGTAACTATAACGTTGGGGCCCGTGGCAAATTCGTCCGATGGGGCTCCTTCCTCAGTATAAAGAAGTGCTTCTGTGCTCTAAACCAAGCCAGTTCGGGGCCCCCTATGCATTTTGCCACCCCTGCCACCCTATAGTTACGCCACTGACCTAGGTTATCAAAAACTATTGGTGAAAAAGATTTTTGATAATCTATAAGTCATTTATGTTGTAAATACACTGAGAACACAATGACTTATGGGTGGTAGTACAACGTGCGAGATCCGTCCGGATCGTCACTGCCTTACTCGCATACTGCTGCCAAGCAGTGAGTTACATTGTTGGCCTCATCTACACTTTCCATCAGGTGAGAGGGGTTTAAAAATAAAAATGACACTCTAAGGATAAATTCGCAGGCCGTACTTCACCGCGGAGGTGTTCGGGCGGCTGCAGGCGGCGGAGGGCGGCGTGGGGCGCGTGCGCGGCGTGGCGCTGTTCAACTACGTGATGCGCCGCGTGTGGCTGCAGCAGACCAGGATCGGGCTCTCGCTCTACGACGTCACCGGGCAGGGCTACCTCACCGAACATGTCAGTGGCATCCCGTCAAAATTACAGCACGCCTTTTTTGCGGTGGGAAAATGCGCTACGCATACGACCGCGCCGTGGGTACGGCGCGGGTGTTATGTGGGACTCCTCCCGGACCCCCTCTTGAGTGGAAGGAGGCGGGGGAGGCATACCGACTTAAAAACCCACCGGTATTCCCTCGCTGCCATTGGGGGGCGCCGCGGGAGCATGAGGGTGTCACCGCGTATGCCCACCGGCCGCCCCAGGCTATATGCCCTACGCCAAGA
This sequence comes from Pandemis corylana, assembly GCA_949127965.1. Lineage (NCBI taxonomy): Eukaryota > Metazoa > Arthropoda > Insecta > Lepidoptera > Tortricidae > Pandemis > Pandemis corylana. Next base: position 8,385,310 of record OX421871.1, read on the forward strand.
GGGGGGAGGCTGGGGATACTTGCCCCCCCCCCCCCCTCTAGACTCGTGGGCCTCTATTACAGCACGCCTAACACAAGTGCGCTCGAGAGCGACGGCGCACGCGCGATAACTCGTCTCTTTCTAGCACGAACAGTAAGAAAAAGACTGGCAATCTATCTCGTGTGCACTCGTTAGCCTTACAGATGCATTGCTTACCTTTGTACCTAATTTTCTCCATGTACACTCAGGGACTTTAATCGTTGAGTATACATGGAATGCTGTCATAGTAAAGCGTTTGCTTGTGGGTTTGTAAACTATGAAATGTATTGGCAATGTCAATGGCAGGATTCCAAAGTGCTCAACCAACCCTTATCTTTTCAGTGTTGATTGTAAACAACATATATGTATTTTTTGCTAGCGACCCGCCCCAGCACGGCTTATTGTTATCGAACTATTTATAAATCTTCCCCTTAAATCACTTTATCTATAGATGAAAGCTGCACTAAAATCTGTTACCTAGTATAAAAAATCTAAGCGTACATACATACAGACTTAACGGCGGGAAGTTACTTTGTTTTATACAATGTAAACTATGTGGTGTTTAATAAAGATTTTATGTCAGAGATTGGATAGTCAGGCGCTTACGTACGTTACGTTACGTTAGTTTATCTTTCTTTATCACGACAGATTAATACGGACATGTCTTTCTGAATAAATTTATATTAAAATAATGCTGGAATTTCGGGATAGATTAATTTTGTAGAAAAAATTAAACATTCGAAAATATTCTAAAAGTGTAATTTGAATCAGTTTTTAGTTTAAAAAGTACAATTACACTTGAAAAGGAAAACTTGTTTCGGAACCACTTTTTTTAAAAGCATGTATTTCAAACCTTTTAACGATCTCGGAATCCGGAATTAAAAAGGCATGTTCATATACTGAAGTTTAGGTATATTCGATATCTGGTCACTGTGTTTTATTGTGTTGTTCTTTCACCCAGGACCTGGAGAGCTATATAGCGGAGTTGGTGCCGTCCCTGGCCGCGCTGGACGGCCTGGACTCCTCGTTTAGCTCGTTCTACGTGTGCACGGCCGCGAGGAAGTTCCTGTTCTTCCTCGACCCGTTGCGGGTGGGCCGGGTCAGGATCCAGGACGTGCTGTCCTGTTCGTTTCTAGACGATTTGCTGGAGGTAAGAGAGAGGGCTTTGTTGTCACGACTGGATGACTGGGGCGGTCAAAAGGTTAAGAGTAACATTACCCTTGCTGGTGTTACGGACTTGCCGAACTTGTTACTGAAATCTTTAAACAATGAAAGCTTCTGTGTATTCCAGTTGCGCGAGGAAGACCTGCCGATGGAGTTGCAGGAGCAGAACTGGTTCAGCGCGGCGTCGGCGCTGCGCGTGTACGGCCAGTACCTGAACCTGGACCGCGACCACAACGGGATGCTCAGCATCAACGAGCTGGCCGGGTGAGCGACAGTGGCGTGCAGTAGGCAGGGCAGGCAGCGGGGTGACGCCTGAGCCTCGACTGCGAATACCCAATTCTGCACTAGTTAGTCCATTAGCGACAGGTTTTTTTCTATGCTCCATACTAATACTCCAGCTACCCCAAAGTGTCGGTGGAAGGTTTGCGTGAGGGTGACCCGTTTAGCCCCATGGTGCTGTCTCGCTCGCACACATAACCCGACCACAACATAACCGACTACCAACAAAGTGTCGGTGGAAGGTTTGCGTGAGGGTGACCCGTTTAGCCCCATGGTGCTGTCTCGCTCGCACACATAACCCGACCACAACATAACCGACTACCAACAAAGTGTCGGTGGAAGGTTTGCGTGAGGGTGACCCGTTTAGCCCCATGGTGCTGTCTCGCTCGCACACATAACCCGACCACAACATAACCGACTACCAACAAAGTGTCGGTGGAAGGTTTGCGTGAGGGTGACCCGTTTAGCCCCATGGTGCTGTCTCGCTCGCACACATAACCCGACCACAACATAACCGACTACCAACAAAGTGTCGGTGGAAGGTTTGCGTGAGGGTGACCCGTTTAGCCCCATGGTGCTGTCTCGCTCGCACACATAACCCGACCACAACATAACCGACTACCAACAAAGTGTCGGTGGAAGGTTTGCGTGAGGGTGACCCGTTTAGCCCCATGGTGCTGTCTCGCTCGCACACATAACCCGACCACAACATAACCGACTACCAACAAAGTGTCGGTGGAAGGTTTGCGTGAGGGTGACCCGTTTAGCCCCATGGTGCTGTCTCGCTCGCACACATAACCCGACCACAACATAACCGACTACCAACAAAGTGTCGGTGGAAGGTTTGCGTGAGGGTGACCCGTTTAGCCCCATGGTGCTGTCTCGCTCGCACACATAACCCGACCACAACATAACCGACTACCAACAAAGTGTCGGTGGAAGGTTTGCGTGAGGGTGACCCGTTTAGCCCCATGGTGCTGTCTCGCTCGCACACATAACCCGACCACAACATAACCGACTACCAACAAAGTGTCGGTGGAAGGTTTGCGTGAGGGTGACCCGTTTAGCCCCATGGTGCTGTCTCGCTCGCACACATAACCCGACCACAACATAACCGACTACCAACAAAGTGTCGGTGGAAGGTTTGCGTGAGGGTGACCCGTTTAGCCCCATGGTGCTGTCTCGCTCGCACACATAACCCGACCACAACATAACCGACTACCAACAAAGTGTCGGTGGAAGGTTTGCGTGAGGGTGACCCGTTTAGCCCCATGGTGCTGTCTCGCTCGCACACATAACCCGACCACAACATAACCGACTACCAACAAAGTGTCGGTGGAAGGTTTGCGTGAGGGTGACCCGTTTAGCCCCATGGTGCTGTCTCGCTCGCACACATAACCCGACCACAACATAACCGACTACCAACAAAGTGTCGGTGGAAGGTTTGCGTGAGGGTGACCCGTTTAGCCCCATGGTGCTGTCTCGCTCGCACACATAACCCGACCACAACATAACCGACTACCAACAAAGTGTCGGTGGAAGGTTTACGGGCGGAACAAAGGAAAAGTGAGTCTGACCGTGTTTTCTCGCTCCCAGGCCACCACGCCACTGCTTCCAAGTTAACTCAATCAAAAGATACAATCATTAGAAAAAGTGTTTTGGAAAGTTATGGGCGTGCTCCCAAAATAAATTTGGTTTGAAAGTATCTCCTGTATCACAACTTCCTACTAATATTATAAACGCGAAAGTTTGTAAGTATGGATGGATGGATGTTTGTTACTCTTTCACGCCAGAACGGCTGGACAGATCTGGATGAAATTTGGAGTATAGATAGATTATAGTCTGGAATAACACATAGGCTACTTTTTCCCGGAAAATTGCGTAATTCCTGCGGGATAGCGATAAAAGAATTCTATGCAGACGAAATTGCGGGCAACAGCTAGTATGAAATAAATCTAAAAATCGAAATTTTATGTCTATGTAGCTAACCAATATAGAATTAGCTCGCACTGCCTATTTCTTCTTCAGGAGTAGGGCTCTGCTTATGATAGATATACTCACATATTTTAACCTTATCGCCGTATTTGACTTGAAGTCAATACATGCAGTGTAAAATGTAGCTTCAGTTTGACAAGATAAAGTTGACAGTTGCAAGTAAGTAAATGCTTTATTGTACAAATATAAAGAAACAGATACAATTAAAAAAAAAAATAACATTAATACATGCACAAAGGCGAACTTATCCCTATAAGGGATCTCTACCAGTTAACCTTTGAGTAGATGGGAGGAGCATTAAACGAGGGACCGACAAAATGAGAGTTTAAAATTCCAGATAGTGAAAGCCACAATAGAGCGTACATATCTAAGTACAATAAACAAAACATAAAATACCACTAAATATCATTACACACATGCATACATACAAAATACAATAAGAGTACACACACAATATCTAAGGAGATGGTGTGAGCCACATCTTCCTCAAGCCTTCCTTGAACGACGCCACGGAGGCAGACTGCCTGATGGAGGTCGGTAACCGATTCAAGTGCAAGTGACAAGAGATACTTGGCGTAGAGCAATGTTTAACCTCTTTCAGCCACGGACCCCTAGGAAAACTAGAACGATTTTCAAGGACCTCCTAATCACTATCACTACATATCACTAGATAGTATAAAACAAAGTCGCTTTCTTTGTCCCTATGTCCCTATGTATGCTTATATCTTCAAAACTACACAACGGATTTTGATGCGGTTTTTTTAATAGATAGAGTGATTCAAGAGGAAGGTTTTTATATATAATTCTACGCAGACGAAGTCGCGGGCAGAAGCTAGTTAAGAAATAAATCAACGCTGCTATTGGATTAATAGTCATATTTTATTTTATGTTTTGAAATGGTCCAAGGTGAGACTGCGGACCCCCAGGGGTTACATTAAGAAACACTGGCGTAGAGGGTTAATCAAGGTACCCGACACGTTTCAGACCTATTTTCGATCCTTCATCAACGCGCGTATTTTTCAACTCAACGCTTTTTCAGCTACGGTTCCGGCACGCTGACGCGCGCGTTCCTACAGCGCGTGTTCCAGCAGTGCCTGACGTACGACGGCGAGATGGACTACAAGACGTACCTGGAGCTGGTGCTGGCCCTGGAGAACCGCCGCCAGCCCGCCGCGCTGGCCTACCTGTTCCGCCTGCTGGACATCAACTCGCAGGGCTACCTCGACAAGTTCACGCTCAACTACTTCTTCAAGGTAAGCTCTTTTCACATAGCAGAGATGTTAGCTGCTGCTTTTCGACGAATTGGGACAATGAAATGATGTTGCTTCTCTTCCCGCGCACATACATGGTAAAAGCCCATCGGGGGCATGGGCGAGTCTTAGGAAACCCATCACTATTTTGATTTCCCTTTCCACCTATACGCCCTTAATCATGCTAAACGTGGCCTTAAGGTTTTGTTGCCTTAGGCTCTGTCTACCCCGTAAGGGATAAAGACGTGATATATGTATGTATGAAAAATTACCACATTAAAACGGATTAAGGAACCATTTCTTGAAATTATCCTCGTCCTGAAATAAATGACCACTTCTTGAAATTACCACTAATTTATCCCCAGACATTTATTCCACGTCATTAGTTCATACAAACATAAATCACCCCTCTATCCCTTACAGGGTAGACAGAGCCTAGGGTAACGGCCACGGCGTGATTGTGGGTCAAATAGTGATGGGTTGCTAGCAGCATTGCTTATAACATGATTCCTTAGAATTTCGACCATTCCCTCCATGGACTTTTGCCATATGCGCGGGACGAGAAACGACTGGTACATTCTATGTTTCTTTACTTTCAGACCTGTAGGCTTATTACCTAACTCGCTCGCAATCGCCATCGTGTTCATTTTGACAGTTCATGTATGAGTTGACAATTAACATCGGAATCAGCTGTCACATTCATACGAGAACTGTCATTTCAATCCGATGCAGTGTTTTGGGGTGCGAGTCGGGTTACCTCCGCGTGTGGTCTTGAGCTGCGGTTCTTTTTTGGATCTGTCCGAGGGGAAGTGCAGTGCTTGGTCCGGTGCACCCCGGGCATCGGTTAATAATTTCCTGGCAGATTCTGAGGGATAACATTATCCGTTGGCTAATTTGACCGTGTTCTACCGTACAACGTTGCCGACATTTTTGTCACAAGATTTTTGGATACTGTATTTATCACTTTGACATTGGCGAAATCATCGCATCGATCGATGGGGCCATTTTAAAAGAAGATGTAGTGTCAAAATTGTTACACAATTACCCTGCTGCATGAAAGCATAATAATGACTTGTAATAATGATCTTTTCAAGAAGTATCCAATAAGTGTTAAGAATATTGTAAAATTTCTAAATGTCAGTGAAAATTTGAACACATAGAAAAATCCGAAAAGTAAAGCTATGGCCGGGAATCGAAGTCGGATCCTCGTCATTCCGTGACGCGTGCTATACCACCCATAGCAGGTGGGTAGTCTTCGAATTTTTCTACCCGTTACTAGATGTCACGTGACCTTTGTTACTAAGCGAATTTTTTGTCGGTAAGCGTCATCTGTTTGAATGATGTGTCTGTACGGCACAATTACAAACTCCCGTGGAACATCTACTGCTCACCAGGGATGAGAGAAGGGGCTGTTTTTCAAATGATAGGTACTACCAAATGAATCAAGAATTTGTATTTCTTGATTTTTTTTATGTTTACTTTTACGGTTTTACCGTTAGAAATTATTTTTCTAAATGTCAGTGAAAATTAGAAGATTAAGTAAACATAAAACAAAAACAAGAAATAAAAATTCTTGATTCATTTGATAGTACCTAAGAATATTGTGTTGCTTTGTGCCAGGCCATACAAGAGCAAATGGTGGCGCACGGCGCAGAGCCGGTCAACTTTGAAGACGTTAAAGACGAAATATTCGACATGATACGCCCGGAGCATCCCTCGCGCATCACCCTGCAGGACCTAGTGCGCAGGTACGTAGAGTTATCCCTACATACCGTCACGCCTCTTTCCCACAGGGTAGACAGAAATTACTTTGTTCCACTTGCTACGATCCTGACATACTTATTTCGCTTCATCCAGATTCATTCTCTTCATACATGCTGCCTACTAATATTATAAAAGCGAAAGTAACTCGTGTCTGTTACACTTACATGCCTGAAACACTGAATCGATTACAACGTGACATGGTACACAGATAGTTTGTCCCGGGGACATAGGATAGTTTTTATCACGGAAAATCGTTCCTGCGGGATAGCGATAAGCGGTTTCTGCGCAGACGGAATCGCGGGCAATAGCTAGTAAAGTTCAGGATATATGTATACAGGAAGGGTATATATACAGGGTGTAACTAACATCCTAATTCACTGGGGTATATAGTCATAGGCACCACAGGTGAAGATACTAAAAGAATTGAAGTCAGCGCCTACTTGTAAAATTGTGTATATACACGTATCAGTGGCGTGGCGTCAAATATATCAGAAGGCAATCCGAAGGGAATTTAACTAGCCTTTTCCTCTTATTCTGCACAATAAAAGTGCCCAACTGCCTTAAAATAGGCAAGCCGGTGGAAATCGAGTATCAACTCTTTATCACTACATAGTATAAAACAAAGTTGCTTTCCGCTGTCTGTCCGTCCCTATCTATGTAGATATTATTTTTCAGAATAAAACCCCTCTTTACTAAAATCACTTTTAATTTTGAAAAAAAACACATAAAGGTACACAATTTGCAATGCGGTTAGAAATAATCAAAAAATATCAACGTCCGTCCTCTATCAATCACTCCGGCTATCTCCACTCACTCCATTCGTTCCCTCATCAGCTCGTAGCATAGCATTCGTTCATCCCAGCCATTCTCAATCCTACATCTATGCTTAAATCTTTAAAAATACGCAACGGATTTTTAATAGATAGAGTGATGCGAGAGGAAGGTTTATATGTATATATTAGCGACCCGCCCCGGCTTCGCACGGTATATTATGCATGTATTATACATATAAACCTTCCTCTTGAATCACTCTATCTATTAAAAAAAACCGCATCCAAATCCGTTGTGTAGTTTTGAACATATAAGCATACATAGGGACATAGGGACAGAGAAAGCGACTTTGTTTTATACTATGTAGTGATACGCAGACGAAGGGCAGAAGCTAGTTGTACATAAAACACGTTTAAACTTGTTGCTTCGACAAACGGGCCACTGGCGGCCCTTATTCGCCAGTGGGCGTCTGTTGATGGCGTTGATGCTGATGATGCTGGTGTTGTGCAGCGGGCACGGGCACACAGCGGTGTCGATCCTGCTGGAGCTGCACGGGTTCTGGGCGTACGAGAACCGGGAGGCGCTCGCCGCCGCGCCCGAGCACTCCTGACACGCCGCGCACGCCTACAGCTACATCAACTGACCGGCTCGCTACTCTATACAATACTTTATCTCGGGTAGACGGGGCCTAAGGTGTCAAGACTTACGGACCACGTTTAGCAAAATTGTGGGACTAGGTATAGATGGAAAATGGAATCAAAATAGTGATGGGTTGCTGGCCGCCTATAACATTACTGAGATTTTCGCGCATACTGGTACATTGGTTTTTCTTTACTCCTAGACCAGCATGGAAGGAAGTCTGAATTTATACATGCTGTGCTTCTTTGTATAGAAGGATACGTCAAAATCCTTGTCATGGGATAATATGAGTATATTGCATAAAAAAGTAGGTAGCTATTAAAAATCAGTAGTAACAAAATTTAGATCCATTTTATAAGAATATGCTTATGTACATAAACATAAACTCAATACATGAAACAACTTTAAAATGTTTTGCTAAAAGTAGTAAAGTGGAGTAAAGTAAAGTAGTAAAGTACAAGTAAAGTAGATACATACTAAAAAGCTAAAAATCACTACCTACTATAAGAAAAAAACCCTGTGTTGTTTTAAGAAACCACGAAGCAAGTGAAACTTTTTAGAAAATTATTCAATTGAGGGTAAGAATTAAAATTTCGTTCTTAATCTTAACAATTATTAATAATTGAAAAATGGGAATGATAAAGGGAAATCAATGCTAGATGAGATATATAAACTATAAATTTTAATTTCAATCTACATATTGGAGTACGGAATACATAATAAATACTTACTATAATTTGTATAGACGCATATTAAAAATCAAAAACAATATTTAGGCATACAAATCATTGAATCAATTTCAACTTTGATTATTCTATCAATAACGTCAGCTGATGCGAGATGTGAGCGCCGCCATATTGGCCTTGGTTATTATATACATTTTGACGTATATTTACATCTAGACAATATTATTGCTACGTAGCATCTTGTTTGTATTTCTTCTCACCCTTCGTAGATGCTCCTTCCACAGCTCTCTATGCGACTTTAGCATCAAAAAGAATATATTTATTAACACAATGACTAACGCACAAAAATTATGCACGAAAACAACAAAATAAAATATTTCCTTAACGTAAAATACCAAGAAAGTAATAAAACTGTATGATCCTGTGGTGAGAAAAGCGAACGCGGACAAGACATTTTTTTTCCCGACACCCTTGCCACTCTTGTATATGGACGATGGTCTACACAACGCAAACAACACCCTCAAGTACAATGCGAGGTTCGTCAAAAGGAGACAGCACGTGAAGTAACGTGGATCTACTCCGGCCACCTTCCAGATAACTACTCCCACTAGCGGCAGCAGCCAGCCAAAGGTGTTAGCGTAGATATACTTATGTTTAATTGCGTTCAAACTCGTGAAAACTTCCACAAACTCTATGTAGAACATCACTGTGGTGATCACCATCCAATGTGTGAATGTCTGTGAAATATATTGGTTTATTATTACTTCCACTTCGGATGCCAGCGATCCAATGGAGAATCTCAAACATAAAATAATGAAGTTGAAGACAACCGGCAGCAGCAGGCAGAGGAACACGTAGTTTCGGAACTGCCGCCAATTCGGTAACACTATCCAGGAGACCAGACCAAACACAACACTGGCTAGAGACAACAGTCCCACACAACCAAAAAAAGCTATTATTATATAAAATAATAACGCGTTAGACCCGTCTGAAGCCATTTTGCTAACTATTAAATTCTATTGTTAGTATGAATAAACAGGCTGTTTTTCCTTGATATCAAATTCCGTGAACTTATAATACAATAGGTACATGCTATATAATATTTAGCAGTTTTGGCGATTTGTATTTGAAAAATTCCCCGTCATCGTCCCTGGTGAGCAGTAGGTCCACGGGAGTTTGTAATTGTCGTACAGACACATCATTCAAACAGTCGACGCTTGGCGAAAAAAATTCGCATAGCAACAAGGTCACGTGACAGCTAGTAACAAATATACCAATTCGAAAGCTTACTCACCTGCTATGGGCGGTGTAGGGGTATAGCATGCGTCACGGATTGACGAGGATCCGGGTTCGACTCCCGGCCATAGCTTTACTTTTCGGATTTTTCTATGTGTTCTAATTTTCAGTGTCGTTTAGAAATGTAATTTCTAACGGTAAAACCGTAAAAGTAAACATAAAAATCAAAAACTAAAAATTCTTGATTCATTTGATAGCACCTTTGCAATTCAGCACTTTTTCAATTTACGCACGTGAATTTGTGAAATGTGGGAATAATTATCATTCATAGTCTAAATTCTAACATTCCTGATGTTAGTCATATTTTTATGTATTATAAATACCTTCCACGCTAGTCTGGGAAGCTGGGAACAAAGAACAAACATAGAATGTACCAGTTGCCGCACAGGTGGTAAAAGCCCATAGAGGGAATGAGCGAAAATCATAGGAATCATTTTATAGGCGATGCGGCTAGCAACCCGTCATTATTTAGATTCCCCTTTCCACTGCCTGTCTACCTCGTAAGGGATAAAGCCGTGATTTATGTATGTATGTATAAATTATGAAGATGTAGGTATGTCTTATAATATGTACATCGGCGTTCAAATTGCATATGCATGTATATGAAAAGTATTTGGAGGTACGAATAAGAAACCAAAAGGTGGATGAAAAATATATTTTTGTAAGACGTGTAAATTAACAATCATAACAATAACAAACAATATATTATGCAACATTACAACTATTTATGTAAATCAATATAAAATATCATGCAAAAATATTCTTACAGATCTAAATTGTACTTACATAAAATTGGTTTGATATAAACATTCGTACTGACGTACAATTTTATTTATTTATCACTATTTGTTTTGTATATAAATGTATCAGCTATAATTCCTTTGGTTTAAATTAAAATTCATAAAAAAAACGATTTGGCATTGTTATTATTTCCTTTTTACATACGAAATTATAATTATAATGGAGCTCGTCTACTAACAGTTTCAAGCGTCAAAAAGACCCCTAGCTGCTTTACCTCACCTCCCACACGTTACTTTTTGACACTTGAAGCCCGAAACTTGAAATAGTGTAGGAGGCTCATTAAACAGAAATAAAATAAATATTTTACCACAGACATCTTTTCTACGGGTACAGACCTCAATCTGCATCAAGGTAATGCATACAACTGCGCCGAAATATTTTAAGCTCCAAGCCAATCGCGGTCTATATCACATAGAAAACATGTCTAATTGCTCTGACCTACTTATGTATTGCATTCGATTTTGGCTAGTTCCTAAGCATGAGGTCCTGAACCAGTATTTCCAATCTCAGGAGATGTCACCAAGGGAACAATCGATAGATTGAAGGAGCAAGAAGCAAACGTAGAACGGAGCCAAGCTTCAGGATGCAGACAGTCGAAGATGATACTGAAAGGCATAAAGCGCAGAAGAACTAGGTATCTCCTGCATCTAGGTAAGAGTAGCTTAAGAACAATAGCTAGCATCATCACGCTAAACAGGCGCAAGCATAATAGGTATAAAAAACGATCCCTCCTGCCCACACTGTGGGAAAGAGGAGACAAGCAAACATGTCCTCATCGAGTGCGTCATGTACGCGGCAACGCGGCGCGAAGCATTCAGTGACGAACTGGAGGAGGACGAGCTAAGGGATGTCGAACTAAAATATGTCCTTATGTTCGGCAGGAGAATAAGGTTCGAGGAGAGTTGCTGTGTGAGAGCGCTACTGGGACAGTAACCGGCGGCTCCAACCAAGGGGAACTGGGCTGAATGATCTCCACATAGGATCCACAGCCCGCCTGACCCAACTAGGCGTCCCCACCCGACATAATCAACATCATCAAGTATGATGATTGGTTAGATCAGTGGTTCTCAAAGTTGTTTGGGCTACGACCCATCTAATGCAAGTTTACAAACTCGGGACCAACCTCTAGGAAATGTAGCAGTTACCAATAAAGGATTTCAAGCCGTTGGCTCGGTCGGTTGGTGTGTCGTTCGTTCTACTCTACAGGCAGGGCCCACTCAATATTCCCTCGCGACCCAGTTTGGGAAACCCTGGGTTAGATAATTTTCCCAAAATCGTTATTTACCTGTGGCATAATAATTCAGTTCGCGTTATTTCCCGTTCGTGAATTACCACATGGTTTTATTCCTCTCTCTTTTTCCTTTCGCAAATTTCCTCATTTACAAATTTTACAGTTCGCAAAATTTCACGATAGTGATATTCTGTAAATGTGTATATTCCGGCAAAACCGTACCATTTGTCACGGCCCGGAACCAGTCACTTTCTACCACGTATTATTTTATCAGAAATTGTAAAATATCAATGTAAGTTAGGTTATGTTACTGCGATCCAAACAAAAACGAAGATCTACCAGAAAAGTAGGTTAGGTTTGATCTGCGACCCCAACAACGACCAAGTTCTACCAAGAACGCTGGGCTGTTGTAGAATGAAAGCCGTTAGACATATTAAGGGTGCAAGGGGGCCCAAATTACACCTCTTGAGCCCCAAGTCAATCTCACCAGCTCGCGGTGCACCCTTCTGAATAACAAACGAGGCTCAGACGACTCACCAACCCGCACTGGACCATCCTGGTGGGCTTACTGTCCAAAACCCCCTTGATGTATTCGATAATGCTCACCAGTTGGCGCCACTGTTGACTAAGGTATAGCTAGCGACGACGCGACTGTACGACTTTGGTTTGCATGTGTAAGTTGTGCTCATTAAACTTTGATAATGATCCCGTAGAGGGATCGAAACGCGTCTGTGTAAGGGATAATTATGTTTGTGGGATTTATGTGTTTTATGTGGCAGTAGTGGAGGGAGTTATATCTAACATTAACCAATGACGATGCCGCCGTTTTTTGATACATAAATTTACGCGGGTCGGTGTTTTCGAGATTAACCGAAAAATATTTTACATAATCTCAATTTCAATGACATTACGCAAGAAAATTGTTTTACAACCAGTTAAAAGCTCTTAACCACTTAATTATATCTATAACAGACGTTTTATATTTAAGCAGAGAAACATTTATCTGCTTCAGGAAATGACAAATTGTACTTTTTACAGGTTCTACATGTAAAAGAATTACATGGATAATTAGTTCGAGAAAAGGGGACTCGAAATAAGCAATTAGTTTGACGTCTATCAAATCGAGGAACTCTAAAAGCTATTTCACCAAGAAGATAAGGGCAATCAGTTACACCAAAAAAATAATAAGGGAAGGACAGAGCTCGTGATTCTGCGTGGAAACAGCATGAAATTCGTAAATGATAAAAAATTGAGGGGAATGGTTTTTTTTTAAATTGGCTAAGTAAAGTTTTTTGAAGCGGTTTTTTTAATTCTAAGCTAGTTCTAGGCACGAAGCTTAACAGCCATTAAATCTCACAAGTGTCATAATAATAATAATATAGCCTTTTTATTTCGAATTCGCTACAATTTCAATAAGTATGTTGTTGTTTTATTATTAAATTGTCGCGTAATTCGGCGTGCCTCATGGCATAGGCCTCCTCCGTGTATTGGAGTGTCATATGGACCACATAAAAAAATAAAAGAGCTGCAGTTCCTCGATCATCAAGACGTCGACTGTCGAAAAAAAAATAGTATTTAGCCAATATCTCATTTACAACTCCTGATCACAGATTAAAAACCATTGTGTAGATAATTCACGTCTTCACTGTTGTATTAACTTACTATACCGACTCTTGTGCACTCTTGTACTCGTACAGACTACCCCGTTCAAGGAATCCCCGCGGCTTGTCTGTCTGTGTGTCCGCGTCTCCGCTCTCTGACACTGGCCCGTACCCACCGCCACCAGGGGAGTTCATTATGTACTTATCCTGGAACAAATCGAGTTAGAGGGTTTAGTAATAAATAATAATAATAATTCATTTATTGCATGAAAACGGGTACAGAAGGATAGAAACAGTTTTGTAGGTACATGACCGTAATCTACCATATTAATGGTGTACGGTCAAGTGCAAAAATAAGTATCGATAGGAACATCTCAAAAATATGTCCCACGACCTTATTACGCTGGTGTAAGAGCGTATGGTACTTGTTTTTGAGACTTTTTCTAGATACATATTATTACACTTGACTGTACAATATTGGATAAAAATAATTAAATAATTACATTTCAATTATCTATAAAAGAACTAATGTCATTGTTAAGAATTACATTAAAAATTAAAAAAAAAATATGTCAAACCTTAAATTACAAATAACATCAATCACACCAGTACGTACTCATTCATGAAAAATCATTGTAAAGTCAACCATAGTATTATACATGGTCTTAAGAAAGCACTAGTTACGATTGAGATATTCATTGATCGTATAAAAACAGTTATTTAGGAGCCATGTATTCAGCGTGGACTTGAATTGCTTGCCCTGTAACACTTACTTGACTTTTAGGCACCTGACCATAGACCATAGCTTATTTCCTAACTCGCTCGCAATCGCCATCGTGTTCATTTTGACAGTTCATGTATGGGCTGACAATTGGCATCGGAATCAGCTAGCTGTCACATTCAAACAAGAACTGTCAAAATGAACACGATGGCGATTTCGACCGAGTTATGATAAGCCTACTGGTTACAGGATCCATCATCATCTCCAGCATATATATGCACTGCTGGGGCTGTGCCTCCTCTAAGAATGAGAGGGCTTGAGCTAGTTCCCATGGGGGCTCAGTGCGGAATGGGAACTTCGCACACAATACACCACGTAACCCTGTTGCCCATAGAGCAGACAACCTAATAGAGTAAATGCCATGTAATGTAATTATATGACTACGACTTTCTGATTAGCCAGCCGAATGTCAAACAGGTCACTAGAGTTGAGCAAGCAGCCATTTTGATCATCATGGATAGTTAATGTTTAGTCCGGTGGCGAGGTGAGTGAGCGAAACTCGATTAATATTTTGATCGCTGTTGTGTCACAAGTTGTTGTAGGATGTCCGAAATTTGTTGTTGTTGTTGTCGCTGAATTTGTAAAAATTCCTGAAACTGTTCCGCGTTCATTTTGTTACATTAATCCTCGTCGCCAATGAAATAACTTCATATTTCATAATATTAGTATTTAATGCTTTAATATTTTCACTAAGACAACGTCAATAGAAAACCATAGAGAGACAATTCAAGAGTATAAAACCTAGATACATAGCACTTAGACTTTGCTCCGTGTAGAAAATAAAAGGAAATCAATTGCGAAAAATAAGTGTCACTTAGTATGGTATATGACGAAAAAGTCAGATGTGTTGCCATAATTTTATAAAAATTATACCACTCTAATTGGTTATTTGCTGTTCTCTCATGGTACACGGGTTCGAACCCCCACCCCCCCCCCCCCCTCTGCTTGAGAGGCCATAGTTCAAACCACTAGACTACGAGTATACTATACATATTGCCCTGGAACAGCTCAAAGCCGTCTGTGAACCACCAAAAGCAAGCGCAACTTACCCCTGGATAAGCTTTGACGGAAGCTTTCCCGCCGAGGTTGATGACCCTTCCATCTGCTCGCTGCAGCAGATTCAAGCCTCGCGCACCGGGCTCGCCGCCTGCGCATACATGCATAAATCACGTCATTATCCCTTACGGGGTAGACAGAGCCTAAGGTAACAAGACCTAAACGCCACGTTTACCATAGATTGTGGGCGTATGGAAAGGGGAATCAAAATAATGATGGGTTGCTAGCCGCATCGCCTATGAAATGATTCCTAAGACGCCGCCTGCGCATGTAATATAAATAACTAGCTTCCGCGTAGAATTAGCAACAGACATGTTTATCGGTACCCCGCGGAAACTTTGCAATTTCCGGGATAAAAAGTAGCCTGTGTTTTAATTTAGAGTGCCAGCTATCTCCGTTCCAAATTTGATCCAAATCCGTTCAGTTGTTTCAGCGTGAAGGAGGAACAAACATACACACCCACTCACTGACGTCGCCACTTTCACATTTACAATAATAAAGTAAGCTCTAGTAAAGCTTCTGTTATGGTACTAGACAACGATATAACATTTTGAAATATTTTACCAGGTAGTTGGGTTGGATTATAGACTATAGTCCATTCCAAACCATTTTAAAGCTGTTGTAAACAAACAATTCCCCTTAAGTTCATATAAAAATGAAATAATCACAACATACATACATACATACACAAATCACGTCTTTATTCCTTACGGTTAGACAGAGCCTAAGGTAACAAGACCTACAGGCCACGTTTAGCAAGATTGTGGGCGTATAGGTGGAAAAAGGAATCAAAATAGTGATGGGTGCTAGCCGCATCGCCTATAACAATTCCTAAGAATTACGCCCATTCCCAATCACATGTTTGATATAAAATATCGTGAGATAAAGTATGATATGATCCATCAATATTCTGGGGGGTATGAGGCTAATTGCATACAATGAGTGATTATTATTATTTAAAAATAATACACTAGCAGCTCAAAAGCTGATACGTGTATATCTATCACTGTACTTGCTCTGACTTTTTAAATGAATGTCTAGTCTATTTTAAAACTGTGTGTGAAAACTAGGATGAAATTGACGTTGGCTTAGACAGGGGTATAATGGCCGTCTCTGAGTGCGGCATCAGCGGGCATACCGTGCATCCCGTAGGGCTGGAAGGCGCGGCGCTCCGTCAGTATGGACAGCTGCACCGTCCTTCGGAACAGCAGCTCTCTGCGCACGCCCTCGCCGCCGTTCCAGCGACCTGACACACACAAATACTCATAGATACATTGCGTGGTGTTTACTTCACTGCTTATTCATAAGAACATGTATTTGAAGGGCTGAAAGTATAAGCCTTAATTAACTTAAATTGGATAGATTTTTTTTTGACGCTAGAGCCGCTTTTCTCGGAAGTCTAGCATACATGCATACATAAATCACATCTTTATTCCTTACAGGGTAGACAAAGCCAAAGGTAACAATACCTGAAGGCCGTATATGAAAAAGGGAACCAAATTAGTGATTGACTAATAGTGACTAGTAGAGACTTTATACATCTCTGCTTTAGACTAATATAATTTAAGGTTCGGGGACCTTGTTTTTTTTCCATAAATATTTCTTGTCTTTTTATTTAACTTTTACCACTGGTCGGCGCAGCGCGCCGCCAGTGCAGCGCCAAGGCCGCACTGGCAGGATCGCCATGTGAGGATGGGCGTTGGGAGACAACTAATGTAGACGAGTTTTAAGTTAATACTGTCCTTTATTATACAATTAGATTACGCTTATAGAGTGCTACATACTGGGAGAGTGTGCGTGGAACAGCTCACACTACATACATCCCTTCTATAAATGTATTTAATTTAAATTTAATTTAAGTATTGTAGTGGCTTAATGTATTTTATTCAGAAAAAATGAGTTTCTGCCAAGTTTCTTGCGGTGCATTCTTCTTGACAATGACGGTATTTCCGAATAGTTTCAAAAAAAGACACGTAAAAGAGCCCTTGGTGGTCTATACGCAAAATAAAGTTTCGCTGCCACTGGGACGAGCGCTCCAGGTGGCAGGGCTACGAACCGTTTGTTATCGGTAAAATATAGGCACTAAGTGACATTGTTTCTTTCCGAAGCCAAACTTAAAAAACATGGCTTTGATAAAAATGTTTTTTTCTGGGATTAAAATTCAAAACTTTTGCAAATAGACAGCCGGCTCTTTTACGTGTCTTTTTTAAAACTACCAGCGCATTCGGAAAGACCATCATTGCAAGAAGAATGCGCCGCAAAAAACTCATCATGATATATAGAGTCAAGTGTAGCGGTGACTGACCTCTGCCACCGGAGTGGGCCCGCAGCGAGAACTCGGCGACCAGCATGGGGTAGCGGCGCTCCACGATCTCCACGTCCGTGATGCGCGTGTTGGTCATGTGCGAGTGCACGCCGCCCGCGCCGCGCCAGCCCGGGCCCTGGGCCATCCAAATATCACCCACATACATACATACACAAATCACGTCTATCCCTAATGGGGTAGACAGAGCCCAAGGTAACAACACCCAAAGGCCACAAGGTAATATCACCCACGCTTGTCTTATATCATACACTGTATACTAACCCGAGCGATAATCAACTGGGGTAGACCCATGGGGTGGGTCGTGCATAAAGTACGCCACTTAGTGCCCTCCCTCGCCGGGACGCCATGGCCACGTCGCCGATTTTAAATAATAGATGTCAGATGTCAGTAGTACAGCAATGTGACAGTTTGACCCGACGTGACATTCTGTATACATTTATTATTATAAGCTTACTTCAGTAACAAAGGAGGTCGGTTATCTTCATCTAGATAATTTATCTAAATAAAAAAGTTGACAACGCACTATTTGTGATTGAATTTATCTTCAGACATTATCTAAATAACGCCCAACTCTGCAAGCCATACATCACTACATAATATAAAACAAAGTCGCTTTCTCTGTCCCTATGTCCCTTTGTATGCTTATATCTTCAAAACTACACAGCGGATTTTGATGCGGTTTTTTTTACTAGCTAGTGATTCAAGAGGAAGGTTTTTATGTATAATTCTACGCAGACGAAGTCGCGGGCAGAAGCTAGTTTCTGTATAATTGTTTGGCTACGATAGCTGGCGACGTCGCCATGGCGTCCCGGTGAGGCAGAGCTCTAAACTCAAACTCCAACGAGCGTTTTTAAAAAAAAAAGTCCCCAAGATTTTTTTTTAAGAATTTAAATATTTCACTTCAGTGGATGGGAGAAGTAGGTATTATGTTGAGAGGAGTAGTTCAGGGCAGTGTATAGCATACCGCGCCGCTGCCGCCGGCCACGGTCTCGTAGTAGCCCCAGCTCTGCTCGCCCAGCGTCAGGTTGTTCATGCAGCCCTGGGACGCCGCGCACACCTGACAACCATTTATTAGATTAGATTAGATTAGATTATTTATTCATTCAATATAAAATTACATCATAAATTGTACAATGTCAAGTTACGAGAACTTATATTGAAATCGTCAAAAATTACACATATAAAATAAAAAATAAAAATTGAAAAATTAATTGAATGTCACAAAATTTTGGAATTGTAATAAAGAAGCAACAAATCATTACATTTACATAGGTTCTCCACTCAGGATCGTCATAGCTATATGGATGTCACCAAACAAGGATCATCCAATTAAAATACATAAAATAATTAAAATAACAATGTTCAGTAAAATAAAAAATTTATATCAATAATGTTTAATATTTATTTATTCAAATAATTACACAACATTACGGACAAGCCAAGGCCCTGTAAAATTCATACATACATAAATCACGTCTTTATCCATTACGGGGTAGACAGAGCCCAAGGTAAGAAGACCCAAAGGCCTCGTTTAGCATGATTATGGGTGTATGGATGGAAAAGGGAATCAAAATAGTGATGGGTTGCTAGCCACATCGCCTAAACATGATTCCTATTATTTTCGCCCATTCCCTCGATGGGCTTTTACCATCTGCGCGGGTAGAGAAGCAACTGGTAGGTACATTCTATGTTTTTCCTTTGCTCCCAGACCAGCATGGAAGAACATACATACATAAAATTCATACATACATAAATCACGTCTTTATCCATCACAGGGTAGACAGAGCCCAAGGTAAGAAGACCCAAAGGCCACGTTTAGCATGATTGTGGGCGTATGGATGGAAAAGAGAATCAAAATAGTGATGGGTTGCTAGCCACATCGCCTCTAACATGATTCGTAAGATTTTGGCCCATTCCCTCGATGGCATTTCACCATCTGCGCGGGAAGAGAAGCAACTGGTACATTCTATGTTTTTTCTTTGCTCCCAGACCAGCATGGAAGGAATTCATACACATACTTAATTATTTTTCCTTTCCACTGCGCCTAAAATCGTGCTAAACGTGGCCTTTAGGTCTTGTTACCTTAGGCTCTGTCTACCCCGTAAGGGAAAACGTCATTTATGTATGCGTATGTATGTTTTCATAGAACTTTGTATGGTGAGTGTACCGTTGTTTGGTCGCTAGTGCGGTTACCTGGAAGGCCTTGAGCACGACGTCCACGATGCGCTGCGAGGTCAGCACGTTGCCGCCGACCACGGCCGCGTCCGGGGACGGGTCCAGGATCGAACCCGCCGGGATCACCACCTGCACCGGGTTCAGGCAGCCCTGTACGCATAATTACAGTTAACTCACGTAAAGTCGAGTGATGCCCGACATGTTTCGGACTAGTCGCAGTCCTTCCTCTTGGAGCGCTCGCCCCCACTCTCACGGTAGTTTCATGTTGAAAACCTATACCTAATACTAAATAATAAAATATCATGTTGGCCTAGTGAGGAAAATAATATAAATGATTTAAACCACAATCACCTGATAAAACTTCAACAATAAAAGTGGTTTAATATATCCAACCGAAAAAAAAGCTACCATTATTTAGATAATCTGATTATTATTTGAATACAAAAATAGGTAGGTTAGGTTAGGTATCTACAGTTGCTTTAAGGGGAAAATACCCACAAAGACTCAAAACTTTATTTTGCAAAATAGACCGACAAGGGCTCTTTTGCATGTCTTTATTTTAAATTACCAGTGCATTCGGGAAGACCATCATAGGACGCGTCGCAAGAAACTTGGCAGTCATTTCTACATACATACATACATACATACCGTCACGCCTCTTTCCCACAGGGGTAGGCAGAGACTACTTTATTCCACTTGCTACGATCCTGACATACCTGACTTTCGCTTCATCTACAGTCATCAATCTCTTCATACATGCTCGTCGGTTTCGGGTACTCCTGGCCTGACCTTTTTCCAAAGCGTCTCCTATTTGGTCTCGGAACGTCCGTCTAGGCCTTCCCCTCCCAACGTAACCATTCACACTCCCCATATAGATCTGTTTAGTTAGTCTACTTTCATCCATCCGCTCTACATGCCCAAACCAACTAAGCATACTTTTTTCTATCCTAGTCACTATATCCTCTTTCACACCAGCACGTTCCCTTATCACACTGTTCCTGATTCTATCTTTCAGTGATACACCTTCCATACTCCTTAACGCTCTCATTTCTACTGCATTTATTCTACTTTCATGCTTCTTTTGCCATAACCAAGTCATTTCTTAAAAATAAAATTTCTGTAAAAGGAGCTCCGCCCTTGGGCCCTTGGGCGGAGCTCCGTTAAAAACCAGCTGGACAAACTGGGTAGACCACGGGTGGACCGGTATTGAATAATGACCTGGTTGAGAGGCACCTCGTGTCCCACCATGCAGCGCAGACAGTAGATCAGGGCGGACAGCGAGATGGCGCGCGGACAGTTCAGGTTGCCCCATACTTCCGCACCCGTGCCACTGTCACAGAAGAGGATTTCTTTACTTCCACCCTGGCTAAGGAAAGGGTTCAAGGGGGGCAGGGGAGCACTGCCCCCCTAGAGATTTTTTCCACTTGTTCCATAAGTTCTCGTCTAATTACACTTGATCATCGGCTGACGACGCCCTTGAATATGCCTATACATAAGTATTATTGAAATACGCAGCTTTATCAAGCCTACAATTGACTGGTTATTGAATCAACGTTTTCCAAGTGCACAGACAGATTGGTGCAATGGTGTCATGGAGCACCTGGTTTTGTACCCTTGTGTACCCTTCAACGGCTAAGTCGCACAACATCCTACTAATATTATTAATGTGAAAGTTTGTGAGTATGTTTGGATGTTTGTTACTCTTTCACGCCAGAACGGCTGGACAGATCTGGATGAAATTTGGAACATAGATAGATTATAGTCTGGAATAACACATAGGCTAGTTTTTATCCCGGAAAATTGCGTAATTCCTGCGGGATAGCGATAAACGAATTCTATGCAGACGAAGTTGCGGGCAACAGCTAGTTAACTATAATAATAAAGAAATTGCAGTAAGGAACCTTAGACTTCGCGCGACTTTGTCTATATGTCATTACTTTTTAGAGATAAACAAGCAGCTCCATCGAGACTTGGCTAGTTTTTTACACAATGTTTTTGGTGGGATTCTACGTTTCTTTTCGTGAGATAAGGTGGCAAAATGAGCACCACCCACGAACATTCGGGTTAAATATACTTTATTCTCAAAAGAATTACAGAAATTCACTTAAATGAGAATATTTAAAGATTTAAATGGTAACAATACTTAATCACCTAATTACATCCGAAACAAATAACAAAATCCAAACAAGTGCAAACCAAAGTGTATAAAGAGGGTATGTTTCCACGCCATCCCAATGCAGCAAGTACAACGGTTGCTGCATCCAGCGGCGCCGCTCGTAGGTGGGTAGTTATTGGAAGTGCAGTGAGATGGGATGGATGAGGCATATTTAGGTGAAAACATTCGCAACCAGAGTACAGCATTGCAGTAATTTCACCGGCTTTACTGGCGACAGGCGGCTGGTGGTCCCAATTCAGATGGACCCTGGATAAGGCCCAACCAAATCGAGGTGTTCTGTAAGCTTATTACCTAACTCGCTCGCAATCGCCATCGTGTTCATTTTGACAGTTCTTGTATGAATGTGACAGCTAGCCGATTCCGATGCCAATTGTCAGCCCATACGTGAACTGTCAAAATGAACACGATGGCGATTGCGAGCGAGTTAGGTAATAAGCCTATTGGGCTATTATGACTGTTGACTCACGTGAAATCACAGAGGGCGCTGCCTTCGTCCTTGTCCAGCGTGACGGTGAGCGCTATAGGGGTTCCGTTGTCCATGTACTCCACAGCTCTGAGCACCGTAGACCCCGTGCTGGCATAAGTTTTATTCGCTATCTCCTTTTATTCATAAAACAGAAAAGGAAAACAATAGGTTATCTAACATTAATTTATCTTAACACTGAAGTCCTCTGTAAATAACAGATGCAGTAACCGTACGTTATGTAATTATTAGCATTACAGCAGTGTTATTATAGCGTCAAAATGATACCGAAATCGATTTCATTATGAAGTTGGAGTTTTCGCTTCCGAACCCAGGTTAAAGTACTTGTGTGTCAGTTCACTCAGTTTCATACTGTTTCAATACAGCTTCTAATCCATTATTCTGCAACACCGTACAAAAATCATGCGACAAGGGGAAAAAATCGAGGGTTGCACTTTTGAATTCTCACCAGCACTCAGTTGGACAGCTTACAAGTGACGGCATAGTGCTGAATCTTATTATTTTATGCTCTTATATCGTCCTATATACGTCACCTGGGGTTCATATGACCCACATTTTTTGGTCATGGGCCTGTAGTCTATTAGTAGGATCAGAGAGATTCCCGCTGAGGTCTTCCCATCGAGTTACGACCTGGGTGCCTTTAAGAAGCGAGTGTACAATTTTCTGCAGGGCCGACAACGCACTGGCATCGCGTAAAGCGCTGCGGGTGTCTATGGACAGTGGAGATCGCTTACCATCAGGTGACCCACTAGTTCGTTTGTCTGGCCTCTCTAATATAAAAAAGAAATCACCGACGTTTCCTCTCTATTAGGTTATTTGCTCTATGGGTATAGGCCACACCTCTCACATGGCGTTTACCTTCAGCATGTCCCTGACGGCGAGCTCCGCGTTCTTCTGTATGTGCCCCATGTAGGCCTGCACCACTTCCAGCCCGTAGTAGCTGATCAGCTCGCCCACCAGCTGGATACCCTGCATACATAATATAATTCACGTCTTTATTCCTCACGGGTTGGACAGATTCTAAGGCAACCAGACCTGAAAGCCACGTTTCGCATGATTGTGGGCGTATATTTTGGTGGAGACCCCTCTCCAAAAATCAAAATAAGGATGGGTTGCTAGCCTACCCCGTAAGGGATAAAGACGTGATCCGTGTATGTATGTATGTATGTATGCTAGCCTCATCGCCTATAACATGTTTTTTTTGCCATACGAAACTTCACTAACTACAGGTCGATTCACAAGAGCTGACACAAATTGATTGAATGAGTGAATGATAACACTATGCGTGTATAACAAAATGTTACAGTTTGACAACAAATATAATGCGCATCGGCAGTATTCGTTTGCGCAGAGAAGCGCAGACCAGTATCCGATGGTAGCCGAACGTGTAAATAATCTATATTGAACTTTATTTGCAAGCGCAACTGGCAGAGTATTGCTTGCTTTGCATTCTTAGCTCTGTCCCGCTTACACGATTTTGCCATTGTTGGTACGAAATCGATCGACCAATAACAGCGCCAGAGTTTCCCGCGCTACTAAAATTGGTATACTGCGCAGGTACATCGTGGAGCATTATTTTTGCTGTCAAACTGTACAGGTTGAGGTTAACTTTTGTGTTGAGCATTATATACTTGTTTACAAAATATCAGGAGGGCCCTGTACAAGAACGTCACTCACACAGTGACAAGTGACTTTACTTCATTCAATCCATTCGTGCCAGCTCTTGTAAATCGACCTGTAAATCACTTCAGGTCTATTTGCTGGGTAACCTATGAAATTATTTGAAGATTATATCTTATGTTAGTGAGACCAAGTGACCATACGTTAGGATTCCCGTTCGCTGAAACAGTTCATTTATTCGATACTAGATGGCGTTACCTTCGATACAAGGGTATTAAGGGAATATTTCACTTACCCTCTGGTTAGCAGCGACCTGGGCTTTCAGGTCTGACAGATTGTCGGCCAGGTTCCTGGTGCCAGAACAGCCTTCTTCCTTCGCTGGTTTCATCAATTCTGACAAAAGGTATTCAGCTCTCAGTTAAAAGAACTAATGAAACATCTAAACGAGGTATTCTACGTCTATCTAAACGTGAACGCACCATCGACGTCTTTTACGCACTGGTGTGCCTTTAATCGTGGCTCGTTAACCTACATTTAGAGAGCTCTTTTAAAACTTAAACGCAATCTATTCCATGTCATTTTGTCATTCGCTACTAGATGGCGCTAGTTGCCGAAACACAAAACACTAATTGACCTAGTGCCAAATCTAGCAAAGTTAGTTTTCAACAATCCCCATTCTTCACAATATCAATTTTTCACAATCAAGAATACCTGGAACTGATCTTTATGTCGGTAATCAAACTTATAAACCATACTAAGCTACCCACACACACACACAAATCACGTCTTCATCCCTTACGGGGTAGACAGAGCCTAAGGTAACAGGTACCTACAGGCCACATTTAGCAAGATTGCGGGTGTAAAGGTGGAAAAAGGAATCAAAATAGTGATATAACATGATTCCTATTATAATCACCCATTCCCTCGATGGACTTTTACCATCTGCGCGGGTAGAGAAGCAACTGGTACATTCTATGTTTTTTCTTTGCTCCCAGACCAGCATGGAAGCAAGCTACCCGATCGTCATTATTAAAGCTATCAAGAATTTTACCTTCTGATTTTATTGTTTACTAGCTGTTGCCCGCAACTTCGCCTGCATAGAATTCGTTTAACGCTATCCCGCAGGAATTACGCTATTTACCGAGATAAAAAGTAGCCTAGGTGTTATTCCAGACTATAATCTATCTATATTCCAAATTCAGATCTGTCCAGCCGTTCTGGCGTGAAAGAGTAACAAACATCCATCCATACTTACAAACTTTCGCGTTTATAATATTAGCAGGATGAACATAGGTCTAATATTTATAAAAACTTGGGCATTATGTAAAGCGTGCCCATAAAAAATGAATTAAAAAAAATTAAGTAGGTTTATATAACATTTTTTACTCCTTATGGCCTCAACCCTGTTAAACCCTCTCGCAATGCTCACGCCCACCGCGTATATGATCCTCATGGTACCTTCAGTGAGCTCCTTCTCGTTGAAGGCGCCACCGTCGACGAGCAGGAAGGACTTAAAGGCGGCGCCCTCCTGTGCGAGCGAGACAGAATGCGGCGGCATGGAGCCCGGCGTCAGCCCGCCGATGTCCGCGTGGTGCCCGCGCGACGCCACGAAGAAAATCGGACGACCCACGCCACTGTAACAAACACAGGTGAAGTGGCAAAGATCAGATTTTCAGGCGTTTATATACCTACCTAATTATTTTTTTAGCAAGACAGTGTATCACATTAGAGAATTAAAGAAAAAGCATGTCAAGGCAATCGTATATTGTCTAAAGAACACAGCGTTGCTAGGACACTAAAAGCAATAGACCACATGATAGAGTTTACTAAACTAGGAAGGTTTGCAATCTCTAACAATATAGACATGTCCATTTGAATAAATTTAAATTAAAATAATTAAGGAATTCTGATTAATAATAAATAAATAAATATTAGGGAATATGTACTAAAAAAATAAATATTAGGGTACAATTCACACAAACTGACCTAGTCCCAAAATAAGCGCTAGTAAGGCTTGTGCTATGGGTACTAGACAGCGATATACATACATATAGAGAAATACATATTTAAATAGATAGAAACATCCATCCATGACTCAGAAACAAATAGTCATGCTCAAATGTCTGTGTCTTAATTACAAGAAAACGGCATGGACCGCCGAGGATGCAGTCCACTCAGATTCGCATTCGGACAATTTTACGGAATGAAACGACGCTAATTCTTAGTTCAGGGCAAGCCGCTGGTAAAACGAGTATAAAATAATACTTACTTATGGAACACAGGCGTGATCACAGTCAGATCGGGCAAATGTGAGCCGCCAGCTTTCGGATGGTTGGCCAACAACACATCGCCAGGTTTCAACGAGTCACCACGCACCTTCATCTGCCAAAAATAAATAAGTATATATCACATACTTATTTAATTCGTTTAAAAACTAATGTCAACATTTGATTTATAACAAGGTTCAATTTCGTTAGATAGAATGATGAGTGGATGAAATTGAAAATGATAAAATGTGAAATTTCAAGTTTATATTATCTTAAGTAACTCTTTATGATTATGAATACATATAGCACTGGGGTATCGTAACTATAGCTATTCAGATTGTGAATAACTCTAACTACAAAACGGAATAAACCAGCACTAACCATCCTAATTCGCCGAATTTTGGTGGATTCTGGGAAGCAAGAATAAAGTCAACAAAACAACAAATGGAACGGGGTGGAGGATTTTCTAGAAAATGGCAACTGTTCTGTGATATCACAAATCAGAAAACCACTTTGGTGACAACCAAATAGACTTCCAAAACCTTATAGCTCTCATAGCTTACTTATTTACTTAAAATCTTACCCCCTTAATCATAAACGCTCTGTAGGCTAACTTAGCAATCGTTTGTCCTTATGTCACTTTGACATTTACGTCAATAAGGACAAACGATTGCTAAGTTGGCAAAAGCCTATAAATAAGGGGGTTATAGCTTACATGGAGCCAGACAAGGATAGGTATAGTCAACCTGAGCTACCAGGAGTTGGTGCATAAAACCAAGACGTTCACACAAAACCTACCTGATACTGCACAGTCTCCTGCATAGCGCCCAAGTGTACGGGGATATGGGGCGCGTTGGAAACCAGCCCGCCGTCCGGACCGAAGAGGGCACACGAGAAATCCAGACGCTCCTTGATGTTTACTGATATCGATGTTCGCTGGAGCACCCTACAAAAAAGTACTTTCTACTAACAGCCGCTGCGTCGATAAGCAATAAAGCTAAGTAAGGACGGACTGCATTCCAACTGCAACGTAACCGCCAACTGCTGACAGCCCATACATTCGAGTTCTCCAATATCTATCTATGTCAAAATGAACGCGATGGCGATTGCGAGCGAGTTAGACAATAAGCCTACAGGTCATCCGTCCACCTCGTTGGTGGACGTCCAACGCTGCGCTTGCCGATCCGCGGTCTCCGCGCGAGAACCTTTCGGCCCCAACGACATTCGACAGTGCATTCATTAGTTATTAAAGACTAAAAGTTAGTTAAATAAATCACTACATAACATAATACAAAGTCCACCGCATCTGTCTGCCTGTTGGCGATAAACTCAAAAACCATCGAAGGGATTTTCACCCATAGACAGAGCGATTCATTGGAACGTTTAAGCATATAATCAGTCAGGGTTTTTTGTAAATTGGTTGAAATATGTAATTAATTGTGTATCTACATTGCAGTGGCGTGGACTCTCTCGATTGCGACCGGTCTGCCTAAATCAATCCAATAG
Organism: Pandemis corylana; assembly: GCA_949127965.1. Lineage (NCBI taxonomy): Eukaryota > Metazoa > Arthropoda > Insecta > Lepidoptera > Tortricidae > Pandemis > Pandemis corylana. The sequence goes on from OX421871.1 coordinate 8,413,196, forward strand.
GAGTCTGTCCTACAATTTATAGACAGAAATTAGCCATATTACGAGTAGCTACAGCTTGTCTAAGGCTATGTCTGACGACCATCTGACGACTCACCACTACATTGCGCCAGTGAGACGCCGGGGCAGACCGTGGTTCCCAAACCTGCACTGCACAGGTGCCGCAAAGAGGGAACCCCATCCCTGGTCATGGGGCGTCGCGGTGACACCGAGTGCTCCCGTAACGCCTCACATACGACCGAATAGGGAATCCGTGTGGTTTTTAGCGGGTATGCCTGCCGTCGCGGGAGTCACATACCCCCGGTAACCCCGTACCGGGCGGATTTTCCACGCTAAAGGTAGTATTAATAAAAAGCAATCACGAACCTTCCCATCTGCTCTGCGATGGACATGAAGCGGTGCGAGAAGACACTGAGCTGTATGGGCTCGAGTGCCGTCGTGATGCGCTTCGGCTGCCCCGACCCTATGGTCACTTTTATGTCGCCAAGCTTCGTTATAGACGCGCGGCAGTCTAGATATAAAATAATAGTAGATTGTACACCGAGGGGATAAAGCACTGTATTATGTCACGGGCGCGATATTGAATCCTGAGCGCAGCAAAGGACTCTAGATTTAACTCCCGAGCGTATCGAGGGTGTTATGAGTTAATTCCTGAGCGTAGCGAGGGAATTAAGATTGAGTCCTGAGTGGAGCGAAGCATTTAAGCGCGCCCAAGACATAAACAGGTTTATCTCCGAGGAGTATACTCTACTTTTCACACCTTTTGCGAGACAATAAAAACCAAGGTAACTAGAAAAATAATTTAATTAAAACAACAGTAAAACAAAAATTTATGTTTGAGAAATTAGTCCAGTTGTGTAATGATACAGCAATATTTTTATTTGGAATCTTAGCAGTCCTATGCGTACAATATTACAGCGTCAGCAAACAATGGCCGCTTTTGTTTTATTTGAAATTGGTTTCATTCGTTCGAAAATCGAACGCCGCTAGCCGTGGCGTGGCCATCTCGATTTCCAGAGCCGTGCGATTTTTACGAAATTGGACTTTAAAAGTATAGCAATAAGAACTATGAAAAGTGAGAATCATATTACTAACCTACGGGTTATAATGAATTTCAGTACAATATTACTACCCGGCGAAAGCCAAGGGCTATAATGACTTACTTTGAGTAAGGTTTACATGATATATAATTAGCCATTGTCGAGCAGGTGGTGTGAAAAATAGTATTGTAGAGGCCGGCTCGAAGCCGATGGCTGGAGTAATGTTAGAAGGCCGAGCGAGAGTTATAAATGCATGCAAGAACTGACCTGGCTCCACTAGTACGGTGGACAGGCTGTCCATAATGATGGCAGGCCCGGGGATCTCCTGTTCCGGGAACAGTTTATCCAGCAGATACACAGCTGTGTCCTGGTAACCGCCCTCGTAGTACACTTTTACCACCTGCAACGGCAGATGACGATATATCCTCGAAGTAACGTTTCATTACTTTCATTGCGGCGCTTGGTAGGTCGCTTATATCTCGCCACCGCGAACCCGCAATGGAATGCTGGTGTGAATTTTTTTGTTGAATACAAAGTCGTGAGTACAACTCGTAAATACGTCTCAATTATTTTTAATCACATATCAAACAAATATTTATTCAAAGTATGAAATAGTTCACAATAAAATGACAATTGTTTAATAAGTGAAAATAAATTCAAAGGCTCCCATTGTTTTGATTGTATGTACTATACAAATACACTCACTTTTTCGGCCACAGGTTTCGTCCCTTTTCCGCTAGGCGGCGCCGTCTCTTCAGCTACCTGAACATAATGGAGTTCAAATTAAAACGTAACTCAAATTTTGAAGTAAAACTTTAAGTTATATAAATCATAAATCACGTCTTTATCCCTTACGGGTTAGACAGAGCCTTGGTTTACAAGACCTAAAGGCCACGTGTAGCATGTGGCCAGAGCGCATAGGTGGAAAGAGGCATCAAAAGTAATGGGTTGCTAGCCGCATCGCCTATAGCATGATTCTTACTATTTTCACCCATACCCTCGATGGGCATACCATTGCGCGGGAAGAGAAGGAACTGGTACATTGTTTTTTCTTTGCTCCCAGACCAGCATGCAAAGTATAAAAGCTGTTAAAATATGTACTTCTTCAAAACCTATGTATACTCACCTCGCTCAGCCCGACTCCTCTCACTCTAATGTCGTCCACTATCACATCTCTGTCTGCTAGCGTAAATCCAAATTCATTCTGGTATCTGTTTAGAAAATAATTGTTTTTGCTATCAATGTAATTTTTAACACATTTTTTTACTTTGCGGAGGACCGTTTTAAAAAACAAACGCGACATAACTCAAGCAAGCAGTTGAGTAGCGGAGTAGAAATGTACAAGTGTAGAGAATAAAGCTTTCCCATGACATGTCGTTGAATGCCATGCGGTTTTCAACATTCACGTTTGAATAGCATGTTATTAAAGTTGAAAATCGGATAGAATACAACGAAATGTCATGGGAAAGTTTTATTCACTACACGTGTAAATGTATTTTATTTGTTTACCAAGTTTTTTGTAGCGGTGCCGGATTGTTACCTAAATACATACCCCATTCATAAACGCTCTTTAGGTTTCTGCTAACTTAGCAATCGTTTGTCCTTATCTGTCACTTTGATTTAAATAAATAAATAATAAATAAATATTTTGGGACAAATTACACCAATTGACCCAGCCCCAAACTAAGCAAAGCTTGTACTATGGGCACCAGGCAACGGATAAACATACTTATATAATGTACACACAGCAAAATAATGCGGTTAGCACAGCCACGCACACGTCTATGCGTGTTGAGTATCGACATGAACGTTAAATAGAATGTATGACATGTGAATGTGTGAGTGAGTTCGATCATAAAATCTACCCCCTAAGTACAGATTTTTTAGCAACAAGATGAATGAGCAATGTCGCTGTAAATTACCTGTTTATTGAATAAACAAGAACTAACTATAAAATAACAATGAAGAAAGTTACAACTATTTAAGTTAGTTTATAATAAATTAAGTAAAAAATAATTACAAATTAAATGAAAATAATCCCCCCCGGTATCGTGTCACACTCAAAGGCTGAAAATGCAATATCTCCGGTTTCAGTTACTTCTACAAAAATAATGTAAAAGTATTTTTTTTATTTAGACTGTCCTAAAAATATTTTACCTAATCTTACATTGGATATTGTCATCCCCAGTGTAAGCGAGAGAACCGAATCGAAGCTTCCTTCGACCTTGAATCTTCAAATTTATGCAATCCCACGCATTGAACTATTATTACTAGCGAAGAGTAGTTACCATCTCACTGATGCGACGATGTTATATTATTATTTCTCAACAAGTCTGAGATTCCAATTCCAAAGCAATATTCCTCACAACCAGCATGGCCATTGAAATAACATCCAAAAATGTCATTTTATTATTATTATTATTACTATTTTATATTCCGTTTTCTTCGGATACGAACCCGGTTCACTAAAGCAGAAGTCAAATCTTCGACCTGTCTTTGACCGCTTGGCCACCGAGGTATGCAAGTCACATGGTGAATTTATGAATTATGTTCAATCTGCGACTACTGTATTGCAATTTGTGTAAATAGCTGTTTTATGAGCTTTGAAATAAGGTTGAAATTATAATTTATTTTTTTCCGTAACTATTTAATTTTATGGTGGTTGCAGTCTGTTGTATGTTTAATTTTACTCTTATATAATATGTTAAAAACGCAAACGCATTGTGTTTTCTTTTAATATAATTATTAATAGGTATGACTCTTTTTACTGGAGTTTAAAAGTTGCTAGCTGATGGCTATTTTGGTCGTTATCGTCTTAAACAATATAAAGTGTTTTCTACCCTCAAATTTCTAATAATATGATTTTGTGAACAAACAACTGTCATCGCTGGCAGCCATTATTAGCTGCGGGATGAACCGTGTGTTATACTTACGAACTGTTTAATTTTGTCTTTCGAATACCTTGTGATTTGCAAAACATGGATTTTCATTTATCTTTGTTGAAAAGAGCAAAACAATATAACTATTTATATAAGGAATCGCTAGGCGTTTTTTGATATGGGTAAGTAGACAAACGGTGTTAAAAACAATGACTTATTATTTTATCGGTAATGTTTTAAACAACTTTCTTTGACGAAAAATGTTTTTATTTAAACTTCATTTATTTTGCAGCGGAAGACTGTGCCATTATGGATTCACCCTTACGCAGACTTCGGACACGATAAAAATATTCGTTCTGGGCCTAAACCTGAAGCCTCATCTCCTGCCATTTGGTTTATACATTATGTAGTTGCCGCACCCGCTAGTGACCCATTTCACAGCAACAAGACACAATGCTACGTTGCAAACTGTGCGAAACCATCTGCATGCTGCAGGATTACATTGCCGTAGACCAGCAAAAAACATGCTTTAACGGACCAGCATAGAAGAAACCTTTGCTCGTGAATATCTTGACTTTGATTATTACATCAATCAAAGTCAAATGTAGTGATTTTTAGTGATGAAGACGAAATATATTAACTTAATTAAATATATAAACACAGTAATGTTTTACAGTGCAGAACGAGTGGCAGTGTTACTTTAGGCTATGGGGTTGGATGTCATCGATGGGCCCTGGTGTCCAAATCCAAACCAAATCGAGATAGGTAGCTTAGTCGCTTCAAAGTGGAGATTATAACCCAGTGTGAAATGATGTTATTGTTAATGGCTGTCATTTAACATGTCTATTCATTTCACCACTGACTTACAGGTCCGCAAATAAAACGTTTCGTTCATCTTTATCAGACTTAAACCTAATAAACCAGAATTTAAGATATTAATTATGTGTCATCTTAAAAATAGCCCTATTATGGTTGTGTATTCAATTTGCAAGATAATTATTATGTTAGTGACATAAGACTTTTTAGTAAACATAAAATCATACTGGCCTCTAAAGTGTGTGTTATTTTATGAATATTATTATATAAGGAAAAGTGTGCAGTTTTATTTAGCTAATTTAATTACTTTTGGTAATAATAATAATAACAAAAATAGAGGCTAATAAAATAAAAATTAAAAGTTGCAATAAACAATTTGAACCAATAATTGCATTTTATTGTTTTATTCTTTTACATCCTTTTTTTCTTGTTTTAGGTAAACATGAGTTTATTTTGAGATTAGTAATTTAAAATTGAAAACAAAAAAGATACACTTGTGCAGGATTCGAACCCGGTTCTTTAGGTTTCATAGCTCTAGGTCAATACACCTGAGCCACCACGCTTATAATACTGGTGGCAAAATTATGCTTCCATTGAACAAAATACCAGCAGGTTTGAATAACTATGCGTGAAGGTAGTCAGAAAACACAATTAGCACAGATAGGGCATTTTGTTGTGTGCGTAATAAGGCAGCGGATAAGTGCGGATGTGTGTATAGAATGACACACGTGGATAACTAGGGTGCTCACCGATTCGCTTTGCTGTGTGTACATAAATACATACAACATCCATGACTCGGGCTCAAACATTCGTATTCATCATACAACTGTCTGCCCCTACCGGGATTCGAACCCAGGACCTCTAGCTTCACAGTCTGGGTCACTAACCACTAGGCCATACGGTCGGTAAATTTGAAGCTATGGTAAAAAAAGCTTTGATTGAAAAAACTCACAGAGTAAGTTCAAAAAAAGCTTATAAAAATACCTATTTGGTTACCGGAAACCCGTCCACAATTTTTTGAAAGCTTGTTTTTTTAATGCATAACAGACAAGCGTACCTTGTGACGAAAGCCGTGTAGAAGTCGCCGTGGCTGGGAGCCGGCCTGCCGGCCGCCGGCGCGGGCGCCACCATGAGCGCGCAGTCCGTGCCCGCGTAACGGAGGTGGAGGTAAGGCTCCGTTTGGATTTGCCCGCCAGAGAAACCCTGGACATGCAATACGTCACAACAGCGAGTAGGTGACTTTTTAAATCACATCAAAATCAAAGTCTTTGAGCATATCATTCTAATCTCCAATCAATCAATAATTTAATGCAACAATGGTATTTACAATATGTTCTGATCTTTTGTGTCAATTGTATACGTTTCCTTATTTTCATACAGTAAGCATTTACTTACTTTCTTACCTAGTTCCTGCGCGATATCGGTAAGCGAACTTACGTACATAGTACCCGCGCGATACAGGTAAGCGAACTTACTTACATAGTTCCCGCGCAATACAGGTAAGTGAACTTACTTACTTAGTTCCCGCACGATATCGGTAAGCGTACTTACTTAGTTCCCGCGCGATATCGGTAAGCGAACTTACGTACTTAGTTCCCGCACGATATAGGTAAGCGAACTTACTTAGTTCCCGCACGATATCGGTAAGCGTACTTACTTAATTCTAGCGCGATATCGGTAAGCGAACTTACTAATATAGTTCCCGTGCGATATTGGTAAGCGAATTCTGCGCAGAATGAGTCGCGGGCAACAGCAATACAATACTCACTTGTGCCCTAAGCTTATCCCTGCAGACAGCCGCCAGCACGTCGAGCTGGCGGTCCAGGTCGGCGAAGTTGTTGGGCGCGTACACGGCGCCGCTCGGCTGCTGCGCCTCGTGCACCACGTGCGCCAGCGCCATGCCGTACGCTGACAAGATACCTGCCGCGGGAACATTACATTACTACAGAGCAAGGGCGTCGCGAGCTGATGATCGAGGGCTAGTAGAGGTTTAGCGTCTATCGGTAGGTCAAACAATAAGGGCGCCTAGGAGATACCCTTGCTACAGAGGCCGGGAAGTAAGGAGTTGCGTGCCGAAAATTTATAGACGTCCGAGCGTCAGCGAGGCTGGGTAATTGAGGCTGGCAACCCCTTTTCCCGACGAGGCATGTTTACGGCTTTTCTCAAGCATGCAAAAACCAAAAACCTCTAAGAAATTATAGTTTTTTAAGAAAAACTAAAAATAAACTAGACAGAATAAAACTTCAAAACATAACAAACCTTATTTATCGTTTTTTTAAATAAAGATAGTAACAGATACTCATTACGTCAGAAAGCAAATATTGCTTATAGTTAAGTTATTCTCTACAGTCTGTCCCACTCTTCCATCACCTCTAAATACGTACCGTACTTCTCAATGTCTCTCGGCACACTTCGTGTTTCTTCATTCTGACGTCAGTCATATGAAAAACGAAGATTTCCGCGATAGAAAATAGAACCACTACCTAAATGACATGTATTTATACGTTGTTCTAAACCACATTGTACAACGAAATACGCGTCTTAATTAAAACCTTTTCTTTTATCAAAACTGTCCACGTACTTGATAATTAATGTCTACCAGTGCAGATGACATTTTAAACACGTATATCTACTTGTTTTCGTTGACGTGTGACGCGCGCGTTTGACGCGGCGTCAGCGGCACGCACCTGCGTACTTGTGCAGCAGCACGGTGCTGACGCCGAGCGTGCGCGCGACCGCGCATGCGTGCTGGCCGCCCGCGCCGCCGAAGCACGCCAGCGCGTGGCGCGACGCGTCGTGACCGCGCGCCGTCGTCAGCGCACTGACAAACAAATAAACATCTGCAACTGAGCATTTTCCAAAAAAAAACTCCACATGAACATTTTTTCCAGACTTTAAATATTTTGGGTTGTCTTACTCAGAATCGTTTACCCTACCGATTCACATACAAGAAAAAGCGTGTCCCAGATTTAACTATGGAATTCATTGTCTTCGCACATTAAAACAACTCAACGGCGACTCGACTCTATGCTAGACATTGAAATTTAAGCCCTGTGTCATATTTATGTTCTAGGTTTAATTTCAAAAAATGATTATAAAGTAGTGTACAACGAGTGGCCTACGCATCGTACACTAAAGGTCAACCCAGACACGTTTGTCACGCAATGACCACACGTCGTCCACGCAACGACCACACGTCGTCCACGCAACGACCACACGTTGTCCACGCAACGACTATGCGTTTGCGACTGACGCGTGACGGGCAACCATTTGGTTAGACACCGCGTTGTCCACTCGTTGACAACGCATTGCCCACTAGTGACCATTGGGAGGATCAACTAGTTGACTACTCATCGAGAGTGTGAGTTGAGTTGGTGTCGGATTGGCGTGGAGTTGGTCTAATGTGCGAAGACCTTTATTTTCCTGTTCGACACGTTCCATACTCCAAATTTTGGGACACATTTTTCTTGTATAAGGATCGATAGGGTAAACGATTCTGAGCATGGAAAACCCAAAATAGTTAAATTCTGAAAAAAATGTTTATGTGGCCTTTTTTAAAAAAACGCTCAACTACGAGTATCAAGCTGGAGCTCGCAATGCCTTGACGCCGAGTCATCGATTCGTCAGAGATGTTTAAATATGTGAGTCAAATGAATTCGAATTCAACACGTCAATGCCAAAATTCGTACAATAGATCTATTCGCCACAACTCCCGTAAAACAATACATATACGCAATAATATTTGCCGGCGTCAATGACGCGGCGCGAATGACTCGTCACTGCTTAAACTTTTTTTAAACTTCAGTGTCGAGGACCAACACTGAAGACCGTATTAGTGTCGCTGTCCAAAGGAGTAATGCTGCCAGAATTTGCGGTACTATGCCACGGGGTGCTCTCTTTTTGTAATTGTTTTATTTTGAGATTCGTTTCAGTTTCATTTTTAATTTGTTTTTAGATTAAGTTCTTTTTTTATTCATAATCTTATGTTAATTCCAATAAGTTCCACATTCCAAAGATCAGAGGCAAACTTGACCACCACACTTATTTTCGCCACTACAAGAAATACTAACCATATTTTATATTGCTATAGACTTACCTGATGGGTCTGCACATTGCTTCGTTGGCTACATTGAGAAATCCCATTGCAACTTCTTCTATGGTCATCTAAAAAAAAAACTCACTGTAGGTACTTTTCTAGATTCAAAATATTATATTAACAGAGATAGTGTTTTTTTTAATCGGTAGCAGTTCCAGACTTTACGTATTACATTTCATATAGAACTGACCTCCTTGCCACCATCAGCTCTTAAGAAGCCGTTGATCTCGTCTCTCATGACTTTGAAGGCAGCTGTCGTGGCATCCTTGTCTAGAGGCTCGTTCTCATCCGGGCCGAAGATCTTCGGGAAATATTCCGGGAGCAGACGACCTTCAAAAAACATAAGCTTCATAAATTGATAAACTTTCGCTGTAAGATGTACCAGGAGGTTAGAAATTGTAAGGAGTTCCCAACAGCTGATTCAGCGCCGGTGACGGTGACCTTATTAATACTCCATGGGTACAATCAGGTAGGAAACAGAAGTCATAAACCCTAAGAAGATCTCACCCAACAACAGGTTAGCGTGGCTATAGTTAGTAGTTCAACCAGGCAAGGTATATTCTATACATCCTAATGAGATCTCACCCAAGATCTTTACATTAATTACTTTGTTGACCATTGTAGTTGGACATTCTGACACTTGTACCACGTTAGCTACTAGCTGGCTGAGGAGATCTCACCAAAAAGCAGGTAAGCGAGGCCATAATAAAAATAGTTCTACCAGACAGGTACTAGGAGTTCATAAAAGTCTAAGGCGATCTCACACTAGCCTGCGAGGCCGTAGTAGAAATAATTCAACCAGAGGTACCAGGACTTCATAAGTCATAATGAAAACTCACCCAACAGCAGGTTGGCGTCGGTAACGGTGAGCGGCCCGCCCTTCCTGTAGCAGGCCGGGCCGGGGTGCGCGGACGCTGACTCGGGGCCAGCAGCGAACAGCCCCGACCGGAAGGTCAGCATGGAACCTCCACCTGCCGCTACCGTGTTTATATCTGAAAGAGAAAAGCGTTGACAAACGAAAAAGTCAAACGAGTAGCTCAACTTCAAACTCGACATCGATTTGTTAAATTATTTTCATATGGTAAATTTGTCTTTGTAGTAAATTTTCTTTTCGCGTTTTTTTGCGAATCGACAGTGAAGAACCAAGACCTATCTTGTAATTTCGGATTAATTAGGAGCTATTGGTTCTCTTAATAAAATTCTAACCACAATAATTAAAATTTGTAAGATAGGAGACCTTACTTCTTCCCCGTCGGGATGCTATTTTTCCAAGTCTGTTGTTTTAATGAAGCTTATTTTCAGACGGAGCTCCTATTCTTGCGTTTTGGCCCTTCGGTCCGATGCAAAACTAACACAACTTAAATCTATCTATAAGTCGTTACGACTAGATGTGTGGTTTAGCAGTGCGACATATAAGACTCGATGGAAAACATGAGCTCTGTAATACCAGGGTTCCATCAACACTGTTCCCGTGTCGATTGGGCTTAGGAAAAAACGCGAAAAAAAACATTGCAACGGAGAAAAAACGATACATACATATATCACGTCTTTATCCCTTACGAGGTAGACAGATTAAGGTAACAAAACCTTAAGGCCACGTTTTGCATGATTAGGGGCGTATAGATGGAAAGGGAAATCAAAATAGTGATGGGTTGCTTGCCACATCGCCTATAACATGATTCGTAAGACTTTCGCCCATTCCCTCGATGGGTTTTTACCATCTGCACGGGAAGCGAAGCAACTGGTAAATTCTATGTTTTTTCTTTAATTCCAGACCAGCAAGGAAGAAAGAACGATGAAAATAATCCAACAAGCATAGCCAGCTAAATTACCTAACTGCGGCGCCTGAATGGTGACACCGGCAGTAGTGGCCTCATGCACGTGCTCCAGTGTTCCAGCATATCTTGACACGTCAGTCGATGTACCACCCATATCGAAACCTGGAAACACCGAACAAATTTGAAAGCAAAAAAATTGCACATGCATTTGAAGATGTATACAGTCCATGAGCTCTTAGAATACCATTCGGGTTTGTCTTGTTGTCTCCCTCATTAGGCCGATTCAAGCATCAAACCCATAAGGGGCCATTCAAGTATTACGTAAGCAGAATTTTTACAATTATTTACCCCCCCCCCCCCCCTCCCATGCTTACGTAATCATTGGTACCTATATGCATTATTATTTTAATGGATTCTATTTTTTATTGATTTATGAGCAGCAGTTCGAATCGAACCATATCGATAACCATAACCATATCGATCCCCGCCCACCCACCGTGTCATCAAAAATAAGCAAAGCAAAGAACCCTATCGTTAACACCGTGTCGTGTCCGTGTCGTAATCGTGTCCACCTAAAGGCAAGATTATAGCCTCTTAGTTCAACCTGACACATTTGTTGACATGATGTCTCTTTCTTTCACGGAAACGTCCATAAGATGGTTTCTCTTTCTCGCACGGAGTATGGACTAACCTATGACAGGGAGGCCGGTCTCTTTCTGGTATGACGTCATCGCATAGCCCACCACGCCGCCTGCCGGGCCCGAGAGGATCGCACGGGAACCATTGAACCTGGGACAATAGACAGAAATGCTTTCTATGACGTCACCAAGGGGGAGCAGGGGGAGGGGGGCAACTGGCATACTTTTCCTATTCCCATTCTAAACTATCAAGTCACTTAGACAATCCAAAAAAAGTATTCCACTAATATTACAAATGCGGAAGTTAGTGAAAATAACGTATGCATGGATGTTTGTTAATATTTCACCCCAGAACGGCTGAACAGATCTGGATGAAATTTGAAACACATATAGACTATAGTCTGCAATTCTCATAGGCTACTTTTGATCCCGGAAAATTGCGTAGCTCCTGGGGATAACGATAAACGAATTCTTTGCAGACGGAGTCGCGGTCAACAGCTAGTCCTCTATAATTCTACTGCCCCCCCCCCCCCCCCCCTCTATGATCGTTTGCTGGCGACGCTGAAAATGACTTGATAATTATAAAACCACGCCGCCATTTTCTGTGCTGGTAGCTCTTAAATTATATTTAGAATTAGTTTTTCAACTTTTTTAATGTTCGGTGTGAAAAGTTGTTTGAATGACTCGGGAGCAACATTATTTTCATCTTGAGCGTTAACACTTGAATCCCTCATTACGCTCTGGATTCATAGTAGCGTCCTCGCCGTAAATACATCATTTTGCTCCCTTGTGGCACAAATAACTATTTATTTGTGTTATTTCACTGACTAATTTTCCTTTAACATCCTACTAGCCCTTATTACCTTCTTTGTTTCTGTATTATTTTGAACTGATTTGTGGTATTCAATAAAGAGTATGTATTGTACTAGCTGCTGCCCGCAACTTCGTCTGCATAGAATTCATTTATCGCTATCCCGTAGGAATTACGCAATTTTCCGGGATAAAAGTAGCCTATGTGTTATTCCAGACTATAATCTATCTATGTTCCAAATTTCATCCAGTTCTGTACAGCCGTTCTAGCGTGAAAGAGTAACAAACATCCATCCATACTTACAAACTTTCGCGTTTATAATATTAGTAGGATTGTAACCCTGACCTGTGTAGTTAGCGTACACAGCCAACATCGATACAGATGACACATAGACACCTCATTTTGTTTTCAGAGAAATTATAAAGTCACATAGTTGATTAAGGAAAAACTGAGGAACTTGGAGTCAGACTCGGGCACTGTGGGCTGCATACACAATTTCAACAAAAATAAAAAAGCATAGTACTTTTCCATGCTGGTCTGGGAGTGAAGAAAAAACATAGAATTTACCAGTTGCTTCTCTTCCCGCGCAAATGGTAAAAGCCCGTCGAGGGAATGGGCGAAAGTCTTAGGAATCATGTTATAGGCGATGCGGCTAGCAACCCATCACTATTTTGATTTCCCTTTCCAGCAATACGCTCTCAAGCTTGCTAAACGTGGCCTGTAGGTCTTGTTACCTTAGGCTCTGTCTACCCCGAAAGAGATAAAGACGTGATTTGTGTATGTATGTGTATATTTTTGATAATAACTATTCGAGGTTTTATTGTTTTCTACTCACTCATTTAAATTAAATTATCACAAAGTATCACATTATTTATAGCTTAAAAAACAAAAGAAGTTATAAATTTTGCAGTAATCACTGTTTGTTTTATGATATTATGATAGTACTGTGTGCAATGCTGATGTCATTTTTAGGGTTCCGAAGTCAACATTGCAAAAACGGAAACCTTGTGTCTTCAAATTGATCCCGGAATTTTCAGCAAGATATCTATGTGATTGTACACATACATAAATCACGTTTCTATCCCTTACGGCGTAGAGAGAGCCTAAGGTAACATGACCTAAAGGCCACGTTTAGCAAGATTGTGGACGGGTAGGTGGGAAGGGGTATCAAAATAGTGATGGGTTGCTTGCCGCATCGCCTATGACATGATTCCTAAGATTTTTGCCTTACCTAGATAGACTTTTACCATCTGCGCGGGAGAAGCAGCTGGTACATTCCATGTTTTTTCTTTGCTGCCAGAATTAATTAAGTAATAATATATGTAAGCAAATGTATCACAAAAATTGAAGTTCGGCGGTGACTCACCACCCACTGAATGGGACTTTAGTAATTACAAAATGCGGTCAAAATATGACATGACGCCGCATGCGTATGCGTACCAACATTGCATTATGTTAACCTTACTAGCTGTTACCTGCGACTTCGTCCGCGCAATTAACGTCGGAGTAACATACTCATGTCTTCAATTAATAATTTTTAATTTTCTATCCCGTCATTTTATTAAAGCAATAAGTGAGCCTCGTGTAGTATTGTTTACTATTAATTTTTATTTCTCATACCATCCTCCTATCCCATGGGAAATTCGAAAAATCCCTTCGTAGTGCACGCAATATTTTAATACTCTAGTAATTACACATAGTGCCAATTTGCAACAAACACCAAAATCCCATTTATTCCCTATCCCGTGACATTTTCCAGAAATCCCTTCTTATCGCACCCCTATGACAGTCAAGGAATATGCCTGCCAATTTCATGTCTGTAGCTTTCGCCATACAACATTTCGAGATTTTCCAATCCCATGGGAAAACGGGATAAAATTACATACATACATATATCACGTCTTTATCCCTTACGGGGTAGACAGAGCCTAGTACCAAAACCTTAAGGCCACGTTTAGCATGATTAAAAAAGAATCCACAAAAATCATGATTAAAATAAAATTACCTATGTTTTATACCAAACAGCCAGCTATCCTCATACTAAAATTTCGTCCGAATCCATCCAGACATTTTAGCGTGAAGGAGTAACAAACACACAAACTTTCGCATTTATAATATTAGTAGGTTTCAGGTTCAGAACCTATATTTATATATGACGGGATTTACCACTCGTATATCCTCAATAAAGCCAGTCGTTGAATTCCACACACGAAAAACTGAACGCATTGAAATATGTCTTCGTACGACGATCAGCTATTACCGAAAACAATACATTATTTCGTGTTATGTGTGGTTATTTTGTCTGCAGTCAGTGTCGTGTTTGGCCTGGTCTCCTGGACTGTAATCCCTAAGTGGCGGCAGTTCCGTAACCACGTGTTCCTCTGCTTGCTGCTCACCAATATCTACAACGGCATCTTCATACACCCGGCGGAGTTCTGCGACTTGGAGAAAATAAAGGTGGCTTACTCGGCACTTACCTTCATACATTGGCTGGTGATCACAACGGTGATGTTCTACATAGAGTTTGTGAAAGTGTTTACCTTTTTAAAAACTATGAAGTACAAGTACGTGTACGTCAACATGTTCGGCTGGATACTGCCGCTCGTGGAGATAGCCATTTGTCAGGTGGTCAAAGTGTTTTCACGAAGATTTGTAGCTTATGTGATATACTCTCTCATTTTGACGAATCAGGTGTTATACTTGAATGTGCTGCTCGTTTTGTGTAGACCCTCATTATCCAAATCAGAGCAGGTCGGTAAAAATTTGATATTGTCTACGTTCGCTTTTATTGTCACAGGATCATACTTCCTTGTATGGGGTTTAATTATTCATGTGTTTGATATTCCGCTCCATTTTAAGGTGTCTGGCATTTTATTGACACATACGACCGTTATATTGATAGTGAACATATTCTTCTTGATGCTGAAGTCGCATAGAGTGCTTTGGAAGGAGCAGAGTGCGAAAAGCTGTTGCTACAAGCCTGTGGTAGAATCTGATACTGTGTAAGGGATAAAGACGTGATTTGTGTTTGTATGTATGTAAATAAAATACACTTGTATTAAAATTAATTCAACATATTTGAGCAAATTGGGTTAATTTCACTAGTAACCCTTGTACAGTACCTGGCCATAAAGAACGTACACGCGTTGTCTCGCTCTAACCTGATTGTCTCTTTCCAAAGGCCGAAGTGCAATCTTTATGGCCGGGGTTTTCAGACTTTTAATTGTGATCGACCATTTTTTCCCTGAATTGGTCGATGATCTAGTGTGGCGTCACGGAGTGAATTAATTTTCAATAAAAAATTATAATTATAAATTAACTATTCGAATAATTATTAAATTATTCAAAGTTCAATGAAAACTGACCGTTAGTTTTTCTCGTCAGTTACTTGCTAGTACAGTATGAGTAGCGGAGTAGCAAGGTAAATATTTTGTGTTCACTAAAATGGACCTCCGCAAAGTAACGCCTGATTCAATAAAATAGTACAGTAAAAGTCAATAATATGGTTCGCCTTAAGTTGCAAAAATATGTATACATCTACCTCATTGCCACGACAATAAGGTATCATGATTTTGTCAGTTTGTGGTGTACATATTGGTGACCTTGACTGCAAATTGTTTATCAAAAGACCAGCTGAAGAATTAATAAATATTGTAAGTCATTATTCCGTAGTAGTCCGTATTAAGGTCCGACCACACCGCTGCGTATGCGCAGCGACGTATCGTAGACGTCACGTTGTGTCACCGTTCCTTCATACATTTTGTTGCACAAACGCACCGTCGTCGTTTTTTACGCACCAGTGTGGTCGAACTTTCATTTAAGCTCGCGTATTTGTTCACGTCCGATACTCAGTAGTTTTCTAAAAATACCAAATTTTTCAAAAACATGTAGAATAATGCGCTTTTTTTTAAACTTTCAACATGAAACTACCGTGAGACCCAATCATAATTACACATAAACGGATAACTCACGTATATAAAGTCGAGTGATGCTCGACATGTTTCGGACTATTTCGTAGTCCTTCTTCCTGGAGCGCTCGCCCCGGCGGCAGCGATACGAACACTGCGCGCCAGCGCTCTGTTCGCGCGGCTGCTCAACGCAACTGACAGCGGCGCACAACTACCCTCGTTTTCATCGTCGTTTTTATTACTGTCAAATGTAGGGCAGCACACAACACTGATCACGTTACTCCGTAAAGGTTCGCTCACACTCACCGTTTGGTCAATATTTAAAACAGTTTTCCAACTCGGGGGCACCGACCATCCACTATCCCGGTTGAAATTGGGATACCGACTTATTTATTTTTTTATTTCATTTTTTTAAACTCTCTAACTCTAACTTCGCAAATTTTTCTTCCTTAAAAAGAAAATAATAACTCACAGATCCATAGGCGTCAGTCCGCCATCGCTCTGCATGAAGAGCACGTTGGCCCCCTTCAGGTTGTTAGTAAAACCCCGGGCGAAGCCGCGCACGTAGCGTTGTATGTGGGGGGTGAGGTACGCGTCCGCGGCGGCCGTGTAACCGCGCGGCGCGAGACGCACCGTTGATGATACCAAGTGGGAGAGCGAAACTAGGGGGAAGCCTGTGGGGTAGATGAAGGCATAAATATGCAATAAGGCTCTGAGGGTGCAGCAGTACTACAGCAAACTCATTTGATACTCCTGGATGTACGGGATCTTGGCGCTCTGAGCCAAACCTTCAGTTAATTAATGGAGATATATAAAAGAAAAAGTCGTGTTGGTGTGTTGTTGTGTTGGACTCGAGAACGGCTGAACCGATTTGGCTGCAAATTGGTAGGGAGGTAGCTTACAACCAGGAGACGGACATAGGATACTTTTTATCACGATTTTCCCGCGGGATTGGAAAATTCCGAAATGTTGTACTAATAAAGCTAGACATTAAATTTAGCATGCCTACACATTATTCCTTGATTAGTATAAAGGTGCAACTACAAAGGAATTTTTCAAATTTCCCACGGGATAAAAACACGAGGTAAATAATTAAGACTATAATTAGTAGATAATATTCCTAGAGGATCATGTAGGTGCTCTAAGAAGGGATTTTCCGAATTTCCCACGGGATAGGCAGTAAAAACCTTATACTTGGAGACATGAGTGGATTTATGGGGTGTGTCGTCACTCTGACGTTATGTGCGCGGACGAAGTCGCGGGGAAAAGCTAGTATCATATAGATTCATAACCGTATTTTATTTTAAACATTTTTGTCTTTTAATTTTCTAAGTTACAGCGGCAATGCCTTCGGAGGCAGCTGTACATTGGCATGGCACTATGCCGACACTGGCCTCAATTCTCTAGACACCCTTTCAATCAACACTCACCAATATCCTCAGCAATCTTCCCAATCCTGACTTCATGCTCATGATACGTATAGCTATGCGCGAGCACCACAGCCACGCTCTCTATCCCCTTCTCCCTCAGCCTCAACAGGTCCCGCCTCACTGCGTCCTCGTCTAACTCTTTCATGACCAACATCTTCTCTCCGGTTATGCCTATGACTTCTCTCCAAGACTCCTTCAAATTGCCGAGCTGGCAACGGTCTTCTAGAGCGGGTATGACGCGGCAGTCAACTTCTATGACGTCAGAGTAAAGTACGTCAGGGCGCTTTATATCCTGGGAACAGTACACTTTGACATTTACCGTTCACAGATAAGGACAAACGATTGCTAAGTTAGCAGAAGCCTATAGAGCGTTTTGAATAAGGGGTACATGCACATATCACGTCTTTATCCCTTACGGGGTAAACAGAGCCTAAGATAACAAAGCCTACAGGCCACATTTAGCATGATTAAGGGCGTATAGCTGGAAAGGGAAATCATAATAGTGATGGGTTGCTAGCCGCATCGCTTATGACATGATTCCTAAGACTTTCGCCCATTCCCTCGATGGGCTTTTACCATCTGCGCGGGAAGAAAAGCAACTGGTAAATTCTATGTTTTTTCTTTACTCGCAGACCAGCATGGAAGAAATATGGGGGTATAACTATTAGCAAAAATGTTAAACAATTTATTAAAAAAAACGCCTAGCCACTGTAGCGATTGCTGTGCTCTGATTGGCTGAGCCAAAGTCAAGCGAGACATTAGAGTGGGGCACGCAGACACAATCGATATGGATGAAAATTCGTTTAGAAAAAAAGTAAATATCTTACTAATACTGCAAAGGCGAAAGTCTGTGAGGATATATGGATGTTTGTTATCTTTCACGCCAGAAGGGCTGAACAGATCAGGATGAAATTTGGCACATATATTATATTTATCGTATCACTATCACTACATATTATAAAACAAAGTCACTTTTTCTGTCCCCATGTCCCGATGTATGCTTATATCTTCAAAACTACACAACGGAATTTGATGCGGTTTTTTTAATAGATAGAGTGATTCAAGAGGAAGGTTTATATGTATAGTACATGCACAATATACCGTGCGAAGCCGGGGCGGGTCGCTAGTATATTATATTTATCACAGAGGCTACTTTTAAGCCGGAAAATTAAATAAACGAATTCTTCACAATGAAGTAGCAACAGCTAAATAGATAGTATAATCACAGTTCTAATGTTTTAAGCTACAGATTTTTATTTATACAGGAGTGCCAAATTACGCAGCATTTTTAGTATTTTAAATTTCGAATTACCAATTGGAATATGTTGGGCCGAGCCTGGTTTCCGATGAGCAGTAAATCCTTGAAGCCTTTATTGATTACCAGAGCCATTTTAGCACCTTTTCGCTCCAACAGGGCGTTCGTAGCGACAGTGGTGCCCATTCTTATGGACTCTATGAGCGACGTGTTCACTTTACCGTCCTTGTCTAGCGCGTTTCCTGTCTCCTATAGTAGAAAAGAGAGAAAAACCAAAATATGAATACAGCAAAAATTTTAAGTATTGTTTTCACAATTGGACAACATACAATTTGTATTTCGTCTCTGTAAATATACGCATGTCGCACAAACATTAGCTGTCTTGAACGTGTGGTTGCAGTATATCTGTGATTTATCTTGGTCGTCACGTCATATACATACATGTTGCACAGACATAGGTGTTTTTCACGTGTGATTGTAGAGTAGCAGCTAACTTTTTGTTCATTGATATGTGTATAATGGATCTATACATGTACAAAGTAATTAATTGAATCAATTACATTACTATTTTAGCCAATTCATATTTCGATTTTGAATTTATGAGGTACTCTGGAAGAGATCACCTGTTGACTACCCTTATTAGAATTTATTTGCTAACTCATTGTGCTGTTTTGTGGTGTTCAATAAAAAGTATTTTTGTATTATTTAAAACCTACCTCCTGCAGTATCCTTCTAATAGCTTCCCGAGGAGCGTCATCATAGTTCTGCGGGTCCACAGACAGCAGCTTCATCACACGGACCTGGTAATAAATAAGGAATGTTACTCTCGTTAGCTCCTTTTTTTTTAACGTGGGGAAAATGCGCCTTATGCATCCCCGCACTCGGGGCAGCAACGGAGGTATGACGGGCTCTCCAGCTCGCCGCTGCCTTCCCTATGGAAGGAGGGGAGAGGCCTACCGTCTAAAAACACACACATTCCCTTCTGGCCATGAGCTGTGGGCGTTGCGGGAGCACTGCGGTGTCACCGCGACACTCTCGTTAGCTCCTAGAACGACATTCGAGTTTCGAGTACCATTAGGGTAAGTAGGTAGGTATACATTTTTTTTTCATTGGCATTGATGTTTTCAACTGTACATAATGAATCGCTGAAAAAGCGTTTAAATAAACTTAAGGTTAACAGTTACATTGTTTGGATACCTATGTTTACTAAACTTATGTTTGTATCACATGTTTTTTGTAGGTGATAATAAGATATATAATGTACTAGCGACCCGCCCCGGCTTCGCACGGTATATTATGCATGTATTATACATAAAAACCTTCCTTGAATCACTCTATCTATTTAAAAAAACCGCATCAAAATCCGTTGTGTAGTTTTGAAGATATAAGCATACATAGGGACAGAGAAAGTGACTTTGTTTTATACTATGTAGTGATAATGCTTTGTGCATTGGCTACGTTTTCTTTAACATATTCTTTAAGGAAACTAGGTCTATTTGTATCTCTATTTCTATCACTTGGTTACATATGACTGTTTGTTTCTTAATAAATCTAAAAATAATAATAATAATTATAGAGAGTAAGAAAGTGATACCAAACTCAGAACACTAACTATATAGTACAAACATGGTCAAAATGGATTCACGCAATGTTGCTAAAATATGTATACTATACCTTATCGCCATAATTTATTTATTTATTTATTTATTCATTGTCAAGTCATGTACATAACATACATATGAAGATGTTAACATTGTTCTAAGTCAGTTCATGACGCCCTGCAAGGGCACACAATAGTAGTTAATATCTAAATCTAGGATTGTAACATAATGTCAAAAACATGCCATGAAATTAATTAACTACATTAAACTATACATTGATATTATTAAATTCATTAATGTTATTCTATTCTAGTTAATTATTTTAGTTATTCACAATTATAAGGCAAGTATACATATTTTTGTCACTTTTTGGTGTATACATATGAGTGATATTGACATATGTTACAGACCTTGCCATTGGGGCAACGAGCGAAAACATCTGTGAAGGTGCCACCGCGGTCAATAGCAAACTGGAAGCCAGTTGGTGGACCCATGATGTGACACTGTAAAAAAATGAGTCTGTAGAAATTTAAAAATATAACGCTTATAAAGTTGTTTCAAACATTTTTAAATGTAATATGACTTCTTATTTTTATTTCGAGGGGAAATCAGTGTTATTCGGAATTTTCCTCTCTTGTTGTATTTTAAGGGTGTCTAATTGCACGCATTGTGGCAAGGTTGAAGATTTAATACATTTTTTGATGGAGTGTGAAATGACGAAGGATAATAGAGAGAGGTACCTTGCTGATGTGAGCCTGTTTAATGGAGCAGTTAACACAACATTAAGTTTTCCGGCATCAGAAAATGCGGTACGAATATACAGGTTAGTGAAATACTCCTTTGCTGCCAGAGAATCTGGTAGTGGGCAGGGGAGTGTTTGATGAATCTGACCCAAGAGACATCCGATGAGGCTGGCATAGTCATACAAGTGCACTTAAGCCTCTTAAAAATATTAGATTAAAAAAAAAGGTGTCTAATTTAATTTTGTAATTTTTTCAAACAATGGGACATACCGTACAGGTTTTGATTTCTACAGTTGTTGTATGACAATTCACTTTCTAAATGTTGTAGGTGTATTTGATTTTGTGAATGTAAAAACTTTTTTTCAGCCTTTATTCAGACAGTATCAAATTTATGCTTACTGAATTGGTATTTAAATATGTACGAAAATGGCATGAGAGCTCTACTGTACGAGAAAAACATGATGCAGCAATAAAAATATTTCCATCGTAGGTAAATGAAAATATAGATTACCTACTCACATCGCAACTGATAAGTTTTCACGACCGTCTATGACAATAGAACTTTAGTATCTGAGATCTGTAATATATTTGTAGTTAGTTGATAAGAATGAAGCAATAATATCTCATTGTCTTGATAATTTGATAAGAGATGAAGACTTATTTCATTTTATCTTACATTGCATACTGAGATTGCATAATAGACCTTAAATCAAAGCGACAAAGGCTTTAAAAATTTATTCGCGAATTCACTGTTAACTGCGAATGTTTTCTTGTACAAAATAAGTTTGTGTAACTAATTGACTCCGGATAACGGTATAGATTAAGTGTTATACAATACTCACACTAATACTCTTTATTACTTAATTTGACTAATTATTTATCACTCGAGTATTTGTTTACTTTCGGAAACTTTTCGATCTACAACGAGCGAGATCGAGAGGTGGCAATTTTTTTTTTTACCCTAGCCACAGACTACGCTAAGAGATACTACACCCTTGCTTTATTTTAGGAAGGCGTATTTCGCCAATGTCGACGTATTACAGACGTGAGGAGATTGTTCGGGGTAATATAATTTAGATTTTGGGGGAGCAGCAGACAGGAAACCTTCTTCTTCTTCTTCTTTTCTAATATGGCCCCATCGAACCATGCGATGATTTCGCCAATGTCAAGGTAATAAATACAGTATTCAAAAATCTTGTGACAAAAATGTCGGCAACGTTGTACGGTAGAACATGGTCATAAGACCCCCCCCCCCCCCCTGTCGGGCTCTTAGCCGGGAAACCTAAAACAAACAATACATGTTATGGGCGCAGATTAGAGAGATATAGGCGGTACAGACAGCATAGGACGTTTTTTTCTGATAATTTTGACATTGACAGATTATAGTTTTTTGTCTTTTTCTATCAAGGAGAAACAAAGGCAACTTAGTTCATACAGTTTTAGTTGGCATTCAGTAAAATTTTGTATATTTAATAAGATGCATTTCTCGTAAATTTTCCGTCAAGCTTTATCAATGATGACACTCTTATGAATTTTTCTTCACGGTTGACTGAGAAATGTGACCTAATCTGTATAATCACAGTTGTCCTTGAAATAAAAAAAAAACAGTTAAAAAATGTAATTGACGTCGCAACGTCTGTAGGACCCATTAGGTATGTATGAGCTGTATTGCTTCGTCTTTTCAGAAGAGAGTAAAAATGGAAAAAGCTACGTAAACATAACCTTACTTTTAAACGTCACGTCAGCGCATTGTGTGTAAATTGTGTGATTGTTGAATGATAAGTTTCTCTTATTTTTCACGTACATATACTACTCTTGGTGTTTACTTAAGTAGAATGAGGGAAAGCACAAGGAAACGTAGGGTCAATAAATTTGCTCAACGAAAACGTGACAGAAAAGAACAGGTGAATTGAAAAATCGGAGAACGATGTGGGCCGACTCCAGCTTGCCGAAAATAAGAATAACTTTTAATGTTTGTATGTTTTTTAGGAGAAGAACCCACAACCTAAACCTGAAGGTGATACACGTAAACATTACGAAGACATTGTAAGAGAAAATGCTGCGTTTGAAGAATACTATAAGGTAAATTCAGAATTTTTGATGTTTTCGTTTTTTTATATGAACCCAAAGGTAGAGTGCTTATTTGAGTGTAAGTTTCATTCTTAGGGACTGCTTTACCACTATCTGTTGAGTTCCAGTTATCTTAACCCGTCAAGCGTCCAAGCGACTACTGTAGTCCCTAACTTTTTCGGGCTTATTGCAGTCCCTAGGACATTTCCCGCCCGAAAAAGTTAGGGACTACTGTAGTCGCTTGGACACTTGACGGTTTAGGTGTCAGATATCTATTAAGATGTCTGTCTGTTTCACAGTAATAAATAGAGACGTAATCATAGATAACTGACACTTAAGTTAACTGGAACTTAACAGAGAGTGGTGAAGCAGGCCCTTAATCTATTAAATTACGCACAAAATATAGGCGGGACCAACTTCAACACCTCACAATTACAGTAAAAGTAAAAAATACTATGTTTAACTATATTCCTAATTTGTTTTTTATGCTGGCAATTTTTATCAGGGTCAAAAAGTTTGTCCGGAAGAAGAATGGCCTGCATTCATGAAGGCTCTTAGGGACAACTTGCCGACTGCCTTCCGTATCACTGGTTCCAAGTGTGAAGCACACGCCTTGATGGATATAGTCAAGAGCCAATACTTCTCAGAGCTGCTGAATGTCAAGCTGAAGAATGAGGGAGAGGAGGAAGAGGAAATCAAGCCATTTAATTTGCCTTGGTATATATATACATAAATCACGTCTTTATCCTTTACCAGAGAAACAGAGCCTATGGTAACAACAGCTAAAGGCCACATTTAGCATGATTGAAATACACATTGATCTTTTTTTTTGTTGTAATATGTATTACGAAAAAAAAGTCAATCTAATATGAATAGGACTTGTGTAGTAGGGTCTGTACAAAATTGTAATGATACTTTCAAAGTTTGCAAAAATTAAATAAGACTACATTATTATTCTCATTTAATCCGCTTGTGGTGTCTTTTACCTTTTTTTTTAACATAGAAAAATCTTTATGGATGCCCTAGGCACAGGGATGCCTAGGGTTATGTGGGACTCCCCCCCGAAGGGGTATACCCGAACTAAAAAGTCCGGCATTGCCTCAATCGGGTGTGATGGGAACGTAGTGGGATGCCACTAGGGCTTCACCAGAAACGCCCCTCTGGTGGCCCCGGCTTACGCCAGGACCGCGCCAAGACGGGGAGGGCCTGTACACTGGGCCCGTCTCTTTTACCTAGTTTGTTGGCAAGAACTGTCCTGTTAAATGGGACTCCAGTTCCTGAAAACCAGAAAAACTATGCAGCACAAGTGTTTCACATTATGTTTAATACTTTCAATAGGAATCTCTTGTTTGGAAAGTAAATCAATAAAATTATGAAAACAAGAGTTTTGTCATAATGTTTTAACTAATTCTTTGATTTGAAATAGTTTTCATTCGGTAACCAGACCGATGAAGGTAGCTCTTAAGTGGAATTTTAAACCAGTACTTTAACATTAATTCAACTTAATTCTCCTTCACAGGTATCCAAATGGCCTAGCATGGCAGCTCCGTTTGTCTCGGACAGACATTCGCCGAAGTGAGCCACTCTACCGACTTCATAATTTCCTGGTAGCTGAGACAGCCGCTGGCGGCGTCTCGCGGCAAGAAGCTGTGTCCATGATACCGCCTGTGGTGCTCAATGTGGAGTCACACCATAAGGTTAACTTTTGTTTGGTTATAGGTTCCTAGTACTATTAGATAGAAGGTCCGTGCTATATAGTAGAACCTTGATTATCCATACCTTGATTGTCCAAACCTTGATTATCCAAAAGTTGACTTACAGTTAGTTTATCCAAATACTCAATTATTTGAATGGTGCTGGGCGCGAATTTGTTGCTCAATGGCACTGCTTAGAGGTAGGAATTAAGCAAGAACGCGTTGACTGAGCGTTTTCCAAAAAAAAAGTCCACATGTACATATTTTCCAGAATTTAAATATTTTGGGTTTTCCTTACTCAGGATTGTTTACCGTATTGATTCTCATACAAAACTGGTGATAAATTGTAATGGAAATTTTGGGACACATTTTTTCTTGCAAAAAGATCGATAACGTAAACGATTCTGAGTAAGAAAAACCCAAAATAGTTAAATTCTGGGTAAAATGTTCATGTGGACTTTTTTTTGGATAACTTTCTGCTGCCATTCGACAGTCAAACATTGACGGTTTTACAAATTAGAGAAACTGTAATTGTAACTGGCTACATCACTACAGATTTATAGTTTCGTGGTGCCTTCCAGGGCTTCTAGCAATTGCTTTTAACTACTTTGTTTCATTGTTTTAACTAATTTTGATAACTGTAATTGTAATTAAATATTGTAATGGGATTATTATTCTGTGTATTTATTTTCATCTCTAGTTAGGTCTTTACAATATTCATATAAAAAGTAATAAAACAATATTAATACAAAGTATAAAAACATAATAAAAACTTAACCTAGAGTGCCGCCGGCAGCGAGGCGAGGCCTAAGCTACCAGTAGTCAGGGCGACAGAGAGAGAGGAACCTCCTGACTATCCGAGCCGTGTCCAGGAGTACCGCCTTCTGTATCTGGCCCTTGACCCAACCACCTATTATTATTATTCTGTATATTTATTTTCATCTCTAGTTAGGTTTTACAATATTCATATAAAAAGTAATAAAACTATTAATACAAAATATAAAAACATTATAAAAACCTATTATTATTATTTTAGGTATTAGACATGTGTGCCGCGCCCGGATCTAAAACTGCCCAACTGATTGAATTCCTACATGCTGATGAAGACAAAACACCTACTGGTAAGAACTAAATTAATATACCATGCGGCTGCATAAATACAAATTTCAACTCTCTTCCTTCGGACTTCGGTACCCAAACATAGCATCTGCCTGTAGACTCTACAGTGTAGAGATCTCTCTATTGTGGCCTCTCCCCACAACACTAATGCATTGAATACATATTTAAGACTTCTGTGTATAAAACCCACAATGCACTAATTTCTCGTCTACATGTCGTCTGAATGCAAAAGGGATACATAACAAAATGATTCACTATTGCACTTTATTGCTTCATTGCTTCTCACATTTATTTTATCTTAAGTATTATGTTATGTGTATTATTGTGTGTTTTGTGTATGTATTATTTTATTTTAATTATTTAGCTATGTATTATATTTATGTTGGTATTGTTGTTTTTATTATCCCTGCGTTTATCCTGTCTATTTGTTTCCGCCACCTACTTAAACTGTCTCCAACTTATTTAGCTTTTTGGTTGTCTGGAAGAGATCGCTATGAAGCGATAAGATCGCCTATTGTCTACTTTGTTCTTTGTTTCTGTATTGTTTTGTACTGATTTGTGGTGTTCAATAAAGAGTATTTGTATTGTATTGTATGTAACGGTGCATGGTGTCAGATCATGAAATGTGTCCGTTTTGCATTTAATCAGCTATGTATTTTGACTTTCCCCTCCAGGCTTCGTGATGGCCAACGACGTTGACAACAGCCGCTGCTACATGCTGGTGCACCAGGCCAAGCGGCTGAACTCGCCCAACATTGTCATCACCAACCACGACTCAGCCGTGATGCCCAACATCATGGTCACTCACCCCCAGGTATCAAGTGCACATTGATTCACATTACTAATATAAATGCGAAAGTTTGTGAGTGAGGATGTCAGTGAGTGAGTGTGTATGTTTGATATTTCTTCACGCTGAAATGACTGGGGGGTGCGAGTCGGGTTACCTCCACGTGTGGTCAAGAGCTGCGGTTCGTTTTTGGATCCGTCCGGGGGGAAGAGCGGTGCTTGATCCGGTGCACCCTGGGCAACGGCTAATGGTTTCCTGGCAGTGAGGGATATCATCGACCGTTGGCTAAGAGCCCGACAGGGGGGGAGGGGAGGTTTTTGACCATTGCCGAACAACGTTGCCGACATTTTGTCACAAAAATGTTTAATTATATATTTTTGTTACTGTGACATTGGCGAAGTTGTCGTCGCTATAACGACTTGATACGCCACAAATAAGAAAAAGAAGACGATGAAATGACTGGGCGAATTTGGATCAGTAAAGGAGGTAGCTGGTAAATTAGATTAAAACGGGCTACTTTTTGTCCCGGAAAATTGCATAGTTCCCGCGGGATAGCGATAAACATGTCAAATGTCGTTGCTGCCTAGAGTTAGTAACGTTAATAATTATTGCAGAGTATACTATCAACAATCAATTCTTAGGATTCCATACCTCAAAAGGAAAAAAAATTAACCCTTATATTTCTTTGTTGTCCATTTCTGTGCATCTGTCTGTCGAGACCCCTTTTTCTCGGGAACGCGCTAAAGTATAATTGATAAATAAGGTAATTGATACCAAATACTAAGGATATACTAAACTCACTAGGACTATATGGATATTTTAAACTCACTCTTTGTCGGTCTCTCGCTTAATGCTCCTCTCATTTACTCAAAGGTTAACTGGTAGAGATCCCTTATAGGGATAAGTTCGCCTTTGTGCATATATTTAAGTTCTTTTTTTGTGATTTGTCTCTGCTTCTTTATATTTGTACAATAAAGCATTTACTTACTTACTTACTAAGGTCTCGAAGTCGAAATCAACCCTCTAAGTCAACTCAAGCAAAAGATACAGTTGTTATAGGCCGACCGCTTAAATGAGTCCTCGCCCGCGCGACACAGGGGCGCGGGGTGGGACGACGGCGGGGAGCTCTCTCGCCCCTTACATAGAAACATAGAATTTACCAGGTGCTTCTCTTCCCGCGCAGATGGTAAAAGCCCATCGATGGAATGGGCGAAAGCCTTAGGAATCATGTTATAGGCGATGCGGCTAGCAACCCATCACTATTTTGATCCCCTTTCCACCAATAAGCCCACAATTATGCTAAACGTGGCTTTTAGGTCGTGTTACCCTCGGCTCTGTCTACCCCGTAAGGATTAAGACGTGATTTATGTATGTATGAATGTATGTCTGTATACCATGTACCTATGTATATGCTCCCTCCCTCTCTTTCTAACATATTGTGGGATTACCGATACCTTCATGGGGAGTAGTAGCTACTTAAGTTTTAAAAATAAAATTGGCAGGATACCAGTCTATGCATGCGCTACAATAACTATATAGACCGACCGCTTAAATGAGTCCTCGCCCGCGCGGCACAGGGGCGCGGGGTGGGACGACGGCGGGGAGCTCTCTCGCCCCTTACATAGAAACATAGAATTTACCAGGTGCTTCTCTTCCCGCGCAGATGGTAAAAGCCCATCGATGGAATGGGCGAAAGCCTTAGGAATCATGTTATAGGCGATGCGGCTAGCAACCCATCACTATTTTGATCTCCCTTTCCATCTATACGCCCTTAATCATGCTAAACGTGGCCTTAAGGCTTTGTCATCTTAGGCTCCGTCTACCCCGCAAGGGATAAAGACGTGATATATATGTATGTATGTATATAAAATGTCCCCAGGCTGCCTACATTTTGTTTGAGAGTAGGGCTCTGCTAACATTTGCCGACTTTGGTCCTTCCAGGATCCGGAGGCGACCGTGCCGTTGAAGTTCGACCGGGTGCTGTGCGACGTGCCGTGCTCCGGCGACGCCACGCTCCGCAAGAACCCGGACATCTGGCTCAAGTGGTCCACCGGCAACGGGAACAACTTGCACGGGTGAGTTGGATTCGGTTACGGACTTGTAGTACCACTGTTACAGAAATGACGAATTACACTCCACCATAAGGTCGACTGCCATGCTGGGGGGCCATCCATAAAGTACGTCACACGTTTAAGGGGGGGGGGGGGTTGTCTGGAAATTAGTGACAGGAACAAAATTGCATGTCTTCATAGTAAGCCGAGTGACAAGGGGGGGGGGGGGGGGGCTTCATAAATGATGAAATTGGTGTGACGTACTTTATGGACGGTACGGTCAAATGCAAAAATAAGTATCGATAGGAACTTCTCAAAAATATGTCCCACAACCTTATTACGCTGGCGTAAGAGCGTATGGTACTTATTTTTGAAACTTTGTCTAGATACATATTATTACAGTTGACTGTACACGGTCTGGGAGCAAAGAAAAAACAGAATGTAAGTTTGACGTCGATGTCTGTGTGTGTGTGTCTGTCTGTCAGTCTGTACCATCTTAGCTCTCAAACGGATGGACCGATTTCGATGCGGTGGTAAAAATCGGTCCAGTAGTTTGAAGACAGCTCTTATCTTCTCTTTTGGCATGAATATGTTTTTAATTTTTAAAAATTTACGTATGATTACTCGATTAATGTGAGGTTTTTAATTATTTTAATTTAATTCTATTTATCTAGCATCCAATACCGAGTGCTAAAGCGAGGCTGCGAGCTCCTGGCTGTGGGCGGGAGGCTGGTGTACTCCACGTGCTCCTTCAACCCGGTGGAAAACGAAGCAGTCCTGCACAGGATGCTGGCTGAAGCCGAAGGCAGCCTCAGCCTCGTCGACGCCAGGAACGACTTGACGGGGCTCAAGTCACATCCAGGTGGGCTTGATAACTTTTTTTTATAGCCCAGTAATGGTGTACCACTGGGCAAAGGGTTTGCCCTAGACTTCCGAATCGCGGTGTCCGCACTTATACCTGGTCGCTTGTGAAGGCGTTTAAAGTCTTAAGGGCCGATTTTTCAATCGTCAGATAAGCCCTATTCTACGAATAACTCTATGGGTATCTGTCAGTTAAATGCTTATCTGAGGATTGAAAAATCGGCCCTTAAAATACGAAAGTAATCACATTGATTCAAGTATACGTAAGCAGATTTTTTTTAATTATTTACCCCTCCCCCCCCCCCCCCCTCCCACCCCTTGTCAGCAAAAGTAAGCAAACCTCTTACCCCCACTGCTTACGTAATCAATGGTACCTATATGCATTTTTCTTTTAATGTATTCTGTTTTTTATTGATTCGTGAGCAGCAGTACAATGAAACGAAACAATAGATTGACGGAAGAAAATTAGACAAGCGACAAGTGAGTGGCGCGCGGTAATTCCCCCACTCGCTTCTAAGCGAGTACCTATAACGTATTCATTATTTGTGGGAATCCCCGACACGTGTTTTGTTTTCAAACATAGACAATTGGGAATGGATGATTATTTTGAAAGAGCTTGGTGATTTTTCTATTGATAGGAATAACCATCCTTAGCTACGGAAAAAAGTTTCAGATTTTTCCGTCGAGCCATATATTTTATAAAAATAAAAACATTTTACTCAGTCACTCGGCGGGGTCTATACGGCAGTAAGCAGTACGCCAATGACATATCAAATTTAAAAACAAAATGCTGCTTGAATCTGTGGTACACGATGGCATTTGTAGCTAAAAGAAGCAACGGCTAAGTGGCGCCGTCTGTAGATTGTTCGTGTTACTAACCAAAGATGGGGAATTTCAATAAAAATGACCATAATATGTATTTTTTTCTCAGATTTTGGAATTATTGGGTTATTTCTATTCCAAATCAAAAACACTACTGAAAGTAATTATGAGAAATTTATGGTAATTTTAATGAAATCCCAAATAGGTGGTTTAGTACCAACAACAATCTACAGACGGCGCCACTTAGCCGTTGTTTTTGCTTGTTTTAGCTTCCGAGTGCGGTGCTATTAATCAATCTCAGTGACAAAATGACATTGTGTACCACAGATTCAGGCAGCATTTTTTTTTTAATTTGATATGTCATTGGCGTACTGCTTACTGCCGTATAGACCCCGCCGAGTGACTGAGTAAAATGTTTTTATTTTTATAAAATATATGGCTCGACGGAAAAATCTGAAACTTTTTTCCGTAGCTAAGAATGGTTATTCCTATCAATAGAAAAATCACCAAGCACTTTTAAAATAATCATCCATTCCCAATTTGTGGGTTGCCATTTGTGTAAAAAAGTAAATAATAACTGCTGACGTAATCACCATATCATCTAGAAAAATATATGTCTTGCAGGCATGACCCACTGGCGGCCGGCGTCCAAAGACATGGTGTTCTACGACAAATACGAAGACGTACCGGAGAAATGGCAGACGGTGGTGCGGCCGCAAATGTTCCCGCCCAAGCCTGAGGACTTGGACAAGTATCATCTCGACAGATGGTGGGATATACTTCTAAATGTATATAACTCAAAGGTGACTGACTGACTGACATAGTGATCTATCAACGCACAGCCCAAACCACTGGACGGATCGGGCTGAAATTTGGCATGCAGGTAGATGTTATGACGTAGGCATCCGCTAAGAAAGGATTTTGATCAATTCTACCCCCAAGGGGATAAAATATGGGATGAAAGTTTGTATGAAACTGTCAATTTTAAATCGATCGGGCTGAGACTTTGCATGCATAAAGCTATTATGACGTAGGCATCCTCTAAGAACGGATTGCGTAATTTCTGCGGGATAGCGATAAACGAATTCTATGCAGACAAAGTTGCGGGCAACAGCAAGTATATACATAAATCACCACGTCTAGCACGAGAGCGCACAAGAGTCGTGTCGCGCGCGAGATAGATTGCCCGTCCTTTTCTTACTGTACCAACAAGAAAGAGACGGGTAGTCCAACTCGCGCGCGACGCGACTTTCGTGCGCTCTCGTGCTAGCGGGGCTGGTCTTTATCCCTAGCGTAGACATAGCCTAAGGTAACACCTTAATGGCCACGTTTAGCACGATTGTGCTAGCCGCATCCTGTAAACATAATTATTTATTCCTATTTTTCTTTCAGTATACGAATCTTACCGCACCATCAAGACACGGGCGGTTTCTTCGTCGCAGTCCTAGAGAAAACCTCCACCCTTCCGTGGGAGAAGGAAATAGAATCGACAGTACAAGAGAAGAAAGAAGAGAAGCCACCGGCCAAGAGGAGAAGAATGGGGGGCTATAAAGAAGATCCGTTTGTTTTCTTCAAAGGGGACGATGAGGATGTGTTCCCTTCGATCAAGGAATACTATGATTTGAATGAAGAGTTTGATTCCAAGTGCTTGCTGACAAGGTTCGTTATTACTAATACAGGGAGCAAAGAAACCGGATAATTTCCCGTAGAAAGTTGTATGAAAGTGACCCAGTTTCTTTGCACCCCAGTATAGTTGTTTTTTTTCGTACAGACTGTCTTGGTGAGAACGAACAACCAGCATTCGTTTTTATATGTGTAGGGTCCAGTGGCGTAACTATAACATCTGGGGCCCGTGGTAAATTCTTTTGATGGGGCCCTATCAGTAAAAATCGTCACGTTGTACTCAGTTTAATTTTAATATTTTTGAGCTCGCGGCCTCTTGGGCCGGGGCCCTCTTGGGTCGGGGGCCCCTGGCATTTGCCAGTCCTGCCAGCCTATTGTTACGCCACTGGTAGGGTCTCAGAATTTCTCCGGAATATGTCAGCAAGTTGGGTTAGCCTAACTAAATAGGCTTGTACATGTTTTGGATTTATACAAGCCTTATTTTAACTAGCAACATATTTATGTATGTTTGTCCGGGTGGAATCTTGTGACTCAATTTTGAAGCAGATATCTTCATCCGATTGAGCTGAAATTTTGCATACTTGTGTAAGTCAGATGACAATACAATAATCTGGTAGTAGAATTCTGGTGGCCCAGCCAGGACCGTCTCCGCAGGAGGGAACTCTTCAACGGTTGGTCCGATTGACAAGAAATTTGCTTCACATACGGTTTCTGAACGCGTTTTAGAGTGCTAATTATATGCCCGTAGATAAATGTAGTTTGCAAACCAGAGTACATAACTTGGGTTATGTTCGGCGCAGGTGTTATGTGGGCAAAAAGAAGAACATATACCTGGTGTCTCCCGTGGTGCGCGACGTGATCATGAGGAACGAGGCCAAGATCAAGATCATCAACTCCGGTGTGAAGACTTTCGTGCGCTGCGACAACAAGAACATGGTGTGCCCGTTCAGGTCTGTACGGACCATGACGTCTTAATGCGATCCAATTCCGACTCAGTTCAGGTTTTAGCTGTTATATTTAGTGTGGATCTGGCAGCGAGCGAACCTATACTGAATCGGGATTGAATCGCATTAAGACTTCATGGTAAGGCCCTGGGTGTTATAAGATTGACGCCGAGGGCTATGTGTGTGTGTCTGTGTGCGGTATCGTATCTCTACAGGGTATGGACCGATTTCGATTGGAAAGCCCGTTTTCTTGCGGTGGTTCTTGATCGTGTTTGGTAGAAATCGGTTCGGTAGTTTGAAAAGTATCAGCTTTTTTTTAAAAATGATGTAGGGCATTGAATTATTTTTTTATTCACTTATGCCGATTAATGTGTGGGGGGTTTTTAAATACTTAATTTAATGTTGTTTCTCTCTATGTACGCACTTTGCAACTGACGCCTTGTTACCTTAGGCTCTAGGTGAGATTAAAGCCACTTTTAAAAACTTCGAAAATATATTAAAATAAAAACAACAAATAAATGGTACAGCAGTCAATCTCGTAAATCGTTCATTCAACTGTCAAGCTGTCATACGTCATTCTTACATTCTGTCTCATGCTATCCTACATTTATGTATGTGTATCAAATGTGTGATATCTCTCTCTCTCTCTCTCTCTCTCTCTCTCTCTCTCTCTCTCTCTCTCTCTCTCTCTCTCTCTCTCTCTCTCTTTCTCTCTCTCTCTCTATCTCCACGACGTTCGGTTTTGTGCTACTCTTGTAGCAAAACCAATGAGGAAATTCTGAATTCGCTGCGTCTGTTTGTCTATACATCTTAGCAACATAAAATTATCCCACCTTGCATACATTTTGCTGAAGAGCAGGGCTTCGCTAACACTAGAGTTTCATAGATACGACTTTTTATAACACATAGATATATTTTATTGAATCAGGCGTTACTTTGCGGAGGTCCATTCCAATGAACAAAAAATTTTACCTTGCTCCTCCGCTACTAACATAGATATAGATATATTTATATACATAGATATATTTTGACGGAACTATAAAAGATAGAAAATGATTTATTGCCACAGACCACAATTACAAAAACAGTTTATATTAACACACACACACACACACACTATACTCAGAA
Organism: Pandemis corylana; assembly: GCA_949127965.1. Taxonomy (NCBI): domain Eukaryota; kingdom Metazoa; phylum Arthropoda; class Insecta; order Lepidoptera; family Tortricidae; genus Pandemis; species Pandemis corylana. Next base: position 8,447,287 of record OX421871.1, read on the forward strand.
CTCTCGGTGCGCGAGTCCGAGTCCCGCTTGACCGCTTTTCTTTAAACTATTATTATCCCCCAGGTTGTCCCAGGAGGGTCTCGGCAGCGTGCTCCCCTTCATAGGCTCGAAGCGGCGCGTCCACATCCTGAAGGAAGACCTGACCCTCGTCCTGCAGAACGACAACCCGAGCAAGCCGCCCGAAATAGCCCTGTTCTCGGAGCACACGCAGGCGCAAGTTAAGGATCTAGGTGAGTTAGTACCCCACTCTCCCCCTTATATGTACTATGCAGGTGGAGATGGCGCTCCGTAGAGGCCTTATACTCTGAAGGTAAAAATTGCACACATACATACAGTCACGCTTCTTTCCCACAGGGGTAGACAGCGACTACTTTGTTTCACTTGCTACGATCCTGACATACTTTTTTCGAAAATTAAATTAAAATTAATTAAAATAAACATAAAAATCAAGAAATAAAAATTCTTGATTCATTTGAGTACATACTTCTTTCGCTTCATCCACATTCATCAATCTCTTCGTACATGCTCGCCGGTTTCGGGTACTCCTGACCTGACCTTTTTTCAAAACGTCTCCTGTTTGGTCTCGGAGCGTCCGTCTAGGCCAACGATCGGCAACAAGCGGACCACGGTCTGTTTGCGGACCGCCAAATATTGTAATTTATTGTATAGCAAGTATCACTTAATACATACATAAGGACCCCACCTAAACTTACTTGCTGACCCCTGGTCTAGGCCTTCCCCTTCCAACGCAACCGTTCACACTCCCCATATCTATTTGGTTAGTCTATTTTCATCCATCCTTTCTACGTGACCAAACCGACTAAGCATAAATTAAATAAAATTAACAAAAATATTACTAAATTAGTTCGACTTATCTTGCACAAGTCAGCGCCATCTGTTAGAGCATACAGCGTTATCTTACACAAGACAGCGCCATCTGTTAGGGCATACAGCGTTATCTTGCGCAAGTCAGCGCCATCTGTTAGAGCATACAGCGTTATCTTACACAAGTCAGCGCCATCTGTTAGAGCATACAGCGTTATCTTACACAAGACAGCGCCATCTGTTAGGGCATACAGCGTTATCTTACACAAGACAGCGCCATCTGTTAGGGCATGCATTAACTAATAAGCTGTTTGTACACACGGTGATTGTTTTGTCGTTGTCTGCAGCCACAGGCAGCTGCGTGCTGCAGTACCGGGACGGCGCGTCCAGCCTGCAGCTGCGGCTGGTGGGCTGGCGCGGCGTGCACTCGCTGCGCGCCTACACGGCCACGCCCGACACCGTGCACTACCTGCGCCTGCTGGGCGCCGACTACAGCAAATACGGTACCAGCCTTGCATCCCTACTTCCTACTAGCCTTCCGTCCGCAGCTTCGCCCGCGATATAATTTTCCCGTAGGAATAGATATTTTCCCGCGGTAAAAAGAGCCTATGTCACTTAGTGAAAATGTAGTTTTCTAACGGCAAAAGAATTTTTAAAATCGGTCCAGTAGTTTCGGAGCCTATTCAATGCAAACAAACAAACAAGCAAACAATCAAATTTCTCCTCTTTATAATATTAGTATAGATTAGTGATGTGCCGGCTCGTTAAAAACGTATATCTGCGGATACGGATACGGATCTTTATTTTGTTATTCGATTGGTGTCGGCGCCCGCGACCTTGAAGCGATAGTTGACGTCACCATTGATCACACTATAATTATAAAAAAATATATAAAAGTTTTAGTTATTTCATTGTCATAAAAGTGATGTTATAAATTGCTATAATATTGATATGTCATTATAAAGATTCTTTCAGTTATTTAGTATTGGTATGGTCACTTACTGCGATAAATGTTTGCAATATAAAGATGTCAAATATTTGATTTTAAGAAATAAAAATACTCTGAATGGAATTTTATAGTTAATTCTACCTAATCACCTGTAAAAGATCCGTTAAAGATCCGCGTGAAAAGTAACGGGCACGGATACGGATACGGATTTTTCTTTTCCCTCGGATATCCGCGGATACGGATACGGATATCCGGAACATCACTACTTCCTATATTGTATACTAGCTGTTGCCCGCGACTCCGTCCGCGCAGAATTCGCTTAATTCTATCCCGCGGGAACTATGCTGTTATCAAAGTCAAAGTTATATACGTAACTGAACCAATTACATAATATTTAAGTACCATTTAAGATATGCAATAAATTCCCTATACGTGGGTACCAAATTCCATTAAAACCAACTGTTGGAGCGAGCAGTATGTGTTCCGGCTGAAAAACAGCGCTGAAGTGTCGCTCGTGCGAGCTGGCACTGGCAGCATTTGCTGACGCCGAACCATTTACCACTAATCCTTTTATTTTTGTTTTGGTGTTTTGATGTTTTTTTTTATGGTTGTTAGTGGTAATAAATATTTTTTTCTTTCTTTCTTTTTCTTTTCTAAAATCGGTTCTGTTGTTCGGGCGTGAAAGCGTAACAGACAGACACATTTATAATATTAGTAGTAGTTTCTCTCATGCTGGTCTGAGAGCAATGAAACAACATAGAATGTACCAGTTGCTTCTCTTCCCGCGCAGATGGTAAAATCCCATCGTAGGAACGGGCGGAAATCATAGGAATCATGTTATAGACGATGCGGCTGGCAACCCATCACTATTTTGTTTTCATTTTTTGCCATTTATACGGCCTTTTTTACAACCATTTATACAATCTTGCTAAACGTGGCCTGTAGGTCTTGTCACCTTATGCTCTGTCTACCCCGTAAGGGATAAAGACGAGATTTGTGTATGTAATGACAAGCAATTTTTTTTTACAGATGTAAATAAGTTTAAGAAGGCATCTGACGTGCCGGATGGAGAAGCGGAGGTGGCAGAGGCGAAAGAAGCGGATGAAGCTATGCAGGTTACAGAGGCAACAGGAGCGAAAGAAGTGAAAGAGGCCTCTGAAAACAACAGCTCCGAGAAGAATTGATAGTAATAAATTAAGTGTGATGTGATAAAATGTTATAATTATAAATAAATTACATTTATTACGTATTCATTCTTTACTTATGCTTTTCAAAGTACCCTAAGCCGACGAACATGTATGAAGAGATTGATGATTGTGGATGCAGCGAAAGAGATACAGTCAAGGGCATAAATATTTGTACGCAATTAAATAAATATATCAAAATGTCATATCCAGAAACTCGTTAACAGAATAAAATGTATTTTTTAACAAAAGGACTTTCAGTCGACGCTCAAATGTTTCGTCATTTTCTTCGTTTTTAAGATCGGAGGGTAGGTGTTCTATAGTATGCCAGGACTTAGCAAGTGGAACAAAGTAGTCTCTGCCTACCCCTATGGGAAAGCGGCGTGACGGTATGCAAGAATGTACGTATGTATACAGTTCTGAGAAGAATTGTTACGATTGTCGTTTGACAAATTGAACTTTTTTGTGAGAAATATATCTATGGACAGATAAGTACTCTTTTTTTTTTTTTTTTTTTTTATATGAATAGGAAGGCAAACGTTCAAGTGGGTCACCTGATGTTAAGTGATCACCACTGCGGAGGGATTGCAGATGCGTTGCCAACCTAGAGGACTAAGATGAAATGCCTCTTGTGCCCGTAATTTCCCCGGCTGTCTTACTCTCCACACTGGAACACAGCAGTGCAAGCACTGCTACTTAGCGGCAGGATTAGCGAGTAAGATGGTGGTAGCGATCCGGACGGACCTTGCACAAGGCCCTACCACCCGCATAACTCACTGACATTTTTCAATACAACAGTTAAGTACCGAATTAATCATGGATTAGGTATTATCTATAGTAGTGGCAAATAAAAGACAAATCATCATTAGAAACCCTTTATTCACTCCGTCTGTATCCAAAATCATTCGCGTTAGCGATAACAATTCTTACGTCCTTTCGTTAAGGTTAAAAGTGCTACATCAACAAAACAGTGCGTAAACGATTCAGCTTAAAAGTAACCTAAAATTTAAGTCCAATTTCTTTTTTTTAAAACCACAGATCCATAATTAAACTGGATGACGTATGTACGGTAAAATGAATGAGAACGTGGCGTCTGTTTTTGAATAGGTAACGTCATCTGCGCATTTCAGTGGCTGTCCCTATTCGAAGAACTCAGATTCGTACAATTTGTTTTTTCTAGGCTGTCTATTGTTTATTGCAAGTCTATATTTAATAGTATTCCCATGCCACTATCTTTGTCTTAACCTTTAATCTAATTTTCGTGTGTATATCGTATGTACTTTTTATATATAAATTCGTTAGTGAAGTGGCCAAGCAAAACTCAACCTCAACTGATTCGAGAAACCATGAATCATTATTGATGACACTGAATAATAACTTGAATCTATAAATCTTCAAAACTGTAGGTTGAATCAAACTTTTCACAAGTTCACAAAATTGAGACTTCTGGAGGTATGCTATTCGTTTTTCAAATTCAGCCCAATTTTTCACCATTTTTACCTAAGTGGCTTTTTCACAATATGAACTTTCGAAATTCGGACCCCAGCACCCCACAGTGCTTTAGATACACTGGAAGAATTGCAGCTTTGTTTTAAAAGATATCTGAAAATTGAACTTTAGCTGTCCAATAAAGATATTTTTATTTTTAATGTATTTCTGAAGTAGATACCTAATATTAACAATGGAATTGATTTGTGCGTAAAGTCAGAGTACATTGAAAGTCATAACAATAATAGCAAAACGATATACCCAGAGGTACCTACCAATAATACATAAATTAAGATCCATCGGACAAAGCACAGATTTACGAAGTTAGATTGGACGAGCTTAAACTCCCAAGTTCGAAGTTCGCGGTCATGCCGTGTGCAAACACCAAGTGTGCAAGGAACATAGATATTCGTTTCGTTTATATAATAATGTTACTGAGTAGGTATTTACATGCAGGTCCATAGCGTCGGATCTATCCTGCTGTAACATACGCTCTTTCTCATGAGTTGCCAATCTGTTACAGTATTCTAAATCTATGGAATAGACAAGGTATTTTTCACATTCTTGTACCTGAAATAATCTTATGCAACAAGTTATTTGACAAACGAAGTCGTTTTATTTTCAGTTCAGCTGAGACCCTGTTATAATTCTAATAAAGTACAGTTAGCATAAAAATATGTTCCACTTTTCACCACAGAGCGAAAGAGATGGAAGAGCTTATTATAATACTTAGTGTAAGTTTTCGGTCACGAGATACGATACGAGCGCGAATGTCGAATAGAGAACAGTTTGTTGCTGTTTCGATCCGCAAGTGGCGCTGGCAATTTTCCCATAGTAATTGATACCTTTACGTGAAGGCGTTCGAGACGTTTCTGTGTGTAAACTTCGCGGCCCAAGCGTTATAATCCGAAATTCGATTTTCAAAGTACATTTCGTGCCGTTAATCTCGCACTAATACCTACTTAGTCATTAATTTGAGAGTTTTGAGACTGAAAGGGAAGGTCGGTCGACGTCAAAGATATATTCGCACATTAGTGCCTTGTCGTTGTAACTTCATCATCATCATCACAAATCACGTCTTTATCCCTTACGGGGTAGACAGAGCCTAAAGGTAACGAGGCCACGTTTAGCGGGCGGCGTATAGGTGGAAAGGGGAATCAAAACATGATTCCTATGATTTCCACCCGTTCCCTCGATGGGCTTTCACCATCTGCGCGGGAAGAGACCAGCATAGAAGTGACTTCATGTTTGAACCATAATTATAATTATGAAGTTATCAAAATGCTTGGAGCGACACAGCACTAACGTGTAAAGACATCTTTGAAGTCGACTGTATGGCACGAACTTCGAACATCGAATTTCGTAGCCTCCCACAGACTACAATTTTGTATGGTAGTGGTTGTGTATCAAAAGAGTCAGTAGTCAAACGGACTTAAAAACGTGTAGGCAAAAATACATATAGCTTTTTATTAGTATAAGTATTCCCAATAGTCTTCCAAATTTCCCTGTATACTGTAAATGCGTAGAAGTACAAAATATATTTTCGGATTCTGTAGCAGCAAAGACGACATCGCTTATTGACGGCTTGTGCATTTTTATGTGTGACTTTACACTGTTCCAAAATTGTTACTCCCCTGTATGAACTCCTTCCACCCAAAACCCCTGGCCTAGGGGCCCGATTTTTGAAAGCACATGTGTGAAAATACCACTCGAAAGTGGTGAAAAATTGTGCTGAATTTTAAATACGAGTAGCTCAGAAGATACTTAAGGCTCTCATTAATCTTGTGACCTAGTCAAAAAGTTTTGAAGATATAAACAGATTTATACCACTTTCGAGTGATGTGCTTTCAAAAATCGGCCACCTGTTAACCTAAATTTCCTTCTTACACTACGAGTAACACACACCTCCCTTATAATTGTACTATGGAAATTTATAAAAAATAATTAAATGTAGTTATGTGTTATCTATTTTAGATTCCATCAGTACCGCACGCCGAAGCTACCGAACAACGGCTGATTAAAAACAAATAGTGTCTTCTTCAACCTCGACATTGGCAGAATCATTGACAGTATCGATGGAGCTGGATCTTTAAAAATTGAATTGAATTGTGTGAATAACTTACTTACTCTAATAGTTAATACTATCAACAGTTTTTCTCCGAATTTCGACAGAATAAACATCTACAGACTTTCACGATTTGAACTCATTTTATTATTTTAACTAAATAGGACTTAATCGCGTACGTTTTATTAACAACCTCGACGTTTCGGATCGACGTCTTCTAACCGTGCGAGTTTTTCGAACTACCCGCAAATGGCCGCCTCTTCCAGTCACTCCGAGACCACGGACGGCGCAGCATGTCCGAAACGTTGAGTCACTACATACTCGTAATCACTACATAGTATAAAACAAAGTCGCTTTCTCTGTCCTTATGTCCCTATGTCCCTTCGTATGCTTATATCTTCAAAACTACACAGCGGATTTAGATGCAGTTTTTTTAATAGCTAAAGTGATTCAAGGGGAAGGTTTTTATGTATAATTCTACGCAGACGAAGTCGCGGGCAGAAGCTAGTATAAAATAAATCAGTCCCTTTCCGCTGTATGTCCCGATGCATGCTTAGATCTTTAAAACTATGCAACGGATTTTGATGCGGTTTTTTTATAGAGTGGTTCAAGAGAAAGGTTTATTATGTATTACTACGCAGACGAAGTCGCGGGCAGAAGCTAGTCCATTAATAAATCGTGTACGCGATTAAGTCTCGTTTAGTTAAATTAGTAAAACCAGGGTTATTACTAGGTATAAGATGTGTCAGTAGAGGAAGCTCCTTCCCCTAATGGCACGGCTTAAAATTCATATATTATATGTAGCTAAAGATTAAACTATTTTATTTTAAAGGCAGAAGTTCCCAACCTTTTAACTGCTACTCCAAAAGGACGTTGTATAAAAACACGTTGTAGTTTTTTGCGAGGTCTTGTTAAAAAAGTTTGCTTGTATGTTATACCTAGCTCTACATAGAGTGTAGCACATGAGACCGATTTCGGAAGGCTCCAAAGCAACATTTAACAAAGTTTAGCTCAAATAAAACTTTGTGACTAGTTGGTAAGATAGCTATAATTTTCTTTTTCTTCTCACAATATTTCTTATTGCGTGCTAAAGTAGTGTAGAGTAGTGGAAAATTGAAGCTATTCCTAAATCATTTTGTTATCTAGTCGAAAATTTGAACGCACAGTTTTTTACTAATGTTATTTTCAAGAGGTGGTTTCAAAAATCGACCCCCAATCAGCCGCGCAAGCCGCGACCCCATGGGGCGTCGGTGCGCACAGTTAACCTTTTTGCCTCCAGCGACTCGTAGGTATAATAAGTAAGCAGTGGCGTAACTATAACGTCTGGGGCCCGCGGCATATTCGTCAGATGGGGCTCCATCCTCACTATAAAGAAGTGCATCAGCGTCCCTTCTGTGCTCTAAACCAACTCAGTTCGGGGCCCCGTAGAGCTAGGGGCCCCCTGGCATCTTGCCACCCCTGCCACCCTATAGTTACGCCACTGTAAGCAAGACAAGTTCGCGTTTGTACATCTGTTTTACTCATTACCTGTAAAATTGAATGTGTTTTATGTACAATAAAGAGTTATACATACATACATAATAAGCATCGCAATAAACAAGTCTGAGGTACGGGTATCAAGTATTTGATGTGGCGGTAAAAGGTTAAAGAACCCCTAGCCTAAACATAACATAATACTTGTCTCCTGGATAACTCATTAACCTACAAACCTTACAAACTAATGAGACATACGGCAGGGCCTTCCTTTAACACCGTCTAAGCAACATAGAAGACCAGATTATGTAAGTATTCATCAGGGGTCTTTTGTATCACGATACTTCATTTGCCTATGTTCCGCAGCGCTGCGCGGCTAGCACGAAGCGCCTAAGCGCACATCGCGCGCAAATAGACTACCCTTATTTTTCTTACTGTTCGTTCTAGAGAGACACCAGTAGTAGCCTATCTCGCGCGCGGCGCGACTCTCGCGCGGTCTCGTACCTACTAGCCGGGCTGTATTATAATCTGCTCTGCAAATATAAATATAGCTTAGACGGAGTTGAAGACAGACCCAGCCGCTGTTTTATAAAACTTTATTTAACCTACAGCATTATATTTACAGTAATTGTAATGACACTTTTCTATTAGGAAGAGCATATGTAGTGAACTTTGTTGTTTTATTAAATCTACGACCTTTTTAACCTACACTAACGAATCCAAACAATTACTGAATTTAGTTCCGCAATCGCCGCATTGTTTGTTCTGTCTTCTGCGGCAAAACGAATGCAGCCTACGTCATTCATCGGAAGTATCTGTGCACCTTACTTGCTGAAATGAGGTTCCTGCCGCGCTTACCAGTAGGCTTATTACCTAACTCGCTCGCAATCGCCATCGTGTTCATCTTGACAGTTCATGTATGGGCTGACAATTGGCATCGGAATTAGCTAGCTGTCACATTCATACAAGAACTGTCAAAATGAACACGATGGCGATTGCGAGCGAGTTAGGTAATAAGCCTACTGCACCTAGCCTCGTGTTCGCATACGCAGTACTGATAGCAGCATACATACAGAAGAACATGTGATATTGTAGCGACCCTAGCGCCACCTAGACGTCAACTACATAACTACTACGACGCACGAGTAGCTAGCGCCAGTAACGTCACAATGTTTTACATCGCGCCAACGAAGTTTCTCGACGCGGATGCATAAATACAACTTCCAACTCTCTTCCTTCGGGCTTCGGTCGGTACCCAAGCATAACATCCGCTTGGAGAGAGATCTCTAATGTTGCCTCCCCACAATATTATCATTTCGTTGTTATTCATAGCGGACTCTCCATCTCCATTTTTACGACGCTAAGTAGTCAGGTGCACAGATATTTCCGGCAAAATAATTGAATACTAAATATTGGGCATTAAAACGCAACGGTTACCTTTGGAGTTAAATATTTTACTCTTATTTGTCGAGATGTGGTGTCTATTCCTTAAATTCTCGTTAGGGTAACATGGCGCCGTAAGAGCAATGAAAGTTATTAAAATCGATTCCAGGTGAAACTAGAATTTAAGCCATAGAGACGACATCTGTTAATTATTAAGGTAACTAAACTTGTTCAAATTACCGAAGGCAAACTTATACCAAAAATTGGAGCGGCCCAGATATTAGGGCTAACTATCAGCTATCACATCTTTCTTAATCTATCAGAACGTCTTTTTTTTCACGATAATCTTTTGCACCCGTACAGGGGTCGAAAATGAAATCCTATTCTGTTTACCATAACTAATGAACTACACCAGTAAAGAAACCTGTAGAAACTGGTTAAATAAAGCGGGCGATTGACGTGCAAGCCGGTTGCTCTCTGGTTGGGGGACACAACCCCCAGCTAACTAGGGTGGGAGGACTAACAAAAAACCACGCGGCCCCAAACTGGCTGGGCCTAGAGCCAAGGGCGTCACCAAGGGAGGCGGGCAGAGGGGCTGTTGTGTTGTAGAGAATGGAAAAATGTACCCTTTATTTTTGACAATGTTCATATTCAAGTATCGCCATACTGTTTGACCTACCGTAAGACGCTATACCAACGGTTAGCTACGACCTTTGACACGTCGCCATCCCGCGGGAACTACGTAATTTTCCGGGATAAAAAGTTCTTATGTGTTAATCTAGGGTACCATCTATCTCCATGTGAAGAAGTAACAAACACACACACACACACACACACACACACACACACACACACACACACACATGTATCAATCAAATTGTATATAATGTATCATGTAACAGTGACCCCCAAAAGCCACATTCACAGCCCACATTCACGGTTAAAGAGTAACTTTGAATAATCTCCCGGCTCTAAGTACAAACAGTGTTTTAGAGAAAGCGAGCAAGGAACACGCGGACGCCTTAATTTAAACTGGCAAGCAAAAACAACGGATTGTTTTTCACAAAAAATTGTGTGTCTTTACAAGATGATCGTTGCTCGTCAGTGTAGTTTCTTTTCTGGTGCAGCTTAGAACCTTAAATTTAATTTTAAATCTAAACCGTCAACGTAATCCCACACTTTATACCTGATTTAACGAAACCACGATCCTATCACAGTGGGTGATGTGGCTAGAACACTATTTTAAAATTAGCTACGGCTAGTTTAATTTTAACTACAACCTATGGTTTATACGCCTTTAGTGCACACATCTATTTGTACATAGATTTAAACGTGAATTGTAAAAACATTGTTCCAAAATTCAGTATTTGAAGATCCTTCACAATCGATTAAAGAATCCAGTTACATGGGGGCCTTTAAATGACTTAATGTGATCTTGACCATTAATGCCTAACCCAACTTTTAAAAACTTGAGACATGCTACTTACAGTCACCAACATTTTAAAGCGGGCTACACATGGACAGGCACGGCCTCCAGCCATGGACTGAAGGACACGTTGTTCAAGCTAAATCTGTGCATTGAGCAATTAGCATAGTCTCGCCTCCTCGTCTTCAACAACCTTCCCTCCAAGTCTGCTGGCCGGTCGTGTCAGTGTGTAGCCTGCTTTACAGCCTATTTGTGCCCCTTGTCAGATTGTAATAAGGTTTACAAAATAGTCAGTAGAGTGTGTGACAAACTGAGCATCACAGTGACGAAGATTTTATATTAAATTACCTCAAAACTCTTTGTGAACTAAAGGCGTGTGAACCTTTTCAACCAACTCTTTACGCTAAAGTATTATTTAATTAAGTATGTTTACTTCTAACTAATCTAGCTATTAATGTTCTAAGTTATTATTAAATTAATATCTACGTAATGGACTAACACTAAAAAATAAGTGAGCGAAAATGTATTTTTGTTACATTAAAATAACCAAAACAATGTCATCTATGCTGCTTGTACAAGCCTAACTTCTACAATTAATTATCATAATAAAACTCAATTTATGTGGTTTGTCCGTTTGACTAACGACTCTACACAAGATGTCTAATCTGCATGCCTGCTAAGTTGCTAGAAATGTTGGTTTACTCGCAAAAGGACCATTGACTAGTTCACCTTCACCTGAAAGACTAACGAAAAGCTTGTAATCTAATGTAGAGTTAAAAAAACATAACAATGAAAATAAGACGAACTTATTCACATTTTGCACACATTATTCGACGAACTAAGTACATAACTTATTAATTGTGGGAATAATTACGCAAATTATTACTAAAAATAGCTACATAACGTATTGCACTTCCATTTGAAACTAAGTTACAAACAACTTTTATACATAACCAAAAAGTAACAATGAAAACTGAACTAACAAATGTAAAAATACTTGTAATATTCTGGCATACTACAATAATAATAGAGCATCCTTGTAAATAAATTATTAAATTAGCTTACATTATAACAAAAATGAGCATTTTACGAATAAGACGGACTTTTTGAATTTTGGACGGTAGCGATGGAGGAAAGCTGTGCTTTAATTTCATACCTAGTTTTTAAACTAAAAAAACACGAGAATCCGAACAATAATAATCATATCAGATAAATATTAGAAACATTTTGTATGCCTACAAATGCATCGCATCATAATCATTTTATTCAATCGACTAATCTATAGAGAACGTAGTTCTACGAGAGAATGTATTGTTTGTTATTCTATTTTCCATAACTTTTACCTAACCCTCTAAACTTTTAAATTCATGTTTTTATCATAAAATGGACTACGTATCAGGAGCTAATGTTCAAATTTGGCCGGCCAATCTAGTCGCATATCATTTTATGATTTCAGAGAAAGTACCTAATTAAATTAGTTATTACTATCTAATATCTACTGAGATCATGTCTACTTTAGATGAGTATTATTTCGAAATTTAGATGAAAATACACGGACAGTCAATATCCAGCCTTACACTCACACATGGACGCCGAACCAATCAGGGGTGACAACACAATGTGCACGAATGTATTCTGATTGTATGCGGGAGCACAATAAGGCTAGCCATGCGTTATTATTTCGAAGATATTTTGTATCATGTAAATTAAATGTTTTAATCTCAGTTTTTCCAATATTAACTACGTAGCTTTACTGAGCCGTGGGTTCCTTGGGCACTGCATGAGATGCCGCTGCCAGGGCAGGTCCCGGGCCAGGACGTTCGTCAGACAATACGGGCACTTCCACTCGTCCATACCCAATGCTGGGGAAAAATAGAATATTGTAAACCTTACGATTTCATCATTACGTCCAGTGGCGGATTTACCATAAGGCTGAGTAGGCTCGAGCCTAGGGCGGCAGATTTTGGGGGCGGCAAATTTGGGGCACGAGCTTTTTTTTTTACCTCATAGAATTTAAAAAAAAAAAAAACTTAGAAGTCTGCAACAAATTTTGCAAGGGCGGCAAAAATTCAGCCTGTACCTTGAAAATTTGTAAATCCGCCACTGATTACGTCGCCTTCGCCTGGAAGAAAACCTCAGTAAGATTATTGTTTTTAACATTATTAATCTACACTCCATTCCATGCAAGTATTGTTAACTAATATGTGTCATATTGGTTGTCTGGTAGAGATCGCTATTAAGCGATAAGACCACCTATTGTCTACTTTGTTCTTTGATTCTGTATTGTTTTGTACTGATTTGTCGTGTTCAATAAAGAGTATTTGTATTGTATTGTATTGTAATGTTGCCATTTTGCAACTTCATTAGAGTCCTATTTATTTTTTAATTTTGGGACATTTTATGACAGACGGACAGGTGTACAGGCATTTCAGTGATACTTATTTCGTTCTGTTTTTACTTTGGAAATCTGGTAACCTAAAATGTTACACTAACATCACTAGCACTAGGATACTACCTCTACTTGTCATGGTCATGAAATGGTATACAGTACCCGCCCACAGAGATTGCACTTCGGTCTTTGGAAAGAGACAATTGGCGTCACGTAAGTTAGAGCAAGACAACGCTCTACGAAGCCGAAATTAGTCGAGAGGACCGATGTACAATCTCTATGGCCGAGTGCCTACTGTACTTTAGGTGAACTTACGTATGCAGTTAGCGTGGTAGTCTCCTTCGTCTGCCGGTAGGGCGGCGCCACACTTCACGCATGCCTTCCACGCCCCCTCGCCCATTGAGCATTCTTCTACGAACAAACACAAAGTAACGTCAGAACAATAACCTCTTGCAAGTAACTTTACTAAGCTTCAGAGTTGTGTCGCGCGCGAAATATACTACCCGTCTTTTTCTGACTGTTCGTTCTAGAAAGAGACGTGAGTATGTGTAAGAGATCGTGCAGCTCCAATTCAAATTTTTGGAAAAAGTTTTTATAATGGGTTTTCTTAATATAGGTACAAAGAGTGGTCTAAAATAGGGCATGCCTAGTAGATGCCACATCCTAGGTTTCTTTTTATTAGTTCATTAATGTTCAAAAGGACTTCTAAAAGAACTCTGAACATCGCTGCGAGATATATTGTACTAGTTTTTCATCGAACTCGATTTTACAGCAATCCTAGTACCTAATAGATGCGCGTGCAGCACGCGCGCCTCCAGCGCCACGCGGCAATGCGGGCAGCGCGCGAGCAGCACGCAGCGCCGCCAGTAGTGCGCCTCCAGCCCGTCCGCGCGCACGCGCCGTCCGCACCACGTGCACGTCGTACTGCAGGGTTAAATACACCGTTAGCTAGAAGCTAGGACGTGCAGTGGGGGTCACTAGGGCCATATTAGTGTCCAGGTCGCATCATTATTTTCATTTCAGCAGGTGGCTTGGAGATTGTAGGGCCCTATGGTAGGGCCTTGTGCAAGGTCCGTCTGGATCGCTACTACCATCTTACTCGCTAATCCTGCCGCTAAGTAGCAGTTCTTGCACTGCTGTGTTCCGGTGTGGAGAGTAAGACACCCGGGGAAATTACGGGCACAAGAGGCATTTCATCTTAGTCCTCTAGGTTGGCAACGCATCTACAATCCCTCCGGGGTTGCGGGTGTCTATGGGCAGTGGTGATCACTTACCATCAGGTGACCCACTTGTTCGTTTGCCTTCCTATTCATACAAAAAAAAAAAAGGTGCGTAGTAAGACTGCTGAAGGAGGGTTCCTTCGAGATTTCCCTTATTCGCGTCTTACGATATCACAGTGGCGAGAAATTAAAGGAGTTCCGTTAATTTTCAACGATTATCATTACGCCTTTGGCTGAAAACCATTTAGTTACCCATTAACAGTCTTAGCTTACTTGCAAACAGGTTCCGGCGTGGTGTCGCTGCTCACGTCTCCCGTCCCTCTCTCGTAGGCTTCGAAATGCGTCTCGCTCACTCCCGCCTGCTGCCTCCGACCTGCCACATCATTTTCTTAAAAAAATAAAACATTCTCTGTCAAAGCCATTAATAATTTTATATTTCCAGACTACCCTATGGAAGACGGATCTTAAAACTCTTGGATCACAGAAAATTCAAGGTTCTAACTTAAGCCAGAACAAAGTTACAAGAGGCCTGAATGGGTTCAAGAAAAGGATGGTATGGCCGTGCCTTTGTTTTGCTCGACTTTGCGGGAGCACTGCCGCGCCCCCAGGTATGACTGGAAAAATCTTAAGAGAACTTACCAGGACTGTAATACCCGCTCTCGTCCATCTGACTGTCGTCCAAATGCAGGTTCCTGAGTCCAGCCACGAGCTTCGGCGACTCCAACACCGCCTCCCTGTAGTACTCCGCTTTCACCTTCGGGGAGTCCAAGCTCCTACTGTCAGAGTCACACCTGAAAAGACATAGACATAGACATAGACATAACTTTATTCGACATCAAAAAATACACAGACTCTTAGACTAATACAAAAACATACTGAGTTGATGATGCCGAAAAGGTATTCGACTCAGCATTATGCTCCAGTCGGTGCCTACTACAGCGCTGATTTTCAGCCAAACCCTTCACATCTTTGCATCAAACGCGTTGGACCGGAATCAGCACAAATAAGTTTGTGTAGGAAAAGTGTGTAAATAAATAAAATAAATAATAAAATACATAAATTTACCAAGAACTGCAATAAAAGAGTCAAGTATATAGCTGACGCTTTTAGAGTCACAATCGCATCCCGCATTCCTTTCTGTCAAATAATATAGGATAAGGCTAGAGATGATAAATGCCATCGCGAGAGTCCGGGCGATAGACAATAAGGCCTCAGGGTCACTGAACCCCATATGGGTCTTGACAGATTTCCCAAGCAGCTCATTACTTTTAAATATTATCAAACTCGATTTATCGGCAATCTTAGTACCTAATAGATCCAGCACAAGAAGGATTCTACAGCAGGAGGCCGTGGAATTGTTGAAATTGAGAGAAAGTGGTCCGTAACTAAAAAGTTTAACAAACGAAGCACTAGGGTATCTCAGACCTCATGAAAACCTAGATCCAGAGAAACCCGCAGAACCTTTGTATTCGAAGATCTTAAGGGGGCAACCCTAGGGGAGCGTCTGTAGCCAAGGCATGACCCAAACTCAGAAAATCGTTTCGTGTCGTTCCTCTCACTCTAATAATCATTAATAGGAGAAAGAGGGGCGATATGATCTGAACTGCCGAAAATCTAAATTCGGAGTAGCCCCTCAGTTATAGAAGACACCTACCGCATATGGTGACATTTCTCACAGAAACTGGTGCGAAACAAGCATCGTGAGCGGAAACTAGAACCCAAAACAGTTACCTCAAATCTATCCTGGACAGCTGTGGCGAGTCCATCGGCAAAGAATCCATGCTGCGCCCATCGGTCCTCGAGTTCTTAGGGGAGCCTAGGGAAGGTGAGTCTCTGTAGTCGATGTGGAGGGGTTCATAAACGGTGATGGGTCGCTCCTTCAGCTGAGGCTTGGTGTTCTCGTGGTCGTAGTGTATCATGGAGTGACGGTTTTCTGCGTTGCGGTTGGTCCGGCGGTATACCACTGGCTGTTCCTCGGTTTTGTCCTGGAAATGAACCTAGGAGAAAATATACCGCTGTTGTTCAGAAGCTGTGAATATGTTTGTTGGACTGATTTGTAGTTTGATGCATTTGAATAGTATATACTAGGTCAAGAAATGTGGTTAAATAAATATTTTTGAAATTAACTTTTGTTTGTTTCTTTTTATTTTTTGCTGATTGTATTTGCGTACTCAATTCATCCAATCGCCATATCCAAACCCAATTTCGTCAAAAGATGCGTAAAAAAGCCAAGATATCAGCCAAAAATCTTCACTGAGTGATAAATATTCCCTCTTTAAGACGCTCCTGATCTTGTATCTACCTAAGCAAATCAGTCAGGTCATCTAGTCGAAGATACTTGAATGACTCCCATTTGTCACACGGTAAGTGGTAGATGAGGGTAAATGAGGGTAGATTATTCTGAAAATTACCTTCTCAACAGCACTGGACCTAGGAGAGTGTTTGGGACTGACAGCACTGTCCAGCCTCAGTTTATTATAACACGGATAGTTAGCGAAGTCCTTCACAGCTCTACTTGGAGTGTACCTCTTCGTCGGCGACTTCTTTAAACTACTCTTCGATTTCGACGTAGTATAACTCCCGCTCAAACTAGATGGAGCTAGCGTCACCCCACTGACACTTGAGGTCATTGACTTTAAGCTGTAGGAGGATGTTGCTCCGATGGAGGTCATGCCGAATGATGACGTCATGCCGCTCGTGGTGGCGCTGCGCGTTGATTGGGCGACGCTGGCCGTCTCCGCGACGGAATGCGCTTCTGATTGGTCGCCATTCAGAAGCTGTTCCTCGGTTGGTGCTTGGTTAAGCATTTTCTGGGAAATAAGATTAAATCTAAGTAGGTAAGCTAAGCGAAGAACTCGAGAACGGGTGGACCTATTCGGCTATTTCTTTTTTACGTTCCAGACACGAAATGTTTTTATGAAGAATAAAATACGTACTTTTTTTTTATAAATTGGATCGGGGGCGAAGCCGCGGGGAACAGCTAGTAGGTAATATTGAATAAGTAATTTTAAAAGTAGGTAGGTTAGCTAACAACATTGGTTCAATACTCGCTTACAGTTTGACAACAAATATAATGCGCATTGGCAGTATTCGTTTGCGCAGAGAAGCGCAGACCAGTTTCCGATGGTAGCCGAACGTGTAAATAAACTATATTGAACTTTATTTGCAAGCGCCACTGGCAGAGTATTGCTTGCTTTGCATTCTTAGCTCTGTCCCGCTTACACGATTTTGCCATTGTTGGTACGAAATCGATCGACCAATAACAGCGCCAGAGTTTCCCGCGCTACTAAAATTGGTATACTGCGCAGGTACATCGTGGAGCATTATTTTTGTTGTCAAACTGTACCTACTTCAAATAGACTGACTCAACGATTTGAAATTTTGTTAACGTACGTATGTACTCATATAAGCCGTTAGGTAAAAATATGCACATGCACGTGCCTATCCACGCACATAGCAACGTGCGCTGTAAAATAGTTTACGATATTTAATCGAATAGGTATTTGTAATTTTACGCCATTAGTCATAGGGGATATAGCTCAGTGGTAGAGCAATCGACTGCAGATCGATAGGTCCCCGGTTCAAATCCGGGTGTCCCCTGGGCAATTTAGTGTTCCCTTTTTTACATAATCTTATTAGTGAGTAAACGCAGCAAGCGTTGTGAAACTTGGGTAATCTCCAGACGGTTTCCCTTTTGAACAGCTATAGTATTTTTCGAAAATCATCGTAATTTTTTTTTAATGAGTATTTAATTTGCGATATCGATGCAAAAGGGACACATTTCATGATCAGACACCGTTACATTTAAAACCTGATAAAGAGCCTTTCAGGGTGCGGCTCCACTGAGGCGGAGACGAGCGGAGCGGAGAGGAGACGTGTGGGGATCGACCAATCATATTACATTCATATTACATGAAATCCACATCTCGTTTCCGATCTGTAATATGATTGGTCGATCCCCACACGTCTCCTCTCCGCTCCGCTCGTCGCCGCCTCAGTGGAGCCGCAGCCTTATTTTTAGATGCAATCGCGAATGATTTTGGAATGCGTCCCTTATAAACAATGAGGGTCTCAAATTTCTAAAGAAAAATCCGAAAAGTAAAGCTTTGGCCGGGAATCGAACGCGGATCCTCGTCATTCCGTGACGCGTGCTATACCCCTACACCACCCATAGCAGGTGGGTAGTCTCCGAATTTTTCTACCTGTTACTAACTGTCACGTGACCTTTTGTTACTATGCGAATTTTTGTCGCTAAGCGTCATCTGTTTGAATGATGTGTCTGTACGACACAATTACAAACTCCCATGGAACATCTACTGCTCACCAGGGACGAGAGAAGGCGCTGTTTTTCAAATGATCAAATTAATCAAGAAATTTTATTTCTTGATTTGTATGTTTTACTTTTTCGGTTTTACCGTTAGAAATTAAATTTCTAAATGTCAGTGAAAATTAGAACAGAGAAAAATCCGAAAAGTAATATGAGGGTCTCATAACATTGTTCCCGTAAGAGTTTAGTTTTACAGGATTTTTGAATCATAATAGACAAAATTTCCATGCTGGTCTGGGAGCAAAGAAAAAACATAGAATGTACCAGTTGCCTCTCTTCCCGCGCAGATGGTAAAAGCCCATCGAGGGAATAGGCGAAAATCATAGGAATAATGTTATAGGCGCTGCGGCTAGCAACCAATTACTATTTTAATCCCATTTTCCATCTATACCTAGCCCGACAATCTTGCTAAACGTAGCCTTGGTCTTGTCACGTTAGGCTCTGTCTACCCCGGAAGGGATAAAGACGTGATTTGTAATAGACAAAATATTTCCATACATTGATCGTTGTTCAAAGTGAACCGCGTCAGCTGAACTAAATTTTGAAACAAAAATTTAAATCAAAAATCTTTGTAAGCGCAGTCGAACTGATCCAACCACCTGCTGAAATACTTGAGAACAATCCTGAGAGAACTTTGTACGGTCAAGTCCAAAAATAATTATCGATACGAACTTCTCAAAAATATGTCCCACGACCTTATTACGCCGGTGTAAGAGCGTATGGTACTTATTTTTGAGACTTTGACTAGATACATATCATTACACTAGACTGTAGACTCCTCCCATCTACTCAAAGGTTAACTGGTAGAGATCCCTTATAGGGATAAGTTCTCCTTTATGCAAATATTTAACGTCTTTTGTACAATAAAGCATTTACTTACTGCATCAGTCGTTCTCACCTGCATGTCGATCCTGTCAAACTGCTGGAACAGATGCCGGTATATGAGGTTCCGGCGCGTGACGGCGTCGTCGGGCGGCAGCTGCGCGCGCACAACGCGCGGCGAGCGCGCGTACGCCGCGAGCAGGATGCGCTCGGCCGCCGCGCGCACCGAGCCCGCCGCGTGCTGCGCGCCCGCCGCGCCGCACTCCGCGAGGCGCCGGACCGTGAGCCCGCTGACAACAGGACAGTGCCAATGATCAACATCTCAGAACCTATAATAGCGCCTGCTCGCGGCGCGTGCGCGTAAGCAGCGAGCAGGTTGCACCCGCCGCGCCGCGCTCCGCGAAGCGCCGACCGTGAGCCCGCTTAGAACAGGACAGTGCCAATGATCAACATGTCAGACCCTATATAGCGCCTGCTCGCAGCGAACGCGAGTACTCCGCGAGCTGACAAGTGACAACGAAATTGTGATTGAGGTAGAGTAGCTTACTATATATAATATTGTGACGGTTTAAGCGTTCCATATCTCGATTTTAGTTTTTAATTTTAATACGTTTTTTAATTCAGGTATATAATATTTTTCCCTGTTGTCTTTATATTGTGTTATTTAATAAAATAACAAAAAACAACAAAACTACAGCAAACAAAAAGAAACATCGACATTTGTTTGCAAAACAAAATTAGTTACCTCTAATTAATCTCGCCAATTAATCGAAAATTTAAATTGAGCAGTAATTTTTAAAAATACCCAGATTTCAGAATTTTGATTGGCACTTACCTATTCTATTTTATTTGTTAAAAGTACGTAGATAAGTAAGTATTTGTTACGAAATGTTTACTTATTTCTTCAAATTAATAAACGCTGACGTGACATGGTTCGGTCAAGTATTGTATTACCGACGTGATTTTGATCGATTGGTTTGATAATTGTAATTATTGTTTTCAATTATAAAGTCAGAGGGGATATAGCTCAGTGGTAGAGCAATCGACTGCAGATCGATAGGTCCCCGGTTCAAATCCGGGTGTCCCCTACAGTGAACTGCAAATGCGTTCTTTTTTAAAATTAATTTGTTGATTTCCAAAAGTTATCTTTGTCATAAAATTTTACCATGGAAAGTAAAATAATTTACTAGTTTATAAATTGTAAAATTTTCAGAATATGTATATTTTCTATAATATATTATAATTCTATAAGTGTTGTAAATCGAACAGCCTGTCTCTTAGCACTAAACTGACCTATTTTTATCTGTAGAGATGCCATGGCTCAAGATCAGCTGCTCCAACATCTGGAGCCTGGACAGCGCCAGGCGCGGGTGCATGGACGCGGCCACCGGACGGACTAGCTGCTGAGGGATCAGGTGCAGTGCTCTGGAAGTAGTTCAACAAAGAACAAGGTTAAGGGCAGCTGCAGAAGTCCGAGTGATCAGATCTCATTTTTGATTTTGGAATCTCTTTAACCGAGAAATGCTTTCGTATGTCCAGCTATAAGTTTTTGACTACAGGACGCATTTCTCAACTGATCAGTACTCGTAAAATTTCGAGGGCAGGTTTAATAATTGCGTCTGTGGATTTTTTTGTCAATTTAGTAATTTTTGACAATGGTGGTCAGCCATTTTGAAAACCGAACTCCGATTCGCGGGGTCTATAGGTACTAGTACAGCTACTGGGTGCCAGCAACACCGGATCGCATGTTATTCTGTGTTGATGGCAGGGTCCCCAGCTGATGTATTTAAACTGTAACTTAAGTGTGCAGTTTGGTCGTGACTTGACTTGCGGGGAATCGGCGACGGTGAGCACGGTGTGGTGCGTAGTGGAGTGCATGTAGCTCCAAGAGCAGCTTCTACTGCACACACCTAGCCTCTTATACTGTGCCTGTGTGGAGTTTGGTACTGACCGGACTTGCGGGCAGTCGGCGACGGTGAGCACGGTGTGCTGCGCGGTGGAGTGCATGCGAGGCGCTGGGTCGCCGCACGCGCGGAGTAACTCCGGGAGCAGCTTCTCCAGGCAGCGGCCCACCTCTGCTGCACACACCCTAGCAAATCCGAACATTATGGACGTATCTACAACTCTTTATCTTATATGTATAAGTGCACGCTGACCAAGGGTCGGCAAGCAAATATAAATGGCCATGTACCTCCCAGGCACAAACTCCAGGAACAGCGTTTTCAACACCTCATTGGCTTGGCTGTACACCGAGAAGACTTTGTCCCTCAGAGCTCGCTGGAGGAGCAGGGCTGCGGCCCTCGCCGTTTTGTTGGGGGAGGTCTTGGTGCTCCCATTAGAGGGGGACGTCAGCTCGGCGCGTAAGCGAGCCAGCCCTTCTTCTTTGTCTAGATAGTTCTTTGAGTAGAATTTTTCGACCTGCAAGAATGGGTTAGGCTTACTGGTGGAATGAAACCTGACGTCAGAATTTTCGAAGTCCCTTCAGTACATATTTTCAGTACATTTTGAATTTGATTTGCGATGGGATCGCGGCGAACACCACTCCCCTGACAACATATACTAGGGCCTTGTGCAGAATTGTATGGAAAATGACACGTTTTTGCCTGTTGATATACATAAGATGGAATATTTTCCGCATCATCACAAGAAGGGATTTCGACAACCAAAAGAAGCTGATGATCACTGGCAAATGGAGGGCAGAACGCCAAGATATACCTTTGCGATGGACCGACCGGATTCTCACCGCTTTTGATACCACTGTCCACGACTCTCTTCACTCTGCTTTAGATAGAGGCCGATGGCGACAAATAATTCGCGAAAAGATACTCCGTTAAGATGATCATGATCCTCAGCAATGAGGATGCCGATGCGAAGAGGAGGATACTTACGACGGAGTATCCAAATATGAGTATGGGCAGTGCGGCCTGCTTCCGCTCGCGCTCGTTCAGCTTGTGCGGCGCGCGCGCATGTGAGGACGCGCTACCGCCGCCGCTACACTCTTCTTCGCGCGCCTCGCGGAGATATTCGTTTGTGTGCGAACTGGAAACGAATACAAACATAAGCAGTTCACGAGATTTTTATTTTGTCAAACCGAATCTGAGATGAGGCAGTCTCCCCCAAAAATCTTGATCGCTTGTATACACCACTTTAACTAGTAGTGTGGTGACATCGTTCGAAAGTTTTAGAATAAAAATAAGTAAGTAAATTCGCTTTTATCGACTCGTTTATGACAAAGTTTATTTCTAGCTGTCATATACTTACTGCCTTAGCGCCGGCAATAGCCTCTCTTCATAAGCCTCAAACGTGGACCGCGGCCCCGCACTCTTATTTCTTCTTCTTACTAAAGTACCATTGGCGGCATTGGGCGTAACACTTCTCCTAGGGCTATCAGTCTCCTTTCTCAATTCTTCATCTTCTCGCTTTTGTATCTCTTCTCTTCTTTGGTTCTCTTCCCTCTTTTGTATTTCCTCTCTTCTCTGAATATCTTCTCTCCTCTGAATCTCTTCCCTCCTCAGGGACTCTTCTTTTCGTAGGATCTCTTCTTTTCTCAGTGCCTCTTCGTTTCTTATCTCTTCTTGTAGCTCTTGTGGGGTTGGTTGTGGTGGTTGAATTGGGAACGGCTGCAATGGTGGAGACTGGATTTGGAAGAGTTGTGGCTCGGGCTGAGGTTCCTCAGGCATATGTTTAGTTGGTGACTGAAAAAAAGACAAAACCAAATAATCTATATACAACCATCGTCGTTGCAGCCACTGGTGTTGATAGGACCTAGAGAAGCAGTATCTACAAAAGGCCGCCAGATCTTCCCATCTGTCACAAATTAAATTAAATGCGAATACTACTGCGACACAGACGAGCCCACTATCGAAACGAGCGGTTTGTCAGAAATATTATGATCATCTCCTCGCAAATTTCTCTATCTTTAGTAGAGAAATTTGACTCACCAGCGGTGCATCAGCTTCATCTTCCAAGTCTTCCGCCGGCTGGTCTACCGGCGGCACGGGGGAGGGGATGTCAAGGCTGAGCGCGCCAGCAACTACTGATGGTGACAGGTGATGGGAGAAGTCGTATTCTTGGGGCATGGACGAGTCGTTACGGGAGTCCGGCTGGAAATATATTTTAGACTTCAGAATCATGGATACTTGATACAACAGGTACTTTCAAGTAACTTATTTAATCATCACGTCGCATCAACTATTCGGTGCAACTATGCAGCTCAGGCCAATCCCGCGCCACTGCGGTCCCTTTAGAAAGCCACCTAAATCCGATACTAACTTCATTTGCTGTCTTCATCTCACAGCTACGGCACTGTACTTACGGGTGGTGGGACCTTGTGCAAGGTGCGCTGCTATGTTCCAACGTGGAAAGTAAGACAACCGGAATTACTAGCACACGAGGTATTCCTTCTTAGCCCTTTAGGGTGCGATGCAATCCTCTAATATTCTTGCCCATGGGGGGTGGAGCCCACTTACCATCAGGTACCCAATTATGCGCCATCCCAAAAAGAACCAAAGGCTGAAATGTCACAGAGTCCTTACCCCCTCCTCTTCGAACAGCCGGCACAGCGCCGGATCCTCCTTGATCCCGGTAGTGGCATCTGCTATCCGGTCCCGCATGCAGCGAGCCAGCTCGAAGTCATCCCGCGCCGCAGCGGTACGTTTACGAAGTCTCCAGCGCCCGATCCTGACTCCCGCAGCCGCCAACGCAGCACCCGCTGATTTGAGACGGCGGGCGTATTCGAAGCGTTCTTCTGTAATTGTTACAAGCTTGAGTCTTCGAGTCTTTACGATAAACCGTGACGGTGGAAGTGAATCAATATCACGTGTCGACAAAATACAGTTTGGGATCATAACCTTAAGTGGGTCAATTTCAACAGTACTCATTTTTTGTATCATTTCGGTGTGATCCCTTGTATGCTCTTCTGCAGGTGGTAGGGTTAGTTTAACTAAACACTATTAAACGTTTTTCAAGATTTTTAAATTATGGTCGACAACATATTTCAACACGTTGGTCGATGGTTCAAATTGTGGTCATTTTGAACCAAAACTTACAATGAGAAAGCTTAACACGTTCACTGCGGTTTCGGGTCGAATAGATCCTATGCACATCTAGCCTACGGTGCGGCGATAAAATTCCTTGAACCGCCGCTGGTGCGGGACAAGTTTATACAGGTTATCTGTTGAGCATAAGTGAGATAGTTAGTGTTTTGGTATTGTCTCTCCAAAAGTAGTCAGTTACTTTAAAAAAACTTCATCGGATCCTTTATGCCCTATGCCGACTGAACGTAAAAAAATATCGTCTAGTGCGTTATAGGGTCTTAGTGACCCGATGCCCGATTACCCGATAGCCGCACTAGATTATACGCTAGTTTGTCTAGTGCAGTGCGGGTGTGCAGAACAAAAGATAGTTACCCCCATCTGTTTTTCTGAAATTAACCGAAATATACACTTAGACTTTTTTATTTGTGGAATGAGTGAAAATGAAGCGATTTAAACGGAAACTGTTAATGCCTAGTGGTGACGAAAGTAAAAAAAAAAAACAAAAACAGAAGAACATTTACAAAAAACGCCACCGATATGTGTAACCTGAAAAACTTTTTGGGAAGAGTAATTTTAATCAAATATTTTTTTTCTCAATTAATCTGAAGCTCAATTCTTTTTAATCAAAATTTATGTTGCTCGATATCGATGTTTTGTTTGACACCCTACAGCCCTAAAAATATATCGATAGTTTTTTATGTCAGTGCGGATATCGGGCATACAAGATCCGATAGTTTAAACATACATTTGATTAGTTTTGAGAAGCTCCATCTACTTACGAACTTGGCTGTGCCAAGAGCAACTCTATGTTTATGAATTACAATTCATATTTTACCAATATTCATCAAACCTATGCGGATAATGGCCTTTGTAGACGAGCATGTGAAACAGGTCCTTTCGACCCCCAAACGCTCTAACAGAAAGTTATTTGTCGGGTCTTATATACCCTATGACGCTCTAACTGAAAGTCTTCGAAATACTTTCCCGCAGTGAACGTGTTAATACGCGCCAGCAGTTTTCTCGCACACAGACTCGCAATTGCGATATAACGCGGGAATGCTGCCTGCGTGACGAGGACCTTACCTAAGGGTCCAAATATTTTTTTTGCCTTAGTTTTATTTCATTAAGTTATTTGCAAAGCAGTCATATACTGGCATAATAATAATTAAGTTCCTTGATACGAGTGAACCAACAGATGGCACCATCGAAATTGAATTAACCCATTGGTTTAGTGCCAATAGTCTCCTTGAGCCTCTATGCAAAACATCAGTGAAAGAACTAAACCTTAGCGTACTGTCGATCAATGACCAATA
Organism: Pandemis corylana; assembly: GCA_949127965.1. Taxonomy (NCBI): domain Eukaryota; kingdom Metazoa; phylum Arthropoda; class Insecta; order Lepidoptera; family Tortricidae; genus Pandemis; species Pandemis corylana. The sequence goes on from OX421871.1 coordinate 8,473,187, forward strand.
TCGTCGATGTAGGGGAACCTTATTCAAGTTTAACCTTGATCTTTAGCTTACCACACACAGCAGTCCGTTTCTTCTCATCCAAGCTCCTCACGAGGTCAGCGATCTCGTTGTCAACGTACATGACGAAGGCCAGGTCATCGTAAGGCGAGTAGCACAGCTCCTTGTTGGACATCGGGGACTTCTCTAGGTCTTCTACTTCTTCGCCGAGAACGTTCACTGCCATTAGTGCTACCTGGGAACGTAGAGGCCGCGATTTAGTGTATTTTTAAGCCATGGAAGTTACGGGTGAGTATAGAGAATTGAGTTTCGTAGGACAACTAGACATTTTGATTTCGGATAAAATTTACTAAATAGGGAAAAGTTTTTGGGAATGTAAAATAGATCCAGCTAAATGTCATCTATAGGAAGAAGTCTTCTTCTTATTGCACTTCCAAAACTCGTCTCTGGCTCCCTTTTTAATTCTGTCTCACTCAAGTGATCTATTACGCCGATCCATATTTAAATGAATTATAGTCGTAGGTTACATTTCATCTATCATCATCGAAGGGCCACGCATTCGCGGAGACGTTAATTTTTTAATTTTTTTTTACGAATAAATAATATAGTTTAATCAGCGTCACATCGTCACATACAGGCAGTCGTGGAAAAATGTCGTGTCAAATGGTAATACCTGATCGTCATCCGTTGCAGGTGGGTGAGGACCAGACAGCTTTAACTTGACGAAGCGGGCGATGGTTGGTTCTGGTAGCGCTGCGGATCTGTATAATATCATATCGGTGTTGGTTTCCTCCCAGTCTTAGTTGTTACGCAAAGAAATACTGGTATAGTTTTTCTAGGTATAGTGCCTGTGTGTCTATAATCTTATCTTGCAAGTGAAATTAAACCTCGGAGGGATAAACCCACTTCAGTAGTCTGTTTGAATTTAAATTAGGTAACCATTACAAAGATGGAAAGGCATTGGAAGTTAAGTCCAGAAATGTTACAATAAAAGTTGTTTTATGCAATCAAAAGATTGATAGGACCAAAATAGAACACGAACACGTCAACTGCGTTAGCTATTCATGTGCCAGCAGTTCATTCGGTCAACAACTAGGTGGCGCTAGGGCAGTATAGACAAAGTTACCTCTCATTCCGAATTCCGCTAAGCGGTAGGTATCCGGTTTATCAATGGTCGTTTTTATGTTCTCATATTACCTGAGTTCCCGTGTGCGAGCCTGCGGCGCCGGGCCGGCTAGCGCCACGCGGCCCACACTGCTGTACGTGGCGCCGCAGGGCGTGGCGGCACCTTCCGACACCAGCCCTCCCGATACCAGCACCTCCACACTGCATGCTGAGGCCAAAGGTAACACCTTAATTTCTCAGAACTATTTCTGAATGGAATTGTTGAGCGTTACGAAAGGGTTAAGCGATTTTAGGAATGAAGCTACGTACCAGACAGATGAAAAATGACATGTGGAACTGTTCAGGCTAGCTCTGGACAAGGAGAGATTAAAGAAACGGTATCAGTGATGGAGAGGCGAAGAAGAAGCAGACAGCTAAGCTGGTGGTGAGCCAAAAGCTGCATTTTGTGAACAAGCTGCTGACTCAACAGCTGCTGCAGTTTGTGCGGGTGACGCTACAGGGCACAAAAGTTTATGCTGGTAATACCAGTGATTCACGGATGAGCTGGTGGTGAGCCAGCAGCCGCAACTTGTATACGCTGGTGACGCTGGTGAGCCGAAGAAGTGGTTCGTGCTGGCGACGCTACAGGACACAAGAGCTCATGCTGATAGTAGCAGTTAATTACGGATGAGCTGGTGGTGAGCCAGCAGCTGCAGCTTGTGCACGCTGGCGACGCTGGTGAGCCGGAGGAGCAACTCGTGCGGCGGCGCGCCCACCGAGCGCCAGCCACGCGCCGCCGGGCCCTGCGCGTTCAGCTCGCATGCTGGGTATGCGCTGTCTTCGCCTGGGAAGATGAAACAACGTAATTTTACCATGAAATGAAAGAAAGACATTTGAAGGGCTATCCTCCCCGATTTGTGCCAGGATTTAAGCTCCATTTGCATTTTAGCTTTTCATCTCAAGGTTGAAGGGAAGCGGAAGAATGGAAGGCCAAGAAGAACATTTATGGACCAGATGAAAGAGAAAGTAGAAGTCGTGTCGTATCAAAATGTCAAAGAAAAGACCCTGGACCCACATGGAAATTTCTCCACCGACAAGAGCCGTAAATATAAGAAGAAGTTCTGATATTGTCGATTTTCAGAATTCCCTCATGTTTTTCATAAACTTAAGTAAGTAAACTTGTTAGTAAGTAAATATAGACGCGGATATTGTATCGTAACTGTCAGCCATGCTACCACTTCTACTTCAATGGTGACGACTGAAAATCAGCAGTTCTCCTGAGTATTCCTCTTCACAAATTAGGTACTTTAATGGTTTTTTTATATGTACTAAGAGTTGTTTATTTATGAATGAATAATATTTTATTCATTTTATTTTACTTTTATTTATTTGTTAAGATCTGCTGTCACCATACTCGCCATTTATAGATCGAGGTGGCCGAGCCAGTTACTCACCAAGTACGCCGTACGACGTTGGTTTGCATGTGTATTCATTAAACTTTGATAATGATTCCGTAGAGGGATCGAAACGCATCAGTTTGCGTGGTGTAAGGGATAATTAAGTTCGTGGGATTTATATGTGTTTTATGTGGCAGTAGTGGAGGGAGGGTTGCATGAAAAACATATCTGTCACACAGGCTTGGTTATCTTGCACGTGAGTAGCGGAGTAGCAAGATAAATATTTTTTGTTCATTAGGTACTAGGGTAGAATTTGAAATCTTCGGTCCCATTTGGTAGCTAGCTCGATTGATCGAGTTCTACGTATAATTTCGTAAGAATACTAGACGTAGGTATATTGTTAAAACAGCCGGATAGACAGACCGAGCGGTTCTTCACGGGTTCTTTTCCCCTTGAGGTCCAGAACCCTAAAAACATGTTGACAGCTAACGACTCGCAATTGCGATACAACGCGGGAATGCTGCCTGCGTGATGGTGACCCTACCTAAGGGTCCAAATTTATTTTAATTTTAATATTTAACCTAACTTTTATTTTACTAAGTTATTTTAGGGTAGCTGTAGTTTATATTTTAATTTATACTTTTGTACCTAATCATTTACAAAAAAATTAAACGAGCAATAAAAATAATTATACATTCTCGAGCTACTAAATATGGAATTTGGGACAACTTAGTGGGATCAAATGAAACCTATCAATCAATCAATCATTTATTGCAATCATGGTATTTACAAGATGTTCATAACTATTATTCTAGCCAGTACAAACATGGCCCCTACCAGGGAGCCAAACATAAAACGATACCTAAAGTAATCTATATAGGTAATATATTCTTAAACATTTTTTTATTATGCAACAGAACACAACATACACATACATACATACACAAATCACGTCTTTATCCACACAGGCCACATTTAGCAAGATTGTGGGCGTATAGCTTAAATATGGAATCAAAAGTGATGGGTTGCTAGCCTCATTGCCTATAACATGATTCCTATTATTTTCGCCCATTCCCTCGATAGTCTTTTACCATCTGCGCGGGTAGAAAAGCAACTGGTACATTCTATGTTTTTTCTTTGCTCCCAGACCAGCACGGAAGACTCTTATCCTAATTTAATTAGCATTGTTTTGTTTAATTAGCACCGAAGAAATAACTGAACCGTGAAACCTCTTTTTATCGTCGCATTCAAATTCAAACCTCATTTCAGGTCGGTAGCAGTTCGTGCCAACTATGACTAGGCGTAAATGAATTGATGGCCAACCAAGCGTCGTCAATAGAGAAAATAAATAAGCAAAGAAACTATTCGGATATGCATTAGTAAAAGACGAAATGCTCGCAATATAATAATAGCCCCTTTTCCGTTTCGCTACAATTTCAGTACATTGTGTACCTAGTCTTTTTTTATATAAATTATCGCGCAATTCGGCGTGCCTCATGGCATAGGCCTCCTCCATTTGTTGGAGGGTTTGGGCTATATTTCAACATGTTCATTTATTATTGCGTGATGGGGACCCTAAGGGTCCAAATTTATTTTAATTTTAAATTTTTAGCCTAAGTTTTATTTTTATTAAGTTATTTTTAAGGTAGCCTTATTTTATATTTTTAACAATATTTTTGTAATCATTTACAAAATAGAATATATCTAACCTTAGTATAAATCATAATGTATTTATTATTTGGAGACAGTCTGACTGTAACGTTTAGCGAACACAGATGCAGGCAGAGAATGCAAATCTTTAATTCTTTCCAATTAGGAGGGATGTGCTCAGATGGACTAACCTCGATCCCGATTTTAGAAAGCACATCACTCGAAAGTACCATTCGAAAGTGGTATACCTAAATCAATTTATATCTCCAAAACTACAGCTCTAATCTAAGTTTTGACTAGTTCACAAGATTAATAAGAGCTGTGATTGTCTTCTTAGCTACTCGTATTTCAAATTCAGCATTGTTTGCAAATTGCAGCAAATTTGTACCTTTACCAAAACGTCTCCTATTTGGTCTCGAAACGTCCGTCTAGACCTTCCCCTCCCAACGTTACCATTCACACTCTCCATATAGATCTGTTTAGTTAGTCTACTTTCATCCATCCGCTCTACGAGACCAAACCAACTAAGCATACTTTTTTCTATCCTAGTCACTATATCCTCTTTCACACCAGAACGTTCCCTTATCACACTATTCCTTATTCTATCTTTCAGTGATACACCTTCCATACTTCTTAACGCTCTCATTTCATACTCCATTTCAATCTATTTTAACGCTTTTGTAAATTATAAACAAGTCATCCCCCCCCCCCCCCCGAGTTCATATAAAAATTAAATAGGTATCTATATATCAACGATTGTCATAAAATGTCGTGAGATACCAAGTATGATCCTTCAACATACCAGTGGATTTGCCGCTAATTGCAATTAGTGATTGTGTGACAGAGGCGTTAAAATAGATTAGAATGGATACAGTATCGTGAATATAACTGCCCATAGAAATATGTTGTTTGTACAGAAACGGTCGTCGGTTCCAAAGCAGACTATTGATCGGGCTTGTTAAATATTGAAGCATTTAATGATACATCGCGGTCGGTGTGTGACGGGCCCACGCCTGAATCGATAGTATGTAGTTTCAAAATGCCCACTAAGATCGATAAACGCTCAGGGACCCGATTTTTGAAAGCACACGTGTGAAAATACCACTCGGAAGTGGTGAAAAATTGTGCTGAACTTTAAATACGAGTAACTTAGAAGATACTTACGGCTCTCATTAATCTTGTGAGCTAGTCAAAAATTTGATTAGAGCTCTAGTTTTGAAGATATAAACAGATTTTTACCACTTTCGAGTGGTAATTTCACACAATGTGCTTTCAAAAATCGGGCCCCTGCTTTCGAACTAAAAAAAAAATACAACCGAATTGAGATCCTCTTTTTATTGTAGTAAGTACCTGTACTGAGTTTGGTTGATCTATAGTGCATTGGGGTAAATTCGAAGTTGGGGGAATTTCGAAACTTGTGGATATCCACGAAACGGGAAACAATTACATAATCTAGCAACGCTTACCTAGAAGCTCCAATGTCTTTGGCTAATTAAATGTCCTTCAGCTTGCCTTTTGATATACCTACTTGAAACCACGCCACTGTTAAGTACTCACTATATAAAATCAAATCAAAAGCAATTTTTTTGTGCAAATTGGCCGCCAAGGGCTCTTTTACATGTCTTGACCATCATTGCCAAGAAGAATGCGCCGCAAGAAACTTGGCAGAAAGACATTTTTTCGAAATAAAAAATGGTAAGAATACTTAAATTCTACTTAAATTAAATACATTTATAAAAGGGATGTATATGGTCCACGAGCTTTAAATTATATTAGTCTATAGTACACAGATGTATAAAGTCTCTAGGTACTAGTAAAAGTAAGACAAAGTAGTTATGGAAAAAAAGAAAGAGAAAAAAAAACAATAAAAATAATTTAAGTTCAGTAGAGGTGTATAACGCCTCCACCGTTAATTAAATAAATTAATTGGAGATATCTCCAATGCCGAAGAGAGAGAAAAATGAAATATATTTCATGTCAAGTAACCAATAAGCTTTTGGATTCCGAAGGCAAGCTTACGTCTATATTACGTCTATAATAGGGTCATAACGTTTAAAAATTCCTTAAACAAGTACGTTAACTGTATAACCTCTATTACCAACCTAGCTCGTCATGGACTGATTTGCTTAGTAGGGCTCTATCAACACTGGATTTCGTATTTACTTGCCAAATTTGTACGGAGCCCTCGGTACGCGAGACCGACTCGCGCTTGGCCGGTTAAAAAATGTTTTATGGACTTTGTCCTGGAACTAACGCTTGCCGTTAAGGTCCTAAGCATACTATACACCTTTTTAGCTATCCACGTAGCACACATGGACTACGGGTCAACGTAGCACCTCTACGGAGATTCGTAGACCCGTAGCCAATGCCTAGTGCCCGTAGACGTGGTAAGGAGTTATGCTAGAAGCTACTAGATTTAATTTATGCTCTTACGTGTTAGGGTGTGTGTAAGTATTTTGAATAGTAATCAATTTTTAGGGTTTCAACCTTTTTGGCTGTTGGTGGCTGGCTGGCGCTAGTCCATTGCCACGCGCCGCGGCACATAATAAAAAGAACAATAAGGCGACTGTCACTTGTTTCTAAATTATCGGTGCACGGTCGGGTCGGTCTTTTATGCGGATTTATGTTTAAATTATTGTAAATATTACTTAATGTGTTTAATGTTTGGTGTAATTAGTGTATATAACATTACGGATAGTCTTTGCGGGTGTGTATTTACTAAGCGGCGGCAGTGGCTAAAAGACTCTACGGACGAACTCTACACAGCGTTGGTCGAAGCCGGCTTCCTCGGGGTTTGAGGCTCTGAAATGGATTGTTAGACCTAATACTGCACGAGGGACAGCTAAACCACTGCCTGCCTTGGTAACAGTCACTATTTGTCTATCGAAGGATATATTAAACAGGGTGTGCTTTATTGAAAAATCGATCGAAATCCACATCAAATTATTACATTAGTCGAAGAAACTGAATCACAGGAATCCTTTCTTATACAATTTCGCAATAATTTGTATGGCAGGTGTAGGTATGGTGTATGCCGTTTGCAGTGAAATGGTTCTACAGTGGTGCGCGATCAAATTTCTTTCACTATACAAGGGGGTAGGAAGGAAACCCGGACAGTTTTTTTTAGAGGAGTGGACTTCAACTAACTTGACCGTCAGATTCTGCCACGTCTTCGCTAAACTCTGCCTTAAAATTAAAGTGCACCCTAACTCAATGTTCTATAACACAGTACATTTGAAATTTTGTTCTCAAACGAATGAAAGAAGTCATTAAAATTAAAACATTAGCTGTTACTGGCGAAAATCACTGTTTTCATTTATTTTATCAGCAGGAAATCAATTACGTTTTAATTCCAGATCTATCAATTTTTTTCATAAATTTAATTGCTACCTAAAAATTTAACGACAATACCATTATAATAAATCAGGGACAATCGGACGAGTTTATTTTATTTTCAGACGGCCTCCTCAGTATCTTACTTAGCCGTTTATTTTTTAACTATAAATCCAGCCAATCAAGCGTAAATTACACAAATGAATGAAATAAGACGTTAAAAAGGAAATTCCACTTACTTGTTGCGTATACTACATGAAAAGGTATACGTTTAGGCATCTCCTTATCTCTCCATTGTCGCCGCTCCGGGTGTCTCCATACGAAAATAATCAAAACAAACGAAGAAAAAACACTTTGGAAAAATAAAAGGGTACGTTGTTCGTCAAATCATTGCGCTTTCACATATTTTAAGGTATTTCTTTGTAACTACATGTATTATTAGCGTAGTGTGAAAATTTAGGTATAAACTGGAGAGGTTGCAGTAAGAAAATGAATAGAGAGAGCGAAGTTAGCGCGGAGCGGGAAAATCAATAGTTGCGCGGCCATGTTCGTAATACTGGCCTGTAGATTGGTATTAACGCCATCTATTGGGCATATAGGTAACCATTTGCGGAATTGGGTATCCGTGTTTTCTTTCCCTTTTATTTTGAAGTGTACATTAGTTACTTTTTTAAGTTAATTCGTAACATTGATTTGTAAGTAGTTATAGTTTTAACACCTTTCAATTCAATTCTGGCTCATGTACGGTCAAGTGCAAAAATGAAGTATCGATAGGAACTTCTCAAAAATATGTCCCACGACCTTATTACGCAGGCGTAAGAGCGTATGGTACTTATTTTTGAAACTTTGTCTAGATACATATTATTACACTTTACTGTACCTACATTGAAATGAAATAATAAACTATTTTATAATTCAGTTTTTTTTTCTAGAAACTAAAATGAGCCTTTCGATTTACTTAATGGGCCCATTTTAAATATATTTAGGTACCTAATTTGAATGAAAATTCAAAGATAAAGTTTTGCAAACTGTAGGTACTGTGTTATAATGACACGACATTATTGCTCCAGTAGATTTATTCACACTGTAATATTCGTTCTTCCACAGGGACCGTAATAAAAATCCACAATAAAATGCAGTAGTTCTTTATTTCACACAATAGATGGCGCCAGGCGTGTTGCTCTGTATCCAATCCAGGAAGGCAGTGACCCGCGTGTTGATGCCGGGCTGGCCCTCGGTGGCGCAGAAGTTGCCGTAGCTGATGATTGCCATACTGTAGAGGAGACCGGTAGATGGCTCTGAGTACAGCGCCGGTCCGCCCGAGTCATCCTAAGGTAAGAGAAATAAGGTAAATAAAAAACAAGCTTATGGAATATATTAGGCATGTTCTCTGCGAGATATAGACTGCGATTGTCTTTAATGAGCTCTTGAATATCACTATAGATCAGTGTTGTTATGGATATCCATATCCGTATCCGAAACTATCGGATATCCGAAATAAAAAAATATCCGTAACCGTTCTTAAAGATATAGTAGTTTATAGTTTATGGTGTATGACATCTACGGGCAACACTAACGCTCTATCTTGGTTATTGACGGATGTCTTTGCCTTACTCTTCCTGTCATGGCTGTATACATGTACGCACATACGTTTCTTATTAATATTAAATTAAGTCCTATTTCATCCAAGTTCTTGTTAAACATATAAAGTGATTGTGTACTGTATTTTGAACAATACAAGAGTGCAATCGATGTTCAACTTTGATTTACGAGAACCTCCCACCAGTGGGCAAGCTACCTGCGCATATCATACGCTCTGTCTAACAGGTTATGGGCCCAGCACGCTTCCACTGCGCATATCATACGCTCTGTCTAACAACCGTAACCGAATCCGATATAAAAGTTTTGGATAGCTTCGGACAGGGCGGAGTCTAACTAAATATGACACGTCGTGACAAGTTTTTGTTTTTTCCTAGCCGGCAGACCAGCCGCGCGCGCGTTTAGTCGAAACTTGTAGAGGTTATTGTGGGATTACGTAAATTTAACATCCGTAATCGAAACTATCGGATAATCCGAAATAATTTAATATCCATAACCGTAACCGAAACCGATATTATATTTTACCAATATCCATATCCATATCCGGATCTGAAATTATATATCCGTAACATCCCCGCTATATAGACCGACCGCTTAAATGAGTCCTCGTCCGTGCGGGGCAGGGGCGCGGGGTGGGACGACCGCAGGGGCCTCTCTCTGTGCGGGTGGCAGGCGCACTACTCGCCCGCACCGAGAGAGCTCCCCCGCGGTCGTCCTACTCCGCGCCCCGCAGCCGCGCCCACGAGGACTCATTTAAGAGGTCGGTCTATAGGGTGCCAACCCTAATACTCTTAATTAATTGTAGCTAGTTGCTTTAAAACAGGCCTTACTAGCTGACATAGCGCTAACTAATTTACAAAAATTAAATCGATAACCCTAACGCTCTACTCTAGGTATTTATATCAAAAAAGAAGCCTAGTTTCCATACTGCTCTATTTATTTACTGTGTATGTAGGTTAGATGACAATGCAAGTAGCTATATTAAAGTTGATGTAAAGTACAGTCAGAAAAACAGCTACCTAGTATTTCTTTCACAAAAACAAAAAAAAAACAAAAAGCAAAATCATTTAACTCATGTAGGGTGAAATGAGGCGCCAAGAAGTACACACAGAAGGTTTATTAAGTAAACTTACAAAACAAGTTAAGTCTTACTCTAAGCAAAAGCATAACCATATGAGTTTTGGAATGGACCGCAGCGGCGTTCTCACTCCACTCACTTGATCGGTTTCCACTGGAGGATGGCAGAGGCCTTCTCTCCAGCTTGACCGCTGGCTAGCGAATGATGATAGTCCGGCGGCTGCTGCGATTTTATAGGGACCGCGCGCCGCATTCGGAGGTGCTCGGGTCCGTGTCGGTCCGCCGAGCGCGATAGATAGCGAGTGTGCGAGCGGGAACGTATTCGAGTCCGCGCGCATTGCGTAGTTGATGTGATGTTTCGTTAACTTGTCGCTTCACTCATGATTTTCATGACATCCGATCTTGATGAAACAAAGCTTATAAGTACGTTGCTAAGCTGAATCTATATCTGTGATGATGGCCTTTGTGAATATAATTTCGAGCTCAACTATACCTTGTGTCAAAAACACTTTACGATCTGTCTCACCTGGCATGCGTCCTTTCCTCTGGCGTAAGTGCACATCTGTCGAGGAGTCAGGCTGGGCACGACTCTCTGGCAAGAGCTCTGGCTCACCACATTCACGTCCACCTTCTGCAGAGTGTCGGACACCGGGCAACCGGAGCAGAGGGTGCCCCAACCTTGAACATATACGCATTAGCGATTTGTCACTAACTGTACGGCATGAGGGAGGCGGGCCGTGCGGCGTACACATTAAACCAGGGGTTCCCAATCTTTTTCAACCTGCGGCGCAGTTACAAGTTTAGTATTTTGTAACGGCGCCCTTTTTTTTTAACGTGTGGAAAATGCGCCTTACCGTCTAAAAACACACACGTTCCCTCCTGGCCATGAACTGTGGGCGTTGCGGGAGCACTATGGTGTCACCGCTGTTTGTAACGGCGCCCTGCCTTAGCTAAGTTGTTAGGTTAGGCTACTTAAAGGAATATTATATTATATTATTTACCGATGCGAGCGCTCAAATAGGTACCCGCGAATATTTGTGGTTTCGGATAGTGATAGAACTCACGGCGCCCCTCTTTACTTTCTACGGCGCACCAGGGCGCCGCGGCGCACACTTTGGGAACCCCTGCATTAAACAAATGAAACTCATTGTGTCTTGAGTCGACGCTGCACAGAGCTCTTTGCCGCTGCCCGCCACGCTCCACGCCCCGCCGCACGCTCCGCTTCGAGCGTCCACTCAGACCTTACCCTTATTCCTTACTCTAGCACTAGTCCATCCATCGCTAGATCAATGATTATAAATATAACAATAAACAAGTCGAGTTATTTACACCATTTAACTCAAGAACGGCACTGATTTTTATGATCGTTGTATTGTTGGATTTTTCTCCACTCCGAATAGCAGAATCCCTACTAATATTATAAACGCGAAAGTAACTCTGTCTGTCTGTCTGTTACCTTTTCACGCTTAAACCGCTGGACCGATTTAATTGAAATTTGTTACAGAGATACTTTTAGTCCCGGGGAAGGGCATAGGATAGTTTTTATCCCGGAAAATCGCATAATTTCCGAGGGATAGCGATAAGCGAATTCAACGCAGACGGAGTCGCGGGCCACCGCTAGTAATTAATAAAAATGAAAAAAAAAACAAAAAAAAAATTACACTTAAAATTAGAAGCGCAGGGTCTTGGATTCGAGCTCGAACCTCAAAGTTTTTCGAGGGTAGTTATCTATTGTGTCAGTGTCACCAGTGGCGTAACTATAACATCGGGACCCGTGGCAAATTCGTCAGATGGGGCTCCTTCCTCAATATAAAGAAGTGCATCAGCGTCCCATCTGTGCTCTAAACCTACTCACTACGGCGCCGTAGAAATAGGGGCCCGTGGCATTTTGCCACCCCTGCCATCCTATAGTTACGCCACTGAGTGTCACCTATCGTAGAAGACTTACCGAGTAGAGTGACGACGGAGTTCGTGAGGTCGGAGTTAGTGTACTTGAAGGGCAAGCAGGCGGGGCCGACGCGATCACTAAACGTGATGTCTTTCGTCACCCGCAAGATGGCGATGTCGTTGTCGTAGTTAGAGCTGCAACGCAAAGACCTTAATGTTAATTTCTAAATGTCTGTGAATGTTAACCTTAATGTTAGCTTACTTGAAATTTTAAAGTACCTATCACGTAAAAAGTCCATACTGGTCTGGGAGCAAAGAAAAAACATAGAATGTACCAGTTGCTTCTCTTCCCGTGCACATAGTAAAAGCCCGTCGAGGGATTGGGCGAAAATCTTAGGGATCATGTTATATAGGCGATGTGGCTAGCAACCCATCACTGTTTTGATTCCTACCATCCATAATCCCACAATCATGCTAAACGTGGTCTTTAGGTCTCGTTACCTTAGGCTCTGTCTACCCCGTAAGGGATAAAGACGTGATTTATGTATGTATGTATGTATGTAAAAAGCCGGAGTAGCCTCTAGCTTTGAACTATGGCCTCACAAGTAGAGGGTCGTAGGTTTGAATCCCGAGCTCACCTATGATTTTTTTTTAATTTATGTGTGAAGTTACGTTTAAAATCTCTCATGAGCTTTTTGGTGTTGGAATACATCGTGAGGCTGCATACACCTGCTAAGCGTGAAGTCCCCAATCCACACTGTGTCCTTGTGGGAACTATAGCCCAAACTATCTCTTTCTGCGAGGAGACTTATGCCCAGCAGTGAGACGTGAGGCTCGAGCTATTTTTTATGTAAAAAGTTATACATTGATTTAAAAAAACAGACTAATACATTACATATAACGTCATTATCCCTTACGGTGTAGACAGAGCGGTAACAAGACCTCAAGGCATCACTGTGAGCGTATAGGTGGAGGGAATCAAAATACTGATGGGTTGCTAGCCGCATCACCTATAACATGATTCCTAAAATTTTTGCCCATTCCCTCGATGGGCTTTTGCCATGCCACTGGTATATTCTGTTTTTTCTTTGCTCCCAGACCAGCGTGGAAGGACGTGTGTAACAGATATTTTCTCACACCATTCAGAAACCCAAAGGTTTTTTGTTCTAAGCAACGCCTTTTTAGGGTTCCGTACCTCAAAAGGATCACTTTGTTGTCCGTCTGTCTGTCCGTCCGTCCGTCCGTCTGTCAAGACCCTTTTTCTCAGGAACGCGTGGAGGTATGAAGCTGAAATTTATATCAATTACTCAGGTCTACTGTCCCTTGAAGCTGTGAAAAAATCAAACTTCTAAGCCAACGCAATCAAAAGATACAGCCGTTTATGCCGCAAATTTCCGCAAATTTTCAACTCTCAAGGGAATCAAAACCTACAAGGTACTTCCCGTGAACGCAGAATCTTGAAATTTGGTATGAAGGTAGGTCTTATAGCACAGATTAAAGAATAATTGCGAAAACCGTAAATATGTATGTATGTCTGTATATAGCAGTGACCAATATAAAGTAACTCCACACTGCGTACATTTTGCTTTGGAGCAGGGCTCTGCTTACACTGGTTTAAAGATATTTATAGATAATGATATGGAGCCCTCGGTGCGCGAGTCCGACTCGCACTTGACCGGTTTTTTTTTTTAACGTGTGGAAAATGCGTCTTAGGCATCTCCGCGCTCGGGGCAGCATACGAACGGAGGTATGACGGGCTCTCCATCTCACCGCTGCCTTGGAGGGGAGAGGCCTACCGTCTAAAAACACACACGTTCCCTCCTGGCCTTGAACTGCGGGCGTTGCGGGCGCACACGGTGACCACCGCAACTTCTAAGCAACGCCTAGCCTGATTCAGTAAATGGCTTAGTTTTGTGAAAATCCATTGTTGAAAATCCAAGTACCTAACTTACGGATTGTACTGTGGATGTATTCTGATTTGTTCCACGTTGTATCCTTGCGTAGCAGGCGACTCATCTGAAAGTAATATTTTAAGAGTTCTATAAAGACAGTATAATAATAATAATAATATAGCCTTTTTTTATTCCGAATTCGCTACAATTTCAGTAAGTATGTTGTTGTTGTTGTTTTTTTTTTATTATTATTTATTACCTATTAAATTGTCGCGTAATTCTAATTCGGCGTGCCTCATGGCATAGGCCTCCCCCGTGTATTGGAGGGTTTGGGCTATAGTTCCCACGCGCGCCCAGTGCGGATTGGGAACTTAACACACACCATTGAATTTCTTCGCAGATGTGTGCAGGTTTCCTTAAGATGTTTTCCTTCACCGTAAGCTCATGGAAAATTTCAAATGTAATTTTCGCACATAAATTCCGAAAAATTCAGAGGTGCGCCGCCCGGGATTTGAACCCACGACGCTCTGCTTGAGAGGCCACAGGTCAAACCAATAGGCTACCACGGCTTTTTCAGATATAAAGACAATGGTGAATTGCGAATAGTGAGATTCATTAAGATTTTCAATTCTTTCACTTCTCGTACATACTTGATTATTTTTTTTTACCTAATCCCTAATATCTATATACCTATCTACACATATAATAAATCAGTGGAAAGTTCGTGTCTGTACATTAAATAAATTCATCAAAAATAGAGTGCTAACGATTAGGAAAGAGTAATAATGCACAAAAAGTAGATTTTATAATTTTTATCAATCTGTATGTATGGATGTGTTCATTTACTTATGTCTGTGTTCGCTAATCTCCGAAACTGTTGGACCGATTTAAATGAAATTTCGCTTGGTGGTACCTTATAACCCTGGTCAATATTTTACATACTTTTAATCCCCGAGTGTTCCTGTGGGATAGCGATAAACATGTCGAAGGTCGCAGCTGCCTAATGTAAGTCTAATTCTACGCGAGCGAAGTCGCGCGCACACATATAGGTAAATGAACACATCCATACATACATACAGACAGACAAAATTGATAAAATCTACTTTTTTGTGTTTTATTACTCTTCCCTAATCGTTAGCACTCTATTTTTGATGAATTTATTTAATGTACAGACACGAACTTTCTACTGATTTATTATTTATTTATTTATTTATTCATTGTCAAGTCATGTACACACATATGAAGATGTTCACATTGTTCTAAGTCAGTCCATGACGCCCTGCAAGGGCACACAATAGTAGTTAATATCTAAATCTAGGGTTGTATTATTACATACACGTACACACATACACAAATCACATCTTTATCCCTTACGGGGTAGACAGAGCCTAAGGTAACAAAACCTACCAGGCCACGTTTAGCAAGATTGTGAGCGTATAGGTGGAAAATAGAATCAAAACAGTGAGGAGTTGCTAGCCGCATCGCCTATAACAGGATTCCTATAATTTAATAAATAATTTTCGCCCATTCCGTCGATGGGCTTTTACCATCTCCGCGAGAAGAGAAGCAACTGGTACATTCTATGTTTTTTCTGATTTATTATATGTATAGATAAAGTTTATTGACTCAGCGTTTTAAATTTTTCTCATAGAAGAAGTGAAAAGTAGAGTATCCCGGTAGCGAAATTATTTATGCCTCATACTCATACAAAAATACTTATTCGATGTATGAAATCAAGTCATGGTAAGGCCCCAGAGCCAAACGGAAAGTTGTTTCAATGAACATACTAGTAGTGGTGTCATGTTCCCCGACAACCACGGCCACTTCGTTCGTGCTTTTCCCGGCGACGCAGTGGGCCGCCGTGATGATGTACCGCTTGTCTATAATGGTGCCGCCACACTTAAATGCTCTGAGCTTGAGGTCAACGATACCGGCCATCATGGGGAATTCGTTTATGCCAGTCTGCTCGCCGCCCACGATGCGGTTCTAGAAAATTGGAAGAAAAAAATTGAATAAAATACATGTAGGTATCACGTCTTTAGCCCTCACGGGTAGACAAAGCCTAAACAAAACCCTGAGGCCACGTTTAGCATGATTAAGGACGTATAGGTGGAAAGGGAAATCAAAATAGTGGTTATACCGCATCGCCTATAGCATGATTCCTAAGACTTTCGCCCATTCCCTCGATAGGCTTTACCTACTATCTGCGCGGGAAGAGAAGCAACTGGTAAATTGACAGACCAGCATGGCAGAAATTGAAATTTAATTGAATCGAATAAAAGACTAGGTATAGCAGAAAACTACCATGAGATCTGATTAATGTTGTGTAAGTATAGAATACTCTCATCCACTCAAAGGTTGACTGGAAGAGATCCCTTAAAGGGATAAGTCCGCCTTTGTGCATACATCTCAGTGTTTGTCAATTGTATTTGTCTTGTTTATTTTGCACAATAAAGAGTTTACATACATACATACAATACTAGCTGTTGCCCGCGGCTTCGCTCCCGTTTTTTTTTCTTCTAAATTTCAATATGAAAAATAGATAGTAGCCGATTCTCAGACCTACTGAATACGCACATAAAATTTGGTAAGAATAGATTACGGGAACGAACATTGTGACACGAGAATTTTATATATAAGATTATGTTCCACTGCCCACTGATGGGCATGCCTCCTTTTAGAATGAGAAGGCTTGGGCTTGTTCTTACGTAGGCCCAGTGCATATTAGAAACACACCTTGAATCGCACATAAATTCTAAAAAACTCAAAGGTCCCGGGGCTCGAACCCACGAGCCTCTGCTTGAGAGGCCATAGGTCATACCACTAGGTTACCACGGCAATAACAATGGCGATGAAAACGAGGGCAGTTTCGGACCGTGAGCAGTCTTATACACCGAAATCCCATTTTTCCGTTCCGCTCACACTTATATAGGGACGGTATGATTCGAACTTCGAAAATCGAATTCCGGGTTGGGCGTTGTCCTTGTCGCTATATAAAAAAGTAAAGTCTTTATTTATAGTATGCAAAAGGTTACAACATGTTTGTTCGGCAGCCTCCGCACTGGACTCAGGGCCTGTGTCGCGGAGACTAGAGACAGTTATAACGATAAGAGACTAACATAATATCTACCAAGTACTTTATTTGCGCATAATAATGACTGCTTGCCTTTTTGTTTTAACTATTCCTTTCTGTATCAGGTTAGCTGGAAGAGATCCCTTCTTAGGGATAAGTTCGCCTTTGTACTATTTTCTCTGTATTTCTGTATTTTTAAATTTTTTATGTGCAATAAAGAGTTTACATACATACATAATAAAATACAGTAAGAATAGTTAAATTCTACTTAAATTAAATACATTTATAAAAGGGATGTATAAGGTCCCCGAGCCTTAAATTATATTAATCTATAGTAGATAATGTATAAAGTGTCTACCAGTCAAAACAAAAAAAAATAAGTTCAGTGGAGGTGTAAAACACCTCCACCGTCAAATAAATTAATTGGAGATGTATCCAATGTCGAAGAGCAAAAAACTATAAAACTAAATTATGAAATATACGTGTGTGTAGTATGTGAGTGTTATAGTCTTTCCAATCATTTATTTTCTCGATGACAGATGTAGTTTGATAGTTAGATATAGTGTTGTGACCTAATAAGTGATCAGTAGATACGATAGCGATCCAATTTTATATATATACGAGTAGTTGAGAAGTATTCAGCTATGGAGCCAATAAAACAACCGCCTTGAATGCTAATTTATTACTAAGCGTGCAAAATGGCCGAATGACAGTATATTTGTAATGAATAAACTAAAAACTACTGGACAAACAAAAAATATTTAACCGTAAAAATGCTAAGTACATTATTCCTGAGTAACATAGGCTATTTTTTATCCTGGTTAAAAATTACAACGTCTACAAAGTCGCAGGAACACATCTAGTTCAATGTATACAATACCGATACAATATCGATATTTCAATCATAACGTCACTATTTGTATTCCCATAGAATGTAACTTTATTAAAACGTTTATTATTTATCGTACTTTAAAAAGATATTGCTGCATATCTGGACTCAATTTGTCTTAGATGGATATTATATGGGATCAAGGAACAAAATTAGGCAGTCGTCATATTTTTTATACCTCGCATTTAAAAGTTAATTTTTGCGTAAAAAGCGCAGTTACATTCTACGGAAGCTGTCATCGAGAAAATAAATGATTGGAAAGACTATAGTGCATTTAATTGCAGGCTGTAAGAATATTATCGGTTTCGTCATGATTCGTATCATGACATTCCTTTTGAACAATTGAGAGCCCATAGAGCTCCCGCCCGGAACAGTTCTCAGAGTTAAATATGTAACGAGGCACCACAAGTACGTAGCGCCCCACCTCCGGAGCGCGGCGCGCGGCCCGCCCCGCGCAGCACCATTTCGTATATAAGGCGAAGCTCGAGGGAGCTCCAGAGGGAGTCTTGTGTCGCAGACGGAACCGACTAGTTGGACGCGCAGTTCTGGCACGTCCGAGCCGCGACTAACTAGATCGGTGTAGGCACACAAGGTTGTCCTAAACCCTAACCCCTTTCTTCCCCCTGTATCCTGCTTTCTCGTCCCAAGCGGTTCATACCCGGTTCGGACGCAAAAGCCCCTTAACCGTGTGCGCGAGCAAGGCACGTCCAGCCCGCACTGGTAAGGACCCTCAGGACTCTCGAGGCAACGGTCTGTGGTTCCCGGATCGATCCCGAGAGCCCTATCCTCCCCGTAGGAACCTTCCCGACGCCCCGAGCGTACCCGCCGCCACGCACGCAGCGCCCGAGCGCTGCCCGCGTCCCGTAGAGCCGTAGAGCCCGTAGAGCTCCCGAGCCCTGGACCCCTCCGGTCCAGACTGCCGCCGCAGGCACCCGATAACCGAGCTATCCCGTCGATAGCATATGTTTATATCGAATCACGTGTATCCTAGTCGTATTAACACGACACCCGTGTAAGCACCATTGCTATAATAATAAATAAGGCGTTATAGATAATAACCCGTTGTCTGCATTTAACCTCCCCTAGACCAACCCTTGAGCTAGTAGACTTTCACCCAGCCAGGTTCGAATCCCGGCGGTGATATTTGTGGACGGACCCCCGGGCAACCGTCACACTGGCGCCCAACGTATAAGAAAAACCCTACATATTCAGCTTCTTTTCGAGTCTTCAGTAAAACCCCGTCGCGAAACCAAAATAAACCCCCGTAACCGTCACACTGGCGTAACCGTAACGTCGCGACGACAATTACCATTACAGGCCCGCAAAAAGAATCTAATAGCTCCAGGTCGAGGGAGAGGTTTTAACAGAATAAAAATTAAATAAACCGTTTAGCTAAGAAGCTATCACCCGATACAAAAAATACTGCATCCTCACACCGTAAGAATATAAAAATAATAAAGAAACGTTATCACAAAGTTACCGGAAAAAAAAAGTCACATGCCTACATCGTGGATTTACGAACTCAAGAAGCCAGAACTAATCGCCGAATCAACAGAGAGAGACCTACAAACCGAAGGACTTACCGTCGAACAGTTAAGAAAAAACCTCGTAGAAGCTATCAGATCCCAAGAAGAATTCCACGACTCCATAAACGGCAGAGACAAGATGACCGAATCCAAGAGCGAAAATAACTCCGAGAGAGAGATTATGAGGCTCTTAAACGATTGCGAAGTATACTTCGACGGATCATACGGAGCAATTGAGTTCCTGGAACGTATCGAAGAATTAAAGGCAAGCTGCAACGCAACGCCTGACGCAATCTTAAAAGCAATGCCACAGATACTAAGAGGAAGAGCTTTACTGTGGCATAGAAATAACACAGAGTCATGGGAAACGTGGGACGAGTTTACAGAACTATTTAAATTACATTACTTCCCCGCCAACTACGAACAATCACTAACCGGAAAAATTATATCAAGGAAGCAACGATTTGGAGAAACATTCACCGAATATCTAACGGACTTGCAAACACTTATGAGAAGACATGGGAAAATGACAGGAACCGAAAAATTATTTAGAATCTACGAAAATATGCAGCCGAAATACAAATTATATATAAAACAAAAAGAGTGCAAAGACACGACTGAACTACTGCAATTGGCGATCGAATTCGAAAGCATTTCGAGAGCGAAATATAGAGGAGCAATGGAGAGTCGCCAGGAGGCGCAACCAGGCCCGAGCCGCCGCGAAAACACTAGAGAACCATTCAACAAGAAATACGAACAGCAGAGCAAAATTCATCCTTCCTACAATTCCACCACGAGTTGCTGGAATTGTGGCAAACCCGGACATCCTTCAAACCAGTGTCGCGGAAAGAGGCAGATATTTTGTAGCACCTGTGGAGAAATGGGCAAACTAACACGCGATTGTTGCAAAACGTACAACAATAAAAGAAACGGAGAAGGTATAGGATCGGCGCGTGAGACACCACGCCAAGATAATAGAATATACACACCGATAGAAATAATGGGGGAAAAATATTTCGCATTAATGGACACAGGATCCACAAATACATACATAAACGAGAAGATTTACGAAAAATGTAAATTAAACGCCGTACCGGAATACATCAAGACCCGCAAAGTGATATTAGCAGACGGAACCCAAGTAGAAATAAATAAAACAATCATAATACCGATAAAAATCCAGGGAACAACAATAAAACACTGCGTACGCGTGTTACCGACAGCGACGACAGTAATAATAGGTATGGACATATTGCGTCGACTAGGTCTGTCACTATCATTTCAACAGCTGAGCTACGAAGCTCCAAGCACGAGTGGCACGACAAACCAACCGAAAAAGGCGAGGACAGAGCCATCAACAACCGTCACACTGGCACCAACGAACCAAGGCACCGAAGCACCCGAACCAGCCCCCATAACGGAAGCAGAACGGGAACAATTGAACCAGTTACTCGAGACAGAGTTCAAAAAATGCGACGCAGCTCCAAAAGGAAACAATTGGTTAGAACATAAAATTAAGTTAAAACATAACAAACCCGACAAGCAAAAATGCTACCCAAAAAACCCCAAGTTGCAAGCAAGCACAGGCGAGCTATCCCGTAACACGATTTGCGCAGCGAAGGAATCGCACGCAGACTGGTACGGAAGAAAACGGTTAGAAGTGGAATCTAATCGCAAAAATGAAACAGAATATTGTATTAAAAACGGGGAACTATACAAAAAAATAATAAATCCCAGTTACGGAACAAAGATGGAACCAGGATCAGAATGGAGATTATGCGTACGAGAAGAAGACAAAAAACAAATCCTACAGCAAAATCACGTCCATCCAACCGCGGTTCATCTCGGGATTACGAAAACGTTACACAAAATAGCAGAACAATATTATTGGCCGGGAATGTATAGAACGGTAATAAAATACGTAAAACAATGCAAGGCGTGCCAAACACATAAACATACACAGCAGAAAGCATCCGAGAAACAAAAAAAATACTATGATAAGCATCATCGGTCGTGGACCCCAACAATAGGCGAACAAGTATTTAAGAAAAAATACGTATTATCGAACGCAAATAAAAATTGCTGCGCAAAACTCGCACCAAAATACGACGGACCATATCGCATAATACAAAAAAAATCTCCAGTAATATTTCTATTAAACAACGAAAATAATCCTAAACGAATAATAACAGCACACATAAAAGACATAAAAACATTCCACGCGTAATACAAAGAACGAACCAAACACAATAATTAATAAGCATCTCCATAAAACCATAAGACTCAAAATCGAGCATAATAATTAGCAAACAAAACTAAAACTACATAAAACGGGCAGTCAACAAAAACGAATGAAAACATGAAGTATTCGCCTAGCGCAACAAAGACAACACAAGTCGATAGCAGCGTCGCGACACCGACCTGATACCTCGACAACAGGACGAAGTACCCGCAAAAATACTAATGATATCACAATAAAAAGAAGTATTTACAAAACGTTATCAAACAGAATAAGATAAAGATGTTACCTATGTGTGTTAAAAGTGTAATGTGTATTAATCGTATAATTACGATCCAAGTATCGAATAAAATGCAAGAAAACAAAAACCGTGAATAAATATAGTGAATCAAGTGAAAGGCGTAATGTGTAATAATCGTATGATTACAATCAAAGTATAGAATAAAACGCAAGAAAACAAAAAAAACCGTGAATAAAATAAATATAATGAATCAAGTGCCACACCGACCCCGATATTTTTAAGCACAGAAAAAAAAAGAAAGAAAAAAAAAAAAAGAAAAATAAAGATAGATATTAGAAGTTCAGTAAATTAAGTGTCACCTCGTTACACAACGGAAGGCCACACCCACCTAAACAGGTATTATTTATTTGTTTATTTAAGTGCATATTATAACATAGTGATTTTTACAGGTAAAAATCTCCAGAAGAGGGAGGGGAATGTAACGAGGCACCACAAGTACGTAGCGCCCCACCTCCGGAGCGCGGCGCGCGGCCCGCCCCGCGCAGCACCATTTCGTATATAAGGCGAAGCTCGAGGGAGCTCCAGAGGGAGTCTTGTGTCGCAGACGGAACCGACTAGTTGGACGCGCAGTTCTGGCACGTCCGAGCCGCGACTAACTAGATCGGTGTAGGCACACAAGGTTGTCCTAAACCCTAACCCCTTTCTTCCCCCTGTATCCTGCTTTCTCGTCCCAAGCGGTTCATACCCGGTTCGGACGCAAAAGCCCCTTAACCGTGTGCGCGAGCAAGGCACGTCCAGCCCGCACTGGTAAGGACCCTCAGGACTCTCGAGGCAACGGTCTGTGGTTCCCGGATCGATCCCGAGAGCCCTATCCTCCCCGTAGGAACCTTCCCGACGCCCCGAGCGTACCCGCCGCCACGCACGCAGCGCCCGAGCGCTGCCCGCGTCCCGTAGAGCCGTAGAGCCCGTAGAGCTCCCGAGCCCTGGACCCCTCCGGTCCAGACTGCCGCCGCAGGCACCCGATAACCGAGCTATCCCGTCGATAGCATATGTTTATATCGAATCACGTGTATCCTAGTCGTATTAACACGACACCCGTGTAAGCACCATTGCTATAATAATAAATAAGGCGTTATAGATAATAACCCGTTGTCTGCATTTAACCTCCCCTAGACCAACCCTTGAGCTAGTAGACTTTCACCCAGCCAGGTTCGAATCCCGGCGGTGATATTTGTGGACGGACCCCCGGGCAACCGTCACAAATATGGTAATAGAAAGTAGATACCCTCTTCCTGTAACCGCAACTGCAAGGTGTGGGGGTGGGGTTGGTCGATCTCACGCGCAGCTGACAGAAGAACCGGCCGCCAGGCGTATTGCTCGCAGTGATCAAACCTAGCAACAACATTACTGTTTATGCTTTCAACGCCATCTATATCGCCGTAACGCGAAGAATAAAAGTTAACGACGACGGCCGCGAGGGGCGCAGCGAGCGGCTTTACATTCACCACGACGCTTCAGTCACTCATCTTCTCCATATAAAAACGCCGTGATTAGCACAATCACTCACTCACATTTTGGACACTGCATTGTATAATTCTAATTAAAATCAAAGCATGTAATCAACTATTTACAAGTATTAAAATAAAAATCATCGTATAAAATCAAAAATAAGAACAATTCATTGAAGAGCACCTGACCTGAAGTTTGCAAACACGCAACCCACAAGTCAAAAGGTTCAACGTTTCCATTAAATTTCGTAAAAATAAACATGAAACATCAAGAAGATCCTTGATTCATTTGATAGTTCTTTTCATTGACTATGTCCTGACAGAGCATTCGCGTGGAATGAGCATTCGGCGTCGAATATTCGAGTGGGGTGGACATGCCGAGCGTTACAAAGCTTACATTGTTCAGTGAGAACATTGCATACATTGTTCACGGAGAGCAAATTTGCTAGAAAAGGGTTCTAGATCTCTATTATTTATGCTTTTTGATGGTTTTTCTAGATAAGGTTTCTGGAAGGATTCTGAAATATTTTAGCAGGTGGTTAGATTAGTGTAACTAAATATAAAAAAAAACCTACTGTCTGTAAAAATTTCTATCATCAACTCCCAGCATTGAATGTATGTATTTTTGTTACATTGTATTATCTTGGAAACGATTATAAAGTTCACACAAAGCATAGGTATTTAAAATGAACGCTAGGTTATGACTACAGAAGTTACACCATGAAGTAGAATAGTGTCTCTTTGTCGAACCTTTTTATACGATTAAGTAGATTTATTTTGTTTAATTTCTACGCTTGAAAAAATTAAATTAAGGCTTTTCCGTGTGACAGAGAGTGCTAATAATCGAAAACGTGGAATGTGTCCTCGCTCCGAGAAACCAATAGTCCTCTTACTTACCAACACTTAGTAGCTGGTTAGTAGACACGGCGCTGGTGGAGCCACGCCCGCAGTAGACGTCAGCGTTCGCGAGCTGCGAATCACCACTCCGGGAGATGAGCAGACGGTCCAAGGAACAGTCCTGGCTCTGGAGACAAAAGAACTTGAATGCAGACAGCACTGCGTTAGACTAACAGCAGTTATAGCGCCATCTAATGGCTCAGCTAAGCAGCAGTTGACAGAGTGCCGAAGGAACCTAGGTTTAAGTGACGTCACGTTGTGCGGATAGGATAACTTTCCCATTTCCCCTCCCCTCTCTCTTGCTTCAGCCATCTTTGTTCCTATGAGACGAATATTTTTGGTACCTCGTGCGAAACTGATAATTCTGACTCAAATTGGATAAAATCTGTTTAATTAGTTATAAAATCTTACTATGTGGTTACACTAAAATACTTCGTCGTTTATCTAGTGAATGCATTTTAATTTGACTTCGGTTCGACCGCACCGCTACACCGTTCTAATTAAGGATGTAATGGAGCTCAGTAACAGCAGGTCACCGGAACTATCATATAAACGTGCTTAAACCCGAATCTGTTATATAAGTTTCGAATAATTTACCGGGCGCCTTCATTTCTAAAACCAATAAGTCAGAAACTGGTAAGGTTTGCTCCAAAACCAGTGCACGTTCAAATAAATTTTCGAATGGTTCATTCGAATGACGTCGGTTAAAAAAACGAACCCCAGTTTCTTAACTTCTTAACATTTAGTAAGTGTAGGTAAGTGTACGCTACTAGTATCTACTAGTAGCGTCACGTTCCTCTGTGGAACCTCTTCTCATAACATTTCGCAATAATTTCTTTAGCAGGTGTATGGTAAGTGATTATGACATTTGCAGTGAAATAGTTTCACCACAGTATATATATAAGCTAAAGCAGTAAGGAACCTACGAACAAATCGGTTGAAACGAAACACGCACACAGGCGCGCGCTTTACACGGCCCCTAAGCGGACCTCGTCCACTCCGCTCAGGCTCAGGTCCGCTTAGGGGCCGTGTAAAGCGCGCGCCTGTGTGTGTGTTTCGTTTCAACCGATTTGTTCGTAGGTTCCTTACTGCTTTAGCTTATATATATACTGTGGTTTCACAATGGCAGGTACGCGATTCAGTTAGATACATTCAATCTGTCATCTTACAGCTGGCAGTATTATCTCGGGACACTCTAGGACGATCTGGTAGCCAGATTGTGCCTTCGCTATCCATCGGCACTGTTTCTTCCCAGTGTAGTTCCTGGGGTAGCCAGGGCTCGAGATGTTGTACGTTATGCCTGGTACGACCTGGAAACAAGAGAAGGTTGGGAGATACATACATAAATCACGAGTTTATCCCTTACGAGGTAGACAGGAACTTAGGCAACAAGAACTAAAAGGCCACCTTTAGCATGATTGTAGGCGTGGTGGAAAGGGTAATCGAAATAGTGATGGGTTGCTAGCCGCTTCGTCTATAAAAGTCATAATTCCTGTGCCCATTCCCTCGATGGGCTTTTACCATCTGCGCGGGAAGAGATGCAACTGGTGCATTCTATGTTTTTTCTTTGCTCCCAGACCAGAAGACACTAAGCACTTGCCATTCACAAACGCCCCTAAAGATGAGTTTGCGAGATGGCGCTGCTGTCGTGCACGGTGCCAACATACTTATTTTGTCGTGTTCTTCTGGGACACGAGGATATTGCATTATCATGAAAATAGAATGTCGTGAAGACTTAGTTAATTGTTATTTCAACGGTGAAGTGAAATAACAATTAAAAATATACCTACCTACCCACGGCTTGAATCAACATTTGTATACAACTAATTAACAATCAAATTTGCAAGTGAAAGGAATGTACTGTAGAAAATATGTTACAGATTATTTAAATGACGCTACTATATCTTTATAATTGAATTGAACCCGCGATGTTGGTTGGTGTATACCTAGTATAAGTTGATTTTAATTTTAATTTTGATTTGATTTAATTTAATTTTTCACTTTATATTTTATTTTGTAAATTCTATTATGGATGCAAGTCTGGAATAAAAACATTTCGTTTCATTTCATTTTCATTTCATTGTACAATGAATAGAATAATGTCTATAAATTGTTAACTTTATCCCACCAAAACATTCTGTAAAAAACTAGCCAAGTCTCGATGGAGCTGCTTGTTTATCTTTAATAAGTAATGAAATCTAGACAAAGTCGTTCCTAGTCTAAGGTTGCTTACTGCGATTTCTTTATTATTATAGTTAATGATGTGTGACTTGGCCGTTGAAGGGTACACAAGGGTACAAAACCAGGTTCATTTTCCATCGTCAATAGGTAGCGGTTCTGGCGACAGATTGGTGCAATGGCGTCACCTGGTAATAATCATCTAGACTTACGCTGTGATTATAATCTATCAATAACTCAAAATAATTGTGACTAAACTCACTAACAATTCGTACGCCAAAAAGGCAGATCACAGATGTAGGGTAGTGGACCCAAAAGATGAACAACACCCAGAAGTTGAACGTTTGGCCTAAAAACTGTAATAATTAAATCGTGGCCCATTTTAGGCGCTCGGGAATATTTTTTTATAATGCTATAACACTTAGCCGATGTGAAAAATATAATTCCATGACAATTGTGTCACCCATGCTAATGTGAGCGGTCGCCGCGTCTCGGGTTCCCGGCAAAAGTGCCAGTTGTATGAAATCCTTCTTAAGGTAAGACCTTCACATTTTAAGCTTTTAATTGCATATAAAATTGTATAATGCATTGACTAACATTTTTATGCTTGGTATGTATTCTTGACTATGTCTTTAATATTTACGTAAATAAATAAATTTGTTTTTTATATTATTTAATGATATAATCGCTGTTCAAGTAATGGTTCCAAAATCAGAGGTATGAGCTAATAGTTGAACGGTGTTCAACTAATGGGCAAAGTGGTCTTTTTTCAAATGCATTTATAAAATCGCACGAAAATGATAGATGCACCGTTTATGGCTCAAATTAATTGTATACCTATCGTAGATTTTTTAACTAAAAGTTGAACAAAATATTTTGTTCCTAAGGGGAAGATTTTTGATATTTTTGTTGTATGGGAATCGCGACTGTTCAACTATTATTTAATGCCCAAAACTTGAACGAAGAAATGTTACTGGTTCAACTTTTGGTTTCTATTCAAGTAGATGAACATTGAATCGATTTAATTAGTTCATCTTATAGATTTCTTGGCCAAAACTTGAAGTAACAACATTTTGTCGTTCATGTTTGGAGTAGGGTATCTAAGTGAACATTTTTATAAGGTAAAAAAATGCTTTTAGTGTAACATAACTATAATTAATTAATTTAGAATATTCAATATAGATACAAAGGTACCCTTGAGATCGTAAAATTTTATTTGAAATTTTATTTTATATGGCCGCTGGGCCAAATTCGAGCGAAGCAACCATCAACTTTGCCTATGCTGGCAAAGTTCTAGGTGATCTGATAAATCTACTGATCATGTAAGATTATACATACATACATAAATCACGTTATCATCCCTTACGGGGTAGACAGTTTACTATCAATATATTAGTTCATCTTTTGGGGTCAATTCGTTCATAAATAGGGCACAGCGTTCAACTTTAGGGGAATTTGCCTTATTTTGGCAAACATATATTTTTTTGTATAGATCCGTTTGTAATATAAGGGTTTTAAGTCGTAAAACGCAAAGTCGACTATGTGCTTAGCGTTATAAAAAAAATTCACTATCATACATGGCTTACAACACTTCGAAAAAAGGGTTCAAAGGAGGGGTAGTCGCTTAATCGTTCAACTTTTGGTGACTTCACCCTACTTCAATACTTTTGCTATCTCTTTTCAAATACCAATGATGACGAATAAACGTTCATTTCATTTCATTTCATATGCTAAAAAAATTAAGATTTAGATTTATTTATTTACTCAGCAAAAATTACACACAGACATACATATATCACGTCTTTATCCCTTACGGGGTAGACAGAGCCTAAGGTAACAAGACCTGCACTGCAGGCCACGTTTAGCAAGACTGGGCGTATAAATTGAAAGGGGAATCAAAATAGTGATTGGTTGCTAGCCGCATCGCCTATAACATGATTCCGATGATTTTCGCCCATTCCCTCGATGGGCTTTTACCATCTGCGCGGAAAGAGAAGCAACTAATACATTCTATGTTTTTCTTTGCTCCCAGACCAGCATGGAAGTGCAAAAATTCCATTATACCTACATATAAAAACATGCATCATACATGTAAATCTATCAATGGTTTGTAACTTTATAACTACAATAGTGTTTAATAAAACCTTCGATACATAAATGGTGATTGTTACCAAGGCCGTGGTTTAGTTGTCCCTTGTGCAGTATTAGGTCTAACAATCAATTTCAGAGCCACAAACCTTGATGAAGCCGGCTTCGACCAACGCTAAGAAGAGTTTGTCCGTAAAGTCTTTTTGCCACTGCCGCCGCTTAAGAAATACACACCCGAAGACTGGTCCGTGGTATTATGTACACTAATTACACTTTTACCAAAGTCTTACACACACTAACTAATATTTACAATAGTTTAAATACAAATCCGCATAAACGACCGACCGAACCCCGACAATTTTAGAAAACAAGTGCCAGCCGCCTTATTGTTCTTTTTCAGTTCCGCGGCGCATGGCAATGGACTAGCGCCAGCCAGCCACCAACAGCCAAAAAGGTTGCAACCCTAAAAATTGATTATTATTCAAAATACTTGCACAAGTAGAATTTGTTTACTATTGCACTTTTTATGGTTGCGGACCTTAGGAAAGAAGACCACTTCTTTGTCTATCTGTTTGTTCGTCCGTGTCTTCTTGACAAACGATTTTTCTCAGGAACTGGTATAAAGGTATCAAGATGAAATTAACATGAACTACTGTAGCTACTTATAATTTGATTTGAGTTTGCGTATACCCTAGTTTTTTATTTATAGGCAAACGAGCAAGCGGGTCACCTGATGGTAAGTGAGCACCACCCATGGACACCCACAACACTAGAGGATTGCAGATGCGTCGCCAGCCTAAAGTGCTAAGAATACCTCATGTATCTATAGTCCTTCCAATCATTTATTTTCTCGATGACAGATGTAGTTTGATAGTTATAGTGTTGTGACCTAATAAGTGATCAGTAGATACGATATCGATCCAATTTTATTATATATACGAGTAGTTAAGAAGTATTCAGCTATGGAGCCAATAAAACAACCGACTTGAATGCTAATTTATTACTAAGCGTGCAAAATGGCCGAATGACAGTATGTTTGTAATGAATAAACTAAAAACTACTTGACAAACAAAAAATATTTCACCATTAAAATGCTACATTATTCCTGAGTAACATAGGCTATTTTTTATCCCGGTAAAAAATTACAACGTGTACAAAGTCGCAGGAACACATCTAGTTCAATATATACAATACCGATACAATATCGATATTTCAATCATAACAGCACTATTTGCATTCCCATAGAATGTAACTTTATTAAAACGTTTATTGTTTATCGTACTTTAAAAAGATATTACTGCATATCTGGACTCAATTTGTCTTAGATGCATATTATATGGGATCAAGGAACAAAATTAGGCAGTCGTCATACTTTTTATACCTCGCATTTAAAAGTTAATTTTTGCGTAAAAAGCGCAGTTACATTCTACGGGAGCTGTTATCGAGAAAATAAATGATTGGAAAGACTATAGCAGTAATTTCACCAGCTGTCTTACTCTCCACGCCGGAAGACAGCAACGTAAGCACTACTGCTTGGCAGTAGGATTAGAAAGTAAGACATTGCGTACCTACCTAGTGACTGTTCGAGTGTGATTTGATTTTTTATTATCTCAAACCAAAATGATTAAATCTAAATCCGCATACAGATAGTTATAAAAAAATAGGTATTAATTTATCTTGATTGAAAATCAAGGAAAATAAAGATAGTAATAGCGTGCTTTAATAAAAATAGATAATTAATTAATGGATGAGCTAAGATAGTCCCAAGCCATGATTAGCAACCGTTCGATTATCTTCATCATCATCATCATCACTATCATAGTTTCGCAATAAAATGGGGTGTCAATACCTATACATTCCATTACGCCGGGACATGTCCCGGTTTTTAGCGTGGTGTCCCGGCTATTACTCCAGGACCTAAAGATACATACATACATACATATATCACATCTTTATCCCTTACGGGGTAGACAGAGCCTAAGGTAACAAAACCTTAAGGCCACGTTTAGCATGATTAAGGACTACATAAGGTAGTAGTACTAAGTGCTCTCAGACAAAATAAAAAATTAAGACTGATTTCTACAAACGGTATACTGAGGCTAGCTTAAACTACGCCTTCTTATTGGTCTGAGGTTGCTTACATTTTCCGAATAGTCACAATTGGTGTCCTGCGAAGCCACGTATTGCAACAAGACGAACAGAACCGTTACTCCCAGCAGCCCCATTCCTGGAAAGACACGTTAATTTTTAGTCACAGTTTAGTCACCTGTTGTCACAAAAAAGTGAGTCAACTGAAGATACATACATATCACATCTTTATCCCTTACGGGGTAGACTGAGCCTAAGGTAACATGAAAATGAAAATGAAAATTTATTTTAGCAAATTGGCCGCCAAGGGCTCTTTTACATATGTCTTTTTGAAACTACCAGCGCATTCGGAAAGACCACCATTGCCAAGAAGAATGCGCCGCAATATAGGTGGAAAGGGAAAGGGAAGGGTGTAGGGGTGGGATCTGAAGATAGCTTGGACAAATCATCGCAAAACCCTTGCAGCTCGGAAACAGAACCACTTGTATGAATGTGACAGCTAGATGATTCCGATGCCAATTGTCAGCCCATACATGAACTGTCAAAATGAACACGATGACGATTGCGAGCGAGTTAGCTAATAAGCCTACAGTACAATGACAGAAATGCAAGTTCTTTATTTTGAGGTTATGTTGTGTATTCTCCTCATCTCCTCTTCTCTGTTTTTGCCTTGCTCAGTGCTTTGGTGTAAATTTGTAAACTGTGTTTCTTCCATGCTGGTCTGGTAGTAAAGAAAAAACATTTAATTTACCAGTTGCTTCTCTTCCCGCGCAGATAGTAAAAGCCCATCGTGGGAATGGGCGAAAGTCTTAGGAATCATGTTATAGGCGATGCGGCCAGCAACCCATCACTATTTTCATTTCCCTTTCCACATATACGCCCTTAATCATGCTAAACGTGGCCTTAAGGTTTTGTTCCCTTAAGCTGTGTCTACCCCGTAAGGAATAAAGACGTGATATATGTATGTATGTATACTGTTATGCTGAGTAAATTTATGTCAATAAATGAATAAACATTAGAACATTGCAAATTTGTTTCGAGCTTGGGTAATTTCCTATTCATCTGACATATAATAAAATAACATTTCTTTTTCCCTTTTAACATACGTGTTTGCAATGGACAATCGACCCAATAGACATACCATCACGCCTCTTTCCCACAGGGGCCTTCCACTATTTTGAGACTACTTTGTTCCACTTGCGATCCTGACATACCTCTTTCGCTTCATCCACATTCATCAATCTCTTCGTACATGCTGGTCGATTTCACAGTTGGTTCATACACGGCCGGTTGCATTGGCCCAATTGACCTCATGGGACTTGTTTTTCGCTTTTTCCCATTTACTATCAAATGAATCTAGAATTGTTTTACTTCTTGATTTTTACGGTTTTCCCTTTTAGGAATTAAATTGCTAAACGACAGTGAAAATTAGAACACAGAAAAATCCGGAAAGTAGAGCTCTGATCAGGAATCGAAACCGGATCCCCATAATTACCCATAGCAGATAGTAAAGCTATAGCTGGGATCGAACCCGGATCATCGTCATTCCACATTTTTTTTTCATTTTTTAGACTAGTATCTACCTTACAAAAGAAACTTGTTACCGTTCACTCGCGATTTCATGAAAGACCATACCCATCCAAAAACGATCGAGATCCATAATTCCTCACTTGCACAGCTATGAGACTTTTGTATGAAATCAATAAAGTTTGAACAATTGTATGAAGCTGCGTAAACTGGATACACATACCTTCGGTCTTTGCCATAACTGAATTTTAAAGTGTACAAAATGGCTGTTATCATCTACATAGGTATATGTAAACGCAATTTAATGACACCTGTGTAAATAAGTTGTTATTACAGAGTGCGGAACATAAGCTATTGGTAGAACTGAGTTATCGTAGTGACTTTCTCACATATCGACATTCAATTTACATCGACTCCATATGCTCAGCGGTAAAAAATATACGTGAATGCAAATATATGCGCATGCATAACTGTTTTTTTTTGTTTTAAGGCATTTTAGTGGAAAAAAAACTCAAAAAAAAATTAAAATAATGTAGTGTGGTTTTTCCAACTGGCTATGAAATGGGTACCTTTGAGAGGCGAGTGTACCATTTCTTGCAAGGCCGGCAACGCGCTAGCAGTCCCATTGGTGCTGTAGTTGTCCATGGGCGGCGGTGATCACTTACCATCAGGTGCACCGCATGCACGTTTGTCGGTTTTAATATAAAAAAAAAGTTTTCCGTTCCGCATTTTTAAGTTTGGATCAATAATTGTTGTTTTAATATTGATATATAAACAGTGTCTAACGGTTTTCTTGAATGCATGTGGAGGTTAAAATTATCGCAAAAAATTACCCAAATCACCTCCTAACGGAAATACGTCGAGTTACCAATAACCCTGTATGGCGGCCACAAAACTAACCAAAAATTAAAATACTTACCTAAGTATTTTTTTGTCAATGTCAAAAACAGTAACAACACCTATATCTCAGAAGAATAACGTTACGAAGCTGGGGGGCTACTCCGAAATCCGAAATTCGAAGTTCATATCATACCGTCACTCTCGCTCTCATAGTAACGACTACAAGTGTGAGCGTAAAGGCACGTTACGAATTTCGATTTTCGAATTCGGGAGTATTGGGCCTGAAACTAAGAACATGGCGTACGGACTCATAATTAAAAAAAAGTACCTATACCTTTCCTTCCATGCTGGTCTGGGAACAAAGAAAAAACATAGAATGTACCAGTTGTCTTCCCACGCAGATGGTAAAAGTCCATCGAGGGAATGGGCGGGAATCATAGGAATCGTATCATAGGCGATGCGGCTAGCAACCCATCACTATTTTGATTCCATTTTCCACTTATACGCTTACAATCTTGCTAAACGTGGCCTGTAGCCTTGTTACCTTAGGCTATGTCTACCCCGTAAGGGATAAAGACGTGATTTGTATACGTTTCTTAAATTGGCGTCTTTTTCATTAAACATCGCCTTTTTAATCTTTTTTTTGTGTTCGTCCATTGTATCGATATTTGTAAGTATATTGCAAGTCGATAGTTCAGAAGTCACTATTGAGAAGTGCCACGTATATTCCGGTCTCTAGTTAATGTTTATTAGCCAAATTAAATAGAACCCTCAGTCGTAAAGGATTTATTGAAATGCGGAACTAGGTTATAGTGGTTAATGCGAAACGCTGAAATTGTTTTCGTGTTTTGTCTGCAATAAATACTAACGTATATGTATAGGTGGTGTTAATAACACGTGTAACAAGACCTACAGGCCACGTTTAGCAAGACACCGTGGGCGTATAGGTGGAAAGTGGAATCAAAATAGTGATGGGTTGCTAGCCGCATCGCCTATGACATGATTCCTATGATTTTAGCCCATTCCCTCGATGGGTTTTTACAATCTGCGCGGGAAGAGAAGCAACTGGTACATTCTATGGTTTTTCTTTGCTCCCAGACCAGCATAAAATTACATTATAACTTAAAAACGAATTAAAAACTAAACAAAAACTAACATACATATATCACGAATTTATCCCTTAACGGGTAGATAGAGCCTAAGGTAACAAAAACTTAAGGCCAAAACAAAAACTTATCTATACTAATATTATAAAGAGGAAAAATTTGATTGTTTGTTTGTTTGTTTGTTTGCATTGCAAACTACTGGACCGATTTCAAAAATTCTTTTGCCGTTAGAAAGCTACATTATCACTGAGTGACATAGGCTACTTTTTACCGCGGGAAAATACCCTTTCTTACGGGAAAATTAATTTATCGCGGGCGAAGCTGCGGACGGAAGGCTAGTCTTAAAATAAAACAATTAAAAATGGAGAGGCTGTGGCATAGTACACAGGCAGCATTTACCCTTTGGACAGCGATACTAATAAATTGTCCAAGAGAGCTTTCTATTAAAATCTTCGAAGTATCTTTGAATGGGCTAATAGCGTTAGGACCCCATACTTTTTAGGGTTCCGTACCCAAAATGTAAAAACGGGAGCCTATGACTAATTTCAATTGTTATTAATCATAAGCAACTGCGATAGTGTGACAAAGACCGCTGACCGATTGCTATAATGTGATTGTTATCTGTTCCATGAATAGGGATATTTACTTCATTTGATATTTTGATAATAATATACCTAAACTAATACTTTACTAACAGATTATTTTCTCTCTATTATTTTAAAAGCCAATATTAAAAAAGGAGCACGTTAATCGTTTTTAATTTTTGCTTTAAAGAAACGAAAGAAAGAAGACATTTATTCCTTTTTGAGAGACACATATATAAGATAATATACACAATTTACATAAATTTTATATAAATATAAATAATAACAATTACATTTTATTTTATTTAAATGTCGATTGAGATCTGATCGAGATTTTACAATTAAAAACAGATTAACAAATCACTGGCAAATTAATCTATTTACCTAGTTACCCGACTCAGTTTTAATTAATATTCCTCAAACTAAACATAGGTACCTACTTACCTAAACTTTACCTACCTACATAGTATTTTTGGATACTTGTACTTGTAAAGTAAATGTTTTTCAGGATTTTTCTTTGAGAGTGACAATAATGTCTCAATACATTGGTCGACCCTTACAGGAATGTTCAAACAAACTATCTGTGGAAAATATATAATGTTTTTATATGCAAGCCCACCCTCCTTAGCTGCCACATAACATAAATCATACGTTACGGTTACAGCTCGCTTACGAGTATAAGCTACACTGTGCCGTTCGCAGAAATTCGTCTTGACCTTTTACTTGGTCTGAGTTTGAAATATACGATTCAATTTACTTCAATATTAACTTACTTTAATGTATTTAGCTTTACTTTTAGGATTTTTGTGTTCTATTTTTCAGTGTCGTTTAAAAATGTAATTTCTAACGGGTAAAAATAAAGAACTGAAATTCTCGATTCATTTCTACCTACCAATCCTATCATTTGAAAAACAGCGCCTTCTCTCGTCCCTGGTGACCAGTAGATGTTCCACGGGAGTTTGTAATTGTGTCGTGCAGACACATCATTCAAGCAGATGACGCTTGGCGACATAAATTAGCATACTAACAATGTCACATGACAGCTGTAGACTACAGGCCCACGTACAAAAAATGTGGGTCATATGAACCACCAGGTGACGTATATAGGACGATATAAGAGCATAAAATAATAAGATTCAGCACTATGCCGTCACTTGTAAGCTGTCCAACTGGGTGCTGGTGAGAATTCAAAAGTGCAACCCTCGATTTTTTCCCCTTGTCGCATGATTTTTGTACGGCGTTGCGGAATAATGGATTAGAAGCTGTATTGAAACAGTATGAAACTGATGCCGTACAGAATCAAATGACCAAATTTACCCTGGAAATGGTCAGAAAATCAAAAAAAAATACCGACTTTGTGGCGCACCATTTGTACGGCATCAGTTTCATACTGTTTCAATACAGCTTCTAATCCATTATTCCGCAACGCCGTACAAAAATCATGCGACAAGGGGAAAAAATCGAGGGTTGCACTTTTGAATTCTCACCAGCACCCAGTTGGACAGCTTACAAGTGACGGCATAGTGCTGAATCTTATTATTTTATGCTCTTATATCGTCCTATATACGTCACCTGGTGGTTCATATGACCCACATTTTTTGTACGTGGGCCTGTAGTCTACTGGTACAGATAGAAAAAAATCGAAGGCTTACTCACCTTCCATGGGTGGTGTAGGTGTACGCACCATGGAATAATGAGGATTCGGGGTCGATTTCTGGCCACAACTTTACTTTTCGAATTGATGAATGTGTTCAAATTTTCAGTTTAGTTTAGAAAATTAACTTACCTTGGTATATTATGTCGTTTAGTGGCAAACGTGTTCTCACGACTCCTAGACGCGATTAATTGTTTCGAAGTAATTAACACATGAACTGATAAAGACCAAACAGAGCGGCACTAATCGCCGTATAAACCTTTGATAAGCTATTTTCCGTTTCACGAAAACATAAGAAAAGATAATAGAAACTAGTCAAAATGTAGCCTGTTAATTGGGCTGGTTGTTTATTTGTTAATGTGCAATTTGCAAAATGTATGGGTTAATATGGGATATTGCCTGTCTCGTATGTACTTTTCCTACAGAAAAAACAAATAAATAATTCACTTCACTTCACGGTTGGTCTTAGAAATTCCGATTGAAATCAAAGTCGATTATAAATTACAAAAACAACTGATATAAATTAATTTGGTAAGCAACACAACTCGACCGGTCGATATGAGTTTTCTCAATAACAAATATGTATTTTCAGCAGTATGCAGGCGCAAGGAGACGGCATAATCGTTCGCTCAGATAACTCAAAAAGCATTTATATATGCAGGTCTGACGTCACTCAAACAATGTCATGGGACGTAGGAACGGTGCACTGTACATACAAATGTATGATGTATATAATACATACGCCTGTTTCCCATAGGGGTAGGTAGAGACTACATTGTTCCACTAGCTACGCTCCAGGCGTACCATTTTCGATTCATCCACTTCATGAACTATCGGCAAGTGAAAATAAAATCCAGTGTTAGCAGAGCCCGACTCTTAAACAAAATGTAGGCAAAGTGAGGTCATTTTATATTGGTTACTTACATAGACAAAAAAAAAACGAGTTTTAGTAAGTAAGTAACTGTTTTATTGTACAAATATAAAGAAAGCGGATACAATTCACAAAAAAATAAAAATAACATTAATACATGCACAAAAGCGAACTTATTACTATGTGGGATATCTACCAGTTAACCTTGATTTGTTGTTATAGCGGCAACAGATATACATCATCTGTTGTGTTGTGGAAATTCTTTCAACTGTCTAGCTACCACGGTGCATGAGATACAGCCTAGTACAAACAGACGGACAGACGGACGGTGGAGTCTTAGTTATAGGCTCCCGTTTTTACATTTTGGGTACGGAACCCTAAAAAGTACGGGGTCCTAGCGCTATTAGCCCATTCAATGATATTTCGAAGAGGCTAATAGAGAGCTCTCTTGGACGCTTTATTAGTACCTATCGCTGTCCAAAGGGCAAATGCTGCCTGTGGTACTATGCCACAGCCTCGCCATTTTTAATTGTTTTATTTTAAGATTAGTTTTTAATTTAATTCGATGCTGGTCTGGGAGTAAAGAAAAAACATAGAATGTACACTGCTTCTCTTCCCGCGCAGATGGTAAACGCCCATCGAGGGAATGGGCTTAGGAATCTTGTTACAGGCGATGCGGCTAGCAAGCAACCCATCACTATTATGATTGCCGTTTCCACCTATGCGCCCACGCATGCTAAGCGTGGCCTTGAGGTCTTGTTACCGTGGGCTCTGTCTACCCCGTAAGGGATAAAGACGTGATTTATATGCGTGTGTAATATAATTTGTTTTCTTTTTATTTTTAAACTCTAATTCGTTACACGTGCAAATAAATATTGCGTTATCGTTATTAAACATATTGATGGACGACACTTGTAAAAAGGTAAGGACATACAACTGATAAAACTTGCTTCATCACTACATAGTATAAAATAAAGTCGCTTTCTCTGTCTATGTCTGTATGTCCTTATGTCCCTTTGTATGCTTATATCTTCAAAACTACAAAACGGATTTTGATGCGGTTTTTTTAAATAGATAGAGTGATTCAAGAGGTAGGTTTTTATGTATAATTCTACGCAGGCGAAGTCGCGGGCAGAAGCTAGTTATATATGAAAAAAACGTATTCCCGTTGAATTACCGGATTCCTTTTCGCTATAATTTTACACGCTACGTGAAGTACCCAGTAAAATAAAATTAGGGGCCTATAAAGAAAAATATACTTCCGTCGCAGCATACGTTTAATTATATCAATTTTATCTACATTGTAATAATTTATAAATAATAATTATCATCAATTTTAATTATAACAAATATATTCTTC
Source organism: Pandemis corylana (assembly GCA_949127965.1). Classification (NCBI taxonomy): domain Eukaryota; kingdom Metazoa; phylum Arthropoda; class Insecta; order Lepidoptera; family Tortricidae; genus Pandemis; species Pandemis corylana. The sequence continues at coordinate 8,511,792 of OX421871.1, forward strand.
GATATCTACAATTCTACAAAGTAACAATTTTTCTGTTAAACTTTCTACAATTTGTTTTTACTATTTGTTACAGAGCGTATTGATAAACAGCTTTAGCATCATAGTTACACACACGGATAACTCACGTATAAAAGTCGAGTAACGCTCGACATGTTTCGGACTAATTCGCAGTCCTTCCTCCTGGAGCGCTCGCCGCGGCGGCAGCGAAGGCAGTGTTTGTTTAACTATGATTAAGATAACTTACAAGATATTTATACCCCCTTATTCATAAACGCTCTGTAGGCTTCTGCTAACTTAGCAATCGTTTGTCCTTATCTGTGAAAGACAAATGTCAAAGTGAGCGTTTATGAATAAGGGGGTTATTGTTTTATCATAATATTTATTCAATTAAATAAAAGGCTTCTACTATACATTACAATAAATACATTTTTTTCACATAATTTCTTAATTATCCCAAATTACATAGAAAAATTTGGAGATTGATTAAAAAAATATCCTTCTTCATTAATCTAAGGGTAGGTAAGGCCTGAGTGGTAAGCGTTCGGCGGGGCGGGCAGCGTGGCGGGCAGCGGGTAAAGGCTCTGTGCAGCGTGCGTCCTAAGTGGACGCTCACATACATTTGCTTGTGTTTAATGTGACCGCCGCACGAACCGCCTCGCTGAACGCTCCGCTCGAGCATCCGCTCAGTTCACACACTAACAGTAGTATAGAATCTGTTATTGTTATTGTAGTGCATGTTATTTTTCTCTGTGTTTTTCTCTCTTTTTCCTGTCGTGCGAGTACGCCGGTCCGGGCATCCGGCCGGCGCGTTCCGGCGGCTCGTCCGGCGACCGGCTAAGCTCCGGAGACGAGTCCGACACGATGCCTTGCAAGCGATGCGCGTTGGTCTGACTGAGTCTATAGACAATTAAAACAAAAATAATTAGTCAGACTTTCTATTTGGCCCTGAGATGGTATTGCTAACAGTAAAAATGTGCGTAAGTCGTGTATAGCACTATAAATTATAAATACCTATCAGGTCAATGACCAATTTTAAAATAATCTATTGGAATGCTATGCAATCCTTCGTCTTTTTTTTGTATTCAAAATATACGAAAATAACATACTAAATAATATACTAAAGTACTTTCACGCTGGTCTGGGAGCAAAGAGAAAACATAGAATGTACCAGTTGCTTCTCTTCCCGCGCAGATGGTAATAGCCCATCGAGGGAATGGGCGAAAATCATAGGAATCATGTTGTACGCGATGCAACCCAGTGCTATTTTGATTCAATTTTTTGCCATCTATACGCCCACAATCTTGCTAAATGTGGCCTGTAGGTATCTGTTACCTTAGGCTCTGTCTACCCCGTAAGGGATAAAGACGTGATTTGTGTATGTGTATGTATGTATGTAAACTTCACTAAGTATGGTTACTTCACGACATTGTTACTCACCTAACCTCTTCGACGTCGGCCACTTTGTCAATGAGGCTTCGAATGATTCCCTCCTTGTGTTCCAACGCCAGGTTAGCCCGTTCCAAGTCTCGTCTGGTATCCAAACAAAATAGAGAAAAATGTGTGACGTACCAGCTTTTTGTTGACCGAATTTCAAGTCAATCCGACGACAGCAAATTGATGTTATTCGACTAGCAAAATTTTAATTAACAGAAAAATTTTACGTTACTACTCCGCTACTCACGTGCAAGATAAGCCTGTGTGAAATATATGTGTTTCATGCAACCCTCCCTCGCCAATAAAGCACACATAAATCCCACAAACTTAATTATCCCTTACACCACACAAACTGACGCGTTTCGATTCCTCTACTATCATTATCAAAGTTTAATGAGCACAACTGTTACACATGCAGACACACACAGGCTTGGTTATCTTGCACGTGAGTAGCGGAGTAGCAAGGTAAAAACTTTTTGTTCATTGAACTGGACCTCCGCAAAGTAACGCCTGATTCAATAAAATAGCAAAATTTTAACTGGACACATTTTAGGACATCTGGATTATACCCCATAAGTGATTCCCTTTGCTAATGTATGGGAAACGCGACAAAAACGGTCATATCTTTTGATTGCGTAGAATTAGAGGATTGATTTTTTTCACATATCCAAGGGACAACAGACCTCAGTGTATGATACTAATTTCAACTTTATACCTCTACGCGTTAGTGAGAAAAAAGGTATTGACGGAAAACAAACAAAAATGTAGGGCGACGGCACTAGCAATGGACATGGACCCAATAATGCACAATAGCTCGTATTTAAAAGACACTAAAGCATAGTCATTTATTTTAAGACAGCCAATTTTAAACCGTATCATCTTTAAATTAAGAATGAAGTGTCCATTACTGGTCACCCTAATATTATAATGGATCCTTTTTTCCTTCAGGGGTACGGAACACTACAGTATAGAAAATCACGAAAATCACTCAGAAAAATGCTCGTCGAGCTCGTCGTCTATTATGGTATGGTGATTAATTGTCAGATCGAATTAGATAAGATAAAATAAGATAAGATAAGATAAGATAAGATAATTTCATTATTATTTATTTATTTTTAATATTATTGTATAGGGTGCTAGGTAAAGAGACAAACCTGTATTCGACTTGCGCCGAGGCAGCGCGGCGCTCCTGCTCCAAGATACGCCGTTCCAATTCTTCAAGCGACGTGTGCGCACGAGACTTCACTTCCTACAAAACGGTTGTTTATTCAAAGTTTTCTTTACATTGCATTTGGATCGTCTTACAATAACAACGCCTGAAACTGATCTAAAACAATCCCCTGTATCTTAAGTTTTGTATCAGATTTTTGTAAGTAAATGATTTATTGTACAAATATAAAGAAAAACAGAATACAATTCACATCTATAATATAAAAATTAATCGCTGAATGTGTTGCTAAGCGCAAAGCTCGAGAGCAGCTGAACCGATTTAGCTATTTTTTTTTTCTAGAATATTCCTTGAAGTACGAGAATGGTTCTTACGGAGAGAAAAAATAAGAAAAATAAAAAATAAATTAAAGAATCGGCTGTAAAAAATTAAAATAACATTAATATAATGCACAAAGGCTAACTTATATACTTATAAGGCATCTCTACCTGTCAACCTTACGACTGATTAATAAACAATGGACATACACAGATAGAAACAAATTCCTTATGACAGAGTCGTTTGAAATTTTCACTCCAAATACCAAAAAGCGGGACAGCAGCAAACCTTTATCTCCCTCTTGATCCTGTCGAGCGTGTCGAGCGCTCTCTTGAGTGGTTCCGCGTTCTGGTGCCTGGCGCTGCGGCGGACTCGCTGCGCTCGGGCAGCAGCCGCGCGCATGCGCTGACGGAATATCACCGCCGCCTTGCGGTACAGTCTGACCGATATAAAACATTACTAGTTTCTCAAACATTGTCGTAAATGTCGTCATTGTATCCTAAGTAACAGAACACGAAGGGCCTTGTTGACGGCCGAATTACATTGCAGGCGCGATTTTCTGACCATAAATTTGATTGCTGGACTGTTTTTCATTTGTTTTTATTTTTGAAGTCAAAGAGACTATGGAATGATGAACAACAATGTCACACAGCCAAGTCGACGGCCGAGGTGTACGCGTTTTGTTCGAGTCTAACGTTTTTATCAATGTCTCAAATAGCTTACGGTGACAGATGACATAAAAAAAGTACTAATGAAAAAAGGCGGGAACGTGAAAACCACCTAAGTAGCGAGGAAGTTTAGTGGGGGTGCGAGTCGGGTTACCTCCACGTGTGGTCAAGAGCTGCGGTTCCTTTTTGGATCCGTCCGGGGGGAAGAGCAGTGCTTGATCCGGTGCACCCTGGACATCGGCTAATGATTTCCTGGCAGTTTCTGAGGGATATCATTGGCCGTTGGCTAAGAGCCCGACAGGAGGGGAGGGGGGGTCTTTGACCATTACCGTACAACGTTGCCGACATTTTGTCACACGATTTTTTAATCATATTTTTGTTACTTTGACATTGGCGAAGTTGTCGTCGCTATAACGACTTGAAACGCCACAAATAAGAAGAAGAAGAAGTTTAGTGCAAAATTTATTTTCATTTCCTCTCAATGTTCAATCATTATATCTGCCTCGGCTGAATGAGCAATTGCTTATTTTTTTAAGACAACGTATAACTTACGGCTTATTAACTTAGGCCCTGTCTCCCCGTAAGGGATAAAGACGTGATTTATGTATGCAGCCATGTATAACTTACCGGACATTTTTGAGCGCGACCGCGAGTTCCTCCTTGCTCGCTTCGAGTTCGCGCGCCGCGTTGCTGCAACGCTCCTCCGAACTGCGCAACTGTTGCTGCAACTTGGCGATTTGCTCGCTCTTCCGCTCATTCTCCATGCTGTATTGATGTTTCAACTCTTCTAGCAGCCTGTGAATTAAAATTAAAATTAGACATAACTAATATTACATTCGTTAACATCTTAGTAATCATGTAATAGGCCATGCGGCTAGCAATCCATCACTATTTTGATTTTCATTTCCACCTATACGCCCACAGTCATGCTAAACGTGGCCTTTATGTCTTGTTACCCTACTGCTAGGCTTGCCTGCGTCTACCCCGTAAAGGATAAAGACGTTGTTCTCTGTGCATTGATGTATGTAATTATGTATGCATATGTCTCGACTCGAGAAGCATAAGGTCTGATGTGTGATTTCTTAACTTTTCAGGAGAGCAAAAACAAAATTGATAAATGAATTTGCGTATAATTATTAAATTATTATAGTTAGGATCACGAAACTTTTTGCATCTTAAGCAGATTACTTGTTTCTATATTTTCATATAGTTAATTGTTTTTTTTTTCGGTTTAAATATATCGATAAAACGTTTTTTTAATGAAAACAGCAACTTCCGACTTTATGCTTCATAAGTGACGCTATAATGATAGATTTTTTTCTTTTCATATTTAGATCCGACCTTATGCCTGCAATAATCGTAGCCAATTTAGAGTTGTATACAGATATGTGGTATTATGACTCAACACATTTACTTAGTATAGTTAATGAATTATCTGTACATAATTCCTTATACTCCTAAATAATTGGTATCAAACTTTGGATGAAAGGTTGGAAGTACTGATAATTAACAAGAAAAGGAAGGAAATAAAGATGAATAACATACGATTTGTAATCAAACGTGTATTAAATGAATAATATTAAAATAGATATAATGTAGGTACTAACTACTATCGGGAAAATCACTTTCTGTTTGCGAATGTTTCAGACTTTTATAATAATTGTGAAATTCGGCAGGTATCCACTGCAAAAGAGTTATTAAGTCATGATACTTCGCCGTGGATATTGGTTTTTCGCTTTGTCTCAATTGGGGTAAGTCTTCAGGGAATATGACCCCTTTAGATGCATTGCGTACTAAAGATACTTCAGTAAAATCTTCCGAAAAAGAATTTTTGTAAAATAACACTCCTAGCTGATCTCTTTTCACCTGTAGCCACACACATTCTGATATTTTAAAGTCTTTGCCATCTTTATTCTTCTTTCGTGATACAAGCGGTCCATTTTTTTTATACAAAGAAGTGAGATCTTTAAAATGATGCAGCTCCATGTCATAAACTTCAAAAGTTCTCTTACCTCCACATGTTCTTATAAACTGCGACCAATCTCTAGGTATGGCAATCTGCATTGTTTTCAATTGTTTTTTTTTCTTTCTATTTGTGAGTGGATTTGATCGACCTCCATGTGTGTATGTCCTTTTAACATAAATTTGTGATTGATGATTTTAAGTTGAGGTAATTTGTGTAACAACCACATAAATGCCATAACGACCATTAAATTTCTGTTCTGTCCCGCACAATTATCTGACCACAGTGTCAACTCTTCAAGCGATGTCAATTGACTACTGTTTTCATCTGCCCAACGGATAAAGCAGGAAGCTACTTCATTTCCTCCTCTTCCACTTACATTTTCAGACCATACGATATTTATGCCAACATTTCTCGTAGCATCATATAAAGTTAAATTTAATGTCCAAAGTTTGCGTAAATAGAAAGATTTGCTGTTAGTTAAATTTGGTGTAGTTAAACATTTTTGGAGATCAAACATCAACACCTTTTTCTTTCCTGAACTGGCCATTGCTTCTTCCTTGTCCATTCTTTTTAAATTATACCTTTCTTCAGCTGCTTTATTATGTATTTCTTTTTCTTTTTCTATTTCTTCTTTTTCAGTTTCTGTTACACAATCTTGCAATTTTCTCTCGTAAGCATCGCAATCATCGCATGTGTCTACTGATGGTAATTTGAAGCTAAGATTAAACTTAGTATTGAAAATATTTCGATACAACCAATCCTTAGCCACAAGTTCAGCTGGGGCCTGTTGACTTTCCATAAATTCTTTATAATGTCTGTACATAATTGCAATGTTCAAATCTGGTTCTAGGTATTTCCTTTGACTTTTTTGACGTGAGTAATGGCTTTCATATGCAGGATATGAACTAATGTGATCAATCACTGATTGAACGACGGGTTGGGGTGATTTGTTTGCTGGAACATGCTTTCCTCTTTGATCTCCAGCTACCAGGCCGCCTTCAAGTCGTTTTTCCAGGCAAACCTTCACAAACTTTTCTCCGATTGAAAGTGTGTTCAAAAACATTACCCTGCACACCTTGAACCTTTCGAAATCCACAAACAATTTGTATGTATAAGAGAACTTTCGCTTATCCGTCGCTAAATCCCCATCAGTTTTCATTAGTCGCTTCACTTTCTTTTCTACATTGTTAACAATAAATTGGCGACGTTGATCCCAATTGCAATTATGTTTCCAAAATTGGTCATAAATCAATTTCCTGTTTTCCTCAGATAGCTTCTCAAAGCATTTAGATTTACAGGAGCAAGGAGGCTTTAATATACGGCCATCGACGTCCTTATTTTTTCTGGACACTGCTGAATGATATGGAAAGCCCTTTAGTCTAGCAAATTTAGCTGCTGTTCTTTTCCATTTCATCCGGTCACATATCTTTTTTTTACCTTTTGGTTGTATAGACATAACGTCATTTTCCATTATGCTTTGAGAAAGGTCATGATTCATGGAGACGTTACAATCTGCAGCCATAACAATTCCGTTAGCATGCTCATTATTATTTATTTCAATACTCAAACAACTACCTGCAGTATTGTTACGAGGAATATCGTCAAAATTACCGGTGCAAATTACCTCATTTGAAAAAAATATTTCAGAAGCTGAAAATAACGAAACTGGACGATTGGAATCGTTACTCAAATCACCAATTTGGTCTACATGAACCATTGCGTTCTCAACACACGTTTGTTTGGGAATATTATTTATATTTTCCGTAGAGAACAGGCGTCTTTTTGCTTGAACTATGCGACGTTTGGTTACAATAGAATCAGGAGAATCGCTAATGTGGCTGCAACTTGAGTAATCATCTTCATTTGGTTGATAGTTCTTGTCTCTTACACTGTCATCGCTGTCATCAAAATTAGCTTCATTACCATCTGTAAAACAAAAAAATACATATTTTATTCAATAATTTAAAAATAACAAATAAAGAAAATTTTATTATTCACTAGCGACCCGTCCCAGATTTGCACGGGTAGACAAGCACATTACAATCCTTCCTCATGAATCGTAAATGTACTACGTTCTGTAAGTATAGAATTAAACACAACAGAATTATAATAAATGAGAAACATTAACATCTAAGTACGTAATATTCGCATAATAATCTATATTTCAATAAAATTGTACCAACCTTTTCTTTATCCTCCATTGCTTTGCCTACGCGCAACACTAAAACATCAACATCACACCTTAATTGAACTTGTAATAGGAGGTAGGTACATCTTTACCGGCACGTGTTTCAAACACTAAACAAAAATAAAGAAAAAATACGCCACAGTTCTTATCGCATTACGATAAAGTTCATTTTTCCTTCACTCGTCTGCCTTGTCATATTGGTCGTTTATTCTCGAGAATAGCCGAAGAATCGGCGAAAAGGGCCGATCTCGCGACTCTCAGCACCACGAATTTTGAATTAATTGCAGGCATAAAGTTCTACTTGCACTTAACTACTCATATTATTCTCAAAAGTTAATGTTATTACAGGCGTAAGGTCTCAAACTAACATACGAATACTGTATAAAACTAAACAGCTTAAAATATTTGAAGCATTACGTCGTATCTAGTGATACGTACCTATGCTGTATCATTATTTGCGAAGCAGAAGGCTTTTAGTGACATAGCGCCAGTCATGAGGGAAAACAAATTTTGAGGCATAAACCTTGAAGTTGAAATACGCTAAACGAAAAACTTTGAGAAGTCCATGCATAAAGGTGTAAGTTAAAATTAGTCCTGATGCGTCTCTGTAATTTCTAAAAGTCGTCAGATCCGACCTTATGCATTTAAGTATCTCCTCAACCAAAAGAGATAGAAATATAAGTGTCAGTGTGGTAGACAGAGAAAGAGCGCATTATAACCGTAATGTAAATAAGTCAATTTGGTCGGATTTACACATCAGACCTTATGCTTCTCGAGTCGAGATTGTATATATAACTCTTTATTGTACATAAAACACAAGAAAAAGATGAATACAGGACAACACACATGCACAAAGGCGAACTTATCCCTAAAAGGGATCTCTTCCAGTTAACCTTTGAACGATTGACAGGACATACGTTTTAAGCAAGAGTAGACACAGAAAAAGTAAAAGAACCGATCGAAACCTAAAATAATCCTAAATGTCTAAATTTTAAATAATGTAAGATATAATAATAAACTACACATAATAGATAAGTACGATAAACTAATATATGTAATTGATCTGTATAAGTGAAAATTACTTTTATATATCGTCGGGGATAGTGCAATACCGCGTAACTAGCATTGGTAAATACTGCGTATCTACATAACACGTATAGTGCAAAACCACGTAATTAGCACTAGTAAATACCGCGTATCTACACAACACCCAACTTTATACTGGTTTGAACTGGTATATTCTAATCAAGATTTTACATTCGTTGGCGGGAAATCTTAATAATGGCTACATTTTGTTAGATACGCGATATTAACCAATGCCAGTTACGCGGATTTTGCCTGTGGGTGTTGTGCAGATACGCAGTATTTAGCAGTGCTAGTTATGCGGTATTCCATTATCCCCGACGATATGCATTATATACTTGCTGTTCGCCCCTGTTCCATTTTTTTTCTCTATAGAAACATTCCGTGTCTTAAGGCATTTATGAAAAAAAAATCCAAATTGGTTCAGCCGTTCTCGCGTATGTACAGTCAAGTGTAATAATATGTATCTAGTCAAAGATTCAAAAATAAGTACCATACGCTCTTACACCGGCGTAATAAGGTGGGACATATTTTTGAGAAGTTCGTATCGATACTTATTTTTGCACTTGACCGTACCTCGAGCAGTGTTGCAGCCTCCGCTCGTGCAGGTCCGCGGGCACGGTGCGCGCGCGCAGCACGCTCAGCTGCGCCATCTTGCCCTCCGACGCCTCGAGGGCCGTCTTCAGCCCGAAGTACTCGCGGTGGACGGTCTCATAGTCCCGCATCATGGCCGCCACTGGAACAACAAAACATATATAAATGATCCATGCCGTTTTGTGAGCAAAGAAAAAAACATAGAATGTACCAGTTGCCTCCCTTCTCGTGCAGATGGTAAAAGCTAAACGAGGGCATGGGTGAAAACTTAGGAATCATTGTTATATTATAGGCGATGCGGCTAGCAACCCATCAGCCCACCTATACCACCTATACGCCCGCCAATATATCAAAATTGTGATGGGTTGCTAGATGAATCGCCTACAAAATGATTCCTAAGATTTTCACTCATTCCCTTGATGGACTTTTACCATCTGCGTGGGAAGAGAAGCAACTGCAACATTCTATGTTTTTTTTTGCTCCCAGACCAGCATGGAAGTAAATATCACAACTCACTTTTATCCTCATACAACTCATACACCTCCTTTAATTTAGACTCCGCCCTTTCAGCCCTTTCCAACAACGTAGCTCTTTCAATATCAGCCGTCTCTTTCTCGACGACCAGCTTCTTGTAGCTCTGTCTCACATGCACGACCTCTTGCTCCAAAGCGGTCACTTTTTCCAGCAAACTTTTGTTTTCATCGACAATTTGCTTCGACTTTTTGTTTATATTCTCAAATTGTTTCTCATAGTCCACTATGAGGCTGTCTTTTTCTTGTAAATTCTCTTGATAGGCGTCGAATAGTGGTGCTGTGAAAAAAAGAAAAAAAATATAAAACTTACCGCTAATCCTGCCGCAAAGCATCGCTTAGCGCTGTCGACATTTATATTTCTACTCACAACTTTAAACCACACACACTCCTGAAAAAGATTTTCAGAAAGATCGAAACAAGTCGGGTCGAACCGAACATGAAACATGATTTAATTTGTGTTTTTCATAAGTCACTAGCTTGCTATCCCGCGGGAACTACGCGATTAACCGGGATACTACCCTATATCCTTCCCCAAGTCTGAAACTATTCTTATTCTTAGACACACTTGAGCATTTGTATAGATATCTCACGAGAGTCTTTATAACACTTTGTACGTAGTGTACAGTACTGATATAGGACTTCTTCTTTTTTAATATGGCTTCATCGATCGATGCGATGGTTTTGCCAATGTCAAAGTAATAAATACAGTATTCAAAAATCTTGTGACAAAAATGTCGGCAACGTTACGTCAAAAGACCCCTCCCCCTGTCGGGCTCTTAGCCAACGGATAACGTTATCCCTCAGAATCTGCCAAGAAATCATTAACGGATGCCCAGGGTGCACCGGACCAAGCACTGCTCTTCCCCTCGAACGGATCCAAACATGAACCGCAGCTCTTGTCATTTTTCTAATTTGGAACGTCAATCTCTCTATTCGCAAACTTTACCCACACATACAAAAGGTCATTTACTTAAGTTCTGCACCTATAAATTCTTGTTACCTCATTTCTCTTTTAATATAATTTACCTAAAGCCTGTGCACTGAGTAACCCCGAGAGGTCAACAACCCTCGTCGTCTGCGGCTGATCTTCCGTCCCGCTCTTAGAGTGACCGTCATCTATGTTGACAACTTCTGTAAAACAGAATGAGTATGAATAAGTGACTAAGTAAATGCTTCTTTTTACAAAAGTAAAGAAACATTCTTCCATGCTGGTCTGGGTAAAGAAAGTAAAGAAAAAACACGGAATTTACTAGTTGCTTCTCTGCCTGCGCAGATGGTAAAAGCCCATCGAGGGAATGGGCGAAAGTGTAAGGAATCATTTTATAGGCGATGCGACAAGCAACCCATCGCTATTTTGATTTCCCTTTCCACCTATACGCCCTTAATCATGCTAAACGTGGCCTTAAGGTTTTGTTACCTTAGGCTCTGTCTACCCCGTAAGGGATAAAGACGTGATATATGTATGTATGTATGTATGTCAAGAAACAAACACACTTGACAGAAAGCTAAGGCATCACTACCAGCTTCATACATAAATCAATTCTTTATCCCTTACGTTACGGCGTAGACAGGGCCTAAGGTAACAAGCCCTAAAGGCCACGTTTAGAATGATTGTGGGCGTGGAATTTGAAAAAATATAATGATGTATATGTTGTTGCATGCTGGACTGGGAGCAAAGAAAAAACATAGAATTTACCAGTTGCTTCTCTTCCCACGCAGATGGTAAAAGCCCATCGAAGGAATGGGCGAAAGTCTTGGGAATCATGTCATAGGAGATGCAGCTAGCAACCCATCACTATTTTGATTCCCCTTTCCACCTATACACCCACAGTCATGCAAAACGTGGCCGTTAGCTCTTGTTACCTTAGGCTCTGCCTACCCCGTAAAGGGTAAAGACGTGATTTATGTATTTACGTATTTTAGTACGGACTTATGTAACCGTGTTTATTCCTACCTGGTGCCTTATAACCCAGGCTTGTGGTGACGAGGGAGTCCAAGTCGAACCGTTCGACCTTGCCCTTCTCCTGATCCGAAGCCAGGTTCTGAATGTTGGCCCGTATTTTCTCCTGATATCTTGACAGTTGGACATTCAGTCTGGAAAATATACAGAATGACACTTGAGACTCAATCATGCTAAACGTACGTGGCCTTAAGTTTTGTTACCTTAGGCCCTGTCCACCCCATAAGGGATAAAGACGTGATATATGTATGTATATAATTTGATTTTTCGAACTCATTACTCACACATACAGCAGGTCGTTTACTTAAGTTTTTCTCCTATACCTTGTTTAACTGCGACAGCAGCATGCAAAAAGCAGATTGAGTAACTTCATCGGGCTCTAGTTCCGCGTTCGTCATAGAAGTTCAGCTACTCGACGCTAGATGGCACTCAAGTACTACAAAGCGCATTCCCTGTACAGCACATCTTTGAGCATCTACACGTCTCTCTGCAGCCTGGCGGTCTGTTCCTTAGCCGGCTGCAGCAGAATCTGGGGGCTGCTGCAGCTCATGCACACTTCTACCAGCGGAAAGCCTCACCGGACACTAGTTCCACGTTCATCGTAGAAGTTCAACTACCGGACGCTAGATGACGCTAGTGTGTTGCAAAGCATATTACCTGTATAACTCATCTTGTAAAAGGCGTGTGGCGTACTAGTTCTATTCCACGCTTGGTGTTGGGCCTGCTAGCTCTTCAGGATGTGGGTCCCAACAGAGCCTCCTCGACACCAGCCTACCAATAGACTAAACTAATATGAAAAAAAGAAAGAAAACTAAACAGAGAAAAGAAGTAGGCGCCACAAGCTTTGAAAAATAAGAGAAAACCTAAAGCTTGAAAGGTTGTTAGAGAAATGGAGTAAAATAATAAGTTTGCTTTCACTCAATAAATTATATTATAATAAAAAAAATACAACGCTCTTGGATCGGGTCACGGGAACAATGTTTGCTTAAAAATTAGAATACAACTTAGCGCTAAGACCAAAAATAAATTAAATCTAGTGTACAGAATTTCTTAGCGATAGGTCCGGCGATGGAGGTAATGAAATCGGCCTTTCTATTGGCTCGAATAATTAGACAGAAAAAATTAAAAGAAAGGTTTAAATGGTGCCTGACAAGGACGGCTTAAAATTGAATGGGTTGAAGAGGGTACCGACGTTACGGGCGCTAATCACGGTTCATGAAGTCGCAGAACATAAAGGAACGTGATCACCTGATTGAATATGATGTGTGTGTGTGGGTAGACTGGCCCTACAGCGAGCCACGTCGTCAGCTGCTGTGCCCTGGCAGCACGCCGAAACGATACCCGGAGTCCACGGAGAAAGTTGGCCACGCCAAGCGACCGAACAAATAGTCTGTAAGCGAAACAAGGTCTTAGCATAGGAAACAGAGAGAAGAGGGTAGGTTTTAGGTCGCAGAAGATGAGTTTGCATATTACTTACTCGGAGAAAGAAATGGATTCGAAACAACTGTTGGATTTGTATTAGCGTAGCTTCAGAACTTCCCAGCAAGCAGCGGATTCGAATAACAAGGCGTCACACACTGAAACAAATCCTGGGTTAGGGATTTGTGCAAGCGAAATATGATGCCCACGATGCAAAGTAACAAATTTCAGGTAGAACTCACCAGCTCCCGAAGTAGGTACACCGTCACAAGCAGAAGAAAGGTTTGTATTGGATTATTTTAGACCCAAAGCCAAAAGAGACCGACCAGTGACCTGCAGTGATGTTATAAAGCATCAAAAGCCGCTAGTGCTGTGCCCTGGTCGACAATCTCTATCGATGGGTTAGAAATTTCGATGAAGTGCATTCTAACTAACAAATAACTGCAAGCCTCCTTGACCTGCCGGGAATAGTCCAACATTCTCGAAACACAAAACGAAACTTCCACGAAAGGCGTTCCAAAAAGATTTGGCAAGCAAAACTTAATAACACGGCACGCTTGATAAAATGATCGGATCGATGCCATGTCAATATCCAAACGTCACAGCCCTAGTGAAGCCTTGCCATAGACAAGCATAATGGTACTGCAACAAATAGGAAGTTTCTTCGAAACATTCAAAGTTCAATGTTTATTTTGACATGTAAAATAATAATAAAATGTCCCCTCTTGATGCCCTAGTTTAAATCTAAATAATAAGTTGTAGCTTATAAAAATAAACAAATAAACAAATCAATCGTTGCCTACTGAAGAGACGATGAGGAGTCACACCAACACGCTAGATGGCGCTGAAAATAATGTACTTCGTAGTGTTTCCGCTTCAAGGTAGATGGCGTTACGTGTATGATACAACGAAATTGAATCGTTACATTACCTCCTTACCAAAAAAATTTGAAAAGAAAAAAAAAAAAAAATTTTTTTTTTTTTTTTTTTTTTTTTTTATGTTCGTGCTGAGTGACAACCCTAGACACAAGCAGAAGTGTTAGGGTATGATAATACTATGATATATCAAAATTGTTGTGTTCTTTCCCTTGTGCAGGTGATGAAACACTAACTCTCCATATCAACATAATAATGAAAGGAAAAAAATGTGGTGATAAATGTGTATGTGTGCATATGTGTGTGTGTGTGTGTGTGTGTGTGTGTGTGTGTGTGTGTGTGTGTGTGTGTGCATATGTGTGTGTGTGTGTATGTGTGCGTGTATGTGTGTGTGTATGTGTATGTATGTGTGTGTGTATGTGTGTGTGTATGTGGTCACAGTTTAAGGACTTGTCCGGGTCCTGAAAAAAAAGAAAACAAACAACCCGCTAATTACCTAACTCTGATTTGACAATATCCTTGACATGCCAAACACCAATAGGTTTGTTAGAGTCATGGTCCCGCAATTCATAGGTCACACTTGAAATCTTATTTGAAATAACACACTTTTTGAATTTAGGTGCCAGTTTTTTAGTGAAAAATTTTGAAGCGTCAGAAAGAGGATATTCTCTCTTCCACACTATCTGACCTACATCATATTCTACAATTCTTCTCTTCCTATTATAATAAACTCTATTTTTGTGATAGGATTCAGCTAAGCACTTGTTGACTTTGGCGAAAACTGGTTTCAAGTGAGGTAATAAAGAGGCATATAAAGTTCGGTCTGAAAATTGCAGTTCCAGGTCATCCAGTGATCGAGCTGGGTACCACTCTCCAGAAAGGATAGCTTCGCGTCCATGGTTTAAAAAATACGGACTATACCCAGTAACTTGATGCACTGCAGTGTTAATAGCAAACTCTATTTGACTTAACTGATCGGACCAGGTGCGATGGTTATCACCAACATATGATGCTAATGCTGTCGATAGAACCCTGTTAATTCGTTCTGAAGGATTATTTTGAGGTGTGAACCTACAATTGTAAAAGAAAGTCTTAATCTTGTATTTCTCCTTCAAAGACTTCATATGGTTGGAGATGTATTGGGGCCCGTTATCCATAGTGATACATTGAGGGATACCGTGCTTCATTAGTACTTCATTTTCAATTAAACGTACCACAGTCTTGGCCAATGAATTCCTCATGGGAAATAAACAAGTGTATTTGGTGAAATAATCTGAAACTACCAAAACATATTGGTAACCAGAATAACTTTTGGGTAATGGACCCAGAATATCGGTTGAAATCATCTGCCATGGTCGTTGGACCTTCTTGGGGTGTTCCATTAGCCCGAAAGGTGGTAAATTTGTACTTTTATAAGCCAGACAGATTGAGCAAGCTTTAATGTATTTTTTTATGTCACCGAGCATTTTTGGCCAAAAGTAACTTTGAGAAATCCTCTTAAAAGTCTTGAAGGTGCCTAGATGTGCTGCATCAGGTCTATCATGACATTCCTTTAAAATAGAGTTTCTCATATGTTTAGGAATCACTCGCTTCCACTCACATTCGACTGTCAGGGGGTTTTTGCTACGAATACGTTTTAAAAGGGTGCCATCTAAAATTCTAAAGTCAGGATGTTTTTGAGGGTCTTTTGAAACTTTCTCAAACAGTTTGTCATACCATAGATCTATGGGTGAGTCAGAAGGAGAGATGACATTAACATTGTCAGTTACAACTGGTGCTCGGGAAAGAGCATCGGCAACCTTATTCTCTGAGCCTTTCCGGTACTCAACATCGAAGTTAAACTGTGAGAGTCTGAGTGCCCATCGTGCCAAACGACCTGTAGGTGATTTCAGACTGACCAACCACTTCAGACTACTATGGTCAGTATAAACTTTGGTTCTGAAAGGGGAACCATCAATATATCCGCGGAACTTTTCAAGGGCAAATATTATGGCATTCAACTCCTTCTCTGTTGTGGAATGATTTTTTTCAGAGCTAGAGAGAGTTCTACTGGCATACGCCACTGCATGCTCGTAGCCTTCATCATCAAATTGAGACAGGGCACAACCCAGACCCACATCGGAGGCGTCCGTCGTGACAGTGAATGGCCGGTCGAACCTCGGCACACTCAAGATGGGAGCAGAGATAAGCAAGGTCTTAATAGTGTTGAAGGCTGCTAAAGCTTTCTCATCCAAACAAAATGAAACTCCCTTGGGCAACTTCTTAGTAAGCTTATTTAACGGTGCGCTCAGAGTTGAGTAGTTATTGAGGAATCTTCGATACCAAGAGACCATTCCTAAGAATCTGCGGAGTTCTTTCTGACTGGAAGGAGCCGGGAATTCAACTATGGATTTTACCTTATCACTATCTGTACGTAAACCACGTCTGTCAATAACATAGCCGAGAAACTTTAATGATGAGCGGCAAAAGGCCGATTTGTCCAAGTTAATGGTGAGTCCTGCTTGTCTCAATTTTGAAAGTACTTTATTTAATAGTGAGATGTGTTCCTCAAACGAATCAGATATCAAAATTACATCATCAACATAATAAAAGACGTTGTTGCTGAATTCAGGTCCAAATACTTTGTCCATTAAGCGCATCATTCTTGCAGTCGCATTAACTAAGCCAAAAGGCATTCGTCGGAACTGGAAAGCTCCTACGCCAGGCACTGAAAAGCAAGTTTTTTCCCTAGAAGAGGGCTTAAGTAAAATTTGAAAAAAGGCGGACTTAAGGTCCAGCGACGTCATATACTTGGCATTATTAAGTGAATCTAATATTTCCTGAACTCTAGGCATTGGATAAGTATCTACTTTAGTTAGGCTGTTTAGTTTTCGACTATCCAGACACATCCTGAGCTCACCATTAGCTTTAGGCACTAAAAGAATAGGACTATTCCATGGAGAAGTACTTTTTTCAATAATACCCAATTTCAACATACTATCTATCTCTCGTTTGACATACTCTCTGTGGTGAAATGGAATTGGATAATATTTTTGTTTCACCGGAAGATGATCGCCCGTATCTATTTCGTGTTCCTCTAAGCTAGTACAACCCAAAGTGTCATCAGACGCTGCAATGAGCTTGAACCTATCTACAACAGAATTCAAAGCCTCTTTTTGTTGAGAAGTTAAATCTTCAAAGTCATGCAGATGAACCTCACTATTTTTAAGAAGATTCATCCTGCCTGTGCGCACACATGTCGACTTAGAATTTAATATGTCACGACAAAGGTTGAACATTCTCAGAAAATCTACACCTAGAATAATTGAAATATTTATGTCTTTACAAACAAAAACCTCCATGAACTTCACCTGCATGTTAAACTCTATAGGAACAGAAACTTTACCTAACACCTGCAGTGTGGCATTATTGCCAACTGATAGTTTATTATCACATGTCTGCAAAGGAAAGTTTAGACCCTCTCTTTGCAATGAGTGGTATGCTAACTCACTCATCACTGACACGGATGAACCAGAGTCAGCCAATGCATTACATTCAAGTCCTAATATACCTATTGAGAGGTAAGGTCTGGAATCGCCAGCCTCCTCTTTAAATAGTGGTTTAGTTCTGTGTGTGCAAGTGAAATTCCTGTTAGTCTTTAAATTACGGTCAGAAGCATCAAGGGCAGCACTCGATGATACAGCTGACCGGACACCTAGTTTTTTGAACAATTGCAGGATCGCGAATCTACGCCTGGCTTTTTGCATCTAAAACAATGCTGACCTACATACACATTGCATCGACTATAGTGATGAGGGCCATTGCACTTTAAGCATGTGACAGTAGACCTTTGGTTGTTAGGCCTGGAATGTGAATGTGACTCAGTGACAGGAACTTGGTTTTGTAATATATTGGGAATGACAGAATTATCACCAACATTAGAAAAGCCTCTAAACTGGCACTTAAATTGAGCTACTTCTAGTCGAGAGCAAATGGCCTTGAGTTCCTGAGTTGAGTTGACCTCAGTTAACGCTAAACGGGAAATATAGAATGGATCCATGTTGGTCATGATAATGTCTAACTTCTCGGTATCTGTCAATGGCCTGGTCAATCTAGAGAATAAGCTTTCCATAATGTTTATGTAACCTTTTATGCTTTCATTCTGACCCTGTAGTCGAGCCCTAATTTGATTTAGTAAACATCGTTCATACTCTACTGGCTGAAATTCAGTGGTTAAAGAGTGTTCAAAGTCAGCAAAGGAATTCATGTGTGACCCACCATTACGGAACCATAACAAAGCGTCCCCGGCTAACAAGTGTACAATGTTTCTCAACAATTCGGTTTCAGACACGCCTGACGAAAACATTAGTTCCTTCAACCTAACCAGAAAATCATAGACCGGAGATCTGCCATCGTAAGACAGATTCCATTTTAACACCTGCGAGCTACGTTTGAATGTACAATCGACAGCAGTTACAGTCTGTTCAGGAACATCTGCACTATGGGACGATGAATCACCAGGTTCCTTGCGACATTTCAAAGTTTGAAGGGACCCATAGGCCTTCGTAACCAATGCAATTTTCCGAAGCTGTTGTTCTTTGGTACTTATGTGTAGACGCTCTAACCTTAAAATGACATGTGACAGTCGAGACAGACAGCGACGCCTGCATGACAACGACGAGTGATCTGCGCCCAGCACTGCATTCAGCTTCTCCTCGCATGCCTGGAACTCCTCGTCAAGCGACAAAGCTGAAATGTAACCAGATGCTTTTGTGAGGTCTTGTTGTGATTTTGATTTTCTAAAAAGTTGCTGGAGTTCATCCACCGTTTGTACGTTAGGTAGGTCTATCCCTCTCGATTTCAACTCAAATATTAGTTCATCCTTGTTCAGGCAATCTACGTCCACATGAAGTGACATGATAAAAAAATTAAAAAAATTTGATGTGTGTATAAGGATCCAATGTCAGTACAAATAACCAGTTCAGTACTAAAGTGAAAAGCTAAACTGTTGAAGCTAAAACAGTGTTCCAAATGAGTTTAAACTCTAATGAAATTGCAAGTTCAAAAATAGTTCAAAAAAAAATATAAAGTGTTGAGTCAGGTTACATTAAGTGGGTAGAATTATTCTTCTACAGTTTAAATTACTGTTATACAGGAGCTTATACAGCTTAATCAAAGCAAGGCAAAAATGCAAAATGAATTGTTAAACAGGCAAGTGTCCGATGTGTTATAGCACTAACCAACCACAAAA
Organism: Pandemis corylana; assembly: GCA_949127965.1. Lineage (NCBI taxonomy): Eukaryota > Metazoa > Arthropoda > Insecta > Lepidoptera > Tortricidae > Pandemis > Pandemis corylana. The sequence goes on from OX421871.1 coordinate 8,531,228, forward strand.
AAAATAAGTTCAAAACAGGCAGGCGGTACAAAAGGATAACTAATTACTGCCTAAAACCCTCATTAAAAAGACAAAAAAAATGAAAATGAGATGGCAACCAGGCCAGTGGATATGTGCTTTTACACATATAAAAAAAACAAAAAAAATAAAAAAATAGATGGCAAACAGACAAGCAGCAAGAGAAAAAAATTTAATGCCAAAGCTTTAAATTATCTTGGTAGCAACCAGAATGTAAGATAACTGTGTGCTTGTTCTGCTTACCCTCAAGGCTGAAATGTTAGTGCCTTATAGTGCAAGTGATGTAACCGGCTGTCTTACTCTCCGTACCGTTTCACAGTATTGCAAGCTACTGCTTGCGGTCGGATTAGCGAGTAAGATGGTGGTAGCAACCCGGACGGACTTGGCACAAAAGTCCTACCACCGGCAAAAGTGTGTGACAATGTACATAAAAAAACAGTAGGGACAGATTTAAAGAAGATTGTGCGCTTTGAGACTATTACAAACCCAAAGAAAAAAAGGAGAAAAGAAAAAAAATTGTGGGTAGATTTTGCAAAAAAAAAAAATAACAGCAAAATTTATTAAGTCACCAAAACGCACAAGTTTCAGGTCACACAGGCCTTTAAAACCTACCTAGTAGCAAATAACTACTGAGAGAAAGCAAACAAGGAATTAAACGTTAAGAAAAGAAGAGAAAAAAAGAATGGGGTAGTTTTAGTCGAGGTGGCCCCACGTTGGGCGCCAAATGTAAAAGGCGTGTGGCGTACTAGTTCTATTCCACGCTTGGTGTTGGGCCTGCTAGCTCTTCAGGATGTGGGTCCCAACAGAGCCTCCTCGACACCAGCCTACCAATAGACTAAACTAATATGAAAAAAAGAAAGAAAACTAAACAGAGAAAAGAAGTAGGCGCCACAAGCTTTGAAAAATAAGAGAAAACCTAAAGCTTGAAAGGTTGTTAGAGAAATGGAGTAAAATAATAAGTTTGCTTTCACTCAATAAATTATATTATAATAAAAAAAATACAACGCTCTTGGATCGGGTCACGGGAACAATGTTTGCTTAAAAATTAGAATACAACTTAGCGCTAAGACCAAAAATAAATTAAATCTAGTGTACAGAATTTCTTAGCGATAGGTCCGGCGATGGAGGTAATGAAATCGGCCTTTCTATTGGCTCGAATAATTAGACAGAAAAAATTAAAAGAAAGGTTTAAATGGTGCCTGACAAGGACGGCTTAAAATTGAATGGGTTGAAGAGGGTACCGACGTTACGGGCGCTAATCACGGTTCATGAAGTCGCAGAACATAAAGGAACGTGATCACCTGATTGAATATGATGTGTGTGTGTGGGTAGACTGGCCCTACAGCGAGCCACGTCGTCAGCTGCTGTGCCCTGGCAGCACGCCGAAACGATACCCGGAGTCCACGGAGAAAGTTGGCCACGCCAAGCGACCGAACAAATAGTCTGTAAGCGAAACAAGGTCTTAGCATAGGAAACAGAGAGAAGAGGGTAGGTTTTAGGTCGCAGAAGATGAGTTTGCATATTACTTACTCGGAGAAAGAAATGGATTCGAAACAACTGTTGGATTTGTATTAGCGTAGCTTCAGAACTTCCCAGCAAGCAGCGGATTCGAATAACAAGGCGTCACACACTGAAACAAATCCTGGGTTAGGGATTTGTGCAAGCGAAATATGATGCCCACGATGCAAAGTAACAAATTTCAGGTAGAACTCACCAGCTCCCGAAGTAGGTACACCGTCACAAGCAGAAGAAAGGTTTGTATTGGATTATTTTAGACCCAAAGCCAAAAGAGACCGACCAGTGACCTGCAGTGATGTTATAAAGCATCAAAAGCCGCTAGTGCTGTGCCCTGGTCGACAATCTCTATCGATGGGTTAGAAATTTCGATGAAGTGCATTCTAACTAACAAATAACTGCAAGCCTCCTTGACCTGCCGGGAATAGTCCAACATTCTCGAAACACAAAACGAAACTTCCACGAAAGGCGTTCCAAAAAGATTTGGCAAGCAAAACTTAATAACACGGCACGCTTGATAAAATGATCGGATCGATGCCATGTCAATATCCAAACGTCACAGCCCTAGTGAAGCCTTGCCATAGACAAGCATAATGGTACTGCAACAAATAGGAAGTTTCTTCGAAACATTCAAAGTTCAATGTTTATTTTGACATGTAAAATAATAATAAAATGTCCCCTCTTGATGCCCTAGTTTAAATCTAAATAATAAGTTGTAGCTTATAAAAATAAACAAATAAACAAATCAATCGTTGCCTACTGAAGAGACGATGAGGAGTCACACCAACACGCTAGATGGCGCTGAAAATAATGTACTTCGTAGTGTTTCCGCTTCAAGGTAGATGGCGTTACGTGTATGATACAACGAAATTGAATCGTTACAATCTTTGAGCGCCCGCACGTCTTTCTGTAGCCTGGCGATCTGCTCCCTCGCCTGCTGCAGCAGGATCTGGCGGCAGTTGCAGCTCATGCACACTTCCAGCAGCGGAATGGCTCACCGCGCGCTAGTTCCGCAATCCTCGTAGTCGTTCAACTACCCGATAACAGATGTCGCTAATGGCAAAGCACATTACCTGTACAGCACATCTTTGAGCGCCTGCATGTCTCTCTGCAGCCTGGCGGTCTGTTCCCTCGCCTGCTGCAGCAGGATCTGGCGGCTGCTGCAGCTCATGCACACTTCCACAAGCGGGATGCCTTCCGGGTGCTCTAGAATGGAGATGTGATTGTCAGAAGTGGCATACAGTGAGAGAGTAGGCAGCACGAAGGTGACGCAACACAATTTATACGCACTGCCTAACATGGCAACCTGCCACTCATCTCCAGACAGACCTCCTCTCGGGATGAGAAAGCTTGGGCTACAGTTCCCACGCGGGCCTAGTGCGGATTGGGAACTTTACACACGCCATTGAATTGACTGACTTACCCTTGTCTGGCACATGAAACTCCTTGACTCTATCGCCTAGCTCCTTGCACTTAGCGGCCAGTTCGCTATTCCTATCTCTTTCCTCGTTCAGCGCAGCCTTACACTCTTCCACGTATTGCACTAACGTTGTATGCTGACTCTTAAGCTGATCATTTTCTTCGGCAAACAGCTTGTTGTATTCAAGCACTGTCTTTAGTTTGTCTTTGAGTTTTAGTATATGAGAGTCCTTTTCTGATATCTGTGGACAAATGCATAGTGGAATTAAAATTAAAAAAAGATTATATTTATTCTGTAGGTAAGTTTTTTTTTTAGAGGATTAACAAAGGGGTGCGAGTCGGGTTACCTACGCGTGTGGTCACTAGCTGCGGTTCGTTTTTAGATCCATCCGAGGGGGAAGAGCATAGCTTGGTCCGGTGCACCCTGGGCATCGGTTAATGATTTCCTGGCAGCTTCTGACGGATGTCATTATCTGTTGGCTAAGAGCCCGACAGGGGGAGGGGTCTTTTGACCGTGTTCTACCGTACAACATTGCCGACATTGACATTGGCGAAATCATTGCATCGATCGATGGGGCAATATTGAAAAAAGAAGAAGAAGAATTAACAAAGCCTAGCGTAACAAGAAAGGCCACAATTAGCGTGATTGTGTACATATAGATGGAAAGGGGGAATCAAAATAGTGATGGGTGGTTAGATTCCTAACATTTTCGCCCATTCCTTCGATAGGCTTTAACGATCTGCGCGGGAAGAGAAGCAACCGGTACATTCTATGATATTTCTTTGCTCCCGGACCAGAATGCGCTTTGAAGACAATACAATACAATACAATACAAATACTCTTTATTGAACACCACAAATCAGTACAAAACAATACAAAAACAAAGAACAAAATAGACAATAGGCGGTCTTATCCCTTAATAGCGATCTCTACCAGACAACCAATAAGATAGAAATAAGTTGGAGACAGTTTAAGTAGGTGGCGAAAACAAATAGACAGGATAAACGCAGGGATAATAAAAACAACAATACCAACGTAAATATAATACATAGCTAAATAAATAAAATAAAACCAAGACCATCACTGTCACTATCTAACACTGACTGTAACTTACCACAACGACGCTCTCCTCGCACCGCCCAATCAGCGTCGTGATCAGCCCCTCGTACTTCTTCGAGAGCTTCCTCTTCTGCTCTTTGAGCAGCGACCTGTTTTCGCGGCTCGGGCGCGGTGACGTCACTGCCACAGCTTGTATGGTGCGCTTGCGCGGCGGTTTCGGAGGCTTCTCGCCTGAAACTAACGCGTAACTGTTTGTATTGACACCAGGTTCCAGAGATACGTCTGTTAATGACATGGATCAGACGGTCATTATGATCGTGGTAATAAAATAAAATAAATAAAAACGTTATTTATTAATCCATCCAAGTAACAACGAAGTATTTTGTGTGATTTATAATTTACTACGAGGAAGACCGCTTGACCAGATAAAAGCGGCAGTAAATGGCTCGTCATCACTACATGAATGCACGAGGGTTGTGAAGCCTGCCCTCAATACCTGAAGTGATGACCACAACCACTCTTGTCAAGAGTGATACCAATAAGGAAGAGAGACAATTCACTACATTGTATAAAACAAAGTCGCTTTAACTATGCGATATTCCGATATGAAAAATATGCTATGTCCGTTCCCGGGACTGTAACTATCTCTATACCAAATTTAAATAAAATTGGTTTAGCTGTTTTGCCACGAAAGAGCAACAAACATCCAAACTTAAAAACTTTCGCCTTTGTAATATTAGTAAGATATGTGTTCCAAATTTCAAGTCAATCCAACTGGGTCAAATTTGTCATGCAAGATTCTATACAAAAACCTACATTGCAAATTTCCATAAAAATCAGTCATTCATTTGGACTTTCTTTTCTATACATTATCTTTGAACCCAAAACATACCAATAACATCTCTAGGATCTTCATACGTTGGATTCTCATCGACCAGCTTACTGGGAACCTCATCCGTACCGTCCAGCAGTCTTGACTCAGTCCTCTTTATAACGGTGTTCAGTATGTCTCGTCTCATGCTGGCCCGTTTCTCCGTAGCTCTGATGTCAAAGTGTTTGTGGTGGGACGTGAAGTTACCTGAAAATGTGAGCTTCTCCGGACTTATGTGAGCTACACATTTCTTAGACTTCCTTCGAAGGGATACCTAAGGTGAATAATTTTGAACATTGTAAAACCATGCACTATTATAAATTTGAAAACTAGGGAATAGAAGCAGGTTAATGAAGATGACAAAGAAGAATTAATAAACAATGCATATTAAATAGTGTAATTAGACTTAAACTTGTAATACAGGAAAAATTTGAAGATTTCAGAAAGTATAAACTACCGATTTTGATAACTTTGGGGCTTCTTTGATCGTTTTTAAATTGCTATAAAATCAATACATGAATTTCATGGTTTATCATAGTAAATATTATACTGCTGTCCTATTTCAAAAGGATGGATTCCCAAAAAAACTGGTTTCGTTTTTTTACATTTTTGGACAGATTAGACATGAATCTATCAAATGAATTATATAAAAAAGAAATCTTAGTGAGGATTTTTTTTTTATAATTCTATAATCTGTGCAAAAATGTGAAAAAACTAAACTAGTTTTTTTTGGAGATCTGTCCTTTTGATGGCAGTATAACAATATTTTCGACTATTTGCAAAGATGTAGACTTTGGTAGAAAAACAATATTTCTTCACACTACATAATTCCAAGTCTATGAAGCTATAATGAGGCTCAAAAATTACTTGAATAGGCAATGATGGAAGTGAAAAAACATCACAAAAACTGTTATTTCAATAGACACGCAAACATAATGATCTTTTTGTTAAATTAATTCAAGTTTGTATATGTAAATAAATGAGTTTTAACAGGCAGTAGATGACTTGCTGTTATTGCGAGTGTGTAACATATATTACTTATTAAGAATGGGAATAACAAATTTGAAATTTATATTCATCATAGGTGTATTTCATTACATATCAAATCGTAACATTTTCGCTAAAAAAGACAACAACAGTTAGTTAGTCGAAAAATTACTAGCTATCGAAAATTAAAGCGGTTACCTTCGGACTTGAATGATAAAAACCATCTTCCATCATCGACTGTTAGCAATTAAATACTTCGCTCCCATTTTGTTATTTTCGCACAACAAAGGCAAGTATTCCGATCCCTGTTTCAGCGAAGACAAAGCTCTGCCGATCGCGTGTTTAGAATAATTTGTAGGTCACCAAATTAATATCGAAACTGGGTCACAAAAGTTCGATACAACGAAAGTATTGATAAAACTTTTCAATGGGTTCCCACCCCCTCAGTTACTATTTCACTATTCATTTAACTGTATTTAGTAAAATTTGTGAGATTATACAGTTAATAAGCTGTAAAGGTATTAAACAATTATATTCACTTTCCATGAAATTTATTTCACGTAGGAACTGTAAACACCGGCATTTATTTTGACAGCGGATTCAGCTGATTGCCATGGCAACTGGCTCGACGCTATTGCAGTCACAGTTTTACAAGATTACCTAAAGCTAGAAAGTATTTTACAATAAATCATCGTATAACCTGAGTTTAAAATAAGGGCGGGAATACGACAATATTGAATAAGTGTGCATCCGAAAAGTTTTTATTTATTAATTAATTACTCATTATTATCCTATCCATAGTACTGACAAAACTACACGAGAACGAGAAAGTAGCTAATAAAAGTTTTATAAATTTACTGAGTATTGGGCGGGCAGGAGGTAGAAATAGGTAAATAAATAAATAATTTCTCGAACAACCAATTTCTATTGTCAATTAGGAGGTATTTTTTTAGAAAGGCTTTGGCCTTAAAAATAAGTAAACGGTACAGTAATTCTGAATTAATTTAATTCATTATTATTCTATTATTTCATTGATTACTCATAAATTGCCAAACTGAAATAAATTGCTGCAGATAAGGCAATAAACCACTTAATGACGACCAATGATCCATCTCATTATTTTGTGAAAATTATTTTTACCGTTCAGTGACCCTTTATCATTATCAATTTGATTATCCTTATCAACTTATCAGTCCCAGGCACATGTCAAAGTGTTTGTCCGTATTCCAATAGATGCCGCTACTAGTCACAAAAAACACTATTAAGTAGCGAAATTAAACAGTTAGTTTTATACTGGAACTAGTCCAAGATAACGAACGTTTTCAATATAGTTGGATTATATCAAGTAATGCGGCTGCGCTAGAACAGCTGAGCGACGGCAGCGACGCGGCGTGATGCGGTTGAACTTCGAACTAAACAGTCGCATCATGTCTGCCCGGCGGTCTGGTGTATGATGCTCGGCATTTATAATAACCTAAAAGTATTTGTTCCTCAGTCCGTCCTCGCCAATTGAGGTTCCTTTTAGTTGTTATTTTTTCTCTAAGCTCAGTGACTTTATTTACTCGTTATTTTTACAAGTGTTATAAACAGTGAATTGCAGCAGTGTATACTGGATACGCACTTGCTGCCGATTCTTGTTGGCGCTTATCGATTTTCATTTTACAATGAACTTAATGTTTTGTTTACTTTATATTAGTGTGTGACGTTGTTAATTTATGCAAAATGTGCAGTAATCGTGGTTGAGTGTTGTGGTGTAAGATTGATTCAAGTATGTGCGAAGGTGCGCGCGAGGCTTCGTGTTTTGGATGACATAAACATGGAATTTGAGAACGACTTCAGTCTGAAAGAATGGGCGAAGGACAAGCCTTTGTCCATTCTGCAGCTGGATCCAGCAGACCGCGCCGTGCTCAGGATCGCAGGTCGGTTTAAAAAGTTAAATAAAAAAAAAAACAACCCCCGCCGAGTTGGGCATATGTTTCTAGTTTTACGAGCTATTTTATTAATTTTCTCCACTAATCAAGTCATGTTATCAAGCAGTGATAGCGTCGCGAGTGAAGATTAATGCGTGCAATGTAAACTAGATAAAAATATTGTGTTAAAAACTGAATGTGGTGTGGTATTTTTGTTTCGTGCTTCGTTTGTTTTTTTCGCATTGTTACGGCCTCGCGTTTTCACTTTCGTCTTGTCGGAAATTAGTCTAGAATGAACATGCAAGACGGACATGAGTAACTTTGTAGTTATTTACTGTTTTTAAATTAAAACTCAAGGTTGAATAACACTCGTTAATTAACTTGTAGGTACCTACTTTATTTACTACGGTAGGCACTATGACTTCCTGGAATTGATTGTCCCGTGTCCGGTGCTCCCCTCCACAGGTGGTAGGTACATAGTGAATGGCTAGGATGTTGTGCATTTTGCATGCATTGTCCCCACATTCAAGGCCAATCGATGTCCTCGGGAAACCCCGAGGTTAATCGCAAGTACCTATACATATAACTACCTACTTGGCTAGACAGGGTATAAAAATTGATATTGACGTAGCTACTCATTGTAGGTAGGTATTTCGCGTAACAAATCTCTTTTTTTTTCCAGATAACAGAAAGTTAAATAATTTACTGTATAAATTACCGTAGCTCTTGATTCTCATCTAGGTTGCAAGAGGTCTTATTACGATTATTATTTCAAATAGGTATTCTAGTTGGCTTTAAATGCAATTTATTGTTTTAGTATGGACGGAACAGGTTTTTGATCTGAAATCGAGTTTGTTCTCGTACCTGTAAAAATAATAATAAAACTAAAACCTAGGTGTTTAGATACCTAGAAACTAGGTATGTTATACATATTACTCAATATATTGTAACACCTACGTGGCCATTTTTATTGAATTATATTCATGCTATGCTTGACGTCATTAGTCATAAAACTAGTGACGATATTTGAGATCGCAGTCATAGTAGGTAACACAGATTTGATTAGGATTCCAACTTTATTAAGGCTGGAAAAAAAGTCGTACAGACTTCTATTGATTTTTGTTTATATGACGTTTTTTTGGACATAATAGTTAACACAACTATTATGTCCAAAGGGCTGTACCTTATCTTGCCCAATTTAGTAGACGAGGAAGAAGAATAAGCAAGTTTTATTACATTGCCAGGCCGTGATGTGAACTGGTTAGAAGTCGTCGACCCAGCGCCGCAATGCATCGCCACTTGCAGTTTTCTAGCAAGACTAAACTAGGTTTTAGGTCTACATGTCGACTCATGCTACCTATGACGACGTAGATGACCGTGAACCCTATGCTATGACATCTGAATTTCAAGATACATACTACCACCTTTTCTGTACTTAGAAGGTCTTTCTTTTCTAGATTGTTTTTTTTTTACTTCTAAGTCAATTATGGTCCATGGTTTCCTCGCTTACCTTACGGTGGTTGTGTTTTTTACATATTTTCACTACTGCTTTCACCGTTCCAATTCCATTGAAATGGAAACAATCAATTCCACCAAGGTTCACCGGTAACTAGGTGTCTCGTGCGGTAATTAAGAAATAATGGAAGCTAGAAACTAGGCAGGCTGCAACAATAGTATAGTAGAATACCTATTACCTAAGTATGCGGGTCATTCTTGTGGAACGTATTCATAGTACTCGGTAACTGTACAGTAGCTTAACTGTCGCTCTAAGGGACTTCAATTTAAATTTTAAAACGGGCCAAGTTTAATACCTAGCTAAGTATCTATTAACGTTAATTGACGCCCCAGAGAGCGGCAGTCTATCCAAGTCCCGGTTCCGCCCGACAAGACAGTACAATACGTAGGAGTCCATTGAATGAAAATCAGCTGGTCTGAAGGCTTATTCCTATAGGCTATTGACTATAGAGATGTAAGAGGAAGAATAAAAAATAATTTTCCAAATCGTACTACAACTGACGGAGTTCTGAGGTAACAACATAAAAAATAAATAAGAATAAAAATACAACCGAGAACTTCCTCTTTTTTTGAAGTCGGTTATAAAAAGCGATCATTGAACGCAAAATGAATCTAGGCTATAAAAATAGACTTGTTCTTCGAACGTAGGCGTATTCGTTAAGCGGATATTTTCAAATATCCCAAACATTCTGAATTCTTAACCAGCTAATCCATGATTTGTATGTTAATTCAGAACTATATCAATAAATTTGTCTAAGTCTAATCTACAGTTGGAACATCTCAAAAAACCCACTCGTACCTAAAACTAGTTCCATAATTAAATGTGAGAAAACGTAACTTCAAAACACCGGCAGTAATTAATTATGAACTGATGAAAACTTGTTTGCAGAATTAATGTTGTGTAGGCATTTAAATGTATAGTATTCATATTATCAGAATTAATTAGGCCCAATGGCTTTAACTTCATTCAACATGGTCGAAAGACATTTTACAAGTGATAGGCGCACTTATCACTCACTACATAATATAGAACAAAGTTGCTTTCCGCTGTCTGTCTGTCTGTCCCTATGTATGCTTAGTAACCAACTTAACAGTACAACGACCACGTAATAATTACATTTTGTTACGAGATTGGGTTACAGCACTTGCCTAGCCGTTTTTGTTTTATGGCTTCTCGAACGAAGTACCGAAATCACCACGCTCCGCTGGGCTGGGCACCGCGGTTCTAATTACAAGGTAATTTAACCCTTCAAAGATCAGCTTTGACGCCTTTCACGTAATTTTACGAGTTCTAGAATTGCGTACTAAGTTTAGAATCGGCGATGTCTAGATTCTGGTGTGCGAAAGCATCGAACTAATAGTAAAAAGCCAAGCGTAGTCGCAGTCCCTCGTTATGTTGACCGATCTTGTGATTTGATTACTTGGATGAACAAGTAATATCAACTACTGAAAGTGCTTATCTCCTTTCCTCGTAAATTTCCCTTGAGCATTGTCTCCATTACAAAAATTCACCAACGTTAAGTTGGATATGAAATGGGAATGCTTAAGTTCGAGATACCTATTGTTCGCTAACATCGAAAGACCAGATTACGAGTACATGCTTTAAAGCTACATGATGGCTAATCATCACTAATCAGCACCGTCAGTTACAGCTGTCATCATAAACCACTCAATTCGCCCAACTAAAACTTTACGATCCGCAGAGGATGTCAGTTAATTTGAGGTCGTTGACCACAGTCACTACTGAATACAGATCAGAAGTGGGATCTGCTACATACCTGTTCTGGCATATTGCCATTTACCTAGCTGTGAAGAGCCATCTTTCCTTTCAGAAAAACAGGCCATACATCTATCTACCTTGGCGTACATTATCACAAATTTCTGTCTGAAATCCTCTCACTTTATCTTCCTACATCCTATCGCCGGATTCACTAACGCTTCTGAGGTTCAGGAAAGGAAGCAATTTTTTATTCAATTTTGGCGACGAAATAGTTATGGAATAATGATTGATTACGATTGTAAATTTATTTTAGGTGAAGGTTAAGGATTTAGGACAAGCAGTTGCTGAAGTAGTCAATATCGAAACAAGCCTCGCTGATATTCTTTTCCTTCTGTCGTTAGCGATTAGGTTTCCTTATTCACTTGTCATGTAGAAAACTAGTAGGCTGTGTGCTGCTCCTACTTACACTCAGTAGGTCGTAACAGCTTCAATAATTTGTAGCTCACCGGTTAGAAATGTATACTTTTGTGTAAAACCTTTATGTACTCGTATGTTCTAGCTCGTAGTCATATAGGTGTTAGCAATAAATCCTACGTCCATATCAGATTAATCAACGTTACAAAGGCTGTGGTTCTAATTGCCGGTAAAACTCACCAACTAGGCTGGCAAAGAACGTTTAAATTTACAACCAGTTTCATCTGGATGCTTTAAATATTGCACCTTTGTGTTAGGCGGAAGTGCACTGCGAGTATCTTAACTCTGTATACATATATATTATAGTATAGTATATGTACCTAATGTATATTTCTCAAAACAAAACTAAGCATAGCCTGGCCGTTGTCTCTGAATAAAATGTTTTATGTATTAAGGCTACTTTAGTTATATTTTACCCATCTTCTTCTTGAAACTGCGCCATTTGTTACGAAAACGCTAACATGATTTCCTTTGTTTTTCAGATGCTAACGTCCCGCTCCCAAATCCCACCAATCCGAAGAAACAAAACATATCACAAACCAATTTTGTTTTATTCCTCCTTCCTTGTCCATCCGCTGATTTAACCACCTGTGACCTTTAACACTAATCATAATCATTCATTCACAATGAGTTAATAGAGCAAGACGATTATCAATGAATGGTTAACTTGAATTATGTTCCCATGTTCCTCGTTGATAACTATGTTTAAAAGGTCACTTTATCTCAACAGAATCATCTTTTGACTACGTGATTGCAACAAATTGTTTTAGAGGTACTCATAGGATACCAATGAGCCACTGTTTATGGAGCTCCCTTGTCCGTCCGTCCGTCTTTCACGGGTTGTACGTCTCATAACAGGGTGTCTATTGGCATGGTCCCCATAACAACGCATATAAAGGTAAAGTGCAGACTTAAAGCTAGTCCACTCCCCAGGCAAGAAAAGTGTTATTACAGAGTATTTTGCTCGATATTAATAATGGCATTTGTACGATGGTACTGATACTGAAACTTCGTATTATGCGAGCCTGAATACTACTTTTTCTCAGTTTTCAGTGTAAATAGATCGTGGACCCAACAAAAACGAGACAATTTTATAATTTATTCCCGAGGTCATTGAACGCAACGCTTGGGAGTTTTGTAGGCCTTTGTGGTGTAGTTTACTTACATTAATCATCTGCAACAGGAATTTCAAACACAGCTATTGTTCATCTCTTGCGCAAATATGTATGAGACAAGGATTTGTTCTTCGTCCTTCGCTTGTACCACAAAATTAAAAATAAAACAAAGTGCTTTGAAAAGCATCCGGTGATATGCGGGGTAGAACAAAGTCTTTGTTTAATGATTAATCATGCGTTATGCATATCATCAGCGTTTAAATAAGATTTGTGTTCGTAATGTTTTCAGAATAATTGTTTTATTGCACCTGCCGTATTTGACGCGTTTTAAAGTAAGCATCTGCCGAATTTATGGCCACCTGCATAGTGTATCGCCTCGGAACTCGGAATATCAGTTACATGAAATGTTTCTCAGTAATGAGTGGCAACATTGTAAACAGAGGTAAAGGTAACTTCATATTAAGAATATTGTAGATATTACGCGACACTACCAAGACAATTTCTTGTTTAGAGCTTTACTCGAATGAGCATTTAATTCGTCATGGTTGGAAGGAGCATTTTTGAAAAATCTCGTAAATAGGTATTACCTTATAATGAGCTTCTTTAACGAGCTCTGAAGATTTTAATGATGCCTATTGTAATACAATAGTAGTAGCTAGCAAAAGACAATTCTACACGCGTCATTGTAGCACTACTGAAACGTCTGAGTCAGTAATAAACAAAGACGAAACGCAGGTCGCGGGTTCAAGGTCGACACGGACGCCATCTTTCTCATATTGTTCGTACCTGCCTCCACTTTAATACACTTAGTGGAACGATACTAAAGGTATTTATAGAAGCGCGTAGCGTAGACCCCACGCTGCAATTTTACCGTGAATAATTTTAATGCCCCAGGCACTGCGGCTTAATTGTTTTTAATGTTTTTAATCATCGACTGACGATTTGACGTGCGGTCTGCTTTCATAATTTCTTGTAGTCCATTTCATAAAAAGACGCGACGCGTCTTAGTTTCGTGGAACGTTTTCAAAATTAATTCTCTCGTGGAAAGCCGAATCGCGCTGGAGTATGGGAGTGTGTAGGAGAGTGTATTTGGTTTGAAATTGCATGCCAACGTCGGACAAAATCGGTTAAAAAGTCTGCTGGCATTCTTCGAGCCATGCGCAATCGTCCAGCGACGATAAACTCAAGATTATGTCGAAGTGTTATCCAACGTACAATTTTACTCCGCTGGAAAACTAAATGAATCCTCTTGCGTATTCAAACGATATGAACGACTTTACGTTATACGTCTCGTTTAATTATATGGATACTTATCGGAAAATTCTTCTCATTATACTTTTTCGGCGACCTTCACTACTAGCTTTGTAGCTGAATGTACGTAAATTAGATGGCGTCACAGTTTAAATAGGCAAAGGTGTGTTCTTTATTCCGCTTTGTACAGGTAATTTTGTATCGTCCATTTAAGGCCTCACTTTGTGTACTAAGTACATTAACATGTACATAATACATATCCCTGATTAGCTTGTTAAGTGGAGCATCTTGATACTTAACATTTCGTTTCTTTGTTTCTGGCTAGAAGCAAGCAGTGACGCAACTACAACGGTACATTTTGATAGTTGTCTTATGATTTAATAAGTCACGACCAACTATAATAAGACTAAATTGGTTAATGTATGTTGTGTTACTCGACGAACAACTACTTAAAACAAGCAACAAATTCTATGCAAAAGACAGACATTTAACAGGTTCACCGAAGATCCCACTTCTGATAAAGCAAAATGACTCCTCGGCTATTTCATTTAGCCGCACAGCACAACGTGTTCTCTACAACGAGTACCTATGATCTACACACTAGTATTAAATTACAATACACGAGATACTGGATAAGTATAGTACGGTTCACTGCCCCGTAAGACGATGCGTTACTTTCTCTGGAGATGCATTTTATTAAAGCATTGTGTTGTGTGAGTCCGTTTATGGAAATGTAACATAAATTATCCTCTCTGCAATTTTATTGGACTGAAAGTGAGCAAGTGCAGTAATTTATTAATGTGAAACGAAAACGCTTTGCTTTGCGTAATACTTCGATGTAGTTTCCTCTATACGTATGTAGATTGAAACGGGATGATCGATCCTATTCCATTATTTAGTTATCGTTAAATTTGTTTTTTATGGACTGAGCAATGTTAATGGTACAAGGTTAATATTATGAAACTTAATCAATTATGTAAACTTAAGCATGTTAAGGTTTATATTATGGCTGAAGAATATTCATTAGGTAGCAGTATTTGGTCTCCAATGCAACCGTTTTCTCATTCAACTAGTTAGTGGTTACGAATAATTATAGTCGTAAAGTAAAGCTTAATTATAGTGATTACGACACTTTAATAGCACACTTAGTAACATTTAGCTTCTTTTAACTAATTATTTCCTTTAGTACCTGAAGACTTCAGCCGACGAGTTAGCAAAACGGGTGTATGAAAATATAGTCTGCTTACCGTTTGCTTTGATATTTTTTTGCATATTAAATCGGGTTAATACTTTATTGTGCGTTTCTAACACTATTATTGTCCTAACTTTGCGTTTACCTTAAGAAGTCCTTGCGACAAACAGTTTTAAATAATTCACAATTATTTACATTAGACAAGTTTTCTACGGACCGGGATTACGTGATATTGGATGAGCTGTCGATAGTTCGACACTATTTTGCTGGTAACATGATCAAGCGTAGATTGATATCGTAGGTAGAACATGTTCATGTAATAAATCCAAGAGCAGTCTGAAATTCATGACCTATAAAGCTTGGCGTCTCAAAGACGAGCCTGCACTTTACTTTGACAAGCGACTGGCATTCACTAAGGCAAACTAGGGCAGTTTCCTTGGACACAGTACAGTTGGCTTGCGTCTTTGAAAACTTTATGAATTCTAACTTGTTCATTTTCCTGGCGTTTAATATAAAGTTGGTCAAGTGGATTTGCATGCAAACTTAGATACGTTTAGGTACACGTCAATGCTTTACTAGAATGAGAGAAATACATTTATTGACACCGATATTAACAATTATAACACACAACCATAACATGGGGTGCCTAATTGCGCCAAAAGGACCACATTCAGCCTTCCTAAACCTAAGTTCATCGTGCCTGATATAAATTTTCCGCCACAAAAAACGATATAGGCGAAAAACTTAAGTAAATGACCTGTTGTGTGTATTAGTGTACAGAACTGATATGGGACTTAAGTCATTTTTATAATTTGGAACGTCAATTTCTCGATTTGCGCACATTACTCACACATACATAAGGTCATTTACTTAAATTTTTCACTTATAGTTTACTGCCCTTTATAATTTGGAAACTATTCGTAAGCTTTAAGTCTTAATGGAGGAGAAACTAAGTTAGCTACTTGTTTTTAGTTCATAACTTTTTAAAGATTACTTTTATGCGGTTAGAAAATAGCCTAAATTTTTAAAAGATAATCTAGTAACGCGAAATTCTCAGACGTTAATATATAAAGTTTCAACGTCAACTCATTCGTGGCCACAATGCGAACTGGAGCACTTTCTACACCTTCGCTTGGAACTGTAAACATGATTAATTCAATCTAATGGTTACTTGGAAAATAACAATCTTTTTACTATCTATAATTGGTTTAGATCATAATATACATATGTGCTTCTTGTACACTTTTTTATTAAGTTTATGAATGCTTTAAAGGCTTTTAATAACTAGACGTTACAATTATGATCAAGAGATGGCCATAATTTAACTATTAACCGGCTACTTGTTTGTTCACTGCGTAATTTAGCGACATCTTACGAGTATGACGTAAGGACTATAATTAAAGTACACTTAACTTAACTCTAATTACGTTTAATTTTTGTAGTTTTTTCGTGGTAGTTTGTTTCAGCATCAGAAGTGGGATTTGACTTGAACAGCACGCGCAAATATTAAACATGACAAGAGTATAAATGTCTCGTAAACCATTCCAACTCGGTTTAGACTTCTCACGGCCAAACCAATACCAAATCAGTATAAAAACATTGAATTGTTCAGAATAACCGAGTTTGACAATTTTACAATCGAATGCAATGTCAACCCGGGACCCTGACCAAGCATTGATCACTTCGCCCCGCGGTGGTCAACGACCCGCCGATTACGGCCGGAATATTGGTGGATTACGCGCATGCGCTAACCTCGGGAAGGCGCGATTTGAATTCAAATTTCAAATGTGACAGTTGATAGCGGAACTAGACAAATATGGCGGACTTTCTTGATGGCCAGTGACAATTTATGAATGAAGGCTAGATAGTAAATTAAAATGAGTCATAGACATCGCACGTATGTTTGGCGCCAAGTCTTTCGACGAGAGTACGTCGAATTTACGTTTTCTATTTTTATTCTGGTTCCGGTCGCTGCGTTACTTAATTTTGTTTGAAGCAATAAACGAGTTGTTGAAACGCTTATTAACATCCTTTTAAGCAGTAGTTCGTGTTGTACTAATACGGGGAATTCTATCTCCTTTTGTTCTACAATATTATGAATCACAAAAACGTCCAAGAGTTAAAAAGTTATCAAAACATCTTGATAGGCGTGGTGGACTTTTCAATAAACAAGTTGACATGATTAATTTGTTCAGAGATTAATAGTGAAGGAAGCCTTGCCATTTGGCTTCTATTAAACGATACTTATTGTCATATTAAGCATGGCGTAATATTTTATCGTTTCGCATTTAAAGACTAATGGTTTATTCATTCGTATGCATCCATTTGAGAGTGCTGTGATAATGTGGCAGTTGAAATATCGCTAGATGGCATCGTTGCAAAGGTCCATTTGATATCTGCCGCATGGCCACATCGGACCCGGAAAGGCCTTGTAAAATTAAGTCAGTCAGGAAAATGATAAACATGGTGTAATTTACGGAATCAAGAATCACTTTGAGGAGTTTCGCATCCTCGAGTGCTAGGTGTGATTTGCGAGACGCAGGTACGTTTTCACCAAATGTCGCGAAGTAACTAGACTCCAAAGTGAGACAGATAGATTAATTGAACTAGGCATTACTGGCGGAGGTCCATATTCCAAATTAATGAACAAATTATGAATCTTGGCAGCAGATTAGCTAGGTAAATGATTTTTTTTAGGTGCCCGCAACAACGACAGTCTAACTTCGTAGCAAACGTACAAATACAAAGTGTCGCAAATGTACATCTTGCTTGCACGTGCAGTCACGGAGCAACAAGGCTGATCCTATCATTCAAGAATTAGCTAGCGTCCTACAAACTTCACGTATTCAAATGACTACCGGTTCTGACAAGCTTTACGAATCATAAAGTTTTATTGTGTGTATCACGATGTTATCAAAGACTGCTTGAAACCAGTAAACTTCAGCCTCCATAGAACCTGAGTATTCGTTTCCGCTAACTTAACACTAAACGTCGAGTAAGTGGGATTCAAACTGTGCGTTAAATATTAAATTTCATTTTCTAGTCAAGCCTTTGTCAAACTGTGAAGGGTCCAAACGATACCGAGCGAGTAAACATCATCAACTGTATTGGGCTCAGTCGTCAGACTGCATTCA
The DNA here is from genome assembly GCA_949127965.1 of Pandemis corylana. NCBI lineage: Eukaryota > Metazoa > Arthropoda > Insecta > Lepidoptera > Tortricidae > Pandemis > Pandemis corylana. The sequence continues at coordinate 8,549,409 of OX421871.1, forward strand.
TTGGATATATATGAAAATGTCGAACGACTATCCAAAAAGTGAGCAATTAAGCGTCTTTCATTAATTCATGCATCATTTTTTTTCTTGTCATAGTGTTTTTTTTTAAGAAGAACTTTGGCAGTGGCAGCAAGTACACCAGTTTCTGACAGCCAACCTTATAGAATACAGAACGGTAGACTAAATTCCTACAGAATCAGAAAGCTATCGTAAGCAGCAGTTAAACTTCGTGCGTGGCTTTTTTGATTATAATCCCTATGGACCTTTCTTCAATAAGATTATCTAACTGATCTATGCGCCTTACGCTTCGATCAACAATACAACTAGATTCACGGTGATAGCTCTGAAAACGGCTCCGAGAAATAAGGCCACAAAATAAATTTGTGACCTTACTTCTGACAGTATGCGCCAACCTCGGCCAACGTGAGGACGTGTCAAAATGCCACAATGTGCGTTCAAAAATTGCAAAAACAGCCACCGAAACACTAAGGTTTCGGAAGGAATATCTTTCTTTAAGTAAATACAAGTCAGTATTTCATAAAGTAAGTAAAAATTGGCAGTTTACATTTTAAAATCAATAATTTATTGTTTGGCCCACCATCTTGACAATAATCGGATGTTTTAGAACAAGAAATTCATGGAGTAGTTCTCGTTTTAAAATAAAATATATATTGCATTTGTTTGTAGATTTCCTAGTGATCCTTTTTGCTGTGCGGAATGGATAACTATTATCGCGAGAGGAAGAGAAGAAGAACTTTACATGCCTTACAAAAATTCTGCTATAATGTTCGATTCATTTTGACAAATTCGACATAACTGGAAATAGCCAAAGGCGTAGATTACAGAAAAAGGCGATTCCCAAATTGCAGGTATAGTTACATAGAAATGTTTAAAATAATATAAGATGAAGTATAGTGAGATGGAACAGAGGAGCTATCACTTATTAAAGAAGACGTAAAGCTTCAAGAAAAGTTCAAGCCGTACAATATTTATAACACACACACACACACACACACAAATCACGTCTTTATCCCTTACGGGGTACACAGAGCCTAAGGTAACAGGTACCTACAGGCCACATTTAGCAAGATTGTGGGCGTCTAGGTGGAAAATCGAATCAAAATAGTGATGGGTTGCTAGCCTCATCGCCTATAACATGATTCCTATTATAATCACCCATTCCCTCGACGACTTTCTGCTTGAGAGGCGGTAGGTTGAACAACTAGGCTACTACGGCTGTTGCCTGGCTGGGCCTGCGTGGGAACTATGACCCAATCCCTCTCGTTGTTAAAGGAAGCCTGTGCTCAGCAGTGGAACGTAGATAGGCTTAATTATTAAAATTCATGTTAATATTTGTATTTGTAAATATCTGTCAAATAAAAAAAAACCGAGTTATATACTTAATTGCGACTCCATTATTACCTCGTTCCTCAAATAGAATGACATCTTTTTGAAACGAAGGTAGTTCTTTTGTTTATCGAACGCTTTCGCTCGCTTGTGACGAAACGTCGTAAGTATTATATACAATTATAATTATTTGGATCTTTGTTGCTTAGACTTAAGGTTTATTTTACGTTAATAAAGAAGGTAAAACAGATATAGTTATAAGCATAAGCAACAGGGCCACTTTTTCGCTTTGATTTTGTATGGGACCGTGAATCTAGTTGTATTGTTGATCGAAGGCCTGCCTTACGTCATACCTAGCCTTGTGGTTAAGTACTGAATTATCATAATGCCGCACGACTATGTTAAAATACTCGAAACATTTCAACAGAAGTAGATAAGTCTTTAATTTGCATATGTTTGTCCTTATTTTGAACGAGTTTTTTTGTACGTGATATAGTTAAAGTCCAACTGCGCTTGGTTTGGTTAAGGACTTTTTTGAAGCACCAACCAAAGTACTATAAGCTTAAGGCAATCAAATATTAGAAGAAGACTCCTTTTAATTACTTACCAACCTGCAACCGCACAATAACCTCCAAACCAAAATATCTTACAAACTAGTTTTATGGCATAAACTCCAAAAAACAAGGCACCCGAAATCTGAAGTTCATAGAAAAAAAAATGGTTGCCACGTTAAATTTTCAATAATTTATCAGTTACAAACAAAAGTGGCGCCCTCATTTTCCATTTTATTACCGGACTATTAGCTGTTAAACCCGGACTCACACTTACAATATATTTGTTGTTTGATGTGACCGTCTGGCGTGGCACCTATTAATAACTTTGCCGAACCACAGTCACTCCATTCAAGATATCGCGTGACCATTAATCATCTAGTTACTAGAAGTCCGATTCGATTAAATCAACAAAATCGCGAATTGGCAGCGATAACTTGCGGCAAATCTACAAGTGGATTTGTCATAATACGCATTGGTATTAAGCTTCCTGGTTTTACCATAAAATATCAAATTATTTTTTTTCCGCTTGTCTTGCTTTTGTAAATAACTACTTATTGAAATTAAGCATCCAATCGATTCCCTTTTTACCTACAAATACTTAAGAACAGTTCTCTTGTTATATAATTAGCATGTGTGGCTTGTCTGTAAGTGTTAATTATGAGATTAAATAAATAAATAAAGAAATAAAAACAAAAACGGGCAACACCAAAAAAACGCACTGGTTGCCCTCTACTAATGTACCTATACATGGCAACTTTAATACAGATTAAAAAGGTTTTTTTAATTGTATGTATGTATGTATGTATAACTCTTTATTGTACATAAAACACAAGAAAAAGATGAATACAGGATGACACACATGCACAAAGGCGAACTTATCCCTAAAAGGGATCTCTTCCAGTTAACCTTTGAACGATTGACAGGACATAAGTATTAAGCAAGAGTAGACACACAAAAAAGTAAAAGAACCGATCGAAACTTAAAATAATCCTAAATGTAATTGTATGTCGAATACAGATTCTACTCATTCTTGTCGTTGTGTTTAATGTGTATTTAACTTTGGTTAACCTCAGTGGGCGTTCTAAACGCCGTATCATAATGATAGTAAGTGATACATCTAGTATAGGACACAATGAGGCTAATGATGTCACTAGCAGGGCGAGGCTCGCTCAGCACCTGTCATAGCACGCCCTAGAGTCCTGCTGTGACAGAAATAAACAAAAATTAACTTAACAGGCAACACAGGCTGTCCCTGCTTAATTAACGTGGAATGTAACGTCTATTGCCGACTAGGAATTTTCTAACGAACTCGCGATGAGCTGTCAAGTGTGATTCGAAACTGAATCTAACATGGTAATCAGCGCTGCACATTGTCCAGGAATGGATCGTAATTAAACTAAATTATGCTTGTGAAATTGACCACCCCATTGAGTCCGCCCGCAATTCCGCATTGTGTCATGTCTAAATCGTTATTTTACATTTATTCGGCGGTTTAAAATTTGAATCGTTGGAAACCGATTCGAAAATTAAGATAGATAATATTCTAAATCTAAGAATTCAATCCTAACTAGCTTTTCCGAGCGCTATTTTAATTCCTACGTCCCAAAACTGCCAATCAGTTCTACGAAACACTCCGAAAAAGGGTTGCCAGACGTATGTTTACAAAACGAGCACGTCCACACCAGGTGGCTCTCGTCTCCAAGAACTGGGTCCAACGAACGGTGTCCGATATCATTGAGGTATTTAACATCTCGGATTTCTGCGGAGTTGTTAGCATTAGAAAGCCGGGTTTAACTTAAAGCTCTGTCGTATTTCCTGCTTACTATTTTGAAGTGTGGTTTAGGAATTCATTATGGTGGGCGGGTCCAGCTTGGCTTCTGAAACCTAGTAATCAGTGGCCAATACCCATAGCTGAGAATACTACCCAAGAAATCGTGGACACTGAAAAGCGTGTAACAGCTTTGCTAGTGGAACAAGAAACCGATCTTCTTGATCAATTGTTGAACAGATTTTCGTCTTTAAGCAAAGCTATCCGTGTTGTCGCAAACTGTCTACGCTTCATACGCAATGCTCGAAAATCAGCCACAAAAACAACCGGAGGATTATCAAACGTGGAACGTAAGGATGCACTAAGATTGTTCGTTAAGAATATTCAAAATCAACACTTCTTTGATGACATTCAAAAACTTCAAACCGGCAAGATTTTACCTAAACAACTTCGTAAACTGAATCCCTTCATTGATAAGCAGGGAGTCCTCAGGGTGGGCGGTAGGCTTTCCCGTTCCGGTTTAGCATACGAGCATAAGCATCCGGCTTTATTGCCGCGTAAAAGTGAATTCACCGAGAAAATTATACAAGAAATTCATCGTAGCAACTGTCACCCTGGAATAAATACAACTCATTACCTAGTGTCACAGCAATTTTGGATCTTATCTCCAAAACGCGCTGTCAGGTCTGCTTTACAACAATGCATTCGATGTTTTCGCACTGACCCTAAGGTGTTAGAACCTTTTATGAGTGATTTGCCCATTGCAAGGGTAAACGCTGTAAAACCATTCTCTATTGTAGGAGTCGACTTTGGAGGTCCCTTCAATATTAAACATGGTACTCATAGAGGTGCAAAAATAGGTAAAGCTTATTTGTGCCTGTTCATCTGCTTTACGACAAAGGCGGTTCATTTGGAAGTTGTGTCCGACCTGTCTTCGGAAGCCTTCATAGCTGCGTTGCGTCGGTTCATTGCCAGACGAGGTCGCTGCAACATTATTCATTCTGACTGCGGTACTAATTTTGTTGGCGCCAAAAATCAGCTTTCGAACCTAATGCGTGACGCTGCAGCACAGAATAAGGTAGAGTTTAGATTCAACCCCCCCTCCGCCCCCCACTATGGTGGCGTGTGGGAAATTCAAATTAAAGCTGCCAAGGCTTTATTATATCGAACAATAGGTATACAATGTTTGACGTTTGAAGAACTTAGTACACTTTTTTCTCAGATTGAATCCACAATGAACTCACGTCCACTATGTCCGCTCAGCTCCGATCCTAATGATATTAATGCTTTAACTCCTGGTCACTTCTTGACTATGGAGCCTTTAACTTTTTTGCCGGAAGAAGATCTGACTGACGTGAAACTATACAGACTAAATCGTTGGCAGCTTATTCAAAAAATGCATCAAGGATTTTGGAAGCGCTGGAGCGCAGAATATTTGCATTCATTGACTCAACGTGCAAAATGGACAAAAAATTCTAAACCTTTAAAAGTTAACGAAATTGTCGTTATTAAATGTGACAATTCTTATCCACTGCACTGGCCATTGGCTCGTGTGGTAGAACTACATGCGAGTCCTGATGGAGTAGTGCGTCAGGCAACTGTCAAGACAGCCTCAACTACTCTTAGGAGACCTTTAGTTAAACTATGTCCACTGCCGGACAATTGTGATTAAGTTTATTCCTTAATTTTATTAGAAGTATTTTTTTTTTTGTTGAAACTTATTCAACTTCTATGTAGTTAAACGTGCACGAGATGCTCTTTAATTTTCATTTTTTCTTTAAACTTTTTTTGGGTTTTCTTTTGTTTTACTTTGCTTTAAGATAAAAAAATATATATATATAATATTTTTGGTGGGCGGAATGTTCTGTTATTGTTTTGCGTTTTTTACTATTATCTCGAATAGTCTGATGATGGCATTTCGCATTGACCAATGCGCATGCTCGCACAAAGCGCCATCTGCAATTGTCAAAAAAAAAAAAAAAAAAAAAAAAAAAAGGAGGGAGTTATATAAAAAACAATTGCCGCGCGCGACGCTATGCTTTGACTCGAAGAGCAAACACTTTAAAACTAGAGATATGAACTAAAACCATTCTTCTGTGCATGTGAATTTGTGCCAGCCCTTCTTAGAACTGTTATCCAGCAAGATTGTTCATCTTTTATGAAGTGCCTTAATATCCTGGCGCCAGGTTTCTCAAGATCCAAGACTACGTGTGTCCTAAACAAGATGAAACGGAGGTCAGTGTGCTTGCATTATATTTTGCCTGAATCAGACTCGTGTTAGCATTTTCTTTTAGCTCTCATCGGCGAGATCTTCTCGACCCAAATGTATCAATAATTAACATTTTGATACATTTAATTTGTCGTTTGGCGAAATTGTCTTGGCGAGCAGAAGAAAACGACAGAGAAGCATGTAAAGTTTACTAGATCGGGCAGACAAGTAAACCTGCCTCATTATTATCGCCCGTAGACGGTCTCTGGAGGGGAGAGATGTGGCAACAGCGCCGCTACGCCCCCTAGCGACGCGCAGAAAAACTTTATGTCGCGCAGCCGCAGAAGCTTCCTGTCTTCCAATTTGAATTTGCATTGTCAAAGCTCGCTGCTAATTAAAATAATTTATTTCTCACGTTTCTCTACTTTCCATCCCTTAAAGATATAACGCTATTCTGAGAGTAGCCCTAGTACGTTCTCAGTCTAAAAAAGACTGATTGGGAACGCCAAAGTGAGGTTTAAAATACGCCTCAAGGCGCGTGTGCTTAGCAGAACTAGTTTGAAGTAGTTTGGTTGCACTTATCGCTACTTCTTTTTGCTACTATGCTAAACTATCGCTACGTCTTTAGCCTGTCAAAAGATTTCCCTGATCTAATATTTTATTTTTCAAAATTGATTAGCCTCCCCCACCCCTACTTTAGTTCTTCGTCTCATCAGAGGATCGGTTATAAAAGTAAGATTGTTTAAGGTATGCAGACGCGTAATAGTAAATTCCATTTACTGCAAATTGACAATTAAAAGCTCAATATCGTAATTTTTATTGTCTGCTTACATTAAACCTGTCCTCAAAGTCAGGTGGTTCTGTCACCTGCCGGTGTTTGTTCTTAACCACTCGACCATAAACAAATGCATTACAATCGCGTGCTCACGGAGTGTCATTGCTCTTGAATGAAAGTTAATTGTTGCCATATGCAAATAAGTTGGTTATCGAGTAGTTGTTTTTTTTAATAAGCTGTTTTGAGCTAGCTGATTTTAATGGTGCTATAGCTAATTGAACATTTAATCGGGTTAATCGGTTAGTTCACTCTTTGACATTAATTCATAAAAAGTTACTTACTAACCTCTTTTTAATAAAATGCATGTTTTGTTTGTGACTGGGAAGGACAAATGTCAAAGTGACAGGTCAGGACAAACGGGGGTTTAATTGAATAAGTCATTATTAATTTGTTCTTAGATTTGGACGTTAATGAGAATGAATATTAAATTAGCAATACTTCAAGATTTTATGTTGAATAATATTAACTCCGTCGCATAGCTCATCGTTACTGTTATTTACGATTCTTGGTAATATATGTACGATTCTATGTTTACCAATAAATTGTGAGTACTTTCTAAAACGACACATTTATGGATACATTTCTACCGACAACTGAACTTAAGAACAGCTTCCGCTTTACTAAAATAACCATAGACAATATTCTGCTACGCGTCTTAATTACCATAAGCCATTCTTTTCAGCCAGTACTGTTAACCACTTGCAAAACATTTGTCACAGCATTAGTATTCATGACGGACCATGGTCCAGCTAACGGCCAGCCTCTCACGCGCATTCCTGTGTCAACCCAGCTTTAGATCTTTTTTTTTTTTTCAAGACTAGTGATTGATTGATTTATCGATGCGTAATGAAGCCCGCTGATAAATTTTATGCGGACGTCTTCTCTTTATTCGATTTATCTAACTGAACTGACTGACTATAACTACTTACATCCTTAATTTTGGCATTTGTTGGTTTGATACTGATTATATTTTGCACCTCTTAATCAGCTAAGAGATCTTAGTTTCTTTGTGAAACATGTATTGTTTTCAATTTTATCAAAAACTTCGACTTCGATTCATTCAAATAACCTCTACCTGACAGATACAAGTCAGGTAAACACTATTTTCTAAACTGACTTTGTGGTGTCTAACTTAAACAATTAAAAACAATTTATTTTAGTCCTGACAACCCAACCTCTCGTAGTTTTCCGACTGGCAACCCAGACCGTACTAGGGATGGATAGCAAACTCCTTTTTATCGAATGTTTCTTTTTCTCACATGCCTGATTTATCGCGCATTCAAGTGGCATGTTTGAAGCTCGCGATGTAATTAATTCGTTCCTCGTATTAGAGTTGACAGTTATCAACTGTAAAATGACTTAGTGCCACTAAAATAGTCCAGTACCTATGCTTAGTGTAGTTTTTCCGTCACAAAATACGTCTGAACGAGTTTGCGTTAAAATGACAAATACTATGAGAACGGTTTGTTTCCGTTTCGATTCGCAAGTGGCGCTGCCAATTATTCCACAGTAATTGAGCAGTTTACGTGAACGCATTCGAGACGTTTTTATATGCGAAACTTACACTAAGGCTCTATCTATAGGCTTATTGTCAAACTCGCTCGCAATCGCCATCGTGTTCGTTTTGACAGTTCATGTATGGGCTGACAGTTGGGATCGGAATCAGCTAGCTGCCACATTCATAGAATAACTGTCATTTCAATCCGATGCCGAGTGTAAAAATAGTTACACATTACCCTGCTGATTTTTATAACAAACTCCAAGGGATCTGAAACTGTAAAAAATGTGGCAATTTTTTTTTCTAAGCTGTGAGCTGTGAGACAAGCTTACTGTTGTTAGAAGAAAATTCAACTTGTTTTTTTTTAAAGTTAATTTTGACACCTTCATACAATAATATTTAGGTGTGTTGGCGCCACTGGCGTAAAGTTATTGCGATCATGCTCATGCATGGAAGAAGTATTTGCATGTTGTCATATTTTGGGTTTTTAAAGTTCCCAATTTATAGTTAGTTATTTTAAGGGGACTGAGTGACCTAGTCATGATTCACTTTCGTTAGATTTATAGCTGTAGCGCTAAATGTTCATACAAAATACATGAATGCTAATTAATTTGGTAATGAAAATCGTAGTTTCTCATCTAACCACAACAGTGTGTGGCGCAATTGAAAAATTGAAGCGGATTTCGAAAAAATATATATCTTAACGTGATTAATTTATGGCAATATTTATCATAGCAATTGGCAACATTCACTTATTATCTGGGTCTCTCAAATGAGAGACACCACGCGAGCCAAAAGAAAAAAAAAGGGAGCGCTGATTGAGAGCAACTCCCATCGTGTCTATGGTTACTAAAACAGTCAGTTTAAGGATGTAGCGTCTAACGTGATCATCACCATCAAATTCTCGAATCAATGTTCAAAAAGTACTCAACTTGAATTAATTTTGACTTCGTTGTCAAGAAAGACAAAGATTAAAGAAGACTGCTGTGTTCTTTACCTCCTGTTGATTTTCAAGTAGGTATTTCCGAAAAGCCGTGGCAGCATAGTGGTTTGACCTGTGGCGTCTCAAGCAGAGGGTCGTGGGTTCGAATCCCGGGCCCACCTCCGAGTTTTTCGGAATTTATGTGCGTAAATTACATTTGCGTAAATTACATGTGCGTATTTAAAATTTACCATGCACTTTACGATGAAGGAAAAACATCTGCGAAGCAATTCAATGGTGTGTGTGAAGTTACCAATCCGCACTGGGCCCGCGTGTGAACTATAGCCCAAGGCCTCTCATTCTGAAAGGAAGCCTGTGCCCAGCAGTGGGACGTATATAGGCTGGAGATGATATGATTCCCGAAGAAATCCCTGCTGGGCTACACCAGAATTCGATTCTCAAAATTCGTATCACACCGTACATCTCACTCTCAAATAAATGACTTAGTGTGAGCTTCGGCACAAAACGAACTTCGAAAATTAAATTTCGAAGTATAAGTCTATTCATCCATTCGTCTATGACAAGCGCTGCACCGATTGCGCAAAAACAGTCGTACGCGCAGCGCACCGTAACCGGCCAGCACTTTCCCGCGCGTAGGCGCAAGACGCCACGCGATGTTGCCTGTTATAAAACTACTGTCATCCGTGACACTTAGGTGATGCGATCAATGTAGTTTGCATCTTGATCTTGAAGCTTGCGCCGAAACCATAACAAGGGGTGCGAGTCGGGTTACCTCCGTGTGTGGTCAAGAACTGCGGTTCGTTTTCGGAACCGTCCGGGAGGAAGAGCAGTGCTTGGTCCGGTGCACCCTGGGCATCGGCTACTGATTTCCTGGCTGTTTCTGAGGGATATCATTGAGCGTTGGCTAAGAGCCCGACAGGGGGAGAGGGGGTCTTTTGACCGTACTATTACCGTACAACGTTGCCGACATTTTGTCACAAGATTCTTGAATTATATTTTTATCACTTCGACATTAACGAAGTTGTTGTCGCTATAAAGACTTGATACGCCACAAATAAGAAAAATAAACTATAACAAAGAACAATCCCGATCAATTGCCTAGAAATTTGCGGTAGCCCGTTCCGTGAGAGAAATTAAATATTAAATACATACATAATATATATAAATCAAGTCTTTATCCCTTACGGGGTGGACAGAGCCTAACAAGGCAAGACACAAGATCTAAAGGCCGTTTAGCATGATTGTGGGCGTACAGGTGGAAAGGGGAATCAAAATAGTGATGATGGGTTGATAGCATCGCCTATAACATGATTCCTACGATTTTCGCCTATTCCCTCGATGGGCTTTTACCATCTGCGCGGGAAGAGAAGCAACAGGTACATTCTATGTTTTTTCTTATCTCCCAGACCAACATGAAGGCATTATTGGTTCAATTATCTTGCTCCAAGTAAAACAAATGAATGACTGAACGTACTCGTTCCATTCACTTGATTGATTTAAATCCTCAATGACAGCTCACGTCCCAAAAGAGGAAAAAAAAAAAAAAAGACAGCTCACGTCAGTTCGAATGAATTATTCGTTTTATTTTTAACTGACCTATGCCAATGCTATCACCACATATATAACATGCCAGTATCATACAGCACTCGTATCGGGCGTGATTGAAATATATAATAACAGAATAATTGCTTTTGTTTATTATGTTTACTTAGTTGGCACTAGTTCTAGGAAGTTCTTATGAAACTTTAATACTATGTTAAACTAATTTGTTGCAAAAATTTTAGGTTTACACTTTTAAGATAAAATATGTCATTTGAACATTGGTGGCTTGTAGTTCATAATAGTTAAGTCTCTTAGTCTGGGCCTAGTCCTAGATGTAGGATCAAGATCATACCAGCGATTTCGTAACCCACTCAATACAATAAAAATCTTACAGGTAGGTACTTAATTCTTCGAATTATCCGTCAATTAAGCATATTTATTAGAAATTGTTTTATTTTTAATTTAAATGAACCATTGAACTACTTCAAATGTAAGTCAATTGAATATTAATTGCTGAACCGATTTTATACTAGATTTATATTCAACCAAGTTAAGACATGTATGTTATGTATCGAATAAAAAAAGAATCATTAAAATTGTATTTACAATCGGGGTAGATAAATTAAGAACTTAGTCCAGGTAATTTTTTTAATTTAAAAAGTGTATAAGAAAAAGAAATAAAACGCTACAAAATCCACAAACGTTTCAAAACAAACAATACGCTCATCCCAACTAATTAATCAGCCGAAATAGAATCGTGATGTGATGTAACATCAAAGAATTGTCGGGTCTATTTCCACAATCACATTGAGCAGGTCAGTGCTCCGTGGGCGATGCGATAAACTAAACTTACAATAGTTTTTGTACCACACGTTTAATTTATGCAATTTATTTAGGACAACGAACGATTAACCGTCGTGATCCGATTGTGTTTTGTTTAAAAGTAAAAAAGCAAATGGCAGTGTCTTATGCAACCTCGGCATTAACGGAATCATTACACCGATCAAAAGGATTTATGCAACTATGGACTTTAAGGAAATCCAGCTTTAGAATCTTTAAAATACAATTGAATTGTCTTCTTCTATATCAACTTTAACGGAATTATGTACAGTATCTATATCGGTGCCCGGTACACGACAAAAAAAAAAATTCAATGTGGCAACAATTTCAATCTTCATACATAGCAGCAGAAAAATCTGTTTGGGAGTTTTGGTAGATGGCGCTGCTAAGAAGAATATTATGAGATTAAAATTTGTAAGTTAGCATAGCACGCCGAGTTCAGTAATTTCGTTTTAATTTTGAAGCATTTAAAGTACGTTGTTAGTTTTTTTTTAAACTGACTGAAAGGCTCTGTAGCCATAGCCGGCCAGGACAAAATAAAAAATCACTAGAGCATTATTTTCTCGTCAAATGTTAATTTAATGTGCTTGTTATGTTACGAACCTCCAAACTATCAAATTTACGACAAACCATGAAGTTAAAATTCATGTTTTCCTTCAAAAATTATCTTAAGATCAAAACCTTGGTTTGTTTGCGTTCCCTCGTAGATAAGGCCTTCAAGATAAACTGGATTATACGGTGATTAAAGGGCATTTGGACAAATAAATGATGTCATTTGTTACCATAACCTTTTGCGACATTGTATAAGATATAAATATATCTAACGTTGTTACATTGATGAGTAAAATCACAGATAATATTAGTTTATCTTTAATTATATTTAGATTTATCTTAAATTTATTATTAGAATAATAATCTGGCTAACCGTCTTTCGAACATCGATTCGAATTCGTTCGATTCGAGCACACTTCAGGTTCGGCCATACCAGTGCGTAAAAGACGTCGACGGTGTATGTATGAAGAAACGGTGAGAGAACGTGACGCATGCGACACGTCACTGCGTATACGCAGCGGTGTGGTTGCTCCTTTACTTCTTGTAACGTACTTAACGTACTGTCATACATACAGTCGGTGAGCTCCTAGAGCGATATTTGGGTTGCAGTTGCATCATCAGCTTATTCAAGTATCAAACCCATGAAAGAGTGAGACAGCAAGAGCAAGACAGTATGCTTAAAGTAAGTTTTCGGTCACAAAATACGTCTCGAACGCGTTTGCGTTAAGATGTCAAATACCATGAGATTTGTTGCTGTTTCGATCCGCAAGTGGCGCCGCCAATTTTTCCATATAATAGTAATTGATTGAGACGTCGAGGCGTTGTTATATGCTAAAACTTACACTAGATGCTCAGACCCGAAGGTCTTTTTAAACACTATCACAATGTACATATGTAGTTATGTCAAGGAAATAAAAATAAGTCAAATTCGACTTGCAAATTTTAAGTCAGTTCAACATTGCAAGTTTAACAGCTTAAATGAAAATCATACTTAAGCTATATATTTTTTGTATTTTAATTATGTCTACGCGATCGTTATCAAAAGAAAGAAATGATTGAATTCATTCAGGTCGGTGGTCGGCCACGCGGCGGTCAACAGACTCCGCCCACGGCGCTCTTCATTATCAGAGATCGACTCTGGCGCAAGCTACAAGATACATGAGCATTGGCAAACAATTGAACACCACTCACATTAAACCAATTTTAATAAATATTTTAATAAAATGTGAGAATTTATTAAGTATTAGTGCCTCTAGTGTAAGTTCTCACACAGAAAAACGTCTGCGACGCCATTGCGTTAACGTCTCTAAGTTCCGCCGACTTATAGTTATTAATTCAAATATGATACAACACCGCCACTAAAGACGATCACTATTTTGTTTCCATTTTCCACCTATACGCCCACAATCTTGCTAAATGTGGCCTGTAGGTACCTGTTACCTTAGGCTCTGTCTACCCCGTAAGGGATAAAGACGTGATTTGTGTGTGTGTGTGTGTGTGTGTATGTGTATGATACGACGATATGACAAAATTAAATGATATTTCACTAACCCTTTTGTAGGTGTTGACTCACCTGTTCGATTGCAGGTAATATTTCTATTCTGGAGACAAAAATGATAATTAATACACAGTCGAATTGGAAACCTTCGTTTTTGGAGTCGGTCAAAAATAACATCATAAAAAATATTTATTATTATTTGTAAAAAAAAATCGCTAACCTCTTGTCGCTTGACATCAGACGGCTCAATCGAATTCAACGGACAGTAACCGAGACATTTGCATACATTGACATGTGTATTAACTTTGAAAGGCCTAATAATATTCAATGCATGTCTCTCTCAGTGTACAAACAGTACCGCGGCAAAGAATAAATAAAAATAACTTTACTTTTACATATTTGTTACAAATACATATTTTTTAATTGGTATTTATAAGATTTTTTGTTAACTGCTTGCACTATCGTCCAATCTGCATACATATCTATGGCATGTGTAACAAATTTCATATATGAATCCTATCATTCTCTCTTCTTAGTCGTGCACTCTTGACAGAGTGGTCGTGGTCATGTTTCGGTCGATTCCTGCGCCACCGCTGCTCTCGCGACGCGTCGCCAAGTATCTCGATGCTTGGCAGTGTGGGAGCAATCGTTTATGCTGGAGTGCGTCACAGTTTTGATGAGGTCTGTCCACCGTGTCGGGGAGCGCCCGCGAGATATTTTGCCCTCGACTTTCCCTTGCACCACAAGCCGTTCCATGGAGTCCTCGTTACGGGTGATATGTCCAAAGAACTTCCTATCCTATAATTAGAAGTGCTTAAAAAGCTGCTAACAAATTTTCAAGTTGACAACGTACTTACATAAAGATTTTAATAAAAGCCTTTAAAAAGCAGCCAAGTGCGAATCTTACGCCGACAGGGCAAGGACAATAAAACTTGCATTTCATAATACGCTGTACAATTTTACTGTCTATTTTTAACAAGAATGTTATTTATATTTCTAAACGACACTGAAAATTAGAACAGAAAAATCCGAAAAGTAAAGCTATGGCCGGGAATAGAACCCGGATCCTCATAATTGCGTGACGCGTTGTAGCACGTAAAAATAAATACAAAAAAATCAAGAAGTCAATATCTTGACTCATTTTTTTTATAAACGTGTCGGTTCGAATACGAATAGAAAATACGGCATTTCTGAGGTATTTCCTCCATATTTTCATAAAATATATTTATGCGACAGAAAAGTATTTTATCATACAAAGCCCTGCAAATAGGTAGTGATCAGTCGGCATCGATAGAGACATCAAAGAGATGGCTATCTAAGTATTAGTATTATTGATACCAATCTATGTTACACATTTTATCGGATCAAAATTTATGCTTAATGGAAACTTTTTTTAAAACAAACATTAATCTACTTCAAATGTAATTAGAATTGAAGTAACTGAACCGATTTCAATGTGAGTTATGTGGGGCTTTGAAACAATTTCTAACAAAACGGATTATTTCAAAAGGTTCTATACACCGACCGCTTAAATGAGAGTTAATAATAAGAATGATTGTATTGTATTGTAGGACGACCAAGAGGACCGAGAGACGGGCTGGCCCTGCCTGCACCTCTCTCGGTCCCCTTTGTCGTCCCACCCCGCGCCCCTGCACCGCGCGGGCGAGGACTCATTTACGCGGTCGGTCTACAATAGAGTTGCCACGAATAGTGATTTGGCCGAATACCGAATATTAGGCAACGCTGTCAGCCGAAGCGCCGAATATTCGGCACAAAATACGTGCTTGTCTATAGGCTGATCCTTACAAGTGGTGATCAGCAAACGAAAAACAATACCCAATTCTCTCGAAATTTGCTAAAGTTTATCTTTCTTCTCCTGGAAGTAGCGTGTATGCGACGAAAAGCATAATCGTTTGCTACCAACAAATGCTAAAAAG
Organism: Pandemis corylana; assembly: GCA_949127965.1. Taxonomy (NCBI): domain Eukaryota; kingdom Metazoa; phylum Arthropoda; class Insecta; order Lepidoptera; family Tortricidae; genus Pandemis; species Pandemis corylana. The sequence continues at coordinate 8,564,929 of OX421871.1, forward strand.
CTTGTTTTTATCCATCTCAACTTAAGGCGGTTGCTCTTCCATACAAACCTTCCGTGCAGCTGCATTTCGTCCACAGGCTTAATTTCAATGCGGTTTTTTGAGGATAGTTAGCTATGGATATATTGTCTGCGCAAATTACAAAACAGAGTGCATTTATCATACCTAAATTGCAGTATGATGCAGTAAATTTCGATGCATTTTACAATAGTGTGAGTAGCTAGTGTCAAATAAAATATGTTGTAAAAACCAATCGGCTATTTCGAGCTGCCACGTGACCTCCAATCTGGCTCAGTGGTCGTGACTTAAAGGACTGAATAGTTTGTGACCAAGTTCTAACCCCGACGTATGAACGATTCTTTTTTTAATTTTATAAACATTGTTTTTAATAACTTACTTACTTAGTAATACTATCTCGATGAGACGTAGAAAACTTTATGGTAAATTCAATATTTTTCTTGTCAAATCAAACCAAAGAAAGTACTACCTAAGTGGTTTTTAAACAACCACAAGCTTACCCTAATTAGATTTTACTGTTTACGATAAATGGTCTATGATACCATCAATTAGTTGAAAATAAAATATACACTTGTGATGGTAAACTTATTCTAGCCAAGATTTTTTTAAAACAAACACATAGTTTCACACGTACCTACCTACGTTTAGTCCATCGTCAGGTCCTTCGTATTTTTTTTTGTATAAACTTGTAGCAGTGAGGCATCGCCAATTTGGATGATTTAGCGGGTGGCATTGCCAGTCCTAAACTTGGCAAAGCTTTCATGCCTAGTAAGTTCTCTAGTATTAGAATCATACGTGCTTATTAATTTGGCATAGATGGTGGCGCCCCCAAGTCATATTGCCGCTTAAAACACGTTTTGCTTTATATATTTAAAAAAAAGTACTCGACCACAGAAAGTTAAAAATAAAAAGGCTTCCAGTTAATTTTGCACTAATGCTTCTCACGAGAATCGAACCCCTAACCCTCTACATCAAATCACGGCAATGCTTTGTGAAATCCGACAAGTGCTAAATACAAAATAAGCCGAGTAAATAGGTTTTCTCAATTGCAGAACAATTTAAAAAAACATGCGAGTCAAAAACCTGGCTGGCTAGACAGGTTATTAAAAAAAAATTATATGATTTGTCATAAACTAATGGTTGACAGAACATGGTGTCTTAAAATAAAAATAATCTATTCATTTTATTCAGAACTAATTGAAGTCAAAGGAAGCAAGTAAAAGACATTACAAGCTACGATATTGGACGCAGCGTAGACATTTTTATTCGTACGTACACGTACAGGTACGTACTTATCAATTTATCATAATAATTTTTTGTAAGATACAACATTTTCAACGTTTGTGTGATTGGTACAAATTATTTTTGTAAACGCAATTGAAGTGCTCAGTCCCGGTGTCTGCATGTAATCAAATCTTGCAAGTGAATTTTGACCCATTTCTAATTGATGAGATTGACGTGAAATCTGGCATAAGTCTGATGACAATACAGTAATCTTGAAGTGAAATTCTGGTGACCCAGCCAGGGTCGCTTCCGCAGTTGGAAACTCATCAACAGAAAGAGTAACAACTAACCATACATTACGCTTACATCTAATTATAACTCTTAGAACTTAGAGGAATCTTTAGTGCTCGAATCGAACTTGCTATTGACCAGCTTTTTTAGGGTTCCGTACCCAAAGGGTGAAAACGGGACTCTATTACTAAGATTCCACTGTCCGTCTGTATGTGTATATGTTTTTCTGTCCGTCTGTCTGTCACCAAGCTGTATCTCGTGAACCGTGATAAAGGAAATTTTCACAGATGATGTATTTCTGTGGCCGCTATAACAACAGATACTAAAACGGAATACTTTTGTCAATCTGTCTATGTAAGTAACCAATGGATGAGATTATGTATTACTAAGTTCACGCTGTATCGTGGTTTATTTTATGGCCACATTGTTCAAATCCGTCCGTCTATGTCTGTCTAATCTGTCCGTCTGTCTAACTATAGCTTTTTTACCCATATTAGGTTCTACTCCCTTTCATGCTGGTCTGGAAGTAAAGAAAAAACATAGAATGTACCAGTTGATTATCTTCCCGCGTTGATGGTAAATGCAAAAAATTTGAGAATCGTGTTATAGGTGATACGGCAATCCATCACTATTTTGATTCCGCTTTCCACTTATACGCCCAGAATCATGCTTGTTCTTGGTGGCCACAAGGTCCTGTTACCTTAGGCTCTGTCTACCCAGTAAGGGATATAGACCTGAATGATTTGTGTATATGTATGTATATTTTACAGAGTATCCGAGCGGCGTCCGAATACCGAATTTGCCGTCATAATGATAATTAAAAACTATACCTACGTATGTATATAGAAAAGTATAAGAGAGGTAAAATAAACACACATGACTGTATTGTCTGATTTTTTTTAGGGTTTCTTACGTCAAATAGAAAAAAGGAACCATTGTAGAAGCACATATTTTGTCGGTCCGTCCGTTTGTCGGTCTTTTTTCCATCTATCCATTCTTCTGGACCATTTTATGACAATTTATTAATCTGTAATTTTTATATTTTTAGCTTTTTTATGTTTATATACTTTTGTTTTTTAACTACTTTTGTGATTGTTATAAATAAACTTTTACTTTATTGCTTTCTGTCTGCCTGTCTGTCTGTATGTTTGTCTGTGCGGCCGACCATCCATTCGGCAGTCCATCCGTCCGTCGAGTCTGACTACCTGCCTGTATGTATGTATGTCTGTCTGTCTATATTTACGTCGGTCTGTCTGTTTGTCTGTTCGTTCAACCATCCATCCGGCGGTTTATTTGACCGTCTGTCTGTCCATTTGTCTGTTTGTCTGTGCGTCCGACCACTCGTCCGTCCGTCCGTCCGTCTGCTTGTTAATCTGTGCGTCCAATAATCCGTCCGTCCGTCCGTCCGTCTGTCTGTCTGTCTGTTTGTCTGTGCGTCTGACCGACTGTCCGTCCGTTTCTCTTTCTGTTTATCCGCCTGTCCGTGCCTCCGTCCGTCTGTCTGAATGTCAGTCTGAGTGTCTGTGCGTCAGACCATCCGTTCGTCCGGCCATCTGTCTGTCTGTGCGTCCGACCATCCGTCCGTCTGTTCGTCTTACTATCCATCTGTCCATCTGTTTGTGTGTAAATCTGTCTGTCTGTTTGTCGGTCACTATATCATTCGTCCATTCGTCTGCCCATCCGTATGTCTGCATGTCCGTCCATCCAATCATTTTGTTTGTCTATTTGACTGTCACTATTCTATTCTCAGAAACTGGTACACAGGTATAACAATCACCCCGAGCGATAATTCCATGGGGTTTCTATATAACCATAGACACAACGCTGATGATCTATTTTTCATATCTGTGTTTTTTTTCTATAAAATTGTGTATATTCTCTTATATTTGTGTGTCTGGCAAAAAAGAATAAATGTCTTCTTTCTTTCCATAGCTTAAAAATAGATAATATAATATCTAGAATTAAATCACTACATCACTACATAGTATTTTAAAACAAAGTCGCTTTCCGCTGTCTGTTCCTATATGTATGCTTAGATCTTTAAAACTACGCAACGGATTTTGATGCGGTTTTTTTAATAGATAGAGAGGAAGGTTTATAATGTATGATTCTATGCAGGCGCGAGCAGAATCTAGTATGATTATAAAATAAAGTCCTCTGCCGCATCGTTTTGTCTGTCTGTGTGTTTATTTACGATAAACTCAAAAACCATTGAACACATTTTCATGCGGTTTTGTACCCTTGTGTACCCTTCAACGGCCAAGTCACACAACATTAACTATAAAAATAAAGAAATCGCAGTAAGCAACCTTAGACTTGGCACGACTTTGTCTAGATTTCATTACTTTTTAGAGATAAACAAGTAGCTCCATCGAGACTTGGCTAGTTTTTTACAGAATGTTTTTGGTGGGATTTCTATTTAGCGAGTGAGATAACATTCAATAAGTCAATGTTAATCATAATAACGAATATAAATGCGCAAAACAAGTATTTTTGTATCCAGAAAACGTTTGACTTGAGTTTAATTCTTAGTGAAACATCATGTCATAGTATGCAAGCCTAAAAAAATATCTATTTATCCTTTTGTTGTACTGACTGTACGTTAATTTTTCAGATTCATATTGGATTCGGAAGGTAATTTTTGAGCATTAACAGGAAATAAGTGAATCATACATCCACTGGACGCGAGATTTTACTTGCTATTATTGTGCAAGAAGAGCAAGAACTTTACTCCTGGTGTGATGACCAAAAAAAAATTAGTTGGGTCTAAAAACACAGATTTTTATTAATGTAATTTTTAATAACGTTACGAGGTAAAAACCTCGTTATGCTTTAGGTACTGAGTATGCATGTATACATATGTATATGTCACAGGAGACCCAAAAACTGTCATAGAGAAACCTAAGAAAGTTTTAATTACAGTATTGGGAAGTAAAATTCTCGATTTAATCGATATGGTCTGTTTTTGTTTCATCCAAACTATCAATAATTATGTTCTTACATGCTGGTCTGGGAGGAAAGAAAGCTTAGAATGTACCGGTTGCTTCTCTTCCCGCGCAGATGGTAAAAGCCCATCGAGGGAATGGGCGAAAATCTTAGGAATCATGTTATAGGCGATGTGACTAGCAACCCATCACTATTTTGAGAGGAATCTCTCTTCCATCTATACGCCCAAAATCACGCTAGATGTGGTCTTTAGGTCTTGTTACCTTAGGCTCTGTCTACCCTGTAAAGGATAAAGACGTGATTTATGTTTGTATGTATGTATGTAGGTATCCATAGTGCGGTGTTGCAAAATTTTGCAACCCCTGTTACCGCTCTAATTGGTTAATTACTTTCTGTTACTAGTGAAATTATCAAGACCGTGAATTTTCAGATGTCCAACAGCAGAGATTTGTCAACCCTGTTCTGAAGACTTGAAGACTTTGTCCGTGTTTAATGTTCCCATTACCTATGATCGGTAGAAAGAAGGAAAAGGAAACTGTATGATACAGGGTGATATTAATATCACCGTCCAAGTTTTAGGTTGACCTAGGTATCATATTATGCAACTGTATAGGTACCGTAAGTCGCGGGTTCATGGTGGATGCAAGCCACTTCCAACCGAGGCAACTGAAGTTCTATGGGCGGTATCTGAAGGCCTATATCCAACAGTGGACGTCCCACACCTGATATGATGAGGATGATAATGATGACAGGTATCATTTAATCCAACACCAAACTTAAAAATAATGCTTGTATTCGTCGTGTTGTTGCTTTTGACGGTGATAAAAAAGTCAGCCTATATAATTAAGATGGAAGAAGTAGGAAAATAAATTATGACTGTTCTTGTATGCATGTAAAAAATTTTTTTGTGAACAATAAATAAATAATAAGTGGCAAATTTCCATTACATGCAATTCAGTTATGTAATATTTTATGAACTGAATAATATATGTTGCGTGATCTACAAACTACAATTTCGTGACATCCTTTGATAAGTTAATAAATATTTTGAGTTTCGTATTGAGATACTCGTGTATTTGGAAAGGCTTGTATCTTTCGTCTTATTTTCTTAGGTGATAACTACACTGTATAATACTACACAAGGAATAAAGACGTGTTTTATGTGTGTATGTACAGTCAGCGTTATATAGGTAGTAAATGGCGAGACCTTCATTTACTTGGAAACACCCAAAATGGTCATTAGCAGTGACTCTACCAAAGCGGTCAAATTGTTCGGGACATCCATCGTGCACAAATATACCGGAGCACGCACATCGCCAAATACTTAGTAACATTCAAGCCAACATTAGTATCGTAACTTCCAAACCGCCACTGGTAGCGTAGTAGCCAAAGTATCCAAAAGTATGGAACACACTAGAAAACTGAGCTTTATTTTAAATGGCATAAAATTTAATCTCGTGTCGAGTGAAAAATAAATAAAAATACGTCATAAGATTCAATATGGCCTGACGTGTTTTTGATTCTAGCGAAGCTCATCTCTTCTTGACGTTGACAATCACCGAGAAGAGTACCAACTTGTCAGTGATCGTCTCATCTCTTTCATTTGGAGCCTGAAGCCTGGTATAGAAAACATCTAATCATTACAATATAATGTTCTTGACTTTGAAGTGTGTAGTTATGTCAATGTTTCCTTTTGAATACCCTGATAATAATGGCCTGAATTTTGCCAATTTGATTGATTACATACATCATAAAAGAGTTTTCATTTAAAAAAGTATTAAGTTTTATTTAAAAAATGTCGAGGTCTTTTTTTAAACTATCAGTGCTTTGATAAATCAAGCCTTATGTGCGCATACCACGTGTTGCGTGGCCTATTGGCCTATCTATTGTGGGATCTTATCTAACGCCTATAATAAACTAGACTGTCAGCATTTGAACTGCAAGCTAGCTGCAAATTGACTGTGCAGTCTACCCGTAGCCCACCTAATTTGTCCACCCAGAAAACCACTGAGGTTCCAATACCCAGAAAAAGGAGCTCCGCCCTGGAGCGGAGCTCTGTCAAAAACCAGGTGAACAAACAGCAGGCGGATCACGGTTACAGACCGAAAAAAATATCTAGAGAGTCGTAGTTTAGCACGTTTCTGTTCCCTGTTTCACTGGTCGACACGCGTATAGTACAGGCGCTATTGCTGCACGACGCTAGCTAAATTCTATCTCATTTGTATGCACACGATTTGTGCCTAAATGTATGACGCTTTTCTCCTGGGCCTACTCTATATTATGGACAACTAGTTGTGCCATTAGGAATTTCACGCCACCGTAAAATTGACGGCGGGGTTCCTATTTCCATTCGGTTTGCCCTTCGGGCATTTGAAGATGCGTAATGAACCTAACCTAATTTTACTATCTCTAATGAGAATTTTTATTTTTATAAGCCCTAAATTCCTATTGGCACAACCAGTTGTGCATATAGAGTTGGTTCATGAGGAATGCATTGATGTAATTCACGTCGAGCTGCAATTTTTATTTTTCGCGTGTGGACTAGACACCGTGAGAATCTGCTTTATCCCACTGTTGGTAACGCTACTCAAAACCATCGATGGATGAAGTTCGACTTTTGTGGAAGTAAGTATCAGTAAGTAAAAGTGAGTTGAGATGGATTCAATTTGTTTTGGAGTTGTCATTATTTATTTGTCGTACCTACCTATTGCAAAGTCATCATAATTATCTAATATTATTTTTCCTTTTATGCGCTGTACCATGAATTAGTAATATGAATTATGATGACATAACATAAAAAGGCAGGTCGCAACTCTGGAACAAATATCTAACCGAAAACCACCTGTCTAGCTCACCTGGCCATTTTTCTTGCCAATGGTCCACTTCAGTACACCTAGGTGAACCATGAGCACTTTTTGGCCCATGACCCATAGTCATTTGCCCGTGGTTCACCTAGGTGTTCTGAGGTGGAACATCGGCAAGAAAATGTGCCCGTGGTCCACCCAGGTGCACTAGGCAGGTGGCCCACGACCGATGACTACCAAAATCCCTAGCCAAGAAGCATTCAGACGTAGTCCCTACGCGCTATGCGTTATTATTTAATTTCCTTTATGTGATCCTATACCTATACTCCAATGGATTTTGGTGAAAGGAAAGGATCCGAATGGCTAGCACGAGTGACTTCGTCTCATTGCTGTAAGCAGGCTGATTGTCAAGTTACCTGTTTACGAAAGCCTATGACGCGAAACGACAATACCTATATAGTACAACAGCGCTAGTTGTTTAGATGCCCCAGACGAAACGTTAGTACCTAATGCAATGCATAGGAGTATTAATAAAATGTCAGACGATGGTGATGATGATGTCCCTACGTGTGAGCGAATATCAGATATGAATCGTGGGTTCCTACATACTAAATACTCAAAGACATTTCAAGATTCTAGCAATGACGGCATATGAATTCGCCGCTAGAGGCGCTATTGTAACTTGAGGTATTATAAATAAACGTAAAATTAGTACTACCTACAAGTTGCATATTCCGGCTTTACTTTAAATTGTTTCCGAATATTTTCGCAGACATACGAAAGGTTTTAAAATTTAATGTTAAAAGAAAAGCTATGAAAAGTAGGAGCTAAACTAAGAAAGCAAATAAAATGACAGCAAATTTAGAGGATAAACGGGACTGTGCAACACTGTGGGTAATAAATAGCTTGCTATTAAAGATAAATTAAAAGAAATCCTGAATAATCTGATATGATATACCTTACTCTACAGTGGCGCCAACTAGTGAGCACAAATACGATAGCCCTTACTGTAACAAAATTTACTCCCTAATATACAAAAAGGGTTGAAGGAGGACTAGATTTACGTATTTCCATATACTGGAGTCATATAATATAATTAGAACTAGCTAAATGGCCAGATATTGTTCAGTCTTAAAATCAGTTTCGGTCATGTCATCACAGATGGCGCTGCATACGAAAAATGTTAAAGTTTTTTTTAGTGCGTATTTCATATTTTTGATTAAATATTCGGCTATTCATGGAAGAGAGAAAGACAAAAAATCAAAAATCATAAAAATCCGTGCAGCCATTCCAAAGTTATAAATGGTTTAAATAACACGACTTAGTTTTGTACGTATAGATTTGTAAAATTTCTGGTAAAATTAAAGTTGATATAAAAACGTAAATATAACGTGAAAAATTACACTTACAGCTTAGCAAGGTGTTGCAATATTTTTCCACTAGTTGGCGCCTCCTATTTGCATGTGTGTGTAAGACCTAGTATCTGTATAGGGCCGTTAGTGACACCAGCGTTTGTACAGCTATTCTCCGAATTGGTGCATTATTACCCTCTGAGTGTAGTCTCAAAAAATCCGCCGTATTAAACTGTGTGCGCAAATCAATTGATAATATATAAGTGTTATAATAGAATCTTCTAAAAACTACAAAAAACACACATCATTGATTACAGCGCCATCTAACGGGACTTCTTCAATGAGCTAACGCGAGCATCCGCCTTAACACTGATCAACTTTACTTACTAAAGTATTGTAATTTGGTAATGCACACATATAATCTTGAGTAATATGACGTGTCTTTTTTTTCATAATTCGGTATTCGGCCGAATAGTACGTATTATTCGGCCGAATACCGAATACCAAAAAATGGGCCGAATAGGCCGAATACCGAATAGTAGCCGAATATTCGTGACATCTCTAGTCTACAATGCTTTAGTAGGTAATGAAAGTCCCCACATTAGCACATAGTATTCGATTATAGCTATCATTACTATACCTATCCTATACACAATATAAAAGCAGTTTATGACAATCCAGAGCATAAACTATGAAAATAAAACAGTAAAATAGATATAGTTTGTATCTTATCGACAATAACGCATAGTTCTAGTCATATATGTACATTATCTTATCATTTCCACATGTAAGTTTACTTTCAAATTACGATGAAACACCTGTAGTAAATACACCGATTTTCTGGTTAAAGTAAGTAACTAACTACCAACTGCTGGTCTGGGATCAAAGAAAAAATATAGAATGTACCAGTTGCTTCTCTTCCCGCGCAGATGGTGAAAGCCCATCGAGGGAGTGGGCGAAAATCATGAGCAATCATGTTATAGGCGATGCGGCTAGCAGTCCATCACTATTGTGATTCCTCTTTCCACTTATACGCCCACAATTATGCTAAACGTGGCCTTCAAGTCTTGTTACTGTAGGCTCTGTCTATCCTGTAAGTGATGAAGACGCGATCTATGTGTGTATGTATGTACCTAGTACCAACATACAGCCACAACTACCAACAAACAGTTCAGCTGCAGTTTCTAATAACCTCAAAAAAAGACGTGGTAGCTTAGTGATTCGACTCACAGCGTCTCAAGCAAAGGGTCGTGAGTTCTAATCCCGGTGGCTTATTATCTAACTCGCTCGCAATCGCCATCGTGTTAATTTTGACAGTTTATGTATGAATGTGACAGCTAGCTGATTCCGATGCCAATTGTCAGCGCATACATGAACTGTCAAAATGAACACGATGGCGATTGCGAGCGAGTTAGGTAATAAGCCTACCGGACTCTCACCTCTGAGTTTTTCGGAAGTGCGAAATAAGATTTGAAATTTACTATGCGCTTTTCGGTGAAGAAAAAAGTCCGCATGCCCGCGTAGGAACTAGCCCAAGCCCTCTCATTTGGGAAGAGGCCTGTGCCAAGCAGTTGGACGTATAAAGGCAGGATGGAGAAGATGATAAACCTCACCCACAATTCTTGTGACTAATTAAGCCATGAAAATTGATCAGTTACAAATACCTGCAGGCTTATTACCTAACTCGCTCGCAATCGCCATCGTGTTCATTTGACAGTTCTTGTATGAATGTGACTGTGGCGACGTATTTCTCTAGAACCACATAAATACAGAAGGATAGCGATCCCGTGACATAATGACTATAATTTCATAATCTTTACATTTAAGTCTGTTGAACTTTAGCTTTACTTATGCAACATGAGACCATGGTCTCCATCTCTCATACGGGGTAGAACTTATACATGAGGGCCCCCTTTAAACTTATGCAACCCTCGACAAATATGGGTGGACTTCCAGAAACTTATGCACGCACTGAGTCCCAGAGAGGCGAAACTACTGCACTCTCTCCTAAGCACCGAGCGGGACCGAAGTCCCTTGAAGGACCTCCACAACACCCCTACAGTCCAACCCTGACCACCGGAATCAGTGCTTAGACCCATAAATTGTCTTCACTTCTGTAGCATGCACAACTTCTGCAAGCTACTGACTACACTTAGCATACACAACTTCTGTATGCCTCTGAGATCACTTATGCTTTATGCCCTTATTCACCGGCATCATCATCATCTCCCATAGTCACTGTCTCAGGATCACTATCCCACACGAAAGGACATGAGTCCAACTTTGGTAGTAACATTTAATGGTTATGATCATTGGTCATATTATAAATCAGGACTCACCTGTGGCTGCCAGTTCGCTCGCCTCCTCCTGTCAAATCACTTTCTTACTCGGTTTGCCGCGCTAAACCGTAGCGATCTGTCAAAGTGAGAATTCATAAGTACAAGAAGGTTCACAGTGTTGCCAACGTCAGAAAAAGCATAGATAATAAACTTACCCGTGGGTCATGGCTCGCGAGCTTCGCGACACTCCCGAGGGCAAAAGGTTTTAGAGCAGAGACAGTAACAGACGAGTCCATTCCGCTATTTTTTCTCTAGCTCGAATGGCTGCTCTTCGTCTTGTGTCATGCTCCATTTGCACATCGTCTACTTCGACTGAAGGTAACTCTTCCTCCACATCCATTTGATCTGGAGTCACTGGATCATCCGGAATCGAGTGTATCGGTTCAGGTTGAGTTAATGATACTGGTCCAGAAGGAGCACTAACTTCGCTTGGACATACTTGTTCAGTCAATTTTTCATCTTGAGCAACGATAATTTCTTCCGGAATCACTCTGGTACGCAGGCTTGCATCTGGATTAATATCACAGGTGTCCATTCTCTGATCAGGTTGGTCTGAGGTGATATTAGGATCTAGCTGATGCGCTTTTCTTTGTTCCGTTTGGGCTAGGTCCATATCGGCTTCTAGTGGATATAAGTGGCCTACAGATCGAGTATATTCAGTGTTCCCGACCTTAACCTTGGCCACTCTAGATTCTCCGTCGCGACCCTTAATTACGGCAACGATCTTTCCGACCTTCCAGTTGATCCTATTTCTCGTGTCTTCTTTGATCTGCACTATGTCTCCAAGTTGAGGTGTTCGATCAGATTTTACCCTTGGTTGCTTGTGTGTATGGAAAGACTTTTCTCGAAGGCTTGGTAAGTATTGGTTAACAAACATCTTCTTATACTCTTCGAGAATTGTCTGTCCCTTTTTCCATCCTTTGATCAAATCGACTTTGGTACTAGTGCCTTGTAACACCGATTCTGGAAGGGTGGAGTCTACCTCTAGGCACTGGCCTAGTGATAGGAAATCAGCCGGTCTCAGAACCTCTTCCAAGTCTGAACCAACTGACGTAAGTGGCCGTGTGTTGAGGACCGCTTCAATTTCCTTAACAACTGTCAGCATCTGGTTGTCTGTTAATAAATGCTTGTCCAGCGTCCGTTTTAAACAGTGTTTAACCAGGGCCACTAATCTTTCGTAAAAACCGCCCTGCCACGGGGCCAGTTGAGCTATAAATTTCCACTTTATACTATTGTCTATGCAGTAAGAACTGGTCAATACTTCACTTGTCAGTTTGAATTGTAACGCATTGTCTGAGATAATAGTCTTCGGTATCCCTCTTGCCGCTGTAAAGCGTCTTAGAGCGAGTAGAAATTCTTCAGCTGATAAATTTTTTACCATTTCTAAATGTATCGCCCTCACTGCTAGACATGTTAAGATACAGATCCATCTCTTTTCTCTGCTATTTGGTGTTTCTACAAGTATAGGGCCTAGATAGTCAAGACCGACGTAAGTAAAAGGAGAACTGTAATTAACCCTCTCGCTGGGCAACGCAGGCGGCGGAGGTATCTTGTATGGACCACCAGCATGCCTCTTACATTGTTGACACTTTTCAATTATCCCTTTTACTTGGGCCCGGCCTTGTGGAACCCAATACTTGTTTCTTAAGAGGCTGAGTGTGTGAGGTACGCCAACATGATAATTGTCTTCATGTATCTTCCGAATTGTCCGATGTGTGAAAGGAGACTTCCTTGGAATGAGAATCGGAAACTTCTTATCATGTGGCCAATTTGTATTTGCTAAACGGCCTCTGCTTCGTAAAATTTTCTGTTCATCTAAGAAAAGGCCCAAGTTCTTCGACAAGCTGGTAGGTTTACCCAAGACTTCGTCAGGAAAGTAGTTCTTTTGCAATTCTCTGATTTCATTTTTTATCTTCTCTTCTTCGCTCTGTACATTTCTGTCTGATCTATGGGTATCTTCCATGGGTGTGGCTTGATATTCTGGGAAGAGAGAGATTACTTCTTGGTCTTCATATCCTTTCACGGACATCTCTGGCGTGTCTACTATGTCCAGAGCGCTCCCAGCCAAACAAATCTCTACATCTTCCGTGTTATAAGTTTTGGGCCAGTATTTTTGTTCATGGGTGAGGAAGTTCGGACCATTAATCCACAAATCTTGCTTCTTGTACCATAATTCAGGCCGTGTCGCTATATCAGCAGGATTCTCTTTTGTGTTCACATAGGACAGTTCTATGTTTAGAGAGTCTCTAATTTGTTTGATTTCGTTAATGCGTCTTAGTACAAACGGAGGCAGCAACTTATTCGTTTTCGTCCATGCTAGAACAACTTGGCTATCTGTCCATAAATTTATTTTGGAAATCTCTATGTTTAGGTGACCTTTAATATATTTCAGGAGTCGAATCCCGATTAGAAATCCCAATAATTCCAGTCTCGGAATTTTCAAATCATCTCTGTCTTCAATGGGATTAATTCTGCATTTTGACATAAGAAAGGCAGTTTTAATTTCTCTTTTCCCTTTCATTCTGATATAGACGACGGTCGCATGTGCATTTATAGAAGCGTCTGAAAACCCGTGTAACTCGTACTCCAGGGAGTCATCTTTCATTTCACTGCCGATATACCTTGGTAACTTGAAATCATTAATGGCCTTAAGGTTCTCTGTTATAGTAGTCCATTGTTCTTGTAAGTCGGTTGGTAGGTTTTCGTCCCATTTTAACTTTCTCGCGCAAAGTTCCTGAAAGAGTAGCTTGCCTGGAAGTATGAGGGGTGATATAAATCCGCACGGGTCATAGAGACGTGCCAGTACTCTTAACACACCCTTTTTTGTAATCCCCTTTTCAATGAGGCCATTCTCATGAGCGGTTTCGTCAATTTTTAGTTGTAGAGTGTCTCTCTTTAGGTGCCATATCAATCCGAGGATCTTTACCCTTTCAGTTTGTTTCGCCACCTGTTGTTTTGGGATTTTATTCATGAAGTTTTGATCGTTAGACACCCAGTCACGTATATTCATTCCGAGTTCATCGAATGTCTTTCTTGTTTCATCATAGAGCTCAAGGCCTTCATTCGTTGACTTTGTTGACGTAACCAGATTGTCGACATAGCATTTGTCAGCTATCTTATTAAGAAGTGGCGGGTTCGTCCTTGAGATATGATGTCTGATGGTTGCTGTTAACAGAAAGGGGCTGGAAATTATCCCGAAAGGAACTCTACAAAACCTGTACTGGACTATGTTGTCATCGGTCACCTCTCTTTGGGTATCTTTTACCCATAAAAACCTGGTGACGTCTCTATCTTCTCTTTGGAGACCGACCTGTAAAAAGGCTTTCTCAACATCGGCCGTTATACCGACTCTGCCCAATCGAAAGTTGAGTATTAACCCAGTAAGGTCTTCCAGCATAGATGGTCCCCGGTACAGGCATTCATTGAGGCTCTTTTCGTCTTTCGTCTTGGCTGAGGCGTCGTACACGATACGTCCCCTTTTTTCTCTTTGCTTGACCATATGGTGTGGTAGGTAGTGTACTGGGTGTTTGTCCTGATAATATTCGCTGGAGTCTACAACCTCTATTACATTGGCTTCCAGTTGTTCCTTGAGAATCTGGTTGTAGTCGTTTAAGGCATTTTCATCTAGTCTCTTCATCAGGCCTTTAAGTCTACCATAAGCCAGTCCGTAGTTGGTAGGGAGTTCGGGAGGATATTGTATCCAGGGCCACTTCACCTGATATCTGCCTTTGTCGTATTTTGCTGTTTCATTAAAATGTTGAACAGACTCCTCTTCACAGGACGTTTTTGGAGAATCCGTGATGCCTATGCTCTCCAAGGACCACAGGAACTTTATGTCTATGCTCCGTAAAGGTAGATCCGGCTCAGTAAAATATGGGCAACTGGTGTCATGGCAATGGCAGTAAGTGACTACCGACAGTACATTGTCATCTTCGGTACCTTCTATCTGATTTCCAGAAACCAACCATCCAAGTTCCGAATCCGCCAGGTAAATCTCATCACGTATCTTGATTATCTTATTCTTCAAGAAAGAAAGGTAGAGGTCATTTCCAATCAGGAGATCGATGGTCTCTCCGATAGAATCATCATCTGCCACCACATCTATCCGTGTTGATTCAATTTGAGCTATAGGAACACGATCAGTAATGTGTGGCACTATGTTGACTCTAATCTTCCTTTCGATTTGGCGTTTGGGGACAATAATTATTTCTGCAGATGGACTGATTATCTCGCTAGGTACGCTTGAACCAAATGTGTAAATCATAAGTCTGTCTTCTTCATCTGGTCTTCTATGTAGTTTGTTAAATAATCTGGTAGTGATGTATGACCTCTGGCTCCCCGAATCAAGGAGGAGTCGGCACGGAAGACTCTGGTTGCTTCCGGTCTTTATTTGAACCACCGCGGTCTGTAAAAGATGATTACTCAGATATTTGTTGACATAGACAACGGTATCCATAGAATCGTCAATATGCTCACCTTGACCACTCGTCTTCTGATGGCATAGCGCTCGATTGTGCATTTTCCCGCAGTGCACACACCTTTTCTTGAAGGTGCAGACTGTAGCCCTATGACCTTGACGGAAGCAGATGTAGCACCTATTCTGTAGCTTCCCTTTCCTTTCTACATAGGTCTTGTATTTGCTACACTCTTCGCTCAGGTGATTGTGGTCGTTACAAAAAATACGTCCATCGTGGCCTCTTCGGTTGGTGGGATTGATGCTGTTTTTGCTGTCTCGGCTTTGCATGTGAGCTTCTCTCTTGGGGTTTTTTGTTCGCTTGCTGCCAGTTTCTCTTTCGTACCTCTTGACCTTTTTCAGACCTCATATACAGCGTTGAGGTAGATGGAGTTGATGTAGTCGGAGCGTTCGCTGGTTCAGTGTTTACTGGTGTTTCGTTTTTCTCACGTGCTGAGATGACCTTATTGAACTCCTTCCTCAGTGTGTCGATAGTAGACTCATCAGTGGTATTCAAGTCTACTTGGTACGTTATCTTCTCTGGAAATTTGCTGGTTATAATAACCCTCAAGTAGTTGGATTCCATGCTTTCTCCCATTGCTTCAAGTACTCGAAGATGTTTCTCAATTTCATTGTAGGTGCGTCTACAATCGGTGCTAGCCTCTTGAGCTTTAGGTAAATATTGCAACGCCTTGTAGTGAGCATCGATAACTCTCTGTCTCTTTCCAAACTGGTTTTCCAAAATCTTCCTCGCTATCTCATAATTTGAGTTTGTAATTTCAAGCCCATCAACTGCCTGACGGGCCACTCCTTTCAGGGAACATAGTAGATATGATAGCTTCTCTACTTCAGGAATGTTTTTCTTGTGGACGCTTGCTTCGAAACAATCCCAGAAGGAAGTCCACATGAGTATGTTACCATCAAATGTCACTAGGTCTAGTTTGGGAAGTCTGGCATGGTTCTGCACAGGTTCGGTTGTACTTGCCGGGGGTCGTTCCATTACATGTGATCTCTCAGATGCTTCAAGTGTCAGTAGTAACTTCTCAGCTTCCAGCTGACAGTTTACTAGCATGGTTATATCGATGGAACTCTGCCCAGGACACTTTTCGACGTACAAAAGAGTGTCATCAGAAAGGGACTTAGAGAGACCTTGTATCGTAGTCTTGTATCTGACGAGTTCGTGCAGTTCCACAGGTACACCATCCCGTATGAGCTTCTCAGTTTCCTGAATGATCTCTTCTAGGCTCTTCTGCCTGAGGCGCAGTCGTGTGCTCAACAACTCTTCCATCGTGTGTCAGACTGAAATATTTAAACAAATCCGTCAAAGACTAAACTAGCAATCCTTTTAAAACTATTAGGTCCTAGTTAGTTTTAGTCCGCAATGCTTATGCACTTGTACACACAACAGCAGGAGGCGTACTTTGTATTTTTTATTTAGAGCAGTGTTAAAAAAATTTCAAAATTAATATTAATTTTCTGTCACTATACTTGCCTATAACACAATTTTAAACTATTTAAAGATGGCATATTTTGAGATGTAGTACATATAATCTTTTATTATTTAATCCAACTAATCCTAAATTATAACACATAAACGGAATATAGCAATTAGAACTAATTGCATAATTGTTTACATAATTGTTGCCATAAAGGCCTTTGCCCTTCGTTGGGATACATTAGTTTGCTAATTTACAGGCAATTGCGATCATCCTTAAAGGGTTTGTGACCGCACGGGTCGCGTCACCCCTTTTTTATATGAAAATTTGTTTAGTTGTATCAATTACTTACATTATGAGCGTTAAGCATTCATTCAATTAATCTCGGGTCTCCGGTTATACTGTGTCGGCGTCTCTAATACGACCACGGCAAGCAAGCGACGTGTTCTGTTGCTATCCTGCAATGAATCCTGTGTTGAATTTGCGGGTTTCACAATGGAGATTACACTTATCTGGATTTTCATATGATAATCCGCACTCACCACTTAATCGATAGATTCCAGAGATGTATTGCACTTTCCTTAGCTTATTGATTATCCTTGGAGTAATTATAATTCCACTTCTTATAATTTAGGTCACTGTTGGCGGCAAATAAAGCAAATTCAGCACTTTCAAACAAAGATTTTCACTTCACTTTTCCACGAGAGTTAGTTTAAAAAAACGGAATGGGCGTTTACCACAGAGACCGAAATGTAGGCGCAAATGTGATTATCAGCGTGTCGGATACGTTCCTATCAATACGCGAATTGACAAGTTTGCCAACATGACGGCCCCCCTTTTTGCAAAGGCAAGCGACCCATACAGCCCAATCGGTTAAATTTAATCGACGACTGGGCTGGTTAATGTATGTGCTTATTTATTATATTCTTATCTAAAGGGTTAAATAAGGAAACAACGTCATGTAAAGAAAAAATATTTAATTCTTCAAGATGAAACCTGAAATGCAAATTCATAACACTGACGCGGTTAATGTGCGAACGCCGAAGTGTTGCTATCAATTACCAATTTCTGAACGAAATGTTATATTATTATGCATACACCATGTTACACATTTCCGAACGCGCATCATAGCTTAAATAGTTAAATACACTATTATTGTAAGGTAAGGTACACACTTCCGTTACGTAATGGAACGGTATGTTTTGGTCGATAACTTAAATAGTATCCTTTTGCTTTGTGAAAAGTATCACATAGATAGTAAACGGAACGCAAAGTAAATAATAGTAGGTACAAATTAGCTAAGGCTAATCTCTGATTTTGGTACTATTTTATTTGTGTTACGTGTATATTGTATTACAGTTTGTCCATTTGGACCTACAAATTTAGATACCAAGTTATTAGACATATGATAGAATTTAAATTGAACCACTTCTCATTCTTCTTGGCACGATGACTTGGCAATTGGATATTTCACTATAGATTAAGATAAAATATCATTGACCGTTTTCTTTCAAACTTTTTACCATTTTATTTTACCATAGTCACGCGACACGTTATTCATATTAGTAAATTATGTCTCACTGATGGGCAGTTAGTGGTCAACATAACGGTTTATGTTGTCAATTAGGTTCAATTTCATCAAGTATCATACTGGTACAATCAATTGAAACAGGAACTCGACTGCACATTGCTTGCAGTCCGGGAGGCACTCCCAAACCAAAAGAGGTGTTAATCATTTGCTTTTGCATCTCCACCAAATTATGTGGCGACGTATTTCTCTAGAACCACATAAATACAGAAGGATAGCGATCCCGTGACATAATGACTATAATTTCATAATCTTTACATTTAAGTCTGTTGAACTTTAGCTTTACTTATGCAACATGAGACCATGGTCTCCATCTCTCATACGGGGTAGAACTTATACATGAGGGCCCCCTTTAAACTTATGCAACCCTCGACAAATATGGGTGGACTTCCAGAAACTTATGTACGCACTGAGTCCCAGAGAGGCGAAACTACTGCACTCTCTCCTAAGCACCGAGCGGGACCGAAGTCCCTTGAAGGACCTCCACAACACCCCTACAGTCCAACCCTGACCACCGGAATCAGTGCTTAGACCCATAAATTGTCTTCACTTCTGTAGCATGCACAACTTCTGCAAGCTACTGACTACACTTAGCATACACAACTTCTGTATGCCTCTGAGATCACTTATGCTTTATGCCCTTATTCACCGGCATCATCATCATCTCCCATAGTCACTGTCTCAGGATCACTATCCCACACGAAAGGACATGAGTCCAACTTTGGTAGTAACATTTAATGGTTATGATCATTGGTCATATTATAAATCAGGACTCACCTGTGGCTGCCAGTTCGCTCGCCTCCTCCTGTCAAATCACTTTCTTACTCGGTTTGCCGCGCTAAACCGTAGCGATCTGTCAAAGTGAGAATTCATAAGTACAAGAAGGTTCACAGTGTTGCCAACGTCAGAAAAAGCATAGATAATAAACTTACCCGTGGGTCATGGCTCGCGAGCTTCGCGACAGTGACAGCTGATTCCGATGCCAATTGTCAGCCCAAACATTAACTGTCAAAATGGACACGATGGCGATTGCGAGCCAGTTAGACAATAAGCCTACTGGCTTAACTTTCCTGATCAGCCACTAAACCAGTTACAACATCAAGTCATCTGACCTTAAAACCTTGTCATCATAACATCATCGGTGATGTCACGTGTCAATCATTGAACAAGATATTATCATCGATGTGTTGACACAGTTTTTTACGAGGCCGGAGACGAGGTACTTTGACACAGACATCGGGTAAACTCGGAAAGGGCATACATAAATCTCGTCTTTATCTCTTACGGGGTAGACAGGGCCTAGGGTAACAAGACACAAAGCTATGCATAGCTTGACTAAGAGCGTGTAGGTAGAAAGGGGTATCAAAAGAGTGGTAGGTTACCCTTCAGACCCACCATAACCCTGGTTGGGTGGGACTGAACCATACCACCATAAATAGTGTAGGATTTGAGAAATTGAAATTTTAATTATCAATTTAGGGTCGATTTTTCAATCGTCAGATAGGCCCTATTCGACGAACAACTATGGGTATCTATCTGCCAGTTAGTGCTTATCTGAGGATTGAAAAATCGGCCCTAAGTAAAACTCCTTACCCTTCCGGGTAACAAGCCACTGACGTTTCCTTCTGGCATAAACCCATGTTATGTCTCGAGGAAGTCACCAATTCGGGCCCCATTAGGTCAGGTAGGATACCAGGAATTACCAGTTCCCGCCCGTTGTAAACGCCCATTTCCGAAGACTTGATGACTATTATCATGAAGTGGATTGCTAACACCTGGCAATTGATCGTTATCAGATCCTGGAAGTACTAACGCATGCGCTGTCTAGTTTTTCGTGCCCAAAGGGTAAAAACGTGGGCGCTATTCCTATTACGAAAACTCCACTTCAGTCTCCACTTCTGTCTGTCGCAGCATACATACATGCCGTCACGCCTCTTTTCCACAGGGGTAGGCAGAGACTACATTGTTCCACTTGTTACGATCCTGACATACTTCTTTCGCTTCATCCACATTCATCAATAATTTTATACATGCTCGTCGGTCGTCGGTTCGTCGGTTAGTATGTTTTCTGTCGCAAGGCTGTACCATAGGAACTAAGTATTAAGTAAATGCTTTATTGTACAAATATAAAGAAACAAATACACACATACACACAAATTACATCTTCATCCCTTACGGGGTAGACAGAGCCTAAGATGACAAGACCACGTTTAGCAAGATTGTGGGCGTATAGATGAAAAATAGAATCAACAAAGAAACAGATACAATTCACAAAAAAATATAAATAACATTAATTATATGCACAAAGGCGAACTTATCCCTATAAGGGATCTCTACCAGTTAACCTTTGAGTAGATGAGAGGAGCATTAAACGAGGCACTAACAAAGTGTGAGTTTAAAATTCCAGATAGTGAAAGCCAACTGGACAACTGTGACAGCTAGACGGTTGAAATTTTCACAGATGATGTATTTCTGTTGCCGCTATAACAACAAAATATTAAGTCTAACATTTTTATATCTATGTGTTTAACCAATACAAACTGACCTCACACTGCCTACATTATTCTTAATAGAAGGGCTCTTCTAACACTGGATTTTATTTTTATTTGCCTAATTTGTACGGCATTGCGCGAGTCAGTCTCGCACTTGCCCTATTTTTTTTATTAGCCTTGCCAAAGGGCTATAGAGCGAAAAATTTAATGTGTCAAAAGATATGATTTGATCAGGATCACTTGCGCTCAACCGCCCTCCAAATCTGACATCGTAGATGTGGGCAAAGCTATACCTACCGAACCGAGATACTGCAACATTATAAATTTTTGATTCCGCCAATAGAGATTTCATAAAGAACAGCGGGATTGGAAGCCCTAGTTCTGACGGAAATCTCAATACCGTAAAACGGGGTGAGTAGGGACTAAATTGAAGTTCACACCTCTAAAAAAACATACATACATACATACACAAAGTACGTCTTTATCCTTTACTATAACGTCTGGGGCCCGTGGCAAATTTGACAGATGGGGGCTCCTTCCTCAATATAAAGAAGTGCATTTTGCCACTCCTGCCACCCTATAGCTACGCCACTGCACGCCACTGATAGCTACTCCCACCGCAATCCCGTCTTACCCCGCTTTACGGTTCCCCTTTTTCTGTGCAATTTGATTAGCCACTGCAAAATCGTCAGCAGGAAGCAAGTGATAACAGTATCACTCAAGGCCGGGTCACGACGAAACTTTAAACATAATGATAATTAATTGCAAACGGTTTTAATGTAGAACACTTGCTAATTTAATAAGGCAACATTTTTTTCTTATCAACATCGACCAAGGAAAACCGCATTTGTAACAGTTTATTGTTATTTTTATTAGTCTATTGTAGTGTCCCACTACTCCCACTGCTGGTGCTCTCGCCCTTATACTTCTGGCTGAACAATTTTTGTCTTAGGGGATGTTTGGTCACTCTAATTTGTCGGACTGATTGAATATAACTTTTAAATAACATATTAAAAAATCAGACATGTAAAAATAAGTAAAGTTCATTTATTTTTTGGGTAGCTTAAAAGCGTCTGACAAAAGCTCTGGTCCATCAAAAGTGTCTGACACTTATGATATTACTTTAAAATAATATTCTACATGATATATATAAAAATCAGCCATGTGAATTTAAGTTAAATAACTCTTATTTTTAGCTACCTTTCTCACCTGGTACCTGCCCAGGTGTCACTCGGCAAGTTTTCACAAGCGCGTAGGTATTTAAGGCACACGAGATGCTACTGAAAACTTAAGGTTTCATTCGTGTGAAAATAAGTTATGTCTGATCGCTCTGGGATCTTACTCTATTAGCAGAGGCCTACATAGCGTTTGTGAATAAGGCGGTTAGAATTTACCCACTTTTCTAAAACCGAAAATTTTCATCAAATTGTATAAGTCTGTTAACTCAAATTTCACTAGCCGTAACAGCAACCTAAACAATACTATAAAAGCATCTTTTTAATTCTGTGCCCGTATACGCTGTCCTTTACAACGCCGAGTTAAAAATAGAGACGGCGAACAACCGCTCTGTACTAAAATAGATCACTTCCCGGTTTGACGAACTTGACATTAAGAGTCTGTTCGGATGATACACGCCCAGTTGTATCCTGGAGTGAGAGATATAATGTACTATTATCGACTTGCAAGCAATTACAACAATTGATTAGGCCAATATTATAAAGTTTACAGCTCCAGTAAAAATACCATTCGATAGTGACAAAAATCTGTGAATTACTACAAAATTACCACTCTGATGAAATAAACAATGTCTCATATAGCAGGAACTTGGCGATAAACATGGGACCTGAGGCTTTCTTTATCACCGCCCGAGGTGTGTACACAATTTAGCGTCTTCCCCTAGCCAGGAAGTGGAAATATCCTCTCGCGTAGCGGGCGGTAAATTGCTATTTACGGCCCGGGGCGACGTAAAATGAATTACAGAAGCGCCTTCCCCTCCCAGCCAACGCACCCATGCACACTCCCCATATAAATCTGTTTAGGTAATCTTCTTTCATCCATACTTTCTACGTAACCAAACCAACTAAGCATACTTTTTTCTATCCTAGTCACTAATCTTCTTTCACACCAGCACGTCTTATCACATTATTCCTTAGTCTTATGTGTATTAAATAACATTTTTCTCTTATTAAAGCTGTACGTAATTGTCTAGTCACCATCCATATTTCAAAATCAACGCAATATTTCACATTCTATTAATACAAATAGCACTGAGTTCAAACAGTAAATGTTAACTTTAGACTTTTAGATCTACAATCTACTATTATTACCCGACTTTTTTTTTCAAGTGCCGGCATCGTTTATGGCCATAACACAACTCGTAAGTGTTACAGTTTCCACGTGCTTCTGTTTTTGTGGCCACTTGTGGATCCGGTTATCTATTTGTTTGTAGCTCATAAACCTTTTGGTACTCATTTTTTACCCAACTGCGGATAGCAATAAGGAGGGATATGATTTATTGTTATTTTGCTTAGACCCGTTATCCATGTGTGTGTTTTATATGTTATGGTTATTTTATATATTTTTGTTAATGGTTCTATATACTGTTAATCGCGCCAATTACTATCTTCCTTTATTATGTTCTAAAGGTTGCCTTATAGATATCGCTCTGAAGCGATAAAGTCGCCCATCTGCGTATTACTCTCCTTGCGCTTTTTTCTGTATTGTTGCCTTTTTTTAACTTTATTTTTACCTAATAACTTTAAGTGGAGGAAAGTGCTATTTTCCGACATAGTTTAACAATAACCTATTATTTTCTCCATTACACTAAATATCGTCTTATTTTAACAAAGGTTTCCTCAAGTGGAAAACGTAAATGGTACCATTTAAGTAATTGTACCTTTTTGTCAAGAAACTCTTTTCAACCGTTAGGACCATTAAACTAACAATATAGACCCTGCGAGACAGAGATGGAAGTAGGAAGTGGCTAAGTGATGAACAGGGACGACGTAATGTGGTATGCTTTTGTTCTAATGTCAGAGGTTTTCAAACTTTATTTTTATTTTTTGTATAGAAGTGCGCTATTATTTTTGATAAATAATAGGCATGCTTTTGACAAAGATCACGGCTGATACCTACACATGATAACCTTTTTTTTTTTTTTGCGGCGGAAAAATGCGTTACGCATACGACCGCGCCGTGGGGACGGCGCGGAAGTTATGTGGGACTCTCCTCCCCGCCCCCCCCGCCCCCCCCCCCCCCCACCCCGAGCGGGGGGAAGCGGAGGAGGCCTACCCACTAAAAAACCGCCGGTATTCCCTCTCTGCCATTGGAGGGGCGCCGTGGGAGCATATTGGTGTCACCACGCACGCCCCGAACACATGATAACCTGAGATGTGGTATAAGATGGTACATGCTTGCTTAACAGATATCCCTAGATATGAAGACGGCCGGATTGTAGCGTTCAGGGAACATAAACTCAGGCTAGGAACTCCATCGTTGCTACATTACGAAAATGGAGAGTAACTAAGCCACGACTATGTTAGTAAGGCCAGCCATACACGGACTGCCAGTCGACTTCAACCCGACTGCTGTGAATTTTGTGTTGAAACTGCCGATCGGGTGATCGCTTGAAGCTGTTGGCACTGACTACTCTAAGCAGTCCGTCTATACCATAGACTATAGATGAGAGAACTGTAAGCTTATTACCTAACTCGCTCGCCATCGCCATCTTGTTCATTTTGACAGTTCTTGTATGAATGTGACAGCTAGCTGATGCCAACTGTCAGCCATACATGAACTGTCAAAATTAACACAACGGCGATTGCGAACGAGTTAGGTAATAAGTTTTGCACTTAGTATATTTATATATTTATATTAATATATATATTCTAAATTGCACCACCTGCTCAGATCTGTTCTGTCCTCCGGTCCATCATGGTTGCCTGGTAGAGATCGCTCTGTAGCGATAAGGCCGCCTATTGTTGCCTTGTAATATTCTTATACCTTTTTTCTGTTTTGGTTGTTATATGTGGTGTTCAATAAAGAGTTATTGTATTGTATTGGACTCTATGCCGTTCTGAGTAATAATGAGTGTGAACCGCGAAAGTTCAAAACGTTTTTTCATTTTTCTTTCAACAGTTCTCTTTATTCTAAATTCTGTAACCTTTTCCGCGATGTAATAAATGAGCGGATGTGTAGTGTAACTCAAAGCTTAGTAATAAATTAATAAAATTTCTAGATGTTGACGCAATCCGGATGCTTGAATTTTTATCTTTCAATCGCTGACGCAAACAGGTGATTGATTGTCATTTATTTATCATATTTTCTATTTTAAGATTCATTCAAAAAAATTGTAGTAACATCATGCGACGTGTTTAACGGAAGAGCAAGATACACGTTTGCATTTGTAAATTTTGCTTGTACCTTATGTCAATCTCAGTCAAAACGGAGGTATATAGTGAACTGCAAAGTGAAGCCGCTTTAACCAAGCCTTGCCTCGTGTGTATAGCGATTAGAGACATACACGTGCAACTAAACTTTGCCAAACTGGTTGAGACACGCACACGCGGCAAGGCGAAGTTAAAACTGACCTCACTTTGCAGTTCGCAATACTCCGTCTTGATTTTTTTATTTGGACTGACATGTCAATAAAGTAATTATAATAACACAATTTCCTACGTGACGGTGTCATTTAAAATTTGGTTTTCTATAGATACGTTGTGCAATCGAACTGGTAGATTAATATGATTCAATACTTTATTTATACGTGTTTGAACTTGTCTGTTTTGCTCTAAGGATTACATAGCAATGTATGCTTTATTTCATTATTTTCTAAAACCATGACATAAAACTTGTTTTCATACAGCACACAAGATCGATTTAACATGGTTTTTGATTGCAGCATTTATGTAACTTTATTTCTAACTATCTTCAGGAGCCGATTTTTGAAAGTACATGTGTGAAAATACCGCTCGAAGGTGGTGAAAAACTCCGCTGAATTTGAAATATGAGTAGCATAGAAGACAATCGCAGATCTCATTAATCCTGTGAACTAGTCAAAACTTTGATTAGAGCTGTGGTTTTGGAGATATAAGCAAATTTATACCCCTTTCGAGTGAAGTGCTTTCAAAAATCGGGCCCCTGTTCTGAATATCTTATTGGGTGTTACACATTAGGTTTACCATTACATTACATTACAGTAAATGCTAGCTAATGCCTATATCTTTAAGGGATAAGTGCACAGCTAAATAAAATTTTCGTTCAACAACTTTACATACATTAAAACTATTTCAAAATATTGAGCTGTCGTAAACTTTGAGTGCCACTGGCCTAAAGGCGAGTTCACACGGCCGCGTTAATTGCCAAAAACCAGCGCCGGCGCATGTTTGCGCGTTAGCTTCGTTCGCGTCCAATTCGCTTCCTTCTAAACATTGATACAAACACGCGGACATGCTGCCTATTCTGTTTCATTTACATAGGCCTTTTTTACGATAGTACTTGAGCGGTTTGGATGGTTGGTTTAATGAGATTGAAAAATAAGTTTTGAGTCGAGAACGCAAGAAATTATTATAGGGCAATTTTTACCGCCTTAATAAAAAGAGGAGGTTCCTTTTTAAGTTGGTAAATAATGTCCTAAATGTTTTTTATAAGGACAACTTATTCCCTTTTGGAAGCCACTTATGATTTTAATTAATATTCTATTAATAGTTATAGCTTTTTTTGAAATGATTTTTAATGGTCTAATAATGTAATCAGCCCGCATCCACCCACTGCTGAGTAAAGGCCTCTGCATTTTCACGCCACTTTGCCCGGTCCCGTGCCAGCCTCTTCCACAGTTTTCCAGCCGAATGACAGATGTCATCTGACCAATGGGTTGAATGGTATTTACAGAAAAATAACAATGTCTTTAAAAATGACATTTTAACCTCAAAATATAGTTTCATTAGTTTTACATTACTATACTGTATTTATTATAATCTCAATTCTTTCTAATCCCTGCCCTCTGACCGTAAATAAAAACTGCTGACGCGCTGTAATTACAAACAATAACAACTTGTAATCATGACACGCGATTACAGCTTTATTACCGAGAACATTGACAATGATTATTGTCATTACAATTGATTTAAGCAGTTGTGTGACTGCGAAAGATCAGCAGATAATAATGATGTCTTCTATAATCTTTTTTATTAACATATTAGCCGCCGAAAAGATTAATACTGAACATTCCAGAATCGCCGCTTGTCAAAAAATATATGACTTTTATGTCTTACAGCAGTTGCCTACGACTCCTGCGTAGAATTCGGTTATCACTATCCCGCGGGAACTACATACCTACATACACAAATCACGTCTATAGATCGTACCTACGTAGTAGACAGAACCTAAGGTAACGAAACTTTAAGGCTACGTTTAGCATGATTGTAGGCGTATAATAGGTGGAAAAAGGAATCAAAATAGTGATGGGTTGCTAGCCGCATCGCCTATACATGATTGGCTTTTTGTGATTGACTCGATGGGCTTTTACCATCTGCGCGGGAAGAGGGAAGCAACTGGTAAATTCTATGTTTTTTCTTTACTCCCAGACCAGCAAGCTTTTCGGATCAGTAAGCTTTCGGATTACTTTTGCACTGCAGGGTAGTTAGATTTACTTTGCGACATTTAGTACGGAATGTCCATGTCCAGCCCGCCATCTTACGACTACCTATATATACCTACTTACTTGTACTAAGTATGGTTAGCAACGATAAGTGGCGTTGCATGCGGTGCGGCACTTGCAAGTGACCTTAGAAGAAAGTTCGAGCGTTTAGCTTCAAAATGCTACATTTCTAAAGCTTTGCTTAGTGAAACATGGAATTATAACGAGAGTTCATCGGGCCATTTGGTTAGCGACGGGATAAGCGGAAGCGGATTGCGGCGAAACATTTATTCTTTTTTAATATGGCTCTCGATTTGATGCGATGATTTCGCCAATGTCAAAGTAATAAATACAGTATTCAAAAATGTCGGCAACGTTGCACGGTAGAACACGGTCAAAAGACCCCTCCCCCTTGTCGGGCTATTAGCCAACGGATAATGATATCCCTAAGAATCTGCCAGGAAATTATCGATGCCCAGGTTACACCGGACCAAGCACTGCTCTTCCCGTCGGACGGTTATAAAAACGAACCGCAGCTCTTGACCACACGCGGAGGTAACCCGACTCGCACCCCTGGGGAAACATTTGAACTTGACCTTTCCATGACGTCTTAATGCTATTCAATTCAGACTCAGGTTTTAGCTGTCATTTATAGTATGGATCCAACAGCCAGCGAACCTAAACTGAATCGGAATTGAATCGAATTAATACGTCATGGTCCTTACCCCCTGGTGTGATTGGTTGGTTAGTTTTATGAATGTCCGCTCCACTCCTCTATACAATCCTACTAATATTATAAACGCGAAAGTTGGTAAGTATGGACGTTTGTTACTCTTTCACAGCAGAACGGCTGGACAGATCTGGATGAAATTAGGAACATAGATAGATTATAATCTGGAATAACGCATAGGTTACTTTTTATCCCGGAAAATTGCGTAATTCCTGCGGGATAGCAATAAACGAATTCTATGCAGACGAAGTCGCGGGCAACAGCTAAGTATACAATATTTACTCAAAATTTTGCCTCCATTAAGTCGATGGTGTGAACATTGCTAGCGACCAACATTTAAAATCACAACTGCAGAAATTCCACTACAAGTGATAAATGATAAAAATGTTGTGTTACTATTATGAGTAGGTAAATAGATTAAATTGCAGTACTACATTGTGTCAATCATTCGATTGGTATTAATACTAAGTATTGGTAACAAAATATAGGATTATCACACAATATTGCTTATCACCTGAAAATACTATTGTAAAGTGGGGAAACTTTCGACTAATCCACAAGACTAATTCAGCTCGCTAATAAACTCTACTCGCGTTTTATTTTTTATATGTGTGCGTATGTGTGTGCGTGCGTGTGTGTGTGCGCGTGTGTCTCATGTGTCTGTGCTGTGTGTCTCTGGCATCGTAGCTCTCAAATTTCTTATTTACGTACGCGTAAGAGGTTATTAATTTTTTAAATTTAATTATTAATTCAACACAAATTATGACCAATGGCCAATAAACTCCAGCTTGCTGTTTGCAAAAAATCGCCTGCCCTGATCCTGTCACCCGCTGGTTTAGCAGCCACACAGTCCAACCGCAAAACGCTCAAACGTACTTTCACACGGGGTAATACAAGTGTAATGGAATGCTGCTGCTTGTGGGTCAGGGTTCAGATTTAGCCAGAAACGACAATAGGAAGAAAAAATAAGTCCTAAAAAAATCTAGTAATTACTTACCCGTGACTTTAAAGTAACATAGGGGATGTTCATTAATTACGTGAGGTGAATTCACAGATTTTTCGACCCAACCAACCTTGGTGAGATTTGGTTTGACCCGCTCCCCAATCTGTCTTCACTTTTTATTTAGTAATTTAGTACCTACCTTCTAGCTTATGCCCGCGACTTCGTCCCAGTAGAATTAGCAATTTTGAACATGTTGACATGGGATAAAAATCAGCCTATGTTTTAATCTAGGGTACTGCTATCTCCGTTCCAAACTTTATCCAAATCCGTCAAGTCGTTTCTGCGTGAATCACATCCATCCATCCATCCTCACAAACTTTCGCATTTATGATATTAGTAGGATTATCTTGAGCACCTCTTAAAAATAGGAGAGTATAAAAAGGAATAAGTTACTACATAGGTAACCTGCTACTCCTGATAGAACTAGATCTATGACGAGACACCGCCAATAAAGATTCACACTTCCCCCAAACACTATAATCACGTGTCCATCGCTAGCAATTGCTTTGATCTTGATTGTTTTGCTCTTCGGTCGTTGACCAAGTCATATGACATACATATCTATGACATAACACGCGTGCGTGCGCGCCGGCCCGCTAGCGCTCTCTAGTGGCAGCTCTAAGTAACTCTACCTACGTACAGGCGCGACACGGGAAAGCAACGTAGCAGAGTCCGCAGTTCGAGCTGAATTCAATAGATGGCGGTTTACTCAGTTGCTTAATTTTGTTTTTTTTTTACAGGTAATCAATCAGCCATTACGTGTTAGTAATGAGGCCTGGTAGGAGATATTCGCAATAAAATAAGGTATAGTAATTATAACACTCGAAATATTTAATAAAGATTCAATAGTAAAGTTGTCTAATAACAAAACACAATGAATAATTAATTGCTCAATCTTGATTAAAATGCAGCGAATATAATCACCGTCAAGATATCAGAGACTTATAAATGCACTTTCTGACGTCACTAATATTTCCTTCATCCACGGACTAAAATATTAAAGATTAAACTTTTATCTCTTATATCAGTCCCTTGATAGTTTATCAGGAAGATATCTGTGTATGCTTATTATAAACATCCGTAGGTATTAAGGCAGTATGACGCCGCGTGTGCCTCCATCGTCACGTAGGCAAAAAAAAAATAATTAATGTTCTCATATTGTCCATAAACAAAAATAAGACTAAACATTCAAAACAAAAAGTGCGGCATTTGAATTTGGAATGTTTAAACAGACGGCCATTTAAAAAGATGTAAAGTTGGAATCATTATGTTTGTACAAAAATTGATTCAGTGTAAACACGTGTTTTAATTAATCTTATGTTATGATAATTAATACCTGGATTTTACTCAGACATGTAAGTACAATAAAAAAGTTAGGTGCATTATTTAATTATTTACTAATGTTGTTTGACTTGAGCTGTTTACCTTTGTAAGTCGATGGAATAGAGGCTTGCTTACAGGTTATTGGCGGACACAGAGCCGTCAATTACGAATTATAAAGCATCATTTTTACTAATTTGACGTCTGCGAAAACGTTACTTACTCAAACTGCTACAGAAATGATTGATTGAAAATAAACGATTGAGAACACATTTAATTAAAATATTTCAAAGTCAACGGAGCCGTCCTAATAGTACAAAAAACGTGTTTATCTGCCATCGAAGAATTATTAATGATGTGCTGAGTTAAATAAATAACTATTTTGAACGATTTAAATTATTGTTTTCATGCTTTAGTGGGTTGAGTAACAGAAAGAGACACTTGAAAAAATACTACGCAGATCGTAAACCTTTGAACAATCGGTGAGCACAGGGCCGTCTTAAACTAGACTGGGGCCCTTGGGCACACAAGAATTTGAGGCCCTTTTGGAAACTAAAAAAAGCGAATTATAATATTTTTTTTTACTAAGTATGACCATTTATTATAGAAATTGTCGGTCCTTCGGGGCCCCCTGAGAATAGGGGCCCTGGGCACGGGCCCCGTGTGCCCTTTATGGTGAAGACGGTCGGTATTGGGTGACCATCAACCATTCGAAATGCAATGCGTATTCGATATGGAGCCAACCGGCGTAGATTACTACTTATACTATTTTTGTGGATAGGTAGGTGGATATTTTTATTTTTTTATTGTAATATTTTAATAGACATCTCGCAGTATGGACAATGATAATAAGTACTCCGTTTTTGTCGTGTATATCAGACTAATGTACAGTTTGACAACAAATATAATGCGCATCGGCAGTATTCGTTTGCGCAGAGAAGCGCAGACCAGTTTCCGATGGTAGCCGAACGTGTAAATAATCTATATTGAACTTTATTTGCAAGCGCAACTGGCAGAGTATTGCTTGCTTTGCATTCTTAGCTCTGTCCCGCTTACGCGATTTTGCCATTGTTGGTACGAAATCGATCGACCAATAACAGCGCCAGAGTTTCCCGCGCTACTAAAATTGGTATACTGCGCAGGTACATCGTGGAGCATTATTTTTGCTGTCAAACTGTACCAAGTAATAGTTTTTATGGCTCGCACTGTAATATACATGATGTGGATGTACCGAATAAATAGATAAATAGATTCTTGTCGAGTTTGTAATGTAAATTGTACAGATCTGTAGGCTTATTACCTAACTCGCTCGCAATCGCCATCGTGTTCATTTCGACAGTTCTTGTATGAATGTTACAGCTAGCTGATTCCGATGCCAATTGTCAGCCCATACATGAACTGTCAAAATGAACACGATGGCGATTGCGAGCGAGTTAGATAATACGCCTACTGGATGATATTTGACACAGAGAAAGATATTCTGAAATAGCACATTAATCTTAGCTCCCGCGGGATTCCGATAAACAAATTCTTCGCTAGCGAAGTCGTGGAAACAGCCAACAGCTAATTAAGTAGGGATAAACAAAAACAAAAACATGCATTGCATTTAGTAGGTACAGTCAGCAGCATACGTGTAAAAGTTATTGTGGATTTGGAAACGATCTACATCCCCTCTACCCCGGAAGTAATAATTTTGGGCTCCTTAATATACTCGGGGCCAAAAAAAATTGGCTTTTTTCCCGTAGATAATTGTATGAATATGTTGTTTAGTTCTCATTCACGGCTGCTGACTATACTTCTTCGATACGCTATATTCAAAACAATGTATTTCATAAAACCTTTGACCTATGTAAATAGTCGTAACATACTTCAGTGTCGCTTCTATTTCTTATTCTTCTCGGCGTCTGCTTTCTCCTGCTCTATCTCCCTCGCGACGGCATTGATTGCGTCCTGCTCTAACATCCGAACGGGCTGGGCCATCTTTAACACTGCTACCTGGTGACACCATTATACAATGAGTGGGTTGCTTTTCACGATAGAGATAGGAGTTTTTAATGGTCCTCGCGAACCGGATCATTACCTCAATTTTACTCTGTAATCCTACCGCCAAGCAGCAGTATTTGCTGTATACCGGCTTGGCGTGGGGACTCAGAAATCTGGAGAAGTTGCATCTTAGCCCACTACAGTGCACTTGAAATCATTTGGTATTGCTGGTGTCCATAGGTGGTGCTTGCTTAACATCAGGTGACCGACTAGCTTGTTTTCCTTTCTTACCGTATAAAACAAATTGGCTCGACACAGACCGATGCCAGTCGAGCCTCTAGGGCTACTCAAAATGCCTGTTTGAAGTCAAAGCCAAGCTAGTACAGATAAATCTTACCTCAATATTCCTCTGCCCAGACTGCACGATCTCGAGCAAGGTTCTGATGGCCAGCTTGATAGCGCCCTTGTCAGTCGCCACAGCCTCTGGTGTGTAGTTCTTTTCCAAGAACTCCCTAGTGGTCTTATCATATCTGCCCGCAGAACTGGCCTGGCGAACACAGTTAAAAACAATTGAAACGAGCTCGGTAAGGTTGGGTTCCGTCTTATAGGTACTCCAAATCTTGAGCCGCGACCCCGCCTGCTTATTCATGGCTCGATCGTAGATAAAGTGTCATTCATCGTCATCCAGCCAAAAGTCGTCTGCTGCTAAACAAGCCCCTCCAAAGAACGCCATAAAGACCAGTCGTCCGCGGCCCTCATCAACCAAAATCCTGCGACCTTCCCCAGTATACTATGCGGGCCGTCCATTCATCACTTGATGTTTTTAGCAACTTTTTAGACCCCTTCTCCCCCCTGGTGATATGTGAGGTTACGTACTCCTCCCTTCCCACCTAAGATCACGTGTATTTTTTTGTACAACCGGTAACCTTTTTTTTTTTCAATCTAGTCTATGAATACGGAAATTCTTATCGGTTGTAAATTCGGAGTGTTGTTTAAAAATTATCAGTTTTACCAACCAATGTCTTTTGGTTTCAAAAATAAATACACCTCACCATTAAACCCTCTCCCCCTCTCCCCTGTGATTTTACCTCACCTAATTAATAGACGGCCCAATGGCAATAATAACAAGGTACCTATAATGACTAGGTAGGTTATTACACGTTTTATCCTAACGTTCCTTCATTTCTGGTAAATATTTTGTCCACCTTAGGCATAACCTTAAATTGAAGATTGTTCTAACTTATCAAAAGTTATGTAATCATTGCACATTCCTACGACATACGCCTTGATAAAATAATCTATTTTGACAATTCGTTATCTATAGGAAACGATAGAATCTATGAAAAAAAAATGTTTTCCTCTTTCTGTATAGGTACTGTGTATATAGACGAAAAGGTAACGTGCACATTCTCCTCTACTACTAAAATAAGATGGCCATTTTGCCCATACACTTCCTCACCCCCCAGAAATTTGGTAGAAATAGCGCGGAAAGAGTTAAATACGCAGATATTGACCTTAAATAATAATATAAATAGTAATGCTGAGCCAGCGACCGTTTCACTTTTGCGAAGACACACAACGCTGATGATCTATTTTTCATGTCTATGTTTTTTTTTTGTTATACCTTGTTTATTT
This sequence comes from Pandemis corylana, assembly GCA_949127965.1. Taxonomy (NCBI): domain Eukaryota; kingdom Metazoa; phylum Arthropoda; class Insecta; order Lepidoptera; family Tortricidae; genus Pandemis; species Pandemis corylana. The sequence continues at coordinate 8,599,177 of OX421871.1, forward strand.
TCTATAAAATTGTATTATCTTATATTTGCGTGTCTTGCAATAAAGAATAAATGTCTTCTTTCTTTCTTCCTTTCTTCTTTCTTTAAAAGAATTACAAAAATGTCCTCAGAGTCAGACATATTAAAAAAATCACTCAGCGACTACATAAACCATAGCGCTTCCCGCAGCTCCGTTTTTACTGACTGGCCATTACATATATCACGTCTTTATCCCTAAGAGCCTAAGGCAACAAAACCTTAAGGCCACGTTTAGCATGATTAAGGGCGTATAGGTGGAAAGGGAAATCAAAATAGTGATGGGCTGTTAGCCGCATCGGCTATAACATGATTCCTAAGACTTTCGCACATTCCCTGGATGGGCTTTTACCATCAGCGCGGGAAGAGAAGCAACTGGTAAATTCTATGTTTTTTCTTTACTCCCAGACCAGCTTGGATGAAAGCTTAACAGATTTACAATCAAACCAATGAATGCCATCGTTTCTCTTATATGTAGTACAAAGACTATAAGCAGCTTCCATCAAAAATTCTTTGTGATTCTGTCGGTCTTATTCTCAAACTAACCTTCCACTCGTAGTAAATCCCCGAGGGTTCCGTCTGGAAAAGATGGGGGGTTCCATCATAATCGAAACCGCCAATCAGGCAGGATATACCGAAGGGTCTTCGTCCATTGCTCTGCGTGTACTGCTGCTTCATGCCCGCAATGTAGCGGGTGACATACTCGATGGTAGCCGGGTCTTCTACCGTGAGACGGTGGGATTGGCATTCGATTTGAGACCTTGAAAAAGTTATACTTTAAAGTCTCACTACTGTTTATTCTTATAGAAAAAGTTCGAAGGATTAATCCGTAAAATTAACCCCGTATATTATGGTTGCCTGGTAAGCTTTTATGTGATAAGAGTGTAGGCGAATAGACTGTAGCGCTAGTTCAAATTAGCAGTAAGGAAATAAGGAGCAAGCAAACGCAGCCGTTGCAGTAGGAAGAGTGAACTTTATTTTTTTATTTATCGGTCACGGCAGTGAATTAATGAATATAGAATGTATACTCTGGTTGGTGTTGCCAACAAAGAGGGAATATAATAAAGTTTTATGCTTCGAATTAGCATTTCTTGTATAAACAATCAATTTGCTACTTTACTTCCAACTTGAATGGTTAAGATAGGACAGCACTTCATAATACATGATGGATGAAGTAAGCATTATTAACTATGGTAAATATAATTGAGCTTGAGCAAAAATAATGCTTTCCGGTTATCTGTTTTCCTCGACACACAGGTCGCATTTTTCAACCATTTTTTGTGAAAATTTGTAAGCGAGTCGATAATTAAGTGACTTTTTTATCTTTAGCCATCACAGGTTAACATCTAGCAGGTTAGCATCAGAGGTAAGTTGTTAGCAGGTTCTGTTAAAAAAATAGTAGAGACTCACCAAGTACTATGTACCAAAGAAGACCAAAGAAATAACATAGAATGTACAGTCGTCAGTATAGTTTGAAGCATCCAAATCGGCCAAATAGTTCGATACACCATAGAAATAGTATGGTGTGTAGACCTTTTTGGTCACTTTGAATGTGTCATAGTATATGACGCTGAGTATACAAGTTGCTTTTCTTCCCGCGCAGATAGTAAAAGCCCATAAAGGAAATGGGCCAAAATTTGGCTAGCAACCCATTACTATTTTTCCACCTCAACGCCCACATGTATTGTGACCTTTAGGTCTGGTTACCTTCGGTTCTGTCTACCCCGTAAGTGAAGACTACTACCTTGTAATCAACACCCTGGCATCAGCCCGGAGTCCAGCAAACGCCAGCACAACATGGTCGTCCAATGGCACGATCTTCTTCTCCGTCCTTTCTTCCTGTAGCTTGGCGACAGACTTCTTCTCCACAGCCAACACTACCACGTCCGCGCCGCGTATACCGATCACAGCTGATCCTTTCCTTACGGCCTTGAAATAATGCGATTCAGATTTGAATGGCTAGTTATAAAGTCTACAGGTTGTAAATTTCTAAATGTCAGTGAAAATTAGAACACATAGAAAAATCCGAAAAGAAAAGCTATGGCCGGGAATCGAACCCGGATCCTCGTCATTCCGTGACGCGTGCTATACCCCTACACCACCCGTAGCAGGTGGGTAGTCTCCGAATTTTTCTACCTGTTACTAACTGTCATGTGACCTTTTGTTACTATGCGAATTTTTGTCGCTAAGCGTCATCTGTTTGAATGATGTGTCTGTACGACACAATTACAAACTCCCATGGAACATCTACTGCTCACCAGGGACGAGAGAAGGCGCTGTTTTTCAAATGATAGGTACTATCAAATGAATCAAGAAATTTTATTTCTTGATTTTTATGTTTTACTTTTTCGGTTTTACCGTTAGAAATTAAATTTCTAAATGTCAGTGAAAATTAGAACACAGAAAAATCCGAAAAGTAAAGCTATGGCCGGGAATCGAACCCGGATCCTCGTCATTCCAATAAAATATAAAATTTCTACAGGTTGTCTTAGAAATACATACATGTGGTATGCTTAACTATTAAGAATTACTTCAAAACACAATGTATTATCTCTATTACAACGCCCCAAGTTTTCAATCGCACTATACTATTTTAATATCGCACATATAATAGTTTGTTAGTTAACAAAATTCCTTTTTTACGATGGTTCTGGCTGAAAATCAGTGCTGCAGGTGTCTACTGTCTAACGCCTCAGCGTAATGCTGAGCCAGCGACCGTTTCACTTTTGCGAAGACACATATAACGCTGATGATCTATTTTTCATACCCGTGTTTTTTTCTTGTTTATTTTCTATAAAATTGTGTATATTCTCTTATATTTGCGTGTTTTGCAAATAGGAATAAATGTCTTCTTTCTTTCTTTTTTCGCTGACTGCTTTTAGACTGCAATTTTTATCCAGCCTACATTTACATGACGAGACCAAATAGGAGACGTTTTGGAGAAAGGTTAGATCAGGAGTACCCGAAACCGACGAGCATGTATGAAGAGATTGATGAATGTGGATGAAGCGAAAGAAGTATGTCAGGATCGTAGCAAGTGGACCAAAGTAGTCTGCTTACCCCTGTGGGAAAGAGGCGTGACGGTATGTATGTATGTACATTTACATTAAGGAGCGACCGCACCGCCGCGTATGCGCAGTGACGTGTCGTAGGCGTCACGTTTTCTCACCGTTTTTCCATACATTTTGTTGCGTAAACGCACCGTCAAAGTCTTTTACGCACGGGTATGATCGCACCTTAATGCATGAATACAAAATTAAAACAATCCGACATGTAGAACGAAGGGAGTCAAAGTCCACGGCAATTTAAACGCGTAGAAGCTTAATTACACATAAACGGATAACGCTCCAGGAAGAAGGACTACGAAATAGTCGGAAACATGTCGAACATCACTCGACTTTTTATACGTGAGTTATCCGTTTATGTGTATTTATGATTAAGTCTCTCGGTAGTTTCACGTTGAAAGCGTAGAAGCTTGTTAAAATTAAAATGACCATTTTACCTCTTGAGCGTATTGTACTTGCAGGAGTTGACCGTCCGGAGAAAACACAGTAATTGCACGATCGTATCCAGACATTAAAAAAGACACTAATACAAGAACACTATAAATAACTATGATAAATTCTAAAAAAACAATACCAATAAGAAGTAATTTCAATCCGATTTCCCCCTTAATGGCAGCCTAGGCTTGGGCCGATGTCAGTTTACATGACAAGTGTGCGGTATTTGCGCTGCGATTTTGGTTTTGAGGTTTGAAATGTCAAAATTGATTGACAAAGACGTGCTATTTTTAATAATGGGTTAAGGTTTTAATTTAGCTGCCAGAGCCTTTCATATCTTGTCTGTGCGTTTAGAATAAAAAAAATAAAAATTTAATCTTCAAAAAATCTATAAGATTATCGAAGCTGACTACAGAAATATACGGCAACATACATGCATAAATACATACATATATCACGTCTTTATCCCTTACGGGGTAGCCAGAGCCTAAGGTAACAAAACATTAAGGCGACGTTTAGCATAGGGCGTATAGGTGGAAACGAAAATCAAAATAGAGATGGGTTGCTAGCCGCATCGCCTATAACATGATTCCTAAGACTTTCGCCCGTTCCCTCGATGGGCTTTTACCATCTGCGCGGGAAGAGAAGCAACTGGTAAATTCTATGTTTTTCTTTACTCCCAAACCAGCATGGAAGATATATACGGCAATCAGCTAAGAAACGCGACCTGTAGAGGAGAACAGACATACTGAAAGTAAGCATTTTTGCCTTCGCTCGCACTTCGCTCTCACTCGGTCACCAAAGATCATGTAAACTATGTAAAGGACAGTTCTTTATCCAAAAGCGTCTGTTTATTTTTTTTCTTCCATGCTGGTCTGGGAGCAAAGAGAAAACATAGAATGTACCAGTTGCTTCTTGCTTCTCTACCCGCGCAGATGGTAAAAGCCCATCGAGGGAATGGGCGATTATGATAGGAATCATGTATGTATGTATGTATGTAAACTCTTTATTGCACATAAAAAAATTAAAAAATACAGAAATTCAGACAAGAAGTACAAAGGCGAACTTATCCCTAAGAACTTACTTACTTACTTATCATGATATAGGCGATGAGGCTAGTAACCCATCACTATTTTGATTCCATTTTCCACCTATACGTCCACAATCTGCGCCTGTAGGTACCTGTTACCTTAGGCTCTGTCTACCCCGTAAGGGATGAAGACGTGATTTGTGTGTGTGTGTGTGTCTGCCTGTTTATTTACTGTATGTACATGTACCCTTGTCTTAATTCGGCAGGAATGCAGACATACCATTTTAGCGTCCGATATCCCAATATAGTGCGCAATCGTCGCTGGATCGTGGCAACGGTACAATGGAGCGTTTACCGTCCATTGCGCAGCTGACTTGTGCACTTCGCAGTAGTTACCTTACAGCACACGCAATGAATATAGAAAACCGTCGCCGCGCCGCCGGCGCTGCAGGCGCGGTCGGGTCGTAAAGACTGTAATCCATCTCACAACATCACTAGTATCAACATAGTTCGTAGCGATATGGTCCAGCGTAACAGGCGTACTTATTAAACTGGCCTCATTTTACCGTTTCTAGAACTCCATCTTGACTTATTTGGTCTGAGGTTAGCAGGACAGATTCAAAACTTTATTTTGCAAATAGCCCGCCAAGGGCTCATTTACATGTTTTTTTTAAACTATCAGCGCATTCGGAAAGACCATAGCCAAGAAGAATGCGCCGCAAAAACTTGGCATTAAGTCATTTTTTCGAAATAAAATACATTTAGCCACTACAATACTTATATAAATTCTACTTAACTTATACTACATTTTTTAAAGGGATGTATAAGGTCCCCAAGTTAAGATTTTTGTCTATGTAGACATGTACAAAGTGTCTACTGGTCAAAGTAAAACGAAATATTGAAAGGAATGAAGAAAAACAAACGAATAAAAATAATTTAGGTTCAGTGTAAAACGCAAATTAATTGAAACTGCTGTACCCGCTTTAATAAATACGCTTCAGGGGTCAAATTGACCGAAGTTGCAAAATCACAAATGGCGGCATTTTTAACGTTTAATCTTTCACCTAAACGGTAATAAATATTAATAGGCTTAATCACGAGTTAAATTGGTCATTAGACGCGTCGGAATTCCGCGAGAGGCTAAATCTAACCTAAGTCAATAAGGGAGAAGAGGCGAGGGAGGAACATTCCGGGGTTTTCAGTAGCGAAAACAGAGGGGTCACCGGATACAAAGTGAAAGTAAAACTTGTGAAGAACAAATCTTTGTTAGCCCCCCAAGCTAAGTGTTTGTTTTTAATACTGTAAAACTGGGTGAGAAGGGACAAAATTGAAGTTCAAATCTTGATAAAATAATATTTTCGTATGTAAGTATTTGTACGGAACTCTACGCGTTGCCCGACACGCACTTGGCCGGTTTAATTGTTTTGATTTATTGGGTTTGACCACGCTCCAAGATCAAATTTGGACTTTTTATTGCAAAATATTGCGTTTAAGACCTTGCGTCATCAGATTTAAGGCGCGCTTATAGACGAATTTTAGGTATTTGCGGGGGTGAAGCAGACATGAAGTGGAGGCGCATGCGGGGCGCCCCGCGCATGGCCTTATTCTGTTCGTAACCGTATTCTGGGAGAAGTAAATTCCGGAGCTTTCCGAAAATTATAAAATACTTTATTTTTGGTTAATTAAAAGAAATGCTTCATTTGATACTAATTTAATGTAAATAGTAACACTTAGTGGTAACAATAGACCGTGTTTTTATCAATGACGACATTGACAGCGCACACCGTAGTTATAGCTCTTCAAAGGTTAATTGTTTGGAGCAAGAAGCGATGTTTTCCTTATTTTCGTCACTTGTAAAATATGGACATGTCGGGCTTTCATTGTAAATCTGACGTTTTTCTGAGTTTGCCTTCTTCTATCGCCGCTTCACGCTCACGCTTAGCTGCTGCTGCCGTGGATTCAACAGCGGTTAATTCCCAGTTATCATAGATAATATCTTGACTTTTTGAATAAGTTGCTGCCGTAAATATTGGTATATCCATGCACGCTGTGATTTCTGTAAACTGGGAATACTTCCATGCTGGTCTGTGAGCAAAGAAAAAACATAGAATGTACCAGTTGCTTCTCTACCCGCGCAGATGGTAAAAGACCATTGAGGGAATGGGCGAAGCTTATAGGAATCATGTTATAGGCGATGAGGCTGGCAACCCATCACTATTTTGATTCCATTTTCCACCTATACGCCCTCAATCTTGCTAATTGTGGCCTGTAGGTACCTGTTACCTTAGGCTCTGTCTACCCCGTAAGGGATAAAGACGTGATCTGTGTGTGTGTGTGTGTGTGTGTGTGTGTGGGAATAGCCGATTCCAGCCGAAGTAATTCCTGTAATTCTCCTATAAGTGACACATGAGTAAAATTGCAATTAAACAAGGAATCGTGGCTGGCAGCTGTGTCTGCAGCTGCTGAATAAAATAAGTTATGTCAATAAGTTTCGTCCTTGAATTTGTGACCAATTCTCTTCATTCGATCTGGTCTCGACTGATCTGTAAGTCAGTAATTATATAACAGTAATTTCTCTGAAAATATAATTAAGTTTAGTGCTTCCTGCCGCTAAGCAGCAGTGCTTGCACTGCTGTGTTCCGGTGTGGAGAGTAAGACAGCCGGGGAAATTACGGGCACAAGAGGCGTTTCATCTTAGTCCTCTAGGTTGGCAACGCATCTGCAATCCCTCCGGGGTTGCGGGTGTCTATGGGCAGTGGTGATCACTTACCATCAGGTGACCCACTTGCTCGTTTGCCTTCCTATTCATACAAATATATATATATTGTCTACCGCGGGCAACAGCTAAAATTAAAATATTATGTTATTTAATCATTTAAAAAAATATATTTAGACCATATTTCTCATCGAGGTGGGTTGTCCCGGAGCCGGTTTAAGTTACAAAATGCCGGATAAGTCGAACACTATGCGTGACAACAAAAAAAAATATCTTTGTTTTATTACCATAATAAACAGGTAACAAAAAAAGCACATCGCCTGATTTTTACCTCATTTGTAAACCTCTGAATATATGCATATATATTTGTCCGGAGTCACGCTCTCATTCCGCGGGCAAATTTTGGGAACGATTTATTTGCCGAGTTTGAACCTTAAGCCCCTCCGTCTCGCGCGCACCCCGAGCGATAGTCAAACTGCGGCGCTCAGCGAGAGTAGACGTGTGTAACGGCGAACGTTTCCGAGCAAAACGTGGGCATTTATCATCGCCATGGTGTGGGGACAAAAAAAGTTTCATTCCGGAGTTAGTCATAGCTTTTGTATTTAGTATCGCTTTTGTTTTAAATTTATATTATGTCACGTCTAATGTAGTTCTGATTTCAAGAGTTTAATTAGTTTAAGAACACGAGGCTTACTTTTTTTAATATTTATTTTTATGTCAAGTTTCTCATTCCACCATATTTATACCGGTGTTTCCGGTGTAGTAAAATGACTTAAATACTCACCAAAATGAAAATAACACCGGAATGACATCAAATGTAGCTTCACTTTATTATTATGAAATGGTTCCGTAGCATAATTTCTAAAATCAAATACTGAACTTATTTTATTGTACCACAGCTCATGTCTAAGATAAAATTTACGCTTTTAGGCTATCAGGGAGTGCTACAAAAAAGGCTTAAAAATTTGGTTTCCGTACCCAAAGGGCAAAAACAGGACCCTATTACTAAGATCACTGCTCGTCTCTCTGTCTGTCACCAGGGGAATCTCATGAACCGTAAATACCGTGATAGCTAGACAGTTAATTTTCACATACGATGTAGGATTCTTTCGCAGCTACACAATAAATACTAAAGACAGAATTATTTTTATGTTGGTCTGTCTATGTAAGGTAGTGTCATTCTTACCTGTCCTATTTGGTAAACAAAATTCTAACCTCAAAACGTCTTATTTTTGTAATTTTTTAACTATTTCATCGTAAATAAAGGAACTGGAGATAAAATATCAGCAAAATTATGTACAAAAGATTAACTCAGGTTTATAATCACTTCTTAACAAACAACGGTTTACAAACTATTCATTTCAGACACTTGTCATTCCTAAAAATATTCAATTTACAAATAATTACTCGGTAATAATCTCATATATCTATCTATTCTACAACATAATATGATGTTTTTTCAAGTATCTAATGTTTTATGCAATTTCTAATTTGTGAATCGTTGATTTGCCTAACGTAGTTTGTAAAATGAATTCATGAAATGTTGTTTACCAAGTGATGAACTACCTACTTAAAAAATATTCATTAACTGGCACCAAATTTTCGCTCTTAGGACTATTAAAATATACTTAAGGTCTCTGTATTTTTTCTAAATAAAAGACGTGATTATGGAGCCTTATTTATTACTTTAATTCCGGTGGTCCATATTTCATTCCAGTGGGCTGATATTATCATCCCCGTGTATATTTATCATTCCGTTGTAAGGTGTCATTCATTCCGGTGTACATTGTATAATTCCGTTCCGCTGTGTGTTTAGAAATTCGACCTCTAATAACTCGAAAACTACTTAAGGTTTTAGGTTCCCTTTTACATTATGTCTTGTAAAATTGTCTAAGGTGTCGTTCGATATTTAAAAATCTAAAAAAAACACATATAAGGGACCACACCGAAATGATACAAAAAATTAGTACTGTTGAAATTGACCCACATGGTTGGTGATTGTAGGTGTTCTAGAGTTGATAGAGATGGCCTAGGGTAATTAAGCCGACAAGTTATTTCTGCCCTGAAATAAAAACATTATTTTTAGACGGCAGAAATTGAAACATCTAGACAAGCGGCAGCATGACCAGCCATTCCAGCCAAGTTCACCTAACAAACTGGCGAGCATCGCCATTTTTTTTAAAGTAACTTAGAAGTCATATAATGATATTCCGACTTAGAGATAGGATAATAATCAAGCGTTTTCGTAATAAGCTCTAATATTTCATAATAATTCATAATAATTCTGCTGAGCTGAGTGAGCGACCACGCGCAGTAAACGTGCTGCGGCCGCTCTGATTAAGGGTTTCGGACGAACCCGACACATGTCAAGCGTATATCGACTACTTATAATGTTCATGGGTGTCTCGCGCTTCTTTTTTTTATTATTTTCTGAGACAAGGACGACACGAGTGAGATATGGAATAATAAAGCATTTCTCGAATTAAACTATCCGGGGAAAATACAGTAATAATGTGAGTTAAGAATTATCTAAGTTATGGTAATGAAACTTACTCCTTACGAGAAGGATTAGGGGTTTCAGTGTCCGTTGAGTTTGGCAGTGACGCATCTATCGGTGTCAGGGTTGTAAGTGACGTTTTGCTCTAAAATTACAATTATACTAAACTAGCTGTTGCCCGCAACTCCATCTGCATAGAATTCGTTTATCGCTATCCCACAGGAATTACGCAATTTTCCAGGATAAAAGTAGCCTATCCTATGTGTTATTCCAGACTATAATCTATCTATGTTCCAAATTTCATCCAGATCTGTCCAGCCGTTCTGGCGTGAAAGAGTAACAAACATCCAAACATCCATACTCACAAACTTTCACATTTATAATATTAGTAGGATGGTATTTATTCAACACCTCTAAAATAATGATACTTAATTCACGTGTAGTTTAGTTACAAATTTATGCATTACAAACCGGATTTTAAATTATCGTAAGACATATTTAATACTCATTAAGGAAATAACGGCTGTAACTCACTTGAAAATAACTAGAATAGAATAGAACTGTATAACACACAATTAGTAAAACTGCAAACCAACTACGTCAAAACGAATCTGAAATCGCTACGACGCGGTCTGGTATGTAGGTACTTACCGTTTAGGCACTCTAATGTTTCTCATTATGTTCTCTTAGTTCACTTAAGCGTTTCCTCTTTCGCTTAACTTTATTTACACTGCGATTACCCATATTGCTTGCTGTCTAAAGTACTATTACCGAGTTAGAAAAATGTGCACAGGTCCGGCGTCGGCAGCGGCCACGAGCGTACTGGCGACTGGGCAATAGTCGGCCGCCGCCGCGCGTTGAACCATTTTATTTTGCCAAAAACGAAATAAGTTGGTATGATTGATGTACTCAACTTATTAAAAATCTATGAAGCACAAATCGAGATCTACTAAAAAACTATTAAATAAAACAAATTTTGTGCAGATATTCATAATAGTCATCGAAATATTTGGTTTAAGGTTTAAAAAAAGGGTTATTTTCAAAAAAAAAAACTATCGAGGTTTTTTTCAGCAATCGTGTTTCTGATGAAGTAAAAATCTAGGGAATAGACTGAAAATATACATATAAAAAAATTGCAGTTGTAAGTTCTGTGCAAGTATTTTATTAATATTTTCTAAAATTGTAGTTTTCACTATCTACAGCGCCTTAAGTCCTATTTCACGTTCGTTGATGATCGGTTAGGTTTTATGTGCGCGTGCGCCGTTTAAGCTCAATTAGGACAAGCCAAAAAAATCTAGACTGCTAATCTTTAAGTGATAAAAATAGTTCAGACGAGGTTCCTCGAGTTTTTGTTGATATTTTGTTCATTTTTGCAAGAATCCAAGTTAAAATAGACAATAGCTGATACCATATATAAATTTTGCGTTCGACATTTTGATACCATATTAAAAACTCTTTCCAAATAATCCTGCGTCCCAACATTGTTTGTTTTAGGGGTTTGTACCTCAAAAGGAAAAAACGGAACTCTTATGGGATCACTTCATTGTCTGTTCGTCCGTCTGCCAACACCCTTCTTCTCAGGAAGCGTAGATAAAGTTGAAATTGGCACGGAACCCTCGGGGCGCGTCTCGCACTTGACCTGATTTTGTATACCTCTCACTGACGCGCTAGCGGTATTCCAATTATATATCTTACACCCGATTAATACGTAAAAGCGAAAAACCTCGCTTTTGACTCATGAGATGAAATGGCTTCAATCGTTCTTCATCTTGTACTAAGTGGAACGCCACTTTGAAATGAACAACTGTAGTTCAAAAGTCTTTGTTAACAATAATCAGACAAAACGGCCTAACAAGATCTAATTTCATAACACAAAATCCTGTGAAATATAGCAACTTGTTTCCGTTCTCAAAATTTAAAGTCTAGTATCTACTTAAATTTAATTTTACTTGAGCGGCAAATAGCTAGTAGACTACAGGCCCACGTACAAAAAATGTGGGTCATATGAACCACCAGGTGACGTATATAGGACGATATAAGAGCATAAAATAATAAGATTCAGCACTATGCCGTCACTTGTAAGCTGTCCAACTGGGTGCTGGTGAGAATTCAAAAGTGCAACCCTCGATTTTTTCCCCATGTCGCATGATTTTTGTACGGCGTTGCGGAATAATGGATTAGAAGCTGTATTGAAACAGTATGAAACTGATGCCGTACAAATGGTGCGCCACAAAGTCGGTATTTTTTTTTTATTTTCTGACCATTTCCAGGGTAAATTTGGTCATTTGATTCTGTACGGCATCAGTTTCATACTGTTTCAATACAGCTTCTAATCCATTATTCCGCAACGCCGTACAAAAATCATGCGACAAGGGGAAAAAATCGAGGGTTGCACTTTTGAATTCTCACCAGCACCCAGTTGGACAGCTTACAAGTGACGGCATAGTGCTGAATCTTATTATTTTATGCTCTTATATCGTCCTATATACGTCACCTGGTGGTTCATATGACCCACATTTTTTGTACGTGGGCCTGTAGTCTATAGGGTTGCCAACAGTTTTTCAGCAAAATACAGTATTTTTCAAAATAAGCTATAAAAATATAGTATTTTATGGAATAATTTAAAAATAGACAAAGATATATTTGTTACTTATTTATTCAAAAAAAAATTGTTTTTCAGATTTCGTTTGGTGTTGAAAATATAGTATTTTTGCGTACTATTGTTGCGCACACCCGAACTATAGTAAAATATTATAAATTATAGTACGCTTGGCAACCCTATGTTTAGCTAGCGATAGGATCTGTTCTGATAAAATGTTACTAAGCTCTAGATGCGATAATATTATGTTTTTAAATTTGTACTGTAGGTATACATTAGTAATAGATAAATTAAATACCTACATATATTTTGCGGGTGGTAGGGCCTTGTGCAAGGTCCGTCCGAATCGCTACCACCATCTTACTCGCTAATCTTGCCGCTAAGTAGCAGTGCTTGCACTGCTGTGTTCCGGTGTGGAGAGTAAGACAGCCGGGGAAATTACGGGCACAAGAGGCATTTCATCTTAGTCCTCTAGGTTGGCAAGGCATCTGCAATCCCTCCGGGGTTGCGGGTGTCTATGGGCAGTGGTGATCACTTACCATCAGGTGACCTACTTGCTCGTTTGCCTTCCTATTCATATAAAAAAAAAAAAAACATGAATAGCCTGAAGTGTGCGACGGGCACCGGAGCAGAGGCAGATAAAAAATGGCATGGCGGGATAATTGTGAACTTTTTGAACTGGACCTGGGGAAGCCTGTCAGAAATGAGTGGAAAGAGAAAGGGGAGTTACGTAAAAAAAAGTCAAGTCAACTTTGAGCTGTATTTTGTACCTTCTCAATAGTATATGATAGAACAGGGGTTGCCAAGTAGTTTTAGGTGGTGTGAGAAAAATTTTACGAGATTCAGAAAAAAACAAGTATTACGTATCTACGTGTCTACGTATTAATTGATTGGTATACAGTACTTTACAGCATTTGGCTGTCCGAGGTTCGGCATGGTTGCGATGGAAAAAAATAGGAAAAAAGGAGAGTTTAAGTGACGGTTTGTGACACCAAACGTGCGAATTTATTTCGGGATCCATATCACGATAATATTGAACGTCTAATCCATGCAATTTAGTAAAACGAAGTCGACAGGCCAGCCGCATCTAGTCCTCATTTAATCTAGAGTTTGTTTCCCATGGCCGTTGTCTTGACTTTCGCTGGTTTCCCCGCTATGGGAAAATTGTAATAAGCTAGCTTTGAATTAGGCAATAGGTTATAATACAGCAGACTACAGCGCTAACATTAAAATACTTAGATGTTTCTAGGGAGCTACGTTTACGTGTACGGATGTGTGCATTGTGATATCGAGATTCGAGTCAACTTTTTTTTAAACAAGAAAGGCAAAGGAGAAAGCACCATGCATCCATGGTTTAATAATCTCTTTAACTAGTCTTTTATTTAATATGATCAGTATTTTTTTTTTAGGAATATCTATAGTTACACAGTTTTGACCGCTTTCGAATTGTATATTAACTATCAGTACCCAGATCTTAAGTTTCCAGATCTTTCGTTGTTATTAATTAGTATCTAATCTCTATTACGACATCCATACCGATTGAGAGTTCTTTGTATGGTCATGTTTGTTGTTTGGGTTGTATGGGTTGTATGACAGTCCTGTATTAATCACAGTGATTCACAACCGTGGGCCGCAGCCATAGAGGAACTAACCAATAGAGTGGTAAGATGAACTACATAACTAATTCTGCAGAACAATGATTGATCACATAAACCATACTATAACTACTTTTCACAATAGTTTTTTTTATTCCCTACACGGAACCATGCCATTGTTTTAACAATCATGATTATGTATTTACTTTTTTGTTTAATAAAAAAGCAAGTAGGTAGGTACCAAACCTTCATTCATTATTCCCATGAAAAATATACAACTGCTACCTTGGGCCAGCCAACCAAAGTTTTTATTTATTTAGTAAAGATATTTCTTCAATATTTACAAATGTAATCTCTATAGGTTAATGTCTCTACGGCCGCACCGTATGTATGAACGTTCATCCAATTTGATTCGTAGATCGAAGGACTTTTTCTCAATAAGATGACTTAATGATTCATCTCACAGGTAGAGCTGTTATTTACTGCGGTAAGGTTGCTTTGGGATTGGTTGGTTGTATGGCCGTACAAGTCTCGGCAAACATTACTCAATTATTGACCGACTTGTGATGTGATTGAGCAAATAACTAACTTAAGTTAAGTAAGAGTTTAAAAATAAATATGAATATTACAAGCTACATAGGGCCTACTTTTTTACTCTCGGGGAGATCCTAAAGTAACAAAAGACCTAAATTTCATGTTTAACATGATTGTGGGCGTATAGGTGGCTGGAAAGGGGAGTTAAAATAGTGATGGGTTGCTAGCCCCATCGCCTGTAACATCAATCCTAAGATTTTTGCCAAGAGAAGCAACTGATTCTATGTTTTTTCTTTGTTTCCAGACCAGTAGGCTTGTTGTCAAACTCGCTCGCAATCGCCATCGTGTTCATTTTGACAGTTCATGTATGGGCTGACAATTGGCATCGGAATCAGCTAGCTGTCACATTCATACAAGAACTGTCAAAATGAACACGATGGCGATTGCGAGCGAGTTAGACAATAAGCCTACAGCATGGAAGTTCCTAGTAAGGGGTACTATTAACTTACCATTTTCAAACCTTTAGCCACCGATCATAAAATGTTAATATGCTACGATGAATAACATTAAGGAAAATAAAGGCACAAGAAACTATGAATATTTGACAGCAAATCAAGAATTGCCTTAACGAAATGCTCCTTTGCATGTAAAGTAGGCATGAAAACAGTTTACGGCACTAATTCAGCCCAAAAGCGTGTTCAGACGCCATTTTGTCTAAGCCGGGTCACTGACCTAAAGAATTTGCATATTTTTTAATTCCAACAAAGTTTTGTAAAAGGCTATGGGAAAATATTTTAGCTTGAATAAAGAAATAACTCTTTTAGACAGTCTGGTTACAGGTTTTAATATTTTAGTGTTTATAACTTTACTAGCGGTTGTCCGTGACTTCGCCTGCGCAGAATTAAATGTGGCCTAACATAACACTGACAAATACAATAATGAAGCTTTTATACAAACATACATATGTCTTTATCCATATCAATGGAAATACGTATACAGCCATGTAAACTATGTTTTGTATAATCATCTATACTCATAGTTCCTTTCTAATTGTAACATACGTACACACATACACAAATCACGTCTATATCCCTTACGGGGTAGACAGAGCCTAAGGTATCAAGATCTAAAGGCCACGTTTAGCATGATTGTGGGCATAGGTGGAAAGGAGGAAACAAAATAGTGATAGGGTTTTACACCTTCACAGCTTCCGCCTGATCGAACTCACTATCCCGTGGGAATTTCACGAAATCAGTCCTTGCTCATATCAACATTATAAACATTTGTAACAAAACACACGAAAATCTTAGGTATAGAAAGAAAGAAGACATTTATTCCTGGTGTTGAGACCCTTGGTCCGTGGGGTCCTAGCGCTATTAGCCTCTTCAAAGATATTTCGAAGAGGCTAATAGACGCTACGGGTGACCGCAGAGCTGGCAGCTTCCTTGGACAGCGTAAATACGCCGTCCAAAGGGGGAATGCTGCCAGCGTCTGCGGAACTATGCCACGGGGGCCCCTCCTTTTTTAATTATTTTATTTTAAGATTAGTTTTAGTTTAGTTTTTAATTTGTTTTAATTCCATTTTGTATCCTATTAAATAAACACATTTTAACCCATCACTGTTAGGATTCCCCTTTCCACCTATACTTCATTTAATTTAGGATGAGAAACCACAACAACATTATATTACAGCTCGTGAAGTGTGCTCTCTTTGCAATTTGTACTAGAGTAATTGTAAACGACACGAAAATAAAGTGGCATTAAAACAATTTTATTTTGCGGCTCCCAGACTATTGCACTGTACTATTTGCTAGGTAAGAAATAGTTGACCAGACGCAATATAATGTTGTTGTGGTTTCTCATCCTAAAATAAATGAAGTATATACGCGCACAATCATACTAAACAAAGCCGGTCTTGTTACCCTGGCTCTATTCCCCGTAAGGGATAAAAACTGTAATTTATGTATCAATCTACTTTCAGATTAAAAACCAAGGTTGTCCAGTGACATTCAATTGTTTTGTCCAATATTAATATTTTTCTGTTGGACATTTGTGTATTTTGGTACCTAATTAATCAACGGAGCTGGCTCGTTTATTCTGATCAGTAAAACCTGTTAGCACAAAGCCTGATTTGTTATGCTTAGTTTGTGCAACTACGTAGAGCCGAAGCAAGATCTAGATCTATACATATAATAAATCAGTAGAAAGTTCGCGTCTGTACATTAAATAAATTCATCAAAAATAGAGTGCTAACGATCAGGGAAGAGTAATAAAACATAAAAAAAGTAGATTTTAAAAACGGTTGGACCGATTTAAATGACATTTTGCGTTGCTTTTAATCTCGGGAAATTTAAGGGTTCCCGTGGGATAGTTAAAACTATAATAACTTATGCAGATTAGTACACAACTTAAGTAAAATCTAATTAAGTAAAATTGGCGTGCGGAACTGGTTACATTAAATATATAGCATAGTATAAAACAAAGTCGCTTTCTCTGTCCCTATGTCCCTATGTCCCTATGTATGCTTATATCTTCAAAACTACACAACGGATTTTGATGCGGTTTTCTTTAATAGATAGAGTGATTCAAGAGGAAGGTCTACGCAGACGAAGTCGCGGGCAGAAGCTAGTACATACATAATGAATTGAAATTTGGTATACAGTTAGTTTCAGTCCCAGGGACGGACATAGGATAGTTTTATCCCAGAAAACAGCATAGTTCCCGCGGGATGGCGATAAGCGAATTCTGCGCGGACGAATTCGCGGGAAACAGCTAGTATAAAATAGAAATGAAATAAAGCAAGGACGTCAGGTTGGGAATTCGTTTCGAGAATTGCGATAATTAACGCATAATTTCAAATGTAAGCATTTTATTAGCTGGTAGGACTAGACTATGTAGTGAGGAAATTCTAGTTTCCGAATCTCAGCTGTTTTCCGAAGGTCCAAGGTCTTCCGAAATGGGCCGAAATTAGACGGATGACTATCTATCATCGCTGGTTAGCCGATTAATTTTACTACCTTACTTCTTCTTACTAATCCTACTTCCTACTTCACTACATGTATAAAAGAGTCGATTTCCGCTGTCTGTCTATATGTATGCTTGGATCTTAAAAACTACGCAACGGATTTTGATGTTATTTTTTTAATAGATAGAGTGATTCAAGAGGAAACACAGTGGAGAAACTCTGATTGCACCCGTGTGAAACCGGGGCGGGTCGCTGATAATATTATAAATGCGCAAGATTGTGAGGATGTATCGATATTTGTCTCTTTCACGCCAGAACGGCTGAACGGATCTGGATGGTTTTTGGAACAGAGATAGATTATGATTATGGTCTGGAACAACACGTAGGCTACTTTTATCCGGAAGATTTCAAAATTCCCGCGGCATAGCGATAAACATGTCAATTTCTAATTCTACGCACAAGAAGTCGCAGGCGGAAGCTAGTTTTTTTATAACTTAACGATCAAAATCATTACCTTGCTACTCCGTTAAGCGCTAGCGGGTTTTGTAGCGTTCATCGATATACATACATCCCCGCAAATTAACGCCTCGTTCAATCAATTATTTAACTTAACAACATCCGTTTTTGAAGTGGATTGTAAAATGAATGAAGAGTGTATAGGTACGTATACAAAAATGTCCGGAGAAACCAAATTGAGATATTTTAAATGGAATTGGTGTCATAATCGTTGGGCAAGTCGAGCCTCCTAAATCACGCTTATATATCTTGTATTGTCTCCTTTATACCGCAGCACATTTTTAAAAACAGTACGACAATTATAACCTAACTAGCATTTTATTGAATCACTAGCTTCTGCCCGCGACTTCGTCTGCGTAGACGTATACATAAAACCTTCCTCTTGAATCACTCTATTTATTAAAAAAAACCGCATCAAAATCCGTTGTATAGTTTAGAAGATATAAGCAT
This sequence comes from Pandemis corylana, assembly GCA_949127965.1. Taxonomy (NCBI): domain Eukaryota; kingdom Metazoa; phylum Arthropoda; class Insecta; order Lepidoptera; family Tortricidae; genus Pandemis; species Pandemis corylana. Next base: position 8,617,593 of record OX421871.1, read on the forward strand.
AGGGACATAGGGACAGAGAAAGCGACTTTGTTTTATACTATTTAGTGAAGCGTAACCTTGCGGAGGTCCATTTCAATGAACAAAAAACATTTACCTTGCTACTCCGCACGTGGGTAGCGGAGTAGCAATATATGTCGTTCATGCGTCGTTCTGGGCGACCCCGACATCTCATGGACTCTCTTAGCCTCCATGAAAGCACTGTTTTTGTCCATCTTTCAGCGCTGGCACAACCTATGTGTCCGGTCCATTTCCATTTATGATCATACAATAAAAAACATCACGTATACGTTATTGTAAACAATACTATCTTACTAACTTATTGAATCAGGCATTACTTTGCGGGGTCTATTTCAATGAACAAGAAACGTAGTAGCGGGGTAGTAGTTAGCAGTTCGAAGAGGGAACCCCATCCCGGGCCTGTGGGGCGTCGCGGTGACACCGAATGCTCCCGTAACGCCTCACATACGACCGAATAGGGAATCCGTGTGGTTTTTAGTGGGTATCCCTGCACTCGCGGGAGAGCCCCACATACCCCCGGTAAACCCGTATCGGGCGGATGCATGAGACGCATTTTCCACACCATAAAAAAGGGTAGTAGTTAGCAGCGGAGTAGCAATGTAAGTGTGAGTTGCAGCTTACTTTAACAATAACTTAAACCATAACCGAAGAAGACATATCTGACAGAAAACCTATTATAACATAGTTGTAGAAATCGTCCGTTATGGTTAAGGTTGGCGCCACTCACGCTAAGTGTTTCTTGGTCTTGGTACTCTTACTGTTTGCAATCTGTGTGCTGCACGCAACATAACGTAGGCGCAGTGGAGGCGGCATTACCAAATCGGCGGTTCGATACCGCTGATGTCATCGCAAACAAGATTACGATATTAATAGGATAAAAGTCACATAATGTTATCAATGGAATCGGATACATGGGTATTTCTTCTTTTTTTAATATGGCCCCATCGATCGATGCATGCGATGATTTCTCTCTCTCTCTCTTATAGTGCCTCTCCAACTAGTGGAGGTTGGCAGTCAGCTCCGCATATTTCCTCCGATCCTTCGCGAGGTTGAAAAGTTCGGCAGCACTTGCGACTCCGGTCCACTCCCGGATATTGCGCAACCACGACTTCTTCCTACGGCCGACGGCTCTTCTGCCTGCTACTTTGCCCATCATTATTAGTTGCAGGAGTTCGTATCTGGCGTGCCTAAACACGTGGCCCAGATAGGCAACTTTACGCTTTTTGATGGTCTGCATAAGTTGGCGTTTCTTCACAGCTCGGCGTAGTAGCGATGATTTCGCCAATGTCAAAGTAATAAATACAGTATTCAAAAATCTTGTGACAAAAATGTCGGCAACGTTGTACGGTAGAACACGGTCAAAAGCCCCTCCCTGTCGGGCTCTTAGCCAACGGATAATGAACCTCGAAGACTGCCAGGAAATCATTAACCGATGCCCAGAGTGCACCGGACCAAGCACAGCTCTTCCCCTCGGACGGATCCAAAAACGAACCGCAGTTCTTGATCACACGACTCCAGTGTTGCCAGGTCGCTTCCCTTGAAAATCACATTGGCATCCCTAAAAAGTTCCATTTTTTTGTTTATAGTGTTAATAACAGGAAAAAATTATCTTTTGCCGGGACCTTAAAAGTTGCGAAAAGTTCTGAAAAGTTCCGCGGGGGTGTCAAAAGTTCCGAAAAACGGAACCAAACGGCAACACTGCACGACTCGCACCCCTAAATGGGTATTTATCTGCGCAGATTAAGCATGTCAAAAAATGGCTGATATTATCTGAACACATGCAATTGATGACATGGATATCATCGTATCTGCTAATCCTGCCGACAAGCAGCAGTGCTTGTACTGCGCTCCAGCGTGGAGAGTAAGAGAGCTGTAGATATAGGTACTTGCGCATGAAGTTCTGTCATAGACCTCTAGGCTGGCAACACAAACAAACAAAAGGCTTAATACCAGAATATAATCTATCTATGCAAAATTTCATCTAGATCTGTTTTGTATATGCATCATATCAAACTTTCACATTTATAATATTAGTAGGATAGTCTGATGCTGGTCTGGGAGCAAAGCAAAAACAGAGAATGTATCAGCGGCTTCTCTTCCCGCGCAGATGGCCAAGGCCCATCGAGGGAATGGACATAAATAGGAATCATGTTATAGGCGATGCGGCTAGCAACCCATCATTATTTTGTCCATTTTTGATTCCGCTTTCCACCTGGGTATACGCCCCACAATCACGTTAAACCTGGCCGTATTGTTACCTTAGTGCCCGTCTACCCCGTGAGCGATAGTAATGATTTATGTTTGTATGTACGTATGAAGGATACATACATATAATATCGCACGCACAGGCAGAGACTACTTTGTTCCACTTGCTACGATCCTGACTCACGTCTTTCGCCTCTTTATGAAGTAAATTTCTGTGTAACAATGAGAGTTTTTCGGTCACAAAATAAGTCGAACGCGTTTGCGTTAAGATGTCAAATACTATGAGAACAGTTTGTTGCCGTTTCGCTCCGCTAGTGGCGCTGCCAATTTTTCCATAGTTGAGACGTTACGTGAACGCGTTCGAGACGTTTTCATATGCGAAAAGTTATACTAGAGGTGGCCCAGTCTTCACCGTTACACATCGCAATGGGCCAAGCGAATGAACTGTCAATACTAACCTAGCTCACACCAAAGCTGTGTCCGTTAGATTTTTTGTCACAGCCTTATATAGCCAGGAGTACTGCTACTAGCTTACGCCCACGCCGTCGCGTCATTGAGATAAGTACAAGTGTACAATTTGGTAGGAAGCTGACTTGTATGTACCGTAAAACTGGGTGAGTCGGGACCAAATCGGAGTTCAAGCCTCGATGAAAGAAAAACATTGCGCACACTGAAAGTAGGTCATTGATTATCTGGATAGCGGGTTGAAAGTGACTCATGACCATTGGCTTGAAAGTAATTAAAAAAAAAACAACCCTTCATAGAGGTAGCTAATCGAATCTAACGTATACAGGCTGTAATCTATGTTTTTAGTTGTAAAAGGCTAAATAATCTTTTTTGAAAATAACATTCTCGCTATATAAGCTTATGCAAGGGTATACAACGAGAATTAGGAATTATTACGTTCGGTAATTTTTTTTAACTTGAAATATGAGTCTACAAAATAATTGATAGCGACCTCCGTGTCTGCAAGTTAAAAAAAAATAGCCGGCAGCCATTGGTGCGCAGAAGAAATGCGCAATACGCGCAAATCGCGCTACAGAAAAAAGAGCGGGAAAAGAAAGACAAACGCAACAAATATTAAAGGATATTAAGTGCGACCGTGCGACGTTAGTGAAATTTGTCATAGTACCTTTTACTTTCCTCATATTCGAAATGAAAAGTAGAGTGTTCAAATCGGGTGAAATTATCCATTTCACCCTCAAACTATTTGGCGCTCTCACATATCTACTATTTCATATTATTATGTAAAGTCGGAAATCCAAGTCTTTTCATTGCATTCATATGATTCATACAGAGATTACTTAGTAGATTGCAGATTGTAGATGTTACCTAGATTAGTTCTAGCTACCGAACGAGGTCTAGGTCTGTTTCAATCAGTGCTCACGGCGAACTCGATTATTATCTAATACCTTTGTTTCCAGTAAAAACTGGGACAGTGTGGGACGGATCCGTTGGGTTGTTGGTACTGTTACAGTGGTACGGTGCCATATATGGCACGGTGTGATTGCTTACATAATCCACCGTATACAGTCACCGTCGGAGGCCAAGGTGTTCAAAAATATGTGTACATACCTAGATTGGAATATTCTAAAGCTACTCGTCGTACTTGTAAATGTTGAAGTTAATAAATAAATGAATTAGTAACTAAATATTTCTCATTTACAAGTTTTTTTTTTTCATTTTTAGAGTTCGATACCTTATGGATAAGGCATACTATCATTTAAAAAATGCAAAAAAAACAACCTTCCTTCTGGCGCAGTTTGGTAAACGTTTTTATGTAGGAATTTTTTGTGGTCTTTCAATTCTTCTTAACCCGGATTTATTTCTGCATTCTGCAATACATGTTTATTAAAAACGACCTGATAATTCGTGTCCCACGTTCCATTGCTGTACATTATTCGAATTATATTCGTACCTACATCATTACAGACCACGTAATCAGAGTCGTCATTCACTGCACCCCTTTTCCCAAACGTCCAGCGTCCAACGTCCAACAGGGGCCCGATTTTTGAAACCACGTCACTGGAAAGTGGTATAAATAGGCTTATATCTCCAAAACTACAGCTCTGATCAAATTTTTGATTAGTTCACAGTCTTCTATGCTACTCTTCATTCAAATTCAGCGCAATTTTTCACCACTTTCGAGTGGTATTTTCACACATGTGCTTTCAAAAATCGGGCCCCAGTACGAGCTATTTCGTTCGTTTGTGTCGTCGTTGTTTTCGGATGCCCTACGTCAAGCCAGGTTTGTGCCTTGCTGCATTACAGTCAATATCGTTCGGTGGCGAAAGCAGGCTAGGCTGATTAAGCCTACCGATAACTGGTCTAGTCTAGATTGGGTGCAGGCGGAGACTGGGCTGTGGTAATATTACGCATAGAGATAGTACCACAGCAATAAGCTTCCGAACGACTTCGTCATTCTTAAAATTGACTTTCCTAACTCGTCATTTCCTTAGCCTTATCATGACGTCTTTGTGCATGTATCTCAGCGTTTGTCAATTGTATTTCTCTTGTTTATTTTGCACAATAACGAGTTTACATACATACATACATAACTCACGACTTTCTCCCTTACGGGGTAGACATACATATATACGTCTTAATGCGATTCAATTCCAACTCAGTTCAGTAGGCTTATTGTCTAACTCGCTCGCAATTGCCATCGTGTTCATTTTGACATTTCTTGTGTGAATGTGACAGCTAGCTGATTCCGATGCCAATTGTCAGCCCATACATGAACTGTCAAAATGAACACGATGGCGATTGCGAGCGAGTTAGACAATAAGCCTACAGGTTTCAGCTATCATTTTTAGTACGGATCTGACAGCGATACTAAACTGCGAACCTAAACTGAATCGGAATTGAATCTCATTAAGACGTCATGGTAAAGTAAGGCCCTTGTAGGCTTATTACCTAACTCGCTCGCAATGACCATCGCGTTCATTTGACAGTGACTCTCTATTACACTAAAATACAATACAGTATATTATATTCAATATTCTCTATTTAACACCTCAAATCAGTACAATAGCGTTACAAAAATTAAAAAAAGATAAAGTAGATAATAGGCTATCTTACCACTTAAAAACGATCTCTACCAGACAACCAATAAGTCCTAATATTGTGGCCTCTCCGTGGCCTCTCCCCTCAAAGTTTAGCACAACAGCGCGCTAGAGCTGTGTCACGCACGGGATAGACTACTGTTAGAAAAAAACGGGTAGACTCTACCTACAGCTAGTGTTGCAGTTATTGCAGCCGACGTATCTACCAAACGCACATCATCTAGCATAATATATTATCTAGTATGCAAATTTGAGCGATTTACAGCCGACGCGGTGATTTGTTAGTCCATGACGGTTGTGGGCGAAATTATACTGTTACAATTAACTTTCCATTATTCGAGTTATCCTTGTGATTTGTAGTTCCAGAACTACATTATGAAGTACTGTTGCCTGAGAGTTACTGAATAATCATCATTATCAACAGTCTGTAGCAGTTCTCTGCTGGACAGAAAGGCTCACCTAAAACGCGCCATTTTACCCTGCGCTCGGCTAGGTCACCAGAACTCCACTACCAGATTATTGTATTGTCATCCGACTTACATAAGTATGCAACATTTCAGCTCAATCGGTTGAAGATATCTGCTTCAAAATTGAGTCGCAAGATTCTACGCTACAAACGTACATACTTTAAAAGTTTTAACATAAAGCTTGTAAAAATTAAATGATAGCATTACGTAGTTTTAATGGACAATTATTGTGATGTTACAAATGTTAGCCAAAAAAAAGTTGTAAGCGGCCTAGTTAGATCTACAATCTAGATACAATCTTATCTGTGATATGAAATCGCCTAGAAAGGTGAATGGACTGTACACAAGGTTTAATCTCTGTTAACTAGGACCTCGTGTAATTACATAATTAGTAACTGTAATTGTTTGAGTTCTGTTCTTGTTTTTACAAGCTTTTAACTTGCAATCAATGTGTTTAGCTGTTCACGCAACTTCGTCTGCATAGAATTCGTTTATCGCTATACCGCAGGAATTAAGCAATTTTCCGGAATAAAAAGAAGCTTATATGTTATTCCAGACTATAACCTATCTATATTTCAAATTTCATCCAGATCTGTCCAGCCGTTCTGGCGTGAAAGAGTAACAAACATCCATGCATCCATCCATACTTACAAACATTCGCGTTTATAATATTAGTAGGAAGTAGGATATGCGTATGCAAGTATGTTTGGGTGGAATCTTGCGACTCAATTTTGAACCAGATATCTTCAACCGATTGAGCTGAAATGTTGTATACTAGTTAGTTGGATCGGTAGCGGAATTCTGGTGGTCCAGCCAGACCGTCTCCGCAGGAGGGAACTCTTCAACGGTTGGTCCGATTGACTTCAAATTTGGTACACATATGTAATATGTAGGACGAATGACAACGCAAGTACAGTCAGCAAAAAAAGTTTTAATTAAAAATGAATTCTTTGACAGAAGCTTCCGTTTTCTGTACTTTCCCTGCTGACATAGATGTACCAGTATGGAAGAACCCTAAGTCTTAAGTTAGTAATAAGTTTATTGCTAAAACAAACCGGACTCAAGCAATCCCGTTCTAAACATTTTCAAATTTAACGACTACTGTGAACGGTCTATTTGTGCGACTGTATCTCTAAATAAAACTGCCACGCCTATTCCACCTTATGTAATAAGGCGTAGAGATCAAAATACGTCTAAAACTTCTGGGGTTAACGTATCACCTAGAATGGTCAGGTGTTCTCGTTTAATTCTATTTTGGTACTTAATTTATGGCGCAATGTAATAGCTGCGAATTTACTAACAACCACATCCAGTAGGCTTATTACCTAACTCGCTCGCAATCGCCATCGTGTTCTTTTTCACACTTCTTGTATGAATGTGACAGCTAGCTGATTCCGATGCCAATTGTCAGCCCGTACATGAACTGTCAAAATGATCACGATGGCGATTGCGAGCGAGTTAGGTAATAAGCCTACTGATATACATACATACACCGAGCGGTGCTTGTATTAATCTCTGCACGGCTAGCACTAGAGATTGATCGCCCGTCCCTTTCTAAAACGAGCAGTAAGAAAAAGACAGGCAGTCTGCGTGTCAGTCGTGCTGTACAGGGTGTCTCATTGAAATCGGTCAGTATGGGAAAGTCTGAAACTATAAGACATACGAAGATTTGTTCTTAGGAACCATGTCATCGATTTTCATAACAAGGAAAACTGCATTCATACATTTTAAAAAAACCTGTACTCAGCTTGAGAATCGAACCCGGTTGTTTTGAAAAAATAAACTTACAATGTTCCTATTTAGATATCGATTGTGTAGGTCTTTAGCAGTAAATGGCTCTATGAAACATGATGTCTAAAATGAATAAAATGCGTTGTTTTCACATACTTTAATACTCTATTAGTAGCTAAATTTAAAAAGTTCGTGTTTGGTATATGTTTCCAATTTGAATCCTATTCAAGATACCTATACAACAAGATGGCAATGTTGTGATCTCCTAATGCTACCGTAAAACTACAACATCGGTCAACGTTAAAAAAAACCAGATGCTTTCTAATTTCTGAGAATTATATTTATGGCCAATTTACCGGGAATGGCGTTAATCGAGTCTATAGTTAGTATTACGCCACTGTGACTAACGCGCTAATTAACATCCATGTAGGAGGTCTTAGTCACCCTTCGGCTTGCTAATCATATTTCGAGTAGGCTTCAATAGTCTTGCTTGAGGGACGGCTAGCAGCCCGGATTCTATGGTGCAATATACTCTTGCATAAATCTATGCTAATCTATGCGAGAGAGGATGAATGAAAAAAGATTAACTTAACATATGTATGGCGAGTGCGAATGGGTGCATTGGGAGGGGAAGGCCTAGACTAAATTGTGGACGTTTTATAAAAAGGTCAGGTCAACACTACCCTAAACCGACGAGCATGTATGAAGCATGTATGAAGAGATTGACGATTGTCAAGAAGCGAAAGAGGTATGTCAAGATCGTAGCAAGTGGAACAACGTTTACTCTTCCTTCAACGTTTTCGTTTCCTTTGGGGAAGAGACGTGACAGTATGAATGTATGTAAATCTATGAATTGCTTAACAGTAGAAATAATACAGAAGATTGAGCTTTGATTCTACTCAAAAATGTTACTTTTTGGCACCGAAATCGTGTATGCGCTGAAACAAAACGATTCAGTGCAAGCAAATGGCAGTCGCATCATGTATAGTGAATATTTACGGCTGTATTTTGTTACATAAACTCAATGAAGGGATAAATGATGTTCTAATTATTACAATACTTCCATGCTGGTCTGGGAGCAAAGAAAAAACATACAGTGTACCAGTCGTTTCTCGTCCCGCGTTGATGGTAAGAGCACATCGAGGGAATGGGCGAAATTCTTAGGAATCATGACATAGGCGATGCGGATAGCAACCTATCACTATGTTGATTTTTTTCACCTATACGCCTACATCATGCTAAACGTGGCCTTTAGGTCTTGTTACCTTAGGCTCTGTCTGCCTCGTAAGGGATAAAGACGTGATTTGTGTATGTATATAATTATTACAAATTCACAGGACGTACGACATTCAGGACACTAATTGGATCCCAGGAATATTTAAAGTTCTGCTTAATTTAATGTTATAATTGTAACACTTATTTAACCTCTCGTTGCAAAGTCTAAATCTATTAATACCGTCATTCCGTGATCATCAGAGAAGCCCCAAAAAAAACTACACAACAACACCATATCAGTAATCCTATAAAATCTACCGAATCGGTCCACTTTTGATAAGACACTCGTTCTCGCGGGAATACCACTATTTAAGGGCAACTATTAGATCACTGCAAACTTAACCGAGGCGGCGCTAGTGTCGCTACTACCGAAGGTTGTTTAAATTCAGTATTTAAATACACGTCAGATGAACAATATAAGCAATACCTAGGAAACAGATCAGAATATGCTTTACTTCTCCAACACAGGTGCTAAACTTATGCCTTATTAAAGTTGTAATATTGCAGGGCTACTTTAGTACCAAATTTCGCCACCGTCCTACATAGGTTTGTCGAACGATCGCCATTAGATCACCATGCTGTCACCCACGCGTCACCTACGCGATCTGGCGGCGAGTAGCTGTCAACATTCTTCCGTTGATCTGTCACTTACTAAGCTGAAATATGGTAATTTCCGCGAATGCCTAAATTGGATGTTGATTATAACATGATACTGAATGCCAAGTTAATGCTGGACTTGTACTTGTAAAATTTAATAGAGAAAAATTTAACTGTTGTTCGTTTGGAAATAAAAATGTCGAATAAAAATTGGTAGGAATTTCATTTATTATTTCGAATAAAATAACTAAATGCTGAAATATACTTCCAAAAACGAGCGGAACGGAGACTAGCTATATTATTATTAAAACGAGGAAAGCTGTATTTTTGTATGTATGTTTGTAACGAATAAACTCTGTAACAATTGGGCCGATTTTAATATTTTTTTTATACGACAATTATTTACTTTATAGTTTTATAATTAGTAGTAGTCATAGTTTTAGTACTGGTCTATTTTTAAATAATTAATAATTATCTTTATATTTTACTAGCTTATAATTCTATAATAAATTACTTTTTATTCAAGCTCACAATATGACGGCTCAAATTTAAATCTGTATGCAACACTTTGGACGCGATGTACCTATCTAATCTAGATTTTAAGTACGATCCTACGACCATCTAAGGGGCTGTTCATTAATCATGTGATGTTTTTTAGCACTTTTAACCCCCCCCCCCCCTCCCCCTTGGTGATATGTGGTGAGGTTTAAAACTACCCCCCCCCCTTCCCCATCCAAAATCACGTGTATTTTTAGTACCTTTACAGGTAAGTATAAAAGTATAATCTAATTTTATTCTAGAAAATTAAGGAACATGATAAAAATGTCTAGACAGAAAGGTTGCAGGCAACGGCGAGTCAAGGTCACACTACACGCCGCTTTTCGGTTTAAAATGAATACACGTGATATCTTACTACACCCCCCCCCCCCCCCCCCCCCCGCCCCTCTTGTGATATTTAAGTAAGTAAGTAAATGCTTTATTGTACAAATATAAAGAAGCAGAGACAAATCACAAAAAAGAACTTAAATATATGCACAAAGGCGAACTTATCCCTATAAGGGATCTCTACCAGTTAACCTTTGAGTAAATGAGAGGAGCATTAAGCGAGAGACCGACAAAGAGTGAGTTTAAAATATCCATATAGTGAAAGCCACAATAGAACGTACATCTCAAAATACAACAAACAATTCATAAATAATCTACTAAATATCATTACACACATGCATACATACACACTACATACAATATGAGTACACACATACAATATTTAAGGAGATGGTGTGAGCCACATCTTCTTCAAGGCCTCCCTGAACGACCTGATATTTCGCGATCTTTGCTGAACCCCTCCCCCCCTTTCGGAGCCTCACGTGACTAATGGACGGCCTATAATAGTTAGAAATTGTCGTCAAACACACCCAATATCCATACCTGCAAGATTCCAAACCAACCGCCAACAAAAAACAGTTCTTTGAAGTAATCTATCAATCTAACCAGTGACGGTATCTGTGACAGACGATGTTAAGCATTATTTCCATATACATGCATCAAGGCTCGGATTCTGGGTCGCCGCCATATTGGTCCGCAAGGGTACATAGATACACATCGAATGATAATCGCTTTATTAAATAAGTTATCTTGTGAGATCAGTCTTGCTGAATTTCTACGGGAGTTTATACATACAAAAAACAACTACAGATAAATATACGAGAAAAACTAACCTTTTAATAACTTGAAAACGGCTTAGAATACAATAACTTGGAAGTTCTGCAACATGCTTCGTCAAATAGTAAAACGTAAATTTAAAATTTAAAACCCCCCCACGAAAAACAGAGAAACATACATACACGTACGCAAATCACGTCTTTATCCCTTACGGGGTAGACAGAGCCTGAGGTGGCAAGACCCAGGCCACGTTTAGCAAGATTGTGGGCGCATAGATGGCAAAAAATGGAATCATCATGATTCTTATGATTTTCGCCCATTCCTTCGAGGGGCTTTTACCATCTGCGCGGGAAGAGAAGCAACTGGTACATTCAATGTTTTTTCTTTGCTCCCAAACCACCATGGAAGTATAACAGAGAAACAACCCTTATAATTCAATTTTATGGCAAAAATTTACATTATTTCGGAAAGGAGCTGATACTTTTCAAACTGCCAGAACGAGTTTTAACACCCGCAGAAAATTACAGCTTCAAACGGAGAAACTTAAAGCTGCTAAAAGCTTGTTATTATAAACAAATAACACCGGGAGCTGCCGCTAGAGGCGCTAGTGAGGCATTATTACAAATACGGGGATCTGTAATTTAAATACACTGGTATTTACTGGTAGGACTTTCTCTTAGGCCTACGGCGTGGTTAAGATTCCTTACGCGTTAATAGATGTGCAGTCAGGTCTAGTTTCTATGCAGAATATCTAGGATATTAGAAATTGATTATTATTGGGAATTTGTGTCCTCTAGACCTTTCTCTTATTAACAGACTAAGCTTTATTTATTTATAGGTATGTTGATAGTGTTATTGAGTCGATTTCTGTGTACTTTAATGCTATAAAACGGAAAAGTTTCTTTGTTTGGTTGAACGCGGTAATCTCAGAAATTATTGATCCGATTTATAAAATTATTACAATGTTATATAACCGATTTATCGTGAATAGCTATGAGCTATATACCATCACGTTACAACCAGGGGCCCGATTTTTGAAAGCAAATGTGTGAAAATACCACTCGAAAGTGGTGAAAAATTGTGCTGAATTTTAAATACGAGTAGCATAGAAGACAATCATAGCTTTAATTAATCAACTAGTCAAAACTTTGATTAGAGCTGTAGTTTTCAACATGAAACTACCGTGAGACTTAATCATTATTACACATAAACGGATAACTCACGTATAAAAAGTCGAGTGATGCTCGACATGTTTCGGACTATTCCGTAGTCCTTCTTCCTGGAGCGCTCGCCCCGGCGGCAGCGAAACGAACACTGCGCGCCAGCGCTCTGTTCGCGCGGCTGCTCGACGCAACTGACAGCGGCGCACAACTACCCTCGTTTTCATCGTCATTTTTATTACTGTCAAATGTAGGGCAGCACACAACACTGATCACGTCACTCCGTAAAGGTTCGCTCACACTCACCGTTTGGTCAATATTTAAAACAGTTTTTCAACTCGGGGGCACCGACCATCCACTATCCCGGTTGAAATTGGGATACCGACTTATTTCAATGGCTTCACGTACTTTCCGCGGAATGAAAAACTTTTCTCTCGCCAGTACTGACACCTTATCAAACCTGATATAATGCGTCGAATCAGATTCCATCGAATGTTCAGCGACAGCAGACCCCTTGTCATCCTGTTTCTTCATACTGCATATGTGACTGTGTGTGTGTAGTGTGGGGCGAGCGCTCCAGGAAGAAGGACTACGGAATAGTCCGAAACATGTCGAGCATCACTCGACTTTTTATACGTGAGTTATCCGTTTATGTGTAATATAGAGCTGTAGTTTTGGAGATATGAGCTGATTTATACCACAGTGGTACCTTCGAGTGATGTGCTTTCCAAAATCGGGCCCCAGTAGGTAAGGGTAAAAGAAATGTTACTAAAATAGCGGAAAATTAGCCGAAATATTTTAGCAGACGGTTGTGTTAGTTCGACGTACACCCCTAAAGATTTTTCATTCAAAATTTGGACTCGCCGTTACGCGATTCACTTTGAACATTGATCAATGTATGGAAACATTTGTTGACTATGTAAGTCAACCTAATCCCACAACTTACTGAAACATTCTGGAACAATTATACAAAAGACTAGCGACCCGCCCCGGCTTCCCACGGGTGCAATCAGTGTTTCATACATACGTACATACATACATACCGTCACGCTTCTTTCCCACAGGGGTAGGCAGAGACTACTTTATTCCACTTGCTACGATCCTGACATATTTCTTTCGCTTCATTCACAGTCATCAATCTCTTCATACATGCTCGTCGGTTTCGGGTACTCGGGTATCAGTGTTTCTCTACTATATTATACGTGTATTAGGTATACATATAATCCTTCCTCATGAATCACTCTATCTATTTAAAAAGCCGCATCAAAATCCGTTGCGAAGTTTTCGGGTTAAAGATACTTTATTCTCAAAAGAATTAGGTACAGAAATTCACTTAAATGAGAATATTTAAAGATTTACAATTAATTTGAAGCATGCAGTACATGGTAACAATACTTAATCACCTAATTAATTACATCCGAAACAAATAACAAAATCCAAAACAAGTGCAAACCAAAGTGTATAAAGAGGGTATATTTCTACACCATCCCAATGCAGCAAGTACAGCGGTTGCCGCATCCAGTTTTAAAGATCATACATAGCGTACATAGAGACAGACAGACAGCGGAAACTTTGTTTTATACTATGTAGTGATTTGTATACCTACTTGCCGTTTAGATTCGGAATACAGAACGTTACGCGCGTGCGTCTCGCACTTAGCCATTTTTCTTACATACAAATAAAGAAACAGCGACCCACACAGCATCCAACATAATTCTTAAGACCTTCACAAACTTTCGAAGTACCAAAAACACGTTAAAAAGTTGATTCATACTATTGTAAGCTGCATTCGGAGTTTCACAAACCAATTTCATTAAACGACTTAAGTAATTCGATGATTCACTTCAACATCTGCTTACATAGAACATGACATCATATTTGAACACGTCTTAAGAGGAAAAAAACAAAAATTAAATGATATAGAGAAATAGGGCAAGTTCTGCGAAGTTAAAAGAAATTAGGTCAATGCTTTATAGATAGAACTACATATTTACTGTGAAATAAGTTATAAGGTAAATGCGTCCGTCTGCATTTTGTGTGGTTATTTCCTGTTTTACTGAAGGAAGTTGTAATGTTTTTGTTTATTATACTTAAGTATAAAAACACGTGAATATGGAGTCAATATTTGAATAAAAATAAACCTTCGTATATGACATTTATTTATCAAAATGTTCGATTATCAGATAAGCAACATAGTACTATTTTGGAGCACCAGATAGCTTAGTAGTTTATTTAGTGATCCATTAAAAAAGCTATGTGTTGCGGATTCGAATCCCAGTAGGGACAGGCATATAAATCCAGTTCCCTAATACCCGTATACAAACTTTACTTAATTTGCGACCAGTAGGATTATTACCTAACTCGCTCGCAATCGCCATCGTGTTCATTTTGACAGTTCTTGTATGAATGTGACAGCTAGCTGATTCCATGAACTGTCAAAATGAACACGATGGCGATTGCGAGCGAGTTAGGTAATAACAGGCCAATCAGCTTAAATTATATCATGATATGCTTTTACGGTATTTTATAGTGATTTCACTAATTTCTTAATATATCTAAGTTACTACCAAGTAGAAACTTAGATATTTTTAACTGGCTGTTTTTGATCCACCGGTCTGTATTTATGAAAAAAAAAACATTTTTTATGCGAGGCCCTTGGGACCCTATTCTAATACTTTTTATTCTTGTTTCAGGTATACCCAAGCTGGAGTTTCTCCAATATTTCAGAGGTTGCAAGTAGTTTGTCTTTCCGGTTCTCTTAGACATAAAGGACTGATGAAGTACTCACTAACTAAGTACTCGTACATTGAGAAACGCCGCGGGCCACCTAGTGTAGGGCTGACAAAAGTATAAAATAATTAAGGCGGTTGCTCTTCCATACAAACCTTCCGTGCAGCTGCATTTCGTCCACAGGCTTAATTTCAATGCGGTTTTTTGAGGATAGTTAGCTATGGATATATTGTCTGCGCAAATTACAAAACAGAGTGCATTTATCATACCTAAATTGCAGTATGATAAAGTAAATTTCGATGCATTTTACAATAGTGTGAGTAGCTAGTGTCAAATAAAACATGTTGTAAAAACCAATCGGCTATTTCGAGCTGTCACGTGACCTCCAATCTGGCTCAGTGGTCGTGACTTAAAGGACTGAATAGTTAGAGACCAAGTTCGAATCTTGAGGCCGTGAACGATTCTTTTTTAATTTTATAAACATTGTTTTTGATAACTTACTTACTTAGTAATACTATCTCGATGAGATGTAGAAAACTTTATGGTGAATTCAATATTTTTCTTGTCAAATCAAACCAAAGAAAGTACGTATCTAAGTGGTTTTTAAACAACCACAAGCTTACCCTAGTTAGATTTTACTGTTTACGATAAATGGTCTATCTATACCATCAATTAGTTGAAAATTAAATATACACTTGTGATGGTAAACGTATTCTAGCCAAGATTTTTTTTTATACTAACACATAGTTTCGTATTTTTTTTTGTATAACCTTGTAGCAGTGAGGCATCGCCAATTTGAATGGTTTAGCGGGTGGCATTGCCAGTCCTAAACTTGGCAAAGCTTTCATGCCTAGTAAGTTCTCTAGTATTAGGATCACACGTGCTTATTAATTTGGCATAGATGGTGGCGCCCCCCAGTCATATTGCCGCCTTAAAAACACGTTTTGCCTTATATATTAGAAAAAAAGTACTCGACCACAGAAAGCTAAAAATAAAAAAGGCTTCCAGTTAATTTTGCACTATTGCTTCTCACGAGAATCGAACCCTAACCCTCTGCATCAAATCACGGCCATATACCACGGCAATGATTCGTGAAATCCTACAAGTGCTAAATACAAAATAGGCCGAGTAAATAGGTTTTCTCAATTGCAGAACAATTAAAAAAAAACATGCGAGTCAAAAACCTGGCTGGTTAGACAGGTAATAAAAAAAACAATGATATGAATTGTCATTAACTAATGGTTGACAGAACATGGTGTCTCAAAATAAAAATAATCTATTCATTTTATTCGTAATTAATTGAAGTCAAAGGAAGGAAGTAAAAGACGTTACAAGCTACGATATTGGACGCAGCGTAGACATTTATTTGTACGTACACGTACAGGTATGTACTTATCAATTAATCATAATAAATTTTTGTAAGATACAACATTCCAACGTTTGTGTTACAAATTATTTTTGTAAACGCAATTGAAGTGCTCAGTCCCGGTGTCTGCATGTAATCAAATCTTGCAAGTGAATTTTGACCCATTTCTAATTGATCACATTGACGTGAAATCTGGCATAAGTCTGATGACAATACAGTAATCTTGAAGTGAAATTCTGGTGACCCAGCCAGGGTCGCTTCCGCAGTTGGAAACTCATCAACAGAAAGAGTAATAACTAACCATACATTACGCTTACATCTAATTATAACTCTTAGAACTTAGAGGAATCTTTAGTGCTCGAATCGAACTTGCTATTGACCAGCTTTTTTAGGGTTCCGTACCCAAAGGGTGAAAACGGGACTCTATTACTAAGATTCCACTGTCCGTCTGTATGTGTATATGTTTGTCTGTCCGTCTGTCACCAAGCTGTATCTCGTGAACCGTGATAAAGGAATTTTTCACAGATGATGTATTTCTGTGGCCGCTATACAGATACTAAAACAGAATATTTTTGTCAATCTGTCTATGTAAGTAAACCAATGGAGGAGCTTATGTATTACTAAGTTCACGCTGTATCGTGGTTTATTTTATGGCCACATTGTTCAAATCCGTCCGTCTATATCTGTCTATCTGTCCGTCTGTCCTAACTTTATAGCTTTTTTACCCATATTACGTAGCTATATTTTTTTCATTTAGGAGCCACTGTCCGTCTGTCTGTCCGTCTGTCTGTTTGTCACCAAGCTGTATCTTATGAACCGTGTTATGGCTATCAGCTATCATGCTTGTCTGGCGACAGTTCACAAATGACGTTTCTCTGTGGCCGCTCTAACATCAAATACTAAAAACAGAATATTTTTGTCTGTCTAAGTATGTAAGTTACCGATATAAAATGACCTCACACAGCCTACAATTTGCTTAGTGGGCAGGGCTTTGCTAACACTGGATTTTATATTTACTTGCCGAATTTGGACGAAACCCTTGATACGAGAGTCCGACTCGCACTTGGCCAGGTTTTGGTGTTCGGAACACAAAGGAGCTTATCTATTACCAAGTTCACGCTGTATCGTGGTTTATTTCATGGCCACATTGTTCAAATCCGTCCGTCTATGTCTGTCTATCTGTCCGTCTGTCTAACTATAACTTTTTTACCCATATTAGGTAGCTATCTTCTACTCCCTTTCATGCTGGTCTGGAAGTAAAAAAAAAACATAGAATGTACCAGTTGCTTCTCTTCCCGCGTTGATGGTAAATGCAAAAATATTAGGAATCAAGTTATACGCGATGGGCAATCCATCACTATTTTGATTCCGCTTTCCACCTATACGCCCACAATCATGCTTGTTCTTGGTGGCTTTTAGGTGTTATCTTAGGGTCTGTCTACCCCGTAAGGGATATAGACGTGATTTGTGTATGAATGTATGTTTTACGTCCGAATCGGCGAACGCAAGTCAAAATGATAATTAAAAACTACGTATGTACATTGAAAGGTATAAGAGAGGTGAAATAAACACATAATTATGACTGTATTGTCTGATTTTTTTAGGGTTTCTTACGTCATATAAAAAAAAGGAACTATTGTTAGAAGCACATATATTTTGTAGGTCCGTCCGTTTGTCGGCCTATCTTTCCGTCTGTCCAGTCTTCTGGGCCATTTTGCGACAGTTTATTTATCAGTGGCTTTTATATTTTTAGCTTTTTTATGTTTAGATACTTCTGTTTTTTTAACTTCTTTTGTGATTAATAAAAAAATTCTTTAAATATTTCTGACTGTCTGTCTTTTTGTCTGTGCGTCCGATCATCCATCCGGCAGTCCATCCATCCGTACGTCTATCTGTCTGCCTGCCTGTCTGTATGTATGTATGTTTGTCTGTCTGTCAGTTTGTCTGTTTGTCCAACTATCAATCCGGCGGTCCATCCGTTGGTTTGTCTGTCTGTTTGTCTATGCTTCCGACCATCCGTCCGTCCGTTCGTCCGTCCGTCCGTCTGCTTGTTAACCTGTACGTCCAATCATCCGTCCGTTTGTCTTTCTGTTTGTCCGTCGGCCTGTCGCTAATAGTATGATTATAAAATAAAGTCATCTGCCGCGTCGTTTTGTCTGTCTGTGTGTTTTTTACGATAAACTCAAAACTTTTGGACGGATTTTCATGCGGTTTTCAACAATAAATATAATGTTATTATATACAGGGTGGTCCAAAGACTGACGTCTAAAAAAAAATTACATGCCTCACATCCGGGGCTATCCGAATATACCCCATGTATGTTGGCCGATTTTTGTAGTTTTCGAGTAATTAATTTTTAATGATTTTTTCAAGAATTTTCGGGCCGAGCAGTTTATCATCATGTAACTTTTTTGGTTACGTTTTTCTGAGTGTTTATAAAGTAGGGATAAATTTGTATAATCTTTGAATTTAACTTGCGGAAGTTTATGTGGTCTGTTTATGTTTGTGAGTGTCAGTATGTATGTTTGTTGGTTTCCTATGTTGTGAACTGATTTTTATTTCAATTGTTTTATTTTTATTTTGCGAGTGAGATAGCATTCAATTGGTCTGTGTTAATCATCTTAACTAGTATAAATGTGCAAAACAAGTATTTTTGTATCCAGAAAACGTTTGAATTGAGTTTAATTCTTAGTGAAATATCATGTCATAGTATGCAAGCCTAAAAAATATCTATTTATCCTTTTGTTGTACTGACTGTACGTTAATTTTTCAGATTCACATTAACAGGAAATAAGTGAATCATACATCCATTGGACGCGAGATTTTACTTGCTATTATTGTGCAAGAAGAGCAAGAACTTTACTGCTGGGTTGATGGCAAAAAAATTGGTTGGGTCTAAAAACACTGATTTTTATTGATGTAATTTGTAATAACGTTACGAGGTAAAAACCTCGTTATGCTTTACTGAGTATGTATGTATACATATCTATATATGCACAGGAGACCCAAAAACTGTAATAGAAAAACCTAAGAAAGTCTTAATTACGGTATTGGGAAGTAAAATTCTCGATTTAATCGATATGGTCTGTTTTCGTTTCATCCAAACTATCAATATATGTTCTTACATGCTGGTCTGGGAGTAAAGAAAGCTTAGAATGTACCAGTTGCTTCTCTTCCCGCGCAGATGGTAAAAGCCCATCGAGGAAATGGGCGAAAATCTTAGAAATCATGTTATAGGCGATGTGCCTAGCAATCCATCACTATTTTGATTCCTCTCTTCCATCTATACGCTCAAAATCACGCTAAATGTGGCCTCTAGGTCTTGTTACCTTAGGCTCTGTCTACCCCGTAAAGGATAAAGACGTGATATGTTTGTACGTATGTATCCATAGTGCGGTGTTGCAAAATTTTGTAACCCCTATTACCACTCTAATTGGTTAATTACTTTATGTTACTAGGGAAATTATCAAGACCGTGAATTCCCAGATGTCCAACAGCGGAGATTTGTCAACCCTGTTCTGAAGACTTGAAGACTTTGAGTCCGTCTTTCATGTTCCCGTTACCTATGATCGGTAGAAAGAAGGAAAAGGAAACTGTATGATACAGAATGATATTAATATCACCGTCCAAGTTTTAGGTTGACCTAAGTATCATATATGCAACCGTATAGGTACCGTAAGTCGCGGGTTCATGGTGGATGCAAGCCACTTCCAACCGAGGCAACTGGAGTTCTACGGGCGGTATCTGAAGGCCTATATCCAACAGTGGACGTCACACACCTAATATGATGAGGATGATAATGACAGGTATCATTTAATGATACCATTTGCAATATTTTAACACCAAACTTAAAAATAATGCTTGTATTCGTCGTGTTGTTTCTTTTGACGGTGATAAAAAAAGGTCAGCCTATATAATTCTAAGTAGTAAAATAAGTTATGATTGTTCTTGTATGCATGTAAAAAAATATTTTTGTGAACAATAAATAAGTGGCAAATTTCCATTACATGCAATTCAGTTATGAATTGAGTTATGAATTGAGTATGTTGCGTGATCTACAAACTACAATTTCGTGACATCCTTTGATAATTTAATAAATATTTTGAGTTTCGTATCGAGATACTCGTGTATTTGGAAAGGCTTGTATTTTTCGTCTTATTTTCTTAGGTGATAACTACATTGTATATACTACACAAGGAATAAAGACGTGTTTTATGTGTGTATGTACAGTCAGCGTTATATAGTAAGTAGAAGTCAAGACCTTCATTTACTTGGAAACACCCAAAATGGTCACTAACAGTGACTCAACCAAAGCGGTCAAATTGTTCGGGACATCCATTGTGCACAAATATACTGGAGCACGCACATCGCCAAATACTTAGTAACATTCAAGCCAACATTAGTACCGTAACATCCAAACCGCCACTGGTAGCGTAGTAGTAGTAGCCAAAGTATCCAAAAGTATGGAACATTAGAAAACTGAGCTTTATTTTAAATGGTATAAGATTTAATCTCGTGTCAAGTGAAAAATAAATAAACACGTCATAAGATTCAATATGGCCTGACGTGTTTTTGATTCTAGCGAAGCTCATCTCTTGACGTTGACAATCACCGAGAAGAGTACTAACTTGTCAGTGATCGTCTCATCTCTTTCATTTGGAGCCTGACGCCTGGTATAGAAAACATCTAATCATTACAATATATGTTCTTGACTTTGAAGTGTGTAGTTATGTCAATGTTTCCTTTTAAATACCCTGATAATAATGGCCTGAATTTTGCCAATATCATTGATTACATACATCATAAAAGAGTTTTCATTTAAAAAAGTATTAACTTTTATTTAAAAAATATCGAGGTTTTTTAAACTATCAGTGCTTTGATAAATCAACCCTTATGTGCGCATACCACGTGTTGCGTGGCGTATTGGCCTAGCTATTGTGGGATCTTATCTAACGCCTATAATAAACTAGACGGTCAGCATTTGAACTGCAAGCTAGCTGCAAATCGACTGTGCAGTTTGTTTGCAGTCTACCCGTAGCCCACCTAATTTGTCCACCCAGAAAACCACTGAAATTTCAAAACCCAGAAAAAGGAGCTCCGCCCAGGAGTGGAGCTCTGTCAAAAACCAGGTGGCCAAACTGCAGGTGGATCATGGTTACAGACCGAAAAAAATATCTAGAGAGTTTCGTAGTTTAGCACGTCTCTGTTCCCTGTTTCACTGGTCGACACGCGTATAGTACAGGCGCTATTGCTGCACGACGCTAGCTAAATTCTATGTCATTTTTATGCACACGATTTGGGCCTAAATGTATGACGCTTTTCTCCTGGGCCTACTCTATATTATGGACTACTAGTTGTGCCATTAGGAATTTCACTCCACCGTAAGATTGACGGCGGGGTTCCTATTTCTATTCGGTTTGCCCTTCGGGCATTTGAAGATGCCTAATGAACCTAACCTAATTTTACTATCTCTAATGAGAATTCTTATTTTTATAAGCCCGAAATTCCTATTGGCACAACCAGTTGTGCATATAGAGTTGGTCCATGCGCTGATATAATTCGCGTAGAGCTGCAATTTTTATTTTTCGCGTGTAGACTAGACACCGTGAGAATCTGCTTTATCCCACTATTGGTAACGCTACTCAAAACCATCGATGGATGAAGTTCGACTTTTGTGGAAGTAAGTAAGTATCAGTAAGTAAAAGTGAGTTCAGATGGATTCAATTTGTTTTGGAGTTGTCATTATTTATTTGTCGTACCTACCTATTGCAAAGTCATAATTATCTAATACTAGTTATCTAATATTATTTTTCCTTTTATGCGATGTACCATGAATTAGTGATTATGAATTATGATGACATAACATAGAAAGGCAGGTCGCAACTCCGGAACAAATATCTAACCGAAAACCACCTGTCTAGCTCACCTGGGTGGACCACGGGCAATTTTTCTTGCCAATGGTCCACTTCAGTACACCTAGGTGAACCATGGGCACTTTTTGGACCATGAACCATAGTCATTTGCCCGTGGTTCACCTAGGTGTTCTGAGGTGGAATATCGGCAAGAAAATGTGCCCGTGGTCCACCCAGGTGAACTAGGCAGGTGGCCCACGACCGATGACTATCGAAATCCCTAGCCAAAAAGCAGTCAGACGTAGTCCCTACGCGCTATGCGTTATTATTTAATTTCCTTTATGTGATCCTATACTCCAATGCATTTTGGTGAAAGGAAAGGATCCGAATGGCTAGCACGAATGACTTCGTCTCATTGTTGTAAGCAGGCTGATTCTCAAGTTACCTGTTTACGAAAGCCTATGACGCGAAACGACAATACCTATAGTACAGCGCTACTTGTTTAGATGCCCCAGACGAAACGTTTGTAATGCAATGCATAGGAGTATTAATAAAATGTCAGACGATGGTGATGATGATGTCTCTACGTGTGAGCGAATATCAGATATGAATCGCGGGTTCCTACATACTAAATACTCAAAGACATTTCAAGATACTAGCAATGACGGCATATGAATTCGCCGCTAGAGGCGCTATTGTAACTTGAGGTATTATAAATAAACGTAAAATTAGTACTACCTACAAGTTGCATATTCCGGCTTTACTTTACATTGTTTCCGAATATTTTCGCAGACATACGACAGGTTTATTAAAATGTTAAAAGAAAAGCTATGAAAAGTAGGAGCCAAACAAAGAAGGCAAATAAAATGACAGCTAATTTAGAGGATAAACGGGACTGTGCAACACTGTGGGTAATAAATAGCTTGCTATTAAAGATAAATTAAAAGAAATCCTGAATAATCTGATATGATATACCTTACTCTACAGTGGCGCCAACTAGTGAGTACAAATACGATAGCCCCCTATCTAACAAAGTACAAAAAAATACTCCCTAATATTCAAAAAGGGTTGAAGGTGGCATTGATTCACATGTTTGCATCTGCTAGACTCATATATAATATTATTCTGTATTTGTAACTAGCCGAGCTGGCAAAAAATATTCCGCCTTAAAGTCAGTTTTTGTCAGAGATGGCGCTGCATACGAAAAATTAAAGAGTTCTTTTTTGTGCATTTTTCATATTTATGACAAGATATTTGGCTATTCGAGGAAGAGAGAAAGCTAACAAATCAAAAATCATAAAAATCCGTGCAGCCATTCCAAAGTTATAAATGGTTGAAATAATACGATTTAAGTTTTGTACGTATAGATTTGTAAAATTTCTGGTAAAAGTAAAGTTGATATAAAAACGTAAATATAACGTGAAAAATTACGCTAACAGCTTAGCAAGGTGTTGCAATATTTTTCCGCCAGTTGCCGCCTCCTATTAAATTTGCATGTGTGTGTAAGACTAGTATCTGTATAGGGCCGTTAGTGACACCAGCGTTTGTGCAGCTATTCTCCGAATTGGTGCATTGTTACCTTCTGAGTGTGGTCTCAAAAAATCGGCCGTATTAAACTGTGTGCGCAAATCAATTGATAATCTATAAGTGTTCTAAGAATCTTCTAAAAACTACAAAAAACACACATCATTGATTACAGCGCCATCTAACGGGACTTCTTCAATGAGCTAACGCGAGCATCCGCCTTAATATAAAACGTTTACTTCCATGCTGGTCTGGGAGCAAAGAAAAAACATAGAATGTACCAGTTGCTTCTCTTCCCGCGCATATGGTAAAAGCCCATCGAGGGAATGGATGAAAATCATAGGAATCATGTTATAGGCGATGCGGCTAGCACCCATCACTATTTTGATTCCATTTTTTGCCATCTATCCGCCCACAATCTTGCTAATCGTGGCCTAGGTCTTGCCACCTAAGGCTCTGTCTACCCCTTTAGGGATAAAGACGTAATTTGTGTATGTGTATGTATGTTTACTTTCAAAGCCGCCGTCAGTGACTACGAATTAGTCCGAAACATGACGAGCATTACTCTTCTATACGTGAGTTATCAGTTTGTGTGACTACGTTTGGATGACAATGATAATTTGACCCGTTCACCAAGCATTCGAAGCCAGCCACGGCTACCACGGCGCGCGGGATAGGCTACCCCCCTCTTTCTTATTGTTCTAAAGAGAGACAGGTAGTCTAGCTTACGCGCTCTTCTGCTAGTCATGCTGAGGTATTGAAGTCAACGACGCACAAGCTCATAATTACACATAAACGGATAACTCACGTATAAAAAGTCGAGTGATGCTCGACATGTTTCGGACTATTTCGTAGTCCTTCTTCCTGGAGCGCTCGCCCCGGCGGCAGCGAAACGAACACTGCGCACCAGCGCTCTGTTCGCTCGGCTGCTCGACACCAGTAATAAAAATGACGATGAAAATGAGGGTAGTTGTGCGCTGCTGTCAGTTGCGTCGAGCAGCCGCGCGAACAAAGCGCTGGCGCGAACATGTCGAGCATCCCTCGACTTTTTATACGTGAGTTATCCGTTTATGTGTAATTATGATTGAGTCTCACGGTAGTTTCATGTTGAAAGACGCACAAGCTATTCCATTGACCATCGTGATTTCCGTGTGGCAACCCTGGAGACTTGTAACGGCACCGCGCCGGCGCAATCAATCGCCTGTCGGTTTATTAGCGATTTCCGAACGAGATCCGAACGTTTAACATCCTTTAGTCAATTCGACGCAACCTCAACGAACTTCGGGTGCGGCTAATGTAAGACTCAATGCGCGGTCTGGAATGGACGACCTAATAATTCGTGTTCACACACACAGTATTATAGGAGTAACGTTGTTTATTCTGGAGCTCGGCCGAGGTCCATGCGACAGTTTCCTAATACACAAGAGTGACAACTTTTAAACCATAGACATAGATCGTACTCGTTATAAACCTCAAGGAGGTTTCTCCCACAATTCGTAACAAGTGTGTTAAAATTATTGGGAGATTTTTAATTTAAGATTTTGATTTAAAATTTAGTTCCGCCTCTAACGCGGTTCGCTTTGACAATTGATCAATGCATGGAAATATTTTGTTGACTAAAATTAAAAAATCCTGGAAAACGTTTTATTGTCTAACTAACCTGCTGAAAAATATTCCCGAACTATTTTTGTCCATAACATGTATGTATGTATGTAAACTTTTTATTGCCCATAAAAATTAAAAAAAAAACAGAAGTGCACAGAAAATAGTACAAAGGCGAACTCTTCCAGCTAACCTGATAAAATTTTCTTTAAAAAGAAGTAAGACTAACGTAACGTTACTTAACGCAACGTTACGTAACGTAACGTTTCATATCCCACAACAGAACAGTGTAAAAAATTATATATATTTTTTAACAGTATGTACAAAGGATATACGAAGAGTCGTAATTTAGTAGGCAGAATACTAAATATTACAGTACGGTTGGAAACCCTTTGTAACACTCAAGCACAACTGTTTTACACATGTACAAAATAAAGTATGAATTTTTATTTGTATTTGTATGCTCACGGGGTAGCTTAAATGAGTTTTTTGACGTGTTGCGACAATCATGACACCGGAAAACTATATGATTGACGTGTTATGGACGAGACCTAGATTTTTAAACTTAGTTATTTACAGCAAAAAGTTTTTAGCTGTTGAAAAAGTCAAGATCTTATCAATGTTGAACTGCAATGTGTTTCGGAAGTAGTAATAAAAAATACCGTGAGATTAAACATTTGCATAATTTTTGACCTCAATTTTGAGCGTAAGCCGTTACATGGCGTTGCTATGTCAACTCACCTGTCACTTGAGGTCACAGATAATCAACTATGTACCAACTCCTAGATATTGCTTTAAAAAAAGATATTTTATTAACCAGTAACACTCGCAATGTAAAAGAGAGGACAATTGAATTCTGTTCAATTGTTTTTAAAAACACCTCGTCTAATTTGTATTATATTTAAGTATCAATATATTTTTTAATGCGTTTACTTAATTTGTACTTTTCCGAGTATCTTTAACAATATTACAACAGTAACAATGTTAAATAAACCATTTGGCAATTTTTGTTCTACGCTGTACTTAAAAATAAACTTGAAGTGCACGATCGATATTCGAAACGCAATTTAAAGTTGATAAGACAAAGACCGACCTTGACATTGTAGTTCCGAAACTAAACGCATCGTTAGTTTTAAAATTTCTAAGCCAAATTGATTGCAGTTCTTAATAATAAGTTGAGTCACTAAGTATGCGCGGTGGGTCGCTTGCCTTATCCATTCAAGCCTTCAACACACACACACTGACATACGCACACAGCTGAGCGCAAGCCAGTTTGACAGTTCTCGACGGAGTCAGTTGGCCGATGCACGGCATCGCGGCACGAGCGAGCGCCATTTTGTTTCTCACAAAATCCCGTGTTTTATTAAATAAAACGTACGTGTAAATTCTGAAGTGATTGTGTGTGTACGCTCTATCGGAGGTTCGAATTCGAATTGGAATTCATTTTTCTAACGACAGTGGTGGTTTGAGATTTCGGTATTTTCAAACGGTTGTTTTTAAGGTTATAAACGTATTCGCGCTCTTGGTTTATGTTTTTTTTTCTAACGTGCCGATGGCGTTGAGGCTCGATGATGTAATGCAATAATTACCGGTATTTTGCATTTGTCGTGAGTATTTAATATATTCAGTGCATTATTGCATTGTCCTTTGAAGAGTGAAAATTCTTATAAGTTTTGCCAATAAGAACGGGAGTAGATTCTATTTATTTCTGGTTATTTATATCTACAAATTCTACACCGGCTTTCTTGTAATAAAAAAAACCGCCAATATTGCAATTGGCTGTTCACAAAATTCACCGGTTTAGAAAACAAATAGTTCATTATCTATGATCGTATCTTTTTAAAATAGTCTGTAAATAGGTTACGGTTAACGGCACAGGAATTGGGTTAGTTCGTTGGCCAAAAGATTTCAACGCACACGCCATTCCGTTCGAATTAAAAACGAAAAGTTTTTTTTTCTGCAACCAGTAATTTTTAAATGTTAATATACGGCGCGTCGGGTTTTTTGAAAAAGGAACGTTTGTGCAGCCGTCTTAAACTGCGAAACGATTTGCTTTGCTTGCCAGTGGTTCTTAAAAGTTTTTCATTCAATGTTAGATTGTCTGTGGTTTTTTTTATTAATGTGACAGTTGGGGACTGTAATTAAATTTTAGTAATTTACTAGCTTCTGCCCGCGACTTCTTCCGCGTAGAATTAGATTTAAGAACTGATTTCGAGTGTATATTCTGCAATAATTGTTTACGTTGCGACTCTTGGAACCTACGACCTTTGACATATTTATCGCTATCCCGCGGGAACTATGCAATTTTCCGGGATAAAAAGTAGCTTATGTTTTAATCTGAGGTACCAGCTATCTTCGTTCCAAATTTTATCCAAACCCGTCCAGTCGTTTTAGCGTGAAGAAAGAACAAACATACACACTTACTAACATCGTCACAAACTTTCGCATTTATAATATTAGTATTTATTATTCGAATTACGTTATGTTGATGTCACGCTTTAATCTAGAGTAGTTTTAAGAAACAAATAATAATTAAATTGTCCTCAAACGCTACACATACATAGAAAGCTTGAAACGCGGAGCAAAATGTAATTAATAATAGAATTAGGTTGTAAATGTTATCGGCGTTTTTTTTCTGGGGATTCCCCGTACAAAGGCTGAGTAATTTCGCCCATCCAATCAGGTTTATATTTCAATACAAAAAATCGCAAGATATCAAAACTCAAGATAGTTCTTTCTGACTCATTGGTAATGTCATTGTGTTTTTGAAGTGTAATAATCGTCTGTAACACTTTGATTTAAGGTTTAAATTTGTTATCTTGATTCAAGATGGCTGGGTTGGGTAGGTACTAAACATGTAAGCAAACATTTTCGTAGTAAATATTGTGTTTTTATTCTGTCATCGGTTAAAGTTAGTTATTGCGTATGTAGACTAAAATATTAATATTAGTCTACCGGAGCTATAATTATTTTATTATGATATATTTTTACACATTATAAGGAAAAAATTAAAAATGCCTGTCGTGATTAAGCCCTGTAGGTTTATTATCTAACTCGCTCGCAATCGCCATCGTATTCATTTTGACAGTTCATGTATGGGCTGACAATTGGCATCGAAATCAGCTAGCTGTCACATTCAAACAAGAACTGTCAAAATGAACGTGATGGCGATTGCGAGTGAGTTAGACAATAAGCCTATTGGTTCATAATCATCAACCACCAAAACTATTATTAGTTCGCCTTTGTACTATTTTCTGTGTACTTCTGTATTTTTTTATATTTTTATGTGCAATAAAGAGTTTACATACATACATACTATTTAGAAATAGGAACTACAGGAATGTGCATATGGATCGAAGTAGCGCAAGGTCATTCCAATAATTGCACTACGATTGGTCTGCAACAATATAAAAGATAAAAACTTATAAATGCCTAAACGGAAGTGATAATACACATATCTAATTATATCACAATACGTGATATTGTCAATGACGTAACTATGTTTTATGACTCAATTTTTATGAGAGCATACAGATATATATCACTTTAAACTTGACCGATGATGTGCTGAAAACCAATTAATTTACCACCGCTATTTACGTAACCTCCAAAAAAAGTATGTTAAGTGCACACGAACGAAGGTACGTTAACAAAATAAATGCTTTCCAAAAAAATAGTGGGCAGAGCAAGTCTACATTTTTAAATATGCACTTGTTTTAATATTAAAGGAAAACACCAAATCGTTGCACCAAACTGTTAAAGTTATGAAGATGCATGTATAATTCACTAGAGTCCATTACCTCTTACCACAGACCTTCGGACAGATTGCCTAATCGGAGGAAACACAGTGCATTTCGCGTGCACTATTGTCTGGGGCTGGCCAAAAAAGTGATGCAATTCTTTTTATCTGTGGTTATAATTTGTTGTTTGTCTCTGGCTGAAATCGGTCCAGTTTATTTGTCGGTCAATGTCATGAGATACGTTTGTTGGATTTATATGTCACGCCTCTTTCCCACAAGGGTAGGCTTAGGCAGACTATTTTGTTCCATTTGTTACGATCTTGACATACCGCTTTCGCTTCGTCCACATTCATCAATCTCTTCATAGGCACATGCCTTTTTTCAAATAATCTTCTAATTGATCCCGGGACGTCCTTCTAGGCCTTCTCCCAACGCATCCATTCACACCACATATAGATCTTGTAGGATTTAGTGTTACAAAAAAAAATACTCGTAATCCACATAATAAGCCTATAGTTTTTGTCTTCTAGGCGCTAAATATTGCTTTTATGCACATTTGATTACGATACTACTTTGACATCCACTTGAGTCTGATTAACAATCAATGAACATATTATAAAAATTGAAATTAATACAAATCCAGTTCCAATTAGCAAAACAAGACAAAAAAGTTGAAATTCTGGATTAACGAATTTGACATTGAATGTAGTATGTCCAATGCCATGGACAGACAGACCTCGGATATCCTCTTCGGATGGATATCCGTTTGAATGATAGATTGTATGACTTACCCGAATCTGTCACCCACATCCCATTCACCCATCGATTGCCCGTCTTAGATCAGACGTAGATTTCTTGAAAATTTGCCAAAAGCAAAAAATATTCTATGACTCTCTCCACACTGTTGATACGAAATGACGTGATATGTCACTACAGCGTGTGTTTTGCGTCTCATCTGCCGTAAAACAAAAAGCACCGTCTCTTTCTATCTTAAGAATATTATTTGTCTCAACACACACCGTATTCATAACCACAATTTAAACTAGTGTTGTATGATCTGACTATGCTTAGTATACACATACTTCTCTGTACAGTTCATAAATTGTTGTAATCTCGCAGTTTTTAAAGATTCATAGAAATAGTGACGTCACTTCACTTAGTATATTTTTGATCCTACTAAAATATATTTCCGTCTACCACATTAAATTATGCGTGTGGTCTGATCAATTAACTTAACGACGGATCGAATTCCGAATTTATTTCCAAGATACATACGATTACAATATATTAATATTCATAACGTCTGTCCCTGAAGATAATATTATCAGTATCACTTCCTTCTTTGTTTGATTCTGATCTTAGATTTGAGTATAACACAATCAATTTAAAAATACATTGGCAATTCTAAAGAAAGTACAAAAAATACTAACATGAGGAAAAATTACCGTGAAATGCTCTCCAAGCTCACTCTCTTTTAAAGTTTAAAAACGGAACTAACCAAATCATCTAAATTACCTAATTAAAATTAACAATCAAAATCGGTTAAAAGAGACCGACTCAATCTTCAATTCAAACTAAAAAGTTTCACAATTGCATACAAAACTGCAGCCGCAAAAACTAAACGAGATCAAATACTGCCGCTGAACATTGGAACAGACATGTTACAAGGCGGCTTAAAACAGATTCTCCGATACATCGAGAGAACTAACGCAGCAATGGTAAAGGTAGTGAGGAAGTTGATGATATAGGCGAAAGATCTTGGTACGAACCAGTAATTACGAAGTACGCAGAATGAGAAACAAAAGAACGTATCGTTAAAGATGTAGTAATTTGTCTTATATTGTCATTTTAGAACGGATTCTATTCATCGGAGTTATTACCAGGTTTTTCAAATAGCCCATTTGGAATCCCACCATTGGGCAAAGGCATCTGTTGCTCCACCATCGCCTGTGTGATCTGAGTCATCCCACCATCTCTGCTTAGGTCTGCCTCTATTTCTATATTTATTCCAGAGTCCCATTCCAAGGCAATTAAGGACGCAACATTAGCGACAATTTTATTCTGTGGTAAATAAAAGTCTAAAATTACTTTATAGACTCAGTTAACATTATTCTCGAAAAGATCCTTACCTAACTAACCAAGACGAGGGATCAATATTAATTTGCAATCAGCCCGACGTTAATGACTATCGACAAAAAACTGAATAAGAAAAAGTTCATTACAAGCTTATAGATACTTGGATATAACGGGGCGCCAACAATGCTATATCGTTCATATATCGAGATCACGTCAAAACCGGATCAGTTTAGCTTCTGATATGTCACGTGCGTCTTAGATCTTTTTCTATTTATTAAATGCATGCTTGCTCTGTGCTATAAAGCTTATTAATTTATGCATATCTATATCTACTTGCTGGCATAAATATAGGCATCATGCAAGGTCGATTTACAGATGAATTCTGTTTTATTAGAGACATAAATGTGATGGTAATGACAAAAAGTGTAGAAATTAGTTAAGAAATTGTATACTACTTCAGAACAATAGAATATGAATCACAATTGATGCAACGGTTGAAGTAAGAGTATACAGTAATGATTCAGTTGCATAGGTATTTACGGATGTATAATAATAACCGAGGAAGACGTAGAGTAGGGGGTCTTAAGCCCTGTAGTTAGGAGCGATGGCATTCGTAAGGCAGAGGGCAGGGGTTGGAGGAGAGCTGAAGATCGGGCTTGCTGGTGTGCCATAGAAGAGACTTATATCTAGTAGTGACAACAGGATAATTATTATATTGATGAAGAAATGTATAACCGACCCTTGTTTACTCATCAGTGAAAATTCGTCTTGACGGGGGCACTGCTGTCACCTACGCCTGCCATTGCTCAATAGAAGCGCCACTTTAACGGCCTCTTATAAGCTTCATCATCTGTAACTGCTTACAAATGTATACAAATATTGCAATTCACTTTTCACACATAGCAAGCACAATAACTTAAAATTTGATATGCGAGACTGCGAGTGTATCTTATTCCTCCGACGCGAGTGTAAATCCGGTGACGACAGATAACACGACAGTAAAAAAACCCGTGCACCAAAAAGCATGCTTCAAAAAACTTTTCCTTATTCTTCAGTAATTCAAAAAACAAAATGACAATCGCGCATTAAATATTTTCAGTGTTGCCAGTTTTCAAAATACTTACGCCGGTGATATCACGAGCCATCGAATCACAAATACTAGTTTCGTACGTGAAATGTACTTAGCGGTCCCGTTAGTAACCGGTCTCATAGTTCGCGTTCCGATCGTCTGTTCAATGTTTTACTTCCATATCTGAGACGCCAATGGCCGATGTTTTGATTTTTATCAGTTTGTTTATCTTTATACAATACGTAATTCTTACCAGTTTTTATTTTACTCGCTGTGTATATTTGTTTGATGATTTAGATCAAATACTGCAAATCGCATTTTACCAACTGCCAGTACGCTTGAAATTTGGTACATACATACATACATATATCACGTCTTTATCCCTTACGGGGTAGACAGAGACTAATATAACAAATCCTTTAGGCCACGTTTAGCATGATTAAGGGCGTATAGGTGGAAAGGGAAATCAAAATAGTGATGGGTTGCTAGCCGCATCGCCTATAACATGATTCCTAAGACTCGCCCATTCCCTCGATGGGTTTTTACCATCTGCGCGGGAAGAGAAGCAAACTGGTAAATTCTATGTTTTTTCTTCACTCCCAGACCAGCATGGATTTTTATGTTGAAATTTGGTACACGTAATAATGTGTAGGTATGATCCTAGTATCAAAACTCATTTTATAGGAAAAACTTATCTTTATAACACAAGGGAGGAAAAGCTTTTAGATCACATGATAATTATACACACTCAACTAAAGGTATTACAAAATGCTTTTTTAACCTCCTCCGCGAAAACAGCAGTTTGGCGGCAGTAATAGCGAGAACATTTCACTTGTAAACTGTTTATCTTTTACACAATAGGTACATACTCATTGTGGTAGGTACTTAAGTACACTCTGCAATGGGTCTTTCATGCGGAGTACCGGTGCTATGCTACAGACACGTTATATCCACCGGTTTGGTGTCGATTTTGCATCCGGGTTATACTGTCCATGTGACGAACGTCTTGCCGCTTTGTTGTAATGCCATTGTAGGCTATGCATGTGTTTTTTTCTCTGTGGAGTTCATCTCCTCGCCACTCGTTGTATCGAGAGCAAGCTCGAACACGGGACCCTGCCAATCTGATATACGTAAGTCACGCAGTCTTCTTCTGTCTGCATCTCTTCTTCCGCCCATTGTTGTTCTCATATTTTCGTCGTAGCTCTCTTTATGTCCGTATCAATATCTGCCGTTTCGTGTCGTTTCGAACAGTCGTCGTCAGAGTCATCGGTGGTATTATTGACCCTTCTCTGCACATACGGTGTATGTTAGTAATACAAATACTTTAAACTATTAGAATGAATTCCCAAATGGGCGAAAATCTTAAGAATCATGTTATAGACGATGCGCTAGCAACCTATCACTGTTTGGATTCCCTTTTCCACCTATGCGCCCACGCTCAACGAGCCTTTGGGTCTTGTTACCGTATGTTCTGTCTACCCCGTATCTAAGGGATAAAATCGTTATTAATAAGTACGTAAACTATTTCGTTTGCATTTACATGTAATGTTTCAACAAGTAGAGCTTGCGTTGGTGATGTCTCTCCGCGCTGCAGAAATTAATTGATTTGAAATTTCGCAATGTCCCTTATACCTCGTCTATCAAAAAGGAGACCGCAATGCACAATTTCAACTTTTTAGTCCCAAAAATTTGGGGTAAGCATTGATGAGTCTGTGAAAGATGACTTCTCTTTAATAGAAAACAATTCTAAGTTTAGAAGTCTAGTGAATAGTCTACCGCTTCCATTCTACGAATTAGACTTTGTTTATAATGAGCTTAATCGTCATCGTCAGTTTCATTCCAATTAAAATCTGTTTTTCTGCAAGCCGTGATTCATTTAATTGAAACATTAAATTCTGTATTCATAAATAATAATTCAATACATTTAAAATTATGCACAAACATGAAGTCATCTACATACACGTATTTAGTCGAAATTTGCAACAGCTTCTTCGTAACAAATGTTTTGTTCTTTTGTCAGTTGTTATTGAAAAGTAATTGTTATGCTAATTATTTTATTGTGTCTGGTTTTCGAAAACGTTTGTCGATGATACAGATGGGTACAAGTCAACATGCTCTTGACATGATATGACACAGTTATTGGAGCATGGTCTCCAGTATTTTCTTTCGCTATGCAGGCTTATTTTAATATATGCAACATGTGTTTTCAACTTCCATGCTAATCTAGGAGCAAAAAAAACCATAGAATGTACCAGTTGCTTCTCTTTCTCAGATGATAAAATTTCATCGAGGCAAAAATTTTAGAAATTATGGTATAGGCGATGTGGCTAGCAACCCATCACTATTTTGATTCCCCTTTCCACCTATACGCCAACAATGATGCTAAACATGGCCTTTAGGTCTTACCTTATGCTAAGTCTTTGCCGTAAGGGATATAGACGTCATATGTGTATGTATGTATGTATGTATGTGTTTTATCTTATTTGGTATTTTTGTAATATGGGTTGGTGACTTCATTTGAGGTTTAAATATGTTTTTATTTAGTTCACAATGATTAGTTACCTCTATTTTGCAGTATCCGTTCTGTGTAATTTTAAACATTAAGTAGGTACTCGTAATATATGTTAAAAAAAAACGAATTGAATCATTGTTCTGTATGCCTTAATTGGATATTCGGACATATTTCGTTTTGGACAATTAGTCGTGCGAAGGATATCGAGATTAGTTAATCTAGCCAGAAAACGTTCGAAAGCATTAAGAAAACTTCAAATTCTACCAATACCCAAAAAGCAAGATGGCGCTCACAAAACTGCATATTAAAGATTTCACGGCACTAACTGGTAACGGTGATCCCGGTCAATGGTCAAATGAATTGGATTATTTTTTAACTGGCAACACTTGAACTGTACTTTTGGATCACGCACAATAGCTGATCCGTTGCGAGATATTATGACGTTCCCACGGCAATGGCTCCAAAGTATTATGTTCTTTGCTCTCATGAGGCAGTTAATTTTTTTTATTCTTGGCATAGTTTGATATTTTATTATAATGTGCAGTAGTCGAAGGAAATAATGTTGACGGGAAGAGAAGTAGATCCACGTTAGTACCTCAACCAAATATAGTAGAACGTCTGGGTCGGGTCGTGTCAAAGTCGAAGGGCGTGCGGGAGAAAGAGGAGTAGCCAAAAAGTGCATCTTTTAAATTGTGATGATTTTTAGAAGAATTGAGGTACCCAACCAAATGCGCCTTGAAAAGTGTCAAAAAAGCAAAACATTAAAAAAAAAAACAATTTACTGTTCATTCATATTAGTCATGGACAGTAACTAGAGGTTGCTTGAATAATAAAAATATATATGAAACTTTTTAAGTTGAGATTTAAAATTAAGTGTCTTTAAATTAATGAGTAGTAATTTTAAATAGTTTAAAGTTGGAATTAGTTTAAAGTTTGTATTTTTGTTATAATATTAAGAATCGAATTATATAATTTCTAAACATTTTTGAATTTCAATATCGACATCAAGTCGCACGATTTCCAATAAAATCTTTAGCGTTTGTACGGGAAACAAACTGAGTAGCGTACCTTTTAGTTTTATTTATATTTAAAGTAAAACGAAGCTGTTTCCAATAATTACCTCAATTTTAACAGTAGTTTAACAGCCAGCGTATTTAAACATGCAATAGCTATTTGTTCACCCTAAATAGACTTCTGTGGACACACACTGTTTACATATACTAAGTTTTCACACAATTCACAGAACATGTTTAAAACACACTAGATATTTGCTCCGTTATCCGCTTTGTTGTCTGGTTTTAACTGAATGTTCTATAGACACGTTTTACTCCGGGACAGCGCTAAGTTCCCGTGGGATGATGACTAAGACGCGGCAATGAAATTTCAATCAATCACAAGAGAAAATGTTGGATCTTAATAATAACAAAAGCATACTATGTATACTAATTACGTAACTACAATTCTGTACTTAGCATGCTCTTGATTCATTTATTGCATTGCCCATAGATAACGTACTAACACGGGTGAGCGCAAACTGGCCTCCGATGGTCTTTTGTTTCTGATCGAACACAATTTTTCAATTAAGAACAGTTCGTGTGACATGATCCGGCCTAATTGTGTACAAATAGAATACCACCAAAAAGAGCGCACAGCCCCAATCGCTACTGTATGTCGTAGCAGCTAAGACTCAATATAGGCTCGGTTAAGTTTCACGGGGGCATTGATAGCATTGTTTTCAAAGGTGTTTTTTTAACTGTGTACAGTAAAAAGTCTGCTTCATCACGTAGGTTAGAAACAATTGAATGAAACTAATGGAATTAGACATCTATTATGCATGGTTGTAAAGAGGATGTTAAAAATGGCGACTTTTACTCGGATACGTTACGGCTATTCTCATAGTCTTCTGCCTGCATCGGTGGCCAGTGTTTAATTAACGTTAATCGTTACATACTTCTAGTTATTTACTTAATCGTTACCAATGAACAAAAATGTTATTGCCGACTTAAAATTCGCGTGTTAATGATGCATAATATCTTCAATAAGTATCTTGTTAACGACAGAAACGTGTTGTTTTATGCAGTCAGTTTTGGTTCAAGATTTTTTTGAACTACTTTAGATTGTATACTTATTGGTTCAGGCAGGATGTGTTCCGATGTAATTGGAATAAGAATCTGTAGTACACTTTCACACATGTTCATAGTTTGTCAATAATTAATCAAATTACTTTGCACACAAATATCAGTCTGCCTCCGTGGCGTCGTTCAGGGAGGGCTTGAAGATGTGGCTCACACCATCTCCTTAGATATTGTATGTGTGTACTCTTATTGTATTTGGTATATATGCAGTATTAGTAGTTTATTTTATGATTCGTTTATTGTATTTAGATATTATGTACGCTCTATTGTAGCTTTCACTATCTGGAATTTTAAACTCGCACTTTGTTGGTCCCTCGTTTAATGCTCCTCTCATCTATTCAGAGGTTAACTGGTAGAGATCCCTTGTAGGTAAAAGTGTTAACCTTTTGTCCATATATAAAGCATTTGCTTACTTACTTACAAATCAGATAACATACAAAACTAAAAGCTATATTTTCTCCAATATGCAGAGCACCTTCGAGCTTACACGGACCACTTTCTACATCGTTTGCTCTCAGTTTTTAAGCTTCATAAAATTAAAATCCATCACCTTTTTGCTCCATCGCACATCAATCATCAGCGTCATCTGTGCTATTTACCTGTCCCATTACTTTATAATGATAATGGCAGTTGTAATATTTAATGATTTCGACCGCCTGGACAATTTGATGTTACGAAACGTCACACGAGATCTGTTTTAAAGTCGGACAATGCAGTGAAAATCGGCCCTGAGTGACCTCAGATTGACGAGGGCTCAGTGCCAGCGATTCTATAAGCTGAGCGGGTAGCGGGGGAAATTCGTGCATGTTAAATTTGCTGACAACAGTTGCAGCTATAATAAAAAGTGGATATCTGAGTATTATCAAAACAAAATCCTGATATTTTAAGCGGTCGTGTTATAAATGTTGGATATCGCCATACAAATCAGTTCCAACGTATTCATTAAAGTAGCGTCAAAACTACAAAAGAAGCTCACCCCTGACTTGTTTATACGTGTCTAATGTCTATACCTACATGCTCGTGTTTTGGACAAAAAAAATGACAATACCAGTTTTTTGTCGACGCTGCCACTGGTGCATGCGCTCTCCGGATTCCCACGGCAAAGGTTCCACAAGGTCACCGCCTTGGATGAATTATTTGTCCGTCCGAATATTTTGTGTCGCACAATGTACGTTTTTAGCAATAACGAACTTGATTTTCGAGTTTGACCCGTTTAAATACACACTGTGTGATACGCGTGAAATTACTTGCCGATATTAAAGATGATTGAGGGCAAAAACTTTTGGTATAAACTGTTTGTTTATGTTTTTTTAACGGTTCTCCTAAAAAAATGACCAAAAAAACTTTCAATAAAAAGCATTCAAAACATTAATCACCTTGTATAGTGAGTGAGTTTACAGCATCAGCGAGCATGTAAAATTCTTCGAAATTCAAATTCGTGGAACAGTCTTGGTTATGTTTTAGAATTTGAACTGTCGTACTGGCCAGTGGCTATTATGCTGTTGAGTTTTAAAAAGAAAACAAAATACGATGTTATTAGACTCTTTCCATGTTTTTTTTCTTAAATTGAGATTAACTTTATATCTATGTTGTCAGCATTAAATTGCTAGGGAAACCCGGCCATCTTAAACCACAGATAATCAAACTTTGTAATTGGTAAAAGCAATTGATGTTAAAGGATTGTAATTAAGATCATGACGCAGCCATTTCGGACATCGGTGCCAAGGTCGCAATAAATAAAGATTTTCATTCGTGGAGGTTGTACTCGATGTATTTCTTTTGGTTATACGAACTTTTATTTCATGTGATATTGTCTTTTTTGGATATCGGCCATGGCGCAAGGCATTATCTTTTGCCAAGTATGGCATCGATTTCGGCACTATGTAGGCCTGCATTTAAGTTAAGACGCCACTTAATAAATAGCCATTTTCGACAAATAAACGTAGTCATTAAAACAATTGACATTGACGTGAACGAATGAATGAAAAGACCGTACGAGTCGCAAATGTCCGTTGTATTTTTCAAATCGCGGATTCTAATTCGTTAGGCGAATCGCGTCAGAAAAGGTTTAATATTAGCCTCAGGTAGAAGGCAGCCCGTTTGACTGGTTGGTTATTTTTATCGTGTTTTATAGCGTTATATTGTATACACTAATGTGTTTTAATTTAGCAATACTCAACGTAACAATTTTGCCTACGTATCCTTGCAATTCTGAGTTTCGTTACACGCAGTAATTTCCTAGGATAAAGTAAAACGCCAAAATCTCGTTTTCGTCTAGGCGTGTACAGTAATTTTCTAATTACGAAATATACCGTAGTAACGTCTAGTTCTTGTAGTTTTTGCCGCAATATTATAAAATTAGATTCCCGTTTGCTTAACTTTGCTTTCCTATTCTGTTGAAATGTTAAAACACTAAGCCCGTATAATCAATGCGACGTGTTCAATCAACCACTATTTATTTACCATTTATAACCGATTTCGTCATGATCATGTTTTGATCGAGCAAAACATAAATAAATTCCTCATCAAGACGCGAATACCTATTCGTTAACAAGGCCTCCGAAATCCTCGTTGAGTTTTTATAATCATCGTCATTAACCTCCGAAAGAGCGTAAATAAAATTATTAGTGTATGAGGCAATCTGGACCTCGAAACATGATATGGAAATTATTTTATTCCATTGTCTTCCACAGGCTGTTTCCACATCTTCGTTATTTACTCAAATGTATACGAAGCCATGTGAAAACCCAAAGACCGGATGAATCATAGACAAAACGAAAACGAAACGAACATTTAAAAAAGTAACCAAGCATTCCAAATTTGAAACTAACCAAGTTGCCATATAAAATAAAACATTAACTTTATATTTAAATCGTAAGTACAGTGACAGATAAAGCATAAGTTAAGTGAAAAAAAAAAACAGTGTCAAGATCAAAAAGTCTGTGTCAAGGGATTTACAACTTTCCATTTGTAGACTCGATGACATCGATCGCGGTGCAGATCGTTTAAAAAGGGCCTTGGCGGCAAACGGGTTGCGGTAGGATTTTGGCGGATCCTGCCTGTGTCCAGTGCTCAAAAGTGTACCACGAGTGGAAATAAGTGTATTATGCGAGTGTAGCGATGTCGACGCAAGCGTACTACAAGGAGCGCCTGGGGTTTGATCCCCAAGAGGCGATGGATGGTGCCGCCACCAATGGCAACGGCTTCTACGACGGCCCGCACCAACCGAAGCGGCATCGGGGCGACCGGCGACTCGCCTCGGATTCCCACGACCAAGTATACGAGGAGAACTTGACCAAATTCAAAGGTACAACATGTTGGGGGTTCTTTATACAGCAGACAGGTTCGTGGTGGCGGTTATAGAGAATGCGTGTGGATTTGTCATGGATATGTGGACGACATGCTTGTTTTCGCAGCATTAAGCTTGAAATGCATTTTTCTTAGACTTTAAACAGTTGATATCCCATTAAACACTCTAAAAGTCCTTGAGGCAGTTGTTATTTAATTGAGTGGATCATTTTATTAAGTTCGCTTCTGAATAATTCGTTGTTATCTGAAATTCGGAAACCTTTAACATTAGTGGTATGACATCTTTCGATAAGGGAAATTGCAGAAGCACTAAATATATGAGTAATAATTTATTATTCTACAACCAAAAACAGCAGAGTATTAGTAAAAAGATCCTTTTGTAACTCTGAAGAACTCCTGATAATTAATGAATTTGCTGTATTCCTGGCAATTTCAGCATCAGATAGAAAAATTCGAAGGCTTACCCACCTGCTGAGGGTGGTGTAGGGGTAAAGCACGCGTCACGGAATGACGAGGATCCGGGTTCGATTCCCGGCCATTGCTTTACTTTTCGGATTTTTCAATGTGTTCTAATTTTCAGTGTCGTTTAGAAATTCAATTTTAGTATCGTCATCAGAATATAACTGTTTAGAAAGACGTGATGACGTGAAACAATTCGATTAATTTGTCTAATAGATTAGAACTATAAAGGACTGTTGCTTCTTGTCAGTCCAGTCACTCCATGCTATGTTGCAAAATGATAGTATGGGATATCATATGTAAAGCCTTATCTTAACTTTCATGATGCGATTTCAACTTAACATCGATGTAGTAAAAACTGCAAGAGTGCGTGTGATAATTTCTCTAACTGCGCACTGCAACTGTGTTGAATAGCTCTTTTTCTTATTACTATACGGTAATGATAAAGAATAGCAGTTTTTTTGTCTCTTTCTTTCGTAGCCATGAAGTTACGTAGCTAAGAATTGTGACTGAAATTTGTCCAAGTGAAATTTTGGATACTGTCTCAACCTCAACTTCTTAATTGGCTTCTTAAATATCGAATCCATATTTTTAACTCGAGTCGCTAAGGCATTTGCATATTTAACATTAATTGGTCGTTGCTTTTACGCGATATTATATATCAAAAACGTCGGCAACACTCACATCGTTAAACTTAAAAACGTAGTAAATAATTGCCATTCGAAATACCGGTTTCGCCTTCAAACTTCAACTTTTGGGACATTTAAGAAGCCAGCCATTTAAAACTAAGCGAAATACATTTAGATCGTCATTCATTTCAAAGTTAGTTTCTTTTTAATGCTGGCTGTTCTTTTTTCTTAAATGGCAATAATTAAAAAGGATTTATTTGGTCGTCGGAATTCTTTCGAAATTCAAATTGGAAGTGACGAAGATATATTTTGTTGTTTTGTTCTAATTTGGAATGATAAGTGGCTGCTAGCCGTTTAGTGCCTTTGCCTTTTATGACTAAAGTCGAGGGACAGATAAGATAATAAATGCTAAGAGGTATCGTCAGATGAAGTATGCCATGCATTTCCCTTATGTTGGTAATGTATGTCATTGGTATCTTTGCGCCCATGATAAGAAAAAAGTACAAGCGAAAGTAGAACACACCTGTAAATGTACGTGAGTTTAATATGTGTTTCTTTGTTGTGTTAGTTGTTTGTTTGTGTTTTATCATTTTTTTAACACCGACCCTGTCTGTTTTACACTAACATTTCTTAGATTTAAGAGTACTAATTTATTTGTTGTTTTTTTGATATTTGTCCAATTAAGTTTTTTTTTTTTCAAATTAAGATCAGCACCTGAAAAGCGAGTATATGCTCCGTTGACGCGATTTAGGACTAGGTATTAAATGGAATATCTTTTGATGTTGTTTTTAAGATGGTTTTTTTTTCAGATATTTTAGGTTGCTGATTCATATGTATACATACCTTCTAAAATACTCTTCTTACATGTCTTCATGACAAACAGTTTAGTTTTAATCACGTTGTCTTGAATACTCTCATACTAAGATTATATGTCCATAATTTGTTCTTCGTAAAATCAAAACCCACACTTTTACAGACAAAATGCATTTCCCACGCAAATTCCTCCCTAAAATCAAACAAAGACATTTAGTTCTCAATAAAGCACATTTGCAAGTCACCACTTAAGCTCTGGAGCTCTGAACACTCATTGGTTCAATTAAATTGGTTCCAATGTCGCAGGGTCGCCACTGGTCGCTGACCTTCTGACTACAAATAATAGATGCCGCCACAGGTGCTGGCTGGTTAGTCTGTGGTACTTTAGCTTTTTAATTACGCGGCTGCAACGGCACGTGACTTAAGAAAATAAAATAAAAGGCTTATGATCGAGCCGTATTGAGCTCTTGCACTTTTTGCTAGATTTTAGTATTGATGCGGAAAAAGTATAAAAAAGTACCAATAACATTACAGATGTAAGAATTGTCATAAGAAATGGCACTAGAATTTAATTGGACATGTATAAAATGTAATAGAAACAATCAGAAAAATAAAAAAAACTTAAAATAATTTCGTATATTCAACCCAGAAAGTATTTTCACTGGATGCTCTTTAAAAATAGAGTAGGCAGTGGCGTACCTATAGGGTGGCAGGAGTGGCAAAATACCACGGGCCCCTAGCTCTACGGGGCCCCGAACTGGCTTGGTTTAGAGCACAGAAGGGACACTGATACACTTCTTTATATTGAGGAAGGAGCCCCATCTGACGGATTTGCCGCGGGCCCCAGACGTTATAGTTACGCCACTGAGAGTAGGCACAGTTTTTTAGGATCGCCAAGGATATAAAATAAATCTATTACAATTAAGTAAAATCATGTAAGTCCTAACCTAAAATAAGGCATTGCATCATCAGAATTGCGCTAATATATAACAAATTAGCATAGAACCGCAAAGCTGCATCCAATGCGCACAGCGTGCAAGTGTGCACAGCTGTGTGATCTATACGAATATTGTCCGTGACGTGACCGATGCGCTCGAATGAATAATGTACGCTTAGTGTAAGTTTTTGGAAACAAAATACGTCGCGACCGTGTTTGAGTTAAAATGTCAAGTGTGACACACAACGCTCATGATCTATTTTTATTGTCTTGATTATTTTCTATAAAATTGTGCATATTCTCCTTTATTTGTGTGTCTTGCAAAAAGGAATAAATGTCTTCTTTCTTTCTTTCTTTCAAGTGGTATGTGAATAGTTTGTTACCGTTTCGATCCGCGAGTGGCGCTGCTAATTTACCCATAGTGATAGCTTCTAGAATGTGCGCAATGAAATAGGCGCCTGATGGATAGCAATCACTACCGCTCATAGATACTTATAGTAAAGTTAAGATCGTGCTGCCGGCCCTTTAAGAAAAGAATAGGCTCGTTTTCGAAACATACACACACACACATACACACAAATCGCGTCTTTATCCCTTACGGGGTAGACAGAGCCTAAGGTAACAAGACTTACAGGCCACGTTTAACAAGAACCCCACGGTATAGGTGGAAAGGGGAATCAAAATAGTGATGGGTTGCTAGCCTATAACATGATTCCTATGATTTTCGCCCATTCCCTCGATGGGCTTTTACCATCTGCGCGGGAAAAGAAGCAGTATATTTGCTCCCAGACCAGTAGGTTTATTGTCTAACTCGCTCGCAATCGCCATCGTGTTCATTTTGAAAGTTCATGCGTGGGCTGACAATAAAATTGGCATCGGATTCAGCTAGCTGTCACATTCAT
This sequence comes from Pandemis corylana, assembly GCA_949127965.1. Classification (NCBI taxonomy): domain Eukaryota; kingdom Metazoa; phylum Arthropoda; class Insecta; order Lepidoptera; family Tortricidae; genus Pandemis; species Pandemis corylana. The sequence continues at coordinate 8,661,428 of OX421871.1, forward strand.
ACAAGAACTGTCAAAATGAACGCGATGGCGGTTGCGAGCGAGTTAGGTAATAAGCCTACAGCATGGAAGTCAGTCGACACATGCATCAAATAATTAAAAAAAATAATTAAGAAGCTTACTTAATAATGGCGTTCTGAACTTCATTGTATCTTATACGAAAGAATGAAGTAGTAAACCATTGAACTTGAAATGAAATGTAACGTGCAGAGCAGGTGCGAGGTTCTGATTATAGCTCTGAGTGCTAAGTTTGACGGAACTCCGTGTAAAGGTCGCTGAAATAGGTGATAATTTCTGTGATGTAACTATCATGTAACAGCCCAATGCTTGCTAGTAGACTCGTATCTGTGGAGGAACGCTGTTGAATTTTTGTTATGATGTTTAAGCTGCACGTCTAGCACGAGAGCGCAAAAGAGTCGCGTCGCGCGCGAGATAGGTTGCCCATCTTTTTCTTACTGTACCAACAAGAAAGAGACGGATAGTCCAACTCGAGCGCGACGCGACTCTCGCGCGCTCGCGTGCTAGACGGGCTGATGCTCAGAACAATAACTAAAGCATAGAACCCGGACTAAAATAAAAACTAATTATTATAGTGCGTTGCTTCTTATTCCAGTGTACTGAAACGATAAGTTAAAAAGAGAACAAACTTCTCAGTTTGTTCTTATTTTTCTGTTTCGTACCTGTCCAAACGTCAAACTTGGTTCCTTTACGTCACTTGGTTCCGATATATGATGCCGATTTCAAGAGTCAGATTTCTTAGCCCAATGACTTGTGTTGAGTGTCAACTTAACTTGTCTGTATGTGCTTATTGTGCTTCGGGTGCGTGAATGACGGACAACTGTTGGAGAATTTTTTGTTTATTATTGTTAAAAATTGATTAAATAACGAATATTGGTAAAGCCAATTACTTAGTGAAACTAGAAAATGTCTTGTGCAGTGCCAGGATGTAAATCTAATGCGTCCAGAAAACAAAATGATAATGCGTTTATAAGTTATCATCGTTAAGTGATTTTAATCAGCTTCAGGGTCGCATTAAAATATATTGAGAGTGTGTTCTATAAAATAACACCATTATTGAATCCTGTTTGTCAAAGATATCCCTATTTACATATTATTTTAAAGAAAATATGAAAACAGTATAGGTTATCTTAGTGATGTGCCTGTGATATCGACTAAACTGTCAATCGATTTTAAATGTAAATATAGAGATATAATTAAATATGTTTAATTCTTTCAGTTTTCCGACTCCATAATTGTTCCATATTGTTCCCTTTCTTTGGCCATAACTTTACTATTTCACTTTTTTTTGACTTGGCAAGTTTTTACTAATCTATAGGTATGCATAAATGTTCCTTTTATAGGGTTCCGTATCCAAAAGGTAAAAACGGGACTCTATTACTAAGACTTCGCTGTCCGTCTATCAACAGGTTGTTCATGAGCCGTGATAGCTCGACAGTTGAAAGTTTCACAGATGATGTATTTCTGTTGCCGCTATAGAAAAAAATACTATGAATAAAACACATATGAATATAACAATAAAATGAATATTTAAGGGGGGCTCCCATACCACAAACGTTTTTTTTTTGCGATATTTGTTCGATATCAATAGCGGCAACAGGTAGACGCTTGAAATATTCAGTTTCATATTCACTTTAAAAATAGATAATTAAATCAAAATAAAATTAATATTTATCGGGTCCCATACAACAAACGTGATTTTTTGCCGTTGTTTTGTTACCAACCAATTCAAATACGAACGGACAAAAATGTGTTTTTGTTGTACGGTGAAACGGAATTCTCGGTGCGCGAGTCCGACTCGCACTTGGCCATTTTCATAATAGATTTTTTTCATTATAATGATATCCGTTTAATATGTATTATCCACGACCGTCCCGATACCCATAAAAAATATCGATTGAAGACTAATCAATGACGGTTTGTTCCCTACACTAGCGAAATATATACATGTATAATTTAAAGCGCTTTGTATAGGTTACCCTGGTACGGAACAGACAGACGACTGTCTCGTGAATAGCATCTTTGTCTCTTTTTAACTTATTGTTTTAGTGCACTGGAATAAGAAGCAACGCACTATAATAATTAGTTTTTATTTTAGTCCGGGTTCTATGCTTTAGTTATTGTTCTGAGGGCTGATGGCCCTCGTAGCCAATGCTCAATAATAAAAAAAAAACGCTGTTGACACGAGTGTCTGCGTAAAATATTTCAATCCGTTTTACACGCGTTCATAAGCAAGCAACAAGTATTCCATACCCGACCCGACCATAGGCGGTTTAGTGATGGGAAAATGTAGAATCAATGACAAATCAATCTAAACGTATTTGGGCTTTGGTCAGTGAAAGAAAGTATTGCGAAATTAGTAAATTTGCAATTATCTTGATGTAAACAACGAATCTCGCTTATTTCTGTACTGTTCGTGGGATGTCCGAATTATTAATCGATTATCGATTTATTAAAATTATATATGTACCTACTATTCTGCAAAGATGTTAAGGCAAATCTCCCGACATGTAGCAAGCATTTCAAGATATTTCAATACATACATACATACATAAATCACGTCTATATCCCTTACGGGGTGGACAGAGCCTAAAGTAACAAGACCTAAAGGTCACGTTGATTGTGGGCGTGTAGGTGGTAAGGGGAATCAAAATAGTGATGGGTTGCCAGCCGCATGGCCTATAACATGATTCCTAAGATAATTAAAGGGTGTGGACGTTTCGGTCTGTTCCTCCTACTCGATGTCTTGATATACTTCAAATGGTACCTGAACATCAGCATATTTCCCAGACAATACACAAGAGTCAGCACTCGTGGGTAATTGTAAACATAAACACTTCAGATTATCGAAGCTGATTAGCGTTCGCAGATGCGTGTGCGCATCTCGGGTTACTTACGCAAGTGAGTGTAAGTTTTAACCGCTCGGGTCAAACGTCATTGTCCTCTAGCAATAACTACTTTTTTTTCATTTATTGCTCCTCTCGTCTACTCAAAGGTTAACTGGTAGAGATCCCTTATAGGAATAAGTTCGCCGTTGTGCATACCTATATTAATGTTATTTTTATTTTTTTTGTGACTTGTACCTATGTTTCGTTATATTTGTACAATAAATCATTTACTTACTTACTTACTTTGGACAAATTAGATTTGCCACTTTGTCGGCGTAAGTATGTACACCCATGCCAAATTACAGCTTTCTTGTAGTAAGAATCTCTGAGCAAAGCCGCGGACAGACGGACGGAATAAGGGTTCCTTGTTTTATACGGAAACTTTAAAATCAAAAACGTAATTTGTGCTGTGGTTCGTAGAAATATTGACACAGATTTTATCATTTTCGTATATGAAAGGATGTCCTCTCCGCGATATAATTAAACAGCAATCTTCGATAAGTTGTTTATTTATCTAATTGTTATTACAACAATTATTGTCCTTAACCATATCTCTCTAATCTGTCAGTCTTTCGCTCCTATTTTTTATTGACAGCTGTCATCTTTGAGCGTTTTAACTAAAACAACCGTGGTTAAATACGATGGCAGCTGTCACCTTAAAGGCGTTTTTTTAGGAATAAGTTTAGTATTTTGGTTAAATGGTTCCATAAAGTCAATCATACTTAAATCGTTATATAAATAACACTTAGAGCTTACATATTAGGTACTTTAGATTCCAGTCAGCCAAAAATCAGGCTCCAGACAGCGCATGCGAAAGTATTTTGGCAGATGCTTTGCTCGCGCTTCGCTTCTCTCGGTCACAAGGGGGTTAATCATAAGTGGGTGACCGACGGGCGAGTAAGTTTGCGTACTTACGGCTCGACGACCTTACTCGCCTGTATTGTACTCTAAAATTACGCGTACTTACACAGCCAGTGGCGTAACTGTAGGGTGGCAGGGGTGGCAAAATGCCAGGAGCCCCTAGCTCTACGGGGCTTCGGCAGTTCGGGAACTGGCTTGGTTTAGAGCACAGAAGGGACGCTGATGCACTTCTTTATATTGAGGAAGGAGCCCCATCTGACGAATTTGCCGCGGGCCCCAGACGTTATAGTTACGCCACTGCATACAGCAGGCGTAACACGCGAACTTACTCGCCCGTCTATCTGTGGCTTTACCACTTGACGTGAGAGCCGACGCCGGCGCTCCGTCCGCGAGTGCAAGCGCACTTCATGAGCCAATTGCATCGATAAATGGCAGCGATTCGTTAGCAACGCGTTACCGGGTGATTGCTCCATTTAACTCAATTGTTTAGGAACTTGTGGCGAATGAAGCGTATTCTAATTTGTTTAGAGGTTGCCAGAGGACTTTGCGGGCGATTATGAGGCTTCTTCGAAGAATTCTTTTGTCTTTAGCTTCTGCCCGCGGCTTTGTCTGCGTAGATTTATACATAAAACCTTCCTCTTGAATCACTCTATCTATTAAAAAAAACCGCATCAAAATCCGTTGTGTAGTTTTGAATATATAAGCATACATAGGGACATAGGGACAGAGAAAGCGACTTTGTTTTATACTATGTAGTGATAGTGATGATGATACACTTGTGTGTTAGCTACTTGCATAAAAACTCGCAAGCAACAATCTTGTGTGCCTGCTTTAAGTGTCCGTTGCTTTAGTGTCATTAATATTGACGTAGTGTCTTTAGGAACCAGTTATTGCTACTTATAGTTGAGTGCTAATCTTGAAATCATAACACGAGAACCAGTATTTACTTCGATTACTGATTAATAATCAAGTTGATTAAGTGTTTAAAGTAATTGCTTTCATTTTTCAAGCTTTTTTTTTTTTATATGAATAGGAAGGCAAACGAGCAAGTGGGTCACCTGATGCTAAGTGATCACCACGGCTCATAGACACCCGCAACCCCGGAGGGATTGCAGATGCGTTGCCAACCTAGAGGACTAAGATGAAATGCCTCTTGTGCCCGTAATTTCCCCGGCTGTCTTACTCTCCACACCGGAACACAGCAGTGCAAGCACTGCTACTTAGCGGCAGGATTAGCGAGTAAGATGGTGGTAGCGATCCGGACGGACCTTGCACAAGGCCCTACCACCATTTAACTTGCAATGTAATGTATGTACAGTCAGTGTGCAATGTATGTTTAGTTTGAAGCATCCAAGTCGGCCAAGTAGTTCGGTACACCATAGAAATAGTATCTCTCCCCACTCATGTCCGCGTGGAATCTTGCAACTCGATTTTGAAGCAGATATCTTCAACCGATCGAGCTGAAATTTTGCATACATGAGTAAGTCCGATGGCAGGACAATCTGGTAGTGGAATTCTGGTGGTCTAGCCAGGACCGTCTCCGCAGGGAACTCTTCAACGGTTGATCCGATTGACTTGGAATTTGGTACACATATGTAGAACGGATGACAGAGCAAGTACAGTTAACAAAAAGTACAGTCAGCAAAAGGTTAGGTTAGTTTAACCGCCGCTCGTAGCAGCCGCAAACTAGACTTGTATCAACGTGTTAGTACTAAGTGATTCTACTTCCAGCTTCCGTGCTGGTCTGGGAGTAAAGAAAAAACATAGAATTTACCAGTTGCTTCTCGTCCTGCGTTTGGTAAAAGACCATCGAGGGAATGGGCTAAAATCATAGGAATCATGTTATAGGCGATGCGGCTACCCATCACTATTTTGATTCCATGTTCCACCTATACGCTCACAATCATGCTAAACGTGGCCTGTAGGTTTCGTTGCCTCAGGCTCTGTCTACCCCGTAAGGGAAATAGACGTGATTTGTGTACTCGTTAACTCGCGGGGTCGGAATCAGTTAGCGGTACACGGAATATGTGATTGACATCTCAATTACATGACATGATGAATCATTTGCAGGATGTAGAATGATTTCATGTGGTGGAGTGAGCGTGTTGTCACTTCTGAGTAGTATACCTACTAGAAAGAGAAGACATCAAATCGAGACACTTTATTTAACTGACAGCTCTTTAACGTGACGTGCTTCAATTAAACATGGCTACAAATTTCGTTTTGTTTTTAAATTTTTAGGATCCTTAGACTGATCAATTTATTTCCTAAACTCTGATACAAAAAGGATACAATACAAACAAAATCCACAGCGCAGGTTTCGTCGGGCGATTACTCAATTTTCCGGGATAAAAAGCCTGTGTTATTCCAGGCTTATAATCTAGCTATGTTCCAAATTTCATCCAGATCTGTTCTGGCGTGAAAGAGTAACTAACATCCATCCATCCATACTTACAAACTTTCGCGTTTATAATATTAGTAGGGTGGATGTATGTTATGCATGTAGGTACTAGTGATGTGCCGTATCGTTAAAAATGTATATCCGCGGATACCGATCTGATTACGGATATTTAGTGTCAAGATCCGCGGATACGGATACGGATATGAAACTATATTTTTTATAATTTTCCATTATATTCGAATGATCTCATTATAAATAAAAAAAAAATTAGTAATTTCATTGTCATAAAAGTGACGTTATAACTTGCTATAATGTTGATCTCATTATAAAGATTCTTTCAGTTATGTAGTATTGGTGTGGTAACTTACTGCCAATATTTGGTTTTAAGAAATAAAAATACTCTGAATGGAATTTTATAGTTATTTAAATTCTACCTAATCACCTGTAAAAGATCCGCGTGAAAAGTAACGGACACGGATACGGATTTTTCTTTTCCCTCGGATATCCGCGGATACGGATACGGATATCCGGAACATCACTAGTATGTACCAAACGCGTGTAACGGAAGAGTTCCGTGTTGGGCCTTTGAACGTTCTTAAACTGATCAATTATCGTGGTCTCATTAAACGTTGCACACTCATTCTGCTCAATTGACGTTCCTAACTAATGATTTGACGGATAGAAGATCTTGATAAGATGATTGTTTTCGTTGCGCTGTTATTTGGATTTTGGATCGCCTACCATGATTGGTCCGGTGGCACCATTCTGAGATATTTTGTTTTTGTTTGCATTTTTTTATGCGGCAAGGAATAACCACCAAGTAAAACCAGTAATCTTTTATGAAACGGAAAATTGTCGATTTTTTGATTACAAATATGTCAAGCCTAAAATTTTATGAAACACTCTTCTTCTTTTTTTAATATGGCCCCATCGATCAATTAGTTAATTAGTCATACATTTGTATGGATAACTTTCGTGTCACAATGGAAAAAGTTAGCGAATTTTAACTACCTTACTAACGCAACTTTCGGTGTGTAACTTTTTGGTCCTCACCCATTTAATAATTAAACACTTATCCTAAAAGACAATGATCCACTAAGCTTGCACTTCGCACCAAGTTTGCATAAGCGCTAAGATGGAATTCCGATCCTAGCCAGTTCAATTAGAGCCGTCGGACCTCGATAAAGATCTATTAAGGCCTCGCGCGAAAAGGTCAGCTTACGTTAGTCATTCCTTACATGGAGTTCTTACATCTTATGGTAGCCTGGTGGCGCGAGATATTTTAATTAATTCTTACGGCTTGGTTGATACTAATTAAGACGTTGAGTGTCTTATACTAATGGGTAAGGCAGACGGTCTGCATTCCAACTGCTACGATACTGCCAACTGCAGCTGCACTTCGTTCGCAATTACAATGTATTTGGTTTAGTATACAATGGCATAATGACAGGTGTCATATGCGGTTTAATTAAATTATAGTTCCAAAGGAAACGTATAGGAGCCGTCAATAGCCACTTGGTACATGTATAGAGCTCTGACGACAACGCGAAAAATTGCAAGTTCAATGGTAATAATATTTATAAGCGAGGCGTAGATTTGCCGTTTGCATGTGTGTGCGTGCCAGTGGCGTGGCGTTCATAGAACTCGATTCCCACCGGCAGCCTATTTTAAGGCAGTTGGGCACTTTTATTGCGCAGAATTAGAGGAAAAGGCTAGATAAATGCCCTTCAGCTTGCCTTTTGATGTACTTGACGCCACGCCACTGGTGCGTGCAGCCGTATGGAATACACACGACGAGTCGTGCTTTTTTTTTTCAAGCTCTAACTTTTATTTGCTTTGATACAAGATACAATATACAAGCTTTTACCATCTGTACAATACAAATCGTTGGTTAGAGCTCTGAATTTGCGTGTTTTTATTTTCATACATACGTAACACATACACAAGTCACGTATTTATCCCTTACGGGGAGCCCAGAGTAACGAGACCCAAAGGCCACGCTTAGTATGATTGTGGACGCATAGTTGGAAGTGGAAAGGGGAATCAAAATAGTGATGGGTTGCTACGTTGCTAGCCGCATCGCCTAAAACATGATTCCTAAGATTTTCGCCCATTCCCAAAAATAACAATAATATTAATATTGCTACATACGTAGATTCTAACACCATCCTCACTGTTGTTCGTAGTGTAGTGTCCTTTTGATTCGGTCTGCTTCAAATCAACCGAGCTCATGTTTGGCGTAACTCAGTTCCTACTTCCGATCTAGAAATAACGTGCGTAGCTCGCAAATAGCCTGGCATTTTAGCTAAAACCATCGATCTTGCGCCAGTTCATTCACCTGTTATTGGATAACACCTAGACTGTACGGGTGTATAAATACATACATGTCTACGTACGTAGGTATATGAGCTATAGTCAATACAAACACTGTCTGCTTACACTTACGAGTACATACAGTCTGTTACAGTTGCCATCATATAGGTCCACATATGTACCTACCTACAAGGGGGTTACCGCATGAGGTCTTAATGCGACTCAATTCTGATTCAGTTTAGGTTCGCTCGCTGTCAGATCCATACTAAAGTGGCTAAAACCTGTAGGCATATTACCTAACTAGCTCGCAATCGCCATCGTATTCATTTTGATAGTTCATGTATGGGCTGACAGTTGGCATCGGAATCAGCTAGCTGTCACATTCATACAAGAACTGTCAAAGTGAACACGATGGCGGTTGCGAGCGAGTTAGGTAATAAGCCTACTGAACTGAGTCAGAATTGAATCGCATTCGACGTCATGGTAATGCCCCTGGTACTTATTAGAGAGGCGAAGGTCTGCATTTATTTTGTCGTAAACTATCTCTTGCACGCGACTTCGTCTGCGCAGAATTAAAACCTATATCCCAGGCAACTAGAGTTTTCCCGACACTTCCAACGATTATTTATACCTAAATCTTACCTACTTTTGAATCGCAATCGTTTGGTGAAAACCGCATGAAAATCCTTTCACTAATTTTAAGTTAATCGCGAACGGAGAAACACACGCGGCGGAGGACTATGTTCTTTTGATATGTAGTGAAACAAAGAAAGTTGGCTGAATATAAATTGCAATGAATCTTGGAAATAAACCACAGATTTTGGAATATAAAACGGTTGCTTTCAGCTCCGACGTCTTCCAGAAGTTTCTGGAGTTCACCTTCAGTCTTTGACAAATCCGGGTAAACCCAGACAGAAGACAACCCTATTTGGGAGTTATCTCTTCGCTATGTCCCATGTTAACTTGAGAACAAAAGATCTCTTTTATGCGCGTACTTTACCGATGTTAGCAGAAAGATAATTAACACTTAATTTTCTTTTTCAGACGAACGGGATGCCATTCAGAAGAAGACGTTTACGAAGTGGGTCAACAAACACCTTAAAAAGGTAAATGAGTGTTTTATTAACCTTTTATCCTTGAGTCTTGTTCACTTTGGCTCAAAATAGGTTAAGGAAAATCGGTCACAATTTGCTTGCACTATTATTACTGAGGTACTGAACAAACGCGACCGGCACAGGAATTCAGCGGGCAACATTTTATGACAGGGAGTTCCTATATCGATAAAGTCAAAATCCCACCAAAAACATTCTGTAAAAAACTAGCATAGTCTCGATGGAACTGCTAGTTTATCTCTAAAAAGTATGAAATCTAGACAAAGTCGTGCCAAGTCTAAGGTTCCTTACTGCGATTTCTTTATTATTTTAGTTAATGTTGTGTGACTTGGACGTTGAAGGGTACACAAGGGTACAAAACCAGGTGCTCACTGACACCATTGCACCAATCTGTCGTCAGAACCGCTACCCATTGACTGTGTCGGACGTCTTCCGCCTGATATGATGACGATTATGATGAAAAGTGATTGGTGGCACAGGCGCTAATCATACTTATGTCAGTATGCCATTTACTGTGAAAAGGTTTCGAAGTAGGCCACACTCTAGTTGGTTCTTCTTACGTAGGCAAGCCAACAGACTATAGATTAGCTATCCAAAATTATTGTTTCCCAGTATTGTTAGTTCCATTCGCGTTTTTCCCCACTTTTTCAATTTCCAATGCAGTTTTGTCACCATCAGGTTATTTCTTCGGACGCATTAATTTCTATTCGGTTTTGTTGCTAGACGTACACGCGTCACATTATCGATCTCCTTTGGCTAACAAGGAAGCCCTTGTAGCCTTAAATGGCCGAGCATTGTGGAAAATCAATCGTATAATAACTAAACCATTTAGATAGCCTTAAGTACGTCCAACAGTACATCTACTTAGTAATAGAATCGTGTGTCTCATATTGACACTGATGTCATGACATGCGGCGTCGAACCGAGCCGTTGACGGAGTCGTGACGTCTGCCATCGGTATGGCATATTAATGATTCATTAAACGAGGAAAATAATGATAAAATGAGTTGACACGTCCTTGACTTGCATTTTGATTCTCAATAAGTCAAGGGAATATGTGTTTTTATATCAGTTCCATTGCCTAGTTGACGTGTGGTATTGTGGCAATTTATGTGCGGAAATCGAATCGAAAATCAACGCAATTGTAACTAAAACCACCACAACAATCGTTACTCCAAACGTGTGTTTCACTCCTCCGTGGCATCTTCAGCGGTTCTTGACTCTTCTACTACTACTATTTCTACTTCTATGACTATTTCGTGGAGTAGCGAGGTACTCCACAAAGTAACACCAGAGCAGAGGCCTTACCATGAAGTTTTAATGCTATCCAATTCCAATTCAATTTAAGTTCGCTCGCTGTCAGATCCATACTAAACATTAATTGAAAATGCGTTCAGTATTTTTTGAGTTTATCGAAGACAGTTAGACTGACGCGACGGAGGACTGTTTTTTTCTTTATAATAATCTATTTATACATACTGTTATCTGTACATAGGTTATGCATTAATTATAGTGAAAGAAAGAAAGAAGACATTTATTCCTTTTTGCATGACGCACAATTATAAGATAATATACACAATTTTATAGACAATAAACAAGGTAAAACAAAAAAACGTGTATATAGTGCATTGGGGTAAATCCGAAAATGGGCGGATTTCAAAACTCGTGGATATCCACTAAGCGGGGAACAATTACATAATCTAGCAACGCTTACCTAGAAGCTCCAATGTCTTTGGCTTCTAGGTAAGCGTTGGGTAGATATGCAATTGTTCCCCGTTTAGTGAATATCCACGATTTTCGAAATTCCCCCATTTTCGATTTTACCCCAATGCACACATCTATCATTTATAAATAACATCATGTCAGGATTGGTAGGAAATCATTTGATGACAAAGTTCAATGTATTCCAGACGGCTGATACACAGATGACCTAACCTTTCTCTTTAAGTATGACCAGAACATGAATCAATCTTCCAGTGATGACTAATCACTTAGCAGACCAGTCTTTGTCTGCAAGCTGCAGCAAACTCTTGCAAACAAAGATCAAAGGCATCAAACAAAGACTTAGCAAATATTTGGTTTTAGTTCAAAGGATGCAGGCAGCATTGCACATTTATTTGTTTGGCAAATATCAAATACTAGCCTTCCGTCCGCAGCTTCGCCTGCGATAAATTAATTTTCCCGTAGGAAAAGTTATTTTCCCGCGGTAAAAAGTAGCCTATGGCACTCAGTGATAATGTAGCTTTCTAACGGCAAAAGAATTTTTGAAATCGATCCAGTAGTTTCGGAGCCTATTCACTGCAAACAAACAAACAATCAAATTTTTCCTCTTTATGATATTAGTATAGATATAGACAAACGACCCGCCCCGGCTTCGCTCGGGTGCAATCAGTGTTTCTCTACTGTCATCATCTCCAGCCTATATACGTCTCACTGCAAAGCACAGGCCTCTTCCCAGAATGAGAGGGCTTGGGCTATAGTTCTCATGCGGGCTTAGTACGGATTGGGAAGTTCACTCAAACCATTGAATTATTCCGCAGTTGTACACCCCGGAAAATACGTCTTAGAATGCACGACCAAAGCTGGATACTTATCTGCGAGCTGTAACGGTAATGTAACTAAATTCTTCCATGCTGGTCTGGGAGCAAAGAAAAAACATAGAATGTACCTGTTGCTTCTCTACCCGCGCAGATGTTAAAAGCCCATCGAGGGAATGGGTGAAATGCGATGTTAGCAACCTATCAACACTATTTTGATGCCCCTTTCCACCTGTACGCCCACAATCACGCTAAACGTGGCCTTTAGATCTTGTTACCTTAGGCTCTGTCTACCCCGTAAGGCAGTGGTTCCTAACCTGGGGGCAGGGGCGTGCAGTGGATTTTGACAGAGGGTAGGCGTATTGCCAACAAAATCCGTATTGGTACGAAGCGTGTCGGGCACATTTACGTATGCTTACAAGCACTGCTTATATGCCTGTAAGGGATGAACGCGTCTGCCTGGGGGTAATTACCCCCGCAGGGGTAAAACGGAGATTCTAGGGGGGTAACACGGGATGGCACGAAATTAGCAATAAACAAAATAGTAGTATGGTTAACTCCGAGATTTATATATTATTTCACTTACTAGTTACCTAAACGTGCAATTTCTTACATAATAAACATATTTTCGTTCGAATTTGTGTGGTTTTAATTATTTTAAATTAGCTAGGGGTAAACTCAATTTCCATACTTGTTCACAGCAGTAGTCACATTGAAAAGGTTAGGAACCACTGCCGTAAGGGATAAAGATGTGATTTGTGTATGTGTATGTTTTTTCCCCGAACTTTCGCCACATACGTATTTACTAGGTACGAGATACAAGGAAAAGTATTTTTCATTCGTAAACGAGCTGTTGCTGCATTAGTATTCGAAAACTGTACGTTTATGGTTATTGTGTCAAATTTTCGGTCATTTGATGTTCATAGAATATAAACGGTGCTTAATGGACGATAGAAATCGAGCATAAAACGTTTGTATAATATTAAGTACCAACTTGCCTTTTCAAAGAAGTGTACGCACTGTTGTGTTTACACAGACAGAGGTCCATCTTAACGCTATAGTCTAGCCACACCTTAAAATAAATAAGTCAAGATTCTGTTCCAAATCTTGCAAGTTGGAATTTAGTGCGTGTACACGGAACACGGGTCAGATGACAGTTATTTTTTTTTTATAATTTATTTCTGGCACTGGGTGCATAGCCCTTCAGCCGAAGATGACAGTGAAATAATCAAGTATTGCCAGCAAAAAGCTTGTTATAAGAGTTATAAGGGTGACCTTGAGCATAAAAAAGCTGAGGTAAACAAAAACCGCGATAGACTAGTGGCAGGGTCGAGTTTTTCGGAATTTATATGTGAAATTACATGTTATGGCAGTGGTTCTTAACCGGTGGTCCACGGACCACTGGTGGTCTCTGGAGACATCCAAAGTGGTCCGCAGGGCCAATCTAACAAATAATTAGATAAGTGACAACCAGACACAACGCATGGAGGTGCCATTCTGTCCATTGGGGCCGATCGTAGCCATACGTTAGATATTATGTAGTTACTAGGTTAGGTGATCCATGGCAAGACAGAAATTTGTCAAATGGTCCCTCATGTCTGAAAGGTTAAGAACCACTGTGTTATGGGGTCAAGGAAACCCTGCAACTGATCGCAACTCGACAACAGTCGAAACAGGAAGTTTGACGAAGAACTCAAAGAAAATAATCGCACTGAAGATCGATACGTCGAATTGGCACATTGTAGTTTTTGTCTCATGTTTTTTGCCTTAAAATTTAAGACCGTCGACCTCACAGTGTTGCTAACGAGAACAACGAATCATTATAACAAACAGTACATGTACATAATCCTTATCAACAACTTTCGCACAAGCTCCTCTTGTCTGTGTATGAGTCACCAATACTTTCGGCTCAGCGCTTTGTTGATTGAAATCGCGCGATGGCGATCTCGTATGGGTCCATACATTGAATTAGTTTTGCATGTAATTGAAGCTGATGACCTGAGTTGAACTTTCGTCTGGATAAGTACACTTACACTCAGTGTAAGTAAGTAATTGTCTGTAAGGGTGGACAGGCAACCGTGTGCGTCTGTTGAGGCCATTTTTATTACTCGAGAATAACATCACATTTTGTCTAAATTCTTATGCAGATATAGGTACATTTACCCGATTCAAAATATGACATACCAATTACCAATTTTGGATACCTAATTCGGGTACGAATTGGTTTTTGGAAACAATCCTTGCTGAAATATTAAATAGAAAGACGAACGACAAATTTGACAACTTGCAACACTCGCGACTTCGTTTTTAATTCCAAACAGCAACAAAAGACAAAGGTCACGACTCCATACTGCTAATAATCCTAAATAATAACAGAAAATGTTTGTAAATGTGAAAAGAGGTATAGGGGTTGAAATTTTATACGCAAAAGTAGATTAAAATAATCGAGCAAGAAACCCTCCGGTAGTCCTAGATGCGGTCACGAGTTTACCTACATAATCCTCTAAAGACTAAGACTATTTTAATAACAAAGTAGGTCGGAGGTGGTCCGGTTTATGCAATATAAAGCCGATAACAAAGGATGTTGTCGCTGGCGCCGTGACGCATGGTGCTGGCACGCCGTGTTATGGGGCTGACCTGCTGACTCAGTGGTGAAGTAAGCTTTAGGCTCACGTGGAGAAATACCTCGGGAATTTGCGGAAAAAAACCCCCCAGGGATCTACTAAGCGTGAATAATTACAGGCTGTTACGACCCGTGCCCCGAAACTACACTACAGTTAAACAAGTTTAAACTGGCAACATTGGCCCTATCAGCCAATCAGTGCTTGCGATTAAACCAATGTTGCCAGTTTAGACTTGTAAAATTGAAATGGGCGAGATTCCTCTATCATTTCGAGAGCTGGTCCCTATTTCATAACCGTGACAGTTCACAAGAGACGGCGACATTTCGGTGTAACAGTCGAAGGCATAATATCTATACAGCCATCATGTCAAATATATGCGTCACCCTTGCCTGTAAATTTCGTAGCAGACGTGAAAGTGAAACCCATTTCAACAAGGAATTTCTCAAGCCGGCAATTTATTCCGAATTGTCGCTTGTCGCCTGTCACGCTGAATAAACGGAGACCTAGTAGACATTTTAATGTAGGTAGGTAAGCTGAAGTGGCAGTGGGCCGGCCATATCTCGCGAAGAACCGACAACCGCTGGGGTAAACGTGTTCTTGAGTGGAGACCGCGACTTGGCAAACGTAGTGTAGGACGCCCTCCGGCCAGGTGGGATGACGATCTGCGAAAGACTGCAGGCAGATGCTGGATGCGTCAAGCTAAAGACAGGGCGCTATGGCGCTCATTAGGGGAGGCCTATGTCCATCAGTGGACTAACATAGGCTGATGATGATGATGATGAGGTAAGTTTAGCCTGTCCCACTGCTGGACCTCCTTTTCTTCCCCCTGTTCGCATCCGTCGAGAGCATGCAGCTCCAGCTCAATTTGTTACGCAAATAGCCGAAGATCAAAACGAAATTCAGCCTGCAAAATTTCTTTTAAAAAAAATCGACGAATTGTGAACCTCCCGTTTTTGAAGTCTTAAAAGTATGGCCACATTAAATCGTTGACGAGCTAAAATTTAACACACTCATTTCACAATCGGCCCACGATCCCGAATCGAAATCAACAATGGCCGATGACGTGATCATCAGTAGGTGTCAAGTTTATGGCGGAACCTTAAGCGGAGCGGCCAGTCCTGGGTCGCCCACTGCCCACTGCCCACGGGTTACAAAGTCTACCCTGGTGTGATTAAAGGCTGCTAAAACTTTTGACCAAGTAATAATCAGTAAATTTCTAAATGTCAGTGAAAATTAGAACACAGAAAAATCCGAAAATTAAAGCTATGGCCGGGAATCGATCCCGAATCCTCGTCATTCCGTGACGCGTGCTATACCCCTACACCAGGGATGTAACGGAGGTAGTTTTATCGGAACCGAAGGCGGAGTCGGAGTTTTTAAATTTGCATTATCGGAGTCAGACTCGGAGTCGGAGGCAGGTTCGGATAATTGACGATAGAGTGCACGTAGTGGGAGTCGGGGGATTCCCCGCGCGACATGTATGAACCTGTTCATAACAGTGGACACAGGCCGCCGCCGCCGCTATGTTATGCTTCGACCTCCGATTAAAAACTTCGATTTAAAAGTGTCGGAGCCGAAGTCGGAACCGAAAGTGTAATAATAATCGGAAGTTCCGACTTAACGGAACCGGAGTCGAAGCTCCGTAACATCCCTGCCCTACACCACCCATAGCAGGTAATCAGTAAGTCTGACCGGACCAAACATATCTCGAACTCTTGACGTCTGAATAGAGATGATGACTAGGAGAAGAAAACGATATCCTATTTAGTCAGACACGTATTTTTTCTTTCGTCAATCGGACAAAAAATGACAAAGATAAAACGTGTCATAGTTTGGAAGTGGGGGCCGTTTCAACGTCATTTTTCAGTAAAATTGTACCCAGTCGTGACGTCATGCGATATTTCAACTCAATATATCTCCTTAAAGTTTTGAGTGTGAAAAAAGAAAAAAATCGTGCCCAATACTTGTTAATCTACCTGATTGACAAAGAAGTTAGATCATATGGTACTGTCAATTTGCTCATGTTGTTGACACTTGACGGACAAACACGGACGTGTTTGGAAGAAAACAAGAAGTGGGTTAAATACATACATAAACATACATAAATCACGTCTTTATCCCTTACGGGGTCGACAGAGCCTAAGGTAAGAAGAGCTAAAGGCCACGTTTAGCATAATTGATCGATACATATAATGATAACATAGAATGTACCAGTTGCTTTTCTTCCCGCGCAGATGGTAAAAGTCCATCGAGGGAAAATCGAGTGAGCGAAAATCTTAGGAATCATGTTATAGGCGATGCGGCTGCCAACCAATCACTATTTTGATTCCCCTTTCCACCTATGCCCACAAGTATGCTAAACGTGGCCTTTAGTTCTTGTTACCTGAGGCTCTGTCTACCCCGTAAGGGATAAAGAGGTGGTATATGTATGTATGTAAAATCTTACGGTTAAAATGAAAACTTAACGAAATCATAATGAAAAAGGACGTATTCGCGCAAACTTAATTTTCTTAAGCAAATGAACGGAGGAGGCGACGGTTTGTTTACTTTCTCCATTGTTTTTAGCAGTTTCACTTGTTATACCAAATTCTCAGTATTCAATTAATGATAGTATTTTATGCTAAGTAGATATACAAATGACGTAAGAGCTATGTGTGATAGCACAAACATCAGATGCCTTATTGTCGGATGCACTCGTAATCACAATCTCATTTACCGTTCCTTTCTATCGAATAGGCAGAAAGAGACGGTGAATCTGATAATCGATGATTTTTAGGCATTTTGGATCTTACTTCATCATGATCATGAGGCGAAGCTTGTGAGGATGGGATGTTTGTGACTCTTTCACGCCAGAACCTCTCGCTCTTTGACGACCGGATAGCCTAGTGGTTAGTGACCCTGACTATGAAGCTAGAGGTCCTGGGTTCGAATCCTTGTAGGGGCAGACAGTTGTATGATGAATACGAATGTTTGTGCCCGAGTCACGGATGTTGTATGTATTTAAGTATGTATTTATCTACATTATATAAGTATGTTTATCCGTTGCCTGGTACCCATAGCACAAGCTTTGCTTAGTTTGGGGCTGGGTCAATTGGTGTAATTTGTTCCATATTTATTTATTTATTTTATTTAGAACGGCTAAACTGACTGGACGATATTTGGAACAGGTAGATTATAGTCTGGAATAACATACATGCTGCTTTTTATCCCGTAAAATTGTAGTTCCTTCGGGATAGCGATAAACGAATTATTTGCAGACGAAGCCGCGGACTACCGCTAGTAGTTGATAAATGTTACTTTTTGTTGTTACGTCATGATGCGATTAAATTCCCGCTCAGTATAGGTTCGCTCGCTGTCAGATCCATACTAAAAATGACAGCTAAAAGCTGAACTGAGTCGGAATTGAATCGCATTAATAATACGTCATGGTAAGGCAACAAATATTTCATTTCGGGTGCTGAAATGAGGTTGAATCGAGTTTTGAAACTGTTTTAGCATATTAATAGTCGCGTTAATCGTGGATATTAGTCACCGAGTTAATTCCTTGAAAGTAGAATTTGGAAATACGGAGAATTGATTCTCTAACAGATTTGTTAGAACCAATAGGATTATTGTTTAACTCGCTCGCAATCGCCATCGTGCTCATTTTGACAGTTCATGTATGGGCTGACAATTGGCATCGGAATCAGCTAGCCGTCACATTCATGAACTGTCAAAAAGAACACGATGGCGATTGCGAGCGAGTTAGACAATAAGCCTACAGGTCTCACGTCTTTATCCCTTACAGGGTAGACAAAGCCTAAAGCAACAATACCTAAAGGCCACGTTTAGCATGATTGCAAGCGTATAGGTGGAAAGGAGAATCAAAATAGTGATGGGTTGCTAGCCGCATCGCCTATAAAAGTCATGATTCCTATGCCCATTCCCTAAATGGGCTTTTAAATCTGTTGCGTAGTTTAAAAGATCTAGCTGACATAAGTAATCGTAAGTTCAAAGTTATCACCTCCAAAGTTTAGGGATTAATAAATCAAAAACAAAACCCAAGTATTCTTGCCTGCCTTGATCTTTTTTTTCCCCAAAATCTGACACCGAAGCGTCTGTTCATTTTAAAGCACTTAATAAACAATGTTAACGCCTTTAACTTTTTCAAAGTAGACGTATTTAAAAAGGGTCGGCTGACGTCACTCGATGTTGTCATTCCGCAAATATTTTTGGTTAAATCATGCCCTACATACTTAAAGGGTGATGTAGATATTGGAATATCCTTGTGAATCCTCGCGCACTTATAAAGAACATATCATTAGTAAGAAATAACTGCCGAATGGACAAAGTTTGCATACAAAACACAAATTGTTCAATAAATAACGAACTGCTTAAATAATTAAAAAACTGGCGAATCTCGTCTAGGTCTGAAGCTACTTCACTTAAAAAATGTATGACTTAATTGTGACCGATTTTTCTATTATTTTTATTCTATATTTGTACTTATTTTCTTAACGTTCTCAATGTATTGGTGTGTGACTTTCTACTCTGAGTCTTGAGTGTATGTTTTTGTGTCAAAAAACGTCTCGAAAGCGTAATTATTGTAGAAAACTTGGGATCGCTACTAGCGGCACATAACGGCAACAAACTTGACATTTCCAGTTCCAGACGTTTGTTACAACTTACAACGATAATCTTGCACTAAACGCTCTGAACAAAATAATTAGTGTCTTTTGGACCATGTGTGTATCTTAATAAAACATAGATCGCACGTGTTCTTACGTAACTTCTATAATAGTATGGAAGCAAATAAAACATCCTTTATAATTACTATCTGAAATCTGTGCATTCTTGGTTGATTCAGCACAGCGAATCGCATTAAATTCCACCCTCAAAAGGTACAAGCGAACGAAGTTCTAGTGAAAATTTTGCCAGGGCTTCCGTTGTAGCTAAATTCTCGACCAAATCATTGAATGAGCCTCTTTTAAGAAACACAGAGACGCGCTCGCAGCCATAGTCGCATTCACAATATTTTTCTACCACCATCTTGTGTCTGTTAAGTAAAATGGTGTGTACGTTGGAAAATAAGTCTACAGAGATCCCAGCGTATCGTAATGAGCACTGTAACAGCACGTTTTGTCCAATAACCGTTTCTTTGACTTTTCATCGCTTGTCATTCGGACGGAGCAGCACTGGAAACATCTCAAGGTCTGTAACATACACAGCTTTTTTATCTACATCCTTTTTTGCTTTGGATTTCGCGTTTTTATTATCGTCTAGAGACTCTTACATATCGATTGAGGCTTACAAATTTCAATTTAAGTTGCAAGGTTTAAGATCGTGATTGTGCAGACTATATTTGGTATTTTTTGCTTGTCTGCGAAAGTGACTTGTTAATATTATCTCCATTTTTAAGTCACCTCATCGCGCTAGTTCAAGTTTACTGAGTTTGTTTTGTTACGTATTCATTGTTAGTTACGGCTTTTGTTTGAAGTTTGCACGCCTTGTTTAGTTTTTTGTTGCGATTGCAGATAATTACATCATTGACATCATATGAAACTTAATCATCCGAATGAAAATTAACATCGTCATATTAACCTGCTTTATTTTCTGTTGTTGCATCTACCGGTTTGTTAGTAATTTCTGCACTTATTATAATGAAACAATCATCGTAAAATATCTTTTGATGTTACGAATTCGCCTTAAAATTATGTGTTTAGAAACTTTCAATTGGTGATTTGGTTTTCGACATTTGTATTGTTGTCATTACCTTGTATCTCATCCAGGTGTTAACATATTTTTCCGCCATGCTGCTCGGACAGACATATACACGTCTCCACGTGTGCGAGACTGTCAACAATCAACCATGTTGTCCTCCTCAACAAGTAAGTTTTAGGTGTTGTGTGGTTTGTTTGTTTCTTTTAAAAACGTTTCGGTTTCACCATTATCTTTAGCTTACACCTTTTCCTAATAGTTGTTATGAATGTGGCCATCCTTGACGGACTGTGTCACAGTCATAAATGTTTATTTCGGAAAGGTTTCACAGCAGCTAATACTTTCGAGTGGTACGACTGAAACTAGTTGTGTTTTAATACCGTTATTGTAGTTTCGTTTTTAGTTTGGCATGATGCTTCATTAAATTGATTCGTTCAACGTTGTTTTTTTATATAATTTCATGATTTCTTATTACTTATCACTTGATCGTTTATGTTTTCTTCGTTTGTATTCAGTTTTGCCGCTAGCGTTTTCTCTTCGTTTTCATTAGTAATTTGTTTTGTTGTTATTTTGGACTTACTAATTTTTGATCTCTTCGTTTCGATATCGTGAGTTGCATTAATTTTGCTCTTTACTCCAGGAGCTTTTTTTTAAAAATTTTGCAGGTCAATCAAAGGTATCTGTTGGTGTTTTTTTTTAAGAAAAGAACTCTTATTTCCTCGTTTATCAAATTGGTGTGACGTAATTTATGCAAGGTTCTCAATCGTCAGAGAATAAACGTGAGTCTCACCAAGTTACATTAACAATAACTTCAACCATAACCAACGACTTGGCAGAAAACCTTTGAAATATGTCAAAATCGTCGGTTATAGTAAAAGTAACTTGGTGCAACTCACACTAAGGGGAAAGACTTGGGTAAAAATGACTAGTATGTAGTATAATGTGTGTGTGTTTGTGTCCGCAGGTGAACCGACACGTGAACGACCTCTTCGAAGACCTGCGCGATGGACTCAACCTCATCTCGCTGCTGGAGGTGCTTTCTGGCGAACACCTCGTGAGTATTGCTTGTTTTTATGTGGGGCAAATAAGCATGAGGGTCTACTGGTGGAAAGCAAACGCCACCGCCCGTGGACACATGGGTTACTGGTGCATTGCAGTCTCTTTAATTAATAATGTTAGTAATGTTTACATTAGAAAGCAAATTCGATATATTTGCCAACATTAGCGTAGAAAATCTAATATTGTTTTATAGCTCTTAATAATGTGAATGAAACACATTATCTCCCTAAGATACAAATTCGATGAGCGTTAAATTCCAATTAAAATGATTTTTTATCGCTCTAGTGGTCCATTTAGATGTAGCTCTATGTAAATCAAATTAATGTAAAGAACGAGGAATAAATAGCAATTTAAATGCATGATTTGTATTAAAATTGTTATTTCTGTGAAAAACATCACCCTTGAATAGATTTGATTTCAAAATTGAATTAGGAAGGACGAAGGCAATTAATTACGTAATTATTTATCCGAGATATGTATGAGGAAGCGGAATAATTATAAGATAGATTTTTTGTTACAATAATACTCAAGATCAATATTATTGTGATACTATTATTTTAATATAGGATCGTGGATTTCAAAACAACAGGATTCGTGATATGGATCGCGATATGCTTGAATAACATTGATAATACTGACCGTCTATAGTTTTGTCTCGCACAACCCCCGACTCGACCCGAGTCTCCAGTATTCGATTTTGACATGAAACGTCTCGAAACATTCGCTAACGTCTCAACTACTTGAGGTAAATTAGCAGCGCCACTAGCGGAACGAAACGGCAACAAACTTCTCATAGAATTTGTCATTTTAATTTTAACGCCAACGCGGTACAGACGTATTTTGTGACCGAAAACTTACACAATGCATACTGAACGCAAAATGTATCAAGAACTCGTATATCGAATTATCATTGGGTAGAATGCACAACGCAAGAGGCTATCTAGCATATATTTTTCACATTATAAACCGGCCCACTAACCTTCCCATGTCAAACTTAAGACAATGCAATAAAAATCACTATCACGCACATCAAACATGAACTTACGGCTTTTTGTAATCAAACGTTGCTAATCTACGCTTCACTATTCCAATTTCAAACCAATAACGCGCGAACTAATGGCCACAGATTAAAAACTTCTGCACTTCATCGGTTAATTAAATTTCAAAGTCTGGGCCCGTTACAACTCTAATGTTGGCATCGCGTGCGGAAGCGATGATTTGCACCGTTTGTGGCAAGAGCTCTATGTCTGTGATATATGGAATTTTAAGCGGAATGGCTTACATTTTATGCGTCTAAGTACGCGCCTACTAATGTATACCTTTGTTTTATTACTTTTCACACGGTAATAAATAAGTAATAAAATCACGTAATGTAATTATTTACCTTGTTTTTTGTGCGTCCCTTTTTTGTATGTGGTCGACCCTGTTTACCAATCATGACATGATTAATAGGTTAGAATATGAAACCGGTGAGCCGATCTCATTCTTTCCATACAGTATATGGTTTACATTAGGTACATCAATATTTAAAAAAAAATGAAATCAGAAGTCTTCACCATAGATAGAGCTTATGCACATTTTTTTCATATTCCAACGGCAACCAGTTGCCACGGTTTGTTTTGTTACCAACGACACATAGATTATAATTTAGTTTTTTTTTATGACTAAGAGTTACTGCAGGAGTTACTCCGAAGTTCGTATTATGCCGTCTCTCTCACTCTCAAATTAATGACTATTAGTGTGAGCGGAACGGCAAAAATGAACTTCAGAAATCGAATCGGGGAGTGTAAGGCCTTATAGAGCTGCAAAACCTAATTAGGTTAAACCATAGACAAACAGCCGAATGTTGCCAGTGTAATCTCTGATCTATACCCGGCTGGCGTATCGGCAGGTGTGGCCGACACGCCTCTACCCCTTGCGGTAGTTTAAAACAGGGGTTGATAACCTTAACCTAAATTTATTGCTTGAAAGATCGGCGATTTTAAATGGACTAGGAATAAAAAAAATGGGTATCCACTGAGTCCCATATTTTTGACAGTGGGGTAAATCCTTAGTATGTAGGGGTTTTTATCGGCTGCGTAGTTTGTGTGAAGCTATTTTAAAATGGTCCTTTAGAGTAAATAAAAATCTCACCATGCTATAGTCGCACAAAGAGAACTTTAAATTTTGCTAAAAAGGCTGTTTGTCACGTTGACTTGTACGTGGAAACTTAGCTAGTATTTATCATCATCAATTCAACTCGTAATTTTATTTTATTTATAGAATAATTTGAAGGTTACATTTAATTTTAGATCCTTAAAAGTGTAAATCACGTATCATGCCTTTACCCGTTTGTCGGGTAACTTATGAATATTTAATTATTCGGCCGAGCCCCCGTACATTTCACCCCACTTATTTACGATGACTTTCATGGAGGGATGACATGACTAACTAGCTAGAGGCTTTTATTTTTAGTCTAAAAACGGTGCAACCTACCTGCTATGGATAATTAAAGTATAGCACGCATTACGGACTAATGATCCGGGTTCGATTCCCGGCCATCGCTTTACTTTTAGGATGTTTCTGTTCGTTCTATTTTGAAGTGTAGTTTAGAAATATAATTTCTGGTGGGATAACCATAAAAATAATAATCGTGATTTTTTATAAAATAACTTTGTGTTCGAAAACAGCGCCATCTCTCGTCCCAGGTGGCCAACTTATGTTCTACAGGAGTTAGTATTTTATTGGTATAGAATAATAGAAATACATCTATTTCTATTATTCTAATTATTAAGCGCCATCGCGCTTGGCGTCGAAATTAGCTTAATATGTAATTGGAATGACTGTTAGGACCACACGTTGAAGAATTTCGGCTGCTAATTAAATTTCATGCCCTATGTTTTGTCTCACCATCTCTTACGACTTTTCCAGCCGCGCGAGCGAGGCCGCATGCGGTTCCACATGCTGCAGAACGTGCAGATGGCGCTGGACTTCCTTCGCTACAAGAAGATCAAGCTGGTCAACATCCGAGCCGAGGACATCGTCGACGGCAACCCGAAGCTCACCCTCGGGCTTATATGGACCATCATATTGCACTTCCAGGTCAGTGGCTTCAGAATAAGTGGTTCGCAACCTTTTATTGATCGGGGATAACTTTTTTTTTGTGAGCAGGGACCAGAAAAAATAAAATCTAAGAATCAAAAACTCAGTATCTACTATCATGCATTAACAATATGAAAGTTAGTATTTATCAGTATTTTTTTTTGAACATTTTTTTTTTTTGCATATAGTCACAGGACCGGTTGGCCATCCCATGCTACCACAAGGTCCGAGTCCATTATTAGCGAATTGAAAAAATGTTAGAAAGATTTTTTTTTGGCTATTTTTTTTTCTAATATGGCAACACAGCTACGAGGCGCACCGCCCCTCTCTTAGGCCGTGGTCGCTTTCACCCGCCGCACGCGGCCGACAGCGGCCCGCCGCCCGCGGCGTCTGAATGGTGTGTTCGGGAATGCTCGGGAGTGGTCGTTTTCGCCCGCCGCGTGCGTTACGCCGCACGCGGCGGGCGAAAACGACCACTCCCGAGCATTCCCGAACACACCATTCAGACGCCGCGGGCGGCGGGCCGCTGTCGGCCGCGTGCGGCGGGTGAAAGCGACCACGGCCTTACACTATCACCCCTGCAATGTAAAGCGTCCGTTTTTTTGGAGTGACGACTGTTGTAACGGCTGTTTAGCTGACTCGTATAAGCGACATTACTCTAAGAAATGTCTCCATTTGCGACAAAAAGGCCTTCCCACAGTAAACTCATGATTTTGCAATACATTCTAGCTTTCAAACGATGTAGAAGAGCGGTAGAAAGAGCCGCTATCTTATTTTCTTTATTTCTGCTAAAACCATAAATAGGTTAAGAAAATTGCCTTTTTTTCTACTAGAGCTTCCTCACGCACGATTAAACCTATCAACTTAATCTATTACACCTTCAAAACAACAAACGACTCTATCCAACCGTATTAAAGCTCGAAATTAACGGAAGGTAACTCAGGTATTTTCCTATGTAGCTTTGACACGTAGTAATCTAATGATATTACGCGATATAATGGGATTATGTTTGAAAAACACGCTATGGAGGCCAAGGTTTGTGCTGTACAGCCAGAATGTGCCAAATAAAGAAATAAGTAAATAATGTTTTTTTTTCCTGTTTGAGCTGGTAGTTGTATAAAGCTCTGGATAGAGACATGTCCTTTGCCCGGTGGCGAGACACAAATGTAGAATTAAAAAAATATGGTCTCGGGTGACGCTTCGTGATGCTTTTTATCCTTCTTTTTTATGTCAGGCCAGTGTTACAATCTTCCCCCTTATTCATAAACGCTCTATAGGCTTCTGCTAACTTAGCAATCGTTTGTCCTTATCTGTGAAAGGTAAATGTCAAAGTGACAGATATGTTTCATGATGCTTTTTTTCTTTTTTTTATGTCAGGCCAGTGTTAGAATCTAAAAGTTTCAAATCAAAATTTGTAGCCTAAAAAATGGCCTTAGGTGATATTTCATGATGCTTTTTATTCTTTTGATTTGTTGACTTGCTACTACTGGCAACAAAGAGTACAAGAAAATGTTTTAATTTTTTTAATGACGGTATGTGCACGCGTCACGTATTCATATGAGACTTAGTTCGATTCCGTAGCTAGCTTCACTTTTGTTTTTATCTATATAGTCGCCGTAGAAATAGAAGCCGAAGAAAAAATACTCGGTGACAGGCAAAATGTTTACACAATTGCTTTATTTATTTTGGCTTAGACCATGTCTGCAGGTCGACCTAGTACTATTACGTTGCGTAACCTAATCTTTAAACCAAATTGGCAGCTAAGGCAATGTCGCAAGGCGGTCTCTTTTAAATTCAAATCGTACAGCCACTTACGAAGCACGACAAACATGTACTTTATAGCGCCGCTGCGCATGCGTTCAGCATACTGTGTGACTATAACATGAACAAAGTTAAACGGTATAAAAAAAAACAGCAAAACAAATAATGTCTCTATAGATTCAGCCGTTACTTTCCGGAGGTCCATTGTAAATGAATAACCTTGCTTTACATACATATATAGATCACGTCTTTTATCCCTTACGGGGTAGAAAGAGCCTAAGGTAACAAGACCTAAAGGCCACGTTTAGCATGATTGTGGGCGTAAAGGTGGAAACGGGAATCAAAAATGGGTTGCCAGCCACATCGCCTATTACATGATTTTCCCTCGATGGACTTTTCCCATCTGCGCGGGAAGAGAAGCAACTGATACATTCTATGTTTTTTCTATACTCCCAGACCAGCATGGAAGTGCTTTACATAATTTCACTTAACTTTGTTTAGTTTAAAAGGTATTATTAGTATTGTTTTTAGACTATACGAGACCGAAGCATAAAATCTTTCATCCGTTTTCTCCACTTCATTACCATTTTCTACGCCAAGGTTAAGTTTTGTAGAATATCCTCAAAGCTATACAAAGGTTAGGGTGCGGCTCCACTGAGGCGGAGACGAGCGGAGCGGAGAGGAGACGTGTGGCGATCGACCAATCATATTACATTCATATTACATGAAATCCACATCTCGTCTCCGATCTGTAATATGATTGGTCGATCCCCACACGTCTCCTCTCCGCTCCGCTCGTCTCCGCCTCAGTGGAGCCGCAGCCTTATGCGTAAAGGTAGCTTATGGTCGCATTGGCACCTTCCCAACCTGAATACCCTTGTAGTGCCGAGTGGATTATAATTGTAAATCTAATGAGCTAGCTAGTCTCTTTGGAGGCTTAAACACATTAAATACTACTGTTAGTATTACTTTTGTACTGCCCTATTCAGTAAATAAGCAATTCTTGCATAAATAAAAGGTTTCTTAAAGGATACTTAAAAATAAAAATTAACATCACCTGCAATGGTTATTTCAAAGAGTATTTTAAGTACAGTCAAGACCAAAAATATATTTACATTATGCCACAAACAATAAGGTCGGTGACACATATATTTGACACTAGCTGTTGCCCGCAACTTCGTCTGCATAGAATTCGTTTATCGCCATCCCGCGGGAATTACGCAATTTTCCGGGATAAAAAGTAGCCTATGTGTTATTCCAGACTATAATCTAGCTATGTTCCTAATTTCATCCAGATATGTCCAGCCGTTCTGGCGTGAAAGAGTAACAAACATCCATACTCACAAACTTTGACATTTATAGTATTAGTAGGATTAGTAGGATGACATGATGGCTGTATCGGTATTTTTCTCCCCGACTGTACCTACGCCCAATGTTGAGTAGATAGAGGGCGATTTTATTTTAAAAGCGGCCTTGAAAAAATTACAAATTTTGAACTTGTGATTTTTTACACAATTTTCAAAGTTTTTCATCACTTCATCATTTTTCAAATTCTTTGTCTTTGTAGCTTTGGAGACAAAAGGCTTAGGATCACAGATTTCCATGTTTTCTTTCATTACCTACTTAAAAAACCATTTTATTGGATCTTGGGATACAGTAGGCTTTGTCTAACTCGCTCGCAATCGCCATCGTGTTCATTTTGACAGTTCTTGTATGAATGTGACAGCTAGCTGATTCCGATGCCAATTGTCAGCCCATACGTGAACTGTCAAACACGATGGCGATTGCGAGCGAGTTAGGTAATAAGCCTGCAGTTTCAGATTCGAATGTTCAATCTTTATTTAGTAATCGTAAAGGCATGCCTTTATAAATCGTTCGCAAAAAAACTATTCGCGTCGGCCAAGCCCACCCACATGGCCTAAAATGTCAATTGCGTTGCATAAATGCTCTTCAAAGAGATCGTACCGGAGCCGAAAACTTTCACTGCTTGCGCAATTTAAATCCTGTATCTTGAAAAAGTATCGAAAGAACTTCAACTTCTGTCCTCCTTGCTACAGCTCGAAGTCGAAAGCAACAATGTTTTAAATATCTGACTTGTTCCTGTTTAATTTAAAATTTTGCCGTTCGTCGTTGAAGCTTAAACTTCAGTTATTGTAATAACGAAATAAACTAACTTCCATGCTGGTCTGATATCAAAGAAAAAACATAGAATGTACCACTTGCTTGTCTCCCCGCGCAGATGGTAAAAGCCTATCGAGGGAATGGGCGAAATACATAGGAATCATGTTATAGGCGATGCCGCTAGCCACCCATCACTATTTTGATTCCATTTTCCACTTATACACTCACAATCTTGCTAAGGGTGGCCTGTAGGTCTTGTTACTTCGGGCCCTGTACCCCGTAAGGGATACGTGATGTATGTATCGTATCGTATGTCTGTGTGTGTAATATCGAGATAACTCGAGATACGAGGTTGTCAAAGTTATATGGTTAAAGGAGCATCGAAAGTGAAATGGCATTTTTTGGGTGCAGTTTGTTTTTAATTTTTGGAAAGTTATTTTATGACGAGTTTCTCCGATTTGCGCTTTGATTTTGTTGATCTTGTTTTTAATGCTGTTTTGTAACTAAAAAAATTAAAGGTGCTGCAAATATTTTACGTATTGTGACAAATCTATTTAGGGCCTGTATCACCACTCTGTTAAGTTCCAGTTATCTTAAGCGTCAGTTGTCTATGATGACGTCTCTCTGTTTCGTAGTAATAAATACAGCCGGGATCATAGATAAGGGGGCGTCCATTGATATTGCGTGAGGTATTTAGGGGGGGGGGGGGGGGGGCGAGCCGAATCTTACTAAATCTCACTTGGGGGAGAGGGGGATCTTGGCAAATATCACGTAATTTTTTTTTAGCAGAAAATGGTGTGATACTGCATGAAAATTAAGTTAAATTAAAGTTGTATTAATAATTTAGAATTACAGCAATATTTGCAAATACTAGTCCTTGCTAGTCTTAAATAAAAGTAATTAAACAAATTGTTTTATGTTTTTTAATAAATCCAATACTTTTATACCCAAAGTACAAGTTTTGAAAAATCTCACGTGAGATTGGGATAGGGGGGAGGGGGTCGAGAAAAATGTTACGACATCTCACCAAGGGGTGAGGGGGGGGGGGGGTCAAAAAATCCTTAAAAATGCCTCACGTAATTAATGGACGCCCCCTTATCTATGATCCCGGCTGTATTTATTACTACGAAACAGAGAGACGTCATCATAGACAACTGACGCTTAAGATAACTGGGACTTAACAGAGTGGTGATACAGGCCCTAAATCGATTTGTCACAATACGTATGAATAATGAGTATTATAATGAGTATTTTGAGACGTATAAAAACATCTCAGTTTACGTTTATACAGGTTGCTAGAAAATCAGATGCGGATATTTTGAGGATCGATTATTTGCATCGTTGTTAATTAAGTTAAAACATTCTTAATTAATTACAGTATCTTATGCAAGGATGATTATCTTTGGGACGGTAATAGTAATGCTCGACTTGGCAGATTATAATTTTTGTATGAAACAAATAAATATATATTGTACCTATAGTTCTTTAACAATTTTTATGTAATTTTATTTTAGGTGACATTTGTATATTGTTTTATTAACTATTTTGAATTTTCAATGTTTTTGAAAATCATCATTTTGTCAGCCAGTTTTAAGTTTAGGTAAAATTAATGATGCATGCTTTTACAAATTACCTGAAAAGTATTTGTATGGCTGATGGCGAAACATGGTGACACATAACAAATTATTGGAACATCTTATAAACCTGTGACAAATAAAATATTTGAATTTGAAAATATTACTATAGAATATTTAAATAATTTATGTTTTTTGTTGATTCTTAGCTTATTTATTTAAAAATCCTGAAAATTTCCGCACTTAATTTTCTAGCATCTTATATTATTATTTACTAAATAGTTTAGTAAAATATTTAGCTAAACACACGGGACATACTATCGCGTCACCCATAACATATTCGAAACGTGTCCTGTCTGACGTTTCCCCATAAAAAAACTTGTCATAAAAACCCTCATGGCGTCACACGTGAGTCAGACGCCCGGAGCAAAACCCGCCAACTGAATAATCAGTCATTTCACTTTCGCTCCATAAAACATTGTATTTTATTTATTACTTACGTATTGTCTGGCCTGGATTTGGTTAGGTTTGAAGTTAGCCGACGTCTTAAGCTGAATCTAATAGGAAAAGGTCGAAAAATCACAACATCTTCGGATATCATCAATCGGATATCGTCTGTGGTCTCTTTGTTAACCTTTCTTCAAATCTGTTAAGTCTAGGATGTTTATTAAATGTTTATTGTGCATAGTGGCTTGAACTAAGTTCAAATTAAACTTAATTTTCACTTAGTAGTAGAGATTTTCACTTAGATGTAGTTAGTTATACATAATTCCAAAACCCACCTAATTTGTAAAATGTTAATACCTAACTCACTGTTAAGATATTTCTTCTCAGTCTTTACTCTGTTTGAACCGTAACTTAATCTTTGCACTAAGTGTTATTTAATTCTACACTAAGATAAGATAAAATTAAATTTCTAAATGTCTGTGAAAATCAGAACAGCAGTATCAGAGCAGAGTAGCAGTAAAGCTATGGGTGGTGTAGTGGTATAGCACGCGTCACGGAATGACGAGGATCCGGGTTCGATTCCCGGCCATAGCTTTACTTTTCGGATTTTTCTATGTGTTCTGATTTTCACAGACATTTAGAAATTTAATTTCTAACGGTAAAACCGTAAAAGTAAAAACATAAAAATCAAGAAATTAAAATTTCTTGATTCATTTTGATAGTACTAAGATAAGATATTTAAGATACTTACTACTAGGAAGAGTGGTGTCTCTCAACACAGGTTTCTACTTAACTTAAAGAGAGGCACCATCCTTTGTTACATACTCTTATGTGATAACGAAATATATATTTTTCATTTTCATTTTCATCTTGCGGTAATTGAAGGTATAAAATATTTGTCGCATTTTTCTTAGACCATCTTTGAGCATCAAAAGCTAATTTTACAAATCACGTCTTTATCCTTTACGGGGTAGACGGAACCTGAGGTAGCAACACCCAAAAGCCACTCCTAGCATGATTGTAGGCGTAGATGGAAATGCTAATCTAAATAGTGATGGGTTGCCAACGGCATCGCCTATACAATGACTCCTAAGATTTTCGCCCATTCCTTCGATGGGCTTTTACCATCTGCGCGGGAAGAGAAGCAATTGGTACATTCTATGTTTTTTCATTTCCCAGACCAGCTTGGAAGTTCCTACAGCATGTTAATCAATCACGATCGAAGATAAACTTTTACTTTTGTAACAAAAAAGTAATTGCGATCCATGCGGCGATTTCCGATTTTCTAATACATTGCGCGTGTTGCTATGCACCGGTATACCGCGAGTGTGTGTACCGTGCAATGAATAGTGAATAGACGGTTCGATCGCCGCGCATGCGCTCGTGCATAGTTGTGTCCGTAAGCTCAGTATGAATGGCGGCGTGGGCGATACCTGTCGCCTGCGCAGCCTTTTAAGGCTCGCTGGTGTATCTACAGCGGGATATGCTTATGCTTGTAATAATATTTGACGGCCGGACTGTCTAATAGAGAAGCTGACTAAGAAGCTTGAGAATCCCGGGTTCGATCCCCGTCAGAGCAGATATTTTGTACTAGCTGTTGCCCGCGGGTTCGCCTGCCGAGAATACGTTTATCGCGTGCCGTAACTATACAATCTGAGATGAAAACTATCGTATTATTTATACTGGACTTCTAATATGATGTGTGCAAAATATCATCGCAATCGGTTCAGTAGTATTCACTTTAGCATTTAATAATTAGGGAAGTTGACTATGAAACTTGAGGTCCCGGGGTCCCAGGGTAGATATTTTGTATGAAGAATACAAATGTTTGGTTCCGAGTCTGGGATGTTTAATATGCATTTATATATTTATTGTTCTTTGCTTACGCAGTACCCCTACTACAAACTTTGCTTAGTTTGGGACTTAATAAATTGGCGTTCAATAACTTAAATCATTGTTATGAAAATTCAGTAACTTTTTTGAACCAATCAACAATCATTCTCATGGAAACACACCGATACATTTTGACTGGGAGAGATCCCTATATATATTTAGTGTGATTTGTCTCTGTTTCTTTATATATGTACAATAAAGCATTTATTTACTTAAAACAACTTTCCCGTAATCTTTATGTAAGATCTTCACTGGACGTCAACTTAACTTGAAATAATTTATTATTATTAAGTTAACACAGCACCCTGTACACGCTCCTTTTATGGCAAAGTCGTTATTAATAATAACCGATGTGATTATTCATGCCGGTTACTGTATTTATAATGCGGTAAGTCGACTTACCGTGTTTTGTAATTGTGCGAAAGTGAATTTGGTTTGAGCAATCAGTTATGTTTGTGGATAAACCGGATAAGTGAATATTAGGTTAGGTTCAGCTTCCGTTGCCAAATATTTACATATAAATAAAAATATAAGTAGTGAGCAAATTCGTGACGTTCTGACAAAATGGTCAAGCCAAGAGTACCTTAAACCTTCGAGCGTGTATTACAACACAATACAATAACTCTTAATTTACACCACATAATTATAACAACCAAAACAGAAAAAAGGTATACCTACAGAATATTACAAGGTAGCAATAGGCGGCCTTATCGCTACAGAGCGATCTCTAACAGGCAACTATAATGGACTGAAGAACAGAACAGTAGGCTTATTACCTAACTCGCTCGCAATCGCCATCGTGTTAATTTTGACAGTTCACGTACGGGCTGACAATTGGTATCGGAATCAGCTAGCTGTCACATTCATACAAGAACTGTCAAAATGAACACGATGGCGATTGCGAGCGAGTTAGGTAATAAGCCTACAGATCTGAGAATGTGGTGCAATTTTGAAGATATTGACTAATATGGATGAAGCGAAAAAGGTATGTCAAGATTGTAGCCTGTGGATCACTGTAGTATTGGCCTACCCCTGTCGGAAAGAGGCGTGACGGTGTGTATGTATGCTTTTATTTATGTATGCTTGTATAAGTAGGAAGTTTGAAACCGCGTACAAAGAAGAGTTCCAGAGGGTCTACTCCGAAATTCGATTTTCGAAGTTCGTTTCGTTCCGTTCCGCTCACACTAACAGTCATTAATTTGAGAGTGAAAGGGACGGTATGACACGAAGTTCGAAAATCGAATTTCGGAGTATAAGGCCAGCAGTTTGACCATTTCAGACGTACAATGTATTAAACACTGTTATACACATATCCTACTAATATTATAAACGCGAAAGTTTGTAAGTATGGATGGATGGATGGATGTTTGTTACTCTTTCACGTGGAAACTACTGAATGGATTTGGATAAAATTAGCTGATACCCCGGATTAACACATAGGTTATTTTACTATCCCGGAAAATAGCATAGTTCCCGCGGGGTAGTGAAAAACTAATTTTTTTGCAGACGAAGTCGCGGGCAGCTAGTTGTATCTATAAAACAGCCCTCCGCCGCGTCTGTCTGTCTGTCTGTTCGTGATGAACTCAAATATATCTGTCCATGTAAGTAACCAATATAAAATGACTTCACACTGCCTACAAGGTGCCTACACTGCTGTGCTTTGTTAACTCTGAATTTTATACTTACTTCCCGAAGTACGGAACTCTCGGTGCGTGAGTCCGTTTTTGTATTCTAGTACTGCACGGCAGGTAAAGCGAGCGAGATAGACGCAGTATGTACATATGAGCTGCATGCTGACTTACTGCATTTTTCCTTTGGACGGCAGTAGGGTAGTCTGTCTCGCGCGACTCGGGTCCCGCACGCTCTCGTGCTGGCTGAGCTGTATGTACAAAAGCGCACTGACAAAGTACTTTGGTGACTGTACAAACGGAGTTCGCGTCCAACGGAGGTTGCGTACAGTTACCGACGCGGGTCAACGCCCTCTGCATTGTCGGCACGCCTAGAAAAACATATTTGTGAAGCAGGCTTTTTCTTACAGAATCGCCGGGTTGTGAGGTCAACCTTGGGTTTAAATATGACCTATCTTGGCATAAAACCTCAATATTAGATACCCGAGCGACGTATTTGGCACTGGCCAGTTATTGTTCAGTGTTGCAACTGGGCATTTTCAAAAAAACGTGTACCCTTTTTCCAACGAGATTACCTTGATTTAACATACAATTTTTTCGTGTCAGTTTTGTGACGCCCCATATAAATCGTATGAAAATAGTGTCACAAAACTGACAAAAAAACCAATGGACACTTTTTTTCTTTACAAAAATAAATAATGCTAATAAATTCTGGCTCAGAAAAAGCCAAAATGTCATCGTTTTGGAAAAAAAAGTCCTGGGTACATGTTTTTTTGAAAATGCCCAACTTCGAAAAATAAAAAAGAATACGTTGTATTTATTTCGTACGGAAATAGTCAGATAGGCTTGCAAAAAATTCGTTGGTTTTGAAAAGTACTGATTCTAGAATAGAGGCATTTCGCCATGTTCTCCAGTCTCGGGTAAGACACGAGAGACAGGCAAAGAAGCGGGCATAAGCTAGTATAAAATCTTAAGAGAACAAATACTTCCAACAAGCCCTTAGAAGTCCTTAGGAGGACAGCTGGCAGTGGCTGGATGAGGGAAGCCCAGGATCGCGAAAGTTGGCGCAATATGAAGGAGGCCTACGTCCAGCAGTGGACGGACAATGGCTGTAGATAGATAGATAGACTTCCAACAAGGTAGACGGATGGTTAGTCGCGGGTGCACGGTAGAAGCAAGCCGCTTACAACCGAGGCAAGGTCTGTTGGGGAGGCTTATGTCCTATGGCTAATATGATGATGATGATGACTTCCAACATGTATAACTGTAATACTCGATACTTTTCTTTTATTCTTACAGTATTGTGAATAAGGGCATTGAATCTTGTCATTGTGTATCCACAGTTATTCCTTTTGTTCGCCGCACAATGGCGTGATAACATCTTCTGATTATCTAATCTTTATGATCGGTTCTAATACAAATTGTAATCTAACAAAGTAAATATGGATTTTACTTTACAACTAGAGATAATTGGCGATACTTGTTTCGAAAGTTTGTAAACATTGTGACGGGTAGCGCCATCTGTGTTTGGAGTAGTGAACTTTTTGGTATATCACGTTTGAAGCTAGATGGCGTTTCTCGTAAATGTGTGTTGATTATTTAGACTATGTTTCCATGAGTTTTCTATCAAATATACGTGGTCGGTTATGGTTAAAGTCATTGTTAAAGTAACTTGATGCAATATGCTCTTGTTTTTCCCTGATCTTACATCCATACATATATACATAAGTCACGTCTTTAACCCTTACGGGGTGGCCTAAGGCAACAAGACCTAAACCTAAAGGTCACATTTAGCATGAATGTAAGCGTATAGGTGAAAGGGGAATCAAAATAGTGATGGGTTGCTATCCGCTTCGTCTATACTATAACATGATTCCTAAGATTTTCAGCCATTCCTTGGGCTTTCAACATCTGCGCGGGAAGACAACTGGTCTAGTATATTTTATGTCTTTTTCTTTACTCGCAAACCTACACCTCCTGTTCCTCTGTTCTTTCTGCTGTATACTTGACCTGTTTACCTGCAGATGACATAAACTAGTTGACCTATATAAACAAGCCTTGACAGCCTTCGCCATTTAATCTTTTATTAAATCTCAGCGCTGCGCAGACGCATGCATTTGAATAGCAATTAGACTTGTTTACTGCC
This sequence comes from Pandemis corylana, assembly GCA_949127965.1. Classification (NCBI taxonomy): domain Eukaryota; kingdom Metazoa; phylum Arthropoda; class Insecta; order Lepidoptera; family Tortricidae; genus Pandemis; species Pandemis corylana. Next base: position 8,697,586 of record OX421871.1, read on the forward strand.
CATGTTGTTTACGATTGTTTTCAGTTGAATGATAAACACGGACATCAGTTCTAGTGCTTTAAAGGAGTTATGGGAATTTAAAGACCGCGAAGAAAAAAACTTTGTAGGATATTATTTATTTTTAGAAATATCTTAAAAAATTGACTGTTGTATAAAACTTGATTTACCTAATTTTGCTTTTACACACACATACATACATACCGTTACGCCTCTTTCCCACCGGGGTAGGCAGACTACTTTGTTCCACTTGCTACGACCCTCTTGACACGCCTCTTTCGCTTCATCCACATTCATCAATCTCTTCATACATGCCCGTCGGTTTCCGGTACTCTTGACCTGGCCTCTTTGCTTTTACATCTTTCAGTAATATTGTTATTTCCAATTCCGTCACTTCATTTATACCAGTTTGTATGACGGTAACGGAATGTACGTAAATTCAGGTTACGAGATGGAAATATTGGGGCACTTTTTCTCCTATTAGTATCGATACAGCCTGTTACGTATGCTATGACGTTGTTAAGGAATGTGCAAAGGACAACGTAGAAAGCCAGCGCAAGCGCCGCCCTCGCGGCGTGGGTGCTGCCATCTGGCGCGGCCTTCCGACCTACGTGCAGGGCTGTAGGTCAGACGCCGGTTCGCATTGGTGACGCTAGAACATATGGGCGTAAAAATTAGACCATACTGCTGGTTGTTGTGCTAATTAATTAATTTTACTCGTAATATTTCATAACTTTTTTTTACGTATTGTGAAAGCAGCTAGGGGGTAGAGAAACTTTAAGCTGCTTAATTAAAGACCCCGTTTACACTAAACTTAATAATTAGGTGTGATTGTAGTCAAATGTAAGAGTAAGACTTAAAAAAAAAACGGTTTTTTTATAAAGCATTTTGAAGGCACAACCTTATATTTAGTCGCTGACTACATTTCTTAAATTAAATAGAACACTACTTTAATATCCTTGCTACTGAATTTCGTTTTATAACATAAAAATTAAGATCAAAGGTGTAAATTATGATTGAAAAATTGTCGTTTATTTACTCCGTCTGTATTTGCACAGCGACTTTCCCAAGCGAAGAAAACTATTCTATGTTATCTTATCTTTAATATATAATCGTGTTTCACACTCACACACTTTATCTGTCCATGCAAACATCGAGCAGACGATTATGGTAAGTCGTCAGGGAAAGCTTTCTCGCTTGGCGCTTATCGTAATAGTCGAGAGAGGGCGCTGTATCGGATTCGTACGCCTAAGGCCGAAGCATCGCTTGGCAGGTCCGACGCCGACAGCTAGATGGCGCTCGTGGTATGTTTGTGAAAATTAAATATTGTTGTTAGTAACCAAAGCGTTTTAATAAAAAATATACGAAATCGTACCGCATTTTCAATTTGCTTTTCATTGAAAAAAAACCATATAACTTCGAGACTGCTTTAGCTATGAAAAAAAACTGCTGCGTAATGAATTACCGAATAAAAGGCATCTGTTTACTCATCCATTTATAAGATCCATCCATCCATTTACATAGATTTTGCTTACATATTTATTTCTACCTTTCTACATATTATGTACGTACAATCGTGGTCTATGCTGGGCAGTGGCTTCCTATCTTCAACTGCACCTACTATCTTATTGTCTTCTACTTCTACTTTTTTTTTACAATTTTAGGCTTGAGCTACAAGTCATTATCTATATGTATAACACTTTCTTACTGTTCGTTCAAGAAAGAGACGGGTAGGGTTAGATAGACTACTAACGCGCGACACAGCTCTAGCGCGCTCTTGTGCTGCCCTCACTGACTTTTGGTTCCACTATCAATCATATTTATAAAAGGTTCGGTTTCTCCTGAAACTGTAATCAAAAAAACATGTTTCGGCCGGAGAATATTTTTATTGCAACGTCACATAGGAAGTAATTATACAGGAACAAATGCTTCAATTCTTGACAGGTGCTGGCTGCCCACGCGCCGGGGCTTGTTGACTTCATTTTTAACGAGTGGGATTAATATGGGCGTGTTTTTAAATAAACTTGATGTTGTTTATGGAGTGGACCATATCATTAACTCTAATAAAATGACGGATGGTTTGCTTTCAGGGTTGCGTTGCTCAAAAGGCAAAGGGAACCCTTACGGAATAACTTCGTTGTTCGTTTTTCAATACTCTTTTCACAGGAAGGTGATAGGTATCAATTTGAAATGAATATGAAATATTTAGGCTGGTTTCTAGCTACTGTAATAAAAGAAATACACAAATCACGTGCTTATCCCTTACGGGGTAGACAGAGCCTAAGGTAACAAGACTTAAAGGCCACGTTTAGCGATACTGTGGGCGTATAGGTGGAAAGTGGAATCTAAATATATGATGGGTTGCTAGCCGCATCGCCTCATGATTCCTAAGATTTTCGCCCAATCCCTCGATGAGATTTTACCATCTGTCGGGAAGAGAAGCAACTGGTACCTATGTTTTTCTTTACTCCCAGACCAGCATGGAAGAACATGGAGTAAAAGAAATGTTTATAGTTAATGTGATCTTAAAGTCATTAAGACATGTGAAATTTGACAAATTACTTAGTAAGGTATCAAAATACAAGTACCTAGGTGACGGAAAAATCCCAAACATCACTGATTTACGATTTTAATCTGTAACTAACAAATTATTATTTACATTTTTTTAATTACGGATCCCAAAGTAGACTAACTAAACAGATCTATATGGGGAGTGTGAATGGTAACGGTGGGAGGGGAAGGCCTAGACGGACGATTCGAGACCAAATAGGAGACGTTTTGGACAAAGGTCAGGTCAGGAGTACCCGAAATCGACGAGCATGTATGAAGAGATTGATGAATGTGGATGAAGCGAAAGAAGTATGTCAGGATCGTAGCAAGTGGAACAAAGTAGTTTCTGCCTACCCTGTGGTGGAGGCGTGACGGTATGTATGTATGTATGTATGTATGTACGGATCCCATCAGTGTGCGTGTGCGACTCACACTTGACGTTTACCAAAATTGAACGGAGCTATTTAAATTTCTAACTGACATTTAACTGAGTAACAAGTTGACATTATAATATTAGTCGTGATATTCCAATGTTCTAAATCTGAACCTAAAATGTAAGAACCGTTAGGATCGTGACGTTATGTGAAACCTTGTAACTTTAAATGTCATTAAACTTATAATGACTTACATACACAAAACACGTCCTTACCCTACGGGGTAGACAGAGCCTAAGGTAACAATACCTACAGGCCACGTTTTGCAAGATTGTGAGCGTATAGGTGGAAAATGGAATCAAAATAGTGATGGGTAGCCGCATCGCGCCTATAACATGATTCCTCTGATTTTCGCCCATTCCTTCGATGGGCTTTTACCATCTACGCGGGCAGAGACAGTTGCTTCTCTTCACGGGTATAGTACGCGTCACGGAATGACGAGGATCCGGGTTCGATTCCCGGCCATAGCTTTACTTTCGGATTTTTGTATGTGTTCTAATTTTCAATTCATTTGATCGTACCTATCATTTGAAAAACAGCGCCTTCTCTCGTCCCTGGTGAGCGGCAGATGTTCCACGGGAGTTTGTAATTGTGTCGTACAGACACATCATTTAAACAGATGACGCTTGGTGACAAAAATCGTATAATAACAAGGTCACATGACAGCTAGTGGATTACCCACCTGCTATGGGTGGTGTTATACCCCTGCAAGCGTCAAGGAATGACGAGAATCCGGGTTCGATTCCCGGCCATAGCTTTCGGATTTTTCAGTGTTCTAATTTTCAGTGTTCTTTAGATTTTTTTTATAAAAAAATATTTTTAAACTCACCTGTGCGGTATATGTAAATCACTATTGTTTAACAACAAACGCCGCACGCAGTCACGGGTAACTTACCGCGCTGCGTCCGCGCTAGTCACCTGTCAGTCCGCGACCGAGGCGCACGCGTCGACACGAACAAACCCGAACACAACCGAACATACCCGAACCCGAACATTAACACGAATAACTAGTGATTTGAAAATCGTGCGGTGTGTTTTTCAGTGACGTGTATTAAGCTTTTACCGGTGACAACTTTGTGAATGTCGACAATAAGTTGGAAAAACAATTTGCTGTTATTTTATGGCGTAGTTGATGGGCCAAGTCTTCCATTAATTTTCCATATCGTATAAAATATTAAGATTTTCTAAAAAAAACAGTGATAGGTACCTCACAATCGTAACTGCTATTCAGCGGAGATATTTAAAATTAAAATCTCAATTCTCAATTAAATTTTCTACACTGGTGTAGTAGATGACTACTTGCTCATATTTCATGAAAAAAGAATCAATTTTATGAAACATGACATAATAACAGATAATCGTCTGATAGGTTAAGATTACCTATTTATGGGTAGTTAATAGACTCTTATTTCCGCCTCATAGACTGCATTAAGAAGGCACTTGGATATTTCTCGGTGGCTATTCGCAACAATACATAACTCAAGAAAATAGCAAATTCCATGTTAATTGCTATGTATTAGGCAAGTTTTTATAGCTCTTACAAACAAGGACTGCACTGTTTGACGTAACGCGCAGGCGCCGTCTGAGAGCTAAGTTAATTCATTAACTTAACGTACCTATAACGTGCCATTGTTCTAAGTTTATTTTACGGAGAACATGCATAATGTTTAAGCAATCTTTTGTAAGATTCTGGGTAATATTTTGGTAGGTACAAATATAAATAAATAAATTTAAAAACAGAATTGGAAACGGTTTAAAAGAAAATGTGTTTATGTCCACGTAGAACGGTCAGAGTTTACAGGAAGCTAGGAAAGGCACCAAATAAACTTATCACCCATTCTTAAAACGCTTTCTATGGGCCTTCCAGTGGTTAGTTTCGTCCATGCTGGCCTGAGAGCAAAGAAGAAACAGAGCGTACCAGCTGCTCCCGCGCATCTGGTAAAAGCCCATCGTGGGAATGGGCCAAACTCCTAGGAATCATATTATAGGCAGGCTAGGCTAGCATCCGATCACTATATTGATTCCCCTTTCCACTTACACGCCCACTAAAACGCTAAATATGACCTTTAGGTCTTCTCACCTGTCTACTCCGTAACGGAAAAATACATGATTTTATGGATGTACGCAAAACCTCTTCAATCAGCATCAAGTGTGCTGACTGTATGTAGTTTGAAGACCTTCAAAAACTAAAAACTAAGTTGTAACTATAAATGCAAGCCTGGATATCGTTGAAAACTTTATCTAGCCTAAGGCAATTACATACATCATACAAATTACAGACTATTAGATGACCTTATGCAGAGGGTAATAAAATCTACATACAAACACATTTTATAATCGTTTTTGTATACAGACGTGACATCACCTTTCTATAAATCTTTCGATAATTTTATTGAATTATAACCGGACCTGTTTGAATCAATTCGTTCTGTGGCGTATAGCAGCGTGACTCAATTCATTATTTTATCTTCAGTAGCATATATGCTTACAATATACTTTTTTTTTTCTATTCAGAGCAATATTTTATGCTCTACGTTCCTACGAATATCTATGCACATATTATCTTCATACTTTTCCTTTTTATGCTAGGTTTATGCTATAGCTGCAATGAAAATATTTACGTATGTGTTCTATAGGTAGCGACTGTTGAATTTGTAACTCAGATTCATTCTTTTAAGTTTCTCAGTTAGGACTTGCATACTACCCGCAAAAAAATCCGTTAAGTGGAGCAAATGAAATGCGAAATCCTTTTTAAGACCGACTGATCTTTTCGCCGTCACTCTTAATTTTCAAGTCTTCACGTTTAAAGTACCATTACAAACGAGATTTATGACTTATATTTTTAGCTTTATAAGCTGCGAAAAAGTGCTTTATGTGTTTTTAACGAAGCTGGTTTGGTATGCAGGTCCTGATCCATATGTTGCAGGATGTATGTGACAGCCGTTGCCGCTGGATACATGAGATTTATCGTTTGAACTTTTTCAAACAATTATACCAAAAACTGTTTCAAGTAATTAAGGAAACTTTTTGATGATTCACAACTGTCCAATATTATATTGGTGTCTCAAAGCTTATAACAAAATCATCCACGTAAAAATGCGACACATGATCACAATTTAATTATTCCATATTACAAATCTATTTAAGCTCCACATTCCTGCTGTAAAAATACCGACAATTACCAGCTCCTTATAAGTCGCGCAAGGTCCTATGTAGGCGACACCATTGACTTGGTTCTCCTCCCCCGCAGAACCCACACACCACATAGGCAAATCATTTGCATTAATTCGATAATGTTCCATCTACTGATAAAAAGGCGTTAAAAAATGTCGAGGAATTCAAGCCGTTCAAGGATGTGTGTATTATACCTCTAGATCTTAAGGCACTTGAAGAAACTAAATAAGTAAAGTCGCAAATAAAGTTCTAAAGAACAGTATGATATCACATCGTTAAACAAACATTTAATAATCCTGTCCAAGATTCGCATAAGCCTTATAACCTTTTAAAGGCAATAGATAAATACTCAAATGAGACTACTTACCTAAGTATTTTGCATCTGACTTGTGGCTCAATATGCAATACGCAGAATCAATTAGCGAGTCCCCTCGACCCTCTTGCATAAGCTAGGCTTGCGATTCAACTAGAGTTATCTTCGATGAACTAGTGGAGAGCATTGATTTATTCGGCGGTTGTGTAACCTTGGCAGTAGTCAGATACATTGATGACTGTGTCAGTTTCAACCTTGGTCACATCAAAATGGAAATGTGTTTCTGTTCGTACTTTGATTGCCTTAAAAATATCTTGACTCCGCTAGCCGTCAGTAGGTATTCTTTGACATGAGATATTGAAATTTATAGTTATATCGGAATCGGAAGCATGTGTTTAATGTATTCGTGTGATGTATTGTCACATGCATAGATGATCTCCTACCTATTATGTCAACATGTTTATTCATGTGTTGTTTGCTCTTGTATTTCGGTCAAGGTTTGCCTCGTTTGCCGTTGAACTGTTCCGTTCATTCCTAATCTTTCTTTTCATCTCTTATTTGCGACATGTTTTAAATGCGCATGCGCAAGAACAGTTTTAAATTATTTAAGACTTTTTTCGATGGATTCGTATGTGTCTATTTTGTACGTAAGATAGGTACTATATTGCGTGTTTTAAATGTCGAATCTCATTGTATCACTCAATGTATTGTTCGTACGGTAAATCCAAAGTCCTTAACATGCCAAATACGATGTCACCGGTTACTTAGCCACGATGTAGGTATCTGACGTCCGCCGGAAGGGTCGCACCATATTCGTCGCCCGCGCACCAAACATGGCCGTCAACTAATCCGGCACCCGTCGCCTTTCAATTTCAACTTTTCGAATTCACTTTCAAGATCTATTGTTTCAAATTCCCACTTATTGTTGAGGAATGGGGTTATTCAAAAGTTGTCACCGGTGAAGTGTGTTTACCGTAGAAACGCGAGACGAATCGTTAATGTTTGTTATAGTCGGCGAGCGATGTTAAACTCCAGCCTGTGAAGGCGGATCGAAAATGTCGATGTACAGGTTCGTTAAAGAGGGCAACAGCAAGCGGCTGTTCGTCCAAGGGACACTCGAAAACGACGACTCGAAACCTTTGAAGTCCAGTCTCAAGAAATCGACACCGTCTCCCGTGGGATCCCCTATCACTACAAGCTTGAACTTGGCTTCGGTGCCGAGGAGTCTGAGGGAGGGATTAACGAAACACGAGACGGTTTACGATGGGAACTATCCGGGTATGGAGCGGTCGTCCAGCCACCGCTCCGGGTCGTACCGCGAGGAAACGTATAACGGAAGGATTGTCCACGACGGCAATCAGACGCACTTCGAATATGACGCTGGGGATGGCGCGCTAGCCGTGCCTTCCTCGGCCGGCGGCTACGGCGTATCGGAACTGCAGGCGATTCACACGAACAAAAGATTGTCGACCGAGATACTAGGCTCTTCGCTAGAGTCCACGAAGATCTCGAAGAAAGATGACAGCGGGCAGAGACGGATCACGACTAGGATTGTGAGGAAAGTGACTACGTTGACTCGTGGAGAAGAAAAAGCCTCCGCTGAGGACTTGACACGGCGTGGAGAGGCCAGGGAAGTGCACAGATCCGCGGAGCACTACAGACATGTCGAAATGGAAGCAACCCACCACCCGAGAAGAGTTAAGGTAATTAATTTTTGATCGCGGAAGCCATGTCTTCAAATTGAACGGAAACAGATGAATGTGTCATGATAATGCCCGCATTGACTGATAATGTAGTTAAGTGGTTTGCTTTTTGTTTTTCAACTTAATCAAGATTATCATCCAACCAAAATTTTAGACCTTAACTGTTTTTTTTAGGAAGCGAACAATGACGCTAACAGATTGATCACAATTACAAAGATAACAATTTAAAAAATAGATCTGGTTCAAATCACCCGTCAATCTTAAATGTCTAATACGGTTAACGCGTCAGTTAAAATCAGTGGTTAAGTTTAACTGCGTTCTAATGACGAAATTACCTGTTATTACAGAAGAGCAATTGCTCGAAGTACTATTACTTGGTGCGAAGCTGTTATTAGATATTTAGTTGTTAATAAAGAAAATGCGCGCAAGCATTTCTCGACTACAGATCGTATAACCAAGTCAGGGAAAATTAAACGCGTTGTAGGTATTGTGTGGCTCGCTTTAACGACCTCTACATGACTATTTATAAGCGTAACCGTAGAGTTTCTATTAAATGTAGCTGTGAAACGTACCGCGTTTTGCTTCCTAGGCAATCTAGATTGGTGAGATAGATATCATTTAATTATGACGTCTAGGTATAGGTTGTCCTCACGTCCATGTAAAGTGCATGACCAAATTAGGTAATCTCTGTTGTAAAACGAAGCTTAGTAAAAATAAGCGTGCCGACAAAGCGAAATTATGAATTGCTTTACTAGTAAAATAAACATATCCTTTCCGTCATGGATGCTATTGTTTAACCAGTCTGTTGCTTTTTGTTAAATTTGCAATGTTAAAAATAATGGATTCTTCACGGCAGTTAAGTTGGGATTTGCGTCCATTCTAGTCTGTGTCTGTTTTAATATTTGCATGTCTTCTACTCTGTAATATATTATAAAAGTTCTCCCAATAAATTTAACGAGCTGATAAATATAGCTTCCTTTAATAAGAAGCAGCTCGTTAAGATACTTTAGTAACAAATGGCGTCCCAAAATAACTAGGATCCGTGTTAAATCACTCAATCCTTAAGCCGGTGGAGTTATATTTTTAGCTTATACTTGGATCGGAGACCAGAAAGCTTATCATAAGTACGTTTATGAAGAACACGACAGTGTTTTATGTGTGCAATTAACTTAAGTAACAGTTACGGACGCAATTGAAAGGGAATAAGTAGCATCTTTTATTATATCGCCCGTTGATCGATAAATAATTGGAATAAGATTCATTGCAGCGTTCAAATATCATGTTACTGTAGCAAAAGTTAGGACCAATAAACTAGTATCTATGAGTAAGTAGCAAAAGAATTTCAAGCAAAGCAAAGCAAAGGAGGTAGAAAGGATATTCGAAATTCGAAGTTGGGTTTGAGTCCCTAAACGGTAAGCCTATGAAATAGTTTAGAACATTTCATTCCTAGCAACCTCACGGAGACTCAATGCTTATGTAGATTCTTTCTTAACACATCTCTTCCACTTCGGTTTTAAAAAGCCACCTACAGGATTAAAACTACATTTACAGTACTTACAGATTTGCGTATCATTGGCCTCAGATTAGTATTAAACAGTGCAGACTCCTTCATGTAAGTGAATGTGCGTGTATCTCTTAAATTAAGCCAATCCATGTTGGGATTCAACGTTCGAGTTCACATATGGCTGAGAAGTAACGGTATGCTCTAAATGATCCGAACATGATCTCAAAGCCATATTTACAGGCTCTCAATGCTCAAGTACGCTTTGTCTGACTTGATTGAGTCTTTCTTTCCTATTGATCTGGAGATAGTAGCTTGGGTATCCCATGATGAAACATTAGTTGTCATTTTCAGATAACGCTTTTTCTTAAAGTAGATCTAAGTTTGTGCCAATCTTAAGCATCGATAGTGTGAGTCTTAATTGTCGTTTGTAATGGTTAAAGTAAGATTGACAAAAGAGCATAAGATTGTTTATGATTTACAATACGCAATTAATTTCTTTCATAATTACAACAAAAATTTTATGAAGCTCATCGCTGCAGTTGGCAAAAAAAATGGCCCTGGCCACGTCGACACTCGTAAAAAATAAATTAAATTCACGCTGCATAAATTCTAGATAGCGATCAAAACAATTCCAATCCTTTTATACAATTCAAAGTAGGAGCCTGACTGGTAGTGACGTCATAGAACGGAATCGATGACGTCACACGAGGCGTGGGTATTGACGATTATGGCCCCTATAAGACTAAGAGCACGCGCACGAATTTCAATCGCCTTGTCATTTATTTTTAAGTCTCGGGGATCAACGGTCACAGAAATGGAAGATTTTACAAATATTTATAATTATGTTTCTTCATTTGTTTATTTTCTACTAAACGTACCTAACTGTCTACCGTTTGCAGCAAAAAAAAGTTGAAAGTGTCAGGCGTTGTTTATGATCTTTGATGTCACATTCAATGCTACCAACTTTGTGTTATTGAGCCCGCTTTTCATCTGACTAAGTTATCAATTTGCTATCCGACATAAACTATAATTTTATCTCCGTTGAAAACAAATCTAATCCGTACCAATTATTTCAAAAATACTGCTATTAGCGCGATGGAAACATCAATAATTTAACCAAAGGCTACACCAAAATAATTGCACAGTTCTAAACTTAGACATAAAAAGCTATGCATTACTTACAAATGAATAACAACCGGACTAAATCACTCGAGCGTTTTTTGCAAATAAAACAAATGCACGTCTAAAAAAAAAACTTAAAAATGCAGAGGCGCTTGCTGTCAGAAAGTATCTCTTGTTAAATAACTGGCAGATTTAGATCGAAATTTAAAACTGTAGATCGAAAGCCACAGATAAAACACCAATAATAGCATAGACAAGACGGCGGCGCCTAAAGTTCAGCTCTTGAAATAACCGGATAATGTCAGCAGTTCAACAAGCTGTAAAGAAAACATGAACTTCGAATACGTGAATAGAGATCGTATTATTTAGTCGTAAGAGTTTTGATGACTGCAGATTGAATTTGCAGCGTTCAATATTCAAAATGTTTTTGTTTTTGTCTGCATATTTAAGTGGTAAGTAAAAGCACTTCATTGTTTTAGTCGTCTATTTGTACCTAGTGTCTCACTGCAAGAAAAGCATATCTTCTAGACTTCCTCAACTCTTAGTCTAGAGCTGTATTAAATTAAACAAAAAAAAATGTCAAAGCATGCCGCCATCTTTTTGGTCTGACTCGTTGTCACTGGCCGTTAACTATTACCCACCAAATGGCTGTGTGCTTAGCTCTGTAGATACATTTAAAAAATACAGACTTGTGCTAGGAATCTATTCAGCCAGTGAAAGTACGTTATCACTTTAATTCCATACAATAGATAGATTTTCTCTTAATTAGACAATCGGAAGGATGGGCGGGCGAACGATTTGTTCAACTAATTAACCGTGAGATATGCGCTTGCATTGTGGCCGTGAATGCAAGTATTTTGTTGATTAACATGTTCTTAGCGATTAACATGATGTATCTGGTTTTAGTCACACACAGTACTTAGAATAAGCTTGCTACTTGCAAAAAGAGACATGATATAGTGAAATAAACCAAAAATTAAACACACCTGCATATAAAAATATGACTCCGGCGCATTTTTGGCGTAAAATGCTCCAAAATGGTCACAATTTTGTATGAAGGTATATGGAAATTGTTATCTGTTTTGTATTACTTATGTGGATGACGCATCAAATTATAACGTCTGACCTTTGCATATACCTGTCAAATTGTAGCCAAATACTTTGAAAGTATCATATTTACGACCACATATTTAAGGTGGAGTATGCAGCGATCCTTCCTGGCCTCGTAAAACAACTCACGCGCCGCTGCCCCGGGCTATACATAATTAATTGCGCTATGAAAACTACGATTTACATAAACAACGATGCTCGTAAGTAAATACATAGTATTTACAATACAAACGTGTCGAAAAAAGCATTATCTACCCGTTTGAATCGGTTGTAAGTTTATTTCCTTCAGTTATCTATTCTGTAGTCCAATTTTTTTTGACTTTTGCTTTTACTTTTGATTCTTTGTGCTTTAGTGCTGTGCTTGTTTTGTGCTGTGTTCCGGTGCGGAGAGTAAGACAGCCGGGGAAATTACGGGCACAAGAGGCATTTCATCTTAGTCCTCTAGGTTGGCAACGCATCTGCAATCCCTCCGGGGTTGCGGGTGTCTATGGGCAGTGGTGATCACTTACCATCAGGTGACCCACTTGCTCTTTTGCCTTCCTATTCATATAAAAAAAAAAAAAAAAAAATAGTAATTTTATAGCTCACATCGAAACCCACAGTTATGAAGTAATTGAAACTGTTGAATTTGAAATTTATGAGTCTCTTAATCATAGATACTTTATTAGGAAACATCCTATCACGAGAGTGGGTAGTGGATTAATAGATCTAAGTAAGTGCCTTAGGGGAATACCGCTAGGCACTCACCTGTGACCACTGTTCTTTTTTCCACGTATAATTAGGTACTGTATTAGTTTTTAGCACACATCTTTTTGCATAATTACGTTCTTCCTTATTTTCTTTTAAATAATTACCTTTAGTTATACATTGCTGTCTATGAACTGTAAAATGTTAATTGTGAAATTAGTTGCATCAAGATAATGTGACGTCAGACCGTTCGAATGATCAAGCAGCTATTATTCTACTTACGTCACTATAATTGGATAACGAGCCACTTAATTTGAAAAAAAAAGCTCTTCCTAATAGTCAGGGGCTAATTTAAGTACCATTACTTAGTAAACGAAAAAAAGAGCTGTTCCTAAAGTCATTGAACTCAAAAAGAAAAACTGCACTGGTACTGAATCATGCGACAAGCTTGTCCTGTCTCCGTTAGGATTTCTCGGATTTGTCACACTAGCTAGTCGCTCCGTATCGGCGACTTGCATAGAACTAAATACGCTAGCACTTGCTATTCTTTTATTAATTAATGCTGTTCTTTTAAAATTGGTGTTAAGGAGACTAGTACCGCACGATACTGTCTTTAAATTATGTTTCGCATCTTTCGCTTAAGTATCCGGTTCAATGTGTCCTCAATCTAATTTTATATTGTTATAGCTTTCATTATACAGTTTTGTATGATATAGTAATATTTTATCCATTGATGGGTTAATTAGCTCGTCGGTTAACTTATCGTATACAATTGCTTCTTAAATCACCACCTCTTGTCTAATAAACGCTAGCTGACTCATTGTAGCTAACGTTGGAATAATTCACGCTTCAGTATCATCCATTTTCACATCTCTATCTGCTCAACACGGCTTCTAGTCATAAATCGCCGACCGGCGGAGATGCGGCTCGCTGCGCACGATTGTCGAAACCACATGTCCAGACGTTTGCACAGCAGGTCCCTTTGTCTTTTGTTTCGTTACAAATTTGAAATTATGTAATTCTTTTCGGGTCAATGTCGATTCTAATTGATGCTCATATGTTTTACTTAGTTGACTTGCTTTGATGGATTGTTTCTTTCTGGCGATATCGGTTTTCAGCTGTTTTATCGTGTGAATCTGGGTGATTCAAATTGATTATCAACGCTGTGTTTGTTGCTATACCGGTTTGTACTTTAATTAAGTGGGAAATGCTCTACTCGTTTGTGTGAAAATATAATAAAATTGAGGCGCACCTAATAAATTTATGAGGTTCTTATTGTGAAGACTGCTTTTATTTTTTTGTTGCGTTGCGTTGTTTCGTTTTAAGTCAGTTCATCATGTAGTGAGGGGTTGTAGAATGAGTTTAGTTGACTAATCAGTATAACTATGAAAACTTCAATAACAACAGATTTCGAAATTTCTCCGACCCTAGGGCCCTATTGGTGAAAATGAAAATCTTACATTCGTATAGCTTATTTCTTGATCTGACACTAAGAGTTCAACCGGGTTCAACGAGACTACCGTATACTTAACCAAACAGACAATTAAGCAGCAACAGTGACACAAGATGGCGGACAGGAAGGCGACAGGTGCGCCGGCGCAGCGCGGCGATGCGTGAACATAGTGCTCTATGGATTGCGGGCTTCTTGGGTGGCTACTGACTGGCATAGGGAGCGTTCCACAATTAATCATAATACCAGTATTTTAATATAATAAATTCAAATAAAAAATTTAAAACCCATCCACCCAATTTTACAACAATCGTACATAAATAAAAAATAATACAATTTTATGCCAAAAATGCCTTCCATCATTCTGAAAAAGAGCTGATACTCTTCAAACTGAGCAATTTTTACCAAACATGGCTAAGAACCACCGCAGGGAAACTTGCTTTCGAATGGTTCGCGTGGCAACTAATAGCCTAAGCTCTTTCTTTCTATATTTTATTTTTTCTTCTATCAATAAGCACATACAACGCAAGAAAACTTGGTTCACGATATTTGTCTACCCACTAACCATCGGGTACCGTGTACCATATATCTGAATCTTCTTTGTTCATCAATAAAACATTTAAAATATTCTTGCTTATAGCCATATTTGGCTTGTTCGATGCCAATACTGCAATGCAGCTCTATAAGGAGTCGGATCCAAAAATTTTATGTCTTATATTCTTTTTGAAGCTTTGAGTCAGCAGCCTGCAGTTAAGTTCAAAACACATCGTGATTCAAGCTCTGACGAATAGCTTTTATTTTTTACGTTGAATCACTCGGTGTGAAACAAATGTGAGTCAGTTTTACGATTTTAGAACATAACACTAAATTATCTTGTTTAGCTGTTTTAATTACTGATGAAAATTCATCCATTGGTTCTGCAAATGTGACTTCTGAAATTTCATAACAAAATCGCTTAGAAAAAGAACACGAATTTGAAAATGCTACGAGAACTAATCTTCTCTTTCAAGTTTTTTTAAATCTAACATTTCATATATGTTTACTTTTTTGTATATCTTCATGTCATGTATATTACAGTGCCTTAAAAACTGTTAATTGGTACATTAGTTTGATATACATGACAATAACGGAGTACATATACTGCGAGATGTATATTAAAATAAAATATTACAATAAAAAAATAAAAATATCCACCAGTCAAAATTAAAATCTTATTTGGGACAAAGTTGGATTTATGTATTTATGATAAATGAGATTAAAATAATCATGGAAATAGAATTCTAAATACAATACTATAAAAACTTATCAATCATCGATGTAAAATTAAAACTAAAAAGACAAGTAAAGTGGTAAAGTTATGTATTGTGGCTCTCAGTGTTTGCAATTTTTAAACTCACTTGTCCCTCCCTAATATAATACTCCTTTCATCCACTCAAAGGTTGACTGGAAGAGATCCCTTAAAGGGATAAGTCCGCCTTTGTGCATGTATCTCAGTGTTTGTCAATTGTATTTGTCTTGTTTATTTTGCACAATAAAGAGTTTACACATACATACATACAAGTCAACGTGCATTACTCTAACAATTAAAATGTCAAGTGTAACCTTACAAGAGGACGCAAACAGTTCAGTGTTCTAGTAATATAGAACTCTGTCTTAATAACGGAGACAATTAAGAACCCAGTAGTAGCAGCAACATTGTAAGTGTCAGTTCCGTACTAATAACCACAGACGGACAGAGAAAGCAAAGGGCTAATTGAGAAAGTGAGACGGCGATAAGTGGACACGCGATACTGTAGTACGTTCAGTTGAACCGTTTGAATCAGGATCCAAAGACTCGAGTCCTCGAAACGTTTTTAGAAACACCAATAGTAAATATAACTTCGATGCTGGTCTAGGAGCAAAGAAAGAATATTGAATGTACCAGTTGCTTCTCTTTCCGCGCAGGTGGTAAAAGTTAGAGGAAATGGGTGATAAACCTTAGGAATCGTATTACAGGTGATGCGTCGAGCAACCCATCACTATTTTGATTTCCTTTTTCACCTATACACCCACAATCATGTTAAACGTAGGTCTTGTAAGGGATAAAGACGTGATTTTTATATGTATGCATATATGTAAAAATACCTTCATAGAAAACTAAAGGTTCCGCTGTATCCACTTCAGAAAATAATACCTACGATAAATGAACTTTTTCATTTCTAAATGCATTGCATGTTCCGTCCGACTTTTTGCATGCTGGCTTGGCGTGTCAGTCCAGCATTAATCAGGAATTTGAATCAATCCTTGGCTAAACCATGTATTTTTGAAGTGGTTTTAAAAGTGGAATTGTACGATAATTTATTTACTTTTCAGTAGAAATTATAATTCATTAATTTTTGCGTAGATTAAGTACAAGATGGTGGGAAAAATCTGTGAAAAGAGTTCTAATTGTGCATAAAATGATAACAAACCACTTCAAATAGTGCTTGCCATAACCGCAATAGTCACTTATCTTATGCAAATCACTGTATTTGCATAGAGATAAAAGTATGATAAAACTAGAGGCGTAGCGCCTACGTAAAATAAACATTGCTAAAATGATCTCCATCCCATCTCACTTTAAATATGAGAGAGACGGTGTGGTGGGAAACGGACTTCGAATTTCTGATTTGGCAGTGGATCCCCAGATTCTTACGGATATTTTGTAATTTGCGTAGTTTAAAATCACGTCTTTATCCCTTACGGTGTATAGGTAACAAGACGGGGTAGGTACGTTTAGAATGATTGTGGGCGTATAGGTGGGAAGGGGAAGCGAAATAGTGATGGGCGGCATCGTTAATAACATAATTCCAAAGATTTTCAGACGAGGCCTAGTTTTCAAAATCTTAAATATGTCATTTTAATGCGAACTAAAAATTAATCTTCACCATAACTGCGCAAAATTTTAAGAATTTGCAGCATCAAGACCGTTACGTCAAAATGTTGGAAACCAGATGAAAATATATATATCATAAAATGTAACGGTGGATTAAATGTATTTATGCTAAGTCCGCCATTTTTACGGTTTGCCGACCGTATAAAGGATTCAGACGAGTAATTTATAGACCCAGTTAAACAAACAACTTCTGGTTTACATATTTGGTCGGAATAGGAATTCTGAGCAGTGAGCTTGATTTATTATCGCAAATTAAGTCATAAAACTGAGAAAATGCAATTTTACTATATATCGATGATATATCATTTCGCATTATATTTATTAGCGAAGTCGTTAACCGTGGAAATATGGTAAATAGTAATTCTCATCTCTCGAGTTACTTCGATACTCCACAGTCAAGTGCAAATCAGCTGATCTAGTAAGATTAAGGGCCTGTTTCACGACTCTCTGTAAAGTTCCTGATATCTTATCTATGAGTCCCTCTCTGTTTCTTACTACGAAACAGACAGAGCGCGATCATCACTACATAGTATAAAACAAAGTCGCTTTCTCTGTCCTTATATCCCTATGTATGCTTATATCTTCAAAACTACACAACGGATTTTGTTGCGGTTTTTTTTAATAGATAGAGTGATTCAAGAGGAAGGTTTTTATGTATAACTAGCGTCCCGCCCCGGCTTCGCACGGGCTACTATCTATTTTTAATCACCTAGGGGTATGAAAAATAGATAGTAGCCGATTCTCAGACCTACTGAATACGCATATAAAATTTGGTAAGAATCGGTAAAGCCGTTTCGGAGGAGTACGGTAACTAACATTGTGACATGGAAGTTTTATATATAAGATTCTACGCAGACGTAGTCGCGGGCAGAAGCTAGTACTAGATAACCGACACTTAAAATATTAGGGTCTTAAAATAAATACATAATAATATTTACCTACTTCAACAGGACTGTAGTTGAATTCGGCTAAATTGATTATGGTCACGTAATCCACTTTTTCATGCAAACCATATACAAAACTGGATACTTAAGTTAGGAACCATGACATGTCATGATCGGCAAGTTCTTCCCACGTGCACCGTTACTCTGCGTATGTACCTTCACTTATTATACTTCGATTGAACGATCCAGTTTCCAAAGACTTATTCTTATATTGGTACAACGGGATTTATATTGAACGCCATTTTTTGGTTCACATTGTATTGTTTATTGTGGTTTTGCGGTTGATTAATATTTAATGGTTAATTAATTTACTACTTACATTACTTGTTTCAGTGTAATTAATTGCTTCTTCGAGGTTTTCATTCGTGCTCTAGCGATGTCTTTGTTTACGTAGAAACTCTTTAGTCACCACAATAGTTACTAGAAGAACTGCATGTAAATCTACTAATATGTGTCTTCATCATTCTAAATATCTTTGTAACTTCTTTTCTTTTTCTTATTAATTTACTGTTGGCTTTCTGGACACGCCTTCTCCATTTTTTTCATCCGGCCCATTTTAATGTGACCTTCAATCTAGGCTTCTCTGAGTTCAGAAACGACTGGTTATTTTCCAGACAGTCCGAATCAAGCTACATAACGCCGTACCTTTTGACTAATTCCACATTAGTATAATATACTTTCGTCGTTATGTTTTTGCCATGTTGATGTATTGGCCTTGTCCGATGACCATCTATAGTTATGATGTCAACTATACTCTCTGATGACCTCACCGGCGTCACGTCAATAATATTTAACCTGTGCTTAGCTAAGTTATCTAATATAGTTCAATCTTATTTGCTGTCCAAATAGCTGGGATTAGTTCCGGCTTTTGTTATTTTATCGTCATATTTGAAGGAAGCTGATATTTCGACGACATTATCATCTTGTAGGTCTTTGAATATATGCTGCTAGACTATTATCATGTCGGCTCTCGCAAGAGTCTCCAACGGATCCATCGTGTAGACCCCTAGCCCTAGAGTCGCGTGGAATTCTTTGCGTCAACTCAGGAGAAAGTCTATCTACACAAATAATTAGCACAGCTATTATTCAAGTCCATTTAAAATTCGGAAAATCATCTTTTTCATTGATAATATTACTAGCACATATGTTTTTTTTTAATTAAAGTCCAGTGCAGCAACCTTACGTACAGCAAGGTGCGAAACAATTATCCAATTATTCCAAGCGTACGCCTCCCGCCACAGACTTAATAAAGATCGGCGATACCGTGGGAGCAAGGATTGTCCGACGTGAAATGTGGCTGGATTGTTGTGTTATCTGTGGCATCGGTGCTAACGGTCGCCTTCGTCATGTTGGTACCTCTGCTTCTGGCAAGTCCAAGGTTCTTTCGAAAAAGGAACCTCTTGTTGGAAAGTTGTAAATATTGATTATACTTTGTAACAGTTCTGTTACTTATAGTCACTTCGTCTTTAGAGTTTGAAAAAAATATTTAATTTAGCTTAACCTCTTCTTGTGTATGATTATTCTTTTTCTTCATCGACAGCCTGTGTTAAAACTAATTAAAACAAATAAAAATATGCCTATATCTAGATAACGTTTTAGGGCTACCAATGCAACCCAATTTCTGGAGTAATCGATCAAGTTATCTCATCATGTTCTGTCAAAAAGCACTAATATTTATTTTTTATTGTATCCACGAGTCCCGCTATGTTTACAAAAGCCGAGTGACAGCTCATTAGGTCGCAGACGGTTATCGGCGCAGGCGCATCACGACGCTAGCGCCACGATTCTTGCGTTTCACGTTGGTGCCAGGTGCTTGATACTATTGGGCTTGTTTATAAAGGGGATAGAGAAATACGGGTGTTGTTAGTAACTTAGTATAGTCAACTGTAATATGTATCTAGTCAGTTTCAATATTTTTGAGAAGTTCGTGTCGATACTTATTTTTGCATTCGACAATACGGCACAGAAATTTGTCTTTACTGGGCTGAAATAAGGAGGAGTGTATCGATGTTCATAGGATGAAGATAAGCCTTTTACTTTAGTAGATTTGTTTAAGTTTAAGTTTTTGAGCTCGTAAAATGATTTCTTCCCCCTTCGTGTTTTCTGTGCACTGGCCATTTGAAACACTGAATTACTTGTTTAATATGCTAATAAAAAACCTCATTTTAATATCATCTGTAATTTTATAGCATATTTGTCTCACCTTGAAATTTATTGCAATTACTTTTAATTATTATAAATTTACAAAATTTGTTAAAACGCACGTTTATCGCTCATTTTCGTCAATGCCAATTTATTTATCCATTGACTCATCTTCAATTGTATGTTGAGTCTTATTAATCACATCATGCTGTCAAAAGTATCATTAGATAATTTATTTCGTTAGCCATTTTATGTGCCTTTTGAAACTAATTATTAGATATGATCGATTACCCACAGATAAAAGATGTTCAAATCAGCTTCAAGTGTAATGCCATTGAACCCTGCTATTTCAGTCAAGTGGCCAATCTAAAAGCAGAACACTTTCATAGCATATTCATAAAGGAATTTAAAAGAGTAGCTATGTACTAGTATGTACTGTTCATAATTTTTACATTTACCACAATCGCTAAACACGGCAACAAAAACTATTAAGTCTTCGTAAGTTTTAACGTGAATAAAAAGTAATCATGAAATGTCATTGGACAATAATACTCGTAATATACATGTTTGCGATGCTGAATAGCTTCCTATTTTTAGTGAAAAGAAAACTATAGGATACTACAAACTTAGATAGATACAACACACACAATCAAGATTACATAAAATATAAACAATCAGGCCAAAACTAGAATATTTTCTTTGTTTGTGTGTGCAGTAGCGCAAAACAAACATACGTCCTTCTCATTATGTCATGGTTTGAGAGAGTCATATTTCATAATTTGACGGATTATCTGCTCAAACGTCGAAGCGCAAACCTCAAATAACTCCGTAACACTGGCGAACGATTCAATTGACAAATAAAAACGATTCACGATCTCAACAAATAGTTCGATATTATCCGAGTAGTTGCCTTCTTGACTATTGTTGATTCTTGACTATATTGATAGAGATTTTAAATATCGGTACTTTCGGTTGGTAAAAAGAAGAAGCTACTTGAGAGTTTTTCTCCGCAAGCTTACACTCGAGTGGTTATTGTTTCTATTCATAAAGAAACACCACTTTTCGCTATACCTTTCGGACAAAATGAATTATGTCAAGTTTAAAATTAGTTTCACAACTAAAGCGATGTCAAAAGTTAATGGTTCAATTTAATCTATTTCTTCCTGTTAAATCTGCGACTCCTAAAAACCTCTTTTCAGCCATTGTACATTTAGCTTGAGTCGTGACTCGAATTTCCACTAACATTCCAACCCATAGATCCACTGCATTAGGGTCAAAGATTTGTAATAACAAAAAAGCGGTGAATCAAATCCGCACAAAACCTAGCTCGCTCCATATTTCACCGCGGTCTATTGTCCGTTCTGTTGGAAACCACAGGCTTCGTGCAGAGGAATGTGGACTCAACAATGATGATGCTAAAGTTGATGATGATTCAGATGGCGGTGATGATTACTTGGAGCATGACCAACGTTTCATTAAAGCTGATGGGCTGTTGGACGATTCAGTATTGTTGGCAGTCAATGATACTTGATTACATGGCGCTAAGACGATGGCAAACTTTAGCAACAAATTAGCAACTTGATTGATCTAATGTGGAGCAATGGAATGAAACAAACTGGAATAGGTAACAACGCATTTGGTGACCACACTTTTCTTGTCTAATCGTCACGGGAGCACTACCGTTACTCGAAAAATTTGGGTATTTGTGAAGTCATTAGACGCGATCGTATCAGCTTCAGTTGGTTGCATACCTATCTTAGTATCCGAAAAGAGAATACCTGACTGACTGACTGACTGACTGAGCGTTTAATTTAATCATCATCAGCATTCAGCTCATACTTAGTCCTATAAAACTGAAAGAAGTTCAATTTATGACGAAGACAAGGAATACGGAGAAATTTATCGAAACCCCTCGTTTGAGCAGTTTTACCTTTCTATTCTTGTTCCTTTCGCATTAAATCTTTGTTTCCTTCTTTCTTTCTGTACAATGACATCTGCAAAGGAGGCGAAAGCATCGGAACACACATAATATTGAATTTGAATTCTAAATATCTGCTTAGTCCATGCTCGAAAGTACTCAAAAGCTTTTAGCGTGAACGAATTATCTTTATAGCCAATATTTAACGACATTTGTAGTGGGCGTATTATAAACGATATTTATTGTTTTTTTTTTTTCAAGACATACGCCTATAAAGCAACAAGATATGCAATAAAAAATCCAAGTGTCGAGTAAGTGAAGGCCCTGACACACTACAGGATGACATCATGAATTCTTTAGCCTCACGGTATACACCCACGTATCAACTTGATCATGTGCCAACGAATTAAAACCTGCGTCTTGTTATTGTGGTCCTAAGCGCCAAAATTGAATGGGATTGTTCTGATTCAGATGAAGTGACAAGTTTGTCTTAAGTTGTTGCGTAATCTCAAAATAGATACGTAGGGAATATTAGTCTCCAAAAATGGTTCGTCTTAACTCATATTAAGGGCAGTTGTTTTGTAACTGCTGATGTAAGCACAGCCTAATTAGCGTTTTCGTAAGAATGGCCTCAACTTAAGTTGTTTCTTTGTATCCTCTGTTTTGTTCTTTTGCTTTATTTTCATCGTTTACGTTTAAAATGGTAGTAGGTTCTGAATGGAATGCGTTTAAGTCTTCAACAACTGAAATACTAATCAATTTATCTCATTTACCGTTTGGTTCTTCTTTGATGAATACAATTTCATCGTCATTAAAAATGAATCGGTTCAACTCATTAGCACTGTAAGTCAGAAAATATCCGTTAAGTTTCGATATATTCGGATGACCTTTTTTCTTAGTTGTTCATTGTGTTTGCTAGTTTGGACATTTCAAAATAAAATATCAATTTAAAGAAATGTTAATTATTTACATGTTTGTGTTTAAAACACCATCATTTTAATAAACAGTTTTACAATACTAAGTAGTTGCCTAACAAACGCTTGACGAGTCAAATGTCAATGACAAAAAGCACATATTAGTCATAGTTTGTGTAGACAGTGAAAGTGTATGGATGCTCACACATACATACACTCATACACGTCATGGACTGATTCCCCTGCCCATGGCATTTGCTATGATAATGATACTTTCATTTGATCCGATCGTTCGAAAACTAGTTTCATCTAAATTAGAAAGACCGGGTATAAGTTCAAACTGGATAGTCTAGAAACTGATCATTCTCTCCTGTGCCGAGCCTGGGTTTTCCTCAAATTAACGTTTAGAAACTACATGTATGTATGAGTTGCCATCAACTCGGTATTTTCAAACTCAGTATATTCCTTACCATGACGTCTTAATGCGGTTCAATTCCGACTCAGTTCGGGTTTTAGGTGTCATTTTAGAAAAACTTACGATCACAATATAAATATGATATGTGTATAGTCCGACCTTCTAGCTATATTCTTAAAAAGAGCGCCTATGTAAACGGTATAAAGATTTATAATCATTTGCCCGAATATATAAAATCTTTAGATGGTAATAAATTTAAAAATAGACTTAAGGATTTTTACTTTCTATGTGCTTTTATAACTTGAATGAATACTTTTGTACAAATTATTAAAATAAAGATAATTACGTAATAATTCATATTGTAGTGTGAGCTGTGCCACACTCACACTCTCCCAGTATGTAGTACTATATAAGCGTAGGCTAATTGTATAATAAAGGTCAGTATTTACTCAAAACTCGTGTACATTAGTTGTCTCCCAACGCCCATCCTCACATGGCGACCCTGCCAGTGCGGCCTTGGCGCTGCACTGGCGGCGCGCTGCGCCGACCAGTGGTAAAAGTTACAAAATAATAACAATAAATATTTATGGAAAAAAAAACAAGAACAAAGTGAAGTGGACAGTGAAGTGAAATAGACACTGAGTAGAAATAATTTAGAACTATAATAATATTATAATGTACGATACTTATAAAAATGAATAACCGTAAATGAATACTGCAACAAGAAGAATAAAATATATATGTACTTAAATAAAAGCAGACGAAGATGAAGAATAAGGACATGAAAAAAAAAATTTGAAAATAAAAAGGAGTTAAAGGATGCTGCCGGGAGATGTAGCAGTCTAGAGGATGAGCAGAGGAAAAGATCAGGAGGCTGCAGGGTCAGTGGCGGATTTACCATAAGGCTGAGAAGGCTCGAGCCTAGGGCGGCAGATTTTGGGGGCGGCAAATTTGGGATTTTGGGGCGGCAAATTTGGGGCACGACCTTTTTTTTTTTTTTTTACCTCATAATAAAAAAAATTAAGAAGTCTGCAACAGATTTTGCAAGGGCGGCAAAAATTCAGCCTATACCTTGAAAATTTGTAAATCCGCCACTGTGCAGGGTAGTACATGGTGTCGAGAGGTGACGGAGTCGTGATAGGAGCAGCAGGGAGTTGATGGTGTCGTTTTGGTATGCAGAAGAGAAGATAGAAGGTATCGCTACTGGACAAGATGGACCAGGATTGTAACAACAAGAAAGTTTAAGGTTTTACTGGCTTAAAAATTGACCACTTCCTGTTATGTTTTTTTTTTTTTTTGTATTTACAGCTATGTAAGTGCCGCTTGTTGATGAGATAATAGTTTTAATTATTTTTTTTAGAAGAAGTAAATTAAAAGTTATTCATTCAGATTTTGATGAAATTTTAATGATACAAGAATGCAATTGTGATGTGAATATTAATTTTGAGAATAATAAGTAATTTTGATTCACGACGAATCATTCTTCATAGTAACAGTCGTAAGCAACATGACCACGTATAGATAGATCATCAAATATGGATAGGCATGCAGTGTCTGTTATTACAGCTCAGATTACCGAAGGTAAGTTCGTCACTATGCAACATTTATACAACTTTAGATTATCATGTAATGAAATTATTTTATGTGACGTTTAGGTAAACCGATATAAATACAATTACATTTTTTTAAAAATTATTAGTTTTCAGGCTAAGTAACGTGTCATTTTAAGTAATATGTTAGATACAAATAATTATTCAAAAATAAAAGGTAAATTTGAAAATAATTTCATAAAAGCTAACGGACTGATCATCCCGTAACCTTTTTGAAATAATTTGAAAAAATATCTTTACTACATAGAGTGATTAAAATTATTGTACACATTATTTTCGTTGCAATGTGCAATACGGATTGCAGACATAAATATTAAATTTGATATTAGTTTTGTTTTTACGAAATTATGTGTAGGTAGGTACTGCATTGATGCTGAAGAGTTCGAATAAGAATAGAAAAAAAAGCGATATGAAAGATATTGTGTAGGCAAAGATAGAATAGGTTTATTTAAAAAAAAAAGTAGTGGTACAGTTTTGAAAGAATGCTTTGTAAGCAACGAGTTGGGAAAGCGGAAGCAAATAAGTTTGCCAAAGAGCGATTAGGCAGGCCACCTAAGAGTTATTGGAATTCTTATGAGCTGATATGCTTTCATTTATGTAAGAGTAGTTTATGAATGAGAATTTATGTAATGGATTGTGTGCGTAGAATATGGTAGGAAAATATCAGTCGTTATCAACAGTAGCACGAGATGCGCTGTTGAGCGAGCTGGTAGCAAGGTGCACCCAGGATACAGGGCAGGTAGGAAATCCTTGAACTTCGACCATGAGGCGGTCGAGCTATCACTCGTGGGAACTCTTGGACACAAGGAATGCAAATTAAGTATGGAAGTGTTAAATGAACTGCCTGTGTATTATGTTATAAATGGTTTAATGTATGTGCGCGCACGAAAGTAAATAAAAAAATAAAAACCTGTATCCTGAATAAATAAATGAATATGTGAAATAAGGTCGGCCGACCATATAAATAAGATGTGGTGTGCACCATGCCAAAAAAGTGAAGCTAAAATTGCTCACTAAGGGGAAGTATTATTAAAGAAAGATAAAGAAATTGTAAAAGTAGAAGTGTCTAAAAGAATAAATTGAAAGAAAGGCCACTAGGCACTGAGACGAAGATAAATATAAACGAAAGAGTCTGAAGTTAAGAAGATAGGAAATACAGTAAAATAGTAAGCAAATTTTTAAACAAACATCAATAAGTAAAAGATATTATATTTTTTAAGAGCAACACAATGTAAATCAAAAAAAAAAACGAAGCAACTGCGTCTTGTATTACTTTTGTTTTGTATCTCATCAGCAAAGCGTGCTATTATTAAGTTAGTAGTAGGTAATGATTAATAATATTAACCTGGAGTTATGATAAAGTATTTAATTAAGTATTACTCTAACTAAAAGGTAGAAATTGTAAAAAAAATAAACACCTAAAAAAAAATATTTGAGTAAAAGTATATTGAAGAAATTTATAAAATTAAGAAAATGTAATTTTGTCACCGGAAATTAAATTGGATAGATTGTCATGTAAAATTCTAAGTTAGTTTTAAGTTTATTTTTTTTTCATTCAAACAATAAGTAATATAGTTAGACATAGGTAGATAGTAGGTATAGTACCTACCTAAGAAAAAATACATATTTGTATGTTTTTTTATCTTTTCAAGGGGGGAGGTGTAGTGTGAGCTGTGCCACACTCACACTCTCCCAGTATGTAGTACTATATAAGCGTAGGCTAATTGTATAATAAAGGTCAGTATTTACTCAAAACTCGTGTACATTAGTTGTCTCCCAACGCCCATCCTCACAATATTAATAAATCTAAATATTGTACGTCCGAAATGGATAAACTGTTGAAACTTATAAAAATCATGCTATCACAATTGTACACGGTTTTATACAATAAACGTTTCTTATTTCTTATTTTTTTTGTATGGATCTGACAGCAAGCGAACCTAAACTAAATCGGAATTGAATCGCAAACGTCATGGTAACACCCCTGCAGTGTTCCTAGTTTTCTTAATTAATATTGCGTCTACAAGTTTCTCTACTTCATCTAGTGAAATCAATATTTTGTAAGACCCGTTATTAGAACGATTGCAGTATACGAGTAGCATGCAATCCAAAATAGCTTGCACGCATGCCAGTCTTTCTTGCCTCGCAGAATTTGATCATGAAATTCCTATAATACCCTAAGGGTCAATCTCATTTGTACGACTCAGAATATTAAAGACTTTTCAAACAGTTATAGATAAAGGAAATGGGTACAATACAATTAACTTAACTAAAACTAAAATAAAGGTAAGAGCTCCCCAGCGGCATACGTATAGAGACAAAGATGCTGGCAGCATTTCCCCGCTGTATCGCAATGCGAGGAGGCCAGCCCTTCTATCTCCAGTAGTGTCGATGTCACAAACAGTCCTATTTGTTTTAGTCGATACTAGCTTCTGCCCGCGACTTCGTCTGCGTAGAATTATACATAAAAACCTTCCTCTTGAATCACTCTATCTATTAAAAAAACCGCATCAAAATTCGTTGTGTAGTTTTGAAGATATAAGCATACATAGGGACATAGGGACAGAGAAAGCGACTTTGTTTTATACTAAGTAGTGATGTAGGAACTGACATAAAGCACTTACTTATAAGACTATACAATGTCTGAGTAAGAAAAAGCTGTACCTACTTCGCGTTAATCATACAAAACAAAAGCGATCTAGCCTCTATCCACCATCAATCTCGAATCTTGAAAAATGCACATTTCTAAATGTTTTGCATTTCGTTTGATTAAGCCTAAATTCACCCACAAAAAATGCCAACTGTTTTACCGTTTTCGGAATGTACTGTTTCCTTCGCAAGCGAATGGGATTCCTGCAACGCAACGGTACTGTTGACACGTGCGCAGGCGCAGCGGTCGACAAAAACATGGGGATCCGTTCATTGATAAATCACTGGTTCACTGTTTACTATCTCAGTATATATTGTCCTATAAAATTAATGCTCTAAATGTACAGTAAGCTCTTAGTTTTGTTTCACTCACTCTTATGAGTTCGAAAATTGAATCGGCCGAATAAGAGAGACAGCAAGACACCCGAATGGCATTCTAAGAGCTCCTTTGTCGTAATTTTCGTTAGTCATAAAGCGTTTTATTTCTGAAACAGTAGATATTATTTAGAATTGATAGTGAACTAACTAATACAAACGCCATAGATATAGTATAATATGTATACCAACTACCGTTACATTAACTCGGCGCTGATAAATGTGAAACGAGACCAGAAAATTTTACAGCGACTCAAAAGAAAATAAACTTTGCTAATATAAGCATATAATTCTAATTCCATTTATTATTTTAATTACCAACACATTTGTGAATATTGTTAAGGAATAAATGAATATGACTAAGAGTACTGTTAAAAACATGTCACATGAAAAGACCGAGGACAGAAGGCCATATTTACTAGAGTATCTTGGGAAACATTTTCCCGGTAATTGGTATCAGAAGTGGTAAATGATAGAATAAATTAGTCCACTGAACCCTTTATTGGCTTTTGGGTATTGACTTGACCAGTTTTTTTTTGTTAAATAACCGTTGAAACTATCAACGCTTAACATGCGAAAAGAGTTCGGTATGCAAATGGTTACCCTTTGTTCGTTGGAAGTTAGAGTTCTTATGTGAGGCAATGACTATTAGTACACTTATTTCTTTGTCTTACTCGTATAAGAATTTCAGAATTTTCCCGGAATATTCCAGAAGGTTAACTCGTAGGTCAGTTCGACTAAACGCTCCTACAAAGATATTAAGATTTGTAATTCATTTAGTCTCGCTCGTGACGCGGTACACTTAGAATATCGATCAGTCAAATGAAACATTTCTCAACTCTTTCTTAAATTTAAGAGCCCAGCTCTTCTTTTTCTCCCATTGCTTTAAGCTCTTGATACGGCACTACGTTAACCTTCTCCTTTGCTTGGCCTATAAATGCACTTCTCGGCCTTCCTCTGCCTCTTCCGTTCATTTTCCCTTCTATCAAAGTTTTTACGTGATCGTCAAGTTGTATCAGGTGCCCGCTGGGGCAGGACGATTGAGAATAGAAGAGGAAGTATCAGTAGGTTTGTCAACTATGATTCAGAAATTTGCTAGCCCAACCAGTAGCGTAACTATAACGTCTGGGGCCCGTGGCAAATTCGTCAGATGGGGCCATTCCTCAATATAAAGTAGTGCATCAGCGTCACATCTGTGCTCTAAACAAAGTCAGTTCGGGCCCCGTAGAGCTAGGGGCCCCTGGCATTTTGACACCCCTGCCACCCTATAGTTACGCCACTGAGCCCAACCATCTGTTGATATATTCTTGATCGATCTTAAAAGGCTCTGTATACAAAATAGAGGCTTTATTAGGACTGGGCTTGTTCTTAATTTTATCGTAAAAACTTTAAGATATCTTAAGCCCTGGAATGCCGAGACTGAATTGGCAAGTTGTCAAAGAGTCATTGAACTCCCAAATCAGCTGATCGATTCGATCTGGCATTGACGAAGTTCATTGTCCGAGTTTACAATAAAAGAGTTACGTAAATCGTAACATTTTATTAACAATGCCCATACAAGTAACAATGACCTGGAGAATTGTCGAAGGACCAAGTTAAAGGAGAATAAAAAGGGGTTAAGAGTAGGTTTTACCTATTTTAAAACATGATTTTAGGTTTGTTTTACAATGTGATGGTGGAAATGTTACTGTGTTAAATAATCTTTAGAATAGGTGACATACTACGAGTACTATAGCAATGTACTGAACGACTCTGTTGATAAGAATATCAGTCAAGACAAATAGTTTCTTAGTTCACACTTTTTAAAGCGTTTCGTATACTTAGATATCAATTAGTGAAATTGTAAATCAAAAATACCGGGGCGTTACAAGTGGTAGGAATAATAACTCATAATAACAGCCATCATTTCATTTCAGCTACTGTATGATTGGAGTAATCAAAATCATGATTTATTGCATAATTATATGTTGGAATTCTCGCTCAATCTCCTTTTGCGGGTATCGGACGTTGTCATAATTAAATAGATTGGTATTTTCTTCGTTTTAAATAACGATATCGTCGGGGATAGTGCAATGCCGCGTAACTGGCACTGGTAATTTTTTTTATACGTATATTTCATAGGTTTTCTGTAAAATTTTCGTCAATATCTTCAGCTTTCATTATTTTGTGCAATTAATACTTACGTACTTGTTTTAAAAATGCATTCTACACGCCAGCAAAATGCTAACCTTTGATTTTATTGTACGCTCGAAGACAATCGAAACGGGTCACATTATGTATGCAACTCTCTGAGAAAACGAGACTCTTTTCGACTGCTCTTGACTGTATAAATATTATCATTTGATGTCTGAAATAAATGTTGCTAATAAATATTAATCATGCAATAAAACAAAATTTAATATCAAGCGTCACGCTAAACAACGATCAAAACGGCGATCGAATGGCGTTTGTTAGAGTTTCTTGTCTCCTTCGCTCTGTACCAATTAGAAGCGGACGCACTGAGTAACAATTGGAAAAATCACGTCTAGCTAAAGATACGCTGTTTTTTGGCGCATTCTTTGAGCCGTGGGAAGAAACCGTCATTCTGCCATGAAATGTATCGACTTACAACTTAGCTTAGATGATTATGACTTAATACCATAGAGGAATAAACCGATAGAATGGGAATTTTACAAATTGTGCTGAAAAAGGAAATAATTACTGCGGCGTTTTTTGCACTAACCGCTTGGTGCAAGGCCAAGCAGGACACTAGAGTTGGACAAGCAGATATTATGATCGATAACTATAAGTAAATGTTAAGCTTTTTTTTTGTTTGATTTGAATAGTGGTCATGAGACAAACATTCAAACCCTACGAGGAGAGGATAACAGAAAAACTGTGCAAAAACTAGAGTTAGCGAGGTATAAATCATAAATTACTGACGTGTTGCAAAATTGGATTGTCTATGTCTACACTCTATTGTTGAATTGTTCTATGACACCAATGAAGTTAGATATTGAGGAAAGCCTGACTCGCGCCGTGGTATTCGAACCTTATACAACATGGATATAACCCAAATTCATAATAAAAATAAAGTATCTACTGCTTTAATGCAAAGAAAAATCAAACTGAAAATTAACTTTGCAGTTGTAAAAATCAATTGTAATCTTAGTCATACTACGTCTGGTTTTTGTTTAATATTACTGGGCATATCGCTCAGCCATTCATCTATACTAATATTATAAAGAGGAAAGATTTGTTTGTTTGTTTGAATTGAATAGGCTCCGAAACTACTGGACCGATTTCAAAAATTATTTTGCCGTTAGAAAGCTACATTATCTCTGAGTGACATAGGCTACTTTTTACCGCGGGAAAATACCTATTCCTACGGGAAAATTAATTTATCGCGGGCGAAGCTGCGGACGGAAGGCTAGTTATAAATAAACCTAAGCTCGATAAAAGCGTGCAATGCGTGACAGAATTATGTTTTCATTAATTAAAAAAACCAATATACACCACTTTCTTTAATTGTGATTGTGTTATTTATCGTTTCCGGTCGCATCTTTAATACAACTCGTTAAACTCGTTACAACTAACCTTCTTCGTACGAAATAAGGTTTGTTTTTAGTTTGTAGTACTCTATGGTTGGTATTGGCCCATTGTTTGTACTGGCAACATTATAATTGGGATTTTTTCTCAAAGCACGCGAATCCAGATTAAATCTTTAATAAGTTAGCTTTGTTTTGTTCATTTGTATGTTAATATAGAAACTATAGAGATGATAATTTCAACTCTTACTTGTTGTTTGATGTTTAAATAAAGTATGATACGTTTGTTTTACTGCAAAATAAACTGGTGGCTTGCGTTGAACAATGGAAAATGGCTTCGAATGGTTTGAGTTTACGTCTCAAAACGTCACAAGTATATTGGTGCATTTTTCTTAAACGGGCGTTCGTTTTGAAGGCGCATTCGCTATCCTATTCTACTCTCGATCTATACCATTCGACAGAAAGTGCCGTATTCGATTGTGATTCCTAATGTGTTAGACAAGGCTATTTAGTTCTTAGACTGCTCTAGAGGAACGTGAACCTGTACGA
The DNA here is from genome assembly GCA_949127965.1 of Pandemis corylana. Classification (NCBI taxonomy): domain Eukaryota; kingdom Metazoa; phylum Arthropoda; class Insecta; order Lepidoptera; family Tortricidae; genus Pandemis; species Pandemis corylana. The sequence goes on from OX421871.1 coordinate 8,729,587, forward strand.
TTCCAAATTTCAACCACTACACACGAGAAATGGCCATACCATTCAGCTTGTTCTTCGTACGTAACCAAGTTACATTACCAGCACTTTTTGGATTAATTTAGGTCTAGGTCACCCCTGAGGCGCGAACATGTTTATTTTACTTTAGAAATAGTACCTTAGAATGTTCTAGTAACGTAACTTGGTTATGTACAAAGAACAAGGGTACCTACGATTCACCTGATGTTCGGTTATACCATAGGACTGCTGGTGCGTTGCCGGCTGTGCAAAAAGTGGTGCTCATTTTTCTCTTCACCTGACTGAAATCCCATTTCAAACGGTTACTTACATCGTTTTCTAACAGTTCCATTCTTCCACAGATATCCGACATCGTGGTGGGCCAGGAGCCCAACGTGACGGCCCGAGAAGCTCTGCTGAGCTGGGCGCGCCGCTCCACAGCCAAGTACCCAGGAGTCAGGGTCACGGACTTCACCTCGTCCTGGAGGGACGGCCTCGCCTTCAACGCGCTCATACACAGGAACCGCCCTGATCTGATAGACTGGCGTAATATCAGGTAAAGATAATACTCGTAGTCATATTGCTATTACTAATTATATCAGTTGTAAAGACGTGACAACATAATAAACAGAGATGCATTCAAAGTATCCGCTTGGTATCGTTCAAATCACCAGCATGGAAAGATGCGTCATGATTATGTAAAGTAAAAACACTATTGGACCTAGGAAGGCTCCTTGGGGCATACGGTTATATAAAGTGGTATTGGATACATTTAAAAGCCTTTCTTAGTGACCAATTGAGAGTGTTCTGCAATATATAAATATTCTATATATATCCTAGACTCTGAAAGACGAAGATCGAGGATACGACGATCAGGGTCACAAACTTTTAGTATTTGTACTCCGTCTAAGGCATGTCTAAGATCTGTTTCACTAGCCTTTTTTGTTGGGCAACTGTATCCATTAAATGATCCATTAATCCATTTATTATAATAGTTTAGAATTCATTACCTTGGTGAAAATTCTTAATAATAATTGGTTTGCAGAATATAATATTTAACACTAGCTTCTGCCCGCGATTTCGTCTGCGTAGAATCATACATAAAAACCTTCCTCTTGAATCACTCTATCTATTAAAAAAACCGCATCAAAATCCGTTGCGTAGTTTTAAAGATATAAGCATACATAGGGACAGACAGACAAACAGGTTAAAGCTCCTTTGTTTTATACTATGTAATGATTATTTATTATTTAGTTAAAGTTAAGACCACTTGGTAGGTTTATTATACGCATATTAGCTCAACATAATGAAGTTTAGGCTATAAATTAAGCTTCCGGTGAATTAATGATAGCTTTCATTAATATTAATTGAGAATCTTTGGGCCGTGTGAAAATGATCATTAGTTTCATTAAAACGTGCAACCGAAAATATCAGTTTATTGAAGGATGGAGTTAACGGGAGGTTGCTGGCGAATTCATTATTTTTTATGTTTGACATTACTTGTGCAATAAAAGTTGATTGAAGTGAAGTCATCTTTATTTTAGCATTAATTTAAATGACTATAACGCAGTTATTAATAACAGATTGGTTACCAATTTAGCAGAGCTTGTCGACAAAATGCGTAGTAAATAAAAAACTGCTTCCATGTTGGTCTGGGAGTAAAGAAAAAACCATGTACCAGTTGCTTCTCTTCCCGCGCAGATGGTAAAAGCCCATCAAGGGAATAATGGGCATAGGAATAATGTTATAGGTGATATGGTTAAGCAACCCATCACTATTTTGATTCCTGTTTCCACCTATACGCCCACTTAAGGTCTTGTTACCTTAGGTTCTGTCTACCCCGTAAGGGATAAAGACGTGATCTATTTATGTTTTGTGTAAATAAACAGGTAAAACCGGTGTAGATTCTTGTAGTTGATTATGTAAACCGAATTGTCACTTATCACCTACAATTGTCACACACACACAAACACAAAAATCAGGTCTTCATCCCTTACGGGGTAGACAGAGCCTAAGGTAACAGGTACCTACAGGCCACATTTAGCAAGATTGTGAGCGTATGGAAAATGGAATCAAAATAGTGATGGGTTGCTAGCCTCATCGCCTATAACATGATTCCTAATCATAAATCATGATGATGATTATGATGATGATGATGATGATGATGATAATAATTAATCATGATTCATGATTACAATTGTCAACGTTGTTGAAATTGCCATGATCTCATAGTATCTGACACTTCAACATGAAAGCGTTCGAGATGGTTGTTGCCTCACTAAATACACCGATAACTCTGAGTAAAAGTATTACTGCCCATGGTTTGGTCAATTTGTTTGACGTAATGATGTCAAATTTTCTCCTTTTCCCTTCTTGTTTACTTTGCCTCCCTAGCGGTGTAATGTACTATTTCTATGTTTATAATACGTTATTGTTCTGTAGATCAAGGCATGTGCGCGAGCGCTTGGAGACGGCGTTCCACGTGGTTGAGAAGGAGTATGGCGTCACCAGGTTACTGGATCCCGAAGGTAAGTTTTAATACCTTAGTAAATTACTCAAAACTATCATATATACATTCTATCTCTTTTTTTGGGCCAGAGAAGGACACAAAAGCGATATTAGCGTACTTATGGGCTTTAGTTTTGTTTTTAATTCATGCTACTTACCATAGCGTGTTCAGGTGTTCTTATGAAAAGGCATGAGAATTACTCCCTGTTCCATATTTTTTTTGTTCCAAAGCTTCTTTAATTTTTTACATTTTGATAATTACGAACGGTTTTGCGAGCGATATGCTCAGATATTGCCCACTGTTGTAACCTCATAATAGAGGCAGAATAATATGCGATTTATAAACACACTCGGCAGCTGAACGCAGAAAAAAGCTCTAGGGATTAAAATTCAATTTCCCTCCCCTTTAGCTTGTAACTTCCCACGCCCAGCACAGGGGTCAACTATTGACATGTCAGTCCGTGCTTAGTCGACAATTATCTTGTCTTATAGTGACGGGACGAAAGGCGTGAGATGACCGGCATGTTGATACGAGTATGAAGAGTTATTAGGTTAAAAAGAATAGTGATATTTTGTTAAGTGTGAGTTACTTTAACGATAACTTTAACCGACGATTTTGACATATTTCATTAAAAGTCGTTGGTTATAGTTAAAGTTGTTTTAATTTAATAGCAAGTTGGAGGGGTTCACGCTCAGGCAAGATATTGTGCGGATTGTCGAAATAGCTCATCATAATATGTTAAGTTGTGATTGACAGACTTACTAAACCTTAGAAAACTAAAGAGATAGTTGCATAGTTTTCCTTTATTTATTCATCAAACAATTAATCCTGCCGCCAAGCAGCAGTGCTTGCGCTGCTGTGTTCTGGCGTAGAGAGTGTGACAGCCGGGGAAAGTACTAGACATGAGGTATTTGTGAGGCATTCCATCTCAGTCCTCTAGATTCGCAAAACATAAACCCTTTGATAAATTACCATCAGGTGACCTTTGCCACCCTATTTTATAATTAAAAAAAAAATTACAGTAAATTTTTCACACTAGAAATATCTAGAATGAAGAAGAAATAGCTTCTAGCGGCACGTAGCGGCAACAAACTAATCTCATAATATTGAATTGAAAAACATATGCTAAATGCTCTATAATTCCCAATATTTTCATACATTTCCCGTACCGACTTCCACCTGCCCTTACATAACTGTTCCGCGTCGCTTGCGCCGGTAAGGTGCATCGATTCATCGAATATGAACAATCGATCGATTATGTCACGGTAGAGTGCGATTCCGAAGCGAGGATAATAATAAGGGTGCACTTTTATTGACACTCAATGGAGTGTACACATGCCGAAAAGAGTGTCATAAATAGTCTAAAAATTAAATAAATATTAATCGTAACATAAAAACAACAAGAAGTAAAAATTCTTGATTCATTTGATAGTACCTATCATATGAAAAACAGCGCCTTTCTCGTCCCTGGTGAGCAGCAGATGTTCCACGGGAGTTCGTAATTGTGTCGTACAGACGTATCATTCCAACAGATGACGCTTAGCGACAAAAATTTGCATAGTAACAAGGTCATTTGACAACTAGTAACAGATAGAAAAATTCCCTGAATTCAGACGTAGAACACTTTTAATCCCGGAAGATTTCATAGTTCCCGCGGGATAAAGATGAACGATGGCAGCTATATCTGCCCCTTGACTATTTCTTACTGGTAACATTTAACACGTAATAATGCTAAGTAATGTTCAAATAAAGGAATCGGGTCCCACACATCATTCAAAGCAAATAGTAAAAGCGCTTCCTTACACAAAGTGTAATAAACATTTTATCATTCCCAAACGCTTTAAAACAATGAAAAGACTATTTCAAACAATTTCAAGCCATTTCAAGCCATTCAGCCGTTTGTAGTCAGGGTTGCCGCATTAGCAAATTTAAAACTAAGTAAGTAAGTAAACGCTTTATTGTACAAATGTAAAGAAATAGATACAATCCAAGACACACGATCCACGTACACACAAATACAAATTTACTACCTTTCCTACTGACTGTTTAAAACACTAATGCGATATAAAATTTGCACATAAGTGCAATAATAAGACCAAATAAAAAATGCAGTAATATAAAATAAAAAAATGTCAGAAAACATTACTACTATTTAGAGATTTTAAAATGTTTCGCTCCCTTTCGCTTTACGATATAATGATGATTATATTCCTACATTGCCTGGTAGTGGCAGCCCTGTGGCCGTGCGACCTGCGCAAGAGTTTACGAGGCATTGTTCACGGTCGGCCGCCGCGTGACGGCTCGCAAAAAATATGCTAAAGCGCGGAGGGGTTCCAAACTTACCCGGCGCACTCAGAGCCGCTGTTTTAACATTAATTGACATTTAAATAAGGTCGTTGTAGAATTAACCATACAATATAAAACTACCATACGAAATAACCATATTGTTGTAATTAAATTCCTCGTGATATATCAATATATCATCATATCAGTCATAGGATGTCTCCTGTTGGAGATAGCCTCTCCCATATACCTCCAGTTTCCTCGATTGAAAGCGGCTTGCATTGCATCCACAGTGAACCTCATTGGTCGAGGTCCTATATCATTACATACCCGCGTGGAAATTGTAGCCCAATCCCTCTCACTCTGAGACGAGGCCTGTGTCCAGCAGTGGCACGTGAGCAAGCTGGAGATGATGACGATGAAATGATAATACTAATACTTTAAATTACACAAAAAAGGTTTATTTCTTTACAAAAAAATAGTTTGGCTATAAATTTCATTTTTACAAACAAATTGTTGTGTTGATAGATAGATAGATAAAACGTTTATTTGGTACTGCCAACACACACAATCAAGATTACATAAAATATCGACATATCAAGCCAAAACTTAAAACTAGAACATTATCTTTGTTTGTGTGCGCTACAGTAGCACAAAAGGGCCATGGCTCAGTGGTCAACATTGCTCGTAAGAGCAAAACACTGGTATTCTGCTACAACCCACGGAACTAACAAATGAACACTTATTTAACAGTTGCGTACCTGCTTCTATACCTATCAATCCAATCCCTGCAAGGAGGTCTAAATTCATCATCATCATCATGTCAGCCGAAAGACGTCCACTGCTGAACATAGGCCTCCCCCAAGGCTCGCCAAACAGATCGGCCCTGCGCCATCCGCATCCAATGCGTTCCCGCTACCCTCACCAGGTCGTCGCTCCATCTTGTTGGCGGCCTACCTACACCGCGTCTTCCGGTCTAAATTCACTGGCAAGATAAAAGGTTCAACCACACTGACGCGTAAAAGACGTTGACGGTGCGTGTACGCAAGGAAATGTATGAAAAAATGGTGGACAAACGTGTCGCCTACGAAACGTCAATACATTACAACACAATACAATAACTCTTTATTGAACACCACATAAAACAACCAAAACAGAAAAAAGGTATAAGAGTCACTGCGTATACGCGGCGGCAAATGAAGACTTGTAAAGAATCTATTTGGATTACTTTGTCCGCTATTTTTGAATGAAATTATTTTGTTGTGATTTATGAAACATAACGCGTTGTTATGTTTCATCCGGTACTTATTTGAAGCCTAGGTACCCTGTGCCTAGACATTCGTGTCGTTCGTGGCGTAAATAATTGCTGCAGCCTTCCTTTGTCGTTGATTTTAAACGGATAACAAATCGCTTAGCATTAAGTACTGTAATTTTAAGTACAGCACACGTTAAATTGTGTGTATTTCTGTGAAGTAGGTACGTATTGTGTGATTCACTAATTAATCAGGGGCCCGATTATTTAAACACATAATGTGAAAAGACCACTCGAAAGTTACAGCTGTAATACCTTGTCAACTAGTCGAAAATGTAATTCGAACTGTAGTTCATACACAGAATTGTCCACTTTGGAGTGGTCCTATCGAGTGACATGTACTCAAAAATTTTGCCTCTGAATACATAATGGTATGATTTTGTGATCTTGGTAAAACTATTATGCCCTCATTAATTTTCATTCCAGCCCATAGGAAATGAAAATTCTGTGGGTATATCATTGTTTGATACTTGAATCGGCCGAGTGAGGGAGACAGCAAGACAAGCTCGAATGGCATTCTAAGAGCTTAATGTAAACGAATTTAGTACTGACACTACTGACCATATTACTAATCAAAAACCTTTATCCCACAGACGTTGACACTCACGAGCCCGACGAGAAGTCCCTCATCACGTACATCTCGTCCCTATACGAGACGTTCCCGGAGCCCGCGGCGGTGCACCCGCTCTTTGACGCGGAGTCCCAACGACGGGCCGCAAGCTACACCGAGCAGGCCGCCGCGCACCGCGCCTGGCTGCACGAGAACATCGCGCTGCTGCAGGTAAAGAAAAAAATCCGGTTCGAAGGACCAAAAAGTCCGGTTCATAGGACCAAAAACTTGGTTAACAACGGTCACGTTGACTCTAAGCGTCGGGATGCAAGCAGCAAGCAGCAGGTCGCCGCGTGTTGCGCCTGACTGCACGAAAACATAGGCGCTGCTACGGGTAAAGAAAATAATCCGGTTTGTAGGACCAAAAAATCCGGTTCGCAGGACCTATATATCTGATTAAGTGGTTAGAATCGTAGTGCCGCCCCGCTAGCCACATTTATTTTAACACTATCTCAAACTGGATTGCAGTGCTTAATGTAACAGCAATAACATTTAATTGTCCGTTTGGCCTCTACACGTTAATGACTATGAAAACTAGGACTAAGCTAGCCAGTGATTTATGAGACCGCCTTGTTTTCGATGTCGGTAAGCTCAAATAATATGTATTTCACGGTCTAACTTTAATTAGTTCTTAAAGATACTGGCATTGTGGTATTTTACAGCATGTTCGTATTCATTGACGTTGCACGGCAAACCATGAACGAGAATATGATTGTATTAATATAATTGCTTTTGTTTCCGCGCTGCGAGCATTTCAAATTTATTTTAGGCCATTTGAGATACAGAGTAAACATTTTTACACGAACTTAAATGCGTCGCCTACACTACCTGGATGTTTGACCCTCGAACTTATGCTCCGTATTTTTTTTCTCAGGACCGTGCTTTCCCGTCAACTTTGATCGAAATGAAGAAGCTGCTCAGCGAGAGCACGCGGTTCCGCAGCGAGGAGGTGCCGCTCAGACAGCGGGAGAAGCAGAAGCTGTTCCACCAATACAGAGAGCTGGAGGTACGTCACATGCCTCAAAGAGGGTAGATGTCGCCGTCAAGTAAACATTTGCTCCGTGGTTGTTGTTTATTTTCATCATCATCAACCTGAAGACGTCCACTGTTAGCACACCATAATGAACGACAGCCACCTGCATCCAGTGGTTTCCCGTAACTTTCACGGTGTCCCAGATGTGTTCCAGCTGTTTAGTGGTGTGCCATGGAAAAAGCCGCACCGAAAAACAAAATTTTACTTCTTTGAAATTTGGAAAGGCAGCTTGCTAGTGTTGGTATTGTCAAGCTAAATAGTGGCTGTACTGGGTATTTTAGCCCCTCTTTTTAAACACTTGAGTTATCCGTTATGTCTTTTGTGTGTACCGTGGGATCCTAAAATATTATTACCTAACGTCTATGTCACGTGTTATTTGACCTTAACTACCCCCTGTGGCCCTTTTCTCGAACCTATAAGTTAGAATTTTGCAAGGCTAAACTGGCATCCTAACCACGCCACATGTCACTTCTTGATTACCTCTTCCCACCTTCGTACAAAAATGTCGGAACGTTTGTTTGAACAACTTTTTACGACTGCAAAAAGCTTAGGTTTTCGCCTGACTCTTAAAAGACGCGTCCGATCCTGTAATATTTTTTTGCAGAACCTCTTCCCCCTTTTATCGAGTGATCCATAAACTTAGGTTAGTAAGCGTGTATAACAAGGAGGCATATCTTAAACATCCATCCACTATTCCACTAGCAACGCTACATCAGCTCTTTGTCCCCCTATTCCAGAAATACTTCGAATCGGTGGGCGAATGTGACATAGAGCCGACGCTGCGGCCCGAAGCCCTGGAGCAGGCGTGGTCGAAACTGCTGATGGCCCAGCAGGAGCGAGAGCGCGACCTGGCTGACGAGATACGCCGTCTAGAACGGTTGCAACGACTGGCGGAGAAGCTACACAGGTTTGTACAGGACCATAGTCCAAGACTTATAGAATAAGGCGTTATGCAGAGCTTACTCTTGATTTGCGGGTGTTAGAGACGTTATGCAAGGTGCTGACTTTCCAACTAATTCTGTAGTAGTAGCAGTGTTTGTGCTGCTGTGTTAAAGAGAGCAAGGCAACCAGTGAAATTACTGGCACATGAGATTTTCCATCTTGGCCCTCTAGACTGGCCAACACACTTGCTTGACAGATATCAGGACCCACTTGCTCGTTACCACCCTCATTTAGGCTTCCGTACCTCAAAATGAACTCACACTGCCTATATTTGTCTTTAGAGCATTCGTACGAGACCCTCAGTGAGCGAGTCCAACTCGCACATGGCAGTTTTTATTTAAATAAAACTTTTTATTTTATTGAATCAGGCGTTACAGTTTGACAACAAAAATAATGCTCCACAATGTACCTGCGCAGTAGACCAATTTTAGTAGCGCGGGAAACTGGCGCTGTTATTGGTCGATCGATTTCGTATTAACAATGGCAAAATCGTGTAAGCGGGACAGAGCTAAGAATGCAAAGCAAGCAATACTCTGCCAGTTGCGCTTGCAAATAAAGTTCAATATAGATTATTTACACGTTCGGTTACCATCGGAAACTGGTCTGCGCTTCTCTGCGCAAACGAATACCGCCGATGCGCATTATATTTGTTGTCGAACTGTACTTTGCGGAGGTCCATTTCAATGAACAAAAAATTTATTACGTAGGGTTACGGCACCAGTAATGGACATTAACTTATTTTTAAGTATGAAGTGTTCTACTGGTGCTTGTCAGTTTACAATGTCCAACATTGGTCACACCCTAATCTAGTCACTTTAAATCTTTCCAGAGACATAAAGCAAACTGAAAGTGGCCTTGACAACGTGGAGCGTCATATCGAGAGTGAGATCCGTCGCGTGGAGCGCGGCGTGCACCCAGCAGAGGCCAAGATGGCCGCCGAGCAAATCGAGCAGGAGCTGAGGACCATGGAGCATACCATCCACGAAATGTTCCAGGACGCGCATGCGCTCAAGGAGGGACGGTATCCGCAGGCTTCGGAACTGCAGAGGCGGTGAGTGATATCAAATATGCTTTTCTTTTATACGTACAATACGCAAGATAAAACGTTCGTATTTTGGTAACTGTCAACCATCTACGGTTCCAGAAATGTTGTCGAGGACCGCAAAAAATTGGTGGTGTAAACAAAAAATGTAATTCAACATTACCGATGTACTTATACATTCTATTAATGAAAGAAGACTGCACGCCCATAGTTTTTCCTATGGGAGAGCAGTTTAATATGGTGTTCAATGAAATGGTAACTCCAGGTGGGCCAATTACGAATCGCGGCGGGCTGCGTGTTGAGTACCGCTGATCTAGATTCTACGTAATCATACTACTAATACTAAATCTTAATAGTTATACGAAATGGTTTTGCATAGAGGCTAGAGGCTATCTTATAAAGTATGTATGGAATCTGAAGGTGAATCGGGCCTTTTAACATTTGAATTCAAAATTACCGTACCGTCTTGCTTATAGTAAAGGCGACGCCACACTGTAGCGCACGGTCATGCTACGCACGTGGGTACATATTCGCTCTGTATCAAAATGTAGGCGGTCGTTTCCACAGCAGTGCACGTACACGCTATGCACGAATTAACCAATGAACCCACGTGGGTGACTACAGTGTGTCCGTGCACAGCGTGCGCAGCAGTGAGGCATCGCCTCAATGGCATTCAACAGGAGACTTTGTAGTAAACCCCCGGTTTCTTATTCTGGTAATTTCTCTCTTCCAGAGTTCAACAGCTCCACGACCGCTGGCTAGCAGCGCGGCAGGCCTTCACAGGGCGCCTGCTGCCGCGGCTCTCCTCCGTCCGTCTGCCGGTGCAGCAGACGACGGTGCGCCGCGAGACGCGCACGGTGCTCGAGACGCGCGTCCACGACGCCGACCCTATGTTCCAACAGCTGCATGAGGCTGCCAAGTGGTGTAAAGAGAAACTAGTAAGTGACCTGTTACAAGGGGTTTGGAATTGGTCTGGAATATTCCAGGAGGTTGGATCGGTTTGACCGCGCCTGTAGTTTTCCAGGATTTAAGTCTACAGCTACTTGATGCATTAATTTGGAATCGATAATGGAAAAACTTTACAGGAATGTTCAATTAACTCAACTGCTGAAAATATTAAATAATAATTCTAATTTCATTGATATAGTGATGTCCATTCGAAGATGCATTGTACTGTATACTTAGCGACATAAAATAGTAACATTAAAGGCAATTATAGGCTCTCACAACTAGAAACAAATATAAACAATCAAAACAAAGTACGCGCGTAGTTGCAAACGCGCACCCTGCAACTAAACATAGAAGAAAATACAGTATCAGAACTTATTCACTACACACTATATGCGAACATCATCAAATGATGTATAAAGACATGATTGCTTAAGCTATTGTCTAGCTACGGGAGATTCTAAAAGTAGGGTAATTTCTAAAACCAACAAAAGCATTCCATCTTAGCCCTTTAATCTGGGAACTCACATTTAATCCACTCATGCGAGACCAAATAGGAGACGTTTTGGAAAAAGGTCAGGAGTACCCGAAACTGACGAGCATGTATGAAAAGATTGATGAATGTGGATGAAGCGAAAGAAGTACGTCAGGTTCGTAGCAAGTGGAACAAAGTAGTCTCTGCCTAGCTCTGTGGGAAAGAGGCGTGACGGTATGTATACATGTATGCGAGAACGTATTGCATTTTGATCAAATATCCTCATAATCATCAATGAATTTGTTATTTGTAAACATAAAGCGACTTGTTACGCGTCAGTATTTACCAACTAGCTCTTGATATGCAATTTAATAACAGCTCACTCTGCGACACATCGTCAACAAGCAATGCCGTTTTTCCGCTTAAAACGTACAAGGGTGCTTTCAATATGGCGTTATAGACAGAGAATACCTTATTTTTCGCAGAAAAAGCTTCACGAAGCTGAATACGGGTCTGATCTTCCTGGGGTTCAGCACGAGCTGGACAGGCACCAGCGGGAGCACAAGCAGATAGACCAGTTCCATTCTAAGGTGGAACAGTGCGTCCACAACAGATCTGGCTTCTCTGGCGAGGAGTTGGCCCTGTACAGCCAGCATCTGAGCCAGCTGCAGAAGCTGTATGCTGAGCTGCTCTCTACCAGCACCAAGCGGTAAGACTTGATCTATCATCATCATCAGCCCTAAGACGTCCACGTTCGTTTTTGGATCCGTCCGTGGGGAAGAGCAGTGCTTGGTCCGGTGCACCCTGGGCATCGGTTAATGATTTCCTGGCAGATTCTGAGGAATATTATTATCCGTTGGCTAAGAGCTGGAAAGGGGGCGAGGGGATTTGACCATGTTCTACCGTACAACGTTGCCGACATTTTTGTCACAAGATTTTTGAATACTGTATTTATTATTTTGACATTGACGAAATCATCGCATCGATCGACGGGGCCATATTAAAAAAGAAGAAGAAGAAGAAGGAAACTCTCATATTATTATATGGTGATGTCTTGCGCGTTGCGTAGCAATGTATCGTGTGATCCACGCAACGAATCCGGATGTTTTTTCAATCCACGATCCTGTATTGGAATACCAGTATCACGATAATATTGACCGTCCATTCTGTTCATTGATGATCCTAACCTCTTCTTTCTCTTTCCAGCATGTCGGACCTGGACGCGTTGCAGGACTTCCTCCAGTCAGCCACGGCGGAGCTGAACTGGCTCAACGAGAAGGAGCAAGTGGAGCTGTCCCGCGACTGGGCTGATCCTCATATCAACCTGCCAGCTGTACAGCATTATTATGAGGTAGGCTTGATTATTCATCGTCATCGTTACCATCATCACCATCACCATCGCCACCATGGTCATAATTATCATCAGCAACATCACATTCGTCACCATCGACATTATTATCATCATCATCACCACCGTCATCATCATTATTATCACCATCATCACCATCGTCGTCATCATCATCACCAGCCTAACATCGATGACTCGAAATATAAAAAAAAATATTAGAGAATGTTGTATCTCTAGTATGAATAGTTGAAGGAGTTAACCAATATAGCGGATATAATAGCTATGCAATTTTAAAACAAGTTAGTGTTTTATAATGTTGGTTTTTCACTCCAGGGTGCCAGTATTAAACAAATTGACATTTGCAACCTATTGGTTATATGCTCGATGTAACAACAATGCTACATTCGTATTACAAGAGTAACTGAGTAGCTTTTGAACTAGTAAGATACAAAACTTTTTGGAAAATTTATTTTGAAAAATTGTTTAAGCAATTCTGTTTTTATCCTTGCAAGCATTCCTTCGGAGAAGACGGCGAGGTTTGTTCGTTTAGTTTGTTTTCATTCAATTTATTTTGCCTTTCCTTTGAACGCTTCTTAAACAACATGACATTTGCTGCGACAAGGTTCCACACACGCATTTTCGAATGTACAATTCCGACGAAAAACTTCTTACAGAAATAAGCCATTGCTTAACTATGCTTAATAACATTTTAGATATATACGAAGACAAAAATTCATTATAATCATGAAATAATCCCATCGAGCCCATCGAGGGAATGGGCGAGTCTTAGGAATCATGTTATAGGTGATGCGGCTAGCAACCCATCACTATTTTAACACTCTATTCCACTTCCACGCTTACATTCACGTGGCCTGGTCTTCACACGCTAGGGTCGGTTTACCCAGGGAGAAAGACGTGATTCATTATGTATGCATGGAAGGTTTAATTATTTTGTTTTCCAGCAACTGATGTCGTCGTTAGAGAAGCGGGAGCTCCAGTTCAGCAATGTGATCGACAGAGGAGAGGCGCTGATCGCGCAACACCATCCGGCCACTAAGACGATAGAAGCCCACCTACAGGTCAGAGGATCTTCAGTAACTTAACCTAAAAACGTTATAAGCGTTTTAGGCGATGCTGCTAGCAACCCATCACTTTGATTCCCCTTTCCATCAATACGCCTAAACGTGGCGCGGTCTTGTTGCCCAAGGCTCTGTCGACCTCTCAGAGATCAAGATGTGATGCATGTTACCTAAAAATACTTATTAATTGCATTTTTAAGGACTGTACTTATTCATCCATTTTACTGTACATACCAAATTTCGAGTCAATGAGACATTCGTTGAAACGTGGTCTGTCTCCTGTGGCCAGAATTTTACGTCAATCCGACCTGAATGTGGAAAAATCACTAGCAATGTTCGACCTAAACATACGTACAACATTGCAAGTTAGTGAAAAAATCAGCAAGAGCGATTGATTAATACAAAAATCTATAAAAAGTACTCTGTGAATACAACAGCCGAAATTTGTCTGTGTACTTGAATCAGTCTTTTCACATTGTTGTGAATATTGGCTCAGTCGCCATCTATGTGTATGTTTCGGAACGAAATGAAAACACTTTTCTTCCCAGGCCACGCCGCCTAACCAAAACAAGAGATGGCGCTGATGTCAATCGAGAAATCGTATGAAAAAGTTTGACTTTAATTTATTTGTCCACAGGTGATGCAGTCGCAATGGGCTTGGGTTCTACAGCTGACATTATGTCTTGAGACGCATCTCAAACACACCACTCAGTACCACACCTTCTTCGAAGAGGTCAAGGAGGCAGAGAAGTGGATTCAGAAGTAAGTTGGTCATTTGAACCGCATAATACAAAAAGTGCCATCAAGATTTGAACCCGTCTTTAAGGCTGGCTATACGCGCCACGCGTTCGTTTATTAAAAAAAAAACTTCTCTATTCCGTCGCCTATATCAGACGTCTTTTTGTTCCAGGCGCGAGGAAGCCCTAAACTCCACCTTCTCCCAGTCCGAGTTCACGCTGGATCAGGGCGAGCGTCTGCTGAAGGGCATGCAGGAGCTGCGCGAGGAGCTGAACGGGCAAGGCGGCGTGGTCTCACGTCTCGTGGACGCCGCGCAGACTGTCAGGCCTGTCAAGCAGCGTCGCGCGCCTGTCACTAGGCCGCTGAGGGCCGAGACTGTCTGCGCTTATAAGCATGCCAATGTGAGTTCGAATTTTCAGTGTTGTGTTCGGGTGTCAGTACTTATTGGATGCCTGCGACGATCTCTGCCTTTTTAAGTGTTTTATACGGAAACTTTCTTTAGTTATAGGACGCTACGACTAGCTTTTTGTATTGTATACAAGTTATGATATGAAAGTCGCTATTTATAAACGACTGGCTGATAAAGTGGGTGAAAGTATCTAAATGTTTTAACTTGGTTTTCATTAGACTCAATCTCATAAATGTTACTTATTGAATGACATTTAAAAAATTGTACTACAAAGAACCATTTTTCTTGTCTATCTCTATCCTGAATGATAGAAGAAAGAGAAACCTAGAAGTGGTATGTGAACGAGAGACGCGTGCCACATATAAGCGGAAAATTGCATGTATGAACGTCAAATTTAAGTTGACGGTTCGAGTAGCAGTAGGTATGATTTGGCCAGAATCATATGTTCTCGAGTGTTCCACTGTCATCAGTTAGATTTTCAATCACGTAATAATATATAGTGTAAATATACCATTCAGGAGAGTTCATTTTGCAACGCAGTTATTATTGTTAGAATAAGTTAAAGCAGAGTGGCTTACCTACTGTAGATGTGGAATCCAGAGCGAAGACAATGATACATATTCAACCTTAACAATTTTAACGATATCTGTTGTGCAATGGAAAAACTATTATTTAGACAACTGACATTTTCAGTCTGTTATCATTTGGCTATTTCACGCTAGATGGTATTTATATACCAGTACAATGTACTTTAAGCAATATTCTGTGGGAGGAAAGTTCAAATTATTATACCGATTCAGAACTTATTACATTTTTGTAATAGAAAAGCAATAATTGCCAAGATTTCAAGGTATGAGTAAACTGTCAATGTCAAAGTTGGGCGACACCGGTTTCCTTAGCTAAAGCGACTTACCGCAATTCTACAACATCTCTTTTTTCTGTCCAGAATGGACCACAGGCCTCCGCTGTCTGCGACCAAGAAGTGGTTGACTACTCGGTGTGGCTGGTGGTTTATGTATAACCTGTATTTTTAACAACATGTTCATTCGCAGCTGGCGGTGGAGAAGGGGTCAGCGGTGACCGTGGTGGACAACTCGGGGCGCAGCCGTTGGCTGGTGCGGCTAGGCGGCGCGGGCACGGAGGCGCAGCTACCGGGCGCCGTGCTGGCGCTGCCGCCGCCCGCAGCCGACGCGCAGGACGCCGCCACCAGGCTCAGGAACGCCTACGACCGGGTGAGTGCTAGCTCCAGCCACCAGGCAATCGGCAATCAGAATCCTGAGCGCCAAATCTCGTACTAGCAATCTAAAAGAGCTCTAATTGCAATATTATATAAATAACTTTCTCTGAGCTCCCACAATGAGTCTTAATTACCAAAATAATCAATGCAAATACTGTTATACACACAACGACAACGAAGCCACATTGCACTTTATTCCTGTCCTAATAAACTATCAGAATTCAACAGCAGACATTAATGAGTTTGTCAACAAATTTGTCACCGACTTATAGAAAGTAACTCCAAAACAATTAGTAGCGTGCCATCTTTTAAGGAATACACACAATTCCTTAACAATTGTCTAAATAAATTTCAGTGCAATCTTCCGAGATTATGTGGACTTTGAGTGCATTTAAAACGATTTGCTATGGCATAGTCGTTGTAATTTGGTTTTCGTTGTTAAAGGTGATCCAACTATGGCAGAGGAAGCAGTTGAGAATGAGACAGAACATGATCTTCGCAACCATCAAAGTCGTGAAGGGATGGGATTTCCCACAGGTCAGTATTTATAGTTTTTTTGCAATCTTTTATTTTTAACTAGACTTCATTTGTTTTTTAGGTAAACTCTTGTTAACTCAAAATTTGACCTACATCTAGTGGTTAAATTGACTTGAAGTTTCGTTCACATAATATGGGATAGTGATAGTAGTCAATGCAAGCACAGTTGACAAAATAGTATGGTCAGCAGAAAAGCTTGTGTTCAAAAAGATGTTCTTAATAAAACCTTTTTTACTCTACGTAATTTTAGATTATAAATGTACCATTTCAACTTTTCAATTGGTGGCACTGTGTGTATCTCGATCAAATTGATTATAAATGCACAGTAGAACCTTTTCACAGTAAACGTAGTATGGTAGTACACTTAAATGACAAATTAATTAGTTCTATAGTACTTCAGCCAAATGCCAAGTTCTTGGCAATGATGGTATTTCCGAATGCGCTGGTAGTTTCAATAAAGACAAGACATAAAAGAGCCCTTGGCGGGCAATTTGCAAAAATAAAATTTTGTTTTTGTTTTGAATGTTTTCTAATCCCAAGACTAAGTGTTGACGAGTTAGTCAGGACTGTTCTAATATAGACTAAAAAAACCTTGTTTTGTAACAGTTCGTGGCCATGGGCGCTGAGCAACGCCAGGCCATCAGGCGCGCGTTGAACGAAGACGCCGAGAAATTGCTCGCCGAGGGCGACCCCGCTGACCCGCAGTTGCGCCGCCTGCGCAGAGAGATTGATGACGTGAACCGACTGTTTGACGAATTCGAACGACGCGCACGAGCCGAAGGTGAGTGTTTATAACGGGTCCCTTTTTGTCCCATAACAATCGTTAGCCATAATTAGACATGGTCTGGGAGTAAAGAAAAAACATAGAATGTACCAGTTGCTTCTCTTCCCGCGCAGATGGTAAAAGCCCATCGAGAGAATGAGCGAAAGTCTTAGGAATCATGTTATAGGCGATGCGGCAGCAACCCATCACTATTTTGATTTCCCTTTCCACCTATACGCCCACAATGTTGCTAAATGTGGATTTTAAGTCCCGTAAGGAATATAGACGCGATTTGTGTATGTATGTGTGTGAATGTGTATTAGGTAATATTTTAGGGTTCAGTACCAAAAGGGTAATTTCGTCGTGTCTCACTCGCTTATACGATGAGAAAGCAAAATGAAAGAGACAGAAGAGAATGTGTGAAAGTCAAAAAGTTATCGCATATTTTTGTATATCATTCTGTTTATTATAATGATAATAAACAACGGTACTACTGTCAGCGCCACAGCAGTCTTTATTTCAATGAGATAAATACAATGTTATTGAAAAATAATGTCCGTGTCGTCTCGTAAAAGTTTATTGAATTAAAGGAACGTGTAATTAATCAATTTTATTGAGCCCACCGAGAATGCTTTGCTATTGGCTGAATTGGTAAATTGTGTAGTAATTGTCCGTTCTTACGAACATGATGTAGGTCACTGTTGTCGCTCAGGAGATTTGTATTTGGAGACCAAATTTACTAACTCACGTAAACGAAGAACGGCGGGTTAATTTTATCCTTACTATCCTTACTAATATTATAAATGCGAAAGTAACTCTGTCTGTCTGTCTGTTACCTTTTCACGCTTAAACCGCTGGGCCGATTTAGTTGAAATTTGGTATACAGATAGTTTTAGTCCCGGGAAAGGACATAGGGTAGTTTTTATCCCGGAAAATTGCATAGTTCCCGCGGGATAGCACAACCCAAACCACTGGAATTTTTCAAATTTAAGGCGGAACAAAGTTCGCCCGGTCAGCTAGTACGGAATAAAAAAGAATCTGGCGTTAATTTGGAGATATCC
The DNA here is from genome assembly GCA_949127965.1 of Pandemis corylana. Taxonomy (NCBI): domain Eukaryota; kingdom Metazoa; phylum Arthropoda; class Insecta; order Lepidoptera; family Tortricidae; genus Pandemis; species Pandemis corylana. Next base: position 8,747,907 of record OX421871.1, read on the forward strand.
ATATTAATTGACAATAAAACATCTTGGTAGCGGGGCAGCTAAATGAGTAAATGTTTTTTTTTGTTTTTGTTCTTTAGTTAGTATTTTAAATTCTTTATCATAGAAAATCGAATGCTCTGTAGAAACTAGATAGGTTTGGTTGTTACAAAATTGAAACTTGTCTTTTTTGGTCAGTTTAGTCGTCACAGACAATTGAGAATCCTTCCTTTTCAACCCGACTGCTTAAAAATGAAATGACACTAACTGCAGTTTTAAATTATATTACCGTACTATCTTTGACACAAATTGACCTAGTCCCAAATTAGTTATAAGGGTACTAGATAAAACACATACTTAAATATACATCCAAGGCTCGAGAACAAACACTCGTATTTTTCATACATAATATCTGCTCCGACCTGTAAACCCTGTGAATAAAAATGTATGTATGTATGTATAACTCTTTATTGTACATAAAACGCAAGAAAAAGTTCAATACAGGACATGCATGCACAAAGGCGAACTTATCCCTAAAGTTCAGTTTTTAGGACAAAATGTTAACTGGCAACCCTGTTGTCCAATAGACCTTTATGTGGACCTTGTAGACCTTGTAAGTAGCAGTTAATTCGATAGCCAGGAATAACGCTCGCGCGCGATAGTGACAGTGATAGCGTAATTGAGGAGTGGGTGTTCTGGACCTTAACACTACGGTAGGGAGTACGGGTAGTCTTGATACTTGTGGTACTTATTTTTGAAACTTTGACTAGATACATATTACACTTTTCCAAATTAAGGAAGAGCGGAACTTTCCGATACAAGCGTACGAGTATAACATGCTCAAAGAAAAGTTCCAACCGTTATGTTTGTGAAATACACATATAAAAAACCAAATACCTAATTTTTTTTTGATTTTTTTGATTGACTCCCATTGATTAATTGATTGAAGCCCATCGAGAGAATGGGCGAAAGTCTTAGGAATCATGTTATAGGCGACGCGGCTAGCAACCCATCACTATTTTCATTTCCCTTTCCAGCTATACGCCCTTAATCATGATAAACGTGGTAGTTTCAAAAAGACATGTAAAAGGGCCCTTGGCGGCCAATTTGCAAAAATAAATTTTCATTTTCATTTTCTTAAGGTTTTGTTACCTTAGGCTCTGTCTACCCCGTAAGGGATAAAGACGTGATATATGTAATGTGTGTATGGATTTGATTGACTGGAGAGTACAGACAAATGTAATATTTGTATTTAGTCATAGTTTCTAAAATAAGTATAATACACTCTTTCACCGGCGTAATAAGGTCGTGGGACATATTTTTGAGAAGTTCGTCATCATTTGTAAATCACGTGATGTATTTTTGACCGTAAGGTTCCGTGCTTCAAAAGGACAAAGAAAATTTAGCATCATCATTGTCCATCTGTCTACCGAGATACTTATTCTCAAGATTTGGAGGTATCAGGTTGAAATTATTATGAAGCACTTAAGCTCCAATAGGCAAATAAATAAAACGTATTAAAAAGTGCTTTTTCATTATAAAAATCTTGTAAATCAAAAACTATAGGGTGATAGTCGCTAACGTAAATAATAACAGAAAAATTACTTATTAACTCTCCCCTCCTTCTATGATATGTTAGTATTCACTTGATACTTCACGAGATTCTTCGCTTTTTGAAAATAATGAATCTGCAGACAACAGATAGTACGAATATGAGTATTAAAGTAAAAACCTTTCGAGCGTGTAATCATGCTGATTTTATTTACAATACAATACAAAACAATGACTTCATCACCGAAAACACGTAAACAAAACATTCGCCCGTCAATTAGCATCATTTCATTTAATACTACAGCGTTTAAAACAGTACTTTTTAGATATTAGCAATTTAAAACCAAGTATCAAATCCTCGGACACCACATATCTGCATTCTTCAAGTCACAAACTTACAACTGACAGTAGCGTAACATCGTCCTACGGGAGCCGGTCGCAATTAGTACGTACTACGCTCTTCATTGGCTCGGGACACGTTAACGATGTGTGTGTCGTTGTGAAATTCGTTAGTTTTTTGTTTTAGTGGAGCTCGACCCCTGTGTGGTTGTGTTTGTGTTGACGTTACGGGGTGTTGCAATAATTGTAGTTGTTTTTTCTTTATTTGCATTTTTTTAAGTAAAAAATTTAAATTATGCATACTTGAATTATACTAGTAAAATACATACATAAATGGTGTTTACTTTGTTAATGATTATGAATGATTCTAAATTTGTTATGTTTTTCGAAAAGTGATTCATATGCCGTAAATTTACAAATTACTTATAGCTGAATAAAAAAATATATATATGACGGACACAAATGAATACAAATTATTAATAACGAAATCGAAGTGGTAACGACATTTTGTGCCTTATTGTACGTGCAATAAAGGTGTTCAAATATGAAGAAAATCAAGCGAATATTTTCGAGAGGAAAAGATGGTATGTCTAGACATTTAAGTAAAATAAAACTTTTGAAATAACTCAGGTTTTAAACAGAACTCACTTTTTAAACAGAACTTTAACTTGGTTCAAACATAAATAAAATTATAGTCAGTGGATCGATCTTGATACATTTTATATAGTAGTTTTGGAGATGTATCCTATTGATAACAAAAAACACTGAATTCACAGCCGGCGCAGATATCGACGCACACACAAACGTAAAAAGATTCAGTTGAATCGAGAACATCCTCCTTTCTTTGAATTTTGTTAATAAAATACATACATACATACATACAGAAATCACGTCTTTATCCCTTACGGGGTAGACAGAGCCTAAGGTAACAAGACCTAAAGACCACGTTTAGCATGATTGTGGGCGTATGGATGGAAAGGGGAATCAAAACAGTGATGGGTTGCTAGCCGCATCGCCTATAACATGATCCCTAAGATTTTCGCCCAATGCCTCGATGGGCTTTTACCATATATGCGCGGGAAGAGAAGCAAAAAAAAAAAATTTATTATTTAAAAAATCTATGTAAGTATTCGTGTGTTCGTATGGGTATTAAGCAGTATGGCATAATTAGGTCCTTATTTGAACACTACAGGTGACGCTGAAAATGTTATGATACCAATTTAGATAATTAGTCTCGGCCTTTGGCCTTCATCCTGTTTTTACAGTTCACATCACCCTGACCCCTCTGTATGCTGTCATGTGTATATATAGTCATTGATTCACACAATCACAGGATTAAATCTCTGAAGGCGATGAACAGCCCAGACTGAAGTGACATCATTGCCACCAATGAATTGTTGATGAATAAGAAGCCGCATTCCATTTTCTATTGTTAAGAATTGCTGCACACTTTAACGTGGCTACACCGAACACGCAACCAATAGATTAGAAATATGATTCAACTAGCTGTTGCCCGCGACTTCAAAGAATTTATTTATAGCTACCCTGAGGGAACTGCGCGATTTTCCGGCAGAAAAAGTAGCCTAGCTATTCCCGATAATAATCTATCTCTGTGTTAAGTATGATCGATATGTATCAAGCCGTCCTGGCGTGAAAGAGTAACAAACATATTAGTAGGATTTGTTTGGCAATGTGTGTGTGAACAGTTGCGTTGGCAGAGGAAGGCCTTGATCAGGGATGGCGAACCAATGGCACGCGTGCCACTGTTGGCATGCTTCAAAATAATTTTGGCACGCCATTAATAAAAAGTGGTCATATGATGGTAAAATAACAACACTCTTAAGACAACAGGGTCTTTGATGACAGGTCAGAGCCAAATATTAGGTACTTTATTTGTGAAAAAATGACACTCCACCAAAAAAGGTTCGCCACCCTAGATGGACGTCCCGGGACCAAATAGGAGACGTGCTGAAAAAAGGTCAGGTCAGGAGTACCCGGAACTGGCGAGCATGTATGAAGATATTGATGAATGGGGATAAAGCGAAAAAGGTATGTCAGGATCGTAGCAAGTGACTGTATATGTTGTACAAATAAACAAGTAGGCATTTATTTAATTAAACACAATAATAATTTACAGCTTTTATTATAAGTAGGTACATGTACTATCAAATGAATCAAGAATGTTTACTTCTTTTTTTTTATGTTTACTTTTACGGTTTTTTTAGTTTGTAATTGTGTCGTACAGACACATCATTCAAACAGATGACGCTTGGTGACAAAAATTCGCACAGTAACAGCTAGTAGCAGATAGAAAAATTCGAAGGCTTACCCACCTGCTATGAGTGGTGTAGGGGTATAGCACGCGTCACGGAATGACGAGGATTTCCTTCGATTCTTTGACTACCCGCCATAGCTGTACTTTCGGATTTTTCTGTGTCGTTTAGAAATTTAAGTAGGTACAGATTAAGACCACTCCCGTGTTTCCAACAGGTATAACAATTACAAGAACTACACAACTCGCCTACGGCTAACGTATCTTCAAAACAAAATGCCTCAGAGTGCGCCTACACCACACGGCATGATGTCACGACAATGTCGTTACTCAACCGCAAGGGCAATTTTAGGTGTCGGCCTTGTGGTTTAATTTTATAAGTGACCGCTTGGACAACAGTGGGATGTTATGGGGAAGAAAACATTTTTTTGCACCTCTCATTCAGAAAAGTAAGCTTGGCTATGTCGAGAGGCAACAAAATGCAACTTTTCTGTTCAAGGCTGATCTAAGTTTTTTGCAAATGAACAATTTAAAGAGACCTAGTATTATCTTATCACATGGTCAATCACCAGATAGAAAATTTTGACATAAAATTTTGCCGAGGTCTGGTCATAAGCCAACATACCAAATAATCAAAACAATCAGCCTATTGGAAATGGGTAAAAATTATTCGTAAGATTAGAAAGCGAAAAGATAAAGTATAAACATAACGGGGTCACCTTTCGTACAAAGCTAGCCTTGATTTTTGCTCGCTAGTTACTGGTGAAGCTAGTAAAAGATCGTCAATAAACCAACTTAAAACTGTATAAATCAGGTAGAAATAGGGTTTTATGTTGACGAATTGGACTTAAACTTCTGCTTTATTATTCGCTGTATGTAGAGTTCTTGACAATATTTATATTCAAAGTCTAATTGCTAATCATCCTGAGTTTTCTTTTCGATATACTTCCGCGCAATTTAAGCGTTCATTACGAGCATAGATATAAACAAAACCAACTATCGTTTCTAACGGCTCGACTTTGTGTTATGCAAAAAAGGTTGGCGGCGAAAAAACCTACTTATTCCCCATTGTTTTGTGTATACCATAACTGACATTTTTAACTAATTACAACCACAAACGCGTTCTGAATTAATTAAACGATGAGGTTCTATTCCAATTATTGTGAGTGACGACAAAATTGTTGGTAAACAAATCGAATAAAATTGAACTACTGTGACCTTGTGGTTCTTTAAGCATAACTGTAAAATTGTCTGGGCGGCTATCCAGTCACATTTCTAGAATAGAACAGGCGGGTTACAAGCTCGATTGTTTAAATAAAGTTTAAATGTTTCAGAGGGTTGTGAGAGTGGTTAGAAATATAAGTTTCGAACGCACGTGGTACGATTATCGGTTGTCAGGTGCGTTTTATTGTTAAGTTGCCAGAACTGTTTTTTTTTAATTATATCCACGGCATTGGCTTTGCCGTTCGATGTTCTTTTTGTTTTGGAGATGTTTGTAGTCTTTGTGGCTTTAGGTTTTTGCTGCGTTGAGTGATGGTGATGTGTCGCTTGTCTTTTGGTATTATTGGGGTGGTTGAAAGTAGCCAGAATTGAAACGCCCTTTTTGCATAGAGTAGGAAGTTATAGTTGCCGTATGTCGACATAATATCAGCGTTTATTAGTAACAGTTACTGAAATTACTTTGAAGTGTTACGATAGTTATATTGTTTTTAATTTCTTCGAGCCACCGTAGACATGTTTTCTGCGGAACGCAGACCGCGACTACCATTGATGATCCTCCATAAGATTAGATTAGATTAGATTATTTATTCATTCAATAAAAATTACATCATATTGTACAACATTGTCAAGTTAGAAGAATTGTAAGGAGAAGTTAGAAGAGTTGTAAGTCCGTAATGTTGCCCAAAATGCTAGTTGGGAGTCTCAAATACACTTTAATGAACATTTTTAAAAGCAGTTAGATTACATACATACATTAATCACGTCTTTATCCCTTACGGGGTAGGCAGAGCCTAAGGTAACAAGACCTAAAGGCCACGTTTAGCATGATTGCGGGCGTATAGATGAAAGGGGAATCAAAATAGTGATGAGTTGCCAGCCGCATCGCTTATAACATGATTCCTAAGATTTTCGCTCACTCGATTTTCCCTCGATGGACTTTTACCATCTGCGCGGGAAGAGAAGCAACTGGTACATTCTATGTTTTTTCTTCACTCCCAGACCAGCATGGAAGAGTTACATTACTCTTGGTTACAAAATTTAAATTGCGTTAAAAAATCGTCGATATCGCTTAGATATTTCATTGCCTATCAAAAGTCTCACTATTATTCTTTTCTTTACCAGAGGAAAGCAAGAATGCCGCCCGCATCTTTACCGAGCAGTCGTCCTCGCTGCTGGAACGTCTGGATATCCTGGAGCGGCAGCTGCACGAACGGATAGCCAGCCATATACCCCGGGACCTGGACTCCTTGGAGCACCTGGTGCTGCAGCATAAGGATTGGGAGAGCGCCGTGCACTCCCTGAATAGGGATGTGGAAGAGGTCCAGGCGACGTTCAGAGGTGAGACAAAATTTTCGTCTTAAAACAGGAACATTACTTGTTTTTTTTTTATGTACCTAGGTATTAATATTGAGAAATACTCATATACAATCGAATAAGAAAATCAGTTTATGGGCGTCAATGAAAACCTTGTTTTATTTAAGTGACCTAATCAAATGTTTAGTTCCTTTTTGGACAGTCGTTACAAGGTGGTGGAGGTGCTGGGATAGAAAGGTTTCGAGATGAGATTGGGGTTAGCTCGGCGAAAAGTTTTTTGACTTTTTAATAGACTTTATTAATTACTTCAGCTCCTACAAAACAAGTGGTAGTATAAACAGAATGACATAGTTTATACCTCAACCAACGAGAAAAACCTAGAGCAATAGAGTTAGTGAATCTTTTCTGCATGTAGCTAGTATGTTGTTCCACTGTTGGGTAGAGGGGAGCCTGCTTCTTCTTTAAATGTATTTTCTATGCTGTGAAATTAAGGTTAAGAAAAAGCTATGAATTAATAAAATTTACTTGTTTATTAGCCTACGTTTTTAACGTTGGTATTTCTTCCACAGGCATTGCGCTGAAGACCCCAGCCATGAAAAAGAACTTGGACAAGGTGATGGGTAAATGGAACGACATGCAGTCCAAGAGCCAGCTGTTCGTAGAAAGGTACAGTCTTATTTTGATTATCAACTTCTTTAAAATTTCACATAACGGATAATTTATGAACCATTCTTCCCTCGAGATCACTATATTATGGCCTCTGCGCATGGTCTCATAACCTAACCAATTTCTTTAGGAATTATGTGACGTTTATGCCCTTAATCCAACAAACCCTTCCTTGTCTCCTCAGGCTGAAGTACGTGGAAATAGTGGTGAATAGCATGGAAGAGAACCACCAGACCATCTCCGAGTTCGAGATCAAGCTGGCACAGTTCAGCGATCTGCCCAATGACACAGAACTGCTGAAAGACGTAAGAATTGCCTTTTTACAAGTTTAAAGCGGTTACGAGCCGTTCCAGTGACTTACGTCGAGCTAGTAGACTGTTTGTAATTAAGCTACTTGAAGTCCAGCGTCTTTTATCTTCACAGCATCCAGCCATAAAGATTGCACTTCGGTCTTTGGAAAGATACAATTGGTGTCACGTAAGTTAGAGCAAGACAACGCTCTACGAAGCCGAATGTGCAATCTTTATGGTCTGGTACTGTAAATGCATATGGAACCAAACCGCGGCTTAATCATTTTAATAATTCGGAATTTTAGTTTTCGGTTCAGTAGAGTCCCACAGACAATAGATTTATTCACATATAAATAGTACGCATTTATGATACTATCTCTGCAATTTTAGTCACCGATTTAAGTACAGGAGCAGAACTAATAATTTATTTCGTATTTTCTCCAGATGCACGAAGACCTGCTCCGCATGCAGGTGGCAGTGAGCAAACAACAGGTCCAGGTGGAACAGATGAACGACGACGCGGAGAACTGCCGCCGCCTGGTGGAGGGCTCCCGCGCCGCGCTGCCGCACTCCTCGCTTCCGCGCCAGGGGAAACACATCGACCTGGAACGCCTGGACAAGGAGGTCACGCAACTCAACAACCGATGGAACAGCGTATGCAGCCAACTCGCTGAACGGTAAGCTATAACACCTGGAACACCTGGAACACCTGGATAAAGATAAACAGCTGGAAAAAACAGCTGCTAGGATATGTAGTGAAAAAAGAATCCTTACCGCTATAGACCGACCGCTTAAATGACTCCTCGCCCTTGTGGTGGGACGACCGCGGGGGTCGAGAGAGGTGCGGGCGGCAGGTGCACTACCTGCTCGCACCGAGAGAGGTCCCCTTTGTCGTCTTACACCTATCTATAGACCCCGTCTATAGATCTCTAACGCATGATATGACCTGTTTCTAAGCTCTTTGAAAGACTTTAAAGAAGGAGGCTCTTAATGCCGTAGTTTTTTTTATGTTGAGCAATTACTAACCCGCCCTCTATTAAACTCTTGTTTTGTTCGCAGCCTCCGAAGCTGTGAAGCTGCTTACCAGCTCCTTCGTAACTACAACGCAGGCCTCGAGAAAGAGGCGGAGTGGATCGATGACTCCTTCGGCAAACTGCAAGCGATGCCGCCCGTCGAGGTCCGGCCGAAGGAACAGTTTGAGCCGACCAGGGTGAGTTACTAACCGAAGTAACTGTACTAACGTCAAAGATTCGCTGCCTGGCGATAGACAAAGTAATTAGTACAAAAAAATATGCTGTTACTGAACCTATGGCCTCATCTATACTTTCTATTAGGTGAGATAGGGGTCATGCAAAAATTGTTATATACCGCACCTAAGTATAAACCACAATTCGTCAGTAGACGCAATTTAAGAGTTCAGATCTTCCAGAAATCGATAATCGGTTATCGATAGATGACGAACGTGTCTGTTCAGCGCACTTGTATGGTACAGTCAAGGGCAAAGATATATATGCAAGTAATGTGAAAGTAAATAAGTAATCATATAAAGTTAAAAAGATATATACTCATTCAAATGGGAATTAATATGCAAACTACACTGGCAACATAAATATGTACCTGGCAAGTCCAAAAACTTGTATACAACCAAAATTCCATTATTAGTATCCTGCAAATAATGCAAAATATTATAGTCATACTTATGTAATTAAATATAGATTCAGTAATTGCCACAAAAATATGTATACAAAATGTAATCTGCGAATATCAACTTTACGGCCTAGTCACACGAAACAAATTTGTAAAGTATGTTTTGACAATTCACGAAAACAGTACAGACTTGTCATTGCATATGTTTGTCGCATGTTTTGACCTGTCACCACGACGTTATCAATCGGCATGTTTAATAGATTTTACAGATTCAGATTTCGTTGATTTTGATTGAAGATGAAAACGCTAGGTAAATTCAGGGACAACTCAAGAAGGCTTGTGTTATGGGTATCTACTAGTTACGAGTAGATGACGATATACATACCTATATAAATAAATACATACTTAAATATATAGAACATAGAATGTACGTGTGTATGTATGTATGTGTGAATGTATGTATGTATAAGAAAAACATAGAATGTACCAGTTGCTTCTCGTCCCGCGTAGATGGTAAAAGTCCATCGAGGGAATGGGCGAAATTCTTTGGAATCATGTTATAGGCGATGCGGCTAGCAACCCATCACTATTTTGATTAATTTTTCCACCTACACGCCTACAATCATGCTAAACGTGGCCTTAAGGTTTTGTTTCCTCAGGCTCTGTCTACCCCGTAAGGGATAAAGACGTGATATATGTATATCGTATGTATGTATGTATGTAGAACATCCATGACCCAAGCACAAATATTCAAGTTGATCACACAAACATTACCCTGGCCGGGTCTCGACCCCGGGACCTTCGACTCAGAAAGCGGTTGCTTCACCACTGAGCCATCCGTGTCGTCAATATCAAATCATACAGTAATTGGCGATTTACGCTATTTTCAATTTTTTTTTTACTTCATCACCATCATCATCATCATCATTTCAGCCATTACAAGTCCACTTTTTTACTTAATAAAAGGCAAAGTATACTTAAAATAACTGTATAATAAAGAAAACCACTCCTTAAACTTAAGACAAAGTGATTAGAGAGTAATATTTTCTATAGTACGTTATTATTAACATGTTTAATATTTCTTACCGTGATGCCTAATTCGTCAGCAGAGCTATATCAAGCACGGATATACCTTCCTCGCATAAGGCAACAATCCTATGTTTTAAATGATCGCTTAAACGATACATTTTCTCCTTCAAAATTAATGAAAAGCCGCCAGATAAACCATAAGAAACGGTAAGTCAAATGGAATTAAAAAATCCAATAGTGACACATGACACATGCACATACATATGCACAAATCACGTCTTTATCCCTTACGGGGTAGACAGAGTCTATGGTAACAGGTACCTACAACCTACAGGCCACATTTAGCAAAGATTGTGGGCACATGACATGATTTAAAATAAATAGAGTAATGATCAGTTAAAGAGTTTGGAATAGCAGTTGTTGTATACGACTTGAAGCTTCAAGTGGTTGGCTGATTACATTAAGATTACAGAGTTCGATGTTACGCAAATACGTTCATAAGCTCCTGACAATAGAGTTGTGTTAATAGAATTTTGGATTGTTTACATATTTTTGGTTATCATATTAGATACATAATTAATGGTTAAATAGTGTATACATATTTTTGAACTTTACGGTGTTTCTAAGTTTATGGCCTAATACATGAGGACATAATATTGCAAATGTTGTATACATAGTTATCTCTCAAATCATGTATACTAATTTATGTACTTTTGTATGTTGCCAAATTTATGACCATTTAGATGACCATGCTTTTTGACACTCAGTGGTGTTTACATATCTTTGCCCTTGACTGTACCCCAGGCAGCGGGTGTAGGACATTAGTATAGAGAATTTGGAATTCCAGATCGGAATGATTCCTAACCCTGTTGTTTTAGTACATTACATTCCGAGGGTGGTGAAATAAAGCATCTCTCAGATCGCAGGAACTTGTCGCACGAGCCACAGGCGAGGGCGATAAACATGCGACCTGAGGTTTTCTTTATCACCGCTCGAGGTGTGGCCAGGAAGTATAAATTTCCACTCGCGTAGTTACGGCTGGTGGCGACGGAAACTACTTTCTTAATTTTGAAATTTGTCTTGATGATAGGGCCAATCAGCGGACTGTTAAATCACCAGTGGAAGTTAGGTTTTCAAGTTTTCAAGTCCTCGATTAAGTTTTGTTTGGAAATCATAATCTTAAGACACTGCATGTACAATTAATGGATTAAAGTTAAAAAATTTGGGCGTCTGTGGGTTACCACTTAAGTCCTAATTTAATTTTAGAGCATGACTTTGATAATGATAACTAAAGAGGAAGTTATACTAATTTAATACCCAAACGTTCGTTTAAGACTGGAAGTAGCATGTTGACAATCCCATTTAACCGGTACTGTCTTACGGCACGAGGTTAATTTTGGCACTTTAATACTAATATTACCTAATTTTTGGGTGTCTTGTGGTTTTAAATTACAGAATCTACTCACCAGCGTTGTGGAGAGAACGCCTAAGATAGAGAAAGTAAACGTTGACGGCGGAAGATTCATAAGGGAGGCCAAGGTAAATGACAGCATAATAAAAGTTTGCATAGGAATTCATTTAGTCTGTGGTCCTTTTGGATTACGTTTGATATTCGAAATCGTTCTTTTTCTAGAAGAACTGAGACGAAGAGTGCTGCTTTTAATTGTTGAAGCATTGTGCCTTTTAATTTTTATGCCAGCACTCCTCGTCTCATTTTATTTAGGCATTAGGACTGTCTATGATTGTTTCTGGATGGATTGTATGAGATGTTCAGCGTTTCAATTTCAATACCTTACCTGAATCCTCGATTTGCTTTTGTCGATTGACTTCTTCTTTTTTTGGGTCTTCTCGTCTAGGTTCTTGTCTATGACTCGTCGCACTTTACTTTTTTTTACTTTTAAACGCACTCCTGCTTAGCCATGGATAAAATAATGCTTCTGCGCATGGACCTTTGCCTTTTGTGATTTAACAAGTACTATTAACTATCCTAACTTGTTTTGTGTGTGTGATGTGTGAGTGATTATTTTTGAAGTAAACAGCAATATATTACTGCTGCTCTGAAATATTGCATTGTGACTAAAGCAAAAAATAGAATTAGCAAACAATTATGTTACGCACCATCTTGAGCAAACTCAATTTAAAATTCAAATTTGTTTTTTTACATAGCCGTTTTATTGAGAGCTTCATGTTTATAGAATTTGTTAGGACCTGGAGCTCAATTTCCACTGGATTTTATAGAGTAATTGGGTTCATTGATCTTAGATGTCTAGCTTTGCATGCATTGTTTGGAGCTATCAGTGTTGCTGTAAATTGAAAATAAAAAATATATTTTTCTTTTGATTTTTATTACGGCTTTGGTGTTTTTTTGGGGGAAATGCACGAAAATAGATATTTTGAAGTTTTCACACAATGTTTGGTGTTGCACGCTTAAAAAAAGCTTTGACTGTCTCCCAGCATGATTCTGTCCTGGGAAACCTTGAAGCTGAACAGTAAATGTTACCATGTAAAACAAATATGAGATTTACTTTTATGAAACGATGTATGAAATACGATGCTTTGTAAGAAATGACGATTGAATAGAATCTGTATGATTACCTGTAAAAAAATGGATTAGAATTTGTATGCCTGGCTGAATGATCGTTAATTTTTTAAATTCTAATATCGAATGCTTAACTGTAACAAACGCCAGGCTGTTCTTTTCCGTCTCACGATGGCCAGTACTAGATTCCATTTTCGAATTTAATTTTATTTTTAAACGTTTCTTTGTACAACTGGCCAGTGTTAAAAAGAACAGTCTTGACTAACCTCTAACGCGCTTCGATCCTAACTCGATCTAGATATACTCGTCGAGAGGCCAACGTTACGCGGAGTGGCTTTGCGACGAGGTGCATCCGTCGCTCGACATGAAACAACTGAAGAGACAAGCGGAGTTAGACCAGGCCGAGAGATATAGGAGCAGAAACAAGAATCTGACAGAGCAGAGCGGCGCCGAAGCCGTTGCAAGGGAACTGGACGACCTGAATGCGAAACATCAAAGGCTGTTGGATATGCTATATGAAAGACTGAGGAGGATAGCTGCCGCCAATCCTGGAGACATTGTTACATTGGTGAGTGTTCATTTTCTTCTGAGTAGCAATGCTGTGTTTGGAAATTTCGTTTCCTGTTTAAATTATCGTTAATACTTATTTTTAAAAGACGTTTTTTTTACTTTTTTGTGGAACGAATTTTTTAAAACAGCTTGTGACTCACTACGATTTTTTTACTGTTAATTATAGTATTTTTGTAGATTTACATAATCACTGTAGATTTTATCACAATTCACACAACGTCTGCTTTTCAATGACAAAACAAAGTCGTATTTTTTACTGGCAACTGCATCAATTAAAATCTTCAAGCTAACGATTCTTTAATCGTTTTTGCTCTATGAATTTGACCTTAACGCCGATGTTATTAAGAGTCATTCGTGACTGAAGCGGATTCACAAGGTCGTTTTAAATCAATGAGAAACGGAAACAACTTATTTCAAGTGAGCACGCGACCTAACCCGATGAGTATCATAAATGGAGCTATTTTCCTTTTAAAAAAAATATTAAACTCAACTGACAAACAAAAAGGGAAAATAAACCGAAAATCAACACTCTACGCAATTAAAAGATTCATTAGAAAAGGTGTTTCAATACAAATTGCCGTCACATGAAAACCTATGGGGTACTTCCAGTTTTCCTAGAGATTTTTTTGGTATGATTGAGGGAGGCTTAGCACAACGGTAAGACCAATATAAAATGACCTCCAACTGCCTACATTTTATTTAGACACAGGGCTCTTCTAACACTGGACTTTTATTCACTTGCCAAATTTGTACGGTACCCATCAGTACGCAAGTTCGACTCGCACTTGGCCGGAATTTTTTTAACTTTTCTAATCAATAGTTACCGCAAGAACTTCGGTTTAATCGTGTCCACCATTATCATATCTCCGTGAACATATTCATTTAAAAAAAAAAACTCTCTCTTGAAAATGCCCGTTTAAATGTCCGTTTTGATATATTATTTAGATTGCACGTGTACTAGGGCTGTTAGCGTGTTTACGTGTACCCAGTGATGTCATGCGTTATGTCACACGGACCTTGGGGCAGGCTTCTGAACAAGCCGGTTGTAACGCATTTTATGTAAAAAAGACGTAGACTTTTGGTCATTTTATCTTTTTTGTCCGTATCTTCACTGCTGAAGGGATCACTCGTTGCGCTATGCTACTCCATGTTGTTCTTTCTCGGCAGTTTTTAATGATTCCGTTAGTATTAGGTTAGCTTAGGGTAACAAACAGTTCGTTACTATTAGGTTAGGTTTGGTTGTTAAAAAATAAATTGTTTGGAAAAGTAGTTATGTGGCGTCAACTCTGAAGGAGAGGTCTTTGAGATAAACAGACTATCCTACTAATATTATAAACGCGAAAGTTTGTAAGTATGGATGTTTGGATGTTTTTTACCCTTTCACGCCAGTGCTGGACAGATCTGGATGAAATTTTATAACATAGATAGATTATAGTCTGGAATAACACATAGGCTACTTTGTATCCCGGAAAATTGCGTAATTCCTGCGGGATAGCGATAAACGAGTTCTATGCAGACGAAGTTACGGGTAACAGCTAATACTAAATAAAAAATTGATATTTATTTAAATATGTCACAACCGGAGAAACCATATACAAACCATGACTTAAAATTGACCCAGGATTAGCATATATACAGGTTTCTCTTTTTATGTAAACTATAATCCAAAATTAGATCGTAGACAGACAGCCAAAAGAAAAAAAAAGTAAGCTTAGTCGTTTTTCCGAATGAGATTAAATATGCAACTGCGCAAAACATATTATTACGAAGTTAGTTATGTAACGCGCGAAGGTCAAATAGCGGATAATGCATTCGCTGAACTGCATGAATCTATCCTCCAATAGTAACAAATATTCCAAGACAGTTATTACTAATTTTCCTCCTGTTTTAATAATACTTTACATAATACACATACACATAAATCACGTCTTTATCTCTTACGGGGTAGACAAAGCCTAAGGTAACAATGCCTAAAGGCCTGTAGCCTTAAAAACTAGAACTATAAAACGAATGTTTTGCACCGATTATTGTCCTTATTTATAAACGCTTGTTTGTATTTATGGCAACCGGTCACTTTTAGGTTAACTCTACATTCATTCATTCGTTTGTATCTGTCACTTTGACATTTACCTCTGCTTTTAGTTTTTTTTTACTATTCTCTACTCCTTTTTTTATCCATGTTTTGATGCAAGCACTTTAAAACTTTTTTGGTGTTTGTTACCAATGTAGGCGAGATCCCACTGGGTATTAGAAGCTAAAAAGCTAGACGTTGGCCTGTTTATTTACTTATAATTAAGGAGCTACGATAAAAGCTCGATTTATCTTGTACCCACGCAGTTGACATCACGCCGTGGGTAGAGCCTTTATAAGGCAGTGGCTGACTTGAGTTTGTTTTGCCTCCATTCGTAAACATGTCCGATTTTAAAAGCTTTTTGATATATATTAAAATGCATCTTGAAGGTACCTACTAAACTTTGTTCATAGAAGTTGCATATTTGTTACAAGAAAATTATGTTTTATCTGTGTCTGACTTGGCTGTATGGGCTTTGATGCCTTTGTCCATCCCCAGATAAAAAAATCTGAAGTCAACAACTAAATCTTAGGCTTTTTCAAAGTACAGCCACCAAATTAATAAATTACCTATTCCTACAATTTGTCACCATTGTGATAAGGTTATAGTCAATTTTGTTTAATGTTTGGAACGTGACCAGCTTTTAAGTAGAATAAGGTACACATTAAATTAAATTATTTCCTCAGTCAGATTATCAGTGAACTGATATTAAACATCTGGATAACATCAATGTCGATACATGGTATAAATATAAATATGTATAAACATTTGGAATACTTCGATACGTAATAATACTAATAATAAAGTGGTACCATTATTGCTTGAATGAGTTCTTAAGATAGCAAGTAATGGGTGGGGTAGTACCTGCTTTTATCGTTTCATAAATAGCATTACATACTTAATGTACGCAGAATACAAGTATAGGAACTTGTTTCTTGACTTGACTAATGAAAAAAACTGTTGATTTGTTACGAAATGTCAATTTCGTTACAAAAAAGAGGTTCTTGATTCGTCTGATTTTATAAGTTTTTATTTAAGGAAGGAATTAAATCAGCTACTTTAATTAATAATGGAATCCACGAGGTATATTTTTAAATAAACAAGGTTAGTTTTACCTTACCAATTAGTTTGGATAGTAGTCGCAATACAGTGTTTTGTGGTTTTCCTTCAAGAAAACACACCCCCTTGCAAAAAAATCGGGCTCCTATGGTTTTTCATATTATTAAGCATTAAAGCTTAGAAAGTAAGCTTTTATGCACATAAAATACAAAACCATGGGTGCCTGTTTTTTTGCAATTGGGTGTATACACATACTTACAAAGAACCATAAACGATCTAGACTATATCCTAGTCGACCTATTCCAAGAACCTTTTTTACATCGAGAAATGCCTCAACTAATGTCAATGACTCGTGTCTCAAATTGCAGTAGACAAAAACTTAACAATTTAGACCGGAAATTGAATATTTATGTACAAATTGTTACATATAATCAGTTTGTCTATGGTTTTATTGCTGACTATAAACAAAAAAATAACTAAAAACGTCGTTGGCAAAAAGAAAAAAAACTTAAATCAAGATGAATGTAACGAACTTCTTATCCTTAAAACGACGCCGTAGCCTCCTTCCATATTACATGCCCTTATAAATTCGTATTCATATAAAAAACTTAAGTCCAATTTACTGAGACATTGCATGACGTAAATAAAATTGTTTTCAATTACTGATAAATGCATATAATAGAGCAACAAGCAATAAGTAAACATACTTGACCTTTTTTTTTTATACATTATTCTTAACAATACCTAATTTAAATAAGACAGATATGACCTAACACATTATATCATGCGCTATAAGGTAAACTATATTTAGACGTTACGTTTGTGAACCAGTAAAGTTTAAATTGTTGTCATTCAAGTGCTAATTTTATTTGCTATGTGGAACCGGTTTTTTAGTGTGCGCCATCTTTATTTAACGTCTTCACCATAGATTATTTTTCTTTTTTTCACATACTCTTAATGCCATATTAGATTTCTGATACCAGCCTTTAAAAGGACATACATAATATTGATATCTGTGTATATCGACTTAAGAACAGTTCTTTAATATCGTCTACATAAAATTCGTTTAGCACCGTTTCACAAAAACACGTATTTGGGCATTAAGAATAATATAGGTACTTCACTACATAGTATAAAACAAAGTCGCTTTCTGTCTCTAGGGATAGATGCTTAGACTACGCAACAGATTTTGATGCGGTTTTTTTAATAAATAGAATGATTGAAGAGGAAGGTTTATAATGTATAATTCTTCGCAGACGAAGTCGCGGGCAGAAGCTAGTATCTAAATAAAAGTAAATGCGTCCTTTTCGTTCGTCAATATTGGGTTAACGAGTTTATCTAGAAATGGTAAAAATTGATAGAGTCAAAGACCGTATTCTTTCTATAAATGATTTATGTAGGTATATTTAAGGCCAGAATACTGAACAACCATAATATAGGTACAATAATATACATAAAAGTAATGGGTTTTGCTTATGACACTCCTTCGATCCATATTGCTGTCATAATGACTTCATGTATGATCATTATTGATCTATATTTTGAACAAATATTGTTTTCATGTTAAACAGACTTTGAAGAACTTTGCAAATATGATGCGCGTCTGGTATTTTCGTATTTGTATTACACTGAGATATCCAATTTACATGTTTAATTAAGATCGCCTTTAAAAAACGTTTGCTCGTGAGTCAATCAGAAACGCTCAGTTCCTATTTTTATGACTAAACGCCATTCCTTTATAGTTCGTTAATTTAATTATTCGTCTTGGCATTACGTCATCGTCATCGTCATCCAACTTGAAAGGATTATCCTCAACGTGCCAGTTAAAAATATTATTCCAACGCCCACAAGCTAATGTACGGATAGATAACTTCTAAATGCCTGCAAATTATTTCAGCTACACAGATTCGAAACATAAAAACGCAGGAGAACTTTATCAAAAATTCAAGTTAGGCGTAGACTTTCTAACGAAAGCCACACGTTTAGCATTCGATTGCAGCCGAGTTGAAGTTGTGCAGTAGCTCTGGTGGCATAATTTAACTTTTGCGTGACTCCTATCTGTAAACGGGCAGTTCTTTGAACCTTCCGAAACGGCCATCTCCATGGACGCGAGTCACGAAAGTCAATGAATGAGCGAAGGGGTTTTTCTAACCTTTTTTGCTCTATTTTTTACGTTTATTACTGGCCGCGATGACAGACTGCGAAAAAACCTGTCTATTTAGCGCCAATGGCTGAAAAAGTTTAAAAACAAACAATGTAAACATTATGGATTTGCGTTTTGAATTTGGAATGATTGATGGGGGATTGATTAGCTTATTCGAATGCAGAGTAGTGATGTGATCTCGGTGTGACGTAGTTTGCTGTAGCACATCCGTTAAACGAGGCCGATAAAATTAGTCGCGTAATTCAAAGGTAACGCAGTCTTTTACCTTTCAACTTGACTCTGAGTGATGGCACAAGTTTCAACTTTCAAGGTCTATCCTTACTATTCTAACCACACAGTCGTTTCACCCGGTGCTCTTGCCAAAAACGGCCATGTATGAGTACGTGTGGAATTTACAAGAGTTAGTGTTATTATTACATGGGTGACGTAATTGTTCGCGACATCAATCGCATGGTCACGATGTCAAGGTTTACAGATTACTCGCTTGAAAGGAATATTAAGCAGCAGTCGATTAACCTGTTATGGATTTGAAAAATAAATGCCAATATTGGGTGTGTATCTGCGTGGATATTAGAAAATGTCAAGGATACTCTATCACGAGTGGAAGGACGATAAGAAATTTAATATTGCTTATTTTGCGTGGAGAAGACCATTAAGAGTTTTCATTTTTTTTATATAAATTAGATGCGAAATTTGGATGTCGTAAAGTTTATTGACTCTGAAAATGACGTACCAAGGGACATTGCATCGAATCATTCAGTTGTACAGATGATAGCACGATTCGATACGATGACGCTCACGCGAGTTTTTAGTAGCGCGCGAACGACGACTGGCGACCGACGCCCGCCGCTAACTGAACGCTCCGCGACCAGCGAACGAATTCAAATTTACGAATTTCGAATTGCAAAAGTGTATTGAGTGCCAGTGTTATAAGTTTTATGTTGAAAGGTTGTCTATGACTATGACAGTGTTTTGGAGCACTACATAAAAAACCTGTTTTTAACTTTAAGCAATGTATTTATTTACTTTCGTTGCTAAGGCTCTTATCAGCAAATCCTTGACTTTACGCGTTCTGTAATTCGGTTTATTGAAAACGTTTTCTTTGTATTTTTCTGACTATCTTCACGTTGGATTATCTGAGAATGTATACAAATGATAATGCCGTATCAGTTAAATAATAGGCTGAATCATAAATAATATTATCTACACTATACCGGCTTGAAATGTCATTCTAGTCCTTATTAAACGTTGGCTATGAAATTGATGAAATAGTATGTTTCGGAACACACTTGGCCAAAAATTAAGCGATACGCAGAACTGGTTGAAAACGAACCAATTTAAAAGTCACAACCACTTTTTACACGTTCCCACTTTTCTCGTACTGTTGAAATGCATCCGGATTTAATTGGAGAGACTGGATTTTCTTTCGTAATAAATACTTTTTAAGTTTTTAAGTAAATGTCACTTTAAATTCCAACCCACTCGTAGGTACAAAATTCGCGATAAACCAAGAACATGCATTTGCTTGTTAAGATTATTTATCAGAAAATCGGAATGCTTGAAATAAAAATTGATATCTGAAATTATTGTGATATGCTTTATTTATAACAGACAGTTCAGAGCATGCAGTTAGTATCTCTATCGAATCTCGCTCTAAGATATCTTCTTTTTAAGATATGTAGGCTTGTTAGTGGTTCTTACTAAAACAGTAGAGTACAAAACTCCACAAGAAACATTGTAGCAATTACAGTTGCTTAACGCTACAAATTCTTATCAACTGTATAATAAAACAAGAAAGCCACAGCTTTAATCTGTAACGTATACCTTGAACCTATAACATTAAAACAAACGAACTTTTCATAAAACAATGACTTCACCTGTTTTGCCTGTTTCAGTATAAAGTAACCAAATACGCGGCAGGAAATGTTTGTCTGTGGTCCATTGTTTTTTTTTTTCTTCGTCTGGCCGATGACAGATCCCGTTTGTGTGGAAATCATTGTGGAAAAGTAACCGCCGAAATGAGCTGACGCTAAATATAGGAACTGACATTTTAACTTTTTAAAAGGGATGAGTCAAAGGAGTTGGAACCAGGGACTTACGCATTATGCCTTACAGCGTCTATTTGTTTAAGAAAAACGTGTTTTTTTAACCTCGCAGTCTATTCCTTTTTGTAGCAATATTTCCTTTCCGTGACATCAATGTTTAACTTGTTTTTTTCAACGATTATCCTGAGCACGTTCTATTTTCGATCGAAAACATGTTGATGTTTTGGTCCTTCCTCGCCCGGATTTAATATTTACTCTGAAAAGTTAATCATTACTAAACGTTATATTTGATAGATTTCAATTTACTAGTTGTTGCCTGCGACTTCGTCTGCGGAGAATTTGTTTATCGCGAGCCCGCGGGAACTAATTATACAATTTTCCGTAATGAAAACTATCTTACGTCCTTCCCGGGGTCTCAAACTAACTTCATACGAAATTTTACCACGATCGGTTGAGTAGTTTACGCGTGTATGCATTAATTTGTTTTTGTGATAGTTGGAATGCACGACAGTCAAATATTAATCAAAATTATTATCTCCTAAATCCTTCCTTGATTTCCCCTCAAGGGGTAACAATTAGAACATGTTTGCCTTCGTCTGGAGCACTTCTGTTTACATTTATTCTTTTGTTTTATCTATTTGCGCGTGCTTTCTCCTGTCTTGCACATGCACAGCTGCATTCTTAGGATGCTATAGCATCACCTTGTTTTCCGCAACACTGAACTCTGGAGTTATCTGTACATTTTCATCGTTTATCTTTCCAATTCATGCATGCATGTATTATGTATGCGTCGGCGGTCCCCCGGCTAACCTCGATTACGTGGACTATGCAGCCATTTGTTTTGGTCTACATTTGTATAAACAGCAGCACAAGCGAATGTCAATTCGTATTCAGAAACTTTCAGTTTGACGTGAATATTAATAATTTTGTTTTAAACAAGGACTAGTCAGATATACTAAAGAATGTCATTAAACGATCTGTCGTTTCATATAGATTTTGACGTAATTTTATGGAGTATCGTCAGTCCCATTCCTATTTTCTTTGCGGTTTAGTACTATCATAATATAAATTATGGCATAGAATAGAGAGGCATGCATTGATTCCTCAAAAAAAAAGATAGTATACAGCTATGTTTATGTATGTATGTATACTCTTTATTGTACATAAACCACATGAAAAAGATTAATACCGGTCAGCGCAAACGCACAAAGGCGAACTTATCCCTAAAAGGCTATCTTTAATCTCTTTTCATTCTTCAGAGATTGCCCACTAGTGTAACTGTTATAGTTTTATCTTACAAGATATCTTCGTATAGGAATGTAGGTATGTTAAACTTAGGATGTTTGCGAGAAATCCTACAAGTCCAATTTCACACGCGTTTGAAAATTTGGTATGCTTATGAGAATTGGATGACAGAAGAAGCGGCTAGCGTTAAAAAAACGAAATGTATTTACGTGTGTCAACACTATGAAGTTCGATACTTGATAAAGATCCAAAGAAACCACCTCGGGGACCATTGATCAGCGATTTGGCAGCGTTCGCACTATAGAATGCGTTCACGGTACTATTTTTACGCACTACCATTATGACAATGTTATCATTTACCGTCTTTAAAACGCATTTCAGTGTTACTTCGATCTTGTGCACTTGAAAATACGATCTACGTCTTATTTTTAGTCTATATTATAGTGTTTAAGTGTATGCTTTTGTTTTTACATCTCTTCTTAGTTTGAAAATTTCGTAATGGACCTCTTTGCTTGTCTCTGTCGCTCTGTGAGTTTTTTTTTAATTTAACGATAACTGTTTGATAATATCATAAATTTACTGTATCATGGGTTCATTTCATACAATTCACGAGGTAAATATTATGCGTTAAACCATGTTATGTTTGTTCCATTATGTATATACACTTTGGCTTGTGTTACGGACGTCCGTAGTTTCAAAAACGTTTCCTGAAACGAGATTAGTTGTGATAATGCTAGATAGACTATTCGTTTTTCAAATTACACGGATAATGACTTTAAAGGTCGGACATTAAATAAATGTACCAAATCGCGGTTGCACTATTTTATTGCCTTAAATTCAGCACTCAAGGTTGCAGTTAGTCATTTGTGAGGTGGTGCCGGTTTTTTTTTAATTTGCTCAGATCGCGTCCAAGGTCCTCGTCGTGAGAAGTAGATTTGGTTTTTTAATGAATACCGGTTCTGACTTGACTTGTCAAATGTCACTGTAAACAATTTCCATTCAGTTCAGGTTTTTGCTGACATTTTTAGTATCTAGATGTGATATCGAGCGAATAACCTAAACTGAATTGGAATGGAATCGAATTAAGACGTCATGGTAAGGCTCCAAAAAGTTTTTTTTTAATGTGATAAAGGGTAAACGAGCATGGATCACCCGATGGACAGCAATCACCGCCGCCCTTGTCAGTCATAACATTGAATTGTTTAAGAATATGTATGTGCATGATAGGGGTGAAAATAAGAAACTATAACCTAGGAGCGCCGCGGCCCCAATAAATAGATACACAAAATGTCTATGACCTCTGTACTCCATAATTTGATGCTTCAATTTTATTATTTCACATCAGTGCCTCCAAGCATAGTGTTGTCTAAGACGCAACTGTTTACCTTCAGAAAAAACAATTCCTTTGTTATCTTCATTGTAAATAGACTTATTGGGAATGTAATATTAATTATGTTCATTTTGTTTGGAAAAAAATACTTTCTGTCAAGTGTCGTGTCGTGGCGCATTCTTCTTGGCGATCATGGTCCTTCCGAAAGCGCTGGTAGTTTCACAAAATACGCGAAAGAGCTTGCGGCCTATTTCCAAAATTAACTTTTGATTGATTTAGTTAGAACATGACATGTTTTTAATCAGTATTAGCCTCTATCTTTAATCGTTCTTAGTTAAAAATGCATGTTTATACTATCTTGCGGGTTCATATTAAAATGTTGCTTTTATTAATCGCTCGCGCATCGCCTGTTGATCTGTCCGACTGCGGAACTCATCTGGGTCACTGACCTGATTAAGGGCTTTTGAATTGCTGCCAAAATATCAGACATCAGAATTACAATGTTGCCTTGTAAAACTCAAAATCGTATGATTCATTACTTATCTGAATTATTTCTTTCTCTGCGTAGAATTGTACATATAAACCTTCCTCTTGAATCACTGTCTATTAAAAAACCGCATCAAAATCCGTTGTGTAGTTTTAAAGATATGAGACAGCGGAAAGCGACTTTGTTTTATACTATACATACTCGTATAACCCGGGAATTTACATTTTTTTTCTCGGAACGCTCACGAAGTTGCGGGCAACAGCTAGAATTAAATAAGGTTTGTTTTCTTTAATACGTCCAAAACACGAATAAAGCGTCAGCTTAGCTAATAGGTGTCACATAAAAATAAAATGAAGTGTCATTTGTTTCACTTTCGCCAACTTGAAGTGTAAAAGTCCCAAACATTGCCGAATTTTGTTTTAGTTTGACTTCCGTTTTTAAGAACCGACATTAGACATAAAAAAGCGTTTTTTAAGTCACGTAGTCGTTCCTTAGTAAACGGAAATATACTAACAATTCTGTACAGCTATTAGTAATAGCTAGGCTTGAAGGTAAATATTTGTTTCTCTACGCCTCGTTATTAGCTAATACTTTACAATCCGTTTGTATATGTTTGCCAAACGTGAAACAGAATCAGTAGCATGTTTGGTATCGTTCATGTTTCTTCTGCGAATCCATACTAATATAATAAATGCGAAACTGTGTTTGTGCGTGTTACGTTTCACGCTTAAACCGATTTAGTTGGTGGGCTAGTTTCAGTCCCGGAGAAGGCTATGAGATGGTTTTTAGGAAAATTGCTGAATTCACGGACAGCAGACAGAGTCGCGGGCCACAGCTAGTAGCGTTTTGTTTATCAAAGTTCGATACACTCTATCTGGTACACATTTTATGACTGCCTCTTGAGTCATAGACTTAATCATCCAAACTCTGACTAAACCCGTAAACCTAGAAATGTGAAATGTTGCTTAAAGTTTCCCTTGTGATGTCGATATGTGAAACGGTCGTGATTTCTTTAGAGAGAGAGAGAGAGAGAGAGAGAGAGAGAGAGAGAGAAACATTTATTTACACACATTCGATACACGTAGATATATAATAGGAAGAAATACAATATACTTAGGGATAGTACCGATATGGTGTAAAATGGGCCCCACTCAGCATAATGTGTGTAACTTTACATCTCTCTTGACAGAGAACTACTCCGTGTTTGTGAATCTGCAGACATGATATGCTAGTCTGAAATAATAAATATCATGGAGCAATTTCACATTAAATTAAATGAGTATCAGGCAACGGATAATGATTATATACTAATACTGAAATCAATAGAAGCGTCCAAGAGTTTGAAACAAATATTTGTGAACAAAACATTTGCCTTGCTACTCCACTACCTTTGTTTTTTGGCATAAATATGGTGAAGTAATATTTTGCGGACTCAATTCAATGAATATTCTTATATTTAATACCTCTCGAGAATTTAATTCATAATTTTAATGTTGTAACAAAAATTTCGGGTATTCATATTAATATTGGCCATCCACTCCATACTACATCATATCCGCAATTTGGAAGAACGCCGCTATTGGATCATTGATCTAAATTTAGAGATTACTATGTCATAACTCCGGAGTGTGCTCATAGTAAATATTTATATGGCCAGCTTTTGAAGTGATAGTTAAATTACCGAATATTTTATTAATTTCACATCAGAAAGTAGGAAATAGGTTTAAGTTTACGTAGACTTATATATACTTTAAAAATATAAGTAAGATTGTTTTGCTTCAGACGGTTTCAATTTGTGTCCGACTACATTGTTGGCTATATCTACCTAAACGTTTTAAAAAATTCATCATCAGGTAGTTCACTACATTTAAATTAATATGTGTGTAAACACTTAATAGTTGCCTATTACTTTGTTCGAGATAGAGCTCTGTTTTACTCAAATTAAATAATTAACGCATTGACATCTCTAATAAAATTACGAAACCTGAAAAGTGACTGAACAACCTTATGCTCGACAGGCGATACAATTACATCGAAAGCAGCTGACAAACGCAGAACGTTTATAAAATAAAACAATCGAAATTACTGACATTCTAAGCAAAACAAATGAATATGTAAACTATAATTATGTAACCAGTTACCTTTACATAATGCGTTGTTTTCAAAAGCGTGTCAAAGTGTCAAGATTAAGCGGTCACCGCACCGGCGCGGCGGCTTGCGCGCGCATCTTTTCCACCGCAGTTCCTAATGCTCCTATCGAATAAGCCAGTCACCAGCATAACCTCAAAACTAGCCGATCAGCTGTTCCACTGAGCCTTAAAACGTACAATTAATTAGAATTAACAGCGAAGTAATTATAAACACGTTGGCTAGACGCGCCGGACGCCATTGCGGAATCATTTAAATTTAGAATCTGTAGTTTTTTCGATTTACGGCTTTCTGGCTCCCATTCAGCTTTCAGCCAGTATGATTGTTAGCTGTATTTTTAAATAGCGTTTTTAATTAGAAAACACTTTTTTATTTGTTCAAAAACAGTTTTGTTAATTTGCGTTCATATTTTTTAGGTTACAATTAAGCGGAATAAATACTTTTTATAAGTGATGTTTAGCAGACATTGTGTGAAATGTGCGCGTGTGTGAACGTATATTGTGTTTGTGTTTAAAAAACTGTGACCATGGAGGAGTACGAGTATGATTTCGCGTACGAGTGCCGGGTTGGTATTATTTTATGTTAAAAATCCTAGTTTATTCAGGTCAACAAGGAGACATATGTATAAGAAAAAAATGCGTATTTTGAATGTAACACTAGACCACATCACCTTTTCCTTAGACAAATATTTATAAAAAAAACTACCTAGTGTCCGTGTTACATCAAAAATACTTGGTTTAAAGGTACGTTCTGTCTCATGCCTGTCCCCTTTCCATTATGTTAAGATCGCAGTTAATTGAAAATATCATAAAAAATCTCTTCATGCCAATAAAATAAATACAATAGCATACATTTTTAGAGGCCTCAGAAAATGGCATGTTTTAGTAAAATACTATGATAACAAAACAGCATTACAAGGTTATGTTTTAGACGCAGGGGTGTGTCTTAGGAAGGGTAACGTTGATGACCTAACTCGGTGATTTATAAAAAAACCATAGGTAGATCTAAATTTGGCCTTAATTTTATTACTTTAACACATGCGAACTTTACGGCTCTAGGCATACTTGAAAACGTCTTAAATGAGTTATAATATTAATAGATCGTTTTGACGTTAACGTAAAAATACGTAAGTTTATTAGTCATCACATTTTTCTTTAACCCCCGACACAAAAAGAGGGATGTTATAATTTTGACGTCGATGTGTATGTGTGTGGCATCATAGCTCTCAAGCCGATGGACCGACTTCAATGCGGTTTTTTTATTCGAAAGCCAGTTTCCCTGCGGTGGTTCTTAGCTATGTTTGGTAAAAATCGGTCCAGTATGATTACTCGACAAACGAGTGGGGGGTTTTTTAAATTTTGAATTTAATGTTATTTATAGTATTATGTAAATACTCAGGACAATAAAAAAAAATTACGTTTTGTTTGCGATCGCATTCCATATAACTTACTTTTGAAACGTGTGGAAGATCCGGTCAACCATACTTAGGATCATTCGATATATTTAAGCAAAAAAAATTTGACAAACTTCATTCTTTTTTGTTCAAATTCAAGCATGTCTTTCCAACACTGACTTTTTCTATTACAGCGTCTCGTGGAGGCAATGGCTCCTCGGTCAGCTCGCTCCTTCCGCCAGGAGTTCAACATGCAGGACCTGGCGAGCTCGACGGAACACACCTATACATACACCTCCGAACAGTAAGTGACTTACCTTGTTATGTTTGTGGTTATGACCAACTTGGTTAATAATTTCATCAGACTCATCGTGTTTTGTTTTTCCGCTTTTTACAACTGCTTCTTCCCTAACAGATACGTCAGAACGTCGCATTCTACAGAATTAGACGGACAAGCACCCGTAGCAAACGGGAAACTAGTCTCGCCTAATTACACGACCAAAACTATCATAGAAGATGACAGACCTGACATTAGGAATCTCAAACGCGTCCACAAAATGTACGAAGGACCCAATATCATTGAGTCCCGAGGCATCATCCACCCAGAAACAAAAGAAATACTTACAGTAGGCCAAGCTATCAGTATGCGAATACTTGATGTAAGAACGGGTAGATTACTATCATCCCCTGAAACGAGACAAACTATGACGATAGAACAAGCGGCCAAGGAAGGCCTCATCGACCCTAAACTAGCCGCAAGGCTAACAGGACCCTGCGGTATGACTGAAGATGGAAACGAAGTCACATTATTAGAAGCTATACAGAGCGAATTGTACGACGCCGAACAAGGACTCGTGGATCCGGCGGAGAAGAGAATAAAGGTAACTGTTGAAGGCGAGAGACCGAGCACACAAGGAATGAGTATCTCTGACGCTCTCAATAGAGGGCAGGTTGATTTACAAAGAGGTCTCTACCGGCTTCCTAACGGTAGCTACATCACTATTGCCGAAGCGTACCAGAGGGGTTACCTCATATACACTGAGATTATCAAAATAAAGTCCAGCGTCCTGTGTTTATCTGACGCGATTAATCAAGATCTAGTAGATAATAGTGGTTGGATTTTGGACAGAAATTCGGGCGACAAATTCCAATTAGACGTTGCTATTAAAAATGAACTAATCGACCCCAACGTAAGGGAAGTCGTTGACCCTAAAAATGACGTCAAAATAACGCTTGCTGAAGCGATAGAAAAGAACATAATAAATACTAAACATTCAAAATACATACACAATGTTACGAAAGAGAAACTATCATTCAAGGACGCAGCAAATAAACGTTTTATTTGTAAACCCATGACTCTCAAAGACGTATGTGATAATAATTTAATGACAAATGACGGTAAAATCTTATCACCGGCTAAAAGAACGCCTTTAAACATTTTAGAATCTATTTCTGTAGGTGTCCTTGACAGTGATAGCGTGAAATGTATAACAGATACGAAATCGGCTCAACTTCTGACGCTGTCTGAAGCGTTGGGTGCTAGGATTATTCAACCCGACAGCAAATTTCGCGATAATCTTACCGGTGAGATTTGTACCATACCCGAAGCTGTTGATCGCGGGCTCATCACCTCCGTATCTCAAAGATCCATTTTCGATATCGACGGTTTCAGAGACCCAAAAACAGGCGAATTTGTCTCATTCAATGTCGCCATGAGCCGCGATAACCTTAAATACGTCAATGGCGAAACCTTCCTTAACTCTGAAAGCGGAGACTTCGTTTATTTAGAGGACTGTACGAAGGTTTCCATTGTTAGGCCTGAAGTCTTAGAAATGTTCAATCGTAGAGTAGGCATTTATGAAAATGGGAAGGAACTCAGCGTGCTAGACGCTGTATTCAAAAACATTCTTGATCCGAAAACAGGGTATTTATTAGATGCGACGACAAAGAGACCTATACCTTTCAACAAGGCTGTTGAAATAAACATGATAACGCCAGAAGGCGCAGCTTTATTAAACTCTCTTTTGAATATAACGCTAACTTTACAAACTGTGACGAAAACGGTTAAGCGATATGTTACTGTTACTAACACTAACACGTCTCAAAGATCTGAAACTATTATTACATTCGCCGAAGCAGTAAAGCGAGGCCTCATAGATCAGGTCACGCAAACGTTCACAGACCCGCTTACCGGAACGGTACTACCAATACAACAAGCTCTTGACGAAGGCTTACTAGGCGTAGAAAAAAATGAGCCTCGTGTTATACAATTACAAGACCGTGTGAACAAAAAAGAATTAATGCCCGGGCAAGTAGTAGAACTTAAGATTACAAAGAAATCTTACATCCAGGACTTACCGCCTAGTCCTGAGAGCAAAGTACAAGGTGACACTCGACCGGAGACAATTAAGAGCCCAGATTATGCCATCCGCGAGACTATAACACCTCGAGATAGCATGATGCGGGAAATTAGGACTGTTACATCAGAATCGGCTGTCACAGAACCCTCTGTGACTTCAATGACAATTAAGAAAAACACCATTGAACTGCCTCGTGGCGGCTGGTCCCTTAAAGACGCGATAGAACAGGGTCTATTCGATCCTCAATCTGGACATTTTACTATACCGCACACTGACCGAGTTCTCGATTTCGAAGAGGCATTGAGACTAAACATCATCAATCCCGACTCGGCGGTGGTTGTCGACCCACGAAACAAAAAGGAAATTCCCTTAGATAAAGCTCTCGAAATGCGTATTCTTGATAATAACGGCCGTTACAAACAAACATCTAGTATCCTCACAATGAAGGTAGCAATTGAAAGAAAAGTAATAATTTTCTTGCAATCGTCTGTTTCCATGTCATCTCAAAAGGTTATAACCATCACCTCCGTATCAGGTATGCCAGACAAGATGGAAATTTCTGAAGTGCGCGACTTGTCGTCACCTTATGATGTGACTTCCGAAGACCAGTCTGCGTTTGAACCAGTGCAAGTAGCACCTGGCGTCATCTTTGATCCTGCTACTGCGTTAGTTATATCTACGACTTCTGGTGTTTCAGAAAACATCTTAGAAGCCGTGGATCGAGGTGTAGTACCGGCAAACACAGTTAAAGTCACAGAGCCGCAAACTGGTATTCCGATCGCACTTAAACAAGCGATAGAAAGGGGCATCATCGATAAGAAGACAGGGGAATACAAAGATAAATCTGGCAAGAAAATGAGTCTAACAGACGCCGCCAAAATAGGTTTGATAGCTGTTGTAGGAGCGCCACTTGTTGGCGCATCTAAAATTATCCAAGTTGTTAAAAGCACCATGGTCGTTGACCCTCGCACTGGTGAAAAGCTACCAATGGAGGTGGCATATGAAAGAGGATTAGTAGATCCGATCACTTATAAAAAATATGAGGAGTCATTGAGGGATAAAACTCCTGATAGTGACTCAACGGATTATGCTAAAGAAAAGAGAATACCAGGTACTAGTACCACTAAAATTTCTCAGGTTACTACTAAGCCTATCTCTGTAGGAGCCGCCGTATCTGAGGGCTTTATTACCGTGGAATCAATACAAAACAGTCTGTCAGCTGACAATAGGCGCGTCATAGAACTGCCAGCTGAAAAATCTAAAGTGGTACACCCTACCGATGTCATTCAAATAACTAAAGTCACGACACAAAAACCTAAATTCAATGTTAATGTAGCTAAAGAACGAGTGCTTGACGCGCAATTCGAAACCAAACCAATTGTCTTGCAAAAATTAAGGAAACAGGTAATTTTGCCCTTGGAAGCCGTCGAAAAAGGTATGCTTGATAAAGAAACCGCTACCATTTTGGAAGCGGTTAAAGTTTATAGAGACGAAAACGGTTCGCCCATGACACTCGAGAAAGCCATTCGAAAAGGCTTGATTGACGAAAACAAGGGAAAAATTGTCGATCCATTGCATGGCGATGTTGTCAACATCAAAGAAGCACTTAAAAGAGGATTATTAGATGGAGAAGGTCAAGATGAAGTGCTAATACCGTTAGCTAAGAGTCTGTCAATCCCTGAAATCTTAGCACAAGGCTTATTAAACCCAGTCACAGGGAAAATTATACACCCTGAAACTGGAAGTCAGTTGACGCTCAGAGAAGCAATAATTTGTGAAATAGTGGACCCACTCTCAGCTGTAACTATCGCGCCTGGAAGGACAATGACACTTGCCGAAGCAATTGAAAGAAATATTATTGACAATGATAAGAACGTCCTTAAAACTAATGATGGTTCTTTAGATTTGCTCACTGCTGTAAATGCGGGAGTTTTCCCAGAGCCAGAAGTCGTAAAGTCAGCTGAAAATATCCCACCTGCTGCTATGACACTTTCAGTAGCCATCAAACAAAATATAATCAATCCTAAGACAGGCGAAATCAGACATCCTTTAACAGGAAAAGTTATTCCTGTTGAAGAAGCGGTCAAAAAAGACTTAATAATGGCTATTCCCTATCCACAATCGGAGGAAACAATAACTTTAGAACAAGCTTTAGAAAAAGGTGCGGTGAACTTGAAAGATGCTACTTTCACGAACCCTAAAACTAAAGAAATAATGCTACTGGACCAAGCCATGGAACAGGGGCTCCTGGCTGTCAAATCAAACACTGAAATTATGCAAGCAGGTGGCGTGGTAACGACAATTACTGAAACATTTACTTCTCAACATACCATAACAACAAAAATGATAGAGCTTCTGGCTGATTACGTCTTAGTGAACGCGAATGAAGTGCAAAATACTAAAACTGGAGAAGTGATAACAATTGATGAAGCCAGACAGAAAGGTATTGTTAGAGATGAACAAGTAAGCAAGGAACAATTTATAACTAGCGACACAAATATAAGCTTTGAAGATGCGCTTACTCACGGTTACATAAATATTGAACAGGGTACCTTCACTCATCCAAACACTGGTGAAACTGTACCTATTGCTGAAGCTGTTAGTACAGGGTTATTGAACACTGAGGTGCCGAAAGAAGTGACTGACCAAAAACTAAACAGCGGAATAGAAATGCTCGACTTAAACGAGGCATTTGATCTATTGTATGATGAAAGAACACAGAAATACAGAGATCCAAAGTCACCTAGTAAAACAATCACTTTTAAAGAAGCCCTGGATAAAAATATAATCAATCCTGATTCTGTCATATACAACATTGAAGCTGGACAGCCTGTTACATTGAAGGAGGCTGTAGATTCAGGTCTTATTGACAAAAAAACCGGTAAATTAAAAGAACCAAAAACTGGCAAGTCAATTGATGTTAAAAATGCTGCTAAAATGGGCTTAGTCGCCGTTGTAGCCGCTCCCGTTTTGGCCGGCATGGCTGTATTTCAAGGAGCTAAGACATTGACAAGTAAGATCATGAAACCAAAACAAGAAACTGCTCAAGCGATTGAAACATCAAGTGTGATAGTCACAGGAAAGACGATAAATGTAGACAAACCCCAAAAACCAGTCGTTGAACATCATGAAGTTGCCCCTAAGCCGGCATTGGCTCCAAAAACGACGCAGTTGCATGATGTTACAATTGAAGAAGTGAAACCGGCTGCAAGTAAAGTTATTGTGGCGGAAACGAAAACAGAAGTTGCACCCAAATCTACTAAAGTACCATCAAGCACAAAAGATGAACCTAAACCAAGTAGCACAAAAGTTGTACCAGTGCATGAGGAAACAATTAAGTTTGAAAAAGATAAGAAGCCAAAAGACGCCAAGTTAGACCCGACACCGACTAAGAGTGACGCCGTTGGGCCTGCGCAAAAACAACATGAAGTACCAAAACCTGTCAGAGAAGCTACACCTGTTAAAGATAGCCCTAAAGAAGCGCAAAAACCTCACCAGGCAGTCTTAGAAGAGTTATCTAAAACACAGAAGTTGCCCAAAAAGCAAGACCTGAAAACAAAGGTTGACAAGAAAGACACAAGTGTAGAAAAAGACCTATCTCCCATAACACCATCATACTTAGATTCCACAATTGAAGAGACAAGTGTTACAGAGACAGACCCAAAACGAAAACCTAAAGGGTCAGATAAAATTGATGAAGACTCACGGCAAATGGTACAAGAGTTTAGACAAACGACTCCAGGTGGAAATGAAACCACGACTGTTATAAAAACTGTTGTAACGACATCTGAACCTACAGAATACGTCACTGAACATACATCAAGTACGGTAATTACTAAATCTTCTAAAATTACCACGGTTGAGATTACTCAAAATGAATCTACTTCGTATCATGTAGTAAGTGAAGAAATAACAGCACCTCATGGATATAGTGAAACAACAGTAGAGAGCTATGAAACTGAATTCTCGGATACTCCTGATGAGACCGATAAATCAGCTCCCAAGGACAAGTTAGAAAAATTACACACAGTCGAATCTGAACCTACAAAACCGAAACATAGCGAGATGCCTAAATCCGAAGTACCAGAAAATAAAGACATGTCACCACCTTCCAAAGAGCAAATTGCTCCAAAAGCTCAAGATTTGAAGCGTGATATTAAGGATCATAGCACTCCTACTGAAGATAGATCGGTAGAAGTAACGATCACTTCGCAACAAGTAACGTCCTCTACTCCTGTGGAAGTAGCACCAGGTGTTATATTTGACCCTAAAACAGCGGTTGTAATTTCTACTGAAACAGGTTTGCCCGATGACTTTGCAAAAGCTGTCGAAAAAGGAATTATACCTAAAGACGCTGTAAAGGTCATAGAACCTAAAACAGGTAAAGAAATAACATTAAAGGAAGCTATAGCCAAAGGAGTAGTCGACAAAAATACGGGAGAGATAAAAGATAAATCTGGAAATAAACTGAGCCTTGCTGATGCTGCTAAGATTGGATTGGTTGCGATTGTAGGCGCTCCAATCTTAGCGGTATCAAAGATAGTAGAAGTCGTCAAAAATACTTCTATCTTAGATCCAAAGACAGGAAATAAAGTGACTTTGGAAGAAGCACAAAAACGTGGATTGATTGACTCAGAGACCTATAAGAAATATGTTGAAGTTATAAACGTTCACACGCCTGAGCAAGGAGTTGAAATAAGTGAAATAACCACTTCAGAGTCACAACAATTAGCACCCAAGAACAAACAGAATTATCAAGTAGAAGAACCTGAGGAACAAGTCTCAACAACATTGACGAAGCTTCCGGGTGAAGTCATAATTACAACGACTACTCAATACGGGCCACTAGAAACTCAAACAACGACATCATCAACATCTACAGTAGAACACAAAGTCATGGAGATAGTAGTCTCACAGCATACCTCTACCGAGCACGATGCCAAAGCTGTGTCGGCAATGCTAATTGACGCTGAGAGACAACCTCTCAGAGTAATTGATGAAATTACTGAACAAAACGTTACTAAAGTCAAATCAGAACCGGTGAAAATACTTTACGAAAACATTCCATTGATAGATGCAATCATGCAAGGTAAAATTGAACCTAAAGTTTGTAGGATAATAATTAACGGTATAGAGTCACCATTAACTGTGCAGGACTCTTTAGAACAGGAACAAATCAGTAGATTCACACCAGTAGACGTAGTTTCCAAAAATATAGTTATTGTTAAAGAAATGAAACCTAAATACAGCGTGGCTATCTCACAAAAGCTTACTCCGGAAGAACTCTCCGAGATGGGCGTCTATGATATTGAAAAACAAGTATTTTTAAATCCCAAGACAGGTGCCAAAATTTCTTTCGAAGAATTAGTATACGGTCTAAAAATTTTTGACCCAGAATATATTTTAGTCAAAGATTTAACCTCAAAATCGGATAAATATATTCCATTTGATGAAGCTATCGCACGCCCTATAATAGACAAAACGACTGGGCATATGGTAAATCCTAAAACAGGCAAACGCGTTCCATTCCTTGAGTGCGTGCAGCTAGGCTGGATAGTTGAGAAACCAGAGGATGTTTCTATAACTGAGCAACTTACTATCGAAACTGCTTTAGAACAGGGCTTATACAACCCCAAGACCGGAGAGATTAAAGATATAAACACCGGAGAACTAGTACCTATAGGAACAGCAGTTGAAAGCGGCCTTGTCGACCATGAATCACTTCTTATTAGAGTACCTCATTCAAATGAAAGTCTTCCACTCTCAGATGCTATCGAGCGCGGCGTTGTAGAAATTAGACACGGTGTTATAACCATAATCGAGACTCAAGAAATTATAGAAATATCTGTAGCTATTCAACGAGGTCTTATTATAATTTCAAGAAGGCCGATTTCAATTGAAGCTGTCATCGCAAATGATATGTATGAACCAAAAACTGGAAAAATTAAAGACACTGTAACTGAACAACTTGTTACCGTTAAAGATGCGGTAGATAGAAACATAGTTCATCCAACTATCTCTGAAATCAAAGACACTAAATTGGAAAAGTTCGTACCACTGTCCGAGGCACTTGACACAAAACTTATCAATCCCGAGACAGGTAAAATTGTAGACAAGAAGACTGGAAAACACATTCCATTAGACGATGCATTGAAAAAAGGGTTGGTCGCTACAAAGTCGGTTACTTACTCCCTAATCGATGTCATTGAATTAGGCTATTATTCCCCCGATTCTTGCAAAATTTTAAACCCCAAAACCGGGCAAACTATAACATTGAGCAAATCTATTCAAGATGGACTAGTTGATCCGTCTGATATCAAAGTAAAAGAAGACAAAACAGAAAAAGTCGTTCCATTTGAGCAGGCGGTTAAATCTGGTCTCATTGACTTAGAGAAAGGCATTATTACTGCTCCAGTTTTGAATCTTAAAGACGCTAGTGAAAAGGGTTACTTACTTAGTGACAAAAAACCATGGACTCTGCAAGAAGGCCTGGTTCAAGGCTGTTACGACCCGGAAACAGGCTTGTTGACTATCAATAACGTTACCATGACACTCGAAGATGCCATTAAAATCGGTAATATCAACCCTGAAG
This sequence comes from Pandemis corylana, assembly GCA_949127965.1. Lineage (NCBI taxonomy): Eukaryota > Metazoa > Arthropoda > Insecta > Lepidoptera > Tortricidae > Pandemis > Pandemis corylana. The sequence goes on from OX421871.1 coordinate 8,784,215, forward strand.
CTATGACCGTTAGGAACTCAGGAACCGGCGAAATGATCTCACTATCAGACGCCATCAAGGCGGGTATTATTGATTCTAAGGAAGGAAAGGTCAGAGATCCCATTCAAGGTGATAAAATTTCATTGACAGACGCTTCTGAACGAGGACTCATAGTCCCGGCCAAACGTAAATTAAGTTTGCCTGAAGCAGTTTTCAAAGGTTACTACGATCCCAAAACTGGCAAATTCTCCCATCCTCAGAGTAAAGAAAAGATACCAACAGATAGGGCCATCAAGAAACGTATGTTAGACCCCCAGTCGACTTTAGTTCACGTAGCAGGCAAAGTCATTCCTTTCGAATTCGCAGTCGATAAAGGTATCGTTGACGGCAGAACAGGTTCAATTATGCTAGGGGATGAAAGAATAGATTTCCGTGAAGCCTTCGAAAGAGGCATCTTAGTTGAAGTTCGCAAACCACTATCACTAATTGAAGCTATTGAGAAAGGCGTTTACAATGAAATAACTGGACTTTTCATGGACCCTCAAAGCGGTAAAAAATATACGCTGACGGAGGCCATTCAATTAAATCTAATCGACCCCCATTCAGTTCATATTCAGGACAACAGGTTAGGCAAATGGGACAAGATCACTATACCAGAGTCACTGGAGACCGGAGTTATTGACGATAAGACTGGCAAAATAATAAACATTAATGCAGATAACGAGGAAATAAGCCTCCGCCAAGCATTCGAGATAGGGTTGCTGGTCGACAGCAAAGCTTCTATAAGTTTACAAAGAGCGTTACACCAAGGTCTGTACGATGATGGCACGGGCAAGTTCATCGACCCGGTCACTAGCCGTAAAATTACTTTACATGAGGCACTTAGGAGGTCTATCATCAGCCCTAAATATCTTTGCTACTTTGACAAAAAATCTGAGAAACCGCTTACTTTGGCCGAATGCTGTCGCAGTCAGATTATCGATAGGACTACTGGAAAATTCCACGAGCCATGCTCAGACGTTCAAATCCCTCTTTCCGAAGCCATGAGCTTGGGTCTCATCGTCGACATCGAAAGTGCAGGATTCACCTTGTACGACGCGCTTGCTATGAACTTATATGACATCACGGAACTCGCGTTCGTGCATCCCGTGACCGAAAGAAAGGTTTCCCTTAAAACGGCAATTGCTGAAGAACTTATTAATCCAGAGACTTCGTTAATCAAAAACATGCCTTCTAGTAAATATATAAAGTTAGACGAAGCCATAAAATTGACAATTGTTGATGACAATAACAGCGTTTATGTTTTACCAAATGGTAATCAAATCAATTTGCTTGACGCTAAGCATCGCGGTCTAGTAGTTACAGCTAAAAAAGGTATAAGCTTAGAAGAAATTATTCGAAACGGCTTGTTTAGAGCGGATAACGGCAAGATCGTTGATCCTAGCACCAATGAATTTATGGACATTGCAAAGGCTATCGAAACTGGTCTTATGAACCCAGAGTTGACTGTTGTTAAGGACAGCAACACAAATAAATACAAACCGCTTCCTCAAGCAATACAACAAGGTGATGTAGACGTCACTAAGGGCCGGGTGTTAGATACTAAAGCTAAAAAAACTTACAGCTTAGATATCGCGTTCGACAAGGGTCTTCTAGTCACTGTAGTGCAACCAATCACATCACAGACCATTACCAAACGTCATGTCTCGGACTCTTCGGCTCCAAGGGAAGCCATTCTCAGGGAATTCACGTTAGACGAAGCCATTAAATACGAATTTATTGAACCCGACACGGCTGTCATTAAGGATCCTCATAAAAACAAATACATTCCATTAAGATTAGGTATAACTGAGGGTATAATCGATAAAAACGCTAAAGGGTCATTCGATCCCCAGAGCGGTAGGTCTCGTACGCTTTGTTTCGTCTTTGAAAACGGCTTAATCGTGTATGTCCGCGAGCCTCTAACGTTTGAGCAAGCGATAGAGAACGGTCATCTAAACATAAACACGGCTCGATTTACTGATCCACATTCCAACGAAGTACTCACAATTAAAGACGCAGCCACTTTGGGCTATGTTGATCCGGACACTGCGCTTATAAAAGATAATCTCAAGAAGAGGTTAGTAAAACTACCTGAGGCTTTCCGCAAAGGCCTAATGGACGCAGAAAAAGGCAATATTCTAGACACAGAGACCTCTAAGCTCAACACGCTGCCATCGGCGATAGAGAGCGGTCTCCTAATGACACCGAAAAAGAGCTTCAGTTTGATCGAAACGCTCAACTTTGGCATTTACAACCCGACCACCGGCGCACTAAATGATCCATTTATAACGACCAGTGTCATGGACAGGAAGAGACTCAATTTAGACGAAGCCATCCATCGTGGCATAGTCGATCCATCCAGCACTGTCGTCAAAGAACCAGACACAGGCAAGATCTGTCCACTTGTTCAAGCCATAGAACAGAAATTGGTCGACCCCGTTGAAGGCAGACTAGTTTTAGATCCGAAGAAGGGAGTGACATTGGACTTAGTCAAAGCGTTAAAGAAAGGATACTTACTGCCAGCAGAAACTAGGGTGAGTTTTACTGTGTTTCCTCCTTCTTTGTGCTTCTTTCAAGCAAAGGTGTTGCTTTATTTCTTATTCTACTCTTAAGGTGATCTATAAAGCGTTTGGCTTGAATATTGGCATGGCACGACACCCACAAGACTTACAGTGTCGATACATTATGGGTTACATGCGATTGATGGAGTCACAGTTGTGGCATACACTTGGTCAAATCTTCCTTTTATTGAACCATATTTAAAACATCATAGGGGATTAGAATTTTTAATACATTCGATGTTGAGATTTCTGATGATTTTTAAAAGACATTAAGTAGTGTGACATGTTTTTAATCATCAATTGTCATGTATAAAATCACTTTTAAAAATCGATCGGAATAACATCTTTTGGTAATAATCACTGTAAGAAGTAGTTACAGCGCTTTATCACAAGGTTTTTGTACATTTAAATTGCCTCATAGTTGGCTTTTACACTTAGGGATAGAGCAAAGTTTTATACATAAACAAAAGCAGTAGATCAAAAAAAAATTAAATAGTCGAACTTTTCTTTTATCTCTACTTAGATCTAGATGCTTAAGTTCAGGTTGTACCGCTTACAATTGTCAGTTTTCTACTAAACAGTGTTCTGTTTGAGCAAACTACCAATTGCGTAAGCGATTATGCTTATTCACATTGTACTAAGGCTCGTTGTATGTTGTTTTATTTCCAGCCGTTGCCTGCGATGCTAAAGAACCCTTTTGAGCTAAATCGTGAATGCTTGCCTGTGAGGGATCATATTAACGACGATATAAAGAATCATCACCGTCTCGCCAATACCTAACATCCCATGATCACTTTGTGCTAAGAATTTGCGAAAGAGATCGAATGGGTGTTCGTACCATACGTTCAACTATTCGACGCTTTCTTTTGTTTGCTTTTATTCATAACGAGAACCAGTGAATTATGACTGGCTGGTTTTTTTACGATAAGTAGACCCCGAAATATGTCGATATACTCATTCCTTGGACCCGCTCACTTGTGGAATGCATGAACTATGCTATTGTGATGTTTACACATGGCGGCAACTCGCGACAAACATTCACAATATCATGAAATGGTAAAACATTTTCTACAAACACAGACACGGAAGGTAGTATTTATATTTTCGTCTTAATTTAAATTACTAGTTTGTTTTGAGAATTTATTTCATTATGAGCTTGTTAATAACGTGAAATTATTGCCTCGCGTCCGAATAAGGTCGGCGTTGTTGTCGTGTTCCATTTTATTACATTCACTGGCTATAATATCTTTATTACAAGTCCACTTTCACTTTTACTGCTGCAATTATTGAATTGTTTATCAAAAGAATAATGAAATAAAGACTCGTTCAAACGGACTAAATGTTTTTCGTTCAATTTAAATTTACGTGTAAATTCTTTATTACTTTTAAAATACTTTCTTGTACCTCTACTTTTACTTTACAACAAAACATTTCAAAGTTTCAGATTTTCAACAGGTACTTTTCTTTTATTTTAAAACTTTAAACCAATTAACTCTAATCAAAACGTAATTTTAATTTTAAGTATAATGAAGATGTTAATACCATAAAGCGCGAATGTCAAAAGCGGCCATCTTGGTTTTTGTTTTTTTAATCTTTTGACATTTGCGGCATTGAATCACTGCTTGCATGCCACGCTTTGCATGTTATGTTACTGTTGACGCAACGATTGGACTGGTTGTGAGTTGTCATCTTCACGCTATTGTATTCTGGCTGTTTTGTGGTTTCGCATTTGTCTATTTGTCTTTTTTTTCTGAGGACTCGTCTTTGCTTTTGTTTCTGCGTAGTTTATGTCTGTAATTGTAAGCTTCCCTTTCAGGTTTTCAACGTTCATTTTTTATATATTACAGTAAAATCTGCATGAATTTAAATCATATCATAGTGAATACGAATGACAGTTTTTTTTTAGATTTAATGCATCTCTGTAAATACATGGAATTATAGCACTGTATATTTTTCCATTTTTAGTCGTCCTGTAAAAAGTGACTGACTGCACCGTGTAGATAGATGCATTGTAAAATTTGCTGAGTAGATAGAAGCACCCAGAAGCCGATGGGCCTTGTACATGCGCTGTCACACCACGGAACATAGACTAATGTGCTTATTTTCGATGTAGCAAGCAGTAGAGGAGAAGTACAGACTTTGCGACGAGACTCTGTCCAAACTGCTGGAATGGATCGCAATCGTGGAAGAGAGACTGGCCAACCAAGAAGCCGTGAAGGAAGATTTGGATGAACTTCGCAACCAAATCAACATTCTGAAGGTACATTTTATTTTTAATTTGACTATAGATCTTCAATGAAATATCGACAATATCTTCTCACTCTGAACCAAATAATATTGAGTTGAACTAACATTAGTGCCGCCATTTGACGCTCCGTGCGTCTACGTAGTACAGGCTATGAAATTGAAAGAAATCTACATTAAGGGCAGAACCATTATCTGGCTATCTTTGAGCCTTTCTTATAACAAAAAAGGATCCCATAAAGCAAATATCTCTTTCTAACCAATAGCCATCTTTGAAAGGGACTGCTTCATCTCTGCCTTGATCCTTTAATAACCATGTCTCAATCTTTAACTGCGTCATTCTCATTACCTTCTTCAAAATGTGATGCTCTTTCCACAGCTGATTAAGGATGACCTGGAGAGTCACCAGCGCCAGGTGTCAGCGTGCGCAGACCAAGCCAAGCAACTGCTTGTGTCTGGAGGAGACGTGCTAGCGCCTCATGAGGTAAGCAGATAACCTAGAACACTATAGGACCTAGAATGACCATCAATGTGGAGCATATTCTACAAAGCCGAAATTTGGAGTGAGGGTTCCTTTTGAAGCGTACAGACGCACTGAGAACGGATTTTTGGACCACGGGATACGAGTTTCTGCAACGGGATCGAAGCTGAGGGCGAAGGCTACTACAGTGCGATAGTATTTAAAAGACCTTCGGGTCTGTATAGCTGCCTCACTCTTATGGGTTCGATACTTGAATCGACCGACGGTACCCGAAATCCGAATGTCATTCTAGGGGCTCAAGGACTGTACTAGACAGTGGTCTTCTTGGCAAAATCTACAAATATTTTTTATGATTGGGTAGGAAACTCCTTAAGAGCTTTGGTCTTATATAATTTTAATATAAACCAGTGCATTGGTGACAACAAAACGTAAATCGATTTGAAGTCACGCTAAAAACTTGTCACATCATACATGTATCATGTTTGAGTGTTTCCAGTCTTAACTGCAGCTAACTAATGGTATGCAACAGGTGGCGGCACTGGAGCGTGGCGTGCGTCAGCTGAAGCAGCGCTGCGACAAGTGCTCCGAGAAATGCGACAAGATGCTGCGCCGCCTCGCCGCCGCCCGCGACGAGCTCGGCAAATTCAAGTAAGAGAGCATAACAAAAAAATAAAATAATCCGGTTCGAAGGACCAACAATTTTAGTCAAACAAGATCAAAACATTGTAAACAGCATGAAAAGGTCTTCTAAGTAAGTTCTATTTATGATACATTAAATTCTTTGTTAAGCACAAGCTCAAAACATAATTAGAACTTCCGAAACTTTCCGTATTTTTAGATTACGGAATCGAAGACCATATTATACTATTCTTTATCGTGGACATAAAGCATCCATAACAGTTCTTGTGTCTGTTATATTTAATTAATTTCCGAAATAAACACTGACAAAAATGAATATTACGCTTGTCCAACAAATTCCCATTCCATAATACAACTGTCCTTTCCAGCAACGAGCTGAATACCTTCAACACCTGGATGGAGTCCGCGTACCGGACCCTGGAGGAGAAGGAGGCGGCTCTCTCCAAGCTGAAGAACCTGCCTGGGCAGAGCGAGGGCGTCCGCGAGTTCGTGTCTGACGTCATCGCGCACCAGGCCGACCTGCGGTTCATCACTATGGCCGCGCAGAAGTTCGTGGACGAGAGCAAAGTGAGTTTCGTAATACGTCATACTGATGAGACAGTTTATTTTATTCTACCAGCGTTTCAACCGCGATAAATACTGTTTAGCTTTTGTTGACTGTACTTGATTATTGTGATGTTTACAACCCATTTAGCTTAGCCCACTTAAAGGGTGAATATGCAAGATGTCAATATTTTTACGCCCTACGCTTTATCAACGCTCTTTCTAATACGACCACTGCGAAAGGCCATACATGGGATCTCTTTCTCTGTCTGATCACAGACTACAGCATTAGGCTACAAGGCAAAGAACAGAAAACAGGCTAATACACATTATGAAGCAACTAGCTAGAGAATTACACAATTATCCGGGGTACTAGCTACTCCTCGTTCCAAGTTTCAGCCGTTCTGACCTGAAGTTAACCTCAAAACTGTTTCAGGAATTCCTTACGATTCTGAACGAGTACCGCACGTCCCTGCCCTCCCGGCTGTCTCACGTGCGGCCCGCGGCGGACAGCGCGGTGCGCGAGGCGGCGGGCCTGGCGCGGCGCCGCCACGCCGAGCTGGCGGCGCGCGCGCAGCGCCTGCAAGAGCGCTTGCGCGGCGCCGCTGACGTCACCAAGCAGTACCATGACGCGTTGGAGCGAGCGCAGCGGTGGATGAAGGAGGTCAGTCGCTACAATGTCTACTGTGTCTTTTTTTATAAAACAACTAGCTGTTTTTGGAAGTTCCCACTGTCCTGTGTCCCAGAAATTTTACTGGCTGTCTTACTTTTCACACTGGAACGCAGCAGGGCAACTGAACAGCTTGGTGACAGAGGCTTCTTGGGGTACTTAATGTGATCTAGTTTAAGTCATACCAGCTGTAAAGCTATTACGTGCAATGATGTATTGAGTATTGGATTAGTCCGGACGGACCTTGCACGAAGTCCGATAGGACAGACTATACCTGTCGCCTAGTTAATCGAAATGAAAGAGACGGTGCGATTGACGCGATGAACGTGCAACTGTCTCTAAATCAGCCTATGGAGTTACTTAGCCTTATTAAGGTCTCTGTTACTCAAGTCCAATGGTGATATAAGCGCCATCTCTTGTCCTGTTCGGTCCAAATTTCTAACGTAATTATTTCATATCTTTAGGTGGAGCCACAAGCGCGTTCGGTGCTGTCAGAACCGGTGGGCGGCGAGCCGCGCGCCGTGGAAACTCAGCTGGCGAGAGCTAAGGCGCTGCATTCTGAAATACTCTCGCAGGGTCGTCTTGTTGACAACGCTAAAGACGTAAGTTACCATAACAACGAAGACACGCTAACTGCGGTGACATGAATCAGCGATGCGCAGGAAATTATACACGCAAACTCCCATACACGCAAACTTCCAAATAAATCTCAACAATCAGTATGTTCTTGCCACGGCTGCCCATGGTACACTTTCATTTGTGAGACAAAGCTCTGGCGTATAAAGTCAGCTTATTAAAAAAATATATGTCCTGCATATAACTATAAGCACTAACCTTTATCTCTCCAGGCCTGCGACCAGCTAGTGAAATCCCTGGAAGGCAATCTAACACCAACAGAGATCCGTCAGCTGGAGGTCCCAGTGTTGGACCTGACGGCCCGCTACAAGGACCTGACGGGGGCCGTGGGCTCCCGCTGCCAGGAGTTGGAGGCTGCGCTGCTGCAGTGCCAGGGTCTGCAGGATGCCGCTGAAGCGCAGGCGCAGTGGCTGCAGCAGACTGAGAACTTGTTCAAGTGAGTTGAATGACTCAAGATAGGTATACTATCTTTAAGAGGGCGCGGCTATCTGATTTATAGGGCTACAGTGATGTGAGCCAGTATAAAGAATTAGTTCCAGTGAAATACCGCAACTTGGTGCATGGTCACATATTAATGGTTCTGTTTAAATTCAAATGTAGTCAATTAACATTTCGTACATTTAATTTTGATATTATTGCCATTTTATTTTTATCAGTCTCACACTGGCAAATAAATAATCTAGAACTACTCAATCAAAAATTTAAAACCTGAAAGTATTCTGAATCTTGTTCTTTAATTGTACATTAACGAAACACAATTTTTACTATATTATACTTATTTTCCTCTAGACAACAATCAAAGCCCGCATCTCTCATCCGCGAGCGGCTCGACGAGCAAGTTCGCGAGCAACGCATCGCGCACTCCTCTCTGGAGGCGCGTCGCGCCACGCTCGCCAAGCTCGTGAGCAGCGCCAGAGATGCTGCCGCTACCCCCAGCAACGCCAGAATAGCTAAGAAGCTGGAGCAGAGAGCTGAGGATATTTACAACAGGTTAGTATAATGCCTCGAAAGTCTCCGTACTTTGGTGGTACATGGGAACTATTGGTTAAAACAACTAAGCAGCGTCCAGACATGCTGCTGCTACCCTCAACAATGCCAGGATCGCTAAGAAGCTGTAGCAGATAGCTGAGAATATTTACAACCTCGGTCGGTGTAATACCTCGATAATCTCCCCGATTTGGTGGTATATGGGAACCGGTGGTTAAAACGGCTAAAAGAGTTACATCCGACCGAAAAAAATTGTCTCGCTAAACTGTTTATGACCAAAAATTCTGTCTTAACTTGCACTTTTATATAACACATTCTCTTTCCTTCCACAGATACGAGAAGCTTCTGGAACGTTCGTCGAAACGCGGCGAGTTCCTTGAGGCGGTGTGGAGCGAGCTGTCCGCGTTCACGGCGCTGGCCGGCAAGCTGGACGCCGCGCACGCGCAGCTGCTCGAGCAGGCCGACGGGCGTGAGCTCGCGAGGGCTAGCGCCGACGAACTGCGCGCCCGCCTCGCAGAACTGGCTAGGTTCAGGTCCGTACAATACCACTACTATGGCATCCACGATGTCTACACTGTCCTGAAATTTATCCAACGACAAGGTCTTGCCTCTAGAATTATTTCGGAACATTTTAGCAGGATTTTTTCACAGAAATTGAATGAAAGTTTGAAATGTGCGTCTATTGTGCTCTTCATTTTTAGTGTATGTATAGTATATATGTGTGAAGGAACCGAGATTTCCTGTCACAGCCTTATTTTTTGGATTTTGCTATATTATTATACACTAGAATGCCATTATTGATTGGTGTTTGTCTTGTACAGGGATCAACACATGCCGGCGCTGGAGGAGTGCCTCCAGCTGGGCAAACAGCTGGTCTCCAAGAAGGACGTCACTGACACACACGTCGTGCGTGACAGGATGAAGGTACGGCTACATTCAAAATAGTCCTTGGCTTGTAATTGCCCAAGTGGTGTGCCGGACATGCGTTTATCTTGTAACGGATCTTTTGCTTTAGCTATATCTAAAATTTATATAATACGAGTAGTAACGATAGAGTAGTATACGAGTGGTTTCCATGCTGGTCTGGGAGCAAAGAAAAAACATAGAATGTACCAGTTGCTTCTCTACCCGCGCAGATGGTAAAAGCCCATCGAGGGAATGGGCGATTATAATAGGAATCATGTTATAAGCGATAAGGCTAGCAACCCATCACTATTTTGATTCGATTTTCCACTTATACGCCCACAATCTTGCTAAATGTGGCCTGTAGGTACCTGTTACCTTAGGTTCTGTCTACCCCGTAAGGGATAACGACGTGATTTGTGTGTGTGTTTGTGTGTGTGCGAGTAGTAATGAATATCTTGGGACAGTTGACACCAATTCACATAGTAAACTAAATAAATAAATCAGCTTGTAATATGGGTAAAAGCGAATGGAGATTGAATGGTTTCCTTGCTGAACTGATTATAATTTGTTCTTTAACTTCAACAGCTACTGGAGAACCAATGGCGTGACTTCAACTCTTCGCTGGAGGAGAAGCAGAAGCTGTCCAAACAGCGCGCAGACCAGCTCAACCAATACGAGACCCTCAGGGCACAAGTACGTGCATGTACTCTGTTTGTCTTTAGTTGACGCTAATCTTGAAAACCTACCGTCCAGATGTTCATGGCATTATCACAAGTAGATGAACATATAGGCTGTTTCATCAAAATTGGATTTCAGGCATAAAGATACTGTTATTCATATTTTTGTACTTAAAAGCTGTAGACTAACCATTGTTTTTTTTAATAATATAAAAAAAAATCATCACCCTCCTCAAAGTCAAGTTGCGAGCGCTGGCTTTAAAATCAGAAAGGCAGATCAGGAGAAACCTTAAAAATGTTTGACATAGAAACACATGATATTTCTGTCATAGTGTGTAAGTGGCGTGCAAGGGGACATTCAAGTATTACGTAAGCAATTTTTTTACAATTATTTACCCCCCCCCCCCCCCCACCCCTTGTCAGCAAAAGTAAGCAAACCTCTTTCCCCCCCCCCCCTCTCATGCTTACGTAATCATTGGTACCTATATGCATTTTTCTTTTAATGGATTCTGTTTTTTATTGATTCGTGAGCAGCAGTTCGAATCGAAACTGCTGACATAATCACCATATCGACCCCCCCCCCACCCACCGTGTCATCAAAAATAAGCAAAGCAAAGACCCCCCCGCCCCCCTCTAGCGCTTACGTAATACTTGAACGCCCCCCAACAGCGGTAGGCAGTGGCGGACCACAATTTTTATATGCTACCTACCCTCCATCTCCCCCACGCTCTAGTTGTAACAATAATCATAAAAGTTCAAGGAATCTTGGAAACTGTAGGCACCACTGGTCTTACTTTCTGTTTTATCCAGGTGCTGGAATGGCTGCAGTCGTTTGAGAATCGTATCGGCCGCCTGCAACCTGTCGCCTTGGACCTGGAGCTGATCAAGCAGCAGCAGGACGAGCTCAGGCCGCTGGCTAAGGAGTACAGGGACTATTCTATCACGATTGACAAGGTAATAAAAACGTTTTTGACCATCGCGTAAGTTCTCTGATCGCATGATCAAATATGAAGCAAGTAGCATGCTAGTGAACTTGAGTTTCCATTTATGTGTAATTATAACTTGAGTTTCAGTAAAGATATGATATAAAATATTTTAAAACATTTTACGTAATAATAAAAAAGATTATTAAAAAGGTAACAATGTAATTTCTTAATTAATTTCTTAAGTGTAAAGATTTAGATTTTAAAAGTGTATATTTTAATAAAAAGACATGTCGAGATTGTTTAATTAACTACCTAAACATTTCTAGTATAGTTAGGTACTTTAGAATAGTTACGCGATGAATCGATGATAATAATATATCTTTTTTTAGGATACTGCGTTGGTCAAATAGCTCACAAGACCCGATTACCTCTAGCAAAGTATTTTCTCCCTTTGTAAATTAGGGTGCCCAAAATGTATATTTCCGAAGCCGAAATGCAATCGAACAGTCTTAAAAACATTTCTTACATCTAAAGCTGCGATACTAGCGCCCCGCACATTGTGACGCAATTTGGAACTAAGTGCTTATTAATGATTTGCATAGAATGACAAGCCATCTAGTTCGGCACGTTAGATCTAGGTGGCGCTGTATCGAACGCCCTTTCTTTTGGAAAAAATACAAGAAACAACTAACTTGTGACACTATACTAGACCAGGCTTCCGATTTCTTTGGACAGTTCAGATGCCAATAATAATTGTGTTGATGTCAACGTCGATGTTGTTGACGATGATGATGCTGATGGTAGCGATGACGCAGGTGAACGAGGCGGGCGCGGTGTACGAGGCGCTGACGCGCGGCGACCGCGTGGACAGCCCACACCGCAAGCGACAGGTCTACAGCCCCACTAAGAGGCAAACACCAGGTATGTACTACCCATCTTTATTTTTGGATTTTTGTGATGACGTGCAGGAATTTTTAAGAAAAGAAATCGACTCGCCCTTTTCTCGAATCATGCAATTCCGATGGCAATTCTGCTCGAAAAAACGAGCACTATTGATTTTAGTATAGAGGCGTTTTACACCTCCACTGAACTTGTTATTATTATTTTTTTGTTTTGACTAGTAGATACTATACATCTCTACTATAGATTAATATAATTTAAGGCTCGGGGACCTTATACATCCCTTTTATAAATGTATTTAATTTAAGTATTCTTAATGTATTTTATTTTGAAAAAATTACTCTCTGCCAAGTTTCTCGCGGCGCATTCTTCTTGGCAATGATGGTCTTTCCGAATGCGCTGGTAGTTTAAAAAAGACATGTAAAAGAGCCCTTGGCGGCCAATTTGCAAAAATAATTTTTCATTTTCATTTTCAGTATAAGGCAAAAAGTGTCTAAAAATGTTCATACTATTTTCCATTTTGTCTATGGTGAAGTAATAGAAAAGGAATGAAAAAAATAAGGCACTCTTATTTACCTATTACAGCAGAACCACCAACGGAGTTGTATAATTCGAGAAAAATAGTGTGTGGATCATTATTCCTCCATGCTGGTCTGGGAGCAAAAAACTTATAATCTATCAGCAGTTTCTTTACCCGCGCAGCTAGTAAGAGCCCAGACCAGAGTTTCACAACTAGATTATTGTATTGTCATCTGACTTATACAAGCATGCAAAATTTCATCTTAATCGGTTGATGATACACATACACACGTACGCATACACAAATCACGCCTTTATCCCTTACGGGGTAGACAGAGCCTAAGGTAACAGGTACGTACAGGCCACATTTAGCACGATTGTGGGCGTATAGGTGGAAAATGGAATCAAAATAATGATAGGCTCATCACCTATAACATGATTGCTATGATTTTCGTCCATTCCCTCGATGGGCTTTTACCATCTGCGCGGGTAGAGAAGCAACCGGTAAATTCTATGTTTTTTCTTTGCTCCCAGACCAGCATGGAAGACGGTTGATGATATCTGTTTCAAAATTGAGTTGCAAGATTCCACCCGGACATACTCGTACGTTGCGAGTTAATAAAAACTTGTAAAATACATACATACACACATGTATACACAAGTCACGTCTTTATCCCTTACTTAGACAGAGCCTAAGGTAACAGGTACGGGCCACATTTAGCAAGATTGCGGGCGTATAGATGGGAAATGGAATAATAAAAAAAAAATAGGCTACATTTTATCCCAATAAATTACATAGCTCCCTCGTGATAAACGAATTCTTCGCGGATGGTAACAGCTAGTTGTAATGGTCGCTAACGTGTGTATCTGTTTGTCAGTGCGCACGCTGGACGGCCGCTCGCCGTCTCCGTCGAAGGGCCACGGGCTGGTGAGCCCGGCGTCCACGCACTCCACGTCTAGCGGCTTCTCCTCGCGACGATCCTCGCAGGACCAGCTGCATCTTGAAGGTACACACAGATAAAGCTATAGATCAGGGGTGGCCAACAGGTCGATCGCGATCGACCGTCGATCGCGACTGTTAGTCCAGTCGATCGTGGCAAGGCAAAAAATATAAATACGTAGACCAGACTGCGCAACGTAATCACCAACTGCTGATTTAAGGTTTCATGAAGTATGTAGTTGGTAGATCGCACAGGGTTTCGTTAGTAAACAGGAGATCTTGGGTCTGATCAAGTTGGCCACCCCTGCTATAGATAGACAGATAGGTCGTTTATTTGATACTGCAATACACACAATCAAGTTAAAAATAACAATAAAAAGAAAAAACAAGAAATTACACATTAGACTTAACCTATAAGTATTTTGTTGTGTGCGTTGCAGCAGTGCAAAAGGGCCATGCCCATGGCTCAGTGGTCAACATTGCTTGTGAGAGCAAAACACTGATGTTCTGCCACAACCCAAGGAACTCGCGCAGTGTTTCAGATCAAAAAGTTATTCGGACAATAAATCGTAATTCGATCGAGTCTATTTTAATTAAAAGAAAATGTGTTTTTTTTTACGATTTTAACGCCCGCGGTTTAGCCATTTTGAAAGTTTCGATTTTTCTTGTTGATGAAAAATCCAAAAACAAAATTGACAATAAATTCAGAAAAAACTTTGAAAAAACCGAAGCTGTTCACAAAAGTTGACGAAAATCGGTTAAGAAATTGCGATCGGTATAGGAAAAATGCCGGGCAGAAATACAAAATCATTTTCGCCCTAGCTGTCTGTAGCATTATCATCTCTAGCTCTCATAGCCTGAAACACAGGAAACCCTAGTTCACGCACATGAGTTCCTAACTTAGATTTACAAGGAAGCTTTGTTTTTATTAAGTTATTTTTCTAAAAACATTTTTCAATACATGTAATCTTATCATATCTTCTTCCTCAGAGCTGTCTCCAGTGCAGCAACAGCTGTCGGAGATCAACAACCGCTACGGTCTACTGGGCACGCGCCTGGCCGACCGCAGTGGTGAACTCGACGCTGTGCGGGAAGAACTCCGCCGCCACGAGGAGACCATACGGACCACGCATCTCTTCCTTGATAAGGTAACTTGGACTATTGACTGCTTCAGGTCCTAAAGCTAACAACTTTCTATTTTACTATCTCAATTATACTTAAACTAGCTTTTGCCCGCGGCTTCGCACGCGTGAACCATGAGCATTTCAAAGAAGCTAGCAATCAAGCAAGCAAGCACCCAAACCTGTAAGCATGTAAATATGCAAGCAGGCATGCAAGCAGGCATGTAAGCAGGCAAGCAAGCATGCAAGCAAGCGTGCAAGCAAGCATGCATGCAAGCAAGCGTGCAAGCAAGCATGCATGCAAAGCAAGGACTCAAGCAAGCATGCAAGCAAGCCCCCGCATTGCCCCGCTGCCTTAATTTTTCTGAAACTGTAAATATTGCAGGATTTTTATAAAACAAACCTAACCTAACCTAAAGGGCTGTCCTAAAATATACCAACCCCAAATAGCTTTTGCCCGCGACTTCGTACGCACTAAGATGTAAAACGAAAAAATAAGTTTTTTCCCGTTCCCGTTAAAATTTTGGGGAGTGCTTTCGGAGTACACTTAAAGCCTTTAAAGAAACACACGTTATAAATGTTAAGTCTCTTCCTTCCGCTGTTTCGTCTGGAAACGTAAAATCCCGTTTTTTCCCGTTTTAGTGTTCCCCTACACTCCCGAATAATATTTTATTTTTTATATTATTATTATTACACTCCCGAATAAACCTACGTGACAAATTTCAACTTTTTGTGTCAAGTAGGTAAAACGTAAAATCCCGGTTTTTCCCGTTCCCGTAAAAATTTTAGGAAATCCTTTGTTAATGCTCCCTTACACTCCCTAAGGAAGCTAAGTGCTAAATTTCATTTTTTTACGACCAGTAAAACGAAAAATCCCGTTTTTCCTGTTCTCGTGGGAATTTCTGGAAATCCTTTCTTAGTGCTCCCATACACTCATCAAGGAAGGCTC
This sequence comes from Pandemis corylana, assembly GCA_949127965.1. NCBI lineage: Eukaryota > Metazoa > Arthropoda > Insecta > Lepidoptera > Tortricidae > Pandemis > Pandemis corylana. Next base: position 8,799,935 of record OX421871.1, read on the forward strand.
TTACCAAATTTCAGCTTTCTACGACCAATAAAATAAAAAATCCCGTTTTTTCCCTATCCCGTGGGAATTTCGAAGAATAGGTACCTTCTTAGTGCACCTCTAGGATACTCAAGGTATATGTGTGCCAAATTTCAAGTTTTTAGCCATATTATGCCTACCACAGTATTTCTTTGTAAACAAATATTTTTCCCGTTCCCGTGGGAATTTCGAAGAATAGGTACCTTCTTAGTGCACCTCTAGGATACTCAAGGTATATGTGTGCCAAATTTCAAGTTTTTAGCCATATTATGCCTACCACAGTATTTCTTTGTAAACAAATATTTTTCCCGTTCCCGTGGGAATTTTGGGAGTACTCTCTTATTGCTCCTCTACACTCCCGAAGCAACCTACATGCCGAATATCAGCTTTCTGCAACCAGTAAAATGAAAAGTCCTGTTTTTCCCGTTCCCGTGGGAATTTTTGGAAATCCTTTCTTAGTGCTCCCATACACTCATCAAGGAAGGCTCTTAGCAAATTTCAGTTTTATACGACCAGTAAAACGAAAAATCGATCCCGTAGAATTGAATATATAAATCCCGTTTTTTTCCTTATCCCGTGGGAATTCACAAAAATCATTTAAACATTATTTTACTATTATAATCACCTACTTCTATGCCAAATTTGAAGAGTCTAGTAATTATAGTTCACAGGATTTCGTTAAACTGAATATATAAATCCCGTTTTTTTCCTTATCCCGTGGGAATTTCCAAAAATCCTGAAATTAGTTTCTTCGTTTTGTAATCACCTACTTTTGTATCAAGTTTGAAGAGTCTAGTTATTATAGTTACTGAGATAGCGTCACTCGGAGTCGAATATATAATTCCCGTTTTTTCCTTATCCCGCGGGAATTTCCAAAAATCCTTCCTTAGTGGATGCCTACATTGTATAAGGTATCTATGTGCAAAATTTCAAGTCTCTAAGTCCAGTGGTTTGGGCTGTGCGTTGATATATAGTTAAGTCAGTCAGTCAGTCAGTCAGTCAGTCAGTCAGGACTTTGAATTTTATATGTATAGATGACAGCCCTAAGGAATGAGTTTATAAAAAAGACAATGTGCGGGTAGTTCGAAAAACTCGCACAAGACATTGATACCCGCCGATTGTAAACATCCGTACACTAAAAAAATTTGATAGAATGAGCATTCGCTCGCTTGTCTCTGGTCTAAACCCACCTTAAGCTCTTATTGAAGGAGCGTGCTGGCGTGATAAAAGATACTGGATAGTCTAGGATAAAAAAGTATGCTTAGTTGATTGTGCCACGTAGAAGATGGATTAAAGATAACTAAACGGATTTTATACAGCAAGCGTGAATGGGTGCGTTGGAGGGGGCAGGTCTGTGGCCAAATGGGGGACGTTACTACAAAAAGTCGGGTCAAGAGTACCATAAACCGACGAGCATGTAATGAAGAGATTGATGAATGTGGATGTGATGAAGTGAAAGAGGTATTAGGATCGTAGCGAGTGGAACAAAGTAGTTTCTGCCTACCCCTGCGGGAAAGATGCGTGACGGATGTATGTGTATTGTGTATCAGTATACACAGTATCTATTTCACGAACATTGTCTTTTGTAGGTCCAGAGGCAGCTGCCGAAGGACTCCGTGCCCAGCACCAAGGAGGAGGCCGACAAGACCATCAAGCAGGCGCGCGCCGTGCTCGAGGAGATGTACGAGAAGCAGAGCCTGCTCGACTCCACCAAGACACAGGTGCGACGCGTTTCAGCATAAATATGAGTCCATCATCAGCGGAATTCCGTGTAATTCAGAAGCATTAACTTTGTCTGCGGATTTTTTTTTGTATTTTGGTCAGTTTTGTAAATTAATTACCTTTTGACTTAGAAATTGTTAATAAATATTTGATTGATTTTTACATTGAACCAGAGGTAGAAGAGAAAATACTGCCCGCAATAAACCATTTTATCTTTGCGTTTGATTATGTTAGTTTCACATTTTTTTCGATAAAATTCACTTAAGAGAACCACTTGCTGAATTTCAATTGTTAAAAGGTATAAAAAATTTAAAGCTTATATTGCTGATAATGATAACTGATAACGTCAGAGCAATCCCCCCCCCCCCCCCCCCCCCTCAAAGGGATAAGTCCGCCTTTGTGCATGTATCTCAGTGTATGTCAATTGTATTTGTCTTGTTTATTTTCATAATAAAGAGTTTACATACATACATACAATGAGCACTTTGGGAAAGACCGTCATCAGTATCAGGTAGTGGAATGCGCCTTAAACTGGTCAGAAAGTTGATCTTGACATTGATTATATTACCGTTGTAATATTGTTATGTATGACCTTTGTATGGCTTTGTTACAGGTCCGAGAGCTGCTGAAGCGCAAGCAAGGCGTGCAAGGAGCCGACAGGCTGCATGACGCTATGGAAGACGTCGTGTCCCGCTGGAAGTCGCTGCACGACGCTTGCAAAGACAAGTTAGTAGCCAACAGAGTTACAGGAGGTCAATGGCCTGGATGGCTTCGAGAAGAGCATGGTACCCTTCAGGGCATATTTATTTATTTCCACACAAATAATAATTGTATCTTTTCTCAAACATGCTCGGAAATGTATGCGTTAATGTCCCGATATGAGGACATGAAGTTTCTCGTTTATGGCTCCCTACATTACTTCTTGGCTTAGGCCACAAAAGTTAGTATGAAAATCCATTTTTGTCCGCTGCTCTAATTTTTTAAATTTCTATACTAAAATTAAATTGGCAAAGGAAAAAATGACATACAGCCAACCACCACCACAATCTGTACCTAAGCATAATTGCGACATAAAAAAAAAATCTATGGTACTATATTTATGTGCGGTTAAACATGGTGCTCAAATAGCTGGATCAAATTAGTACATTTAAATTACTTTTTCCCTATAATAAACTATGATTTACTTGATTGTCTAGTAGTTATTTTAATTTTAATATTTCCTCACATTGTTTGAGAAAAGCACTATACAAGCTTTGGCCGGAACAGGGATTGCAGGACTCGTTCTATCTGGCCTCGTCTTCGACTCGGCCACCTACCCCAAACTCGTCCAGCAATCCCTTACTTCACGGCCTCTGCAGTAATGTACTATTACAGGCGATGCCTAATGCGACAAAAAAAACTACATTTACGTTAATGGGGGCTATCGCGTGTGAATTTGCCACTAGAGGCGCTACAGTCGCGTGAGGTTCAATAACATTCACTTTTCACTGGTTTTGGCGGGCTTCGTGACATAAACTATGATTTCTTTAATTTAACTGTCGAAAAGTGATCTCCTTGGTGAAATTATCGCAAATATGGATTTGGCGATGAATGTGAACGCTTTGAAAGCGGATTTTTTTCCGAACAAAACGGAACTGCACAGTGCGGCGTAGCTACGCGATATGATGATAGTTATTTATAATTAATAAACTTAATGAGATTCAAGATTTAAAACTTTGTTTCGGCGCCGATTTTATTAAGTCGCCTTTGACAGCTATACCACTGAACCTTAGTCAACAGTGGCGCCAACTGGTGAGCAAAGAAACGATAGTCCCCATTAGCGTAACACATGTTAGCAAAGCTATATATGTCTAAGGGTCAGAGAGTCCAGTGTCACACAAAAAGTCTGAATGATGAACTGGACCCACATTAATTTTAACAGAATCGCTTCACCAATTATACATTTAATTCACATTTTACAAAAGTTGTACCCGGTATGATCTGACGGCCTGTTCCCCAGGATCCGCTTGATGGAGGAAGCGAAGGACTTCCAGGACACGCACGGCAACCTGTCGGCCTGGCTGCTGGCCAAGGACCGCATGATGGCCGCGCTCGGGCCCATCTCCGCAGACTCGCGCATGGTGCAGACACAAGTACAACAGGTCAGTATTTAATTCTTAAACCGAATTACACACTACTACTACGCAAGGTCTATATTTTTCTCAGAAAGTCGTCAAAATAACTATACATTAAGCGTTTTTTTTTTTCATTTTATAATTTGAATGTAATAATTATAGTGTAACTTGCTTCTGCCCGCGACTTTGCTCGCGTAGAATTAGACACCGTAGGCAGCTACGACCTTTGTCATGTTTATCGTTATCCCACGGGAACTATGAAATTTTCCGGGACAAAATGTAGCCTATGTTTCAATCTAGGATACCAGCGATCCCCGTTCCAAATTTGATCCGAATCCGTCATACACACTCACAAACTTTCAAATTTATAATATTAGTAGGATTGTTATAAAATGTCATGAGATATCTAGTATGATCCGTCAACGCATTAGTGTTGTGGGGAGAGGCCACAATAGAGAGATCTCTCTCCAGGCAGATTTTATGTCTAAGAAGCGAAGTCCAAAGGAAGAGAGTTGAAAGTCGTATTTATGCAGCCGCATTGAGAAACTTCGTTAGCGGCATGTAGAACGATGTGACAGCTGTCATTAGAACTAGCGCCAGCTACTCGTGCGTCGTAGTAATGTCGAGGCCAACTAGGTGGCGCTAGGGTCGCTACACTGTTTTATGTATCTTCTTGAAGTGCTGACCTTCTGGTTGTGCAGGTGCAAGTGCTCCGCGAGGAGTTCCGCGGGCAGCAGCCGCAACTCAGCCACTTGGAAGACGTGGCGTCGGCGCTCCTGGCGCGCCTGGACGCGGGCGCCGCCGACGCCGCCGCCGTGCGCAACAAGACGCGCGACCTGCAGGAGCGCTGGAACGACCTGCTCAACAAGTAACATGCATTGGCTTTTTGTACCTTTTTTTATATATATAAGAGCAGACGGGTCACCTGATGGAAAGTAATCACCATCGCCCAGGGACACCTGCAAGACTTGGGGAATCACAGGTGCGTTGCCGGCCCTTTCAAGAGCAGGAAGGCTCGCTTTTCAAAGATCCCTAAATTGTACCGCTCAGGGAATGTTGCAGCAGGAAGTTGGTTCCAGATCTTTGTCGTACGAGGAAAGGAATTGCGTTTAAAACGCACGATATTTGACTGCCAACCATCAGGATGTTGAGGATGGAAGGACAGACCTTGGTTTGAAGCTGATTTGGTTTTGCGGGTGGCGAAACCTCGTGCATTGAATGAATGTGGATGAAGCGAAATGTATGTTAGGATCATCAAGCGGAACAGAGTAGTTCCAGCTCACCCCTATATGAAAGGGGTGTGACGACATTATGTATGTGAGACTTCGGGTATGGTCCGTCTGACTGTCGGTCTGTCACCTGGCTGTATCTCATAAACTGTGATGGCTAAACAGTTTTTTCACGGAATATTTTGTGTCCGTGTCCTCACACTGTCTACATTTTGCTTAGGAGTAGGGCTCTTCTAACACTGGACTGTATTTTACCTTGCCTTGCACTTAACCGTTTTCTACATACATACATATATCACGTCTTTGTCCCTTACGGGGTAAACAGAGCCTAAGGTAACAAAATCTTACGGCCACGTTTAGCATGATTAAGGGCGTATAGGTGGAAAGGGAAATCAAAATAGTGACGGGTTTGCTAGCCGCATCGCCTATAACATGATTCCTAAGACTCACCCATTCCCTCGATGGGCTTTTACCTGCGCAGGAAGACAATTAAGCAACTGGTAAATTCTGTTTTTTCTTTACTCCCAGACCGGCATGGAAGAAGGCCGTTTTCTAACTTTGTTTAAACCTTCACTTCTCCAGGTTAGAGCAGCGCGCTGAGAGTCTCGGCGCCGCGGCGGACACGTCGCGCGAGTTCGACGCCGGGCTCGCGCGGCTGCGGGACGCTCTGCAGAATATCGGCGACAAGCTGGACGACCTCGCGCTGGACAACGAGCCCGAGGAACAGCTGCGGAAGATCGAGGTACGAACTTTTTTTTTATGTTAGAGAGGCCAGACAAACTAGTGGGTCACCTGATGTTAAATGATCACCACTGTCCATAGACACCCGCAGCGCTTTACGCGATGCCAGTGCGTTGTCGGCCCTGGCTTAGCATTAGCCTTACAGTCTATTAGCAACGGGCTGGTTTCTGCAACTTCTTCTGTAAATACTGCGCCTATGTTCCGTGTTGTGCTCTGTAACTCGCCACACCAGAATTTTCGAGTTGCCGTTTCTTCCGCCACCATGCTTCCTCTGCACAGTGGAGTGTCTGTAACGCCGAAATGGTTTAAGTGTTTGTTGAACAGAGCATGCCTAGTCGAAGTGACTCTCGTGACCGCGAACATTGCGGGACACATAGGGGTAGACCGTCATAAATTCCTCTTTAGTTTGCCTACATATGTCCAGGATTTTCGAAAGTCTTACATCCTACTTCCCTACTAATATTATAAATGCGAATGTAAGTTTGTTTGTTACGGTTTCACACGAAAACTAGTCAACCGATCATCATGAAATTTTGTACACATGTTCTTGGAGGTATTAGAAGTAACATAGGATACTTTTTACTAAATATATATATATATTTTATGTCGTCACTCTGACGTTATCTGCGCGGACGAAGTCGCGGGCAAAAGCTATTCTTTTTTAATAAACTAGCTACTGCCCGCGACTTCGTCTGCGTAGAATTATACATAAAAACCTTCCTCTTGAATCACTCTATCTATTAAAAAAAACCGCATCAAAATCCGTTGTGTAATTTTGAAGATATAAGCATACATAGGGACATAGGGACAGAGAAAGCGACTTTGTTTTATACTGTGTAGTGATCTTTAATTATTAATCGTGCTCAATCGTTTCAGAACCTCGAGCGGCAGCTGGAAGGCCAGCGGCCGCTGCTGGCCGACCTGGAGGCTGCGGGCGCGGCGCTGGCCAGCGTGCTGTCCGACCCCGCGTCCCGGCAGGACATCGCCGGCAAGCTGGCCGCCGTCGGCCGCCAGTACGACAACCTGCAGCGGAAGCTCGACCACAGGAAGGCCGAGATCGAGGCTGCGCTCAAGTGAGTAGCAATTTCTTGTAAGGGGCCATTCAAGTATTACGTAAGCAGATTTTTTACAATTATTTACCCCCCCCCCCCCCCTACCCCTTGTCAGCAAAAGTAAGCAAACCTCTTACCCCCCCCCCCTCCCATGCTTACGTAATCATTGGTACCTATATGTATTTTTCTTTTAATGGATTCTGTTTTTTATTGATTTGTGAGCAGCAGTTCGAATCGAAGCTGCTGACGTAATCACCATATCGACCCCATGTCATCAAAAATAAGCAAAGCAAAGACCCGCCCGCCCCCCTCAAGCGCTTACGTAATACTTGAACGCCCCCTAAATAGGTACAGACATTATCATAAGTTTATAAGCAGTCAAAAAGTTCAAAATGATCTACTGTTTGGGGAGTGGCCTTGTTGTAATTATTGTTGAGTAAAACACTTCAAGTAAGCACGAATAAACTCCACTTTAATGTTTCTTTAATAGTATGTATGTATGTATGTAAACTCTTTATTGTGCCAAATAAACAAGAGAAATACAATCGACAAATACAAATACAAATAATTTATTTTGCTTGAAAAAGGGTTACATAAGATGTTAACAATAGTTATTAAGGTGCTCCTTATTCGGCTATACTACAACAGCATGCAAAATATCGAACTCAATAAAAGTCATTACATAAAAATAATTAGGCTATTACATTACTGCTTACAATTAGATTATTATCATATTAATTGAAATTGTTCTTATATTTTGAATTACATATTTATATTCCTATAACAAAGTTATCAGGTCAAGTCCTATCTACTGGATTGTACTCTGGAGAAAAAATCATAAGCACAAACACTGAGATACATGCACAAAGGCGGAATTATCCCTTTAAGGGATCTCTTCCAGTCAACCTTTGAGTGGATGAAAGGAGTATTATATTAGGAGTATTAATAGTATTAGTAAAAAATGTTAATATTATGAATGCACCCGGTTGCGATGATACCGTAAAGAGCACTAAACTTTAAAAGGCGGGAGCCGCCAGTGACTGACGACATAAAGGTGTTCGGTTGCACCGAACATCTACAAACCCCCTTATTATCATTTTGAGCTCTTCGACTGTTTATCAACTTTTGATGCTGACTGCGTCAAATAGGTGGCTTAATTCACTACTGGGTAAAGTCATTTACACGCCAGTTTGCCCGGTCCTGTGCCAGACTCATCCACAATCCAGTCGACTGCCAGATGTCATCTGACCTGGTTGGTCTGCCCACTTACCTTCGACCCAGTCTTGACCACTCCATGACCGCCTTCGATCGTCTCCCGTCGGTCCGTCTAGTTAAGTGCCCCATCTTCACTTCAGCTGTGTTGTAACTATAAATGATGTGTACTTAACGATATTTATGTTTCAGGGAGGGTCGTAACCTGGAAGAGAACGTCGCCAGAACTCTGGGCTGGCTGCAGTCGGAGTTGGGGGCGTTGCCGGGCAAGCTGCTTGTGTCAGCCGACAAGCATAAGCTCCAACAACAGCTGGAGCGACACGAGCCGCTCTACAGGGAGCTGACGCAGCGGGAGCACGAGCTCATCATGCTGTTAGACAAAGGTAGGCTGCAATTGCCGTGCTAGTCTGTAGAACTGTGATAGGGGAGCGACGGGACTCGGGTCAACTCCAGTCCGTGAAGAAATTTAATCCGGCTCGCCGATTTTGCAGGGCTTAGATTTTAAGAAAAAGTTGACATTTTGGTTGAATGAAAATTGTTTTTATAGTGTTAAGGAGTATATAGATTTTCACTTCAGATTCACTGACCAATCTATATTGTACCATACTCAGAAATAAATGATTGATTGATTTATTTATTGATTGATGTTCCTTCGAAATTAATAGTGTTATGCCCGCAATAGAATAATAAATGCATGGGCAAAGAAACCAGCTAGACTGGCCACTTAGGCTGTGGGTTGTGATCTACCTGATTTGGTCCACCCGGTAAAAGTGCTGCCAATATTTCGAATCACTATTATTTTAATACAAAAATAGGTAGGTTAGGTTAGTTAGGTATCTTCATTTGCCCGAAAGGCAAAATACCCAGTAAAAGGGGGGGAAGACCTGGCTCTGTATAATACCTACAAGCAAAAGGTTTAAGTAACGATGGAATATATGTCCGTCACTTCACAGTATCCTACTTATTCCATCGTGAGCTGTGTACTCGCTCCGCTTGGACACTAATGTTGACTGTCTTGCAGGCCGTGAGATGGAGAAGAAGCCGGCGCATCAGGGCTTGCGTAAAGACCTGGATCGCGTGCAGACGCAGTGGGAGAAGCTCAAGCGGGAGACCGTAGACCGCCACACCAGGCTGCAGGCTGCCATGGTGAGCACAACACTGCATCGCGATCTGTCGCGCGCGATATACTACCCATCTCTTTCTAGGACGATTAGTAAGAAATAGACGGGTAGTCTTGCTCGCGCGCTCTCGTCCTGGCGTCGCGAATGACGAGGATCCGGGTTCGATTCCCGGCCATAGCTGATTTTCGGATGTTCTAATTTTCAGTGTCGTTCAGAAATATAAAGCAACGTGACACCAATTGACATAGTGCCAAAGTTAGCAAAGCTTTTTCTTTACAATAAAAACTTAACACTCACGAGTATTAAAAATGTAAGACTCGAGAATAAACATATGTATGTACACACACCGTACATATGCCTATAGATAACTTTTTATCTTTTACGCATCTTAATATCCTTCGTACATTATTTTGTTGACCTCTTAAAGTACTAAGGCCAGGTAAGGGTAGGTTCCGGGTTCGAATCCCGGTAGGGGCAGACAGTTGTATGATGAATACGAATGTTTGTGCCCGAGTCATGGATGTTGTACGTATTGAATTATGTATTTATCTACATTATATAAGTATGTTTATCCGTTGCCTGGTACCCATAGTACAAGCTTTGCTTAGTTTGGGGCTGGGTCAATTGGTGTAATTTGTCCCAAGATATTTATTTATTTATTATTTATTTAAAAGTAAGTAAGTAGTTTGTAATTGTTTCGTACAGACACATCATTCAAACAGATGACGCTTAACGACAAAAATTCGCAAAGTAACAAGGTCACGTGACAGCTAGTAACAGATAGAAAAATTCGAAGGGTTACCCACCTGCTATGGATGGTGTAGGGGTATAGCACGCGTCACAGAATGACGAGGATCCGGTTTCGATTCCCGGCCATAGCTTTACTTTTCGGATTTTTCTGTGTTCTAATTTTCAGTGTTGTATAGAAATTTCACTTAAAAGTAAATCGCAAGGTTTCACGTTATCAATGACTTGATCACTCATGTTCATCGTTCCCGCAGGAGCACTGCCGGAAATACTCAAAGGCCCAAGAGAGCTTCCTCCCTTGGATGTCCGAGGCCGAAGATAGGCTGAGCAAGCTCCCGCCCGCCGCCTTCACGAAGAAGGAGGTCGAGAAGCAGCTGAGAGAGCTGCAAGCCATAAGGAATGACATTTGGAAGAGGTCAGTACCACAGATTAGTCAGAATATCTACAATTTGATAGTGAACTGTAGTTTCTAATCGGGTTAAAAAAAAACAGTGGACTTTGACCTGTTTTTCCAAAGAAACATCGCTTTACAGAATAAGTAAAAGTAACAATGAAATAACAATTAGATTTGACGCTCCGTAGTAATTTAACATGCTATGGTTTTATAACTACTGGTCGATTCACAAGAGCTGGCACTAATAGATTGAACGAAGTATTGTCACTTGTCAGTGTGCGAGTGACGTTCTTGTATAAGGCCGCCTAATATTTTGTAAACAAGTATATAATACTCAAGAAAAAAATAAACCTCTACCTGTATTTAATCATTTTGTTATACAGTCTGTTTTGTATTATCATTCAATCCATTCGTGCCAGCTCTTGTGAACTATAGGTAGCGTTTTACAACACAACGACAGATTTTTTCCACTACATTTGTCATTATAATTGTCTGTTTTTACCGAAGTTAAAAAAGGCGTAAACCCCTCTCTACCGTGAGGTTTCCTAATCTGTTTCTAAAGCCTCCTCGCCCTTACGACCTAATAAAGAAAAACCTGTATGGATTATCTAATCGATTACTTTGACTAATGTTTTTCTGTCTTCTACTTTTACTCACATTATCATTCTGGGTTAGGACTTGATCATAAGCACCATCAATGGTAGCTCAACGATTACCAGTGCTTTTATAATCATCCATTCCATGCTGGTTGCTTATCCAGCGCAGATGGTAAAAGCCCATAGAGAGAATGGACGAAAATCTCAGGAATCATGCTATGCGGCTAGGAACCCATCATTATTTCGATTCCCCTTAGCTATACCTCACTATACCTGCTATACCTGCTCAGATCTGTTCTGTTCTCCAGTCCATTATGGTTGCCTGGTAGAGATCGCTCTGTAGCGATAAGGCCGCCTATTGTTACCTTGTAATATTCTGTATACCTTTTTCTGTTTTGGTTGTTATATGTGGTGTTCAATAAAGAGTTATTGTATTGTATTGTATACCTCCACAATCATGCTAAACGTGGCCTTGAAGACGTGATTTATGTATTTTATCACTTTTATTTGCGCTGTGTGACCAGATCCGGGGAATATGAGAACAACAAGACCCTCGGCGAGACTTTCATCTCGGCCTGCGACGCGGATCAGGAGATAGTGCGCGGGCAACTCGACTCCATGAAACAACGATGGGACCGCCTTAACAACGGTAAGGAACTTCAACCGGCAACTATTCGTTACAATACGAAAAATTGTAATACAATGCATATGTGAATGTTGGTAAAAATAAGATTATTTTAGCAATGAATATGACGGTTGTTGTCACGGTTTTCTCTTGGAACATTTTGGCGGTTGTGTTAGTTCGACCGCTACATATGTTTTTCAGGAGATTTTAATTGTGATCGACAGATGTTTCTCTACGTTGGTCGACGTCCAAAATATACGGCTGCAAGGGGCTACTTGATTTTAAAGGAAAATGCTTTACATGAGAGTTCAAACCTACTTTTTTGGATTTTTACAAGCTTTTATTTAACTTGCACTGCATGTATGTTTGTCTGGGGGCATCTTGCGATTCAATTTTGAAGCAGATATCTTCAAATGTTGCAGGAGGGAACTCTTCAACGGATAGTCCGATTGACTTGAAATTTGGTACACATTATGTAGGAAGGATGACAATGCAAGTGTCAATAAAAACAGCGTGATTGAAAAATGAAATTTTGCACAGAAACTTATTCGAACAAATAAATAAATAAATAAAATAAATATCTTGGAATAACTTACACCAATTGACCCAGCCCCAAACTAAGCAAAGCTTGTACTATGGGTACCAGGCAACGGATAAACATACTTATATAATGTAGATAAATACATAATTAAATACATACAACATCCATGACTCGGGCACAAACATTCGTATTCATCATACAACTGTCTGTCCCTACCGGGATTCGAACCCGGAACCTCTAGCTTCATAGTCAGGGTCACTAACCACTAGGCTATCCGGTCGTCAAATGTATACATTAGTCCATGCTAAAAATGAATCGCGTCAAATGAAAAAATCTTTGCAGGGGTGTTCACTAGATCTAACCCTACGTGCTGTAATATTCTAGAACCCAAGACTCCTTGTTTAACAAATACTTAAAGCGGTAGCGACTGAAGTACATGTTTATTTTCGTGCGCAGAGGTCCTCCAGCAAGTGGAGTTCCTGGAGTCGACGGCGCGTAAGCTGGGCGAGTTCGCGGAGAAGGTCCGCGCCGTGGAGACGCCGCTGCAGCGCTGCTCGGAGCGCCTGCAGGACGCGCTCGCCGCGCCGCCCGCCGCCGCCGCCGAGGCCGTCGCGCGCGTCGTCGACACTGCGCACGCGCTCCGGGCGCCGCTGCAGGTAACTGTTACAGCAGGGCTGCTCAACCCTACATCCACGGGCCGCTACAAGCTAATTTTAAATATTCCATGTCAAGTTTCAAAATGTACGCTACTTTAAAAAATCAAGTCACTATAATAGGAGATTTTGTCAGAGATTTTGCCCTATTAGCAGAAAAATTGAAGCAGCCTTGGTAGCTTACACTATTTGATTCTATCAAACACTCTCACCTGCCGACTGAAAAAGTGGGTTTTTGATATATATATATTTTTTATAATTACTACTGTAAGTTTTTTAATTTGCCACTCGCAGAATAGATAGAATAAGCTTTATTGACTTGTAGTGCCTGTTACCAAGACAATTTTTTTTTTTTCATTTTGCTATTGTGTTGGGGTAAAAGCAGCAATTTTCAAAATCAGTTCAGTAGATCCAGAGATTACCCCCCCCCCCCCCCCCCCCTACAATCTTACATACTCACAAACTTTCCTTCTATATAATATTAGTATGGATAATAAATTTAACCGGAGGTAGCCGTTTTTATCTGGCTCAGTAGATTCGCCAAAAGAGTTTAGAAACCTTATAAAGGGTTCGTGTTCAATTCCTAAGCCTTAGAAGAAAACAACCTTCGTTTAGTAACATTTGCTTTACTATATTTTACTCATCAGCCCATTTCCCCCCTAGAGCATAAACTCAGCGGTGGACGACATCGTGACGCTGGCCGGGGAGTGCTGCGGGTCGGACGCGGCGTCGCGCGCGCGGCACGTGCTGGACGCGACGGCGGGCGCGCTGGCCGAGCGCCTGGACGAGCTGCTCGCGCAGGCCGCCGGGGCCAGGGACCGGCTTGCAGGCGCCGCCAGCGCTATGACGCACTTCCAGGTATGTTGCACAACATGAACATAAGGTCAGATGATCCGATTCTGGCCATTAAATGAATGAATGATATGGAATATTGAAATATTTATTGGCAGTAAATGTGGTACAAAACTATGTTATAGTTATTCTAGTTTCAAACTTAAAAAGTCAGAAAAGAAAGGTCCGGCAAAATTAAATTATACAGGTTACTAGCTTCTGCCCGCGACTTCGTCCGCGCAGATAACGTCTGAGTGACGTGACGGTCATACGACATCTACTCATGTCTCCAAGTAACTATAAGGTTTTTATTTCGTATCCCGTGGGAGATTCGGAAAATCCCTTCTTAGAGCACCTAAATGATCCTCTACGTATGTTATCTACTAATTAATGTCTTAATTATCAACCGCGCCTTTTTATCCCATGGGAAATTCGAAAAATTCCTTTGTCGCGCCACCTTTATACTAAGCAAGGAATAATAATGTACGTTATGCCAAATTTAATGTCTGTAGCTTTATTGAAACAACGTTTCGGGATTTTCCAATCCCGCAGGAAAATCGGAACAGAAAGTATTCTATGTCCGTCTCCTGGTTCTAAGCTACCTCCCCACTAATTTTCAGCCAAATCAATTCAGCCGTTCTTGAGTTATAAATAGTGTAACTAACACGACTTTCTTTTATATATATATATAGATTATGCATGTCAAGAATATTAAAATTATGATTAAAAATTGATAAAAACTGTCATATTGCTACTATTATCATTCGGTACATTCATTCGGAACCGAGGCACCTGCCCTAGACAATACAATTTGTGGAACGTAGACAAACGTAGAGTAATATAATATGTAATGCCATCCGTTATATTGGCTATTTGTATGCCTCACGGCGCAACATAGTGGTTCTAAATGTACGCAGATCTCTGTATATGTATGTACTAGCTTCTGCCCGCGACTTCGTCTGCGTAGAATTATACATAAAAACCTTCCTCTTGAATCACTCTATTACAAAAAACCGCATCAAAATCCGTTGTGTAGTTTTGAAGATACAAGCATACAATGGGACACAGGGACATGGGGACAGAGAAATCGACTTTATTTTATACTATGTAGTGACTATGTAGTGATTTGCCTATTTTTTGACAAATAAAATAATTTGAATTTGAATTTGATTCAGTAAATCATGTTAGTCCATCGTCAACGAGTCAAAACTAATGGGGCAATGTAAAAATCTGTTTGTTTTCTGTTTTAATATCTACTTATAGTCACTGTAACTGTCTTTACAGAAGACATAATCGAATGCTAAAGCTGACTGGCTCTCGAAGAGGAGATAAAGTTTCAAAGTACTTTGGTTTATCTTGAAGAGATTGCATGTTATTTTTATCAGTACGTTCGATAATCTTGACTCTCAATATTAACATAATACTTAGTCTGTCGTAGCAAGTCGGCCGAAATATATGATCCGACTTCTAACGTTGAGTGAGTTACCATGTGCCAGAAAGGGACGGCGAATATTTCCAGAAGGGATCCGCACAGTAGGTAGAACTATACATATAAAGCAGTTTGTCTGTACTGAAAACTGAGTGCTTTCTTTTTCGTTTAGAGAAATGTAAAAAAAGCAAAAGCGACGATCGTCTTTTTTTAGATTTATTTAAGAAAGCAATAACAAAACATCAAAGCAAGTATGAATTGAACCTTTTCACTTTTTATATCGTAGACAATTATGGCAATTGAGAAAAATAATGACAAAATCATATCACTTGATTGACAACATATATTTTCAACAAACAAAGTAAAAGGAGACATCTTATATTTTGTTTTTTATTGTTGTAAGGTATAATTCAAAATTGGTCAGATTTCAAACAAAAAAGACCCTAAAAGTCAATCAATATAGGGGATGATTATTATTTTACACTTGAATAAAAAGGTGGCGAGTTTTTTAAAGTCCGATCTGATCTTAATTTAGATAATAGTTAAGTGGAACAACTGAACCCCCCTCCCCTCCCCTCCCCAGCAACGGGTCCTTTTTAATTACTCTTTATTTATTTATTTACATTTTTTTCCCAGGATAAAGTCAAGAGCCTCTCCACGGACCTGTCGGACCTGGAGAAGGAGCTGGACACAATGAAGCCACCAGGCCGTGACGTGAAGACCGTCCGCCAACAGCTGGACGACATGACGCGGTACTACAAGCGTCTAGAGCGAGCTGACGACCTCGTCGCCGAGACCGAGAGGGCGGCCGAGAGTTTGGTCGACAGCGGCTACGCTGGAGACGCGGCTAAGACCAGAGACCAGGTCAGTTTTTTAATCGACCAACCGGATAGTGAGAGAGAGAGAGAGAGAGAGAGAGAGAGAGAGAGAAACATTTATTTACACACATAGTGGCTAGATAACTATGAAGCTTGAGGTCCCGAGTTCAATCCCAAGTCGGGGCAGATACTTGTATGAAATATACGAATGTTTGTTCTTATTTCTTGAATGTTTAATATGTGTTTAAGTATGTATTTGTCTATATAAGTATAGTAAAATTGTAGCTTATGAACTCGATTACAACATTGGAAATGTTCCTAAATCACGTCACAATCAAAATGTCATTTGAACGCAACAAGAGCCGACAACGCACTGGCATCGCGTAAAGCGCTGCGGGTGTCTATGGACAGTGGTGATCATTTAACATCAGGTGACCCACTAGTTCGTTTGTCTGGCCTCTCTAACATAAAAAAAAGAGATTTGTTTAATTCTTGCTATCCTTAGTATGTCTCGGTTTATAAAACAGATGTTGGTTCCCCAGGTGGAAGGTCTGCGCAAACAGCTGGGCCGGCTGGACGAGCGTGCGAGAGCGAGAGAGCAAGATCTGGACGACACGCTTAGCAAACTGGAGGCCTTCTACAAGGCCTACGACTCTGTCATGGATGACGTGCAAGAGGTAAGATGGCAAACATTATATTTGCACAAGATTGATGGCTGTCCCAAACGTCAATGTCCAACCGAAGGCTATAAGACAAGTTGTACTAGTTAATAAATAAAAATCGGAATAATGGACACCCATTGTTAGTGGTCGGACTGCCTTGGAATTTGGTACACATTATACGAGATGCAAGTGCAGTCGACAAAAGTACAATGTAGCAAAAATGATTATATTGAAATTGTGCCTCAGAATTGAAGAAAATATTACTTTTTGCCCAACCGTGTACTTGAAATTGTAAAGATGACTTCACATACTATGCTAGTTTAGCAAGTAGTACTACGTGGGTTAGTAACAGATCCCGGTTTTTTTTTAATTTATTGGACCGTTGTTTCTTCTATTACGCAACTATTGATATCGATAAAAAAATGTTTCTAACACGAAGTAGATTGCGTTTTGTTTTTCGGCAAAAAATCCTGGCTCTGGTTATAGTATAAATCGCATCTCACGAGACCTTAAATAATACTATAACTTGCTTCTTCCCCAGGCCTCTGAACAAGTCCGCAGCCTGAAGCCGGTGTCCTCCGAGGTGGAGCAGATCCGCGCCCAGCAGAAGGACTTCGCGGAGCTGAAGAGGCGCACCCTCGAGCCGCTGGGGCAGAACGTGGGTCACTGCAACAAGATCGGCCAGGGGCTGGTCAGGTCCGCGCTGCAGGCCGTCTCCACGCAGCAGCTGGAGAAGGACCTGGAGAAGATGAACGACAGGTGGAACGCGCTGAAGGAGAAGGTTGGTCTTTTGATTTTTAACCTTACTCACCTAAAAGTGTTGCTCTCACGTCCTATACTTTTTATTCTTGATTCTTGCTTATTCTTGAGTTTTTCGAGTTGTACGTGATTTCGTCCGCGCAGGATTAAAATTTGTAGCGAAATTCCTTAAACCATCTCGATGCGGCCCTGTGGAAAAATCTCTTAAGTGACGTCCGTTGTCTTAAATGACCTCAAATTTCAGGTCTCCAGTCCAAAAAACCAAGGACTTTCATACGAACTCGCGAGAGCCTTGCAACCCACCTCAATCCGGCTTTGTCGCAAAATCCTAGCGGAATATTTTCTAAGTTAATTGTACGTTATCAGATGAACGAGCGCGAGCGGCGGCTGGACGTGGGCCTGCTGCAGTCGGGCAAGTTCGCGGAGGCGCTGGCCGGCCTGGACAAGTGGCTCGCCGACACCGAGGACATGGTGCGCAACCAGAAGCCGCCCTCCGCAGACTACAAGGTCGTCAAGGCGCAGCTGCAGGAGCAGAAGGTGACAAACACGATACTTTGTATTCAAAACTTGTACTCGTTTTTAACTAAAGTGCTATTTTTTAAGAGTTGAAGATAATTTATTTCTCATAAGAATATATACAATAATTCACTTACATGAGAACATAACAAACTTAGTAAATTTATGACCGTCGGTTGGGAGCGAAACACAAAAAACAGTAGAAGGTAGTTTTAAAAAAAAAAAAATAGCTCTCCATCCGCATACGTTTGCCAACAACGATAATGCAGAATGCACCCTCTGTCCTTATTACAATCGAATAAGGTACAGAGATGCGTACGCATCGCTGTCCTCGCCAGCATTATGCGCTCGGCAACAGAGCAATTATTGTTTGTTAGCAAAGATACACGGATAGCAACGACTAGATATGGCTCGCCAACAACGTAGGTGCGCTCGGTTTATGTAAATAGTTTTTTTTTCTGCTGTTTAGACAAGATTTAATGTATTATGAAAAGTTACTCCTTGTATGTTTTTTAAGTAGGTATTTGAAACGGAAGGAATTAAACAAACTCACTTATTTGTCTCTAAATATTTTTAACGCGACTCTTCGTTTTGACTGCAGTTCCTCAAGAAGATGCTGATGGACCGCCAGAACTCGATGTCGAGCCTGTTCGCGATGGGCAACGAGGTCGCCGCCGGTTGCGACAGCGGCGAGAGGAAGGCCATCGAGAAGCAGCTGAAGGGGCTCATGATGAGGTTCGACGCCCTCACCAACGGCGCCCAGCAGAGGATGCTGGACCTGGAACAGGCCATGATGGTAAGTGATTATTTAGTACACCAGTCTCTCTCTCTTATAGTGCCTCTCCAACTAGTGGAGGTTGGCAGTCAGCTCCGCATATTTCCTCCGATCCTTCGCGAGGTTGAAAAGTTCGGCAGCACCAGTGACGCACCATAATTTGTACGCGCTGCCTAGCATACCCTAGACCATCACGCCTGTCACAAAGGGGTAGACAGAGACCACTTCTTTCCATTTGCTACGATCTTTACATACCTCTTTCGCTTCGGCAACATTCAATCGCTTCATTCATCCTCGTCGGTTAGGACTCTTAACCTGACCTTTTGTGAAATCGTTCCGGTTATTTGTAAATAAATAAAAACTATTGTAATTGTTAGTTTTAGAAAAAAAATCTGCCAAGCTTCATCCGGTCTTTCCAAAAGTATAAAAAGTCCCGCTCAAAATATTGAGTTTGATTGTGATTTCCACGTGTCTTAACAGGTGGCGAAGCAATTCCAAGAGCAGCTGCAGCCGCTGGTTGAGTGGCTGAGCAGCACGGAGCGGAAGGTCAAGACCCTGGAGCTGGTGCCCACTGATGAGGAGAAGATACAGCTCAAGATCAGGGAGCACAAGGTATTAGTGATAGCATAGTAGCGGGTGCGTATGTACCGTAAGACGCAGCATGGAAAGGCTCCCCACTAGATGGGCTGATGACCTGGTGGGAGTCGCGGGAGTCTGCTGGATGAGGGCCTCGCGAGACCAGTCTTTGCGGCGCTCCTTGAGGGATGCTCTTTGATGATGATTATGAGTAGCGAGTGGTAGGACCTTCCGCAAGATTCTTCCGAATTACTGACATATGAGCTATTCCATCTTAGCCCTCTAGGTTGGCAATTGCAATCATTTGGTGTTACGGGGGTCCATGGGTGATGGTGATCACTTTACCGTCAGATGAGACACGCCTCCCTATTTTACAAGAAAAAAACACAATCAAATAAAACACACAGAGAATGGTACAAAGGTAAAGAAATACCTAGATAGGGACCTCTTCCTATTAACCTGATATAAGAAAGAATAACTTAACAAAGATATACCAGCTCAAAACAAAACAGTGTCAATCTACATTGTTTTGCACGCTGTTGAACATGGAATCATTAAACTAACCGAGATAAAAAGCAATAAATAGCTTACTGGAATTAAGTAACGAGGTTTCCTTCCAGAATCTGCATGAAGACATCCTGTCGAAGCAGGGCGCCTTCCAGCAGCTGACGGAGACGGCGTCCGCGCTGATGGCTCTCGTGGGCGACGACGAGGCCTCGGCGCTGGCCGACCGCCTGCAGGCCGCCACCGACAGGTCACTAGCTAAACTCTCTTCTTCTTTCTCCTGGTTTTTTCCCGTCTCATTGGGGGCAGCCCTCGTCCTAAGTTTTTGTCACAGCAGCCACTACGTCCACCTCAATTGGCATTGTTCATTTTTTTTAAGCTGTGCTTTTATACCTTTATTTGATAAAATGGACTATTTCAAGCATCTAATTTGAATATTATGCTTTTACGTAGCTTTGTTAATTATAATAAATATTTTTTCGCTGTTTGATAATTCGTGAATTTAGACAGAATCCCAATCGCCTTCGTTCGGCTGGCTATAAAAAAAACGGCTTTGTCTATGGTTTTGTAGATTTGACAGTGACACGTGACAGTTGCCGTAGCCAAACTTTTTTTTTTCATTTTTGTGGCAAACATTCGATGCTGGATTCTGTCTAAAAACCCGGTCGTTCGGTCAAACAAAGGTTCAAAGTACTTTTACAAAAATATCTGCAATCATAAAGTATTTTTGAAATCGGACAAGATAAATCGGATAATTGATGGTTTTCCTCGAAATGGTTTTCGAATTGGAGCATACTAAAAAAAATGAACAATCCCAATTTGTGATTTTTCTCGATAAACAATATGTGCTAAGCTAACACCATTGAGGGGGTGTGCTATAATATGGCAATGTTGTTTTATATGGAATACTTTTGTAGCAACACTAGGTTACCTGAGTAACTAATAAAACTGTACTGTTTAATTCCTGCCAAATAAAAATACTCGTACTATGAAGAACAAATTGTGTCTTCAATCTCCTCGTACCTACCCAGTTATAATATCCACATCATATGGTAGCAGAGCGTGGTTCCGATCCACGGAAAATAGCAACGCTGTATTTTAATCAACCGTTTATTTTATAACTACACGCGTTTTACATCAATATACTTAAATACATTTTTGTTTTGTTTATTTTGACAAGTAGAGACTACCTCTACGACTTTAATACTTAATTATTTAAAGTACCTAACTTGGAGACCTTATACATCCCAGAAAATAATTACCTAATATAAATTAGTTGTCAAAGCTACTTTTTGATTTTATTATTACGGTAAAGGATACTAATTTCGCTTGCTAAACAACCTATAACCTTCCAGATATCAAGCACTAGTCGAGCACAGCTTGAACGTTGGCGACCTCTTGGACAACTCGCGCAAGGGGCTGCGGCACCTGGTGCTGACCTACCAGGACCTGTCCGCGTGGATGGACGGCATGGAGCAGTACCTCGCCAAGAGGAAGGTGCTGCCGGTCCACATGGAGAAGCTGCTGCGGCAGATGGACGAACTGGCCGTAAGTGTTGAACAAAAGCAATCAATTGGATACATTAGAATTACTCTTTACTGAACACAACATAGTCACAGAAAGTGTCATTTTCACTCGTTCCTACTCTCGACCCTCGTCTGTGATTCGAGCCAAGGCACTAAGTGTGAAACTTGGATGAAATATAACTATTTAGTCAAGCATTACGATGTTATAATTACACATAAACGGATAACTCACGTATAAAAAGTCAAGTGATGCTCGACATGTTTCGGACTATTTCGTAGTCCTTCTTCCTGGAGCGCTCGCCCCGGCGGCAGCGAAACGAACACTGCGCGCCAGCGCTCTATTCGCGCGGCTGCTCGGCGCAACTGACAGCGGCGCACAAATACCCTCGTTTTCATCGTCATTTTTATTACTGTAATTTAAGTAGAATTTAAGTGTTGTAGTAACTTCATGTATTTTACTTTGAAAAAATTACTTTCTGCCAAGTTTCTTGCGGCGCATTTTTATTGGCAATGATGGTCTTTCCGAATGCGCTGGTAGATTCAAAAAATGTTTAAAAAGACATGTAAAAGGGCCATTGGTGGGCAATTTGCAAAAATAAATTTTGAATATTTTTTAATTTTTTTTTAATAGTCACAGGCATGCTTAGTCGGCGATTCACAGAGATGGCTCCAGTAACCACAGGGCTGGTTACGTTTAGTTCTTAATTCACAGGGATGACTGATCGTCGAGCCATAGTCTATCAGTTAGATTTGTTCAGAGTGGCGAAACAGGCGTTGAAAACGCTCTCTTTTTCAGGCAAAAACGGAGGAGATAGCGTCCAAGCAGGAAGCCGTGGACAGCACAGTGGACAGCGGGCTGGAGCTGATGAAGCACATCTCGGGCGACGAGGCGCTGCAGCTGAAGGACAAGCTGGACGCGCTGCAGCGGCGCTACAACGAGCTGACCAGCCGCGGCGCCGACCTGCTGCGCCTCGCCACCGAGACGCTGCCGCTCGTGCAGCAGTTCTTCAGCAGCCACACCACGTGAGTCACACCACAAGGACAAGCTGGACGCGCTGCAGCGGCGCTACAACGAGCTGACCAGCCGCGGCGCCGACCTGCTGCGCCTCGCCACCGAGACGCTGCCGCTCGTGCAGCAGTTCTTCAGCAGCCACACCACGTGAGTCACACCACAAGGACAAGCTGGACGCGCTGCAGCGGCGCTACAACGAGCTGACCAGCCGCGGCGCCGACCTGCTGCGCCTCGCCACCGAGACGCTGCCGCTCGTGCAGCAGTTCTTCAGCAGCCACACCACGTGAGTCACACCACAAGGACAAGCTGGACGCGCTGCAGCGGCGCTACAACGAGCTGACCAGCCGCGGCGCCGACCTGCTGCGCCTCGCCACCGAGACGCTGCCGCTCGTGCAGCAGTTCTTCAGCAGCCACACCACGTGAGTCACACCACAAGGACAAGCTGGACGCGCTGCAGCGGCGCTACAACGAGCTGACCAGCCGCGGCGCCGACCTGCTGCGCCTCGCCACCGAGACGCTGCCGCTCGTGCAGCAGTTCTTCAGCAGCCACACCACGTGAGTCACACCACAAGGACAAGCTGGACGCGCTGCAGCGGCGCTACAACGAGCTGACCAGCCGCGGCGCCGACCTGCTGCGCCTCGCCACCGAGACGCTGCCGCTCGTGCAGCAGTTCTTCAGCAGCCACACCACGTGAGTCACACCACAAGGACAAGCTGGACGCGCTGCAGCGGCGCTACAACGAGCTGACCAGCCGCGGCGCCGACCTGCTGCGCCTCGCCACCGAGACGCTGCCGCTCGTGCAGCAGTTCTTCAGCAGCCACACCACGTGAGTCACACCACAAGGACAAGCTGGACGCGCTGCAGCGGCGCTACAACGAGCTGACCAGCCGCGGCGCCGACCTGCTGCGCCTCGCCACCGAGACGCTGCCGCTCGTGCAGCAGTTCTTCAGCAGCCACACCACGTGAGTCACACCACAAGGACAAGCTGGACGCGCTGCAGCGGCGCTACAACGAGCTGACCAGCCGCGGCGCCGACCTGCTGCGCCTCGCCACCGAGACGCTGCCGCTCGTGCAGCAGTTCTTCAGCAGCCACACCACGTGAGTCACACCACAAGGAGCGTTTTAAAAAAAAAAAGTTTCACATGTAATTTTTTTCCAGAATTTAATTATTTTGGGTTTTTCTTAGCGAGACTCGTTTACCCTATCGATTCTTATAGAAATGTGTCCCAGATTTTACTGTGAATTTTTTTTCGTGTACGTCACGTGCTATACAATTAAAAGAACGATGAACAAAAAAGTGACGTACTGGAATAGAAGTTTTGGGACACGTTTTTTCTTGTAGAAGAATCGATAGGGTAAACGATACTGAATGAGTTTTTAAGACATGTTGACTGGTTTTTCTGAGACTCACTGAGAGTGATTCTCGATATTACATTTTGAAATTTACCATGAGCTTTTCGCTGAAGGGAAACATCGTGAGGAGACCTGCACACATCTGCGAAGCAATTCAATGGTGTGTGTGAAGTTCCCAAAGCTGCTGGAATATTCGAGAATAATCTAAAGATACCTTGGACTCGTAAACGCATCCAAATCCCACCTCCTTGGTCTGCCTCGTCGCTGGCCATTTTCCTCAACCATCAGAAAAAAATACATTCTCTCTTATTAATAATTTGTCCTCAGCCTGACGGAGTGGATGTCAGCGGCGGAGTCCTGCTTGCAGTCCGTGGAGCCTCGCGAGGAGGATATCCTCAGGCTCGAGGGTGACATCCAAGAGTTCAGGCCTGTCCTGGACAACATCAACTTGATCGGGCCACAGCTGTGCCAGGTATGCCCTTTTAAGGATCCGATTGTTTATTTTTAATTTTTAAGGTGTATTTTCGTACGAAAATAGTTGAAATCAAGACTTATTGGATACCAACTTCCCATGAGCATAGAATTCTGAAATTTGCTAAGAAGCTCTGGCATCACGACACTAGTCAAAGAAAAAATCTAAAATTGCGTCTATTTACGATGAGAACAAAGTGATTTTATTTTAAACTAGCGGTTTCCTGCAGCCTCACACCCGTTGCAGTTTTTCTTTTTTCAAAATTTTGTTTCATGGAAACCTTGTTCTTATAAATAAGGAACACAGCATAAAAATAATTATGTAAGGCGCTCTCGAGTTTTGTCCTTACCAAATGGTAACACCATATTTAGCCATAGGTACATTTTTATTTTAGATTTTTCCACTTGCAAAAATGTAAAAACCAACTTTATTAAGTAATTATTGATTTTTTGTGAAACAAATAAATTTACAATGTCATTATATTTTTTATATTTGAACGTAAGCTGCGATACTCGAGTGCAATCGCACTTGATTAAGTTTTTTTTTCTTTTATTGCCTAGCCAAGCCCATTTTGTTTGTTGTCAGATCTCCCCGGGAGAGGGCGCCACGCACGTGGAGGGCATCGTGACGCGCGACAACCGGCGCTTCGACACCATCGCCGAGCAGGTGCAGCGGAAGGCCGAGCGGTTGCTGCTCAGCAAGAAGGTAATCATCAGCACCTTACACGAGTGTCCAAAATTTCACCTCAATCGGATGAAGATATCTGCTTTAAAATTGAGTCGCAAGATTCCGCCCAGACAAACACTAAAGAGTTCTGGTTTCTTAGCGCTCCCTGGAAGTGGTCGGAGACATGGAGGAGCTCCTGGAGTGGCTCCGTGCCGTGGACGCGCAGCTGCGGGAGGCCGAGCCGCCGTCCAGCCAGCCGGCGCTGGTGCGCGCGCAGCTCAAGGCGCAGCGCCCGCTCAACGACGACGTGGCCGCCCAGAGGGTCCGCGTCAGGGACCTGCTCAGCCAGGCTAAGAAGGTCAGTTCACTTTGCTACAGTGCGTTAGTATTTAAAAAGACCTAGGACCTGTCTCGCTCATTGTTTGATACTTGAATCAGCCGGTCGTACCTGAAGCACAAATGTCGTCGGATTGTACAGCCAGCGGGCCTTTTACTCTGAAGTTCCGTTTTTGGAGTTCGTTTCGCGCCGTCCCGCGCACACTAATAGACAATAATTTGAGAGTGAGAGAGACAGTGCATCTTCAATAAAGCTGGACTTTAGAAAACTGCTGAAACGACAGTGACGCTCGATTTATTTAATTTTCGTTTGATACTAGTGTATAGGAGATCAGTAAGGAATACCTACATTTTTCTTGGCTATTTGAGTATACCTAAATATTTTACTAACGGCCGGCACATGTCAAAAAAGAAGCACCCTTTTCAAATTAAGTGTGGCATTGGGTTTTCACACGCACACAGCCTGTAAGTCTATCTATTTCGCTCCGACATACGTGCATTATATCACTCTTTCTCTTACTTTGCTGATCTACAACTGTATACCGTATAAATTTTGTTCGTGTTCAGTAAAGTGTGTCCACTAAATTGCTGGTTGGTACCAGGTGCTTCGCGAGTGCCAATCGTCTGAGGAGACGGCGACGATCCGCGACCGCAGCGAGGAGCTGCGCGAGACCATGGAGGAGGTGGGCCATCTCAGCGCCGAGCGCCTCGCTGCGCTCGAGCAGGCGCTGCCACTCGCCGAGCACTTCGCCGACACACACCACGGGTAAGTTCACCTGGAGTCAAATTTAAAACTTTCTAGGAGCCAGTGACGTAACTTAAACTGCGTGTGATAAGTTTATATATATTTTTCTATATAATAGGATAGAGATCCTTGCTTAATATGAAGGAGTACATCAATGGCTACCCTGTGCACTAGGCCCAGGCAGTACAGGCCCCCGTAGACAAGGGCGGGTCCAGGATTTATTTCTAGGCAGAGGCTACAGGGGGCGAATGGGCAAAAAACTTAGAAATAAACTTGAAGTATGAACTATCCACAGTACACAAAAACACCGTCTGGAGTAAAAACTGAGTCGCAAGATTCCTCATACATACAGACATTGCATGTTAAAAAAAAACTTGTGAAAACGAATTAAGTACAAAAAGCCTAAGAGAGTCGCGGTCGTCACATGTTTTTTTTTTTTGGCTCACACCATGAAAATAGGCTTTAGACAATAAGGCGTGGCCCGCGTGGCGCGTGTGCTCGCCGTGGCGGTTTTACTGTACATGTGTGTGTGGCAGGCTGTCGGGCTGGCTGGACGACATGGAGAAGCAGATACAGCTGCTGGCGCTGCCGGCGCTGCGCCCCGAGCAGATCGCGCAGCAGCAGGACAAGAACGAGGTACCACACGTTCAAACAACACTAATCGTCATTTCACAAACTCAAACAAATTGCTACAGCTTCATAAGTATAGATTTACGTAACATTTCCTTTGTGTCCAGATGCTGCAACAGGCGATAGTTGGCCACAAGCCTCTGGTGGACAAGCTGGTGAAGACGGGAGAGGCGCTGGCTCGCCTCTGCGGCGAGGAGGACGCCGCCAAAGTGCAGGACGTTGTCGAAGCCGACTGCGAGCGATACAACGCGCTCAAGGCCGAGCTCAGAACCCGGCAGCAGGCTTTGGAACAGGTAGGCGAAACTGCCTTCACGACATGATGATCAGAAAGCGAAACTTTAATGCCGGTGACATTATTGCGTCGCAAATCACACCATACATTGTCTATGTGTAAACCTTATGCCTCGTCTGCACTTTATTTCAGGTAGAGAGTCAATCTTTTTTTTGTAGAAAAAATAATGTAACTATTTATTGTTTAAACTAGCTGTTGCAAGCGATTTCGTCTGCGGAGAACTTGTTTATTTCGCGCCTTTAGGAACTATATAATTTTCCACGATGCAAACCATCCTATTTTCTTCCCAGAGTCTCAAGACTATCTCCACCAAATATTATTACCATCGGTAAAGTTTACGCGTGAGCGCGCTATTATTTAGAAGATTTTCGAAATGTATCTTTAATAACTGTTTTAACTAAATGTGTGCGTGTGTGCAGGCGCTGCAAGAGTCGTCCCAGTTCGCGGACAAGCTGGAGGGCATGCTGCGCGCGCTGGCCGGCACGCACGACCAGCTCGCGCGCGCCGAGCCCGTTTCCGCGCACCCGCCCAAGATACAGTACGTACTCTCCCTGCACCTCTATTATTCCAGCTTGGAGCCCATAAATCATCTGTGTTAAGTCTGCCTGCTTTTTTAAATTTACTTCATTGACACTTTCAATTCCGTATCCAACAGAGACCAGATTGAAGAGAACAACGCGCTTATTGAAGACCTAGAGAAGCGTACCGAGGCGTACAATGCGGTGCAACGCGCCGCTTCCGACGTTATCTCCAAGGCCAGCAAGAGCGACCCTGCTGTTAGGGATATCAGGAATAAGCTCGAGAAACTACACAAGTGAGTACATATTTAAGCGCAATTGTTAACATGCGTTTTCTTATTTTTAATTCGTGCACTATTTTGGACAAATATGGCCTACTTCAAATTTGTGCACTGTCCAAAGATGATGGGACTAAGGAAGGAATAAAGTTAGATCAAAGTGAGACCCCTGCGGCACACCTACACGAATAGTTCACTTCTATTCGTAAATTTCTTACTTTTCACGATATGAGTGATGATTAATGTATAAAATAATCCAGTAATTATTCCAAACTCCCTAAACTCTTTTGTTTTTTGGATAATTTAATTAAAATTCTACGGTTAACACGATCGAAAGCCTAACCCTTAAAACCTACAACCATTATTGACTAAAAAACTCAATAAAAACGAGCAACATACATTTCTTTCAGGCTTTGGGATGACGTGCAAAAGGCCACATCAGACCGTGGCCACTCTCTGGAGAGCGCGCTGGAGATCGCGCGCAAGTTCTGGGAGCAGCTGGACGCGCTGATGCTGACGCTGGCCGAGCTGCAGGACACGCTGGCCGCTCAGCCGCCGCCGGCCGCGCAGCCGCGCGCCATACAGGCGCAGCAAGTCGCGCTGCAGGAGATCAGGCACGAGATCGACCACACCAAGCCTGAGGTAAGCTAGTCCAGGATGCTGGCCATTATCACGTGACCACACGTGGCTATTTTATTTTACCTGAAGACCAAAACTGTTCCAGAGATTGTGACAATAGAGCTATTCTAAATAAATACATACTTCCAGAATATTGACTTGACGCACAGAAGAACGAAGAAGAGAATTTTCCCCCAGACCCGCTAAGGTCATTCAACGTGGTTAGTAAAGGATATCAGTAACGCCAACCCAGTATTGATGATGATCCTTCCGACCGAGTATTATGATTATGAAGAAAGTAATCTCATTTTACTGTAATGTGAACGGTTCTTCGAGACCACTTTATTATCCATTTTAACTTTTAATCCGTCTATTGAAACAGGTGGAGAAAGTACGCAAGACCGGTTCCCACTTGATGTCTCTATGCGGTGAACCAGACAAACCCGAGGTCAAGAAGCATATGGAAGATCTGGATAGCGCCTGGGACAATGTCACAGCGCTCTACGCGAGGAGGGAAGAAAACCTCATCGATGCTATGGAGAAGGCTATGGAGTTCCATGATACTCTACAGGTAATTTGGCTTTTAATTTACTTACTATGAAGAGAGTATAATACAAAGGCTTTTCAAAAGATCCTTTACGTTAGTTTATCATCAAGGGTATTCTTGCTACCCTGCAAGTCACATCTGTGCTATCAGTTTCGTAAATTCTCTACCCTTAGGGTTGGTAAATAGGGTTATTTAAACTGAAAGTCTCATGTTTATTCCACTCGTATTACTACTATGTTTACAATGAAGTCTTCTTCAAGAGCTAAATATTTTGGATCGCTTCACCGCTAGCAGCCTCATTCGCTCTGTTCTTTTAGTCCTTTAGTTTTCTCTTCTTTCATTTACTATCGTCGTCTTGCTCCCAGAATCTCCAAGAGTTCCTGGATAAGGCCGAAGATAAGTTCTCCCGCATGGGAGCTCTGGGCTCGGATATCGATGCCGTCAAGCGACAGATCTCGCAGCTGGCTTCGTTCAAGCAAGAGGTCGACCCGCATATGGTGAAAGTCGAGGCGCTCAACAGGTACGCTATATATTGTAAAAATAAACTGTTTCAACCACATTGGAAGGAGATAATTTTTTATTCGTAACAAATATATCCAGAAAGTAATAACGAAAGAAACAAATTCAATTGATTTAGAAGTGAAAAATACTTCGGTGTGGTTGCATGGGCTAAAATCCTTCGTTTTTTTTTTGATTGGCGATGGAAATATAGCGGGATTTATTTTGCAAAAATAATGGATGTTTATATTGATGATATGATGTTTGACTGGGAAATTGGGTGTTGGGAAAACTGGTACTTTATCTAGTAAAAAAATTAATACATGATAAAAATTGTGATTTGTATAATTTGACATTGAATTTTTTTTAGTGTTTTGTTTTTTTGGTGCTGGTTAATATTAGTAATTGGTAATTTTGATTTTCCCCCTTGAGAGTTACTTTAACAATTTGTTGTATTTTTCACCGTATTTTCTCAATTTTAATTTGATTGTTTACATAGATCAATCCTGAAATAACTTTTTGGTACCTCATTGCTTCAACTTAAAAAAAGAGTTTTTCAATATTTATTTTCCGTCCTTTTGAAACTTTTGTATGAAGCAACGAGGTACTAAAGTATACCTCACTTACAAAATTAATCGTGTATTTTTCTATGCGACCCTATTCCCTGGATTGGAATCGACTGAAAAAAAAGGAGTTTGATGAGGCAAGAAAAAATAACTTTTGTGTGTCCGTTTGTTAGAAGTAGTTAGAAAGAAGAATAAATTACAAAGTTTGTTTATATACTTTATGAGAATGACTATATTTTTATAAAGGCAGCCTTTGTAATTTATAAAAGTAGAAATAACGAGTGTTGTTTTTTTTACTAACACGTTTTATCATTTCCTGCATTTCTTCTTTATCGCCATGTTTGTTTCTGTTTGTGATTCTTACTTATACTCTTTTGCGTGAACAACAAGCTTATAATTTTCAATTCGTCACTACTTTGCAAAAAAGCTTTTAAAGCTTTTCGAAAGTGATCAGAAACTATGCGCAATCGAAACGCGGGTACTACAGAAAAAAAATATAGCTGTAATTAACCTCAACTTAATAGTCGAACATTCAATTTGAGATATAGTTTTGGAGACATTCCCAGTTTCTATCACTTTTGAACGATATTTTCTGGAGTAGCTTTAAAATATCACGAGGTTGTCGAATCTGATATACGAGCTTTTAAAAAAGATTTCTAATTAAAATTTATTACTACTTCCACTGCTGGTGAATTTTGAAGTGGATTGTCTTTCAAAAGAAGCATGAGATCACCGTCCAGCAGTCGTCGCCAAAACAGAATAGATAGATACAGAAAATATAGCTGTAATTAACATAGAACAAGATACAATAGAGTCGTAATGGTGTAACTAAGATTTTGATTCAACAGTATATTTTCGCAATTGACATTATACCTTCATTAGTCGTGTTTCATAGTTATTGTTCTATTAGCGTGTTGCGTTTCTTTTGCCATGTCTGGGTTATGATCGTAATTTTGTATGCGTATAGATTATATGCCCATGGAAAAAAATATGTGAAATGAACTAGCGTAAATAATGCTTAGAAGGCTGTTACTATATCATAAAATAACTCTGAGCGCTATGCCGTCATTTCTGAGCAGTACAGGTTTTTACTCATACATGGAAAAAATGCACTAACTTCCGGCACCACCACTTTAAAGCGGCACTAGCTTTTTCGACATTTATTTTTAATCCTCTATAAGCTATAAAAAAAAGTCGTACATTAATAATTAGTCGTAATTCCTCACTTGTACCTGAGAAATTCCATACCTGTACCGCTCAGAAATGACGGCATAGCGCTCAGAGTTATTTTATGATATAGTAACAGCCTTCGAAGCGTTATTCACGCTGGTTCATTTCACATTTTTTTCCATGGGCTTGCAGTCTAGTAGGAACAGAGCTGTGGCCTATTTTTAAAAGAGTTCACTGACCTCTGTGTATCTGTGT
This sequence comes from Pandemis corylana, assembly GCA_949127965.1. Taxonomy (NCBI): domain Eukaryota; kingdom Metazoa; phylum Arthropoda; class Insecta; order Lepidoptera; family Tortricidae; genus Pandemis; species Pandemis corylana. The sequence goes on from OX421871.1 coordinate 8,831,053, forward strand.
ATTTCAGGCAAGCGCAAGAGTTGACGGAGCGCACGTCGTCCGAGCAGTCGGCGGCCATCAAGCAGCCGCTGACGGAGGTGAACGCGCGCTGGGCGGCGCTGCTGCGCGGCATGGTGGAGCGCCAGCAGCAGCTGGAGCGCGCGCTGCTGCGCCTCGGCCAGCTGCAGCACGCGCTCGCCGAGCTGCTGGCCTGGATCACGCACACCAGCGACACCCTCGACACCCTCAAACCGGTCAGTTTGGGATTTTTTTTCGACTGTACTTGCAGACATCCTTGTGGGGTAAATTTCCAGTCGATTCGGTCACTGGACGTGTCTTATGTACACACAGCAAAGCTATTCGGTAAGCAGGATAGATACGGCGCCAGCGTGCGTAGGTGCTTACCTGATTATATTGCCGTGTGTACGGGGAACAAGCGGTGAATAACTTTCAAACTACCGTGAGACTTAATCATAATTACACATAAACGGATAATTCACGTATAAAAAGTCGAGTGATGTTCGACATTCGCTCGCCCCGGCGGCAGCGAAACGAACACTGCTCGCCAGCGCTCTGTTCGCGCGGCTGCTCGACGCAACTGACAACGGCGCACAACTACCCTCGTTTTCATCGTCATTTTTATTATTGTCAAATGTAGGGCAGCACACAACACTGATCACGTCACTCCGTAAAGGTTCGCTCACACTCACCGTTTGGTCAATATTTAAAACAGTTTTCCAACTCGGGGGCACCGACCATCCACCAACACTCTCACACGACTCACTTAACTTCACTCACTCAACTTCAGCATCACTCGACTTTTTATGCGTAAGTTATCCGTTTATGTGTAATTATGGGGAATAGCTTGTTCCGCGAGCATAACCAAGTTACATAACTGGCACTGGTGAAACCGATGTAGGATGATTCGTTTGGATTAATTTAAATTTAGGTACCCCTAAGCCACGAACATGTTTGATTTATTTTAAAAATAGTCTTTAATTTACATACATACACAAATCACGTCTTTATCCCATACGGGGTAGACAGAACCTAAGGTAACAAGACCTACAGGCCACGTTTAGCAAGACACTGAGAGCGTAAAGGTGGAAAGTGGAATCAAAATAGTGATGGGTTGCTAGCCCGATCGCCTATAACATGATTCCTATGATTTTCGCCCATTCCCTCGATGGGTTTTTACCATTTGCGCGGGAAGAGAAGCAACTGTGTTTATTTTACTTTAAAATATCCGGGTTATATAATAGTTATGTACGGCTAACAAGCAATATGAATCGACTTGCTACATTTTGAAACTCAAGTTATTTAAATAAGACCGTTGCTAGTTTCGATTTACTGTATGCCGAATTTCGAATCGATTCGATTGCTTAAAATGAGTAAACTTGCAGAATTTGTTGCCTTCCCTACCCCCCACTACACGCCTTAGATTATTAGAGCTTGTTTAACCCCCCTCTCCCCCCTCAGGTGGCAGGCGACCCTCAGATCCTGGAGGTGGAGCTGGCCAAGCTGAAGGTGCTGGTGAACGACATCGCCGCGCACCAGGCCTCCGTCGACACGCTCAACGACGCCGGCGCCTCCATCGTGCAACAGGGTACCAGTATGTGCACGCGCTTACTGCTAAACATTCATACATATATGTCTGGGGTGGACAGACGTGTGGTCCACCTACAATTTGTCCGCCTGGTTTTTAGGGCCAAGGGCGGAGCTCCTTTTTCTGGGTGACGATAACTGAAGATATCTAACCAACCTGACCCATTTTTTGTATTAAAATATTATTGAGTAATTCCAAATAGGGGCAGCATTTTTTACGAGTGGACAAATTAGATGGGCCACGGGTAGGTTCCTAATTTTGGGGATATTAGGTGGGAAGAAAGCTCTTCCTCTTTTGAAAATGAAAATGAAAATTTATTTTTGCAAATTGGCCGCCAGGGGCTCTTTTACATGTCTTTTTGAAACTACCAGCACATTCGGAAAGACCATCATTGCCAAGAAGAATGCGCCGCAAGAAACTTGGCAGAAAGTCATTTTTTCAAAATAAAATACAGTAAGAATACTTAAATTCTACCTACTTAAATTATATACATTTATAAAAGGGATGTATAAGGTCCCCGAGCCTTAAATTATATTAATCTATAAATAGTAGACATGTATAAAGTCTCTACTAGTCAAAAATAAAAAACAAAAAATAAATAAAATAAAATAATATTACAACCGCTAATATCTTTTTAAAAGCCATTGTAACCTAGTGGTTTGACCTGTGGCCTCTCAAGCAGAGGGTCGTGGGTTCGAGCCCGGGCGCGCACCTCTGAGTTTTTCGGAATGTATATGCGATATTACATTTGAAATTTACCATGAGGTTTTTGGTGAAGGAAAATATCGTGAGGAAACCTGCACACATCTGCGAAGAAATTTAATGGTGTGTGTGAAGTTCCCAATCCGCAGTGGGACCGCGTGGGAACTATGGCCCAAGCCCTCTCGTTCTGAGAGGCCTGTGCCCAGCAGTGGGAGTGGGTATATAAGCTGGAAATGATGATGATAATAATAACAAATATTCCCCGTACGCGATGGCATTTTTTTTTAATTATTTTAATTATTGCGCCAGACTTGGCAGTGTAAACTAAAAAAATACAAGAATTTAATCAATAATTAACAATTAAATGAAAATAATAATTGAGGTAGGCATATTCGAATATTCACAACCCAATCATGAAAACCTTCATTCGATCATTTTCAAAATTCCAAAAACATTCTCCGACGTCAGTCACCCGCAATCGGCACTAATGCTTTAGCTTTATATGTTTGTGCGTGTGTTTCTCGCAATAATATATCAACATTATCCTCTCAATTTTTTGCCTCTCTGTTCATTCCATACTCGAAAATTGGATCAGTATCCACAGCTTGTAAACTGTTTTGTTAAAGGTTTAAGTAAATGGCTGCAAATTGAGTTTCTTATATCTCTTGTGCTGTGAAACTTTATCAATACTGTGCCAATTTCTGAGGCCCGAGTAAAAAAGAAATTAGTCTGAAACAGCTACTTTATTCGAACAGAACGTTAATATATATATATAAATAAAAATGAATTGCTGTTCGTTAGTCTCGCTAAAACTCGAGAACGGCTGAACCGATTTGTCTAATTTTAGTCTTGAAATATTCGTGGAAGCCCAGGGAAGGTTTAAACGGTGAGAAAATATTGAAATTTAGAAGAAAAAAACGGGAGCGAAGCCGCGGGCAACAGCTAGTTTTTCAATAAAATCGATTTGGCAGAATACAGTTCAAGAAGTATTTTTGTAAAGTGTGTAATCAATATTGTTACTTCATTGAAAAAGGACATTTTGAACTGATATTAATTCATTGAATAAATCAATCTCATTGATTAAATTTGCCCACAGTAATTAAGGAAAGCCATAGTAACCATGCAGTTTACCAAAATAAAAAAAATGAACTTTTCGGTATTTCCAATTCACACTAGACTTGTATGGGAACAACATCCCAAGCCCTTTAAGTTTTTAAGAAAGGGTTATTATTATGATGGTGACTTATTAAGAAAATTTTAAAATACTGACTTAAAGACTTTTGTCGCCTCACGCAGCCTTATTAATTGTGAGCGTGGTTGTCCTGCAGGCTCTGCGGAGGCAGGCGAGACGGCAGAGAAGCTGGCGACCCTCAACAGGAAGTGGCGCGAGCTGCAGCAGAAGGCGCGCGACCGCCAGGCCGAGCTGGAAGACGCCTTGCGGGAAGCCCAGAGGTAAGCCGACTGTTGGAATTGATTGTATTGTACTGACAAAGTCACTCGGTCTTCTTCTGCTGTCGTATGTGCAGTAATTCCTTTTGAATACATTTATTTTCTTTACCGTGCTTTTGCTCATTTTGTAACAGGTTATGGGCCCAGGCACTTTTTATAGCAAGTTTTAAATCTTTTATGCTCGTCTGGGAGTAAAGAAAAAACATAGAATTTACCAGCTGCTTCTCTTCCCACGCAGATGGTAAAAGCCCATCGAGGGAGCGGGCGACAATTATAGGAATCATGTTATAGGCGTGCGGCTAGCAACCCGTCACTATTTCGATTCCTTCTACCTATACGCCCACAATGCTAAGCGCGAACGGGTCATGTTACCTTAGGCTCTGTCTACCCCGTTATGTTTATGTGTGTGTGTGTGTGTGTGTGTGTTATTGACAAAGTCACTCGGTCTTCTTCTGCTGTCTTGTGTGCAGTGATTCCTTTTCAACACATTTATTTGCTTTTACTCATTTTCTATCAGGTTATGGGCCCAGGCACTTTTTATAGCATGTTTTAAATAATTTCGTGATAAATATATTTTTTCCAATCGTCCGAGGTACGAACACTATCAAGTGGCTCTAGTCTACCTGCCAGTCGTCATTACTGATTCCACTGTTCATTGCAGCTTCAACGCTGAGATCGGCGACCTGCTGTCCTGGCTGTCGGAGGTGGACGGCGTCATCGCCGCCTCCAAGCCCGTCGGCGGCCTGCCCGAGACGGCATCAGAACAGCTCGAGAGGTTCATGGTGAGTCACGCGTTATTGTTACAATTTATCCTACCTAGTTTGTGAGGATGGATGAATGTGACGATGTGAGCGTGTATGTTTGTTCCTTCACGCTGAAACTACTGGACGGATTTGGATCAAATTCGGAACGGGGACAGCTGGTACCCTAGATCGGGGGTTCCCAAACTTATTTTGTCTACTGCCCACTTTGAGAATAAATTATATTTTAGCGCCCCCATTTTTTCACTTACTTAAAAACCACTAGAACTTCAAATTAAATTAAAGTCTCTTACCGCCCCCTTTTAGGCCTGCAACGCCCACAAGGGGGCGTTATCGCCCACTTTGGGAAAGGCTGTCCTAGATTAACACACAGTCTGCTTTTTGTCCCGGGAAATTGCATAGTTCCCGCGGGATAGCGATAAACATTTCAAAGGTCGTAGCTGCCTAGAGTCGCGACGTTAATAATTATTGCAGCAATCAGCTCTTTAGTCTAATTCTACGCGGACGAAGTCGCGGGCGGTGGTTAGTTCAATACTAAGGGGCCATTCAAGTATTACGTAAGCAGATTTTTTACAATTATTAAACCCCCCCCCCCCCCCCTCCCCTTGTCAGAAAAAGTAAGCAAACCTCTTACCCCCCTCCCATGCTTACGTAATCATTGGTACCTCATATGCATTTTTCTTTTAATGGATTCTGTTTTTTTTTCTTATTCGTGAGCAGCAGTTCGAACCGAAAATGCTGACGTACTCACCATATCGACCCTCTCACCCACCATGTCATCAAAAATAAGCAAAGTAAAGACGCCCCCGCCCCCCTCAAGCGCATACAGTTTGACAACAAATATAATGCGCATCGGCAGTATTCGTTTGCGCAGAGAAGCGCAGACCAGTTTCCGATGGTAGCCGAACGTGTAAATATTCTATGGCGGCATTGGCGCACGGCCCGGCCGCCATGTTGGTACGAAATCGATCGACCAATAACAGCGCCAGAGTTTAGCGCGCGTAGAATTCTATTTTATCATTGGTGTATCGTGATTTCCCGCGCTACTAAAATTGGTCTACTGCGCAGGTACATCGTGGAGCATTATTTTTGTTGTCAAACTGTACGTAATATTTGAACGCCCCCTAAATATATTTCAGTCTCTTAAAATTATTCCGGAATATTTGTCCTTTTCTATTTTGCTGTTTTTGTTGTATCCGTATCCAAAATATATTTGGGTATTGAACAGGTATACAAGATGGGGCGACCCCGTAGGCTAGCTAGTTGTCTCATAAAAAAACCCCGTTTTCCTATAGGAGGTGTACAACGAAGTGGAAGCCAACCGTCCGAAGGTGGAAGCTGTGCTGCAGCAGGGCCAGGAGTATCTCCGACGGCAGGACAAGCCCAACCCCTCGTCGCAGCTCACGCAGAACCTCAAGAACCTCAAGTCGCGGTGGGAGAACATCACTGTCAGGTAAGAGATGAGGGTCCTGGTGATCTAGTCATTTTACATCCGGTTCGAAGGACCACATTTGTTATTGCAAAAAAAATTTGTAAAAGTGCAAATTGACAATGTTGCCAAGTGGAAATTATAGAATTTTTGATATGATGATAAAATTAACCCGCTCTCCTCCACAGGGCGTCAGACAAGAAGATCAAACTGGAGATAGCTCTGAAGGAGGCGACGGAGTTCCACGACGCGCTGCAGGCCTTCGTGGACTGGCTCACGTCCGCTGAGAAGACCCTCGGCTCCGCCAAGCCCGTCTCCAGGGTCATGGAGACGCTACTCGGTCAGTATATCACTATCGAACCTTTACACTGCTATTGTCATGATGATTTAACATAGAGCTGGAAGGAAATTGTTGCGAAACTGTATGAGAAAAGGTTCCAGGTACGTTCAGTGTCTTCGACCGTACATACTTCTTTGTCGGTATCTTCAGGTTGTAGTCTGAATCCAACAGTATGTTTTGTTTTGGCATGTTTAATAGGCTTAATTCCCGATTTAGTTTTCCATGCTGGTCTGGGAGTAAAGAAAAAACATAGAATTTACCAGTTGCTTCTTTTCCCGCGCAGATGGTAAAAACCCATCGAGGGAATGGGCGAAAGTCATGGGAATCGTTTAAGGCGATGCGGCTAGCAACCCGTCACTATTTTGATTCCACTTTCCAGCTATACGCCCTCAGTGTCTTGCTAAACGTAGCCTGTAGGTTTTGTTACCTTAGGCTCTGTCTACCCCGTAAGGGATAAAGACGTGATTTGTGTATGTATGTATGTAGGTTATGTAATAACATAATGGTTACGAGAAAAATGTAAACCCGTGCATATTTTTAGAGATAAATACTAGCTCAGTAGGTAGAGTATTTTTTGACACTCACTCATAATTACAAAATTCCGCAGTCCAAATCGAGGAGCACAAGTCTTTCCAGAAGGAGGTGTCCACGCACCGCGAGACGATGCTCCAGCTGGACAAGAAGGGCACGCACCTGAAGTACTTCAGCCAGAAGCAGGACGTGATCCTGATCAAGAACCTGCTGGTGTCGGTGCAGCACCGCTGGGAGCGCGTGGTGGCGCGCAGCGCGGAGCGGACGCGCGCGCTCGACCACGGCGTCAAGGAGGCCCGGGAGTTCCACGACATGTGGTCAGTCGCGCACTGATATACCCCCCCCCCCCCCCCCCCCCAATAAGCGCCCGGTAAACGATCAAATTGTTTGTCAAACTTTACGTGTTTGTCAAACAATTTGATCGTGTACGGCTGTGTTTGAGGCGTTTGTCAAACAATCTACGTGTTTGATGCGTTTGATGAAAATCTGGATTGATGTCGAGTTTGACAAACAGGTTTGAACGTGTACGACGGTGTTTGTCAAGCAAGATCTCGGTAGAAGAAGTTTGACAAACAAGTTTGACAAACAAGTTTGTCAAGCAAGTTTGACCGTTTGCACGGGGCGCTGTAACAAATTTGTTTGATATTTGTGTTGATCGTTTACGCTTATGTTTGATGAAAACGTGAAGTTTGACAAGCAAGTTTGATCGTTTACGGGGCGCTATACACACAAAATCAAACAAAAAATTGCAAATTCGCCGCCAAGGCCTTTTTTACATGTCTTTTGTGAAACTACCAGAGCATTCGGAAAGACCATCATTGCCAAAAATGCGCCGCAAAAACTTGGCAGAAAGTATTTTTGTTTAAAATAAAATACATTAAGCTACTACAATACTTAAATTCTACTTAAATTGAATACATTTATAAAAGGGATGTGTAAGGTCCCCGAGCCTTAAATTATATTAGTCTGTAGTAGAGATGTATAAAGTCTCTACTAGTCAAAAGTTCTTTATTGTCAGAACACAGTAATTAATACGATGTTAGTGGAATACTTTGCGCTTTTGCGCTTATGTTTTACCTATGTTGGGCAAGTAATATTTTGGATGCATAAAGGTCTACTCTGCAATTCGATTTTTCGAAATGTTCGAGCTACAAGTTACAATTTTGCTAACTTAAACAAATTTCATCACGACACTGTAAAGAAGTAGCAAACAGACAGGCTAGTAAGAAAAGATTTGAAAGGGTCTCGACAGACAGACGGATTTTCAACATGAAACTACCGTGAGACTTAATCATTATTACACATAAACGGATAACTCACGTATAAAAAGTCGAGTGATGCTCGACATGTTTCGGACTATTTCGTAGTCCTTTTTCCAAGAAGCCGCCGGGGCGAGCGCTCTTGGAAAAAGGACTACGAAATAGTCCGAAACATGTCGAGCATCACTCGACTTTTTATACGTGAGTTATCCGTTTATGTGTAAGACAGACGGATCTTATTACTGACTTGAATTTTATAAAGTTTTTTTTAAGGAATCTGAAATTCACAAAGGCTCTATTTGTTTTGACAGGAACAACCTGATGAACTGGCTTTCGGACACGGAGAAGCAGTTGGACGATCTCAACGCCGAAACCGCGGTCAACGACCCCGAGAAGATCAAGCAGAGGTCAGTCAACTTTAAATCAATCGGTGTTCATCGTTGCCTAGTACCGTCCTTGTCTAGCACTGGGTCCTTGGCGTACAATTCCCATGATATTTATCGATCTATCTTTCTAGGCTGTCGAAGCACCGCGAGTTCCAGAAGGCCCTGGCCAACAAGCAGCCGGGCTACGACCAGACAATGAAGGTCGGCAAGCAGCTCAAGGACAAGGCCCCGAAGTTCGACGAGCCCTCGCTCAGGACGATGCTGCAGGACCTGAAGTCCAAGTGGACCACCGTCTGCTCCAAGGCTGTAGATAGGTAAGATCACACGACATATGCAACACGCATTTACGTGGAAGACCCGCACAGCTATCAGATGTACCATAAATACCCAATAAAAAATAAATTGTTGCCGCAATATTATGCTGAGTGGGGCCCATTTTACACCATATCGGTACTATTGCTAAGTATATTGTATTTCTTCTTCCTATTATATATCTACGTGTATCGAATGTGTGTAAATAAATGTTTCTCTCTCTCTCTCTCTCTCTCTCTCTCTCTCTCTCTCTCTCATAAATTACTTCCATGCTGGTCTGGGAGCAAAGAATAAACATAGAATGTACCAGTAGCTTCTCTTCCCGCGCAGATGGTAAAAGCTGATCGAGGAAATGTGCAAACATCTTAGGAGTCATGTTATATCACTATTTTGATACCCCTTTCCGCCTATACGCCAATAATCATGCAAAATTTGCTCTTTAGGTCTTGTTACCTTAGGCTCAATCTACCCCGTAAGAGATGATGACGTGATTTATGTATATTTCTAACCCTTTCCACCTATAAGCCCACAATCGTGCTAAACGTGGCCTTTAGGTATTTTTACCTTAGGCTCTGTCTACCCCGTAAGGGATAAAGACGTGATTTATGTATGTATGTATGTAACATAAGACAACATACTTGAGCGGGTGTCGGCTGTTACGGTTTCACTTCTAGTAGTTGTCTCAGGTTACTTATTATGTTTTCGTCATCAGGCAACGCAAGTTGGAAGAGGCCCTGCTGTACTCCGGGCAGTTTAAGGACGCCATGTCGGCGCTCCTGGACTGGCTGAAGAAGCAGCAGCAGCGCCTGGCGGCTGACTCCCCCGTGCACGGGGACCTGGACACAGTCATGGCGCTCATAGAACAGCACAAGGTTGGACAATGTTATACAAGTGCAGTTTTTTTATCGTTATGTATGTTATGTATAACTCTTTATTGTACATAAAGCACAAGAAAAAGATGAATACAGGACAACACAAATGCACAAAGGCGAACTTATCCCTAAAAGGGATCTCTTCCAGTTAACCTTTGAACTAATGCCAGGACATAAGTATTAAGCAAGAGTAGACACACAGAAAAAGTAAAAGAACCGATCGAAATGCCTAAATTTTAAATAATGTAAGATATAATAATAAAATACACATAATAGATAAATACGATAAACTAATACACAATAAATAAAATATGCATACACACACAAGTTACGAAACACATCACATTCATTTAAGAGGATCCATCGAACTAAAAGGCCCCCCCCCCCCCCCCCCCCCATTGTGTTCAATGTATTCCCGAAAGTTATTTACGCGTAAACATAAGTTAGCGTATTCGAAATTTGAATATTAATAATGTATTTGGTTTCAGCAATTCGAAGAGGACCTGCATTCGCGCGAACAGCAGATGCAGTCCGTACTGAAGACCGGCAAAGACCTGGAGGCCACGGTAAGATCACGTAACCCTTTCTGTTTTTGGAGTAGTCGGTAAATTTTTTTTGAACGTAGTTGTTTGCGTACAATAAAAATCATAAATAAAAGTGTAGTTTGGGAAAATATATTAATGTAGGTACATTATGCTTATTTATGCGGTTTCGAATCAGTACGACGTTGGTTTGCATGTGTAACAGTTGTGTTCATTACACTTTGATAATGATCCCGTAGAGGGATCGAAACGCGTCAGTGTTTGTGTGGTGTAAGGGATAATTAAGTTTGTGGGATTTATGTGTGTTTTAATGGCAGTAGTGGAGGGAAAGGGAGGGAGGGTTGCATGAAAAACATATATATTTCACACAGGCTTGGTTATCTTGCACGTCAGTAGCGAAGTAGCCCTTAATCATGGAACGTGGCCTTAAGGTTTTGTTACCTTAGGTTCTGTCTACCCCGTAAGGGATAAAGACGTGATATATGTATGTAATAATGATATTATTATGGCACGTGCTCTTAGTAGCTAATTAGACGTTTACGAGCAACAATTAAATTAGCAGCATTTTTCTCGCAAGTATCTGAACTGGACTTTTGTTGGTAAAATACTTGCGCGTAATTACTGCCGCCGCAAAGCGTAATGCTTGAAAAGGTCAACATCAGCATGTCCGACTCGCACTTGACCGGTTTTAATACATTGCTGTGGTGACAGGTGCCACGGGAGGATGCCGTCAGCATCCGGCAGCAGTGCAGCGAGCTCCGGCAGGCCTGGGAGTCCGTGCAGACCCTTAGCGAGAAGAAGGCGCATCGGTTGGAGACAGCGCTCAAGGAGGTGAGAATAAAATTGGTTCTACTCGTGACGGCTATAGCGTTGCCGAAACGAGGTAATTACGCGATAAGTCCTGATTGTGATTTTTGTATCCAAACTTAGCTGTCGTATGACCTATGGACTACAGGCCCATGTCCAAAAAATGTGGGTCGAACCACCAGGTGACGTATATAGGACGATATAAGAGCATAAAATAATAAGATTCAGCACTATGCCGTCACTTGTAAGCTGTCCAACTGAGTGATGGTGAGAATTCAAAAGTGCAACCCTCGATTTTTTCCCCTTGTCGCATGATTTTTGTATGGCGTTGCGGAATAATGGATTAGAAGCTGTATTGAAACAAATGGTGCGCCACAAAGTCGGTATTTTTTTTTTTTTTTCTGACAATTTCCAGGGTAAATTTGGTCTTCTAATACCTCCAAGAACATGTGTACAAAATTTCATGATGATCGATTGAGTAGTTTTCGCGTGAAACCGCAACAAACAAACTTACATTCGCATTTGTAATATTAGTAGGATAATACTGGAATTAACCAACTTAAAATTTCTAGGCTGAAAAACTTCACAAATCAGTGAACATGCTACTCGAATGGCTGTCTGACGCGGAGACCAAACTTCGCTTCTCCGGCCAGCTGCCAGAGGGAGACCAAGAGACGCAACAGCAGATCAGGGACCACGAGAGGTTCATCAGGGAGCTGAAGGAGAAGCAGAGGGACAAGGACGACACGATCACGCTGGCCCACTCTATCCTGGGCAAAGCGCATCCGGACGCCGTCACTGTTATCAAACATTGGATAACCATCATACAGAGCCGGTGGGATGAGGTGAGAAAATAGCAAGCAATAGTAGTTTTAGTCTTGATTTTTAATGTAAAAGTATGTATGTATAACTCTTTATTGTACACTAGCGACCCGCCCCGGCTTCGCACGGTATATTATGCATGTATTATACATATAAACCTTCCTCTTGAATCACTCTATCTATTAAAAAAAACCGCATCAAAACCCGTTGTGTGGTTTTGAAGATATAAGCATACATCGGGACACGGGGACAGAAAAAGCGACTTTATTTTATACTATGTAGTGATAAAACACAGAACACAGATGAATACAAATACATGATGATGATGAAAAGTCGACTAAGGAAGATTTTTTTCATGTAACTAGAAATTTAACGGCTAACTTAAGATAATAAGTCGGGAGCGAGCCGACTAGTTTCGGTCTGGTTTGGAAGACCTTGTTCAGAGGTGAGCGCGTTGGTCGGAATAATGAAATTTGGATCTGAAATATCTTAAAGTATTTCCAAGGTCAAGTTGACAACATTTTAAATTTTCGGCTTTAAAGCTAGCTCTAGTCACTATAAAACAAAGTAGCTTTCCGCTGTCTGTCAGTCCCTTTGCTTAGATCTTTAAAACTACGCAACGGATTTTGATGCGTTTTTTTAATAGATAGGAAAGAAGAGGAAGGTTTATATGTATAATTCTACGCAGACGAAGTCGCGGGCAGAAGCTAGTGATGTAGAGAATTGTATGAATTTTCATAACACAACAAAAATATTGCATTTCCTATCTTCCGATGTCCTTAATTAATCTAAATTATTATCATCAGATAAAACATATTTATCTTTCAGATATAATTTCTGGTTTTGAGTCGCAATTCTCTGATTTCTATTGTAATCCTTACATAATGCTCGTGATTTGTGAATTAAACAATTTTTTGTGAAAAATGAGTGAAAAATTTAAAACTCGTAAAACCATGGTGTCCATCATGCCGGTTATTAGAATTTTTAGTAGGGTCACACCGGGACAGGTAACTAACTAGATCGAAGGACTAAACATTTTTTTTTTTCATATATTATCTGCGATCAGTCGTTCTGACTATAAGCAGATGTGTTAGTTGGTAGAGTTAAAGTAGGTTGGTAGTTAGGACTAAAAATATGGTGTTTTTTATACTGAAACTAGACCAGTAAGAACAATATGACAGAAAAGCTTGTAAAATACAGACACACTTACGGGGTAGACGGACCCTAAGGTAACACCTAAAGGCCACGTTTAGCATGCCTCTGGGGGTCGAAAAGGGAATCAAAATAGTGATGGGTTGCTAGCCAATAGGACTTGTAGGTGAAAATTGGACTTGTAAAATAGCTGAGCATTATTTAGTTCGACCCTACTCTAGTGTCATGCGCAGACAAAAAAATACATACATAATATACACATACACAAATCACGTTTTTATCCCTTACGGGGTAGACAGAGCCAGACCTAAAGGCCACGTTTAGCATGATTGTGGACGTATAGGTGGAAAGGGGAATCAAAAAATATGACATTCTTGATAATATAAGTGCTGGTAGTTTTTTTTTATTATTTTACTGTAACGTTAATGACATGTAGTTATTATAGTCGCTGTTTAGTTTCCACGTGATCCAAGTGAAGATATCTCACTCAAAAACCCATTTACCTCGACTTACTATCCACCCTCGCCTGCGGCTCAGCTCCAAAAAAACGTCTCGGATAAAACGCCGCGTTTTATGCCTTAATTCTACAACTACTACTATTCTTGCACTATTTTCTGATTATTTCAACGAACGTTAATAATTATTACACATAAACGGATAACTCACGTATAAAAAGTCGAGTGATGCTCGACATGTTTCGGACTATTTCGTAGTCCTTTTTCCAAGAGCGCTCGCCCCGGCGGCAGCGACACGAACACTGCGCGCCAGCGCTCTGCTCCCGCGGCTGCTCGACGCAACTGACAGCGGCGCACAACTACCCTCGTTTTCATCGTCATTTTTATTATTGTCAAATGTAGGGCAGCACACAACACTGATCACGTCACTCCGTAAAGGTTCGCTCACACTCACCGTTTGGTCAATATTTAAAACAGTTTTCCAACTCGGGAGCAACATGTCGAGCATCACTCGACTTTTTATACGTGAGTTATCCGTTTATGTGTAATAATGATTAAGTCTCACGGTAGTTTCATGTTGAAAACGTTAATAATAACGGAATGTGTGGCAGGTGTGGCAGTGGGCCATGCAGCGCGGCGGCAAGCTGGAGGCGCACATGCAGAGCCTGAAGGACCTGGACTCCGTGCTCGAGGAGCTGATCCAGTGGCTCATGGGGCTCGAGAACACGCTGCTCTGTGAGTTAGACCACCTTCAAAAAAGGAAGTCTTTTCCAATACTCTTCGTTCTTTCTCATGGGGGGCGAGGTCTTTTCTCATGCCTAAAAAGTAACCTAAGGAGGAAAGTGTGCAATCCTTTTTCTTAGTTTCGTGTGAAAGTATTAAATTTGAAATTAATATTTAAATTAGTCCCACGCGATCAAAAGATTGAATCTTTTTATGATCTATTTTCATACAAAAACGGTGGTAATCAAAATCTACAGCGTGTAAATTCGATTAGTACAGGGCCTAAGAAGTATGTTTAGATAACTTTTATTAAAAAAAATTGCCATATAAAATAATTCAGCACGCAATGTAATGTTAATATTAAAGTTAAGGCTCGTTGACAGTTACTTGTCAGCCATTTGAATGTCCATTTGACAGTTACGTGGTTACGTGTTTGCTTTACATTGCTGCTCGGTAATTTTTCAAAAGGGGTGTGATCAAGAGCTGCGGTTCATTTTTGGATCGTGTCCGAGGGGAAGAGCAGTGCTTGGTCCGGTGCACTCTGGGCATCGGTTAATGATTTCCTTGCACATTCTGAGGGATATCATTATCCGTTTGGCTAAGAGCCCGACAGGGGGAGGGGTATTGACCGTTTTCTACCGTGCAACGTTGCCGATATTTTCGTCACAAGATTTTTTAATACTGTATTTCTTACTTTGACACTGGCGAAGAAGAAGCAAATTGACTGCTGTAAGAGAGTTGTTTGACTTTACGTTAATTTTAAAAACATGTGTTTGCCTTAGCCTTGGAAGCGGAGCCTCTGCCAGAGTCCATTGAGCTGCTGGAGGGTCTCATTGAGGACCACAAGGAGCTGATGGAGCATTCGCAGAAGCGCCAATCCGAAGTCGACCGCGTCTGCAAGGCTTACCAGGTAAACACATGGATCTTTGAGCTTAGGTTTTTCACTCCGAAATTCGATTTTCGAAGTTCGTTTTGAGCTGTTTCGCTCGCATTTAAGTCATTAATTTTGAGAGAAAAGGGCGGTATAATACGAACTTCGGAAATCGTATTACGTAGTAGCCCCCCAGTTTAAACACGCGTAAATTAAAGCAAAAGTAGTCGTTGCAAGACTATTATTGATGGTATCGAGTGACCATGCTGACGAGCAGCGTAACGGGTAGCTTTTCTTATAACTTTTTTTTGCTCGGCTGTGTATTTTGAGGTTCGATCGTTTATCCGACTAAGCAAGTACCGCAGGACTTTTTAGGTATAACTTTAAGAGTTAACCAACTGTTTGTATCCTGCTCAATCTTATCGAGTTTTGAGGAGACAAATGATATTTTGCCTTCTTTAAGGCACTTATTTCATTAAGTAATATAAATATAACATGTGATTTATCTACAGGTCAAGAGTCAAAGTCAAGGCAGGGATTCGACACCACGCAAGGTCTCGGCCAAATCTGCTACTAAAGGCGCCCCTGGGTTTGTATACATTAAAAAAAAGTTTTTTTATTCGTCAATTTATGTTCCATTATTTCATTTGTATGTTTCGTCTCTTTCACGTTCACGCACGGGCACCGCCATCTTGTGACGTCATTGCATGGTGTGACCGCTTGAAAACATGTGTTGCCACACGTTAAAATACAGCCGGGGATCCCAGCACGATCTTAACAGGGAGAGATCTGTGTCGCCCGACTATTATGGCTCTAGGCGTTACAGGTGCGTTCTTTTTTTTTCTCTACGTTTCTTTTGTTTTTTTTTTTTAATTTAACTTTTTAATTTTGTGGTTAAACATTATATCATGATTTTTTTAAATTTTGAATTTGTCATTATTGTCCAAATGTTAAGTGTCTTGGTGTAAATAACCTTCATGTGCTTTTAATGTCATTGTCTCGGTGTCAGAGAACGGAGAAATGTTTATTTATTTCTTTCTTTGACATCGAAACCACGCAACCTAACTTCGTCTCGCTTTAACACACATAAATGTCGCTTTCTGTCTCATCTCACGCTTCGTCGGGGCAGGTCCAGGATTCACCCTCGAAGTAGGAGAGGAAGGTTTGATTTTTTTTTATAATTTGTAGTTTTTTTGAGCTTCCGTGTGTATTTTGTTTTTGAAAGGCTTTTGTATTTTATTTCCATTGTTATTTTCTGTTGTTTTCGCATGACGAATACCTGTGGTAAAATTATATCAGGTACCTATTGAACGAAATAAATAACGCTGTGAACTTGCATATTTGTTGTATTATATATATAACATATTAGTTGTACAGCTTGTATTTACGAATTAAATTACTTTAACTTCATAAAAATACAGATTACATATTTGTTTATTAATTTTCTTACTTTCGCCTTCATACTTCGTCTTCTATATACTTTGTTTACATATAGCTTGCACATTATTGTTACAATATCTTATTTATCACCTGTTTATATTTTTTACGAATTGCACAATAATCAGACTGTAGTATACATTCATACCTAATGTACACTCGAAGACTTCAATTTTATTGTTGAGCCACTGGGGAACGCTGTCGTGTTCTCATTACCCATTACAACGTGTATATATACAGTACGAACTGTTTAACTGTGACAGCATTCCATGTGTTTAGAAAATATTCATGCTTTTTTTTTCATGGCTTTCATAAAAAGCTCATTTATGCAATAAACAATGTATTTTTTTTTTCAAATAGTAACTATAAAAATAACTGAGATTTAAGCTATCAAAGATTTGTCGCCATCTCTTTCTAGTGAGCGGAGTAATATGGAGTTTATATGGGCGTTGTGACATATGACGTTACATGTCATATCGGATCTCTCTTTCTAATCGCTAACTACTAGTAGTTTAAAACATTAGTATTACAATTTTCTCACTATTTTTAAAAAAAATGTGTCATTGTTTAAAATGCATATTCCCTATTGAAGTCCTCGTGTGTGCCAACGTTAAATTATTGTTCAAAACATTGCTTTTTATTATTAGTTTGTGTGCGTTCTTGCTTAAATTTTTGTCGTTAAAATATAGCGAAATAAGTGTGCTTTGGGCTTATTGCATGTTATGTTATACAGTTACAGTATCTTAAAATTAATCTGGAAAATTCAAAGCGTTTGGCTTAGTTTGACTTAAAATACACCTGCAAATATTTTTTTGCATGGTCGATGTTCCAAGTGTTTGTGTAGCGCCAAAGGGTGACTTAATTTTGAATTAAAAACTACGATGCAAAATCCAAATAGGAGTGTTCGATAAAACTAATCCAACCAGCTGCCGAAATATTCTAGAACAATTTTAAGACACCATGTATAAATTAGGGCTGTCAATCAAAGAGTACTTAAAGAAAAATACGAATAACAGGATATGTAAAAAGGTGGAAATAACTTCAACTTGTTGCACAATCACTCGGTTAAACTATGACAATATTCGCGTTGCCTTTTTCTAGTAGTTCTACAATACCTAACATACACATGCGGTGGAGAGATACATCACGATATTTAACACTGAACTAACAATTGCAAGTCACGTCTGCCAACATGAAACTCACTACTAACAAACAATGTTGCCAACCTAACACGCACTGACTGTAACAGTGTTACCTCATTTTTGTCCTTTTATCGATGACGTATCGCTGACACTTGACATGACAAACACGATTGACTGACTATTGTAATGCCAAATATTAGCTTTATGACATTGTCAAATGTTTTCACAAACTTAGTTTTATTTTCATAACTTTCGTTTTACACGTCCAATTTACCTAATTTAAAATTTACATCCGAACTGTCAATATTTGTCGGACATGACATGCGAAAGCTGCCCGATGACACCATGGTTCAAATCAGGCCGGGTAAACCACATCTGTTCTTATCTAAACGTCACCCAATAGTTACATATAAAAAAAAATAGATGGCAGCACTGTATAAAGCGCATCGATAAGGGACACGTAAGGTACGCAAGGCGTAGCTGTAACGGTGTGTACTGATGATGACGTGTGTTTAGTCGCGTGAGTCCCGGACGTGAGACGCCGGACCGCCATCTGCCGCACTACGGCCCGCGGTTCCCGCCGAGGGGCAGGTAAGACAGAGCCAACGAGAACACACAAACATGCGAGTAATAGTGATTACTAAAAAAAAATCGTAACAATAAATATCTTACAGACTGCGAAAGATTTGATCTTCCCGCCAGAAGTTTCAGATGAATCCCGTTTACATGTAAACATGGAGAAACTGCTACGGTAGACCTCCAATATTTTTTGTTCTTAACCATTTAAAATGTGGTAACTACTCAGACAAATAAACGATGTATGTATTACACTAATTACATATTACACTAATTTATACACATAATAACTCAATCTCTAAAAACACTTATAAAAATAACACCCGACATTTATAAAAATGATTTGAAAAATACATATTGTTAGGTCAAGTACTTAACTTATATTTAATGCTTACCAGGGCTGTGCCAATGTCAGTGGATAAAAGCTTGGGCTTTGTATTGATGTTATTGATTCTCGTGTGTGTGGCAGCCCTATTGTAGAAATACGTTTTTTGTTGTTTTTGCATAATATTGATTTTTGCACGTAAGTGATATATTTTATGCTATCTCGTTTCGTTTTTTTTTTTCACGTAAACATTTCAATATAAAAAGTTGAAAATATAAAAAAAAAATCGAATATCTTTGGTCACCACTATATGCCTTTCCTAGGCACTGATCTGGAAACAAAGCCAGTTGCGGCTCACTTTTCGCTTCATAGCTAAAAATCATACGACAAACGTATATTTAATATGTTATGTAATAAAAAAAACTTTTTTAAATAAACAGCAAAGGCGCAGAGCCAGAGTTCCGTTCGCCGCGCGTACGGCTTCTATGGGACAAGTGGCGTACCGTGTGGCTGCTAGCGTGGGAGCGACAGAGACGGCTGCACGAGCGTCTCGCTCATCTCAAGGAGCTGCAGCGAGTGTCTATGTTCAGCTGGGACGACTGGAGGAAGCGGGTAAGGAAATTTGCAACTGGAATACCACCTAAAAAAATATTCGGCCAGTAATACATACATGGAAAGTTAAGTGAAAAAAAAGGTTTTTTAAACTTAGGGGGCGTTCAAGTATTACGTAAGCGCTTGAGGGGGGCAGGGGGGTCTTTGCCTTGCTTATTTTTGATGACATGGTGGGTGGGGGGGTCGATATGGTGATTACGTCAGCAGTTTCGATTCGAACTGCTGCTCACGAATCAATAAAAACAGAATCCATTAGAAGAAAAATGCATATAGGTTCCAATGATTACGTAAGCATGGGGGGGGGGTAAGAGGTTTGCTTACTTTTGCTGACAAGGGGTGGGGGGGGGGGGGATAGTTGTAAAAAATCTGATTACGTAATACTTGAATGGCCCCTTAGTGGCGCGTACTCGCAGGCAAGGGCTGGTTTGTATAAAGCCAGCTATTAGTATTAAGAAATACCAGAGATGTGGGAGGAAGCATTGAGTGTGCGACCTAAGATTGGTGGATACCAATAGAATATTTTTCAATTCACCAATTACATTGATCGGTTAACAGATAGAAGAATTCGAGAGCTTACCCACCTGCTATGGGTGGTGTAGGGGTAAAGCACGCGTCACGGAAAGACGAGGATCCGGGTTCGATTCCCGGCCATAGCTTTACTTTTCGGATTTTTCTGTGTTCTAATTTTCAGTGTCGTTTAGAAATTTGATCGAATTTAGAAATTTGGTTCGTGTTGAATGGTTTTCGATCTGAGTGTTTTCTTGATTTAAACTCAATATGTGCGTCGCCTCAACCGCAACCGCAGATAACAGCGTAATCTATAATATTATTGAACTGCTATTAAATTGATATTAATCCTCTTTTACAATATGTCTCGTCTTCTATCTAAAACGTTTCGACCATTATAAGGTAAAACATTCAAACCTATCCTCCCCTCAAATCAGCCAATTTTTAATAAACTAACTAACGGTTGTTGCCCAGGGTGCACCGGCCCAAACCTTCTTTTTTTCCTTAAGAGTAATACGAGGAAGAGTAACGTGAAAGCCGGTATGCTCTTGCTGGAATAGTCTTCTAAACTTGAAATACCTTTCGCAGTTCCTCAAGTTCATGAACCACAAGAAGTCTCGTCTGACGGACCTGTTCCGGAAGATGGACAAAGACAACAACGGCCTCATTCCACGAAACGAGTTCATCGACGGAATCATCAACACCAGTAAGTGATATTTATGACAGCGCCATCTGTGGGCGACTAGGAGAAACTTTTTCTCTGAGAATATGTTGCCAGTGTTAAATACTTTTTTAAATTGTAACGTATTTTTTTTAAATATCGGTCATTATATGGTAATAAAATCCTATTTTGGACCTAAAATATCAAGGGAGTCAAATAAACAGTTCATTTACATAGTTAACAGGTACAGCTCTAATTAATCTTGTTATTTGAATACATAAAGAATAATTTTAGCTGGAGTTTTGTAGCAATTCCTACACTGATTTTAAACATTCGAAAATCTTATTTGTGCTTTCACAGTATCTCCATTAAATGCTGAAAAATATTATTTTTTGTGTAGAATTCGACACGTCTCGACTGGAAATGGGCGCCGTGGCCGATTTG
Organism: Pandemis corylana; assembly: GCA_949127965.1. Taxonomy (NCBI): domain Eukaryota; kingdom Metazoa; phylum Arthropoda; class Insecta; order Lepidoptera; family Tortricidae; genus Pandemis; species Pandemis corylana. The sequence continues at coordinate 8,851,755 of OX421871.1, forward strand.
TTCGATCGCAATGGCGGCGGCCTCATCGACTGGGAGGAGTTCATTGCCGCCCTACGCCCAGACTGGGTGAGTTCAGCCTCAAGTTGTATTCATATGCCACTACCCTCGGGAGGGTCCTATTTTATCTTGTCTTACCTTAATCTAGGGGTACCTACGGATACACTTCGACCGTGGATCTTTTGTGTCATTACCCCTCCTTCGCACTATTCCATCGCTTTCACCCGCCGCGGAATACACACGTATGCCCCTCACCACCCCCTTCCTCACCTACCAAACGTCAGTTTTTGACACTTGAAGTAGTGAAGGAGCGGCAGTATAGTCAAGGTAATATGTATAAATAAACCACAGAGTTACTAAAGTACACTGGTCAAACCATTAGGCTGCCACGGCTTTTTTTCCACACGTAGGCAGGTACGTTAATTTAATCGACGTACTGTGTGATAATTTAGTAAGTTTTTTTTTATTCAAGTAATTTTGCTACGGTCACGTGACCCTGACGCGAGTTTAACATTTTTTACCCATCCCAAAAGTGCACAACGCCGCCAAAGAAGTTGTCACTTCAAAAAAAAACACCAATTTTTGTCACCATTATTTTTGCAATGTTCATGGCAAATCGTGATCTAGATAAAATAACCTGTCATCAGATCAAAGCGCATGCTCCTATACTATCTAATCTTATCGAGTTATCCTCGGATCGAATTGCATTTAGTCGCTAGATTGACAGTGCTGGTGACATCTGTGCGATTTCACGCAGTTTTGTGTGCGTAATTTGACCGTGTAGGTGGAGTAGGTAATTAACAGTACAGTTACTTTCTTTCTTACCTGTATTTTACTCTAAATTCGCATATAAAGGAGATCGTATCTTGTTTCGGTTATAGGTACTTAATAACGGATATGAATTTATTTTGAATTAGATTACTTTAGATTGCAGATATTAGATCTTTTTGAAAATATAAAAGGATAATAACAGCCGGTCGAAATCGAAAACGTGTCTTTATTTAGACCCTGCTAATATATGAAATTAGAACAATCCTTCTCATCGGACCTAATTGTGGTTTCTGATATTTTTTCTTTTAACATCCTTGGTAGTCCGCTACCGACTGCAGACGTTAGTCTGGTGTACTCCGAAATCCGAATAGCGCTGTCTCGCTCACACTAAGTGTTAAACATTTGGCTGCATGGACCCTGTTTCCTTTGCCTATTTCTGGAGGGATGAAGAAAAAATTAAAAAAAATTAGAGTATGGTATAACACGAACTTCGAATTTCAAATTGACTAATCTAATGCGTGTTTTGTCAGGTGGAGCGTCGCGGGCCTCCAACGGACGCGGACAAGATCCACGATGAGGTGAAGCGGCTTGTGATGCTGTGCACGTGCAGGCAGAAGTTCCGCGTCTTCCAGGTCGGCGAGGGCAAGTACCGGGTAAGTCACTGTTCCAGTCCCATCATAACTTACCCGTTCGCTCGGAGAATACACATTGTCCGGTATCTTGTGTTTTGAAATTGTGACATTTTGGGTGCAACTTACACATACGACTCTGAATGCAACCTACTACACTACATGATTATCAGGTCGTCCATTGTAGACCGTGTATCTTGAGGCCGTACTTTGATCGCATCCGCCATCTTGCAGTTCATCGCTACCATTTTGAATGTTTGACGTGGTTCCTTCCGAACTTATCTTTTATCACTCCCTTATTCTAGTTTAACCTCTATCTAATGTTGTTCCCGACAGTTCGGCGACTCTCAGAAATTGCGTCTGGTCCGCATTCTCCGCTCGACCGTAATGGTCCGAGTGGGAGGCGGCTGGGTGGCGCTAGACGAGTTCCTCGTCAAGAACGACCCCTGCCGAGGTACGTACCACGCTTACACTTGTCTCAGGAGGTTCCTGGTTTACGTAGTGGTCATTCATATAGTCCGCGAAAGTATCCCATTCGATCGCTGTGGTTTCTGTACAATTTATAACCTTAAATTAATAACGCTGTGTTCACACAGTCACTGTCCGCGCAAACCGCCCTAAGCTTTTAAGTACAGTCCGTGAGCTCGTAAAATAGCATTCGGGTTTCGGGTACCATCGGCCGATCCAAGTATCAAACCCATAAGAGTGAGTGAGGCAACAAGACAGACAGGTCTTTTAAATACTATCGCACTATACTATCGTCGAGTGTAGATAGATAGTGCGGATTGCGAAGATAGTGACTCTGTGAACGCAACTTAAAATTTGTACTGCGATGACACATGTCAAATGGAACAGAAAGTTAGACCATTTTTAGTTGACGCGAGGAATAATGCGAATCGATGCTGTCACGTATTAAGAGACATTGGCCCAAGCCTTACGGCCGCCATTAATGGCAATAATGGCATTAATGAGAGAAGAAGAAGAGTTTGTAATGCGGTCGGAGGTTGAAGACGCGGATTCTTGGCCACGATTAAAAGCATTGAAAGCAGTGATGTTATCATAGGTCCGCGACGATGTCCGCAATACACACAGACCACAAGCGAAAAAATATTATTAAATGTCTTCTAAATCTTATCTAGCTTATGCACGTTAATTAAAACGTTAGCGTGTAACAGTTACGAATTTTATGGAAAAAGACTGCTATAATAAAAAAGTACCTATTGTAAACTGGAAAAAGGACATGATGACAATTATTATATAGGTATGGAGTTTATTTTTCGTGGAGTAAGTTTGATTCAATTAAATTTTCAAAATATAGCTCGTTCCGTGACCACTACGAAAACCACGAGCCATGATGTGTACATCATGTTAGGTGCAAGTAAAAGAGAAGTCTTATTCAACTAATAATTGTGTATAATGATGGAATTAATAATTTTGTTTCGAGTTTCACAGTAAACAAAAGGTATATTTATTAGAAACTCAGGTATTGTTTGTACGCATTTCCTGGATTTATTGTGATTTGATTCCCATTAGTTTGTTCAAAGATCTCAAATTAATCCTGAAGTCCAGGAAGTGTTGTAGTCCTAACTTTTTTGAAGTCTTACATTTTTCTGAGAAAAATTGTAACATGGCATTTCTGCAAACGTTAGACGCACTTCGGTCTTTGGACAGAGACAATTGACGGCACTTAAGTAAGAGCGAGACGTTTTACGAAGGCGAAATTAACCTATAGCTGATGTGCAGTTTTTATGGCCGCGTACTTAATTTTACGACTGCTTTTTCAGAACGCATTTTTCTTGTGCACGCTGAATATGCCATATTGCAATTTAAGTTTATTATATGTATATTTTATAATTGCGAGGTTTGATAGACCGTACTTAAAAATTACTCAAGTTTTTAAATACCCAGCTACTTTTTTCAAGAGTTGCCGCCCTACCGTCTATCTAGCCCCGCATTATTATATGGTTACGTAACTTTTACAATCCTACTTTGGGCTGTAAAAGTTACAATCTATTTTTGTACTGACTTACTGTTTTGAGAAGTCAGTAGTTATTTATGGTGATATTCAAAGTGTCAATCCAAATAATCGGGAAAAAATATATTTAATTTATGTTTAACCCTCTAACAAGGGGCACTAAACTAATACATAATTGTGATGTCTAACTGTAGGTTGTGGGCGAATATTTTCATAGTGAAAATACTCGCCTGTTTCGCCGAAATAACAGAATAACTACAATAATTATTCTTTAATTGTTTAACTTCTAACCGCTTACAAAATCGGAGTTACGATTACGACTACACATTAAATACTACGGACTTAAATACTTATAAATGTTAGCAGATACGTAAGGAAATGCTTATAATACTGTTACGTGACTAACAATACGTAATTAGAAAAGTTAATTTTAAAGACTATCACAGAAAAATTTAAGTAACAACAAATTTAAGCAGACGCTGAATTATTTTTGGAAGCACGGGGCGGATCAAGGTCGCAAAACCTGTTTGGTGGAAACAAGTCGAATTTAGACCGGACGTTACTTTAGCTAGTGACTCATTAGAATATAAACATTAGAAAATATCCAAAAAACTTACTACTGCTGTGTAAAAAATCATAAAAAATAAACAGACATTGCAAGAGATTCTTAACACTAAATATGGCATTAAAACATTGAACCACAAACTATTTCATGCAAGCAGTGGCGGATTTACAAATTTTCAAGGTATAGGCTGAATAGTGTTTTTGCCGCCCTTGCAAAATTTGTTGCAGACTTCTATCTATAAGACATCAGAAAACCGTTATAGAAAAAAAAGCTCGTTCCCCAAATTTGCCGCCCCCAAAATCTGCCGCCCTAGGCTCGAGCCTACTCAGCCTTCTGGTAAATCCGCCACTGCATGCAAGATAATACATTTAAGGCAAGATAAAGATTTCTAAATATGGTCTACTTCCCACTAAATGTTTGAGTACAAAATTTGTTCTGTAAATACTTTTTGTGACAATAGATAAGTAATTCAAAGCTCTAGTCAATGTTGGCCTTTCTTATGAATGAAGTTAGTGAAGATATTTCACTACTCGCTCCGTCATTCGGCAAACGACTAAACTCAATCTCTTCGCTCAAATTCTGGGTGTCAGATGTGTTCTCGGTAGCCGGCCAGCGCTTGTGACTCGGTGCATACAATACCAGTAAGGAAAAAATGTAGATATTCCACATCCCGTAGACGCCGGTAAAGAATGCCGAAGTATATTCCAGCTCGATGTTCTCATCCCATTTCCACTGCCCTTCCGCAACTTGCCCCAATATAAATCCAATGACAGTGAGTGCAGCGCAAAGCAGTGTAGCCAACATCAAGAACTGGAAACGGTAGATAATTCCCTCATAGTGCAAACGCCTGACAGAGGTCATGGTGGGGAGAGATTGGCGTTTGTGAGATATATTCACGAATACCTGCCAAATCATGTAGCAGAGGAACAAAAAGTATAGTCCAGTGGATATGCCAGCCAGTATGATGAAGGTCAAAGCGAGATTTGTCCCCAAATCTGTGACCCAGATAGAATAAAACGGGTTCCTCAGCTGTACTCCTCGCTCACACATGTCGAAGATGAATAAGGAGATACACCCCATTGCAACGGCACTCAAGTGACGCCAGTACTGTTTGAGAGAGCTCTGGGATGATGTGTCCTGGATCAACATGTGCTCTCCAGCAAACACTAGCCAGAAAGAGAACAGCATCGCATAAAACAGCCCTTGTCTTATGTCTCCTAGCAACAGCATGAATGGCAAGTCGAAGTGCAGAGTCAAGTATTCAAGTGGCATGTTCAAAATGCACAAGGATATTCCTAAGCTTAATAGCATCTTTTCCAAAAGTACAGGTTTTCTTTGCAATATGTGCACCCTCCTCCAAAACCAGATGATAATGGCAACAATGCACGGGAAAAATACAGTCTTCAGTGACACCCACACTTTAGTGAAGCCTCCATTTTGGTTTATGACCGTGAGCCACATGTCCTGCACTTGGCCGATGTTTGCATTCATGTCTGGCGTGTCCACCGGCAGCCTGACATTCAATAAATAAAAGTCGTGAAACAAAGAGCCCAGTTCAAACAAAGGCAGGGCAGTGCAGTTGTACAAGTACTCTGAAGATTTCACAGCAATATCACAGTCCAAATGTCGGGTCTCTACAGATTTCGTGTACAATTTCCACTCGTCCTCCGGATCTCCTTTGTTTCGGTACGCGAGGCGCGCGTCGATTGTCAGTAGGCTTCGCGGCTTCAAATCCCTATCCGGATGGTACCGAATGTCTACTTGCATTACGCCAATCAAGTTCTGTTGCCAACGAGAAAAGTCTAGAATCCTGTTCTCACGCGGCATCGGCATTTGGAATGCAAACACGATGTCATTCTCTGTATAATCTTGGTTGAAGCCCGTTAGTTCGATCTTCGTGCAAGCGCCCTTGCCCCGATTGTAAAACCATTTCGTAGTATCGTTTTTAACCTTTAAGGTATCCTTGCACGTTGTCCCTAGGATGTTTTGAGCGTTGGCAGGCAGGGGTGCGACCAAACCACCGATCAAGAAACATGTTAATTGGCACAACAATAGAAACGTAACTAACACGGCTAGTTTTCGACCACTGAGGTTTTCTATTATAGTCCCCGTCATATTGTGGGCGGCCAAACTGCGAAACTCGTTCAATTAAAACACTGAGTCACAATAAAAATCGACCGGCGGCGAATTCCATTGTCCGTGTATTTACGAGTAGGTATTGCGAGCGGCACCGACCGATGCTAAGGAAGCTTTGCGTTTGACATGCGCAGTGAGTGGTGATGCCAGCCTTAAAATAACCAACGTTAAGCGTTAAACTACTATACAACTTCAGTTATTTAACGATTTGATAACTTAAACTCTTAATAATAACTTAAACTATAATCTTATATTATTGTCAAATTAAGTTAACAATCAATGAAACGTAAAAATAAATAATTCTGAAAATGTAAACATATACATTCATCACCATCGTTAAGCACATAGCGTAAGCTAGTACCACAAATTGTAATTGCTAAACAGAACATGAAAAATGTCCGCAATGAAAATTGTTGTTGACTTGCTACTAATTTACTAATGCGTTCTCGCTTTCACCCTTCCAATTTCCTTGGTCCTTAAAAAAAATTACATTTTTTTAATTATTTTGTATTGCGTTGGAAATCCTTTCGAAATCCCTTACATAAGTAGTGTCGTTAGTGCTACCGCTGCCTGATCCGAGTAAGCCGGAGCAGCATGAAGCTTGTTGCCCGCTCGGTAAGAAACACGGCCTGCTTTCGGAGCCCTCTTTTGTTAACTTTTACACACTGCTTACAAATTACACTTTAAAGATGAAGGCTCCATTGCAGGACGTTGATCGTTGTTTATGCTTTGATGTTTATTTTGGTTTTGAAATAATTTCGCGTGTAAATTAGCCGTATTTTTTTAATAGTCGATATTATCCACATTTCTGCTTTTTAGTAGTTAGATTTTTTTTAACTTTCATTAACCGTGTATAATGCTTTTGTAATCATTAGTCAGACGTTCATAATATAAGTATCATGGCTTAGTGGTATTGATGTACAAAAATTAATGAAATTGCTTAGATTCACTAATAGCATGTTATGGTCTTTATTTGCGTAAAGATATCTTATATTTTTAATAAGTAGTAAATTTGTATATAAAACAAGTGCAAGATAATTCACACTTATAATTACACGTGAAATGTAAATATTACACAGAATTATGCACAACATTTTCGTTTCAATCTATTGGATAAGAAATTGCTTTTTAATCATGAAATAATAAAAAACAATTTTAATCTTGCTCTTGATTTATGTGTGATGCATATCTTGGTGAGAGAAATAACTAATGGTATTTTGAAATTCCTGTCCCTAACCGCACACGATTGAATTATTTACCGATATTTTTTTATGATTATGTTTGTTTTGTTTGACATGTTCTGATTTTTGTTGTTTTTTTTTCCTCACTTCCATTGCACGCTGTCCTGTTTTCTTAACACTGTTTGGTGTTATTTTTCACCTGTCCTTTAACCGAACGGTTTTCTTTTGACCCGTCCTGTCCCTTCCTTTGTGATCCCGCGCACCGGACGCCGCATGCAGCCAAGGGACGTACAAACATCGAACTACGGGAACAATTCATTCTGGCCGACGGAGTCTCGCAGAGCATGGCCGCGTTCCGACCGCGTACGCCTCGCTCTAACACAAACACCCCTCCGTCCACCGGACCCATCACCAAGGTAAGTAGCTAGATGCAGCTACTGTTTCGACTACTTATTATTTCCAACAGGATATGATTTTAGTTATAATTTCGCACACATACTACATAAAACGCACAGTAGTTACTGGAGGGAGCAATCGGTTTGGGATTTTTCAACTTTTCGCTTTTTTTGCTGCACCTTGCACACGGATCCTCGTATCCGTTTGCAAGGGGCGCCCCAGAGTGCCGCATGTGTTGAGCTCGTAGCGTTTGGTCGTATTGCATTAGTGTGATCAAGCTATGCATTGAAGCACAGGCTCGTGTAGTGTTTGGTGTTGTTTGTTAGCATATCATTCGATCCACTGCATTGGAGAGGTGGCACGTCAGCGCATTTGGATGTTATGGTAATGTATCTCGTTTCCCTTCCTGCTCGTTCCCATCACACCCGCATATCGTGAAATCGCGCGTCGTCAACTAAGCGTGTGGACTAATCGTAACTATGTTTCTAAATACGTCGTAAGCGAACGCTACTCGTCGAAGTGATTGGCACTATGAAGGAAAAAAATAGTTTTCTGTTGTAACGGACGTCTTTTCTCTTCGTAATGTTTTGTCCCGGTTTTGCATTGGTGCGTTTAGCTGAGGAGTTTTTGGAGCAGCTGAAGCCCATATTTGAGGCTTTAAGGCAGCGGGAAGAGCTCCCGTGTTCATACCCGCTGCACGTCGGTTCCACACATGGCACAAAGCAGGCCTTCATATACGGCCATTCAAGATCGCAGGGCTCGACGACGCCGGGCGCGCACCACTATACACACCACCACGGATACCAGCCCTCTCCAGGATACCACTGGGTAATATATAGGCCACGCGCTGCCGCCGCGGTTGACATGCACCATTGAAATCGTTCAGTTTTGCAGCTCTTTATTTTCTTGTTTATGTCTATCGTGCAAGTTGTCAATGTTTAATAGTAATGATTGGCGAATTCCATTGTGAAAATCATTTTAGCTTAGCATGGTCATACGAGACAGTAGGAAATTATGTATTACTCATCCAATCCCATTGTAAATACAATCTGGATTAAAAAATATATATAAATTACAAATAATAAACCTGTTTACCACTTCATTATGATCTTATGACTTGTATTTACAATTAGTTGATCTATCATAATTATTGGAACTACAAAGAATTACACTCGTAGATTCATACAAACACTCAAAAAAATCCAGAAATAACTACTCATTTAAATATTTTTACTACTTAAAAAAAAATATATATAACGATGACGCGATATTAATTTGTTTTGCATGTGTAGGTGCGCGAGCGCACTGCTCGCTCCGTGCCGATGTCCGGCGGCGTGGCGGGGCGCGCGTCGCGTTCCTCGCTCAGTGCTGGGACACCAGACTCGCTAAGCGACAACGAGGCAGCCAGCGGGCTCGGGGCGAGGTATAGGAAGCCCAGTGCGCCTAGGTAAGATCATTCTGCATTACTATTAGTCGAGTTAGGAATTTAATTAAATTACTAGCTTATTCTTCTAGTCAAAATAATTATGCTTTGTTACTAAATGTATCAATATGTTCTTAGATCTACCTTAACACCGGGAGGATCACGACCCGGATCCAGACCAGGCTCGAGGACAGGCTCTAAGCCTCCTTCGAGACACGGGTCTAACCTCTCCTTAGATAGCACAGGTTTGTGGGACTGACTTTTATCTAAACTCCTCAAAGCATCACGTTTTTGATCGTGATCCATAACAACAAGACCGTGACTAAGTTAGATCAAAGGTTTGACAGATTATCGGTTCACAGATGACGTATTGACGCCATCGCGCATCCCGATGCGGAAAGTGACTACTACGCGGACATCGACGGCACGCGCGGCTGCTAACGCTGCCAAACTCGGTGTCGCCACGCCGAACGGCGGCTCCCGACCGCGAACCCCCACTGGCTTCCTCACGCCTGCCAGCGGAAGGTATGTATAAAATACTCTGGATTTTTTTCTTGGATGTAGATAACGCTTCGTGAAATAACAACCACATGTATGTTTAAAAGTTCGAGGTGTGTTAATGATTTTTAACGCGAAGATGTTTCTGGAAGTCAAACAAAATCAAGGCTCGTTTGTTTTGTAGCATTTGGGTGAAGAAACAATTAATAACATGCCTAAAACGCTGGTCATACTTCAACATATCGCAGTGAAGTGTTTTATGCGACATTTGAAATTACTTAGATATGATTTGGATTGCAATAAGTCCTCGCTAGGCTTAAACTTAAGAGCGTTGTTATTAACATCCAGGCGTTAATGAAAAAAATCCCCTGTAATAGTTATAAGTGTGTAGGGTGCTACGATTCGGTTTTGTTGAAACTAGTTTGCGATATTAAATTGGTGGTGTGATACGCACGGACAGGTACCCTAGCGGAGCGATGTACCGCACGTCCAGTATTCCGACACTGTCGCCGGTCCCGGCGCTCGTGAGGTACAAGCAGCGATTGAGAGTTTGTTCACGTTTTGCGCGGACGTAACTTGTTTCGAGATCAATATATTTCAATTTTTCTTTGCCTTTTGATTGTACTGACTGTAATAACCTTATAATATATTACCACTAGCTACACGTATACACAAGTATAAGTTCGAGCTTTAGCGTAGACTGTAGAACAATGAAATATTTGAATCAAGTTACATCCGCGAAATTGTCTTGGGTGTTCACGATTTGGAAGCACGTCGCTTGAAAGGGATTAGGAATTCAGTAGTGGAGCAGAATGCAGTGGAATTGAATTCTGGATAGCACAATGTATTTTGACACGACACGTAAAGGGCTATTGTCAATTTTCAAAATTTCCTGGTGGTGGAATGTTATTTATGTTATCTGTATGTTTCGTATTTCCATCAAGGTTGGGTGTAATGGAAAAGGAAAATCCCTTTGAACAGGCGGCATGCCAGTATTTAGAAAAACATTAACACTGCTTTATCCACGTGTTTAATAGAACTAACAATAATTTAGGTAGTTAATTAAAAGAATATAACTAAATTACTTTTTTTCCCTCCGCATGCATCCGACTTTCAAACCGGATACGAAATAACAGCTCAACACATTCCCAGCCATCGTCAATGGCGTCTGAACATCCCAAATCCGTATCTCACACTCATCCTGCATTCCAAACCCAGGGGTCCACGAAGATCCCAGTATACGTCGGCAATCGCTCACAGAGAACCCCATCTGTTGAGAGGCAAATGAAAACCTCGCGGAAAACCCGATCCAGGGAGACTTCCCAAGAACCTAGTCCCACTTCCCAAGACCCCTCGAGGAAATCCGAGCAGAGAAGTCCAGAAGATGACTCCTCGTTGTTCAGCATATCTGGAATGACGAGCGACAATGAATATGAGAGTAATATAAGCGAGTCGAGCGGCGACGCCTCTAAGCCGACCCAGCGCGACGTCAAAGGGTACAAGCTTGTAGAATGCTAGCTTCGTTTTTGGCCCGATAATTTTGATTCATGCTCGTTGAGTTTTTGGACTTTGAATTCCGTCGTCATCATCATTTTTCTTACATTCATTAATAATTGAATCAAAGCAGCAGATGCATACCCTGGCGAAAGAATTTCATTTCACTACTCATTTCATTATAATTCACAGTATGTGGGTCGTCCTCTTTATGGCTTGAAACCTCATCACTCCCTCATGTTCAATGTGTACATACATATATGTATAGCACGATGCATTTATTTAATCATTTTCGCTTCCAAACTAACAGCACATCAGCCTCGGCGTGTTTATGACACGAACGCTTTTCTGCTAGCTTACACTATTTATACTCATAAAGAATGGACGCTGTTTGTATTCAACTCGCATAGAACAGCGTCTGTTTTTTTTAACCGTTTATCACCCCTTTTCATCAGACTTTTATGTATCGTATATTGTCTTATGTCACGTGTATGTGATTTTGTTAATGCACATGCTCTATGCCCACTAAGATTCTTAAATGCACATGATAGTACAGCCCCACAGTTCCATTCTACCTATAATATAATACCCGTTTTTGACGTATAGAATGACTATCGAAAAAGATCTTTTGGCCATATTTAGTAGTGCGCACTAGCATATGCATTAACACTATATTGTTATACTATCTTTCCTTCTATCTGTGACTAATCGTCTTGTCCGTTCGCGCGCTAACCTCATAGGAGCGGGTCGTTTGCGTCGACCGACGGCCACACACCAGGCCGCAGCCGCATCCCCGTGCTTAAGGATCACCATACTAACAGTAATACGAATAGGTAACGCCTCTTTCTCATTGTGTGATGCTTTCGTTTCTTTCGTAGTGTCGTCTTGTTTATTTGTGAATGTTTAGGATAGAACTGAAAACTTACAAGTCACGTAGTCATTAGAGTAAAAGTAGTACCTTATGTAGTTATTTTTTGGTTTTGGTTTTGTTTCAAAATGTGTTTCTTTTTTTTAGTTTTGTTTGTAGCATTGGTGCATGACGTCGTTTGCAGCTGAGGGTAGTTGTTAATTTTATTGCAATGTGACAGGCAAAGGACGCCGTCCGGAAGTACGACGCCGGTGCGGCCGGGGCAGCAGACTGCGACCTCGCGGCTGCTGCGGAAGCCTTCGGACGCGTCCGACAGTGGAGCACCCGCCACGCCGGGCTCCCGTCGAGGCACCCCTGCCTCCTCCCGCACAACAGAGAAACGCGAACCATTCAGACTCTAGACGACTTTAAAATGATTAAACTAATGCAAGCCAGTAAAATTACACCATTTTGAAATGTTGTCTTCCGAAGATACATTTTTCTAAATAGTGCAAGTTTGCTAATCCTAGTTACCTATGTGATGAAAGTCGCTTTGACTCGTGATATTACGTATTCACAATTTTTCTTTGCGTAATTTGTAATCAATGTTTAGGCCAAAATATTGTGTAAATTAATTCCATCAATTATAAAATCTACAATGTAAGTCAGTGCGACTGTCATAGGCATAGAGAATATTATAATGAAAACTAACCAAGAATTAACCGATTCGCGAATTAAGCAAAGCTTAATAAAAAAAACGAATTTGCGAATGTGGCTTTTTAGTTAAGTGGAAGTTATAGATGGTAGTAGTAAAACGTAAAGTCTGCACTTGTTGCCTTGTATACTTATTTTTTCTACAATCTGTGCAGTTTTGTGCACTTCGGATTACTTTATTTATTTTGTGCTGTCAGTATTTTTTCAGTTATTCCTTGCTACTTCTGAGCGAGATATTATTTCTTTATCGTTGTGAATATTCCCCCTTTCTCCTATTTATTGTCAACGTTGCCATATGTTAGTGTATGTTTTGTATGTAAAATACGTATTACGGTCTCTCTATTGAGACTGGAAGGAAAAGTGTGATTTTGTAACGTTTTTGTAATATTTTTTTCTTTTAGGGACCATTTTGTAAACGAACTATTGGTAGGTGATAGCTGTTTAAAGCTTTGGTTGGTCGGAATCTCTAGCGTTGTTTCGCCAGACTTCGTGTGTTGATAGACTGGTTTAAAGTTATGAGCAGCTATTTGATAAGGTGATAATAGTAGTCGTGTGATTAATTAATTTTGTATTGCACAATCATGTCTTCATTATTTCATTTTTGATCCTTTTGTGTTCAATTACTTTTATTTGAATGATTTCCTGATTATCATTCGATATGTATGTACACGTTATGTACACGTTATTATATTTATACGGTGATATTGCACAATTTTTTTGTTACAATTAAATAAAGTGTTATTTGGTTAACAATGGTCATAAAATGCACACAGCTATCGCCAGAGCCGTGTGCGTTAAATATCTGCTCATGAAAATATTCCAAAACGGACTTTTATGTTTAAGTGATTTAACTAAAGTACACGCTGTCGCAAAAGACATTACTTATAAACGCTAAGAATAACATTGATGTATGAAAAAATAACGCTTTAAAATGTAACCTTTCCTCATTTGATGAAAAAAAAAGTTAACCAACTCACTTATATTTGTTAATTTTTATCTTTAATCTGACTCTACAATTAAGTCTTTATTATTAGAGTTATAAAACTATTAATCTGGTCATTTTATTTAAATCATTGTTATATTTGTTAAATGTAAAATCAAAGCAACTAAAAAGCTTGCAATATTTTTTGTATAAAATAATGATTCTGAAGAGCTACAGTGTTTAAAATCTCATTTTTGATTTCAAAATATAAAATAATAACAAATAATATGTGATGTATTATTTCCTTATCTACCGAACTTTTCATTAATACATTCTAGCTGTTGCCTGTGACTGTCTGCGCAGAACTTGCTTATCGCTATCCCGCAAGAACATTTTCCGAAATAAAAACTATCCTATGTCCTTCCCCAGGACTAAAACTATCTTTGTAATAATTCATTATTCATTAAAATCGGTCCAGTCGTTTAGGCGTGAAAGCGTAACAGACAGACCGGCACAGTTAAAAATGATCAAAAAATTGCCCAGGCTTGGTTATCTTGCACGTAAGTAGCGGAGTAGCAAGGTAAATATTTCATGTTCATTTAAATGTAGCTCCGCAAAGTAAAGCCTGATTCAATAAGATAGAGTTACTTTCGCATTCATAATATTAGTAGGGATAGCTAATAATTTATATTCCATTTGTAACAAATTATTTTTTCTGAAAATATAAAGAAATGAAAGAGCAATTTTCATTATTACAAAAATAGTAAGCGTTAATGTTTAGACTGGTCAGAGTTTAACACGGTTAGAGTCAGCTATAAAAGTCCGTGCTTAATTAGGTAGTGGTAGTGTCAAAATAACTGGTCAGAATAACCAACGTCAAAGGAATAACGTCATATCATAACTACCACCGATTAAAATTTTCAACCACTGTCTTGTAAGCAGCCCTCATAGGACTGAAGTTAGTAAGCCTCGTGTACAATACATAACGAAGTAACCTAAATTTTGCGAAATCACGTTAAATGTAATAACGATCGTTATTAACACGCCTTCATAAATAACCAGTTACGATCTTACATCAATGGCAACATTATAAAGGCTTAAAAAAAGAACAACAATTTAAGCCATCTTAAAAACTTCTCATGCCATATGTTTTTTTTTTGCCATTTAATATATAATTTGTTCTAAATCTTTAAACAGTGTACGTTTTGTTTGTTTATTTATTGACTATCTAATCCTCCGGCCAAGTCAAGACGCATAGCATATCGCACTGTGATGTCCGTCATCGTTATCGTTTTTCCCAATATCTCAAACATGACTGTCATATTCATATGGCGCACCAACACGCAACTGTCATGTCATAACAAAAGAAAGTCGCAAATTCATCTCCATCGTCTACAACTACAATACAAGTTCATGAATGAAAACCAAGTTTTAACATAAGAAATTGAAAGGTTGCTTAAATATGGTCGGCTTTAACATGGACGGGCCAGCGAGAGACCGCGTGATGATGTTAATTCAAGAAAAGGATAGGATTGAGAGTGAAATACGCGACCATACCGCAGTACTCGAATCTAATCATGTGGGCATGCAGGATTCTCTGATAGACGCTGAAGGTTTTCCGAGGAACGATATCGATGTGTATAAAGTCCGGCACGCTCGGCACCAGATCATTTGTAAGGACACTTCTAATAAACTTGTAAGAGTTGGAAAATTTGACAAACTTTTTCTCGTAATATCCGGAGGCTTAGTGGTTTGAATGCCAGTATCATTGGTGTACAGATTAGAATTGGCTTTAGTTTGCTTACTTATTTATTGAACGATAGCATAATATTAGGTATTGTTTTATTTTATGTTGCAATTTATATTATAGGCCTTCAAAATGATCATAAAGCAATAATGAAGAGAATAGAACAGGGCCTGGCCGAGGTACATTCTGGTGTGTTGGGCACCAACACGGAGAGTACATCAGCCCCAACACCATCGTTACATATGAACGGTAATGGTGTGAGTCTCCATAATGGACATGCTCCTATGGATACCGTTGAGGATGGGCAGGTGTTCGCGAAGGTGGCTTTTGTTCATGATGGTTCGCCAGCAGATGATGCTGTAAGTTGGAGTTTTGCTGTGAATTGTTAATAAATGTTGTGAACTTTAAAATTATTTATTTTTTCACCAACACGATGTGGATTCTTTTTTGATGTTCAAATATTTTTTATTTTTTTTTATCAACACTACTATTCCCACACAAGCCATCTCTGAGAATGAGATAGCTTGGGCTATAGCTCACATGGGCTCAGTGTGGATTGGGAACTTCACATCACCAATTAATTGCTTCACATATGTGATGTGTGGTGGTTTCCCCAGTTTTCCTTTACTGAAAAGGTGTAAATTTCAAAGTCATAAACCTAAAATATAATATCAATTAATATATCTTTTTCAGGGTCTCTGCGAGGGTGATGAAATCATTCAGTTTGGTTCGATCAACTCCCACAACTTCTCCGACATGTTGCAAGTATATGAAGTAGTGACACACTCTGTCGGGCAGCGAGTGCAGGTCAGAGTGAAACGGGCACACAGTGTACTCAACTTCACGGTTGTGCCGAGACCATGGGCACAGCCCGGGTTACTCGGTTGCCAGATTAACAGGATTGCATAGGAGTATGCTTTTTTAGAGTGTCAATGTTGCCAAATGTAAGATGGCAACATAAGTTGTTAAAAAGCAGATGTATTTGAAATATTGAAAACTATACTCGGGAGTAAACAACTTTCACTTTTCATACAACTTTCTATGGGAAGTGGCCTGGTTTCTTTGCTCCCAAGTATATTACTGTAATAACATGGGTGTCTCAGAATTGTGCCAGAATATAAATTGCAGGTGGAGGTAGTTTGTTTAACCTGTCAAGCGTCCAAGCGACTACAGTAGTCCCTAACATTTTCGGGCGGGAAATGTCCTACGGAATGTGCATTAGTTTTAAAATTTAATATGTAAAGTATCTACACTGTGAAATGATGTGCTACTCCTCTATCGTATTGGGTAACTGTAATGATAGATGTATGTGATTATTAAATAAAGAAATATAAATAAATAAATAAATTATGCATTCACTCCACTGGCCAGGTCTTCCTCCCTTGGAAGAGCCAGCGACAACTCGCTATATATGCTTCTCGCTCTCTCTTTAAGCCTCCCGCCCGAAAAAGTTAGGGACTACTGTAGTCGCTTGGACGCTTGACGGTTTAAACACTCCTGTATAGATTGTTCATCATGCTTTTTATTCAACCACTTCTCTATGAATTATAACCAAAGTGTGAACATTTATAACCGCAATCAAAAAAATCTGAAAGGCTTTTACGGGGGCTCAGTTAAGCTAACCCGATCACCACTTTAAGTATTCTGGATTCATTTTAACACAGTGCATTAAGTTATGTTATTATTGGTTGTGTGTTGACTTGACTGAGCTAACCGCCTCTCAAAGCAGCCTGTCTGTTACCTTTTCACGCTTAGACCACTGGACCGATTTAGTTGGGATTTTGTATGCACATAGTTTGAGTTCCGAGGCCTTCATGCCGTGTTGGGCTTTATATGTCCTTACATAGGATAGTTTATATCCCAGAAAATTGTTTAGTTCCCGCGGGATAGTGATAAGCGAATTCTGCGCAGACGGAGTCGCGGGTGAAAGCTAGTAGCTCATATAGCTCAAGTCTTAAATAAATATATACCTAAAACCGTTGCCTCGCAAGGTTGCTAGTTAGTAAGCTGTTTACCCCATGGTAAAGGAATTTATTGGTCAACTGTACTGTGTATAGATATTAAGAATTGGTATGAAAACCAAAATCAGTAGGCTTATTATCTAACTCGCTCGCAATCGCAATCGTGTTCATTTTGACAGATCATGTATGGGCTGACAATTGGCATCGGAATCAGCTAGCTGTCACATTCATACAAGAACTGTCAAAATGAACACGATCGCGATTGCGAGCGAGTTACATAATAAGCCTACTTGATGGCTTTAAATTTCGTGATTTAATCTTTTTTAAATTGATGTGAACCTTTTAGTTGTTTTGATTTGGTGCCTGAATGATTCCTATGGCACAAAGTATTGTATTTAGTTAAACTTAATGTCATTGCAATTTTAATACAATAAAATTGTGGTAAAATGAGATGACTACCATTTTTTTATCGAAGCGTTAAATAATTCAGCAGAATGCCTAATACCACTTTATTGGGCTGTAAATATGTAGATATATAATTTTTTTAAAAACAATTATATTTCCCTTTAAAAAAGTACGAAACTTCACCATCCACTTCTGCTCAGCGGATAGTCATATGCTGAAAATATTGTAAATAAAATTAGCACTAAAAATAAATCTTATGATTAATAACCATCGTGTTTGTTTTCTTCTCACACAACTTTTTAATTATCTCCTTCCTTTTTTCCGCTTCTTCCTCCGCGAATTTGACAATTGTGCTTTTGGCGCCAACTTCGTCGTCGCCATCTTGCTTTTCTTCGTCGCTGTCAAACATGTGCTTCATTGAGCAGTCGAAGTAAAGCTTGTCTTCTACGAGACGGTAGTCGGGCTTCGCTACTGTACCTCTAACGCAGTCGTGGTAATGGCACACTATCTTTTCTTGCTCGTAGGTTTCACACGAACCTGGGGAACAAAACTACTGTGAGATTGACACATTATTAACATACACGAAAGTGCGTGAAGCCATTCAAATTAGACGTCATCCCAATTTTTTTCAACCGTGATAGTGTAAGATCGCAACGGCGTCGCCAGCTGTTTTTTTTTTATTTACATTGCTATGCCTCAGCTGATGTTTAAGGGGGGACTAGTAGAAGTATAGCGTGCATCGGTCAAACAGTATGGCGGCACTTGAATGTCAACATTATCAAAAAATAAAGGCGCCTTAGACGGTCGGTAACTACCCCCAAGTTGGAAAACTGTTTCGAATATTGCGTCAACGACCAGTGTGACGGAGCCTTAAAGGCTCAAAAAAAGTCTACATAATATTATTCAGCCAGCGAAAATTAGAACACAGAAAAAATTAAATATGTTGTTTTTTTTTTACTTCGGATCGTAGCAAGTGGAATAAAGTAGTCTCTGCCTACCCCTGTGGGAAAGAGGCGTGACGGTATGTATGTATGTATGTTTTTACTTAGAATCGTTCGTCAACATGTCGATTCTCGTACAAGAAAACATGAGTCCCAGATTTTACTATGGAATTTTTTCTCCTGTATTAGTTACGTGACGTACAGAAAGAAAGTCTTGGGACACATTTTTGGATCGATAGGGATAATTCTGAGTAAAAAAAACCCAAAATTGTTAAATTCTGGAAAAATTGTGTAACTTTTTTTTGGAAAATGCTCAATGTTACAGACACGTTATTAATGTCACCCACGTGGGTCCATTGGTAATTTCAAATTGCGCTGCAGTGGGACGCCGCCTTTACATAGTGATGTGATTAGTGTTGTGTGCTACCCGACTTTTGACAATAATAATGATGACGAAAAGCGAGGGTAGTTGGGAGCCGCCGTCATCTGTGTGCCGAGTGACCGCGCACGCACAACTTATGGGTTTGATACTTCAATCGGTCGATGGTACCCGAAACCCGTATACTAGTAGACGGACTGTAAATGACTGTTATGAAAGTATATGGTAAGTGCCTATTTTTTAGTTGTACCTAGCTAAGTACGATCTAGTCCATGTATATACATATCTAAGGCTGGTTTTGCGGAGGCGCTGACGGTGCGCGTGCCGTCGGCGTGAGACTAAAACCAGCCTAACCTAAAGATATCTAGGATGTACTGGTGCCATACCTACTCCGAAATTAGATTTTCGAAGTTCGTTTTTAGACATTAATTTGAGAGTGAGACGGCACGAAATGAAATTCTTAAATCGAAATTCGGAGTAGCCCTGACATCGCAAACTTTAACGTAAAAATAGGAGTGTTTTAAGCTTGACCGCCATGTTTGTGTTCGCTGTGGCAACCGTTTTGAATGCTTTTTAGACCCAAAATCGGTGCAACCGCTTCAAATTTATCAGCCCTTGTCAGCTGCGGCAGGGATCTTTTTTGCATTATTTTTTAATATAGTCCAGCTCCAATGTCTTTGGCTTCTAGATAAGCGATACCAGATTATGGAATTGTTCCCCGTTTATAGTGGAATACACGAGTTTCGAAATTCCCCCAATTTCGAATTTACCCCAATGCACCCTACAACCTTCTTAGCTAACTTTAAATTTTTTAGTTCTGTGGTGAGTGGCTGACCTGGTCGCTGCACGCGTACAGTGAGCACGGCGCGCTCAGGCGGCATGTCCCTGAAGTGGACGAGGTAGCAAGCGAGCAGCGTGCCGGTGCGCCCGCGCCCGTGCCGGCAGTGGACGCCCACCACCTGCAATGTTTTTTTGTAAACGACAAGCAAGGCAAAGGGGTCCTATAAGTATACTCCTCGCAGTAAAATGAAACACCAAAAATGTTACCAAACATGGCCGAATGTCAATCTCACATATGTTGTTGTCATTGTGACGTTCCAGATGTAACCAATCAAAATTTACATACATACATACATACCGTCACGCCTCTTTCCCACAAGGGTAGGGAAATACTACTTTGTTCCACTTGCTACGATCCTGACACTTCTTTCGCTTCATCCACAGTCATCAATCTCTTCATACATGCTCGTCCGTTTCGGGTACTCCTACCTGACCTTTTTCCAAAACGTCTCCTATTTATTTGGTCTCGGACCGTTCGTCTAGGCCTTCCCCTCCCAACGTAACAATTCACACTCCCCATATAAATCAAATTAACCATTATTGTCATCCTAATATGAACTTTTCTTCTATAAAATGTTCCAATGAAATATGTTGTTGCGACTAATATTTAAATAAGATGTTTTCTCCGGCAGTTGAATTTAATGTTATCTTTACGATTTCAAATTCTTGAAAATGTACGTAGTATAACGTCATTTAGAAAATTTAAAAATTTACTGGTGCAAAACTATTTAATTTTAATGGCGACACGTTATTATTTTTTGTGGAATTTAATTAGTAGAGTAGGTATAGCCTAGAGGGCTAAGAGTTAGACCGCACTTTACGGTTAAACCGCCTAAACCACCGGTGTTTTAAGCTCGTGAATCACGTAGTTAAGCTATATAATGCAAGCGGCCGCACTGGCGGCTTTTCCCCGCTAAAACAAAATGGCGGTTTCGCGGTTTGGCGGGAAAAACCGTGCCTAACCTAACCTAAGTTAAAATAGCCCTTTTGCCAGTACTTAATATATCTAATTTCACCTGCTTACTCTCCACGCCGGAACACAGCGCTTACTGTTACTTGGCGGCAGGATTAACGCGTAAGAAGCAAAACAAGAAAGTGCTAACCACACGGGTTTTTATGGTGGAAAAACCGTGGCCTATCGCGTAAACCAACCTTATTCATACTTATACTTGGTAGTTGTCCATGTCATGTAAACAAACATGACCTAATAGACGACCTACAGGACCGGCTACTCCGAAATTTGATTTTCGAAGTTCGTGTACCTTCCCTCACACTCTTGTATTTGTAACTATCGGTATAACTATAGCGCGAGTGACACGGCAGGAAGCGAACTTCGAAAATCGAATTTCGGATTGTAAGGCACGACTAGCATGAGAGCTTTCTAGAACAAACAGCACGAAAAAGACTGGCAGCTCTCATTTATCATACTAAGTACACCCAGTAACCATCCTTTGTAGTGTATCCTTTCTATTACTCCGATAAATGTCACTGACTTAGTGCTACCCTGCAATATTTTTGTTACGTACATATATACATAAATCACATCTCTATCCCCTACGGGGTAGACAGAGCCCAACAAGATCCAAAGGCCACACCTAGCATTATTGTGGGCGTATAGATGGAAAGAGGAAGCGAACTAGTGACGGGTTGGGGTTGCTAGCCGCATCGCCTACAATATGATTCTTAAGATTTTCGCCCATTCCCTCGATGAGTTTTTACCATCGGCGCGGGAAGAGAAGCAACTGGCACACTATGTTTTTTCTTTACTCTCAGACCAGCAAGACGGAAAAACTTTTCTTAACCATATAAAAATATTAAAATTCATGTTAAATACATAAGACAGCAGTCTGTACAGTTCGATAGTATTTAAAAAGACCTTCGGGTCCGTCTTCCTGTCTCACTCACTCGTACAGGTTTGATACCTAAATCGGCCGATCGTAACGAAACCCGAGTGTTGTTCTAGAAGCCTACGGAATGTACACTTTAAACTACACGAATTATAAATAGGTAGATTTGGTTCGATGAACCAGAATTTAATAACAATTAGTAGGTACCTATAATTAAGACGCAAATATACTAAAGATAAAATAATAGGTAGGCCATTTAACATGCATTTAGGCTCTAGTATTTGATTAGACCCCAAATAATACGGACGTGGAATTCAAAATCCCAATACAAAATGGCTATATTCATAGAAGAAGAATTGTTCTCAGTGATATCTGTGGCGTATTGTTTCTACATGTGTACAGTTTTACTGTCAGCTGCGAGCGTTGTTTTCGGAATCGTCTCCTGGATAGTGATACCGAAATGGCGGCAATTTCAGCACTACGTATTGCTCTCTTTGCTGTTCACCGTAGAGCTGCTGGAGATGTGCAAGCTTATTGTGGACGAGTTGCAACCTCTCAGACACTTCATAATCGTCTACTGTTCCTTAGCGCAGATACACTGGCTGATGATCGCCACGGTGATGTTTTACGTTGATTTTATGAAGGTTTTTACGATGTTAAAAGAACTGAAACATATCTATTTGTACGTCAATGTATTTGGATGGATACTGCCTTTTGTAACATTGTCTACGGAAGTATGCTTTGGATTGGAGATTGGATTGTACATCACATTTATACGGCTTGTAATTAACCTTGTATTGTACTTGATGGTCTTATTCGAAATATGTAAGCCTTCGCAGACACCCGAGCCGCGCCAGAAAATTGGGAACAAGATTCTGTTATCAACATTTACATTTATAATAACAGGGATATTGATTTTCGGACCAGATCTCACCCTGTCTATTATAATCGTAGTAAACGAGGATAACGCGTTACTCTTTAAAAATATGTGTATTGCGTATTTGTTTTCATATTCGATTACATTGCTGTCTGTTAATGTATTCTTTCTGATACTGAAGACTCACAGAGTGCTTTGGATAGAATACTGGCACAGGGTACAGAATAATAGAATTTAGGAAATACAAAAAAATATTACTGTCTGTAAGATTCTATTATGTAAATGGGGACAACAAAGCTCGTCTAGATTTAAGGCATTTAAGCGTTTTGATTGCTGTTACCTTAGTATAAATATTTTTTTTATAATTTTTTTAAGATTAGTTTTAGTTTAGTTATTAATTCATTTTTCATTTAATAGTTTATTTGTTTTAATTCCATTTTGTATCCTATTAATAATAAAAATAGAAATTATTAAAGTAAGAGTAAAAATAATATTGCACCCAATCCAGAAAGTATCACAACTTGCACCGCAATTATACCTACCGATATGTTTGTAATATGCATCGCCTGTAAATTGTATTTATCTGAAATAAATAAATAAGTAAGTACAAACCTCTCCCCTTATTTCCGCTCGTTCGCAAATCTCTATAAACGTAATAATTTGCTTCAATGTCGGCGTCCCAAACTCTTTTATCCGAATTTCTGACCATTTCAATTTCTTCTTACAGTCCAAAATAGGCGGTCTCTTTTCTGGTGAAAGTGTGATCAAATGATTGACGCCAGCATCCGCTAGGTAATTTAGATTGGCCACTGTTTGTGGCCAGCCCATCGCTGCTATTTTCTTCTCGATGAACCATGAGAAATTGTAAGGAGGGTAGGATTCAAAGTCTTCTTCAGGTTTTGGAGGGTCCGTCGCGGGTTGGTCCACTTTTTCTTCTTTTTTCTCGTCCATGTTGTATTTGTATAACAGTTTGGCCAGTTTTAAATTTGTACGCATTGATTGAGAGCTCATAATGCGGCTGCTTGGCTTTGGCACTGTAAAAAGAGAAAAATACCAGGTAAGATTAATTTACGCAGTTTTTCTATCTAGGTATCTATCGTACGAGTATCTGTAGATAAGTAACTACTAAGTATTCAATCTTTGATCAAGTGTTAGACGTAAAAAAATCATTAAAATTACTTTTGAAAAATCAGGTACCTAATTAAGTACTTAACTTATTACCAAAAATCTAACAGAGGTAGAACACAAAACAGCAGCCTCAAGGTTCAGTATCTACCAAAAGTCTCGATTGTTCATAGCTATTATAATTAGGTATCAAAGAAAACTAGTGCCTACAGAATTATAGTGTACCTACCTACTAGCTGTTGCTCACGCCCGAGAGAAACTATACAATTTTCTGAGATGAAAACTATCATAATAATTATTTTATTCTGGACTTCTAGTAATTATGATGTATGCAAAATTTCATCGCAATCGGTTCCTGACTCCTGAAAGCGGAACAAACAAACAAACTCACTTTCGCATTCATAATATAAGTAAGGATGTAACACAATGCCGCGAGATTTGAACACAAACGCCCATCACGAAAAACATCCGAAATACAGTCTCAAATCACGCGGTATCACCAAAGATAGCAAATAACTACCAACACTAAAATAATATCGTTAAAACTATTCATAATAAAAATAAACAATTAATCTACTTATAGGCCATCTCTTGTTAAAAGTCGACACTTCAACGAACTCATGTTTGATTCTGGCAAGACTATTTTAACCTACACAACTTCATTTCGCGCCAAAACACACCATCAAACCAAATGATTACCGACCCACCATAAACGTTGTCATAAAAAATAACACAGTGATTTTCTCTGTCAAATCAATGTACCTACAGTGTGTCTATTTTCTCATGTTCCCGGCTTTATCGAAGTACCAAGTGTTTTCAATTGTATTTTGAATCGGAATGCTTCATGAAACGCGGCAATCGGAAAATTGTATGGCTATATTCTTCTATTATGCGATCGCAATCCGACAACAATCGAAACAGGGAATCGAAATCGAAGGGACAGTAAGATAATAGACGCATGCCACTGGGCCCAGTGGCTCCGGAATCTATTGGTTCAATACTACCAACTGTCACTTACCGCTTGCGACGCCAAAGTAAACGAATTCATTCACAACCAAGATTGTTCTTGTTTACAAGAACATGTAATTTCCTAAACACCTTTAATGCAGCCTATAAAATTGCGTTCACGGAATGGACTATTTCTGTCCCCAGCCGTGGCAGACGACTTGGCAGTACGGTTGGGTGGCCGCCAGCGGCGTTGGCACCGCCAGCCTAATCTTGTACTTTAGATTAATTAGTTATTTTTAAGCACCGTTCGTTACACTTATCGTAATAGTTTGAGGTACCTTTACCCCGGCTCATAATTACACAGGTGCGTCTTTAAATTTATTGCACCTTATCACCTTAAATTACAACAGCTTCAAATGTTTCTAAATTAATTTTAATCTCATCTATTTCATTTAGACTTGCAAGATAGTTCCGTAACAAAGTCAACTTTTTCACATTGAAGCGGATTGCGGGAAAAAAACGCAAGTTAAATTGGTTAACATCGTTTAATAAATGTTTAGTTTCAGGTACAACAAAGAACAATCATAATATTCATAAACAATCGATCACAATCAGTCCGTATTCTTATAAATCACAGGTTTACACTTAAGAGTACCCTCAAATCAAAACAGCAACCAGATATACTTCGATACGCGCAAAATGGGCACACAAACGCTTAGGTATTGTTACATCATCGCCATCCTTTTCGCAAACTTATGAGGCTTTAAACAGAAAAGGACTATGAGATTAGCCGTATTCTTATTTTCTTTATCAAATTAGATCAGTATATCCTTTTTATAACGACTGCTACGTCAGCATATAACGTCACGACTAAAATTGGCGATGACGGGAAGCAATTTCATCGGCCAATGATGGAAACTGCTTTAGCGATCTGAGGTGGACTCTGACGTCTACAAATTTTTCTTGTTATATTCTCTAGCGGATTCAATGAAGTCCTCCATGACTTCGCCAGAGACGCCGAACTTGAGGGGATTGTCCTCTGTTAGATGCTGAAAGTAGAGGTATACTGCTTCTTCTTGCTCGGGCATCCCACATGAACCTGTGGAAGATAAATGTACTTAAAGAATAAAGACCAAAAGTGTTTCTAGCAAGATTTTTTTTGTCTGATAATAAGCCATTGCCTCTGATGGTTTTGGGTTTCAGTGGACATTTTGATCGCGCTTGGTCATCAGTTAGAGTTCACATACGGCAATAGTAATTTACTTAATTTGATTCTAGTCCCAGAAAATGTAACAAAGGTAACCTTCGCCAATATTGTCTAACGTACTCTGAATCCTTTCTTCTGTCAAAATCCTATTCCTTTCTGTCAAACTGTAAAGAATAGGGGTATAAAGAGATGGTGAATGTTTGGTGGTTTCTGGAAATTGTGACTCACAGTTCGAAACCTTTAGAACCTGGTTCATTCTCTGACAGTTCCAGCACATATCTTAGTCCCGCGGGAATTTCCTTCCCGGATCATACATCAAGTGGCAAACAGTCCTTTGTGACGAAGAGAAAATCTTTTCCTCCCCTCCCCCTCAACTACCACCGACGGTGTATACTATACCCAAACTAAAGCATCTCCGGCGTTGCCCTCAACCCGATGGTGGGAACGCAGTGGGATAGGTACCACAAGGGTTTCACCATGAACGTCCCCCTGGTGATTCCGGCTTTCGCCGGAACCGCGCCAAGAACAGGAGAGCCCGTACGCTAAGCCCGTCTTTTAGACGATAAAACCGTGCAATGCAGGTATATAATGAAGTTGTAGAGTGTAGACAGTCCAGTCGGCACTGAACCTAATGTCTTTAAAGAGTATTTTACCTGCCCGCATCATGCGGATGGTGTTGATGGCCTGGTCTGGCTGGAAGCGGTGGAAATGCACCAAGTAGCAGGCCAGCATCACACCGGAGCGGCTGCGGCCCTGCCTGCAGTGAACGCCCATCACCTGATGACACGATTTTCCGTCAGTTAACACTTCTGGTCTTAAATTCGATTTTCGAAGTTCGTTACGCTCATACCAACGTCATTAATTTGAGAGTAAGAGAGATAGTACGATACGAACATCTAAAATCGGATTTCGGAGTAGCCCCCTGTAACTATGTGTTTAGTGAATTTGCTCTCGGAATGAGGTGGAATTGGGAGAGATCGTTTAATGGTCCTGTGCCATACGTTAGTGAGGCATCAGAAACAGAACCAGATGGGTTCTAACTAATTTGCAGGTCATGGGCCGGATCTAAAAGGATTTGGAATTAGTGCAAAGCTTGGGGGTGCGATTTTAGCTGACCCCGTGAGGTCGAGCGTAACACCCCCCCCCCCCCCCCCCCCCCCCCAGCAGAGAAAATTAGGGAGGGAGGGAAGGTAGCGTTTGGACTGATGCACCCTAGATAACTACACAGACGACATGTTATTAAACTGAATTTTGCTCAACGTTAGCGAAATTGTCCTTTTAACGGGTGGAAGCTATAAATATAGTAGCGTAAATAGTTAAACATTGATTAATGTGTAGGAAAGAGATATCTTGGGAGAAACTCAATATATTATGAAGACGCTGTAGTTAAAACGAAGATGTATGTGCTTCTCAGCGTATTTAACTGGTCGTATCGCATTTTCCAAGGTAAGAGCACAGTATATATATATAAGCTAAAGCAGTAAGGAACCTACGAACAAATCGGTTGAAACGAAACACGCACACAGGCGCGCGCTTTACACGGCCCCTAAGGGGACCTCGTCCACTCCGCTCAGGCTCAGGTCCGCTTAGGGGCCGTGTAAAGCGCGCGCCTGTGTGCGTGTTTCGTTTCAACCGATTTGTTCGTAGGTTCCTTACTGCTTTAGCTTATATATATACTGTGGTAAGAGACTGAAAGGTGTTTTGTTGACATGGAGTAGCTAGGATTATGATTTCTATTAGAGAACATTTCTATCGTCATTCACTTAACTACAAAATAGCAGACATCTAAATAGCAGAACTTTGGACTTCCGACTTTGGACGAATATCTTAGGAATCATGCGATGCCTTTAGCCTTGGCCTTTAGGTCTTGTTACCTCATTCTCTATCTACCCCTCAAGGGGTAAAGACGTGATTTATGTGTGTACGTGTAATCAACAATCATAAACAATAGTTTAGTATTGAAATGTCACATATAGCTACTTTAGTAAAGACTAGAGCCCCCATTTCTTTCCCCTTAACTTCAGTAAAGTTTATTTTTATGCAAGAACTTCCTTGAACTTTCAGAGCATCGAGTAGTACAGTAAATATCATTGAGCGTATTTGCCAAGTTTTTTAAATGGACAATCATATAAATAAATACCACGTGGGTTTCGAAATAACCTCAATTTGTGACTGCCGCGTTGTGACTGTTTGGTTATGTATTCTGACTGGTCAAACTGCAAGTTTGAGGACATCTAAAATATATTTAGGTAGCTTAAAAAGGTGATACGCGTATGAAACGAGAACCGTTCTTAAATAAGTCAACAATCTACTACATACACATCTAAATAGACCACATGAGTATAATACTTTTTATGGCTCTGACGTTATATAAAAATTACTAATAGAGCTCTAAAGGGAAAATACCAACCTCTCCATTCTTGTCCGCCCTTTTGCAAATATCGATGAATTTCTTTATGTGCTCCAATGAGGGTACTTCGAACTCTTCTACGGGTATTTCGGACCAACGTATCCTGGCAACATCTTCGACTGGAGGCTTCTTACCTGCGGTCAGTGTGACCAGGTGCGTTATACCCTGGTTGACGAGGTACTTAATATTTTCTTTGTTTCTCGGATAAGCCATGGCTGCCAGTTTCTTCGGGATGACCCAGGAGTATTTTAGGGGAGGGTACGCGTCTACCTCAATTTCTGGGAAAGGGTTTTCAGGTATGATAACAGTGAGATCGTTTCTTATCTCTTTCCGGGCTCCTGCTAAGGTCTTGTCGTCTGTGATGTCTTCCATTCTTGAATAAATTTCGAAGGCGTCCGCCATCTTGGGAAATTAAAGAGGTTAGTTTATCGCGTTTGAACTAAACAATTTTATTCGAGATAGCACTGGCACTTTCACGGCAGCATGCACTCGCGTTCGATTTTTAAACGTGGACTGACGAGACAACGGTTAAAGGACGGCGGGAACTTGGCACCAGCGCAAACTCTGGAGTGTAACATTTATTTCTGGAGACCCCAACCTTGACCACGGTAACTTTCCACCTTTAAAACAACTGTTTACCTGAATTTGAGCTTTGCTTCATTGTGATACGGCTCTGTAATTTTTAAACAGCTCCAATTTGTTATTGTTTTGGCTTCGAATAAAGTATCGAGAAAAAGTTGACAGTCGTTATAAAGTCTTCGAGAATTAATGGTAAGGAAAAGTCGTAAATAAGCTTCGGTTTGGCTGTGACGTCATACGATTTTTAATGAATGAGGCGATGACGTCAAGAGATTTCGTAAACACATTAAACTTTAGATTAACAGGATGGAATTAGATTCGACGGAGCTTGAGAAACTTGGCTTGTAATGCGCAGTGGATCATCCGCTGAAATATCATGCTACAAGGTGCTTAGAAGCTCGAATCAATAAGTTATATTCTCAAACACCAAGTGACGATTATTCAGGTCTGATCTCAGTCATGTATAATTTTAAATATCTGTTACCTACTACCTAATTTTAATTTGAATATTCACATCTCATGGCGCTGATTCTGCGAATCTCGATTTTTAACTACAAACATTGACTCATTAAAGTATAATAATTTAAATCATAATCCTGAACAATTAGGATTTTTATAAATTTACCTAAGTTTTAGATTTAGGAGATACATACCAAAAGAATCTGATTATTTATCTAAGCACTCCAGTTAAGCGAGTTCTTAAAGACGATTTTTGGTCGTTTTATAATTTAACAAGCACTTACATTTATTCGTAGTCAACGTGGATTGAAATCTGAATTAATACTGGCTCATAACATCAATCGCATAACAAAACATCTGTCTATCTTTCTGACTAGGTTTTATTAAAAACAACCACGCCACTTCCACTCTTATACGAACCCCATACGATCCATTTTCAAACAACTAACATCTATCTAAAAAAATCCAATATGATCTATATCGATTGATTTAGGACCACTTATTACGATACCTCGGCACTCTAAAATCGACTTTAGCGCGCGTGCTGTATGGTTGGTTTTCCAAATCACTGACCTTGACATAGAGTAGCTGAAACAGAGAGTCGTCTAATAATACCGCGAACTCCAAACCGCGTGAACTTGATCTGTTTTGTTTGTTTTTATTTCAGACAGATGGTTGCAGTCGTTGACCTAGTTTAGTGCTTACGTAAAAAGTCTTGAGACACATGATCTTTAATTCTCAAAAACCAGGTATCTGCGAGCTGTAATCATAACCGTTGCACGTTACAGTAACAAAAAACCCTAGTGTGGACGCGGCGTGCCTGCAGTAATGCCTAATGTGCTTTCGTGGTTATGTTATGAGACTTTTTCAAACTAAAATAAGTCTTATTTTCTGCGTCATAAGGTAGCATTTAAATAAATGATACCTATATGTCATGTAACACCACGAAAAGTAACGTCACGTAATTACCCGAGTTTACCCTACAATAATATTTTCTTACTAAATAATATGAAACTAGATTTAGTTTATTTGTTTCGGTATAATTAATTATGTATGAATTTGACGAGTAAAAAAAACAGGCAGGTAAATAAGAATATATTTTATTACATACAACACAAATGTATACTAGCTTAGAGTGTAAATATAACGTATCTCCTAAACTATGTATAATCATTTGACTACAATCATCGTTTTGGACCAATTTTGAGCCAATCAGCAATTAATATGTAAATTTTGTCCAAAAACATGTTAAAAAACCACCTAAAGGCAACGTGTGATTAAAAACAATATTAAGTACATTTTAAACTGGAACAAGAATAAAAACATTAAAAAAAATGTAGAAACAAAACTGATGTCAAACG
Organism: Pandemis corylana; assembly: GCA_949127965.1. Classification (NCBI taxonomy): domain Eukaryota; kingdom Metazoa; phylum Arthropoda; class Insecta; order Lepidoptera; family Tortricidae; genus Pandemis; species Pandemis corylana. Next base: position 8,882,389 of record OX421871.1, read on the forward strand.
AAACATTGATCAATGATTAAAAATAAACATGAAAAATACTAAATAATACTATTGAATTTCATACACTTTTAAGTACTTATATAGTCAACCGCTTAATTTACAACATCTGTAAAATCCTGCTGTAAACCAAGAACCATTGCTACTCTGACGGAATGATATGGAATTGAGATTCTAAACAAATATGCCTGATATGATTTGTTACCACGATTGACCTGACACCTACAGCCAACGCACCGCTAATGTCTAAAATAATACAAAAAAAATAATACAGCATGTTGACAGTTACATAAAATGGCGTCTACAAACTCAGTTTCTGTACAGTTTTGTCAAAACTTGATGTAAGAAAACATTAAAATAGGACACATGGGACCAACACTTGGATCCTGTGGGCTTATTACGTAACTCGCTCGCAATCGCCATCGTGTTCATTTGACAGTTCTTGTATGAATGTGACAGCTAGCTGATTCCGATGCCAATTGTCAGCCCATACATGAACTGTCAAAACGAAAACGATGGCGATTGCGAGCGAATTAGGTAGCAAGCCTACTGGTCAACTTATCTTCAAGCACACCGTGACAATGATTTACATATTGGTTTCTGTGTCAATCATATTCCTGATAGACTTATTGCTGGCGACTGGCTGGGTGGAGCCTCCTTTTAGTTCATAGTTTGTATATTAACTACTTCAATATTGTATATTCCAATTTTGAAAACACCTTTCTTTGTGTTGACATCAACTTCGAAACAGTTGCTAGAATAAACAGCTGTTCCATATCTAGGCTTCTAGTTAATTTGTTTCTGTGTTAGTCTGTGTTATTAAACCATTAAAACCATAGCGGAAACGTTTTTAAATTCCTTCGTCAACAACTATGTATCGCATTTTAATGATTGAGTTGTTCAAGTTGCACATTATTATAAGTTCATTGAAATTGTGAAGATTGTGAATAGTTTATAATGATTTCAGCAACAACCAAATGACCAATAAAGTGATATATGTCTTACCCCAAACATGATATGTATAACTACACCTAACAATACATGCCTTAAGTAAATTAAATACAAATAAACCTACAAATTATAATTTAAGCTCGAAATTAATTTTATTTTGATCTACAAGAAAACTAAAGCATTTGATACAATAAAAGTACATAATTGGGAAAATATAAAATATAAATGTTAAGTAAAAGTGGATTTTATCGTTTAGAACTCCAGTTTCACATCTTTATAACGTTTTCATATCTGTATTGAACTGGTGCATCACGAATAAAGACGAAAGACTATTTAGAAAGTAAGAGCATAAACAAGAATACAAACATTGCATCAGCTGTCCTACTCTATTATTGCAATAGGTCGATGAGACTGAAAGCAACAGAAAATAGCGTCTAGTTGCATATAAAACGAGTAAGCATACTTTAAATTTAATTATTTTCGTTATAGGAAATACACAACGTTCAGTTCCCGTGATAGGCACGTAATTAGGCTTTTTGTTAATGTTACGTTTATCTAAGTCTGCCTTATTAAACTAACTGGCTGAATTATTATTAACGTTGAAGGAATGTAGATTAGGCAGGTCTTTCTGTATGCTACGAAATCAAATATTTTTCTTAGCCATAATTGTAGCAAATTACAGTATTAATATCATATTCATGTATACATAAGCTAATTGCGTATAAAACAAGATATAGAGATTCAAGGCACATAATGTCTTTATCTGGAATGTTTGTTCGTTCAATTTTCATTTAATTCAGATAAATTATAACTTTTGTCTTTTAATTGAATTTTAATTGTAAAAGTAATTAGCATTACAAATGCATACATACATATACATAGTTAACGGCTTAATCACAACAAACATTAAAGGGTGAAAAAGTCTTAACACAAAGGAATCAATTACCTTTTGTTTTAATTAAGGTCCTCAACTATGTACATGTGTTTTGAAAACGACTCTAATATGGGAATAAAGGATTCGAGATCCCAGCACCTCCACCACTTCATTAAAAAACACTGTGCGGAAATATAGTGCGAACGCGTACATTGCTGTGGTCGATACACCATTTCTAAACCCAGCCCCACGGCCCGGCGATGTAATGCAACTACGCACAGTTGTCTTTCAAGATCGTTGCGTTTATACACAAGTACATAACACATTACAGATGTAGTGAACAATGAATTTTCATCAAGCAAACTCTGAATAAAGATTCTGAATTATAGTTGTACAAGCCAATCATACATCTATTTCTATTTCTTTGATAAATAAATGGCTGTCAATTAACACTTTGTGAACTGTCGTGTTCTCCTAATAGACCCCATGATAATTCACTTCTTACTACATCTGTAGTACAGACGGCGTCACATAGTTTGAAGCATAGAAATAGTATGGTGTGTCGAACTTTTGGTCACCTTGTTTCATACTATATGTCGCTGACTGTACATGCTGACTTGGAAATTAGGAGTATGTACTGTGTAAGAAGCATTATAAAATTTAAAGCAGACTGTTTACAACTCAAGCGTGTAAGCTTCTGTAGCTGATGTAAATTTTACATCTCTTTCCAAGTAGCTAAGCAAAGGCTTGTCTCGAAGGGATTAATGTTTTATACCAATTAGTGTTTAGACTTAAATTTAATTGCTATACAAACATGGAACTCTGTCATAGAGAGATGATTGATGATTGTTTTCATTCAAACTTGCTACGCATTGGCAGTGTTCCATATTAGTTCAACAATTAATGTCTGTGTCTTTCCAATATGATGGGAGCAAAGCGATAAAACAACATAGAGTTCCACGATTTACGATAATTGATATAAAATACTTTGTAATCAAATGTTTCCACATAATTTCATTCCATGAATTTTGATTACCCTTCATAATAGCACCTTCCATAGGAAGAGTTTAACATTACATTTTATTACTAATTCAATAAAGTTAGGACAGTTTGAAGAAGTGAGCTATTTTTTTTATTACTCGACATTGTATCTAGTTTTGTCAATTGAAAAGAATATTAACTTTGCATACATCATATTTTTTTGTTCATTTAGCAATTCAGTGCATTACACACCAAATAAACCCTTTATTTCCCGTGGCACTACTGTCCAAAGATTTCTATTTCAAAATCAAGTTTAACATAGTCGACGGAGCTCCGTTTTCGCGGAGCTCCTACTTAAAAGTATTTTTGGCCCTTTGGGCCTGTTGAAGATCTAACATAACCTAAACCTACCTCCCATTTATAATATTTATTTAGGTCTGTAGTGCCACGTAGTAGTGCCATGGGTAATACTCTAAATAAACTACTCCAGTACCTAATATGTGACAATTCTGTCTACATTACAAAGTCAACGAGAATCTACGCCAGGTTGGCTTCACATTGCCCACGCATTGCCATTCGAATTGGCGAAACACATACATTGTGGCTTCACATTTATCCAGAATAATCTGGAATGTGATTGGGTTTGTTTGAACTTTACACCCCATTGAATGTTTTTCAAGATTTATGAAATATACATACATAACAGGCAATATACTTCAAGTTAATATTCCTGTCAATGGTTTAAAGTCCCCCCCCTTATAAAATGCTTGCTAAGCTTCTTTTGACATTTGTCTGTCCGTATCTGTCACTTAGACTAACCTATGTCAGGCACGGACAAAACACATTTTTCATGTTTATAACCTAATAAAATCTACTTTATACTATGAATAAGGGGGTTTTTGACGTTAGTGCTTAATAATATCAAGCTTTTTGCCTGTCAGCGGCCTACTTATAGCGCCCAAGTTATGAAAATGATTACTTTATTTCCAAATGGATGGAATTTGACACTAAATACATTTTAAAACTATTTTTTATTGTCCATATAATAAAAACAATTTCTATATAAAAAAAGGGGAACTAATCACTTAAAAATAAACGTTTCAAGCAATACCTCTTGGAATGTAAAGGTTTTATTATAAAATTGACCAATTTTATTATTGCTTTAGAGTATTGTGATGTTGTTTGCCATATCATGGATGATAATTACCCGTATGGCAGAAGTTCAACACATTTTATGCGCCAGGTCTACTGCCGAGCCTAATAGTCGAAACTATACTGTCCCTCACACTCCCCTATTAAACACTTAGCGTGAGCAGAACGGCAAGACATGAAATTCGAATTTAGAATTTGGGAGTATACAGCCTGTGCTTTCAGGCCCCCCGCGCACTAGGCAGCCTGGCTGCGCAGCCAGTGAGACATATGGGAATTCGTGGCTGTCTGGTGCGCGGGCTGCCTTATTGTCAATCGCATTCACCACTTCTTTCTGTTAATATGACACGGTGAAATCGAAGAATATGCGTACTAGACAATAAACCTGAACTAGGCATTGAAAACATCTGACAATCAGTTTCAAACCATGATCCACCAAGAATCAAATGAATGTGTGAAGTTGGTCAGCCACTATGCAAAAGAAAATCTCGATTTATTTGAATTTCCGTGAAGTTTTTCAGGGTTTCCAAAAACCTTGCATATTTGGATTAAACAAGATCTTATTTTTCTCGGAAGGCCACCTGTCAATAAGACTTCGTCTGGACACAACTTTAGTATGTATCCAGGTATCACGGTAGCTTTGTAAACTCTACTCTGCAGATCCCGGATTCACTCAAACTAGAAAAAATCCAGCGAAGCACGAATTCTTGGCAGCAACTATCTTGAATAAAAATGTTAATACCATAAGGCTATGAAGCCATAGCTTTCAAATAATTCGAGAATTCAATTGTAAGTGTGCCAAACTTGGAATGTAGTTTTTAAGTGCGTAACGAAAGGAAAATAGCACTGGTGCATGCTAATTTCCACCTTAAGCTTAACTATTTAAGTAAAGATATTCATAATGGTGCAACAATTGATGATGTTTCATCCCATTAATTTTAATGTGTACAATAAACTCATTAAATTTCAATTTGCTGTGTAAAAACTTTACTAATTTGTGATAACATTAATGGGTGTCTCTCTGTGTGGCAGTTAGTCTGGAAGCTCTTAAAGGTACCACATAGTATCACTCAAGAATTGCGTAGTTTGATATAATGTAATGATGTTGAAATTAAGTTTTAGGCACTGCTTTATAGGAGGCAGACATTTTGCACCTCTAGTTCACTCAAGGATTCATACAAAAATTTCATTATTTGTTTGACGAAAGTAGGCAATCAAGCAACTCCTCTGGTATGAGACGAGATTGCCGCCCATAAACACCCACAATATCAAAATGCAACCATTATGCTTCAGTAACCATAGGAATAAAATACAGACGCACTTTCATGATACTTATAATTTTTTTTATATGAAGAGGATGTTATGAGCTCGTCCAGAAATCATGTGATCATATTTTGGCCTACTTTTAACCCCCCCCCCCCCTCTCCCTCTTGGTGGTATTTGGTGATTATAACGCTACCCCCTCCCCATTCAAGATCACGTGACTCGGACTTAGTATGAATTAAATTAGTTAGTTAAAAAAACAGCTAAACCTTCCGGTCAGGTCTTTACCTTCACCCGCTAATGTGTATCATTCACAGTTACTGTATGAACCAAGTCATAGCTTTGTATACATATGTACACCAGTTCATACCTCTGTCGACGACAGTAAATGGATCTGCTTCTAATGCTATGATGTGGTGAGAATTGTACAGACCATACTCCTGCTAAAGTATCCAGTTCTCTTGCAAATTGTCTATAACAAAATACGTCTCGCGATGTAATGTTATACGTTCGAGACGTCTTTAGTATAAAAATCTCACACTAAAGGCACTGGATACTTATGTTAGGTATCCAACCATACTAGGTTTTTACTCTGACCAATTAATTTGGAACTGACTTACCGACTTCTCCATACTTATTCCTACGGTCACTTTAGCAACAACTGTAACACTTGCACCATTATCACTACACTATCACTTGATCACTTGGTCCAGCACTAGAGGTGCAACACTTGTCCGTCGTCCTTGCTGGGCACCTGGAAGGCAGGCTCCGGCTGATCCTCCAGTGTGACCGCTGTTAGGTCCACAATCTCGTCTTGCTCATCTTGGTCGAATCTGGAATGGCATATGGTGATGATTAACCATGGTACTTTACATGGTTGTCTTTCTTACAACACATTACGTAAAGTTTTCTTTTTTTAAATAAAGAAATATGGAATTAAAACTGCCAAGTTAACAAACTACGCATCTATTGTGGGTTAAACATATTTTGTGTTATTTAATATTATTAAAACTATACCAAGGCGATTAAAACTATAACAAGGATATTATAGCGAATTTCTTGTACTTTGCGCATCATAAATTTTGACACTTTTGGGTAAAAATGGTCACTTGAGTGTTACGTTACGTTTAGATGGGGAGGGGGGGGGGGGGGGTGTACAGAAAAACGTTAAGGCGCGTTACAAGGGGGGGAGGGAGGGTCAAAAATCTTCAATAATTGCGTTACGTAATACTTGAACGTGTGTATCTGTGTACCTGTCCTCGTCGGGCTCGCTGCTGGGCTCGGAGTGTCGCGCGGTGTCAGCCGGCGGCGGCCCGGCGCGCTGGTTGGCTGGCCGGACTGTAATGATCAGGTTCGACGAATTCGCCACCATCATGTCTGTCACCTGACGACAAAGACAATGCCATTTTAAGGGATCAAGTAGAGTTACTTAGAGGTCCACTTCCATGCTGGTCTGGGAGCAAAGGAATAACATAGAATGTACCAGTTGCTTCTCGTCCCGCGCAGATGGTAAAAGCCCATCGAGGGAATGGGCGAGTCTTAGGAATCATGTTATAGGCGAAGCGGCTAGCAACCCATCACTATTTTGATTCCCCTTTCCATCTATACGCCTACAATCATGCTAAACGTGGCCTTTAGGTCTTGTTACCTCAGACTCTGTCTACCCCGTAAGGGATATGGACGTGATTTGTGTGTGTGTGTGTGTACTTAGAGGTGGAAGAGAAGCATGTATGCCGAAACACTCTGGGCAGCAACATCTTACTAATAAATTTGTACCAGTTTAAAATTATTCTGGAATATTCCATCAGACGGCTGAGTTACTTTCATTGAACAAGATTAATTTAAAACAACTGTGTATTTATTTTATCAATTTACAAGGATTTTTACAATAGTTTTAATGAATTTGGAAATAATTAGAAAAAAATTTGGTGCGTTGGCTAATCGTCTCGAAACAGAAGGAAGAGAGGAAAAACAATCTATGGTCGTTATACGAAAAGTTTCTTGACGTTGTCAATTATCACTTTTGCAACGCCCCCGCGCGGAGTATCTTTATACGCCGCAGCGTTGTTGTCGCTTGACATCTCCAGAGGGCGTTAACAATTTAATTTACTCAGCCAAAATTTGCTTATCGAATCAAATATGATTATTATCTGCCATCTGAATCATCTGTTTCTACCACAGATAACAGATATAACGTAGAATTACGTAGACACCCCATCACGGCGCAGCCTAAACTTAGTGACGTTCCCCGCTACGAAACGAGCTGCATGCTAGACGCAATGCATGCCATCAAAGCACTGCTCGCGCTGACTCCCGAATGCACGCCACTGGGTAACCTGCCACTGTACCGGACAGTACCTGGTCGAGGGTCTTGTTGGAGACGTCGATGCCGTTGACCTCGAGCACCTCGTCGTTGACGCCGAGCAGGCCGGTGGACTCCGCCAGCCCGCCCGGCACCAGCCGCGAGATGAATATGCCCGGCGACCGCTCCACGCCGTTGGGCGTCACGCGGACCGACGTGCCGTCTCTGTCCAACGTTCAAACATAAATTACGTTTTTATCGTCTCGAAGACATCCTTTTTTTTGTCTAGGAGTATGTGGGAACCCCCCTCTCCCCCCGAAGATGTATACCCAAACTAAAAGCTTCCATGCTGGTCTGGAAGTAAAAAAACTATGAAATCATCATGGGAAATACCATGGTTGCAATAAATAAATAAATAAATATCTTGGGACAAATTACACCAATTGACCCAGCCCCAAACTAAGCAAAGCTTGTGCTATGGGTACCAGGTAACGGATAAACATACTTATATAATGTAGATAAATACATACTTAGTACATACAACATCCATGACTCGGGAACAAACATTTGTATTCATCATACAATTGTCTGCCCCTACTGGGATTCGAACCCAGGACCTCTAGCTTCATAGTCAGGGTCACAAACCACTAGGCTATCCGGTCGTCATATGTTTTTTTTTTGGAAATTCTAAGAACCAAATCCTAACCATGAAGTGCACTTTACAAACTTTCTAATGAATTTAAAATTAAGTTCCATGAGTTCTCAGTAAGTATTTATCGAATTCTACGTAGACGAAGTCGCGGGCAAAAGCTAGTTACCTTATAAAGAATCCTAGCGGCCGATCTGAGCCGTGCTTGAGCAGTTTCACCCTCCGACACGTTTCAGGCACAATGTCCACATCAATGATAGCTGACACCTAGAAAGCAAGCACATAGATTTGCAGTAAACAATGATTCCATCAAGTCAAGAGACAACAGTATAATGGATCAAGTTTTTTTTAAACAAGGAAGCATATAACTAAACAGCACCTTCTCTCGTCCCTGGTGAGCAGTAGATGTTCCACGGGAGTGTGTAATTGTGTCGTATAGCCACATCATTCAAACAGATGACGCTTGGCGACAAAAATTCGCATAGTAGCAAGGTCACGTGACAGCTAGTAACAGATAGAAAGAATCGAAGGCTTACCCACCTGCTATGGGTGGTGCAGGGGTATAGCACGCGTCACGGAATGACGAGAATCTGGGTTCGATTCCATATCATAGGCCATAGCTTTACTTTTCGGATTTTTCTGTGTTCTAATTTTTAGCGTAGTTTAGAAATTGAGGCCTAAGATAAAATCCTTCATGTGCCTGTAATTTCACAGGCCGTCCTACCCTACACGCAGGAACACATCAGCGTAAACACTGCTGCGCGGCAGGATTAGCAAGCGACAAGGTCCTACCACCCGCAACTTTTATTTGAAAAGACCAACTACAGTTTCTGTTACGGTCTTCTCATGGTCCTTCGAACCGGACAGACTCACCATCCGGAAGTCGTGAGGGTTGGAGATGGCCAGCCCCTTGTTCTTAGCCGGCGTACCGCTGAGGATCGAGGAGATGAAGTTCCGATGCCGCATCGTGCCGTACCCGTTGAGCTCCTCGAGGCTGTCACCTAGAAATCAGAATGAAAGATTTATGATGGGGATCAATAACGTACAGGCCTTTAACTGCTGGCCGTTTGGGCTCAGAGTCACATCAAGCTACATAGAGTGTTATGCTCGTATTCCTTTACGCTATGTAGCCTGGACTACGGAATACCGAAGTTTTCCTGTTTTCGGCCGTTTCGAACAAACCCCGTTAAGAGATAAATCGACAAAAAAGGCAATGTTGCTAATTTATACAAAATATTGTTGTGCGATCTTTCTTAAAGAGGTTACACGGGCCACTCACGTATTTGTAGTATAGGCATGCCCGACACTTGCTGGATCCTTGTCACTTTATTTAATAACTAGCTGTTGCTCGCAGCTTCGTCTGCATATAATTCGTTTATTGCTAGCCCGCAGGAACCATACAATATTCCGTAACAAAAACTACCCATGTCCTTCCCAGGGTTTCAATCTTCATACCAAATTTTATCACGAACGGTTGCGTACTCCAAGCGTTAAAGCGTGACAAACAAACATCCACATTTTCTCATGACTGGCCGGTTCGCGGGGCAAGGGCACAAGGGGTTGTTAGCCGCATCGCCTATAACATGATTCCTTAGACTTCCTTTTTCTTTCTTTCTTTAGAGAAGCAACTGGTAAATTCTATGTTTTTTCTTTACTCCCAGACCAGCATGGAAGAAATACCATATTAAACTTTTCCACTACCAACATTACCACGGACTATGTCGATGTCTCGGTATTTCTAAGCCAGTAAACATGCTATAATCCTAGCTACTATATAGTCATTCAGCGTATCAGGAAATTTCGCAGTCCAGGAATGTCAACAAAGGCATTACTCAACCCACAACGCCGTAAACACGGTCCGACCGACCGGGTTTCCAAATAAGTGCAGCTGACTAATTATAAAAGCTAGTAAAGGCAGTCAATATAGCGTAAAATCTATATCTTTATATATAAAAAGGAATCCCTGTTTCCCTTGGTCACGGCATCACGCGTGAACGGCTGGACCGATCTCGCTGATTCTTTTTTTGTCGTGTTTGTTATTGTCAGGAGAAGGTTCTTATCTATACTAATATTATAAAAGAGGAAAAATTTGATTGTTTGTTTGAATTGAATAGGCTTCGAGACTACTGGACGGATTTCAAAAAATCTTTTGCCGTTAGAAAGCTACATTATCACTGAGTGACATAGGCTACTTTTTACCGCGGAAAAATACCTTTTCCTACAGGAAAATTAATTTATCGCGGGCGAAGCTGCGGACGGAAGGTTAGTGTAACAATTTTTGAAATAAATAACTGTTACAGGGGTGAAACTGCGGGTAACAGCTAGTATATAATAAATCTGTAGAAAGTTCGTGTCTGTACATTAAATAAATTCATCAAAAATAGGGTGCTAACGATTAGGAAAGACTAATAAAACACAAAAAAGTAGTCATTATAATTTTTGTCTATGTTCGCTAATCTCCAAAACTGTTGGACCGATTTAAATGAAATTGTGCGTGGTGGTACCTTATATCCCTGGTCAATATTTTAGATACTTTTGATCCCGAAAAATTAAAGAGTTCCCGTGGGATAGTTAAAAAACTGGAACTTATGCAGCTTAATACACAACCACTTAAGCATCTAATTAAGTAAAATTGGCGCGCTGACACCTTATATGCCGCGGTTACATTAAACATACATACATAATTAGTTGAAATTTGGTATACAGTTAGTTTCAGTCCCAGGGACGGACATAGGATAGTTTTTATCCCACAAAACACCAGTTCCCCCTAGCGATAAGCGAATTCTGTGCGAACGGAGTCGCGGGCAACAGCTAGTAGGTAAATAAATCAGTTATATTCATGCCTTATAACTGGATGAATCAACTTTATTTCGCTTTGTTCACTTTATCGACTTACAGTTACTACGTAGTTAGTAGTCTTACTCACTCTTATTGGTTTGAAATCGGCCGAGTGAGGGAGACAGGAAGACCTTTTAAACGCCCACGGACTGTAAGGAGTTGTTTTGTCTCGCATTTGTGATGGAAGGGATTGTCGTATCTTTGTCGTAGGACACATACATACACAAATCACGTCTTTATCCCTTACGGGGTAGACAGAGCCTAAGGTAACAGGTACCTACAGGCCACAATTAGCAAGAATGAGGGTGTATAGGTGGAAAATGGAATCCAAATAGTGATGGGTTGCTAGCCTCATCGCCTATAACATGATTCCTATAAGTTTCGCCCATTCCCTCGTTTGTCGTAGGATATATTAAAATTGTACCAAAATACTTCAGCAGGTTGGGTTAGTAACATAGAATGTACCAGTTGCTTCTCTTCCCGCGCAGATGGCTAAAACCAATCGAGGGAATGGGCGAAACTCTTAGGAATCATGTTACAGGCGATGCAGCTAGCAACCCATTACTATTTTGATTCTCCTTTCCAGCTATAGGTACGCCCACAATCAATGCTAAACGTGGCCTTTAGGTTTTGTTACATAGGCTCTGTCTACCTCGTGAGGGATAAAGTCGTGATTTATGTATGTTTGTATGTTTGTTGGGTTACGGAGCGTTTTCCAAAAAAAGTCCACGTGATCATTTTTTCCAGAATTTAACCATTTTGGGTTTTTCTTACTCAGTATCGTTTACCCAATCGATCCTTATACAAGAAAAAATGTGTCCCAAAATGTCCATTCCAGTTCGTCACTTTTTTTAATATAGGTATGTATGGAACGTGACGAACAGGAAAATAAATTCCATAGTTAAATCTGGGACACACTTTTTCTAGTATGAGAATCGATAAGGTCAATGATTCCGAGTAAGAAAACCCCAAAATATTAAAATTATGGAAAAAATGTTCATGTGGGTTTTTTTTTGGAAAACGCTCTATTACTATTTAGCCCTGTAAATGATTTTCAGGATTTTTGAATCACAGTTGACAAATGTTGCCACACATTGATTGATGGTCGTCAGACGCGTTCATCCCTTACAGGCATATAAGCAGTGCTTGTAAGCATACGTAAATGTGCCCGACACGCTTCGTACCAATACGGATTTTGTTGGCAATATGCCTACCCTCTGTCAAAATCCACTGCACGCCCCTGATGGTCGTGATCCGCGGATGGGGCTAAATTGAATCAAAAATCTACATGAAACAACTTTGTAGGGGTGTTCCGAACCACCTGCTTAAACATGCCGGAAACATTCTGCGAGATATTTCAAGCAATGAATAAACCCTCATTCATAAACGTTTGTTAAGTTGTTTCGTAATTGCGCCGTACAGACACATCATTCAAACAGATGACGCTTGGCGACAAAAAATCGCATAGCAACAAGGTCACGTGACAGCTGGTAGGTACCTACAGATAGAAAAATTCGAAGGCTTACCCACCTGCTATGGATGGTAGGGGCACGCGTCACGGAATGACGAGGATCCGGGTTCGATTCCCGGCCATTATCTATGTGTTCTAATTTTCAGTGCCGTTTAGAAATTGGCATTGTTCATTTTTTTTAGTATGCTCCAATTCGAAAACCATTTCGAGGAAAACCATCAATTATCCGATTTATCTTGTCCGATTTCAAAAATACTTTATGATTGCAGATATTTTTGTAAAAGTACTTTGAACCTTTGTTTGACCGAACGACCGGGTTTTTAGACAGAATCCAGCATCGAATGTTTGCCACAAAAGTGAAAAAAAAAGTTTGGCTATAGCAACTGTCACGTGTCACTGTCAAATCTAACAAAACCATAGACAAAGCCGTTTTTTTTTATAGCCAGCCGAACGAAGGCGATTGGGATTCTGTCTAAATTCACGAATTATCAAACAGCGAAAAAATATTTATTATTAATTAACAAAGCTACGTAAAAGCATAATATTCAAATTAGTTGCTTGAAATAGTCCATTTTATCAAATAAAGGTGTTAAAAGCACAGCTTAAAAAAAATGAACAATGCCAATTTGCTTCGCTGGTCGATACTACGCTGACGAGCCAAAATAACGGGACAATATCGATACAAATTCTAATGAAAAGTGACCAGTTACTTTTGTTTCTCAGTATAGTTTAAACTACTAAACATAACCTATATCCGTTAAATGAATAAAGCGTCATTTTTATAACGTAACAAACAACGAGCACAAAACAAAATTAAAGGAAAATCTCAACAAAATAATAGATAATGACTCTTCCGGCCTTTAACAATATTACCCGCCCATATACTATGACAACACTACATATATATGTGGATATATAATTGAATTACACCGACGCATTGTACTAGTGACCCTGGCACGAGAGTAGTACAAATGGTCTGTGGTCTAAAAATAAGCTCAAGTCAGAAGCGGCAAGCGATCAACACGGATTGGTGTGTGGTGAGAACAGCGTCGCAAACGCATGTGAGACTAAATTACTAAAAGAAAGCTAATTTACAATACATACATTACCTACGTCTTTATCCCTTACGGAGTAGACAGAATAAAGTAACAAAACCTTAAGGCCTCGTTTAGCATGATTGTGGGCTGGGTGGAAAGGGGAATAAAAATAGTGATGGGTTGCTAGCCGCATCGCTTATAACACGATTCCTAAGATTTTTCGATGAGATATCGCACATAAATTCCGAAAAACACACGAGGTGCGAGCCCGGGATTCGAACACAGGGCCCTCTGCTTAAGAGGCTATCAGCACAGTATTTATATATGCTAAAGCAGTAAGGAAACTACGAACAAATCGGTTGAAACGAAACACGCACACAGGCGCGCGCTTTACACGCCCCTAAGCGGACCTCGTCCACTCCGCTCAGGCTCAGGTCCGCTTAGGGGCCGTGCAAAGCGCGCGCCTGTGTGCGTGTTTCGTTTCAACCGATTTGTTCGTAGTTTCCTTACTGCTTTAGCTTATATATATACTGTGCTATCAGGGCTTTTTAACTATACCTACTGCTTTAGTAAAAAACAATTATGCCGATCACTGAGCGTTTTCAAAAAAAAACATCCACACAATCACTTTTTCCACAATTTAACTATTTTGTTTTTTTCTTACTCAGAATCGTTTAACCTATCGATCCTTGTACAAAAAAAAAATGTGTCCCAAAATTTCCATTCCAGTTCGTCACTTTTTTTATATAGGCATGTACGGAACGTGACGAACAGGATAAAAATCCATAGTAAAATTTGGGACACAATTTTCTAGTATGAGCATCGATAGGCAATTCTAGAAAAAAATTACATGTGTTTTTTTTTTTAAATCGCTCCACATCTTATGACTTGTTGACAGTCACGTGTAGTGAACCTGCCTTAACGCATCAGTAGATGTGCATTGAACAACCAACCATCATAACCATGTCTCTGAAATCGATAAACCTTCAAACAAACCAAGGTTCAAGATATACCAGTGTTTGTTTAGTACATGACACTCCATGTATGGCCAGAATAACTGTGACCCTCATATGTATAAGGCGTTATACAGAGTAAGGTTATACTAATAGTGGTTAGATTGTTCTATTATGCGCCACTTTTAGGAATGCGGAAGAATAGTTGTAAATACTTAATTAAAAATCTGGAAGTAATGAGTAATAAACAGTGTTATACAATAACTAGCTTCTGCCCGCGACTTCGTCTGCGTAGAATTGGCAATTGGCTCCATCGCTATCCCTCGGGAACTATCCAATTTTTCGGGATAAAAAGTAACCTACAACCTGGCCAGTGATTTTCTTAACAGATTAGTAAAGTTTGCATCAAAATCCGTTCAGCCGTTTTCACGCGATGCGCTCGCATATATACAGACAAACAGATAAAGAGACAAACATTCTAAAAACTGTTGAGAACGTGTTGGTATCGATTCTAAGTATACCTACCCAGCCAATTTTTTTTTAATAACTTCCATGTACCAACTTTCGACCCTCTTCAGCTTCATTATATGTATAGACTAGCGTTTGCCCGCGACTCCGTCTGCACAGAATTAGCCTATCGCTATCCCGCCGGAACTTTGCGATTTTCTGGGATGAAAACTATCCCATGTGCTTTACCCGGGACTGAAACTATTTTTGTACTAAATTTCATTAAAATCGGTTTTGTGGTTTAGGCGTGAAAGCGTAACAGACAGTCGGACAGACAGAGTTACTTTCGCATTTATAATATTAGTGGGGATTGAGCAAGAATTGTTATTTTTGATATTTTCTATTTTGATTCCCCTTTCGACCTATACGCCCACAATCTTTTTAAACGTGGCCTAGGTCTTGTTACCTTAGGCTCTGTCTACCCCGTAAGGGATAAAGACGTGATTTATGTATGTATGTTATTTATTACCGCAAGTCATGCAATTATTAAGCGCAGCGCAAATTGGTGGCTCAACTATTTCTTGTTATTATTATTCTGTCTCATCTTCGATTATCAGTGAGAGTGGGACGGCACTATAAGAAACTTCGAATTTGTGCCTTCAGAGCCTTCAGGGTACCCGTATGGAGCTCTTTCTGGGACTGAAACTACCCTATATTTTTTGTGAGCATGGCAGTTTGAATACATAGAAACAGTTTTTCTAATGAGTTATTGACCATGTTTTAGAGCATAATTACACATAAACGGATAACTCATGTATAAAAAGTCGAGTGATGCTCGACATGTTTCGGACTATTTCGTAGCCCTTCTTCCTGGAGCGCTCGCCCCGGCGGCAGCGAAACGAACACAGAGTCATCCGTTTATGTGTGTGTAATTATGATTAAGTCTCATGGTAGTTTCATGTTGAAAATGTTTTAGAGCGTTGATTTTTTCAGAGCTTCAAGGGACCGCAGGCATGAATTCCAACTATATACCACCGCGTTCCAGAAAAAAAGGGACTTAACAGCCAGATAACAAAGTGATCTTATAAGTGTTCTGTATTTTCCTTTCGAGGTACAGAACCTTAAAAACAAGTGAATGTAGGCCAGTATATAAGCTTGCAACATTTCATAAAAAACTTAATTTAAGTAAGTAGTCTTACTTATCTATATGCTTTTAATTACTATGACAACTGGCCTAGAAATCACTTCAAAGTATCATTCCATTTAGTTGCTGCCACAACAGTAATTATTAATGATAATAGCTTCAGTTTTAAATATTACTTGCCACCATAATAACAAGTATTAACAATTGATATCTCATAAAGTAATCTTATTATATGCAAATTAACTTCCTTTTAAAGTGAACACGGTCTACTGCTTTCTTGTATAGACCTCGCCCGTCATCATATTTATATGGAGACATAAAATATAACTTGACTTCATTTTGTTTGCTTTAGTGGCTGTTTTTTTTATAGAAACTCACACATTAATTAGATTGGCAATCCATGCTTCCATGCTGGTCTGGCAGCAAAGAAAACGCATAGAATGTACCAGTTGCTTCTCTTCCCGTGCAGATAGTAAAAGTCCGTCGAGGGAATGAGCGAAAATCTTAGGAATCATGTTATAGGCGATGTAGCTAGCATCCCATCACTATTTCTATTCCTCTTTCCACCAATACGCCCACAATCATGCTAAACATAGCGTTTAGGGTTAGTTACCTTAGGCTCTGTCTAAGCCGTAAGGCATAATGACGTGATTTATGTATGTATGTATGTCAATATCTACATGGTCCATTTATTCACTAGGCTGACTTTCTCATGTCATAGTCATACCTTCGCGCTAAATCGTTACCCATATTTAAATCTATGTTGAAGGAGCACTATCTGTCATCTTGTGCATGAATCTTGTAGCTGGCTTTTTTAGGTATGTGTGTATGTGTCTATTTATATCTCCATTTATTGTAAATGTGTGTTTCATGTATAATATATTATGTACTTAGTATATTAATATATATTCTAAATTGCACCACCTGCTCAGATCTGTTCTGTTCTCCAGTCCATTATGGTTGCCTGGTAGAGATCGCTCTGTAGCGATAAGGCCGCCTATTGTTACCTTGTAATATTCTGCATACCTTTTTCTGTTTTGGTTGTTATATGTGGTGTTCAATAAAGAATTATTGTATTTTATTGTATTGTATTGTATTGTATACCTTCATTCTGACTCTCTAAGACCAAATTCTTCACACTCCCCTGCCGGATCCTCTAGCAGCAAAGTTGCGCTAGATGAGTAAATATTTTTTTAAATGACGCTCCTAGGCATTGAGACCTTAAAAGAAAATCTTAAAGTCTGCTGCTAACCTTTTCTCTGTATGATGACCCTGAGCAGTGGCCGTGCAGTGAGCAGCGCCCTCGCCAAGTTATCATCGTTATTGATCGGGAGAAGATCCCCGTCCCTTGGATCCGTGTAGGAGATAAGGAAGGTCACATCATGCAGCCGGTGCAGCTTCTCGATCAAGGCTTTGAAATCCTCATATTTAAGCTTTTCGGTCCGGATGAGGGAAAACCGACGGAATTCAGCATCAAACTGGAACATAATTTTGATTTTACATATTTTTCAAGGGGATAGATGCAGTTTTTTAACAAAATTAATCAATCAAGTTAGTCTAGACAGCCCGATGTAATTTTATGTCCATAGTAAAATACAAATAAAATTGTTACACAGAATATTTTTTTTTATCTAATATTTTTACAAGGCTTAAGTGGACTTGTGTGACTATGCCAGCCTCATTGGATGTCTCTTGGCAGGATATTTTAGATTGTACAGTGGCATTTTAAGGAGCGAATAGGTATGTAACCGTTTAATAAGTTAAAAAGTGGGCATCACTAAAAAAAGCTATAGATAGGGTTTCAAGGCAATTTTTTTTATTATAAAGAGACTGTGCTTGTTGTCTGTGCCCCAAGGTATTGATAGAAGTTTTTCTGAAATAGTACTACCTATCTAAAATGACAATGCATTATTATTATGAAGGAGTTTATCACAGCTTTTTTTCAGTTTTTTTTAGGTATAAATGACACTGCTTTGTACAGTAAATAAGAATTGTTTGCAGTTAGATTATAGTCTGTTAGCTTATCTTATAAACCTCCGTTGTTATCAGACATGTTGCTCAACTATACTTTTACTATCACACAGAAGAAACTACAAAAAATAGTCTTTGAAAACGGAGAATGTTTTTTTATCTACGCTTCAGTGATTTTATTACCTATAATACAAGCATGTTGAAACCGTGTGGTTCACAGGTCTTAGCAAAGCAGATTAAAACAATGAGGATAAAGTACACAATTCATACTAGTTAATTATCGTTTTATGTTAATTGGGATATAATTTTAAAACAGTATAATACTGTACTTGTGCAGATAAAAAGTGAATGTATTGTATTTCGAAATATAGCTTTTCAGCTGTCCAGATTATAAATAGAAGCTATTAATTAAGCCTGATTACAGTGTACGTGATTTTCATTCAACCGATTCGTAATTATACAATTTATCTCGATTCACCTTGGCAACCGCTGCCTACGAACATTCCTGTACTCATCATCACCTAGCACTACAATAAATCAACTACTCATTGCCCTAACAACATAAACTGGGCCTCCAAGATAACATGACTCACTTAATTCGTAAGAAAATTAGAAATTAACTTACTTTAGTTTTGACTTCAACATTTTGACTGTCTATCCGAGCGGCGATTTTGTTCTTCGACATCTCGCTAGCATTTAATACACTACTTATATAAAACCATCAAAACATTTAGGCACTTCATTTAGCAATATAACATTGTAAAATATAAAAGTTTTTATTAAATTAGACGATTATTGCTTTTAGAAAAAGGCTGTTATTCGACTCTCGCTCGCTCGCGTCGCAATTTTAGCTAGTTTTCGCTAGCTACATTTTTATGAGATTAGTAATCGCTTGATATTCTAAGATACGATTGGCTACTTTTGCGTTCAATCGTGTTTTTATTGGCTAATCCACACGGTAATAGGAAACTGACATTAATTCCGAAGCGTTCCAATTTAAGCATACTACGATCCGTTGATAGTACTTTGAAATCACATTGTTTAAGTCACGTATTTACCTGCTGCAAAAGAATATAAATATTTCGTGACATTTGAGTTTTTTAACTGTCAATGTCAAGAAAAATAAGACCACCATCACTGTCACCTTACTGGTCCTGTCAGGTCAGTTGTCATTGTCACTTGTCAGTTCATTCAATTGAATTTCAGCTTGCTAATAGACCAACATAGCTGAGTGAATTAATTTCGTTGTGGCGTAAATATTTTTTAGATATTACTTGGTACTTTATACTTGTCTTATATAGAAAACATAAGATAGGCATAAAGTATTCAAAATGACGAAACTTGTTAACACTAAAGCTGCACGAATGAATCCCTGCTTGAAGGTTTGTTTGCATCACGGAAAAGAAAAAAACATATTAACTTTTTTATCGAAAAATTAATTATGTAAGTTAACATTTCAGGAGCAAGATCAGTCTTATGAATGCCTAAACAAACATGGATATGATCATAAGAAATGTGAAGATTATTTTGATAACTACAACACATGTAAGAAATTTTGGGTATGTTATGTATGAGTTTTTACTAAATATCTATTTCTCAAAGACCAGTTTTTATTTTACCAGGCAGTGTCATATAGTATGGAACATCCAGGGTAACCAAAAAGTTCGACACACCCAGTGGCGTAGCTCGGTAAACAAGGGCCCTGGTGCAAATAAAAATATGGGGCCAAAGTACTATTTAAACTGGTTAGGTTATAATAATAAATTTCGAAAGTTCAGTTTGATCAAGTTTTTCTGGCAAGGATTCAAGGGCTCCCTGAGCTTGAGGGCCCTGGGGCACTGCATCACTTAGCCCCTATGTACCTACACCACTGGACACACCAAACTATTTGGCCAATTTGGATGCTTCAAACTATATGACACTGACTCCATCCATGATTCAGTGAATAAAAAATACTTCAGATACTGGATGTGTAGGTAGAATTTTCATTAGACCAATGTAATACATAATATCTTTAGCTAAACCATATCCAGACAAAAGGAAAATTCTGCTTGAACACTGAGTGGATGTGACGCCTTTGTCATTTTTGTTTTTAATTACTTAGTCTAATTTTTTATTTTTTAGGGAAAGGTGTACAGTGACCGCAAAGCCAAGGGTATTCATCCTTTCCTGCCAGAAGTTGAAGAGAGGGACAAAATCAAGACAGATTACATGAAGAGTGTGAAAGATTCAATATCTTAGAAAATAATAAAGTAGTACTTACATAGATTTGAATGTTAGTCATGAGAAAATAACATTATTTTTGGACTGCAATATACAGTTGGAATTGTAGTGTTAGATAGTTTTATAACAAAACATTTAATTTATTTCAAACTTTTCAATTGAGCATTTCTCACTGCCAATATGAAAAATATTTACAATCCTATAAAAATTAAACTTTTACATTTCTATTTCTTTACTTTTGAATTTATCAGTTAAAAAAACCCATGGTTCCAAATGTAAATACAACGTTATTATTCTATTAAATATTTATGCCATTTCATAATAACTTTTTAAGAATTTTATCATCCAGAACCTTAATAACACCCCATCAAGAAATAGTACAACACACTGTATTACGTTTTTTTTTATTAAAACCAGGTACCAATCGGCAGCTGTAACCAAACTGTTGCATGTTATCATAAATCCTAGTGTGGACATGGCTCGCGAGCAGAACGCCTATTGGGCAGGTTATTAACCTTTTGAACGCCAAGCTTAGCTACATAGTAAAGCTATTTTCATTCTTATGCCTTTGCACGAAAGTCATTTTTACACTTATAACCTCTTTTTGGCGGTCAAAAGGAAGACCGACCGCTTAAATGAGTCCCGCCCGCGCGACACAGGGGCGCTGGGTAGGACGACAAAGGGGACCTCTCGGTGCGGGCGGGTAGTGCGCCTGCCGCCCGCACCTCTCGGCCCCCGCGATCGTCCCACCCCGCGGTGCACCGCACGGGCGAGGACTCATTGAAGCGGTCGTCTATAGGGCCTTTGCTAAATAAAACGAACAATATCTTTGTTATAATTTTATTTGATCGTGACAACTGCCGCTGCGTGGCATCAAGCGTCTCATTTAAAATGCACTAGCGGGCTACACAACTATACTGAGGGAAACAACTGCATCAAGTCCAGTTTAGTGTAAGGCTTGAGTGGATGCTCGAGTAGAGCGAGCGGCGTGCATGTTAAACAAATGAAACTAACTGGTGTCCAGAGCTATTTGCCGCTGCCCGCCACGCTGCACGTCCCGCTTCCCGCGTCCACTCGGACCTTACACTTGCGAGAAAAATCCTTGAGGTCGCAATAGATCGCGGGTCTGGTTCGACTTCTAACCCGCTCGCATCATGGCCGCGCAATGTAAAAACATGCAGGATATTTCTTACAAATCTAAACTGGGTTTGTTGAAAGGCTGACAAGTCGTTTGATTGCTGTGAAATTGAGCTAATATGAAAGTGTCTCAGCGTGTATAACTATCACATTGCGAGAAAGGCATATTGGGAAGAACCTGTTCCATAAATCTTCTACGTAGGTTAGGTTATTAGACACATTCACCCGTATTCATAAACGCTCTATAGGCTTCTGCTAACTTAGCAATCGTTTGTCCTTGTCTGTGAAAGGTAAATGTCAATTGACAGGATAAGGACAAACGATTGCTAAGTTAGCAGAAGCCTACAGAGCGTTTATGAATAAGGGCAATTGAATCTAGGCAATAAAATTAATCTCATTTGGTGGCGCTATACGCTAGAGATTGCGCCGATGTTAACTCACTTCCTCAAAATGTGTTGGAAGTGTCAACACGTTACATTTTAATGCGGCATGGCGCAATTAGACTACAAGGCCATGGACAAAAAAAAACATGTGAAATGAACCAGCGTGAATGAAGCTTAGAAGGCTGTATAACTATATCATAAAATAATTGAGCGCTATGCCGTCATTTTTGAGCGGTACAGATTTTTTCTCATACATTGAAAAAAAAAAAATTGCACTAACTTCCGGCACCACCACTTTAAAGCGGCACTAGGTTTTTCGACATTTATTTTTGATCATCTATAAGCTATAAAAACGCCGTAAATTAATAATGCCTCTTAATTCCTCACTTGTACCTGAGAAATTCCATAAATGTACCGCTCAGAAATGACGGCATAGCGCTCAGAGTTATTTTACGATATAATAACAGCCTTCTAAGCTTCATTCACGCTGGTTCATTTCACGTTTTTTTTTCCATGGGCTTGTAGTCTAAATGAGTCGGTGCAAACTGCGCCCGAGTTATTAAGTTAATCCAATGAATTTCGCTAAATCCATCTCTAGCATAAGCGCTTCCTCGCTTGTTCCGAGGTTGGGTTCACTAAAACAAAAACAATCGCTGCGCTTGACATGCCATCACAGTTCGACCTATTCTCTCGTTAGTATTATATAGAGGCATGTGTCTGTTCAACTGGTCAATGCACAACCAAGAACATAAGACCCCTGACTCAGTGTAATGCCTGCCAGGGCACGGGTCAAGTTATGATTGCTAAGCGCAGCGATAGCTCTGCGGGCAAGTCTTCAGAGAATCACACCCGAGGACAAGCCTGACAAATTCTTTAATATTTGTTTCATTAAAGGAAATAACTTTATTAATTCAGAGGCGCATATTAAATAAAATTAAAAGAAGACCCTGCACACCTTCAAATTTAGACAGTTATAGAGGAATTAACCAGAGCGGCCATCATTTAATTTGTATAAATCGATTGCTGCAGTTATAGTCTGTTTCTTTTAAAATGACGAAAAGTACTTAAAACCAACTTCTATTGTTCAATTGTTAACTTCAAGTGGGGTTGTAAAACCATTATGCAGGTATATCCATATTCTCAAAGTATACCGTGAACAAACAATCTTGATAGTTTTGATGTTGTTGGTCGGTATTACACTAGACGACGTGCGTTTCTAAAATAATAATTATATACTGTGTCAATACCACTTTTTCAATTTTTTAATAGTAGGTATAAGACATTTTTACCTGAGTGTTAGCCGCACTGTAATTGTATTTGGAAAACAATACACCTATTATACTTAAAAGGGTCCAGTTCAGGTAATATAATCATAATATCATATTTGAAATTATATTGAATGTTAGCCATAAGAATATGTAATATGTATAAGTGTTGATTTTTTGTGTATTATTAATCATGTTTTTAAATAAAAATTAAAATATTTAATTTCAAAGATCAAGAAAGGTTGAGCTACTCCAGTACACGTTCCATACTGCGGTCAGTTTTTTTACGTCTCTTTGTTATTTTTTCCTTTCATATTCAGCAACAAAGAAGTTGTAAAATCCCGCGTTAATTGCATTTTCGTCATTTTAAAAGAAACAGACTATACTCTTTGCAAAAATCAATAGTAAAGTCTACACTAATATCATAAAGAGGTAAGATCTGTAGGCTTATTACCTAACTCGCTCGCAATCGCCATCGTGTTCATTTTGACAGTTCATGTATAGGCTGACAATTGGCATCGGAATCAGCTAGCTGTCACATTCATACAAGAACTGTCAAAATGAACACGATGGCGATTGCGAGCGAGTTAGGTAATAAGCCTACTGATTGTTAAGTTTGTTTGTATTGAATAGGCACCGGAACTAGAAAAAATCTTTCACCAACAATCCTACATTATCTCTGATGAACATAGGCGATAGAATTCACAACTCTAACAATTAAAAATGATTTTTGTCCACGTAGGTGACCAAAGAGAAACTATCGCGAAAAAAACAAATAATAAACATTTTTTTAAAAACTAGCTCAAATAATTAGCTTCTTCTGAAGTGGCAGGGTCCCACACATTTTATTAACCAGTTAGGTACACATTATTCTACAATTCAATCTAACATTGAATACCCTCATATCATAATCTCATTAGGTATGTCAGTAGTGTGTCAAACAAGTAATCGAGGCATAGAAAAAATCTGTTCGTCTCTTCCCCACATATTTATAAAAAAGGAGACGAACAGAGTTCACACTTGCCTCTTTACATAACAGGGTGACACTAACCAATAAAGGAGCGACCACACCGCCGCGTACGCAGTGACGCGTCGTAGGCGTCACGTTTGTTACGTACCGGTGTGGTTGCACCTTAATTCGAATACAAGTAAATGTGAACCCCTGTTATCGAGTAACACACGACTGGTACAGTCAGCGTCATTACTCTCGGATCAAAGAAAAACCTTAATATTCTCAAATTCGAAATTTGAATTGTGCCATCTCGCTCACTCTTACATCCAATAAAAATTACATCATAAATTGTACATTAGACGTAGTGCAAAATGATTTTCCATGACATTTCGTTGAAACTCGGTTTTCAAATTTAACGGCATTTGAATAAGGTTCTTATTTATAAAACAATTTAATCTGACTGTTGCATTGTAAACACGATACTGAAAATTAGAAAACATAGAAAAATCCGAAAAGTAAAACTATGGGCGGGAATCGAACCCGGATCCTCGTCATTCCGTGACGCGTGCACCCCTACACCACAGCAGGTGGGTAAGCCTTCGAATTTTTCTATCTGCTAGGTACTAGCTATCACGTGACTTTGTTACTATGCGAATTTTTGTCGCTAAGCGTCATCTGTTTGAAGATGTGTCTGTACGACACAACACAAATAACACGTCACTAAAGTTGAAAACCGGATAAAATGCAACGAAATGCCATGCAAAAACTTTATGCACTACACCCGTACCTATGGGTAGGTAAATATAGCACATTGAATGAGTGCAAATTTGACGTTTCATGACTTACAGACGTTCGGGTTTTCATTACCCCACTTAGGATACCAATTACTCTGTTGACTGTACAGAGTAAACATTTTCGACGCTGACTGTAGCACACGGCAAGGAAAGTCTACAGTTACGGAACTATGCTTAATACATTATTGTATGGTTTAGAATTAAATTAAATGACGAAAATATCATTCATTCGTGAGGCACTTCGCTTTAAATACTAGTGACACTACACCACCGACCACAGAGCATCTACGACTGGAGTTACCTTATTTTTGCTGTAAATTGTTACGGTTACAATCAAATGCATTATAAGTATTGGGTGAATTTTCGTGATTACATTGAATCACTACCATTCACAGCGTGTAAGGGTAATGGGGTCTATCTCGCTGTGACATACGCACTTTCTCTTACATAATTCTAAATACGAGAATCACCTATAAAGCTCGATTTGCATTACACAGCTAAGCTACAAACCATCCATTTCACTTCGCGAATGTAAACCATACCAACACAGAAAAAAGGCAGATTTTTGTAAGGCTACGCTAAAGGCAACTCCCGTCGTAAGTACTCAGTGAGTATGGCTAACTAGATTTACAATGCTACATCGCGTCCATAGGTTCTATTGTTATGCGGACGCGAATTCATGATCCTACTCTAAATACCGTCACAACCGACATTATATTCGTATGTCCGACGACTAGCACACTTTGCCGTGTCCCTTTTGTCGACTTCCATCTTATAGGTGGAATCGGGAAACAAGCGGCTCCTACGTTAGTGACGCCGACCGAGATAGTGGTTCTCTGTGAAGGTATGACAGCGAACGAGCACTGCGATATTGACGCGGCGTCATTGCCGCTTCGCAAATGTCACTACGTTCTTATTTATTGCAGCGTTCTAATACGCTGACATAAAAATATGTCAACACACACGAACGCAGCGATACTGACGCGGCGTCACTGCCGCGGCGCCAATGTCATGGATTAGACGGTCAATATTATCGTGTGACACATGTATATCGTGATCCACGAAATATTGATGCGAATCGCAGCGAATCCAGTTGTTTTAAAATCCACGATTATTGACATATCAGTATCACTATACCGTCTAATTCATGCTAATGTCGCTACATTCTAATACGCTGACACAAAAACATGACAATACGAACGCAGCGATACTGACGCGACGTCACTGCCGCGGCGCCAATATAGCTACGTTAGAATACGTTGACATAAAAATATGACACGTACAAAACAAACGCAGCTTATGACGCGGCGCCAATGTACGAACTCGGCTATATTGACGCGGCGTCACTGATATGTCACTGACGCTGGAGACTCCTTGACCCCAATTCCACCTTAATATAATTTAGTTAGAAGCCACGACAAATTGAGTCGCAGCCATCTCTAGCACAAGAGCCTCTTTATAGAACAAACAGTAGGAAGAACAAGCGCGACACTTGTGCTAGTCGTGCAGTACTACATGAATACATGATATCTACTCCTCTGTGCCTGTACTGCCGGTCCTACTTCTCACACAACAAAAACATACTCATACAAGTGTACTCAAACAAATATACATTTAAACAAGCATATTATGAGATTATATCGTGAAAATTTACAACACAAAAGAAGACCGTTCAGAAAAAAAAATCGACACTTTAAAATATTAAAAAGAAATTGTAGAGTATTTACTCCGCTTAGACTTTAGCAACAAATAGTAAATAGCGCAAAAGCGAGACACTTAAAAGCTAAACAAACGAAATAAATAATACTTAGGTATAATAAAGATAACTAACGACAGCAGATACAGTTCAGACGAACACAATACTGTCAAATAAATACAGGCAATGCTTCGATCATTAACACCCTAGATATAATACCTAGTCATACTTCCGTGTTTTGTCACATTAGAAAGCAGGTAAATCTTGGCATGTCTTTTTATTGAAAAAACGGTTAAAAAATAACGGCATGTTACTATTTAAAATTCCTGGAATATAGTGATTTGTTTTGTTATATATCATACTAGCTGTTGCCCGCAACTTCGTCTGCATAGAATTCGTTTATACGCAATTTTCCGGGATGAAAAGTAGCCTATGTGTTATTCCAGACTATAATCTATCTAAATGAACCTCCGCAAAGTAACGCATGATTCAATAAAATATTTATAATCTATCTATTTGACGACCGGATAGCCTAGTTGTTAGTGACACTGACTATGAAGCTAGAGGTCCTGGGCTCGAATCCCGGTAGGGGCAGACAGTTGTATGATGAACACGAATGTTTGTGCCAGAGTCATGGATGTGGTATGTATTTAAGTATGTGTTTATCTACATTATATAAGTATGTTTATCCGTTGCCTGGTACACATAGTACAAGCTTTGCTTAGTTTGGGGCTGGGTCAATTGGTGTAATTTGTCCCAAGATATTTATTTATTTATTATTTATTTACCTATGTTCTAAATTTCATCCAGATTGGACAGCCGTACAGGCGTGAAAGAGTAACAAACATCCACCCATCCATACTTACAAACTTTAGCGTTTATAATATTAGTAGGATGTTACGGTTTTCGATTTTTAAACCTCTAGTAGGGATCGGCAACATATTTGCCGCCACAGAGAAAAAAAAACCGCATCTATTTAGAAATGGTTACGGCACAAAACCAAACGTTTTAGTACTGTCAAATGACTAAAATGGTTCAAAAACCGTTTCTCAATAAAAATACACGTCAAGATTACCTTCCTTCTAATGTGAAAAAAAGAAGCATAACGCCTACAATCTATATTATGTAACAATATTTTGTGACGTCCACTCGCGATTAAGCTGCAAACACTCCAAAATTCGAAGTTTGTATCATACCATCTCTTTCCCTCTCATATTAGCGACTATTATGGAACGGAACGGCACGATGCACGAAATTCAAATTTCAGAATAAGGCCAGTAGGCTTATTACCTAACTCGCTCGCAATCGCCATCGTGTTCATTTTGACAGTTCATGTATAGGCTGACAATCCGAATCAGCTAGCTGTCACATTCATACAAGCGTTCACACAGCTTCCAAAGCGACTGAAATTGTTCTGCCGGCGCTCGCGGTTATTTTATCTAGAGTATGAAATGATCGAAGACAAACTGACAAGTTCTATCGTACTAGCGACAACATAGGGTTAAGATCTTGGTGATACTGTTCAATAATACTAAGGTTACACTTAAATAGAACACAAATAAATATTGTAATTCAGTTGACAGATAAAACATTTGAACTCCACAGCACATTAGTTTGGTTATTAAAAAAAAAAAAAACCGTGACCATAGTCGTTCGAGCAAAAATGTGTTCGATCGTTTTCCAAAAAAAAGTTCACATCATCGTTTACCCTATCAAATTATATAAGAAAAAAAATGTGTCCCAAAATTTTCATTCCAGTCCGTCACTTTTTTTCATATCATATAGGTATGTATGTAACGTGACGAACAGGAAAAAAATCCATAGTAAAATCTGGGACACATTTTTTCTTGTATGACAACGATAGGGTAAACGATTCCGAGTAACAAAAACCCAAAATATATATAAATTCTGGAAAAAATATACATGTGAACTTTGGAAAAAGCTCGTTCCCGTATCACCGCAGAGCCCTGTCGCAATTGACAGGCTGCAGTCACTCGAGTGACATGCCACCTTATTGCGGGTTCAATGGTGGTACGTGAATTTCCTTTACTGTACTGGTCACCCAAAACAAGCTAGATCAATTCGCATAAACGGCAATAATTTATTCTAATGGACTGTAGATTCTTAAATCTAAATTTGACACGTTCTTCGCTGCTTAACAACGCGTAGAATCAAAATCCATATTCACTGGTTGGTTCGATGTTTCTAATACATAGTACAAATACGAATAAACAAAAAAAAGCAGTACTTTTATAATACTTACTGAAACAATTCATTCATTACCTCAGTTTGCTAGCGTCGAAAGTGTCAAATGTAATAAGACTAAATTAAAACGAGATAGACAATGCGTGTACACTTAAAAACTAAAATAAAACACATCTCAGTAGTGAAAGAAAAATAGCAGTCATAATGTTGCTGGGTATAATTATTGTTTTTTTTAAAAAACGATTTTTTACTTAAAAACCAGAAAAAAAGCTTTTTATATTCTTGATATAACATAAGATAAAAATAAAGATTATTGATGTACTTTTGCATTGAGAATTCTTCGATGGGCGAGGAATATTTTTCAAAATGAAAAAGACTAGCAAATTGAAAAATGAATTAATTCCAATGGGTGCGGATCAGACAACAAAGTTTAAAATGTATAATGAATTAATTAAAATACATAATGGTTTAAAATATATAATGGTATTTTCCGTGTAACTATTAGCTACATAAACTTTTTTCATAGCGTAATATATAGATAGGTTTAGGTTAGGTTTTTTTTATAACAATTCTGTTAATTTGCTATTTTCTGAGAAAATCCCATTATATATTTAGAAGCATCATGTATTTTAATCCACTACACATTTTAACTTTAACTTTGAAAATACCCAATTATGCTTTAAATTAACTGCATACTGCACAACCAAACCTGACCACTTTCATCAGAAAATAGCTTGTTACTAAAAATCGATAATCTTACTTATAAAATCAACAAGTCATATCTCCGGACTAAGCGTTTGAGATTTCGGGATTTTACATAAATAAATCACGACCCTGTGGGAATAACCTACGTAACAAATGGACCTTGTAACGCAGTCACTAAAGTCTTTAGCAAGATCATCGATTTTCAGACACCTATTCAGATAAATACATCTAGCGGGACTTTTAAGCTCGGTTCACACTCTACCAACTAAGACACAGACACATCGGTACTCAAGCCGGGTACCACAAACCAGTGGCGTAACTACGTCTGGGGCCCGCGGCATATTCGTCAGGGCTCCTTCCTCAATATAAAGAAGTGCATCAGCGTCCCTTCTGTGCTCTAAATCAACTCAGTTCGGGGCCCCGTAGAGCTAGGGGCGCGTGGCATTTTGCCACCCCTGCCACCCTATAGTTACGCCACTGCCACAAACGCTAGAGCCTGCCGCGGGCGGAAAGATGCGGTCATACTAGGCTTTTTAGTAGAGATGCGCCGAGTAACACTTTTGCCGAGTAACGAGTACCGAGTTTTACTCGGCTCAATTTTTTTTCAACCGAGTACTCGGCCGAGTAACTCGGTTCAATCAAATTCGCATTTCGTGCGCGTAAACAAGTACAAACAGGTTTGCGCCGGTCAAGACGTCGGCTCGCGTTGATACACCCCTCACCCTGCCCACGCCTTTCAACTACTAGTCACTTGATTGTTTGCAAACAAACACGTCACGTTGCGCGTCATAGTAAATAAATATAAATATATTGCTTTTCTTAAACAAAGTATGTATACTCGTTACTCGTTATCTAATAACCGAGTTATTCGGCCGAGTACGAGTATCAAAAAACCCGCCGAGTACGCAGAGTACCGAGTATCAAACGAGTACTCGGCCCATCTCTACTTTTTAGTTACTGTAACTGTAACGTTCAACACAGGGGCGCCGACTCCGTGGGTGCTCGGGGGCTCGAGCACCCATGAGAAATAAACAGTGGGTGCCGAGCACCCCTGAGAATAGACATCACGAAACAGATCAGTAATCGCCTTTTAGGGATAGGTGTTTTTTCATTACCTGACGACCCGTTTTCGAGTCATCAAATAAGCATGAGCACCCACGAGGTTTTCTAAAAGTCGGCGCCCCTGGTTCAACAGTTACGGTTACAGCTCGCAGATAAGTATGGTATTGATACTTCAATCGGCCGAGTGAGGGAGACCGCAAGACAAACCCCAATGGCATCCTAAGAGCTCACGGAGTGTACCCGGCTTTACAAACTACTTTTACGCCGCCCCGAGCCTTAAGTAGCAATTCACCGCTACGCGAGCGGAAAATTCCACTTTCTGGCCAAGGTAAGCATTGTGTACACACCTCGGGCTGATAAAGATTGCCTCAGGTCGCCTGTTTATCACCTTCGCCTTCCGCTCGTGCGATAAGTTCCCGCGTACTGAGACATTCTTTGTTTTACCACCCTCGGAATGTAATGTACTATTAAAACCAATCGTCGTTGTATTATAGGTATTGTCATGCATAATTAATGTTTTAGCTTGTCAACGTGATATGATACTAGAAGTTGTCTGTATGTTAATCTAACACGCATTGTCATCTAAAAGTCAATCCGCACGCTTCTTTATGTGGAAACAGCTTATTCGGAAATGCTCGCACATTTGCTGTACCTAAAAAAAGAGACAGTATTTAAACACATGACCTTTCATTAGCCCACTCAGGGTGACTATGCAGCAGAAAGCCGTCAATTCGTGCCGCGCTAGCCCTGGCTATTCATCTGCTTCGATAAATATGACAATGTATTGCTTAGATACGTACCACACAGGCCCCGTAGTGTACATGAGCGAGCACACTCAGAGTGACTACGCAGCAGAAAGCCGTCAATTCGTGCAGCGCTAGCCCTGACTATTCATCTGCTTCGATAAATATGACAATGTATTGCTTAGATACGTACCACACAAGCTCCGTAGTGTACATGAGCGAGCACACTCAGGGTGACTACACAGCAGAAAGCCGACAATTCGTGCCGCGCTAGCCCTGGCTATTCATCTGCTTCGATAAATATGACAATGTATTGCTTAGATACGTACCACACAGGCCCCGTAGTGTACATGAGCGAGCACACTCAGAGTGACTATGCCGTAGAAAGCGGTAACTTCATGCTGCGGCAGCGCGAGGCCAACGACCGCGGAGGCGAGCAGCGGCCACAGCAGCCAGTTTATCGCCTCACAGCGCTGGTTACTCATCTGACTCACTATCAAACGGCACTGGAAGGGGAAAATAATAAACATTCATTGTAAAACATTTCCATGGATTCTAGAAGCAAATGAAAAAAATAGAATGTGCCAGGTGCTTCCCTTCCCACGCAGATGGCAAAATGGGCAAACATCTTAGGAATCACGTTATAGTCGATGCGGCTAACTCATCACTATTTTGATTCCCCTTTGCAACTATACGCCCACAATCACGTTAAACGTGGCCTTTTAAGTCTTTTTACCTCGGGCTCTGTCTAACATGTAAGGGATAAAAACCTGGTCTGTGTATGTGTGTATGATACTCACAGCCACGTTGCTGAACAGGGTGCCCACCAGCAGATACAGCCCGCGAGGGTCCAGCGTCGGCAGCCGCTGCGAGCCGTGCACCCACACGCTGCACACCAGAAACACGCACAGCAGGGACCACAAGGGCCGGAGCGCCTCCGACGTGGAACGCATCTTGCCAGTTTCTTGCTTGTACGATCTGAAAACAAGTTTTTGTTTTATACAAGTTCTCTCAGAATTATTCCGGGATATATCAGCAAATTACACAACGCTCTGTAATGCGGCATTCGGCTGTGTAAAATCAAGACTATCAAGCGGTTAACCCTGAGTATCTTAGTGTCGGACTAACGAGCGCCGGATTACCGATCGCCTACTGTATCTACTTACATTTCATTATAAACGAAAAAAAAAACCGGAGTGTCAGACGGGCTACACGCGGGACCAAAGTAATACAGTTTGTTAGAAGAAATGTAGCATCACATTATACTAACACGGTTAAAACTACCGCTTACATGTTTGGTCAAACTTTTATCTATAAGAGTGACAGAGAAAAACATACCCATAGCAACGAGTGACAAGAAAAAGTTGATCTACCGATATAATAGAACTCAATCAATCAAGACCCTGTAAAACACGTAAAAGAACCATTTGTGGCCTAATATCAAACAGACTCGAATTTACTCACTGATATGTGTTGTAGAGAGCCACAGGCAGGTTGGTGAGCACGCCGGTAGCGTACACTAGCCACTCAAAACCGTTCGCTAGTGTATAGCCACCGAACAAGTAGCGTTTGTACCAAGCCGTGCCTTTCATGCCCGTCCATAGAAAGAACATCGTTGAAGCCTGAAAGGATTACATAAAATACATGTCATTTATTAAAAGGTTGATGAAATAGAATGTGCGGCATGGTTTGTCTTGCTATCTCATTCACTCTTCTGGGTTTGATACTTGAACCGGCCGATGGTACCCGAAACTCGAATGTTCTAAGAGATCACTGACTGTACAGTCGAGAGCATACATATCAATAGTTACAGCCATTATGTCAAATATATGTGTCACCGACTTTATTGTTTATGGCATAAACGTATATAGATGTTTTTGACGTCTTGGTATCGTACATATATTTATGCCCTTGACTGTACTTATTTATACTAATGATTTCTAGTTTGAACACTTTCAAATACATAAACAATAATAGATTGTATTCAGTTTTATCATAAAACATTCCCTAGCTTAGCAAAGTACCTTCATACAAATTAAAATAAGACGAAACATATCTCATGACCGTGATTTTTTTCACTTACCACAAATCTAAGGAATTCCGACGTTAAGGAAGTTGTGGGGGAAGTATATTTTAAGACATTGAGGAAAACTAAAGTGCAATGCGTTTATTAAAATTAAACAACTCATGGTGAAACTGCTGAATTCGTAAAACGAGTAAAGTAAAAGAGTATATTATACACAAATATTTATATTGGTTATGACATGATAACAATTCTGTAAATATTTGTCAATAAGCCGTTTTTGCTTTACTTTTAAAATCGCAGCGCTAATTAAACATGTAAATTAGTCAAACAATTATTTTAACTACAGTTTTGTAGCAATACACATATTTCTACCACACACTTTTTCAAGTTAAAGGGGCAAAAATTAAACCCCTGGTCTTCCAAGACTAGGATGTCAGGTAAAAAGGTTGTATCCTACTTACCCACATGCTGAAATCGTAACCCCACGGTAGGAACAGCACGCCTGTGTTGTACTTCTCCCAATGGCTTAGATAAAAGTTGAGAAGTATGTTCCACATTATGTAGTACATCCTGTTGAAGAAATTCCTTGTTACCACAAAGCACGTGACATAAAATTGGCTAGCTTTTTACGAGCAAAGTTTTTTCTACCAGAAATCTCTTTTTAATAAAAACCTCAAAAAAATCTCAATAACTTCAGCCTGAACAAGTTCAATTGATTCAGTTGTAAACATATTTTACCTTATGGGCGACACGGAGTAATCCAATGAACCAAATATGGAATACAGGCAAGCGGGTATGAAGAACACTGAGTAAGAGTCCAGCCCATGATCGAATAGTTCACCAAGGGGCCCAGATGTCTGCGTCCGCCGGGCCTGCTTCCCGTCTATGCCATCTAGAATAAAGATTGAGTCGATTCATTTCTAAGATGCCATAACTACGATATTTTGGAAAAAACGATATTGTCTAGTCAAAACTTCTATTACAGTATTTCTCTTAGGAGCAGGATAGAATCATTTCTAATTTAATTCCAAACATGCAATCTCTGTCATATCATGTCGGGGTAGGACGGCAAAGGGGACCGAGAGAGGTGCGGACGGGTAGTGCGCCTGCTGCCCGCACTTCTCGGTCCCCTTTGTCGCCTAACGCACGCCCCTGTATCCGCGCGGGCGAGGACTCATTTAAGCGGTCGGTCTATGGAAAGTGTCTGAAAATAACAGGAATTTTGAAAGCGCGCACCACAGCTAAGGTACGAATCAGCACTCAATTCCACTATTATTAAGGCCATGATATTTCTATACTTCGTGGCTAAGGAACAGATGTATAACTCACCTATAAGGATCAGGGAATTCACACTCAATTCCGCTATGAATCATTAAAAACTTCAAAACTCACCTAGGGTTATGCTAGGAAAGGAATAGAAACAACTAGAGCGTTGGGCTTATGCAATACTGAAGAAAGTGAACTGAAAGTCACCTAAAGTGAACGCAACAAGCAGGAAAGGAGCTTGTACATACCAAAGCGTTTGAAGCATGACCTTAAGTCCACACTCAGTTCGACTATGAGTCATGCGACATGGTCTCTGTCAAACAATGTTGAAGAAAGTAAACTGAAACTCACCTAGAGTATACGCAAGGAACAGGAACACAGCTAGGGCATACCAAAGCGTCTGGGGTATGACCTCGGGCCGCTCACTCAGCTCGACTATGGTCTCGTTGCGAGCGCTGGCAGCGGTGTAGGAATAGTCATAGTACGAGAGCAGGACAAAGTCGAGTACGGTGAGCAGGAAACCCAGGAACGTCAGGAGATTCGGGGCCACCCAGCGCGGTACAAACTGGAACAACAAGCGGGTAAAAGCTGACTGGGGTAATGAAGGTGAGTTAACTGGAGAATCTTTAACTGGTGTCTGTCACAAATAGTAGGTCCCGATGAGTCCGTTATTTAGCCAGTTCTAAAGTTTGTCACGTCATTAAATACCTTGATGTATTTAAAAATGGTCGTAGTACTTCTTAACCCCCAATGCAAAATTGAGGGGATAGGTTTGACTTTGATGTCTCTGTGTACATGTCTGTGGCATCGCAGCTCTCAAACGGATAGACCGATTTCGATGCGGTTTTTGTCATTCGAAAGCCAGCTTCCCTGCTGTGGTTCTTAGCTATGTTTAGTAACAATCGGTTTAACCGTTCAAAGATTTTTATTTATTTACGTATTTAATGAGTGGAGGGGATTGGTGGGGGGTCCAATTTAAATTTATTTAGTCCTACTTATATTATAAAGGCGAAAGTTTGAAGTATGGATGGATGGATGTTTGTTACTCTTTCACGCCAGAACGGCTGGACAGATCTGGTTGAAATTTGGAACATAGACTATAGTCTGGAATAACACAAGACTACTTTTTATCCCGGAAAATTGTGTAATTCCTGCGGGATAGCTATAAAAGAATTCTATGCAGACGAAGTCGCGGGCAACAGCTAGTTTTTTTTATTATTTTTAACTTAATGAAACAAAGAAGTCAGCATTGAGCCAACAGATACACCTACTTGAAAATGGCTAGTCATTGATACCATAGCACTTTGATATATGAATGGGCAATTATGTACGATCATTATAATCATTATTCTCGTCAATTGTATCGGGTGTGACGTACATCGGACCACACCATGATAATGATAACGTTCTCTTATCATTTACTAACTGTTGATAAGATCTATCTAAACTATGAGTAATCCGTGATCAATAGAAGTCCAGTTTATCTCAATACCAGGTATCGAACTGCATGCATATCGAGTTTTTAGAAGATTTTGTAAAAAAATAAATATTAATATACTTTTTATTGCTAACTGTACTTTTTGTTAACTTTACTTGCATTATACATACATACAAATACACAAATCACGTCTTCATCCCTTACGGGGTAGACAGAGCCTAAGGTAAGAAAACCAAGGCCCCGTTTAGCATGATTGTGGGCCTATAACATGATTCCTAAGATTTTCGCCCATTCCCTCGAGGGGCTTTTACCATCTGCGCGGGAAGAGAAGCAACTGGTACATTCTATGTTTCTTCTGCCCGCGACTTCGTCTGCGTACAATTATACATATAAACCTTCCTCTTGAATCACTCTACCTATTAAAAAAACCGCATCAAAATCCGTTGCGTAGTTTTAAAGATCTAAGCATACATAGGGACGGACAGACAGCGGAAAGCGACTTTGATTTATACTATGTAGTGATTAGATATATACATACCATACATACATTCTGGCTCAGTCGGGTAAAAAAAAGGGCATATTAGAAGTACTGTACTGTCTTGATATTGTATGTACTGTGTTTGTATGCACATTAAAATTATCTTTGTGTGCTAAAGGCTTAAAAGAAGGTTGAAGAATGATGGAAGTAAATAAATATGTTACAATATTCATAAAACAAGTTTAGTAACCTTCTTATATAAAAAGGTATTTAAAAATATCTTTCATCGAGTTGGCTGAATAGCAAAAGGCATTGCCTTATAAAAAGCTAAAAAAACGCCTTTAATTTGTCAAAAATTATCACTGCTAAAGTTAGAACTTACTTTATTCTGTGTTATATTTTTATCGCAACTGTACTAAAAAACGTCGAACGCTACACGCGCGGAAATGTCATTCTTCACATACTTTCCGCACTAGCATCGAAATGTACTATTTCTCAAACATGCTCGGAAATGTATGCGTTAATGTCCCGATATGAGGACATGAAGTTTCTCGTTTATGGCTCCCTACATTACTTCTTGGCTTAGGCCACAAAAGTTAGTATGAAAATCCATTTTTGTCCGCTGCTCTAATTTTTTAAATTTCTATACTAAAATTAAATTGGCAAAGTAAAAAATTACATACAGCCAACCACCACCACAATCTGTACCTAAGCATAATTGCGACATAAAAAAAAAATCTATGGTACTATATTTATGTGCGGTTAAACATGGTGCTCAAATAGCTGGATCAAATTAGTACATTTAAAAAATAAAAAAGGTGGCAAATCGAAAATCTTTTTTTCTGCTTATGCGTATTTCGTAGTGATTGTTATTATAATTTAACAGAAATAAAAATGACTTCTAGTGATGAAAGTGACGGGGAACTTATGAACTGTACTCCGCCTCATTTAAAAGAGGAGGCAAATTTAGCTATGCAAAATATGCTACCGGAAAAAAGTAAAGAGATTTACTTGATTGTCTAGTAGTTATTTTAATTTTAATATTTCCTCACATTGTTTGAGAAAAGCACTATACAAGCTTTGGCCGGAACAGGGATTGCAGGACTCGTTCTATCTGGCCTCGTCTTCGACTCGGCCACCTACCCCAAACTCGTCCAGCAATCCCTTACTTCAC
Organism: Pandemis corylana; assembly: GCA_949127965.1. Classification (NCBI taxonomy): domain Eukaryota; kingdom Metazoa; phylum Arthropoda; class Insecta; order Lepidoptera; family Tortricidae; genus Pandemis; species Pandemis corylana. The sequence goes on from OX421871.1 coordinate 8,919,963, forward strand.
GGCCTCTGCAGTAATGTACTATTGTTTTTAAGTTGTGTTCGAAATTTGCATGTCTTAATAAAATCGAATTCGGTGTTATTATGACGATAGTTCTTTTATACTGGTTGTAATTTGTGGCTTTTGAACGCATTTAATGCGTGTTGGGTTTCATTACATGCGAAGATAAAACAATATTACGATGTAGGTAGCTAAAAACAATTCACATTTCTTTCCGCAAATAGATATAGATAAGCCTGTTGACACATCAGACAAGGCCGTCACACCTTTTTCCACTAAAAATATATTAAACTTCACTTCATAAATAGGGTTAAACCTAGCCAAGTTTTGTTAACATTAACCGGGATGAATTTGATTTACGGGTAACTTTAAAAAGTAGTGGTGAATTCATTCATTTTTATTTGCGTTTAGTGCTTCCAATCGATGACTTCATTTTTTTTTTAATCTAATATTTTTACGAGGCTTAAGTGCACTTGTGTGACTATGCCAGCCTCATTGGATGTCTCTTGGGTCCGATTCATCAAACACTCCCCTGCCCACTACCAGATTCTCTGGCAGCATGCCTTTCTTTACGTTGACATGGCAAAGATTCACCGCATGTGGACAGTATTGATTATATAGTAATTTTAAAACGATCAAAATAGCCCCGAAATTATCAAAGTCACCCCGGTGTACCAGGTTGGCCTGCGACAAGCAAAACCAACCAAAAACTAATAGTTTGTCAACGCAGCATGGAAAGAAGCATGCTTAACATAAGATTACGGGATCGATGGACAACTTCAAAAATAAGGAAAAGAACAAAGGTTAGTGACGTGTTACAAAAAATAAGAAAACTTAAATGGAACTGGACTGGACATATATAATGAGGACTAGCAAAGAAAAATGGACTAAGGATGTAATAGAGTGGTATCCGAAAAACGGGAAAAGAAAACGAGGAGGTCAAATCAAAAGATGGGAGGATGATTTACCAAAGGGATGGAGTAGGTCTGCCAAGGATAGAGAGACGTGGAAACAATTGGGGGAGGCCTATGTCAACAGACAACCTGACTAAAAGTGGATGCTAATAGGTTTAAGTTTTATAAGTATAGCATGTATGTGAATAGTCAACGAATAAAGGCTTTTATTATTATTATTATATTATTATAATTTCAAAACGATCCAAGTAGCCCCAAAATTATCAACGTCACCCCGGTGTACACATACTTATTTTCTAACTAGCTAACCATGGCTTCGTTCTTGCAGAATTAAAATTTGAATTCCAGACACTTCCGCCCATTTGTTATATCAAATTGCACACAATTTACACACAAATTTGACAAATTACATTATGTACCTAATAGTTCGTTGTGGATCACATTATCGCAAAAATTGTGTTTAGTAGTTTTTGAGTTAATTGCAAACAGATTGAGCTTAACGAAACAAGTTTGCTACTTTGTGACTGTTTGCTAATATTTACTAACATTTTAATAAAAATGTTATCTTGCTATCAAGGCTATGTTACATGAAATTGCAAGCATCCAAGTAATGATAACATTACAATGAAAAAAATATTTATTTACAGACTTATAATAATAATAATAATAATAATAACATAGCCTTTTTTTATTCCGAATTTGCTACAACTTCAATTTTGTTGTGGTTGTTGTTGTTGTTTTATCATTAAATTGTCGCGTAATTCGGCGTGTCTCATGGCATAGGCCTCCTCCGTGTATTGGAGGGTTTGGGCTATAGTTCCCACGCGCGCCCAGTGCGGATTGGGAACTTAACACACATCATTGAATTTCTTCGCAGATGTGTGCAAGGTTTCCTCACAATGTTTTCCTTCACCGAAAAGCTCATGGTAAATTTCAAATGTAATTTTCGCACATAAATTCCGAAAAACTCATACACACTTATCTGATTAAAATTTGTTAAAAAGCTACCTATCCAAACTTAATTTATTTTATTTTTACTGAAGGAGCTGTAAAATGTTTTAGTCACTGTTTTGATTTTAAATAGTTTTATTCAGTTTAAGAATCAAAAATGTCTTGTTTATCTGTCGCACCCCAATGTTGTCTCATGGTAGTACAAATCTTTGGTCAAAACAGCAACTTTACTTTTAATATTTGTCTTACCTCAACCACTTTATTCCAAAACGGGTGCATAACATTGACACTAAGAGGGCTTGTGTCTATTGCCATATACTGAAAAAAAAAAAAATTAAAAATATTAGTATCAGTAAACTTATTTGTTAAGATGCATTTGAGAGATGACAATGTAAATGAGACATCCAAATTATTATACATCTACAAATATGGCAATGTGGCCAATATAATGGGAAATTTTGAGCCAGGCATGATACAAATTAACTTACTTAGTTGTTAATAATAAAATAACAATAAAGAAATTACATGTTGCTTATTAAACAAATTTTATAAAAAATGACAAGTTACTGATTTTTAAAACTGACAAGGATGGGAATAACTCTTACAAAAATGTGCTATTTATATCGCTATTATTATCAAATTCGAAAAATAATACAGTGTATAATGTTTTTCTTGCATGTGCTGGCCAAATCGCAAATCGGCCTTTAAAAGTATTATGTGGCGAATAAAAACAAGTTTCATCCACATTCATCATTAACATTTTAAATTACACTACGCAGCACCGACTTGAACACTTAACTGCCAATATTTTTTTAAGGTTATGCAAGCAATCGATATTAAGTGCCAAACAAATCATGTAATTACTGCAGAACCAATAGGTAATCGAAATAAAGTTACGACACATAAAATACGTCGAAAGTCATACCTTATAATTATCGAATCCTTCCAAGTGCTCCTTACTTAAATACTTGTAAAAGAACATCTTTGCTATATTGAGTCACGCACGGTGTTTAAAGGAAATACTTATCTGCAAGAAAACTGGCTTAATAATACAGTTTTAAAGTTCAACTCATACTGTGCGATTTAAACGTATCATAAATCGTTATTTCATATCTTATTGATAACCGTACGACCGCACAGAAGGAATGTTTGCATCACACAACAAATTAAAATGAACGAACGAATGGTGTGATAGGATGGGATGGATTGATTGATTAACAAATTGGAATGAACTAGTTGACAGCTGTCACTGGCACTGTTCAAGCATATGAATAAAACGCTGTACTTATATAGAAAATAAAGTATTTTAGCACTGGTAACACAAAATCTCAGGGAAGTCTGTGAAATTAGTTCCTCACTTTTATGATAGATGGCGCTGTCAGTTCCCTAATGAAATAAAATGGTGTTATCAGAAAGACTAATAATTATTACATTACAACCTTCCCCTTACCGCCTTATACGCCTACAATGGGGTGAAATATGCCTGATGCAGCACGCAGAATTCCCAATTATTTGAAAGTCAACAACGGTTACCTGCTAACCAGTCAGAAGAGGCGTTCCATGCGCTGGCGCAGCTTTGTTGTCTTAACAGCCGTAAGGAAAATATTGTGCGGTGCGGTCGTGTACGAGACTAGGATAATTATATCTGCAAACTGTGTCTACCTCTTTAGTATCATGAGGTGAGAATAATTTCAAAATATATTGTATTTCTCGGTTTTCACTTCAAAAAACGGAGTAGTCTGTGAATCACATTGGTATTTAAAAAAAATTGTCTTTGTTCTTTCGATACAACATTTTCAAAGTCAGCCTTTTATAAGTTTCATCAAATCACAGATTGAAGTCGCCCCGAGCCGTAAGTAGCAATTTACCGCCCGCTAAGCGAGCGGAAATTTTCACTTCCTGGCCAGGGGAAGACAGTGGCAACATGGTGGCAATATAAAACCAGCGCAAATTTAAAGCAACCCGGCTATAGTCAAAACACTAAGACGACGACAATAAAGAAAATAGACGCAACTGTTTTCAGCGAAAAGGGAGCGTTCAAGTATTACGTAAAAACACAAGAGATGTTTAATCCGCAATACATGCGTAGTTTGTTTACTTGGCAGTTTTAATTCCACATTTTTTTATTTAAAAAAAGAAAACGTTACGTAACGTGTTGTAAGAAGGACCCCCCCCCCCCCGCCTCTGTAACGCATCGTAACGTTTTACGATACCCCCCTCCCCCCCAAATTGCGTTACGTAATACTTGAACGCCCCCAAAGCGATAAAGTTTGTTTTACACAAGTTTGTTTTTTTTGTTTGTAAAGTTTGTGTACATTTCTGTCAATTGTCAAAACACACTTTAAATAGCTGTCGTTACTTTTGTTTATGGCAGCATCAGCCAAACATGTGGTCTGGTAGGGCGTTTCAATGACACGAGCGTCACTGTATGTACACAAAATTCGCAAAAAATACAAATAACTGATGTAATGCGTTCTGGAGAAAGACTGGCTTCGCCGGCTGTATTTAATTCAAAGGAAAGTCTGTTGCCGGAATTAATTATTTTTGTGGCATGGCAATTTTTTTGTTTTGCAATTTTTTTTTAATTTTCCTTTTCTCCGGCCAGGCGTGTCGTGGGGTCGATTCGTCGCCGATAATTGCGGCCTCGAGGAATTGCCTGATACCAGCGGCCCAACCGGACGACGGGGAGGCACGGAGTTCTACCGCTTGCCTATGGACGCCGACAGGGTCGTGTTCCATAGCTCGTACATCGGCAGGGCTTCCGTAAGGTATAGGAGATTCTTCTCACACCTACACAAGAGCTACAGGACATAACTCAGTTTCCTTTTTGCCAACGGACCTTCAGGAGGAGGACCGTTATGTTGTTGGTATTCCATTGGCTCGCACAAACAGTGTTGCCAGATCCAATCCAGAAATGTCAGAAGAGTAAAACCTTAAAAATAAGGAGATTGAAAAAAAAAACAGTAGATCAAATTTTATACTAGAAAATAAACTTTTATACTAGAACAGAATTGAAATATCTTGGGTTTTTCTTAATCAGAATCATTTACCCTATCGATTCCCATACAAGAAAAAATGTGTCCCAGATTTTACTATGGATTTTTTCCTGTTCGTCACGTTCCATACATACCTGTATGATAAAAAGTGACGAACTAGAATGAACATTTTGGGACACATTTTTTCTTGAATAAGGATCGGTAGGGTAAACGATTCTGAGTAAGAAATATCCAAAATAGTTAAATTCTGGAAAAACTGATAAAGTGGACTTTTTTTTGGATAACGCTCACTGTCTAAACGTATTTTTTTTAAATCTTGAAGTTGTATAAGCTACACTTACAGAGGTTTAAAAATTGCGTAATCTCAGGAATTATGTTTGATTATGACAACCCTAGGCTCACGTTTTATCAATACAAATAACTCGCTCGACAAAATCCCGTTATATTATCTACCTCCGATAAGATATTGTACAGCAGATTCTATTCAGAAACACGGTCAGTTGGTAGAACTCGCTCATAAAAAGCTGTCGAGCAAAAACCAAATGTCGAATTCATCAGAAAGTGAAAATGACGATTACAGTGACAGTGAAGAAGTTTACGAGCCTAATACTAAGTTAACAAGCGGTAATGGTGGTGATATAGAATCAAAGGAGTTACTACCAATCACGAGTGGTTTAAACGATGCCAATGTTAAAGCAACAGATGTCACACACGCTCCATCGACTGCCCGAGCTTCTCTGCCTGAGACTGAAAATGCTGACAGTGGAAGAAAAGCTATTTATGAAGAAAATAATACAAAAGCGAAAGGTACTCAAAGTCTGAAAAACACCAGAGCGTTACCGAAGGAAAGTTTCACGTACGAGTTACAGAATTTTAAGAAGAATGCAATGATAATATTTAATCACGAGAGAGAAGGAAGGGGTTTTGCAGGGAGACTGGGGACAGAGAAAGACGTTGAGGCGCTAAAGAGGACGTTTAGTAAATTCGGTTTTGAAGTCGAGGAGAAGAAAGACAGAACTAAAGCAAAGCTGCTCAGCGAAGTAGAAGCATGTATGTATGCAATTTGAAAAACAGCCGTTAGATTGGAGGAAGCAGGAACAATTGGTTGTTAGCTTCTTCCTCTTCTTTTTATTTCTAGTTACTAGATTGTATCATTCGATTTTTTGGTAACCCTTTTTAATAGCTAACACTTACAAATGAAAATTAGTTTTGAACATTGAACATTTTTTTAATTTATGCAGTTCCTGAATAGGTACGTATTGGTAGCTGTACATCGCGCAGAATGTGATAATTTTGCTCTTGTGCTTTTTACTTTTGAATGTATGGATGTATGTTACTCTTTCACCCCAGAACGGCTAAACAGACCTGAATGAAATTTAGAACGTAGGTAGATTATCGTCTGGAATAACACATGTGCTACTTTTATCCCGGAAAATTGCGTAGTTCTCGCGGGATAGCGACAAACGAATTATTTGCAGACAAAGTCGCGGGTGATTGCTAGCTGAGAGATATATTTCCCACAGTTGCAAACTCCGACTTCACCGACTACGGCTGCGTGGCTGTGGTCGTTCTGACACACGGCTTAAGCCAGGGTTTGCTGTTGACGAGCGACGGTGGCCGATACAGCGAGCTTGAGCTGATCAACCCTTTCCTGCACAAGCCGCTGCTGGTCACGAAGCCCGTCATATTCATCATACAGGTCAGTGAGAGTAGAACCACTGCCGGCAGGGTTTGCGAGCTAGAGCTGGCCAACCATTTCCTGCCTTAGTCTTTGCCGGTCACCACAATAAGTCTAACTAATTACTAAGTTTGTCAAAGTAAACAAAGAACAATCTGGTGACAAATGACATTAAGTGTTTTTTTTAAAACGATAAGGAAGGCCAACGAGCAAGTGGGTCATCTGATGGTAAGCGAGCACGTAATCACAGATAACTGATACTTAAGATAACTGGAACTTAACAGAGAGAGGTGAAACCGGCCCTGAGTCTTATACTTTATAGCAGCGGGCTACTTTCCGCACCTCGACGTCTTTTGTTATACGCCTACGTGTTGGGCGTATACGTGTTATGCTGTTCTAAAGGAAGCCAAGAAGGCTTTTATGTTACCGACCGTCCTGTAACTAAGTCTTCGTCTATTTGACGACCGGATAGCCTAGTGGTTAGTGACCCTGACTATGAAGCTAGAGGTCCCGGGTTCGAATCCCGGTAGGGGCAGACAGTTGTATGATGAAGACGAATGTTTGTGCCCGAGTCATGGATGTTGTATGTATATAAGTATGTATTTGTCTACATTATATAAGTATGTTTATCCGTTGCCTGGTACCCATAGTACAAGCTTTGCTTAGTTTGGGGCTGGGTCAATTGGTGTAATTGGTCTCAAGGTATTTATTATTTATTTATTTCGTGCAGGCCTGTCGAGGCGAGAATTCGATGGAAGGTGTCCCGGTACACAAAGCTGGCCACGTGAGAGAGGAAATCGCCGAAGAGTTGGAAGCCTACACGCTCCCCGTAGAAGCTGACATGCTGATACTCCACAGCTCCTATATTGGCAAGGCTTCCGTCAGGTAAGTGAGAATCTATTATCGCTATCAGCCTAATGTACTCCATTAAACAAAGTCATACTTAGAGAAAGACCGTGTGCAGGGTCCATCTAGATTGTAACCTCATTCGCTTATCCTGCCGCCAAGCAGCAGTGCTTGCGCTACTGTGCTCCGGAGAAGACGGCCGATGAAATTACCGGCATGTATCTCAACCCTCTGGGTTTGCGACGAATTTGGAATTCTCTGGGGTCGCAGTATTAGGTAGCTCAGTTCTTCGTTGGCCTTCCGTGAATCCGTGGGCTGGAATCAATATTTTATAGCTTCTATGGGGTGATGTAGCTGCAATTGTATTATGTCATCGCGAGATGAATAATGCTTTATTAACGAAAGAATACAAATGGGAATTAAACTAAAATTAAATACAAAATAAATTAAAAACTAAACTAAAACTAATCTTGGCATAGTACCACAGACACTGGCAGCATTCAGTCTTTGGACAGCGATACTTGCTGTACAAGGAAGCTGCCGGCTCTGCGGTCACCAGTAGCGTCTATTAGCCAATAATTGAATCATCAATAATTACCTATACGCTGCGCATTGACATTTGTTGCCGTCACAATGTGCTTTGGCGGTTCGCGGTTCATTTTACCATAATGTTTGTTAGTTAACATTGTCCTTTTATTTGTCTCTCTCTTGTCAGTAGGGCCAACCAAAGCCAAAAATTATTTACTTTTATAAAATTCATCCCTTGTGGGATGAGTAAAGGAATTATTGTCCATTCAGCCAAGCTGAAGGTTGTAATGCCGGTTTCACTTTTTTAAATTTATATATATATATTTTTTTTAATATGTGCTTAGTAGCACGTGATAGTCCCATCGGAAGACCAGCGCTGGCTGCAAGGCCAGCATTATGCTGAGATGGGACCATTTCGTGATGTATGTACTCATTTTTTTTTACTTCTTTTTTTTTGTAACCCACTCACTTTATATTACGAATAAATGTTTTCTTTCTTTCCTATACCTATTATCATGATCATGATCACTGTTGTTAGTTACATAACAAACTGTTTTATTTCCAGAAACGAGCTAGAGGGCTCGTGGTTTGTCCAATCTCTTTGTAACAAAGTTGACGATATGGCAGCGTCTCACGACCTCGAGGCAATACTAACCGAAGTCAAACGAGAAGTAGCCTTAAAGTCCTTAGAAAAATTCAACGTGCGCACTTTACAAATGACCATAAACAAACAGATGCCTGTGATAACTTCGACGTTGATAAGGAAGTTGTTCCTGAAGAAGTTTGGTGAAGAAGTGAACTATGCAATAAAGAAGACTGTGAGACATCAGTCGTGTAGTGCGACGTGTTCCTGTTTCCCCTCTCGCTTTGACTACATTAAGAGTTGTTTAAGGTAAGGTTGCCACGTAAAAGTAGAAACGAAACTTCTATGCGCTATTCTCTATGTAACTGGTACATTAGTGACGGAAAATGCTTGAATATAGCAACAATTTTCATCGGCAATATTTAGTTCATCTTTTATCCGTTTTTACTGTTTTGCGTGGGAGTCTACGAATTCATCGGTCACCGGAGTACCAACTATCTTGCTTCTAGCGAGATAGTTCTATCAATATTTTAATCAAATTGGTATTAGGTCCCGTTTTGATATAACTTTTTTCCGAAATGTCATCCGTACTGTGGCGAATGTTATCAATAAGCTGCTATCACATTCGGCATCCACAACAGTTCTCTAATAATTATAATAAATAATAAATTTTAGGCAACAATTTACACAAATTGTCCTAGTCCCAAAGTAAGGCTTGCGTTATGGATACTAGACAACGATATACATACTTATATAGAGAAATAAAAGCAATTTGAATAAATAAATAAATAAATACATACTTAAACAGGAAGATGGAAACATCAATCACTTTTATATATAGCCTTTTTATTCCGAATTCGCTACAATTTCATTTTTTTTGTTTTTGTTGTTGTTTCTTTTTTATTATTAAATTGTCGCGTAATTCGGCGTACCTCATGGCATAGGCCTCCTCCGTGTATTGGAGGGTTTGGGCTATAGTTCCCACGCGCGCCCAGTGCGGATTGGGAACTTAGCACACACCATTGAATTTCTTCGCAGATGTGTGCAAGGTTTCCTCACGATGTTTTCCTTCACCGAAAAGCTCATGGCAAATTTCAAATGTAATTTTCGCACATAAATTCCGAAAAACTCAGAGGTGCGCGCCCGGGATTTGAACCCACGACGCTCTGCTTGAGAGGCCACAGGTCAAACCACTAGGCTACCACGGCTTTTTCATCAATCACTTAGGAACAAAATATTCGTGTTCCCTGAATAAATAAATAAATAAATAACAAAAATATATGCCCTGACCAGGATTCGATACCAGGATGCTTGCTGCGCAGGCAGGGTCACTACCAACTAGGCCAACCAGGTCGTCAATACACCCTACCAATATTTTCAATGCGAAAGTTTGTGAGGATGGATGAATGGATGGATAGATGAATGTGACGATGTGAGTGTGCAGGTTTCTTCTTTCTTCACGCTGAAACGACTAGACGGATTTGAATAAAATTTAAAACGGAGATAGCTCGTACCTTAGATTAACATATAGGCTACTTTTTATTCCGGAAAATTGCATAGCTCCCACGGGATAGCGATAAAAATGTCAATGGTCCTAATGTAAGTCTAATTCTACGCGGGCGAAGTCGCGGGCAGTACTAGTACATTATAATATTTAGTTAATTACCTACAAATGAGCAGCTCGTCATAAAGTAAGTTAGTCTTTTTTTATTCACAAAATATCCCGTGGGTCGCAGTGAAGTAAGGACTCCTATTAGGCTAGGAGTCCTAGCTAAGCTTTAAGGCTGTCTTTGGTTCCAGGATTTACATAGAAGAGAACCCTAATGATGAGACGGTGCGAGGGTTCCTCGACACAGCAGACACCTTCAAAGACGACGCAGAATTCAACTCACCCAAGGAGAAACTGCTGCGAATAATAAGAGACCACCTGGAAACGAACGCGCAAGAGTACAAGTTCGTCAAATATTTGCATATGTACAAGAATTAAAAGTTATAATATACGAAATAAAATTTTAAAATACAAAAACTTATTATTCCACGCTATACTGGGAGCAAAGAAAAAACATAGAATGAACCAGTTGCTTCTCTTCCAGCACTAATGGCCAAAGCCCAACGTCAGAATAGGCGAAAATCTTAGGAATCATGCTGTAGATGATGCGGTTAGCAAACCATCACTATTTTGATTTCCCTTTCCATCTATACCCCGTAAGGAATAAAGACACGATTTATGTACAAAGAAAAAAACTAGACTTCAAGAACATTTACTAAACTGAGGAAAAAAGCCATGAAACCCGGCAACAGGATTTCCTTTGAATTGAGCACAGTATTGTTCGGACATCATAATCTATCTATAATAGACGTACCTACTGTAATAGAAATAGACGGTTTATTTTCTTAATGCCACTCGGTATCTTCGGACTTCCAAACGTTTCAATTGAATTTGAATTTGATTGATTGGTACCCATATTAACTACATACATACAGTGGCAACATGGTGGCAACATAGAACCAGCGCAAATACAACGCAATCCGGCAACAGTCAAAACACAAAGTTTGTCAAAAATTAAGAAAATAGACGCAACTGTTTTCATCGAAAAGCGATAAAGTTTGTACCTACACTTTGTTTGTAGTTTGTGTACATTTGTGGCCATGACAAAACACAAGAATTTGCGACTTTAAGTAGCTGTCGTTACGTATGTTCATGGTAGGGTCAGCCAAACATGTGACCTGGTAGGGCGTTTCAATGTCGCGAGCGTCACTGTATGCACACAAAATTCACAAAAAATACAAATTACTGATTTAATGCGTTCTGAAGAAAAACTCTGGCTTCGCCTGTTGTATTTAAAACAAAGGAAAGTTTGTCACCGGAGTAATTTTTTTTGTAGTAAGGTAATTTTTTTTTAATATAATCCTTTTTTCGGGTTGTCGTGGGGCCGATCCGTCGCCGATAATTGGGCCATGAGCCATAAACTAATTAATCAATGTCTTAAATATGCAAATTACGGTTGCTTTGTAGATAAAAATGAATTATTTATCGAAAATAAATGTTCATTTAATCTTTGACCTAAAATAGTTGAATATTCACGAAAATATTTCTTGTTCTTATACATACACTGATCTGTTTCTTTATATTTGTACAATAAATCATTTACTTACTTACTTACTTACATACTATAATACTTTAACTGTTTGCTGAGATTAAAAAGAGTTTATCTACATCCATATCATAACTTCCCTACAATATGTTCAGAGACGATTAGCAAATGGCCTACATTAAGAAACCTATTAGGTATCTGTGGTTGTATTATAATGTTTACTTTAGAGTATCTATATCGATACTCTAATCTGTGGTTGTATTAGGTAACATTTTTACATTGGAGTATCAATAACAATAATAATATAGCCTTTTTATTCCGAATTCGCTACAATTTAAATTAGTATGTTGTTTATTTTATTGAATCAGGCGTTACTTTGCGGAGGTCCATTTCAATGAACAAAAAATTTTTACCTTGCTACTCCGCTACTCACGTGCAAGATATCCAAGCCTGTGTGAAATATATATGTTTTTCATGTAAACCCTCCCTCCACTGCTGCCAATAAAACACATATAAATCCCACAAACTTAATTATCCCTTACACCACACAAACACTGACGCGTTTCGATCCCTCTACGGGATCATTATCAAAGTTTAATGAACACAACTGTTACACATGCAAACCAACGTCGTACTGATCTGAAACCGTATTTATAAGCATAATGTACCTTCATTCATATTTTTCCCAAACTACCCTATTATTTATGTTTTTTAATATACACTAACAACTACCTTCAACAATTTTTCCCGACTACAGTAAAAACAAATAGGGTTATGTATTTTACTAAAATATTTTTTATTCGTCAAAATGAACACGCAATAAAGGCGACGAAACCAAGTTCACCTGATCATTAATTATCGGACCGCTATTATTGTACCTAATTATCTCCAACTGCTCCAATATATCTAACCGTAAACCCTTCTCACAAAAGTGCAAAATATCGAAAGACGCTGAATCCGGCAACGAATGATTCTCTTGTAATAAATGTTTTTAACTTTAAGTTAACTTGTAGTGAATGCAATAGCGTGTATGTGGGGCAGACGGGTCGCAGTTTCATTACTAGATATAAGGAACATACTGCCTCGTATAGGCTTAATCACCCAGATAAGTCTAATTTTCCCTTTTAAACTCCCATTTAAACCCTCCCTGGGTTTGCATGAAAAACATATATATTTCACACAGGCTTGGTTATCTTGCACGTGAGTAGCGGAGTAGCAAGGTAAAATTTTTTTGTTCATTAGTATGTTGTTCTTGCTGTTGTTGTTGTTGATGTTGTTGTAGTTTATTATTAAATTGTCGCGTAATTCGGCGTGCCTGATGGCATGGAGTATCAATATCGATACTCTAATTACATTCAAACTTCAAACATCTCTTTTTTATCTCTTCTCTCTTACGAACTTTTGAAGAACTGATAATAATGTTACCTATACCTATGTTTTTTGATGTGAAAATGAATGATATGAATGCAGATAAAGTTTTATATGCGACTAAAACACTGGTTTGATTGTATTATGAAACTCAGCTTTGCTTCGTTTCGTAAACCCACACTCATTTTTAATGCCCTTCATCATAATACAGTCACATAAACTACTGTGATACCTACTACCGCACTCGCTCGGTAATTTTTTTACAGCACTTGTTCGTAATAAGCTGAATTATGAGCTTAAATGCGGTGCAATAAGACACACTTTATGAGCAACTGTGTTCAAAGATCCGTTACATTATCTATCACTATCACCGATAAGATATTGTACAGCACATTCTATAGTGAAACGCGGTCAGTTCGTGTAACTCGCTTATAAAAAGCTGTTGAGCAAAAACGAAATGTCGAATTCCTCAGAAAGTGAAAACGACGATTACAGTGACAGTGAAGAAATTTACGAGCCTAATGCTAAGTTAACAAGTGGTAATGGTGCTGATAAAGAACCAAAGGAGTTACTACCAATTAAGAGTGGTTTAAACGATGCCAATGTTAAAGAAACAGATGTCACACGCGCTCCATCGACTGCCCAAGCTTCTCTGCTTGAGACTGACAATGCTGAAAGTGGAAGAAAAGCTGCTTATGAAGAAAATAATAAAATAAAAGGGGATGTCACCCATCACCCATTACCCATTAGTCTGAAAAACACCAGAGCGTTACCGAAGGAAAGTTTCACGTACGAGTTACAGAATTTTAAGAAGAATGCATTGATAATATTTAATCACAAGGGAGGAGGAAGGGGTTTTGCAAGGAGACTGGGGACAGAGAAAGACGTTGAGGCGCTAAAAAGGACGTTTAGTAAAATCGGTTTCGAAGTCGAGGAGAAAAACGACAGATCTAAAGCAGAGCTGCTCAGCGAAGTAGAAGCATGTATGTATACAATTTGAAAAACAACAGCCGTTAGATTGGAGGAAGCAGGAGCAATTGGTTGTTAGCTTTTTCCTCTTCTTTTTATTTCTAGTTACTAGATTGTATCATTCGATTTTTTGGTAACCCTTTTTAATAGCTAACACCTACAAATGAAAATTAGTTTGAACTTTGAACATTTTTTTAATTTATGCAGTTCCTGAATAGGTACGTATGGTAGCTGTACATCGCGCAGAATGTTATAATTTTGCTCTAGTGCTTTTTACTTTTGAATGTATGGATGTTTGTTACTCTTTCACCCCAGAACGGCTAAACAGACCTGAATGAAATTTAGAACGTAGGTAGATTATGGTCTGGAATACCTAACACATATGCTTCTTTTATCCCGGAAAATTGCGCAGTTCCCGCGGGATAGCGATAAGCGAATTATTTGCAGACGAAGTCGCGGTTAATTGGTAGTTGAGAGATATATTTCCCACAGTTGCAAGATCTGACTTCACCGACTACGGCTGCGTGGCCGTGGCTGTGCTGACACACGGCTTAGAACAGGGTTTGCTGTTGGCGAGCGATGGTGGCCGGTACAGCGAGCTTGATCTGATCAAACCTTTCCTGCACAAGCCGCTCCTGGTCACGAAGCCCGTCATATTCATCATACAGGTCAGTGAGAGTAGAACTACTTCCCGCGGGGTTTGCGAGCTAGAGCTGGCCAACCATTTCCTGCCTAAGTCTTTGCTGGTCACCAAACTAATTACTCAGTTGTCAAAATAAACAAAGATCAATCTGGTGACGAATAACATTTATGTTTTTTTTTAAACTATTATGAGTCAGTTGTTTTTTGTTGTTGACACCCTCACATCTATTGAAGTTTAAACCATAATTTTATAGATTTGAAATATGGATCTAGAGAAGGAAAGCATTTACGCGTGCAAGCGTGCAACGATGACAATTATGATGTTTTGGGTCAATTTAGAAGTAGCCGGTACTGGTCAAGTGATGTCTCTGTAAGCTAAGTAGGGGAAAATATTTTATAAAACTGTGTTAAGGGCCTGTTTCCCCACACTTAGTTAAGTTACAGTTATCTTAAGTGTCATTTTATCTATGACTAGCTTCTGCCCGCGACTTCGTCTGCGTAGAATTATACATAAAAACCTTCCTCTTGAATCACTCTACCTATTTAAAAAAAACCGCATCAAAATCCGTTGTGTAGTTTTGAAGATATAAGCATACATAGGGACATAGGGACAGAGAAAGCGACTTTATTTTATACTATGTAGTGAGTGATAGTGATAGTCAAGTGATGACTTCTCTGTCTTTGTCGTAGTAATAAGTAAATAGAGACGTAATCACAGATAACTGACACTTAGGATAACTGAAACTTATCAGACAGAGTTGAAACAGACTTATAGGAATCGTTTCATGAAAGATTAAAAATCACACACTACTTTATATACAGAATTTATTTACACACAATATATACAAATAACAATATTAAGACGGAGCGACATAGGAAAACAACTACATGCTTGCAAGCCTAATAGAAAGAGAAACACGCATGCGCGAGTTTTGTCAAACTCCCAGATGCACTGACAACGGAAACGGAAATCAACGAAACACTTACTTAAGACTATTTACAATATTATAATATGTACAAAAATAAAGCAGTCGCCACAGACTCTAAGTCTTATACTTTATAGCAACGGGCTACTTTCCGCAACCCGACGTCTTCTGTTATACGCCTATTTTGCGTGTTAGGCTGTACTATTCATGCCAGCTTAGCTTCTGAAGGAAGCCAAGAAGCACTTTATGTTGCCAACATCCTGGAGCGACCCTGGTGATCCGACTGTCCTCAAATTAAGTCTTCGTCTATTTCGTGCAGGCCTGTCGAGGCGAGAAGGAAGGTATCCCGGTGCACGAAGCTGGGCACGTGAGAGAGGAAATCGCCGAAGAGGTGGAAGCCTACACGCTCCCCGTAGAAGCTGACATGCTGATACTCCACAGCTCCTATATTGGCAAGGCTTCCGTCAGGTAAGTGAGAATCCATCATCATTGCCAATGCAATGATTCACATTAATATACCTAATATACATATAATGAATTGGCATTATAATGTTGTTAGGTTAGCTAATTACGTAATAACTTAAGACAGGAGGTCTCTTTAGTAGGGACTGAATAAATTAACCGACTTGGTATTACATGGATCTCACAACTTTTTACGGTAGAAGAACTGAGTTGCGAGACTTGGTTTTTTTTACAAGTTTTGTTTTTGATGGGATAAATTATAACATCTACATTCTGAAAATAAAAACGTAGCCGGCAGTACCTCTCGCGAGGACTGCGATTCATAATCATCGTATAATGAAAGAAAAAACCCGTCTAATAAACAACAAACAACGTCTTATTTTGCGGAAGACCGTGTGGTGGCTCCGTCTGGATAGCAACCACGACCTCATTCGCTTATCCTGCCGCCAAGCAACAGTGCTCGCGTTACTGTGCTACGGAGTAGAGAGCCGGTGAAATTACTGACATGTAAGGTATTTATTTTATCTTAGCTCTCTAGGCTGGCGGCGCATATCTTATCCTCCGGTATCGCAGTATTAAGTACTATTAATGATTACCTATTATCATGATCATGACTGTTGGTGTCAGACACATAACTTATCAAACAAATCAAGAATTTTACTTCTTCATTTTCTTATATTTATTTTTACGGTTTTACTCATTAGGAATTAAATTTCTAAACGACAATGAAAATTAGAACAGAAAAATCCGAAAAGTAAAGCTATGGCCGGGAATCGAACCCGGATCCGCGTCATTCCGTGATGCGTGCTATACCGCTACACCACCCATAGCAGGGCCAGCTGGTACAGATAAAAAAGATCGAAGGCTTATTCACTCTGCTATGGGTGGTGTAGCTGTACAGCACGGATCACGGAATGATGAGGATCCGAGTTCGATTCCCGGCCATAGCTTTACTTCTACCTGCTATGGGTACCGGTATACCGTGCGTGCTATAGGACGTATCAGGGAAAGATGAGGATCCGGGTTTGATTCCCAGCCATAGTTTTACCTTTCAGTTTTTTTTTCAGTGTCGTTCAGAATAATATTTTATACAACAATTGTGTAGGTACACAGTTAGTTTCATACACATTACTTTATCGACACACATATAAGTAAGTACTCTAAGAAGGGTTCAGAAGCAGTAGGGAAATGACCTGCATTATTACTACCAATTATACTAGGTTCTGTCTACCCCATAAGAGATAAAAGGACGTGATTTACGTAAGTACTTTCTTGTCTGTGATAGTAAGTATAATCTGTACTTTAATGTTATTACAGTATAGATTTTTGTAAGGTTATGGTAAAATCTATACCTACTGTAATAACATTTACGTCACCCTAGGCCGTAATAGGGATATACGCAGAAAATCTCCCTTCCTGTCCAAGGCAAGACTTAAAACTTTTTACAAACCACTTACGGTAATTCGTAAAGGCCCAGATCGCATATTTACAACATCTGCGATCTGGGACAATTACGAGTTCACCGCCCTAGGTCTGTAATGTACTATAAAGTACAGATTTGTGTACTGTAATGTTTTTACAGTATAGACACAGTATATATATATTAAGCTAAAGCAGTAAGGAACCTACGAACAAATCGGTTGAAACGAAACACGCACACAGGCGCGCGTTTTACACGGCCCCTAAGCGGACCTGAGCCTGAGCGGAGTGGACGAGGTTCGCTTAGGGGCCGTGTAAAGCGCGCGCCTGTGTGCGTGTTTCGTTTCAACTGATTTGTTCGTAGTTTCCTTACTGCTTTAGCTTATATATATACGGTAAAATCTTTATTTCTTTTTCCTCACCTATTAGCAAAATTAGTCATACTCATAGCACTACCATACTCGTCGGTGTCCTTACTCTGCATGGGTACTGGCAGAATACCAGCGCTGTGGCTTTGTCGCAGCATTACGCTGAGTCAGCGCCCATTCTTTACTCATCACATGGCTCCCTGTTACAAATGTGTTTTTATTTTTTATTTTGTATTTAGTGTAACTTTTTATTTTTGTTTTGATTGTTATTTTAAGTTTGTCACCTTTGTAATCCTCTTTCCCTTTTTCTTGTCATATGAGTCATGTTTTGTTTTGTAAAGAATAAAGTTTTTATCTATCTATCTATCTATCTACTGTGGTATAGATTTTTTAAAGGGTGCAATAATGTTGGTCATTTCCTACGGTTTCCGAATGCATTTAAGAGCACTAATAATATAAGCGTACATAAACGTAGATAAACCGTAAAACATATTCCTTCCATGCTGGTCTGGGAGCAAAGAAAAAACATAGAATGTACCAGTTGCTTCTCTTCCCGTGCAGATGGTAAAAGCCCATCGAGGGATTGGGCGAAAATCTTAGGAATCATGTTATATAGGCGATGTGGCTAGCAACCCATCACTGTTTTGACTCCCCTTTCCATCCATACTCCCACAATCATGCTAAACGTGGTCTTTGGGTCTTGTTACCTTAGGCTCTGTCTACCCCGTGAGGGATAAAGACGTGATTTATGTACGTATGTATGTATGTAAACATAATTACCTGTTTTATTTCCAGACACACTCTAACGGGTTCGTGGTTCGTCCAATCTCTCTGTAACAAAGTAGACGATATGGCAGCGACTCACGACCTCGAGGCAATACTAACCGAAGTCAAACGAGAAGTAGCCTTAAAGTACCTAGAACTAGGCAACGAGGGGAACAAACAGATGCCTGTGATAACTTCGACGTTGATAAGGAAGTTGTTCCTGAAGAAGTTTGGTGAAGAAGTGAACTATACAATAAAGAAGACTGTGAGACATCAGTCGTGTAGTACGACGTGCTCCTGCTTCCCCTCTCGCTTTGACTACATTACGAATTGTTTAAGGTAAGATTGCCACATAAAAGTAGGAATGAAGCTATGACGCCATTTTTATGTAACTGGTACATTAATGACGGCAAATGCTTGAATAATGCAACTATTTTCATCGGAAACATTTAGTTTGTGGGGAGTGCCACGATAGAGAGGTCTCTCTCCAGGCAGATGTTATGCCTGGGGACCGAAGTCCAAAGGAGGAGAGTTGAGAGTTGTATTTATGCAGCCGCATTGAGAAACTTCGATAGCGGCATGTAGAACAATGTGACAGCTGTCATTAGAACTGGCGCTAGCTACTCGTGCGTCGTATTAGTTAGGTAGAGGCCAACTAGGTGGCGCTAAGGTCGCTACAAGTTCATCTTTTATCCGTTTTTACTCTTTTGCGTAGGAGTCTACAAATTCATCAGTCATTAGAATACCAACAGTCTTGATTCTAGCAAAATAGTTCCATCAATATTTTCATCAAATTGGTAGGTCCGGTATTTAAAATATTTTCAATGCGAAAGTTTGTGAGGATGGATGGATGTGACAATGTGAGTGTGTATGTTTGCTCCTTCTTCACGTGTAAACGATTGAACGGATTTGGATAAAATTAAGAACGGAGATAGCTCATACCTTAGATTAACATAATTATAGGCTACTTTTTATCCCGGAAAATTGCGTAGTTCCCGCGGGATAGTGATAAACATGTCAAAGGTCCTTATGTAAGGGCAGAAGCTAGTACATAATAATATTCAGTTAATTACCTACAAATGATATTATTAACAGCTCATTATAAAGCATGATTGTCTTTTTTATTCACAAAAGATCCCGTGGGTCGCAGTGAAGTAAGGACTCCTAGCTAAGCTTTAAGGCTGTCTTTGGTTCCAGGATTTACATAGAAGAGAACCCTAATGATGAGACGGTGCGGGGGTTCCTCGACAAAGCAGACACCTTCAAAGACGACGCAGAATTCAACTCACCCAAGGAGAAACTGCTGCGAATAATAAGAGACCACCTGGAAACGAACGCGCAAGAGTACAAGTTCGTCAAATATTTGCATATGTACAAGAATTAAAGTTCACACACTTCGTTGACCTGTCACCGAGACCGGTCGTTACTTGTGCGCGCTAGTGAAGTATATTTTCACGAGTGTTACGTCTACCCTCTTTGCGTAAAAGTGCCTAGTGATGGAATCTGACTTTATGACTCTGCAATAAGTGCTAATATCGTAACTTCTAGTTGTTTCTGACTACAGGAACAAAATGAACACCCAAACGTTGTTAAATAACCCTAGTTATGCTACTGTGACACAAATCACCACATTCCCAAAAAAAGACCAAGCAATCGTCATCGACGCTTTAGAAAACGTACAAATCAAGGATTACGCTCAAGCATTAGGGAGAATAATCGACCCATCCCAAATCCGTTTTTTGTCAAGAATATCAAACAATAGAATTTGTATCTACGTTTCGTCAAAGTTAATAGCTGATGATATCATTGACAACAAAAAATATGTCTCAATTCAAAATCAAAAACTACCCATCCGACCGCTGATCAGCAGAAACAAACGTATAATTATATCTAATGTTTGTCCCATTATACCGCACACTGAATTAGAAAAGAAACTGCTCGAAATGAATATCACGCCACAGTCACCCATATCTTTTCTACGAGCTGGTCTTAACGAAACGGGCTACAATCACATCCTAAGCTTCCGAAGACAAGTTTACATAACGCCCGAGGATTTCACCCGACTTCCAGAAAAAATATCTATTGATTTTGAAGAAACAAACTACTGGATTTATTTTTCATCAGATACAATGACTTGTTTTGTTTGCAAAAAAGACGGTCACGCTGCCTCTAAATGCCCAGATAACACCAACGACACTCATCCTTTCATTAACCAAACAACACAGGACATCACGGAGACACATCCCTTGAAGCGTGCACATCCACCCACTGAATCTTCGACTACTACAGATGTCATGGAGCCCGAAACAACAAAAGAAGACTGTATACCTCCTAACAACGAAAACAGTGACGAGGACTTTGACAACTCATCCCAGTCAAGCTCAGATGAAGTTTATAAGTCCAAGAGTGGAAAGAAAAGTAAGAGAATACCTCATCGTGGTCTGGAATCAATAGACTGGGACTACTTGGAAAACTTTATAACCAGTTCCTGCAAATCGTACCCGCTATCTGGAAAACAAGTTCAAAAATATCTCTCGCAAACATATGGAGTTAAGGACATATCGGAAATCACCTACAGTTACACAAAAGAAATTGATGCACTAATTGAAATGTTTACCGATATGATACCTAACATTTCACGTCGTAGTGTTAAGAACAGACTCTCACGCATTGTAAGTAAGCTGAAGCTGTTAGGTACAATTATTATTTTTTATTATTTTTTTTCTTTTTTTTTCTTTTTGCGTGTGTTATTTTTATTTGATGGACCTGACTACAAGGTTCAAGCTTAACATAATTCAATGGAACTGTCAAAGTTTACTACCAAAATTAAGTGAATTGGATTCATATTTACATAATGAAAAAGTACACATATGTATTCTTTCTGAAACTTGGCTGGAATGTGAAAAACCAATTTATTTAAAAAGTTACTCTGTCTTTAGAAAGGATCGAGCAGATGGATACGGAGGTTTAGCTATCCTGGTTCACCAATCCATAAATTGCATTCTCAAAACTCTTCCAAGAAATTATGATAACATTGACGCTCTGTGCCTTGAAGTCTTAAATAGCAATAAACTTCAACATGTCATAGGCATATACTCTCCCTCTAATGTCACTGTAAGCGTTAGGGACTACGAGGAGCTTTTCAGCCACTTCTCTGAAAAAACTTTAATAGTTGGAGACTTCAATGCTCATCACACGGCTTGGTCATACACAACTGATACACGGGGTAGACTTCTATCAGACACTAGCTCGGAACATAATTACGTCTTTCTTAACAATGGAGACTTTACCCGTTGCGCTAAGCTTAATGATAATACAGTATGCACATCACCTGACGTCTCATTTTGTAGTGCTGATCTCTCTCTCGACTTTGATTGGAACGTCACTAACGAATCTTTTGGCAGCGATCACCTTGTTATTTCTATTAAAACGTTAGACAGCAATCAAAATAGTCCCGAATTGAAAAGAAACATCAAAAAGGCCAACTGGGTGGAGTACACACAGCATATTAAAGCTGCATGCGAGGGATTAGTTTTCGGGGACGATGTACAGAGTAGCTACGACAACTTTATAGAGATAATTGAAGAAAGTGCTAACAAAAACATTCCTTATATTAAAATTGGTATTAATCCTAATAAATTTAAGCCAAAACCTTGGTGGAATCCTGACTTATCGAAGGCAGTAGCAGAGAGAAGATTGTCTCTTAAGAACTTTAGGAAATCACGCACGGTTGAAAATTACTTATTCTACAGAGATAAAGTAATTATAGCTCGAAAACTAATAAAACTCGCAAAAAGGAATTCCTGGCAACAGTTCTGTGAAAGCATAAACTGCAATACACCCAGCAGTGAGGTTTGGAGGAAGCTCAGGTGGCTTAAAGGTTACCGAAGTCCTAAAGATTACTTACCAGAAAATACCGCAGTTTCCTTTGTAAAAGAACTCACTCCTGATAACGTTCCCTCCCAGCCTCAAGACTTTTATACTAATGATTTTAACCCACACTTTTTTACACTTCCAGAACTAAATCTGATTCTTAAAAGAGTAGATACCTCCGCTGGTTTAGATTCTATTACTTATTCTATGATTAGCCACTTACCAGATAATGCAAAGGAATATCTCCTCCACGTATTTAACACAATTTATAAAAAAGGTGAGTTACCGGACCAGTGGCGTAGGATCAAACTCATTGCCATACCAAAAAGAAACACTGACACTCTTAAACATCGTCCTATCTCACTTATTAACTGCCTTTGTAAGACCTTTAATTTAATGATAACTCGTCGCCTGGAATTTCACTTTGAAAGCAAGAAATTATTTAATCCTAGTACTTTGGGTTTCCGTCGTGGACTCTCATGTCAAGACAATCTTAGCAGGTTTATTGTAGACACAGAAACTGCGTTTATTAATAAAGAATACGTTTTGTGTGCTTACGGAGACATCAGTAATGCTTACAACAATGTGGCTATTGAACCTCTTATAGCCTCTTTATTAGAATTTGATGTGGATCCGCTTCTGTGTAGATATATTAGTGAATATTTAAAAGAAAGATTTTTGGTATATAGGTTACGGGACGGTAGGGAAATAACAAGAATAAGCAGACAAGGTTTAGCTCAGGGTGACCCGATGTCACCAATTTTGTTTAATATAGTCACAATTAAGTTATGCAACACACTTGTTAAGACAGTTAAGGTCTCACAATATGCCGATGATTTCGCTCTGTACTGTATCAACCAAAGTATTGATGTTTGCGCTCGTACCATTCAATCAAGTCTTAACACATTTACATCAATGTTAGAGGAAATTGGTTTAGAAATATCCCTTTCGAAGACTAAACTCTGCATTTTTACTAGAAAATATAAGGTGCCTGCCATTAGTATACGAATAAATAACATGGACATTGAGGTTATAAATTGTGTAAGATTTTTGGGTGTTTGGGTGGACAGTCGCCTAAATTGGACTCGACATGTTTTAGAAACAGCGCAAAAATGTACTGCGTATGTTAATATCCTTAGTTCCATAAGTAGTTCGAAGTGGGGTGTCCATCCAACTCACTTAAGAAGACTTTATTTAGCACTGGTCCGGTCTCGACTCGATTACGGATGTGTCATTTACGGTAACGCCAACTCTAGGCTACTCCAGAGGTTGGACGTAATTCAAAACCAATGTCTTCGCCTCTGCGGAAGCTTTATTCGGGACACCCCAATTTTCGCAATGGAAAGCGAACTTTGTATTACCCCTTTAAATTTTAGAAGAGACTATCTAAGTGACAAATACTTCCTGAAAGTTTCTTCTAGAACTTTCGACTATCTGGGAAATCAACTAGAAGCATTAGACAACTCATTAAATTCGGGCGCAAGATATTGGCGCAAAAACCAAGCCCCACTTCTGCTCGAAAGTTTCAGGAAGTACTCCAACCTACCTATGTCAAAATTTGAGATTTTGCCCCAATTTTTGCTCTCATACGACATCAAGGCACTCCCCTGGGATAAAATCATAGTACACAGAGTTGACACTATTAATAAACCTAAAGCTCAACTACTCAATCACGACCTTAAGGTACGTAGCGAAGAGATGATTGACGCGCAGTTCTTGGATTACGTTCAAATTTACACTGATGGGTCCAAAACAAGGCACGGCTCTAGTTGCGCGTTTTACGATGTTGCTGCGAAAATTGGGGCCAAATTTCTTATTGAAAACCCATGTATACCCATAATGGGAGTCGAGCTGATAGCAATTAAAGAAGCGGTACATTACATAGAATCGACACCATATCAGAAAATTGTAATCTTTACAGATTCAAAGAGCAGTCTACAACACTTATTGGGAAGTGCTAAAGGCGGTAGTGTCGGTAGATATGAAGCTTACCTCATTATTAAATGTATCCATAGACTGATACGTAACGGGGCTGAAGTTCGTTTGCAATGGATTCCTTCACATGTGGGCGTCAGGGGTAACGAGGTAGCAGACTCGCTTGCATCCGAGGCTCTACGGAACGGTATTCCTCTCGACACGGTACCGCACTATACTGACCATCTTCCAAAAGTGAAAACTGACAACTACACTAAGTTTAAGTCCTATTTCAATGAGCGCTCCCAAACCAAGGGCATCTGGTACAGGACCATTGTAAACGAACCACCACGCGTACCTTGGTTTGCCTCACGAAACCTGACCAGAAAAGAATTAGTAATATGCTTCCGAACCCGAACTTATCACATCCCACTCAATAGATTTAACTTTATAATGAAAAAGAGAGACGACCCAAACTGTACACGATGTGAGAGAGAGGAGGACCTCCTCCACTTAGTGCTCGAGTGTAAAATCAACGAACAACCTAGGTTGGAGCTCTTAAAAGAAACTCAGTGCTCTGTGGGGGATCTCTTCTTCTTTTTCCACCAAATCTTAAGCTCAGGGTTCAGTACCGAGCATAGTGATATATTTTTAAGTTTCATCGCACATTCATTGAACCTTAGATTTGAATACTATAAAGATACTCCTTAAGGAATTATCCCTAATGTACTAAGTAACACCTAAAGTTTAAGTTATATTGTTATTATTTTTAAGCCGACTTAATCATAAGATGTATGGCTTATAAAATAAATGAGATTAAAAAAAAAAAAAAAAAGAATTAAAGTTAAAACATACGAAATAAAATAATAAAAAACAAAAACCTATTATTCCATTCTGTCCTGGGAACAAAGAAAAAACATAGAATGAACCAGTTGCTTCTCCTCCAAGCACTGATGGCCAAAGCCCAACGTCGGAATGGGCGAAAGTGTAAATAAAATGAAACAATAGCTTGTAATAATTATTGTAATAAGCAGAATATAGAAAATACAAAATACTTAAGTAACTAAGCTCTTGAGCAAATACCATTTTCTCCTCACTTGCTCGAAAAGGCTGTCTTTCTCCTTCAAAATCTGCGTGGAAAAGTGCTTTTTCCCCGCTTGCGTGGAAAAGGTTTTTGAAATTCGAACGTGACAATGACCACCATTGCCCACCTACTCATATACTCAGAAATTAGAACTTTGAACTTCGTATGTTGTCGTCTCGCTTATACGAATAGTACTTAATTAGGTGAATGAGAAGGACGGAATAATACGAACTTCAAATGTCGAACTTGTTATCAGACCCCTAACTTTTTCATCCGATAAAAAAAAACATAATGTCACGTTCAGAAACGCGATCCGGTATCCATTATTTAATTTATTTTAAAATCCGTTACTTCCTAAGTTATTTTCAAGATTTGCTAACTTTCGTTGCTAAAAGAAAAAACGATATTGGTTTTTATTAATTATTTTAATTTGTGGTTAACCACAAAAATAGCAACCAAGCAGGAAAAAACAGATATTATGATGAGAAAAAAAAAATTTTTTAGAGATTGCTCGTCGGGAAACCGAAAAGTTGACCAAAATTGTTGTTTGGTTTATGATAAAACAGTTATAATACACAAGAAATTAATGTGATAGAACAATCAGAAAAATAGTTTTACTTATTAGATTATTAGACTAGGCTGTATGGGCTTAGATCCTTTTACCTTTCTTATTTAGAAGAAAAAGAATAAAAAAACTGATTTACTATTAGACTGTTTTTCTTTCATCCACCATTTTTCTCGCTGTAGTGAGGTGAAAAATTGTGTGTTTCGCTCGGCAGCAAAGTTGTTTAGTATCTCGTGCCTTGAAACCCTCGCGACGCTCAGGATTCTTCTTTTGAACCACTCGCTTCGCTCGTGGTTCAATCATAGAATCCTTCGCTTGCTCGGGTTTCAATTCAGGCACTCGCGCCAAACAAACACTTTGCAGCCTTGCATAACAAATAACTATTATTTATTTATTATTACACAATGAATTTAAGATATGCATGAACTTATGACTACGAATATTAAACGTACAGTCAAGTGTAATAATATGTATCTATAGTCAAAGTTCCAAAAATAAGTACTTAAACTGTCTCCAACTTATTTATATTATTGGTTGTCTGGAAGAGATCGCTATTAAGCGATAAGACCGCCTATTGTCTACTTTGTTCTTTGTTTCTTTATTGTTTTGTACTGATTTGTGGTGTTCAATAAAGAGTATTTGTATTGTAAGTATCATAACGCTCTTACACCGGCGTAATAAGGTCGTGGGACATATTTTTGAGAAGCTCATACATCGATACTTATTTTTGCACTTGACCGTACATAAAAGTCTTAAAAATAAATGCAATACCTACTATCTATAAGCTTAAATTTAATACTAAATAGGTAAGTAAATTAGGCGACTTTGACAATCTGAGATTTGCCTCGACTCCTCTCGGTCCAGTCTCAAGTGAGATCATTCTACGAGTAAATGCGTATTTTTAAGTTCGAACACACTCATAGCCGTGTAGTATTCATCACGCACCAGTTTTATCGCATCGCTTCATTTTTTCTTGAGGAAAAGACGCGATATTTGCCGAGATTCCCCTCTCCCACATGTGAGATTCAGTGAGATTTAGCTCGAACACAACCCCTCGCACCCATCCCCCACGCAATTAATACACGCTCCTTACTAAAATGATCCTTAAATATCGGTGGATATTTATCTTAATTACTTAAGTCTTCAGGTTGAGCTTTTTCATTTTCATATCTCTCATTTGGTGGTTCTAAGGGTTAATTATAATTATATTCATAAAAAAGAGCGAAATATTACAGCTGGAGTGCGAAGGAGCGAGATCTGACTGACGCCACGGACATTCTCTAGATTTGCGCGCTCTGTCTAATTAATGCATTATCCATGTGGAAAATACGCCACGTAATTGAGTACATGGATGTAGTGTACCAAAGCTGGAGAATAGTCGTAGTCATTCCCCGGATTTAATTGTCTTACGCATAGCTTGCACTTGGAGAATGACCTACCAGAAGGAACACAAAGGAACGTTCCGCACACAGATATAGTACGTGAAAAGATATCGAACGTGTAAGCGCACCTTCACGTTATCGCAGATGCCTGCAGCAGCAGGAACAGCGTTGGAATCCATTATTGGAATGAAGAGCGGTTGTAGTTGTAATAAGAAGGGATAAGTTGCTTTAGCTGCTGCGTTTCATGCGACGTAACGTGAAGGCGCCCTAAGACGCTAATCCAACACTTTCAATCTGTTAATCATACAAGCGATGAAAAAACGCGGCGGCACCAGGCGGGAACTTGTGGTGGTTGGTATCAAAGTGCTCCCGCACAGAGCGTATGTAGCTGAACTTGAGCAGGTTGTACTCAGCGCCGTCTCCTACCCTGTCCACCATGGTCAATAGGTTATTGGCGACGCCATCACCAGCATTGTGTTCAACGAAAGTCCTGTAAAATAGGCGAGAGTCAAAAACGCACCAAGTTTTTGGTTATAGTCGTTTTGGTGTAAGAGATAATCATTCATTAATTAAATTTAGTAAACGTGTTGCTAAAATATAATTACCTCAAACAGTCCTTCAAATATTCGAAGTATTCCAAGAAGCAAGAGCAAGGCATGTGGTATGGCTGCAGTAGAATGAGCGAATTGTCAGGAATCTCAGTAGGCGCCTTCACCTCCGTAGGTTCTTGGGCTAGATGATTCCCATTTAGAGAATGGGCAGGAAAGTCCACCACATCCTTGGAGTCAGTTTGTGGAGAAACGTTAGGCGCAAGACGAATTTCCCTTATTGCAGTGGAGGAGACTATTGGCATTTGCTTCCATTTCTGAAAATACGTATGTAAACACATTATGCATTCCCAACTTTATATATTTTGATGCGTAGATGACTGAGATTGCCTCACCTTAGCGGGTCCACCAATATGGTCCAGCGCAACCTCCCGCCTGACCAGCCTGAATATAGTTTCCAAGTCGTGAGTCAATGCGTGTTCACTGATCTTCTTACACAGAGTTTGGATAAACCAAGAACCGCGCTGCGGGTGTCTGCAATATAAAAAGGAATTAAAAAAAACAGTTTAAAAAATTGTAGCTCGACTGCTTAAAAAAGGAGCCTAAGAAAATAATTCAGAAAGAAATCCAGAAATGCGTAAGTACAAAAATGGACAGGGAAGAGCCGTGGTCGCACACTGTGTACCTACCTATCATGTTTGTTTGATGGGAGGTGTTCCTGGCACTGGCTTTCTTGTGTTTCTTTTAGAGTAAATAGGCGTGAGATTTTAAACTTTCTGCCATGATCTGGCAGCGATAGTAGAATCAAACAAAACATAAAACATTAATGAATGCCCTTTGACCACTCAAACGAATTTTTTGTAAGCACCCCGAATGAATGGACGCTTTGCACTAATTTAGTTATAAGTTACAAAAATAATAATGTGGTTTGAGATATCTATCTATCTATCTAATACCTTTAAACGAGCAATTCTTGTATATAGACTTATTTCTTTTTTTTTATCGGTTGTCGGGTAGAGATCGCTATTAAGCGTTAAGACCGCCTAGTCTTCCTTGCTCTTTGTTTCTGTATTGTTTTGTACTGATTTGTGGTGTTCAATAAAGAGTATTTGTATTGTATATATACAATTTGAATCTCGGAAACGGCTCAGAAATGCAGGGAATTTCGGGGGTGATAAATCGATCTAGCTAAGTTTCATTCTTAGAAAACGCACAAAAAAATACCAAGCAAAGTCATCCGGGTACTTTTTTTATTGAGATATTATTTTAGTTGTTATTCTTACATACATACCGTCACGCCTCTTTCTCATAGGGGTAGGCAGAGACTACTAGTTCCACTTGCAACGATCCTGATACACCTCTTTCGCTTCATCTACATGATTTTTATTGTTATATATTGATATATTGATTAGTTCCCGTTACGTATTATATTATTTCCAACACAATTTTAAATATTGTTAAGGAACTAATGACTAATGATAAGGTTATAATGTTCTGTAAGGTTACATAATAACAAAATTTAGGTCACCGACCACTAGTTGCGCCAAGTTACTTTGATAATAACATTAACAATAACCAAAGAATTTGACATATTTTTCATAGGTTTTTAGTCATTGATAAAGCAACTTATTAATAATTAAATTTGAACCAAACAAAAAAAACAGTAACTGGGCAGGTCTCTAAATCTCTAAAAAGTACAAGTGTTTGAAAAGAGGAAGGAGAAGATGACGAAGAGGGAGAAAGAAAAGACGAACAAGAAGAAACTTTTGTACCTGACTGAAGCCCTGCCGATGTACGCGCTATGGAACACGAGCCTGTCGGCGTCCATGGGGAGATGATAGAACTCCCTGTCTCCCCCATCGTCCAGCTGGACCGCAGGGAACAGACAGTTTTTCATTGCCTCAATTATCGGCGACGGATCGGTCCCACGACAGGCCTGCCCAAAAAATAAATATTTTTATGGTTACTGGTCGAATCAGGCTCTACTTTACTTCGATAAATGAATAAACAAAATACATTTAGGAGTATAATAGAGACCTCAGGAGACCCCAGAGCTGGCGCTTACCTCTCCCAGCGAATTTCTCTGGCTGTACAGAGAGGTAATGCCGCCAGTGTCTTGGGGTCTATGGCGCAGGAGGGCCTTTTAGATGGTGTTTTCTTTTTATAGTTAGGTATATTTATTTAGTTTTAAGTTTTGTATATTTAGTTAACTTTTAGATTTTATCATAGTTTAATTTTTTTTGTAATTCGATATAAATATTTAGGAGTAGCAATTTTATACCTAAGTTTTCAAATGAGGAAACATGATACCAAAAACGCACCTGGATTATAAAAATGACGGGTTTCGCCGCCAAAGAAGGGTTTTTAGAAGCATCAAAATGCTCATAAATTTCATGTTCATTGTAGGGCTCGTCAAACGCCGAGAGGAAACCGGGCTTCTTGGTCCATCCGTGAGTCATTATAACCACCCAGACGCACCCGTATTTGGCGAAATTCGTTTTCAGGGCAACTGAAATGCATTTACGGAAATATTTATTTCTGATGTTCTTCTTACAGATACCCGCAACTTTCTTGTGTGACCTTGTGGCGAATTTAAAGTTTCTTTAGCCCTTTAGACCCCTTTAGCACTAAAAGCCCGCTATATTCGGCACACCAGCATGAGCCACAGGGGCAGGCTGAAAACCAGCGCTGGCAGCTTCTGCGTAAGCGCAGCATAAGCTGAGCCTGCTCCTTTTGCCATTGTGTACAAAAATTTATTTGTTAACAAAACAATGTAATGTTAATTCTTAAGTTAAGTCTGTATTTCTTTATTTCTTATTTTTAATGGCAATAAACGTTATCTTATCTTATCTTATCTTATCCAATATGTTCATAGAATCGAAGCCGCCCGCCTCGCGAGGACTGCGATTTGTAAATCATCGTGCAATTAAAGAAAAAGCAAGTCCCATTACAGTGCGGCTCTGGGTCGACGACTTCTAACCCGTTCGCATCACGGCCGGGCAATGTAATGAAATTAGCAGGATTATACTTGCAAGTATCTAAACTGGACTCTTGGGCGCAAAATACTTGCGCGGGCTTAATAACGCAACCTATTGCTTGAAAATATTGCCAAACATCTGTATGTTTTTAATAACAATGTTTTTACAGACTATGTTTGCACATTATACATTATAAGTTCAATCTTAAATATATATAATTCAAAGGTGACTGACATAGTGATCTATCAACGCACAGCCCAAACCACTGGACGGATCGGGCTGAAATTTGGCATGCAGGTAGATGTTATGACGTAGGCATCCGCTAAGAAAGGATTTTGATCATTCTACCCCCAAGGGGATAAAATAGGGGATGAAAGTTTGTATGAAACTTTGTCAATTTTAAACCGATCGGGCTGAGACTTTGCATGCATAAAGCTACTATGACGTAGGCATCCTCTAAGAACGGATTGCGTAATTTCTGCGGGATAGCGATAAACGAATTCTATGCAGACGAAGTTGCGGGCAACAGCTAGTAGTATATATGTTATGGTAAGTTAGTAAGGTGGATGGATGGGTGCGAATTGTGAGATTTGCTTAATATATATTCCATTTCAAAAACGAACTTTTGATTTGTCGGTACTTTGCACATTATCGTCGGACGAACCATATTTCAAGTTGATTCGACTGGAAACAAAGAAATATGCGATGTTAAATTAATCGCATGCTTAATGCTAAATGTGCTGCTCTATGGTCTTGCTTTAAAAATTGATATGAAATACCGCCTAATTCAATAAATTTCTTGTTAAAATAAATAAAATAATCTGTTACTTTCGCTCTTCTTTAGCAGTCAGGTCCGCATGATGATGATTGATGATTCGGTTTCTTGCCAGTCTTCAATAAATGATAAAAATATTGAATTCGAATTGTTCCATCTAATGGAAATTATTCTTAGACTCTTCAGGAAGATTAAAAAACCTAACCTAATCAAGCTAATTTTAGTAGCTCATATGAAAGATATTACTAAAATTATACGAATTAATTAGGAATAGCAGTTCAGAGAGGCAACGCGGCCGGCGTCTTGGGGTCGATGCCTATGGCGGAATATTTTGGCGACAATTTACTTTATAGTTTTATAATTAGTAGTAGTATTAGTATAGGTAAGTCTGTTTTTAAATAACTATCTTTAAATTTCTAAACGACACTGAAAATCCGAACACTTAGAAAAATCCGAAAAGTAAAGCTATGGCCGGGAATCGAACCCGGATCCTCGTCATTCCGTGGCGCGTGCTAAACCCCTACACCACCCATAGCAGATGGGTATAATAAGCCTTCGAATTTTTCTATCTGTTCTAGCTGTCACGTGATCTTGTTACTATGCGATTTTTTGTCACCAAGCGTCACCTGTTTGAATGATGTGTCTGTACGACACAATTACAAACTTAACTTGATTATCTTTATTTATTTTACACGAATTAATCATTCGAACAAAAGTTACATTAGCACAAAAAATATTCGACGAAATGAAGACCATAGCAAAAATAGAATAGGTACTTACACTTTTTGACTGTTTCTATGAGCTCTTTCTTTTTGAGATTGTTGTATGAAGGATCTATTTTGAATCTGAATTGTTCTAGAGTCCTCCGCAAACACGCTTCGTCTACTTGTGTTCCGGGCCGAGGGGATGCATTCAAAAATTCGTCATGATTGAATATAATCATACGGTTTTCGTGAAATTTTTCCAGTTCGTACGTTTCCGCATATTTGCTGGGTAGATGTGGCACGGCGGGAATTTGGGGCTGCGAAGAAATGTTTGGAGCGGTTCCGGCTTCTGCCACTTTGGGAGCTGACGGTGACAGGCTCCAAAATGGAGGGCAAGGGTCTGATAAACTTATAGTTGGCTGAAGGGCTGGTGGAGCGACTTCTTCGTGTTCCCTTGGAGGATTGAACATTCGAGCATCTAGAGATTCTTCAACGTTATTTTCCATTTTGTCGGGAACTCCTGATTCCATTTTTATGCAATGTTGTGCAGCACTCATGGGAAAGTCTGAGTAAATGCTAGCCAATAACGATTTAGACGAAGTCGGCTGTCCGTAAAATCTGTAAAAAAAAAACAAAACTGTAATTGAAAATTTTGTTTTAGCACCTATCGATTTAAAAAATATTCAACCGTGCCCAAAATGCTGCCATTAATATGTTTCTTTTTTAATTCTTAGGATTCGCGAACTGAGCGTTTCGTAAAAAAATCTTTTATCTGTAATTAATAGTTTTCGAGAATTTTCTCCTTTAGAATGACTATTTATTTTACACGATGTAAATACCTGCTGTTGCGTTCGTGAGCCGCAGACATAAGTACAATACAATACAATACAATACAATAACTCTTTATTGAACACCACATAATATAACAACCAAAACAGAAAAAAGGTATACAGAATATTACAAGGTAACAATAGGCGGCCTTATCGCTGCAGAGCGATCTCTACCAGGCAACCATAATGGACTGGAGAACAGAATAGATCTGAGCACGTGGTGCAATTTAGAATATTATATTAATATACCTACAAGTACCTACAAGTTTTTGTGGCACAAATAAAAATTGTCATAGGGAATTGTACTTTTGTCTCATTATGAGACGAGGCCTGTGCCCAGCAGTGGGGCGTATACCTACAGGCTGGAGATGATGATGATGATGAAAAAAATAATTTTTGTTTCAACAGTTCTACTATAGAACTGCTGGGAAAAAAAAATCGCAACAGTTCTATGACGTCATAGTTCCATGGCACTGAATCGAACATGAGGTGCTTCTAGTTCTATAGAACAAATAGCACATTTTTTGTCAATGAAATCAAAATAGTGATGGCTTGCCAACGGCATCGCCTATAACATGATTCCTATGATTTTCGCCCATCCCCTCAATAGGCTTTTACCATCTGCGCGGGAAAACAAACTTTCGCGTTTATAATATTAGGAGGCTCATTATTCGACAAAGCTTAGTATAGTCTATATTTTTTGCTTATTATCATACTCGCTTACGCTCTCACGCACACTATGACACGTAAGCAGTGTACACGTACGTGTTTACCACACAGACCACCGATAAAGCACACTTGCTCATTTAAAAGCTTTGTTGTAGCCAACACATGATTTAATGAGTCATCCCATGAACGTCATCGAGACACGACCAACGTTATACACTTTGCAATTAACTAACAAAAAATGTAGGTACTATTTGTTCTATAAAACTAGAAAAGCACCTCAAGTTTCCCGTCAGTCCCATGGAACTATGACGTCATAGAACTGCTGAAACAAAAAATATTTTTTTAGTTCCATTTTAGTACCTACCTACTTCGACTCCATCAATGGCATCAATACTTCTTATAACATTTTGTTTGTTCTCTAATAACATTAAATTAAGTTCTAAAGATCATTTCAGTTTACAGATTTTATTTTTAATTGAAATTTAGGTCAAGAGCAACTATTCTATGGAACTAAATTCTACTATGGAACTGCTGGGGAAAAAATATCGCAGCAGTCCTATGACGTCATAGTTCCATGGGACTGATGGAACTTGAGGTGCTTCTCGTTCCATAGAACAAATAGCACATTTTTAGGGTTCCGTACCTCAAAAGGAAAAAACGGAACCCTTATAGGATCACCTTGTTGTCCGTCTGTCCGTCCGTCCGTCCGTCTGTCAAGACCCTTTTTCTCAGGAACGCGTGGAGGTATGAAGCTGAAATTTATATCAATTACTCAGGTCTACTGTCCCTTGAAGCTGTGAAAAAATCAAACTTCTAAGCCAACGCAATCAAAAGATACAGCCGTTTATGCCGCAAATTTCCGCAAATTTTCAACTCTCAAGGGAATCAAAACCTACAAGGTAGTTCCCGTGAACGCAGAATCTTGAAATTTGGTATGAAGGTAGGTCTTATAGCACAGATTAAAGAATAATTGCGAAAACCGTAAATGTGTATGTATGTCTGTATATAGCAGTGACCAATATAAAGTAACCCCACACTGCGTACATTTTGCTTTGGAACAGGGCTCTGCTTACACTGGTTTTAGATATTTATAGATAATGATACGGAACCCTCGGTGCGCGAGTCCGACTCGCACTTGACCGGTTTTTGTTTCAATAGTTCTACCATGGAAGTGCTGGGAAAGAAAAATGTTAACAGTTCTGTGACGTCACAGTTCCATAGAACAAATGGGAGGTACCCAATGTTTACACGTCATACTAGGCATAGATTAATGAATATTTCGTCAGACGAAGCTTTGATGACGTTACACTGTACTTCCCAAAGCGACATACTGGCTGTCAGACTCCTGAATTCTCCAAAGCTTGAGTACTGGCTCTACCTGACAGACGGTGCGCCATTACAATGGTAGAGCGGTCAGCTTGTATCTTGTATCTTATACTATTGTGTGTATTGGTACGGATGGTTCTTGGTTGCATTGTCACCGGAACTATTAGAAACTCTAAAAATAAAAGCTAACATTGCCCGACGTGACGCGAACGCAGTGGCGTAACTATAGGGTGGCAGGGGTCTACGGGGCCCCGGACTGGCTTGGTTTAGAGCACAGAAGGGACGCTGATGCACTTCTTTATATTGAGGAAGGAGCCCCATCTGACGAATTTGCCGCGGCCTCCAGACGTTATAGTTACGCCACTGCGCGAACGGGTGATAAATAGTCTTAGACTTACCACTGAATATATAGTTACTAAACTAGTGCCACAATGTAATAATGATATTTGCGAGAGTACTCTTATAAGTCTAAACTGATCTAGGAATTGTAAGTTCAATAAAAGATTGTATAAATGTTGTTTTGCCGGCTTCTGGGAAAGTCAGAAGTGATTTATATTGATAACAACAAACGAGTGGGAAGTTGGCAAAAGAGCTAGTAATAATAGTTACATTGACAGAGCTTAATCAGTTTTAAATATCGCCGCATACGCCGCGATAGCGCAGGGTCATCGCCCGCTAAGTTATAAACATGATATAATTTTCCTATAACAGAAATAATAACCGAATTAAAACTGAAACTGCTAAATCTATTTTGATAAAAGTTTTTGACCTTCTTTTAGACATATTAATAACAATTATGGAAAAAAAATTGCAGACTGCGAAGACATCCATGACCGTATTAAAAAAAGAGAATTGAAAACCGAAACCCAATTGAATTTAAGTTGTTCTTACCTTATAATATTAAAAAGGTAGACACAGTTTTTTGGCAAATAACCCGGACTGTAAGACACGACCGCACTGCGCACTGTTTTCCTTATGACTGTTTTTATTTTTTAATACACCAGACCGGCGCGAGCGCATGGCGCGTCTTGCCCGAGTGCCCGACTGGCAACAGGCAAGGTTAAATCGAACACAGTTGACCTTCAGGCCCGATACTCCGAATGTCGATTGGAGTTCGTTTCGCGCTGTCCGGGTCACACCAATAGTCATTCAATTGAGAGCGAGAGAACCACGATACCGAACTTGGAAAATCGAATTTCGGCGTAGCCTCCCATATATATTCAGGAATTCTGCGTGCCGGCTTGTGGTCTCTTCCCACATCATACTCTTATCTTCCTTGCTAATGCGTGCTAGTATTTAGAATAATAATACATTTTTTGAGTTTCCACCTTTTTGGCTGTTGGTGGCTGACTGACACTAAGTTATTGCCACGTCGCGGCACAAAAGGAAAAGAAGGTTAAAGCGGCTGTCAATTGTTGTAAAATTGTCGATGCAGGGCATTGCATTTATGTTTTAACTAATGCACCTACCTAAATATTAACTATTACGTGTAGTGTAATAATGTAAATAACGTTACAGAAGTTCTTCACGGTTGTCTAGACACTTACTTAGGCTAAAAGACTACGGACTCTACACAGCGTTGGTCGAAATCGGCTTCCTTTAGGTTTGTGATTCTTGAATTGATTGTTAGACCCAATAATACATAAGGAACAACTAAACCACGGTCTTGGTAACACCTACTATCCATTCATCGAAGATTTTATTAATAAATACGTAGTCAGGGCAAAAATACAAATACAGCCATCATGTTAGATATAAATGTCACCGACCATATTGTGTCTTGGAAAAAAAGGTGTATTTTGACGTCTTGGTGACGTAAGTACATATATTAATGCCTTTGACTGTACATTGTTTCTAGCTGTCGCATTTCACTTTCAGGCTAATCTTTTGCTTATACATTTTCGATGTCACTATCTTTTTTTTTTGGTGTCGTAGAAGCATCTGGCAGTCCACAGAGGGGTGCTTGTTCCAACATTAATGTACGGTAGCGAAGCTTGAGTATGACAAAATAATAATGAAATTAGAATAAATCCAGTAGAAAAGAGAGCGTTAAGAAGTATGGGAGGTGTATCACTGAGAGATAGAATAAGGAATAGTGTGATAAGGGAACGTGCGGGTGTGAAAGAGGATATAGTGACTAGGATAGAAAAAAGTATGCTTAGTTGGTTTGGCCACGTAGAGCGGATGGATGAAAGTAGATTAACTAAA
The DNA here is from genome assembly GCA_949127965.1 of Pandemis corylana. Lineage (NCBI taxonomy): Eukaryota > Metazoa > Arthropoda > Insecta > Lepidoptera > Tortricidae > Pandemis > Pandemis corylana. Next base: position 8,957,326 of record OX421871.1, read on the forward strand.
CAGATCTATAGATGTGGGGAGTAGGTGTGAATGGTTGCGTTGGGAGGGGAAGGCCTAGACGCACGTTCCGAGACCAAATAGGAGACGTTTTGGAAAAAGGTCAGTTCAGGAGTACCCGAAACCGACGAGCATGTATGAAGAGATTGATGAATGTGGATGAAGCGAAATAAGTATGTTATGTTAGGATCGAAGCAAGTGGAACAACGTTGTCTCTGGCTACCCGTGTGGGAAAGAGACATCCGATCCTGATGAAAGAGAAGCTATATGCTGCTCCAGGCTAACAGACGTAAATACTTTGAGTTCGTGGCTATTTGGATTTGGGAAAACCACGACTGCTTTATTAATGTCAAGAAATTTGGCAAGACAATCGAAGAGCGTTCACTTACCCTATCACAACAATATTTTAAATTGGTATCGGCATGCGCAGTTGTGTGGGCGGCCGGGATAAGTGGCGAGAGTGTTGCACGACACGTATGTACAAACATTCAAACGGACAAACAGGCAAGCGGACAAAATTCAAGTAGCCATTGAAAGGTGTTCATGATCCTCTTTACTTCGTTTCGTTTCTGTTCGCGATAAAAACAACGAATTTTGAAGCGGTTTTCACCAATATTACTAATTTCAAACCAAACATGCGTATATTTCATACGTAAGTAATCTCTGAAGGATAAACGTGTGTGTTCCCAATCCGCACTGGGCCCGCGTGGGAGCTGTAGCTCAAGCCCTCACTTCTGAGAGGTGACTTGTGCAGTGGGAAGTCTGTAGGCTGGAGATGGATCAAGTGATTGCCGCGAGAAACAGTTGGTTATATTTATAGCGATATTACCAGCTGCTGCTCGATAATTTGCACCGGCCACCGGCACATTCTGAGTGCGATGCGTGATAATATATGACGCCACATCGTCGAGCCGTAGATGAGCTGCAGGGTCGTGATGCTACTAAATTCTCCTGTACATCTGCACGAAAGCGTCCAAAAGTCGCGTCGCGCGCGAGTCAGATTGCCCGTCTTTTTCTTACTATTCGTTTTAGAAAGAGATGGGTAAACTATCTCGCGCGCGACGCGACTTTCGTATGCTTTCGTGGGCATACTGGTAGGAGCACGAAGACAATAATGTACTGACTCTACTGTAATGACGAATGTAGGTATAAGAAAGTAGGAGCATACAATTGAATTCCTCGTTATCATACTTTAATTCAAGTACTTACTAACGTTACATTATCATATCATTAGCAATTAAGCGATTTATTACTGATACGTGTAATATTTCTTTAGATATAATAAAATAAGGTTAGGTTCGTTAGGTATCTTCAAATGCCCGAAGGGCGAACCGCATAGAATAGAATAGAATAGAATAGAATAGAATAGAAAAACTTTATTGTATAATCTGTGTAGGTACAAAGATGGTGAAAATGTTTTACTAAGTTTCAACAGTTACCCTTCCGGGCATACAATGTTTTATGTTCTTAAAATCGAATTCACAATTTACAAGCATAAAATTCTTTTAAATCATAAAAAGCCTTCTCTATTAGCCATTTATTAAGTGTTCGTTTAAAAGTGCTATCATCTATACTTTTTATAACATTGGGAAGATTTATTAAATACATGAATAGCTGATATTAAAGCACTTTTTTTAAAGAATTCAATTCGTCCCGACTGATTCAGATGTTTTACCGAACGAAGATGGAGACTTAAGGAAAGGGCGTCACTTGGTGCTGAACATCCGTGCTGGTAAAGCGTATTACGAGTAGTTAGTTGTACTCAATTCAAGCCTCATTAAGTTCTTGTTAAACTAAGAAAAATAATCAAGAAAAAAATACAGAAAGACAGTCTTAAAGTAAATTTCTAAATGTCAGTGAAAATTATAACACAGAAAAATCCGAAAAGTAAAGCTATGGCCGGGATTCGAACCCGGGTCCTCGTCATTCCGTGACGCGTGCTATACCCCTACACCACCCATAGCAGGTCAAAAAAGTAAAGCTATGGCCGGGAATCGAACCCGGGTCCTCGTCATTCCGTGACGCGTGCTATAGCTATACCCCTACACCACCCATAGCAGGTGGGTAGTCTCCGAATTTTTCTACCTGTTACTAACTGTCACGTGAGCTTATTGTTACTATGCGAATTTTTGTCGCTAAGCATCATCTGTTTGAATGATGTGTCTGTACGACACAATCTCTTAAAGTATGTTGATTAGAAACAACACTGCGTAATAAAGGGGCAGGCATAGTAGTACATTAAGTTATCATTTTATGTAAGTTTAAAATAAAGGCATCTGTATCGTGACCACATCTTTTATTTGATATTAATAGCTATCAATACTGTGCAACATTTCAAACTTAACGACATAGTTGGTTATTGCGACACAGCACTCAAGTGTTCGGCTGCTTCTGAGGCTTATTGTCTAACTCGCTCGCAATCGCCATCGTGTTAATTTTGACAGTTCTTGTATGAATATGACAGCTAGCTGATTCCGATGCCAATTGTCAGCCCATACATGAACTGTCAAAATGAACACGATTGCGATTGCGAGCGAGTTAGACAATAAGTATGTATGTAAACTCTTTATTGCACATAAAAATTAAAAAAAAACAGAAGTACACAGAAAATAGTACAAAGGCGAACTTATCCCTAAGCCTACTGATCTCCGTTATTTGTAATTTATATCTGAACAATATTCTAATCATTGTACAGGGCCAAATATTCAAAGAACGGGTGATCTTGTGCGTTCGTTGCGAGATGGCTGAATATTAATTCAAGCAATGCCTTTTTGGACGAGTCGCCTTCAGTATCGTCTGCTATGGTGAGAAACTTCTTCAACCTTGCGTACCCGGGGTATTCTTCTAAGAAAGACCTGGAACCAAGAACAACTTTACTTTTTATTGTACTTACATTAGTTTCACCTATTAAAAAACATAGAATGTAGGCACAGTTTCTTCTCTTCCTACGCAGATTGTAAAAGCCCGTCGAGCGTTCGGGCGAAAATCTTTGGTAGGTATATGTTACTGGGGATGCGGTTAGCAATCCGTCGCTATTTTGGTTCCTCTTTCCACCTATCCACAATCATGCTAAACGTGGCCTTTAGCTGCCTACCCCGTAAAGGATAAAGATGTGTTTAATGTATGTATGTAAACTAAAATTGTTTAATATTTTTGTAAATATTTCTTTACGATGACGTCTGGTGTATTTTTAAAACATTTAATACAAAATATTCAAGTGGGCGATTAATCTGCTCGTAGTACAATATCTAGCCTTACCTTAAACAAGTTTTAATGTAGTTAAAGTGAGAGATCAAACTGGTACAAGGCAGTTGCACCAACGCCGCTGGAGCCTTCGGCTCTTCGACTACAGATTCCACCAGATACAGCTTCCTCATCAACGTTGAAGTTGTGACAGGCATTTGTTTATTTACGTCCATCTGTGACGTTCTTGTGTTGTATTCCCTGTCGTACTGGTCTATCGCTACTTCTCGTTTGACTTCGGTCAGTATGCTCTCGAAGTCATAAGAGGCTGCCATGTCCTCTATGTTGGCGCAGAGAGACTGGATGAACCACGAGCCATAGAGTACGTTTCTGAAAATAAGACAGGACGTTGCAGTCTCATCAGTCCTCGAGTCCTCCAGTGTGTGCACTCGACCCAATCGCGTTAGTTTTTTCAATTTCACTTGGAGGTTTTGGGCTTTGAGCACGCTTGTGACTGATTCGGTCACGATTGGACGTAACGGAACTGTCTACTCGAAAATATCTGAACGCACTTACGGTATTGACTGGCGTGTTTAGATATTTTTGAGCACCTGTGGCGTGGCCTAATTAAAAAACCGGTCAAGTGCGAGTCGGACTCGCGCACCGAGGGTTCCGTATCATTATCTATATTTATTTCTATAAATATCTTTAAACCAGTGTAAGCAGAGCCCTGCTCCAAAGCAAAATGTACGCAGTGTGGGGTTACTTTATATTGGTCACTGCAATATACAGACATACATACACATTTACGGTTTTCGCAATTATTCTTTAATCTGTGCTATAAGACCTACCTTCATACCAAATTTCAAGATTCTGCGTTCACGGGAAGTACCTTGTAGGTTTTGATTCCCTTGAGAGTTGAAAATTTGCGGAAATTTGCGGCATAAACGGGTGTATCTTTTGATTGCGTTGGCTTAGAAGTTTGATTTTTTCACAGCTTCAAGGGACAGTAGACCTGAGTAATTGATATAAATTTCAGCTTCATACCTCCACGCGTTCCTGAGAAAAAGGGTCTTGACAGACGGACGGACGGACGGACAGACAGACGGACAACAAAGTGATCCTATAAGGGTTCCGTTTTTTCCTTTTGAGGTACGGAACCCTAAAAACGGACATTGTTATTAAAGTATAGCTCAATAGTCTAGCCGACAAGTTCAAAATGGACTAAAATAGAGATAAGTACTGCTCTTAAAATTATGTGTGATACTCAATACTCAATCATTTATTCACAAGAACATATGGTTTACATAGATGGTATTGCAAGCATCAGTCCCTTAATATATTCAGCCATTTGAGGCGCGTGAAGTGTTTTGCCCTAACATTAAGCCGTCAAATTGAATATAATTTAATTAATAGGCACTATTAGAAAACAATAAAATTGAAATGTCTAGATTACTCATGCAATTATAAATTAAATTTACCTAGTAATTTAATAAGTTAAAATAAAATTTAATTATACAATGTCAATACGGGTTCTCCATTTATCAATTAACTTACAATAAATTAAATAAATTATTATTTCCTACATTAACTTAGTACAATATATCAAATGAAATCAAATTAAAAAGAAAACTAATAATTATTAGGTATACGAGTCAATATTAGGTAGGTACTAAGTATTATGTAATTGTCAATCTAAGTATTAAGTAATAATAATATAACATCAAATAATAATAATAATAATAATAATAGTAATCATTTATTAAATTATGAACTTACATTAGAACTTGTAATTTATAAAATCGTCAACACTATAAAAAACAGAAATTACATAGCAGATTGCGTAGTTTATTTTTGAACTGGGATGTAGGCAATGTCTTTAATGTCACTGGAATTTTATTAAATATTGTTACACACATTGCAAAAGCGCTTTTTTTTCTCTTAATCATCATAATGATCGTTTTTTTATCAATACAAGATTTAATATTTTTTCAAGAACGTTGAACGAAGAAAAGAAGACGGAAGTTCGAGAAAATTCTGTTAGTTAACAATCGTTTAACTTGCTGAAAAATTAACTTTTAGTAAAATTCCCAGCGGGGATAAGTTTTTTGAAGTTTCCGAATACACTTTAATTTTTTCAAATTTTTAAAACAATATTCAATAGCTTAAAAAAAATGAATCAATGTGTTGTACTCGCTTTTGACACCACACGCGCAACCTAAAAATGAAGCGCGGAGACCCATTTCCAGCTTTAAATTAAAATAATAAATAATGGAGACAGAGTTCCGAAAGCTAAAAGTTTTTTATTGGAAATTTCCTCTTCTTTAAGAATCTATTTTTTAAATTTCTTAAATATTAATAGTCTATGAAATATTGGCGAAAAACCAAATTCCTTTTTTTGTCATCTTTATTTGTTTATAACTTTTGCAATTTTTTTATGTGCTAATACACTCTTTTAGCACAATTTTCTAGGCGTCATTCCGCATCCAATGAGCTATCGTACATAATTTTAAGAGCAGTATCTCTATTTTAGTCCATTTTGAACTTGTCGGCTAGACTACATATAGAATTTTCAGCGATGTGATAACATTCACCAGAGAACAGTCTTATTTTAAATTTAGCACATTTTTCACGGTCAGGCCATATTGACTAGTAGACTTTTCTTTCCGTCTAACGGTAAAAGATGAAGGTATAACACAGAGCTGGTGCAAGGGCGTTGCCAGCCAAGTATAGCGTGTATCGGTAGGGCAAACAGTATGGCGGCACTTGAATGTCCTTATTGATAAAAAATAAAAGCCGCATTATTTTGATTCTCTATTTAACGGGAAGGGGGGCAGCAGTCCCTCTGCCCCCGCTTGGCGACGCCCTTGAGCTGACAAAAGCGATTTTGAAAACCATATGCAGTTACCGGTGTGAAGCTGTGCCTAAGTAGGAGCTGTGGAGTATCAGTATGTCGGCTTCCGCGGGTATCGTGTAGGCTTGAACGGCATCGTCGATATCCTTCCTCACGCAGCCAGGTGGGTGGACCGCGACTCCAGCCGTCGCTTCGGCGCCGCGACAAGCCTGCACGAAATTGTATTTTGCACAACCATTAAGTAAAAGGGGGTCTTAAAGTTAAGTTCAATGGGGTCACGCTTTCCGTGCCCTAAATAAGGTAGGTACAAAATCTTAAGAACTGATAAAACTACTGAATCTTTCGCAAGCCTTTGTTACCTGATATTTTCTTCAAGTTTTCGTAAATAATTTGAGTGAAACGAAATATTCCTGAGAAAGAAGAAACTATAATAAAAATGTAAATATCACAAGGAAACACTAAAGAGCAATGCTTACTCTGTTGTTTGCTTCTTACAGTTTGACTCTCACTGACCTTTATGATGAATAAGATCGAATTCGTGACCAGCAGAAGCTTATGCAGGAAGCGGTTGACCAGCTTTAGCTTACGGACGGAAAACCTGGCAGGGGCCAGCTTGTCAGTTCCTACTGACCTGTATGATGAATATGACGGGCTTTGTGACCAGCAGCGGTTTGTGCAGAAAATGGTTGACCAGCTCTAGCTCGCTGTACGGGCGGTCGCGTGCCCGCAGCAAACCCTCTTTTGTACCGTGTGTCAGCACAGCCACGGCCACGCAACCGTAGTCGGTAAAGTCAGATTTTGCAACTGAGGAACAGACGTTTCAAGAAAGAATAATCAAAACAAAAATAAATTAAGAGAAAAACAATCATAAGTGAAGAACTCATCGTATCAAACCCCCACTGACTTGTGAAAAGCAGTACTCCGTAACAATTGAAGGATAGATTAACGGAATTCAGTTTGCATGTGATGAATTGTAACGTTTAAAATAGTGTCATGCATGAGCTTAGTGCTTTACAGTGCCAGTCCAGTACCAGTACAGTTTGTGGTTTGTTTTGCTGTCTCCTTTAGGCTAAGTTCAGATGAGCGCGCGGCGACGCGCGGTTGGCTCGGCGCGCGGTTCAAGATTGTAACAAATCTATGTTGCCGCGCGGGACAAGAACTTGCGCGCGGTGCACGGCGGCGCGCGCGGTCCCGCGCGGCACCGCGCACTCATGTACACAGCAACATAGATTTGTTACGATGTTGAACCGCACGCCGAGCCATCTGAACTTAGCCTTACTCGGTCGATTCAAGTATCAAACCCATAAAAGTGAGTGAGACGCACCATGTAATTTAATGACAGTCAACTTTACTATACTACGTTGTCTAGTTGGAAGAGGGTAGATTTAAGTTTCTATTTAGACTAGAAACCAGTGCACCGTGTCTTTTTACGTAATCAGTAATCAAACTCTCTGGGTTGGAAAGGATTGCAAACAGGAATGGAACAATCTAGTGACTCGTGTGAGTCAACCTTTGGTGGGACTGGGATTACAATTCTTCCTAGACTACGGCTGTACAATGATACAAACAATGCAGTTTTAACACATACATGCTTCTAGCTCGCTGAATAGCTCTGCTTTAGTCCTGTCTTTCCTCTCCTCGACTTCAAAACCATATCTTTTGAACGTCACCGTCAGTGCTTCCACGTCTTTATCTGTTCCTTTTCTCTCCTCATAACCAATCACGTTTTCATGGTTAAAGATTAGCATCTTATTCTTCTCGAATTTCTCTAATTCGTACGTCAGACTGTCTTGCGACAGCGCTCTGGTGTTGATAATCTGTTCCAGAGGACTTGATTTGGCGTTTTCTTCTTTAATATCTGCATTCTCTAAAGGTGCGTTGTTAGGCGATTTTCTTCTATGTTTGGGTACGTTTTCTGTATCACAGGAAATAACTTGGACTGTCATAGCAGCTTCCGTCAGGGCATCGGTAATTGTAACATCTTTTGGACCGCTCTCAACGAATTGGGATTCTTTTGTTTCTCTGTCAAACCCCAAAAAAAAGGCATAGTAAAAGAGAGAAATACGTATCTACCAGCAATAAGGAGACTTAGTAAATGCTTACAGGCGGTCTGACTTGCAGGTTTGTCCCTGATCTAGTTTTCGGAAACATTATGATTATTATTTATATTATTTATATTACGATGATATTTGGTTTCAGAAGTGCAGTGTGATTTTTATCTGACTGCTCGGAGTTCAAAAGTCAAGTGACTTGTGTTACAAGCTTACTTTGTTTGTCATTAAAAAATCGAAAGTAACTAGTCTTCTTCTTTTTATCATTTGTGGCGTATGAAGTCGTTATAACGAAGACAACTTCGCCAATGTCAAAGTAACAAAAAAAAAAAAACATTGTGACAAAATGTCGGCAACGGTGTACGGTAATGGTCAAACCCCCCTCCCCCCCTGTCGGGCTCTTAACCAACGGTCAATGATATCCCATAGAAACTACCAGGAAATCATTAGCCGATGCACAGGGTGCACCGGACCAAGCACTGCTCTTCCTCCTGGACGGATCCAAAAACGAACCGCAGCTCTTGACCACACGCAACTAGTCTGGATCTTGTTACTTCATTCCGCAACCCATTCAAATGAAATTTGGTAGGTATGGAGAGTTTGAATTCCGGGGAAGGACATTGGACCCTGCTTTCATTTATCTACGTGTGCGATATGTGAAGCGTGCGTACTGGCGCGCACTCATCATCAAAGCAGCGCGCTGAAACTCTCCTCACAGATAACCTACTTCTTCCTTTAACTATGCCCAAGACTCCCTGGTACCCCAAACTAGACTTACGATGCACACCTCCATCTATTGGCTTTAGAGGACACTTCACTGCCACTGTTATAAACGTTAACACTTCGAGACAATGACATTTTAATTCGGCACAACCGCTTTCTATCAGCGCGTTACACGACTGAGCGATTCACGATAGAATCGATATCTTATCGCAGATAATTTCGTCGGTGAGGGAATGGAGATTCGCACAACGTCTTTACACGACGTTTTTTTTGATTACCGTTACCTTTGACTGTTTGCTTTACGTACAACGGAATTATTCCGGAATTTCAGTAAGGTGTTGAAGGCGTTGTTCTTCCATGCTGGTCTGGGAGCTATGAAAAAACATAGAACGTACCAGTTGCTTCTCGTCCCGCGCAGATGGCAAAAGCCCATCGAGGGAATGGGCGAAATTCTTAGGAATCACGTTATAGGCGATGCGGCTAGCAACCCATCACTACTTTGATTCCCCTTTCCACCTATAGAGAGAGAGAGAGAGAGAAACATTTATTTACACACATTCGATACACGTTGATATATAATAGGAAGAAATACAAAATACTTAGCAATAGTACCGATATGGTGTAAAATGGGCCCCACTCAGCATAATGTTGCGGCAAGCCGCAACGCTGTTTTTCAGTAGGACCCAGACGTATACGTCTACAATCATCCTAAACGTGACCAGGTCTTGTTACCTCAGGGTCTGTCTACCCTGTAAGGGATAAAGACGTGATTTATGCATGTATGTATGTATTGCAATTGTGATGCTGAAATCTTGTTCGTTTGTCCTTTGTGTGTGCTCCATAGGTTCGGCAAACGTCAACAAACACAGTTATATCCTTTCTGTAGGTTAGCTGGAAGAGATCCCTTCTTAGGGATAAGTTCGCCTTTGTACTTTTTTGTCTGAATTTCTGTATTTTTTAAATTTTTATGTGCAATAAAGAGTTTACATACATACATATAGGGTGGAAAACAATAACCCCTCGTGGAAGGGCAACTAGATATCATAAACATAGGAAATACGTAGCTGATTGACAAAGGAAATATTCCTTTATTTTTGAACATAAGCAAAAACTGGTCGTAATGCATATTGTAAAGTGGATCTGATGGTGAAGTACCAAGAGAACTCCTCAACAATTAACGGCTCTGCATCGGGGAAGGCAATATTTTATCTAATGTGATGAGCACTTGGCATTAGGCTATTGTTACTTAGATAAATTAAAAACCAACTCAAAAGTTTTTTTTTAATGATAATATAACCGTGTTCATGAATATCAAAGAAAACTGAAAAAAAGCAGAAAACAACTTAATAAGTACCTTAAATTCATAAAAAAACTAGCTGTTTCCCGCGACTCCGTTTGCGATGGATTCGCTCTTTGCTATAAACCTCACGGAGCCCGAGACCTTTCCAACGAATGCAAAACCGTGGAAATCGGTTCGTGCGTTCTGGAGTTATAGCGTCAGGAAGGAAAACCCGACTTATTTTTATAGGTATAGTAGATTAGTAGGTACCTTGTAGTTGCTTTATTTACCTCAGAAATAAACAAAAACATATTTTATTTAATTCGAATCAGTACGACGTTGGTCTGCATATCGCTACCTTGGGGCTCAATTGGCATTGTTCATTTTTTTTAGTATGCTCCAATTCGAAAACCATTTCGAGGAAAACCATCAATTATCCGATTTATCTTGTCCGATTTCAAAAATACTTTATGATTGCAAATATTTTTGTAAAAGTACTTTGAACCTTTGTTTGACCGAACGACCGGGTTTTTAGACAGAATCCAGCATCGAATGTTTGCCACAAAAATGAAAAAAAAAGTTTGGCTACGGCAACTGTCACGTGTCACTGTCAAATCTACAAAACCATAAACAAAGCCGTTTTTTTTATAGCCAGCCGAACGAAGGCGATTGGGATTCTGTCTAAATTCACGAATTATCAAACAGCGAAAAAATATTTATTATTAATTAACGAAGCTACGTAAAAGCATAATATTCAAATTAGTTGCTTGAAATAGTCCATTTTATCGAATAAAGGTGTTAAAAGCACAGCTTAAAAAAAATGGACAATGCCAATTGTCGTAAAAGCCAAAAGTCGACTTTTCAGGAGAGCCAAAAAACTAAAAAGAAAAACGAAAAAAAATTGTAACTCTTTTGTTTTAATAGTTATAAAGAAGCTTTGTAGGATGAAAGTTCTTAAAATTATGAGTAGAACAATATGAATTCATAATATTTAAGATAGAACCCATAACAAAGAAAGTAGATGGCGTATACGCTTCTTAAAACCAAAACAACATGACGCTTATGACCAAAATAATAGTTGCTGTACATGCTACTTAGGACGTAAAAGTCAGCTATTACGATTTATTGAAAAAACCAAAGGTGTTAGTCGCCGGTTTTCTGTTTTTGGTTAGGTACTTTACTGTAAAAATATAAATCATCTACATATATACACCCAAAACTACTTTACTGCGATAACGATGATAAGGTAGGTATAAACCAAATCAGTTTGAGAATCGTATTTAACTTTCAAAGTCCATTCATATTAAAAAGATTGGAGGGTTTGGTAGTAACAAAAAATACGTATAGAAAAAAAATATATCGCTGAAGGGAAAAAATCAATGTCAACGAAAAAAAAAACACAAATATCGTTGTTATTATTAAAAATATTGTTCAAGTAACATATAAAACGATAAAAAATAAAAGTAGCAACAAGAATAGGGCATTTAATACTTCTAATCTCTTTCAATCAAAAACAATCTATTTTATAAAAGTTATGTGTTAACGCTCTTTTTACTCCAAATTTATTTTTGGTTGGCGTTTATTGCCATGAAATGAAACGCTACTGCAGGCCGTACACCAAACTTTATTCTGTTATTGGAAATAACTCAGGTCGTATTCACCAAAATGGTTTAATGGTGGCTTATACATCTTAAAAATGAAACGTAATTGCAGGTTGTATAATAAACTGTGTTCAATTTTCAGAAATCGTTAAGGTCGTATACGCCAAGTTTGATAAGCAATGTCCTTTATGCCAATTATAAATCTTGATTTAGGGCCAATAATACCTTTGCATTTTTCACACTCCGAGTAGCTGGCTTTTATAGCTCGTTTTTTTTAAAATTTCTTGTTTAGAGTAACAGAAAATTGAGGTTGTATTCGATATTTTTTCGGGATTTGGAGAATTTTAAATACACAGATCGATAGAGAAAAAAAAACTGAGCAAGACTGCATTTAAATCTCATTTTCGTCAAAATGGCGTTTACGACAATTGAGCCCCAAGGTAGCGATATGTAACAGTTGTGCTCATTACACTTTTATAATGATCCCGTAGAGGGATCGAAACGCGTCAGTGTTTGTGTGGTGTTAGGGATAATTAAGTTTGTGGGATTTGTGTATTTTATTGGTAGTAGGTAGTGGAGGGAGGATTGCATGAATAACATATATATTTCACAGTGGCTTGGTTATCTTGCACGTGAGTAGCGGAGTAGCAAGGTAAAATTTTTTGTTCATTAAAACATATTTCGTTGTGCGCTCCTTGTTTGAACTAACTTTCAACTTCTGTACGAGCCCCCAAACACGCTCCCATCATTACATGGCAAAGGGTGATAGCCGAGGCAGCACTGGACCCCACGTATGTATCTACAAGCCACCCATTGGATTTCACATCCAATTTATCTACATTCCCGGATTCAGAAGATGCAAGTCATTCAGGTATTTCCCTGTCTTTTGTTCTTTAGCAGGTTTTTTACATGACTCAAGTTTGTTGTTGAACTGTAGAGTATCTACGTGAAAGAATGGATGTAATATGTATGAGCTCATTGATAACATATCAATAGGTTTAGATTAAAACGTTAGATCCAATAAGTAATCTTACATCTCTTAGTAAAAGATAATTGACAAAGGAAGTTTAGCTTAACGCAAATCAAAGAAGTAGATTCAAATTTACATGCATACATTACAGCCAAGGGTAACAAGACTTGACCACGTTTGACGTGATTGTGGGCTTATAGATAGTAAGGGGAACAAAATAGTGAGGGATTGCTAGCCTGGCCGTATCGCCTACGACATGACTCCAAAGATTTTGGCCTTTTCCTTTTGTAAGCGGGAAGAGAAGCAGCTCGTAAATTCAGTTTATCCTTTGCTCCCAGAACAGCATGGACTTAAATTTTTTTTCATCACTTAAGCTCTGAAAGTAGGTTGCATTTAACTTGAAATCCGAGTTGTAATAGTACATTACTGTCTAGGCCAGGAAGTAGGCAATTGCTGGCTGAGTATTGGTTTGAACGGACGAGCTTGCGAGTCCGTTTAATAATACGAAGCCAGCAATACTATTCTGGCCGAGGCAAGTATAGTGCTTTTCTCAAAAATCGAAAATATAACAACAACAAAAATAAATGAAAATAAAATAGTGAAAATTGTTTTGCTTTGCCGCCTTTTTCTATCAATGGCATTTGAAGAGTGTATTTTTCTACCCAGAACACCTAAAGCTATTTCAGACACAGATAAACACGTTGTCGTACTAGCTTTTTTTTTTAATTTGATGTTTTAAGTCTTGTGCCTTTCTTTTATAATGGTGATTTGCATTTTTAAAAAGTTAATAACTAGACAGTAATGGAATTTGTATGCAACATTACTGTCGAGTTTAGCGCGACAGTAATGTTTTTTTTTTTTAATTTTGGACTGACCGGCAACAATTAACTTCCTGTTCTGATATGTAGTTAACAATGACGACTTTACCGGTCATTTTTGAGAAAATTCGATTTACATCTTTAGGGATATGTGTAAGTAATTTTAAAAATCGAATGATGCTCCTTTGTATTCACGAACTGGTAAATGAGGAGACTGTAATGCGTAATACTTACCTCCGAAACTCCATGCTGGCATAATACTGCCACCCAGTGCTGGCTGAATGCGCCAAAGCCAAAGAGCGCGAGGCCATTAAAAAAAACCGGTCAAGTGCGAGTCGGACTCGCGCACCGAGGGTTCCGTATCATTATCTATAAATATATAAAACCAGTGTAAGCAGAGCCCTGCTCCAAAGCAAAATGTACGCAGTGTGGGGTTACTTTATATTGGTCACTGCTATATACAGACATACATACACATTTACGGTTTTCGCAATTATTCTTTAATCTGTGCTATAAGACCTACCTTCATACCAAATTTCAAAATTCTGCGTTCACGGGAACTACCTTGTAGGTTTTGATTCCCTTGAGAGTTGAAAATTTGCGGAAATTTGCGGCATAAACGGCTGTATCTTTTGATTGCGTTGGCTTAGAATTTTGATTTTTTCACAGCTTCAAGGGACAGTAGACTTGAGTAATTGATATAAATTTCAGCTTCATACCTCCACGCGTTCCTGAGAAAAAGGGTCTTGACAGACGGACGGACGGACGGACAGACGGACAACAAAGTGATCCTATAAGGGTTCCGTTTTTTCCTTTTGAGGTACGGAACCCTAAAAACAAAAGACGGTTTGGTGCGATAAATTTTCTTCCGCTCTATTACAAATTGCGTTTGGTTATAAGGGTTTTTCTTTATTTTTTCGCATTTGTGATGAAAAGTAGTGTTCAACTCGAGTGTAAATGATCAATTACACCCGCGAACTATGAGCACCCTCGCTCGCTTTGCTCGCTCGTGCACCTAAATATCTTGGGTGTAATTGAACAAGGGTTGTAAGTGATACCCTTGTTTATCAATCTACTAAGTAAATAAGGTGGTAAACGAGTAGAGACAAGTCATGGTAGTAACGCACTATTTCCTATGGACACCGAAACACATGATTGGAGACACGTTGTCAGCCTCCAGGCTGGGTTAAGATGGAATATCTATCTAATTTCTAAGTAATTTCACCGGTTGTTTTGCTCTCCACACCGGAAACTGGCAAACACAACTGCTTGATGATAGGAGGAATTTAGATGATAGCGAACCGGATAGAAGGTCCTATCACCCGGAAAAGCTGATTCCGGTCTTGCTTAAAAATACCTATCTTTTTCGGAATTTGTCTGATTCATCAAACAATAACACACCGTCTTCTACGTCTCTATATTTGGTCGCATTCAAGATTTTACAAGCGTCATCAATGCCAAGTACTACCTATTATGGTTTTATCAATAGAAATAATTCGCTCAACATAATCCGTTACCGATGTACATTATCTATCTCCGATTAGATATTGTACAGCAGATTTGATGTGGTGAAACGCGGTCAGTCGATGTAACGCGTTAGCAAAAAGCTGTTGTGCTCAAAACAAAATGTCGGATTCATCAGAAAGCGAAAACGTTAATTACAGTGACAGTGAAGAAGTTTGTTCTAAAGCAAACAGGCCAAGGCGTAAAAAGTATGTGCCTAATTTTAGGTCAATAAAGGGGTTTGGGGAGACAAAGGAATTCCGATCTGTTGGTGATTTAAACGATGTTACGACGACAGATGGCGTTATGATAGCTCCTCCAACTGTCTCTGTTACTTCCCCCGAGACTGAAAAGGTACCCGAATACACAAGAAAACCATCTCTTTACGAAAGAGAGTACAGTAAAGAGGAAGAGTTCAGTCCGGTGGAGCAGATTTACAATACTCGAGCGTTGACGAAACACAGTTTGACGTACGAATTAGAAAAGTTCGAGAAGAACGCGATGATCATCTTTAATCAGGAAAACGTGGATGGTTACGAAAAGAGACTTGGGACAGAGAAAGACGTGGAGGCGCTGGAGCGGACATTCAAAAGATTTGGCTTTGAAGTCGAGGAGAAAAAAGATAGGACTAAAGCGGAGCTGTTCAGCGAGTTAGAAACATGTATGTATAAATATGATGCAATTTGAGAAACAATAGACTAGAATTGGAGAGAGGGGGGAGTTGTAACACGCTTCCCCCGCTATGAAATACTAGATTGTTGATTGCAAGCGTAATTTTAGGTCCATATTAATTAACAAAAGTATTTGTTTTAATGAGGTAGAAGAGTAGCGAGATAAATGTTTTTTTGGTCATCACTAGATTTGTCCGTTACTTTTTGCAGCATTTTTGCAATCTTTATCAGCACTCGGTACCGCCTGCATTCAGGCTTTAATGAACTATACTGTAGCTATTTTAATTAGTGATGCAACGGAACTGGCATAACGGAAGCAGAAACGGAAACAGATGTCAAAAGTAAATCTTAACGGAAGCGGAAGCGGAAACGGAAGCGTTAATACTAAGTAGAGAAAGCACACCTTTGTATTTTTAGATTTTTTTTATCAAATTTGTAGTAAAATATAAATTAGTAGTCAAAATTACATAGCGGCAAGTTATATATACTATCTATACTAATACTATAAAGAGGAAAAATTTGATTGTTTGTTGGTTTGTTTGCATTGAATAGGCTCCGAAACTACTGGACCAATTTCAAAATTCTTTTGCCGTTAGAAAGCTACATTATCACTGAGTGACATAGGCTACTTTTACCGCGGGAAAATACCTATTCCTACGGGAAAATTAATTTATCGCGGGCGAAGCTGCGGACGGAAGGCTAGTATTTAATAAAGAGTAACGCGGGTAAGGGTGGGAATGCATTGGCAATTATCGGTATCACGCGCGCGTGGGCGCTCGTGTAACATTCGTCCACGCGCGGTCCCCCGCCCCGCCCCGCCCGCGCCGCGCTGCCGTCGCGTCGGCAGCACCGCACCTCGCCACTCTCTCCCCGCTTCCGTTTAGAGTTCTGTTATAAAGTTTGCGGAACCAGAAACAGAAGCGGAAGTGAAAAAACATGCGGAACTTCTGCAGATGCGGAAGCGGAAGCAGAGTTCTGTTGCAACTCTAATTTTAATTACAATAATAGCGGTTATAAGGGCTCCCGTAATTATTTTTTGGATACTTAATAGATAGCTTAATGGATGTGTTGGAACTCAGTAATTATTAAATTAATTAATAATGTTCTATGCAGACATCATGACAAATAAGAATTTCATTTTCGCCGTAACATTTTGTAGGTATTCAATGTTTTAATTCCATTTGATACGTAAGTAAAAATACGTAGAGCCATGCAGTCTGATAGATTCAAGTTTCAAAGTGCAGTAAATCTTTGCTTGTGTGCGTGGTAAATGAGCTAATTTGTCATCGGACGGATTGTCATTGGTTGGTTGGGCGAGGGGATCTGGCCTTGGGCTCGTGTGATTGGTCTGTGGCGACTATACATAGCTACTTATTATTTTATTGGTTAGCTAGACTTTTTAGAGGAAACTATTTTCATTGACAAAGCCGAGCGCTTCCGAGCGCCGGCCGAGGACTGCCGACCTCAATGGTCGAGTGCGCATGTGCGGTATCAAACAGCAACTGTCACACTCTCTTCTTTTCTCTCCTTAATGGCGGCCGTAAGGCTTGAGCCAATGTCAGTGCGGTAAAAATATAATTCAAAAATCTTGTGACAAAATGTCGGCAACGTTGTACGGTAATGGTCAAAGACCCCCCTCCCCCCCTGTCGGGCTCTTAGCCAACGGATAATGATATCCCTCGGAGACCGCCAGGAAATCATTAACCGGTGCCCAGGGTGCACCGGAACAAGCACTGCACTTCCCCTCGGACGGATCCAAAAACGAACCGCAGCTCTTGATCACACGCGGAGGTAACCCGACTCGCACAACTGTCACACTCTTCTTGCCGTGGTGTTCTGTCATCTTTACCACACACATATTCCTTATTGTTTCCTAGTTTCCCTATTACCTGTATCTAGCTGTTTCCTTCCTGTATATATTATTCTTCAGTGTTTCCTTCTTAATATACAGTTATATTTTATTGTGGAGTGCCTTGTTTCCTTATAGTAGGTATACCTACGTAGCACCCCACAGGTCCGTTGGGTGAAGGAGTCTGTTACCTTGTACATAAGAGACATAAGTAGGTACATACTCATTTTGTGATGGCGTTTTGTTTAGCCATCTGACCTACAAATCCGAGGTACACAAATTGCAAAAAATGTTTGGCTCATATGCGTGCCATATGGAAGCATATAAATAGGTACCGCAGACTAAGAGACAGGGGCTGCGATCCCCGCTCTGGTTCGTGGCTGGTTCAAAGGATTGCCATTGCAGTATAAAGAGGCAACGCGGCCAGCATAATGGGAACCTTTGAACCAGGCACGAAACGGGGGACATTTTTTAAGTTAATTTTTAATATTTTTTAACATAATTTACTTTGAATCAACTTTCGTAGTTTTAGTTATCCTTATTATTATTTCGTTTTTAATGGTTTGTTTATTAATAAACTGACATAAATAAAAAAAATAATAGGTACCTAATATTGAAAATTACCTTGACTTAACTAAACTGAATGCAGGGCTTACCATGACGTCGTAATGCGATTCAATTCCGACTCAGTTCAGGTTTTAGCTGTCATTTTTAGTATGGATCTGACAGCGAGCGAGCCTAAACTGAATCGGAATTGAGTCGCATTAAGACGTCATGGCAAGGCTCTTGAAGTCCGCCCCATGACCACAGCCGGCAAAATATGGCTGAAACTTTAGGGTATAAATTAAATTAAGTTGGGATAAAAGTTTGGTACATAGCTATAATTATAATTAGATGTAGGCATTTTCATTCTACGCTGGTCTGGGAGCAAGGAAAAAACATAGAATGTACCAGTTGCTTGTCTACCCGCGCAGATGGTAAAAGCCCATCGAGGGAATGGGCGGAAATCATACGAATCATGTTTTAGGCGATGAGGCTAGCAACCGATCACTATTTTGATTCCATTTTCCACCTATTCGCCCACAATCTTGCTAAATGTGGCCTGTAGGTGCCTGTTACCTTAGGCTCTGTCTACCCCGTAAGGGATAAAGACGTGATCTGTGTATGTATGTATTTTCATTAAATAACCGAATTTATCTGGAAATTTGATTTGAAATTGTGTATATTTATGTAAGCTGGCCGTGTCGTTATCATAATTTTCATTATCATGACCCCTTTATGTATTTTTTATCACGACCGGTTTATATTTGATAATGTTACTTCCGTAAATGACTTTTTATTGGTATTGTCGTTAATTTTTGTTTGTAGATTATCTTACTCACCATTAGTTAATGCATTTTACTAGAAGGTATTGCGTGTAAATCCACATCCATGATCACTTTAACGCGTGTTATCTATCCATGCGAATCTAGTGTTTACTTGTCAATTTGTTAGGTAATGCCTCTTAGCCGGCCTAATTATCACATTTCGATAAAATAGTACATTACTGCTGAGGTCTGGAAAGTTGGGAATTGCCTGATGAGGTGCTTTGCAAACCGAGCAACAAGAGGCTCGTGAAGAGAAGAATCAGGCAATTCATGCTTCCGTCGAGGAACGTATAGTGTTTTTCTCACACTATGAGGAAATAAAAATAAAACAATGAAAACAAAATCATAGACATTAGGTATAAACAGAAAATTAAAAAGAACTTACATACGCACTGCGATGAAAACCGAGCGGTTGGCCTGGCTGTATGGAATTATTCAATCGTCCTCTCAATTTTAAATGCAATTGTTGAAGTTTTAAAAAGTTAACGAAGCGGGAAAAAATGGATTTTAGTACACACGGCAATATAATCAGGTAAGCACCTACGCACGCTCGCGCCGTATCTATCCTGCTTACCGAATAGCTTTGCTGTGTGTACATTCCATTTACTCCAAGGGAAGTTTTGTTTTTTTAATTTCGAAAAGCATGAGACACTGCCCGTGTTCTTTTTTCAAACGGAAAGAGAAAACTTCCGAGAACGTTCATGTTTGAAGACTTGTGTCTCGTGTACTCTAGTAGACATCATCACTATCACTACATAGTATAAAACAAAGCCGCTTTCTCTGTCCCTATGTCCCTATGTATGCTTATATCTTCAAAACTATACAACGGATTTTGATGCGGTTTTTTTAATAGATAGAATGACTCAAGAGGAAGGTTTTTATGTATAATTCTACGCAGACGAAGTCGTGGGCAAAACTAGTAAATTATAAATGGGGTTTTTTAAAACTGTTCCTCAATATTTTAGCGGGTAGTTGGTTAGTCTGACTGGTTAGCCCTAGAATGTTCTTCAGGATTTTTGGATCATAGTTGACAAATGTCGTTTCCGCACACTGGTCGTTGTTTAATGGAACCGCATCAAGAGCAAGACTAAATTTTTAATCAAAAATTTTAAAATGAAAATTCTTCTTTGTAGAGGAGTTTAGTCGGAACTAAATTCCTGAATAATTTTGAAAGGCTAGTCTACCCCGTAAGGGATAAAGTCGTGATTAACGTGCACGACACCTGTAATGGACATGGATCCAATAATGCACAATAAGTCTTATTTAAAAGACACTAAGGCATAGTCATTTATTTTATGACAGTCAATTTAAAACCATAGATATATCAAGTCTTTATCCCTTACAGCAGCCTTTCCCAAAGTGGGCGATAACGCCCCCTTGTGGGCGCTGTAGGCCTAAAAGGGGGCGGTAAGAGACTCAGAAAAAAAATGGGGGCGTTGTGTAGTACCTATAGTGGTTTTTAAGTAGGTGAAAAAATGGGGGCGCTAAAAAATAATTTTCATTCAAAGTGGGCAGTAGACAAAATAAGTTTGGGAACCCCTGCCTTACAGGGTAGACAGAGCCTAAGGTAACAAAACCTTAAGGCCACGTTTAGCATGATTAAGGGCGTATAGTTGGAAAGGGAAATCAAAATAGTGATGGGTTGCTAGCCGCATCGCCTATAACATGATTCCTAAGATTATCGCCCATTCCCTCGATGGGCTTTTACCATCTGGGCGGTAAGAGAAGCAACTGGTAAATTCTATGTTTTTTTCTTTACTTCCAGATCAGCATGGAAGTAAACCATATCATCTTTAAATTAAGAATTAAGTGTCCATTACTGGTTCTTGTCAGTTTAACGTGTCCAACACTGGTGCCGTCATCCCACGATGTGCAGCAGTGTAAATTGTGTACCTACGTATTTTGACACTCGGCATCGGATTGAAGAACGATTGAAGTGACAGTTCTTGTATGAATGTGACAGCTAGCTGATTCCGATAGCGATTGACAGCCCATACATGAACTGTCAAAATGAACACGATGGCGATTGCGAGCGAGTTAAGACAATAAGCCTACTGTTCGCCCTTAACTTGTTTTAGGGAATCCCTGAACGACATAAAAGTTTGTCACTTTATTATTATCTCGGTACGGTACGGTATCTATTGGATTATGTACTGAGTGTACCGATAATTTACTATAAGTAGCATAGCAGTTGATTACTGAGAAATGTCATTTGTAAGTTTGTTAACACTATTTTATTACATGACAGTCGTTAGCTGTCGATAGTAATAATATGTAATATCGGGGTGCGAGTCGGGTTACCTCCGCGTGTGGTCAAGAGCTGCGGTTCGTTTTTGGATTCGTCCGAGGGGAAGAGCAGTGCTTGCTCCGGTGCACCCTGGGCATCGGTTAATGATTTCCTGGCATTTTCTGAGGGATATCGTTATCCGTTGGCTAAGAGGCCGACAGTGGAGGTAACCCGACTCGCACCCCTTTTATATTGTTTATTCACATAGACAGTCAGTTATCTCTTTCTACCCTCATCCTATATCGTTTTACAAGAAAAAATAATGGTGATGCGATTGTGACTGCAGATGCATTAGACCAGGGGTCGGCAACCTTTTGAGTCGGAAGAGCCAAAAATTACTATTTACAAATTTTCAAGTTTTAAAGAGCCACAAAAAAATTCTCGCCAACAATAATTAGCCTCAATACTTTCATAAAGTTTGTTGATAAAAAAAGTAATCTATTTATTCATATATAAGTAGTGTTTTTCACAACAAATAATCACATGATAATGAATAAGATAAAAATGAAAACAATTAAACATTTACTTACTTACAACACTACTTAAAGCGAGTATAAGTAGCTGAGAGATGGAAATAATGCCTAATCCTCGTTAATCGTTTCAGAACATTTTTTTTTATAAAATAAATAATATTTGCGAATGGAACTAAAGAGCCGCAGCCTCACATCCAAAGAGCCGCATGTGGCTCGCGAGCCGCAGGTTGCCGACCCCTGCATTAGACAATAAGGCAGGAGTTCCCAATTTGCTTAGGAGGTAGGGCTCTGCTAACTCTGGATTTTATATTCACTTGCCGTATTTATACGGAACCCACGGTCCGCGAGTTCAACTCGCACTTGGCCGGTTTTGAATTATTTTCAATTTACAAACATTTTTCCTTAGTTTCAAACTCCGACTTCACCGACTACGGCTGCGTGGTCGTAGCTGTGCTGACACACGGCTCCCGCCAGGGCTTGCTACGGGCGCGTGACCAGCCGTATTGCGAGCTAGAGCTGGTGAACCACTTTCTGCACAAACCGCTGCTGATTACCAAGCCCATAATATTCATCATACAGGTCAGTGAGAGTACAAAGGCTCCCGCCATACTATATCCTACACACACCTTGTGTTGGTCATCAAACATCATTTTCTTCTGAAGGAGCGTCCTCACTGAGAGCTGTCTTACCCCAGCAGGGACCTAAATTGCGCTATAGGTACCTGCTTGTACCACACATCCCCTATGGATTAAGTTATTGAAAAATATTGTGTATTGACAATCACCTCACCTCCTACAGACGTGTCACTGCTGGGCACAGACCGCCTCACAAAACGAGAGAGCTTGGGCTATAGTTAGGTCACTTTCAGATGTTTCCTTAATCAAAATACTTCTACTACCAGGCTTGTCGCGGCACCAAGTCGACGGCAGGGGTTGCGGTCCATTATGCTGGTCGCGTGAGGAAGGACATCGATGAGGAGGTGGAAGCCTACACGCTCCCCGTAGAAGCTGACATGCTGTTACTCCACAGCTCCTATATTGGCAAGCCTTCACACAGGTAAGGGGCGGGGGAGGGTGGGATATCCCGAGCCCGTACTCAACAGTACCGTTGCCATATGCCCCACAGTGGGCGTCGCGGTGACGCCAAGTGCTCCCGTAACGAAAACAATCAATGGCCAGGTATCTCTCCCCTCCTTCCGTTAGGTAGGGACGGCAGCGGTGGTTTTGAGAGCCCGTCATACCCCAGTTGCTGCCCAGAGCACGGGAATGCATAGAGCGCTTTTTCCACATGCTAAAATATAAAGGTAAGTGTGTAGGATGTGCAGTGGGGGGGTCGCTACCAAGTGTGTACGTCTGTGATCATCAGCCTATCGTATCAGTGCTTTTTTTTAATGAAATGTCATGGAATAGGAGCAAGTAGGTCAGCTGATGGTAAGCACTAATACTCATGAACACCCGCAACACCAAAGAGGGCTTGGACACCTCATGTGCCATTTAATTTTATCGGCTGTTCTATTTATTACGCCGGAATACAGCAGCGCAAGCAATGCTGTTTGGCGGTAGTAGTCCTACTGCTCGCCTATCTCATCAGCCCAACCCTTATGCCATTGTCTGTTTCAGGCTTTACTTTACGATTTTGAAATGAAACAATTAGGTACTGTTCTATGGGTGAAGACCAAAAAGTTAAACACCATTAAAGTTGCGTTGGTCCATACAAATGTATGACTAATTTTCGTGTCACAATGGAAAACGTTAGTGGTAATTTTAACTAGTACTAACGCAACTTTTACGGTGTTCACCTCTATAAGTACTAAAAAAAAACATTTTTTTACCTTCTCACAAACAGTTTCATAATTTAACATTCCAAAAAATGGACACCAGTCTCTTTGGAAGAACAATAATCTTGTTTATGTTCAAATATCTATTTTACACTTATCATTTTATTTTCAGAAACGAACTCTACGGTTCGTGGTTCGTTCAATCTCTGTGTGGTAAAATAGACGAATTGGCAGACTCTCAGGACTTCGAGAGTATACTCACAGAAGTGAAACGAGAAGTAGCCGTAGACCGTTACCACAAAGAATACAACAGGAGAACGTTGGAAATGGATATAAATAAACAAATGCCTGTCACAACGTCAACGTTGATAAGGAAGCTGTATCTAAAGGAGTTTGAGGAAGACGGGGTGTATAGTAGGAGAGTGAAGAATGTGAGACAGACGTCAAGTAATGAGGTTTTGGACAGCGGGGGCCCGAAGACTCCATCGCTGATACAGTACGCGTCATGCTCCTGTTTTCTAACTCACTTTGACTACATTAAAAATTGTTTACGGTAATTAGCTAGATATTTTTATACAATCTTATTTCTTATTTCCTACAAGATGTCCTAGAATTATTCCGAAGTATTTTACCAGGTCGTCATTTTTGATTTAAAATAAGCTAACCTAAAAATTTCATTTTTGATACAAGCTTTTTTTTGCTGACGGCTATCTTGTTAATTGTACTTGCATTGCCGTCCGTCCTACATATATGTGTACCACAGGTCAGTCGGCCCAACGGCTGAAGAGTTCTCTCCTGCGGCGACGGTCCTGACCGGGCCACCAGAATTCTACTGCCAGATTTTTGTATTCCCATCCGACTTCCACAACTATACAAAATTTCAGCTCAATGGGTTGAAGATATATGCTTCAAAATTGAGTCGAAAGATTCTATCCGTACGGGTAAGCGGCGAGTGAAGTGACGCGTGAGAAAAGAGCGGCAACGTCGCATTTTCGGCGAACTGGCAACGTAGCTCAGTGCACACAACTGAACATTCCCTTAGCGTATGACACTGTTACCGTTCACTCACACATTGACAAATTTGAACCAGAACAGTGATCTCATATGGGCAATTACTTAACTGTTTTTTCTATAAAAAATAAATTTCACGCAAATAAATATAAAAATAAAAGCTTACTTAATCGGTTTCAATGTAAAAGTACGCTACGTTTGCCCGTAATTGAATAAGTCAGTGGCCATAACTTTTTGTCGCTTTCATTTGCATACAAAAGTTGAAAAGAGAGAGCGCTAGTAAACAGGGTAGAGCTAATAAAACAAGCCAATAAGTAGAGTTTTCTTTGGTTTCAGGTTTTATATAGAAGAGAATCCTACGGACGTAACGGTGCGAGGGTTCCTCAACATAGCAGACACTTTCAAAGACGACAGAGAATTCAACTCATCCAAAGAGGTCATGCTACGGACAATTTGCAGCCACCTGGAAGCATACGCGCAAGAGTATCAATTCTTCAAATATTTGCATATGTACAAGAATTAGAATTATTCGAGTTGAAACTTAAAAATGACAATTGAGACTCCATTGAGTATTTGTTACTGTTACCAGTCAGGTTCATAATGTAAAGTTTCATTTGGAGCAAATTAAGTTGTACACATTGTAGCGACCTTAGCGCCATCTAGTCATCGACGCATAAACTGGTACGACGCACGAGCAGCTAGCGCCAGTAACGTCGCAATAGTCTACATCGCCCAACGAAGTTTTTTAACGCGGTTGCTAAAAACGACTTTCAAGTAACTTCCTTCGAACTTCGGTCTTCAGACATAAGGTCTGCCGGGAGAGAGATCTCTCTAACGCGCAACAATGTGTAAGACTGTATGCATTTTGTACACTTTGCGAATCGTAGGTAAAATAATGTTGGGCATCTCGCTTCGTGACCGCATCCCCAATTCCGAAATTCGGAAACGGACTAGTTGTGGATGTCGGAACTAGGATAACACAGCTGAAGTGGCGATGGGCGCACTTGGCAACACGGAACGAGTACAGATGGTCGCAGGCGGTAACAGAGTGGTCAAGATTGGGTCGAAGTGGGCAGACCATCAGCTCGTTGGCGTTGAACCTGCGGTGTTGATATGTGTCGTTGGCGTGGAAAAAGTTAATGGGTCTCGGTTAGTGCTCTCAGTTCCCTAACTCGAGATTAGGGCAGATCTCTCTTACGTATATTTTTGTGTTTAATGTACCTAAGTCCTATTTAAACTGACGTACAGTGCTTCTAGTTTCTTAATGTATTTGACAGTTCTGTTGCCGTGTCCTGAACAAACATGAATGAATATAGTAGGTTAATGCCGAGGACTGGGAAGTAGCCAATTGCTGGATGAGTAACTTATTTAAAAACACGAACCGCAGGTGAGTGTTTTTTAAAGTTATGAATCCAGCAATTGCTCTTCCAGCTGAATATAAATTTTGCACTAACTTCCTCACAACTTAGGTGGTTTTCACGTTCCCGCTTTTTTCTTAAGTTTTTTTAATGTCATCTGTCACCGTAAGCTATTTGAGACATTGATGAAAATGTTAGACTCGATCAAAACGCGCACTCCTCGGCTATCGACTTGGCTGTACGACATTGTTGTTCCTTATTCCATACCTAGTCTTTGAATTTTTTTTAAAGTTAAAAACAGATGAAAAACAGTCCAGCAATCCGATTTAAGGTCAAATAATCGCGCCTGCAATGTAATTCGGCCGTCAACAAGGCCCTTCGTGTTCTGCTACTTAGAATAGAATGACGATATTTACGACAATGATTGAGAAAATAATGTTGTTAAGATCGAGAGCAAGTGCAACAGCATGCATCGAGCCTCACTTTGTCCAAACTACTCGCTCTCATCCCCAATAATGTACTTTTTCATTCATGTTTATTCGAAACAACGCAACTCTCAAGTACAAGAAACTAGAAGCACTGTATTTTAAATTAAGCTAATGTATCATTCGAGTTAAATTAATATGATAGTGTGAATAAAATTTAGTAATTGTTAAACTATATTTGTTTGAATTTCATACCTAATCACGCTTTAGTCCATTACGGGGTATACCAACCCATTTCTAGGTGTGAAAAATGCGCCTTATGCATCCGCCTGGTACGGGGTTACCGGTGGTATGTGGGGCTCTCCCGCGACGGCAGGCATACTACTAAATAACCTATTCGGTCGAACGGCTTGTCACCGCAACTCGCGGGGTAGATAGAGCCTAGGACAACAAGACCTAGAAACCATGTTTAGGCAGTGGTCCCACCGCCGTCGATGGGCGAGAAGCGAGTATAACGAGTTGTCGCTGGCTCTTTCTAATAGGGAAAAAGTCCTCGCGCGGTGAGAACAGCCAGCGATCAACTATAAATATATCTGTCTCTTTTACCCACATTACGAGAAAATAGTTGGTAGCTAATCGCTTCCTCGCCCTCGGTGGGACTAGCGCCTTGACGTATTTAATTTAAATGTAACACAGTGTGTAAATGTAACACAGTATGTAAATGTAACACAGTATGTAAATGTAACACAGTGTGTAAATGTAACACAGTGTGTAAATGTAACACAGTGTGTAAATGTAACACAGTGTGTAAATGTAACACAGTGTGTAAATGTAACACAGTGTGTAAATGTAACACAGTATGTAAATGTAACACAGTGTGTAAATGTAACACAGTGTGTAAATTTAATATGAGCATATATTTTAGCAACTGATAATAATATATACACACTAATTAAGATTAAAATTAGTTGAATTTTATTTTTTCTTACTAATTAATTTAGCTGGTAATTCCATGCTGGTCTGGGAGTAAAGAAAAACATAGAATGTACCAGTTGCTTCTCTTCCCGCGCAGACGGTAAAAGACCATCGAGCAACCCATCTCTGTTTGAAATAAGAAATAAGAAACATTTATTGTATATTTATTTGGACTCCCCTTTCCACCTATACGCCCACGATCACGCTAAAAGTGGCCTTTAGGTCTTGTTACCTTAGGCTCTGTCTACCCCGTAAGGGATAAGGACGTGATTAGTGTTTGTACCTATGTATACATATAATTTAGCAAGCAATATATCACACCATGCGTAGATTAAATTAACTTACATACCTACCTAGAAAACGTCACACTTATGTCGAATGAATAATGACAAATACAATTGTGCAATAATAATTAGTACTTAGTTATTATTTTTATCAATACTAGTAGTCTATGGTTAGTGATGTCAGACATAAACGTAAGTGAAAAGTAAACAATCGATAGAAGATATTAAGAAAATCTGGCTTCACCGGCAGTTTTCTTGGACACAATAATAAGATTATATACACCTATGTGTATTTGCAGATCCTCTACATAACAATGTAAAAATCATCCGTGGCCGCTGTAAAAAAAATGACAATATGCTTCATACAAATTTACCCAATGCGTTTGCACACTGTAAACAACGGATTCTACGAATAAAAGTTATCAGCGATTCGATTACGTTGCATCTAGGTAATAACTCAGTATTTACCGCGATACAAACAATAAGGTGCAAATAACCTCAAAGCTATCGAAAAGAAGCATAGTCATGATGACAAATTGATTTTTGTCGTTTACTTCAGCAAAAGTATTTTTTTAAAAACAACATACTGACAATAACAGATTTAAAGGACCCGATTTAAGTCTACCCGTAGCTCTTACAGTACAACTAATGAAACAATTAAAAAAAAATCGAAGTCGCTGTCAAATGTAAGTGCTTGCCTGTCTATGTAGGTAGGTAACCAATATAAATGAGGTCACACTTTAAAAAAAAAGAAAGAAATTTTCATTTACCAATACACAAAAATATTTACATTATGAAAGCATTAGGCACATACATGCATTAGATAAATAGGACAGGAGACTTCAGCAGGCATGCTGGTTTTCATTCTCCAACCTCCAACCTGATTAAAAACTAACTTAAAATCTAAGCAAAGGTAAGGAAGGTTCGCTGCCAAAGCGACAACTGACGAAATAACTTCTTTCAGGTTCTAATTTACATCATTAGATTAGGTTTTTATTTATTTACTTCCTACATGTTCCTTGAGAGCAGTGCTATTTTTGAACACTGGATTTTATTCACTTGCCGGATTACGGAAGCCTCTTTTTCTTCATAATTTTAGTCGACTAGTAATTCTGCATTCGTTTCATGATTACCTGTGAGTGACGTAGGACTCTATCTGTAATTCAGCCGTAAGAGTGCTGTATGTGACCTTTAGACTGGGCAGGACAAAAACATGAAACAAAAAATATCAATTTATCTATTGTCTTCGTGACACAAGTAAAACGTTTAAATATGGCAACAATTTTGAATGAAAATTATATTAGTTCCGCTTTGGTCCTTTGTCGTTTTTAGTCTAGCAATAACCTTAAATAACCGACACAAGTGTTGCCTGGAAAAATATTAAAATTGCACAAAGCATCATCTCATGGATTCACAATTAAGAGGTCTATTCGCACGATAATACTAATCTAATACCTCTACATGTTAAGGCTAAATTAAAATTATTTTTTTCTGCTAAATTTAATTTTTCACTTATTTTTGTATGTTTCGTGTAGATAAGATAAGAACTTAACATTAGCCAGTCGTAATTCAGCAAGTCCATCGGTCGGTTTCGTCGATAAGCCAAACAGTTTTCACATGGCAAAAACAAAGTAACGCGGTCATAAATAAATTACAAAAAAAACTAAATTATCTCAACATTACGATGTGGAAGAACTGGAACGCCGAGCGAGGGGTTTCAGAGGAAGCAAGAATCTTGAAACCAGACAATGAGGGCAACGAAAGATCCCTTCCGGGATCACACCCAGGATCCTTCTCTTTAGAATTTGACGGAGTACCTATATCCGACCGAAGTTCAGAAGTAGGAACCGGCAGTACAACTCCTGTCGATTGGGTACTCCATGCGTTGAGTATACGAGATCGCTTGATGACAACAGAAAATAAAAACGAAGATGGCGGACAGCAAGAAGCAAAACCACGCACACCTTCGCCCGATTACGAGAACATAGAAGAACTAGGAATTAATAATATTGATGAATTATCTGAAGGGATACCTGATCCTGACATTCCTGAACTACCAGGAATGATCGCAAAATATGCTGACACGTACGAAATAGAAAAGTACAAGAAAAACGCCATGATTATTTTCAACCATAAGGATTTTTTGGTGGGAAATAACACGCGGGTGGGCACTATGCAGGATGAGAAATCGTTGAAAGAAACTTTTGAAATGTTCAACTTTGAAGTGGAGTCGTATTTGGATTTACACAAGAAAATGCTGTTACATAAACTAAAAACCTGTAAGTGTGATATTTATGCTGTTTCTTAACGTAATATAAGTTTAAATGCAATGAACAGAGACATAAATGGTCATCAATGGTAAGTAATCGAGGAGTACAAAAAGTATGCTTAGTGTAGGTTTTCAGTCACAAAACACGTCTCTCGCATATTTTGCGTTTGCGTTAAAATGTAAAATACTATGAGAACAGTCTGTTGCCGTTTCGATCCGCAGGTGGCACTGCCAATTTTTCCATAGTTGAGACGTTTACGTGAACGCGTTCGAGACGTTTTTATATGCGAATACTTACACTAGAAGCTCAGTAATCGTACTAAATACATAGAAATCGACGACTGCATGTTGCGTCAGTATTATCAGGAATTTATTTGAAGAGCTGCCTATTCAATCACTTGCAATTCGCAATCACATTGCTTTTAATCTGGAAGTAGGACATTACGATCTAGTAATTCTTTGTATTCCAATTAATCTAACTATTCTTTATCTTCAACGTGCCACATCTAAATCTTGCAAAGCCTTGGTTGCCATATTTAGTTTTAGCTACATCTGTCCTGGTGTCTGTAATCAAATGCTGTACCTACCTAAGCAGATTTTGACACACTTCCAGGGCTCAGTATGCTTAGTTTAGGCTTTCGGTCACAAAACACGTCTCGAGCGCGTTTGCGTTAAAATGTCAAATACTATGAGAACATACAGTTTGTTGCCGTTTCGATCTGGAAGTGGCGCTACCAAGATTTCCATAGCCATTTTGACGTTTACGGGAACGCATTTGAGACGTTTGTATATGCGAAAACTTACACTAAGGCTCAAATGACGTGAAATTTGGCATACTTACATAATATATAAGCATATGTAAGTCCGGTGGGAATGCAATAATCTTGAAGTGAAATCTGGTGAACCAGCCAGGATCTCCGAAGAAGAGAACTCTTCGACGGTTTGTCCGATAGCCTTGAAAATTGTTGGACCGATTTAAATGAAATTTTGCGTGGTGGTCAATATTTTAGATACTTTTAATCCCGGAAAATTAAGGAGTTCCTATGGGATGGTTAAAAAAACTATAACAACTTAAGCATCTAATTAAGTAAAATTGGAGTGCCACCTTATATTGCCGCGGTTACATTAAAATTGAAATTTGGTGTATACCAAAATAGTGATGGGTTACACGCATCACCGAACATGATTCCTAAGATTTTCGCTCATTCCCTCGATGGGCTTTTACCATCTGCGCAGGAAGACAAGCATCTGGTACATTCAATGTTTTTTGCATCTTGCTGGCTAATGAGTTTGAATCATGACGAAACCGACAATATTCTTACAGCCTGTAATTAAATGCACTAACACTCACACACTACACACACGCGCGCGCACAGACACACGCAAACGCACACAAATTATGTCGGATTTTTATGATAGTCCCTTATTATATAACTGTCTCTAGTCTCCGCGACACAGGCAGTCTAGTGCGTGTAGTTCGGTGCCGAACAAACATGTAACCTTTTGCATATATTATAAACTAGCTTCTGCCCGCGACTTCGTCTGCGTAGAATTATACATAAAAACCTTCCTCTTGAATCACTCTATCTATTTAAAAAAATCGCATCAAAATCCGTTGCGTAGTTTTGAAGATATAAGCATACATAGGGACATAGGGACATAGGGACAGAGAAAGTGACTTTGTTTTATACTATGTAGTGATAAAGACTTTTTTTTTTTTTGCCAGCTTGGCATGCAATTTTGACACACTTTGTAATATTGCCAATGTTATTTCAGTCTGTTCTAAGGACTTCCGTGAGTATGGGTGCGTGTGCGTCGCCATTTTGACGCATGGCTCGAGGCACGGGTATCTTAAAGCATACGACACGCGCTATAGTGAACATGAGATTATAGAATGTTTTGACGTGCGAATGAACCGCAGTCTTTTGGGCAAACCTATCATCATATTGATCCAGGCAAGTATGAAATAGTTATTTGTGTCACAAGGAGAAAAAATATGTTTTTACGGCGAGGGTGCTACATTGAATCCAGAATGAAGCGAAGGATTCTACAATAGAATCCTGAGCGTAAGGAGGGATTCAAGTGTTAACGCCCAAGATGAAAGTAATTTTGCTCCCGAGTGGCTCATACTTCTCACACCGAACATTAAAAAACTTGAAAAAAAGAATTCTAAAATATAATTAAAGAGCTACCAGTATAGACAATGGCGTGGTTTTACAATTATCAACTTCGGAAAATTCTATTTGCAAAAAAACACTTGGAAAACTTGCACCTTGACCGCTCTCGACATGGGGTACCTCCCATTAGTTCTATGGAACTGTGACGTCATAGAACTGTTAACATTTTTCTTTCCCAGCAGTTCCATGGTAGAACTATTGAACCAAAAAACGTGCTATTTGTTCTATAGAACTAAAAGCACCTCAAGTTTCCCATCAGTCCTATGGAACTGTGACGTCATAGAACTGTTAACATTTTTTTTTTCCCAACAGTTCCATGGTAGAACTACTGAGACAAAAAATGTGCTATTTGTTCTATAGAACTAGAAGCACCTCAAGTTTCCCATCAGTCCTATGGAACTATGACGTCATAGAACTGTTAACATTTTTTTTTTCCCAACAGTTCCATGGTAGAACTACTGGGACAAAAAATGTGCTATTTGTTCTATAGAACTAGAAGCACCTCTAGTTTCCCATCAGTCCTATGGAACTATGACGTCATAGAACTGTTAACATTTTTTTTTTTCCCAACAGTTCCATGGTAGAACTACTGGGACAAAAAATGTGCTATTTGTTCTATAGAACTAGAAGCACCTCTAGTTTCCCATCAGTCCCACTAACTATGACGTCATAGAACTGTTGCGATATTTTTTTTCCCAGCAGTACCATAGTAGAACTGTTGAAACCAAAAATATTTTTTTAGTTCCATAGAATAGCAACTGTTGCTCTTGACCTAAATTACAATTTAAAATAACTCGCTTCTGTATTTTTTACTATCAAAGGTCCAGTTACCAAGTCATATTCTACAAAAAATGAAAATAATAATAACTAATAGGTGTGGTCATTTTGCTATTTTGTTGCTACTATTAAATATTTTCTCTTATTTACTTGACATTAGCGAAATTACTAAGGTCCACTATAAATAAAAAGAACATTCACACTCGCTAGCCTGCAACTAAATAGTAAAAAAAAGAAAAAATAATACATATATCCAGTAATATACATATACTTATCCAGTAATATAGAAGAGAGGTGGTGGCCAAAATATAAATATTTTTTTATTGTAACTTCCACGCCAGTGCTTGACCACTTCTCCCTTGATTTTTACCTCTAAAAGATCAATAAATATTTTGTATTTAATTGTTCTCTAATCACTTTAAATTGAGTTCTAAAGAGATCATTTGAGTTTACAGTTTTTATTTTAAATTGTAGTTTAGGTCAAGAGCAACTATTCTATGGAACTAAAAAAATATTTTTGGTTTCAACAGTTCTACTATGGTACTGCTGGGAAAAAAAATATCGCAACAGTTCTATGACGTCATAGTTCTATGGGACTGATGGGAAACTAGAGGTGCTTCTAGTTCTATAGAACAAATAGCACATTTTTTGTCTCAGTAGTTCTACCATGGAACTGTTGGGAAAAAAAAAATGTTAACAGTTCTATGACGTCACAGTTCCATAGGACTGATGGGAAACTTGAGGTGCTTCTAGTTCTATAGAACAAATAGCACATTTTTTGTCTCAGTAGTTCTACCATGGAACTGTTGGGAAAAAAAAAATGTTAACAGTTCTATGACGTCACAGTTCCATAGGACTGATGGGAAACTTGAGGTGCTTTTAGTTCTATAGAACAAATAGCACGTTTTTTGGTTCAATAGTTCTACCATGGAACTGCTGGGAAAGAAAAATGTTAACAGTTCTATGACGTCACAGTTCCATAGAACTAATGGGAGGTACCCGCAGCAAAGCTTACTTTTCTGAACGAGAGGTGCAAAAAATTATTTACTCTTGCCGAATTTTTTACGAATGCAAACAAGCGAATATGCAAGCAACCAAGAAAATACTAATACTATTTATAAACACGTAATTGAGTCTGTACCTTGAGACGACCGGATGGCCCAGTGGTTAGAGAACCTGACTATGAAGCTTGAGGTCCCGGGTTCGATCCCCGGTCGGGGCAGATATTTGTATGAAAATACGAATGTTTGTTCTCGAGTCTTGGATGTTTAATATGTATTTAAGTATGTATTTATTTATGTACGTATGTTTATCCGTTGTCTAGTGCCCATATTACAAGCTTTGCTTAGTTTGGGGCTAAGTCAATTGGTGTCAATTGTCCCAAGATATTATTATTATTATTATTATTACCTCTTCACGCTAAACCGCCAGATCGATTTACACGAAATTATGTACCGGGATCCTTTAAAGAGGAGAATGCGATACCCTGTGGGTATTGTAGTTTGTGTTCTAAACAAACACTTTTGCTTTCTACATGTCAGTGAAAATTAGAACACATAGAAAAATCCGAAAAGTAAAGCTATGGCCGAGAATCGAACCCGGATCCTCGTCATTCCGTGACGCGTGCTATACCCCTACACCACCCATAGCAGGTGGGTAGTCTCCGAATTTTTCTACCTATTACTAACTGTCACGTGACCTTTTGTTACTATGCGAATTTTTGTCGCTAAGCGTCATCTGTTTGATTGAACACTTTTGCCACTAACAATTTGTAGTCGTTTCACTAACAATTATTCGATGACGAAAGCGCGTGCAAAATCCTGTGCTTAGTGCGCGTAAATCTGGATTCTATTATAAAAATAAGCTACCTCAAATACTCCACGTAGACGAAGCCGCGACAGCTAGTGAAAGTGAAACACCAAGCTGATTCGAAAACATTTATTCTCACTCGAATATGTACGCATTAACACAATTATTTAAACTTCAACATCTCACCTGAAAAATTCTTAGCAGCACTAACTCGAGATTACTGGTTTAGCCCTAGTTGTCGTCGAGACGTCCGGTAACGAAGTGTCCTCCGGTCCGTCCCCCTCCCTCTCTCCACGATATTCCCGCCGTTTTATGGCAAGCTGTTCTGATTTCCATGATTGGAGTTTTATCAACCAATCGTGGGAAGCAGCCAATGAGTTAGTGTTGCCAGTTAGTGTACCGAATGTTGGTACGAAAAATGTTGCTATTTCAATAAAAATTAGTGTAATTAATCTATTTATATATTACCAATAATAACGTTAACAGCTCGGCCATCCTGCCCAAGCGAGTCCCTTCGCGACATAAATGCAATCACCCAAACAAGAGTACAGAATATAAATAATCTAATTTGATGTTATTATCTACTTAACCTGATTACACACCATATTATTACAAAATTCACTTATATAATTAAGTAAGCGAGTAAATGCTTTATTGTACAAATATAAAGAAACACTAATAATAAATAACATACAGTTAGTAACAGTAATAATTCGTGTTAGTCAACAAATAGACGTGTGGAGTAGCTTAACTCTAAACATCAAATTACTACTTACATGTAGCTTTGTTCCTTCTTGTATATTTATTTATTTATTATTACATAGATATTATTGTATAGATATTGTAACTAAAAAATCTAGTGATTAGAGGTTTAGTAATAATCTCTATATTCAGTGATGCTACCAATATTAACAATGCTAATGACACACTAAATAAAATAAATTCTTATTGTACATTAGGTTCCGACTACATCATTATTTGAAGATATATTGTCTTCAGACTCAGATTCCGTAGTTTCAATATCTCTATTAAAAACTAACCAGGGTTTAAGCTTATCTATTGCTACAACATTTTCATATCGACGATGGCCACGCTTGCGTGTCAACGGGGTGTCTTCTATTAAGAAACGATCGTTAGGTAAGACTTTCGAGATTCGGTATGGGCCTTGAAATTTACAAGCCAATTTTTTTGACGTACCATCACTAGGTACTTCCCGTCTTACGCTTACTAAATCATTTTCTTTATAGACGTGATCTATTTTGCGCTTGGAATCAAAGCGAGCTTTATCCTTCCCTTGCTGCTGTGCTATACGTCTACCGGCCTCAGTTCTTATCTCTTGTATATTGTCTATTATAACTTCTCTAGTGTCATCTAATACCTCGCCTAAAACGTTTTCCGAACTGCTATTGATGTTAAAAGCAAAGAGGAGTTCTGAGGGGCTCTTTCCTGTTGTTTTATGAACAGTCGTATTAAGGCCGACTTGAACGTCACATATGTACTCGTCCCAGCTTTTATCATCTTTATCAGTCGTTTTTGTGGACAATGCACTGAGGATGGTTCTGTTGTATCGTTCACACTGCCCGTTTGCTCTAGGGGTTGCTACAGCATTTAATATATGTTTTATATTCTTATCCCTAGTAAACGAACGAAACTGATTGCTAGTAAACGATGTTCCCCTATCGGTTATTAGCCTTGTTGGTGCCCCAAAGCAACTAATGTGT
Organism: Pandemis corylana; assembly: GCA_949127965.1. Lineage (NCBI taxonomy): Eukaryota > Metazoa > Arthropoda > Insecta > Lepidoptera > Tortricidae > Pandemis > Pandemis corylana. The sequence continues at coordinate 8,993,535 of OX421871.1, forward strand.
TCCTTTAGAGCCCAAATAGTGGTAGACGTCTTAGTGTCTCTTACAGGTTTAATGTTAGTGTACTTTGTGAACCCGTCAACGACAACCAGCAAATAACAATTTCCCCTTTTACTGCGCACGAATGGGCCTAAATGGTCCGCATGTATAGTATGGAATGGTACTTCCGGCTTGGGTATAGGATGCAATAGACCTTGTTGTTTGCCAGTTGTGTCTTTGTTGCGAGCACATTCTAAGCACGACTTCACGTATTTTTTAACGAACTTCCTCATTCTTGGGAACCAATATGTTTGCTGTATTCGGGTTAGTGTTTTGTCAAATCCAAAATGCCCTATATCGTCGTGATTCATTTTGGCAATCTGCCATCGTACTCCTCTGGGAACGACCCACCTAATATCGTTGTCATTTTTACCTGTAATACGATAAACCTTGCCGTTTTTGATTTTATAGTTATTTACAATTTCTTTAACTTTTTCGGACGCCGAATTACCTAATATCTCTTTAATACGCAATATTTCATCATCGCTATTTTGAACCGTGGTAATCCAGTCTTCTGTACCAACTGTAAGTACGTCTAATACGTGCGACTCTTCCTTAGCCTCGCCTACCGGGTTCCTACTTAGAGCATCAGCGTGTAACATCCTAGTCCCGGGTCGGTATTCTATTTCGCAGTCAAACTCCTGTAATTGCACCCACCAACGCGCTATCCTAGGTACGAGGTCTCTCTTAGATAGTGTAGTTCTTATAGCATTACAGTCGGTTACGATCTTAAAAGGGATACCCAAGACGTAGACCCGAAATCGATTAAGTGATGATACTACTGCGAGGGTCTCCAGTTCGAAAGAATGGAATTTGCTTTCATCTGGGGTAGTTTTCTTACTGAAATAAGAAACTGGTCTGAACATTCCCGCGTCATCTTTTTGCAGCAAGATGCCCCCTATACCGAATTTGCTGGCATCGGTGTGAACTTGGGTTTCCCTTTTAGGGTCATAGAGGGCTAGAAGTGGTCTTTGGGTTAAACGAGACTTAATAGCTTCGAAAGCCCTGTTTTGTTCGGATCCCCATGCAAAATCGGAATTTTTTCTTAGTAGGTCCGTTAGGGGTTTAGCTAGCGTCGCAAACCCTTGAACAAACCTCCTAAAAAAACTGGCAAGGCCAATAAATTGTTGCAATTCACGTTGATTTTTAGGGGCTGGGAATTTTGAGACTGCCTCGATCTTTTGTGTGCCTGGTTTAATTCCGCCCGCATTGATCTCAAATCCTAAAAAGTCTATGCTCTCCCTAAAAAAATGACATTTAGACATTTTCAAGGTGAGACCTCCTTGTCTAAGCAAAGAAAGAACTTCTTTTAGCCGTTCTAACCCTTCTGCGAATGAATGTGCCGGGATCAAAATATCATCCATATATACGAGAGCATATTTAATTTTAGCCTCTGCTAGGATTTTATTAATTGTCCTCTGAAATACGGATGGGGCATTTACAAGCCCGAAAGGCATTCGGGTAAACTGAAACTGACCGTCAGGGGTGATGAAGGCGGTTTTATCTTGAGACGCTGGTTCTATGGGAATTTGGTAATAACCCGAAGCGAGGTCTAATGAAATAAATAAGTTATTGCCTGCCAGCCTATCGAGTTGATCATCGATCAGTGGTAAAGGGTAGTGGTCTTTCTTGGTGCGCTTATTTAAAGCCCTATAATCTACGCATAGGCGCTTTTCGCCGGTCTTCTTCTTGACCAGCACAATTGGACTGGCGTATGGCGACGAGGATTCTTTAACAATTCCGGCATCAACCATTTCTTGGACCATATCACTCACTAGTGTTCTCTCGCTATAAGACATTCGGTAAGGTCTGTAAACTACCGGTTCCGTATTATCAAGCTCTATCACCATTTCACCTGCCGTAGTATACCCTATGTCTTTAAGCCCTGACGAAAAGCAATCTGTGAATTCCGTAAGTAATTTTTTCAGTTGTAACCGTTCTTCCGCCGTCATTTGACTACCGCATTGAACGACCTCATCAAGACAGCTCTCATCTAAGGACACTGAACACACATCACGCTCATTAGGACTTATTGGGACTGAACGAGTAAGTAAGGACCCCTGCTTAAAAGAAATTGGGTTGTCACAAATATTTTGAACTAATAAGTGTCCAATTCCCTCAACTAGATTATACTCGCCAGGAAGCAGGTAATGCTTACGATCGTCTGTACCCCTCACAGTGCCATTTATGTATACTTGCCCTGAATGCTTATTTATTGATTCTACTGGGATAACCGATAACTGATTTGATGCAATGGACACGTCTGTTTGAACGGTAAGGTATATTTTTTGTTCACTCACCTTTTCAAACAAAATTTGATCAGGTGTCTTAACGATCGTGATGTGTGGTCTCTCTGTGAATGAATGTCCTAGGAGAACAGGGTATTTTAAAGCGCCGTCTTCCACAACTATAATCTCGATATTCTCCTGTATACCCTGCACCGTTACGTCCGTGAAACATTTGCCTAAGGGTTGAACTAGGTGACCGCCAATGCCTCGTAATGACGGCAAATTGTCAGTCACCATATTCAAATTCAACCGCTTTGCTTCAGTTCCTTTAATAAGAGTGCACTGGCTGCCTAAGTCAACCTGGCAAGTAGTAGGACTACCATTCACCAATATTTCAATCACATATTTGAGATTAGATTCACCTGGTTGATCTAGCACAGCTATCTGCTTTTCATTTTTAGCGTCATCGTTGCAACGATCGGTATTATGATAAGTACTCGCAAGTTTTAATCGACAATACTGATCGAGGTGACCAGTTTTATTACACACGTTGCACTTGCTAGGAGATTTTTTGCATTGGAAACTTTTATGTCCTTCTTCGTTGCAATTATGACACTTTATTACAGCACCGGTCGCGCCTGTCCTTTTCGTTCCTTCGGCCCTGACCTTATCGTTGCCATTCGTCCTAGTAAATTTCTTATCGCGAGCTAGCCTGTCACCTAGTTCCCTAATACCGCTCGTCTTAACGGTTTTGAAATATTTTAAAACGTCTTCTGGCGTGCGAAAACGTGCTGCTTGTGCGCCAACCCTAACCGCGCGATCATCTATACCATTTAGTAAAATATCAACGGCGTTACGGCCGCTGATACGACATCTATTTATTAAGTTTATTTTTGCATAATAGTATTGCTCTAACGACTCCCCGTACTTCGCACGCTTGCCCAACATCTCGATCAGTAAATCAGCATAGTCTTGTCTACACGGAAAGGACTCAATAAGCTTTCTCTTCCATTCGGTCCAACTGTAAAGTACAGAGTTTAAGCCTTGGTACCATAGCTTAGCAACGCCGGTAAGTTTAGGTATAGCAAAGTGAATAGTCTCGCGTTCATTCCAATTGTAGATCTCCGCGCACTCTTCAACTTTGGTCAGCCAAGTTATTATAGTTTGGTCCTTGGACATTGGATCGAATTCGGGAACCACATTTGATAGAGAAAGCTTAGAGGTCGACTGTCCTTTTACATTCGCTAATACATTTAAGAACTTATGGAGAATATTTTGATTACTAGCCGACAGATTGTCAAATTCAGCAGGTAGAATACGCTGCGTACGACATGAGGGTTCACGCGACCGTCTCCGTTTTAATAATCTTTTTACTGGGCTATCATAGCTCCCACTACTGCTGTGACGGTTGCGTCGTGCTCCCCTCTTGTCGTAGGCCTCGTCAGAAGAGCTACCACAACTACGACTACGCTGCCGCTTTCTTGATCGTCGTGGGGTCTCCCGCCGACGTGAAGGTGCCAGACTCCTATCGCGACGGGTTACAGTAGGTTCTTTAATATCGGAGTATTGCCGACGAGTACGAGTGGTCCGTGATATGACCCTCGACGACTCCCTACTCCGTGACTTATTATTTGAGCGATTACGGACTTGCCTGCTTATCAGACTCCCATCCGCTCCCTCGCTCTGAATACTGCGCCGCCGTGGAGTCTGCCGTGCCCGGTCGCGACTTAGACGGCCCGGGCTGATCGGCTCACCCTCCATTAACTCGGCGACGCTGCCATGAGGGCTTTCGCCCTGGGTGTCCATGACCTGGAACCCCATTATAGTCATAGTGAAAAATAAATAGTAAAGATCGCGCCTGTTGTTTTACTTCGCTGTACACAATTACTATTAAAATATTCAGCAGATAGGCATTTTTTCCAAAGCAATAAAGTAAATTATCGTGAATACTTGCATTTTCCAATGGATTAACTTTCATTGATAGCGACGAAGATTAACTAACGAAATAAAATTATACCAAGTAATAAAACCAACACAACGTTTATTCACCATTCGATCACCATCAAAATCTCTTTTAAGGAAGTCCGTAACTATGATACGTAATAAAACGATCATGCTATACCTAACGATTTTAAATGCGTAATAATACCCAGGCTTAGGTACAAAGCACTCCACTTAGCCAACTGATTGTCATAATCATGGTTTCCTTAAAAGTCAGACATAAACACAAAGACAATTTTGAACATTATGTTCAACTACTGAAGTTATAAGTATAATTGGTAAATTCGGTTTGACAATCGTGGCCCAATATTGGGGCAGGTTAAGTCGGTTGAACCAGAGGGATAGGTCAGAAATACACGAGACCTCTTACCTTTCGGCCTGCGTTACACCAAAAAGTACTGGCGTGTATGGCCAGACCACGAACGTTAACTGTGCCTTACGTACATAACAATTCCCCATTGAATTTGCACAAGAAATCATTAATAAACTAAGGGTATTTTTACATGACATAAAAACCTAGACGTAGGTAGTAGGCATCCACTTAATGTAAAAGTATTTAGCAATTCACTAACTCATAGAGTTCCACGAAGGGATAATTAGTTAGGTATGTTAATACTAATACTTATTCTATTATATCATACGCCACTGTCGATGTTATGAAGGCGTCATGATTACTCTTCAGATTCCAGCATAGTTACCCTCGATCGTTTAAAAGTATGTATTTAGACTTAATTGTTAGCAACCATGTTTATCATCGTAATACATTTCCAGAGGGTAGCTCTGGCAAAATGCATAGATGACCCGCAAGCAATCCCCGGGAGTGCCCGGGCAGATTGTTTGCGTGACAAAAACATGTGAAACTACCTACTATTGACACGATTATTATAATGCATTCCCAGAGAGTAGCCCTGATAAAATGCATTAAATACGTAAACAAGTAGACAATTCCAGGGGGTACCCTGGCAAATTGTTTACGTGCTAACTGATTCGTGACGTTTTTTCGTTATTATCTATGCTGGAATGTGTCCTGCAATCATTCGTTTGTCTCTTAAAAGTTATTAGACGAAAGAAAAAAAACAGTGGAGAATAAGTACTAACGTTTATCGGCCACTAATAAAGAATGACACCAATCAGCTTGTGCATATCACCTCTGTCTCAAAATATTAGGGTATGCAGAGAAGATAAAAAAAATATTTAATGAAAATCATATTGTAGACTACGTGGGCTGAGTTTTACGGAAAGAATAAATATCTTTCCGGCATCCCACTTCTGAGATGAAAGTGAAACACCAAGCTGATTCGAAAACATTTATTCTCACTCGAATATGTACGCATTAACACAATTATTTAAACTTCAACATCTCACCTGAAAAATTCTTAGCAGCACTAACTCGAGATTACTGGTTTAGCCCTAGTTGTCGTCGAGACGTCCGGTAACGAAGTGTCCTCCGGTCCGTCCCCCTCCCTCTCTCCACGATATTCCCGCCGTTTTATGGCAAGCTGTTCTGATTTCCATGATTGGAGTTTTATCAACCAATCGTGGGAAGCAGCCAATGAGTTAGTGTTGCCAGTTAGTGTACCGAATGTTGGTACGAAAAATGTTGCTATTTCAATAAAAATTAGTGTAATTAATCTATTTATATATTACCAATAATAACGCTAACACTAGTGTTACATTAAGTATTTTTCCATAGGCCTGTCGCGGCGAAGAACCAGCAACGGCGTGCAACCCGGGCACTCCGAAACTGGAAGAAGACGTTGAATTGGACAAGGATGACCACTACGACCTCCCGACTGAGTCGAACATGGTGATATTCCACAGCAGCTACGTCGGACGTGCTTCAGCCAGGTGATATTACGACTAGCGATGACGGATTTCATTTAAACTTAATACTCGGCTATGGCAGACTACGGGACTTATAAGTATAGTTGAGATAGTAAAATGAGTGGTGAAGAATGATGGGAATGGGCTGTGGTCAGCTGTTACAGCCAAGAGTTGGGTCAAAGGGTTGGAGGATCCATTGTGAAAATGCTCTGGTTGGCTAACTGATAGCTGGAGGGAAAAGGTTGGTATCTCACGATCCTCTAGATCTGTGGTGCCGCGTATAGTTAAATATTTTGTTTATGATTGTTGTGTTAAGGATGAAAACGTAAGCTTAGGACCATAAAATGTATTCCTCCAAGGTTTTAAAGTAGAGAAGAAGGCGGACATCGAATTCTGTAGGCTTGTTACCTAACTCTCTCGCAATCGCCATCGTGCTCATTTTGACAGTTCTTGTATGAATGTGACAGCTAGCTGATTCCGATGCCAATTGTCAGCCCATACATGAACTGTCAAAATGAACACGATGGCGATTGCGAGCGAGTTAGGTAATAAGCCTACTGGACTTCCCTTGTACTGACCAAATAGACCGACTGGTTTAACATAACATCTCAAAACTTTTTTGTAGTATAAGAACGGCGCGGGCATTGCTCCTTTTTATTTGTAAGTATGTTTTAACGGTTTTTATTACTCCACAGGCATGTTCGTGAAGGCAGCTGGTTTATTAAGACGTTATGTGAGCAGATCAAACTTCACGCTGCCTTAAAAGACTTCGAGTCAATATGCAGGGTCGTGAGACAGGAGATAGCACTTGACAAAGAGTGCACAATGATTTTGAACAACAAGCCGGTCGTAGCCAAACAGATGCCGGTGCTTACCTCTACATTACTGAGACTACTTTATTTAAGAAAATATGAGGGCGATGAACACGAGCCTAGTTTTGAAAGAAGGTTTGAAAAGGAATGCAAACCTCTTAAAGGCATTAAAAGTGCTCAGGAGAAGGAATCAAACGGCGGTATAATTTGCGGCTGTGATTCGTATTTTGAATATATGAAAAAATGTTTGAGGTTAGTATAGTCTACTTGATTGACTTTGAAACCAAATTTCAGATTTATATAATTTTCACATGACGGAAATTTGTATGGAAACACCCTTTCTAATAAGTGTAGGTATCTTTTGATCGGCTAGACTTAGAAGGAAGAATTTTTCATACAAAGGACCTCCAATCTTAGTATTTGGTATTAATTTCAACCTGATCCCTCTACGAGTTCCTGAGAAAAAGGGTCTCACTCTCAAATGAATCAAGAATTTCATTTCTTGATTTTTTACATTTATTTTTACGATTTTACCAGTTAGAAATTAAATTTCTAAACGACGCTGAAAATTAGAACAGAAAAGTCCGAAAACTAAAGCTATAGCCGGGAATCGAACCCGGAAAATCCTCGTCATTCCGTGATGCGTGCTATACCCACCACCCATAGCAGGTGGGTAAACCTTCGAATTGTTCTATCTGTACCAGCAGTCACGTGACCATGTTACTTATCGCCCAGCGTCATCTGTTTGAATGATGTGTCTGTACGAAATTTAAACAGAGTCTTGATGGGTAGACAGACAAACAGACAGACACAACATGGAAAACGAAGTGATCTTGTAAGGCTTCCTTTTTTCTTTATAGGTACGGAAATCTCTTTTGATAGATCGACATCTGTTCCTGATTACTAATATTCAGTTGTTCTTAAATTTATTTTTCCATGCTGGTTTGGGAATAAAGAAAAAACTAAGAATGTACAGTCAAGTGTAATAATATGTATTTAGACAAAGAGTCAAAATTAAGTACCATACGCTCTTACACCGGCGTAATAAGGTCGTGGGACATATTTTTGAGGAGTTTCTATCAATACTGCGGGTGGTAGGGCCTTGTGCAAAGTTCGTCCGGATCGCTACCACCATCTTACTCGCTAATCCTGCCGCTAAGTAGCAGTGCTTGCACTGCTGTGTTTCGGTGTGGAGAGTAAGACAGCCGGGGAAATTACGGGCACAAGAGGCATTTCATCTTAGTCCTCTAGGTTGGCAACGCATCTGCAATCCCTCTGGGGTTGGGGGTGTCTATGGGCAGTGGTGATCAAGTGATCCAGTGACCATCAGGTGACCCACTTGCTCGTTTTCCTTCCTATTCATACAAAAAAAAAACTTATTTTTGCACTTGACCGTACCAGTTGCTTCTCTTACCGCGCATATGGTAAAAGTCCATCGAGGGACTGGGCAAAAATCTTAGGCGAATCATGTTATAGGCGATGCAGCTAGCAACGCATTTCCACCTATACGCCCACAATCATGCTAAGCGTGGCCTTTATGTTTAGTTACCTTAGGCTCTGTCTACCCCGTGAAGGATAAAAACGTGACTTATGTATGTTGGTTTTAAATTTTCAGACTTTTCATCCATGAAAATCCAGATGATGAAGTAGCGACGTCGATTCTGAAGATAGCTGGAAACGTCCGCGTCGAGAATGGGAATAAATACGTGCAAGCCGAGATGGTAAACCTGATTAGGAAGTATCTTAGTCAGAACGACGACAGGTTCAAGTTTAGCGATGTGGTGTACCTTGGGCATTCCCGATGCTGTCACAAAGCACCTCGTGAACGCTCTATACGCGAGGCTTTCTGCTGTGTGAATTAATCCTTCGTATGCTGGAGCTAAAGAAATCTGCATTCTATAAACCGACCGCTTAAATGAGTCCTCGCCCGCGGCGCGGGCGGGTAGTGCGTCTGCCGCCCGCACCTCTCTCGGCCCCCGCGGTCGTCCCACCCTGCGCATCTGCACCGCGGGGAGCTCTCTCAGTTCGGGCGGGTAGTGCGCCTGCCGCCCGCACCTCTCTCGATCCCCGCGGTCGTCCCACCCCGTGCGTGCCCGCGGGGAGCTCTCTCGGCCCCAGCGGTCGTTCCACCCCGCGCATCTGCACCGCGGGGAGCTCTCTTGCCGGCTGTACACACTCGCCGAGAGGCTCTTTGCAAGAGTCTTGGGCGAGAAGCTCTCGACGAGAAGGCACCGTGTACACACTCGGGGCGTCATTTAAACAGCGGATATCGACCACGATGGACCCAAAAACTGCTGCGGCCGTTTGCCTTTGTGCTCTTAGTTACTACAATTATTTACACATATATGATAAAAAAAAATACTAAACCATGGCGAAAACGAAGGTGGTGGATGATTACTATGCACCGCAAAAGATTATTCCCTTATGAATTATCCCTTCGAAGTATTCCCTTATCAAGTTTTTTTTAGTTACTGTTGCGAACGAGTATGTACATGTTCAGTCTCGTTTGCCTCGCGAGAGCGGACGAGACCCTTTGACTCGGCCGCAAAAAATCGACACGCAGCCGAGACGTACCGAGGCGAGACCTGAGCGGGCGAGACAAGGCGAGAGCAGCATGTACACACTCGTTCTCGGTCAGTTTCGGGGTGTCTCGGCGAGTGTGTACAGCCGGCATCTCGATTCGGGCGGGTAGTGCGCCTGCCGCCCGCACCTCTTTCGGCCCCGCGGCCGTCCCACCCCGAGCGTGCCCGCGGGGAGCTCTCTCGGCCCCAGCCGTCGTTCCACCCCGCGCGTCTGCACCGCGGGGAGCTCTCTCGATTCGGGCGGGTAGTGCGCCTGCCGCCCGCACCTCTTTCGGCCCCGCGGCCGTCCCACCCCGAGCGTGCCCGCGGGGAGCTCTCTCGGCCCCAGCCGTCGTTCCACCCCGCGCGTCTGCACCGCGGGGAGCTCTCTCGATTCGGGCGGGTAGTGCGCCTGCCGCCCGCACCTCTTTCGGCCCCGCGGCCGTCCCACCCCGAGCGTGCCCGCGGGGAGCTCTCTCGGCCCCAGCCGTCGTTCCACCCCGCGCGTCTGCACCGCGGGGAGCTCTCTCGGTTCGGGCGGGTAGTGCGCCTGCCGCCCGCACCTCCCACCCCATGCCTCTGCACCGCGCGGGCGAGAACTCATTTAAAGCGGTCGGTCTATAGTCCCACCTGTTTCAAGTTATGGAGTTGACTTTTGGGTATTTTTTTTGCGGGTGGTACGACCTTGTGCAGGGTCCAGACGGATCGCTACTAACGTCTTACTCGTTAATCCTGCCGCTTAGGCGTGGAGAGTAGGAAAACCAGTGAAATTACTGACACTCGAGGTATTTTATTTTATCTTCTAACCTGGCGACGCGTCAATCCTCTAGTGATGCGGGTGTCCATGGGTGGTCCATACACGCAATTTATTTTGCACGGGTGTTATCGCAATCGTTTAATGCGTAAGTTCTCAGCGTAAGGGACGGAGCTATATGGCTGCATAATTGTCTCCCTTACGCTGAATGGTAACCCCCCAGGTATCGAATAATTTTAATATCATTTTTAGAGTTATTGTATTGTATTGTATTGTATTGTAATATAATCAAAATCGGTTTCCAGCCGGCGTAAATATAAATGGAAATATACAACTGCATAAAAGTGATATTATGTTTATTATTATTTTAAATACGTTTACTTAGAGAATCTTTATCAAGTCGATTTCACAATGTAGTACTTAAAGTTACAAATATTTAATTTTGACTTAGTTTTTAAAAACAATCCAGCAAAACAAAATAATAGTGTTTTTCAGGAATATATTTTTAGAAAGAAAGAAAGTAAAACAATTTATTAGGTACGGATCCAAAAATACAACCACCAAATTATTAATAACAATGTTATATCTACAAAAATGGTGAGCGATGACTATTAAGTACCTATAATTTTTTAAATTCAATAAACGACACTCCTATATTGTTTTGCAGTTTGTTATATTTTACTCTCTGTACCCCCTACGACATGCTTATTTCTTCTACTTGTATAGTTAGAGGTCTGTCTTAATAAAACTTTACTTTGTTTCGATTTCTGAGATAATGAAAATAACATTGTTTAAAAGTAGCTGTATTTTGGCAGTACCTCTATAAGGTGTGCGAGGAAAAAAGCAACCAATAGGATTACTTCTTATTGGTGAATGTTCTCTGCACACCGCTACGTTGCTCGGCTATAAAATATCTGTGCTATTTTTGTAATCGAAATATTTCTAGACGTTGGTTTTGGTTGTGAACAAAATAAAATTGTGGGTTTTTTGTACGTTTACTGAGTAATTGTATTGTAAAACATTTTCATTCACATATTTTAACATACCTACCATGTTTTACTCGAATAAAATATGAGAGTGATCACTGATTATTCATTTTCCTATAAGCTATAATCCAATATATGTTTTTTTTTCGTTTATAAAATGTATTGAATACAGAAAACTAAGCAATGCATTTGAAAAATTCATTGTAATAATTATAAACTGTACCTATTTAAAATTTCGAGTATACGGCCTCCCAAGAGGCAGACATTTTTGGATTGAACTTGACCCTTATTTTACATTATATATGCTTTTTTAGGATAAAAGTACACTCGTAAGTTTCTTTTTGCGAGGCCTCTACCCGAAAGTGGGACACCTATTCAGGCTAAAGGCTATAATGCCGGTTTCACATTTTTAATATATATATATTTTTTAATATGTGCTTAGTTAGCACTTGATGGTCCCATCGGAAGACCAGCGCTGGCTGCAAGGCCAGCATTATGCTGAGATGGGACCATTTCGTGATGTATGTACTAATTTTTTGTTTTTTTTTAATTCGTTTTGTTTTGCAACTATATATCACGAATAAATGTTTTTCTTTCTTTCTTTCTTTCTTTCTTTATTCAGGCTAACAACAATAAAAACTTACAACCCATAGTTTAAAGTTATCGGATGTGACTAAGTTAACTAGATAATGGTAGCCTAATTTATGAGCCCCATGCGCGAAACACTAGTGGTGTATCATCCGCCATTTTACTTTCATCAACTCCGAACGTACTACTCTTCCATAACGTTCCTTTCCACTAAATACAGTTCTTTTAGCAATGTGGAGGTCATGACCGGCATTTGTTTTCCATCCTCGAACGCAGTTTTCATAGCAATGTCGATTCTAACACGTCTGAATATGTTCTCCAGGTGTTCGGTAGAGGCGTGTCGGTTCAGCTTTTCGCAGATGGTCTGTATGAACCAAGTGCCTTCGTCTATTAACCTGCAAGAAGAATAAAATTAGAAGTGGAAGTGGATGGTTATGATTAGTTCCTCGTGCTTCGTAGTATTTCAAATGTTTGATACTAGGTGGCGCTAGGGTCCTTACGAACAAAACAAGTAGGAAATGACACGCTCCCCTCCACCTCTCCTCCGTGAATTTGACGTGGATTTAAAGTATTCTTACATGCTTTTATTTAACTTACAATGTATGTTGTAACTATGTATGTATGTAAATGTTTTTTTTTTTTTTTTTTTTTTTTTATGTGAATAGGAAGGCAAACGAGCAAGTGGGTCACCTGATGGTAAGTGATCACCACTGCCCATAGACACCCGCAACCCCGGAGGGATTGCAGATGCGTTGCCAACCTAGAGGATTAAGATGAAATGCCTCTTGTGCCCGTAATTTCCCCGGCTGTCTTACTCTCCGCACCGGAACACAGCAGTGCAAGCACTGCTACTTAGCGGCAGGATTAGCGAGTAAGATGGTGGTAGCGATGGTGATGGATGTATGTTTGTTTGGGTGGAATCTTGCAACTCAATTTCGAAGGAGATGTCTTCCGTAGGAACTCTTTAACGGTTGGTCCGATTGACTTGAAATTTGGAATGTAATGTCGAATGCGGACCGGCAAGCACAGCGTAGGACGTCCACAGATGACCTGGTTAAAGTCGCGGGTTCACGGTGGATGCAAGACGCTTTCAACCGAGGCAACTGGAGGTCTACGCTGAGGCCGTGGGTCGCTACGGTGACTGTGAGGAGTAAACCTCTATAAAAAATCCAGCGGCACCTGCGGGGAAGGGCGGCAATTCCCAATCCCGTATTGCACAGGTGTCGCAGGGAGGTAGTCCCATCCCGGGGTGGGCCCGTAGGGTGCCGCGGTACACGCTAGTTCTCCCGTAGTGCCCTACAATAGTGCCAAATTTGGGAATCCGTGCGGTTTTTATTGGGTATGCCTGACGCCTCGGGAGAGCCCCAAATACCCCTGGTAACCCCGTACCGGACCGGATGCATAAGGCGCATTTCCCGCTCCATAAAATAAAAGGCAACTGGAGGTCTATGGTGGAGGTTTATGTCCAACAGTGGACGTCCTATGGCTGATATGATAATGATGTAGAATGGATGACAACGTACAGTCAACAAAAAACATGTACTAAAGACGTCATTTTTGTGTGAAACTTATTCCATTCGGCTTCTGCGGAATGGAAGTGCCCGCTTGGGCCAATAATAAGATTATTTTTGATTTAATTTACCTGACAGATGCTCTTCCGAAAAAACAACTGTGGAATATGATCATGTCTGCTTCAGTGGGCAAGCAGTAGCCGCTGAGTCTGTTCTTTTCAACATCCAACTCCACAGAGCAACTTCTTTGAAAATGGTTCACCAGCACCGTTCTGGCCAGACTTCTACCTCGACAAGCCTAAAATAGCAGAGGCATTTCTTTAATTTATTGAATCAGGCGTTGCTTTTCGGAGGTATTAAGGTGTAAATCCACTAGAAGCAGCCTCGGGGCGAGCGGCTGCCTCGCTCCGAGGCCGCGCAAGTGGACACGCTGCTTAAGAGGTTGAGGCTGCCTCTAGTGGATAAGCACCTATACATATCGAATACTTTGACTAGTAGACTTTAAACATCTCTACTATAGACTAATATAATTTAAGGCTCAGGCCCCTTATACATCCCTTTTATCAATGTATTTAAATTAAGTATTGTCGTAGCTTAATGTATTTTTTTCAAAAATGTCCGTTAAAGTCGTCATTGTTAACTACATATCAGAACAGGAAGTTAATTGTTGCCGGTCAGACCAAAATTAAAAAAAAAAACATTACTGTTGCGCTAAAGTCGACAGTAATGTTGCATACAATAGTACATTACTGCAGAGGCCGTGAAGTAAGGGATTGCTGGACGAGTTTGGGGTAGGTGGCCGAGTCGAAGACGAGGCCAGATAGAACGAGTCCTGCAATCCCTGTTCCGGCCAAAGCTTGTATAGTGCTTTTCTCAAACAATGTGAGGAAATATTAAAATTAAAATAACTACTAGACAATCAAGTAAATCATAGTTTATTATAGGGAAAAAGTAATTTAAATAGGTACTAATTCATGTTGAAGGTAATATTGGACATGTTAGGGCAGTTTTTAAACGTGAAATGTATTGTTTTGCCGGGCACATTAATGGTGTTTTATTTCTGTTAAATTATAATAACAATCACTACGAAATACGCATAAGCAGAAAAAAAGATTTTCGATTTGCCACCTTTTTTATTTTTTAAATGTACTAATTTGATCCAGCTATTTGAGCACCATGTTTAACCGCACATAAATATAGTACCATAGATTTTTTTTTTATGTCGCAATTATGCTTAGGTACAGATTGTGGTGGTGGTTGTCTGTATGTAATTTTTTCCTTTGCCAATTTAATTTTAGTATAGAAATTTAAAAAATTAGAGCAGCGGACAAAAATGGATTTTCATACTAACTTTTGTGGCCTAAGCCAAGAAGTAATGTAGGGAGCCATAAACGAGAAAGTTCATGTCCTCATATCGGGACATTAACGCATACATTTCCGAGCATGTTTGAGAAAAGTCCATTACTGTCTAGTTATTAACTTTTTAAAAATGCAAATCACCATTATAAAATAAAGGCACAGGACTTAAAACATCAAATTAAAAAAAAAGCTAGTACGACGACTTGTTTATCTGTGTCTGAAATAGCTTTAGGTGTTCTGGGTAGAAAAATACACTCTTCAAATGCCATTGATAGTAAAAGGCGGCAAGCAAAACAACTTTCACTATTTTATTTTCATTTATTTTTGTTGTTGTTTTATTTTCGATTTTTGAGAAAAGCACTATACTTGCCTCGGCCAGAATAGCATTGCTGGCTTCGTATTATTAAACGGACTCGCAAGCTCGTCCGTTCAAACCAATACTCAGCCAGCAATTGCCTACTTTCTGGCCTAGACAGTAATGTACTATTATTTTGAAAAGATTACTCTGTCAAGTTTCTTGCGGCGCATTCTTTTTGGCAATGATGGTCTTTCCGAATGCGCTGGTAGTTTCAAAAAAGAAATGTAAAGGTGCCCTTGGCGGCCTATTTGCAAAAAAAAAAAAGAATTGTAGCGCGGGCTTAATACATAGATACGTTTCTGAACGCAACCCGCCGACCTTCTCGCTCGCTCGGGATCTCTCGCTCTCTCACTACCGGCATCCGATCGAGCCGCACGCGCGCCGAACCGCGGTGCTCATTTTATTGAACTTTTAACTTGTCTTGTAACCATTTTCTTGTACCGAACCCTTTATATTACAACTACTATTTGTTTTGGATAATAAACACCTTACATCCTTACACTGGCGCCCCACTTGAAGCCAAGAAAAGTTTTCACGACAAGAAAGTTCGAGTCGTCGCGACGCCATCTTCCCGAGATCTCGGAATATCGGTATTAAGTACCTAACCGCCACATTTAACCGCTATGAAGACTAGACAGCAACGCCTGGAAGGTGGTCAACATCAGCGTGAGGGCGATGATTCCGAAGATTTACATTCCGGAGAAGATAACGACGGGAATTCGCGCGCCGGCAGCGCGCCCGCGCCCGCGCCTGCTCCCTCGAACTCGCGCGCGCACGCGAGCAACGAATCTAATATGATTGGGATTACCGAAGAGCAACTATCGAGCCTGTTATCGAACGTTATGCGCAGCGCGATGCAGCACGCAGCCACCATCAACCCAGGTCCCGCGCCTACCTCGGACCGCGAAGCGACGCCTCCGGCGCCCTCGCCCTCCTTCGCCGGATCTACGGGCAACATGGCAAAATGCACAGCGCGCTTCGACGGCCGCGGCGCCGCCAACGCAGACAGGATCGAGTCATTCATTGATGCAGTAGAAATGTTCATTGAATGCATGAACATCAGTGAAGATCACGCCCTGCGGGGGCTGACAATGCTATTCACTGACGACGCCGCTACTTGGTGGCGCGGCGTAAAGAAGAATGTGAAGACATGGACGGAGGCTACGACCCGCATGCGAGGGATGTATGGAGCCCCGCGCCCAGCATACAAGTTACTACGTGACATCTTCGCTACAGAACAAAACGACGAACGCGTGGAAACGTTTATCTCCCGTTTACGAGCTATTTTCGCGAGATTTCCTTACGAATTAGATACGACCTTGCAGTTAGATATTGTGTATGGACTATTAAATCGTAAAGTGCGTAAAAGTGTGCCGCGAGAATCTGTAAACGACGTCGAATCTTTGTTAGTGAAAGCGAGAGATGCGGAGGAAGCGAGAATCGAGGTAGGGTCTGCTAGCATTCCTAGTATCAGTGATAACAGCCGATTTCAAATCCCCGCGCAACCCGCCCGCGACACAACTGTCAAACCGCGTGAGCGCGACGTTGCCGCTCTTATCACCGCTAGCTGTCAACCGAGCGCCTCCTCTAGTACGAATTCGAACGAGCGTAAATTTAAAACTTCTCGTCCGCGTTGTAGCTATTGTAAAACTTTCGGTCATTGTGTTGACGAATGTCGTAAAATTCAGGCTAAAGAAATGGGTAAAACGTCAAACGACAGTAGCGATTCTAGGTCTAATAGCGGTACGTCTATCAAATGTTACGGCTGTAACCAGCCAGGTGTTGTGAGATCGAGGTGTGATACTTGCAATAGTAAAAAGCCCACCGCAGTAACAACTGATTTCCAGTCTTTAAGCACTGTGGAGCGCGACAGCTCGCGCCCTTTAGTGAATGTTGTCATCGCGGGGCGCAAAGGTGTCGCTATCTTGGACACAGGCGCTACTCAGAGCGTGGCCAGCCCAGCTCTGCACAAAATTCTGGTAAACTCAGGTGTCGAGTTCACGCCGTCGCGGAGGACCGTAGGCCTGGCCGATGGATCTAATAAGGTACGTGACATTCTTACTGCCCTAGTCCCAGTCACTGTTGGAGGCCGTGAGGCTTCAGTACAATTTCTTGTGTTTCCTGAAAGCCACGGTCAAACATTACTAGGCCGCGACTTTATTCTAAGTGCAGGTATAATTGTAAATATACCTCAGTGTTGTTTTAGTTTTCAAGATGCTCCACAACAAATGTTTACTTTTGTAGAATCTTTCCACTTGACATCTTATTATTCTGATTTGATGCAAACTGATACCAACTCTATGATGTTGAGAGGTGACGAAGGTCACACTTTATCAGCTGGTGAAAGATCAGAGCTTAACAATTTAATTTGTAACAGCGAGGAGCGGTTTGCAACGGACGGTCCGGCCACTGACTTTGCCACTCACCGCATCAAAGTCAGCGAGGACCAGCAACCTATTGCCTGCCAGCCCTTCAGGATGTCCCAGAACAGGAGAGAAGCCCTGAAGGATGAACTGAACAAGCTGCTTGCTGCTGGTGTAATAGAGGAGTGTGAATCACCATGGGCTGCGAACGTAGTCATGGTACCGAAGAAGGATGGAGGTATGCGTCTTTGTATCGATTATAGGAAACTCAATGAGGTGACCGAGCCTGACAGGTACCCATTGCCAAGGATCGAAGACATACTACATGCGGCTAAAACTAGCAACTACATGACCACCCTTGACCTCCGGTCCGGCTACTTTCAAGTCAACGTAGACCCTGCTGACCGTGACAAAACATGCTTTATTACACCGATGGGCACATACAGGTTTATTCGCATGCCAATGGGTCTGCGCAACTCGGGAGCCACCTTCCAGAGACTCATTGACAGATTTAAATCGAATCTGGACCTACAAAATAGTACGGTACTAGCATACCTAGACGATATTATTATTTTATCACCAGATTTTCAAACACATCTGAAGGACCTACAAATTGTTTTCACCAGATTGGCAAAGTTCAACCTGCGAGTGAATCGAAGCAAAAGCTGCTTCGCTTGCCAATCTGTCAAGTTTTTAGGACACATTATCGTCCCTGGCGGCATCCATATGGACCCCAGCAAGACCTCTGCCATAACTGCCATGGCCCCACCTCAAAACACCAAACACTTGAAATGTTTCTTGCAAACTTCCAGTTGGTTCCGGAGATTCATTCCCGGCTACGCGGACGTCGCCCGGCCGCTCACGAACCTACTGAAGAAGGACAGCGTGTGGTGCTGGGGTGAGCCACAGCAGCGAGCGTTCGACGCGATCAAGACGCTGCTGACGACGGCGCCGATCCTGCGGCAAGCCGACGAGGCGCAGCCGTTCGTGCTGCGCACGGACAGTAGCGGGTATTGTCTCGGAGCTGTTTTAATGCAGGGGGAGGGGCATGACGAGCGCCCCATCGAATACGCGAGCCGCCAGCTGATCGCCGCCGAGCGCAACTACACCACGACGGAGCGCGAGGCCCTTGCCGTCGTGTGGGCCGTCAATAAGTTCAGGGGGTACATCGAGGGCGCACAAGTCGTCGTCAAGACCGATCACCAACCCCTCAGATGGCTGATGAACACCAAGTCACCCAGCGGCCGACTGGCGAGGTGGGCGCTCACTCTGCAAGAGTTCAACCTGCGCATCGAATACACGCCAGGTAAAACTAATGTGATCGCAGATACGCTCTCTCGCCCGCCGTGCTCGCAAGAATCACAGAGCAGCTGCGAGCTATGCTCTGCCGTCGTTGATTTTCCAGCGCGTACGCCCATGGACATACGCGACAATCAACTGAAAGATCCGGAGGTACGCAAAATAATCGACGACCTAGAGTCCGACGATACATCCTTACAGAATTTTGAACGCGTTCGCGTTGAAGTGTCAAGTACTATGAAAACGTAGTTTCTTTCTGCTAGTGGCGTTACCAATTTTCCATAGACGGTTAATAATTGCGGATGGTAGGACCTTGTGCAAAGTCCAACCGGAGTGCCACCATCTTACTCGCTAATCCTGGCACCAAGCAGCATTTTGGTTCATGGTCATTTTCGACACACGGAATATAGCGGATAATATGCCTGGGAGCAAGGAAATGACATAGAATGTACCAGTACCATGATTCCTAAGAATTTCGCCCATTTCCTCTATGGACTTTTACCATGCGCGGGACGAAGGGCAACTGGTACATTGTATGTTTTCCCTTTGCTCCCAGACCAGCGTGGAAGTATCTATTCAAGTGAACGTAATATTACTAACCTGTATTAGGAATATAATAGGTTTGCCCACTAGCGTGCGGTTGGTGTGAGTGTTGAAGCAGGCAAAGACCTCCCTCTCTTTGTAGCTCGTGTCAGCTGCTTCCAGAATGCCGTTGTCATCGCCATGGGTCAATATGGCCACGCAAATACAGCCGTAGTTAGTGAAATCTTGGTCGCCGACTAAAATTTTGAGAAACAAGGTGTCGGAAAACTCACACCCCCTTATTCATAAACGCTCTATAGGCTTCTGCTAACTTAACAATCGTTTGTCCTTATCTCTGAAAGGTAAACGTCAAAGTGACAGACAAGGACAAACGATGCTAAGTTAGCAGAAGCCTACAGAGCGTTTATGAATAAGGGGGTTAATATTTCAGCTATCGTACCGGGCGAAAATACAAGGAATCGTTAAAGGCGATGGGGCTTGCGATCCGTCACTATTTTGATTCCCCTTTCCACCTATACCTACGGTCAAAATTATTCTAAACGTGGCTTTTAGGTCTTGTTATCTTGGGCTCTGTCTACTCCGTAAGAGATACAGACGTGATTTATGTATGATATAAAAATTTTGTCCGCCTTTGATGCTGTTGAGTTTGAACATCGATCAGTGTATGGAGAAATTGGTCGACCACAATTGAAATAACCTAACCTAACCTAAAAATTTCATTTTAGACACAAGTTTTTTGCTGACTGTATTTTTACTGACTGTACTTGCAATTGACATCCGTCTTACATAATGTTAACTAAATTTCAAGACAATCGGACCAACCGTTGAGAGTTCCCTCCTGCGGAGACGGTCCTGGCTGGGGCACCTGAATTCTACTACAAGATTATTGTATTGTCATCTGACTTACACAAGTGTAAAAATTTTCAGCTTAATCGAATCAAGATATCTGCTTCAAAATCGAGTCGCAAGATTCCACCCGGACAAACATTGCAAGTTAATATAAAGCTTGTAAAAACGTGATAAACACAGGCTTCGTCTTCTTTTTTAATATGGCCCCATCGATCGATGTGATGATTTCACCAATTTCAAAGAAATACAGTATTCAAAAATTTCGTGACAAAATGTCGGCAACGTTGTACGGTAGAACACGGTCAAATGACCCTCCCCTCGGGTTCTTTACCCATCAGAATCTGTCAGGAAATCATTAACCGATGCCCACGGTGGACCGGACCAAGCGCTGTTCTTCCCCTCGGACGGATCCAAAAACAAACCGCAGCTCTTGACCACACGCGGAGGTAGTCCAACTCGCACCCCAAACACAGGGTTATTAAGTCAAACCAATCTAACAATCTGCTGAAATACTCCGAAAGAGTTTTGAGAGGCCTTGCACAAGATTTCCTCGTTTGATGTTAAGATAGTGTGTACCAAACTTACATTTCTGCAATTCCCCAAGCAATTTCCTTTTGTTAAGATCAAAACGTTTTTCCACACGAAATCGGAAACGCTTGAACGTATTCTCCAACGCACACACGTCATATGCGGTACCAATCCTAGCATTCCTGCTATTAGTGAAATGTTCATGATTGAATATAATCATGGCGTTTTCGCTAAACTTTTCCAGTTCGTAAGAAAGTGGATATAAATCTGGCATGTTTTCTATTGTTCCATTTGTTGCACTGACTTGAGCCATCTCGGTGATAAAGTTATCCTTTGAATCTTGTGAACTCAGTCCTTGGGTGTAGCTGATTGAAGTCATTTCTACATCTTCATCACAATCTTGTGGTGCCGGAGGCTCAGCTGGTTTCTTGTTTTTGAGGTATACGTGTCTTGTCAAATTAGAACTACATGATAACGTATGTTGCCATTCCTGGAAGAAAGAATACAGCGTAAATACACCCCCTAGCAAAAAAGTCGGACACGGTTTTTCAGATTTTTAGGCATTAAAGCTTAGAAAAGCTATGCACATCACACAAAAACCATGGGTGCCCGTTTTTTTTGTAAAGAGGTGGATTGTATCCAGCTTATGTACGTCCCACTGCTGGGCAGATGTCTCCTCTCAGAACGAGAGAGCTTACAATAATGAAGGAATCCCTTTTATTATGTCATTAGGTACTTATCTGTTCCTCTTTGGATATGACCGGTCCATTTTCATTTAACTGCCTGTATTTGGTGGCCGCAGCTATTGTTTTTTTTTTCAAAAGTAAGTTAAGCAGATAGTGTTTAAAAAAATGCTTACCATACAATCTTGGATCCATTCTGCCGAATTAATTGCGTTCCTGAAGAACTGTATCAAGTCATATTCAAAGGAACAACCGTTAATCTTCTCGCAAAGTGTTTGCGTGAGCCAGGAATCGCTTGAAACAGAAATAACAATCGACATTAATATCATAAATGCGATAGTTTGTCTGCTACCTCTTCACGCTTAAACCGCTGAACTATAATTTAATATTTAGTAACTAAAGTTTAAAATAGCACTGTAGTAGGTATTTAATAAAATGCAATACATACTACAAGACCTAAAGGCCACGTATAGCATGATTGTGGGAGTATAGGTGGAAAGAGAAGCAACTGGTACATTCTATGTTTTTTCTTTACTTCCAGACCAGCAGGGGAAGAATAACTAATAATATTCGGTGTTTGTTTTATACAGTGCATTGATCTTTAGGATGCGATGGCAGATATAGTGCATTGGAGTAAATTCGAAATTGGGTGAATTTCGAACACTAAATGGGGAATTCAATAATCTAGCAACGCTTACCTAGAAGCTCCAATGTCTTTGGCTTCTAGATAAGTGTCGCCAGATTATGGAATTATTCCCCGTTCAGTGGATGTCAACGATTTTCGAAATTACCCCAATTTCGAATTTACATACACCTTACGAATATTCGCAACATCCGTTCCAAACGGGATGACCTCACCTCTCACCTGCAAGCTCCTTCGGTATATGCATTGTGGAATACAATTCTTGTGGCGTCCACGGGGAGATGATAATTATGTTTTTTTTCTAGATCCTTGTCCGGTTTAGACCCTCGTCTTGATCCTGTCAGCGTCACATCGGTTCCACGACTAGCCTACAAATAAGCTGTACGTCTAGTGTAAGTTTTGCAACAAATTTTCGTTTACTATTCGAAATAGTTAAACGAGCTAACTCATAACGATACGTTTCTTTTCACCGTCACAATAGTATGCGCTCGAACGCTGTTACGTTGTCACGTCGCGGCGCGTATTCCATACAAATTCGGTGAGTTCGTTTCACTTGGCGTTGCGTTTCTCACAGATGTCACTGTTCACTTCGACTGCGTAAGTTCCTCGCGAGTATAAGTTCCAACTGTCACTTTCGTGACAGTTAACGTTCGTGAACGCAGTAGTTAAGTTTGTCACTATGTTTTTACCTAGTGAGAACGCTCTCACTCCTCATATTCAGCAAAAATAAGGTTCAAGTTTCTTTAGCAAATTTATTAACGGTCTAAACGCGGCGCACCAAAGTGCTATCTCTTTCTTACACATTGTGATGGCTCGCAAATGCGTAAAGGAGGTTAATTAAGGAACTAAGCACTTTTTGGATATATATTTTAAGTCCTTTTTACAAACTACCTAGTTACTTACATATTTTACATGTAGGAAGCGTTATGCGCGCACACGAATACGTGTGAACTAAAACAACGACTTACCGTGCTAACTCCTTAAAAATAAAGCCCAAACGTTTCTAATTACAATTAAATAAAAAGCAAAAAGGAAAAAAGGAAAGGCTGTGTCTACTCCATAAGGGATATAGACGTGATATATGTGTATATAAAAAGAAAAAAAAAACAAAAAAGCAAAAATGACGCCTCCCGATCCCGGGGTTTGAACGCGAAAATGAAGGGATGCGTTGCGTACTGAATTTAGACCACCGGGCCATCCGCTGGACCACGGCCACTTCGGGAGTTTAATTGAATTTGTTAATTGGTATCCGCTACTCTAGTGTCATCTTTAGACATTTATCAAAATTACCCTTTAATAACATAATAATAAGAGCCACGTTGGTCGTTGCTGTGAATGACACCTTCTATACTTACATATATTTATACTAAAAAATATGTGTAGCAACCGCGCTGCGTGTGCTATTGAAATAAGGCGTCAAATGTGAATGATGATTATGATAAAGTTTACGTACATACTTAACTCAGACCCGTCTCAGAACTAGTGAGAAGGCTCTCCCTTATCATAATTTAGTAAAAATAAGGTTCAAGTTTCTTTAGCAAATTTATTAACGATGCTGCGCTGTGGACTTGTAGTTTAAAAGCGACGAACCAAAATGATCTACAAGTAGGAGGTTAATAAGGAAGAAGGCACTTTTTTGAACATTTATTTTAAGAGCTTTATACAAACTACTTGCCTACCTACATTATATTTTACATTTTGTAGGTAGCTCAGCGTAATGCGCGCTCACAAGCGTGTGAAACAAGAAAAACATATTAATAAACGATGTGCTATAGAACGACCTCTTAACTGAGTCCTCGCCCGCGCGGCACAGGGGCGCGGGGTAGGACGACAAAGGAGACCGAGAGAGGAGCGGGCGGGTAGTGTGCCTGCGGGGACTCATTTAAGCGGTCGGTAATAGTTGGTACCCTTTAAAATAAGGCGTACAGTCAAGGGCAAAGATATATATGCAAGTAATGTGAAAGAAAATAAGTAATCATATAAAGTTAAAAAGATATATACTCATTCAAATGGGAATTAATATGCAAACTACACTGGCAACATAAATATGTACCTGGTAAGTCCAAAAACTTGTATACAATCAAAATTCCATTATTAGTATCCTGCAAATAATGCAAAATATTATAGTCATACTTATGTCATTATATATAGATTCAGTAATTGCTACGAAAATATGTATACAAAATGTAACCTGTGATGTGGTCAAGGTAAGCGGAGTGGTGGAGCTGAATGAGAAGCCGAAATATCTTCAGGAAACAGTTTAATTAAATATGCGACTTACATGTTAGGCAGCCATAATAAGAAGAAGGATCAGAGACAAAAAACAGTTTTTAAATATCTAACAACCATAGACAATGTAGGGTGAATAAAGATGCTCATACATTAACACTTCCCCTCACACTACATAATAATATTCAAAGAACCAATAAACAACACATGGTTCACATACATAACACATGCAGATATTTATGCCATAACTCTATCATACATGCAGATAATTATGCAACAATCCTATGACTCTATACTCCTTAAATTTAAATTATACACAAAGCTAGAGTGCTTAAGACCAGACAAGGCTTTAGTAAGAATATCAGCAGTCATTTTATCTGTAGGCAAATACTTAGTCACAATATTATACTTTTTAACAATTTCTTTAACATAGTGATATTTTAAATCTATATGTTTTGTTCTTTTGTGACAATATTCACGTATCTCCAGGAGTCTCAACGCACTTTGATTGTCGCTATAGAGTGTACAACACAATTGTTTATCGAAAATTTCGTTCATGAAATTCCTGACAAAACAGAGTTCGCGACAGGCATCGCCAAGAGCCAAATATTCAGCTTCAGTGCTGCTCAATGTAATACATTGTTGTTTACGAGATTCCCAGTTTACAGTTGAGCCACCTATTTTAATTACAAAACCACTGTAAGACTTTCTATCACAATCATTTGCAAAATCTGCATCTGCGAAAACTGAAATGTTAAAATTTCCACTTTTAACAAACACAAGACAATAATCAATGGTTGCTAACAGATATCGCAGAATTCGTTTCGCAGCTATCCAATGATCTTTTGTGAAACAATTACAAAATTGGCTTAACTGTGACAAAGCAAAACTAATATCAGGCCTAGAGCAAACAGACAAATACATCAGTGACCCGATCAGTTCTCTAAAAGGATAAACATTTTCTGATAAACAATCAGCACCTTGCTTGGGTTTTTCAAGTCTACAATTAGTTATCATTGGACTAGATACACCATTACAGTTTGACATATTAAATTTTGACAATAATTTCTTTATATAGTCAGACTGAGACAACATTAAAGTACCACATTTTCTGTCTCTTGACACCTTAATACCCAAACAAGTTTTTAGCTCTCCTAATTGTTTAGAATTAAATTCTGAATTTAACAATTTACATAATATTTCTTTTTCATGCTTGTTATTCCAAAAAATATAAAAATCGTCGACATAGAGAGCGATAATTATTAAGCTCTTATCTGATCTCTTAATGTAAATACAAGGCTCACATTTACTTTGCATGTAACCATTATTTACTAAAACATTATTTACTTTAGTATTCCAGACCCTGCTGGCTTGCTTAAGGCCATAAATACTTTTATTTAGAAGGCAAACTTTGTTCTTATTACATGAGAATCCTAAAGGCTGTTCCATATAAATTTGTTCAGCTAAATCTCCATGCAGGAAAGCTGTGGTTATATCTACATGCTCAATTTCCATATCTAACTCATTAGCAATACAAAATAAAATACGCATAGTAGAATGGCGTACCACAGGTGCAAACGTATCATCATAATCAATGCCTCGTTTCTGAGAGAAACCACGTGCAACAAGTCGTGCCTTAAATTTAATATCACTATTATTATTTCCTGAAGACAGATTTTTAACTTTAAATACCCATTTACTTTTAATAATATTATGATCTAAAGGTCTATCCACTAACGTCCAAACATTATTAGATTTTAAAGAATCATATTCCAATTGCATGGCAGACAGCCATTCTTCCCTCTGAGGGCCTCTCATAGCCTCCTCATATGAAAAAGGTTCACTAATCTGACATACATTATTGACTAGCATAGACGAGTCTGACAAATCATAATCATGATACCTGATTGGTCTCGTGTTGCGCGTGCTGCGCGCGGGATGTTCGCGTCGCTCGCAGGCGGTCGTTGGCTCCGGCTCGAGCACAACTTCCTCTCGAACATTACGCTCGCTCCATGATGATGACGACGAGGGCACGTATGACTGGCTGTCAGACACAGGCTCTGGCTCAAGCCGTGTCTCTTCCCCTCGACCAGAAAGCACGTTGGGAGATGACGACATTGAAGTGTCACCCGGCACTTGGTCATCAGCAGCACTGCTCCATGACAGATCCTTATCTGAAAAATTGCCTACATTAGAATTTTGCATATAAATATCATTAATATTTTCAGTCTCATTAGAGCTATCACCAACTAAAACATTATTGGAATTTATGTCATTATTCATTAAAATATTATTATCAGACTCATTATTATTAGAAATATTATTACTTAAAATATTATTATCATTAGATTCATTAGACTGTGTTACACACATGTCATTATTTAATAAAACATTAATTTTATTTAATCCAGTTCCAGTTTCACACAAATCATGTAAAAAAGTAGTAGTGGGGCTGTGTGAAATATTCTTATCTGCTTTTAGGTCACAAAATTCATTTTCAAAAAATATCACATTTCTAGAAGTTATCACATTTCTAAGAAAAAGAGGGTCTAATAACCTATAGCCCTTCGAGTGTTCAGCATAACCAACAAAAATACAATGTTTTGACCTTGCATCTAATTTGTCACGTTTGCTTCCATGTATAAGAGACAAAGCTTTACATCCGAACACCCGCAGATGGCTAAGGTCCACTTTATAACCAGACCACGCTTCCTCAGGAGTCTTGCCGGGTACACTAGCTGTGGGCGACCTATTCTTTAAATAAATAGCAGTAGAAACCGCTTCAGCCCAAAAAAGCTTACCGAGGCCGGACTCTTGGAGCATACACCGAGCTTTCTCGAGTACAGTGCGATTCAGTCTCTCGCTAACTCCATTCTGTTGAGGACTATAAGGAACAGTTGTCTCATGGACAATACCTTCCTTTCGTAAAAAATCCCTGAATTTATGACCGCAATATTCCCCACCACCGTCGCTTCTTAGCCGCCTAACAAAGCAACCTGTCTGCTTCTCTGCTGTAGCTTTAAATAAAATAAATTTAGACATTACCTCGGATTTGTATTTCATAAAATACACAAAAGTCTTCCTAGAGAGGTCATCAGTGAAGGTCACGAAAAATCTTGATCCACCCAAACTGCTTACAGGAAACGGACCGCAAACGTCCGAGTGCACAAGCTCCAAAAGCTGCCTGGCCCGTGTGGCTCCCCCTTTGGGAAACGCCAGCACATTTTGTTTCCCTTCAGCACAGGACACGCAGTTCTCTTGACATCCATGCTGAGACGGTTGAAACATCAGACCTGAAACCATACTTTTTAGGGTGTGCATACCTCTGTAACTTAAATGGCCCAACCTTTTGTGCCACACCTTTGCAGGCACATCCATGGTTGAAATATTCGCCACCTGTGAATCATAAGATTGACCTACCCCCATTATGTCTAAAAGATAAACACCATTAGCTTTAGTGCCAAACAGAATGACGTTGCCTTCTCTCAGTACATGGCATTTATTATCAAAAAATTTTACAGATATGGCCTTCTCGCATAATTTACTGATACTAACTAAATTGGTCGAGAGGCCTGGTACACACATTACATCTGTCAAAGTGACATTGCCGTACTGAGTAATGAAAGTTAAATCGCCCCTGCCTACACAAGCCAAACTCTGTCCATTCGCTACAATTACAGTTTCAGACAAAGGTTTAAGATTCTGAAATTTATCTCTATCACAACACATGTGAGAACTTGCTCCAGAATCTAAAATAAATTGATCATTTCCAAAAGTGCTACATAACAACGCTACCAAAACATGCTCTTCGCTTTTAGATTTTCTTCTATCGTTTTTCAATTTAAAACATTTAGATTTAATATGTCCAATTTTGTTGCAATAATGACACTTTATTTTGCTTCGTTGAGTAGCGAGCGCCGCATCCGTCGAAATGTGGGTATCTTGAATGCCATTGCCACGTCGATGTTCTTCTTGCAAAAGCCGAGTGCGCACTAGCTCGCTTGTTAACGACAAAGACACGTTGGCAGATTCCATACTTGACACGACGACGTCGTACTCTTGAGGTAGCCCGCTGAGAAGCAATTCGGCAATTTCAGCATCTTCAATATTTTTGCCGATGTCGGCAAGTTGTTGCACCAAATCGGTAACACCCTCAATGTAAGAACTCATATCGGGGTAATCCACAAATTGAGAACGATGAAGTTTCCTTAATAAGCACACTCTTCTATAGAAGCCTTTGTCTTCAAATACTTTAGACAAATTGGTCCACGCTTCATGAGCCGTCTTAGCGTTTCGTACATATTGCAAACACGCCGGTTTCACTGACAAACAAATGCGCGCGAGAGCTTTCTTCACTTTGGAAATATCAGTTTCTGTTCCTAGAATACATTCTTTAAGGTTATCCAGTGTAAGTGCCATCTCCATATAAAATTTCCAAGTGGAATAATTTGACACACCTTCCAATTTGTTAAAAGAATATAATCGGACTTCGTCAGCACTCATGTTGCAGTAATTACTTGTAGAATACAATAAATATCTTGAAATGTGACCACGCGAAATTTGCCCGAGCCGGTAGGCAAAAAAATTGTAGTTCACAAAGTATGACAAGCAATCTCACCACTTTTCTTCACCGCTTTTATAATGCGCAATAGCGTCGTTCTGGGGCCAAAACCTGATGTGGTCAAGGTAAGCGGAGTGGTGGAGCTGAATGAGAAGCCGAAATATCTTCAGGAAACAGTTTAATTAAATATGCGACTTACATGTTAGGCAGCCATAATAAGAAGAAGGATCAGAGACAAAAAACAGTTTTTAAATATCTAACAACCATAGACAATGTAGGGTGAATAAAGATGCTCATACATTAACAACCTGCGAATATCAACTTTACGGCCTAGTCACACGAAACAAATTTGTAAAGTATGTTTTGACAATTCACGAAAACAGTACAGACTTGTCATTGCATATGTTTGTCGCATGTTTTGACCTGTCACCACGACGTTATCAATCGGCATGTTTAACAGATTTTACAGATTCAGATTTCGTTGATTTTGATTGAAGATGAAAACGCTAGGTACATTCAGGGACAAAAATAAATAAATATATACCCAAAGTATCGAAATATGTATACATAAACTCAAGAAGGCTTGTGTTATGGGTATTAGTTACGAGTAGATGACGATATACATACCTATATAAATAAATACATACTTAAATAAATAGAACATAGAATGTACGTATGTATGTATGTGTGAATGTATGTATGTATAGGAAAAACATAGAATGTACCAGTTGCTTCTCGTCCCGCGCAGATGGTAAAAGTCCATCGAGGGAATGGGCGAAATTCTTTGGAATCATGTTATAGGCGATGCGGCTAGCAACCCATCACTATTTTGATTAATTTTTCCACCTATACGCCTACAATCATGCTAAACGTGGCCTTAAGGTTTTGTTTCCTCAGGCTCTGTCTACCCTGTAAGGGATAAAGACGTGATATATGTATGTATGTAGAACATCCATGACCCAAGCACAAATATTCGAGTTGATCACACAAACATTACCCTGGCCGGGTTTCGAACCCGGGACCTTCGACTCAGAAAGCGGTTGCTTCACCAGTGAGCCATCCGTGTCGTCAATATCAAATCATACAGTAATTGGCGATTTACGCTATTTTCTAATTTTTTTTTACTTAATAAAAATCAAAGTATACTTAAAATAACTGTATAATAAAGAAAACCACTCCTTAAATTTAAGACAAAGTGATTAGAGAGTAATATTTTCTATAGTACGTTATTATTAACATGTTTAATATTTCTTACCGTGATGCCTAATTCGTCAGCAGAGCTATATCAAGCACGTATATACCTTCCTCGCATAAGGCAACAATCCTATGTTTTAAATGATCGCTTAAACGATACATTTTCTCCTTCAAAATTAATGAAAAGCCGCCAGATAAACCATAAGAAACGGTAAGTCAAACGGAATTAAAAAATCCAAAAGTGACACATGACACATGCACATGCATATGCACGAATCACGTCTTTATTCCTTACGGGGTAGACAGAGTCTATGGTAACAGGTACAACCTACAGGCCACATTTAGCGAGATTGTGGGCACATGACATGATTTAAAATAAATAGAGTAATGATCAGTTAAAGAGTTTGGAATAGCAGTTGTTGTATACGACTTGAAGCTTCAAGTGGTTGGCTGATTACATTAAGATTACAGAGTTCGATGTTACGCAAATACGTTCATAAGTTCCTGACAATAGAGTTGTGTTAATAGAATTTTGGATTGTTTACATATTTTTGGTTATCATATTAGATACATAATTAATGGTTAAATAGTGTATACATATTTTTTAACTTTACGGTGTTTCTAAGTTTATGGCCTAATACATGAGGACATATTATTGGAAATGTTGTATACATAGTTATCTCTCAAATCATGTATACTAATTTATGTACTTTTATATGTTGCCAAATTTATGACCATTTAGATGACCATGCTTTTTGACACTCTGTGGTGTATACATATCTTTGCCCTTGACTGTACCTAAGCATTCTTACTTAATTAAAATTAAATAGTTACAAAGTAAATACAGAAAAAAAAGAGTTATTTTTGTAAAATATGGGCCACAGTTTACCAATGTGAAAATAAAGGTATAAAACATTTTCTTAATCATATTTCCAAAGTATGTATGTATGTTTGTACGTTTAACTCTTTATTGTACACCAGCTGTTGCCCGCGACTCTGCGCAGACTTCGCTTAGCACTTACTTAGCTTCACGCACGGGAGCTATGTGATTTTCCAGGATAAAAACTGTCCTATATACTTCCTCAGGATCATTCCTGAGGCTCTCGCTGATATATGAGAAAACTGTTGCGCTGGCAGTGATTATTTGCAAGTGCCTGGTGAAGTGCCATGTGTCTGATACCGATGTGAGCAGGAGCTTCTGAACTGGACGTCCTCAGACCGGCAAGAAGCGGCCCATCTTGGTCCACTTCAAAGATGTCACGCTCCTGGTTTGGGTGTAGCAGTAACAGAGTTTCTGACCCAACTCCGTTACTACGCGTTCATGGCTACGAGGAAAACGTTCGAAGTGGACAAGTGTTGGATGAGAGATGGTGTGGTCATTGTGCTAGTACTGGATAGTGGCGGCGAGAAGCATCGCATCGTATCACTCGCTAAGCTACACGGGATTCCGAATGTCATGCCCGGGGCAGTGGGCTCGCGGTCATGCCTGCAGAGGCTGCTAACACTGCATAATAAAGAGTACTAGCGTATTGCTGCGCAGCGGAAGCGGCCCAAGTGAGGCAGGAAGGCCGCGGCATAATTATGTTACACTTCACTTATTTGTCACATTTTTCTTCATGTACTTTCGAGTATTTCATAATGTGTAACTATCTCCTGTATTTGAGCATTATTGTTTTGTATTCTTTACCCACTTTTTCTTGTTACTTTCGCTCTAATACCTCCAAAATATGGTTCCTGTTCTTGCCGGCATTGTTGCATTGCGACATGACATGAGTGACGTTTGTCTGGCTGACAGTTGCTGGGTTTGACGTTTCGAATGTTTCGATCCACTTGAACGTTAACTAACTGGACGCTGTTATGCAATACTGTGTCAACCCACAAAATTTCAAACATCGAGATAGTGATACCATTCGCTTCCTTAGGTAATAAACGAAATCTTTCAAAAGTGTTTTAAGTGACTCAAATCAATTTAGTAGTGAATAATTCAAAAAAACTGTTGACGCATAACCAAAATCCTCTACGGGATAATCTACAATACTGTATCAAGTGCCTTACCACAAATATTCGTGGATAATTGTTTCATCTGTTTTGATAAAAATGAGTTATGAGGCTTGACACATTATTGCTTAATTTGTGTGGATATTTGCCCGAGTGGCAGTAACGGACGTTGGCTTAAATAATTAATTAATATAGTGTTTTAATGGCTAGTTGGATAAATACTATTTAGAAAATCAATTTGGATGACATGGTCTACTGCACACATTGAAGGAGAGTTCAAATTTTGCGTATTTTACTGGGTTTTATCAAACCACTTGTAAGGTTAACCTTCAAATTTTAAAAACTCATCTTAATTTTAAAACTTTTTTTACATTCAAAAATTGTAAACGTCATTGATTAACGTTTGGTATTCAATATTCTAAATAATCGATTGGTTAGATTCATCAGATCATATTCAAATAGTACTTTGTATCGAATTTTGCAATAATGTTTCAAGGTATTTAAAATGAATCAGGTCATATTCAAGAACTTTTTCTAATTTTGCAATAATGACGTGTCACGAGACAAATCATTATGTCATTATAATATTGCTGATTCGACATTTTTCTAAAACCGAATATGCGATTTATTAAATAGGTAATTGTATTTATTTCCAATATTTACAAATGCTTAACATCTTCACTTCACAGAGCACTTAACTATTATAATACATTTATGAAATCGTCGATTTCTATATTATCAGAGGCCCCCATTTTGAGAAATATGTTGATGTCATATTAAAACACGATTTTCTTAAAATGGACATCTTGAGGGTTGGTATAGTATTGCATAACAGCGTCCAACTTTACTATTGTCGCAGGGAGCTGTCGAATGCGACGAACGTATGTTCACAAAACCGTCATACTCACTGCGTTTCGAAAAACTATTTCGAATGAGTTTCCTCACATCGATTAACGTTACGTTTTTAAGGTTTTTTTTTAATTCAAAATGGCTGCCGCTACAGCTGTCAAAGCAAACAGAACAGACTAAAGAATTAAATTGTTGGAGAAATACAGTGGAAAGTGATATTATGATTGATCCTTCCTGCTCTACGCCATTCTAAGCCGCGGAAATCTATTAGTAATCTAAAAAGTGCGAAAAAATTATCAAATTCTTCGGGCGAAATACCAGAACTTTGTTTCATTTCTAACTATGGCGTTCTTACGGACGAACAGGAATTACGCCAAGGATGCTTAAGATCTTCTTCCATTCAGTACTAGTCTCCGCTAGATGCGAAGCTGACAGCAATAGCAAGGATTACTTCATGTGTTTCTGTTTGATGGTCTCAATGGGGTGAAAATTTTTAAACAGCAATGTTTTATCATTGTAACCTAACCACATACTATTTCTGGCACATTGTAATTTTGTTTATATTTATACTACCTACTTAAATAACATTTACAATTATGATACCAATCAGGTAAAATTGTCATTTCCATTTTTCAATCCCTTAGCAAGTGGCCTGCTTTGCTTGACTAATAGATAATCCGGCCCTATAGGTATAAAGTTAGATATGTTGTGTTGTAAGAAATAAATAAATAAATGTCATGTCATGAGGAAATTAATTAATAATAAACAACACTACAGTAGAACCCTCCAATAAGTTAAGATAGATATATTATGATTTGTTAAAAAGAAAAACATTTTTAATGCAAGCTTTTTTACTCATTGTTGACTGTAGGTACTTGCATTTTTATCCTAAGCATGTGTACCAAATGTTGAAGATTTCCCTCTTGCGGAGGCGGTCCTGGTTTAGAAAATTTCAGCCGAATTGCTTGAAGACATCTGCTTCAATTGAAAATTGAGTTGCAAGATTCCACCCATACAACCATACATACATATATTGCAAATTCATTAAAAACTTGTACCTATTCCCTTGTTACGTTAGGCCGTCTACCCCATAAGGGATAAAGACGTGATTTATGTGTGTGATTGTACCTAATAAAAAATGATGAATGTATTTCAATAAATTGCCAATGCCAATGCATGACATGAGTACCTACTGTGTTGTAATGTGTATTAGGTCATTATTATTATTCCTTATAGATTTGGATGAGGCACATGGCAACATGGCATAAATGTAAGACAGGTATATAACTCAAGTGTAAGCCACTTTAATTTCGTTATTTTTCATAGGAATATTATGTAAACTCAAACCATGTTAATAGTAAGGGTAAGACATTGTAACTAACAAATCATAATGAATGATGACTTTGGTCTGAATAAAAATGATTTTGTTTTCAGTTCAATTCTTTTAATTTTTCTATATTTTATGTCGCAGGGATTTAAAATATACTACTAGATTGTCAATGCAAGATCTCACAGCTAATCTAATCTAATCCTAATCTAGGGATCGCTACGGATACACTTCGACCCATTCGTGGATCTTTTGTGTAATTACCCCTCCTTCGCACTATTCCATCGCTTTTACCACCTCATTCCGAGATCTCACAGCAGTTAGTATTTTAAATTTCTAAATATATCAAGCACCATGAAAGCAATAACTAAATGTTATTCAATATGTCCATGCATGTATGTATGTATAGCTGTCTGGAATATAAAGTGCACAGTAGACAATATGTGGTCTTATTGCTTAATAGCAATCACTACCAGACAACCAATAAGACAGAAATCCCAGACTTGAAAATTGTCACAAAATTGGCACAGTATGGGCCGTTTCACCACTCTGTTAAGTTCCAGTTATCTTTAGTGTCAGTTGTTATCTATGATGACATCTCTTTCTCTTGTCTGTTTCGTGGTAGATAAATAGAGATGGAATCTAAGATAACAGAAACTTAACATAGTGTGGTGAATCAAGCCCCAAAGTCATAATGATTGGCCTTTAAATTAAATGAACCATCACTATGATATTTACTGTAAAAATGGTTCACAGTGAGTCAAGAATTGGTTCCACAGTACACAGAGAAGAGCAAAACAAACAAAACTTAATAAGCACACGGTTAAATAAAAATAGGCAACAACATTTATTTTGGTGTAGGTATTATTTTAATATTGCTAATTTAGTGCAGTGGCATATAAATGGGGTTGCAGGATGGGCAAAATGCCATTGGTCTTCAACTCTCAACTCTCCACCTGATGAATATAGAATGGGCCTCAGTCATAGTTATGAAATGTTATTGCAATTTTTTATGCCAACTTCTATCTGAACGATTTGATGAACATCTGAATGTCTAAAATAATCTGAAACAAAATCCATAAAATAATTAGTTTAATGAAAATCTCTTTTGTATCTACAACTTGCAGCCATTCTCAGAAATGTTCATTAATATGCAACTTAAACTCATACGTTTTTTGAGTTGTTTGTAAAGAAAAGATATTGATAGATGTATAGACGTGATTTATTTACGTATGTATGTAAAGTATGTTAGACCAAGTTCTGTTGTTTTAAAGAAAATAAGGCATCAGGCCAACACGAACCTTTTCTTTGAGGTTAGTTCTGCAACGATGCAGCCTAGCCAGTTCTTCTTAATTCGTATGTTCAACTCTGAACGATGGTCATCTTTATTCTGTTTGTTATGCTTCCTTTTATTGTACTATTTTTCCAAGTACAACAAACCAATTCTCACTCATTAAAGTGACACAAATAATACAACAAATAATAATTCAATTCAATTCAAATTTAGGAAAAAGTTAAACGTCAAACGTCAAAAGATATCAATAGTGTTGCCAGTGCCCATCTTTCAATTGCCGAGTTCAATGAAGATCTTTCTTGAAAGATTTAAAGTTCCAATATTACGGTGTACATTATCGCTTAATAATAATAATAATAATAATAAAAGATATTTATTCAACAGTTTGCAGTTACATACATATAAAAGTAAAAGTAAACAATAATATGCTACAAACTATTGAAATGGTTGGCAGCTCAGCTTACCTACTACATAATAGCTTTTAATTACTATTGGCTCAGTATAGATTTATATTAGATTTATTTATTTACTCAACAAAAAATATATTGTATAAAAACATCCATGCTGATTTGGAAGCAAAGAGAAAACATAGAATGTACCAGTTGCTTCCTTCCCGCGCAGATGGTTAAAGTCCATCGACGGAATGAGCGAAAATCATAGGAATCATGTTATAGGCGATGCGGCTAGCAACCCATCAGTTTTATGGTTCCGCTTTCCACCTATAGGTACGTCCACAGTGTCGTAGGTCTACAACCTTAGGCTCTATCTATCCTGTAATGGATAAAGACGTGATTTGTGTATGTATGTATAAAATCATGCTTGTCACAAATATAAGTATTTCTGATGAAATCGTCAAAATTAATAATAATAAGAACATAACTCAAGTATTTATAGCGGAAGTCATCAGCCAATCTGTTACAGTTTTTTTTTGGTTGAACTAGAAACATTACGATTTGCAGTACCTAGTAGACTAAATTAAAAAATAAGTTTAAAAAATACACAGCATAATATAATTTAAATGATATTTTTGTTAGAATTATTAGAATTTAGTAAGAATTAATATAAATTATTAACAAAAATGCCGTGATAGTCTAATGGTTTGACCTGTGGCCTCTCAAACAGAGAGTCGTGAGTTGGAATTCTGAGCTCGCACCTCTAAGCTTTTCGGAATTTATGTGCAAAAATACATTTGAAATTTGCCATGATTTTTCCGGTGAAGAAATCCTGAGGAAACCTTGCACACATCTGCGAAGAAATTCAATAGTGTGTGTGAAGTTCCCAATCCACACTGGGCCCTCGTGGGAACTATAGCCCAAGCTCTTCAATAAATGGAGGAGGCCTATGCCAAGAGGCACGCCGAATTACGTGATTTTATCTATAAACAAAAACAGTGACGACAACATGTACTGAAAAATTGTAGCGAATTCGGAATAACAGGGCTTTTCGGTTTAGTAAAATGTCGTGAGTTTTCAATCCGCACTGGGCCCTATCCTATAGCAAAATTCCTCTCATTCTGAGAGGCCTGAGCGCCTGTGCCCGGCAGTGGGCCGTATATAGGCTGGAAAGATGATGATTATTATTATTACAAATATAAATTAATATACTACAATAATAAAATATCTGTTAAGACTCATAAAAATATTTTTTTTATACGACAAGGAAGGCAAACAAGCAAGTGAGTCACCTGATGGTAAGCAAGCAAGTAATTTTATCTCAATTATTGGTTTACATTTAGATTTATTTTTTTGCTTAGCATGATACCTACGTTATAAATAAAAATAACACAGTTTTAACCCTTAACCAGGCTATGTACTATATAGGACCACATTGTGTTTGATTTTTTTTATCGAGCAATGTGTCCCTGAGGACCACAATATGTCAAACACTCATAGATAAGAAACACCTCTTGTGTTTGATCAGTATTTGCGTGAAACGGATCGCACCAAAGAAAAAAAAAAAAAAAAAAGATTCTACATTTGAAACTTTTTCGTAAACAAGGGCCGTTTTTGTTGGGTACTGTGAAGTTAATTCCCGAAAATGCCGGAAAAAAATCCAGTGGCTACTGTTTGTTGATTTTAAGCATATATTTGAGAGTTTTTACGTTATCTGAATGTATTTTATGTTTCATAACTAATGGTTTCGTACTTGTAATGATAATTTCAATTATGTGGTCCATATACGATCATTGTCCGATACGCATTCAAAATTATCGGGGGGTATATTGATGAGGTTTTTTGTTTTTAGCCTCGACCGCTAAAAGACAGAGATATCGAAGTACTTTTGCAAAGATTGGTCTCATCAGAAGATGAGTATACCGACGATGACGATTTCAAGTAGATTTTTTCGACATTATCAAGCAAAGGCTAGATGAATTACAAAATAGTACTACAGATGACTTACTCGACGTATTCTCTGGTACAGCAAGAGGGCTAGTCAATAACTTCACTTCCCGCAAAGCGTGTACAACAATATTGAAAAATAAAAAAGTAGGTGTATATGGAATCCCCGACGAGGTGCGACTAGTCAATGTTGGTGTTCATTTGCCTAATGCAGGAACCAAACCTCGGTGCCGTTTCTGCAGCTCTAGAACTAATCCCAAAAGGTCGCAAATAGAGTGCAATATGTGTAAAGTTCCACTATGCATGGAACCATGTTTTGCAAGGTTCCATTTGCCTTACGAGCCTCATAATTTGTAATAAGTCAAAAAACAATTACTTTAAGATTTTTACCGTATTGGGCAAGGTACTCATATGGACCACATGTTTTTTACTTGCTCATACAAGGTACTCACAGGGACCACAAGGTTTTTTTTCTTTAATAATAAATAAAAAAATAAATAAAAAATCTGGTTTACTTGC
The DNA here is from genome assembly GCA_949127965.1 of Pandemis corylana. Lineage (NCBI taxonomy): Eukaryota > Metazoa > Arthropoda > Insecta > Lepidoptera > Tortricidae > Pandemis > Pandemis corylana. Next base: position 9,031,771 of record OX421871.1, read on the forward strand.
TTTTGCCATATATAAACTAATTCCTGAATTTCATAAACTTTACTCAATAAAACCCTCGTTGCCTGGTTAAGGGTTAAACATAAATAAAATAGTAATAATAATTATAATAACTGAAATTAAAGGAAGTACCAATGTTTTAAACAATAAACGTTTCTTATTTCTAATTATGAAATCACGGTAATTGCTTTAGAATTGGCAACACTGATTGGAACTTAAGATAGACCGTACGGCAAACGCGCTCGATGAGTTCCGCGTTAACGTATTCGAAGGTGAGCGCGTTCACGAAAAGTTATACTCGCTGTCTTTGTTGTGCAAACTTTCCGCTGGTGGCGCTGTTCACGTTTTCATAGTAATTGCTATTTTAACGCAAACGCGTGCGAGACGTATTTTGGGACTGAAAACTTACACTAAGCATACTGAGCTACATAAAAGACAAATTACCAGTAGTTATTGCGGGATCTATCCTACACTAGGTGGATATCGCGAGAATTTCGGGGAACTGTTGGATGCGGGTGGAAAATTGTTCATTTGATTGTGGTGTTCCAAGGTGGAGGTCTTTATTCAACTGTGGACGACCTCTGATTGATGACGATGATGTATTAACTTTCAGCGGTTAATTAGACTTAGAATTTAACATACATACATACACAAATCACGTCTTTATCCCTTACGGGGTCGACAGAGCCTAAGGTAACAAGACCCACCGGCCACGTTTAGCACGACTGTGAGCGTATAGGTGGAAAATGGAATCAAAATAGTGATGGGTTGCTAGCCGCATCGCCTATAACATGATTCCCATGATTTTCGCCCATTCCTTCGATGGGCTTTTACCATCTGCGCGGGAAGAGAAGCAACTGGTACATTCTATGTTTTTTCTTTGCTCCCATACCAGCATGGAAGTAGAATTAGACATTGTGAACTAACCTAACCTAACCTAACCGAAAAATTTCATTTCCGATACAAGCTTTTTTACTGACTGTACTTGCATTGTCATCCGTCCTACATATGTGAACCAAATTTCAAGTCAGTCGGACCAACTGTTGAAGAGTTCCCTCCTGCGGACACGGCCCTGGCCGGGCCACAAGAATTCTACTACCAGATTACTGTATCCTCATCTGACATAAAGTATGCATAATTCCAGTTTAATCGAATGAAATCATCTGCTTCAAAATTGAGTCGCAAGATTCCACCCGGACAAACATACTTACATACATACATACAATAAAAAAAATCGCCCATCGAGGGAATGGTCGAAAGTCTTAGGAATCATGTTATAGGTGATGCGGCTAGCAACCCATCACTATTTTTATTTCCCTTTACAGTTATACGCCCTTAATCATGCTAAACGTGGCCTTGAGGTTTTGTTACCTTAGGCTCTGTCTAACCTGTAAGGGATAAAGACGTGATATATGTAGGGTTGCCATCTCTAAAATTTGGAAAACAGGACAAGACGCGTGAAAACCCCGGATTTTAGAGTCCGAAAGCCGGACATGTCAACAAGATCGTGACGGGAGGGGTGGGGGAACGGTGAAATAGTGCGTGTCTCGCAGCCGGCCCAATTTTTTTTTTATTTATTTATTTTTTAAAAAACGGTCTACAAATGAAACCTTCCCCGGACGCTCCCCGGATGCCCTCTAAACTAGGACAAATCCGGGGAAACCCGGACGGATGGCAACCCTAGATATATGTATGTATGTAAAAAAAAAACACAGCACTGTGATCTTAAACTTACCTGTATTATAAAAATGATGGGTTTCTTCGCCAAAGATGGGTTTTTAGCCACGTCGAAGTGCTGAAACACTTCACATTCGTTGTACCACCGGTTGTATGACTGGAGGAAGCCTGGATCGTGCCCGTTCGTCAGTATAGCGACGCATGCGCATCCGTATTCTGTGAAGTCACGCTGTGAGACTGGAATTTGGGATATCTCCGTTAGATACTTCGAAAACAGATTGTGGTAGGAAATTTCGCCTAAAAACGACCTTGACCAACCAGATAATCCGATGAATGCTATTTCATATCAACGATAATGTTTCTGAGAATATTGCTAATGCATGAAACATATCGTCAAGGCCAGAATTAGTTATATAAAAATAGATGGGCATTTTTCTGAAAAGGGATTTACGCACTTTTACCTATCTCACGCATTATTATCTAACTCGCTCGCAATCGCCATCGTGTTCATTTTTACAGTTCATGGGCTGACAATTGGCATCGGAATCAGCTAGCTGTCATATTCATACATGAACTGTCAAAATGAACACGATGGCGATTGGGAGTCAGTTAGACAATAAGCCTACTGCTCTAAATTACGAGCACTATATTGATTTTAATAGGTAAATAATAGTATCCATTTTTTTTCTTTTTTTTCCTTTACTTTTCCATTGCCGACATTTTGTTACAATATTTTTGAATTATATTTTTTACCGCACACTTGCCATTGTAACCGACATTGGTCCAAGCCTTACGGCCGCCATTAAGGAGAGAAGATGAATTCATAGCTACTTACCTATTTTAATGATAATTGGTGAAATACAGAGGGAAAATCAAATAAAGGTAAAATGGTCGGTGTATGGTCATAATTGTAAAAGCGGAATAATAGAGTAATTCCCATCTTCCGAATAAATCCCACCCAGGTTGGATACATTGCCATCTTCCAGCGTGCCTCAGCTTGGCTAGTGGGAACAAAATTTATTATTTATTTTTCTTCCCATCTTCCAACCTGTGCTGAATAGGATACAGTCACAAGTAATTGTATATAGTCAAGTAGTTGGTATGTTTATACGTTTATATTTATGTAGGTTTGTACATTTGTCTGTATCTAGACTTGTCCGGCTTTAGCGCGTACCGCCTAAGTACCCAATCGTCACGCAAATTGGCTCTTGTTTCAAGAGTGATGGAACATTTTAAAAGGATAAATATTATATGTAAGCACTTTTTTTGTTTTATTTGTTTGTGACTTTACATAGGTACAGGTTGGAAGATGAGAAGAAAAAAATAATAACAAATTTTGTTCCCACTATCCAACCCGAGGCAGGTTGGAAGATGGCACTGTGATTTCCCAATATCCAACCTGGGTGGGATTGCTAGGTTGGAAGATGGGAATCACTCGATTAATAATATAATGAAGGAAAAAGTACCTACACGTTTTGACGGCTTCCATCAAATTTCGCTTTTTGAAATTATCGTGCACGGCACCGCGAAAACCCAGCTTCTCTAGCGTATTCTTCAAAATCATTTTGTCTCCTTCACTCCAAGGCCTTGTAGTCCCATTCAAGAACTCATCATGATTGAACATTATCATACAGTTTTTCTTCAAGGAGTGAAATTCTTCTAATCTGTCATGATCTATATCATTGATCACCAATACTTCTACAGTTTCTGTTACTTTTTCATCATCTTTCTTCTTATTTGAAGGCATCGTTGCCTTTTTAATTGTTTTATCACGTTACTGAAGAGATAGCAGATAGGTACCTTAAAAAAAGAAGTCTGAATTCAAAAATCGATTAGGTTTTAAAGGATTTTCCCTTAGACATAATGACACTTGAAAAATCAAACATATTTTTAATCCATTTATTTATTAAGGTTGGTGCATATAATATATACATACACTAGCTTCTGTCCGCGACTTCATCTACGTATTATACATATAAACCTTCCTCTTTAATCATTTTATCTTTTAAAAAAGTTGCATCAAAATCCGTTGCGTCGTTTTAAAGATCGAAGCATACATAGGGACAGAGAGCGGAGAGCGACTTTGTTTTTATACTATGTAGTGATGATGCGCTTTGTTGGGGAATTTAAGGCTGTTGCCTTCGTTAAAATTATATGAGAATTCACGATTCATTCTAGGATTCACGTTTGATTAGGAGCTCGCCTTTGCCGTGTATACTTATTACTTTTTGAAAATTACGTTATTTTTGTACGATAAACCATTTACTTACCCAATTCAGTAGGCTTATTACCTAACTCGCTCGCAATCGCCATCGTGTTCATTTTGGCAGTTCATGTATGAGCTGACAATTGGCATCGGAATCAGCTAGCTGTCACATTCATACAAGAACTGTCAAAATGAACACGATGGCGATTGCGAGCGAGTTAGGTAATAAGCCTACAGGGTATTTCTTTATTAATAACTAGCTTTTGCCCGCGACTTCGTCTGCGTAGAATTATACATAAAAACCTTCCTCTTGAATGACTCTATCTATTAAAAAAACCGCATCAAAATCCGTTGTGTAGTTTTGAAGATATAAGCATACCTACATAGGGACATAGGGACATGGGGACAGAGAAATCGACTTTGTTTTATACTATGTAGTGATTTTATTCCATTTCCGAGTAAGCTAGCAAACATAGGAAACAAAGACTGTCAAAATTTCCCATATTAAATTATGTTCATTTTTAGAATTAAGCTATAAGACAGGTGTTGTGTGTTTAGGTATTGTTACTCAATTTTATGTCACTATTTTCGCCTTTATAATTCAGAGTTTACGGGTCCCATTGTTAAACAAAACAATGTGTCAGCAAATAAAACAACTGTACCTATTTAATTTATATTTTTCCTCAAAGACGAAATTAGTCTCAGTGAATCTGTCTTTACAATGAATCTGTCATACTCCCTTTATGTATACTTCGATAAGTGGGGCCAATGGTTCAAATGGATACATATTCATCTTGTTTTCCTTAAGAGGGCCCCTTGTAGCGTCTTTTAGGCGTTCTTAGGGTTTTAGTACCTTAAGGAGAAAAGGGAACCCTTAACACGATCCATGTCTATGTGTCCCCCATGATGGGTCACGCAGCCTTTCAGGAGTCGTGTTTTCACAATGGATTCACAGTTTCTAATGACATTATCGTATGCTTTGCTGTAGCAAGGTAAATGTACGTGTTTTGTTTATTCAAACCTATAGAGCACCGATTAAAAATCATCGTATATTTTGTAGAACTCCCTGCACATATTAATAAATATTCTTTAGTTCTCGTCTTATAGTATTGTCATTTATCTAAGAACAGGCGAACAGAGCTACAAACTTGTTGAGATTTTTTTATATAATGGGAGTAATGCTAGGGTCTATACCGGTTAGGATCATGAGGATTTCCACCCTTTTTTAATATTACATTCACAAATCACGTCTTTATCTCTTATGTGGTAAATAGAGCCTAAGGTAACAAAACCTAAAGGCCACGTTCAACATGATGGTGGTTGTAAGCCGGATCGCCTATAACATGATTCCTAAGATTTTCTCTTCCCGCGGAGATGGTAAAAGCTCATTGAGAGAATGGACGAAAATTTTTAAGAAGTTACAGTCGATGCGGCTAACAACCCTAGCTATTTTGATTCCTCTTTCCACCTATACGCCTGCAATCATGCTAAACGTGACCTTTAGGTCTTTTTACCTTAGGCTCTGTTACCCCGTAAGGGATAAAGCCGTGATTTATGTATGTAATAACTGGGCTACTTTTTTCCCTGGTATTTCCTTTTCCACGTGATCAGGAGTCACGCCTGAATAATTACAAAATTACACTGTAATGACTCTTTATTGGCCACCATATAAGCAATGCAGAATACAGGTGCATAGAGAAAATGTTATCGCTTCAGAGCGATCTCTACCTGGCGACTTAAAGTAAGTAAGTAAGTTAATGCTTTATTGTACAAATATAAAGAAGCAGAGACAAATCACAAAAAAAGAACTTAAATATATGCACAAAGGCGAACTTATCCCTATAAGGGATCTCTACCAGTTAACCTTTGAATAAATGAGAGGAGCATTAAGCGAGAGACCGACAAAGAGTGAGTTTAAAATATCCATATACTTAAAATGAAGATAATAATAATTCACTTGCCGAATGAGCACGGAAATCTCGGTGCGTGAGTCCGACTTGCACTTGGCCGGAGTTTGTTCCGGGTTGACTGATCACGACCCACTTATGTACTGTTTATACTGAGAGACACGTTTGCGCATACGCTGAGAATTAAACAATATGTTGCTTTGGAGACAGCCACGGATTGACTGCGGTGGTAGATAGACTAAACCACAAAATACCTACTGGTAAATCCTGTAAATGAGCCACGTTTGCGGCGTGATTTCAATAATACATAATTTTTTAAAGATTATTACATACACACACAAATCACGTCTTTATCCTTTACGGGGTAGATAGAGCCTAAGGCATGGCTGCCCAACCCTAGGCCCGCGATCGAATTTTAAATGTCCCGCCGCCCGCGTGAGTAAGTTTCAAACTTGCAAAATCATTCTGCACTAAAAACTCTTTTTTCAGAAAGAATATCTTCAAAGTCAGAAACTTCTTCAGAATAATTTGTAGATTTCTGGAAATTGGTATCAAAAGAAGATGATATGATAATATAAGAAATAACAAAAATACGAACTGTCAGTGGTCAGTGACCCGCCTGTGATTTTTGAATCATCCAATTTGACCGACTGTTGAAAAGGTTGGGCAGCCTTGGCCTAAAGTAACAAGACCTAAACCTCGTTTAGCATGATTGTAGCCGTATAGGTGGAAAGGGAATCTTGATAGTGATGGGTCTAGCCGCGTCGCCTATGAAAGTCACGATTCCTATGCCCATTCCCTCGATAGCCTTTTCCCACCTTCGCGGGAAAAGAAGCAACTGGTGCATTCTATGTTTTTTCTTTACTCCCAGACTAGCGTAGAAGGTCAGAGTGTCGATCCAATGTTCTCATTATTGTTGATACAGGTTTCCTATCACGGGTCCATGGAGGCCCGTGGGCTTATTGTCTAACTCGCTCGCAATCGCCATCGTGTTCACTTTGACAGCTCTTGTATGAATGTGACAGCTAGCTGGTTCCGACGCCAATTGTCAGCCCATACATGAACTGTCAAAATAAACACAGCGAGTTAGGTAATAAGCCTACTGGTCATTTTGAAAGGCATTCATGGGGCCGAGGGCAACGTGAAAGGCTTTTAGTACCATCTATCTTCTATACGTATGTCTATACATATAATAAATCAGTAGAAAGTTCGTGTCTGTGCATTAAATAAATTCGTCAAAAATAGAGGGGTAACGATTAGGGAAGAGTAATAATACACAAAAAAGTAGATTTTATAATCTTTGTCTGTTTTTAGGTATGTATATGTATGGATGTGTTCATTTACCTATGTCTGTGTTCGCTAATCTTTAAAACTGTCTAAAAAAACTGTTAACAAATTTGCGTGGTGGTACCTTATATACCTGGTCAATATTTCAGATACTTTCAATCCCGGAAAATTACGGAGTTTCCGTGGTATAGGTAGTTATAAAACTATAATAACTTATGCAGCTTAGTACACAACAACTTAAACATCTAATTAAGTAAGATTAGCGTGCTGACACCTTATATTGCCGCGGTTACATTAAACACACATACATAATGAGTTGAAATTTGGTATACAGTTAGTTTTAGTCCCAGGGACGGACATAGGATAGTTTATATCACAGAAAACAGCATAGTTCCCACGGGATAGCGATAAGCGAATTCTGCGCGGACGGAGTAGAGACGGGCGCATCTATGGAAGTCTGTCCTATAATGCACCATGAGGATGTGCTAGAGGATAGTCCTCCACAGTTGGCAAACTATTGCTAGGTAGGAAGTGACTTTTAAACAACTTTTGTATCATTTATTTATTAATCGAATACAGGTACAAGATATCACAAGAAATTAGAATAATATCACTATTAAATGTAATAAAAAAAACAAATAGTTACACACTACAATTAAAATCAGAATTAGGAACATTCAATACTAAATACTTATATTTACAAATATCACCCGGGATTATCATATTAATAATTGTGGCCGAGATTATTTTCCATGCTGGTCTGGGAGCAAAGAAAAAACATAGGTTATACCAGTTGCTTCTTTACCCGCGCAGATGGTAAAAGCCCATCGAGGGAATGGGCGAAAATAATAGAAATCACGTTATAGGCGATGAGGCTGGCAACCCATCACTATTTTGATTCCATTTTCCACCTTTAGGTACGTCCACAATCTTGCTAAATGTGGCCTGTAGGTACCTGCTACCTTAGGCTCTGTCTACCCCGTAAGGGATAAAGACGTGATTTGTGTAGGTGTATGTATGTATTATTATGTTGCGTTTAACGAAATCCGTAATAATGTACTATCCATGTAACATTGTGGAACTTTTTCGCTGTAAATTTCATAGTGACGTTTACTTAGAGAACGTTCTGCGATGGGTCAAGAATCAATTGCTCCATAGTACGTACATACATAGATCACGACTTTATCCCTTACGGGGTAGACAGAGCCTAAGGTAACAAAACCTTAAGGCCACGTTTAGCATGATTGTGGATGTATAGGTAAAAAGGTGAATCAAAATAGTGATAGATGGCTAGCCGCATCGCCTATAACATGATTCCTAAGATTGTCGCCAATTCCCTCGATGGGCTTTTACCATCTGTGCGGAAAGAGAAGCAACTGGTACACTCTATGTTCTTCTTTATTCCCACAGCATGGAAGAACACCATGAGTATTACATGGTACACTTTTAATTAATTTGAGATAGAAATAGAGAAATTAAATAATACTTTCAACATGAAACTACCGTGAGACTTAATCATAATTACACATAAACAGATAAGTCACGTTTAAAAAGTCGAGTGATGCTCGACATGTTTCGGACTATTTCGTAGTCCTTCTTCCTGGAGCGCTCGCCCCGGCGGCAGCGAAACGAACATTGCGCGCCACACAGTAATAAAAATGACGATGAAAACGAGGGTAGTTGTGCGCCGCTGTCAGTTGCGTCGAGCAGCTGCGCGAACAGAGCGCTGGCGCAGTGTAATTATGATTAAATAATACTATTTTGATATCTATGGTCCATTCAAGATAGAATGAGAATGGGAAAAATGGTTCTTCATAGTGCAATTTCTAAAATGTCATGTATCATATGCGCGTGAAGATAGAAGCAGATGGCATGTTCTGTTTTTCTGTGCTCAGTTCAGGTCTTAGCTGTCATTTTCAGTATGGATCTGGGGCCCGATTTTTGATAGCACATTTGTGTGAAAATACCACTCGAAAGTGCTGAAATATTGTGCTGAATTTTAAATACGAGGAGCTTAGATGATACTTACGGCTCTCATTAATCTAGTAGCTGTAGTTTTGAATATATAAACAGATTTATACCACTTTAGAGTGATGTGCAACCTAAACTGAATCGGAATTAAATCGCATTAAGACGTCATGGTAAGGCCCCAGCATGTTTCATTTCATTTAGTTGAGAAAATTATGGTTGTCGTCAATCATAATCGCCATTAAACAAATATAATTATAATTTCACGAGAAAAGGTTAACCATACAAAATTTTGATGCCTACCTACTAGGATAAGGAACCTATAAATGACAAAGTTTGTGCAAGTATTTTGAATAATAAACAATTTTTAGGGTTTCAACCTTTTTGGCTGTTGGTGGCTGGCTGGCGCTAGTCCGTTGCCACGCGCCGCGGCACATAATAAAAAGAACAATAAGGCGGCTGTCACTTGTTTCTAAATTGTAGGTGCACGGTCGGTTTTTATGCGGATTTATATTTAAACTATTGTAAATATTGATTGATGTGTGTAATGTTTGGTGTAAAAGTGTAATTAGTGTATATAATATCACGGATAGTCTTCGCGGGTGTGTATTTACTAAGCGGCGGCAGTGGCTAAAATACTCTACGGACGAACTCTACACAGCGTTGGTCGAAGCCGTCTTCCTCGAGGTTTGTGGCTTTGAAATTGATTGTTAGACCTAATACTGCACAAGGGACAGCTAAACCACGGCCTTGGTAACAGTCACTATTTGTCTATCGAAGTTGTATATTTCGCCGTTTCGTGTCGCGAACTTAGAGCCTTGTCAGGATTACAATTGTATCTGCAAAAGATAAATATACAAGTCTGAGAATAAAATAAATCTTAATTCGTATATTAAGGGCTACCTCCGTAACAATTGAAATGTGGCATGCAAGGGCCTCCAACCATGAGGTGGCAGATGACCTGGTTAAAGTCGCGGGTTCACGGTGGATGCTAGCCGCTTCCAATCGAGACAACTGAAGGTCTTGGGCTTATACCCAACAGTGGACGTCCTATGGCTGACATAATGGTAATACAAGAAGGGAAACATAGCTGCTAATAAACAAAAAACTTAACAAAAAAAACCGACTTCACAAAACGAAAACATTTCCAAAACAAACTAATACGCACTAAAAAGAAAAAAAAAATTGTACATTCTTCTACAACTTAATAATCAACTTACTTTTCTACTTATCAATATGTAGGTACGATCTATCTAATGTTGTTACAATTATTGTTATTTCTGGAGTCGGAGTCAGCCAACGTTGGCTTGTAACTACATACCTACATAGTTATAGGTGAGATGTGCTTGTGTATAAAAGTTAATTTGTAAAAAAATATTTATTAAAGTATTCTCGTATTATTATTGCTAGGTATATTGTAGTGTTTCCTTGGCTGACACCGACACCTTTTTTTGAAGTCGGTTAAAAAGAACAGATTTTAAGATTTTTCAAAATTCCCGCGGAATAAGGAATAAAGACTTTTTTAAAACCGTGACCAAGAGTTTCACCTTTAACATTCGGCGTGGACACAGCGGGCAAATGCTAGTTAGATATTATAATTTTTCGTTGTTTTTATTCGTCGTAGTAGTTCATCTTATCAATGAATGATTTAAGCGGTCAGTCTATATAGTATAGAACTGACCTGGTCTATGGCTGCCTGTGTTTGAATGGAGGAGCTCCTTTGTTGCGGACCCATTCCCTCTCGAACTTGTACTCGGGTATCTCAGCAGCACGCTTGCGCGTTAGTCCGGTCTCGTCCAGGGTCAGTGTACACATCCGTATGTCGTCCAAGCCTTGAGAAAGTATCATTTTAGAGTGTATTTGAAGGGTCCAGATGGAGCCTATTATGATCGCGTTTATCCCCACGGGCAATCTGGCTGAACTGGTTCCTATACGTAACGTGGGATAATTTTTCTAATTCAAATGGTTGGTCTGGATACGTGAAATATTGAAAATTCGCCTGATATCCTGCACTGCTTGAGGCCCAAAATACTTTTTGCCGGTTAATTTTATATCCAAACAGGAGGCTGATTACCTAACTCGCTCGCAATCGCCATCGTGTTCATTTTGGCAGTTCTTGTATGAAAGGGACAGCTAGCGGATTTCGATGCCAATTGTCAGCCCATACATGAACTGTCAAAATGAACACAATGGCGATTGCCAGCCAGTTAGGTTATAAGCCTCCTGGAGACACCCCTCAATACGCCCGCAATCATGCTAAAAATGGCCTTAGGTCTTGTTACCTTAGATTGTCTACCCCGTAAGGGATAAAGACGTGATTTGATGACCCCTCGTGCTGGCGCCAGCTATACTCCTAAAACTAAATTTGATCCAACAAACGGGTCAGCTAAGTAAAACCGTTTATATAATCGCATTGTACTTTGTTAACGTCATTATTATAAAATGCCAAGAATAAAAATATCGTTCTCATTTGTCCGATTCCCTTTATCTCATTACCTCATGATGCATTAACTTGTGCGATACTAGCGATAAGTAGATACATTCCTGCGTGCGTGTGTATGTATTCACGTATGCAAACGTTTATGTTATTATAATGGATACATACAAATCACGTCTTTATCCCTTACGGAGTAGACAGAGCCTAAGGTAACAAGACCTAAACGTGACCGTCACGTTTAGCGTGATTGTGATTGAGTGCTAGCCGCATTGCCTATAACATGATTCTAAAGATTTTCACCCATTCCCTCGATGGGCTTTCACTATCTGCGCGGGAAGAGAAGCTGCTGGTACATTTTTTCTTTGCTCCCAGATCAGCACTATTTTTGTATAAAGAGAGGTAAGCAGTCAAGACGGTCATGAGAGGGCAATCACAGCCACCCATGAAAACCAGCAACTGCAGAGTCGCTGGTCCGTTCGCTGGCCTTTAAGAGGACATTAAAGTATTTTCTCGAAGGCCCCGATGTAGTAGCTCAGGGTTTCTTAAAGTGGGCTACGCCAACTCCTAGGGGTTTGCCGTTCAACGGTAAGAGGCTCCAGATCATAGTGTTGTGGGTCATGGGTTCCAATCAGAGGCCTTAGAATGTCGTCTTAATGCGATTCGATTCAGATTAAATATTACGTTGTAGCTGTCATTTTTGACACTTCTGGCATGGCTGTGACAGCGAGCGATCCAAGTTTAGTTCGGAATGGAATCGCATTTAAACGTCATGGTAAGGCCCCTGATGGGAACCCATGATTCGCAACGCTAGAGGATTGCAAATGCGCTGCCTATCTAGAAGGCTAACATAGAATACCTCATGCCAGTAATTTCACCAGCTTTCTTACTTTCCACGTCGAAACACTCTTTCAAGCACTGTGGTAGCGCTTCGAGCGGACTTTACACGAGATCCTACCACCCGCAGAATCTTACTATCTATTATTTATTTATGCGTACCGGCCCGTAACAGCAAGGGTTTTTCATCAGGTCGCAGCTCGATTTGCCGTGCCACGTGCTGCCCGTCGAAGTGTGCGTACCACCAGCCTCTCTGATTCGGACTAGCTTTGTTGTGTTTGTTAGCCCCTGAATGCGAGAACGGAAGGCGGAAGTAACGATGTCTGGAGATCAACACCTCACCGCGTGAGAGACTTGGTGCATCAGCTGTAAGAAAAGCAATTGAACTAAAACAGTTTTGTTTTTGGAGTCAAATAATTGTCTGAAACAGGCGTTATTTTGCGGAAGGTACAAAATTAGCAAGGAGGAGATTTCACTCGAATTAAACCCAGTTTCGGCGGCTTGTGGGATGCTGCTCTTGAGTTAACGAAACGGCACATGAGAGTATTTTTTAGTATTTTTTGACATTACGTTGTTATTGGACAGCGGTATTCTCATAGCAAAACGTTAAACGTCTTAGGGATATGATTTTTCGACTTTTCCAGTGATCAGTATTCCTCACATTTAAATTAAAACAACAAAACAAATCACGTCTATAAATATACAGGCAAGGTAGACAGAGCCTAAGGGCCTAAAGTCCACTTTTATCTTGATTTTAGGCGTATAGATGGAGAGGGGAAATTAGTCTGTAACATTTGACCGCTTTAATAGGCGAGTTACATTACATCGCCATATACAAAGTAAATCGAATATTAACGTTGTGTGAGAGCGCATGTTGTTAGTATTTGAAAACAGACATAGTTTTCACAAGAAGCTTCCATATGCATAGACACTACTTAATTATTAAAAACTTTTCTCATTTGTGAACAGAAGTGACAAAGAGCGTTCAAAATAAATTACTTGTAGGATTTACACAGCATTTTTCCTCCACGTCTTTCGGTGGCACCAAATACAATTTCTTGAGTAGCGTGCTACTTGTGACTGGCATTTGCTTCGCATGCTCAAATTCCTTTTCTTCTGCAATGATCTTCCTGACCCTTCGAAATACGTCCTCCAAGTGTTCAGTAGAAGCGTATAAGTTAAGTTGTTCGCATATTGTTTGTATGAACCAGGTGCCTTCGTCCACGACCCTGAAAAGGTGTCGTTGATCAACGTTTCAGAATTGCAATAGTGCGTAGCTCTCTCACAAAAATAAAGAAAAGGCAACGTCACTGGCCATTTATGCACATAAAATGCGGCAAATACATAATTCTCGTTTTGGCCTTTGCCTTAGTCAGATGTAAACAAGTAGGTAGATCTGTTGATTGAAAGAGAGAAGCAAAACCTTAATTCAAATCATCGTCGTATTTTGTCATAATCAGTAAGTCAACTTGATTACCTGACTGACGCTCGTCCAAAGAAACAGCTGTGAAACATGATCATGTCCGCTTCGGTTGGCAAGAAGTATCCGCTCTCTTTTCCGCTATCGACGTCCAATTCCACCAAACGATTTGGTGCAGGATGAATCACAGGCACCGAACTGGCAAGATGTTCGCCTCGACAAGCCTGAAATCAAATGACAAATTCACGATAAGTTTTTGAGTGAAAATTTTACTGCAGAAGGGTTGTTGACTTATCTCACCTGAATTAAGAATATGATAGGTTTGGCCACCAGCGTCGGATTCTCTTGTGTGTTGAAGCACGCAAACAGCTCTCGCTCGCTGTACCTCACGTCAGCGGCTTTCAAGTACCCATGATCACTGCCGTGAGTCAAGATGGCCACACAAACGCAGCCACAATCTTTAAAATTTTGCTTTCCGACTGAAATCCAAATATATCTTACAATATTTTTAAAGAACGATTGAAAAAAAAAATCAACTGAGTATCTTACAAAAGTGCAGTCAAAAATAACATTAATGAGAAGTTTTTCCGCTCAGTTTTAACTCAATATTTTCAATTCAGATCACGAACTTCACGGTTCAACTTACAACTTTGCAATTTTTCAAGGAATTCTTTTCTTTTAAGATCGTTGTGTGTCGTCACCTCAAATCGTAATCGTTTAAACGTATCTGTTAGAGCAGTAACATCTCGATCTGTGCCTGTTCTCGTGTTGTCATCGTTGGTGAAATGTTCGTGGTTAAATATAACCATCACATTTCGCGGGAAATGTTCTAATTTGTAAGTCTGTGCATCAATGTCAGGTACCCGTAGTTTGTCTATTTTAGCTTCGCTTTTATGTCCATTATCATTATTAACTGCTGTATTCTTAGAACCATTTGCAAATGTTACAGTTTTGCTAGTATTTTGAATAGCAGCTATACCAGCTACCGCTGAGCTCAGAGACTCCTTTGGTGGTAACAGTTCTTGCTTCTGCAGTTCAGCCTTATGATGTAGAGTCCTATCAGGATTTTGATTTTTTTCCAATTCGTGCGTAATATTTCGATTGCGCAATTTATCTTCTGGTTTCAATCTGCTTTCCTCGCCTTTTTTTGGTTCTACGTTATAATTATATTCGTAAGGTTCCCATTCGTCAGTTAGCATTGGCAATGTCTTCTTCCTCACTGACAGTACATTATATTTGGTCTCATCTTTAAGCTCCTGATAGACTTGGCTGTTGCTGTATTTGTTTTCATGATCAAGTGAAGTTGCTAATCGCCTTTTAGTACAACTTTTGCAGCCACAAGTGGCTGGATTCGGTAAAAATTCCTCAGAAACCACTAAGTTCCGACTCATTTTCTTTAGTTCGCATCCAGCGTAATAATAAAATATGGACGACACTGTGTCGCTATTTTGAAGAGTGTACCAATCACTGCGCTTACTCGTTCTTGACTGTACTCACTCAGTATTTTGATGAAAGTAAAATACAGTCGATTTACAGCATGATAAGGATCGGATATCTGTTATAAATTAACAGGCTATCTATTATTGAATATGTTTTATCACCTATGTAAAAAGGTATTTTAAATATCTTTTATTTGGGTCAAATCTTTGATCGCATTTCACCAGATTCCGGTACTCGGATTGATTTGAAATTTGTTATACATAATGTAGATTGTACGTTGACAAAAAAGTACATACATACATACAGTCACGCTTCTATCCCACAGGGGCAGGCAGATACTACTTTGTTCCACTTTCTTCGATCCCGACATACCTCTTTCGCTCCACATAAATCAATATCTTTATGCTCGTCAGCTTCGGGTACACCTTGACCTGACATTTTGTCAAACGATCCCCGATTTGGTCACGGAACGTCCGTCCGGCCTTTTCCTCCCAACGCACCCATTCACATTCCCCATATAAATCTGTTTAGTTCTTCTTTCATCCATCCTCTCTACGTGACCAACCCATTAAGCCCACTTTAAAAGGTACAGTCATTAAATTATCTTTTCTGCGCAGTACTTAGTGTAACTTTTACTCCGAACAGAGATGGCAGCACTTATAACAAAACCTACAAGAATTGTACTTCGATGAAACTTAATCACGTAACTGTGTTGAATCCTTTTTCATACAATTTTGCAGTAATTTCTTGATTTTTTATGAAATATTCAGTGAAAAGGCTCCACATTCTTATCTAGTCTAGGGGTCCCTACGGATACACTTCGACCCATTCGTGGATCTTTTGTGTAATTACCCCTCCTTCGCACTATTCCATCGTTTTTACCACCTCATTCATGGGTGATTGGGCGCAGTGGTAGTGCTTTATGCTCCACATTGGTATACGATTCAGTTTCTTTCACTGTACCAGCCTAACGAGTTAACCGCTTTCGATGTTATAGAAATTTTGTGAAAGAAACCATGATAGCTGCCGGAAACCTTCTTTCTTAAGTTATATACTTCGTATTTTTTCTTTTCACTTCATATAAAACGATAGTGAATCATACGTTTTTAATCAATCAACTTTTATTGTTACCTATCAAATTAAATAATCCGATACCTAAATAAATATGCATGACAATTATAATATCTAGTTAGGGGAATTTCGGAGATAAGCGTTGCTAGATTATGTAATTGTTCCCCGTTTTGTGGATATCCACGAGTTTCGAAATTCCCCCATTTTCGAATTTACCCCAATGCACTATACTCTCTACCAAAATGTAGGTAGTGTGAGGTCAGTTTATATTGGTTACTTACATAGACAGACTTGTGAATATAGCGGCGTCACATCATCTGTGAAAATTTCAACTAAGAAATACCCTGAGACAGACAGACAACTGAAATTTCAAGTTCCTGAGATAGCTTGGTGATAGATAGACGGATAGAGAGACGGACGGTTAGACGGACAGTGAGTCTTAGTAATAAGGTCCAGTTTTTAACCTTTGGGTTCGGAACCCTAGCTAATCTCTTGGTCCCTAGGTCACGTGACGGCATTACGCGTGAGAGGCTGGACCGATTTCGCTAATTCTTTATTTGTGTTTGTTATTGGCAGAAGGTTTTTAAAACAAACATTTTGAAAAAAAGAAAAAACTGGGTCCCTGCCATGACGTGTTAATGCGATTCAATTCCGATCCAGTTTAGGTTCAGTCAGACCTTGTGCCACCATTGTGTTTGAATTATTGTCATATACTTTTGCCTTTAAATAATTTAATATTATTACATTTAGAAGGTGTTTCCATCATCCTCCATTTACTCTATATACAGTTTATTACCAGTAGATACCTATCACATATATACATAAATCACGTCTTTATCCCTTACGGAGTAGACAGAGCTTAAGATAAAAAGAACTAAAGGCCACGTTTAGCATGATTCTGGGCGTATAAGTGGAAAGGGGAATCAAAATAATGATGGGTTGCTAGCCGCATCGCCTATAAGATGATTCCTATTTTCACCCATTCCCTCGATGGGCTTTCACCATCTGCGCGGGAAGAGAAGCAACTAGTACATTCTATGTTTTTCCTTTGCTTCCAGACCAGCATGGAAGATTTATGCGCAGATTATATTAGAAAAGCAGTTTATTATAGAACACAGTAGGTATGGTATATCTTCATGAAATAGCAATTACATTTCATTGATTTGCATTAGGTCTTGGAATAAAAAGCCACTTTCCAGGCGCTTTTCTTCCATGCTGGTCTGGGAGCAAAAAAAACCATAGAATGTACCAGTTGCTTCTCTACCCGCGCAGATGGTAAAACACCATCGAGGGAATGGGCGAAACTTATAGGAATCATGTTATAGGCGATGAGGCTAGCAACCCATCACTCTTTTGATTCCATTTTCCACCTAAACACCCTCAATCTTGCTGATTGTGGCCTGTAGGTACTTGTTACCTTAGGCTCTGTCTACCTCGTAAGGGATAAAGACGTGATTTGTGTATGTATGTATGTATGTATGTATGTTCCAGGCGAGTTCAGGGATGACGCTGTCATTGCGCGCGCAGACCATAGGCACCACTTTTCCAGGGTGCATCTCGTTCGAGGCCGACTTGGCGGCGTACTTTTAGAATTAAAAAGAAATAACATACATCCATACATACCGTCACGCCTCTTTCCCACAGGGGTAGGCAGAGACTACTTTGTTCCACTTGCATACTAACATACTTCTGTCGCTTCATCCACATTCATCAATCTCTTCATACTCGTCGGTTTCGGGTACTCCTGACTTGACCTTTTTCCAAAACGTCTCCTATTTGGTCTCGGAACGTCCGCCTAAGCCTTCCCCTCCCAACGTAACCATTCACACTCCCCAGATAGATCTGTTTATGTAGTCTACTAAAAAGAATTAAAAAATGCTATATATCGAACAATAGGTATTTTTGCAAATAAAATACTTTTACTTGGACCGTTTTATTGTAAAAGTTAAAATTGCAACTGATTAAAAGTAACTAGTATCATGGAATTGTTTTGAAACGTATATATTTACATAATAATTATTAATTACTTAATGTATTTAATATTTTTACAATCTCCCAAGTGATATTACAACCACTGATTTTAAAAAATACAAAAAATAGCAAAACTGACGTTGCCAACATTTTCGCCCACGAAACGCCACAACGTCCCATATAAAGATATATAAGACACATGAATAAATATATATGCTCTCTTATCATCGATGAATATAACAGGCAACAATATACTGCGGTGACCGCAAATCCTGGAAGAACATGTTCAGAGAAAATATACAGTTTATTCTGCGTTGAATCAAGATTTGCGTTATTGCTTCCAATTTGAAGTACATTGTTTTCTGTTCTAAAATGTTTCTGTGGCACTAAATACAATTTCTTGAGTAGCGTGCTACTCATGACTGGCATTTGCTTTGCCTGCTCAAATTCCTTTTCTGCAATGATCTTCCTGACCCCTCGAAATATGTCCTCCAAGTGTTCGGTAGAAGCGTATATCTTAAGTTGTTCGCAGATCGTTTGTATGAACCAAGTTCCTTCGTCTACCACTCTGAAAAAAAAAGTTTCGTTGATGATTTAAGGACAGTAAAATTTGGATGATGTTATATGTAAAAGTGGAGGCCAAATATGATCTTACCTACAGAAATAATAATCTATTTATACATAGTGTCACTTAGGCCTCTTCCATGCTGGTTTGGGAGCTAAGATAAAACATAGAATGTACCAATTGCTTCTCTTCCCGCGCAGATGGTAAAAGTCCATCGAGGGAACGGGCTAAAATCTTAGGAATCATGTTATAGGCGATGCGGCTAGCAACCCATCACTATTTTGATCCCCTTTCCACCAATAAGCCCACAATTATGCTAAACGTGGCTTTTAGGTCGTGTTACCCTCGGTTCTGTCTACCCCGTAAGGATTAAGACGTGATTTATGTATGTATGAATGTATGTTTGTATACCATGTACCTATGTATATGCTCCCTCCTTCTCTTTCTAACATATTGTGGGATTACCGATACCTTCATGGGGAGTAGTAGCTACTTAAGTTTTAAAAATAAAATTGGCAGGATACCAGTCTATGCATGCGCTACAATAACTATATAGACCGACCGCTTAAATGAGTCCTCGCCCGCGCGGCACAGGGGCACGGGGTAGGACGACAAAGGGGACCGAGAGAGGTGCAGGCGGGTAGTGCGCCTGCCGCCCGTCTCTCGGTCCCCGCGGTAACCCAAACCTGTACCTGTTATATTAGTACCTGACAGAGGCTCGTCCGAAGAAACAGCTGTGAAATATGATCATGTCCGCTTCGGTTGGCAAGGAGCACTCGCTCTGTTTCCTACCATCACTATCCAAGTCCACCGAGCGAATTGGTGCAGACTGAAACACAGGCACCGAACTGGCCAGACTGGCACCTCGACATGCCTGAAACCAAATAAAGTTAGGCGGATTTAAGATAACAGCAATAAAATTTAACTCTAATTTGTTGGTCCCGGCATTGCTTTTCTTCTACTTCTTATTTGTGGCGCATCAAGTCGTTATAGCGACGACAACTTTGCCAATGTCAAAGTAACAAACATATAATTAAAAAATCTTGTGATAAAAATTAAATGTTGGCAGAGTTGTACGTTAATGGTCAAAGACCCCCTCTCATGGGCATCGGCTAGTGATTTTCTGGCAGTTTCTGAGGGATATCGTTGACCGCTGGCTAGGAGCCCGACAGGGGGGAGGGGGTCTTAGACCGTATCACCGTACAACGTTGCCGACATTTTGTCACAAGATTTTTGAATTATATTTTTTTTCTACTTCTGTACTATTATCTGTGATTTATATAATCACGAGCACCACTATGAAAACACTCATAATAAGGCTTTGGATAAGTCTATATTGTCTATTACTTCTAAAAGCTCTTGTTGGCTTAAGTCTCTAAAAGTGCTCCATCGTTACTCTGCCAGCCATAGACTGCCAGACCTTGGTAAAACTTTAACACGATCAGCATTAAATTTACGATGAAAATGTTGACTACCAACTTAACAAATTATTTCATTCATATGTTTTTTTATAGAACTTAAACTTTCTAAACTAAATGCATGATTGCCAACATAACGAACAAGATTGAGGAGAGAAGAAGAACTTGAAATCCTTTCAATCAAAACTGTTACTGGAATCCTTAAAGCTCACAACGTGTAAGAAAAGCGGTCTTGTCTATATATTTCGCAACGACGTAGACGTGTTACATCACTCTTTCTCTTGCGTATCTATTACTATGTTCTACACTAGCGGTTGTCCACAACGCACGTAAACGTAGACTTTGTTCAGCAGGGATAACGTAGGATTCCAATGGTGAAAGAATTTTTCAAATCGGGCCAGTAGTTTCGGAGTTCCATCACCGTACTACTCGACGTAAAAGTAGTTTCCACCAACATCACCTCGATAGTTGGTGCTCCAACATCGTGCGATTCAAGCGGTCTTTCTTGCCCCGTACGTGCAAAATTTGGAATGGGCTGGCGGCTGGGGTTTTTCCAACTGGCTATGACATGGCTACCTTTAAGAGGCGAGTGTACCATTTCTTGCAAGGCCGGCAATGCGCTAGCAGTCCCATTGGTGCTGTAGTTGTCCATGGGCGGCGGTGATCACTTACCATCAGGTGCACCGCATGCCCGTTTGTCGGTTTTAATATTTAAAAAAAAGCCTATCCTTACGAGGGGCACACCGAAATGATCGAGAATAAAGTACTTTAAACTGAGTTACATTAAATCCTTTTTTATCACATGCGTACTGGCGACTGACAGTCACGATGCCGTTTTCACAATTAAAAAAAATAACGTCATATTTTTTTAATTCCATTTTCAAATTGACAAGTCGATGGACAAAATGGAGCTCACGCGTGAAAATTTTCGTGCAATTATTTATCACAACTTTCGTCGAGGGTTATCTCCAGATAACTGTCTTAATGAGCTTGTTTCTATATATGAAATTGAAGCACCTAGTCAAACGACAATATATCGTTGGTATGCAGAGTTTCGACGGGGTCGTGCCTCTCTCAGCACCGTACCTTCAACAGGTCGGCCGAAAACAGCGGTGTCGCCTGAAAATGTCGCGGCTGTGGAAAAAATACTAAAAGAAGATAGACATGTGACATACGACCAGATTCGGGCAACCATAGGCATTGGAATGACTGCAATCCACACTATTCTGCATAGTGAGTTGGGTGTCAGAAAATTGATTTCCCGGTGGGTACCCCATAATTTGTCAGAAGAGCAAAAGGCGGCTCGTATTGATTGGTGCCGATCTACTCTAAAACGCTACAATGGAGGAAGGTCAAAAGCCGTTTATAATATTGTCTCGGGTGACGAATCCTGGATTTATTCCTATGAGCCTGAAAGAAAGCACCAGTCGGCAGTTTGGGTCTTCGATGACGAGGTCAAACCAACGAAAGTTGTGCGTTCCCGCAGCGTGTCGAAGAAAATGGTGGCTTCGTTCGTCTCAAAAAAAGGACATATTGCCACAATTCCTTTACAAGAACAAAGAACGGTTACCGCTGATTGGTATATTACAGTTTGTTTGCCAGAGATGCTGGCCGAACTTCGCCGAGGGAACCCCACACGACGTGTCATCTTACATCACGATAATGCGAGTTCCCACACCGCCCGTAAAACAAATCAATTTTTGAACGAGGAAAACGTTGAGTTGATGTCCCATCCTCCATACAGCCCTGACCTGAGTCCAAATGATTTTTTTACGTTCCCTAGAATTAAAGATTTATTGCGTGGTCAGCGGTTTGAAAACCCAGAAGCCGCCGTGGAAGCCTATAAATCGGCCATTTTGGCAATGTCTAGTTTAAACTGGAATTACTGTTTCAATGACTGGTTTAAAAGAATGCAAAAGTGCATTGATTGTAACGGAGAGTACTTCGAAAAACAATAATATATAATTTGTGTATCAAGTGTACTTAGTTTTTTAAATTCCCGATCATTTCGGTTTGCCCCTCGTACTAATATTATAAATGCGAAAGTAACTCTGTCTGTCTGTCTGTTACCTTTTCACGCTTTAGCCGCTGGGCCGATTTAGTTGAAATTTGGTATACAGATAGTTTGAGTCCCGGGAAAGGACATAGGATAGTTATTATCCCGGAAAATTGCATAGTTCCCGCGGGATAGCACAGCCCAAACCACAGGAATTTTTCAAATTTAAGGCGGAACAAAGTTCGCCGGGTCAGCTAGTTCATTATAAACATAGAAACAATCAAATCTTCCCTGTTTATAATATTAATCTGTCTCACCTGAATTAAGAATATGATAGGTTTGGCCACCAGCGTCCGATTCTTTTGTGTGTTGAAGCACGCAAACAGCTCTCGCTCGTTGTAGCTCACGTCAGCGGCTTTCAGGTACCCATGGTCCCTGCCGTGAGTCAAGATGGCCACACATATGCAGCCGCAGTCCTCAAAGTTTTGCTTCCCAACTAAAATTCAGTCCTTCAATCGTACTAAGTATTTAAGCTCTTGTGAGACATGATTATGACATAATAAGCCGATGTTTCCTAGTAATTTAACCTATGGCCTCTCAAGAAGAACGTCTTGGGTTCAAACCCAAGCCTGCACTTGAAATTTGTGATAAGATAAGATAACGTTTATTGTCATTAAAAATAAGAAACAAAAGAAATACAGACTTAACTTAAGAATCAACATTACATTGTTTTGTTAACAAAAAAAAAAGTGTACACATGGCAAAAGGAGCAAGCTCAGCTTATGCTGCGCTTACGCAGAAGCCAGCGCTGGTTTTTCAGAATTTGTGAGAAAAATAAGATTTGAAATTTATCATGAGATTTTCGCTAAAGGAGCTAATGCGAGGCAATGCAATGTTGAATGAAAATTCACAATCCGTTTGCGAGCTACAGTGGGACATACATAGGCTGGAAATGAGACGTGATTTATACAATTTTACTTTAGCAGAGAAGCGCGAATGTAGGGTTATTGATGAATGCATCGAAAATGTTACTTAATTTTATTTTTATCATCTCCAGCCATAATAACATACGTACTATTTCTGGGCTATAGTTCCCACCACTATAGATCACATTTTCAATACAGTAGAAACTGAATAGAAAAAAAAAAATGGTAAGACTATGCTCGTCTTTGCTCCAGTTCATCTCAATTAAAGAATAGCCTTTCAATAATTTCACGATTCAACTTACATGTCTGCAATTTTGCAAGCAATGATTTCCTTTCAAGATCATTATGTGTCGTCACTTCAAATCGGAATTGCTCAAACGTGTCTGTCAGAGCAGTAACATCTCGGTCAGTTCCTGTTCTCCTGCCTTCATCGGTGAAATCTTCGTGATTAAATATAATCATAGCGTTTTTCGGGAAATATTCTAATTCGTAAGTAAGAGCATTGACATCAGGCACTTGCAGTGTGTTCATTTTATCTTCAGTTTTAAGTTCGATAATGTCATTTTTAACCTCGGTCGCCTTGGAACAATTGATCAGAGTTTGGGGTTTGTCGGAATTTTGAATGTCTATCCACAGCTGAGATAGGAGTGGCTTTCTATTAAAATCTGGAAGAAGTTCTAATGCTTTGACAATATTTTGATGGCGTGACTTCAACAAATCTCGTTTCAGTTCTTCTTCCGTAAAAGACTTCAGATCTGTGACGAGAATAACATTTTCCTTGCCTCGTTTTTTATTATTTCTGGTTGACGACGACGATGACGGGTTCTCGTTGGATTCTTGTAGAGGTTCATTTTCATCATCAGATGAAGAAGTTAATAGCCAGTCGATACACTTTTTGCAGAGTTTGCAGGAACACTCTGGTACCGGATAAAGCTGGAAACAATTTTTAGAGTCCCGTCTCATTTTGCGTGCTCTTTTTTAAGTATGTGTGTTAATCACTGTTCGTCTTTGTTATTGACTACGTTCACTCACTGCTTCAAATAAACTACGTAGAATACAATAGAATATGTCCCACAAAAAGATAAGGCTTACTTATCTCTCAGGCAGTAGCCTTATCTGTTATTAGCAACGTTTTATCATCGATGCCAAATTGGTCCACAGTCATGAGCTACCGTTTTTATATAAATATCGAAAGTGAAGTCGCAATTGCGATCTCCAGGCGCAGCATTGAGTAGAGCCGGTTTTTTAGGTTAGCGGTAAAGAAACTAGTGTTGGCAAAAATTGACGTTTGTTTTTATCGGTCCTGTAACCGGCCAATCAGCGACGATCGCCGCGCGTCGTACGCGGCTGCTGATTGGTCGGTTTGGACTCGGGCACAGCTTAAACAACTAGTGGTGGAGTGATGCGGCGCGCAGCCAGTCGCTAGTGGCGCCACAAGTATATAGAAATAAGGAACTTTGGCGCACGAGCCAAAGGCGAGGGTGATAAACATGTGACCTGAGGCTTTCTTTATCACCGCCCGAGGTGTGTACACAATTTTACGTCTTAATCTGGCCAGGAAGTCGAGATTTTCGCTCGCGTGGCGGCCGGTAAATTGCTACTAACGGCCCGAGGCGACGTAAATAGGTTTTCAACTTGTAACCTGTCATGTCTATATAAGTGTTTGTGGATTTATGTCAAATCTTGCAAGTCAATTTTCATATTTCTCGTCGCTAATTTAATTGTAATTTTGGTAATTAGGTAATAATATTTCTACACGACACTGAAAACTAGAGCATAGAAAAATCCGAAAAGTAATAATGTGTTCTAATTTTGAGTGCCGTTATAATTTAATTTATAACGGTTAAAACCGTAAATCTAATATATAAAATTCTCGTGTCACAGTTTTTGTTGCCATACTCCTCCGAAACGGCTTGACCGATTCTTACCAAATTTTATATGCGTATTCAGTAGGTCTGAGAATCGGCCAACATCTATTTTTCATATTGAAATTTAGAAGAAAAAAAAAACGGGAGCGAAGCCGCGGGCAACAGCTATTTTGAAAAAAAAAATTGCAGCGGGGGCGAAGCCCCGCGGGCAACAGCTAGTCTAATATATAAAATTCTCGTGTCACAGTTTTTGTTGCCATACTCCTCCGAAACGGCTTGACCGATTCTTACCAAATTTTATATGCGTATTCAGTAGGTCTGAGAATCGGCCAACATCTATTTTTCATATTGAAATTAGAAGAAAAAAAAAAACGGGAGCGAAGCCGCGGGCAACAGCTAGTGTAAATATAAAAATCAAGAAGTTAAATTATTGATTCATTTGATAGTCATTCCAGTGCAATCAGCAAAGGGTTTTGCTAACAAGCAAGAGTTGGATGAAAGATTATGTGCTGGCCCAGTGTGGATTGGAAACTTCACACTCACACCAGGTTTCCTGCAGGTTTCCTTACGTTTTATTCAAAAGACATTTAGTCATTTGAGTAGCTTAAGGGAAAAATAAAGAAAAACTCTGGTCAGACAGTGCCAATTTATTAAAATATAAAATACATTGATATTTCATTTATAGAAAAAAAAAACAATTTTACAAAAAAACACTCGTGTCGATAACGAACGTATTCACGTCAAAACATGTGTCGCAATTGCTATGTTGCAATCTTACCGATAGCCGTTGGGGTCGTAAGGCTCTAGAGTGGCGACCGCGGAAGGCGATACGTTGGTAGGCCTCCCGCTAAGTGGACGTAACTATCTCGAAAGTAGGGTTGTATCGGAGGCCTTCTTAACGGAAGCGGAGGCGGATACGGAGGTTAACGGAGGCGGAGACGAAGATTAAAGTGAAGTGGCAAAAATAGTAATTTGTGGTTTATTGAACTGAACTGTCGTCGGCTTCATGGTGTGACTTAAATAAATAATAATTACATATATACGTAAATATATCACGTCTTTATCTCATACGGGATAGACAGAGCCTAAGGTAACAAAACTTTAAGGTCCCGTTTAGCATAATTAAGGGCGTATAACTGGAAAGGGAAATCAAAATAGTAATGGGTTGTAACCGCATCGCCTATAACATGTTTCAATGATTAATGATAGGATGACCATGTATCCAGTTGTTATTGGTTTTAACAATATCATAATCAAAATTAATTAAATAGTGAGAAAATCGCGTAAGACCTAACCTTTTAAATTAAGTTTTGATAGGCTGTCAATATTTTTCAAGTCCTGATCACCGATTCAAAAACATCGTGTATAAACCTCCGTTACAACTCTGCAAAAACAATTGAGGTACGATTTATTCCGGAACTTCCGCAGTAACGGAGGCGTAGGCGAAGTTCCGTTACAACCCTACTTGAAACTTGAAAGTACCAAGTGGTGAAGATCGCAGGAAGCCATTGGCTGCGGGTAGCACAAGATCGATCGTCGTGAAGATTCTTGGTCAAAGCAGCCAGCGGTGGACGTTTTCCCGGCTGTAATGAGGTTAGGAACGCAAATGCTTGCCATGGCTGAGTTTCAGCTTTTCTAGAACTGAGCCATCCAACGGATGCTTTCCAAGTTCCAACCAATCGACCACTAACTAATTTTTATCATTATCACCATCAACCGGGAAGAGACGATCGACCCAGCCAGTTAGTGCATCAGTTAATTTAATAAGATTATTATACAGACAAAAAAGCCGTGGTAGCCTAGTGGTTTAACCTGTGGCCCGTCAAGCAGAGGGTCGTGGGATCGAATCCTGGGTTCGCACCTCTGAGTTTTTCGGAATTTATGTGCAAAATTACATTTTAAAATCTGCCATGAGCTTTTCGGTGAAGGGAAATATCGTGAGGAAACCTCCACACATCTGCGAAGCAATTCAATGGTGTGTGGGAAGTTCCCAATCCGCACTGGGCCCGCGTGGGAAGCCCAAACCCTCCAAGAAATGGCAGACAGAAAATACTTATACGCAGATTATATTAGAAAAGCAGTTTGTTATATAATAGAACTCAGTAGGTATATCTTCATGAAATAGCAATACATTTCATAAATTTGCATTAGGTCTTAGAAGAAAAAGCCACTTTCCAGGCGCTTTTCTTCCATGCTGGTTTGGGAGCAAAGGAAAACCATAGAATGTACCAGTTGCTACTCTACCCGCGCAGATGGTAAAAGACCATCGAGGAAATGGGCGAAACTTATAGGAATCATGTTATAGGCGATGAGGCTAGCAACCCATCACTATTTTGATTCCATTTTCCACCTATACACCCTCAATCTTGCTAATCGTGGCCTGTAGGTACCTGTTACCTTAGGCTCTGTCTACCCCGTAAGGGATAAAGACGTGATTTGTGTATGTATGTATGTATGTATGTTCCAGGCGAGTTCAGGGATGACACTGTCATTGCGCGCGCAGACCATAGGCACCACTTTTCCAGGGTGCATCTCGTTCGAGGCCGACTTGGCGGCGTACTTTTAGAATTAAAAAGAAATAACATACATCCATACATACCGGCACGCCTCTTTCCCACAGGGGTAGGCAGAGACTACTTTGTTCCACTTGCATACTAACATACTTCTGTCGCTTCATCCACATTCATCAATCTCTTCATACTCGTCGGTTTCGGGTACTCCTGACTTGACCTTTTTCCAAAACGTCTCCTATTTGGTCTCGGAACGTCCGCCTAAGCCTTCCCCTCCCAACGTAACCATTCACACTCCCCAGATAGATCTGTTTATGTAGTCTACTAAAAAGGAATAAAAAATGCTATATATCGAACAATAGGTATTTTTGCAAATAAAATACTTTTACTTGGACCGTTTTATTGTAAAAGTTAAAATTGCAACTGATTAAAAGTAACTAGTATCATGGAATTGTTTTGAAACGTACCTACATATTTACATAATAATTATTAATTACTTAATGTATTTAATATTTTTACAATCTCCCAAGTGATATTATAACCACTGATTTTAAAAAATACAAAAAATAGCAAAACTGACGTTGCCAACATTTTCGCCCACGAAACGCCACAACGTCCCATATAAAGATATATAAGACACGTGAATAAATATATATGCTCTCTTATCACCGATGAATATAACAGGCAACAATACAATTTAATATTTATGGCATTCGGGGTTCCCTATATCGTTGGATATGCTCTTACCTTTGCAACCGGAGCCAATTAGTTACCTTGAAAGGCTTTAAATCCAGCCCAATCCCCATCACGTCGGGAGTGCCTCAAGGATCCCATCTTGGACCACTTTTCTTCATTATTTTTATCAATGATCTAGTTGCTAATTTATCCTGCCCAAGTCTGCTTTATGCTGACGACCTTAAAGTCTATCAAAGGGTGGATAGTGTCAGTGATTGTCTGTTATTACAAAAGGATATTGATTCTGTCCACGATTGGTGTAAAATGAATAGGATGTTTTTAAATGTCGAGAAATGTTTTGTTATTTCATTCACCAGAAAACATAGTGCCTTGGTGTACAATTACAAACTGGCTGGCAGTAATTTGGATAGAAAAATGGTTGCCAGGGATCTTGGCGTTCTTTTTGACGACCAACTTTCGTTTCGGCCTCATTATGAACACATAGTAAATAGAGGTAATCAGCTTTTAGGATTTATACTTCGGTCCACTAAATGCTTTAAAAGGCCAAAGAGTGCGATTTATCTGTACTACAGTTTGGTGCGTAGCATCCTTGAATATGCTTGCCCAGTCTGGTCGCCATTCTACGCAGTGCATTCCTTGCGAATTGAAAGCGTGCAGCGAAGGTTCCTCAGAATTGTATGCTTTCGGTACAATGTAGATAGGTCCCTCTCAGGTTATAGCGCAAGACTTGAAAAATTCGGGATGACATCACTAGAAGTGCGTCGTAAACAATATAGTCTCGTATATTTACACAAAATTCTTCATAGCCATATTGATGCGCCTCCCCTGTTGTCACTTCTTAACATTAACATTAATATAGAGTCCGAAAACCGAAAACCTTTCTGCTCGAAGTCTTTAAGAATAACACTTCTTATTATAATCCCATAGTTAGAATGTGTAGGGAATACAACGACTTGGCCTGTGTCCATGAGGATCTAGACATATTTGACTCAAGACTCAATAAGTTTTCGAGTAAGTTAAAAAATGTTCTCAGTTGAGTTAGTCAAATTATAATGGAGGCTTGTGTAACTTCATTGGTGTATTCGTGTTTGCTTATTTTATCCTAGTTTGTACTTTTCTTTTGATCTTAACTATATCACTCTTTTCATGATGTGTACACATAGTTTTGAATTGTAAATGATGCTTAGTCTTAGGTAATTACACTACTGTACCACATGTTTACAATTTGTTTTGTGTGCCAAAGTTAATTAAATAAAATAAATAAATAAACAGGCAACAATATACTGCGGTGATCGCAAATCCTGGAAGAACATGTTCAGAGACAATATACAGTTTATTCTGCGTTGAATCAAGATTTGCGTTATTGCTTCCAATTTTAAGTACATTGTTTTCTGTTCTAAAATGTTTCTGTGGCACTAAATACAATTTCTTGAGTAGCGTGCTACTCATGACTGGCATTTGCTTTGCCTGCTCGACCTCCTTTTCCAATGCAACGACCCTCCTGACCCTTCGGAATATGTCCTCCAAGTGTTCGGTAGAAGCGTATATGTTAAGTTGTTCGCAGATCGTTTGTATGAACCAAGTTCCTTCGTCTACCACTCTGAAAAAAAAAGTTTCGTTGATGATTTAAGGACAGTAAAATTTGGATGATATGTAAAAGTGGAGGCCAAATATGATCTTACCTACAGAAATAATAATCTATTTATACATAGTGTCACTTAGGCCTCTTCCATGCTGGTTTGGGAGCTAAGATAAAACATAGAATGTACCAATTGCTTCTCTTCCCGCGCATATGGTAAAAGTCCATCGAGGGAACGGGCTAAAATCTTAGGAATCATGTTATAGGCGATGCGGCTAGCAACCCATCACTATTTTGATCCCCTTTCCACCAATAAGCCCACAATTATGCTAAACGTGGCTTTTAGGTCGTGTTACCCTCGGCTCTGTCTACCCCGTAAGGATTAAGACGTGATTTATGTATGTATGAATGTATGTTTGTATACCATGTACCTATGTATATGCTCCCTCCTTCTCTTTCTAACATATTGTGGGATTACCGATACCTTCATGGGGAGTAGTAGCTACTTAAGTTTTAAAAATAAAATTGGCAGGATACCAGTCTATGCATGCGCTACAATAACTATATAGACCGACCGCTTAAATGAGTCCTCGCCCGCGCGGCACAGGGGCACGGGGTAGGACGACAAAGGGGACCGAGAGAGGTGCAGGCGGGTAGTGCGCCTGCCGCCCGTCTCTCGGTCCCCGCGGTAACCCAAACCTGTACCTGTTATATTAGTACCTGACAGAGGCTCGTCCGAAGAAACAGCTGTGAAATATGATCATGTCCGCTTCGGTTGGCAAGGAGCACTCGCTCTGTTTCCTACCATCACTATCCAAGTCCACCGAGCGAATTGGTGCAGACTGAAACACAGGCACCGAACTGGCCAGACTGGCACCTCGACATGCCTGAAACCAAATAAAGTTAGGCGGATTTAAGATAACAGCAATAAAATTTAACTCTAATTTGTTGGTCCCGGCATTGCTTTTCTTCTACTTCTTATTTGTGGCGCATCAAGTCGTTATAGCGACGACAACTTTGCCAATGTCAAAGTAACAAACATATAATTAAAAAATCTTGTGATAAAAATTAAATGTTGGCAGAGTTGTACGTTAATGGTCAAAGACCCCCCTCTCATGGACATCGGCTAGTGATTTTCTGGCAGTTTCTGAGGGATATCGTTGACCGCTGGCTAGGAGCCCGACAGGGGGGGAGGGGGTCTTAGACCGTATCACCGTACAACGTTGCCGACATTTTGTAACAAGATTTTTGAATTATATTTTTTTTTTACTTCTGTACTATTATCTGTGATTTATATAATCACGAGCACCACTATGAAAACACTCATAATAAGGCTTTGGATAAGTCTATATTGTCTATTACTTCTAAAAGCTCTTGTTGGCTTAAGTCTCTAAAAGTGCTCCATCGTTACTCTGCCAGCCATAGACTGCCAGACCTTGGTGAAACTTTAACACGATCAGCATTAAATTTACGATGAAAATGTTGACTACCAACTTAACAAATTATTTCATTCATATGTTTTTTTATAGAACTTAAACTTTCTAAACTAAATGCATGATTGCCAACATAACGAACAAGATTGAGGAGAGAAGAAGAACTTGAAATCCTTTCAATCAAAACTGTTACTGGAATCCTTAAAGCTCACAACGTGTAAGAAAAGCGGTCTTGTCTATATATTTCGCAACGACGTAGACGTGTTACATCACTCTTTCTCTTGCGTATCTATTACTATGTTCTACACTAGCGGTTGTCCACAACGCACGTAAACGTAGACTTTGTTCAGCAGGGATAACGTAGGATTCCAATGGTGAAAGAATTTTTCAAATCGGGCCAGTAGTTTCGGAGTTCCATCACCGTACTACTCGACGTAAAAGTAGTTTCCACCAACATCACCTCGATAGTTGGTGCTCCAACATCGTGCGATTCAAGCGGTCTTTCTTGCCCCGTACGTGCAAAATTTGGAATGGGCTGGCGGCTGGGGTTTTTCCAACTGGCTATGACATGGCTACCTTTAAGAGGCGAGTGTACCATTTCTTGCAAGGCCGGCAATGCGCTAGCAGTCCCATTGGTGCTGTAGTTGTCCATGGGCGGCGGTGATCACTTACCATCAGGTGCACCGCATGCCCGTTTGTCGGTTTTAATATTTAAAAAAAAGCCTATCCTTACTAATATTATAAATGCGAAAGTAACTCTGTCTGTCTGTCTGTTACCTTTTCACGCTTTAGCCGCTGGGCCGATTTAGTTGAAATTTGGTATACAGATAGTTTGAGTCCCGGGAAAGGACATAGGATAGTTATTATCCCGGAAAATTGCATAGTTCCCGCGGGATAGCACAGCCCAAACCACAGGAATTTTTCAAATTTAAGGCGGAACAAAGTTCGCCGGGTCAGCTAGTTCATTATAAACATAGAAACAATCAAATCTTCCCTGTTTATAATATTAATCTGTCTCACCTGAATTAAGAATATGATAGGTTTGGCCACCAGCGTCCGATTCTTTTGTGTGTTGAAGCACGCAAACAGCTCTCGCTCGTTGTAGCTCACGTCAGCGGCTTTCAGGTACCCATGGTCCCTGCCGTGAGTCAAGATGGCCACACATATGCAGCCGCAGTCCTCAAAGTTTTGCTTCCCAACTAAAATTCAGTCCTTCAATCGTACTAAGTATTTAAGCTCTTGTGAGACATGATTATGACATAATAAGCCGATGTTTCCTAGTAATTTAACCTATGGCCTCTCAAGAAGAACGTCTTGGGTTCAAACCCAAGCCTGCACTTGAAATTTGTGATAAGATAAGATAACGTTTATTGTCATTAAAAATAAGAAACAAAAGAAATACAGACTTAACTTAAGAATCAACATTACATTGTTTTGTTAACAAAAAAAAAAGTGTACACATGGCAAAAGGAGCAAGCTCAGCTTATGCTGCGCTTACGCAGAAGCCAGCGCTGGTTTTTCAGAATTTGTGAGAAAAATAAGATTTGAAATTTATCATGAGATTTTCGCTAAAGGAGCTAATGCGAGGCAATGCAATGTTGAATGAAAATTCACAATCCGTTTGCGAGCTACAGTGGGACATACATAGGCTGGAAATGAGACGTGATTTATACAATTTTACTTTACCAGAGAAGCGCGAATGTAGGGTTATTGATGAATGCATCGAAAATGTTACTTAATTTTATTTTTATCATCTCCAGCCATAATAACATACGTACTATTTCTGGGCTATAGTTCCCACCACTATAGATCACATTTTCAATACAGTAGAAACTGAATAGAAAAAAAAAATGGTATGACTATGCTCGTCTTTGCTCCAGTTCATCTCAATTAAAGAATAGCCTTTCAATAATTTCACGATTCAACTTACATGTCTGCAATTTTGCAAGCAATGATTTCCTTTCAAGATCATTATGTGTCGTCACTTCAAATCGGAATTGCTCAAACGTGTCTGTCAGAGCAGTAACATCTCGGTCAGTTCCTGTTCTCCTGCCTTCATCGGTGAAATCTTCGTGATTAAATATAATCATAGCGTTTTTCGGGAAATATTCTAATTCGTAAGTAAGAGCATTGACATCAGGCACTTGCAGTGTGTTCATTTTATCTTCAGTTTTAAGTTCGATAATGTCATTTTTAACCTCGGTCGCCTTGGAACAATTGATCAGAGTTTGGGGTTTGTCGGAATTTTGAATGTCTATCCACAGCTGAGATAGGAGTGGCTTTCTATTAAAATCTGGAAGAAGTTCTAATGCTTTGACAATATTTTGATGGCGTGACTTCAACAAATCTTGTTTCAGTTCTTCTTCCGTAAAATACTTCAGATCTGTGACGAGAATAACATTTTCCTTGCCTCGTTTTTTATTATTTCTGGTTGACGACGACGTTGACGGGTGCTCGTTGGATTCTTGTAGAGGTTCATTTTCATCATCAGATGAAGAAGTTAATAGCCAGTCGATACACTTTTTGCAGAGTTTGCAGGAACACTCTGGTACCGGATAAAGCTGGAAACAATTTTTAGATTCCCGTCTCATTTTGCGTGCTCTTTTTTAAGTATGTGTGTTAATCACTGTACGTCTTTGTTATTGACTACGTTCACTCACTGCTTCAAATAAACTATGTGGAATACAATAGAATATGTCCCACAAAAAGATAAGGCTTACTTATCTCTCAGGCAGTGGCCTTATCTGTTATTAGCAACGTTTTATCATCGATGCCAAATTGGTCCACAGTCATGAGCTACCGTTTTTATATAAATATCGAAAGTGAAGTTGCAATTGCGATCTTCAGGCGCAGCATTGAGTCGAGCCGGTTTTTAATTGACGTTTGTTTTTATCGGTCCTGTAACCGGCCAATCAGCGACGTACGCGGCTGCATGATTGGTCGGTTTGGACTCGGGCACAGCTTAAACAACTAGTGGTGGAGTGATGCGGCGCGCAGCCAGTCGCTAGTGGCGCCACAAGTATATAGAAATAAGGAACTTTGGCGCACGAGCCAAAGGCGAGGGTGATAAACATGTGACCTGAGGCTTTCTTTATCACCGCCCGAGGTGTGTACACAATTTTACGTCTTAATCTGGCCAGGAAGTCGAGATTTTCGCTCGCGTGGCGGCCGGTAAATTGCTACTAACGGCCCGAGGCGACGTAAATAGGTTTTCAACTTGTAACCTGTCATGTCTATATAAGTGTTTGTGGATTTATGTCAAATCTTGCAAGTCAATTTTCATATTTCTCGTCGCTAATTTAATTGTAATTTTGGTAATTAGGTAATAATATTTCTACACGACACTGAAAACTAGAGCATAGAAAAATCCGAAAAGTAATAATGTGTTCTAATTTTGAGTGCCGTTATAATTTAATTTATAACGGTTAAAACCGTAAATCTAATATATAAAATTCTCGTGTCACAGTTTTTGTTGCCATACTCCTCCGAAACGGCTTGACCGATTCTTACCAAATTTTATATGCGTATTCAGTAGGT
This sequence comes from Pandemis corylana, assembly GCA_949127965.1. Classification (NCBI taxonomy): domain Eukaryota; kingdom Metazoa; phylum Arthropoda; class Insecta; order Lepidoptera; family Tortricidae; genus Pandemis; species Pandemis corylana. The sequence continues at coordinate 9,066,514 of OX421871.1, forward strand.
CTGAGAATCGGCCAACATCTATTTTTCATATTGAAATTTAGAAGAAAAAAAAAACGGGAGCGAAGCCGCGGGCAACAGCTATTTTGAAAAAAAAAATTGCAGCGGGGGCGAAGCCCCGCGGGCAACAGCTAGTCTAATATATAAAATTCTCGTGTCACAGTTTTTGTTGCCATACTCCTCCGAAACGGCTTGACCGATTCTTACCAAATTTTATATGCGTATTCAGTAGGTCTGAGAATCGGCCAACATCTATTTTTCATATTGAAATTAGAAGAAAAAAAAAACGGGAGCGAAGCCGCGGGCAACAGCTAGTGTAAATATAAAAATCAAGAAGTTAAATTATTGATTCATTTGATAGTCATTCCAGTGCAATCAGCAAAGGGTTTTGCTAACAAGCAAGAGTTGGATGAAAGATTATGTGCTGGCCCAGTGTGGATTGGAAACTTCACACTCACACCAGGTTTCCTGCAGGTTTCCTTGCGTTTTATTCAAAAGACATTTAGTCATTTGAGTAGCTTAAGGGAAAAATAAAGAAAAACTCTGGTCAGACAGTGCCAATTTATTAAAATATAAAATACATTGATATTTAATTTATAGAAAAAAAAAAACAATTTTACAAAAAAACACTCGTGTCGATAACGAACGTATTCACGTCAAAACATGTGTCGCAATTGCTATGTTGCAATCTTACCGATAGCCGTTGGGGTCGTAAGGCTCTAGAGTGGCGACCGCGGAAGGCGATATCGCACCCTTCGTGGAAGAAAGACGTAAGTCCTATTAAGGCTCTACAGGACTTACGTCTTTCTTCCACGAAGGGTGCGATACGTTGGTAGGCCTCCCGCTAAGTGGACGTAACTATCTCGAAAGTAGGGTTATATCGGAGGCCTTCTTAACGGAAGCGGAGGCGGATACGGAGGTTAACGGAGGCGGAGACGAAGATTAAAGTGAAGTGGCAAAAATAGTAATTTGTGGTTTATTGAACTGAACTGTCGTCGGCTTCATGGTGTGACTTAAATAAATAATAATTACATATATACGTAAATATATCACGTCTTTATCTCATACGGGATAGACAGAGCCTAAGGTAACAAAACTTTAAGGTCCCGTTTAGCATAATTAAGGGCGTATAACTGGAAAGGGAAATCCAAATAATGATGGGTTGCATCCGCATCGCCTATAACATGATTCCTAAGACTTCCGCCCATTCCCTCGATGGGCTTTTACCATCTGCGCGGGAAGAGAAGCAACTGATAATTCTATGTTTTTTCTTTACTCCCAGACCAGCATGGAAGAAAATAATTACTTTGCAATAAATCTCTTAAAACAATCGCGGTTCAAACAATTACATTACAACTTCGTACGCCCCAACTTCACAGGTTGATTCCTGTCGTGTGTTCCCTCTCGCACTCGTTGATTTCGTAATTTGCAAAACGCGGGTGGACGGCGCTCGCTCTATATTGTAGTTCCATGATCATGAGATTTATGACGTACACACGATGATTTTTAATCGGCGATCAGGCACCAATTTTTCTAATTCAGTAATTGAAAGAGGTCACGTTAAAATCGCAGTTACATCGAACCAAGCTGTTTTTTTCTATAATAATGTTAATCCCGAGTAATTTTTAGACCAATTTTGAAACGAGGTCAACGTGAGTCCGCCCCCGAACTATAGTGCCCAACGACGGCCTCGCTGCCGCCGTTGCTTCCTCCTTGGGGCTTAGGGCGCATCCGGGTATGCCTCCCATCAGCTTCCCCTCACCCCGAACCCTCATAAGAGGTACGACATTCCTCCAGGGTGCCACTCCCTTCGGAATCTCGTACCCCTTCCCCTCTCTCAGGGCGTGGGGCGCATCCGGGATAGGTGCAATACTGCCGCACTTTTCGCCATCTCCAGGCCGTGTGGGGTCACGGCGGGAGGGGCTACTTAGCAGGCAGCTGCAGAGCTAACCCCATCAGCTTCCCCGCACCCTGAACCTCAAATGCCCGAAGGCCCCTCACAACGCCCGAAGGCCCCGCCGAAGCGCCGCCACATCCCAAGTACCCTCTGCTATGCCCCTAGAGGCCAGAGGGATACTGGGAGCAGCACTCAGGGTACCTAAGCACCCGCCGCAAGTCGGGCACATGACTTGCGAGAGGTGGATCCCATCCCTCAAACCCCCCCCCCCCCCCCCCGGTGTTTGGTTCGCGGGGACCCTTGCGGGCCCCTACCTGCCGTGAGGCAGGCGTTCCCTTATCCACCACCCAGGGACGCGCCACGTTGGAGTACCTACACCTCTATATGGAGCCACCCTAGGACAAACACAAAATAAGTGTGAATACACAAATGGAGGATACAGGTTAAATTAAGCTTGATACTTAACTTGTGAGTAATAAGTTGTCATTGTCAATTCTAACAAAGTCGTGATTATTGCGCGTCGTGCGCACCGGGTGACATATTGTCTCGGTAGCAGTCGGATCTCTCTGTTTTTATCTTTGTAAAGACAGAGAGATCCCAATGCCGCCGTGACGTGACAAAATGTTTTCCGTGTACGCCTAGTCTAACGTTTACGGGGAATTCCCCATCGGTATCCATTTTGCTTCAATAATTAATATAGACTGACCATGTATCCAGTTGTTATTGGTTTTAACAATATCATAATCAAAATTAATTAAATAGTGAGAAAATCGCGGAAGACCTAACCTTTTAAATTAAATTTTGATTGGTTGTCAATTATTTTCAACTCCTGATCACCGGTTAAAAAACATCGTGTATAAACCTCCGTTAAACTCTGCATAAAAAAATGCGGAGGCGGAGGCTGAGGTACGATTTCTTGCGAATCGGAGGCGGAGGTGGAGGCGAAGTTCCGTTACAACCCTACTCGAAAGTACGAAGTGAAGATCGCGGGAAGCCATTGGCTGCGGGTAGCACAAGATCGATCGTCGTGGGGATTCTTGGTCAAAGCAGCCAGCAGTGGACATTTTCCCAGCTGTAATGAGGTTAGGAACGCAAATGCTTGCCATGGCTGAGTTTTAGCTTTTCTAGAACTGAGCCATCCAACGGATGCTTTCCGAGTTCCAACCAATCGACCACTAAATGATTTTTATCATTATCACCATCAACCGGGAAAAGACTATCAACCCAGCCAGGTTAGTGCATCAGCTAATTTAATAAGATTATTATACAGACAAAAAAGTCGTGGTAGCCTAGTGGTTTGACCTGTGGTCTCTCAAGCAGAGGGCGTGGGATCGAATCCTGGGTTCGCACCTCTGAGTTTTTCGGAATTTATGTGCGAAATTACATTTTGAAATTTGCCATGAGCTTTTCGGTGAAGGGAAATATCGTGAGGAAACCTCCACACATCTGTGAAGCAATTCAATGGTGTGTGTGAAGTTCCCAATCCGCACTGGGCCCGCGTGGGAAGCCCAAACCCTCCAAGAAATGGAGGAGGCCTATGCCATGAAGCACGCCGAATTACGCGATAATTAAAAAAAAAAGAAAAAATACACAATGTACTGAAATTGGTAGCGAAACGGATTAAAAAAGGCTATATTTTTATTAATCTGATAGTATATCGGTTTAGTGCATGATGTGAATGTAACTGCCTGCAAGATATTTGTATGCCCTTGGGCGCAGCATAGTGATACAAGTCTACAAATATTGTACTACATATTTAACCTATGTTAGACAAATAACTTATTTGTTTGTATTGTCCCAGGCTAACACGAGGCAGTTCCAGTGCTCTATTTCCTGGTGTACACTCACAAAGATTTCGCAATTCTGTATCAGTTTCTTTATACCAAACTCCGCCATAAGAGCCATCGTATATGATGGTGATGATCCTTCTGACCGATTTCGGGTATAGCGACAACTTCGACTCCTAGTTAGTTTGACACTCATCGCTCTTCGGGAAGATCTTATCGGTGAAATTATGATGGTAGCGAATGTCAAGAGGCTGGTCAGTTTTTAATTTGTCGCGTTTAGGGTCGAGGCCAACTAAGCGCTGCTCCTCAGCTTTTGCATCAGTTCAACTCAAAGGTGTCGACGTATCAGTTTCTTTTAATGATACAAATAAAGAGCGGTGTAGAAATTTGAAACTATGGGGCGGGAAATCGTTTTTCTTATTCTCTAAATATTCCCACATGTGTGTGATGTAGGTGAACTTCTGCATATTGTACGCGGAACCAGAAGGTGTTCTTTTGACCATCCCTAGTAGGTGTGTGGCAACCACATCTCTTGGGTTGTGACTGCAGAAATCGCTGTAAAAAAGATAGGCAAAGAATTAAACAAGAGATAAGAAAATGATGTTAGTTCCACCGTGCTGCTGTGTGCAAGGAGGTGGGCGAGCCATACTGTCCCTGGCCAAAAGACGCTAGCAACGTTGTTGTTATTACAAAATTCACACCGCTGTTAAGAGAAAACTGAAATTCTCTCAATATTAAGATATAATCCTCGCATCGTATTCTTCACATCATCAGAGATAAAGCGGCGCAACGCGTTATAAAGAAATCAGACCCGTGGCTAGTTGAGACAGACGGTGGCGAAGCAAGATTATTTTTACTGTCACCGGATTCACATTGGTAAGCGGAATTTCAGGCCAATCTGACTAAAAGTGACTCAAAGTTTCCTTGCAAGATTTGATTTGATTGAAAGACAAGACAAGAAATTTGGCCATTTTGGAAGTTAGTGACTTCGCTTCACAGCGGCGATTGATATTATTATTTACTTACTCAAGACAGCGTTTTAAGTAGTCAAAGTATTCCAAAAAATAACAGCAAGGCCGTTTTTGCATCATCATGTTAATCGTGGAACAATCAGGAACAGAAGGCAAGGGGTTGTTTGTTTCACATCGGCAGACAGAGGGTCGTGCTGGCTCATCAGCATGACCCTGTAGAGTATTCATCTGAGCAGTGGGAACAAGGTAAAGGTCCCTCAGCGTAGTGGTTGTGACTACTGGCATTTGCTTCCAATCCTGGAAGCAATTTAGAAGGTTTGAATGGAAACGGATGTAAATAAAGAGCTTTCAGTCAAACTAATCCCATCACCTGCTAAAATATTCCGGAAAAATTCTGAGGGACCTTGTTAGTTAGGGAGCTGGCGAGCATTTCGGTATATGATTTGCACACGTTTCACGTCGAGGTGGAGTGCAGTTTAAATCATTACGAATCGATTTGGTTCAATCAATTAAGGTCCTATGTCGCTGCGTTTTCGCGTTACAGCGGATTTAAGTTGCTTAAAAAAATGGGGGTATTAAGTCATTTGCACATGTCTGCTTCTGGAGTTCATTGGTCACAATCATCTTGAAAACGAAGAAAATCGAAGAGGCAGACATTCAGGACTCTGCATTATCATGGGACGGAGTTGTAAAAATGTAAAAAAAAAACTCTACTAAGTCATTTGCACACGGATCTCATTGCGCCCATTCGATTCACCATGACTCCGTGGATTCGAAAAAAAATGTTGCAGACACTTTTCTCACTGATTTTCAGCTGTATAACTGTTTGAAATTCACGGAATCAAGGGACAGCAGGTACACACAGCAAAGCTATTCGGTAAGCAGGATAGATACGGCGCGAGCGTGCGTAGGTGCTTACCTGATTATATTGCCGTGTGTACCTACCTATTGCATGGGATTATTGTTATTATTGTTTAGTTATATTCTTATAATTTTGTTTAATATTATTCTCTAAACTCACGGTAACGATTAAACTTCTGGAGCTGAAATCTATGCAATCATATTTTTTCTCAATGCCAACCAGAAACGAAATGCGCTTGGAACTTTTATTAGAAAGTATTTTTTTTGATTGCATGCTTGAATGTAATCTGAATAGGAACAGTTTTTAACATTTTTTATCACGTTTTATTTGTGTAAAATACGTAGATTTTTAACCAAGACTCCATTTATTAATTTTTATTTATTAATAATATAAAAAAAGATAATATTTAGCAAGCGTCGTCATCGCTAGTATCCGAGAAACCTTGCCAATTATCCTTGTCGGCGCTCTCATCCATGTCTCCTTCCTCGTCTGATTTCCCACGGGATAAAAATACGACTATTTATAACTCGAGAACGGCTGAACCGATTTGGCTGAAAATTGGTAGGGAGGTAGCTTAGAACCAGGAGACGGGCATAGGATACTTTTTATCCCGATTTTCCCACGGGATTGAAAAATTCCGAACTGTTGTACTAATAAAGCTACAGACTCAAGAATCAAACGGTCTGCCTTTGGAATATCAGAGGCCTGAACGTCTGCCTCATCGATTTTCTTGGTTTTCATAAGGAATTCAAACATCAGTCCAAGAGGCAGACGTGTGCGCATAATAAAGCACACATATCATTTTTGAAACGCTGTAAATTTACAACGCAGCGCCACCATGGTGGCAGACTATTTTTCCGTGGTTCTTCTCATTGTTTTTGATCGAACGATTCAAATCTGCCAAGTGTGCACTTCATATACAATTTTTTAAATCATAAAAATAAATTAAAAAATTAAATACTACAAAAGTCAGAGCCTTGGATGTCTGCCTTTTCGATTTTTCGTGTTTCCAGGATGACTGTGATCCATCAGCCCCAGAGGCAGACGTGTGCGCATAATATAGCACACCTTTTTTTTTACATTTTTGAAACGCTGTAAATTTACAACGCAGCGCCACCATGGTGGCAGACTAGGTCCTTGATGTTTCTTAGGGCATAAATATCACTATTAATAACGTCTGCCTTGTGTGCTGATCATATAGAAATTTTGCTCGCTAGCTCCCTAACTATGTATATCTAGCCTGTATTCCACCAACGCGACAACTGTCGTTGACAAGACAAGTGACAATTCGAAATGCAACGCGAAGTCAATCCGAAGCCAACCAGCGTAGATTCTTGTCGAGATTGCAATGTAAACAGAATTGCCACTTGTCACCGATAAGGGTGCGGCTCCACTGAGGCGGAGACGAGCGGAGCGGAGAGGAGGCGTGTGGGGATCGACCAATCATATTACATTCATATTACATGAAATCCACATCTCGTCTCCGATCTGTAATATGATTGGTCGATCCCCACACGTCTCCTCTCCGCTCCGCTCGTCTCCGCCTCAGTGGAGCCGCAGCCTAATTGTCGCGTTGGTGGAACAGGCGCCAGACCTCACCTCGTCAGTGACACAGTCCAGAGCAACGGTGTTTCTGACCATCTTGAATATGGTCTCCAAGTCATGAGAATGTGCGAATTCTTGGACCTTCTCGCACAGGTTCTGTATGAACCAACTACCATCTTTAGGGTGTCTGGAAAATCAAAATATGTATGTATGTATGTAAACTCTTTATTGTTGACAAACCCTGAGATACATGCACAAATGCGGACTTATCCCTTTAAGGGATCTCTTCCAGTCAACCCTTGAGTGGATGAAAGGAGGTGGAATACCTACTACTCAAAAGATAATAGGGGCTAAATTTACAATTTTTTATTTAACTTGCGATGTAATGTGTACGTATGTATGTATATTTCTTTATTGTACATAAAACACATGAAAAAGATATAATTATAATAAAATAAGATTTCACCTAGACAAACATTATGTTTGTCTATTATATCTTTTTCATGTCTAGACAAACATATCGCCGGCCCCGGAGAACAAAATGATAACCGCCATTATCTTAGTTTTATTTTTATATCATATTTGGAATCCGTAGGTGCCAATGCACCAGCTCAATTTTTTTCGCATTTTTTGTACGGTAAATGACAAAATTAAAAAATAATACAATAGTTTTCAATGTTTTTATTTATAGCTCATCGCATGACAAACATCCATATTATTATGTTCTCATCAAAATTAGATCGCTAAGTAATGATATGCGCAGTTATCTTTGTATTCTCGTCGCAAGCCGCTAGATACTGTTCGTGCAATGGCGCTCACCAAAACTACACATTTGAAAAGGAACTATAAAAAGTATTGCCATATCCTTTTGTCACATGCACGGGTCGAATGTAAATTACAGTGGCTTAAATATCGACATGTCATATGTTTTAGTGTTCGATTTCGATTGATTAATTCAAAAATTATATAATTATTGCTGTGATTGGAGTATAAGTGAAGTGCAATATCATTTTATTCCCGTAATTATTAGATAAGATTATTTTTTTTACTAAGGGTTTTTATGAGACTTTTATAATTAAACAATAATATATGATATTCAACATTGCAATTATATTACGAACGATTCACAGTCATAATAAAAACAGTCATTAATTGCTTAAAATCAAAGTTTTCCATTATAAAACGTGCAACAATACCACTAAAATTTAAGTACCTATGTCTTAATCATTATAGCTTAATCAAAAATCAAAATAGCAATACATGCCAGTTTCATAAAGTAACTAAAAACAAAAGATTTATTTTCAAGTTTGAAACATAAAATCAAACCAAATAATCTACGCATTTGGTATTATTTTTCATCAGTCTAATATAATAATAATTATATTATAATTAGTTCTTTCATTGAGCACTAACCTGGGGGACTATTAAACATGAAATCAGGTAAATCAATTGTCATCATCTTCCTCTTGGTTTTCATTAATTGCAAAACTAGTATTAACGCCCAGGGAGTCATAAAAGCCATGGCAATGGGCTGGGATATCTCCTGACTTGCAAAGACTGATAAGGTCGTTATGTAAAGGCTTACTTATAGGCAAGGGCTCTGTACATAGCACTTGCAGTTCAAAATCGTAGGCAGGATTTGAGTTGACTAAAGGAGCTGCGGTTTGTCTTGTTCCCCGCTTGCTTCATGTTTTTGGACAGATTCTATGTTCATTTAAGAATATCCAGAATCCAGACTCAAAATCATATTTATACTGTAAAATTGAGGGCTGTGAGCAAGCGACTCTCACTTCCATTATCTGTGTCCATAATACTTTTTGCCCTACCTCATATTGGACCCAATTCTTATTATTTATTAGTGCTTTTATGTTATAAAACTCCTTTTGTTTTGAAGCATTTCTTTAACGTTGTAACTATGAATCGGTTTTTATTTTGGCCACAGCAACCGTCGAAGTAAAATGATACATTTTTGATACCTCTTTGTTTTTCATTAAGTAGGAATTGCCATATACAGCTACCGATTTCATTAGCTCCTCGTTTTGCAACCTGAGTATCTGCCGATTTCTTGTCCTCTTTTTTAATTTGGCGTACACCTTCCTTATTTCTCTGATGCTTGTCGTATTTTTCTTTCAGTGTCTTTTGAGTTCCGGGGTCTGCCTACGCTAACATTTATCGGCAATCCTTTATTCCGGCATTATGATTCCATTCGAAGTAAAGGCTATTGCTATGTATGGCATGCTCAGGTTGCAAAACGAGGAGCTAATGAAATCGGTAGCAGTATATGGCAATTCCTACTTAATGAAAAACAAAGAGGTATCAAAAATGCATCATTTTACTTCGAGGGTTGCTGTGGCCAAAATAAAAACCGAACCGAACCTGTCCAAAAACATGAAGCAAGCGGGGAACAAGATAAACCGCAGCTCCTTTAGTCAACTCAAATCCTGCCTACGATTTTGAACTGCAAGTGCTATGTACAGAGCCCTTGCCTATAAGTAAGCCTTTACATGATGACCTTATCAGTCTTTGCAAGTCAGGAGACATCCCAGCCCATTGCCATGGCTTTTATGACTCCCTGGGCGTTAATACTAGTTCTGCAATTAATGAAAACCAAGACGAAGATGATGGCAATTGATTTACCTGATTTCATGTTTAATAGTCCCCCGGGTTAGTGCTCAATGAAAGAACTAATTATAATATAATTATTATTATATTGGACTGATGAAAAATAATACCAAATGCGTAGATTATTTGGTTTGATTTTATGCTTCAAACTTAAAGTTATTAGTCTGAAAAAAAACTTTTGATTTTAGTTACTTTATGAAACTGGCATTTATTGCTATTTGATTGAGACATACTTAAATTTTAGTGGTATTGTTGCACGTTTTATAATGGAAAACTTTGATTTTAAGAAATTAATGACTGTTTTTGCTATGTGAATCGTTCGTAATATAATTGCAATGTTGAATATCATATTATTGTTTAGTTATAAAAGTCTCCTAAAACCCTTAGTAAAAAAAATAATCTTAATAATTACGGGAATAAAATGATATTGCACTATTATCTTGCACGGCAATCACATTAAAAAGTAGTCGAATAAAATGGTACACCAATGGTACAATATTAGCGTTTGACCCCGATAAACACCGAATAAAATGATATACGTCTTAACGCGTAATAGTGAATGATCTATTTTGACTAAGTTACTATTTCTTAAATATCTTTCTTTTGAGACATTTCTCGTGTGCCACAGTAACATATTGAAACGTAATGAAAAATTAACTTTGCATAAAGCTAACTACCGACCGTTTACGTTCAATATACAAGTCACAATTGAGCGAAACATCTATTTTATTTTTCCTGAAAAATTTGGTTTTTGCAGTTATCTTTTTGTTCCCCGGGACCGGCGATATGTTTGTCTAGGCGAAATCTTGCTAAACGTGCCTTTAGAACTTGTTAACTTAGGCTCTGTCTACCCCGTAAGGGACAAAGACGTGATTTATGTATGTATGTATGTAAATCTTGCTAGGTACTCAATTTCGAAACGTCTTAAACAGATTGAGCTGAAATTTGGCATACTTGTGTGAGTCGGAAGACAATACAATAATCTGGTAGTGGAGTTCTGGTGACCCAGCCAAGATCGTCTCCGCAGGAGGGAACTCTTCAACGAATGGTCCGATTTGAAATTTGGTACACATAATATGTTGGACGGATGACATTAACGACAAAAATAAGGTAAAATGAACAAAACATTTTTAGTTTTTAGAATGACGTGAGACTCGAATATGAGTAACTAACTTCTGGCCGCGACTTCGTCTGCGTATTATCACGCGGAAACTATGCAATTTTCCGGGATAAAAAGTAGCCTATGTTTTAATCTAGGGTAGGGTAGGGTAGGGTAGGGTAGGGTAGGGGGTTTGCGGGTGGTAGGGCCTTGTGCAAGGTCCGTCCGGATCGCTACCACCGTCTTACTCGCTAATCCTGCCGCTAAGTAGCAGTGCTTGCACTGCTGTGTTCCGGTGTGGAGAGTAAGACAGCCGGGGAAATTACGGGCACAAGAGGCATTGCATCTTAGTCCTCTTGGTTGGCAACGCATCTGCAATCCCTCCGGGGTTGCGGGTGTCTATGGGCAGTGGTGATCACTTACCATCAGGTGACCCACTTGCTCGTTTGCCTTCCTATTCACATAAAAAAAAAAAAAAAAAAAAAACCAGCTATCTTCGTTTCAAACTTTATACAAATCCGTCGAGTGATCGAGTCTCAGTTGCGTAGTTTTAAAGATCTAAGCATGCCTAGGGACAGACAGACAGACAGCGGAAAGCGACTTTGTTTTGTACTATGTAGTGATGCTAAACATGATTAACCATATATTAAAAATGTTGGCTAATCGTCAGACAGTTTCTAATCTATCACGAGACAACGCGTGAAAAATATCCTATGTCTTTCCCCGGGACTGAAACTGTTTTTGTACCATATTTCATTAAAATTGGTTCAGTGGTTTAAGCGTGAAAGCTTAACAGACCGACAGACTGGCAAAGTTTTCTTCGCATTTATATTTTGAATATTAGTAGGGATTACCTACTAAAAGATGTCCTTATGTTCGGCGGGAAGATACGAAGATTCGAGGAGAGTTGCTGTGTGGGAGCGCTGCTGGGACAGTAACCGGCGGCTCCAGCCAAGGGGAACTGGGCTGAATGACCGCCAGAGCGGATCCACAGCCCGCCTGATCCAGCTAGGCGTCCCCACAACAACATCAACATCAGGGCTTACCTCACAGATGCCTTGTTGATGTAACAGCTGTGGAATATGATTCTGTCACATTCCGTAGGGATATGGTATGACTCCTCGCTGTTGTCTAGCTGAGACGCTGTTGTCTTTTCCTGTGATGCGGTGTTCACTTTAGAAGCTGGTTCGGGGCCGCGGCAAGCCTGTAAACAGCCTTATTATTATTATTTTAGGTTTCGATCGGTTATTTTCCTTTTTTTGTGTGTCTACTCTTGCTTAATACTTATGTCCTGTATTCATCTTTTCTTGTGTTTTATGTACAACTAGCTTCTGCCCGCGAAGAATTATACATAAAAACCTTCCTCTTGAATAATTCTATCTATTTAAAAAAACCGCATCAAACTCCGTTGTGTAGTTTTGAAGATATAAGCATACATAGGGACATAGGGACAGAGAAAGCGACTTTGTTTTATACTATGTAGTGATGATAAAGAGTTATACATACATATTGTTATCATACCAAAGTTTGACTTTTTGCCGCAACATTATGCTGAATGGCACTCGAGTTCCTCGCGGGCACCTGGTATAATTAAAAATATAAAAATAATAACCTGAATTAGGAATACGATGGGTTTCGCCGCCAAAGTATTGTTTTGACAAGCATCAAAGTATTTAAAGATGTCTTGTTCGCTGTAAAAATTGTCGTATGCCTTCAGCTTGCCCGGTTCTTCGTTACCGTGTGTCAGTATGGCCACACAGATACACCCACATGAAGAGAAGTCGGTTTTGTGTGCAACTGAAACAAAAACCCCGAGTCAAACATGAGCAGCGCGCGCGCTGCTGTGTTGCGGCGTGGAGAGTGAGACAACCGTAGCTGTTGCCCGCAATTTCGTCTGTATCGAATTCGTTTATCGCTATCCCGCAGGAATTACGCAATTTTCCGGGATAAAAAGTAGCCTATGTGTTATTCCAGACTATAATCTATCTACGTTCCAAATTTCATCCAGATCTGTCCAGCCGTTCTGGCGTGATAGAGTAACAAATATCCATCCATCCATACTTACAAGCTTTCGCGTTTATAATATTAGTAGGATGTACCTACCGTAAAACGGGGTGAGAATGGATGGGGGGGGGGGGGGTTTAAACTATGCGTGCAAGTATTTTGAATAGTAATAAATTTTTAGGGTTTCAACCTTTTTGGCTGTTGGTGGCTGGCTGGCGCTAGTCCATTGCCACGCGCCGCGGATAAAAAGAATAATAAGGCGGCTGACTTGTTTCTAAATTGTGTGCACGGTCGATCTTTTATGCGGATTTATTGTTTAAACTATTGTAAATATTAATTAATGTGTGTAATGTTTGGTGTAAAAGTGTAATTAGGTAGCGTATATAACATCACGGATAGTCTTCGCGGGTGTGTAGACGTTTACTAAGCGGCGGCAGTGGCTAAAAGACTCTACGGACGGACTCTACACAGTGTTGGTCGAAGCCGGCTTCCTCAGGGTTTGGGGCTCTGAAATTGATTGTTAGACCTTAATGTAGTGCACAAGGGACAGCTAAACCACGGCCTTGGTAACAGTCACTATTTGTCCATCGAAGTTTATATCAAACACTATGAAAGTAAACGGCAGGTCATTATTAAACTAAAATTCATACCGTCGAAACATTTTTTAACAATAAAAATCAATTTGCCAGATTAAAACATTTTTTCATCGAGATTTTGAGCTTCGATTTTGTCCATACTCACCCCGTTTTACGGTAATACTTAAGACAAAATTGTATACGTACATGCTTTGACTTTATCGAGCAGCTCTTGCATTGCAAGATTGTCGTATGGTTCAGCAGCTATTTTAAATCCATATTTTTCGAATGTATCTTCCAATATCTGCTTATCCTTCGAAGATCCTGGTCTAGGTTTCCCCTTGAGGAACTTGTCGTTGTTGACTATTATCATAAGATTTTCTTTAAATTGATCCAATTCGTATGACTTTGCACCCTTGGGTAAGAAATAAACTGTTTTAGTTTCAGGACTTTTAGTTTTAGGATCATTGGGAGTGGGGATTGGCGGTGATAAGGATGGTAAACTCTCATGCGGCGGATTATAAACACGAGCATCTGTTTCTTCGTCCTCTGGTCCTGTTGGAAGTACACCTTCCATTTTATAGATGATGTCTTAATTGAGTTCAAACAAAACTCGGTCTGAATACAGCCAGTAGACATAAAACAACAGCCGATCGATCTTTAGACTTCACATCTGAAAAATTATAAAAAAGTCCTATTAACTTCAAAGCCGGCCAAGGGTGACGTAAAGTCAAAGAAGCAAACTTTGAAGTAAGAATTAAAAATATTTGATTTGTCATTGTCTACCATGTAAGTATTTAAATAAAAAAATATTGCTCTTAAAAATCAATGATAATTGAGATTATATGAAATGAGGTTTTGAGATTGGAATGCGGCTAGCAACCCATCACTATTTTTGATTCCCCTTTCCATCTATAAGCCTACAATCATGCTCAACGTGGCCTTTAGATTTTGTTACCTTAGGCGTCTATCCCGTAAGGGATAAAGGCGTGATTTGTGTGAACGTAGTCAATAACAGAGACGTACAGTGATTTATGAATTGATCATTCTATGAAATGAAAATACCTATGAGAAACAATTTCTGTGGAACAAAATTCTATAAAAATATCGTCTACAATAATATAGTGTACAACCAAAAAAATGTGATGTTGCAAACTTTTTTAGTTTCCAATCGATCTAAATAGGTATTGTAGAGTTAAGGTTAAAACAAAATATTGAAATTTAATTCGTTTTTTAATTTAGTCATTAATAAAATAAAAATACATGATAGAAAAATAAATGGTTAAAAAATTCAAAAAAAGGTACCTAACATACCTACCTAATAAGCAATTATTGGAAATTAATTCAAGGGTAAACTAAAACCTTAGCTTTAAGAAACTCGTTTTATTTTTGATTTTATTTTATGATTGAAAACTAATTTTGTATACGCAATACGCACTTGAAATCTTTGTTCAAGTTTGAGCAACAATTTTTCTGGTTATAACTGGTTCTTTGTCATGGCCTCTCTTTCTTGCATAAATACTTTCAAATCAATGTCTTGTAATGTATTTTCGCGACACTGTGATTGTTGTTATCCAATGGAAAACTAAAAAAATATTGCTCTGCCCATTGGACAATAATGCCAGTTTCAAAGTAAAAGATAGTTTTAAAACATATTGGCGATTGTACGGTTCAAAGAAATCATTAACCGATCCCCAGGATGCACCGGACCAAGCGCTGCTCTTGACCCCGGAAGGATCCAAAAATGAAAGTACCTAACTCTTGACCACACGCGGAGGTAACCCCCCACCCCCACTCGAAAGGTAATCGCGGTGTAAAATAGCTATTATCTCTTCTGGAAAGTTCCTTTTTTCAGATCGTATCACTACTGTCAACATTGTGCTGCCATCTATCGTTTCAGAAGGGTACCTATAGACGTATTCCTCACGGTCAATGCCAATCCTGCTTAGAGCTTTTAGACTAGTGAGTGGGTGCAGAATCAAGAACCGCACACATGCGTCATTATTGCCCCACAACTATTACCCTAAAGGAACAGCGTCCATACTGTGTTTCTTTGTCACAAAAATATAAGTTTGAGCATCACAATATTTTTAACGGTACCTACCGGTAAATGAAATTTTTTCATCGAGGTTTGAACTTCAATTGTTATTTAATAATTGTCACGTTCATTTTACATCAATATTGTCCCTCTCACCCCGTTTTATGACGAAAAAAAAAGTCTTACAAGTGCTGCATGTTCACCCTAGTCGAGCCAATGGCGTAGACAGATTGGATAGGGCGTTGGTACAAAAATGGCTACCTATCAAAAAGATATACTTGCGCACTTAATGATGCAAGAGTCTATATTTTTAGTCGTAGGATGAGAGACAATTTTGATAGTTCAGTTTTAGGTCTATTAGGGAGGTTCCGTGGACCCTGATGGGCTTGGGGACTTTATGGACCCTCGCTTAGACATCCAATAGATACGCCGCTAAGCGTATCTAAAATAGGATAGTACTCGACATTATAAACCTTTTGAGATACGGGTGGGGTTTGTAATGGCTCCAAGAATGTGGGAATTATTCGTATTCTTATTTTACCGTGTAAGACAATTAAATTATTAATAAAATGGGTACTTACGTATCTGCGCAGAGCTCAGGTATCAATGGATTATCACATTCACACTTATTGTTATCGGTTGAATGATAGAAAGTAAGATTAATGTTATATTTTGCGTTCTGAAATTTAATTTTAAATAAATAATGATACATGTTATATTTAATGAAGTTTTAGATTTTTTAAATTCTTTTGTTTAAAAAATGTATTACATCGAAACGCCATTCGCCTCTTTTAGAGTTCCGTATCTACAAAGGAAAAAAGAAACCCTTATAAGATAACTTCGTTGTCCTTTTGTCTGTCCGTCAAAACCCGTTTTCTCAGTAATGCTGTTTCTCAGGACCTGTTTCACCGCTCCCTGTTAAGTTCCTGATATCTTAATTGTCAGATGCAGCACGTCTCTCTTTATTACTACGAAACAGACAAGATGGCATCATCGATATCTGACACTATGTCAGGAACTTGACAAAGAGTGATGAAGCAGGCCCAATACTGTGTAAAACAACTTGGTTTGGCCGAATAAAGGCAAACACACATTACAGTTGCATAAAACACATTTCAATTTCATTTCCGAACGTACGAGTACCATGCAATGTTGGCAATACTGCTCTTCAAAAGCCGCACCCACCTCTCTTCCGTTTCAAAATAAAAATGGAAGATCGCCTGCGCGGCTCTGTGGGCAAATTTTTAATAAAAAATCCCGCTGTGTAGAGCCTCTTGGAATTGAGAAATAAGTGTGGTGCTGTCGAAAGGACTTGGTGACAATTAGTGCCAGTGGAGCGACATCATCACCGCAAAACCAGTGCCTAAAAATGTCAGTGCATCCCAGGTAATTTCATCCCACCTAATCCTTCTAAAAATTAACCATCGCCTGAATATAAAACACCGGTCAATTAGGTAGGTACTTTCACACCAAATTTCACATTTCTAGGACAAGACTAACCCCCTTATTCATAAACGCTCTGTAGGCTCTGCTAACTTAGCAATCGTTTGTCCTTATTTGTCACTTTGACATTTACCTTTCACAGATAAGGACAAACGATTGCTAAGTTAGCAGAGGCCTATAGAGCGTTTATGAATAAGGGGGTTAGACGGTTGATTTTTTCACAGCTCCATGAGGGGTATCTTGACACACGGATGGACGGATAGATTGTTTGAGTAGAAGAGCTCCGTTTTTAGGGTTCCGTACCTCAAAAGGAAAAAACGGAACCCTTATAGGATCACTTTGTTGTCCGTCTGTCCGTCCGTCCGTCCGTCTGTCAAGACCCTTTTTCTCAGTAACGCGTGGAGGTATGAAGCTGAAATTTATATCAATTACTCAGGTCTACTGTCCCTTGAAGCTGTGAAAAAATCAAACTTCTAAGCCAACGCAATCAAAAGATACAGCCGTTTATGCCGCAAATTTCCGCAAATTTTCAACTCTCAAGGGAATCAAAACCTACAAGGTAGTTCCCGTTAACGCAGAATCTTGAAATTTGGTATGAAGGTAGGTCTTATAGCACAGATTAAAGAATAATTGCGAAAACCGTAAATGTGTATGTATGTCTGTATATAGCAGTGACCAATATAAAGTAACCCCACACTGCGTACATTTTGCTTTGGAACAGGGCTCTGCTTACACTGGTTTTAGATATTTATAGATAATGATACGGAACCCTCGGTGCGCGAGTCCGACTCGCACTTGACCGGTTTTTTCTTTTATATAAAACTAGTGGTTGCCCGAGACTCCGTCAGCGCAGAACTCGTTTATTGCTATCCTGCGGGAACTATGTAATTTTGTTCAGTGTTTATTTTGCACAATAAATCAGGTTTTTTTACCACTGAAATGGGTAAAACTATCCTACGTCCTTTCCTGGAACTAAAACTATCCATGGACCAAAATTCATTAAAATCGGTTCAGGGGTTTAGGCGTGAACAGACAGACAGACAGAAAGACAGAGTTCTTTCGCATTTATAAAATTAGTAGAGTTGGGAGTAGGGATAATAGTATTTCAGTTATCACTTCGTGGATATTAGGGAAAAGTGTAAATAAATTGTCTGTGCTGTTTAATTAAAAATACCTGGACGATCAATCTGTTATCGGATTTTTTTATATTTGGTACGTTTTCCAAAAATGAAACCTAGAGATGAGAGCTTCCATGCCGGTCTGGGAGCAAAGAAAAAACATCGAATGTACCAGTTGCGTCTCTTCCCGCGCAGATGGTAAAAGCCCATCGAGAGAATGGCCATAGGAATCATGACTTTTATAGGCGATGCGGCTAGCAACCCATCACTATTTTGATTCCCCGAATACCTATACGCTCACAATTATGCTATACGTGGCCTTTAGGTCTTGATACCTTAGGCTCTGTCTACCCTGTAAGGGATAAAGCCGTGATCTGTGTGTGGGTGTGCTAGTTTTGAGGTATTAAATGAAGAAAACTCAACTCGATTTATCTATTCTATAGTTACCAAAATATTTATTTCTCGTAATAACAAATATCATCTCATCTCCAGCTTATACATATACGCCCACTGCTGGGCAGAGGAGGTTCTGAGAACAAGTGGGCTTGGGCTATAGTTCCTACGCAGGCCCAGTGCGGATTGGAAACTTCACCAGCACCATTGAATAGCTCCGCAGCACGTCTAGCACGAGAGCGCACAAGAGTCGTGTCGCGCGCGAGATAGATTGCCCGTCCTTTTTTTACTGTAGAGTCATTCGGGTCAAGAGCACGCACTTTTTTTTTGATGGCCTCCCAGACCTATAAAGAAGTATATAATTGGCATGTTATGATATTAAATCTGTAGAATATTGAATAAATTTTCACTATTTAAGAAAATTTTCCATCAAGATTAATTAGTTTTAGCCCTACATAGGCTTAACTGAAAACTTTTCCAATGCGTAATCTTGACCCGATGTGTGGGTAAAATTACGCAAGTCTTAGGGTAAAGTTACGCACGCGGGGTAAACGTACGCAGTCATTCGGGTCAAGAGCACGCATTTTTTTTTTGATGGCCTTCCAGACCTATAAAGAATTGTATAATTGGCATGTTATGATATTAAATCTGTAGAATATTCAATAAATTTTCACTATTTAAGAAAATTTTCCATCAAGATTAATTAGTTTTAGCCCTACATAGGCTTAACTGAAAACTTTTCCAATGCGTACTCTTGACCCGATGTTTTTCGCCTTCATTATTTGGTCATCTGAGATGAGGGTCCGCTCAGGGGCCTTCCTTATGTAATTTCTCGGCATTTTGGTGTATTCTGAAAGATTGAATTTTTTTTGATATTTTTATTTCTTTTGGGGTATAAGTACGCAACGGGGGTAAGTACGCGTGCGTACTATTAATCTCGTACTCTTACCCCAATCGGCAAATATACCAAATAATCAGTCACAACACACACGTTAAATACTTTTTACGAAT
The DNA here is from genome assembly GCA_949127965.1 of Pandemis corylana. Classification (NCBI taxonomy): domain Eukaryota; kingdom Metazoa; phylum Arthropoda; class Insecta; order Lepidoptera; family Tortricidae; genus Pandemis; species Pandemis corylana. The sequence continues at coordinate 9,085,876 of OX421871.1, forward strand.
ATGATAAACTTACATAAAAACTACATTAAATGAACAATAGAAATATAGTATACTTACTGGCACAGAGCTATCCATTTAACTACAGCACACTTTTCCGTGGCACAAAAATTAAACGAAATAAGCGTGCTACAAATATTCGGCGACGTGTCGCGACCAGTACTAAGATTGCGTCGGCGCGGCGTGTGGCTCCTAAACGGCGACAGTAGCGCCACTCTGTTTTACAAACACAGAGCTCGGCCCCCCCACCCCTGTCGGAGATCGGACCACCGCGTACTTTTACCCACCGCGTGCTGTTACCCCGAATGACTCTACCAACAAGAAAGAGACGGGTAGTCCAACTCGCGCGCGACGCGACTTTCGTGCGCTCTCGTGCTAGCGGGGCAGGTGCGAATGAAGCTTGCTCACGATGTTTTCTTCCACCATTTTTGGTGGAATTTTCGGTTTTTCTTACCTACTCACAATCGTTTACCTATCAATTTTCATACAAGAAAAAATGTGTCCCTGACTGTACTATAGATTTTTTTCTGTTCGTCACGATCCATACTTATAAAAGAACGACGAACAAAAAAAAATGGTTGCCTGTAAAGTCGGTATACGGGCGAAAGTTTTACGTGACAACGACTTTGAGTGGTAAAATAATTTTAATGTGAATATTCATTCGTATAGTAGGAAGAAGCGCAAGACATGAACCGGTGTGTATGCCTATCTCTCTCACTCTCTCTCTCTCGCTCTGTCTCTCTCGCTCTTAGGCGGGCTAACTGTGCTCGAGTGGAAGGGACGCGTGCCTTTCACTTTTTATGTCTGTCTCTCTCGCTCTTAGGCGGGCTAACCATGCCTCTCACTCGCTCTCATTGTGAGCGCATAACGTGAGCGGAGCGTAACGCAGTTTCTTGAAGTGTCACCCGGCAAACCAATTTATAAGACGTTGTCACGTCAAAATGACGAACTGGAATGGAAGTTTTGGAACATATTTTTCTTGTATGAGATGATACGTAAATGATAATAACCGATAGAAACTTGGCTTTGTTCAGCTAAAAACTACAATATATTATTATTAAATACTAGCTGTTACCCGCGGCTTCGCCCCCGTACCAGTTTTTTAAAATATTGTTACATAAGAACCTTGTCTTGACAATAACGAACACAACAAAAAAATAATTAGTGAAATCGGACCAGCCAGTCTCACGTGATGCCGTGACCAAAGGAAATACGAATTCATTTTTATGTATATAGATGACATGGTAACGACCATAGACATATCATTCGCCCCTCCTAGGATGTCTGGTAGTCCTCCAGGTAGGCCGGTGCACGTCTAACACGCTTAGAACACCGAATCGGGTCGCGGCGTGCTGGTCCTGGTTCCTCAACTGCTGATCTTCTGAGTCGTCCATAGCAATAAGCGATTCATCGACCGCGGCCTCGGCAGCAGCGTCGTCATTGTCATCCGAGGAAAATGGTGACAGATGCCTACCTATTAGTAATTGTGCCTTCTCTTCCATCAGGATATCTGACTTGAGAATTGGGTGTTACTTTGAAGATCTTGCCTTCTCTTGCCTTGAAGAAGTTGCCTTCGGCCACAACATGATCAAATTTTAATTGACGCATACTCTTTTTTATTAGAATCGGTCCCGGAGAAGTATGCCACGCAGATGGAGATACTCCGTTTAGACTCCTGCGGGGGTGACTAAAACTCGAAATAGTGGGAAATCAAAATAGTGATGGGTTGCTAGCTGCATCGCCCACAACATGATTCCTAAGACTTTCGCCCATTCCCTCGATGGTGGATGGAAGAGAAGCAACTGGTAAATTCTATGTTTTTTCTTTACTGCCAGACCAGCATGGAAATACCTTATTTCTTACAACCTGTTATTTTAAAGATCTAAACATACATAGGGACAGACAGACAGCGGAAAGCGACTTTGTTTTATACCATGTAGTGGTACAACTTGGTTTTTGTATTATATTATACGCAAGTTATTATATGAAAGTCGGTAAAATGATTGGTTGATTGCGTGAAAGTATTTTAATGTATCTATTATATTTGATTTTCACATTTGCCATGAGCTTTTCGGTGAAGGAAAACATCGTGACCAAACCTGCACACGGTCTGCGACGCAATTCAATGATGTGTGAAGTTCCCAATCCGCACTGGGCCCGCGTGGGAACTGTATCCCAAACTCTCCAATAAATGGAGGAGGCTTATGCCATGAAGCGCGCCGAATTACGCAATAATTTATTTTATCTATCTATACATATAATAAAATCGTTGAGACCAAAAAATCTGTACATTGAATATTAAAAAAAAAACCGACCAGGGTGGCTTAAAATAGGTAACTGAACATATTATTAAAACCATTTTTAAAATTTTTGTTTGTTTTGTTTGTTTGACTGAGCATCACGTAAAAACTACTGAACGGATATTATTGAAATATTCACAAATTTATTTCAATAAATTCAGAATAGGATCTAGGCTACAGAAATTTTGGAAAATTTTGGAAAAAGGGGGTGAAAAGGGGGGTTAAAGTTTGAATGAAAAAAGAAAATTAGATTGTTCTAGATTCATGAAACTCAGAATAAATACTTAGTAATAAAAATAAAGAAATACCTGTTTTAGCATTTTTTTTTAATCTCATCCAGAGACGCAAAGAAGAGGGTTTGGTGTTTAAAATTACATACACCTATACAATAAAAACCAATGAAGTGTAACCTTTTAAAGTTGCTACATAATACTTCAAATTTAATACAGGTAAATATAATTTCTCAGTTTTCTTGAAATTTGATCTTGAGGTGATTACGCACAAAATAGCGGAACTTAAGAAAATCAGCTTTCCTCGGTATAAGTAGTTGGTAATAATTACAAACAAAATTATACTACTAATAGAATAGATAGATACGAATGTACATAAGTGATCAATTGTGAAAATACATTAACAAAATAATTACATTCTGTACAATAATTACATTCATGCACAGGTATTTTTTCAACGAAGACATTTTTGTTAAACCTAAATCAACCTACATTGGCGTCCTAAATTGTATTCTTTACCTAACACCTAAAGTTGAATATGCAATACCGTTACTTTGTTCTTATTTATTGCGCCATTATTCACAACGCGTTCGGTTTTCGAACGCACTCTTATTTGAAAACCTGATATTATTATGAGGGCGGCGTGAAACGCTTGACTGTATGCTCTTAGTACCTTTGCCTAAAAGAAGCAAAATCAAAAGGCGCGTTTACGCCTGCGCCGTGGCGCATGTCAGAATTTTTATTGTGAAAAGTTGGTAATAAATTAAAAAGCTTCTACTAGAAAAAAATGAGTCGCAAAATATGAATTAAATCGGATTAGTAAATTAATTGTTAGTCGTAATGTATTTTTAGATTTGAATAGATTACATTTTTTTAAATTAATCAGGGTACAAAATGTCGTTAAAGTGAGCGCAGTATTCGCCAATAAGCGTCATAGTTTGGCGAAATTAATAGTGATGTCACTTAAACACTGTACTTAGCTTTTTTTGAATAAAGAAACTATAAACAAAATTATAAATTAAACTATTTGTAAAATAACGTATAAATAAATGTGACGAGGCATTAACCAGTTTACACCTGTTTTTGTTTTCAAGATTCCGTGTCACAAATTATTATTTTCATAACGTAATTCTAAAAGTATAGTTTCGTACACTTTCAGTGGTTCACATAACGAAGTTAATACCTAGTCATAATAATAATAATTTTGATATCGAGAATAGAGAATAAATTATCACAAAAAACACACGCGGACGAAGTCGCGGGCAACAGCTAGTATATATATAAAAAAAGACTACACAATGTCCTGAAATTGTAGCGAAACGGAATAAAAAGGGGCTATATTATATTTTATTTTGGATTTGCATTGGGTTTGGAGACGGACTCAGAAACGTTACTTAAAAATTGCATTATAAAGAACCCTTAATGTTTATGTCTAAATCTATCCTGAACAGGGTATAGGCGATTATACAAGTTGCTAGGACAAGAATAATAAATAATCATCTACTGGGGCCCAATTTTTGAAAGCACCACTCGAAAGTACCCTCGAAAATGGTATAAATCAGCTTATATCTCCAAAACTACAGCTCTAATCAAAGTTTTGACTAGTTTACAGGACTAATGAGAGCTGTGATTGTCTTCTTGCTCGTATTTCAAATTCAGCACAATTATTCACCGCTTTCGAGTATGGGACTGCGATATAGAAACTTAGTACACTCAGGTGGAAAGATATGCATGTTGGCTTCCAAGTGCTCCCACACGTACTTTATATAGTGAAACTTCAGAAGGTTGTACTCTGCACCGTTTCCGACTTTTTTCGTCATTTTCAATAGATGTTCGGCGACAAGGTCATCAGGATTGAGTTTTACGAAATGCCTGTAATGTTAAATGGAAGATGTATAGCAACAAGTACAATAAAAAGGTAATAAAAAATATATAACCTGCATTAAAATACCCCGTAAGAGATAAATACGTGATTTATGTATAATAATAATAGCCCTGTCTGTAAGAAAGTTAATAGAAAGTTTCTGGAGGCCTGGAATAATGCAAGATCTGACTCACCAAAATCGACGAGCTGATGGTTTCCTGGGGGCCCCCGTCTGTATCTCCATAGGTCACTGGCTGAACTAGTCAGGGATTTTAACACTGCGGTGCTAATGAAAGTTTTCAGGTGAAAATATATTGAAAGAAAGGGATCGTTTTCTAGTAACGTGCGTGCCGCCATTCGAAGTTGCTAATAAGAGCCTTTCAAGACTGTCGCAGGGGGGCAGCACTGTCGCATCGCTTCGTTCGGAAATCAGATATACACCATTCCAGTAACAATTTTGAAATATGACGTTTAGAAATGAGAAATAAAATTGTATGTGCTAAACGATGCGAAAGGTATAAAAAAAAACTAATTTAAATGTAGGAAAGTACGGAACATGCCGCCGGCCTTAAAATAAGTGAATTATTTTAACTAATATTAAACCTAAGTAGTATACTAATAGACACCTAAGATTCTTAGTCTATAGGCAATGGACAAATTTTAACGATAGGTCTTTTCGTGTAAAAATTACCCATGCGTAGCGTAACTACACGGGTAACACCATCGGCACCCGGGTGCAGCTCGTGCACACGCGCGAGGCGCCACTGCAGGGGCGGCAGGCCGTCGTCGCGCACCACCACCACAGAGCCCTCCGACACCGGGGACTCGCCTTCATCGCGGAACCATCGGCCACGCTGTTGTAATTGGGAAAGATATTCGGTGCTCCACCGCTTCCAGAAATGACGAACAGCCTGCTGTATGACCTGCCAGCGTTGAAGACGGCTGGGTCGTTCATCACTGAAGTCATACTCGGGCAACGCGGTCAATGGCTCCCCGACGAGGAAATGCGCGGGTGTGAGCGGCAACGGATCACTTGGATCATTGCTTAAGACGCAAAGTGGTCGAGAGTTGAGCACTGACTCAATCTGACACAGGATAGTGTTGAACTCGTCATAAGTAAGGGTCTGTGTTCCTATCACACGATAAAGATGTGTTTTAAGATTTTTTACGCAAGATTCCCAAATCCCACCAAAGTGACTTGCGTAAGCTGGATTGAAATGCCAGGTTATTCCGGAGTCCATTAATTTTTTATTAAGTTCGAGCTGAGTAGCGTCTGTCTTTAAAAAATCAAAAAGTTCCTTAAGATATCTATCACACCCAACAAAGTTACGACCGCAGTCTGAATATATGTCTGAGCAAAGTCCCCGTCGGGACACGAAACGCCTTAACGTGTTTAGAAAAGCTTCGGTGGATAAATCTGGAACTAACTCCAAGTGACACGCCTTTGTGGACATGCAAACCATAACAGCAACGTAGGCTTTGAAAAGTTTTGAGTTACGAAAATTGCTCGACTTTAATTGGAAATAACCAGCGAAATCTACCCCGACGTGTAAGAAGGGGCGCAACGATCTTACCCGCGCTGCGGGAAGAGCCGCCATCTGGGGTTGTGGAGCGGGGCGAGGCCGCGCTCGGAAACACTGTACGCAGCGGCGGGTGCGCATGCGTACCGCGTCGCGTGCGGACAGGATCCAATACTCTTGGGAAAGAATGAATTGCAATGTCTGCGGCCCTACGTGTAGATTGACCCTATGATAGTGATCAATTATTAAGCTCGTTAAATGATGTCCTTTCGGGAGTAAAATTTGATGCTTCGCGTTGTATGATGTATGAGCTCGATCAATCCTGCCGCCGACCCTGAGAAGACCCCCACTGTCGACGAAGGGTTTCAGTTTTTGTAAACGATCTGAACAATTTTTATTAGATTTTATTTTTGAAAGGTCATCCGAAAATTGCTCACTTTGAACAAGAGAGATTAGACGCGAAAGTGCGCGCTTAGATTCGTGGACTGTTATATGTTTAGAATAATTTTTAATTTTGCGACATTTTTCTATGAAGCGGAAAGTATAGGAAACCACACGTAAAAGTTTAGAAAGTGATGAAAATCTAGAAATAAATTCTGTATCAGTCTTATCTGTACTGTTCACTGTCGACACGAGAACGTTACTTCGTTTTTCTTCGTCTGTAATGAAATCAAGGTTAGATACGGGCCACTCGGCTTCAGGACGTTTAAGCCAAGAGGGACCGTAGAACCAAAGCTCCTGGTCGAGTTCAGACGGTAAGACTCCGCGCGATGCTGGGTCTGCAGGATTGTCTGCTGAGCGTACATGGCGCCACCGAGATGCCGGGACGCGACTCGTTACTTCCGTAATCCGATTTGACACAAACGTACGCCATTCGTGCGACGAAGATCGTAACCAGGCCAAAGTGATCGATGAATCACTCCACGCATAGACATCGCTATTTGAAATCAAACCCGAAAAGGTACTCAGTACTGTCTCAATCAGTTTTGAGAGAAGTACAGCCCCACACAGCTCCAAGCGAGGTATTGAAATGCGTTTTAAAGGCGCTACCTTAGTTTTTGCCAGAACGAGATGGACATGAATATTGTCGTGTACGTCCGTGACGCGTACGTATACTGTCCCAGAGAACCCCTTTTCAGAGGCGTCCGAAAAGCCGTGGACTTGTATACACCTGCTCTCGGGAAAGGCATGACGCGGAATAGAAATTGATTCAAGCAAGGGCAACTCAGAAATGAAATTAAACCAATCGTCAGAGATTGATTTCGGTGGGGTTTCGTCCCACGATATTCCCGAGATCCAAAGCCGTTGAATTAAGTGTTTCGCAAACAGTGTTATTGGAGAAAGAAGACCAAGCGGGTCAAAAATTTTAGAAATCTCCGCCAGTATGATCCTTTTTGAACAAGTCGCAGGACTTGGTTTTACCTCATAACTGAAAGTATCTGATTTCGGAAACCACTTAAGGCCTAATACTTTGACCGAAGTGTCACCATCCAGGTTGGAAATCGCTAACGCTTCGTTAGGCTCCGCATTAGAAGTCACAGAAGACATTAACTCTGGACGGTTACTTGTCCATTTTCTGAGGTCGAAAGACCCCGTCTGGCACAAAGAAATAAGCTCTTGTTGAAGAAGCAACGCTTCATCAAGCGAACTCGTACCTGAAATGACGTCATCGACGAAGACATCTGAAAGTAAAATCTTAGAAGCCTTAGGAAAAGAAGCACTTTCGTCAATAGCGAGTTGACGAAGGGTTCGTAAGGCAAGAAAAGGAGAAGACGCGACTCCGAACGTCACTGTACATAATCGAAATTCCTGAACAGGCATATCAGAACTGGTGCGCCAGAGGATACGCTGATAATCACGGTCTTCTGATCGCAGGGAAATGAAACGGTACATCATCTTGATATCTGCAGTAAATACCACTTTGTGCAAACGAAATTTAAGAAGAACCTGCACGATATCTTGGTGCAATTTTGGTCCAATGAGAAGATTATCGTTTAGGGAACGACCGTTTGTGGTTTTGCATGAGGCATCAAATACCACGCGGACCTTAGTTGTGGTACTAGAAGATTTAACCACACAGTGGTGAGGAATATAATAGGGCTTCGACGAGGGCGTCGAAGACTCATCAACGAGCTCCATATGACCGAGGTCTATGTACTCTTGGAGACATTTAACATAGCCTGATTTCAAATCAGGATTGCGTTCAAGCCTCTGTTCCAGCTTGATTAAACGCGAAAGAGCAATGTCACGTGACTCGCCCAGGGGAGGGGCGTCTGGCTTAAAAGGAAGAGCAACGATAAATTTGCCAGTTTCATCTCTTGAATGAGTTTGGACGAAAATGGACTCGCACCTAGCCTCGTTTGGCGTAAGCGGTTTCACTTCCGGTACGGATTCTAATTCCCAGAACTTTTGAAGGTCGATATCACTTTGACAGGAATTGAAACTGGCATGTAACTGAAATTTCGTGTCCCTAGCAGGAACCCGACCATTCAGTAAATAGCCGAAAATGCTATTCATAGCGACTGGAGTCCCAGGAGGTCCGACTACGTTGTCCTGAAGCAACACACTGCCCGTGTAATCTGATCCTAACAACAGTTCTACTGGACGCGAAGAGCGGAGCTCGGGGTCCGCGAGGGTCAGATTCTGCAAATGCGGAAGTTTTTCAACCGAAAAGTTGACATTGGGCACGTAGCTTGTAATTTTAGGCAAAATATGCGCTTCGATTAACAGCTTGGGCTCGACTTTACCACGAGGCGTCACCTCGACCACGACGTAACCACGGGATTTTTCGTCCTTGTCACCTATTCCTGTAACGGTTAAGTCACACGCAGCATGAAAACGACGTAAATTTAGACGCTGAACACATGACTCTGCAATAAGAGTAGCCTGAGAACCCTGGTCTACCAGAACCCGCACGGGGACAGGCGCGCAGGGCGGCGGCGCGGGCGCCGCCGAGCGGACGTCCACGACAGCCGTGGTGAGTAAAACGTTGCACGGCGTGCGAGCGCGCGTGCCGCAGTGCGTCATGCTAGGCGCAGCGGCGGCGGCGGCGGCGGCCGCAGCGACCGGCGGCGCCGGGAGTGAACCCGAGCGCGCCGCTTGCCCGTTTTCGTGTAACGAGGAATGATGACGTTGCGAACAAACTTTACACGTAAATCTCGAAAAACAATTTTTAATGTCGTGTCCGACGTGAAGACAGTTGATACACACGTTGTTTTCACTGATGAAAGTCTTACGATCATTAATTGATTGTTTAAGAAAATCTTCACATTTATTTAAAACGTGTGAAACTGATTTGCAATAAATGCATACTTTGTTCGACTTCGGCGAACCATTATTAGTCGAAGACTCGACGTTAAATTGCACCGACCGCGGCGGGTTATGTTTCGTAGAAACATTAGAAAATGTGCGAGTACGCACGGGCGAGTTTACATATTCCGACTGCGCGCGAGAGAAAGATTGCCGCGGAGACGGCGGCGAGCGGCGCGCCGGCGCGGGCGCGGCGGCGGCCGGGCGCGGGCAGCCGGGGGCGCCGCCGGCCGTGCCCAGCATCACCTCGTGAGCGGCCAGCTCGCGCCTTAGGAACTCGAGTAGTTCCTTATAATCGGGCATCTCCGAAGAAGACGACAAGGAGAGTTCAAAACGTCGACGAATGTTGGGAGACATTTTTCGTAACAAAATATTCAGAAGAATAAAACTCCATTCCGAAATAGGCAGACTTAAGGCACTGAGTGCCGTCAAGTTTTCTTGAAAAACATTTAAAAGATTACGTAAACCAACGTAGGTATTTTTATCAGTAAGAGGTTCCAGGTCTAAAATATTGTCTAAATGTTTCGTAGCAATGATCCGTTTATTCTCGTACCTATTGCTTAATATCGTTAAAGCGATGTTATAATTCGCGTCTGTAATGGGAAGAGACTTTATCAGGTTGTATGGTTCGCCTTTCAACGTTAGCAACAAGTACCTAAACTTCTGCACATCTGAAAGGTCAACATTGTCATGGACAAGCGATTTGAACAAATCGTAGTACGCTGCCCACTCAGTGGGCTGCCCACTAAATGACGGTAACGGTAGCGGAGGCAAGTTCAACCCGCGGGAACTGTGAGACACGACGTTGTCTTTAATATCATTGCCGACCTGACTACTGCGGCGCTGCAGAATCTTGTAGGTGTCGGCAGCCACTTGCACCTGATAGTATAAATCATCAAACTTATTGCGGAAAGACAGCTGTTCCTCTTTAGAAAAGCTATTATTTTTAGCTAAAGATTTTTCAATTTTAACCTGTACCTTAAGAAACTCTTTTTTAATTGAGCATAATTCTTTAATTCTACAACGAAATTGCATTTCATCTGATTCGGAACATTCTGCCATTTTTTGTAAAGTATTCAATTGAATTTCTCGCTCGAAATATAATTGTTCAATCTCCATCGTGTGGGAAATCTAATAAGGAAACGTGAACAAAATGTGTTTGTTTGTTGAAAATATTATTACGCCGTAATACGTAATTATGTATAACTAGTATGGTCGCAATACGTACCTATACGTAATTATTTTAGTGACGAAATATTTGCGTCACAAAATGGAAAGAAAAGAAATTTGAAACTCGAACAGAACTAATATTATAATAAAATTATTTACCACGTAGTGCGTAAATAGAAGTAATACTGAAAAGAACACTTATTCTTATTATTATAATATTGATATTAATGGTATTAAGCACGAAAATGCAACAATACCGAAATACGCAAGTAAAGTCAGGCGTCGCGCTTATACGCTAGACTTGGCGTCGTGGTGGCGGGCGACGAGCGGCGAGCGACTTATGCCTACCGCACGGTTATTGAAATAAAAAGTGCAAAATGAGAATTACGATGTAAAACTCGGAAATATTAATTTAATCGGTTACCTCACCACTTATTATAAGTGTAAGGTGGAATCACAGTAACTAAATCGGCACTTTTCCTTAGTAAAACACACACTTGAAGACGGTAGCACGTCGGTACTTTCCAGAAAATGTTATCGTACTTGTAAATTAACTATGTAATGTAATTGAAACTATTAGCACACACAATATATCGAGCCAATCCGGTTCGTAGGAACAACTATTTATGTAAGAAAGTTAATAGAAAGTTTCTGGAGGCCTGGAATAATGCAAGATCTGACTCACCAAAATCGACGAGCTGATGGTTTCCTGGGGGCCCCCGTCTGTATCTCCATAGGTCACTGGCTGAACTAGTCAGGGATTTTAACACTGCGGTGCTAATGAAAGTTTTCAGGTGAAAATATATTGAAAGAAAGGGATCGTTTTCTAGTAACGTGCGTGCCGCCATTCGAAGTTGCTAATAAGAGCCTTTCAAGACTGTCGCAGGGGGGCAGCACTGTCGCATCGCTTCGTTCGGAAATCAGATATACACCATTCCAGTAACAATTTTGAAATATGACGTTTAGAAATGAGAAATAAAATTGTATGTGCTAAACGATGCGAAAGGTATAAAAAAAAACTAATTTAAATGTAGGAAAGTACGGAACACTGTCAATGCTTTTCAGGATTTTTGAATCATACAATACAATACAATAAAAATACTCTTTATGCCTTTGTGCATGTATCTTAGTGTTTGTCAATTGTATTTGTCTTGTTTATTTTGCACAATAAAGAGTTTACATATATACATACATACAAATACTCTTTATTGAACACCACAAATCAGTACAAAACAATACAGAATCAAAGAACAAAGTAGACAATAGGCGGTCTTATCGCTTAATAGCGATCTCTACCAGACAACCAATAGACAATCATAGTTGGGGTCCGAGTCGGGTCACCTCCGCGTGTGGTCAAGAGCTGCGGTTCTTTTTTGGACCCGTCTGGGAGGAAGAGCAGTGCTTCGTCCGGTGCACCCTGGGCATCGGTTAATGATTTCCTGCCAGATTCTGAGGGATATCGTTATCCGTTGGCTAAGAGCCCGACAGGGGAGGGGTCTTTTGACCGTGTTCTACCGTACAACTTGTCACAAGATTTTTGAATACCTAAATAAATAAATAAATTAAATAAATAAATAAATAAATCTCTGGGACAAATAACACCAATTTACCCAGCCCCAAACTAAGCAAAGCTTGTACTATGGGTACCAGGCAACGGATAAACATATTTATATAATGTAGATAAATAGATACTTAAATACATACAACATCCATGACTCGGGCACAAACATTCGTATTCATCATACAACTGTCTGCCCCTACCGGGATTCGAACCCAGGACCTCTAGCTTCATAGTCAGGGTCACTAACCACTAGGCTATCCGGCCGTCAAAAATAAATAAATAAATAAATGTTCAAAGTGAACCGCGTCAGGGGCGAGACAAAAATTGGAATCAAAAATTTAAATGAACAATCTTTAAAGGGGCGTTCACTCGAACCATTCCAAGTGGTGATGATGATGATCCTTCCGACCGATTTCGGCCATGGCGACCACTTCGACTCCTAGTTAGTATGACTCTCATGCGCCCGAAGATGGCTTATATAACCGATCTTAGCGGCGAAACCTCGCGCACACTGAATGCACGTGAGCACACCGAGTAACCACGTGCTTAAAACCTTGTACATATTGTACCTAATCGATGATACTCTTGATTCTGAACACACTGTTTTCAGGTTTCCAGTTTATGGCGAAACACTTATAATTGAGCATTGCCAATTTTTTCCCCTCGTACGTAACCAAGTTACATTACTAGGACATTCTAAGGTAAAATAAAGACTATTTCTAACGTAAATAAACATTTTCGCGGCTTAGATACCTACCTAAACCTTACCAAAACCTAAATTAATCCAAATTAATCATCAAACGATGGTTTTACCAGTGCTGGTAATGTCGCTTGTTCCCCGTACATAACTATTTTACATAACCAGGATATTCTAAGATAAAATAAAGACTATTTCTAAATTAAAAGAAACATGTTCGCGGCTTAGAGCCTACATTGGTTTTACCAGTGACTTGGTTATGTACGGTGAACAAGCTGGTAACTTAACTTGGTTATGTACGAAGAACAAGCATTTTTTAAAATATATTTCCTAACAATTTTACGTTGTTCCTACTCAGAATCACGAGCTCTTTCAATCTTAATGGAACAAAAGAATTACCCAAAGTTTTTTTCATATTTTGTTACTGTTTTTCATACATTTCGTATGGCGTAACGAAAAGGAAGAGCATAAACAATGAATGGAAATTTCGGGACATCTTTTTTCTCCTACACGGATGGAAAGAGCTCGTGAATCGTGGAAGCAGCATGAAATTCGTGAAAAATAAAAAAAAATAAAGGGGTAGCATTTTTTTTGAGAATTGTTCAATTTTGTTGACGAATAATATTTGAGTGCGAACCGGATGCTAGACTTTGAGAGATACATACAAACATACATAAATCACGTTTTATTTATCCCTTACGGGGTGGGCAGAGCTTAAGTAACAAGACCAATAGGCCCGTTCAGCATGATTGATGATAATCTTCTGCACTTACTCCAAACACCGAGTGATATATGCGAAATAGTCCAAGAAGCAAAAACAGGGCATGTGGGTCGTCTTTATCATGGTTTGTGAGGAGTCAAGACTCTCATCAGGCGTCTTCAAACTTGGTTCTTTAGGTTTTTCTACAGCCGGGCCGAATATAGAGTGCATTTCGCAATCCGTGTCTACGACGGGAGTACTTTTATCAGGGTTAGCAAAGTAAAGTTTTCTTATTAAAGTCGTTGTGACTACCGGCATTTGCTTCCAATCCTGAAATAAAATTGAATGAACGCCTATAGGAAAAGCAGTTAAACAACAAATTAAATTTCTAAACGTCACTGAAAATTAGAACACAGAAAAATCCGAAAAGTAAAGTAAATGCGAAAAGTAAATCCTCGTCATTCTGTGACGCGTGCTAAACCCCTACACCACTCATAGCAGGTGGGTAGGCCTTCGAATTGTTCTATCTGTTACTAGCTGTCATGCCGGCTGTACACACTCGCCGAGACACCCCGAAACTGACCGAGAACGAGTGTGTACATGATGCTCTCGCCTTGTCTCGCCCGCTCATGTCTCGCCTCGATACGTCTCGGCTGCGTGTCGGTTATTTGCGGCCGAGTCAAAGGGTCTCGTCCGCTCTCGCGAGGAAAACGAGACTGAACATGTACATACTCGTCGCAACAGGAACCAAAAAAAAACTTGATAAGGGAATAATTACTGGGTTCTTTTGCGGGGCATAGTAATCATCCACCACCTTCGTTTTCGCCATGGTTTAGTAATTTTTTTTAATGATATATGTGTAAATTTCTAAATGTCTGTGAAAATCAGAACACATAGAAAAATCCGAAAAGTAAAGCTATGGCCGGGAATCGAACCCGGATCCTCGTCATTCCGTGACGCGTGCTATACCACTACACCACCCATAGCAGTAAAACCGTAAAAGTAAAACATAAAAATCAAGAAATAAAAATTTCTTGATTCATTTGATAGTATATGTGTAAATAATTGTAGTAACTAACAGCACAAAGGCAAACGGCCGCAGCAGTTTCTAGGTCCATCGTGGTCGATATCCGCTGTTTAAATGACGCCCCGAGTGTGTACACGGTGCCCTCTCGTCGAGAGCTTCTCGCCCGAGACTCTCGCAAAGAGCCTCTCGGCGAGTGTGTACAGCCGGCATCACGTTACTATGCGAATTTTTGTCGCTAAGCGTCATCTGTTTGAATGATGTGTCTGTACGACATAATTACAAACTCCCGTGGAACATCTACTACCCACCAGGGACGAGAGAAGGCGCTGTTTTTCAAATGATAGGTATTATCAAATGAATCAAGAATTTTTACTTCTTCATTTTTTATGTTTACTTTTTACGGTTTTTACCTTTTTCTAACGGTAAAAAATCAAGAAGTAAAAATTCTTGATTCATTTGATAGAATCAATTAAATTGTTTACAAACAAAACCCGACTGCAAAAACATTTAAGCCTAACTCCAGCTATGGACGTTCCTTTGATAGAATTAAATAGAAGGTAGGGACTAACGTAAGTTACAAATCACAGAGCAAAAGTTTTATCAGGATTTTTAAATTTTATTGTGATTGACAAATATTTCTGTACATTGGTCGATATTGAAAATGTACGGCGTCAAAGACTTAGCAATCATTTGCCCTTATCTGTGAAAGGTAAATGTTTATGTGACAGATAAGGACAAACGATTGCTAAGTTAGCAGAGCCAGAGCATTAATGAATAAGGGGGTAAGAGACCATGATTATAAACGCTCGATAGACTTCCGCTAACTTAGCAATCGTTTGTCCTTATCTGTGAAAGGTAAATGTCTATGTGACAGATAAGGACAAACGATTGCTAAATAAATTTAGACTTAAGGATTGCGATGAAAAAGTGTACGATAAAACTATCTAAGTTATTCTAAGACACATTGTACATACATACATATTATAACGTCGTTATCCCTCACGTGGTAGTCAGAGTCTAGGGTAACAAGACCTAAAGGCCACGTTTAGCGTAATTATGGGCGTATAGGTGGAAAGGGGAACCAAAACAGTGATGGCTATAACATATTTCCTAAGATTGTTGCCCCTCAAGATTAAAACCCTTAAGATTTTCCCTCAATGGGCCTTTACGATCTAAGGCTTGATTTTTTTTTTCTCAAAGTAGATGGCTTCTGTCCAATGGGACAACTTTGCCAGTGTCAAGGTTGAGAGTTACAAGTGATCGCTGTCAAAATTGCGTTACTCAGCTGTCAGGCATAGTTCCATGATTTCCTCCTACGCTGATGTCGGTCGCTGACGTCGGTCGCGCGTACGAATATTCACAATATCAATGGGCATCCGCTCGGAGTTGCAGTGCGGTAGGCTTATTACCTAACTCGCTCGCAATCGCCATCGTGTTCATTGTGATGCCGGCTGTACACACTCGCCGAGAGGTTCTTTGCGAGAGTCTCGGGCGAGAAGCTCTCGACGAGAGGGCACCGTGTACACACTCGGGGCGTCATTTAAACAGCGGATATCGACCACGATGGACCTAGCAACTGCTGCGGCCGTTTGCCTTTGTGCTGTTAGTTACTACAATTATTTACACATATATCATAAAAAAAAATTACTAAACCATGGCGAAAACGAAGGTGGTGGATGATTACTATGCCCCGCAAAAGAACCCAGTAATTATTCCCTTATCAAGTTTTTTTTTGGTTCCTGTTGCGACGAGTATGTACATGTTCAGTCTCGTTTTCCTCGCGAGAGCTGACGAGACCCTTTGACTCGGCCGCAAAAAACCGACACGCAGCCGAGACGTACCGAGGCGAGACATGAGCGGGCGAGACAAGGCGAGAGCATCATGTACACACTCGTTCTCGGTCAGTTTCGGGGTGTCTCGGCGAGTGTGTGTACAGCCGGCATGACAGTTCATGTATGGGATTGTGGATATTCGTACGCGCGACCGACGTCAGCGTAGGAGGAAATCAAGCCTAAGCATGAAAGAACCAGCTGGTAAATACGTTCTATGTTTTTTATTGCTCCCAGACCAGTAGGCTTATTACCTAACTCGCTCGCAATCGCCATCGTGTACATTTTGACAGTTCTTGTATGAATGTAACAGCTAGCTGGTTCCGATGCCAATTGTCAGCCCATACGTGAACTGTCAAAATGAACACGATGGCGTTTGCGATCGAGTTAGGTAATTAGCATACGGGATGGAAAAAAGTAAAAATGCAACTTACTTTACTATTTACAAAATCCAGCGCGACTTCTTTCCTCACCATCCTGAATATACTTTCTAAGTCACGTGTGTTTGCGTGTTTTTCGATATTACTGCACAGCGTTTGTATGAACCATGAACCGTCATGTACGTGTCTAAAAAAGAAAACAGAACTGATTACACACACACACACACACACAAATCACGTCTGGAAGCAAAGGAAAAAACGTTGCTTCTCGTCCCGCGCAGATGGTACAAGCCCATCGAGGGAATGGACGAAATTCTTAGGAATCATGTTATAGGCGATGCGGCTAGCAACCCATCTCTATTTTGATTCCCCTTTCCACCGATACCCCTACAATCGTAGTGAGTTCCTAGCCGCTAGAAATATTAATCTTATCTATATTTAAAGAAATCTCAATAGGTAAACGGATTTTTAGCGATTTGGTCATGAAACACAATTTATTATTCATCCGATTTCAATGAATTTATGGACAAGTTGAGGATAATTTTGTATTAATTGTGGCCTAACTACAAAAATCTGAATTTTACAAAGTTCTGGAGACTGGAAAAAACTCAAGTTTCAAGTCTCTGGTACAAAAAACAAGGACTTTCATACAAACTTGGAAGAGCCCTTACGCCAGCTTAATCTTAGTTCTGTTGACTCATGTTAACAACACTCGTTTGTTAAAAAACATTCGCTTCACAATTCGTTTCAGTCTGTTACGACAAATGATTGTTACATTCGTCAAAATGTGCGTTTGGTTTGGCATAGCACTGTATTTATTACAGTTGTACATACATACATGACGACCTCATCCCTTATGGGGTAGTCAGAGCCTAAAGTAACAAAACCTGAAGGCCACGTTTAGCATGATTGTTTGCGTACCTATAGGTGGAAAGGGGAATCAAAGTGGATGGATTGCTAGCCGCATCGCCTATAATATGATTCCTAAGATTTCCGCGCATTCCCTCGATGGGCCTTTACCATGCGCGGGAAGAGAAGCAACTGCTACATTCTATGTTAATTTCTAAATGTCTATGAAAATTAAAACACATAGAAAAATCCGAAAAGTAAAGCTATGGCCGGGAATCGAACCCGGATCCTCGTCATTCCGTGACGCGTGCTGTACCCCTACACCACCCATAGCAGGTGGGTAGTCTCCGAATTTTTCTACCTGTTACTAACAGTCACGTGACCTTTGTTACTATGCGATTATTTTGTCGCTAAGCGTCATCTGTTTGAATGATGTGTCTGTACGACACAATTACAAACTCCCGTGGAACATCTACTGCTCACCAGGGACGAGAGAAGGCGCTGTTTTTCAAATGATAGGAACTATCAAATGAATCCAGAAATTTTTATTTCTTGATTTTTATGTTTACTTTTACGGTTTTGTTTTTCTATGTTTTTCCTTTGCTCCCAGACCAGCATGGAAATAAAAGTATTCTGTAAAAGCAGCGAATCTCGCCGGCCGCACCTGACAGAAGCTCTTCCGACGGCTGAACTATGGAACACGATTCTGTCAGCTTCATGAGGGAGGTGGTAGTGGTTGTCATCCGAATCATCCAGATCCAACTGGTACTTGCTTTTGACCACCACTTTACACGACGGCGCGAGCCCACGACAAGCCTGCTCGAAAAATACTACATTTAATACATCTTGACCAATATGCATTTTGATCCCTTGTGAATTTTGATACTATATGCATTTTGATTCATTACGCATTTCAAACTTTATGTATTTTGACCGGCATCCAAAAAATATTGTCTGACTTATTCTCTAGTCTCGCCCATGGAAAGTGTATACGACAGTAGTGAAAAATTGTGCTGAATTTGAAATGTCAGTACTTAGAGTAGAAGAAAATATCAGTTCTGATTAATTTAGTCGACCAGAAAGTTTAACTATTTATTTATTATTGTAAAGAAATTGGAATGAATTTTTAACCTCGATCAAGAAGATAATCGGTTTCGCCACCAAAGTACGGTTTTTCGAGACATTGAAAGCGTCAAATATTAAATCTTCTCTGAAGCGGTGGTCGTAGGCGTAGAGGTAACCCGGTTTGCGGTGGCCATGCGTCAGTATAGCGATGCATAAGCACCCATACTGTGAGAAGTCAGTTTGGGCGACGACTGAAACACAAACAATAAACAATAATAAACGATAATAAATAAATACAGCACCGTATCAATCAACGAACAGCCCAAAGAACTGGGGTTGCCGCTGTAATTTTGCATATAGATCATCTTCTTCTTCTTCTTCTTTTATTTGTGGCGTATCAAGTCGTTATAGTGACGACAACTTCGCCAATGTCAATGTAAATTTTTTTATTAAAAAATCTTGTGACAAAATGTCGGCAACGTTGTACAGTCAAGGGCAAAGATATATATGCAAGTAATGTGAAAGAAAATAAGTAATCATATAAAGTTAAAAAGATATATACTCATTCAAATGGGAATTAATATGCAAACTACACTGGCAACATAAATATGTACCTGGCAAGT
Organism: Pandemis corylana; assembly: GCA_949127965.1. Taxonomy (NCBI): domain Eukaryota; kingdom Metazoa; phylum Arthropoda; class Insecta; order Lepidoptera; family Tortricidae; genus Pandemis; species Pandemis corylana. The sequence continues at coordinate 9,104,997 of OX421871.1, forward strand.
CCAAAAACTTGTATACAATCAAACTTCCATTATTAGTATCCTGCAAATAATGCAAAATATTATAGTCATACTTATGTCATTAAATATAGATTCAGTCATTGCCACAAAAATATGTATACAAAATGTAATCTGCGAATATCAACTTTACGGCCTAGTCACACGAAACAAATTTGTAAAGTATGTTTTGACAATTCACGAAAACAGTACAGACTTGTCATTGCATATGTTTGTCGCATGTTTTGACCTGTCACCACGACGTTATCAATCGACATGTTTAATATATTTTACAGATTCAGATTTCGTTGATTTTGATTGAAGATGAAAACGCTAGGTAAATTCAGGGACAACTCAAGAAGGCTTGTGTTATGGGTATCTACTAGTTACGAGTAGATGACGATATACATACCTATATAAATAAATACATACTTAAATATATAGAACATAGAATGTACGTATGTATGTATGTATGTGTGAATGTATGTATCAGGGATGTTACGGAGCTTCGACTCCGGTTCCGTTAAGTCGGAACTTCCGATTATTATTACACCTTCGGTTCCGACTTCGGCTCCGACACTTTTAAATCGAAGGTTTTAATCGGAGGTCGAAGCATAACATAGCGGCGGCTGCGGCCTGTGTCGACTGTTATGAACAGGTTCATACATGTCGTGCGGGGAATCCACCGACTCCCACTACGTGCACTCTATCGTCGATTATCCGACCCTGCCTCCGACTCCGATTCCGAATCCGATAAAGAAAATTTAAAAACTCCGACTTCGCCTTCGGTTCCGATAAAACTACCTCCGTTACATCCCTGGTATGTATGTATAAGAAAAACATAGAATATACCAGTTGCTTCTCGTCCCGCGTAGATGGTAAAAGTCCATCGAGGGAATGGGCGAAATTCTTTGGAATCATGTTATAGGCGATGCGGCTAGCAACCCATCACTATTTTGATTAATTTTTCCACCTACACGCCTACAATCATGCTAAACGTGGCCTTAAGGTTTTGTTTCCTCAGGCTCTGTCTACCCCGTAAAGAATAAAGACGTGATATATGTATATCGTATGTATGTATGTATGTAGAACATCCATGACCCAAGCACAAATATTCAAGTTGATCACACAAACATTACCCTGGCCGGGTCTCGACCCCGGGACCTTCGACTCAGAAAGCGGTTGCTTCACCACTGAGCCATCCGTGTCGTCAATATCAAATCATACAGTAATTGGCGATTTACGCTATTTTCAATTTTTTTTTTTACTTCATCACCATCATCATCATCATCATTTCAGCCATTACAAGTCCACTTTTTTACTTAATAAAAGGCAAAGTATACTTAAAATAACTGTATAATAAAGAAAACCACTCCTTAAACTTAAGACAAAGTGATTAGAGAGTAATATTTTCTATAGTACGTTATTATTAACATGTTTAATATTTCTTACCGTGATGCCTAATTCGTCAGCAGAGCTATATCAAGCACGGATATACCTTCCTCGCATAAGGCAACAATCCTATGTTTTAAATGATCGCTTAAACGATACATTTTCTCCTTCAAAATTAATGAAAAGCCGCCAGATAAACCATAAGAAACGGTAAGTCAAATGGAATTAAAAAATCCAAAAGTGACACATGACACATGCACATACATATGCACAAATCACGTCTTTATTCCTTACGGGGTAGACAGAGTCTATGGTAACAGGTACCTACAACCTACAGGCCACATTTAGCAAGATTGTGGGCACATGACATGATTTAAAATAAATAGAGTAATGATCAGTTAAAGAGTTTGGAATAGCAGTTGTTGTATACGACTTGAAGCTTCAAGTGGTTGGCTGATTACATTAAGATTACAGAGTTCGATGTTACGCAAATACGTTCATAAGCTCCTGACAATAGAGTTGTGTTAATAGAATTTTGGATTGTTTACATATTTTTGGTTATCATATTAGATACATAATTAATGGTTAAATAGTGTATACATATTTTTGAACTTTACGGTGTTTCTAAGTTTATGGCCTAATACATGAGGACATAATATTGCAAATGTTGTATACATAGTTATCTCTCAAATCATGTATACTAATTTATGTACTTTTGTATGTTGCCAAATTTATGACCATTTAGATGACCATGCTTTTTGACACTCAGTGGTGTTTACATATCTTTGCCCTTGACTGTACGGTAATGGTCAAAGACCCCCCTCCCCCCCTGTCGGGCTCTTAGCCAACGGTCAATGATATCCCTCAGAAACTGCCAGGAAATCATTAGCCGTTGCCCAGGGCGCACCGGACCAAGCACTGCTCTTCCCCCCGGACGGATCCAAAAACGAACCGCAGCTCTTAATCACACGTGGAGGTAACCCGACTCGCACCCCAATAAACGATAATAAATAAATACAGCAACGTATTTAGTATCAACCAACGAACAGCCCAAAGAACTGGGGTTGCCGCTGTAATTTTGCATATAGATCATTATTACGGTTGAATGAGCTTCGGTACCTACCTTCGCACAGACCACCTACCCCATTAGACATGTAATACAAGGCGGCATGTTCTGGATCCTATTTGCGCAATTGCGCCTATAACTTCGAACGCTAACGCGCGCTAATTCAGTAGTGACCAGTGACCAGGAAACAGACCCGTAAGCAGCGAGTTACTGTGACCTAAAAACTACAATACTAAGAATACAAAAAATGCCAGTTTGCGCTGTAAGGTGGTGTGGCAGCGACAGTCGCAAAAATAATTACAAGAAGGATAATATCACGTTTCATCGGTTAGTACAAAGTTACGATAGTACGTTAATAACAAAAAATCACGGAGTTCTAATAACACTGGTCCTTGTTTAGCACGCTTTGCGTCGCGTTACATCTCTTTCTTGCATTCAACGGCACTTGTAAGTAGAAATGCGACCAAACCGTATCGATATAACTCACAAGTTTCGGAAGCTTTTTAAAGGCCAGATATGGCAGATTTTAAGAATATACGAAAGGTGGACCATGCACACTGGTGCCGTAACGCGTCAAGTTACGAAGCGCTTTTCTGGTTCCCTTCCCATAAGAAGTTATCACTTCAAAATGCACGTGACAGTTTTTTTTCAGCTTGCGTTGCTCCCAAAATCTAACCGGTCAGTAACTTATCGATATACAATATCGACATACCCTCATCTCTTATTTCTTTCTCCGTGACGTCACCCCTGCCGCCCGCTTACGTCGCATTCCGTCAATGTTGGCAGAAGTGTTTGCTTAGAAATTCATAAAGATGGCATGTCACCTACCCTAGGGTAGGTGGTCTGTGTACCTTCTTTAGATTCTGCTCGGACAAAGTTGCGGGTGACAGCTAGTATAATCATGGTCTCTTACCCCCTTATTCATAAACGCTCTGTAGGCCTCTGCTAACTTAGCAATCGTTTGTCCTTATCTGTCACTTTGACATTTACCTTTCACAGATAAGGACAAACGATTGCGAAGTTAGCAGAGCCATACAGAGCGTTTATGAATAACGGGGTAAGAGACCTTGATCATAAACGCTCGAGATAGGCTTTCGCTAACTTAGCAATCGTTTGTCCTTAATTCAATTCAATTTTTGAAAATCTAGCTCCGTCGATACTATCGATGATTCTGCCAATGTCGAGGTTGAAGAATCGTTTGTCCTTATCTGTGAAAGGTAAATGTTAAAGTGACAGATAAGGACGAACGATTGCTAAGTTAGCAGAAGCCTATCGAGCGTTTATGAATGGGGGTTAGAATTTTCCCGAAATATTTCAGCAGGTGGCTAGTATAGTTCGATTGAATGCCCCTAAAAAGATTTTTCATTTATTTTATTTAAAATTCAGTCTCGCCCTCGAGTTAACTTCGCACATTGAAATATGTATGGAAATATTTTCACTATAGTTCAAACTAACCGAACTACGTACAGAAATATTCCGTAACCATTTTAAAATTTATAGGTACGTACAATTTTCGATGATCTTCAAAAGTTGTGACCTCCTTAGATCGTGGAATGAGTGCACATCAAATCCAAACCTTGTGAACGCATGTTTCAGAGCCGCTTCGTCTTGCATTGTGCCTGGTCTCTTTCCGCCATCCAAGAATTCAGTGTGGTTGAATATAAACATTACATTTTTTTCATATTTCTCCAACTCATAAGTTTCGGCGTCTCGAGACAAGAAGTGTGGGGCTTCAACGTCACTTTCAGCGACTGGTTCTTTCGTTTGTTCTTTAGGCTCGAAGTCTTTTAAAACGTTGGATTTCATCGATACATAATCTTTCTCGTGTAAATCTGTCATAGAAGATGTGGGTGGAGAAGGAGGCGTAAGGTATGTTGGAGGATGGTACACACGTGTACGTAGGCCTAAACCGTTTGATGTTATTTTATCTGTCATTGTTTTCAAGCTACTTAGCAGCGTATCGAAGTTCAGTTGAAAAGACTATTAGAAAATTTTTAAGACATCAGTAGCTTCACCTGAAAAAGAAGTTAGAAAATTACTGCGACATCGTTTGCCAATGATATCAGGAGCGCGACTTTTGAAAGCACATGTGTGAAAATAGTATCGAAAGTGGTATCTGTTTTTATCTCTTCAAAACTACAGCTCTAATCAAATTTTTGACTGGGTCACAAGATTAATGAGAGCCCTAGGTATCTTCTAAGCTACTCGTATTTAAAATTCAGCACAATTTTTCACCACTTTCGAGTGGTATTTTCACACATGTGCTTTCAAAAATCGGGCCCCGGAACGCGATTGTGAGAATTCTGATTACTGTGTGGCGCCGGTGTCAATGCAACTTACGTGATCAAGAGCTGCGGTTCATTTTTGTATCTGTCCGAGGGGAAGAGCAGTGCTTGGTCCGGTGCACCCTGGGCAACGGTTAATGATTTCCTGGCAGATTCCGAAGGATATCATTATCCGTTGGCTAAGAGCCGACAGGGGGGATCGGTCTTTTGACCGTGTTCTACCGTACAAGGTTGCCGACATTTTTGTCATAAGATTTTTAAATACTGTATTTATTACTTTGCCATTGGCGAAATCATCGCATCGATCGGTGGGGCCATATTAAAAACAGAAGAAGAAGACTGTACACATGCATGACATGTAAAAATGCACACATCGCCTACCTTAGACATATCACGACATCGGGAACCAATCAGCACCGATATCACGTCATCTACGGCTGCTCTGGTTTGTCAAGACTCTCGGCGAGAGTCTATATAGTTCGAGAGAACTATAAAATCTTTCGTATCTATACAATATTTTTTCATTCGTCTTTACGAGGTAGATAAGGTAAGGTAAGGTAGGTAAGGTAGCAAAACTTTAAGGCCACATTTAGCATGATTGTGGACGTACGTGGAAATGGGAAACAAAATAGTGATGGGTTGCTAGCCACATCGCCTGCAACATGATTCCTAAGATGGGCTTTTACCATGCGCGGGAAGAGAAGCAACTGGTACATTCTATGTTTTTCTTTACTCCTGGACCAGCATGGAAGACAAACTCATACCATAACAAGTCTTCGGCAAGTTTACTTAGACTACGATGACTTGTAGGTTTTAACTCAACCTTGACACTGGCTTACTTATTTTTGTGCAATCAAGCACGAGCTTACTTAAAATTGGGGTTGACAACTAATATGGTTGTTCTTCTTCTCCTTTTTCCAATATGGCCCCATCGATCGATGCGACGATTTCGCCAATGTCAAAGTAATAAATACAGTATTCAAAAATCTTGTGACAAAAATGTCGGCAACGTTGTACGGTCGAACGCAGTCAAAAGACCCCATCCCCCCTGTCGGGCTCTTAGCCAACGGATAATGATATCCCTCAGAATCTGCCAGGAAATTATTAACAGGATGCACCGGACCAAGTTACTGCTCTTCCCCACGGACGGATCCTTTAAGGATGTAACAAGGTAAGTGAAATTTACTACGAAAATGCGATACCCTAAGATAAATATGAGTTTTGCTCTAATATACAATTTGAGCAATTTGCCACTAAAAATAAGCTACTTAAAATACTAATTCCACGCAGACGAAGTCGCGGGCAAAAGCTAGTAATTTAATATTAGAGTGACGACGGTGTGACACGAGCTTTGAATTATGGATTTCGTAGGAAAGGGCTTGCTATCTAAATAAATAAATAAATAAATATCTTGGGACAAATTACACCAATTGACCCAGCCCCAAACTAAGCAAAGCTTGTACTATGGGTACCAGGCAACGGATAAACATACTTATAATAATGTAGATAAATACATACTTAAATACATACAACATCCATGACTCAGGCACCAACATTCGTATTCATCATACAACTGTCTGCCCCTACCGGGATTCGAACCCAGGACCTCTAGCTTCATAGTCAGGGTCACTAACCACTAGGCTATCCGGTCGTCAATCTGCCTTCATTCTTCCTTTGTCAGGTTTGTAAAGAGACAAACAAGAACGATTGTGTTTCAGAGGAATAAAGTTGGATTACCTTGTCAATTATCGCTGGGGCAATCAACACTTCAAAAAATCGGTATGTGATATTAATTTAGCACAATATTATTAGTTAAAAACAAACTTTTGCTGGTGTAGTTCTTACGTGTCCGTGCGATTGTCTGATATCACTTTGAATGTAGGTATTATCTGGTATCCACTTATTATTATCGTCGGTAATAATAATAAAAGCCAGATAACTACATGGTACGCAGGAAAATAACTTTCCATTTTTTTTTTATCCAATTGCACGGTACCAAAGAGGGTAATACCTTTATCAGCATATATCTGTGTACGTGTATTAAAGTGTATTATGTAGGTCCTCGTATGTTTCTTCTGTTTCTTCCTTTGTTGTACTCTAGAGACGTTCTAAGCGCGAAAGAGAACTACGGCAGTAGGGGAAAAACAAAATAACAAATGACATCGTAATTTATTAGTAAAGTAAACTCTTAACAAATAATAATTACAAATTGTATTAACGCAATTAAAGCGAACATCTTAGGGTCGGTGGAGTTCCACGGACCTGCTTAGGAGTCTAAGTTGGCGGAGAGGTGTACTCCGACGTGGCACGTCCCTGGGTAGTGGATAAGGGGACGCGAGGCCCGCCAGGGACCCCGCGAACCAACACCAGGGGGGAGGGGATTCGAGAGATGGGGCCAACCTGCCCCACTCCCTGAGAGAGGGGAAGGGGTACGAGATTCTGAAGGGGGTGGTACCCTGGAGGAATATCGTACCTCTTATGAGGGTTCGGGGTGAGGGGAGCCGATGGGGGGCATACCCGGATGCGCCCTAAGCCCCAAGGAAGAAGCAACGGCGGCGGTTGGGCACTATTCCTTGGAAGAAACTTGTAAGAGGTTCGGAGGGCGGACTCACGTTGACTACGTTCCAACGTGAAGCCGCTCCTTGTGCAGACGAGGGGCGAAAAGGCGAACTCGGTGCTTGCACTGCTCGCCCGATCCCCTGAGGCCAGCGGGAACGGTAACGGGGCATTACCTACCTGCATAGCACGGTCTCGTCGTCTAAGGGAAGACGGGCCCAGCGTTCGGGCCATCCCCTTCTTGGCGCGGTCCTGGCGGAAGCTGGGGCCACCGGGGGGGCGTTTGTGGTGAAACACTAGTGGCATCCCATTGCGTCCCCATCACACCGGAATGAGGCAACGCTAGAAGTTTTTAGTTTGAGTATACCCCTTCGGGGGAGTTCCACATAACCCTAGGCATCCCCTAGGCAACCATAAAGATTTCTTCTCCGTTAAAAAAAAGCGTCGGCCGAGTCGTCACTATCTCCCGATGAGTTCACGAATGAATTTCGTTTCAAAAATCGCAACATCTACAGAGCGGCCAAAAGGGGAATGAACTTTGCTGTCAGATGAATAGGAATATACTATACAAGATAGCATTAAAGCGGAACATTGTAAGATAGTCGATCGATGCTTTAGTGTCGATAACGATTTATCATTCCTTCTTGAAATAATGACACACTGATAGCACTGGTGGCTCAGTATTACAGGCTTAGTCTGACCTAGCGTTTGTTATAGTTAACACACGATTTACACTCTCTACTGATTGCGTAAGCGAAAATATGCAAACCAGTTCTAAGGTTCTAGAAGAAATTCGCTTGCGAAGCGATCGAGGCTTGGCGGCAATCTTAATTCGACGCGTTCTCTGGCCGGTATTATACAGAATCAGGGGTCTTATGTTGTTGGTCGTGCGTTCACCTGTTGAAAAATAATGCCATCCGCGATGACGCCCACTGGTTCTTATTGATATGTAGTAAAAGGTTGATTTTGATAAATTCTTACAAGAGAACGGGTCGACGCAAAACTGCCGATAAAGCGACCAAAAGGTCAATAAAATTAATGTATGAGGAATTGAAATGGACTATACAAGTGGGTAAAGGCGAGTATTGTGATAGACGACGTCTTATCATCGATTGCGACAGCTTATCGTCCTTTAGTTCAATTAACATTGACGCTATCAGCTCAGTTTAAGCTATAATTATGTTTAGTCTGTTTTAGCGCTTATTATAGTGAATATCTAGATTCTCCTCCGCCGCCATTTTTCACAAAATTTGCCCCATGAAAGTAATGTAACCCAAAAAAAAATCGTAACTCGTTCATATCATAAGTATTAATTTATGTATATTTAATTTAATACATAAGTACATGTCACGTCTATATCCCTTACGAGGTAGACAGAGCCTTTTTCCGGTGGGAAAATGGTTTGGGCATACTCCTGCGCCGTTTGGACTTCCCCACTGCCCCCTTTCTTAGTGAGAGCATGATGGCACTGTGAACGCCCCCTGGCCGCCCCAGCCTGCGCCAGGGCTCCCGCGCCAAGAGGGGAGGGGCGGGAATACTTGGTCCCTAGAAGGTAGGTAGTGGTAGGTAGGTAGGTAGTGGTAGGTAGGTATACAGAGCCTGTGGTAACAGGACCTAAAGGCCACGGTTAGCATAATTGTGGGTGTATACTTGTATAGGTGGAAAGGGGAATCATAATAGTGATGGGTGGCTAGCCGCTTCGCCTGTAACATGATTCCTAAAATTTTTGCCCAATGGATAAAGACGTGTTATATGTATCTATGTATTATTATATTAATATTCTGGTAAATGTTACTTTCATAATAAACAACTCAACCACATACGACTGACATAGTTGTAGAAAAAATTACGCCTACTCGATTATAATAGCAAATACATTAGAAATACACTTTCAAATACATTAAACCACAGGTTAAGTAATATGCATTAAAAAGTTATCACTTTTGTAAACAAATATAGAAATATCATTACACATTACACTGGTGCGTTCGCCTAATATTGTCACCAAACTTGTTTCAAAGTACTTCGACCAACGAACGTCTTTACCTTAGTCTGTCCCCATACTTCTATTTTTATTAGGTACTAATCTTTTCGAGGCTTAAGTCTGGGTGTCGCAGACTACCGCGCTCTATTTTCAGTTGGGGTCGCCTCATGTTACGGTGATCGAATCAGTGTAATTGCCCCATAAGGTCATATGCCTTTCTTTATTATCTATATACATAGACCTACTTATCTTCACGGAAACGTGACTACATTGAACCTTAGTCTGTTATAAAGTTAAGCCGAGTCCCTAAATTTGAATGTGATTGCCGTAGGGTAAGGCCGTGGTCGCTTTCACCCGCCGCACGCGGCCGACAGCGGCCCGCCGCCCGCGGCGTCTGAATGGTGTGTTCGGGAATGCTCGGGAGTGGTCGTTTTCGCCCGCCGCGTTTCTTACGCCGCACGCGGCGGGCGAAAACGACCACTCCCGAGCATTCCCGAACACACCATTCAGACGCCGCGGGCGGCGGGCCGCTGTCGGCCGCGTGCGGCGGGTGAAAGCGACCACGGCCTACGAGAGCTAAGAATTTATAGGTCTTGCACCTGACCTAGAAGTCAGTCCGCTCGGTCGAGACTACACTGTGCGTGACAGGCGACGCGGAGAGCGTTTTTACCGGCTTTTTATTACTATTTTTTTTGAGCGAGCTGGCACAGCTGTGGAACTCGCCTCTGCCGGAGCGCCGCGGACTTTTCTAGTCGTGTCCTTTTTGTTGGCAACACCAGAGTATACATTCTTTATTCATTCATTCATTCATTTCCGTGACCGTTAAATAAAAAATAAAGTTCACTCTTCCGACTGCAATGGCTGCGTTTGCTTGCTCCTAATTTCCTTGCTGCTAATTTGAACTAGCGCTACAGTCTACTCGCCAACACTTTTGTTTGGTCCTTTTGTACGTCCTTAACCCAATCTCAAACACTTGTAATTAACAATATTGTTTTTTTAGAACCGAAATAAAGTTTTTGAATTTGAATTTATTAATGCTATACCACTATTATGCCGTATTATTAATGTTGCCACTTCACTATTACGCTGCCGCGCTGGTTTAGGAGCAAAGATAAACATATAATATACCAGTCGCTGCTCTTCCCACGCAGATGGCAAAAGCCTTGAAGAATTGGTGAAAATAAGAAATAAGAAATAAGAACTTGGGGGGACTTGTTTGTTTACAAAAGCGTTAACATGCCGTACCGAAGATGTCACCAACGTGTCAGTGACATCTTAAGGCTTAGTGACTAAGCGCTTCGAGAAAACGCTTTCCGCGCCGCCGGTTCATATAGTCGTAGCTGGACCTTAAGTACTAAACCTACCGGAGATGTCAACGCGGGCGTCACTTAGCTGAAATCAGCAAAGGCAAAAATCAACACTGCGTGCTTACACGAGCTTGTCACAAAAAGTATTGATAATATTTCGCACTCAACCCTTATAAGTAAATAAATTAAAATAATAAATATCTTTGGACCATTGACACCAATAAAATTTACCTAGTCCCAAAATAAGAAAAGCTTGAACTATGGACACTAGACAGCGGATAAGTATACTTTATAGATAAATACATACTTAATTACATATTAAACATCCAAGACTCCGTGGATTTAATAAGTTTAATTGGAAATACCTGGACGACCGAGCTTTGTTCGGTATTTTTTTTATACAAGAATTATTGCTCGTTTAAAGGCATTAGATAGATTTTATTGAATCAGGCTTTACTTTCAATGAACCAAAAATAGTTAGCTTACTACTCCACTAGTCACGTGCAAGATAACCAAGCCTGTGCGAAATATACATGTTTTTCATGCAATCACTCCCTCCACTACAGTACAGTGGTAGTAAAATATGTTTTTGTTCATTGTATTAGATAGATGTTTTTGACGTCTTGGTAACGTACCTACATATTTTTATGCCCTTGGACTGTACGTCGAGCAATTTAGTGTTTAATAATATTTAACAGCTGTCGCGTACATATGGAACTCTGCACGCAACGGACGGGTTTTTTGTACATGCCGCCTCCTTAGAGTTCGTGCTCTAAGGTTCAGAATGACTTAGGTCTGCCTGGAGGGTCAATCCACTTTCCATACACACTTGTAGTTAGGTTTGGGTCAGAATCCCGTTTATAAGCCAAACAATCATAGAGCAAGAGTTACCATGACGTCTTATGCGACTCAATTCCGATTCAGATTAGGTTCGCTGCCAGATCCATACTAAAAAATAGAAAGCTCAAGCAAATTCTAAAAGAAGTGAATGTTCTGAAGTTTATGAAAAGAATTTGACGTATCTTTATGATTTTAATTATATACTAAACATGAAAATGCCCCTTAAAATAATCACAAATTTATTATCAAAATAACCTACTCAGAATTAAAACGAAGCCGTAAATATTTTTTCAGAAATAGAGAGGCCTACATAAAAAAGGTCTTTTGAAAAACTACGGCTTTAGACCGATAGAGACCTAAACGGAAACTATTATTTTGAAAAATTAAAAAAAAATACTCATCATTATTTTTATACGTTTTTCTTATCAATGCCATATAGATTAATAAGTAGGTAAATAATAATAATAATAATACATACCCAAAATATAACAAAATATATATTTTTTCTAATTACATTTATAATTACTTGATACTTTGCATTTTCTGCACAACATACGACTATTGTCATTCTGTAATCGCGATTTACTCAAAACTTACTTTTTTGGAATATGTCACTATAATTCTAAAGGTGCAATATATAACCTGGGTAGGTACAGTCAAGTGTAATTTATAATATGTATCTAGTAAAAGTTTTAAAAATAAGTACCATACACTCTTACACCGGCGTAAAAAGGTCGTGGGACATATTTTTGAGAAGTTCCTATCGATACTTATTTTTGCACTTGACCGTACACTCAGAATGCAACTTACATTTTCTTGGTCTTGTCGTGACCCACCTGCTTAATAGAAGCTATTTGGAACGCCTGACACCGCTCGTGGTTTATTTTTAGTTGTTCGCGAAGGGATTAAAATGCGGTGGTAAACAGTGTCAGACCGAACTTTCAGTTTCGGCTTTGGTTTTGATCAGTCTTGGCGTTACATTTAGTTTTGGTTTCGGCGATTTTTCGCCGACCAACCGGCATGCTAAGCGTAAGATTTTGGTTACAAAATACGACTAGAACGTGTATGCGAAAAAATACAAATACTAATTTATAAAATTATAAGAAACTAGCTGACCCGGCGAACTTCGTACCGACTAACAGTCAATTCTTTAATTTTTTTTTAATTTTTCTCTCCGTAAGAACCATCCCCATACTTCAAGGAATATTCTAAAAAAAAATTAGCGAAATCAGTTCAGCTGCTCTCGAGATTTGCGTTTAGCAATACATTCTTCGCACGCGTGAACCATGAGCATTTCAAATTCGTTCCGCTAGTACCTCTAACGAAACGGTAATAAAATAATGTCACTGTTCGTGCGCTAAAAACCTTTTTGGTTATATTTAGTGCAGGGGTACTCTAAGGCACATAAAGGAAAATATTCATAACTGTCATTGCTTCTTAATTTTATTGATGTAATTACCGCTGCTGAATTTTCCTCCGCTGTCCTCGCTTCTTCAAATATCCATACCCGCATCGCCTTCCTCCGCCTCAACCACGCGACCAGGAGATCGCCCTAAGGTGAGTGCCTCTGCACTGTTTAAATTGTACCTTTAGGCTTCAGTGGACTCCTGGCCTTCCGCTAAGTATAAAATTGGCTATTTACACGCCCTAACCTATCAGACACGGTATTTGATACTTGAGTGAAGATTAAATTTTATAAAATTATAATCATCCTTATTGCCCTTTGGCAGTTCATTTAATTAACATTTGTGTGATGCTAGTCTGAAAGCCATAGACACTGTTAATTGATACAAATACTAAATCGACTACTATCTCTATAAAATACACTTATTTTAGTGAAATAAATTCCCACTTAACCTCATTCCACAAAAGAAATAGAAGCTCACTTTTTTATAGCTACTAAAATGATTTATCACATATCGCATCTGTGAACACAAACATAAAATATTTATATTATAACAACAAAAAATATACACAACAAAATTCGGCCAAAACTGAAACAGATGCCGAAATAAGTTTTCGGTTTCGGCTTTCGTTGCAGATACTAGTTTTGGTCGGGCTCTAGCGCTAAACATAGCACTTGCTCACAACACTGTTACAAAGGTGAACTAATATCGCTGAGAATGTATTGGTATTATTAACCGAGAAAATAGAGCTAGTTCTACATCAGCGGTTTATATTATAAATTTATTATTCTGTGTATTTCTTTTTGTCTTAAGTTAGGTTTTTACAAAATTTATATTAAACAAATTATTAATGCATAATTACAATTACACATAAACGACACATAACATGTCGAGCATCACTCGACTTTTTATACGTGAGTTATCCGCTTATGTGTAACTAGCGGTGGCCCGCGACTCCGTCTGCGTTGAATTCGCTTGTCGGTATTTTTGGTTTTTGATTTTTAGTTATTTTTTTTTTTTTTTATTATTATTATTTTTTTTATGTCAATAGGAAGGCAAACGAGCAAGTGGGTCACCTGATGGTAAATGATCACGGTCGATCATCATTTAGCGGGACGACTTGCATGTTCAGCATGCTCTAGAGCTAGACAAAGGCGAGTGGCGGAAAAAAGTGGCCTTCAGTATTCAGTATTTTATTAAATAGCAACATTTTTTACAAAAAATTGTACATAATGATGCCCTGTTAGGACGTAGCAATTTATAATTAACTAGCTTTTGCCCGCGACTTCGTCCGCGCAGATAACGTCAGAGTGACGACATACCCCGTACATCCACTCATGTCTCCAATTATAAGGTTTTTATTTCCTATCCCGTGGGAAATTCGGAAAATCCCTTCTTAGAGCACCTAAGTGGTCCTCTAGGAATATTATCTACTAATTACAGTCTTAATTATTTACCTCGTGTTTTTATCCCGTGGGAAATTTTAAAAATTCCTTCGTAGTGCAACTTTATACTATCTAATCAAGGAATAATTATGTAGGCATGCCAAATGTAATGTAGCTTTATTGGTACAACATTTCAGGATTATCCAATCCCGCTGGAAGATCGGCCTCCTCCGTCGATCCTATATCCGTCTCCTGGTTCTAAGCTACCTCCCCACCAATTTTCAGGCAAATCGGTTCAGCCGTTCTCGAGTTATAAACCTCACCACGTATCACCGTGGGGGTGAGGAGAGGGGGGGAGGTGAAAAGTGCTAAAAAACATAACTTTGATTAATGGATGGCCCGTCTTCTGCTAGAATTGCAGGTTGGGTTGGATTACTTTGCTTGCAAAGTTTTCCACACATTGGTCGGTGTTCATTGTACGGCGTATACAATATAATATAAAAATACGACGATTTGAGACAGCTCGTGTGTCCTAAGCTTTACATTCTTCCAACCCATTCAATCCGTGCAATCCTGACTTTATGAAATTATGAATGATGTTTGCCAGATATCAACCACGTGTAATATGGATCGCCGGTACTATGGAGAAAAAGCGAAATTTAGACATGTTTTTAGGGTTTCGAAGACTTCGCTGCCCGTCTGTCTGTTTGTCTGTCTGACTGTCCGTCTGTCACCAGACTTTATCTGATGAACCGATAGCTAGACAATTGAAATTTTCACAGATGATGTAGGTATTTTTGTTGCCGCTATAACAAGAAATACTAAAAACAGAATATTTTCATGTCTATCTGTCTTTGTTAAGTACTAGTACCTAACCAATATAAAATATCTCAGACAGCCTACGTTTTGCTCTGCTAACACTGAAGCTTTGGTACGCGAGTCCGACTCGCTCTTGGCCGATTTTATAAATGAAAAAGTTTTTCGGTTGGGCCGAAAGGGATTTGAACTCGCGTGTTTAGGCTACCTATATGTATGTGTCAAGTATCGTACAACTGTACCTCAGGGACTCTGAGAACGGGAAATGGCACGGGGAGTCGGAAGTTTATAAAATACTAGCGTGTGCATAGGCATATTAATGTCTCTCTTTCTCTTTCTCATTCTCTCTCTCATTCAATCTATGTATCTTATATTTGTGTTTCTTGCAAAAAGGAATAAATGTCTTCTTTCTTTCTCTCTCTCTCTCTCTCTTTCTCTCTTTCTCTCTTTCTCTCTTAATCACGCCAATGTCCCGTACGGGATAGACAGAGCCCACAGTAATGGGTCCGCCTATAATTCCAAAGATTTTCGCTCATTCCCTAGACGGGTTTTTACCATCTGCGCGGGAAAAAAAAGCACTGTACTGGTATACGTTGTGTGTTTTTCTTGGCTCCCAGACCAGGGAGGAATCTACCTTTAATGTTAGTATTAATTTTTTGTTTTAATTTATTTACTCCGACGGCTGGCGATCCTGTTGCTCCGCGCAGCAGGCATCTGCGCATGCGTGGGCGCCGGTTCTGCACTGAAGTGCCATTCAAACTCATATTTCAAAATTGGAATTATTTTGAGCGATGATACCGAATTGCAACGACTCGAGTTTAGAATTGTGTCTGGATTTTTGATACCTGTCATGTTTAAATAAAGAATTTAGAGTGTATTTTGAATTGACGACAATGAAAATTAGAACACAGAAAAATTCGTAAAGTAAAGCTATGGATCCTCGTCATTCCGTGACGCGTGCACCCCTACACCACCCAGGTGGGAAGCCTTCGAATTTTTCTATCTGTTACTAGCTGTCACGTGACCTTGTTACTATGCGAATTTTTGTCACCAAGCGCAAAAGCGTAAAAGTAAACATAAAACACACACACACACACACAAATCACGTCTTCATCCCTTACGGGGATAAAAAACAAGAACTAAAAATTCTTGATTCATTTGATAGTTAGCGTATTTTCTTAATGTCTCTCCGCAAACTTCGTTTTTCACATAGCTTTCATTTAAACTGTCGAAAAACAAAATGGTCAAATGCAATATTAAGTATCTATCGATACGAACTTCTCAAAAATATGTCCCACGACCTTATTACTCCGGTGTATGAAAGTATGGTACTAATTTTTGAAAATTTGACTAGATATATATTTTATTGAATCAGGCGTTACTTTGCGGAGGGCTATTCCAATGAAAAAATAATATTTACCTCGCTACTCCGCTACTCACGTGCAAGATAATCAAGCCTGTGTGAAATATGTGTTTTTCATGCAAAACCATAATATAATATTACATTGCATGAATTATATACATTGCATGAAAAACAGATATATTCATAGATTACATATTATACATACATATATCACGTCTTTATCCCTTACGGGGTAGACAGAGCCTAAGGTAACAAGACCTCAAGGCCACGTTTAGCATGATTGTAGGCGTATAGGTGGAAAGGGTAATCAAAATAGTGATGGGTTGCTAGCCGCACCGCCTATAACATGGTTCCTAAGAATTTCGCCCATTCCCACGATGGGCATTTACCATCGGCGCAGGACGAGAAGCAACAACAACAATTTATTTTTATTGTTTTTGAACAATTTAGTCTTCCCTCCTTTTATTTTTTTGTTTATTGTAAACTATTTAATTAATTTAATATATTTTTTTAGTTACACAAGTCGGGTTCTATCAATTTATTACTTTATTTACGGAAAAGTTTATGGTTTATGTAGGTAGTGTATTTTATCTGTGTATCGTTTCATGAGTCACAGACGGTTCTGGCTGAAAATCAGTGCTGCAGCGGTCTCAACGGATTGTGTTCGGCAAACTGACATTTTGGCGACGCCGAATAGCAAATTAAACGTTAGGCTCTGCAAATGGTTGGTATTAGCTTAGGCGTGTCAGCGCCGAATAGAGGCCGTGGTGTCTAAAGCGCCCCGTAAACGATCAAATTTGTTTGACAAACTTGCTTGTCAAACTTCACGTTTTCATCAAACATAAGCGTAAACGATCAAACCAAATATCAAACAAATTTGTTACAGCGCCCCGCGCAAACGGTCAAACTTGCTTGACAAACTTGTTTGTCAAACTTCTTCTACCGAGATCTTGTTTGACAAACACCGTCGTACACGTTCAAACCTGTTTGTCAAACTCGACATCAATCCAGATTTTCATCAAACGCATCAAACACGTAGATTGTTTGACAAACGCCTCAAACACACGATCAAATTGTTTGACAAACAATTTGATCGTTTACCGGGCGCTTAACACCTCAGCGTAATGCTGAGCCAGCGACCGTTTCACTTTTGAGAAGACACAACGCTGATTATCTATTTTTCATGTCTGTGTTTTTTTCCTTAATTTGCGTATATTCTCTTATATTGGTGTGTCTTGCAAAAAGGAATAAACGTCTTCTTTCTTTCTTTCTTTCAACTGGTACATTCTATCTTTTCCTTTGCTCCCAGACCAGCATCGTACCTCGTACTTCGCGCTCGCTCGGTCAAAAACTAAACACGTTTGGTAATAACATAAATTTATAACCGTCTATATAAACATTTTTCGTACTCTTGACCTCGGTTGTAGAGTACAAACCCCTTTGAAGGTATCCAATCCATTCCTACCGCGTCATTAATTAAGTATAAACAATCCGTAATCATAATATTCCCGCGAATTTGCGAGATCTCCATTGAGATGTTATGAATTCCTGAGTGTTTCCCTTGGTGAAATGTAGACGTGTTTTCCCAGCGGATGTTTGCATTAACACTTTGAAATAATAAACAATCGAAGTGATTGTTTCTGGAGTTAAGGAATGGGATGCCCCGAAAATTACATCATCATCATCATCAGCCTATGTTAGTCCACTGCTGGACTTAGGCCTCCCCTAATGAGCGCCATAGTGCCCTATCTTCAGCTTGACGCATCCAGCAAAAACTACATACAAGTTTAGAAAAATACCTAGTAGTAGTTTTATTTTTATTTTTACGCTTCCATGCTGGTCTGGGAGCAAAGAAAAAACATAGAATGTACCAGTTGCTTCTCTTCCCGCGCAGATGGTAACAGCCCATTGAGGTAATGGGAGAAAATCTTAGGAATCATTGTTATTAGGCGATGCGAGCAATCCATCACTATTTTGATTCCCCTTTCCACCTATATGCCCACAATCATGCTAAGCGTGGCTTTTAGGGCTTGCTACCTTAGGCTATGTCTACCCGTAAGGGATAAAGACGTGATTATTTATTATAGTGTTTTTTTATTTATTTATTTATGTATGCCTGGGAGTAAAGAAAAAACATAGACTGTACTAATTGATTCTCTTCCCGCGCTGATGATAAAAGCCCATGGAGGGAATGGGCGAAAATCTTAGGAATCATGTTATAGGCGATGCGGCTAGCAACCCCTCACTATTTTTATTCCCCTTTCCACCTATACGCCCAGTCATGCTAAACGTAGCCTTTACGTCTTGTTACCTTAGGCTCTGTCTACCCGTAAGGGATAAAGACATGATTTATAAATGTATGTTGTTGGTTTAAAAACATTTGTAATAACCCCGAAGGCTTACCCACTCGCTATGGATTGTGTAGGGGTGCACGCGTCACGGAATGACGAGGATCCGGCTTCGATTCCCAGCCATAGCTTTACTTTTCGGGCTACGTGTTCTAATTTTCAGTGACGCTTAGAAATTTGTAATAACAACAAAAAATTACTTACTCATACTACAAAATACGGCGATCTAACGTGGATCTACGTTCTGTGTAAGCAGACCGCATACCGAGCTGTCAGCGAGCTATTATTAACAGCGCCCGCGCACCGAAGGGAGCATAAATCAATTAAACGATACTAGACAAATTCGAGAATGAGACCATAAAGTTAAGCTCTTAGTTACACATAAATTCATTCACAATAATCAAGGTGTTTTTTATCTCCAGCATTTATGCTTTCAAGGTTAGATTGGATAGAATAGTCATACATACGGATTTATCTGTTGGACTGTATGGCAGTCGTGCATGGTGGACTGAAATATATGTAAGTATATCCTAAATCTTATCTTACATACATACATATATCACGTCTTAATCCTTTACGGGGTAGACAGAGCCTGAGGTGACAAGAACTAAAGGCCACGATTATCATGAATGTGGGCGTATAGGTGCAAAGAGGAATCAACATAGTGATGGGTTGCTAGCCGCATCGCCTATAACAAATGATTCGGTACTAAGATTTTTGCCAATTCCCTCGATGGGCTTTTACCATCTAAAAACAACTTCCACCACCCACCCCACCACTTCTCGCTACCACCATCTTACTCGCTAATCCTGCCGCTAAGTAGCAGTGCTTGCACTACTGTGTTCCGGTGTGGAGAGTAAGACAGCCGGGGAAATTACGGGCACAAGAGGCATTTCATCTTAGTCCTCTAGGTCGGCAACGCATCTGCAATCCCTCCGGGGTTGCGGGTGTCTATGGGCAGTGGTGACCACTTACCATCAGGTGACCCACTTGCTCGTTTGCCTTCCTATTCATATAAAAAAAAAAAAAAAAAAAAACTTGGCAGAAAGTCATTTTAACGTCTCTCGGTGTTGTTTATAATAGCATCAATGTTTACGACTTGACTTAATGACGTGATGACGGGTAACGTGCCACTCGTAGGACTTATTATTGAGTGTCTGACATTGGATGTGTTTATTGATGAAGTATTGGTGCCGTTGACAATGACTCAGGATCCTAAATAGGTCACTGTGAGACAATGTGACAGATAAGGCAGTAGTAACGCGGGATAGTATTTTATGCAACCGTTGCATAATGAGGGTCCTTAAAACACAAGTGTGTTAAGGGCTAATTATGTACAGTTGCATATCATAAGTACCTACTCTAAGAAGGTCTCTTCCGCAGTAGGGAAATTACCAGCATTATTACAACCAATTACTACTAGGTCCTGTCTACCCCGTAAGTGATAAAGACCTACATGAATCATCTCTTTATCCCTTACGGGGTAGACAGAGACTGCAGTAACAAGACCTAAAGACCACGTTTAGCATGATTGTGGGCGTATAGGTGGAAAGGAGGAATCAAAATAGTGATGGGTTGCTAGCCGTATCGCCTTTAAGACTCCTAAGATTTTCGCCCATTCCTCGATGGGGTTACTATGTGCGAGGGAACTGTAGCAACTTAGAAAGAGAGGGTTGTATCTTTCTGGAAATAAAGATGGGACTGATCATACTATCTTGTCACACACCAGTCCAATTTGCTTGCAAGTAGAGAATTTTCCTCATAGATTTGACCCAATTAAAAGGCTCGGTTAGGTTTTTGAAGGTCGTATAGTTATATTTATCCTTAAAAGTAAATAGTAACTGGAATATGACAGATTGTACGTCATTTATTGTTTATTATCCCGTCTTCTGTCCCTTTTTTATAACGTGTACTTAACATATTGAGCATCATTCAGGATAAGAATTTTAAATTGATATCTTTGAAAATACCATTCGAACATAGTAAAAGTATCCTAAAAATCTCGGATAGGCTAGACTGTACCTTCATGACCCACTGCCGTGCACTTTCCAACGGTCACGTGCAGTAGTGATTTGTGTATGTCTTTTATACTTACTAACATTAGCAATAAGCAATTATGTAACTAACAAATTGTGGGTCCCAGTTACCCGAATAAAGAAATTTATTATATTATTAAAATCTGTACGAGTGTGTTTTGGTGTAGTCAAAAACCCTAATTCAGTGGTAGATAATTTTGTAGAAAAAACAGGAGGCCAATTTTAAAATCGCATCTTTTTAAATATACGTACTAAGGTCAATCTAGGTAACCTTATTATCTAACTCGCTCGCAATCGCCATCGTGTTAATTTTGACAGTTTACGTATGGGCTGACAATTGGCATCGGAATCAGCTAGCTGTCACATTCATACAAGAACTGTCAAAATGAACACGATGGCGATTGCGAGCGAGTTAGATACTGATCATTAATGTCATTATGCCCCTCAGATTGTCAGCCAGTCGCAATTTTATTCGGACAGGTTTTGAAGCCATACATTTCTAAGCCAGATGAGGAAGAGGTCTACAGGCCAATCACCTATCCGATGGACAGACTTTATCAAATCAGTCACTCAGACATCTGTGATGACACATCGCACCAAGTGGAGAAACATCGCAAGGGAGGCGGTGCGAACCAGAGATAGCATCTTCCATGAACTTTTGAACTTTCATTTCTTCATTTACCAACCACGACGGCTCTGACAAGAGTGTACGACTAAGAAGAAGGTTTTTGCCTCTCATAAGAGTTTTATTTGCGCTGATTTCTTAAATAATTTAATAGGCATTGTATATAATTGCATATCTGTTCTGTTTCAATGATGTGGGTTATGCCGATAACTCTTTAAAACGAGTCAAGAATTTTATCTAGGCAGACATTCTGTATTTAACCAACACAATATTTTTTCGCTTACAATACGAAAATTAAGGCTCAAGCAATAAATAACGTTTTCCTTAACACGTAAAGACAGCTGAAATAACAACT
Organism: Pandemis corylana; assembly: GCA_949127965.1. Lineage (NCBI taxonomy): Eukaryota > Metazoa > Arthropoda > Insecta > Lepidoptera > Tortricidae > Pandemis > Pandemis corylana. The sequence continues at coordinate 9,126,755 of OX421871.1, forward strand.
CGAAGAAATAATGATTCAATTGGCTAAGTAAAGTTTTTGGAAGAGGTGCAAATTATATTTTTTTTCGATAGTCGACGTCTTAATAATCCAGGAACTGCAGCTCTTTTATTTTTATTCCCTATTATTAATGAGATATAATTTTTTAAATGCTCGATATGACATTTGTGAGATTTAACGGCCGAAAAGCTCTGTTGCCTAGAACTAGCTTGTAATAAAAAAAAACTACGTCAACTGTCACGTTTGACGTTGTCAAAAAATAATACCGCGGTTCTGTTTATTTGCGTTTGCGTGTAATCAGTGTTAGCAGTGTGTTTTTTAATGATATTTCAACGACCTCAGCACAACCCCTGGACTTTCGATATTGCCGCACTTCTCTTCGACCTTTGCACGATATTTGGACTACGATTTCAGCTACTTTCGACGACTTAGGCACTGCTTCTTGGACTTTTGGACTTCTACACGAGTATAATGGATTTGGACGATCCCCAAAGCACTGCAGAGGAAATGAAGTATTACAGGGATGTACTCCAATGCTTTGTGCCGTCGTGTAAGAAGTATAGACGGGATTTTCCAAATTCCGTGTATTTGAGCTTACCAAAGGCTTTACAAGCGACTTGGTGCCGAACTCTAGATATCAACTGTCCGAAACGGAACTTGTATGTCTGTGAGGAACATATCAATGTGAGTATATTGCAGTTAATGTCGCTGTAAGAAATTAAGAGTATTGAATGTAGTAAAATGCTTTTCTTATATTTACAGATTGAGGAAGATTGCTACAAAAGTAAATCTGGCAAGTTACGCCTAAAAAATACTGCAAACTTGATATTAACCAAAACATACAATGAGATTGTAAGTATCAGCTAGGTGTCTTATTTTATAATTTGTAATTTTTCTCCACTATATTAATTAACAAGTTTATATAAATGTTCAATGTGTTATTATGAACGTAAACACAGGATATTTATCCCTTGCCTATTGTACAGTTACCTACTAAAAATAAATGTATCAATTTTTACACCTTAGTTCATTGCTACACCTATTGTTTTATTTGGTGAATCTTCTCCTGTCTTCTTAAGGCAAAAAATTAAGTGTTAAATGGATGCTCATATGTACTTAATTATGTGCTTATTATTAGGAAATGTCGAATGATGAAAGCAGCCTAACGGAACAGCCACTGGAAAACACAAAAGATCTGGCTACTATGTCAAAGCAGTTACTGCAACATGGGACCAATCCATATTCAAAGGTAAAATTATGTACCTGTATAAAAAGAAAAATCAAGTGACCGATTGAGCGATAACAATTTTTCTATGGTAGGAACCATAAAACCCTACATAGTAAAAAGTTGTCAAAATTGTGAAAGTGTAAAACAATATAAAAGCTAGTTGTTATTATAAAGGGCTAGTTTGTAAAATTAATTTGATTCTTTTTTTCCAGTGTGATTCTTCAACTCAGACCCAAATCATATACTCAAACAAAGCCGTTATGGTGAAACCATCAGTAAAATGTGTAGCCTGTTCAGCTAATATAAATGTCTCACTTATTGCTGAAAAAATCATGCCAAGCAAGCCATCATCTTCAACTGCAAGTCGTTCATCAACACCAACATTATATGAACCCTCTAGCCCCTCATCGTCAAGCTCAACCAAGGAGACAGTAAAGGAAGGGAATGATATGTCAGGACGTACACATATCTTAAGAATTATTAAGGAAAACCCCAAAATGTATCTTGGTCTTCCTAAGTCATATTTTTGGTTGATAATTTTTTTAGCCAAACAATGCAAATTACGCCCCCTGCATGTCATTATCACCTTATTTAAATTAAAGCAAAATGACACAATACAAAGAATAAGTCATCACTTTCATTTAAGTCAAGTGACATTGCAAGAGCTGTTAAGAATTTGTATACCGCATCTGGCAACTTATTTACAAATGTTTATATACCTGCCAGAATCCATCATGATTAAAAAAACATTGCCCCCTGTTTTTAAAGTGAGGTTTGCTAACGTACAATGCATACTTGACTGTTTCGAGATCCAGATTGAAAAAGCCTCAAATCCTGTTATGCAATCAAGGACATGGTCACAGTATAAATCATGCAACACATTAAAATACTTGATTGCATGTTGCCCAAATGGCTTCATATGTTATATTTCGAAGGGTTATGGAGGAAGGATTTCTGACAAAGCTATTACTGAATGTAGTGGCTTTGTCGATATTCTTCCTCCGGGGGCTGTGGTTTTAGCCGATCGAGGCTTCAAAGGCATAGAAACTCTCCTATCGCAGAGACACGTGAAACTACTTCGGCCCCCAAGTGTTTCCTCACAGGAAACGCCAACCAAAAAGGAGGTGATCCAAACCAAAATTATTGCCAGCTTGAGGATACATGTGGAACGTGTGATAAGGAGATTGAGGGAATTTGCCTTTTTAAAGCCTCACTCGGTTATAAACCATAACCATGTCAGATATGTGGACGAAGCAGTTATTATAGCATGTGCTTTAGTCAATTTGCAAGGCGACATAATAAAAATACAATAATTTTTGCTTTGTTTTATTTTAAAATGTACAAATTAGTTATAAATATAGACTTTTTAACAAAAATCTTTTTGAAAGACCTATCCAACGAAACCTGATGTGGTATATAAGAAAAAAATCACCATACTGTACACACATACACAACACATAAATCACGTCTTTATCCCTTGCGGGGTAGACAGAGCCTAATACTGTACAGTTGAACAAACAGAATTGCATACCTCTGTGGAACATTTTTATCATAAATTACACAATGATTTCTTTGGACGTATGAGTAAGGTTTCGACTGTACCTCTTCTACATAAAGTCATATTTTAGCTGGGGTTCATGATAACACACATCAGAAGTCAGAATGGGGTCCTCATATTATGAAAATGAAACATCCTTCGGAACTTAGTCTATCTTAGTACAGATTTAGCCCATGGTAGTCAGACCTTTGTTATCCTTACTAATATTATAAATGCGAAAGTAACTCTGTCTGTCTGTCTGTTACCTTTTCACGCTTAAACCGCTGGGCCGATTTGGTTGAAATTTGGTATACAGATAGTTTGAGTCCCGGGAAAGAACATAGGATAGTTTTTATCCCGGAAAATTGCATAGTTCCCGCAGGATAGCACAGCCCAAACCACTGGAATTTTTCAAATTTAACGCAGAACAGATTCACCGGGTCAGCTAGTATAGTATAACGGCTAAAGGCATCCATAGAGAAACTCCTTTATACTATGACGAAGGTCTGGCTATCATGGGATTTTTCTCCAATATATTTAGGACAAAGCGTTAAGTAACATTTTGGGATAAATCGCATTTTTCCAAAACTTTTCTGATCTTTCTAACAAATTGTTGGCATAAGCCACGTCAAACTTAACCCATTTTATTTCGATTTTTTTGTTGTGTTCGAAATCTGGGTCAGCAACACAAAAAGCACACTTTTTATATCCTGTGGCCAGCATTTGGAACTGGCATTGAGCCAAAAATTTTTCTTTTATTTTATTTTTATCTAGATAGTTTTTCACGGTTTTAGCAGTGCTAGGGCATTTTACTTCAACAATGAAGTCATTGGCTACACCATCAGGCGAAGCTCCACTAAAAAAATTAATTAAGTGAAATCCACATTCTTCAATGTGGACCCCCAATAGCCGTTCAACTTCTTTTATTATTGGTTTTTCTAATATTTTTCCTCTCTTCATTGCTTTGGTATCATAAATCTTGTAACCACCAAGAATTTGTTCCACAAGAGAGCCATCAGGTGTGTCACAATGACAAGCTTCATGTACTTTTGATGCTGTTATTCGGCCCTGTCTTATGCTATGCCATAACTTTGACTCTGCCTGCTTTTTAGTGCTTTTTGCTATTTGATTTTGCACAGATTGAGGCACAGATACGTTACTTTTAAAATATTCAAAACTGTGATTATTAGTTTTAGTTGCAAAATCAAGTATCATGTCAAATATACACCATTTTGTCAAACCATTATCATGATCTGGTAAAAATGACAAAATCAGAGAGTCCCCAATTTTTCTTTTCTTACATTCTTCATAAAATGCATTGAGTTTCTCCGGATCTCTTGGTCCTAGTTCTATTCCTCTTTTCTTGGATGGAAAAATATCCTTGGAGGATATTGGCTGTGTTCCCTTACTGGCTAATCGTGGTTTAGCCCAATAACATTCTATGGATGTAGATGATGGTTCTGTAGATTTTTTTTGTAACCAATATAACACCACCAATGTGTGTTTACATCCACCTGAAAGTAAAACAAATCAATGAAAATATTTATAATCCTCATTAACCATAAATATTTACTCTATAGTGTAAGTATTTACCAGCTGATGCAGGACAACCATCACATGTTGCATCAATTATATTACTATTCGCCTCTTCTAAATGAATAGTCACAAGATAATATTTCATCCTTATTTTGTGCTCCGGAACAACTTTGGCCCTGACAACGCATTCAGTGCTCCCTCTTTTAATTTCAACATAACCTACTGCGTTATCAACATAACCACCTCTGGATGACCTAAAATGCAATGGAAAACATTATAACACAAGATCTTTCATCATCATCATCTGCCTATTTATGTCCCACTGCCTGTGCCCGGCTTATTTATAACCAAATAAATGATTTTGATTTAATTTGATGCACAACAATACACTATGTATATACATGTTAAATATTTGTAATCATAATTAATTATTATATGCATCAGAATGTATGTGAAATTCGCCAGTACGTACATGAGTGTCTTCACACCTCTTATTTCAGCAACATTGTGCTTATCGTTTGTGTGGAAATATTCCATTATCATGAACATATCCATGTGTGGCAAGTTTCTTGAATCCGCTCGTACAAATTCGCTCATTTTGTGATCAATAGCGAAGCCTCAGTATTATAAAAATCAGTCCAAAAGTCAAGGCGGGGGTCGTCGCAAAGCAGAAAAACGTTGTCCAAGAAGCAGTGCCTAAGTCGTCGAAAGTAGCTGAAATCGTAGTCCAAATATCGTGCAAAGGTCGAAGAGAAGTGCGGCAATATCGAAAGTCCAGGGGTTGTGCTGAGGTCGTTGAAATATCATTAAAAAACACACTGCTAACACTGATTACACGCAAACGCAAATAAACAGAACCGCGGTATTATTTTTTGACAACGTCAAACGTGACAGTTGACGTAGTTTTTTTTTATTACAAGCTAGTTCTAGGCAACAGAGCTTTTCGGCCGTTAAATCTCACAAATGTCATATCGAGCATTTAAAAAATTATATCTCATTAATAATAGGGAATAAAAATAAAAGAGCTGCAGTTCCTGGATTATTAAGACGTCGACTATCGAAAAAAAATATAATTTGCACCTCTTCCAAAAACTTTACTTAGCCAATTGAACAATACCGTTCGGGCGTAAGGGAAAATATTGTTCTGACCTTATTCCTTAACATGCGCCGGAGTGTATATTTTTGAAGGACCTCGATGCCAAATCGGGAATTCGGGACAAGAGATTTGCCGATAAACTGATGTGGTCAAGGTAAGCGGAGTGGTGGAGCTGAATGAGAAGCCGAAATATCTTCAGGAAACAGTTTAATTAAATATGCGACTTACATGTTAGGCAGCCATAATAAGAAGAAGGATCAGAGACAAAAACAGTTTTTAAATATCTAACAACCATAGACAATGTAGGGTGAATAAAGATGCTCATACATTAACACTTCCCCTCACACTACATAATAATATTCAAAGAACCAATAAACAACACATGGTTCACATACATAACACATGCAGATATTTATGCCATAACTCTATCATACATGCAGATAATTATGCAACAATCCTATGACTCTATACTCCTTAAATTTAAATTATACACAAAGCTAGAGTGCTTAAGACCAGACAAGGCTTTAGTAAGAATATCAGCAGTCATTTTATCTGTAGGCAAATACTTAGTCACAATATTATACTTTTTAACAATTTCTTTAACATAGTGATATTTTAAATCTATATGTTTTGTTCTTTTGTGACAATATTCACGTATCTCCAGGAGTCTCAACGCACTTTGATTGTCGCTATAGAGTGTACAACACAATTGTTTATCGAAAATTTCATTCATGAAATTCCTGACAAAACAGAGTTCGCGACAGGCATCGCCAAGAGCCAAATATTCAGCTTCAGTGCTGCTCAATGTAATACATTGTTGTTTACGAGATTCCCAGTTTACAGTTGAGCCACCTATTTTAATTACAAAACCACTGTAAGACTTTCTATCACAATCATTTGCAAAATCTGCATCTGCGAAAACTGAAATGTTAAAATTTCCACTTTTAACAAACACAAGACAATAATCAATGGTTGCTAACAGATATCGCAGAATTCGTTTCGCAGCTATCCAATGATCTTTTGTGAAACAATTACAAAATTGGCTTAACTGTGACAAAGCAAAACTAATATCAGGCCTAGAGCAAACAGACAAATACATCAGTGACCCGATCAGTTCTCTAAAAGGATAAACATTTTCTGATAAACAATCAGCACCTTGCTTGGGTTTTTCAAGTCTACAATTAGTTATCATTGGACTAGATACACCATTACAGTTTGACATATTAAATTTTGACAATAATTTCTTTATATAGTCAGACTGAGACAACATTAAAGTACCACATTTTCTGTCTCTTGACACCTTAATACCCAAACAAGTTTTTAGCTCTCCTAATTGTTTAGAATTAAATTCTGAATTTAACAATTTACATAATATTTCTTTTTCATGCTTGTTATTCCAAAAAATATAAAAATCGTCGACATAGAGAGCGATAATTATTAAGCTCTTATCTGATCTCTTAATGTAAATACAAGGCTCACATTTACTTTGCATGTAACCATTATTTACTAAAACATTATTTACTTTAGTATTCCAGACCCTGCTGGCTTGCTTAAGGCCATAAATACTTTTATTTAGAAGGCAAACTTTGTTCTTATTACATGAGAATCCTAAAGGCTGTTCCATATAAATTTGTTCAGCTAAATCTCCATGCAGGAAAGCTGTGGTTATATCTACATGCTCAATTTCCATATCTAACTCATTAGCAATACAAAATAAAATACGCATAGTAGAATGGCGTACCACAGGTGCAAACGTATCATCATAATCAATGCCTTGTTTCTGAGAGAAACCACGTGCAACAAGTCGTGCCTTAAATTTAATATCACTATTATTATTTCCTGAAGACAGATTTTTAACTTTAAATACCCATTTACTTTTAATAATATTATGATCTAAAGGTCTATCCACTAACGTCCAAACATTATTAGATTTTAAAGAATCATATTCCAATTGCATGGCAGACAGCCATTCTTCCCTCTGAGGGCCTCTCATAGCCTCCTCATATGAAAAAGGTTCACTAATCTGACATACATTATTGACTAGCATAGACGAGTCTGACAAATCATAATCATGATACCTGATTGGTCTCGTGTTGCGCGTGCTGCGCGCGGGATGTTCGCGTCGCTCGCAGGCGGTCGTTGGCTCCGGCTCGAGCACAACTTCCCCTCGAACATTACGCACGCTCCATGATGATGACGACGAGGGCACGTATGACTGGCTGTCAGACACAGGCTCTGGCTCAAGCCGTGTCTCTTCCCCTCGACCAGAAAGCACGTTGGGAGATGACGACATTGAAGTGTCACCCGGCACTTGGTCATCAGCAGCACTGCTCCATGACAGATCCTTATCTGAAAAATTGCCTACATTAGAATTTTGCATATAAATATCATTAATATTTTCAGTCTCATTAATATTTTCAGTCTCATTAGAGCTATCACCAACTAAAACATTATTGGAATTTATGTCATTATTCATTAAAATATTATTATCAGACTCATTATTATTAGAAATATTATTACTTAAAATATCATTATCATTAGATTCATTAGACTGTGTTACACACATGTCATTATTTAATAAAACATTAATTTTATTTAATCCAGTTCCAGTTTCACACAAATCATGTAAAAAAGTAGTAGTGGGGCTGTGTGAAATATTCTTATCTGCTTTTAGGTCACAAAATTCATTTTCAAAAAATATCACATTTCTAGAAGTTATCACATTTCTAAGAAAAAGAGGGTCTAATAACCTATAGCCCTTCGAGTGTTCAGCATAACCAACAAAAATACAATGTTTTGACCTTGCATCTAATTTGTCACGTTTGCTTCCATGTATAAGAGACAAAGCTTTACATCCGAACACCCGCAGATGGCTAAGGTCCACTTTATAACCAGACCACGCTTCCTCAGGAGTCTTGCCGGGTACACTAGCTGTGGGCGACCTATTCTTTAAATAAATAGCAGTAGAAACCGCTTCAGCCCAAAAAAGCTTACCGAGGCCGGACTCTTGGAGCATACACCGAGCTTTCTCGAGTACAGTGCGATTCAGTCTCTCGCTAACTCCATTCTGTTGAGGACTATAAGGAACAGTTGTCTCATGGACAATGCCTTCCTTTTGTAAAAAATCCCTGAATTTATGACCGCAATATTCCCCACCACCGTCGCTTCTTAGCCGCCTAACAAAGCAACCTGTCTGCTTCTCTGCTGTAGCTTTAAATAAAATAAATTTAGACATTACCTCGGATTTGTATTTCATAAAATACACAAAAGTCTTCCTAGAGAGGTCATCAGTGAAGGTCACGAAAAATCTTGATCCACCCAAACTGCTTACAGGAAACGGACCGCAAACGTCCGAGTGCACAAGCTCCAAAAGCTGCCTGGCCCGTGTGGCTCCCCCTTTGGGAAACGCCAGCACATTTTGTTTCCCTTCAGCACAGGACACGCAGTTCTCTTGACATCCATGCTGAGACGGTTGAAACATCAGACCTGAAACCATACTTTTTAGGGTGTGCATACCTCTGTAACTTAAATGGCCCAACCTTTTGTGCCACACCTTTGCAGGCACATCCATGGTTGAAATATTCGCCACCTGTGAATCATAAGATTGACCTACCCCCATTATGTCTAAAAGATAAACACCATTAGCTTTAGTGCCAAACAGAATGACGTTGCCTTCTCTCAGTACATGGCATTTATTATCAAAAAATTTTACAGATATGGCCTTCTCGCATAATTTACTGATACTAACTAAATTGGTCGAGAGGCCTGGTACACACATTACATCTGTCAAAGTGACATTGCCGTACTGAGTAATGAAAGTTAAATCGCCCCTGCCTACACAAGCCAAACTCTGTCCATTCGCTACAATTACAGTTTCAGACAAAGGTTTAAGATTCTGAAATTTATCTCTATCACAACACATGTGAGAACTTGCTCCAGAATCTAAAATAAATTGATCATTTCCAAAAGTGCTACATAACAACGCTACCAAAACATGCTCTTCGCTTTTAGATTTTCTTCTATCGTTTTTCAATTTAAAACATTTAGATTTAATATGTCCAATTTTGTTGCAATAATGACACTTTATTTTGCTTCGTTGAGTAGCGAGCGCCGCATCCGTCGAAATGTGGGTATCTTGAATGCCATTGCCACGTCGATGTTCTTCTTGCAAAAGCCGAGTGCGCACTAGCTCGCTTGTTAACGACAAAGACACGTTGGCAGATTCCATACTTGACACGACGACGTCGTACTCTTGAGGTAGCCCGCTGAGAAGCAATTCGGCAATTTCAGCATCTTCAATATTTTTGCCGATGTCGGCAAGTTGTTGCACCAAATCGGTAACACCCTCAATGTAAGAACTCATATCGGGGTAATCCACAAATTGAGAACGATGAAGTTTCCTTAATAAGCACACTCTTCTATAGAAGCCTTTGTCTTCAAATACTTTAGACAAATTGGTCCACGCTTCATGAGCCGTCTTAGCGTTTCGTACATATTGCAAACACGCCGGTTTCACTGACAAACAAATGCGCGCGAGAGCTTTCTTCACTTTGGAAATATCAGTTTCTGTTCCTAGAATACATTCTTTAAGGTTATCCAGTGTAAGTGCCATCTCCATATAAAATTTCCAAGTGGAATAATTTGACACACCTTCCAATTTGTTAAAAGAATATAATCGGACTTCGTCAGCACTCATGTTGCAGTAATTACTTGTAGAATACAATAAATATCTTGAAATGTGACCACGCGAAATTTGCCCGAGCCGGTAGGCAAAAAAATTGTAGTTCACAAAGTATGACAAGCAATCTCACCACTTTTCTTCACCGCTTTTATAATGCGCAATAGCGTCGTTCTGGGGCCAAAACCTGATGTGGTCAAGGTAAGCGGAGTGGTGGAGCTGAATGAGAAGCCGAAATATCTTCAGGAAACAGTTTAATTAAATATGCGACTTACATGTTAGGCAGCCATAATAAGAAGAAGGATCAGAGACAAAAACAGTTTTTAAATATCTAACAACCATAGACAATGTAGGGTGAATAAAGATGCTCATACATTAACATAAACAACCTTGATGTGGCTACAGAAAGATTTAATGGCGTATTAAACTTAATGGCAATTTAAATATTTCGCGTTGAAACTCATTTCAAGAGACATAAACAAAACACTCAATTGGCTGATTGAGGTCGTAACCCAAGCCGTTTAAAAATAAAACGAACGCGGCCCTTTAAAATTAAAAATGGCGTCACTTTTGAATTTGGAATGATGCGAAGCGCGAAATGCATTCCGCGGTAGCTACGCAAATAGTGGCCGCAATTTGGCAACTGAGTGGCGCTCGTAAAATAACACAGGTAAGATTTTCTGTGCTATTGTTTCCCACTTAAACTAGATTTAGCTTTGCCTTCGCGTCCGCTGTTTTATAGCCTTGCCGATATGGTAGTACTCTAATAGGGCCCTTAAAATTTTATGTACCAATAAATATTATTGATTCACAAAGATTTTGTTAGAGTTAATAATTTGGTTGAGGCCAATTGTTTATTGTCTCTGGCAAGGTTGTTTTTGACGCGTCAATACTCAATATTGACGTAGCAAGGACTACGCGGGTTACGTGGGGATTCTGTGTTTTTTTTTAATTTTTTATAGTCACAGGTGTCTGGAGACTGGCCAAAAAGTTACAGAAGATATCTTATTTATTATGTCGGTGGGCTTTTTTAAAAATGTTATTAGGTTACAAAGGGAAAATAATTTTCGGGTTGATTAGTAAACATACCGCGAAGTCTAAGTCACAAATTAAATGAAATTATTGTGTTAAATTATAAAAAAAACACAGATTAACCGTCGTTCACTATCATACGAAGATTAACCTGAAGCGGTACTTTACATTGCAGTTTCAGTTTTATTTAAATATGACTACGATGAGCGGTTACTGCGGTTTTCGTCTGAGAGGGTGGGAGTAGCGTTTGAGTCAGTGCACCCAGGGCAACAGCGGTTACACTGGCGAGCGAAGAAATTGTACGAAAATCGACCCGTTATATTTTCGCTCGTCAGTTGTTGGTGTTATCAGACTTTGGGGGACAGATTGAAAAACACGTACAATAGCCGATATGTTTTAAAAGCGCCTTTCATTTGTTATTAGCCGAATTTGCTTTCTAAAGGACATTCATAAAAAAAACCTACCCGAGCGTTTGTAAACGAGCAATCGATGCAAGCTTTGTAACGCTCGGCTCAACGTCCACCACTCGAATATTCGACACCGAATGCTCATTACACGCGAATGTTCTCAGCGAGGACGCTCCTTATTATACATACATATATCACGTCTTTATCTCTTACGGGGTAGACAGAGCCTAAGGTAACAAAACCTTAAGGCCACGTTTTGCATGACTAAGGGCGTATGTGGAAAGGGAAATCAAAATAGTTATGGGTTTCGCCCATTCCCTCGATGGGCTTTTACCCTCTGCGCGGGAAGAGAAGCAACTGGTAAATTCTATTTTTTTTTCTTTACTCCCAGACCAGCATGGAAGAACCCTCCTTTATCCAATCAATAGCATTACACGTAAAAAGACGCAAGTCTCGCTACGCCGTTTTTCAATTACGAAAATTTTTTAAGTATGTAGTTATGTTAAAAATTTAGAGCTTGTGGGTCTGCTAGAAGAACCTTAGAATTGAGATGATCGTGAGTGTGTCAGTGATGAAACTAAGAAACTTCCACGTGGGCCGGCTTGAATGGCTTCGAGTAATGGATGATACGGCCGTGCCTTCGCTTTGACTTGGCGGGTGCACTGCGGTGCCCCCGATACACGTAAACGATTACACATCTACATTCCTAGTTCATGAGTAGATGTTTAACTATGCACTGTGACTGTCACACATTCCTTTTCAGTGCATTCGGCCACCACCAAGGCCACCTTGTTGAATGACAATATACTAGTATCTTATCCTTATCACTGGTTACTTCACGATGCAAAGACAACACCATTGATTCACAATCAATAAAAAAATGATATAACCTACATACATACAAACACAAATCACGTCTTTATCCTATCAAATAAAAGAAGTGGTCACGATACAGATGCCTTTATTTTATATTATTTTAAAATTATATAAAATGATTACTTAATATACTACTAAGCCTGCTTAACTACTCGTAATACGTGTTACCAGCACGGAGGTTCAGCATCAAGTGTCGCCCCTTCCCAAAGTCCCCACCTTCGTTCGGTAAAACATCGGGATCGGTCGGGGCGACGTTTGTAACGAACTTCCGTGCCAAATCGAGACCGTTTAATCATAACAATTCCCATTACAAACAATTAACAATAAATCTTAAATAATAATTTTGTAAATCATTCGTAATTTAATTGTGATCGTAATAATTCTTCGGTGCGACAACAATCCCTTACGGGGTAGACAGAGCCTAAGGTACCTGGCTACATTTAGCAAGACTGTGGGCGTAGAGGTGGAAAATTGAATCAAAATAGTGATGGGTTGCTAGCCTCATCGCCTATAACATGATTCCTATTATTTCCGCCCATTCCCTCAATGGGCTTTTACTATCTGCGCGGGTTGAGAAACAACTGGTACATTCTATGTTTTCTTTGCTCCCAGACCAGCATGGAAAACATTGGTTCGTCATCAATTAAAAAAAAAACATAAATTCAAAATTTGTTTTTGCAAATTGACCGCTCTTTACATGTCTTTTTTGAAACTACCACCGCATTAGAAAAGTCCATTATTGCCAAGAATGCGCCGCAAGAAACTTGGTAGAAAGTCATTTTTTCAACATAAAATACATTTATAAAAGGGATGTTTAAGGTGCCCGAGCCTTAAATTATATTAGTCTATAGGAGAGATGTATAAAGTCTCTACTAGTCAAAGTAAAACAAAGTAGTTATGCAAAAAAGAAAGAGAAAAAAAACATTATCATGCCAGCCGAAGGACGTCCACTGCTGGGCATAGGCCTCCCCCAATGCTCTCCACTCAAACCGGTCTTGCTTGCGCCCTCCTCATCCACCGCGACCCGCCATTGGCGTATCTATACCATCTGGGGCCCGTGGCAAATTCTTTGGATGGGGCCCTATCAGTAAAAATCGTCACGTCACAGACTATTTAGGTTTATTTGCACTGATTATTTCAATAAAAAGGCCTTTTAAACGTTAATTTATTTTTAGTCAGATAATGTACAGATAAGAGAGCTAGAGCACGGTAAAAGTAAGAAGAAGGAAGAGGGCGCTAGTGTTGCCGCTCTCGTCGCTCGTCTTTTTGTTGGTGTTGCCAACAGTGCTCAGTTTAATTTTAATATTTTTGAGCTAGCGGCCTCTTGGGCCGGGGCCCTCTTGGGTCGGGGGCCCGTGGCATTTTGCCGGCGCTGCCACCCTATTGTTACGCCACGCGACCATTGGTTAGATGTGTTGAAAACATTGGCGGAGATTCACCCTTCTAAAGGCCAATGCAATTAATTTTGCCATACATACTACAGCGCGTCTTAATCCCTTACGGGGTAGACAGAGCCTAAGAAAAGTCGAGCTGCCTAGCCTGGGATATAAATTTTAATTCAGCGTGGGCGAAGTCGCAGGCAACAGCTTTACTATAAGCTCTTCAGGTCTGCCCTGTAATGGATATAGACGTGATTTGTGTACGTGTATGTATGTAGGTATGTATTAGTATGTCCTTTTAAAACAAAAACAAGAAATGGTTTTATTTCGTCCTCTAGAAAACGTTAAACTAAATTTCTCGCGTCGTTAAATTTGGGACAGAAGAGGCTTTGTTCCGAATATAATTATCTTTATGTTGTGATGTTATTGTTCTCCAATAAAAGTACTTCAATAGCAGTTTATTGTTTTATTAATTAACAGAAACACAATGGCGATACATAGAAAAGTCTACAGATAATGACAGGTGTATCTATACCACAGAGTGCGCATTTTATTCTTAACACCCCCCCTAAATGCGTACTCTCCCACACATACCAATAATCCCTCTCAGAGATTCAAACTGAGGTTTAGGAAGGCTTTTGGTGAACATATCTGCTGCCTGAAGTGTAGTTTCACAATACTCAACATCCATTACATTCTCAAGAAGCTTTTCTCTAACATAGTGATATTGGATATCTATATGTTTTGATCTCTTATGTAAATTAGCGCCACGAATCAGCTTGATTGTACTCTGATTATCAATTACTAGCTTAATATTTTCTGAGAAACCAATTTCTTTCATGAGACTTTTAATCCAAACAAGCTCCTTCGTTGCAGAGCAGGCAGCTAGATATTCCGCTTCTGTCGTAGACAGAGCTACACACTTTTGTAATCTAGTGTTCCAAGTGATAGCACCACCATTCATCAGAAAAACGTAACCAGTTACAGATTTGCGTGTCACAGTACAGTTTGCATAGTCAGCATCAGAAAATCCTATGGTGTTGCTATCCTTAGTATTTGCACCATACAATATGCCCAACTCTTTATTACTGTTTAAATATTTAAACACCTTTTTTACAGCACCCCAGTGCACATTATTAAAGTTGTTTAAATATCTACTCAGTGAACATACAATATAATAAATGTCAGGCCGGCTACCTATAGCAGCATACATAAGAGAGCCGACTGCCTCACGATATGGAACATCTGGCATATCGGATGATCCTTGATAACTATCTAATTTTACATTAGGGTCAGCTGGCAGTGAGCTAAATTTACATAGGTCCATCCCAAACTTGTGAAGCAAACTATTAATATACTTGGTCTGATGTATGAAGATTGACCCATCGCTTTCAATTTCAATTTCTATACCCACAAATTGCTTTGGACTCATAATAGTTATTTCAAAATATTTTTGCAAGTTGATTATAAACTTATCAATAAGCTCTTGATTTTTACACAACATTAACCCATCATCTACAAACAAAAGTAAATACAAGGGAACTTTATGTTCCAGAGATACATACAGACATTTGTCATTTTGGCAATTTACAAAACCATTTTCTTCCATGAACGAGTGGAACTTAGAGTTCCAACACCTGGGGGACTGTTTCAACCCATATAGTGACTTGTTGAGTTTGCAGATTAATTCTGTGTCTAGACCAGGAGGGGGTTCCATGTAAACCTCTTCCTCTAGGGTTCCATACAGGAAAGCAGTCTTTATATCAAACTGTGCCATCTTCAATTTTTCTTTTGCTGCCAATGACAGCATCATTCTGATGGTATCATAGCGTACTGTTGGTGAAAACGTCTCATAATAGTCTATCCCTTTCTCTTGGGTATAGCCTTTTGCACATAGTCGAGCTTTGTATCGTGTGGTATCATCAGCATTCTGCTTAATCTTGTAAACCCATTTACAACCGATCAGTTTCTTGTCAGCTGGACATTCCACAAGCTCCCATGTCTTGCATGTATCATGAGACTCAAGTTCCTCCTTCATTGCTGTTATCCATCTTTCCTTATCTTGACTATTCACAGCCTCAGTGTATGTATTTGGCAATACTTCTACAAGGTTTGCTTCTGCTACTGTGTTTCTCTGCAGTCGGGGACGCAGGTTGTATCTCTGTTCTGCTGTTGTGTCACTTTCTTCTTGATTTTCAGGGTTTTCTCCAACTTTGTTTACTGTGACCTCATCTATCATAGCTTGATAAAAATCCTCAAATGCTTTATAATCATGTTCATGGGATTCGTGAGGTTTGCCTTCTTCACTATGATAGCTATCAATATCAAGGGACACTAGATGATCTGATGTTTCTCCCATGCTGTTAGTTGACGAAGAGAGCTCGTTTTCATTGAATATTACATCTCGAGAAACACTTATTTTCTTTGTAATGGGATCAAACAACCTATAATTATCAGAGTTACCTTCATAGCCAACTAGAATGAGCTTTCTGCTTTTCGGCTGTAGTTTGTTTCTTTTTTCTTTTGGCACATGCATGTATGCGGCAGACCCAAAAGCTCTTACATGTGTGAGGTTGGGTTTTGAGCCAGTCCAAAATTCAAATGGAGTCTTTTCCTTGTTCTGCCTCCTGTTTATTAGGTAAACAGCTGTCTGCACTGCTTCTGCCCATAACGCTAGAGGTAAATGTTTCGCATATAGCATGGACCGGGCACTCTCTAAGATAGTTCTGTTCGCCCGCTCACTCCTGCCATTCTGCTGCGGAGTATATGGGGCAGTGTATTCTAGCACTATGCCCTTTTCATCAGCGTATCTTCTGAATTCATCATTACAGTATTCCTTGCCATTGTCACTATGTAGCAGCTTGACTTTCATGTCAAATTTATTTTCCAGAAGCTGTACATATTTCTGAAAGGCTTGTAAAGCTTCGCTTTTGCGTTTTAGTAGGTAAACAGTTAAGAATCCAGATGATGCTTCCAAGAATGTTATGAAATATCGAGCTCCTCCAACAGATGGTGTTGGCATAGGCCCGCAGAGGTCGCTGTACACTTTATTGTTCTGTGTATTTGAGGCACTTTTTTTGAACGGCACTCTATGTTGCTTCCCTATTGCACAAGCCTCACAGAAAAAGTCACTCAGATCACTAACGGTAGGTAAATGTCCATTTCGCACCATTTCACGCAGTGTCTTTACATTTACATGACCAAGACGCTCGTGCCATTGTTTCAGGGTTACTATATTTGCTTCACCGGCCACCAATATGGACTTGAACAACAATTTGTAAAGATTATTTTGCAGTTTAATGGCAGTAGCCGCAACACTCCCATCACTATTTTTTATAAATGCGAAGTCCTTGTTTTTGGTCACTGAAAAACCTTTTGATGTTACAACACCCTCGGAGAACAAGTTTCTCTTCAATTCAGGCACATAAAGCACATTACTTATAGTGGAATCATACCATTTACCGTCCAAGAACTTAATTATTTTAATTGTTCCCGAGCCTTGCACTGATAGTTCACTTTTGTCACCTAATCGCACACAGCTGCACTCTGGCTTGAAATCCGAGAAATAATTCCGTCTATATGTCATGTGGGCAGACGCCCCACTGTCTAAGATCCATACGTCTTCATCTTCTGTGGTGTTCGCCTCAAGTTGGGCGATGAAGGCAGATTCATTCTTCTCATACTTCGGGTTATGCTTATATGCACTACTTTGCTGTGAGCTTAAGCGACAATCACGAGCAAAGTGCCCTAGTTTCTTGCACTTAAAGCACTTTACTGACCTTCTCGTCACATTCTCAGTAGCCAGTGCAGTTTCTTCTTGAGCTTTGAAGCTTGACTCCTCATCCAGAAGGCGCGCCGTAAGGTTAATTACCGTTTGTTTACTCGGTTCGAGTGACAGCCAGGCTTGCCGCACTATGCGGTAGCGCTCGGGCAATGACCCCAATATCTTTGTTACAATTGCCATCTCTGAAATTGTCTCGCCAGCATCCTTTAACTGTTTCGCGATGTTTTCTATTCTAGAAATGTGTTCGGCTATGCTATCGCCCTCCATAAACTTGATCGTGTGGAATTTCTCATGCAACAGCATTTTGCAATTTTCACTTTTTTGGTCGTAGATCGAGTCTAATTTAACGAAAATGTCATTCGCCGTTTCGCATGTTTCGATTAGACTTATTTGAGGTAATTCCATACTAGCTGTAATTACGTACATCGCCTTCGCGGCATCTTTCTTCCATTCATTTGCATCAGCGCCCGCCGGCGCCAAGAGAGAGGTTATGTGATCGCCCAGGCCCCTGGCCTTCAAGGCAAGTGTCGTTTGGAACTTCCACTGTCTGTAATTGTCGCCTGCGAACTTCTTCGCAGTCGCGACGCCAAGACCTCCGAGATCCATTGGTACTTAACAACGTCCACGTGCCGCGCTACAAACACGCGTGCATCCGACGCAATACCGAGACGTGGAAAAACTCGTTCCGATGATCGATCCGACTTTATTTCTATTCACTCGCGATTTACTGAGCCCATGACCTGTTGTGATGTTATTGTTCTCCAATAAAAGTACTTCAATAGCAGTTTATTGTTTTATTAATTAACAGAAACACAATGGCGATACATAGAAAAGTCTACAGATAATGACAGGTGTATCTATACCACAGAGTGCGCATTTTATTCTTAACACTTTATTTTGTAAATGATTACAAAAGTATTAATTAAAATATAAACTAAGCCCAAAAATTACTTAATAAAATAAAACTTAAGTTAAAAATTAAAATTAAAATAAATTTGGACCCTTTGGTAGGGTCCCCATCACGCAGGCAGCATTCCAGCGTTGTATCGCAATTGCGAGTCTTTGTCCGAATATAATGATTTGTAAAGGAGGCATATGTCTAACACGGTCAATATTTCAAAAATAGACTTTTGTAAGCAAAGTAATAAAGTCTAAATGTAAACTGTCGCTCTGAGGAATGGGTTAGCAGTAAATTAATTTAGTCTATTATCAGTTACTTTATCACTTTTACTTGTTTTATTATTAAAAACTGTGTGTGGTAAGAGGTCGGTACAGTCGACCAAATTAATTTTAATTTTGTACATCCTGAACATTAAAGATAGAAAGAGAAACTACGCATTATAAGTTACAATATTTTTACTTAAACAAAAACCATTTACTTTGCTACTTCGCTGCTTACTTGCAAAATGACCTGTAAGTAGCAAGGTAAATGTGTTTTATTCGTTGAATTGGACCCTCCGCAAATTAACGCTTGATTCAATAAAGTGTATTTTCACTTGTATAGCTTTATTATTTTTTAACTTGTCATCTTTATAGATGTTTGGTATAGTGGCCTATTTGTCTTTGCCTTTGCTGTTAGATAAGGCGTTTTAGGAAAAAGCATCAATGGTAGACGAATCATGTCGGCATCTGATTTTAGACATGTCGAAGTCGAGAAAATAATAAGTAATTTTCAAAATAAAATTATGAATATAAAATGTTAAGCCAATTAATATATAATAAAACACACTCACCTGTTTACATTAGTATATTCCTTCTCTAGGGCAACCATACAATACCATAATCTAGTACTCTTAATCCTAATATTCGTTTTCTTATCTCTAAAGTAAACCTCCCATCACCATCCCCATTCCCGGAATCCCCCCAAGCTAGCGACTGTCAAAAGTATATCGGCTTTGCCGCCAAAACCCAATCAGCAAGTGTTGCAAGCAGGCATAACGATTATTTGAGGTAATGTTTTTCCAGCTTGCACATTAATGGAACCTAACACTCGACCATCCTGACCTCGTGTATGTCCTCATACACATACAATATGTTAAACCTGATATTGGGCTAACTTTATCATGATTCGAGATACAGTAACACTTCAAGTTATGCACTGTGGAGTTGGACCTACCAAAATGTTGAACACCTTAATACTTTGTCACAATACAATTTAACGTTGAATACATATATCTTATCCAAAGCGACAAGGTTCCAAGTATGCTCACCATTTCCATGGGCCTGCACATATACATCAGCATGAGAACAGAAAGTAATTCTGTATTTTGTAAAAAATTTAACAATCTAGTGCATTCTTCATGCTTTCAACATAAAATTATTTTAACAACGCACCTTTCATTGCTACAATTGAACCTAACACTAGGCCAACCAATTAAAGTTACAATAATAGCAAAAGTATAAAAACATTAACCAAAACAAAGTACAATTCACTGTACTCACACAAAAGCAAAAATAATGCACTTTACAAACGTAAAATATAAATAAACAATCCTAACTCTGTGCTATCTATTCATTTGGCAATGAGATCACTATTAAAATCAATTGAGCTTCTTAACAACTTAGCTTCACACAGAATATCGAACAATGAGATCTAAATTGGTATACAGTAAAGTGTAATAATATGTATACGGTCAAAATTTCAAAAATAAGTATCATACGCTCTTACACCGGCGTAATAAGGTCGTGGAACATATTTTGAGAAGTTCATATCGATACTTATTTTTGCACTTGACCGTATATGTAACAATTGTCTAAGTTCGATACTATTAACTTAAGCATCTGTTCAAGTGGCTTCACATATTTCCACAAGAACATAAACAATCTCCAGAAAACTCAGATGTTGAAGTGGTTTCACATCAACATCAACGATCTTTAGCTACCTCAGAACAGTCGCGTGCACTTCATAAAGATATTTTAGTAGGTACTTATTGACAATTCGTATATGAGAGCTAGCCAAGTCAGACCTTTGGCTTCAATATAATTACTCTAAGCTAAAGAAAATATATATATATATGTAGGTATTTTAAGTTGCTAATATAAAACATTTTACATTATTAAGAATAAATTTCAGGGCTGACCATTGAATTTAGCACCCTTTTAAATCTCACTTCTTTTCTCGTTGAAGTCAACATCCGAGGCATATTATTATAATTTGCAATCTGTTTTTCAATATCTGAGGTATCACTTACGTCATAATTAACAGACTCGACAGCAAAATTAACAGTCAGTATTTTTGGAAAGTGAAGTTTGTTTTTTTTTTTTTTTCCGGTCTCAAAACTCTGTGCACGCTACTGCTCCGATGTTTAAGTGGCTTCATGTCTCTCCACGAAAACATAATCAATCTGTAGCTCTCTCAGATGTTCAAGTGGCTTCACATCTTTCCACAAGAACATCACCAATCTGTAGGTAGCTACCTCAGATTTCGAGTGGGTTCACATCTCTCCACAAGAACATAAACAGTCTGTAGCTACCTCAGACGTTCAAGTGGCATCACATCTGTCCAAAAGAACAATCAATCTGTAGCTACTTCAGATGTTCAAGTGGCTTCTCATCTCTCTACAAGAACATAAACAATCTGTAGCTACCTCAGATGTTCAAATGGCTTCACATATATCCACAAGAACATAAACAATCTGTAGCTATCTCAGATGTTCAAGTGGCCCCACATCTCTCCACAAGAACACCATATTACATAAATGAGATAGTATTCAAATGAAATCTCATCTCAATTCTCATCATAAGAACATAATTCATAAAATTCTCATTTCAATTCTAATCATAAATAAGAACATAGTACATAACTTAAAAATTCTAGTGAATTTGCATCTTCTCTTAAGACCACAGTGTACACGATGCCTTTACATATAATATGTACCAATATTTTTCAATATACATATTTTGGATGCGAGATCCCTTTACAGGCTAACCATCAAAACCCTAGTCATACAATTATGCTGCGTGAAAGTAAAATACACAATCATGTTTCTAATGCACTGGAAAATACACCTAGGGCATGCATACTTTGTTTTAACACATCTGACTATCAACCTTATTGTAAGGAGACTAAGACTCAGTTTGTAGCTAAGTAATTGTACGTCATCAAAGAAAAAGGTTTTTTTTTTTTTAGCATAGAACATAAACACACTTTACTTTTACCGGTATTCAGGAATATAATATTGGAAAGACATATAAGATATATATATATATATATTATCTTATTTTTAAAGAGGCTTTAGTACACAGAGGTGACTATGTCAGCCTCATGGGAGTACTCCAGAAGATCAGAAATTACAATTCATGCAGCATCCCCTCCCCCAGAACCAGATGCTCTGGTTATGAAGGAATGCTGCACAAATTTATATATACACATCCTCTTGGTTGAATTTCAAATTACTAAATCACTCATGAAAATCATCATCTTTAAGAATAATTCTGTTATCTAACAACTTTTGTCAATCTCGAATCAAGTGAACAACAATTAAATTTCAAAGAACCACGTCTATCCTCGTAAGTCCTTATGTACTACCTGAAGTACTTACATATTAATATAGCAATAGCAAGAATAACGGCCGAATGTACTATATGAAGTACAAATTATTAAATGAAATATGATCAAATTAAATCTAAAAATCAAATAACTGGGACAAAGTGGCACGGTATTAAGCGATATGCGATTTATAAAAAGGTTATACATGCTTCGTGAAAATACTCCTCCTCACACGAGTCACGGATCAACAGCACTGCACCGCTCTGGCGGGCAGAATCATCAGACTTCACTATTAACGCCCGGCAGCACACGAGTCACGGATCAAACAGCACTGCACCGCTCTGGCGGGCAGAATCATCAGACTTCACTATTAACGCCCGGCAGCACACCAGTCAGGGAACAAACAGCACGTCACCGCTCTGGCGGGCAGAATCATCAGGCTTCATTGCTAACGCCCGGCAGCACGCGAGCCACGGATCAAACAGCACTGCACCGCTCTGGCGGGCAGAATCATCAGGCTTCATTGCTAACGCCCGGCAGCACGCGAGCCACGGATCAAACAGCACTGCACCGCTCTGGCGGGCAGAATCATCAGGCTTCATTGCTAACGCCCGGCAGCACGCGAGCCACGGATCAAACAGCACTGCACCGCTCTGGCGGGCAGAATCATCAGGCTTCATTGCTAACGCCCGGCAGCACGCGAGCCACGGATCCAACAGCACTGGACCGCTCGGTCCGCTGCCCTGGCACGAAGACTCGTCTGGCTCAGCTTGGTTCGATTGCTCTCCTTGTGCTTCGATAGCCTTGTAGTTGTAGCGACCCTAGCGCTACCTAGTCGTCGACCACGTAAACTGCTACTACACATGAATAGCTAGCGTCGATGACATCATATGTTCTACATCGCACCAAGGAGGCCCCTCAGCGAAGATGCATAAATAAAACTTTCAATTCTTTGGACCTCGGTCCCCAGGCAATACCTTCAGCCTGGAGAGAGATCTATCTATTTATCTAAAAGCTGACTGTAAATAAGGCTTCACTGAGCTGAAACGTTGGTCAGCCCTTTAAAGCCATCAATTTTATAGTCTCGCCGTGCGCTCTGCTTCGCACACAGTGCCAGCGTTGCACGCTCTCAGCTCCATGCACCGTGCAAGCGTTGCACGCCCTCAGCCCCGCGCATCGTGCCAGCGTTACAAGCTCTGCCTCGCGAAGCAGGAACTCGCATACATCTGCAACCATTGAGCAGGAGAAATATCCGTGTTCATGCCCATAAATCTACAGTTTATAATGTACGCTTAATTTCGCATGATTCACAAGTGAAATGTCAACATTTATATTCCATAGAGTACAAACACAACTGAACACACCACCTGAACATCAATTTGTCAACTGAATAGTCGTGACCAAATCTCTTTACTCGTGGGCTAACTGACAGCCCCCTTTCTTTATTCCATACTAATTTCCATTAATTGTCATGAGCCAATAATATTTCCTTAAACATTTTACATAAAACGACCCGCCCACATTCGCACGGGTGCAATCAGTGTTTCTCTACTATATTATGCATGTATTATGCATACAAGCCTTCCTCTCGAATCAATCTAAGTATTAAAAACACCGCATCATAATCCGTTGCGCAGTGTTAAAGATCTAAGCATACATAGGAACAGACAGACAGACAGCGGAAACGACTTTGTTTTATAACATGTAGTGATATAGTTGCTAATTCCCATCAGCCTTATTTGTCAAGGTCACTTTGCTACTGTTTCAGACAAATCAATACAGCGTATACTTAACTTTGATCACACAGCTTTCCCTTGCTCAACCACTGTACCGTCAAACTTGTATTAATACTGTACGGACCTCGGAGTATCACTGTCGGAGCACGCGACATAGGCTTCTGCTGATGCTCGTGCGATCATTTGACGCTCAGTTCTCCCACAAGTCATGCGCAAGACTCATTTTTTTCACTCTGATAACACAAATATAAACAATATGATTACAGAAACATGGTTGTATCAACTACTGGCGCCATCTAGTTTCGAATAGTAGAACCGACATGGATAAATTCGGAATTGAATTTACAACACAAATTGGCATCTACCTCTGCAAGTCACATTAACCAATTTATTTTGCTACACTCAATAGAATTATGCATAATATAACATCTTTTATCACCGAAATTAATTAATTAATATCTTGGGACAAATTACACCAATTGTTCCAGTCCCAAACTAAGCAAAGCTTATACTATAGGATCATTATACTTGTAGTATGCATTAATACTTATGTTTATAATCATGGGTACAATATTACCAATATTCCTGCAATGAGTGAATTTTAGTGTCACCTTCTGTGGACGCTCGCAATATCAGGTGAAGCATGCGTACCAATCAACCAATCTTCCCATACAATGCAAGAGGATGCAAGAAGAAATAAAATAAACTCACAATTGGTCCCTTTGTATTTACCATAATTAGCTCTTGTTTATTGGCCACCTCCTTACTTGACACCAACAATATTCCACCAAGCTTGTCTATACTAATATTATAAAGAGGAAAAATTTGATTGTTTGTTTGTTTGTTTTGAATAGGCTCCGAAACTACTGGACCGAATTCAAAAATTCTTTTGCCGTTAAAAAACTACATTATCACTGAGTGACATAGGCTACTTCTTACCACGTGAAAATACCTTTTTCTACGGGAAAATTAATTTATTGCAGGCGAAGCTGCGGACGGAAGGCTAGTATTTTATAAGCATAAACGTTCAGTATTTAAGCAAGCTGTAATAACTTATAAGTATCCCAAACAAGTAAAGAAGGCCCATGTTAATAAAATCATGATACACTCAGGTCCATTATTGAGCAATCAACTCTTTAATTATAAATTGTAAATCAAACAAACAAAATCATTCTTGTTATCATCATGCTGAATCATGTTTTTGATTTTGCCATGCCACGCATATGTGCAGCTATCTTTTAATAATATTAATGTGATTCAACAACTTGCTCAGATTTGTATGAAAGTACTTCCACAACAACTTACAGTAACTTGTCATATCCAATGCATAAGTCAAAGTAATAGTAGTAACCACGGTACCTGAATCTTTTGATAGCTGAAATTAAAACAGGCATTATTTGATTCCAACATTCTGTTACCATTCACCGAATAATTCATGCTGCAGCTTGCTTTCCCATGTTTCTTTCTGCACTCTTGACACAACAATAAACTTCATAATCATCAGCTGTCCTAAAATTCGGTTATGGTCACACACAAGTCTAGATAATCTGAAATCAGAGCTCATATTCAACTTGGTTGGTCACTTCAAGTCAAGTCAAACAAATTCTGACTTTGTTATTTATCTCAACTTCACTTTAATAACTATTACTGTATACTTTACACTTCAGAGAGTTTACTACACTTGTAACTTGAAGCATTTAGTCTCAATCAATGCAAATTATTTCTAATTTCCACAATAAGGCAAACTGTTATATCTAATATCAACAATAAAGCAATTTTGTATATCATTTTATTATTCTGTTGTAATCTGTTATTTTATTTTACAGCAATAGATTAATATCACCCAGCACAAACTTATGATGAAACATAATTTTGTTTTAAGATAGCTTCAACTTTGTTTTCAAAATAAATATAAAATTAATTTAATGTTTATACTACCAGTAATGGTTAGGAATTGATTACAACTTGTAGCACTCACAATTAAAATAGATAGAAATAATTCCAGACCAGCCATGAGTTGGTCGTTCAACTTTTACTTTGATTGGAAAATTCTTCTTAACTATGAAATTAATAGGTCTTCACCTTGGGGTAAAAATTAAAAACTCATACTCACTATTCTCACAACAGGCATTTATACTAAAATATGATGTAAACTCAACTCAGCAAGTGAGCAGAATGCTCAACCCAAAATTGCTTGAACAACTTGGGCTTTATGCCTAGAGTACTATAGGTTAGCTGTATAAATATTTCAAACTCATACAACACCACTAGGTCCTAGGACCTTCTTAGTCAGATAGAATTGCACCAAAAGTTGCATTTTGAGTAGGTATAATCAATCACCATGAGGCAGTCCTTACCTTCTTATGAAAGAAACATGGATGTTGGGCTTACCCCATCGTTTAGGTAATACTAATAATTGGCACAGGTCGAACGCCGTTTTGTGTCAAAGGCCTATTTTCCTCACATTCAGCGAATTTTTGAGTGACTTTATTACGATCTCACTTTACTATGTAAATCATACTTCATTTTAGGGTATAAAGTACTTTAGCAGTTATCAGTGCTTTTACGAGAAAACACTCCCAACTATTTTACACAGTACAACCGAGATATATTGACAGCATCAATTTCACTAAGTATTAACTTTAGTAGGCTTAGTTCGCACTTCTGAAATATAATAAAACACACTCACCTGTTTACATTAGTATATTCCTTCTCTAGGGCAACCATACAATACCATAATCTAGTACTCTTAATCCTAATATTCGTTTTCTTATCTCTAAAGTAAACCTCCCATCACCATCCCCATTCCCGGAATCCCCCCAAGCTAGCGACTGTCAAAAGTATATCGGCTTTGCCGCCAAAACCCAATCAGCAAGTGTTGCAAGCAGGCATAACGATTATTTGAGGTAATGTTTTTCCAGCTTGCACATTAATGGAACCTAACAAATAGTAACAATGACTCGGTTAGTAATTAATGGTGATTTTAGTATTATACTAAGAATTCTACAATTATCCAGGGATGACTTCATGACCTTTCAACAGGATGACTGATTCATTTATGTACTTCCAATTCTAAAGTATTCTAACCCATAATCAAGTGGTCATTAAGTCATTCAACACCAATTAATTGAAGCTAAACTGTTGTTGACCGTTCTAGCTACCATTGAATCACACCTAAAAATGAGACATTACCTTTAAATACAATACGCAAAGTGATATAAAAACATATGTATATTTCCCGCCTTTTATATCAGGTGTTCAGTGCGCCAAGCGCAGTCCTAACGCGGCGGGCGTACCAACCTGACGCTCTGACGCTCGAAATACAAATTACGCGCGACGAAACAAAGTGACAGTTCGACTTTTGAAACTTTTTAAAAACAGCCAGTGTTTTTTTTATGTGTATAAAGTTTTGAAGCATGTAGGAAGTATATTGTGTAGCGAACGACATTATTGAGGATTAGCATTTCTTTACATTTGGTCTCTGAACAGGCTGTGTTTTAGTTAGTGTTTTTAACCGCCATGGCGAGCGTGTAAGTATTTGCATTTGTATTAATGTTTACAGTGAACTTTCTAAAGCAATGAGACAAAACTAGAGCTCTGAAAGCTGCGCTTTAAATACGTTTAGAAAGGTACTTCGTGATGAAAGGCTTTGGCTCTTTTGGTGAGCACTAAATAGAAAGAAAAGAATACATTTACATTTATTATTGGCTTCAACTGAAAGAAAATAATTATGATCAATTTGCTTCAGATCACATTAAATCCATAACATATAAAACAGTTAAATCATTAAGCGTGGGCATACTGTGCGATTTCTGCGACCATCGATTATTTAAATAAGGATATCTATAGCCTAAGATAAGATAGGTAAAATGGGAAAAAATCTCAGAAACTGTTCAGCCACGCATCAAAGTATATGTTTGGTTTGGCAATCTAATCGGCAGATACGTACACATTACTGACTATCGTGTGATAGCACTATCTCTTTGAAAAAATATAACACAACCAATTCGTATCGTCAATACCAAGGGGACTACTCCGAAATTATATTTTCTGAGTTCCTATCGCAGTCTCTCTCACTCTCTAGTTATTCATTATTAGTGTGAGCGAAACTCGAATTTTGTAGTATATTTTACGATTCAATTTTACGTTTTAGCTGTAATTTTTGACGCTTATTTAGTAAGGATCGTCATGGTAAAGCCCTGAGCTACACCAGCGAATGACGATATTAATTTCGCACGTCAAAAACTGTTAGTTCCTCGGATCCATCTAATTTGAACTCTGGTTACAAAGTCTGCCTTATATTATAAGTTACTGGACACTTCAATAAATCCTACAATAAGCCTACGACACGTCACTGCGGATACGCCGCGGTGAGGTCGCTCCTTTAATCCTAATCCCCTAAGTATTTCGTAAAATCTCTTCCTATTTCTTATTATTATTATTTCAAGGCGTTTTTTTTTTTATTTCGAAATCCAGTTTCCTTGCAGTGGTTCTTAGCCGTGTTTGGTAAAAATCGCTCTTTTCCGAAATGATGTAAGGCATTTTTGGCATTAAATAGACTATTTTTTTATTTACATTATGATTACTCAAACTCAAACTTTTATTTGCTTTGATACAAGATACAATATACAAGATCAAACCCTGTAGGGGCACTGCAAATATTACATTTTTAATGTACAAATAGTAGTACACACATAGACATAAATTACATTACATTATAAATTTGAACAGTAAACAAGTTTTCTTAATTTCTAAAACATCTCTGCTTATCATCAAAAAATTCCTGAAGGGTGTAGTAGGATTTCTCCAGCAAGTACCTATCTATTAAAGCGTGACGGTTTTTAATTTTTAATTTAATGTTATTAAACATGAAACTAGTTGAACTGCAATGGCATCTTCGCTGAAGAACACGAAGCCGTAAAAGAAAAAAAAATGTATAAAAATGTACCTATTTGAATTTTCAGACGCGTGGTTATTTTCAATCTGTGGGTGTTCGAATAGATCTCGGTTCCGCCTGATTGCAGGCGCCGGCGCCGCCTTAATTAACATTCGTTTAACGAAATACTAATTAACATAGCACTAATTGACTCGCGAAAATCTTTGCGCGTGACGTCATGAGTTAATAATGGCGCCACGGCTACCGTGTATGAATAATTTTCTTTAGGATTTGTGTCGGGATTTATTTTTATTTCGGTACTAGCTGTTACCCGCGGCTTCGCCCCCGTAACATTTTTTTTAAATATTATTACATAAGAACCTTGTCCTGACAGTAACGAACACAACAAAAAAAGAATTAGTGAAATCGGTCCAGCCGTTCACGCGTGATGCCGTGACCAAGGGAAATAGGGATTCATTTTTATATAGATGATTAAGTGTACTATTTAATAAAATATACATACATACGTATGTACATAAATAACATCTTTATCCCTTAAGGGGTATAAAGAGTCTTTTTTATGGTGTGGAAATAGCGCCTTATGCAACCGCCCGATACGGGTTTACGGGTATGTGGGGCTCTGCCGCGACGGCAGGCATACCCACTAAAAACCACACGGATTCCCTATTGGGTCGTATGTGAGGCGTTACGGGAGCACTCGGTGTCACCGCGCCTCACGACCACCCCGGGATGGGGTTACGGGGTACACAGAGTCTAAGGTAACAAGGCCAAAAGGCCACTTATTGTATGACTGCGTAGGAGGTATATAAATAACGGAAACCGGGGTGACTTAATTTACGAGGTGAATTTAAATAGTTATAATTACGAAATCAATTATTTTTATTTGCGTACACTGCTTCCAAGGGGGCGTCCATTAATTACGTGAGGTATTCAGAGGGGGAGGAGTCGAGCCGAATCTTACTAAATCTCACTTGGGGGAGAGGGAGGGTCTTGGCAAATATCACGTAATTTTTGTTAAGCAGAAAATGGTGTAAAACTGCGTGAAAATTAAGTTAAATTAAAGTTGAATTAATAATTAAAATGACAGCAATATTTGCAAATACTAGTCCTTGCTAGTCTTAAAAAAGTAATTAAACAAAGTGTGTTATGTTTTTTAATAAATCCAATACTTTTATACCCAAAGTACAAGTTTTGAAAAATCTCACGTGAGATCGGGGTAGGGGGGAGGGGGTCGAGAAAAATCTTACGACATCTCACCAAGAGGGGAGGGGGGGTCAAAAATCCTTAAAAATGCCTCACGTAATTAATGGACGCCCCCCAATCGATGTCTTCATCGATGGCGTTTGCGTGTATATGCCAAACTTGCACCGCATGTGGACATAATCGATTTAATAGCAATTTCAAAACGATCAGAGGGGAAGCAGCAAAAAAAATCAATTATAAAAAAATGACAATTTCAACTTAGCTGACTCTACCTGTGAACTTGAAGAGCGCAGAAAGAATAATAACTGGTCTGGTATGACATAAATTTAAATACGCAGATTAGATTTCCAGTTTTATCATTTATGTAAATGCGTGCAAGTTTAGCCGTTATTGCTATAATCTGATAAACAAATAATGTTATAGCCCGCCGTCTCGAGATGTTTTCACTGGTTTTGCACTTTATTTATACCCAAAGTACAAGTTAATGAAAGGTTAACTAAACAGATTTATACGGGGAGTGTAAACGAGGGCGATGGGAGACAAAATTGGAGAAGTTTTAAAAAAGGTCTGGCCAAGAGTACCCGAAAGCGGTGAACATGTGGATGAAGCGAAAGACGTATGTCAGGATTGTAGCAAGTGGAACAAAGTAGAATCTGCCTACCCCTGTGGGAAAGAGGCGTGACGGTATGTATGTATGTTTAAATCTTATACTTACACCTAGCACAAGCCCTTACCCACTGTGAGGAGGCCTGTGCCCAGCAATAAGACGTATACAGGCTAGAGATGATGATGGTATATCCAAAGCTACAGCAAACTCGTCATCCATATGCATCTGGATCGAGTTTA
The DNA here is from genome assembly GCA_949127965.1 of Pandemis corylana. Taxonomy (NCBI): domain Eukaryota; kingdom Metazoa; phylum Arthropoda; class Insecta; order Lepidoptera; family Tortricidae; genus Pandemis; species Pandemis corylana. Next base: position 9,157,476 of record OX421871.1, read on the forward strand.
CGCCTCCAACGGCAATTTTCCTCGTTCCCTCACTACTGAGGATCGCGAGCGCATAACCAGGAGCCCGATTTTATCCTGGCAGGGTCGCCATGTGATTATGTGGGGCAGCGGTGGGAGATGTAGAGAGAAGCAAGTTCTTTGGTTGACAGACGTTTAATGACCGAGAACGTCCTAATACAGCATCCGAAATCGCTGAGTTCCTTCCATGCTGGTCTGGGAGCAAAGAAAAAACATAGAATGTACCAGTTTCTTCTCTTCCCGCGCAGATGGTAAAAGCCCATCGAGGGAATGGGCGAAAATTTCAGGAATCATGTCATAGGCGATGCGGTTAGCAACCCATCACTATTTTGATTCCCCTTTCCTCATACGCCCACAATCATGCTAAACGTGGCCTTAAGGTTTTGTTACCTTAGGCTCTGTCTACCTCATAAGGGATAAAGACGTGATATATGTATGTATGAAATCGTTGATAGCTTATTCCGAGATCTCCGAATAGAACATACAAAAATTTCACGTTTAAACATATTCGATATATGTAAATGGTGTACAGTGTCTGTTCTCTTCCTAAATCTTACATAATTACTGTTCGTATGTTACAAGTTTATGCTTTCTGTCAAACAAAACCGAATTAACATAAGAATGGTCCTCCTTGACACGCAAACTACGGCGTTGGTAATTTTCTCAAATAACCTTATTGTCCTCGCAACTGTAATAATATTTCGAGCTGGCAGCCAAATAAACGGCCATTGTGAAATTGTGAAGCTCTTGTTTGTCAGCGCTGCAGTTGGTTGCATTATTTACACTTTAGTGTGAGGTAGTACCATCCATAGGATCGCTTACTTATCCTTGGTCTTACTAATTTGTCCCGCCGGGAAAAATGTTTTTATACAAATATTACTTTAATACAAAAATAGGTAAGTTAGGTTAGTCAGGTATCTTCCTTCAGCTGCCCTAAGGGCAAAACACCCTGAAAAAGGAGCTCCTCCGTCGAAAAGTCCCATATACTGTTACCGCAGCTCCCTAAGATAAGTATATAGCCGCAGATTTGTTTTAATACATACATATGTAAATCACGTCTTTATCCGTTACGGGGTAAGCAGAGCCTGAGATAACAAGACCTAAAGGCCACGTTCAGCATGGTTGTGGGCATATAAGTGGAAAGGGGAATCAAAATAGTGATGGGTTGCTAGCCGCATCGCTTATAACATGATTCCTAAGATTTTCACCCATTCTATCGATGGGCTTTTACCATCTGCGCGGGAAGAGAAGCAACTGCTACATTCAATGTTTTTTCTCTACCCCCAGACCAGCATGGAAGACTACGTTGAATACCGAAAATAACAAAAACATTCGTTTAACGTCTTACTATACTACCCAAAGCCTACAAAAGCTCCTAATTATTAGTTTAAAAGCTTATAGCCGAATCAAATTCCACAATAAGCCAACATCATTACCAATTCAATGTATTTGTCCAATTCAATTCATTGGATTAACTCATTCCATTCCAATCATTGACATCAACAAAGCCTAAATAGTTCCGATGATGCCATTCAGCCGAGCCTCGGTTGCTCATTTACATTTTAAAGTATAAAATAAATATAACTTTGGTATCCAGATTAGGATTTTATAATATCTGATCAGTAAACATCAGAATAAGTTGGTTGTACGTTGTGTAACGTCGTACAGTAAGCCACAGAAGTTGATAAACAGTCAGATATGATTCGCGATATGAATCCGGAGACCTTTTTGATACTTAGAAAGAAAGAAATAAGACACACAAATATAAGAGAATATACACAATTTTATAGACAAGAACACACACACACACACACACACACACACACACACACACACACACACACACACACACACACACATAAATCACGTCTTTATCCCTTACGGGGTAGACAGAGCCTAAGGTAACAGGTACCTACAGGCCACATTTAGCAAGACTGTGGGCGTATTGGTAGGAAATCGAATCAAAATAGTGATGGGTTGCTAGCCTCATCGCCTATAACATGATTCCTATTATAATAGCCCATTCCCTCGATGGGCTTTTACCATCTGCGCGGGTAGAGAAGCAACTGGTACATTCTATGTTTTTTCTTTGCTCCCAGACCAGCATGGAACAGCATAGAAAAGAAACAAGAAAAAAAAACAAAGGCATGAAATATTTTTCATCAGCGTTGTGTGTCTTCGCAAAAGTGAAACGTGTGGCTCAGCATCACGCTGGGGTGTTAGACACCTGCAGCACTGATTTTCAGCCAGAACCGTCTGTGACTCACGAAACGATACACAGATAAAATATACTACAAAATCCATAAACTTTTACGTAAACAAAGTAATAAATAGATAGAACCCGTAAAAAGAAAACTAAATTGTTCAATAACAACAGGCCTACATAATAATCGTTAGTCATACTAATATTTCATAACACATATTATATGAAATCGTGCATTTTTTAGAAATTTTGGTAAAGTCATCAGAGTGTAGTGGTTTGTGTTCAGTTTCCGAGGTTACACGTAGGTCAGTTTACTATCAGTCTATCAGCTCTACAAAAATACTCATTGTTTCAGAAGTAAAACGAGATGACTAACGAAAATTTTATAGCAAAATACATTCAGAATTTCAATTTTATACATCGAAATATAGACTCGCTCATACCTACTCACTTAGATAATCAAAAGCTACTTGCTAGAGGGGTGATCATTTTTTTTTACTATTCTTCAAATTCTCACAAAGGTTTTGTATAACCAGAAAAATAGGAAGATCGTTCCTAAACACGTAGAAAAAGAAAAATCGAAAAATTAAATTCCGCCGATGATATCGCTGGCGTAAGCTAGTCACAAACACCTAAAGATGACGTAGATATTGTAGTTGACTGTCAAGTTCGGCAGCGAATGATGTAAACCGGCGATCCTTGGCCATGGTGATGCACTTCAGGGTCAGGACTGCAGCCGCCCACGCCACAATGCGCCCGCCCACACCGAATACATTACAGCACTGACTGCCTCCTCTTTAAGGCTTTGTTTGCTGTTTTTATAGCGCGGTAGCAAAAGCCGTCAAACGAATCGTGCGGCAAACATTCGTGCGTTTTGATCGCTCTTTAGACCCACCAGAATCGTCTCCGCAGGAGGGAACACTTCAACGGTTGGCCCGATTGACTTGAAATTTGGTAGGTACACATATGTACAATTTTATGATCAAAATGTTAACTTATTATAAGCATTGCATCGAGTTTAAAATGTGTACGTGTTAAGAACAAAAGGTTCGAAATGCTTTTAAACAAAACAAAAAATTAAATTGATGTTTACTTGCCATCATAGACTATTTAAGGGGCGTTGAATGATAAATGATTTTCTCTCATGGTAATTACAACAACGCTGTAGAAACTGATACAATATAATTAAATTTAAACCCATTAATCATTGAATGATATCATTAAGGCTATGATAAATTAACGCTATGCATCTAAAATCTAATTAAACAATAAAATAATTGAAATTGCTACCTACTAGGAAAATAAAAAAATGCTGGCGAGAGCAGGTAATTTCAAAAGTTTGATATTAATCTTATCGCATATTTACCTACTGCGTACTTTACTAAATGGGGGAATTTTAAGTCTATTTACAAACAAAGCGTAATAACAGTGTTACCTATTTTAATTGTATTACCTAAACTTAAAATCCTTTAACTAAAAACCGAATTTATCCTCCCTTCAAAAGTTTAGGTATAAATAAAAAGATAGTGTAGCCCACAATGCCACTTTAAAAGCGCAAACAAATCTCAAACCGCCTTGGACGTAAAAATAAATCTTTATATTTGATATATTACGTTTTATTGTGATATTTAATACCCTAAACCACTTACCATAACAAATGTGCAACTTATAAATTATACCCTCAAACGTAAAAGCTGTAATCCAAACCGTCATATTTTAAAAGTAACGACTTCGATCCGTTTTAAAATGGCCGCTGTCCATTTCACTAAATCTTTTTAAATTCGGTCAAGTGGCATCCTAAAATACGTTGTGCCAATTACAATCAGCCAGTGCAAATATTGAGGTGATAAAAAAATGAGAGCAAGGTGTTGAGGGCCACTTATTTTAAATATACCTAACCGGAATTCTTAAAAAAAATATTGCCCATTTGAATAAAATTCTTTTGTTTTAAATGTTCAGTAATTAATTTCAATGCAGCAATAAAAATTACATATTAATTCTAATCTTTTGATTCCTGAAATAAGTCGATAAAAACTTTTATACCATCTTTAGTCGGCCATGTTTATTTTAACTGTAAGGAAAGGAAATAAAACCTATTTAGTATCCCGTTCTGTGGCTTTAATTGAACTTTTATTTAAAATTCGATCAATGAACTACATTTGCATGCGGTTTTTGTCGTTCTTTAGGGTTCCGCACGAATGTTTTGATTCTATTTGTTCGTTTGATTCTTACTTAACTATAAATTCAAGAAATTCCGTCAGCAAATGAGCTTGAACGGATACTATTTATTTTTACAAAAGCTAGGTGTTTAATTTTACTTAGGTTTCGGTAGTATAATTCTCGACGTTTTGATAAATTGTAAGTAAGTAAGTAAATGCTTTACTGTACAAATATAAAGAAGCAGAGACAAATCACAAAAAAGACCTTAAATATAAGCACAAAGGCGAACTTATCCCTATAAGCCTTATAGTATAAGGGATCTCTACCTTTGAGTAAATGATGAGCATTAAGCGAAAGACCGACAAAGAGTGAGTTTAAAATATCCATATAGTGAAAGCCACAATAGAGCGTACATCTCAAAATACAACAAACAATTCATAAATAAACCACTAAATATCATTACACACATGCATACATACACACTACATACAATATGAGTACACACATACAATATTTAAGGAGATGGTGTGAGCCACATCTTCCTCATTGTTTTATGAACTACTAGCTTCTGCCCGCGTCTTCGTCTGCGTAAAATTATACATAAAAACCTTCCTCTTGAATCACTCTATCTATTAAAAAAACCGCATCAAAATCCGTTGTGTAGTTTTGAAGATATAAGCATACATAGGGACATAGGGAAATAGTGACATAGGGATATAGGGACAGAGAAAGCGACTTTATTTCATACTACAATACAATACAATACAAATACTCTTTATTGAACACCACAAATCAGTACAAAACAACACAGAAACAAAGAACAATGTAGACAATAGGCGGTCTTATCGCTTAATAGCTACTATGTAGTGATGATGCTCTAATATCTACTACAGAACCTCGGGTACAATGTCACATATATTTTTTTCTACATAACAGGATCCGGGTGATCGAGACGCTAACAGGCGCCCGCGCATAACGGTGCGCCAAAAAATAAACAATGTATTTAGTTAAATATAGATGAGTTACTTGCCATGTGAATCGGTTACCTACGATTATTTCGTCCACGACTTGTCGAGACTGGTTTTATTCAATAATTTGTTTTCTATATTTATTTTTGATGGTAAAAGCCCATCGAGGGAATGGGCGAGTCTAAGGAATCATGCTATAGATGCGGCTAGCAACCCATCACTATTTTGATTTCCCTTTCCACCTATACGCCCTTAATCATGCTAAACGTAGCCTTAAGATTTTGATACCTTAGGCTCTGTCTTCCCGTAAGAGATAAATACGTGATATATGCATGTATGTGCCTTTTAGATACCAACGCCAAAATTTTATATGACATCTATTTTACAGTCGGGTCTTCGATTCAGCCGTGCAAAAAGTATAAATACTTTAGCTTTATACATCAGTTGGGGTGCCTGTTTTCAGTAGGTGGTGAAAACTAGATTTTTCAGAATTTTACATACATACATACATAATTTCTAAATGTCTGTGAAAATCAGAACACATAGAAAAATCCGAAAAGTAAAGCTATGGCCGGGAATCGAACCCGGATCCTCGTCATTCCGTGACGCGTGCTATACCACTACACCACCCATAGCAGGTGGGTAGTCTCCGAATTTTTCTACCTGTTACCGACCGTCACGTGACCTTTGTTACTATGCGAATTTTTTGTCGCTAAGCGTCATCTGTTTGAATGATGTGTCTGTACGACACAATTACAAACTCCCATACATACATACACAAATCACGTCTTTATACCTTACGGGGTAGACAGAGCCTATGGTAACAGGTACCTACAGACCACAGTTAGCAAGATTGTGGGCGTATAGGTGGAAAATGGAATCAAAATAGTGATGGGTTGCTAGCCTCATCGCCTATAACATGATGGGCTTTTACCATCTGCGCGGGTAGAGAAGCAACTGGTACATTCTATGTTTTTTCTTTGCTCCCAGACCAGCATGGAAGAATTTCAGAATTTTGATGAATGAAAATTTAAGAGAAAATGTGAAAATGTTTTTTGTAAAACGCTCTAGGACCTAGAAAGAGTCTAGGTAATACAAGATATTGGCTTGTTTGAAGCGAAGTAGGATCCGTCATTATGTTGTCGGCTTTGTCGCCCACTACGTTGAAGCAAAACCGGAAGTGAGACAACGATATAAAATTTAGTGTCACGTAGGTTTTTATTACTCGGTATGTTATACTTAACCTTAATCTTTGACGCCTTAAGAAATGTAATGCGCTGATAACAATATTAGTAAGTTTATTTTTATTTTTTTATAAAAGACAACATGGCGCTTGACGACAAAAAATCGCATAGTAACAAGGTCACGTGACAGCTAGTAACAGATAGAAAAATCCGAAGGCTTACCCACCTTTTTTTTATGCTGTGGAAAATGCGCCTCATGCTTCCGCCCGGTACGGGTTTACCGGGGGTATGTGGGGCTCTCCCGCGACGGCAGGCATACCCACTAAAAACCACACGGATTCCCTATTCAGTCGTATGTGAGGCGTTACGGGAGCACTCGGTGTCACCGCGACGCCCCACGACCACCCCGGGACGGGATTCCCTCTTTGCGGCACCTGTGCAATGCAGGTTTGGGAAGACCCGCCGTCCCCCGCTGGTGCCGCTTGGATATTTTATAGAGGTTGTCTCCTCGTGGCCCCCGTCTTGAAAAAGACAGCGGCCCACGTTCCCGGGTCACGCGTCACGGAATGACGAGGATCCCGGTTCGATTCCCGGCCATAGCTTTACTTTTCGGATTTTTCTATGTGTTCTTATCTTCAGTGTCGTTTTGAAATTTGAATAGGAAAGATCCAAGGGGAGTGTGGCTCGATGACTCTACCTCACTATATTGCGAAGCAGCAAAGAAAATTTATTCATTTATTTTGACATGGACCTCCGCAAACTAACGCCTGAATCTATGCAGTTTTAACGAAAGAACCATCTCATCATATCCAGCCTGTATACGCCCACTGCTGGGCACCGGTCTCTCAGATAAGAGGGCTTGGGCCAATGGCGTAACTATAACGTCTGGGGCCCGTGGCAAATTCGTCAGATGGGGCTCCTTCCTCGATATAAAGAAGTGCATCAACGTCCCTTCTGTGCTCTAAACCAAGCCAGTTCGGGGCCCCGTAGAGCTAGGGGCCCCTGGCATTTTGCCACCCCTGCCACCCTATAGTTACGCCACTGGCTTGGGCTATAGTTCCAACGCGGGGCCCGTGCGGATTGTGAACTTAACACACACCATTAAATTTCTTCGCAGATATGTGTGCAAGGTTTCCTCACGATGTTTTCCTTCACCGAAAAACTCATGGCAAATTTCAAATGTAATTTTCGCACATAAATTCCGAAAAACTCAGAGGTGCGCGCCCGGGATGGCACGACGCTCTGCTTGAGAGGCCACAGGTCAAACCACTAGGCTACCACGGCTTTTTTTTCTGAAGTTATTATCTCAATGTCAAATGTGTAACTGTACCTACTGGACAACCGACGTAACCGAGTTGTTTGGACAATGGATGAAACTGTGTTATGCAGAGACTAAACATTAAACAACCGAGGAATGTCAAGGCCAGCTCGTCTTACAATCAGCTCCTTATCGCCGGATTCCTAAAGTGATACGCGGAATTGGTTCTGTCAATATTTTGTCTGGTTTCAGAGCGACCATTGTTACTAAAGGCTTAAGTTTTTTTACTAACTTCTCCCCACGACTTCGTATGTGTAGAATTAGCAATTGCCATGTTTATCGCTATCCCGCGGGACCTATGCAATTTTCCGGGATATAAAGTAGCCTATAATCTGGCCGGGGATTTTGCTGACAGATTAGTATAGTTTGCATTAAAATCCTTTCAGCCGTTTTCACGTGATGCGTCTCGAACGCGTTTGCGTTAAAATGTCAAATACTATATACAACAGTTTGTTGCCGTTTTGATCCGCAAGTGGCGCTGCCAATTTTTAACGCGTACGAGACGTTTTTATATGCGAAAACTTACAGTAGAGGCGCAGGAGACCTACATAGTATATAACAAAATGGCGATATCTCAAAGGTCTTGTTCGTTCAAGTTCAAGTTTTCGTTATTACAAACATGAACCCTCAGCGAGTCTGTAGCAGAACTTCTGCATCTTGGAATGTCTTCATAAACATTTATTCGCTAGCGTGATGATTGTTGACACATTACGTATCAAAATGTACCGCAGCCGCGCGTGGTTAAGGCTAGGTAGTCCAACAGAGGCCGCGTTTTAGAGTTTTTAAAAACCATCTCAGACGTAGAAAATAGGGTTTAAAAATCTGAAAAAAATATATGTATTACTTAAGGATATAGTATAGACAAAGTCGCATTCAGTTACACGATCTAATGAACTTGACTCGATAGAAAAAAAATCCAAAGTTACCTCTTTTCGTAAAGCATTTTCAATATTATGACTAAACTATTGACATTTTTAATTAAAATTTTGTACTAAACTAAAGCCATTACATATTTGTAGACAAATTCGCAGAGTTTGAACAGATAAAATGATTATCTTAATTACTATGTCCAAATACCTACAAAATGTGCGAGCGCGGAGGTTCGGCAAGCCCGATCAGTCGCGCGCTGGCGCTTGCGGACGACGGACCTGTGTCAGTTTTATCCGCGACAGTTTCGTGCACCAAAGACGCAGTTTTTGACGAATTTATATAATTGTTGAAAGTTATTTATGATGGGCAATAAACAACGCAAACGAAAAAAGTCGTGCAAAGCTATAAAAATAACAAATAAAAAGAATGCACTCCAAAGATTATGTGACGAAGTAAATATTAATATAATTTTGTCGACAACATATCGAAATTGAATAAGTTAAATTATATTTCATTTTATCTCCATTTCTGATTGGTAGATAATTTATAAAAATATTATGCTTAAAATTACGGTCATAGTGCCATAGTATAAAAATATCAGTATAACAACTGAAGATCGCTACGATTTTTGATAATGCATATTTTGTCTCTATCGGTACCTCTGCCTGCCGTTTGAAAACGTAAAGTAACTATGTAAGTAAATACAATTACTCCATTTACTTTTTAGTGTAGGTCACTGGGGCAACCTCAAGAAACAGACAAGGACATTGCCGCTGTAATAAACAACCCAAATATACCGGGTAGGTATATTTAACGCGATGACGAAGACTGAAACGATATAGGGTGCTTTGGGGTAATTGCGAAATTGGGTATATATTCCGAAAGTTTATAATAATAAATACCAAACGCCGCGATATTCTCTTACTGGCTACATTGCTTTAAACGCCATTGTCGCCGATTGGCTTTGATGCTCCAATCGCCGTTCGTCGCTGCTAGCGTGTGTGAGCGACATGCCATCTCGATAGACAAGTGATTTTCGCGCCTTTTTGGGTGATTCGCAATAACCCCAACACTCTTTTCTTGGAACCCAGGTAAGTTATAAAAATAATAGTTTTTTAGCAGGTATTATAGATTATCGTTTTTTACTATTGATTGCAGGGAACACGAAGTCCGAGTGATGTTTTTTATTTAGTTTCGGAAATACCCCTCTGGGGTTATTACGATACACATATAACCCAACCTAATATTTTCATAGAAATGGCCAGTGGTTCTCGAACTAGGTATTTAGGATAAAGAAATATTTCAAGGTATTATTATATAAGGTATACCTTATATTGTCCTATACTATACCTTAAGGTATTATAATGACAATCTAAATTTTCTTCTATGTACATAGTACTGTATTAAAATCGTCGTTATTCTCATTCATTCTTTCAACTTAATCCATCCATCCATACATAATAGTAGGACATTTCACATAAAGTCACATAGGCGAATGCGCGGGCTAAATTTAGTGTATAATATTGTACCAAATTAATCACCAGCGGCTTCTTTTTCAGGGTCATTATGCCTCGAATGTATGTCACAAATAGAATAACAATATATATACGTCGTGGTAGCCTAGTGGTTTAATCTGTGGCCTCTCAAGCAGAGTGTCGTGGGTTCAAATCCCGGGCGCGCACCTCTGAGTTTTTCGGAATTTATGTGCGAAAATTACATTTGAAATTTGCTATGAGCTTTTCGGTGAAGGAAAACATCGTGAGGAAACCTTGCACACATCAGCGAAGAAATTCAATGGTGTGTGTTAAGTTCCCAATCCGCACTGGGCGCGCGTGGGAACTATAGCCCAAACCCTCCAATACACGGAGGAGGCCTATGCCATGAGGCACGCCGAATTACGCGACAATTTAATAATAAAACAACAACAAAAAAAAAATGAAACTGTAGCGAATTCGGAATAAAAAGGCTATATTATTATTATTATTATTATATATACGTCTCAAGATTTGGCTACGGCTGTGGTTCTATTACGTTTAAGTTTTTTGTAAAACAATAAAGTTATTTCTCAGTTAAATGAGTTTTTTTATTACTTAAAATAATACGTATCTGTACGAAATGTTGAGAACCACTTCCTTTTACCGGGGTAAATCCGAAGTAATCTATTCGAAATAACCGTAAAAGCGAAACTATTTACAAAGTTACAAATATCACAAGTAAGGGGTAATTACAAAATGAAAAATAAGTATAAACCATCAGTTTATAAGTAGTAATGTCTACTTTTCAACTATTTCGGAATTACCCGGCCATATTTCGTATTTCCCCCAAATGTCCAAAAACGGGAGACATGACAATAAATATGCATAAAAAAGAAACAAGAGCGTATTTTTTTTGTTCACCAATTTTCAAGAGTTACGAAAATAAAGGCAGAAAATTTAAAAATAGAATGATTTTTTCACTGAAATGATGTCGTGTACTAAACTCGTCAAAATTTCTATCGTAATTACCCCAATGCACCTTACTCGATTTGTTTAAGAGATCATGCTAATTTCTATCTATTTGTGTTATATTTATACAGGGTGTAGATGACGAAGACAAACCCTAGATCTAGTTTTGCGCGCAACTTATGTAGGTACTCTTAAGTTTGTTATTCGAATTATTGTTACGCGTACGTGTGTGCTTTAGTTTCACCGTAATGAACTAAATAAGGTGCATTGGGGTAATTACGATAGAAATTTTTACAAGTTGAGTATACGACATCAATTTTGCTGCCTTTATTTTCGTAACTCTTGAAAATACTTATGGTTAGTAGACATTACACACAGAAATACGCTGTTGTGTGTTGTTTATGCATATTTATTGTAATGTGTCCCGTTTTCGAACATTTGGGGGAAATACGAGATATGGCCGGGTAATTCCGAAATAGTTGAAAAGTAGACCTTACTACTTATAAACTGATGGTTTATAATTATTTTTCATTTGTAATTGCCCCTTACTGTAATATTTGTAACTTTGTAATAGTTTCGCTTTTATGGTCATTTCGGATAGATTACTTCGGATTTACCCCGGTACAAGGAAGTGATTCTCAACATTTCATACAGATATGTATTATTTAAAGTTGTAAAAAATCTCATTTAACTGAGAAATAACTTTAATGTTTTACAAAAAACTTAAACGTAATAGAACCACGGCTGTAGCCAAATCTTGAGACGTTTATATTTTTATTCTTTTTCTGACATACATTCGAGGCACAATGACTCTGAAAAAGAAGCCGCTGGTGATTAATTTGGTACAATATTATACACTAAATTTAGCATTCGCCTAAGTGACCTTAATGTGAAATGCCCTACTATTACGTATGGATGGATGGATTAAGTTGAAAGAATGAATGAGAATACCGACGATTTTAACACAGTGCATAGAAGAAAATTTGAATTGTCATTATAACACCTTAAGAATGAATATTGCAAGAAAATATGGACCTGACATATTTTAATATTTCTTTGTCCTAAATACCTAGTTTGAGAACCACTGGCCATTTCTATGAAAATATTAGATTGGGTTATATGTATATCGTTATAACCCCAGAGGGGTATTTCCGAAACTAAATAAAATCATCACTCGGACTTCGTGTTCCCTGCAATCATTAGTAAAAAACGACAATCTATAATACTAAAAAACAATTATTTTAGTAACTTACCTGGGTTCCGAGAAAAGAGTGTTGGGGTTATTGCGAATCACCCAAAAAGGCGCGAAAACCACTTGTCTGTCGAGATGGCACGTTGCTCACACTCACGCTAGCAGCGACGAACGGCGATTGGAGCATCAAAACCGATAACAATGGTGTCTAAAGCAATGTAGCCAGTAAGAGAATATCGCGGCGTTTGGTATTTATTATAAACTTTCGGAATATACCCAATTTCGCAATTACCCCAAAGCACCCTAGGTATGTATTGAGACACATGTTTCTTTAGTTCAATATTGGTTGTTTCATAGATAAATAATAATGTACCTACCAATTATTTCAGGCATTTGAGGCCCATAGTAACAAAATATCTAATTAAATAAGGATTTTTCAGGGTTTTTGTAATTCTGCGGTTTTAATTATAATGCATTCTACTGTAAGTTTGACTATTAATTATTCTTTTATTACCTATTTATTCAAATTCATATTAATTAGTCAAATAAAACTACACGTTCAGTGGCAAAAATAGGAAGAAGGTATTTTATTAAAAAAGTTAGTAACACTATAGCGCCACAGATGGCAGCACTGGTACATTGTTGATATAACTTTAACACCCCCACTATATTCAACAATGTGACCACACATAGCATATTATATAAGCTAAACATGTAAAACGCCCAATTTATTTAAAAAATAATAATGTTTAGCAGAACATAAGCTTTTTGTTAACAGGTCAGCAGGCATTTCAGCTGTAGGCAAATACTTAATATTTACAATTTTGTTAGTTACACAATCTCTACAAAAATGATATTTAATATCAATGTGTTTGGTTCTTTTATGATAAACCGGGTTTGCAGACATCTTCAGTGCGCTCTGATTATCATTAAAGAGATTAATAGTGTACATTTTACTTGTTATTTCATATTGCAAATTCCTCAAGTAAATTGATTCTTTGCAGGCTTCAGCCAACCCCATGTACTCTGCTTCACTGCTGGATAGAGCCACGGTTTTCTGTTTCTTCACCTCCCAAGAAATTACACAGCCAGATAAAGAAAAACAGAAGCCAGTATATGACCTTCTGTCAATAACATTAGCTCCCCAGTCAGCATCAACAAACCCCTCTAAAACCGAACTCCCATCAGCAGTATATTTTAAGCCATAATATTTTGTATGTTTCAAATATCTCAATATACGTTTAACATATAAACAGTGTTCCTTTGTATAACAATTATTGAACTGACTCAAAAAACCTACTGCAAATGCTATGTCAGGCCTAGTAAGCACTGCCAAATACATGAGGCAGCCTATTATTTGTTGATAGGGAAACTTGCCAACATAACTTTCACCTTTTAATAGCTGTAACTTTGTCTCCATAGGAGTTTGAACAGTTTTACACTGACTCATATTGAATTTGTACAATAACTGATCAATATAATCTTTTTGACTTAATGTTACAGTTTTTTTTAATTTATTGACAGTTACATTAACACCTAGACATTTTTTAACTGGCCCTAGATCTTTTATTTTGAAGTGACTAGCTAAAATGTCCTTCAAACATTTGGTCTCTCTACAATCATTTGAAAAAATAAAAAAGTCATCGACATAGAGAGTGACGATAGTTTTAAATTTATCTTGTAATTTTAAATACATACATGGCTCTATTTTAGAACGAATATAGCCAACTTTTGATAAACATTCATCTACCTTCCTGTACCATGCCCTTGAGGACTGCTTAAGGCCATAAATCGCCTTTTTTAATTTAAGGACTGTACCATTCTCCTTAATTTCAGAAAAACCTTCTGGTATTTCCATATAAATTTCTTCCTCAAGGTTTCCGTTCAAGAAAGCAGTTGTCACATCAAGATGTGTTACATCTAGACCCAGTTGTACTGACAATGCAAATAGTAATCGTAAAGTAGTATATCTCACTACTGGAGAAAATGTGTCCGTATAGTCAATACCTTCGACTTGAGAAAAGCCTTTGGCCACTAGACGCGCACGAAATCGCACATTATTATCACTATCATATTTTTTACACAACACCCACTTGCATCGCACAACTCTACCATCTAGTGGAGCATTGCTCAACTCCCACGCATCATTGTCCTTGAAACTTTGCAATTCTTCACTCATAGCGATCTTCCACTGCTCTTTCTCTGGTCCATTTAGAGCTTCCTTCAGAGACATGCCAGCTGCATTTTCATATGTACTATTGTTTATGCAAAGATTTGAAAAACCATATATATCCGGTCTCCTTCTTTCACGCTTAGGATTGGTAATATAGTCCATTTCTCTGTTCTCCAGAATGCTGCTAGCATCTTCATAATCACTGGGAACATATGTGTCATCAATGTCAAGAAGTGTGTTCTCCGATGACAAACTAGTATTATCCAGGATTTCTGTATCATCTTTACTAGAACTTGTTTCTAAGATTTGCTTGTTAATTTCTTCTGGCTTAGATTCTTCCCCCACTGAATCAAAACCTTGATTTTGTACTTCAATTTGACAGTTAGGTTTTGATTCCGGTTCAGTAATAATGACATCTCTACTAGTGAACACAGCCTTCGTTTTCGGATTAAAAAGTCTATATCCTTTAACATTATCAGGATATCCAATCAGAATACATTTTTCAGATTTCTTATCCCACTTTTTTCGTTTCTCTTTGGCTATATGAGCCATTACGGTGCTCCCAAAAATTCTAATATGGCTTATGTCTGGTTTAGAGCCTGTCCATATTTCATAAGGTGTTCTGTATCCTAGAGCTGCTGCCACAATCCGGTTTTGTAGATACACTGCTGTATTAGTGGCTTCTCCCCAGAACTCCTTGCCTAGGTTCGCATCGAAGAGCAGACATCTTGCCTTCTCAACTATTGTGCGATTAAATCTTTCGCACAATCCATTTTGCTGAGGCGTGTATGGGTTAGTCTTTTGATGAATCACACCAGCAGTACTCAAATAGTTATCAAATTCTTTGTTGCAGTATTCCATCCCATTATCGCTGCGTAATATTTTTATTGTTCTCTTTGTTTGATTTTCCACTTGAGCTTTATATTGTTTAAAATACTTCAAAGCTTCATTCTTGTGTTTCAGAAAATAAACAAATGTCATACGGCTATGGTCATCAACGAATAATAAGAAATATCTTGAGCCTCCTAGAGAAGTGTTTTCCATAGGCCCACAGATGTCTGTATGCACTATATCAAGCAGATTGCCACTTCTTTGGCTAGTATTCTTGAATGGTAAGCGACTCTGCTTACCTTCACAGCATGTAGGGCAAGATGACTTGGTTATTTCCACCTTGTCAGTACATGACATACCAAGTACAGCATTCTTCATCTGATTCAAATAGTCTTTATTGACATGTCCCAATCTGCGATGCCACACAATACCTGGTACAACTGATGCAGCCAAGTGTATTTGGTTGGATAAGTTTACCTTGTACACTCCATTTGTCAATGATGCTGTAGCCACCAACACATTCTTTTTGTTGTACACTTAACAGCCATTTTCAGAAAACGTTATCTTATTTCCTTTCCTTATTAATTCGCTAACGGAAAGTAAATTTGTTGTTAGTGTTGGAACACAATAAACATCTTCTACCACAATGTCGTATTCAAAATTATCAGTCGTGGTCTTAATTTTAACATCGCCGGAACATAAAACAGACACCTTTTCACTGTTTGCTACAACAATTTCTTTTTCTTGTTCATACGAAGCATTCATCACCCAACTTTCGTGTGCCGTTAGGTGTATACTCGCACCAGAATCAATATACCATTCGTTGGCGTTAAAGTTTCCACTCAGGAAAACAGCGCTAAACGCATTTGTTTGCATTGTATTTTTGTTCTTGGAATTTGATGAGTTATTGACATTATTCGGACATTTGTTTCTATAATGGCCCTCTTGTTTGCATCGATAACATTTGACCACTTTGACATTGACGTTTGAGTTTGACGTGCCAGAGTTACCTACATTTTTCTTCTTTGCCATAGACCAATGAAACTTTTTATTTTGAATAGCAAATGCACCGCTAATTTCACCCTCATCCTGTTCCGTTCCTAATTCCATGTCCAACAATTTTGTTTTGATGGTATCTGTCGTTATCAAAATACCTGAATGCTCAATAGCCATGATCATTGGTGAAAAACGATCTGGCAAACCTGCTAACAGCAACGATCCTGTCCACTGATCATTAATTTCAAAGCCTGTGCCGCTTAATTTCTGTGCTGTATCGATAATCTGAGTCACGTAGGACGTCATCGAGCTGCAGTTTTCCCGTCTAATCGAAATTAAATTCCGCAGCAAGCTTATTTTTCGCGTGAAACCATTATCATCGAATAATTGTTTCAATTTATCCCACAATTCTTTCGAAGTCTTCACATTCTTTACGTGTACGTATAAAGACGGATCCATTGTCATAATCAATTTGGCTTTGGTTCTTTCGTCATCTGCAGGTTTTATGGTAACTCCTTCTGTTGGGCGCACGCAATGCTTCATGTTTTCGAGGATTAAAAAATTCTCTGCTGCGAAGCACCATTCGCTGTAATTTTCACGTCCTTTTAATTTCGGCACATTAACTAGGTAGTTCGCCGCCATTACAACTTACGATTACGACAGTCGGTTACTTTAGTAGCTAGTTAGACCTTATTTTGGTCTGCGAAAAACTTATGACAACTTTTCACGTTCACGTTCGCGATTCAAGATAGTTTTTAACACTCGTTAAAATCCGAAATTCTTGTTAAAAACTCGTAATTTTATTAATTGCAGAGGCCCATAACCTCAAATAAAACTACACGTTCAGTGGCAAAAATAGGAAGAAGGTATTTTATTAAAAAAGTTAGTAACACTATAGCGCCACAGATGGCAGCACTGGTACATTGTTGATATAACTTTAACAATTAGGTAGTTACTAAAAATTGATCATAATAAATGCGTTACTAAAGTCAAAATAAAGTTTTATTTCTTTACTGTGACGCTGCCGGGTCATGAGAGTTCACAGCCGCTGAGCCCGCGCGATGTATTTGACGCGCGGTCTTGACAGCGCCAAATGCCTACTTTCGCAGGAATACCCGGCCTTAAGAACTCGATTTCGGGTTTCCCAAAGTTCTCTCTCTCTCGCTCTATCTTCACGGAGGGATAGGGTAGACAGAAGGCAGGTGTTTTTGTGTCCGGGTTGTCTTAGGGAGCGTTCAAGTATTACGTAACGCAATTAATTAAGATTTTTGACCCTCCCTCCCCCCCCCCCCCCTTGTAACACGCCGTAACGTTTTTCTGCACCCCCCCCCCCTCTAAACGTTACGTAACACTCCAGTGACCATTTTTACCCAAAAGTGTCAAAATGTATGTTGCGCAAAGTACAAGAAAGTCGCTATAATATTCTTGTTATAGTTTTAATCGCCTTGGCGGTAATAATATTAAATGACACAAGATATGTTTAACCCGCAATACATGCGTAGTTTGTTAACTTGGAAGTTTTAATTCCATATTTTTTTATTTAAAAAAAGAAAACGTTACGTAACATGTTGTAAGAAAGCCCCCCCCCCCCCCCCCCCCCGCCTCTGTAACGCATCGTAACGTTTTACGATACCCCCCTTCCCCCCAAATTGCGTTACGTAATACTTGAACGCCCCTTTACGGAAATTTTCACGAAACGCCACTGATCGCTACTTTAGGTGTTTTGTCAATCAACAATTTGACTTTCGACGAAGTAAGTATTTACTAAGTTTGATTACAAACGGACTCGTTAGATTAAATGGAAATATATTTCCAAACATTTTGCTACAAAATAAAACTGGCGTTCGTGTACTAATTCAATTGATTTGATTTTCAGCTAATTAGGTATTCTTATGACACGGATTATTTCTATACGTAGACGATTTGCTACTTGATTATTCTAAAGTTAAACCGTCTAGCTGAATTAACTCTCTATTGATCTACTTTTAACTGTGTCATTGTTAATATTGTGCTTTTCCTTTCTTATTGGATAGACAGAGCCTAGGGTAACAATAGCCAAAGAAGACGTTTAGCGTGGAAAGAAGAATCAAAATCGTGATGGGAAGAATTAAAATAGCCTCATCATTTAATGAGAGCGTCAAATAAATGAGAGCGTTAAGGAGTATGGAAGGTGTATCACTGAAAGATAGAATCAGGAACAGTGTGATAAGGGAACGTGCTGGTGTGAAAGAGGATATAGTGACTAGGATAGAAAAAAGTATGCTTAGTTGGTTTGGGCATGTAGAGCGGATGGATGAAAGTAGACTAACTAAACAGATCTATATGGGTAGTGTGAATGGTTACGTTGGGAGGGGAAGGCCTAGACGGACGTTCCGAGACCAAATAGGAGACGTTTTGGAAAAAGGTCAGGCCAGGACCCGAAACCGACGAGCATGTATGAAGAGATTGATGACTGTGTATGAAGCGAAAGAAATATGTCAGGATCGTAGCAAGTGGAATAAAGTAGTCTCTGCCTACCCCTGTGGGAAAGAGGCGTGACGGTATGTATGTATGATGTATCATCATTTAAAACTTAAGGAATCAAAATAGCGATGGGTTGCGCATCTATAATACGATTCTTAAGATTTTCGCTCATTCCCTCGATGGGCTTTTACGATATGGGCGGGAAGCAGCAGTTTGTACATTCTGTTTTTTCTTTGCTCCCAGACTAGGATATAAATTGCAGAGTGTATATTTTCAAACAGCCATTACCGTTGCTAGATAAGTCAAGTTACATTCGCAGATAGCTTTACGGTTTCAACTGCCCTTTCACTGTATCCGTTACTTAAAACTATTAACAAAGGTTAACGCTAAGTTTCACTGTTATTTGCACAAGTTTCTATGCTAAATTGTTAACTTTATTAAGTCTGGCTTCCATGAATCTTTGACTATTTATACATACAAAAGACCAACGTTGGCTGTAACGCAGAGTTAGATCTCTAATTTAATTGCATTTTTTAAAATTACACATAAACGGATAACTCACGCATAAAAAGTCGAGTGATGCTCGACATGTTTCGGACTATTTCGTAGTCCTTCCTCTCGGAGGTGTTCGTTTTGCTGCCGCCGGGGCGAGCGCTCCGAGAGGAAGGACTACGAAATAGTTCGAAACATGTCGAGTATTACTCGACTTTTTATACGTGAGTTATTCGTTTATGTGTAATTATGATTAAGTCTCACGGTAGTTTCATGTTGAAAGTATTTTAAATTACTTTTTTAACATTTTTACAAACAAACTTTTTTCGTCCTTATTACTGTGCGAGAATCCTACTAATATTATAAATGCGAGAGTTTGTGAGTATGGACGTTTGTTTCTCTTTCACGCCAGAGCGGCTGGACATATTTGGATCATATTTGGCACAGAGATAGATTATAGTCTAAAATGACACACAGGTTACTTTATCTTGGAAAATTGTGCAGTTCCCGCGGAACAGCGATAAATGAATTCTTTGCAGACGGATTCGCAGGCCACATCTAATATTGTATGTATGTATGTATGTATAACTCTTTATTGTACATAAAACACAAGAAAAAGATGAATACAGGACAACACACACGCACAAAGGCGAACTTATCCCTAAAAGGGATCTCTTCCGGACCGTTGAACGATTGACAGATAAATATAATAATTGATTTGTTTTTTTTTTTTTTTAAGCATTTATAAAATTTGCTTTACATTTTATTGTTTTATTGAATCAGGCGTTACTTTGCGGAGGTCCATTTCGTCCATACGTTCATACCCAATTTTCTCATTGTCTATCCTATCATGCAATGTATCGATACGTCTACAGTATTTGTGCCCAATACAGATCTCAACGCACAGTTTTTTTTTTTCAGAAGTAGAAACATGTTTCGAGTTACAAAATAGTTTTTGGAAAGGCCTTGAAGCCGCACTTATTACTTATAATTTTTGACATATTTTAAACATAAAGTCCAAGCCATCCAAGTCGAGGTTTACGTAGTGTTTGCCATGTGGGTGCGAATTACTCTAGTAAACAAGTTAATGTTATACGAATACGTTAAATGCTTCCGACTTGAAAATAAACCTAAGTATTAGTTAACCGTTTGCTTACATTAACTATTTCTGTGTCACTGGAGCTCTACATATACTTGTGTCGAACTTCATGTCAATTCGACCGCTGACAGTGTGTCAAAATTGACATGCAAAATTTGAAACAAACAAGGGGTGCGAGTCGGGTTACCTCCGCGTGGTCAAGAGCTACGGTTAGTTTTTGGATCCGTCCTGGGGGAAGAGCAGTGCTTGGTTCGGTGCACCCTGGTCATCGGCTAATGATTTCCTGGCAGTCTCCGAGGGATATCATTGACCGTTGGCGTAAGAACCCGACAGGGGGGGGGGGGGGGGGGTTGTCTTTTGACCGTGTTCTACCGTACAACAGTTTTTAACACAAGATTTTTGAATACTATATTACTTTGACTTTGGCGAAATCATCGCATCGATCGATATGGGGCCATATTAAAAAAGAAGATGATGAAACAAACAAAATAATGTATTTAGGAATTGAACTTAGACTGTCTCTAGCTCTGCCTGGGAAAGAAAAAACATAGAATTTACTAGTTTCTTCTCTTCCCGCGCAGATGGTAACTCATCGAGGGATTGGGCGAAAATTTTAGGTATCATGGTGTTATAGGCGATGCGGCTAGCAACCCATCACTATTTAGATTCAACTTTCCACCTATACGCCCTTAACCATTCTAAACGTGGCCTTAAGATTTTGTAACCTTAGGCTCTGTCTACCCCGTAAGGAGTAAAGACGTGATGTATGTATGTAAGTTTAAATTGTTCACTTATCCAGCCTCATCTTAAACATATACGTAAGTATACCAAAGTAGCGCATAGTCCAAATAACGCGAAACAAAACACGACTGTAATACGTCAGAGGCCATAATTCTAGTCACACTCGAATTTCGCTGTTTGAATAAATAAAAACTCTACTACGAACGTCCCAAGGTCGGCCATTGCTTACCATCTTGACAGTCCAATGACATTTCGACAAAAGGTTTTGTCTCGTATCACATTATGCTAATTATTCGATGAAATCCACACGTGATACCAAGTTGGCGTTTGCATTTGGATTTACTTACGTTGCTCGAAATCCGATTGTGTCGCTCACATCTTAAGGGTCAACTAGTTTTTTGTGGATTGTTAGTGTCGTGGTTAATATTGTATGGCGCCATAAATTTTGGTCTACAAAGGGTTTTTAACTACTCCATTGATTTATTGTCCCGTTGCTTTGTTTTAGCTTTGAAACTTGATGCTTTAAAAATCGGTCCGCGAAGTTAAGAATTTATGGTAGACACGCCGCATAATTTGAGACAGTCCACTGTTTTCTTGTAGGTATTGTTTGGACGTGAAAGTTAGTTATACAGTTCAATGTATTTAGAGTGCGTAGTACAAGACGCCATCAGATTCGTCGGAGATGTCTAGCGCACAAGAACATCTGAACATAACCGTTTTAGGACACAAAGACGTCGAACTTTCTACATACATACATACATAAATCACGTCTTTATCCCTTACGGGGTAGACATAGCCTTAACAAAACCTTAAGGCCACGTTTAGAATGATTAAGGGCGTATATGTGGAAAGGGAAATCAAAACAGTGATGGGTTGCTAGCCACATCGCCTATATAACATGATCCCTAAGATTTTCGCCCAATCCCTCAATGGGCTTTTACCATCTGCGCGGGAAGAGAAGCAACTGGTACATTCTATGTTTTTTCTTAGCTCTCAGACCTGCATGGAAGAAATAAAGCATAAAATCTTACAAAAAAACTTCTTCTTTTTTAATGGCGCCATCGATCGATGCAATGATTTCGCCAATGTCAAAGTAATAAATACAGTAGGTATTCAAAAATGTCGGCAACGTTGTACGGTAGAACACGGTCAAAAGACCCCTCCGCTGTCGGGTTCTTAGCCAACGGATAAACATATCCCTCAGAATCGGTCAGCAAATCATTAACCGATGCCCAGGGTGCACCGGACCAAGCACTGCTCTTCCTGCGGACGGATCCAAAAACGAACCGCAGCTCTTGACCACACGCGGTAACCCGACTCGCACCCCCTAGACCCATCATTGAAGTGGTAAATAGAACTGACAACTGCCAATCAGCCTTTGTCGGCTTGCCACGTAACATCATATTCAACCATGGCCCAAACTAAATGTGTGAATTGGGCCAATTAACTACGTAATGGCCACAATAAAGCATCAGTGGGCCATTATTCATCGTCCTTGTCGTAAAACTGGGTCATTTGGGAATCTGACGCAGTTCTGACGGATTATAAGTATGTACAATACAATATCTTTGTTCAACACCAAGAATCAAAGCAAATAGGTACTACGAAGTACATTTGGAGAATTACAAGGTAAGCAAGGAAAGAACTGTGACGATATACCTACAGGAAACACCTTTGAAGCTATTCAATGGTGTAGGTATGGTGTATGTTAAGTTCCCAATCCACATTCGATACTATGTCAATGTTTGTAAATTTTATATTACATATATACCATGATCCCGCGCAGATGGTAAAAGCCCATCGAGGGAATGGGCATAGGAATCATGACTTATTGGCGATGCGACCAGCAACCCATCACGATTTTGATTCCCCTTTCCACCTATACGGCTGCAATCATGCTCAACGTGGCCTTTAGGTCTTGTTACCTTAGGCCCCCGTAAGGGATAAAGATGTGATTTGTATGTGTGTGTGTGTACCATACAGTCGAGAGCATAAATATCGATACAGCCATCAGGACAAATATATGTCATCGGACTTACTGTTTATGCCATAAAGGTGTATAGATGTTTTTCACGTCTTAGTAACGTACATATATTTATGGCCTTGACTGTTTGTACATACTTAGGTACCTACTACACAAAATAAAACTGCAAAATCTTACCGGCCTAGGCCAGCAATGTTGGCACCTGCGGGGGAGGGCGGGAGTTCCCAATCCTGCATTGCACAGGTGTCGCAGGGAGGTAGCCCCATCCCGGGGTGGGCCCGTAGGGCTTCGCGGTTCACGAAAGTTCTCCCGTGGTGTCCTACAATAGTGCCAAATTAGGGAATCCGTGTGTATTTTACTGGGTATGCCTGACGCCTCGGGAGAGCCCCAGATACCCCTGGTATTCCCGTACCGGGCCGGATGCATAAGGCGCATTTTCCACACCATAAAAAAAAAGGCCAGCAATGTTGTATAATATAACTCAAAGGTGACTGACTGACATAGTGATCTATCAACGCACAGCCCAAACCACTGGACGGATCGGGCTGAAATTCGGCATGCAGGCAGATGTTATGACGTAGGTATCCGCTAAAAGAAAGGATTTCGATCAATTCTATCCCCAAGGGGATAAAATAGGGGATGAAATTTTGTATGAAACTTTGTCAATTTTAAACCGATCGGGCTGAGACTTTACATGCATAAAGCTACTATGACGTAGGCATCCTCTAATCTATTTATATGTATCCTACTAATATTATAAATGTGAAAGTTTGTGAGTATGGATGTTTGTTACTCTTTCACGGGAGAACGGTTGGACAGATCTGGATGAAATTTGGAACAGATAAATTATAGTCTGGAAAATAACACATAGGCTACTTTTTATCCCTGAAAATTGCGTAATTCCTGTGGGATAGCGATAAACGAATTCTATGCAGACAAAGCTGCGGGCAACAGCTAGTGTTGTATAAAATCCCATTAAAGACCTCTCGTCTAGTAGCACCTGAAACGTGACACTTTGCGGTTTAATTTACATTATTTATTTTAATTGTTTGGGAAAAAATAATTTAATGAATGAGTGAAATGTATTAATAAATTAAACTTACTGAATGCTCATAATGCAAATCCGAATGCTCGGTTGCCTTTGCGGCGCTTATCAGCTAGGAAGTGGGTCGATGCACTGTTGTTCCATAGATTATACGGATAGACGCGACATTTCTCTGCCCGACTAGCACGAGAGCGCGTGAGATACTACTCTCTTTCTAAAACAAACAGTAAGAACAAGACTGGTATTGTATCTCGCTTGCGACATAGCTCTCGCGTCAGGGCTGGATTTACATACATAGGTACCATCCACCATCCACCATCTTACTCGCTAATCCTGCCGCTAAGTAGCAGTGCTTGCACTGCTGTGTTCCGGTGTGGAGAGTAAGACAGCCGGGGAAATTACGGGCACAAGAGGCATTGCATCTTAGTCCTCTAGGTTGGCAACGCATCTGCAATCCCTCCGGGGTTGCGGGTGTCTATGGGCAGTGGTGATCACTTACCATCAGGTGACCCACTTGCTCGTTTGCCTTCCTATTCATATAAAAAAAAAAAACCATAGAAACTGAAAAAGCTGAAAAAAATTGTAAAAATAATCTAGAAAATAAATTAACGTTTTCGTGATCAGTATATCTAATTTCAAAGGTCAGTAGGGGAGGCAAACATTGATGAATAGCTTTGGGGCGGCAAATGTTTAAATGCAGCACTGTCTCGCGTAGTCTTCATGCTGAGAGGGGTTATGTTGAGGGAGTAAAAGCCAACCAGCAATTAGCAGCACATTGAGTGTCCATTACAATATTCCTATGAATTGGACCACCGAAACCAACTCACTGAAAAACTTAATCGCTTAAAGGCCATAATGGCGAGTGGTGCCATCTGTCGCAACTTGTATGCAAGCCAACGACTCCTGCGTTCCAGATTTTTGTTGGAAAAACGTAACGATAAGGTGGTCGGGAGTCCCGGACGCCGATTTTAATTATAAAGCACCACTCGAAAGTGGTGAATAATTGTGCTGAATTTGAAATACCAGTAGCATAGAAGACGACCACAGCTCTCATTAATCTTGTGAACTAGTCAAAACTTTGATCAGAGCTGTAGTTTTGGAGATATAAGCTGATTTATACCACTTTTGAGTGGTACGCTCGCGAGATGTGCTCTCAAAAATCGGGCCCCCGGTGGTCTATTTGGCAGGACGCTTAGCGAGAATAACTTTGAAGCGCGTTCAAATACCATCCGGCACTCGAAGGACTTTTTTGTTCATAATAAAATTTAGTTTTCGCTGCGCAGGTTTCACTACAATATAAAACGAAGTCGCTTTCTGTTATCTGGCCCTATATGATCAGGTCTTTAAAACTATGCAACGGATTTTGATGCGTTTATTTTAATAGATAGAGTGATTCAGGAGGATGGTTTATGTACGATTCTACGCAGATGAAGTTGCGGGCAGAAGCTAGTTTAAAATAAAAACAAATAACGACAATATAGTACGACGTTGGTTTGCATGTGTAACAGTTGTGCTCATTAAACTTTCATAATGATCCCGTAGAGGGATCGAAACGCGTCAGTGTTTTTGTGGTGCAAGTGATAATTAAGTTTATGGGATTTATATGTGTTTTATTGGCAGTAGTGGAAGGAGGATTGCATGAAAAACATATATATTTCACACAGGCTTGGTTATCTTGCACGTGAGTAGCGGAGTAGCTAGGTACATATTTTTGTTCATTGAAATGGAGCTCCGCAAAGTAACGCCTGATTCAATAAAATACAAATAACTGCCTTCATATCTATGACGCCTCTCTTCGGCGCTTAGTCATTATCTACCGGATAACAACACGAAATGCTTGTTCGAATCACAGATATAGCTTCAACCGTCCTTTCACTACCCGTTAGTTGCAACTATTATTGCGATAGGGTAATGTTTAGTTTCGAATTAGACTCCAGTTAACATAAGTTTCTCCCTTGTATCAACTAACCCCCTATTCATAAACGCTCTATAGGCTTCTGCTAACTTAGCAATTGTTTGTCCTTATCTGTGAAAGGTAAATGTCAAAGTGACAGAGCCTCTTAAGTTTTCACATATAAAAACGTCTCGACCTCGTTCACGTAAACGTCTCAATTACTATGGAAAAATTGGCAGCGCCACTAGCGGATAGAAACGGCAACAAACTGTTCTCATAGTATTTAGTAGTAATATTTTTTCGCCAGTTGCCGCCTCCTATTTGCATGTGTGTGTAAGACTAGTATCTGTATAGGGCCGTTAGTGACACCAGCGTTTGTGCAGCTATTCTCCGAATTGGTGCATTGTTACCTTCTGAGTGTAGTCTCAAAAAATCGGCCGTATTAAACTGTGTGCGCAAATCAATTGATAATCTATAAGTGTTCTAAGAATTTTCTAAAAACTACAAAAGACACACATCATTGATTATAGCGCCATCTAACGGGACTTCTTCAATGAGCTAACGCGAGCATCCGCCTTAACGCAAACGCGTTCGAGACGTATTTTGTGACAGAAAACCTACACTAAGCATACTGATAAGGACAAACGATTGCTAAGTTAGCAGATAGGTACTTACAGGGCGTTTATGAAAGGGGATAAACCTTTACTTGCATTTATCTTGCTTCTTCGTGATCACACGTGTGGGATAGCTAATTTTTTATTTCTCGTGAACAGACAGACACGGTGGAGTACTATGTTACAGTTTGACATTGGTGGTGTGTCTGTGACATCGTAGGTCTCAAACAGATGGACCAATTACGATGACGTTTTTCCATTCGAAAGCCATCCTTGCGGTGTTTGTCAGCCATGTTTGGTAAAAATTAGTCCAGCGGTTTGAAGATTATCAGCTCTTTTCTAAAATGATGTCCCCGCGTGTGACCCCGCGGTCTTTAATTGATTTTTTAAATATGTAAGATTTTCTTCTTTGTTTCCAGGTATTTGCTATTGGCTATTGCCTTTAGCGCAGTGGCCGCCTACACCGGGCCGGACTTGCCTCCGGGCCCGTACTGCGGCATTACCGGCGACTGCTGCCGGAACCGGCAGGACTCCTGTTCCCACAGGATCCTTGGTAAGCCACCAGGAGCGCACTCTATTGCCTTTAGCACCGTGGCCGTTTACGCCGGGCCGGACTTGCCTCCGGGCCCGTACTGCGGCATCACCGGCGACTGCTGCCGGAACCGGCAGGACTCCTGCTCCCACAGGATTCTTGGTAAGCCACCAGGAGAGCACTCTATTGCCTTTAGCACCGTGGCCGTTTACGCCGGGCCGAACTTGCCCCCGGGTCCGCACTGCGCTATCACGGGCTACTGCTCCCGGAACCGGCAGGACTCCTGCACCCACAGGATCCTTGGTAAGCCACCAGGAGTGCACTCTAAACTAGCTTTGCCTTTACCTTACCTTTGTTACGAGTGTCTATTGGCGGCGGTGATTGCTTTCCATCAGGTGATCCGCACGCTCGTTTTGCCCCTTATAAAAAAATGTTTTCTGACAAGAGGCCTGTGCCCAGCACTGGAGGCTGGAGATGATGATGTTGATGTATAGAAGAAGAAGAAGAAGAAGAAGAAGAAGAAGAAGAAAGAAGAAAGAAGAAAGAAATTTTTATTCACCAACACAAAAAAAACACAAAAATTCAAAAATGTATGTATGTAAAAGATTCCTCTTGTCACCAGACACCCTGTGCTACTGCGACGAGTTCTGCGACCTCAACCGTGCCCAGGACGACTGCTGCCCCGACTACCTGCCCGTCTGCCGCAACCAGACCATCGACCCCGGGTTCATCATCGAGCCCTGCCGGCACCGCGGGCAGATGTACCTCCCCGGGCAGACGTACACTGACAACTGTAACAAATGGTAAGTTAAGGCAGTTTTTTGGGGTTCCATATACATACATACATACATAAATCACTTCTTTGGGGTTCCGTACCTCTAAAAGATGATTTGGTGTCAAAAATGACAAAATCGCTATTGTGTGCTTATAAAATTTGAGTGTGCCCTCGATTTCTCCAGGATCCCATCACCAGATCCTTATTTATAGTATTTATGGTATATAGTATTAGTGATGGGTTGCTAGCCGCATCGCCTATAACATCGACGGTCCCTATTAAAAGAGTCGGATGTGCAAAACTGCTACTTTTCAGGAGAAGCAATCGAAGATTTTTGAACAACATTTTTGTGTACAAAATTGTCAATTCTTGGAATTTTACTATGAAATTTGGCATGAGTTAATATTTTTATTGTACTGTGAGGTATGTATGTAAACATTTATCAACCTCCTTTTAGAACATGCTTAAAAGCGACTTGACACTATTTTAACTGGAACTACATCAACGAGATTTGTCGGAAGTGTCACATACAACAATTTTGATCGGACTTGGTAAAGTAAAATTTGTCGGATGTGTCACTAACGACATTATTAAATGAACATCGTCGAGAACTTTTTGTCGTAACAGTCACATATGACATTTATATTCGGATATAATATATGTTTTAATGATAGATCCGACACACTTGAATGACTTTTTTGGTGTAAATCGAACATTAATCTTAATTTTACTGTTTTTATTTAGAGTTAACTTTACCTCATTTATCCCAAAATACAAAATAGGTAGAAAATTGCTTAGGTACAGGCGTATCAAAAAAAAATCTTATCCAAAACTTAAAAGCTCTCTTCTTAAACAAATAAAAACACAGTATAATAATAAAAAGTCGACAAAGAACTTAAGGTAATAAGTACGTTTTTTCCTTTATAAATCTCAATTTTTGCGCAGCAATACAAGATTTCAACAGTATAATGTAACGTTACAAAAATATAATAAATTAGTCACAGCCATAAATCAGTCTAATAATTATATTTTTCTAAAGTTAATCAACATTTAGGCTTAATAATACAGTAACAATATAATATGTATTAATAATATAGTAATTAACAGAAAACAATCGTAAAAATCCTCACTAGAAATAATAAAATTAGGTTAGACATACCGTCACGCCTCTTTCCCACAGGGGTAGGCCGAGACTACTTTGTTCCACTTGCTACGATCCTGACATACTTCTTTCGCTTCATCCACACTCATCAATCTCTTCATACATGCTCGTCGGTTTCGCGTACTCCTGACCTGACCTTTTTCCAAAACGTCTCCTATTTGGTCTCGGAACGTCCGCCTAGGCCTTCCCCTCCCAACGTAACCATTCACACTCCCCCTAGATAGATCTGTTTAGTTAGTCTACTTTCATTCATCCTCTCTACGTGACCAAACCAACTAAGCATACTTATTTCTATCCTAGCCGCTATATCCTCTTTCACACCAGCACGTTCCCTTATCACACTATTTCTTATTCTATCTTTCAGTGATACACCCTTCATACTTCTTAACACTCTCATTTCTACTGCATTTATTCTACCTTCATGCTTCTTTGGCCATACCCAAGTTTCACTGCCGTACATTAATGTTGGAACAAGCACCCCTCTGCGGGCAGCCAGTCGCGCCTTCTTCGACACCTTCTCACTGCTCACAAAGGTGCGCAGCGCCCCATTCACCATGTTTCCTGCATTCACTGTTCTTTCAATATCACTTTCACTCTTCCCATCTTTCGTAAATGCGGAGCCCAGGTAGGTATACAAACTCTTTTACTTGTTCTACTTTCTTACCCGCAATCACAATTTCACATTCTGTCAGTTAGGAGTTAGGTTAGTTAGGTAGCTACAAATGCCCGAAGGGCAAACCGCATAGAAATAGGAGCCCCGTGAAAGCGGGGTTCATTCGAACTTATGGTGAAGTATAATTCGTCATTTTTGTGACAGTGGGACCACGAGTCCATAGGGGGTATTAGAAGCCTTCAAATGTATCCTAAATCCTCCTAATGATTTCATAAATTGTATTAATTACGCTGCTTTAGAAACGTCAAATTCAAATAATTTTTCGGCGCGTCCTACCTACCTACTTGTTTATATGTGTGAAGGCGGTGCCTCAGCCCAAATAGTTCCAAGGTCAAAAGGTACTATTAGGCAGATAGACTAGGTCCACTTCTGCCACGCATGCCACACATAAACATAACGATGTTACGATGAGAGCGTGTTTGATGGTGCGGGCTGAGACACCGACTTCAAACAATTATAAGTAAACTTAATACCTAGATAGAACTCAGAACCTGTGCAAACAAAAAGTATGCCTAATATTTTCGGATTATGACAGTGTTTGGAATATACCGGTGTTCTTCGATATTAATGATCTCACTAATTTGACTCGTAAACACTTTCAAAGTGAGAAACATGTAGGGACGAAGTTGTATTTTATTATAATGAATTTTGATGCAACAGTAAATTAGTCGCTGTGCTGGCAGGCCTCCAACCAGGTGGACCGACGACATCGTGAAAGTTGCGGAAAACCGGTGGTTGCAGGTGGCGAGTTGCCTTTCATTATGGTGTTCTAAGGGGGAGGCCTCTGTTCAACGGTGGACGTCTTCAGGCTGATGATGATGATGAAGAGGTGTTTTTTTGGTAGGGTCGGATTGTCCAGTGTATATTTTCACCCTCCGCCACTTCTACTTTATTTGGCACATTCAGCAGAAATGTTCATGTTATCGAACGTGATGTCGCTGTTATAAAATTTATTTTTGTCATTAAACACATCCCCGAGTAAATCTTGAAGTTGAATTAATTCATCGTCCAAATGTCTTGGAATAAGTGACACATTTTCCTTAGAAAAATAGATTAAAGCAAAATATTGTATGCAAAAGCAACATAAGACAGAAAAAAAAAATTGGTTGAGCCCTCTTACATTTTCGGTAAATGCATTTCCTACACTTATAAATAGCACCCGTCCAATTAAGATTGTCAGATTTACCACTTAAAACAAAAAATGCCAAACAATATCCAATGAAAACAGTCGAATGTGGCACTACCGACAAAAGCAGTTAAAAATTTCCTATTAAAAATGTATGTTATGCCACATCCGACAAAAAAACTTACGAAAAAGCTATTAAAATTGTCGGAACTACCGCAACCGACATTTATGGGTGGGCATACCCAAATTTGATTTTTTATTAAGCAAAACTTAATTTTTAAGCATATTATTAGCATATTATTATAAATCGCGAGAAGCGTACCTGGCGACCACCTCTCCGCGCAACATGGCCAGTAGTGGCAGTTCCGCGTAGTTGGCCGCCCCCCGCGCCCCGCCAACATTGTCGTTACTTTACAACCGACTTTATTAAGCGGCCATTGTACCAACATCCGACTTTTTTAACCAAAATATCTCGGAAAATAGCCAAGATAATGATATTTTTTTAATGTAGTATTAAAGTTTATTGATTTTTATTGACATTAACGCAATAATCCCAAAATGGCCAAAATGCAGATCCGACTCTTTTAATAGGGACCGTCGACATGATTCCTAAGATTTTCGCCCAATCCCCACGATGGGCTTTTACCATCTGCGCGGGCAGAGAAGCAACTGGTACATTTTATGTTATTTCTTTGCTCCCAGACCAGTATGGAAGTACTACTAATATTATAAACGCGAAAATTTTTAAGTTTGGATGGATGGTTGTTTGTTACTCTTTCACGTAAAATCTAATTTATGGATTTGGATAAAATTTGGAACGAAGATAGCTGGTACCCTAGATTAACACATAGGCTATTTTTTATCCCGAAAAATTGCATAGTTCCCGCGGGATAGCGAAAAATATATTTTTTTGCAGACGAAGTCGCGGGCAGCAGCTATTTATAATAAATGGACACATACACACATACATAAAAAAGCCAGCTACAAGATTCATACTTAAATAATACAGGATAACAAGACCTGAACGAATTCTCCGCAAACGAAGCTTCGGACAACAGCTAGCATCTAAATTAATCTCTGTCTCTCTCTGTCTTTCACTCTATCTCTATCTTAGTTGTATATCGTCATCATTACCACAGTGTTGCCAACAATCATTACCATCCTACGCCCCAAAAACACGCAATACCTGGCCGGATGAATCACTCCTTACGAAATAATCCTTCACGCATATATCTTAGTAAATAATGGGGTGGCCGACCCAAATGTCGTGAAAAATACAAAACCGACTTATGACACTTACGAATTATCCCACCGAGAGATTTATGATGTGAAGATTCTCAGTTATTTCCAAGTTTATATATAGACGCGGCGTCATAGCGTAGTAACTTATAGTAAGCTAACTCGGCCGTCTCGACAAGACAGGGCAACTATCACAAACTTACAGGTAGACTTAATTTATCGGTAGTGAATTATTTCTTCTTTCTAAATTTCAAGTCTATAGTAAAAATAATCTTTACATAAAGTTGCCAAAAACTTTAAACCGCCTTAATCCGGCCCTGGTGTGTAACTAGCCTCCTAATAAACTACCTCACTGTCAAATTTCAGGTCTCTTAGTACAAAAAACTAAGAACTTTCGTAGAAACTTCCAAGAGCCTGTAAACCTCCTACATTCGGGCCTGTCGCAAAATCCGTTCTTAATTGACGTCTCCTATCTATAGGCTACCTCTCTGCTAAATTTCATCTTGATTGGTCCAGTAGTTTTCGAGATTTCGTGATTAGTCAGTGAGCTAATGATGGCGTCGCGGGTCTGAATTGATCCGCGCTGAATTGAAATTCAAATCCCAGGCAGCTGGTCTTTTCCCTACACTTCCAGCAATTATTGTTGTATTTCAACCAATTTACACAAAAACTCCCCAAATTATGTAGCCTTTTTTTTTTTTTTTTTAACGTGTGGAAAATGCGCCTTATGCATCTCCGCGCTCGGGGCAGCATACGAACGGAGGTATGACGGGCTCTCCATCTCGCCGCTCCTTCCCTATGGAAGAAGGGGAGAGGCCTACCGTCTAAAAACACACACGTTCCCTCCAGGCCTTGAACTGCGGGCGTTGCGGGCGCACACGGTGACCACCGCAACGTCCACTGGCCGCCCCGGGATGGGGCAGGTGGCGACGGCACCGTTGAATGCGGGTTCCGGATTAGCCTAACCTTTCTCGTGGTTTACCTACTCTACTAATCTATTGGTTAAAACCGCATGAAAATCCGTCCAGTATTTATTACACAAAACCAAACAGAATTTTCGTAATGGAAGCTGCTTACGCGTGATGCAGTGCCCAGAGGAAATGGGGATGATTTTTTATAGTTATATAGACTACTAGCTGTTGCCCGCAACTTCGTCTGCATAGAATTCGTTTATCGCTATCCCGCAGAAATTACGCAATCTGTTCTTAGAGGATGCCTACGTCATAGTAGCTTTATGCATGTAAAGTCTCAGCCCGATCGGTTTAAAATTGACAAAGTTTCATACAAAATTTCATCCCCTATTTTATCCCCTTGGGGGTAGAATTGATCAAAATCCTTTCTTAGCGGATGTCTACGTCATAGATCTACCTGCATGCCAAATTTCAGCCCGATCCGTCCAGTGGTTTGGGCTGTGCGTTGATAGATCACTATGTCAGTCAGTCAGTCACCTTTGAGTTTTATATATTTAGGCATAGCAACAGAAGCAAAAGAACATACATACATATATCACGTCTTTATCCTATAGACAGAAGGCCTAAGATAACAAGACCTTAAGGCCACGTTTAGCATGATTAAGGGCGTATAGGTGGAAAGGGAAATCAAAATGGTGATGAACTCATCATCGCCTATAACATGATTCCTAAGACTTTCGCTCATTCCCTCGATGGGCTTTGGGCGGGGCTTTTGTGGTTGGCAAAAGAACCCCTGTAGCTATACAGTATCCACTCTATAACTACTCTTTGATGCCAGCCTGTGTAGGTAACATCGCAAAATTCCCAATTGATTTAGCCCTGGCACGTCTGTCGGTTTGTTTACTTTTATTACGGCAATTGTTTTTAATTCGCGGCGCTTTGACGTTTGGGGCTTGAGTGTTCAATCATATTGTTTTACTGTGACCGTTGGTAGGGTAAAATATCTGATAAACGTCCCTAAGTCAACAGGTATGCCAAAGACGCTGAATCACTTAGTTTATATCTGACTGAAGGCATCTTTAAGTCAATTTGAAAAGGTACACGAATTATTTTGCTCAACTACTTATTTTAGTCCATAAGTAAAATAAAATACATACATCCATAAATCATGTCTTTATCCCTTACGGGGTAGACAGGGCCTAAGGTAACAATACCACAAGGCCACGTTTAGCACGATTCTGGGCGTATAGGTGGAAAGGGGAATCAAAATAGTGATGGGTTGGTAGCCTCATCGCCTATAACATGACTCCTAAGATTTTCACACATTAGGTACCTTGATGAGCTTTTACCATCTGTGCGAGAGAAAAGCAACTGGTACATTCTATAAATAAAAGCCTACAGACAAAGACACTTACTCAGAAACTATCCTATTTATAATATTAGTAGGCTACTTATTATGGTTCACAACTGGGTCTTCTACCCTGTAACCGAAGACATTTTGTCGTCAAGCAAGACGCGTAGCGTTTTACGAGTGTAGTGGCTTAAAGGCTGTACAACTTCTAAAGAATGTCCTGTAAACAGCTGTCAAGGTTACACAGGTTGCATTGGCGACTATGTTACGTCATTCGACGTCTCGTAATTTTAATTGCTTCAGTAACCTAACAATTAACAGTTCAATTGGATAGTTAGGTTACATATCTCTGTTTATTGTTGTTTAAACGGCCTATAAAATGTAATCGGAGCAGTTAAATTTGTTAAATAACTTAAATGGAACTTACGTCGTGCAATGTAATTAAAGTTCGAATTAATTAATTAATTAATGTATTCTTCCATGCTGGTCTGGGAGTAAAGAAAAAACATAGAATTTACCAGTTGCTTGTCTTCCCGCGCAGATGGTAAAAGCCCATCGAGGGAATGGGCGAAAGTCTTAGGAATCAATTTATAGGCGGTGCGGCTAGCAACCCGTCATTATTTTGATTTTCCTTTCCAACTATACGCCCTGAATCATGCAAAACGTGGCCTTAAGGTTTTGTTACCTTAGGCTCTGTCTACCTCATAAGGGATAAATAAGACGCGATATATGTAATTAAAAACCAGTAAGCTTATTCGCTCGTAGAACAGATCACCGTTTAAAGAAGCCGTGGTAGCCTAGTGGTTTGACCTGTGGCCTCTTAAGCAGACGGTCGTGGGTGCGAGTCCGGGCTTGCACCTCTGATATTTTACATTTGAAATTTACCTGCACACGTCTGCGAAGCAATTCAATGGTGTGTGTGAAGTTCCTGTCCGCACTGGGCCCGATAGGAAACTACAGCCCAAGTCCTCTCATTCTGAGAGGAGGCTTGTGTCCAGCAGTCGATATATGGGCTGGAGACGATGGTGAAGCTTATTGGCTCGTGGAACAGACAACCGTTAGGGGAGGAAGTTCTTTTTTTTTTTTTTTTTTTTTTTTATATGAATAGGAAGGCAAACGAGCAAGTGGGTCACCTGATGGTAAGTGATCACCACTGCCCATAGACACCCGCAACCC
Source organism: Pandemis corylana (assembly GCA_949127965.1). Taxonomy (NCBI): domain Eukaryota; kingdom Metazoa; phylum Arthropoda; class Insecta; order Lepidoptera; family Tortricidae; genus Pandemis; species Pandemis corylana. Next base: position 9,193,110 of record OX421871.1, read on the forward strand.
CGGAGGGATTGCAGATGCGTTGCCAACCTAGAGGACTAAGATGAAATGCCTCTTGTGCCCGTAATTTCCCCGGCTGTCTTACTCTCCACACCGGAACACAGCAGTGCAAGCACTGCTACTTAGCGGCAGGATTAGCGAGTAAGATGGTGGTAGCGATCCGGACGGACCTTGCACAAGGCCCTACCACCCGCAGTTCTTGAGTGGCGACCACGAATCGGAAGACGCAGTGTTGGCCGGCCTCCCACTAGGTGGACCGACGACATCGTGAAAGTTGCGGGAAACTGGTGGCGTGTTGTCGTTCATTGTGGCGTTCTAGGGGGAGGCTTTTGTTCAGCCGTGGGCGTCTTCTGGCTGGTGATGATGATGATGATGCTTATTCTAACGTGCGCACGGCTGCAACCTCAGGTTTGCGCTTGACAGACGTACATAAATAAATCACGTCTTTATTCCTTACGGGATCGACAGAGCCTAAGGTAACAAAACCTTAAGGCCACGTTTAGCATGATTAAGGGCGTATAGGTGGAAAGGGAAATCAAAATAGTGATGGGTTGCTATCGGGCCGTCCATGTGAGTCTCCGAAGGGGGGGAGGGGTTCGGCAAAAATCACGAAATATCATAAGAGGGGCAGGGGGGGCTAGAATAAAATTAGATTATACTTTTTTACCTGTATTTAAAGATAACATTCTAAAAATTTGAAAATTCTTTGTAGGTACTAAAAATACACGTGATTTTGGATGGGGGAGGGGGAGTAGTTTTTAACCTCACCACGTATCACCAAGGGGAGGGGGGGGGGGGTCAATAGTGCTAAAAAAACATCACATGGTTAATGAACGGCCCTTATCCGCATCGTCTATAACATGATTCCTAAGACTTTCGCCGAAATCAAAACTTTTCTCTTTAAAATATTAGTATAAAACTCGCCATCCCATTGTAAAATGGCACTCCGCCAAGCTAATGACTTATGGCAGATCGATTGGCGAGAACTTGGCAGTCATTTATTTAGCACCAACTGTACTTGAATTCATAACATTGAACTACAGCGATGTGCTATAAATAGAACACAGACCGACACAAACGATTGATTACGAAATTGCGTATGCGGCAATTTTTAAGTTTACCAGCGGCTATTTTCTAGGCATATTAAATTCCATTGAACAGGCTATTCAATTCTCATACACATACGTATGCACAAATCACGTTTATATCCTTTACGGTGTAGACAGCCTGAGGTAACAAAACCTAAAGGCCACATTTAGCATAATTGTAGGCGTATAAGTGGAAGGAATCAAAAGAGTGATGGGTTGCTAGACGCATCGCCTATCACATGATTCCTTAAATTTTCGCCCTTCAATAGGCTTTTACCATCTGCGTGGGACGTGAAGCAACTGGTACATTCTATGTTTTTTCTTTGCTCCCAGACCAGCATGGAAGAAATTTGCAGTCTTCATAGTAAACCGTGTGGAAAGGGCTCTAGATGATGAAATTGGTGTGACGTACTTTATAAACGGTCCCTTAATAGCTATAGAAAACGATGTTCAAATTTTTCATTATATGTTTGATCTTAAGTCAAACCCCTCTATATGGCAAATACAAATGTAATAATAACATTACACTGTAACAACACTATTAAGTTCCACAAATTGGTGTAAAGTGAACTTAATGTCATTACCATATGAGCAACCCGTGTGCATATTATTTTGGTATTCAGAAACATACTGTTTGCTGTGATGTCACGTTTGGCAAGGAACTAAGCAAGTGTATTTGGCTTGAGTATTGTATTGTTATTTAAATAAGACCTACTTTACTGGCATTTGTAACAAATTTTACATTTTATTGTCATTTTTAAGCCGTTTCATTACTAGCTCCGTAAGATTTGCATTTCGCAAATTCGTCTTTTAAGCATTTAAAAAAAAAACGCCACCTCCATGGCTCCGCCGTTAAAAAAAAACTAAAAATTTCATTCGTCAAACTTGATCACAAAATTGAAAAAAGTTTTTCTATAAATGAAGTTACTGTTCATGCGTTCCAAGCGTTCCTTTAGGAGGTGTTATTTTCATACAAATATCGTGGAAATCGAAACCTATAACTAACGGTAACTCTACTTAATTTGGCAACATGTTAGGCTAACCCGTAGTTTTTCATAGAAATACTATGAAGTAAAAACTTATTTCTTGCCGGCTTGCTCATATGCGTAGACTACTTACAATTTTTTTCTTAAATTGTTGCGGTTTAATTCAGAAAATGATTACAAATATCCAAATTGCTTTTGGTGCTATAATTACCGTCTTCTACGATTCAACGTTAACCTATCATTCATACTCGGATCTCTATTCTCGATAATGATGTCACTCGACTCGACATTGACAAAATCATCACCAACCATAGATGAATTAGTCAATAGAACACACGTACCGTATTTTATGCAAGTTTTTCCTGCATCCGCTATGGATAGCTATTTAATTTCGATCTATTAGAATTATGATTATACATTGTAAGAATTTATTTTTATTTGTAAACAAAATCGAGTTAATCTACCTTTACCGCGCAATTACCAAATATTAAGTATCGATATTGATCGTAATATCTTGCCAGACTTTGATTTACATTTTTTTTCATTATAAATATGTGATTCCCGCTCTATTGGTATTTCTTTTATATCACCGACCTTCGGTAACTATAACGTTTGATTTCGCATTCTATTTATTTATTGGTAATAATTCGACCAATAAAATTTATTTAGTTCTTATTAATTCGTCACCCAACTCCTAAACAGTCCAAACTCCCATTTTACTTACACAAATATGTACCTTAAAATGTTCAGAGATACAATTGGAATTATCTTGAGTCTTGAGACAGCACATAAGACTTTTTAGCGTCGGATGGTAATGATGTTGAACAGATGACGGAGTGGTGACGTCATGGTAATGATTGTCACACGGCGACCTTATGTCATTGATCATTTTTACATAATGTTTGTATAGTGGTTATAGTAAATGATCAAGTCACGTTTTACGACGTATAGTACTATCGTATTTTATTAGCAGGAACACTTTTGGTCACATTTGTACGTAAGAAGGATTTATCAAAGGCCTATACAAAGTAAGTGTCATAAAATTATTCAAGAATATTGCAGCAAGAGGTTGGGTTAAGTAGTTTTACTTTAATAGAACACATCTGTAAAAGTTTTCCGCCGTAAGTTTTAATGAAAAATTAAAATTAAGCTAAAACTTTGACGCCGAACACTTTTAATGTATGGAAACATTTTGTAAAACACAGTTAAACAATCCTGAAATACATTTTTCTCAAACATTGTCGTACCTATATGTCGTCATTGTATTCTAAGTAACAGAACACGAAGGGCCTTGTTGACGGCCGAATTACATTGTAGGCGCGATTTTCTGACCATAAATCGGATTGCTGGACTGTTTTTCATTTGTTTTTAACTTTTTTTTAATTCAAAGAGACTATGGAATAATGAATATTATTATTCGTAGCCCTTTGCGCTTTGCGGTGATTTTAAAGTCTTCACAAAAACACAAATAAATAAACGAAAATTCAGTTACTGACGCTTTCTAAACATGTCATTCAGCATACTAAAAATACGTCTTATCAAACCACTTATTCATAACGATGGACACGATAATGTCGTCTACGTAGATGTGACGAATAAAAAGATTACTATCGCAACATTCCTTATTCCGTTTCCGGTGAATAGAAAACAATTTGCCTGTGTGATAAACAAGATTGATGTCCGAATAAGATTGTGGAGACAGATCTGATCTCGTGTTGTTGTGGAGCTGCATTGATCGTACCAAAGTTTGGGTGTGCTCAGTGAACTTAGAATACACGGTTTGGAATGCATGACCTGATAATTTTTGTCCTTCAAGTGATTCCTGTAAGGAACACGAATTATGGGGTCGTACAGGTCGGCCAACGAGGTGGACGGATGACCTGGTTAAAGTCGCGGGTTCACGCTGAATGCAGGCTACTTCCAACTGAGGCAACTGAAGGTCTATGAGAGAGGACTATGTCCAACAGTGGACGTCTTATGGCTAATATGATGATGATGATCATGATGATGATGTAACTTTGCAATTTAAGTAAGTAAGTAAGTAAGTAAATGCTTTATTGTACAAATATAAACAAGCAGAGACAAATCACAAAAAAAGAAGTTAAATATATGCATAAAAGCAATTTGATGCTAATAAATAAATAAATAAATAAAATGATGATGCCAGATCAGCCATAGCCTCTTGTGCAATTTTTGACACAAAACGTATCGAGCACGTTCGCGTAAACGTCTTAATTACTATTAGGAAAGGGTAAGAAAGAACCATTATAGGTAAACCAGCTAACCATACAAAACGCCTAGCTAGATAAAGTTCCGTTGTGACACGAAAATTACTCTTACAAATCTTACAATTATATGGTTAATTTTCGTGCCACAACGAAAAACTTTGGTGCTAATTTTAATTGATTGCGTGGTGCACAACTTTTTGATCCTTACCCGAAATTGGCAGCGTCACTAGCGGAACGTTACGGCAGCAAATTGTTAGCATATGTAGCTATTATAGAAGTAACGTCGTCATTCACTTCAGCTGAAAAGCTATATTTTTTTATCCACACGCTACAGAACTTCAAGTAGGTTCAAAGTTATTATTACACATAAACGGATAACTCACGTATAAAAAGTCGAGTGATAAACGTAAACGAAGGTAAGGTAAGGTGGAACGAACGAGGGTAGTTGTGCGCCGCTGTCAGTTGCGTCGAGCAGCCGCGCGAACAGAGCGCTGGCGCGCAGTGTTCGTTTCGCTGCCGCCGGGGCGAGCGCTCCAGGAAGAAGGACTACGAAATAGTCCGAAGCATGTCGAGCATCACTCGACTTTTTATACGTGAGTTATCCGTTTATGTGTAATAATGATTAAGTCTCACGGTAGTTTCATGTTGAAAAAGGTTCAAAGTTGTTACATAAAAAAGTGGATGTTGATCACTTTGAGCTCAAGGTTCAGATAAAATGATTTACAAAGACACTAAGTACTCGTAACAAGAAAATTAATTTATTAGCGTATCACTCTATCACAGTTTAAAAAATCGGCCAAGTGCGAGTCGGACTGGCACACCGAGGGCCCCGTACAAATTCGGCAAGTGAATATATAACCCAGCGTTAGCAGAGCCTTGACTCCTAAGCAAAATGTAGGCAGTATGAGGTCGTTTTATATTGGTTTAGTTAGACACGCACAAAGTTTATTCTGTTTTTAGTATTTGTTGCTGTAGAGGCAACACGCTATCATAGTTCATGTGATACAGACTGGTGATAGACAGACAGACGGGCAGTGGGGTCTTAGTACGGCCCCATTTTTGACCCATAACTTTCATTCATCATTATGTTTTTGAACATAATACATGAATTCGCGCATTTCAGGAATTTTGAAAAAGCCACCACAATGGTTAGGTTACATTACCATCAATCCTAAAAAAAAATACTTATCTACTGGTTCCTAAGAATTTCGCCCATTTCCATGGGCTTTTACCATCTGCGCGGGACGAGAAGCAACTGGTACATTCTATGTTTTTCCTTAGCTCCCAGATCAGCATGGAAGTAATATCATGTTTTATGGCCAACAATACATTCGGAACTTCAATTTTATGGGCCAAAATACAGACCCAGCTTAGTAATTATGGTCCCGTTTTTATCTTTTCGATACGGAACCCTAAAAACGCCATTTTGTCTCAGAGCGCCAGCACAGAAGACCTTGTCGCGTGTCATCTATCAAAATTAAATTGTCTCCAAAATTTTCAAAGTCCCGACACATTTATGTCATCTCTCAACTAATTTTAGCTGTGACACTTAAATACATGCAACTTTGGCTCAAAATGCAAGGTCGTGTGATGAATTTTATAAAATTAGACAGGTTTTTTGCCAGGTGTTAACATGCGAAGGAATTTAAATAAATTAAAATGAGCGTAGCTAAATATTATTCGAAGTTTAAAATTTGTTTACGTTGACGACATTGCAAATCTGTTGCTTATGTTAACATCGCCTCGTCTAATCGTCGGACTTCCAAATGTTTTAGATTCTAATTCCGAATGGTGGTACATTTATTCTTGTTGCTTCTCTTCCCGCACAGATAGTAAAAGCCCATCGAAGGAATAGGCTAAAGTCTTAGAAATCATGTTATAGGCGACGCGGCTAGTAACCCATCACTATTTTGATTTCCTTTTCCACCTATACGCCTTTAATCATGCTAAACGTGGCCTTAACGTGTTGATACCTTAGGCTCTGTCTACTCCGTAAGGGATAAAGACAACAGTCGAAACACGAAGTTTGACGGAGAACATTAAGAAAATACATCATACCCATGATTATTACAAGCTTTGCTTAGTTTGGGACCAGTAGGCTTATTACCTAATTCGCTAGCAATCGCCATCGTGTTCATTTTGACAGTTCATGTATGGGCTGATAATTGGCATCGGAATAAGCTAGCTGTCACATTCATACAAGAACTGTCAAAATGAACAAGATGGCGATTGCGAGCGAGGTAATAAGCCTACGGGTCAATTGGTGTCAATTGTCCCAAGATATTTACAGACGCACTGTATAAAATTTATTATTTTACTATTGGATATATATTTGTTTTTATTTATTGAATTATTTGACCGTACCATATACTTTTTGTTTTATTTACAATTAACGATCTCCTTGTGACATCCTTATGTTTTGACGTAAATATATAATGTAACTTTCAAATGAAAATAAACAAATGTATCTAATAAATTTACCAAAATCCCGCTGGGGTCTTCCCACCTAGTTACGACCTGGGTGCCTTTAAGAGGCGAGTGTACAATTTTCTGCAGGGCCGACAACGCACTGGCATCGCGTAAAGCGCTGCGGGTGTCTATGGACAGTGGTGATTATTTAACATCAGGTGACCCACTAGTTCGTTTGTCTGGCCTCTCTAACATAAAAAAAAATTCAAAACCTTTATTGCACTAATACATTTTATCACAGTATCCAAGTTCATTAACAATTTGTGTCTTGACATTTTGACTGGAATCGTTAAAAGAGCTTTTGTACGAAAATTACGTCACCGGATTATAATTTATGAACACAGAGATAATGTTAACTAAATTCGTGACAGCATGTCCTATAATGCGATGACATCATTTTTTTAATTTCCGCTACGAAATAAAACATAAGGTATGACTATTATGATGACATACACAAATCACGTCTTTATCCCTTACGGGGTAGACAGAGCCTAAGGTAACAAAACCTACAGGCCACGTTTAGCAAGACACTGAGGGCGTAGAGGTGGAAAGTGGAATCAAAATAGTGATGTGTATTATGATGAAATAGGTATTAATGAAGTTTTTTATTTATTTATTTATAAAAAAACAACACTATCATTACAGGAAACCCAATGCAATAGTGTGCCAACTTAATTAAGCATCTGCTTAAATTACTTAAAGAAGAACAAATAGAATTTATACATTACACACGTACACAAGTCACGTCTTTATCCCTTACGGGGTAGACGGAGCCTAAGGTAACAAGACCTACAGGCCACGTTTAGCAAGACCGTGGGCGTATAGGTGGAAATTGGAATCAAAATATAATATAAAATAAATAACATGATTCCTTTGATTTTCCCCCATTACCTCGATGGGCTTTACCCAACTGCGCGGGAAGAGAAGCAACTGGTAAATTCTGTTTTTTCATTACTCCCAGACCATCATGGAATAAAAACGTGGACTATGTTAATTCAGTATTTAATTTTCAGGCCTTAAGCCCTCTCCGTTAAGCAGAGGGTCGTGGATTCAAATCCCGGTCTCGCACCCATAAGTTCTTCAGAATTTAAGTGCGTAAACACATTTGAAATTTACCATGAAGATAAAACATTGCAAGGAAACCTGCACACAGCTGCGAAGCAATTCAATGCTGCGTGTGAAGCTCGCTAGCTGCACTAGGCCTTTACTGGCACAGAATAGTCTCACATACCTAATATTAAAATGGTTACGAATAATTTCCGCATAAAAAGTAAATTAGTTGCGGCGTTTATAAGCTTAGCCAATCTGACTAACTTGCGGACAGTCGCGTGCAAAAGTCCTTTCAAAAATAAATAAGCTGATTTAAGGACTTAATCTATTTTGATTTCCCTTTCCACCTATACGCCCTTAATCATGCTAAACGTGGCCTTAAGGTTTTGTTGCCTTAGGCTCTGTCTACCCCGTAAGGGATAAAGACGTGATGTATGTATGATATATATTTTTCACACGATATTAGCCGCAATATTATAAATATTAGATAGTGATAAATTATATTTTATTATTATATTATATTATTAGATTTATTTGAGAGTGAAAGGGACGGAAAGGGTGTTCGAAAATCGAATATTGGAGTTGCCCCGTCGATTTGTATAAGATACAGCTCACGTCATGTAAAAAGAACGCTGGAAGAAAGTGGAGAGGGGGTGCTTGCGCATGGGTACACTATGAGCAGCGGGGGGGGGGGCTCTACTTTTTTCCAGCGTTCTTTTTAGATGACTCGACCTATACGTAGCTGGCTGGTACTGCTAGTACTTAAACACTTTTTCACAGAAGCTTACTGGATATCATTTTAATTAGAAACACTGAGTATGATTCCGTGTAGTACAATTTTCTGCATTCCTAAAATGATATTGACCTGCAAGTAAACAGGAAAAGGATCAAATCTTGAATTTTCCAAACGTTACTTCGTCACACAAAAAACAATAAGTTTTTGCTAAAAATTCCATTTGAATACAAGCTTTTTGCTGACCGTGCATTGTTTTGTTATACGTGTTACATTATGTGTACCAAATTTCAAATCAGTCGGACAAATCATTGAAGAGTTCCCTCCTACGGAGACGGTCCTGGGACCACTAGAATTCTACTACCAGGTTATTGTATTGTCATCCGACATACAAATTTCAAAATTGGAAAAATTTCTGCTTAGTCTATTGATATCCGCCTGGACAAACATATCTCTACGTACATTGCAATTGCAAGTATCTAAATTAAGTCTTAACGGGTCGGCTAACCCTTCTGGCACAGTAAAAACGACATACTTGCATGTAACCAAGCGAGTTGCAGTAACTCGTGGAAATACTTTGTTTTTTTTTATACATTTGTGGCGAAAACGCCACGAATCCAAGCCACGCATGGCAACATGAGAGAGGAAAATATTGTCTATGCTCTCTCTCCTCTAGACTCGACAGACTACGGCACGTTATATTTCTTTTCTCAAAAATGTCCGGTAAAGTCGTCATTGTTAACTACATATCAGAACAGGAAGTTAATTGTTGCCGGTCTGTCCAAAATTAAAAAAAAAAAAAACATTACTGTCGCGCTAAACTCGACAGTAATGTTGCATACAAATTCCATTACTGTCTTGTTATTAACTTTTTAAAAATGCAAATCACCATTATAAAAGAAAGGCACAAGACATAAAACATCAAATTAAAAAAAAAAAAACTAGTACGACAACGTGTTTATCTGTGTCTGAAATAGCTTTAGGTGTTCTGGGTAGAAAAATACACTCTTCAAATGCCATTGATAGAAGAAGGCGGCAAAGCAAAACAATTTTCACTATTTTATTTTCATTTATTTTTGTTGTTGTTATATTTTCGATTTTTGAGAAAAGCACTATACTTGCCTCGGCCAGAATAGCATTGCTGGCTTCGTATTATTAAACGGACTCGCAAGCTCGTCCGTTCAAACCAATACTCAGCCAGCAATTGCCTACTTCCTGGCCTAGACAGTAATGTACTATTCCCTCTTATATTATATTAGTATCTTGTGTTAAGTATCTTTAACGGTATTAATCGTGTACGAGTGATTACATGCTCTTTGGAAGAAGCCACCATTTTTTCCTTTGGACCCGACACCTACCACGACCCATAATGGTGACCCCGACGTGATCTGAACACGCAACCTTCTGATTCTGTTTAAGGCGTCCCTTAGTAAAAAAATACCTTCTCAATCTTTACAGTGTCAATTTTTGTTAATGTCAGCAGCCATACGCCACTGACTACAAAAATGGGCCAAGTTCAAAAGTACGCTCGTAAAACTTCAGCATGCTCACGTAATTAGTACCTCGAGGTCATCGACGACACTGACTGGTGCTACAAAGTGCTGATATTTATATCGTCGTCCTTTAATTATCAACTTCATGTTTATTAATATGTAATAATAATTAGTGTGCTACTTACTAGTCCATAATTTGCAAGTATTCTTTTAGCCTTTAATTTTAACGAGGAAAATTCTTTAATTTTTTATTATGTACCCCTCTATCAGTGGCGTAACTATAACATCTGGGGCCCGTGGCAAATTCGTCAGATGGTCCTTCCTCAATATAAAAAAGTGCATCAGCGTCCCTTCTGCGCTCTAAACCAACTCAGTTCGGGGCCCCGTAGAGCTAGGGGCCCCTGGCATTTTGCCACCCCTATAGTTACACCACTGCCCTCTATGTCTGGTAATATATTCTCATCTTTATCATCCTATACCCGAACTCTGTTGTACATAGGCCACCCCTAAAGTGAGACAACATTAAGGTACTCTGCCTTGGCTTGTCGCATAAAGACACTGCTGAAATCGTCACACCATTTTTAGCTATATGGGATATCCCTAGTCCCTAGCATAAAAAAAGAAAAGTTGCGGAAGTAACAAGTTGGTTTTACTATCAAATTAATCAAGAATTTTTCTCAAAAATGTCCGGTAAAGTCGTCATTGTTAACTACATATCAGAACAGGAAGTTAATTGTTGCCGGTCAGTCCAAAATTAAAAAAAAAAAAACATTACTGTCGCGCTAAACTCGACAGTAATGTTGCATACAAATTCCATTACTGTCTTGTTATTAACTTTTTAAAAATGCAAATCACCATTATAAAAGAAAGGCACAAGACTTAAATCATCAAATTAAAAAAAAAAAAAAAGCTACTATGACAACGTGTTTATCTGTGTCTGAAATAGCTTAAGGTGTTCTGGGTAGAAAAATACACTCTTTAAATGCCATTGATAGAAAAAGGCGGCAAAGCAAAACAATTTTCACTATTTTATTTTCATTTATTTTTGTTGTTGTTATATTTTAGATTTTTGAGAAAAGCACTATACTTGCCTCGGCCAGAATAGCATTGCTGGCTTCGTATTATTAAACGGACTCGCAAGCTCGTCCGTTCAAACCAATACTCAGCCAGCAATTGCCTACTTCCTGGCCTAGACAGTAATGTACTATTACTTGTTCAGATGACGCTTGGCGACCAAAAATTCGCATAGTAACAAGGTCGTGACAGCTAGTAACAGATGGAAAAATTCGAAGACTTATTCACCTGCTGTGGGTGATGTAGCGGTATAGCACGCATCACGGAATGATGAGGATCCGGTATTCACTTTTCGAATTTTTCTGTGTTCTAATTTTCAGTGTCGTTTAGAAATTTAAATTGATTTTATAAAAAGTTTGCAGTTTGCAGGTACCTATACTTCATTTATTTTAGGATGAGAAACCTCCACAACATTATATTGCGTCTGGTCAACTATTTCTTGCCTAGCAAATAGTACAGTGCAATAGTCAGGGAGCCGCAAAATAAAATTGTTTTAATGCCACTTTATTTTCGTGTCGTTTACAATTGCTCTAGTACAAATTGCAAAGAGAGCACACTTCACGAGCCGCAATATAATATTGTTGTGGTTTCTCATCCTAAATTAAATGATGTATAGTTGAAATTTATCAATAATTTACATTTTTAAAAATGTTGTTTGATGAAACGATTAGTTGGATCCAAAAATAAATACAGATGGAAATAGAACCTCCCACTTTTCGGAAGCCGATTAAGAAAAAACTAATTGCCTAAGTTTAGAACGAGTTAAATATTTACACAAACCTTGAAACATGACAAGTCGGTAATTAACAGTAGGCGTGTGTTGACCTCTTGATTCCGCCATGTTTGTTTTGTGATTAAGCTTTTTTTACAAATTCCAATGTTACAACTAAAATTTACAGTTTGTTTACTTAGGCTGCGCAAGACCAACTTAACTGCGTACCTCAGCCAAATACGTGGTTGAAAATCCTTTGCAGGTTACAAAATATAATACAATACAATACAATACAAATACTCTTTATTGAACACCACAAATCAGTACAAAACAATACAGAAACAAAGAACAAAGTAGACAATAGGCGGTCGGTAGACAAGAGAAATAAGTTGGAGACAGTTTAAGTAGGTGGCGGAAACAAATAGACAGGATAAACGCAGGGATAATAGAAACAATATCAACATAAAAATAATACATAGCTAAATAAATAAAATAAAATAAAACATACATTCACACATAACATTAATGTATAATACTTAAGATAAAATAAATGTGAGAATGTAACAATGAAAAATAAGAAGGCCATACAACAGAAAAGGATTGATCAGAAGCAAAAAGAAAAGATAAGGTACTAAAGACAGGGAGTGGATTAAATTAGTGATAAATAGTTAGATTTCAGTTGGTTAATGTCGATAAGACTTGGCTGTCAACTTGAATGTTCGACTTTAGCGACATATTCATTTGATAGGAAGTTGGACGGAAAGATATAGACCACTTATTTGGACGACCGTACCTAAGTGGAAAAACGTTGAATTTAAATGGACGAGGACGCAGACCGTAACGGTGTTTGTTTTATTTCTCTTTGTAGTCTCGTTTTTTTTTAAATAGCTTTTAATGGTATGTTTATGTTTGCACCGTGTCTAAATTACTTTTGCACACGGACCTGTATTGAAGTGAATGATAAGTGTGGCGCGTCAGGGGTGCGGGTAAAAATGCATAAAGTTTGTAATGCGTATGGGTCAAAAGTCAAAATAAATTGATTGTTTAAAATATATAACGCATTCTTCGGCGAAACTATTAGCTTCTTATAGCTAGCTAGATGATGAATGTGGATGAAGCGAAAGGGGTATGTCAGGACTGTAGCAAGCACAAAGTAGTCTCTGCCTATCCCTGTGAATTGTATAAAATATGTATTACTTCCATGGTGGTCAAACGTAGAATGTACCAGTTGCTTCTCTTCCCGCGCAAATGGTAAAAGCCCACCTAGGAAATGGGCATAGAAATCATGACTTTTATAGGCGATGCGGCTAGCAACCCATCACTATTTTGATTCTCCTTTCCACACGCCCGCAAGTATGCTAAACGTGGCCTTTTGGTCTTGTTACCTTAGGCTCTGTCTACCCCGTAAGGGATAAAGACGTGATTTGTGTGTGTGTGTGTATTGTTTTGGAAAAAGGTCAGGTCAGGAGTACCCGAAACTGACGAGCATGTATGAAGAGATTGATGACTGTGGATGAAGCGAAAGAAATATGTCAGGATCGTAGCAAGTGGAATAAAGTAGTCTCAATTGGGTTTTGATAATAATAAACAAGATTTCTTCGAATAATAAAAGATTTACTTCACTAAATCAACTTGCACAATAGTATTCTAGTTCGCAACACACAGATAGTAGCGACATCTTCAGAACAAACTATAATAAGAAAAAAATAAAAGGCGCAGGGAAATACTCTCACAGCCAAATAAAATTTAATTCTAATACTCCCACTAAAATTTTATATGGGTAACTTCATACATTTAAACTTAACATTCTTTCCCTGCATTATAATCATAACACAAATAACTATTTAACAAAACTAACTTTTCAGTTTAATACTTAAAACAAGCTAACAATTCTTTTAAGTACTTGAATTATAAATAACTTAACAAATTTACTACATAGTTGATAGTAACTCATCTCTTAAACATTTGAACTTACATGCAGGCAAAGCCTTGGTAAAAATATCAGCAAGCTGATCAGAACTTTTGACATATTTAATTTCAATCAATTTTTGTTTAACCTTTTCTCTGATAAAGTTAAATTTAATATCAATATGTTTTGTTTTTTTATGATATACTGGATTATTTATAAGTTTGATTGCACTTTGATTGTCCAGACATAAAGTAGTGCAATTTTGATAGACATCAATTTCTTTGAAAAACTGTCTCAACCACAAAAGATTCTTTGCAGCTTCACATCCAGCTATAAATTCAGCCTCAGTCGTTGATAGGGCAACACAAGACTGTTTTTGACTAGCCCATGATATGGGTCCACTATTTAATAAAAAAACATACCCAGATGTTGATTTTCTTGTGTCTAAGTCCCCACCAAAATCTGAGTCTGAATACCCAAGTAAACTCTGTTTTCCTTGATACTTTATACACAAATCTTTAGTCTCAATAAGATATCGCAATATTCTCTTCAACTGGACAACATGACATGAACCTGGTTTATTAACATAACGACTTAGCAAATTGACACCATATGAAATGTCAGGCCTGGTAGCCATGGACAAAAACAACAAAGATCCTATAGCCTCCCGGTAAGGAAAATTGACTTTTTCATTGTCATCATCATCATTATTAACATTACTTATTTGGACATTCACATCAATAGGTGTATTACAGGGATGTGCTGTATTCATATTAAATTTATTGATCATTTGCTCAATATACTGTTTCTGACTAATACATATGAAGTCTTTAGTTTTTAAAATCTCTATGCCCACAAAACGAGATACATTCAACTCTTTTACTTGAAAAAATTGTTTCATGTAATTTGTAATCTCATTTAATACTACATTTGAATGAGACATAATTAAAGCATCATCGACATATAGAATTAACCAAGCTTTAACATCATTAAACTTGCCTACAAACACACAATTATCTGCTTGTGACTGAACAAAACCAAATTTCAGCATAAAACTCGTAAACTTAGTGTTCCAGCAACGAGCTGCCTGTTTTAGGCCATAGAGGGATTTGTTCAATTTACATATTTTATTCGTAGGGGCTTTAACTCCATCAGGGATTTCCATGAAAATATTTTCTTCCAGCTCTCCATACAAAAAAGCTGTTTTAACATCAAATTGTTTAATATTCCAGTTATACTCAGCAGCAAGAGACAACAATATTCTTATTGACTCATATCTTGTAGTAGGTGCAAAAATTTCACTGTAGTCTAACCCTTCAATTTGTGTGAAACCACGGGCACAGAGTCTTGCTTTATATCTTTCAATTTCACCTTGCTGGTTCCTTTTTACATTAAACACCCATTTGGAAGTTATAAGCCTTTGATTTTCTCTTTCAACAAAGGACCAAGTATTATTACTTTCATGAGAATCCAGTTCCTCTTGTATGGCTTCCAACCATAACTTGTATTCATCACAATGAATAGCTTCTTGATAAGTAACAGGAACATTAAATTCCGTCAAATTTGCCTCAAAACAAACATTTCTTCGTCGTCTCAATGTAATATTTGACTGAGCCAAATCATCAAGATCAATTTCCTGTGAGGGTTCATATGTTTCATCATTTCTATCAATAGCTGTGTGTACACTATCATCACTCTTATAACTATCATCACTGGATTCTGTACTATCTGTCACTTCTGGAGACTCTGGAGGTATCTCAACTTCTCTCATATTTGGCATTGCACTTTCTTCACTACCAATAAAAATCTGAGCAATATTCTTTTCAAATTCAGGACTTTTATCCTCATTAAAAATAACATCTCTTGACACTGTTATGGATTTTGTCTTAGGATCATACATTTTATAATTAGTATGGTCATAGCCTACTAACATCATCTTGCGACTTTTGCTTTCTAGTTTTCTTCTCAACTGATCAGGCACATGCACAAAACCCTCACATCCAAATACTCTGATGTGATCTAAAACTGGTTTTACACCACTCCATAGCTCCAGTGGTGTAATGCCTGGTGTTTGACTGGACGATGTACGATTTAACAAATAAACAGCACAGTTAACCGCTTCTGCCCATAGACATAGTGGTACATTACGGGCATAAAGCATGGACCTCGCACTTTCTACAATTGTACGTATTTCTCTCTCAGCCCTGCCATTTTGCTGTGGCGTATATGGAGCTGTGAGCTCATGAGTTATCCCTTCAGTGTCAAGATACTCCTTGAACTGTTTACCAATATATTCTCCGCCACAGTCAGTATGTAACACACGCACACTGTGTTGAAATATGTTCTTAACCTTTGTGTTATACTTTTTAAAACACTCAAGCACATCACTTTTGTTCTTTATAAAGTACACATATCGAAAGCTTGTAGCAGCGTCTTTGAAAATAACAAAATATCTCATACCTTGTACTGATGGCTCGCTGAGAGGTCCACATACATCACTATACACAATATCACCTGGGTTCATTGATCCCCTATCAGATTTCTTGAAAGGCTGACGAGCATGCTTACCATAAGCACAACCTTCACAGACAAACTTGTCACAATCTGATAAGTCAACACCAACAATCACATTATTTTTGCACATTTTTTCTATTTCTTTGACATTCAAATGTCCCAAGCGTTCATGCCATGTCTTAAGGCTTAATTTTTGAACAATGTTGCACACTGGATTCTGGCTTGTTTTCACTCTCAGTTCATATAAATTATTACTCTGTAAAGATGCACACATCACTATATCATTACCCTTGTAAATCAATGCTTCATTGCCTGACTTCACAATCTTATATCCTTGTCTTGTCACTACACCTTCAGAGAACAAGTTTCGTCGCAACTTGGGTACATAAAGAACATTCTTTAGGATACTTTTCTCCCACTGCCCATTGACACATTTGCTGATTGAAATATTTCCATAACCAGCAACTTCAATGATTTCTTGATTACCCAATTTCAATGGAGATCCAGTGTATTTATATAATTCTACAAAATTCTCCTCTTTGTAGGACATGTGAGCAGAGGCACCGCTATCCAATATCCATTTATTACTTTCATCACTATCATTACAATTGCTGCTTGTAATGTTGAAGGCTAACATGTTCTTGTCACCTTGTCTTTGTTTCTGTTTTGGTGCTCTGCAATCTCTAGCAAAATGTCCCCGTTTTCCACAATTGTAACAAACAAATCTGTGTTGTTTTTCACTTGGATATTTATTATCTGCCTTCGCTGGTGGAAATGACTTCTTCTTATTATTTTGTTTAGACACTAGTAACGCCGTCTCACTTTCCTCTTCGTTCAAGCTGGCCTCTTCATCTAATAAGCGAGCTGTCAAGTTTACAATACTTTGGTTTTTAGGATCAAGAGACATCCAGGCCTGACGAAGGGATCGGAATTTAGGAGGCAGAGTGCTCAGTATTTTTGTCATTATCGCTGTGTCACTGATTTCTTCTCCACATTCTTTTAATTGTTTGGCTAAACTTTCCACTTTGGCAATATGCTGAGCAATGTTATCTCCAATTGACATTTTGTATTGATAAAAACGTTCATGAATTATCATTTTAGTCAACTCCGACTTCTGTTCATAGATGGACTCCAATCTAGTCATCATCTCACACGCTGTTTCACAATTTTCAATAAGCGCAATTTGATTCAAGTCCATAGCCGAAGTCATGACAAACATCGCCATTCCATCATCTTTATTCCATTGCAAAGCATCTTGATCCGGTTTTGGCGTGTAAATATTCAACCCCTTTGCACGTAGGGCACATTTTATTTGGAATTTCCACTGTTTGAAATTCGATCCGTCGAATTTTTCAAGTTTGCCGACCTCCATTTTTGTTTTTTAGGTTAGGTCGCGGTGTGCAATTTTCACATCCAAACAAAACTGTAATTACTATTGTTTTCTTTGCTCTTTGTTTATTATCGAAACGATGGCATCCTGGGCCCATAACCAATTGGGTTTTGATAATAATAAACAAGATTTCTTCGAATAATAAAAGATTTACTTCACTAAATCAACTTGCACAATAGTATTCTAGTTCGCAACACACAGATAGTAGCGACATCTTCAGAACAAACTATAATAAGAAAAAAATAAAAGGCGCAGGGAAATACTCTCACAGCCAAATAAAATTTAATTCTAATAGTCTCTGCCTACCCCTGTGGGAAAGAGGCGTGACGGTATGTATGTATGTATGTGTGTGTATGTGTGTATGGATTGTTAGCTAAACGAACTTTTTTGATCGCATATTCTGAAGAATGATTTAAATTAGGTTAACTTTATAATAATCCTATTGTAATTTTCTGAGAAAATCGCATAATATTTTGAACCATCTCGTGTTTTGACCTAGCATTTCGAACTTTATGTATTTTCATACGTGCCCGTGCGCTAAGACTTGGTATTATTATTGGCAAGAAGCGCCGAGACACCGGAGTGCGCCCACTATTAGTAATCGTTACGCTATGACCATGCAGAGTCATAGCCAGCTGTAAATACGAATTGGTTTATGTAGAGTGCCAAAACGGTGTAAAGTGTTTATTTAACCGCTGGTTTAAGTGCCGGTAGTCTGCTTAATAATGGCTTGCTTTATGTATTCATGTAAGCCTTTGTGTGTACGTAAATACAACTGCAGCGCCAGCGCACGTTAACTATACCTTGATTGTGGACAGCCATCTTGTATGATCACGCATAATTTTTTACAGGGTAGTCCGATTTTGAAGTCTTTTTATTGAAAAGAACATTTTCCAAAAATGGTCCTATATCAATTTGGTAAAAAAATCCAACCTTAAAGGCAGGAAACCAGGGGATGATTATAATAATAATTTATTTTCAAAATTCTCCAGACCTACAATACAATACAATACAAATACTCTTTATTGAACACCACAAATCAGTACAAAACAATACAGAAACAAAGAACAAAGTAGACAACAGGCGGTCTTATCGCTTAATAGCGATCTCTTCCAGACAACCAATTAGGAAATAAGTTAGAGACAGTTTAAGTAGGTGGCGGAAACAAATAGACAGGATAAACGCAGGGATAATAAAACAACAATACCAAAATAAATATAATACATAGCTAAATAAATAAAATAAACTAATACATACATATACACATAACATTACTGTATAATACTTAAGAAAAAATAAATGTGAGAAAGTAACAATGAAAAATAAGAAGGCCATACAAAAGAAAAGGATTTGATCAGAAGCAAAAAGAAAAGAAGGTACTAAAGACAGGGAGTGGATTAAATTAGCGACAGATAGTGAGATTTGACTTGATAGTTTGTTATTTAAAAAACACATATAAAGTACATTAATAATTCTAATTTACAATAATTTATATATATACATTTTATTTGTATATACATTAGTAGTCAGATGAAATTGTGGTCGAAGCTTTCAATTGTTCGCTCATAGACTTCGGTGGGTCAGATTTTAAAGTCCAATAGTGTCAAACCCGATAGGCACCGACTTCCATCAAATCAATAGTTATAGCGCACACGTTATTTTTCACTTTGTACCAATTATTTTTTTGAAAGCGGTTTTATTTTTTTACGTATAGAAATACCGGGCACAGTAGTAACAAAAACGACTTCAAAAACTTCAACGCATAATAAAAACACGTAACGTAACAATGAAATTCGAAAAGTCTCACTTTTTTACTTGACATTTCCCGAAATGTTTCGAATCATTCCATGGTTTATTCTCAACGAGAGCTGGAACGAAATCAAGAACCAAATCCTTCCCAAGACGTTACTTATTATAGGGAACAAATTTCAATAATTGTTTTAGCTACTGTATTTTAGCTACTGTCAATAATTGTTCCATGCTGGTCTGGGAGCAAAGAAAAAACATACAATGTACCAGTTGCTTCTCTTCCCGCGCAAATGGTAAAAACCCATCGAGGGAATGGGCGAAAATCATAGGAATCATGTTATAGGCGATGCGGCTAGCAACCCGTCACTATTTTGATTCCACTTTCCACCTCTACGCCGTCAGTGTCTTGCTAAACGTGGCCTGTAGGTATTGTTACCATATGCTCTGTCTACCCCGTAAGGGATAAAGACGTCATTTGTGTATGTGTGTGTATGTTTTAGCGAAGCACTTACTAAATTAATGTCTGCTTCTTCTTCATCAGTGTGTAGCAATCTTTCTCCACCCCAAACAGTCCGCTTCTCTCTTTGCTTAGTACTTATTCATCTCCTTCTCCACAGCGAATGCAAGCAAGATCCAATCACCAAGGCCACCAGCTGGTCCTGTGAATATGACACCTGCCTCATCAGTGATGATGTCATCTACGGAGTCAACCAGCCCGGTCACAGTTGGCGGGCTGCTAACTACTCCGACTTATACGGGAAGAAGCTGAAAGATGGACTGATATATAAACTAGGTGAGTAGTAGCCGAAGTTGATGAGCCTTTCCATTACAGCTGGAAGAGGGAGCCAATGATGATAGTTGGAAAGTCACTGAAAATTAGAATTGGCCGGGATGTCGTACAGACACATCATTCAAACAGATGACGCTTAGCGACAAAATTCGCATAGCAACAAGGTCACGTGCCAGCTAATAACGGGTAGAAAAATTCGAAGGCTACCCACCTGCTATACATTGCATGAAAAACATAAATATATATGAAAATCACACAAACTTGGTTATCTTGCACATGAGTAGCGGAGTAGCAAGGTAAACATTTTTTGTTCATTGAAACTAAATATTATAAAATAGCTTGTGCCGGCGACTTCGTCTGCGTAGAATTATACATAAAAACCTTCCTCTTGAATCACTCTATCTATTAAAAAAAACCGCATCAAAATCCGTTGTGTTGTTTTGAAGATATAAGCATACATAGGGACATAGGGACAGAGAAAGCGACTTTGTTTTATACTATGTAGTGAAGTGACAGACAAATGACCATCGTGGAAGTTAAGTTGTTAAATTCATGGAACTTTTCGGTTCTTGGAACCTGTTATATGTATACGTCTCTAACTTAACCTCCACTCAATAATGTCGTCACATTTATCCTGAGCATTCATCACGATCCGTTCATCGGAAACGCTACGAAAAAAACAAATGCATTCCATTTGGAATAATGATGCAGTTTTAATGGAATTCGAATTACGATATTTGAATAAAATAATTGACAATCGTGACCGCACTATCGAGGCAATCACCAAACTAAAATTTGCATCAACGGCCGCACTTATGTCCGTAACGTTCAGGTTGATATTTGAGTGATAAGCTGCAGATGTATGTGTGTGATTTAGGCGCAACCGCAGCGATCTGATAATCTTGCAATTTAACTATGAATGTGTCGATAAGTGGACATTTGCATACAATTTATTAATATAGCGCATGCTTTGTCAAATAAATTATGTAGTCATACAAATTGGTTGCTCGTAAGAAACAAAATTACCTTAGCACAAGCTCACTGTTCCGAGTTGCTGTGTCGAAATTAAAGATAGCACTGATGCTAGCCGACCTCCGGTAGGAGATGGCACCTCAAGAAGAAGAAACAAAATACTTTACATGCTAATTATTATTACATGATAGTAAGTCTCTGCCTACCCCTGTGGGAAAGAGGCGTGACGGTATGTATGTATGTATGTATGATAGTAAAATTATAGTTCCAATTAGACTTCTATGCTGGTATGTTGCTTCTCTTCCCGTGCAGATGGTAAAAGCCTGGAATGGGTGATTATCTTAGGAATCATGTTATAGGCGATGCGGCTAGCAACCCAACGCTATTCTGATTCCACTATACGCCCACGATCATGCTAGACGTGGCCTTTAGGTCTTGTCACCTTGTCTCTCTACCCTGTTATCCCTTGATAAACACGTGAATTATATATACTAACTGTTGCCTGCATAGAATTCGTTTATCGCTATCCCGCAGGAATTACGCAATTTTCCGAGATAAAAAGTAGCCTATGTGTTATTTCAGACTATAGTCTATCTATGTTCCAAATTTCATCCAGATCTGTCCAGCCGTTCTGGCGTGAAAGAGTAACAAACATCCATCCATCCATACTTACAAACTTTCGCGTTTATAATATTAGTAGGATGTGTATTTTAAAGTTATCAAACAAACACTTTATTGTACAAGTGTACGTTGCTAATATTTTTCACGTTTCTCTTCTAGACATAACCCATAACCATAACAATAAAATTAATGTCAAAAATAATTACATCTTCTTAATTAATGAACAGAAACACACAATTAATAGTGTTTTACTAAAATTTAAATGTTAACACGATATTAATATACATAGACCGATTATTAGCTGTCAAAAAATAGTTATAAAACCGGTAGTTCTAATTATATTTGCATAAAAATTAACTTCCTAGACTTAAACACGATTTTTGTTCGAAATCCAGTAAACTTTGAACTTTCCACGCTGATTGGAGGTCGAAATTCAAATATTAGCTCTACTTTTATGCCTGCGTTTAGATTTATGCAAAAATTAATTATGAAGGCCAGCATTCGAAATTTAAAGTCTAAATTAGAATAAAAAATATACAACCTTTAACATAAAGTAGTGGTTGCTCCTAGGCAACTTTTTTTTAAATCTGTTTTTCAATGAAAAACGAGTAAATGCAGTGAGTAGTGGGTACAACTACCCAACCCATTGAAGCACATTCTTAACACCTAAGGATTAAAGATTACAGAATGCGTTTCAAACCTAGAGGGTTAAGATAAAATACATTTTACTTAGGTATGCTAATCTGATGGCATAAACCGCTGCTGCTGCTGGTGCTGGTGTGAAAGAGGATATCACTATATCCTCTTTCACACCAGCACGTTTCCTTACCAACCAACTAAGCATACTTTTTTCTATCCTAGTCACTACAGAAAGTCACATAGAAATGTCTGTTATGTCTTCCGAGGCTAGTAGATAATAACAACTTATGAACCAAAAACTTGAGAAAAAAAAAATGAATAATGATTATTATGACCACAAATCGGTAGTAGAAAAAAAATACATACAAATCACGTATTTATCCCTTACGGGGTAGACCGAGCCTAAGGTGGCAAGATCTAGGTCACGATTAGCAAGATTGTGGGCGTATAGATGGCAAAAATGGAATCAAAATAGTGATTGGTTGCTAGCCGCATCGCCTGTAACACGATTCCTATAATTTTCGCCCATTCCCTCGATGGGCTTTTACCATCTGCGCGGGAAGAGAAGCAACTGGTATATTCTATGTTTTAAGTAAAAAATAGGACTAACAATTTTATAAGAGCCAATATGGACCACTTTGTTAAATATCACTCTTTTGTCACTAGGCACGCTGCCGCTCAACGAGGTGACAAAGCGCATGTTACCCATCGATTACAGCAAGGAAGAAGAGTATCCTCAAAGTTTCGACGCCAGGCAGCGCTGGCCGCGGTTCATCTCCCCCGTGGTAGACCAAGGCTGGTGCGGCTCCGACTGGGCCGTCTCTATCGCTACTATAGCCTCCGATCGGTAAGTCAGTCTTATCTTTGTAAACTACACAGCACATTAACACTGTCTGATATCGTGGTACTGAAATAACCAACTACAGTAACAAACGACTATCAAATAAGCATGACCAATCTTTTTACTTACAAGTCTTCTTCTTCATCTTTTCTAATATGGCCCCATCGATCGATGCGATGACTACGCCAATGTCAGAGTAATAAATACAGTATTCAAAAATCTTGTGGCAAAAATATCGGCAACGTACGGTAGAACACGGTCAAAAGACCCCTCCCCTGTCGGGCTCTTGGCCCACGGATTATGATATCCCTCAGAATCTGCCAGGAAATCATTAACCGATGCCCAGGGTGCACCGGTCCAATTCAGCTCCCGTAACTCGAATGCCCCGGTTTGCCAAGTGTCAGGTTTAACGTCTACCCACCCTTCAAGTTCTTTGGTGTGACCAATTATTTTTAATTACCCTTAGCAGACTATTAAAAATTAGCGGAACCTTACATTTTGTCTTAGCAATAGTCGCAAAAAGACTACTTTGTTCCACTTGCTACGATCCTGACACAGCTCTTTTGCTTCGTCCACATTTATCAATCTCTTCATACATGCGCGTCGGTTTCGATTAGCCTTGACATTGTGTGAAAAATACCACTCGAAAGTGGAGAAAAATTGTGCTGAATTTGAAATACGAGTACCGTTGAAGACAATCACAGCTCTTAATCTTGTGAACTAGTCGAAACTTTGATTAGAGCTGTAGTTTTGGATTTATACCACTTTCGAGTGGTACTTTCGCGAGATGTGCTTTCAAAAATCTGGCCCCCGGTGGTCTATTTGGTAGGACGTTTAGCGAGAATAACTTTGAAGCGCGTTCAAATATCGTCCGGCACTCGAAAGACAACAATACAATACAAATACTCTTTATTGAACACCACAAATCAGTAGGTACAAAACAATACAGAAACAAAGAACAAAGTAGACAATAGGCGGTCTTATCGCTTAATACTTTTTTGTTCGTAATAAAATTTAGTTTTCGCTGGGCTTCACTACAATTATAAAACAAAGTCGCTTTGTGTCTGTCTGTCCCTATATGCTTAGATATTTAAACTAACTAGAGATAAAACATAGATTCTTCCATGCTGGTCTGGGAGTAAAGAAAAAACATAGAATTTACCAGTTGCTTTTCTTCCCGCGCAGATGGTAAAAGCCCATCGAGAGAATGGGCGAGTCTTAGGAATCATGTTATAGGCGATGCGGCCAGCAACCCATCACTACTTTGATTTCCCTTTCCAGCCTTAATCATGCTAAACGTGGCAAGGTTTTGTTACCTTAGGCTCTGTGGCTCTGTCTACCGCGAAAGGGATAAAGACGTGATATTATGTATGTATGTAACTAGAGATACTTTCGAGTGAGCTTTCAAAAATCGGGCCCCTGACCATTTTCAAAACGTCCCCAATTTGGCCACGGGACGTCCGTCATCAATTGACACAGAAATAGCAAAAGGTCAGCATTTAGCCCAGCCAATGCGAAAGTGAATGAAGGAGACAGCAAGGCCACCCGGAACTGCCTACGTGCGATGTCCTAATAGTCAACTAGTCTACTTTTGGGATCGCGATCCAACGTGGGTGGATATTTGCACACTAGCAATTAACTCTATTCATCTATCTATTAAACTTTCACATACATTGCAGATACATTGGTACATTTCTTCCATGCTGGTCTGGGAGCAAAGAAAAAACATAGAATATACCAGTTGCTTCTCTACCCGCGCAGATGGTAAAAGCCCATCGAGGGAATGGGCGAAAATCATGGGAACCATATTGTAGGCGATGCTGCTAGCGACCCAACACTATTTTGATTCCATTTTCCACCTATATGCCCTCAATCTTGCTAAATGTGCAGGTACCTACCTGTTACCCTTAGGCTCTGTCTATCCCGTAAGGGATAAAGACGTGATCTGTGTATGTATCCATCACTTTCGCTCTTGTATATTAGTAGAAAACCGGCCAAGTGCGAGTCGGACACGCGGACCGAGGGTCCCGTACAAAGGCAAGTGAACATAAAATCCAGTGAACAGTTGACAAAATGTGAGCAGTGTGTGTTCATTTAATATTGGTTCATTACATAGAACAGGTACCTACTCGTCACTTTTGGTATCATCATCATATGAGGAATAACATAGATAGTACCAGTTGCTTCTCTTCCCGCGCAGATGGTAAAAGCCCATCGAGGGAATGAGCGAAATTCTTAGGAATCATGTTATAGGCGATGCGGCTAGCAACCCATCACTATTTTGATTCCCCTTTCCATCCTTACGCCCACAATCATGCTATACGTGGCCTTTAGGTTTTGTTACCTCAGGCTCTGTCTACCGCGTAAGGGATATACACGTTATTTGTGTATCATACAGCCGTAGGATGTCCACTGTTGGACATAGGCCACCCCCCAACTTTAACATACAACTTTTCGAATGATTTTTAATTAATTAGATACCTATTGGATAGTCATTATAATTAGGGCAGATATTTTATCATTTGTTTATTTTGCAAGTGAATCATTTTAGCAGAATTGTGAAAAAATGGGGTTATCATTGGTGTCTGTTGGCAATGCAATACGCTCAAGCATATTAAGTAACGCTGCGTCATCAAAAAACACGATAAAAAAACCCGAATTCAGTATTATGTGAACAAGTATGTATCAGTATTGTTTATTTAATAGGATACAAAATGGAGTTATAACAAATTAAACTATTAAATTAAAAACGAATTAAAACTAAACTAAAACTAATTTTAAAATAAATTAATTAAAAAAGGAGGGGCCCCCGTGGCATAGTTCCGCAGACGCTGGCAGCATTCCCCCTTTGGACAGCGATACTAATACGCTGTCCAAGGAAGCTGCCAGCTCTGCGGTCACCCGTAGCGTCCATTATTATGTCTTCGAAATATCTTTGAAGAGGCTAATAGCGCTAGGACCCCACGGACCAAGGCTCTCAACATCGAAAGGGACAAAGTTATGTTCGGTGCTGAGACCCCTATATTTATAATTACACATAAACGGATAACTCACGTATAAAAAGTCGAGTGATGCTCGACATGTTTCGGACTATTTCGTAGTCCTTCTTCCTGGCGCGCTCGCCCCGGCGGCAGCGAAACGAACACTGCGCGCCAGCGCTCTGTTCGCGCGGCTGCTCGACGCAACTGACAGCGGCGCACGACTACCCTCGTTTTCATCGTCATTTTTATTACTGTCAAATGTAGGGCAGCACACAACACTGATCACGTCACTCCGTAAAGGTTCGCTCACACTCACCGTTTGGTCAATATCTATTTTATGTGTAATTATGATTGAGTCTCACGGTAGTTTCATGTTGAAAGTGGCAAACCCCTATATTTATTTATCTTGCCTGATTCGGTCGCTTCTGCAGCCGCGCCTGCTCTACTCGTGCGTGGTAGAGCAATTGGCTAGGCTAAAAAAGTCACAAGTCTAATAACCTTTACGTCACCCTAGGCCGTAATAGGGATATTACGCCCGCTTCGCGGCCAGAAAATCTCACTTCCTGTCCAAGGCAAGACTTAAAACTTTTTACAAACCACTTACGGTAATTCGTAAAGCCCCAGATCGCATATTTATGGCCCTCACCTTCGGTTCGGGCCACCAACACCTGCGATCTGGGACAATTACGAGTTCACTGTCCTAGGTCTGTAATGTACTATTACGTCTCCCCGGGCCGTAAGTAGCAATTTACCGCACCTCGCCTTTGGCTCTTGCAACAAGTTCTTGCGATCTGAGATTTATTTCACCACCTTCGGAATGTATTCTACTATTAAAGTTATTCGTACTAATTTAAGCCGTGGTAGCCTGGCGGTTTGCCTGTGGCCTCTCAAGCAGAGGGTCGTGGGTTCGAATCCTGGGTTCGCACCTGTGTTTTCGAAATTGTGCGAAATTACATTTGAAATTTGCCATGTCTTTCGGGTGAAGGAAAACATCGTGAGAAACCCGCACACATCTGCGAAGCAATTCAATGGTGTGTGAAGTTCCCAATCCGCAATGGGCCCGCGTGGGAACTATAGCCCAAACCCTCCAATAGATGGAGGCCTATGCCATGAGGCACGCCGAATTACGCGATAATTTATATTAAAAAAAAATACTACATACATTATATTATAGATAGTATAAAGTAGTTTATTGACCGGTAGGTTTTAGGAGTTTATGTATTATATTCGGTAAAGTTATGTATAGTGGCTCTCAGTGTTTGCAAATGTTAAACTCACTCGTCCATCTCTAATATAATACTCCTTTCATCCACTCAAAGGCTGACTGGAAGAGATCCCTTAAAGGGATAAGTCCGCCTTTGTGCATGTATCTCAGTGTTTGTCAATTGTATTTGTCTTGTTTTTTTTGCACAATAAAGAGTTTACATACATACAATGTACTGAAATTGTAGCGTAACGGAATGAAAGGGGCTATATTAAAGTTAAATTCGTCAGCTGTTACAAATATTGGAATGACTCAAAACAAACCATAGCTGTAAGTTTGTCATGCAATGAAGCGTGTAATAAATCAACTGTAGGTCAGTGCCGTGTGGGTGGTAAACATCATCTAATGACGAGTTTAGATCATGCAAGGTTCTAATGTATTATGACATAGCAATCAATGACAATGCGTCATTTGTTACCGATTTGAGGTCGCGCAAAATACAATGTATGAGGTAAATGCACCTGTTGGCGCTCTTCCAAGGCGCAGGATGCGAGATGGTTGCGTCATAATGTGTGTCGGCATGTTGGGAAGCCGGTATTAGAGCATTTACCCTGAACAAAGAATACATATACATGCTGTAGGCTTATTACCTAACTCGCTCGCAATCGCCATTGTGTTCATGTTGACAGTTCTTGTATGAATGTGACAGCTAGCTGATTCCGATGCCAATTGTCAGCCCATACGTGAACTGTCAAAATGAACACGATGGCGATTGCGAGCGAGTTAGGTAATAAGCCTACTGGTCTGGGAGTAAAGAAAAAACATAGAATGTACCAGTTGCTTCTCTTCCCGCGCAAGTGGTAAAAGCCCATCGTGGGAATGGGCATAGGAATCACGTTATAGGCGATGCGGCTAGCAATTAACCCATTTCTATTTTGTTTCCCCTTTCCACCTGTACGCCCGCAATCATGCTAAACGTGGCCTTTATTAGGTCTTGTTATCTTAGGCTCTGTCTACCCCGTAAGGGATGGAGACGTGATTAATGCGTGCATTTTTAGCCATACATGTCTTAGCCGATATATTTTTTTCTTTAGTTGAAAATTTAGAAATTTTAGGAAAATACGCGACTACAGACCGACCGGTTAAACGAGTCCTCGCCCGCGCGGCACAGAGGCGGAGAGGAGAGGAAGAGAGGGGAAAGGGGCAGTGCGCCTGTCGGTCTTCCTTGCTGAGGGTGCGTGTCGTCTTGGCCAATTTTGATAGCGAGAAAAACTCGCTGGAGCTACATCGTTTCCAGTAATAAAGTATTTAATTCATCAATGGTTATACCTAGGTATCTGTATTAACAACGTTCTCACGATATCGCTTTGAATTTATTGTCCTTATACCGCGAATATTCTTCAATGCCGTCTCTGATGTCGGATGTAACCCAACCTCTTCCCAAGTGGGGACTAAAATAAACAAGAGCCCTCGTAACATGAAACTCTTCGGCTAACAAGCTTGTGCACTCAGCCGATTCATTAGAGAACTAGTGATGTGCAATTTTAAAAATATGCATCCAGTGTTTGATGACCTTCGATGGACAAATAGTGTGGTTTAGCTGTCCCTTGGGCAGTATTAGGTCTATAGACCGACCGCTTAAATGAGTCCTCGCCCTTGCGGCTACGGGGTGCGGGGCAGGACGACAGCGGGGAGCTCTCTCGGCCCCCGCGGTCGTTCCACCCCGCGCGTCGGCACCGCGGGGAGCCCTCTCGGTGTGGGCGGGTAGTGCGCCTGCCGCCCGCACCTCTCAGCCCCCGCGGTCGTCCCACCCAGCGTGTCTGCACCGCGGGGAGCTCTCTCGGCCCCCGCGGACGTCCCTCCCCGCGCGTATGCACCGCAGGGAGATCTCTCAATGCGGGCGGGTAGTGCGCCTGCCGCCCGCACCTCTCTCAGCCTCCGCGATCGTCCCACCCCGCGTGTCTGCACTGCGGGGAGCTCTCTCAGCCCCCGCGGTCATCCCACCCCGCGTGTCTGCACCGCGGGGAGCTCTCTCGATGCGGGCGGGTAGTGCGCCTGCCGCCCGCACCTCTCTCAGCCCCCGCGGTCGTCCCACCCCGCGTGTCTGCACCGCGGGGAGCTCTCTCGGCCCCGCGGACGTCCCTCCCCGCGCGTCTGCACCGCGGGGAGCTCTCTCGGTGCGGACACTTCGGTCGGACACTACATTGCACACACACACACACACACACAAATCACGTCTATATCCCTTACGGGGTAGACAGAGCCTGAGGTAACAAGACCTAAGGGCCACGTATAGCATGATTGTAGGCGTATAGGTGGAAAATAGAATCAGAATAGTGATGGGTTGCCAGCCGCATCGCCTATAACATGATTCCTAAGACTCGCCCATTCCCTCGATGGGCTTTTACCATCTGCGCGGGACGAGAGGCAGCTAGTACATTCTATGTTTTTCCTTTGCTCCCAGACCAGCATGGAAGTAGACTACATTGCAAGTTGAATAAAAGCTTGTAAATTAGGTACTTTAGTACAAATATAGCATATTATGGATATCCGCAACATCACTGGCTAACATGTAGAAAAGGGAAACCTATTTATTTTTACTTTGAGGTGGGAATAGGAACCTTGATAGAACGAAATGAGGTTTAAAATGGATTGTGTGATTAAGGGTGGTTTTACTTGTGGCGCGATATGCGTCTTGTGAAATGTTGTGGTCGGTGGAATAACAGTAGGTATGCAGTAGATTATTTTACAACATCGAGCATTTAACTAATAGACTAGAAATCGCAGAAATATTCTGAGATTTTCAAGAAATCTAATTGTATTATAAATTAGGTAAGCACACTTAAACAACAATAGACAAACAAATGTAATCTTTACAGATTCGCAATTCAATCCAACGGCGCAGAAAACCTGGTGCTGAGCCCGCAGACCATGCTCTCCTGCAACCTGCGCCCGCAACGAGGCTGCGGTGGTGGCAACATTGACGTCGCCTGGAACTTCGCCGGCAACCATGGGTAAGAAAAAATCCGGTTCGATAAGAACCATTTTATCTGGTTTAAAGGATCATTTTATCCGATTAGAAGGATCATGTATCTGGTTCGAAGGACCATTGTATCTGGTTCGAAGGACCATTTTATCTGGTTACAAGGATATTTTGTAGATATGTCCTGGGATTTTGCTGTCGCAGTTTATGCTGTCGACGACTAGATGGCGCTAGAGTCGTAGGCATTAGATATAGGGATTCAGGAGTCCTATTGTTGGTCGTAAGTTGACCAATTAACCAGACACGTGACTCCGTATAAAACGTACAAGAGACTGGGTCAAGACGTAAATATTTTGTCCTTCCAGTCTCGTTGAAGAGAAATGCTTCCCCTACAAGGCCTCCATGTCCACGTGTCCCTACGCGAGACGCGGGAACCTGATCAAAGACAGGTGCCCCCCAGCAGACCCCCGCCGCACCTCCCGCTACAAGGTGGGACCCCCGTACAGATTGAAGAAGGAAAAGGACATCATGTTTGACATTATGGATTCGGGACCAGTTCAGGGTGAGTTTTACTTTTTTTTATGTTAGAGAGACCAGACAAACGAACTAGTGGGTCACCTGATGTTAAATGATCACCACTGTCCATATAGACACCCGCAGCGCTTTACGCGATGCCAGTGCGGTGTCGGCCCTACTTTATTTTAGGCAAAACGATTATTCGACCAAAGATTACATTAGACGAAACAATTATTCGATCATCTTTTTTTGGTAGGTATATAATTTAAAGTCTCCATGATGATGATTTTCATGATAATGATGATTAGACAAAAAATATTCAGCCATCCGATATAGTTACATCAGAAAACCCTCATTGCGCTTTTACAACATTTAATATAGATAATTATTTTCATCACCTAATTATGCATTTATTTTCGTAATTGCGTGAAATAAAATTGTTTGTTGAAGTATTTCAAAAATTTGCTAAAAAAATCAGAACCGGAGCATCATAAGCTGTTAATTCTTTTATCACTATCATGTTTGCATCTCGCGGAATGTTTAAGGTCAGATTAGGAATCCTGAACAAGGTTGATTGCGGAGATAACCAACTTTGTTGTTACACTACGTCACAGATGAAATGACCAGCAGAGTGGAAATTATTAAGTGCACTAATTTTTATCCTAAAACTACCATGAGATAGCTCAAGCCCTTTCACTGTGGAGGAGACCTGTGGCTTGCATTGAGACGAATATGAGAGGATGAGAATTGTTACTTCATCTAAAAAACTCTTTCAGTACATTAATCTAGAAATTTAAATAACAGAAAAACTATTAGTGTTAAAATCATATTATTATTTATTTAAGAATATCACACATTTTTACATGACATTTGGACAACACTTTGACACACATAGAGCAAAACAAAAAATACACTTTTTTAATAGACAATACAAAATATAAGAACATAAAAAAGGTTGTCTGTCGCCAACAATTAGTTACAGAATTTAGTTGCCCGTATCAGTTTACTCTACTGGTTAATTCTTCTATGCACTTTATGCTTGTATGTACTTAATATCTGCATTTAAATGCAGAGGAAAACTGCTTCAAAGTTTGACATACATCCGAAATCCTTGTTCAACTTGTTGACCTTACTAAATCTGAGGAGGCCTGTGCCCAGCAGTGGGATATATAAAGGCTGGTGATAATGATGATAAAGGTTAAATTACATATTAGCACGCAAGCTTGTAGACTACAAGCCCATGGACAAAAAAAACTTGTGAAATGAACCAGCGTGAATGAAGCTTAGAACGCTGTTACCCTATCATAAAATAACTCTGAGCGCTATGCCGTCATTTCTGAGCGGTACAGATTTTTTCTCATACATTAAAAACAAAAAAAAAATTACACTAACTTCCGGCACCGCCACTTTAAAGCGGCACTAGGTTTTTCGACATTTATTTTTAATCATCAGCTATAAAAACGCCGTAAATTAATAATTAGTCGTAATTCCTCACTTGCACCTGAGAAATTCCGTAAATGTACCGCTCAGAAATGACGGCATAGCGCTCAGAGTTATTTTATGATATAGTAACAGCCTTCTAAGCTTCATTCACGCTGGTTCATTTCACGTGTTTTTTTTCCATGGGCTTGTAGTCTATTATGGCACTAGTCCCACCAAGGGTGAGGAATCGATGAGCTTAAGAAACGAGAAAAATACATATTTATCCCGTATGGGTAAAAAAAGGCAGATATATTTATACGCCCACAATCTTGCAAATTGTGGCCGGTAGGTACCTACCTTAGGCTCTATCTACCGCGTATGGGATAAAGACGTGATTTGTGTATGTATGTGTATGTAACACCTACAATTTCGTAACAAGTTAAAATTATAAAAACATAAATATAAATCATGTTTCCGCATCGAATTCTGTACAAAGGATAATTAGCATACGAAATTTAAAGTATGTCGCTTGGTTGGACAATGGCACACTTGTTCCAACACGGCATGGTTTTGATACTATTATTTTCATATGTTAAAAACCCGGTAAACATAATATAGAGCAAGAGCCCGCGACGGCCACACCTTCGTTATTTTATAAAAGCTGAAAGTTTCTTTGTGTATGTCTCTAACACAGGTAAGGTTGTATACCGGCCAATATGCAAAAATAATTTTTGAATTTTGAATTTTGCCTTTATATTTTGTCAATGTTGACATTCAAGTGAAGTGACCTCAGCCTTCGTCTGCGTAGAATTCTTTTATCGCTATCCCGCAGGAATTACACAATTTTCTGGGATAAAAAGCCTGTGTTATTACGGACTATAATCTATCTATGTTCCAAATTTCATTCAGATCGGTCCAGACGTTCTGGCGTGAAAGAGTAACAAACATCCATCCATACTTACACTTTCGCGTTTACAATATTAGTAGGATATCATCATAGTCGCTGATAAGGGTTTGGAATAACAAAATGTTACTAAAGAACTAAAATATTTACTTTACGCTAAGCATGTAAATACGTAGAACTTCACTTCATGTGAAGTGTTTCTAAGAATTAATGAGCATTTAAATATTTACTTGCAAACTGTACCGCGAGGTTCCTTGTAGCAGAGAAGTGGTATTATAACTTTATTTAATCCCTTAAGCCAGGAAATGATTGCACACAATTTATAACTTCACTTTAGTATGTACTTTTGTTCTAATGTAGCTGGGCGTTTTCAAAAAAAAGTTCACGTGTTACATTTTTTCCAGAATTTAAATATTTTTGGTTTTTCTTAATCAGAATCGTTTGCCAAATCGATTCTCATACAAGAAAAAATGTGTCCCAGATTTTATTATGGATTTTTTTCCTGTTCGTCACGTTCCATTCATACGTATATGAAAAAAGTGACGAACTGGAATGGAATTTTTGGGACACATATTTTCTTGTATAAGGATCGATTGGGTCGATTCTGAGCAAGAAAAATTCAAAATAGTTAAATTCTGGAATAAATGATCATGTGGATCTTTTTTTTGGAAAACGCTCAGCTACTTGAGAAGATTTAGAAACAGTATAACCTATTTTGCCAAATTTTTTTCACTTGCAGCACAAGGCCAATTTTATAAAACCTCGGTCTTTATTTCTTTTACCGAAAAAGTTCATCTATACTAGTGTTATTTTCAAATTTGAAAAAAAAAAACACCATCCTAGTTACATTAGCCTTGATGAACATAGGATAGGTATATTTAATACTGCGCGGACAAAGTAGCGCGCAACGCTAGCTGTACATTTGGAATGTAATTTCGAACTCAAATTACAAGGCATTTACTTAAAATGTACAGTCTATAAATAAAGAATGATTAGTAGGTACCTGATTATTTAAGAGCTCATAACATAAACAAAAGAATAGCGAGTATACCAGCCAGCGTTCTAGTTTTAACATTGTTTTTCCTTTTCGCATTGCGAAGATTTTGAAAACGGTCTTTAGAAAAAAAAAAGCCAAGAGAATGAAGTTCACAAAGCATTTTTTCTTACAGCTATCATGACAGTATACCAAGACTTCTTCCACTACCGTGACGGCATTTACCGCCGCACCCAGTACGGCGACAACAAGCTCCAAGGCCTGCATAGCGTGAGAATTGTCGGCTGGGGAGAGGACCACAGAGACAAATACTGGGTAAGTTTATAGACCGACCGCTTAAAGAGTCCTTGCCCGCGCGGGTACAGGGGCGTGGGGTAGGACGACAAAGCAAACCGAGAGAGGTGCGGGCGGGTAGTGCGCCTGCCACCCGCACCTCTCTCGGTCCCCTGTGACGGTCTGTAGTATTTTCGTAATTGATTTCCACGTCATCTAGCGGCGAGTAGAAGAATGTTATGCGTGCCATCTAGTGATGAGTAGGAGATATCACTTGGTCCATGTTGTTCATAGTTTTTAACCCCTGACGCAAAAAGAAGGGCGTTTTAACTTAGACGTCGATGTCTGTGTATGTGTTTTTATCTGTCTGTGGCACCGCAGCTCCCAAGCGGATAGACCGATTTGGATGCTGTTTTATTGATTCAAAAGCCAGTTTCCTTGCGATGGTTCTTAGCCATGTTTGCTAAAAATCAGTCCAGTAGTTTGAAGAATGTCAGGTATTCCAAAATTATATAAGGCATTTTTGGATTTTGGATTAATGCATGTTATTTATAATTTAGATAGGCACTTACTTATCATCTTTTACTACTGTCTGTTGAGAGAGAAAAATAGGACGACGTTTTGTAGTGAGGCTGTCTGCGACTGCGTTTTCTGAACGATCTAGCCGTGTTCTATTCAAGAGTGAATGGGCATTGAATGAATAATAAAAGCTTTACAAAAACCGATTGTCTACAAAGTCGGTTTACGTGACTACGTCATAAAGAAACGTATTCGAACTGCTAGCTCTGACGTCACGCGAGAAGATCGTGCCCCTCTATCGCTTGTTTCGCGCTCTCGCTTACACACCCTGACGTCACGCGGAACGTAGCACAATGAGTCATGCTTTTTCTTGAGTGCAGCCGGCGTTCATCGATTTATAAGACGTTATCACGTCAAAAGTACAATGTTAAGCTTATTAACTCGTTATTGTTATTTTCAGATCGTAGCCAACAGCTGGGGTACACAGTGGGGCGAGAACGGCTACTTCCGCATCGCACGCGGCTCCGACGAATCCGGCATCGAATCTTTCGTGGTGGCAGCACTGAGTGACGTCACCATGGCCAACGTCAGAACATAACAGAGGAGCTTCCTCATAAAGCCGCTCTGCGTGATCAGCAAGCCGGTGAAAACGCGGAAAGGGATCTTGTGGTTTAACGTTACGAGGGATTTTGGTTAGATTTTGATCTGTTGCACTATTTTGATTACAGCGCCATCTCTTAGTGGGGCTGTGACACTATGTGGAAATAAAGCTAACTGTATGTTTAGAAAAGGTGTCTGCGTTGCGATCAGACGGCGGTTTATTACAATTCCTGGCAAACAAAAGTACATGCGCGAACTTACCCCTTCCACGTCGCCCTACCTCAAGAAGTTTGTCGTAAGCTGTAATCTTTTGTAAGCTAATTTTGAAGTTAAAATTGTTTATGTTCTATTTATACCTAGTTGTTTTAGATACTTTCAAATGAAAGTGAAACAATCTACTGGATTGAGCGAGACAACCAATCACATCGATTTTTCGTCTATCTCAGGAAATCACACATGTTTAAAAATTATTTGATTGGTTAATTCAGTTGGTCGCATATTGGCCATGTGTTTTTTTCAACATTGTTGATTTTCTAGTGCCATAAAATTTTCAACGTTAGGTGCTATGTTAGGTGTTAAACTACTTATAGACAAAATGTGCACCAGATGAAAATGCTGGATTACGGAAAGGGTATTTTTGTATCGGAATGTATTGTTAGTTTAAAGATCTCTGACAGTTTAGGGTTAAATATTAGGAATGGTCAATGTACGAAAAAAATGTTATTGTTATG
Source organism: Pandemis corylana (assembly GCA_949127965.1). Lineage (NCBI taxonomy): Eukaryota > Metazoa > Arthropoda > Insecta > Lepidoptera > Tortricidae > Pandemis > Pandemis corylana. Next base: position 9,229,492 of record OX421871.1, read on the forward strand.
ATTATGAGTAAACGTAGTTCTTAAGAGTAAAACTACTTAATACATCCACTAGATTGTGCCTAGTAGGTACAGTCACATCAAGTTAATATATAGGAGTTACTGTGGAACCATTTCATAATAGTCACAGGCATAGGACAACACAGTCAGAGGCGGATATCGGCATGACATTTACTGCTGAAAAGGGTTTCTTCTGGCTCGAAGTTTAATATTTTTGACTGTACAAGACTAATCTCAGTAAGACATTGACAGCACAATTTGGTTTGACGGTCAATCCAAAAGTTGGCAGCAGTGAAACTGCATTGAGTAGTAAAATGAATTTGATAAATGCCAAATTCCACGTATATATTGATTACGGATTGATGTCAAAATTTCAAGGTACCAAATCAAAATCGAAACGAATCACTTAATCATAATAGCGACATCTAGCGACACTATAACTAAAATATAGTGAAATAAGATCCTTGAAAAGCAGTATAGAAATAAATATTTTATTGAAATAATAGTAACAGTATTTTCCACGCGTATTTTTTTTGTTGATCTTTAACTGCCATTCTTTTTAGTTTAAAACTTTCATTTAAGCACTTTAAACGTATATTTTGTTCAAATTGAAGGTTAAAAAGTATAAGTTAAGAAGACTCAACTTTTGAATCAGTACTTAACAGATTAGCGCCATCTATTGGGTTGGCTTAAACATTACACATTATACTTTTTAACTTTTTAAATAAAACAAAATAATTATAAAAACTAGTCTTAGGATCAATATTACACTGCTTATCCTTATAGTATTAAGTAACAATTATTTCATTAATTAAATTTAACAATGCAAGGTAGGTTATTTCTCTTCAGCTTTCGGTCCGTATTGTGCTAAATAGCGATATGTAAAACATTTAATACAATTCGGACATTAAAATCTCAACGGCCAGCTGTACAAATAATTTAGAGATAATAAATTATGTTTATTTTCTTACAGCATGTAATGGAATGTAATTTTATTACAGTTCGTATTAAGGCAAGTCTTCACAAGTATTTAATATGCAACATAATAATTATGTTTTTTGAAAGCCAGTAAAAGTTCATAATTTCAAATGGTCGCACTTGCATAAATCATTAGAGGTGTTAGCAAGACCATTTGTCTCTCTTACACTAGAAACGAAGTATCTAACGCACACTTTGAATATCTCAGTACAATAGATAAGAATGTGAATTTTAAATATTATATTTTGGATATGTTTTTCAATACGATTACTGGCACTTGTCAAGCAAGTTAGTTATAGTAAGAACTTGTCACTACTTAAAACCCAGTAAAATAGCATTTTATATTTAATAAAATAAACATTCGGAAATAAATGGCTGTTTTATTTTTATTTTAACGCCAACTTTGTTCCTAACTTTTATTTATTACAGCGCCATCTAGTATCGAATAGCGGAATTTCATAAAAGTCTAGGAAACGGACAAGACGGCCTAAACAGCTTTCATACAAAAATTTTGCCACGTTTAATCATTTGTTTACATCAAAAACTTGCCAGTTACGAAGAAAATGGCGCCCACATTTCAATTATTTAGGTTAGAAGCTCGGTTTGGACTCTTAAGTTTGCTGCTTTGAGCATACCCTAATGCTAGCTATACTAACTGTTTGAAGATCTATTCAGTGTTGATACTCTACTCTTTGCAGCTTTCTCCACATTGAATGCTCTAGTCTGAAAAAAAAAAGTTCAAAACTATTGTTTATTTTCACCCACATGTAACTTTGACAACTGAGGTCTAACTTTCCCGAGATAGTCCCATACAAACTTGATCAAAATCAAGACAGTAATTATATGAAATTTAGTCCACATTTGAAACAGTTTGAAGTTTTCGTTTTTGGAATTTGATTTATTAGTAATAAAAACAAATTGTATCCATGCTGCATCTGTATGTCTTTTACCTCTTCAAGCTTAAACCGGTAATCCGATTTAGTCAGAATTTAGTATATAGATAGTGTCAGTCATGAGGAAGGACATAGAATACTTCTTATCCCAGATTGCATTGTTCCTATTAATCGTAATTATATGTATAATCTATCGTACACATGGTACATAATATAATTCCAGCGGACACCTTATTTGTGGCGTATTACGTCGTTATAGCGACGACAACTTCGCCAATGACAAAGTAACAAAAATATAATTAAGAACCGCAGGTCTTGACCACATGCGGAGGTAATCCGACTTGCACCCTTACTAGTGTGTTCGTGAACCAGTTAAGGTCCGCAAGTCACATACGCGCGTGTCCGAAGTAGTTGACAGGTACGGACATGTCTAGCTAGGACGACTAGAGAGACGATCTACGGTCCTGACTTCCGACTGATTGGTCTAATTCTAATACATGATACAGGAAATATATTATTAGTCAACACAAACCTGCAGTGACTGCACTCGCTTGTGGAGCCCCATCATGGCATTGGATATGGACACAAGCTTCTCCTTGTTAGTTGCTATGTCTGCTAACTAAAACAAATGAAAGCACCATTTAGGGTCAGTATGCAAACAGAATACACAAATCTTTTCTCCCAAGCTGGTCTGGGAGTAAAAAAAAACATAGAATACACCAGTTGCTTCTCTTCCCGGCAAGGCGGCTAGCAACCTTCTATATGCACACATATCATGCTAAACATGGTCTATAGGTCTTGTTACCTTATGCTCTGTATACCCCATAAGGGATAAAGACGAGATTTATGTATGAATACACATTCTATTACACCAATTGACGATGCAACTTGTACACACAGCAAAGCGAATCGGTGAGCACCCTAGTTATCCACGTGTGTCATTCTATACACACATCCGCACTTATCCGCTGCCTTATTACGCACACAACAAAATGCCCTATCTGTGCTAATTGTGTTTTCTGACTACCTTCACGCATAGTTATTCAAACCTGCTGGTATTTTGTTCAATGGAAGCATAATTTTGCCACCAGTATTATAAGCGCGGTGGCTCAGGTGTATTGACCTAGAGTTATGAAACCTAAAGAACCGGGTTCGAATCCTGCACAAGTGTATCTTTTTTGTTTTCAATTTTAAATTACTAATCTCAAAATAAACTCATGTTTACCTAAAACAAGAAAAAAAGGACGTAAAAGAATAAAACAATAAAATGCAATTATTGGTTCAAATTGTTTATTGCAACTTTTAATTTTTATTGTATTAGCCTCTATTTGTGTTATTATTATTATTACTAAAAGTAATTAAATTAGCTAAATAAAACTGCACACTTTTCCTTATAGAATAATATTCATAAAATAACACACACTTTAGAGGCCAGTATGATTTTATGTTTACTAAAAAGTCTTATGTCACTAACATAATAATTATCTTGCAAATTGAATACACAACCATAATAGGGCTATTTTTAAGATGACACATAATTTTAGGTTTAAGTCTGATAAAGATGAACGAAACGTTTTATTTGCGGACGTGTAAGTCAGTGGTGAAATGAATAGACATGTTAAATGACAGCCATTAACAATAACATCATTTCACACTGGGTTATAATCTCCACTTTGAAGCGACTAAGCTACCTATCTCGATTTGGTTTGGATTTGGACACCAGGGCCCATCGATGACATCCAACCCCATAGCCTAAAGTAACACTGCCACTCGTTCTGCACTGTAAAACATTACTGTGTTTATATATTTAATTAAGTTAATATATTTCGTCTTCATCACTAAAAATCACTACATTTGACTTTGATTGATGTAATAATCAAAGTCAAGATATTCACGAGCAAAGGTTTCTTCTATGCTGGTCCGTTAAAGCATGTTTTTTGCTGGTCTACGGCAATGCAATCCTGCAGCATGCAGATGGTTTGGTTGCGGCAACTACATAATGTCCAAACCAAATGGCAGGAGATGAGGCTTCAGGTTTAGGCCCAGAACGAATATTTTTATCGTGTCCGAAGTCTGCGTAAGGGTGAATCCATAATGGCACAGTCTTCCGCTGCAAAATAAATGAAGTTTAAATAAAAACATTTTTCGTCAAAGAAAGTTGTTTAAAAACATTACCGATAAAATAACAAGTCATTGTTTTTAACACCGTTTGTCTACTTACCCATATCAAAAAACGCCTAGCGATTCCTTATATGAATAGTTATATTGTTTTGCTCTTTTCAACAAAGATAAATGAAAATCCATGTTTTGCAAATCACAAGGTATTCGAAAGGCAAAATTAAACAGTTCGTAAGTATAACACACGGTTCATCCCGCAGCTAATAATGGCTGCCAGCGGTGACAGTTGTTTGTTCACAAAATCATATTATTAGAAATTTGAGGGTAGAAAACACTTTATATTGTTTAAGACGATAACGACCAAAATAGCCATCAGCTAGCAACTTTTAAACTCCAGTAAAAAGAGTCATACCTATTAATAATTATATTAAAAGAAAACACAATGCGTTTGCGTTTTTAACATATTATATAAGAGTAAAATTAAACATACAACAGACTGCAACCACCATAAAATTAAATAGTTACGGAAAAAAAAAAATTATAATTTCAACCTTATTTCAAAGCTCATAAAACAGCTATTTACACAAATTGCAATACAGTAGTCGCAGATTGAACATAATTCATAAATTCACCATGTAACTTGCATACCTCGGTGGCCTAGCGGTCAAAGACAGGTCGAAGATTTGACTTCTGCTTTAGTGAACCGGGTTCGTATCCGAAGAAAACGGAATATAAAATAGTAATAATGAAATGTCATTTTTGGATGTTATTTCAATGGCCATGCTGGTTGTGAGGAATATTGCTTTGGAATTGGAATCTCAGACTTGTTGAGAAATAATAATATAACATCGTCGCATCAGTGAGATGGTAACTACTCTTCGCTAGTAATAATAGTTCAATGCGTGGGATTGCATAAATTTGAAGATTCAAGGTCGAAGGAAGCTTCGATTCGGTTCTCTCGCTTACACTGGGGATGACAATATCTAATGTAAGATTAGGTAAAATATTTTTAGGACAGTCTAAATAAAAAAAATACTTTTACATTATTTTTGTAGAAGTAACTGAAACCGGAGATATTGCATTTTCAGCCTTTGAGTGTGACACGATACGGGGGGGGATTATTTTCATTTAATTTGTAATTATTTTTTACTTAATTTATTATAAACTAACTTAAATAGTTGTAACTTTCTTCATTGTTATTTTATAGTTAGTTCTTGTTTATTCAATAAACAGGTAATTTACAGCGACATTGCTCATTCATCTTGTTGCTAAAAAATCTGTACTTAGGGGGTAGATTTTATGATCGAACTCACTCACACATTCACATGTCATAGATTCTACTTAACGTTCATGTCGATACTCAACACGCATAGACGTGTGCGTGGCTGTGCTAACCGCATTATTTTGCTGTGTGTACCTACATAATATTTATTGATGATATTTGCTGTTTCATTCCTGTGTTAATGATACCATCCATGCTGGTCTGGGAGCAAAGAAAAAACATAGAATGTACCAATTGCTTCTCTACCCGCGCAGATGGTAAAATCCCATCAAGGGAATGGGCGAAAATCATAGGAATCATGTTATAGGTGATGAGGCTAGCAACCCATCACTATTTTGATTCCATTTTCCACCAATACGCCCACAATCTTGCTAAATGTGGCCTGTAGGTACCTGTTACCTTAGGCTCTGTCTACCCTGTTAGGGATAAAGACGTGATTTGTGTGTATGTAGTATGTGTATGTTAATGATACCTAAATTGTAGCTACAATTTGTATTAATTGAATTAATAAAGTAATTTCTACCATTGTCTTACTCGCAAATCCTGCTGCCAAGCAATAGTGCTTGGGTTGCTGTGTTCCCACATGGAGTGTAAGACAGCTGGTGAAATTATTGGCATATGAGGTATTCTCTCTTAGTAACCTAGCGACTAGTCTAATCTGTTGCGGGTGGTGGTGATCACTTACCATCAGGTGTCCCAAAAGCTTGTTTACCTAACTTTCAATGGCATAGCTACCTAGGGACTAGGCGGGGCAGTGCCCCTGGGCCCTCAAGCTCAGAGGGCCCTCGAATCCTTACCAGAAATCTCGATTACTATTAAAACTATTATTATAAAACGTAACCAGTTTAGATAGTAGTGGGGCCCCATTTTTTCATTTGCACCAGGGCCCTTGGTTACCTAGCTACGCCACTGCTAACTTTCCATATAAAAAAATATGCACAGGGAATGTGTTAAGAAATCATGGCAAGATACTCACCAGTGCATCCACCATAGCATCATTCTGGAGATCTTCTAGCTTCCTCCTCTCTGATGCCAGCATATTATGGACCGCATCTTGACGCTCCCTAAAAAACATAGTCGTGTTTAAGGAATACAACATAAACAGCCAGGAGGCACGTCGTCACAGAAAAAAATTAAAAAAAACATTTATTTCAGTACGTTAGTATTATAATACCTACTATCCATCACTTACGTTAATTCCTTTAAATGAGTGTTTATAGTTGCCAACGGTGGCTCATACAGTTCCATAATACCTTTAGACAGTAGCTGAATGGTTTTCGCGTCATCAGTTTGGTTGACGCTGGAAAAAAAACAAGAAAATATAACATGACACCTAGAAGTACCTAATATTAAAATGTATAGTCAGGGTTTTCATTTAATCAATTACCTTTCCATTGTACAAAGCTATGGAATGCCGATGTCCGGGTTTATAAATTGCTTTAGAAATGAATTAACAGTTCGAACACATAAACAATGTATTTTTACAAGTTCTATAATAAGTACACTACACAAATAAGTAGCCTGTCTTATGTCAATCAATGTCAATGAAAAATAAAATTTTCAATGTCTTTTTTTTTACTTTGTTTCGTCCCCATAGGTAAAGGAACTTTTCCTATACGACCACAATGAACATTTTCTAAAAAAGCTTACACATTTCATTTATTTTCCAGACTGATTTGCAAAAAAAAGCAGGTAGATAGAGTGAATAACTAAATGAAATACCTCTCAAAATAACCTAATTTGCTTGCGTAAAAGTTCAGCTTTTGTTATGTCAAATAATTTTTTGACAAAAAATAGTAGATTGTGCAACGAGAGCATAAAACAAGTCATTTTACATTTTACCAACCGGCACGTGGATGGATTGGGAACGTGCGAATTGTATGGCGGGGGTCAAGAAAACGATCACAGCGCAGCCGTGGCAGAAATTGTAACAATAGGGGCTTAGTGAAACTTGTCAATGTGGCTTTGAAAATAGGTCGTTCGTAATTAAACTTGTTTTATAGGGTGCTAAGGTCACCGCCGCTGTTTGAAGAATGATGTTGGCTCTTATTGCCATTCGTTTTCGTTCTACATTCCTTACATGTTCTGTTAAACCAATTTATTTTCTTTCAGCATAGTTACTTTGGGACTGAAAACTTATTTCGTGTTTTACACTCAAAATCAGTTTTTATAATAATATCCATTTTTCCTATTGCTGTTTGTAACAAATGCCTCTAAAAATACTATTTATTGTCTTTCTATATATTATTTATTTACTTTATCTATAAATATAATAAAGCATATAACATTTTTTTTTTTTTTTTTATGTGAATAGGAAGGCAAACGAGCAGATGCGTTGCCAACCTAGAGGACTAAGATGAAATGCCTCTTGTGCCCGTAATTTCCCCGGCTGTCTTACTCTCCGCACCGGAACACAGCATAGAAGATATTTAAAAAAAAATTGGTGGGGGGTACTAGAATCGATAACAGAACAAATTCCAACAGTTTTTAGAATTTTTGTCTGTTTATCTGTTTGTCTGTATATTTGCGAGCGCATCACGTAAAAACGGCTGAACGGATTTTAATGCAAACTTTAATAATCTGTTGAGAAAATCACCGACCAGGTTATAGTCTACTCCTTATCCTGAATAATTGCATAGTTCCCGCCGGATAGCGATAAACATGTCAAAGGTGGCAGCTGCTGCGAGTCGCAACGTAAATAAAATATTGCTTCAGTATCATGAAGATGCACTTAGGAGGTTAAGAGGGATTTTTCAAAATTCCCACGAGATAGGGAATTAATGGGGTTTGTAAGTTCACTAAAAAGAGAGATTATCTCCAATTACTAGTCTTGAAATTTGGCATACAAGTAGGTAATCATAACTGGTAAAAATTTATTTCAAGAGTTTTCGAAATTCCTCCATAATTCTAATTTATTGTATCTAATAATTCCAGTATAACTTACATGTTTATGACTACGACGTAGTCCCATAAAGAACAGCGAAACCATGGTGAAATCTTGAAACATACTTTTAAATCTACCGTAATCGTTTAGCGGGAAAGTAATTATGACATCTACGTTACGTTTCTCATTCGTTTCCCGCTTTAGTCGTGACTGACGTTATCGATGACGCCATTCATTGTTCATTTTAATTACTTTTTCCTCTTGAGTTACTATTACAATTTTATCTACCGTCATAATTGATTGTTTTCTGACGAAAATCTTTAAAATTATATCTTTTATCATTAGGAACGACAACGAATGGGAACACATTTTTGACATCACAGCCAACTAGTGAAAAACCTATATTCATTCCGTTTCCTGCAAAAATAATGAAGTCTTAAGAATTTAATCAACGAAAAATCATTAAACTAAATAGCTATAACTTCGATACATTTAAGATAAAAACAATTCCAGTAATATGTTTAACTTAAAAATAATGTTATTGATGGAGACTACTAAATTATGCTAAACGTTCTTTACATAAATAAACCGTTGGGACTTTCGTCTGAAAAGAACTGCGTCAAACGAAACGCTAGTTTTTATGGCCGCTAGAAATTCCCTTGTTTATTTGACGTTCATGCATTTCACCTGAGAGGGGATTTCATCAATTATCTTCGGAAACCAAGTGCGTTTAACCGCCTAATTTTTCGCGTTTTAAACTTGTTAATTAAAGCCGTCAATCTGGAAGTACTGCAAGTAAAGCCGGAGGGCGGTGAGATGACTACAGTGGCGCGACGGGAAGAGGACCCAGGAGATTATTCCGATTCGCAAGAGATCGAGCACAATAACTCGACGAACGTGAGTTAGAAATGCAAACTGCGGATGACAATGGTCAAATCTACTTTCGTTTGGGCATTAAAAGTATTACGCGGGCACTTTCACCGCTGCACTCGCGTGACGGCATGACCATTTCTTTTTGCTGTAATGGGGTCATGATTGGGAGGGCGCTCTCCGCGCGGCTCTTGATGTGTTTAGACTGTAATTTTAGACGCCACGTAGATTTTTGGGGCGCAACTGTGTTAGGCTTGTTTGTGTAATGCAACTGTTAAAGGTAGCTGATTTGCAGGATGGAGGGCACCAGGAGTCAGATTATGATTCCCAGGGAAGCGATTCCGAACACTCTGACCAGGATCCAGAGAGCCAGGTAAATACATGACACTTAATAATGACTTAAATATGTTGTACATATTTTACAGTTTATTGTTGTTATAACTTCATTTACTTTTAGTCCGAACATTGTCCTGACAAGAATAAATATATCAATTAGCACACTTTCAACGCACATTACTCATTAAAATTGGTAAAAAAATTCACAAACATTAAAAAACAGTAGACACTTATTATTAATCAAAGGAATGCACATTACGATACCTATTCACATCTATTTTAGAGAATTTGATAGGTGTCAACATTAAGTCTTCATTCCATTTTCAATTAGAGAGTGGCAAAGTAAAATTTTAATCGAATAGCTTTAAATAAGCAATTCTTGTATAATTTGAACCTCGGAAACAGCTCTAACGATGTTCCTGAAATTTAGTATGCAGGGTGTTTCGGGGGAATACATTAATCTAGTTAGATTTCATTTTTAGAAAAAATACAGAGTAAAGCTTGATCATCCAGGAATTAAATACATAATGAATTAACAAGTTCTTTTCCAACCATTCTGTCTCTTAATTATGTTTATTAATTGACATGAGTATAACACATAGACAAGTTGTTCATTTATTTTGTGATAAGGCCACAAATGTTTTGCTATGCTCTGATCTTTGATTGTTTGTAAAGTGTACAACTGCATCCTGTTTTCTTTAAAGCTGTTTATATATATGAAAAAATGTGATATATAGAAAGTACAGTCTGTGAGCTCTTAGAATGCCGTTCCGGTTTGTGTTGCTGTCTCACTCAGTCCAATGGGTTTGATACGTGAATCGGCCGAGTGAAGGAGACGGCAAGATATACTTGAATTGGCATTTTAAGAGCTCCCATGAGCTTGTTTGCCCTGAGGACTATAGTGATGTTTCAAATACTCTTCAGTTGGGAAGTGGGAAGTAATTTTTTTTTTATTGTCAATGTCAATGTGTGGTCCCATTTGGCTACTCGTAGCACAACAGTCAATTTTGTGGTGACTGAGAAAGGGCGATGTCCAGCAGTGGATGTCATTGGCTGATAGCAGCCACATATCAGACATCCTTGTCTAATACACCGTTGATTGTTACGTGTTAAGCATATTCCCCTTTGTTTCTATTCATTTAACAAGCTTCAGATACTGACCATTTTTTTATCGTTACGAAGTATTTACTCACATTTGATATTTACAAAGATATTTGTTGATTGGGTAAGGTTTATTTTATAAATTTCCAGAAAATTTTATGATTTCGGTATAAATATTCGGTATTAGGGCCGACAACGCACTGGCATCGCGTAAAGCGCTGCGGGTGTCTATGGACAGTGGTGATCATTTAATATCAGGTGACCCACTAGTTCGTTTGTCTGGCCTCTCCAACATAAAAAAAAAAGTTTCAACTCGCTCAATAGCTGCTATTTGACAATACTTCTGTTTGTTACAAAGTTTCGGTTATTACAGGAAACGGAGAGACGAGTAGATGACGATGAGGACAGAAGCAATCCACAGTATATCCCGAAACGGGGCACCTTCTATGAGCATGACGACCGCACTGCTGCAAGGTGAGTAGCTATAGTATACCGGATAGCGTAGTGGTTAGAGAACTTGAGTAAGAATCTTGAGGTCCCGGGTTAGATTGGCGGTCGGGGCGGATATTTGTACGAAAAATATGAATGTTTGTTGTTGAGTCTTGGATATTTATGTTATTCTTTTTTTATATGTAGTATGTTTATCCGTTGTCTAATACCTTGCTAGCTTTGATCAATTTGGGACTAGGTCAATTGGTGCCAAATGTCCCTAGATATAGTGCATTGGGGTAAATTCCGAAACTTACCTAGCAACGCTTACCTGGAAGCTCCAATGTCTTTGGCTTCTAGATAAGTGTTGCCAGATTATGGAACTGTTCTCCGTTTAGTGGATATCCACGATTTTCGAAATTCCCCCAATTTCGAATTTACCCCAATGCACTATATTTAAGTGTTTATTTAAATTTATTTATTGTTGTAAACGCGAATTGGTTTGGTTGCTTGTGGTACGATCAAGTATAAATAGTAGCGCTATCTAAATACAGTTTCGTGTATTTCAGTCGGCTAGAAAGCTTTAGAATAACAATATTGGTTCTAGCCATTTCTCTTTTTTCTGTGTACCTTTATTGTTATAATTTAGGAAAGAATGCAATACATACAAACACAAATCTTGTCTCCCTTACGGGGTAGACTGAGCTTAACATAACAATACCTAGGCCACGTTTAGCATGATTGTGGGTGTATAGGTGGAAAGGGGAATCAAAATAGAGATGGGTTGCTAGCCGCATCGCCTACGAGTCAGATCGCCTTAAAGGTCTCGAAACAGGCTGAAACTAGTCGGATCGTTTCAAACTTATTAAAAGTCTTCCAAGACTTTGCAAGACTATTATTATGTCTGCCACGATTCTTAAAATTCTAGCATATTTAGAATTAGTTGCATTGCCTATGACATGATTCCTAAGATTTTCGCCCGTTACCAAGTGCGCGGGAAGAGAAGCAACTGGTACATTCTATGTTTTTTCTTTGCTCTTAGTCTGGCATGGAATTCAATCGTACTGCTAAATTGAGTGATAAACAAACAGAGTTAATTGGCGTTGTTAAGTCGCTTTCTATTGCTCGGTCCGCTGCGCGCGCCGCCCTCGCGTGCCAGCATGATACTATACGTGTCTTGCCTTTGTAACTCTATATTTTGATTTACGAAAATGTGCAATAATAGGGGTCCACAATATAATACTAGCTTACGGTGACAGATGACATAAAAAAAACTTAAGAACAAAAGGTGGGAAATTCAGTGCAAAACTTATTTTCATTTCCGCTTAAAGTTTGAGAAAAACATTATATCTGTCTCAGCTGGAAGAGCAATTGTAGGATTCGTAACTTTAAAAAACACTCACCTGCGGTTCGTGTTTTTAAACAAGTTACTCGGTATTAATCTACTATTATATGAATTGTATGAAAAGCCGTGGTAGCCTAGTGGTTTGACCTGTGGCCTCTCAAGCAGAGCGTCGTGGGTTCAAATCCCTTGCGCGCACCTCTGAGTTTTTCGGAATTTATGTGCGAAAATTACATCTGAAATTTGCCATGAGCTTTTCGGTGAAGGAAAACATTGTGAGGAAACCTTACACACATCTGCGAAGAAATTCAATGGTGTGTGTTAAGTTCCCAATCCGCACTGGGCGCGCGTGGGAACTATAGCCCAAACCCTCCCATACACGGAGGAGGCCTATGCCATGAGGCACGCCGAATTACGCGACAAATTAATAATAAAAAAAAAACAACAACAAAAATGAAATTGTAGCGAATTCGGAATAAATAAAAGGCTATAATATAATAATATGAATTGTATGACATGTCCACTCTGTTTTTGGCTCTATACTAATAAAGTACCATTGTTACAGCGGCGAAGAGTCAGCGAACACGACTTCGGAAACGGCCTCCGAGAAGAAAGAGGGCAGCGAGCCGGGCACGGAGCGCCGCCGGCCGCCGCGGAAGTCCGAGGTCATCGACCGCTGGTCCCACGACAAGTACAACGAGACCGAACAGGTCAGGACATGCACAATACACGTCCCGCCCTTACAGGGCAGACAGGCTATGGAGAAAAGACTTAGAGACCATGTTTAGCACGATTATCGGTGTAAAGGTGGGAAAGAGAATCAAAATAGTTATGGGTTGCTAGCCGCATCACTACATAGTATAAAACAAAGTCGCTTTCCGCGTGATAGAGTGATTGTTAACGCAGACTAAGTCGTGGGCAGAAGCTAGTCGCCTGTAACATGATCCCTAAGATTTTCGCCCGAGCCCGCTGTGGGCTTTTACCATCTGCGCGGGAAGAGAAGTAACTGGTGCATTTTATGTTTTTTTTTGCTCCCGGACCAGTGTAGCGATCTTAGCGCCACCTAGTTGGCCTCTACATAACTACTACGACGCACGAGTAGCTAGCGCCAGTTCTAATGACAGCTGTCACATCGTTCTACGTCCCGCTAACGAAGTTTCTCAATGCGGCTGCATAAATACAACTCTTAACTCTCTTCCTTCGGACTTCGGTCCCCAGGCATAACATCTGCCTGGAGAGAGACCTCTCGTGGCAATCCCCACAGAAGGAATAAGTCATTAATCGCTTTTTATAATTGTTAATTTTGTCGACAGGTACCGAAATCACGCGACGAACTGGTATCGATATACGGTTACGACATAAGGAACGAGGACGCGCCGCCGCACGCCCGCAGGAACAGGAGATACGGGTAACCTGCAAGACATACATTACTTACCTACCAGTTAACCCAAGTGTACTTGGACAGATGCTTAAAAATATTTACCTATTCCATTTTTGGATGAATAATGTCTTGCAATAGACGATGATGAGTGATTTTTTGTGATAAACGTGTATCTATTAGTGGTGGGTCGTTTATGGTTTTCGTATTAACGAAACGAAACGATAACGTAGAAAACTTGGATTAGTTGAAAAACTAGTTGATAATTAACTAGTTTTTTCCTTCAACTAGTGCTAAGAGAGTAAACCCCTTATTCATAAAGGCTATTGCCTTCTGCTAACTTAGCATCGTTTGTCCTTGTCTGTCACTTTGAAATTTACCTTTCACAGATAAGGACAAACGATTGCTAAGTTAGCGGAAGCCTATAGTGTTTATGAATAAGGGGGTTAGCCTCTTCAGTTTTTGCCGTTGAAGGCGTTAAGGTTGAGACGTTCAGTGTTTCCTATTGTAAGCACACAAAACTGATTTAACTGATTAAGTTGATAATGTTGAGTTGAATCGAGAATGAACGAAACGAACCTGTTATATTGCCCTCTTGGTTGATTTCATACGTTTACAACGTTAACCAGTTGAATCTTTCAAGAGATATTTATATATTTACTTATTTATTATCTGTGATTCCCTCTCTATTTCTTACTACAAAACAGACGGAGACGACATCATAGATAACCGACACTTAAGATAACCGGAACTTAACAGAGAGTGGTGAAACAGGCCTTTAATGCTGAGTTGAATCGATGATGAACTAAACGAACGTGTAATAATGCCTTGTTGATACATTTCGTACGTTAACGTACTCAACTAGTTGAATCTGTTATTAGAAACGTTACATTCGTTGATGAACCATCAACCGTTTTTTCAACTGGTTCGTTGACGACCACCACTAGTATACACGGTATGGTAAGCATAAATATAAAGAAAGGCACGCACACTTTGATACGTATGCCGATACGTGTTTACTACATATAAAGCTCACTAGCCATCGTGAATTGCAAGAGTTATATCAAGGTTGGGACTTCCAAGTGAGTAAAATGATACTTTTGTAAGAAAGTCAGATTCGTTTATCCCGCGGGAAATTGCCGTTTTCTGTATTGGAAATAGTTTTACACACAAACTTTATTTTTGCCAACATTTCGTCAAAATTGGTTCAGCGGATTTATAGTGAAGAGACAAACAGACAAGGGATAAATGTGTGATACTGATACTAATCTTAAACTAGTAGTAGGGGAGCCCATGTAACAGTTTTTTTTTTTACATTTTTTTAAATCTAGCCTCTCGCCCCACCGATGAAAAGGTATATGTCATTTTTTTCTTTTTATCATGGAAGATTCGCAACCCAATAGGTCTCTATGACGCTCGTGTAAATCCCGATTTAGCGTCGTGAGCTCCCCTACTATAAGTGCGCAGCAGTGGAATGATTTAGGTTGATTTTAAAAGTTTTCAACTGTCTATTTTCTTGTCGCAATTCAAAATGGAGATATCGGAATTGGCGGTCAGTAACTGTATTCCTATTGGCATGTTCTTTTGCTTATTAAATTTTTTGAGCGCATGCTTTTCGATGTTATACATTGATGATTTGTTTAATTGAACTAGAGTTGGCCTGCGGCTTTGTTCGCGTGAAACTTTAAGTGGCAGTTGATTTTTCTGTATTTTACAGAATTTCCATTTCACTGTTATCTTATGTTGTATGAAGAATATTCGCGTCGTTGAGATTTCTGTGCTGGAGTAGCTATTTTATTTTGTTGGCAAACAATGTAACACTCAGACATGTGGGTCGACTTATGGACACAACGAACACCTACTAAAATAAATGAAAGTATGTGAAAACAACGCATTTTATTCATTTTAAACACCATGTTTCATAGAGCCATGTACTGCTTAAGACCTACACAATCGATATTTGAATAGAAATAGTGTAAGTTTATTTTTTTCAAAACAACCAGGTTCGATTCCCAAGTACAGTTTTTTTTTAATGTATGAATGCAGTTTTTATTGTTATTAAAACCGGTGACACGGTTCCTAAGAACAGATCTTCGTATGTCTTATAGTTTCATACTTTCCCATACTGACCGATTTCAATGAGACACCCTGTATATAGCCCCTTTTACTCCGTTTCTCTACAATTTCAGTACATTGTGTAGTTTTTATTTTTTTATAAATTATCGCCTGATACGGCGTGCTACATGGCATAGACCTCCTCCATTTATTGCAGGGTTTTGGACTATAGTTTCCACGCGGCCCCAGTGCGAATCGGGAACTTCACACGCACACCATTGAATTGCTTCACGATGTTTTCCTTCACCGAAAAGCTCATGGAAAATTTCAAATGTAATTTCGCACATAAATTCCGAAAAACTCCGAAAAACCCAGGATTCGAACCCACGACCCTCTGAGAGGCCACAGGTCAAACCACTAAGGTGCCACGGCTTTTTTTTAACTAGCAATGATCAGGTTTAATTTGTACTGTGCAGACGCGGCCCCAACAAGTACACCCGCACGTGGGAAGACGAGGAGGCGTACCGCAGGCAGACGGCCGCGCAGGCGCCGCGCAAGCCTCCCAACCCCGAGGACTTCCCCGAGCTGGAGCAGGCCAACAAGCAGAGGGAGAGGTCAGTGACACGTACAGTCCGAAGTTTCGGCTCGGCCTAAAAATCATGTTTCGGCCAAAGGGTTTCGGCTAACAGACAGCCGAAGCTTTCTGTCGCGCTGAAACTCGCATGGTGCTTACGCTGCCTTAGTAGTACAGCTAATGTTAGATTTTCACTTTTTAGGGTAGTTTAATTCAGACAGTGTCGCTAAGTGAAACGTAGAACCTCGTAATATTGGGCGAGCGAGATGTTTCATTAATCAGAATTATATCTGAACTTCCATGCTGGTCTGGGAGCAAAGGAAAAACATAGAATGTGCCAGTTGGGAATGGGAATTCAAAATAGTGATGGGTTGTTAGCCGCATCGCCTATAACATGATTCCTGAGACTTTCGCCCGTTCCCTCGATGGGCTTTTACCATCTGCGCGGGAAGAGAAGCAACTGGCAAATTCTATGTTTTTTCTTTACTCCCAGACCAGCGTGGAATTCCTAATATCATAAACTTGTCCACTTTAGACTTAAATGTCAAGTCCATTCGAACTGAATATTCTAAATCAACCCCGTTGTATCAGTAAAAGAAAGAAGTGTGTCAACTTGTCTGGTCGTATAGCTTAGCATGAGTCTCTCGTATACCCAAAAAGAGGCGCCAGCACAGATACTGCTGTTCTAAGTTAAATTTCTAAATGTCAGTGAAAATTAGAACACATAGAAAAATCCAAAAAGTAAAGCTATGACCGGGAATCGAACCCGGATCCTCGTCATTCCGTGACGCGTGTTATACACCTACACCACCCATAGCAGGTACCTGGTGGTAGACCAGACATTTAGAAATTTAATTTCTAACGGTAAAACCGAAAAAGTAATAAACATAAAAATCAAAAAATAAAATTTCTTGATTCATTTGATAGTTCTAAGTTAAGTTACTGAATAAATATTTTTCATTTTTCATTTTTCATTTTCCATTAGGAGAAACAGAGGTCCGCGCCCGCGCTCAAAGTCTCAGCCGACTTCGAACGAGTCCCTAGAGAACGGCAACGGCCTGCACCGGAACGCGTCCATAAAGACGAAGAAGCCGGAGAAGACCACTCCCAAACCTGAGAAGAAGACTAACAATGTCAAGAACAACAAGGAGAAACTGCCGCCGCTCGAGAATCTCACTATTACCGCTAGCGTTGTTAATAACAGGTGAGTAAAATTTTATAAAAAGTACTTCTTCTTTTTTTAATATAGCCCCATCGATGCGATGATTTCGCCAATAAATACAGTATTCAAAAATGTTGTGACAAAAATGTCGGCATCGTTGTACGGTAGAATCTGCCAGGGAATCATTAACCGATGCCCAGGGTGCACCGGACCAAGCACTGCTCTTCCCCCCGGCCGGATTCGGAACCGCAGCTCTTGACCACATATGCAGACTCGCATAATTCTGAGGGATATCATTATCCGTTGGCTAAGAGCCCGACAGTTTATTTATTTATTTATTTAGTTCCTTTTGACCCGAAACCGACGAGCATGTATGAAGAGATTGATGACTGTGGATGAAGCGAAAGAAATATGTCAGGATCGTAGCAAGTGGAATAAAGTAGTCTCTGCCTACCCCTGTGGGAAAGAGGCGTGACGGTATGTATGTATGTATGTATGTATGTTTTGACCGTGTTCTACCGTACAACGTTATTACGTACAACGTACCGTACAACGTTACCATAGATGTGCCATATTAAAAAAGAAGAAGAAGAAACACTGTAAAATAAAATGTTTTTTTACAGTCCAGGACAGCCGCAGCGCAAGGTCAACGCGGCCGTCGCCCAGCAAAGACCTGTGCCTACCGAGCAAGGCAAGAAGAAACCAGCGCCGCCCGCGCAGGTAAGCCTTCTAAATTCTACATACACAAATCACGTCTTTACCCCTTACGGGGTAGACAGAGCCTAAGGTAACAGGTACCTACAGGCCACAATTAGCAAGATTGGGGGTGTATAGGTGGAAAATGGAATCAAAATAGTGATGGGTTGCTAGCCTCATCGCCTATAACATGATGATTCCTATAAGTTTCGCCCATTCCCTCGATGGTCTGGTACATTCTATGTTTTTTCTTTGCTCCCAGACCAGCATGGAAGAAATTCTAATTCTAATTAATTTATTTGTCAAAATATAGGCTAATACATACATGTAGAGATCTTATGCGTACATTTAGGACCATGTTGCGCCACGAGGCATACTCATAGCCAATATAATGGATGGCATGCATTTTTCGATCTTAATCTGCATTACATATCCGTAATCTATCCGTATCTGTCTGTATGTGTATGTTTGTCTGTGTGTGTTTGTTGTATGTGTGTAATGATATTTAGTAGTTTATTTTATGATTTGTTTATTGTATCTAAATATGTACGCTCTATTGTGACTTTCACTGTCTGGAATGTTTAAGTCACGCTTTGTCGGCCCCTCGTTTAATGCTCCTCTCATCTACTCAAAGGTTAACTCGTAGAGATCTCTTATAGGGATCAGTTCGCCTTTGTGCATATATTACTAAACGCTAAACGTGGCCTTTAGGTATTGTTGCCTTAGACTCCGTCTACCCCGTAAGGGGTAAAAACGTAATTTGAGTATGTATGTATGTTATACATTATTTGTTCCATTAGCCGCAACAGCCTTCGCAACCGCGGAACAGGTCTCCGCCACAGAGCGCGCCGCAGAAGGCACAGAGCGCGCAACAAGCTCCGCAACATGCAGCGCAACATGCGCCGCAACCACAAGGTAATAATTACAAAATTACATATTTTTTTCATTTATTCCAATATTAAACATCAGGAACAAAATAAAATTACGCCAAACCGAAATTGGCGATTACTGCTGTCAGATTGGCTAGCTGAAAGTCAGACAGGTCGCTAGAGTTGATCAAGCAGTTATTATGATCGATATAGATAGTTAATGTTTAGTCGTTGTGTGGCATAGTCAATGAAACTCTTTGTTTTTTACATTTTTTTTTGCAATTGCTGGATTAGTAACTCTAAAAAACACTCACCTGCGGTTCGTGTTTTTAAACAAGCATCCTGCAATTAGCTACTTCCCAGGCCTGGGCATTAATTTAATATTTTATAGCAGGTGAACAGCGAGGTGGCAGCAAACGCTACAGCAGTTTGCGACAGAGGCCGCTCGCCGAGAGCTACACGCCGCAACAGAGCGCGCAACAGAGCCCGCAACAGCCGCCGCAACAAGCGCCGCAACAGCAACCACAGCAGCAACAACATCGGTATCATGCAGGTAAATCGTTTAGATCAATCGAAATTGATATTTAATAAAACATTGATTGACTTGGGTTGTCTTGTAAAAATAAGATCACTTGGTCCTTGAACTGTCATGAATGCATAATATTTTTACACTACACTGAAAATTAGAACACAGAAAAATCCGAAAAGTAAAGCTATATTTTCTAACTTGTAAAACCGTAAAAACAAATGTGAAAAATCAGGAAGTAAAATTTTTGATTAATTTGATAGATGAATTTATTAGTGTATTTTTCGCTTGTTCCCCGTTCATAACTATTTTACATAACCGGGACATTCTAAGGTAAAATAAAGACTTTCTAAATTAAAACAAACATGTTCGCGGTTTAGGGGTGGCCCAAGGGCCGGCCCCGCCGCACTTAAATTAATCGAAATTAATCATCCTACATTGGTTTTACCAGTGCCGGTTATGTAACTTGGTTATGTACGGGGAACAAGCTGTATTTTTACTTAACAAAATGTACTTTATTGGTTAGTTATATAGGTAAAAAAAATAGATTCGTCGTATTCATAAATAGGTACTATTAAATGAATTAGAAATTAATGAAGGAGACGTATTGGAAAAAAAAGGTCAGGCCAGGAGTACCCCGAAACCGACGAGCATGTATGAAGTTGATGGATATGGATGAAGCGAAAGAAGTATGTCAAGATCTTAGAAAGTGGAACAAGGTAGTCTGCCTACCCCTGTGGGAGAGGCGTGATGGTATGTATGTATCAAATGAATGAAGAATTTTACTTGTTGATTTTTTATAATTATTTTTACGGTTTTATCTAGAACGCATAGAAAACTCCGACCTGCTGTGGTTGGTGTAGTGTAGGGGTAAAATGGAATGATGTGGATCCGGGTTCGATTCACGGCCATGGCTTTACTCATCGGATTTCTGTGTTGTAGTTTTCAGTGTCGTTTGGAAAATTGTATTCACAAATTATAGCACTGGGAACTATTAATGAATGGATGCGCCACTGCCGGCAGGCAGAAATGAGAACTCAGGGGTGATTTCCAGAATTTAATGGGAAAAGATATGGGAACTTATGGATTAGCAACAATTTACAGAAAGACTTAAAGACAAAGAATGGAGGATGGCGCTTGCGGTGCGAGCGTAGGGTGTATGCGCGGGAGTTAAATGTAACGCGCCGTCTCGCTATTGTGGTTCGTACTCGACTGACCACAGAGTACTTTTTTAATACTGGAAATAGAGACCTCTCTCGGCAGCTAAAAGAAGCAACGCCTAAGTGGCGCCGTCTGTAACCAATCGGTGTAACTACTACCATACAGGAGGAATTTAAAAAAAAATATATATGGTCATTTTTTTACAATCCACACACATACCCGTGCAAATCTATATAAATAAAAGAGAATCGGCGAAATGTATAACTCGACGCTAAGTCGGAGGAACAGCGGTTCAACTCGACGAACTTAGCGGAGATATATATTTAACACAGCGGTTACAATAAAATAAATAATTCAAACACCATCAAACTTTCGATCGTAACGACCAACAGACGTGAGCACGTGACGTTGACACTTAGTGTTACCCATCAGAAAATATTACAATAACTACTAAAAAATGGGTATGATTCAATTGCTTTGCTTTAAAATAGCATAAACATTTTTTTCTTTCAATTATATTTGTATGGATCAGCGGAGTCACAAAATTTTTGTTAGATTATTTATCATTTTCACGAAATTTACGTAATATTGTTTTATTTATAACTACCAATCAGCGCCAAATTGAATAGCAACATCTTCGATAGAAGATTATATAATACGTCAAAACTTAGGTGGCTGGTAAAACGCGGGTTGTTAGTTGACAGAAGTAGCATTCTAATTTATTCGGATTAATAATACCATCAGCGACCTCTCTAGCGGCAAGTTGTAACTATTATATTATTAATCTACAATTTTCAAAAGTACCTGATTGCTTGCGCATTTCATACATAAACCGTAGTCTTTGATTTTCTTGGATAGGATTTTACTTAGTGCTAACGAAACACTTCTAAGATTGTATGCCCTGCGACTGACTATGGCGGCTGGCGCGTGAGGCGTGCTGGCCGTTACAGCGCGGGGCGCGGGGAATGGAGAAGGGTACGCCGCCTGCTTCACTCTACACCCACACTAGCAAGTAATCTTGCTGGTGTGCGTCCGCGAGAGGCCCGCTCGGGCAAGATACGAGTAGGGATCGAAATACGGTTTGCTATAAAATGTATTTTTTTTTCTGTAGAGTATGCCGGCAACCCGCCGCCGGGCAGCCAGCATCAGGGCAGCCCGGGCCCGCAGATGCACCCGCAGCAACTCATACACCAGGTAGCGTGTTGCTCCTCACAACATACTGAAACAACACAACATACACAACTATTGCCACGAATGCATTTTGCCACAGTTAGGTTTTTGCCTTTATAGCATTTTGCCATGAACTTTAACTTAATTTAATTTGCAGTCGCTGTTTATCTTAGTCTCGTCCTAATACTATTATAAATGCGGAAGTTTGTGAGGATGTGACGATGTGAGTGAGTGTGTATGTTTGTTCCTTCTTCACGCTGTAACGACTGTACGGATTTGGATACAATTAGGAAAGGAGATAGCTGGTGCCATGGATTGAAACAGGTTGGTAATGGACATGGCCGCAATAATGCCAATCAATTATCAATTCTAATTCTCGCGCGGGATAGCGATAAACATGTCAATTTCTAATTCTACGGGGACGAAGTCGCGGGCCGAAGTTAGTTTTTCATAATAGTTACACAAGTAAGAACATTAATTTACATTTGTCTAACTTTAAAAGTAAAAAACAAAAGTGTGTGCAGTCGCGTAGAATATAGCCCGTACTAGTCTATTGGTTAACTAATCTGTTGTTGCAGCAGGTGCACCGGAACGCGAGCCAGCCGCACGGGCCGTCGCCGCCGCACCAGCAGCTGCCGCAGCCGCACGCGCAGCAAGTACGCTCTCAGTTACACTACATTATTGCAGGCGCTGGCTGACGGACGAGTATGCGTCGGAAGGCCGAGTGCAAGCGAGACCTTCTGTGATAATTGTCGCTGAAATAAAAAGGAGGAAATGAATGTAGGATGAACTGAGTCTTAAAACATACTTTTAAAATTCAACAATACCCGGTCATGTTGAAAGTGTTTTTTATTTTACTTTTTTCTACAGGTGCGGTTAGGTATCTTGGAACAGCAGCAGATGGTAACGCATCCCCACCACTCTATACACAACATACCTCCGCAGCCGCACGCTATGGGTATGTATAACTGTTATGTCGATTTTTAGCTATAGACCGTTCAAATGAGTCCTCGCCCTTTCGGCCGGTCTATAGTCTATTACTTCCATACTGGTTTGGGAGCAAAGAAATAACATAGAATGTACCAGTTGCTTCTCTGCCTCGCAGATGGTAAAAGCCTATCGAAGGGAATAGGGCGAAAATCTTAGGAATCGTGTTACAGGCGATGCGGCTAGCAACCCATCACTATTTTGATTCCTTTTTCCACCTTTACGCCCATAATCTTGCTAAACGTGGCCTTTAGGTCTTGTTACCTTAGGCTCTGTCTACCCCGTAAGGGATATAGACGTGAAATGTGTATGTGTGTATGTAGTCTGGGTGTAAAGAAAAAACTTGTCACAGACAAAATTATGATCGCTTATTTTTTTCCCGTGAAAAAGGCAAAGGCATTTCACTTATTGTGCCGTAGAATGGATAAAATTACAACATTTTCTAAATTATTGTTCTGAAACGTTGACGTAAATGTCGTCATTGTATTTTAAGTAACAGAACACGAAGGGCCTTGTTGACGGCCGAATTACATTGCAGCGCCCTTTTTCTGACCATTAATCGTATTGCTGGACTGCTTTTCATTTGTTTTTAACTTTTTAAAAAGTCAAAAATACTATGGAATAATGAACAACAACAATGTCATAGCCAAGTCGATGGTCGAGGAGTGCGCTTTTTGTTCGAGTGTAAGGTTTTCATCAATGTCTCAAATAGCTTACGGTGACAAAAAAAACTTAAGGAAAAGGGCGGAAACGTGAAAACCACCTAAGTTGCGAGGAAGTTTACAGCAAAATTTATTTTAATTTCCTCTCAATGTTTGAGAAAACATACCTGCCTCAGCTGGAAGAGCAATTGGGTACCTCCCATTTGTTCTATGGAACTGTGACGTCATAGAACTGGTAACATTTTTCTTTCCCAGCAGTTCCATGGTAGAACTATTGGAACAAAAAATGTGATATTTGTTCTATAGAACTAAAAACACCTCAAGATTGTGATGGGAAACTTGAGGTGCTTTTAGTTCTATAGAACAAATAGCACATTTTTTGTTTCAATAGTTCTACCATGGAACTGCGGGGAAAGAAAAATGTTAACATTTCTATGACGTCACAGTTCCATAGAACATAATTATGGGAGGTACCCGAGCAATTGATGGATTCGTAACTTTAAAAAACACTCGCCTGCGGTTCGTGCTTTCAAACAAGTTACTCATCCAGCAATTGGGTACTTCCCAGGCCTCGGCATTAATCTACTATTATATGTTTCAGCAGCACCGCCCATCCCACAGGCGCAGGGCTACGCACCACCCGCCATGATGCCCGCTCAGTATATGCAGGTATAGGGGGTTACTCCGAAGTTTATATCTTCTGTCCCTTTCACTTCTTTTTTTAGCTTAAGCCATGTATACAGAATGTGAAGGAGTATACCGAGAGAAGTTAACTATGGATTTCTGATGGTATTACGAGTAAATAATGTTACACGACGCGGGTTTAAAACTGCCACATTATCTTTATAATTTCTGTGATAAAGAAATCAATTAACGATGGTACTTTCTTGTGAACGAAATCTTAGAAATGAGTAGCGCTATTCAACTTGATCGTATATAATTTTTTAATAATTTCTAGTGACATTTTAAATCTGATTTACGGCCAGTACGTTTTCAACAAGAAAGTGTTTAAAAAGCCCGAAGAACTTTATGGTGTTGAAACTTAACTTTTAATAAAAGTTGTCGTACTCATAATTATGGTAGACGGCAGGTAAGTTTGTAAAATTACCAGACCTGTATTGGGAATGGATGATGATAAAAATTCTTGGTGATTTTTCTATTGACAGGAATAACCATCCTTAGCTACAGAAAAAAATTACAGATTTTTTTCGTCGAGCCATATAATTTATAAATTTAAAAACATTTTACTCAGTCTTTCGGCGGCCCCATGTCAGATGGTAAGCAAGTACGTCCATAACATAACAATTAAAAAAAATGGCCGCTTGAGTCTGTGGTACACAATGTAATTTTTTCAGCAGCTAAAGGATGGTTATTCCTATGAAAAGAAAATTCACCAGCACTTTTAAAACAATCATCCATTCCCAATTGCGTGCGTGATTACGTCGTATTGCGGCGTATTAGTAACCTAGATTTTTTTTCAACTTGTGTATAACTTAAAACAATCTCGGTAATAAGGCTTTATCCGGTAATGTTTATATTACTTTTTTGTCTTTAAATAGGCACTAGTATCGTTGTTTAATCTGTCGGTATACTTCTTCCCACCCTGTATGTATTAGCCCCGTGAATTTATTCTACGGGGTGTTTATTATATGGCAAGATTTCCATCCTAGGCTACAAGCCCATGGACAAAAAAAAAACATGTGAAATGAACCAACGTGAATGAAGCTTAGAAGGCTGTTACTATATCATAAAATAACTCTGAGCGCTAAGCCGTCATTTCGACATTTATTTTTAATCATCTATAAGCTATAAAAACGCCGTAAATTAATAATTAGTCGTAATTCCTCACTTGTACCTGAGAAATTCCATAAATGTACCGCTCAGAAATGACGGCATAGCGCTCAGAGTTATTTTATGATAGAGTAACAGCCTTGTAAGCTTCATTCACGCTGGTTCATTTCACATGTTTTTTTTTCCATGGGCTTGTAGTCTATCCGTTAAGTTGGTTCAGTTGATTGGCCGTGCATAATCCATTGCGCGTTCTAGCCGAGCGGCAACAGCGCGGTGTTCGCGGCCGCGCCGATGTACGCGCAGCCGCCGCCCGCGCCCTACCCGCACCAGCTGTACCCCCACCATAATTATGTGAGTCACGCCTAATACTCAATTTAATTTTCGCGCGTTTCAATTAGCGTTTCTGTTAGGTTGGCAGTCAGTTATAGCCCTTTATTTTCTATCCCGCTCCCACACGCACGCCTACATATCTTTCATCGCGCGCTGGACTTGAGCGCGCCACCTGATTGGCGGATTTGAATTTCGCCAAAGGAAGACTGTGCTTCAAGATGAAGTTCGAACTAATCAAGCCTACGTGACAGTGCTTATTATTCATGTAAAATTTGAAAAATAGAGATTATATTGTATCTAACGATTCGTCGTGAGTTTTACAGTGTTAAGAGAAGGTGGCCACCAATTTTAGACATTTTAACAGCTGTGACAGTGTTGTGCAAGTGCGGCGATCGGCAAGAACGTATAGAACGTTCTGGGCTCGTCCTTAAACCCTGGATTTGGGATCCTGGACACGGCGAACTGCTCGAGGATTCACCAAGGTAGGCGTGCTCCTCCGTATTTGCTGACTGCCAGTTAAAAAGAGTCTATTTTTACCCAATAGTTTTTAATTTCATACAGTCCACTAAACCGCTGGTGGCTGCTTCTCCAAAACTCTATAAATAGGTCGTATAGAAACCTTCGTTTCTCCCGTACCTCGCTTCAGGTTCTCCAATCCCTGACCGTTCGAAACTCCGCGTTAACATTTGGTTCCTTCGAGCCTGGATAGGTATTTTATACCTACCAGAATTCATGTTATTGGATAAGTACGTACTCGTACGCACTTATTTTAGTTTATTTAACTGAAATTCCGCTTATCTTAGGCTAAATTCGTTTAGTTCTACACATTAGGATACCTAGGCGTCATGTTATTACGTATCCATTTGCTCCCGCCCTTATAGGTATTGCTTAAAACTAATTAAATAATTTAATTCGCATCCGCAAGTATTTTAAGCAATTTTAAACATTAGTAGATGTTTAACCACTCTATAAAGAAAGGTTAAATTTTGTATTGCATTCGTGTTTTAAAATACTTAGTTCTTTATTGTTTAAAGTTAATAGTGTAGGTAGGTATCTAATATTGTTGTCAGTCGAGGCGTGCAAAGTAGGTAGTTGTATCGCGAGGCGCACGTACCCACTACGTAGGATAGGCGCCGGCCGCGCGCTCGCTGGTTAGCAACTAGGTATAAGTGTACCTACGTTTTTTAGAAAAGGAACATTTCACGCGTTACAATGACTAAAAATGAAAGTAGTGGTAGCAAAAGCGAAAATACAGGATATGAATCTGATCTGTCCATATTAGAAGAGCGACGGAATGTTCTTTTTCAATTCGTTCAAAAAATATATCAAAATGCCATTACAGCGCACATGAGCCCAGAGCTCAAAGAGACATTTCTTTGTTCTGTCGCGACTATCGACGAAATTCGTATAGAATTTAAGAATTTGGTTGATGAGTATAACCGAACATTGCTTCAAAACAAAGTTGGTGCGAAGCCTAATTATCAACCAATTATTGCTTTTGAAGAGGTGTACTGCCGCATAAAACGGGTGTTAAATCAGTGCGATCCTCCGACTGCTGAACGTAGTTTGCAAGTTAAGCCTAAGTTGCCTTCTTTGCCACCAGTCGAGTTAATGTCGTTTGATGGTGACATACGAAATTGGCCTCTATTCTATACTAGTTTTAAGTCTAGAGTGCACAACAATCCATCGCTGACAGATGATGACAGACTGTATTATTTAATAGGAAAGCTAGCGCCCAAAGCTCAGGCAGTGTTTTCGGGAATAACGCCATGCGCGCAAAACTATCAGCTGATCATCAGCTGTCTGGTCGATAGGTATCAAGACACGCGTACGCTCGCGTCCGCTTATTTAGATCAAATGAATAACTTTAAAATGAGTGGACCCGCTTCTTCGTCAAACTTACAATTGTTTATGGACAAGTTTGTTTCTGCCGCGAATGCCATTAAGCATCTTAATCTTAATGATTTGGCGGATTATATGTTATTACATACCGCATTAAAAAAGTTAGACGACGATACGATCCTCGCTTTTGAAATGAAATATCGCGACGTGAAGGTGCCGACGTTCAGTGACCTGTCCGGCTTTGTCAAAAGTCAGTATAGGGTGTATCAAAATACGCAACCTAGCACGAGTGCAGGCAGTACGTCGCGAGATTCTAATAAAATGCAACCGCTTAAGTTTAAGGCGAAAACACCTAACGCTCAGACATACGTAGCCAGCGCGATACCTACCAAGTGTCTGTGTCACAACATTATCCATGATCATTTCTTTAAATGTCCCGCGTTTGATAATTTGAAGCCACTTGAACGCTTTAAATGCGTTAAAGAAAATAATGCGTGTATTAATTGTTTAAGTTTAAAACACCGATCCCGTGATTGTGGCTCAAACTCAAAGTGTCGTAATTGCCAACAGAGACATCACACCTTATTGCATAGGGATAAGGATGAAAATAGATCGGCGCCCGTCTCGTCGGTCGCCCCGCCCGCGCCGCAAACTATTGCACAACTGTCTACTAAGGCGTGCTCGCAACCTACGGTAAACGACGCAATACCATCTTGTAACGCGTCCATTGCTGCGCATGTTCATGCCGTGTCCGACAAGGCTAATACACAAAACGCGCAATGTATACAAAGTACAACGATACTGTTGTCTACGGCTCAAGTGTTAGTATACGATATTAATGGCAAACCGCAGGTAATTAAATGTTTGTTAGATTCGGCATCTCAAAGCAATTTTATTACTCAGGATTGTTGCGGGCGCTTGGGTTTGAGCTACAACAAACAGTCACGCATGATTGTTCGTGGAATAGGCGGCTCTGAAAAATCTATTAAGGGCACAGCTGATTTTAAAATATTTTCGCGCTTACATGTAAACGTCAGTTTTGACGTATCGGGACTTGTAGTGGACCGCATCACGGACAACCTGCCGACGGTGCCCGTGGACGTGTCTCAGTTCTCGCACGTAGCCTCGCTCCCGCTGGCCGACGACTCGTTCGCGTCACCCGCCCCCGTGGATGTGCTGCTCGGCGCATCTATATTTCCGCATCTCCTGTTACCTAATATGGTACATAGCGCTGTGCGCGGAATACCGCCTGCTATTGAGACAGTACTGGGATATATTATAATGGGTTCAGTTCCTACTGCCGTGCAGACTTCATATAAATGCACTACTGCATGCTGTGCTGTTGTCTACGACACGTCGTTGGACCATCTCCTTAAAAAGTTCTGGGAACTTGAGGAAGTTACCGCTCCACCCACTCAAAGTCAAGATGACCTTGAGTGTGATCATCATTTCCGCACCACCACTACACGTGACATTAGTGGTAGGTACACCGTTGCGTTACCTTTTCGTGACGATGTGTTTAAGTTAGGTGATTCTTACACTAGCGCGTCGTCGGTTTTTATGTCTTGAAAAAAAGCTGGAAGCTTCAAGTACGTTGCGCTCCGCTTATGACGATATTATTCGTGAATACGTGGATAAAGGATATATATCGGAGGTGCCTACGAAAATGGATAGCGTCGGGTACTATATACCAACACTGGTGGTTAGTCGTAACGACAGAGAGACGACGAAAGTTCGCATGGTTTTAGACTCGAGCTGCAAAACAAGTTCGGGTCTGTCTCTTAACGATATTTTGCACTCGGGCCCTAATCTACAGGGTGACCTTTTTTGTATACTTTTGAACTTTAGGTTGTTTAAAATCGCGCTTACAGCGGACTGTCGTCAGATGTACCTACAGATAGGAGTACATGAATCTGATCGCCGTTTTCAACGGATCCTTTTCAGATTTCGACCGCAGGATCCTATGAGTACCTACGAATTCAACCGAGTATGCTTCGGCATGAAGTCGAGTCCGTATCACGCGCTGCGCGTTGTACGTCAGGTAATAACTGACGAAGGCTCTCAGCTCCCTACAGCTGCATCCATAGCGTCCACTTCGACTTATATGGATGACGTCTGCTTCAGTATAATGGCCGAAGATTCGTCGGAAAATGACGAAGCGGTTGCTGTAGCCGCGAGTACGGAGCTCATAAGCCTCTTCAAACGTGCACAATTTGATCTAGTTAAGTGGACGTGTAATTCGGAAAGCGTGTTGCGCGAGATCCCTGCGTCTCACCGAGCATCCGCAGCCGCAGACCTTGAAATTGATAAAAGCGTCGCTCAAAAAATCCTCGGTTTACACTGGAATAAACTGGGGGATTATTTTTATTTCAAGGTCAGTCAACCCGATTCGGCTTGCACCAAAAGGGCCATTCTGTCCACTGTAGCGCGCCTGTGGGATAACGTGGGCTTAGTTGCTCCCACCATTTTATACGCCAAGCTTCTTATTCAAGAGCTTTGGCTGTTAAAATGTGACTGGGATGCGACTCCCCCCCGGCATATTGTGGAACTCTGGGAGCAGTTTTGCGCCGAGCTTCCGAAGCTTAACGAAATCCGCATACCGCGCCATCTCGGGATAGTGCAAGGATGTGATGCCATGCTTTTGGGTTTTGGGGACGCTAGCGAGCGTGCATACGGTGGCGTCGTTTACCTTAGAGTTGTAAACGGAGCTGACGTGTCGGTTCAGCTGGTATGTTCGAAATCTAAGGTCGCCCCGCTGAAATCTGTTTCTGTTGCGAGGCTGGAGCTTTGCGCAGCAGTTCTTCTGTCAAAGCTGATGTGTAAGGTGTTGGATAATTTTAAACCGCGTTATAAAATAGACCAGGTCTACGCTTTCACGGACTCTAAAATAGTACTTTGCTGGATCAATTCATCCCCGCATCGCTGGCAAACATTTGTTGCCAACCGCGTCGTCAAAATCGTCGAAAATGTCCCTGCCAGCTGTTTTCGGCACGTAGCGGGAGTTGAAAACCCGGCTGACTGCTTATCGCGAGGTCTTTCACCCGCGAAACTTATAGGCCATCCGCTGTGGTACCATGGCCCACCGTGGGTACTGAGTGATCCTTCAGAGTGGCCTATAAAGAAGATCGATCGCGACTCTGCTGAAGAAATGCCTGAATTGAGGCCACTCGCTCATGCCGTCACTACGAATAGTGCCGAGTCTCCTCTTTATGCACTCTCGCAGCGGATGTCATCTTGGTCGAAGCTGCTACGAGTAACGGTGTACATGTACCGCTTTTTAAGAGTACTGCCGCGCGCAGCGTCGGTTACACGCTCCGACTTGGAGTTTGCAGAAAAGAAAATTATAATTTCGCTTCAGAATGTTCATTTCGGTGATGACATTCAAAAATTGAAAAATAAGGAGCCATGTTCCCCTGTTTTACAAAGACTTCATCCGTTTCTGGATGCTGACGGCATCGTCCGCGTCGGTGGTCGTTTATCTAACGCTAACGTAGACTACGTGCAAAAGCATCCATGCGTGTTGCCACGTCACGACCACGTAGTGGATATAGTAGTTGACTACTTCCACAAGAAGCATTTGCATGCTGGTCCTGAGCTACTGATGTCCTTACTCAGGTATCAGTATTGGATACTCGCTGCTCGAAGAATCATTCGACATCGCATCTATAATTGCAACACGTGCTTTAAAGCTAAACCGCGGCCGACTTTTCCGCTCATGGCTGATTTGCCGAGCTGCCGTGTCACTGAGGTAAATAAACCTTTTACGTACACTGGATGCGATAATGCGGGCCCTCTTCAGTATACTCCTGTTCGTGGAAGGGGAGTCAAAAGTCGAAAGGCATGGCTGTGTATCTTTACGTGTCTTACAACGCGTTGTCTTCATATTGAGATCGCGACAGAGTTGAGTACCGTCAATTTCCTGTCAGCTTTAAAACGATTCTTATCGCGCCGCGGCCCAGTCCAATGTATGTTCTCGGATCGCGGTACTAACTTCGTGGGTAGCCACTCATATTTACGTGACCTTTACAAATTTCTCGATGAGTACCGACCTCACCTAGAACATGAGCTCTCTGAGAATCGTATTGACTGGAAATTTAACCCCCCAGCTGCACCTCACTTTGGCGGCAGTTGGGAAAGTATGGTCAAGCTGGTTAAGAACCATCTGTTCAAGGTCATCGGACACCAGATATTGTCGTATGAGGAGCTGTTGACCGTGTTGGCCCAGGTCGAGGCGCTCATTAACTCGCGCCCGCTCACTGCTATGAGCAATGACCCCGCAGAGCCTGCCGTTCTCACGCCGGCTCATTTCCTTCATACGGCCCCACTTCTTTCAGTGCCCATGCCGTATGGGGAAAATGTTAATTTACAAGAAAGACATCTTCTTCTTGACAAAATTGTTACAAGTTTCTGGCAGCGATGGCGTGTTGAGTACTTGCACCAGTTGCAAGCTCGAGCAAAATGGACAACACCGACTACTACAGTCAAATTAGGTACAGTTGTGGTCATTATTACTGATAATGTTCCACCATTTTCTTGGCCGTTAGGCATAGTAGAGGCTGTTCATCCGTCGAAGGATGGTACCACACGTGTTGTCACAGTCAGGACAAGTAAGGGCACCTTCACTCGCCCAGTCGTTCGGTTATGCCCATTACCTAGTCAGTAAATTTGCAGACCATTCTGCGTAAACCCTTAGTCGATGTAAGTAAATATGTTCATAACACAAGTTTTTTTTTTTTTGTTTTATATGGCTCTACCTACCGGGCTTACAACGTAATTAATTATATAGTTTAAGTTAGCAGGAGTGAGCTCCTTATTTATATTATTGTATCCTGTAAAGGCATCCCTTTAAGGTGGGGAGAAAATGGTCACGCCTAATACTCAATTTAATTTTCGCGCGTTTCAATTAGCGTTTCTGTTAGGTTGGCAGTCAGTTATAGCCCTTTATTTTCTATCCCGCTCCCACACGCACGCCTACATATCTTTCATCGCGCGCTGGACTTGAGCGCGCCACCTGATTGGCGGATTTGAATTTCGCCAAAGGAAGACTGTGCTTCAAGATGAAGTTCGAACTAATCAAGCCTACGTGACAGTGCTTATTATTCATGTAAAATTTGAAAAATAGAGATTATATTGTATCTAACGATTCGTCGTGAGTTTTACAGTGTTAAGAGAAGGTGGCCACCAATTTTAGACATTTTAACAGCTGTGACAGTGTTGTGCAAGTGCGGCGATCGGCAAGAACGTATAGAACGTTCTGGGCTCGTCCTTAAACCCTGGATTTGGGATCCTGGACACGGCGAACTGCTCGAGGATTCACCAAGGTAGGCGTGCTCCTCCGTATTTGCTGACTGCCAGTTAAAAAGAGTCTATTTTTACCCAATAGTTTTTAATTTCATACAGTCCACTAAACCGCTGGTGGCTGCTTCTCCAAAACTCTATAAATAGGTCGTATAGAAACCTTCGTTTCTCCCGTACCTCGCTTCAGGTTCTCCAATCCCTGACCGTTCGAAACTCCGCGTTAACAGCCACCAATGAGAATTAACTTAGCCTCTAAAATAATAGTACATTTGGACGCTAGTGCGGAAAGTGTGCCATTTATTTATTTATTTATTCATTGTCAAGTCATGTACATACATATATGAAGATGTTAACATTGTTCTAAGTCAGTCCATGACGCTCTGCAAGGGCACACAATAGTAGTTAATATCTAAATCTAGGATTGTAATATAACGTCAAAACATGCCTTCAAATTAATTAAGTAGGTACATTAAAGCTATACATTGATATTATCAAATTCATTAATGTTATTACTTCACGAGTCCCGAGATATCTTAAATATTAATAAATATTCGGGACGTGTGAAGAATGACATAACCGCGCGTGTATCGAACGAGGTTTTTTTTTAATACAGTTGCGAAAAAAAATACAACACAATAAAGTAAGTTCTAACTTTGACAGGGAATTTTTTTGACATTTCATAAGGCAGTGGATTTCTTTTTCAAATACATTTTTTTATAAGTAAATAATTTTATAATGTATGACACTTTAGTTTTATTACCTTGGTATCATTATGTTCGATTATTTGTATATAGAAATTTGTGTATTTAAATTGTATAAACACAAAAACTGCTGCTGCCTTTAGAAACTTAAAAACCATGCTTGCAGTTGGAAAAACGCCTCCACTTTGACAGGCGTTTTGGCAGCTATTCCCACTCTATTCCGTTCCATTCAGACACCTTAATAAGAACTGTGTTTAGGAATTCAATTCCTATTTAAAAAATAATGATGAAGAGGTTAGTAATAATTAAATATAAAATCTCAATATTTTAATATTTTTACATTCATAATAGGTTTTTAGTTTTATTACGTCTTGGTACAAACTAACATTATAAATAACTCTTCGGTAAGTAGTCGTGAATTGAAACAAGGACAAATTTTAAAAAACAAAAGTAAATCGCACTAGTGCGCAAAAACGAACTTTTCGCACGCAAAACAGCCAAGAAAAGTGCACTTTTATAGCAACTGTATTGAAAATGTGAGTTTTTGCATACATGACCCAAAAATTTTAATAGGTGGATTGTTTTTTTTTTGTTAATATCTACTTCATTCGGATAGGCTAAGGTCAAAAACCATGCAGGCGTTGAGAACAAATGCTGTGCTACTAACTTAGAAAGCAAAAGAAAA
Source organism: Pandemis corylana (assembly GCA_949127965.1). Lineage (NCBI taxonomy): Eukaryota > Metazoa > Arthropoda > Insecta > Lepidoptera > Tortricidae > Pandemis > Pandemis corylana. Next base: position 9,263,609 of record OX421871.1, read on the forward strand.
TTTGTTGATAATTTCAATTTGATAGTATTTTCAGGATCCAAAATGGCGGTTATAATTTGACACAACACAAAATTTGTGATGGGTGTCGTTTTTGTGTAATTTGGTGGCTTTGAGCCCGAATTTTGCATTTTTTTTTAGATGTAAGATGATGGATGATATTTTGTAATTTTTGATATATTTTTGAAGGGGGTCGTTTTCTTGTAATTTTGTGGTTCTGAGCCTGAATTTGGCATATTTTCTAAGATGGTGCGTGACATAAAAATATACTTATGACACAAATTTTGTGATGGATGTCGTTTTTGTGTAATTTGGTGGCATTGAGACAAATTCAGCATATTTTTTGTCCTAAGATGGCGGATGACATGATGTCATTTTTGATACTTTCGATATAAAATTTTATGGGTGTCAGCTTTGTGTAATTTGACCTAAAATCAGTAAGAAAGGCGTGTGCTAATGTTTTTTTTTTTTTTTTTAGGTAGCACAGGCAACGCAGGCCGGCGGCGTAACGTATTACAGCCCCGTGGAGCAGGAGCCGCCGCCGCCCGCGCCCCGCGCCCCGCGCCGCCCCACCGCCGCCATCCCCATCGTGCGCCCTGACAGGTGACGTCGCACCCGCACACACAAACTTCTAATAAAAAATAAAACACTACGCCCATCGCTTATATATATATATAAGCTCCATATTCAAATTCTGTTTTTCTGGAAACAGAGACAAATCTTTCATAGCTTATATCTAATACTGAGCGTAATGAGGGATTCAAGTGTTATCGTCCAAGATGCAAATAATGTTGCTCCCGAGTGGCTCATGCAACTTTTCACACCGAACATTAAAAAACTTGAAAAAATAATTCTAAATATAATTAAAGACCAGCATAGAAAATGGCGTGGTTTTACAATTACTAACTTCAAAAAATTGCTTATGCAAAAAACACTTAGAAAAACCTTGAACAGAAAAGTTGCACTTTGATCCCTCTCGACAGGGAGCAAAGTTTACTTTTCTGAATGAGAGGTGTGAAAAAAATATATATTAATGAATATTCCCTATTGTATTTTTAAACCACTAGCACTCAACAATTATGTAATATCAACAGGCCAGCAAACTCCTCTGAAAAGGACAACATAGACAGAATCGTAGAAAACATGTTTGTACGAAAACCTTGGCCTGCGACGCAGCCCGGTTTTGGTAAGTTTCTAATTTAATTTAATTTCTATATATTCTACAGCAGGGGTGGCCAACTTGATTAGACCCAAGATCTCCTGTTCACTAACGAAACCCTGTGCGATCTACCAATTGCATACTTCATGAAACCTTAAATCAGCAGTTGGTGATTACGTTGCGCAGTCTGGTCTACGTATTTATATTTTTTGCTTTGCCACGATCGACTGGACTAACAGTCGCGATCGACCTGTTGGCCACCGCTGTTCTACAGAAAGTTCGAGAAGTGGCTTTATTACACATTCCTTTCATGCACTATCTTAACCAATTCCGTAACCTTTTGATAACTTACCATTACCTTATTTATAATAACCTTTTCCTCTGCCAAGATATGCACTGGGAGCTGCGAATTAAAGCCTGGATTAACGCACATTTAAAGAAGAATCGTTTCCATCGCAACGATTAAAAGAAACCGAATTCTGTAATACCTATAAGAAGAATTTGTATAAGTTACCCCCCCTTTTTTATTTTGTTTGTAGGTATACTGTTTTGTTCGTAGTGTTTTAGTTCATTTAGTAATTATTGGTAGTGGCTCCTGCATAGTTATTTAGTTTAGATTTTATTTTTAGTTTAAAGTTGTTTTTGCAAAGAAATGTTTTATGGAAAAGTAAAAGCATACATTTTTTATTTACCTCGTCCTTGTAGAGGTGTAGCGTATAACAATTTGCATTCGGGTAAACTCGGAAACTCCGAATATTCACAATGTTTCATCGTGTTTAGGTCGGATCGAGAACTCGGTCTCGGCCAGAATGCCTGCCGAGATCTCAGTCTCGATTTCGGCTAAAAAGCGCCGAGATTCTCGGGCAGGAGCACTTACGCTCAACTGCTCAAGCACTTGGTGTTGAATTGATTACTTATCATATAATATAGAGAATTCACAACATTTCAATTTTAAATAATTACTAAAGTACCGACAACCATTTCGAGCTTTGTGTTTAAGTATTCCATTCCATATTTTTTTGATTTTTTTTATTACTTATTTAACGTAATATTCACAAAAATCTTCAAAAAATCCGAAGTAAGGCATCGTCGTAGTATAACCTTTGCCTTCCTAATTATTTATGAATAAAAATGTCAATATCAAAAAGGTGTCAATGTCAAATATCAGTGTTGTTTGCCGATCGATGTTTGTTCGTTTTGTTTTGAAAAAGCATTGTTATATTTATTAAATTGATTTGATGAAAGCTTCGGACGGTTATGCCATGGCAGACAGCCGAAACCTTCCCAAGGTGGATTATAATGATGTTGTTGCAATACATGCGTGAAAACGACTCGTTTAACGTTGCCGAAATCCGGGGAGCTAAGGTTTTGTTGTCATCAGGGGATGCTTACGTTGAAACTTCTGTAGGCTATGTGGAAGTAAACGAGAGAATGCTGTGTGTTTTATCAAGGGCAGAGTAACTCCTGAGCACCGAGTTCGTACTAAAATGTACTCTGTTGTCGCAAGCATTAACGAGGCAGAAGAAACTATATTGGATGTGAAATGTGAAGACTGTGCTGCAAGTCAGGGTGGATGCAAACATTCAATTTGTTTTATTATGTGGCTTATTTTGTTGTCAATTATTTCCAATTCAGTCCAGAAAATGCGAATAATTAAAATCCAATAAAAACCAATATCAAATCACCAAACGTCAATCAAAAATTCAAAATGACAACCCGTTGTGACAACCAGTAGACAATGTAGACATCAATCTTATTTTATTTTTAATGACCCAGGCAAAGGTAATGTGTAGATTCAACCTTACAAGCGTTTTTGAAATTTTCGAGATTTCAATATTATTTTTGACTAACTTAGAATACAAATTTCGCGAAAAGAAAAAATATGGGTCTCCTAGTTTTCAAAGTACTATTTATTGAGCATAAGAAAACACAAGGTAAAAAAATTGAAATGTTGTGAATTGTTGACTTGATTACTTATCAACGTATTCAACACCAAAATTTAATGTGAAAGTGAAATGCTAGAATGACATGTAATTATGTAAACCAAAAACAATTTTATTTGAGTGACATTAGCAAAATTATAAAATAAGGTTTGCGAATGAAGTAATCTAGTGTGGAACTGGAGTTAAGTAATTCAGATTACTTAAGTACTTGATTACCGAGGAATCAAGATTACGGTAGTGATTTACAATACTGATTCCAAAGGAATGGATTACAAAATGTAATCATAGTACAGTATTACAGTAATTGTGATTATCCAAGTAATCGGTTACTGAAGAATCACTATTACTGTAATGTAATAGTAATTGATTACGCCCAACTCTGGTGTGCGGCGACTCCAAGTTTTGTATGATTTTTGTTAATTTATGGATCGACATTTGGTGTATTTAGTCTTAGCTTTCAATTTTACTCGATGGCAATTCGTTATACTCACATCTATGAAAAACAATATAAGGTATCAGGGTACTTCATTAGTTATATTAACGGTAACCATTTAATCATCATTTATTGAAATTACCCTAAAGCATTTAGAAGGGACTAAATACTAAGTGTTTACTGATTTTCAGATGGCTCAAAAGACAAAGAAAATAGAAATTCACAAGAAACCCAAAGCAAAGAATCATCCCAGTCCAACAGCTTAACATCTAGCTCGATATCAACAGACTCGAAACCCTCAGAGAAAGAGAGGGATAACCCAGAGCCGGAGAAGGAGGAGGACAAGAAATCAGAGCCCAAGGAAGTCGAGTCGACTGTTAACCAGGAAAGCATAATGACGGATGCCTGACTGGTAAGAATAAGATTGTGCGAGTGTTATCAAGCGAAATACTATAGTGGAAGGTAGATTTTGTTGACTGACGATCATGCTAAGCTTATCTTAATTAGCTAAAGTAATATTGTTTTAATTACCTTGACGTTTGGCTGTGTTGCATTAGGCATCTCGAGTAAATTAAATTGTAAGGTATCTCTGTACTGTAGAATGAAGCAGTCGCGTGCACTTCATATAGACAAAGACAGGGCGACGACACCAGTGTTGGACACTTTAAGCTGGCAAGTACCAGTAATGGACACTTCAATCTTAATTTAAAGGGGTCCGTGTCCATTACCAGTCTATCCTGATGTAATTGCCGTCTGTAGGCTAATTACCTAACTCGCTCGCAATCGCCATCGTTTTCATTTTGACAGTTCTTGTATGAATGTGACAGCTAGCTGATTCCGATGCCAATTGTCAGCCCATACGTGAACTGTCAAAATTAACACGATGGCGATTGCCAGCGAGTTAGGTAATAAGCCTACTGTTTTCGGATATTTGAGGTGGTTAATCACTTACGTCATAATTAGCCGACTTGACAACAAAATCAACAAGCAGCATTTTTAGTAAGTTAGGCAGTTTTTTTTGTCTGACCTTTCTCAAAATTTTGTGCACGCCACTGGACTGAAGCATATAGTGGGCGTGGTTTCTAATGCCGGTAATAATGGTGTTCTCTTTTAGGGTTCCGTACCCAAAGGGTAAACACGGAACCCTATTACTAAACCTGCTGGCCGTCCGTCTGTCACCAGGCTGTATCTCATGAACCGTTATAGTTACACAGTTGAAATTTTCACAGATGATGTATTTCTGTTGCCGATATAACAAAAAATACTAAAAACCAGATTAATGTATGTATGTCTGTATATATCAGTGACCAATATAAAGTGACCCCACACTGCGTACATTTTGATTTGGAGCAGGGTTCTGTTTACACTGGTGTGTAGATATTTATAGATTATGGTACGGAACCCTTCGTGCACGATTCCGACTCGCACTTGGCCGGTTTTTGTTAGTAGCTGAAACTTCTGTACTTGATTACTAATTTACAAGCATTTATTCAATTTTAGTTTGTAATTTAGTATGTATTTTCAATATATTGCGAGACAAATTAGACCCACTTCCAAAGGTCAGATTAATTTGGAATTTGATTGACTTAACTTGAAATTTGGCATACATGTTTTATTATCATCATACTATTTTTATGTTGTATTCGTTAAATTTTGAGGGACTGTTTCACCAATCTCTGTAAAGTTCCTGTTATCTTAAGTGTCAGTTATCTATGATGTCTTCTCTGTCTGTTTAGTAGTAAGAAATAGAGAGGGAATCATAACTTTACAGAGTGGTGAGACATACCCTAAGAATGTTTAAATTTCAGCTTTCATTTGTCTATGCACAGTTTTTTGTTTTGGAACAAAAGTATTACGATTTGTAAAGCTTAGAATGATCGTCTATTAGTAGTAAAGTTTAGAATTTTCAAATTACTATTTGGCTGTGTTCTCGTCTGTATGGGATTGTAAAATAATTATGTTTAAAAGGAATCCCAAGTAGAGAGAATTAAAAAAAAAACTAAATTAATACCTGTCCAGTTGTATAAATTTAAATCGTAATAATAATATACACTTACTGTTATGTAGAAGAATTCAATTACAGATATAAATGTTTAGTGTAGGTTTTCCGTCACAAAATACGTCCCGAACGCGTTTGCGATGAGAACAGTTTGTTGCCGTTTCGATTCGCAATTGGCGCTGCCAATTTTTCCATAGTTGAGACGTTACGTGAACGCGTTCGAGACGTTTTTATATGCGAAAACTTACACTAGAGGCTCTGTTCTCACGAAGTCGCGCTTTCACACGCTTTAGACGCTGTAGGTACCGTGAGTTACGCACACAGAGACATCTTGTAAGCATGAGCTTTACAGTACTGTACATCGATGATTTGCTGTGGTGGGGCGTGCCTTAGTGAGTGCAGAGATCTATGCATTGGTGGTGATTAAAAACAGATAGTCAGGCTCTACGAACATCACAAGTTTATAAACTATGCTATGATGTGAGACAAACGACTTATGAAATGATTGCAAAATTATGTTAGAAATTTGAAGAAAATGCTCGTGTTGGTGAAATAATTAGGGAGATGTGCAACGTTTTGAGTTGTAAAAATATGAATTAACGCATCTATATCTTCAAGTGAAAGATGGGGTTCACCCAACTGCCTCTGACACTGCTGTTGAATTAATTGCGTTTGTCGCAAATTTGTGCAGCGCAGTCGCAGCGCGACTTGAAATTAATCAAATTATTGAATTGGCATAACAATGACTGATTTTATCGTGTTGTATGTGTAAGTTTGACTAAACTTTAGTGAATCAAGTTTTAAATCTATCACTATCAATTTGAGGGACAACGATTGAGTTGAATTTTCATTTGTTTTATAGTGCACTGTTAAGGGCTTTTATACACGTTATATCAAAACAATATTATGTTCACTGATGTCAATAAAAATATGTTCAATACACAAGAATTTGTGTATCGTCGCTGTGAAAAAAAAATCGTAAAAAGAACATGAAAAACGGATAATTTTTTTTTTACCGCTGGTGTTGTTCACGGAGAAGTGGCCAGGTTTAAAAATACTTGTACTGGAAGTGTGGAGGTTATAATTTATAAATAGATACTTTTCCTATAACAGGCGAGATTATATTAGAAAGTACGGGTTGTCTTTGTGTTAAAATCGTGGTAGAATTCAATTTGGTGTTTTTTTAGTAACATTACACGTTGAAACATAAGATGACCCTTTGACATGCAATTTTAATGCGGTGCAAGGATTTGCTTTAAAATTATTGTTTAATTATATTTTACGCAGTTTATATGGAAAATGGCACAAAGTGCGTGTACCTCGCTCTCGGCATTCCTTTTCACTCTTATTCGTGTGTTTTTTTAGTTCTTCTCTATATCGATTTGACGATGTGGAATAGTTTTCTGATTCATGAAAATCTAAATAAGATTTAACGTTTTATGTAATTGAATGAAGTTTAATCTTAATGGTGAAGCAATTTCTTGTCCGTATAGGATTTGTCACATTACAAGAAAAGCGGGGCGAACGTGGATTTGAACTAATGCCGTCAGATTTTACACATTTCCGTCGCGTCTATGAATGTGTAACATAAGTGTCTTTACACAATGTCATCTGTCATAGTGAGGTCAATATTAAGCATTCGACGTTTATCGTCATTATTATTCCCAGTATTGTTAAGAGTTGATGCTGAGATAGCTTTATCAAAGTTGTTGCGCCTGTAACCGTGGGAGGATAATGACCCGTGTGTTCAAATGCCTGATTATTCACCCAGTTGCCCGTTTATCTAATTTACAACTTACAATTTTACAAGTGCAAATTAGCAAAGATCAAATCACAACTTCTGCTTGGTTCATTGGGCCAGTGTTGCTAGTTGACACTTGTGAATTGTAACTTGTAACTTCGAGAAACGGATAACAGTAGTATTTTTTTTGCTAAAGATAATGACATTGTGGAAACGCGCTTAGTTTTAGAAATGGGTTGTCTTCTGTTTCAGTTGAAATATACTCGCACTAAGTAACGTTTGAGAATATATCAATTGTGAAGATGAAATGACGAGTGCATTGAACTAGTTTTCTACAAAGGCGAGACGTACGGGCACAAGAGGCATTTCATTTTAGTCCTCTAGGTTGGCAACGCATCTGCAATCCCCCCGGGGTTGCGGGTGTCTATGGGCAGTGGTGATCACTTACCATCAGGTGACTCACTTGCTCGTTTGCCTTCCTATTCACATAGAAAAAAAAAAAAAAAAAACGTTGACCGTGGCGCCATCTGTACAAACATTTGAGTCCTGTAGAAGCAAAGTCAGCGTCTTCTAGTTATTTAATGTTCGGACGTCAGTCATATGAAAACGAAGAATGCAGTGGCGTAACTATAAGGTGGCAGGGGTGGCAAAATGCCAGGGGTCCCTAGCTCTACGGGGCCCCGAACTGGCTTGGTTCAGAGCACAGAAGGGACGCTGATGCACTTCTTTATATTGAGGAAGGAGCCCCATCTGACGAATTTGCCACGGGCCCCAGACGTTATAGTTACGCCACCGGAAGAATGCCAAGTTACATTAAGAAAATAAAAGCGCTGTACAGAAGATTTGACTGAAATTATGTTGAAGTAACTACAAGACTATACCGTTTGTTGCCCGTACATAACTATTTTACATAACCAGGACATTCTAAGGTAAAATAAAGACTATTTCTAAATTAAAACAAAAATGTTTGCACCTAAACCTAAATTAATCCAAGTTAATCATCCTACATTGGTTTTACCAGTGCCGGTTATGTAACTTGGTTATGTATAGGGAACAAGCTGACTATTCATTGTTACTACAATAAAAAATGGATGTTACTGGCTTTGCTTGCATATGACTTAATTGGTTGCTGTGTCGAAACTGTTACTGGTTTTCTTTACACTGTGTTGTAACAGTTTAAACGCAGTGGCCAGTTTCTCGAAGTTACAAGTTACAATTTAACCAGTTAAAACTGCCATTGATCAACTCCTAACCAGTGATTGGTTGATGGGCAAATGTTGCTAGTTTATACTTGTAAAATTGTTATTTGTAACTTCGAGAAACGGACAACAGAATGGTTGTAAGAGTCATGTATTTTTTATATTCTCCAATGTTGGTTGTTACATTAATTTGTTCTTTATGTTGTAAGTACGGAAATGTGCGTGTATGGCAATTGAAGGTGCGCTTCAATTGGGACGGAGGGCAGACTTTCAGAATCGAATAATCGCTATAGTCAAAATCAACATATCTCCTGCGGTAATGTGATTGGTCAAATCGCCACGAGTGATGATTTGTGCCTTTGTGATTGGTCGATTCTTAACGTGTTCGCTCCTTCCCATCTCAAATGATACTAACTAGACGATGAACTTTAAAAATACGTAATAATAAAGAAAAGTAGGTAGCTACATGTTTTTTTCCGTGTTACATGATACCTTTGCGAAGAAAAATCAGTAGTTATTGACAATAAGTGAAAATATTTTTCATAAAAAAAGGTTGCGCGTTTGCGAAGAAGTTTATGTATTATTTTCTCGCCGCACTCAGAATGTACAGAGATATAACTGATGTTGTTTATGACTAGTCCTTTTATTTAAGTGGGGCAACCCAGAGGGATCATATTTTTAAATAGTAACGACAGTTATAGCGACTGGCAATGATTAGTAACATTGTCTTTGGTTAGTCTCAAAATGATATTTTCCAATAAAATGTGAAAATTATAAAAAAAAAATGCTTTTGTAAACTATGCTGGTTATTTATTATATTAAATCTTCTAAAACTCAAGATGTGTTTTCTTTGCTTATCGTACATTTCAAAATAGTTACTTGTTTTAATAGTTTAGTCTTGTTTTGGGTGCTGTGCCCTAAAAACAGTGGCGTAACTATAGGGTGGCAGGGGTGGCAAAGTGCCACGGGCCTCTAGTTCTAGGAGGCCCCGAACTGGCTTGGTTTAGAGCACAGAAGGGACGCTGATGCACTTCTTTATATTGAGAAAGGAGCCCCATCTGACGAATTTGCCGCGGGCCCCAGACGTTATAGTTACGCCACTGCCTAAAAAGTACTACTAAAGACTGCCTACCTGTCTGCCCGCCCTTTTGTCACAGGACTATATATTTAATTATTATTAAAATTATTAATACGATAATAGGAATAGGTAAAACACTTCAAAATTTTCTCACTAGTTTTTTACTCTTAAAAACAATGAATATAAAGAAGATAGCCTCAAATTAAAATAAATAGGTGCTACGACTCACACTTGGCTGATTATTATAATAAATACACAAACATTATTTTAATAATAATTGTATTGATTTTCACAGCATAATTATTACTTCTTCAGTCAGACTACATTAAAATTATCATATATCTACAGAATAGGATAATATATGTACAAGTTGAATTATTCAATTGAATCATGTTTCTCGATATTTTAATAAAAGTATTAACCTGTTAAGCTCCCCAAATGTAAAATTTATTACAAAATCAATTGGAAAACCAATACCTGCAAAGTTCAAGGATCGCCAAGGAATAACCTTTTCAACGCCATCGACACATTATATCAGCACCGCAGGTTCAACGCCAACGACCTATACAGGGTGTCACAAAACTCTTTAACTTCCAATATTTTATTGAATCAGGCGTTACTTTGCGGAGGTACATTTCAACACAACTGTTACACATGCAAACCCGGGTTTGCATGTGTAACAGTTGTGTTTATTAAACGTTGATAATGATCCCGTGGAGGGATCGAAACGCGTCAGTGTTTGTGTGGTGTAAGGGATAATTAAGTTTGTGGGATTTATATGTGTTTTATTGGCAGCAGTGGAGGGAGGGTTTGCATGAAAAATATATATATTTCACACAGGCTTAGTTATCTTGCACGTGAGTAGCGGAGTAGCAAGGTAAATTTTTGTTCATTCTTTAACTTCCTTTTACAGAATTGTCAGGTAAGTGTATCTGAACACCCTGGCAAAGTTTGACGCTCGTGGTTAATTAATTGACCCTTTAATTAACGAATCTTAAGATGCATTTCAGGACTATGCTCTCAGTGTACCTTTTCATTCATAAGTTACGCGAGTAGCGCTACTCGAAACGTTATTGTTTGTAACTAAAACTTCACTCGCACTTGCTTTCAAACTAACTACCATAAAACTTTGACCGGATTTCCTTAATGATAATTTTTTTTAGTTGTAATTAGGGTCTCATACTTTGCAAGGGTGTTCAAACCAATATAGCGAACAAGTTCGTGAATTGGGAATGGATGATTATTTTAAAAGTGCTTGGTGATTTTTCTATTGATAGGAATAACCATTCTTAGCTACGGAAAAAAGGTTAAGATGTAGTTAAATTTGTATCATACAATTAAAGATTTCGATATCACAGTGAATGAGTGGTCGATAAACCGCCTCTGCCTTGATAAGGGTTAAAAACACGTTAAATACATCCAAAGAAAAATATCAAGAAACTACACACTTACATTACCTAATTAAACATTCATCTTAATGTCTAAATTGTATACATATTACCTAGTTAATTATTTTTCGTTCAAAACAATCATTTACAATTTTAATTACCTACGAAATAATCTAAATATTAGCTACACTTCGTTAATAGGAACAATGGATAATAAAATAATAATGATAACTTAAAATAAATACAAAAGGTTTCGTCAGATATGACTAACCTAAAATCTTCTGTACCGTGCCTGGCTCAAAGGTGCTGGCCGCTTTGCTCCTTTAAACTCCTATTAAACCCATAGGTACTTATCGAATATATATGAAACGGCAACCTTTTTTTTAACGTGTGGAAAATGCACCTTATGCATTCCCGCGCTCGGGGCAGCAACGGGAGTATGACGGGCTCTCCAACTCGCCGCTGCCTTCCCTATGGAAGGAGGGGAGAGGCCTACCGTCTAAAAAGGTACGGCGACCTATGGTGAGAGCTTAAATGAGTCCCCCCCCGCCCACGGGTACCGGGGTGCGGGGCGAGAACTCATATTAGCAGTCTGTCTATAACTACACACTATTTGGTCTTTGCAGCTCGACTGTTTTTATACACACATAAAGTTTTAAGAATTACTATTTGGTTAATATCTACTGTCTTTCACTGTACGTAATGTCACTTGGAAACTTGCCACACAGGAACTTGTATTAACATAATCTTCAAGCTAGACATGGCCCAAATTTCTCAACACGCCTACTGGGATTCAAAACAGTAACAACATAATATGGTTCTAATAAGTGTATACCTACTTAGTTACCGGTTTATTTCGATAAATCCACGGGTCTTCGTGTATGGCACTATTTATCTAAAGTTCTGTCGCCAGCAAAGATAAAAACTGGGTAAAAAGTAATATTTCAAGTTAAAACACCAAGATGTGTCTTAAACATGATTAGTTTCCACCACATTCTCCCCTTTTTTCTTCTTCTTTCCCTCCAGATCGGCGTAAATGTCTTCGAGGCTTCGCATTTTTGTCTCTGGTACACACCAGATCAGGTAGAACAGGTTTGATAGGCAGATGACGCTGAAGATCCAGAAGGTGGAGTGGAAGCCTATCCAGTTTATCAAAGGGTTGAAGAGCTTGAGGAGCGCGAAGTCCGTGCCGAGGGAGATCGCCATGATGAGTGTGGCTACTGTGCCTCGGAGCTGTAGATTAAAGTTTGAAAGTTAGGTTAGGTTAGGTTAGAAATATAACGTTATAAGCTTTTATTCAACCTGCCCTTGTCTTTTGGGTGAAATCTTACAAGCCTTGTATGACCCACTTCTGGTGCTCGAAGTGCCAATTTTTACTCAGTGAGAGTACCTAAGTAGCTTATATGGGGTGTCCATTGATTAGTAGATCACTTCGATAAATAATGTAAATTCTAACAAAAGTAATGTGTTGGTTTATTTTATAATGTTCCTGAATCTTTAAGTTAATTCAGTTTAGACCAAACGGTCAAACGACCAAACAATTGAATCCACCACTCAATACTACCCTATCATTCCATATACACTGAATCCAAGGCAAAAACTGCTGTTAAAAACTTGGCATCCTTCAAGGTGAGGCTGTACTTCTCGCTGGAACAGCTTTTCATGAACAACATGGACTGCTGTCAGCTTTGGGACGGGTCTGCCAAGTACCAGCTGGCCGCGTTGGATTCAGTGGAGCGCAGATGCTCGGTCGGGGTCAGATTCAGTGGCGTAACTATAGGGTGGCAGGGGTGGCAAAATGCCAGGGGCCCCTAGCTCTAGGGGGCCCCGAACTGGCTTGGGTTTAGAGCACAGAAGGGACGCTGATGCACTTGTTTATATTGAGGAAAGAGCCCCATCTGACGAATTTTCCACGGGCCCCAGACGTTATAGTTACCCTACTGGTCAGATTGCTGAGCCTTGAGCATCGTCGCATAGTGGATCTGGCTGTCTTTTATCGGATACACTTTGGAGTGTGCCCAGAAATTGCGTGAGCTTATTCCACCATCTCCCTTTCACCCCCGTATGACTAGACGAGGTCGACTACACCCTTAGGCATGTCGTCAGTATTCCGGTCACATACGAAGCGCTTTGCTTCATCTTTTATATTGCGGACTGCTAAGGAATTGGAATACGCTTTCGTCTGTTTTCCCGGATAAATATAACTTAGGACTATTCAAATTCAGAGTGAATAGGCTGTTACTGATCCAGTGAGATACATCCTCGGCCTCATCAGCACTTACCACCAGGTGAGATAGAGGTCAATCGCTACTCAGCTTAAAAAAAAATATCCGACGGTGGTACGTTTTAAATTTCAAAGAATATCACAGTAAGTACTAGAGTCGCATAAGTCAGTCTTACCTGGAAGTTGAACATCTCTGTCATGATCACAAACGGCAGCGGCTGCAGGCCCGAGGCGTCAGAGAATATGGATACACACAGTGCCAATATAGGCACCCAGCCTGGCATGTACACTTGGATGCTTTGGAGGTAGAACCAGACACCCAGGAGGCACATGCTGAAGCCTGCCGTGGTGCTTGTAATAGCCAGGAGAGGCTGCGGAAGAATTTTCTTGGTAAGTTTTACAGGATTATAATGGGGCGTAAGACTCGTACGCCAATGTCCAAGTCCAACATACAACTCGCAATAATCCTTGTGTAATGAAGTTAAAAATCAAAATAATAGACCGACCGCATAAATGAGTCCCGCGCGGCGCGGTGCAGGCACTACCCGCCCGCACCGCTCTCGGTCCCCTATGTCGTCCTACCCTGTGCCCCTGTGCCGTGCGGGCAAGGACTCATTCAAGCGGTCTTTCTATAGTTTTTTTTTTTTTTTTTTTTTTTTCGTTTTTCTTCCCGTGGCGTACTGAGCCTGTCACTTCATTTGAAGTGTGGCGGCCAACAGGGTTAATTTTTAACGGACTTCAAAAAGGAGTAGGTTAAGAATTCGGTTATATTTTTTTTGTGTGGAGATTTCGAGGGTTCTTCTACCCTTCGCCCTAGAAGTGGCATTAGGCAAACCCTCCACGAACTTCATGTGAGGTTTTTAAAAAAGCGTACAGTTTAATTACGCTATGTGCATGGTTGTGTTGGAATTTGGAATTATGAAAAAAATATTAGGCGAGTCGCTAGTCTACGTACACATGCATAAATGAGGTCTTTATCCCTTACGGGGTAGACAGGGCTTAACGTAACAAAACCTAAAGGCCCATTTAGCATGATTGTGGGTGTGTAGGTGGAAAGGGGAATCAGAATAGTGATGGCGGTTGCTAGCCGCATCGCCTATTCGCATCCATGTTTCCATAGATTTTCGCTTTGATTTCGAAGCATAGAGTATCGCCTGTTTGTTGCCGTTTCGACCCGCAAGTGGCGCTGCCATTTTACTAAGTAGTTGAGACGTTTTTATGTGAGAAAACACTGGAGAAAACTCTCACTACAGGCTCAAAAATTTGTGATACTCGTATAATAGTACATTACATTCCGAGGGTGGTGAAATAAAGAATCTCTCAGATCGCAGGAACTTGTAGCACGAGCCAAAGGCGAGAGCAATAAACGTGCGACTTGAGACTTTATCACCGCCTCAGGTGTGTACATAATTTTACGTCTTCCTCTGGCCAGGCCGTGGAAATGTCCGCTTGCGTAGGAGTGACGTAAATAACAATATTAGCTATGTCAGCGACTGGGATTTAAAACAACTGAATGTTTGTGTGTCTGTAAAATGACAGTAAGTAGGTAATTAACCTTTGCTGGCACGAGTAAATTGATTGATTGTTGATGCACGTGTCTAGATAGAGCAAGTGTCAAGTGATAGCGTGGTAGCCAGTGTTACAATGTTGTGTTGCTTTGTCGCTAAAATTGCAATTTTTGCTTAGGTGGTGGGTTTTGTTATGTAGGTTAGCGACATTATTTCGCGACTTAAGAATCTCTTGCTTTTGCTATTTTTACAATCGCAGGCAGTTCATAGTTCAGTTTATAGTTTTATTGTTTTCGGTGTCATTGACTTATAGGCCTCGACGGAGATGGGGAGACGACTTGGACGCTTTCTAGAAGGACTGGTGTAAACCAGTGGCGTAACTATAACGTCTGGGGCCCGTGGCAAATTCGTCAGATGGGGCTCCTTCTTCAATATAAAGAAGTGCATCAGCGTCCCTTCTGTGCTCTAAACCAAGCCAGTTCGGGGCCCCCTAGAGCTAGGGGTCCCTGGCATTTTGCCACCCCTGCCACCCTATAGTTACGCCACTGTTGTAAACCGAGGGCAGTGGCAGTGTTGGAGGGAAGCCTTGGCTCAGCAGTGAGATTCAATAGGTTCATAAAAATAATAAGTTTGATATACATATATTGGTGTCATTGACGGTTTATCCCACGTTTTTGCGCTTCTTGGAAAAAAAACATAGAATGTACCAGTTGTTTCACTTCCTGCGCAGATGGTAAAAGGCCATCGGGGGAATGGGCATAGGAATCATGCCTTTTATAGCCGATGCGGCCAGCAACCCATCACTATTTTGATTCTCCTTTCCACCTATACGCCCACAATCATGCTAAACGTGGCCTTTAGCTCTTGTTACCTTAGGCTCTGTCTAGCCCGTAAGGGATAAAGACTTGGTTTGTGTGTGTGTTGGGAACCAACCATCTATCGACTGTCTAGCGACTTTTGACTTGGACCTCAGCGATTTGGGTCTTTTGACGCTGGCAACACAGTTGTTAACTCCAATGTACATGTCCATGATAACGAGTTAATACTAGAAAACTCAGAATTATTAATTACTAGCGACCCGCCCCGGCTTCGCACGGTATATTATGCATGTATTATACATATAAACCTTCCTCTTGAATCACTCTATCTATTAAAACCGCATGAAAATCCGCTGTGTAGTTTTGAAGATATAAGCATACATCGGGACATGAGGACAGAAAAAGCGACTTTATTTTATACTATGTAGTGATTGTGACTTACATAAGTACCTAATTACATACTTACATACCTACATACATATATAACGTCTTTATCCCTTACGGGGTCTAGGACAACAAGACCTAAAGGCCACGTCTAGCATGATTAATAAATATAAGGGCGTATAGGTAGAAAGGGAAATCAAGATAGTGATGGGGTGCTAGCCGCATCGCCTGTAACATTATTTCTAAGACTTTCGCCCATTCCTTCGATGGGCTTTTACCAAAAAGTACCTACCTAGGTATGTCCAAATATCGATTCGTAAGTTTCATGGGTTAGGTAGGCATCACCAATGTTTTGATACAAATAAAACAAAATATAATTAGTCAATTAACCAAGTCATCTCTCGAGGCCTAGTTTTATGAGTCAAGCTTGGTGACCTATATTACGTCTTGATGATTCAACAAGTCTCCAATCAGGATCTACAAACGATCGATTTCATGTTTTGATCGAGATTTCTTTACAAACCGGGTCACTATAGGTATAGTTAGTTATATATATCCTACCTAGCCATTTTTGGCTACAGTGACTTGATTTCATTACTTTTAACCAGAATTTAGGAACTTGGAGGTTTTGCCCTTAGATGGCTATGTTTCACAAATAAAACACTTTTGACTTTTGACTTTTATGGCTGTCACCCAATCTTTGCAGTGAAAGTTTTGCTGGGTCACTATAAAAAGTGTAACTAAAGAGTCATGCTGGTCTGGGAGTAAAGAAATATGGTAAAAGCCCATTGAGGGAATGGGCGAAAGTCTTAGGAATCATGTATAGGCGATGCGACTAGCAACCCATCACTATTTTGTTTATATTTGTACAATAAAGCATTTACTTACTTACTTACTTACTATTTCCACCTATACGCCCTTAATCATGCTAAACGTGGCCTTAAGGTTTTGTTCCATGCTGTTCCATGCTGGTCTGGGAGTAAAGAAAAAACAGAATGTACGGTCAAGTGCAAAAATAAGTATCGATAGGAACTTCTCAAAAATATGTCCCACGACCTTATTACGCTGGCGTAAGAGCGTATGGTACTTATTTTTGAAACTTTGTCTAGATACATATTATTACACTTGACTGTACTAGTTGCTACTCTTCCCGCGCAGATGGTAAAAGCTCATCGAGGGAATGGGCGAAAATCTTATCTTATCACTATTTTGATTCCCCATTCCAACTAAATACACAATCATGCTAAATGTGGCCTTTAGGTCTTGTTGCCTTAGGCTCTGTCTACCCATAAGGGTTAAACGTGATTTATGTATGTATGAATATATTTAAAAATGCAACTCCCTCAAGGATTGCAAGGAGTCATATTTCCGACAGTTTGGTTGACTAGACCTCGATTTTCGAAGTTCGTTTCCTGCTGTTCCGCTCGCACTAACACTTATTAATTCAGGTGCGAGAGGGATGGTATGAGTCGAACTTCGGAGTTGTCCCCCAGGAATCGTTCCTTACCTTCCTCCCCACGCGATCCACCAGTTGACAGGCCACAAAAGAGCCCATAATCTGTACCGCCGCCAAACATATCGACTGCTTGTTGGCTGACAGAGAGATGCTGGAGTTCTTGTCTTTTCCAGCCTCCGTGAAGATGAGGTTAGCGTAGACCAGCACTGCTATGCAGCCGCAGAATTCGCGCACCAGGTTCACTATGAGGGCCACCCAGAAAGCTTTCATTGCAGTTTTGTCGGCATCTAGAAGGTAAATCATCAGCACCTTAATGATGGACATAGTAGCAGGAAAGCGGAAAGTTGATAGAAGGAAAATGTAATAGCTTCGAAATATCAGGGAGTGGATCATCAAGACCGTTCCTAGATATGTCTTCCACGCTGGTCTGGGAGACAATAAAAAACATAGAATTTACCAGTTGCTTCTCTTCCCGAGCAGATGGTAAAAGCCCATCAAGGGAATGGGCGAAAGTCTTAGGAATCATGTTCTAGGCGATGCGGCTAGCAACCCATCACTACTTTGATTTCACTTTCCACCTAAAGGTACGCCCTTAATCATGCTAAACGTGGCCTTGTGGTTTTGTTACCTTAAGCTCTGTCTACCCCGTAAGGGATAAAGACGTGATATATGTATGTATGTATGTATGTATATGTTCCTAGATAAAATCCCTACGCATGATCAATGGATATGACCGTTGACTAGTCCAGTTTTAAAACTCAATATTTAGACGCTGAATCATGGCACAGATCGCAAGCCAAACACTCATACGCTGGCTATTGAACAATAAAAAACATTTTCAAAACATATTCATAATGTCAATTGGCGCGACCTCTTCGGTATCACACTCGTCGCCAACCAATCAGGGACCTTGGTTCTCCGTCGCACATTACTTGCAATTTGCCCCATTAATTCGTTTGTATAAATTTGTATGGTGTCAAATGTCAATTGTACGACGCGGCGACCCGTGAACTGATCTCTTGGTTGTTATGGTTGCCTTCTTCTGGCCTTGGCGGATTGTTATTTATAGGTTATTTGGTATGCTCTGGAAATTGATAGAAACCCCAACGGCGGCAAATTCAGACAAATTGCCGCACGACATTATGGCGTGGCCGACGCTGAAGACAAACAATTGTGATTTCCAGCGACGTAACTATATAGGTAACTTCTGAGGCCCGTGACAAATTTATCAGATGGGGGTCCTTCCTCAATACAGGGTGTTACATGACTACCCCTAAAGAGGGGCGTGCAGTGGGTTCTGACAGAGGGTAGGCATATTGACAACAAAACCCGTATTGGTACGAAGCGTGTCGGGCACATTTACGTATGCTTACAAGCACTGCTTATATGCCTGTGAGGTATGAACGCGTCTGCCTAAAGCCGAAAGGAGGTTAAATGTGGTCTTATAACAAGTCCATTTACAATAGTTAGGAACCCTAGTATCGCTGTATAACTTACCTACCCAAAGAAGAAAAAAAAACATTATTATTTTCACTATGTGCAAACCCTATTTCAGTTAAATCAAAGAGTAAACTACGCAGAATGTACATTTCTAGCTAATTCGCGGAACAACAAAGGACATATAATAACAAATGTAACTAAAATTTTATTGGATACATATTATTACAAGTAAAGTTTTGGAACATTTTAATAGATGCAACAGTTGTATAAGAGGGGTCAAAATAGGCGAGTGGGTTACGATGTGAGCGTAGCAAACATGGTAAGAAAAGACGCAACGAGCTTTTTTTAACTTAATTATCACAATATTTTATTGAATCAGGCTTTACTTTGCGGAGGTCCATTTCAATGAACAAAAAATTTACCTTGCTACTCCGCTACTCACGTGCAAGATAACCAAGCCCGTGTGAAATATATATGTTTCCATGCAATCCCTCCCTCCACTGCTGCCAATAAAACGCAAATTTAATGAACACAACTGTTACACATGCAAATGTTGGTTTGCATGTGTAACAGTTGTATTCATTAAACTTTGATAATGATCCCGTAGAGGGATCGAAACGCGTCAGTGTTTGTGTGGTGTAAGGGATAATTAAGTTTGTGGGATACTTCACACAGGCTTGGTTATCTTGCACGTGAGTAGCGGAGTAGCAAGGTAAATTTTTTGTTCATTAATTATAACAACGTTGCATACAATACTTGCTTCCCCCGCTTGGCAGTAAACCTATAACTTACACAGCAACTTAGGAGAGAACTTGGGATCGCTGGTCTGCTCTATGACGAGTCGGTCTACTTCCTCGCTGATCCTCTTGTCCTCCACCGGCAGAGACCGGAGCCAGCTCAACACTCGCGCTGTTTCCTGGTGATCATTTACATCGTCAGATTACAGATTTTTCTTCAGTCTAAACTGGGCTTTAAGGCTCCGATAACCGCCAAAGAGATAGCGCCACTCTTCACACGTACAGTTCAAGTGCCTGTTACTGAAAGAGGACACTATACCGGTAGCACAAACAAAAATCACGACAAGTCGCGACCCGCCATCACTCAATCGATATATATCATACGTTATTGTCGAGCGCCCGCGCATGATCAACACTGATTTGTTAGAACATTGTTCAACAAACAAAACAGCATTGAGTTAATTATGTACTAGGGAGGCTATTCCAAACAAAAACATTGCGCTCCGCGCGGGGGTTCTATTCTCATAGATAATAAATTATGCACGCACACGCGACATATTCTGTATAGGTTACCAGTGGCGTAACTATAACGTCTGGGGCCCGCGGCAAATTCGTCAGATGGGGCTCCTTCCTCAATATAAAGAAGTGCATCAGCGTTCCTTCTGTGCTCTAAACCAAGCCAGTTCGGGGCCCCGTAGAGCTAGGGGCCCCTGGCATTTTGCCACCCCTGCTAACCTATTGTTACGCCACTGATAGGCACTAGCCAGCTGGCTGGCTAGGTAGGTGCGTCAAACAAATAAATGTATTTTCTTTATTTTTCTTTCTTTCTTTCTTGATACTAGAGAATAAATAAAAAGAGTATTTCATATTAAAGTACGGCGTGCGACGTTTTGCTCGCGATGAGGATCTCTGTATAGATTAAAAGCTTAGTCAGAACATCTGTTCTGACTAAGCATAAGGCCATCTGGAAGTGGCATGCCGGGTGTAGATATAACAAAAAAAAAGAATGTAAACTATGACGCAATAATACTTAATTTCCTTCAAACATTGTAATTTTCGATTAGTTGGTATAGGTACTAAATTGTTTGATTCTTAAAAAAAAATTGATATTAAATCTTAAAACTTCAAAATAATAAACATAGCGTCCGCATGAGTTTAAATAAATACAAAAAATATGAAATTAAACGTGACTAAACGAAAGTGCAGTAAATTTACGTGTGTAAAGTCACTCCTTAACTTTTATTTGATTTTCCTCAACAGTTTGTGCAGTAACCTCACTAAACATGACGAGATATTTAGACGTAATATTGTTCATCCCGATGCCAGTGGCGTAACTATAGGGTGCCAAAATGCCAGGGGCCCCTAGCTCTACGGGGTCCCGAACTGAGTTGGTTTAGATCGCAGACGGGACGCTGATGCACTTCTTTATATTGAGGAAGGAGCCCGCCCCATCTGACGAATTTGCCGCGGGCCCCAGACGTTATAGTTACGCCACTACCCGATGCGTCATGGTGCCGCTGCCGCTCGGCACAGACTAAGCGCGTTTGTGCCGATCGGCACAAACAGGGCTTACAAGAAATCAAGTTTATTTATTTATTTATTATTCAATTTGTTTATTTATTATTCAAGTTGAGGCGCCCACTCTATACGTAGTAATTAACTCCATGCAAAACATTAGGTAGATAGCTACCTAGATACATTGATGTTGCCAAGCATTTTCTACCGTTCAGATACAATGAAAGTCGTGAAGTAGCGAAGTGTTGTTTCCTGGTATATGCATGCATAATGAATTGACACTAGTCAAGTATGTATACTTACTGTTTTTCTTAGGAATCATGTTATAGGCGATGCCTAACAACCCATCACTATTTAGATTCCCCTTTCCACCTATACGCCTACAATCATGCTAAGCGTGGCCTGATCTTGTCACTGCCTCTGTCTACCCCGTAAGGGATAAAGACGTGATTTATGTATGTATACTTATTTATATTGATGAAAATCACATAAATCCGTTGCGTATTTTCAGAGATCTGAGCGTATGTGATGCATACGGTACATAATATAATGTGGTAGAAAATAAGGTGCGGATATTTAATAACTTAAGAATCAATTAAAAAGTCCAATGATAATCATAATTGGATTAGAGACATTAATTAATTAATTATGCATTAAATTAATTAACAACGAAGCAAATAATCGATCCTCAAAATATCCGCATCTGATTGTCTTCCATGCTGGTCTGGGAGTAAAGATAAAACACATAGAATGTACCACTTGCTTCTCTTTTCGCGCATGGTAAAAGCCCATCGAAGGAATGGGCGACAATCTTAGGAATCATGTTACAGGCGATGCGGCTAGCAAACCATCACTATTTTGATTCCCCTTTCCACCTGTACGCCCACAATCATGCTAAGCGTGGCCTTTAGGTCTTGATACCTTAGGCTCTGTCTACCACGTAAGGGATAAAAACGTGATCTTGAAAGATATTTCAGAAAAATACTTTTGCTGTATTAAAGAAGTTCTCAGAATATAATTTAACGGGTTGGGATGTTTTGTCTGTGTCAGTCTGTCTATTGTTAAAAAACAGTGTGACGATCTTGACCTGTTTTTAATGAAAAACTAAATTTGCAAAATAAGTAATACCAGTAAGACGTTGTTATAAAACAAAATGGCAATCGAATCGTTTAATTTCAAACTGAGATAAATACATTTTATTACACTTAAAAAGAACATGTACTATTATTTCTTTTGTACCAAAATCTGAATAAAAGAATCATTGTAACAGATTTTTAAAAACGAAGCGTTTTTATTAATACGCTAAGTGGTAGCTTAGGAATCGCTAATATAAAATTATTAGAAGGTAATATGGAGACAAAAGAAAATTGAAAAGATACCCTCGTAATTTCTGATATTTCAAAAGATTTTATATTTTGGGGGTTCCTTTTTGTTAGCATATAAGTCAGTGAACTTTAAGAGGATTTCAGTTTATTTTCTCTATAACAGGAAAATGGATAGGCAATTAAAAATGGTGTGGATGACGAAAATGAACCGTATCGTGTTGACGATGAGAAATGTTTTTCGACGTTCGGAGTCAAGAGTCTATGTTACTAAGTGAGGGAGTTCTTAGTAGTAAGAAATTCCTCTCAAAACGACAAGGTTCTAAGTGCACTCACCATTTCCACGGGCCTTTGCTTATTTAGGACACTCGAAAACCTTTCGCGATACTTGACTTTAAGAATCTCTTTTATGCATCAATTATGAAATTCTGTAGGCTTATTGTCTGACTCGCTCGCAATCGCCATCGTGTTCATTTTGACAGTTCATGTATGGGCTGACAGTTGGCATCGGAATCAGCTAGCTGTCACATTCGTACAAGAACTGTCAAAATGAACACGATGGAGACTGCGAGCGAGTTAGACAATAAGCCTACTGGACCTTGCGCTGTGAATCCATCTACATGAATACATCTATACATCTCTACTAGACTAATATAATTTAAGGTTGGTAAGAAGGATAGTATGAATCCGCCGTCTATTAATATTATAAATGTGAAAGTTTGTGAGAATGTTTGGATTTTTGTTGCTCTTTCACGCCAGAACGGCTGGACAGATCTGGATGAAACTTGCAACATACATAGATTATAGTCTGGAATAACACATAGGCTACTTCTTATCCCAGAAAATTGCGAAATTCCTGCGGGATAGCGATAAACGAATTCTACGCAGACGAAGTTGCGGGCAACAGCTAGTACATACATAATTCACGTCTTTATCCCTTACTAGGTAGACATAGCCTAGGGTATCAAAGCCTGAAAGCCACGTTTAGCATTATTGTGGGCGTACAGGTGGAAAGGGACCCAAAATAGTACTTACTTATCGTAATTCTGTATTAGGTGGCTGCTTCCCTTCATTAAAATTAGCAAATTAAAATGGACATACATAATTGTTTAGCCCGTAGAAAAAGGACGTTCTACTGCAGCACTAGATGGGACATTAGTGTTACATTTTTTTATTTTTTATTTTATTACGAACTGACCAGTGATTGACCACTATCTCACTTGGTGGAAGGTGCAGATGAGGCCAAAGGTAACTCACTGGTTCAGTAATAGCCTATTCACTCTAGCCTTGAAGAGCCCTAGGTTGTATCTGTCCGGAAATACAGACGATGGGAGCGAATTCCATTCCCTAGCAGTTCGCATTAGGAAGGATGAAGCAAACCGTCTCGTGCGGGCCAATGGTATGTTGACAACAAATGGGTGAAAACGCTCCCCCCTAATCTAATAATACGACTAATGCAACGGACTAAAGTTAACGAAAGTTCAATTTAACGGAAGTTAGTTAAACAACCAACTGTTAACATTTTTGAAGTTAACTTAAAACAACGCATTAACGAGTTAAAGCCCACCTTTGCTGAGAGGTAAACGCGAAAGCGTTCGAAACGTTTTCCATTTCTAAACCGTTTCTCACCTCGTTCTTCCCGCATTTGATGAGGTAGGAAGGCGTCTCCGGCAGCCTCAGTAGGATGCAGAAGTGCACCAACGGTATGGCCAGCAGGATCCACAGCACCGCATGGAACGGGAGCACGTCTCCCAGGATGAATACCAACAGGTTGCCCACCGTCTGCAAAAGGAATCAGAAACTTGTCTACTTCTTATAATATGACAGTCAGTCGTTGGTGGGTGGTCGAATTTGTTTAAAGGGTTCCTTACCTCAAAAGGAAGAAACGGAAACCTAGCAGGATCATTTCCGAATTTGTACGGAACCGTCAGTGCGTGAGTCCGACTCGCACTTGGCTATTTTTTTACACTAATTACATTATTATTATTATTTTTTTTAGTTGGAAATGTATTAGTAAATATAATTAAGTTATTAATTACAATATTTAATTACAATTCATCATGATTAATCTAAAAGTTAACTAAATAACTAAATATACAAAACTTAAAACTAAATAAATATACCTAACTATAAAAAGAAAACACCATCTAAAAGGCCCTCCTGCGGCATAGACCCCAACACACTGGCGGCATTACCTCTCTGTACAGCCAGAGAAATTCGCTGGGAGATTATTAGCGAGCAAAACTAATATAACGGTGGTAAAAAAATTACAAACATTTTGATTTACAACGTTTGCAAACGCTTGTAAGCATAAACAATTTTATACAGCGTCAAACAGAATTTCCAAAATATATTTGTTACATTAAAATGCGAGTATATGCTCCAACGACATACCGATCAAGTTACCATTGTTTTCAAACACACAAACAATGCCAAGACAAGGGGAAGGAATCAATTGGGGGCATAGGGTGTTCCCCTGAGGTACGCCGCCGTTTCTAAGGATATCCTTTTACCTGTTAGAAGCTATTGACAATTCGAAGGTGTATTGACTTTAAAATAAGTAACGCTGTACGTGACACGAATGTCAATGGCTTGTATGGATTGTACATACATACATACATACATACCGTCACGCCTCTTTCCCACAGGGGTAGGCAGAGACTACTTTGTTCCATTTGCTACGATCCTGACATACTTCTTTCGCTTCATCCACATTCATCAATCTCTTCATACATGCTTGTCGGTTTCTGGTACTCCTGACCTGACCTTTTTCCAAAACGTCTCCTATTTGGTCTCAAAACGTCCGTCTAGACCTTCCCCTCCCAACGTTACCATTCACACTCCCCATATAGATCTGTTTAGTTAGTCTACTTTCATCCATCCGCTCTACGTGACCAAACCAACTAAGCATACTTTTTTCTATCCTAGTCACTATATCCTCTTTCACACCAGCACGTTGTATGGATTATGAGTGCCTATTATTTCTTTGTAATTATTAGCAGTGTTTCCAGGTCTCCTGATTTTTCAGGAGTTATTCTGATTTTTGACTATGTCTACAGATCTACTGAATTTGCAATCGAATCTACTGAATTTTAAGTCTAATTTGTACCTAATAATTATTACGCTGATGAATGATTCTGAGGTTTTGTGGATCTTTTACACGCACGTGTATGCTAAAAGTGGCACTGGAACATAAGTTTCATGTGCTCTGCCTACCCCTTTTGGGAATAAAGGTTTGAATCTATGTACGTGTGTATGATATTTTATAATTTGAAGGGAAGACATCTGGAGTGATATAAATTAGGTAGTTAAGTATGTATTATTTTTTTACAGATTAACTAATCATTTTATAAATAATTATAAATCAACACATATTAAAAACAAAATAATCAGAATACATGAGAAGATTTGCTTTTAGGTAAGTTTTGTGACTTTTCAGCATAAAATTTGATTTATTGATTTTTTTTTTCAATCTTTAATTTTTAAGGTTTTACTTTTTGACATTTCCTGATTGGACCTGGCAACACTGATTTTTAGTCGTAAGCTTTGTTCATCTTTTGAAAATATTCATTATCCAAGTCAATTATTTGCTCTCGTATCATTTCATCCCATTTATCCTTAATAATAGCTGGTATTCGTCGGATGACGGCAATTAAAATTATTAGATAATTTGAGGGCTAAATTTAATATGCCTTATTAAAATATTTCTAGAGAAATTTAGCCGGCGTCGTGTGATCAGTTGAGGGCTATATTGCGAAGATAGTCTAATATCGTGAAACCCGCCAATACCTAATGTGTAGCTCAGGGGTCCGATTTTTAAAAACACATTTTGTAAAAGTTACACCTGAAATTGGTGAAAAAAATTACTTTATTTAATTTATTTAAATAATTATTATTAAAGCAATGTAAACTAACTAGCTTGCGTGCTTACACACACACACACACACACACACACACACACACACACTACACTTACTAATTGTGGTTTAAAATTATATAAAAATAGTTAAATTAAATTATAATTAAGTTCTAATTATTATTCAATTGTAAAATTAGTTTATTATTATTATGATTATGGTTATTGCTACTGTCTTAATAACTGCATTATTATTTTTTAGAGGAGCGGGAATTTCCTGTCACAGGTATATTCATATACCTACTAGGAGGTCTCTAACACTCTTATTATGACTTGTTGGATATTGCAATAAATATATTTTCATTTTCATTTTCATTTTCAAAAAAAAAATATTAGTAAACTGTTTGGTTGTAAATTTCATTAGAGTAGTAGTTTTGTAGCAATGCGCAGGTTTATACCACTTTCGATAGATATGGTTTAAAAAATAAGGCCATACAATACAAATCGAGTTGCACTTGTAAGGCTTGATTTCCTCCTACGCTGACGTCGGTCGCTGACGTCGTCGGCACTTACTAATTCGACTCGTAAATACTTTCAAAGAGAGGATCATGTATGTAGGACTAAGTTGTATTTCACTATGTACATGAATTTGGTTATGGTTGCAACAAAAACGAAACGCTTTAAGGCAAGTACATGTTTATGGCAAGTAGTGTTTATTTATTGTTATGTGTGATAGAAATTGTATTAAAATAAATTTATTTAAATCAGTTTAGATCTTAAGACCAAACAATATTACTTTGCATGCCTACTTAAAAAAGGTTTTTTATTTAGCATCATCTGGACTCGTACATTATTATTCTTAACATCTAAATGGACATAATTTTATGCAAATAAAGAATTTCATTTCATTTCATTTCATGTATTTCATTGCATAAAGCTTTTCCATGACATTTCGTTGAATTTTATTTGGTTTTCAACTTTAGCAACATGATATTAAAGTCATGTAATGCAGCTGTTAGATTGTTTATTAATTGGCATTGTTCATTTTTTTAAGCCGTGCTTTTAACACATTTATTTGATAAAATGGACTATTTCAAGCAACTAATTTGAATATTATGCTTTTACGTAGCTTTGTTAATGAATAATAAATATTTTTTCGCTGCTTGATAATTCGTGAATTTAGACAGAATCCCAATCGCCTTCGTTCGGCTGGCTATAAAAAAAAAACGGCTTTGTCTATGGTTTTGTCGATTTGACAGTGACACGTGACAGTTGCCATAGCCAAACTTTTTTATTAATTTTTGAGGCAAACATTCGATGCTGGATTCTGTCTAAAAACCGGTAGGCATATTACCTAACTCGCTCGCAATCGCCATCGTGTTCATTTTGACAGTTCTTGTATGAATGTGACAGCTAGCTGATTCCGATGCCAATTGTCAGCCCATACATGAACTGTCAAAACAAACACGATGGCGATTGCGAGCGAGTTAGGTAATAAGCCTACGGGTCGTTCGGTCAAACAAAGGTTCAAAGTACTTTTACAAAAATATCTGCAATCATAAAATATTTTTGAAATCGGACAAGATAAATCGGATAATTGATGGTTTTCCTCGAAATGGTTTTCGAATTGGAGCATACTAAAAAAAATGAACAATGCCAATTGTCGTCAAAGCTGAAAACCGCTTGGCAGTCGACGAAATGTCATGGAAAATCATTGTGCACTAGGTACATTTGTATGTGTTTTTTAGTCCGGGTCGGGTTGTCCAAAGTACTATTTCACGTGCCGCCACTGCAAAGTGCTCCGACGTTGTGAAAAGACTCAATAGTAGGGTTCCATTTGGGTGACTTTCGAGGAGCTAAAGGACCCAAGAACCACTAACCTGTGAGAATATAACAAAGGTCCCCGTCATGCCTCTGATGGAGTCCTCGCTGATCTCCTTGACGTAGAGCGGGCAGACGACGAAGGCGCCACCGGAACCGAAGCCGATGAGCGCGCGCGCAGCAATCAGCGCAATGGGGTGCGCACAGAGGAGCTTCACTGTCCAACCCAGCTGGAGAGGTAAAGTAGCGTAAGAGGTTTTATTCCCAAGAGATGACGTCACTTAGTCACGTGTATCTTCTGTTTCTTTATATTTGTACAATAAAGCATTTACTTACTTACTTACTTAGAGGATGGATGAAAGAAGGTTAACTGAACAGCAGTGGCGTAACTATAGGGTGGCAGGGGTGGCAAAATGCCAGGCGCCCCTAGCTCTAGGGGGCCCCGAACTGGCTTGTTTTAGAGCACAGAAGGGACGCTGATGCACTTCTTTATATTGAGGAAGGAGCCCCATCTGACGAATTTGCCGCGGGCCCCAGACGTTATAGTTAGGCCACTGCTGAACAGATTTATTTATGACAGAGACCGTTTTGACAAAAGGTCATGTTAAGAATACCTTAAACTAAACCCACGATCATGTACGAAGAGATTGATGAATGTGGATGAAGCGTACGTAGGTATGTCAGGATAGTAGCAAGTGGAACAAAGTAGTCTGCCTACCAGTATGGGAGAGAGACTAGATGGAAGAGTGTAGAAGACACAACGTCTTCTTGAAAGAATGTTCCAGAATCTAGTTACTAGTACTCACTGCTACTGGAATCGAACAACATAAGAGTGCGTTTTTCCTTCCAAACTTGTCCGCCGCAGCTCCAAAGACGAAGACAGCTATAGGAGCGAAGATGAACATAATGCTGGCCATCCAGGAGACGTCTTCATCCGTAGCGGGCTGTTCCGAAGGGGCCTTTGACCCTGGAAGCGGGGGCAATTATAAGAATGGGCCCAATTTTTGAAAGCATATTTGTGAAACACCACTCGAAAAAAATTACAGTTCTCATCTTGTGAACTATTTAAAATTTTATCCGAGTTGTAGTTTTGAAGATATAAACAGATCTCTACCACTTTCCAGCGACTTTAATCGATTTATTCATTTCATTTCATCAACTTTGTTTCATACACGGGATAGAGTGTGGGATTCACTAATTATAAATTACCTGTAAGTAGGTCTCTGTGGGGAGAGATCCAGCCCATAGCGGTTCCGTAAGCCAGGATGGGCATGCACACTGCAAGGAAAATGGCGAGGTTAGACAAAGAAGTATTTGTTTAAAAAACCTTTTTCACTTCTCATTCTCATAAAGTTGTTCATTATTCGAGAGAATGCTGCATAAAATTGTTTTTAATCTTCTTGTGCATGAAGTTATTGCTTCTTTTAAGACTCAGGCAACTAGACTCCTTCATTCAATAGACATGCTTTTTATGAGAAAAAGTTAGTTATATCTTAATTACATACAAAAAAAGTTATCTAAATACATAATAATGTAAGATTCAATAAGTAATCAGCCCACATCCACCCACTGCTGAGTAAAGGCCTCTTCATTTTGACGCCACTTTGCCCGGTCCCGTGCCAGTCTCATCCACAGTTTTCCAGCCGAATAACAGATGTCATCTGACCAAAGAGCAGATGGTCTGCCCACTGACCTTCGACCCAGTCTTGGCCACTCTGTGACCGCCTTCGACCATCTGTCGTCGTTCCGTCTTGCCACAGTATATAATATGTATATAAGCTAAAGCAGTAAGGAAACTACGAACAAATCGGTTGAAACGAAACACGCACACAGGCGCGCGCTTTACACGGCCCCTAAGCGGACCTCGTCCACTCCGCTCAGGCTCAGGTCCGCTTAGGGGCCGTGTAAAGCGCGCGCCTGTGTGCGTGTTTCGTTTCAACCGATTTGTTCGTAGTTTCCTTACTGCTTTAGCTTATATATATATTGTGGTCTTGCCAAGTGCCTCGCCCATCGCCACTTCAGCTGTTATCCTAGTTCCGACATCCACAACTCTAGTCCGTTTCCGAATTTTGGAATTGGGGATGTGGTCAAGAAGTGAGATGCCCAACATGGCTCGCTCCATGGCTCTTTATGCAATTTTAATATGGTGCATATTTGCCTTCGTGAGCGTCCATGTTTCTGCTCCGTATAGGAGAGGACAGGCAGAACACATTGGTTAAACATTTTATTTTTAAGACACTGTGGGAACGTAATGTAAGATTAATAAGCTTAAATTTATGTAGGTATATAAAAAGTCCTTCCTAAGTCCTAAAAGTTCTTCCATGCTGGTCTGGGAGTAAAGAAAAAACATAGAATGTACCAGTTGCTTCTCTACCCGCGCAGATGGTAAAAGCCCATCGAGGGAATGGGCGAAAATCATAGGAATCTTGTTATAGGCGATGAGGCTAGCAACCCATCACTATTTTGATTCCATTTTCCACTTATACGCCCGCAATTTTGCTAAATGTGGCCTGTAGGTCTTGTTACCTTAGGCTCTGTCTACCCCGTAAGGGATAAAGACGTGATTTGTGTATGTGTATGTATGTGTATATAAAAAGTACCAAATGAGATCATTTCTTCTAACAAACTGAACTATTTTCGTCCCCTCGCTAATGGGACAAAATAGCAACAAGAAATAGTTATGTTATGTTGTTAGTTAGAGTTAGTTATGTTATGTCGTAACAAGCTCTACAAATTGGTTTATCTATCTAACTTCATAAACCTTCCTGTCATCTGTCATCGGGCTGACATATAAAAGCAAACGCCAAGATGGCGTCCCTTCCTTTTCCCTTCCCTCTCTTGGTTCTGTCGCTGCTGCACGGACATAAACAACTAATAACTAATTACTAATATTAAGATAGGTACAAAGCTTGTACATTATTCCTAAGTCTCAAGATTATAAATAAACCTGCATTAATCAAGAACAAGGTTTTATTTTTCAAGTATATTACAGATCCACCCTTAAGAAGGTTGAAATATGACAATAATTGTTGGAAGTATGCTGCATGGAATAAGCTACTGTTAAAAGAACATTAGATACCCAGATATCAAAGCGTTTGAAACGCCGGAAAAACGCCCATCTCATCTCGAACGCGTTATTACGGAGTCACATAGAGCTAATAACCAATTAGAGTGGCAAGGGCTATCCAATTGTGGCAACGCATCAGTCTTTTTCGACTTACACCATACTAACGCAAATTTTCGCGATTGTTTTTCCTTTGATTGTTTTGACTTCCATGCTGGTCGGGGATAGCTAAGAAAAACATAGAATATACCAGTTGCTTCTCTTCTCGCGCAGATGGTAATGTCATGTTGTATAGGCGATGCGCTAGCAACCCATCACTGTTTTGATTCCCCTTTCCATCCATATGCCCACAATCATGCTAATCTGTCGACCGCGTAAGGGATAGACGTGATTTATGTATGTATATATGTGTCGGCGAGGTGGCGCTTCGAGCGTGCGAGACGTCAACTGTCAACTGTCAACTGTGGCTGTCACCTGTTTACATCTATGGCGCCTTGCGAAACGTCAAGTTATGACATTGACAGCTGTCATTACTTGGGATTGGTCTGTGCTTGGTTTAAAGAGGCATTCTAACTTGAGCGGCCATATGAAACGGACACAAGCGCAGAACTCTCCACGTCTCGCAATCCGTTTACATCGCATTAGTGTTACCATATTTCTTGTGAATTACTAAGTAAATTGATTAAAGGGGTAGTTTGTGATCGATCTGCGAGTTTATTTCAAAGAAACCACCCACACTACCCAAAATGGCGGACAATGATGAACCAAGCTCTCCGCCGATCCCGCTCGTCCGCTCCGTCATATGTATTACGTATCCACTCTGTTAGATTGTTTGCTCTATGCGGAGTCATTACCCGCCAACCTAATTACACTTCATTGTCGATGGGTGACAATTATGTAGTACACGACACGCGATATAAGCTCATTACCGCACACAAAGGCCGAGAGACATTCATGGGAGCATGGTAATGGAAAATCAATGCTTCAAAGAGATGATATAAACTGCGGAGATCCTGAAAAAAGGGGGACTTAATACAAGGAGGCTTAGAAGAATTATGCGATCGATTATGTGAACACGATTCTTCCTATTTGTGACTCTACATACATCCCTTACGGGGTGGACAGAGCCTAAGGTAGATAGACAGGAGAAACGCAAGGAAAATAACAACAACAATACTAACATAAATATAATACATACAAACATACACACATAACATTATTGTATAATACTTCAGATACTTATTCTAAATATATTAGAATGTATAACGAAAAATAAATAAATAAAAAAATACTAATAATTATCCTACTAATATTATAAACGCGAAAGTTTGTAAGTATGTTTGGATGTTTGTTACTCTTTCATGTAAAAACTGCTGAATGGATTTGGATACAATTTGGAACGGAAATAGCTGATACAATATATTAACACAGGCTATTTTTTATCCCGAAAAATTGCATAGTTCCCACGGGATAGCGAACAACAATTTTTTAGCAGACGAAGTAGCGGGCAGCAGCTAATTATATAATATATATAAGCATATGGGCTCTCCTTAATTGTCGCTTGATTCAATCAATCATTTTAGTTGTTGGTAATGATAAACAATTATAAATAGAGGTACATCTACTTCATAAAGCCCCATGAACTTCATCTAATAAAAGATAACATTAAGATAAGAAGAATGCAATTCGATTTGATTCGGTTAAAAACATGGTACGTACTTTAACATTTTTTAAATTATCTACAATGGGGACTATCGTGTCTTTGCTCACCAGTTGGCGCCACTGTTGGCTAAGGTCCAGAGGTATAGCTGTCAAACGCGACTTTATAAGATCCGCGCCGTAACAAAGTTTTAAATCTTGAATCTCATTAAATTTATTAATTAAATCTATCATCGTATCGAGTAGCTATGCAATGTTGTGCAGTTCCGTTTTGTTCGAAAAAAAAACCGCTTTCAAAGTGTTCACATTCATATAATAATCCATGTTTATGATAATTTCACGAAGGAGATCACTTTTCAACAGGTAAATGATAGAAGTTATAATTCAAGTCACGAAGCCCGCCGAAACCAGTGAATAGTGAATGTTATTAGACCTCACGCGACACCAGCGCCTCTAGTGGCAAATTCACACGCGATAGCCCTCATTCCGACTCTTCAGGTTTTACTGTCAATCAATCAATCAAATTCTTTATCACTACATAGTATAAAATAAAGTCGCTTTTTCTGTCCTCATGTCCCGATGTATGCTTATATCTTCAAAACTACACAACGGATTTTCATGCGGTTTTTTTTAGGAAGGTTTATATGTATAATACATGCATTATATACCGTGCGAAGCCGGGGCGGGTCGCTAGTTTTACATAAAACATGGTGTACAAACAGGTCTTAAAATTAAATGGTTTCACATATTTTGTTGTTAAGACAACACGTAAAAAATCAATAATTGTAATAAAATCAAAATAATGGAGATAATACGTAAATTAAATTAAATGTCAAACCACAAAAACAATTACATAAATTGAACACAAAGTAATAAAATTTTCAGGGAGTCATTAAAAATTACAAAATAGTCACAAATTATCAGCTAATTTACACACAATAAATTATCGTCATTTGACATTTAAAAATTCTTCCACAGTGTAGAAGCAGTTGTCTTTAAGCCAGATTTTGAGTTCCTTTTTGAAAGAATTGTCATTTTTAGTATGGATCTGACAGCGAGCGAATCTAAACTGAATCGGAATTGAATCGCTTTAAGACGTGGTAAGGCCCTAAGGGGTGCGAGTCGGGTTACTCGGGTTAAATCCGCGTGTGGTCAAGAGCTGGGTTTCGTTTTTGGATTCGATCGGGGGGGGAAGCAGTGCTGGGTCCGGTGCACCCTGGGCATCGGCTAATGATTTCCTGGCAGTTTCTGAGGGGTATCATCGACCGCTGGCTAAGAGCCCGACAGGCGGGAGGGGGGTCTTTGACCGTGTTACCGTACAACGTTGCCGACATTTTGCCACAAGATTTTTGTTACTTTGACATTGGCGAAGTTGTCGTCGCTATTGGGACCGAGCGCGACGACAGCGCCACGTGACAGGCGGCCATTATGGACAATATTGTCACCGCTGTCAAACAAGAAGTAAGTAAATATTGTGAAAAATATTAATGAAATCTTGTGTTATTTTACTATATTACACAATTTTGGACCATGGTAGTCAGTAACATTGTTGCCAATAATATTAAAATTGTTGTTTTCAGTGAAATTTCTCCAAACTCTGCCAATAACGACTTGATACGCCACAAATAAGAACAAAAAGGTAAGGCCCCTGGTCTGGGAGCAAAGAAAAAACGTAGGATGTGCCAGTTGCTTCCCGCGCAGATGGTAAAAGCCCGTCGAGGGAATGGGCGAAAATCTTAGGAATCATGTTATAAGATTTTTGCTTGTTACCTTACCTGCTGATTGTATTCGTAGCTCTTAGTTCCAACATGGCATCCATTACACGGTGCCAAACTATTTATATACACGTGTATCTGTACGGATGTGATTGTACTGACTTACCGACACTAAAGCAAGCCAAAATAACATTCATACAGAGTTACATACACACACACACACACATACACACGCACACACACACATAGATCACGTCGTTATCCCTTACGGGGTAGACAGAACCTTTTTTATGGTGTGGATAATGTGCCTGTGACTTACATTTGAAATTCACCATGAGCTTTACGGTGCAGGAAAACATCGTGAGGAAACCTGCACACGCCTATAGGCTGAAGATGATGATGATGATCTAATTGTATAGATTACAATATGTTACTCGATTTACATACCTAACCTACATAACACACACATTTATGTGATACTGGTTATAACCAGTATTTCCAATGCAAAATTACGTCTACGATCGTCAGCTGCTTCAATTCTGCTACGTCATTAAAATCATTAGTCGTTAGTCGCCAAAGTGGCGTGAAAATAAAGAGGCAAACCCAGCAGTGGGTGGGTGTGGGCTGATTTGATTGATTAACCCTTACCCCCTAGGGGGGTTAAGATTTAGATTTAGTTCAGAAATATGAAGGCAATAAATTGTGAGCTGTTTGCTTTCGATAATGTTTTGGTGTCACCCCTAGCAACATCTGCCACGAATTTGTGATTTACTAGAGCAAATTAAATGATTAAAATATGTAATATTCAATTTACATCGAGTGTTTTTTGAAGTGGAAACATCTTTAACAGCGTTGTGCACTTTTGGATGTTATCAAATGAATCAAGAATTTTCATTATCTGATTTTTATGTTTACTTTTACGGTTTTACCGTTAGAAATTAAATTTTAAATGTCACTGAAAATTAGAACAGAAAAATCCGAAAAGTAAAGCTATGGCCGGGAATCGAACCCGAATCCTCGTCATTCCGTGACGCGTGCTATACACCTACACCACCCATAGCAGGTGGGTAGTCTTCGAATTTTTCTACCTGTTACTAGCTGTCACGTGACCTTGTTACTATGCGAATTTTTGTCGCTAAGCGTCATCTGTATGAATGATGTGTCTGTAAGACACAATTACAAACTCCCGTGGAACATCTACTGCTCACCAGGGACGAGAGAAGGCGCTGTTTTTCAAATGATATGTACTATCAAATGAATCAAGAAAAAGGACGGTTCTGGCTGAAAATCAGTGCTGCAGGCGTCTAACACCTCAGCGTAATGCTGAGCCAGCGACCGTTTCACTTTTGCGAAGACACACAACGCTGATCTATTTTTCATGTCTGTTTTTTTTTTCTTGTTTATTGTCTATTAAATGTTGTATATTATCTTATATTTGTGTGTCTTGCAAATAGGAATAAATGTATTCTTTCTTTCTTTCTTTACCTTTACGGTTCTACCGTTAGAAATTAAATGTTAAACTCGCGTCAGATCCTGACGGTCACGTGACCGTCGAGTTGCTGCTAGGCTGCGGTGCTGTGCGCTTGTGTGCGTTTGTGTAATTTTCACTACACAGATGGAGTGATTCGAAGGCTTACCCACCTGCTAGGGTGGCGTAGGGGTATAGCACGCGTCACGGAATGACGAGGATCCGGGTTCGATTCCCGGCCATAGCTTTACTTTTCGGATTTTTCTGCGTTCTAATTTTCAGTGTCGTTTAGGAAATTAACAAATGATTCAATAAATCATTTGTCACCGAACTAAAAAAATGTTTTTTAGGGACCCTATTACTAAGACTGCACTTTCTGTCTGTCACCAGGCTGTATCTCATGAATCGTGACAGCTAGGCAGTTAACTAGAAAGTTGAAACCCTCGGTGCACGAGTCCGACTCGCACTTGACCGGTTTTGTTACAAGGTTGCCTTGTTAGTTTGTGTATTTGTTAAGGTATAATCTTGTACCTAAGTAAAATGTTCCCCAATTCGATTACATTCATACTTACATGTAAGTATCGTATGTATACGAAGTTTCTAAGAATTGTTCCGAAATATATTTTTAGTAGGTCGTCGATTTAGTTTTTTTTTTTTTTATATGAATAGGAAGGCAAACGAGCAAGTGGGTCACCTGATGGTAAGTAATCACCACTGCCCATAGACACCCGCAACCCCGGAGGGATTGCAGATGCGTTGCCAACCTAGAGGACTAAGATGAAATGCCTCTTGTGCCCGTAATTTCCCCGGCTGTCTTACTCTCCACACCGGAACACAGCAGTGCAAGCACTGCTACTTAGCGGCAGGATTAGCGAGTAAGATGGTGGTAGCGATCCGGACGGACCTTGCACAAGGCCCTACCACCCGCAGTTCCAGTACAGGGACTTTACCATGACGTCTTGATGCGGTTCGATTCCGATTAAGGTTCGCTCGCTGTCTATACTAAAAATGACAGCTAAAACCTGAATTGAGTCAGTTCCAGAATATAACTATTTTGGGTTTTTCTTACTCAGTATCGTTTACCCTATCGATCCTTATACAAGAAAAAAATGTGTCCCGGATTTCCATTTCAGTTCGTCACTTTTATTGAATATAATAGGTATGTAGAAAACGTGATGAAGAGGAAAAAATCCATAGTAAAATCTGGGACACATTTTTTCTGGTATGAGAATCGATAGGGTAAACGATTATAAGTAAGAAAAACCCAAAATAATTAAATTCTGGAAAAAATGTTCATGTGAACTTTTTTAAAACGCTCAATTGGACTATCGTTTCTTTGCTCACCAGTTGGCGCCACTGTTGACTAAGGTCCAGAGGTATAGCTGTCAAAGGCGACTTTATAAGTTCGGCGCCGAAACAAAGTTTTAAATCTCGAATCTCATTAAGTTTATTAATTACTAGCCTTCCGTCCGCAGCTTCGCCCACGATAAATTAATTTTCCCGTAGGAAAAGGTATTTTCCCGCGGTAAAAAGTAGCCTATGTCATTCAGTGATAATGTAGCTTTCTAACGGCAAAAGAATTTTTGAAATCGGTCGAGTAGTTTCGGAGCCTATTCAATTCAAACAAACAAACAAACAATCAAATCTTTCCTCATTATAATATTAGTATAGATAAATAATCATCATATCGAGTAGCTATGCCGCAATGTTAAAGTAAGTTTTGCGGGCGGTAGGGCCTTGTGCAAGGTCCGTCCGGATCGCTACCACCATCTTACTCGCTAATCCTGCCGCTAAGTAGCAGTGCTTGCACTGCTGTGTTCCGGTGTGGAGAGTAAGACAGCCGGGGAAATTACGGGCACAAGAGGCATTGCATCTTAGTCCTCTAGGTTGGCAACGCATCTGCAATCCCTCCGGGGTTGCGGGTGTCTATGGGCAGTGGTGATCACTTACCATCAGGTGACCCACTTGCTCGTTTGCCTTCCTATTCATATAAAAAAAAAATTGTAGCAGCGGCGTAACTGTAACGTCTGGGGACCGTGGCAAATTCGTCAGATGGGGCGGGGCTCCTTCCTCAATATAAAGAAGTGCATCAGCGCCCCTTCTGTGCTCTAAATCAAGCCAGTTCGGGGCCCCGTAGAGCTAGGGGCCCGTGGCATTGTGCCACTCCTGCCACCCTATAGTTACGCCACAAAATAGTAGTTATCTAGTGGCAAATTCACACGCGATAGCCCCCATGAAACGTATGAAATCGTCATGGTAAGCCGCCTGATCCCTAAAAGTTCACCGGAGGTCAGATTTCCGCTTGATTTTGTTATTATTATTCTGTTATTATTTCAATTAATAGTTTAGATTATGATGAGTTTGAAATATTGGAAGTACTTACATTAACGGACGGGTCAATGGCCGAGAGAATTCGATGTTGTAGAACCTTTTCACAGTGAAACTGTTTAATATGACAGTCGGCTCGAGTGTCAAGGTTCCCCTAAAGGAAGGGTAGAATTGCGTTCGGGCCGATGCACCCTGGGTAGCCACATTTAACTAATTTATCGAGAAGGGTTAGGTTAATTTTTTTATTGTACAATGGCAAACTTCTTTCAATTGATATTAGCGAAATTTTCCTTACGGAGAGAACACATAATTAAAAAACAGGTATGTAACTTTATAATCTCCGTATTCAGGTTTGTAAGTTTGCCCGTAGCGTCGTAGCGTGTGAACCGAAGCCAACGTGATATTTGTTAAGCTACTACCTAGTTAATAATTTCTCACTTTTTTTGTATGGAAACAGTCTCGGACTTTTCAACTTCTGTGTTGCGATGTATACAATACAATACAAAATACTCTTTAATGAACACCACAAATCAGTACAAAACAATACAGAATCAAAGAACAAAGTAAACAATAGGCGGTCTTATCGCTTAATAGCGATCTCTACCAGACAACCAATAAGACAGAGAAATAAGTTGGAGACAGTTAAAATATATATATATACATATATATTGAAATTTAATTAGTTATAAATAACAAATTTATGCATTTACTTTTCTACATCCATACAATCAAAATAATATTAAAGAATCGCCAAAAAACGCTAAAATTTACCTTTTTTTAATTACTTATTAATAACTTACCAACGATAGACATTAACACCTGATTATGCTTGCTCCCCTGGTGCTCCATAGTTTGAGAACCTATTTTGTACACTTTGTTCACCATTGCCCACTATAATTGTAACGAATGCACGACACTGATAGGATCGCGCGTCGTTCGGCTGCGTACGCGCAGAAGACTGACAAGAGATGCTCCCGCGCATATCTATATACACGCATATAGATGCTATGTTAATATGTCCACCTATACGCCTACAATCATGCTAAACGTGGCCTGCAGGTCTTGATTCCTTAAGCTCTGTCTACCTCTATTACCTACCTGCATTGCACGGTCTCATTGTCTAAGGCAAGGCGGGCCCAGCGTACGGGCCCTTCCCTTCTTGGCGCGGTCCTGGCGGAAGCCGGGGTCACCGGGGGTTTGTGGTGAAACCCTAGGGTCCCACTGCGGCCCCATCACACCGGGTTGAGGCAACGGCGGAGAGTTTTTAGTTCGGGTATACCCCTTCGGAGGTAGTCCCACGTAACCTTAGGCATCTCCGTAAAGATTTCCTCTCCTTTAAAAAAAAGGCTTTGTAAGGTAGACGTGATTTGTGTATGTATGTATGTATCTATTTATTTGTTTTTTGGGATTCCGTACACAAATGGAAAAACGGGACCCTATTTATTATGATATCTTTTTGGTTGGGAACCCGTCATGCTGATGCCCTTTTCGATCTATACGCCCACAATTATGTTAAATTGTGGCCTTTAGGTCTTACCTTTGGCTCTGCCTGTGATTAATGTATGTATGTATGTATCGGATGTATCTCATAAACCGCGATAGCTATAGTTGAAATTTTCACCGCTTGTCGCTTTAGATCTAGATTTATTTATTAGCTCAGCATAATACATTATACATGTCATAATATAAGATTTACATGAACAAATACTAAAAATCTAACTTTTTTATGTCTGTATGTCTGCCGTAACTAATTCAATTCACATAGAATATACCAGTTGCTTCTCTTCCCGCGTTGGTAAAAGTCCATCGAGGGAAAATCGAGTAAACGAAAATCTTAAGAATCATGTTATAGGCTTTGCGGCTGGCAACCCATCACTATTTTGATTCCCGTTTCCACCTATACGCTCACAATCATGCTAAGCGTGGCCTTTAGGTCTTGTTACCTACCTCTCTCTACCCTGTAAGGCAGGGGTTCCCAAACTTATTCATTACGCGCCCCCTCTCTAAAAAGATAAAACTCTGTGCCCCCCCCCCGCCCCCTATAATTCAGCCGTAGGCTGTTAAGCATAAACACAAGGAATTTGTTAATAAGGTTCTATAAGGTCCTGTATCGTAGCCCACGCCCCCCTTTGCAGGTCACTGCGCCCCCCTAGGGGGGCGCGCCCCCCACTTTGAAAATCACTGCTGTAAGGGATAAAGACGTGATTTATGTATATATGTATGTATGTATGTATTTACAGAATAGGATTTACGTCTCGAAAAACCCCATGTAAGTGAATAATTTTTCACGTTCTCGCAATTATTTAGAACACGAGTTATTAACCGACTTGAATGTAAATTAGTTATGTGAGTAATGCATAATAAGGCTTTAAGCACGTGTGTGGTTTATGAATCGAACCGAAGGTGAGTTTCATAAAGATTACACTAGTAAGTAAATGCTTTATTGTACAAATATAAAGAAACAGAGTAATCACAAAAAAAGGTAACAGATACCTACAGGCCACATTTAGCAAGATTGTGGGCGTATAGGTGAAAAATGGAATCAAAATAGTGATGGGTTGCTAGCCTCATCGCCTATAACATGATTCCTATAAGTTTCGCCCATTCCCTCGATGGTCTTTTACCTGCGCGGGTAGAGAAGCAACTGGTACATTCTATGTTTTTTCTTTGCTCCCAGACCAGCATGGAAGAAGCCAGCATGGAAGAATGGATGGCCTTTATCAAATTCACATTTAGGTGGATCTCATCAAAATAAACAGGTAATTCTGAAAGCAGGAAAACAAATTCTTATGTCACCGCGTTGTTACGTGGAAACTCGTTATGAACGTAAGTGGAAAATTGTATTTCGTAAGCTTATTTACGGGAAAAGCTTTAAACGAAATTAATGAAACGAGAGTTGTAAAAAGTAATATCAATTGCGTAATTATTTCCTTACGATTTTTATATCGACTTTACGATTTTCGCGATTACGCACGATTTGACGATTTATGGGTGAGGAACAAAAAGTTATACACCGTGAAAGTTGCGTTAGTAGGTAGTTAAAATGACCACTAACTTTTTCCATTGTGACACGAAAGTTATCCACACAAATGATAAATTTTCGTGTCACAATGGAAAGAGTCAGTAAGTAGTATTTTTTTTTCTTCCTTGCTGGTCTGGGAGCAAAGAAAAAACATATAATATTCCAGTTGCTTTTCTACCCGCGCAGATGGTAAAATCCCATCGAGGGAATTGGCGAAAATCATAGGAATCATGTTATAAGGCGGGTTCGGTATACGAAGCGAGCCTACAACGCCCTCCGCGTGCAGTATAACAACGCTTTTAGAATGTTGTTGGGGCTACCTAGCCGGTGCAGCGCCTCTGGCATGTTCGCTGAAGCCCGGACGGACGGTTTCCATGCCATAATGCGGAAAAAGATTGTCTCGCTGCTGGGACGAGCAGGGTCAAGTCACAACAGCATTCTACAAGTGATAGCCGGCGGATTTGCTTGCCCGATACTTAAATATTGGAATGGGATGATAAAAAGTGCGGCTCAGTTTGCTGTTAAATAGTACTTAAGTTATTATAATGCTGTCTTTTATTTGCTAACCTTACATTTATAAGTTTTATGTAAATTACTAACAATTTCTATGGATAATTATTGGTCCGAAATAAAGATTTATTATTATAGGCGATGACGCTAGCAACCCATCACTATTTTGATTTCATTTTTCACCTATACACCCACAATCTTGCTAAATGTGGCCTGTAGGTATCTGTTACCTTAAGCTCTGTCTACCCCGTAAGGGATAAAGGCGTGATTTGTGTATGTGTACGTATGTAATTTTCATTTTAACTACCTAGGTACTAACGCAACTTTAACGGTGTGTAACTTATAATTACTCATAAACGGATAACTCACGTATAAAAAGTCGAGTGATGCTCGACATGTTTCGGACTATTTCGTAGTCCTTCTTCCTGGAGCGCTCGCCCCGGCGGCAGCGAAACGAACACTGCGCGCCAGCGCTCTGTTCGCGCGGCTGCTCGACGCAACTGACAGCGGCGCACAACTACCCTCGTTTTCATCGTCATTTTTATTACTGTCAAATGTAGGGCAGCACACAACACTGATCACGTCACTCCGTAAAGGTTCGCTCACACTCACCGTTTGGTCAATATTTAGAACAGTTTTCCAACTCGGGGGCACCGACCATCCGCTATCCCGGTTGAAATCGATTGGTTGATGTCGAGCATCACTCGAATTTTTATACGTGAGACGTTTATGTGTAATTGGCATTGTTCATTTTTTTTAGTATGCTCCAATTCGAAAACCATTTCGAGGAAAACCATCAATTATCCGATTTATCTTGTCCGATTTCAAAAATACTTTATGATTGCAGATATTTTTGTAAAATTACTTTGAACCTTTGTTTGACCGAACGACCGGGTTTTTAGACAGAATCCAGCATCGAATGTTTGCCACAAAAATGAAAAAAAAAAGTTTGGCTACGGCAACTGTCACGTGTCACTGTCAAATCTACAAAACCATAGACAAAGCTGTTTTTTTTTATAGCCAGCCGAACGAAGGCGATTGGGATTCTGTTTAAATTCACGAATTATCAAACAGCGAAAAAATATTTATTATTAATTAACAAACCTACGTAAAAGCATAATATTCAAATTAGTTGCTTGAAATAGTCCATTTTATGAAATAAAGGTGTTAAAAGCACAGCTTAAAAAAAATGAACAATGCCAATTATGAGTGAGTCTCACGGTAGTTTCATGTTGAAGGTGTGTGACTTTTCGGTCTTCACCCAAGTCGGCATTCTTTGGTCAGTTAACTCATAAAATGAGATCCGAGGTTAACCCCCCAGTCTTACCGAGACAGGTACTTACTCATATCTACGGTTATCAAGGTTCAAATTTTGATGTAAAGTCCCTGTATTGTGATTTATATTTTCCTTATAGCTCATGTACCATACAAATATTTGCGGCGAAATGATCTGTGATTTGTTTGGTTAAGATGATGCGATTTGATTGCGTTTCAATTATCGCTCTTCCATGCTGGTCTGGGAGTAAAAAAAACATCGAATGTACCAGTTGCTTCTCTTCCCGCGCAGATGGTAAAAGTCAAGGAAAATTGAGGGAGCGAAAATCTTAGGAATCATGTTAAACAGGCGATGTGGCTAGCAACCCATCACTGTTTTGATTCCCCTTTCCATCCATACGCCCACCATCATGCTAAACGTGGTCTTTAGGTCTTGTCACCTTAGGCTCTGTTTACCCCGTAAGGGATAAATACGTAATGTATGTATGTTTGTATGTATTGTATTCTTTAAAACAGCATTCAAATTCGAACGGTAACACGGTCCAAAGACCCAGTCGGGCTCTTAGCGAACGGACGATATTCCTCAGACACTGCCAGGAAATCATTAACCGATGCCCATGGTGCATCGGACCAACTGCTCTTCCCCCCGGACGGATCCAAAAACGAACCGCAGCTCTTGATCACGCGGTAACCCGGCACCCCCATTTCCACGTGCCAACCCTTACCCGATAAAAGATGACACGCATCAAGATGGCATTGACCCCGATAATTGGCCGATAATCTGATCATTTTCTAATGTAAACAAGTTTAATACCGCTATCTGTGTACCCCCGTGACCCGAGCGTGGCGTGCGTATACTTATCTGCAGGTTTAAGGTCTTTTAGAGTTCCATATCCTATTATAAAAAAAGCCGTGGTAGCCTAGTGGTTTGACCTGTGGCCTCTCAAGCAGAGCGTCGTGGGTTCAAATCCCGGGCGCGCACCTCTGAGTTTTTCGGAATTTATGTGCGCAAATTACATTTGAAATTTGCCATGAGCTTTTCGGTGAAGGAAAACATCGTGAGGAAACCTTGCACACATCTGCGAAGAAATTCAATGGTGTGTGTTAAGTTCCCAATCCGCACTGGGCGCGCGTGGGAACTATAGCCCAAACCCTCCAATACATGGAGGAGGCCTATGCCATGAGGCACGCCGAATTACGCGACAATTTAATAATAATAAAAAAAACAACACAATAACAACAAAAATGAAATTCTAGCGAATTCGGAATAAAAAGGGCTATAATATAATATACTAGCCTTCCGTCCGCAGCTTCGCCCGCGGTAAATTAATTTTCCCGTAGGAAATGGTATTTTCCCGCGGTTAAAAGTAGCCTATGTCACTCAGTGATAATGTAGCTTTCTAACGGCAAAAGAATTTCTGAAATATGTCCAGTAGTTTCGGAGCCTATTCAATTCAAACAAACAAACAATCAAATATTTCCTCTTTATAATATTAGTATAGATAATACCTATTATACAAGACTACTACACAATTACAGTGCGTCCATTTTGTTTTTACACACCCATACATACATAAATCACGTCTTTACTTAACTTTGGTTACGGGGTAGACAGAGCCCAAGGTAATAAGACCTAAAGGCCACGTCCTTCCTGATGACACACACATGACACAACCCACTACGCCACACACTGCGCCACTACGTGCACTTCAGTTCCTTTGTGGTGCGCGTTCCGCGGCCGCTGCAGGAGACCATCGCGTGCGCTGACTTCTGGCCGAAGGGTGTCGTATTTCGTCGGTTCC
The DNA here is from genome assembly GCA_949127965.1 of Pandemis corylana. Lineage (NCBI taxonomy): Eukaryota > Metazoa > Arthropoda > Insecta > Lepidoptera > Tortricidae > Pandemis > Pandemis corylana. The sequence continues at coordinate 9,308,470 of OX421871.1, forward strand.
GGGGCAAACTACCGAATCCAACACCGGAGATGACGACGCAGCGGAGCCACAACGTTTCGTCGCCTAAATAACATTTATTATATTTTTTGAATTTTATAGCGCATTGGTTTCGACTGTAATGCTGTAATTTTTTATTGACTAAATAAATAAATAATAAAATAAATGATTCCTAAGATTTTCGCCTCCCTCGATGGACTTTTACCACTGCGCGGGAAGAGGAGCAACTGGTACATTCTATGTTTTTTCTTTACACCCAAACCAGCATATAAAGACAAGTTATATACAGGGTGTCCCAGAAAGTAGAGTCAAGCGAAAGTTCTGACGTAGAGCAACTCAAGGGGCATCCGAATCACCCCCATGTATGTTCCGCGATTTTTCGTAGTTTAGGAGTTATGGCCTTTTTTCACATTTTCTATTAATCTACGACCACGGAGACAGTTTTTCTCACTCTGACTGCAATAATTGAGATAATTGGCTGTTTGTTTTTTTTACCGAGTAGCTGATTGTACATGCATGTATTTCATTTAAAAACAAAACAACATCGTTGACCGTTTGGGCAAAAAAAATATCGAATCACAAAAAGTGACTAAATTTTGACTGTAGTTCAGACTTTGAAGGCCGATTACAAAAAAAACTAGCATAGCTTTTTTTTCAAACCATGTTTAAAAACTGCCTTGTTTTATTGACTTTCTACCCTATTAGATTTATTGATCTATCATTAAGGGATCATGCCATAAAAATTTCAAAACGTACTTCATCCGTTATTTTCACTTTTTCTAGTAAGGCCGAAAAAGCAATATCCCGTAGGAGATGCGCGCCAGGAACTTCCACAGCCGTAGCGAGAGGAACCAGTTGAGCGGACCACTGTGACAACTTAATCTTCTCTCCTCTGGTAATCTACCTAATTTAGTATTGAAAGAAATAAAAAACAATTTATTGCCACAAAAACAGATTTACAAAAACTACAAATTAAGTAAAAATACTCAAACGGCTTGTGACAAAAGGTGTCGGCGTCAGCATAAGCTGGCCTTATACTCCGAAATTCGATTTTCGAACTCCGTGTCGTACCGTTCCTTTCACTCTCAAATTAATGACTATTAGTGTGAGCGGAACGGATCGAAACAAACTTCGAAAATCGAATTTCGGAGTAGCCCCTCTGCTGGTGTCGGTCCCGGGGGCGACGCCCGCGGCGCTGGTTTCCAGCCGACACCCTGACTTATTACTCCTACAGTCCTGCCAGGTGCGAATTAATAAAATTAAAAAGCGAGCCTTCCTGTTCCAAAAAGGGCCGGCAACGCACCTGTGATTCCCCAAGTCTTGCAGGTGTCCCTGGGCGACGGTGATTGCTTTCCATCACGTGACCCGTCTGCTCGTTTCCCCCTCTTATATATATAAAAAAAAGAAAAAAAATAACGTTTTTGAATTTAACGAAGTGACAAATTGACACAAAAACTAAAAAAAAAACAAAATAAAAACGGGAAAAAATTATATTATTGACATTAAGGCCCCCAGCAGACAGGTTGATGTCAAAGTACATAGATAATACCGTCTCTATGGACGTACACGAATAGACTTCGTCTGTGTGCAGTATCTAATCAATATGTTTTATTGACAGTCACTATACCTAATTGTTGGATAAGAATGGTTGGTTTATTCAGTCAGTTAGTTTGTTTGTGTGAAATTAAGTTTCAATTTTATCATGAGGTTTTTGGTGAAGGTAAATATGGCGAGGAAACGTACACGCCTGCGAAGCAATTCAATGATTCAAAAACCCTGAAAAACATTAACAGGGTTATTATTAAGTTAATATAAATTTTGAAGTCCATTCTGGCGTGTGAGTAAACATCCGTACATCCATACTCACGTACTTTCGCATTTATAATATTAGCAGGATATCAAAATATATAAATTACTTTTTCTCAAACATTGTCATAAATGTCGTCATTGTATTCTAAGTAACAGAACACGAAGGGCCTTTTTGACGGCCGAATTATGTGACAGGCGCGATTTTCTGACCATAATGCGGATTGCTGGACTGTTTTTCATTTGTTTTTAACTTTTTTTATGGTCAAAGAGACTATGGAATAATTAACAACAATGTCATACAGCCAAGTCGATGGCCGAGGAGTGCGCGTTTTGTTCGAGTCTAACGTTTTTTTCAATGTCTCAAATAGCTTACGGTGACATAAAAAAAACTTAAGGAAAAGGGCGGGAACGTTAGACTTAAATTGATGTTGATGGTTATGTTCTGCAATAATTATTTACGTTGAGACTAGGCAGCTACGCCCTTTGACATGGTTATCGCTATCCCGCGGGAACTATGCAATTTTCCGGGGTAAAAAGTAGCCTATGTTTTAATCTAGGGTACCAGCTAGCTCCGTGCCAAATCTGATCCAAATCCGTCCAGTCGTTTCAGCCTGAAGAAGGAACAAACATACACACTCACTCGCTATATCGTCACAATATTTCGCATTAATTCGCGCAAAATTAAACAAATCACCCGGGTGAATGATGCCAGTAAATACGATCCCTGTATTTGGAGTAAGGTAACCGGATGTGCCGCCATGTCGTTGACCGGATGTTGACGTGGTAGAGATATTTGGGATACATTGTTATTATAACAGGCGCCATTATCAGGGGGATACCGGATAACATGTATAGAAAACTTTATTTATTTTATTGAATCAGGCGTTACTTTGCGTAGGTTCATTTCGATGAACAAAAAATTTTACTTTGCTACTCCGCTACTAGCAGAGCGTGAGTGCTTTATTTAAAGCGCCTGATGAAACATTTATAGCAAGATGCTAGAATGTCAAATAATTGCCTGTTTAGTTTACTCATCACTATTTTGATTACCCTTTCCGAAGCAACTGGTACATTCTATGTTTTTTTCACGCCACTACTCGGAAATGTGGCCAAAGATGGCCAGTAATGGGGCCCCAAAACAAAGTATAGTTGTAGGTTGAATGAAACAGGCCAACTATGAATTCAAACAGGCCAACAATAACATTGTTGGACAGTTTCAAAGACCAAGTCGTCCAATCACATCGGCATGCTGATCCCTGATTCCACCAATCAGAACACAAATTTGTGATGCTATTACACAAAATCGACCAATCAGAACACGTCGTGTGCTTCATATTAAATTTTTTCAAGGTTTATCCCATCAGGGAGAGGCAAAGGAAACTAGGTCCATACAGCCACGTCTGACGTAAATTGTTTTGTCTTTAATGTTTAAGTCCTGTCTTAAAGTCAGAGTCGTCAGTCCGTCCTCGTCACGTCATATTAAAACTATAAGCGATTATGGGTGTGTTTAATAAGCACTTCGAAGCCCATTGCTTAATAAAATAACATAACAAAAAAAACCTTTGCGTGACTGGCCACTAGAGCGCTCTCGTTTTTTTTTTTAAGTAAAATTTGGCGGGAGAGTGAAACTTTACTGTTGTATTTACGCTCATGTTTTTTATTTCCTCGCAGTAGTCGTAAAAAGCACTATGTAATGTCTCGGCCAAAAGTGCAATAGATGGACTCGTCCCTCGAACTCACTCGTCCATCTATTGCTCACTTTCCAGCCTCTACAACAGTGTACTATTATTTACTCCCAGAACAGCATGGAAGTTAATATAAAGCTTGTAACAACTAAACAAACACTTTAATTCCACTGAAGTATTATATTATTATATCTCATTTGTCTCTCAATAACATTAGAGACTGTTAACAAACTTTTTCGAGACTCAAATAGACCCTAAACAATCATTTGTTTTTCGACCTATGTTCATTAAGTTAATTGACATCCCTGAGTACGGTTCTCCTTTTCGTAAGCAATAAACAACTACTTAAGTATCTAATAAAACGCCGACAGTAACTCTAATAATAATTTGGTAAGTGGTACATTAAATACGAAATTACTAAGGAAAACTGTACGAAAATCGTATTTTATATAGAGATAGTGTGTTTCGATACATTTATACGCGTATGTAAACAAACAAAGTCCTTCTAAGTTCATATAAATTTGAAATATAATACATACTAGTGGCGAGGCGTCCATTTTTTTATTATTTACTAGCTTCTGCCCGCGACTTCGTCTGCGTAGAATTATACATATAAACCTTCCTCTTGAATCACACTATCTATTTAAAAAAACCGCATCAAAATCCGTTGTGTAGTTTTGAAGATATAAGCATACATAGGGATATAGGGACAGAGAAAGCGACTTTGTTTTATACTATGTACCTAGTGATAGTTGATAGTGATGATTAATTCAGAAACAGTTATACAATGTGTTTGAAAAACAGGACGAGATTTTTTGTGAATTGTATCTGTTTCTTTATATTTGTACAATAAAGCGTTTACTTACTTACTTTCTTCTTTCACACCAGCACGATCCCTTATCACACTATTCAAAGATATTTCGAAGAGGTTAATAGACGCTACGGATGACTGCAGAGCTGGCAGCTTCCTTGGACAGCGTATTAGTATCGCTGTCCAAAGGGGGAATGCTGCCAGCGTCTGTAGAACTATGCCACGAGGGGGTCCTTTTTTAATTATTTTATTTTAAGATTAGTTTTAGTTTAGTTTTTAATTTGTTTTTAATTCCCCTTTTGTATTTTTTTTATTATATTCCTTGCTTTAAATATGAGTAAACTAATACTCGTTTTCAACCGAAATTAAACTTAATTTTGGAAATCAAAAGTCTTAAGACGCAAGTCATCCTTCCCCGGAAACCTACTGTACGATTTTCCGAGCACTTTTTCCAGTGAAAATCTGTCTAAGAACCTTTTTAATTTTAATCCTTACAATCTCCATTTTATTCTTATACTATTTTCGTTATACACAGAACCCTTTTAGGCCAAGGCACGGGACCCTAAAAACTACCCCAAAAACAAACATGCATACATACATACATACATAAATCACCCTTACAGAGTAGACGGAGCCTAAGATAACAAGACCTAATGGCGAAGTTTTGCATGATTGTGGGCATATAGGTGGAGAGGGGAATCAAAATAGTGATGGGTTGCTAGCCGCATCGCCTATAACATGATTCCTAAAATTTCGCCCATTCCCTCGATGGGCGTGTACCATCTGCGCGAGAAGAGAAGCAACTGGTAAATTCTGTTTTTTCTTTACTCCCAGACCAGCATGGAAGAAACCAAAAAACACCCACTATTTACCGAGAAGTCAACTGTCCCTTGATACAAAGACCTGTCAAATACGTTAAGCAAATTGCTTTGAGCTGACAGGATGAAAGCGATAGTCGAGTAATGATATAAATTAGGAGTATGACGCGGGAACGAAACATTTACGCCAGGAGCAGGCAACACACGTTTTCCTTTTTACGCGTACTCGGGGATTGGGGGGATACCCAGGGATACGGGGATTTGGGGGCTTGATTCCATCAAATCAGATACGATAAAACTCTTTAGAATATTTTACGTTTTTTTTATATGAATAGGAAGGCAAACGAGCAAGTGGGTCAACTGATGGTAAGTAATATATGTGTATATATAATAATATATGTCATGTATACAGTATGTAACAAAAAGCATTGATGATAAAATTTCTAAATGTCATTGAAAATTAGAACACAGCAAAATCCGAAAAGTAAAGCTATGGCCGGGAATCGAACCCGTATCCTCGTCATTCCGTGACGCGTGCTATACCGCTACACCACGCATAGCAGGTGGGTAGTCTTCGAATTTTTGAACCTGTTACCTACTAGCATTGATGATGTTTATGAACGTACGAATTTCTAATTTCAAATTAAGGGATCTAAAGTATACAGGAGTCGGGAAAGCAGAAAAAATGTTATGTAAAAATAATATAAGGGCAACTCCGGTCATGCTTGTAAGCAGATTAAACTGTCGCGGCGTTTTAATTTAATTTTATTGTATGTATGTATGTATAACTCTTTATTGTACATAAAACACAAGAAAAAGATGAATACAGGGCGAACTTATCCCTAAAAGGGATCTCTTCCAGTTAACCTTTGAGCGATTGACAGGACATAAGTATTAAGCAAAAGTAGACACACAGAAAAAGTAAAAGAACCGATCGAAACTTAAAATAATCCTAAATGTCTACATTTTAAATAATGTAAGATATAATAATAAACTACACATAATAGATAAATACATTAAACTAATACACAATAAATAAAATATACTACATAATATATAAATATATACATACACACACAAGTTACAAAACACATCACATTCATTTAAGAGGATCCATCGAGCCAATACGCCTTCAAGCGACTGCGCAGGGTAGCAACAGCCTGCGATTGCCTGATATCATTTTGTTTGATTGTCATTTTGTTTGGCGTTTGTGCCTAATCTGTGTCGGCAAAAGTGTCTTTCTTTCTTTTTTTCTTTCATTTCGAAGTAAGTAAGTAAATGCTTTATTGTACAAATATAAAGAAGCAGAGAAGCGAAGTATTGAAGGTGTGGCGTTTTGACACGGAGCTCAAACGCCCGAGTTTTAGCTGTCAAGACTAGCGGGTGCTTGTCTATGCTAGGTTATAACCCGTAGAACGCTAAGTTGATGTATGGTATCTTTGGCCTTTATGTTACTGAACAAATTATTAATTAAACCTTGGTTATCACAATAGCAGCAGTTTTGTATTCTTCTCACGCGGCATCCCTACACTGCGGGAACAACATTGGGCGGACAGAGACTCCCAAATTGGTGACACCGACGCTCGCGCACGGCTCGCGTGTAACACGCCAGGCCCGTAGTGTACACAGCGGGACTTCGCCGACACCACGAGTTGCACCGACGGCCGACGTCTATTTCTCCCGCCACGTTTGGCAGGCTGCGAATCAGCCGCCGAGTTTCTGGCGAGATCAAAGGCGCCGGCGTACCGCTCGTGCCGCTTCATAAAGGGAGACAGCGGCGCGTCGACGATAACTTTCGCTCATTTCCTTCGTAAACGCGTTGTATTGTACACAAGTGATAAAAGCATCATAAGAAAAGTGCAGTGCAGTGTTTAGTGAACTAAAAACGAAAAGCTTTCAACTGCCCGACATTGGGGTGTTCCGCTGATATTTTGTTCCGGCCACGCAAGTACTTTTCATTGTTTACACAGACTCTCGCCGTTTCAGAAACATAGTGTGTAATAAATATAGAACTAACCTTCTAACCTTATTAATTGTAATTTAATTTGACACATAATTTTAACAATTGAATGGACTTATTGCCAGTCAACATTTAAACAGAATAATAGTATATATAACAATAACAACAACCATTGCCACTTAATAATTCTTTCTGTTGTGTATTGGTTGTCCTGTATTGGAAAGTTGCCTCCTAAATCTGCTAAATTTAACTCATTTTACTTTGAATTTCAATCCTATGTACTTATAGTGTTTTGGTACTCATTACCTATTAATTTATTGTCCGAACAGCGGATCATTGTTCGAATTTCTGTTCTATATCTGTTTATGTGTTTTCTTACAGTCAAGCAATATTGATAAATTAATACCTTTTTCATTAAGAATGTATCTTAATTTGTGCTGATACCATTACATTATACCTTATAGCACCTTTATGTGCCATGCAGGTCTAGTGACGTTGCTTGTCTGTATTTTTCTGTAACAATAATAACAAATATTGCATTTTGCATGTATATCCCCTATGGTGAAGGATAGTTTTTTTGTTCTACTAATTTGCTAACCCGGTTCTTGAGTGCACAAATCATATATATTTAATTTGTAATTTTTCCTCTCAATTGTGGTGCCCGTTCTTACCCCTCTTACCCTTAACTATGTCTGCCGAAGAATTGTCAGCCCAGCTGGAGGCCCTGCGGTTGCAAAATGCTGCGCTGCAAGCTCAGCTGGCGCCACAAACAGGTGCTCAACCACCTCTGGCAAATGAAGTGTGCAGGGTGTCCGTCAAGCTGCCTCCATTTTGGACAGATCGGCCTGCTGTCTGGTTTACTCAAGCCGAGGCACAATTCCATTTAGCTGGGATCAATAATGACATGACCATGTTTAGTCATGTCATAAGCATTATTGACCAGAGACTTATTGGTGAGATAGAGGACATCATCATGCATCCACCTGCAGAAAACAAATATATTACCCTTAAGCAGGAGCTTATTCGGAGACTTTCCATATCAGAGCAGCAGCGGGTTGAACGTCTACTCAGCGATGAAGAACGCGGGGACAGGAAACCATCTGCTTTCTTGCGCCATCTGCAATCTCTGGCTGGCCCTTCTAAAGACGACAGTATCCTAAGGCAGTTATGGATGCGACGGTTACCTGGACAAGTCCAGGCCATACTCGCTGCTCAAGCTGACCTCACACTAGATAAATTGGCTGAGTTGGCTGACAAAATTACAGAGGTAACTCCGGGGCCGTCACGTGTCTATAAAGTTGACAGCGAGCCACTCGACCTTAATACTATTATGGTACACCTCAACAACCTTAGTCAACAGGTAGCAGCTTTAACAAATGCACGGCAGCGCGGCAGATCCCGCACCAGATACGCATCACGCAGGTCGAGCCGCAGCGGCACGCCGACCGACGGCGCCGGCAAGACCTGTTGGTACCACATGCGTTTTGGGACAAAGGCAGCCAAGTGCATTCCTCCTTGCCATTGGACATCGGAAAACTCGACCAGCGGTCAGTAGAGGCGGACTCTGACTGCTGTTCGATCGAAACCCAGAGCCGCCGTCTCTTTGTCACTGACAGGAATACCAAACACCAATTTTTGATTGACACAGGATCCGATTTATGTTGTTTCCCATACCGTTGGCTTCGAGAGAAGAGGCAAACCACGGAGTGGGAACTCAGCGCAGCCAATGGCAGCACTATCAAGACCTACGGAACCGTCAATCTCAAACTTAATTTAGGACTACGGCGCGAACTTACCTGGCAGTTTGTGGTGGCCGACGTCAACACAGCCATCATTGGTTCCGACTTTTTGTCCCACTATCACCTGCTACCTGACTGTCACCACAAAAAGCTCGTAGACGGCAGAACGGGCCTTAAAGCTATTGCGTCTACTGCTGACACCTCGCAGTCCAGCGTGAGGTCCATTGGTTCACAGAACTCTTCGTTTGCACAAGTGCTCGCTGAGTTTCCAGATATCACCAGACCTCCTGGACTACCCCGGATTGTCAAGCACAGCACTGTTCATCATATCAGGACCACCGACGGACCACCCATCTCCTGCCGTCCACGTCGTTTGGCACCCCAGAAATTATCTGCGGCCAAAAGCGAATTTGAGGACATGGTACGGAGCGGCACAGCACAACCTTCCGAAAGTGCTTGGTCCTCTCCTCTCCACATGACTACGAAGAAGGACCAATCGTGGCGTCCATGCGGAGATTACCGCGCCCTGAACGCCCGCACCATTCCGGACCGCTATCCGGTCCGTCACATTAATGATCTTACCCATAATCTCGCGGGAGCGAATATTTTCAGTACCTTGGACCTCGTGAAGGCGTACCACCAGATCCCAGTGGCCAAAGACGATATCCCCAAGACCGCCATCATTACCCCGTTTGGCCTCTTTGAATTTCCCTTCATGACCTTCGGGTTACGAAACGCTGGGCAAACCTTTCAACGGTTTATCGATGAGGTCACGCGGGGTCTCGATTTTGTATTTCCTTATGTGGATGACATCCTCGTCTACTCGACAGACGAGGCTCAACACAAGGAACACCTCAGAACCCTTTTCAAGCGTCTACAAAACTACGGGGTTATCATCAATCCTTCCAAGTGCGTTCTTGGCGCATCTGAGGTCGTGTTCCTGGGTTTTCACATCAGCTCAAAGGGTACTCGCCCTCCGCAAGATCGCATTCAAGCCTTGATAGATTTCTCGCCCCCGAAGACTGTCCAAGGTGTGCGTCGTTTCCTCGGTATGTTGAATTACTACCGCCGTTTCGTGCCTCATGCCGCCCAGTCTCAGGCGCCTCTTATTGATGCAGTAGTCGCTACCAACGGTAAGGGTACTAAGCCATTCTCATGGACACCCGAGCTTCTGGCACATTTCGAGGATTGTAAAAAGAGCCTTTCGAATGCGACCTTACTGCAGCATCCAGTCAGCGACGCACCCCTTGGATTGTTCACGGACGCCTCCAGCATTCATATTGGGTCCTGCCTTCAGCAATTCGTAAATAACCAATGGTGCCCGCTTGCTTTTTTCAGCAAAAAGTTGATCCCTCAACAGACTCAGTGGCCAGCATACTATCGGGAACTTCTGGCGGTGTACGAAAGCGTACAGCATTTCCGCCACATTCTCGAGGTTCAGCACGTTACCATTTATACTGACCACAAGCCGCTGCTGTACGCTTTCGTACAGCGTCGCGAGAAACTTCCACCGTCACAACTGAATCAGTTGTCGTTCATCGGGCAATTCACGACGGATGTTCGTTACATAAAAGGGGAAGACAATGTCGTCGCCGATGCAATGTCACGGATTGAAGCCATTTCACTGGAAGAGGATTATGAAGCCCTTTCTAAATCCCAAGAAAAGGACCAAGAGCTCGCCGACCTACGTCAAGGAGGAACCAGCCTTCAACTTTCCCGTGTCGCCGTTCCAGGCACTGACGTCTCCATCCTCTGTGACGTGTCCAATGGCAAACCTCGTCCTTACCTGACCCCTTCGTTTCGTCGTGTGGCGTTCGACAAGCTGCACAACTTGAGTCACCCAGGCGTTAAGGCCACCACTCGACTCGTAGTCGGGCGACATGTCTGGCCTTCCATTCGGAAGGATTGCCGTAGATGGGCTCAGTCTTGTCTTGCGTGCCAGAGCAGCAAGGTTTCAAGACACACCTCGGCTCCTCCAGGCACCATCGAGCAACCATCTGGCCGTTTCACCCATGTTCATCTCGACATCATTGGTCCCCTTCCCGTCTGCGACGATTTCCGTTATTGCCTCACGGCTATCGACAGGGTTTCAAGGTGGCCAGAAGTGTGGCCTATGCGTACCATTACTGCCGATGAGGTGGCCAATACTTTCGTCCAAGGATGGGTCTCTCGTTTTGGTGTGCCCTGTAACATAACCACCGATCAGGGCACCCAATTCGAATCGGACCTCTTCCGGCGCCTCATGCAAATCTGTGCTACTAAGCGCATCCGGACGACCTCGTACCATCCTTGTGCGAACGGAATGATTGAGCGTCTCCATCGCCAGTTAAAGGCCGCACTTATGTGCCATTCAGGCTCCTGGACACGCGCTCTTCCTCTTGTCCTACTCGGCATGCGCACCGCCTACAAGGAAGACTTAAAGGCTACGGTTGCCGAAATGACATACGGTGAACCTCTTCGTTTACCCGGAGAGATGTTAGTTTCCGAACTTGGTGTAGAACGACTCGACGATCCTGCTGATTTTGTTGTCCAGCTGCGGAACAAGATGTCCTCTATCCGTCCAACTCCAGCCTCTCGCCACTCAACTCCTGCCATATTCGTTTCTAAGAACTTGCCTACAGCTACTCACGTTTTCCTTCGTGACGACACGGTTCGCCGCCCGTTGCAACCTCCTTATATTGGCCCCTTTACTGTATTACAACGATCCACAGACGGGAAAACCCTGACCCTACACATTAAGAACAGGAAGGTCGCAGTGAGCGTCGACCGCGTCAAACCAGCATTTGTTGACTCTGACAGCTGTCCGACTTCGGATGAACCAGCTCTAGGGGCTGCGCCGCCTAGTAACTTACCTCGACCGCAGCCAGAGCCGAAATCTACATCTACACCGGCACCAATAACCACTGCCTCTCCGCAACAACCGTATACTACACGGTCTGGTCGGCATGTTAGGTTTGCAAAACAAGACGATTACCGTTATTTTTAATTTCATTGTTTCATTATGTTTTTGTTTGTGGTTTATTGTTATGTTTCATTTTCTTTATGTTATCATGGTCTATCCTTCTCCGTGGGGGGGTGGTGTGGCGTTTTGACACGGAGCTCAAACGCCCGAGTTTTAGCTGTCAAGACTAGCGGGTGCTTGTCTATGCTAGGTTATAACCCGTAGAACGCTAAGTTGATGTATGGTATCTTTGGCCTTTATGTTACTGAACAAATTATTAATTAAACCTTGGTTATCACAATAGCAGCAGTTTTGTATTCTTCTCACGCGGCATCCCTACACTGCGGGAACAACATTGGGCGGACAGAGACTCCCAAAAAGGGCTCGACAAATGTTTTAAAACATAAAAGCTCTAAGCTTTTCAAGAGCTTCCGAAAGCCGAAGACAATCCTTGGCTTCCAAAAAAAAAGTAAAAAGAACCAATTAACACCAAGGTCCCGTCACAACTGAACAATACGAAGCTACTCGCCTTGCAGAAAAAACGCTGCCTTGTTTTTAAAGACGAATGGATGGTATGGACGTTATTAATCCCTTTAGGGATAAGTTCGCCTTTGTGCATGTGTGTTGTCCTGTATTCATATTTTTCTTGTGTTTTATGTACAATAAAGAGTTATACATACATACATATATACATAATTTTCATTTTTTGCGCCGGTCGTCTGTGCTTGTCACAAAAGCTACACTTTTTAGTGTAAGTTACCTGATACCGCCTTCCCCCTTCCATCTGCGAACTAGGCGAGCAGTTTCACCCTTATGTTATAGACATTCCTCCGTTACCCCCAAAGCGGTTTGCCGCTTCTTTCAGAAGTGGCACTCTCTGCCGAGGTCAGTTTTTCCGGAAAAAGATGTACGTCTGTTCACTTTGGCCGTTTTATCGCTATAAATATTACGATATACATACATACATACCGTCACGCCTCTTTCCCCCAGGGGTAGGCAGAGACTACTTTGTTCCACTTGCTACGATCCTGACATATTTCTTTCGCTTCATCTGCTCGTCGGTTTCGTGTAATCCTAACCTGACCTTTTTTCAAAACGTCTCCTATTTAGTCTCGGAACGTCCGTCTAGGCCTTCCCCTCCCAACGTAACCATTCACACTCCCCCTATAGATCTGTTTAGTTAGTCCACTTTCATCCATCCGCTCTACGTGACCAAACCAACTAAGCATACTTTTTTCTATCCCAGTCACTTTCACACCAGCACGTTCCCTTATCACACTGTTCCTTATTCTATCTTTCAGTGATACACTTTCCATACTTCTTAACGCTCTAACACACACCTTGTTTGAAGTCAAACGTAAAACTGTATCACTATCACTACATAGTATAAAACAAAGTCGCTTTCTCTGTCCCTATGCCCCTATGTCCCTATGTACACTTATATCTTCAAAACTACGCAACGGATTTTGATGCGGTTTTTTTTAATAGATAGAGTGATTCACGAGGAAGGTAAGTATAGTTCTACGCAGACGAAGTCGCGGGCAGAAGCTAGTTATATATAAAAAAAGGTTTCGCCACAAAATGTGTTTCCGAACGCGAGAACAGTTTGTTGCCGTTTCGCTCCGCGAGTGGCGCTGCCAATTTTTTCATAGTAATTGAGACGTTAGACCAGAGGCTTTAGTGTTTTTGTGAGTACTCTGTGTAAGTTTTTTGTCGCAAGAAACATCAAGAACTTGAGTGCTATTAGCTAACTGAGACTTTAAACTGAGAAACAGTTCACCATTGAACTACAATAAAATTTTATAGGCACTTACTAAATCATATTTTTAGGTTGTCTTTCTAAAATTATTATTTTACTTCCACGCTGGTCTGGGAGCAAAGAAAAAACATAGAATGTACCAGTTGCTTCTCTTCCCACGCAGATGGCAAAAGCCCATCGAGGGAATTGGTGAATATCTTACTATAGGCGATGCTACTAGCAACCCATTACTATTTTGATTCCCCTTTCCGTCTATACGCCCACAATCATGCTAAACGTGGCCTTTAGGTATTACCTTAGGCTCTGTCTACCCCGTAAGGGATAAAGACGTGATTTATGTATGCATGTGTATATTGTGTATGTATGTATGTTTTTCCAATTTACGTTTGTAGTATAGAAAATCTGATTTCTAATTATTAATTAGTTAAAGAAAAGGCTTTGGAAAGTACTTCACAGAAATTGCTCCACCGACAATAAATAGTATAAATATAAGTAAGTAATAAAATAAGTAAATAGTATAATAAAGAATTTGCGAAAAATAAATCAAAATGTTACACGAACTAAGGCCATAAATTAGAATTGCGTTTTTTCTACGACTGCAGCACCCTCTGTTGTATCTAAGTTACAAGCAACATATTACGATGTCATAGACGATTGGGAGCAATTAATCATCATGACCGACGCGACGTGAATTTCATGTTTGCCCAGCAGTTATTGTTCAAGTGAATATTCTGTGGGGGTGTTAAGCTATATGTTATGGTGGCATTCATATACGCAATTAACATACTGTTCAGCCTACGCTATATGATATGCATACTAAGATATATATTGCAGATTATGTAAATTTACCATTCTATTTTGTCTCAAAAGGCTCGATTTACACTGGAGAACATCACCTAGCTATTTTACAGCTACACAACACGTACAAAAAATACACCTGGCCTTAAGGTTACCTTAGGCTCTGTCTACCCCGTAAGGGATAAAGACTGATATATGTATGTATGTATGCTTGTTTATTACCCTGTTACATAAAAAAAAGTTTCTTCCATGCTGGTGTGGGAGCAAAGAAAAAACGGAATGTACCAGTTGTTTCTCTTCCCGCGCAGATAGTAAAAGCCAATCGAGGGAATGGGGGAAAATCTTAGGAATCATGTTATAGGCGATGTGGCTTGCGCCCCTCACTATTTTGATTCCCCTTTCCATTCATACGCCCACAATCATGCTAAACGTAGTCTTTAGATCATGTTACCTTAGGCTCTGTCTACCCCGTAAGGGATAAAGACGTTATTTATGTAAAAATAGGTGACAATATTAATTCTAGTGCCATATCCAGCCAGACCTTGACCCGATCAGTCAAAGATCCAATGAGCGGAATATACCTTTTCTAGTAAATTAAAATGTTGTTTTCATACTATTGGTTACATGCTCGATGGAAAGTAAACATAAATACGACGTACCAACGAAATTACTTGTAAAGGCAAAATATTTTCATTTCTCAAACTTTGAAAGTAGATCAATGATTATCTGGATAGCGGGTTGAAGGTGATTCATCGCGACCCTTGGATTGAAAGCAATTAAAAAAAATCTCAACCCTTCATAGCTAATCAATGGAAATACGTATAGTCTGTTTCTTTTAAAATGACGAAAATGCAATTAACGCGGGATTTTACAACTTCTTTTGTTGCTGAATATGAAAGGAAAAAATAACAGAGACGTAAAAAAACTGACCGCAGTATGGCACGTGTACTGGAATAGCTCAACCTTTCTTGATCTTTGAAATTAAAGATTTTAATTTTTATTTAAAATATGATTATTAATACACAAAAAATCAACACTTATACGTATTACATATTCTTATGGCTAACATTCAATATAATTTCAAATATGATATTATGATTATATTACCTGAACTGGACCCTTTTAAGTATAATAGGTGTATTGTTTTCCAAATACAATTACAGGGCGGCTCATTCGGGTAAAAATGTCTTATACCTACTATAAAAAAATTGAAAGAGTGATATTGACACAGTATATAATTATTATTTTAGGAACGCACGTCGTCTAGTGTAATACCGACCAACAACATCAAAACTATCAAGATAGTTTGTTCACGGTATACTTTGAGAATATGGATATACCTGCATAATGGTTTTACAACCCCACTTGAAGTTAACAATTGAACAATAGAAGTTGGTTTTAAGTACTTTTCGTCATTTTAAAAGAAACAGACTATACAGCCATGTAATCTATGTTTTATATAATCATCTATAATCTATACAAATAGTTCCTTTTTAATTGTAAAAGGCTAAATAATCTTTTTTGAAAATATCATTCACGCTATATAAGCTTATTCAAGCATATACAACGAGAATTTGGAATTATTCGTTCGGTAATTTATTTAATTTAAAACGAATATCAAAATAAAGTTTGTTGTTGGGAAATTCCATGAAATATCTGAAAACTGCGAAAGATACTCAGAGGCAAATATGTGACCCTCAGATGTATGAATTATAGGTACAAAGTATAGTATTTGTATGCCTGTCTGGGTATCCAGTATAGAATCACCTCGCACTGCCTATATTTTACTTAGGAGCAGAGCTCTGCTGACACTGGATTTTATATTTACTTACCGACGGAACCCTCGCACACAGACATGAAAAATAGATCACCAGTTTTGTATTCGCAAAAGTGAAACGGCCGCTGGCTCAGCATTACGCTGAGGTGTTAGACACCTGCAGCACTGATCTTCAGCCAGAACCGTCTGTGACTCACGAAACGATACACAGATAAAATATACTACATAATCCACAAACTATTACGTAAATAAAGTAATAAATAGACAGAATAAATATCTTTCTTCCACGCTGGTCTGGGAGCAAAGAAAATACATAGAATGTACCAGTTGCTTCTCTACCCGCGCAGGTGGTAAAAGCCCATTGAGGGAATGGCAGAAAATCATAAGAATCGTTTTACCCATCAAAAATAATGATTGCTAAGAAGAATTCGCCGCAAGAAACTTGGCAGAAAGTCATTTTTTTACAGTAAGAATACTTAAATTCTACTTAAATTAAAAACATCTATAAAAGGGATGTATAAGGTCTCCGAGCCTTAAATTATACTAATCTATAGTAGAGATGTATAAAGTCTCTACTAGTCATCACTGTTTTAATTCCCCTTTCCACCTATATACGCTACCTATGTTAAATTTGGCCTATTATTATTAGGCTCTGTCTACCCCGTTAGGAATAAAGATGTGATTTGTATGTGTGTGTTTATAACCGGTTTACGTGTGATTAAGTGAAATCCTGGAATTTATATTCCCATTATCTAAAGTTTCAAGAGAACGAAGCCGCGGCTACAAACTAGTATTAAATAATCCTTTGAAGAGTCTTAGACATTTTTCCATTTCGGTAAAGTATGAAAATAACTTGGCAATAAGGGTTGAAGGAATTTCCTCGCCCTTAGGCTAGGGTACAGTCGGCTCCATAATGTTTAACTTCAAACAAGGTCTCTCTAACTTTTTCCTGAAACGTGGCCTTAAGGTCTTGTTACGTAAGGCTCTGTCTACTAAGGGTTATCCATGCTGTACTGGGAGTAAAGAAAAAATAATGTACCCGTTGTTTCTCTTCCCTTCGGTATAAAGATTTATAATCATTTGCCCGAATATATAAAATCTTTAGATGGTAATAAATTTAAAAATAGACTTAAGGATTTTTTTATTTTCTATGTGCTTTTATAACTTGAATGAATACTTTTGTACAAATTATTAAAATAAAGATATTACCTAATAATTCATAATAATAAATCTAAATATTGTACGTCCGAAATGGATAAACTGTTGAAACTTATAAAAATCATTCTATCACAATTGTACACGGTTTTACACAATAAACGTTTCTTATTTCTTATTTCCCGCGCAAGGTACAAGCCCATCGACGGAATGGGCGCAAATCGTAGCAATCATGTTATAGGCGATGTAGCAACCCATCACTATTTTGATTTCCCTTTCCACCTATATGCCCACAATCATGCTGAACGTCTCCTTTAGGGCTTGTCTACGCGGTGAGAGATGAAGACGTGATTTTTTGTATATACTTATGTATGTTATAAGCAATAGACCTCTTATTGGGCCGACCATACAAGCATTCAACAATGACGGAGTGGCAAGTACTTGAATATTAAAAGGGTTTCCGAATTATTTTCACTCAAGACATAAACATCGATGGGGTCAACGAGTTCCTGATGGAACAGAATTATGAGGTAAGTCTTCGTAGTATAAAAGGGCTAGTGGTTGTTGGGATTGTAGAACACCTATTAATTTATTGATTCTACAAGGTATCTTTATAGTATGGATCTGCCATTTAAAGAGTTTAGAAATAAATTGCTCAAATGGCTACAAGAACAGTGCTTCTATTCTGTTAAGGAATTTATGGAGTACCGAGGGTGTGGGCTGGTACGCATGATGTTTTATAATGTTTTATAATGTTTATTTGGATTTGTTTCATAACTTCTCTAACTTATTTAATTTTACTGGACATAAAAATTTTATTTTGACATTTCATTTTAACTATTGTTTGCGATTCAATTGTATCAATTGTATTTATTTTAAATGATATTGTGGACTTGTGCTTCCTATTTTAATAATTTATATTGTTTAATTTGTATGTCATATTATTGACTAAATATGTGAACTATATCTCATTTTGACATCTATTGTATACCATATTTAATTGCAAATAAAGATTACTTACTTACTTACAATGTTATGCAACCGTTACATAATACACACACACACACACACACACACACACACACACAATCACACAAATCACGTCCATATCCCTTACGGGGTAGACAGAGCCTGAAGTAACAAGACCAAAAGGCCACGCTTAGCCTGATTCTAGGCGTATAGGTGGAAAGGGGAATCAAAATATCCCATCCCTATTTTGATTTCCCTTTCCAGCTATACGCCCTTAATCATGCTAAGCGTGGCCTTAAGGTTTTGTTACCTTAGGCTCTGTCTACCCTGTAAGGGATAAAAATTGACCCGGAAAATATATCGGCAGCTGGTTCGGATAATTTGACTGAAACCCGTACAAAGATTTTCCATTACATTCAGGCATAAGTCACGTCTTTATCAAGGGACAAAGGCAGAGGGTCCTAGAGACGAAATCATGTTAGACTTGAAAAGTAAATGCATACATGTATGTAAGCATGTATGTACATAAGTCACGTCTATATCCCTTACAGGGTAGACAGAGCCTTAACCTCAAGGCCACACACACACACACACACACACAAATCACGTCTATATCCCTTACGGGGTAGACAGAGCCTGAGGTAACAAGACCTAAAGGCCACGTTTAGCATGATTGTAGGCGTATAAGTGGAAAGGGGAATCAAAATAGTGATGGGTTGCCAGCCGCATCGCCTATAACATGATTCCTAAGACTCGCCCATTCCCTCGATGGGCTTTTACCATCTGCGCGGGACGAGAAGCAACTGGTACATTCTATGTTATTCCTTTGCTCCCAGACCTGCATGGAAGTAAGGCCACGTTTAGCAAAATCGTGGGCTAGATGGAAAAGGGAATCAAAATAGTGATGGATTCCTAGCCCGCCTAGCCGCATCACCTATAACATGATTCCTAGGATTTTCGCCATTTACCATACGCACGGGAAGAGAAACAACTGTTACGTTATTGTTATGGTTTTTAATTGCTCCTTTAGAGTCTTGTTACCCTAGGCTCTGTCTACTGCAACGGTTAATAAGTTACCTACCTTTATTTCCCGTGGCACTACTGAGTGACACTACTCTCCAAAGGTTCCTATTTCAAAATCAAGTTTAACATAGTCGACGGAGCTCCACTTTCGCGGCGCTCCTACTTTTGGGTATTTTTGCCCTTCAGGCCTGTTGAAGATATAACATAACCTAAATCTACCTCCCATTTATGATATCCTAATAATAATCATACTTCCATGCTGGTCTGGGAGCAAAGAAAAAACATAGAATGTACCAGTTGCTTCTCTTGCCGCGCAAATGGTAAAAACACATCGAGGGAACGGACGAAAATCATAGGAATCATGTTATAGGCGATGCGGCAAGCAACTCATCACTATTTTGATTCTACTTTCCACCTCTACGCCCTCAGTGTCTTGCTAAGCGTGGCCTGTAGGTCTTGGTTACCTTAGGCGCTGTCTACCCCGTAAAGGGATAAAGACGTGATTTGTGTATGTGTATGTGTGTATGTATTTATTATATTTATTTTGGTCTGTAGTGCTACGTAGTAGTGCCATAGGTAATACACTATAATTTATTTAGTAAGTTAGTTGACTGTTGGCTGATATCCGACTCGGGGGGAGGAGTGGTAAGGTGAACCCGCATTTTGTTGCGGGGGATCTGAGCCAGCGGGTCCAGAAATGGACGGGCGGTGCCTCTGGGCACCTTTTTGACGAAGGCAAACCTGAGCCAAGTACCTGCAGGGAAAGGTGAGGGCAAGCCTTATTGGGCGAGGGCGAAAGCTCACTGGCGGAGCGGTGCGACCTGCGGGTTGCGAACCCGGCCCGTGGGGTCACGAGGAGACAACCTCTATAAAAACTCCAATCAGTACCAGCGGGGGAGGGTGGGAATTCCCACAACTGCATTGCACAGGTGCCGCGAAGTGGGAACCCCACCCTGGGGTGGTCGCGGTGACACCGAGTGCTGCTCCCGTAACGCCTCACATATACTATCAAATGAATCAAGAATTTTTATGTTTACTTTTTCGGTTTTACCGTTAGAAATTAAATTTCTAAATGCCAGTGAAAATTAGAACACATAGAAAAATCCGAAAAGTAAAGCTATGGCCGGGAATCGAACCCGGGTCCTCGTCATTCCGTGACGCGTGCTATACCCCTACACCACCCATAGCAGGTTCCGCTCCCCGGTTCTCAGCCATAGCTTCCCGACCCTAGCTTTACTTTCCTTTTTTTACTTTACTTTTCGGATTTTTCTGTGTGTTCTAATTTTCACTGACATTTAGAAATTTAGCCTCACATACGTCCGATTTTTTTTTAATTCTAAAGGCTCCGTCTACCCCGTAAGGGATAAAGACGTGACTTATGTACATACATGCTTATATGTATGCATGTACTTTTCAAGTCTCGCTGACCTGATTTAGTCTCTAGGGCCGAGCCATTACTTATAGGTAAGTCCGTCAATCCCACGCATCCCAACGCTGAATAAACTTAGATATTACCATAAGTAGCTTATTTCCGGCGTATTATTAACCTGGATATGTATGTCATCCATAGAAGAATTAACCCATAGAGTGGTTATACGCGCTATTTGATTTTCCCGTACAGGTACCTACTCAATACCGCACCATTATTATTATGTCTTTTAAACCGTACTACTAATGATGATTTTATAATATTTCCTGAACATAACCAGGGAAGTTATGATAGATAAATAAATACTCATAAGTGTGTGTGCAACTTTTTGACTGGCTCGCGAACGTGACAAACATACATACATATATTACGTCTTTATCCCTTACGGGGTAGACAGACTCTAAGGTAACAAAACCTTAAGACCACGTTTAGCATGATTAAGGGCAGATATGTGGAAAGGGAAATCAAAATAGTGATGCTTGCTAGTCAACATGATTCCTAAGACTTTCGCCCATTCCCTCGATGGGCTTTTACCACCTGCGCGGGAAGAGAAGCAACTGGTAAATTCTATGTTTCTTGTTTATTCCCAGACCAGCGTGGAAGAAACGCGTCCGTGATGCTATGTTTAATGTCGCTCGGTTTCTATGTAGTTTCTTGCAAATATATCCAGAGGCGCAAAACTTGGCGTAGGTAGTCTCCATAAAAGAATATCTTTAAAACGAACAAGTTTTTTGAGTGCTGGGCGGGATTAGAGCCCTTCCAAGACCTCCGACATCCCTCAGTGCCTCAAGTCGAAAGTATTCGACCAGTGTGTGTTACCAGTGATGACTTACGGCACTGAAACGTGGTCCCTCACTATGGGCCTTATGAACAAGCTCAAAGTAGCCCAACGAGCTATGGAGAGGGCTATGCTGGGAGTCTCTCTGCGAGATCGAATCAGAAATGAGGAGATCCGTAGAAGAACCAAGGTTACCCACATAGCCCAGCGGATTAGCAAGTTGAAATGGCAGTGGGCAGGGCACATAGCACGCATGACCGATGAGGTCGAAAGGTCCTCGAGTGGAGAGCACGTACCAGCAAGCGCAGCGTGGGATGTCCACCCACAAGGTGGACTGATTACCTCATTAAGATCGGAGGATCGCGCTGGATGCAAGCCGCTTCCAACCGGTCTTATTGGAGGTCTAAAGGAGAGGCCTATGTCCAGCAGTGGACTTGTAATGGCTGAGATGATGATGATGAAGACCTTCGGAACTTCCCATCCCCGAATAACCTAAACGGTTCTTCCACGCTGGTCTGGCTATAAAGAAAATACAGAATGTACCAGTTGCTGTTCTTCCCGCGCCGATGGTAAAAGCTCATCGAAGGAATGGGCGAAAATCTTAGGAGTCATGTTATAGGCGATGCGGCTAACAACCAATCTGATTCCCCTTTCCACCTTTACGCCCACAATCATGCTACAGACACACGCATATCACGTCTATATCCCTTACGGGGTAGACAGAGCCTATGGTAACAAGACCTAAAGGCCACGGTTAGCATAATTGTGAGCATATAGGTGGAAATGGGAATCATGATAGTGATAGGTTGCTAGCCACCTCGCTGTCATGCTAAACGTGGCCTTTTTTAGGTCTCATTACCTCAGGCTCTGTCTCCCCGTAAGGGATAAAGACGTCATATTATGTGTATGTATGTTACATACGCCAATTACGATCCCCATAACTCTATTGGTGAATTCCTCTATGATCTTATCCTACGTCACATCGCTTTACATATCTGGATTCAGGAACAATGTAGAGAAAAACATTGTATAACGCTTGTTATTTATGGACGATGTTATTGCTGATCGAATGAACGATAATAATATAATTATGTACTAGCTGCTGCCCTCGACTTCGTCTGCGCAGAATTAAGTATAGCAAAAACATAGAAACGTACACAAATCATCTAAATCCCTTACGGGGTAAACAGCCTAAGGTAACATTAAAGCCACTTTTAGCTTGATTGTGGGCGTATAGGTGGAAAAGGGAATCAAAATAGTGATAGGTTGCTAGTCGCATCGCCTACAGCATGATTCCTAAGATTCTCGTGGATTTCCCAATGGCCTTTTACCATCTGTGCGGGAAGAGAAGTAACTGGTATATTCTATGATTTTCCTCTGCTTCCAGGCCAGCATCTACCAATATAACTGGCCGGTATAAAATACAAAACATTTAAAATTCAAATTTTATTTTGCAAATACATTTACATGTCGTTTTTTGAAACTACCAGCGCATTCGGAAAGACCATCATTGCCAAGAAGAATGCGCCGCAAGAAACTTGGCATAAAGTTATTTTTTCAAAACAAAATACTTTTACTAAACAGAAATACATTTATAAAAGGGATGTATTAGGTAAACCTTAAATTATGTTACTCTATAGTAGAGATGTATAAAATAAAGTCTACTGATCAAAGTAAAAAAAAGGTAGATGAAAGAAAGAAATCAAAATAAATAAATTGGATACGTCTCCAATGTCGAAGAGGAAAAGAGTAGAAAACAAAATTATGAAATATACATTTCATATCAAGTAAGTAGGGGAGACCGAGGCAAGTTGAGATAGAGGTGAGTTCATACAAAGCCTTTTCTCTGCACCTATGACAGTTAGCGAGGTCACAACTTCACACAAACTGTGGAGTGTAGAAAGAGCAACGAATTAGCGAAGTTACCAGCCCGATAAACTGTCACAGTTCAGATAAATCAGCTTTGTATCAACTCACCTCTGTCTCAACTCTCCTCGGTCTCCCCTACCCTCTGAACTGCTATTCCTAACCTTGAGAGAGGGAAGCGCCAGGGTCACCTGTGGCCAGCACTAAACGTATCAAAAGTTTAAAAAAGTAAGTAACATATAAGATTTTGGATTCCGAACGCAAGCTTACGTCGGCCTCCCCCAATCGTCTAAATATGTATAACTCAATGGTGACTGACTGACTGACATAGTGATCTATCAACGCACAGCCCAAACCATTGGACGGATCGGGCTGAAATTTGGCATGCAGGTAGATGTTTTGACGTAGGCATCCGCTAAAGAAAGGATTTTGATCAATTCTACCCCCAAGGGGATAAAATAGGGGATGAAACTTTGTATGAAACTTTGTCAATTTTAAACCGATCGGGCTGAGACTTTGCATGCATAAAGCTACTATGACGTAGGCATCCTCTAAGAACGGATTGCGTAATAAACGAATTCTATGCAGACGAAGTTGCGGGCAACAGCTAGTGTTGGCATAAAAAGAAGCAAGCAGTAAAAAATTCGGCCTGTCCCACAACCCAGACGATTAATGGTCATGATTTATCAAGGGTTCTTCGCCGGTTGGACCGACAACATCTAAGTGGCGTAGAGTATTGATTTTTTGATGAATGACTGAACCCGTGCTTGAATGAATCTTGATTCCCTTTCGACGGAAAGCCGATGAAGAAAATTCCCATTCAACCATTTTGGACCAAGCGTACCTACTCGTGTAAATTAACATCCTAACACACATACTGGTCTACTTCCACACTTGTCTGGGAGCAAAGAAATAACATAGAATGTACCAGTTGCTTATCTGCCAGCGCTGATGGTAAAAGCCCATCGAGGGGATTGGGCTAAAATCTTAGGAATCATGTTATAGGCGATGCGGCTGGCAACCCATCACTATTTTGATTTCCATTTCCACCTATACGCCCTGCCGCTAAACGTGGCCTTAAGGTTTTGTTGCCTTAGGCCTCGTAAGGGATAAAGACGTGATATATGAATGTGTGTATGTATATTGTTATTTATATAGATTACTTTGCCCCACATGTTAAAAGACTCCATCTTGTCATTCGGACGAACGGAACTCCCATATACAAACATAAACTAATTCAAAGACTTTCCCCCTTCTTCATAAACGCTCTGTAGGCCTCTGCTATCTTAGAAATCGTTTGTCCTTATCTGTCACTTTGACATTTACATTTCACAGATAAGGACAAACGATTGCTAAGTTAGCAGAAGCATAGAGCGTTTATGAATAAGGGGGTTTTAGTTTAGGGATCATCCAAAAATAACTTCGCCCGTCTGGATACCCTAGATGTAGATTCGAGACAAGCTTAATACAAAGACAAACAGTGCGTGGAAGGGTCCCTGATTAATACCCTTTACATGGATTATCCCTTTAAATCACAGAAGTTAGTAAACCTTTTAAGCTGGCACACACAGAAAAGTAAAAAGCTGTTTTTTTATCAGGGATCGTCCATTAATTACGTGAGGTATTTAGGGGGGGGGGGGGGAGGGGGTCGAGCCGAATCTTAATGAAAATAAAAAACATATCTTGAATAAAATATGACAAAATCTGACACAATTATATTTGTCTAGAAATCCAATACTTTTATACCCAAAGTATAAGTTTTGAAAAATCTCACGTGAGATTGGGGTAGGGGGGAGGGGGGTCGACAAAAATCTTACGACATCTCATCAAGGGGGGAGGGGGGGTCAAAAAATCCTTAAAAATGCCTCACGTAATTAATGGACGCCCCCTTACTATCAAATGAATCAAGAAACTTCGAGGCTCTATCTGTCCCGTTTGGGATAAAGACGTGATTTAACGGGGGAAGAGTAGTGCTTGGTCCGGTGCACCCTGGGCATCGGCTAATGATTTCTTGGCAGTTTCTGAGGGATATCATTGACCGTTGGCTAACAGCCCGGCAGGCGGGAGGGGGTCTTTGACCATTACCGTCCAACGTTGCCGTTATCACAATTTTTTTTTATAAGATTTTTGTTGCTTTGACATCGGCGAAGTTGTAGTACGTGATTTATGTATGTATGTATTCCATCTATTCATCAGATAGATCTCTTAAACATTACATGACATATTGTACACAATGTAAACCAACCCTTAGCCCTTTGTCAACACTTCTCCATGAAATATCTAACTAACTTTTCAAAGGTTGCTAAATACTTGTGACATTTATCTTCGTCGTACCTACATGTAGGGTAGGGTCGTCATCAAGTAAAATTAAGTAAGTTTTTCTTTTATCAGCATCTTATCTTTATCTTTATATTTTAAAAGAAATGTAATTAAAAAAAAGAAAATACCAGCAATCGGAGTTTTTCATGTCCATCGTCTTAATATTTTTCTCTAACCCCATTTAGCCTTTTAAAGAAAGAAAGAAAGATTTGTTCCTTTTTGCAAGACACACAAATATAAGAGAATATACACAATGTTACAGAAAAAACAAGAAAAAAAAGATATGAAAAATAGATCATCAGCGTTGTGTGTGTCTTCGCAAAAGTGAAACGGTCGCTGGCTCAGCATTACGCTTTTGACTCTATTCACTCCCTCTCGTTGTTCCATCTCAGTAGTTCATTCTGTTATTTCACTCGGTCAATTAACAATCCTGCATACGTAGCATGGCGTAGTTTCACTGGCCTCACTTTGCATACAAAAGTTTTTCACGCTACCAAAAACCATCATTTAATTTGAAACAAACAAAAATTTGCCCCTACTTTGAAAGTATACACGATACGACCATACTACAGGGCAGGCGTGAGATTAAAACGCGAAAACATGAAAACATTCCGGATAAATTAAAAAAACATCGTTCATTAATAACATCCTGTTAAACTTCAACAACAAAACCAACAGAAACATTCGTAATGCTAGCAAAATCAATTAGTTTTTGTGTCTGTACCATTAATTTATGTCGCAACAGTATCGTGTATCTGTGTCTTTACTTGCCGCGTTCCACAGTTCGTTACTGGCTGGCGAGCGCAGCACTCGCGCCGCGGTTTTAGAATAAAAAAGAGCGGGAAAAAGTTGGATAAATGTCAAGTGACGGTCTTTTTATTTTTAAGTGAGTGTAGTGTGCATTAGGTAAGTTTTTCAGATAGTTATTTAATCTGACATAAAATTGGTTTGCGCAAATAAAATTAGTTTTTTTGAGAGTGAAAACGCGAATCTTTTAAGCCGTCTGTAGGAAAATTTAATCTGGACTAGATTGTGGACTGGCTGAGAAGGTTAAGCCGGGTTGAAATAGTCTATTAAGTTTTTTTTTCAGTTCGTTAGAGAAACCAATTAACTTGGATGAGTAAGTTTATTTGGTAGTCTCTCTTTTTATTTACAAGCTTTTTAATTGCAACGAAAGAAAGAAAGAAAGAAAAAAGTTTATTTATGACAATCACAAAACATCAAATAAAATAAATAAAACACACTTAAAACAATACAGATAAATTGTCACAAAATGGTCCCAACTCAGCAGTCAATGCAATGTTAAGCTCGCTTGACTGTTTAAATTTTATTCATAATCATTATGTTCTAGAACATGACGATAAGCGTAAATTCCAGAAGAACTTAAGTAAAAAATTGAAACAAAAGTGAACTCTCTAGATTTAAAAAAAAACCGGCCAAGAGCGAGTAGGACTCTTACAAATTCGGCTCTAAGCAAAATGTAGGCCGTGTGAGGTTATTTTACTTACAGACAAACATTAAAACAGATTTTTAGATTTATTTCATTAAATTTCTAAATGTCAGTGACGATTAAAACACATAGAAAAATCCAAAAAGTAAAGCTATGGCCGAGAATCGAACCCGGATCCTCGTCATTCCGTGACGCGTGCTATACCCCTACACCACCCATAGCAGATTTAATTAATTGTATTATTGTATTTCATTAATTTTATTGTATTATAAGAGTTACCTTCATACCAAATTTCAAGATTCTAGGACAACTGGAAGTACTCTATTTTTTTTACCATAAACTTTTGATTGCGTAGGACCTTCAAGGTTTGATTTTTTCACAGCTTTAAGGGACCGCAGACAACGTTATTTCTTATAAAATTCCTGAGCAAAAGGGTATTCATAGATATAGGGTTCTTTTTCCGTTAGAGGTACTTAACTTTAAAAATGTACTGAATGAACCATACAAGTAACTAATTTCATCACAATAATAATTTTTGTACGCGCTACCCACTAATAGTTTCAAGTTCCAAAGCTCACTTCTGTGCCACGGCAGCAATATATATTTACCAGCTTCCTCCAGTCTCGCTAAACCTTAATACAGAACCTTAAAATAAATAATTAACGTCACAAAGTTCACATTTTTTTCGAGAAAACGCTCGTCCTGAAAAAGAAAAGTCCCACTTCCGTAACGAACCATTTAATTGAAAAGAATTTCGTACTAAATAATATTGAATTCCGCTAACCGAAATTGTATTAAAGTGAAATTAACGTCTCTGGGTACAGTGTCTCTCACAAAAAGGATTTTAATGGAATCACTTCGGAGTGCGCTGTATCCGTTGTCTGGAGGGCGGGAGGTCGATTTTTTTTTTTTTATATGAGTAGGAAGGCAAACGATCGAACGAAGGAGCTCTTAGATTCAAGACAACTGTATTTTTTTTTCGTTTTTAGTAAACAAGTAAGTAAATGCTTTATTGTACAAATATAAAGAAACATGCAATCGTTTTCGTGTTTCATAGCTTTACTTTTCGGATTTTTCTGTGTTCTAATTTTCAGGTCGTTTAGAAATTTAATTTCTAACGGTAAAACCGTAAAAGTAAACGTAAAAAATCAAGACTTAAAAATTCTTGATACATTTGATCGTAATTTCGAAAACAGCGCCTTCTCTCGTCCCAGTGAGCAGTCATGTTCCACGGGAGTTTGTTGCTTTTTTTTATATGAATAGGAAGGCAATCGAGCAAGTGGGTCACCTGTTGGTAAGTGATCACCACTCCCAATAGACACCCGCAACCCCGGAGGGATTGCAGATGCGTTGCCAACCTAGAGGACTAAGATGAAATGCCTCTTGTGCCCGTAATTTCCCCGGCTGTCTTACTCTCCACACCGGAACACATAACATTTGTAATTGTGTCGTACAACGTCATTCAAACAGATGACGCTTAGCGACAAAAAATCGCATGATAACAAGGTCACGTGACAGCTTGTAACAGATAGAAAAATTCGAAGGCTTACCCACCTGCTATGGGTAGTGTAGGGGTGCACGCGTCACAGAATGACGAGGATCCGGCTTCGATTCCCGGCCATAGCTTTACTTTTAGGATTTTTCTGTGTTCTACTTTTCAGTGTCGTGTAGAAATTTTATTTATATTGTGTAAAGTCGGTGCCTCAGCTCAAATAGTGTCAAGCGAAATTGGTACTCTGTAGGCAGATAATCTTGGTCTACTTCTGCTATGCATAACGTGACCATTTCTTGTTTTTGCCAAAGCGGGACATCAGCGGAATTATATACCTAACTAGCTGTTGCCCGCAACTTCGTCTGCATAGAATTCGTTTATCGCTATCCCGAAGAAATTACGCAATCCGTTCTTAGAGGATGCCTACGTCATAGTAGCTTTATACATGCAAAGTCTCAGCCCGATCGGATTAAAATTGACAAAGTTTCATACAAACTTTCATCCCCTATTTTATCCCCTTGGGGGTAGAATTGATCAAAATCCTTTCTTAGCAGATGCCTACGTCATAACATCTACCTGCATGCCAAATTTCAGCCCGATCCGTCCAGTGGTTTGGGCTGTGCGTTGATAGATCACTATGTCAGTCAGTCAGTCACCTTTTGAGTTATACCTACATATTTAGCTATAAAAAGTTTTTAGTGTTTTGTAAGTTTTTACTTGTAACGAATACAATCAAAGCACTATACGCTAAACAGTTAAGTAGGCACGGCTTACTAAGCGCCAACAGTGGCGTAACTTCTAAGTCGTGCTTTTGTACTTGTCGGCTGAATAAATTTGTTTCAAAATATCGGCTCTGAACCACGCATTTCGAGCAGGAAAAGTACATTTAAAATGAACGTTTAGCCTTTTTGCAAAAGCGGGACTATGTCGGCCTCTTTGGGGACACCGGGACAGACTGCTTGAAAGTGGGACTGTCCCGGCCAAAGCGGAACGTATGGTCACGTTAGCAATGCACGCCACACATTACGATGTTATGATGGAATCGTGAGTGGTGGCGCGAGCTGAGGCACCGACTTCAAACATATTTACGAGTACTCGTTAGTAGATAGCGCACTCCGAACTCTATAGGCAGAAATAGGCTATTCTAGTTTTTGGCGGTTCTATTTTTTTATGTAATTTTTTTCACGCTTTTAGCGAATCGTTTTGTGCATGGCAATTAGCGCCATCTCGCAAATACAGCTTTAGGGGCGTTTGTTGAATAGTGACGACCCATTTTAACTTTACACGGCTGCCATTTTGTAATCAATGCATTTCAAGTTAAAGTTAATGTTACTATGATGTAGCTAGTAATGTTGCTTATTAAAAAATATACTTCGCTTTGTAAAATTAACAGAATTCTTATTCTGAGTAAATCATCGTTTTGTCCGTTCACTAGCACTGTTCATTCACTAGTACTACCCTACTCAGTAAAGAGTTATACGTGGGCATACATGAATCATCCCCTGTTTTCCTACCCTTAGGGTTACATTTTATTTCCAAATTTTTATGGAACCAACTTCGGGGTTATACCTTTTTCAAAAAATAAAGAATTATCAAAATCAGACTAGGTCTGTTTAGCATGATTGTGGGATGTGCGAAGGCCTGAGCTGAACACAGAATGAAGCCACTGATACTGACGAACCGTTCAACAGCGCTAGCGGGGAGTCGAACCGGAAATACCGTTAAGTAACAGTTACTGCCGGTGTTTAAAATTACCCAAAAACAAAAAAAACCGAACATGTAAATAAAAAATCTAAACTACCGTGCAAGGCTAATGCGTGGGGGCACTACTACAATATGTAAACAATAAATCGCGTCGAATGAAGCTGCTCACATAATTATCATCGAACTTCACTTGGTAAGTTCGTTTGATGTTTAAAAATAAAGAATTATCAAAATCAGACTAGGTCTGTTTAGCATGATTGTGGGATGTGGGCGTAAAGGTATCAAAATAGTGACAGGTTGCTAGCCACATCCCATATAACATGAGTGCTACGAAACGCGGGAAACGAAGCAACTGGTACATTTTGTTTTTTTGTTCCCAGACCAGCATGAAAGTGTCGTTAATGTAACCAAAAAGTACTTACAGACGAAAATATCCTCCTTTTTTAAATCTGTGATAAGCGACTCCATTCTGTGTATGTAATCCCACACGTTTCGGTGCTTTTGTGCCGTATGCCCGTAGGGAAAATGTCTATCTGTAGTCAATATTCATATTTTCTATTTTTGGATTCTGCTTCAATGAACGCTGGGGGATTTTCCGTGTCACTTGAGTTCGTGGCTTGTAACTATTGCAGTGGAGACTAGAGTTGCTGCTGGATAATCCACAATCGATAGTGTTTCGATAGTAATATATATAATATATCACTATCACTACATAGTATAAAACAAAGTCGCTTTCTCTGTCCCTATATCCCTATGTATGCTTATATCTTCAAAACTACACAAAGTCGCTTTTTCTGTCCCCATATCCCTATGTCCCTATGTCCCTTTGTATGCTTAAATCTTCAAAACTGCACAACGGATTTTGATGCGGTTTTTTAATAGATAGAGGGATTCAATAGGAAGGTTTTTATGTATAACTACCCGCCCGCGACTTCGTCTGCGTCGAATCATACATAAAAACCTTCCTCTTGAATCACTCTATCTATTAAAAAAACCGCATCAAAATCCGTTGTGTAGTTTGAAGATTTAAGCATACAAATGAACATAGGGACATAGGGATATGGAGACAGAGAAAGCGACTTTGTTTTATACTATGTAGTGATAGTGATTCTACGCAGACGAAGTCGCGGGCAGAAGCTAGTAATATTATAAATGCGAAAGTTAGTGAGGATGGATGGATGGATGTGACGATGTGATTGTGTATGTTTGTTCCTTCTTCAAGCTGAAACAACTGGACCGATCTGAATAAAATTTGGAACGGAGATAGTTGGTACCCTAGATTAACACTTAGGCTACTTTTGATCCCGGAAAATTGCATAGCCGCGGGATAGCGATAAACATGTCAAAGGTAGCTGCCTAAATCGCATCGTATATAATTATAATTATGCAATTAGACGCGGACGAAGTCGCGGCCAGAAGCTAGTATTACATAAACCATTGATAATATCGATAGTATCGTTTTCGGGTTTTGAACGGTCGATTATGACCCTTATTTCAGTTCAGTAGTATTGTTTTAATTAACGGTCGATACTATCGATATATTATGGCATTTTCGATTAAATCTATCGATAAGGAAACTATCAATTTTGCGGCAACTCTAGTGGAGAGGGTTCTGTTACGTTGCTCTGGCTTTGGATAAGTACCAAATAGTTATACTTCATTTAATTTAGAATGAGAAACCGCAACAAAATTATATTGCGTCTGGTCAAATATTATATTATAATAATAATATATTATATTGTGTATTATATATATGGTTAATATTATTGGTCTTACCTAGCAAATAGTACAGCGCAATAGTCTGGGAGCCGCAAAATATATTTGTTTTAATGCCACTTTATTTTCGTGTCGTTTACAATTACTCTAGTACAAATTGAAAAGAGAAAAGAGAATAGAAAAGAGAATAGAGGGGGTCGTATCATAAAAAGGTTTTGCAAATACTGCTTTAAACAAATAGATCGTCTTTAAAAGAGACAGATTTGCAAGCTAAAAAAGGTTACAGATAAAATCATTCATTTCAATTTCAAAGACGACACCGGATTTAATGAGATAAATTGAATCAGGATTAGTATAATGGAAGCCATTTGTTATTTTTATAATCCAATTCCTGCTACAGATGAAAAAAAGAAATCTTAGGGATCATGCTATAGGCGATGCGGCTCTACCCATCACTGTTTTGATTCCCTTTCCCATCCATACGCCCACAATCATGCTAAACATGGCCTTTGGGTCTTGTTACCTTAGACGATGTCTACCCCGTCAAGGATAAAGACGTGATTTACGTATGTATATTGTATACGTATAATTATTTGGTCTCATATAGGTAATGTTTGGACGACTGAACTGATGTTGAAGCTTTGAAATTGCAAGAGTATCTAACCTAATCTATTCAGCATACCCTATGTATAAAATACATACAAACTGGGTCTGGGAACAAGAAAAAACATAGAATGTACCAGTTGTTTCTCTTCCCGCGCAGATGGTAAAATCCCATCGAGGGAACGGGCCAAAATCTTAGGAATCATGTTAGGCGATGCGGCTACCCATCACTGTTTTGATTCCCCTTTCCATACGCCCACAATCATGCTAAACGTGGTCTTTAGGTCCGTTACCTTAGGCTCCGTCGACCCCGTAAGGGATAAATACGTGATTTAAGTCCGAGGGGAAGAGCAGTGCTTGGTCCGGCGCACCCTGGCCATCGGCTAATGATTTCTTGGCAGTTTCTGAGGGATATCATTGACCGTTGGCTAAGAGCCCGACAGGGGGGGTCTTTGACCATTACCGTACAACGTTGGCAACATTTTGTATGTATGTACCTATGTATGTAAGACTAGCTTTTGCCCGCGACTTCGTCCGCGCAGATAACGTCAAAGTGACGTGACGATATACCCCCTACATCTTCTCATGTCCCCAAGTAACTCTAAGGTTTTTGTTGCCTATCCCGTGGGAAATTCGGAAAATCCCTTCTTAGAGCACCTGTTACAACCTACATGAAGCGCTGGACGTAGAACAATACCGGCTGGCGCGAAACCTTCAAATTTTAAATGACCTGTCATATTTTCGTTACTTTTCCAATTTTCCTTGTCAATGTACCAATTCTGCATGAAGAACATGAATTATATTTATTTATGACTTGATTAGGTGTTTCTCTAAAGCATCATCAATATCAGTCAACAGCACCTACGTGATCCTCTAGGAATGTTATTTACTAATTATTGTCTTAATTATTAACCTCTTTTTTATCCCATGGGAAATTAGAAAAATTCCTTTGTAGCTCCACCTTTATAGTAAGCAAGGAATAATTACATAAGTATGCCAAATTTAATGCCTGTAGCTTTATTGGAACAACATTTCGGGATTTTCCAATCCAGCAGGAAAATCGGGATAAAAAGTATTCTATGTCCGTCTCCTGGTTCTACTGGAGCTACCTCTCCACCAATTTTCAGCCAAATCGGTTCAGCCGTTCTTGAGTTATAAACAGCGTAACTAACACGACTTTCTTTTATATATATACTAGCGACCCGCCCCGGCTTCGCACGGTATATTGTGCATGTACTATACATATAAACCTTCCTCTTGAATCACTCTATCTATTTAAAAAAAACCGCATCAAAATTCGTGTAGTTTTGAAGATATAAGCATACATCGGGACAAGAAAAAGTGACTTTGTTTTACAATATGTAGTGAAGATAGAATTTATTGATAAAATCAAGTACCTAGGTTTCGCTCGGTTCGTGTGGTTTCGGTTACGTACGAAGGACCTTGTGTAAGGTATAAACTTTAAAGTAGACATTTTGGTGTGTGTTACAAGCTATTCGGCGCAAGGCCAGCCACGTGTAGAACCTCGTCGGACGGTCTTAATTAAAATTTTGCACAATGCGACCCTTTTTTATCTTAAGTTGTGGCTCGAGGATTGGGGTAAAGTAAAAATACATTAGGTATTTTACAGTGGCATGGCGTCAAGTATATTAGAAGGTAAGCCGAAGGGCATTTATCTAGCCTTTTCCTCTAATTCAGGGTTTCTTAAAGTGTGGTCCACGGACCCCTTAGGGGTCCGTGGCATGTCTATCAGGGGTCCGCAGTAGGTCAGTTAAATGTAATCATATTTATTAGGAAATTGTGTCGTAAACTTGACGAGACGCATCGTCGTCGTCGGGCGAATCGAATCGAATGTTAAACTAAATAGGTACATAAATAACAACAGAAAACAAAAAGGTATATATAAGCGAAACTAGCAATAAAAGATTTTTTTTTATTTAAATAAGGTTTTTTATTATTCCCCTAAAATATTTTTTGAGAGGGGTCCGTGAAGTTGTTTAAATTGTGAAAGTGGTCCGTGACTGCAAAAAGTTTAAGAAACCCTGCTCTAATTGGCATTGTTCATTTTTTTTAAGCTGTGCTTTTAACACCTTTATTTGATAAAATGGACTATTTCCAGCAACTAATTTGAATATTATGCTTTTACGTAGCTTTGTTAATTAATAATAAAAATATTTTTTCACTGTTTGATAATTCGTGAATTTAGACAGTACCCCAATCGCCTTCGTTCGGCTGGCTATAAAAAAAACGGCTTTGTCTATGGTTTTGTAGATTTGACAGTGACACGTGACAGTTGCCGTAGCCAAACTTTTTTTTTCATTTTTGTGGCAAACATTCGATGCTGGATTCTGTCTAAAAACCCGGTCGTTCGGTCAAACAAAGGTTCAAAGTACTTTTACAAAAATATCTGCAATCATAAAGTATTTTTGAAATCGGACAAGATAAATCGGACAATTGATGGTTTTCCTCGAAATGGTTTTCGAATTGGAGCATACTAAAAAAAATTAACAATGCCAATTCTGCTCAATAAAAGTGCCCAACTGCCTTAAAATAAGCAAGCCAAGGAACCGAGTTCTATTGACGCCACACCACAGGTATTTTATAACATTGTAAACATTCAGTTCATTGGCAATGTTAGAAGACACACATATACCATTTTACACCATATCGGTACTATTCCTAAGTATATTGTATTTCTTCCTATTTCTTCCTATTATATATCTACGTGTATCGAATGTGTGTAAATAAATGTTTCTCTCTCTCTCTCTCTCTCTCTCTTATATAAGAGAATATACACACATTTATAGAAAATAAACAACAAAAATAAACACAGACATGCAAAATAGATCATCAGCGTTGTGTGTCTTCGCAAAAGTGGTACGGTCGCTGGCTCAGCATTACGCTGAGGTGTTAGACACCTGCAACACTGATTTTCAGCCAGAACCGTCTATGACAATGTCTAATGTCTATGTATGTATTTATTTACGCATAATCTAATAATCTAAATATATATAACTCAAAGGTGACTGACTGACTGACTGACATAGTGATCTATCAACGCACAGCCCAAACCACTGGATGGATCGGGCTGAAATTTGGCATGCAGGTAGATGTTATGACGTAGGCATCCGCTAAGAAAGGATTTTGATCAATTCTACCCCCAAGGGGATAAAATAGGGGATGAAAGTTTGTATGAAATATTTGTCAATTTTAAATCGATCGGGCTGAGACAGCTGATAGCGATAAACGAATTCCATGCAGACGAAGTTGCGGGCAACAGCTAGTTTTTAAATAAATATCTGTAGACTGTTTTTAGTAGGATTCAGTAATACGTTTTAGTAATGATCATTTAGTTTCCTTAAAAACCCGAGGGATATTTAAATTAATTGCTTCATAGCCTATAATATTATTCCTAAAATTAACACCGATTCCCTGGATGGACTTTATTTAACCTGCTCGGGAGGAGAAGCTGGTACTTCTATGTGTTCTATGCTGGTCTGGGAGCAAAGGAAAAACATAGAATGTACCAGTTGCTTCTCTTCCCGCGCAGATGGTAAAATCCCATCGAGGGAATGGACGAAAATAGTCATGTTATAGGCGATGCGGCTAGCATCCCATCACTATTTTGATTCCCCCTTCCACCTATACACCCACAGTCATGCTAAACGTGGCCTTTAGGTCTTGTTACCTTAAGCTCTGTCTACCCCGTAAGGGATAGACGTGATTTATGTATGTACGCATAAAATTTAAACTAATCAACTGTATCAATAAATGTATTTGTGTATTGTGACTTCGTCGTCCGGTTGTCTGTGTGTTCGTTCATCCGTCTGTGCCCTAAGCCCTAGTTAGAAGCGGCTTCAAACTTCGTGGCACGCTAGCGTGTCTAGAAAGCACTTAGCAGATTTCTTTCGCCGTAACTTTTACTTTTATCCGATTCGTAATGTAATAAAGCTAATGCACTCTAAAACTAAGACGAAATAATTATTAAAAGTGTTTATTTTACGGCCTTTCTGACGGGAACGACCGCGTAAAGATTAACGTACGCAAACCTGATAGAGAATGAATTAACGGCGCCAATGTTTACGCGTTGGTTTTATTTAGCACGAGACGGCCGGGAAACCGTAAACAGTATGCCGTCCGCTTTTTGGAATTCCGCAAGAAAGCGTACATGCACCGCTTTTTTATTACAACCTTCTATACTACGAATAATAATAAGTCAAGAAGCGTAATTCCCTAACAGTTGCCGCTTCGATTGTCATTCCACTTACGCACACAAACTAACAGCAATGCAAACGTAACACCTGTCACTCCGACAGACAATACTTGCACGCGATTAGTCCGCGCGTCGTGATTGTGGCCGCCTACTTGCGGCAAGGGAAGGTGAGTCCTCTATTTTTCATATCTGAATGGCTTCTACACCACTTCACACAACACGATGGCATATTTTTCTAATGTATTAGCGCAAAAATACAATGATAACATCACGATAACGGCTCGAGCGTCCCGGCCGAACTAATTCGCCGCGCGGTACATATTTTAAGCCACGCCCCCTGCGGTGCACTTCGCGTGGAATGATTTTTCAGGCTTAGTTACGCTTCTTGACTTATTATTATTCGTAGCTTCTATAATTGCGAGTGCATGTTTGTCCGGGTGGAATCTTGCAACATTTTTTCCATGCTGATCTGGGAGTAAAAGAAACGTGTTGTTGCGGCTAGCAAGCCATCACTATTTTGATTCCCCTTTGCTATACGCCCACAATCACGCTAAACGTGACCCGTAGGTCTCGTTAGGGATAAAGACGTGATTTGTGTATGTATCTGTGTGTGTAAACAAAGGTCCTAACTACGGAATACACACACACACATACACACAAATCACGTCTATATCCCTTACGGTGTACACAGAGCCTGAGGTAACAAGACCTAAAGGCCACGTTTAGCATGATTGTAGCCGTATAAGTGGTAAGGGGAATAAAAATAGTGATGGGTTGCTAGCCGCATCGCCTATAACATGATTCCTAAGACTCGCCCATTCCCTCGATGGCTTTTACCATCTGCGCGGGACGAGAAGCAACTGGTACATTCTATGTTTTTCATTTGCTCCCAGACCAGCATGGAAGTACGGAATCCTACATAATAACAGCCGACACACATTTTTACAGTGTTTCTTGTTTTCTGAGCAAGCTATTAATATGATTGCTTATGTTTTGTGGTAAACAAGGCCAGTCTATAGTAATCTTGGGTACATTAATATTGCTGTAGATTCTAAGGAAAGAAAGAAAGAAGACATTTATTCCTTTTTGCAAGACACTCAAATATAACAGAATATACACACATTAATAGAAAATAGACAAGAAAAATAAACACGGACATGAAAAATAGATCATCAGCGTTACACTGAGGTTAGTGCAATGTAATCATAATTAATGAAAATATTTGTAATGCCTACATTGTTATTGTCATTATTTAATGGAAATGTACCAAATTTGTTACTATGTAAAATGTATTTTGTGAGTGAGCCTATTTTTTTGGTGTAAGGGCCCAACTGTTGGAGCGAGCAGTATGTGTTCCGGCTGACAAACAGCGCTGAAGCGTCGCTCGTGCGAGCTGGCACTGGCAGCATTTGCTGACGCCGAACCATTTACCACTAATTAATCCTTTTATTTTTGTTTTTGTGTTTTGATGTTTCTTATGGTTGTTAGTGGTAATAAATATTTTTTCTTCTTCTTTCTTTCTAGGTGTTAGACAGCACTGATTTTCAGCCAGAAGCGTCAAGGAATTCTTACGCATTCTTATACACGCTAGCTTTTTGTGACAACCTACACTCCATAGTTTTCTGAGAATATTGAATTATTATTTGAAGTTGAAGCCATTGAATGGGCGAAAATCTTAGAAAACATGTTATTCGCGATGAAGCTAGCAATCCACACTATTTTGATGCCTTTCCACCTATACGCCCGCAATCATGCTAAAGGTGGCCTTTGGGTCTTGTTACCTTAGGCTCTATCTACCCCGTAAGGGATAAAGACGTGATATATGTATGTTTGTAGCTAGCCTACAAAGCTAAAACTAAATGTGTGGGTGACTAAATTGTAAACTTCGGTGGATTCATGGTCAAGAAGGCAGAAAAGTGGAAAAGTGGTAAATCTGGCAACACTGACAAACTTGAGAAAAATTGGAGAGGCGTATGCCCAACGGTAGGAACGAGTTGGAATTTCATGATGATGATTATTCAGGAACAGACCCGCTTAAGTACGGACCGTGATTTGAATTTTGTTCGGAAAACTCATCTTAGCGACTCAGTGGACCCCAATTGAATAATATTAAAATCAAATCTGGCAAAGTGTATAAGGCTAGGCTCACACGGCAACTATCCGATTCGATATTTTCTCGCATACGGTTTTACCGTATACGAGACGGCCGTTCTCACGGTGCGAGGTCCATTCGGTTTTTTCACGCATGCGGTTTTCCCGTTTATTACGTGGCCGCTGTTCACACAGCGTCTATTTGATACGATTTGCCAGCCGCCACACCGCCAGTCGTTGAGTGCGCCTTTGAGTTCAATGGTGACGTGAAAGTATCGGAACCTTCACCAACGTCGTCACAAACAGAACTGCCTGTGTCCACGCACTGCCCTGCGCGTATCGTATACGAGAAACCAGCTTGTCCATGTGAACTAAACAACGGAAACACAAGCGCCACTGAGCATCGCATTCGATAAAATCGTTTCGAGAATCTCGCATCCCGGTGACAAGACCTTACGGTATACGGTAAAAAACATGTCTCGAATACAAGCTTCATAAATTTAGCTACTTGAGCATGGAGGGCAAGCTATGTGAAATAACGACATGCCGTAAGAATGTACGGAAACACAAGCGCCACTGAGCATCGCATTCGATAAAATCAGTTCGAGAATCTCGCATCCCGGTGGTAAGACCCTACGGTAAAAAAATATGTCTCGAATACGAGCTTCATAAATTTAGCTACTTGAGCATGGAGGGCAAGCTATGTGTAATGACGTGCCGTAAGAATGACAAAGAAGTAATTTTGCCTTATTCATTCTTTTTAACAAAAACATAATAGAGCGAATCGTGAAGAGGATGGATGAAAGAAGATTAACTAAACAGACTTAAATGGTGAGTGTATGGGTGCGTAAGGGGAAGGCCTTTTTTTCGGAGGGAAAATGCATTACGCACTATCCACCGCGCCGTTGGGACGACGCGGCAGGGTATATGGGGCTCTCCTCTCCCATTCCTTCCCCTTGTTTGGGAGCGAAGGAACGTAGACCCGTAGACACACAGACAGAACGTAGACACCCGCTGGCCGGCCCAGCCACCCAAGCTGGACCTCCTCTCCGAGAGGGGATCGGGAATACATGATCTCTCTCTAACACTATGGTGTGGCCATTTAAGGCTGCTAGGGGATCAGGGTGGGGAAGGTCTAGACGGACGTTGCCTGACCAAATTGGCGCCGTTTTGACCAAAGTTCAGGCCAAGAGTATACCCTTGACCGACGAGCATGTATGAAGAAATTGACGAATGTGAAGGAAGCGAAAGAGGTATGTCAGGATCGTAGCAAGTGGAACAAAGTAGTCTCTTCCTACTCATACGGGAAAAAAGCGTGGGGTGTGTATGTATCGTCATAATTTGGTTTTAGTTTTCAAAACACAATCCGTGATGTATATTACACGTCACTAGCGGATAAAGAAAGATAAAGATGTTAAAAATAAATCAATATGGACGTGTTTACGGTAATAAAACAAACATTTATTTCGTGTTAGTCTTATGATTCATATTATTTTAAATCCGACCGAGAACGGCCAAACAGGAACCGAGGCCGTAACGTCTTACTGAAAAATAGGCACTCACACTAACACACACACACACACACACACACACACACACACACACACACACACACACACACATACTTTACACATCATAATAAGTACGATCATATTCACTTTTTTTGCCATTTTTATTTTAACACATTTTTTTTTGTTTTTGTTTTCCTCTTCTTCACTACATAGTATAAAATAATGTCGCTTTCTCTGTCCCTATGTCCCTATATGTCCCTATGTATGCTTATATCTTCAAAACTACACAACGGATTTTGATGCGGTTTTTTTTAATAGATAGAGTGATTCAAGAGGAAGGATTTTATGTATAATTCTACGCAGACGAAGTCGCGGGCAGAAGCTAGTAGGTATAATATTATAGTGTTCACGCAGGGTCTGCGATGTACCACATCAAGGGGCCTTTCTGTAAAACATCGCTGAGATTGGTACCCATTGCTAAACTTGTGTTACTTTTAAGTTTATAGCATGTCATTTTTGTTTCTCCAACCTTGTTACTAGCAATAAAGATTTTTTATTTTACTTTATTATTATTTGTTTTAAGTGTGATCGCTCGCAACCACATTCACCGTCTCTTTTTCATTTTATATCTTCTATAGTAATTCTATAATCATACATTTAGACATTTTTTACTATAATCTTTGGCCGCCATTTTGCATCCGCCATCTTGGAAAAAGTATTTCGCGTGGGGGCCGCGAAGGGTAGCCTATAATCGTACATATTATTCTATAATTCCACGCTCGTCTGGGAGGGAAATATGGAATGTATCAGTTGCTTCTCTTCCCGCGCAGACGGTGAAAGCTCATCGAGGGAATGGGTGGAAATCTTAGTAATCATATATTACAGGCGATAAGGTTAGCAATCCATGACTATTTTGATTCCCCTTTAGGATAGGTGGAAAGAGGAATCAAAATAGTGATAGTTGTAGGTTGCTATCATCGCTTATAACAAGATCCCAAAGATCCCTACCATGATTTCTATAATTTTCGCCCATTCCCTCGATAGGTTACCATCTGCGTGGGAAGAGAAGCAACTGGTACATTCTATGTTTTTCCCTCGTTCTCAAACCACGCTGGAAGAAATTATACATGTATAATAAAAGCTATTTTGATTCCATTTTCCATCTATACACCCAGAATCTTGCTAAATGTGGCCTGTAGGGCTTATCACCTTAAGCTCTGTCTACCCCGTAAGAGATAAAGACGTGTTTTGTGTATGTATGTAAAAGCTTTACATTCATTTATATACTCAAACTAGTATTTTGCGTGGGGGCCGCGGGCCCCAAGGGCCCCGCGGAGGTCCCGTGCCACCCTGTTTTGTTTTAATAATCCTAACCTTTTTTTACTTTATTCTTTGGCCGCAATTTTGAATCCGCCATCTCGGGAAAAGCGTTTCGCGTGGGGGCCGCGGGCCCCGCGGGACCCGCGGAGTCACCCTGCCACCCTGTTTTTTTTTTCAAATATTTCTGACCTTTTTTTACTTTATTCTTTGGCCGCAATTTCGAATCCGCCATCTTGGGAAAAGCGTTTCGCGTGGGAGCCGCGGGCCCCGCGGGACCCGCGGAGTCACCCTGCCACCCCGTTATTTTTCAAATTTTTCTGACCTTTTTTTACTTTATTCTTTGGCCGCCATTCCGAATCCGCCATCTTGGGAAAAGCGTTTCGCGTTGGGCCGCGGGCCCCGCGGGACCCGCGGAGTCACCCTGTCACTTTGTTTTTCTTTCAAATATTTCTGACTTTTTTTTACTTTATTCTTTGGCCGCAATTCCGAATCCGCCATCTTGGGAAAAGCGTTTCGCGTGGGGGCCGCGGGCCCCGCGGGACCCGCGGAGTCACCCTGGCACCCTGTTATTTTTCAAATATTTCTGACCTTTTTTTACTTTATTCTTTGGCCGCAATTCCGAATCCGCCATCTTGGGAAAAGCGTTTCGCGTGGGGGCCGCAGGCTCCGAGGGACCCGCGGAGTCACCCTGCCACCCTGTTTTTCTTTCAAATATTTCTGACCTTTTTTTACTTTCTTCTTTGGCCGCAATTCCGAATCCGCCATCTTTGAAACAGCATTTCGCATGGAGGCCGCGGGCCCCACGGGACCCGCGGAGGGTACCCTGCTAGCCTGTTTTTCTTTTTCAAATATTTCTAGCCTTTATTACTATATTCTTTGGCCGCCGTTTTGAAATCGCCACCTTGGAAAAAGTACTTCGCGTGGGTGCCGCGGACCCCGCGGGGCCCGCGGAGGATAACCTACCACCCTATTTTTTTTCATATATTTCTAAACCTTTTTTACTTTAATCTTTGGCCGCCATTTTGAATCCACCACCTTGGAAAAAATTAGGTTCATTAGTTTTGCAAAAAAATTACCGGTTCACCCATAAGCTGGCTGTTCTGAGCGACTTTAGTTCCGGGCAAACTCGATGGGGCAAGTCGTTGCGGAGAACTGGCCCATGTGTCAGGTCAGTTTCTACGTTCAGGACAGTTTTGCATTTTTTTTGTACTTGTGATAAAATTTCTTATGCGATGGTGTATAAAGTCGAACCCTATTCCTAAAAGCTGCTTTACAACACAAGTGAGTCCATGAGTCTGACATTACTTTGTATGGCGGCCATCTTTGAAAATGGCGGAATCGAAAAATTAAGTATGGCGTTTGAATTTGTGGTCTCGAAGAGCCCCGGATGCAAAATTTCAATCGGATCGGAGTAAAAGAAACTTTGGCCGCCATTTTGAATCCGCCATTTTGGAAAAAAAATTAGGTTCATTAAATTACTCCGCTCACTTTGAACGATATTTGTTTGAGCACCACCCACCTGTTGCGACTGGCCTCTGAGATATTTGCGTTTCAATTTTGTATGGCGGCCATTTTGTTTTTGCAATTTTGAAAAAAAAATACTGGTTCACCTATTGGCTGGCTGTTCTGAGTGACTTTTGTTCCGGGCAAACTCGATAGGGCAAGTCGTTGCGGAGAGCTGGCCCATGTGTCAGGTCAGTTTCCACATTTAGGTCAATTTTTCATTTTTTGGTACTAAGCATAAAATTTCTAAAGCGACGGTGTATAGAATCGAACCCCGGCTCTTATGGGCTCTTCAAAACAACAGGTCAAAGATACAGAAATTACTTTGTATGGCGGCCATCTTGGAAAATGGCGGAATCGAAAAATAAAGTATGCGGTTGGAATCTGTGGCCTAGAAGAGCCCCGGATGCAAAATTTCAATCGGATCGGAGCAAAAAAAAATTTGGCCGCCATTTTGAATCCGCCATCTTGGAAAAAAAATTGCATAGTCAGATTTCCCCCTCAACTCTGAATGACATTTGGTCGAGCACCACTCACCTATCTCGACTGGCCTCTGAGATATTCGCGTTTCAATTTTGTATGGCAGCCATCTTGTTTTCGCCATTTTGAAAAATCTTGGACCGGCTCACCCATTGGC
The DNA here is from genome assembly GCA_949127965.1 of Pandemis corylana. Lineage (NCBI taxonomy): Eukaryota > Metazoa > Arthropoda > Insecta > Lepidoptera > Tortricidae > Pandemis > Pandemis corylana. The sequence goes on from OX421871.1 coordinate 9,352,343, forward strand.
CGGCTGTTTTGAGCAACTTTAGTTTCGGGCAAACTCGACAGGGCGAGCCGTCGCGGAGAACCGCCCCATGTGTCTGGTCAATTTCCACGTTCAGGTCGATTTCGTATTTTTCTGGTGGTCGTGGGGTCATTTCTGATACGATGGTGTATAGAATCTAACCACACCTCTTACGGGTTCTTCAAAACAGCATGTCAGTCAGTGAGTCAGTCAGTGAGTGAGTGGGTGTTCAGCTATATATATTATAACTAGTATTTTGCGTGGGGGCCGCGGGCCCCAAGGGGCCCGCGGAGGGTCCCGTGCCACCCTGTTTTGTTTTAATAATCCTAACCTTTTTTATTTTATTCTTAGGCCGCAATTTCGAATCCGCCATCTTGTGAAAAGCGTTTTGCGTGGGAGCCGCGGGCCCCGCGGGACCCGCGGAGTCACCCTGCCACCCTGTTTTTTTTTCAAATAATTCTGACCTTTTTTTACTTTATTCTTTGGCCGCAATTTCGAATCCGCCATCTCGGGAAAAGCGTTTCACGTGGGGGCCGCGGGCCCCGCGGGACCCGCGAAGTCACCCTGCCACCCTGTTATTTTTCAAATATTTCTGACCTTTTTTACATTATTCTTTGGCCGCAATTTCGAATCCGCCATCTCGGGAAAAGCTTTTCGCGTGGGGGCCGCGGGCCCCGAGGGACCCGCGGAGTCACCCTGCCACCCTGTTATTTTTCAAATATTTTTGACCTTTTTTTACTGTATTCTTTGGCCGCAATTCCGAATCCACCATCTTGGGAAAAGCGTTTCGCGTGGGGGCCGCGGGCCCCGCGGGACCCGCGGAGTCACCCTGCCGCCCGGTTTTTTTTTTCAAATATTTCTGACCTTTTTTTACTTAATTCTTTGGCCGCCATCTTTGGTAAAGCATTTCGCATGCGGGCCGCGGGCCCCACGGGACCCGCGGAGGGTACCCTACCAGCCTGTTTTTTTTCAAATATTTCTATTCTTTTTTACTTTATTCTTTGGCCGCCATCTTTGGAAAAGCATTTCGCATGGGGGCCGCGGGCCCCACGGGACCCGCGGAGGGTACCCTACCATCCTGTTTTTTCCAAATATTTATAACCTTTTTTTACTTTATTCTTTGGCAGCCATCTTGGGAAAAGCATTACGCGTGGAGGCCGCGGGCCCCGCGGGACCCGCGGAGGTTACCCTACCAGCCTGTTTTTTTTCAAATATTTCTATACTTTTTACTACATTCTTTGGCCGCCATTTTGAATCCGCCATCTTGGAAAAAATTAGGTTCAGTAGATTACTCCTCCCACCTAGAACGACACTTGGTCGAGCACAACCCATCTATCTCGACTGGCCACTGAGATGTTCGCGTTTCAATTTTGTATGGCGGCCATCTTGTTTTTGCAATTTTGAATTTTTTTTACCGGTTCACCCATAGGCTGGCTGTTCTGAGCGACTTTAGTTCCGGGCAAACTCGATAGAGCAAGTCGTTGCGGAGAGCTGGCCCATGTGTCAAGTCAGTTTCCACGTTAAGGTCGGTTTTGCATTTTTTTTGTTTTTGTGATATAATTTCTTATGCGATGGTGTATAAAGTCGAACCCTATTCCTAAAAGCTGCTTTATAACAGAAGTGAGTCCATGAGTCTGACATTACTTTGTATGGCGGCCATCTTTGAAAATGGCTAAATCGAAAAATTAAGTATGGCGTTTGAATTTGTGGTCTCGAAGAGCCTCGGATGCAAAATTTCAATCGGATCGGAGTAAAAGAAACTTTGGCCGCCATTTTGAATCCGCCATCTTGGAAAAATAATAGGTTCATCAAATAACCCTTCCCAACTAAAACGAAGTTTGGTCAAGCACCACCCACCTATTGTGATTGGCCTCTGAGATATTTGCGTTTCAATTTTGTATAGCGGCCATCTTGTTTTTGCAATTTTGAAAAACAAATACTGGTTCACCCATTGGCTGGCTGTTCTGAGGGACTTTTGTTCCGGGCAAACTCAATAAAGCAATTCATCGCGGAGAGCTGCCCCATGTGTCAGGTCAGTTTCCACATTCAGGTGAATTTTTCATTTTTTTCGTACTTTTAATATAATTTCTGATGCGAAAGTGTATAAAGTCGAATCCCACCTCTTATGGGTTCCTCAAAACAACAGGTCAAAATTACAGAAATTACTTTGTATGGCGGCCATCTTGGAAAATGGCGGAACCGAAAAATAAAGTATGCCATCACAATCTGTGGCCTCAAAGAGCCCCGGATGCAAAATTTCAATCGGATCGGATTAAAAAAAAATTTGGCCGCCATTTTGAATCCGCCATCTTGGAAAAAAATTTGCATATTCAGATTTCCCCCTCAACTCTGAATGACATTTGGTCGAGCATCACCCGTCTATCTCGACTGGCCTCTGAGATACTCGCTTTTCAATTTTGTATGGCGGCCATCTTGTTTTCGCCATTTTGAAAAATCTTGGACCGGCTCACCCATTGGCCGGCTGTTCTGAGCGACTTTAGTTCCGGGCAAACTCGATAGGTCGAGCCGTCGCGGAGAACCGCCCCATGTGTCAGGTCAATTTCCACGTTCAGGTCGATTTCGTATTTTTCTGGTGGTCGTGGGGGCATTTCTGATGCGATGGTGTATAGAGTTTAGCCACACCTCTTATGGGTTCTTCAAAACAGCATGTCAGTCAGTCAGTGAGTGAGTGAGTGGGTATTCAGCTATATATATTATAATAATAATAACTAGTATTTCGCGTGGGGGCCGCGGGCCCCAAGGGCCCCGCGGAGGTCCCGTGCCACCCTGTTTTGTTTTAATAATCCTAACTTTTTTTTTTTTTACTATATACTTTGGCCGCCTTTTTGAAACCGCCACCTTGAAAACAGTGACCCTTACCGCCCTGTTTTTTTTTCAATTATTTCTAACATTTTTTACTACAATCTTTGGCCGCCATTTTGTATCCGCCATCTTGGAAAAAGTATTTCGCGGTGAGGCCGCGGGCCCCACGGGACCCGCGGAGGGTTCCCTGCAACCCTGTTTTTTTTCAAATATTTATAATTTTTTTTTTTTAATCTTTGGCCGCCGTTTTGTATCCGCCATCTGGGAAAAAGTATTTCGCGCGGGGGCCGCGAAGGGTAGCCTACCATCCTATTTTTTTCGCATGGGGGCCGCGGGCCCCACGGGACCCGCGGAGGGTACCCTGCCAGCCTATGTTATTTTCAAATATTACTACATTCTTTGGCCGTCATTTTGAAACCATCACCTTGGAGTATTTCGCGTGAGGGCCGCGGCCCCCGCGGGGACCGCGGAGGGTAACCTACCAGCCTGTATTTTTTTCATATATTTGTCACCTTTTTTTTACTTTATTCTTCGGCCGTTATCTTGGGAACAGCATCTCACATGGTAGCCGCGGGCCCCACGGGACCCGCGGAGGGTACCCTACCATCCTGCTTTTTTTCAAATATTTCTAACCTTTTTCACTTTATTCTTTGGCCGCTATCTTGGGAAAAGCATTTCATATGGGGCCGCGGGCCCCACGGGACCCGCGGAGGATGCCCTGCCAGCCTGTTTTTTTTTCAAATTTTTCCAACTTTTTCTACTATATTCTTTGGCCGCCGTTTTGAAACCACCACTATGGAAAAAGTACTTCGCGTGTGGGCCGCGGACCCCACGGGGCCCGCGGAGAGTAACCTACCGCCCTATTTTTTTTCATATATTTATATCCTTTTTTACTTTAATTTTTGGCCGCCATTTTGAATCCACCACCCTGGAAAAAATTAGGTTCATTAGATTACTCCTCCCACCTAGAACGACACTTGGTCGAGTACAACCCATCTATCTCGACTGGCCACTGAGATATTCGCGTTTCAATTTTGTATGGCGGCCATTTTGTTTTCGCAATTTAAAAAAAAAAAATCCGGTTCACCCATAGGCTGGCTGTTCTGAGCGACTTTAGTTCCGGGGAAACTCGATAGGGCAAGTCGTTGCGGAGAACTGGCCCATGTGTCAGGTCAGTTTCCACATTCAGGACAGTTTTGTATTTTTCTTGTACTTGTGATAAAATTTCTTATGCGATGGTGTATAAAGTCGAACCCTATTCCTAAAAGCTGCTATAGAACACAGGTGAGTCTATGAGTCTGACATTACTTTGTATGGCGGCCATCTTGGAAAATGGCGGAATCGAAAAATTAAGTATGCCGTTTGAATTTGTGGTCTCGAAGAGCCCCGGATGCAAAATTTCAATCGGATCGGAGTAAAAGAAACTTTGGCCGCCATTTTGAATCCGCCATCTTGGAAAAAAAAATAGGTTCATTAAATTACTCCGCTCACTTTGAACGATATTTGTTTGAGCACCACCCACCTGTTGCGACTGGCCTCTGAGATATTTGCGTTTCAATTTTGTATGGCGGCCATCTTGTTTTTGCAATTTTGAAAAAAAATTACCGGTTCGCCCATTGGCTGGCTGTTCTGAGCGACTTTTGTTCCGGGCAAACTCGATAGGGCAATTCATCGCGGAGAGCTGCCCCATGTGTCAAGTCAGTTTCCACGTTCAGGTCGATTTTTCATTTTTTTGGTACTTATCATAAAATTTCTAAAGCGATGGTGTATAGAATCGAACCCCATCTCTTATGGGCTCTTCAAAACAACAGGTCAAATATCCAGAAATTACATTGTATGGCGGCCATCTTGGAAAATGGCGGAATCGAAAAATAAAGTATGCCATTAGAATCTGTGGCCTCAAAGAGCCCCGGATGCAAAATTTCAACCGGATCGGAGTAAAAAAAAATTTGGACGCCATTTTGAATCCGCCATCTTGGAAAAAAAATTACTTAGTCAGATTTCCCCTTAAACTCTGAATGACATTTGGTCGAGCACCACCCACCTATCTCGACTGGCCTCTGAGATATTCGCGTTTCAATTTTGTATGGCGGCCATCTTGTTTTCGCCATTTTGAAAAAACTTTGACCGGCTCACCCATTGGCTGACTGTTCTGAGCGACTTTAGTTCCGGGCAAACTCGATAGGTCGAGCCGTTGCGGAGAACCGCCCCATGTGTCAAGTCAATTTCCACGTTCAGGTCGATTTCGTATTTTTCTGGTGGTCGTGGGGGCATTTCTGATACGACGATGTATAGAGTCTAACCTCAACTCTTATGGGTTCTTCCAAACAACTCTGGGGTGAGTCAGTCAGTCAGTCAGTCAGTCAGTCAGTCAGTCAGTGGGTATTCAGCTATATATATTATAATAATAATAATACGCTTACCAAACTGTTTTTTTTTAGAAACGTTCGAATCATTTCAAAAATACTTCGTTTATCTGTCAAAGTGAAAATTTTGTTTAGGAACCATAGACGTGTTTCGTTTAGGAACCTCAATCGACATTCTGGCGGTTTTCAACTATAAGTTTCATCGATAAATTTAACCAAAGGACATACATGATTCATGATTGATGAGAGAGAGAGAGAGAGAGAGAGAGAGAGAGAGACGTAGATATATAATAGGAAGAAATACAATATAGAATGCGTACTTTAACAAACAGCCATTAAAATGTTAACGGCTGCCGAATGGCGCTACGTAGCGCTTCTCTACGCATGTCGAAGCAAATCCATGAGAAGGCCTGAACTTAAGCACAGTATATATAAGCTAAAGCAGTAAGGAAACTACGAACAAAACGGTTGAAATTAACGCACACATTGACGCGCGCTTCTACAAGGCCCCTAAGAGGATCTCGCGATGTCGGCAGTCGCGAGTGCCGCGTTGAGACGAGCACCCGTCTGTTACATGCGCCCAGACAGTCTGCGATCTTTTCGTTTTAAACATGTCAAGAGCGTAGTGCGTAGTGTGCCCATATTTCCCAATAATTTATTTAGGAAAGCTATTCATTCGGATGAGAATTTTTCATACATTTTTTTTTTTAAATAGAGCTTTCCGAACGTGTCGTAGCAGGCGAAAGTATTTTTCAGTAAATAATAGTATTAAAGTAAGCAGTTGAAGTTTTTCTTAAATAAACTATTTTATTTATAAACTAGTTAATATATATAAGTGTAGCTAGATGCTTTAAAACAGGCCTTACAATCTGACATAGCGCTAACTAAATAAAAATCGTTTCAATTTTACAAAAACTATATCGACAACCCTAACGCTCTATTGGAGCGTAGGTATTTATTTCATAAAATAAGCCTAGTTTCCATATTGCTCTATTTACTTACTGTGTCTTAAGCCTCTAAGTCGTCGCACCTCGACCACGACGGCACCAACAATTTGGAAAACATGCTTCCAATACATTGCTCTCGGAACTGTTATAAGGAACGCGGTGAGTGCTTCGACACGCAATGAACGGTGAATTTGTTTGCGTCGTCGGTCGTTTAGTCGCTTGGGAGAGTTCACGAGATGTGACTTGCGAATAAACGTTCGACTTTGTCATCACTTGCTCAGCGGGGTAAAGATCTATTAAATTGGGGTACTATAGTATAATTTCTAAATGTCTGTGAAAATCAGAACACATAGAAAAATCCGAAAAGTAAAGCTATGGCCGGGAATCGAACCCGGATCCTCGTCATTCCGTGACGCGTGCTATACCACTACACCACCCATAGCAGGTGGGTAGTCTCCGAATTTTTCTACCTGTTACCGACCGTCACGTGACCTTTGTTACTATGCTAATTTTTTGTCGCTAAGCGTCATCTGTTTGAATGATGTGTCTGTACGACACAATTACAAACTCCCGTGGAACATCTACTGCTCACTAGTATACACTATACACTATAGTATATATATACACTTGCCAATAAACTGTTTATGTGAGAAAGTCGACCCGAATACCAGCATCGTTAGACTATATTATATTCCTTTGTTTATTGTGCTTTTTATTATAATTTTAAGTAAGGAATGAGCATAGGAATCATGTTACAGGCGATGCGGCTATTTTGATTCGCCTTTCCACCTATACGCCCAAAATCATGGTAAACGCTTTCAGGTTTTGGTGCCCTAGGCTCTGTCTACCCCGTAAGAGATAAATACGTGATTTATGTGTGTGTGTGCGTGTGTGTATACATACACATATATATCACGTCATTATCCCTTACGGGGTAGACAGAGCCTAAGGCAATAAAACCTGATGGCCTCGTTTAGCAAAATAGTGATAGGTTGCTAGCCGCATCGCCTATAATATAATTCCTAAGACTTTCATCTATTCCCTCGATGGGCTTTTACCATCTGCGTGGGAAGAGAAGCAACTGGTACATTTATTATTATGCAAATTTATGTGTATTTTTGTAATTAATTAGGTGCTGTCATTAGTTTGCCATGAAACTATTAATAGTTTTCCGTTGAAGGAAAATCATCGAAAGGAAACCTTCCCACATTTTAGGGAATTCCATACACGTCCACCATCCGCAATACCGTCTTCACCGTAAGGGCACACGGGGCGGGACCGACAAATTCTCTCACACATTTATTCTATAATAAATGGTCATACTTAGTAAAAAAAGTTATTAAAATTCGCTTTTTTGCTTTCCAAAAGGGCCCCAAATTCTTGTGTGTCCAAGGGCCCCAGCCTAGTTTAAGACGAGCCTGATCATCCGCACTGTTCCTACATGGGAACTACATCCCAAGCCCTCTCATTCTGGGAATTAGCCTTTTATCAGCGGTTTCGTTAATCGACAGGTTTATTTAATATTATATTCGAAACACCTACCCTTTTACCCGTCGTAAGCGCTCATTCCATCGACATCATGGCAGTCTTCGACGGTGCGGTTTAATCGATCTTTTTTGCCACGAACTTGCAAAATCTGGAACGAGCTTCCCGCTGAGGTCTTCCCATCGAGTTACGACCTGGGTGCCTTTAATAGGCGAGTGTACAATTTTCTGCATGGCCGCACTGGCATCGCGTAAAGCGCTGCGGGTGTCTATGGACAGTGGTGATCATTTACCATCAGGTGACCCACTAGTTCGTTTGTCTGGCCTCTCTAACATAAAAAAAAACAACAAATTGATAACCTCCATTTGTTTCGTCGATTAAAAACAACCCAGTTGTTTGTCAGTTTAAAATCTCAGCTTCAAAAGCGTTAACACTAATGCGCTGAATTAAAAATCAAAACAAGTGCCGTGTCAGAATTCTTCACAGCATGAATATGCATGAAGGAATAATTTTCATAGTCGAGCATAACAAGTGGAATTAAAGAGTTAGACAAACTTACGAGACTTTTGACCCATTAAAACACTATAAAATTAATCCTTACGGGGTAGACAGGTCCCAAGATAACAAGACCTAAAGGCCACGTTTAGCACGACCGCGGGCTTATAGGTGAGAAGGGGAATCAAAATAGTGATGGGTTGATAACATGATTCCTAAGATTTTCGCCCAATCCTCCTCGATGGGCTTTCGCCATCTGCGCGGGAAGAGAAGCAACTGAAAATGAAAATGAAAATGAAAAATATATATTTCGTTATCACATACTAGCCCGGACACTGGTCCGTCCGGATCGCTACCACCATCTTACTCGCTAATCCTGCCGCTAAGTAGCAGTGCTTGCACTGCTGTGTTCCGGTGTGGAGAGTAAGACAGCCGGGGAAATTACGGGCACAAGAGGCATTGCATCTTAGTCCTCTAGGTTGGCAACGCATCTGCAATCCCTCCGGGGTTGCGGGTGTCTATGGGCCGTGGTGATCACTTACCATCAGATGACCCACTTGCTCGTTTGCCTTCCTATTCATATAAAAAAAAAGAAAAAAAAAAGCTTCTGCCCGCGACTTCGTCTGCGTAGAATTATACATAAAAACCTTCCTCTTGAATCACTCTATCTTTTAAAAAAAACCGCATCAAAATCCGTTGTGTAGTTTTGAAGATATAAGCATACATAGGGACATAGGGACAGAGAAAGCGACTTTGTTTTATACTATGTAGGGATAGTGTATGTAACAAAGGATGGTGCCTCTCTTTAAATTAAGTAGAAACCTGTGTTGAGAGACACCACTCTTCCTAGTAGTAAGTATCTTAAACATCTTATCTTATGGTCCAGTCATTATAGCAAGTTCACCTCGGAATTCGAGATACCCGGCTGTAAATCGGTAAATACTTGTATGTTGACACCCTAAAAGTTGTCTCAAAACCTACATATGGTAGGGTGTGCGCAACTATTAAATTTCAAGGTCAAAGGTCACAAAAAACGGTTTTTTGCGCTTTTTTTGTAAATATCTCATTTCCTATGGGTTTTTGCTATTTGTTATTATTAACGATATTGTAGAATACAAAATTCCCTACAAATTTTGTTTAAATTTTTTTTTTATACGGTGATCCGTTTTCGAGATAGAGGGCGGAGATTAATAGAAAGATTAATTCATAATTCATTCAATTTGACCTTGAAATTTAATAGTTGCGCACACCCTACCATATGTAGGTTTTGAGACAACTTTTAGGGTGTCAATATACAAGTATTTACAGACTTACAGCTGGGTATCTCGAATTCCGAGATTCTTACCTAATCTAACCTTAAATGACTGGGCCATAGTGTAGAATTAAATAATACTTAGTGCAAAGATTAAGTTACGGTTCTAACAGAGTAAAGACTGAGAAGAAATATCTTAACAGTGAGTTAGGTATTAACATTTTACAAATTAGGTGGGTTTTGGAATTATGTATAACTAACTACATCAAGTGAAAATTTAGTTTAATTTGAACTTAGTTCAGGCCACTATGCACAATAAACATTTATTAAACATCCTAGACTTAACAGATTTGAAGAAAGGTTAACAAAGAGACCACAGACTATATCCGACGACTTGCACGAATTGTCCCATTTTAAGGGGCTACCGGGTAAATTAACGCTGTTTTCAAGCCAGATGAAGTATGCTTAAATATGGTAGCAGAACTATGAAACTAATATATATTGTAGAATGGTATGTATTCTTCAATTTGATTCATTGGGGTGTAAAAAATAATAATAACTTAAGAAAAAAAAGAATAATCCCAAACCCCTTTTCGCCAGTTAAACTCCGCTATAATTCCATTATTACACGACTTGAAGACACACTACTTTTTATATTAGTAGACAATAGCGAACACTACAGTTTGTACTACTGAAATTTTAACTAACTTTGTAGTTTTTAATAAAAAGGCATAATTTAGTGCTACGCACGAATCCTTGCTCGCGGTAGTCTGTGCGGGCGACGGGCGGCAGTCGCCGTTTGGCTTTCAGACGGGGAACCCGTGTCGCTCCGCTGCAACCCACTACGCTTGCGCAAACGTTGGTCCGTCCGATTTGACAACTGTCATTTTTATTTAGACACTTTCTTTATAGTCTAAGATCCGAATATAACGTCGATCTGCACCGAGCTGATAATAGAATGAAACACATTTTATAATAAATTCAGTATATTAGAATAGTACATTATGATACAAGTGTGCTATGTTGGTAATTACACACGAGGCGTATTGTACGCGCGAGCGCTAGCGAGCGCGGGTAATAGAGTCGAGATGTGTAATTTTACCAAAGCACACGCGTCGCATACGACGTTTTTCAACACATTTGCGAGGAAAAATAAATAAAATTTAGTTAATAAAAGGACTTTAAGAACTTTAGTTTACCTTTGTTACCAGAAATTGCTTACCTGGAGCAGAGCTGCTTTAGAACTTTACTTTATCATTTGGTAATTAACACCTTGGATTTCTTACAGATATAACTGTCCGAACATTGTCCGAACATATTTTAGTATTTCTAGCGACGGACACTACATTTCTTTATTACAATACAATACAATACAATACAAATACTCTTTATTGAACACCACAAATCAGTACAAAACAATACAGAAACAAAGAACAAAGTAGACAATAGGCGGTCTTATCGCTTAATAGCGATCTCTTCCAGACAACCAATACAAGAAATAAGTTGGAGACAGTTTAAGTAGGTGGCGGAAACAAATAGACAGGATAAACGCAGGGATAATAAAAACAACAATATCAACAAAAATATAATACATAGCTAAATAAATAAAATAAATGTGAGAAGCAATGAAAAATAAGAAGGCCATACAACAGAAAAGGACTTCATCAGAAGCAAAGAGAATATATGAGGTACTAAAGACAGGGAGTGGATTAAATTAGTGATAAATAGTGAGGTTTGAGTTGGTTTTTAAAAATAGATAGGTTGAACTCGTAATTTTTAAAGTAATAAAATAACAATGTCTGAATCAACAATATCAGTGAAAAATGGCGGCAGATATTATTTCTCCGCGTCAACCCGCACGCAGCACTCGCGCATGCGCGCTGTGCACTTAGCACGCGCGTGACGAAGACACTGACAACAGGCTGCTAAACAGCCTGATATAAAAATTATAATAAAAAAATAAAATAATTAATCAATGCTTGAAATATGCAAATTATGGTCACTTTTAGATAAAAATGAATAATTTGTCGAAATTAAATGATTATTTTATCGTCTTTTACCTAAAATACATAGTTTAATATTCACGAAAATATTCCTTGTTCCAATACATAACTGAACTTTTTGCTGAGATTAAAAAAAAATACTATTATATATTACAATTACACTTGTGCGTAATAAGCTGAATTATGAGCTTAAATGCGGTGCAATAAGACTCAATTTACGAGCAAGTGTGTTGAAAAATATAATAAAAATGGGTTGGTTAAAAAATCTTGGACAGACTATTTAAATATATTACGTATGTATGTAAAAAGATGGGAATTATTCGAAGAATTTTATTATAAGTATTATACCAAATCTATCAAAAAAACATACTTGTCCTTTCCACCTATACGCCCTTAATCATGCTAAACGTGGCCTTAAGGTTTTGTTACCTTAGGCTCTGTCTACCTCTTACGGGCCGTAAGGGACAAAGACGTGATTTATGTGTGTGTATGTATGTACCAAATCTAAGGGGACCGATTAAATTAAAAGTTTTTGCAAAAATACGGATTTTCAATTTCCCTTCCATTTTATGAGTGGTTCGCACTAATTTTAAACCTAATAAAAATTTAAAATGTTTAATTGCAAATCGGACGGAATTTTGTCCCGGAACATAAAAGTATTTACGTTGTATTTGGGCTGCCAGCTCCTTGCCTATATAATTCAAATATGTTTCTTGTGACAGTAGGATGTCGTAGCTTGTCAACGTGTACATAAGCAAGGGTGCGGGGGGTTGTGGAGCCGAAACGCTCGAGGTCATTGGCGTAGGGTAGCCCCTTAAATATAAATATGAGGATACCTACGCTGGTCATGACTGCGTGTGCGTGCGTGCGGTGCAGGTGCATGGCACACATAAAGGCATACACACAACTGGAACATTCTATGTTTTTTCTTTGCTCCCGGACCAGCATGGCAAAATGATGTAAGGCGTTTTTGGCACAAAATTGAATTTATTTTTATAAAAGAAGAAGTATTAAGACGTCATGTTAAGGCTGCTGAGCGAAAATCTACGACATACCCAAGTGAAAATAATAGTGTGTAGAAAACACTAATTACACTTTTCCATTTGACAAAGCTAAGTCAGCAAACAACATTATGCAGGGCCAACCCGTAGGGTCTTCATAGTTAGTTGTCAAACAATGAAAGCGCTTTAATTTTCTACGTGGGAGGAAAACGTACGTAAGTAGCAGTCTACGCAACCCACGTGTTTATTCGGACTATCTAAGTTACATAAAGGCTAAAACAAACTTTATAAAATAAAGGCATAGCAAAGACAACATGTTAAGTAGCTTCTCGTCACTTCTTCCATGCTGTTCTGGGAGTAAAGCTGAAACAGAATGTACCAGTTGCTACTCTTCCCGCGCAGATGGTAAAAACCCATCGAGGGAATGGGCGAAAATCTTAGGAATCATGTTATAATGCGGCTAGCAACCCATCACTATTTTGATTCCCCTTTCCACCTATACGCCTACAATCATGCTAAACGTGGCCTTTAGTTTTTGTTATATACCTCAGGCTCTGTCTACCCCGTAAGGGATATAGACGTGATTTGTGTATGTATGTCAAAATTGAAATTCAAAATAATTTTATTTTAGACTACATTTAATGGTCATAAGTCAATCGTCGCTTTCATGGTGTACATTGGATCTTACAAGCTAATAAATTTCCCAACACGAAACCCTGTAGCGGGCACTGCAACATAACTTAACCTAATAATGCGATTAATTATTATTATACTTGATTTAAACAACTTTAATAACTCATAAATATTTAATTTTAAATAACTTTAATCTACCTCTCGAAATCTCGGTCCAGATTCGTTAATACCAATTTATACTTACTACATTAGTAGAACATAAAAACAAAGATAGTAATCGTTTGATTGCTATAAAATGTCGTCAGATAGCGATTCCGATGGATGTTATGCTAATTTTAACACAATGAGTGATTGCATGGGAATTTAGATAAAATGTGTTTGCTACAAAGGCTTTTAAATGGACTGTAATGGTGAATAATCGTTTTCCAATAAAAAGTCCACATACCAAGAAACAATGTGTCCCCAAATTTACATTCCAGTCCGTCACTTTTTTTCATATAGGTATGCATGGAACGTGACGAACAGGACAAAAATCCGTAAAATATGGGACACACTTTTTCTTGTATGAGAATCGATAGGGTAAACGATTCTGAGTAAGAACACACACACACAAATAATTTTAAATTCTTTGCTCAATATTTTTCCTCGGTCTATGATGCACCTGGGGCTTCTAGCTACACACCCGATTTTTCAGAAAGTAACTTTAGTATAAGTAACGTGTCATTCTCTGAGGAGGACGTGTTGGGGAAGCTTCGGTCGTTAAATGTCGCAAAAGGTGCAGGCCCAGATGGACTACCAGCCATTTTTGTACGGTCGTGTGCGGAAGTATTGGCTAAACCACTGACAATGATTTTCCGGAAATCAATTGGTGAAGGTGTATTCCCAAGTTTATGGAAACTAACAAAGATAACCCCAATTCATAAGAAAGGAGACAAGAGTGACGTCTCCAATTACCGACCTATTAGTATCCTGAGCTGCTTTGCAAAGGTCTTTGAGAGCTTAGTTTTTGATTCATTATATACTCATTGCCTCCATGTACTTAGCCCGCTCCAGCACGGTTTTATTCGAAAGCGTTCCACAACTTCGAATCTTATTTTATACTTTCAGTATTTATGCTCTTCATTCCAGGCCAAGGTTCAGACTGATGCGATATACACTGACTTCGCAAAGGCTTTTGATAAAGTTAATCACCAAATTCTACTTATTAAATTAAATCACCTTGGAGTACACGGCAACTTGCTTAGATGGTTTCAGTCTTACCTTAATCACCGATCCCAGTTAGTAAGTGTATACGGATACGATTCCCTGCCTTTTGTGGCTGAATCCGGTGTTCCACAGGGGTCAAATCTGGGTCCGCTGTTGTTTCTCTTTTTTATTAATGACCTTCTTACCCGTTTGCAGTGTAATGCCTTGGCCTACGCTGACGACATCAAAATTTTTCTCACCATCCAGTCATACGAGGACTGTTTAATGCTACAAAATGATCTGAATGCAATTCATAATTGGTGCGTACACAATATGATGTCCTTGAATACAAACAAATGTCAATGTATCACATTCACAAAAAAATTAAATATAACTAAATTCGATTATTCAATCGGTGGGACAATTTTGGAAAGAGTGACAACAGTAAGAGACCTAGGTGTGTTGTTTGATAGTGACTTGTCGTTTCGCAGTCATTATGAGAGCATAGTCTCAAGAGCGAATCGTACTCTAGGGTTCATTATTCGCAACACGAAGCCTTTTAAGAATGTTAGTAGTTTGATCATATTGTACTGTTCGCTGGTAAGGACTACACTTGAGTACTGCTGTGTTATCTGGCATCCTATCTACACTAAATACTGTGATCGGTTGGAGTCAATTCAGAGGAGATTTGTTCGACACCTATGCATTAAGACTGGGACACGCCGTTCGATTCCTGAGTATGGCGATAGACTAGTCAAATTCAATCTCGATTCTCTGTCTCAACGACGTAATGTCATAGACTTGATAACACTGTATAAGATATTGCATGGCGATCTTGACGGGAATCTATTGGATTGTATAGGATTCAGGGCTATTACGAAGCGCACACGAAATCAAAATTTATTTGCCTTATCTATGACCAATAATAATGTCAGCCACAACGCTCCACTACAACGAATGTGTCGCTTATTTGATAATCTGGACCATGACGTTGATATTTTCTTTGATTCGTTAGCCACCTTTAAAAGTAAAATATCCAAGAAGGCTTAAATATACCTAAGCATTTTATATATATACATTTTTTTTTTCTCTTTTTCTTTTTCCGTAGAAAAGTAATCTGTGTGCTGAATGTTGTGTACAATTGTAATTGTGTTGTAAACACAATACATTTTTCTCTGTATGATCTGTTTTGCTATGTTGTTGTTTACAATATGTAATTGTACCGAATAAATAAATAAATAAATAAATAAATAAATCACGTCTTTATCCCTTACGGGGTAGACAGAGCCTAAGGTAACATATACCTACAGGCCACATTTAGCAAGATTGTGGGCGTATAGGTGGAAAATCCAATCAAAATAGTGATGGGTTGCTAGCCTCATCGCCTGTAACATGATTCCTATTATAATCGCCCATTCGATTCCCTCGATGGGCTTTTATCATCTGCGGGGGTAGAGAAGCAACTGGTACATTCTATGTTTTTTCTTTGCTCCCAGACCAGCATGGAAAAGACAACAATTATCACGTGGACTTTTTTTAAAGTACAGCCCGTCTTTGATATTCCAACTTCTAATGAAACGCCACTAGCATTAAGGGACAAAACTATTCATAATTGAATCAAAACTTCGCTTTCATCTGGGTGTCTAGCGTGAAATGTTTTTGAGTAGTTTCACGCTATATCGGTCTCTTTCTTAATGTCTTGATAGGAACGAGATGACTAGCTTTTAGAACGTCTAAATCTGTCCAAGCGCTACCTACACATAGACGATGTTTGCGTTTAAATGTCGAATAGTAAATAACATGACCAAATGTAAATGACATGTAATAATAATTACACATAAACGGATAACTCACGTTTAAAAAGTCGAGTGATGCTCGACATGTTTCGGACTATTTCGTAGTCCTTCTTCCTGGAGCGCGAACACAGTGTTCGTTTCGCTGCCGCCGGGGTGTAAATTATGATTGAGTCTCACGGTAGTTTAATGTTGAAAGTGACATGTAATAATAACTATAAATATCATTTACTAGCTGTTGCCCGCGACTGTCCGCGCTGAATTCGCTTATCGCTATCGTATTTTGGGATAAAAACTATCCTTTGTCCGTCTCTGGGACTGAAACTAATTGTATACCAAATTTCAACTAATTATGTATGTACTAGCTGTTGCCCGTAACTTAGTCTGCATATAATTCGTTTATCGCTATCCCGCAGGAATTAAGCAATTTTCCGGGATAAAAAGTAGGCTATGTGTTATTCCAGACTATAATCTATCTATGTTCCAAATTTCATCCAGATCTGTCCAGCCGTTCCGACGTGAAAGAGTAACAAACATCCATACTCACAAACTTTCGCATTTATAATATTAGTAGAGGATGTTTAATGTAACCGCGGCATATAAGGTGTCAGCGCGCCAATTTTACTTAATTAGATGCTTAAGTGGTTGTGTACTAAGCTGCATAAGTTATTATAGTTTTTTAAATATCCCACGGGAACTCTTTAATTTTCGGGGATTAAAAGTATCTAAAATATTGACCAGAGATATAAGGCATTTACTTACTTACAATAAATTATAAACTTGAGGTCTTTTTCAGCAGTGTCTGATATTGATACTTAAAAAACTTCGGTAGGAACATCCCTGTTTTTCGAATTATCATGCTTTATATAGGTAACATTGACTATGAAGTGATAGTCACGTATCTGAAATACAGTTTTACATTTGTTAATTTATCTTTCATCGACTGGCTATAGATTTAGAAGCAAAGTTAGCAAACTTCATCAACTGACAATTAAAGTCTATTCAAATGCCGATCAAATCATTAAGACTATTCGATAATTTAACATTTCCTTCAGAGTTTTTTCTTAAAAAAACTTTTCACCGAACGGTCCAATTCCTAGAATTGAGGAATAAATTTTTGATGTTATAGACAAAGGTTTATTTTGCCCAATCAGACCTTTTCCCTTTTCCAAAGATTCTATGGAGCTTGCGAAACAATTGGAAGAAACTTCCATAACGGGTCTATTGACGTTTGACAATATCCTTGACTGTTATTTTCTCTCTTAGTCTACTGTTTTTCAAATCGTTTACCCTATCGATTTTCATACAAGAAAAAATGTGTCCCAGATTTTACTATGGATTTTTTTCCTTTCCGTCACGTTCCATGCACAGCTATATTCAAAAAAGTGACGAACTGGAATGGAAATTTTAGGACAATTTTTTTCTTGTATCAGGATCGATAGGGTAAACGTACCGTGAGAAAAACCCAAATTAGTTAAATTGTGAAAAAAAATTCATCTGGACTTTTTTTTGGAAAACTACTACCATCCAGCCGTATGACGTCGTGAGGTATCAACTATGATCATTCAACAGTCTAGAGCAGGGTTTTTCAAACTGTGGGTCGCTACCCCCTGGGGGGTCGCAAAGCCTCTACAGGGGGTCGCGAGAGGACGCGAAAATTACCACATTAAAAAAAAACGTTGCTAACTATGCAAATGCATAAATCTGTCGTATTGATTGAATATTTGTAACATAAATAAAATACCTACTTCCATACTGGTCTGGAAGCAAATAACGTAGAATGTACCGGTTGCTTCTCTGCCCGAGCAGATGGTAAAAGCCTATCGAGCGATTGGGCTAAAATCTTAGGAATCATGTTATAGACGATGCGGCTAGCAACCCATCACTATTATGATTCCCCTTTCCACCTATACGCCTATATATGCTCACAATTATGCTAACCGTGGCCTTTAGGTCTTGTTACCATAGGCTCTGTCTACCCCGTAAGGGATGAAGACGTGATTTGTGTGTGTGTGTAAATAGAATACCTAGGTAGGTACATGAAAAAAAGAAGGGTCGCGAAATACTTTTAACATACGAGGGGGTCATATCATAAAACAGTTTAAAAATACTGGTCCGGATGATTATGAGAAATGAACCTTGGAACTTTGAAACAACGAGATCAACAAACAAATAAAACTTAAGGCGTTCCTTAACTCACAATGATCCATTAACTTTAACTGCTCAGATAACGTTAAGGACTGCAGAAAACACCTAAAGAGGTTATTAACTTAGAACGTAACGGCCTAAAATACCTAGCCATAAAAAATGGCGCGCATTCGCTGAGGTGAATTGTATAAGATGTTTCAGATTTTATTTATAATACGTCGTTATGTTGTTAATAAAACGCTTAATTTATTCTACACTGGCTTCTCCCCACGACTTCGTCCGCATAGAATTAGACTTGAGAACTGATGTTACATGTATCACGCCTTTATCCCTTACGGGGTACACAGAGCAAGGTAACAAGACCTACTAGCCACGTTTAGCAAAACTGTGGGCGTATAGGTGGAAAGGGGAATCAAACTAGTGATGGGTTGCTAGCCGCATCGCCTATAACATGATTCCTATGATTTTCGTCATTCCCTCGATGGGCTTTTACCTGCGCGGGAAGAGAAGCAACTGGTACATTCTATGTTTTTCTTTGCTCCCAAACCAGCGTGGAAGAATATATTTTGCAATAATTGTTTAAGTTGCGATTCTAGACAGCTACGACCTTTGAACACGTTTATCGCTATCCCGCAAGAACTCAAGTTTCTGGGATAAAAAGTAGCCTATATTTCAATCTAGGGTACCAGGCCTGTGCCCAGCAGTGAGACGTATATAGGCTGGAGATGAGACGAGATCCTTTAGTAAATACTTCATTCTAAAAGCCGCAATTATACGCGCTTCTATAAACTCTTCGCAATATGATTTAGTTCCAAAAAGAGCTCATCGTAATGGGGACTATCGTTTCTTTGCTCACCAGTTGGCGCCACTGTTGACTAAGGCCCAGAGGTATAGCTGTCAAAGGCGACTTTATAAGATCGCCCCCAAAACAAAGTTTTAAATCTTGAATCTCATTAAGTTTATTAATTATAAATAACTATCATCGTACCGAGTAGCTATGCCGTAATGTTGTGCAGTTCCGTTTTGTTCGGAAAAAAAAAATCCGCTATCAAAGCGTTCACAGTCATCGCCAAATAATCCATATTTGCGATAATTTCACGAAGGAGATCACTTTTCAACAGGTAAATGAAAGAAATTATAATTTATGTCACGAAGCCCGCCAAAACCAGTGCAAAGTGGATGTTATTGGACCTCACGCGACACTAGCGCCTCTAGTGGCAAATTCACAAGCGATAGCCCCCATTGCTTTCCCAATTTCTCCACTTCATTCGTGACGTACGTTTTTTCCACCCTTCAGTCACAGATGTGCGGTTTCCGAAGTTATGTCATTTTCGAGTAAACGTTTTAAACAAACCTGTATACACACGGAGTAGACAGAGTCTAAGGTAACAAGAGCTAAAGGCCACATTTAGATTGTGGGCGTATAGGTGGGAAGGGGAATCAAAATAGTGATGGGTTGCCATCCGCATCGCTATAACATGATTTCTAAGATTTTCGCTCACTCGATTTTCCCTCGATGGACTTACCATCTGGAAGAGAAGCAACTGGTACGTTCTATGTTTTTCCTTTACTCCCAGACCAGCATGGAAGAGTGTATTATAAGAAATAAGTAAAGGAATGAATACCATTTTTTTTGAAGGTGCTATAAAGTTTGCAACCCCTACTATATCTTCTTATCTTACCAAATTTTATATGCGTATTCAGTAGGTCTGAGAATCGGCTACTACCTATTTTTCATATTGAAATTTAGAAGAAAAAAAAAACGGGAGCGAAGCCGCGGGCAACAGCTAGTAATAATATAAATGTGAAAGTAACTCTGTCTGTCTGTCTGTTACGCTTTCACGCCTAAACCGCTGAACCGATTTCAATGAAATTTGGTACAGAGATTGTTTTGGTCCCGGGGAAGGACGTAGAATAGTTTTTATCCCGAGAAATTGCATAGTTCCCGCGGGATAGCGATAAGCGAGTTCTGCACAGACGGAGTCGTGAGCAACCTCTAGTATGTTTGTAAATGCAATTGTACAATTGCGTTATCTAATTTAATTAAAGTAATAATGAAAAACAGGTATTTATAAAATCAGACTACAGCTGAGTTAATTATTAAAAACACACACACACACACACACACACACACACAAATCACGTCTTTATCCCATACGGGGTAGACAGGGCCTAACGCAACAGGTACCTACAGGCCACATTCAGCATGATTGTGGGCGTATAGGTGGAAAATGGAATCAAAATAGTGATGGGTTGCTAGCCTCATTGCCTAAACATGATTCCTATTATTTTCGCACATTCCCTCGATGGGCTTTTACCATCTGCGCGGGTAGAGAAGCAACTGGTACATTCTATGTTTTTCCTTTGCTTCCAGACCAGCATGGAAAAAAAAATTGTGACAATGTTATTTTTTCCCTCTACTAGCCATACAAATACAAAGTCACTTAAAAATTTCAAGAGTCTTCCAATTACCGTTCAAAAGATACATCCCAACTGACAAACAGGCAAATAAAGTTTTATTAATAAATTCGTTATCGCTTTTGGGCACGGGACCCTAAAAACGTGACTGACAAAACCCTACCATCCGTAACCTATTTCACTAATGCGAAAATAAGCCTGTTTGTTTGTCCCACTTTCACAGCGAAACTCACAAAATGATTGATTGTTTGCAGGCTTCATCCATCTAATTTGCTGTAAGTCAAGACATCGTATCAGTTTCATTGAGAATTTGGGCCATACAATGTTATGTCATAGTATAAATCAGTATTTAATCTACAAGCAACAGGTCTAATTTGCATATATACATACTGTAGGAACTTGAGTTTGTTTGTACAAAGATTTGTACAAACAAACCAGCGGGCTGGCAAGTAATGCGATTATTTGTAATTTAAGTTTAGAATTTCAATGGAATAAAGAAACAAAGTGTTTCTTCAGGGCATTACCTGGACAGCTGCCTCGGAAGGCATGTCTGTTGTATTATAAATATTTTAAGTTCCTAAATTTGAATATACGGTTAAAGACCTTAGCGGTTTTATTAATTGCGCGCTGCGTGGAACCCCTATATCTTCTCGCGCTTAAATCCAGGAGTGTCCTGTTAAGTTAGTGTAGACCTGGCTACAGCCCTCACAATACACACATAGGTAAATACATACATACCGTCATGCTTCTTCCCCATAGGGGTACAATACTACTCTGTTTCTGCTAGAGGCTGTATAGCGCCTGATAACTGACTGATAAAGTAATCAATTTACATGTATACACATACACATACACAAATCACGTCTTTATCCCTTGCGGGGTAGACAGAGCCTAAGGTAACAGGTACCTACAGGCCACATTTAGCAAGTTTGTAGGCGTATAGGTGGAAAATGGAATCAAAATAGTGATAGGTTGCTAGCCTTGTCGCCTATAACATGATTTCTATTATTTTCGCCCATTTCCTCGGGCTTTTACCATCTGCGCGGGTAGAGAAGCAACTGGTACATTCTATGTTTTTTCTTTGGTCCCAGGCCAGCATGGAAGGCATTTACATGTATGTTAGTGTTCAAACGGTTGTCTAAGCAACACAGAACGTTGTGCTTAGACATTACATGAATGTTTGCTGATTTAGAGACTGACGTATGTATACATACATGTTGGGGGCTATTTTTATGCGAAACGTCCGTCCAGGCCTTCCCCTCCCAAAATTCCCATTCACACTCGCCATGTAATTATATAAATCGAATTTGCATTCATCACGTTTATCCAAAGGAGCCGTTAGCTATGTCTGTTTTCGCTAATCTCCAAAACTGTTGGACCGATTTGAATGAATTATTGCGTGGTGGTACCTTCTATCTCTGGTCAATATTTTAGACACTTTAAATCCCGGAAAATTAAAGAGCTCCTGTGGGATAGTAAAAAAAACTAAAATAACTTATGCGCTTTTTACACAACAACTTAAGCATCTAATTAAATAAAATAGGCGAACGACTCCTTAATGCCGCGGTTACATTAAACATACATACATAATTAATTGAAATTTGGTATATCGTTAGTTTCAGTCCCAGGGATGGACATAGGATAGTTTTTATCCCAGCAAACAGCATAATTCTCGCGGGATAGCGATAAGCGAATTCTGCGCGGACGGAGTCGCGGGCAACAGCTGGTTGTACATAAAACAGATGAAAAAAACGATCCATCTTCAACAGTCGGAGGTGCTTGAAAACTGTTGATAACAAATTATACAGATTACAACACTCGAGTTTGTATGTATGACTAGAGAAGGACAAGAATAAGGTGTATTACGCATTTTTTGTCTGCACGGTTGAGCGTGTGATAATTAGACGCGTCAAACAGCGTTCTTGGTAGATAACATACTGGTTTTAACTGTGGCCGGGTCAAATACGAATAATTAATTATTCCCCTCTGTTTAAATTAATTATTCTCTTCTGTTTCTGAAAGCCGTAAGACAGATTTCTTGGTTTTATATTGTAATCACTGCCGTTTCACAGGCTATTGTTACAGATTAATAAGTGAAGTAATTATGATTTATCTTCTTCCTTCTTCTTCTAAATATAATATAACTCAAAGGTGACTGACTGGCATAGTGATCTATCAACACACAGCCCAAACCACTGGACGGATCGGGCTGAAATTTGGCATGCAGGTAGATGTTATGACGTAGGCATCCGCTAAGAAAGGATTTTGATCAATTCTACCTCCAAGGGGATAAAATAGGGGATGAAACTTTGTATGAAACTTTGTCAATTTTAAGCCGATTGGGCTGAGACAGCTGATAGCGATAAACGAATTCTATGCAGACGAAGTTGCGGGCAACAGCTAGTGTAATAATAAAGATATAGGATTTTGGAATCTGAACAGCACTTTAACGGAGTCTCGGTATTACTGTAACCTTACCGAGGAATGCTGGGAGTGCCGGTTGGAAAATACATTAACATGTCTAAGCTGTTAGATTTAAAACTGTTAGTCAGATGTACGTTTAAAAATAATTCTTACCCATCGGAGTACGATTTCGGTACGAATGTACGTAAAAACAGTGTCTGGAGTTTCTTGTATTGTTTTTCCCTGTGTAAGGTTCTTCTTCTTCTCTCCTTAATGGCGGCCGTAAGGCTTGGGAGAATGTCACTGTGGTAAAAATATAATTCATAAATCTTGTGACAAAAATGTCGGCAACGTTGTACGGTAATGGTCAAAGACCCCCCTCCCCCCCCCTGTCGGGCTCTTAGCCAACGGATTTACTTATTATTTATTTATTTATAAAAACACACGATAACGATAACGATATCCCTCGGAGACCGCCAGGAAATCATTAACCGGTGCCCAGGGTGCACCGGAACAAGCACTGCACTTCCTCTCGGACGGATCCAAAAACGAACCGCAGCTCTTGATCATACGCGGAGGTAACCCGACTCGCACCCCCCTGTGTAAGGTTCCGCTCTTACATCCAATGAAAGTCAGTTTAGGCGCATATCGTTTTATTCACTTGGTCAACAACACAGTACATTTAGCTAGTTCAGTATGACCCTCCGCGGGAAAAACTAGCAAGAAACCTCACGGGCTCTTTTCTTATTGATCGCTACATCTTTTATTACCATTAATACAGATTTACACTTCGAACTTATCACTACACATATCAGCATCTAACAGTCTGAATGACAGTACAATCTCCGCGTCCCTTCTAGAGCGCTTGGCGCCAAAACGTGTCGTTGACATCTGTCAACTGTCAACGTCACTGCCCTGTCCAATGAGTGTGTTCTCTTTAACAAAGTCTGTTTTCATTTACCATAACGAAGGATCAGTTCTGAATTCACAACACCTATGACTAACGTATGTGTTTTCAGGACTTTGTATTGCATGGCGTCTCAGCGCCGGATACAATTTTGTTCATTTCGGTGTTGGGACCCTTTGTCCGTGGGGTCCTAGCGCTATTAGCCTCTTCAAAGATATTTCGAAGAGGCTAATAGACGCTACGGGTGACCGCAGAGCTGACAGCGTCCTTGGACAGCGTATTAGTATCACTGTCCAAAGGGAAAATGCTGCCAGCGTCTGCGGTACTATGGCACGGGGGCCTCTCCTATTTTAATAGCGGGTGAGTAAACCGAATTTTTCTTTCTGTACCAGCTATCACGTGACTTTGTCACTATGCGTTTTTTAGTCGCCAAGCGTCATCTGTTTAAATGATGTGTCTGTACGACACAATTACAAACTTCCGTGGAACATCTACTGCTTACCAGGGACGAGAGAACGCGCTGAGGACTGTAGGAGTAATAAGTCAGGGTGTCGGCTGAAAACCAGCGCCGCGGGCGTCGCCCTCGGGACCGGCACCAGCAGCTTATGCTGACGCCGACACCTTTTGTCACAAACCGCTTTGAGTATTTTTACTTAATTTGTAGTTTTGTAAATCTGTTTTTGTGGCAATCAATTGTTTTTTCTTTCTATCTTTCTTTCTGTTTTTCAAATGGTTTTGGATCCTGTATAAAAGTATAAAGTAAAGTAACTTTAAATAGCACGATAATTTTACCCATTTACTCCGTTAGTATCGTTCAATACTTTCATAGTCAACCGAAACCTTACATTCGCTGGCAAGCTACGAATGAATCTGTCCTGCTTTCGGTTCCCCCAATCGTACAAACAGGCTTCGCCCAATTAACGAACCTCCCTCGACCGCACCTTCATTTGTGCTATTTTAATACAGTTCTTGGCGTGCCCAGATATGGGCTAATCTAAAGAAAATGAGTCGTGAAAGCAGAGTCACGTTACAAAACAACCTAGTTTGCTAACTAACAATGTTTTTGCTCGTTTAGGCGTCGTGTAAGCTAAAAGCCTATAAGCTGTCAGTTAAGTGGGCTTTGTACAATCCTTTGGCTTTTGCGGGTGGTAGGGCCTTGTGCAAGGTCCGTCCGGATCGCTACCACCATTTTACTCGCTAATCCTGCCGCTAAGTAGCAGTGCTTGCACTGCTGTGTTCCGGTGTGGAGAGTAAGACAGCCGGGGAAATTACGGGCACAAGAGGCATTGCATCTTAGTCCTCTAGGTTGGCAACGCATCTGCAATCCCTCCGGGGTTGCGGGTGTCTATGGGCAGTGGTGATCACTTACCATCAGGTGACCCACTTGCTCGTTTGCCTTCCTATTCAAATAAATAAAAAAAAAACCTTGACGGAAATGTCTGGATAATGGACCTATTTCGATGCAGTTTATTTCGTACAAAAGCCAGCTTTCTTCCATGCTTGTCTGGGAGCAAAGAAAAAACAGAATATACCAGTTGCTTCTCTACCCGCGCAGATGGTAAAAGTTAATCGAGGTAATGGGCGAAAATCATAGGAATCATGTTATAGGCGATGAGGCTAGCAACCCATCACTATCTATACGCCCACAATCTTGCTAAATGAGGCCTGTAGGTATCGGTTACTTTAGGCTCTGTCTAACCCGTATAAATACGTGATTTAAGTGTATGTGGATTATAGCGCAAAACTATTAATTACTGCCAAGCGACGCGTAAGCTACTAATTAAGGATAGTTGATTAATGCACATTTGTAACTTGCCAAGCTTTTTGGTGAAGGAAAACATCGTGAGGAAACCCTGTACACGTCTGCAAAGAAATTCAAAGGTGTGTGTGAAGTTCCCAATCCGCACTAAGCTCGCGTGGGAACTGATAGAGGTGTGGTCCGATGCAGTAGAAATAAAGCCACAGGACTGGAGGACAGAAATAAAATAACACTCTGCTGTAGATGTGCCTTCCGTGTATTTATCAAAATGCAGGACACGAAAGATAACAGATCTTGTAACGTGCTTTTTAGGGCATCGCTACCACCGGATAGTTCAGACGGAACAATGAGTATGAGAGCCAGGGCGCCTAGAGCTACATAGAATTCAAGTAAAACAAGCTTTAGTTTACACGTTATTTATTAAATGAAAAAAACACAGTTTATTACATTAAGAGATGAAGTCGCTGGTTCCTGGGCTTAACTACTAATACGCAATTAAATAAGGATCATTAAAACTGACCTTGTATAATCTATAGAATGTTTCAATGTAGTTCCGCGCTCACCGAGAGATGGCGCTGCCCCCGAATACAACATGCTAACGATATATCGTTCTAGTAAAGTGAATGTCAACACAGAAATTTGTATGAATGAGAATTGTAAGCGTTGGTTAAGCTCTTCTATTGCACTTGTAAGAAAGAGATAGTGATATTATAGTAAATTCACATTTAATAACCGACTTTCATTGAGACCTCATAGGTACAAGTTTGTACATGGTCCATCGAATCGGAGTGTTTTGCGGAAGTGGTGATAGTAGTTCAGTGCGTGTGAGCTACTCTTCGCATCGTTCCCATAGTAACAGTGGATCGCTGTTCAGAGGGATACGATTGAGTGGCGTATAGCAGCGACGGTGGCGCCATCAAGCGGGAGCCAAGCTGAGTTACAACGTTGTGTCGCCAGGAGGACAGCGAAGAGGGCGCTAGTGAGCACGTCATAGCAGGTCAAAGTGGAAGTATTGGTGCATGTGTGAGTGAGGTGTCAAGTGCGAACCGTGAGTACATTTATATTATTGTTTACGCGAAAATCAACCTTGTTCTAAAGAAGTCCAAAACTTTAACATCAGTGGATTTTCATCAAGACAATTAGACATTTTCAACCTTATTTCTTAAGTGCTGCACTTGGTGTATTAATAGAACTAAATTTAACTTGTTATGTTTAAATAATGTGCATTAGATTTAGAACTTAGAATATTAAGAGTAAAAACGGAGGTACGGGGAATCCATGCTGGATTTCGCCTAAGTTCCAATAAGTGAAAAACACTTGTAATTTTGTGCGAAGTAAACTCGCAATTTTTCTAAGTATTTGAAGGTATATTTATATTTGTTTTTATTGTAAAAAATTGGATTTCAAACACTTAGCCGGGCTAGATTGCGTTTAAACTTATAAGCTTTGTATATTTTAAAACATGGAATCCTTAATAACGTTTCAAATTGATTTGGCAAATCGCGTATACAAGGCAAGAATTAATTTTAAAAAATCAAGTAAAGAACGCGTAACCGAGCGTTATGTAGAAAGTAGGTTAGAGGCATTAGAGCAGTTGTGGAATGATTTTAGGCAGGGACATAAAGAACTACTGCAAACAGCTGATTCTAAGTTATTGGCGGGCCAAAACTATACAACAGAAGATATTTATGAGCAAACAGAAGAACATTATTTAACTTATAAGTGCGAGTTAAAAGATATTTTAGATATGTTTAAGGTCCAGTCTGGTCAAGGTCAGTCATGTGCCAATGATGGCAGTGTAAACGCAAGGTCAAACCTAGTCAAGTTACCTAAAATTAGCATTCCTACCTTTTCGGGTAAATATACGGAGTGGACTACCTTTCGAGATTTGTTCTTGTCTATGATCCACAATAATAAAACTTTAGATAACGTACAAAGATTGCAATATCTTAAGGGTTACTTGACTGGAGAAGCTGAGCAATTGATTCGATACACACCTGTCTCGGACGCAAATTATGAACAGTGCTGGAAGCAATTGGAAGAACGTTACAGCAATAAAAAATATCTTTCACACTGCATTTTGAAACGTTTACTTAGTCAACGGAATATAACTAACGAGTCAGCAGGTTGTTTGAAAGAATTAATGGATACGTCATCCGATTGTTTGAGTGCATTGCATAATTTGGGTATTGATGTTTCGACTTGGGATATAATTGTAATCCACCTGCTTTCGCTTAAACTAGATGCCGAATCTCGTAAGCAGTGGGAGTTATACGTAGCAACTAATGTGGCTTCAGATTCATTGCCGAAGTTCAAGGAATTCCAAACCTTTTTAACTAATAGATATCGAGCATTGGAATTCATTGAACCAAAAAATGTAAACAAACCAACCGCATTCAGTTCAAAGCCGGCAACCAGTAATAAAGTCAGCCACACAAAAGTGTTGCATGCAACTAATTCAGTAAAAATGCAATGTGAATTTTGTAGCGAAGAACACAAATTATGCTATTGTAAGAAGTTTGCGAGCCAAGATTATGGGAAAAGACATGAGTTTGTAACTAATAACAGAATTTGCTATAATTGTTTGGGTAGCAACCATGGGGTGAGATTCTGCCAAAAACCCACCAATTGCAGAATCTGTAAGAAAAAACATCATTCTTTACTTCATCCAAAGGGTGCTTCAAATGGTAGTACAAGTAGTTCAGGTAGTTCAGGGACTTCAGGTAGTTCAGGTACATCTAGTAGTTCAGGTCAACCGTTTGGAGAGGGTGGAGAAAGGGTTAATGGAAATTCAAATGCAGTGCGTATCCTTTCCTCAAGTGAGGAGGGACCGGTCGTGACTTGCTTCTCTAAAGGACAATTAAGAAAACAAGTTTTATTACCCACGGCAATAGTGAATGTCGAATCGAAAACAGGACAGTACCGGATAGTTAGAGCTTTATTGGATCAGGGGTCGCAGGCCTCATTTGTAACAGAAGCAACGGTTCAAGGGTTGGGCTTGAAGAAAACGTCAGCCAACCTAACGATATCGGGTGTTGGAGGTGATCAGCGATCAATGATGTCCAAGGCGGCAGTGATGTTAAAAATTCAGTCACTAGCGGATCCCAGCTTTAAAATGGAGATAAAATGTTTTGTTTTATCAAGCATTACCACCGTACTCCCAGAAGAAAAATTAGTGTTTCCGGATTGGGTACAACTAAAAGGATTATGCTTAGCGGATCCAAACTTTAATTCACCCAATAAAATTGACGTTTTGTTGGGAGCGGAAGCCTACAGTCAGATTATAAAGGACGGTGTACTGAAAGGGCCCGTAGGATCCCCGGTGGCTCAGTTCACAGCCCTTGGTTGGATATTGTCTGGCTCACTAGGCGCCGCATGTACAGAAAACAGGATATCCGTGTTTCATACGCAAGCGGATGAAAATGAGATAATAAAACGATTTTGGGAACTGGAAAACGAACCTTTATTGAGTAAACCTACTTTAACAAGAGAAGAACAAAGATGCGAAGAGATCTTCTCAGCCACTACCCATAGAGATGAAGAAGGTAGATACGTCGTCAAATTGCCGTTCCGCGACGAAGAGCTGACCTGGGAACACGGAAAATCACGTGAAATTGCAATAAAAAGATTAAAATCATTAGAAAGAAGACTTACAAAAGACAAAGTGCTTAAGGATAGATACACGGACGTAATAAACGAATACCTACAGCTAGGTCACATGGTACAGGTGCCCGAACAAAAAGTAGATCAAGAAAGATCAGCCTACTTACCTCACCATCCTGTGATCCGAGAGGATAAGACCACCACCAAGGTCAGGGTGGTCTTCGATGCTTCCTGCAAGAACGAAAACGGTGTTTCATTAAATGACAAGTTGATAGTTGGGCCTACATTGCAACCAGACTTAAGACATTTACTCATGAGTTGGAGAAAACATCCCGTATGTTTAATAGCTGACATTGTTAAGATGTACCGAATGGTGAGGGTGACAGAAGAAGACTGTGACTTTCAACGCATAGTGTGGAGAAACCACCCAGAAGATAAAATGCAGGATTACAAACTCCTCACTGTAACATTCGGGACTGCTTCAGCTCCGTACTTAGCAGTTAAAGCGCTGAATCAAGTCGCCATAGATCACAAAGAAGACTACCCCATGGCAGCAGATAGAGTCGCAAAAGAGTTTTATATGGATGACCTAATGACAGGTTGTCAGACAATAGCAGAGGGAATGAGATTATACACTGAGATGAATGCACTATTGAAGGAAGGTGGATTCATTTTACAAAAGTGGTCAAGTAATAAAGATGAGTTATTGGGCGTTATAAATCAAACGAAGAGGGAAAAGGAAGAAGAGATTCAGGAAGATAAAACATTAAAATTTAAACAGGACAATTTAGTGAAGATTTTAGGACTCACCTGGAATAGAAGCCGCGACGAGTTCCAGTACTCGGTGAAGCTACCTGCATGGACTGCACCTGTAACAAAAAGAAAAATAATATCAGACGTGGCGAGACTGTTTGACCCTCTTGGGTGGATAGCTCCATGCGTGATCAAAGCTAAAATATTTATACAGCGATTGTGGATCGCAGGGACGGAATGGGACGAGGAACCACCAACTAGTATAAAAGAAGATTGGATTACTTACCGTAATGAATTGCAAAAACTTACTCAGTTCCAAATCCCCAGATGGCTCAACACTAAAGACGACGATCTGCTTGTCGAATTGCACGGTTTTTGCGATGCTTCCAATGTAGCATTTGCCGCAACGGTGTATTTGAGAGTTATTGATGCATCGGGACGTGCTCATTCCCTCCTAGTTGGTGCAAAAACAAGAGTCGCACCAGTAAAGCAAGTGAGCATACCGCGGTTGGAACTTTGTGGCGCCGTTCTACTGGCTAAATTGCTGGTTGAAATTGCAGACGTGTTAACCATTCCCAATAGTCAAATCAGAGCGTGGACGGATTCAATGGTCGTACTGGCCTGGTTAAACAAACATCCGTGCTCCTGGAAAACGTTCGTTGCCAATAGAGTATCTGAAATACTAACCATCCTCGACTCCTCGCACTGGTACCACGTTTCTACTAAGGAAAACCCTGCGGATTGCGCGTCACGGGGCATACCGCCAGGGGAACTAGAAGGTCATTCTTTGTGGAAATATGGACCCAGTTTTCTACGAGACGAGCACATAGACTACACGAAGTTGAAGAATAATACCACGAATGAAGAGACATCAAGCAAAGTACATGCGGCTGTGACGGATGAATCTTTATTGGACAAATTCTCATCGCTTAAAAAATTATTGCGTGTCGTTTCATTTTGTAGGCGTTTCATTACCCGTCACAGGCTTGCTAAAACAATTCATTGCCAGTACCTTCACAAATGGGAACTCGAAGAATCATTAATCACTTGCCTAAGGTTGGCACAAGCTGCAGCTTTTGAAAAGGATATCACAGACATCAAGAAGGACGGCCAGGTGAAGACTAAATCATCTGGTCTCCTTTCGCTTACTCCGTTTTTAGATGACAAAGGT
This sequence comes from Pandemis corylana, assembly GCA_949127965.1. Lineage (NCBI taxonomy): Eukaryota > Metazoa > Arthropoda > Insecta > Lepidoptera > Tortricidae > Pandemis > Pandemis corylana. The sequence goes on from OX421871.1 coordinate 9,383,485, forward strand.
TTACTCCGAGTGGGAGGCAGGTTAGCACAGTATCAGGCAGAAGAAAACGTAAAACATCCCATTATTTTACCATACAACTCAAATTTATCCCAACTCCTAATAACGGATGCTCATGAAAAGACACACCATGGTGGAGTTCAGTTGACGTTAAATTATTTAAGGTCAGCTTACTGGATTGTAGGAGCAAAAAATCTAGTAAAAAAATATATTCGGCGCTGCATAAGGTGCATAAGATACAAAGCGAACCAACAAAACCAACTTATGGGTTCGTTACCAGGAGTTCGAATCACACCTGCCAGACCATTTAGTCGCAGCGGTGTTGATTACGCGGGTCCAATTAGCTTGAGGGCATCTAAAGGAAGGGGTCACCACGCGTACAAGGGGTATATTTGTTTGTTCGTGTGCATGGTTACCAAGGCTGTGCATATTGAAGTTGTCAGCGACCTGACCTCTAGAGGCTTCCTTGAAGCTTTTAAACGGTTTGTGGCTCGTCGAGGGCACTGCTATGAGCTATACAGTGACAATGGAACTAATTTTATCGGAGCTTCCAAGGAGCTTATACAGTTATTCAACACTGAAAAATCCATTATGGCCTTAGAAGTGTCCGAAGCCCTCGCTTCACAAGGAACTACTTGGCATTTCATACCACCCAGGGCTCCTAATTTCGGTGGCCTATGGGAAGCTGGTATAAAATCTACAAAATATCACATAAAAAGAGTGATAGGTGACTCTACATTAACCTATGAAGAGATGTCCACCCTGCTCTCTCAAATAGAGGCGTGTCTTAATTCACGACCTATGTCTGTTATGCACAATAACCCAGGAGAGCCAACTCCGTTAACACCTGGTCATTTTTTGGTAGGAGAGCCTCTAGTTACTGTTCCAGAAATAAACTATGAACGCTCTACCGTAAGCACTTTAAAGAGATGGCAGTTAACGCAACGTATGTTGCAGAACTTCTGGCGGCGATGGAGTAACGAATATTTAACTCATTATATGCATCGTTATAAATGGGCGCATACAACACCTGAACCGAACGTAGGGGATGTTGTTTTAGTGAAGGAGGACGATCTGCCTCCAGCAAAATGGCTTTTTGGCAGAATCGAACAAAAACATCCCGGTTTAGACAATATTACCAGAGTTGTTACTCTTAAATACAAAAATTTGCTGATTAAACGCCCAACATCCAAACTTTGTGTATTACCAATATCCGAGGAATGTAACCGTTAGATATAAGCTAATTGTAATTATCTATATTGCGTATGCTACTGTAATTTTGAGTCAATAGACTATTTGTTGTTTAATAAATTAAATAGTTATAAATGCTTTCACGGTGGGCGGCGCTATAAAGGCCATTCTGTCCTTGGTGGGCGGCATGTATAATCTATAGAATGTTTCAATGTAGTTCCGCGCTCACCGAGAGATGGCGCTGCCCCCGAATACAACATGCTAACGATATATCGTTCTAGTAAAGTGAATGTCAACACAGAAATTTGTATGAATGAGAATTGTAAGCGTTGGTTAAGCTCTTCTATTGCACTTGTAAGAAAGAGATAGTGATATTATAGTAAATTCACATTTAATAACCGACTTTCATTGAGACCTCATAGGTACAAGTTTGTACAGACCTGTTAAACATAGAAATCACTTCTTATCTACCGTTTACACTCTTTTAGTCGCCGTCTAGGCTCCACTTCCGCCTACCGGAAACAGACCACGCCCAGGATGACACTACACGCTGGCTTGGAGAGTCCCTCCGCTTCAGGCTCTAGATCTCCATGGTTGGCAGGTTTGGAAGGTCAGCTCGAGCGTTAGGTAACGGTAGTAAGGGTTAAGTTTTTCTCCCAAAGACTAAGGACCCCTAGAACAATACAACGATGCCTAAGTCTAGCAAATCCACATATGGCGACGGAGCGCAAGTTATAGACAAATTATATTCAAAGATGGGACTTACATCGGATGGGCAGGAACCAAGTACGACTTCAATTATGGTTTAAGAGAGTGGGCCAGTCGGCCATCTTAGGCGATCACTCGCAGCCTCGTGGTAACATGTCGTCCAATTTAGTGGAGTCGCAGCAGGTGACAAGGATATGGCCGTACAAGTGGTCACAATGGTCTCGGGACGATAAAGAAGACCGATCGATGGAGTACCACGCTTTTTATCGACTCGCCCCCACCCAATGTCGATGGATCCCACCTACGCTACGTCGTCGCCGGTGGCGCGCCCGCGCGGACATTTCGGCTCTTATCGAAAGCTCCAAGACCGCGGCCCAATAACCAGCAATTCGCCTAGGCGCCGCTAGAGGGCGTTGTAGGCAATATACTGTCTAGGTGTTCGATATGAAATATTTCATGTGACAATCTAAGATTATCTTATCTTAAGATTATTAAAATAAAGTAAAGTACAAAACGTGCACATAGCATGGCGTTACAAAGCAGAAAGGGGTAGGAGCAGAGACGGTTACAATCAAGTCAAGCGAAGGTGACAGCTCTTAGACAGTTGTCAAAATGACAACTGTTACTATTTAAGACATTGTTTCTCCTGCTGGGTATCCTATAAATATAATTAACAGGAACTACAACCCAAGCCCTACGCTCTAATGTACCTACGCTGAATTACGCGATTATAGAAAAGAAAACAAAGAAAAGTGAGGACGTGTAATGAAAAAAAATGGCATTAATTTGACTATGTTATAATTAATTGACGGACGAGCGTAACTACATTCAACAATACACACACCACTTCCATGCCGGTTTGGGAGGAAAGAAAAACATAGAATGTTTAATTTAGTCTTCCATTTTTATTTGTTATTACTTTCTAATGTATATTTCTACATACATACATGAATCACGTCTTTATCCCTTACGGGCTAAACAGAGCCTAAGGTGACAAGACCTAAAGAGCACGTTTAGCATGATTGTGGGCGTGTGGATGGAAAGGGGAATCAAAACAGTGATGGGTTGCTAGCCGCATCGCCTATAGCATGATTCCTAAAATTTTCGCACATTCCCTCGATGGGCCTTTACCATCTGTGCGGGACGAGGCGCAACTGGTACATTCTATGTTTTTCCTTTGCTCCTAGACCAGCATGGAAGCATGTAGTTTCTTAAGCCTTGGACATTTAAATCTCGGCCCTTTATTCCCTTTGACCTTTGAGATGTGAGGTCACTAACTTTCCCTTGCTCATGTCAAAGAACTTATACGGGATCAAACTTCTGCGTCTGCCGGTGGTAGGGCCTTGTGCAAGGTCCGTCCGGATCGCTACCACCATCTTACTCGCTAATCCTGCCGCTAAGTAGCAGTGCTTGCACTGCTGTGTTCCGGTGCGGAGAGTAAGACAGCCGGGGAAATTACGGGCACAAGAGACATTTCATCTTAATCCTCTAGGTTGGCAACGCATCTGCAAGCCCTCCGGGGTTGCGGGTGTCTATGGGCAGTGGTGATCACTTACCATCAGGTGACCCACTTGCTCGTTTGCCTTCCTATTCACATAAAAAAAAAAACGAAATTGGCAAGATCAAACGATTGTGTGAAATCCAAGATATTGCGTTACTTACGCGCTAGACGAAATAAAATATGCCCTGAAATATTTGTGAGCTGTCAAGGTGAACGAATTATTTGTTCAGGCTCAAATGAGATTTTTCCTAATTTCCCCAAAACTGAAAAATGTACACACAAATCACGTCTGTGTAAAACCAGGATAGATGCCCCACTTTTTGAAATTACTTTATATCTCTTTGTACAAAAAGCAAGATTCTTTATTTGTAAAACGGGTAGGTACTTTGGTTTATTATCTTCAAATTTATGAGAGGAATAAACATTATCTTTGATATTTCCAGAGTATTGGCGATTTTTGCAGACCTCTAAATTTTGGGACAACTATCCCATATAGGGGATAGTTGCCTAAACCATGTAAATTACGTTTAGGATAGTTGCCTTGTTGAGAAAGAGGACATTTACCCCGCTAAAACTTTGATCGCACCTAGGCGTCTCGTGCAATCGCACAGAGGCATGCAACACGGTCAACTTAGTTGTAGTTGAAGAGTCTCTCGATAGATAAATAAAATAACATGTGTTTCATTCGCGAAAGTAGAGTAATTGCAATCAAGGCAACTATACCCTCGGGGCGACTATCCGGGTTTTACCCTATCCCTTACGGGGTTGACAGAGCCTAAGGTGACAATACCTACAGGCCACGTTTAGCAAGATTGTGGGGCTAGGTATAGATGGAAAATGGAATCAAAATAGTAATTAATGGGTTGCTAGCCGCATCGCCTATAACATGATTCCTAAAATTTCACCATTCCCTCGATGGGATTACCACCTGCGCGGGAAGAGAAGCAACTGGTACATTCTATGCTACGCTTGCCCCCCCCTTGCCTCTGGGCCATCGATTGCCAACACCCTTGATAACAAGTCATCAAAATTGTTCGTTTTAATACCGTCGAAAAACATCGTCCAATTTTTACCAAAATATTAATCCCGGGAATTTTACCAAAAAAAACGTCTCAATTACATGGCACCCAATCAATTTTGGTGTTTTACGAAATCCAATGTAAATAGACGGATTATCGGACCAACAATGTTTGTGCCAACCAATACGTCTGTAACGAACTATCTAAAAAAATCGTAGAATTCATATTACAGGCGATGCGACTAGCAATCACTATTTTGATTACCCTTTCCATTCCACTTATACGCACACAATCGTGTTAAGCGTGGCCTTTGGGTCTTGTGTTACCCTAGACTCTGTCGATCCCGTAAGGGATAAAGACGTGATGTACGCATTTATGTATTTCTTCCATGCTGGTCTGGGAGTAAAGAAAAAATATAGAATTTACCAGTTGCTTCTCTTTCCGCACAGATGGTAAAAGCCCATCGAGGGAATGGGCGAAAGTCTTCATGTTATATAAGCGATGTGGCTAGCAACCCATCACTATTTTGATTTCCCTTTCCACCTATACGCCCTTAATCATGCTTAACGTGGCCTTAAGGTTTTGTTACCTTAGGCTCTGTCTACCCCGTAAGGGATAAAGACGTAATATATGTTTTATGTATGTAACAGAATTGTTATAAACTAAACTTAAGTTTAGTACTAACCTAAAACAATCTATATATTATGCTATCAAAAAAGTTTATGTAGCTAAAAGTTACACATAAAATACCATTCTTTTTTATTTATATGGATTAGTTAGCTCCTTACAGGCGTATCGGTTTGAACAACGCCCGGGTTCCATCGTCGATCTCCTTTCAACTTTGACAGAGTTTGTTGACATTTCATAATTAAAGTCCACACTGCAGTTCTGTCGTGGCTAAGATAGTATATTTGCAAATAACTATGTACTTGTCAATACAATACAATACAATACAATACAATACAATACAATAACTCTTTATTGAATACCACATATAACAACCAAAACAGAAAAAGGTATACAAAATATTACAAGGTAACAATAGGCGGCCTTGATAGAAATAGATAGAACCTGACTTATCTATACTAATATTATAAAGAGAAAAAATTTGATTGTTTGTTTGTTTGAATAGGCTCCGAAACCACTGGACCGATTTAAAAAATTCTTTTGCCGTTAGAAAACTACATTATCACTGAGTGACATAGGCTACTTTTTACCGCGGGAAAATACCTATTCCTACGGGAAAATTAATTTATCGCGGGCGAACCTGCGGACGGAAGGCTAGTGTGTAACTAAAAATACATAAATAATCATGCTAAAGGTGTTTAGGGCTTGCTACCTCGGGCTCTGTCTACACCGTAAGGAATAAAGGCGTGATTTATGTATTTATGCATGTAGACCCATAAAAATGAGAGATCATCTTCAAACAACTTAATTCAAAGTGACCCTGTCGTGTATCCAGGCTAGTAAGATAGGGTTAGAAAATGATAACCATCAGTTCTTTGATGAAAGTATTTTGCCTTTTATTTCTTTCTGTAGCCTTTCTGCCTTTAAGTTCAGACGAAACAAATTCAAGCGTAAAATGTTATTTTCAACGTCAGTTCACACGTCTGCTATTTGATGTAATGTTTTATTTTGGTCTAAATAAGTTGTTTATTCTTTACCAGCCGTTGCCGGCGACTTCGTCGGCTTAGAATCGATTAGGGTTGTATCGGAGGCCTTCTTAGCGGAGGCGGCGGCTGATGCGGAGGTGACGAGTTTCGCCTCCGCGGATGCGGAGGTTAACGGAGGCGGAGGCGAAGATGAAAGTGGACGTTGTACGGTAGAACGTTGGCTGTTAGCCAACGGATAATGATATCCCTCTGAATCTGCCAGGAAATCATTAACCGTTGCCTAGGGTGCACCGGACCAAGCGCTGCTCTTCCCCTCGGACGGATCTAAAAACGAACCGCAGCTCCTTGACTACACGCGGAGCTAACCCGACTCGCACCCCTACTTTGTACTAAATCTGATCAAACAATTAGGTACATTACAACTTCGTGCGCCCATACGACTTGACAAGTCGATTCCTGTCGCGTAGTTTCCATCACACACTCGTTAATTCTTGATTTGGCGCGCAGAACGCAGCTGGACGGCTTAGTCTTCGAGCGTCGCTACTCCATTGTTATTATTTGACTTTGACATTTATGACGTAACAACTCCGCTAAAAATTGCAGAGGCGGAGGCGGAGGTACGATCTTTTGCGGAACTTCCGCAGTATCGGAGGCGGAGGGATAGTTCCGTTACAGCTCTAAGTCAAAAATAGCCTATGTCCATTAGGGATAATGTAGGATTCTAAAAGTGAAAGAATTTTTCAAATCGGTCTAGTAGTTTCGGAGCCTAATCAATGAAAATAAACAGGCAATAAAATCTTTCCTCTTTATAATATTAGTGTAGACTAGCTGTTGCAAGCGACTTCGTCCGCGCTGAGATAAATATTGTAACAGGCGGCTTGACTTTTCCCGGCACGTCCATTAATTATCATTATATTTTAACAAATTAACAAAAAAACCTTGACAATTTATGCACCTAAACAATTATCTTGAATCACTCTATCTATTGTTGGAAACATATTCTTCCATGCTGGTCTGGGAGTAAAGAAAAAACATAGAATGTACCAGTTGCTTCTCTTCCCGCGCATGGTATAAGCCCATCGAGGGAACGGGCAAAAGTATAGTATAATAATCCATCAATATTTTAAAGAAAAAAGAAAGAATGAGAAACATTTATTTACACACATTCGATACACGTAAATATAAAGTAAGGAGATATACAATATACTAAGGAATAGTACCGATATGGTGTAAAATGGACCCCACTCAGCATAATTTTGATTCCCCTTTCCACTTATATGCCCACTATCATGGGAAACGTGGCCTTTAGGTCTTGTTACCATAGGCTTTATCCACCTCGTAAACGATACAGACGTGATTTACGTGTATTGAAATCGCAATTTTTCACAAGTTATTCAAACGTAATTTGTTTATTGTTACAGATTTTGGAGAATCCACGCCCCGCCAGATCTCAAAATGTTTCTCTGTAACAAAACGAGTGTAAAAACTCTAGTCGTAATTTTAATAATTCTAAACAGTGTAGCAAGTAAAACAGTAGAAACAAACGATAAAACAAACAAAGATAACAAAGATGAAGATGTAACAGAGAATGTTTACAACGAAGCAGCTGCCGAAGTGAACGTGACCTGTGTCGGGGATGCAGAGTACTGCAATATGAGCAGAGAAGAATATACACAAATGCTCAATGATTATATATATCCAAAGCCATATGAGTGGGTGCTAATAGCTACACACTCAGTGGTGTTTGTAGTGGGTCTCGTAGGGAATGCTTTGGTGTGCGTGGCTGTGTATAAGAACCATGCTATGAGGACGGTGACGAACTATTTCATAGTGAATTTGGCGGTGGCGGATTTCCTGGTGATATTGCTGTGTTTACCGCCGACAGTTGTGTGGGATGTGACGGAAACGTGGTTCTTTGGGAAGGCTATGTGTAAGATACTGCTGTATTTTCAGGTAAGGGTAGAACTGTACTAAATATAGGGTGTCTTAAAATTATTCTAGAATGTTTCGGCAAGTAGTTGGGTAAGAGTCGGGCTTTCCAAAGCGGGGTACGCCAACCCTTAGGGGTTCGCCATCGACGGTAGGGGGTTCGGGTGGTCGGAATAAAGGTTATAAATTGTTCAAAATTACTCCTAAAATTCTTCCATGCTGGTCTGGATGTAAAGAAAATGTTTGAAAAGCCCTGGGTCAGTGTGATGCAACACTCCTGTGGAGATTACTCATTGTTGATTCAAATTTAAGTTACCCCCTTAACTCCCACTTTGATTGAACAATCATCAATGTAAAGACATTTGTCAAGAATTACTCTTGCTGAAGTATTCCAGTTTAATTTTAAGACACAATCCCTAGTATCCATACTTCCATACTAATATTATAAATGTAAAAGTAACTCTGTCGCTCTGTCTGTTACGCTTTCACGCCTCGACCATAGAACCGATTTTAATGAAATTTGGTACGCAGTTTCAGTCCCGGGGAAGGACATAGGATAAAAAGGATAAAAGATAGAAAATCGTATGAAAAGTGACCCAGTTTTTTTGATCCCGAGTATAGTTTCTGTTTCAGTTAAACATGGGGTTGGTTCTATTGACCTATTAACTTTATTAAGCCGTACAAATATCATAGAACCTTAGAGGGTGCTAATGGAATTTCTGTGTCAACTATACAATTACAAGGAGTAATATTTTGTTTTGTTTGAGAACATAATAATTAGATATATTTCAATTTTAATGTGTGGTGCCATCTCTTGATGAATGATCGAACCACCCTGAAAAACACCGAGCGTTTTCACATTTTCCGAATCATCATCATCATCCGTTAGAAAATGTCCACTGTTGAACAAAGCCTCTGGAACGCCGCAATGAACGACAACTCCCTTACATCTACCGGTTTCCCGCAACAGACTCTCACAATGCCGTCGGTTGACCTAGTGGCCTGCGAACTGCGTCTTCCAGTTCGTTATTTTCCGAATAACACTGCGTATCTTCATGTTTTCACCGCGACGTCAATTCTGTAGTCAGGAAATTTGAAGCCGATGCCCGGAAGTGATTGACTGGAACAGATAAACTAACAGAGATATTGACATGTTTATAAATCAATGCGTGATGGGTGTGCGCACACATTCGTCTGAAAACGCTTCTGTTTTAATACCCTGACGTTATAGTGGTACCAAATCGAAAATACATAAGTACGATCAATTGTTCAGTTAAAAGATGTGTTAAATTGACGACCGGATAGCCTAGTGGTTAGTGACCCTGACTATGAAGCTAGAGGTCCTGGGTCCGAATCCCGGTAGGGGCAGACAGTTGTATGATGAATACGAATGTTTGTGCCCGAGTCATGGATGTTGTATGTATTTAAGTATGTATTTATCTACATTATATAAGTATGTTTATCCGTTGCCTGGTACCCATAGTACAAGCTTTGCTTAGTTTGGGGCTGGGTCAATTGGTGTAATTTGTGCCAAGAAATTTATTATTTTATTAAATTAGTTTATATCCGTTTGCTTTCACGAAAACCCGTAAGAGTGGTACAGGCTTTTATCCGTAGAGTTCTAAATCACTTTACAATCGTAATTTTTTTACAATAGTAACTTCTTTTTACTTTAGCACCCATGGCTTACGGTTATTGCTTTTTGTAAAACTTCATATTCACCAACAGGGGCTTTGCCGTGACGTCTTAAATCATCAAATCCGTCTAATACCTATGTTAATTTAAATGTTTACTTTATGAGCTAGAACCGTAGGTACGTGACGTATCACGTCTATTCAACCTGCCAACTAATTCACAATATTGGCGCCAAATCGAGGCCATGAATTACCCTAAATCGTTACTTTTCGCAAACGCGACATTTTGCGATATTAGATATTCTTTATTTATGTTATCGTGACGAATGCCAAGCGCCATTTCTTAGTTTATTGGTCGCTAGCAGGAAATTTCTTTGAATTGAGTAGTTATTATCAGATCTAGGGCCCTACCGTCTTAATGCGATTCAATTCCAACTCAGTTCAGGTTTAAGCTGCCATTTTTAGTATGGATCTGACAGAGAGCGAACCTAAACTGAATCGGAATTGAGTCGCATTAAGACGTCATGACAAGGCCCCTGTTTGTGAATATGAAGTATTACAAAAAGCAATAACCGTTAGTCATATATCCAGATACAACCTATCTCTAATGTCGGTTTTGTCCTTTGATGTTTTTTTAATTAAACGCAGACCCCAAAATTTCACAGGAAACAAGATCGCTCGAGTAATTTCTAGAGCTTACTATAAAAAAGGTCGTTATAAGCCAATTTAAATGAAATTTTGTAAGGTCCCCAACGAAATTCCTAATTAATGCAAGAAAACGTTAAAAATACTTGATGGTCAAATCTAAATCTAATGTTGAAGACCCCCAGGTCTGTGCAAAAAGCTTAAGCGGTGGGTGGAGAAATAATTCGACGTAGTTTTCGTCACTGCTTTGTTAGATACTTAACGAGGGCTTGAGAAAAAAAATCACCGAAGGTATTAAATACGCAGATCCACAGCGGTTTGGAAACTTGATGATAATTGTACTTCGAAAGATCTAAGCGCACGTACTGTGAATGAAACTTGCGTACCACAGTGGGACCTTGTCACTGCAAAATGTCATAATGACTCACTGTAAGGTAAAAGGCACCTGCCAAAGAAATTAATGCCTAAAGACCGGATTATATGCATTTGCATATTCGCATATGCATTTGCATATTTCAGCCATTCTCAGCGGTATAAGCATTATTTTACCTAATATCTAGTTACGATGCATATTATCGGTACATTTACAATATTTTTCACTCGCCCTGCGTTCCGAAATGCGACCAAATTTAATAACAGTCACAAAATATAAGGGCTATATTAAGTAATAATTGTGAATTTTTACTGCATTTCGGAACGCAGTCAGTAGCCGCGCGTGTCTTTTGTTTTGACAGTTACGAGAATAAAATGAAAGAGACAGAAGAACGTCGCGCTCGCCTACTACAAAGTCGTTCCACCTATTACGCATATAAATTGTTATATGTATACGCGTATAAATCCTAAAATTTATCATTTAATTTCGCATATTCTGCCATTTTTCATGCATATTTGCATGCATATAACAAGCTTTTAATGTTGCATATAATTCGGTCTCTATTAATGCCAAATTGTAAGAGAAAAGTTCCATAGAAGTAAGTACCTACGTGATTCAGTTTCTTCGACCGTACATATTTATGTACACATGAGTACAGAAAAACTTGAACAGAAGACTTTGTCTTAAGTATCTAACTATATCTTATCTCGACTATGTACGTCCCACTGCGTGGCACAGACCTAGTTAATGGTGATTGTTTTCTTTCAGTCAGTGTCGGTGATGGTGGCAGTGATGACGCTGACCTTCATCTCGGTGGACCGCTGGTACGCAATCTGCTTCCCGCTCAAGTTCAAGTCCACCACCGGCCGCGCCAAGACAGCCATCCTAGTCATCTGGACCATCTCGCTTAGCTTCAGTAAGTCCTTTGTCTTTATCATTGATCCTAAGTCAGCCGGCAGCAACAGAAGGAAGGTTGGTTACGTTTTGTTCTATTCCCTTATTCATAAATGCTATTTATATTAACTTAGCACTTGTTTCTTTGCCAGAAAGATAGTGTCGCTGGTATCATTATAGTGTGATACATACATACATATATCACGTCTTTATCCCTTACGGGGCAGACAGAGCCTAAGGTAACAAGACCTAGGCCACGTTTAGCATGATTAAGGGCGTATAGCTGGAAAGGGGAATCAAAATAGTGATGGGTTGCTAGTCGCATCGCCTATAACATGATTCGATGGGTTTTTACCGTATGCGCGGGAAGAGAAGCAACTGGTAAATTCTGTTTTTTCTTTACTCCCAGACCAGCATCGAAGCGAAAAACATGCCGCAGAAAAGAAACTCCTTCCTACGAGCTAAGAGTTTCAAAAGTTTCTCACCTATATAATTAAATTTCCCGAGACTAACAAGAAAACTTTTTAATAACTTAGTCGAGAATCATTATTGCTCACTGCTGGCCCAATTTCTTATATGTACGTATATGTATCACCTTTTCCTTGTTCCCTTATCTAATTTACTTTAATTTGTCTCCAATGTTTACATAGCTCAGTGACATAGCATGTTAAAGCAGCATTTTTTAAATCACATTGTAGGGTAGTATCCAAGCTATCCCTGGTGAGCAGTAGATGTTCCACGGGAGTTTGTAATTGTGTCGTACAGACACATCATTCAAACAGATGACGCTTAGCGACGAAAAATCGCATAGTAACAAAGTCACGTGACAGCTAGCAACAGGTAGAAAAATTAGAAGACTACCCACCTGCTATGGGCGGTGTAGGGGTATAGCACGCGTCACGGAATGACGAGGATCCGGGTCCGATTCCCGGCCATAGCTTTACTTTTCGGATTTTTCTGTGTCCTAATTTTCGGTGACATTTGGAAATTTACATTGTAAGAACTAACGCCCACAATCTTGCTCAATGTGGCCTGTAGGTACCTGTTAGGCTCTGTATACCCCGTAAGGGATGAAGACGTGAGTTGTGTGTGTGTGTATTGTAAGAACTCGATTGGGACATTTTTTGTTGCGAGAAAAGAAACACATTATTTCTCGTTTTTTTTTTAATATGAATAGGAAGGCAAACGAGCAAGTGGGTCACCTGATGGTAAGTGATCACCACTGCCCATAGACACCCGCAACCCCGGAGGGATTGTAGATACGTTGCCAACCTAGAGGACTAAGATGCAATGCCTCTTGTGCCCGTAATTTCCTCGGCTGTCTTACTCTCCACACCGGAACACAGCAGTGCAAGCACTGCTACTTAGCGGCAGGATTAGCGAGTAAGATGGTGGTAGCGATCCGGACGGACCTTGCACAAGGCCCTACCACCCGTTGTAATGTAACCTCGTTTTGTTACCTGAACCCCATCCCAAGTTTACCGCCGGGGGATTTAATAATAATAATTGATGGGTGGGTACATTGTGACATTATATATAATTGTTAACTGCGGCCTCTGCTTTACAAGGTAATAACTCAGGTCCGGGGCCCGATTTTTGAAAGCAGATGTGTGAAAACACCGCTTGAAAGTGGTGAAAAATTGTGCTGAATTTGAAATACGAGTAGCTTAGAAGATACGGCTCTCATTAATCTTGTGACCTAGTCAAAAATTTGATTAGAGCTGTAGTTTTGAAGATATAAACAGATTTATACCACTTTCGAGTGGTATTTTCACACATGTGTTTTCAAAAATTGGGCTCCAGGTCAGGGGCAGTTCATTAAACACGTGATGTTTTTTAGAACTTTTTAGACCCCCACCCCCGTGGTACGTGGTGAGGTTTTGTACTACCTCTCCCACCTACCACGTGTGTTTTTTGTACATATCAAATAGGTAAGTTTAAAGGTAACCTTAACTTGCAAAATAGTTTAATCGAATTGGGATTTATTTCGAAAATTGTGATATTTGGTGTGTTTTTTGGACCTCCACCTTTTTGAATCCCTTTACCACTTATATATACGCCGACAAATATGCTAAACGTTAGGTTTTGTTACCTTAGGCTCTGTATAATTTATTTACCCGTTAATTAGAAGATTATGTCAGATATCTAAAACTATATTCTACAGGGATTGTATCTAAATGTAAGTAATTATAATTACACTTAAATTCCATTAGTTTACATCACGCAAGACGTAAATTCATTAAAATTCTATAAACATTTACGATACGCACATGAAGTTTTGGTATTTAAAGATGGTGTGTTTGAAGTAAATGGAAACTTTTACAAAAGATTAATTAAGACGTTACTAATTAGTTAACTTATCAGTAATGAGCTTTGCTCAAGTTTGTTCTTGTTAGCTACTTCAAATTAAACGGGTCGGTACCTTTCAACATGAAAGGTATCGATGATGGGTTGGTACCTATATGTTACGGATAGGATAGAAAATTGTATTATGTAAAGCTAGTCTTCCATGCTGGTCTGGGAGCAAAGGAAAAATATAGAATATAGTTGCTTCTCTTCCCGCGCTGACGGTAAAATCCCATCTAGGGAGGCGAAAATCTTAGGACTCATGTTATAAGCGACGCGGCTAACATCCCATCACAATTTTGATTCCCCTTTCCACCTATACGCCCACAATCATGCAAAACGACTTTATAGGTCTTGTTACCTTAGTGATAGTGATAGTGATAGTATTTATTCAGTAACAATACATGATTGTGTTTGAAATACAATACAATATTACATAAATGATTAACAAAAACAATATTATTATCAGTACTAGTTACTACTTAGGCTCTGTCTACCCCGGAAGGGATAAATACGTGATTTATGTATGTATGTATGTATGTAAAGCTAGTGTAAAAACCACTTTTACGTGTTTAATGATATTTAGTAGTTTATTTTTGAATTGTTTGTTGTATTTTGAGATGTACGCTCTATTGTGGCTTTCACTAGGTATATGGATATTTTAAACTCACTCTTTGTCGGTCTCTCGCTTAATGCTCCTCTCATTTACTCAAAGGTTAACTGGTAGAGATCCCTTATAGGGATAAGTTCGCCTTTGTGCACATATTTAAGGTCTTTTTTTGGTGATTTGTCTCTACTTCTCTATATTTGTACAATAAAGCATTTACTTACTTACTTTTTCATTTCTCATTCTCATACTCTGAAAGGAGGTCTTTGATATGTGGATAACGGGTAGATCATCGCGACCCTTGGGTTGAATGTAATTTGAAAAAAAAAAAAAATCTCATCCCTTCATAGCTAATCCAAATGAGGTACATAGCAATGGAAATGCGTATACAGCCATGTAATCTATGTTTTATATAATAATCGACACAAATAGTTCCTTTTTAAATGTAAAAGGCTAAATAATCTTTTTTGAAAATAACATTCATGCTATATAAGCTTATACAAGCGTATACAACGAGAATTAGGAATTATTACATTCGGTAATTTTTTTAGCTTGAAATAAGTCTACAAATAATTGATAGCGACCTCCGTGTCTGCAAGTTTAAAAAAAAATAGCCGGCAGCCATTGGTGCGCAGAAGAAATGCGCAGTACGCGCAAATCGCGCAATAGAAAAAAGAGCGGGAAAAGAAAGACAAACGTAACAAATATTAAAGGATATTAAGTGCGGCCGTGCGACGTTAGTGAAATTTGTCATAATACTTTCTTTTACTTTCCTCACATTCGAAGGGAACAGTAGTGTTCAACTCGGGTGAAATTATCCATTTCTCTCTCGAAGTATTGTCGCTCTCACTTCGTTCGAGTGCCAGAAATATCTCAGGTGAAATGGGCCTATTTCAACTTGTTTATCAATCTACTATTGAAAGAGGGTGTTCTCCAGAAATTAATATTAGCTTTGATGTGGGTAGTTTTTAATGTTGCATGCTAATATTTCTTCCATGCTGGTCTGGGAGTAAAGAAAAACCGGTCAAGTGCGAGTCGGACTCGCGCACCGAGGGTTCCGTATCATTATCTATAAATATCTAAAACCAGTGTAAGCAGAGCCCTGTTCCAAAGCAAAATGTACGCAGTGTGGGGTTACTTTATATTGGTCACTGCTATATACAGACATACATACACATTTACGGTTTTCGCAATTATTCTTTAATCTGTGCTATAAGACCTACCTTCATACCAAATTTCAAGATTCTGCGTTCACGGGAACTACCTTGTAGGTTTTGATTCCCTTGAGAGTTGAAAATTTGCGGAAATTTGCGGCATAAACGGCTGTATCTTTTGATTGCGTTGGCTTAGAAGTTTGATTTTTTCACAGCTTCAAGGGACAGTAGACTTGAGTAATTGATATAAATTTCAGCTTCATACCTCCACGCGTTACTGAGAAAAAGGGTCTTGACAGACGGACGGACGGACGGACAGACGGACAACAAAGTGATCCTATAAGGGTTCCGTTTTTTCCTTTTGAGGTACGGAACCCTAAAAACATAGAATTTACCAGTTGCCAGCCCATCGAGAGAATGGGCAAAAGTCTTAGGAATCGTGTTAAAGGCGATGCGGCTAGCAACCCATCACTATTTTGATTTCCCTTTCCACCTGTACGCATTTAATCATGCTGAGCGTGGCCTTAAGGTTTTGTTACCTTAGGCTCTGCCTACCCCTGGGGGATAGAGACGCGATATTAAAAAAGTATACAGTCTTTCCTCATATTCGAAATGAAAAGTAGAAATTACTCGTTTCACCCTCGAACTATTTGCGCTCTCACTTCATTCGAGCGCCAGAAATATCTCGAGTGGAATGGGTCGATTTCAACGCTCTTTATCAATCTACTGTACTGGACTTAAATGATCTGTATGGCATGAAGAAAACTTGCAAAATGGATGAGATTTGGGGATTTCATCCTAATCCTATTTATATTATAAATGTGAAAGTTTGAAAGAAAGAAAAAAGAAAGAAAGAAAAAAGTTTATTTATGACAATCACAAAACATCAAATAAAATAAATTAAGTAAGTAAGTAAGTAATTTTTATTTGCAGTTAAATATGGTATACAATAGATGTCAAAATGAGATAGTTCACATATTTAGTCAATAATATGACATACAAATTAAACAATATAAATTATTAAAATAGGAAGCACAAGTCCACAATATCATTTAAAATAAATACAATTGAATCGCAAACAATAGTTAAAATGAAATGTCAAAAATAAAAAATGTATGTCCAGTAAAATTAAATTTAAATTTCTTCCATGCTGGTCTGGGAGTAAAGAAAAAACATAGAATGTACCAGTTGCTTCTCTACCCGCGCAGATGGTAAAAGCCCATCGAGGGAATGGGCGAAAATCATAGGAATCTTGTTATAGGCGATGAGGCTAGCAACCCATCACTATTTTGATTCCATTTTCCACCTATACGCCCACAATTTTGCTAAATGTGGCCTGTAGGTCTTGTTACCTTAGGCTCCGTCTACCCCGTAAGGGATAAAGACGTGATTTGTGTATGTGTATGTATGTATGTAAAATTAAATAAGTTAGAGAAGTCATGAAACAAATCCAAATAAACATTATAAAACATCACGCGTACAGCCCACACCCTCGGTACTCCATAAATTCCTTAACAGAATAGAAGCACTGTTCTTGTAGCCATTTGAGCAATTTATTTCTAAACTCTTTAAATGGCAGATCCTGAAATGCTAAACATAAACACACTTAAAACAATACAGATAATTGTGGGTGTATGGATGTTTGTTACAGTTTGACAACAAATATAATCCGCATCGGCAGTATTCGTTTGCGCAGAGAAGCGCAGACCAGTTTCCGGTTGTAGCCGAACGTGTAAATAATCTATATTGAACTTTATTTGCAAGCGCAACTGGCAGAGTATTGCTTGCTTTGCATTCTTAGCTCTGTCCCGCTTACACGATTTTGCCATTGTTGGTACGAAATCGATCGACCAATAACAGCGCCAGAGTTTCCCGCGCTACTAAAATTGGTCTACTGCGCAGGTACATCGTGGAGCATTATTTTTGTTGTCAAACTGTACTCTTTCTCGCCCGGGCGTTTCAAAAGATTAGGATGAAATTAGGAACATAGATTGTTTATAATCTGGAATAACACATATTTTATGCTTCTTTTTATCCCGGAAAATTGGCATAGTTCCCGCGGGATAGCGATAAACGAATTATTTGCAGACGAAGTTGTGGGCCACATGATAGATTATGGGGAAAATAAACCAGGATTGGGTTTAGAATAATCGTTTTATTCAGAGGAACAAATTATACACCGCCATTGCAATAGGCGTTAGGCGACCAAGAGAGAAAGTCAACATAGAGCGCCCTCTATGGCGAATAAATAAACTAACATTAAATGACTTCATAAACTGTTTGATTCATAATAAATGTTGACACATTTGTAACACCACAGCAATTTTTTTTAATCAAATAAGCTCTTCATTTTGAAATTCGCGTCGTAAAAGTTGGAGCTCCGTCGGGAGGTTTCAATTGCACAAGAAAGTTTAGAAACTTGGTGTTTGAACTAAGTCTTTGAATTTTCGAGTTTGTAAAAGTTGTTCAAATGCAGTGAAATGGTTGAAACAAAACTAATTTTTCTTTGAAAATAAATAGAGCAACTTTTTTAATCTACTTTGCAATACATTATTATACTATACAGTTAGCTAGTACAGAAAATTGGAGAAAAAATGTTCAAGTAGACCGCCACAAATATAAGAGAAAAATGCAGAATAAGTTTAATTTGCTCTAAGACTAGAAAAAAAAAACATAAAACAGTTTCGACTCAATTTGTAAATATAAAAAAACTTTTTGATTACAAAAAAAAATACACAGTAACACATTACAGGCTCGCTGCAGAAGGGTGAATTGATGCGGACGCATCTTCATACAATATTGCATTTTGTATTACAAAATGCGATTCGATGCTGATATAATAGTTAGGGAGCTGGCGAGCATTTCGGTATATGATTTGCACACGTTTCACGTCGAAGTGGAGTGCAGTTTAAATCATTACGAATCGATTTGGTTCAATCAATTAAGGTCCTATGTCGCTGCGTTTTCGCGTTACAGCGGATTGAAGTTGCTTAAAAAAATGGGGGTATTAAGTCATTTGCACACGTCTGCTTCTGGAGTTCATTGGTCACAATCATGTTGAAAACGAAGAAAATCGAAGAGGCAGACATTCAGGACTCTGCATTATCATGGGACGGAGTTGTAAAAATGTAAAAAAAAAAACTCTACTAAGTCATTTGCACACGGCTCTCATTGCGCCCATTCGATTCACCATGACTCCGTGGATTCGAAAAAAAATGTGGCAGACACTTTGCTCACTGATTTTCAGCTGTATAACTGTTTGAAATTCACGGAATCAAGGGACAGCCGGTACACACAGCAAAGCTATTCGGTAAGCAGGATAGATACGGCGCGAGCGTGCGTAGGTGCTTACCTGATTATATTGCCGTGTGTACCTATTGCATGGGATTATTGTTATTGTTTAGTTTTATTCTTATAATTTTGTTTAATATTATTCTCTAAACTCACGGCAACGATTAAACTTCTGGAGCTGAAATCTATGCAAAAAAAAATCAATTCAATTCAGAAAAAAAACAAACGGTCTGCCTTTGGAATATCAGAGGCCTGAACGTCTGCCTCATCGATTTTCTTGGTTTTCATAAAGAATTCAAACATCAGTCCAAGAGGCAGACGTGTGCGCATAATATAGCACACCTTTTTTTTTAAACATTTTTGAAACGCTGTAAATTTACAACGCAGCGCCACCATGATGGCAGACTATTTTTCCGTGGTTCTTCTCATTGTTTTTGATCGAACGATTCAAATCTGCCAAGTGTGCACTTCATATAATTTTTTTTTAAATTATAAAAATAAATTAAAAAATTAAATACTACAAAAGTCAGAGGCCTGGATGTCTGCCTTTTCGATTTTTTGTGTTTCCATGATGACTGTGATCATCAGCCCCAGAGGCAGACGTGTGCGCATAATATAACACACCTTTTTTTTTACATTTTTGAAACGCTGTAAAATTACAACGCAGCGCCACCATGGTGGCAGACTAGGTCCTTGATGTTTCTTAGGGCATAAATATCACTATTAATAACGTCTGCCTTGTGTGCTGATCATATAGAAATTTTGCTCGCCAGCTCCCTAACTATAATGTGTCTTCACCCTCACTTTTCTAAACCTAGCGTAGATATTGTGTGTATGTAGTGTTATGTATTACGGTATTTTAAGTGTTATCAGAGTTACGCAATGCAAGTGCTTTGTTATAAATGTATCAGAATGATAACACGCTAATGTGATAAGTGTGCATATTTTTGGCACGTCACTAGAGGCTGTCAATGTCATGATGTAATCAGTGATGGATATTACTGTTCCGTAATAAAATAAACTTTTTATTGATGGCAACCCTAGGACGGTGTTTCTTTACGTTCAGCCACGGACCCTTAGGAAAGGTAGCATGATGGTCCCCTTAATTGAAAAATTAATCGGCGCGTAGTTGTTACCAGACTTGGTGGCGGGAACGGATCAGAATAAATAAAGTTTAAAATGTATAATGGGTTAAAATACATAATGTTTCAAAATATGTAACGCAATTTTCTGTAAAACTATTAGCTAAATGAACTTTTTTGATATCGTAATTGTTTTATAACAATCCTGTTAATTTGTAACTTTCTGAGAAAATCGCATTATATATTATAAACAATTATGTATTTTAACCCATTATACATTTTAAACTTTATGTATTTTAATACGTACCCCTTGGTGGGTGGTATTTATTTATTGTTGTCAAATGGTCCAACGATGAGACTGCGGACCCCCATACGTATACTCACGGACCCCCAGGGGTCCGCGGACCACAGGTTAAGAAACACTGCCACCATAACTATTAAAAATGTAAAAAACCTCCCACGTCGAAGAAAAAAAAAGTAAAATAAGAAAATATTCAATTTCATGACAAAAATGCCTTACATCATGGAAAATGCTGTATCGATTTTTATCAAACATGGCTAAGTACCACTGCAAGGAAACTGGCTTTCAAACACACATACATAAATTGACGTGAATTTTAAAACACTCCTGTTTGCGTCGGAGGTTAAAAATTAATTCAATTCAATTTTTGGTAATATAGCTCCATCGATAGTATCGATGATTCCGCCAATGTCGAGGTTGAAGAAGACACTATTTGTTTTTAATCAGCCGTCGTTCGGTTACAAATTAAATTGTATGATATTGTCATAAGAAACGAAATGTCACCGTGACAACTTGACAGTTGTCTAAATAAGATCGAGGCGAGGATCGTTTGCAATTTAGGATCGTGAGTTAGACCGTTAAAAGTATTATGTAAATTTATTAAAATTAACAAATTATTCTTGTAGGTAGTCTAACAAAATCAATGTATGTGTTGTCTGTTTTAGATTCTCAACTGAGTTCCGCTACCGTACAACAAAGCCACCGAACAACGGTTAAATAAATAACGACACTGTCTTCTTCAACCTCGACATTGGCGGAATCATCGACAGTATCGATGGCGCTATTTCTTTTTTAAAAATTGATTGATTGATTGATTGAGTTAGACCGTATATTTTGCGATTTTAAGGAAGAATATGACGTCTCTGCCTATTTCGTAATAATAAATAGAGACGGGATCATATAACTGGCACTCAAGATAACTGCTACTTAACAAAAAGTGGTGTAACAGACCCTAAATGCTCTAAACGTGTACGAAGTGTGTATGCAATTTGGTTCATAATTGTCATTCCGGTTTGTGGCGAGCCACGGTAGATGGCATAATTGTGTTGCGGTCCTGTTTCAATTATTCCTGTTTACGTAACTATGTTCGTACACAAACACCCTACAGCAGGGGTCACCAATTTTGCTCGGGGTCCGCACATTTTATAGAAAAAATATTTATTTTATTTTATTGAATCAGGCGTTACTTTGCGGAGGTCCATTTCAATGAACAAAAAATTTTTACCTTGCTACTCCGCTACTCACGTGCAAGATAACCAAGCCTGTGTGAAATATATATATTTTTCATGCAAACCCTCCCTCCACTGCTGCCAATAAAACACATATAAATCCCACAAACTTAATTATCCCTTACACCACACAAACACTGACGCGTTTCGATCCCTCTACGGGATCATTATCAAAGTTTAATGTACACAACTGTTACACATGCAAACCAACGTCGTACTGATCTGAAACCGTATTTATAAACATAATGCACCTTCATTCATATTTTTTCCCAAACTACCCCATTATTTATGATTTTTAATATACACTAACAACTACCTTCAAACAATTTCCCGACTACAGTAAAAACAAATAGGGTTATGTATTTTACAAAAATATTTTTTATTCGTCAAAATGAACACGCAATAAAGGCGATGAAACCAAGTTCACCTGATCATTAATTATCGGACCGCTATAAATATTTAGCTCGTTTGTTTTCGAATTGACGTCCACAAAATTAAATCGGGGGATACATTTTTGTTAAATTACGTACTCTGTAGTGCAAGTTGCTGTGTTCTCGCGATCCGCACAAATTGGGTCGGCGGTCCGGATGCGGACCGCGGTCCGCCATTTGGCGACCCCTGCCCTACAGCCTAAACTAGACGAGATTAAACATAATTTGTTCAATACAAAAACATTGCGGATAAACAACGTGCCATCCACATGAAAGGGGAATCAAAATAGTGGTTGGTTGCTAGCCGCATCGCTTAGGACATGATTCCTAAGATTTTCGCCCGTTTCTTCGATGGGCTTTTACCACATGCGCGGGAAGAGAAGCAACTGGTGCATTCTATGTTTTTTCTCTACTCCCAAACCAGCATGGAATATTTTAACACATCCATTTTAACTTTCTAATTTTTTTTATGGGCGAAAGTCTTAGGGATCATGTTATATAGGCGATGTAGCTAGCAACCCATCACTGTTTTGATTCCCCTTTCCATCCATACGCTCACAATCATGCTAAACGTGGTCTTTAGGCTCTGTCTACCCCGTAAGGGATAAAGACGTGATTTACGTATGTATGTAGGATTTTATATGAATTGTTTGTTGCAAAAGTGTTAAAATGGACTGGAACGGACTATAGGCAATTGAATAACGTTGTGCGTGACAGGCTGGGAGGAATAAGATGACAGCTGTGGCTTAAGAAGCTTTGGCTGCTTTGGAAGAATTTTGTTTCCTTTGTTTGATCTCATTTCTTTTATTAGCGAAATCGTTTTTGCTTTCTTTCACATTTTTGTTTCTGACATTCTTATACGCTAGGTATATTTGATATTAATAACTTCGATGCTGTTTCACCATTCTCTGTTAAGTTGCAGTTATCTTAAGTATGAGTTATCTATGATTTCGTCTCTATTTATTACTACGAAACAGACAGAGACAACATAGATAACTAACTTTGTTTCAGCGGCGATCTTATAAGTCGCCTTTACAGCTATACCTCTGGACCTTAGTGAACAGTGGCGCCAGCTGGTGAGCAAAGAAACGATAGTCCTCATTGGTGTAATTTGTTACATACTTATTACTTACGGGGCAGAATGACGTAGTGAATGTATTTTTTTTTTCATCATCATCATCATCTGCAGCCCATAAACGCCCGACTGCTGGGCACAGGCACCACGCACAATGAGAGGGTTTGGGAAAAAGTTTCCACGGGCGGGGTATCTCTTTATAATTAAATTATTTGTTTAGTAAAATTATACAGTTCTGAACTAAGTTATCCTCTAAAAATACAAGTAAATATATAATCTCAGTGATTCTTTCGTATTAAAAATTTGTTGTTTATTACATTTTACCATTACTAACATTTACTTCCATGCCGATCTGTACCAATTGCTTCTTTTCCGCGCAGATGGTAAAGCCCATCGAGGGATTGGGCGAAAATTATAGGAATCATGTTATAGGCGATGCGGCTAGCAACCCATCACTATTTTGATTCCATTTTTTGCCATCTATACGCCCACAATCTTGCTAATCGTGGCCTAAGTCTTGCCACCTTAGGCTCTGTCTACCCCGTAAGGGATAAAGACTGATTTGTGTGTATGTACTATTCCTAAATCCATTACAAACAAATAAGTCGTTGGATTTGAATGTCTATTGTAATACTGAACAATGAGATTATTGCGTACCGCTATTGTACTGGTATTTCATTGTTTTCAATTATTACAAGGAACATGCAATAATTTCAATTTTATAATAATTATTTATTATTTTCATTCCGTTTTCCACCTATACGCCCACAATCTTTCTAAATGTGGCCTATAGGTACCTGTTGCCTTAGGCTCTGTCTACCCCGTAAGGGATAAAGACGTGATTTGTGTATGTATGTATGTAAGAATTAATTAATTAATTAGAATAGAATACCATTAATGAATTTAATAATATCAATGTATAGTTTAATGTAGGTACTTAATTAATTTCATGGCATGTTTTGACATCATAATACAATCCTAGATTTAGATATTAATTACTAGGGTGTGCCCTTACAGGGCGTCATGGACTGACTTAAGTATCTCATCTTCATAATATGTGTGTACATGACTTGACAATGAATAAATAAATACATACATACATACATACCGTCACGCCTCTTTCCCACAGGGGTAGGCAGAGACTACTTTGTTCCACCTGCTACGATCCTGACATACTTCTTTCGCTTCATCCACATTCATCAATCTCTTCATACATGCTCGTCGGTTTCGGTTACTCCTGACCTGACCTTTTTCGAAAACGTCTCCTATTTGGTCTCGAAACGTCCGTCTAGGCCTTCCCCTCCCAACGTTACCATTCACACTCCCCATATAGATCTGTTTAGTTAGTCTACTTTCTTCCATCCGCTCTACGTGACCAAACCAACTAAGCATACTTTTTTCTATCCTAGTCACTATATCCTCTTTCACACCAGCACGTTCCCTTATCACACTATTCCTTATTCTATCTTTCAGTGATACACCTTCCATACTTCTTAACGCTCTCATTTCTACTGCATTTATTCTACTTTCATGCTTCTTTTTTTTTCTTTAAAATAAATAAATAAATTGCCTGTAATAGACAGTTTTCATTTTTAGTTGCAGAAATCCCCGCGCAAATATTCATGCAAATTCCCTAAACATATATTGTTATTTCAATTGAGTGACCGTTCATTGAATCCAAAGCTTCATGCTTTTGTTACAACAAGTGCTATCCGGAAACACATATATTAGCATCGAGTCGCATTTAGCTGGATGATTTTGGACACTATAAGCATCGGAAGTTAAAGTATGCTGTTACATGTGTTCAGGTGCTAAAGGGAGCTAACGCACGTTTTTAAAAGTATCCTATAGCATGCTTTCATCCGCTAAAGTATGCGATTTCTTTGTTTGATGCGAAGCCTTTCTCACGCTTAAGTAGCCGCAAGCGTTATGTCTCACGCGTAATCAAGTATTCTCATTCGCAAGCATCTAGTTTCACGTCTTATAGATGAATAAGCATTCTTCAGTATGTTAAATGGATAGCTACACTTATACGCATTTAATGCTGAGGCTGAATCGCTGCGGAAGGGTGAATCGATGCGGACGCATCTTCATACAATATTGCGTTTTTGTATTACAAAATGCGATTCGATGCTGATATGGTCTTCACCCTTATTAGCTGTCCTGAAACAGGCATTGATCCACATTGACTAAATCCATTCAAAATGGCTTCTCTCGTCCCTGGTGAGCGGTAGATGTTCCACGGGAGTTTGTAATTGTGTCCTACAGACACACCATTCAAACAGATGACGCTTGGCCACAAAAAATCGCATAGTAACAAGGTTACGTGACAGCTACTTAGTAACAGATAGAAAAATTCGAAGGCTTACCCTGCTATGGGTGGTGTAGGGGCCACGCGTCACGGAATGACGATGCTTTACTTTTCGGATTTTTCTGTTCTAATTTTTAGTGTCGATTAGAAATTAAAGAAAGCTAAAGAAAGTTAACGTAATTTTAGTCTCTAAAGTACTTACGTTAAATTTATTGGAGGCTTAGTTTTTATAGGCACAGGGGATACCTGAGGCACAATATTTATGAGTGAAAATAATTTAGTATCTCTACTTTTATCTTTTGTTCACAATTTTTGTTTTCCCAAAGGGTCTCAATGAGACTTTCTTTATTATCTTCAAGGGAATATTTATATAGATGATAATTAAATCGTACTTTAGTCACGGTTCGTAGTTAATACAAACTTTTTCTTATCTTGTGCTAATGCTAATGGTCTGTTGGTCTTGTTACCTTAGGCTCTCTACCCCGTAAGACATAAGACGTGATTTGTGTGTGTGTGCTTTTATGAGGTGTTGAATGAAGTGACGTTGTTTTGGATAACTTGGACTTAAAACGTGGTGTATTTGATTGCAATTTTTAGCTGCGGCATATAACGCCTTCCATGCTAGTTCGCGTGTTAAGGATCCACTTACACAACAGTTGCATAAAATACTATTATCTTCTTGTTCACAATTTCTTCCATGCTGGTCTGGGAGCAAAGAAAAAACAAGCAGTAGCTTCTCTTCCTGCGCAGATGGTAAAAGCCCATCGAGGGATTGGTGAAAATCATAGGAATCATGTTATAGGCAATGCGGCTAGCAACCCTACTTTGATTCCTTATTCCACCTTTACCACAATCTTGCTAAACGTGGCCTGTAGGTCTTGTCACCTTAGGCTCTGTCTACCCCGGGATATAGACGTGATGTATGTATTTTGTCAACAGACTGCCCGGACCTGATCGTCATGACGACCATGACGAAGGTGCCTCTTCGCTTCGACTTGCAGTACCTGGTGCAGTGTGCGTCCACGTGGTCGGAGCGGAATGACCTCATGTGGTACATAGTCAAGGCTGTTTGTGTCTATTTGTAAGTATATACCTACTTAGTATCCTACTAACCCTAATCTTATATGTATATAAAATTCTCGTGTCACAATGTTCGTTCCCGTACTCCTCCGAAACGGCTTGACCGATTCTTACCAAATTTTATATGCGTATTCAGTAGGTCTGAGAATCGGCTACTAACTGTTTTTCATATTGAAATTTAGAAGAAAAAGAAAACGGGAGCGAAGCCGCGGGCAACAGCTAGTCTTATATATAAAATTCTCGTGTCACAGTGTTCGTTCCCGTACTCCTCCGAAACGGCTTTACCGATTCTTACCAAATTTTATATGCGTATTCAGTAGGTCTGAGAATCGGCTACTATCTATTTTTCATATTTAGAAATCATCTCATTCTATTAACAAATAATTAACTAGAATAGAATAACATTAATGAATTTGATAATATCAGTGAATAGCTTTAATGTACTTAATTAATTTGAAGGCATGTTTTGACATTATATTACAACCCTAGATTTAGATATTAATTACTATTGTGTGCCCTTGCAGGGCGTCATGGACTGACTTAGAACAATGTTAACATCTTCATATGTATGTACATGACTTGACAATGAATAAATAAATAAAAAAAATAAGTAAAAACAAAAACAAAAATAAAAATAGCCTCACTAATGAGTACATTTTTAACTTAACCTTGTTGACACCCGTCTCGTTCGCGTCAGGTTGCCCGTATTGGACATAGGCCTTTTCCAAGTGTTGCCATTTCTCCCTGTCCCAAGCAAATCTGCAAAAACCTTTAGGTTTGTCACCCTCCCACCTCGCCCCGGCGGCATCGAAACGAACACTGCGCGCCAGCGCTCCAATCAATCAATTTTTAAAAAAGAAATAGCGCCATCGATACTGTCGATGATTCCGCCAATGTCGAGCTTGAAGAAGACAGTGTCGTTATTTATTTAACCGTTGTTCGGTGGCTTTGATGTACGGTAGCGGAACTCAGTTGAAAATCTAAAGCACCCAGCGCTCTGTTCGCGCGGCTGCTCGACGCAACTGACAGCGGCACACAACTACCCTCGTTTTCATCGTCATTTTTATTACTGTCAAATGTAGGGCAGCACACAACACTGATCACGTCACTCCGTAAAGGTTCGCTCACACTCACCGTTTGGTCAATATTAAAATAGTTTTCCAACTCGGGGGCACCGACCATCCGCTATCACGGTTGAAATTGGGATACCGACTTAATTCAATGGCTTCACATACTTTCCGCGGAATGAAAAACTTTTCTCTCGCCAGTACGGGCACCTTATCAAACCTGATATAACGTAACGTAACGTTTTTATACGTGAGTTATCCGTAATCCGTAATTACTAAATATTTTCAACGAAACCCTCGGTCCGCGAGTCCGAGTCGCAATTGGCCGGTTTTCTGTGTAGTCACGATCTCAAAAAAATCGAATTACGCGTACGAAAAATATGTAAGATTGATTCGTTGTAAAAAATAACGCGTTAAATACACGTGGTTTGTGTGTTCTAACACTTAATTACACCAAATATTTACGTTCGTAATAAATATACATTTGAAAAGTGGGAACATAAAGTTTTTGTTTACGTTTAGTTATAGGTACGGGTTCAATGCTCACCACCCAAGCGTGTAATAGAGTAGTAATACCTACTGGCCAGTAAATTCGAAATTCTTGTTGTGCTTTCCCCGCTTATACCAATACATACGTACGTACATACATACCGGTCACGCCTCTATCCCACAGTCATACATGCTCGTCGATTTCGGGTACTCCTGACCTGACCTTTTTCCAAAACGTGTCCTATTTGGTCTCGGAACGTCCGTCTAGGCCTTCCCCTCCCAACACAACCATTCATACTCTCCATATAGATCTGTTTAGTTAGTCTACTTTCATCCATCCGCTCTACGTGACCAAACCAACAAGCATACTTTTTTCTATCCTAGTCACTATATCATCTTTCACACCAGCACGTTCGCTTATCACACTATTCCTTATTCTATCTTTCAGTGATACATCTTCCATAATTCTTAACGCTCTCATTTCTACTGCACTTATTGTACTTTCATGCTTCTTTTGCCATACCCATACACTAATAGTTTTCAATATTAGAGTGAAAGGAACGGAATACAAACTTAGAATGTTAAATTTCGGAGCCCCCTCTGGCTATCCAATAGGGGCTATCGCGTGTGAATTTGCCACTAGAGGCGCTAGTGTCGCGTGAGATCCAATAACATTCATTTTTCACTGGTTTTGGCGGGCTTCGTGACATAAATTGTAATTTGTTTCATTTACCTCTTGAATGAAAGTGATCTCCTTCGTGAAATTATCGCAAATTATTTGGCGATGAATGTGAACGCTTTGAAAGCGGTTTTTTTCCGAACAAAACGGAACTGCACAACATTGCAGCATAGCTACTCGATATGGTGATAGTTATTTATAATTAATAAACTTTATGAGATTCAAGATTTAAAACCTTGTTTCGGTGCCGATCTTATAAAGTATGTATGTATGTATGTATGTAAACTCTTTATTGTGCAAAATAAACAAGACAAATACAATTGACAAACACTGAGATACATGCACAAAGGCGGACTTATCCCTTTAAGGGATCTCTTCCAGTCAACCTTAAAAAAGTCAAAAGTTAAAGTCATATAACAGTGGCCCCAACTGGTGAGCAAAGAAACGATAGTCCCCATTCAAATTTTTTCTTTCTTCAAATGCTGATAGCGTCTATTATGTGCAAATCCTTTTACAAATACTTCCAGTTGTCGGATTGATTTGAAATTTGGTGAGTGTGGACAGAAGAGCGTAATTTCGGTCTCGTTATTTTAGCTACATAAAAAAATACAACTCATTTCGCGTCGCCTTGTGAAAAAAAAAGGAGTTTTGTGTGAAACCGGATGCGTCAGAAAATACACGACTCGCAACCAATACCGTCTTCACCATAACACAGTATATATATAAGCTAAAGCAGTAAGGAACCTACGAACAAATCGGTTGAAACGAAACACGCACACAGACGCGCGCTTTGCACGGCCCCTAAGCGGACCTGAGCCTGAGCGGAGTGGACGAGGTCCCCTTAGGGGCCGTGTAAAGCGCGCGCCTGTGTGCGTGTTTCGTTTCAACCGATTTGTTCGTAGGTTCCTTACTGCTTTAGCTTATATATATATACTGTGACCATAAGG
This sequence comes from Pandemis corylana, assembly GCA_949127965.1. NCBI lineage: Eukaryota > Metazoa > Arthropoda > Insecta > Lepidoptera > Tortricidae > Pandemis > Pandemis corylana. The sequence continues at coordinate 9,413,078 of OX421871.1, forward strand.
GCACATGGAGCCCGTGCCTAGGGCCCCCATTCTCAGGGGGCCCCGTAATACCGACAATTTTTCTCACACATTTATTCTGAACACACTTGTCGGGCGCGTTACACTTTTTTCTTCTTTTTTACTTTCCGAAAGGGCCCAAAATTCTTGGGTGCTCAAAGGCCCCAGCCTAGTTTAAAACGGCCCTGCTCACAACCCTCTCTGTCTCACCCTAAATAATAACAAACCAAATACCGTCAACAAAACGCAGTCACCAAAAATAAAATGTTTTCTCATAAAGACGATAATTTGTGCCGAAAGAATGCTGCCAACTAGCCGAATTTGTTGTGGTGTGTTTGATAATTTAAAAAATAAAAAAACATTTATTACCAAAACATAAGCAGATAGAAGTTAAGTTGAGAACAGATTCAAGACTAGAGACACTAGGCGGGCTATGTTCCGGCAACGGGTACCAGTCTCAGCGTGTGCTGGGCTACATGAACCCAGCGCTGGTTTTCAGTCTGGTCCCTTTATCGGAGGCTAGTTGTAACAGATAGACGATTACTGGTGTGGTATTATGCAAGTGTGTGTGTGTGTGTGTGTGTTTGTGTGTGTGTGTGTGTGTGTGTGTGTGGGTGGGTGTGTCTTTGCGGGTATTTCATATTTGCATTTGTTTCTCTAAAAGGTGATTTTTTATCATTTGTCAAATTAATCGACATTATACAATGTCTACGAGTTTGTTTTATTTCCTTGCAATCGAAGTGAAAAGCAGTGTAAATCTCGAGCATTAAACCCATTTTCCGCACGATGTGTCTATTCCCTCTCGGTCTGGGGTAAAATGGCTTGTTTTATGCTCTTGTGTTACAATCAAATTTTTTATCATTACTGTTCTATCTTGACCGTAAATTCTAATATCGTGGGCGTAGAAATCATATCAATATTTTATCTCGTTAATCTATAACGATTGCCGATCTATCGAAGCGAAAATAGTAATAAATAATGCTTCCCTATCGGTCGGCTTAGATTTATAATAAATATCTGGAATTTACGCCTATAACGAGGTACGAAATGTGAAAATAGGAGTCTATTAAAAGATCTCATTGATTCATCTAAATAATGAAGACGTCGGATTTTAAACAAATGAACGTGAAATATCAAAATCAAAATTTCTAAGACGCCTACGAACTTTGACGCTGTTTATACGCTGGCAAAAATAAAGGGACAGTATTATGCAACTTCCTGTGGAAGATAATCATTTAGTGTTTGCTCGACAGTATAGATACATAGGTACCAGCAGCCAAATATGTGGTCTCTCTCCTAAGGTTAAAATTCCTTAGGTTAAAATAAATATAATAATGTCAATAAGACGCGACTTGGGGTGCGAGTCGGGTTACCTCCGCGTGTGGTCAAGAGCTGCGGTTCGTTTTTGGATCCGTCCGAGGGGAAGAGCAGTGCTTGGTCTGGTGCACCCTGGGCATCGGCTAATGATTTCCTGACAGTTTCTGAGGGATGTCATTATCCGTTGGCTAGGAGCCCGATAGACAAATGCCGACATTTTTGTCACAAGATTTTTGAATACTGTATTTATAACTGACATTGGCGAAATCGTCGCATCGATCGATGGGGCCATATTAAAAAGAGAAGAAGATGCTTTGGTGCAAGGGTTCAACTTTAGCGACATTTTCAATTGGTAGGAAGATGGATGAAAAGTGACAGACCACTTATTTGGGCGACCGTACTTAGTGAGCGAAAGTACACTCCACTGCTTAAAACTATGGGTTTTATTGGTTACTAGCTTCTGCCCGCGACTTCGTCTGCGTAGAATTATACATAAAAACCTTCCTCTTGAATTACTCCAGCTATTAAAAAAAACCGCATCAAAATCCGTTGTGTACTTTTGAAGATATAAGCCTACAAAGGGACATAGGGACATAGGGTCATGGGGACAGAGAAAGCGACTTTGTTTTATACTATGTAGTGATATACCCTAGTAGTTCAGCGGCGGCGGGAAATAACGAAGAAATTTGACGTTGAGCAGTATTTTAACTTCTCGGAACCTTATAAAATACTGGTTCCTAAGGTTCAAGGCCACCGGAATTTCAAGCTCTACCCGTGTCTCTTTGGTCATCCCATTTTATTAGCGTCTTCTGTTCCAGGATCCCGTTGCTGCTGATAACGGTGGCATATCATCAGATAGCGCGCGTGCTGTGGCGCTCGGAGACCATACCGGGCCGTGCTGAAACTGTCAAATTCACTCCTTCTGAACAGAGTAAGTTTCTAACGTTCTCTCGGTTCCGATGTCTTTGGCGATGAGGGTTTGTTCATTCAAAAGCCAGTTGCCCTGCGGTGGTTTTAATCCGTGCTTCGCTATCGGTTTTGCAGTTTGAAGAGTATCAGTTTATTCCAAAATTATGTGAGGCATTTTTGGTACAAAATTGAATTATTTTTATTACAAGTTATTACAAGTTACAAGCTTTATATTTACTTGTAACGTATTGCAACGTTTGGTACCTATGCATAGATGTATGTTTGTCCGGGTGGAATCTTGCGACTCAATTTTGAAGCAGATATCTTCATCCGATTGAGCTGAAATTTAGCATACTTGTGTAAGTCAGATGGCAATACAATAATCTGGTGGTAGAATCCGGGTGGTCTAGCCAGGACCGTCGCCGCAGGAGGGAACTCTTCAACGGTTGGTCCGATTGACTTGAAATTTGGTTCACTTCACATATGTAGAACGGATGACAATGCAAGTTCAGCTTGTATCTAAAATGATTTTTTTACATATATACATATCTTTATCCCTTACGGGGTAGACAGAGCCTAAGGCAGGAAAACCTTAAGGCCACGTTTAGCATGATTAAGGGCATATAGGTGGAAAGGGAAATCAAAATAGTGAGTTGCTAGCCGCATCGACTATCACATGATTCCTAAGGCTTTCGCCCATTCCCTCGATGGGCTTTTACCTAAGCGGGTAGAGATGCAACTGGTATATTCTGTATTTCTTTACTCCCAGACCAGCATGGAAGAAATTACATTTTGATTAAAGACATTTTTAGGTTAAGTTAATTATGTTATAGCTAACTTAGCTGTGAATTGAATAAGAATGATAATAGAATCCCATCCTGCGGAAATGTTGTTACATTACATCCGTTCTTAGTAAGCGTTTACGCTACAAAATTATCACATAGTCAAGTCCAAACAAGTCCAAAATTCAGCTTTCTAAAGTGGACACCGGTCTATTTTCCACACAAAAGTAGTGTCCACCCAGGTTTCTGGCTTCATAGAATCTCATTTACGATCTCAGTTTTTATACCTACACTATATATCTTTTTTATCTTTATTGACCGCAACATAAAACGTTATAAAACAAACCTGGCTGATCATAAAGCTCTTCCAAGAGATTGATAACACAGTTAACGAGTAATAGCTAGACGTGAAGTAGATACACCTTTTATTAGCCCAGCGGTTATAGACCCTGTCTATAGTATATACTCTATACAATACATACATACACAAATCACGCTTTTATCCCTTACGTGGTAGACAGAGCCTAAGGTTACAAGACCTAAAGGCCACGTTTAGCAAGATTGTAAGTGATAGGCTCGTTTCGTCCGTTTTGTTTCATTTATTGTAGTAAACAAATCTGTACATTATAAATTAAAAAATAACTAAACGCTATGTACAAAAAACCTGCAACATTCCCTGAGCGGTACAATTTAGGGATCTTTAAAAAGCGAGCTTTCCTTTTCCTCAAAGGGCTGGCAACGCACTTGTGATTCCCCAGGTCTTGCAGGTGTCCTTGGGCGACGGTGATTGCTTTCCATCAGGTGACCCGTCTGCTCGTTTTCCCCCTCTTATATACAATATAAAAAAAAAAACCTTCCCTAACTTAAACTAAAAATAAAACACCCCTCCCAGGTCACTGTCAGTGCTCGTTGTACCCAGAAGGCTGGCAACATAGCCGCGTTGAATCGCGAGGCTAATTCTTTGCCTCAAATAGCTGCCAGCACGAGGTCCCGGGTTCGATCCCCGGTCGGGGCAGATATTTTTATGAAAAATACGAATGTTTGTTCTCGAGTCTTGGATGTTTAATATGTATTTAAGTATGTATTTATCTATATAAGTATGTTTATCCGTTGTCTAGTGCCCATATTACAAGCTTTGCTTAGTTTGGGGCTAGGTCAATTGGTGTAATTTGTCCCAAGATATTATTATTATTATTCTGTATATTTATTTTTATCTCAAGTTAGGTTTTTACAATATTCATATAAAAAGTAATAAAACAATATTAATACAAAATATAAAAACATTATAAAAACCTAACCTAGGGTGCCGCCGGCAGCGAGGCGAGGCCTAAGCTACCGGTGGTCAGGGCGACAGAGAAAGGAACCTCCTGACTATCCGAGCCGTGTCCAGGAGTACCGCCTTCTGTAGCTGGCCCTTGACCCAACCACCTAGCGAGAGCCTTTTAAGGTGATGGTCAAGGCTCTTCGCTATTAAACCGTTTGCCGAAACGACTATCGGGACAGTGATCGTGGAATCAACAGGCCACATGGCGGTAACTTCGTGAGCCAAGTCAAGGTACTTGCTGACTTTGTCCTTCTCGGCCTTCACGAGGTTCACGTCATGGGGGATCGTGATGTCTACGAGCACTGCCTGGCGCTTCGATCGATCTATCAGCACGATATCAGGTTTATTGGCGACAATAGTCCTGTCCGTGATGATAGATCGATCCCAATAGAGCGAGACACGACCATTTTCAAGAACTGGTGCAGGTGTGTACTTATAGTAGGGCACTTCGAAGTCCACAAGACCGAATAAAAGAGCAAGTTGCTGGTGAATAATCCTGGCTACAAGGTTATGTCTGTGCAAGTACTTGCCGTTAGCAAGACTAGACAACCAGAAATAATATGCCTGAGTGACTTTCCAAGACGGCGGCATGCCCGACAAATGTCGACCGTACCGTCCTTCAGGATATATCTCCGGTAGTTATTAGTCATGATAACTTCGTCCGCTATTGCACAGGCAAAACCTTCGGTTTCCCCGAAGAGATCCCCGAAGCGTAGCCAGTTCACCGACGCGAGCCGGTCTACATCGGGCCCCATGAGGGCCTTATAGAATCGCCCGTGTAGCTCCTTACTCTCCCATATAGTCTTGCGATCCTCGATGCTCCATACCTTAGGTCTGCGCCAGTTCTCTTTTGCCAAGGTGAGAGGGGTGAAGGATTTGCCCACCGCCACCACATCACGATGCATCCCACACTCGTTGTTCAGGAAATATTCCCTATTATTATTATTAAAATATAAAATAGTAGTTTCCTTACGGCTTTAGCTTAAATATATACTGTGGCATTAATAAACTCAATTCAACATTTTCCGAAGCAAACATTTCGCTATTGATTGAAAACAACTAGCAACCCGCTTTTCCATTACGCACATTCCATAAATCGTCGGGAACCAACAAATCTATAGAAATAACAGTTGAACTAACAACTATAAACCACGGTTATGATCCGAAGGTTAAATTGGATATTAAGGGGCCGTTTCACCACTGTCTGTTAAGTTCCAGTTAGTTCAGTCCCTTTCTGTTTCGTAGCAATAAATAGAGACGGCATCATAGATAACACACACACACACGGCTGGCCTGATTCCGATGCCAATTGTCAGCCCATATATGAATTGTCAAAATGAACGCGATGGCAATTGCGAGCGAGGTAGACAATAAGCCTACAGTTCTTAAGTCTAATTGGCATTGTTCATTTTTTTTAGTATGCTCCCATTCGAAAACCATTTCGAGGAAAACCATCAATTATCCGATTTATCTTGTCCGATTTCAAAAATACTTTATGATTGCAGATATTTTTGTAAAAGTACTTTTAGTCTTTGTTTGACCTAACGACCCGGTTTTTAGACAGAATCCAGGAGTGAATGTTTGCCACAAAAGTGAAAAAAAAAAGTTTGGCTGTGGCAACTGTCACCTGTCACTGTCAAATCTACAAACGTTAGAAATTGAAATTTCCAATTTGAAAATACGGCCGCAATATAATTAATTAATTAATTGAATAAATAAAACCACTTGTAAAACTGTCAAAAATACACAATGCATATTTATAAAAAATGTTTTGAAGAAGAAGAAGTTGAGACTTCACACACACATTCACAGATCTATGACATTGACGTATCGACAAAACCATAGACAAAGCCGTTTTTTTAAGGCTGAACGAAGACGATTGGGATTCTGTCTAAATTCACGAATTATCAAACAGCGCAAAAATATTTATTATTAATTAACAAAGCTACGTAAAAGCATAATATTCAAATTAGTTGCTTGAAATAGTCCATTTTATCAAATAAATGTGTTAAAAGCACAGCTTAAAAAAATGAACAATGCCAATTCTACGCAGAAGTCGCGAGCAGAAGCTTTTAAGAAAATATTTACTAACATTACTTACCTATCTTGTAAGTAGCTGTAAGCTCCCAAAGTTCACCAAACGTAAACATGTCATTCTGAGATGTTACGGGGAAAACTACTCGTAACATAGAATGTGACAAGTTGACTGGTGCTTACTTATATTTTGAGTAATGTTTCCTTTTACCTTTAAAATGGCGTCGCGTTAAACGAGACAAAATGGCGGACGTGGGAGTGTCGCAAGTTGCTTAAGACACAACAAATGATTTGTTGTCATCGTTATCTCAAATATTCCACCTTGCTAAACGTGGCCTGTAGGCTCTGTCTACCCCGTAAGGGATAAATACGTGATTTGTGTATGTATGTGTGTATTTTGACGACGCGTTCGGCCTAGTTGGTAGCAACCCTTTTTTTTCTTTTTTTTATGGTGTGGAAAATGCGCCTTATGCATCCGCCCGGTACAATTACCGGGGGTATGTGGCGCTCTCCCGCGACGGCAGGCATACCCACTAAAAAGCACACGGATTCCCTATTCCATCCGCTTTAGAGCTACCTACAACGCCATATTATAGACATTGACGCCAAACTTATAACCGCCTTTTTGAGTTGGGGGTCAAAAAGTCTGAAGCGACACGATCAGATGTTTTTATAAATTGTCGCTTAAATTAGCTGCCTATCGGGTCTGTGTGTCTGTGAATTGGTTTTCCCAATTTACAGATGTTTGATCGGAACGTCAAGTCCGTGATATTGCGAGAATGCGGGCGGGATGGCGTCGAATTCCGAGGTTTGCGGACGAATACTGGGCAGCGGGAAGCTCGGTTATACATCGCCGATCCGTGTTATTTACTTTTCAATTCGTTTTCAATATTCCGTATCTTAAAAGTAGTGACCGACCGAAATTTCGGTTTAGTTTTCAGTTCAATCTAGTTTCGGCCTTAGTTTCGGTTTCGGCCAAAATGTAGCCGAAACTTTCGACCCCGCCGAAACTCGGGTGTTCGTGAATTTTCGTACGTCGTTCGGTAAACTTCTCAGCTAACTCGTGCTTGCTCGCCGGCGGGGCCCCGGCTCAGTTCGCCACCGTTCATTTAATCGTGAGTTGAGGTTATATTTTGTGTGACGGATGTCACATGGTTGCGTGACATTAGTTTAAACATGTATGTACGTGTTTCTCTTTGGCAGATTGGTCACGTCAAGCTGATTAGATTATCGATAGGCAGATTGTTAAAGTTGGATACAGTTTAGTATATAAGCATGAAATTGTTACATTAAAATTAGATTTGAAATGGACTGCAAAAGTTGTTTCTGTCTCCACCACTATAATAATTACCAGCAACAACCCTGCTGGTAAAGTGGTGTCGTGACGTGACGCAATTGAGTGATTTGGTAAGTATAAAATGTGTTAATAAATGTTAAAAAACAGTAAATTTCAGTAAATAATCGTAATGTTTTAATAAGTTTCGGTTTCGGTTTCGGCCAAAACAGAGAGCAAGACCGAAAGTTCGGTTTCGGCTTCGGTTTCGGCTGAAAAATCAGTTTCGGTCGGACACTACTTAAAAGGTACGAGTAACATCCTCCCAAGCTGTAGGCTTATTTTTTTTTTTTTTTTTTATATGAATAGGAAGGCAAACGAGCAAGTGGGTCCCCTGATGGTAAGTGATCACCACTGCCCATAGACACCCGCAACCCCGGAGGGATTGCAGATGCGTTGCCAACCTAGAGGACTAAGATGCAATGCCTCTTGTGCCCGTAATTGCCCCGGCTGTCTTACTCTCCACACCGGAACACAGCAGTGCAAGCACTGCTACTTAGCGGTAGGATTAGCGAGTAAGATGGTGGTAGCGATCCGGACGGACCTTGCACAAGGCCCTACCACCCGCAAATTTGCTTATTGGCTTATTGTCTAACTCGCTCACAATCGCCATCGTGTTCATTTTGACAGTTCTTGTATGAATGTGACAGCTAGCTGATTCCGACGCCGTCAGCCCATACATGAACTGTCAAAATGAACACGATGGCGATTACGAGCGAGTTAGACAATAAGCCTATCGGTCTGGGAGGAAAGAAGAACTTAGAATGTACCAGTTTCTTCTCTTCCCGCGCAATTAAAAGCCCATCGAGGGAATGGGCGAAATCTTAGGAATCATGTTATAGGCGATGCGGCTAGCAACTCATCACTATTTTGATTACCTTTCCTACCTATACGCCTATAATCACGCTAAACGTGGCCATTAGTTCTCGTTACCCTAAGCTCTGTCAACCCGTAAGGGATAAAGACGTGATTTATGTATGTATGTATGTACGACATACTGTGTAGGACATACATTGCTAGCAGTCACGTTTCACAAGGTGTGAAAGGTGAGAACAAAGGGATAACAGATGATCTCACTGGGACTGTCCAATATGTATGCAAAATGGTGTCGGCCAGCCATAGAGCCAACAACTTATAAGACTGGAAATTTCATATTTTATTGAATCAGGCGTTACTTTGCGGAGGTCCATTTCAATGAACAAAAAATTTACCTTGCTACTCCGCTACTCACGTGCAAGATAACCAAGCCTGTGTGAAATATATATGTTTTTCATGCAAACCCTCCCTCCACTGCTGCCAATAAAACACATATAAATCCCTCAAACTTAATTATCCTTTACACCACACAAACACTGACGCGTTTCGATCCCTCTACGGGATCATTATCAAAGTTTAATGAACACAACTGTTACACATGCATGACATTTGAGTTTTCTGTTCATGGAAATTTCATAATAAAATCATCCATACTAATATTATAAGGAGGTAAACTTTGTGAGGTTGTAGCGTTATCTCTGGATCTAGATTTAGAAAATTATTTTGCTAATAGAAAGCCACATTGTTTGTGAGGGTCTTAGGCTATGTTTAATTCTGCGCAGAAGAAGTCGCGGGTAACAGCTGGTATGGATTCAAATGACGCCAAACTGAAATTTGCGACTACTGCACTCTGATTTGCCAGCCGAAGGTCTAGCAGGTCACTAGAGTTGATCAAGCAGGCTGTTATGATCGATATGGATAGTTAATGTTTAGTTCTTGTGTGGTATAGTGAATGAAACTCTGTCAAAATAAAAACTAAAACAAAAAGTAAATACCTTACCTAATATAATAAAATCGAAATTCTAATGTATGCTGTTTTGAATACACAACTAGATATTTATTGACTTACAATAGAAATACAAAATGAATACAAATACCTAAGTCACTTAAAAAACAATGAAATTAAATAATGAATTTCTGGGTCTAGTACTTCCATGCCGGTCTGGGAGCAAAGTAATAACATAGAATGTACCAGTTGCTTCTCTTCCCGGGCAGATGGTAGAAACCCATCGAGGGAAAGGGCGAACTCTTAGGAATCATGTTATAGGCGATGCGGCTAGCAACCCATCACTATTTTGATTCCCCTTTGCACCTAGACGCCCACAGTCTTGCTAAACGGGGCCTGTAGGCCTGTAAGGGATAAAGACGTGATTTGTGTGTGTGCGTGTGTGTGTGTGTGTGTGTGTGTGTGTGTGTGTGTGATAATTACATAACTTAAATTATTTGAGTTATTCATGAAAGACAAAGACAATCACATAAATTTAGTAATTTTATGGTATAAGTAGAAATAAACTGATGAGTTGCCATTCGGATAGTACTTATTGCCACTCTATGAAGTTATTTGCTCTATGCGGCCTGGTGAACCGGAATATTGGCAAACATTATGCTAAGCAGTGTCGATACGAGTGGAAATAATGTATCCAAACATGATTAGGTACGAAAATAGTTTGTCCCGGATAGAAGGGTAGATGCCGAATAAGTTAGGAGAATAGGAGGTTGTATGTGTATACATTTAATTTGAGTGTACATACATACATAATAATAAATCACGTCTTTATCCTTTACGGGGTAGACGGAGCCTTTTTTTTAACGTAGTGAAAACTCATTTACGAGTACCCCCAGGCCCGGGGGGCCCCGAGCGGTTATGTGGGGCTCTCTCCCCCGTCCTCTTTCCCTGCGGAAAGGGGAGGGGGGGAACATACCCACTAAAAACACTACGGCGTTGTCCACTCGCCGGGTTAAGGTAGGCGCCGTGGGATCCCGAAGACTTGAGCCGACGACGCCCCCCGGGGGTAGACAGAGCTTAAGGTAACAAGACCCAAATGCCACGCTTAGCATGATTGTGCGCATAGGTGGAAGTGGAAAGGGGAATCCAAATAGTGATGGGTTGTTAGCCGCATCGCCTATAACATGATTCTTTAGACTTTCGCCCATTCCCTCGATGGGCACCATCTCCTTAGATATTGTATATGTGTACTCTTATTGTATTTTGTATGTATGCGTGTGTAATGAAGTTTAGTAGTTTATTTTATGATTTGTTTATTGTATTTAGAGATGTACGTTCTTATTGTGGCTACTATCTGAAATTTTAAACTCACACTTTATCGGTCCCTCGTTTAATGCTCCTCTAATCTACTCAAAGGTTAACTGGTAGAGATTCCTTAGAGGGATAAGTTTGCCTTTGCCTTTTTTGTGAATTGTATCTGTTTCTTTATATTTGTACAATAAAGCATTTACCTACTTACTTTGCACGCAGATGGTAGGAAGAGAAGCAACTGGTAAAATCTATGTTTTATCTTTACTCCCAGACCAGCATGGAAGAAATACCTACATGACCCAAAGAATTCGTATTACACATAACATTTTACTTGCTTTCGTAATGAATGGGCCAAATGAAACAGAAGTTCGAGAACGATTTATCTAACATTCCCGACTCCGACGCCGAGTTTTCAGCGAGAATTATTTTCAAACTCATTCAAATGATAAATCAAACATACTCAGCATGTTGTGTCGTGATTGATATGTTCAGGCCGAAAATAAACCTAATATTAATACTTCGGAGCATCCAACCTATAGAGTTCTAAGCTATAAAGTTTTGGCGGCAACGGTTAGATATGTTGACCAGTAGACTACAGATTCCAAATTCTAAATTCTGAACGTAGTTTTGCAAATTGGCCGCCAAGTGCTCTTTTACACGTCTTTTTTGAAACTTGCGCATTCGGAAAGAGCATCGTTGCCAAGAAGAATGCGCCGCAAGAAACTTGGTAGAAATTCATTTTTTCAAAATAAAATAAAGTAAGAATACTTAAATTCTACTTAAATTAAATACATTTATAAAAGGGATATATAAGGTCCCTGTGCCTTAAATTATATTAGTCTACAGTAGAGATGTATAAAGTCTCTACTAGTCAAGAGAGAGAGAGAGAGCCACCTCCTCATGACACTCCCTCACTATCAGTTTTAACAAAATACATCGTTCGTACTTTAACTTCGTAAGAAACAACATATTATTATAACCCAGTGTACTAATTAAAGGCATAATTATATATCGGTAAACTTTAAAGTGTATGTCCCACTTCTGGGACATTGTGCCACTAATTGATAACTTCCGACATTTGCTTGGGTAAATTTTTGAAATCTAGAATCGATGCCATGGTACCTAACAACAGTAGGCTTATTGTCTAACCCGCTCGCAATCGCCATCGTGTTCATTTTGACAGTTCTCGTATGAATGTGACAGCTAGCTGATTCCGATACCAACTGTCAGCCCATACACGAATTGTTACCGCACGCTGAAGCTACCGAATAACGGCTGAATAAAAACGAGTAGTGTCTTCTTCAACCTCGACATTGGCAGAATCATCGACAGTATCGATGGAGCTAGATTTTTAAAAATTGAATTGAATTGAATACATGAACTGTCAAAATGAAGACGATGGCGATTGCGAGCGATTTAGATAAATAAGCTTACTGATCCCCCTGTTTCTTATAGTTTTTGACTTCTCCCTGCTGACCCATTTGGATTGATTACCCTGTTATGTATGTATGTATCAGGGTTGTTACGGATGCAAAAATTTAGACATCTGCGGATGCAGATGCGGATGCGGATTATTAGAAGTTCACATCCGCGGATGCGGATTTGATGCGGATGCGGATGTGATGCGGATTTTGGGATTTCAAAAGGATAATTATTTAAATTTTAAATGCATAATAATACTTATTAGTGCATAATAGTATTTATGTAAACAAACGCGAAGCACGTGCCACTCTGGCTCCGCCCACTTTCTTAACCATGTAGTTACTTGTCGAGTCTTGTTGATGTGAATCTGCATCCGTAAAAACTCCGCATTGATTGATGCGGATGTGAATGCGGATGCAGATGTCTGAATTAATGCGAATATTCCGCATTTACGGATGCGGATGCGAATATTCGTAACACCCCTGGTATATATCGTTGTATAGTAATCTAGTAAGACTTTTATTTTTCTGAGTGCCACAGAATTTTGATGTTCGCATGTCTGTCATATTCAACCAGAATTTATCAAGTTATCAAGCCGGATTACTGATTGTTTTCTGTAAAGGTCATGACAAATTACGCGAGCTATTTCTATCTACCGTTTAAATGTCGACTTATTTCCGTACCAGGCATGTTTCTGAGGATCAAACCGTGCATTATTTTGGAAAAAAGCTGATACTCTTCAGACTGCTGGACTGATTTTTAACAAACACTGGCTGTTGCCCGGGGCTTCGCCCCCGTTGCAAAACATTTTTTATTTTCAAATTTTATTTCATACACACCTTGTCCAAACAGTAACAAACACAACTTTTTTTATTTTTTTTATAAATAAATAAATAACTAAAAAAGTATTATCCAATTCGATGCAGTCGTTTGGAACTTATGCGTACATACGTTTCGACGATTCATTTTTATTTATGTAGATAACTAAAACTAGCGCAAGGCACTTCCATGCTGGTCTGGGAGCAAAGAAAAAACATAGAATGTACCAGTTGCTTCTCTTCCCGCGCGAATGGTAAAAACCCATCAAGGGAATGGGCGAAAATCATAAGAATCATGTTATAGGCCATGCGGCTAGCAACCCATCACTATTTTGATTCCACTTTCCATCTCTACGCCCTCAGTGTCTTGCTGAACGTGGCCTGTAGGTTTTGTTACCTTAGGCTCTGTCTACCCCGTAAGGGATAAAGACGTGATTTGTGTATGTATGTATGTATCGCAACTGGCTTTCGAGAAAAAACCGTATCGAAATCTGTCCATCCATTTGAGAGCTAAGATGCCACAGACAGGCACACATACATTCAGTTTAAGTTCGCTCGCTGTCAGGTCCATACTAAAAATGACAACTAAAACCTGAACTGAGTCGGTACTGAATCGCATTAAGACGTCATGGTAAGGTCCCCGATCTGATTTAATAACGACACAATTCAAAGACATTTCCTGCTAGCGACCAATAAACTAAGAAATGGCGCTTGGCATTCGTCACCATAATAAATATAGAATATTAATATCGCAAAATGTCGCATTTGCGAAAAGTAACGATTTAGGGTAATTCATGGCCTCGATTCTGTGCCAATATTGTGAATTAGTTGGCGGATACCCCTGTGGGAAATAGGCGTGATGGTATGTATGTATCAAACTAAGTAGACGTAAAAAAAATCCCTTATAGATACAGTTAGAGTCTGTTGTGACTCACTGTACTGTCAATTAGGTGTCAAAAGTGACAAATGTCATACTTAACATGATGAACTGCCGGGAATTGAACGTATGATAGCTTTGTTTGATTATTATAATCATTTCACAGTCTAAAAATGAACAGTAAGTCAATCGATCAACAATTTGACATGAATTAATTCAGACTACGATATACTAATAAATAAAAAGCATAATAAATAATGCTTGATTCGATGATTCGATGTAATAAATTGAAAAATGAAGAAACACGCTCAATTAAAAAAAAAATAGCTGTGCAATGGTGAACTTGACCATATAAGGAATCTGTACCAGTTAACCTTTGAGTAGATGCGAGGAGCATTAAAGTCACGGATACACTACATTCTTCCATGCTGGTCTGGGAGTAAAGAAAAAACATAGTGTGCCAGTTGCTTCTCTTCCGCACAGATGGTAAAAGCCCATTGAAAGAATAGGCGAAAATCTTAGTAATCAAATTATAGGTGACTAGCTTCTGCCCGCGACCTCGTCTGCGTAGAATTATACATAAAAACCTTCCTCTTGAATCACTCTATCTATAAAAAAAACTGCATCAAAATCCGTTGTGTAGTTTTGAAGATAATTATAAGCATACATAGGGATATAGGGACAGAGAAAGCGACTTTGTTTTATGCTATGTAGTGATGCGGCTAGTAACTCATCCCTATTTTGATTCCCCTTTCCACCTGTACGCCTACAACAATGCTAAATGAGTCGTTTTCAAAACACATGTAGGTACAAGTAAACGGCCTTAATTAAAACCAAAGTTAATTGATTCCTTTGTGTTACGACGTTTTTATCCTTATTGCAATGGAATAAAAGTGAAACGGTCGTAACACAAAGGAACGAATAAATATTTTTTGTTGTGATTAAGCAATTAACTTAAGATTTTTTTTATGAAAACGGCTAAAATGTGGCCTTTGGGACTTGTTAGCTTGGGCCCCGTCTACCTCGTAAGGGATAAAGACGTGAGTTATGTATGTATGTACGCACAAATATTTATTTCATGCATACATGCTCACACTTACTATAATTATTGTCATCGATTTTGACAGCCAGCTTACTGCGTATGTTCTGACTGTTTTCCTAATAGACGTAATATCGACGTTCTAATATACGTAAGTGACTGCCGACGAAGTTACAAATACAGCTCTGGGACCCATAAAGTTTATCATAATTACGCACCTTGGAATTTTATGTAACTTTTATACATTTCCTTTATGTACTTTTTATCAACTGTCGAATTATAGCTCATTTGGGTAGTAACGCGAAAACTGGCATAAAAACGGTTTTCATACGTTGTTTAACTTTGAATGTAAAAACTGAGGGGGATGGGGATAGAATTTGACAACGTCCAGCACGAGAGCGAGATAGATTGCCTGTTCTTTTCTTACTGTTCCTTCTAGAAAGAGATGGATAGTCTATCTCGCGCGCGACGCGACTCTTGCCCGCTCTCGCACGAGCGTTACCATGACGTCTTAATGCGATTCAATTCCGAACCAAAGTGGGGTCGATCGCTGTCAGATCAATATTAGAAGTGTCAAAAATGACAGCTAAGGAATCGGAATTGCATTCTGACGTCATGACGGGCCTTACCATGAAGGCCCCTGTAGAAATAAGGGCGTCGCCAGTCAATGATTAAGGAGAGGGGGGGGGGGGGTACTTACATATGATAAAAACAGTATAGTGGCACTTGAATGTCAACAATTTGCAAAAAGGCTATTTTTTCGATGCTCTGAGGGGGGCAGCAGCCCTCCCCTGCCCCCCTTGTAACCTGCTATCTTGCGTCTGCATTAAGCGTCTCTTGGGGGCTATTCTAAAACTCTTACTCCTCACTCATCATTAGTTGTATTTTTTGTGTCACTTTCATGCTGGTCTGGGAGTCAAAAATAAACATAATGTACTAGCTGCGACCCTTCCCTCGCAGATGGTAAAAGCCTATCGAGTGGGCGAAAATCTTAGGATTCAGTTATTATGCGATGTGGCTAGCAACCCATCACCGTTTTGATTACCTACAATGAACTAAGCGTGACCTTTAGGCCTCGTTACATTAGGCTCTGTTACGGAGAGCCGTAAGGGATAAATATGTGATTGATGTGTTTTTTGTGTTTTCCAGCTCAGCTGCGCTCCAGAAGGAAGGCAGCCAAGATGTTAGTCGCTGTAGTCATTATGTTCGCGGTCTGCTACCTGCCTGTCCATCTGCTCTCCATATTAACGTATGTACAACATAATTATTATACTAAAACAGTATTGAATAAGGTACTGTCAAAAACATAGAGCAAACAACTTTATAGAGCGGAAACGACATAGGTACAATTCAAATGAAATAAAATTACGCGGTGCCGAAATTGGCGATGCACTCTGCTTGGCTAGCCGAAGGTCAAAAGGATAAACGAAATTGAGCAAGCAGCCATATGATCGGTATTCGGTAAAAAATTGTGTTGGTATAGTGTAAGTCAAAAAAGACTGGTGGGTTGCCGCAATTGCATACCTTTTATTACAAATATACATAAATCATGTCTTTATCCCTGACGGGGTAGACTGAGCCTTTTTTTTTAACGGAGAGGATATTTTATGGATGCCCTGGGCACAGGGATGCCTAGGGATATGTAGGACTCCCCCCCGAAGGGGTATAGCCTCTTCAAAGATAGTTAGAAGAGGTTAATAGACGCTACGGGTGACCGCAGAGCTGGCAGCTTTCTTGGACAGCGTATTAGTATCGCTGACAGCGTCTGTGGTACTATGCCACGGTGGCCCCTCCTTTTTTAATTATTTTATTATAAGACTAGCTGTTGCCCGCAACTTCGTCTGCATAGAATTCGTTTATCGCTATCAGCTGTCCGATCGGTTTAAAATTGACAAAGTTTCATACAAACTTTCATCTCCTATTTTACACCCCTTGGGGGTAGAATTGATCAAAATCCTTTCTTAGCGGATGCCTACGTCATAACATCTACCTGCATGCCAAATTTCAGCCCGATCCGTCCTGTGGTTTGGGCTGTGCGTCGATAGATCACTATGCCAGTCAGTCAGTCACCTTTGAGTTATAGATATTTAGATTAATTTAGTTTAGTTTTTTATTTGTTTTTAATTCCCCTTTTGTATTCCCTAATGGCAGTACGCTTTTTAATTATTACAGGGCAAAACAGATGAGTCACAATTTTTCGAATGTCACTGTTAATCTGGCCGGCAAACAAGTTATGTTGGTGCTTGCTTAATATTATGATTATAACAGATATATTTGTTGACATATTACGTGATATATGTGATAAGGTTTATTAGGAATTGCCCAATATTGCTATGAGTTCCGTGAAAACGTAATATATTTATTTATACATACATACATACATACCGTCACGCCTCTTTCCCACATGGGTAGGCAGAGACTATTTTGTTTCACTTGCTACGATCCTGACATACTTCTTTCGCTTCATCCACATTAATCAATCTCTTCATACATGCTCGTCGGTTTCGGGTACTCCTGACCTGACCTTTTTCCAAAACGTCTCCTATTTGGTCTCGAAACGTCCGTCTAGGCCTTCCCCTCCCAACGCCTTCTTCTCCCTCCTTCCTTATTTATTTATAAGTTACATATATTTATCAGTTTCGGCTGGTCCCTTTTGAAGTATGATAGTGTAAAAGAATTATTAAAAGATTTTGCTCTGCTTTAATACTTTCGGTCTTTCTTTCGTAGTTTTAGAAGATATTAATACTGTTGGACCCATCACCATCTTGATTCCCCTTTCCACCTGTACGCCCACAGTCACGCTAAACGTGGCCTCAAGGTCTTGTTACCTTGGCCTCTGTCTACCCCGTAGGGGATAAAGACGTGATATATATGTATGGGATGTAGATGTATGTATGTACGTAAACAGAATGTTTTTCTACCAAATATGTTCATGCTTGTTTATGCTGTCTTCAAGTATGCAAGCTAAATCTAATAAGCTCCCCCTTGGATACGTGGTGAGGTTTAAAACTGCCCCCCTTCCCCCTCCCAAAATCACGTGTATTTTTAGAACCTACAAATAATTTTAAAATTTTTAGAACATTATCTTTAAATACAGGTATAAAAGGGTTCGTTGCCTGGCAACGGCGAGTCATGGTCACACTACGCGCTTTTCGGTTTAAAAACGCGTTTGACGAATAAATAAATACACGTGATATCTTACTATACCCCCCGCCCCTCTTGTGATATTGCGTGATTTTTGCCGAACCCCTCCCCCCCCATTTCGGACGGCCCCTATCTAATTCTAATGACGCGCTTTTTTAGTGACTTCCATCTTTAATGACGTACCTTTAAAATAATCTTTAATTTGTCACTACCATGTTAATTTATTCAGTATTTTCCAAATCCGTGTTCGATATCTTTGCCATCGCCAAACATTAACCGTAACCAACGTTTGCTTTGATCTCGTACCTATATATTTATGATCTAAACACGTCGTATCCGCTCTTTACGCTTACGGCAACATAAAACAGAATAATCAAGCAGATGAAGGAATAGAAACCCGTGACGTTACATTTCCGATCAAGTAAAAAGTTAGTTCGGAGTTTCTTCCACGCTGGTCTGGGAGCAAAGGAGAAGCATAGAATGTACCAGTTGCTTCTCTTCTCGAATAACTTGATAGCCCATCGAGGGAATGGGCAAATAACTTAGGAATCTTGCTACACGCGATGCTAGCAACCTATATCACTATTTTGATACCCCTTTCCACCAATACCTTTAGTCCTTGTTATTTTAAGCGCTGTGTACCCTGTGAGAGATACAGACGTGATATATGTATATGAACGGGAAATTGGGGCCGGTTTATACTACGCCTTGTCTTGTGTCTTGCATGCATACAAGTGTGATCAAACCTAATTAGAATACATACATACCTACATACATGTATATATCACGTCTTTATCCCTTACAAGGTAGACAGAGCCTAAGGTAACATAACCATAAGGCCACGTTTAGTATGATTAAGGGCGTATAGCTGGAAAGGGAAATCAAAATAGTGTTGGGTTGCTAGCCTCATCGCCTATAACATGATTCCTATGATTTTCGCCCATTCTGCGCGGGTAGAGAAGCAACTGGTACATTCTATGTTTTTTCTTTGCCCACAGACCAGCATGGAAGAAAAATTTAAAAATTGAGCTGTAAATAACTATTTCGCCTTGTCTAATTCTATCCTGGATGTAGTATAATATCTTAACATCATATTTTTTATTTCGAAAGGTTAGTATTTCCGTCTCTCTTTTTCAGATATTCGATGGATATGAAGCAGAATGACCAAATGACTCTCTTCGGTTTGGTGTCCCACGTGCTCTGTTACGCCAATTCTGCCATCAACCCCCTGATTTATAACTTTATGTGTGGTAAGTCAGTCCTACATCGAGTAGCGTGCAAGGGGACCGCCAGAGTAGGCAGAGGCAAGGACCCTGCACGCTCTAGCCTAGGTCTATTTCATATCCAGCTTTTAAACGTCCTGTCGGGCATGCATACTTCCATGCTGGTCTGGGAGCAAAGGAAAAGCATAGAATGTACCAGTTGCTTCTAGTCCCGCGCAGACGGTAAAAGCCCATCGAGGGAATGGGCGAAAATCTTAGGAATCACGTTATAGACGATGCGGCTAGCCACCCATCACTATTTTGATTCCCTTTTCCACCTATACGCCTCCATTAATGTTAAACGTGGCCTTTAGGTCTTGTTACCTCAGGCTCTGTCTACCCCGTAAGGGATAATGACGTGATTTGTGTGTGTGTGTGTATGTACTGTCGGGCATGCCTCCTCTCAAAATGAGAGGGCTTGGACTATACATGCAGGCCCAGTGAGGATTGGGAACTGCACACACCATTGAACTGCTTTGCAGATGTTTTCTATTTTGTTACCAGCTTTTTATTAACTTGCTCTCTCGTCCGTGCCTAATATACTTCTCTCATCCACTCAAAGGTTAACTGGAAGAGAACCCTTAAAGGGATACGTCCGCCTTTGTGCAATTGACAAACAAAATGTTTTTGTCAATTGTATTTGTTTTATGTCTATTTTGCACAATAAAGAGCTTAATTACAATATAAACGGATAACTCACGTATAAAAGTCGAGTGATGCTCGACATTTTTCGAACTAATTCGTAGTCCTTCCTCTTGGAGCGCTCGCCCCAAGCGCGTTTATATTAATATGTAATTATGATTAAGTCTCACGGTAGTTTCATGTTGAAAAGAGAGAGCTTACATACATAACTTGCAATAGGCCATTTGAGCACTGCCACCCATAGACACAAGCTCCGAGACCGCGCAAGTGGATACGCTGCCTAAGACGTTGAGGCAGCGTTGAGGCAGCGTCTCCACTTGCGCGGCCTCGGAGCGAGGCAGCCGCTCGACCCGAGGCTGCCTCTAGTGGATAAGTGACTAGTGGGCCATTTGAGCACTGCCGCCCATAGACACAAGCTCCGAGGCCGCGCAAGTGGATACGCTGCCTAAGACGTTGAGGCAGCGTTGAAGCAGCGTCTCCATTTGCGCGGCCTCGGAGCGAGGCAGCCGCTCGACCCGAGGTTGCCTCTAGTGGATAAGTGACTAGTGGGCCATTTGAGCACTGCCACCCATAGACACAAGCTCCGAGGCCGCGGAATTGGATACGCTGCCTAAGACGTTGAGGCAGCGTTGAAGCAGCGTCTCCATTTGCGCGGCCTCGGAGCGAGGCAGCCGCTCGACCCGAGGTTGCCTCTAGTGGATAAGTGACTAGTGGGCCATTTGAGCACTGCCACCCATAGACACAAGCTCCGAGGCCGCGGAATTGGATACGCTGCCTAAGACGTTGAGGCAGCGTCTCCACTTGCACGGCCTCGGAGCGAGGCAGCCGCTCGACCCGAAGCTGCCTCTAGTGGGTAAATGACTAGTAGGCCATTTGAGCACTGCCACCCATAGACACAAGCTCCGAGGCCGCGGAAGTGGGTACGCTGCCTAAGTCGTTGAGGCAGCATTGATGCAGCGTCTCCATTTGCGCGGCCTCGGATCGAGGCAGCCGCTCGATCCGAGGCTGCCTCTAGTGGATAAGCACCTAATTGCTCGTTAGCCTTCATTATCTTGTATAAACCAGTTCTCATCACAATTTCCTTCGCCAGGAAAGTTCCGCCGTGAATTTCGGAGGCTCTTCTGCTGTTCTACCCAACCTGCCTCAGAGAACTCCACCACGTTGACCTTGATCTCCAAGTTCCGGAAACCCTCAGAGCTTCTGACGCTGAACCAGCGGTCCTGCACCACATCGTCGATTAAGAATAGCCATAGAAACGGTTATACGTAGGATAGTTTGATGTTGTCTGTATTGTATCATAAAGTTTATAAAGTTAATAAATTTGGACTGTCAAGTTTTTGTTTTCTTTAGAACCGCGTCAAGGTGGAACTAAATAAAAAAAAATGAAATCAGTAATCAGTCATTTATTGCTTTAAGGAAATCCATGCAATACATTATAAAGAAGAGAATTATTTTATTACAATCATGCTATAAAATAAAAATGTTAAATGAATATTTTCTATATTTTATTGAATTAGGCGTTACTTTGCGGAGGTCCATTTCAATGAACAAAAAATTTTACCTTGCTACTCCGCTACTCACGTGCAAGATAACCAAGCTGGTAACCAAGATGGTTATCTTGCACGTGAGTAGCGGAGTAGCAAGGTAAAATTTTTGTTCATTTTAATATATTCTATTTCACATCGTTAATTTCTCGCGAGTATTATTAAAAATGATAAATTTTGTAGTATGTCAAAGGAAATACAATTATAATTTACACATAAAGTACATCGAAAATATTGTGACGAGTTGAATGAAATACTAATTCCATGCTGGTCTGGGAGCAAAGAAAAAACATAGAATGTACCAGTTGCTTCTCTTCCCGCGCAGATGGTAAAATCTCATCGAGGGAAGGGGCCAAAATCTTAGGAATCATGTTATAGGCGATGTGGCTAGCAACCCATCACTGTTTTGATTCCCCTTTCCAACCATGCTTAGCGTGGTTTTGGGTCTTGTTACCTCAGGCTCTGTCTACCCCGTAAGGGATATAGACGTGATTTGTGTATGTATGTTGAATGAATAGTGTAACATCGACGAAGTAAGCACTTAGCATGAATTAGTCAAAAATTTTAGCAAAATATTCGTTAGGGGTATAAATAAAATGGTCTGAGTTTTAAATAAGACATCGACTTATTAGAGAACTCTCTTAGGTTTCTGATTTTCTTATGTCGACGTCATGATAAATTAGTCTTTATCACTGAGTAACCTACGCTTTTCTTATATTGGAATCTCTTTGCAAAACTCTTTAAGAGGTTCAGTCGAGCCAATTCGCTAAAATATTGTGGAAACAAATTCTAAGGGACCGAAGGGGAAACATTCAAATAGGTTCACAGTGATGGCGCCGAGCGCCATCTATTTGCAATTGTCTAAACAACACAAACACGTGCTTCTTTGGGGTACAAACTGCTCACCGAGATTGAGAGATGGCGCTGCTTTCAACGATAGAATAGGTTATGTTTATGTAAATATTATCTCAGCCTAATGGCATGGATTAGAAGGACCATGTCATTGTTATCGTGTAAAAGCATTGCAGCGAATCCGGTTGTTTCGAAATCCACAAATTGACATTGTGTGTCCCGCGGCTTCCCAAAAGCCTCCCTTTTTTAAAAATAATAACTTCAATTTTTATTTTTGATTCAATTATTTCAGTAACTGAATATCCTGTGTGAACCAAGCAACTCATTCAAATAAAATACACTAAATTAAATTACTGTGAAAACACCAAGTTGACCTTTTACGTCTTGTCTTGCCTGCGACAGGTCAACCCTTTATCAATTCTGTTATTTAGATAGTGTGTAATTAATATCGATCAATATAAAATACAGATACTAAGTCACTCAGCCTCGCCGGTTAAATTAAGGACCTACCTTATTTGTGTTCATACCATCCATTCGAGTGGTTCGTGTCAGTTCAAAATGAACCAAAAAAAGACAATGAAAATTTACGTTCGCAACAAAAACACGAAAGCTCCCAGGAAATTACCAAAGATACTTATTGCTCTCTTCACGTTGGCGCAATGTTTGGGATTACACTTCGGCTTTGTTGACGCCACGAGCAAAAAAACAAAGGCTGTTTATTTCATGACGACTATCATGGCTTGCTTAATAGTTATGCTTATGAGTTATGGGTTGAAGTTTGACATCAGACACGGCAACCTGATTCTCTTCATACAGTACATCCTGAATTTCTTCATATTGATCACATCGAGATGTAATCTTCGCGAGTTCTTGACTGAACTGATAACAGACGAACGGCCGCTGGATTTTAAAGGAGACAAAACAGAGCTGATTATTTGGCTTTACATTGCTGCTGTGTTTGCAATTAAAGTATTTAGTAGTACCATATACTACGTAGCAGTATCGTCATATTTGGTGAAGGATTTTATGCCCGAACTTGTCCTACAAATCGTAAATTTGAGCCAAGATATGATCCCACTAGCGAATGCCGTGTTATTTATCTACGTCTATATGCGTATGAGAGATTTGAAGTTACAACTAGAACGGCGAGAAATAAATGCTGAATGCTTATATACAACCTACAAGACAATAGCTGGCAGCTTGGACAAGTTCAGAAAAAGTTATGATGCCGTTGTAAGTTGAATTTAGAACACTTATTCATAAATTACTCATAAAAAAACTACGACCGGGGGCCGATTTTTGGAAATCATATCGCTCGAATTCACGACGAGTAATAGAATTCAATCCACACGCGAAAATTAGTCACATCCATTTGCGAGTGGTCCTCAAATGCCCAATTTTTGAAATCCGCGTTCGAAATTTAGTGAAAGACTAAGTCGATGTGTAAAAAGTAGTCCCGTCTCGTTACACGCAGAAAGTCGATAATTACCGGTTTTTTGTTGGGCACCTGGAAATATATATTTTCAGCTCAAATTAATTTAACATAAATTGCAAAGTTTTTTTTCATAATAGTTATTTATTTTTTATGCTAAAGTACTTATTAGAACTAGTTTAAATTGCGAAATTGTTACAAGAAAAATTACGTAAAACGAAAACTTTGTTATCGTCTGTGCGTCCTTTGTATTGTGTTACTGTCAAAAGTTTTCTGCAACGACTGCTAAGTTTTAAACAGCGAAACAAAAATTAAAATGGCAAATTAAGGTATGTATTTCTTTTGGCCTCCGGTACCAAGGGCGTGAGCTCTTCGATTAAAGCCCTGCACGTTTCGTAAGACGATATTTCTTTTTAAATTTGGTTTCCGTCTCTCGGAAGGCCTCGCTTCCGAGCTGCCGCAGGTGGGTGCGTGTACCCCGAGTTTGATTTTCCGCAACTTCGTCTTCAGATTCTTCAGAATCCTCCAAATTAAACAAAACTAACTCGTCGAAACTCGCCATTGTCATATGATAATGGCATTAGATTTGTTGAATTACAAATTAACAGAAAATCTCAATAATACGATGAAAATAGCCCAACGCATCGAGGCAATGACAGCAGTGAGTGAAGGTAGTCACCCGCCAACTCGCCATGTTTTTAATTTTGACAAGCCATCCCACCACTCGAATTCTAAAACGACTGCTAGAGACCAGTCGTTTTCAATTCGAGCGGTTATTTTCTACTACTCGCCTTTCAAAAATAGCAATTCACGGATTTGAACGATTTTCGAGCGATATTTTCATAGGTATGATTTCCAAAAATCGGGCCCCTGGTCGCGTACTGAAATTCAAAATTCGTTTCGGCGTTTCGTTCGTTTCGTGATAGTGAAGGGCGGTGTGATACGAAGTTCGAAAATCGAATTTCAGAGTACCACTGTTGTAGCTAAATTAAATGTTTTGTATCTGAAGAAGACACATCTCAAAATGACAGATAAAACATACAAATATTAAACTCACATACATACATACATACATACCGTCACCTCTTTCCCACAGGGTTAGGCAGAGACTACTTTATTCCACTTGCTACGATCCTGACATATTTCTGTCGCTTCATCCACAGTCGTCAATCTCTTCATACATGCTCGTCGGTTTCGGGTACTCCTGACCTGACCTTTTTCCAAAACGTCTCCTATTTGGTCTCGGCACGTCCGTCTAGGCCTTCCCCTCCCAACGTAACCATTCACACTCCCCATATAGATCTGTTTAGTTAGTCTACTTTCATCCATCCGCTCTACATGCCCAAACCAACTAAGCATACTTTTTTCTATCCTAGTCACTACATCCTCTTTCACACCAGCACGTTCCCTTATAACACTGTTCAGATCACAGAAGCTTTAATTTACGAATAAGAGTCTTAGATTTTGTGATAATATGGTTACCTACTCAAGTTCATTGCACTAATCTTTAAACTGTTATTTTCAGTTTGTTTTGAGATTTGCAGCAGATCTTTCCAAATTGATGATTTTGATCTGGGAAGAATTGATTTTCATGAAATCTGCACCCGTGAGTATAAATTATATGTATTATAAATACTGAAGATAAACTAAAAGACACTCCAACACCTTTCTATCCATACGTACATACTGATGGAGCAAAACAATGCAATACTTAGTACATAATTATGTAAATAAAAAACATATAATTTACCAGTTGCTTCTCTTCCCGCGCATATGGTAGGTAAAATCCCATCGAGGGAATGGGCGAAAGTCTTAGGAATCACGCGGCTAGCAACCCGTCACTATTTTGATTTCCCTTTCCAGCTATACGCCCTTAATCATGCTATACGTGGCCTTAAGGTTTTGTTACCTTAGGCTCTGTCTACCCCGTAAGGGATAAAGACGTGATATATGTATGTATGTATATGTACTCATGTAAGTACTATTTCTTCATAGGCCGGGAGTTGGTGTCAGAAAATATTTGGTCATTTGTAACAAACAGTATGGCGGTTTTTCAAGGGTCTAACTACGTAATAACAAAATGGAAAATCAAATGATGGTCATAGCGCTGGCACCGGCGGCCCACGCGTGGGCGTTAATCGAACGTGTCGGATAAATAACGAGTGTCGAACGATTTGTTCCACAAAATTCTTGTATTTTAATAATAACTAGCAAACCCGGCGAACTCCGTTTCGCCACCAGATTGAAAAAAGATTTTCCCGCTTTTCTGTTGAAATTTTTCCTGAATTTTCTTTGCTATAAACCTCACGGAGCCCGAGACCTTTCCAACGAATGCAAAACCGTGGAAATCGGTTCGTGCGTTCTGGAGTTATAGTGTCAGGGGAAGGAAAACCCGACTTATTTTTATATAGTAGAATAATAATAAAGATATTTATTGCCACAACACAAAAAGACATGATACATACTTATCCAAAAGATGCACATAATAATAATTTTGAAAAAAAAAAGAAACAACAATATATGTACATAACACAATTACACAAAAACAATACACAACAGCTGGTGGCAACAGGCTCAGGCTCAGGCTCAGCATGGCTGCCAGTTTAGATAAAAAAAAAAACTAGCAGCGCTGGTTTTCAGCCTGCGCCCTTCCCACAGCGTGGCAGACACATTCAATAAAAAAGGCCGGGTAGGGCCAACATCAATAAATAATTATTAACTATGAGTCCCTTCGAACCCGAGCCGAATGGCAATAATAATAATAATAATAAGATGTAACAAAATAAGCATGGCAAAAACCGAAAGTCTTGGTGGTAGGGGCACCAGTGCGGGTTTTTTTTTGGGGCTATTTCCATCCGAGTTCAGAATCAAGCTGACTTATCGATTAGCAATCTCCGCATTTTGTTCTTAAATGTTTCCGATAGTCGATAACAATAAAGAAGACGGTAGTAATGCCATACTTCTCCGGTGTGACTTACAGCCCGCCATACCGACGCAAATTAGCGAAGATTCAGACACCTGCAGCACTGATTTTCAGCCAGAACCGTCTGTGACTCACGAAATGGGAATGACAATGGGAAACCAACAGTAGTACATCAGTAGAAGTACAATCGCTACACGGTTAGCTGTTGCGAGCTATGGACGCCGCCATATTGGCCTTGTCTGCTCTGCCGAGCGCCTGTCACTTTATCCCCACTCCACGGCTGGTTGTACACAACATGCGATAGATGAACGAAAAAATTGGGCGATAGAAAACAAGTTTTACTTTAATTAACTATTTATTACTTTAAGTTTTCATCACACATGAATCTCATTTAACATTTAACATATTAATACTAGAGATAATGTAACTGTAATTATAATGATAATAGTACCAATATGACAATTTATATCAACTTCTAATTATAATTCTAATATTCTTGACATTTATAATAATAATTAGGAGAGACCGAGGAGAGTTGAGACAGAGGTGAGTTGATACAAAGCCGATTTCTCTGACTGTGACAGTTTATCGGGCTGGTAACTTCGCTAATTCGTTGCTCTTTCTACACTCCACAGTTTGTGTGAAGTTGTGACCTCGCTAACTGTCATAGGTGGAGAGAAAAAGGCTTTGTATCAACTCACCTCTGTCTCAACTCGCCTCGGTCTCCCCTACCTATATAATTTAAATTTTGACGGTCATTTTATCTAACACTAGATTAATTTTATATTTGCATGACTTTTTAAGTTTAAATGTTTGAAAGTAGAATATACATGACATCTTTTTTGTACAACATTTACTGCGAATAAATATTTCATTCATTCATTCATTCTGGCCGTAGTTCTGGGTCGTGATCGGGTGCAGTTTGTCACGGGGCATACACATCACCAGACAAATTTTCCTACCAGCCGTGTTCGCTGAAATGATAAACGTGGAAACCGACGCAATGAAAATGATTCTGCACCAGCGATGTCTCGATGAAACGGGTAAGTATAATTTTTATTTTTATTTGTGAAGTATTTTTGTTCGGGTCACGTTATTATGGTATTGGAAATACAACGCCCAGTCGAATTTCAGATCACTCCAAGCAGTTAAGATTATAAAACAAAGTCGCTTTCTCTGTCCCTATGTCCCTATGTATGCTTATATCTTCAAAACTACACAACGGATTTTGATGCGGTTTTTTTTAATAGATAGAGTGATTCAAGAGGAAGGTTTCTATGTATAATTCTACGCAGCCGAAGTCGCGGGCAGAAGCTAGTAAAAAGCGAATTAAACTTAAAATAATACTTTTTTTCTTTTCGTCTTTCTGTATTTAATTTTTAATAGTCTCTTTGTTACAACTAGCGGAGGCTAGTTGTAACAAAGAGGGAAGAGAGAGCAAAGATGGGGGGGAAGGGGCTAAAGCGGAGGCTTTAGCCCCTTCCCCCCCCTTTAGGGACCGGAGTGAAAACCAGCATTGGGTTAATGTAGCCCAGCACATGCTGAGACTGGTACCCGTTGCCGGAACATAGCCCCCCTAGTCTATCTCAGTGTTTTTTTTTCTGTAGTCTTGAATCAGTCGTCAACTTAACATGTTTATGTTGTGGTAAAGAATGTTTTTTTTAATTGCTTTATAAAAAGGCAACATTACTCATGAGTAATAAATAGTGTACTTGCAATTGACACTATTTATGCCACGTTGCCAATGCAATAAATTAATAATGAAAATTAATAAAGGCCTCTGTAATAATGTACTATTGTTCATTAAAACTTGTTTTCAGATGAGGCAGCGGCAACGGAATGGGACCAGGTGTTAGGCTACATGAAGGCGCGTCCACTCCTGCGCAAGGCATGGCGTCTGATGCCTGTGGATATGCAGCACCCAATCACTATGTGCTCCATGTGTTTCACATACCTTATCGTCACTGTACAGTTGACACACATATATGATTGAAATTGTGTCGCAATTATTACTTGAAGTATATATATATATTTGTAGTGTATAGACAGACACACACACACACACGCTATGCTACGCACGCGAGTACGTTACTGTACTTAATTAATGTGAGACTTCCATGCTGGTCTGGGAGCAAAGAAAAAACATACATACATACATAAATCACGTCTTTTTCCCGTACGGGGTAGACAGAGCCTAAGGTATCAACAACTAAAGGCCACGTTTAGCATAACTGTGGGTGTATAGGTAGAAAGGGGAATCAAAGTAGTGATGGGTTGCTAGCCACATCGCCTTTAAAAGTCATGATTCCTATGCCCATTCCCTCGATGGGCTTTTACCATCTGCGCGGGAAGAGAAGGAACTGGTACATTCTATGTTTTTTCTTTGCTCCCAGACCTGCATGGAAGCAAAAGTAATGTAGTGTTCTAAAGAAAAGCGAACTGCAGCACGACGACGGTGTAGGCGGCGATGAGCGCGCCAACCCGCAGCGGCAGCGCCGCGTCCACCGTGAACACGCCGCACGCGCTCAGCGGCCGGAACCGCGTCGCAGCCACTCGACGCACGTTCTAAAGAAAAGCGAACTGCAGCACGACGACGGTGTAGGTGGCGATGAATGCGCCAACCCACAACGGCAGCGCCGCGTCCACCGTGAACACGCCGCACGCGCTCAGCGGCCGGAACCGCGTCGCAGCCACTCGACGCACGTTCTAAAGAAAAGCGAACTGTAGCAGGACAACGGTGTAGGTGGCGGTGACCGCGCCAACCCGCAACGGCAGCGCCGCGTCCATCGTGAACACGCCGCACGCGCTCAGCGGCCGGAACCGCGTCGCAGCCACTCGATGCACGTTCTAAAGAAAAGCGAACTGCAGCACGACGACGGTGTAGGTGGCGATGAGCGCGCCAACCCGCAGCGGCAGCGCCGCGTCCACCGTGAACACGCCGCACGCGCTCAGCGGCCGGAACCGCGTGGCAGCCACTCGATGCACGTTCTTCGCTAACCTCCGAGTGATCACTGAAAAGGAAAATGTTAAGATTTGGTTTGGTTGGAAATATTTGCAATAACTTTTTCTATGGAGGCTATGTTATCAAAAAGTAAGATTGCAAAATTAAAGACAACAATTTATTTGCATTCCATAATTGGCATAATTGATTTAAATACTAACTTTACACTTATTTCATATACAAGGGGAACTAAAACAAATTAAACTATTACCTATATTAAATTAAAACAAATTAAAAACTAACCTAAAACGATTCTTAAAATAAAATAATTAAAAAGGAGGGGTCCCCGTGGCATAGTTCCACAGACGCTGGCAGCATTCCCCTTTTGGACAGCGATACTAATACGCTGTCCAAGGAAGCTGCCAGCTCTGCGGTCACCCGTAGCGTCTATTAGCCTCTTCGAAATATCTTTGTAAAATAATTAAAGAAAGATACAATCAATACATACACGGAAACACAACGGAGAAAAAACACAGAACTATATCGAGATATCTTGATATATTTTAGTTCTGTATTTTGAGAAAAAAATAACGTAAATGGCACAAAAAAACACGATTGTTGGATGGCCGTAAGCGCTGCCTTGTAACATTTTATGCAAGTTTTTGAATTGTTCCTGTTTTGGAAGTACACACTCCAAAAATATCATAATAGGCTTGTACTTAAAACATTTAATAAGCAAGTACGCGTTTAATACAAGACCTACCTAATCAAAACAAAAAAAAAATCAAAATTTTTATTTTTGTAAATTGGCTGCCAAGGGCTCTTTTACATGTCTTTCTGAAACTACCAGCGCATTCGGAAAGCCCATCATTGCCAAGAATGCGCCGCAAGAAACTTGGCAGAAAGTCATTTTTTCAAAATAAAATACAGTAAGAATACTTAAATTCTACTTAAATTAAATACATTTAGGTATAAAAGGAATGTATAAGGTCCCCGAGCCTTAAATAATTATTAATCTATAGTAGAGAAACACTTAACTAACCTGACTTTCGTTGACCAAGATCACTTGTCATGTTTGTCTTTATGTCTCTGATGCTAGAGTTGATGTCCTCACAAAAGACGCAAAGTACCGACAGCAGCAGAAAAGACCTGCCTATTGTTGTGCTGAGTCCTATGATGTGGCCCCAGGGGATTTTGGACGCCAGCTCGTACTAAAGCAATAGCGACACTTAGGAATACAATAGTTATTGTAACAAGTAAAATGTTAAGTTATCATAAATCACATCTTAAGTCTTGTAAAGTATTAACTGAATGTTTGTTTAACGGAATGTTTGAAAACTAAAGTTTTCAATCAGTGCGTCCTACCCGTCGTGACCTACGGAGCTGAGACGTGGACACTCACGGTAGGGTTGGTCCACCAGTTCAAAGTTGCTCAGCGAGCTATGGGAAGAGCTATGCTCGGAGTCTCTCCGAAGGACAGGATTCGTAACGAATACATACGACAGAGAACCAAAGTTACCGACATAGCTCAAAGAATTAGCAAGCTGAAGTGGCAGTGGGCCGGCCATATCTCGCGAAGAACCGATAACCGCTGGGGTAAACGTGTTCTTGAGTGGAGACCGCGACTTGGCAAACGTAGTGTAGGACGCCCTCCGGCCAGGTGGGATGACGATCTGCGAAAGACTGCAGGCAGATGCTGGATGCGTCAAGCTAAAGACAGGGCGCTATGGCGCTCATTAGGGGAGGCCTATGTCCAGCAGTGGACTAACATAGACTGATGATGATGATGAAAGTATTAACTACTAGGTATGAGTTACCTTTTGCTCCCATTTAGTCAGCAGAATTGTGGCGGTAACCGAAATCATTATTTGCACAAATGTACGGATCACATGAAACAGTATCTAAAAAATAAACAGTAATTTACTTTGGGACTACCATTTCGAATTGATTTTTAAAACTTTCACTCTACTTACCTTGAATCTAAACACCTGGCCCATGAGTTCATATCCATCGAGTAATTCATTGAAGGTTTGAAACATCAGCTTCGCAACTTCAGCTTCATCCTCTTCGTTTGCATTCTCTTTGAAGTGCATATTGGCAGAGACAAATTTGTTCCATCGTTTGATTTTATATGCCAAAAAGTAAGCTACTACATTCACGTAAACCATCTCGGCGTCTAATACTGCCGCAAGGAAAAACAACACGATTCCAGCCAAACTCCAAAACGCATTGTTGATCAATTTAACAGCAACCACAGAGAAATTTAGGAACACAATTGTGGAAATAGAGATGCAAATACACTTTTTCAAAATAACTAATTTGTGGTTTGGGTCATGTAAGATTCTGTTGGCGTTTTGAAGTATCAGGACTAACTTTAAATATTTTTTACTCCATCCGACGTTCATAGCGCTGTTTAAAAGAAAGTAAAATACGAGTTGTGCCAACAATAAAAGGGTAAAAATTTTGGATATCGGATTTACAGCTAAAGTAAAGACGTGGTTTATTTCAAAATGGAGCAAAATTAAAATGCACAAATTTGCCACAGACGTTAGCACCACGTTTTTCCAACTGACATATGTTATGTAATCTTGAGCTATGTTGTATGTACGGATGAAAAAAAATGTTTGATAAATATAGAAAGGTTTTAAGATGCTTTTAATGTCATTATCCAGAATGTATTTATTTACTGTTGTTTTTTTAATAGAAGTCATGGTTTTCAGGCCTCGACACTTTTCTATGTGACGCAAAGTAGAAGAAATTCTAATCTACTTACTTTATACTTGAGCTAATGAATTAAAGAAAAATTACATGGTTTGTTATTTCTTCCAGTTTACAAAGGCACTAACATTAATAATAATATGATTACAGTGATGACAGCTGTCAGCATTTAAATTATATATTTCACAAACTAAAGAGTGAAAGTGTCGAAGCTTCAGTCGAAAAAACTAATAATTTAAAATCGTAATCATAATTCGATCATTACGCTAAGCTAAACAGCAGATTTTTTTGGTAGTAAAATTTATGCTTCTGTAGACGCTGGCAGCCATTTTGTTTATGCCGTCAAACGTCAAACTTTACAAGAATGTTTGTTACTTACCAATGTACTATCAAATGAATCAAGAATTTGTACTTCTTGATTTTTTATGTTTACTTTTAGGGTTTTACCGTTAGAAATTAAATTTCTAAACGACACTGAAAATTAGAACACAGAAAAATCCGAAAAGTAAAGCTATGGCCGGGAATCGAACCCGGATCCTCGACATTCCGTGACGCGTGCTATACCTCTACACCACCCATAGCAGGTGGGTAAGCCTTCGAATTTTTCTATGCGTTACTAGCTGTCACGTGACTTTGTTACTATGCGAATTTTTGCCAGTAAGCGTCGTCTGTTTCAATGATCTGTCTGTACGACACAATTACAAACTCCCGTGGAACATCTGCTCAGCGACAAAAAATTTAAAATTTAATGATGCTTTGAATTTTATTAATTGATTACAATAGTACATTACTGTCTAGGCCAGGAAGTAGGCAATTGCTGGCTGAGTATTGGTTTGAACGGACGAGCTTGCGAGTCCGTTTAATAATACGAAGCCAGCAATGCTATTCTGGCCGAGGCAAGTTATAGTGCTTTTCTCAAAAATCGAAAATATAACAACAACAAAAATAAATGAAAATAAAATAGTGAAAATTGTTTTGCTTTGCCGCCTTTTTCTATCAATGGCATTTGAAGAGTGTATTTTTCTACCCAGAACACCTAAAGCTATTTCAGACACAGATAAACACGTTGTCGTACTAGTTTTTTTTTTAATTTGATGTTTTAAGTCTTGTGCCTTTCTTTTATAATGGTGATTTGCATTTTTAAAAAGTTAATAACTAGACAGTAATGGAATTTGTATGCAACATTACTGTCGAGTTTAGCGCGACAGTAATGTTTTTTTTTTTTAATTTTGGACTGACCGGCAACAATTAACTTCCTGTTCTGATATCGTCGTATCCGACGAAAAGGGGCGTAATTGCAAAACAGCAACTTTTCAGGAGCAGCTTTTTTGTGTTTATTAAAAATAATAATAAAGATATTGATATTCTTTTGTTTTAGTATCATGTATTAACATACTGTGGTTGGTCTAAAAGATTTTTTTGGTAATAATAATAGTATTTAAAATAGTTATGTCCCTTAATTCCTTATTCTCCGTTGTATTTAACCTACAAAGAACCTAACTGTGGCTCTAAGGTATGTTGTGGCCTTTTTCGTCGGAAATCTTGAGGTCACAATTGCCATTAAGCCATTTCTCAATTTTAAAAATGCTGGTTAACTATTTTCATCGCTCAAGAAACTAATTAGTTTTTAAAGAAAATTTGGAATTCGGATATTCGGATGCTAATATCAAATAAAAAATATTTTCAAGATCTATATTTTTAATAAAATCCAAGTTATTGTAAGAAAAGGGTAACAATATAAGAAAAAACAATTAAATTGCCTCTCAGGCTTTAAAAAAAATATTATAACAGGTAATTAATAATAAATAAAAACACTGTTCTTGTCTTATTAATTTTAAAACCGTGTGCGCTAATTGAGATCAGATAGTTAACTTTAGAAACATAGAAAATAACAAAAATATAATTGCTTCTTAAATCTCATATATAAAAGAAACTGGTAACAATATAAAAAAAAAACAATCGCACCAAAAACATTCTGTAATAAAAAACTAGCCAAGTCTCGATGGAGCTGCTTGTTTATCTCTAAAAAGTAATTAAATCTAGACAAAGTCGTGCCAAGTCTAAGGTTCCTTACTGCGATTTCTTTATTATTATAGTTAACTAGCTTCTGCCCGCGACTTCGTCTGCGTAGAATTATACATGAAAACCTTCCTCTTGAATCACTCTAACTATTAAAAAAAACCGCAACAAAATCCGTTGTGTAGTTTTGAAGATATAAGCATACATAGGGACAGAGAAAGCGACTTTGTTTTATACTATGTAGTGATAGTGATAGTGATAGTGATGATGTTGTGTGACTTGGCCGTTGAAGGGTACACAAGGGTACAAAACCAGGTGCTCTATGACACCATTGCACTAATCTGTCGCCAGAACCGCTACCCATTGACGATGGAATATGCCTATACATAAGTATTATTGAAATATGCAACTTTATCAAGCCTACAATTGACTGGTTATTGAATCAACGTTTTCCAAGTGGAAATTTTCCATCGTCAATGGGTATAGCGGTTCTGGCGACAGATTGGTGCAATGGTGTCATGGAGCACATGGTTTTGTACCCTTGTGTACCCTTCAACGGCCAAGTCACACAACATTAAGTATAATAATAAAGATATCGCAGTAAAGAACCTTAGACTTGGCACGACTTTGTCTAGATTTCATTACTTTTTAGAGATAAACAAGCAGCTCCATCAAGACTTGGCTAGTTTTTTACAGAATGTTTTTGGTGGGATTTCACTTTTTTTTTTGTAGGAACGTGGGCATATTGATTTGTTTTATTAGATTTTCTTATTTGACACATTTTTTTTTCTTTTTAGGCGTAGTTTTTTTCAAACATTAAATGAAGCGGCCCACCAAGTTGAATATTTTTTGTAAAGGCGGTATGTCGATCTCTAATAGTTTGGTAGAGCTCTTGTGTTTTCTAATCAGGGTCACTAGGTACTCCAGATCTTCGATTATCCTAGTTTTTCATAGTTTTCCCTTTATGTGGTCATTAAACCCTAACTCTGTACCAAATTTCAGCTCTCTGAGTTTATGGGAAGTACTAGTTCTATTCTGATGATCACGAGTGAGTGAGTGAGTGTCGTAAATGCGAAACTTTGCTTTCGCTTAACTTTGGAACTAAATGACCTCCAGACTAGAAATTTTGGATTTTAAGTATGTGATGACGAAAATTTCTGCGTTCTGGTCTTATCCAGAGGTTCTCAAATAGGGGCCTGAAAATGCGGCGAAATGGTTCCAGTACTTTAGGAGCAAAGAAAATAACAAAAACATAATTGCTTCTTAAATTAAAAATAATGATTAAATGATCATGTAGCAAAAACAACACAATAATTTTTATTATTAATCATTAATGATGATGGTTCATCTAGCTTTTCTTGTACTTCATCCTCAATTTGGAGTAAAAACTCGATTTCTTGTTCACAACCCGGTGGCACTGGAGACTCAATAGGTTTTCTTTTATTGGCCATAAGATATGAAAATTTAAATTGTGGATACAAAAACAGCCTACAGAAAGGTAAATTTAATTTTTTATCTATAGTCAAATGTTTATTAAATGATAAAATAAAAATCATTAAAAAGCCCCTATGGACTTTAGGGCTCATTTAGTTTAAATAAAAATTAGATCTATTTTTTATTAAACTTGACGAAAACACATCGAAAACGGAAATGACTAGTTTACTGTTCAAAAACACCAATAAACCTAATTTTATAACACCAAAACTCATTAATTATTACAAAATAGTTATTTGGACGTAGAATAAAGGCACAAATGCCATTATGGCTTCTTCTCTCCCATACATTTGCTTTTTTTCAATTCCGCAGAAAAAGGCCACAATCAACACAAGGGCATTGTTCTGCGTTTTACTAAGTTTATGACAACGTGTGAATTAAAAATATGTTCTATTATAGCTCAGCAATTATAAAAAGATATAAGAAGGTTATTATTTTATAACTCTATCTCAAAATATGTGTGCATGTTGTAATTTACTTATTTGTTGACTCCTTTAAGATTTCTCTTTTCTCAGCCACGACTAAATCTACTATTTTTCGAGCTCGACGTTTCATTATTGGGTTCCTAACGTTCGACGTTCTTAACGCTAGTAGTTAACATCACTATGAAAAAGTCTGAGTGCCACAAAAATTAGCCATACAAAGTGATCACTCACGATCGCGATCCGCGGAGTAAAGACCGAACTGCGCTTGTGCCCCCATCCCGCACCGCGCCCGCGCAGTTCGCGCCTCAAAGGATAGCCCTAACGGCAATAGTGGCTTTTATTTACGTAAAATTTTGCCGCCATGTAATAATGGCCTTTTAATAAACTTGAATAACAAGAAAAGTTTGAACTTAATAAAGACAATTATTAGACTGAAAGATGCCTAAATGAATGTAGATTGTAAAAATGAAATAAAAGAAAAAAGCCCTTATGATCATTGGGGCAGTTTTCGAGGGATACGACGATATGTAGTTAACAATGACGACTTTACCGGACATTTTTGAGAAAAATATTTTAAGGTTTAATTTATTTCATATAACATAATTCTTTACATTAAAATATTGAGTTTGAATGATGTGCCTGTAACGACACTATTACAATTTGGAATAGTGTCATACAATTTGTCATGCAGACACATCATTCAAACAGATGACATTACGCTTGGCAACAATAATTCGCATAGTAACAAGGAAAATTTAGAAGGCTTACTCATCTGCTATGGGTGCTGTAGCGGTAGGTATAGCACGCGTCACGGAATGATGAGGATGTCAATTTCGGGCCATAGCTTTACATTTCGGATTTTTCTGTGTTCCAATTTTCTATTTTAAAGGTTTTTACTGGCCAATCTTAAGTATTAAGTAGGTATATTAACTACCAGCTTCTGCCCGCGACTTCGTCTGCGTAGAATTATACATAAAAACCTTCCTCTTGAATCACTCTATCTATTAAAAAAACCGCATCAAAATCCGTTGTGTAGTTTTGAAGATATAAGCATGCATAGGGACATAGGGACAGAGAAAGCGACTGTTTTATACTATGTAGTGATTAGGCATTTTTCCATTGCCGTACGAAGCTAAAGCGCATAACTATTTTACATCTTTAAAAAGTTTCGATCACAAAAAATATAATACCTATTAATATTTTCATACCTATTGAAGCAATTTAAGTCATGCGATCTCATCACTCATTCAAAATCAATTACTACAAGTGCTAGCGACTTTTTAGGTCGGTTTCATTTTTATCGATCCTCCGTCACGACAGTGAGTACCAACTGAAAGGTCTTCATAAAATAGCACAAAATAAAAATGAATCCAAACAACATGTTGGACAAGGAGTTTGAACAAATGCTGTTTCCTCTAAATCTAATGCAATATGTACTATTGCAGCCAAAATTTTTAATATTGAAAGGCGTTGTTAAACCTAACAATTATTTTTGTCACGCAATTTACGTTTTGGGGGTTTGTTCTTCGATTATAATTAACATGCACCAATCGATATCCATAAAATTATATTCGCTACCAGAATTTGTAGAATTTATGTCTGTTCTCACAGCTATACTGTGTACTTTTAACATTACATGCATCCTAATAACCTTTGTCGTCCATATCATTCAAAAAAACAAAAACGTGCCACTTATATTGAAAATGCATCAAGCTTTCAAAATACTGAACAAGAGCGGTGCTTTGAAAAAAAACCGGGTCCTCAATTGGATTTACATAACAATTATTCCTCTTGTAACTACCTTTACCATCGTTGTCTGTATTGAAATGGAATATATAAGCTATATAAACACAATATACGCATACGCGTCTCTTTATTGTAACGGTAACATCATTTACGCCACGCGAATTCTAAATTTCCTTACATTTGAACTGAAACTGTGGCAGGATGAAATGAATCGCTTTCTGGTAATGTGTTCCCTCACAGACCATATCCAGCTAAGAAAATATTTAAATGATGTCCGCCTGCAAGGGGAAAGCCTTTTTAAATCTTACTTTAACATCATGGGCGCCTTCAAACTCTGTGGAAATTTGTATCATGTGCCTGTAAGTAAACCTTTCTCTTTCTCTCTCTGTACTTATGAGCCTCACTCTTGGCGGTGGAGTTGTCGCCAGCCATTCCTGTCCTCTGACCACCGCTTGGTTTTCTGATAGGACACCACATCAACCTTCTAATTTTCTGAGTATAACATCTCCTTCGTCTTCCTCTTCCTCTCTTTTCTTTTATCTTTCCCTCGACATGTAATGTTCTCAAGGAAGGAAGTTAACCTAATATAATGAAATGATCAATACCACTAATTTTTATCATTGCCGTTCGTATGTTTCCAGGTGCTATTGTTAGCGGCGGAAATTTTTTTCCAGTCTTTAACTATGTTCCAAACTTTTATCGAAATAAGTAAAGTAGTAGTAGGCTTTAATTCGGTAAGTGTTTTTTTTATTGTGCAGTATCCGATGGTAGTTAAATTAAGAACTTATTACACATTGTTAATGATAATCTGTCTATCTTAATTGTCTTCCGGGTTAGCAAATACAAAAAAGGAATTAATTTTTTTTGGTGATTTGTTTTTTCTAGATTTTTGGGGCATTGGCAATAATCTTTAGCTCTATATTGGTGCTCAAAAACTTCGTCCTGCTGGTGTGTGTGTGCGTGGCAAGCCAGCAGTTCTGGCAGGCCATCGCTGACGTGGACGCAGCTACTACTACTGCGAGCAGCAACGAAGAATGCCTAGGTATATTACTAGGGAATTGAAAAAAAATAAAGTCACTCAATGACAGATAGAGATGTACATGGTTCAGAGTGCGCCACTCTTAAAGTATTGCTCCCGTTTCTAAGCGGGCGCCCCAACAACCTTCGAACGTTTCGTTCTCCTGCATCAAGGGCGTGTCGCATCATCGACCCTATATTCTCTGGGAAACGTGATCATCTGGCTCTTCGAAGAGACGTCAGTTCCTTTAACGCATTTTACAGGATCTACAATGGGCAGTCCTCCCTTTTTAACCTTCCAACTGTCATGTTCCATCATGGTACTCCTCTGTGAAAATATAGTTTATATTTATGACAGTACCTCGTTGGATGGTGCTCCTTTGTAATTTTCAACATAAAACTACCGTGAGACTCAATCATAATTACACATAAACGGATAACTCACGTATAAAAAGTCGATGGTCGGTGCCCCCGAGTTGGAAAACTGTTTTAAATATTGACCAAACGGTGAGTGTGAGCGAACCTTTACGGAGTGACATGATCAGTGTTGTGTGCTGCCCTACATTTGACAGTAATAAAAATGACGATGAAAACGAGGGTAGTTGTGCGCCGCTGTCAACAGAGCGCTGGCGCGCAGTGTTCGTTTCGCTGCCGCCGGGGCGAGCGCTCCAGGAAGAAGGACTACGAAATAGTCCGAAACATGTCGAGCATCACTCGACTTTTATACGTGAGTTATCCGTTTATGTGTAATTACTCGTTTGTAATCTTGTGAAGATCACGAAAAGCCATTGACAGCGGGAAACATAAACCAATAGGTCCGGAGATTTTTGGGAATGGCGTATTTTAGTTGATATGATGATGATGACAGAAAAAACTAATGTTCAACACGGAGAGTAGTTTAAAGACTAATGAAACTGTGATGTCAATCGTTATTTCTTATGTCGAGATATTTCAGTGGACCTGCGTCGGCTGTGCAAGAACGTGCGTCGGCTAAACGCGTGCGCGCGCGCCGGACGCGGGTTGCGCGCGGGCGGCGCGCTCGCGGTGGACGCGGCGCTGCCGCTGCGGCTGCTGGCGCTGGTCGGCACCTACACCGTCGTGCTGCTGCAGTTTGCATTTCTCTAAATTATGTAGTTACATAGAATCTAAGCTTGAATTAATTATAGAAAAGATGTCGTCAGAAGTTTCTGAAAAATATTTACTAAACTCAAACTCAAACTATGTATTGCATGAAAATGTTGTGACAAAGATGTTGGTATGTATATAGTTTCAAACATTTACCCTGTAAGGGCACGCAACTTATTATGAAATAATCTTAAAACTAAAACGTATTATTATAATAACAGTAATAATAATATAAGTATATAACTTTTCAAACGTTGTAAAACTTAAAAGAACTGGCTTTTATAACTTAAGTACCAGATTCTTTAAAAAAAATCTACTAACGGCTTTTGTGGTTATTCAAAAGGCTTACTAGATGGTTTGTTCACCTATTGCAATTGTAATAACAGCAAATAAGTCGTGGCAAAAATAGTACATTACTGCAGAGGCCGTGAAGTAAGGGATTGCTGGACGAGTTTGGGGTAGGTGGCCGAGTCGAAGACGAGGCCAGATAGAACGAGTCCTGCAATCCCTGTTCCGGCCAAAGCTTGTATAGTGTTTTTCTCAAACAATGTGAGGAAATATTAAAATTAAAATAACTACTAGACAATCAAGTAAAATCTCTTTACTTTTTTCCGGTAGCATATTTTGCATAGCTAAATTTGCCTCCTCTTTTAAATGAGGCGGAGTACAGTTCATAAGTTCCCCGTCACTTTCATCACTAGAAGTCATTTTTATTTCTGTTAAATTATAATAACAATCACTACGAAATACGCATAAGCAGAAAAAAAGATTTTCGATTTGCCACCTTTTTTATTTTTTAAATGTACTAATTTGATCCAGCTATTTGAGCACCATGTTTAACCGCACATAAATATAGTACCATAGATTTTTCTTTTTTATGTCGCAATTATGCTTAGGTACAGATTGTGGTGGTGGTTGGCTGTATGTAATTTTTTCCTTTGCCAATTTAATTTTAGTATAGAAATTTAAAAAATTAGAGCAGCGGACAAAAATGGATTTTCATACTAACATTTGTGGCCTAAGCCAAGAAGTAATGTAGGGAGCCATAAACGAGAAACTTCATGTCCTCATATCGGGACATTAACGCATACATTTCCGAGCATGTTTGAGAAAAGTATAATAATAAAATAATACAATTAAGTTTATTTATAAACTAGCCTTCCGTCCGCAGCTTCGCCCGCGATAAATTAATTTTCCCGTAGGAACAGGTATTTTCCCGCGGTAAAAAGTAGCCTATGTCACTCAGTGATAATGTAGTTTCCTAACGGCAAAAGAATTTTTAAAATCCGTCCAGTAGTTTCGGAGCCTATTCAATGCAAACAAACAAACAATCAAATTTTTCCTCTTTATAATATTAGTATAGAAGTATATATTACATGTCAAAAATAAATAGAAATTAAACTAACATGATTGTATTTTTTGTCTTTATCTTACATAAAACCCTTACTTTAATTCAACTGTCGAGTTGTTAATCAAATTGAAATATTAATTACTGTACTTAATTATAACTAGTGGCTATTATTTAATTTGAATTTAATGCAATCAGCTTTTCTGCAGTCAAAATTCGGATATTATCTTACTCATTTGAAGAATTTTCTCGGTGTTATTATTTTTATATCAGTCCAAGTTGTAGACATGTGGCTGTTTCAAATGAGCGTTAGACATGAACAGGACAGGCTTATTTCCTGGCAACCGTTTTTCCCGTTTGTGACCTCATTTTTTACGGTGCATTCACTTTGCTTTCCTTTGCAGTAAACTTTGCTCAAAGCAAGAATAATGTGCTGTTAGTACTAAAAAAGCAACGAGCCCACAGACTGTTTGTTAATAAAGACGGCTTGAACTTACAGGAAACACTAATTGGATTACTGTTAGTGTTCATTTTAGCATGGGTGATATTTCTCGTTCGTATTTTGTTCTAGACGGCAGTGATTATAAAATTGCACAGCATTTTATCCCTAATTTACTTTGATGGCTTTTTTTACGCGATACAAATTATCAAATTTCTGGAGCACGAGTTGAGGCTGTGGCTGGTCGAGTTGGAGCGCTATTTCGCGACATGTGCTGAGCCAGATCACAACGAGTTGATGGAGTATTTCAATGAGATTGAGCAACAGAAGAAACGGCTTTATTCAGCACTAGCTTCTGCCCGCGACTTCGTCTGCGTAGAATTATACAAAAAACTTCCTCTTGAATCACTCTATCTATTAAAAAAAACCGCATCAAATCCGTTGTGTAGTTTTGAAGATATAAGCATACATAGGGACATAGGGACAGAGAAAGCGACTTTGTTTTATACTATGTAGTGATTTGTAGACATAATGGATGCATTTGAACTTTTCATCTGTATTTTTTAATTCCCTGTAAGTATAACTCCGTGAGCTCTTCGTTCTAAACATGCAATGGTCTGATTGTAACTTTCTTAACAGATGTTAATGCTGTCAATTGATTTCTTTGTGCTCCCTTTGAAATGAAATGAAATAAAATGAAGTGTTTATTTGCCTTAAGTGTGGTGAACAAAGGTTTTAAATTATGACACATTAAAAGATATCGTACACTTAGCTAATTTTAGCATGCACATTTTTAAGTAGGTATTACATTTTATCATCGGACATCGGATAGCGTACATTTCATGTTAAGCTAAACTGAAAAATATAATAACA
This sequence comes from Pandemis corylana, assembly GCA_949127965.1. NCBI lineage: Eukaryota > Metazoa > Arthropoda > Insecta > Lepidoptera > Tortricidae > Pandemis > Pandemis corylana. Next base: position 9,455,947 of record OX421871.1, read on the forward strand.
TCAAATGGAGGAATTTTAAAAAGCCGCTACATTTTCCTCTCATATTTTGGAAATTTTGGGATGTTTCTTCTCAAAATCAAGAAAACTACTATTTAACTTTGCATAGCTACAATAAAAAAAAGTGTCCCCAGTTTCACAAAGTAAATTTTCACTGTCAATTTTGTATCAAAACTGACAGAGGGGAAATTTTATCTGGTATAAGAATCAGAAGTGTTCTCGATTTTGAGTAGAAATAAGCCATAATTTACAAAATGTGAGTAAGAAAAATTTCGAAATTTATTATGAGATTCCACAATTCGTATTCAGAGTAAAGCGAACTGCAGCAGCACGACGGTGTAGGTCGCGAGCAGCGCCAGCAGCCGCAGCGGCAGCGCCGCGTCCACTACAACTACGCCGCACGCGCGCAGCCCGCCGTCGGCGCGCGCGCACGCGTTCAGCCGACACACGTTCTTGCACAACTTTTGAATGTTCACTGAAATTAACATATACAGATAAAAATCATTGCTTTTTAATTGTTGATAAAACAATTGGCATTGTTCATTTTTTTAGTATGCTCCAATTCGAAAACCATTTCGAGTAAAACCATCAATTATCCGATTTATCTTGTCCGATTTCAAAAATACTTTATGATTGCAGATATTTTTGTAAAAGTACTTTGAACCTTTGTTTGACCGAACGACCGGGTTTTTAGACAGAATCCAGCATCGAATGTTTGCCACAAAAATGAAAAAAAAGCTTGGCTATGGCAACTGTCACGTGTCACTGTCAAATCTAACAAAACCATAGACAAAGCCGTTTTTTTTTATAGCCAGCCGAACGAAGGCGATTGGGATTCTGTCTAAATTCACGAATTATCAAACAGCGAAAAAATATTTATTATTAACTAACAAAGCTACGTAAAAGCATAATATTCAAATTAGTTGCTTGAAATAGTCCATTTTAACAAATAAAGGTGTTAAAAGCACAGCTTAAAAAAATGAACAATGCCAATTGAAAGTTAAAAAATATTTATTTAATAGTGTAATTATAGCATGGTTTTAAACTTTTTGATTGCAAGCCCGACTCGAGGTTAGCTAGGTTTTTATTTTTGCGAATTGCAATCAAAGTATTTCCTAAATGACTGCGAATCACAATTTACTTACATGTGTACAAGCTTTCGTGATAGCTGCAAATGATTGCGCTCATCTTGTCTGCTTCTCTGACGGCCAGCTCGAACCGCTGGCACGCCACGCAGACGCGAACCAGCAGCAAAAAGCTTTTCAAAATCCACAAAAAAGGCGGTAAGAAGTTATAACTTGCCTGAAAAAAACACTTTGATGTTTCAGTAACTTTAAAAATAATATTATTAAAAAAAATTAAACTATGATAAAATCTAAAAGTTAACTAAATATACAAAACTTAAAACTAAATAAATTTTATCATAGTTTAATTTTTTTGTAATTCGATATAAATATTTATTAAATGTATGTATAATGTAGTTCAATTAAACGATAAAAATATTATTAAGAAATTAATTGGAATTTTAAACATTGGTAGCAAGGCTAACTAGTAATTCTAATTTCTGAAAACGTCGAATTTATAGCCCGGGAGTGGTCCTTTAGGTTATAGGTGGGTAGCGGCCACACTGAGCCAACAAATGGCGCTATTTAAAACAACTACTAGGTCGATTAAACATAAATAATTAAGAAAAACTTCATACAGTGTGATCTTGAGGATTAACGGTTCCAGTTAAAATCAAGACGATTTTAATATACATTAATGTGTGCACGAAAATCTCAATCGCCAACAGCAGAATCTGCAACAAAAACCCGAAATATAACATTTATTGTTCTTTATTAATGGAAAAAAGGGAATTAAAAACAAATTAAACTATGATTAAATTAAAAACGAGTTAAAAAACGAATCTAAAACGAATCTTAAAATGAAATAATTAAAAAAGGAGGGGCCCCCTTGGCATAGTTCCACAGACTGGCAGCAGCATTCCCCCTTTGAACAGCATTACTAATACGCTGTCCAAGGAAGCTGCCAGCTCTGCGCTCACCCGTAGCGTCTATTAGCCTCTTCGAAATATCTTTGCACATTTATTTATTTATTATGTATTCAATAATCACATACATCTATACCCAGTTACTCAATACGATGGAGGAGTACCTAGCACATCATTTCACAGTTTAGATAATTAACATATTATTAAATTTTATACTAATTTCATACGTTATGACACAATACAAATAAGATTAACCTTTGTGAATTCATTAAGAGAGCAATTTTACTCGCTACACATATGATACTCACCGAATATTGAAACACACTTTTATAAATTTTGGAAGCTTTCAATAACTTCATATATGTTTTAAATAGTTTCTTCTCTTGCTGATCAATCTCACTGAAGTACTTCGTCAATTTGTTATGATTTGGCTCAGAACACACCGCACGAAACCGATCCAATTCAACGAGCCACTGTTGTACCTCGTGTTCAAGAAACAACATTGTTTGCGCAGCAAAAATAATGTTTCCGTCGAAATAATTTAGGGATAAGACGTACAGTACATGAAAGTATTCTACATAAACGGTGACGTACACAAAACAGACTAAAGCGAGATAAGTAATCACAAGCAGTCCAATCTTAAGCCAGTTGCGATTCCTAAATCTTCTCAAGCCATGTTTGTTGTCGAACAATCTGTATACTTGCTGCAGTTTCAGTAAAAGCCTCACATTGTTTTCGCTCTGAACAAGGTTAACAGTAAACAAGGTAAGACTCCATCCGATGTAGAACAATGCGTCAAAAGCGTACAAAACAAACAGGTCATCGGATTTACCAAATGCAAAGTCCAGGTTTGAAAACCAAAGATATTGTATATTTGAAATTATGACAACAATAACACCCAAAAAGCACTTGAAGTGGTTGCGGACTCCATTAGGAGTAACAAATCCATCCTTGATCCTGTATTTAGGTTGCAAAAGAACCGACTGCATTAGATTCAAAGGAAAAAACGTCATTTGAAACTCTTTGTCCATAACGTTGTTTAATAAACATTCTTTCATTTCTATTTTACGTGTGATCTGTAATGATAAGACGTAGTCTAGTAGCAGAGAGCCGTGAACTATGTGTATTTGTGGACGTAGTCATTTAATTACGTTAAAAGGAAAAAAATATTATAATCATACTTAGGACAACAAAGACACCTCCTACTCTTATTACGTCAAAATTGAAAAATGACATTGATCGATTCGTCCTGTCCGCCTGTCATCCGTGTTTCAATCAGACTGGCCCAGAGAGATAGTTATTTTCACATTTTAATACTCATCATCATTTCATCATTCTCTAGCCTATACCTATATGTCCCACTACTGGGCACAGGCCTCCTCTGAAAACGAGAGAGCTTGGGCTATAGTTCCCACGCGAGCCTAGCGAACTGCAGCAGCACGACGGTGTGGGTAGCGAGCAGCGCCAGCGCCGCGTCCACCGCGTTTGTTATATTAGATAATTATAATATAAACTGGATATTACTCGTAACTCTGCGTGCTGCATGCCGTTTAAATCTTATTTGTTATATAGCAGGTTAGCGGCAATTAAGTTTTTAAAAAGCAACGAAATTTTTTAGGAGTGCGCAAGAGATTTGTACCCACGTCACTTGGATAGGGAGTTACGGACAGGTTATAGCGGTGGGAAATTATTTTTTAGATGTAATTAGCCTTCACTAACCATGGATGGGTTTAATTTTGTACTAATGAAATACCTAATTTTAAAAATCAATCAATTTATTTGTGATTTTTTTTTGTCAAAATCAATAGTTTACATTACAAACTGCGTGCACCTAAATAAGCCAACACGAAAACTAACTATAAAGTTCAATCATGATTTGGATTTAGAGTAAAGCGAACTGCAGCAGCACGACGGTGTAGGTGGCAAGCAGCGCCAGCAGCCGTAGCGGCAACGCCGCGTCCACTACAACTACGCCGCATGCGCGCAGCCCGCCGTCGGCGCGCGCGCACGCGTTCAGCCGACGTACGTTCTTGCACAACTTTTGTATGTCCACTAGAACAAATATTTTTTTTTTAGAAGTTACATGAGCTTTTCACAGTACTTAGACAGTTAGTTTTGCATTTCAAAATACTCGTAGTTTTACATCAACTATTTGTATTAAGTTATTGAAATTTTTATTTATCTTCTTCTAATATTACCTACAGTTGCCTTCCATGGGGCGTTCTTTTTTTCTCCCCGTACTGTCATACTTCGAGTCGACACAGTGTGAAATAATTGCATTGAGTCAAACTTACACATATACAAGCGGTCATGCTGGCTCTGTATGACTGCGCAGGTCTCGTCCACTTCGGCCGCGGCCAGGTAAAACTGCTGACACGACGCGCACAAGTATATCAGGAGTGCGAAATTCTTCACCGACCACAGCAAGGGTCCCACAAGAACTTTCATTACGCCATTATCCTGAAAAAGCATAGGTACGTAGGTAAAAAGTAACCTAAATTAAAATGTATTTTCCAAAAATAGGTATTTTATGCAACCGTTGTATTAGAGGGACCAAAAAAGGCGAGTTGTGGCGAACTAGTGGACTGTATTTAAAATGGAAACAGGTTATGATAGTGAACTGATATTTAATGAGTATAAGTATAGATAGGAGAACATGAAATGAGCGACCTCGTGGCAGCAGCACCTCCTATCGTGGTTCGCAGAGAACTGAATCCAATATAAAAAATGAGGTGCTGCTGTTACAAGGCTTACAACTGCCAGCTACAAAAAGGTACATATCTTGGCAGTATAAAAAGAGTTTATCCTTCACACGAGTGGATTGATTTTTTGACTAGCTTATATACAACATTGCATGCAATACTTTTTCTACGACTAAGTAGGTACTTAATAAATGAAAGTAATGCATTCTCCGAAAATGAAGAAGTCCCGTGTTCCAGTCTCTACCCCATGAAATTCTCGTAGGCTTTATCATTCCCGAGATTTTCTAGGCAACAAATCTTCCATCGCTTCCTGGGCCGCCGCGGATATTTTTTCTGGTGTTGATTTAATTACGTTCTCATCCATGCTTTTTCTGATACGTTACAAAACTTTGTTAAAACTATTGCCATCAAACGACGACAAGTCAAACAAGACACGAGCGGGAAACATGAAAACGAGAAACGACAAAATTTAAAGTTTGTTTATAGTAAACTTTGTTTGTAATAGTTTACTTTTTTACAGGCTTGCATTCCCAGAGACCATTACGGTCGAAAAAACTGAGGGCGGGTAAAACTCGTGGCGACCAGCACGAGTGACTACTGGTGGCGCAATGAGTGGAACAATAGTAGGAAATAGCCGGCCACTGGTAGCCGTTAGGTTTCTTCTCGAAGAAGCTAACGGCCGCTCAAACAAAATACGGCGCATACGATCGCGAATTGTGTCCATACATGAGTCAGTCAAATATTTTCGTTATGTTGTCGAGCGAGACCTATCTTCATTTTAACTGAGCATAAACCAATAGTTTCCATTTTCAAAAAGTCTCTCGAGTGCTCTACGCGTCAAATCAGATACATCGATTATATATCTTCTTTGTGTGGTGTAGGGGATATTTGAGTTTGTGGGATTTACGAGTATGTATGTTGTTAGGTATGTAGGGTTATGGTTTGGCTATCTTGCACGTAAGTAGCGAGTAGCAAGGTAAATATTTTTTGTTCATTCCATACTAGGCACACCCTGCGTGGTGGCAGTAGCAATCGACTAGAATAACAGTTGCCTACAATGAATATGGTGCGGTCAGAATAACAATATTAATCAACAAAAGTTTCAACATTTAAGATTTTCTCAGTCTTTTTTGGTTTTATCTGTGATTCGAATATTACTTGAATTGTTACACACGAACATGACATGACAAAAACAGAACCTTACAGACTTTGCAGGTGTAACACACAAAAAACCACCCAAGTGCGAGTCTAAAGAAGTTCTATTACAATAGTTAAGTACTCACGATAATATCTACACTTTTATAATAAATCAAAAATGTGTAAATGCTTATTAGAGGGCTTACAAAACACTCAATCGACAGCTGTAAAATCTGAAAAGGAAATCATAATTTAATCAGATCACTAAAGGTTTTGACATCGTCGTAATGCGATGTCACGGAATGCCGATGACATGATTGCGTAGATGATGTTCTTTTGCACGAAGCCAGTAAAGACAGTCGCACTGAAAAAGGAGATACCAATGTATGTAGTCTAATAACACTGAATTTCCTTCTTTGTTATGTTGCATCTATATCAAGTAAAAGAGAAGAAACCAGCAATTCAGAAATAAATAATTCAAAACACAGGTAAATATAGTTGTTAACATCTGTAAAGAAAGTTACAATCAGAACATTTCATGTTTAGAACGAAGAGCTCATGAAGTTATACTTACAAGGAATTGAAAAATACAGATAAAAAGTTCAAATGCATTCATTATGTCTACAAATGCTGAATAAAGCCGTTTCTTCTGTTGCTCAATCTCATTGAAATACTCCATCAACTCGTTGTGATCTGGCTCAGCACATGTCGCGAAATAGCGCTCCAACTCGACCAGCCACAGCCTCAACTCGTGCTCCAGAAATTTGATAATTTGGGACGCGTAAAGAAAATTTACATCAAAATAACATAAGGTTATTACGAATATTATACGAGAATAATCAGTGCAGTCTATTATTAAGTAATAGCCAAGAAATGTCATCCATGTTATTGTTAACACTGTGACAGCAATCCAATTGTGTTTCTTATATTGTTTCAAGCTAATGTTACTGTCAAATAATCTGTAGGCTTGTTGCATTTTCAGAACTAACAGCACATTGTTCTGGCTCTGAGTAAAGTTTGCTGTAAATGTGGTCAAACTTAAGACAAGTATGTCAAGACATAATAACCAAGCAGATGCACTATTTTTTCGATATATGCAAAGAAAATTTATTATATAGATACTCATAATTAAAATAACACCGAGAAAATTCTTCAAATGTGCGAGAAAGTTATTAGGCCTAACAGATCTTTGAAAAATTCTGAATTTTGACTGCAACCAAATTGATTGCAGGAAGTTCAGGGGGAACAGCATCCTTTGAAACTCGTCATCTATTTTATTGTTTAACAGATATCCCTTCATATTTGCGTTATGGTTCAATTAGACGTTGGATACGAGTTAGGGCAGCGGTTGGTGGTGTGAAACTATTAAAATGATCGCTTTAAATTTTGATTAGTTATAGTAATTGATATTTCAAATTAATTAACATGTGACAGTGTCCGTACCCGTATACGTGGTTATTGTCTTATTTAAGGTATTAAGTAATTAAATTTTCTGGGTTTTCTGTAAAATAAAGAGGCCTCGGATATTCTGTTGGTTTAATGAACACAAACGCATTTACAATACAATACAATAACTCTTTAGTGAACACCACATATAACAACCAAAACAGAAAAAAGGTATACAGAATATTACAAGGTAACAATAGGCGGCCTTATCGCTACAGAGCGATCTCTTCCAGGCAACCATAATGGACTGGAGAACAGAACAGATCTGAGCAGGTGGTGCAATTTAGAACATAATATATTAATATACTAAGTACTGAAATACGTAATATATTATACATGAAACACAAATTTATAATAAATGGAGATATAAATAGACACATACACACATACCTAAAAAAGCCAGCTACAAGATTCATGCACAAGATGACAGATAGTGCTCCTTTAACATAGATTTAAATATTGGTAAGGATTTAGCGCGCCTTATGATTAGAGGCAAGGAATTTCACAACCGCAAAGCCTGAACAGTATAAGAATATACATAGAATTTGGACTCAGAACGAGGTATAGTAAGGAGAAAATTTTGTGAACATCTTACAGAGGTAACGTAACTAAATCGCTCTTTGAGGTAATGAGGAGTTGCAGGATTAAAAATAATGCCGTAGAGAAGGATGAGGATGTGAGAATTTCGGCGAAAACGGATTGGGAGCCACTTGAGCTGTGATCGAAAGTGGGCGACGTGGTCGTATTTACGTAATCCGAATATAAACCGAATGCATAGATTTTGAATTCGCTCAAGTTTATTCAGTTGCTCGTCCAAAAGATCAGGATAACAAATGTCAGCATAGTCTAAAATCGGGTGCAATAATGTCTGGGCAAGCGCAACCTTAGTCGCAAATAGAAGGAAATTCTGCAGGAGTCTCAGGGATCCCATAGCGGCAAACATCTTTCTGCCAATTTCACACACATGAGGAGCCCAGGAAAGAGTGCGATCAAAAATAACACCTAAGTTTTTGACTTGATGTGAGATCGGGATGAACACCATTAAAAGATATAGGTGGCAGATTTGCAAAGTCGACTCTCGGAATAAGTTTTGAGCTGCCAATGACAATTGTCTGGGTCTTTGTGGGATTAACTTTTAGACCATATCGTTGACTCCACTTTAGGATCCTTGCTAAATCCAGATTAGTGGACTCAATAACACTCGGAAGATTGCACAGGACGCCTTGGGAATAAATTTGAAGATCATCGGCATAAAGGTGATATGAAGAATGAAGATTATTAGAAATTGAATCTATGAAAATAGAAAATAATAAAGGAGATAGAACACCACCTTGCGGGACACCGGCAAGTGTGTTGCACCAAGAAGACCGAGAATCTTCCACCTTTATTCTTTGCCGACGACATACCAAGTAACTATGAAACCATTCAATAGCCACAGGAGATATGTTAAGAGAACGCATTTACATGATCTTATTTAAAATTTTAGTAAGTAAATGACGACAGTGTTCTAAAGAAACGCGAACTGCAGCACGACGACGGTGTAGGTGGCGATGAGCGCGCCAACCCGCAGCGGCAGCGCCGCGTCCACCGTGAACACGCCGCACGCGCTCAGCGGCCGGAACCGCGTCGCAGCCACTCGACGCACGTTCTAAAGAAAAGCGAACTGCAGCACGACGACGGTGTAGGCGGCGATGAGCGCGCCAACCCGCAGCGGCAGCGCCGCGTCCACCGTGAACACGCCGCACGCGCTCAGCGGCCGGAACCGCGTCGCAGTCACTTGACGTATGCTCTTTACGAGTCTTCGAATCAACTCTGAAAATATTCAGATTAGTAACATATCCACCACTTCGTCTATAAAAGCTATGATACTTATTCCAAAGAGAGACAAGTGAGATAAATACAAGATATTACGGTTAGCCACAACGCTGTCTTGCAAGATTAATGTAAGTTTTTTTTATTTAATGGCAATTCAAAAGTTAACGAAAATAAATAAGTAAATAAATAAATAAATAAATATCTTGGGACAAATTACACCAATTGACCCAGCCCCAAACTAAGCAAAGCTTGTACTATGGGTACCAGGCAACGGATAAACATGCTTATATAATGTAGATAAATACATACATACAACATCCATGACTCGGGAACAAACATTCGTATTCATCATAAAATAAGCTTGCAACAATTTTGTTCTTTGCACAATTACTACATAATTGATACAGCAGTTCTGAATATATTAAAAAAAAACAAACCTTGCTTCCGTTGCCCTAGATCTGTTGTCATGTAAGTGTCTATATTTGTAATAGTTGTGTTGATGTCCTCACAAAAGACACACAAAGCCGTCAGCAGCAAAAGACTTCTGCCCGTGACTGCGCCGAGTCCAAAGATGTGGCCCCAGCGGATGTTGCGCACCAGCTGATACTAAAGCAGCAGCGACACACAAGAACACAGAAATTGTAAATGTTGCTACACAGGGTGGAAGGAACGAACGCCACACAGAGCTAATTTTGCACACAGGAACATTCCTTTACTTTAATCTAAATAAAATGGATGAATGGATTACTGAAATTTAACTTATTAAACACATACATGTCAAAACGCGCTACATTTTGTGTTACAGTTCGAAATGTACGTGTGTATCGTTAACAACGATTTGACTTGATATAACTACTAGGTAGCTATTAATAATTGTATCAAGCTACCTTTTGTTCCTTCCTGGTCTGGATAATTGAGGCGGAAAGCGAAATCATTACTTGTACTAATATACGGAACACATGAAGCAATACCTGAAATATAAAGTCTAATTTACTTTAACAAGACAATAACATAATTTTTAAATTGATGTTAAACCTTCACTCTACTTACTCTGAATCCGAACAACTGGCCCATAAGTCGATATCCATCAAGAAATTCGTTGAAATTCCGAAACAAAAGCTCAGCGAATTCAGATTCGTCCTGTTCATCGACGTTCTCTTCGAAGTGACTAATATTAGCTGAGATCAGTTTTTTCCACAGTTTGATTTTAAACGCCAAAAAGTAAGCTACTGCACACACATAAACAATCTCGGAGTCGAAAGCCACCGTAAGGAAGAACAACATAGTTCCAGCAAAGTTCCAATACGGGTCTGAAATCAATTTAGCAGCAGCAACTGAGATACTCAAGGCCAGAATGACGATAATGGAAACGTAAATACAAATTTTCAAATTGACTAATTTAGAATGTTGACCGTGTAAGACTCTGTTGATGTTCTGGAGTTTGAGAACTAGTTTTAAATATTTGTTACTCCATCCGATGTTCATTGCGCTGACTATAAAGAAGTAAAAAACGTAATGGGTGTAGATTAAAACGGACAAAATGGCTGATGTCTGATTTGAAGCCGACTCTAAGACAAACCGCATATCAAAATAGAGCAGAATTAAATTGCACACGTTTGCCACAGATGTCAGTAAGATATCTTTTCTGTTGACATTTGTTATGTAACTTTGAGTAATGTTGTACATGCGACCGGAAAAAATTGTTTGACAGACATATAGCGGTCTTAAGATGCCTTTCATGTCGTCATCCAGATGATGTTTCCTTTTTCTTGCTTTCAATATTTTTCTATTGCTCATGTTTATTCGGTGTCGACGCTTTTCGATTTGAAGAAAAGTGAAATAAATTCAAATTCACTGTTAATTGATTGAGCTATGTATTAAGAAACACACATTCTTGATGTTCACAAAAGCATTAATAATAGTTAATGAATGGAAAATACGATAACGCCCTGTCAATCTTGCGATAGCCTTGGAGGTTTGAAAATAAACAATGAATTATTGTGTAATGAATTAATGTAGGGTCGACAAAAAAAAACAGTCGATTCAAGTCAGCGCAATGACATCGGTGAAAGAAGTATTTATACAGATAAATTAGGTGTAACAAATGTTTCTAATCACTCAAAACGCACGGTACGAACATGACAAAAAGTCAATATTATGACACTTACAAGGCATGTGACAAGTCGATAGGTTGATTGTTTTTGAAATACAGCGTTGACGATTAATTAATTAGTAAAATCGTATTAAAATGGTTATCTTTATTTCGCTTCATCATCTCATTCATCGTAGAAATATTTCTTAACATTGAAGTGGAAGAAGATAGAAGATAGAACTAGCTTGAAGAAGCTGTACAGCTCCAATGTCTTTGGCTTCTAGATAAGCGTTGCCAGATTATGGAATTGTTCCCCGTTTAGTGGATATCCATGATTTTCGAAATTCACCCAATTTATGCACAACAACACTGTGTACAACATACATACATACATATATCACGTCTTCATGCCTTACGGGGTGGACAGAGCCTAAGTTAACAAAACCTTAAGGCCACGTTTAGCATGATTAAGCGTATAGCTGAAAAGGGAAAACAAAATAGTGATGGGTTGCTAGCCGCATCACCTATAACATGATTCCTAAGACTTTCGCCCACTCCCTCGATGGGCTTTTACCATCTGCTCGGGAAGAGAAGCAACTGGTAAAATCTGTTTTTTCTTTACTCCCATACCAGCATGGAAGAGCTGTGTACAACATTTTGGTAAAATAAAACTATGGTTTTGTGAATCGTTTATTTGTGTCACGTGATGCTTTATGTACTAGAAATAAATAGTTTGTTTTTAACATTAGCAACATTGATATCGTCCTTAAAGTTGAATTTGCAAATCTCGATCGACTAAATAAACAATATGGTACATTTACAAAGGAACACAGTTTATATGAAACAGCAAAATTAAATGCTCTAAACCAGACACACCGGGTCGTCCGACCTCTCAACCGTATTTGCTGTTATACCGTTCAGAGTTCACAAAATCTTACGCAAACCGTCATCCTGCCAAGCCTACAAGTTTTTGGAAATTTTAAGGATGATTCATGTACACAGAAATATGTACACTGTAAGTTTCAGTTTTACACAGTACAGTCAGGGTTGCAACACGCAGATCATTGGAATTTTCGATCGTCTTTATTATGCCGGAGTCAAAAGTACCGTACTGGAGTCAAAAAATATCGTACCAGAGTCAAAAATATCGTGCCGGAGTCAAAACTACCGCTCCGGAGTCGAAATTATCGTAAGTCTGGCTCCGTGGTTATTTGGACTGGCTGAACGCAGCTGAATATTTTGAAATGCCTTCCGAAGAGTTCTCCGTCCCCGAGGGTTTGCGGTAGCGGCTGGCGAAGAGTTTCCGGTAAGAACAGTGATGTGGCACCAGAGATGACTCCCAGCACACCGAGGATGGTCAGTGGAAGAGCCTTCGAGTAGACCGCCTGTGAAATAAGAGGACATTTAAAAAAAAACGGCCAAGTGCGAGTCGGACTCGTGCACCGAGGGTCCGTACAAATTCGGCTAGTGAATGAAAAATTCAGTAGCAGAGCCCTGCTCTTAAGTAAAATGTAAGCAGTGTAATTTTATTTTATATTGGTTACTTTCATAGACAGACAGACATAAAAAAGTTAGGTTTTTAGTTATAAAAGATACCTTCGGCCCAAACTTTAAATTTCTAGGTCAGGTGGGAGTACCTCCCCCCCCCCTAATTTTTGAGGAACACGTCAAGCTAGGTAGGTACATATACATGGAAACACTATTTATGATGACTGTGACTCTTGGTTGTGTTGACTTAGAAGGTTGATTTTTTCATAGCTGTAAGAGACCACAGACCTAGATTCGGTATTCATTTAATTTAAATACATACAAACATACATATATACATATATCACGTCTTTATCCCTTCCGGGGTAGACAGGTAATTTAAATAAGTTGAACTATACGTTTTTATCTGCAGGATGTAAAAAAAAACCCTTGAAATGACCGCAAGAATTTTTTTCCACCAATAAGAGCTAGCTCTTAAGTTTCAGAAGACTATTTTGTATAACGAGATGGCACGACTCAAACTTCAAGTTTCAATGGGAGAGTACAACCTGATCTAAAATAAGGAGACCCAAACTTACCAGATGAACAATATACGGGCAAGCCAGCAGTCCAAGGCCTGCTATGAAGGAGGCAGCTCCCATAGCCTGAGCTCTGAGTACAGTGGGCAGGAGCTCCCCAATTTGCACATAGAAGACCGCAAATGATGCAGCGATACACAGCCGACCCAGCATAGCCAGCGACACAGTGACCCATGGCCAATCTGTATGTACAGATAGCTGTCATCATCAGAATTATAAAGATACTAGCTGTTGCCCGCGGGAACTACGCAATTTCTCGGGTTAAAAAGTAGTATATGTGTTATTCCAGACTATAATACATCTCTGTGTGAAATATGATCCAGATCAATCTGTCCAGCAGTTCTGGCGTGAAAGAATAACTAACATTAAGACAGCCGGGGAAATTACGGGCACAAGAGGCATTGCATCTTAGTCCTCTAGGTTGGCAACGCATCTGCAATCCCTCCGGGGTTGCGGGTGTCTATGGGCCGTGGTGATCACTTACCATCAGGTGACCCACTTGCTCGTTTGCCTTCCTATTCATAAAAAAAAAAAAAACCATACTCATAAACCAGGGTGAATAGAGCCCTATCGCAATAAGGTGATATATCAATTGAGTTTGAGTGACGGCGGCCATTCCATTGCGACAGGGTTCTACAGTAGTGCGTGAATGCATTTCCCTCACAGTACCTTCAGGGACAAGTACACAGCAGAGGCAAGCCAAGCCACCAACGCAGCTGAAGATGCACAGCACCCAGCGTCTCCCAAACCGTTCCATGCAGCGCCATGCCAGGAAGTAGGAAGGCAGCTCCACGGCACCTCCTGAGGAGAAAATATTAAAATAGCCCCGATGAAAGAGTTCTTCAAGAAGACACTCGAAAAAAGAAGTGGAAATCCAAAGAAAACTTGATTAATAAGGAAAGAAATAAGTGGCTTTTGAAACAAACTGAGATGTTGCAATTCTATTAATTGTGTTTCAGTTAGATTCTCAAAACCTTGCTAAACTGGAAATTATTAGTATTATATATATATATATATAGTATTATATATATATATAGTATCTTCAGTGACAGAGGTTTTGGAGAAAGATAGTGCAGAATATAAATAATAAATAGGCGTTTAAAATTGAGGTTGATAACCTAAAGGTAATAGTAGAATACTTACCAATAAAAAAAGCTAAATAGTCGTCCACGCCTAAATTAGGTGTATTATAACTTAAACTATTATAAACAACGCCCAACGACACCCAATTAAAGGTAAGTATAAAAAACTTTTTTCTTATATTAGGATATCGAAATATATCCAATGGTGAAGCCTTGCAGTCACCTTCGGAGTTTTGCTCATCTATTATCTTATTTTCCGCATTTTCCGGACTTTCTTTGAACATTCTATTAACAAGTTGAACAGATTTTTTTCTTATAGTTAACGGTGACTCTTTGTATTCTGTTGTTATTTGCTGTGCATCTACATTAAAGGGACGTTCTTCGTCATGAGCTTCTTCCATTTGTATTTCTGTTGTATCAGAATTTTGTTTAAGTTTGCTTCTTTTGTTTACAATGTCTGCTACTTCTAGGGCTATGATTCGTTCTAAGCTGCCTTGTTTCGGTGCATTGTCTTCCGCTGGTTTGGGGTTTGGTTTAAAAGTAAGCATATTGCTTATCCTTCTGTCTATAATTTCTTCTTTGTCCGTGAGTAGAGGAAATCCTGGAACGTGTCCATTGGCATTTGACAGAATCGTTGCTTCTAAATCTTCTTGATCTTTTATTTTTCTCTGAAAAAGGTTTTAATGAAAAAAATTTAATTCAAATAGAACTGAGCAAATACATTCGAATTTCATTATTGCCTGGCTACACCGAAAAACTTAGAGGCAAGAGCCAATACACAATATGGAACCCACAATCCTCTTGAGGCTACCTACTACGGCTTATGAACTATATTCAGCTGAGAACAAAGAATATTCTAGGTCTCTCAGATTTTTACGGAATATTAGTTTCATTAGGTGATTATGCTAGTTCAACTGAACTAAAAAATTTCACTCAAAATTTAATCGAGCTCTTGACGCGGTCCACATTGAACATTCATCAATGTAAAGAAACATTTGTCAAGTATGATTCAAAAATTCTGAAAAACATTTACAGAGCATTTAGTCATACTAATCCAACCAACAGCTGAAATATCCTGGAACTGTATACTCTACGTCACAAGTTGATTTTGATACTTACATGAAGCTCTAGAAGGAACCCTCTTGGCAGGGTGATACCGTTCCTCTTGGCGATGGTTATGAGCACCTTCTCAGCTTCCGCAATTCTCCCTCTGCTTACCAGCCACCGTGGAGACTCAGGAGTTATCCAAAAAAACCTAGAAAATATCAACTAGCCTTTAACTTAGACGACTAAACTCACTATTAAAATCGGGAACAATAGGTTGAAAACATATTGAGGGGTGAGTGCATTTCACTGTAATCAGATTATTATTATTCTTTAGTCTATTATTATCCACATTTTTGACTGCGAAGAATTGGGAATGGACGATTATTTTGAAAGAGCTTGGTGATTTTTCTATTGATAGGAATAACCATCCTTAGCTACGGAAAAAAGTTTCAGATTTTTCCGTCGAGCCATATATTTTATAAAAATAAAAACATTTTACTCAGTCACTCAGCGGGGTCTATACGGCAGTAAGCAGTACGCCAATGACATATCAAATTTAAAAAAAATGCTGCTTGAATCTGTGGTACACGATGGCATTTGTAGCTAAAAGAAGCAACGGCTAAATGGCGCCGTCTGTAGATTGTTCGTGTTACTAACCAAACATGGGGAATTTCAATAAAAATGACCATAATATGTATTTTTTTCTCAGATTTTGGAATTATTGGGTTATTTCTACTCCGAATCAAAAACACTACTGAAAGAAATTTATGGTAATTTTAATGAAATCCCAAATAGGTGGTTTAGTACCAACAACAATCTACAGACTGCACCACTTAGCCGTTGTTTTTGCTTGTTTTAGCTTCCGAGTGCGGTGCTATTAATCAATGTCAGTGACAAAATGACATTGTGTACCACAGATTCAAGCAGCATTTTTTTTTTTAATTTGATATGTCATTGGCGTACTGCTTACTGCCGTATAGACCCCGCCGAGTGACTGAGTAAAATGTTTTTATTTTTATAAAATATATGGCTCGACGGAAAAATCTGAACTTTTTTCCGTAGCTAAGAATGGTTATTCCTATCAATAGAAAAATCACCAAGCACTTTTAAAATAATCATCCATTCCCAATTGGTTATTCCTATTTCGCGGGAAATATGCACTATTTAGTAGACTCGTAAGAGTAGCTCCTGTCGGTACTTCTGTTTTAGTAAACATACATACATAAATCACGTCTTTATCCCTTAAGGGGTAGACAGAGCCTAAGGTAACAAGACCTAAAGGCCACATTTAGCATGATTGTGGGCGTATAGGTGGAAACGGGAATCAGAATAGTAATGGCGCAAAGCCAGATTGCTAAGCCTGAGCCTGATTGCTGATTGACATGATTCCTAAGATTTTCGCTCACTCGATTTTCTCTCGATGGACTTTTACCATCTGCGCGGGAAGAGAAGAAACTGGTACATTCTATGTTTTTTCTTAACTCCCAGACCAGCATGGAAGAGTTGAGTGAAGTTTTGAGTTGAATAGATGGTTTTAGTTTATTATTAAAATATTGGCTGTTTGTTTCCTTTTTGTCTCATTATTTTGTAACTATGTGTATTGAATGTGTGTAAATAACTGTTTCTCTCGGTCTCTTTCACTCTCATTTTATTAGTCGTAATCCAATCCTGACCTTTAATCAATACATCTTCAATATTTTAAAATTCATAAAGAAATACCGATAAGTGGACTGATCAATTTCCGACCCAAACCTGGAAAGCTTAAATTTTACTCAAATGTTCTCTATATGACATGACTAAGAAACAAAGACAGTCGTTACAAAATTCGAACAAATTAGGATGCAAAGGCACGGGCAAAAGCTAAAGTGTTCATAAGTGTTTTAAGTGTATTTACCCATAAAGAAGTACAAAAGGTAGACTCGTCAGCAGAGAGAGATGGAACCAGTCTCTGACGGCGTAAGCCAGCAACGCCAGGAAGCACATCCCTGCTGCAAACATCATGCCAACCACGATACCTAAACAAAAATCAAATTAAAGAAATCATCTGAGGCCTATATAGATCCCACTGCTAGGAACAGACCTCCCAGAATGAGCAAGCTTGTGCTAGTTCCCAATGGTCCCATGTGGTCTCAGAGCAGATTGGGAACTTCGCATACGCCAGAGAATTGCTTCGCAAATGTTTCATCATAACCATCTCCAGCCTATTCGTCCCACTACTGGTCACAGAGCACCTCTGAGTACAAGAGGGCTTGGGCTATAGTTTCCACGCGGGCCCAGTGCGGATTAGGAACTTCACACATCAGGTTTCCTCACGATGTTTTCATTCATCGAAAAGCTCATGGTACGTAAATTCCAAATATGATTACGCACATGAATTCTGAAAAACTCAGAGGTGCGAGCCCGGGATTTGAACCCACGATCCTCTGCTTAAAAGGCTACAGGTCAAACCATTAGGCTACTACGGCTTTGTCCCCACGACCCTCTGCCTGAGAGGCCACAGGTCAAGCCATGCTACCACGGGCTACTACGGCTTTTTGTTCGCATATGTTTGCAAAATAATAATAAATATCAGAGTACAATTTACACCAATCGACCTAATAATAAAGATACTAAACTTGTATAATTTCACAGAGAGCTCAGTAAAAGATTAAGAGAGGCAACAGGCGACCCTCGCGCCGGCAGCCATCTCGCGCAAAGAATCGCAATCGCAGTTCAGCGCGGGAATGCTGCCTGCGTGATGGGCACGCTGCCAAGAGGCCCACCTCTCTTTTACAATTAATTTTAAAGTTTATTTAGTCATTTTAATTTAATAGTACTTTTAGTTTTGTATTTACATTTTAACTAGGTATCTGTTTTTTATATAATGTAGATAAATACATAGTTAAACACATAGGCATAAACACTCGTATTCATCATAAAAATGCTTGCTCCTACCGAGGTTTGAACACCGGACCTCTATCTTCATAGTCAGGGTCACTAACTGTGCTAACTAGGCTGACCGGTCTTTAAATGTCCTCATGCTTCCTTCACCAGATTTCAAGACAATCCAAGCACTTGAAATAAACTAAATTTAACTTGTAAGAGTCCATCCATAGATACAGCGACAAGTTAAACAACGATAACTCACCAGCGGATGTCCGTTTAGTAGGTGGCATCAGTTCCAGAGCCAGTATGAACGGCTGCTGATACAGAGCAGGGAAGAACAGACCTCCAGCCACCCTCAAGGTAATGTAGCCCCAGTAGCTGGTGCTGAATGATGCAGCGATAGCCAAGGGTACCTCCAGGAAGATCATGACCAGAATCGTGGGGCGCCGGCCATATCTAAAAAAAGACATAACAAAGTAAGTAAAAAAATCGGCCCAGTGCGAATCGGTTCGCGCACCGAGGGTTTCGTGCAATTTTGTCAAGTGAATATAAAGTCTAGTGTTAGCGCACCCTGCCTTCTAAACAAAAATGTTGATTTGTTGTTATAGCGGCAACAGAAATACATCATCTGTGAAAATTTCAATTTCTGTGAAATTTTCTAGCTATCAAGGTTCATGAGATACATCCTGGTGACAGACAAACAGACAGACGGACAATAGAGTTACTAATCCAGTTTTTAGTCTTAGGAATCCTAAAAGTCCTAAAACTACAGTGGCAAAGCAAACTCGATCTTAATAAAATTGGTTGAAGACTTGAATAGAGAAAGACCAAAAATATAGGCTAAATGTTAAAACTAAAAGTTACTGATGATTATCATCATGATATACCTGTCAGACATCCATCCAAAGAAGAGGTTGCCGAAGATGGAGCCGACCCAGAAGAGAGTGTTGCCAGTCCGCGGCAGCCATTCGTTGTCGCAGACCAGGGAAAACTAGAATATATTCATACAGGAGTGATTAGAAAAGTTAGTCTTAGAACTGTTCTCTGCCACTAAATTATTCATTTTTTTTTAGTTTAAAAATACTAGAAATGCGTCACATTCGCTTAACGCATTTAAATCAACTTTCATAACTGACGTACCTAAATACATAATCTAGATAGAAATAGCTAGAGCAATACCTACAGTGTCTGAAGTTAAATTATTTATATATTTTTTTTTATCTTTCTTTTTTCCATAACTACTTTGTTTTACTTTGACTTTTCTATTATTTCTATTTAATTTAAGTAGAATTTAAGTACTCTTACTGTATTTTATTTTGAAAAAATAACTTTCTGCCAAGTTTCTTGCGACGCATTCTTTTTCGTAATGATAATGATGGTCTTTCCGAATGCGCTGGTAGTTTTAAAAAAGACATACATTTTTACATGTAAAGAGCCCTTGGTGGCCAAATTGCAAGAATAAAATTTTGATTTTGATTTTGATACAATACAATACAAATACTCTTTATTGAACACCACAAATCAGTACAAAACAATACAGAAACAAAGAACAAAGTAGACAACAGGCGGTCTTATCGCTTAACAGCGATCTCTTCCAGACAACCATTAAGGAAATAAGTTGGAGACACTTGTTGGAGTTGATACTTTTAGATAACGCATAGTCCATGCAGTGAAAACCCAGCTCCGTGGCCTTTAGATCTTGTTATTGTTACGTTAGGCTCTGTCTACCTCGTAAAGCATAAACATGTGATTTATGTATGTTAATATGTATACTATATGGAATCTATGTAGAACTTGTTCCTCAAGATGCCAATGTTTATGGCACAGTAAAGATGCATCTGGTTAACATTTCAAGACATTATTAGACAATACGCATTTGGATGTTTTCCAATATTAATCCGAAACAAACAAGTAGGTACTGTAACAACTTGAGTTTGTTTATACAAAGGTTTGTATAGACAAATCAACTTGCTGGCACGTAATGCAGTTATTTATAACTAGCTTCTGCCCGCGACTTCGTCTGCGTTGAATTATACCTAAAAAACCTTCCTCTTGAATCACTCTATCTATTAAAGAAAACCGCATCAAACTCCGTTGTGTAGTTTTGAAGATATAAGCATACATAGGGACATAGGGACAGAGAAAGCGACTTTGTTTTTTACTATGTAGTGATTTGGTTTTCGAATTTAAATAGAATGAGAAGAAACAAAGTCTTTCTTGAGGGACACCTGAACAGCTGCCTCCGAAGGCATGACTGCTGTATCCTTGATTATATAAGATCCTAACTAAGTTTGAATTAATATACGGTTAAATACCTAATCCCATTTTATTATTTCAAAGTTCGCGGGCGGTAGGGCCTTGTGCAAGGTCCGTCCGGATCGCTACCACCATCTTACTCGCTAATCCTGCCGCTAAGTAGCAGTGCTTGCACTGCTGTGTTCCGGTGTGGGGAGTAAAACAGCCGGGGAAATTACGGGCACAAGAGGCATTTCATCTTAGTCCTCTAGGTTGGCAACGCATTTGCAATCCCTCCGGGGTTGCGGGTGTCTATGGGCAGTGGTGATCACTTACCATCAGGTGACCCACTTGCTCGTTTGCCTTCCTATTCATATAAAAAAAAAGTACATTACGCGTAGCGCTAGGTCCTCGTAATCACGCTTAAACCCAGGAGTTTCATAACTAGTTAGTGTAGACCTGGCTACAACCCTCGCAGCCTTACAGTACTCACTTCAGTAACTAGTGTCTTCTTGTAGTGTTCAGAGCTGAACACCCATCTGTTGGTGCAAGGGGCTGGCTCCTTACTCCTCAACGCAAGAACAGCATCTCGGACTTTGGCTATCTAAGAAAAAAATATTGACGTTATACAAAGCGATTTCTAGTTATAGAAAAGCCGTGGTAGCCTAGTGGTTTGACCTGTGGCCTCTCAAGCAAAGGGTCGTGGGTTCGCACCTCTGAGTTTGTCGGAATTTATGTGAGAAATTACATTTGAAATTTGCCATGAGCGGTGAAGGAGAAAACCCGCACACATCTGCGAAGCAATTCAATGGTGTGTGTGAAGTTCCCAATCCGCAGAAAAAAGCCGTATAAAATACCTGAAGAGACGGAGGTAAATAAGACGTTACTGTTCCTGTCTACAGTTTTCTTTTGTATTTATTATGTCAACGAGGTGGACGGAAGACCTGGTTAAAGTCGCGGGTTCACGGATGCAAGCAGCTTCCAACCGAGGCAACTGGAGGTCTATGGGGAGGCCCATGTCCAACAGTGGACGTCCTACGGCTGTTGATGATGATGATGATTCATTATGTATACGTTGTATCGAATTATATTATAACTTCACTAAAAAACGTTTACAATCATTGATACTAGATTCTAATCTTATCCTAAATGGACCATAATTGGAGAGGCACCATGAGAAAAATGATGACGATGATGTACCCACAGACCTGTTCCCGACGCTCTGCCTCTCCCGAAGCTGGCACCAGCTGCCTAGTCTTCACTGTCCTCAAAGCTCCCCCGTCGCGGACAATTTCAGTGCTGTCAACATCCAAATAATTACTAGATAGATAGTTATCAGTAATCTATGATTCCGTCTCTGTTTATTAGTACAAAACAGACAGAGACAACAGAGAAAAGCCCCTCGAGGGAATGAGCGACAATCTTAGGAATCATGTTATAGGCGATGCGGCTGGTAACCCATTACTATTTTGATTCCCCTTTCCACCTATATACGTCGGCAATCATGCTAAACGTGGCCTAGGTCTTCTAATAAGCTCTGTCTACCCCGAAAGGAATAAAGATGTGATTTGAATTATGTGTACATCATTGAATCATATCTTCATCTCTTAAGCGGTAGACAGAACCTTCTTAAATTTCTACATGTCACTGAAAATTAGGACACATAGAAAAATCCGAAAAGTAAAGCTATTGCCGGGAATCGAAACCGGATCCTCGTCATTCCGTGACCACCCATAGTAGGTGGGTAGTCTTCGAATTTTTCTACCTGTTACTAACTGTCATGTGACCTTGTTACAATGCGAATTTTTGTCGCTAAGCATCCTGTTTGAATGATGTGTCTGTACGACACAATTACAAGCTCCCGTGGATCTACTGCTCACCAGGGACGAGAGAAGGCGCCATGTTTCAAATGATAGGTACTATCAAATGAATCAACCTTCTTTGTTATTACTTTCATGCAAGAGGGTGGCGTACCACGATCTCCATGCCCTAGGCCATCCTAGCTTAAGCAATTCTTACCTTTCATCTACGTAGTCATCCAGTATAGCGTACAATGCCCTCGGGTCCAGGGTGTACGCGCGACAGCTCTCATACGATCCATGTTCTCCTGGTACCAGGAGCGATCTGATCAGCTGGTCTGGCAAAGCCAGCGCCTGGAGCTCAGGCGGCGGCGCGCACCAATGCTCTGGAGTTGCATTCGTGAACACCTATCAAAGTAAGCTTTTATAGGTGTCTGTTGTCCTGGTAGAATTCGCCCGAAGACGTTATTTTGACGGCGTATTTAGTTTAAAAAACTAAAAAAGAACAAAAAAAAAGAGTAACCTTTTTTTTTGGTGTGGAAAATGCGCCTTATGCATCCGCCCGGTACGGGTTTGCCGGGGGTATGTGGGGCTCTCCCGCGACGGCAGGCATACCCACTAAAAACCACACGGATTCCCTATTCGGTCGTATGTGAGGCGTCACGGGAGCACTCGGTGTCACCGCGACGCCCCACGACCACCCCGGAATGGGGTTCCCTCTTCGCGGCACCTGTGCAATGCAGGTTTGGGAAATCGACTCTGCCTACCCCTGTGGGAAAGATGCATGACGGTATGTATGTATGTAAGATGGGTCAATAGGCGTCATTCACTTAAAGCGGGTCTATGTTTAATGCATACAGTCTCATTAACATCTTCAAATGACGTCTTTCATACAACTGTAGGAGTTTATGCGCTCATAATATTTATATTCATGTAAGTACACACATACGTACATGCAGAGTCACGTTTTTGTTATGTATAGCTTCTGCTGTTGGTATGTAAATTTAAACCTACATAAGTCAAAAATTATAAGAGACAGGAGAATTTGTTTTTCGGAATCCTGGCATCGATTTATTTCATAAAAATGGCATTGGGGTAAATTTGAAATTGGGGGAATTTCGAAATTCGTGGATATCGACTAAACGGGGAACAATTCCATAATCTTTGTGATCCAATGTCTTTGGCTTCTAGGTAAGCGTTGCCAGATTATGGAATTGTTCCCCGTTTAGTGGATATCAACGATTTGCGAAATTCCCCCAATTTTGATTTTACCCCAATACACCATACTAGCTTTTTGAAAACTTCCGCAAATAATATTATAAATTGGTTCTGCAAGTTTTCCGTTGTTATTGTTGATGGTGTTACTAATTATTCACACAAGTAACACATTCAATGAAATTTTATTAAATAATTAAAAGAAAAACTCAAAAATTATTTCATTTAAGCAAATGTGGTGCTCGCTTACCATAAGGTGGCCCATTTGCTCGATTGGCTTCCATGTTATAAAAAAAAGTTATTAATTAGACCGGGTTCGATTCCCCGTTATTTATAATTTAAAAAAAAATGCCATCTTTATGAAATCTAAAATCGATTCTTCCATGCTGATCTAGGAGTAAAGAAAAAACACAGAATTTACCAGTTGCTTCTCTTCCCGCGTAAAACTGTAAAACCCCATTGAGGGAATGGGCGAATATCTTGAATCATGTTGTAGGCGATGCGGCTACCCATCACTATTTTAATTCCCCTTTCCAACTTTACCCCCACAATTAAGCTAAACGTGGCCTTAAGGTCTTGTTAGCTTACGCTGTGTCTACCCCGTAAGGGATATCTAGACGTGATTTGGGTTGTGTGGATTTGTTACGCTTGAGAAATAGAGCAGCGACCGTTGTGAACTTTTGTATTAAATTCCGCGTTACGTCAAAATGTTCTTAATTTAAAAAATAATCAAACTTTTTTTTTGTAGAATGGCTTGGTAACTGGACCTTTAAGCCAAGTATTTAAGTGAGAACTGTTTCTTATCACATCACGAGGTTATTGATACACTATATTTTACCAACAGTATTTTTGATATGCTTGTAGAGTGTTAAGAAGCAGAGTTTTCTTACCTGAGAGAATATCAAAAACGAAGTGGGCAAAGCGGCTAGGCCGCAGAGCGAGTAGAATAGAACGGCATGCCAATAGCCTGTCTTAGTTGCCAGTACCGCTGCTTCGTCCAACTCCTTAGTCCAACCAGTCATGGCACCATAATAAAAAAAAAACTAGCACTAACACACCTTACTGAACGCTTTAAAAACTAGCACTAACACACCTTACTGAACGCTTTAAAAATAAATTACTGGCCAGCATCTAACTTATCGACCAATGTAAGCAGTTTTTTTCTTAACTCAAATAAAATAGCGTCACACACGCGTATATTTTTACTTTTTAAATTTGAGAATGAAAAGCGAAAGGAATATTGCCATCGTATTTAAATAGCAAAACAATGCACTTATTATATCTAAAGTCGCGAACAACTTTCAAAACACTTCACATATTAATTCTCTCGTTTTCTAATTAACACTGTGTTTCAACACAGTCGTACGATTTTACATGATCGTGTAACACTGTGCCAATAATAAAGTGGCTTCTGGACAAATTAGTTTAACTGGAACAGACTACCGACCGTTTGCACGGCGCGTGTGTAACTGCCCAGTTCATCTGAATATTCTGACCGGACCTGCGCATGCGACCGCGAGGCTGTCATTCCTTGAAATCTAAATAATAACTCCAGGAATTTCATTTTTAGGGTATCGTGAAAAGAAAAAACTGGAAGTGCGTGTTGGACTCGCGCTCTAAGAGTTTCCTACAATTTCAGGAAGTGTGTAAATCCAGTGTTATTAGAGCCCTACTTTTTAGCAAGACGTAGGCAGTGAGAGGTCAGCTTATATTGATTGTGAACACATCACACACCATTAGAAAAGTTGTTTCCGTAAAAATTGCCGTGAAATTAAAAGCTATAGACTGCTTCCAATTTTACTAAAAACCAACACCCGTATTCATAAACGCTCTATGGGCTTCTGCTAACTTAGCAATCGTTTGTCCTTGTCTGTGAAAGGTAAATGTCAATTGACAGGATAAGGACAAACGATTGCTAAGTTAGCAGAAGCCTACAGAGCGTTTATGAATAAGGGCATTAAAATTTAATTACGAGCTACATCCGCTTCTGTATATTTAATAGACAAGTACCTATTTATAAAGGAATGGTAAAATCCCATCGAGGGCGAAAATCTTAGGAATCATTTTATAGGCGATGCGGCTAGCAACCCATCACTATTGAGATTCCAATTTCCACCTATACGTCCACAGTCTTGCTAAAGGTGGCCTTTAGGTCTAGTTACCGTAGGCTCTGTCTACCCCGTAAGAGATAAAGACGTGATTTGTGTATATGGACGTATGTGTATTTAAAAAGTATCAATGTATTTAATCATCTCCACTATGCACTCATATGTCGCTTGTTTGTTCTCATTGTTGTTTCATATTATGCTATGATGTATAGTCGAACAAAAGATACATTTACCATCTAATTATGCTTATCTACTATAGTCTGGGAGTAGAAATAAAGTAGAATGTACCAGTTGCTTCTCTTCCTGCGCATGGTAAAAGGCCATCGATGAGATGGGCGAAAATCTCAGGAATCATGTTGTAGGCGATGCGGCTAGCAACCCATCACTATTTTGATTCCCCTTTCCACCTATACGCCCTTAATCATGCTAAACGTGGCCTTAAGGTTTTGTTACCCTAGGCTCTGTCTACCCATCGGCGGCGACCTCTCACTTCCCGGCGTAGTGTACACCATGGTCGGGAGTGAGGGGTCCTGGGAGGCCGTCGCCTCCTTCTGCGAGGAAGTCATCTCGCAGAAGGAGGAGAGGGAGCGGGAGCGCGAGAATGACCCCCTCGCCCCCCCGCTCCGGCGCAGACGAACGGGGAGGAGGCGGCGGCAGTTTGCCGCTGCCCTCCCCTAGTGGAGCCTGCTGGTGGGGGATGGGTGATCCCCTGCTAGCTCGTAGAGGCCCACGAGTCTAGGGGGGGGCCAGGTATTCCCGGCCCCCCTCTCTTTGGCGCGGGAGCCCCGGCGTGTAGGCTGGGGCGGCCGGCGGGGCGTGCGTGGTGACACCATTATGCTCCCACGGCGCCCCTCCAATGGCAGAGAGGGAATACCGGCGGTTTTTTAGTGGGTAGGCCTCCTCCGCTTCCCCCCGCTCGGGGGGGGGGGGCCGGGGAGGAGAGTCCCACATAACTTCCGCGTCGTCCCCAAGGCGCGGTCGTATGCGTAACGCATTTTTCCGCCGCAAAAAAAAAAAAAAAAGGCTCTGTCTACCCCGTAAGGGATAAAGACGTGATATATGTATGTGACATTTAGATTTTTTTTTTACCTTCAGTAAGTAAGTTGACAGAGTAATATAGTTCTTGTTTATTATGAAGAATATAATAAAGCCAAATAACAGACAAGCATTGGGATAGATAATTGTCTACTGTGAGTAATGTAGGTTAGGTTAGGTTATCTACAGGACGTGAACAGACTAGTATTATTTTATCTATTCGTTGTAAACATAAATATAATGTTTATTTATAGATAATTGATAAACTTAGACATCCCTGACCTGGAAGTTTAATGAGAAGATCAAACTTTATCTCCTTATATATCTCCTTAGATATTGTGTGTGTAGGTACTCTTATTGTATTTTGTATGTATGCATGTGTGTAATGATATTTAGTAGTATTTTATGTTTTGTTTATTGTACTTAGATATGTACGCTCTATTGTGGCTTTCACTATCTGGAATTTTAAACTCTCATTTTGTCGGTCCCTCGTTTAATGCTCCTCTCATCTACTCAAAGGTTAACTGGTAGAGATCCCTTATAGGGATAAGTTCGCCTTTGTGCATGTATTAATGTTATTTTTATTTTTTTGTAAATTGTATCTGTTTCTTTATATTTGTACAATAAAGCATTTACTTACTTACTTACTTTACTTGTAAGTACATTTTGATTTAGATTTAGACTATTTATACCCACATACATACATACATACATAAATCACGTCTTTGTCCCTTACGGGGTAGACAGAGCTTAAGGTAACAAGACATAAAGGCCAAGTTTAGCATGATTGTGCGATTAGGTGGAAAGGGGAATCAAAATAGTGATGGGTTGCTAGCCGCATCGCCTTATTCATTCAATAAAAGTTACATCATAAATTGTACATTGTCAAGTTAAGACAATTTGGATTGGAATGGAATGAATTGAATATTGCCAAACTGTCAAAATCAAAAACAATTAGGTACAATTAAATGAATTTTCCGCTAGGGATCGTCACTGCTTATAAACTATGAAATAATAATTAAATACATACATATATCAAGTCTCTATCCCTTACAGGATAGAGAGAGTCTAAGGTAGCAAAACCTAATAATAACAAAGGGTTAATTTAATATAAGAATCAACCACAAATCAGTACAAAACAATACAGAAACAAAGAACAAAGTAGGCAATAGGTGGTGTTATTGCTTAATAGCGATCTCAACCAGACAACAAAAGACCAATCGAATGAAACACCGAGATTGTATAATTCTTATTACTATTCCTTATTCCTTATGTCGCGCGAATCGAGACAGCCATTTAGTCACAGAGTAGACAACCTAATACAGAGGAAACACTATTAATTTACCCTACTAATATTATAAATGCGAAAGTTTGTGAGGATGGATGGATATGACGATGTGAGTGTGTATGTTTGTTCTTTCTCCACGCTGAAACGACTGGACGGATTTGGATAAAATTTGGAACGGAGATAGCTGGTACCCAAAATTAACATAGAGGCTACTTTTTATCCAGGAAAATTGCATGGGCGGG
Organism: Pandemis corylana; assembly: GCA_949127965.1. Classification (NCBI taxonomy): domain Eukaryota; kingdom Metazoa; phylum Arthropoda; class Insecta; order Lepidoptera; family Tortricidae; genus Pandemis; species Pandemis corylana. Next base: position 9,484,108 of record OX421871.1, read on the forward strand.
ATAGCAATAAACATGTCAGAGGTCGTAGCTGTCTAGAGTTGCGACGTTATTAATTATTGCATTCTACTATCAACATCAGTTCTTAAGCCTACGGGGAAGAAGTCGCGAGCAGAAGCTAGTATGACATAAATTTAAGGCAAGCCGAAATTGGCGATTACTGCATTTTGATTGGCCAGTCGAATGACAAACAGATCGTTAGAGTTGAGCAAGCTAGGCTTATTACCTAACTCACTCGCAATCGCCATCGTGTTCATTTTGACAGTTCTTGTATGAATGTGACAGCTAGCTGATTCCGATGCCAATTGTCAGCCCATACGTGGACTGTCAAATGAACACGATGGCGATTGCGAGCGAGTTAGGTAATAAGCAGATAATATGATTAATATGAATAGTTAATGTTTAGTCGTGTGGCATAGTGAGTGAAACTAGATTATTATTGGTAAAAACCATAAAGTAAATATGTAGTCAAAATTCTAATTACTTAAATGACTTTAAAATAAATGATGACAGAAGATAAACTAAACAGATTTATATGGGGAGTGTGAATGGTGCGTTGGGAGGGGAAGGCCTAGACGGACGTTCCGTGACCAAATTGGCGATGTTTTGGAAAAAGGTCAGGTCAGGAGTACCCGAAACCGACGAGCATGTATGAAGAGACAGATGAATGTGAATGAAGCGAAAAAGGTATGTCAGGATCGTAGCAAGTAGAACAAAGCAGTATCTGCTACCCCTGTGAGAAAGAGCCGTGATGGTATGTTTGTATGTATGTAGAAAATAAGCACGCTAAACGTGGCCTTCAGGTCTTGTTACCTCTGGCTCTGTCCACCCCGTAGTGGGATATAGACGTGATTTGTGTAGAAAATAAAAATGAATCACGAACAATGAGTGTTAGGATGGTATATGACGAAAAAGTCAGATGTGCTGCCATAATTTTATAGCCTACTAGCTTCTGCCCGCGACTTCGTCTGCGTAGAATTGTACATAAAAACCTTCCTCTTGAATCACTCTATCTATTAAAAAAAACCGCAATAAAATCCGTTGTGTAGTTTTGAAGATATAGCATACATAGGGACATAGGGACAGAGAAAGCGACTTTGTTTTATACTATGTAGTGAAGTACCATTGTACTAAGTTATTTCCTCTATTGGAGAGTCGAACGAAGCTATAGTATTCGTGTCTCCTAATCGAGATTGATCTCGAGCGGATCGAGACAGCCCTTTAGTAGACTGTTGTTACTTCACCTTCTCGACGCACAAAATTGTTGATTTATGGGCGAGCTCATTTCGGTGTTTGCGTCGTCTCCTGCGCATCCTCCTTGTAACGCGACGCTAGATTCAATTCGTAAATCCTCGGCTTTTGTGTTACTTTAATACCGACTAAAAAACTTCTTATCTACATACTCTTTGATAGAATTCAGTAAAAAAAATTATCCATGGTCTTCCATGCTGGCCTGGGAGCGAATAGAAAACATAGAATGTACCAGTTGCTTCTCTTCCCGCGCAGATGGTAAAAGCCCATCGAGGGAATGGACGAAAATAGGAATCATGTTATAGACGATGCGGCTAGCAATCCATCACTATGTACTACACTACTAGACTTTACTGAGGGGCTACTTGACAGGCTTGATCGTCTTCAAAATATATGTATTCGTTACATTTTTGTACTCCGTGTAAGACCAGGTGTCTCACTTCCGCACGCAGCTTGAGTGGTTGCCGGTCAGAGATCGTAGGAACATCGACATTCTGTCATTGCTCTTCAACATTCTTTTCAGTCCTTCTACTCCTATGTATCTTTTCGAGCGATTTAGCTACTTAGCTGCCGGTACCCAGCATCGGCTGCGGTCTAATACTAATCTCCTTTTAGCCTGTCCTTTTTCATCTTCCAAAACTTACTCCAAATCCTTCACAGTTCACTCTGCTAAGCTGCGGAATCGGTTACCGACCTCCATCAGGCAATCTCCGTGACGTCGTTCAAGGAGGGCTTGAAGAAGATGTGGCTCACACCATCTCCTTAAATATTGCATGTGTGTACTCATATTGTATATAGTGTGTATGTATGCATGTGTGTAATGATATTTAGTAGTTTATTTATGAATTGTTTGTTGTATTTTGAGATGTACGCTCTATTGTGGCTTTCACTATATGGATATTTTAAACTCAACTCTTTGTCGGTCTCTCGCTTAATGCTCCTCTCATTTACTCAAAGGTAGAGTTCCCTTATAGGGATAGGGATAAGTTCGCCTTTGTGCGTGTATTTAAGGTCTTTTTTTGTGATTTGTCTCTGCTTCTTTATATTTGTACAATAAAGCATTTACTTACTTACTATACGTATTTTGATACCCCTTTCCACCTACTCGTATACGCCCACAATCATGCTAAACGTACCGTGGTCTTTAGATCTTGTTATCTTAGGCTCTGTCTACCCCGTAAGGGATAAAGACGTGATTATTGTATTACGAACTCCTATGCTGCTAGGGTCCGTAATAGGCCAATTGTGGAGACCAGTAAATCATATTCAAACATCCGGTTTTGCGCGACGCTGGATAGTACTAGGGCAAGATCGCGTGCGGTACTTGGGGTCAAGGATCCTAGGCAGCTAAGAAAAGTAGCTTCTCAGTGTATTTAGCTGGTCACTGTTTAATTCTGAGAGGCCTGTGCCCAGCAGTGGGACGTATGTATGTATGTAAACTCTTTATTGTGCAAAATAAACAATACATACATACATACATACCGTCACGCCTCTTTCCCACAGGTAGGCAGAGACTACTTTATTCCACTTGCTACGATCCTGACATATTTCTTTCGCTTCATCCACAGTCATCAATCTCTTCATACATGCTCGTCGGTTTCGGGTACTCCTGACCTGACTTTTTTCCAAAACGTCTCCTATTTGGTCTCGAAACGTCTGTCTAGGCCTTTCCCTCCCAACGTAACCATTCACACTCCCCATATAGATCTGTTTAGTTAGTCCACTTGCATCCGCTCTACATGCCCAAACCAACTAAGCATACTTTTTTCTATCCTAGTCACTATATCCTCTTTCACACCAGCACGTTCCCTTATCACACTGTTCCTTATTCTATCTCTCAGTGATACACCTTCCATACTCCTTAACGCTCTCATTTCTACTGCATTTATTCTACTTTCATGCTTCTTTTGCCATACCCAAGTTTCGCTACCGTACATTAATGTTGGAACGAGCACCCCTCTGTATAAAAATAAACAAGACAAATACAATTGACAAACACTGAGATACATACACAAAGGCGGACTTATCCCTTTAAGGGATCTCTTCCAGTCAACCTTTGAGTGGATGAAAGGAGTATTATATTAGGGATGGACGAGTGAGTTTAAAAATTGCAAACACTGAGAGCCTCAATACATAACTTTACCGAATATAATACATAAACTCCTAAAACCTACCAGTCAATAAACTACTTTATATACCTATAATATATATCAATAAAATATACTACATAAAATAAATAAATAAAGACCACAATAAACAAAGGAATATTTAACCATTAATTTAAGAAGATGGTGCGAGCCACATCTTCTTCAAACCTTCCCTGAACGACACTATGGAGGGAGATTGCCTGATGGAGGTTGGTAAGCGATTCCACAGCCTAGTCGATACGTATATAGGAGATGTTGAATAAATAAATGTCACGAGACAATTGGATACCTGTAACGTGTGATAATAAATGCGGGTAGTTTAAGGTTATTGATTTGGCTGCTATCAGAGTAGGGCGTTATCTAGATAATTTATTATCTAGATAATTATTTCAAATAAAATAATTTCAAATAAATTTATTCGAAGATAAATTCAATCACAATAGTGCGTTGTCAACTTTTTTATTTAGATAAATTATCTAGATGAAGATAACCGACCTCGTTTCTTATTGAAGTAAGCTTATAATAATAAATGTATAAAGAATGTCACGTCGGGTCAAACCGTCACACTGACATTCATCTTTTATTTAAAATCCCAACTAATTTATGTAGATAAAAATGAATCTGATCTAGATAAATTCAAAATAACAAATGACGGATTATTTAGTTACTTCAAATAAAAGATGATTTAGTTATCTTCCCGGTTTTACGTAAATAGATAATTTTTGCCCAACTGGCTGCTATGGGTGGTGTAGGGTAGCAAAGCTTGTAATATATTACTAAACAACGGATAAACATACTTCATTGATAAATACATACTTAAATACATATAAAACACCCAAGACTCGAGAACAAATATTGTATTTTTCATACATATAAATCTACCCGGATCGAACCCGGAACCTCTAGCTTCATAGTCAGGTTCTCTAACCACTAGGCTATTATAGGCAGACGTAAGCTTGCCTTCGGAATCCAAAAGCTTATTGGTTACTTACTTGACATGAAATGTATATTTGATGATTTTGTTTTATTATTTTTTTCTCTTCGACATTGGAGACATCTCCAATTAATTTATTTGACGGTGGAGGTGTTTTACACCTCCACTGAACTTATTTTTTTTTGTTTTGACTAACTTTATACATCTCTACTATAGATTAATACAATTTAAGGCTCGGGGACCTTATACATCCCTTTTATAAATGTATTTAATTTAAGTAGAATTTAAGTATTCTTACTATATTTTATTTTGAAAAAATGACCTCCTGCTAAGTTTCTTGCGGCGCATTCTTCTTGGCAATGATGGTCTTTCCGAATGCGCTGGTAGTTTCAAAAAGACATGTAAAAGCCCTTGGCGGCCAATTTGCAAAAATAAATTTTCATTTTCATTTTCATTTTTATTTTCATTCGCTTGGGTCGTCGGTCGTAAGATAGATTTATTTATTAAAATATCTGGTGTATTGAATCTTCTAGTAACAAGCATAGATCGATAATTCCGAGGTGTCACAACGGCTGCGCCTGACCGCCTCACCTAAAGGTCTCGCGCACGCTCCGCCGCGCATGCGTACTACACGGCAACATGCACTCGCGTACCTACTCATATTTACCCATACAAAGTACACTATACATACATCACGATAAAATGATAATATATATACAATATAAATGTATCCAAATAGTAAACCACATCCCGGAATCCATCAGAAACGAATCACGAATAAATATATATAAGAATAGGTTAAGGACATTTTTAATTGAGAAATGCTATTATACGGTCAACGAGTTTTTGAATGATGAGACTGCAAGATTTTATTAATAAATTCAATCAAGACGGAAATTTTATATATGTCTTGACATTTATAATTTATAAATTATCTTCTACATATATATACTAATATAATTTTTTGACATGCGGATTTTACCTCTTTCTTTTTCATATTTATTTGAATCGTTTTATCATTTATAAAGCTCCTTGACATAAAAAATAGCTAATTTAAATTTAATTTCATAAATACTATAAAATTGCATGATTTACATTATTATAATATTACATATTGACATTTAAATTGATATTAGATTAAGTGATAAATTGTTATTGTGTGCCCTTGCAGGGCGTCATGGACTGACCAATCATTTGTAACATCTTTTAATATAATGTACATGACATTACAATGTAATAATAAATAAATAAATGATACAACGACACCTTTGTAACGCGATGCCACCCTTCCCTGCTAATATTGTGCAACAGCCCGCGACTTCGTCTGCATAGAATTCGTTTATCGCTATCCCGCAGGAATTACGCAATTTTCCGAGATGAAAAGTAGTTTATGTATTATTCCAGACTAAGCTATCTATGTTCCAAATTTCATCCAGATCTGTCCAGCCGTACTGACGTGAAAGAGTAACAAACATCCCTCCATCCATACCATTTTTCTATGTGTTCTAATTTTCACTGACATTTAGAAATTTAATTTCTAACGGTAAAACCGAAAAAGTAAAACATAAATTTCTTGATTTACTTGATAGTACCTATCATTTGAAAAACAGCGCCTTCTCTCGTCCCTGGTGAGCAGTAGATGTTCCGCGGGAGTTTGTAATTGTGTCGTACAGACACATCATTCAAACAGATGACGCTTAGCGACAAAAATTCGCATAGTAACAAAAAGGTCACGTGACAGTTAGTAACAGGTAGAAAAATTCGGAGACTACCCAGACCTACCCATGGATGGTGTAGGGGTATAGCACGCGTCACGGAATGACGAGGATCCGGGTTCGATTCCCGGCCATAGCTTTACTTTTCGGATTTTTCTATATGTTCTAATTTTCACTGACATTTAGAAATTTAATGCTATACATGGTCTGTAAGTCTGTTAGCCGGCTCTCAGTGGCGTAACTATAGGGTGGCAGGGGTGGCAAAATGCCAGGGGCCCCTAGCTCTACGGGGTCCCGAACTAGCTTGGTTTAGAGCACAGAAGGGACGCTGATGCACTTCTTTATATTGAGGAAGGAGCCCCTGACGAATTTGCCACGGGCCCCAGACGTTATAGTTACGCCACTGCCGGCTCTGTCTACCCGTTAGGGATAAACACGTGATTTATGGATGTATTCTCTTTGAGAGCCCCTTCTCTTGTCTATTGAATGCATCTATTTTAAAACAGGAATCTCGTTCATCTCCCGCTACGTCACTCAACCTTCCTTATGCACAATTAAACAATTGAACGACAATCGATGTGCGCGCACTGAACGCGGAACTATTATGCAGGACTATGGGAGAGGTCAATAATGCATTGCGGGGAGGTTATATTAACGTTATATACATAAAACCGAATACAATAACTCTTTATTGAACACCAGATATTATAACAACCAAAACAGAAAAATAGGCGGCCTTATCGCTACAGAGCGATCTACAGGCAACCATAATGGACTGGAGAACAGAACAGATATGAGCAGGTGATGCAATTTAGAATATATACTGAATATACATAATAAATATTGTACATGAAACACACATTTGTAATAAATGGAGATATAAATAGACACATACACACATACCTAAACAAGCTAGCTACAAGATTAATCACGTCACGTATCAGAATCACTTTTATCTCTTACGGGGTAAACAGAGCTTAAGATAACAGGACCTACAGGGGTCCGAAAGCACATCACTCGAAAGTAGTATAAATCTGTTTATATCTTCAAAACTACAGCTCTAATCAAATTTTGATTACGTCTCAAGATTAATGAGAGCCGTAAGTATCTTCCAAGCTCGTATTTAAAATTCATCACAATTTTTCACCACTTTCGAATGGTATTTTCACACATGTGCTTTCAAAAATCGGGCGCCTGTAATGCCTGTTACCAAGAATGAATTTCATTCCATTTTCATTTCATTTGATGTCTGAACTATTTCGCTATTTACCTCATTCTTATTTCCACGAATGAAGCACCTCGAAGGAAGCCATTTTATGGCTATTTGCCATCACGTTATTGTGAATATAAAATTGAAATATGCTTGCCTTGGAAACTTGTATCATAGATACAGATCAGGGATGTTACGGAGCTTCGACTCCGGTTCCGTTAAGTCGGAACTTCCGATTATTATTACACCTTCGGTTCCGACTTCGGCTCCGACACTTTTAAATCGAAGCTTTTAATCGGTGGTCGAAGCATAACATAGCGGCGGCGGCCTGTGTCGACTGTTATGAACAGGTTCATACATGTCGCGCGGGGAATCCCCCCGACTCCCACTACGTGCACTCTATCGTCAATTATCCGGCCCTGCCTCCGACTCCGATTCCGACTCCGATAAAGCAAATTTAAAAACTCCGACTCCGCCTTCGGTTCCGATAAAACTACCTCCGTTACATCCCTGATACAGATGGAGGGTTCGTGAGACACAACTGGTACATTCCATGTTTTTTCTTTGCCCCCAGACCAGCACGGAAGTATTAAGCCGATATCCTTTTTTATGGTGTGGAACATGCGCCTGCACCCGCCCGGTATGGGTTTACCGGCGGGGGAATGTGGGGCTTTCCCGTGACGGCAGGCGTACCCGCTAAAAACCACACGGATTCCCTATTCAGTCGTATGTGAGGCGCTACGGGAGCACTCGGTGTCACCGCGCCCCACGACCACCCCGGGATGGGTTCCCTCTTCGTGGCACCTGTGCAATGCAGGTTTGGGAAGTAAGCCGATATCCTGTGCACAACACGAAGAGCTAATCTTATGTTACATTTACCTCACTATGACGTCATACAAGTGACTCTGACGTGAAGTAATGGATATACTATGCTATACGTTCCTACAAGAGCCATACCTAACCTACTCTTTTTAAGAGTAGGTTAGGTACATTACATTTCTTCCATGCTAGTCTGGGAGTAAAGAAAAAACATAGAATTTACCAGTTGCTTCTCTTCCCGCGCAGTAAAAGCCCAACGAGGGAATGGGCGAAAGTCGTAGTCTTAGGCGATGCGGCTAGCAACCCATCATTATTTTGATTTCCCTTTCCACCTATACGTGGCCTTTAGGTCTTATCTTGCGCTTTGTCTACCCCGTAAGGGATAAAGACGTGATATATGTATGTATTACGAACTCCTATGCTGCTAGGCTCCGCGCAGATGGTAAAAGCCCATCGAGGGAATGGGCGAGTCTTAGTCTTAGGCGATGCGGCTAGCAACCCATCACTATTTTTATTTCCCTTTCCATCTATACGCCCTTAATCTGGCCTGGTTTTGTTACCTTAGGCTCTGTCTACCTCGTAAGGGATAAAGACGTGATATATGTATGTACATTACATCCCGAGGGTGGTGAAATAATGTCGCAGATCGCAGGAACTTGTCCCACGAGCCAAAGGCGAGGCCGATAAACATGTGACCTGACTTTCTTCATCACCGCCCGAGTGTACACAATTGTACGTCTTCCCTTGCCCAGGAAGTGGGAATTTCCAATGCGTAGCGGATGGTAAATTCGACACCTCCGACGCAAAAGGTCGTAACCCGTGTTTTATGCAAAATGAGATTTTTCAATCGTCATAAAGCCATTAATCCAAGCTATAACTTCCTAAAACTCAAGTTTAAATATTTTTGATAATTATGGAGTTTTGTGATTGCTAATAGTCGTATCATTTGAACTTTTCCACGCAAATCGTCGCATCACAACATTCGACGATTTGCGCCACTCCATTAGTGTTCATTACACCCCACGCAAATAGTCTTAACTTCTAAGTTACGACTTTATGCGTAAACAATAATAGTTAGGTACGACTTTTTGTTGCAGTTTTTTTACAATCATGGGTCGTAACTCGCACTTACGACTATATGCGTTGCTTTAGTGAGATGGTATATCCTTTTATATATAGTCGTATTTATAACATAGGACTTTATGCAATGGACGTGATCAATCGCAAAAGGTTGTAACTTTCTTATACGACGTTTTGAAAACGAGCACAAAGTCGTAACTTCAGGTTTTCTGCCATAATTTTGAAATTATGATATTTATTTTAATAAACAGATTTGCTTCGTGTTAATTAAACCGCCGCGGACAGATTTAACTACTGCTTTAAACTTTGGACATATTTCAACACGAAAAAATACATGAAAAATTCTTATAATCGCTCTCCTGAAAAGTCGTCGATTTAGCGATACGACCTTATGCGTAGGAGGTGTCGAATTGCACTTACTTCCCGGGCCGACGTAAAGAGAGATACCAATTCTACACACGGTTATAACTTTTAACCCCACGGGTTTTGTATTTATAACAGTTGTGCTCATTAAACGTTGAATGAACCCGTAGAGGGTTCGAAACGCGTCAGTGTTTGTGTGGTGTAACATACATACATACACATACACAAATCACGTCTTTATCCCTTACGGGGTAGACAGAGCCTATAAGGTGGCAAGACCTTGGCCACGGTTAGCAAGATTGTGGGCGTATAGATGGCAAAAAATAGAATCAAAATAGTGATGGGTTGCTAGCCGCATCGCCTATAACATGATTCCTATAATTTGCGCCCATTCCCTCGATGGGCTTTTACCATCTGCGCGGGAAGAGAAGCAACTGGTACATTCTATGTTTTTTCTTTGCCCCCAGACCAGCGTGGAAGTAATTAAGTTTGTGGGATTTATATGTGTTTTATTGGCAGTAGTAGGAGGGATTGCATGAAAAATAATATATTTCACACAGGCTTGGTTATCTTTATCTTGCACGTGAGCGAGTAATCATTAGGTACGTAAATGAAAAAACAGTATTATGCCAAAAATGCCTTACATAATATGGAAAAGAGCTGATAGGTTGGGGAGACCGAGGCAAGTTGAGACAAAGGTGAGTTGATACAAAGCCTTTTTCTCTGCACCTATGACAGTTAGCGAGGTCACAACTGCACACAAACTGTGGAGTGTAGAAAGAGCAACGAATTAGCGAAGTTACCAGCCCGATAAACTGTCACAGTTCAGATAAATCGGCTTCGTATCAACTCACCTCTGTCTCAACTCTCCTCGGTCTCCCTACTTGATTTTTACCGAACGTGGCTAAGAACCCGTCATAAATGGAAGCCAGCAGCGAAGCTAATGGCTTTGATGATGGTCCCTACCACACTCCGACTGACAGACTGACTTAACAATTTTTTCATAGTTAGGTAAATAATTTATTAGTCTTCCATTTCTATTTGTTATTACTTTCTAATGTATCTTTCTATAGTTTATAGAATATGTGTAAATAAATAATGATTTCCTTTTTTTATATACAGAATATTTTGTTGAAATCTTTATGGCATCCTTAAAAAAATTGCCTGTGAAGTGATTGCTGTATTAGATTAGATTAGATTATTAATTCATTCAATAAAAACTACATCATGAATAAATTGTACATTGTCAACGTGGTTAAGAAGACCGCAAGGGAACTGGCTTTCCAATAAAAAAGGTTTTTTTGTTCAAGTAATGCCTGATTCAATAAATTTATCATTCGTAATGTTTGCTAAGTTGTTTAGTTTAGGCGTCTGTTAGACAGTCACAAAGGTGTTAAGGTTTCAGCGTCAGAAAGGCACTATTCAATGCTACATGGACCAGTAATCTGTTTTAAATTTTCTTACCTTGTTAATTGCTAAAGAAAATTTAGTTCCGAAAAGTGTAAAACGATTCGAATGCTGTGAATAACGTGGTGACATTGTATATCATTGTAATTCTTAATTTTAACTACTCAGGAATCGGTTTCCGTGGTGTAGCGGTTATCACATCTGCCTAACACGCAGAAGGCCCCCGGTTCGATCCCGGGCGGAAACAACTCTTTTTGCTTTTTTTAATCATTCTGATTACTTGTAGATTATTTTAGGTATTTGACAGATGTTACAATTTTAACAAAATGTATGATTTGTTTATTCGTTAACTTCAAAATCATAGTTTTAATCATTCAGTTCACGTTGACCATCCATCTGTTAAACTTTGACCGTTATAAAATAAGCGTTAATCTGCAATAATTTTATGGAATGCAAAAGAGTTTATTCCGTTATACTAAAATTTATACTATTGTAATTGCTAGTAAAAGTGCGCTTAAAAAACGTAACATAACTAAAAAAGATGAATTCACTTGGATTGATATTAGCGCCACCTAGCGGTAAGTAGCAACACTGAAGTGACATTGACTTGGAAAAGTTGCATCTATTCGCCATTAAGTGTCGCTAGCAAACTAATTTACCACTCATTTTGCTCAAGTTCTTGACATTTCATACGCATTCAATAACAAACATGATACTTATTTATAATCATAATTAATAAAATAGTTAAGTAAATTGTAATAAGACACTGGGAAGTTCTAAGATTTCTTTTGTATGTGTCATTGTGTGCGATGCCATCAAAATGGGTGTACCTACCTACCTTTTTGTCTATAAAACATCGCAGATATTAAACGATAATGCATTGTAGTTTCATTTGTTTTAATACGCACAAATTCTGCTGATTTAGATTAAAATACATAAAGATAGCCTTAGATTGGCCACTGGTCGGTGCCTAAGCATCAGTGATGTGCCGGATCGTTAAAATGTATATCCGCGGATACGGATCTGATTACGGATATTTAGTGTCAAGATCCGCGGATACGGATACGGATCTTAAATTTTTTATTCGATTGGTGATGGCGCCCGCGACCTTGAAGTGATAGTTGATGAAAGATTCTTTTAGTTATGTAGTATTGGTATGGCAACTTTCTGCGATAAATGTTTGCAATATAAAGGTGCCAAATATTTTGATTTTAAGAAATAAAAATACTCTAATGGAATTTTATAGTTATTTTCACTTTACCTAATCACCTGTAAAAGATCCGTAAAAGATCCGAGTGAAAAGTAACGGACACGGATAAGGATACGGATTTTTCCTTTTCTCTCGGATATCCGCGAATACGGATACGGATATCCGGAACATCACTACTAAGCACTCGAAGGGTTAATAGGAATGATAAGAAAGGCAAATGAAGTTAAAGCCCGGGAGGTCTTAGAATGCTATTTGGGTCTGCGTTCCTGTCTCACTCACTCTAATAGGTTTGATACTTGAATTGGCCGACTGTACCTATTATAAAGGTACCTACTGTTAAAGATTCCATACTTTACCAGATATATCTTGAACTTACTGGCGAAACTTGTCAATTTTACAGACAACTTAGTAATTAAGGTAAAACGGGTCAGTCGGGTTACCTCCACGTGAGGTCAAGAGCTGCGGGTCGTTTTGAATCCGTCCGGCGGGAGGAGCAGTGCTTGGTCCGGTGCACCCTGGGCATCGGCTAATGATTTCCTGGCAGTTTCTGAGGGATATCATTGACCGATGGCTAACAGCCCGACAGGGGGGGAGGGGGTCTTTGACCGTGTTACCGTACAACGTTGTCGACATTTTGTCAATTCAATTCAATTTTTAAAAATCTAGCTCCATCGATACTGTCGATGATTCTGCCAATGTCGAGGTTGAAGAAGACACTACTTGTTTTTATTCAGCCGTTGTTCGGTAGCTTCAGCGTGCGGTACTCTGATGAGAATCTAAAATAGACAACACATACATAAATTGTTAGACTACTACGACATTTTGTCAGGATTTTTGTAATGTATTTTTGTTACTTTGACATTGGCGAAGTTGTCGCCATAACGACTTGATACGCCACGAATAAGAAGAAGAAGAAAGGTAAAAGGAGGTCTTTTTGTTCTTCTATTTGTGCCGTATGGTCAGGTTATCATTACAACGCCAATGTCAAAGTAATAATATTCATAGATCTTTGACAAAATGGCGGCAACGTTGTAGGGTAACACTTTCAAAATACCCCGTTGCCCTGTCGGGCTCTTAGCCAACGGACAATGGACAAAGTTAAAATGGGGAATGGACTATAAATGTAGTCTGCATCATAGAGTAGTGTGCAAATAAGCTCTGTATGTATGATTGCGATATGCGATATCATAATGCTACCAGCTATTCTCCCATGGATACATACATAAATCACGTCTTTATCCCTTACGGGGTAGACAGAGCCTAAGATAACAAAACCTTAAGGCCACGTTTAGCATGATTAAGGGCGTATTGGTGGAAAGGGAAATCAAAATAGTGATGGGTTGCTAGCCGCATCGCCTATAACGTGATTCCTAAGACTTTCGCCCATTCCCTCGATGGACTTTTACCATCTGCGCGGGAAGAGAAGCAACTGGTAAATTCTATGTTTTTTCTTTACTCCCAGACCAGCATGGCAGAGTATGGATACGTTGTTTATTTGAACTCTTGTTGCATGATTAATCTCTTTTTTTATTTTCTTTTTTGTTATAATCTGTTTTACCTATTGCTAAGCGAGTATTATCCATTGTTCATTGCGCCTTTTTATATGTAGATCGCCGAAGTCAGACACTCAAGCTCAGTCCCCCAAGACACAGGTTTTTACCTAGTTTGGGGATCGGAATTTTTGACACTTCATTTGACTTCTCGGTACATTTTTGATAGTCCCTAAGTACTGTACTTGCTTGTGTTTTGATTGTACAATAAATAATTTTTTTTTTTTTTTTTTTTTTTTTTTTTTTATAATGGCACTGGCGTAGCTACCTAAGGACTACGGTGCAGTGTCCCGGGGCCCTCAAGCTCAGGGGCCCTCGAATCCTTACCAGAAGTAATCACTACATATTATAAAACAAAGTCACTTTTTCTGTCGCCATGTCCCGATGCATGCTTATATCTTCAAAACTACACAACGGATTTTGATGCGTTTTTTTTTAATAGATAGAGTGATTCAAGAGGAAGGTTTATATGTATAGTACATGCACAATATACCGTGCGAAGCCGGGGCGGGTCGCTAGTATTTAATATTTTTACTTGGTAAACCTAACTAGTATAGATGAACTCTGCCTCGATAACGGATCACTGACTTTCCGAGAAGGAGGGTTAGGGTCCGGTATGGAGCCGGTCACAAGCCCGGATAAAAGAGGAGTGCACGGGTCACGCTGACATACCGGCATTACACCGGTATTGCAGCGTGCCCCCCTAAACCCCCAGGGTCAGAGGTGGGAGGACGTGCCGGAGACCCTCACAGCCGGCTGTGGGCAGCGGGGGGTGGGTGCGGATTGGGCTCGCGAGCGGTCGAGGGGTGGAGGAGTAGGGCCTGTGCGGTATCCGTCGGTGAGGGAAGCTTTGGGGTGTCATTGATGATGCACTCGGGCGGAACCACGGACGGAGCGATGGGAGGGGGAGGTGATTAGGAAACGCAACCCCGGGACCTCAGGAGAGAGGCACCTGGGGGGACACGCAATGACACCAGACCCCGACTGCCGCCACAAGCAGCACAGGAGCTACTCACTCTATGCTCGCGAGCCCACTCGGCACAATCGCTGCTAGGAACGACTACCCGCAGGGGAGGTGGCGCTCACTGCGGAGACATATATAGCCGGAGGTGGTAAGGGAGCACTGCCACCTTCATTAATATCTTTCTTCCCACACAGCATTTGTTAAAAAAATGAATAAAACATCATACTCAAAGAGTACAACCACACCTGCGATGGCAGGGGAAGAGAAGAGGAAGAAGCCGACCCCAGGCTCCAGCAAGGGACCCCCCCCAGATGTCCACCTTCAACTGGGAGGGCTGAAGATCGGCGAGGAGGAGCTACTGCGATCGCCTACACCTACGCAGGAAGCTCAAGAGGCAACCCTCTTCCAGCCTTATAGGACGAAGGCGGAGAAAAAGAGAGCCTGGAGGGCGAGGAAAGCGGAGAGGATAGCGCTAGAAGGGGTGGGGGGTAGTGAGGGGACGAGCCCCACCGCCGGTAGGAAAAAAACAAAGAGACAGAGCACGGATGAGGGGCAGTCGGGGAAACCTCCACCGAAGCGCCGGGATCTAGGAGGGGGAGCTGTGGACGGGAGTCGGAGGGAGGCGAGAGCCAACCGGGACCTCGCTGTGGCTGTCTACCGGGAGGACGGCGTTTCGGTGGATGAGGCCCTGGCCAAACTCATCCGACAGAAACTCACACGGCTGATTGAGGTGGAAGTCATGTCCATCTGGGAGGGGAGGACTGGAGCAAGGGCTCCCCAGTTCGCGACGTCGGGGTTGGTGACAGGAGGATTCTTCCTTGTGTCACCGGTCTCGACGGAGTCGAGGGAGTGGCTCTTGAGCCAGTCCTTTGATGAGATTGACGGACACAAGATTGGCGTGAGGAGATACGAGCAGACGATGGTGCAGGTGTGGGTTCCGGGAGAGCCGGACACCGATAGGTTCCAGGAGATGCTGGCAGTCCAAAATTGGGACAAGCCGGAGCTCCTCATGAGGGACTGGCGCGTGGTGGTCCGGGAAAAGCTGGAGAAGGGCACCCTGTTGCGCTTCGCGGTGCCGGCCTCGGTGGAGGAGAACTGGGGGGAGTCCAACTACCGGATTCTCTTCTTCTCGGCCACCAAGGTCCGGGCCAGGATCACCAGGTCCCAGTCCTCTAAGGAGATGAAAGAGACGGAACAGGGCAGTGAGGAACAACCCCACAGAGAACCCACACTGGAGCAAGGAGAGGCAGAACCAGGCACTCACTCAGGGGAAGAAGGAGGAGTGAGTGGAGATGGGGACGACCTCTCCGAGTGAAGGTGTGGGTACATGTACACCACACAACATAGCATAATATCATGACACAAACACACAACACACTAAACACAAACACAAACACAAAAACACAAACAAAGATTTGCCAAGTAAACCTCCAGCACTGCAAAGATGCAATGTCCGAGCTGGGACAACATGTTGCGAGGAATAGAGTTGAAATAGCATTACTACAAGAACCTTATGCGTGGAGAAATCAGGTGGCCGGCCTGGGACATCTGGGGGGAGCCCTCTTCTATGAGAGGAATGGTGAGCGACCTCCCAGAACATGCATATACGTAAGTAACAATGTAAGGAACAGCGGTTGTTTAATGACCATATGTTACAGAGACCTCGTGGCAGTGGAGACATTCTTCACCGACGCGGGGGGGAGGAGACACAAGATAGCGTTGGCGTCCTGTTACATTCCAAGTGAGGGCGAGGCACCCTCCAAGGAATTGGAAGAGTTGATAGTGTGCTACAAAGGTAAGGGAGTACCTCTAGTTGTTGGTTGCGATGCCAATGCCCACCATGAAGTTTGGGGGAGCACTGACACCAACAGTAGGGGGGAGTCTTTGCTAGAACTAATAATAAGTAATGACCTAGATATAATGAATATGGGCAATACGCCAACTTTTGTAACTAGGGCCAGAAGAGAGGTGCTAGATATCACGATAGCATCAAAGGGCGCGAGTGAGAAGATTAGTAGCTGGAGAGTAGACACGGAAGACAGCATGTCAGACCATAGGAGGATACTCTTCAGCATAGTATACAAGGTGGAGACAACAAAGATAAGAAACCCAAGGAAAACGGATTGGGCGAAGTATGAAGAGGAATTGAGTAAAAATGCAGCCACGACAGGGAGATACGAGAGTATCCAAGACCTTGAAAGGGGCGCGACTAAACTCAAGACAGACATAATGGAAGCATTCCACAAAGCATGCCCAGAAAGGGAGGTGAGATCCGGAAGAGGGCAGCCATGGTGGAATAAAGAGCTGCAAAAACTCAGGAAAGAAACAAGAAGGGCAATGAGAGTTGCAATTAAGAAAAACGATTCCCATAGCTGGGACGCGTACAGGAGCAAGAGGAACATATACAGCAGAATGAGGACACAGTCGAGCCTTAAATGCTGGAGAGAGTACACGGCAGAGATACAGGGGTACTCGGAAGGTGCACGGTTAATGAGAATGCTAGCGGGCGAACGAACGTGCCAATTAGGAAGTCTAAGAGTGGGTGAGGAAATGGTTACGGAGCCGGAAAAAGTTCTGGAGACCATGTTCAGCACACATTTCCCGGACTGCAGAGATGTGACGATAGAGGAAGAAGAAGGAGAGGGAGGCCCGCAGGAGTGGGGGCCGGCCGGGGAGGTTGTAAAAGAGGAGAGAATGGAGTGGGCGGTAAAATCCTTTGCCCCCTTCAAAGCGGCTGGCCCGGATGGCATAATCCCGGTGCTACTCCAAAAAGGATACAAGTATGTAAAGAGCAATATGATAGCACTATATGAGGGAAGTATAGCTTTGGGATACATCCCAAAGGAATGGAGAGAGGTAAGGGCGATTTTCCTGCCTAAGCCAGGAAGAATAACATACCAGGACGCAAAGTCGTACAGAAGCATCAGCCTTTCATCGTTCGTGTTGAAAACACTGGAAAAGATGATAGATGCACATCTGAGGAGCAAGATAGTAAGCAGCGATAGACCGCTACACGGCAATCAGCATGCCTATGTGGCAGGGAAATCGACAGAGACGGCGTTGCATAATCTTACAGTGAGGGTGGAAAGAGCCCTGGGAGAAAAACAATACATGCTAGGATGCTTCTTCGACATAGAGGGGGCATTCGATAAGGCGACATACTCCGCGGTAGAGGAGAGTCTGGAGAGAGAAGGAATCAGTCCGACGATAGGGAGATGGATCTCCAAGATGCTCAGAGGCAGGGATATATCAGCCAAACTGGGAGAATCTATGAAAAGAATTAGGCCTCGCAGGGGATTCCCGCAAGGTGGGTGTCTTTCCCCCCTGATGTGGTGTCTACTGCTAGACTCGTTGATAAGGAAGCTCAACAGAGGGGGTCTATACATGCAAGCATACTCTGATGATGGGGTAATACTGGTACAAGGCTCAGTGCTTAACATCGTCAGGGATATTATGGTGAGAGGACTATCACAGACGATAGAGTGGTGCAGGGAAAGAGGGCTAGGCCTGAATCCCGCAAAGACTAAGCTAATGCTGTTCACAAACAGAAGGAAGATAGGAGACATGAGGCCAATAAGGCTGCAAGGGGTAGATCTGGAAACAGTGAAAGAAATAAGGTATCTGGGAGTGACAATTGACACAAATCTCAGGTACAAGAGGCATATCAAGGAGCAAACCGCGAAGGTAATAAGAACACTGTGCCAATGTAGAAGGGCAGTGGGAAGGAAGTGGGGACTTAAACCACGTATGATACACTGGATGTATAAGGCAGTCATACTACCAAGGCTACTATACGGAGCGGTGGTATGGTGGCACAGAGCTCGTATCAAGGAGTATCAGAAGGAACTGAACAAGGTACAAAGACTGGCATGCCTCATGATAACAGGGGCCATGAGAACCACCCCAACACAGGCCATGGAGGTAATGCTGGGACTGAAAGCACTCCATTTAGAGATTGAAAAGAGAGCCATGGAACAGTGGCACAGAATGAGAGCATGCAGAGAGTGGAGAGGGAACTTCACAGACAAAGGACATGCACTCATTGAGAAGGAGGCGGTACTGAAGCTAGGAATGCTAGCGCAGAATAATGACCTCATCAAGAAAGAGAGGATCTTTGACAAAAAATACAGGATCCACATTGGAGACAGAGACAGCTGGAAAGTAGATCTGGAATATCCGACAACGATCTGCTTCACGGATGGCTCAAGGAGAGAAGCGACCAAACTCGCGGGAGCGGGCGTCATAATACCCAAGATGAACGTTCGGGAGGCCATACCGCTAGGCAGATATGCCAGCGTGTTTCAGGCGGAAGTATGCGCAATAATGAAATGCGCTCAGATCATATGTGAGAACCTGGGCAACGATCGTGATGTAGGAACAGTGGTAATCTACTCCGACAGCCAAGCAGCGCTAAAAGCACTAAACAAGCCAACAGTCAATTCCTCACTGGTAAGGGAGTGCAAAACAGCACTCAACAGACTAGGAGAGAATACGAAGGTAACGGTAGCCTGGGTCCCAGGACATCAAGGGGTGATGGGCAACGAAAGAGCAGATGAACTAGCAAGGGAGGGAGCGGGTACAGAATTTACAGGTCCTGAACCGGTACTCCCAATCTCGGGAGATGTCACAAAAGGGACAATAGACAGACTAAAAGAGCAAGAAGCAAACGCAGAATGGAGCCAAGCTCTGGGGTGCAGACAATCGAAGATGATGCTGAAAGGCATAAACCGCAGAAGAACTAGGTATCTCCTGAATCTAGGTAAGAGTAGCTTAAGAATATTAACTGGCATCATCACAGGCCATAATACTCTAAATAGGCACTTAAGCATTATAGGTATAACAAGCGACCCCTCCTGCCCGCACTGCGGGAAAGAGGAGACGAGCAAGCACGTCCTCACGGAGTGCGTCATGTACGCGGCAGCGCGGCGCGAAGCATTCGGGAGCGACGTACTGGAGGAGAACGAGCTTAGTGACATCCAACTAAAAGATGTCCTTATGTTCGGCAGGAAAACCCGAAGATTCGGGGAGAGTTGCGGTGTGGGAGCGCTGCTGGGACAGTAACCGGCGGCTTCAGCCAAGGGGAACTGGGCTGAATGATCGCCATAGAGGATCGACAGCCCGCCTGATCCAGCCAGGCGTCCCCACATCATCATCATCATCAACTAGTATAGATAGTAGTGAGGTTTTTTTTATTTTCATCAGGGCCCTTTGTTACCTAGCTACGCCACTGGCCAATGGGAGCTATTGCCTACGGAACTCTACGAAGCCCTTCAGCCTATATTTTTAATGCAACGCTTTGCAAATATGGCGGATCATTCTTATCAATGCATTTGCAGGAAAAAAGAGTAAAGATGAACGCACGATAAAAACTTGATAACAAGGCAGCGAGCATTCAAATGCAGGTCGACGATCTATGGTGCAATGCGCTTTTTATAAAAAGTAGTTGTACAAAATATGTTTTTATTACTTACTAATTTAGGTATTTACAATTAATCTTTAATAGCAAACTGTTTATTGTCCTCAGTGTTGCCAGTCCCGTTTATCTTTGGATTAGCTGCCCTTTTATACATACATACATACATACATAAATCATGTCTTTATCCCTTACGGGGTAGACAGAGCCTAAGGTAAACCTAAAGGCCACGTTTAGCATGATTGTTGGCGCATAGGTGGGAAGGGGGATCAAAATGGTGATGGGTTGTTAGCCGCATCGCCTATAACGTGATTCCTAATATTTTCGCCGATTCCGTCGATGGGCTTTTACCATCTGCGCGGGAAGAGAAGCGACAGAACTGGTACATTCTAAGTTTTTTCTTTGCTCCCAGACCAGCGTGGAAAGTACCCTTTTATGCCATTTTATTTTGGCACATATTTTTCTTGTTTAGCTCTTTTTTACATGCAATGTATGTATGTAAGTATATATGTCCGGGTGGAATCTTGCAGCTCAATTTTGAAGCTGATATCTTCAATCAATTGAGCTGAAATTTTGCATACTTGTGGGTGTCAGATGACAATACAATCTGGTGGTAAAATTCTGGTGGCTCGGTCAGGACCATCTCCGCAGGAGGGACCTCTTCAAGGATTGGTCTGACTGACTTAAAATTTGGCACACATTTGTAGGACGGATGACGATGCAAGTACAGTCAGCAAAAAAAGCTTGTATCAAAAATGACACTTTTGTCAAAAACTTATTTTTCCGTTTTTGACATACATCCTTCCATCCTCAACATCTTGATGGTTGGCAGTCAAGCACCGTGCGTTTTAAACGCAATTTCTTTCCTCGCACGGTAAAGATCTGGAACCAACTTCCTGCTGCAGCATTCCCTGAGCGGTACAATTTAGGGATCTTTAAAAAGTGAGCCTTCCTGTTCCTCAAAGGGCCGGCAACGCACTTGTGATTCCCCAGGTCTAGCAGGTGTCCCTGGGCGACGGTGATTGCTTTCCATCAGGTGACCCGTCTGCTCGTTTGCCCCTCTTATATAAAAAAAAAAACATGGATCCATATTTGTTAGCCATAATATTCGGGAACAAATACAACTATTACTACTAGTTGATTATGAGATTTATGACGTATCTAAACCTCCATTATAACCCGGCGCCCCCGGCGGAGGTAGGTACGATTTCTTGCGGAACTTCCGCAGAAACAGAGGCGGAGGTGAAGTTTCATTACATCCCTAGTTTCTATAGGTATATCTCAAACTACACTAGCGCCTCTAGCTACATAAACTACAGTTTGTCCAACTCGTTTTCGACGTTATCCGGATATTTTGCCCTTCGCGCAACTAAAGAGACCTTCCTATTTTTAAACGACTTCAAGAAAAGGAGGAGGTTTTCAATTCGTCTGTACGTTTTTCTTTGTATTAATATTTTATTGATTCATTCAAAATAATGACGGCATTTTTTCCGTGAACAAATAAGTACACGGGTCAGCTTTGATTTCGGCTGGTATTTTGACTTAAATACGTACAGAACCCTTTGTTATTCGAGGTTCGGTATTTTCTACCTTTTTTTTTATCAATTATTGACCTAAGCCGCGGTCCATGCCTCACGGGGAACGAACCCACTATCGGTTACTGTTTCAGGTGATTTACCCCCTGAAGTGAGTATCCGATAAAAATGATACAACGACACCTTTGTAACATAATGCTACCCTTCCTTCCTTGAATTGTTCTATATTAAATTCGATGCTTTTCTGGGACTAAAGAAAAAATATATAATGAACCAGTTGCTTCTCTCCCCGCGCAGGTGGTAAAAGTCCATCGAAAAAATGGGCGAAAATTTTACGGAATTGTGTTATAAGCGATGTGGCCCATCACTATTCCCCTTTCCACTTATACGCCCATAATCATGCTAAACGTGGCCTTAAGGTCTTGTTACCTTAGGCTCTGTCTACCCCGTAAGGTATAAAGACGTGATTGATATGTATTAAAGTGCCTGTACAAGTGGTAGAAGTAGAGCTATGGAGAGAGCTATCTTTCTTTAATATCCTCACGCTGGGCCATCAACACCGTCTTAGGGGCCATCCATACGGTACGTCACACAGTTGGAGGGGGGGGGGGGGGGGGGGGGGGGCTGGAAAGTGACACCCGGACAAAATAATTGTAGTCTTCATAGTAAACCCTTGTTTTTTTTTTTAACGTGGGAAAAATGCGCCTTATGCATTCCCGCGCTCGGGCCAGCAACGGGGGTATGACGGGCTCTCCAGCTCGCCGCTGCCTTCCCTATGGAAGGAGGGGAGAGGCCTACCGTCTAAAAACACACACGTTCCCTCCTGGCCTTGGACTGTGAGCGTTACGGGAGCACTATGGTGTCACCGCGACGCCCACTGGCCGGCCCGGGATGGGGCAGATGGCAACGGCACCGTTGAGTGCGGGTTCCGCATTTCATAGTAAACCCTATGATAAGGGGAGGGGGGGGGGGGCTCTAAAGATGATGAAATTGGTGTGCTGTACTTTATGGACGGCCCCTTACTTCCTCTGCCTCTTCGGCCTCTGTAGATGTTAGAGCATCCTCCAGCAGATCTGTACAATAGTTACAGCTTGCTCCACTTAGCCGTAACTGACCTCAGCTACCATACCGCCGGCGGTCGCTGTCGACACCGCGGGTTACGTAAAGCAGCATTAAGAGCACGATCGCTTCCTACTCGCCTAAGTGACGTAACTTGGCAGATTTAAGCTGCTACCTTTGTATAAAAATAACTAGCCTTCCGTCCGCAGCTTCGCCCGCGATAAATAAATTTTCCCGTAGGAAAAGGTATTTTCCCGCGGTAAAAAGTAGCCTATGTCACTCAGTGATAATGTAGCTTTCTAACGGCAAAAGAATTTTTGAAATCGGTCCAGTAGTTTCGGAGCCTATTCATTTCAAACAAACAATCAAATCTTTCCTCTTTATAATATTAGTATAGATATAGATAAGTAAGTAAATGCTTTATTGTACAAATATAAAGAAACAAGAGACAAATCACAAAAAAATACCTTAGATATATGCACAAAGACGAACTTATCTCTATAAGGGATCAATACCAGTTAATCTTTCAGTAAATGAGAGGAGCTTTAAGCGAGAGACCGACAAAGAGTGAGTTTAAAATATCCATATAGTGAAAGCCACAATAGAACGTACATCTCCAAATACAACAAACAATTCATAAATAAACTACTAAATATCATTACACACATGCATACATACACACTATATACAATATGAGTACACACATACAATATTATACATGTGTGTATGTATGTAAACTCTTTATTGTGCAAAATAAACAAGACAAATACAATTGACAAACACTGAGATACATGCACAAAGGCGGACGTATCCCTTTAAGGGATCTCTTCCAGTCAACCTTTGAGTAACATATTATATAATAATGTGTACAAAATGTGTATAGTATATTGCTGGAGAGGCCGGGAAGAAAGGGGTTGCTAGCCGATATACATCTACTATAGACTAATATAATTTAAGGCTCGGGGACCTTATACATCCCTTTTTTAAATGTATTTAATTTAAGTAGACTTTAATTATTAGTGGTGCCTTCAAGGGAACTAGCATGAGATATTAATCACGTCTTCACGGGGTAGAAAGAGCCAAGGGTAACCAGACATAAGGGCCCTGTTTAGCGTGGTATAAAATCGCATAGTTCCAAGTGAATAGTAGCCTTTATTGTGCAAAATAAACATAATGATAAAAATACCGAAACAAACATATTTACAAGTTAAAAGTTGATACGAAAAAACCTTAAACTATCTTAATCTAATCCTAAATACCTATATTTACAAATATCGCCCAGATCGTTGCCATGGGGCAAGGTGCCCATAATGCTGGCTACGTTTCCTCGTTGGATAGCAATGCCTGCGTTGCCCGAGGAAAGAGCCAGCTCTATGGTCACCTGTGGTTTTTTTTTTTTTTTTTTTTTTTTAAGTTTAAAAAAAAGTTTTTGCTTCGGGTCCCCACGGTCCCAGATAGTTCCAATGGGATAGCGATTAGCAAATTCTACACAAACGTAGTCGCAGGCATCCTATCCTAATATTGTAAATGCAAAAGTTTGTGAGTGAATGAGTGTGTTTGTTAGTTCCTTCTTGACACTGAAACGCTTTGACGAATTTGGATCAAATTTGGAACGAAAATAGTTGGTATCCTGGATTAAGACATAGGCTACTTTTTATCCCGGAAAGTCACAGTGTTACACGGGATAGCGATAAATGAATTTTGCGTAAACGTAGTCGCGGGCAACAGCTAGTACTGAATAGAATAGATTTATTATTCTGCCATTCCGGCTGCTGCGTGCCATCAGACTTATTTGGGAATTGTTTTTAATTGTTATATTACTAGGTCACTTCTTCTCACGGTTTTATCATAGATGGTTTAGTTTCCGCAGCTATTGAACTAATCTGAACGCAGGCATAAGATCTATGCGTCTAGCAAATTTACAGTAGCGTTGCCGGAAAATGGATAGTTTTAATGGAACATACATACATACACAAATCACGTCTATATCCCTTACGGGTAGACAGAGCCTGAGATAACAAGACCTAAAAGCCACTAATAGCTTGATTGTGGGCGTAGTCCACCTAGAAAATGGAATCAAAATAGTGATGGGTTGCTAACCGCATCGCCTATAACATGATTCCTATGATTTTCGCTCATTTAACCATCTTCGCGGGTAGAGAAGCAATTGGTACATTCTATGTTTTCTTTTTTCCAGACCAGCATGGAAAAAATGATTCAGTGCGATGATTTCGCCAATGTCAAAGTAATAAATAGGTACAGTATTCAAAAATCTTGTGACAAAAATGTCGGCAGCGTTGTTCGCTAGAACACGGTCAAAATACCCCCCTGTGGGGCTCTTAGCCAACGGATAATGATCCCTCGGAGACCGCCAGGGACCATTAACCGATGCCCAGGGTGCACCGGGCCACGCACCGTTCTTCCCCTTGGACGGATCCAAAAACGAACCGCAGCTCTTGATCACACCCGGAGGTAACCCGACTCGCGTCCCAAGTTAAGTTAGGCATTGTAATGTACACGATTTTAAAAGGAAAATGGACACTTATCTATTGGAACATTGTTTTTATTCAGTAAAAGAATTCTTGACATCAAGTGTGATTACATAATAAACTGAAATATTTAATGATCTTCTGTAATCAACAATAATTTTGACATTCCGTTTTCCTACTTATCTAATATTGTCATTTTTTTTTATAAATCATATTATTTTTTTAATTTTTTTCTATCTGAAATTGAGACTGGACATTTACATTTTTATCATTATTGTTTAATGTTTTAAATTTTCAAACTAAATATTATTGCTGTATGACTATTTTACACGTCGATAGCGACAGAATATGAGAAGCGTGTTATATCTTAAGAACTGTTTATTGTATACCATATTCTTTGTAAATTAATAAATTATCATTATCATTATCATTAGTTAGTTAGTATTTTGACTGGTTGCATCTGAAACGTAACAATGACAATGACATTTTGTCAGTTTGACATTCGGCCATCTTTGGTTTTTTTTTTATTAATTACAGGGGACAGATCGACCCCCAAAAGTATGACGTCCACTATTATCCGTTTACGTTTGGGTCACGTGTGTATGGCAGTCTTTTTTGCCAAAATACGGGTTCGAGACCATTCTTTGTGTGAATGTGGCATGGACGAGGGCTCTCTCGACCACATCTTCTACTGTTCCAAAATTGTTACTCCCTCTCTCGCCCTGTTAACCCAAATTTCCTTCTTACACTAGCACACACCTCCTTTATAACTGTACTATGTAAATTTATAAAAATTAACAAAATTATGTTTGTGGGTAGTCTAACAATTTATGTACGTGTTGTCTATTTTAGATTCTCATCAGTACTGCACGCCGAAGCTACTAATTTATTGCTCGTGCGTCTAATTAGTTACTAAGTGCAAGTGCCATACTAATATTATTATTACTGTTATTATAATAATAAGTTTTAGTTTTAAACTTATTTTATAATAAATTGCCGTGTCCTTACAGGGTAAATGTTTGAAACTACATACATACTAACATCTTTGTTACAACATTTTTATGCAATAAATTGTTTGAGCTAAAGTTTGAGTTAAGCTACCGAACGAAGGTTGATTAAAAAAAAGTAGTGTCTTCTTCAACATCGACATTGGAATCATCGACAGTATCGATGGAGCTAGATTTTTAAAAATTGAATTGAATAATCACAGGGGTGTGCACAGCGTAGTGTTGAAGAACCGAGCCCTTTGAATATACTTCGTGCAATTCGAATGCGCGTGCGCAGAGACAGCGCCGCGCGGTATCTAGCACAGTTACATAACACCACAAACAGTCCGGAACGACCACTTTCGATAACGTTCGCGAAAACGAAACCAATCGCGAATAGGTACGGTCGGACGATAAAGTGTCTAAGGCCCTGTTTCACAACTCTCTGTTAAGTTCCTGTCATCTCAAGTGTCAGTTGTCTATGATGACGTCACTGTCTGTTTCGTAGTAATAAATAGAGACGGAATAAGAATAAGAATAAGATGGTATGCCTCGTTAATCGAGAACCGGCTGCAGAGTCTCGAACACCGTCGAAGAGTTGCATGTCTGCCTGTTTTTTATCGGATACATTTTGGTGAGTGTGCGCAGGAATTGCACGACCTCATAGTTCCATCTCCGTTTCGCCGACTTCCAGGCGAGGGGAGCGTTTTCACCCATTTCTTGTCAACATACCATTGGCCCGGGCGGTTTGCTTCATCCTTCCTAATGCGAACTGCTAGGGAATGGAATTCGCTCCCATCGTGTGTATTTCCGGACAGATACAACCAGGGCTCTTCAAGGCTAGAGTGAATAGGCTATTACTGAACCAGTGAGTTACACCTTTGGCCTCATCTGCACCTTCCACCAAGTGAGATAGAGGTCAACCACTGGTCAGTTCGTAATAATAAAAAAAAGAATAAGAGTAAGAAAACTTTATTAGCTGATACAGAAACACAAACAGAATATTTTACATGGATACTTATTCCAACCAGCCAAATGACCATTCAGCTGTGTCACGATAAGATCCAGGATAATGTCGTGACGCTGATTTTCAGTGACGCCAGTTACATAGTTACAGAGGTGGCTGTCAGGCACACATCCCAGTTCATACTGGTGTACGAAATCACCACTTTCAATACATCCATATCCATCCATATCATAAATAACTGATACCTACCTTTTTTTTTTAACGTGTGGAAAATGCGCCTTATGCATCTCCGCGCTCGGGGCAGCACGAACGGAGGTATGACGGGCTCTCCAACTCGCCGCTGCCTTCCCTATGGAAGGAGGGGAGAGGCCTACCGTCTAAAAACACACACGTTCCCTCCAGGCCTTGAACTGCAGGCGTTGCGGGCGCACACGGTGACCACCGCAACGTCCCGCTGGCCGCCCCGGGATGGGGCAGGTGGCGACGGCACCGTTGAATGCGGGTTCCGGATTCCCCGCCCTCCCCCGCCGGTGACCGTCTGTTTTTTTAAAGAGGTTAACTCCTCGCAGCCCCCTTAGCGGCCCACGTTCCCAGCGCCTGCGGGCCGGGGTTACGTGACGAACTGATACCTACCTAAGATAACTGGAACTTAACAGTGGTGCGACAGGCCCCAAGGCTGTTCTGGACCTCTACAGCAGTGGTTCTTAATCGGTGGTCCCTGGAAGCACCTGAAATGGTCCGCGGGGTCATTGTAATAAAAAATTAGGTACTGTAAAGACTCCTTCTTTACTCTTTATCGAATTCGAATCTTAAACTTAAAAATTAAAAAATAAACTAGAATTCGAAACAAGAGTTACGTGAGAGTTGCTTAGGGCTTCCTTGGAAGCAGATGTATGGTTTTAGATAATCTAAAAAGTTAAATAAAATACCGATCCTATATTCAAAGTTTGTTTAATTAGATTTGTGAGCCATCTGAGCTACATCATCCCGTCGTGGAGCCAGTGCCTCATCAGGGCAGCTCCACAGTACCTATATATTTATTAGAATGTAATGTGAAATTTTCGCCCATTCCCTCGATGGGCTTTTACCATAAGGAAGAGAAGCAACTTGTACATTCTATGTGCTTCCATGCTGGTCTGGGAGTAAAGAAAAAACATAGAATGTATCAGTTGCTTCTCCTCCCGTGCAGATGGTAAAATACCATCAAGGGAATTGGCATAGGAATCATGTCATAGGTGATGCGGCTAGCAACCCATCACAATTTTGAATCCCCTTTCCACCTATACGCCCACAATCATGCTATACTTGGCCTTTAGGTCTCGTTACCTTACTAACGCTCTAAAGGCTCTCTCTACCCCTCGCGGTGACACCTAGTGCTCCCGTAACGCCCACAGTCCATGGCCAGGAGGGAACGTGTGTGTTTTTAGACGGTAGGCCTCTCCCCTCCTTCCATTAGGGAAGGCAGCGGCGAGCTGGAGAGCCCGTCATACTCCCGTTGCTGCCCCGAGCGCGGGAATGCATAACGTGCATTTTCCACTCGTTAAAAAAAAGGCGCTGTCTACCCCGTACAGGATGAAGACGTGATTTATGTATGTATATTTTTTCTTTGCTCCCAGACCAGCATGGAAGTATCACATTAATTACATTAATGTACTCGCATGCATAGCATCCTGGCATCGTTTTCCTTTTTCCGTGCCTTTGAAATTCGAGTGCCGACTGCGGCGATTCATACACAGGTGTACAATGGGCAGCCGAGTCAGCGCATCGCACAATGACAATTGCAGAGCGATTATTGTTCGAGTGAACTTTCTTTGGAATGTGTTCACTGTAAATTAATCACCGACCACCCTGCGGTTATGACGGCCTGGTACTTTGAGAAATTTGGCAGACCACACGCGGGTGAATTCTGGTTTTTAAATCTACTGGCTACCCTTTGTGCATTTGTGTTGTCCTGTATTGATCTGTCTACTAAATATTAACCTCCTTATTCATAAACGCTCTAAAGGCTTCTGCTAACTTATCAATCGTTTGTCCTTATCTGTCACTTTGACATTTACCTTTCACAGATAAGGACAAACGATTGCTAAGTTAGAAGCCTATAGAGCGTTTATGAATTTGCGTTTGGGGTTACCTCCGCGTGTGGTCAAGAGCTGCGGCTCGTTTTTGGATCCGTCCAGGGAAGAGCAGTGTTTGGTCCGGTGCATCCTGGGCATCGGCTAGTGATTTCCTGGCAGTTTCTGAGGGATGTCATTGACCGTTGGCTAAGAGCCCGACAAGGGGGAGAGGGGGGTCTTCGACAATTACCGTACAACATTGCCGACATTTTGTCACAATATTTTTTAATTGAATTTGTTACTTTGACATTGGCGAAGTTGTCGTCGCTATAACGACTTGATACGCCACAAATAAGAAGAAGAAGAAGAATAAGAGAGTTAATATTTAGTAAACATTCTTTAACGATCACTACATGATTGAGATCAAAGACATGAATGAAGGGGGAATGTCACCGTGACGGTATGTATGTGTGCGGACGAAGACCGTATTAAAAAAAACCGGTCAAGTGCGAGTCGGACTCGCGCACCGAGGGTTCCGTATCATTATCTATAAATATCTAAAACCAGTGTAAGCAGAGCCCTGTTCCAAAGCAAAATGTACGCAGTGTGGGGTTACTTTATATTGGTCACTGCTATATACAGACATACATACACATTTACGGTTTTCGCAATTATTCTTTAATCTGTGCTATAAGACCTACCTTCATACCAAATTTCAAGATTCTGCGTTCACGGGAACCACCTTGTAGGTTTTGATTCCCTTGAGAGTTGAAAATTTGCGGAAATTTGCGGCATAAACGGCTGTATCTTTTGATTGCGTTGGCTTAGAAGTTTGATTTTTTCACAGCTGAGGACAGTAGACCTGAGTAATTGATATAAATTTCAGCTTCATACCTCCACGCGTTACTGAGAAAAAGGGTCTTGACAGACGGACGGACAGACGGACAACAAAGTGATCCTATAAGGGTTCCGTTTTTTCCTTTTGAGGTACGGAACCCTAAAAACGAAAATATTACTTCCTATGAAAATGAAAATGAAAATTTATTTTTGCAAATTGGCCGCCAAGGGCTCTATTACATGTCTTTTTGAAACTACCAGCGCATTCGGAAAAACCATCGTCGCCAAGAAGAATGCGCCGCAAGAAACTTGGCAGAAAGTCAGTACTATAGATACTGTACTGAATGAACAGGAACACGGGAACGAAGTCGTGGGTAAATGATAGTTGCAGTATAATCTCTTAACCTAACCTCTAGTTAACCTTTTAACTTGCTAAGTTAGGACCATTTTATAACAATTTATTCATCCGTAAACTTTAACTTAGCTTCGATAATTGTAATAAATAAACTTGGGCGAAAATCTTAGAAATAATTGTACAGGCGATGCGGCTAGCAACCTCACTATTTTGATTCCCCTTTCCACCTATACGCCCACATGCTAAACGTGGCCTTTGGTTCTTGTTAGTTTAGGCTCTGTCTACCCTAAGGCGTAAAGACGTGATTTATATATGTGTATGTATATATTAGTTCAGCTAATCGTCTGTCAGTGACAATGCAGACTGCCTGCGTCTGCGCATGGAGGCTGCGCGGGAATCGGTCGCCGACCTGCGCGGCCTTGCACGTGTCGATACACTGCGCACGGTACCCTGGCTACACTAAACTATTAGTAATAGTAGAAATGGTAGAAATTACACAAATGGTAGAAATTATAGAAATTATAGAAATCTATATTTTATATGTTTTCAACCCCATGTCGCATTTTGAAAATTTGTGAAAAACTGAATAGACCCAAAGAAATCCATGTTTCTTTTACAAGGAAGGCAAATGAGCAGGTCACCTGATGGTAAAAGATCACCACCAAGGACACCCGCAACTCTACAGAATAGCAGATGCGTTACCAGCCAAGAGGGCTAAAGACATATGCTTACATGCAATCCCACCCTCCTCTGATTTCTCATCCCTACTATTATAAATGCGAAAGTAACTCTGTCTGTCTGTTTGTTACCTTTTCACGCTTGAACCACTGGACCGATTTAGTTGAAATTCAGTATACATATAGTTTGAGTCCCGGGGAAGGACATAAGATAATTTTTATCCCAAAAAATTGCATGGTTCTGCAGACGGAGTGGCGGGCAACAGCTAGCAAGTTATAAATAGATACATAATATCTAACAAGTTTAACTTTGCCGTCAGAAACCTTGTCGCTTTTCAAACCCTTATGCTGGTCCTCAAAGCGCTGATTGTCGACTTGAGGCTGTTTTGAGGATGGTCCCGTCTAGGATTAGAAACACTTTTTGTGGCAGTTGCCTCACCAGCTTTTCTCTCGACGTCAGAATACAGCAGCGCAAGTACTGCTGCTAGGCGGGAGGATTAGCGAGTAAGATGATAAATTAATTGTTTGGAGGTGTTTAACCGCTGTCCCCAGCAGGTGTGCGGTGCATTGACTCCACTAATGCAGTTTTAGGTAACCCGACACTGCACTTAATACGCTGTTTTTTATGCATTTTATAATATACCCATAATAACCTTTCCTTGCAGTCCTGACAGCCTGATGGACAACAAAAATAATTAATCCTATAGTATAATTATTTAAATCACGTCTTTATCCCTTACGGGTAGACAGAGCCTAAGATGACAAGACCTAAAGACCACGTTTAGCATGATTGTGGGCGTATGGGTGGAAAGGGGAATCAAAACAGTGATGGGTTGCTACCCACATCGCCAACATCATCATCAACATGATCCCTAAGATTTTCGCCCAATCCCTCGATTGACTTTTATCATGCGCAGGAAGAGAAGCAACTGGTACATTCTATGTATTTTGTTTACTCCCAGACTAATTACCTATATTTGCAAATATCGGCCAGATCGTTGCCGTTAGGCAGGGTGCCCAGAATGCTGGCTACGTTTCCTCCGTTTCGTTACGTCCTCGTTGGCTAGCAATACCTATGCAATTTTATAAATTTAAATTAATTTGGAGAAATACTTTTTTTAATATAGCTTCGCACTCTTGGCGCATTTAGCCAAAGACTTTTCTTAGTGTTAGTTTTAAATTTTACTCATACATGAATTACGTCTTTATCCCTTACGGGGTAGACAGAGCCTAAGGTAACAGGTACCTACAAACCACATTTAGCAAGATTGTGGGCATAAGGTGGAAAATGAAATCAAAATAGTGATGAGTTGTTAGCCTCATCGCCTATAACATGATTCCTATTATTTTAGCCCATTCCCTCGATGGACTTTTACCATCTGCGCGGGTCGAGAAGCAACTGGTACATTTTAGGTTTTTATTTGCTCCCAGACCAGCAACTACTAATTTGCGTGCTTTATCGGCTTTAGGTTTGAGCTGTCGTTTTTTTTAGTATAAATCTGACAGCGAGCAAACCTAGGGCCCTACTTTTGAAAGCACATGTGTGAAAATACCACTCGAAAGTGATGAAACATTGAGCTGATTTGGAAATACGAGTAGCATAGACCAGCGGTTCTCAATCTTTTTTGGTGACGGAACCCTTTTGGAAAGCGAAATACTTGATGGAACCCTATAATAAAACAAGGATGCAGCAATATTTGCGACACGTATGGAGGTACCTCCATCTCACACCATCGTATCGTGATACGCCGCGTCAGAACGGTCGACCAGACAGAGGTGTTTTGATTTTTTTTTCTAAATTCTTGCGGAACCCCTACAGGGGTATCGTGGAACCCTAGGGTTCCGCGGAACACACTTAGAGTATGGCTGGCATAGACAATCAAAGCTTTCATTAATCTTGTGGGTCAAAACTTTAATTACTTTGACTAACTATGATTTGAACTGATCGAGTGTTGCCATACATACATCCTTACATTTGTCAACTTGTTTGTATAGTGCTTTCCGCTGGCGTTCGTGTCGCCACAGTGTATGTGTCTTTTATATGTTTAGTTTTAATTTTATCTGGGTCCTACTGAAAAACAGCGTTGCGGCTTGCCGCAATATTATGCTGAGTGGGGCCCATTTTACACCATATCGGTACTATTGCTATTGTATTTCTTCTTACTATTATATATCTACGTGTATCGAATGTGTGTAAATAAATGTTTCTCTCTCTCTCTCTCTCTCTCTCTCTCTAATTAGAGCTGTAGTTTAGGAGATATAGGTTGATTTATACCACTTTCAAAAATCGGTCCCCTAAACTGAATCGGAATTAAATCGCATTAAGTCATAGTAAGGCCCTGTAGGCTTATTACCTAACTCGCTCGCAATCGCCATCGTGTTCATTTTGACAGTTCTTGTATGAATGTGACAGCTAGCTGATTCCGATGCCATTGTCAGCCCATACATGAACTGTCAAAATGAACACGATGGCGATTGCGAGCGAGTTAGGTAATAAGCCTACTGGTCTAAATTAATCACTACATAGTATAAAACAAAGTCGCTTTTTCTGTCCCCAAGTCCGTTTGTATGCTTATATCTTCAAAACTACACAACGGATTTTGATGCGGTTTTTTTTATTAGATAGAGTGATTCAAGAGGAAGGTTTATATGTATAATACATACCGTGCGAAGTCGGGGCGGGTCGCTAGTATAATTATATTTTGTACGCGTTCTAAGCAAATTCTTTATTTCTTTCTTTCCTTTTCTTTTAAGGTACGGAACCCTAAAGATTACTTTCAGATCCCGCTAGAACCCTTTTTCTAATATCTTTCTGTCTGTCTGTCTGAAAAACAAAAAACATAACTTTGATGACTCCCAAGTATTTCACTACATAGTATAAAACAAAGTCGCTTTCTCTGTCCCTATGTCCCTATGTATGCTTATATCTTCAAAACTACACAACGGATTATGATGCGGTTTTTTTTATTAGATAGAGTGATTCATGAGGAAGGTTTTTATGTATAATTCCACGCAGACGAAATCGCGGGCAGACGCTAGTAATTTTATAAAAAGGGGAAATTTTTGTTACTGTCATGTCGTATAACCCTACTAGAGCAGGCTAGGGCCGAATAAAATAGGTAGCGCATGGCCCAAGCTGCCTACGGCCATATACCACGTACCATGGTCCATGGTCCACGGTCCATGGACCTTCGGGCCGAAATTGTGCATGCGGAAGTGTCGGAGCATCGGCCGGGCCTTCACCCCGGAGAAAGTAGGAGTCGGGAGCATCTCGCCTATTTAGTTCATTCACTCCGGGACAGGGCGCGCTGTGGAGTCGTAGGTTTCATTCTTCTACAATTTTTGGATGACACGTGCAAAGCCTAAAAGAACTTTTAAGGATGTTCGAGGTAAATTGTCTCTATGAAAGATAACTAAGTTTCGGTAAAAAAACCTACCTACTTTTTGTTGTTAAATTACTTGCCTTTTCAACCATTCTACATACATGCATACATACATATGTCACGTCTTTATCCCTTACGGGGTAGACAGAGCCTAAGGTAACAAAACCTAAAGGTCACGTTTAGCATGATTGTGGGCGTATATGTGGAAAGGGGTATCAAAATAGTCATGGGTTTCTAGCCGCATCGCCTGTAACATGATTCCTTCGATGAACTTTTACTATTTGCGCGGAAAGTGAAGCAACTGGTACACTCTATGTTTTTTCTTTGCTCCCAGACCAGCTTGGAAGTAATACACTATTCCACTCTAATAATGCTTGAATGGAATCTCCACTCTTCCCCTGTCCCGAAAAACCAAGGCTGCGCGGAGGAAAGCTCAGAAAGCGATAGTGGAATGCCCACTGCGCGCGGGCAACCCACAGGAGGGGGGGGGGGTGCTCAGGGTTAGGGCATTTCTCTTTTATTGGAGGTAAAATGGAGGTGGGAAGAGCATACAAAGCCTTTGTAATGGAAAAAGATGGGACGTTCTGTGTTAAAGTTTGTTGAAAGTTTTTAAAAGGACATTTTTTTTTTTATTGTTTTCTAGACTTTTATCTGGGTAGAAAACCGAAAAAAGTGAGTGTACAACTTCAAAAAAAATGAAAAAAAGAAATCTTGGTGAAACATAAAGAAAATACCTATACATATAAGTAATTAGATAAACTAGCTGTTGCCCGGGGCTTCGCCCCCGCTGCAATTTTTTTTTCAAAATTTTATTTTATACAAACTGTCCGAACAGTAACAAACACAACTAAAAAAGAATTATTCAATTTGGTGCAGTCGTTTGGAAGTTAGAGCGTACATACATTTCGACGATTCATTTTTATTTATATAGAAGATTTAATGTGACTTTAACTTCATTCCAAATATTTAAAAGTGAAGTGAATCAGGTGGTCAAAGTAAACGTTAGTTGCGAAATAAACGGATTAATGATTTTCCCGTATTTGTTTTATTTATTGTTGTTTTTTTATTTAGTTTTTTGTCAGTTTCGTCACCTCGTTAAATTCAAAAACGTTAATTTTAATTTTAAATTTTAATTTTAAATTTTAATTCGCACCTGGCAGGACTGTAGGAGTAATAAGTCAGGGTGTCGGCTGGAAACCAGCGCTGCGGGCGTCGACCTCGGGACCGGCACCAGCACGGCTGTACCATTTCAAAACCTAGTAAGGGACATTAAGCAAATTTTACAGGAGAGCGAAAAAACATGTTTTGTCTCAGCCGTACAAAATTTTGCAATATTCGTTCCAAAAGTGATACTTTCTTGGTTTATTAGTTTAAGCCGAATATCCTGGTATATATATATACACTTAATAACCTATATATTGCATGTTTTATGTGCCATACTAGGTTTTGAAATTGAACTCAAATAAAAACTATAGTGAACCGATCAATTTCAAAACCTAGTATGTGTTGCCACTTTGGCATGATTAAGAGATTTAATCATTTAAGTTTTAATATGTGGACCTTTTTTCAATTTAAATAAAACAAACCAGTCAGCTAAGTAGTTGTTCATTACAAAAAAAATATATCATAATATGTAATATGTCAAATAAATATATGTCAAAGTAAACCAGGATAGGCATATTATAGAAATTTACTTACACAGAATGGTTGTCGTCTAAATTCAAAGCGTTGTTTACTATAGTCTTTCCAATCATTTATTTTCTCGATGACAGCTCCCGTAGAATGTAACTGCGCTTTTTACGCAAAAAATAACTTTTAAATGCGAGGTATAAAAAATATGACGACTGCCTAATTTTGTTCCTTGATCCCATATAATATGCATCTAAGACAAATTGAGTCCAGATATGCAGTAATATCTTTTTAAAGTACGATAAACAATAAACGTTTTAATAAAGTTACATTCTATGGGAATGCAAATAGTGATGTTATGATTGAAATATCGATATTGTATCGGTATTGTATATATTGAACTAGATGTGTTCCTGCGACTTTGTACACGTTGTAATTTTTTACCGGGATAAAAAATAGCCTATGTTACTCAGGAATAATGTGGCATTTTAATGGTGAAATATTTTTTGTTTGTCCAGTAGTTTTTAGTTTATTCATTACAAACATTACTGTCATTCGGCCATTTTGCACGCTTAGTAATAAATTAGCATTCAAGTCGGTTGTTTTATTGGCTCCATAGCTGAATACTTCTCAACTACTCGTATATATAATAAAATTGGATCGATATCGTATCTACTGATCACTTATTAGGTAACAACACTATAACTATCAAACTACATCTGTCATCGAGAAAATAAATGATTGGAAAGACTATATACGCTTAGTGCGACTGCTAATTTCAGTGTTGCCAGGCCACTTCCCTTGAAAATACATTGCGATCCCTAAAAAGTTCCAATTTTAGTAGAAAAGTTCCAGTTTCATTTAAATCTTGGAGAACGAGCTTTTTTTTTTACCTCATCATAGGAATTAGGATTAATATTTGTGTTAATAACAGGAAAATTAGTCTGTATTTTTTAGTGTGTATGTAAAGTTTTTTACCACGTATCTTTATGCCGGGACCTTAAAAGTTCCGAAAATTGTACCAAAATACAAAGTTCCGCGGGGGTGTCAAAAGTTCCGCAAAACGGAAGACACGGAACCAAACGGCAACACTGGCTAATTTTATTCATTACGCCACGTTTCAGCAAAATTTTAACATAACACGTGCAAGCACACTCAATCTTGGCAGGCAACTGACTGACTGACGCGTTTAAACGAGTTCGAAACAGCTCCAGCGCAATGGCATGAAGTTGGCGCGGGAGCACAGTGCTGCCTACCTTGACGTGTCAAAATAAATAAAGAACAACGTACCTATAACATTTGACTTACAAAACCTAGTAACTTCAAATAACAAACACATACTACTTTCCAAAAAGTTACAATTAAACTCGTTTGACCATATCAAAACCTAGTAAGTCTCTCTGACTTTTTCAAAACCTAGTAAGTGCATGTCCCATACTAGGTTTTTGAAATGGTTTTGTGCCATACTAGGTTTTGAAATGGTCAAGCCCGTTTTTTTTGGAACTTACTAGGTTTTGCAGTACTCGTATCTCTGAAGTTGAGCGAGATAGGCCTCTAAATGTTTCTGTATCCTATGGGCACTTGCTAGAAACCACGTTTTAAGCAAAAATCCCAAAATTGAGTTTTTGAGACTTACTAGGTTTTGAAATGGTACAGCCGAGCAGCTTATGCTGACGCCGACACTTTTTGTCACAATACCGTTCGAGTATTTTTTACCTAATTTGTTTTTTTGTAATACTTTTTTGTGGCAATAAATTGTTTTTTCTTTCTTTCTTTCTTTCATTAAGATACCTAACTGCTGTTGCCAAAATTCATGCCATTTCGATTTCGTTTTCGATCCATGTCCCCAAGTCCGTGTTATTATTAGAACTTCCTGTATTTGTATATCAAACTTTGAAGCATTAAATACTTTTTTGAAATAAACAAACATGCCAAATAAATTTTGACATAATAGAGCCCAATAAAAAAGAAATTAAAAGTTGACGCAAGTCATTCATTGTAAACAAAGAAATCGTAAAATATTTTTTGTATTGTATAATTATCTTAATACGTAAGTGTTACGGATAAAATCTGGTCGACTCAAAACAGATATTTTCTCATGCTGAACAACTTACAATATGTTTCAGTCCAATACATGTTATTTTTATTGTGTCATCTCACGTCAAAACACATGACACGGGTCAAATTATACTGGCTGGTCGGGTAGCGCACAGTAGTTCATTAAAATTCATTTTTTAGTGGTTGTTCGTGAAAAATCTAAAAACGAAGAGCAGTTTGCAACTCTCCAGCATGAGACGAATCTAATGACATATAATTTATCAAAATCGGACCATAACAGAACTGTAGATCTGATGGCTTGTACAAAAATCGGCCTCGCGTATTATATATATAGATTGTTTTCATAAAATGGCCGCTGTTCGAAGTTTATGATATTGAAGGAGTGGCTTAACAATAAAATTGCCTCAAAAATTAGGATATTTTTAACAGAATGACTAATATTACGATGATGTAGTACAATAATATATTATAAGACATAACATTAATTTCTTACATGACTTAAATTTTGATTCCTAGTCAATAAATACAAAAGTTTGTTAAAGTAGTTTTTTTTTTTATGTGAATAGGAAGGCAAACGAGCAAGTGGGTCACCTGATGGTAAGTGATCACCACTGCCCATAGACACCCGCAACCCCGGAGGGATTGCAGATGCGTTGCCAACCTAGAGGACTAAGATGAAATGCCTCTTGTGCCCGTAATTTCCCCGGCTGTCTTACTCTCCACACCGAAACACAGCAGTGCAAGCTCTGCTACTTAGCGGCAGGATTAGCGAGTAAGATGGTGGTAGCGATCCGGACGGACCTTGCACAAGGCCCTACCCGAGAATTTATTAAGGATCGTGATTTCTTTATTATATAAAAATATTTACGAGAACGACAACTGCCACTTAAATTAACATTTTGCTAATAATTTTATGCATGTGTAAATTTTTATCTCAGGGAGTTCAAATTTTATTTCGAGAAATTAATTAAATGATTAATTATTTGATTAATTTTGGAGTCATGTCCACATTATTGCGAGCAATGACGCAAATTTGTCCGATCTCTCATAAGTCATTTATTCGTCGCTTTCATGTGTACATTTCACCACTTTCGAGTGGTATTTTCACACATGCTTTCAAAAATCGGCCCCTAACTTCTTTCATTCTTTTCTAAAGTTTTTCATCACAAAAGTGCCCAAAACCGGCGCGGACGGAAAAGGCCACACACACGCAAAGGTTTATTCAACAGGTTCTTGACCTTAGGGCCAGGAGAAAGTTCCCGTGTGTGACGAACGCCAGGGATCACTTTCTGACGCAAACCCGTTTGAACACCCTTGGGTTTATGCGGCCCTGGTAGCGGCGTAACTATAACTTCTGGTGCCCGCGGCAAATTCGTCAGATGAGGCTTCTTCCTCAATATAAAGAAGTGCACAGCGTCCCTTCTGTGCTCTAAACCAAGCCAGTTCGGGGCCCCGTAAAGCTAGGGGCCCGTGGCATTTTGCCACCCCTGCCACCCTATGTGGGGTATAGATGGAAAATGGAATCAAAATAGCTATAGTGTTGCTTGCGGGTGGTAGGGCCTTGTGCAAGGTCCGTCCGGATCGCTACCACCATCTTACTCGCTAATCCTGCCGCTAAGTAGCAGTGCTTGCACTGCTGTGTTCCGGTGTGGAGAGTAAGACAGCCGGGGAAATTACGGGCACAAGAGGCATTGCATCTTAGTCCTCTAGGTTGGCAACGCATCTGCAATCCCTCCGGGGTTGCGGGTGTCTATGGGCAGTGGTGATCACTTACCATCAGGTGAAGGTGACCCACTTGCTCGTTTGCCTTCCTATTCATATAAAAAAAAAAAAATAGCCGCATCGCATATAACATATGATTCCTATGAATATCGCCCATTCCCTCGATTGCCTTTTTCCATCTGCCCGGGAAGAGAAGCAACGATACGAGTATACTTTTGAATTACAGATGTCGTACAGACACATCATTCAAGCAGATGACGCTTAGCGACAAAAATTCGCATAGTAACAAGGTCACGTGACAGCTAGTAACAGATAGAAACATTCGAAGGCTTACCCACCTGCTATGCGAAAAAAATTGACAGATACAAAAAAAAATGGCACATGAATTAAAACAAAAGATAACAGTTTTTTTCGAAGATTTCATTGTTAGCAGTGTAGCTCCGGGTTTTTTATAATAATTAGTGATATTACAAGTATTAGTATAATACCTAACTTGTGCTGATTTTGAAGAAACTTAAAGTTTTTATTAAGGACTAATAATTACTATTAAAAACAAGTTTTATTTCAAAAAAACATTACTTCACACAAAATAGTTAGTTTTTATATGTATAAATGGCTCTATTACAATTAAATCATTAAAAACTATTACGGCAAATCTCATTACTTTCTATAAATAGTCACTAGAATCTACGCATATTTCATTAATTTTGTAATAAATCATTACCTTCCAAACGCATTCATTGCCATCCTGTCATATTTCATTTCCATCCGAGGCTTCATTACTTTCCTTCTAGAAAATCCTAAATCATAGCCTGTACAATGACGCCTTTACTCATATCTTATTCTACGCGTGTATGTGAACCATTTGAAAGCATAAAATCCTCGAAAATCGTCAATATTTTGAAAATTAAAAAAATGACTCGATTTGAACGACTCGCGAGAACGACCCATTAATGAATCATTCTATCTGGTTCAGCTTGCGTTTAGTAATTTTTTATCGATTGTAATGATAATGAGATTTCATTAAAACTTGACCATAGAGTACAATGTTGCACATTGGAACCAAGTAATTTTTATTTTATTGAATCAGACGTTACATTGCGGAGGATTTTATTCAAAAACTCAAGAGGTGCGAGCCAGGGATTCGAATCCATGACCCTTAGCATGAGAGGTCATAGGTCAAACCACTGGACTACCACGGCAACAGATGCATAATGATACACATGGGGTAGATAGAGTCTATGGTTAAAAGACCCAGGCCACGGTTAGCTTGATTGCGGGTGTATAGGTGGAAATGGGGAATCAAAATAGTGATGGGTTGGTAGCCGCATCGCCTATAACATGATTCTTAAGATTTCCACCCTTTCCCTCGATGGACTTATACCACCTGCGCGGGAG
This sequence comes from Pandemis corylana, assembly GCA_949127965.1. Taxonomy (NCBI): domain Eukaryota; kingdom Metazoa; phylum Arthropoda; class Insecta; order Lepidoptera; family Tortricidae; genus Pandemis; species Pandemis corylana. The sequence goes on from OX421871.1 coordinate 9,525,317, forward strand.
GAGAAGCAACTGGTAAATTCTATGTTTTTTCTTTACTTCCAGACCAGCATGGGAGAAAAATAGGCATAAATAGGTACCTGTAAGACTAATAAAACGAATTCATCCTATTCATACTCCTCAGGGAAATAGCGTGGAGCGTACTAATAGTTATTTAAATAAAGGTAAAACAATTAACATCGAGCTAAACGCATTTGCATTGCAGAAATGGAAATGCATCAAGTTGTTTCCATGGCAACGAAAACTTAGATGCTGTACGGAGCGACCACAGCGCTGCGTCTACGCAGTGACGTGTCGTAGGCGTCACGTTTTCTCACCGTTTTTTCACACATTTACAATTAACATTAATTTTGTTCTTACTTTAGTGTTCTCTTCATTTTGTGAAATTTAGACAGATTTTTGTCCAAAAACAAAATAAAATTATAAAAATGTAGATTGTAGCTTTTGTTTTTTTTTCTCATTGTAATTTATTTATTATCTGTTGTGTGCTGTCAATATTTTACTGTAGACTGTAAACTATGTTCAATATCATACTGTATGTCGATTAGTCGTTGAAACCTTGTGTATCGAAATACACCAGGATCTAAAAGTTAACTAAATATACAAATCTTAAAACTAAATAAATATACCTAACTATAAAAAGAAAACGCCATCTAAACATTCTTTGTGTATCGTCATTGCAGATAGTAACTGGTAGTTATCCCACCGATAACTGGCAGATTGAACAAGACGTCCACCTAACCGTGTCTTATCCAACCTCGACATTGGCAGAATCATCAAAAAGATGATGGAGCCTTTTTTTCCTAAATTTGAATTGATTGATTGAATTCATATATTTTGTTGCGTAAACGCACCGTCAACGTCTTTTACGCACCGGTGTGGTCCCACCTTTAATAATAAAAAATGAATAAATATCATAGCAACATTCAAATTAATAGACCCCAACTAAACAATGTTTCTGCTATGAGTACTAGGTAACACAAACAAATTTTATACACGTAACTAGCTGTTACCCGCGGCTTCGCCTCCGTTTTTTTTATTTCTTCTTCCAAATTTCAGTATTTTATCACCGTTTAAACCTTCCCTGGGCTTCCACGAATATTTCAAGACTAAAATTAGACAAATCGGTTCAGCCGTTCTCGAGTTTTAGCGAGACTAACGAACAGCAATTGATTTTTATTTATATAGATTACATATATACATAAATCACGCCTTTATCCCTTACGGAGTAGACAAAGCCTTAACAAGACCCAAAGGCCACGTTTAGCATGATTGTGGGCGTATAGGTGGAAAGGGAAGTAAAAATAGTGACGGGATGCTAGCCGCATCGCCTGTGTAGTTCCTAAGATTTTCGCCAATTCCTGCTGCGCCTGCTGTCTGCGCGGGAAGAGAGGCAACTGGTACATTCTATGTTTTCTCGCTGCCATACATACATACATACATCACGTCTTTATCCCTTACGGGGTAGACAGAGCCTGAGGTAAAAAAAACAAGACCAGCATAAAAATACATATCCGAAATTCGAGAGGAAATATTAGTACATAATATTATACAAAAAAGTATCTTTGTGTTAGTCACGATGGCCGAAGACTCAAATAATTATGACAATACAATACAAATACTCTTTATTGAACACCAGAAATCAGTACAAAACAATACAGAAACAAAGAACAAGGGAGACAATAGGCGGTGTTATCGCTTAAAAGCGATCTCTACCAGACAACCAATAAGTAAAGAAATAAGTTGGAGACAGTTTAAGAAGGTGGCGAAAACAAATAGACAGGACAAACGCAAGGATAATAAAAACAACATTACTAACATAAATGTATTACATAGCTAAGTAAATCAAATAAAATAATACATACATACACACATAACATTAGTGTATAATACTTAAGATACTTATACAAAATATATTAGAATGTAATACTTAACGAAAAATAAATAAATAAATAAATAAATAATCATTATTATTATATATTTAAAAAGACCATATAACAGAAAAGGATTTGATCAGAAGCAAAATAAAGAAAAGAAAAGAACTAAAGACAGGAAGTGGATTCAATAAATAATTTTGAAAGATTTAAAAGAAGTTTTGCTTAGTTTATTACATTACAGCCTCAATATCTACTTAAGAGAGAAAATGAGTGACGTAGCCCAAAGAGCGTAATATAGACAAATAGAAAAGAAGAATCAAAGAGAGAAGAAGACGAAAATAGTATTTAGACAATTCACTGCAGTTTTAATGAGGAAAAAACATCGAGCCATACAAACAAGTGCATTATGATAAATGCCACAACGTGCTGTGGTTCATCAAACGCCAAAATCCACATTTACATTCTGCCTGCGCGCGCGCACGCCCCACCGCCGCGCGTACTTTCACTTTCCGTTCAGTAGGGCAAACAGCCCACTTGACAAGAGAACCGAGTTCCAACTGTAACTTGAACAAAAACCAACTTTATTTGAATATTCGGAAGCTTTAATTCCGAATGGTGATGACAGAACAGTAAGAACCTTGTCACGTTGTTGATGTTAGATGACAGAAGTCGAAAGTGATGATGCCAGTGTTTTATGAAATTGGATTTATTCTTTAGATACTTAAGATGCATTTTCAGTTGTGTTTGATGATGTTATAAGTCTGTATGGACTGGTGGATGGGATCCAAGTTGTTCCGCTAAGAGAGATTCAGAGCCTTATGACGGATCCACGTTTAGGAGCGTTATGAAATCGATTGACATGAACCTTTGTATGGACTTATCGTGAAGCAGGAATAGTTTTTCTCAGGCGACAGTTGGTATTCCTTGGATTATGCAACTACTAGCTTCTGCCCGCGACTTCGTCTGCGTATTATACATTTATAAACCTTCCTCTTAAATCACTCTATCTATTTAAAAAAACCGCATCAAAATCCGTTGCGTAGTTTTAAATATATAAGCATACATAGGGGAAAACACACAGACAGACTGACAGCGGAAAGTTTGTTTTACATTTTATACTATGTAGTGATTAGCATGTTATAGGATATGTATGTATGTATGTATGTATAACTATTTATTGTACCTACATAAAACACATGAAAAAGATGAATACAGGACAACACAAATGCACAAAGGCGAACTTACATCTAAAAGAGATTTCTTCCAGTTGACCTTTGAACTATTGAAAGGACATTATGTGATTGTAGCTTTGACATTACGTTACAGCTTTGCAGTAATGTAGAATGCTTCGTTCGCGTTAGATTAATACATACATACATAAATCACGTCTTTATTCCTTACGGGGTAAACAGAGCCTAAGGTATTATTATTGGGTGTATCAACTTTTTCTTGCCACTCGTTGCAATGGTTACGTTCTCCTCCCTCACACTTTAAAACATATAGTTTACAGAAATTTGACAAACAGTAATTTTTACGGCGAATTTAAGCCTCATCCATAATTGGTCATATCTAAGGCATATTAGTATAATGAGACACAACATTTCTTCTAACAAACTGTACTACTTATGTCCCCTTGCTGACGGGACAGAATATCAGCAGTAAATAGTTAATCCACCCATGTATCTTTCACCCAAATAATTCATATTATTATTTTAAGTAACTGTTAAATAATTTTCTAAATGTCAGTGAAAATTAGAATACATGGGTATAAAAATCCGAAAAGTAAAGCTATGGCCGGGAATCGAACCCGGATCCTCGTCATTCCGTGGCGCGTGCTATACCCCTACACCACCCATAGCAGGTGGGTAGTCTTCGAATTTTTCTACCTATTACTAGATGTCACGTGACCTTTGTTACTCGAATTTTTGTCGCTAAGCGTAAGCTGTTTGAATGATGTGTCTGTACGACACAATTACAAACTCCCGTGGTACATCTACCGCTCACCAGGGACGAGAGAAGGCGCTGTTTTTCAAATGATAGGTACTATCAAATGAATAATAAATATCTAATGGTAAAACCGTAAAAGTAAAACATAAAAATCCTGAAATAAAAATTCTTGATTCATTTGATAGTGTTAAATATGTGTTCATTTGTTTGTTCCGTGGGTTGTGGCAGAATACTAGTGTTTTGCTCCTACGAGCAATGTTGACCACGGAGCTATGGCCCTTTTGTGCTACTGTAGCGCACACAAACAAAGATAATGTTCTAGTTTTAGGTTTTGGCTTGATATGTTTATATTTTATGTAATCTTGTTTGTGTGTGTTGGCAGTACCAAATAAACGTTTTATCTATCTATCTTTCGGTATCGGCCATCATGGTTGAAATATGACATTCAGCTTGAATACTCGTTGCCCCACTTCTGAAGGGTGAGTCAGAAAAAACCCGTTAGGATGACGCCTGCGCTCACACCGAAGAAACTGCTTATGAATTGAACATACATATATCACGTCTTTATCCCTTACGGAGTAGACAGAGCCTAAGGTAACAAGAGCTAGGCCACGTTTAGCATGATTAAGGGCGTATAGCTGGAAAGGGAAATCAAAATAGTGATGGGTTGCTAGCCGCATCGCCTGTAACATAATTCCTACGCCCATTCCGTCTAAGTGCTTTTACCATCTGCGCGGGAGGAGATGCAACTGGTACTTTCTATATTTTTTCTTTACCCAGACCAGCATGGACGCACTCAATTAAAAACTAGCTGATAAAATACTTGGGAATAATTCTGTGATTTGTATTTGATTTTGGTAACTGGGAATTCAATTGGCATTGTCTACTACAAATAACATACATACATACATATAACACATCTTTATCCCTTACGGGGTAGACAGAGCCTAAGGCAACAAGACCTAAAGGCCACGTTTAGCATGATTGTGGACATGGTAGAAAGGGCAATCAAAATAGTGATGGGTTGCTAGCCGCATCGCCTAATGATTCCTAAGAATTTCGCCCATTCCCTCGATGGGCTTTTACCATCTGCGAGGGAGGAAATGCAACTGGTACATTCTATGTTTTTTTCTTTACCCAGACCAGCATGTAAGAAACGCAAGCAATTGTTAATAATTTAAGATGCAGAAAATAAGCAAGGGTCACTCGTTTTCGGTGTGACAGATCGTTCGCGGATGTCGCCAGGTCCGGGATGCGCGTGCGCCCCTTTTGCTTTCATTTGCGCACTTTCTTCAATCTTTCTCTTTTAATAACTGACCGTGACATACTTCGCCAGCTTTTTTGTATATGGGTTTACTGTTAACGCGGTGACTTTGGTGACAAGACAATTATGATTCCAAACAATGTTGCATAAATACAACTTTCATGTCTCTTCCTTCGGACTTCAGCCCCCAGGACATCTGCCTGGAGAGAGATCTCTCTATTGCGGCCTCCCCAAAATTTTACCCACGTTTAACCACACGTCAAGTTCTCATTTAAAAATGACACTTCCCAGTTCGGCCATTCTCCAGATGTGCACCCCGTCTAACTTACGCGTACTAATTTCCATTTGAGCGGAGCGTTAATTAGAATTTGCTTGATGAAGCGCACTGGAGAATAACCGCCATGGTTCTCCGGATTTGGAGAAAACCATGTTATGCGTCACATGAGTGTAAAATAATTAATTGCGTTAGTTATAACGCTTGTACAAATGATTATGGTCGAAGTTTCTATTCAATATTATGTTACAACCTGTGCTATCGCATTCCAAAGTGACAATAGACTAGATTTAAAATGTGATCCAAAATGACCAAACAAAACAGCATCTTGTAATAGAGAATTGGATAATGTTGCCGAGAAATGGCGACCAAGAGTGCATAACATCAAGGTACCCAAATTTAATTACGACCACGTCCGACTTTCAGCTAACCAGACCATGTCCCAAAATCGAATGGGGGGTACCACAAAAACGATAATTGCGATTACATAACCTCCCGCAAATCGTCGAATGTCGGTCAACGGGTTGCGCAAGAGAGAAAGGTTACATAAGACAGGCTTAGAGCGAGACGAGATGAGGCTCTTGCGACATAGCAGAGAGCTGGTTGAGATCAGAGGTGACATTACTTTGATTTTTGGCAGTTTCTGGGTAGTTTCATAAACTATTATTTAGTGTTTGTACGAAAAAAATACAGTGGAAAGATCTTTTGAATGTCACAATAAAAGCTTCAGGGGAAAATATAGGTAACATTGGCGTGTATTTATCCCAGCGGATCGCACTTGCGGTGCAAAGGGGTAGGTAATGCCGCCAGCGTCATGGGGACCCTGCCGCAGCCAGTAGGAATAGACGGAGTTTTCTTTTTATGACTTATTTGTAAATATAGGTTTTTATAGTTATTTTTAGCATAGATATGTAGGTTTTAGGATTAGTGATTGTATATTATATACTGTAAAGACTCCTTCTTTACTCTTTATCGAATTTGAATCTTAAATTTAAATATTAAAAAATAAACTAGAATTCGAAACAAGAGTTACGTCAGAGAGAGAGTTGCTTAGGGCTTCCTTGGAAGCAGATGTATTGTTTTAAAATAATCTAAAAAGCTTAATAAAATACCGATCCTATATTCAAAGTTTGTTTAATTAGATTTGAGAGCCATCTGAGCTACATCATCATCCCGTCATAGAGTCAGTGCCTCTTCAGGGCAGCTCTACAATACCTATAATGTAAGTAGTTAATCAAATACCATTTGATTTGTTTGGAATAAATTTATGCATATCCATTAACTGCTAGGAATAAATAAATACTACTTGAGGGTAACATTTCGTAATAAAATAAATAAAATAAAAATAAAAATAGCCTTTATTCACTGATACATTTTGTTGAACTTAACCTAATTTACTCCTGCCTCATTCGTATCAGGTTGCCCGTAATGGACATAGGCCTCCTCCAGTTGCCGCCATTTCTCCCTGTCCCTAGCAATTCTGCGAAAGCCTTTAGGTAGGTCATCCTCCCACCTCTTGTGTTGCCTTCCTTTTGATCTCTTGCCGTCTCTGGGGTACCAAAGTGTGATGTCTTTTGTCCATTTGTCTCTCTTGGATCTTAACACATGACCTGTCCATCGCCATTTCAGCCTTCTTATCTTGCGAGAGACGTCTGTCACCTTCGTAGCTTTCCGGATCCTGGTCAGTCTCCACCTGTCACTAAGTTTAATGTGCAACATGCTTCTCTCCATTCCTTGTTGACATACTTTGACCTTTTGGCTTTGTTTCTTTGTGAGGCCCCAGGTTTGACACCCATATGTGAGCACTGGTAAAATGCACATGTTGTACACTTTGCTCTTTTGTGTTATGGGAATGCCTCGGTTCTTCATTATACTCTTGAGTGACCAGTAGCGAGACCAGGTATTATTGATCCTCCTTTGAATCTCTTTCTCCATTTGCATACTTGGTGAGATTATCTGACCTAGGTAAACATATTCGTCCACATATTCAATATCTTGATCCCTTATAGTAAGTAAGTAAGTAAGTAAATGCTTTATTGTACAAATATAAAGAAACAGATACAATTAATATAAAATAATTGATATAGTAATGGTATGTTTGGGTATATTAGTCATTGTTTTCGTTTTCGCGAAATTCATTGTCAGTCCCGCTTTTCCGCTCTCTATCACTAGTATGGTTTGTTGTATTCCTTGTACTTTTCCACAATTTGTTTCACAACGTGAATATGGTCCACTGTTGAAAAATCCGTCCTGAAACCTGCTTGTTCTCTTGGTTGTTCTTCATCAAGTTGCTTAGTGAGTCTTCGCAGGATAATTTTGGAGAATATTTTATACACACTGGTCATCGAGCTGATCGGTCTATAGATAGTTATCGATTTTTTCCTTGTCACCTTTTTTATGAATGAGGACTATAGTGGATTTCGTCCATTGATCTGGGATCTCTTCTTTTTCAAGTATCTCATTAAACAACCTCGTTAATGGTCTCAGTATGACTTCTACTGTCCCTTTTAGCAGCTCATTCGTTATGTTATCTGCTCCTGGTGTTTTTCCATTCCTTTGTGACCATATAGCTATTTTTGTTTCACTCTCTAGTATGGGTTTTATTTGTTCATCGTTGATTTTATTTTCGATTTCCTCTGGCAATTTCTTTGAACTGTAGAGATTCCTATAAAAGTCTGTAGCTGCTTTACAAATCATTGGTCTCTTTGTTGTTATGTATTCTATATTTTCCTTGTTTTTGCCCTTCAAGCTTGGGATCCATACAGAGTGGTCTTTTAGTTGCTTCAATGCTCTTTTGATTCCGTAATACTCATCAACAAATTTATATTATTAATATTTTGCATTTTATGTTATTTTATATTGTTTTGAAGACGACGATAGTAATCTATGATAATTTGAAGTGTTTACCTGTCTCTGTTTGAAGGTAAAGTACATTTTTGTGACGGACGCACAGACGAACAGACATCGGAACATTGGCACACTGACTGGCAATGGGCTGACAATTGGCATCGGAATCAGCTAGCTGTCACATTCATACAAGAACTGTCGAATGAACACGATGGCGATTGCGAGCGAGTTAGGCAACAAGCCTACAGGATCCTAAAACTAATTCATTGATAGCAATTCATTATTTAAACAAATTATAGTGACTACTTTAATTTATCCTACTAATATTATAAACGGGAAAGGTTGTAAGTATGGATGGATGGATGGACGTTTTTTACTCTTTCACGCCAGAACGGCTGGACAGATCTGGATGAAATTTGGAACATAGATAGATTATAGTCTGGAATAACACATAGGCTACTTTTTATCCCGGAAAAATGGCGTAATTCCTGCGGGATAGCGATTAACGAATTCTATGCAGACGAAGTTGCGGGTAACAGCTAGTTTTTATGTTTTTATGTATACAATAATTTATTGTAAGTACATATTTTTATGTGTACGTGACTGCACAGTTTACAAAAATTGACATTTTCAGTGAAACAAGGATTAAGTAACCAATATTCTTCAATATATTTTCTTGGATTTCTTTATCAATTAATACGTGTCATATCAAACTTTTTAAACAAAAATATACTATTATGGTACATGTTTTTATTGAAAAGATATATTATCACGTATTATGTAATCTTATTTTACGATATATTTCTAACACGTTAATTCTTTGAATAAATTACTTTAAAGTGATAATAATTTGTAATGTTTTCTTTAGAATATTGATGTTAAAAGTAATTTCAACGAATTTATTATCTCAAGATGATAATCATGTTACTTACATAGATACATACCTACATACATATATCACGTCTTTATCCCTTACGATGTAGACAGAGCCTAAGAAAACCTTAAGGCCACGTTTAGCATGATTAACGGCGTATAGCTGGAATGGGAAATCAAAATAGTGATGTGCTAGCCGCATCACTTATAACACGATTCGTAAGGCGTTCGCCAATTCCCTCGATGGGCTTTTACCATCTGCGCGGGAAGAAAAGCAACTGATAAATTCTATGTTTTTTTCTTTACTCCCAGACCGGCATGGAAGAATGTTACTTGTTTAATCAAATTTTGAGTCACCCACATTGGCACCTTTTCTAATACCAAACATTGTTATTTGGCATTTTTTACAGAAATTGACAATTTTTATCCAAAAAGATGCATCCTGCAAACCTTCGCTTTCTGAAAATAATTGAAATTAAAAAAAAATCCTTGCTCCATTGACATTCAACTGTTTCTTATTCTACCTAATTCCGCATCCGCCGTACCCACTCACCTCCACAGATCGAAAGGAGGGAGGTATGTAGGTTGCAGTCGGAGTCTTTGTTCCCCCCTTTTGCCGCAATTTCCCACCACTGGCAAAACTGGTTTACACCGGTTTTGAACAGCATTTTGTGTTATTAAGTATCAGATGCCACCTTATTTGAAACTAAAAGATTATCCAAGACTTTTGGCTATGCCAGATAACTTTACAGGAGGCTTAGCATTATTCCAAAATATATCAGCAGCTTTATACTACTTTACTTTCCCGATTTTTGTATTTATTTTACATACACACACATACATACACAAATCACGTCTTTATCCCTTACGGGGTAGACAGAGCCTAAGGTAACAAGACCTACAGGCCACGTTTAGCAAGATTGTGGGCGTATAGGTGGAAAAAGGAACCAAAATAGTGACGGGTTGCTAGCCGCATCGCCTATAACATAATTCCTAAGAATTACGCCCATTCCCTCGATGGGTTTTTACCATCTGCGCGGGACGAGAAGCACCTGGTACATTCTATGTTTTTCCTTATTACCTTTTATTTTTATTTATTTTAACGCTACCATTTTTCAAACAGATGGCGCGTCGCGAAGTAACACGTGACAGCTGGTACAGATGGACAAATTAGAACTCTTGCCTACCTGCTATAGGTGGTGTAGGGGTAGCATACATCACGGATTGATGAGGATCCGTGTTCGATTCCTGGCCATAGCTTTACTTTTCGGATGTTTCCGTGTTCTAGTTTTCAGTATTATGCTATTAGTAGCGCGAAAGTTTGTAAGTATGGATGGATGTTTGTTACTCTTTCACGTAAAAACTACTGAATGGATTTGGATAAAATTTGGAACGGAGATAGCTGATACCCTAAATTAACACATAGCTTTTATTTATCCCGGAAAATTGCACAGTTCCCGCGGGATAGCGATAAAACAATTTCACTTTTGTAAATGTTGTTCAGGATTTTTTCATTGGGGTTGATATTGTGTTTCCATACAGTACGCCCACAAAATGCCTGACTTAATTTCGAATCAACAATTACGTAAAAATACCTAAACAGAAGTGTTCGATAAACCCAACCCAACCACTTCCTGGGGCCTTACCATAAATTTAGGGCCGACAACGCACTGGCATCGCGTAAAGCGCTGCGGGTGTCTATGGACAGTGGTGATCATTTACCATCAGGTGACCCACTAGTTCGTTTGTCTGGCCTCACTAACATAAAAAAAAATGACATCTTATAATGGCGATTCAATTCCGCCTCGGTTCAGGTTTTAGCAGCGGTGGTAAAATGCCGGGCCCCAAACTGGCTTGGTTTAGAGCACAGAAACGCTGATGAACTTCTTTATATTGAGGAAGGAGCCCCATCTGACGAATTTGGCACGGGCCCCAGACGTTATAGATACGCCACGGGATTTTAGCTGTCATTTTAGTATGGATCTGACTGCGAGCGAACCTGAACTGAATCAGAATTAATTACCTTTCGCAGATAAGGACAAACGATTGCTAAGTTAGCAGAAGCATAGAGCGTTTATGAATAAGGGGGATAGGCTGTTGATTTCGCTATATTTATCTGTTTGATTAGTTTATAAATTTTCCAGAGCGCTATCAAAGCGGCTAGTTATATAAATGTGATAATTCGAAAATCAGATTTGGTTTCGCAATTACATAACGGATATTAAGGTCGTATAATGGAAGTAACACAATTTTCTATGTCAGTGGGCGACTTACGTAATTTTAATTATAACCAAGTTGTTTTTTATTGTGGTCTGCTATAGTTATGTCATTTGCTGCGAGCAAATATGGAGCGTTTTTGGTTCATATATAGGAACCGCTGCTGTTATGAAATTAAGAGCTTCTCTGAAAAAAGACTGACTAATTCGTAAAAAAGAAGTGTTAAAACTACACACATGCACATAATCACGCCTTATCCCTTACGGGGCAGACAGACCTAAAGGCCACGTTTAGCATGATTGTGGGCGTATAGGTGGAAAGGGAATCAAAACAGTGATGGGCTGATAGCCACATCGCCTAACATGATCCCTAACATTTTCGCCCAATCCCTCAATCATTTAAACATGGCCAAACTATTTATTGATCAAATATTGATAAAGTAAATAAGTAAATTAATAGATTAACTAACTAACTAGATTCTCTAAGTTTTGTTTTTATTAAACTTAAATAGATAAAGATCGCGTCATCCATTTTTTTAACTGTCCGGCCGACGTCTGAGGTACTAGGAGCGCATAAGTTGGAAGACGTCTGCGGGGCGTTGGCCGCAGTGAAATTCGGCGGCCCGTACCGGCCGGCCTTCGCACCGCTTTCCACTGTGTACCTTCGTTTTCTGTTGTCCTGTCACTTCGGTATTTTTGGACATCTGTTATTTTATGCGTATGTTGTTAGATCAGCGTTAACTTTAACCGCCGTTGTCTTAAATCCTACTAATCCTACTAATATTATAAATGCGAATGTAAGTTTGTTTGTTACGGTTTCACGCGAAAACTACTCAACCGATCATCATGAAATTTTGTACACATGTTCTTGGAGGTATTAGGATACTTTTTATTTAAAAAAAGTGTTTTATGTCGTCACCCTGACGTTATCTGCGCGGACGAAGTCACGGGCAAAAGCTAGTTATACATATAAACCTTCCTCTTGAATCACTCCATCTATTAAAAAAACGGCATCAAAATCCGTTGAGTATTATATAAACGCCAAAGTTTGTAAGTATGGATGGATGTTTGTTACTCTTTCACGCCAGAACGGCAGGACAGATCTGGATGAAATTTGGTACATAGATAGATTATAGTCTGGAATAACACATATGCTACTTTTTATCCAGGAAAGTTGCGTAATTCCTGCGGGATAGCGATAAACGAATTTTATACAGGCGAAGTTGCGGGCTAGTGGTGGTTTGTTGGATTTTTCAAAAACCGCTCGTTTGGTTTTTTTAAAAAATTAAATGGGACCCTTAAAAATCATTCCCTTTGAAACAAAGAAGACAAGTATTCCATATCGGTTCGTCGTCTAAATCGATTTTATTTGTCGGTCCCGCCGTTTTTTTTTTAATTCACTTTTTTTCTTGGGAACAGTAATGACGCGGAAAACAGTGTTCCCATCCCAAAGCGGCGGGTGAACGATCTGCTTTGTCCCTGCGTCCGCGCAGGCGATTTTATTAGTGTGCGCAAAGGGCGTAGGTATGTATGTGTAATTGTGTATCTATGCCCTTTTGCCACAGAAATGTTTCTTTGTATTTTTTTTCTCTTGGTTTTGATGTATGAGTTCAAATTTTTTGTGACAATAAACATTTTTTATTTTTTTCTTTCTTTAAGTAAGTAGGCAAGTAAATGCTTAATTACACAAAAAAAAGTAAAAAAAAATATAAAGAAACAAACACAATTTACAAAAAATATCAGATATTAGCTCAAAGGCGAACTTGTCCCTACAAGGGATCTCTACCAATTAACCTTTGACTAGATGATGAGGAGCATTAAACAAAGGACGACAACACACACACACACACAAATCATTATAGATAGTGAAAGCCACAATATAATAGAACGTACATCTTTCAATACAATATAACAAAATCCAAATAATAATTTAAAAAAATATATAAAGCAACCTGAACAAAATTGACGCAACTATATCTGATCTGAAGTTTTTAGGAGTCAGACAGTGTTTTCTCCAACAATTAAAAAAATAATAATTAAATATAGCATTCAAAATTCTAGAACTGTGAGAACAGCAATAAAGGGCCAGCCCTCTAACACGTGTCTCTCCTATCTCTGTGACCCACTTACATACACACACACACGCAAGAGCGGCGTACACAGCCCCGTACCAAGACCACGAAGAACTGTCCGCTGCAGCTGCCAAAAAGAGATGCACTTATGCACCGTACAGAGCGGTATCCCTTACCAGCAATCCCGAGTAAACTTTACAGCGAGTCCGTAATTAAAGCTGTTGATGTGTGCGTGTTTTTTGGAGTAAATAACCTGCTTGTGTGCGTCGGAGCATGTGTGTTGGCTTGTGTGTGCATTTTTGGAACTTTTCTTTGATAACAGTCACTTGTGTGGGTGCGTGTATTTATGTGATTTCAATTTTATGGCGAGTCAGTGTGTGGGCAGATTCGAGTTTATACTGCATACAATGACTTAATAATATCTCCACGAATCCGTATCTAAAATTAGGATGATTAAAAGCGAACTTAGCTTAAATAAAGTATTGTGAAGGTATGTACCTTACTAGGTTTCCGTTTCCCAGTTAAATAACTCTTAAACCAGTTGTCGTGGAGTTTGCCGAATGAAAAGAAACAAAAGTTACGCGGACAATAAAGTTGCGTTGGGTAACAAAAAGTAGCTATTGTAGCATTTTCAAAAATGTTTCGAATTGCTTTTTTAAGTTTTCAAGCGTTGCTCCGGCAGCCTGAAAAATATTCAAAACTGAATCGACAAAAAAACATTATCATTCAACTTGCTCACAAAACGTCGCATCGGTCGAGGAAGGCGATCTGAAGAGGAAAACTTACGGATAGACTACAAAAAGCAATTTTGCCCAAGCTGAAGAGTTACGAAGAACTAGTCACCGACATAACTCTAAGAGCATATACGTTTAAGTGCAACGCACCTGTGAATCGCCACGTCTACCAGGTGTCCCTGGCCGATGATCACTTTCCATCATGTGACCCGTCTGCTCGTTTGCCCCTATAAAAAAATGGTGATGGGGGCCCTAGAAGCTCAATTATTGGTAACGGCTAACAAGCAGCATACCTGCGCTGCAGACTTCCGGCGTGGAGAGCTGGAGAGCCAGTAAAATTACTAGTTCTTTAGACTGACAACGCATCAGAACAGCACGAGAGCTGGGTCTTGCGCGAGATACGTCACCTCTCTTTCTAGAACGTACAGTAAGAAAAAGATGGGTAGTCTCGTGTAATCCTCCGGTGTTGTACAGCATAAGTCCATGGATATGTTGTCCATGGGAAATGACCATCACTTATCAGGTAACCCAGTTATTTGGTAGCCTTTGTTATACCTATAAAAAAGATATGTAGCCGCGTTACATTTACATATTACATGGTTATCACAATAGTGGTAATAAAATGGAAACTATTACGTGATATTGTTATTGGAAAATTTTATGAGACTTGTACATTGATTTGTCCAGTTCGTGACACCACGCAGTATGCTTTTAGGAACACACGTTATAATTTGACAAACTAGTCGACTTTTATGCACCAGCACGCGGTACATGCTCCTTTATTCCATCTTGAAGGGACGCCCGTGGCAAGAGTGAACCTATTCTATATGTACATAATAGACAGACCCTAAAATAACAAGACCTACAGGCCACGTTTATGGACTGCTATAGGACCAAAAATTGTTAGTTGGGTGGGCAGTATGCTACCGTTTTTTACTCTTGAGTGAAAGTTAGTCCTAGGCGAAGAAGCGACGGCGGCGGGAATTCGAATCACGGTTTTTCAACAGCCATTGTTGCTCTCACCTCCCCGGAGCTAGCAGGGTTCGTTGACGGATACGCCAAGGAGGCTATGATGACTCATCCAGATGATAACGTTCAGTAGGCTAACTCGCTCGCAATCGCCATCGTGTTCATTTGGGCAGTTCATGTAGGTATGGGCTGACAATTGGCATCGGAATCAGCTAGATGTCACATTCATACATGAACTGACAAAATTAACACGATGGTGATTGCGAGCAAGTTACATAAGCCTACAGGTATCATAGGCACAAGCAGAGGAAGGAGGGAAGGAGTCTCATCCCTTAGCTGTTCAGATAGTAAAGGTTTTTTACGAGCAAGTGGGATAGGCCAAGAAGCTTTGTGTGAATTAAAGTAGTGTTGGCCACATAGGGTTGGGTCTGCCTACTTACGGTCGAACTGGTAAAAAATATTCTTAAAAAAACTTACCGAGAGCGAGACGGACTCGCGTACCGAGGGTTCTGTACAAACTCACCAAGTTATTATAAAATCCGGTGTTAACAGAGCCTTGCTCTTAAGCGAAATGTATGCAGTGTAAGGTCATGTTTTATTGGTTACATAGACAGACATTAAAAATCAGATAAGAGCTACCTTCATACCAAATTTCAAATTTATGGGACAACTGGAAATACCCCATAGGTTTCGCGAGCTCGGTAATTTGTATGGAAACACCTTTTTTAATTACTGTTAAGCCTTTTGATTAAGTTGATTCAGAGGGTTATTTTTTTAGCAGCTCTAAGGGCCCGCAGGCCTCAGTATTTGGTATCAATATCAATTTTATATCTCTACGCGTTCCTGAGTAAAAGAGTCTTGACGGACGTCTAAGATCTTATTCCTATTTTTCGAGGTACGGAACCCTAATAATACCATAATACATTAAGATCATAATAGAAGGAAAGGTTGAAGAGAAGCGGAAGAGAGAAAGGGCAAGAAGAACATTTATGAAGCAGGTGAAAGAGAAAATAGACGTCGTGTCGTATCAGGATGTTAAAGAAAAGACCCAAGAAGGACTCCACCGTCAAGAGCCTAGCTTCTAAGTTTAAGAAGAAGAAGACTAAAAAGGCAAGCCATTTGTCTTTCATCCCCTAAAGCGAAGCCATTTGTTGTTGCTTGTAGACAGATAGTAAGGTTTAAATGATCCCTGCCACGTCCAGGGTTAAACTCTTGGCGCGCTGTCTCTGGCCGGTATGCCCGGTTATTTTTAACTGGCACAGTTAAGTCGGCTGCGGTTAGCGGGAACGGTGGAATCCGGCTGGCTTCTACTGAATTTTTAACCATTAGTTAGGAGAATTTAGAATTTCAGTTCCATTTTTCCCACGCACGGGATGGGTGTTAGAATGATCAGAAAAATGGGACTGTCATGACTTAGTGGCGAGACTAGGATGAGTAATGTGATGTATTATGTGACGACATTTTAGTATTCGCTTCTTTGCTGGACTGGGAGAAAGGAAAAGCTTTTTATGCCTGCCTGTCTATGCAAGTAATCAATATAAAAATGACCTCACTCTGCCTACATTTTGCTTAGGCGCAAGGCTATGCTAACACTGGATTTTATATTTACTTGTACGGAACCCTCGGTGGCAAGGCCGACTCACACTTGGACAGTTTTTAACCCCCGACGCAAAAAAGGGGCGTTATAAGTTTGATGTCGAGGTCTGTGAGTGTGTTTCTGTCTGTGGCATCGTAGCTCTCAAATGGATGGACTAATTTCGATGCGGTTTTTTTCATTCGAAAGCTAGTTTCCTTGCGGTGGTTCTTGGTTGTTTGGTAAAAATTGGTCCAGTGGTATGAAGACAGCTCTTTTCTAAAATGATGTGAGATATTTTAGGCATAAGATTGTTTTTTTTAGAGAAAGAGAGAGAGAGAGAGGGAGAGAGCGAAAGAGAGAGTGTATAAGGTTATACTGGTAGAATTCATTATTGACAGCTAAACCTACCGCTATGCGGGGAAATTATTTGAAGTAGACGGATATATTACGCGATGCGCTGCATATACGAGGATAATTATGGGTGGCCTGGTTAGCGCAGAACTACAAACATGAAATAGGGTTGGTGCACGGAGAAATTAGCCAAAAAAGCAGTTCTTATTTCAGCAGATGGTAAGGTTAGAGAGAGAGGGATACGAGTATATTATGTGTGGCTTGGTTAGTGCAGAACTACATACAAGCAATAGGGTTGGTGCATGGAGAAATTAGTCAAAAAAGCAGTTCTTATTTCAGCAGATGGTTAGGTTAGAGAAAGAGAGAGAGGGTGAGAGAGAGAGAGCGAGAGACGCGGACATTATGGTCGGCTTGGTTAGTGCAGAACTACATACAAACAATAGGATTGGTGCACGGAGAAATTAGCCAAAAGGCAGTTCTTATTTCAGCAGATGGTTAGGTTAGAGAGAGAGAGAGAGAGAGGGTGAGAGAGAGAGAGAGAGATGCATGCTATTTCAGCAGATGTTTTGTAGAACAACAAATGCTCGGTTGACGGAAAACAAAATATAACTACTGAAGTGAGGGAATGGCAGTGTTTCCATCTTCTCACGCGTGGCCAAGCGATGAGAATTGGAAGCGGGACTACTAAAACGGAGGACTCAGATGATCATCGTCCCGTGCAGTGTGTTAACCGGTTACCTTACTCCCATACCGAGTCACAGGGCCCTGGCCTCGCAATCGCCATCGTGTCGAATGTGACAGCTAGCTGATTTCGATGCCAATTGTCAGCCCAGTAGGCTTATTACCTAACTCGGTCGCAATCGCCATCGTGTCGAATGTGACAGCTAGCTGATTCCAATGCCAATTGTCAGCCCAGTAGGCTTATTACCTAACTCGGCCGCAATCGCCATCGTGACGAATGTGACAGCTAGCTGATTCCAATGCCAATTGTCAGCCTAGTAGGCTTATTACCTAACTCGGCCGCAATCGCCATCGTGTCGAATGTGACAGCTAGCTGATTCCAATGCCAATTGTCAGCCCAGTAGGCTTATTACCTAACTCGGCCGCAATCGCCATCGTGTCGAATGTGACAGCTAGCTGATTCCAATGCCAATTGTCAGCCCAGTAGGCTTATTACCTAACTCGGCCGCAATCGCCATCGTGACGAATGTGACAGCTAGCTGATTCCAATGCCAATTGTCAGCCTAGTAGGCTTATTACCTAACTCAGTCGCAATCGCCATCGTGTCGAATGTGACAGCTAGCTGATTCCAATGCCAATTGTCAGCCCAGTAGGCTTATTACCTAACTCGCTCGCAATCGCAATCGTGTCGAATGTGACAGCTAGCTGATTACGATGCCAATTGTCAGCCCAGTAGGCTTATTACCTAACTCGGTCGCAATCGCCATCGTGTCGAATGTGACAGCTAGCTGATTCCAATGCCAATTGTCAGCCCAGTAGGCTTATTACCTAACTCGCTCGCAATCGCCATCGTGTCGAATGTGACAGCTAGCTGATTCCGATGCCAATTGTCAGCCCAGTAGGCTTATTACCTAACTTGGTCCCAATCGCCATCGTATTCATTTTGAGAGTTCATGTATGTGCTGACAATTGGCATCGGAATTAGCTAGCTGTCAGATTCATACAAGAACTGTCAAAATGAACACGATGGCGATTGCGAGCGAGTTAGGTATTAAGCCTACTGAACTGTCAAAATGAACACGATGGCGATTGCGAGCGAGTTAGGTTATAAACCTACTGATTACGGGACCACGACGTGGAAGTTCCTACTTCGAGCCCAGTGTCCTTGGGACCACAGGACACCATCATCGTCGTCTCATCATCACTTTGGATGCGTCGCCATCCCTGGCCGGCAGTGCAAGTGCAAGCGTATTTATATCGCTCCGAATTCTAAAGTGGGATGCGTTTGTGGGGCAGCTCTCTTGCGCCTATGCTGCCCTGGTACTCGTTACTGGAGTGGTGCACAAGTACTTAAATTACCTGTTACACGCACAAACACTGCTTATGCACGCGGTTTCCCAAAGGTTTGACGGCTTAGAATGTTCAATGTTGTCACTTATTTCTGAGCCTATAGAAGTATTGAACATTATATTAAAAAGATTAAAAAGTCCCCACGCGTTACATGTGTCGAATTAATCGTACGTATATTAAAAACACAATTTTAAATAAGAAATAGAACCGCCTTCAAATGTAGCCTAAATCCACCTATAGATTTCATATTTTTTTATATTATATTGAATCAGGCTACTTTGCGGAGGTCCATTTCGATGAACAAAAAATATGTACCTCACTACTCCGCTACTCACGTGCACCCAACCAAGCCTGTGTGAAATATTAGGTTTTTGCATTAATTTTTTCATAAATTTTACAAATTACGCTGCAAAATGTCAAATTAATATTATTTTTCGGTGTGCGCTACCACCTCCTTCTTTTTTTAAGTCGGTTAAAAACAATTTCATACCAAAAATGCCTACGTCATTTTGGAAAATAGCTGATATCATTATGTTATTTACCCATAACACATTTTAATTTTTATTAAGTTAAAAAAATAATATTTTTATATTTTAAACTTTCTGTATTTTAATACGTGGGTAACTACCGCATATTAATAGATTCAGCAAAACTCGTCTCATATTACCATTGCATCAGAGATTCTGCTATCGTAATTGAAGAGGTTGAATCGATTAGAAAAAAAGTACACCACGTTCTGTTCCGGAAAATAGCTTAACCTTGTCCGTGAAGTAATAAATGGCAAGTTATAAACATGCTATAGACAATGGGAGGTTTTTTTTCCGCGACGCTGGCACGCTAGGTGACGAAGACTAGACAATCCACAGCAATTGTGATCAGGGATCATATTTACCGTGTTATTTACTTTTAATTCCCTTCCAACGTGCGAATTATGCCCAGAGCTCAATACTAACCAGTAGGCTTATTACCTAGCTCTCTCGCAATCGCCATCGTGTTCATTTTGACAGTTCATGTCTGACAATTGGCATCGGATTCAGCTAGCTGTCTCATTCATACATGAACTGCCAAAATGAACACGATGGCGATTGCGAGCGAGTTAGGTAATAAGCCTACAGGGCTGTACGCACATACAACAAATCCTTTCAGGTTGTGGACCCATTTGCTTGCTCAACAAGCAAGTTCCAACTCCTGATCGAGAATAATATTTCCTGGTAACACACACACACACGCACGCGCGCGCACACACATGCACACACCCACGCGTTTGCATGTTTTTTTTCTTTCCCTTTTCTAAATACCTATGTTCGTTGTTTCAAATTATATTTTCCCACCCAGGCATATGATTGTACCACTTAGGGAGTTTATTATTGGCCTAAGACTCGCATTGTAAACGAGAATAAGTATGATTGTAACGCTGTAGAACACCTCAATTAAATAAATAAATAATACATACATACATACATACCGTCACGCCTCTTTTCCACAGGGGTAGGCAGAGACTATTTTATTCCACTTGCTACGGTCCTGACATATTTCTTTCGCTTCATCCACAGTCATTAATCTCTTCATACATGCTTGTCGGTTTCGGGTACTCCTGACTTGACCTTTTTCCAAAACGTCTCCTATTTGGTCTCGGAACGTCCGTCTAGGCCTTCCCCTCCCAACGTTACCATTCACACTCTACATATAGATCTGTTTAGTTAGGCTACTTTCTTCCATCTGCTCTATATGCCCAAACCAACTAAGCATACTTTTTTCTATCCTAGTCACTATATCACACTGTTCACACCAGCACGTTCCCTTATCACACTGTTCCTTATTCTATCTTTCAGTGATACACCTTCCATACTCCTTAACGCTCTCATTTCTACTGCATTTATTCTACTTTCATGCTTCTTTTGCCATACCCAAGTTTTGCGACCGTACATTAATGTTGGAACAAGCACCCCTCTGTGGACAGCTAGGCGCGCCTTCTTCGACACCTTCTCACTGCTCACAAAGGCGCGCAGCGCCCCATTGACCATATTTCCTGCATTCACTCTTCTTTCAATATTACTTTCACACTTCCCATCTTTCGTAAACGCCGATCCCAGATATACAAACTCTTTTACTTGTTCGACTTTCTTACCCGCAATCACAATCTCACATTCAGTCATACTGTCTTCTTTTTCAAACACCATAACTTTCGTCTTGCTAACATTAACATTCATACCTTTCCTTTCCAATGCACCACATAAAATGTTAGTCATCATCTGCAACTCCTCCGACGATGCCAACAACACTTGGTCGTCGGCGTATAGGAGGCATTTGATGGTTAACCCACTAATAAATAATATAAGCAAATAATGTACGTAACTACCATGCTGGTCCGGGAGCAAAAAAATAACCTAACCTAAAAATTTCATTTTAGACACCAGCTATTATTCTACACACACCTACAGTACAGACACACTTACGCTTACCAGTAGCACTTGATGATCCCAACGGAAGACCAGCGCTGGCTGCAAGGCCAGTATTATGCTGAGGTGGGACCATTTCGTGACATGTATGTTCTTATGTTGAGGAAAAAATGAGAGTGCGAAGTGTGTTTAAGAAACTCGGTGGGAATCGAGCTTTTAGCATTCGCACTAAACTCTGGGTCTGTATCGCGAGTGCCTAGTGGAGTACTCAAAACACAAGAATAATTAGAAAGTGTGTGTGCGTGTGTGTGTAGCTACACTTTACCATTAATAAGTGCCTGTAAGGAGATCCTCAGTATCTTGGTAATTTATATTTGCTAGACATACTTCGATGCTTCCATGCTGGTCTTCCCGCGCAGATGGTAAAAGCCCATCGAGGGAATAGGTATAGGAATCATGTTATAGGCGATACGGCTAGCAACCCATCAATATTTTGATTGCCCTTTCCACTTATACGCCTACAATCATGCTAAACGTGGCCTTCAGGTCTTGTTACCTTAGGCTCTGTCTACCCCGTAAGGGATAAAGACGTGATTTATGTGTATGTGTGTGTGTACTTCGATAGCCTTTTTTAACTTAACAGCAGACAAGTTTTTTGGATTAGAAAGTTTTGCAAATTTTGTTGTAAGCGTTTAAGTGGGAATAGGGAGGCATATGTTTGGCAAAAGTAGATCTGATGGATGGTAGAGGGATGCTATATACACGACGAGCGGCAAGGCTACTATAGGTAGTGATTCTTGACCACACAGGTCCGCTTAACCAAGCTACTTTATGCATTGAGCTATGGAAGCGACTATAATAGTGAAAGAGCTAATCTTACGTAATTTTTGACAACAGTTAATTATTTTTTATTAACAACCAAATACTTAATTACTATAATTAATATTTTGACGTAATCAATTACACGAAAGTACATACGTAACCGAAACTGGTCAATGATAAGCATTTCCTTTAAACTGACACTTAAAAGTGTTAAGCAAATTTACATTTGCGTTGAGGACGTCGCATTATGTATGGTGGTTTTTAGGTCTTGGTACGTTAGGCTCTGTCTACCCCATTACCTACCTGCATTGCACGGTCTCATTGTCTAAGGGAAGACGGGCCCTGCGTACGGGCCCTCCCCTTCTTAGCGCGGTCCTGGCGGAAGCCGGGGCCACCGGGGGGGCGTTTGTGGTGAAACCCTAGTGGTATCCCACTGCGTCCCCGTCACACCGGATTGAGACAACGCCGGAGAGTTTTTAGTTCCGGGGGGGAGTCCCACATAACCCTAGGCATCCCCGTGCCTAGGGCATCCATAAAGATTTCCGACCCGTTAAAAAAAAAGGCTCTGTCTACCCCGTATTTCCCAGACCTGCATTGCACAGGTGCCGCGAAGAGGGAACCCCATCCCGTGGTCGTGGGGCGCGGTGACACCGAGTGCTCCCGTAACGCCTCACATACGACCGAATAGGGAATCCGTGTGGTTTTAGTGGGTATGCCTGCCGTCGCGGGAGAGCCCCACATACCCCCGGTAACCGTACCGGGCGGATGCTTAAGACGCATTATCCACACCCATGGAAGACAATTAAATTAAAAATTACAACCCGATCAATTAATCGATTAATCCGTGGAGTGTTTTTTTTTTTATTTTTATGTTATTCTTCAAAACTTTTAGGGTAAAACCAGGATAGATGCCCCACTTTTTGAAATAACTTCATATCTCTTTGTACAAAAAGCAAGATTCTTTATTTGTAAAACGGGTAGGTACTTTAGTTTATTATCTTCAAATTTATGAAAGGAATAAACATTATCTTTAGACCGCCTATTGTCTACAATGTTCTTTGTTTCTGTATTGTTTTGTACTGATTTGTGGTGTTCAATAAAGAGTATTTGTATTGTTTGTATTGTATCTTTGATATTTCCAGAGTATTGGCGATTTTTGCAGACCTCTAAATTTTGGGACAACTATCCCATATAGGGAATAGTTGCCTAAACCATGTAAATTACGTTTAGGATAGTTGCCTTGTTGAGAAAGAGGACATTTACCCCGCTAAAACTTTGATCGCACCTAGGCGTCTCGTGCAATCGCACAGAGACATGCAACACGGTCAACTTAGTTGTAGTTGAAGAGTCTCTCGATAGATAAATAAAATAACATGTGTTTCATTCGCGAAAGTAGAGTAATTGCAATCAAGGCAACTATACCCTCGGGGAGACTATCCGGGTTTTACCCTATTTTGAGCCTAGCAACTGAATGTATATTTCGTGTTTATTAATATTGTATGCTAAATATATCCGCTGCAACTGCATAGCAGCGCGATGAGTAGTCTTCATCTGGTGACCGCAGACGTATATCCGGTGCCAACGTTTGCCCCAACATTGGAGCCAACGTTTGAAGCCAGGACAGGATGATTGTGACTCTGCTCTCTACATCACTTGGCCTGTTCTCTCGCAGGCATTATACGGAATCAGGAGTCTTCTGTATTGGTCGTGCTTTGACCAGTTGAACAGACACATGGCTGATTATAATAGGTACGAAGGAACGGGTCAAGATTAACTTACATAATTAGGTACACAATATAATCGGATAACTCGCGTATAAAAAGTCGAGTGATGCTCGACATGTTTCGGACTATTTCGTAGTCCTTCCTCTCGGAGCGCTCGCTCCGGCGGCAGCGAAACGAACACTGCGCGCCAGCGCTCTGTTCGCGCGGCTGCTCGACGCTACTGACAGCGGCGCACAACTACCCTCGTTTTCATCGTCATTTTTATTATTGTCAAATGTAGGGCAGCACACAACACTGATCACGTCACTCCGTCGAAACATGTCGAGTATCACTCGACTTTTTATAAGGGGTGCGAGTCGGGTTACCTCCACGTGTGATTAAGAGCTGCGGTTCGTTTTTGGATCCGTCCGGGGGGAAGAGCAGTGCTTGGTCCGGTGCGCCCTGGGCAACGGCTAATGATTTCCTGGCAGTTTCTGAGGGATATCATTGACCGTTGGCTAAGAGCCCGACAGGGGGGGAGGGGGGTCTTTGACCATTACCGTACAACGTTGCCGACATTTTGTCAGAAGATTTTTTAATAAAAAAATTTACATTGACATTGGCGAAGTTGTCGTCACTATAACGACTTGATACGCCACAAATAAAAGAAGAAGAAGAAGAAGACTTTTTATAAGTGAGTTATCCGTTTATGTGTAATTATGATTAAGTCTCACGGTAGTTTCATGTTGGAAGATTAACTTACCCTTCAAGTCTGTGTCAGGTGAATCTTACTACTATTACAAATACGAAAGTTTTGAAGGATGGATGTGTACATAGACTAGGTTTGCCACCTGTACTATATTATATAGTATCGTACTATATTGCGGTCAATTGTACTATATATTATAGAAATATAATATAGTACGAAAAATACTATATTTTCATTGCTAACTCCACTGCTGCACTTTTTTGTATAAACATCGACTAAATTGGAACGTACCCGTAGGATTGTAATTTGTATATAATGTTTAAACATGATAAATGAATGAATGTGTACTATTTTTTTCCGAAAATTCCCAAAAGTACTATATTTGGCAAGGTTCTGAGAAAAATACTATAATTCTTCAAAAAAAAGGTGGCAACCCTAGTATAGGCCGACCGCTTAAATGACTCCTCCACCGGCGCGGTTTGGGACGACAAAGGGGGAGAGAGGTGCGGGCGGGTAGTGCGCCTGCCTCTGCTCTCTCGACCCCTTCGTCCCGCCCCGCGCCCCTGAGCTGCGCGGGCGAGGACTCATTTCAGCGGTCGTTCTATAGTTTGGCATAGAGATACCTTACATAATAATAATAATATAGCCTTTTTATTCCGAATTCGCTACAATTTCATTTTTTGTTGTTGTTGTTGTTTTTTTTATTATTAAATTGTCGCGTAATTCGGCGTGCCTCATGGCATAGGCCTCCTCCGTGTATTGGTTGAGATAACTTACATAGGCTACCTTATATTCTGCATTTTTTAACAAAATCTTGTGCTTAAGTAAAAACCCAAACGAGAATCACCAGGTTTGTAATATTGGGCATTATTTTAGCATATGTGTTTTTTTTTTTTAATTCAGCAGTTCTTTCTTATTGATTTGTTCTTCACGAAGTACACGAGGACTCGCGAGGACGTCCCGGAGAATTGTGTAGTTCCCGTGGGATAGAAATAAACGGATTCTTCGCAGGTGAAGTCGAGGGCAGCTAGTCGAAAATAAAATGCGTTGACGCTAATCAACAGATCTGGCGCACTTGTTATTGCTGATGCTATGCTTATTTTCTCGATATCAGGCGTTCACTGATGATGTTCGATTCAAATGTTGGCGGCAATGTTGGAGCCAATATTGGCGCACCTGGCACTAGCTGGGCCACCGCAAATAGCCACATTGTCTCCCTGATTGCCTTGACTGACATTTATTTATATTCGAATCACTGGGATTGATTGTGTATTGAGCTTTAGTCGACGTCCAAGAGCGAAGTAAAAAAAAAAATAGCCAAGTGCGAGTCGGACTCTCGCATCGAGGTGTTCCGTTTAAATTTGGCAAGTGAATGTAAAATCTAGTGTTAGAAGAGCTCTGCTCGTAAGCAAAACGTAGGCGGTGTGAGGCCATTTTATATTGGTTTTGCATAGACAACTTACAAAAATTTAGATTTTTTTCATTTATTTCATTAGTTGTGCTGTAAGAGCTAATCATACCAAAATTTTATTTTATAGCTTTATTGGAAGTACCCATAGGTTTTTATATTAATGCTGTGTATGGAAACATCTTTTCTAATGACTGTATCTTTGATAGAGTTGCCTAAGAGGGTTAATTTTTCACGTTTGATATTTTAGCCCGCTAAAATGTCCATAGTTACCTCTTAAAAGACTACAAGCCCATGGAAAAAAAAAACATGTGAAATGAACCAGCGTGAATAACGCTTAGAATACTGTTACTATATCATAAAATAACGCTGAGCGCTATGCCGTCATTTCTGAGCGGTACATGGAAAAAAAAATTGCACTAACTTCCGGCACCACCACTTTAAAGCGGCACTAGGTTTTTCGACATTTATTTTTAATCATCTATAAGTTATAAAAAGCCATACATTAATAATTAGTCGTAATTCCTCACTTGTACCCGAGAAATTCCATAAATGTACCGCTCAGAAATGTCGGCATAGCGCTCAGAGTTATTTTATGATATAGTAACGGCCTTCTAAGCGTTATTTACGCTGGTTCATTTCACATGTTTTTTTTTCCATGGGCTTGTAGTCTTTTAAGAGGTAACTATGGACATTTTAGCGGGCTAAAATATCAAACAATAACCCCCTTTTAATCCGTTTCGCTACAATTTCAGTACATTGTGTAGTTTTTTTTATATATATAAATTATAGCGTCTGCCTCCCTCACGGCATTAGCCTCCTCCATTTATTGGAGGGTTAGGGCTATAGTTCCCACTCGGGCCCAGTGCGGGAACTTCATACACACCATTGAATTGCTTCGCAGACATGTGCAGGTTTCCTCACAATGCTTTTCCTTTACCGATAAGCTCATGGCAAATTTCAAATGTAATGTCAAACATACATACACACTCACAATCTTTTACGATTGGAATATTAAGAAGCCACTTTTTTTTTTAATATGAATAGGAAGGCAAACGAGCAAGTGGGTCACCTGATGGTAAGTGATCACCACTGCCCATAGACACCCGCAACCCCGGAGGGATTGCAGATGCGTTGCCAACCTAGAGGACTAAGATGAAATGCCTCTTGATAATAGAATTGTCTATCTATCTATCTACAGCCATTGTCCGTCCACTGCTGGACGTAGGCCTCCTTAATATTGCGCCAACTTTCGCGATCCTGGGCTTCCCTCATCCACCACTCATCAAGCCATCAACCACTGCCAGCTGTCCTCTTAAGGTCATCAAAAGACGAAAGTCGTCGACATAGCGCGAAGGATTAGTACGTTGAAATGGCACTGGGCTGGTCACGTTTGCCGTAGAACTGACAACCGGAGCAAACGTATCCTAGATTGGAGACCAGGGATGTAACGGAAGTAGTTTTATCGGAACCGAAGGCAGGGTCGGAGTTTTTAAATTTGCTTTATCGGAGTCGGAATCGGACTCGGAGGCAGGGTCGGATAATTGACGATAAAGTGCACGTAGTGGGAGTCGGGGGAATCCCCGCGCGACATGTATGAACCTGTTCGTAACATTCGACACAGGCCGCCGCCGCCGCTATGTTATGCTTCGACCTCCGATTAAAACCTTCGATTTAAAAGTGTCGGACCCGAAGTCGGAACCGAAGGTGTAATAATAATCGGAAGTTCCGACTTAACGGAACCGGAGTCGAAGCTAAGTAAGTCCGTAACATCCCTGGTGGAGACCACATTTGGGAAAGCGTAGTGTGGGACGCCCTGCGACGCGTTGGGCGAATATAATTGTGTAGGTATTTAATTGGATTCTGTGAGTTAGCACAGTTGCAAACTTTTGTATATAAATATTAGACTTATATTACAGGATGAGAAATAAACACAACGATTTACATTAAATAGGTATATATTATATTTAACGCCATCAATAACATAGAAAAGGGTGTTGGCCCGCTTATGATAACATTATTGTCAGAAAATATATTTTAGGTCTCATTTTATACATTCATTTTGACAGGTTACACAGTAAAGCATCTGATATTCTGCGAGTGTTACGACAAACTAGTGTGAAAATAGTCGAAGAGAAGAATTTAAAGATAGCGAAGAAGAAGAACCGATGTCTAAGAAAAGAGTAGTTTAAACACTCACGAAAAAAATATCGGGTATACTTTTATATAAAATCAGTTTGATCGTCATTTTATGTCATATAAATTTCAAGACCACCAAACCGCTTATAGGAACGAGCTAAATTTTCAAGAATTGTTTAAAGGATTTGGGTATGCGAGTTTTTTTGTTGTCGACACACAAGCAGCAAAGTCTTTGGCTCAGAAAATAAAAAAATTATCTCCCTTTTTGTAGCACCATCTGGACGACGTTGTTATAAACGAAACAATTCATAAATAGTTAAATACAAAATCAACAAAGTTAAAAAAAACACAAAGGTGAGACACACAATTGTACTTTCGAAGGAAACATAGCATTGTGCAATTTTTAGATCTATTTTCTACATATAAAATAGCCTAAAGGCCTGTAGAAATACAGTACAAAGTTACAGTATTTTAATGAACACATCATATTATGTATAGCATAATTTTTTTGTCGCACCATTTTCTAATGTTATAATTATCCAAATTTCAACATCGTTATAACAATCTGTATAAGAATATTTTAAACAAAATAATAAAGCATAAGTAAGTAGTGAAAATATATTTTATGCAGGCGAGAGCAGGACGGACAATCTGACTAATTATAATATAACCCCTACACACCATAGAATTTTAAAATACTCAAGATATATTTCTCAAGAATATTTATTTATTATTTCTTTTATGTTTCTGGTGAGTAGATGCTATTTCCAACATCGTAGGTTTTCAGTATGGTAACTATGTGTTTCGAGACCCGTTTTATACACGGTTGCCAGCCCTACGGTGTCAGTGGACATAATGTGAGGGTTGGCATCCAAATATTTTTTAAAGATATTTATTACATTTAACGTTATACGCAATTAAGTAGCACAGAAAATTTTATTTTTTATATAAATACACTATTCCTTTTATAAGTCCAGTGCTAGCGCAATGATTTAATCATAATTAATTTATACCTTATTTAAGCTTAACGTAACGTAGTCATAAAAATTTAACAAAAAAGAATTAATAAAGGTACTTTTTAGGAATAAAT
Source organism: Pandemis corylana (assembly GCA_949127965.1). NCBI lineage: Eukaryota > Metazoa > Arthropoda > Insecta > Lepidoptera > Tortricidae > Pandemis > Pandemis corylana. The sequence continues at coordinate 9,554,615 of OX421871.1, forward strand.
TTTAGAACTCAACAAAATTCTGTTATGATAGCCCCTTGCTAACCCCAGTCGCTTAGCGTTAACAAATTAGCGTATAATTTCTATTATGTACATATATCAATTAATTTATTACAAAAAAAGAAGATAAAGGGTTTTTTACATAAGCTTAAAGTAACAAAGATAATCTTTAACTTGCAGCTCTTTTAATGACAACATGTAAGAAGTGTGTTAAACTAAAATTATTAATTAAAGACATTTCGTAAAACAAAACAGGATCGAAAACTTACAACAGCGTAAACGTAGAACTCCAAAATTATATACAACCAAATTTACACGATATTTTACTATAATTAAAAATTAATCCGTTCATGAAAATGTTTCAAAATCAGTCTCACGAATTCGTGTGCCATTGTTTCAATCCGTTCCGTCACCCTGACTTAATAGTATTTTCTAGAGATGCTAGCGACATCTATCATGGATTTTGGCAGACTCCAAAACAAGCATGTTTTACTTCAATACTCTGTCACATGCACCTAACGTCAGAAGACGAGACATTTTTAGACATGGTCCTTTCACCTTTTGACGTAGGGAGTTGGAGATGGATTAAAAAGTCTAAAAGATGCTTTTTTAATTAGACATATTATGTATTTAAAACCTTCTATCTTAAACAGCAAAACATATTATCTAGAGCAGCTTTAGTTTTACAATTAAGAACCTATGCAGACTGCTTATTTTTACGAGCACACGACTCGCCTTGCCACCAGTCTGTGCTTTTTGACCCATATACTTATACTTTGTTGGTTATCCGTTCGATCTAAACGGAATCAATTTCGCTTGAGCGTTCGTCTGTCCCTTTGTCACAAAAGCAGTGGCGTAACTATAGGGTGGCAGGGGTGGCAAAATGCCACGGGCTCCTAGCTCTACGGGGCCCCCAACTGGCTTGGCTTAGAGCACAGAAGAGGCGCTGATGCACTTCTTTACATTGAGGAAGGAGGATCTAACGAATTTGCCACGGGCCCCAGACGTTATTGTTATGCCACTGCACAAAAGTCTAGCAGCTACCATTGAAGCTAGTTTTAAATTCATACAGAATGTATATTGGATTGGCTGGGACTTAGGAACAGTACAAACGGCTATAGGGAAACCTTGCACGTGGCCAGTATCTTCGTAAGGTCTGTCGTATACACGTAAAATATCATTTACAAGTAGGCTCAAATAAGTATGGTGGTTGCCAAAATGTACAGTAAGGGAAATCTATTCACGACACCGTAGAACCTTATCACCATTGACAGGCCGTCACTTAAACTCTTATGATATGTCACGTGTTCTACTGTGGTACGTGAATAGTTCCCTTTCTGTACCTCAAGGCACAGTCTGTCAGAAAGGCAGTGTATGTGAGCTGTCACGAACTGAACCGCCATTATTGAGATCACTTCTTCGCGGCCAGTATTCGCTGGTCGATGCTGGTGACGACTTGTTACAAACGAAATCAGAACTCTATGAAAATCTACGGGCACACATCTGATCGCCGTATTCACCATGTATGCCTCCCAACAGACTTTGCAGGGTTCAAAGATGGAATCAGCTATACGACTCCCGTTGAAACTCTCACTCTGATTTGAGAGCTCAATTAGAAACATTAAGTGTTTAAAATTTAGCAGCCCGTATCATAGCGGTCGTATAGTACGAAATTACAATCATTATCATGAAATCATCCAGATCCAGAGGCATGTAGTTTTAGAGTCCATGGCATGATACGCAGCAATACGAGACGGGATACGGTGCGCCGTAAAGATACAAAATGTGTACGCGGTTTTATTTGGTGCCTTAATGCCTCTAAAAGAATAGTTAAGAAGAGACATTACAAAAGTTACAGATATTATTTGTAATCTCTTAACGCGAATAGACACTTTCGTATAGCGTCCAAAAATCTGATATGTCTTTGAAAGTAGTTGCAAATTATCAATATGTTCAAACACCAGCCGTCATTAGCATCGACAACAGATGGACTTATCAACTAATACATACGTACAGTAAAAAGAAATAGAATCACATAGTAATTTCGCTAACTATTCTTAACTTATCGCCGCCACACATGTTTCTCAAAGTTTATCACACAAAACATGACAAAACTCCACGGAGCACGTGACCTGGAACAAATGAAAACCACCATTACATTTCTAATTAAAAAAGACTGTATATTCTAAATGGAATCAAAAACTTAACTAAAACTAATCTTAAAATAAAATAATTAAAAAAGGATGCCCCTGTGGCATAGTTCCGCAGACGCTGGCAGCATTCCCCCTTTGAACAGCGATACTAAAACGCTGTCCAAGGAAACTGCCAGCTCTGCGGTCACCGGCGTCTATTAGTTTCTTCGAAATATCTTTGAAGAGGCTAATAGCGCTAGAACCCCACGGACCAAGGGTCTCAACACCGAAAGGGATAAAGTTATATTCGGTGCTGAGACCCTATATTTATTTATCTTGCCTATTAAGAAAACAAATCATATGCAAACAACGCCTTGTGAATTGACCATAACTCGGACAAATCATCGCAAAACAATCGCAACGCAGTAATAATCGACATAAACAATTAATAAAGGTCAAATGTTAATGAGAAAAATATCCTCTCTGCAGATTCATACTCTTAGGTATTTATAGCCATAGAAGTCTATTGAATCTTGTTCTATTTCTGTATCTGCTTTTGCGAAGACCTATGGCGCTACTCCCAATAAAATTCACGGTTTGTTTGTGTCCCTTTCAGTCTCATATTAATGACTAGTAGTGCGTGTGGAACAGAAAGAAAAGAAAGTCAAATTTCAAATTTTGAAGTATAAAACCAAAATGAATCAATAAATTTTACTTTGATTTTTTATGTTTATTTTACGGTTTTAACGTTAGAAATTGAATTCCTAAAATTAAATTTCATTAAAAAAATTTTTTATCTATGAGTGGTGTAGTGGTATAGCATGCGTCACGGAATGCCGAGGATCCGGGTTCGATTCCCGGCCATAGCTTTACTTTTCGGATTTTTCTGTGCTCTAATTTTCAATGTCGTTTAGGAATTTAGTATAAAACCTGTCAGAGCTATGGGATCCGCGAAGTATTTGGACGGGTCTTTAGCTTGTCTCTGCGCTATGTTAGCACTTTTTTGTTACGGTTTTGTCCAACTAGCCTTCCGCCGAAAGGGAATATTCCAAGAGTTTTAAACTGCCCCGGATACTTCAAAATGCCAACGGCGCGACTGAAACATCCAGAACCGTTTTTCAAAAAGAGTGCATGAAACCTGATTTTACTATAGATTTTTTTCCTGTTCGCCGACGAACTGGAATGTAAGTTTTGGGACCTATTTTTTACTGAATAAGGATCGCGGGTAAACGATTCTGAGTAAGAAAATGCCAAGTTAAATTCTGGAAAAAATGTTCATGATTTCTTTTGACGCTCAAGTACGTCAAGTTTTACACGAGTCCCGTGAGTCGCAGTTAAAGTGAGGGAGCCTCGGAAGTTCATAACGCTACGCCACGCTATTATCCGCGGTCTCCAAAATCTTAACCTTATGGTCGACTGCGCTATGTCGCCGCTTGCATAACCGCGGAAGCAACTCGACCGACTTTCACACTTATGCAACACCAAATTCGACTTATGCAAGCCCCAGAGACCCAATGTCCCACTAAGTTACGTCATTCTGGTTAAAGTTGAATGTTAGTAGAAAGTGGCACGCGGGAAATGTCAATAATGACTGCTGACACAGTTTTGTGATGACAGTGATGACGATGATACCGTGTGTTATGATTAGTTTTATCGGTAGATTCAAGTGGCTTTAAGTTTTTCATATAGGGTGCGAGCAGTGGCGTAACTATAACGTCTGGGGCCCGTGGCAAATTCGTCAGATCGTTCCTTCCTCAAAATAAAGAAGTGCATCAGCGTCCCTTATGTGCTCTAAACCAAGCCAGTTCGGGGCCCCGTAGAGCTACGGGCCCCTGAAATTTTGCCACCCCTGCCACCCTATAGTTACGCCACTGGGTGCGAGTCGGGTTACCTCCGCGTGTGGTCAAGCTGCGGTTCGTTTTTGGATCCGTCCGGGGGGAAGAGCAGTTGGTCCGGTGCGCCCTGGGTATCGGCTAATGATTTCCTGGCAGTTTTTGAGGGATAACATTGACCGTTGGCTAAGAGCCCGACAGGGAGGGGGTCTTTGACCATTTACTTTGACATTGGCGAAGTTGTCGCTATAACGACTTGATACGCCACAAATAAGAAGAAGAAAAAGTTTTTTTAAATAAAATATGAAGTGGTCAGAGATTTTATTCATGATTCTTAGGAGCTTCTAGGTGTTGAAGGTCGGGAAGTTTTATTTGTTTCAAATGTTGACCCAGGTTCGGTCGATATATTGACTGAATCTGAGGATATATACATGCATACACATACACAAATCACGTCTATATCCCTTACGGGGTAGACAGAGCCTAAGGTAAGACCTAAAGGCCACGTTTAGCATGATTGTATGCGTATAGTTGGAAAAAGGAATCAAAACAGTGATGGGTTGCTAGACGCATCGCCCATAACATGATTCCTAAGAATTTCGCCCATTCCCTCGATCGGGCGAGAAGCAACTGATACATTCTATGTTTTTCCTTTGCTCCCAGATCAGCATGGAGGATGTATGACTATGCATTATATGGAGTCACATATATAGATACATACACATACATAAATAAAAAATCACGTCTGTGTCCGGGATAGACAGAGCCTATGGCCATGTTTAGCATGAACGTGGGCGTATGTGGAAAGCGAATCAAAATTGTGATGAGTTGCTAGACGCATCGCCTATCATGATTCCTAACATTTTCGCCCAATTCGGGCTTTTACCACCTGCGCGGAAAGAGGCGATTGGTACATTCTGTTTTTTCTTTGCTCTCAAACCAGCATGTAAGTATTTATTGTGTTGCTTAGGATTCCAAATAATCACCAGCGATTCTCACTATACTGCCATTATGGCGTTATCACTTTTTCCTCCTGTTTATCAATGCATAGTTCCAGCACTATCAAAGTGCATCTGATGCAGGGTGCAGTGACCGGAGTTTCGGCGCCGGAGGTCATAGACCCCGCTGTGTGATTTTTTCTCCGATACGCGTACGGAATAAGCGTTTTTCTATGACCTTGATTTTTAAGGCCTAATGATTCACCGACAAACGTTTGCTCGAATATAGCGTTCTCTGACATTATTAACTTTTTGGATTATAAAGAAAACCTGAGGGCTTACCATGAGGTATTAATCGAATCAATTCCGATTCAGTTAAGGTTCGCTCGCTGTCAGAGCCATACAAAAATGGCAGCTGAACCCTGAGCTGAGTCGGAATTGAAACGCATTAAGACGTCACAGTAAGGCCCTTGACCTCTAAAGTGCACCACGCGAAGCAGTTTTCAGTTTTTTGAAATACAATTTAAAAACAAAATGAAAAATGTCATAAAAAATAAAAAAAAATATGGATAATTAGATAAATAAAAATTGTTAACAGAATAAAATTTTTATAGAATGAAAACAACATTCGGTATTTAATGTTAAATAACAAATCTTCTGAGTCTCTGACCTACTTCTTTGTCTAATTGAATTTAAATGCAACGTGCATCAATAAACATTCTAAAATTGAAAAATGTTTTTAACATCGCGTGATGAAATTATGGAGTAGCCGCTGTGCGTACGCGCATCGTAATGTCAATGTATCCACGAGCTTGCGAACTATGAAGAAATGGAGGTGGCGATATTAGTTTATGTAAAAAATACAAGCATTTTTCGCGAAAAAAGTAAACGCCCATCGAGGGAATAGGCGAAATTCTTAGGAATCATGTTATAGGCGATGCGTCCGGCAACCCATCACTATTTTTGATTCCCCTTTCCACCTATACGCCCACAATAATGCTAAACGTGGCCTTTAGGTCTTGTTACCTTAGGCTCTGTCTACCCCGTAAGGGATAAAGACGTGATATTTATGTATGTGCCAAATTCAAGTAAAGACAGACAGGTCTTTCTTAATAATAGTGCACTGTTATGTAGCTAACGGGAGTTTGTAATTGTGTCGTACAGACGCATCATTCAAACAGATGACGCTTAGCGACAAAAATTCGCATAGTAACAAGGTCACGAGACAGCTGGTACAAATAGGAAAATTCGAAGGCTTACCCACCTGTTATGGGTGTGTAGGGGTACAGCCCGCGTCACGGAATGACGAGGATACGGGCTCGATTCCCGGCCATAGCTTTACTTTTCGGATTTTTCTGTGTACCAATTTTCAGAGTCGTTTAGAAATTTAATTTCTAACGGTAAACCGTATAAACATAAAAAATCAAAGAAGTAAAAATTGTTGATTCATTTGATAGTAGGAGAAAATACAAAGGGACAAAATTTAATGTCAATTGGCATTGTTCATTTTTTTTAGTATGCTCCAATTCGAAAACCATTTCGAGGAAAACCATCAATTATCCGATTTATCTTGTCCGATTTCAAAAATACTTTATGATTGCAGATATTTTTGTAAAAGTACTTTGAACCTTTGTTTGACCGAACGACCGGGTTTTTAGACAGAATCCAGCATCGAATGTTTGCCACAAAAATGAAAAAAAAAATTTGGCTACGGCAACTGTCACGTGTCACTGTCAAATCTACAAAACCATAGACAAAGCCGTTTTTTTTTATAGCCAGCCGAACGAAGGCGATTGGGATTCTGTCTAAATTCACGAATTATCAAACAGCGAAAAAATATTTATTATTAATTAACAAAGCTACGTAAAAGCATAATATTCAAATTAGTTTCTTGAAATAGTCCATTTTATCAAATAAAGGTGTTAAAAGCACAGCTTAAAAAAAGTGAACAATGCCAATTCGATCCGTTTTAAAATGAATAGCGTTGCCGGATTATTTTTAGGCGTTCTAAAAATAATGTCACTATAAATAAAATGACATGAATAATTCACACACGCGCTTATCTGATATGTATCTATATAATCCTTTACATATTTTTATCAGTCAGCAACTTTAGGGCATTCACAGCAGATAAGGACTTGTTTTATTTTTTTAACGCGCGATTGTGGGTTCATTAAATTACTCTATTATTATGCAATACGATAAATGACACGAGATTTAAGGGTAGATCTGGAATTAAAAAAAAAACGAGTCGGCCGACGTATCTTGTTACCTTGTAATATTCTGTATACCTTTTTTCTGTTTTGGTTGTTATATGTGGTGTTCAATAAAGAGTTATTGTATTGTATTGTATTGTATCTTGGTAAGTAGCTAATTACTTCTGACAAATTTCGGATTTCAGTTATAAGTGACTCATATCAAAAGAAAAACTTAAAAAAATGCCATCCATGCATTCTTCCATGCTGGTCTGGGAGCAAAGAAAAAACATAGAATTTACCAATTGCTTCTCTTCCCGCGCAGATGGTAAAAGCCCATCGAGGGACTGAGCGAAAAGCATAGGAATCATGTTATAGGCGATGACGCTAGCAACCCATCACTATTTTGATTTCATTCTCCATCTATACGCCCACAATCTTGCTAAAGGTGGCCAGTAGGTACCTGTTACCTTAGGCTCTTGTCTACCCCGTATAAAGTCGTGATTTGTGTACGTGTGTATGTATGTGTTTTCCTCTAATTTTGCACAATAAAAGTGCCAACTGCCTTAAACTAGGCAAGCCGGTGAGAATCGAGTTCTGGACGCCACGGCACTGGTATGTTTTTTTTTTTTTTATATGAATAGGAAGGCAAACGAGCAAGTGAGTCACCTGATGGTAAGTGATCACCACTGCCCATAGACACCCGCAACCCCGGAGGGATTGCAGATGCGTTGCCAACCTAGAGGACTAAGATGCAATGCCTCTTGTGCCCGTAATTTCCCCGGCTGTCTTACTCTCCACACCGGAACACAGCAGTGCAAGCACTGCTACTTAGCGGCAGGATTAGCGAGTAAGAAGACCCAGACTGTAACCGTAGGAGTTACCGGCTCTGACATTGTTTCGTGGCTCGTTGGCTGTGACGTAATACATCCCGAATGTGGAACATTAATGAAGCCCCGCCCCCCGCACGCATGAGTGAAAGTGCGCGCGCATACCGCGCACCGCGCCGCCGCGGGCGGACGTGTTTGCGCAGCCACGTGCGTTAGGACATGACCCCCCAACTTGTCAGACGCGTTGCGACTAGGGCTGCCTATCTTACAATACAATACAATAACTCTTTATTGAACACCACATATAAAAACCAAAACAGAAAAAAGGTATACAGAATATTACAAGGTTAACAATAGGCGGCCTTATCGCTACAGAGCGATCTCTACCAGGCAACCATAATGGACTGGAGAACAGAACAGATCTGAGCAGGTGGTGCAATTTAGAATATTATTAATATACTAAGTACTGAAACTTACTGCTTATACATCGTGTTTTTTTTGCAGCAGGTCTAGGAAAGAAAAAACAGAATGTAGCAGTTGCTTCTCTTCCCGCGCAGATGGTAAAAGGCCATCGGCGAAAATCATCAATATTTTGATTTCTTTCAACCTATACGCCCACAATCATGCTAAACGTGGCCTTTAGGTCTTGTTAACTTAGGCTGTGTCTACCCCGTAAGGGATAAAGACGTGATTTATGTATGTAAACAAATAATTCAGAGTTTCGCGTGGTGAATCAACATTATAAAAAATAGCATTAGATAAAGAGTACAGAAAACAATGTTGTGCTATCATAATTATAAGGAAATGTTATTCATTCGTTTAAAAACAAGTTTCTAATGTTTCTATTGATAAAAGCAATTTTAATCCTATTTGTGACAACCGGATAGCCTAGTTAGTGACCCTGACTATGAAGCTAGAGGTCCTGGGTTCGAATCCCAGTGATGAATACGAATGTTTGTGCCCGAGTCATTAATGTTGTATGTATTTATCTACATTATATAAGATGTTTATCCGTTGCCTGGTACCCATAGTACAAGCTTTGCTTAGTTTGGGGCTGGGTCTAACCGTTAATAATAATAACACAGTTGCATACATTGCTTTATATACACACATCGTCACTACATAGTATAAAACAAAGTCGCTTTCTCTGTCCCCATGTCCCTGTCCCTATGTCCCTTTGTATGCTTATATCTTCAAAACTACACAACGGATTTTGATGCGGTTTTTTTAAATAGATATAGTGATTCAAGAGGAAGGTTTTTATGTATAATTTAAGATGAGTTCAGAAGCAGAAGGGAAATGACCAGCATTATTACAGCCAATACTAGGTTCTGTCTACCCCGTAAGTGATAAAGACGTGATTTACGTACCTAAGTACTTTCTTGCCTGTGATAGTAGGCAAAATCTGTACTGTAATCCATTTTGTGACAATTTATTTTTTTGTGATAATTTATTTTGTTTAATTTATTTTATTTGATGTTTTGTGGTTGTCATAAATAAACTTTTTTTTTCTTTCTTTCTTTCTTTAATGTTTATTACAGTATAGATTTTAGTAAGGTTATGATAAAAAATATTTCCATGCTGGTCTGGCAGCAAAGAAAAAACATAGAATGTACCAGTTGCTTCTCTTCCCGCGCAGATGGTTAAGCCCATCGAGGGAATGGGCGAAAATCATAGGAACCATGTTATAGGCGATGCGGCTAGCCACCCATTACTATTTTGATTCAATTTTTTGCCATCTATACGTCCACCATAAGTTTTTGTCACCTTAGGCTCTGTCTACCCCGTAAGAGATAAAGATGTGATTTGTGTATGTGTATGTATTGTATGTAAAATTAACTTAAGTTAGCTTGCAAAAAAAATACCGGAAATCTATTGAAAAGGGATTGAAAAAGAGAAAAATATGTTAGTCATGTTTTATCAAAGGAATTCGTTATCTTGAGTGGTTGAGTCTAAAACTAGGGAAACAGTATCATGTGTAACATTCCTAAAATTGTTCAGATAAAATAAAATATATAATGCCATATTTTTTCATGCAATGCAATGGCTACCAACACATCACTATTATGATTCCCCTTGCCACCTATACGCCCACAATCATGCTAAACGTGTCCTTTATCTTGTCACCTTAGGCTTTGTCTACCCCGTAAGGGATAAAGACGTGATTTATGTGTTTGTGTGTGTGTGTGTGTGTATGATAGTTTTTAATTTTAATTAAACATTGATTACATTAGGAACCGGGGTCCTATTGAGAGGAAACATAATATATGTATTATTGAAAAGGCTTTTAGTGCTATCGACCTCTTTAGTAAGGCTCTGTCTGCCCCGTAAGGGATGAAGTCTTGATTTATGTATGTATGCATTAATTTCTTCCGTGCTGGTCTGGGAGCAAAGAAAAAACAGAACCAGTCGCTTCTCTTCCCGCGCATTTATAAAGCCCATTGAGGAAATAGGGTAAATCTTAGGAATCATGTTTACGGGCGATGTGGCTGGCAACCCATCACTATTTTGATTCCCCTTGCCACCTATACGCCCACAATATTACTAAACGTGGCCCTTAGGTCTTATTATAGCTCTGTCCACCCAGTAAGGGATAGAGACGTGACTAATGTATGTATGAACTTTTGACGGATGAAACATTTTGAGAGCGGTGTGTGTGCACATCTGCTATGTTAAGTGATGTGTGAAGTTCCCGAAAGTCCTCGTAAAAACGACTGCCACATTCCCTCTCTTTCAAAGACGAGGCCTGGCCACAGTGGGAGATGTTGAAAGAGCCCAAAGTACGTCGCTACTGCTGCCCTTGTCACACTTATGCAATTCTAATAGCCTAAAATTCGTCTCAATCACTAATCAGATAGGATGTTTGTTTGTTTGTCTAGCCCTCGATAACGCATGTGTGTCACTGTTATCTACGTGCCCTAAATACGTGCATGTAGTACTTCGCTATTTCTTTATCGTTTTTTCCCCACAGCAAGCACTATAGGACGAGTGCTCTAGTCGCTATTAACTTAAGTAGTCACTTCACTACTTACCAGTTACTTACTTCCATGCTGGTCTGGGAGCAAAGAAAAAAGCATAGAATGTACCACTTGCTTCTCTTCCCGCGCAAATGGTAAAAACCCATCGAGGGAATGGGCGAAAATCATAGGAATCATGTTATAGGCGATGTGAAGGGGAATCAAAAATAGTGATGGGTTGCTAGCCGTATCGCCTATAACATGATTCCTAAGATTTTCGCCCATTCCCTCGATGGGCTTTTACCATCTGCGCGAGAAGAAAGCAACTGGTACATTCTATGTTTTTTCTTTACTCCCAGACCAGCATGGAAGATCCTCTAATTCTGCATAATAAAGTGCCCAACTGCCTTAAAATAGGCAAGCCGGTGGGAATCGAGCTATGGATGCCACGCCACTTTGATAGAAGGGAAAATACCTACACATAAATCACGTCTTTATCCCTTACGGCGTAGACAGAGCCAAAAGTACCGCTTAAAGGCCGCATTTAGCATAATTGTTGGCGTATAGGTGGCAAGGGGAATCAAAATAGTAACACGATTCCTAAAATTATCGCCCATTCGCTCAATGGGATTTAACATTGTACGTTTGTACATTCTATGTTCTTTCTTTGCTAGAAACTAAGCTAGAAGAAAGACCAAGCAAAGAAGGTTAAGTAATGTAGCATCGTATCAAGAGCAATGGCAGAAAAAGCCCACTATCATGCTAAACATGGCCTTTGGGTCTTCCTTAGGCTCTGTCAACCCCATTAGGGATATGGACGTGATTTATGTGTACAAAATATCTTTGGTAGTAAACACGAATTTTATAATTTAATTGCAATAGATACACCATGATTAATCTAAAAGTTAACTAAATTAAATATACAAAACTTAAAACTAAATAAATATACCTAACTATAAAAAGAAAACACCATCTAAAAGGCCCTCCTGCGGCATAGACCCCAACACACTGGCGGCATTACCTCTCTGTACAGCCAGAGAAATTCGCTGGAGAGGTAAGCGCCAGTTCTGGGGTCTCCTGAGGAACACGTAGGTACGATCTTCATAGTGGCTCTTCATAGTGGCATAGTGGCTCCAATAAATTCGCCGGCAATTCTCACAGACTTAAAAACCAACGTTTTGTAATAATTTTCACTCAACGTGACTTTAGTCTGGCGAAAATTACTAAATGAAACCTTTGAAAATGTTCCAAAACAAGTTGCTTGGAATGTGCGTTGCGTTGCGCCGCGTGGTCGCTGTTGTCCTACCCTCGTGTTTAAGGGGTATGTCTTCAGAGCGTGATGTGATCCTTAAAGGAACTCGCCCGGTTAGACCGCTTACAACTTGACCCGTACCCCAGTACTTATTATACGGAGTCACATGTCTGGTCAACTGGCCGTTGTTTCACCAACGTGACATTTGTCGGCGACATGTGATAATTCTGTTCACTTTACAAACTCGACGAGAAGCTACGCCGGTTGGCTTCATATTGGTTGCCTATACATACACATACACATATCACGTCTATATCCCTTACGGGGTAGACACAGCCTTTTTTTTTAACGGAGAGGAAATCTTTATGGATGCCTAGGGTTATGTGGGACTCCTCCCTCGAAGGGATATACCCAAACTAAAAACTCTCCGGCGTTGCCTCAATCCGGTGTGATTGGGACGCAGTGGGATGCCACTAGGGTTTCAACCACAAACGCCCTCCCCCCGGGTGGCCCCGGCTTTCGCCAGGACCGCGCCAAGAAGGGGAGGGCCCGTCCTCCCTTAGACAATGAGACCGTGCAATGCAGGTAGGTAATGAAGGTAGACAGAGCCTGAGCTAACAAGACCTAAGGGCCACTTTTAGCATGATTGGAGGCGACTAGGTGGAAAGGGGAATCAAAATAGTGATGGGTTGTTAGCCGCATCGCCTATGACGTGATACCTAAGAATTTCGCCTATTCCCTCGATGGGCTTTTCTGCGCGGTACGAGAAGCAACTGTCACATTGCATTTCGAATTGTCACATCTCGCGAACGATTGTCGAGTTGGTGAATTACAGGCCAGTGCGTGATCCTTAAAGAAACTCCGGGAACCACTTACAACTTGACCCGTTCCCCAGTACTTATTATACGAAGTCACGTGTCTGGTCAACAAGCCGTTATTTTAAGCTTTAACAAGTAGGCTTATCGTCTAACTCGCTCGCAATCGCCATCGTGTTCATTCTGACAGTTCACGTACGGGCTGACAGTTGGCATCGGAATCAGCAAGCTGTCACATTCATACAAGAACTGTCAACACGATGGCGATTGCGAGCGAGGGAACAATAAGCCTACAGGTCATCCGTCCACCTCATTGATGGGTCTACTGCGGTTGTATTATTGTAATTGTAGTGAAATATTTTTCTTTACACAGAGCGCTATGGCGCTCATTAGGGGAGGCCTATGTCCAGCAGTGGACTAATATAGGCTGATGATGATGATGATGATGATGATGATTTTTCTTTACAGATAGTAAACTTGTGTGATAACCGTAGCACCGTAGCTGGTCTACGAGCTACGCGACCTTTAGTCTCGTTCTAGAGAGCAAATTCTACGAATCTGCATTACTATATCTGCTTGACTACCGGTTGGCGAAGTGGTTAGAGAACTTGACTATGAAGCTTGAGGTCCCGGGTTCGATCCCCGGTCGGGGCAGATATTTGTATGAAAAACACGAATGTTTGTTCTCGAGTCTTGGGTGTTTAATATGTATTTAAGTACCTATTTATATTTATCTATATGTTTATCCGTTGTCTAGTACCCATATTACTTTGCTTAGTTTGGAGCTAGGTCAATTGGTGTCAATTGTCGCAAGGTATTTATTTTATATAAATACTAGCTTCTGCCCGCGACTTCGTCTACGTAGAATTATACATATACCCCCTTATTCATAAACGTTCTATAGGCTTCTGCTAACTTAGCAATCGTTTGTCCTTATCTGTCACTTTGACATTTACCTTTCACAGATAAGGACAAACGATTGCTAAGTTAGCAGAAGACTATAGAGCGTTTATGAATAAGGGGGAAAAACTTTACTCTTGAATCACTCTTATCTATTAAAAAAAACCGCATCAAAATCCGTTGTGTAGTTTTGAAGATATAAGCATACATAGGGACATAGGGACATAGGAAGCGACTTTGTTTTATACTATGTAGTGATGATATATCTGCATGTACAATGAAAGAAACTAAATCGCGTACCACTGTGAAATCTTTACACTGTAAATTTAAAAACTTAACCATACACCTGCCAAAGAAATTATTGCAAAAACGAATGAAAAAAGGTTCCACAGAGGTACGGTATCAGTTTCTTCGACCGCGTACTCTTTTAATTTCTCAGCTGTATTTCGAAGAGTAAGTTTTCGGTCACAAAATACGTCTCTTACGGGGTGACAGAGCCTAGGGTAACAAGACATAGGTGGAAATGGGAATTAATACTGATGGATTACTAGTCGCATCGCCTATAACATAATTCCTACGATTTTCGCCGATTCTTAAAGCCTTGTGCCTCTTGTCTAAGTTTTTGATACTAAAAACGTCTAAAACACGTTCGCGTTAACGTTTTACTATGGAATAATTTGCAGCGCCTCTAGCGGAATTCAACGGCAAAACACGCTCATACAAGAACTGTCATTTCGATCAGATGCCGAGTGTCAAAATAATTACACAATTATCCTGCAGAATTGGCCTGATTCATACCGTATATTATAAGCGTTTACTTAACCAGTATATCAATCTATAGTACATGTATGTAATTACCAAGTCTGCTTTTAATTTACTATAATATAAAACCATTCCAATCCAATGTATATATGTCACAAGGTTACGGCATCTATCGCTCTTCCGCCAACGGTTTTATCAAATCCACAAAATTGTATTAAATGCCTACTCTATATTGATGATGTTCTTATTACAACAGGGAACACCAATGACAGCAAATAGATAAATAATGAATGTACCAGTTGCTTCTCTTCCCGCGCAAATGGCAAAAGCCCATCGAGGGAACGGGCAAAATTATTAGGGATGCGGCTAGCAACCCATCACTACTTTGATTCCCCTTTCCAACTATACGCCCACAGCACAATCATGTTCGTGGCCTTTAGGTCTTGTTACCATAAGCTCTGTCTACCCCGCGAGGGATACACACGTGATTCGTATATGTTTGTGTGTGTAAGTTTAGTTCTGACCACAGATGAACGGGTGGTACTTATATCTCCCTCAAAAGGGTCTATAACGGATGATCGAATAATTGTTTGGTGCTGCTGCTTGGCGGCAGGGTTAGCTGGTCCCACCCACTAATGTGATTGGTCGGATAATATGCCGCGATGTCGCTTTAGAGGAAGTCCACCCTTACTGCTTAATGTGAAAAAATTTGACACCGATTTCGCCGGATATAGCTTTCCCGAGCCTGTGAATGGTTTCATGCAGAATGGCGCATTCTGCGAAAAAATAAACCGAGTTTTAATCCTTACTTAACTTTATGAGCTAGGGTAGCAAACGAGCAAGTGGGTCAGCTGATGGTAAGTGAAAACCACCACCGATGGATACCCGTATAATCAAAGGATTGAAGATGTGCCAGCGAAGAAGGCTAAGATGGAACACCGTTAGACGACCATTTTGATTGACAAACGTTTGAAAAGCTTTTAATATTTGCTAAATCAGTGCCGTTACGCGTCGCTAGTGGCGCTGCCATTTATACCTTACTAATTGAGGCTACGGATATGCAAATGCATTCAAGACGTTTGAGTGTCAGAAACATTATGTTACCTTTGGTTGCGTCAGCTAATAAAAGCAAAACTGTTTGAAACAGTTATTTGTATCTTGTCTCATTATATTACAACCGACGTTTTGCAAATGCCAGCTTTCATAATAGGATCTAATACATAGTATAAATTAAAGTCGCTTTCCGCTGCCTGTCTGTCTGTCCCTATGTATGCGTAGTTTTGAAGATCTAAATCTTCAAAACTACACATCGGTTTTTTAAATACATAGTGATTCAAGAGAAAGGTTTATATATATAATTCTACGCAGACGAAGTCGCGGGCAGAAGCTAGGTCATAATATTATCAAGTGTAGATAAATTCAAGGTTATAAAATTCCGAAGTTAGGGAATTTCAAAAATCAATTAATTTCTACATAAAACTTGGAACTGAGTGTTCAGCATAAAGCCATCCAAAACACAAAAGGCATATTAACGAAAAAAAGTGAAAGTCTAGTGGGGGCGTACGCGCACGTACAACACCAGTATAATCAGACATCCGAGTTACATACGGCCGACCACAGTTCCGGGATAAAGCTATTTTGGTCACATCGCCATCCGTTATATTTAGACCCCACGTCTGTATCCGACATGGAACGTTAAAGGAGCCTTGTCATTTTGGATGCTTATTGATTTAAGCGTCCAGTTTCTTTTGACACATTATTGCTTACGACTCCATGTTTTATACAGACTTTATTATACTGGTCGTGGATGTAATCTTTAGGTGATTCATTCATGCTTGTAGGTGTATTATTTATATTGTCCTTGCTTAAATTATGTTAATGATTAGATTCGCATTCGAGTGTAAATTTACACTTAGTCCATTCATAAGTGCACGAAGTAGATAAGTATTTTCGTAATTATAGTAATAGAGGCTATAAGTACCTACGTATTTTTTTTACGAATAGGCAAATCAGAAATCTGAAAGCCTTCAATGGGATAGTTTTCAAAATCCTCCATGTTATCCGTGGGCTTTTAAGGGCACTGTCCACCTTTTCTTGAAGCGTTTTATCGTTTTTTTTAATTATAGTTTCCAAATAAGCAAAACTGATATTGACACAAATTACAAATATTTTCGATTCTTTTTAGCTACTTGTTCTAACTCAGTACTGATTTCCATACCTTCAACCAATCTCGGTAGGTCTACAAAATGATCTACATCTTTATTATGTTATTAATTTCAAGCATTTTTCAACCAATCTTGGTCATATTTTGCCCATCTGCACTTTGACGTTCGTCACCAAGAACGCCAGGGACGCCATGCGGTGCTAAGAGATCGCCACCACGGCAACCGAACCTGTCGCTAAAATGCAGAATTTGACATGTTTTTCTTTGGGTGTTCTCTACATCATCGAACATGTAATTTTCTGTGCCTCAAAGACAAGAGTTCCGCCAAAAGCCACAAATCCGACATCAAAACAAAAACGGACCGTTGCATTTCCCAAACCATTGTTCCGTGCAAACATAAAATAGTTAAAATTAAAACCAACAGTCGAAGCATCGGAAGCCAGTAAAGTAGGACGCGAGCGGCGAAAATTTTGGCAACAACGAACCAAAAACAACTTTAAACTATACAGATAGAGGCCATTGTGAACCGGCAGGGGACGCAGTGAAAACGAAAGTTGCAAGCAGGCAGCGTTTTGCACAAACGAATTTGAATACTGAACCGAACCTCGGAAGAGTTATACTGCCGAGCGAATGCGTCGACCGAAATTCAAACGGATTGTTGAATATTGCATGGGCGGACCAAATTTTGTGTTGTGATAGGTCCGGAATTGGCACAAATAGAAATCTGATAAATGATGAATCAATTGATGTAAATGCTGCTCAACATCTGAATGATGAAGAACTGGTAGCGGATGGTACTACTCGAAAAGACGGAAGCTGACAAAGAATGTAATCTCGCAGGAAATAACATGCTGATAACACAAAGATTTATCAAATGCGTGATGGGATGGGACACGTAGTCATCCTAGGTCATTCAAATTTGAGAGGCACTTCAGATCATACGCCTCTTGACATTTGGCTGTTATTTAAACGATTATCGGCAGCGGATTATTTGAAAATGATGTTTTAGTAAAGGTACATATTTGAAATATCTCAATGTGTCATTAATATGTCAAAATAGTCGTAACTTATTTAGAAAGTGGTCAGCCGTAAACAAAAAAATCGTCAGCAATGCAGTGAAACTAAAAATAGTGTTTGCTGTAACAGTTAGCAAGCATTTCACTCGTTAAATGCAAATTTGCAGGAAATGCGCTAATTGACCCAATTGCAAATTGTGATTTAATTTGTGTTTGTGTGTAATGTGCTTCTGTTAATGTTGATGCTAAGTCACCTATTGAACTTGATTTTAATTATTTATTTACCTCGAGGGCGTTGACATTTTATTAAGACAACCGAAGATTATCGCAACGAACAATACAATTTTCTATCCAGAAATCGCACCACACGCATTTTAGATAGGGTTAAAATGTGATACTCTATCTACCTATCCATCATCGTCATCTCCAACCTACGTCTCACTGCTGGGCACAGGCTTCTTTAGGATGAGAGGGCTACACCTATCCTTTGCCTGCTATCCTTATCTACCCTATTGCCTTTGAATTTAATAAGTTGTAAGTCCCTGGTCGGCTGACATGAGGGCCTTCATGAGTCTGGTCGTCCCGGCTGACAGAGACCTCAGGAGACCCCCGAGCTGGCGCTTACCTCTCCCAGCGAATTTATCTGGCTGTACAGAGAGGTAATGCCGCCAGTGTGTTGGGGTCTATGCCGCAGGAGGGCCTTTTAGATGGTGTTTTCTTTTTATAGTTAGGTATATTTATTTCGTTTTAAGTTTTGTATATTTAGTTAACTTTTAGATCTTGTAAATAT
The DNA here is from genome assembly GCA_949127965.1 of Pandemis corylana. Classification (NCBI taxonomy): domain Eukaryota; kingdom Metazoa; phylum Arthropoda; class Insecta; order Lepidoptera; family Tortricidae; genus Pandemis; species Pandemis corylana. Next base: position 9,573,195 of record OX421871.1, read on the forward strand.
GTTTGTTTAATTAATAAAGAATTTATTTATTTAGTAAGGAAAAAAACACAATACATATATAAGTTGTGAAGTTATGCTACATCAATTTTGCAGCCTAAATCTTTATTAAAAACTTAATTCATCAGTTTGCCAGACATGTTTTCTTCCCAAACATTGATTGTAACTTACGAAACGCTTATTTAAACTCTGAACGTATCTCGTCCTACCATTTTTGTTTTTAGAAAGCGACAGTGCATTTCGGTTACCATAATCCTCGAGGCGGCTTTCATACGACTATGAACCCAAAGCCATATCTACACGATGCAAATTTCATTGCAAGGATAAACAGACATGTTTGCAGGGATATGGTAAGTACTGTTTTTATGTTTTACTAGCATTATATTAGTGTCGATTTTAGATATAAATGTAGTAATAGTTTTAGCATTCTGTTTTACTTTTTCTTACATTTCAAACTTTTCAATTAGAATTATTAAGGTTATTCAGTAACTTAAATTAGGGCAGTTTTTGTGCTGGTGCCTCTTTTTGAATACACGAGATATTCGTTCTAAGAGAACACTGCTTGTATTTTACAATTTAATAGGCGAAATTGATTTTATGGAAAATTTAAAAAATTGTATTATACTTGATACTTACTGCAAAAAGTTATGAATTTATTTACCATCTACACTGCGCTTGCACTTAATGTAATGTTTAAGTTTGTGAATCAGGCACGTGATGTTATTATGGAGACCCACGTGCTGTGGATTCGTAATCGATGAATAATTATTTTCTCGTACCATTTGTTACAACCAATTCTATAAACACACGTGACCGAGACGACTAGAAAGAAAGCTCATTAATTACCCTCCATTGCGCTATTTGCGATATTATATTGCGTTAAAAATCATTGCGCTAATGACAATTACCGGAAACTACTAATCATCAAATATTATTCGAATTCACGTTAATTTAGAACAGCTAATCATTTTGTATACTTTGTTCCAAACGCAGTAAGTAAAACATTTTGCCAATGAAGAAACGATACGAACGCCTACGGCGCACTGTCGCACATTCTAATGCAATAAATGTATTGCGTAACGCATCCATAAAAAAACCCTTTTTCTATTCACCATGTGATTTACGACTTTCCATGCTCACACTGAAATGGGAGCACACACGCGTAGACTCACACAATTACACAATTTACTCGGGCTTACGCACACACTTACCTATGGTCAAAGAGCATGATCGGGCGCATGCGGCGCTCCGAGTTGTAGCATCGAACGGCACAGCTCCGTGATCTCTGGATGATTCAGATTGATCAAATGCACATACATCTGTTTGTGCAGGCTCAACTCCCCGGTTACAGCTTCTAGCCTCTTTAGCAGGGCGTCTTTCTCTCTCAGAAGCGCCTTTACTTTTTCTTCCACTTCTCTAGAGCGCACTTTGGCTTTCTCGCGCGACTTCCTGACTGCTATGTTATTGCGCTCACGTCTTCTCCTGTATTCGTCTGTGCCTTTGTCAGCGGTTTTCCCAGACGAGCGTCTTGAGGGAGGCTGCTTATGTTTGAGTAGGGGTGGAAGCAGCGGCGCTCCGAGAGGAGGTAAAGATGTGAATCCTCCTCCGTAAGGCCCGCTGACTCCTACAGGAGGCTGAGGATTGTACTGACCGGTGTATTGAGCGCAACTAACATTTCTCCTAAAATCGTGCGGCTCTGGAGGTTCTTCTTTTATAGGTGGCTGCTGTTCATGCGCTGCACTCGCTTGTACGGGGGCATACGAGGCGCCAGAGTGTACCGGCTGCGGCATGTAAGCTAACGTCGTCCTAGTGAAGTGTCGTTGCTGAGGAGAACGGCCGCCAGGTAGAATCTCCTGGAACAGAGTCATAGCCTCCTCCCCACGGAACTGGTCTTCTATGAGATGCTGTAAATCCAGACTGATCTCCTGGCCATTGAGCTCGTCCAGGTCTGGGGGAGGGTACGTGTTGCGTTTGTCGTCTCCGACTTTCTTGAGGTCTGGCTGGGGCGGCGGCGCGGGAGCGCCGGCCGCGTCGTACATCTGTGGGGAATCCATCCCACCGCCCGGGCCGCACGCGGGCCCAGCGGCGCCGGCGGCCCGAGCGTCCACTTCAAAGCACTGAGACGCCGTCACTTAAGCACATACACCGTGGTGATCCGTGTTGTCGCCGGTATTTGAACTCGCGGGGTTATTACGAACGTAAAGGTGCGGAGCGCGGTACGCGTGCGATCGCTTCGGCGGCGTGGCGCGGACTGATGCGGCGCGCGCGCCACTCGACCTGCCCGGAAGGAAGCGCTGAAGTTGCACAGTAAGTATGATTACGAATGGCGCTTTTAAGTTTTCTTGTCGTTGGGCTCTTTCGGGATTCGTGTTTATTTTCGAGTTAGGCGACTTTTGTATGGTTTTGTTTTTGAAATCGACGTCTCAAGTTTATAAGGTTGTTTACCTTTGACGTAACTTCGTATTGTTTATTTAAATAATCACGTAATAACGTTTTATGGAACTAGGTACCTATCTAGAACAATTACTTTATTGATTAGTCGTACTGACATTAGATTAATTTCATTCTTAGGGGACATCTGTGCCTAGTGGGATTTATAAGTATGTAGTAGCCTGGAGATAATAATGGTTATAATTTTATAATGACATCAATTTCGTTTGTCAGACAGATATATTTATACTTCCATGCTGGTCTGGGAGCAAAGAAAAAACATAGAATGTAGCAGTTGCTTCTCTTCCGGCGCAAATGGTAAAAACCCTTCGAGGGGGGCGAAAATCATAGGAATCATGTTATAGGCGATGCGGCTACCAACCCATCACTATTTTGATTCCGTTTTCCACCTATACGCAATCTTGCTAAACATGGCCTGTAGGTCTTGTTACCTTAGGCTCTGTCTGCCCGTAAGGGATTAAGACGTGATTTATGTATGTATGTATTTTTACACCTAAGTAGGTACGGTCCTAACTAATAACAATTAAGTACCCTGATAATAATCTGTTATTCATCGGATAACCACTTTGTCACGTTTTCAAGAATACCTCATGATCTTGCCTTCATCAAATCGCGTGAGTCTTATTTATCTTTCACAAAATGTGATTTATAAATATCAAAACATTATGCGCAGTCAATTCAATGGATTCCTGACCTACCCTAAAACGTTGTCGCAGTAAATGTCGCAATGATTTTCTCTCTGGGGGTGCGAGTCGGGTTACCTCCACGTGTGATTAAGAGCTGCGGTTCGTTTTTGGATCCGTCCGGGGGGAAGAGCAGTGCTTGGTCCGGTGCGCCCTGGGCAACGGCTAATGATTTCCTGGCAGTTTCTGAGGGATATCATTGACCGTTGGCTAAGAGCCCGACAGGGGGGGAGGGGGGTCTTTGACCATTACCGTACAACGTTGCCGACATTTTGTCACAAGATTTTTTAATAAAAATTTTTACATTGACATTGGCGAAGTTGTCGTCACTATAACGACTTGATACGCCACAAATAAAAGAAGAAGAAGAAGAAGATTTTCTCTGTAAGATGTAAGGTTGCATTAGTGTCCCTATGTTTGTATTAGGATCTAGACAAGTAAGTATTGTCACTTCTGGACAGTCGTTATGTCCTAACTTGTTGGTTTTTTATACAAAAAGAAGTTAATGTTTTGTTCTCGTGTAAACAAACTTGTCATCGAATATTTTATTGAATCAGGCGTTACTTCGCGGAGGTCCATTTCAATGAAGAAAAAAATTACCTTGCTACTCCGCTACTCACGTGCAAGACAACCAAGCCTGTGTGAAATATAAAGGTTTTTCATGCAACCCCTCCCTCTACTATTGCCAATAAAACATACATAAATCCCACAAACATAATTATCCCTTACACCACACAAACACTGACGCGTTTCGATCCCGTAAGTACTCAGTAAGTCTAGCTTGGTCTTCACACTCGCTATATGACTGTTAAGTTAATCTATATAAATAAAAATGAATTGCTGTTCGTTAGTCTCGCTAAAACTCGAGAACGGTTGAACCGATTTGTCAAATTTTAGTCTTGAAACATTCGTAGAAGCCCAGGGAAGGTTTAAACGGTGAGAAAATTTTGAAATTTAGAAGAAAAAAAACGGGAGCGAAGCCGCGGGTAACAGCTAGTCTTACATAAATATGTACATGAAAATTAAAAATATTTATTTCGTTGTCATGTGAGGTGAGCGTTTTCCAAAAAAAGACCACATTTTTTTTCCAGAATTTAACTGTTGTTTTTTTTACTCAGAATCGTTTACCCTATCGATCCTTATAAGAAAAAATGTGTCCCAAAATTTACATTCCAGTTCGTTACTTTTTTCATATATGAATGGAACGTGACGAACAGGAGAAAAAATTCCATAGTAAAATCTGGGACACCTTTTTTCTTGTATGAGAATGGATAGGGTAAACGATTCTAAGTAAGAAAAAGCCAAGATACAATACAATACAATACAATACAATACAATACAAATACCTTTATTGAACACCACAAATCAGTACAAAACAATACAGAAACAAAGAACAAAGAAGAAGAAGATAGTTAAATTCTGGAAAAATATGTGGAATTTTTTTTTGGAAAACTTTTTTTACATTAAAGCCGACGATGGTAAGTGATCACCGCCGCCCGTGGACAACTACAGCACCAATGGGACTGCTAGCGCGTTGCCGGCCTTGCAAGAAATGGTACACTCGCCTCTTAAAGGTACCCATGTCATAGCCAGTTGGAAAAACCCCAGCCGCCAGCCCATTCCAAATTTTGCACGTACGGGGCAAGAAAGACCGCTTAAATCGCGCGGTGTTGGAGCACCAACTATCGAGGTGATGTTGGGTGGAAACTACTTTTACGTCGAGTAGTACGCTGATGGAACTTGGCAGCTGGGATAAGGTTACAGACTCTCAGGTAACAAAGGATTGTGCCTTCCTTTCTTTAAGTTAAGTAGAAAACCTGTGTTAGTAGACACCGTTCTTCCTAGTAGTAAGTAATTTATCTACCTTATCTTAGTGTTGACTTAGTTACTAAGTGCAAAGATTAAGATCCAAACAGAGCAAAGACTTAGAAGTAAAATAAATAACGTCTTTGTCCTGTACGGGATAGCCAGAGCCTAAGGTAACAAGACCCAAAGGTCACGTGTAGCATAAGTTGATGTTTCAAGTTTTAAATACAGGAAAACTCAACCTCTTCCCTTAAAACGTGTTAAAATATTTCGTCACGGTTTCCAACACGTGATGTGTATATCTCATCACCAATCGGCTATCATCACGAACGGTGATAGTGATGTGATGTGATAAGGCGGTGAAGATGCGGCACGGGGCGACGTGGCCTATCTACGTGTCGAAACGTTAAGGTGTGAGGAACTTACGTAACTCTATGGCAACTAAGTGTTTTGGAAATGTATAAAAGTCTGCTCAACTGTGGTTTAGGTCAGCTGGAAGCCGCTTTTAGGGATAAGGTCGCCTTTGTACTACGTTCTGTCTATTGGTTTATTATTTTTACGTTTGAATGCAATGAAAGCCTCGAGTCGCATGTTTATCACGCTCACCTTTGGCTCGTGCGACAAGTTCCTGCAATCTGAGTCATTCTTAATTCTTGAACGATACTATTACTTTTAATTTCACTTTTTTGTCACCTTTTTTACGATATATTCATAAGCACTATCAAATGAATTAAGAATTTTTACTTCTTGTATTTATGTTTACTTTTACGGTTTACCGTTATAAATTAAATTAAAAAATCAATAAGTAAAAATTCTTGATTCATTTGATACTAGGTAGGTACCCATCATTTGAAACACAGCGCTTTCTCTCGTCCCTGGTGAGCAGTAGATGTTCCACGGGAGTTTGTAATTGTCGTACAGACACATCATTCAAACAGATGACGCTTAGCGACAAAAATTCGCATAGTAACAATTGTTAATTGGTACCGTGACCTTAAGGTCACGTGACAGCTAGTAACAGACAGAAAATTCGAAGGCTTACCCACCTGCTATGGGTGGTGCAGGGGTAGCACGCGCGTCACGGAATAACGTTATTCGAAATTTGAGATTTTCATATTTTTAAAAAAAAATGTGAAAAAAAAATCGAGGCGTTTTCCTTGAAACTTAAAATTCTTCCACCACGTCATAGTTGCATACGTAAAGCGTCATCTATGACGAAATAATTCAACAACACGTCACTTCGACGCATGCGCATGTATAATGACTAACGATGTACAAACAGAACAACAAGCAAACCAGCACAATTTGAATCAGACCTTGTTGCGCTGCGCTAAAGCTGAAAATTATAGCGTTGTGGAGGTAAACTTATAACTTTTTATATTGTTCAAATGTATTTAGGTCATAGAGAAAAGATTTGTGTAAAAATTTAAAGCGACCCAGACCAGTAATTCACACGGTGACAAATCATCAAAACAAGTTCATGCTTGCATTATAAAGTTTAAGGTTTATTTGTTTTTTTGCCTTCCATGCTAGTCGGGAAAGGGAATCAAAATAGTGATGGGTTGCTAGCCGCATCGCCTATGACATGATTCCTATACCCATTGTCTCTTAGAACAAAAATAATAAGTGCTTGTACCTTTTTACTTCAATGCTGGTTTAGGAGAAAAAAAATGTAGAATGTACCAGTTGCTTCTCTTCCCACGCAGATGGTAAAAGCCCATCGAGGAAATCGGCGAAAACCATAGGAATCATAGTGTAAGCGATGCAGCTAGCAACCCATCACTATTTTGATTCCATTTTACATCTATACGCCCATAATCTTGCTAAACGTGGGCCTGCATTTCTATTACCATTTATTTTAAATTAAGTATAAAAAAGTCAAGTAAATTAACTAACTATCGCTTACAAAGTGCGCGTTTCAAACTATACCAGCCCCGCTAGCACGAGAGCGCACGAAAGTCGCGTCGCGCGCGAGTTCGACTACCCGTCTCTTTCTTGTTGGTACAGTAAGAAAAGGACGGGCAATCTATCTCGCGCGCGACGCGGCTCTTGCAGTATGCTTAGTGTAGGTTTTCGGTCACAAAACACGTCTCGTACGCGTTCGCGTTAAAATGTCAAATACTATGAGAACAGTTTGTTGCCGCTTCGATCCGCAAGTGGCGCTGCCAATTATTCCATAGTAATTGAGACGTTTACGTGAACGCGTTCGAAACGTTTTTATATGCGAAAACTTACACTAGAGCAGGGGTCGGCAACCTGCGGCTCGCGAGCCACATGCGGCTCTTTGGATGTGAGGCTGCGGCTCTTTAGTACCATTCGCAAATATTATTTATTTTATAAATAGATATTTTTCTTATGAATAAATAGATTACTTTTTTTTATCAACAAACTTTATGAAAGTATTGAGGCTATTTATTGTTGGCGAGAAAATTTTTTGTGGCTCTTTAAAAACTTGAAATTTTGTAAATAGTAATTTTTGGCTCTTCTGACTCAAAAGGTTGCCGACCCCTGCACTAGAGGCTCAATTTCAAGTAATCATGGCTCGTTATCTAAACGGTTGACGTAGCACCGGATAACACACATTAAAATACAATTAATTAATTAGAAATTAGGTACCTAAATTAGCTAAAGGTATTTTGCATGAAAACGATGTAAGAGTAAAGTAGCGTAATAAATAGACTATTAACTAGACAATGTAATGACATAAGCGTTGGAAACGGAAGGTTCTCGAGTGGTTGCCTGGTAGAGATCGCTCTGTAGCGATAAGTCCGCCTATTGTGACCTTGTAATATTCTGTATACCTTTTTTCTGTTTTGGTTGTTATATGTGGTGTTCAATAGAGTCATTGTATTGTATTGTATTGTGGTGACCACGTACCATCGGCCAAATGTGTGGTCTACCACCCTAAGTTTAAATAGTTACATAATAATAATACATTGAATCCAGAATGTAGCGAAGGATTCTACAATAGAATCCTGAGCGTAGCGTGGGATTCTAAAGTAGAATCCTTAGCGTAATGAGGGATTCAAGCGTTAACGCCCAAGATGAGAATAATTTTGCTCCCGAATGGCTCATACACTGGCTCATACATATTCTCATCTTGGGCGTTATTACACTACATATATACATACATACATACTTAACAAGGCATTAGCAGGTCGGTATCCAATTATGCTGCCGTCTTCAAAAAGGTTTATGGTATTAGTAGGTCATCGGACACGCGTCATGTTTGTTTATTATGAGTTTTATTAGGTATATTGTGTATAGGTATTTATTATAGAAATAATAACTATTCAAAATTAACACGTCTTGGTGGGATAAGATAAAGATAAGATAAAGATATTTTATTCATAAATGTTTTACAAAATTATAACTAAGAACAAAGTTTCCTTATGCTAAGTTAACAACTCATATGCCTGAACTAGGAAATCCTGTGTTTCAGGCTATAAGAGCTAAACAAAATGGCTATTAAATAATTAAACAATCACCAGGGAAAAATAAGTAAACATGACAAAAATATAAAGAAATAAATAAATTAAAAGTATGATTAGGTATAATCTTATAAAATCTTAAAAAATTAAATCCAATAAAAAGAAAGGTTACAAAGATAATCTACTTCACAACTAATACTAAATCCTCTGTATCTTCGTATGACACAGTTTGAAGTGATTCCAGGAGAATTTTCTTGCATTTATTTTAATTGTGGGGATAAATGGACGAAATTGCATTTAACTTAATATAAAAGTATGGTCCTAGGAAAACAAAGAATTTGTGTGTAAAAGCAAATTTGGGTCTTATTTTCTAATAGCAAACTATGTCCTTTCGTCGCTTAGCTATTAGTTCGGTGGTATAGGGTAGGGCTGCGTGCTGTTTAAGTACTATACTAATTATAAATAACTGTCGAACTGTTAATACTTTACACGACTTATAAAGCAGGTTAGTAGGAAAAAGGAAAGGGCGAAGGATGTATGTATGTAAAAAATAACAAACCCTACGCAGAAAGACTTAAAAATTTAACAAACAACCCTTTAAAAGTATAACCTAACTAATTATGTTTTATCAAAATGTTCCAATGTATGCATGCAGCAAATTTTGTAGAAATTAAAGAAGTGCCTGTGTAAATTATTTCCCCATATAAAATAAAAATCAAATAAAGAGATAGTTCAGTGTAGTTAGATACTTAGTCGGGAATCCCACCCGTAAATAGAAATGTACCTTACATTTGTGATGGATGCTAGAAAGATAAAGTATGAAGAATGAAAGTTCGGCTGTAGCAAAAGTGAGGACTAGTATGAAAGTGTACTCGTTAGATGGATAAGAGCCTCGAGGCATGTCGAGGGTTCAGAGAGAAAAAAAAAATGTATGCGGCAAACGCATGACAGTGTTGTTACCAAGTATTCTCAACGAGTAACCATCGAAAACTCATAATGAAGCGTGTGCCCCAATAGATGCAAGAGAATTGTCAAAGCATTTTACCTAAACTGTAACGCGGCGCAACAATAACTCGTCTGTTTAGTTTAAGAAACTAATTTGAGTAAACAGCAGCGGCAGATAAACTCTGCCGAGTTTTTGCCCGCTGTTATAAAGCTTGTAAAGAAAGAAAGAAGAAAGAAAGAAAACATTTATTCCGTCGCGAACTCCTTAAATTTCTAAATGTCAGTGACGCGCGCTATACCCCTACACCACCCACAGCACGCGTGACGAATGACGAGGATCCGGGTTCGATTCCCGGCCATAGCTTTACTTTTCGGTTTTTTCTATGTGTTCTAATTTTCACTGACATTTAGAAATTTAATTTCTAACGGTAAAACCGAAAAAGTAAAACATAAAAATCAAGAAAAATTTTTTTTGGTTCATTTGATAGTGCAAACTCCTTAGTTTTGACACTTTTTTTATATCTTTTCTAATTATTTTGTTTTTTGAAGTTTTATTGACATATTTTTTAGTTGTTACGTAGCAGAGTAAAGCCACAGTTTAGTTTTCATGGTGTTTTCATTTTTCTCTAATTATCATACAGTCCACAGATCGTAGGTACGCTTCAATTCCTTTTTGCAAGACATACAAATATAAGAGAACTAGCTTCTGCCCGCGACTTCGTCTGCGTAGAATTATACATAAAAACCTTCCTCTTGAATCACTCCATCTATTAAAAAAAACCGCATCAAAATCCGTTGTGTACTTTTGAAGATATAAGCATACATAGGGACATAGGGACATAGAGACAGAGAAAGCGACATTGTTTTATACTATGTAGTGATATACACAATTTTATAGCAAAAAAAAAACAAGAAAAAAACACAGACATTAAAAATAGATGCTCAGCGTTGTGTGTGTCTTCGCAAAAGTGAAACGGTAAACTGTATTATTAATTTGTTTTCAATAAATAAATAAAAACCCATTTCGCTTCAGATACAAGCATTTTGTTGACTGCATTTTTTGTTGACATTTGCATCCCACATGTGAACTAAATATCAAGTCAATCGGACCATCAGATGAAGAGTTGAGAGTCCTGCAGAAACAGTCCTGGCTGGACCACCAGAATTTTACCACCAGATTATTGTATTGTCACCTGACTTACACAAGTATGCGAAATTTCAGCTCAATCGAATGAAGACATCTGCTTCATAATTAAGTTGCAAGATTCCACCCGATCATACATACATACGTAAATCACGTCTTTATCCCTTACGGGGTAGACAGAGCCTAAGGTAACAAGACCTCAAGGCCACGTTTAGCATGATTGTGGGCGTATAGGTGGAAAGGGGAATCAAAATAGTGATGGGTTGCTAGCTGCATAGCCATAGCATGATGATTCAAGACGTAAAGCAACTGGTAAATTCTATGTTTTTTTCTTTACTCCCAGATCAGCATGGTAGAATCTAGTATCTGTGAATATGACTAGGTTCTATGACGGCCTGGGTATAAAAATTGGTTAATTGGGGTGCGAGTCGGGTTACCTCCACGTGTGATCAAGAGCTGCGGTTCGTTTTTGGATCCGTCCGGGGGGAAGAGCAGTGCTTGGTCCGGTGCACCCTGGGCATCGGCTAATGTTTACCTGGCAGTTTATGAAGGATATCATTGACCGTTGGCTAAGAGACCTTACAACGTTGCCGACATTTTGTCACAAGAATTTTTAATTATATTTGTGTTACTTTGACATTGCTGAAGTTGTCGTCGCTATAACGACTTGATACGCCACAAGTAAGAAGAAGAAGAAGAAAATTGGTTAATTGTGCAACAGATTGTGTAAGAACATTTAGGTTACAGGAAAACGCGTGTTATTCCATAACAACAACAACATTCGATAATTTTGATGTCACTGTCTTACAAATATCTCGAAACATTTATCTAGTTCTCATGGCAGCGTGACATAGTACACGGAAAAATCCCACAAATACATACGTAGAAAATGACAGCGCGACATAGTATACGGATAATTCCGACAGTAGATACACACAAACCGTCACTAGCAATTTCCAATGGGAATTTCGAAAAACTTCTTATCATACATACTTACATACATACCGTCACACTTCTTTCCCACAGGGGTAGGCAGATACTACTTTATTCCACTTGCTACGATCCTGACATACTTCTTTCGCTTCATCCGCACTCATCAATCTCTTCATACATGCTCGTCGGTTTCGGGTACTCTTGACCTGATCTTTTTCCAAAACGTCTCCTATTTGGTCTCGGAACGTCGGTCTAGGCCTTCTCCCAACGTAACCATTCACACTCCCCATATAGATCTGTTTAGTTAGTCTACTTTCATCCATCCGCTCTACGAGAACAAACCAACTAAGCATACTTTTTTCTTCTTCTCAATGTTATTTTAATAGTATTATTATTAAATAACCAGTCGAAACAAGTAATTTCTTCCACGCTGCGTCCGTATTGTTTTGGCTCTACATCTGACCTATCTTTTGCGGCTTTTTTGTCGATGTAATCTTACTCGCTAATCATGGCATGAAGAAAAGAGATGTCGGAAAAATTACCCTAAGTTATCAAAGTCGCTTAGTGCTGTCCATCCCCATGTAAGAAAGAAAGAAAGAAAGAAGACATTTATTCGTTATTCGATTTAAGAGCATACACACAATTTTATAGAAAACTAGCTTCTGCCCGCGACTTCGTCTGCGTAGAATCATACATAAAAACCTTCCTCTTGAATCACTTTATCTATTAAAAAAAACCGCATCAAAATCCGTTGTGTCGATTTGAAGATATAAGCATACAAAGGGACATAGGGACATCGGGATATGGGGACAGAGAAAGCGACTTTGTTTTATACTATGTAGAGATAAACAAAAATACCGACATGAAAAATGGATCATCAGCGTTGTGTCTTCGCAAAATTGAAACGGTCGCTGGCGCAGCATTACGCTGAGGTGTTAGACACCTGCAGCACTGATTTTCAGCCAGAACTTTCTGTGACTCACGAAACAAAACACAGATAAAATATACTACATAAACCATAAATCTATACCTAAATAAAGTAATAAATAGATAGAACCCGACTTTATGTGCAACAAATATACATAAATTAATTAAATAAGTTTACAATAAACAAAAAAGTAAAAAGGACGGTAAACTAAATTGTTCAAAAACCACAGGCTGGCATATCAATGTGCAAAGTGCTGGAGGACTATTGGATTTTTGGAGCGTCAATAAGTGATCTTCAGCTTGCGCTTGAAGGTGTAACAACTTGACGCTCCTTGGATGGGGGAGGAAGTCATTCCAGCATTTCAACGCCTATGTATGCTTAGATCTTTAATACTACGCAACGGATTTTGATGCGATTTTTTTTAAATAGATTGAGTGATTCAAGAGGCAGGTCTATATGTATAATTCTACGCAGACGAAGCCGCGGGCAGAAGCTAGTACTAGTATAGATGAAAAATGATAAAACTCCTCACTTGTTTTAGTGCTTCTTATTGACGGATTTATTAACTTCAGAATTTACAAAGAGATGCACAATACAATACATTACACAAATCACGTCTTCATCAGATTTTTTTGTAGACAGAGCCTAAGGTGACAAGTCCTACAGTAGGCCACGTTTAGCAAGATTGTGGGGCTAGGTATAGATGGAAAGTGGAATCAAAATAGTAGGTAATGGCTTGCTAACCGCATCGCCTATAACAAACCTAACCTAACCTATAACCTAAGAATCCAGTTCTTTTAATGTCTGTGTGGTGTTTTGTTGTGGCGGGGGCTGCGCCCCCGAGCCCCCCATGTGGGGGGCTATGATTCCTATGATTTTCGCCCATTCCCTCGATGGGCTTTTACCATCTGCGCGGGTAGAGAAGCAACTGGTACATTCTATATTTTTTCTTTGCTCCCAGACCAGCGTGGAAGTGACGCACAATACCATCGGTTTATTTTGTAAGCGACCAATGTGCCTTTTAATTTACTGCATACTGACAGACGCACAGACGTACGCACGCACCCATAAACATACGCGATAACACATTCCCGCACGCAAAGTGAAATGGCGTAAACATACGCAAACTCACGTAATAGATAGTTATTTTGTTTTGAAGTAATTAACTGCTGTTTTAAATACATACAAATACATCTCGTCTTTTATCCTTACGGGGTAGACTGAGTCGGAGTTAACAAGACCTAAAGGCACCTAGCACGGTTGCGGGCATAATGGTGGAAAGGGGAATCAAAATTGTGATGGGTTGCTAGCCGCATCGCCTATAACATGATTCCTACTATTTTCGACGATTGCCTCGGTGAGCTTTTACCATCTGCGCTGGAATAGAAGCAACTGGTACATTGTTTCTTCTTATTGTAGCTCTTATAGCCTGAGACACAGGATTTCCTAGTTCAGGCATATGAGTTGTTAACTTAGATTTATATGAAAATTTAGTTCTTAGTTATAATTTTGTAAAACGTTTATGTATAAATTATTTTTATCTTTATCTTCTTATCTTTATCTTTATCTTAGGCCAAAAATCGTAGGAATCATGATAAAGGCGATGCGGCTATGCCCATCACTATTTTGATTACCCTTTCCATCTACACGCCCACAACCATGCTAAATGTGCCTTTTAGGTATTGTTACCTTAGGCTCTGTCTACCCCGTAAGGGATAAAGGCGTGATTTACTCGTATGTTTGTAAGTAAGTAGTATACACATTGTTAAATTGTCTTTACCCATTAGACACGGTGTATAAAAAGAATCACAGTTCCCCGATCACTTTGAGTTGCTGCCGCCCTGGTATCGCCCCCCCCACTCGGGTGGGGGGTGCGGTGAGCGGCTTGTGACGCAATCTGCGCGAGCGCATAGTGCGCTAGCTGAAAATTGGTCACTAGAATTAGTAGATATTTTATTCTACCTTTTTGTTCTACCGTAATGTAAGTAGGTAGGTACCTATAATAATGATTGAAACAATTGAAATCTTACCGTAGCCCTCAAAGTCTGTTAGGTACATTACAGTGAAGGAATAAGCTTAAAAAATACAAAAAAAAATCTAAACGATAGGTACTTAAAATTAGAACACATAGAAACATCCGAAAAGTTAAGCTATCATTCATTCACTCCGTGACGCGTGATATACCCCTTCACCACCCATAGCAGGTAGCTGCTCCGGGTTCGATTCCCGGCCATAGCTTTACTTTTCGGATTTTTCTGTGTTCTAATTTTCAGTGTCGTTTAGAAATTTAATTTCTAACGGTAAAACCGTAAAAGTAAACATAAAAAATCAAGAAGTAAAAATTCTTAAATATCAAAGCCAAAAATACTGTCAACCCTAGTAAGCTCTTATGTTAGGGAACAATATTATTTAAACAGAGAGGCCTAACTACCTATTTTAATAATTGTACCTATGTTAATAGTTTTTCATTAACAAAATGTTTACTACCTCAATATAAAAAACGTTTCCAATCTTCTAATCGATATCCTACAATTATATTGTTTCGTGTTTTTTCCAACATTTTGTCCATAATATCGATGTTTTCTAAATCGAAACGTTACTTTGTTTCGGTTCGGTAACGTTTAAGTTATTTCGTTAAGTTAGATCATTTAAAGTCTCACTAAACTCACACTTGTACCTAATATCTATCTAATCGAAGTCTAGGTACCTACCTACATTTTGTAATTACGTCTCTTTATCGTTCCATGAATTAGGTAGAAATGTTTGTACATTCTGCGTAGTTTACTCTTTGATTTTACTGAAATAGGGTTTGCACATTAACCCTTTACTGCATGGCATAGGTAAAAATCATAAAAAAACAAATTGGTTTCAAGAACATATATTTATTTAATGCGCAAATTCCAAAATCATGAAAAAAAAATTTTTTATTTACGTAGTTTTCAAAATCCGTATATGGCTTCGTATGCATTTCAAAAATAAAGAAAACAATCCAAATGTGGCTTGGTATGCAACGCAATACAAATAGAAAGTTATTGCCACATAATTGTTGGTAGGTAGTCCTTTTAAAATTTGTAGGTAGCTAAGAAATCTTACATGAAATGATAATCTTTGAAACAGTTCCTTTTTTCATTGTAACACAAATAAACTTGACATTTTTCACACATTGTGAATGAACGAAACTTGCACTGCTTTTGATTTTTCGTCCATTTTGGACAGTGACCTATACCATCTGCTTTTTACGTGTATTTTATTTGTGTGCTATAGAAATATTTATGTATCCTTCTTCATTTTCCGAAGTATTACTATCAGAGATTTTTTCTTTAATTGCATACGAATCCAGATATGTATATTAAAATATTATCGCTAATTGCACACGAAGCCAAATATGTATACTTCACTAATATCGCTGATTGCATACGAAGCCAAATATGGTTCCTACAAAAAACATGCCAAAATGGTGCTAATAATCATTTTTTTTTCATGCTATCATAAACATAAACTGAATTAGACCTATAGCTAATAATAAAATGAGTCGAAATACTGTTACTCACCTTTATTATTCCTGATAACACCGAAAAACAAAATGTTTTTGTCAAGCACCGATTTAAGAAGTCAAACAGAATCAAGTGTCAATAAAATTGCTAAGTACCCTCCAAATGAAAAATAAAAAAATACGTTCTGTTTTACTTGCAGATTGACAATAATATTTGGTCATTTACTCGTATAAATAACCATAATTTAATACTTTAAAAAAATATAATTATATGAGACCATATATGGTTTCCCATGCGGTAAAGGGTTAATGAAAAACATTTTTTTGTTTGGGTTAATTAGGTATACAGCGATACTACGGTTCTTAAATATTGTAAATGGACTTGTTAAAAGGACATATTTAACCTCGTTGCGGCTTTGCGCTTAAATTTGTGACAGCCTGTATATACAAGACAATGCCCTCCTCATCTCTATACTTCTATACTAATATTATAAAGAGGAAAAATTGGATTGTTTGTTTGTTTGTTTGCATTGAATAGGCTCCGAAACTACTGGACCGATTTTAAAAATTCTTTTGCCGTTAGAAAACTACATTATCACTGAGTGACATAGGCTACTTTTTACCGCGGGAAAATACCTATTCCTACGGGAAAATTAATTTATCGCGGGCGAAGCTGCGGACGGAAGGCTAGTATTTTATAATACCGTTATAACAAACTTGCAATGTTGGCATGTACAGTCATCAACAAAAGCTCATTGTTGAATATTTGAATTTAAATTTGAAACGTCAACTCATATACTTCTGTTTTCGTACTCTTTTATTTTTGTCTGTGGTAAACGTTCAATATATTTTATATTCAATATATAATTTGCCTCGTTTACTTTTCGTATTTAGCTCTAAAGTTATCAATCATGTATACATGCCTATATTCATTTGGAAAAGTACGTCTGGCTGTTAATAAAAGTAATAAATTTAATGATTAAAAAACTGTGTTACGTAGGTTGATTGATTTTAAATGAGTGTTTTAACAAAATCATTAGTCGTAAAGCGTGCTTAATGACTTACATCCGCGGCTTCGACTTAATTTTTTTAAATGTATTAACAACAATTACCTATTTATAAAAGGTTACATTATTATTAATTATTTTGGCCATTTAGAGGCATGCCGCGGTAGCAATAAACGTAGACCGTGACACTCGTTCTGTGGTAATAACCGTGTAAATTTTATAAATTGGTCTTCCAAGACTTGCTTATTACAAGTGTGTTGGTCCAATATGGTTTAAGTCGGTTCCCCATTAATGCATTGTTTGTCATAATGATCATCGTACTATTTTACAAATCGTTGATTTAATACAAAACGGACGCATTCCAAAATCATTCGCCATTGCATCTAAAAACAAAAGTCAGCAATTATAAAGGTTTCAAATGGATGGATTGTTAGGTACTCTTTCACGTAAAAAGTACTGAATGTATTCAGATAATTGGAACGGAGATAGATTAACACATGGGCTATTTTTTATCCCGGAATATTGCATATTTCCTGCGGGATAGCGAAAAACTATTTTTTGACGAAGTCGCGGGCAGCAGGTAGTTTGTCATAATTCATTTTTCACTTTAAGTGTTGTTTGTGTAGAATCACGAATCTAGTAAATTTCAGTTGCGTGGAATCCATTTTGTGTCACGAATAGGAAGAATCGCGTTTGCGTAGTCGATCGCATAATTCAAATTTGTGTAAATATCTTAGCAGTGGCTAGCAACCCATCACTGTTTTGATACCCCTTTCCATCCATATTCCCATGCACAATCATGTTAAACGTGCTCTTTAGGTCTTGTTACCTTAGGCACTGTCTACCCCGTAAGGTATAAAGACGTGATTTGTATGTATGTATGTATATTAGCAGTGGCCAATCCTCGGCGATCGCTTGTCTCAGTGAGTGGGCAAGTGGGCTAGCGACAGCAGAAAGTGCATGTGACGCAACCGTGCTGCTAACCCACTGCGCTGACCCTGCCCATCCTACCACCCCTACTAATGACATTATACATATACACACATACACATACACAAATCACGTCTTTATCCCTAACAGGGTAGACAGAGCCTAAGGTAACAGGTACCTACAGGCCACATTTAGCAAGATTGTGGGCGTATTGGTGGAAAATGGAATCAAAATAGTGATGGGTTGCTAGCCTCATCGCCTATAACATGATTCCTATGATTGTTGCCCATTCCCTCGATGGGCTTTTACCATCTGCGCGGGTAGAGAAGCAATTGGTACATTCTATGTTTTTTCTTTGCTCCCAGACCAGCGTGGAAGCACACGCTACATACATACACCACGTTTTTATCCCTTACGGGGTAGACAGAGCCTGAGGTAGCAAAATTAAAGGCCACGTTTAGCATGATTGTAGGCGTATAGGTGGAAAAAGGAATCAAAATAGTGATGGGTTGCTAGGCGCATCGTCTATAACATGATTCCTAAGAATTTCGCCCATTCCCTCGATAGGCTTTACCATTGACGAGAAGCAACTGGTACATTCTATGTTTCTCCTTTGCTCCCAGACCAGCATGGAAGTAAAATGGTAAAACCTCACATATATTAGTATATGATATATAGTTGGCATATGAGTTGTTAACTTAGATTTATAAGAAAATTTTGTTCTTAGTTATAATTTTGTAAAACGTTTATGAATAAATTATCTTTATCTTTATCTTTATTCAATTGAACTGACTCAACCTCCTGTTGGAACATTCCAAAATGAAACCTTATGATGTCTCTTGTGTCAATTTCGCATTTGTATTTCTGGTGAAAAAACACATCGTTATGTCTCAATACAGCATCCGTAAACTGCCTTCGGTATTTTTGGACCGGTTCAAAATCCGCGTGGACCGAGTACGTCACTCACGAGGATGTGCCACTTTCTTTACATCCTACCAGTGCTCGATGAGTCAAGTCGAGTCATTCCAGTAGCTGACCGACTGGCAATGACAAGTTGCATAATACCTAGTATTTTTCCCTATCGTATACGTGTGTGAATGTATTTGGCTGTAGTGTTTGTTATTCAGCAAGAGATAAAATGATAGTGACCTGTTATTGAATAACTATTGAATCCATGTTGGATTTCTTCCCGAGGGAATGGGCGAAAATGTTAGGAGTCATGTTATGTTATAGGCCAGTGGTTCTTAACCTTTCAGACATGGGGGACCATTTGACAATAATGTTGTCTTGCCAAGGACCACCTAAGTACCTACCTACCTAACTACAAAAAATCTAACGTATGGCTTCGATCGCCCCCAATGGATGGAATTGCACATTCACGCGTTGTGTCTGGTTGTCACTTATCTAATTATTTATTAGATTGGCCCCGCGGACCACTTAGGATGCTTCCAGGGACCACCAGTGGTCCGCGGACCACCGGTTAAGAACCACTGTTATAGGCGATGCGACTAGCAACTCGTCACTAGTTTGATTCCCCTTTCCACCTATACACAAACAATCATGCTAAACGTGGCCTTTAGTTCTTGTTATCTTAGGCTCTGTCTACCCCGTAAGGGATAAAGACGTGATTTATGTTTGTATGTTTTAAATTAGCAATGAAAAAAAACCCACGTAATTATAGGGCATTATTATATCATACGTAAATCTATCTATATATAAATAAAAATGAATTGCTGTTCGTTAGTCTCGCTAAAACTCGAGAACGGCTGAACCGATTTGTCAAATTTTAGTCTTGAACTATTCGTGGAAACCCAGGGAAGGTTTAAACGGTGAGAAAATATTGAAATTTAGAAGAAAAAAAACGGGAGCGAAGCCGCGGGCAACAGCTAGTAAAAAATAATTTAGTTTAGGTACCTACGCCAAAAATGCCTTACACCATTTTGGGAAAGAGCTGATACTATTCCAATTGCTGAACCGATTTTTAACAAACCAAAGGACCACCGCAAGGAAACTGGCTTTCAAATGAAAAAACCGCATCGAAATAGGTTCATCCGTTTTAGAGCTATGTTGCCACAGACACACACGCACACACACACACACACAGAGAGAGAGAGAGAGAGAGAGAGAGATTGACGTCATACTTATAACACCCCTCTCTTACATCGGGGGTTAAAAATATATATCTCCTCGTATATGGGAATAAAAAAAGTACTGCATTCCAGTCTCTTCTACAATTAACTATTGTGTCACAAGGGAGCAAAATTATCTACCTATTTACGGCGAGGGCGCCGATACATTGAATCCAGAATTTATCGAAGGCTTCTACAATAGAATCCTGAGCGTAATTCAAGTGTTCGCCCAACATGAAAATAATTTTGCTCCCGAGTGGCTCATACATCTAACTAACTGGTAACTAACTAGGTTAACTAGAAGAGATCCCTTTTAGGGATAAGTTCGCCTTTGTGCATGTGTGTTGTCCTGTTTTCATCCTTTTCTTGTGTCTTATGTACTATAAAGAGTTATACATACATACAACTTTTCACACCGAACTTTAAAAAACCTGAAAAAAGAATTCTAAATGTGAAAGAGCTACCAGCTAGTGATGTAACGAGTGTCATTTTTTAAACATTCGCGAACGCGAATGCGAATGCAAATGTCTGCTACTGACATTCGCGGATGCGAATGCGAATGCAAATGTCTGCTACTGACATTCGCGGATGCGAATGCGAATGCGAATGTAGAAGTGTTCAAATTTGGCGCCAATTGTCTATGGCTTTGCTGGCAGTTACGAGGTGCGTTCCGTTTGTATTTTGTTCCGAGAATTGCCGAGTTGATACGAACTCATCCGACTGAATTGTCCTTCCGCTCGCGCCGGTCTTTTCGTAAACAAAACAAGTGAATTTTGAGGTTTAAGTTTTTTCTTGCATTAAAAACATAAGAAATGAATGGGTTTTTGATTTTATTAACCTACCATTATCTTCAAATTGTTTTTTTTTCTGATATTTATATTCGCAAAACATTCGCAGAAATTTTGCGGATGCGAATGCGAATACGAATATCCAAAAATATGCGAATATCCGCGAATGCGAATGCGAATGCGAATATTCGTTACATCACTACTACCAGCATAGAAATTGGAGTGGTTTTACAATTATCACTTTTTTTTGCTTAAAAACACTTGAACAGAAAAGTTGCACTTTGATCCCTCTCGACAGGGAGCAAAAGTTACTTTTCTGAATGAAACGTGTGAAAAAGTAGTTTGTAAATCGAAACCGACCAAGGAAATCGAAAACAAACCTAGACTCAGCCTCGGCCCGCACCAGGGCGTCACGAGTTAGCGCGTTGCGCAACAGCCACTCTCACTTTCGCGACTGGAGCTGCGGCGAGCTTTGCCCGACCCGCTACTATCTAGCGTTCATGACAGCCTGGTACCTCTCGGTGCGCGATAGTGCATAACTATGCTGTGGTGTAGTCGGTTAAACTAATCCCCTTATACATAAACGCTCTATAGGCTACTGCTAACTTAGCAATCGTTTGTCCTTATCTGTGTAAGGTAAATGTCAAAGTGACAGATAAGGACAAACGATTGCTAAGTTAGCGGAAGCCAGAGCGTTTATGACAAGCCCATGGAAAAAAAAAACATGTGAAATGAACCAGCGTGAATGAAGCTTAGAAGGCTGTTACTACATATATCATAAAATAACTCTGAGCGCTATGCCGTCATTTCTGAGCGGTACAGATTTTTTCTCATACATTGGAAAAAAAATGCACTAACTTCCGGCACCACCACAGCGGCACTAGGTATCTCGACATTTATTTTTAATCATCTATCCTTACTATCCTTACTAATCCTTACTAATCCTTACTATCCTTACTAATATTATAAATGCGAAAGTAACTCTGTCTGTCTGTCTGTCTGTTACCTTTTCACGCTTAAACCGCTGGGCCGATTTAGTTGAAATTTGGTATACAGATAGTTTGAGTCCCGGGAAAGGACATAGGATAGTTTTTATCCCGGAAAATTGCATAGTTCCCGCGAAATAGCACAGCCCAAACCACTGGAATTTTTCAAATTCAAGGCGGAACAAAGTTCGCCGGGTCAGCTAGTAAGCTATAAAAACGCCGTAAATTAATAATTAGTCGTAATTCCTCACTTATACCTGAGAAATTCCATAAATGTACCGCTCAGAAATGACGGCATAGCGCTCAGAGTTATTTTATGATATAGTAACAGCCTTCTAAGTCATTCACGCTGGTTCATTTCACATGTTTTTTTTCCATGGGCTTGTAGTCTATGTCTTTAAAATAAAATAAAAAACCCACTCATTATTAAGGGCCAGTAAGGACCAGTGCGTAAAAGACTTCTACGTGTTTCGTTCAGGCGTTACTAATCGCGTGGGCCTACCTGACACACTTTCGGTACCTGGGGCCCGATTTTTGAAAGCACATGTGTGATTTTACCACTCGAAAGTGGTGAAAAATTGTGCTGAATTAGATACGAGTAGCTTAGAAGATACTTACGGCTCTCATTAGTCTTGTGAACTAGTCAAAACTTTGATTAGAGCTGTAGTTTTGGAGATATGAGCCGATTTATACCACTTTTGAGTGGTACTTTCGAGTGATGTACTTTCAAAATCGGGACCCAGCTCAACTCTTTATATTTACTTAGCTGATTTGGCGGCTTGGTTTTTGCTGATTTCGTTTTTAGCATAAGCGATCTTTCCTGACTTCGATCGTACAGAATTATAACTCTCAAACACACACACATACACAAATCACGTCTTTATCCCTTACGGGGTAGATAGAGCCTAAGGTAACAAAACCTTAAGGCCACGTTTAGCATGATTAAGGGCGTGGTGGAAAGGGAAATCCAAATAGTGATGAGTTGCTAACCGCATCGCCTATAACATGATTCCTAAGACTCGCCCATTCCCTCGATGGGCTTTTAAGAGAAGCAACTGGTAAATTCTGTTTTTTCTTTGCTCCCAGACCAGCATGGAAGAAATTAAATAGTACCAATGAAAATATAACCAAACTTAAGGTTAAGGACTAAATACTTGAAATATAAATGCAAATTTTACGTTAATACTTTTTGATTCGCTAAATTAAACTGAACGTTACAAATACCAGGGATGCTTTATCGAGCCCGGTTCTAGAAGATCTGATTCCTGCCCTCAAATTCTGAAACCAAACTTTTAAAAATCGAACGAGTGTTCGATTTTTAAAACTTGAGCGCTAACATAAACCAGCCAGTTCGTAAACCAGCCAGTCCATAGATCTAATCCTATGTCTACACTACTTCGCGCCCGCACGGGCGAGGATTCATTTAAGCCGTCAGTCTATACATACACAAATCACGACTTTATCCCTTACGGGGTAGACAGAGCCTAAGGCGACAAGACCTACAGGCCACGTTTAGCAAGATTATGGGCGTATAGATGGAAAATGGAATCAAAATTGTGATAGGTTGCTAGCCACATCGCCTATAACATGATTCCTATGAGTTTCACCTATTCTCTCGATGGGCTTTTACAATCTGCGCGGGAAGAGAAGCAACTGGTACATTCTATGTTTTTTCTTTGCTCCCAGACCAGCATGGAAGGTCGGTCTATCTATAGATACCTTTAAATACACCAGCGCCTCTATCCGGCACTGGCACGCGATATTACTAACTAACGAGCTAGATCCAAACGTTTAATTTGCTATTCGACGTCTCCAAAATTACAGTTTGCCGAGCATAACTGATAAGAACGCGGTTCCTAGTAAGCTATTCGGCGCTACGTCATTTTTCTTGGGGATTTTCATCAGAGCTGTCAAAGTGTCACGGAACCAGTGAGTTACACCTTTGGCCTCATCTGCACCTTCCACCAAGTGAGATAGAGGTCAATCACTGGTCAGTTCGTGATAAAAAAAAAAAAAAAAATAGAGGGATTCTGACCGCATATCCTATCAAATGCGATCTTATATTTTGATATTTTAATTTGTATTAATGACATGTACTATTAAATCTGATATGATGCTGAATGATAATTGTACCGAACAATTGTAGTATTTATCTTTAGTTTTTAGATGTTTGATAATAAATAGATTTATGCCAAGTAAAATGGAATGGCAATTTGTGCTACATCCTCAATGACGACTATTCTACTTGTTCCTTTTGACGTCTGTATTTACGTAGTTACGCAATATAGTGTCGAATCTGTAACAATTGACGAACGGATAGCCTAGTGGTTAGTGACCCTGACTATGAAGCTGGACAAAAATTCGCATAGTAACAAAAGGTCACGTGACAGCTAGTAACAGGTAGAAAAATTCGGAAACTACCCACCTGCTATAGGTGGTGTAGGGGTATAGCACGCGTCACGGAATGACGAGGATCCGGGTTCGATTCCCGGCCATAGCTTTACTTTTCGGATTTTTCTATGTGTTCTAATTTTCACTGACATTTAGAAATTTATGAAGCTGGAGTTCCTGGGTTCGAATCCCGGTAGGGGTAGACAGTTGTATGATGAATACGAATGTTTGTGCTCGAGTCATGGATGTCGTATGTATTTAAGTATGTATTTATCTACATTATACAGGTAAGTATGTTTATCCGTTGCCTGGTGCCCATAGCACAAGCTTTGCTTAGTTTGGGGCTGGGTCAATTGGTGTAATTTGTCCCAAGATATTTATTATTATTTATTTATTAGTAAACAATTCTGATTCTGATTCATCAAATTCATCAAAATGTAAGCCATAATCAAAGATCGCGAAAGTTGGCGCAATATGAAGGAGGCCTACGTCCAGCAGTGGACGGACAATGGCTGTAGATAGATAGATAGATAGAATCAAGTGAAATTAAAACCCCCGAATCCCCAAGTAATCCGCGTGTACTCGGGCCTTTGCAACGTCATCGCAGAACGCATGCTCATGCGCATTCCAGGGACACATGTCCCATTTGATCACGATTTATACGAGTCGCCGAACCAATAAGATCTCAAGCCCGACTACTTGTTAGCTCCAAGGTCCCTCACAATAAAGGGCGAGGGTCACTGTGCTACAAATGGTTGACCAACTAATTTCTATTTACAATATAATGCTATGTTAATAACATGCAGTTTGCCACCTATATGTAAACGCATAATTTACGAATGACGCGGCGACGTTGCGCAGTTGAAGAGATCATTTATAGCCCCTTTTATTCTGCTTCGCTACAATTTCAGTACATAGCTTCCACGCTGGTCTGGGAGTAAAGAAAAAACATAGAATTTACCAGTTGCTTCTCCTCCCGCGCAGATGGTAAAAGGCTATCGAGGGAATGGGCATCATATAGGCGATGCGGCTAGCTACCTATCACTATTTTAATTCACCTTTCCACCTATACGCCCGCAATCATGCTAAGCGTGGCCTTTGGGTCTTGTCACCTTAGGCTCTGTCTACCCCGTAAGGGAGAAAGACGTGATTTATGTATGTATGTATGTATGTTCAGTACATTGTGTAGGTAGTCTTTTTTTATTATTATTTAAATTATCGTGTAATTCGGCGTGCCTCATGGCATAGGCCTCCATTTATTGGTGGGTTTGGGCTATAGTTCCCACGCGGGCCCAGTGCGGATTGGGAACTTCACACACACCATTGATGTGTGCAGGTTTCCTTCACCGAAATACTCATGGCAATTTTCTAATGTAATTTCGCACAAAAAATCCGAAAAACTCATAGGTGCGAACCCAGGATTCGAACCCACGACTCTCTGCTTGAGAGGCCACAGGTCAAACCACTAGGCTACAGGAAGTTGAAGAGATCATTTCCTTCAATTCCGACTCAGTTGAAGGTCAGGTTTTAGCTGTAATTTTGGTGCTCGGCTTAAGTGGCTCCCGATTCGTCTTCGGCGGAATCTCCACATCCTGTCATTGCTTTTCAACATCCTTTATAAACCCCAGTCCCCATCCTACCTTTCAAATAGATTTAGTTACTCGGCCGTTGGTTCCGAGAATCGGTTGCAGTCAAGTAGTAAACTATCTCTCGCGTTCCCTGTCTCCAAATTCAAGACCTACTCCAAGTACTTTTCCGCACATGCTGTCAGTGCCGTATATAAATAGCCTTATCTGCGCCCTGTGCGAGCTTCTATGACTGCGCCCTTGGTTTTTTTAGATATTATAGGTACCCTACAGCAATGCTATGTACAGGCCTACTTTATTTCATTCAGGGTGATAAAATAAAGCACAAAGAACTTGGTGTTGGTGGACCAATTATCTAATATTGTCTGGCCAGCCTGGTCTGGCCATTTAATTCTTGCACCCCCCAGAGTCTACGCCCTGTGCCTGAGCACCGGTGGCACCGCCATATTTACGGCACTGCATGCTGTTAGACTGTGGAATCGTTTACCTGTGGAGGTCAGGCAGTCTCAGTCGGTTGTCGCGCTGCGAAATCACCTGAAGAAGTATTAGCTTGATGAATCTTCTTGAGTGAACTTAATATGTTTTGTAGTTTAAATGTATTTTATATGTAGTTTGGTAGTTTGTTTTATGTGTAGTTGTTATTTAGGGATCTTTAAAAAGCGAGCCTTCCTGTTCTTGAAAGGGCCGGCAACGCACCTGTGATTCCTCGCTCGTTATTGCTTGCCAAAAGTTGAATATTTTAAATAATGTTCGATGAACAACGACTTAAATGTAGGTACCTTCAAAATAAAATGGCAATAACCCAAAAAATAAAAGATTTTAAAAAATAAAATAAAACTATAAAAAAGGCTTATAATACAATAATGTACTATTTCATGATTCAAACTATTACTAAACACCTAACGAAAAAAATTTACAGTGATTACAGTGAAATAAAATTTTACAACTGCATTTTCTCAAAAAACACAAAACTTGCATTTACGTCGTTGTTGCAATAGAGGTGCGATATGTTAATGTTATTTTTTTTGTGAATTGTATCTTTTTCTTTATATTTGTACAATAATACTTACTTACTTATTTTGAACCATTATGTATTTTGACCTAGCATTTCAACTTTATGTAATATACATAATATGTGCCGGTGTCTTTCGTAGTTCTCCACTCCAAAGCCAAACGTAGCTACGTTCATTAAGTCTATAGACAATTAAATTAAAAACGTACACAACGACGAATCACCCACACATGCGCGCGCGCCGGCGTGTGACCTAAAAATCGTAACTAAAAGATGCAAACACTCTTTTTAAGATTTTATACCAGGACCGCATTGGGCGGCATAGCCCTTTAAAAATGCAATAGGATAGTAAACCGTCAATATTATCGCGATACTAGTATGATATAGGATCGTTGATTTCAAACATCGTTTCTTCTTATTCTTCTTTTTATTTGTGGCGTATCAGGTCGTTATAGCGACGACAACTTCGCCAATGCCAAAGTAACAAAAATATAATTAAAAACGTACGGTAATGGTCAAAGACCCCCTCCCCCCTGTCGGGCTCTTAGCCAACGGTCAATGATATCCCTCAGAAACTGCCAGGAAATCATTAGCCGATGCCCAGGGTGCACCGGACAAAGCACTGCTCTTCCCCCCGGACGGATCCGAAAATGAACCGCAGCTCTTGACCACACGCGGAGGTAACCCGACTTGCACCCCCAAACATCGTTTCGAAAAATTACTCTGAGAATTGTTTTGCTGGCACACTTTAGGTAGATCAGCTGTAGATAACTATTATTTTGTTTTTGTATTTGTATATCCCGGGTATAAATAAATCGATCGATAGGTATTATTACTAGAAAAGATAGGATTAAATTTCTAAACGACTCTGAAAATTAGAATACAGAAAAATCCGAAAAGTAGAGCTATGGCCGGGAATCGAACCCGGATCCTCGTCATTCCGTGACGCGTGCTATGCCCCTACACCACCCATAGCAAGTGGGTAAGCCTTCGAATTTTTCTACCCGTTACAAACTGTCACGTGACCTTTGTTACTATGCGATTTTTTGTCGCTAAGCGTCATCTGTTTGAATGATGTGTCATTCCGTGACGCGTGATATACCCCTACACCACCAGGTTACCTGCTTCTGCTTGCTGAGGGGTCCGCGGACCACAGGTTAAGAAGGGCTGCACTAGACTATAGCAGATACATCTGGCCCAGCGTTTATATGGATGCAAGTTATCTACACTATCGGGAAGCAAGGTCTTTCAAAGGTGGCTGGCAGGCGGTCTGACGTGGCGCTAGCTGCCATGTGTCAGACGACTCCTGCTAGCCTACGGCTCTGCATATAATTCGTATGTTCCATTTTCTGTTAAATTGTACGTATGCGCTGAATGATCTCATGTCTTTCATTAGAAACCAGAGTTTCCTTATGTGTTTCGAATGGTGTGTAAATAAATGATTATCTCTCTCTCTCTCATTATTTTTAATGAAAAAAAATACGCGTAATAGAATTATATTCGAACCTACGCCGGCCCTACGTCTTTCTATTAGTGTCTCGCTCGACCTATTTAAGGGATTGCAACATAGCACACGCGTCTTCCGTGTCACGCATGTGTGCGTGTGCGCATATTATATAATTTAATCGAGGTTGAGGAAGGAAACGGGTCACGGGTTCAAAGATGGTTAGGATTTTTGCGGGAATCTTTATAGGACAGAAGCTTGGACAACTTGTATGTATTACTATGTATGTGTAACTCTTTATTTGTACCTACACTGTAAAAATTCCAGGATAAAAAGTAGGTAACCTATGTGTTATTAAAGACTATAATCTATATATGTTCTAAATTTCATTAGGTCTGTTCAGCCGTTCCTTCCATGCTGGTCTGGGAGCAAAGAAAAAACATAGAATGTACCAATTGCTTCTCTACCCGCGCAGATGGTAAAAGGCCATCGAGGGAATAGGCGAAAATCATAGGAATCATGTTATAGGCGATGAGGCTTGCAACCCATCACTATTTTGATTCTATTTTCCACCTAAACGCCCACAATCTTGCTAAATGTGGCCTGTAGGTACCTGATACCTTAGGCTCTGTCTACCCCGTAAGGGATAAAGACGTGATTAGTGTATGTATGTATGTGTATGTGTTCAGCCGTTCTGGCGTGAAAGAGTAACAAACATCCGCACATACATCCATACTTACAAACTTAAACGCGCAGAACCAAAGTAACGTTGCGACTATAAGCAGCTGCGACTTTTGACATTCGCTATCCCGCGGGAACTGTGCAACTTTCCGGGATAAAAAGTAGCCTATAACCTGGCCGGTGATTTTCTCAACAGATTAGTAAAGTTTGCATCAAATCCGTTCAGCCGTTTCCAAGTGATGCGCTCGCACATACAGACAAACAGATAAACAGACAAAAAATTATTCATTCTTCTTTGAAATATCTTCGACCCTCTTCAGCTTTATTATAATTATGTATATACTAGCTGACCCGGCGAACTTTGTTCCGCCTTAAATTTGAAAAATTCCTTTGTAAGTTTGTGCATCTTTATACTAATCAAGGAATAATGTGTAGGCATGCTAAATTTAATGTCTGTATCTTTATTAGTACAACATTTCGGAATTTTCCAATCCCGTGGGAAAATCGGGATAAAAAGTATCCTATGTCCGTCTCCTGGTTCTAAGCTACCTCCCTACCAATTTTCAGCCAAATCGGTTCAGCCGTTCTCGAGTTATAAATAGTGTAACTAACACGACTTTGTTTTATATATAAATATAATAGTAATAGGAAGTAGGATAAAACATAATGAAGACAGTGAATATAGGACACAACAAATTCACAAAGGCAAACTTGTTGAATTTCTTATGGGTCTTTTTATACATACATACATAAATCACGTCTTTATCCCTTACGGGGTAGACAGAGCTTAAGGTAACAAGACCTAAAGACCACGTTTAGCATGATTGTGGGCGTGCGGATGGAAAGGGGAATCAAAACAGTGATGGGTTGCTAGCCACATCGCCTATATAGCATGATTCCTAAGATTTTCGCCCAATCCCTCGAGTCTTTTACCGTGCGCGGGTAGAGGAGCAACTGGTACATTCTATGTTTTTTCTTTGCTCCCAGACCAGCATGGAAGAACTTTGTCTTTTTATGGGTCTTAGTTATTGCGTATGGCGCCCACTGCTGGGCATAGATTACCTCTCGACATTCACAACACCAGATCCGGAACAACGTCTTCTTACTTAGTGAGATACTTCCATGCTGGGAGCAAAGGATAAACATAGAATGTACCAGTCGCTTCTCCGCGCAGATGGTAAAATCCCATCGAGGGAATGGGTGAAATTCTTAGGAATCATGTCATAGGCGATGCGGCTACCAACCCATCACTATTTTGATGCCTTTTTCCACCTATACGCCTACAATTATGCTAAGCGTGGCCTTCAGGTCTTGTTACCTTAGGTTCTGTCTACGTAAGGGATATAAACGTGATTTGTGTATGTATGTACCTGTGTGAAAATCTGGTGGCCTGGTCAGGACCGGCTCCGCAGGAGGGGACCCTTCGACGATTGGTCCCATTGACTGGAAACAACGCAAATAAAGTCAGCAAAAAAGCTTGTATTAACAATGTTTTGTTTTACATACATACATACCGTCACGCCTCTTTCCCACAGGGGTAGGCAGAGACTACTTTATTCCACTTGCTACAATCCTGACATATTTCTTTCGCTTCATCCACAGTCATCAATCTCTTCATACATTCCCTTATCACACTGTTCCTTATTCTATCTTTCAGTGATACACCTTTCATACTCCTTAACGCTCTCATTTCTACTGCATTTATTTATTTATTTAGTTTTTTTTGACAGAAACATATTTCTTTTGCTATACGGAACTTTTAATATAATAATATTTGTCATGTAACTTGCAGATTTCCTTGTGTGGGCATAGCAACCTCAGTTGCATTCTTTCTGACAATTAAGTTATTGACACGCATAGTGTTATCTCATACATACATACATACATACATACGTATTCACCACGTCTTATCCCTTACGTTACAGGATAGACAGAACCTAGGTTAACGTAGGCGAGCGTAGGGTAGGGTAGAGGGTAGAGAAGAGGGTAGGGTAGAGATATCTCAACCTACAATTATTACCTAGTAGCTTCTGCCCGCGACTTCGTCTGCGTAGAATTGTACATAGTAATATAAACCATCCTCTTGAATCACTATCTATTAAAAAGAATTTATCAAAATCCGTTGCGTAGTAAGATCTAAGCATACATAGGGACGGACAGACAGCGGATAGCGACTTTCTTTTATACTATGTAGTGACTAGCAACGACCGAAATGTAACCGATAAAAATCGGAGACAGACCGTCTACGGTGCTCGAGGCTCAGAAGAGTCTTATTACTTAACTAGCTGTTGCCCGCAACTTCGTCTGCATAGAATTCGTTTATCGCTTAAACATAAACATCATCATCTTCTCATCGGCATTTCATCTTAATCCTCTAGGTTGGCAACGCATCTGCAATCCCTCCGGGGTTGCGGGTGTCTATGGGCAGTGGTGATCACTTACCATCAGGTGACCCACTTGCTCGTTTGCCTTCCTATTCACATAAAAAAAAAAAAAAAAAAAAAAAATCGCTATCCCGCAGGAATTACGAAATCCGTTCTTAGAGGATGCCTACGCCATAGTAGCTTTATGCATGCAAAGTCTCAGCCCGATCGGTTTAAAATTAACAAAGTTTCATACAAACTTTCATCCCCTATTTTGTCCCCTTGGGGGTAGAATTGATTAAAATCCTTCCTTAGCGGAAGCCTACGTCATAACATCTACCTGTATGCCAAATTTCAGCCCGATCCGTCTAGTGGTTTGGGCTGTGCGTTGATAGATCACTATGTCAGTCAGTCAGTCACCTTTGAGTTATATATATTTACTAGCTTTTGCCCGCGGCTTCGCACGCGTGAACCATGAGCATTTCAAAGAACCTAGCAATTAAGCAAGCGAGCAACCAAACCTGCAGCTTTCAAGCAAACATGCAAGTATGCAAGCAGGCATGCAAGCCTTCAAGCATGTAAGTATGCAAGCAGGCATGCAAGCAGGCATGCAAGCAGGCATGCAAGCAGGCATGCAAGCAGGCATGCAAGCAGGCATGCAAGCAGGCATGCAAGCAGGCAAGCAAGCATGCAAGCAAGCGTGCAAGCAAGCATGCATGCAAGTAAGCACCCATGCAAGCAAGCATGCAAGCATGCATACAAGCAGGCATGCAAGCAGGCAAGCAAGCATGCAAGCAAGTGTGCAAGCAAGCATGCATGCAAGTAAGCACCCATGCAAGCAAGCATGCAAGCATGCATGCAAGCAAGCGTGCAAGCAAGCATGCATGCAAGTAAGCACCCATGCAAGCAAGCATGCAAGCATGCATGAAAGCAAGTATGCAATCAAGCATGCAAAGCAAGGACTCAAGTAAGCATGCAAGCCAGCCCCCGCATTGCCCCGATGCCTTAATTTTTCTGAACCTGTAAATATTGCAGGATTTTTATAAAACAAACCTAACCTAACCTATAATACATCCTGTCCTAAAATACATCCTAAATAGCTTTTGCCCGCGACATCGTACGCGCTAAGATGTAAAATGAAAAAATAAGTTTTTTCCCGTTCCCGTGGAAATTTTGGGGAGTGCTTTCGGAGTACACTTAAAGCCTTTAAAGAAACACACGTTATAAATGTTAAGTCTCTTTCTTCCGCTGTTTCGTCTGGAAACGTAAAATCCGGTTTTTTCCTTTCTTAGTGTTCCCCTACACTCCCGAATAAACCTACGTGACAAATTTCAACTTTCCCCCGCTTTTCGTTTTTCCCGTTTCCGTAAGAATTTCGCCAAATAAAGCATTTCCCGAATATCTTACGGGAACGAAGAAGAAGAATTTTGGGAAATTATCTCATAATGCTCCTTTACACTCCCCAAGGAACCCACTTGCCAAATTTCAGCTTTCTACGACCAGTAAAACGTAAAATCCTGTTTTTTTCCCGTTCCCGTGGGAATTTTGGAAAGTACTCTCTTAATGCTCCTCTACACTCCCGAAGCAACCTACATGCCGAATTTCAGCTTTCTGCAACCAGAAAACGAAAAGTCCCGTTTTTCCCGTTCCCGTGGGAATTTCGGGAAATCCTTTTGTAGCGCTCCCCTACACTCCCCAAGGGAAATTGAAGGCCAAATTTCAATTTTATACGACCAGTAAAACGAAAAATCGATCCCGTAGAACTGAATACATAAATCCCGTTTTTATCCCGTGGGAATTTCCAAAAAGCATTAGAACTTTATTTTACTATTATAATCACCTACTTCTATGCCAAATTTGAAGAGTGTAGTAATTATAGTTCATAGGATTTCGTTAAACTGAATATATAAATCCTGTTTTTTTCCTTATCCCGTGGGAATTTCCAAAAATCCTGAAATTAGTTTCTTAGTTTTGTAATCACCTACTTTTGTATCAAATTTGAAGAGTCTACTTATTATAGTTACTGTGATAGCGTCACTCCGAATCGAATATATAATTCCCGTTTTTTCCTTATCCCGTGGGAATTTCCAAAAATCCTTTCTTAGCGGATGCTTACGTCATAAGATCCACCTGCATGCCAAATTTCAGTCCGATCCGTCCAGTGGTTTGGGCTGTGCGTTGATAGATCACTATGTCAGTCAGTCAGTCAGTCAGTCAGTATCACCTTTGAATTATATATATATAGATAGTCCTGGAGGCAGCGGCTTTTGAAACAAGTCATTATAAGCCGGCTATTAGATAGGGTCCCGTTTTATCCTTTGTGTACCTACGTAACTCTAAAAATGAAATATAAAACAAAAACTTTAAAGATAAACAACAATATTAGAATAGTTACATCACAACGGTTGAAATAACAGCCTTAATAAGATCACGAACGATGGATTGTAAAAGAAAATAGAACAATTGTACTGAAGTTTGCAAATACAGAACAAAACCTCGACGTTGCATAACCAGCAATTTGTACAATGGAGGGAACTTTTTGAGTAATTTTAAACGGTTTCATTAAGCTTGCCTTGTTTATCTAAGACTAGCTGTTGCCCGCGACTTTGTCCGCGCTAAGTAGGGGTGTATGACGAGGATCCGGGTTCGTTTCCCGGCCATGCCTTTACTTTTCGGATTTTTCTGTGTTCTAATTTTCAGTGTCGTTTAGAAATTTCATTTGGGTAATGATGACGATGATGATGATGATCCTTCCGACCGATTTCGGCCATGGCGACCACTTTGACTCCTTATCTTATCTTAGTCTAAGGATCCCTACGGATACACTTCGACCCATTCGTGGATCTTTTGTGTAATTACCCCTCCTTCGCCCTATTCCATCGCTTTTACCACCTCATTCATGAATTGGGTGAATGGGCGTACCGGTAGTGCCTTGAAATCTCCTGGTTCAGGGTATTCGATGCCTAGGAGTGTCATTCTTAGTCTGGTGAGGGCATCACATTCGCATATAATGTGTTCCATTGTTTCAACCTCTTCGCTGCATATTCTACAATCATTGTCGTTATTGTCCTGTAGTCCCATCTTTGCTAATAGGTATTTAGTTCCGAAGTAACCTATGAACGCCCCCATTATGTATTGGAGTTGGCTTCTGCTGAGTGTCCAAAGTTTTTTGGACCAGACTTTGACTCCTAGTTAGTATGACGCTCATGCGCCCAAAGATGGCATATAGCCGATCTTAGCGGTGAAACCTCGCGCACAATGAATGCACGTGAGCACACCGTTGGCATAATGGTAGCATTGCGAGCGAGTAGCTATCACTTGAAGTGGCCGAGTGAGGGAGACAGCGAGAGCTCAGAGCCTCTAGTGTAAGTTTTCGCATATAAATACGTCTCGAACGCGTTCACGTAAACGTCTCAATTACTATGGAAAAATTGGCAGCGCCACTTGCGGATCGAAACGGCAACAAACTGTTCTCATAGTATTTGACAGTTTAACTACACAAAAGCGCCCCGTAAACGATCAAATTTGTTTGACAAACTTGCTTGTCAAACTTCACGTTTTCATCAAACAAGCGTAAACGATCAAACCAAATATCAAACAAATTTGTTACAGCGCCCCGCGCAAACGGTCAAACTTGCTTGACAAACTTGTTTGTCAAACTTCTTCTACCGAGATCTTGTTTGACAAACACCGTCGTACACGTTCAAACCTGTTTGTCAAACTCGACATCAATCCAGATTTTCATCAAACGCAATACACGTACATTGTTTGACAAACGCCTCAAACGCAGCCGTACACGATCAAATTGTTTGACAAACACGTAAAGTTTGACCAACAATTTGATCGTTTACCGGGCGCTTACAGCTCACGGGCCCTTTGGTACCCTTTCCGCAAACGCAGTACGCACATTAAAATTTCTCGCATCGTATGCTATCCTAGTACATGTCATGCGATTACGCAATGGATTGTCATTTTAATTATTGTCAGCTATTTTTATTATGTCAGTTTGCGTTAGTGATGTTTCTTGGTTGTCTCATTTGTAATGTTAATTAGAAGCTTTTTATTACTTTGCTATATATTACCTATGTGTTGGCTACTGGCTGGTTTGCGGCCTATTTTATCTTCTGATACGTATCAATGTGTATACCTTCAGTCAGTCTGCCTTGTGTCACCAGTGACGTAACTATAGGGTGGCAGGGGTGGCAAAATGCCAGGGGCCTCTAGCTCTACGGGGCCCCGAACTGGCTTGGTTTAGAGCACAGAAGGGACGCTGATGCACTTCTTTATATTGAGGAAGGAGCTGAGGAATTTGCCACGGGCCCCACACGTTATAGTTACGCCACTGTGTGCCACCATTGTTTCGAATTACTGTCATTTTTGCCTTTAAATCCTACTAATATTATAAACGCGAAAGTTTGTAAGTATGGATGGATGGATGGATGTTTGTTACTCTTTCACGCCAGAACGGCTGGATAGATCTGGATGAAATTTGGAACATAGGTAGATTATAGTCTGGGATAACACATGGGCTACTTTTTATCTCGGAAAATCGCGTATCCTGCGGGATAGCGATACACGAATTCTATGCAGACGAAGTTGCGGGCAACAGCTAGTAATTAAATATTAATATGTTTAGGTGTTTCCATCATCCTCCATTTACTCTTATACAGTCCATAACCAGTAGCTATCACTATGTATGTATGTTTGTCCGAGTGGAATCTTGCGACTTAATTTTGAAACAGAAATCCCCCGAAACCCGATCAAGAAATTTTGCATACTTGAGTGAGTTGGGTGACAATACCATAAATCTGGCAGTGGTGTTCTGGTGACCCAGTGTCCGCAGGAGGGATGAACTCAAAAGTTGGTCCCTGACATGAAGTAGGACGGCCGGATCGGATAGCCTAGTGGTTAGTGACCCTGACTATGAAGCTAGAGGTCCTGGTTTTATCACGGAAAATTGCGTGATAAACGAATTCTATGCAGACGGAGTTGCGGGCAACAGCTAGTTAAATATACGCGCACAAACAATGTGGCTTTCTATTGGTAAAAATAAATTGAAAATCGGTTCAGTACATCCAGAGATAACCTCCTACACAAACTTTATATGTATAGAACTGTAGATTTCTTAGAGACCTGGGGCCCGATTTTTGAAAGCACATGTGTGAAAATACCATTCGAAAGTGGTGAAAAATTGCGCTGAATTTGAAATTCGAATAGCATAGAAGACCGTCACAGATCTCATTAATCTTGTGAACTAGTCAACACTTTGATTAGAGCTGTAGTTTTGGAGATACTATTGCTAAGTATATTGTATTTCTTCTTCCTATTATATATCTACGTGTATCGAATGTGTGTAAATAAATGTTTCTCTCTCTCTCTCTCTCTCTCTCTCTCATATAAGCTGATTTATACCACTTTCGAGTGATGTGCTTTCAAAAATCGGGGGCCTGTGGTCTTATTCATAGACGCTCAAGCTTCTGCTAACACTGCTGTCCATGGGGCCCGATTTTTGAAAGCACATACGTGAAAATACCACTCGAAAGTGGTATAAATCAGCTTATATCTCCAAAACTCCAGCTCTAATCAAAGTGTTGACTAGTTCACAGGACTAATGAGAGCTGTGATTGTCTTAAGCTACTCGTATTTCAAATTCAGCGCAATTTTTCACCACTTTCGAGTGGTATTTTCACACAAATGTGCTTTCAAAAATCGGGCCCCAGGTCTCTAAGAAATCTACAGTTCTATACATAATAAAGTTTGTGTCGTAGATATGGGGTTATCTCTGGATGCACTGGACCGATTTTCAATTTATTTTAACCAATAGAAAGCCAAAGGACTAATGAGAGCTGTGATTGTCTTAAGCTACTCGTATTTCAAATTCAGCGCAATTTTTCACGAGTGGTATTTTCACACCTGTGCTTTCAAGAATCGGCCCCTTGGCCACGAAAATATAGCAGGTAACAGGTTTGAAGTAGTTATGAAATCAACTTCCTAAACAGAACAAAATTTTTAATATTTGGATAAAATAAATTGGTAAGCAAAGTTATTCAAGAAACGTGGCAGGGGACGCGTGAATTACACACACATACATACATACACAAATCACGTCTTTATCCCTTACGGGGTAGGCAGAGCCTAAGGTAACAAGACCTACAGGCCACATATAGCAAGACTGGGCGTATAGGAAAGGAGAATCAATAGTGATGGGTTGCTAGCCGCATCGCCTATAACATGATGGTTTTCGCCCATTCCTTCGATGGGCTTTTACCATCAGCACGGGAAGAGAAGCAACTGGTAGGTATATTCTATGTTTTTCTTTGCTCCCAGACCAGCATGGATGTGACGCGTGACTTAAGTGTACAAAGCACTTAATCAAAGTAAATGCTAAATACCTAGTAAAAAAACCGCGCACCGAGGGTTGCGTACGAATTCGGCAAAGAGTAATAATGAAATCCAGTGTTAGCAGAGCCTTACCAAAACATAGGCAATATAAGATCATTTTATACATATAGGTTACTTAGGTCTAGACAGACATAAAAATATTCTGTTTGTTGTATTTGTTGTAATAGTGTTTTTCAAACAAAAAGTCCACCTTCATTTTTTCCAGAATTTAACTATTTTGGGTTTTTCCTTTCTTACTCAGAATCGTTTACCTCGATTCTCATACAAGAAAAAATGTGTCCCAGATTTTACTATGGCTTTTTTTCCTGTTCGTCACGTTTCATACATCCCTATATGAAAAAGTGACGAACTGGAATGGAAATTTTGGGACGCATTTTTTCTTGTATAAGGATCGATAGGGTAAACGTACGAAAAAAAAACAAAATTATTAAATTCTGGAAAAAGTTATCATTATGGACTTTTTTTCGGAAAACGTTCAATAGCGGCAACATCATTTGTCAAAATTTCAATAGTAGCTATCACGGTTCATTTATATCACGGTCCCGTTTTTAGCCTTTGGGTACAGAACCCTAAAAATTAACCAAAAAAAAGAACTAGCAAGTAAACCTACCAACTCTTAACTCTTGTTTCTAAATAAAACTGTAATTTGTATAAATAATGAATGTAATTAAATAACTTTAAAACATTATTTCTCATTTCGAGTTTAGTTTTACTTTTAGTGGAATCTGTTGTCAAGTAGCGGAACTAAACATGAAAACAACAAAGACAACCTTCTTCGAACAGTTTTTTTACGTTATTGAACAACTTAAAAAAGAAAATATATATTGAAATTGATTCTGGAGTGCACGAAATAGAGTTCTTCTAAAAATTAAACACATTTAAACGAATTACGAACACATTGTTACAATTAATATTTTCGATGTTTACGCCATCTAGTGGCGAGTAGAAGAACTGCACAAAGACACAGTCATACCCGTAGGCGAGCAACTTGCGAGACTGTTCTTTAAAATTTCAACAGATGGCGCTGTTAACCTAATGAGTACAAAATGACTTCTTATTTATTCTCCAAGAACATAAGCAACCATGGCTTGGAAATTGTCATCTGTATTATCCTCACCCTCCTCGCTTTCGTTCAACATAATTTCCTTTAAAGCCAAAGTTCTGAGCAATTTTTCGTCTTCGTTTTTCTCGTCGTCTTCTAATATTCGTTCGTTTATAAGATTTGACAGATTAATATCATCGATGGCTTTGTCGTCCAGGGCACTGACGTTTTGTGCCTCTATAGGCAAAGCGCTTCTCCGCATATTAACACCCACTTCTTTCAGTTTCCGTTTGGCGAGCTCGATGAAAGTCGGCGATTTCAGTGTCTCTCGCAGCCAACTCTTGATTTTATTCTTTTTGTCTTCTACTCTAGCCTTAAACCTGAGAAAAATACAAATTCAA
The DNA here is from genome assembly GCA_949127965.1 of Pandemis corylana. NCBI lineage: Eukaryota > Metazoa > Arthropoda > Insecta > Lepidoptera > Tortricidae > Pandemis > Pandemis corylana. Next base: position 9,612,168 of record OX421871.1, read on the forward strand.
ATTATAAAAATACAAAAACACTTAACGACATTAAATTATTGATTGATTTTTTTTCCAATGCGCTATCACCAGCTGTCTTATAACTTTCCACGCCGGCACACAGTAGCGCAAGCGCTGCTCGGTAGCATAAAATAGGGGTGTACGATTGGCAAAATGCTAGAAGCCTCTAGCTTTACGAAACAGAGCGCAGAAGGCACGAAGACGCACTTCTGTATATTGAGGAATATCCAAACGGTTATGTAGTTCATTAGATTAGTTCGCTTATTATCCGCTAGATGTCGCTGTACCGGCGAGAACTAGGAAACGTTTCAACGAACAAAAAATTGACCTTGCTACTCACGCTTGCGCTTTGAGTAGCGGAGTAGCAAGGTAAATTTTTTGTTCGTTGAAATGGACCTCCGCAAAGTAACGCCTGATTCAATAAAATAGGAAACGTTTTGTGTGATATAATCTGTATAGATTTAAGTGCTACCTGCATTAATATTACTAGGGTATACTTCACATTATTGTTGGTCTCGATGTTATTGCTGCTCTAAGAATCCTTGGTGAATTATTGTACAAGGAAGGACTTTTTTTAAAATTTCATTTATTTTATAAGCCATACATCTTAACAAGGAAAGACCTTTATTTGATGTATCTGCCAGTTTTGCCACCAGTCTCAAACGTTATAGTTACGCCATAGAAACTGCTACTTTCACATTTAAAATATCAATGGGACAGTGGTCAGTGGCGTGGTGTCAAGACAAGTATATCAGAAGGCAAACCGAAGGGCATGTAACGAGCCCTTTCCTCTAATTCTGCACAATAAAAGTGCCCAACTGCCTTAAAATTGGCAAGCCAAGGAATCGAGTTCTATGGACGTCACGCTACATTGGGAATAGATGTGGAACCATGGATTCTAAGTCCACACGGGCCTAACATGTGATGTGACCCACCTTTGCAGCTCATGCTCACGCTCTCTCGCCTTCTGGATCTTGGCCTGCAGTTCTGGTACTCTGGAGGCTTCGTTGGCGCTGATGGTCCCCTCGACCCACTCGGTCAGCTCGGACACCCTGCTGTACACCCCGGGGGAGCGGGGGTCGCCGCACTGCTTGCCCCCGAAGGACACTATGCCGAGGAGCACCCCGTCCCGCACCGCTGGCCCTCCGGAGTCATGCTGCAAATAAGTTTTTGTTAAGACGGTGCCAAGCTTTTTGGGTATCCGACAGTGTGACCGACAAAGGTTCGACAAATGTATCGTTTGACAAACATTTCATTTCACAAATTTTGGATATCTGCTGAACCGTTTGTAAACGTTTTTAAAAATCGAAAATTATGTATTTGTTATCATGTTTGTCCCTACTAATATTATAAATGCAAAAGTAATCCTTTTAAATTAGAGGACAATATTAACAGAACCTGTAGCTATCTCCTTCACGTCGTACGTTACACTTAAGTGAGAAAGAGCTGAACATACATTGCACGCATCCTTCCCTCCGGTAGCGTATCCGGCGCACAGCATACGCGGGGTGATGTAAAATCTGTAGGAGTCCTGGCAGTCTCCCATCTTCATCACTGGCACGGGTACAAACCGGAGACGATCTGGTATGTGGGCGTAGCCTGATTCCTGATGAACATTAGGATGTTATCGCCATAGATAGAGACGGACAGTAGACAGACACAGACAATGACGGCACACACACATGCATAGTGATATAAATCACGTCTTCATCCTAACGTAGACAGAGCCTGAGGTATTTTTAACAAGACCTGGCTACGTTTAGCATGATTGTGGACGTAGTATAGATCCGGGATGTTACGGAGCTTCGACTCCGGTTCCGTTAAGTCGGAACTTCCGATTATTATTACACCTTCGGTTCCGACTTCGGCTCTGACACTTTTAAATCGAAGGTTTTAATCGGAGGTCGAAGCATAACATAGCGGCGGCGGCGGCCTGTGTCGACTGTTATGAACAGGTTCATATATGTCGGGTGGGGAATCCCCCCGACTCCCACTACGTGAACTCTATCGTCAATTATCCGACCCTGCCTCCGACTCCGATTCCGACTCCGATAAAGCAAATTTAAAAACTCCGACTCCACCTTCGGTTCCGATAAAACTACCTCCGTTACATCCCTGGTATAGATGGAAAGGGGTACCAAAATCACGGTGGGTTGCTAGTTGAATCGCCTTTATCATGATTGTTAAGATTTTCGCCCATTTCGATAGACTTTTACTATCTGCACGGGAAGAGAAGTTACTGGTACATTCTGTTTTTTTTCTTTGCTCCCAGACCACCATGGAAGACAGTGGCAGTATTTAAGTGTTCAACTATTAGTACTTACAACCAATCGAAATATGTGTGTCTGATATATATGGTGGTGTTTCGTTTCTATTTATAAGTACAAAACAGACCGAGATGGCATCATCGATATCTGACGTTTTAGATACTACAGATCAGGGATGTTGCGGATCCATTTTTTTCCACATCCGCGGATGCGGATGCGGATGCGGATTTTAAGAGGCTCACATCCGCGGATGCGGATGCGGATGCGGATCTGTATAAAAACTTAAGTGTTGGGTTGGTAGAGTTAAAAAAACACAGTAGCGCGAGTCAGATCTTGTCAGTTGTCACAACAAAACAGTAGCGAGCCGCGTCACCGTCACCGATTCACCGAAGTCCGAAACAAAATTACCGCTTTCCTATTGGTCAATCAGCACCCGCGGTCGACACGTGCCACTCGCCGGGCCCTCCCCTTTCTTTCATGTCGCGACCTGCTACACATCCGCATCCGCTTCAGCTCCGCATCAATTTATGGAATATTCGCAACATCCCTGCTACAGATATCAATATCAATCTTAACCGAGAGTGAAACAGAAAGAAAATTAAATAAACTTCTCTCTTCTAGGTAAGTTGTAGTTATAACTTTTAGTTTTAGTCTTTTGTATATATTTAGTTTGATCATTGAAATTGTTTGTAATTTCTAATCTTATTTTACATCGTGCTTCCATGCTGGGAGCAAAGAAAATAATAGAATGTACTAGTTCCTTCTGGTAAAAGCCCGTCGAGGGAATGGGCGAAAATCTTAGGAATCATGTTATAGGCGATGTGGCTGGCAAACCATCATTATTTTTTATTCCCCAGTTCCACCTATACGCACATAATCATGCTTAACGTGGCCTTAAGGTCTTATTATCTAAGGCTCTGTCTAGCCCGTGATTTATGTATATATGCAGGTATGTATGTACTTCACATACACATTTTTCACAGCAAGAAACACGCTTTATTGTTTACCATAAATACTTTTCCATAAACTGGTAAAAGCCGTCGTTTAAAAACCAATTTCCGTTTACCCCTGAAAGGGTCGCAATTCCATTTCCTCGAGAACCCTTAACACAACATGTTCATAATACTTCGGAAAGGAATTCGGTCACAAGTCCTTGTTCCTCGGGTAATCCCGCGAAGCGTTTCGAACTCCATATACCTACCTACCTTGTGTTACGAAAATCAACGAATGTATCAAGACCTATCCCGAACACGCGTTTATTCATATTCAGAACACACAGGACACGCTTAATTTGGCTGTTTCATTTTCATTTCTCGAATGTATCATTTCACTAGCTGATCATTTGGCAAACCTTTACCTATGATAAAATAAAAAATTGCATACATACATACATAAATCACGTCTTTATCCCTTACGGGGTAGACAGAGCCCAAGGTAACAAGACCCAAAGACCACGTTTAGCATGATTGTGGGCGTATGGATGGAAAGGGGAATCAAAATAGTGATGGTTGCCCATTTTGGCCCATTCCCTCGATGGGATTTTACCATCTGCGCGGGAAGAGAAGCAACTGGTACATTCTATGTTTTTTCTTTGCTCCCAGACCAGCATGGAAGGATCTAAAATTAACATTAAAAAAAAAGTCGGTATACGGGCGAAAGTTTTACGTGACAACGACTTTGAGTGGTAAAATAATTTTAATGTGAATATTCATTCGTATAGTAGGAAGAAGCGCAAGACATGAACCGGTGTGTATGCCTATCTCTCTCACTCTCTCTCTCTCGCTCTGTCTCTCTCGCTCTTAGGCGGGCTAACTGTGCTCGAGTGGAAGGGACGCGTGCCTTTCACTTTTTATGTCTGTCTCTCTCGCTCTTAGGCGGGCTAACCATGCCTCTCACTCGCTCTCATTGTGAGCGCATAACGTGAGCGGAGCGTAACGCAGTTTCTTGAAGTGTCACCCGGCAAACCAATTTATAAGACGTTGTCACGTCAAAAAATTGAACTGTAGTCTGTAACGAATCAACTCAAAAACAACTGGACCATTTCAAAAATTCTTTCACCTTTAGAATACTACATTATCCCTGAGTACCTAACTTACGCTATTAATTCAGTACACAGAGTATACTTGGACGAAGTCGCGGACAGGAGCTAGTTCTAATCTATATTTATAAGAGAAAGTCGTGTTAGTTACACTATTCATAACCCAAGAACGACTGAACCGATTTGGCTGAAAATTGGCGGGGAGGTAGCTTAGAACCAGGAGACGGATATAGGATACTTTTTATCCCGATTTTCCAGCGGGATTGGAAAATCCCGAAATGTTGTACCAATAAAGCTACATTACATTTGGCACCTACATATTATTCCTTGATTAGTATAAAAGTGCACTAAAAAGGATTTTTTCAAATTTCCCACGGGATAAAAACACGAGGTAAATAATTAAGACTATAATTAGTAGATACTATTAGTAGAGGATCACGTAGGTGCTCTAAGAAGGGATTTTCCGAATTTCCCACGGGATAGGAAATAAAAACCTTATACTTGGATACATGAGTGGATGTATGGGGTATGTCGTCACTCTGACATTATCTGCGCGGACGAAGTCACGGGCAAAAGCTAGTTCTTGATAATTAAAAAAAAATCACGATGTTTTTTTACAAAGATAGAGAAAGAGATAAGGTTATGGGTTACCTACTCACACTCTCGAGGTGCTCCTTCCTCGCTACCAGCCCGTTACATTGGCAGGAGAAGAGTAAGCATCAGAAGAAACCTAGCTCGTAGAGGATATAACCAACCTTGAATCCATGAAAGTAGAATAAATGCAGTACAAATGAGAGCGTTCAGAAAGTGTGGAAGGTAAATTTCTAAACTAAATTTTACAGCGAGTGCAAAACGCATGTGCTCGTTTTTGTTTCCGCGTCCCTCCCCGCTCCCATATCACCCCCAACGCTGCCAACTTGCTGAACATGCCTGCGCGCAGGCGCATGCACCTAGCCACTTTGCTGTTCGGTGTGAGACGTCACGAGACCCCATCATACCTCTTTAACAAGATGGTTTGGTCAAGGAGTGAGCGCAGGAGCGCAATGGTTCTCATACCTAAGCATCGGACTGCGGCATTTCGAGGCAGTTTCAAGTTTGCAGCGTCCAAGTGCTGGAATGATATTCCTCCCCCTATACAAGGATCGTCAAGTAGTTACACCTTCAAGCGCAAGCTGAAGGATCACTTATTGACGCTCCAAAAATCCTTAGAATAGTCCTCCAGCACTTTGTACTTTGATATGCCAACTTGTTGTTTTTGAACAATTTAGTTTTCCCTCCTTTTTTTATTTTTTGTTTATTGTAAACTATTTAATTAATTTATGTATTTCTTTAGTTACACATAAGTCGGGTTCTATCTATGTATTGCATTGTTTACGTAAAAGTTTATGGATTACGTAGTATATTTTATTTGTGTATCGTTTCGTGAGTCATAGACGGATCTGGCTGAAAATCAGTGCTGCAGGTGTATAACGCCTCAGCGTAATGCTGAGTCAGCGACCGTTTCACTTTTGCGAATACACACAACGCTGATGATCTATTTTTCATGTCTATGTTTTTTATTGTTATACTTTGTTTATTTTCTATAAAATTGTGTATATTATCTTATATTTGTGTGTCTTGCAAAAAGGAATAAATGTCTTCTTTCTTTCTTTCTTTCTTTCTAAACGACACTTTAAATTAGGATACGGAAAAATCCGAAAAGTAAAACTATGGTCGGGAATCGAACCCGATACACTCACTTGATTACCTGCTATGGGTGGTGTAGGGGTATAGCACGCGTCACGGAATGACGAGGATCCGGGTTCGATTCCCGGCCATAGCTTTACTTTTCGGATTTTTCTATGTGTTCTAATTTTCACTGACATTTAGAAATTCACTTGATAAGGTTTTTTATTTGTTTGAAGGTATCACGAATTAGCATTAAAGCTCATCAAATGACGAATTTGTGAAATGACAAAATGTTAGCTGATGAAATGATTGGCTCCCGGAACTTACATGAGTACTGCCCCACCCAGTGACGATGAGGATGTCCTGGTTCTTGATGGTGTAGTCTCTTGAGGGTAGGTTGAGTACAGCTATGTTTCTTCCGATTGGCATTGGCCGGTCGAGGCGTAGGAGGGAGAAGTCAAAGTCCGCGTTCCCCGGGGCATACAGTTCTGGGAAGAAGACCTGGGGATGTGAAAGTGGGTTAAGGGACTTCCAGTGAGGCCAAGTCTTTGGTAGAGATGTAGACAAAGAAAATACGTCGACATGTCGATATATTTGGGGTGCGAGTCAGGTTACCTCCGCGTGTGGTCAAGAGTTGCGGTTCGTTTTGAGATCCGTCCGAGGGGAAGAGCAGTTTGGTCCAGTGCACCCTGGGCATCGGTTAGTGAATTCCTGGCAGATTCTGAGGGATATCATTATCCGTTGGCTAAGGTCCGACAGGGGAGGGGTCTTTTGACCGTGTTCTACCGTACAACGTTGCCGACATTTTTGACACAAGATTTTTGAATACTGTATTTATTACTTTGAGCTTGGCGAAATCATCGCATCGATCGATGGGGCCAAATTAAAAAAAAGAAGAAGAGAATATCAATATTGATCTCGACATAATAGAAAAGGAGATTTTCGGTTTTAAAATAATAGTCGTTTAAAACAACGCATGTTATTGTTTTTCAGGTTGTCTCCAACTTTTTATGGTTTTGTATTTTGCAAAATAGTCTTCCAATAAATTAAATAAAAAAAATTAATGGGTAAGTACGTCTTTCTACATAACATCCATTCTTTTTTGACAATTGTTTTTGTTTCTACTAGTACAACAAAAAACTACTACGACTTTCGAGTGATTTGCTTTCAAAATCGGGTCTCATAACAAAACTGAAAAAGTCTTAGGGCCTGTTTCATCACTCTGTAAAGTTCCTGTTATCTATGATGTCATCTCTGTCTGTTCCATAGTAAGAAATAGAAAGGGAATCATAGATTACAGACACATAAGGTAACCAGAACTTTAAAGAGAGTGGCGAGACATACCCTTGGCGTTGCACATCGTCTACTCTGCGGAACTCCTGGTAAAAATATGGAGCTTATACCTTATTGACTCTAGCCTGGTAACCCCCACGGTTGTGGAAGGAACTGCCCGCGCGCACAATGAAAGGTTGAAGTTTTCTCGGGTCACCGTCAAAGGCTCTGGAAATTATCCAATTACAAATGAAAACCACACAATGGAAACAATATTGAAACTGGGTACAAAATAGGACCAAATAGGAGACGTTTTGGAAAAAGGTCAGGTCAGGAGTACCCGAAACCGACGAGCATGTATGAAGAGATTGATGAGTGTGGATGAAGCGAAAGAAGTACGTCAGGATCGTAGCAAGTGGAATAACGTTGTCTCTGCCTACGCCTGCGGGAAAGAGGCGTGACGGTATGTATGTATGTATGTTCTAATTTTCAGTGACGTTTAGGAATTTAATATTGAAAATACTAAATACTTGTAGACGTCTAATACTTGTAATACGTGAAGTACTTGTAGCTGTAGACGGTTCCCTCATCATCAGTATGGCTGAGAGCCTGTCTCACCACTCTCTGTTAAGTTTCAGTTATCTTAAGTGTCCGTTATCTATGATTCCGTCTCTATTTATTACTACGAAACAGACCAGTGTTGTTATGGATATCCATATCCGTAACCGAAACTATCGGATATCCGAAATAAAAAAATATCCGTAACCGTAACCGAATTCGGTATAAAAGTTTTGGATAGTTTCGGATAGGGCGGAGTCTAACTGAATTATGACACGTCGTGACAAGTTTTTGTTTTTGCCCGGCCGGCAGACCAGCCGCGCGCGCCTTTAGTCGTAACTAATTCTTTCTTACGAGTAGCTTTAAGAAAGAATTACTTGTGTGACAGATTGCGAAACCTACAAAGTACAATTAAAGTCGAATATAATCCTATTTGTATTTTATTTTACAGTTCCTTAAAAAATTTACATCCGTAACCGAAACTATCGGATAATCCGAAATAATTTAATATCCATAACCGTAACCGAAACCGATATTATATTTTACCAATATCCATATCCATATCCGGATCCGAAATTATATATCCGTAACATCCCTGAAACACACATAGACGTCATCATAGATAACTGACACTTAAGATAACTACAACTTAACAGAGAGTGGTGAAAAACATTCGCGAAATAGAATCCTGAGCAGCGATGCGGCGTTAACTCTGGCGAAAACGGAACTGGCTGCTCAAAGACGCGTCTCTTGCCGGTCTTCTAGGTGTTCAGCCAATCACAGGTGAAATGAGCGCGATGGCACTTTTGCTATCCTTGTCGCGCTCACAAACGGTTTATGAGGAAGCGGGATGGGGAGACAGGAAGGAAGTGCACGTAAATGAAAGTAATGTTTTGACTACAACTTGAATGATTTCCTGTGTCTAGGATTTTAATTTATTCGTAGAGAGCTAGATGGCGTTACCAGTGCATTGGGGTAAATGCGAAATTGGGGGAATTTCGAAACTCGCGGATGTACACTAAACGGGAATAATTCCATAATCTGGCAACGCTTATCTAGGAGCCAAGGACATTGGAGGTTCTAGGTAAGCTTTGCTAGATTATGTAATTTTCCCCGTTCAGTGAATATCCACGAGTTTCGATATTACCCCAATGCACTAAACAAAATTGCCCAACTCGCGCAAACACACTGATTGCACCCGTGCGAAGCTGATTGGGTCGCTAGTAGGTAAATACATTTAAAAAAAAATGCCGTAAACAAGGGGAACCGCTCAAGTTGTGCAAAAAGTACCAGGGTATCCTAAAAGATGAAGATCTTACGCTTCGAGGCAATGTCCGGCTGTGAGCACCCACTGCTCATCGATGATGGAGCCGCCGCACCAGTGCTTCCCGTTGCGAGATATGGCCACGTTGTATGGATACATGCTGATGCTGGTCTCCATCCCACCCACGATGCGCCGAACTGCGTATGTGCGAAACGCCCATGCAATTTCGCTCTTTTCACTGGATTCTAACCATTCTGAGATAGCAGGGCAAAACTTATAGACTAACCCCCTTCATAAGCGCTCTGTAGGCTTCTGCTAACTTAGCGATCGCTTGTCCTTATCTGTCACTTTGACATTTACCTTACACAGATAAGGACAAACGATTGCTAGTTAGCAGAAGCCTATAGAGCGTTTATGAATAAAGGTCCGCGAGAGAACTCTTTAATGACTGGTCCGATTGACTTGAATTTTTTTTTCACATGTGTAGGACACATGACAATGCAACAATAATAAAAGTACAGTCAGCAAAAAGCTTGTATTTAAATGTTTTTTTAGTTTAGGTTAGGTTTTTTTATTTATTTAATACAAGCTTTTTCTGTTAACTATACTTTTTGTTGAATGCACTTTCATGTGTACCAAATAAGTCGATCCCACTATACTTCATTCAGGATAGGATTAGACGGATAATAAAAGTTTGTAAAAATAACTCTGGTTTTAGTTTTAACCTCATGCAGTGCCCTCTGGGGCCCAGTTGGGAACTTGACACACCATCTCAATAACATTCAACTGTGAAACTTTTCTTCCATGCCGGTCTGGGACTGGGAGCAAAGAAAAAACAGAGAATGTACCAGTTACTTCTCTTCCCACGCAGAAGCTAAAAGGCCATCGAGGGGATAGGTGAAAATCTTAGGAATCATATAGGCGATGTGGCTAGCAAGCCATCACTGTTTTGATTCCCCATTCCATCCATACGCCCACAATTGTGCTAAACGTGGTCTTTAGGTCGTTCCCTTAGGCCCTGTCTACCCCGTAAGGGATAAAGACGTGATTTATGTATTTATGTATGTGAAACCTTGAAACCATATTTAATAACTAAATAGATTAATTTTACCCACAAATCGCCTTAAATGTTTTGCAACATACATACATACATATATCACGTCTTTATCCCTTAAGGGGTCGACAGAGCCTAAAGTAATAAAACCTTAAGGCCACGTTCAGCATGATTAAGGGCGTATAGGTGGAAAGGGAAATCAAAATAGTGATGAGTTGCTAGCCGAATCGCCTATAACATGATTCCTAAGACGTTCGCCCATTCCCTCGATGGGCTTTTACCATCTGCGCAGGAAGAGAAGCAACTGGTAAATTCTATGTTTTTTCATTAGGTACCTACTCCCAGACCAGCATGGATGGATGTTTTGCAAGCAGTGTAAAATATCTGTACCAGGAGATTATAGGTGACAGGGGTTATAGCCACTTTGATATTGTGCTCCTAGCCCCTTATCGATCAATACAAGATGTTGGGTTTCCCACAGGGCATAATGGATTGCCGCTAGAACGCAAGGCACAGGCTACCTAATTTGCTGCTTATACAAGTTCCTGATATGGCACTGAAAGGTTTGCTGGCCAAAGGTGTTATGATTATGACAAAAATGTTCCACATAATATATGGGCTTTAAAAATGTAATGTGCAAACAATAAGCTTAGTGTAAGTTTTTGATCCCAAAATACGTCTCGATTGCATTTGCATTAAATTTTCAAACATTATGAAAACTAGGTACTATCAAAATGAATCAAGAAATTTTACTTCTTGATTTTTTATGTTTACTTTTACGGTTTTACGTTAGAAATTAAATTTCTAAACGTCACAAACACAGATAGAAAAAATCGAAGGCTTACCCACCTGCTATGGGTAGTGTAGGGGTATAGCACGCGTCACGGAATGACGAGGATCCGGGTTCGATTCCCGGCCATAGCTTTACTTTTCGGATTTTTCTGTGTTCTTATTTTCAGTGACGTTTAGAATTTTTTATTATGAAAACTGATAGTTGTCATTTCGGTCCGCTAGTGGCGCTGCTAATTTGCCCATAGTAATTCAGACGAGACAACTTTTGATGTTCACAATTTACACTAGAGGCTCAGAAATATTTTTGTTGGTATAAGTTAATTCACAAGAGTTGACACAAATGGGTTGAACGTAAGTAAGTTACTGTCTGTGTGAGAGCCACCTATAATATGTACAAGTGTCACAAAATAAGGTTCTTTGAGTTCTGTTTCGATAAATGAGTGTTATTATTGGATACGGTACTCCTTCCCTCTTTGTATACCAATATTTTAAAACTATCAAATGTATTAAGAATTTTACTTCTTGATTTTTTACGGTTACTTTTACGGTTTTACCCGTTACAAATTAAACTTCTAAACGACACTGAAAATTAGAACAGAAAAATCCGAAAAGTAAAGCTATGGGGTAAAACCGTAAATGTAAACATAAAAAAATCAAGAAGTAAAATTCTTGACTCACTTGATAGTACCTATCATTTGAACAGCGCCATCTCTCGTCCCTGGTGAGCAGTAGATGTTCCACGGGAGTTTGTAATTGTCGTACAGACACATCCATTCAAATTCGAAGGCATACTCACCTGCTATAGGTGGTGTAGCGGTAGCACGCGTCACGGAATGATGAGGATCCGGGTCCAATTCCCGGCCATAGCTTTACTTTCGGATTTTTCAGTGTCGTTTAGATGTTTAATATAGTGAAACTCCAACTTACGTGTGTTAACTCTGTCCTCTTTCGTGATTTTGTATCTCCTTGACGTCCCATCGTTTTTGAACCTGTACTGTTCTTCTAATATCGTCTTGATCTCCTCGTCGCTGTTCTGCTCTGGATTCCTCAATATCGGAGCAGACAACTCACTCTCGTGCTTTCCTAGTACCAAGGTCGCAATGCCCCTTTTCAGCCCTGTGTTTTTGCCGATCAGCAATATTACAGCGAACACAATAATTTTAAAGATGCTATCGAAATATTTTTGAAAATCCATGTTAAAATTATTGTTTTCGCGTTCATTTTGTTTATCGGTACGCGGATTTAATGCGAGAAAAATAATGGGTTTTGATGATTGCGGCTTTATGGGTTGGGTTTTATGGTCGCCGTGGATTATCAGTGTGACGTTGTTTTTAATAAAACGTGTTTGTATCGTTTGTCTTTTTTAAATATTCCTCGTGCCTACTTAGGCTTCTGGTAAAGATTTTCAATATAGACTACAAGCCCATGGACAAAAAAACATGTGAAATGAACCAGCGTGAAACACGCTTAGAAGGCTGTTACTATATCACAAAATAACTCTGAGTGCTAAGCCGTCTTTTCTGAGCGGTACAGATTTTTTCCCATACATTGAAAAAAAAAATGCGCTAACTTCCGGCACCACCACTTTAAAGCGGGACTAGGTCTTTCGACATTTATTTTTAATCATCTATAAGCTATAAAAACGCCGTAAATTTATCGTAATTCCTCACTTGTATCTAAGAAATTTCATAAATGTGCCGCTCAGAAAAGACGGCATAGCGCTCAGAGTTATCAGTTATGTGTTTCACGCTGGTTCGTTTCTCATGTTTTTTTTGTCCATGGGCTTGTAGTCTATAAAATAATTATAGGGTGCGAATCGGGTTACCTCCACGTGTGGTCAAGAGCTGCGGTTTGTTTTTCGATCCGTCCGGGGGGAAGAGCAGTTTCTGAGGGATATCATTGACCGTTGGCTAAGAGCCCGACATGGGTGGAGGGGTCTTTGATCATTACCGTACAACGTTGCCGACATTTTGTCACAATGTCAAAGAAACAAAAATAAAATTAAAAAATAATTATATTTTTGTTTCTTTGACATTGGCGAAGTTGTCGTCGCTATAACGACTTGATACGCCACAAATAAGAAGAAGAAGAAGATATTCTGCAGATCAATTTTTAACCCCCCGACTCAAAAAGAGGGATGTAGACCACATAGTTGCTATAGTACTAGTTTAAGATGCTATGTTGTAAATTAGGTATCGTAATGCTATTCATAATAATCATGACATACCTACATGGATGACCGTGCTATTGCTCGGTGTTTTTTTGGTACGCTTTCTAAAAATGAAACTTAGCTAGTTCGATTTATAGCACCTGAAACCCCTTGCATATTAATTTCACGAAAATCGTTGGAGCCGTTCCCGTACATACATACATACATCTATCACGTCTTAATCCCTTTACGGGGTAGATAGAACGTAAGGTAACAAAACCTTAAGGTCACGTTTAGCATGATTAAGGGCGTATAGGTGGAAAGGGAAATCAAAATAGTGATGGGTTGCTAGTCACATCGCCTATAACATGATTCCTAAAACTTTGGCCGATTCCCTCGATGGGCTGACCATCTGCACGGGAAGAGAAGCAACTGGTAAATGTTTTTTCTTTACTCCCAGACCAGCATGGAAGAAAAGTTTCACAGTTGAATGTTATTGAGGCGGTGTGTGTCAAGTTTCCAACTGGGCCCCAGAGGGAACTGCATGAGGTTACAACTAAAACCAAAAGCAGCATTGCCGAACCATATATATAAGCATGAATTGCTCGTTTAAAGATATTAGATTAGATAGATAAGGCATACGGAATAATCCTCGTCAAATACTAGTATTTGTTCCCGGATAACTTTGAACAGTTCTCGATTACGGCAGCCTAGTTTCAGACTGTATAACTTTGACGTCCGAACTTTAGTTGCGTAACTAGGGATCTAGGATTGCATGAGTTTAGTGATGGGCCGACTACGGTTTTTAACGACAACCCGACTACCCGACTGGTCGGTTTCAAAAATGCCGACTAATCGGCCAACTAGTCGGCGTTGCCGATTATTTGGGCGCTCGTCTACTCTCTTTGTTTTTGCAGCTCTTTGGAAATTGTCCACCTTCGGCTACTTGAGAGCACTCGCGCATACTTGTGGGTCTTCTCTTCTTCTTTATTAATATGGCCCCATCGATCGATGCGATAATTTCGCCAATGTCAAAGTAATAAATACAGTATTCAAAAATCTTGTGACAAAAATGTCGGCAACGTTGTACGGTAACACGGTCAAATGACCCCTCCGAGCACTGCTTTCCCCTCGGACGGATCCAAAAATGAACCGCAGCTCTTGCCCACACGCGGAGGTAACCCGACTCGCGCCCCACTTTTTTGTGGGTCAATAATGGCACTTTGCTAGATTAGATTTCAACTTACCGTGTTTTTACAAAATTTGCGTAATTTTTTAAATTGTTTAGAAGAATTTAGTCACTGTGTTTTTATTTATGGATCCTTTAAAAAAACCGACTAGTTTTTGCCGAATAGTCGCTGACGACAAATTAATGTCCAATTATCGGTTTCCGCGACTAGTCGGCCAGTAGTCGGCCCATCTCTAAGGAGTACCCATCGGCTGGCGATTTGTTTCTATTCTCCATTCCAAACCATTTTGATGCTTTGGTAAACAAACAAGTCTAAAAAATCTTAGGAATCTCGTTATAGGCGATGCGGCTAGCAACCCATCACTATGTTGATTCCCTCTTTCCACCAATCCTTTCCATCAATCATGCTAAACGTGGCCCTTAAGGTCCTGTTACTTTAGGCTCTGGCTCTGTCTACCCCGTAAGGGATAAAGACGTGATTTATGTATGTATTGTTTTTGAGCGTTTTTCCCAGATTTTACTATGCATTTTTTCCGTTCGTCACGTTTCACACATAAAAACGACGAACAAAAAGTGACGAACTGGAATGGAAGTTTTGTGACACATTTTCTTGTATGAGACTCGATAGGGCAAACGATGAAAAACCAAGTGTTCGATAAGTTTTTTTAAAAAAAAACCGGTCAAGTGCGAGTCGGACTCGCGCACCGAGGGTTCCGTATCATTATCTATAAATATCTAAAACCAGTGTAAGCAGAGCCCTGTGCCAAAGCAAAATGTACGCAGTGTGGGGTTACTTTATATTGGTCATTGCTATATACAGACATACATACACATTTACAATTTTCGCAATTATTCTTTAATCTGTGCTATAAGACCTACCTTCATACCAAATTTCAAGATTCTGCGTTCACGGGAACTACCTTGTAGGTTTTGATTCCCTTGAGAGTTGAAAATTTGCGGAAATTTGCGGCATAAACGGCTGTATCTTTTGATTACGTTGGCTTAGAAGTTTGATTTTTTCACAGCTTCAAGGGACAGTAGACCTCAGTAATTGATATAAATTTCAGCTTCATACCTCCACGCGTTCCTGAGAAAAAGGGTCTTGACAGACGGACGGACGGACGGACGGACAGACGGACAACAAAGTGATCCTATAAGGGTTCCGTTTTTTCCTTTTGAGGTACGGAACCCTAAAAACGCTCTTTCGTCATTTCCTTTTAGTGTAACCTCTTCGATGTCTTCCTTTATGTCCGCATCACTCGTATCCAAGCGACCTTGTACGTCAACCATCAATCACAACATGACATGAGACACGTTTCCTATATTCAATCCCAAAGATTGGGGCATCATCACCGCCTCGATCGATGGGGCCATATTAAAAAAGAAGATCGGGGTCCGTTGAATGCCTTGTCTTCAACATGTTGGAAACCATTTTCTAACCTCAAGCAGAATATAGATATTGTGAATGTGTGTTAGGATCCGCTGAGGATCCTCCGATTCCACCTGATTAGATGACGAGTTCATTGGCAGTCCTTACTGCTTTCTTATTTGTATTGAACGACATTACTTTGCTCAGTGACGGTGAGTTTCTTATGGAATAAGGTGGCTTGACCAGCACTTGGTCATCCGATGGTAAGGGATGGTCTGGGAGTGTTACTGTCTGGCATCGTAGCTCTCAAGTGGACGGACCAATTTCAATGTGGCTTTTTCATTCGGAAGCCAGTTTCTTTGCGGTGGTTCGTTGCCATGTTTGGTAAAAATCGGTCAAGCAGTTCAAGAAGTTATTTCGTCATCTGTCGCTTTGGCAGCGAACCTTCCTTACCTTAGCTTAGTTAGATTTTAAGTTAGTTTTTAATGAGGTTGGAGACTGAAAACCAGCATGCCTGCTGAGTCTCCTGTCCTATTTACTTATAATTGTATGTAGGCACATACAATTACAAAAGTACATTATCAAAGCATTAGGCAATGCTTTGATAATGTACTTTTTTTCGTGTATTGGTAAATAAAAATTTCTTTTATTTTTATTTATTATTATTAAGAGTATCAGCTAAAATGTCATTTAAAATAAGCGTTTCGACTAAGTACGTCTATGTCTATGATGCGATAGGTCTATTCCTCGTATTGCCCATTTAATAGGTCTACACTCTCACGACCGACCAATGTTTCTTGGTACACAAAAATGGAATGCATCTATGGAATGGAATACTCCAAATAGGTTCGCAATTCGCCTACTTCGCTCATGACCGCAGTAGGTCTAAATATCAATATGCCGTACTCTTGTTAGGTCTAGGCATAATGCGAAATTCGCAGACTGCGTTTTAGTTACTCAGCGACTAAAGGATTTTTGGCATCAAAATTGGTTTTTTTTTTCGTATTTCGGTTATTGCGTAGCGGGTCTCTAAATTTTTTAATTTAATGTTATTTCTTTTCAGCTAACTTTATAACTTGCAAGTTCATACAATCCGACATCGTGTATTTAATCAGCAACTGTATTATATTGAGACAACTAAATTTTTACCCGCTGCAGAAAACGTTTGACCGAGTGAGCTTCTTTTTGGAGGTAATCAAACTTTTTAGTGTAAGTATTGTGGAATGGAACGTAAGAGGGTGCGAATGAGACGGACGGTATTAAGAGTGAGACGACGAATATTCGATTTGAAGAAAGGTGACGTGTGAAAGATGCTTAGGATTTAGTTTTGATGCAGTCTGTGGTACGACTTTGATACGCTAAAATGTAAAGTCACATTTTGTTTTGTTTCTTTATAAATAAATTAATTATAACGTAGTAAAAATAAGGTTAAAGTTGTATTGAATATAACTTTTTATCTTTAAAGAACACGAAATAAAATATATTTCGGTGACTAAATCAGTATTTTTAGTAATTTAGTCCCACAGAATTTAAGTACACATAAAAAGTCTCGAATGAGTTCACGTAGGCGACTCAATTACTGAAAGATTGGCTTTCCTTTAACGCGCTAAACGTCAACCAGCCGACGTCTCGCCGCCAGCGCGATGTCGTCTAGCCGTAACCGTAGTTTCATGTAGAAAACCCATAAGGAGTTAAAAACGAAACCTGTAACCATAAAAATTGTTCCAGATACCCGTCTCTCTGTTGCTTCTAGAATTTTCTTTTGATTTCATCTGGAGTTCCATTCAGCACTGCGTGCTTCACCATGCCGATGACATCCTGGTACATTTGTCCGAACACATGGGCTTGGAATGGTTCGTGTGTCAAATGTGTTCAGAAAAAAAGGACTGCACAGAAACAATCACAATTTTAACACTTAAATTATTAAGTTTTGTTATATTATTGGTTGTTGTGTTAATATTCAAAGACAATTAGACTTTATACCGTCAGTAATATCTTTTTCTTCGTCTTTTTAATATGGCCCCATCGATTGATGCGATGATTTCGCCAATGTCAAAGTAATAAATGCATAAATGTTTTTGTATACCTTCATTATCATGAAAAACTAATGAATATACATACATACATATATCACGTCTATATCCCTTGTGGGATGGAATCAGCCTAAAAAAACAAAACCTTAAGGCCACGTTTAGCATGATTAAGGGCGTATAACTGGAAAGGGAAATCAAAATAGTGATGGGTTGCTAGCCACATCGCCTATAGCATGATTCTTAAGACTTTCGCCCATTCTCTCGATGGGTTTTTACCATCTGCGCGGGAGGAGAAGCAACTGGTAAATTCTATGTTTTTTCTTTACTTCCAGAATAGCATGGAAGAATGAATATATGCTGTAATTTTTATAATAGACCATCTTGATCATTTTGTCCTTTCTCCATGCTGGTCTGGGACTAAAAGAAAAAACTGCTTCTCTTCCCGCGCAGACGGTAAAAGCCCATCGAGGGAATGGGCGACAATCTTAGGAATCATGTTACAGGCGATGCGTCTAGCAACCCATCACTATTTTGATTCCCCTTCCCACCTATACGCCCACAATCACGCTGAACGTGGCCTTTAGGTCTTGTTAGCTAAGCTCTGTCTACCCCTAAGGGATAAATACGTGATTTAGGTTTGTTTGTTAAAAATTTACTATCAACTTGCTCACCGGCAATTTGCATTGAATATTTTGAAAAAAATATATTTTTATGCATTTCAAACTTAATATAGGTATATTTATACGTACCCACACATACTATATCGCTTTTACGCTGCCGACCTATGACTATTGGGACCGTGCGCGACGACAGCGCCACGTGACAGGCGGCCATTATGGACAATATTGTCACCGCTGTCAAACAAGAAGTAAGTAAATATTGTGAAAAATATTAATGAAATCTTGTGTTATTTTACTATATTACACAATTTTGGACAATGGTAGTCAGTAACATTATTGCCAATAATATTAAAATTGTTGTTTTCAAGCGCCGCAAGTACTCCACCTTACTAAAGGATTATGAGTTTGCGGCGCTTGCGGTTGAGACTTTGGGGCCTTGGTCAGGCGACATGAAAGTATTTGTAAAGGCCCTGTCGTCCCGGTTGATCGACGCCTCAGGGGACCCAAGAGCTGGCGTGTATTTATCCCAGCGGATCGCACTTGCGGTCCAAAGGGGTAATGCCGCCAGCGTCATGGGGACTCTGCCGCAGCCAGTAGGATTGGACGGGGTTTTCTTTTTATAACTTTTTTTTATTTTATTTGTAAATATAGGTATTTTATAGTTATTTTTAGGATAGATATGTGGTTTTTAGGATAAGTGTTTGTATATAAAATATTTGAATAGTGTATGTAACTAGATTAGATTAGATTATTTGTTTTCAGTGAAATTTTAGAGGTTAGGTGACTTACTTTTTTTTTCTTACGGCAAATATCCACTTATTTCTTTGGTCTCGTTTCCACCATGGTCTTGGAAATTGGTAAAATTTACAGTCGCGATTCTTCTTGGTGTTATTACAATTCACAACAACACATCTTACCAGGACCATATTTTTATCTCAAAAACGATTAGAAAATGTTTACTGCAATATGGATTTGACAGCTCAAGTCAGCGACAAAAATGACAATTTTAGCCGTAGCGAGCGCTGTGATCGTTTAGGCTACCCCCTCCACCCGCTTTGCACTCTGCCAATCTCTACATAGTATAAAACAGAGTCGCTTTCCGCTGTCTGTCTGTCCCTATAACTTGGATCTTTAAAACTACGCAACGGATTTTGATGCGTTTTTTAACAGATAAAGTGATTCAAGAGGAAGGTTATACGTATAATTCTACGCAGACAAAGTCGCGGGCAGAAGCTAGTATTCTATATCCAGTGGCGTGCAGTAGGCAGGGTAGGCAGCGTATCTATGGTGTATATCTATGGTCGTAGCCAGGCCGGAATGGCTTCAAAGTAATAACAAACAATGTAGGATCCCCGAGGGAGGTAAGTGAAGGATAATTTGTATAATTTTCACGATTTTCATTTACTTGAGTGGCAATAATAAATGACAATTTGGCGTCTACCCTTAATTGGATTGTCACTACTTTTTAACCGACGTCAAACAAGGAGGTTCTATGTTCGCCTGGCTAGCATCCAGCGACCATGACGACCGGATAGCCTAGCGATAGTGGCTGTGAAGCTAGAGGTCCCGAGTTCGAATACCGGTAGGGGCAGGCACTTTTATGGTGAACTAGCTGTTGTCCGCAACTTCGTCAGCATAGAATTCGTTTATCGCTATCCCGCAGGAATTACGCAATTTTCAGGGAAAAAAAGTAGCTTATGTGTTACTCCAGACGCCGTTCTGGCATGAAAGAGTAACAAAAATGCAGTCATCCATCCACACTTACAAACTTTCGCGTTTATAATATTAGTAGGATTATACGAATTTTTGTACCCGGGTTATGGATGTTGTATGTATTTATGTATGTATTTATCTACATTATATTTATATAAGTATGTTTATCTGTTGCCTGGTACCCATATAACAAACTTAATTTGGGACTAGGTGAATTGGTGTAATTTGTCCCATGATATTACCTATTTATTCTATTCCCTTCCCCGGTATTCAAACTATCTGTACACCAAATTTCAACTAAATCGGTTCAGCGGTTTAAGCGTAAAAAGGTAGCAAACAGACAGAGTTACTTTCGCATTTATAATGTTACTAGCTTTTGCCCGCGACTTCGTCCGCGCAGATAACGTCAGAGTGACGACGTAAAAAATATTTTTTTTAATAAATGTATACTATGTTACTTTTAATACCTCCAAGAACATGTGTACAGAATTTCATGATGATCGGTTGAGTAGTTTTCGGCGAAAGCGTAACAAACAAACTTACATTCGCATTTATAATATTAGTAGGATTTATAATATTAAAATTATTATTGGGAAAAAATCTTAGGAATCATGTTATAGGCGATGCGGCTAGCAACCCATCACTAGTGAAATCCAGCATCCTTGCGGTGGTTGTTAGCCATGTTTGGTAAAAATCGGTACAGCAGTTTGTGATAGCTCTTTCCTAAAATAATGTAAGGCATGCTGGTCTGGGAGCAAAGGAAAAACATAGAATGTACCAGTTGCTTCTCGTTCCGCGCAGACGGTAAAAGCCCATCAAGGGAATGGGCGAAGTTATTAGGAATCACGCTATAGGTGATGCGACTAGCAACCCATCACTGTTTCGATTTTCCTTTCCACCTATACGCCCACAATCATGCTGAACGTGGCCTTTAGATCTTGGTACTTTAGGCTCTGTCTACCCTGTAAGAGATAAAGACGTGATTTGTGTATGTGTGTATATGTATTATAATATCAGTAAGGATTTTATTTATCAACATAATGTTATTATTAAAAACCGGATTTGGTGCGTGCGTGTTTTAATTTCTCATATTCTGCCAATTTTCGTGCACATTTCAAGCATTTTTCATGCATATTTGCATGCATATAACAAACTTTTTATGTTGCATATAATCCGGTCTCTAGTTATTATTTACTCAAGGGGTGATCAAGGGCTGACGTCAATCATAGAGAAACTTATAAAACACCATGTAGGTCAAGTAAACCACGTTAAAAAAGCAATCACGATCACTTTAATACCTTTACAACAGGGTTCAAATTGATCCAGCCGAACGCGTTGTATAAGCTGGTGTTTCTGCAGCATCCTATTTTACGCTGCCGAGTGGGAGAGGTTGTTTGGATGAAGTGTTTGTTGCGGGAATTCTGTTCATATCACAAACTTGACAGACTCCAAGCTTGGCTTCATATTGAATGCGCATTGCATTGACAATTTGTCGAATTGGTGAAACATACATACATACACATATCACGTCTTTATCCCTTACGGGGTAGACAGAGCCTAAGGTAACAGATACCTACAGGTTACATTTAGCAAGATTGTGGGCGTATAGGTGTTTTTTTTTTTTTATATGAATAGGAAGGCAAACGAGCAAGTGGGTCCCCTGATGGTAAGTGATCACCACTGCCCATAGACACCCGCAACCCCGGAGGGATTGCAGATGCGTTGCCAACCTAGAGGACTAAGATGAAATGCCTCTTGTGCCCGTAATTTCCCCGGCTGTCTTACTCTCCACACCGGAACACAGCAGTGCTAGCACTGCTACTTAGCGGCAGGATTAGCGAGTAAGATGGTGGTAGCGATCCGGACGGACCTTGCACAAGGCCCTACCACCCGCAAAAAAAAAAATCAAAATAAAATGAAATCAAAATAGTGATGGGTTGCTAGCCTCATCGCTTATAACATGATTCCTATGATTTTCGCCCATTCCCTCGATGGGCTTTTACCATCTGCGGGTAGAGAAGCAACTGGTATATTCTATGTTTCTTTGCTCCCAGACCAGCATGGGAGAACTTGGAAGAATTGGTGGAACGGGCCCTGTTTTCTTGCTAGTGTTGCGTACCCCTGTTTCTGGGAAGAGAAAATTCTTGCTTCATTTGGAATGCTGAAGTCAAGCTGGTTTGGGAGTAAAGATAAAACATAGAATGTACCTTGCTTCTCTTCCCGCGTAATTGGTAAAAGCCCATCGCGGAATGGGCGCAAATCTTAGAATGTATTGCCCGTGACCCTACTAATTTGTCTTACGCGGAAAAAATGCTGCCAATACTTTTAATTGTTTAATAATCCCACTAATATTATGAATGTGAAAGTTTGTGAGTATGTTTGGATGTTTGTTACTCTTTCACGCCAGAACGGCTGGACAGATCTGGATGAAATTTGGAACATATATGGATTATAGTCTGGAATATCACATAGGCTACATTTTAGCCCGGAAAATTGCCTAATTCCTGCGGGATAGCGATAAACGAATTCTATGCAGACAAAGTTGCGGGCAACAGCTAGTATTTTAATACAAAAATAGGTAGGTTAGGTTAGCTAGGTATCTTCAATTGCCCAAAGGGCAAAATACCCAGAAAAAGGAGCTCGGCTCGGCGGAGCTCCGTCGAAAACCACCAGGGGAAACTGTTAGGATCACGGGCAACAGAGGAATCTTAGGAATCATGTTATAACCGATGCGGCTAGCAACCTATTACTATTCTGATTCCCTTCCAGCCTTCCACAATCATGCTAAAATTGGTCTTAAGCTCTTGTTACCTTGGACTTGGATTAAAATAATCGATTGAAACTGCAAGAAAATTAACTAATACATACATACGTATACATATTTCACGTCTTTATTCCTTACGGGGTAGACAGAACCTAAGGTAACAAAACTCTAAGGCCACGTTTAGCATGATTAAGGGCGTATAGGTGGAAAGGGGATATCAAAATAGTGATGGGTTATGGGTTGCTAGCCGCATCGCCTATAACATGGTTCTTAAGACTTTCGCCTATTCCCTCGATGGGCTTTTACCATCTGCGCTGGAAGAGAAGCAACTGGTAAATTCTGTGTTTGGAAGGAATGAACTACCTAATAGCGTCAAAAAAGTGATTTGACCAATTGGACTTATTTCCTTAACCTATTAAAGGAAGGGTAATTGTTTGTTGCTGGCAACACCGCTAACAACTGTTGCTGGGCTAGCAACGTTCGAACTTCACGTCGATAAAATATAACATAGAGCTGAGCCTCTAGTGTCAGTTTTCGCATATAAAAACGTCTCGAACGCGTTCACGTAAACGTCTCAATTACTATGGAACAATTGGCAGCGCCACTTGCGGATCGAAACGGCAACAATCTGAGCCTCTAGTGTAAGTTTTCGCATATAAAAACGTCTCGAACGCGTTCACGTAAACGTCTCAATTACTATGGAGTAATTGGCAGCGCCACTTGCGGATCGAAACGGCAACAATCTGAGCCTCTAGTGTAAGTTTTCGCATATAAAAACGTCTCGAACGCGTTCACGTAAACGTCTCAATTACTATGGAACAATTGGCAGCGCCACTTGCGGATCGAAACGGCAACAATCTGAGCCTCTAGTGTAAGTTTTCGCATATAAAAACGTCTCGAACGCGTTCACGTAAACGTCTCAATTACTATGGAACAATTGGCAGCGCCACTTGCGGATCGAAACGGCAACAAACTGTTCTCATAGCATTTGACATTTTAGCGCAAAAGCGTTCGAGACGTATTTTGTGACCGAAAACTTACACTAAGCATAGGTAGGTACCTACTGGTCGGATCGGAGGAGCAGGCGGCAGTCGCCGCTGCCCTCCGTAGTGGTGCCCGCTGGCGGGGGATGGGGATCCCCTGCCAGCCTGTAAAGGCCCACGAGTCGGGGGGGGGGCCAAGTATCCCCGGCCCCCCTCCCTTGGTGCGGGAACCCTGGCGCTTGCGCTGGGGCGGCCGGTGGGGCGTGCGTGGTGACACTTTTATGCTCCCACGGCGCCCCCCCAAATGGCCGAGAGGGAATACCGGTGAGTTTTTGAGGGGTAGGCCCTCCTAGAGCCCGACTAGGGGGGAGAGTCCCCTACACCCCCCGCGTCGTCCCCCTAAGTGCTCGGGGGGACATTCCCCAAGGCGCGGGGACCGTGCGTAACTTGCATTTTCTCATCGAATCAAAAAAAAAAAAAAAAAGGTAGGTACCTACTGGAAGTTAGTCGTGGCAATCCGTATAAACTGTCAACATGAAATTACTGTGACACTCAATTATAGATAATTACACAATTGGATAACTCACATGTTTCGGACTATTTCGTAGTCCTTCCTCTTGGAGCGCTCGCCCCGGCGGCAGCGAAACGATTCGACTATTAGACGTGAGTTATCTTTGTGTTCTTCCATGCTAGTCTGGGAGCAAAGAAAAAACATAGAATGTACCAGTAGCTTCTCTACCCGCGCAGATAGTAAAAGCCCATCGAGGGAGGCGATGAGGCTAGTAACCCATCACTATTTTGATTCTATTTTACACAATCTTGCTAAATGTGCATGCAGCATGATTGGAGGCGTATAGGTGGAAAAGGGAATCAAAATAGAGATGGATTGCTAGCCGCATCGCCTATAACGTGATTCCTAATCCCTTTAATCCCTTAATCCCTTATTTCGCCCATTCCCTTGATGGGATTTTACCATCTGCGCGGGACGAGAAGCAACTAGTACATTCTATGTTTTTCCTTTGCTCCCAGACCAGCATGCCTTACATCATTTTAAAAAAGAGCTGTCGTCAAACCGCTGGACCGACTTTTACCAAACATTGCTAAGACCCACCGCAAGGATATCGAATGAAAACGCATCCAAATCGGTACATCCGCTGAGAGCTAAGATGCTACAGACAGACACACAGAGACATCGACGTCAAACGTATAACACCTCTCTTTTTGAGTCGGAGGTTAAAAAACAGTAATAGAACCCTGGACACCAAACAAGCACAACTAAAACACAACCCCTATTGAACAAAAAATATTTACCTTGCTACTCCGCTACTCACCGCTCCGTTGTGAGTAGCAGAGTAGCAACATTATTTTTGTTCATTAAAATGGACCTCCGCAAAGTAACGCCTGATGCAATAAAACACATTCCCTATTTGTGCGTTGTAACAGCTCTACAGAGTTTCCTGATACCGCCCCTCGTCCAACAGGCTTCAGTATACCCCCGACCGCGACCGCGGCACCACGCAGCTGTCTCCTCACTCGGACGCGGGATGCACAGGTAAGAATAAACAGAAGACTATCTATAAAAAAGATCAATTAAACAACCCTCTTTGAACGCTGGGTGTCGGCGCATAACAAGTACCAGGGTGACATAACGTGGAAGGAGGCTCGTCTTTGGGACAGCGGTTGTTATATCGTCTCGTTGAAACTGTTTGTCTCGGGATGTGTTTTTGCTAAAGTGCTTGTTGTTTATGGGATCCTGGTAGCGGTAAAAGTTGATCGGGAATTAGTGAGTGAAAGAGAAGTGAGAATAGCACGACACTTGTACCTACCATCGATTTTTAGGGCCCCGTACTCGCCCAAAGGGTAAAAAGGGGATCTTATATATTACTGAGACTCCACTGCCTGTCTGTCATCTCACGCACCGTGATACTGGACTGTTGAAATTTTCACAAATGTATCTATTGCCGCTATAACAAAATAAATACTAAAAACAGAGTTATGTCTGTCAGTATATGTAAGTAACTAGTTACTGTGTTAAATAATGTCACACTGCCTACATTTTTTTAGCAAGTAGGGCTTTTCTAACACTTTTTGTAAGGAACCCTCGGTATGCGAGATTCATTACGTTTTATATTAAACACTAGCTTTTCCCCGTGACTTCGTCCGCGCACATAGCGTCAGAGTGACGACACACCCCATACATCCACTCATGTCTCCAATTATAAGGTTTTTATTGCCTATCCCGTGGGAAGTTCGGAAAATCCCTTCTTAGAGCACCTACAAGATCCTCTAGGAATATTATCTACTAATTATAGTCTTAATTATTTACATCGTGTTTTTATCCCGTGGGAAATTTTAAAAAATCCTTTGTAATTGCACCTTTATACTATCAAGGAATAATGTGTAGGCATGCTAAATTTAATGTCTGTTGCATTATTAGTACAACATTTCGGAATTTTCCAATCCCGTAGGAAAATCGGGATAAAAAGTATCCGATGTCCGTCTCCTGGTTCTAAGCTATCTCCCTACCAATTTTCAGCCAAATCAGTTAAGCCGTTCTTGAGTTATAAATAGTGTAACTAACACGACTTTTTCTTTTATATAATATAGATTTTGAAAATCTAAAGATACCTATGTCGTTTGCTTTTTTTAACTAATGCTCCGCGGAGTACATACTATGAATTAATAATTATTTAAGCGATGATTTTTGATTTCAATTTCAATAGAGGAAACTATACATCCCAGACATGTGTGTACATGTATGTATAGTGCATTGGGGTAAATTCGAAATTGGGGGCATTTCGAAACTCGTGGATATCCACTAAACGGGGAACAATTACATAATCTAGCAACGCTTACTAGAAGCTCCAATGTCTTTGGCTTCTAGATTATGGAATTGTTCCCCGTTTAGTGGATATCCACGATTTTCGAAATTCCCCCAATGCCGAATTTACCCCAATGCACCTTACCTAATCATTTTTCTAAATTTAAATACAACTCATAAAGTGAATCCTTAAAAAGTCCTCAACAAAAACAATTAAATTTAGCAAAAACAAAACGCGGGCTAAAGAAAAGTTAATTCTGCAACTACACCAGTTCTAAACAGTATGCGAGGAAATCCACCAATGGGAGAGCAGCGTTCAGCGGAGCTAGGAAAACGAAGTAATCCTATTGGCGGATATTTTCCAAGCACAGCTTTGGTGGAGGCGCTAAGGGATCTTTCAAATCGCTCTTTGACTATTTTCCTACTTACTGGAATCCACACTCATTCTAAATACATAAGAAAGGGGTTCAGGTGATATTTTGTGCGATGATACTCGGGTGCAAAGAAACTGGGTCACTTCCCGAGAAAATTGTATGAATAGTGATCCGGTTTCTTTGCTCCCGAGTGCATTTTATGTATTGAGTTATGTAAGCGTATTGCCCGTGATCCTACTAATTTGTCCTATGCCTAAAAAATGCTGGCTTTATTTTGAATCATCCTGTCCTACTAATATTATAAACGCGAAAGGCTGTAAGTATGAATGGATGGATGTTTGTTACTCTTTCACGTAAAAACTACTTCTTAATGGTTTAGCAAAGCATTAAAATTTTTAATTTTTTACAAAATGGCCGCCTATGGGCTCTTTTACATGTCCTTTTTGAAACCACTTCATTTAGTACCGACTACAGGAACACCGTTTGCTGGGAACAGGAAGTAATATCGCGCCTTCCGCCTTTACGTGAACGCTTTAAACTATATTACACACATACATACATACAAACCGTCAAGCCTCTTTCCTATAGGGGTAGGCTACTACTTTGTTCCACTATATTTCTAAAGACAGATGTAAAATACCTAATAGTGTCTTTGGTACTATTTGTTGTTATAACGGCAACAATACAACTGTCTAAATTTCAGGCTTTGATGATGATGATGTGTGGGGACGCCTGGCTGGATCAGGCGGGCTGTCGATCCGCTGTGGCGATCATTCAGCCCAGTTCCCCTTGGCTGGAGCCGCCGGTTACTGTCCCAGCAGCGCTCCCACACAGCAACTCTCCTCAAATCTTCGTGTCTTCCTGTCGAACATAAGGATATCTTTTAGTTTGATGTCTCTAAGCTCGTCCTCCTCCAGTTCATCGCTCCCGAATGCTTCGCGCCGCGCTGCCGCGTATTTCAGGCTTTGGGTCGTAGTCCTAATTTGGTCCATCCAGAAAAAAAATACAAAATTAGATTGGTTTGGTTAGTTAGCTATCTTCATTTCCCTAAAGGCAAAATTCCCAGAAAAAGGAGCCCCGCCCAGGGGCGGAGCTCCGTCTAAAACCAGGTAGACAAACAGTTACTGTAGGTGGGTCACGACCCATAGCCGAAAATTTCAACTAGCTATCACAGTTCATGAGATACAGCCAGGTGATAGACAGACAGACAGACAGTGGAGTCTTAGTAACATGGTTCCGTTGATAACTACGCCGATTTTCATTCCTATCATAATCGAAATGTACAATCGAGGGCATTAATATCGATGCAGCATCGCGTCAAATATATGTAGCATCAAGCTTAGTTAGTGGCATAAAGGTGTATAGATGTTTTTGACGTTTTGGTACGAGATAACCCGATTAATCAGAGTATTACCCATGGCACTACTACGTGGCACTACAGACTAAAATAAATATCATAGATGGGTAGGTTTAGGTTATGTTAGAACTTTAGCAGGCCCGAAGGGCCAAAAATACCCAAAAGTAGGAGCTCCGCGAAAGCGGAGCTCCGTCGACTATGTTAAACTTGATTTTGAAATACTCATACTCATACTCATACTCATTTATTCGTAACTAGCTTTTGCCCGCGGCTTCGCACGCGTTAACCATGAGCATTTCAAAGAAGCTAGCAATCAAGCAAGCGAGCACCCAAACCTGCAAGCATGTAAATATGCAAGCAGGCATGCAAGCAGGCATGCAAACAGGCATGCAAGCAGGCAAGCAAGCGTGCAAGCAAGCATGCATGCAAGTAAGCACGCAAGCATGCATGCATGCAAGCAACCATGCAAGCATGCTTGAAAGCAAGTATGCAATCAAGCATGCAAAGCAAGGACTCAAGCAAGCATGCAAGCAAGCCCCCGCATTGCCCCGCTGCCTTAATTTTTCTGAAACTGTAAATATTGCAGGATTTTTATAAAACAAACCTAACCTAACCTAAAGGGCTGTCCTAAAATATACCTACCCCAAATAGCTTTTGCCCGCGACTTCGTACGCGCTAAGATGTAAAACGAAAAAATAAGTTTTTTCCCGTTCCCGTGAAAATTTTGGGGAGTGCTTTCGGAGTACACTTAAAGCCTTTAAAGAAACACACGTTATAAATGTTAAGTCTCTTTCTTCCGCTGTTTCGTCTGGAAACGTAAAATCCCGTTTTTTCCCGTTTTAGTGTTCCCCTACAATCCCGAATAAACCTACGTGACAAATTTCAACTTTTTATGTCAAGTAGGTAAAACGTAAAATCCCGGTTTTTCCCGTTCCCGTAAAAATGTTAGGAAATCCTTTGTTAATGCTACCTTACATTCCCTAAGGAAGCTAAATGCTAAATTTCATCTTTCTACGACCAGTAAAACGAAAAATCCCGTTTTTCCTGTTCTCGTGGGAATTTCTGGAAATCCTTTCTCAGTGCTCCCATACACACATCAAGGAAGGCTCTTACAAAATGTCAGCTTTCTACGACCAGTAAAACAAAAAATCCCGTTTTTTCCCTATCCCGTGGGAATTTCGAAAAATAACTTCTTAGTGCACCTCTAGAATACTCAAGGTATGTGTGCCAAATTTCAAGTTTCTAGCCATATTATGCCTACTGCAGTATTTCTTTGTAAACAGATATTTTTCCCGTTCCCGTGGGAATTTTGGAAAGTACTCTCTTAATGCTCCTCTACACTCCCGAAGCAACCTACATGCCGAATTTCAGCTTTCTGCAACCAGTAAAATGAAAAGTCCTGTTTTTCCCGTTCCCGTGGGAATTTCTGGAAATCCTTTCTTAGTGCTCACATACACTCATCAAGGAAAGCTCTTACCAAATTTCAGCTTTCTACGACCAGTAAAACAAAAAATCCCGTTTTTTCCCTATCCCGTGTGAATTTCGAAAAATACCATCTTAGTGCACCTCTAGGATACTCAAGGTATATGTGTGCCAAATTTCAAGTTTCTAGCCATATTATGCCTACCGCAGTATTTCTTTGTAAACAAATATTTTTGCCGTTCCGGTGGGAATTTTGGAAAGTACTCTCTTAATGCTCCTCTGCACTCCCGAAGCAACCTACATGCCGAATTTCAGCTTTCTGCAACCAGTAAAACGAAAAGTCCCGTTTTTCCCGTTCCCGTGGGAATTTCGGGAAATCCTTTTTTTAGTGCTCCCC
The DNA here is from genome assembly GCA_949127965.1 of Pandemis corylana. Classification (NCBI taxonomy): domain Eukaryota; kingdom Metazoa; phylum Arthropoda; class Insecta; order Lepidoptera; family Tortricidae; genus Pandemis; species Pandemis corylana. Next base: position 9,642,272 of record OX421871.1, read on the forward strand.
TACACTCCCCAAGGGAACTTGAAGGCCAAATTTCAGTTTTATACGACCAGTAAAACGAAAAATCGATCCCGTAGAACTGAATATATAAATCCCGTTTTTTTCCTTATCCCGTGGGAATTTACAAAAATCATTTAAACAATATTTTACTATTATAATCACCTACTTCTATGCCAAATTTGAAGAGTCTAGTAATTATAGTTCACAGGATTTCGTTAAACTGAATATATAAATCCCGTTTTTTTCCTTATCCCGTGGGAATTTACAAAAATCATTTAAACATTATTTTACTATTATAATCACCTACTTCTATGCCAAATTTGAAGAGTCTAGTAATTATAGTTCACAGGATTTCGTTAAACTGAATATATAAATCCCGTTTTTTTCCTTATCCCGTGGGAATTTCCAAAAATCCTGAAATTAGTTTCTTCGTTTTGTAATCACCTACTTTTGTATCAAATTTGAAGAGTCTAGTTATTATAGTTACTGAGATAGCGTCACTCGGAGTCGAATATATAATTCCCGTTTTTTCCTTATCCCGTGGGAATTTCCAAAAATCCTTCCTTAGTGGATGCCTACATTGTATAAGGTATCTATGTGCAAAACTTCAAGTCTCTAAGTTCAGTGGTTTGGGCTGTGCGTTGATATATAGTTAAGTCAGTCAGTCAGTCAGTCAGGACTTTGAATTTTATATGTATAGATAATTATAGTTATTACATGTCATTTTTATCATTATTTTATGTCGTTTCATGTCAAGAACAACTCATGAAATTTAAAAAACAATTACAATTTTAAATTTAAATAAAACGGCAGCACCAATAAAATAATAAAACAATTTTTTACAAACAATAGCAATCTTTGGACAGTAGTGCTACGGGCAATAAAGGGATTAATCCGTATTATCGAGGATTACAAACAATCTCGTATGGGGCGCGTATGCAAAATGAAAACGTGACAAATCAATGCTAAATCCCCTGATTTGCTCTCTCGGCACGAATGAACGATTTACTTATTTGCGTTGAAGCTCCCGTTTCCTACATTTGCGTGACCATTGCACGTTGCACTTTAAGCACTAAGCCAACTGGAGGCGTCACAACCTATTTCTGCATTGTTTTTATAAGCAAAGAGAAATCCTTTTTCCAGCTATACGCCTACAATATTGCTAAAATGTGGCCTTTAGGTTTTGTTACCTCAGGCTCTGTCTATCCCGTAAGGGATAAAGACGTAATTTGTGTATGTGTATGTGTGTGTATGTATGTGGAAACAGAAGTTTTTGTGGCAATAATGCCAGTTAATTAGGTACGTCCTTCCGATATTAAATTCATCGAAGACTGTTTCAAATACTTGTCTTGTTTCGGAATGATTTTTCATATTCTATATTAAGTTTGCCGGATAAAATGAACAATTTTTCTTGCTTAACATGGCCTGTAGGTCTTGTTACCTTAGGCTCTGTCTACTGTATAAAGAAATATTTGCAATTGGAAAAAAAGTAAGGGGTACTTAAGTAAGTAAGGGCTTTTCGGAAAACGCTATTTTAGAAAGTAGGTTAATCGGAGCCAACTCTTGTTTGAGCGTTAAGCGTTGTCATCTCCTGTGACTTAATACTCTAAGATTTTATTGCATGATGCATGCTACGAGTTGCATGTTACACGGCGTTAAAACTCGCATTTTCTAAAGCCTATATCGGATTTAGTTTCATAGGTAGCCTTGGAGTAAACCAGACAAACTAACAACCATTTCAGTTTAAATTGACCTATTTTAATGCAGGGGTGAAGTTTACAGTAGTCCTTATTTAATTTTTCCCTCGTAAAAAACTTTCAAATGATGATTTCCATGACGGTTATACATAAATCACGTGTTTATCCCTTACGAAGTAGACAGAACCTAAGGTAACAAGATCTAAAAGCCACGTTTAGCATGATTGTTGGCGTATATAATTGGAAAGAGGAATCAAAAGAGGAGATTGGCTCTGTAACAGGAGCAAAATATTAAAAACAGCTTCTGCTACTCAAATGGAACTACTTTAGTTCTGCAACTTTCAAAAATTAAGTAATTTTATCATTATGTTTATTCCAAACAAATTAAGTGGTAGTAGTTTCAATGTACGGCATCCAATAGCCTAAATGACATCGCATGTCTAGTGATGATCCGGATATCCGTATCCGTATCCGCGGATATCCGAGGGAAAAGAAAAATCCGTATCCGTATCCGTGTCCGTTACATTTCACGCGGATCTTTTACGGATCTTTTACAGGTGATTAGGTAGAATTAAAAGAACTATGAAATTCCATTCAGAGTATTTTTATTTCTTAAAATCAAATTTGGCACCTTATATTGCAACCATTTATCGCAGTAAGTTACCATACCAATACTGCATAACTGAAAGAATCTTTTGTCAACTATCGCTTCAAGGTCGCGGGCGCCGACACCAATCGAATAAAAAAATAAAGATCCGTATCCGTATCCGCGGATCTTGACACTAAATATCCGTAATCAGATCCATATCCGCGGATATACATTTTTAACGATCCGGCACAGCACTACGTATGTCACATAACTAAATGATGAATTAAGCTAAGATTTAGCAATACATTGCTTGTCGAATTAAACTTTAAACTGTAATAAAAATCGCAATACAAGTTATTTTAAAAGTTGTAGAACGAACTTAGCTCTGGATGAATACTGGTATAGACTACAGGCCCATGACCAAAAAATGTGGGTCATGAACCACCAGGTGACGTATATAGGACGATATAAGAGCATAAAATAATAAGATTCAGCACTATGCTGTCACTTGTAAGCTGTCCAACCGAGTGCTGGTGAGAATTCAAAAGTGCAACCCTCGATTTTTCCCCTTGTCGCATGATTTTTGTACGGCGTTGCGGAATAATGGATTAGAAGCTGTATTGAAACAGTATGAAACTGATGCCGTACAAATAGTGCGCCACAAAGTCAGTATTTTTTTTTTATTTTCTAACAATTTCCAGGTAAATTTGGTCATTTCATTCTGTACGGCATCAGTTTCATACTGTTTCAATACAGCTTCTAATCCATTATTCCGCAACGCCGTACAAAAATCATGCGACAAGGGGAAAAAATCGAGGGTTGCACTTTTGAATTCTCACCAGCACTCAATTGGACAGCTTACAAGTGACAGCATAGTGCTGAATCTTATTATTTTATGCTCTTATATTGTCCTATATACGTCACCTGGTGGTTCATATGACCCACATTTTTTGGTCATGGGCCTGTAGTCTAGTAGCTCTGGACTACTTTTTTGCTTCTGTCTTCTTCTTCTTATTTGTGGCGTATCAAGTCGTTATAGCGACGACAACTTCGCCAATGTCAATGTAACAAAAATACAATTAAAAAATCTTGTGACAAAATGTCGGCAACGTCGCAAGACCCCCCTCCTGTCGGGCTCTTAGCCAACGGTCAATGATATCCCTCAGAAACTGTCAGGAAATTGCCCAGGGTGCACCGGACCAAGTACTGCTCTTCCCCCCGGACGGATCCAAAAACGAACCGCTCTTGCTCTTGACCACACGTGGAGGTAACCCGACTCGCACTACGTTTTGCTGCTCCAGTCTGTATATTATTGAGAAACTTCGTTTGATAAATATTTTGATTTACCAGGGTCGCATGAAACAGAAGACATTTCGAGAAAGCCCAGTAGGGTTGTTCCAGAAGTTGGTGTCAATTGAATAAGTGATGGAGAAAAAGTTATATTCGATACAAGCTTGCGCTGTCCCCCGGGACGACGCGGCGCAAAATTATTTGCGTCAAAGTTTTTGGGTTTACGGAGTTCTTTAAGTGGAATAAAATATGTAGTTATAGAAAAATAGTCTACATATTTTTTTTTCAAAATTTCACTATTTTGCTTTTTACTACCCTATCGATGCTTAACTGAGAAAAAAATGTGCCCCAAAACTACCAACCCGGTTCGTCACTTTTTTGTTCCTCGTGTTTTTAAAAATTACGCCTGATTCAATAAAATAACCAAAAAGAATTTAACTTTATGCCAAAAATGCTTTTAGTGTTTTTAGAGGGACCGATTTTTACCAAACACGGCCAAGGTAACTTGCTTTTGAATGAAAAAAAACCGTTAACCGATAATTTTTATCAGGATAATATTTGTCAGGGAGTGGCGACGCCCAGAATGTACAAGCGCGCAATTAAGTGGCCCAATCTAATTGATGTATGTACGAACTCAATTAAGGAGAGTTGTTTACTGAGCAATTTTATCACGATTAATGGAGGTTCGGGGGAAAAATACACCTCGCTACTGTCAACTGAGCTCCTGTTTAATGTTAGCCATTTTTTGTTATTAGCGCACTTTTTTATATTCGTCTATTTTTACAGATTAAAAAAAGTAAAAAGAGCCACCTTCAAATGTAGCCATTTTCGCTTATAGATTTCATAATAAATTGTATTATTTACGCTACGAATATATGTCGGTGTGCGCTATTTGTTTGTGTGTTAAGTAGAGGCATGTAAGGCATCATCCTCATATTCAGAACGCGTCAGTGTTTTGTGTGGTGTGGTAATAGTTAAATTGGTGGGTTTACGTAGGTTTTATGTAGCAGTAGAGGAGGGAGCATGTAATATATATGTCGCACAGGCTTGACTATCTTGTCCGTGAGTAGTGAATTAGCAAACGCCTGTTTTAATAAGAAATCAATTTTATGACAAATATGCCTTACACCATTTTGACAAAGAGCTGATACTCTTCAACCTACGGGACTGATTTTTACCGAATATGACTAATAATAATATGGAAACTTTGTTCTTAGTTATAAATTTGTAAAACATTTATGAATAAATTATCTTTATCTTTTAACCTCCGCAAAGAAACCAGATTTCGAACGAAAAAAACGCACCGGAATCGTTCCATCCGTTCGAGAGCTACTATGCTACAGACACACAAACACAGACCGCAGATTAAATTCAAAAGCGACACATTTCATAATCGGACACTGTTACATTTGAAACCTTTATAACGACCGACTTTTGTTTTTAGATGCAATGGCGAATGATTTTGGAATGCGACCGTTTTGTATTTAATCAACGGACATCGACGTTAATATTATACTCATAACGCCTCTCTCTTTGCGTCGGGGGTTTAAAACTACCGCATTAAGTCTTAAGAGTGTTTATTCCTTCTCAGCTGGCAACGTCGCATTTTTCTTAGTTTTTTTACGATAATTTCACAGAAATTGAATGAAACTTTGAAATGTGGTATAAACAAGTTGTACCTTCTTACGCTTTACAAGACTTTTCTTTTCTTATTAAAATATATTATATTCCATTCTTTTATCCTTAAGATAAAAGTCAATCGCGATTAATTATTGCATTGGACAAATTTATTCAATAAAAACGAAGATACATACATACATTACACATATCACGTGCATATCCCTTACGGGGTAGACAGAGCGTATGGTTACAAGATCTAAAGGCCGCGATTAGCATAATTGTAGGCATATAGGTGTAAAGGGGAATCATAATAGTGACGGGTTGCTAGCCGCATCGCCTATAACATGATTAGGAATTCTCGATGGGTTATAACCTTCTGCGCGGGAAGAGAAGCAACTGGTACATTCTATGTTATTTCTTTGCTCCCTCACCAGTGGAAGGAAAACGAAGAACTTGCGTATATGAAACTTTCATTCAATTTCTGTGAAATAATCGTAAAATATACCAAAAATGCGAAGTTGCCAGCTCAGTAGGAATAAACCGTCTTAAAACGAAATCGGGATCTGTAAGCTTCTTGCCTAAGTCGCTCGCAATCGCCATCGTATTCATTTTGACAGTTCATGTATGGGCTGACAATTTTATTGGCATCGGAATCAGCTAGCTGTCACATTCATACAAGAACTGTCAAAATGAACACGATGGCGATTGCGAGCGACTTAGGCAATAAGCCTACTAATTTATGAATGTGCCAGGAGTTCTGTTTACTTATCCTTTAAACTTAACCGCCGTAACATAAGGCAGTAAAGCAACTAATTAAGCGTTGTTAATTAAATCCCGGACCTCTCAATCTGGGACGTTGCCCGGGCAACGGAATTCGGACAGAACAAACATGGTTGAACTGGCTATGGGTATTGCTGAGCCATTCATTTATTTAATTGCATTGTTTATTCGATTAATTTTGAGATTATACAATACAACACAATACAAATACTCTTTATTGAACACCACAAATCAGTACAAAACAATACAGAAACAAAGAACAAAGTAGACAATAGGCGGTCTTATCGCTCAATAGCGATCTCTACCAGCCAATAAGAGAAATAAGTTGGAGACCGTTTAAGTAGGTGGCGGAAACAAATAGACAGGATAAACGCAGGGATAATAAAAACAACAATATCAACATAAATATAATACATTGCTAAATAAATAAAATAAAATAATACATACATACACACATAACATTACTGTATAATACTTAAGATAAAATAAATGTGAGAATGTAACAATGAAAAATAAGAAGGCCATACAACAGAAGGATTATATTAAATTAACCCTTTATTATATTTAATTACTAGCTTCTGCCCGCGACTTCGTCTGCGTATTACAGCCCTTTTGTGCTAACTGTAGCGCACACAAACGAAGATAACGTTCTAGTTTTAAGTTTTGGCTTGATATGTTGATATTTTATGTAATCTTGATTGTGTGTTGGCACTACCAAATAAACGTTTTATCTAACTATCTATCTATCTAGTTTTTACGTGAAAGAGTAACAAACATCCATCCATCCATACTTGGAAATTTGCGCGTAAATAATATTAGTAGGTTTCGGGACACATTGGCCTTGTGAGAGACCAGCCAAGCTAGTTTGCTTTAAATCACTCAATAAAGAGACATCGGATTATAGTTCTTCAGCGAAGAAACATTTTTTCCTCAATTTGAGGGTAAAAACAGCTTTAGTCTGCTTTACATAAACCGTAAAATATATGGAGGAAAGAAACCGGAAGAAACGAAAATTGTTATGGGTTTCATTATTCTTTTGTGCCGCAAATTCGTCGCTGAGATTTCCTCCATTTGCCGGAGCCAAGACAGCTACCAGGCACTCAGAAGTGCTATAGAGCTATTGATTCACTGCTGAAGGGTTGGTCTATTCAGTTCGCCAACTTGACTCACGAGAGGCAATCGATCGTTTGCGTTATGGTACTTATGGTGCCTTAGTACTTGTGCTGATTTATACTTAACTAGCTTCTGCCCGCGACTTCCGACTCCGTAGAATTATACATAAAAACCTTCATCTTAAATCACTTTATCTATTAAAAAAAACCGCATCAAAATCCGTTGTGTAGTTTTGAAGATATAAGCATACATAGGGACATAGGGGCATAGGGACATAGGGACAGAGAAAGCGACTTTGTTTTATACTATGTAGTGATAGTGAAAAAGTCCACAGTCATGATATTTTTTCCAGAATGTTACTATTTTGGCTTTTTCTTATTCAGAATCGTTTACCCTATCGATCATTATACAAGAAAAAATGTGTCCCGAAATTTTCATTCCAGTTCGTCACTTTTTTTCACATAGGTATGAATGGAACGTGACGAACAGGAAAAAACTAATAAAATCAGGGACACATTTTTTCTTGTATTAGAATCGATAAGTAAACGATGTCATGTGGAGTTTTTTTCTATTTTCACCGCCACAAGCAACTTTTGGGAGTGGTAGGACTTCGTGCAAGGTCCGCCCGGATTGCTACCACGGCCCTACTCACTAATGCTGCCGCCAAGCACTGCTTGCACTGCTGTGTTCCAGCGTGGAGAGTAAGACGGCCAGTGACATTAATGGCACAATAGGTATTCTACCCTAGCCCTCTAGTGTCCGTGTATCCCTGGGTGGTGGTGCTCGCTTACCATCAGGTGACGCGCTAGCTTGTCATATATGTTTGCTTTCCCTGTCATATAAAAAAAACTTTTAAACGTATCACTTTTGTTTTCGCGCCTAATATTGTACGCCAGCTACGTGATTTGCCTGGAAAGGTTGTTTGATTCCATTTGTCACTCATAAATTCCAACGGGCATAATTCACGGCGTTACCCGAAAAACCTCCGAATATTTTAACCCTCACGGGGTTTATGTTGTCCTGGTACTTCGAAGGAATTTGACACGGATTCTCTAGAAGTTTCCCGGTCCCTGGGGTAGCCGGTGGTAGGCCGCCATTTTGTAACTTTGATAAATTAATTCACGTATGTTACGAGTATGGATCAGTTATGGATATGTATTTAATTTACATGTTCCGATTGCAACCACCGTCTTACTCGCTAATCCTACCGCAAAGCAGCAGTGCTTGCGCTGTTGTTCCGGCGTGGAGACGACTGGTGATATTTTTTGACTAGCTGAAAAGGACAATATTAGAGCTGCCGTTTTCTTCTACAATCCGTGGCAATTAAGAACACCATTTGGGTTTGGGTTACCATCGGTTGATTCCAATAAGAGTAACTGACACAGCAAGACAAATTGGCATTCTAAGAGCTCATGGAATGTACTCTTCTTGTACAAGTTCCGAGGACACGACGAGCATAAACAAGTTATTTATCAAAGGAACGGTATAAATAGTACACAATTTATGAGGATATCGATCATAATTCTACGTCTGAATTATTAAAACAGCTGACCGTTAGAATTTCTGAACACCATGGTTATGAATCTTGAATCAACTCGCCTGATGACATCTGTGGGACTAAATTACTAATCAAAGCTAATTTAGTCACCGAAATACGCTTTATTTAATATTTACATATCGACATCGTACCGCAGACTCCTTATGACTAAATCCTAACTGTTGGAGGTTGCATTACTCTATAGTAACCTGGCTGATTCCACCAATGATTATGTCACTTTATTGACTGACAAGTTTGTCCTGCTCTTGTTTTAGCCCTTGTGCTGATTATAAATATCTGCTATTCATGAAAATGTCTTTAAATTAATATTATAAAAGGTTATGGGCCCAGCACGCTTCCACTGCGCATAATACGTCATGTCATTCTTCAAATCGAATATTCATCGTCTCGCTCATAATATCGTCCGTCACCTTCACACTCTTACGTTCCATTCCACATTCGGCCGTCCTGCTCTAACACCTGTCCTCAGGCTAACTTCCGTCCTTGCACTCTGGAGCTATAAACATAGAAACACCTTTAATCTAACATCTTCATTTACAATATCATACAAAACAAAACAACTTTAAATAAACATATCGTAACGTCATTCAAACAATAAACCAAACATCTTACTTCTGCACAAAACTCGTATAAAATAAAACACCTACAAAACTTATGTCAGCAAGTCTTCATCTTCACCTTCTTTTTGTATTGCATATCATTTGCAAACCAGCCATCTTTCGCGTCGTCTAAATCAATAATTGTTCTCGTCTGATGATGTATCCGTGTGATGTCATCCGACTTTTCCTGCCGCTCCTCCCGCTGCTGCTGGAATGCGCGCCATAGTCTCTGTGCCACCAGCACAACGTCGTTCGCGCTCGAGCTTGTGTCGTCCGCCGTCATCAAAGTTTCATCGCTGCCCGTGTCTATCAATGCGTTCGCCGTCTTCTCGCATATTACCACACTGATTGTGGGTTTTTCAAACAAATATTCATTCGCCGATCGTTCCTTACCAATTTCAATGTTGTTTATTTTCTTGTAGCTGTCAGTGTCAATTTTAGACATTGCGGTTTCAGCACATTTTGCAGATTCCGCCATTTTTAAATCACCGTCGTACGCATGTGCACAGTCATTTGCAGCCTTCGAAGTGATGTTGCTCACGAACTTCGGGTCGTTGGAATTCTGTTGCAATTCCGCATCGGCCATTCTTCTTGTTGCTGCATTCGTGCCATTCATGCAACAACCTGAAGTTTCCGCTTGCATCTGCGCCTGCGTACTCGTACACTTCGTAGACATGTGGCCAAACTCGTTATATTTAAAACACTTGGTGCATTTTTCTTTGTATGGACAATCCGCCGATGAATGATTCATTTCTCCACAGAAGTAACATCGTATAGTCTTCGGATTGCCGCTTCGTTCGTTGTCCTTTCTATTTTGTAATAAATTTGCTGCGCTCATAATTTCGTAAGCCTTCGTGGAGTTTATGGAATCCTCAAATTCGTTGATGAGAGCCGCTTTCAAGTCAGCCCACGTCCTGTGCAGTCGCTCCGTGTTTACCCACAACGCTGCCGTGCCTGTCAGCGCACGTCGCGCCACCAAAAGCTGTTGCAGCGGGGTCCAGCCGAAGATCTCTGCGTGGTGGTCTACTTCCTTGACCCATCTCGTTACCGACTGTGTTTTGTCGCGCCCGCTGAACGCTGGTATCAGGTCCGCCGTCATTTGAAACATTTTCTAATCGTTTTTCATACTTCTTTATAAAAATGAGTCTTATAAGCGTCGTCGTCTTTTATAGTAATCGTCGTTCGTCTTTAATACTTCTTTTAGCTTCGTAGTCTTTATATTTTATCCTTTTATCGTATTTCGTCTTCCGTCATCCGTCTTTTCTTCTTAACTGTCAATTTTCTTTCGTCGTCGTCGTGTCAAATTTTAATCTTTTTCTTTTTTCTTCACTTCTTCATTATATCTCGTTTAAAATCCCGGACGAGCCCCCATTTGTGGGACTAAATTACTAATCAAAGCTAATTTAGTCACCGAAATACGCTTTATTTAATATTTACATATCGACATCGTACCGCAGACTCCTTATGACTAAATCCTAACCATCTTGCATACGTCATGTCATTCTTCAAATCGAATATTCATCGTCTCGCTCATAATATCGTCCGTCACCTTCACACTCTTACGTTCCATTCCACACATCTATATCATCACTACATAGTAACAAAGTCGCTTTCTCTGTCCCTATGTCCCTATGTATGCTTATATCTTCAAAACTACACAACGGATTTTTATGCGGCTTTTTTTAATAGATAGAGTGACTCAAGAGGAAGGTCTTTATATATAATTGTACGCAGACGAAGTCGCGGGCAGAAGCTAGTATATGTATAAAAGAAAGTCGTGTTAGTTACACTATTTATTTATAACTCGAGAACGACTGAACCGATTTGGCTGTAAATTGGTAGGGAGGTAGCTTAGAACCAGGAGACGGATATAGGAGGATACTTTTTATCCCGATTTTCCCGCGGGATTAGATAATCTCGAAATGTCGTACCAATAAAGCTACATTACATTTGGCATGCCTACATATTATAAACAAAAACCTTATACTTGGAGACATGAGGGAATGTATGGGGTTTGTCGTCACTCTGACGTTATCTGCGCGGACGAAGTCGCGGGCAAAAGCTAGTACCTTTATAATAGTCAATAACTAGTCTTGGTAGCAGTGGCGTGACGTCTATAGAAGTCGATTCCCACCGGCTTGCCTATTTTAAGGCATTTGGGCACTTTATTGTGCTGAATCAGAAGAAAAGGCTAGCCGTCTGATATACTTGACGCCACGCCACTGCTAGGTAGTGTTTCTATGTTATTATTATTACAAGTTACAAGTGTTATTATTATTACATGTATGTATGTTTGTCCGGGTGGAATTTTGCGACTCAATTTTGAAGTAGATGTCTTCATCCGATTGAGCTGAAATTTTGCATACTGAAGTAAATCGGATGGCAACACAATAATCTGGTAGTAGAATTCTGGTGGTCCAGCCAGGACCGTCTCCGCAGGAGGGAACAACGGTTGGTCCGATTGACTTGAAATTTGGTGCACTTATGTACGACGGATGACAATGCAAGTACCTACACCCAACAAAAAATGCAGTCAGCAAAAAGCTTTTAAATAAAATTAAATTCTTAGGTAAGGTTATCGACGGTGAAGAACCAGGAGCTATTGGTTCTGTCAATCTCTAAATCTAAATACATATAACTCAAAGGTGACTGACTGACTGACTGACATAGTGATCTATCAACGCACAACCCAAACCACTGGAGGGATCGGGCTGAAATTAGGCATGCAGGTAGATGTTATGACGTAGGCATCCGCTAAGAAAGGATTTTGATCAATTCTACCCCCAAGGGGATAAAATAGGGGATGAAAGTTTGTATGAAACTTTGTCAATTTTAAACCGATCGGGCTGAGACTTTGCATGCATAAAGCTACTATGACGTAGGCATCCTCTAAGAACGGATTGCTTAATTAGATAGCGATAAACGAATTCTATGCAGACGAAGTTGCGGGCAACAGCTAGTAGAATAATATTATTATTATCTTAATGTCTCTCTGCAATTTATCTTTTAACCAGTGCCTTTCGAACGTACGCGTTTTTTGTTTCCGTGAAAAAGTTGACACTGAAAAGGGTAGTCTGTGACAGATTAGCAAGTCACAGCAACAAAATGGTGGCGTAATTCTAAGGCAATTTAAAAGCTTGCTCATTGCGGACAAAATGCCGTCGTCTGATGTAATTTGTGACATAAAATGGCTAATTACAACCTAGTATTTAAGTAAAGCCGTGGTAGCCGAGCGGTTTGACCTGTGGCCTCTCAAGCAGGTCGTGGGTTCGAATCCCGAGCTCGAACCTCTGAGTTTTTAGCAATGTATGTTGATGTAGCTTTTCGGTGAAGGAAAACATTAATTTACCCATCTTACTCGCTAACCCTGCCGCTAAGTAGCAGAGCTTGCACTGCTGTGTTCCGGTGTGGAGAGTAAGACAGCCGGGGAAATTACGGGCACAAGAGGCATTTCATCTTAGTCCTCTAGGTTGGCAACGCATCTGCAATCCCCCCGGGGTTGCGGGTGTCTATGGGCAGTGGTGATCACTTACCATCAGGTGACCCACTTGCTCGTTTGCCTTCCTATTCAAAAAAAAAAAAAATATTCGTGACATTACATAGCATATTACAAAAAAAAAGAAGTAAAAACATAAGAACATACATGTCCCGAAATGGTGCCACCTGGTACTGGTCTTCCAGCCAGCGCTGGCCCAAGCCCAAGCCCTCTCGTTCTGAGAGGACGCCTGTGCTCAGTAGTGAGATGTATCTTCCATGCTGGTCTGGGAGTAAAGAAAAAACATAGAATTTACCAGTTCCTCCTCTTCCCGCGCAGATGGTACCCATCGAGGGAATCGGCATAGAAATCATGTTATGTTATACGCGATGCGGCTAACCCATCACTGTTTTGAATTATCTTTCCATCTAAAGTTTAGATCTTGTTACCTTAGGCTCTGTCCACCCCGTAAGAAATAAAGACGTGATTCATGTGTTTGTGAGTGAAAATCAATAACTTCTTCTTCTTATTTGTGGCGTATTAAGTCGTTATAGTGTTATAACCAATTATAAGGGTAACTATTAAAATTTCGCTCTCCTCTTAGACCGAAATACTTATCTACGATGACCATTTGGAATTCACATTGAATGCGCTCTAATGCCCCGAAAAGGCGCCATAAAGGCTACATGTACAATGCTGGGGTCCTAGTATTTTTTACGACTACTTTTACGAGTGACTCGGTACGGGTAGTTTTAGGGTTCCATAGTCCGTTTCCATGCTGGTCTGGGAGCAGAGAAAAAACATAGAATGTACCAGTTGCTTCTCTTCCCGCACATATGGTAAAAGCCCATCGAGGGAATGGGCGAGTCTAAGGAATCATGGAATAGGCGATGCGGTGAGCAATCCATCACTATTTTGATTTGCCTTTCCATTTATATGCCCACAATCATAAAGTGGCCTTTATGTTTCCTGTCTACCCCGTAAGGCATATAGACGTGATTTGTGTACGTGTGTACAGGGGCCTTTTGAAAGCACATGTGTGAAAATACCACTTGAAAGTGGTGAAAAATTGTGCTGAATTTGAAATACGAGTAGCATAGAAGAAAAAAACAGATTTCATTCATCTTTGTGAACTAGTCAAACCTTTGATTAGAGCTGTAGTTTTGGAGTTTTTTTTTTACATGAATAGGAAGGCAAACGAGCAAGTGGGTCACCTGATGGTAAGTCATCACCACTGCCCATAGACAATCGCAACCCCGGAGGGATTGCAGATGCGTTGCCAACCTAGAGGACTAAGATGCAATGCCTCTTGTGCCAGTAATTTCCCCGGCTGTCTTACTTTCCGCACCGGAACACAGCAGTGCAAGCACTGCTACTTAGTGGCAGGATTAGCGAGTAAGATGTTGGTAGCGATCCGGACGGACCTTGCACAAGGCCCTACCACCCGCAAAAAAGTGATCACTCGAAAGTATAAATCTGATTTAAGCTGATTTATACTTTCGAGTGATGTGCTTCTACAAATCGGGCCCCCGGTCAATTCACAAGAGTTGGCAAGAATGGATTGAACGAAGTAATGTCACTTGTCACTGTGTGAGTGACGTTCTTGTACAGGGACCTCCTAATATTTTGTAAACAAGTACATAATAATTTAATAGTATTTGTAATTGTGTCGTACAGACACATCATTCAAACAGACGCTTAGCGACAAAAATTCGCATAGTAACAAGGTCACGTGACAGCTAACAGATAGAAAAATTCGAAGGCTTACCCACCTGCTATGGTGGTGAAGGGGTAGCACGCGTCACGGAATGACGAGGATGCGGATTCGGTTCCTTCCATAGCTTTACTTTTCAGATTTTTCTATGTGTTCTAATTTTCAGTGACGTTTAGGAATTTAAGTACATACTCAAGAAAACAATGAACCTCAACCTGTATTTATTTTGTTTATTTATTTATTTATTCATAGTCAAGTCATGTACATACATATGAAGATGTTAACATTGTTCTAAGTCAGTCCATGATGCCCAGCAAGGGCACACAATAGTAATTAATATCTAAATCTAGGATTGTAATATATTCAAAACATGCCTTGAAATTAATAAAGTACATCAAAGCTATACATTGATATTATCATATTCATTAATGTTATTCTATTCTAGTTAATTATTTGTTAATAAAATGAGATGATTTCAGTATAATAGCATGTCAATTAAATCTAAGAATCAATACAATGGTTTATAATGTCATATAAATTTAAGAAATATCATAAAATATAGGTAGCTTAAAATGTCTATGTGTCTATAATTTTCATTTAAATTACTTCACAGTTTCATAATTTAGGAACTCGTTAACAGAATAATAGCATTTTTTGATTAGGAATGTCTAAGTTATTTTTAAATATATTGTGTTATAGGACACACATAGTTTTATCGTTCACTCATTCATTCCATTCGTGCCAGCTCTTGTGAATCGACCTGTACGAAAACCAGGGTTGCATTGTACAGAAAACGGAACCTGTCGTCGAGGGTAGGGAGGTTCGCATTAAGGTCTTATTTTGGTTAGTTCGAGGCAATGGTCTAATAGGGGAAACAAAAGAGTTGCTGACAAAAGCCGCCGCAAAAAGGCCTAGCAGAGTGAAATATGCAAGTTGCTATGGTTACGTAGAAGTAGGTCAGTGATTCAAAACGATACGGTTCTATTTTCCTGCCTTGATTATTCAGTTTCACCCTTGAACGTGGGTTGTGCGTTACCAAGACGTCAAAAATATCTATACGTACACCTTTGTCACGGAGTGACCAGATGTGGAGAGGGAAGAAAACTCAGATGATGGATATGGAGGAGGTTGTTTATTTAGATTATTAAAGTAAGGTAAAGATAAAGATTAAGCGTCGTCCAGGGAGGGCTTGAAGAAGATGTGGCTCACACCATCTCCTTAAATATTGTATGTGTGTACTCATGTATGTAGTGTGTATGTATGCATGTGTGTAATGATATTTAGTAGATTATTTATGAAATGTTTGTTGTATTTTGAGATGTACGCTCTATTGTGGCTTTCACTATATGGATATTTTAAACTCACTCTTTGTCGGTCTCTCGCTTAATGCTCCTATCATTTACTCAAAGGTTAACTGGTAGAGATCCCTTATAGGGATAAGTTCGCCTTTGTGCATATATTTAAGTTCTCTTTTG
This sequence comes from Pandemis corylana, assembly GCA_949127965.1. Taxonomy (NCBI): domain Eukaryota; kingdom Metazoa; phylum Arthropoda; class Insecta; order Lepidoptera; family Tortricidae; genus Pandemis; species Pandemis corylana. The sequence continues at coordinate 9,658,179 of OX421871.1, forward strand.
TGATATGTCTCTGCTTCTTTATATTTGTACAATAAAGCATTTACTTACTTACTTACTTACTATTAAGTAAAGATAAAAATGTCCGGTCATAGCTTTACTTTCGGATTTTTCTGTGTTCTAATTTTCACTGACATTTAGAAATAAAGATTAAGGTTAAGGTTAAGATTAAGGCACCTGAAACAAGGTATAGCACAGCTTAATATACAAACACAGTAATTTATAAAAACAGCCCAATAAATATAAAACTTACAAATAGTGCCTTTGGAAACAATGAAGAACAATTACGATGATAGCAATGTAACTAATATTATAAAGAGGAAAGATTTGTACCTATTTTTGTATGTTTGTATGTTTGTAATGAATAGGCTCAAAAAGTACTGGGCCGATCTGGATGAAATTTGGAACATAGATAGATTATAGTCTGGAATAACACATAAGCTACTTTTTATCCCGGAAATTTGCGTGATTCCCGCGGGATAGCGATAAACGAATTCTACGCAGACGAAGTTGCGGGCAACTGCTAGTATTACAATATAATTGGCTGGTTTTTATGCATGCTTCATCAACTGAGCCAAAAGAGTCAAACCTACCCCTGATCCAGTCTGTTACACAAGCCTTTGTTTTAACAAAATCAACGGATAGAGAACGCAGAAAGCCCAGTTGAGAAGTCGAATCGAAATTAATTCGTTTTTAAACCCTTTTCTCGGCGCCGTTTAATCCAGTTCCGCCCTATTAAATTTTAAATTGAAGCTCAGTGTCGCATTCCCTTTACCAAGGGGAAGAGCTTGAACTAATTAAACTTAGTATTTTCTTAACAATTTCTAAGAATTGTCGCCATTTTATTGATCGCAGCGGACGAGGTCCTCAGATATTTCGGAGTAGCATTACACGTACACATATCACGTCTTTATCCCTTACGGGGTAGACAGAGCCTAATGTAACAGATAGGTACCTACCGGCCACATTTAGCAAGATTGTGGGCGTATAGGTGAAAAATGAAATCAAAATAGTGATGGGTTGCTAGCCTCATCGTCTATAACATGATTCCTATGATTTTCGCCCATTCCCTCGCTTTTACCATCTGCGCGGGTAGAGAAGCAACTGGTATATTCTATGTTTTTTCTTTGCTCCCAGACCAGCATGGAAGAATAGAATTAACTTTCAATAAATTCGTTACACTAAGGTTAATAACATCAGAACACGCAATACGTCATAAATATAGGAGCAGCGACTTTCCAATAAATCCAAAACATTCAATGTGGTAAAAATATCAGGTTCAGGAAGCATAGATCGTCAAAGCTATCGACACAGTCAGGGTGATCATAAAGATCTGAACATTTGTGGAAAATAAACCTTACGTCTGTAATAATAAATTCGAATTTCAAACAAAACCGAAGTATGGCTCTTACGTCGTGCCAAAATGAAAGGTCACCTATAGTGTCCTCGTTTGCACTGTAATTTAAACTGTTTGTTACAAACTTAAGGTATATTTTCCATAAATGTTCAGAACTTTATGATCAGCCTGACTGCGTCGGTAACTGCTTCTTACGACGATCTGTGCTTCCTGTACGTCTAGTGTAAGTTTTGCAACAAATTTTCGTTTACTATTCGAAATAGTTAAACGAGCTAACTCATAACGATACGTTTCTTTTCACCGTCACAATAGTATGCGCTCGAACGCTGTTACGTTGTCACGTCGCGGCGCGTATTCCATACAAATTCGGTGAGTTCGTTTCACTTGGCGTTGCGTTTCTCACAGATGTCACTGTTCACTTCGACTGCGTAAGTTCCTCGCGAGTATAAGTTCCAACTGTCACTTTCGTGACAGTTAACGTTCGTGAACGCAGTAGTTAAGTTTGTCACTATGTTTTTACCTAGTGAGAACGCTCTCACTCCTCATATTCAGCAAAAATAAGGTTCAAGTTTCTTTAGCAAATTTATTAACGGTCTAAACGCGGCGCACCAAAGTGCTTGCGATCTTGTATCTCTTTCTTACACATTGTGATGGCTCGCAAATGCGTAAAGGAGGTTAATTAAGGAACTAAGCACTTTTTGGATATATATTTTAAGTCCTTTTTACAAACTACCTAGTTACTTACTTATTTTACATGTAGGAAGCGTTATGCGCGCACACGAATACGTGTGAACTAAAACAACGACTTACCGTGCTAACTCCTTAAAAATAAAGCCCAAACGTTCCTAATTACAATTAAATAAAAAGCAAAAAGGAAAAAAGGAAAGGCTGTGTCTACCCCATAAGGGATATAGACGTGATATGTGTATGTAAAAAGAAAAAAAAAAGAAAAAAGCAAAAATTACGCCTCCCGATCCCGGGGTTTGAACGCTAAAATGAAGGGATGCGTACTGAATTTAGACATCCGGGCCATCCGCTGGACCACGGCCACTTCGGAAGTTTAATTGAATTTGTTAATTGGTATCCGCTACTCTAGTGTCATCTTTGGACAAAATTACCCTTTAATAACATAATAATAAGAGCCACTTTGGTTGTTGCTGTGAATGACACCAGTCTATACTTACATATATTTATACTAAAAAATATGTGTAGCAACCGCGCTGTGTGTGTGCTATTGAAATAAGGCGTCAAATGTGAATGATGATTATGATAAAGTTTACGTACATACTTAACTCAGACCCGTCTCAGAACTAGTGAGAAGGCTCTCCCTTATAATAATTTAGTAAAAATAAGGTTCAAGTTTCTTTAGCAAATTTATTAACGATGCTGCGCTGTGGACTTGTAGTTTAAAAGCGACGAACCAAAATGATCTACAAGTAGGAGGTTAATAAGGAAGAAGGCACTTTTTTGAACATTTATTTTAAGAGCTTTATACAAACTACTTGCCTACCTACATTATATTTTACATTTTGTAGGTAGCTCAGCGTAATGCGCGCTCACAAGCGTGTGAAACAAGAAAAACATATTAATAAACGATGTGCTATAGAACGACCTCTTAACTGAGTCCTCGCCCGCGCGGCACAGGGGCGCGGGGTAGGACGACAAAGGAGACCGAGAGAGGAGCGGGCGGGTAGTGTGCCTGCGGGGACTCATTTAAGCGGTCGGTAATAGTTGGTACCCTTTAAAATAAGGCGTACCTAAGCATTCTTACTTAATTAAAATTAAATAGTTACAAAGTAAATACAGAAAAAAAAGAGTTATTTTTGTAAAATATGGGCCACAGTTTACCAATGTGAAAATAAAGGTATAAAACATTTTCTTAATCATATTTCCAAAGTATGTATGTATGTTTGTACGTTTAACTCTTTATTGTACACCAGCTGTTGCCCGCGACTCTGCGCAGACTTCGCTTAGCACTTACTTAGGGAACATACCCAAACTACGTGACCGATTTAGGGGGGGGGGAGGGGGGTCTTCAAAGTACCACTCATGGTCACCGGGGGGAGGGGGGGGGTTTGGTTTCTTGTCACGTAGTCAATAATTTTTTTTTAAGAACGCCACGTTTTTATTACCCCATCAATAAAACTTGTCCAGTATCGCCACATCACTATAAAATTTCCGAGAATCGCTGACAAAAGCCATTATTTTGTAACTTTACGCAAAAAATATTGATAAAATATACTACGTGAAAACTAGGGGGGGGGGGGGGAGGGGGTCTGGGCATTTACTACGCTTGGTCACCGAGGGGGGGGAGGGGGTCAAAAAACACGAAAAAAAGGGTCACGTAGTTTGGGTATGTTCCCTTAGCTTCACGCACGGGAGCTATGTGATTTTCCAGGATAAAAACTGTCCTATATACTTCCTCAGGATCATTCCTGAGGCTCTCGCTGATATATGAGAAAACTGTTGCGCTGGCAGTGATTATTTGCAAGTGCCTGGTGAAGTGCCATGTGTCTGATACCGATGTGAGCAGGAGCTTCTGAGCTGGACGTCCTCAGACCGGCAAGAAGCGGCCCATCTTGGTCCACTTCAAAGATGTCACGCTCCTGGTTTGGGTGTAGCAGTAACAGAGTTTCTGACCCAACTCCGTTACTACGCGTTCATGGCTACGAGGAAAACGTTCGAAGTGTTGGATGAGAGATGGTGTGGTCATTGTGCTAGTACTGGATAGTGGCGGCGAGAAGCATCGCATCGTATCACTCGCTAAGCTACACGGGATTCCGAATGTCATGCCCGGGGCAGTGGGCTCGCGGTCATGCCTGCAGAGGCTGCTAACACTGCATAATAAAGAGTACTAGCGTATTGCTGTGCAGCGGAAGCGGCCCAAGAGAGGCAGGAAGGCCGCGGCATAATTATGTTACACTTCACTTATTTGTCACATTTTTCTTCATGTCCTTTCGAGTATTTCATAATGTGTAACTATCTCCTGTATTTGAGCATATTGTTTTGTATTCTTTACCCACTTTTTCTTGCTACTTTCGCTCTAATACCTCTAAAATATGGTTCTTGTTCTTGCCGGCATTGTTGCATTGCGACATGACATGAGTGAAGTTTGTCTGGCTGACAGTTGCTGGGTTTGACTTTGACGGTTTGACGTTTCGATCCATTTAACGTTAACTGGACGCTGCTATGCAATACTGTGTCAACCCACAAAATGTCAAACATCGAGATATTGATACCATTCGCTTCCTTAGATAATAAACTAAATCTTTCAAAAGTGTTTTAAGTGACTCAAATAAATTTTATACTTAATAATTAAAAAAAACTGTTGACACACAACCAAAATCCTCTACGGGATAATCTACAGTACTGTATCAAGTGCCTTAACACAAATATTCGTGGGATCGTGGGTAATTGTTTCATCTGTTTTGATAAAAATGAGTTATGAGGCTTGACACATTATTGCTTAATTTGTGTGGATATTTGCCCGAGTGGCAGTAACGGACGTTGGCTTAAATAATTAATTAATATAGTGTTTTCATGGCTAGTTGGATAAATACTATTTAGAAAATCAATTTGGATGACATGGTCTACTGCACACATTGAAGGCGAGTTCAAATTTTGCGTATTTTACTGGGTTTTATCAAACCGCTTGTAAGGTTAACTTTCAAATTTTAAAAACTCATCTTAATTTTAAACCTTTTTTTTACATTCATAAATTGTAAACGTCATTGATTAACGTTTGGTATTAAATATTCTAAATAATCGATTGGTTAGATTCATCAGATCATATTCAAATAGTACTTTGTATCGAATTTTGCAATAATGTTTCAAGGTATTTAAAATGAATCAGGTCATATTCAAAAACTTTTTTGTAATTTTGCAATAATGTGTCATGAGACAAATCATTATGTCATATAATATTGCTGATTCGACATTTTTCTAAAAACGAATATGCGATTTATTAAATAGGTAATTGTATATATTTCCAATATTTACAAATGCTTAACATCTTCAAAGATCACTTGAGTATTATAATACATTTATGAAATCGTCGATTCCTATATTATCAGAGGCCCCATTTTGAGAAATATGTTGATGTCATATTTAAACACGATTTTCTTAAAATGGACATCTTGAGGGTTGGTATAGTATTGCATAACAGCGTCCAACTTTACTATTGTCGCAGGGAGCTGTCGAATGCGACGATCGTATGTTCACAAAACCGTCATACTCAGTGCGTTTCGAAAAACTTTTGCGAATGCGTTTGCTCACATCGATTAACGTTACGTTTTTAAGGTTTTTTTTAATTCAAAATGGCTGCCGCTACAGCTGTCAAAGCAAACAGACTAAAGAATTCAATTGTTGGAGAAATACAGTGAAAAGTGATATTATGTTTGAGCCTTCCTGCTCTACGCCATTCTACGCCGCGGAAATCTATTAGTAATCTAAAAAGTACGAAAAAATTATCAAATTATTCGGGCGAAATACCAGAACTTTGTTTCATTTCTAACTATGGCGTTCTTACGGACGAACAGGAATTACGCCAAGGATGCTTAAAATCTTCTTCCATTTAGTACTAGTCTCCGCTAGATGCGAAGCTGACAGCAATAGCAAGGATATGTGCGGAAATGTGTCATGAAATGGATTTCGTAACCCTGTAGGACTAGGAGTCGGAGAAATCGGTCGGAGGAATCGGAGATCAGGCTGGCAAACTGGCTGAGAAGGCTGCATGAAAACAACCCCAGCAAGAAGTGTTAACATAATCTGATGATGATGATGATGATTATCCTGAGGTCCCACAGCAAGGTTAATGAAGGTTTTGAAGTAGGAACTTCCAATCATTGCAGTCCTGTGCTTTAGTTTCTAGGTCTTGATGGCTAATTATTATTATTGACATAAATACAATGTATTTGTATTTAAGTTCTTTGTGTTATCAGGGAAATGGGACACACATTAGTAACTAAACTGTGTAGATTTATAGAAAATCTTTTGCAAACAGTTGAACTAGTTTTGATAATACATGTCTAAGACCCACCCACTGTTAGAAAACCTGCATTAAAATAAAAAAAATGAAACCGAATAGGTTCACCCGTAGAAGTAAATAATGAAGTCCAGTAACTAAATCCAGAATACTTCTACTTCATGTGTTTCTGTTACAATACATGCTCGCATTGAATGGTTTCAATTGGGTGAAAATTTTTAAACAGCAATGTTTTATCATTGTAACCTAACCACCTACTATTTCTGGCACATTGTAATTTTGTTTATATTTATACTACCTACTTAAATAACATTTACAATTAGGATACCAATCAGATAAAATTGTCATTTCCATTTTTCAATCCCTTAGCAAGTGGCCTGGTTTGCTCGAATAATAGATAATCCGGCCCTATAGGTATCAAGTTAGATGTGTTGTAAGAAATAAATAAATAAATAAATGTGTACTTATGTCATGAGGAAATTATGGCTCGCCTCAAATTACTTTTACATTTTAACTGCAAATAAACAACACTACAGTAGAACCCTCCAATAAGTTAAGATAGATATATTATGATTTGTTAAAAAGAAAAACATTTTTAATGCAAGCTTTTTTACTCATTGTTGACTGTAGGTACTTGCATTTTTATCCTAAGCATGTGTACCAAATGTTGAAGATTTCTCTCTTGCGGAGGCGGTCCTGGTTTAGAAAATTTCAGCTGGATTGCTTGAAGACATCTGCTTCAATTGAAAATTGAGTTACAAGATTCCACCCATACAACCATACATACATATATTGCAAATTAATTAAAGACTTGTACCTATTCCCAGTCCACCCCAATCATGCTAAACATGGCCTTTTTGTCTTGTTACGTTAGGCTGTCTACCCCATAAGGGATAAAGACGTGATTTATGTGTGTGGTTGTACCTAATAAAAAATGATGAATGTATTTATTGGCATGACATGAGTACCTGTGTTGTAATGTGTATTAGGTTATTATATTTGGATGAGGTACATGGCAACATGGCATAAATGTATGACAGGTATATAACTCAAGTGTAAGCTACTTTAATTTCGTTGATGCTGACTTTGGTCTGAATAAAAAGGATTTTGTTTTTAGTTCAATTCTTTTAATTTTTCTATATTTTGTCGCAGGGATTTAAAATATACTACTAGATTGTCAATGCAAGATCTCACAGCAGTTAGTATTCTAAAATTTCTAAATATATCAAGCACCATGAAAGCAATAACTAAATGTTATTCAATATGTCCATGCATATGTATAGCTGTCTGGAATATAAAGTGCACAGTAGACAATATGTGGTCTTATTGCTTAATAGCAATCACTACCAGACAACCAATAAGACAGAAATCCCGGACTTCCCATACAAAATTCGCACAGTAGGGGCCGTTTCACCACTCTGTTAAGTTCCAGTTATCTTTAGTGTCAGTTGTTATCTATGATGACATCTCTTTCTCTTGTCTGTTTCGTGGTAGATAAATAGAGATGGAATCTAAGATAACAGAAACTTAACATAGTGTGGTGAATCAAGCCTCAAAAGGCATAATGATTGTCCTTTAAATTAAATGAACCATCACTATGATATTTAGTGTAAAAACGGTTCACAGTGAGTCAAGAATTGGTTCCATAGTACACAGAGAAGAGCAAAACAAACAAAACTTAATAAGCACACGGTTAAATAAAAATAGGCAACAACATTTATTTTGGTGTAGGTATTATTTTAATATTGCTAATTTAGTGCAGTGGCATATAAATGGGGTTGCAGGATGGGCAAAATGCCATTGGTCTTCAACTCTCAACTCTCCACCTGATGAATATAGAATGGGCCTCAGTCATAGTTATGAAATGTTATTGCAATTTTTTATGCCAACTTCTATCTGAACGATTTGATGAACATCTGAATGTCTAAAATAATCTGAAACAAAATCCATAAAATAATTAGTTTAATGAAAATCTCTTTTGTATCTACAACTTGCAGCCATTCTCAGAAATGTTCATTAATATGCAACTTAAACTCATACGTTTTTTGAGTTGTTTGTAAAGAAAAGATATTGATAGATGTATAGACGTGATTTATTTACGTATGTATGTAAAGTATATTAAACCAAGTTCTGTTGTTTTAAAGAAAATAAGGCATCAGGCCAACACGAACCTTTTCTTTGAGGTTAGTTCTGCAACGATGCAGCCTAGCCAGTTCTTCTTAATTCGTATGTTCAACTCTGAACGATGGTCATCTTTATTCTGTTTGTTATGCTTCCTTTTATTGTACTATTTTTCCAAGTACAACAAACCAATTCTCACTCATTAAAGTGACACAAATAATACAACAAATAATAATTCAATTCAATTCAAATTTAGGAAAAAGTTAAACGTCAAACGTCAAAAGATATCAATAGTGTTGCCAGTGCCCATCTTTCAATTGCCGAGTTCAATGAAGATCTTTCTTGAAAGATTTAAAGTTCCAATATTACGGTGTACATTATCGCTTACCTACTACCTCAGAACAATAACTAAAGCATAGAACCCGGACTAAAATAAAAACTAATTATTATAGTGCGTTGCTTCTTATTCCAGTGTACTGAAACGATAAGTTAAAAAGAGAACAAACTTGTCAGTTTCTTCTTATTTTTCTGTTTCGTACCTGTCCAAACGTCAAACTTGGTTCCTTTACGTCACTTGGTTCCGATATATGATGCCGATTTCAAGAGTCAGATTTCTTAGCCCAATGACTTGTGTTGAGTGTCAACTTAACTTGTCTGTATGTGCTTATTGTGCTTCGGATGCGTGAATGACGGACAACTGTTGGAGAATTTTTTGTTTATTATTGTTAAAAATTGATTAAATAACGAATATTGGTAAAGCCAATTACTTAGTGAAACTAGAAAATGTCTTGTGCAGTGCCAGGATGTACATCTAATGCGTCCAGAAAACAAAATGATAATGCGTTTATAAGTTATCATCGTTAAGTGATTTTAATCAGCTTCAGGGTCGCATTAAAATATATTGAGAATGTGTTCTATAAAATAACACCATTATTGAATCCTGTTTGTCAAAGATATCCCTATTTACATATTATTTTAAAGAAAATATGAAAACAGTATAGGTTATCTTAGTGATGTGCCTGTGATATCGACTAAACTGTCAATCGATATTAAATGTAAATATAGAGATATAATTAAATATGTTTAATTCTTTCAGTTTTCTGACTCCATTATTGTTCCATATTGTTCCCTTTCTTTGGCCATAACTTTACTATTTCACTTTTTTTTGACTTGGCAAGTTTTTACTAATCTATAGGTATGCATAAATGTTCCTTTTATAGGGTTCCGTATCCAAAAGGTAAAAACGGGACTCTATTACTAAGACTTCGCTGTCCGTCTATCAACAGGTTGTTCATGAGCCGTGATAGCTCGACAGTTGAAAGTTTCACAGATGATGTATTTCTGTTGCCGCTATAGCAAAAAATACTATGAATAAAACACATATGAATATAACAATAAAATGAATATTTAAGGGGGGCTCCCATACCACAAACGTTTTTTTTTGCGATATTTGTTCGATATCAATAGCGGCAACAGGTAGACGCTTGAAATATTCAGTTTCATATTCACTTTAAAAATAGATAATTAAATCAAAATAAAATTAATATTTATCGGGTCCCATACAACAAACGTGATTTTTTGCCGTTGTTTTGTTACCAACCAATTCAAATACGAACGGACAAAAATGTGTTTTTGTTGTACGGTGAAACGGAATTATCGGTGCGCGAGTCCGACTAGCACTTGGCCGATTTTCATAATAGATTTTTTTCATTATAATGATATCCGTTTAATATGTATTAATATCCACGACCGTCCCCATACCCATAAAAAATATCGATTGAAGACTAATCAATGACGGTTTGTTCCCTACACTAGCGAAATATATACATGTATAATTTAAAGCGCTTTGTATAGGTTACCCTGGTACGGAACAGACAGACGACTGTCTCGTGAATAGCATCTTTGTCTCTTTTTAACTTATTGTTTTAGTGCACTGGAATAAGAAGCAACGCACTATAATAATTAGTTTTTATTTTAGTCCGGGTTCTATGCTTTAGTTATTGTTCTGAGCCTACTACATAATAGCTTTTAATTACTATTGGCTCAGTATAGATTTATATTAGATTTATTTATTTACTCAACAAAAAATATATTGTATAAAAACATCCATGCTGATTTGGAAGCAAAGAGAAAACATAGAATGTACCAGTTGCTTCCTTCCCGCGCAGATGGTTAAAGTCCATCGACGGAATGAGCGAAAATCATAGGAATCATGTTATAGGCGATGCGGCTAGCAACCCATCAGTTTTAAGGTTCCGCTTTCCACCTATAGGTACGTCCACAGTGTCGTAGGTCTACAACCTTAGGCTCTATCTATCCTGTAAGGGATAAAGACGTGATTTGTGTATGTATGTATAAAATCATGCTTGTCACAAATATAAGTATTTCTGATGAAATCGTCAAAATTAATAATAATAAGAACATAACTTAAGTATTTATAGCGGAAGTCATCAGCCAATCTGTTACAGTTTTTTTTTGGTTGAACTAGAAACATTACGATTTGCAGTACCTAGTAGACTAAATTAAAAAATAAGTTTATAAAATACACAGCATAATATAATTTAAATGATATTTTTGTTAGAATTATTAGAATTTAGTAAGAATTAATATAAATTATTAACAAAAATGCCGTGATAGTCTAATGGTTTGACCTGTGGCCTCTGAAACAGAGAGTCGTGAGTTGGAATTCTGAGCTCGCACCTCTAAGCTTTTCGGAATTTATGTGCAAAAATACGTTTGAAATTTGCCATGATTTTTCCGGTGAAGAAATCCTGAGGAAACCTTGCACACATCTGCGAAGAAATTCAATAGTGTGTGTGAAGTTCCCAATCCACACTGGGCCCTCGTGGGAACTATAGCCCAAGCTCTTCAATAAATGGAGGAGGCCTATGCCAAGAGGCACGCCGAATTACGTGATTTTATCTATAAACAAAAACAGTGACGACAACATGTACTGAAAAATTGTAGCGAATTCGGAATAACAGGGCTTTTCGGTTTAGTAAAATGTCGTGAGTTTTCAATCCGCACTGGGCCCTATCCTATAGCAAAATTCCTCTCATTCTGAGAGGCCTGAGCGCCTGTGCCCGGCAGTGGGCCGTATATAGGCTGGAAAGATGATGATTATTATTATTACAAATATAAATTAATATACTACAATAATAAAATATCTGTTAAGACTCATAAAAATATTTTTTTTATACGACAAGGAAGGCAAACAAGCAAGTGAGTCACCTGATGGTAAGCAAGCAAGATATTATATCTTAATTATTGGTTTACATTTAGATTTATTTTTTGCTTAGCATGATACCTACGTTATAAATAAAAATAACACAGTTTTAAACATAAATAAAATAGTAATAATAATTATAATAACTGAAATTAAAGGAAGTACCAATGTTTTAAACAATAAACGTTTCTTATTTCTAATTATGAAATCACGGTAATTGCTTTAGAATTGGCAACACTGATTGGAACTTAAGATAGACCGTACGGCAAACGCGCTCGATGAGTTCCGCGTTAACGTATTCGAAGGTGAGCGCGTTCACGAAAACTTATACTCGCTGTCTTTGTTGTGCAAACTTTCCGCTGGTGGCGCTGTTCACGTTTTCATAGTAATTGCTATTTTAACGCAAACGCGTGCGAGACGTATTTTGGGACTGAAAACTTACACTAAGCATACTGATATTGTACGTCATTGAACGTTCCGAATTTATTGAAAAGTCGCTGCTCTTATATTTATGACGAATTGCGGGTTCTGATGTTATTAACCTTATCGTGTAACGAATTCCATGCTGGTCCGGGAGCAAAGAAAAAACATAGAATATACCAGTTGCTTCTCTACCCGCGCCGATGGCAGACTGGCATCGCGTAAAGCGCTGCGGGTGTCTATGGACAGTGGTGATCATTTACCATCAGGTGACCCACTAGTTCGTTTGTCTGGCCTCTCTAACAAAAAAAAAAAAAAGGTAAAAGCCCGTCGAGGGAATGAGCGAAAATCGTAGGAATCATGTTACAGGCGATGAGGCTGGCAACCCACCACTATTTTGATTTCATTGTTCACCTATACGCCCACAATCTTGCTAACTGTGGCTGGTAGGTATCTGTTACCTTAGGCTCTGTCTACCCCGTAAGGGATAAAGACGTGATTTGAGTATGTATGTATGTATGTGTAACGAATTTATTGAAATTTAATGCTGCTCCGAAATATTTGACGACCTCGCCCGCTGCGATGTATATGATGGCGACTGTGTCACGTGATGTTCTTTCGGGCCATTCTAAAGCCAGTTCCCTTGCGGTGGTTTTTAACCATGTTTGGTAAAAATCAATCCATTATTTGAAGAGTAATCAGCTCTTCACCAAAATGGCGTAAGGCATTTTTGACATAATATTGAATTTCCAGAAAAGGTCCACATAATGATTTTTTCAAAAATTTTAATATTTTTGTTTTTTTTTACTCAAAATCGTTTACCCTGCCGATTCTCATACAAGAAAAAACATGTCCCAGATTTTACTATGGATTTTTTTGTCCTGTTCGTCACGTTCCATACATACCTATCTTCTGCATTCTATTATATTCATTCTATATTCTTTTTTTCTATCTATCTTGCTTAATACTTGTCCTGTCAATCGTTCAAAAGTTAACTGGAAGAGATCCCTTTTAGGGATAAGTTCGCCTTTGTGCATGTGTGTTGTCCTGTATTCATCTTTTTCTTGTGTTTTATGTACAACAAAGAGTTATACATACATACATACCTATATGAAAAAAGTGACGAACTGAAATGGAAATTTTGGGACACCATTTTTCTTGGATAAGGATCGATAGGGTAAACGATTTTGAGTAAGAAAAAGCCAAAATTGTTTTGGAAAATGCTCAAAGTCTCGATTACCGCGCGGGTTTTTTTTAATTTAATGTTTATATCAATTATACGTCACATAAGTTTAGTGTAGTGATGTCAGACATGCTCACACGTCCCCTGGGGAGCGTCACGTGACGAAATTATGGCGCTGGAGGGCTGCGAGTGAATTGCTTCAGTTTCTCGAGTTTTAAGCGACGAGTAAAGCCGTAAAACGTCTCAAAGGCGTCCTGTTACGTAACTCGGCGGGTATCCACGTACTGAGACCAATTAACATGCTACTTGCGATCACATGCACCCGCTTTTAGTATGTGAATATACGCATAGATATACATACATACCGTCACGCCTCTTTCCCACAGGGGTAGGCAGAGACTAATTTGTTCCACTTGCTACGCTTGCTAGAAAGTAGACTAACTAAACAGATTTGTATGGGGAGTGTGAATGGTTACGTTCGGAGGGGAAGGCCTAGACGGACGTTCCGAGACCGAATAGGAGACGTTCTGGTAAAAGGTCAGGTCAGGAGCACCCGAGACCGACGAGCATGTATGAAGAGATTGATGACTGTGGATGAAGCAAAAGAAATATGTCTGGATCGTAGCAAGTGTCAGGATCGCGTAGGTATATAATAAATATTATATTTCTCGACTTCCTTCTTCGCAATTTGGTTTACAATATGTAGCTGGCATCCCACGCTATAGCCTTGCACGGACGTTTAAAGGAGGGTAAATAAAAATATAGATCTGGTAACACTGTCCACCACCTCGTCCGGTCCGCCACCCTATTTCCACTCATTCTGTTTTTCCGTGCTGAAGCCTTCGCACATGTCCGTCGCTCAAAAAACATTTGAATTTTCAAATTATAACGGTCATTAGGTATCGTTCGTAACAACGTGATATCAGTTTTAATTTCCTCTTTTCCGCCGATATAATGGCGAATAAAAAGAGAAAGGGTGACAGTGACACAAACGAAGTAATAAGAGAAAAAATAAGAAGACTAGAAGCGAAACTTCGGAGCAACAGACGTCGCATCATTTCATCATCATCTTCGGATGAAGACTTAAAAGGTAATTAACAGACCTACCCTCATTTTATTTATAAAGCTATTGTGTATCGCACTAAAAAGGTTTAACGACTATAAGAAATGTGATGCGTACTTCCCGTATGGGGTCGATACTTTCACGAAAAAATTTCTTAAGTCACGAATGTTCTTGTATGATGCGAGAAAAACCAAATGGGTTGTCTCTGTCATAAAAACAAAAACTCGCTTTGTCCAACTGGGGCCTAGCAAAAAACCAATATTCATTTGGAAGTCATAGAACATTCGATCGTCGTTCCAGAACGATCTCCGACCGCCGCGGAACGTCACGACGAGTCGCCGGCGACGTCGAGCGCCGTGCCTCAACCGTCCACAGCCGCGAGCGGCAGGCGACCCCCGCCCGCAGCTACGCGCGCTGAGCGACCCCCGAGCGTGACGTCGAGCGCCGCGGAAAGCGCACCCGAGACCGCGTGCGCCGAGGCTACTTCACCGGACGCGGTTCCTTCAACCTCGGCGGCCATCGACCCCGAGTTAGATGAGGAGGTACTCGGGCTACTCGGCGACGCGCCCGTGCCCGAAACCGTGTTAGGCAAAGCTATCCACAAGGATATCGCGTCAAGGTGGCAAGATATTTTAGCAAAAGGCCTCACAAAAGAGGTTAAGGATAAATTGTTGAAGGAATATTTGATTCCTATGAACTGTGACCTACTGGTCTCACCCGTTCTGAACCCCGAAGTAAAAGCGGCTCTGCCAGAATCTATGGTTAAAAGAGATTCCTCTTTATTTAAGAAACAAAAACAAATTGGTATTGCTTTGGCTGCCCTGTCTCAAGCGATAGAGCTCGTTGTTAATAAAGAAACTTCAATGCAAAAAATCCTGAAACCCCTAGGCGACGCGTGCCGTTTATTATGTGACAGTCACTACAGCGACACTAATACTCGGCGTGGTTTTGCCTCTTCAGCCATAAATGCTGACCTTAAAGATACCCTAGGCGAAACTAAGCGCGACAAATTTTTGTTCGGCAGCAATATTACAGAACAAGTAAAATCAGCTAAGTCTATTAAACGATCAGGTACTGACTTAAGACAGGCTAAGAATGATAAATCACAGATCTTTAATAAGAATAATTTTATAAAGAACAGGAGCAACAGTAACAACCGTTTAAACTGGAAGACGGTTCCTCGAAAAGCTCCGAACAAGCCGGATTATTCGAGGTCTCGTCCGACACAGCGTCCTGTGACGAGGTCGAGCTTTCAACAGCGGGACAAGACGGAGCGGTCACCACCCAGGAGATTCCGGAGGCAGTAGAACCGGAGGTACAGTACAGCGGCCGTCTCAAGTATTTTATCAACAACTGGCGGCAAATAACTGAGGATTCCATAGTTCTTTCCTGGTTACAGGGTTACAAAATTCCCTTTGTATCGACCCCTGTTGATTACAGTAAACCAGTAGTGTTTCCTAGATCAAATCAAGAAAATGAAGATTTTTGTAACGCTATAAAATCTCTTATAAAAATTAATGCGATTTCCGAATGTTCTCACACTAAAGACGAATTCCTATCAAGTATATTTCTGGTACCAAAGCCTAACGGCGCTAAAAGGTTTATTTTGAACTTAAAGCGCTTAAATAAACACGTAAAAACTTGCCATTTCAAGATGGAAGATTATAGGACAGCCTCAAAGCTTATAACTAAACATTGTTATATGGCGTCCATAGACATGAAAGACGCTTACTTTTTAGTGCCGGTACATTCTACCCACAAAAAGTATCTTAGATTTAAATATAACGGTACACTATATGAATTCAATTGCTTACCATTCGGCTTGTCAACTGCTCCATTTGTATTTACGAAACTTCTTAAGCCTGTGGTAGAATATTTAAGACATCGCGATATGATGTCCGTAATATATTTAGATGATATATTTTGCGTCGGTAGGACTTATGAAGAATGTAACCAGAACGTCACAAACACAAAAGCAGTTTTACAACATCTTGGTTTTCTGATCAATTACGAAAAAAGTTGCCTTTTACCTAGTACAGAATGCAAATTTTTAGGCTTCCTGTTTAATTCAAAAGAGATGGTATTAAAGTTACCTCAACATAAAAAAGAAAAAATTGTGTTTGAATTATTGAAGTATTCAGGTAGTAAAAAATGTAAATTACGAGAATTAGCAAGATTTATCGGACTTTTAACTTCAGCTTGTCCAGCCGTTCAATACGGATGGTCACATACGAAAGAAATTGAACGCTATAAATATCTGTGTTTACTAAAAAATTATAATTTTGATCAAACAATTTCCATGCCACAATATCTTAGAAATGATTTCACTTGGTGGCTAGATAACATCCAAAATAGTAACAACCCATTTCGATTTAACAAATTTAAAAAAGAAATTTTTTCTGACGCTTCTGGCAGCGGTTGGGGTGCTTATTGCAATCAAGAAGAAGCCTCGGGGTTTTGGAAACTAGATGAAATCAGTTCCCATATTAATGTACTGGAGTTAAAAGCAGCTTTTTTCGCACTTAAAGTATTCGCTGAAAAAATGTATGATTGCGAAATTTTGTTAAGGATTGATAATGTTACGGCTATATCATGCATTAACAGGATGGGCAGCATAAAGTACCCACATTTAAATGATATATCCCGGAAAATATGGGACTGGTGTGAAAGGCGAAAAATAACAATTTTTGCTTCGTATATAAATACGAGAGACAATTATGAAGCCGATGTCTTATCGCGTAAGAAGTTTACCGACACCGAATGGGAGTTGTGTGATACTGCGTATCAAAAAATTGTCGATCAATTTGGCAAAGCAGAAGTCGACTTATTCGCCAGTCGGTCAAATGCAAAGTGCCCCGTATACATTTCGTGGAAGCACGACCCTGACGCGTGGAAGGTTGACGCTTTTACAATTCCATGGTCAAATATGTTCTTTTACGCCTTTCCACCATTTGCATTAATAATAAAGATGTTACAAAAAATTATTTCGGATGAAGCTGAAGGTATAGTCGTTGTGCCGTATTGGCCTACTCAGCCCTGGTACCCTTTGCTAAAAAAGTTAATGATATCTGAATCATTACATTTCGGGCCTAATTTCAATCTATTATCATCCCCTTTCAGGTCAGCCCACAGTCTACACAGGACCCTTATCCTGGTTGCCGTCAAATTATCCGGCAAGCGTTACTGAAACAATCTATGTTACCTAGATCTGTGGACATCATTATAGCATCATTAGCAGAAAGTACATATAAGCAGTACGACTGCTGTATCAAATCATGGATAGAATTTTGCAATGGACACAAATGTGATTATTTTAATCCTTCAGTTGTTAAGATTATAGAGTTTTTAACGCTTACCTTTGATAAAGGTGCAAAATATGGTACAATCAATTCATATAAATCAGCATTGGCTCTCATTTTGGGTAGTATTGTTAGTGACTCTCGAGTAAAACGTTTTATGAGGGGCGTTTATAGATTAAGACCTACAGCTCCAAAGTATAGTTTAACATGGAATCCAAATATAGTTCTTACCTATTTAGCACAAAAATGGCCAAACGAAAGTCTCGATTTAGAAAACCTCACGAGAAAGACTGTAACTTTGTTAGCGTTAGTCACCGCTCACAGGATTCAAACTTTGTCGTTAATTAAGTTAAATAACATAGATATCTATGCAAACGAAGAAATTATTATAAAAATTCCAGATTTGATAAAAACGTCAAAGATTAATTCTTTGCAACCTGTGCTCAAACTCCCCTTCTTTAATGAAAGGCCTGAGATTTGCCCAGCCAGGACTCTGGTGTGTTACATGGAAAAAACACGATCGTTAAGACAAGGTCAAAATTTTCTTTTTATTAGTTACAAAGCCCCATTTTCAAAAATTTCGTCCCAAAGGTTAAGCCAATGGGTGAAAGATACACTACAAAGTAGTGGCATTGATACAAGCGTGTTCGGCGCACACAGCACCAGACACGCAGCCACTTCGACTGCCAAGAAACTTGGCGTAAATATTGAGACGATAAAGAAAACTGCCGGTTGGAGTGAGGCGTCGGCAGTTTTCGCTAAATTCTATAATAAAGAGATAGTCGATGACCCAAACCAGTTTGCGAGATTTATTCTTTCATGTAACGAATAATAATTAAGTAGGATAATCCTTGATTGTATGATTATTGGTTAAGGTATTATAAATAAAAGGGAATAAAAGGAATCTGAATATATACTTTCATTTTTATCGTAATTGCCAATAAACATCTCTGAACATCCTACATATTGTAAACCAAATTGCGAAGAAGGAAGTCGAGAAATATAATTAGTGATTAAACGAACTTACCTGTACGTGAAGTTCGATCACAATTATATGATCGACTTCCTTCGAAGCAATTACTTATAACCCTCCCTATGTACTTACAAAACCCTTCCCGAAAAATGAAAATACTCATATTGCACTCCAAACAGAATGAGTGGAAATAGGGTGGCGGACCGGACGAGGTGGTGGACAGTGTTACCAGATCTATATTTTTATTTACCCTCCTTTAAACGTCCGTGCAAGGCTATAGCGTGGGATGCCAGCTACATATTGTAAACCAAATTGCTTCGAAGGAAGTCGATCATATAATTGTGATCGAACTTCACGTACAGGTAAGTTCGTTTAATCACTAATTCTATTGAATCAGGCGTTACTTCGCGGAGGTCCATTTCAATGAACAAAAAATATTTACCTTGCTACTCCGCTACTCACGTGCAAGATAACCAACCATGTTTGCATGTGTAACAGTTGTGCTCATTAAACTTTGATAATTATCCCGTAGAGGGATCGAAACGCGTCAGTGTTTGTGTGGTGTAAGGTATAATTAAGTTTGTGGGATTTATGTGTGTTTTATTGGCAGTTGTGAGGGAAGCGTTTCATGAAAAACATATATATTTCACACAGGCTTGGTTATCTTGCACGTGAGTAGCGGAGTAGCAAGATAAATACTTTTTGTTCATCATCATCATCACTACATAGTATAAAACAGTCGCTTTCTCTGTCCCTATGCCCCTATGTATGCTTATATCTTCAAAACTACACAACGGATTTCGATGCGGTTTTTTTAATAGATAGTGATTCAAGAGGAAGGTTTTTATGTACAATTCTACGCAGACGAAGTCGCGGGCAGAAGCTAGTATAGTATAAAACAAAGTCGCTTTCCGCTGTCTGTACCTATGTATGCTTAGATCTTTAAAATTATGCAACGGATTTTGATGCGGTCTTTTTTAATAGATAGAATGATTTGAGAGGAAGGTTTTAAGTATAATACATGCATAATGTAGTAAAGGACGCCGATTGCACCCGTGCGAAGCCAGGACGGGTCGCTAGTTATATCTATAAAAGACTGACTGACAGACAGTGACAATAGAGGTGCACTAAGCAAACATTTCTTGAGTTTCCGTGACCCGGTGCACCCTGGGCATCAGCTAATGATTTCCTGGCAGTTTCTGAGGGATATCATTGACTAAGAGCCCGACAGGGGGGAGGGGGGTCTTTGACAATTACCGTACGACGTTGCCGACATTTTGTCACAAGATTTTTTAATTATATTTTTGTTACTTTTGACATTGGCGAAGTTGTCGCCGCTATAACGACTTGATACGCCACAAATAAGAACAAGAAGAGATTCCCACGGGATATAGAATAAATGCGATAACTACCGTGGCGTTAAGATAAGACGAAAAATTTATATGTTTGCTGCAAAGTCCTAATTACTAGAGCCTCGAAATTTGTCAAGCAAGTGTACTATGAACAGATTTTTCAAATTTCCCATGGCATAAAAGAACCTGCTTCCATGCAGGTCTGGGAGCAAAGAAAAAACATATATAATGTACCAGTTGCTTCCCTTCCCGCGCAGATTGTGAAAGCCCATCGATCGGCATAGGAATCATTCACACCATCACTATTTTGATTCCCATTTCTACCTACAGCCCACAATCATGCTAACGTGGTTTTTAGGTGTTGTTACCTTAGGCTCTGTCTACCCTGTAAGGGATAAAGACGTGACTTATGTTGTATGTACTTATATTAAATTTGTATGAAAACACTTTTACTAATGAGTGTATCTTTTGTTTTAAATGGACTCAGACCCAAGTATTTGGTATTAATATCAACTTTATATCTTAACGCGTTTCTGTGAAACAGACAGACAGACAGACGTACAACAAAGTGATCCGAAAAGGGTTTCATTTTCCTTTTGAGGTATGGAACCCTAAACATGGCAGACGCCTCGCTTTACCTTGCTACTAAGACGGTGGTATCGACCTTGTACAAGGCCGATCGACCCGCAAACTTGGTCTTATGTTTCTCCCCTCCGTGCTACCCTTTCCCAAACTTTGTAATTGAAACTTTGTACTCTGTAGCTTTAGCCTAATCGATGTCGAAACTCCTAACTCGTATTGAAAGGCCATGAAACTTAGTAAAGCCTTGTTCATACTGATACAACACGGTAAGGTTCTTCTTCTTCTGCTTATTTGTGGCGTATCAAATCGCTAAACGACGACAATTTCACCAATGTCGGAGTAACAAAAATATAATTAAAAAATCTTGTAACAAAATGTCGACAACGTTGTTCTTAGATGCCCCTTTTTTATGGTGTGGAAAATGTGCCTTATGCATCCGCCCGGTACGGGTTTACCGGGGGTAAGTGGGGTCCTCCCGCGACGGCAGACATACCCACTAAAAACCACACGGATTCCCTGTTCAGTCGTATGTGAGGCGTTACGGGAGCACTCGGTGTCACCGCGACGCCCCACGACCACCCCGGGATGGGGTTCCATCTTTGCGGCACGTTCTTAGATGTCCCTAGAAGGACTTTTACCATCTGCGCGGGAAGAGAAGAAACAGTTTCTATGTTTTTTCTTTGCTCCCCGACCAGCATGGAAGTAAACTTGTGACATCCTTTAATTTTATTTTTAATGTTACTCCATTAAAATCATACTCTCCACGCTTGGACACAGTAGCGCAAGCACCGCTGCTTCATGGCAGGATGATTAGGATGGTAGGAGCCAGACGGACCTTGTACAAGGTCCTACGACCTGTTAACTCCCTTTTCAGAAAACATGGCCCTGCCGCCTATCTAAACACGCGGTAGAATGTCAAGCCAAGTTCAAGCGAACCTAATTTACCTGTAAAATTGAATGTGTTTTGTCCTACTAATATTTTACTTATATAAACGCGAAAGTTTGTAAGTATGGATGGATGGATGGGTGTTTGATACTCTTTCACGCCAGAACGGCTTGACAGATCTGGATGAAATTTGGAACATAGATAAATTATAGTCTGGACTAACATAGGCTACTTTTTATCCCGGAAAATTGCGAAATTCCTGCGGGATAGCGATAAACGAATTCTATGCGAATGGTGCGGGCAACAGCTAGTGTACAATAAAGAGTTATACATACATAAATAATATTGAACTTGGTTCTCATTTTACACTAAAGTGTTTGATGGGATTCTCGTTAATTTACGCAGGTATTGTTATTCCCTTTAACTCGTATATTGCCTGTTTAAGATTCCCGAGGCGCCGTTGGCTTGTCACACACACATATATAACAACACGCGCTATTATACGCATAAAGGGTATTATGAAACTGGAACATCATAAATGGTTTCAAAAGCATTCTGTATCGTTTGTGAGGAAATCAGGATAGAAGGCGTGAAGAGGCTTATAAGTAAATTGTTTTCTTACTATGGTCGTTTTATTCCCAGTGGAAATTTATTATATATTTATTTATTTTTATTTTCTTGCATGCTGGTCTGGGAGTAAAGAAAAAACATAGAATGTACCAGTTGCTTCTCTTCCCGCGCATATGGTAAAAGCCCTTCGAGCGAATGGCGAAAGTCTCAGGAATCATGTTATAGGCGATGCGGCTAGCAACCCATCACTATTTTGATTCCCCTTTCCACCTATACGCCGTATCATGCTAAACGTGGCCTTAAGGTTGTTACCTTAGGCTCTGTCTACCCCGTAAGGATAAGGGCGTGATTTGTGTATGTGTACAGTTTGACAACAAAAATAATGCTCCACGATGTACCTGCGCAGTAGACCAATTTTAGTAGCGTGGGAAATTACGATACACCAATGATAAAATAGAATTCTACGCGCGCTAAACTCTGGCGCTGTTATTGGTCGATCGATTTCGTACCAACATGGCGGCCGGGCCGTGCGCCAATGCCAATATAGATTATTTACACGTTCGGCTACCATCGGAAACTGGTCTGCGCTTCTCTGCGCAAACGAATACTGCCGATGCGCATTATATTTGTTGTCAAACTGTATATATGTGAAAATCTTAGGAATCATGTTATCCGTTTTTGTCGTCGGTTAATAACAGAGCATCTTTATCAAAATGGCCAAGTTTGTGTCCAATTGGCTGACGGGTAATTACAGTATGATTGGCAAGCGGCGCGGCGCGTAACCTGAAAACGTTTGCCATTTCAAACTTGTAGGTACCATTTTCGCATGTTAACGCATTTACTTCCCTGCTGGTCTGCGTGTATAGAAAAAACATAGAATGTACCAGTTGCTTCTCTTCCCGCGCATGGTAAAAGGCCATTTTAGCAATCATGTTCAGGCGATGAGGCTAGCATCCCATCACTATTTTGATTCCCCTTTCCACCTATACGCTCACAATCATGCTAAACGTGGATAGTAGTTTTAAAGATCAGATAGCGGAAAGCGACTTTGTTTTATGCTATGTAGGTAGTGATACAAGTAAAATTTTAGATCAATCTGTTAAAGATTATAAAATTAAGTTGCAAGATTCCACCCGGACGTAACGTTTCTCTTGTTGTTTTTCTTCTTGTGGCGTATCAAGTCGTTATCGCGACAACTGCGCCAAATGTCAAAGTAACAAAAACATAATTCAAAAATCTGACAAAATGTCGGCAACGTTGTACGCTAATACGGTCAAAGACCCCCCTCACCCCTGTTGGGCTCTTAGCCAATGATATTCCTCAGAAGCTGCCAGGAATCATTAACCGATGCCCAGAGTGCACTGGACCAAGCACTGCTCTTCCCCCGGACGGATCCAAAAACTAACCGCAGCTCTTGGCCCCATGTGGAGGTAACCCGACTCGCAACCCTCGATTTTTTTAAATCTCTATCTGAGAGCACGGTAGTTTTCCCGCTGACAAAAGAGGACGGGCACTACTGTCTTTTCTCGAACCGTTTCGTCGTATCAGTAGGCTTATTACCTAACTCGTTCGCAATCGCCATCGTGTTCATTTTGACAGTTCACTTATTGGCTGACAATTGGCATCGGAATGAGATAGCTGTCACATTTGTACAATACATACAAATCACGTCTATATCTCTTACAGGGTAGACAGAGCCTGAGGTAACAAGCCCTAAAGGCTACGTTTAGCATGATTGGAGGCGTATAGGTGGAAAGGGGAATTAAAATAGTGATAGGTTCAGTGGCGTAACTATAACGTCTGGGGCCCGCGGCAAATTCGCCAGATGGGGCTCCTTCCTCAATATAAAGAGGTGCATCAGCGTCCCTTCTGTGCTCTAAACCAAGCCAATTCGGGGCCCCGTAGAGCTAGGGGCCCCTGGCATTTTGCCACCCCTGCCACCCTATAGTTACGCCACTGGATGGGTTGCTAGCCGCACCGCCTATAACGTGATTCCTAAAAATTTCGCTCATTCACTCGATGGGCTTTTACCATCTGCGCGGGACGAGAAGCAACTGGCATTTCCTTTGCCCCCAGACCAGCATGGAAGTTGTTGACATTTATACAAGAACTGTCAAAATGAACACGATGGCGATTGCGAGCGAGTTAGGTATTAAGCCTGACATCGGAATAGAGTTTAAAATTACGAATTGCTTGTACCAGGAAAACATAATTAATAGAGTAGTTTAGTTTAACCGAAACGTGTTTCCTATTTAAAGCTGTTGTTAAGGTGCCTTCACACTACTATCGATCGTTGCGCGCTGGTATTACTAATTCAAAACCACCTGGCGTGTTATAACAGCCTGGTACTTAGCGTCAAATTACCATGATTATGGACTTAAGGTTGGCTTTGTGGACATTAAAGCCATTTTTCTTTGCCGTAAATGGGTAAATTAAGGTTGTGCGCGAAATACCATTTTAGTCTAAATTGGCAACGTGATGCTTGCTATAATAGACTACAAGCCCATGGAAAATAAACATGTGCAATGAACCAGCGTGAATGAAGCTTAGAAGGCTGTTACTATATCATAAAATAACTCTGAGTGCTATGCCGTCATTTCTGAACGGTACATTTATGGAATTTCTCAGGTACAAGTGCGGAATTACGACTAATTATTAATTTACGGCGTTTTTATAGCTTATAGATGATTAAAAACAAATGTTGAAAAACCTAGTGCCGCTTTAAAGCGGTGGTGCCGGAAGTTAGAGCATTTTTTTTTTTCAATGTGTGAGAAAAAATCTGTACCGCTCAGAAATGACGGCATAGCGCTCAGAGTTATTTTATGATATAGTAACAGCCTTCTAAGCTTCATTCACGCTGGTTCATTTCACATGTTTTTTTCCATGGGCTTGTAGTCTATAAAGTTAGAAAGTAAAATCAGAGCCTCTGGCGTAAGTTATCATTCCCCGATACCTCTTTAACAAGATGGTTTGGTCAATGAGTGAGCGCTGGAGCGCAATGGTTCTCGTACCTAAGCATCGGACTGCGGCATTTCGAGGCAGTTTCAAGTCTGCGGCGCCCAAGTGCTGGACTGATATTCCTATCCAAGGAGCGTCAAGCAGTTACACCTTCGAGCGCAAGCTGAAGGATCACTTATTGACGCTCCAAAAATCCTTCCAATAGTCCTCCAGCACTTTGCACTTTGATATGCCAGCCTGTTGTTTTTAGACAATTTAGTTTTCGGTCCTTTATATTTTTTGTTTATTGTAAATTATGATGAGCTAGGAAGCTGGAGCTATAGCTGGAAAGGAAAATCAAAATAGTGATGGGTTGCTAGCCGCATCGCCCACACGATTCCTAAGATAAGATTATTCTTCCATGCTGGTAAAAGTAAAGAAAAAACATAGAATTTACCAGTTGCTTCTTTTCCCGCGCAGGTGGTAAAAGTCCAGGGAATGGGCGAAAGTCTTATACAGAAATCATCGTCAATTTTTTTTTTTATATGAATAGGTAGGCAAACGAGCAAGTGGGTCACCTGATGGTAAGTGATCACCACTGCCCATAGACACCCGCAACTCCGGAGGGATTGCAGATGCGTTGCCAACCTAGATGACTAAGATGAAATGCCTCTTGTGCCCGTAATTTCCCCGGCTGTCTTACTCTCCACACCGGAACACAGCAGTGCAAGCACTGCTACTTAGCGGCAGGATTAGCAAGTAAGATGCTGGTAGCGATCCGGACGGACCTTGCACAAGGCCCTACCACTCGCAAAATCCCCAGCGATCCAAAAAATTTACTCCCCAGCGATCTAAATGACGTATTTTTCTCGCGATGAGGTAAGGGGCAATATATATTCATTTCGCGCGGTGAGCCCGTTCATCCCTCCCCTTGTTTCAGTCTTAGGCCCTTGCGAGAGTTATAGCGGTTTAAGAGGTTCCCTTCTGAGTTATGTGATCCTGGTAGTTTTTGGATAAAGCGGACTTTGATGGAGCTGCCGCTTTGTGTATGTATGTATGTCGATACCTTTAGGGTCAATTGGCGTAAAGGACAAAATGCCGAAAATGAGTTAAATATACAGGTTTGTTCAGAATTTCAAGCTCTATCGAACTGTATACTCGAAATTTTGATATCTCGTAAAATTTGACTTTTACGCCCCATATTTTTGGCTTTTTTTGTGGGTGTAAGTAACAAGCCTGAAAACACATGGAACGTAAAGGAAACCATGACGTATAAACAACGACGTATAGTGCTAAATTTACCCATATTGTCCTTTAATACCTGCTTGTAAAGGACTTAATTTACTTATTTGCCCTTTACGACCTTTACTTCTATACATTATACTTTAATACCAAATTGAAACTACGGCGTAAAGGACGTTTATACGAATGGATATTTATTTCTTTGCTTATACGACCTGGCTAAGACACAAATATAAATACTTAGGTCTAATTTTGATGAGAAGGTAAGTGTATCTCTATAAATTCGACAATTTAAGGTTCAATAAAATTGGTGTAAAGGACAAAAATGCTACTTTTCAGGAGAAGCAAAATACATTTTTTTAAGCTAAATATTTTTTTTATTTGTGGACCTATATTTTCAATGTCTATGACAAAAATGCGTAGAATTCTTATCTTTACACAGTGGTATGGTAACCATAACGAAAAATAGGATATTTAAAAAGTTAAGTCTTCTTTACGCCCTGAAAAAAAGCGTCGGTAGTCCCTTACGCCCATAAAATTTTAAAGAATTAAAATTATTTGAGGCTGTAAAGGTCAGTTTCACATGAAATAGTATAATTTTGGGGTGTATAGTTCACTATAACTGTAATTGCTGAGTCCCCTTTCCACCTATACGCCCACAATTATGCTGAAAATGGCTAAAGTTAAACGTTAGCAATCGTAATTTTAATAATAATATGTTGTTAGTTATTCAGAATTGAAATTTCATTTTACATATTTTACACAGTTTAGTTATATTCGTAAACGATTGTTATTGTAATAAAAATATGTAGATTTACCAGCGCAGGACTATGTAGTAAATGAAAGCTCAATAGTCATAATGGCAACAAAATGTCCAAATATCAATATATTCTGTTAAATCAAGTACCTCAGAGCTCACAAATACTAAGCACGTCACTTATTAATTATCCAATCCAACTAAGTAGGTACAAAATCAGATCTTTATAAGTTAAATTTTGTATCATTTACCTTTAAATATATACATGCAGATACTAAAACTAAAACCTACTAATTATAAAACACACTGTCATAAAACTATAAGTAGAATTAAGTAGTAAGTATTTTGGTGTTTTTTTGTTAAATATTGCTAACAAACGAACATTGCTTTCAAAATCAGTCCCATTAGGTATACCTATTTTTATACTTGATGGTACTTAATGATTTCAGTTTTTGTGAGCAATAATTAATGACAAATGGTACATGAAATCCAATACTAAACAGTAAAAAGAAATACAAGATATGGCTGTTGCCAGACCAAATACTTTCATTCAGTCACGTAACGTGTAAGATTTTTGTTTGTTAGAATACCTACGTATTGATTTAAATTGGAAGTTTTGAAACTCACAAGAACTGAAATCATTACGTTCCTAAAAGAATAAGATTACTGTTACCAGAAATAAAACCAATTTTGAAAGCCCCCACAATCATGCTCATGCAAAACGTGGCTTTATATCTTGTTACCTTAGGATCTGTCTTCTCCGTAAGGGATAAAGACGTGACTTATGCCTGTGTGTATGTTGAAAGTAATGTTTGTTTGCTACCAATATAAAACCAAAAACACAAAAATACTTAATGGTATAAAGTGTAACTTTTAAACAATCTCATTTTGTGTATAGTTGCGTTAAGGTCCGGCCACACCAATGCGTAAAACACGTCGACGGTGCGTTTACGCAACAAAATGTATGAAGACACGTCACTGCGTATACGCAGCGGTGTGGTCGCTCCTTTAAATGATGAATAAGTGACGTACTTACTTAACGTTTATGATATCTGATTTAATATTTAAATTGATAAACATCTTGTTACAATTATTACCTATAATTCACGCTTTCATTTACATTATTCCTACCCTGGATAATCTACATGTTTCCACTACAAAAATAGCAGTTCACGAATGTAACTTACTTGTGTACAACGTCTTTAATGACATTTGAATGATTCATAAGCAATAATATAAAAATATAATATTTCCAAAAGTTAAATTTTAGCAAATAACAAAATGTTTTGCATAATTGATTCCTTTAATTACAGTTATGTAAGGAAAATAACCGAAAACGTGTAAATTATAGTGAGCTATACACCCGAAAATTGTATAATTTTATATAAAACTGACCTTTACAACCTCAAAACTTAAGATTTCTTTAAAAAGGTCGGGGCGTAAAGGACTTCCAACGCTATTTTCCGGGGTGTAAAGGACCCTTAACTTCTAAAATAAGCTATTTATCGTTATGCTTACCATTCTACCGCAAAAAGGGAAGAATTCTAAGCACTTTTGTCATAAACATCGAAGATATAGGTCCACAAAGAAAAAAAATACAAGGGATTTAAAAATTAAAAAAACGTTTTTTGCTTCTCCTGAAAAGTAGCATTTTGTCCTTTACGCCAATTGACCCTAAAGGTATCGATGTATCTGATGCGTCGACAGCTTCGGTGGTGCGGTCACGTATCGCGTATGGCGGAGAAGAGAATGGCGAAGCAAGTCTTTTATTCTGAACTCAAGGAGGGCAAGCGAAAGCAGGGCGGGCAACTCCTCAGATACAAAGACGTTCAGAAACGTCACCTGAAAAGATGCGACATCGAGCCTTCTCAGTGGGAGGGTTTCGCAGCACAGCGCTCTGAATGGCGCAGGTTGGTGCAGGACAAGGTTCGCGAGTTCGAGGAGCAGCGTTTAGTTGACCTCGACGCTAAACGCGATGAACTGAAGACTCGCCAGCCGGTTGCCATTCGCTACCATTACGTCAACGGTGTGCTCACGTGCATTCATTGTGCCCGAGGTTTCACCGCTAAGATCGGCTATATAAGCCATCTTCGGGCGCATGAGCGTCATACTAACTAGGAGTCGAAGTGGTCGCCATGGCCGAAATCGGTCGGAAGGATCATCATCATCATCATCATGTACAAAACAAATTCCTCCGCCGCGTCTGTTCGTTGATCTTTACTGAACGGATTATAATGCGGTTTTCACCAATATATTCACGAATGATGTTACAAATTCAAAAATGTCTAGGTATATAAACAAAATACTAGTATATTATTGACCTTATCGCGAATCACTACATATTATAAAACAAAGTCGCTCTCCGCTGTCTTTTTGTCTGTCCCTATGTATGCCTGTCTTTAAAACTACGCAACGGATTTCGATGCGGTTTTTTAATAGACAGAGTGATTCAAGACGAAGGCTTATATGTATAATTCTACGCAGACGAAGTCGTGGGCAGAAGCTAGTAAAGTATAACTTGAAGGTATGTACAATATTCTAGACATTCCACTTGCGCGTGTTTTTATGTCTCCCCAGGCAACAAAAACAACATCTCGGCAGAAAAATAAAGTTTTATCTGTGCGTAGTGTTTTCTTACTTCCACGCCTTATTGGCAATATCTTATTATAAATGATGCCTAACAATTGTTAACTGATCACCCCTATAAATATTTTGAGGAGGTTTTTGTTGTAGTCCATCGCAAGTGGCACTGCCAATTATTCCATAGTAATTGAGACGTTTACGTGAACGCGTTCGAGATGTTTTTATATGCGAAAACTTACACTAGACTAGAGGCTCAGAAGATATTCCGAGCACGTATACAATTCCGACGGCGTTCAATAAAAAAATATCACATCATTTTCTTCATGGATAATTTATTTACTCGAATACATTTAAATATTTGGATATTACCCGAGGTTACGTGGAAATCCCGAGCGGCAAGGATCTTATTTTAATCTTATTAAATCCTACTAACCTACTAATAGATAATATAAATGCGTAAGTGTGTGAGGATGTGAGTGAGTGTGTGTTTGTTCCTTCGTCACGTTGAAGCGACTAGACGGATTTGTAACATATTTGGAACAGAGATAGCTGGTACCCTAGACATAGTACATAGGTTACTTTTTACCCCAGAAATTTACACAAGTCAAAGGTCGTAGCTGTCTACAGTCTCAACGTAAATAATTATTGCAGAATATACTATCAACATCAGTATGCTTAGTGTAAGTTTTCGGTCACAAAACACTTCTGGAACGCGTTTGCGTGAAAATGACAATTACTATGAGAACAGTTTGTTGCCGTGTCGCTCCGCAAGTGGCGCTGCCAATTACTCCATAGTAATTGAGACGTTTACGTGAACGCATTCGAGACGTTTTTATATGAGAAAACTTACACTAGAGGCTTAGTTCATAAGTCGAAGCTAGTGAAAGAATAATTTGGAAATTTTGTTTCAGGAATCGCATCGAGAGGACCGCGTCGAAGCGATGGCGCGGCTCGTCCCGGCGAGTCATCTCAGCCGTCGTCTGTAAGCCCATCAACTTCTATTATTGCCTCCTTTCAAGTTATGACCACCTGGTACTCAGTGACGGTGGAGTTTTCATAACTTGCAAACTTCGTTGCGAAATTACTTTCGTCTAATGAGGGCACTTTTGTTTCTGGTTGAACGACGAGAATTTGTCAACTTGTTTGTCGTTAAAAACTTGAGGTGCTCCCGGCAACTTGGCAAGGGGAAGTGTTTTCACTTAGTAGTACCTCTTACCCCTATTGAAGATTTGCCTAGTAACAGGGTAATTTGCTTAAATTTAGTCAAGACCTTATCATTAAGGTAATTATTCAATTACAAGGCAAGATTCTGATGAGTTGTAATGGTTAAAGTACGGAGTTAAATAAGCGACCGTTTCACTTTTGCGAAGACACACACAACGCTGATGATCTATTTTTCGTGCCTGTGTTTATTCTTCCTGTTTATTTTCTATTCATGTGTGTATATTCTTTTATATTTGCGTGTCTTGCAAAAAGGAATAAATGTCTTCTTTCTTTCTTCTTTAAATTAGCAATAAATTAAAAAAAGATTACGTCAGAAATATGCAGCTTTCAATGAAAATTGATGTTTTTGACCACCGACGCAAACAGAAGATTTAAGTTATATCTGTGGTAGCCTAGTGGTTTGGCCTGGTGTCCTTTCAAGCGAAGGGTCGTGGGTTCGAATCCCGGGCTGAGTTTTCGGAATTTATGTGTGATTACATTTGAAATGTAGGAGCTTTTCGGTGATGGAAAACATCGTTAGAAACCTGCAGTGAAGTTTCCAATCCGCATTGGGCCAGCATGGGAATATAGCCCAAGCCTCTTATTCCGAGAGGAGGGCTGTGCGCTTGCTGTGGGACGTAAATATGCTGGAAATGATGACCTATTTATCTGTTAAATTTACGTAACTTTCACGTCTTGGCGCCTTTTTTATAGTAGAAACTCTTAGATTAGAAATTACATTTGTGTAGGTAGTTTAATTTCAATGGTATTTGCTTCACTTCATCAGGGCTATAAAATTAATTTTACTCGAGATTTTTCAGCTTTTCCAAGTCGTTATTTTGCCTATCATAGAGCCATTGATATGGCTATTGGGCAGCAAAAACGGACTTCTTCCAGCTGATATGATGATGATGGTTGTTAACAGATAATCTCTCATGCTTCACGCACGGCTGCAGCACGGGTTGGGTGTCCGGAGTACTAGGGAGTGAGGCGTTGGCAGGAGGTGCGTGGCTGGCCGCTCTGCCGTGCTTGGTCGCGCTGGCGGCCGCGCCGTTCTTCGCAGTACTGGCAGATTCAAAAGGACGCAAGGCTGGCGCTTTATGCATCTGTATTAGTTTTATTGTGAGTATTCCAAGGTATGATGTTCATGTTGCTGTTGTTTTTTACTTCTGGTCTGGGAGCAAGGAAATAGTACATTGTGTATTAAGGGCGGTAAGTACGGAATTACAACCGAGGCCCGAAGAAGTCCGAAGTCGAAGACTGAGGGCTTTTTGAGACGAGGTTCGTAATTCCAGTACCGCTCGTGAAACATACAATGTTTTTCATCACATTTGCGAGTAAATAAATAAAATTATGGGGCAGTAAAACCGCGTGCCGGAGTCGCGCCGTTTGTCCAGGCGAGGGCCGCGGGGGCGGCGACGCGCGGATGTCAGGGGGGCTGTTGTCGAGGCAGTGGTGGGCTGCTGTGCGGGCTGCGGGGTAGCGGGCGCGGGCGCTACTTACCGCCCTAGGGTTTCATGGCAAGATAAAAGCCTGATGGTTTTATATGAGGCATTACGGCCAAGTTAACCAGTATGTTTTGATACAGTTTACGAGCAAGTGTGATGAAAAAACATAAAATGTAGTTGCTTCTCTTCCCGCGGAGATCGTATTCTATTCCTTATTGTCTCTCGTAGACTGTCTCATTTTCATGAACTAGCCGCAAGGGCATCATAAATCAGTAGCTTCTCTTCCATTTAAGCTTATTGCTGGCAGCGTGGTGGGGAACCCACGGCGTCAGGGCAGCCAGGGTAGCAACAGGCGCTGGGAGAGCGCGTGCGCTGACCCTCGCCCGCTGTACTAGGATACCATAAATCAGTGGCACTTCTCTTCCAGTTAAGCTGGTTGCTGGCAGCGTGGTGCGGGGCCCGCGGCGTCTGGGCAGCCAGGGTAGCAGCAGGCGCGGGGGGAGCGGGCGCGCTGGCCCTCGCCCCGCTCTACTGCGCTGAGATATCGCCGAGGAGCAGAGGATTGGCTGCTATGCCGACGCTGGCTTGCAGGTAAAGTACCTACTGTCATGGTATTAACCTCTTAACCTCTTCACCGCCCAAGTCATCTAGTTGTGACAGCCAATGGGATGCCTCCTTTAGGTGGGGCGAGACAGTTTTGGTTTAAGTCATTTGAGGGTTTCTTTAATTATCGTATTCTAAATAGGTAACGTTTCGTTACCCCCGGCGTGAAAAGAGATGTGTTATAAGTTTGACGGTTATGTCTTTGTGTGTGTATCTCTGTGGCATCATAGCTCTCAAGCGGATAGACCAATTTCCGTGCGGTTTTCTTCATTGGGAAGTCAGCTTCCTTGCGGCGGTTCTTAGCTATGTTTGGCATAAATCGGTCAAACAGTTTGAAGTGTATCAGCTCTTTTCCAAAATGATGCAAATTTTTGCATGATCGGATTACTAGGCTTTTACCATCTAAGCGGGAAGAGAAGCAACTGGTACATTCTGTGTTTATTTTTGCTCTCAGACCAGCATGGAAGCATTATTTGAATTATATTGTCTAATGTTATCCTGAAAGGAACATAAGTAGGTCAAAGTTATAGGCCGACCGCCTAAATGAGTCCTCGCTCCCGCGGCACACTAGGGGCGCGGGGTAGGACGACAAAGGGGACCGGAGCGAGGTGCGGGCGGGTAGTGCTCCTCCGCACCTCTCTCGGTCCCCTTTGTCATCCTACCCCGCGGGGGAGGACTCATTTAAGCGATCAGTCTTTAGCGTAAGTCATTGATCGAACATTACTTACCTACTATCATTTCAGTTGCGGCATACTCTTCGCGTTTGTGGCCGGCGGCCTTCTCTCTGCGCATGCGCTGTCTCTGTCTATGGCTGCTCCACCCGCTGTTCTCCTGGTATCGCTGGCATGGCTGCCGGAGACTCCGTCGTTCCTCATCAGCGTTGGACGGATGCAGGTACTTCGTTGTTATGAGCTCCTAGTACTAGTGGTAATTTGGTCTACATATTTGGTCTGATCATTTGGTCTAATTGTTCGCATATTTCTTATCAATCAATATTGGCAACGGCTGACTTGCGGCGTGATTAAGTTTTTAACCCCCGACCCAAAAAGGTGTTATAAGTATGTCGTCAATATAAAATGACAAAAATGACTTACACTATTTTGGAAAACAGCTGATACGCTTCAAACAGTTGGATCGATTTTTACCAAACATGGTTGAAAACCACCGCAAGGAAACTGGCTATCCAATGACAAAAACCGCAACGAAATCGGTCTATCCATCTAGCTATGATGCACACAGACATCAACGTTATAACACCCCATTTTGCGTGGGGGCCAAATCGTTTAAAACACCTCGTTCAAACTGAGACCTCGTTCAAACACGAGAAGTCGTATAAATCCAGTAAACACTGCATGTGGCCGACCGAAGTTTTGGTTTCGGTTTCGGCCAGAAAAAGACGAACTATTTGGCCGCGCCAAGACCTACAACATCACGCTTTCACGTTACACTTTCCTTTTTTAAGGTAGTCTAATTTAGGCCCAGTATCCCGCAATGTTGAATTTTTTTTTTATTACGAACTGACCAGTGATTGACCTCTATCTCACTTGTTGGAAGGTGCAGATGAGGCCAAAGGTGTAACTCACTGGTTCAGTAATAGCCTATTCACTCTAGCCTTGAAGAGCCCTAGGATGTATCTGTCCGGAAATACAGACGATGGGAGCGAATTCCATTCCCTAGCAGTTCGCATTAGGAAGGATGAAGCAAACCGCCTCGTGCGGGCCAGTGGTATGTTGACAACAAATGGGAAAACAACAACAAACACACAACAACAACACTCCGGAACAATCCGGGAAAACGAGAGGCTTGTAATATTGGAACAGCGAGAAGCTTCATCATTATTTTTATATCTGGAAAGAATGGCCGCTGACGTTTTATTCAACGTTTTAATCACGTTTAAAAGGTTCGATTTCGGTTTCGGTTCCGGCAAAGAAACATGCCGTTGGACACTAACAACCACCTTATCTGTGATCCGAATAAACAGGGGTTTTACGAGCGAAGAACTGAGCTTTGTAATATGCCGGCGATCAATAGAATTTTTATGTACTTTGTCTAACGATCCTTTGATATCAACCACGATATTCTAGCTAGACAGCTGTTGCCCGCGACTGATTCCACGTACATTATATACCTACATATATCACGTCTTTATCCCTAGGTAGACATCGCCTAAGGTAAAAAGACCTAAAGGCCACGTTTAGCATGTTTGTGGGCGTATAGGTGGAAAGGGAAATCAAAATAGTGATGGGTTGCTAGCCGCATCGCCTATAACATGATTTATTAAGACTTTCGTCCATTCCCTCGATGGGCTTTTACTATCTGCCCGGGAAGAGAAGCAACTGGTAAATTCTATGTTTTTTCTTTACTGCCAGACCAGCATGGAAGAATACCACAGTTATTACTGCCTATGCTTGCAGATAATTATGGCTTTCTATTGGTAAAAGAATTTTCAAAATCGGTTCATCGGATCCAGAGATTACCCCTTAACTTTACATACTACATACATAAATCACATCTTTATCCCTTTCGGAGTAGACAGAGCCTAAGGTAAAAAAACCTAAAGGCCACGTTTAGCATGATTGTGGGCATATAGGTTGAAAGGGGAATCAAAATAGTGATGTTGCTAGCCTTATCGCCTATAACATGATTCCTTAGCCATGTTTGGTAAAAATTAGTCCTGCTGTGCGTGAGGGGTTTTTAAATTACAAATTTATGGTTATTCCAGGATGCAGCTAAAGTGATATGCTGGCTGGACGGCTCTGACTTCCGCGAGGACCTGACGGACGCTATCGAACAGCAAGAGGTTATGATACGGACGGAACCTAGTCGCCGCAGCTCCGATGCGATGACCCCCATGCTGCTGAGGAGCAGGAGTGAGGGCACCAGCGAGGGTACAGAACCCTCAATCTGCAGAGAGCTGTGTAAGTGGGTAAAGCGAATCTTTCACCCAACAGTATTGGATCCAGTAGCGTTCGTGAGCTGTATTATGACAATCACGTTAGTTAAAAAAAAACTGGTCAAGTGCGAGTCGGATTCGCCACCGATGGTTCCGTACAAGTTCGGCAAGTGAATATAATATCCACTGTTAGCAGAGCCTTGCTCCTAAGCCAAATGTAGGCAGTGTGAGGTCATTTTATATTGGTTACTTATATAGACTTCAAGTTTTTGTAATTATGAGAATCTCGGACCTCGACGAATAATTCAATACAACGATTTGGTGTCAAAAATGTCATATTCGCTATAGGTGTGCTTATAAAATTTGAGGGTTGCCCTGGATCCCATCATCAGATCCTGATTTATTGACAATGGGGCCACCTTGGAGTTATACTCTTTCAAAGAAAAAAATATACTTAAAAATAGCCCAATGCTATATTTGCCTTTAGGTCTTGTTACCTTTGGCATGAAAGTAGAATAAATGCAGTAGAAATGAGAGCGTTAAGAAGTGTTGCACAAACTAAGTAATTGTTGAAAACAAAGAAGAACCGACAAGAAAATTGGGAATAGGTAAAAGAACTTACAGGTGGGTGTGGACACTGGCTTGACGAACGCTTTATCACTGGGTTTTGGCGTCTGGAAGCAATCCTACAGGGAACTACAGTTCACTGACACAACTGGTCTGGAATATTCACCCACAAGTAGAAAGTAATGCTGTTGTCTTGATTTTAGCTAATTTTTCTCCAGGACTGGAGCGCGCGCGCGTTCGCGAAATTTCTTAGACTCCTTTTGGGTGGGGAGTGCGCGCGGGGGTGCGCAGAGTTTTGTTCCTTTTGCTTCCGATAGATGGCGTTAGGTGTTTGGAAATGGAATAAGGAAAAGGAGTTGTCGGTTTCCTAACATTCCCCCCCACCGAAATCAACAATGATTTCAAAATAGGTAAACACAAAGTAAATGTTGATAATCGTTAATAGGTCGTGTAAGTAGTAAGTATGTGATGCAATTTAAAATGATCGATAAATGGACTGTATAAATAAATATTCAAAATAGGTAGATACATATTAAAAGAAAACTTACATATTATTAAAAGTAGCGATGTAAACAACGGAGTTCTTATATGAGAAAACATTTATTCGTCCTGCTGTATTGGCAGAGGACTCAATTTATTGACCGGGCGTTGTAACAGCGAATTTTTCGAGCGAACCGTCACCACACGAACTCGACCATCAGGGCCGGGATGAACTTTTTCCACGCGTCCCAAGCTCCATTGTTGACATGGACTATTATCATTATGAATCAGCACCAAATCATTAGTAGCCAAGGTAGGCGTATCCACGAACCACTTTTGCCTTTGCTGAAGTGTATGTAAGTACTCGGATTTCCACCGACGCCAGAAGTGCAAGGTGGCTTGTTGAATACATTGCCAACGCGTTAAGCGATTTATGGACGTATCCGTCAGATCATAGTTAGGAGCCGCTACTAATTGACGACCAACCAGAAAATGCCCTGGAGTGAGGACGTCGAACTCGTTTGGGTCGTTTGACAAACTACAAAGTGGTCGAGAATTCAGGATCGCTTCTATGTTAGCGAACAAAGTACTAAGCTCTTCAAACGGTAACGCGCGTGTACCGAGGACACGTTTCAAGTGGTACTTGGAAGACTTAATTCCGGCCTCTAAAATACCGCCAAAGTGACTTCCAGTAGGAGGATTGTATTTCCAAATCACTTTCCTAATTGTGAATTTGTCAATTAATTGGCTTTGATTACTATTATAGAACTCGTACACCTCAGTCAAATGTTTACCAGCAGCGACGAAATTTTTACCGTTGTCTGAACAAACCGTATGTGGAAGACCACGCCTAGCTGTAAATCTGTCAAACGCAGCCAGAAAACACTCCGTATTTAACGCCGAGACCACCTCAAGATGTACTGCGCGCGTTGAATAGCAGACAAATAGGCACAAATAAGCCTTCGATATTTTTGCATTGCGGCGGACTGATTCCTTTGTATAAAAGGGGCCGCCCATATCGACACCAACCGTATGAAATGGATATATATCTTGTAAGCGGCATTTCGGTAAGGAGCCCATCTTAGGCTGATTAATAGTGGGCCTATTTTTAAAGCATCTAATGCATTTAGAAAGGCGCGACCGTATGATGCATCTGGCGGCTACAATCCAATATTTCAGATTTAATATGTTTTGTAGAGTCCTAGGGCCCGCATGCAGGTAAACTTTGTGATAGTAGTCTATCAAGATATTAGTAAAGTGCGATTTCTTTGGCAAAATCAATGGGTGACGTTGAGTAAAGGGCAAGTTAGATTGTGAGAGCCTACCCCCCACCATAAGGAGACCACGGCTATCAATGAACGGGTCGAGCTTTCGTAGGCTAAGAGAACATCGGTTGTCCTTTTTTAATGACACAATGTCATCCTTAAAATTCATGAGTTGAACCCTTTGAACGAGTTTGTCATGTGAATTATTTAATTCCACAGTAAGCAATGGGCCTTTGGTTCGATTAGTGGCAGGAACCCTAGAATTGGCAATGAATCTAAGGCACCAGGCAAATACACGCTGTAATTTTAGAAAATTTGAGAATTTATTTATCATTGAATCTAAATCCGTTTGTTCTTTGGACGTTTCACTCAGTAACGTATTCTCCTTAACAGGTTTGAGTTCCAACGGTTCACCTTTGAACTCATCAACGGATTTCACTGGCCACGAATGCCGTGGTTCGTACAGCCACTGTGGGCCCCGGAACCACTGACCCTCGATCTGCACGAGTTGCGCCGGCGTGGCGCCGCGAGAGCACACGTCGGCAGGATTGTCAGTGCCGCAGACGTGGAACCATTGCACCTTTGGTGAACCTTCCATAATCTTAGTAACGCGATTAGCGACAAAAGTTTTTAATTTGTACGCAGGTGTGTTTATCCACGTCAACGCCACTGAACTGTCAGTGAACGCTAATACCTCGTTGATCAATACCTCTCCGTCTACAATCGATACTACATATTCCAAGGTTTTGGATAATAAATGAGCAGCCATTAACTCGAGGCGTGGAATTGATACTGTTTTTAAGGGCGCGACCTTAGATTTGGACAACAGCAAACTCACTTTGACGCTGCCGTGCACGTTTTGGCTGCGAATATACACAACGGCTGCGATTCCCGCTGTTGAGGCGTCACAAAAACCTACGAGCTGAGCCATCGTATGATTCCGGATAAAAACGTGCCGATCATGTTTAAGCGTCGACAGTAGCGGTATTTGAGAGGAAAACGTTAACCATTCATCCAGAAGGTTTTTAGGAAGCGAATCGTCCCAACCTAACTGAGCACACCATAACTTTTGCATAAAACTTTTAGCTAGAAAAATACACGGCCCCACGAAGCCTAAGGGGTCGAATAACTTTGCGATTTCCGATAAAACGGAGCGTTTTGTGTTACTACGCTCCAATTGACTCGCTCGAAAGGAAAACGCATCATCCCTAGGAAGCCAGTGCAGGCCGAGAATTTTGATGGACCATGTCCCGTCGTCAAATTGCACCGGAGGTTCGAGCTGATCGCTAGGCAAGCCATTTAACACCTGAGCGCTACTGCTCGACCACTTACGCAATTCGAACCCACCGAGCTTAAGTAGCTCGACTAATTGATTTTGAATATCTAATGCCTCATTTACACTATCTACGGACCAGAGTAGGTCGTCGACGTAGAAACCTTCGCGCAACGCGCGGGCGGCAGCGGGGAAGCGCGCGCCCTCATCAGCGGCCAGCCGCTGCAGCACGCGGATCGCGAGGAACGGGCTACTTGCTACACCGTATGTTACCGTGCAAAGTTCATACACTTTTATAGATTCACTAGGCGAATCGCGCCATAATATATGTTGAAATTTACGTTGAGACTCATCAATCAATATACAGCGGTACATTTTAGAAATGTCACCGCACAAAGAAACTTCGCGCAAGCGGAATCGTACTAATAATTCGACAAGATCAGTTTGTAGTTTCGGACCCGTGTATAGCACTGAATTTAACGACTTATTATTCGTAGTCGGACAGGACGCGTCGAAGACGACTCTAAGTTTAGTTGAGCTACTGTCGGGCTTTAGCACGCAATGATGGGGTATGACGTACCCCGACTCCACTTCCGACACGTCACCGACATAAACCATGTGACCTAGCGCCGCGTAGTCATCCATAAACTTTTTATATTCGCCCCTGAGAATAGGCGAACGAGACAGCTTGCGCTCTAAATTTTGATACCGTTTTATCGCAATTTGTTTTGAATCGCCTAATTCCGTGTCTGGTCTAAATGGGTAACTCACAATGTACCGACCAGTGCTATCGCGTTTATGATCCTTGACAAACATTTGTTCCGCGATGACGTCATCCGGATTTTTAGGTATGTCACAAGACAAACTTTCAGTTTCCCAAAACGATTTAATTAAATCATCAATTTTCGCCGCATGACTGAACATGCACGTCGATACGCTTTGATTATTATTATTTAGCGTCAGCTGCCCCGTAATAACATATCCAAACACGCTACTTAATGCCAACGGTAACCCTTGCCGTGACGGTTGATATTTGCCTCCGTCGTACACGAATGGAAACACGTCACTGCCTAGCAACATATTGATGCGGCCCGACCGGTAGAAAGTAGGGTCAGCTAACACCAAATTTTTATACTCGCTGCATAAATCTTGTGACAAATTAATCGACGGCATGTCAGTAGCTATTTTTGGAATTATAACCGTTTTTATATTGAAAATCGGATCACTGGATATAGTAGGTTTAATTTTACACGACATCGTACCTTGATCGCGAACTACTGTGCCGCCTAAGCCCGACAGCTGAGTAGTGCATTTTTGACGTGGCAACCCTAACCGCTGCGCACAATCATTCGTCATGAAACTACTTTGAGAACCACTGTCGATCACCGCACGTACGGGTTGATAATTGCCTAAAACATCCGATACGTGTATAATCGCAGTACCTAACATAACTGTGGACCCGGTCGAACATGTCAGCGAGACTTGATTCCCTTCATTATTATCAATGGCACCAGTGCAACCGGGTTCGGATTCCGTGCTTACCAAATGTACATTTGAATCTAAATGTAACGTGTGGTGATGCTTGTTTTTGCACACCGTACACGTTAACTTCGAAGGACACTCATTAGACGCGTGACCTTGACGGAGACAGTTCTCGCACAAGCGCAATTCTTTGATTTTATTGAGGCGCTGCGCCGGTGTAAGTGCAATGTACTCGAAACATTTATAAATCGAATGAAAAGGCTTATTGCAATACAAACAAACCTTTTTTGAATTGTTGTTATTAGTTGTAGCACCACTTGACAAACATGTTTTTGTATTTACAACTTTAGGTGCAGCTTTATTAGTATTCAATTTATTTTGAAACAAAGGGACGAAGGGTTTGCTCGTACCGGGCTTCGAAGAAGTACTCGCTGACATTTCCAACATACGTGTATGGTCCGTGACAAACTCGACTAATGTTTTGAATACAGGAATCTCTTTATCTTTAATTTTTTGTTCGAATTCACGTCTAGAAACGGGGTCCAAGTTACGCAATCCTATGTAACACAGAATAAATCCCGACAAATCATCAATTTTTAACAATTCTAACGCTTGAACACACTCTTGGAATGTTTCTAAAAAGGAATTTAGTCCGTTTACAGATTCGCTAGGCAGCGGCTTAAACTCGAACAACTTATCCATATAGCGCGTAGCTATAGCACGTGTATTTTCATACCTATCACACAAGGCTTGCCACACGATATCATAATTGTCGCTTGAAACTGGTAAACTTTTGACAATATGAAGCGCGGGTCCCGTGACCACCGACATTAGGTAATAGAATTTCTCGATTTTACCTATCGTTTTATTTGTATGGATTAAACTCGAGAACGTGTCGCGAAACGTAATCCAATTTTCTAATTTTCCTTCAAAATGCACTAAGTCAATTTTAGGTAAGCGGGGCTGCGCGCCGCCGCGATCTGAATCGGTTTTGAATTCGTTGACACTCTGTAACGGCTTTGAATCACAACCGACCTTTTGAACAACTCGTTTTATCTCGAAATATAACTCATCGAAAGCTTGTACTTGTTGGCTACTGATCTCATACTTCGGGTCCCTTTTTAATTCTAACTCTGTGATCTGGTCAATAATATCTTCAAAAAGTTCCCGCGTAGAATCAAGGTCACTGACCCGAACGGACAATTTACTGAGTTCCGAGGGATTATTTTCGACAACTTTCGATAAATCGTAATATTGTTGAACACGTCTAAAATATCGCTCTTTTTTATTGTTTAATGTACTGATTTTGATGTCGAGTTCGGACAGTGTCGGTGCCATTTTGATTCGTATAAAAATGTACGTACCTACCACTAGCCGCGTGCCTCGAAAGTACAATAAATTGAGTCGACACGTAATTATATACTGCAGAAATAGATATAATAATAATATTTGACTACGTATATAACTTTAATATTGTCACAAATAGAACTATTGAATGAATATTTGGACAATAGAAAGGGTGTGTAAGTACCTACAACGCTGAAGGTTATTACGTAAAAATTATGATTTTACTTGTTTTTACCTATTCTGAAACCTTGTATCCGGTTCGAAGAACCAATTATGTTGCACAAACTAAGTAATTGTTGAAAACAAAGAAGAACCGACAAGAAAATTGGGAATAGGTAAAAGAACTTACAGGTGGGTGTGGACACTGGCTTGACGAACGCTTTATCACTGGGTTTTGGCGTCTGGAAGCAATCCTACAGGGAACTACAGTTCACTGACACAACTGGTCTGGAATATTCACCCACAAGTAGAAAGTAATGCTGTTGTCTTGATTTTAGCTAATTTTTCTCCAGGACTGGAGCGCGCGCGCGTTCGCGAAATTTCTTAGACTCCTTTTGGGTGGGGAGTGCGCGCGGGGGTGCGCAGAGTTTTGTTCCTTTTGCTTCCGATAGATGGCGTTAGGTGTTTGGAAATGGAATAAGGAAAAGGAGTTGTCGGTTTCCTAACAAGAAGTATGGAAGGTGTATCACTGAAAGATAGAATAAGGAATAGTGTGATAAGGGAACGTGCTGGTGTGAAAGAGGATATAGTGACTAGGATAGAAAAAAGTATGCTTAGTTGGTTTGGTCACGTAGAGCGGATGGATCAAAGTAGACTAACAAACAGATCTATATGGGGAGTGTGAATGGTTGCGTTGGGAGGGGAATAGCTAGACGGACGTTCCGAGCCCAAATAGGAGACGTTTGGTATGAAGAGATTGATGAATGTGGATGAAGCGGATGAAGGATCGTAGCAAGTGGAACAAAGTAGTCTATGTCTGCCCCTGTGGGAAAGAAGCGTGACGGTATGTATGTATGTACTTTTGGCTCCTTCTACCTTGTAAGGGATAAAGAGGTGATTATGTATGTATTCTTCAGTCCGCCACCGCCGCTCCCGCCGCGCGCTCATCTCCTGCTGCCTGCTGCTCACGGCAGCCGCCGGCAGCGGCGCGGGCGCAGTCAACAGCTTCGCCACCGCCGTGCTGGCCCACTCTGGGCATGCGCTGCCAGCTCTCAACCTAACAGCTTACAACATCACTGTGTATAATGGGTAATACATCACAGTCGTACATCGCAAGCTGAGAACAAGTGACCCAATTCAAAAATTCACAAAAATGAGTTAAAATAACAGAAAAACTTATAAAAGCATACCTTACGAGTAAATATCAGTGAACCAAAAACATTACTTCTCCATTTTTCTATTTATTTTTTCGGTTTACCCGTTGGAAATTATATTTGTAAGCAATTCTGACCTGCTATGGGTGGTGTAGGTGTAAAAGCTAGGATCACGGAATGGTGAGGATCTGGGTACGATTCCTAGCCATAGTCTTACTTTTTGGATTTTTTATGCGTTCTAAGTGTCAGTATTGCTTCGAAATATAGAAATATACCTCACTAGCTTCTGCCCGCGACTTCGTCTGCGTAGAATCATACATAAAAACCTTCCTCTTGAATCACTCTATCTATTAAAAAAAACCGTATCAAAATCCGTTGTGTAGTTTTGAAGATATAAGCATACAAAGAGACATAGGGACATAGGGACATAGAGACATGGGAACAGAGAAAGCGACTGTTTTATACTATGTAGTGATAATGTGGATTGTCTACTTTGTTCTTCGTTTCTGTATTGTTTTGTACTGATTTGTGGTGTTCAATAAAGAGTATTTGTATTGTATTGTATTGTATTGTTCAAAACAGTTTACGTCTTTTTTGAGTTAGGTCAGTTCCGTTCTCAGCATGCAACATGTTTTGGAACATTTGTCCACCAGTGTATACATGGCTTTAAAGAGCTAGAATTACTTACTACTAGCTTCTGCCCGTGACTTCGTCCGCGTAGAATTAGACTTAAGAACTGATGTTGATAGTATCTTC
This sequence comes from Pandemis corylana, assembly GCA_949127965.1. Lineage (NCBI taxonomy): Eukaryota > Metazoa > Arthropoda > Insecta > Lepidoptera > Tortricidae > Pandemis > Pandemis corylana. Next base: position 9,702,341 of record OX421871.1, read on the forward strand.
TGCCATAATTATTAATGTCGCGACTCTAGGCAGCTACGACCGATATATTTATGGCTATCCCGCGGGAACTATACAATTTTCCGGGATTAAAAGTAGCCTAGTGTTAATCTAGGGTACCAGCTATCTCCATTCCAAATTGTATCCAAATCCGTCCTGTCGTTTCAGCGTGAACAAACATCACATTGTCACATCCATCCGTCCTCGCAAACTTTCGCTAGGATAACAGACACGAGTGAGCTCCAATACAAAAGTTACAAGTGTATTTTTTTTTACGATCTACCTCCAACATGATCGGAGCCTATGTTATCTAATTTCTTGCATACCAGTTCTCGCATTTGCTACCTCTCGTACTTTCATTCCACATACTTTTTCTTTCATTCTTGCTTCTTCTTTCGCTCTTTTTTGTGGGCTGTCCCACCTTATCTCATACTTAATTTAGCTACTCTATTTCTTAATGTCTATATTTTTCCATCTTGCATTCTGTTCTCTTTGTCATACCTTCGATCATTTGAGCTGTCCTCTTTATCATTCATCATCTTTTGTTCGTGTTCTTTTTGGGTTCAGGAAGGGGGTGGAGTAAACACAGCCACTCGGGGTCTTTTATTTGTCCAAGTTTCTTATGATTACATTTACATTATTACTTATTCTTATCTACATCTATTTACATTTTTTGCATGATGCTACCCGTATACTCAGTATACGAGTACATCATGCTTTCCTTATTCTGTTTTATTTCTATTATTTACTATCCTAACTATTTTCCTACAGAAGCTTAGAAATATTTCTCTGTTCTTAATTTTTATTATATCTGGTAGGTTGTCTGCTCTCAGGTTGACATCTAGTAGCTGTTCGATGTCATGTCTATCCTTGGCGAAGACGGGACATTCTATAATCAGGTGCTTCACCGTCTCCTCAAGTGTATTTTCTTGTAGGACGGTGTCTCGCGGCTGGCACGAAGCTTCGGAGACAGGGTCCGTGGTGTGTGGTACAGCCCTCGTGCTTGGGGCAGCCGTCGCCACAGCCGCCATTGATCGTATTGGCAGAAAGGTACAACGATGAGCTAGTCATATACATGGCGTGGTAGCCTAGTGGTTTGACCTGTGGCCTCTTAAGCAGAACGTCGTGGGTTCAAATCCCGGGGCACGTCTGAGTTTACCATGAGCTTTTCGGTGAAGGAAAACTGCACCGCGAATGGTGTGTGAAGTTCCCGATCCGCCCTAGGCGCGCGTCGGAGCTATAGCCCAAGGCCTCTCACTGTGAGAGGCCCGTGCCCAGAAGTGGGACGCATATAGGCTGGATATGATGATGATGGTGATAATAATGCGCGGCGAGCGCGTGCTGCGCCATACACAGCTGCACCATTCCGTGACGCGTGCTATACCCCTACACCACTACTATACTAGTTGCTATTCTAATTGAATCAAATTTGAAACATGGACAATTTTCTGAAAAGAAATCCACTCACATTTTTTCTCGAATTATACAACTTCGATGGCAGGTCTGCTCAGCATCACGAGCTCTATTACATACAAACATACATACATAAATGACGTCTTTATGCCTTACGGAGTAGACAGAGCCTAAGGTAACAAGACCTAAAGACCACGTTTAGCATGGTGGGCGTATGGATGGAAAGGGGAATTAAAACAGTGATGGGTTGCTAGCCACATCAGCTATATAACATGATCCCTAAGATTGTCGCCCAATCCCTCGACGGGCTTTTACTATCTGCACGGGAAGAGAAGCAACTGGTACATTCTATGTTTTTTCTTTGCTCCCAGACCAGTATGGAAGAAAACGAGCTCTATTGATTTTATTAAAAGGCTAAAAGTGTCCTGTTTTTTTTCATTCCTATTCCGTTACTTTTCCATAGACACTTTATGAGAGTAACAAAATGGGAAGTTCTCCCAGACATTGGTTAGAATTTTCAAATATGATTCAAACTTAGTCAATGTAACAGTGACGGAAATGTATTTTAGTATACCTTAGAACCCTGTCGCAATTGACAGACCGCTGTCACACAAACTCGAGCGATATTACACCTGATTGCGATAGGGTTCTTCAGTCCGCTCTTAGAATGCCATTCAGTTTGTCTTGCTGTGTCTCACTCGGCCGACTCAAGTATCACACCTAAGAGTGAGTGAGATAGCTAGACAAATCCAACTGGGCATTCTAAGAGCTTACGGACTACGTGGTACGTGATATTTCCCTTACTGTATATCCGTTTCTTTGGTTCCAGGTGCTACTCCTAATATCCTGCTTTGGCATAGCGTTCTGTCTCACCGTCCTCGGCACATACTGCGACCCTCGCATCAACATGTACTCCTGGTACACCCGCCAGCTGTGGCCTCACAAAAAATCGGTCACCATAAGAGAAAAACAGAATTATGAAAACTTTACCGGCATAAGAGAATTCAAGAATTCATTTAATAATTCGGACGGAGTTAAACCATTTCATAGATTAAGTGGGAACAATGAGAGCTTGGATGATGGATATGCCAAAGCTGAACAAAATACGGAGAACGTTGGAGGCGAAATAATTTGGCCGACTGTGATAATGCTTTCTGTTTTGTTGTTCTTATATAACATAGGATTGGGAACTACGCCTTATGTATTGATATCGGAGCTGTTTTCTGTCAGGGTAAGTAAGTAGGGAGGGCGCCAAGTTGGGGGAAGGTGAAGCAACACAATTTGTAAGAGTGCCTACTCTGGCGATCCTTAAGCGCATGCCTTAGATTTTATATATTTCACAAAGTTCTTACCTTCTTAGTTCGTTTGTAGCCGAGTCGTGGATGTTATACGTATATATTTTTATTATGGAATCTATCTATCGATCCATACTTACAAATTTTCGCGGTTATAATATCACTAGCTGTTGCCTGCAACTTCGTCTGCATAGAATTTGTTTATCGCTATCCCGCAGGAATTACGCAATTTTCCGGGATAAAAAGTAGCCTATGTGTTATTCCCGACTATAATCTATAATTATGTTTCAAATTTCATCCAGATCTGTCAAGACGCTCTGGTGTGCAAGAGTAACCAAAATCCATCCATCCATCCATACTTCCAAACTTTCGCGTTTATAGTATTAGTAGGAAGTAGGATTTACTTTTTTCTGGATATTTTTCCTTTTAGAATAATGTGAATCTCGAAACCCAATGAATAATACAAAACAAAAATATTATGTACTCATACTAACCATTTAACTTTTGATTCACAGGTCCGCTCCCTTGCATCTAGCCTGGTCATATCCTGGATGTGGCTTAGCAGTTTCTTCACCTTCCGTTACTTCGGCACACTGGCCTCTGCTATTGGCCTCCACGGGACTTTCTACATCGGTGCCTCTACCACATTTGTGTTCACCTGGTACATCTTCCTCATGATCCCAGAGACCAGAGGCAAAAATCAAAAGCAAATTGATGAACTTTTGGACGGGCCTCTGTTCGTGCATGTTAAAAAGAGACGGAAGATCAACCAAACCTGATCGATTTGTGATGAGAGCCCTGAAATATAAGGTGCTCCTTTGAAATCTAGCGGTGGTCATTCGGGAACAGAATTAATCTAAATGTATGTTCTCTATGAAGATAAGACAGTGTTACATTATTTCGTTGTAAAATATTGGAATTATTGTTTCATGCACGATTTGTCATGTGGGACTTTTAAGGATTAGGTTAAATATTGTGCTATCTGCTATTGTACGCAATTATTATTGTATCAACAACAATTAAGGAATTAATCGCACAATCATAGTTTTAAAGTACTACGTACCTATAAGTACCTAAAATATTATCTTTAATAATCGTAACAAGAAATTATATGTTTGAAGTAAGTATTAGATACACAATAGTATTCCTATATATGTTAAAAAAAATCCCAATTTCTCTTTTCACTAATTCTTTTTTGATAACATTGAAGGTGTCAATTCGATTCATATCACACTCATCATCATCTCAATTTTTTTTCACCCATTAGCTTCCATTTACTTTATCTACTTGTCTGTCTTTATTTCGGTCACTTTCAAAATTGGTCTTCATCGGATATTTTGTTTTGGCATCTGTTACTTTTACTACCAAATGAGGACAAACAACTTCTTCTACGTCCGTGGTATAAGTGTGAGAGACTACTACTGATGTAGTGCATAAAGTTTTTCCACGTCATTTCGTTTAATTTTATCCGGTTTCCAACTTTAGTGACGTGTTATAAAGTCGTGTGAATTTTTAAACGACACAAAAAATTAGAACACATGGGAAAATCTGAAAAGTAAAGCCTTCTCTTGTCCCTGGTGAGCAGTAGATGTTCCACGGGAGTGTGTAATTGTGTCGTACAGACACAGTCATCATTCAAACAGATGACGCTTGGCGATAAAAATTCGCATAGTAACAAGGTCACGTGCCAGCTAGTAACAAATAGAAAAATTCGAAGGCTTACCCACCTGCTATGGGACGCGTCACTGAATGACGAGGACCCGGGTTCGATTCCCAGCCATAGCTTTACTTTCGGATTTTTCTGTGTTCTAATTTTCAGTGTCGTACCCCTATATGTCGAAACCCTATGTTGAAACCCTATGTATGTACTATGATTATTATATTGATTTGGGGGGACTTTTTTGTTTACACGAGCGTTAAAATATACTGGAATGGACTATACTCTGTTGCTGTTTTAGCATGGTGTTAATGATTGTCTTTGAGGCTCAAAGACTTCGGTCCCTAGGCATAGCATCTCTCTATTGTGGCACTCCCCACGAAAAGTTAAAAAAAAAACGGAGACAATGGGCTAAATTCTTAGGAATCATGTTATAGGCGATGCGGCAACAACATATCACTATTTTGACTCCCCTTTCCCATACACTTATAATCTGTGGGCGTATAGGTGGAAAGTGGAATCTAAATAGTATTTGGTTGTGTATGTATGTGTGTTTGAGGCTCAAATGCAAAGGGTAAGGGATACACATCTTGTTGACAGAAACCCAAACATTGCCGACATCTTATCGGTACAATTCGGCTTTAGCGATATTGTGATGTTTGTTTTAAGATACCAAATTAGAATTATAAATAATTCGAATGGAATAGATAACAAAGAGCCAAATTTAGGTGTAGATATACCAAATATTATAACAGAAACAGAAACGTTCTATATTTTTTATTGAAGTTGAAATGCTTTCGATGTTATAATAATGTTAAATAGATAGTTATCGAAATGTACGATATTATATTAAGAGAAAACAATGCAATTACAGATGTTCCGAAGAGTCGCTGAAGTCATGACAATAATAATTTTCGATTTTCGAACAATTTGCGCACTAGCTCTCATCTAAGTGTTGTTAAATATACTGCGGAGCAAAAATATTGGGTCCACTTCCTATAGAACATTGTATGAGAAGTGTTTTTGTTTTTGCTGTAGTCGAATTTTTTTTGTAGGTAGTTATTTGTGTCCAATAAAAATCATAAATAAAAGGGTAGTTTCGGAAATATATGAATGTGAGTACATTATGTTTATTTATATGTTTTCAAATCAGTACGACGTTAGTTTGCATGTATAACAGTTATGCTCATTAAACTTTGATAATGATCCTGTAGGGGGACCGAAACGCGTCAGTGTTTGTGTGGTGTGGGTAATTAAGTTTGTGGGATTTATAATGTATTTTATGTGGCAGTAGTGGAAGGAGGATTACATGAAAAACATAATTATATATTTCACACAGGTTTGGTTATCTTGCACATGAGTAGCAAGGTAAATATTTTTTGTTCATTGAAATGGACCTCCGCAAAGTAACGCCTGATTTAATAAATATAATATTGAAAGTGACCATTTATTTTTGCTCGTCTGTGTATTTAAGGGCTTACAATTTTTCGTCGGGAAGTCTAGGCGTTTTTTGGTCCATCTGAACTAGCATATATTTTAATAATGCTCAGTGTTTAGTTTGATCAAGTCAATTTATTCGAATTGACTTTGAAAGTTTTATGATCAAGTTAGATGTGAATATAAAACGCGTGAACCTAAAAGGTAAATTTAACCTTGTATTGATAAATCGATCAAGATTTGCCATAGTTTCGATTTGATTCGTTCAAAATGTAGTGAAGATGCAGCATGGTATGAACAAAGAAATTAAATCACGTTTTCGAAACGCTAATGATTTAAAGGAAAGCTCTCACCAGCTTAGGACTATGAAAGTCTTAATGTGATTCAGTTCCCACTCAGTTTAAGTTTGCTCTCTGTCAGATCCATACTGAAAATGAAAGCTGAAACCTGAACTGAGTCGGAATTGAATCGAATTAAGACGTCATGGTAAGGCCCTAGAACTGAAATCAAAGATTTCTGGATATTTTGCTCACTGCTTGTAACATGGAATGTGGGTTTAATAAATAAAGAAGTGTTCAAGTGTACGTTTTTATTAGTTTTACTGGACTCTTGTATTTCCAAACATCAACATTATAATAAAAATGTCATAGATTAATGCCGAGGCTTGGGAAGTAGCCAATTGGTTGAGTAACTTGTTTATTAAAGTTACGAATCCAGCAATTGCTCTTCCAGCTATAGCAGATATAATGTTTTTCTCAAGCATTGAGAGATGAAAATAAATTTTGCACTAACTTCATCGCAACTTAGGTGGTTTTCACGTTCCCACCTTTTTTCTTAAGTTTTTTTTGTCATCTGTCACCGTAAGCTATTTGAGACATTGATAAAAACGATAGACTCGACCAAAACGCGCACTCCTCGGCCATCGACTTAGCTGTATGACATTGTTGTTCATTAGGTGTTCCATAGTCTCTTTGACTTTTTTAAAAGTTAAAAACAGTCCAGCAATCCGATTTATGGTCAGAAAATCACGCCTGCAATGTAATTCAGCTGTCAACGAGGCCCTTCATGTTCTGTTACTTAAAATATAATGACGACATTTACGACAATGTTTGAGAAAATTGATTAATATCAAAGTGAATTGGGAAACCATATTCAATTTCGAGGACACAGCTGACTCTTCACTCGTTCAGAAGCTTGTCCCCTTCATGATCAGTATACACTTGCGTTCACTGATGGGGATAAAGCTTATCCAATTTTTCTCCACTGTACCTCATTTCCAGTCACGTGCACTTCATAAAGACAAAAAGACAGACTGCCCTACTGTAATTGCTACCTATTTTCGGATATTTGAGGTGGTTAATCACTCAGGTCATAATTAACCGAGTTGACAACAAAATCAACAAGCAGCCTTTTTGGTAAGTTAGGTAGTTACTTCTTTTTGTCTGACCTATCTCAAAACTCTGTGCACGCCAATGTCATTTGGAATAGATCCCCGGATCGGTCCAGTACCTAATCAAGCTGATGTCAACCAGTGACATTGCTGGGCGCCTGCCTACTCCTGCCTCCTTGTTTTGAGCGAGGTATCCAATTTGCTCATTTTCTATCATTTAGGCAGTACCCAATGCTCAAACTCGTTTTAATTTAGCAAACGTGACTACCAAAATCCACCACTCAGGTGCAAAAAATACTTCATAATTATCTATAGGTACATATAACACACACTGACGACGACGGTGTAGGCGGCGATGAGCGCGCCAACCCGCAGCGGCAGCGCCGCGTCCACCGTGAACACGCCGCACGCGCTCAGCGGCCGGAACCGCGTCGCAGCCACTCGATGCATGTTCTAAAGAAAAGCGAACTGCAGCACGACGACGGTGTAGGTGGCGATGACCGCGCCAACCCGCAACGGCAGCGCCGCGTCCACCGTGAACACGCCGCACGCGCTCAGCGGCCGGAATTTCGTCGCAGCCACTCGACGCACGTTCTTCGCGAATCTACGCGTAGACGCTGAAAACATTTATAACATTGTCTATGAAAGTCAACATTGTATTATGTTACTTAGTCGAAGAGTAATGATTGAAATGCAAAAACGAACAGAACAAAAAACGTTATGAAATAAGCCTAGCGTTATGAAGTCGTCGACATATCTGTTACCAGCGTACTGGTGCTGTTTCTCGCTACCAAAGATTCTTAGTGCAGATGCATAAATTCAACTTGAAACTTGCTCCTTTTGGACTTTGGTCCTAAGGCATCCTGACAGAGCTCTAATCTCCACATTATGTAGATACATTTAAAATATTATACACGAAAACATAAAGGAAAAAAAAGGAGTATGAGACATGACAAGGCATACACGAGATATTGTGGTTAGCCGCCGTTTTTTTTATTGAATGCGAAAGTCAATGAAATAAGCTCGTTCTAAGAACATTTTTCTTTAACCATGTATACACACGATAAAAGATCTATATCTAATTTTGATAATATCGGTTTTGTTTAAATAAAGTATAGGCCGTATGAAAAAGAAACTAACTTGACTTTCGCTGACCGAGATTAGTTATCAAGTTGGTCTTTATGTCTCTGATGCTAGTGTTGATGTCCTCACAAAAGACGCACAGGAGCATCAGCAGCAGAAAACCCCTGCCCATGAGTGTGCTGAGCCCAATCACGTGGCCCCAGCGGATGTCGTGTACCAGCTCGTACTAAAACAATAGCGATAATCTTATATATATAAAAGAAAGTCGTGTTAGTTACACTATTTATAACTCAAGAACGGCTTAACCGATTTGGCCGAAAATTGGTAGGGATGTAGCTTAGAACCAGGAGACGGACATAGGATACTTTTTATCCCGATTTTCCCACGAGATTGAAAAATTCCGAAATGTTGTACTAATAAAGCTACAGACATTAAATTTAGCATGCCTATATTACATTATTCCTTGATACGGGATAAAAACACGAGGTAAATAATTAAGACTATAATTAGTAGATAATATTCCTAGAGGATCATGTAGGTGCTCCAAGAAGGGCTTTTCCGAATTTCCCACGGGATAGGCAATAAAAACCTTATACTTGGAGATATGAGTGGATGTGTGGGGTGTGTCGTCATTCTGACGTTATGTGCGCGGACGAAGTCGCGGGGAAAAGCTAGTTAAGAATACAAATGGTTCTCCGAACAAAACTCTTTCGCGAAGCAAGGGCGTCGTGATCCGATGATCAAAGCGGGGTTGTGGAGTAGCATCTATGTGTAGGTCCAACAGTATGGTAGCACTGGGAAGTTATTGACTGGGTTTGTTTGGGGGATAACGTGAAGTTTGATCAAAAGAGAAAACATAGAATTTACCAGTTGCTTCTCTTCCCGCGCAAATGGTAAAAGCCCGTCGAGGGAATGGGCGAAAGTCTTAGGATACATGCTATAGGCGATGCGGCTAGCTAGCCATCACTATTTTGATTTCCCTTTCCACCTGTGCGCCCTTAATCATGCCAAACGTGGCCTTAAGGTTTTGTTACTTTAGGCTCTGTCTACCCCGGAAGTGATAAAGACGTGATATTGTATGTATGTATGTAAGTTTGATCAAAATCAAGATTTTGACTACATTTTTCGTAAATGTAGCCTTAAGTAAACGAAGGCCTGTACCGACGCATCTGAACTACATAATTAATGTACTTATTTGTCGCAGCCTTGTAGTGAGCCGCCGTATTACAAAATGCCTAGCCGTTTTGCAATGCGGCGGTTGAACGATTAGCCAGGTCGTCATTCTTCAAAAAGGCGGCCTACGCTTAGCCGCATCGTACTACTATCACCAAATCACTACATAATTATAAAACAAAGTCACTTTTTCTGTCCCCATGTCCCGATGTATGCTTATATCTTCAAAACCACACAACGGATTTTGATGCGGTTTTTTTTAATAGATAGAGTGATTCAAGAGGAAGGTTTATATGTATAGTACATGCACAATATACTGTGCGAAGCCGGGGCGGGTCGCTAGTAAGAAATAAAGTTGAATTTTTAGTGGATAGGTTAAGATAGGTTAGAATTGCGTCAGGGCCGAAGGCCCATACTGAGCGGAAATAGGAGCGAAGCGAAGCGGAGCTCCGTCAACTGAACTAAAAAGTCTCAAAGCGGCGGCTAGTGACTCGCTGTATTACATTACGGCTAGCCGTGTTTTTCCGGTGAATTTTCGTTCAGCCGCATTCAATCCGGCTAATCGTTGAACCGCCGCATTGCAAAACGACCACAACGGCTAGGCATTTTGTAATGGCGGAATTACTACCTATACAATCCGCCTGCGACATATTATCCAATCGTTATGTAGGTATTATACATTTAATCGAGCTACCTTTTGCCCCGACTTTGTCTTCAGTATCATGTTGGCAAGCGAAATCATTATGTGCACAAATATACGGATCACGTGAAGCAATATCTGAAAAATAAATGCTTATTCACTTCAAGATGTAAACTTTAAATTGATTATTGAAACCTTCGCTCTACTTACCCTGAATCCAAACAACTGCTCCATAAGATGATATCCATCGAGTAATTCATTAAAGGTTTGAAACATCAGCTTCTCTACTTCAGCGTCATCTTCTTCGTTCACGTTCTCTTTGAAGTGCAAATTGGATGAGACATATTTGTTCCATCGTTTGATTTTATATGCCAAAAAGTAAGCTACTACATTCACGTAAACCATCTCGGCATCTAATGCTGTCCCCAGAAGGTACATATCGAATCCATAAAAATTCCAAAACGGGTCGAAAATGAATTTAACAGCAGACGTTGTCACATTTGTGGCCAGAATAGCGAAAATGGAAACACAAATCCACCTTTTTAAATTAACCAATATGTCATTTTGATCGTGTAAAATTCTGTTGATGTTTTGAAGTTTCAGGACTAGTTTTAAATATTGTTTACTCCATCCAACGTTCATTGTGCTGAGCATAAGAAAGTGAGAAACGTATTGGAGGTGCATTAAAAAGGCCAAAAAGGTAAATATACGATTTAAACTTGACAAATACATGACGCGTGTTTTTAAATAGATCAAAATTAAATGGCACATGTTGGCTGCAGTCGTTAAGAACATGTATTTCCTGCTGACATTTGTTATGTAGTTTTGAGCAATGTTGTACATGCGCGCGAAGTAAATTGTTTGATGCACACAAAATGGACTGAAAATGCGTTTAATGTCATTATCCAGTAGATATTTTCTTGTTGTTGTTTTTACTATTTTTTTGGTGTACATTGTTTTCCGATGTCGACACTTTTCCGTATGAAGCGAACTAGAGGAAATTCTAATTTTACTGTTATACCTACTTGAGTTGATGTATTAAAGAAAAAACGTTCATTTTTTGTTATTTCTTCACAAGGCCAGTATTATAATGAATAACACGATGACAGATGTCAAGCCATCCTGTTTAAAAGTAAACAAAAGCATACAGCCGAAGGCCTTTTTGCTGACCTTCATTTTCCACTTACATAATTAATGTAGGTAATATTAATTATTAATCCAATTTAGAACCAACGTAATCATACGTATTTCTAAATGATACTGAAAACTAGAACAAAGAAAAATCCGAATGTAAAGCTATGGCTGGAAATCGACGAATCCGGATAGGTACTTATCATTCCGTGAAGCCAAAAATGCACTTTTTTGATTTTTTGTTCGTCTGTCTGTCTGGATGTTTGTTCAAGCGCCACGCGTAAACTACCGCACCAAACTAAACGCGTTTTTATAGTATTGCGGAGGTCTAACTTAAAATCATGTTTCGTTTTTTTTTCGATATTCCGCCTAGAAGTCGAGATACAGAAAAAAAGGTGGGGTCCACTAAAAATGTTTTTTGATAATATTATTTAATGGGATACCAAATGAAAGAGGAACAAGTCCCGGGTTCAAAAATGTGGTACATGTAATATGTTTATAATAATACTAAGCAATAGAAGTTTAGTACCTATAAAATAAGTTTTACTGGTTAATTAGTTCAGCTACTCATTAATAGATGTCGCAAAATGAATGAAATTATTCTAAATGGAAACGAAATGAAGCATCTATTTTCTAAGTTCCGCATCTCAAAAGGAAAAAAACGTAATTCTTATAGGATCATTTAGTTGTCCATCTGTCCGACCTGCCTGTCCTTTTTTCCAGGAAGCCAGGAACGCTTAGAGGTATAATGATGAAATTAAACCAAATATAATTAAGTCTGCGGTCCCTTGGAGATGTGAAAATAACCAACCCGTTAACTAAATCAACGCAATCACAAGATACAGGATTAGAAAAGGTAAATTTCTAAGCGACACTGAAAGTTAGAACACAGAAAAATCCGAAAAGTAAGGCTATGGCCGGGAATCGAACCCGGATCCTCGTCAATCCGTGACGCGTACTGTACCCCTACACACCCATAACAGGTGGGTAAGCCTTCGAATTTTTCTATCTGTTACTAGCTGTCACGTGACCTGGTTACTATGCGAATTTTTGTCGCTAAGCGTCATCTGGTTGAATGAGTGTCTATACGACACGATTACAAACTCCCGGGGAACATCTATACTGCTCACCAGGGACCAGCGCCAGCGCCAGAAGGCGCTGTTTTTCAAATGATAGGTCTGTACTATCAAATGAATCAAGAATTTTTACTTCTTGATTTTTTATGTTTACTTTTACGATATTACCGTTAGAAATTAAATTTCTAAACGACAGTGAAAATTAGAACACAGAAAAATCCGAAAAGTAAAGCTATGGCCGGGAATCAAACCCGGATCCTCGTCATTCCGTGACGAGGATCCGGGTTGTGACGTGTGACGTGATTAGAAAAGGTGTTTTCATACAAATTGCCGTGCTCCCAGAAACTGCTTGGGTAGTAACCTACTTCCATTTGTCCTAGAAATTAGAAATTTGAATTGAACGTAGCAGAACTTAATCGAAATAAAAATATATATTTTTTCTATTGATGAAATAAACCAATATATTGACCTAAGGGCTCTGCTAACACTGGATATCATAATTTCTATGGAACTGCTGCACTGATATTATAAAAAATTGTATAGAGATAAAATAAACTTTGAGAAAGGACTACTTAGGCTACTTTTTAATAAGAAAAAGTCTTGAAGACGAACTCTTCATTTTACACAAAACACAGAAAATTTAATTAATAGGTACCCTAGAAGACAATACGGGTACTGAAACTGTCAGATATTAATGAATTTGAAACTCGAAACCCAACGAATAATACAAAACAAAAATATTATGTACTCGTACTAACCATTTAACTTTTGATTCACAGGTCCGCTCCCTTGCATCTAGCCTGGTCATATCCTGGATGTGGCTTAGCAGTTTCTTCACCTTCCGTTACTTCGGCACACTGGCCTCTGCTATTGGCCTCCACGGGACTTTCTACATCGGTGCCTCTACCACATTTGTGTTCTCCTGGTACATCTTCCTCATGATCCCAGAGACCAGAGGCAAAAATCAAAAGCAAATTGATGAACTTTTGGACGGGCCTCTATTCGTGCATGTTAAAAAGAGACGGAAGATCAACCAAACCTGATCGATTTGTGATGAGAGCCCTGAAATATAAGGTGCTCTTTTGAAATCTAGCGGTGGTCATTCGGGAACAGAATTAATCTAAGTGTATGTTCTCTATGAAGATAAGACAGTGTTACATTATTTCGTTGTAAAATATTGGAATTATTGTTTCATGCACGATTTGTCATGTGGGACTTTTAAGGATTAGGTTAAATATTGTGCTATCTGCTATTGTACGCAATTATTATTGTATCAAAAACAATTAAGGAATTAATCGCACAATCATAGTTTTAAAGTACTACGTACCTATAAGTACCTAAAATATTATCTTTAATAATCGTAACAAGAAATTATATGTTTGAAGTAAGTATTAGATACACAATAGTATTCCTATATATGTTAAAAAAAATCCCAATTTCTCTTTTCACTAATTCTTTTTTGATAACATTGAAGGTGTCAATTCGATTCATATCACACTCATCATCATCTCAATTTTTTTTCACCCATTAGCTTCCATTTACTTTATCTACTTGTCTGTCTTTATTTCGGTCACTTTCAAAATTGGTCTTCATCGGATATTTTGTTTTGGCATCTGTTACTTTTACTACCAAATGAGGACAAACAACTTCTTCTACGTCCGTGGTATAAGTGTGAGAGACTACTACTAATGTAGTGCATAAAGTTTTTCCATGTCATTTCGTTTAATTTTATCCGGTTTCCAACTTTAGTGACGTGTTATAAAGTCGTGTGAATTTTTAAACGACACAAAAAATTAGAACACATTGGAAAATCCGAAAAGTAAAGCCTTCTCTTGTCCCTGGTGAGCAGTAGATGTTCCACGGGAGTGTTTAATTGTGTCGTACAGACACATTATTCAAACAGATGACGCTTGGCGATAAAAATTCGCATAGTAACAAGGTCACGTGCCAGCTAGTAACAGATAGAAAAATTCGAAGGCTTACCCACCTGCTATGGGACGCGTCACTGAATGACGAGGACCCGGGTTCGATTCCCAGCCATAGCTTTACTTTCGGATTTTTCTGTGTTCTAATTTTCAGTGTCGTACCCCTATATGTCGAAACCCTATGTTGAAACCCTATGTATGTACTATGATTATTATATTGATTTGGGGGGACTTTTTTGTTTACACGAGCGTTAAAATATACTGGAATGGACTATACTCTGTTGCTGTTTTAGCATGGTGTTAATGATTGTCTTTGAGGCTCAAAGACTTCGGTCCCTAGGCATAGCATCTCTCTATTGTGGCACTCCCCACGAAAAGTTAAAAAAAAAACGGAGACAATGGGCTAAATTCTTAGGAATCATGTTATAGGCGATGCGGCAACAACATATCACTATTTTGACTCCCCTTTCCCATACACTTATAATCTGTGGGCGTATAGGTGGAAAGTGGAATCTAAATAGTATTTGGTTGTGTATGTATGTGTGTTTGAGGCTCAAATGCAAAGGGTAAGGGATACACATCTTGTTGACAGAAACCCAAACATTGCCGACATCTTATCGGTACAATTCGGCTTTAGCGATATTGTGATGTTTGTTTTAAGATACCAAATTAGAATTATAAATAATTCGAATGGAATAGATAACAAAGAGCCAAATTTAGGTGTAGATATACCAAATATTATAACAGAAACAGAAACGTTCTATATTTTTTATTGAAGTTGAAATGCTTTCGATGTTATAATAATGTTAAATAGATAGTTATCGAAATGTACGATATTATATTAAGAGAAAACAATGCAATTACAGATGTTCCGAAGAGTCGCTGAAGTCATGACAATAATAATTTTCGATTTTCGAACAATTTGCGCACTAGCTCTCATCTAAGTGTTGTTAAATATACTGCGGAGCAAAAATATTGGGTCCACTTCCTATAGAACATTGTATGAGAAGTGTTTTTGTTTTTGCTGTAGTCGAATTTTTTTTGTAGGTAGTTATTTGTGTCCAATAAAAATCATAAATAAAAGGGTAGTTTCGGAAATATATGAATGTGAGTACATTATGTTTATTTATATGTTTTCAAATCAGTACGACGTTAGTTTGCATGTATAACAGTTATGCTCATTAAACTTTGATAATGATCCTGTAGGGGGACCGAAACGCGTCAGTGTTTGTGTGGTGTGGGTAATTAAGTTTGTGGGATTTATAATGTATTTTATGTGGCAGTAGTGGAAGGAGGATTACATGAAAAACATAATTATATATTTCACACAGGTTTGGTTATCTTGCACATGAGTAGCAAGGTAAATATTTTTTGTTCATTGAAATGGACCTCCGCAAAGTAACGCCTGATTTAATAAATATAATATTGAAAGTGACCATTTATTTTTGCTCGTCTGTGTATTTAAGGGCTTACAATTTTTCGTCGGGAAGTCTAGGCGTTTTTTGGTCCATCTGAACTAGCATATATTTTAATAATGCTCAGTGTTTAGTTTGATCAAGTCAATTTATTCGAATTGACTTTGAAAGTTTTATGATCAAGTTAGATGTGAATATAAAACGCGTGAACCTAAAAGGTAAATTTAACCTTGTATTGATAAATCGATCAAGATTTGCCATAGTTTCGATTTGATTCGTTCAAAATGTAGTGAAGACGCAGCATGGTATGAACAAAGAAATTAAATCACGTTTTCGAAACGCTAATGATTTAAAGGAAAGCTCTCACCAGCTTAGGACTATGAAAGTCTTAATGTGATTCAGTTCCCACTCAGTTTAGGTTTGCTCTCTGTCAGATCCATACTGAAAATGAAAGCTGAAACCTGAACTGAGTCGGAATTGAATCGAATTAAGACGTCATGGTAAGGCCCTAGAACTGAAATCAAAGATTTCTGGATATTTTGCTCACTGCTTGTAACATGGAATGTGGGTTTAATAAATAAAGAAGTGTTCAAGTGTACGTTTTTATTAGTTTTACTGGACTCTTGTATTTCCAAACATCAACATTATAATAAAAATGTCATAGATTAATGCCGAGGCTTGGGAAGTAGCCAATTGGTTGAGTAACTTGTTTATTAAAGTTACGAATCCAGCAATTGCTCTTCCAGCTATAGCAGATATAATGTTTTTCTCAAGCATTGAGAGATGAAAATAAATTTTGCACTAACTTCATCGCAACTTAGGTGGTTTTCACGTTCCCACCTTTTTTCTTAAGTTTTTTTTGTCATCTGTCACCGTAGGCTATTTGAGACATTGATAAAAACGATAGACTCGACCAAAACGCGCACTCCTCGGCCATCGACTTAGCTGTATGACATTGTTGTTCATTAGGTGTTCCATAGTCTCTTTGACTTTTTTAAAAGTTAAAAACAGTCCAGCAATCCGATTTATGGTCAGAAAATCACGCCTGCAATGTAATTCGGCCGTCAACGAGGCCCTTCGTGTTCTGTTACTTAAAATATAATGACGACATTTACGACAATGTTTGAGAAAATTTATTAATATGAAAGTGAATTGGGAAACCATATTCAATTTCGAGGACACAGCTGACTCTCTTCACTCGTTCAGAAGCTTGTCCCCTTCATGATCAGTACACTTGCGTTCACTGATGGGGATAAAGCTTATCCAATTTTTCTCCACTGTACCTCATTTCCAGTCACGTGCACTTCATAAAGACAAAAAGACAGACTGCCCTACTGTAATTGCTACCTATTTTCGGATATTTGAGGTGGTTAATCACTCAGGTCATAATTAACCGAGTTGACAACAAAATCAACAAGCAGCCTTTTTGGTAAGTTAGGTAGTTACTTCTTTTTGTCTGACCTATCTCAAAACTCTGTGCACGCCAATGTCATTTGGATTAGATCCCCGGATCGGTCCAGTACCTAATCAAGCTGATGTCAACCAGTGACATTGCTGGGCGCCTGCCTACTCCTGCCTCCTTGTTTTGAGCGAGGTATCCAAATTGCTCATTTTCTATCATTTAGGCAGTACCCAATGCTCAAACTCGTTTTAATTTAGCAAACGTGACTACCAAAATCCACCACTCAGGTGCAAAAAATACTTCATAATTATCTATAGGTACATATAACACACACTGACGACGACGGTGTAGGCGGCGATGAGCGCGCCAACCCGCAGCGGCAGCGCCGCGTCCACCGTGAACACGCCGCACGCGCTCAGCGGCCGGAACCGCGTCGCAGCCACTCGACGCACGTTCTAAAGAAAAGCGAACTGCAGCACGACGACGGTGTAGGTGGCGATGACCGCGCCAACCCGCAACGGCAGCGCCGCGTCCACCGTGAACACGCCGCACGCGCTCAGCGGCCGGAATTTCGTCGCAGCCACTCGACGCACGTTCTTCGCGAATCTACGCGTAGACGCTGAAAACATTTAGGTTAGTAATATTTTGAACAACATTGTCTATGAAAGTCAACATTGTATTATGTTACTTAGTCGAAGAGTAATGATTGAAATGCAAAAACGAACAGAACAAAAAACGTTATGAAATAAGCCTAGTGTTATGAAGTCGTCGACATATCTGTTACTAGCGTACTGGTGCTGTTTCTCGCTACCGAAGTTTCTTAGTGCAGATGCATAAATTCAACTTGAAACTTGCTCCTTTTGGACTTTGGTCCTAAGGCATCCTGACAGAGCTCTAATCTCCACATTATGTAGATACATCTAAAATATTATACACGAAAACATAAAGGAAAAAAAAGGAGTATGAGACATGACAAGGCATACACAAGATATTGTGGTTAGCCGCCATTTTTTTTATTGAATGCGAAAGTCAATGAAATAAGCTCGTTCTAAGAACATTTTTCTTTAACCATGTATACACACGATAAAAGATCTATATCTAATTTTGATAATATCGGTTTTGTTTAAATAAAGTATAGGCCGTATGAAAAAGAAACTAACTTGACTTTCGCTGACCGAGATTAGTTATCAAGTTGGTCTTTATGTCTCTGATGCTAGTGTTGATGTCCTCACAAAAGACGCACAGGAGCATCAGCAGCAGAAAACCCCTGCCCATGAGTGTGCTGAGCCCAATCACGTGGCCCCAGCGGATGTCGTGTACCAGCTCGTACTAAAACAATAGCGATAATCTTATATATATAAAAGAAAGTCGTGTTAGCTACACTATTTATAACTCAAGAACGGCTTAACCGATTTGGCCGAAAATTGGTAGGGAGGTAGCTTAGAACCAGGAGACGGACATAGGATACTTTTTATCCCGATTTTCCCACGAGATTGAAAAATTCCGAAATGTTGTATGTACTAATAAAGCTACAGACATTAAATTTAGCATGCCTATATTACATTATTCCTTGATACGGGATAAAAACACGAGGTAAATAATTAAGACTATAATTAGTAGATAATATTCCTAGAGGATCATGTAGGTGCTCCAAGAAGGGCTTTTCCGAATTTCCCACGGGATAGGCAATAAAAACCTTATACTTGGAGATATGAGTGGATGTGTGGGGTGTGTCGTCACTCTGACGTTATGTGCGCGGACGAAGTCGCGGGGAAAAGCTAGTTAAGAATACAAATGGTTCTCCGAACAAAACTCTTTCGCGAAGCAAGGGCGTCGTGATCCGATGATCAAAGCGGGGTTGTGGAGTAGCATCTATGTGTAGGTCCAACAGTATGGTAGCACTGGGAAGTTATTGACTGGGTTTGTTTGGGGGATAACGTGAAGTTTGATCAAAAGAGAAAACATAGAATTTACCAGTTGCTTCTCTTCCCGCGCAAATGGTAAAAGCCCGTCGAGGGAATGGGCGAAAGTCTTAGGATACATGCTATAGGCGATGCGGCTAGCTAGCCATCACTATTTTGATTTCCCTTTCCACCTGTGCGCCCTTAATCATGCCAAACGTGGCCTTAAGGTTTTGTTACTTTAGGCTCTGTCTACCCCGGAAGTGATAAAGACGTGATATTGTATGTATGTATGTAAGTTTGATCAAAATCAAGATTTTGACTACATTTTTCGTAAATGTAGCCTTAAGTAAACGAAGGCCTGTACCGACGCATCTGAACTACATAATTAATGTACTTATTTGTCGCAGCCTTGTAGTGAGCCGCCGTATTACAAAATGCCTAGCCGTTTTGCAATGCGGCGGTTGAACGATTAGCCAGGTCGTCATTCTTCAAAAAGGCGGCCTACGCTTAGCCGCATCGTGCTACTATCACCAAATCACTACATAATTATAAAACAAAGTCACTTTTTCTGTCCCCATGTCCCGATGTATGCTTATATCTTCAAAACCACACAACGGATTTTGATGCGGTTTTTTTTAATAGATAGAGTGATTCAAGAGGAAGGTTTATATGTATAGTACATGCACAATATACTGTGCGAAGCCGGGGCGGGTCGCTAGTAAGAAATAAAGTTGAATTTTTAGTGGATAGGTTAAGATAGGTTAGAATTGCGTCAGGGCCGAAGGCCCATACTGAGCGGAAATAGGAGCGAAGCGAAGCGGAGCTCCGTCAACTGAACTAAAAAGTCTCAAAGCGGCGGCTAGTGACTCGCTGTATTACATTACGGCTAGCCGTGTTTTTCCGGTGAATTTTCGTTCAGCCGCATTCAATCCGGCTAATCGTTGAACCGCCGCATTGCAAAACGACCACAACGGCTAGGCATTTTGTAATGGCGGAATTATACTACCTATACAATCCGCCTGCGACATATTATCCAATCGTTATGTAGGTATTATACATTTAATCGAGCTACCTTTTGCCCCGACTTTGTCTTCAGTATCATGTTGGCAAGCGAAATCATTATGTGCACAAATATACGGATCACGTGAAGCAATATCTGAAAAATAAATGCTTATTCACTTCAAGATGTAAACTTTAAATTGATTATTGAAACCTTCGCTCTACTTACCCTGAATCCAAACAACTGCTCCATAAGATGATATCCATCGAGTAATTCATTAAAGGTTTGAAACATCAGCTTCTCTACTTCAGCGTCATCTTCTTCGTTCACGTTCTCTTTGAAGTGCAAATTGGATGAGACATATTTGTACCATCGTTTGATTTTATATGCCAAAAAGTAAGCTACTACATTCACGTAAACCATCTCGGCATCTAATGCTGTCCCCAGAAGGTACATATCGAATCCATAAAAATTCCAAAACGGGTCGAAAATGAATTTAACAGCAGACGTTGTCACATTTGTGGCCAGAATAGCGAAAATGGAAACACAAATCCACCTTTTTAAATTAACCAATATGTCATTTTGATCGTGTAAAATTCTGTTGATGTTTTGAAGTTTCAGGACTAGTTTTAAATATTGTTTACTCCATCCAACGTTCATTGTGCTGAGCATAAGAAAGTGAGAAACGTATTGGAGGTGCATTAAAAAGGCCAAAAAGGTAAATATACGATTTAAACTTGACAAATACATGACGCGTGTTTTTAAATAGATCAAAATTAAATGGCACATGTTGGCTGCAGTCGTTAAGAACATGTATTTCCTGCTGACATTTGTTATGTAGTTTTGAGCAATGTTGTACATGCGCGCGAAGTAAATTGTTTGATGCACACAAAATGGACTGAAAATGCGTTTAATGTCATTATCCAGTAGATATTTTCTTGTTGTTGTTTTTACTATTTTTTTGGTGTACATTGTTTTCCGATGTCGACACTTTTCCGTATGAAGCGAACTAGAGGAAATTCTAATTTTACTGTTATACCTACTTGAGTTGATGTATTAAAGAAAAAACGTTCATTTTTTGTTATTTCTTCACAAGGCCAGTATTATAATGAATAACACGATGACAGATGTCAAGCCATCCTGTTTAAAAGTAAACAAAAGCATACAGCCGAAGGCCTTTTTGCTGACCTTCATTTTCCACTTACATAATTAATGTAGGTAATATTAATTATTAATCCAATTTAGAACCAACGTAATCATACGTATTTCTAAATGATACTGAAAACTAGAACAAAGAAAAATCCGAATGTAAAGCTATGGCTGGAAATCGACGAATCCGGATAGGTACTTATCATTCCGTGAAGCCAAAAATGCACTTTTTTGATTTTTTGTTCGTCTGTCTGTCTGGATGTTTGTTCAAGCGCCACGCGTAAACTACCGCACCAAACTAAACGCGTTTTTTATAGTATTGCGGAGGTCTAACTTAAAATCATGTTTCGTTTTTTTTTCGATATTCCGCCTAGAAGTCGAGATACAAAAAAAAGGTGGGGTCCACTAAAAATGTTTTTTGATAATATTATTTAATGGGATACCAAATGAAAGAGGAACAAGTCCCGGGTTCAAAAATGTGGTACATGTAATATGTTTATAATAATACTAAGCAACAGAAGTTTAGTACCTATAAAATAAGTTTTACTGGTTAATTAGTTCAGCTACTCATTAATAGATGTCGCAAAATGAATGAAATTATTCTAAATGGAAACGAAATGAAGCATCTATTTTCTAAGTTCCGCATTAGGCCAGTACGGGAACTAAATTGAACTCACAAAACTCACAAGTGCGCAATTTTTTGTACACAGTTAGAATTGACTGAGTACTACTGGTAAAAAAAAAATATAACAGATTTTGACATTGCGTTATTTAATATTTAAGTTTTTGTTAGTAAAGCGTGTAAATCCATAGAAAAAATATACAAGTGTAATTTTTCTGTACTAGATTATTGCATTTAACTATAAGAACATCACCTGTAGTATTCTAACAGTTTCGTCAAGAGCTTACGTCAGCATAATTAGAAACTCGAAAAAAAATTATAAATCTCTAAAAAAAAATTACAAGTGAATGGTGGCTGCTGAAATGTGTTCAAAACTGTCATAAGTATCGACAGTATTGAATTCTAACAGATTTGTCAATAGCGTATTTTTTTATCAACAACGTAATTTTCAAAATGCTCTATTTTCCATAAAAAAAATCTCATAATTCTCAAGTCGGCTTATTTGATTCGGTTTCATTGTAGTAATCTATAGGCAGAAATTCTAACGAATTCATCAATAGCTTCAAATTTTATTAACTAATCAGTTCTATAAGAAACGAATGTAGGATTTGAATTGCGCGGGAACCTTGTACGCCGGCAGAGCAACGGCTGGACCAATCACAGCACGGCTTTGCTTATCGGCCGCGCCGGCCGCAGTCAGCTGTAGTTCAACGTACAGCGCGTTGTAAACAAAATAATGCTCCGCAAAACTGCTGTTGAACGTTTGGCCTAAAAACTGTAATAATTAAATCGTGGCCCATTTTAGACGCTTGGGAATATTTTTTTATAATGCTATAACACTTAGCCGATGTGAAAAATATAATTCCATGACAATTGTGTCACCCACGCGAATGTGAGCGGTCGCCGCGTCTCGGGTTCCCGACAAAAGTGCCAGTTGTATGAAATCCTTCTTAAGGTAAGACCTTCACATTTTAAGCTTTTAATTGCATATAAAATTGAAAACGTAAATAAATCAATTTGTTTTTTATATTATTTGATGATATAATCGCTGTTCAAGTAATGGTTCCAAAATTAGAGGTATGAGCTAATAGTTGAACGGTGTTCAACTAATGGGCAAAGTGGTCTTTTTTCAAATGCATTTATAAAATCGCACAAAAATGATAGATGCACCGTTTATGGCTCAAATTAATTGTATACCTATCGTAGATATAAAATATCTAAAACTTGAACAAAATATTTTGTTCCTAATCTTCCCGATTTTTGATATTTTTGTTGTATGGGAATAGCGACTGTTCAACTATTATTTAATGCCCAAAACTTGAACGAAGAAATGTTACTGGTTCAACTTTTGGTTTCTATTCAAGTAGATGAACATTGAATCGATTTAATTAGTTCATCTTATAGATTTCTTGGCCTAGACTTGAAGTAACAACATTTTGTCGTTCATGTTTGGGGTAGGGTATTTAAGTGAACATTTTCATAAGGTAAAAAAATACTTTTAGTGTAACTTATAACTATAATTAATTAATTTAGAATATTCAATATAGATACAAAGGTACCCTTGAGATCGTAAAATTTTATTTGAAATTTTATTTTATATGGCCGCTGGGCCAAATTCGAGCGAAGCAACCGTCAACTTTGCCTGTGCTGGCAAAGTTCTAGGTGATCTGATAAATCTACTGATCAAGTAAGATTAAACATACATACATAAATCACGTTATCATCCCTTACGGGGTAGACAGAGCCCAAGGTAACAAGACCTAAAGGCCATGAAAAGCTAAGATTATTCTACTAAAAATACACGTCTTGGAACATTTCGTATATAAAAGATCAAAATTAATGTGTGGTTAACCACTAGGTATACGTTGCTTTAGTACTTTCTAGCTATTTTGTACTAAGGAATCGGGCAAAGTTGGACTACGCTATAGCTTGAAGGAGTTGAGTGTAGGTTTTTGCTAATTGGTATAAACGCTGGACAGCTTAACCGCTTACAGCGGATGTTCAATGATTTATATAATTTTCGTGAATTGATAAGATCCAATATTGTCTTTGATTTCTGCGATATATATTCATGAAATAAAACCGTCGTTTTAAATTTTATTAGAGACACGTGAAACCTACTTAAAAGAAATCAATGACAATCATTAGTTATGTTTTGGGTAAGTGCCGTAATATAATAACGTTTTTTTTATTGGTGGCATCCAAAACTGAAAAAAAGAGAGGCCATATGAACGGGCTAGATTCGAAAATGCCGTAAAAAGATTCGCAATAATCAAATAAGTTTATCTCAGGCAAGCTCAACCTACAATGCAATGGAGGTAATTGCGAAGAATCTCCAAAGAAATCGCTCGTTCGGTCCTAGATGATTGGGGAATCGGCAGATCCCGAGTACGAGCATACTAACATAGCGACGGTGAAGAAGCAAGATCTTCTATTTTGTAATTTCGGCTTAATGTAAGATATGAGCTATGGGTTCTCTCCTACGAATAATAATAACTCAAGAAGCGTAACTAAGCCCTAAAAATCATTCCCCGCGAAGTGAACCGCAGGGGGCGGGGCTTAAAATATGTACCGCGTGGCGAATTAGTTCGGCCGGGACGCTCGAGCCGTTATCGTGACGTTATCATTGTATTTTTGCGCTAATACATTAGAAAAATATGCCATCGTGTTGTGTGAAGTGGCGTAGAAGCCATTCAGATATGAAAAATAGAGGACTCACCTTTCATATGTATGTAAATAACTATTTTAGGACACCATACTTGACGACTCTGGATGCATGCGATCCACGCACCCTTCCCTTACCGCAAGTAGGCGGACACAATCACGACACGCGGACTAATCGTGTGTAAGTATTGTCTATGTGAGTGACAAGTGTCACGTTTGCATTGCTGTTAGTTTGTGTGCGTAAGTGGAATGACAATCGAAGCAGCAACTGTTAGGGAATTACGCTTCTTGACTTATTATTATTCGTAGGGTTCTCTCAATAGAATTCAAACTACAATAATTAAAATTTGTAAGATCGGATAAGGAGATCTTGCTTCTTCCCCGTCGATAAGCAAGATAGCTACACATAACTACACGTTTATTCGTGTAAATTTGTTTAGTGGGCAATGTTCAATTAAGGGCAAAGTTGACCACCTATCCACTATTACTTTACTATCAATATGTTAGTTCATCTTTTGGGGTCAATTCGTTCATAAATAGGGCACATCGTTCAACTTTAGGGGAATTTGCCTTATTTTGGCAAACATATTTTTTTTGTATAGATCCGTTTGTAATATAAGGGTTTGAAATCGTAAAATGCAAAGTCGACTATGTGCTTAGCGTTATAAAAAAATTCACTATCATACATGGCTTACAACACTTCGAAAAAAGGGTTCAAAGGAGGGGTAGTCGCTTAATCGTTCAACTTTTGGTGACTTCACCCTAGGTACTACGGCACCAATAGACATGACCCAATAATGCACAAAAACTCTTATTTAAAAGACACTAAGGCAAGGGTCATTCCATTATCGCGGGTGCGCAACGTTTGGACGCCTGTTTTAGTTCGGCCTGGTTGAGTAAAAAACATTTTTAATTAAATTGGTGTTTAAAGGACTACATTTTAGTATGCTTACTTTATATTAGTTGGCAAAAATGTTAATATGTTGTTTTAAAAGCCGGGAGAGTGGTTCAAGTTGCCATCGCGGGTGCAACAAATTTGTTGCACCCGCGATGGCAATTTGAACCTTTCTCCTAGCTTTTAAAATATCATATTAAAATTTTTGTTGATTGGTATAAAGTAAGCATACTAAAATGTAATCTGTTAAAGACTAATTTAATTGAAAATGTTTTTTACTTTAAATAAATGACTATCCCTTAGTTTCTATTTAATAACACTCACTGTCCATTACTGGGTCCTTGACCAACACTGGTGCCGTTACCTTAGTACCTAGGTAGTTGATTTTCATTGAATAATGAATAATTTATTTAAAATTTGCGTTCTCAGGCAAAATGTACTTACTACATATGTAGCTTGTTGTCAATAAAACGAGTTCCAGACAAACATGTCTCATTTCTAGTTAAATAAATAAAAAAAATCAACCCTTTTTCGTCTATTTTTTTAGGTGATCCCACGCTTACAAGGAACATTTACGTAAAAAGTAACTATCTATGGGATTCCTATTTAATTATGAATTATACGAGTAGTACTTTTCAACTAGCTTGGGTTCGGTGACATTTGCTTTATTTAATTAAAGAACTGGGTTCAAAATTCTGAGTTTCTGTAATTGGGTACCTACCTTAAGTTTTTTTTGTTTGACACCGATTGACATCTGACATCATGCATGTGAAGATGTGAATAATTTGAAAATAAAACTACTTATAGATTTCTTACACCGAACGCGGCACGGTTTTGTATTAGCGCGGCTCGTATTACGTGATTGGCTGACAGCACGCTGCGCCTGGTTCGCGCGAGTCGCGCGCGAATTTAAATTACGGATGTAACTGATAACGTAATAGAATCTAAAGCTATTGATGAATTCGTTAGAATTTCTGCCTATGGGTGGTTCCACAAAAATTGGGTAACTTTTTGACAAATTTTGCCATAGGTGTTATTAGATACTAATTAGAAAACTTTTTGGTAAAATGCATTACTATAATGGTTTACTTTTTGTATCCAAAGAGGCCAGTCACTTTATTTGGTATTTTAAGAGAAAATTCGATTTTTTTGAAATATGTGTTCTAGGGACTGACGGGCTATGATAGGCAGTGGCGTAACTATAGGGTGGCAGGAGTGGCAAAATGCCAGGGGGCCCTAGCTCTACGGGGCCCCCAACTGGCTTGGTTTAAAGCACAGAAGGGACGCTGATGAACTTCTTTATATTGAGGAAGGAGCCCCATCTGACGAATTTTCCGCGGGCCCCAGACGTTATAGTTCCGCCACTGGTGATAGGGACTGACGCCTTACATTGTTAGTACAATAAAATCACATGTGTATCTTACATAATTAGCATTTAATTAGTAATTCTTACTATAATCTTATTAATTGACATATTTATTGCAAAATTAAATCAAATTATAGACAAAGCAGTCTTTAGTAAAATATTTATATTTAAATACTTTCTTACCAACAACAATAATAGTACTTTAAATTACTTGAGATCACAAAACTAAACATATTTTGTACTATTATATCTTACAAAACATAACACCATGTAACAATAAAGAAAAAACATTTTTTATCTTCTTAATAATCTGCTAATAAAACTGGATCACTTTTTATTTTTTCTAGGCGTCTTTTTGCCTGTTCTGATTTTTTTTTTGCTTTTTCTTCATTAGACGACAGTATTTTCTTTTGAGGCGCCATATTCTACAACAAACAGAACTATTTTCAATTAGCGAATCTATTTAAACTATTATGAACATCAGGCCCTAGCCGTCGCATCAGTCCCTAGTCACATTTACGACCAGGGCCTGATGGTCTAGGGACTGACGAATCAGAACTAAATCACTCTTAGTTTACTCTTAAAAAGAAATACCGAAACTTGTAGATAGCTATAACATCAGAACAAACAAATCACATATACACGAAAACAAAAGAGAATAGTATCTAATTAACTTTCTATAAAATAACTTACCTAGGGCCTGACAGAGTGACTGGCACAGCACGGGTTTCCTCAGCGTCAACGCCGACCGCGCTGATGTGAAGATGGCCAACGCGGAACAGCCCACGTGTATGGCTAACTTCACGTCGTCACTTCAGAATGCAATAGTTTTAAAACGCTGGTTTTGTTCGGTTTCCGCGTATTTTTGAAATTACTGAGTGGCTAGGGCCTGACTTTAATTATCGATGACACTATTTTTTCTTATAAAAACATATGAAAATAATTAATATTGTTCACTAAATCCTTTCGGTAAATAAGACAACGTAATTTTTATTGTGTTTATGTTAAATAAAGTTCAAATATCATCTAGACATACTAAAACCGGACGAATGAAAGCAGTATTTCAGAAATGTGACATGGCTAGGGACTGATATTAAGGAGAGAAAACGACATTTTTTTTGATAAAAAAAATAAATGTGTAAGGCAAAATTGAGTGACATAATAAAAAATCGGTTATTTCATGTGCCAGGCATTTCAAATATTGGGTAATTAATATAAATTTATATAAAAATCACTGGAACACAAAGTTACCCAACTTTTGTGGAATCACCCCTATAGATTACTACAATGAAACCGAATCAAATAAGCCGACTTGAGAATTATGAGATTTTTTTTATGGAAAATAGAGCATTTTGAAAATTACGTTGTTGATAAAAAAATACGCTATTGACAAATCTGTTAGAATTCAATACTGTCGATACTTATGACAGTTTTGAACACATTTCAGCAGCCACCATTCACTTGTAATTTTTTTTTAGAGATTTATAATTTTTTTTCGAGTTTCTAATTATGCTGACGTAAGCTCTTGACGAAACTGTTAGAATACTACAGGTGATGTTCTTATAGTTAAATGCAATAATCTAGTACAGAAAAATTACACTTGTATATTTTTTCTATGGATTTACACGCTTTACTAACAAAAACTTAAATATTAAATAACGCAATGTCAAAATCTGTTATATATTTTTTTTACCAGTAGTACTCAGTCAATTCTAACTGTGTACAAAAAATTGCGCACTTGTGAGTTTTGTGAGTATAAAGGGTAATTAACACGTTCCCGTACTGGACTACATCTCAAAAGGAAAAAATGGCCTAATGGCCTATGGCCGGGAATCGAACCCGGATCCTCGTCAATCCGTGGCGCGTACTGTACCCCTACACACCCAAAACAGGTGGGTAAGCCTTCGAATTTTTCTATCTGTTACTAGCTGTCACGTGACCTGGTTACTATGCGAATTTTTGTCGCTAAGCGTCATCTGGTTGAATGAGTGTCTATACGACACGATTACAAACTCCCGGGGAACATCTATACTGCTCACCAGGGACCAGCGCCAGCGCCAGAAGGCGCTGTTTTTCAAATGATAGGTCTGTACTATCAAATGAATCAAGAATTTTTACTTCTTGATTTTTTATGTTTACTTTTACGATATTACCGTTAGAAATTAAATTTCTAAACGACAGTGAAAATTAGAACACAGAAAAATCCGAAAAGTAAAGCTATGGCCGGGAATCAAACCCGGATCCTCGTCATTCCGTGACGAGGATCCGGGTTGTGACGTGTGACGTGATTAGAAAAGGTGTTTTCATACAAATTGCCGTGCTCCCAGAAACTGCTTGGGTAGTAACCTACTTCCATTTGTCCTAGAAATTAGAAATTTGAATTGAACGTAGCAGAACTTAATCGAAATAAAAATATATATTTTTTCTATTGATGAAATAAACCAATATATTGACCTAAGGGCTCTGCTAACACTGGATATCATAATTTCTACGGAACTGCTGCACTGATATTATAAAAAATTGTATAGAGATAAAATAAACTTTGAGAAAGGACTACTTAGGCTACTTTTTAATAAGAAAAAGTCTTGAAGACGAACTCTTCATTTTACACAAAACACAGAAAATTTAATTAATAGGTACCCTAGAAGACAATACGGGTACTGAAACTGTCAGATATTAATGAATTTGAAATATCAATTACTGTAATTAATCAAAATTTATAGCGATCATTTAGTATTTTCACACCACCAACCGCTGCCCTAACTTGTATCCAACGTCTAATTGAACCATATCGCAAATATGAAGGGATATCTGTTAAACAATAAAATAGATGACGAGTTTCAAAGGATGCTGTTCCCCCTGAACTTCCTGCAATCAATTTGGTTGCAGTCAAAATTCAGAATTTTTCAAAGATCTGTTAGGCCTAATAACTTTCTCGCACATTTGAAGAATTTTCTCGGTGTTATTTTAATTATGAGTATCTGTATAATAAATTTTCTTTGCATATATCCAACAAATAGTGCATCTGCTTGGTTATTATGTCTTGACATACTTGTCGTAAGTTTGACCACATTTACAGCAAACTTTACTCAGAGCCAGAACAATGTGCTGTTAGTTCTGAAAATGCAACAAGCCTACAGATTATTTGACAGTAACATTAGCTTGAAACAATATAAGAAACACAATTGGATTGCTGTCACAGTGTTAACAATAACATGGATGACATTTCTTGGTTATTACTTAATAATAGACTGCACTGATTATTCTCGCATAATATTCTTAATAACCTTATGTTATTTTGATGTAAATTTTGTTTACGCGTCCCAAATTATTAAATTTCTGGAGCACGAGTTGAGGCTGTGGCTGGTCGAGTTGGAGCGCTATTTCGCGACATGTGCTGAGCCAGATCACAACGAGTTGATGGAGTATTTCAATGAGATTGAGCAACAGAAGAAACGGCTTTATTCAGCATTTGTAGACATAATGAATGCATTTGAACTTTTTATCTGTATTTTTCAATTCCCTGTAAGTATAACTTCATGAGCTCTTCGTTCTAAACATGAAATGTTCTGATTGTAACTTTCTTTACAGATGTTAACAACTATTTACCTGTGTTTTGAATTATTTATTTCTGAATTGCTGGTTTCTTCTCTTTTACTTGATATAGATGCAACGTAGGAAATTCAGTGTCTTTAGACTGCGTACGTTGGTATCTCCTTTTTCAGTGCGACTGTCTTTACTGGCTTCGTGCAAAAGAACATCATCTACGCAATCATGTCATCGGCATTCCGTGACATCGCATTACGACGATGTCAAAACCTTTAGTGATCTGATTAAATTATGATTTCCTTTTCAGATTTTACAGCTGTCGATTGAATGTTTTGTACACCCTATATTATGCATTTACATATATTTGACTAATTCTGAAAGTGTATATAGTTTCGTGAGTATCTAACTATTGTAATAGAACTTCTTTAGACTCGCACTTGGCTGGTTTTTTGTGTGTTACACCTGCAAAGTCTGTAAGGTTCTGTTTTTGTCATGTCATGTTCGTGTGTAACAATTTAATTAATATTCGAGTCACAGATAAAACCAAAAAAGACTGAGAAAATCTTAAATGTTGAAACTTTCGTTGATTAATATTGTTATTCTGACCGCACCATATTTATTGTAGGCAACTGTTATTCTAGTCGATTGCTACTGCCACGCCGCAGGGTGTGCCTATTATGGAATGAACAAGAAATATTTACCTTGCTACTCGCTACTTACGTGCAAGATAGCCAAACCATAATCCTATATACCTAACAACATACATACTCGTAAATCCCACAAACTCAACTATCCCCTACACCACACAAAGAAGATATAGAATCGATGTATCTGATTTGACGCGGAGAGCACTCGAGAGACTTTTTGAAAATGGAAACTATTGGTTTATGCTCAGTTAAAATGAAGATAGGTCTCGTCTCGACAACATAACGAAAATATTTGACTAACTCATGTATGGACACAATTCGCGATCGTACGCGCTGTATTTTGTCTGAGCGGCTATTTCCTACTATTGTTCCACTCATTGCGCCACCAGTAGTCACTCGTGCTGGTCGCCACGAGTTTTACCCGCCCTCAGTTTTTTCGACCGTAATGGTCTCTGGGAATGCAAGGCTGTAAAAAAGTAAACTTTATTAAAAACAAAGTTTACTATAAACAAACATAAAATTTGGTAGTTTGTCGTTTTCATGTTTCCCGCTCGTGTCTTATTTGACTTGTTGTCGTTTGATTGCAATAGTTTTAACAAAGTTGTGTAACGTATCAGAAAAAGCATAGATGAGAACGTAATTAAATCAACACCAGAAAAAATATCAGCGGCGGCCCAAGAAGCGATGGAAGATTTGTTGCCTAGAAAATCTCGGGAATAATAAAGCCTACGAGAATTTCATGGGGTAGAGACTGGAACACGGGACTTCTACATTTTCGGAGAACGCATTACTTTCATTTATTAAGTACCTACTTAGTCGTAGAAAAAGTATTGCATGCAATGTTGTATAAGCTAGTCAAAAAATTAATCCACTCGTGTGAAGGATAAACTCTTTTTATACTGCCAAGATGTGTACCTTTTTGTAGCTGGCAGTTGTAAGCCTTGTGACAGCAGCACCTCATTTTTTATATTGGATTCAGTTCTCTGCGAACCACGATAGGAGGTGCTGCTGCCACGAGACCGCTCATTTCATGTTCTCCTATCTATACTTATACTCATTAAATATCAGTTCACTATCATAACCTGTTTCCATTTTAAATACAGTCCACTGGTTCGCCACAACTCGCCTTTTTTGGTCCCTCTAATGCAACTGTTGCATAAAATACCCATTTTTGGAAAATACATTTTACTTTAGGTTACTTTTTACCTACGTACCTATGCTTTTTCAGGATAATGGCGTAATAAAAGTTCTTGTGGGACCCTTGCTGTGGTCGGTGAAGAATTTCGCACTCCTGACATACTTGTGCGCGTCGTGTCAGCAGTTTTACCTGGCCGCGGCCGAAGTGGACGAGACCTGCGCAGCCATACAGAGCCAGCATGACCGCTTGTATATGTGTAAGTTTGACACAATGCAATTATTTCACACTGTGTCGACTCGAAGTATGACAGTACAGGGAGGGGGGGGGGGGGGGGAACGAGCACCACCTGGAAGGCATACCTAATATTAAAAGTAGAGATTTAAAAATTTCAATAACTTAATAAATACTTAATAAATAAATAGCTAAAGTAAAACTAATTGCGTATGAATGTAACTACTGCGCAAGGTTCATGTAATTTCTATAAACATGAATTTGTTCTAGTGGATATACAAAAGCTGTGCAAGAACGTGCGTCGTGTGAGCGCGTGCGCGCGCGCCGGCGGCGGGCTGCGCGCGGGCGGCGTGGTCGCGGTGGACGCGGCGCTGCCGCTGCGGCTGCTGGCGCTGCTCGCCACCTACACCGTCGTGCTGCTGCAGTTCGCTTTACTTTAGAACGCGCGTCGTGTGAGCGCCTGCGCGCGCGCCGACGGCGGGCTGCGCGCGGGCGGCGTGGTCGCGGCGCTGCCGCTGCGGCTGCTGGCGCTGCTCGCCACCTACACCGTCGTGCTGCTGCAGTTCGCTTTACTTTAGAACGCGCGTCGTGTGAGCGCCTGCGCGCGCGCCGACGGCGGGCTGCGCGCGGGCGGCGTGGTCGCGGCGCTGCCGCTGCGGCTGCTGGCGCTGCTCGCCACCTACACCGTCGTGTTGCTGCAGTTCGCTTTACTTTAGAACGCGCGTCGTGTGAGCGCCTGCGCGCGCGCCGACGGCGGGCTGCGCGCGGGCGGCGTGGTCGCGGCGCTGCCGCTGCGGCTGCTGGCGCTGCTCGCCACCTACACCGTCGTGCTGCTGCAGTTCGCTTTGCTTTAGAACATGCGTCGTGTGAGCGCGTGCGCGCGCGCCGACGGCTGGCTGCGCGCGGGCGGCGTGGTCGCGGTGGACGCGGCGCTGCCGCTGCGGCTGCTGGCGCTGCTCGCCACCTACACCGTCGTGCTGCTGCAGTTCGCTTTACTTTAGAACGCGCGTCGTGTGAGCGCGTGCGCGCGCGCCGACGGCTGGCTGCGCGCGGGCGGCGTGGTCGCGGCGCTGCCGCTGCGGCTGCTGGCGCTGCTCGCCACCTACACCGTCGTGCTGCTGCAGTTCGCTTTACTTTAGAACGCGCGTCGTGTGAGCGCCTGCGCGCGCGCCGACGGCGGGCTGCGCGCGGGCGGCGTGGTCGCGGCGCTGCCGCTGCGGCTGCTGGCGCTGCTCGCCACCTACACCGTCGTGCTGCTGCAGTTCGCTTTACTTTAGAACGCGCGTCGTGTGAGCGCCTGCGCGCGCGCCGACGGCGGGCTGCGCGTGGGCGGCGTGGTCGCGGCGCTGCCGCTGCGGCTGCTGGCGCTGCTCGCCACCTACACCGTCGTGTTGCTGCAGTTCGCTTTACTTTAGAACGCGCGTCGTGTGAGCGCCTGCGCGCGCGCCGACGGCGGGCTGCGCGCGGGCGGCGTGGTCGCGGCGCTGCCGCTGCGGCTGCTGGCGCTGCTCGCCACCTACACCGTCGTGCTGCTGCAGTTCGCTTTGCTTTAGAACATGCGTCGTGTGAGCGCGTGCGCGCGCGCCGACGGCTGGCTGCGCGCGGGCGGCGTGGTCGCGGTGGACGCGGCGCTGCCGCTGCGGCTGCTGGCGCTGCTCGCCACCTACACCGTCGTGCTGCTGCAGTTCGCTTTACTTTAGAACGCGCGTCGTGTGAGCGCCTGCGCGCGCGCCGACGGCGGGCTGCGCGCGGGCGGCGTGGTCGCGGCGCTGCCGCTGCGGCTGCTGGCGCTGCTCGCCACCTACACCGTCGTGCTGCTGCAGTTCGCTTTACTTTAGAACGCGCGTCGTGTGAGCGCCTGCGCGCGCGCCGACGGCGGGCTGCGCGCGGGCGGCGTGGTCGCGGCGCTGCCGCTGCGGCTGCTGGCGCTGCTCGCCACCTACACCGTCGTGTTGCTGCAGTTCGCTTTACTTTAGAACGCGCGTCGTGTGAGCGCCTGCGCGCGCGCCGACGGCGGGCTGCGCGCGGGCGGCGTGGTCGCGGCGCTGCCGCTGCGGCTGCTGGCGCTGCTCGCCACCTACACCGTCGTGCTGCTGCAGTTCGCTTTGCTTTAGAATGTGCGTCGTGTAAGCGCGTATTTTTTAGATAATGTAACTGACAATCTAAACAGAGCGTCGTTTAATTTAACGGAGTCATCATTCATGTTTTAGAGTTATGTTTTGCTAGCTTAAGCGCATATTTGTTTACTTGAGTATTTATAATTAATTAAAAGCTTAGACGGTAGACAGTTGCATTCCAATTGTTCAAGATTTAGGTTTAGATTATTTATAAATATTGTGAAGTTGGATATTGTGGTCTGATTCCATTGAAATTGACACATTTGAAAAAATAAATAAAATTAAGAAATAATTTAAAAGAAGAATAATATATTTATTTTAATATTTATGAGATCCCTTTTTTAACTTCGCCTTAGTGCATGTGTGTGTTGTCCAGTATTCATCTTTTTCTTGTGTTTTGTAAAATTAAAGAGTTATACATACATACATACATAATCTCCCATCGTTGTTAAACATGTCCAAATGGTCGGAAAAGATCTCGAAGCTCCTCGTCGTTATATTTATAGTAATTCAGTTGTTGTTGGGCTTAAACTAGGGATTAGATACGGATAAGAGCCTGCGAGTATTTGCTAATCGTATCTGTTTTGTTCTTCTTGTTTGTAATATCCAACTTATAATACTACATTCAAACAGATGACGCTTGGCGACAAAAAATCGCATAGTAACAAAGGTCACGTGACAGCTAGTAACAGGTAGAAAAATTCGAAGACTACCCACCAGCTATGGGTGGTGTAGGGGTATAGCACGCGTCACGGAATGACTAGGATCCGGGTTCGATTCCCGGCCATAGGTTTACTTTTCGGATTTTTCTATTTGTTCTAATTTTCACTGACATTTAGAAATTTAACTTATAATAAACCCAAAAAAAAAGTTTGGTTGCAACTTTTGATGATTAGGTACGAATGCCTGGCATTACATTTGTAACCAACCCCCCCTCCCCCCCATGCATACCTAAAAGAAGTTTTGTATTACCTAAATAAAATAATAAACAATACATTTACTTCCATGCTGGTCTGGGAGCAATGAAAAAACATAGAATGTACCAGTTGCTTCTCTACTCTAGATGGTAAAAGCCCATCGAGGGAATGGGCCAATATCGTACTATAGGCGATGCGGCTAGCAACCCATCACTATTTCGATTCCATTTTTGTCATCTATACGCCCATAATATTGCTAAACGTGGCCTAGGTCTTGTCACCTTAGGCTCTGTCTACCCCGTAAGGGATAAAGACGTGATTTGTGTATGTGTGTGTATGTATGTATTTATAAATCCGAAAGTTTCTGAGTGAGGATGTGAGTGAGCGGCTGCTGTGATGCGGCTAGCAACCCATCACTAATTTGATTCCCCTTTCCACCTATAGGTACCCCTACAATCATGCTAAACGTGCCTTTTAGGTCTTGTTGCTCATTTCTCCTTTACTCATTTCTTTTTTCATTACAACTATGGTATTGCAATGTTGGTAACTAATACTAAAGAAGTTTCGCATGGACCCCGGTGGGGTATAGCAATACAGGTAGTACAATAACAACCAACAGGTAGGTAGTAGGTAACTATACAGGTTACAATTTACCGTCTAAGAAATCAGATACGGAGTAGTAACATTTCTCTATTAACACTTTTGTATTTTATTAAAGAAACATTTGTTTTAGTCATTTTCATTCGTTTTTTAAACCAATTTGAATAATTAAATATTTTAATTGAGCAATAATAGGTTCCTTTTTAAATCTTAGTTTTGGATACGAAAAGGTCAAAAGATGACCGCGAATACACAATACACACAAATCACGTCTTTATCCCTTACGGGGTAGACAGAGCCCAAGGTGACAAACCTACAGGCCACGGTTAGCAAGATTGTGGGGCTAGGTATAGTTGGAAAATGGAATCAAAATAGTAAGTTTGTAACAAATATTTTATTAATGTCGATAAGTAGCGTTAGGCATAGGTTCTTAAGTGGTAGAGTCGCCTAGAGAAATATTGCGGCAATCTCCTCACTTTGTGACTTTGCTCTTCTAAAGTCGATGCGACATTTGTTGCTGTATGTCTGCCAGTTGCCTTCGGAACCGACCAGGGGGCGCGACGTCAGTAGGCGCAGCTTTATAAGGACGGCGCCCGGTAGAGAGAGTCTTTTTCGGCTGCCGCTAAACCCAATTGGCAGAGTGCAAAGCGGGTGAGGGGGTAGCCTAAACGATCACAGCGCTCGCTACGGCTAAAATTGTCATTTTTGTCGCTGACTTGAGCTGTCAAACCCATATTGCAGTAAACATTTTCTAATCGTCTTTGAGATAAAAATATGGTCCTGGTAAGATGTGTTGTTGTGAATTGTAATAACACCAAGAAGAATAGCGACTGTAAATTTTACCAATTTCCAAGACCATGGTGGAAACGAGACCAAAGAAATAAGTGGATATTTGCCGTAAGAAAAAAAAAGTAAGTTACCTAACCTCTAAAATTTCACTGAAAACAACAATTTTAATATTATTGGCAATAATGTTACTGACTACCATTGTCCAAAATTGTGTAATATAGTAAAATAACACAAGATTTCACTAATATTTTTCACAATATTTACTTACTTCTTGTTTGACAGCGGTGACAATATTGTCCATAATGGCCGCCTATCACGTGGCGCTGTCGTCGCGCTCGGTCCCAATACTGAGTTGTGACCGCGTTCCGAGCTCCGCTGATTTAACTAAGCTCCGCCATGATTCTCTTAACGTGTGGCGAGTGATCGCGTTGGCGATGGACTTCTAAAGTTTTTTTTTTTTATTTGAATAGGAAGACAAACGAGCAAGTGGGTCACCTGATGGTAATGATTACCACTGCCCATAGATACCCGGAGGGATAGCAGATGCGTTGCCAACCTAGAGGACTAAGATGAAATGCCTCTTGTGCCCGTAATTTCCCCGGCTGTCTTACTCTCCACACCGGAACACAGCAGTGCAAGCACTGCTACTTAGCGGCAGGATTAGCGAGTAAGATGGTGGCAGTAAGTGGTGGATGGTGGTAGTATTTTAATTAACCAGTCAGATGTCGCATTTTGCTGCTAATCCCGTAATGTGAGTATCCACGTTTTTTCTTTGGGCTCTAGTTATTTTTGCCACGTCAGGCTCTCACGGAATCCTAGAATCATAGAGTGTTTTCTGTTGGTTTTAGGGGTCCTTAGTTCCGGCTCATCTTTAGTTAGGCTTCCGTGTGCTAAACCATAGATGCTTCCAACCCCAACCAATTGGCCCTAGTGCTGGAGGATCTGTCTGGGTCCAGGAGACGTAACAACGTGCCCACACCTGCTGGATCGGCCCCCTATGTGCGGAGGATGAAGTAGGAGGCCTAATTTTTTCTTTCCGAGAAACCTAGATTTAATACAAGCCAAGCTCAGGTTAGTAAGCTCTCCTGGTTCCGATAACACCGGCACACGGTGACCCTGATTGTAACTTTAAAAATAGATTTAATAAGATTAAGACAGCGACATCTGATTTTTCTACTATCAACTCCTGTACAAGATGACTAACATTAGTGAATAAATAGTTTTGTTAGTATAATCATTTTGTTTTCTTTGGAACTGTGTCATAGTGCGCCCTGGGTAATTTTTTAAGTTAGTTCTTCGAGTCTCATGTTAACCGGCTGGGTAAGTTGGTGAGTAACTGAGGCGTAAAAAACCACCGTTACAAGTTGCGGCGGGAATTTAATGAATAATTGTATGGTTGAATATTTTTTCGTACGAACATGACGACTTCCAGTATGTATATAAATGATGGGGTAAGTATCTGCACCTTTAGAAGTCTGGTTTGCAACTTTCAGTTTGATAAATATTTTCTATGGTTCGGATACGCCTCGTCTACCCCGTAAGGGATAAAGGCGTGATTTATGTGTGACAAAAAATGCCTGAATAGAAAAACTGTTTATTCCAATACGTCTATCAAATAATCGTATATTGGTAGGCAGTTAGTGTGAGGTTCGTAAGTGTTTCGGTGACCCAGTCCGCTGAAGACCTCAGAGAGCCGAGTAACGTGGCGTCGTTTTCGCACGTTTTTCTGACCAGACCCGCCACGATGAGTTCATTCGACTGAAATGCAAAAGAGAGAGAGTGAGTGGAGTCATCTGATGGTTAGTGAGCACAAGCCATGGACACTCGCAACACTAGAAGATTGCCCGCCTAGAGCACAGAAGGAATACAGCACGTCTAGCACGAAAGCGCACAAGAGTCGCTTCGCGCGCGAGATAGATTGCCCGTCTTTTTCTTGCTGTTTGTTCTAGAAAGAAACGGGTAGGGGAGACCGAGGAGAGTTGATACAAAGCCCATTTCTCTGAACTGTGACAGTTTATCGGGCTGGTAACTTCGCTAATTCGTTGCTATTTCTACACTCCACAGTTTGTGTGAAGTTGTGACC
Source organism: Pandemis corylana (assembly GCA_949127965.1). Lineage (NCBI taxonomy): Eukaryota > Metazoa > Arthropoda > Insecta > Lepidoptera > Tortricidae > Pandemis > Pandemis corylana. Next base: position 9,741,046 of record OX421871.1, read on the forward strand.
TCGCTAACTGTCATAGGTGCAGAGAAAAAGGCTTTGTATCAACTCACCTCTGTCTCAACTTGCCTCGGTCTCCCCTACATTTTCTCGCGCGCGACGCGACTTTCGTGCGTTCTCGTGCTAGCCCGGCAGGAGCGACCACACCGCTGCGTATGCGCAATGACGTGTCATAGGCGTCACGTTTTCTCGCCGTTTTTTCATACATTATGTTGCGTAAACGCACCGTCAACGTCTTTTACACACCGGTATGGTCGCACCTTACCTCGTATACCAGTAATTTTACGGTTGCCTAAGTATTCCCCACATCGGAAAACAGCATCGCCAGCACGGATGCTTGTCGGCAGGATTAGCTAATATTAAATTAATTTCTTCCATGCTGGTATGGGAACAAAGAAAAAGAAAAAAGAAAGAAAATACAGACGAATTGAGAACCTCCTTTTTTTGAAGTCGGTTAAAAAACATAGAATGTACTACCAGTTGCTTCTCTTCCCGCGCAGATGGTAAAAGCCCATCGACGGAATGGGCGAAAATAGGAATCATGTTGTAGGCGATGCGGCTAGCAACCCATTACTATTTTGATTCCATTTTCCATCTATACCTAGCCCCACAATCTTGCTAAACGTGGCCTGCAGGTCTAATTACCTTAGGCTGTGTCTACCCCGTTAGGGATAAATACGTGATTTGTGTGTAAATTAATTTCGAATAGGTACTTCAGCAGGAATTTCACGTGGACTCTTTGAAAGGTCCTACTCAGATCTTCTTTTTCTAGTTTGGGTGCCATCTCCTACCGGTGGTTGCCTATCATCATAGCAATTCGCACTATGTCGATAGCTGCCCTGAACAGGGCTCGCGTCCTCATCTCGAACCGAAGTTTCTTCAACCACGATGTTTTACGTCTGGTCGTCTGAGTCCCTGTATCTTTCCCTGTTATAAGCAGGAGAAGTTCGTATTTGTCGTGTGTCATAAATGTCGTGTGGCCTAGATGGTCTTCTTAGATACCGTCGATGTTAAACTTACACCAGACTGGCATAGAACTAGTGACCCTGGGGCTACAGAACAGGTGCACCAGCCACCACGCAGCCGCAATGGCATCGATGTTAAACTTACACAAGACGGGCATAGAACTGGTGACCCTGGGGCGATGGCACAGGTGCACCAGCCACCACGTGGCCGCAATGGTATTGATATTAAACTTACACCAGACGGGCATAGAACTGGTGACCCTGGGGCTACAGAACAGATGCCACCAGCCACCACGCGGCCGCAATGGCATCGATGTTAAACTTACAACAGACGGGCATAGAACTGGTGACCCTGGGGCGATGGAACAGGTGCACCAGCCACCACGTGGCCGCAATGGTATTGATATTAAACGTACACCAGACGGGCATAGAACTGATGACCCTGGGGCTACAGAACAGATGCCTCCAGCCACCACGCGGCCGCAATGGCATCGATGTTAAACTTACAACAGACGGGCATAGAACTGGTGACCCTGGGGCGATGGAACAGGTGCACCAGCCACCACGTGGCCGCAATGGTATTGATATTAAACGTACACCAGACGGGCATAGAACTGATGACCCTGGGGCTACAGAACAGGTGCACTAGCCACCACGCGGCCGCAATGGCATCGATGTTAAACTTACACCAGACGGGCATAGAACTGGTGACCCTGGGGCTACAGAACAGATGCCACCAGCCACCACGTGGCCGCAATGGTATTGATATTAAACTTACACCAGACGGGCATAGAACTGGTGACCCTGGGGCTACAGAACAGATGCCACCAGCCACCACGCGGCCGCAATGGCATCGATGTTAAGTTTACACAAGACGGGCATAGAACTGGTGACCCTGGGGCGATGGCACAGGTGCACCAGCCACCACGTGGCCGCAATGGCATCGATGTTAAACTTACACCAGACGGGCATAGAACTGGTGACCCTGGGGCCACGGAACAGGTGCCACCAGCCACCACGCGGCCGCAGGCAGCGTCATGGGTTGAACCGCTTAATGAACAACTGTTAGCCGTGACTGTCAGCGGAGTCTGGAATAAAAGAAAAACAGAATTGATCACTTTTAGGTTTCCGTAGTCAACAAGGAACCCTCATAGTTTCACCACGTTCAACCGTTTGTCTGTCTGTCCGCGACTTAGTTCAGAGATTCTAAGTAGGTACTTTGGCATGGATGTAAATAGTTATTTCTACGAAAATAAAGTAGTAGTATAATCTTAAATATTTTATTTTGTTCATACACGTGAATGTTTTATTATTTATTGTTTATTCCATAATATGGGTTGGGTTGTTGTTGGAAAGGTCGTTAGAAAATATTGTCTGGTTTTTATATTAACAACTATCTTTCTGTTTGTTCGTTCAGACGAGGGGAGCGTCTTCATCCTTATATATGTTGTTGGTATTCTATTGGCTCGCACAAAGCGGTTTACTTCAGCCTTCCTAAAGCTAACTGCTATTGCTGTTTCCGGATATAACAGCTCTTCAGCCAGTGTGAAAGGCTGTTACTGAACCAATAAGCTACACCGTTGCCCTCATCTACACTTTACACAGGTTCGTAATACACCATCATTCGGCACCATCGGGGGAGGGCGGGATTTCCCAAACCTGCGTTGCACAGGTGCCGCGAAGAGGGAACCCTATCCCAGGGTGGTCGTGGGGCGCGGTGACACCGAGTGCTCCCGTAACGCCTCACATACGACCGAATAGGGAATCCGTGTGGATTTTAGTGGGTATGCCTGCCGTCGCGGGAGAGCCCCACATACCCTCGGTAAACCCGTACCGGGCGAATTCATAAGGCGCATTTTCCACACCATAGAAGACTCGTCATTCAAACACATGGCACTTGGTGACAAATTCAAAAGTAATAGTTATTTTGGTTACAAACCCCGAGGATTTCGCTCGGGGAGCTCGAGTGTGTTGAACACAGATGCGAGGCTTGGGAGGACTATAAGGGGCGGTTGGAGGTCTGAAGACTGGAAAGGGGCGTGCTGTGTCTGGCGAGCTTGAGAAGCGGGACAAGCACCACGATAAGTGGAGTACCCTGGAGACGCGTAGGGCCCGGCGTGTCTGGTAGCCGGAGGTGATCCAGACGGGGCGTCTACACCGCTAGTATCAAGGGCCCGACATGTCTGGTAACCGGAGGTGATCCAGACGGGACGTCTACACCGCTAGTATCAAGGGCCCGGCGTGTCTGGTAGCCGGAGGTGATCCAGACGGGGCGTCTACACCGCTAGTATCAAGGGCCCGACGTGTCTGGTAACCGGAGGTGATCCAGACGGGGCGTCTACACCGCTAGTATCAAGGGCCCGGCGTGTCTGGTAGCCGGAGGTGATCCAGACGGGGCGTCTACACCGCTAGTATCAAGGGCCCGGCGTGTCTGGTAATCGGAGGTGATCCAGACGGGGCGCCTATAAAGCGGGTACTAAGTAGCATGTCTCACCAGCAGTTGTTCTCAATCACACAGAATAGTCAAATATAATAGAGAAAACGACACCATCGTCTGGCACTGAGATTAGGTACATGGTCAGATAGATATTGAGTTACGTACATTTTGTCTAAATTCACTTTGTCGCAAAGCAACGCGAAGCATAAACATCTATCGACTATGAATTATAACTTGGCGACACTTGTAGCGTCGGGGGTTAAAAAAATAACTTACAAACTTGAGTTGGTCAGAAGCGTCGAAGCCGATGGCAACGCAGTCCCCGGATAAGGGAGTCCTGAGTCCAAGACATGCCCCTAAACCATCCTGGCTACCCTCGGGCCATTCCACGTCTTCAGTTAGCAGCAGCAGGGCTATGTCGTTTTCCCGGGTTCCTAGAATAATATTTAAGAATAACATTTCATAAAAAAAACATACATATATACCGTCACGCCTCTTTCCTACAGGGGTAGGCAGAGATTACAATGTTCCACTTGTTACGATCCTCACATACTTCTTTCGCTTCAGCCACATTCATCAATCTCTTCATGCATGCTCGTCGGTTTCGGGTACTCCTGACCTGACCTTTTTACAAAACGTCTCCTATTTGGAGCTGGTCTCAGAACGTCCGTCTAGGCCTTCCTCTCCCAACGCAACCATTCACACTCCCCATAAATATTTGTTTAGTTAGTCTACTTTCATCCATCCGCTCTAAGTGAAAAAACCAACAAAGCATACTTTTAAAAAAAATTAAAACCCGCAATTTATTCGAGTAAGTAAATTGAAAAACAAAAAACAATTTTATTGTACTCGTACATTACATTATTTTGGACAAGAGCTTTTTTCTAACTGCTAATTTTTACCAAGCACTGCAAGGAAACTGGCTTTCAAATTAAACATAACTCATCCAAATCGGTTCATGATCTTGAGAGCTACGATGCCGCAGACCACACGCACACAAACTCGTTCGTTTTTGGGGAACGAAATTAACCGGTTAAATTGAAAATTACGAAACAAGACAGAACTTGAACTAGTATTGCTCTCTTTTACTCCACTACTGGAGCGTTGGAGCAATCCACGATGTTTCATTACTTAAATTACACAACCTAAATTGTGCTGCTTGCAATTTGAGTCATTTTTGGTGCGTTAACCGGTATAATTCTGCTAACGCGAACGTTAAAGTTTCGTTTTCTGTACTTAACGGTAAACATGACCATTTCCATATTTTTTGGTTCGGACCATCAATTACACACGCATACATACACACGCATAAATCACATCTTTATCCCTTGCGGGGTAGACACAACCTAAGGTAACAAGACCTAAAGGCCACGTTTAGCATGGTTGTGGGCGTATAGGTGGAAAGGGGAATCAAAATATTGATGGGTTGCTAGTCGCATCGCCTAAAACATTATTCCTATACCCATTCCCTCGACGGGCTTTTACCATCTGCGCGGGAAGAGAAACAACAACTGGTGCATTCTTTGTTTTTTCTTTACTCCCAGACCAGCATGGAAGCATCAATTAACGTCCAGCAATTAACCGGTATATCAATACCGGTTCCCTGGTCTAATCCGCCTTTATAGTTAATCTGGCAGACCTGGTGACCCCTCCATGATCTCACCTGAATTGTACTGCTTGTGTTTAAGCGTGGTATTGACCGGGTACTGCCTGGTAGCGCTGGGGAGACGCACCCAGAGGTCAGCCCTCCGGAGCGCGAGCGCACACGAAGCCGTAGTCAGCACCAATCGGGAGCCGACCACTGCACCACCGCAGAACAGCTCCGGAGATTTGGTGCGCGGGTTGCTTCTGCAACATTACAAAAAACAATAGGTTGAATAATATAATATACCTAATCTATATCTATACTAATATTATAAAGAGGAAAGATTTGTACCTATTTTTGTATGTTTGTATGTTTGTAATGAATAGGCTCAAAAAGTACTGGGCCGATCTGGATGAAATTTGGAACATAGATAGATTATAGTCTGGAATAACACATAGGCTACTTTTTATCCCGGAAAATTGCGTGATTCCCGCGGGATAGCGATAAACGAATTCTACGCAGACGAAGTTGCGGGCAACTGCTAGTATAATATAAGATAATAAATGACATTTCATTGTTAATAGGTATAATCATGTATGTATGTATGTAAACTCTTTATTGCACATAAAAAAATTAAAAATACAGATATGTATACAGAGAAAATAGTACAAAGGTGAACTTATCCCTAAGAAGGGATCTCTTCCAGCTAACCTGATACAGAAAGGAAAAGTTACAACAAAAAGGCAAGCAGTCATTATTATGCGCAAATAAAGTAGTATTAACACTTAATAAATTAATAAATTAACAACTAAAGTACATTATAAAACCATAATAAAATAATATATAAATAATATGTAATCATTAATCACGCAAGTATCAAATTTAAATTATTTTTTAAACATAATAAATTTGCATGACTTTTTAAGTTTAAATGTATGATACTTGATTTATTCTTCACTATTGTAACATCATACTTTGTACTACATTTAAAGCAAATAAATATATTTCATTTCATTTCATTTCATTTCATTTGAACTCTGCGTGTGCCGGCAGTGAAAACTACACACACGCACACTCGCGCAAGCACCCAGCGCCGCTAAACGACCCAGCAGCAACTCTCCCTCCGTCTTACGAACTTTCGATCAGGTCACGTGTCCTGACGCGAGTTTATCATTTTTTATACATACATACATATATCACGTCTTTATCCCTTACGGGGTAGGCAGAACCTAGGGTAACAAGACCCAAAGACCACATTTAGCATGATTGTGGGCGTATGGATGGAAAGGGGAATCAAAACAGTGATGGGTTGCTAGCCACATCGTCCATACAACATGATCCCTAAGATTTTCCCCCAATCCCTCGATGGGCTTTTACCGTGTGCGGGAAGAGAAGCAACTGGTACATTCTATGTTTTTCTTTGCTCCCAGACCAGCATGGAAGATATAGGTACATTATGTGGCCCACTTTTTTTGCCAGTAAGTATAGTAGGACTATTATTACTTGCCTGTATACAGAAACGCACCAGGGGCATGCATCCCTTAAACCAGTTCTGCATCCTGTAGAAATAACAATAGTAGATTAATGCCCAGGCCTGGGAAGTAGCCAATTGCTGGATGAGTAACTTGTTCAAAAACACGAACCGCAGGTTTTTTTTTTTTTTTATATGAATAGGAAGGCAAACGAGCAAGTGGGTCACCTGATGGTAAGTGATCACCACGGCCCATAGACACCCGCAACCCCGGAGGGATTGCAGATGCGTTGCCAACCTAGAGGACTAAGATGCAATGCCTCTTGTGCCCATAATTTCCCCGGCTGTCTTACTCTCCACACCGGAACACAGCAGTGCAAGCACTGCTACTTAGCGGCAGGATTAGCGAGTAAGATGGTGGTAGCGATCCGGACGGACCTTGCACAAGGCCCTACCACCCGCAAAATGGTGAATGTTTTTTAAAGTTACGAATCCAGCAATTGCTCTTACAGCTGAGGAAACGAAAATAACCTCGTCCTCTTACACCAGAGAGGAAATGAAAATAAAGTTTGCACTAAAGTTCCTCGCAACTTAGGTGGTTTTCACGTTCCCGCCTTTTTTCTTAAGTTTTTTTTATGTCTGTCACCGCAAGCTATTTGAGACCTTGATAAAAACGTTAGACTCGAACAAAACGCGCACTCTTCGGGCATCGACTTGGCCGTATGACATTGTTGTTCATTATTCCACGGTCTCTTTGACTTTTTAAAAAGTTAAAAACAAATGAAAAACGGTCCAGCAATCCGATTTATAGCCAGAAAATCGCGTCTGCATGTAATTCGGCCGCCAACACGGCCCTTCGTGTTCCGTTACTTAGAATGACGACATTTACGACAATGTTTGTGAAAAAAATATTACATTACTGTAGGTCGCAAAGTAGAGGATTGCCGGCCGAGTGACGAGTCTAAAACCTTTTTTTTCATGTCTATCTGTCTATGTAACTAACCAATGTAAAACGACCTCACACTGCCTGCGTTTGCTTAGGAGCAGGGCCCTGCTAACACTGGGATGTCATATTCACTTGCCAAAGTACGGAACTCTTGGAGCGCGAGTCCCGCTCGCACTTGGCTGGTTTTTTCCCAATGCACCTACTGCTTCTTTTTCCTCTATCTGTATCCAATTTGTGTAAATAACTATTTCTCTCTCTCTCACACCGTCATTGAAGACTAAGTGGTACGGTCGAAGACACCGAATCGTACGTCTGTGGAATCTTTTCTCTTTCTTTGGCAGGTGAATGGTAAGCTGTTATGACGCATGCAGTGAAAAGGTTTCACAGTGGTACGCGATTTATTTCACTGAACCTCGTGGTGGTGGTGGAGTTGGGGACGAACTTTCTGGTCTCTTTGTAATGAACATAGACATGTTGGGATGCTTGCAGCACCACTCTTCGCCTGGACAAGTGCCGATCCTGTAATTAAGTTAAATTATAGTTATTTATACTATGTAGTGATATATCAAACCGCCACCGTGGGCCGCCTTCAGAAAGCTGGAAATGGTTTTGAGGGCAAAGTTCCCACAATGTCTTAAAACCAAAGTGTGTCCTACGGAGCAGAAAAATGGACGCTTACGAAGGCAAACATGCACCAAATTAAAGTCGCACAAAGAGCCATGGAGCGAGCTATGTCGGGCATCTCACTTCTTGACCACATCCCCAATTCCGAAATTCGGAAACGGACTAGAGTTGTGGATGTCGGAACTAGGATAACAGCTGAAGTGGCAATGGGCGGGGCACTTGGCAATACGGAACAACGACAGATGGTCGAAGGCGGTCACAGAGTGGTGGCTAAGACTGGGTTGAAGGTCAGTGGGCAGACCATCAGTCCGTTGGTCAGATCACATCTGTCCTCAGGCTGGAAAACTGTGGATGAGACTGGCACGAGACCCAGCACAGGGCCGTGAAAATGAATAGGCCTTTACTCAGCAGTGGGTGAATGTGGGCTGATTAGACCTATACTAAGGTTAAAAATTCCAATTCCAACATTAGCGTTTTGCTGATCGTACTTGATCATCCGGGAGACAATGCTTCCTGTCGCTATACAAACCAATACGAGAGCACATAGTCAGCCACACGCATGACAAGAGATGTTTGTGGAGGTTGTTACTAAGCCGCCTTGATGCCGCTTTTGTCTTTTGTCAGCAAGTGTCTTGAACCAGGCTTTGACGCAATCTTTCCGACCATCCACTAAACGTGGGCGCCAACCTGATCGGTTTTCCGCAAGTCCCAGTCACAGTGGTCAATTCTAAAACTTGTCATGTCCCGTATGGCGCAGTCTTTAAAACGAAGCTTTGGCCTCCCTTTCTACATATGTGTACCAAATCTCAAGTCAATCGCACCAACCATTGAAGAGTTGGTCCATGCGAAAACGTTACTGGCCAAGTCACCAGGATTATACAGACACAAAAATGAAAAAAATTAAGCTCAAACGGTTGAAGAGATCAGCTTCTAAATTGAGTTGCAAGATTCCACCCCGACAAGCATGCATACAACCAAACACTATGCACACACACACACACACAAACGTAAATCACGTCATTATCCCTTACGGAGTACACAGCCTAAGGTAAGAAGACCTACAGGCCACGTTTAGCATGATTGTGGGCGTATAGGTGGAAAAGGGAATCAATATAGTGATGGGTTGCTAGCAGCATCCCCTATGACATGATTCCTATGCCCATTCCCTTGATGGACTTTTATCATCTGCGCGAGAAAAGAAGAAACTGGTGTATTCTATGTTTTTTCTTTACTCCCAGACCAGCATGGAAGAAAACACTACCTACCAAACAGTACAAGTAGAGGTTAATTTAATATTTACAACACTTTAAACATGAATCTGCATAAAATACCGACCGTGCACCGACCATTTACAAGACTAGCGGTAGCCGCTTTACCCTGACGTGTTAATGCGATTCAATTCCGACTCAGTTCAGGTTTTAGCTGTCATATTTAATATGGATTTGATAGCGAGTGAACCTAAACCGAATCGCATTAAGACGTTATGGTAAGGCACCTGTTCTATTTATTCGGCGCCGCGGCGCGTGGCAATGGACTAGAGCCAGTCAGCCACCAACAGCCAAAAAGGCTGAAACCCTAAAAATATACTGTTCTACAAAATACTTGCACAAAAAGGTTTCACTTGATTTGATTTGTGAGACGTGATTTGTGTATGTATGTATGTATGTAAAAAAAAGATTCTTCATACCTCAGTTCGCTCTCGTCGATAATACCACCTAAATCAGTGTCGAATGCTTCTGAACAAGTACTTTCATCCACGCAGATGCCTTTTCTGCCGTCCTCCGCAACACAAATGTTATCTTCTGCAATCATGAAACGAATAAGACTTAAACAACACAAGGTTTAATGATTTAGTTATAAAATTTCTAAAAGACACAGAAAATTAGAACACAGAAAAATCCGAAACGTAAATATATGGCCGGGAATCGTATCCGGATCCTCGTCATTCCACGCGTGCTATCCATAGCAGGTGGGTAACCTTTCGAATTTTTCTCTGTTACTTGCTGTCACCTGACCTTGTTACTGCGAATTTTGTCGCTAAGAGTAATCTGTTTGAATGTGTCTGTACGACACAATTACATTATTAATTATTTATTAATTATTTAGTTATGGTTACAAACAAACTGCCCAGCCCACCTAGCCTATGCAAGATGATATTAAATAAAAAAATAAATAAATCCTCTCGCATTAATCAATCGACAAAAAAATGATTCGGTTTCACAATCAGTTCATTCGTTTGAGAGCTACAATGCCACAGTCAGACACACAAACGTACATTGACGTCAAACCTGTACATTCCTCTTTTTGCTTCAGGGGTTAAAACAAGCCTACATCATTTTGGAAATTGCTAGACCCATTTTAAATTTCAACAAACATGGTCCAGGAGTTTAAAGAGTAAATTGGGTGACAGACGGCAGACGGGCGAGTAAGTCCGCGTACTTACGGCTCGACTTTACTCGCCTGTGTGTCAGTCTAAGTACGCGTATTTTAGAGCAAGTACAGGCGAGTAAAGCTGTCTAGCCGTAAGTCCGCGTACTTACGGCTCGACGACTTTACTCGCCGGTGTGTCAGTCTAAGTACGCGTATTTTAGAGCAAGTACGGGCGAGTAAAGTCGTCGAGCCGTAAGTCCGCGTACTTACGGCTCGACGACTTTACTCGCCTGTTTGTCAGTCTAAGTACGCGTATTTTAGAGCAAGTACAGGCAAGTAAAGCTGTCGAGCCGTAAGCCCGCGTACTTACGGCTCGACGACTTTACTCGCCTGTGTGTCAGTCTAAGTACGCGTATTTTAGAGCAAATACGGGCGAGTAAAGTCGTCGAGCCGTAAGTCCGCGTACTTACGGCTCGACGACTTTACTCGCCTGTGTGTCAGTCTAAGTACGCGTATTTTAGAGCAAGTACAGGCGAGTAAAGCTGTCGAGCCGTATGTCCGCGTACTTACGGCTCGACGACTTTACTCGCCTGTGTGTCAGTCTAAGTACGCGTATTTTAGAGCAAGTACGGGCGAGTAAATGTTACGTGTATATGTATGTATTATTTTATTTTATTTTTTTAGCTATGTATTGTATTTATGTTGATATTGTTGTTTTTATTATCCCTGCGTTTATCCTGTCTATTTGTTTCCGCCACCTACTTAAACTGTCTCCAACTTATTTCTATTATTGGTTGTCTGGAAGATATCGCTATTAAGCGATAAGACCGCCTATTGTCTACTTTGTTCTTTGTTTCTGTATTGTTTTGTACTAATTTGTGGTGTTCAATAAAGAGTATTTGTATTGTATTGTATTGTAAAGCCGTCAAGTTGTAAGCACGCGAACTTACTCGCCCGTCTGTCACCCACTTTCAGCTCTTTTATAAAACGATGTCAGGCATTTTTGGCATAACTTTATTTTTGACTAGCTGTTGCCCGCAACATCAACAATTGTAGGTACATCTCAAAATACAACAAACATTTCATAAATAAATTACTTAAAGATCATTAAACACATGCATGCATACACGCGACATACAAGAGTACACACATACAATATTTAGGGAGATTGTGTGAGCCACATCTTCTTCAAGCCCTCCCTGAACGACGCCACGGAGGCAGAAAAGTTTCTAGTGGTACGCGATTTATTTCACTGTACCTCGTGGTGGTGGTGGAGTTGGGGACGAACTTTCTGGTCTCTTTGTAATGAACATAGACATGTTGGGATGGACGCAGCACCACTCTTCGCCTGGACAAGTTCCGATCCTGTAATTAATACAATACAATACAATAAAATAACTCTTTATTGAACACCACATATAACAACCAAAACAGAAAAAAGGTATACAGAATATTACAAGGTAACAATAGTAATTAAGTTAAGTTATTGTAATATAATATTAAACCGCCGCCGTGGGCCGCCTTCAGAAAGCTGGAAATGGTTTTTAGGGCAAAGTTCCCACAATGTCTTAAAACCAAAGTGTGTCCTACGGAGCAGAAACATGGACGCTCACGAAGGCAAACATGCACCAAATTAAAGTCGCACAAAGAGCCAAGGAGCGAGCTATGTCGGGCATCTCACTTCTCGCCCACATCCCCAATTCCGAAATTCGGACGGACGGTTGTGGATGTCGGAACTAGGATAACACAGCTGGAGTGGCAATGTTCGGAGCACTTGGCAAGACGGAACGACGACATATGGTCGAAGGCGGTCACAGCGTGGTGGCTAAGACTGGGTCGAAATTCAGTGGGCAGACCATCAGCCCGTAGGTCAGATGGCATCTGTCATTCGGCTGGAAAACTGTGGATGAGACTGGCTCGGGACCGGGCAAAATGCCGTGAAAATGAAGAGGCCTTTACTGGGCAGTGGGTGAATGTGGGCTGATTAGTTTTTCTGACTGTACTTGCACTCTTATCCTTTCGACATTATATATGGTCTTTTCGTCTATTACAGACGAATTATGGCGTACTAGCTGTTGCCCGTAACTTCGTCTGCATAGAATTCGTTTATCGCTATCCCGCAGGAATTTCGCAATTTTCCGGGATAAGTAATACGAGAGCCACATAGCCAGCCACACGCATGACAAGAGAAGTTTGCGGAGTTTGTTACTAAGCCGCCTTGATGCCGCTTTTGTCTTTTGTCAGCAAGTGTCAAGACACTGGTTCAAGAACCAGGCTTTGACGCAATCTTTGCGACCATCCACTACACGTGGGCGCCAACCTGATCGGTTTTCCGCAAGTCCCAGTCACAGTGGTCAATTCTAAAACTTGTCATGCCCCGTTTGGCACAGTCTTTAAAACGAAAGCTACGGCCTCCTTTTCTATATATGTGTACCAAATCTCAAGTCAATTCCACTTACCATTGAAGAGTTCCTTCATGCGGAGACGTTACTGGCCAAGCCACCAGGATTATACAGACAAAAAAATAAAAAAATAAGCTCAAACGGTTGAGGAAATCAGCTTCAAAATTAAGTTGCAAGATTCCACCCCGACAAGCATGCATACAACCAAACACACACGCACACATACATCACGTCTCTATCCGTTACTGGTTGACAGCCTAAGGTAACAAGACCTAAAAGACACATTTAGCATGATTGTGGGCGTATAGGTGGAAAAAGGAATGATGAGGAAGGAGTGATGGGTTGCTAGCCGCATCGCCAATAACACCTGATTCCGGTGCCCATTCCCTCGATGGGCTTTTACCATCTGCGCGAGAAAAGAAGAAACTGGTATATTCTATGTTTTTTTCTTTACTCTCAGACCAGCATGGAAGAAAACACTACCAAACACTACGAGTAGACATTAATTTAATATTTACAACATTTTAAACATGAATCTGCATAAAATACCGACCATGCACCGACCATTTACAAAACTGCGGTAGCCGCCTTACCCTGACGTGTTAATGCGATTCAATTCCGACTCAGTTCAGGTTTTAGCTGTCATATTTAATATGGATTTGATAGCGAGCGAACCTAAACTAAATTGCATTAAGACGTTATGGTAAGGCATCTGTTCTTTTTATTCGGCGCCGTAGCGCGTGGCAATGGACTATAGTATTTCCAATCATTTATTTTCTCGATGACAGCTCCCGTAGAATGTAACTGCGCTTTTTACGCAAAAATTAACTTTTAAATGCGAGGTATAAAAAATATGACAACTGCCTAATTTTGTTCCTTGATCCCATATAATATTCATCTGAGACAAAAATTGAGTCCATATATGCCGTAATATCTTTTTAAAGTACGATAAATAATAAACGTTTTAATAAAGTTACATTCTATGGGAATACAAATAGTGATGTTATGATTGAAATATCGATATTGTATCGATAAAAAATAGATTATATAATAAGGTATAGTGTAACAATTAAATACGTTGTGAGATCTTTACTTTGTGTTTTTCTTGTCAGGTCTTAAAATTAACGGTGGAGAAATGATGTGTATTTGTTTCAAACATCAAAACAAACGCGCGCAACTGTCATTCGGCCATTTTGCACGCTTAGTAATAAATTAGCATTCAAGTAAGTCGGTTGTTTTATTCGCTCCATAGCTGAATACTTCTCGACTACTCGTTTATATAAAATTGGATCGATATCGTATCAGATCAGTAGATTCTACTGATCACTTATTAGGTCACAAAACTATATAGTAGTATAGTTTATAACCAGCTGCCTGATACGATCATTTCGGCCTCGTCGTTAAGATGTTTTAAAATTAAACTCAGGAATTGGCTTTTTGAGCACACATTCTATACATTCGACGAACTCTTTTCCTGGCAGTCAAAGCCTACAGCTTTATGATAAAAAAAAATGTTTTATTATTTTATTGGTGCTCCAGTTTTATTAAAATTGTAAATTAAAAATGACATTATAAGTATTACGAATAAATGAGTATGAGTATGAATGAGTATAACTATCAAACTACATCTGTCATCGAGAAAATAAATGATTGGAACAACTATAGAGCCAGTCAGCCACCAACAGCCAAAAAAGTTGAAACCCTAAAAATATACTGTTCTACAAAATACTTGCACAAAAAGGTTTCACTCCGTTAAAAGAAAATGTTTGCCCCTTTGTGTATATGTATGTATGTATGTAAAAAAAAAAGATTCTTCATACCTCAGTTCGCTCTCGTCGATAATACCACCTAGCTCAATCATGAATGCTTCTGAACAACTACTTTCATCCACGCAGATGCCTTCTCTGTCGTCCTCCGTAACACAAATGTTATCTTCTGCAATCATGAAACGAATACAACTTAACAACACAAGGTTTAATGATTTAGTTATGAAATTTTTAAACGACCTTGAAAATTAGAACACAGAAAAATCCGACAAGCAAATCTATGGCCGGGAATCGAACCCGTATCCTCGTCATTCCGTGACGCGTGCTATACTCCTACACCACCCTTAGCAGGTGGGTAAGCTTTCCATAGCAGCTGTTACGTGACCTTGTTACCATGCGATTTTTTGTCGCTAAGCGTCATCTGTTTGAATGTGTCTGTACGACACAATTACATTATTAATTAGTTATTTAGTTATGGTTACAAACAAACTGCCTAGCCTATGCAAGATAATATTAAATTAAAAATTTAATAAATCCCCTCGCAATAATCGGTTCATCCGTTTGAGAGCTACAATGCCACAGCCAGACACATACACATACATTGACGTCAAACCTGTACATTCCTCTTTTTTCTTCGGGGGTTAAAAGAAGCCTACATCATTTTGGAAATTGCTAGACCCATTTTAAATTTCAACAAACATGGTTCAGTAGTTTAAAGAGTAAAGTGGGTGACAGACGGCAGACACGCGAGTAAGTCCGCGTACTTACGGCTCGACGACTTTACTCGCCTTTGCATCAGTCTAAGTACGCGTATTTTAGAGCAAGTACAGGCGAGTAAAGCCGTCGAGCCGTAAGTCCGCGTACTAACGGCTCGACGACTTTACTCGCCTTTGTGTCAGTCTAAGTACGCGTATTTTAGAGCAAGTACAGGCGAGTAAAGCCGTCGAACCGTAAGTCCGCGAACTTACTCGCCCGTCTGTCACCCACTTTCAGTTCTTTTCCAAAACGATGTCAGGCATTTTTGGCATAACTTTTTTTTATTCACGTTTTATTTTTACTTTTTAATTTAATGAAATTGCGTCAGAGGTTTAAAATACCAAGGGCCATAACCAATCTCTGTTAACTTCCATTTATCTTAAGTGTCAGTTATATATTCTTTTTATAAATAACTGTTTACCTCTATTGCATGCAGTGTCTACTATTTTAGGGTATACACCAAGTATAAGTCAATATCTAGCACTGTACTTTCTTAGTTAGGATGTAATATCTAGTTTGTAGACCTTTAAATAAATGCAGTGGAAATGAGAGCGTTAAGGAGTATGGAAGGTGTATCACTGAAAGATAGAATCAGGAACAGTGTGATAAGGGAACGTGCTGGTGTGAAAGAGGATATAGTGACTAGGATAGATAAAAGTATGCTTAGTTGGTTTGGGCATGTAGAGCGGATGGATGAAAGTAGACTAACTAAACAGATCTATATGGGGAGTGTGAATGGTTACGTTGGGAGGGGAAGGCCTAGACGGACGTTCCGAGACCAAATAGGAGACGTTTTGGAAAAAGGTCAGATCAGGAGTACCCGAAACCGACGAGCATGTATGAAGAGATTGATGTCTGTGGATGAAGCGAAAGAAATATGTCAGGACCGTAGCAAGTGGAATAAAGTAGTCTCTGCCTACCCCTGTGGGAAAGAGGCGTGACGGTATGTATGTATGTATGTAGACCTTTAATAATAAAAAAAACTATGATTCCGTCTCTATTTATTACTACAAAATAGACAGAGACGTCATCATAGAACTAGAGAGTGGTGAAACAGACAAACAGGCACGCTAAAATCATTACGGTAATACTTACTCAGCTTAGTAGGTTTGAGGTTCAGGGGGCCCTCGTCTGCAGGTGATGTTTCCACTGGAGCTGGGGCCTCAGGTGCGGCCAAGACCACCACCAGCCCCATTGAGATGATGATCAGGAAATCCTTCATCGCTGAAACTAAATAGACAGGGACTTTCATCATCATCATCATGTTTTTCAGATGGAGCGAAAATCTTAGGAATCATGTTATAGGCGATGCTGCTAGCAACCCGTCACTATTTTGATTCCCCTTTCCACCTATACGGCCGCAATAATGCTAAACGTGGTCTTTAGGTCTTGTTACCTTAGGCCCTGTCTAGCCCGTAGGGGATAAAGACGTGATTTATGTTTGTATGTATGTTACTATTAGAATATTAAATTCAATATTTTAACATGAAACTACCGTGAGACTCACTCATAATTACACATAACGGATAACTCACGTATAAAAAGTCGAGTGATGCTCGACATGTTCACACTCACACGTTCGACATAGCATCACTCGACTTTTTATACGTGAGTTATCCGTTTACGTGTAACTAGCTGTTGGCCGCGGCTTCGCTCCCGTTTCTTTTTTCTTTTAAATTTCAATATGAAAAATAGATAGTAGCCGATTCTCAGACCTACTGAATACGCATATAAAATTTGGTAAGAATCGGTAAAGCCGTTTCGGAGGAGTACGGGAACGAACATTGTGACACGAGAATTTTATTTATAAGACTAGCTGTTGCCCGCGGCTTCACTCCCGTTTTTTTATTCTTCTAAATTTCAATATGAAAAATAGATAGTAGCCGATTCTCAGACCTACTGAATACGCATATAAAATTTGGTAAGAATCGGTCAAGCCGTTTCGGAGGAGTATGGCAACTAAAACTGTGACACGAGAATTTTATATATTAGATTATTCAATATTTTCATTTCAAATACTCTTCATGACAATTAAACATATTTTAAAGAAAATTTCTTTGAAAATTTTCCGGGATAAAGCTATCCTATGTCCTTCCCCGGAACTAAAACTATCTCTGTACCAGATTTCGCTACAATTGGTTTATTGGTTAAGGCGTGAAAGCGTAACAAACGGACAGGCAGAGTTACTTTCGCATTTATAATATTAGTAGAGAACATGGCTGCCATCGAAAACAAAGTAATAAAAACAAAATGAGATAAAAAAAACCCAATCATGTTTTTAAACGACTTAAAAAACCGGTTCTCAATTCCACTGCATATTTTTAGGCTTCCGTACAGAAGGAAAAAATGGAACTCTAATAAAATCACTTTGTTGTTCGTCCGTTCGTCTATCAAAACCCCTTTTCTCAGGAACGAGGAGTTATTAAGCTGAAATTAATATCAAATACCCACTCAAGTCTCCCTTCTTATACTAAAAAGCAGTGGTAGCCTAGTGGTTTGAACTGTAGCCTCTCAAGTAGAGGGCCGTGGGTTCGAATCCCAGACACCTCTGCAAAATAACATTTGAAATTTACAATAAGCTTTTCACACATACACAAATCATGTCTATATCCCTTGCGGGGTAGACAGAGCCTAAAGGTAACAAGACCTAAAGGCCACCTTTAGCATGATTGGTAGACGGTGGTGGAAAAAGGAATCAAAATAGTGATGGGTTGCTAGCCGCATCGCCTATAACATGATTCCTAAGAATTTCGCCCGTTCCCTCGATGGGCTTTTACCATCTGCGCGGGATGAGAAGCAACTAGTACATTCTATGTTTTTTCTTTGCTCCCAGACCAGCATGGAAGATGCAAATTTCTAAATGTCAGTGAAAAATAGAACACAGAAAGATCCGAAAAGTAAAGCTATGGCCGGGAATCGAACCCGGATCCTCGTCATTCCGTGACGCGTGCTATACCCCTACACCACCCATAGCATGGAAGATGCAGCATGGAATGAGCTTTTCGGTGAAGGATAAATATCTGCGAAGCAATTCAATGATGTGTGAAGTTCCCACTACTGGGCCCGCGTGGGAACTATAGCCCAAGGCCTCTCGTTCTGAGAGGTCTTTTTTTTATTTTTTTTATATGAATAGGAAGGCAAACGAGCAAGTGGGTCAGTGATCACCACTGCCCATAGACACCCGCAACCCCGGAGGGATTGCAGATGCGTTGCTAACCTAGAGGACTAAGATGAAATGCCTCTTGTGCCCGTAATTTCCCCGGCTGTCTTACTCTCCACTTACGAACACAGCAGTGCAAGCACTGCTACTTAGCGGCAGGATTAGCGAGTAAGATGGTGGTAGCGATCCGGACGGACCTTGCACAAGGCCCTACCACCGGTCTCTGGCCAGCAGTGGGACAATACAATACAACAATACAAATACTCTTTATTGAACACCACAAATCTGTACAAAACAATACAGAAACAAAGAACAAAGTACGGTAGTGGGACGTTTATATGCTGGATATGACTTAAACTCGTCACAAAATAGAAGGCCCGTTTTGACAGTTCACGCCCATGAAGTTCTCTATTTTTTATCGATCGAAATGTTTTGAAGGTAAATCACATTTTTCATTGAAGGTTACCGCCCACTCCGCTTAGTGCTGTAAACACTTTTTTTTTGATTTTGTCCACAGACTATTAATAATCGGGAAAAAATGAATCGATTAATTTTTTTTAAGGCAGACCTGGCCCGTCTTATTTATTTAAATACCTAGTGTTTAGACAAATTAATTAATGATTTCTTTTTGTGATTGAGTGAATGTTATTGTAACAAATATATCAAATGAAAGAAAATCGACCTTTCGTAACATTGTATCAGTTCAAAATACCTACAATATCAGTTTAAGTAAAATTTTCTAATCACTATTTTGATTTAATTTTCCACCTATACGGCCACAATCTTGCTAAAATGTGGCCTGTACCTGTTACCTTAGGCTCTGTCTACCTCGTAAAGGATAAAGACGTGATTTGTGTATGTGTATTCTTGTCAGAACCTTAATCCAATGCACTTTACAGTACATATTCAAATCGATCTGTGGCGACTGTACATTATTATGAATTTATTGGTTAGCTAGACTTTTTACTCGAAACTATTTTCATTGACAAAGCCGAGGACTGCCGACCTCAATGGTCAAGTGCGCATGTGCGGTTTCAAATAGCAACTGTCACACTCTTCTTGCCGTGGTGATCTGTCATCTTTACCACACGCATATTCCTTATTGTTTCCTAGTTTCCCTATTACTTGCGTATCTAGCTGTTTCCTTCCTGTATATATTATTCTTCAGTGTTTCCTTCTTAATATACAGTTAAATTTGGCATCGGTCTTTTGTTGATTTTAAATTTTAAATTTCTGCCTCTAAACGTGTCAATGTTGTTCTCGGCATGTGTATATTAATTATGTAATGCTCTATTGTTATTATTGTGGTGTTATGTTGTCGCTGTGGCAGCGCGACTACCGTAGTTTAGTTAAGTTAGTTTAGTTTGGTTGGAGACTGAAAAACAGCGACCTCGCTGAGTCTCCCTTCCATTTTACCTTCGCATCTAATTCTACTTTGTAATTTTTGAATTTTTGTGTTTTTTTTTGTGTTGGTGAATAAAAATTTCTTCTATTCTATTCTATATTTTATTGTGGAGTGCCTTGTTTCCTTATAGTATACCTACGTAGCACCCCACAGATCAAATACCCATTCAAACTAGAATCGATTTATCGTGAGTATCGAGTACCGAGTCGTATGGCTACATCACTAGTTACGTCGCGAAGGCAAATGTCAAAACGGGCTTTTTATTTTGTGACGAGCTTAAGTGGGGTGCGAGTCGGGTTACCTCCGCGTGTGATCAAGAGCTGCGGTTCGTTTTTGGATCCGTCCGAGGGGAAGTGCAGTGCTTGTTCCGGTGCACCCTGGGCACCGGTTGATGATTTCCTGGCGGTCTCCGAGGGATATCATTATCCGTTGGCTAAGATCCCGACAGGAGGGGGGGGGGGGGGGGGGGTCTTATGACCATGTTCTACCGTACAACGTTGCCGACATTTTTTTCACAAGATTTTTGAATACTGTATTTATTACCTTGACATTGGCGAAATCATGGCATGGTTCGATGGGGCCATATTAGAAAAGAAGAAGAAGACGAGCTTAAGTCAGTGAAAAAATCAAACTTGTAAATCAACGCAATCATAATGTAGTCATTAGAAAAGGATTAAGTTATACAAAAACCTGAAGGTTATTTCCAGTGGTCCTGGATACTCCACTGGTCTGGGAGTAAAGAAAAAACATAGATTGTGCAGTTGCTTCTCTACCCCGCAGATGGTAAAAGATGGTGAAAGGGTATGGGCGAAAATCCAGGAATCATGTTATAGGCGATGCGGCTGGTAACCCATCACTATTTTGATTCCCCTTTCCACCTATACGTGGCTTTTAGGTTTTGTTCAAAGGCTTTGTCTACCCCGTAAGGAATAAAGATGTGGTTTATCCTTAACATACCTGTTTAGTATTTACACACACTAAAGTTATTTCAAAGTTACATTGACTTTTATCTTGTTTTGAAGCTTTAAATATTTTTATAAAATCACTGCATTTCTATTTAAACTTCTATATATTGAATCACTGTTGTAATAATGTTTTAAAGTTCCTTGTAAGCGCTAAAACGTCTTTACTGAGTCATTCTGCGCATGCGACTAAACCAGTATTTTTAGACCGCAATATTTAATACAAACTCATTTGCGGGTCAAAAAGTCATCAGTGCATACTCGTTGTTGCTTGGCGTAGCGGTTAGCGTAAGTTTGTTTTGTCATCCCTATTTTGCAGTTAACGTGGCCTGTATCGCGTTGAAAATAAGGTTGTTTATTGTTTAAATGAGGAATTTAATCGGGGTCAAGGTGCTATATATTCGATATTGTAGTAATGTAGGTAAGTATAATTCTTGTCTTCGTCGTCTTCCATGCTGGTCTGGGAGCAAAGAAAACACATAGAATGTACCAGTTGCTTCTCTACCCACGCAGATGGTAAAAGCCCATCGAGGAATGGGCGACAATCTTAGGAATCATGTTATAGGCGATGCGGCTAGCTACCCATCACTATTTTGATTCACCTTTCCATCTATACGCCCACAATCTTTCCAAATGTGGCCTGTAGTACCTGTTACCTTAGGCTCTGTCTACCCTGTAAGGAATAAAGACGTGATTTGTGTATGTGTGTAAACTTCTTGTTGACTTTGAAATTAAAACAATTTAGATAGTTATTGGGACTTTAATCACTTTGTTTCATATTCCTTTGTTCAGTACTTATGTTTATGTTTATTTGATCATCACTACATAGTATAAAACAAAGTCGCTTTCTCTGTCCCCATGTCCCTATGTCCCTATGTCCCATTGTATGCTTATATCTTCAAAACTGCACAACGGATTTTGATGCGGTTTTTTTAATAGATTGGGTGATTCAAGAGGAAGGTTTTTATGTATAATTCTACGCAGACGAAGTCGCGGGCAGAAGTTAGTTCAAAATAAAATTACATCATCACTTAACATTAAATGTCAAGGAATTTATATTGAAATCGTCAGCTTAAAATAAAAGTCAAGAATTAAAAATTAACTACAATCCAATTTAAATACAAATTAAAAATATGTCATAAAATGGAAATTATCATTAAAAGTAACAAAAAATAATAATAAAAAAATATGGATAAATTAGATGTCAAATTTAAAAATTCATCTACAGAGTAAAATGGGTTTACCAACAAAAGGACTTTAAAACAAAGATGTTTCTCAATCAAGTGTTTTCTTATTACATACATAGGTAGGTACATACATAAATCTTCTTCGGCGAATCTCCGTATTCCGGATTCTGTCGCGCAAAGAAACTCCGAACATAGCTATGAGCATAGCTATCTCCATAGCTCGTTGAGCGACTCTGAGCCTCTCCTAATAGTCTAAGATCCGAATATAACGTCGACCTGCACCGAGCTGATAATAGAATGAAACATAATAATATTTTATAATAAATTTAGTATATTAGAAAATATAATAAAAATGGTTTGGCTAAAACAATCCTGGACAGACTATTTAAATATATTACATATATAATATATTTATATATCTATTGATTTATAAGTATAATAATATCTATAATAGAAAAGTTTAATGCAATACTATCATATTGAACAATAGAACATCAATGAAATAAATATATTGAAATATATATTTATTGACTTATATAAGAATACTTTGTATATAAGAATATATCTATAATAGAAAAAAAATTGAAACTCAAAATATGATAATGTAAATTTATAATAACCATGCCTTCACTTCACTACATTTACTGCAAATAAATATATTATTATTATTATAATTATTATGAAGAAAAAATAGTCTGTCCAGGATTTTTTTAGCCAACCCATTTTTAATATATTTTCTAATATACTAAATTTATTATAAAATATGTTTCGTTCTATTATCAGCTCGGTGGAGGTCGACGTTATATTCGGATCTTACACTATAAGTGCCAGCAGTCAAGGACCTCATCTCAAAGCCACTGACTATAAATATACTCTTCTCCTTGTCTGTAGTGCTGACTGTACAGCGCTACGTCACTGTCTTTAAAGCTAACAAAAAAAAGCAACCTATCGTTTTGACGGATGTTGGCAATGTCAATACGCTTCGAGTGCGCGCCAAGGTCGCTTCATAATCTCTCGTTAATAATAAAAATACAATACCTGTGCGAGTCGGGTTATCTCCGCGTGTGGCAGTGCTTGGTCCGGTGCGCCCTGGGTTTCTGTTAATGATTTCCTGGCCGATTCTGAGGGATACCGTTATCCGTTGGCTAAGTGCCCGACAGGGGGAGGGGTCTTTTGACCGTGTACCGTACAACGTTGCCGACATTTATGTCACAAGATTTTTGAATACTGTATTTATTACTTTGACACTGGCGAAATCATCGCATCGATCGATGGGGCCATATTAAGAAAGAGGAAGAAGAATACCTAAGTGTTATTGATAGTTCCCTAATTTTTTTAACTAGGTATATTCAACATTATTACGTTTTTACAACAATGTTTTGTGCTAAATCAGCGAATTTGAGGATGGTTGGAACTTGATACATTCCTGACAATTTTTTTCGAGAAAGGTTTGTTGTTGTTTGGATAATTCGTAAGGTATGTGGCGATATTATTCAATTAGAATAAGTATCTAAAATAAGAAATAATAAATGAGGTACCTACACTCCCGCACTTTCAAAAATTTAGAAAATATTTTACACCTAAGTTAATCTTGGCACCAAGCAGCGGTGTTTGCGTTTCTGTTTTTTTTTATTCTATAAGGAAGACAAACGAGCCAGCGCGGGTCATCTGGTGGTTAAGCACCCGTAATACTAGAATATTGTCGACCCATTGCTAGCCTAGAAGCCTAAGAGAGAATACCTCTGGCGTGGAGAGTAAAACAGCTGGTGAAATTATTGGCACATCAGATATTCCATCTTAGGCCTATGCTGGCAAAGCATCTGCAATCTGTAGGCTTATTTTCTAACTCGCTCGCAATTGCCATTGTGTTCATTTTGACAGTTGTGGCATGAATGTGACAGCTAGCTGATTCCGATGTCAACTGTCAGCCCAGACATGAACTGTCAAAATGAACACGATGGCGATTGCGAGCGATGGGGTGCGAGTCGGGTTACCTCCGCGTGTGATCAAGAGCTGCGGTTCGTTTTTGGATCCGTCCGAGGGGAAGTGCAGTGCTTGTTCCGGTGCACCCTGGGCACCGGTTAATGATTTCCTGGCGGTCTCCGAGGGATATCATTATCCGTTGGCTGAGAGCCCGACAGAGGGGGGGGGGGGGGTCTTATGACCATGTTCTACCGTACAACGTTGCCGACATTTTTGTCACAAGATTTTTTAATACTGTATTTATTACCTTGACATTGGCGAAATCATCGCATGGTTCGATGGGGCCATATTAGAAAAGAAGAAGATTGCGAGCGATAAGCCAACTGGTGTTGAAATTATCCATCGGTGATGGGGCTGACTTTACTATCAGCACGGCTAGCTCGGAACGCCCGAGCAGCTATGTCGCGCGCGAGATAGATTACCTGTCTCTTTCTAGAAAAAACAGTAAGAAACTTTTTAAGTAAAAAATAGAACTGCCTTCATGCAGCCTAAATTCGCCTATAGATTTCATAATAAATAGTATTTATTACTTTTTTTTTTAATATGAATAGGAAGGCAAACGAGCAAGTGGGTCACCTGATGGTAAGTGATCACCACTGCCCATAGACACCCGCAACCCCGGAGGGATTGCAGATGCGTTGCCAACCTAGAGGACTAAGATGCAATGCCTCTTGTGCCCGTAATTTCCCCGGCTGTCTTAGTCTCCACACCGGAACACTGCAGTGCAAGCACTGCTACTTAGCGGCAGGATTAGCGAGTAAGATGGTGGTAGCGATCCGGACGGACCTAAAACTACTTTATAAATAATTTTTCGGTGTATGCTACTTTACTTTTATATGTTTGAAGTCAGTTGGAACTATGGATTAATTATTATAATTGTTTGCATGTACGTAAATGCTGAACCTTGTCTGCTTTGTACATACATACACAAATCACGTCTTTATCCCTTACGCGGTAGACAGAGCGTAGAGAGGGCGTAGAGCTGGAAAGTGGAATCAAAATAGTGATGGGTTGCTAGCCGCACCGCCTATAACATGATTCCTATGATTTTCGCCTATTCCCTCAATGGGTTTTTACCATTTTCCCGGGAAGAGAAGCAACTGGTACATTCTATGTTTTTTCTTTGCTCCCAGACCAGCATGGAAGTTATTTGCTTTGTATATTGTAAAAAAAACAAATCTTCACCAATAAAAGTCTATGAAACATCAAAATGTTTATTATTCATGCCTCCAGTTGCTTTTGGTCTTTCGAGTCATCCATCGCCTTCTCTTTCTTCGTCCTTAAATCTAGATGGATCTCTTCTAAACTCCTCATCTTCGTCTCAGGAACTACCAGGGTCACATAAACAGCGCACAGTATGCAGATGAATCCGAAGAAGTAGAATGCTACATGAATACCAACAGCGCTCGCCAGTGGTTTGAAGAACAACATTTGGATGAAGTCAGCCACCGATGATGAGGCCATCGCTGTCGCCATGACTGTACCTCGGTACTGAAATAAAACAGAGTTTGGTTTGTTAATGTCGTATTGTTCACGTGTACTGCTTTCAGAACCTTATTTTTGACTAGCCTTTCGTCCGCAGCTTCGCCCGCGATAAATTAATTTTCCCGTAGGAAAATGTATTTTCCCGCAATAAAAAGTAGCCTATGTCACTCAGTGATAATGTAGCTTTCTAACGGCAAAAGAATTTTTGAAATCGGTCCAGTAGTTTCGGAGCCTATTCAATGCAAACAAACAAACAAACAAATTTTTCCTCTTTATAATATTAAGTAGGTATAGATTATGAGGACTATTTGAGATGACAAATAAAAAAGGTGTCAACAAAATTTCTAGATCCTATGAAATATGGAAATACTTTTTTTTGGTACGTATGAATAATTTCAAATTTTCAAAAAAAGAAACCGAAATTAGTCTAATTTATTAAAAACAAGCTGTTGCCCGCGACTCCGTCTGCGATGAGTTCACTTACGGCTATCAACTGCGATATTTCGGGATAAAACTATCCTATGTCCATTCCCGGGACTACAACTATCATTATACCAAATTTCAATAAAATCGGTTAAGCCGTTTTTCTATGAAAGAGCAACAAACATCCGAACATCCAAACTCACAAACTTTCGCCTTTAGGCATAATATAAGTAAGATAATTCAAAATTAGCGCCATGCCACCGAATGAAATTCAGTTAATTGTTATAAAACTTAAATTATTTTATTGAATCTGGCGTTACTTTGCGGAGGTCCATTTCAACAAACAAAAAAATTACCTTTGCCACTCCGCTACTCACGTGCAAGATAACCAAGCCTGTGTGAAATATATATGTTTTTCATGCAACCACTCCCTCCACTGCTACCAATAAAACACATTATAAATCCCACAAACTTAATTATCCCTCACACCACACAAACACTGACGCGTTTCGATCCCTCTACGGGATCATTATCAAAGTTTAATGAACACAACTGTTACACATGAAAACCAACGTCGTACTGATTCGAAACCGTATAAATAAGCATAATGTACCTACATTCATATATTTTCCCAAACTACCCTATTATTTATGATTTTTATTGTACACAAACAACTACCTTCAAAAAATTTTCCGACTACAGTAAAAACAAAAAGGGTTATGTATTTAAATTACTATGTAGACGACAAGGTAAAAAAAATAGCGACGAGTTCTACAGCGGATATCAACATTTCTAATCCTATCCTTCAGAGAAACCCCGAGCATAGCCCTCTGAGTGACTTTGAGCTTCCTCACGAGGGCCATCGTTAGCGCCCATGTCTCAGAATTATAGTGCGAAAAGAATTTTATAATGAACTTTTGGAGAATATTATAACCCGACCTACATCCTTACTAATATTATAAATGCGAAAGTAACTCTGTCTGTCTGTCTGTCTGTCTGTCTGTCTGTCTGTTACCTTTTCACGCTTAAACCGCTGGGCCTATTTAGTTGAAATTTGGTATACAGATAGTTTGAGTCCCGGGAAAGGACAGAGGATAGTTTTTATCCCGGAAAATTGCATAGTTCCTGCGGGATAGCACGGCCCAAACCACTGGACTTAGAGACTTGAAATTTTGCACATAGATACCTTATACAATGTAGGCATCCACTAAGGAAGGATTTTTGGAAATTTCCAACGGGAATTATATATTCGATTCCGAGTGACGCTTTTGATTTTGAAAATTCATTTGCCAATAGAAAGCCACAGTATTTGTGAGTATCATAGGCTATATTTATAATAACTCTGCGCGGACGAACTCGCGGGCAACAGCTAGTATAGTATATGTAGATGAAATTATGGTAAATGACGGAAACATTTGAGCCTCACCTTGAAGGAGAACATTTCGCTAGTCAGCACCACTGATACTGGCTGCAGGCCCGATGCGTCGCAGAAGATGCACAGACACAACGTCGCTATAGGCAACCAGTCGGGCGCGTAGAAGCCGTAGTGCTTCGCGAGGAAGTACGTGGCCAGTCCACACATACTGAGGCCGGACACGAGTGACGTGCTGATGAGAAGTTTCTGGAAAAATTCATACATTTGGCATTAGAAGACTGGTCCACTGCCTGACATTGCGTCGGGCCTGGAGTTGTGATAGTCGAGGGGAGCCTGGAGATCACCTTTGCCAAGAAGTGGGACACCATAATATTCTAATAAATATGCCTGTTTGCATGCCTGCTTGCATGCCTGCTTGCATATTTACATGCTTGCAGGTTTGGGTGCTCGCTTGCTTGATTGCTAGCTTCTTTGAAATGCTCATGGTTAACGCGTGCGAAGCCGCGGGCAAAAGCTAGTATTCTAATAAAGGAAGCAATACTACACTTCCATGCTGAATACAAAGTGTCTTAAAATAATTGGTAATTAACAGGACGACCGGATAACCTAGTGGTTAGTGACCCTGACTATGAAGCTAGAGGTCCTGAATTCGAATCCCGGTAGGGGCAGACAGTTGTATGATGAATACGAATGTTTGTGCCTGAGTAATGGATATTGTATGTATTTAAGTACGTATTTATCTACATTATTATAAGTATGTTTATCCATTGCCTGGTACCCATAGTACAAGCTTTGCTTAGTTTGGGGCTGGGTCAATTGGTGTAATTTGTCCCAAGATATATATATTTTTTTTAATTTAATTCCGTATTATATCAGCGGGTGGTAGATGGTAAAAGCCCATCGAGGGATTGGGCGAAAATCTTAGGGATCATGTTATATAGGCGATGTGGCTAGCAACCCATCACTGTTTTGAGTCCCCTTTCCATCCATACGCCCACAATCATGCTAAACGTGGTCATTAGGTCTTGTTACCTTAGGCTATGTCTACCCCGTAAGGGATAAAGATGTGATTTATGTATGTATGAATGTGGTAGGCATAGTTTGCCCCTGTTTACAGTGTGTTATTTAGCGCCAGGCATCGCGTAAAGCGCTGCGGGTGTCTATGGACAGTGGTGATCATTTAACATCAGGTGACCCACTAGTTCGTTTGTCTGGCCTCTCTAACATAAAAAAGAACATATATTTGAAGAGCAGAAAGCGTAAGCCCAAATGACCTTAAGTTGGTATCTTTGGTTAAAAAACTGATGGTTATTTTTTTTCACAAATTAATTGGGATTGTCTAAAAAAAAATACCTATCCTTTTTAATTTTTTTTTGTGCAGAATAGTCAATTATAAGAAACCAATTTCAATATTTTCTCATATAACTCGGTATTTTTTTCACTATTAATTATTGAAAGTATTTTGGTTGATGACGTCAGAGTTTCCACTGCCGGTGCCACACATCTGCTTATTGGATAAATTGATCATAAAACGTATGTGAAGCACCGCCATTAACGTCTTTTCTATCTGTGGTGAAGTTGGCAAACTGTCATTAGTATCAATGTCAACATGATTCAACAATAACACAGGAAGATTCACGCGATCTTCTATGAATTTTATATTTTCACAGCCGTTACACATACCATAACATTCTGCGCGAAGCAGAAAGGTCCATAAACACATACCAGGTATGATCAAGACAAAACAGGACCCGGAAATAAGACAGTAAACTCAGTAGGTGAAAGTAAACCGAAAAACGTAATATTTCGCTATCCATTAAAATATTTAGCGGAAAATCTTTCATGTGAGCGAAGCACATCGCTGTGCGGATACACTCTTGGCTAATTATCTACCGAAAGTGCTTCTAAATCTAAACTATAATACAACAATATGAAAGTAATCCGTGGAAAAACAAGAATGACAGTAACAAGATTGTCATTTTGCTTGTCAGCTGTCATAAGATGAATGAAATGTCAGATTGCGGGTCCAAATTGAACTCCGTAGTATAATCCACGCGTAAATAGCATAGAATTTGTAACATTTGCAAATAAAGTACATTTTGGACCGTCTACGTCATGTCTGGGAATGTCAAATGAAGGTCATTGCTTATTTTTCATGTAATAAATTCATTATAGTAAAATAAAATAAAGTAAATACAGAAAACGATTTAAAAAGCATTTATCTCGAAATGGTTTTCGATTGACTATACATTGTAAAAAAATAGACAATCCCAATTCAGCACTCAATGTATCGGTAACAAACTTAACAATTTGACACTTGATTGGTTTGAAATTTAAATCTGACACCTACACGTCGAATACAATGTTTGCATTACATTGCTGCTCGATTTTTAATTAATTACTCTCCATTAGAAAAGGCAATTCTTTTATTTTTTTGACAAAATGGTTCACAGCACTTAACGCTATCGTCATTTAAAATTTATGTTCACACTGGATATACAATTTCTAAACGACATTTAAAATTAGAGCACAGAAAAATCAGAATAGTAAAGCTATGGCCGGGAGTCGAACCCTGATCCTCATCATTCCGTGATGCGGGCTATACCGCTACACCACCCACAGCGCAGGTGAGTAAGCCTTCCAATTTTTATATCTGTACCAGCTGTTACGTGACCTTGTTACGTGTTTTTTTTTTGTCACCAATTGGCATTGTTCATTTTTTTTAGTATGCTCCAATTCGAAAACCATTTCGAGGAAAACCATCAATTATCCGATTTATCTTGTCCGATTTCAAAAATACTTTATGATTGCAGATATTTTTGTAAAAGTACTTTGAACCTTTGTTTGACCGAACGACCGGGTTTTTAGACAGAATCCAGCATCGAATGTTTGCCACAAAAATGAAAAAAAAAGTTTGGCTACGGCAACTGTCACGTGTCACTGTCAAATCTACAAAACCATAGACAAAGCCGTTTTTTTTATAGCCAGCCGAACGAAGGCGATTGGGATTCTGTCTCAATTCACGAATGATTAAACAGCGAAAAAATATTTATTATTAATTAACAAAGCTACGTAAAAGCATAATAATCAAATTAGTTGCTTGAAATAGTCCATTTTATCAAATAAAGGTGTTAAAAGCACAGCTTAAAAAAAATGAACAATGCCAATTGTCATCTGTTTCAATGATGTGCCCGTACGATACTATTACAAACTCCCGTGGAACAAGGTCTTTCCAAATCGGATTTAAACGAGGAATGAGATCCAAAGAAGAGCTTCAACCGACCTTTCTCCCGGTTTTCTCTACAATGCTGGACGCCAGAGCCGAGCCCGCGACCTGCACCGCCCCGAGCATCATAGCTTGCTGGTTGGGAGTGAGCACCAGCCCAGTGCCTGACGAAGCCATGCTGAAGATGTCCCCAGCGAAGTTGAGCACTGGAACAGCTCCACAGACTTCACGGGAGAGTGCCACAACCATTGCTATCCGGAACGCTCTGAATAAGATCTTGTCTGACACTGGAAAGAAAAGAAAGAAGGGTCAGTATTGACTATAAGAGCTTACGGTCTTCGAAGACATTGGTATATAAGTACAGTAAGGTAAATGCCGCCTATTGTCTACATTGTTCTTTGTTTCTGTATTGTTTTGTACTGATTTGTGGTGTTCAATAAAGAGTATTTGTATTGTATTGTATTGTATTGTAAATGTATTTACATATATCACCGTAGAACCCTATTGTAGATAGAGTGACGGTGGTCTGTCAATTGTGATAGGGTTCGACGGTGGTCCGTGAATATATTGGGCACCTACCTCCCATTTGTTCTGTGGAACTAAAAGCACCTCAAGTTTCCCATCACAATCTTGAGGTGCTTTTAGTTCTATAGAACAAATATCACATTTTTTGTTTCAATAGTTCTACCATGGAACTGTTGGGAAAGAAAAATGTTAACAGTTCTATGACGTCACAGTTCCATAGAACAAATGGGAGGTACCCAATATATTCACTATACAAGGTGTTTTGGAACTGAACATTGGGTACTCTAAATTTCTGCAGTTTAATTACCTCTGTTAGTTCTATGGAACATTTATTGAAATTTTTAATTCGAAACTGGCTGTTGCCCGTGGCATCAGCCCGCTCCTGTTTTTTAAATGGCTTCTCACCGTTTAAACCTATCCTGGACTTCCACAAATAGGTACTTCAAAACCAAAATTAGCGAAATCGGTACAGCCATTCTCGAGTTTTTGCGAGACAATGTTAAAAAAAGATAATTTGGATTCGGATGTGAAGTACTATAACCACACTATAACATTAAAACTTGCATTAGTTTGTACTGTACTGCTGTTGTAACTATGTAAGACTTGTTATAATCAAATAAATATTTTTACTTTACTTTTTTACATTACAAATTATTATTTACAAAAAGTTTAAAATTAAAGTAATTAAAATAACAGGTGAAATAAACGTTTCAGTAAACAGTAATGAAGCAAACTAACATACTAATCGTGTTTTCCGTTTAAACAAAGTGGTTGCCACGCTTACGTGCAAGACATATATATAAACACTAATTAGAAGGCTCAAGGGATTTTCTTCATGTGTTCAGTAAGACAATTTATCATCTCTAATTTATCAAGCTTGTTTGCTACATAATCTTTATTACGCGACGTACTTGTTTAAAAGGCTTACATCCACATTTAAATAAAGTAGAATAATCCCTACTTCCCTACTTCGTCATCATTACTACATAGTATAAAATAAAGTCGCTTTCTCTGTCCCTATGCCCCTATGTCCCTATGTATGCTTATATCTTCAAAACTACACAATAGATTTTGATGCGGTTTTTTTAATAGATAGAATGATTCAAGAGGAAGGCTTTTATGTATAATTCTACGCAGACGAAGTCGCGGGCAGAAGCTAGTATTCTATAAGCCGTTTACTTTCAAATTGAACATTCAAGAATCTGGTTCGTTTGAATATAACTATAAAAAAATTAAAAAGGCCCCCACGCAAAAAACACATACTGTTTTTTTTTTAAAACAATTCTTCAAAAATCCTACTAATATTATAAGCCCGAAAGTTTGTAAGTATGGATGGATGAATGTTTGTTACTCTTTCACGCCAGAACGTCTGGAGAGATCTGGATGAAATTTGGAACATAGATAGATTATAATCCGGAATAACACATAGGCTACATTTTATCCCGGAAAATTGCGTAATTCCTGCGGGATAGCGATAAACGAATTCTATGCAGACGGAAATAAATCAACTTTATGCTAAAAAATCGGTCCAATAGTTTGAAGAGTTATCAGCTCTTTCCCAAACTGATGTAAGGCATTTTTGGCATATTTTTTTTTAATTGAATGTTTTGTGATTCGAATCTCTTAAACATAAGGCCGTGGTTGTACTCACAGACAGCCTTAAGCACGAACTTGCTGCTCTTCTCGTCAGCTGTCTGCTCGTCTTTGATGACCTGGAGTTCTCGCCGCACAACTGCATCATGCTCATCCCGACAGCGAAGCCACGCGAGCACCCGTCTCGCTTCCTAAAATACATACATATTATATCACGTCTTTATCCCTCACTTGGTAGACAGAGCCAACGTTAGAGCCACGTTTAGCATGATTAAAAATAACTAATTGTAAATTACTATTTAATACAAAAAACGACAAATGCGCTCGCGCACCAATGGTTCCGAAGCTGGCAAGTGAATAGAGATCCAGGGTTATAGACTACAAACCCATGGAAAAAATTAACCTGTGAAATGAACCAGCGTGAATAACGCTTAAAAGGCTGTTACTATATCATAAAATAACTCTGAGCGCTATGCCGTCATTTCTGAACGGTACAGGTGACTACGTGAGTACATGAAAAAAAATATTGCACTAACTTCCGGCACTTTAGTACGGCACTAGGTTTTTCGACATTTATTTTTAATCATCTATAAGCTGTAAAAAAGCCGTACATTAATAATTAGCCGTAATTCCTCACTTGTACCTACTGTAACAGCATTCTAAGCGTTATTCACGCTGGTTCATTTCACAGGTTATTTTTTTCAATGGACTTGTAGTCTATTTAGCAGAACCCTGCTCCTAAGCAAAATGTAGGCAGTGCGAGGTAACTTTATACTGGTTATTTATATAGACAGACATAAAAATTAAGAAAACTATACACGCATAATACTAACGCAAAAAAAGGAAAAAAAAACTTTTTCTCCACGAGATTTGAACCGCGGTCATCGGCGCAAACGCACTGTTATTCCACACCTTACGGATCTCCTCCCTCAATCTTACGAATTTTCGATCAGCTCACGTGTCCTCACGGTCACGTGTCCTGACGCGAGTTTTACATTTTTTACCCATCCCAAAAAGTGCACAACACCGCTAAGGAAGTTTTGACTTCAAAAGTAGGATACTATTTCTTACCTCGTCATTACCAGTCTTCACTAAGTAAGATGGTGACTCCGGCATCATCAGGAACAGCACCAAGTGAATCGTGGGCAGGGACAGACATATCCACAGTATTGTATTATAACTTAGAAAATCTCCAATTACGTAGAGGAAAAGGTTTCCGGTTGTATGGAATAGAATGACCTGAAATGAAAAGATATAAATAACTGTTTAAGATAAACAAAAATTTTAACAAAAAAAATCGACTTCACAAAAAAAAAAGAAATTCAAAACAAACTAATACGCACTAAACAGAAAAAAATAATTGCATATTCTTGTACGGTCAAGTGCAAAAATATGTATCCATATGAACTTCTCATAAATATGTCCCACGACCTTATTACGCCATTGTATGAGCGTATGATATGTTATTTTATCAATGTTACCTTCCATACGACATAGTAATTAATGGTAATTTTACTAACCAGGGTACCCAGGACTCCTCTGATGCAGTCTTCGCTTATTTCTTTGGTATAAAGTGGGCAAGTGACGTAGGAACCCGCCATGATGACGCCCACCATGCAGCGGGCCAGGATGAAGGCCCACGTCTCCATGGAAGACAGTTTTATTATCCAGCAGCACTAGAACATGATAAAGGCAAAGCTGATGAAGATGACCTTCCGACCGATTTCGGCCATGGCGACCACTTCGACTCCTAGTTAGTATGACGCTCATGCGCCCGAATATGGCTGGTAGCCGATCTTAGCGGTGAAACCTCGCGCACAATGAATGCACGTGAGCACACCGTTGACATAATGGTAGCGAATGGCAACCGGCTGGCGAGTCTTCAGTTCTTCTTCTCAAAGGCAAAGCTAGAGTATGATCAGCCAATGGAACCCTGGGCCCATAAAGCCCATCTAAAAGAATGGAAACGTCGATCTATA
Source organism: Pandemis corylana (assembly GCA_949127965.1). Classification (NCBI taxonomy): domain Eukaryota; kingdom Metazoa; phylum Arthropoda; class Insecta; order Lepidoptera; family Tortricidae; genus Pandemis; species Pandemis corylana. The sequence goes on from OX421871.1 coordinate 9,775,665, forward strand.
AAATGAAGTTGAAGAGGTACGAAAGACTGTTCATGGAAGATATAAAAAAATCGATAACAGAAGACGTCCCAACAGATTTTAGAACGTTTAGAACATTCCAACTGTTTATTTGCGAAGCGCATCACGTGAAAACGGCTGAACGGATTTTGTTGCAAACTTTACCAATCTGTTGAGAAAATCAGCAGCCAGGTAATAGGTTCTTTCTTATCCCGAAAAATTGCGGTGTTCCCGCGGGATAGCGTTAAACATGTCAAAGGTCGTAGCTGTCTAGAGACGCAACGTAAATAGATATTGGTGATTTAAAAATTCCCACGGCATTCATTTGGCTAGTTTTTGGATATTTTCGATGGGAGAGAAAAAGAAGTTGTTGTGAAAGTTTTGTCACAGTATATATATAAGCTAAAGCAGTAAGGAACCTACGAACAAATCGGTTGAAACGAAACACGCACACAGGCGCGCGCTTTACACGGCCCCTAAGCGGACCTGAGCCTGAGCGGAGTGGACGAGGTCCCCTTAGGGGCCGTGTAAAGCGCGCGCCTGTGTGCGTGTTTCGTTTCAACCGATTTGTTCGTAGGTTCCTTACTGTTTTAGCTTATATATATACTGTGGTTTTGTTTTATGGACGAAGTGAAAAAAAAAAAATTTAGCTAAGCTGAAATGTAATTACTGCGCTCTGATTGAAAGGTGAAAGGTCAGGTCAGGAGTACCCGAAACCGACGAGCATGTATGAAGAGATTGATGAATGTGGATGAAGCGAAAGAAGTATGTCAGGATCGTAGCAAGTGGAACAAAGTAGTCTCTGCCTACCCCTGTGGGAAAGAGGCGTGACGGTATGTATGTATGTAAGTATGTGATTGGCCAGCCGAAGGTCAAAATCAATACTTACGCCTCCGATCGCTGACATGAAGAGGAGAGTGTATTTCCTCCCAATGCGGTCTCCCATGAATGCCATGAGGAAGTCAGCTGGGATGCAGACCAGGTATGCTGCTGCCGCAATCCATGATACCTGCGATCAGGGCATCCTTGGTAAGAGATAATACTAAAGATCGATTGGGGACATACTTGTCACTTTCATACTGGTATGGGAGCAAAGAAATAACATATAATATACCAGTTGCTTTTGATGGGAAAAGCCTGCGAGGAATTCGGCGAAAATCTTAGGAATCACGTTATAGGCGATGCGGCTAGCAAGTCATCACTATTTTGATTCCCATACCACTTATACGCCCACAGTCTTGCTAAACGTGACCTTTAGGTCTTGTTACCTTGGGCTCTGTCTACCCCGTAAGGGATAAAGACGTGATTTGTGTATGTGTATGTATGTTTAAAAACTTAAATACATAATAAATATCCATGAGTCGAGAGCAAACATTCATATTTTTCACACAAATATCTGCCCCGACCGGGCATCGAACCCGGGACTTCAAGCTTCACAGTCAGGTTCTCTAACCACTAGGCCATCCGATCGTCTAAATTTTGATTGAAGGATGCAATGCACATGCACATACATACATAAATCACGTCTTTATCCCTTACGGAGTAGACAGAGTAAGACCCAAAGGCCACGGGTCCTGGACCATCAAGTTGGATTCCCATTATCGTTTAGCATAACTGTGAGCGTAAAATAGTGATGGGTTGCAAGCCGCATCGCCTATAACCTTGGTTCCAAGATTTTCGCCTGGGATTAAAGAAATAAAATATTTAAAAAAACTTCATTTTGCAAATAGGCCAAGGGCTCTTCCTTTACATCCCTTTTTTGAAACTATCAGCGCATTCGGAAAGACCGTCGTTGCCAAAAAGAATGCGCCGCAAGAAACTTGACTCGACCTGATTGTTTTTTGATTTCGCTGGACGCAATGATGAAAGATATACTCACTTCTGTGTCTGTCAAAGGTATGCCCCTCGGTGTATCTTCTGACTGCAGCAGCAAGGTCATCGGTGACATCCATCCTATACTCGCTCCATAAACGAATACCGGAAGATTTACTGTGGAAGTCAATTTATATTTATATTTATATAGCCTTTTTATTCCGAATTCGCTACAATTTCATTTTTTGTTGTTGTTGTTTCTTTTTATTATTAAACTGTCGCGTAATTCGGCGTGTCTCATGGCATAGGCCTCCTCCGTGTAGGAGGGTTTGGGCTATAGTTCCCACGCGCGCCCAGTGCGGATCGGGAACTTAACACACACCATTGAATTTCTTCGCAGATGTGTGCAAAGTTTCCTCACGATGTTTTCCTTCACCGAAAAGCTAATGGCAAATTTCAAATGTAATTTTCGCACATAAATTCTGAAAAACTCAAAGCCGTGGTAGCCTAGTGGTTTGACCTGTGGCCTCTCAAGCAGAGTGTCGTGGGTTCAAATCCCGGGCGCGCACCTATGAGTTTTTTGGGAAGTCAATACGTTACATGAAATATTATATGGCTCGTCGTTGACCTAGCTGAATGAAGGCTGGTTTTTATTAGCATATAGGGTCACATAGGCTAAGCATTGCCATACAACGCGGTAATGCTGCCAGCCTTCTGGGCATGCCGCCGGGCAGCGATTTAGGGCAACTTTTTTATTTACGATTTTATGACAATTTCTTGCATTTAGGTATATTACTAACAGACTTAAGGGACTTCCATGCTGGTCTGGGAGCAAAGAAAAAACATAGAATGTACCAGTTGCTTCTCTACCCGCGCAGATGGTAAAAGCCCATCGAGGGAATGGGCGACTATAATAGGAAACATGTTATAGGCGATTAGGCAAGCAACCTATCACTATTTTGATTCCATTTTCCACCTATACGCCTACAATCATTTTAAACGTGGCCTTTAGGTCCTGTTAGTTCAGGCTCTTTCTACCCCGTAAGGGATGAAGACGTGATTTGTGTGTGTGTGTGTGTGTGTGTGTGTGTATTGTCGACCAAGCTGAATGGAGCTTCGGTTGACCAGAGGGCTGGTTTTTTTTAGCACAAAAGGTATTGCCATACAACGCGGCAATGCTGCCAGCCTTCTGGGCACCGTGCTACCAGGCAGCGATTTAGAGCAACTTTTTTATTTATAGTTTTACTAGCTTCTGCCCGCGACTTCGTCTGCGTAGAATTATACATAAAAACCTTCCTCTTGAATTACTCTATCTATTAAAAAAACCGCATCAAAATCCGTTGTGTAGTTTTAAAGATATAAGCATACAAAGGGACATAGGGACAGAGAAAGCTACTTTATTTTATAGTGATGACAATATGTTGTATTTAGGTATATTACTAACATAGACTTAAGGGACGTATTATGTAACTTACAAAACTCTCATGACTTTCAAACGAATGTTAGTCAAAAACTTTACAAATAGCTATTAGCTAAATTTCTAAACGACACTGAGAATTAGAACACAGAAAAATCCGAAAAGTAAAGCCTATGGCCGGGAATCGAACCCGGACCCTCGTCATTTAGTGACGCGTGCTATACCCCTACACCATAGCTGTAATTTTCGGATTTTCTATGTGCTCTTATTTTAAGTATTTATATAAAAAAATTAAGAAGTTAAAATTCTTGATTCGTTTTAGCTATTAGCTTAGATAGAATCATCAAAAATCATGAGTAACGCGTTAAATATTCATACACACACACATACACACACAATCACTTTAACCCTTACGGGGTAGACAGAGCCTAAGGTAACAGGTACCTACAGGCCACATTTAGCAAGATTGTGGGCGTAGGTGGTAAATGGAACCAAAATAGTGGTGGGTTGCTAGCCTCATCGCCTATAACATGATTCATATTATAATCGCCCATTCCCTCGACGGGCTTTAATCTTCTGCGCGGGTAGCGCATGGTACATTCTATGTTTTTTCTTTGCTCCCAGACGTCCAGCGTGGAAGACAAAATATTCATAGTTCGCTGATATTAATTTGTCCAAACAAACAATACTGCGCATGAGCATTAGACATATAAATTAACAGTGGACCACGACAAAGTTTTTTTGCTCGCCGATAAAAAGAATAAATCATAATGTCGGAGCAATACGGTTAGATGGAATCTATATCAAGCCACTAGCGACGGCAAATAAGATGGCGTCTCTTCAAACGACGCTAATAAATATTTATTGAACAGTGAATGCTTGATCATTGATATCTCAGTTGGTTCCTTGTTTTTACAAGCTCTTATATAACTTCTAACGTACTGTGTCAACTTGAGTTAGTATATACAAAAGTTTATACAAATCAACTCGCTGGCAGGTAATGCAAATATTTATAATTTGGTTTTAGAATTTAAGTAACAAAAAAAAATAAAGTCTTTCCTGAGGGCATTACCTGAACAGCTGCCTCTGACGGCATGACTGCTGTATCATAGATTGTATAAGTTCACGAATTTAAAATAATGTACGGTTAAAAGCTCAGAGCGCAAGAACCCGTACTCTCCGCATACCTAAACCCAGGAGTCTCTTAAATAAGTCAGTGTAGACCTGGCTACAACCCTCGAAGCCCTACAGTACCTATCTATGTAGTATTTAGGTATACATGTAAGTGTAGATGCGTCTCCTGAGACTCCCGTGGAATAATAACACAGGATAAGCACACCAACGTATAATAAAGATATCAAAATGAACGTAAGAAACTGTATAAGGATATTAAGTTTGAGCGTTAGATTTGGGGCTGGTTCATGAGACGTCTGGTTCGCTGGATCGAAGACGAGGGTCCTCGGCATTTCGAACGGCCGCGGAGTTCCACGCGCCGGTCGGCAGATGTTTCGACACTAGACTGCCAGCACGCCTAACCGATTACGTCCAGGGAGGTAATAAATGTATCTGGCCGCTTCAAAAGTATGTTTTGTTTTTTTTGGCAGATGTTTTCAACCGATTGAGCTGAAAGTTTGCGTAATTATGTAAGTCAGATGACAATACAATAATCTGGTAGTAGAGTTCTGGTGACTCAGCCAGGATCGTCTCCGCAGAAGGGAATTCTCAACGGTTGGTCCGATTGACTTGAAATTTGGTACACATGTAGGACGGATAACAATGCAAGTTTAGTCTGCAAAAACGTTGTATTAAAATGGAATTTTGACAGCGACTTTTGACGTGACAACGTCTTATAAATTGGTTTGCCGGGTGACACTTCAAGAAACTGCGTTACGCTCCGCTCACGTTATGCGCTCACAATGAGAGCGAGTGAGAGGCATGGTTAGCCCGCCTAAGAGCGAGAGAGACAGACATAAGGCACGCGTCCCTTCCACTCGAGCACAGTTAGCCCGCCTAAGAGCGAGAGAGACAGAGCGAGAGAGAGAGAGTGAGAGAGATAGGCATACACACCGGTTCATGTCTTGCGCTTCTTCCTACTATACGAATGAATATTCACATTAAAATTATTTTACCACTCAAAGTCGTTGTCACGTAAAACTTTCGCCCGTATACCGACTTTACAGGCAACCATTTTTTTTTTAAGTTCTATAGATACAGGATGTAAGAATGACAATGAAAGAGTAAGAGCGATATCATAAAATTCATGAACGTTTAAAGGCAATAGAAACCACGAGACTGAGAAACCAAGTCATAATTATTCTTAATTAAACGTACCTAATGCTTCCATGCTGGTCTGGGAGTAAAGAAAAAACATAGAATTTACCAGTTGCTTCTCTTCCCGCGCAGATGGTAGAAGGCCATCGAGGGAATGGGCAAAAGTCTTAGGAATCATGTTGCAGGCGATGCGGCGAATCCATCACTATTTTGATTTCCCTTTCCAGCTATACGCCCCTAATCTTACGTATTTTTACGTATTTCGCACAGACTTGGCTATCGTGCACGTAAAATAGCGGAGTAGCAAGGTAAATGTTTCTTGTTCATTGAAATGAACCTCCGAAAAAAAAGCCTGATTAAATCAAATAAAACACCTCTACATACATAAATCACGTCTTTATCCCTTACAGGGTAGACAAGGCCTGAGGCAACAAGACCTAAAGGCCAGGTTTAGCATGATCGTAGGGGTATCGGTGGAAAAGGGAATCAAAGTAGTGATGGGTTGCTGGCCGCATTGCCTATAACATAATTCTTAGGAATTCCGCCCATTTCCTCGGGATTTAACCATCTGCGCGGGATGAAAAGCAACTGGCACATGCTATGTTAAAAAATCTCTAAGTTGGTAAAATACGAACACTAGATTCGAGTCGTAAAATGTAGGTAAATAAAAATACTCACTTAACACAGCACATATGATTTGATTAACTTTGCTTCCTTCGCCGAACAGAAAATAAAACTTTTTCATTTTGGATACAACACTACAGATAAACGACTAAAAATTTAACACGTAACAAAATTAAAATTGACTTAGTACACTTTGGAATAAGTTTATTTGTAAGTCAATCTACCGAACGTGGCTGCGTCCGTCCCTAGCGAAACCCATGACGATACTATGAGAGCCACGAACTCTGTAGCTCTTATATCATTAGGTATAACGTCAAATTAATCATTATGCCAATATTTGGATCTGTATAATGTTTCTTTATTATTCTAAGGGTTCTTTACATAGTTCCCGCCTTTATTTGTAGACTAGCTGTTGCCCGCGGCTTCGCACGCGTGAACCATTAGCCTTTCAAAGAAGCAAGCAATCAAGCAAGCAAGCAAGCGAAACTGCAAGCTTTCAAGCAAGCATGCAAGCATGTAAGTATGCAAGCAGGCATGCAAGCAAGCATGCAAGCATGTAAGTATGCAAGCAGGCATGCAAGCAGGCATGAAAGCAGGCAAAGCAAGCATGCAAGCAAGCGTGCAAGCAAGCACTCAGCGAGAATGCATGAAAGCATGACATGCAAGCGTGCAAGCAAGCACGCAGTGAGCATGCAAGTAAGCATGCCAAGCAAGCGTGCAAGCAAGCATGCATGCAAGTAAGCAAGCGAACCATGAGCATTTCAAAGAAGCAAGCAATCAAGCAAGCAAGCAAGTGAAACTGCAAGCTTTCAAGCAGGCATGCAAGCATGTAAGTATGCAAGCAGACATGCAAGCAGGCATGCAAGCAAGCAAGCAAACGAACCTGCAAGCTTTCAAGCAAGCATGCAAGCATGTAAGTATGCAAGCAGGCACGCAAGCAGGCATGAAAGCAGCCAAGGCAAGCATGCAAGCAAGCATGCAAGCAAGCCTGCAAGCAAGCACTCAGCGAGAATGCATGAAAGCATGACATGCAAGCGTGCAAGCAAACACGCAGTGAGCATGCAAGTAAGCATGCCAAGCAAGCGTGCAAGCAAGTATGCATGCAAGTAAGCAAGCAAACCATGAGCATTTCAAAGAAGCAAGCAATCAAGCAAGCGAAGCTGCAAGCTTTCAAGCAAGCATGCAAGCATGTAAGTATGCAAGCAGGCATGCAAGCAGGCATGCAAGCAGGCATGCAAGCAGGCATGCAAGCAAGCAAGCGAACCTGCAAGCTTTCAAGCAAGCAGGCATGAAAGCAGGCAAAGCAAGCATGCATGCAAGCAAGCGTGCAAGCAAGCACTCAGCGAGAATGCATGAAAGCATGAAAGCATGACATGCAAGCGTGAAAGCAAGCACGCAGTGAGCATGCAAGTAAGCATGCCAAGCTAGCGTGCAAGCAAGCATACATGCAAGTAAGCTCGCAAGCAAGCATGCATGCATGCAAGCAAGAATGCAAGCATGCATGAAAGCAAGTATGCAATCAAGCATGCAAAGCAAGGACTCGAGCAAGCATGCAAGCAAGCCCCCGCATTGCCCCGCTGCCTTAATTTTTCTGAAACTGTAAATATTGCAGTATTTTTATAGAACAAACCTAACCTAACCTATAGGGCTGTCCTAAAATATATCCTAAATAGCTTTTGCCCACGACTTCGTACGCACTAAGATGTAAAACGAAAAAATAAGTTTTTTCCCGTTCCCGTGGAAATTTTGGGGAGTGCTTTCGGAGTTCACTTAAAGCCTTTAAAGAAACACACGTTATAAATGTTAAGTCTCTTTCTTCCGCTGTTTCGTCTCGAAACGTAAAATCCCGTTTTTTCTCGTCCCTGTGGGCGTTTCGGAAAATCCTTTCTTAGTGTTCCCCTACACTCCCGAATAAACCTACGTGACAAATTTCAACTTTCTGCCTGTTCCCGTTTTTTTCCTTATCCCGTGGGAATCTCCAAACATCCTGAAATTAGTTTCTTAGTTTTGTAATCACTTACTTTTGTATCAAATTTGAAGAGTCTAGTTATTATAGTTACTGAGATAGCGTCACTCGGAAGCAGTGGACTAACATAGGCTGATGATGATGATGATGATGAGATATACCCACACATTTATAAAAAAATAATTTTCCCGTAGGAAAAGGTATTTTCCCGTGGTAAAAAGTAGCCTATGTCACTCAGTGATAATGTAGCTTTCTAACGGCAAAAGAATTTTTGAAATCGGTCCAGTAGTTTCGGAGCCTATTCAATTCAAACAAACAAACAATCAAATCTTTCCTCTTTATAATATTAGTACAGATAAAAATGTACCTACTTAAGCTTAGTTTTTGCTGCCAATGCGCTTTTTCTATATCTTAAACTAGCTTTTGCCCGCGACTTTGTCCGCGTAGATAACGTCAGAGTGACGACATACCCCATACAACTCATGTCTCCAAGTATAAGGTTTTTATTTCCTATTCCGTGGGAAATTCAGAAAATCCCTTCTTAGAGCACCTACGTGATCCTCTAGGAATATTATCTACTAATTATAGTCTTAATTATTTATCCCGTGGGAAATTTGAAAAATTCCTTTGTAGTGCGCCTTTATACTAATCAAGGAATATTATGTAGGTATGCCAAATGTATCGGAATCGTTCGGAATTTTCCAATCCCGCGGGAAAATCGGGATAAAAAGTATCCTATAATCCGTCTCCTGGTTCTAAGCTAGCTCCCCACCAATTTTCAGCCAAATCGGTTCAGCCGTTCTCGAGTTATAAATAGTGTAACTAACACGACTATCTTTTATAAATATTTATTTGGATCTGTGTAATGTTTTTTTATTATTCTAAGGGCTCTTTACATAGTTCCCGCCTGTAGTTTGTGTCACTATGGAGCAAAATGATGTATTTACTGCGAGGGCGCTACATTGAATCCAGAATTTACCGAAGAATTCTACAATACTAAAGTAGCCAACGGATAATGATATCCCTCAGAATCTGCCAGGAAATCATTAACCGATGCCCAGGGTGCAGCGGACCAAGCACCGCTCTTCCCCCTGAACGGATCCGCAAACGAACCGCAGCTTACCACACGTGGAGGTAACACGACTCGCACCTTACATAAATTATACAACCTTATTTACAAAAACCTTATTATCTTTCGTGTTGACAGTGATTTTTGACAGGTGCATAAACACACGTCCAGCTGTCAAAACACACCCATATTTACATTTCAAATTTTTTAATAGATCACAAAATCACAACAAAATAAATAAGTGTGATGAAACGATGTGAAATTTGAAATATTACCAAGTAAGTTTATTATACATCCATCCATCATGTTATAGGATATGCGGCTAGCTTTTCGTCACTATTTTGATTCCTCTTTCCACCTATACGCCCTAAGAATCATCGCAAGGAAGCTTACTATCGAATGTAAAAACCGCATCGAAATTGATCCATCAATTTGAGAGCTACGGTGCCTCAGGCAGATAGGTCACACAGAGTCATGCAATGCAATGATTATTTTGCTTTCAGGTCGAAAATTAAACAGATTAATCTGACTATGATTCAATTTTATATTATTGCGTATGTCGTTGCTGTTGGTAAGTAAAAAAAAAACTACAATGTAAATAACTACAATAATAGTACATTACTGTAGCAGCTGTGAAGTAGGGGATTGCCGGCCGAGTAGTTATATCTAGCTAGAGATACGAGGACGGCAATCCCTATTCGTGGCCAAGGCTTGTATTATAGTGCTTTTCTGAAACATGCAATGAAATTAAACTTTTAGTTCTTTTTCTTCTTCTTATTTGTAGCGTATCAAGTCGTTACAGCGACAACAACTTCGCCAATGCCAAAGTAACAAAAATATAATTCAAAAATCTTGTGACAAAAATGTCGGCAACGTTGTACGGTAATGGTCTAAGACCCCCTCCCTCACTGTCGGGCTCTTAGCCAACGCTCAATGATATTCCTCAGAAACTGCCAGGAAATCATTAGCCGTTGCCTAGGGTGCACCGGACCAAGCACTGCTCTTCCCCGCGGAGGGGCCAAAAACGGACCGCAGCTCTTGACCACACGTGGCACATGGAAATGTTGTATGAAATTCTAAGTCGCACCTGGAAAGTGACTCTTAGCGGCCTAATGTAGAACACAACATAAATATTTAATTGCATGTTTGAGAATATGCCTTCCATGCTAGCCTGGGAGCAGAGAAAAAAACATAGAATGTACCACCAGTTGCTTCTCGTCCCTTGCAGGTAAAAGTCCATCGAGGGAATGGGCGAAAATCTTAAGAATCATGTTATAGGCGATGCAACGAGCAGTCCACCACTATTATGATCCCCCTTTCATGCTAAACGTGGTCTTTGGGTCTTTTCACCCTAGGCTCTCTCTAAGTTCATTACGTACCTGCATTGCACGGTTTCATTGTCTAAGGGAAGACGGACTCAGCGTGCGGGCCCTCCTCTTCTTGGCGGGGTCCTGGCGAAAGCCGGGGCCACCGGGGGGGCGTTTGTGGTGAAACCCTAGTGGCATCCCACAGCGTTCCCATCACACCGGATTGAGGCAACGCCGGAGAGTTTTTAGTTCGGGTATACCCTCCGGGAGGGAGTCTCACATAACCCTAGGCATCCCCGTGCCTAGGGCATCCAGATTTCCTCTCCGTTAAAATAAAGACTCTCTCTAAGTAAGAGATAAACACGTGATTTATGTACAGTTTGACAACAAATATAATGCGCATCGGCAGTATTCGTTTGCGCAGAGAAGCGCAGACCAGTTTCCGATGGTAGCCGAACGTGTAAATAATCTATATTGAACTTTATTTGCAAGCGCAACTGGCAGAGTATTGCTTGCTTTGCATTCTTAGCTCTGTCCCGCTTACACGATTTTGCCATTGTTGGTACGAAATCGATCGACCAATAACAGCGCCAGAGTTTCCCGCGCTACTAAAATTGGTATACTGCGCAGGTACAGTCAAGTGTAATAATAATGTATCTAGACAAAGCTTCAAAAATAAGTACCATACGCTCTTACACCAGCGTAATAAGGTCGTGGGACATATTTTTGAGTAGTTCCTATCGATACTTATTTTTGCACTTGACCGTACATCGTGGAGCATTATTTTTGTTGTCAAACTGTATCTATGTATGTAATACTTTTTTTTGTTTCCAGTTTCAATTCTCTGGATCAACGGCGCTCTTCACATGCAAACACTTCGGGAGTTTTCGGCAAACTTCGGCGCATTGCTGAAAGAGCTCACGATCCAATTCCAACCTTGTAGTTTCCCCATAGAGCTGATATCAGCCTTTTGTAAAGACTACGCCAATCGACAGCTTAAGGTATGTAAAGCCAAAGAAATACGAACTTGACTGATTAATAAATACTGAGCTGAGATCTTGCTTTTTATTACATTTCTAAAAGACACTCGCTAATCCTGCCGCTAAGTAGCAGTGCTTGCACTGCTGTGTTCCGGTGTGGAGAGTAAAACAGCCGGGGAAATTACGGGCACAAGAGGCATTGCATCTTAGTCCTCTAGGTTGGCAACGCATCTGCAATCCCTCCGGGGTTGCGGGTGTCTATGGGCCGTGGTGATCACTTACCATCAGGTGACCCACTTGCTCGTTTGCCTTCCTATTCATATAAAAAAAAAAAAAAGACACTGAAAATTAGAACACAGAAAAATCCGAAAAGTAAAGCTATGGCCGGGAATCGAACCCGGATCCTCGTCATTCCGTAATGCGTGCTATACCCCTACACCACCCATAGCATTTGGGTAAGCCTTTCAATTTTTCCATCTGGTACTAGCTAGCACGTGACCTTGTTACTATGCGAATTTTTGTCGCCAAGCGTCATATGTTTGAATGATGTGTCTATACGACGCAATTAAATAACTAGCTTTAGCCCGCGACTTCGTCTGCGTAGTATGCAATTTTCCGGGATAAAAAGTAGCGTTTGTTTTAATCTAAGGTACCAGCTATCTCTGTTTTTAATTTTATCCAAATCGGTCCAGTTGTTACAGCGTGAAGAAGGAACAAACATACACACTTATCTACATCGTCACTCTCATCGTCATAAATTTTCCCATTTATAATATTAAGGATAGCTAAAAGAAAACTAATAAAACTTTAAAAAAACCCGACTACGTAAAAAATTACTGGACCGTGCGAACTGTGCGACCGCATTTAAAACATACATACATAAAATCACGTCTCTATCCCTTACGGAGTAGACAGAGCCCAAAGTAACAAGACCTACAGGCCTCATATAGCAAGATTGTAGGCGAATAGGTGGCAAGGGGAGTCAAAATAGTGATGGATAGCTAGTGGCATCGCCTATAACATGATTCCTAAGATTTTCGCTCATTCTCTTGATGGGCTTTCACCATCTGCGCGGGAAGAAAAGCAACTGATACAATATATTCTTTATTTCTTTCCTCACATAGTTACGTAAAATACTGTAAAACCCAAGTTTCTATTTATAGACTTATTTACATTTGAAATCTATCTTACGTTGAAGAGTCTTGTGTCAATGTAATAAGTAGTGCTATGAATCCCATGTCAACATAGCAAATACATAAATTCAAACTATCTTTCTGTCACTCGAGCGATTAGCTACCTAGTTGGTGATAGGAATTTTTTCAGTTTACACAAAACCTTTTTATTTGGTCACGGGGAAAAGAGATGAATCAACTTTTTAAACTTTTATAATATACTAGCTTTTCCCCGCGACTTCGTCCGCGCACATAACGTCAGAGTGACGACACAGCCCATACATCCACTCATGTCTCCAAGTATAAGGTTTTTATTACCTATCCCGTGGGAAAATCGGAAAATCCCTTCTTAGAGCAGCTACATGATCCTCTAGGAATATTATCTACTAATTATAGTCTTAATTATTTACCTCGCGTTTTTATCCCGTGGGAAATTTTAAAAATTCCTTTGTAGTTGCACCTTTATACTAATCAAGGAATAATGTGTAGGCATGCTAAATTTAATGTCTGTAGCTTTATTAGTACAACATTTCGGAATTTTCCAATCCCGTGAGAAAATCGGGATAAAATGTATCCTATGTCCGTCTCCTGGTTCTAAGCTACCTCCCTACCAATTTTCAGCCAAATCGGTTCAGCCGTTCTCGAGTTATAAATAGTGTAACTAACACGACTTTCTTTTATATAAATAAATAACTCAAAGGTAACTGACTGACTGACATAGTGATCTATCAACGCACAGCCCAAACAACTGGACGGATCAAGCTGAAATTTGGCTTGAAGGTAGATGTTATGACGTAGGCATCCGCTAAGAAAGGATTTTGATCAATTCTACCTCCAAGGGGATAAATAGGGGATGAAAGTTTGTATGAAACTTTGTCAATTTTAAACCGATCGGGCTGAGACTTTGCATGCATAAAGCTACTATGACGTAGGCATCCTCTAAGAACGGATTGCGTAATTTCTGCGTGATAGCGATAAACGAATTCTATGCAGACGAAGTTGCAGGCAACAGCTAGTCAACTTATAATTTTACAGTACACACACAATACACAAATCACGTCTCTATCCCTTACGGGGTAGACAGAGCCTAAGGTGAAAAGACCTACAGGCCACGTTTAGCAAGATTGTGGCGCTAGGTATAGATGGAAAATGGAATGAAAATATTAATGGGTTACATTAAATTATGAAATTTGGCTTGAAGTTAGGACTCACGGCACAAACATAAGATAAAGTCCGTAGAATAACTGTTTAAAAAAATGGTTTTCCATAGACTTACTGTGAAGTACAAACTTATATTTTGCTGGTTTATAAAATGTTGGCGGAACCCTTGGTAAAGCTACTCTGAAGGAACTTGACGGATTTATACATTTGTCTGAAATATCTTGAATATCTCCGCGATATCTGGATTTTTGCGGTTTGCGAATGACCATGAAGCAGTTACTACGAGAGTTGCCTAGAGCTAATATTTAGCTTAGGCGCTGTCTACCCCGTAAGTTATGTCTGTCAAGGATAATGTTACTAATATCGACCGAGCGACTAAATCGCTGACCTCAGATTTTCACATGCCTAACCTGGCTGAACATGTTATGGGCAGCAATACTGCTATAAGACCTTATCTAACCATAATGTTCATTGTGAATAAATAAACATTTAATTTAATTTCATTTCATTTCAAGGGATAAAGACTTGATTCATGTATATATGCATGTTTAGTTCTAAGGCACGTGCCGTCGTTTATCTATCAGTCATTAAGGCAAGTGATTAAGTTACCAAAATGCTAATGTGACAATTGCTTCAATAATTGCTGTCACATCAATGGTGACCACACACGGATTCAATCTTACTTTTTAATGTTAAAGTCACCAGGATACGTTTCTTAAAGAGTTATAAATAACGTTAATGACATCTTAGATCAAGAAAGTATTTTATTCTAAGTCTGCAGTTCCTCGATTATTAAGACGTCGTCTATAAAAAGAAAATTGCTACTTCAAAAAAAAATACTTAGCCAATTATAAAATGGAGAGTGGAAATGAGTTAAAATAAAAGACATTTTAAGTAAACTCGTTTTAATTTATATTCGGTTTGTTATTTTAAAATAGTGAAACACTTGAGCGTATACAGGTTACAGATAAGCATTCGGTACAACCACTAATTATTATGTTTTCATAGTTAATAATAACAGTAAATAATGAATGTTATTTCAACAGATAACTACTGCTTCTTTTTTTAATAGTGCCGATGTTTCTAATCAACGGGGTTTTTGATCACTTTAATAATTATTATCATTCTATACACATCATGTTTAAAAATTAATGCAGAATGTTTCAGCTAGTGATTAAGTTAGTATAACTGAACACCCCTGTTCTACTTTGTTCTATTTGCTACAATTCTGACACTCTTTTTCATCCACATTCGTCAATCTCATCTTATAATGTTCGTCGGTTTCATGTACTCCTTACCTGGGGACCGAGAAGTCTTAATGCGATTCAATTCCGATTGAGCTAGGTTTGCTCGCTTTCAGTTCCATACTAAAAATGACAGCTAAAACATGAACTGAGTCCGAATTTCGCATTAAGACGTCATGTAAATGATTTTTAGAATTTATAAATTGTGTTTCACATGTTTCTTTACATTGGGCGATAAAAGAACCAACTTGATTTTGAATAAGATAATACGATGAAAAAACTTTGTAGGAGTGTTCAGTGAAACTAATGCAACCACCTGGCCCCATTTCACCATTCGACAATTGTCACCGGCATAGATTCTCGTCGATTTTGTTAACAGAACTGTCACTTGTCAGTGACAATGTCGCTTTTGCGAAATAGGGGCGTGCTGTAACATTCTAGAATTGTTCTAAGACACCCTGTATTTTTCCTTTTTTTATTCCAACTTTTTACTGGAGAATGAGAATGGGCTAAATTAAAATTCATATTTTTACATCAGAATGAAATTAATTATTTTCATTAAACAACCGTTTCTGTAATATCAAACCCTTGTTTTATGTAGACTTTAAAACGGTAGACTTTTTCATCTTTTACCCGTCTAAAAGATCAAGGGCCTGCCTCACCACTCTCTGTAAAGTCCTTGTTATCTTGTCAGTTATCTACGATTCCCTCTATATTTCTTACTATGAAACAGGCAGACGATGCATGGAATATCAGGTTGGGGTGCGAGTCGGGACCTCCGCGTGTGGTCAAGAGTTGCGGTTCGTTTTCGGATCCGTCCGTGGAGAAGAGTAGTGCTTGGTCTGGTGCACCCTGGTTATCGGCTAATGATTTCCTGGCAGTTTCTGAGTGATATAATTGACCGTTGGCTAAGAGCCTGACAGGGGGGAACGTCTTTTGACCGTATTACCGTACAACGTTGCCGACATTTTGTCGCAAGATTTTTGAATTATAGTTTTGTTACTTTGACATTGGCGAAGTTGTCGTCGCTATAACGACTTGATACGCCACAAATAAGAAGAAGAAAAGAAGAAAAAATATCAGGTTCTTAACTGAGAGAGGTAAAACAGACCGTAAGATTCAGTTTTTACCTTATATAACGCATTTATGGCCAGGAATTACTCGTACGCGTTTTCACGACTGCTTAGTGTCATCTCATGCTTTTGCAGTGATTGAACGCACATGTGCGTTTGAGATACTTAGGGCCTTACCAAGACGTCTTAATGCGAACAAATCCAAACCAAATTTGGATCGACCGCTGTCAGATCTATACTAGAGGTGTCAAATATGACAGCTAAAGAATCTAAATTGAATCGCATTACGTTGACGACGTTTTTGTCACGAGATTTTTGAATACTGTATTTATTACTTTGACATTGGCGAAATGGCCTCGATCGATGGGGCCATATTGAAAAGAAGAAGAGTCGTATTAAGACATGGCAAGGCCCCTGGCCATGTTTTTAAGTCTGGCAACATTCTGCGTTATTGAATTCTTAACAATGATGTCAATAAGTTCATCTGTTGTATCTTAAATAATGAAACTGAGAAACGTAGGTACCCTTTCACAAACAGTAAGTTCCACAGATATTGGCATATTACTGGCGTATTTATTGCGAAAAGTTTTTTTAACTATACAAAACACAGTTGACTATCCACCGTCTGTATTGACGATTTCTGATGAAATTTTACACACGATTGCATATCCAAGTGTTATCATTAAAATAACGTAATATACCTAATTAAGGTAAGTCTTTTATTTAAATGCGTTGTTCTAAATAAGTAAAATAAATAAATGTTGGAGAATTCACTAACTATTTACAAAATCTTAAACCATACGACAATAAATAAGGTGAATAAATTAAACAGTCCAAACTTAGTTCTTAGATTAACGTCACTTACAGATAACTGATAATTTTGTAAATCACTTGCAAATAGGCAGTTATGACAGATAACAATACCATCCTCTGAAATTTCACGTAGCTTTTGTACTTATATTATAGAAATATTTATGTATTTAGTACGAGAAAATGGAAGACAAAGTTTTAGTTGGTCACTATAATATATTCAGAGCTCTATTTGAGAGTTGTACAGACATTGGCACAAAGTTATGTAGGGCGCCAATCACGATGACTCGCCGTGAATCTTATTACCATATATTGTTAACGCATTCACCGCCACCGACGCTTATATGCGTTGTCGTGACTTTAAATAGATAATAAATAAAATAAAAATAAAAAATATCTTGGAACAAATTACACCCATTGACCCAGCCCCAAACTATGCTTGTGCTATGGGTACCAGGCAACGGATAAACATACTTATATCATGTAGATAAATACATACAACATCCATGACTCGGGCACAAACATTCGTATTCATCATACAACTCTGTTATCGGGATTCGAACCCAGGACCTCTAGCTTCCTATTCAGTTGCCAAGCACCTGCTTCGCTTCTAACCATGACGCCAATCTGCGTCAGCGGAAATGAATGGTTAAATATATTAATTTTGATAAAATCCACGCGTCTTCGTGAAGCACATATTGCGGGTCGAGCTTGCCCTGGTTTTTTATACGTTCAATTTCATTCAAAACCATACAACTCTCAAATATAACCAAATGTACATTTTTACTTAATAATTAGCATAAAGAGTTGGCACTAATTTTAAAGTGGGTTACATCCCAATATTACGATATGGATTGAAAGCGAAATGTCGATATGACTGGTGTTGTATTATCGGTAGTCGATAAAATTAGTTTTATCGATACAGATAGTTCTTCGGCTCCTCGGCTATCGGCTCGCTGCAAGTTCCGAGGTACTTCAGTGATACCAAACTCCTGAAATAAAAGGGAAGTTTCTTGAAATAAGAGTAAGTAAGTTCCGATCCGGCAAAAGTACTAGGTATCTCCTGAATCTAGGTAAGAGTAGCTTAAGAATATTAACTGGCATCATCACAGGCCACAATACTCTAAATAGGCATCTAAGCATTATAGGTATAGCGAGTGACCCCTCCTGCCCACACTGTGGGAAAGAGGAGACAAGTAAACACGTCCTCACTGAGTGCATCATGTACGCGGCAGCGCGGCGCGAAGCATTCGGGAGCGATGAACTGGAGGAGGACAAGCTTAGAGACAGGAAGACACGAAGATTTGAGGAGAGTTGCTGTGTGGGAGCGCTGCTGGGACAGTAACCGGTGGCTCCTGCCAAGGGGAACTGGGCTGAATGATCGCCACAGCGGATCGACAGCCCGCCTGATCCAGCCAGGCGTCCCCACACATCATTATCATCATCATCAAAGTTCCGATCTCACGGACTATAAATAAACAACTTTTTTTTATACACTGTGCAGTTTAAAAATGTCGTCATGCTACCAGGCAATCATAACATCAAGGCGCTCACCTAGACCGGCAGTTCTCCATCTCCAAGAAGCACTTGTTGGAATAAGTCTTGTCGTCGGTCCCGCACACGGGGTCGTACTCTGGCGGGCACACGCGCGCACACCCCGAGTATTGGAAGCGAGAGAGGCAGCGCTTCAGCGGTACCACGAAGACGTGCTTGCTGCGGACAAAACTCTTGGTAAGTTATGATGCCCTGGTACTTTTCCCTCGAAAGCTTGAGCTTGCAGTTGTAACTTTAACAGTGACCATAACCGACGATTTCGACATAATTCGCTGACTAAAGCAAAGAAAACGTTTCATAATCAGACACTTCTATTTGAAACTTTATTGATTACAGTTTGACAACAAATATAATGCGCATCGGCAGTATTCGTTTGCGCAGAGAAACGCAGACCAGTTTCCGATGGTAGCCGAACGTGTAAATAATCAATGGCGGCATTGGCGCACGGCCCGGTCGCCTTGTTGGTACGAAATCGATCGACCAATAACAGCGCCAGAGTTTAGCGCGCGTAGAATTCTATTTTATCATTGGTGTATCGTAATTTCCCGCGCTACTAAAATTGGTCTACTGCGCAGGTACATCGTGGAGCATTATTTTTGCTGTCAAACTGTAACGATTTTTGCTCGTGAGTATATCTTCTATGCATTCTTTTTGCATTATGAGGATCAAATTGTACTTTATATTATAGGTAGTTTCAAAAAAGTCGCTTTCCGCTGTCCGTCTGTTCCTATCTACGCTTAGATATTTAAAACTGAGCAACGGATTTTGATGCGGTTTTTAATAGATAGAGTGATTTAAGAGGAAGGTACGAATATATATGTATAAAATACTACGCAGACGAATTCGCGGGTAGAAGATAGTGTAAAATATACGTCAAAATCGTTGATTATGGTTAAACTTATTAGTCAAGGGCAGAAATATTATATGTACGTTACCAAGAAGTCAAAAACATCTATATTCCATTATACCACAAACAATAAGTTAGAGTAAGATAAGTTACAATGAGACATAAAGTCATATTCATAATAATCTTAACTATAAAGTGTATGTATTATCCACTAGAGGCAGCCTCGGGTCGAGCGGCGGCCTCGCTCCGAGGCCGGTCAAGCGGAGACGCTGCTTATAACGTTGAGGCATTGTTGAGGTAGCGTCTCCACTTGCGCGGCCTCGGAGCGAGGCAGCCGCTCGACCCGAGGCTACCTCTAGTGGTTAAGCACCTTGTGAGAGCGAAAGCGGGTAAAGTAAAAACGCTCCGTAAGACACGCACACTTTGATACGTATGCAGAGATACTTGTTACCACAGACAAAGCTCGCTCGCCATCGTTTATTGCAAGAGCTTTACAAATATCTTGTTCTTCTTATTTGTGACGTATCAAGTCGTTATAGCGACGACAACTTCGCCAATGCCAAAGTAAAATCTCGTGACAAAATGTCGGCAACGTTGTACGGTAATTGGCATTGTTCATTTTTTTTAAGCTGTGCTTTTAACACCTTTATTTGATAAAATGGACTATTTCAAGCAACTAATTTGAATATTATGCTTTTACGTAGCTTTGTTAATTATTAATAAATATTTTTTCGCTGTTTGATAATTCGTGAATTTAGACAGAATCCCAATCGCCTTCGTTCGGCTGGCTATAAAAAAAACGGCTTTGTCTATGGTTTTGTAGATTTGACAGTGACACGTGACAGTTGCCGTAGCCAAACTTTTTTTTTCATTTTTGTGGCAAACATTCGATGCTGGATTCTGTCTAAAAACCCGGTCGTTCGGTCAAACAAAGGTTCAAAGTACTTTTACAAAAATATCTGCAATCATAAAGTATTTTTGAAATCGGACAAGATAAATCGGATAATTGATGGTTTTCCTCGAAATGGTTTTCGAATTGGAGCATACTAAAAAAAATGAACAATGCCAATTTGTCAAAGACAAACACCCCCTCCCCCCTGTCGGGCTCTTAACCAACGGTCAATGATATCCCTCAGAAACTGCCAGGAAATCATTAGCCGATGCCCAGGGTGCACCGGACCAAGGACTGCAAGAAAAATAGAGTCAAACCCGCAGTTCTCCTTTTTCATAAGGCACTCGTTCTTGTAGAAGCGATTGTCGGAACCGCAGACGAACGCCGGCGTGTCGGGGCAGTCCTCGTGGCAGAGCGCGGTGGTGCGGCAGTGAGACGCGGAGACGGCCACCACGTGCTGGCCGCAGGTGAGGCGACGGAGCTCGCATTCCGACCTGAAATGATTAAGTTTTTTTAAAGGTCGACGCAAAGAGGGTAGTTATAAGTTTGACCTCGATGTCCGTGTGTGTGTGTGTATCTGGCATCGTAGTTAGCTGTCAAGCGGATAGACCGATTTGGATAAAACCGTAAAACTATAAACATAAAAATCAAGAAATAAAAATTCTTGATTCATTGGATAGTACCTATCATTTGAAAAACAGCGCCTTCTCTCGTCCCTGGCGAGCAGTAGATGTTTAATGGGAATTTAATAGTGTCGTACAGACACATCATACAAACAGATGACGCTTAGCGATAAAAAATCGCATAGTAACAAGGTCACGTGACAGCTAGTAACAAGTAGAAAAAATCGAAGACTACCCACCTGCTATGGGTGGTGTAGGGGTATAGCACACGTCACAGAATGACGAGGATCCGGGTTCAATTCGCGGCCATAGCTTTACTTTTCGGATTTTTCTATGTGTTCTAATTTTCAGTGACGCTTAGAAATTCGATTTGGATGCGGTTTTTTTATTCAAAAGCCAGTTAAGGTGGATTTTAACTTGGTCAAAATCGGTCCAGTAGTTTGAAAAGTATCAGCTCTATTCCAAAATAATGTAAGGCATTTTTGGCAAAAAACTTAAACTATTTTTTATTTAGGTATTTAATGTCATTTAACTCGATGGCTGCAGTCCATCCAGGGAATGGGCAAAATTAGGAATTATGTATAAGCAATGCGGCTAGCAAGCCGTCACTTGATTGCTCTTTCCACTTACACGCCCGCAATCATGCTAAGCGTGGCCTTTAGTTCTTGGTACCCTTGGCTCTGTCGGCCCCGTAACAGATAAAGACGTGAATTATGTTTGTTATCTTACTTATAGACGTTGCCGTCGGAGCCGCAGACTGGTTGTTCGACGGCGTTGTCGCAGCTCTCAGGGCAGTCGATTTCCAGTCGAGGCAACAGTGTGCAGTTACCGAAGTGAGCCAGCTGAACACCTTTGCTGTAACGAAACAATATAACAATGTAGATCATTTAAAAACCGGTTAAATACGAATCACACTCACGCACAATACTTTCCGTTTTGGCAAGTGATTAGAAAATCCAGAGCAGTAGCTTATTATCTAACTCGCTCGCAATCGCCATCGTGTTCATTTTGACAGTTCATTTATGGGCTGACAATTGGCATCGGAATCAGCTAGCTGTCACATTCATATAAGAACTGTCAAAATGAACACGATGGCGATTGCGAGCGAGTTAGGCAATAAGCCTACAGAACTCTGCTCTTCAACAAAGTGTGAAATTTATAATAAAATACTCGTATTTTGGGACAGTTGACCTAGTCTCGAACTAATGTAATATGGGTACTAGACAACGAATAAACCTACTTAAGTAGATAAAAACATACTAAAATATTAAACACCCAAGACTCGAGAACAAACATTCGTATTTTTCAGACAAATATCTGCCCTGACCGGGGATCGAATCCGGCCGTCAATGGTTAGTTATATGGACAAACAGACATAAAAAACAGATTTTTAGATTCATATAATCTATATTACATAAAAGAAAGTCGTGTTAGTTACACTATTTATAACTCGAGAACGGCTGAACCTATTTGGCTGAAAATTGGTAGGGAGGTAGCTTAGAACCAGGAGACGGACATAGAATACTTTTTATCCCGATTTTCCCACGGGATTGGAAAATTCCGAAATGTTGTACTAATAAAGCTAGAGACATTAAATTTAGCATGCCTTCACATTATTCCTTGATTTGTATAAAGATGCACTCACAAAGGAATTTTTCAAATTTCCCACGGGATAAAAACACAAGGCAAATAATTAAGACTATAATTAGTAGATAATATTCCTAGAGGATCTGTAGGTGCTCTAAGAAGGGATTTTCCGAATTTCCCACGGGATAGGCAATAAAAACCTTATACTTGGAGACATGAGTGGATGTATGGGATGTGTCGTCACTCTGTCGTTATGTGCGCGGACGAAGTCGCGGGGAAAAGCTAGTTAGTTATATAACAGCTATTTTTACTAGCTGCTTCTCTTCTCGAGATCGTAAAAGCCCATCGCAATAATGGGTGAAAATCTTAGCAATCTATACTTATTTTATCCCTTACGCCGTAAGGCTTACGGGGTTGACAGAGCCTAAGAAGACCCAAATTCCATGTTTAGCAGTTTGGGCGTATAGGAAAGGGGAATCAAAATAGTGATTTGCAAAAAATTCCATGCTGGTCTGGGAGCAAAGGAAAACATAGAATGTACCAGTTACTTCTCGTCCCGTGCAGATGGTAAAAGCTCATCGAGGGAATGGGCGAAAATCTTAGGAATAATGTTATAGGCGATGCGGTTAGCAACCCATCATAATTTTGATTCCTCTTTCCACCTATACGCCCAAAAGCTAAACGTGGCCTTTAGGTCTTATTACCTTCAGCTCTCTCCACCTCAAAGGCGTGAGTAATAAACCCTACTAATATTATAAATGCGAAAGTAATTCGATTTATCGTTTTAGTTGAAATTTGGTATACAAGTTTGTGCCCCAAATTGTATAGTTCGCGCGTTATCTATAAGCGGATTCTGCGCAAACGGAGTTGCGGGCAACAGCTAGTTATATGCACATAGGAATACTAACAGGCAAGTGGCCACCTTCAGCTGACAAGGGTTGGTGTACACGTTCGCATCTGTACCGCAGACAGGATCCGGCTCGTTGGGGCACTTCACCTTCAAGCATTTGTTCATCTTGCTCCGGCACTTCTCCATGTCCACTTTCTTTACTATCTTCCTGTTGCTAACTCTGGAAAGAAAAACATGATATATCGATTATCTGAATAACCCCCTTTTCCATAAGGTCATCGACAGAAAACTTTCGCCTTTTTTCGCACGGATTTCAAAAGCGACATGACTCTCAGTTGCGTCGTTCCCAACGTTTTCATCAGAACCACAGACGACTCTTTTTCTGGCTCAGACAGTCTTGTGCAGGCCTTGCCTCCAGATACGCACTCTAGTGTTGAGGCAGACTACCAGGAGAGCATGCCCTTCCAAGAATCCTACCCACTATTCAGCATCTTCATCTAACAGTTTCCTACACCCGTTCTCATTAAAAGTCCGTCTTTTGGCCGGAGCAGTCTGTCGCGCAAGCCTTTTAACCAGAAAAAGTTTACCAGGAGATCATAGCCTTGCAAAAGTCTTACCGGCAATATGATAGTCTATAGTGTTTGAAAAAAATATGATCATTAGCGGATCGCCACTGCAGAAAATTCTTCTTCTTTTTTTTAATTATGGCCCCATCGATCGATGCGATGATTTCGCCAATGTCAAAGTTAATATTCAAAAATCTTGTGACAAAATGTCGGCAACGTTGTACGGTAGAACACGGTCAAAAGACCCCCTCCCCTTGTCGGGCTCTTAGCCAACGGATAATTGATATTCCTCAGAATCTGCCAGGAAATCATTAACCTATCCCCAGGGTACACCAGACCAAGCACTGCATATTTTATTTAAAGTGTGATATTTTTTTTAAATGCATATTCAGCATTTCCTACACTCGTCTCATGACAAGTCCGAAACAGTCTTTAGCACAAGCCTCTTGGCTAGAGACAATCTACCAGGAGTTCATAGCCTTGCAAGACTCTTACCCGCAGTTCAGCATTTTCATCTCGCACTCGTTTCTATACACGTTCTCGTCAGAACCGCAGACGAGCTTCTCTTTCTGACCGGAGCAGTCTGTCGCGCAGGCTTCACCTCCTGATGTTCGCTCTTGTGACACGCAAAACGCCATTGGCACCTCGAACACGTGCTTGCTGGAACAGTATAGGACGAAATTTTAATAAACTGTGAAATACACGAAAACGAGGATTTTAAGAAGAAAGAAATGAAAATCATTTTTAATGCAAACTTATTTTGCTGTACTTGCATTTCAAGTCAATCGGACCAATCGCTGAAGAGTTCCCTCCAGACGACGATCCTGGCTGGGTCATCAGAACTCCACTGCCAGATTGTATTGTCATCCGACTTACTCAAATTGAGTCGCAAGATTCCATCCGGACAAACATACTTCATACATTGCAAGTTAATAAAAATCTTGTAATAAAACTTGACAGAAACAAGTGACATGGAACACGAAGCAATAAATTAATTGCAAAATTGAAAACCTGCCAAAGAAATTAACTGCAAAATAGTACGGGATAGAGTTCCACAGAGCGTGGTACAGTTTCTTCAACTGTATCCTAATTCTTACTATAGCGATAGACGAAGTTGCATAAACGCTCTGTAGGCTTCTGCTAACTTAACAATCGTCCTTAATAACCAATTTGTCCTTATCTGTGAAAAGTAAATGTCAAAGTGACAGATAAGGACATAAGATTGCTAAGTTAGCAGAAGCCTATAGGGAGTTTATGAATAAGGGGTGTAGCGTATGAGTCTTACCCGCAGTTAGTCGCCTTCATCCTGCAGGCGTTCGCGTAGAGCTTGCCGTCAGAACCGCACGTTGGCCGCGCGACGCGCCAACACGACT
This sequence comes from Pandemis corylana, assembly GCA_949127965.1. Taxonomy (NCBI): domain Eukaryota; kingdom Metazoa; phylum Arthropoda; class Insecta; order Lepidoptera; family Tortricidae; genus Pandemis; species Pandemis corylana. Next base: position 9,800,860 of record OX421871.1, read on the forward strand.
CGCGACAGTGCCGCGTCGTTTGGCAATGCTTCTTGCTCGTGCGCACCACGCCTTGCCTGAACATTAAAAGCATGATTAACTTCTTCACCAGCAGTCTATGTGACAACCAATGGAATTCCTCATACTCCATGCTCATCGATTATGCTCCTAGTCATTCCGCCATCTTTTCGGTCTGCCTACTCTTCACACACAACCGCAACTCACTTTATCCCTTACGGGGTAGATAGAGCCTAAGGTAACAAGATCTAACAGGCCATGTTTAGCAAGAGTGTGGGCGTGGTGAACAGGGGAATCAAAATAGTGATGGTTTAACACGATTCTATGATTTTCGCCCTCGATGGGCTTTTACCTTGCCTACTCTTCGATCCGTTAATTGCAATTTTGTTACTGCAAAAGAACATTCTGCATTGAATCTTGGTTAATTTAAACGTAATATATCGTGGGTGCACGAAACACGGGACTTTATCTTATGCATCAACATGCATAATTTCTTCACGCCAATTATAACGGTTTTGCAGATCTGTTATGAAAAACAATTTATTGTATACGGTACTTAACTTTATGGATATGGTCGACCAAACAAGTGGTCTATTACTTTTCACCCAACTTCCTACCAATTTTTTTACACCACGTCGGTAACAAACAAGCATAGTCTTTTGGAACAGTAAGAAAAAGACTGGGGCCCGATTTTTGAAAGCACATGTGTGAAAATACCACTCGAAAGTGGTGAATGATTGTGCTGAGGTGTCTAGCGCCTCGGCGTAATGCTGAGCCAGCGACAGTTTCACTTTTGCGAAGACACACAACGCTGATGATCTATTTTTCATATCTGTGTTTTTTTTCTATAAAATTGTGTAGGTATATTCCCTTATATTTGTGTGTCTCGCAAAAAGGAATACATGTCTTCTTTCTTTCTGAATTTGAAATACAAATAACATATAAGACAATTACAGTTCTCATTAGTCATCATAAATATGACAGTTGTCATTAAATTCATCGGAACTATCGGCATTTTTAAAGTATACCTAAAACTTTTGCCAAAACAGTTTTTTTCATGCTGGTCTGGGAGTAAAGAAAAAACATAGAATTTACCAGTGGCTTCTCTTCCCGCGCCAATGGTAAAATCCCATCGAGGCAATGGGCGAGTCTTAAGAATCATGTTATAGGCGATGCGGCTAGCAACCCATCACTATTTTGATTTCCCTTTCCACCTAGACGCCCGTAATTTTGTTAAACGTGGCCTTAAGGGTTTGTTACCTTAGGCTCTGTTTACCCCGTAAAGGATAAAGACGTGATATATGAATGTATGTATGTAAAAATTTAACAAAACATTTTATGATTTAATAACAGTACATGCATTTGCAGTAAACTTTTTTATCTAATTAAATGTACGTGATATTGCATCTTTTATTCATGCGCCAGCGATCAAACTGCATATAATATAACGTTATATTATACTGTATATTGAGTATAAATACTGTATACTGTTATACTTTTTTCCTGAAACGTATATATATTTACATACAACATACATACACACACCAATCACGTCTTTATCCCTTACGGGGTAGACAGAGCCTAAGGCAACAAGACCTACAGGCCACGCTAGCCAAGATTGTGGACGTATAGGTGGAAAACGGAATCAAAATAGTGATGGGTTGCTAGCTGCATCGCCTATATGATATGATTCCTACGATTTTCGCCCATTCCCTCGACGTGTTTTTACCATGCGTGGGAAGAGAAGCAACTGGTATATTCTATCCTTTTTCTTTGCTCCCAGACCAACGGTAAAAGACCAATAGTTATTTTGTTAGGTACCAGGCTGTCATAACTTACCCGCAGGTCAGAAGCTTCATCTGGCAGGTGCTCTTGTAGACGTTCCCGTCCGAACCGCAGATGGGTCCGTCCAGGGGGGCCTGCGAGCAATCAACGGGGCAGTTCTCTCGATGGGCGCTGATGTTGTTGCAGGCACCCAGGTGAGACAGGCCTGTGCCGACCCTGGAAGGTAGAAAAGGACGGGCTATTACTAAAACCGAAGCTTCTCTTTCGGCCAAAAAAGCCAAACCCTCCCGAAACTTGCAACAGCGTACTTTAATGTTACGTTCTGTTTTCACTTTATCATTATGAGGATACACAAATTAACGTATAGAACACTCTAAAATACACATCTTAAAAAATCTTACGTTAGATTTTTATCAAGTCAAATCTCACCATGCTGACCACTGCGCGGCGCTGGTCTCACGGAAGACCAGCGCTGGCTGTAAGGCCGGTATTATGCTGAGGCGGGACCATTTCGTGACATGTATGTTCTTATGTTTTTACTTCTTTTTTTGTAATTTATGCTATGTATTGTCACGAATAAATGTTTTCTTTCTTTTCTTTCACGGTATCTCACCAAGGGGATCAAAAAATCTCCAAAACCACCTCACGTGATTAATGGACACCCCCAAAGTCTTTCTGAATTTAATTACCTGCAAATCTCGACCTGCAGCATGCAGCGGTTGAAAAACGTCCTGCCGTCAGTGCCGCAGACAGGGTCTCTGTCTGACGTGCATCGGTGGTCGCACTTAGATCACGAGCTCTGCTCGGCAAGCCTTTGAATTACCTGCAAATCTCGACCTGTAGCATGCAGCGGTTGAGATACGTCCTGCCTTCAGTGCCGCAGACAGGGTCCATCTCTCACGTGCATTGGTGGTCGCACTTGGATCACGAGCTCTGCTCGGCAAGTCTTTGAATTACCTGCAAATCTCGACCTGCAGCATGCAGCGGTTGAGATACGTCCTGCCGTCAGTGCCGCAGACAGGGTCCCTCTCCGACGTGCATCGGTGGTCGCACTTAGATCCCTGCGCGCGCGAACACGAACCCTGCTCCGGCGCAAGCCGCACACCTGGAAATAGGATCAGTGACCTTAGAATCTCTATGTTAATTAGATCTTGACACTTTGTCTGCAAGCTCTCTATCACGAAGAACTATAATGGACTTTATTTTTCAAATAGCATCCTTGGTCCTTTCCTAGGACTAGATCTTCATCATTATCATCAAGCTAACTAAAAGAGAGCTTTTGTACGGTTCTCTATCATTATTGTATTTAATTTTATTTGGTTACTAGTTGTTTCCCGCGGCTTTGCCCTCGTTCCATTTTTTTTTCTCTAAAAACATTCAGTGGGAGGAAGCTTCTGAAAAAAACCGATTTGGTCCAGACCAGCTGTTTCGAGTTTTACGCTTGGCAACATTAATTTTTATTTGTATAGATAGAAGATATAGACAGATATAGACATCGTAAGGTTAAGGACAGTATGCAATGTGTCGACAAGCTTCTGCTTGAGTGACAAGGTTACCCTTCCATAGCTTTCATGGACCAGAAGCTCAGTCAGTTACAGTGTTTAAGAAACATAAAACATTTGTTAGCAAAAGTAAGTAAGTAAAAAATAAGTAAATGCTTTATTGTACAAACATAAAGAAACATACAATTCACAAAAAAAATAACATTAATATATGCACAAAGGCGAACTTATCCCTATAAGGGATCTCAACCAGTTAACCTTTGAGTAGATGAGAGGAGCATTAAACTAGAGACCGACAAAGTGTGAGTTTAAAATTCCAGATAGTGAAAGCGACAATAGAGCGTACACATCTAAGTACAATAAAAGTCTTTACAATGGAACTCCGGAAAGTAACACCTAATACAATAAATTATTCAGTAAGTTTTAATAGTTTGAGTAATATCAGTTGCTTGTATAGCCGAGGTCTACGTCCCGTAGAAAACGCGTTTGGTGATACTGATGAAGGAAATGAGATGATACGCGAAGACGGAATACTTACCCTTGCCGCAAGTCTTCTTCCTCATCTCACAAAGAGAAGGGTAGATGTAGCCGTCGGTAGCACAGACAGGCTCGCCTTGCAGCGCTGGACCGCAGATCCTGGGGCAGGATGCGTCCCTCGCTCCATCGCACCATGATGAGGCTGTTGAAGAAAGTTCAGGTTATCAACATCATCATCATCAGCGTCGCGGCTTGCCGCAACATTATGCTGAGTGCCCATTTTACACCATATCGGTAAATTTCTAAAAGACACCGAAAATTAGTACACATAGAAAAATCCGTAAAGAAAAAACATAGAATGTACCAGTTGCTTCTCTTCCCGCGCAGATGGTAAAAGCCCATCGAGGGAATGGGCGAAAATCTTAGGAATCGTCTAATAGGCGATGCGGCTAGCAACCCATCACTATTTTGATTCCCCTTTCCACCTATACGCCCACAATCATGCGAAACGTGGCCTTAAGGTTTTGTTACCTTAGGCTCTGTCTACCCCGTAAGGGATAAAGACGTGATATATGTATGTATGTATGTATAGGAAAATCCGAAAAGTAAAGCTGTGTCCGGTAATTGAACCCGGGTCCTCCTCATTCCGTGACGCGTGCTATATCCCTACACCCATAGCAGGTGAGTAAGCCTTAGAATTTTTCTATCTGTTACTAGCTGTCACGTGACCTTGTTACTACAATACAAAAACTCTTTATTGAACACCACATCTACGTGAATCTTTTGTGTGTTTTTTTTGTTGCTAGTAACAGATAGAAAAATTCGAAGGCTTACCCACCTGCTATGGGTGGATGGGTGATGTAGGGGTATAGGACGCGTCACGGAATGACGAGGATCCGGGTTCGATTCCCGGCCATAGCTTTACTTTTCGGATTTTTCTGTGTTCTAATATTATGTCTTTTAGAGATTGTTCGCTTTACTAAAACTAGTTTTCACTAGAATTTGAAAAAACTTGCGGTATAAAAAAAATGCCTTCATATTTTTAAATAGTTTTCAAATTGCGTCAACATTATTTTTCACCGGCAAAAAAGAGAAAAAAGTACCACCAATAGCATTCTCAGTTTACTATAAGATATATATCGATGCCATCAACGAGATGTTCTTTGAAAAAAGTTGGCGAGGCAATAAATTACTAGCTCCGGTCTATTTTAATCAACTGCAACAAAGTATTTTATTTTATCTCCCAAGATAAACAGCCTGCCAATACAGAACATTGTAACTAAATAATGCCTATACCTTTTTTAGTTTTATTTCATACATACACATACACACATACACAAATCACGTCTTTATCCCTTACGGAGTAGACAGAGCCTAAAGTAACATACATACAGTCCACATTTAGCAAGATTGTGGGCGTATCTAGGTGAAAAATGAAATCAAAATAGTGACGAGTTATAACGTATAACACATGATTCCTATGATTTTCGCCCATTTCCTCGATGGGCTTTTACCATCTGCGCGGGTAAAGAAGCAACTGGTATATTCTATGTTTTTTCTTTGCTCCCAGACCAGCATGGAAGTAACAACGCGCGTAATGTATAGGTAACTATACGATATAAATAAGAGCAGACACACAATTTTATAGAAAAGAAACAAGAAAAAAAACCACAGACAAGAAAAATAGATCATCAGCGTTGTGTGTCCTCGCAAAAGTGAAACGGTCGCTGGCTCAGCATACGTACATACATAAATCACGTCTGTATACCTTACGGGGTAGACAGAGCCCAAGGTAACAAGACCTAAAGACCACGTTTAGCATGATTATGGATGGGAAGGGGAATCAAAACAGTGATGGATTGCTAGCCACATCGCCTACATAACACGATCCCTAAGTTTTTCGCCTAATCCCCCGATGGGCTTTTACCGTGCGCGGGATGAGGAGCAACAGGTACATTATATGTTTTTTCTTTGCTCCCAGACCAGCATGGAAGAAACAACGCGCGTAATGTAATAAATAGGTAACTAGAGACTTAAATAAATTTACAAAAGTAAATTTTGTTAACTAGCTTTTGTCCGGCACTGTGTCTGCGCAGAATTCGCGGAAACTTTAAAATTTTCCGGAATAAAAACTATTCTATGTCCAGATTGAAACTATACAGATACCAAATTTCATTAAATGTTAAGTGATTTGGGAGTGCAAGCGCAACAAACAGACAGACATTCTCAATACACGGCAATCACAACCATCTTGCATGTAAATCAACGATGCAGGCACAACTTTACTCTTTTTTAACCTCCGATCATGGGTTACAAATAGACTTCGATTGTATACAAAACTTTTTATAAATACATACATACATAAATACATACCGTCACGCGTCTTTCCCACAGGGGTAGGTAGAGACTACTTTGTTCCACTTGCTACGATCCTGACATACTTCTTTCGCTGCATCCACATTCATCAATCTCTTCATACATGCTCGTCGGTTTCGGGTACTCCTGACCTGACCTTTTTCCAAAACATCTCCTATTTGGTCTCGGAACGTCCGTCTAGGCCTTCCTCTCCCAACGTAACCATACTCCCCATATAGATCTGTTTAGTTAGTCTATTTTCATCCATCCGCTCTACGTGACCAAACCAACTAAGCATACTTATTTCTATCCTAGTCACTATATCCTCTTTCACACCAGCACGTTCCCTTATCACACTATTCCTTATTCTATCTTTCAATGATACACCTTCCATACTTCTTAACGCTCTCATTTCTACTGCATGTATTCTACTTTCATCCTTCTTTTGCTATACCCAAGTCTCGCTACCGTACATTAATGTTGGAAGATTTATAAATACACCCATTATTTAATCATGCCTACTTTATCTTCTATCCTCGTTGTCTGCATTATCTTTAAAGAACCACTATAGCTTGAGACGACTAGGAAACTCCATTAAGGCTTAAGTCTGCTATATTTATCTTTGTTACTGTTACATGCGGGTGGTAGGGCCTTGTGCAAGGTCCGTCCGGATCGCTACCACCATTTTACTCGCTAATCCTGCCGCTAAGTAGCAGTGCTTGCACTGCTGTGTTCTGGTGTGGAGAGTAAGACAGCCGGGGAAATTACGGGCACAAGAGGCATTGCATCTTAGTCCTCTAGGTTGGCAACGCATCTGCAATCCCTCCGGGGTTGCGGGTGTCTATGGGCAGTGGTGATCACTTACCATCAGGTGACCCACTTGCTCGTTTGCCTTCCTATTCATATAAAAAAAAAAAAAACATCCACCTGCTGTTAAAGTTCTATGTAAAGATTGTACAGACAGCTACTAGAACTAAAGGAGCGACCACGCTGCGCATACGCAGTGACGTGTCGCATGCGTCACGTTCTGTCACCGTTTACATAAATACATACACAAATCACGTCTTTATCCCGGGGCAGACAGAGCCTAAGGTAACAAGACCTACAGGCCACGTTTAGCAAGACACTGAGGGCGTAGAGGTGGAAAGTGGAAACAAAATATGGATGGGTTGCTAGCCGCATCGCCTATAACATGATTCCTATGATTTTTGCCCATTTCAATGGGTTTTTACCATTTGCACGGGAAGAGAAGCAACTGGTACATTCTATGTTTTTTCATACGTTTTGTTGCGTAAACGCACCGTCGACGTCTTTTACGCACAAAAATAGGAATCATGTTATATGCGATGCGGCTAGCAACCCATCACTATTTTGATTCCCCTTTCCACCTATACGCCCACAATCATGCTAAGCGTGGCCTTTAGGTCTTGTTAACTTAGGCTCTGTCTACCCCGTAAGGGATAGAGACGTGGCTTATGAATGTATGTAGTCAAACCCGACCGCCGGCTGAAATATTGCGGGACAATGTTAAAAGAGCCGTATAGATTTGCGGGTGGTAGGGCCTTGTGCAAGGTCCGTCCGGATCGCTACCACTATCTTACTCGCTAATCCTGCCGCTAAGTAGCAGTGCTTGCACTGCTGTGTTCCGGTGTGGAGAGTAAGACAGCCGGGGAAATTACGGGCACAAGAGGCCATTCATCTTAGTCCTCTAGGTTGGCAACGCATCTGCAATCCCTCCGGGGTTGCGGGTGTCTATGGGCAGTGGTGATCACTTACCATCAGGCGACCCACTTGCTCGTTTGCCTTCCTATTCATATAAAAAAAAAAAAAAACATTATCCACCTGCTGTTAAAGTTCTATGTAAAGATTGTACAGACAGCTACTAGAACTAAAGTAGCGACCACGCTGCGCATACGCAGTGACGTGTCGCATGCGTCACGTTCTGTCACCGTTTACATAAATACATACACAAATCACGTCTTTATCCCGGGGCAGACAGAGCCTAAGGTAACAAGACCTACAGGCCACGTTTAGCAAGACACTGAGGGCGTAGAGGTGGAAAGTGGAATCAAAATATGGATGGGTTGCTAGCTGCATCGCCTATAACATGATTCCTATGATATTTGCCCATTCCCTCAATGGGTTTTTACATACATTTTGTTGTGTAAACGCACCATCGACATCTTTTACGCACAAAAATAGGAATCATGTTATATATATATATATATATTTTTATATATTAATAGGTAGGAAAACGAGCAAGTGGGTCACCTGATGGTAAGTGATCACCACTGCCCATAGACACCCGCAACCCCGGAGGGATTGCAGATGCGTTGCCAACCTAGAGGACTAAGATGAAATGCCTCTTGTGCCCGTAATTGCGATGCGGCTAGCAACCCATCACTATTTTGATTCCCCTTTCCACCTATACGCCCACAATCATGCTAAACGTGGCCATTAGGTCTTGTTACCTTAGGCTCTGTCTACCCTGTAAAGGATAAAGACGTGGTTTATGAATGTATGTAGTCAAACCCGACCGCCGGCTGAAATATTGCAGGGCAATGTTAAAAGAGCCATATAGATATAAAGAGCGAGTAGAAAATGTATATGTTGAAAGCAACAAAATGGCAACTAGTGACTACGGAACTCCATTAGCTGTGGCCCTGCGGTTAAACTTGGCTCTTATAAGAATACAAGCTTTTGCCAGCACAGACTTAAATTTTCAAATAAATTCTTCCACGCTGGTCTGGGAGTAAAGAAAATCATACAATGTACCAGTTGCAGTCTGTTCTCGAGTCCATTATGGTTGCCTGGTATCGCTCTGTAGCGATAAGGCCGCCTATTGTTACCTTGTAATATTCTGTATACATTTTTTCTGTTTTGGTTGTTATATGTGGTGTTCAATAAAGAGTTATTGTATTGTTGCTTCTCTCCCCGCGCAGTTTTTTTTTTTTATATGAATAGGAAGGCAAACGAGCAAGTGGGTCACCTGATGGTAAGTGATCACCACTGCCCATAGACACATGCAACCCCGGAGGGATTGCAGATGCGTTGCCAACCTAGAGGACTAAGATGAAATGCCTCTTGTGCCCGTAATTTCCCCGGCTGTCTTACTCTCCACACCGGAACACAGCAGTGCAAGCACTGCTACTTAGCGGCAGGTTTAGCGAGTAAGATGGTGGCAGCGATCCGGACGGACCTTGCACAAGGCCCTACCACCCGCATCGAGGGAATGGGCGGAAATATTAGGTATTATGTCATAGATGTTGCGGCTAGCAACCCATCGCTTGGATTCCCCTTTCCACTTATGACATGAACTTGGGGAGACTAACATACAGACAGAACCCAGAGTAACAAGACTTAAAAGCCACGTTTAGCGTGATTAGGGGTATATATATATATATATATATTTGTATATATATTTTACAGTATTGAAGAGTTCTTTAACTTTAAGTTTTCATCAGACATGAAACTAATTTAACATTATTAATACTAGAGATAATGTAACTGTACAATTTATATCAACTTCTAATTATAATTCTAATATTCTTGACATGTATAAATAATTCTATATAATTTAAATGTTGACGATCATTTTATCTAACACTACATTAATTTTATATTTGCATGACTTTGAAGTTTAAATGTTTGAAACTAGAATATCCGTGACATCTTTTTTGTACAACATTTACTGCGAATAAATATTTCATTCATTCATTCATTCATTCATTCATTCATTCATTCATCCATTCATTCATTCATTCATTCATAGGTGGAAAAGGAAATTAAAATAGTGATGGGCTAGCCGCATCGCCTATAACATGATTCCTGAGACTTTCGCCCATTACGGTGGGCTTTTAACTGCGCGGGAAGAGAAACTGGTAAATTCTATGTATTTTCTTTACTCCCAGACCAACATGGAAGAAGTTACTGCTATCTGAGACATAATTTATTCCACCACCCTCGGGTGTTATGTACTAAAAACTTTATTGTGTTATCTCCCTCTTTCTCTATTAGTACCTTCCATGCTGGTCTGGGAGCAAAAAAAAAACATAGAATGTACCAGTTGCTTCTCTACCCGCGCAGATGGTAAAAACCAATCGAGGGAATGGGCGAAAATATTAGGAATCATGTTATAGGCGATGAGGCTAGCAACCCATCAGTCCATCACTATTTTGATTCCATTTTCCACCTGTACGCCCACAATCTTGCTAAATGTGGCCTGTAGGTACCTGTTACCTTAGGCTCTGTCTACCCCGTAAGGGATAAAGACGTGATTTGAGTATGTATCTCTATTAGGTCACTGTTAATCATGCAACGGCCTCGATGCACTAGCACAGTGCAACAATGCGATCAAGATCACATGCAAGCAGGATGTGACCTGTTTACAGCTCCCGTATCAATGGCACTGTCGGCTATCTAGTCACTTTGTCACTTATTATCCCTTACGGGGTTGACAGAGCCTACGATCCAAATGCCATGTTTATTAATTTGCAATAGTGATTTGCAAAAAAATCCATGCTGGTCTGGGAGCAATGGAAAAACATAGAATGTAGCAGTTGCTTCTCGTCCCGTGCAGATGCTAAAAGCTCATCGAGGGGATGGGCGAAATTCTTAGGAATCACGTTATAGGCGATGCGGCTAGCAACCCATCACTATTTCGATTACCCTTTCCACCTATGCGCCTATGCGCCTACAATCGTGCTAACCGTGGTCTTTAGGTCTTGTTACCTCAGTCTACCCCGTAAGGGATATTGACGTGTTTTGTGTATAAACCTCAGCCTTCTACAAACATTATTATTTAAAAAACTAATAACATGTGTTTCGCAATTAAAAAGCAAACAATAAATTTGTGAACGAAGTTAATGTGATGCTTTTTCAGTTTAAATGTACACTCAACCAAAAAAATTATTTATCACCCTAAGGTACGTACTATCAAACGAATCAAGAATTTTTATTTCTTGACATACACGTAGGCACACACACCGGCAGGCAGGTAGGGTAGGTTACAGGCAGGTAGCTGCTATGGGTGGTGTAGCGGTGAGAATCCGGGTTCGATTCCCGGCCATAGCTTTACTTTTCGGATTTTTCTATGTGTTCTAATTTACCGTGTCGTTTAGAAGCCCTAAAGCATCAAAAGTCTATTTTTACTCACAAGCGAATTCTCTTATAAAATGTTATCTAAATTTAAATACTGTCGAGTGACTTTTTATCTTGTTCGGGTCACTTTTTGCCTTATTTGTCTCTTGATTTGACACGGTTCTAAAGTGCCCAACATTTTTATAGGCTGAGTGTACGTACGCCATAAAATGGTATTTTATGGCAAGTAATTGCAGTGTGACAAGCAAAGTGCATGTTTCGTTACAAATAAATAATTATTTTAATTTAGCAAATTATATAGCTCTGGTATGAACTGCAGTAATTAAATTTTACTGTAAAATTGAACAAACTTTATGATAAGTGACTTTATGAAAGATTGGGTTAACAAGAGTGCCCGGGGATTCCTACGAAAAGAGGGAATTATTATTCTGCAGCAGAACATAATAAAATATACCTACCGACTGCCAACAGACTGAAGATGTAATTTTCTTAAACATTGTCGTAAATGTCGTCATTGTATTCTAAGTAACAAAACACGAAGGGCCTTGTTGACGGCCGAATTACATTGCAGGCGCGATTTTCTGGCCATAAATCGAATTCCCGGACTGTTTTTCATTTGTTTTTAACTTTTTTTTAAAAGTCAAAGAGACTATAGAATAATGAACAACAATGTCATACAGCCGAAGAGTGCGCGTTTTGTTCGAGTCACGTTTTTATCAATGTCTCAAATAGCTTACGGTGACAAATGACATAAAAAAAACTTAAGAAAAAGGCGGGAATGTGAAAACCATCTAAGTTGCGAGGAATTTTAGTGCAAAATTTATTTTGATTTCCTCTCTTTGATAAAAACATTATATGTATCTGCCTCAGCTGGAAGAGCAATTGCTGGACTTGTAACTTTATTGTTTCTTCTTTGCTCCCAGACCAGCAGAAATAAAGTTTATCTACAACTTTATTATGTTCACTAATGTGGTAGCCTGTAAACCGTGGTAGCCTAGTAGTTTGACCCGTGGCCTCTCAAGCAGAGGGTCGTGGGTTCGAATCCTCGGCTCGCACCTCTGAGTTTTTCTAAATTTATGTGCGAAATTACATTCGAAATTTACCATCACTTTTTCGGTGGAGGAAAAAAATCGAGCAAAATTAGGTCATCCAGGTACCTTTGTTTACATGAGCATAGCGAGTATACTTTCGCTCACGTTTAGTAGAAATCGCTATGTCAAGCTGTACAGTCAAGTGCACTTGACAGCGAATTTCACTTTCGTTTGAGACGTGTTACATGCTTAATTTACTTTCAGCTCTTATGTATGGGTTTAGCTTTGAATAAAGTAGCTTCAAGCGTGTGCGGAATTTGTATAAGACAGGCACAGTTACCCTGTTTACTGTAAACCTCGACGAAAAAACCGTTTGTCTGCAAAGTCGGTTTACGAACGATACTTTTAAGTGATAACGTCATAAAGAAACATTCGAATTGCCAGCTCTGACGTCACGCGAGAAGATCATGCCTCTCTATAGCTTGTTCCGCGCTCTCGCTTGCACACTGGCGCCACGCGGAACGTAACGCAATGAGTCATGCTTTTTCGTGGGTGCAGCCGGCGTCCATCGTTTTAAAAGACGATATCACGTCAAAAAGAGGGGTATTAAGTTTGTTTGTGGCATCATAGCTCTCAATCTCTATCTATCTATCTACAGCCATTGTCCGTCTACTGCTGGATGAAGGCCCCCTTCATATTGCGCCAACTTTCGCGATCCTGGGCTTCCCCTTTCCACTAGATCCCATGATTGTAAATAGTTCCAGTGCAGTCACCACAATCGCTAATCCGTGCTAAGTTTCATTCGCGTAAGAGACACAGTTATGCAGCCATATAGCTCTGTCCCTTACGCTGAATAGAACTTGGCACGCATTAAGCGCTTATTGAATCAGGCGTTGCTCTGCGGAGGTCCATTTGAATGAACAAAATACATTTACCTTGCTAATCTGTTACTAGCGGAGCAGCAAGGTAAATTATTTTTTCTTCACGTTCATCTTCTCTTCGCTGTGTCCGGTTACAGCGACTGGTTCCTAACGCTGAGAGCGTCGTTGATGCGCTCTCAGTATGCTTAGTGTAGGTTTTCAGTCACAAAATACGTCTCGAACGCGTTTGCGTTAAAATGTCAAATACTATGAGAACAGTTGCCGTTTCGATCCGCAAGTGGCGCTGCCAATTTTTCCATAGTAATTGAGACTACGTGAGCGCGCTCGAGACGTTTTTATATGTGCAAACTTCGAACAAAGTCGATTATTGCAGTGAATCGCGGCCGCACCTCACCACAAGTCAGCACCCCTCACGCATTGGTTGATTCTAATAACCCCCCCCCCCCCGAATCAGCTGGAGGACTATGAGACTAAAACAAAAGAAAAACACTCCGGACTGTACCACTAGTTGATAACGCGATCTGAATGACGAGCATGTTTACAGGGTTGTCACTAGGTACTAGTTTAGGTACACTTTTAACCATTGTCATCATCATCATCATCATCATCATCATCAGCTCCCCATTGCTGGGCACAGGCCTCCTCTCACTTGTAACCAATTTAACAATAAACAAAATCCTTTTCACGATTACTTCATAGTATAAAAGTCCCTATGTATGTATCTTAAAAACTACGCAACGGATTTTGATGCGGTTTTTTTAATACTTCCATGCTGGTCTGGGAGCAATGGAAAAACATAGAATGTGCCGGTTACTTCTCGTCCCGCGCAGTTGGTAAAAACCCATCGAGGGAATGGGCGAAATTCTTAGGAATCATGTTATAGGCGATGCGGCTAGCAACCCATCATTATTTTGATTCCTTTTTCCACCTATTCGCCTACAATCATGCTAAACGTGGCCTTTAGGTCTTGTTACCTTTAGGCTCTGTCTACCCCGTAAGGGATATACAGGGATGATGTTGATTATGGTAGTAATTATAATGATGATGATGAAGAAGATGATGATGATAATATAGAAGGTGGTGGTGGCGGAGGTGGTGATGATGATGGTGATGACAATAATGACGATACTGATGATGATAATGTAGATGGTGGTGGCGGCGTAGGTGGTGATGATGATGGCAATGGCAATGATGATGATTACGGTGGTAACGATGATGGAGAAGAAGATGATGATGGTGATGGTGGTGATGGTGATGATAATGATGATGAGAGTGAACCGGACCGTATGATATGAACTTCGAATTCCTTTTGGGCTAGCTCCAATCTACATTATCAACAACCCTGTGCAATCGTAATGCGGCGCACTCATTCGTGGGCGAGAACATGCGCGAGCGCATTAAATTCAAATGCTCCGACATTTTGAAATGTGACGCACGCGCGGGTTAGAGACCAGTATTGTTGGCGAAAATGGTAATTTACGCCATTCAGCCTATTCTCGTTTTCAATTGTTGGCAACACCGGGTTTTGGAGGTCACGTGTACGATACGACAGCGATGTGGCGGCGACTGTTGTGTTCCGAATAAGACGGAAGCTATTCCCATCTCGCTCTCTCATGGCTGCCGAGCTGTGCAAGCTGCTCTCACTTATTACATTACACACATTAAGTTCTAGTTATCTTAAGTGTCAGTTATCTATGATGACGTCTCTGTCCGTTTCGTACTGATAAATAGAGACGGAATCACAGATAACTGGAACTTACCAGAAAGTGATGAAACAGGACCTGAGTGTGTGATAAACTCAATAAAATTATGTCAAAACATTTACGTGTATAATTTGGAACCTGAACTCGCTCGCAATTGCCATCGTGTTCATTTTAACAGTTCATGTATGGGCTGACAATTGGCATCGGAATCAGCTAGCTGCCACGTTCATACAAGAACTGTCGAAATGAACACGATTGGAGATGCTTTGCCATCCTAGAGAGCTAAGATGGAATACATTTCCCTTCTTGCATTCAGTTATGTCGTCAACGTATCGTGTCCGTAACATTTCCCTTCTTGCATTTAGTTATGTCGTCAACGTATAACGTCGTCGTCGTATCGTCTCCGTACGGCTTAAAGCTTCCTATTTAATTCAAGGGATAATGTATTGTTATTCCAACAGAGGATACACCGTGCTGGGTTTGGCATAGAGGTTGCATTTGCGTGGCACGGTAAAACCGTATTGTCTAAAGGATAGGCAATCTGATTCTGTTACATTTTCCGGGTTGCCTTTGAATGACCTAACTGTTCTGTTCTGAATTCGTTAAGTTTCATGCTCGGGAAATAAAGCAGAGCAAAAACAGCCTCTTAGGTGTTGACTACGGAATTTAAAAACGTTTCCACTATGGTTTAAATGGTTTAATAACACAAAAACAAAGTAACTAGGAGCCTTATACCGAACAGCTATTATACTAGCAACCTGACAGAGCAACTGTCTTTGAAGTTGATGTCAACACAAAAGAAAGGTATTTTAAAATTGGAATCTATACTAATATTATAAAGAGGAAAAATTTGATTGTTTGTTTGCATTGAATAGGCTCCGAAACTACTGGACCGATTTCAAAAATTCTTTCGCCGTTAGAAAGCTACATTATCACTGAGTGACATAGGCTACTTTTTACCGCGGGAAAATACCTTTTCCTACGGGAAAAATAATTTATCGCGGGCGAAGCTGCGGACGGAAGGCTAGTCTATACTAATATTATAAAGAGGAAAAATTTGATTGTTTGTTTGTTTGTTTGCATTGAATAGGCTCCGAAACTACTGGACCGATTTCAAAAATTCTTTCGCCGTTAGAAAGCTACATTATCACTGAGTGACGTAGGCTACTTTTTACCGCGGGAAAATACCTATTCCTACGGGAAAATTAATTTACCGCGGGCAAAGCTGCGGACGGAAGGCTAGTATACAATATAGAAGTAGTTAATATACAAACTATGTACTAAAAGGAGGCTCCAACCCAGCCAGTCTCCAACACTAGGTGTTCAAATAACTGATAGAATCAAACACCGATCTGCGCTCCATGACTCGAATAAAATGAAAATGATTTTTTTTTATCTGTCCCGTAAGGGATAAAGACGTGATTTGTATGTGTGTACAATATAATTATAAACAACAGACTAACATGAAAGCATTTAATGTTATGGGACAAAATATAGACCCCAGTAAGGCAAACGCGATCCAAGCAAGACTCGGCGACTGTGATTTATGAATCCACTTCGAAAGGTCCAAGCCTGGTATTACAACTAAACGCATGCTATTAAAATAAAAGTGTATGTAAATATTACCCTATTTTACAAACAATTACAACAAATGTAAACAACTGGATGATGTATAGAGGAAAACAACGAATTAAGATAATGAACGAGATAGCGGCCTGTTTTGAATTCAAAATGGACCGCGGTCGCCTTTATGAATATTTAAAAGCTGCATGACCACAACATATACAGCTACGTTTTGTGTAACGTTGGTACAGTATTGTTGCGTAATAAAAATGTATTTATGTATGTATACCTAGTATAACTCTATCAAAAATAAAAAAAAAAAACAAAAAACTAAATTTTGTTTTTGTAAATTGGGCGCCAAGGGCTCTTTTAGATGTCTTTGTGAAATTATTAATTATTGCCAAGAAGAATGCGCTGGAAGAAACTTGGCAGCAAGTCAATTTTTTCAAAATCAAAATCAAAATTTATTATTATATTATATACTAGCTGTTGCCCGCGACTTCGTCTGTTAATAAATCGTTTGTCGCTATATTCCGCGGGAACTACGCATTTCTCCGGGATAAAAAGTAGCCTATGTGTTATACGAGACCATAATCTATCTTTGTTCCAAATTTCATCCAGATCCGTGTAGCCGTATTCGCGTGAAAGAGTAACAAACGTCCATCCATACTTACAAACTTTCGCGTTTATAATATTAGTAGGATAAAACACAAGAAAAAGATGAATACAGGACAACACAAATGCACAAAGGCGAACTTATCCCTAAAAAAGATCTCTTTCAGTTAACCTTTGAACGATTGACAGGACACACGGAAAAGTAAAAGAACCGATCGAAACATGATTCTTAAGACTTTCGCCCATTCCCTCGATGGGTAAAAATTGAAAAATTGGTATGACACAGATCACTACGATTTATTTATGTACCTAACTAAGCTGTTATAGTAGGTACTGGATTATAGTTGGGTAATTTTACGATACTCTACAAAATTTATAAAAGTAACATAATCTGTATTCCTATCTTAAAAAGACAAGGACAGCACGACGTAGTAAAAATACTGCGGGTACCGTTCGGTCCAGTTTCGTTTCCGAGAAGACAATTTTGAGGCAGAACTTGAGGATAAATTGTGTTAAGCAGGGTTTAGTACTAACTGTACCAGATACCAGGAAACTGCAAGGTACGCTTGGGTGTTACAATATTGTATTATAAACTAGCGACCCGCCCCGGCTTCGCACGGTATATTATGCATGTATTATACATATAAACCTTCCTCTTGAATCACTCTATCTATTAAAAAAAACCGCTTCAAAATCCGTTGCGTAGTTTTAAAGATTTGTATGTATGTATAACTCTTTATTGTACATAAAACACAAGAAAAAGATGAATACTGGATAACACACTTATCCCTAAAAGGGATCTCTTCCAGTTAACCTTTGAACGATTGACAGGACTTAAGTATTAAGCAAGAGTAGACACACAGAAAAAGTAAAAGAACCGATCGAAACTTAAAATAATCCTAAATGTCTAAATTTTAAATAATGTAAGATATAATAATAAACTACACATAATAGATAAATACGATAAACTAATACACAATTAATAAAATATACTACATAATATATAAATATATAAATACACACACAAGTTACAAAACACATAACATTCATTTAAGAGGATCCATCGAGCCAATACGCCTTCAAGCGACTGCGCAGGGTAGCAACAGTCTGCGATTGCCTGATATCATTTGGCAACCGATTCCAGAGTCGAACAGCGTGCATGGAAAAGGAACAGACAGCGACAGCGACTTTGTTTTCTACTATGTAGTGATAATAATAAGGAGTTATTAAGCCATTATCAAACAGCATGCAAAATAATTATTAACATCGGTATACAACACAAGTCACGTCTTTATCCCTTACGGGGTAGACAGAGAGCTGACAAGACCTAGTATAGGTGGAAAGGAGAATCAAAATAATGCTGGGTTGTTAGCCGCATCGCCTATAACATGACTCCTAAGATTTTCGCCCATTCGCTCGATAGGCTTTTACCATGAGGAGAAGCAACTGGTACATTCTATGTTTTTTCTTTGCTCGTACATACATTAGTAGGTACCTAATCACGTATTTCTTCCTTAAGGGATAGGCAGAACCTAGGGTAGCAACACTATTGCAAGTGGAAAGGTAATAAAATTAATTATAGTATTCGAAAACAGCATTCATGCTACGCCCACAAACACGTTAAACGCGGCCTTTAGGTATTGTTACCGTAAGCCTGTCTACCCCGTGTGATCGTGGGGCGTCGCGGTGACACTAAGTGCTCCCGTAACGCCTCACAGATCGAATAGGGAATCCGTGTGGTTTTTAGTGGGTATGCCTGCCGTCGCGGGAGAGCCCCACATACCCCCGGTAAACCCGTACCGGGCGGATGGGTTGCACACCGTAAAAAAAGGCTCTGTCTACCGCGTAAGGGATATAGTCGTGTGTGTGTATATGTGTGTAAAGCGGCATTCCAAAGGAATTCAAACAGCGCCAAAGTAGATTTTAATTGCGACAGGGCAGTTTCAAATTAATCGGTAGCAATTCTGGACTTCCAGGAAGCAGTCTGATTGAATTGATACAAAAACATGAGAACGGATGCTAAGTAAGTAATTAATACAATAGTATTGCTAATTATGTGTTAAGCTGTCGTATAGACTACAAGCCCATGGAAAAAAATAACATGTGAAATGAACCAGCGTGAATAACGCTTAGCAGGGTGTTACTATATCATAATCAGCGGAGCCACAACGTTTCGTCGCCTAAATAACATTTATTATGTTTTTTGAATTTCATAGCGCATTGGTTTCAACTGTAATGCTGTAATTTTTTATTGACTAAATAAATAAATAAATAAATAAATAAATCATAAAATAATTCTGAGCGCTATGCCGTCATTTCTGAGCGGTACAGGTATGGAATTTTTCAGGTACAAGTGAGGAATTACGACTAATTGTTAATGTACGACTTTTTTTATAGCTTGTAGATCATTAAAAATAAATGTGCCGTACTAAATGGTGGTGCCGGAAGTTAGTGCAATTTTTTTTTCCATGTACTCACGTAGTCACCCTGTACGGCTCAGAAATGACGGCATAGCGCTCAGAGTTATTTTATGATATAGTAACAGCCTTCTAAGCGTTATTCACGCTGGTTCATTTCACATGTTAATTTTTATCATGGGCTTGTAGTCTAGTAGCCTAGTGTTTTGAGCTACGGTCTCTCAAGCAGGGGCGTGGGTTCGAATCCCGATCGGAACTGAATAGCAATAAGACGTCATGGCAAGCCCCCAGGACTTTCTATATCAAAACATAATTAACAGTTTAATATTTATGGGAAAGGAAACATAAAATATGATATGAACTCATTCTGTCATCCCGCATACCGTGTTATAAATAACATAACATAGCAAATGATCTTGTATTAGAAAGCGGCGATTTAGCTGCTTTCTATGCCCGGATTGTTAATTTATAGCTGCGGGAATAATATGCTATATAACTATAACAATATTGTTACATATATGAACAAAAAAATTACCTTGCTACTCCGCTACTCACGTGCAAGATAACCAAGCCTGTGTGAAATATATAAATTTCCATGCAATCCTCCCTCCACTACTGCCAATAAAACACATAAATCCCACAAACTTAATTATCCCTTACACCACACAAACACTGACGCGTTTCGATCCCTCTACGGGATCATTATCAAATTTTAACGAGCACAACTGTTACACATGCAAACCATGGTTGCAATGGTTTTTGTACATTTTCGATGCTAGAAGTGTTAGCGCAAGTTATAATTCTGCGCGAACAAAGTCGCGGGCAAAAGCTAGTGTAAAATAAAAATTTGGCACCCATACAGTCATTATTACACACACACACACACACACACACACACACACACACACACACACACACACACACACACACACACACACACACACACACACACCACACACCACACACACAAATCACACAAATTGGTGGAAAATGGAATTAAATCCATTTAATTACTGTGATGTGACCACAAATACAGAGATCTATAACATAGGTACCCGCTAAAAAGGATTTAGACGGTTTAGGGTTTCCGCAAGTTTGTATGAAAGTAATTGGTTTTTTTTAACTAATATTGTCGATTCCCACGCATTCAATTAATGTGTTAACAGATCAATCATAGTCATAAAACCAGTTTCTTTAATGTGTTAAATAATTATGCATATCAGATAAGAATGAATTCGTTTTATCTATATCGACTTCGAATTTGAATAATTAATCAATCGGTTATTATTGCTTTCTCTGTTATTAATATTGTTGGCGACAGACAACCTTTTTTATGTTATGTATTGTCTATTAAAAAATGTGTTTTTTGTTTGCTCCGTGTGTCATGTGATTTTTAATTTAATAGATTAAGAACAAGAATAACTTTATTTCACCACCGAAGTTACAAAGTGCATAAAATTTTACAAGAACAAGAGATAGGTAGACGACATTTTATGCGGTAAGTGAAACAGCGGCCTTCGCACTGGGTCTGTATCGCGAGTGCCAAGTGAAGTACTCAAAACACAAGAATAATTAGAAAGTGTGTGTGTGTGTGTGTGTGTGTTTGTGTGTGTGTGTCTACACTTTAACATTTTTCCATTAGTATTATAACGACGAGATAGCATTGGTGTCCAGTCACATCGTCTTTTATATATTACTAACTAAATTAGACACACGAATTACGTTTACATCCCTTACGGGGTTTCCAGACTACTTTGTTTTACTTTGACTAGTAGAGACTTTATACATCTCTACTATAGACTAATATAATTTAAGGCTCGGGGACCTTATACATCCCTTTTATAAATGTATTTAATTTAAGTAGGATATAAGTATTATTACTGTATTTTATTTTGAAAAAAATGACTTTCTGCCAAGTTTCTTGCGGCGCATTCTTCTTGGCAATGATGGTCTTTCCGAATGCGCTGGTTTCAAAAAGTCATGTAAATGAGCCCTTGGCGGCCAATTTGCAAAAATAAATTTTCATTATCATTTTCATTTTCAAGGATTATTTCGAATATTTAGTCGCATCATTAATTTCGGAAGTCAATTTATTGCAATACAAGTTGATATCTCAATACTTTTATTATTAAGTGTTAAAAATTAATTATTCCCGTGTACATTTATTATTATCACCTGTATGTACCTACCATGTTTACGCAAATAAAGTATTATTATTATTATTATTATTAATGGACCAGATCTCAGAATAAAACAAAATTAACCGGTTAACAGCATTAACCGTTTTTTTATTAACGTATCAATTTAACGGCTTCAATTTGCATTTAAAATAAAATGAAAAGTAACGATGTTATATGAATGGCAAACTAGACGGCGACCACAAAAACAAGTCCGTCTTACAAAGCGGAATGAATGTAATTCGTTGAGTAAGTTGCAGTGGTTCCGTAGATTTTGAACGTGACATAAAATTAGCTTCTTTCAGTTAGTTTCTTCCATGCTGGCCTGGGAGTAAAAAGAACATAGAATGTACCAGTTGCTTCTCTTCCCGCGCAGATGGTAAAAGCCTATCGAGCTAGCAACCCATCACTATTTTGATTTCCCTTTCCACATATACGACCTTAATCATGCTAAACGTGGCCTTAGGGTTTTGTTACCCAAGAGCTCTGTCTACCCCGTAAGGGATAAAGACGTGATATATGTATGTAAGTATAAAGTTAGCAACCGTTTAATATTGTTATATTTAAAACTGGCAGAATATGCTGTGAATGAATCATTATTGTCCATAATTATCTTGTACCGACCACACTAGAAATAAATCTATTCTGTTCTCTATACTATGGGAAATGCGGCATAAATGACCATTATGTTTTAACTATATTATTATCTACTTCCATGCTGGTCTTGGAGTAAAAAAAACATACAATGCACCAGTTTCGCTTCTCTCCCCGCGCAGATGGCAAATGCCCAGCGAAAGAATGGGTGAAAATCTTAGTTATCACGTTATAGGTTTAGATTCCCCTTTCCACGTATACGCCCACAATCATGCTAAACGCGGCCTTTGGGTGACCTTAGGCTCTGTCTACCCCGTTTTTACTAAAGTAAACCGAAACATCGATATTTTTTCATTCTTACCAGAGAACTCTAAAAGAGTATAATACTTGTGGCGTTTAATTCGAGCGGCCTTGTGTGGCGTCGCTTTTAAAAAATGTGGGTTGGCGCTTATCTACGTCGTTATACTGTGCATTCACAGGGTGCGCGGTTTTGTTCATTTAAAAGATGTGGGTTGGCGCTTATCTACGTGGCTGTACTGTGCATTCACAGGTTGCGCGGTTTTGCTCATTTAAAAAATGTGGGTTGGCGCTTATCTACGTGGCTATACTGTGCATTCACAGGGTGCGCGGCTTTGTTCATTTAAAAAATGTGGGTTGGCGCTTATCTACGTGGCTGTACTGTGCATTCACAGGGTGCGCGGTTTTCGGCATTTAAAAAATGTGGGTTGGCGCTTATCTACGTGACTGTACTGTGCATTCACAAGTGCGCGGTTTTAGGCATTTAAAAAATGTGGGTTGGCGCTTATCTACGTGGCTGTACTGTGCATTCACAGGTGCGCGGTTTTAGTCATTTAAAAAATGTGGGTTGGCGTTTATCTACGTCGCTAAACTGTGCATTCACAGGGTGCGCGGTTATGTTCATTTAAAAATGTGGGTTGGCGCTTATCTACGTGGCTATATTGTGCATTTACAGGGTGCGCGGTTTTGTTCATTTAAAAAATGTGGGTTGGCGCTTATCTACGTGGCTGTACTGTGCATTCACAGGTGCGCGGATTTGTTCATTTAAAAATGTGGGTTGGCGCTTATCTACGTGGCTATATTGTGCATTTACAGGGTGCGCGGTTTTGTTCATTTAAAAAATGTGGGTTGGCGCTTATCTACGTGGCTGTACTGTGCATTCACAGGTGCGCGGATTTGTTCATTTAAAAAATGTGGGTTGGCGCTTATCTACGTCGCGATAGTGTGCATTCACAGGTGCGCGGATTTGTTCATTTAAAAAAATGTGGGTTGGCGCTTATCTACGTGGCTATACTGTGCATTCACAGAATGCGCGGGTTTGTTCATTAAAAAAATGTGGGTTGGCGCTTATCTACGTGGCTATACTGTGCATTCACAGAATGCGCGGGTTTGTTCATTAAAAAAATGTGGGTTGGCGCTTATCTACGTGGCTATACTGTGCATTCACAGAATGCGCGGTTTTGTTCATTTAAAAAATGTGGACTTGACGGTGAAAAGTTTAATGTACAAAATGAAAAAGTATATTGGTGTAAGGAAAAAAGTCGTAGCCGTATCGCCTGTAATATGATTCCTAAGATTTTCGCCCATTCCCTCGATGGGCTTTTACCATCTGCGCGGGAAGAGTTAGATGGAAGAGATCCCTTGAAGAGATAAGTTCGCCTTTGTACATGCTTTTCTCATTACCTGTAAAATTGAATGTGTCTTATGTACAATAAAGAGTTATACATACATACAAATAAAAGTTGAACATCAACACACAACACAAGATTAATGCGTTAAATATACTCATTTATAACAGCAGCCTGTACGCGGATTTACCGCTAAAGTGTAGCCATGCAAAAAACGGAGTTCAGTGTAACACAGAATACGTGACGCGGCGGCGCTTGCGCATATAAAACACCGCGATCAACAGCTGTAAAGTTCCATTGTTTCAAATAATCCTACTTGTATAAAATGCGAAAGTTTGTGAGGATTTAAGTGGTCGAGTGAGTATGTTTGTTCCTTCTTCACCCTGAAACGACATACATATATCATAATTATAACGACTTACATACATACATAGGTATTTCACGTCTTTATCCCTTACTGGGTAGACAGAGCCTAAGGTAACAAAACCTAAAGGCCACGTTTAGTATGATTGTGGACATGGTGGAAAGGGGAATCAAAATAGTGATCGGTTGCTAGCCGCATCGCGTAACTAGATTCCTAAGATTTTCGCCCATTCCCTCCGTCCATTCCTCTCCTCGATGGGCTTTTACCTGCGCGGGAAGAGAAGCAACTTACATTCTACGTTTTTCTTTTTAAAGAAAGCAGCGTGCGTGTGAGGTTATTATTAAATCTATTTGTTAGTAAAAGTAGTTCTTTAATTAAAATATAACATGTTGAAAAAAATAACCTCTTGCACAAGTGAGATTGATTTTTGTTTTAGACGCACGTAACTCTAAAGAACTTACCGCGGGACTCCGAAAAAACATTAAACTTAACTTTTTTTGTGATTTTAATACAATTTTCAATTAGGTAGAACGCGAAGCACAGTTACATAGTTCGAGTTCCAATGAATGAATTAAGTTTTTCAAGCATTTTTTACCGGTTACATATCGTTAAGTGAGACTGACAGAAAGCGGTCAGTAGGTAATCCGTATGATATTCGCTTGCAAAAGAATGCATCCAATTAAGATTTTACTGCAAGCTTTTTTGACGCCTTATAAATCGATGAACGCCGGCTGCACGCACGAAAAAGTATGTATGTAACTCTTTATTGTACACTGGCTTCTGCCCGCGACTTCGTCTGCGTTGAATTATACGTATAAACCTTCCTCTTGAATCACTCTATTCTATTAAAAACCGCATCCAAATCCGTTGCGTAGTTTTAAAGATATAAGCATACCAGACCTACATAGGGACGGACAGAGAGCGACAGCGACTTTGTTTTATACTATCAATATCAATATCAATCACTACATAGTATAAAACAAAGTCGCTTTTTCTGTCCCCAAGTCCGTTTGTATGCTTATATCTTCAAAACCACACAACGGATTTTGATGCGGGTTTTTTTAATAGATAGAGTGATTCAAGAGGAAGGTTTATATGTATAATACATGCATAATATACCGTGCGAAGCCGGGGCGGGTCGCTAGTGTGGTGATAAAACACAAGAAAAATATGAATACGACTCCGAGCCTTCTCCCCCACGGTTGTCTACTTGTTGTAATAACACTTACACTCGCAAATGTCACGCGATTCTGTCAATTTTATTTAATTAATTAAATTAATGAGTTTGAACAGACTTACGCGAGTAGTAATTAAATCAATTTTAATTTATGCTGCTACAAAAAATTAGTTAATTTATTGGTGAAGTATGCGTGAAGGTAAAAATGATTCTTTTGTATCGGGTTCCGCAGCTTGAAGAAGAAAGAAAGAAGAAGAAAGAAAATACATTTATGTGACGCATAGGACAATAACAGCCCCAACTAAAAATAAACAAAACAAAAAAAGGAAAAATAACAATTAGTGTGTCGCTGTCCAACGTCAAAAAGGTTGCAGCTCAGCATAATGCTGCGACGGAGTCCCAACGCTGGTTTTCTTGAACGGTACTTACTAACTATAACTCACGTATAAACGCGTAAATTATTTTTCTCAAACATTCTGGAAAATGTTCTCTTTCCGTTAGAAAATAGCGCACGGGAAGTGCCTCGTTTTTGCTTTTCGAAATTAAAAAAACTAAACTTACCTACCTAGGAATAAATGAAATGTACTAAAATCCATTTTTTCCCGCTTTGTTAACTTTTTAAATTTCAAACAGTTGCATGTAAAATTGAGAGGACGATAAAATAATTCCATACAGCCAGGTCAACCGCTCAGTTTTCATCGCAGTGCGTGTGTAATTTTTTTTTAATTTTCTGTTTATTTATAATGTTTATGATTTGAAAAAAGTTTTTAGAAGGCGGTAAAATTGGGTTCTGTACGTCATTGAATCTATTTGTTTTCATTGTTTTATTTTTTATCTCCTCATATTGTTTGAGAAAAGTACTACACATTCCTCGACGGAAACATGAATGGTCTGACTGGTCTCTTCACAAGCCTCTCCTTGCTCGGCTTTCAAACCAGCTCATCAGGCAGTTCCCAACCTTCCAGACCTCGGCAGTAATTTACTATATTTCCTTAACCAACAGACCTCTAAAATGCACAGTAATCAAGGTGTAAAATCAAACACTATACTAACATAATTAATCAAAGATGTCACGTTAACGGTTATTGACAGGACCGACGCGCACGCGCCGCGATCGATCATTGAGCCATAGATCATTAGCGCGATAAAGATCTAGTGATAAATATGTGAACTGTTATGTCTATTAATGTCTGTCGTGTTCAAACAAATAACATTACTGGCCCAAAAAAGATGTTGTTTTTGCATGTTGTATACGGCGGTACATCAGGAAAATAATCACAGCGTACACAATTAATACGTATACCGACAGCAAATTATGCGTAATTATTTTGAAAAAATAACTTTCTTCCAAGTCTCTTGCGGTACATTCTTCTTTCTTGGCGATGACGGTCTTTCCGAATGTGCTGGTAGTTTAAAATGTAAGAGTCGTTGGCGGCGTATTTACAATGTAAACGTGTTGGTTTTGATGTTGTTTATATTTTATATTAAACGGGGAACACTTCGATAATCTGGCAACGCTAATCCAGAAGCCAAAGGCATTGGAGCTTCTAGGTAAGGTTGCTTGATTATGTAATTGGCATTGGCATATGCTCTAATTCGAAAACCATTTCGAGGAAAACCATCAATTATCCGATTTATCTTGTCCGATTTCAAAAATACTTTATGATTGCAGATATTTTTGTAAAAGTACTTTGAACCTTTGTTTGACCGAACGACCGGGTTTTTAGACAGAATCCAGCATCGAATGTTTGCCACAAAAATGAAAAAAAAAGTTTGGCTATGGCAACTGTCACGTGTCACTGTCAAATCTAACAAAACCATAGACAAAGCCGTTTTTTTATAGCCAGCCGAACGAAGGCGATTGGGATTCTGTCTAAATTCACGAATTATCAAACAGCGAAAAAATATTTATTATTAATTAACAAAGCTACGTAAAAGCATATTATTCAAATTAGTTGCTTGAAATAGTCCATTTTATCAAATAAAGGTGTTAAAAGCACAGCTTAAAAAAAATGAACAATGCCAATTGTTCCCCGTTTAGTGGACATCCACGAGTTTCGAAATTCCCCCAATTTCGAATTTACCCCAATGCACTATTTACAATAATCATTAGCATGCTTTTTTTTTGTGTAACCATAAACATTGTTTTATTGGCCAGTTGCGCTGCATTTCCATAGCAATTAAGACTTTTTACTCAGAACTTCACACCCAATTCACACCACACAATTGTGTTGCAGCCAACGTAACGTGACCGACTTTGCTGGCGCTTCGCTCGGCGCATTCTCAATAACTCACTCGAACCGGTCGTGTAATGAATATTCTTAATAATCATCATAATTGGGCTTCGACACCAGAAGAATACAGTTGCATCCACGAGACGCACGAGAGTCGCGTCACGAGCGAGATAGACTGACTATCCGTCTTAATCTAGAACAAACAGTAAGAAAACAACGGGCAGAAGGGAACTATCTCGCGCCCGACGCGACTCTTGCGCGCTTGTGCTAGCCTGTGGCGTAACTATAACGTCTGGGGCCCGCGGCAAATTCGTCAGGTGGCGCTCCTTCCTCAATATAAAGCCACCCTATAGTTACGCCACCTAGACATTCAGCTTCCCGCGAAGTTAAATAAATGCTTTGATTTTCGCCCATTCCCTCAATGGGCTTTTACCACCTGTGCGGGAAGAGAAGCAACTGGTACATTCTATGTTTTTATTTGCTCCCAGACCAACATGGGAGAAAAGTTAGTAAGTAAAGTACCTAAGTTTAAATTTGAAGTTTAATAATTGCTTGTACTTTGTGAAATTTCTGTACTTATAGGAGTTAACTTACCGATTATAACAAAGGCCGCCGTTGCTGTAAAATATGCTGAGAACGCCATTTTGGATTTAAATTGTATTAATTAAATAAATAACACTATCAGTCTTTTGTTCACTAGTTTAGACACGATCACAACGCGTGGTTATTCGTCCATGTTGGTATCTGTAACAAAGAAGGGTTACTGTTAAAATAGGTAATTAACTAAAAATTAACATCATACACCTTTGTGGCAGCGCTACGTCCTTTTAAAAAGAAATTTTATGCGCAAATCGATAGCTTAAAATACAACGTAAATATTAATTAACTAGCTTCTGCCCGCGACTTCGTCTGCGTAGAATTATACATAAAAACCTTCCTCTTGAATCACTCTATCTATTAAAAAAACCGCATCAAAATCCGTTGTGTAGTTTTGAAGATATAAGCATACATAGGGATATAGGGACAGAGAAAGCGACTTTGTTTTATACTATGTAGTGATGTAGTGATGAAATGACTTGAATGTAAAAAACTGGCCAAGTTCCTGGAGGGTTCCGTACCAATTCGGCAAGTTCTTTAAAACAAAGTTCACTTTTTCAATGCAGTGCCCGTTGGGAAGTACTAGGCTAGCATAAACATGGCTAGACTATCAGAGATGAAAGTCCGAATCAAGCCAACTGGGTCAGTGAAAACGAAACAATTACCATAGTCTTCGGCCGGCATACAATGCCAGCAATTAGGTTTATTAAGGCATCAGGATTTCCCACGGACATAGAATACATATTTGACCTTGAACACGTCT
Source organism: Pandemis corylana (assembly GCA_949127965.1). Lineage (NCBI taxonomy): Eukaryota > Metazoa > Arthropoda > Insecta > Lepidoptera > Tortricidae > Pandemis > Pandemis corylana. The sequence goes on from OX421871.1 coordinate 9,829,838, forward strand.
GAACACGTTTATATCTTGTTCTGCCTTCAATTAGCTCAAGTGTACCAAGTAACGACAACAATGGAGGAGGTTCTCATGTGGATATGATAAACTAGAGACCCGCCCCGGCTTCGCACGTACATTGTAAACGTACTAATGCCGCAATAACACAATTATCGTCATATTTCGACCAATTTCCAAAAAGACATGACAAACAGGCTTGGCGTTATTTTATTTCGTACTAGATGTTTCCCATGAAGTCGTCAATGTAGAACTAAAAATTTGTAGCGAAACTTTTCAACCGCCTTAATAAGGCTCTGTCGCCAAATATTCTCTTAGCGGATACCTAAGTCATCATAACTATCTGCGTGCCAAAGTGCTAGCGAGCTGTGCGTTGATCGGTCAGTCAGTCATTGTTGCTTTTTATTTTTTATATAACTAAACATAGCGCTTATTTAGATGGACATACCGTGACCAATTAGGGGACATTTTGCTAAAAGGTCACGAGTATCTTAAACCGACGAGCATGTATGAAGAGATTGATGAATGTGGATGAAGCGAAAGAAGTATGTCAGGATCGTACCTATAGCAAGAGACACAAAGTAGTTTCTGCCTGTGTGAAGTATATGATATTTACTCTCTATTAGTTGTCCCTTTTTATCCTCTCTCATGCTGATCTGGGAGAAAAAAACATAGGATGTATCAGTTGCTTCTCTACCCACGCAGATGGTAAAAGCCCGTCGAGGTAACGGGTAAAAATCTAAGGAATCTTGTTACCTTAGACTCCGTCTACCGAAGGGTAAAGTCGTGATTCGTGTATGCAAGTATTGCTCAGTAGGGTAACTGCAGCTCATGACGTCCCCTGACCGTTCCCTTGCAACAAAATATCTGTGCATGTGGCTTGCGGTATAACTGTGCGGCAATAAACGGGCGTTCTACCCGCACAGTGTTGCGGTACTTTTATTTGTGTGAAGCGGCCAGCGGGTAAATATCGACGGTGAATTATATTCTGTTTATTAGAACACGTTAACAGTAGCGTAACTATAGGGTGGTAGGGGTGGCAAAATGCTAGGGGGCCCTAGCTTTACGGGGCCCCGAACTGGCTTGGTTTAGAGCACAGAAGGGAGGCTGATGCACTTCTTTATATTGAGGAAGGAGCCCCTTCTGACGAATTTGCCGCGGGCCCCAGACGTTATAGTTACGCCACTGCACGTTAACTACTTCCATGTTGGTCAGCAAAGCAAAACAGAATGCACCAGTTGCTTCTCTTCCCTCGCGGATGGTAAAAGCCCGTCGAGGTATGGGCGAGAATTTTAGAACGTGTTATAGACGATGCAGCTGGCAAACCATTACTATTTTGATTCCATTTTCCAGCTATACTCCTATATTCATGCTAAAAGATAAACACGTGACTTATGCATATATGTTGGCTGGATTTAAGTGTGATTTGGCATGTACATAGCTGAATCTCTGGAACACCGTGTGTAGAATCAGGCGTTACTTTGCGGAGGTCCATGTCAAAAATAAATGGATATTTACTTGGCTACTCCGTGATATAGTTAGGTCAAATCATGCAAAACAAAGAAACATCGATCTAGACTTCATCGTTCCTCGGAGCGTCAATATCCGCTGAGGATGCCTCGGAGAGAAATGAAACACGTGTCCGCGTCTGTGTTGGTGGTAATTCTGATTGTCAATTTGGTTATTTTCCCGTTGTTTTTCGTAAACATTGACGTTGGGAGGGGAAGGCCTAGACGGACGTTCCGAGACCAAATAGGAGACGTTTTGGAAAAAGGTCAGGTCAGGAGTACCCGAAACCGACGAGCATGTATGAAGAGATTGATGGTGCGGATGAAGCGAAAGAAGTATGTCAGGATCGTGGCAAGTGGAACAAAGTAGTCTCTGCCTACCCCTGTGGGAAAGAGGCGTGACGGTATGTATGTATGTATTTAGGATTTGACGGGAGCGTGACTGTTTTGCATGATTTAACCTCACTGTACCGCGGAGTAGCAAAGTAAAGTTATCCATTTATTTTTTTCACCAAATATATCCCACTGGATCAGAAATACGCAGTATAAAATCACGAAGTTTCGAGCGCGACCACGCTGTAATTTTTGGAATTTCCAAGACGTTTATTTACTTGTACTTTTCAATTACTTTTCGGTCGTAGATTTACATATATAACTTGGAATTTTACATTTAACATAATCCCTGGTTAAACTAAATCTCAGCCAAAATGCTTTATCTCTTCGCGTCAGAAGTAACATACCGTTGTAACTGTTTCAAGTTTGAACTCGACATAACGCGGTATTCAACAGGCTGTGGAATTAAGACAACAATCTCAGGCTTTCTGAGCTTTCTAAGTTTCCCTTTTGCTGCCTTTCACATGCAAACAGCTTGTCTAGACTGTTATGCAGCTATGCTAGCTTGAGTAAGATACCTTTATGAGTTATAACGAACTAGCTCCTACAAGCACCTACTACCCGTGGGAATTTTGAACTATACGAGATTGAAAAATAAGTTAGAGTACCAGGCCATAAAGATTGCACTTCGGTCTTTGGAAATAGTCAATTGGCATTTTAATTCGAAGAATGACCTAATGCTAATGCTTCCATGCTGGTCTGGGAGCAAAGAAAAAACACAGAATGTAGTTGCTTCTCTTGCCGGGCAGACGGCAAAAGCCGATCGAGAGAAATGGCGTAAATCATAGGAATCATGTTATTTTGATTCCATTTTCCATCTATACGCCCACAATCTTGCTAAACGTGGCCTGTAGGTCTTGTCGCCTTAGGCTCTGTCTACTCCGTAAGGGATAAAGACTTTGTGTATGTATGTATGAGTACCTAATGCTTTTTTTTTAGCACATGCCAACTGTTTTCAAACTTTTCTGTCTCCTTTCGGTTATTAGTCCTGATCAAGTCCAACGTAGTTAGTATCTACGCTCAGAATCCTTTCGACTATTGACACCAATTGACCTAGTTCCAAACCAATCAAAGCTTGGACTATTGATACCAGGCAACAGATACACAAACTTGAATACTAAAAAGAGCCATATCTCTTTAAACGTTGAAGGCTCGAGAGTCAACGTTCGTTTTTCTGTATAAATCATCAGCCACGACCGGGAACCGACTTCGAGATCTCAAGGTCATAGTCAGGTTTTATAACCACTGAGCTACAACTGTGAGTCCACTGTCTACACTGCACAGTTTGTCTCAATTCAAACCAATGACATTAGTGTAGTCAACCCAAAAATGTACGTACACTATATTTTTACTTGGGAAAGAATACTTTGTTTACTAGTTAGGTACTTACTAGATACGTAATCCAAATCGTTGGAGAAGTATCCGAGAAATCAATTAGAATACCACGAGAAATGCTTTTACTTAAAGCAACAGGGTATCTTTATTGACGTGTGTACCATTGTCTGTTTGCATTTCATACATCAATAAATGGAATCCGATTGCAAAAAAATCTGGCCACTAAATGAGCGAAAGTAGGATCGGTTTCACACCAATACGCATATTATTGTTATTTGAGAAAGTTTAACAACACTCAAAGATTGGCAAACGGAATGAAGGCAGAAGATTAAACGAATCAATCAGCAGTCGAACACTGACCGGTTCAATCGCTCCATCAGATTGGTTTATGGCGCGTAAATGGGTATTGCATTAAACACGGCGTCTCAGAATTGTTCCAAGATATTCCAGTAGTTGGTTGGATTACTTTATTTTAACACCCTTATTAAGACTGAAAACACAGAAAAATCCGAAAAGTAAAACTATGGCCGGCGATCGAACCAGGATCCTCGTCATCCCGTGACGCGTGCTATACCACACCACCCATAGCCGGTGGCCTTCGAATTTTTCCATCTGTACTACTTCCATGCTGGTCTGGGAGCAAAGAAAAAACATAGAATGTACCAGTTGCTACTCTTCCCGCGCAAATGGTAAAAACCCATCGAGGGAATGGGTGAAAATCATAGGAATCATGTTATAGGCGATGCGGCTAGCAACCCATCATTATTTTGATTCCACTTTCCACCTCTACGCCCTCAGTGTCTTGCTAAACGTGGCCTGTAGGTCTTATTACCTTAGGCTCTGTCTACCCCGTAAGGGATAAAGACGTGATTTGTGTATGTGTATGTATGTTACTAGCTGTCACGTGACCTTGTTACTATGCGAATTTTTGTCGCCAAGCGTCTGTTTGAATGATGTGTCTGTACGACTCTTTTTATGGTTTTCCATCGTCATTTTTTATTCAAAATTAAGTCTTGTCATTGACGTCTTTGACCTATCATAATGAATACAAGTCCGCACTGGGCCTGCGCTGGAAAAATAGCCAAAACCCTCTCATTCTGAGAGGTAGCCCAGCTGTGGGCTTCTGCTGATGATAATGGTTCGGTTGACAAAGCGGCAGCATTACGTGTGCCAGCTCACGCTCGCGGTTGGTCGTTAGTGAACAATTTGAAAAAACACAGGACGCCTTTGGAATCCGTAATCAGAGAAGAATGCGCTTGGAATCGCATAGGCCTTGGAAAGCCAATCCTGGCGCCTTTGTTCTGATACATGACATAAATAAATTCAAATTACATACACTATACATATTGTACAATCCACAACACGTTGAAACCAGATGATATATAGTATATTAATACCGAGGCTTGGGAAGCAGCCAATTGCTGGATGAGTAACTTGTTTAAAAACACAAACCGCAGATGAGTGTTTTTTAAAGTTACGAATCCAGCAATTGCTCTTCCAGCTGAGGCAGATATAATGTTTTTCTCAAACATTCAGAGGAAATGAAAATAAATTTTGCACTAAACTTCCTCGCAACGTAGTCATTGGTTTTCACGTTCCCGCCTTTTTTCGGTAAGTCGGTTACGTGTACTCCTGACCTGTCATTTTTCCAAAACGTCTCCTATTTGGTCTCGGAACGTCCGTCTAGGCCTTCCCCTCCCAACGTAACCATTCACACTCCCCATATAGATCACTATAACCCTCTTTCACACTGTTCCTCATTATATCTTTCAGTTCAGTTTCAAATTTTTTATCTTTAATTTAATAATAGTTTTAGCTTGGTTTAAATTATTTTTAAGTTTAGACTGTTTTTTATTATGAGTTCTTATTCCATAGTCTCTTTGACTTTTTAAAAAGTTAAAAACAAATGAAAAACAGTCCAGTAATCCGATTTATGGTCAGAAAAATGCGCCTGCAAATCGCCCTTCGTGTTCTATTACTTAGAATACAATGACGACATTTACGACAATGTTTGAAAAAATATGTTTACAAATTGATATATATTTCGTATTATTGAATATTACATGTCATATCATAGTCGTATTGTAAACTGCTATCCTAAATATACCTAACGTTCCATTCTTCCATCGAATGTTCGTCCTCTCACTCACATATCATCCGTCGCATTAACACCCTACGTTCCGTTTCCCACGTTTTTTTTTCAGTGTTTCTCGATAAAATACAACCAAACGAGGTCAATTGATGAGTGAATACCACCACTCGTAGTAAGGCAAAACGAGAAGTCAAGACTGAAGAATTGAAGATGCATTGCCAGTTGAAAATGCTAGGATACCGCATGGACCAGCAGAAACCGGACTACGAAGTGACTTTCGACAAAGAATGTCCCATAATTTCGTGTCTTAAAAAAATGTAATGTAGTACCAGTTGTTTCTGATCGCGTGCAGATGATAAACGCCCATCGGGAATGGGCGAAAATCAAGGAAACCACGTTGACAATGCAACTATCCGTCACTATTTTTATTCTCCTTTCCACTGTGCCCTTTAGGTATTGTTACCTTAGGCTCTGTGTACCGTCCTTGGGTATGCCTGACGCCTCGGGAGAGCCCCAAATACCCCTGGTAACCCCGTACCGGGCCGGATGCATAAGGCGCATTTCCCACACCATAAAAAAGGCTCTGTACACCATAACGGATAAATACGTGATTTATGTAGGTATGTATTAACCTTTAGTGATGACTATTCTTTGGTTGAAAACGTCACCTAGGCTTATTACCTAACTCGCTCGCAATCGCCATCGTGTTCACTTTGACAGTTCATGCCAGCTGACAATTGGCATCGGAATCAGCTAGCTGTCACATTCATACAAGAACTGTCAAAATAAACACGATGGCGATTGCGAGCGAGTTAGGTAATAAGCAATGATTTGACATTTACATCTTTTTCTTGTATCAAGTGTACGCCCTACGTAAGCCACTAAAACATGGCCTTTAACCCCCTTATCATAAACGCTCTATAGGCCTCTGCTAACTTAGCAATCTTTTGTCCTTATTTGTCACTTTGACATTTACCTTTCACAGATAAGGACAAACGATTGCTACGTTAGCAGAAGCCTACAGAGCGTTTATGAATAAGGGGGTAAGTCTTTACCTGACCCCGTAAGATAAAGACGAGATTTATGTTTGTATGTTTTATAATGCTCTACCGACAAAGCAGCGCCCCGCCGCTGTAAGTCCATAATATGCTATCTGGCAAATCCGTTAGTTCGCGCTTTTTCTGACTCAGTCTATCCTTGTCGACTGATTAGCTGTCAAACTGAGCGTGTACCCACTTATTATTATGATTACAGAAAAAACGAAGCGATCGTGACCGATTCGTGATCTGTTGACTTTCTGTGACCCATTTTTGTTGACCGTCGACGTAAAGATATATTCAGAAACAGAATAGTATGGTTTACATTTGAATAGGAGTTCATGGTTAGTTTAGGAGATTTGGGTTTGTGTAACTTTGTCACTTTGTTTTCTTGCGGTGTAACACTTTTAGAGGGAATTTACTTTCGTTAATAAATTTAACGATCTTTTAAAGCTTTTTAAAAATAAATTACAAATAAAAAAGTGATCGCTTTTAAGTTTTCATTCTATAAAAAAACTCATACAGACATACATATATCACGTCTTTATACCTTACGGGATAGACAGAGCGTAAGGTAACAAAACCTTAAGGCCACGTTTAGCATAATTAAGGGCGTATAGGTGGAAAGGGAAATCAAAATAGACGATTATAAGGTGATTCCTAAGACTTTCGCCCATTCCCTCGATGGGCTTTTACCATTTGCGCGGGAAGAGAAGCAAGCGGTATTTTTTTTCCTTACTCCCAGACCAGCATGGAAGTAGTAACAATATCTAATAGTAATAAAAACGTTTTTATAATAGTATGTAAAACTGTTTTCAATATTTGACACTATGCCTGAATTATATTGCATTTACATACATACATACATACATACCGTCACGCCTCTTTCCCACAGGGGTAGGCAGAGACTACTTTATTCCACTTGCTACGATCCTGACATATTTCTTTCGCATATTGCATTTATCGCATTAAAAAAACGATAACCTCCATGCTGGTCTGGGAGCAAAGGAAAAACATAGAATGTGTTGCTTCTCGTCCCGCGCAGATGTTACAAGCCTATCGAGGGAATGGGCGAAAATCTTAGGAATCACGCTATAGGCGATGCGGCTATCAACCCATCACTATTTTGATTCCCCTTTCCACCTATACGCCTCCATTCATGCTGAACGTGGCCTATAGGTCTTGTTACCACAGGCTCTGTCTACCCCGTAAGGGATATATATGTGTATGTATGTATGTAAAAAACGATAAATTCGACCTTTGACCTCCCGGCACCCAACCATAACCACCAGGGCATCACAAAAGGAAGGAGGTCGCCCGCAACCTTGACACCGCCTTATGGGCGCGACCCGTGACCCGGAAAGAGTAAGGCACGACCGAGGAAAGTCCCGGACTTTCTCGCGGCCTCTGATCGCCTGGTACTTCACGCGCAGCATGCATTGTCTGTTGCAATTGCAATTTAAACATCACCTTTGTTTTGAGTCATTTTCCTTTGACCTCAATGTACATTGTACAGGAAACCGCACATTATTTTCAACTTACTTTTTAAACAAAAGACAATCTCATTCAAGCCTAAATAAAAATAAAAATTGGTACAACTTAACTTCATACGGAAACAAATGAATAAACATCATTTTTTTTAATAATAACGGGAGCCCTACCGGGATTCGAACCCAAGACCTATAGCTTCATATTCAGAGTCACTAATCAATAGACTATCCGGTCGTCAATACTAAATTGCTGGTTATGATTTATTACTGACTTACTACAACAACCACACTTCCATGCTGGTCTGGGAGCAAAGAAAAAACATAGAATGTACCAGTTGCTTCTTCCCACGCAGATGGTTAAAACCCATCAAGGGAATGGGCAAAATTCTTAGGAATCATGATATAGGCGATGCGGCTAGTATCCCATGACTATAACAATTCCACTTTCCACCTATATGCCCACAGTCTTCCTAAACGTGGCCTGTAGGTCTTGTTACCTTAGCCTTTGAACCGAAAAGGATAAAGATTTGTGTGTGTGTGTGTGTGTGTGTGTGTGTGTGTGTTAACTACTACTACTACAAATATATTAAAATGTCTAATTTATTTGTCGTAGAGCGGATGGATGAAAGTAGACTAACTAAACAGATCTATATGGGGAGTGTAAATGGTTGCGTTGGGAGGGGAAGGCCTAGACGGACGTTCCGAGACCAAATAGGAGACGTTTTGGAAAGAGGTCAGGTCAGGAGTACCCGAAACCGACGAGCATGTATGAAGAGATTGATGAATGTGGATGAAGCGAAAGAATGTATGTCAGGATCGTAGCAAGTGGAACAAAGTAGTCTCTGCCTAACCCTGTGGGAAAGAGGCGTGACGGTATGTATGTATGTATGTGTCTCATTTATTAAAAGTAACAAGTAAAATGCCTTAGACGCCCACTAATCATCAATTTTATCATCACTGATTTTAAATTCCTTACGACTGTGATTCATGACTCTACAAACGCTTCATGGCTTAATAAATAATTAATGATGGTATCAATCAAAGATTAACACTTCGTTTAAATAACTGTTTTATGTTCTTCTACTTCTTTTTTAATATGCCCACATCGGTCAAAGTAATAAATACAGTATTCAAAAATCTTGTGACAAAAATGTCGGCAACGTTGTACGGTAGAACATGGTCAAAACACCCCTCCCCTGTCGGGCTCTTAGCCAACGGATAATAACATCCCTCAGAAACTGCCAGGAAATCATTAGCCGATGCCCAGGGTGCACTGGACTAAGCACTGCTCTTCCCCTCGGACGGATCCAAAAACGAACCGCAGCTCTTGACCACACGCGGAGGTAACCCGACTCGCACTCCCTGTTTTATGTTAAATACTAATTTACTTCAAAAAACGAGTCCACTCTTTTCTTATTAAAACCGAAAGTAAAAACATTTTAAAAATTCTGATTACTTAGGAGTAAAGGAAAAACAGTCTCGAAAAATTAGAGCTAAATCTAGTATGATGTAAGTGGAATCAAACTGATGTGTTGCCACAAAGGTGACCATCGTTTCTTTGCTCACCAGTTGGCACCACTGTTGACTAAGGTCCAGAGGTATAGCTGTCAAAGGCGACTTTATAAGATCGGCGCCAAAGCAAAGTTTTATAAATAAATAATAAATAGATCTTGAATAATGATTTTAAATCTTGAATCTCATTAAGTTTCATTAAGTCGATAAGACGGCGGTGTCTTTTTGTTTTGTCTTGTCTACTTTGTTCTTTGATTCTGTATTTTTTTGTACTGATTTGTGGTGTTCAATAAAGAGTACCTTTTTGTATTGTATTGTATTGTAAGTTTATTAATTATAAATAACTATCTTTAAAGCGTTCACATTCATCGGCAAATAATCCATATTATGTGATAATTTCACGAATTAGATCACTTTTCTACAGGTAAATGAAAGAAATTATAATCTATGTCACGAAGCCCGCCAAAACAAGTGAAAAGTGAATGTTATTGGACCGCACGCGACACTAGCGCCTCTAGTGGCAAATTCACACAGGATAGCCCCAATTACATAACCCTCTTTTTGGTTATTATAATTTTCTGCCTAAATTCTACCCCCACAAAAAAACGCCCGCAAAAAATTTTTAAGTGTGTTTTAAGTGATAAATTATAGCACACATACATAAATACATACTTCATGTCTTTATCCCATACACACGCGGTAGACAGAGCCTAAGGTAACAAGACCTAAAGGCCACGATTAGCATGATTGTTGGCGTAAAGTTCGGAAGCGGAATCAAAAGTGATGGGTTGCTAGCCGCATTGCCTATACTGTGCCAGCTGCGTGGAAAGAGTACCATATTTTTAAACTCTATTTGGTTATTCGAGCCTCTTAATGGCTACTAATTAATTGAACTTCCTTCTTTCTAATGCTAAACAAAATAAAATGTAACGGCAAATATTAGTATAGTTGGGTTCATTCATACGGCTATGTCATAAGTCGTATAACTGCATTCCATAGATCGGGGATAAGCGCCCGCGCATGCGACTTTGACAAAACGCTGTTGTAGCTGTGTTCCCTGAACGCTAGAAACGTCTTCAAATTTTTTTTATTTTTTTTTTTATATGAATAGGAAGGCAAACGAGCAAGTGGGTCACCTGATGGTAAGTGATCACCACTGCCCATAGACACCCGCAACCCCAGGGGGATTGCAGATGCGTTGCCAACCTAGAGGACTAAGATGCAATGCCTCTTGTGCCCGTAATTTCCCCGGCTGTCTTACTCTCCACACCGGAACACAGCAGTGCAAGCACTCAATCAATTCAATTCAATTTTTAAAAAGAAATAGCGCCATCGATACTGTCGATGATTCCGCCAATGTCGAGGTTGAAGACAGTGTCGTTATTTATTTAACCGTTGAAGTCTTCAAATCAAGGATGAATGGACATTTAGTAAGCAAGCAAGCTCCACACTATCCCCTTTATTCATAAACGCTCTATAGGCTTCTGCTAACTTAGCAATCGTTTGTCCTTATCTGTCACTTTGACATTTACTTTTCACAGATAAGGACAAAAGATTGCTAAGTTAGCAGAAGCCTATGGAGCGTTTATGAATAAGGGGGTAGATCTTCTTCTTATTTGTGGCGTATCAAGTCGTTATAGCGACGACAACTTCGCCAATGTTAAAGTAACAAAAATATAATTCAAAAATCTTGTGACAAGATGTCGGCAACGTTGTACGGTAACATAATATGAAGTCTATATTTTCTATACCATCCTTTTATCCCGTGGGATATTAATAGTACATTATGATACAAGTGTGCTATGTTGGTAATTACACACGAGGCGTATTGTACGCGCGAGCGCTAGCGAGCGCGGGTAAGAGAGCCGAGATGTGTAATTACCAAAGCACACGCGTCGCATACGACGTTTTTCAACACATTTGCGAGGAAAAATAAATAAAATTTAGTTAATAAAAGGACTTTAAGAACTTTAGTTTACCTTTGTTACCAGACATTGCTTACCTGGAGCTGCTTTAGAACTTTACTTTATCATTTGGTAATTAACACCTTGGATTTCTTACTGATATAACTGTCCGAACATTGTCCGAACATATTTTAGTATTTCCAGCGACGGACACTACATTTCTTTATTACTTGAACTCGTAATTTTTAAAGTAATAAAATAACAAAGTCTGAATCAACAATATCAGTGAAAAATGGCGGCAGATATTATTTCTCCGCGCCAATCCGCACGCAGCACTCGCGCATGCGCGCTGTGCACTTAGCACGCGCGTGACGAAGACACTGACACAGACTCCTAAACAGCCTAATATTAAAATTATAATAAAAAATAATTAATCAATGCCTGAGATTGCAAATTATGTTCAGTTTTAGATAAAAATGAATAATTTGTCGAAATTAAATGTTTATTTATCATCTTTTCCCTAAAATAGTTTAATATTCACGAAAATATTCCTTGTTCCTATAGATAACTGAACTTTTTGCTGAGATTAAAAAATATATATATTACCGCACTCGTGCGGTAATATATTACAGCACTTGTGCGTAATAAGCGCAATTATGAGCTTAAATGCAGTGCAATAAGACTCAATTTACGAGCAAGTGTGTTGAAAAATTAATTGCTGTTAGTTTGGGACGATTTAAACGGTGAGAAAACTAAAAAAAAAACCGGTCAAGTGCGAGTCGGACTCGCGCACCGAGGGTTCCGTATCATTATCTATAAATATCTAAAACCAGTGTAAGCAGAGCCCTGTTCCAAAGCAAAATGTATGCAGTGTGGGGTTACTTTATATTGGTCACTGCTATATACAGACATACATACACATTTACGGTTTTCGCAATTATTCTTTAATCTGTGCTATAAGACCTACCTTCATACCAAATTTCAAGATTCTGCGTTCACGGGAACTACCTTGTAGGTTTTGATTCCCTTGAGAGTTGAAAATTTGCGGAAATTTGCGGCATAAACGGCTGTATCTTTTGATTGCGTTGGCTTAGAAGTTTGATTTTTTCACAGCTTCAAGGGACAGTAGACCTGAGTAATTGAAATAAATTTCAGCTTCATACCTCCACGCGTTCCTGAGAAAAAGGGTCTTGACAGACGGACGGACGGACGGACAGACGGACAACAAAGTGATCCTATAAGGGTTCCGTTTTTTCCTTTTGAGGTACGGAACCCTAAAAATGACAGGAACGAGAGGGAAGCCACGGGCAACAGCTAATGTCCATAACATATTTTTTTTTTAAATCCTCCAACGCATTAATCCAGTATACGAAAACAAGGAATCAATGTTATGCCAAAAATGCCTTACATCATTTTGGGAAATAGCTGATACTCTTTAAACTGCTGGACCGAGTTTTACCAAACATGACTAACCACCGCAAGGGAACTGGCTTAGAGTGAAAAATCGCATTGAAATCAGTCCATCCACTTGAGAGCTACGATGCCACACACGCATCGACGTCAAACACTCATCTTTTTGCGTCGAGAGTTAAAAAATGCGTATGCGCAGTTTAAACAATATGGTATCATATTTATTAACTATCAAGTGACGTACTTTTTTCTAGTAAACTTTCAAAATGAATGAATGCTTTTGCAATTTTTTTAATAGTAACAGAGGTCCCGCATTCTGTGTATAATATTACAAAACTGCCATTGCATACAGTGGATGCACGGTATATATCTCTATATGTTTATTTGGCCTTATCTTAAGAACCCTGATTTTGTTATTTTAAGTTGTTAAGTATACCATCACAATGTGTTATGTTTTTTTTTCATAGCAATGACTGTAGTTCCGAAATCGCTGGTAGAATAAATTACATACACATACATACACAAATCACGTCTATATCCCTTACGGGATAGACAGAGCCTGAGGTAACAAAACCTAAAGGCCACGTTTAGCATGATTGTAGGCGTATAGGTGGAAAAAGGAATTAAAATAGTGATGGGTTGCTAGCCGCATCGCCTATTACACGATTCCTAAGAATTTCGCACATTCCGTCGATGGGCTTTTACCATCTGCGCGGGAAGAGAAGCAACTGGTAAATTATATGTTTTTTCTTTACTCCCAGACCAGCATGGAAGAACTTGGCTAGTATTCGGAGGTGCTTAAAAAAGATGACTCTTAACAACATAAACCCTAATAACAAAGGAAGAAAAAACAGATAGTTAAAATGTAAATACAAAACTAAACTACTATTAAATTGAAATAACTAAATAAACTGCCCATCACGTTTCGGACTATTTCGTAGTCCTTCTTCCTGGAGCGCTCGCCCCGGCGGCAGCGAAACGAACACTGCGCGCCAGCGCTCTGTTCGCGCGGCTGCTCGACGCAACTGACAGCGGCGCACAGCTACCCTCGTTTTCATCGTCATTTTTATTACTGTCAAATGTAGGGCAGCACACAACACTGATCACGTCACTCCGTAAAGGTTCGCTCACACTCACTGTTTGGACTCACATGTCAAGCATCACTCGACTTTTTATACGCGTGTTATCCGTTTATGTGTAATTATGATATAAAGGATACTTTATATCTCAAGAAATCCAAAAGTTCCCTCAAAACGTAAAACAAGGTTGCGAACCTTCCACCAAGTGAGATAGAGGTAAATCACTGGTCAGTTCGTGATAAAAAAAGAATAACAGCTGTACAAATATAATCCTGGGAGTAAGCAATCTCATCCATCAGTCACACTGTTTATCCAGCTCAATGGGACATAGTTACAACTACGTAAAAACAAGTTTTTTTATGGTACCTTCTCGCAAAAACCCGTACCGTTACCCATAACGCGGCTCTTATTTAATATATTACGATGGAAATCTGACAAATTGTTCGGCAATGCACCGTTTTTTGCTGTACGGTAAAAAGGCGCCTTGGAATTCCGCGGAACACTGCGCTAACTAAAAATATCAAACATACATAACACACACACAGGCACACACACAAATCACGTCTTTATCCCTTACGGGGCAGACAGAGCCCAAGGTAACAAGACCCACAGGCCACGTTTAGCAAGATGAAAATGGAATCAAAATAGTAATGGGTTGCTAGCCGCATCGCCTATAACAATGATTCCTATTTTCGCCCATTCCCTCGATGGGTTTTTACCATCTGCGCGGGAAGAGAAGCAACTGGTATATTCTATGTTTTTCTTTGCTCTCAGACAAGCATGGAAGTTCATAACAATACATAAATCGCTTGTTTATCCTTTACGAGGTGAACAGAGCTCGGCAACATGACATAATAGCCACGTTTAGGATAAGTGTGGGCATAAAGGAGGAAAGAGAAAGAAGAGAAGCAACTGGTATATATTCTATGATTTTTCTATGATCCCAGACCAGCATGGAAGACAAGTATTTCGTAACATAAAAATATCATGGGACAATTGATATCTAGTGGTCTATCTTTTGTTGAGAAACACGCTGGCACTTTTTCAGGTCTTTGACAGAATACCAGCTCTGCAGCTATTCGTAGTTGCAGTCCATGCTGAGTCAGCGCCTGTTCCCCACAACATCACATGGCTCTATTATATTCAAAATTATTTGCTTTCCCTTTTTTTTTATTAGTTATTTTAATGTTAATTTTAGATATCTTTTGGGACCGTGTTGCATAATTATTTTTTAAGTTGTTTTTACTTTTGTTAATTACCAATGCTGTTTTGGGCCATGTATGTTTTGTGGTGATTAAAGTTTTTATCTATCTATCCATCTATCTTGAACTGAGCACAGCTTGAACTAGCCACCAGCAGTTGCCCACGACATCTACAGAGAATTCTTTTGTCGCTATCCCGAGGGAAATCGCTTAGTTCCCGGGTTAAAAAGATAATTTTGAGAAACTCAGAGGTGCTTGGACTTGAACCCTCTGCTAGGCTACGCTCAAATCATTAGGCTAGTCACCATAACGCAATTTGCGAATATTATGTAGTGATGTGCCGGATCGTTAAAAATGTATATCCGCGGTTACGAATCTTTATTTTTTTATTCGATTGGTGTCGGCGCCCGCGACCTTGAAGCGATAGTTGACGAAAGATTCTTTCAGTTATGTAGTATTGGTATTGTAACTAACTGCGATAAATGTTTGCAATATAAAGGTGCCAAATATTTGATTTTAAGAAATAAAAATACTCTCAATGGAATTTTATAGTTATTTTAATTCTACCTGATCACCTGTAAAAGATCCGCGTGAAAAGTAACGGACACGCATACGGATACGGATTCTTTTCCCTCGGATATCCGCGGTACGGATACGGATATCCGGAACATCGCTAATATTATGTTCTACGGAACTCTAAGGCTGTGTACGATCACACTTGACCGTCTCAGTTTTTGCCCTAATGTCCATGATTGTGGCATGATTCGCGACCAAATTGTTTTGGCATTAGTACAGGAAATGAGACCATTTCACCCTAATTAGTAAATTAGTAATGTTTCCTACGTTAGTCTAAACGGATGTCGGATTATTTTTTATTAGCTTTTGCCCGCGACTTCGTCCGCCCGTTAATATCCTACTAATATTATAAACGCGATTTGTAAGTATCATTAAGTACCTAGTCTTAAATAGTTTGTAATCATGCAAAACGTGGCCTTAGGCTCTGGCGACCTCGTAAGGGATAAAGACGTGATACATGTATGTATTGTAAGTATGGATGGATGGACTGCGGTGATTGCTGCACTCTGACTTGTCCAAGGTCAAGCTACACAGTTGGAATGCAGATGTCACAAACGATGGGTACTTTCTACGGTTTTATAACTGCAGCTGCCATTGACATTTTGTATCTAATATTTTATTGAATCAGGCGTTACTTTGCGGAGGTCCATTTCAATGAACAAAAAATATTTACCTTGCTACTCCGCTACTCACGTGCAAGATAACCAAGCCTGTGTGAAATATACATGTTTTCATGCAACCCCTCCCTCCACTAATGCCACATAAAACACATATAAATCCCACAAACTTAACTATCCCTTACACCACACAAACACTGACGCGTTTCGATCCCTCTACGGGATCATTATCAAAGTTTAATGAGCACAACTGTTACACATGCAAACCAACGTCGTTCTCGTCGTCGTTACGTAGTACGAGTAGCGAGTAGCAAGGTAAATATTTTTTTGTTCATTTGTATCTAAATTATTGTGACAAACAGACAGAGAGGAGGAAACTGAAGAAAACAAGAATAAGTAACAAGATTCATCAGCAAACGTATTTCTTTTAACAATACCGTATTTCGCATATGGCGCTAACAAGTGTTTTTACGGTTTGCTGTTATGTAGGAAATTTATTATCTGTTCACCGTTACACATAAAGCATTTATCACAGGAGTTGCCTTTTGTCTATATTTGCTCGCTTTACCGTAAAATTTTATTATAGTTAACAAAAATCGCATTAAAACTGTACATTAAAAATTAAAAAATTTGCTAAATACTAAATAGAATGAAGCTGGCAGCTATTTTAGGCAAAGAATTAACCTCGCGATTCAACGCGGCAATGTTGCCAGCCTTCTGGGTACAACGAGCACTGACAGTGACCTGGGAGGGGTGTTTTACTTCTAGTTTAAGTTAGGCTAGGTTTAGGTTAATTTTGTACATAGTTTTTACATACATAGATACATGTATAAATCACGTCTTTATCCCTTACGGGGTAGACAGAGCCGAAAGTTACAAGACCTAAAGGCCACGCTTAGCATGATTGTGGGTGTGTAGGTGAAAAGGGGAATCAAAATAGTGATAGGTTGCTAGCATGGTCTATAATATGATTCATGAGATTTTCGCCCATTCCATTCCCTCGACGGGCTTGTACCATTTGCGTGGGAAGTGAAGGTTTTTTCATTCCATGTTTTTTTTGCTTCTAGACCAGCATGCATTCTTTTGATGCAAAAGAATTACATAACTGTACTTAACAATTATCTAGGACAGTCTCGCAGCATTATGACAATAATTTCGGTGTCTTAGTAGGACACTAGGCTCATTACGGCCGCAACTGTGGAGTGTGGCCACCCTGTATGGTCCACGTAATGCGTATTTGATGGGACATTTGTTAAGTGTTTTAAAATTGTTTAAAATTGCCTTTCCTTAGCGCTGTACTTTCTTTGTAAGTATAGACTCAACGAACGGTATCATTTCGAAGACTTTTGTATAGAAATTGTCTTTTCAAGTTTAGTTCTTAAATTTTAAACGTTGAGTTAGGAGGCTACGATACGGTTATAGTTATGGCTTAAAGAAGCGCCAAATAGGAGACGTTATGGAAAAAGATCAGGTCAGGAGTACCCGAAACCGACGAGCATGTATGAAGAGATTGATGAATGTGGATGAAGCGAAAGAAGTATGTCAGGATCGTAGTAAGTGGAACAAAATAGTCTCTGCCTACCCCTGTGGGAAAGAGGCATGACGGTATGTATGTTAAAGAAGCTCTGAATATTTGCACCGCCCCCTCTAGATGGAGCTAATATCAAAATTATAATATAAATTAATTATACGTATACCTACTCGTAGTATTCCAAATTTCTTCCATGCTGGTCTGGGAGCAAAGGAAAAACATAGAAGTTACGAGTTGCTTCTCTTCCCGCGCTGATGGTAAAAGCCCATCGAGGGAATGGGCGAAAGTCTTAGTCATGTAGGCGATGCGGCTAGCAACCCATCACTATTTTGATTTCCCATTCCACCTATACGCCCTTAATCATGCTAAACGTGGCATTTAGATGTTACCTTAGCCTCTGTCGATTTTAGAGACGTGATTTATGTTTTTTTCTCTGTCTAAGAATATGCGAACTGCTAGGGAATGGAATTCGCTCCCGTCGTCTGTATTTCCGGACAGATACAACCTAGGGCTCTTCAATGCTAGAGTGAATAGGCTATTACTGAACCAGTGAGTTACACCTTTGGCTTCATCTGCACCTTCCACCAAGTGAGATAGAGGTCAATCACTGGTCAGTTCGTAATTAAAAAAAAAAAATCTAGACCCAAGTAATAGTGAAGTGAAATGCGCGAGGTTTTTTTTAAAGAGAAGTCTTTGTGAAATCAAAACCATGAATTCTTCAAGTCATTATTTTTAAATGCAGTTAATAATCAGGCGAATGCGGGACTCAAAGCTCGCCCGCTTAGCGAATATAATTGGAAAGGCAATGAATAGGCTACTTGATGCAGAAAAAAAGCTACAAAAGCTCGGGCTTTCATTTTGTTCTGATACTTTTGATACACACGGCCTTAAAGATCGAGTAGCTTAGTGCATTAGCAAAAAGGCTTATCGCACCCTTCGTGGAAGAAAGACGTAAGTCCTATTAAGGCTTAACAGGACTTACGTCTTTCTTCCACGAAGGGTGCGTTATGTTATCAATGGGTATCTGTTGATTATTTGCTAAACAGTAAGTAGGTAACTAGTGTTAATAATTAACTTCAACAATGCTACAAATTAAGGATTAAGTAGTTATTGCAGTGTAAAGTGTATTGTTTTTTTTTCGAAATAAACAGTTTAAATATTTTTTTTATGCTATACTTGTATATTTCTCTAAGGTATGTCTAGTTTTAATTTTGACGTATTATTTGATTATAAACAACGCACGACGTTAATTATTACAGAATATACTGTCAACAACAGTTCTGAAGTCAAATTCGACGCAGACGAAGTCGCAGGTAAAAGCTAGTATTTAAATATAATTGTTTTCTCAGACAGTTGAATTTAATTAAAACTACAATTACAAATTCTTAAAAAAAAATACATGTGTCATTTAAACCAGTGTTAATTTGCTGTGAAACTTTGTCATTTTACTGGCAACATATTGGTAGTTGTAAGGGTGGTGGCCCTTAGATTATACTCGTAACGCGCGACGAACCGATTCGCTGCGAGCGCCCTTCTTAGTTAGTAGAAATGTAGGAAGAAAACGTTATTTTGCAGTTTAAAATGTTTATTGAAATGTAAAGTTAATGTTATAATAAATGTTATGTTAAACTGTTGTTAGGTTGAATCACTAAAAGTAACTGACTAAATTATCGCTAAATATTTCTCAATAGAGAGAGAAGTTGCTATGCGCTGACAGCAATATTTACTAATTTGGGTTACACGCGCAGAGCGCCTAGAATTAATGTACGCTGACCGTACAGTAGTTTTGGAATCTAATTTATCTCCTAATTTATAAGTCCTAAGTTAAGTGTTACCAGAATTAGGACTTGCTTAAAGGACTAGTATCCAGGCCATAGATTGAAAAAAACTTAAATTTATTTATGGCGAGTATAATATTAAATGAATCAAGTATTTTTACTTCTTGATTTTTATGTTTACTTTTAGGGTTACGTTATAAATAAAATTTCTAAATGACATTGAAAATTAGAACACAGAAAAATCCGAAAATAAAGCTAAGGGAATCGAACCCGGATCCTCGTCATTCCGTGACCTTACTTTTCGGATTTTTCTGTGTTCTAATTTTCAGTGTTGCTTAGATTTTTTTTAGTATATTGCCCGCACAGACGGCCTTTGAGTAGCTACTAGGCAAACATACACGTGTTATTAAAGCACCAGACAGTCCGTCAGTCAAGCTAACGATTGTTTTGACAGATCATTGTTAGAAAGAGAAAGTGGCAGCTGGTTAGCTTTCGATTTCGATCGTAGTTGCTAGGCGGCTCTGCTCTCCTGGTAACACTCTATACGCATTGTACAACACAAAATTTCAATATTCGTAATGAAAAATTCAAAATACATATTGAAAATTAAAATTAAAATCAAAATTAAAATTAAAATTATTCTTTTTTTTGCAAATTGGCCGCTAAGGGCTCTTTTACGTGTCTTTTTGATACTACCAGCGCATTCGGAAAGACCATCAGACCATAATGCATTTTATTCAGAAAATGGCAACATTACTGGATAGTCACTACATAGAATAAAACAAAGTCGCTTTCCGCTGTCTGTCCCTATGTATGCTTAGATCTTTAAAAGTACGCAACGGATTTTGATGCGGTTTTTTAACAGTATGAGTGATTCAAGAGAAAGGTTTATACTTATATGTATAATTCTATGCAGACGAAGTCGCGGGCAGAAGCTAGTTATAGAATATGCCTAATCTAGCCCAAACTAATCGGTAAATAAAGCGATCAAATTAGGTTCGTATACCAAAATATTTTCACCTAAATAAAATTGTAATAACGTCTATGCATTTCTTCCATGCTGGTCCGGGAGAAAAGAAAAAACATAGAATGTACCACTTGCTTCTTTTCCCGCGGAGATGGTAAAAGCCCATCGAGGGAATGGGCGACAATCTTAGAAATCATGTTATAGGCGATGCGGCTAGCAACCTATCACTATTTTTCCCTTTCCACCCCTTAATCATGCTAAACGTGGCCTTAAGGTTTTGTTACCTTTGTTTGTATGTATAACAAGTTTGTCTTATTTACAACTAGCGACCCGCCCCGGCTTCGCACGGTATATTATGCATGTATTATACATACAAACCTTCCTCTTGAATCACTCTATCAATTAAAAAAAACCGCATCCAAATCCGTTGTGTGGTTTTGAAGATATAAGCATACATAGGGACACGGGGACAGAAAAAGCGACTTTATTTTATACTATGTATTGATGATTGATGATTGATATTGAAGTAAATTTAATATGCTTTTACCCGAATCACAGAACCGTGTTCCGCGAATATATTTCCTTCGCAAATTCATCACAGTTATGCAATTATTGACAAAATGGACTGTTTGGATGTGCCGTCGACATGCGATGGACGCATCGGAATTGCGCAGGCGCCGCTTACACCGAACACTTTTAGGCTACAACCTTACGCTGTATCTGTATGATTATAATAAATAATAAAAAAAAAATAAAAAAAAAATATCTTTATTATCAGACAACTTTGAGTTCCATAGTATGTTAGTAAACAAATATAATAATATTATTACCTATTGTGTTTTGTTTTGTTTTTAATATTTTTTATTTTTATTTTTAACTTTTTCTTTCATCGATCGAATAAGTATTAAGCAAGAGTAGACAGTAGACACACAGAAAAAGTAAAAGAACCGATCGAAACTTAAAATAATCGTAAATGCCTAAATTTTAAATAATGTAAGATTATAATAATAAACTACACATAATAGATAAATAAGATAAACATTTATCGCATTTAGCGTGGTCCTACTCGCCTCATTTTAATGAAACGCACCCTTAAACTGTTGTTTATGAAAGTTCGGTGTGAACGCAACCACATCCAAAAGGCACGCCTTCCAGTTTCAAAAATTAAAAATTTAAAAAGAACTCTGTAAGCACGTCGAAATGCCACATTCCTTCGCCAAAAACGTAGCTGGCCAGCAAAAAAAAATAGTGTAATGACGGAGCGCCGCGGTAAAAATTAAAAAGTAAAAAGCACAGACAATGAGAGGAAGTCTGGACAATGATAGAGGCAGACGATAAAGAGGGTTTATTTTTCATTGTATTTTTTCCGTACTATGTAAGTAATGAGGATAGAACTGTTTTGTGGCCAGTGCCATTTTTTACGTAGATTAAACGAAAGAAAAGAAGGAAGTGGTAAGGTTATTGTCAAAGTCCGAAACTAAACGTATGTCTGGCAACCTATTTGGCGTAAATTGTCCTTACATTTTTTTGGGTTCTATTTATTTGGGGGCAACTTTCGAATATTTTGTCTGTGACTTTGTTGACCCCCTATGGGATAGAGACGTGATTTATGTATGTATGTATGTATGAATTCGAATATGTTTCTGTTTATACTTGCTTGCAAGATGTGTAGCATATATAATAATCTCTTAAAGTAGGTTGTTGATACTAGATATCCTGTGTATTATTATTTTTTTCCAGCTAAATCGTGATAAGAATAAAATAAATAGCGTTGCAAATAAAACAGATTTTTTTGTTTTTTTTTATTTTTTTTTAGAAATTTTGAAAATTAAAAATTGAAATTCAATGGAAGATTTTCTTACTGTGAGTCAGTCGTAACAAATAGTATAGGACATTTAACCTATCCCCAAACTAAGCAAAGCTTGTAATATTACTTGCATAGAAAAAAAGATACTGAAATATAATTAAACATCCAAGACTCGAGAGCAAACATTCGTATTTTTCACACAAATATCTGGCCCGACCGCGGATCGAACCTAGGACCTCAAGCTTCATAGTCAGATTCTCTAACCACTAGGCTATCTGGTCTTTAGGATATTAGAAGAACTACGGTTTTCTAGTAAGCATATACACGTACCACCGTAGAACCCTATCGCAATAAGGTGACATATCTCTCGGGTTTGAGTGACCGCGGCCTGTCAATGTAAATTACTTTAAGCACGTTTACTTGAAGTTCTTCAGTTTTAGCCTACTTTTGTCATCAAATAAATGTATTTTTCGGTGACTTGTTTGCAAAATTGTTTTTTTTAAACTTAAAAAAAATAATATCAAAATCCACAGGTGACCATAGAGCTGGCGCTTTCCTCGGGCAACGCAGGCATTGCTATCCAACGAGGAAACGTAGCCAGCATTATGGGCACCTTGCCCCATGGCAACGATCTGGGCGACATTTGTAAACATAGGTATTTAGGATTAGATTAAGGTAATTTAAGGTTTTTTCGTATCAACTTTTAACTTGTAAATATGTTTGTTTGAAAAAAATAATGCAAAATTGTTACTCGTTATTTTTTTAACTATCACTTTCGTTATTCCAAAATGAAAAGTGTTTTCCGTTATTTGTCCCGCTCTCTGTTTCATACACTTTTGATATCGAGAACATTGACAAAATTTTATCAACATTGATATTTGACATTGACAGGCAGCACATACAAATCGGTGTGCGTCACCTTGCCGCTGCCTACCGCTGGCTACCCTAGCAACCACCCAGGAGGGACCGGAAACCGTTTTATTTTTGAAACCGGTATTGTGCACTCGCTTGAGAACGAAAAGAATTTCGTTTCTATTTGCGATTACTGGTTAAAGAACTGTTCAGTTGTGATACCATCAGTCATTCGTTTTTGGGGAACGAAATAAACCGGTTAAATGGTAAATTATGCAACAAGATGGAACTTGAACTAGTATTGCTCTCTTTTACACCACTACTGGAGCGTTGGAGCAATCCACGATGTTTCATTACTTAAATTACACAACCTAAATTGTGCTTGCAATTTGAATCGTTTTTTGGTGCGTTCAACCGGTATAATACTATGACTATGACTATGTATATAATTATGTATGTATGGTATGACTATGGTATGACTGCTTGCCTTTTTTTGTAAACTATTCCTTTCTGTATCAGGTTAGCTGGAAGAGATCCCTTCTTAGGGATAAGTTCGCCTTTGTACTATTTTCTGTGTACTTCTGTATTTTTAAAATTTTATGTGCAATAAAGAGTTTACATACATACATAATTCCGTTGACACGAACGTTAAAATTTCGTTCTCTGCACTTAACGGTTATTTTGTTTCGTTCCATCAATAACCGAACGAAATAAATTAACGATATTGGAACGAGACCGGTTCCGGTCTCAGTCAACCAGTGCACGCCACTGTCTGACCATTGAAATTTCGTCGTGGCTAGCAACATTTTCATTTTATCAAACTAGGGGGCCGTCCATTAATCACGTGATCTTTTTTTAAGCATTTTTTAACCCCCCCTCCCCCTTGGTGATACATGGTGAGGTTTAAGACTACCCCCCACCCCCATCCAACATCACGTGTATTTTTCGTATTTACAAAAAATCTTAAATTTTTTAGAACTAGAATTGTCTTTGTTGAATTTATGTATTAATTTGTTATCGTATATGTCATGATATATTTTTGTGTCATTTTACAATACGTGTAACTGTAATTTAAAAATCGCGCGTTTGAAAAAATAATGAAAAAATAAATACACGTGATATCTTACTACACCCCCCCCTTGTGACATTTCGTGATTTTTGTCAAACCCCTCCCCCCCCCCCCCTTTCAAGCCTCACGTGATTAATGGACGGCCCCTAGACTGGCTAACTTAGGCACCGAGTGTAACTTCAACTATGTATATTTTAAAGGCATCTCAATTATTTTTTACAGCACAAGGAAAATGAAATTTTGCATAAGCACCCCGGTTAAAGGCTTGCTCACAATTACGAAGGCTGTAAATAGCCGGGATAAAAATAGCCTAGACAAGTCCAGACCTAAAGCTGGTGCAAGCTACAAGCGATGAGAATACATAAATAAATACATACATATACATACATACCGTCACACCTTTCCCACAGGGGTAGAGACTACTTTGTTCCACTTGCTACGATCTTACATACTTCTTTCGCTTCATCCACATTCATCAATCTCTTCATACGTGCTCGTCGGTTTCGGGTACTCCTGACCTGACCTTTCCTTAATAAATCACTTAATTCCTTCGGGGTACACCAAGCCCAGGGAAATAAGACCCAAGCCGCGTTTAGCATGATTGTGGGCGCATTGGTGGAAGTGGGAAGCGTAATCAAAATATTGATGGGTAGCTAGCCGCATCGCTTATAACATGATTCCTAAGATTTTCACCCATTGCCATGAGAAATACTTAATTTTAATAAATACCCAGAATATTGCATACAAGCCGTTGCTCGCGAATTAAGTGTGGTAGAGCAACTTAAACCACCTTAAACCGGTACTGTCGCCAGATCCTTTTTAGAAAATCATTATCATCATCACCATCAGCCTGAAGACGTCCATTGTTGAACAAAGGCCTACTTAGCACACCATAATGAACGACAACTCGCCACCTGCGTCCACCGGTTTCCCGTAAGTAAATTAAAGCAATTGCAAGCATTGCGAGTAAATTAAAGGTTAACATTTGTGTAATGTACTAAGACTCTCGCTGTCTCTTGTACCTTGGACCGCGCTAGCCATGTTGTCTAAAGAACATCAATCAAACAATAAAAATAGAGGAATAAGTGCAAATTGCGAATCGATCTGGCAGTATGTAATCAACGGCGAACGGTGCCCCGCGAATAAAACCAATAATACTTCGAGCTGAACTACACAAATATACTGTGTAAATATTATGTATGCAAGTATTATATTTAGGTGTGTTTTTTTAATTGAGCTAATAGGGTCCTTTTTTAAAATGCTTAAGTTTTGGGTTGGGGGAGGTGAAAAGGTGATCGCTACGGGAATTTAATGAATAATTGTATACATCATCACTACATAGTATAAAACAAAGTCGCTTTCTCTGTCCCTATGTCCCTATGTATGCTTATATCTTCAAAACTACGCAACGGATTTTGATGCGGTTTTATTTAATAGATAGAGTGATTCAAGAGGAAGGTTTTTATGTATAATTCTACGCAGACGAAGTCGGGGGCAGAAGCTAGTACATACATAAATCACGTCTTTATTCCTTACGGGGTAGACAGAGCCTAAGATAACAAAACCTTAAGGGCACGTTTGGCATGATTAAGGGCGTATAGGTGGAAAGGGAAATTTCGCCCATTCCTTCAATGGGCTTTAACCCGCGCGGGAAGAGAAGCAACTGGTAAATTCTATGTTTCTTCTTTACTCCCAGACCAGCATGGAATATGATGACTTCCAGTGTGTTTATAGATGGGAAGGTAAGTAACTGCAGCGTTAGAAGTGTGCTTTGCAACTTTCAGTTTGATGAATTGGGTAAGATTCGGATACATTTTTTATTATTTCCATTTATATCCATATCCGGATCCGTAATTACATATCGTTACAGTTTGACAACAAATATAATGCGCATCGGCAGTATTCGTTTGCGCAGAGAAGCGCAGACCAGTTTCCGATGGTAGCCGAACGTGTAAATAATCTATGGCGGCATTGGCGCACGGCCCGGCCGCCATGTTGGTACGAAATCGATCGACCAATAACAGCGCCAGAGTTTAGCGCGCGTAGAATTCTATTTTATCGTTGGTGTATCGTAATTTCCCGCGCTACTAAAATTGGTCTACTGCCCAGGTACATCGTGGAGTATTATTTTTGTTGTCAAACTGTAACATCCCTGCTTCATATTGACCAAGCATTGCAATTGGAATTGTCACTTGTCGCCGAAAATTGTCGAATTGGTGAAATAGGGCCAAGTGGTTAATATAGTTTTTTAAAAGCTTTCCTTTCGTAGTGTTTTTACAAACACAATTAGCAAAATATTTTGTTATTCACTTTGTTTGGAAACTTCGCTTTCTAACATCTTGATACTGATTTAAAGAAAAATAAATTTAGAATTAAAACATACATTTTCGGCATAGCAACCAAGTTTTGCAACCAGTTGTGATGCAGGATTTCTTATTCTTTGTCCGCAACTAGTTGTCATGCAAAATATTTTTTATTTTCCACGCAAGTACGCCATGGCAATTGAGTTTCGCAACCAGTTGTGTAAATGATACTAACGGACAGATCAGGTCTTTTAAGTATTTGTTCTTTATAGCTAGCTACCCTAAACTTTTACGACTTAATTTTAATAAGGCTAGTGTTATTAAAATAACCGATTGCTTATCTATTTATAACCACAATAAACTCTACTACAAAGAATGCCAGAACCTCCGTACGTTTTTCAATATTCCATGGCATTTATTCCTGTCCAGAATAAAGAGAACCCTGCGTTGGTAAGAAACTATTGTAACGCTAACTTGGTGGTGGTTCAGTTTATAACGGACGTTGTTTGATGCAGTATGCCTAGGAGTGAAGTTATTGTGAGTGCGGATGAGGCAGAGAATAATTAAATAGTTGGGATTCGAGATGCATTGTCGGGGTTCCGAGATATAAGTAATAAAAACTCGAGAGTGGTGACAGAGTCAATAGAAGGACTAGGCATACGAAATGTTAACGCAGTTCATGGTTTGATCATTGATGTAATACATTTGAATGTAAAGAAATCGAAATAACCCAAAAACCTGCTGGAATATTCCAGGTTCTTCCATGCTGGTCTGGGAGCATAGCAAAAACATAGAATATACCAGTTGCTTCTCTACCCGCGCAGATGGTAAAAGCCCATCGAGGGAATGGGCGAAAATCACAATCATGTTATAGGCGATGAGGCTAGCAACCCATCACTATTTTGATTTCATTTTTCACCTATACGCCCACAATCTTGCTAAATGTGGCCTGTAGGCATCTGTTACCTTAGGCTCTGTCTACCCCGTAAGGGATAAAATCGTGATTTGTTTGTGTATGTATGTGTAATATTCCAGAATAATTTTAAGAGACATTTTTAACCTTTTTGCTCAAGATGCCGTTACCTATATTAACCTATTGGACGCCAACGACACATAAATCAGCACTGCAGGTCCATTACTTCAATGGAAAGCAGACCTTCGTTCTATCGGGTTTAGGTTCAACTTAAGGCATCGCAATAAAGAAGTCTGGCGTACGAGTGACGTCTTTTGTACTTGACGTGGCGGTGAAAAGGTTAAGCACTGTCAAAAATTTGATATTAAATAAAAAAGCGGGTGGTAGGGCCTTGTGCAAGGTCCATCCATATCGCTACCACCATCTTACTCGCTAATCCTGCCGCTAAGTAGCAGTGCTTGCACTGCTGTGTTACGGTGTGGAGAGTAAGACAGCCGGGGAAATTACGGCCACAAGAGGCATTGCATCTTAGTCCTCTAGGTTGGCAACGCATGTGCAATCCCTCCGGGGTTGCGGGTGTCTATGGGCAGTGGTGATCACTTACCATCAGGTGACCCACTTGCTCGTTTGCCTTCCTATTCATATAAAAAAAAAAAAGTTGATACTATGCTTAGATACATTTTTATTTATGATCTATTTTTCATGTCTGTGTTTTTTTTGTTCCTTTTCTATAATATTGTGTATATTGTCTAATATTTGTGTCTTGCAAAAAGGAATAAATGTCACCTTTCTTTCTTTCTTTAAAATAACGATCGAAAATCGATATATCGACAATGGTAAAATCGTCAATATACATCGATTATTTTCTGAACTCGGGCTAAGTTATGTATTCTGATACTTGCCCCAGCCGGAACTCCGGCGCATACCAGATATTAGCAACCAAACCCGCACTAAATTGATACCCACACAATACGAGATTGCAAATCACCCTATTTAACTACACAAAAGACGCTGTAGGCCTTATAAGGTCACAATATGGACACAATTCAATGGTAATTCGGTAAAAATGCCGATTATATTGCACTTGCAATGGCTTTATATTGCTCAAGACGTTCCAGTATTGTTGGACCATTAACATCTTGTCAAATCTTTTCAGCTTTGTAACTGTAGGAAGTCGCAACAAAGTATATACATATACATACATCCCGTCTTTATCCCTTACGGGTTAGACAGAATCTAAGGTAACATAAAACCTAAAGGCCATTTAGCATAATTGTGGGCGTATAGGTGGAAAAACAGGTATTGAAAAAAGGTCAGGTCAGGATTACCCGAAACCGACGAGCATGTATGAAGAGATTGATGAATGTGGATGAAGAGAAAGAAGTATGTCAGGATCGTAGCAAGTGGAACAAAGTAATCTCTGCCTACCCCGGTGGGAAAAGGAGAATCAAAAATAGTGATATGATCCCTAAGATTTTCGCAGAATCCCTCGACGAGCTTACCATCTGCGCGGGAAGAGAAGCAACTTAATACATTCTATACCTAAACCTTCTCGTGAATCACTCTATTGGTGAAAACCACATAAAATCCGTTAGTACTTTTTGATTTTATCGTGAACAGACAGACAGACAGACACAATGGTGTGTGAAGTTCCCAATCCGCACTGGGCCCGAGATCTATAGCCCAAGCCCATTCTGAGACGAGCCCTGTGCCCAGTAATGGCTCGTATATAAGCTGGATATGGAGATGATGATGCTGATGATGAGACAGATGTGGCGGAGGAATTTGTTAATGTTGTCATCGATAGGTTAGATTCAGAGATTCAAACAAGTACTTAAGACACAGTTCCCAAGCGCCTAGAAAGCGGTCCTAGGCGAACGAGTTCAGTTTTTGCGTCTACTTTAAATTCAAACCCATGTCCGTTTTAAACTAGATCCAGTATCCTTGCCAAAATTACTGTATCCTCTACCTCTATACATTAGGAGCATTCTTTACCTTATTCTTCTAAAAGAGAGTACCTATCATTTGAAAAACAGCGCTCTCGTCCCTGGTGAGCAGTAGATGTTCCACGGGAGTTTGTATTTGTGTCGTACAGACACATCATTCAAACAGATGACGCCTAGCGACAAAAAATCACATAGTAACAAAGATCACGTGACATCTAGTAACGGGTAGAAAAATTTGAATACTACCCACCTGCTACGGGTGGTGTAGGGGTATAGCACGCGTCACGGAATGACGAGGATCCGGGTTCGATTCCCGGCCATAGCTTTACTTTTCGGATTTTTCTATGTGTTCTAATTTTCACTGACATTTAGAAATTGAAAAGATAATCTTTTATCTTCATTATCTTTAATGATTCAATGAATTTTCTTCCATGCTAGTCTGATTGAGAATGACTGGGATGAATGAATGCTTTATGCTACGAGCTGATGAGGGAACGAATGGAATGAGTGGAGATAGCCGGAGTGATTGATAGAGGACGGACGTTAATATTTTTGATTATTTCTAACCGCATTGCAAATTGTGTACCTTTATGTGTTTTTTTTTCGAAATTAAAAGTAGTTTCAGTAAAGAGGGGTTTTATTCAGAAAAATAATATCTACATGTATACATGTAATGTATGTATAATCTTTAATAATTAATTTTTTCTTTGAGTGAAAACGTCACCTGATTTGATATTTTCATCTCTTTCTTGTATTAAGTGCGTGTAAATGAATATTTATATATCTTTCTATCTCTCTCTTTTACTGAAAGAGTGAAGGATTCAGTATTTAGTTGAACTGGTCTACAAAGCTTGCCTGTGTCACCCTGTTAATGATTTTATTCTCCTCTTGACCATGACTTCTTTGCATGTTTAATTTTGACATTTTTTAAAACAATTTGTTGTATTTTATTTTGCGGCATTTTTGGACTTCAATTTTTTTTTAATTTAAAGTGTTTTTTTAATTTTCTAAGTAAATTAAACCGGTTTTATCAATAGCATTGGTGCGCTTTGAAGCAAATAACTATCTAGTTTACTAAAGTAGTTGAATTGAGTTCAATATACGTTTTAAAAACTAAAACCGAATTAAGTATCTTTATTTTGCCACAAGACGGCATTAATAAACAATTTTTCTTTGTTTTTCTTTTTTTCTTTTTTTATAGAGCACCCAAAAATGTGCTCTGTCGCATAGTCCAAGCGGGCATTTGCAATTTTTTAAGCAAAAGGGCAAGCTGACTCAAACAACGGTTTGTAGAGCACTTTACGGTACTGATTTAGCGCTTGGATAACTTTGAGCTTGAATTCAATTACCTTGGGGTCGACGACCGGCCGCTGCATTGGGTGCGTCGGCTAGCCGCGAACCATCTTTAATTGGTACCATTTGCTCGCTTTGTTTCGCTAGCGACACTTTTTAAGGCCTGGCACTTATTAGCAAAAAAAGGGAACTGGCTGAAAAATTTGGGACGTTTTTTTTTTAACTGGTCGATTTTTTTTGTTAGTTAAAATGTGAAGGAATATTGGTCCATTCAATTTATTTCGGTATCCAGTAAAAAATTAAAAATGTTTAAAAGAAAAAGTAGAGAACAGCGAAACTGATTGTTTTCAACTTTT
This sequence comes from Pandemis corylana, assembly GCA_949127965.1. Lineage (NCBI taxonomy): Eukaryota > Metazoa > Arthropoda > Insecta > Lepidoptera > Tortricidae > Pandemis > Pandemis corylana. The sequence continues at coordinate 9,860,808 of OX421871.1, forward strand.
TTGAAAAATTGCAACGAAAAAATACCTAGCGTTTGAAACAGTTAGTACATTGTTCACACGAAAAGACGTATTCGGTAGCAAAATGTCAGAAAATGATTTAAAAACAACAATTTGCAAACAAACTTTCGTTACAAAAACAACATCATTGAGAAGGCTTTCGGTGAACATTTTATATTTTTGTGACTTTTTTCAGTCGAATTTTTATAGTTTTAGCTGGCACCGAATTCTGACAGAGCTATCATAATCATAATGCGGAACAAATGGAAAGTGCCAATTTTGTGCCAATTTTGTACCAATTTTCAAGAGTCAATCGATTTGTCGTGGCACAGAAGGTGCTAAAACTATTTGGTCAAGTTAATCTATTTGACCCTGTTGAAATTTGAGAAACAACTTATGTTTGATTTTATTTTTATAAAACCAGTCTCCATCACTACAATGCGTTTGGCCTAGTTGGTAGTGACGCCTGCGAAGCAAGCGTTTCGGGTTCGAATCCTGGTAAGGAATATTTGTTCCTGAGTTATGGATGTTTACATCTATTTGAGCGTGTATTTCTTTATATAAGTATGTATATTGTTGTCTAGTACCCATAGCACAAGCCTTACTAGCGCTTACTTTGGGACTAGGTCAATATGTGTGAATTGATCCCTAATATTTATTTATTTATTTATCACTCCCATCTTCAGTCTATATACCTACACCCCATTGCTGGGCACAGGCCTCCTGAATTCCCACGCGGGCCCAGTGCAGATTGGGAACTTCATAGACACCAATTGCTTAGTAGAAAACTTATTGTTAGTTTCGAGTGTATTTTCTTCCTCTATTTTAATTTCTTATGTTTCTGTGATAACATTTTCTTCCCATTCTTTCTAAACGCTTGACCGTCATGCCTACCTCTTCTTTCTTTGTCTAAAACATCACGTATACATGGGCAAAGTATCAATAAATAGTGCCTGTGCGGGATATGTTAATTCTATTTGAACACGCAATGTTTATACGTCAATTTGTAAATGCGTTTTACTAGAAAGTGAAATGGCAAACATGAAACGAAATATCAATGTGACATAGAAACCCAACTTGGCCCTAATTTAGGGAGAGAAGCAAGTAGCGCCAGCGACAAGTCCCCGCCCCGTCTCTTAAATCAGTCTGGCTTACGTCGCGATGTTTCTACACATTGTTTATGAAAATTCTTTGAAATGGGCACCGAGACCCAAATTAGGGAGAGAAGAAGCAAGCTGGGCACGACTTCGCCCACGGCGCTTCTTCGCCCCCACTTTTAAGTCTGGCTTGCGTGGCGACGTCTCGTATATTTTGTATAAAATCATCGATGTATAGAACCGAGTGTTCGTCCTTCGTTTGTTCCAAAGATATCAGATGTACAATAGATTACGCAAATATCATGATTTATAATTACATAAACGGATAACTCACATATAAAAGTCGAGTGACGCTCGATATGTTTCGGACTGAATCTTGTGTTCGTTCAGCGTTCGTTTCGCTGTCGAGGCGAGCGCTCCAAGAGGAAGGACTACGAACTAGCCCGAAACATTCAAGCATCACTCAAGTCTTATGCGGGAGTACGTTTGTGTAATTAAAGTCTCACGGTAGTATCAAGTCGTCAACGTAATAAACAAACACAAATCTCGTCTACATCCCTTACGGAGTAGACAGAGCCTAAAGTAACAAGACCTTAAGGCCACGTTTAGCATGATTCTGGGCGTATGAGTGTAAAGGGGGAATCGAAAAATAATAAATCTATTTTCAAAAATCTTGTGACAAAATGTCGGCAACGTTGTAAGGTAATACGATCAATACACCAGTCTTCCCTGTCGGGCTCTTAGCCAACGGTCAATGATATCCCTCAGAAACTGCCAGGAAATTAGCCGATGCCCAGTGTGCACCGGAACAAGCACTGCCCTTCCCCGCAATCTAACAACGAACTGCAGCTCTTGATCACACGCGGAGGTAACTCGACTCGTACCCCGAATGCGGCGTCCTGACATCTTCCCCGCGATCGCCCTCGCGTCAATACGGCAAGCATCTTTGTCGTCAACACGCGTCTTACGAACTTACGTCTCGTATTTGTTGAATTCATCATCATCATCATCATCAGCCTATATTAGTCCACTGCTGGAAATAGGCCTCCCCTAATGAGCGCCATAGCGCCCTGTCTTCGGCTTGACGCATCCAGCATCTGCCTGCAGTCTTTCGCAGATCGTCATCCCACCTGGCCGGAGGGCGTCCTACACTACGTTTGCCGAGATTTGTTGAATTGGATTATTTTAACTGTTGTTGTTAACACGCCAGGTGCGAATTTAGCGCGGCCGAGTACATCTTGATATCTGTGGTCTCTCCTGTACGGTTTGCGTGTTGTTTGAGATTGAGTCATAAAATCTTTACAGCTTTACATGTGAAGCACGTCTTTGACACTAAATTGTTTGTTCGACATGAATTTTGGTCAAATTTTAAATCCATAATGGCATGAGCTAAATGTCAATACGTTAAGCTTTTTTACTGCGGGCAACGGAATCGGAGACGTGAGCCTCGTTCCAAGCAGTTTGGCTTAATGTTTGCTTGATCTTTGCTCAATTTACTTGGTTTTTCGTGTATTTCATTTTGAATTAGCTCTGCTTTTACGTGATATTACGCTCTTGTAATGAACAGCAGAACGGCTAGACAGATCTGGATGAAATTTGGAACATAGATAGATTATAGTCTGGAATAACACAACCTACTTTTTATCCCGGACAATTGCGTATTTCCTGCGGGATAGCGATAAACGCATTCTATGCAGACGAAGTTGCGGGCAACAACTAATAACATAATAAAAAAGTAGGAGACAAATTCGATTTTCGGTAAATTAATTAAACACTACCGGTTACCCGGTTACCCGGGTTCGATTCCCGGCCATAGCTTTACTTTTCGGATTTTTCTATGTGTTATAATTTTCACTGACATTTAGAAATTAAACTACCAGTTTAATCAAAAGACTACGTTAATTGCGAAACAGAAATCAATTTTCTTTGTTGAATTTTTGCAATTTTTGTTTTAAACCCATCACTGTCCCATTATGGCTTGCAACACTAATAATATCTCCATTAACTTTAACAGACCATAAAAAAACGAATAAAACCTTTTATTCCTCACATAAACAACCAGTTGTCAGGGCTTTGTTTTGTGGCGACAAGACGTTGAACCTGCGCAAAAAGTAGAAGCTACTTTTTACTGCAATTTATAATGATCGGCGAATAAAATCGACGCTGCCGCGAAGGCGAAAAAACCGAAGCAGTGAGAGTGACCACAAAAATAGATTCTCAAAAATCGAAAAAGAAAACAACAACAAAAATAAATGAAAATGTAATTGACACAAATTATTAATTATTTTTGCTTTGCCGCCTTTTTCTACCAATGACATTTGAAGAGTGTATTTTTCTACCCAGAACATCTAAAGCTATTTCAGACACAGATAAACACGTTGTCGTACTAGCTTTTCTTAAAATTTTGTGTTTTAAGTCTTGTGCCTTTATTTTTTATAAAATGGTGATTTGCATTTTTAAAAAGTTAATAACTAGACAGTAATGGAATTTGTATGCAACATTACTGGAGAGTTTAGCGCTACAGTATTTTTTTTTTTTAATTTTGGACTGACCGAAGTGATATGAAGTTAACAATGACGACTTTAACGGACATTTTTGAGAAAAATAGATTACAGACACAGACACATTACAGATACATAATTCAAACAGATGACGCTGAGCGACTAAAATTCGCATAGTAACATAGTCACGTGACAGCTAGTAACATATAGAAAATACGGCTTACCCACCGGGTGGTGTAGGGTGTGCACGCGTCACGGAATGACGAGGATCCGGGTTCAATTCCCAGCCATACTTTTAGGATTTTTCTATGTATTCTAATTTTCAGTGTCTATTATAAATTTAAAATAGATTAAGTCTAGCGTGATCCCTACTGTAACTACCCAAGGACAAGGTCGGACAGTGTCCCGGGAACCCCCAGCCTTGACTGTCATACATACATACATACACAAATCACGTCTTTAGCCCTTATGGGGTAGACAGAGCCTAAGGTAACAGGTACCTACAGGCATTTAGCAAGATTGCGGGCGAATAGGTAGAAAATGGAATCAAAATAGTGATGGGTTGCTAGCCTCATCGCCTATAACATGATTCCAATTATTTTCGCCCATTCCCTCGGCTTTTACCATCTGCGCGGGTAGAGAAGCAACTGATACATTCTATGTTTTTTCTTTGCTCCCAGACCAGCATGGAAGACTGACTGACAAACTTTGAAAATGTAACGAAGAAAAAACATAAGTTTATGCTCCGTTACTTCTGTGCAAATAGCAAGCTTGTGCTTGTGTTTGTTTCGAGATGCAATCCCTCCCTCTACTGTCTCATAAAATATACATAAATCCTACAAACTTACCTCTCCCCTGCACCACACAAAGCACTGACGCGTTTCGATCCCTCTACGGGGTCATCCTCAAAGTGTACGAGCACAACTAATAACCATGTTTTTGGATGGACCATAGACCTCCACAAAGTGACGCCTGATTCAATAAAACCTCCTCCTGCGACGCATCAGTCTTTTTGTCTCATAAACTCAATAATACTAAACGGATTTTCTTACGGTTTTCACTAATAGATGGAGTGATTCACGAGGAAAGTCTAAATATATATAACTCAAAAGTGACTGACTGACTGACTGACATAGTGATCTATCAACGCACAGCCCAAACCACTGGACGGATCGGGCTGAAATTTGGCATGCAGGTAGATGTTATAACGTAGACATCCGCTAAGAAAGGATTTTGATCAATTCTACCCCCAATGGGATAAAATAAGGGATGAAACTTTGTATGAAACTTAGTCAATTTTAAACCGATCGGGCTGAGACTTTGCATGCATAAAGCTACTATGACGTAGGCATCCTCTAAGAACGGATTGCGTAATTTCTGCGGGATAGCGATAAACGAATTCTATGCAGACGAATTCGCGGGCAGCAGCTAGTTTATATATAAAATTTGCCAAAGTTATATGTTAAATGCTTGAAATATAACGATGATTATTGGAAGTGTCAGGAGTCTTAGTAAAAATCTGGGCATAAATTTAACGTAGGTAACAAAGCTTGAACAATTTTAAGCACAAATTGCGCAATAAAAAAAGAAATACGGCGCCATAGTTTCGTTGAAATCAACGCAATGCGACAAACATTGGAAACCATAAATTATTCAATTTACACAGACAAACCATATTTCAGACGACGCATAAACCGCCAGCATTGACAGTTACAGCCAAATGTCAACGAAAGCCGTCGTGGTGAACGGGACATAAAGCGGCTCCGATGACGTAGGGATGGGAAAAATTGACGATAGCGAGCCGATTGTTATAACAAATTTCTTGTCACCAAAATAATTATTCTAACGATTAAAGCGGAACGTCGTTAATTAAAGCTTTTGATGATTTTTTAAAAATAGGTATTTAACGAGAACAAAAAGGAAAAAAATCAGCAACAGTTTTTTTTTAGAATTAAACAGAGTCTATCTACATAGTCTAGCCTATTGAATTTTGCCGAATGAAAAAAAAATGTAATTTTTGAACATTATTATAAGCAGCTGAAATATCTCCCTGACTTTGCGTCCGGAGAATTCATTTAACTCACCCGCAACCATACAATTTACCGGGATAAAAACCATCTTTTGTCGTTCTATCTAATCAGCCCACATCCACCCACTGCTGAGTAAAGGCCTCTTCATGTTCACGCCTCTTTCACACATATTTTCACAGACACACACCACTGGGTCGAAAGTCAGGAGGCAGATCATCAGCCCGTTGGTCAGATGACATCTGTCATTCGGCTGGAAAACTGTGGATGAGACTGGCACGAGACCCGGCAAAGTGGCGTGAAAATGAAGAGGCCTTTACTCAGCAGTGGGTGGATGTGGGCTGATTAGATAGAAACTTCGAATAATAATAAGTCAAGAAGCGTAATTCTCTAACAGTTGCCGCTTCGATTGTCATTCCACTTACGCACACAAAGTAACAGCAATGCAAACGTAACACTCTCACTCCGATAGACAATTCTTGCACGCGATTAGTCCGCGCGTTGGTCGGTTCCGCGTGGATCGCATGCATCCAGAGTCGTCAAGTATGGTGTCCTAAAATATTTATTAGATTAGATTAGATTAGATTATTTATTCAGTCAATATAAAATTACATCATAAATTGTACAATTGCAATTGTGCAATGCATTGTGCAATGGATTGTTGTTGTATTTACTTACATATGAAAGGTGAGTCCTCTATTTTTCACATCTGAATGGCTTCTACACCACTTCACACAACACGATGGCATATTTTTCTAATGTATTAGCGCAAAAATACAATGATAACGTCACGATAACGGCTCGAGCGTCCCGGCCGAACTAATTCGCCGCGCGGTACATATTTGAAGCCGCACCCCCTGCGGTCCACTTCACGTGGAGTGTTTTTTCCGGGCTTAGTTACGCTTCTTGACTTATTACCTATTATTCGTAGGATAGAAAGCATTTACTAACTTACTTAAATGTTTTTAGTTCATCGATGGTTAGAATGTGACATCCCTAGATCAGACCTCCCTCTAGCATCGTGAGCGCATGCGCATTACTTAGGATCGTGTTGGGGACCGGTGCATTTATTGCAGAGCATAGATCGGTTTAGCCCTGTCGAAGACTAAACTTAGACTGCTCGTTAAATGCTTGCATAGGTATGTATAGTCCGTTTCAGTCTATTTGAACACTTTTGTCAACAATTTTATCACGTTAAATATAGACAGAGCCTAAGGTATCAAGATCTAAAAGCCACGTTAAGCATGATTGTGGGCGTGTAGGTGGAAAGGGGAATCAAAATAGTGATGGGTTGCTAGCGGCATTGCCTATGACGCGATTCCTAAGATTTTCGCTCATTCCCTCGATGGTCTTTTACCATCTGCGCGGGAAGAGAAGCAACTGGTACATTATTTTTCTCCTTACCTTACCTTATACTTGGAGATATGAGTGGATGTATGGGGTATGTCGTCACTCTGACGTTATCTGCGCGGACGAAGTCGCGGGCAAAAGCTAGTTAGTATTAAATGAACACCGTCGGCGCATTGGAGTATGAAGTCAGACGAGGCACACCTCTGAAACTCTAGTATCATGCCTGCATTCAACGCTTCGCTTATTCATTTGATTGTGTGCTATATGAACTAACAGACCACTACCTTATGAACATAGGTACTAGCTGTTGCCCGCAACTTCGTCTGCATAGAATTCGTTTATCGCTATCCCACAGAAATTACGCAATCCGTTCTTAGAGGATGCCTACGTCATAGTAGCTTTATGCACGCAAAGTCTCAGTCCGATCGGTTTAAAATTGACAAAGTTTCATACAAAGTTTCATCCCCTATTTTATCCCCTTGGGGGTAGAATTGATCAAAATCCTTTCTTAGCGGATGCCTACGTCATAACATCTACCTGCATGCCAAATTTCAGCCCGATCCGTCCAGTGGCTTGGGCTGTGCGTTGATAGATCACTATGTCAGTCAGTCACCTTTGAGTTATATTATTTAGATCTATGGTTAAGCTTGAGGCTACTTCACGATTTGCTTTTAAAAAACCCACTCGAATCAAGCACAATTATCCTCAGCAAAAAGTTCGAGAAAGTGTCAACACTTAAGAACCTACTGTCACTTTCGATCGATGTCTGATTGGTACCAATAACTATTTAAATTAATTCTTAACGAGCCAATGTGGGCAATCGCTGGTGCGTTGACCCCAATCTCTGGGATTAGGGTCAAATATTCTCAGTGCTTTGCACCCAGTTCTCCATCAGGCAGATCGGAATCTACCTATCCATCATTAAAGTACAGTCTGTGAGCTATTAGAATACATACCTACATACATACATACAGTCACGCCTCTTTCCCGCAAGGGTAGGCAGAAACTACATTGTTCCACTTGCTACGATCCTGACATACTTCTTTCGCTTCATCCACACTCATCAATCTATTCATACATGCTCGTCGGTTTCGGATACTCCTGACCTGACCTTTTTCCAAAACATCTCCTATTTGGTCTCGGAAAACACATAATATGCCTTTATCCCTTACGGGTAACAAAACCTTAAGGCCACGTTTAGCATGATTAAGGGCGTAAGGTGGAAAGGGAAATCAAAATAGTAAGACGACAAAGGGGGAGAGAGGTGCGGGCGGCAGGCGCACTACCGCCCGCACCTCTCTCAGTCCCCTTTGTCGTCCTCCCGCACCCCTTAGACTATTAAACTTTCATAAAGCAGCTACGATCTTGGACATATTTATCGCTATAACGCTGGAACTATGTAATTTTCCGAGATAAAAAGTAGCTTATGTGTTGGCTAGGGTACTTAGCTATCTTCTTTAGAAGTTTTATCCAAATTCGTCTTGTCGTTTTAGCGTAGAAGGAACAAACACACACTCATCGTCACGAACTTTCGCATTATTAGTAGGATTAAAAAAAAAAACCGGCCTCAAAAAGCTTCGCTTCTTCTGCGTAAATTCGTACGTTTAACCTTTCGGATCAGATAGACGTGATCACCTTTCGCCTCAAAGCGGGCTAACCCGGTAACAATACCTATCAATAGCTGGGTGTTATTCAATTCCAATCCAACTGTGTCATAGATTGTTCGATGCCAATAAGCGATTCAACGAGGATGACATGACGTTTATAAGTTTAAGCTAGCACAAGAGCTCATTTGTGTCGCGAGACTACCATAAAACGGGGTGGGAAGGGACAAAATTGAAGTTTAAACGTCGATAAAAAAATATGTTCATCGGTAGCAAGTTGATTTTTATACATAAACTAGCTTCTGCCCGTGACTTCCTCTGCATGGAATTATACATAAAAACCTTCCTCTTGAATCACTCTATCTATTAAAAAAAACTGCATCAAAATCTGCTGTGTAGTTTTGAAGATATAAGCATACATAGGGACATAGGGACAGAGAAAGCGACTTTGTTTTATACTATGTAGTGATTTGCTTCCATCACAAATCTGCTATGGGTGGTGTAGGGGTATAGCACGCGACACGGAATGACGAGGATCCGGCTTCGATTCCCGGCCATAGCTTTACTTTTCGGATTTTTTATGTGTTCCAATTTTCAGTGACATTAAGTTTTTTTTTTCCATCAAAAATGTACAAAACCAGCCAAATTCGCGTCGTACTTTAGCACGAAGAATTTTGTACTACCTACCTCAACAAAATAAACCAGTTTCTTGGACAACCACTCCCATTATTTTTTATCCCATCCTGTTGTTCAGTGGGACTACACTTCTATGATACTGAGGCAATATTTATTCACGTTGCGAAACTAGGCAGCTGCAAACTTTGACATATTCGTCGCTATCCCGCGGGAACTATGCAATTTTCCGGGATAAAAAGTAGCCTATAACCTGGCCGGTGATTCTCTCAACAGATTATAGTAAAGTTCGCATTTAATACGTTCAGCCGTTTTCACGTGATGCGCTCGCAAATATACAGACAAATTGACGAAAATTCTAAAAACTGTTGGGACGTGCTCTGTTATTGATTTTAAGTATCCCCAACCATTTTTTTTAAATATCTTCCATGTACAGACTTTCGATCCTCTTCAGCTTTAGTATATGTATAGATGTTTCGGCGGTATGAATTTTAGTTAGTTAATGATCGTCACGCCCCTTTCCCACAGGGGTAGGCAGAGATTACTTTGTTCCACTTGCTACTTCTCTCTCTCTTCACTCTTCATACATGCTCGTCGGTTTCGGGTACTCCTGACCTGACCTTTTTCCAAAACGTCTCCTATTTGGTCTCGGAACGTCCGTCTAGGCCTTCCCCTCCCAACGTAACCATTCACACTCCCCATATAGATCTGTTTAGTTATTCTACTAATTCTGTTTAGTTATTTCTTAGTTTTAAGAATAAACGCTAAAATATTTGCAAATCTTACCCCGTAGTGGGGTCAAAAGGGATAAGAACAAATGAAAAAATGACGATACCAAATTGCCAGAAAAAAGGAGATATAATATGTCTAAAAATATAACTAAACTACTTTTAGAGCAAGCTGAGCAAGACATTTTAGTGGCAATTGAAAACACAAAATAATTAGTTCTGTACCTTCTCACCCCGTTTAATAAAGCTTATAATAACCATAATTACACATAAACGGATAACTCACGTATAAAAAGTCGAGTGATGCTCGACATGTTTCGGACTATTGGAAAACCCCGAGTTGGAAAACTGTTTTAAATATTGACCAAACGGTGAGTGTAAGCGAACCTTTACGGAGTGACGTGATCAGTGTTGTGTGCTGCCCTACATTTGACAGTAATAAAAATGACGATGCAAACGAGGGTAGTTGTGCGCCGCTGTCAGTTGCGTCGAGCAGCCGCGCGAACAGAGCGTTGGCGCGCAGTGTTCGTTTTGCTGCCGCCGGGGCGAGCGCTCCAGGAAGAAGGACTACGAAATAGTCGGAAATATGTCGAGCATCACTCGACTTTTTATACGTGAGTTATCCGTTTATGTGTAATTATGATTAAGTCTCACGGTAGTTTCATGTTGAACTTGTAATAACCAGCTTTTATTTAGTTAGTCCCGGGGTCTTGCTTGCGGGAGCTTGCTGTCAAACCCATTAGATACTAAAAATGACAGCTAAAACTTGAACTGAGTAGCAATTGAATCGCATTAAGACGTCATGGTGTCTCCTGGTGTTTCTTTGTCTGAGATAAAGCCTTGCCAAGTTAAATTAGAGTCACTTCCAGTGGTATACGTGACATTTGGTACTCTTAATATAAATCCGGTGACAATACAATTATCTTGAAGTGAAATTCTGGTGACCAGCCAAGACCGTCTCCACAGAAGGGAACTCTTCAACGGTTTGTCCGATTGACTTGAAATTTGGTATACATATGTAAGATAGATGGCAATGCGTGTACAGTTAACAAAAAGTACAGTTAGTCAAAAGCTTGTTATAATTTTTTTTTTAGGTTAGGTTATTGTTCGTTCTAGAAATTTTGACAATTTAAGGCTGTCTTTTTTAAGCGGCCAAGTTTATCATGAATATGATTCCTAAGATTTTTGCCCGATTTCTAACTCGAGTAAGATTCCACCCGGACAAACATACCAACATACACACATAAATCATCATCATCATCAGCCTATATTAGTCCACTGCTGGACATAGGCCTCCCCTAATGAGCGCCATAGCGCCCTGTCTTCAGCTTGACGCATCCAGCATCTGCCTGCAGCCTTTCGCAGATCGTCATCCCACCTGGCCGGAGGGCGTCCTACACTACGTTTGCCGAGTCGCGGTCTCCACTCAAGAACACGTTTACCCCAGCGGTTATCGGTTCTTCGCGAGATATGGCCGGCCCACTGTCACTCAGCTTGCTAATTCTTTGAGCTATGTCGGTAACTCTGGTTCTCTGTCGGATGTATTCGTTACGAATCCTGTCCTTCAGAGAGACTCCGAGCATAGCTCTTTCCATAGCTCGCTGAGCGACTTTGAACTGGTGAACCAACCCTACCGTGAGTGTCCACGTCTCAGCTCCGTAGGTCATGACGGGTAGGACGCAATGCTTGAAAGCTTTAGTTTTCAAGAATTGCGGTATGGATGACGAGAAGACTCGACGTAGACACACATAAATACATACATACATAGCAAGTTAATCTAATCCGTATCCGAACGACAAAATTACCAACCAATTTGAAAGTGTCAATCAACGAACACCATTTAAATAAAGCCATCAATATCTAAGCCGTATCCTGGTTTTAAAACCTGTTTTGTTACAATACAGATACCTCCATACATGCTTTATAGTGTTTGCAACTAACGGTAATCTATGAAATGATACCACACGATAGGAAAACAATCACTGACGCTGTTGGGATATAAAGCTCTATTGTCAATCGTAATTAAATCTTACAGTGATAATTTTACGGTTAGATTTCAAGGTGCGTTCACTTTTGTAAATCGGAAACGATCAGTCACGGTTTTTAAAAGACTGCTGGTAGGATTTTATGTATGTATGTATGTAAACTCTTTATTATGCAAAATAAACAAGACAAATACAATTGACAAACACTGAGATTACATGCACAAAGGCGGACTTATCCCTTTAAGGGATCTCTTCCAGTCAACCTCTGAGTGGATGAAAGGAGTATTATATTAGGGATGGACGAGTGAGTTTAAAAATTGCAAACACTGAGAGCCACAATACATAACTTTACCAATTATAATAAACTAGCTTTTGCCCGCGGCTTCGCACGCGTGAACCATGAGCATTTCAAAGAAGCTAGCAATCAAGCAAGCGAGCACCCAAACCTGTAAGCATGTAAATATGCAAGCAGGCATGCAAGCAGGCATGTAAGCAGGCAAGCAAGCATGTAAGCAAGCGTGCAAGCAAGCATGCATGCAAGCAAGCGTGCAAGCAAGCATGCATGCAAAGCAAGGACTCAAGCAAGCATGCAAGCAAGCCCCCGCATTGCCCCGCTGCCTTAATTTTTCTGAAACTGTAAATATTGCAGGATTTTTATAAAACAAACCTAACCTAACCTAAAGGGCTGTCCTAAAATATACCAACCCCAAATAGCTTTTGCCCGCGACTTCGTAAGCACTAAGATGTAAAACGAAAAAATAAGTTTTTTCCCGTTCCCGTTAAAATTTTGGGGAGTGCTTTCGGAGTACACTTAAAGCCTTTAAAGAAACACGCGTTATAAATGTTAAGTCTCTTCCTTCCGCTGTTTCGTCTGGAAACGTAAAATCCCGTTTTTTCCCGTTTTAGTGTTCCCCTACACTCCCGAATAATATTTTATTTTTTATATTATTATTATTACACTCCCGAATAAACCTACGTGACAAATTTCAACTTTTTGTGTCAAGTAGGTAAAACGTAAAATCCCGGTTTTTCCCGTTCCCGTAAAAATTTTAGGAAATCCTTTGTTAATGCTCCCTTACACTCCCTAAGGAAGCTAAATGCTAAATTTCATTTTTTTACGACCAGTAAAACGAAAAATCCCGTTTTTCCTGTTCTCGTGGGAATTTCTGGAAATCCTTTCTTAGTGCTCCCATACACTCATCAAGGAAGGCTCTTACCAAATTTCAGCTTTCTACGACCAATAAAATAAAAATCCCGTTTTTTCCCTATCCCGTGGGAATTTCGAAGAATAGGTACCTTCTTAGTGCACCTCTAGGATACTCAAGGTATATGTGTGCCAAATTTCAAGTTTTTAGCCATATTATGCCTACCACAGTATTTCTTTGTAAACAAATATTTTTCCCGTTCCCGTGGGAATTTTGGGAGTACTCTCTTAATGCTCCTATACACTCCCGAAGCAACCTACATGCCGAATATCAGCTTTCTGCAACCAGTAAAATGAAAAGTCCTGTTTTTCCCGTTCCCGTGGGAATTTTTGCAAATCCTTTCTTAGTGCTCCCATACACTCATCAAGGAAGGCTCTTAGCAAATTTCAGTTTTATACGACCAGTAAAACGAAAAATCGATTCCGTAGAACTGAATATATAAATCCCGTTTTTTTCCTTATCCCGTGGGAATTTACAAAAATCATTAAAACATTATTTTACTATTGTAATCACCTACTTTTATGACAAATTTGAAGAGTCTAGTAATTATAGTTCACAGGATTTCGTTAAATTGAATATATAAATCCCTTTTTTTTCCTTATCCCGTAAGAATTTCCAAAAATCCTGAAATTAGTTTCTTCGTTTTGTAATCACCTACTTTTGTATCAAATTTGAAGAGTCTAGTTATTATAGTTACTGAGATAGCGTCACTCGGAGTCGAATATATGATTCCCGTTTTTTCCTTATCCCGTGGGAATTTACAAAAATCCTTCCTTAGTGGATGCCTACATTGTATAAGGTATCTATGTGCAAAATTTCAAGTCTCTAAGTCCAGTGGTTTGGGCTGTGCGTTGATATATAGTTAAGTCAGTCAGTCAGTCAGTCAGTCAGTCAGGACTTTGAATTTTATATGTATAGAAGATAAACTCCTAAAACCTACCAGTCAATAAACTACTTTATACTACCTATACCTATAATATATATACCTACCTATAATATATATATTTTATTTATTTAGCTATGTATTATATTTATGTTGGTATTGTTGTTTTTATTATCCCTGCGTGTATCCTGTCTATTTGTTTCCGCCACCTACTTAAACTGTCTCCAACTTATTTATCTTATTGGTTGTCTGGTAGAGATCGCTATTAAGCGATAAGACCGCCTATTGTCTACTTTGTTCTTTGTTTCTGTATTGTTTTGTACTGATTTGTGGTGTTCAATAAAGAGTATTGTATTGTATTGTAACTTCATTAAGCTGCTTGAAAAATCTATTACAGACTCCTTGCGCCGCCCTCCTTCTAGATTTGCTTTATTTCTTCTTTTTTAATATGGATGCGATGATTTCGCCAATGTCAAAGTAATAAATACAGTATTCAAAAATCTTGCGTCAAAAATCTCGGCACGTACGGTAGAACATGGTCAAAAGACCTCTCCCCCCTGTAGGGCTCTTAGCCAACGGATAACCATATCCCTCAGAATCTGTTAGGAAATCATTAACCGATGCCCAGGGTGCACCGGACCAAGCACTGCTCTTCCCCTCGGATGGATCTAAAAACGAACCGCAGCTCTTGACCACACGCGGAGGTAACCCGACTCGCTGCTTTACTTAATTTTGTAACTGTAACCTAACCCGCTGAGTTCCACAGGATGGCCATTTCAAATCCACTTTCATCCACTCAAAGGTTGACTGGAAGAGATCCCTTAAAGGGATAAGTCCGCCTTTGCGCATGTATCTCAGTGTTTGTCAATTGTATTTTGTCTTGTTTATTTTGCACAACAAAGAGTTTACATACATACATACATACAAATCTCCTAAAGACCTACGGTGTAAATTTTAAATGATCATTGAAAATCTTACACTAGGGCAATGAGGACTATCGTTTCTTTGCTCACCAGTTGGCGCCACTGTTGACTAAGGTCCAGAGGTATAGCTGTCAAAGGCGACTTTATAAGATCGGCGCCGAAACAAAGTTTTAAATCTTGAATCTCATTAAGTTTATTAATTACCTATAAGTAACAATATTTTTATAACTTTGGGGCCGCTTATTTTTGCGCCTCTTTTTCTTAATTCTGCTTTCAAAGCGTTTACATTCATCGCCAAATAATCCATATTTGCGATAATTTCACGAAGGAGATCGCTGTTCAACAGGTAAATGAAAGAAATTATAATTTATGTCACGAAGCCCGCCAAAACCAGTGACAAGTGAATGTTATTGGATCTCACGCGACACCAGAGCCTCTAGTGGCAAATTCGGGAAAAGGAAAGGTTTCGATTCAGGGGCTTTACCATGACGTCTTAATACGATTTAATTCCGATTCTGTTAAGGTTTGTTCGCTGTCAGATCCATACTAAAAACGACAGCTAAAACATGAACTGAGTCGGAATTGAATCGCATTATGACATCGTCCCAGTAAGTATATAATCCGTTGTTTGTGACCATAGTTTCATTCAGGCTCAGAGCAAAATACAGCTATGGATATTCCGCAATATTGTTTTTCGTGGCGATTCTAGGCTGTTACGACCTTTGATATGTTTATCGCTATCCTGCGGGAACTATGGAATTTTCCGGGATAAAAAGTATACACACACAAATCACGTCTTTATCAGATAGACAGAGCCTAAGGTAACAAGACCAAAAGGCCACGTTTATCATGATTGTGGGCGTATAGGTGGAAAGGGGAATCAAAATAGTGATGGGTTGTTAGCCGCACCGCCTATAAAAAACATGATTCCTATCAGAGATGTACAAAATGGTTTTAAAAAAGCATTTAAATACAAAATGCAAAATACTTTTCAAATTTACTATTTCAAATGCAAAATACCAAATAGTTTTGCGTTTTGTATTTCAAATGCTAAATGCAAAATAGGTATTTTCAAAATACTTTTTCAAAATAAAATACCTTTTGATCAAATATCAGTAATTTTTATTTATTTTAGGTATTTATCATGAGAAATAGAGACACAATGGCGAGCCGAACAAAAACGTCTAATAACATGGCACCTTATGCATGACATTTTGGTCAAATTTATCAGTACGCGTATCAAGAAATTCTGCTACGTTAATAATTAATAATAATAATACTCCTTTCAACATGAAACTACCGTGAGACTTAATCATCATTACACATAAACGGATAACTCACGTATAAAAAGTCGAGTGATGCTCGACATGTTTCGGACTATTTCGTAGTCCTTCTTCTTGGAGCGTTCGCCCCGGCGGCAGCGAAACGAACACTGCGCGCCAGCGCTCTGCTCGCGCGGCTGTTCGGCGCAACTGACAGCGGCGCACAACTACCCTCGTTTTCATCGTCATTTTTAACGTTTTTTTGTGTTCGTTTCGCTGCCGCCGGGGCGAGCGCTCCAAGAAGAAGGACTACGAAATAGTCCGAAACATGTCGAACATCACTCGACTTTTTATACGTGAGTTATCCGTTTATGTGTAATGAATAATAATACTCACTTAAAATAATGTAAAGCTAGTAGACTAATGAAAAGAGAGCCATGGCTCCATTTTGTGAATTGTGTGGCCATTTATTTCGGTTGATTGTGCATCTAGTGCGGCAATACAAGCGTCATTCGTTCATTTCATTTTGTTTGACTGGTAATGTTGGCTAAACTTAATCAAAAAGTATTTTGCATTTTGAAATGAATATGAAAATGCAAAATACATCTCGAAAGGTATTTCAAATAAAATACAAAATGGTTTTTACTAAAAGGCATTTAAATGCAAAATACAAAATACGTATTTTGCATTTTGTATTTGCATTTTAAATAGAAGTATTTCAAATAAATCGCATCTCTGATTCCTATGCATTCCCTCGATGGGCTTTTACCATGCGCGGGAAGAGAAGCAACTGGTACATTCTATGTTTTTTGTTTACTCCCAGGCCAGCATGGAAGCAAAAAGTATTCTATGTTTTAATCTAGAATACCATCTCTGTTCGAAATTTGATCCAAGTACTAACACATCTTCTATGCTGGTCTGGGAGCAAAGAAAAACAAAAAATGTCCCAGTGGCTACTCTTCCCGCGCAGATGGTAAAAGCCCATCGAGGGATTGCGCGAAAATCTTAGGGATCATGTTTATAGGCGATATGGCTAGCAATCCATCACTATTTTGATTCCCCTTTCCACCTATACACAATCATGCTAAACGTGGCCTTAAGGTTTCGTTGCGGGCTCTGTCTACCCCGTGGGGGATGAAAACGTGGTTTATGTATGTTTGTGCAAATGTTTCCATACATGTCAGAACCCAATTTTTTTTTTAATTGTTCTATGAGACCAACCCCATCGCCCGCTGAAATTCTAGACTAGCTGCTGCCTGCGACTTGGTTTGCGCAGAATTCGCTTATCACTGTCGGAACTTTGCCATTTTCCGGGATAAAAGTTATTCCATATCCCCGAGATTGAAACTAAATCTGTACAAAATTTCATCTGAAACGTGAAATTGTATCAAACAGACATATTAGATAAACGTATTTATTTCATAGTTTTATATTTCTTAAGCCTTATGTTAAAAAAAATGTTTTTATTAAATCATAATTTCATTTTGCAATTCATTAAAATTAGGTAAATTGGGATTAGTAGGGTATTAGTAGGATTAGTAAGGATTAATAAGGATTAGTAGGGATTAGTAGGGATTATCAAGGATTAGTGGGATAGTAAGAGATTAATTATAAGATACCTTGTTATAAACAGTTACCTTTTAAGTGTCTTGTTTGCGCATAATTAGTTTCTAAGTTTATAATTTAATTGTAAAAGCCTTTTAACTTGATTGCCGGACACATAAATTCGGAACAGATTTGACGTGAATTTTAATTTATAATTGGTTAACTGTAAAATTAATATAAATGCAGTTAGTATGACAGTGCTCTATGAAATATGTATCGAGGCCAAATACTTTGAACCCGTTTTAGTTTAAGGTATATTTTGATTGAAAATTACGCTTCGATGTAGGTACGGTCAGCCAAATAAGTGGTCTATCACTTTTCATTCACCTTTCTATATATAAATCACGTCTTTACGAGGTAGAGAGAGCCTAAAGTAACAAGACGTAAAGGCCACGTTTAGCATGATCGTGAACGTATAGGTGGAAATGGGATTCAAAATAGTAATGGGTCGCCTATAACATGATTCCTTAGATTTTCGCCCATTCCCTCTTTTATCTCTCATGCCCTTTAATCTTAGCGTAGTGCGCATATAAAAATTTAATAATTATTTGGCTGACGGTACACAGTCATATTTTTCAAATACTTAGGTACTTAATGATTTTTAAACACAGAACTTTTTATGTTAATTTAAATTGAGCTTTCATAAAAACTTGCACACATTTACGAAGTAAGTATATTTCTAATATTTTTTGCGAAATATCCCAACATACATCGGGACTCTTAAATCTAGAACTAAAAAACTGGTCTAATTTTTTTTTATTTGATAAATCTATCGCAAATTACAATTAAAGGGTGCATTTAATCAATTTAAATGCATAAAATTATGCCAATAAAAAAAAGTTAAGCAAAAAGCATAAAAAAAAACTTACTCAAAGTTGTTCCAAAATTGCACGGCTCCGAAAAACCACAGCACTGGTAAATTTAAAAATCGAACGTAAGTTATACCGGCACGATTTAAAAACCGTTACGTGCGGCGTCGACGGCGGTTACCGAGGTACTGGCCAGTACGAAGCCGTCCGGGCAAATATATCTCGCATACTAGTTGCTGTCGTCTTTCACTGGTGTACCCACAGCACCAGTGGCTCCAGAAGGAGCCGGCCCGTCGTATAAAATTTCGCTGATGGCATTTGGATGCGTGCCGCGAACCAGCCAGCATTTTCTGGGTTAATGAGGAGACTGAGTTGCTGTTTTCTAAGCGTTTTCGAATTGACGCGCACTGGGTGCCGAGTGCTGTGGACCGGCCAAAACGCTTGACACCTGCTTTCTATCGCTATGGGTACTTTGCATGGTTGCACGTATTTTGGTGTTTGATTTCGAGAGTTTCTGTGTTGTTATGCACTCCTGGTACAACTATGTGCGTCTTTCGTTTTTTTATGTTCGCAGTTTCGTGAAATTGTGACGTAATTTATGTATAAATAAATATTATAAATGATGAATTAACTCACCTGTCTTTGTTAAGTTTATTCGAAAACTAGTTTGGTTTAACATGTATAAATAAATAAAAAAATATCTTGGGACAAATTACACCAATTGACCCAGCCCCAAACTAAGCAAAGCTTGTACTATGGGTACCAGGCAACGGATAAACATACTTATAATAATGTAGATAAATACATACTTAAATACATACAACATCCATGACTCGGGCACAAACATTCATATTCATCATGCAACTGTCTGCCCTTACCGGGATTCGAACCCAGGACCTCTAGCTTCATAGTCAGGTATATATGGTTTAAGTTTATTCATTCATTGTAAAAATTAAATTAATTCACATAAATGTCAAGTAAGGAGAATTTATATTGAAATCATTTGAGTTTGCACAAATAAAATTCATAATGAAACTATCATAAGTAAAAACAAAAAAAAATACCTTGCTACTCCGCTACTCACTCTCTACTCTCTCGCTTTTGAGTTGCGGAGTAGCAAGGTAAATACTTTTTGTTCATTGAAAAGGACGGCGGTCAAAGCCCATAGAGGAAATGCGCGAAAATAATAGGAATCATGTTATAGGCGATGCGGCTAGCAACCCGTCACTATTTTGATTCCATATTCCACCTACACGTATTATATATGTAATATTATAAATGCGAAAGTTCGTGTGTGTGTGTGTTTGTTACTTCTTCACGCGCAAACGGCTAGACGGATTTGGATAAAATTTGAAACGTAGATATAGCTGGTACCCTATATTGAGACATAGGCTACTTTTTATCCCGGAAAATTGCACAGTTCCCGCGGAACAGCGATAAACTTGTCAAAGGTCGTAGCAGCCTAGAGTGTGCAGAATATAACTTCAACATTGGCTCTTCAACCTAATTCTACGCGGACGAAGTCGCAGGCAGAAGCTAGTATACTAGTGATGTTCCGGATATCCGTATCCGTATCCGCGGATATGCGAGGGAGAAAAATCCGTATCCGTATCCGTGTCCGTTACTTTTCACGCGGATCTTTTACGGTTCTTTTACAGGTGATTACGTAGAATTAAAATAACTATAAAATTCCATTCAGAGTATTTTTATTTCTTAAAATCAAATATTTGGCACCTTTACATTGCAAACATTTATCGCAGTAAGTTACCAATACTACATAACTGAAAGAATCTTTATAATGAGATCAATATTATAGCAAGTTTATGACAATGAAATAACTAAAACGAAAGTCTTTTTTTAATAATTATTAGTGCGTTCAATATTTTAGCAACAAAGATCCGTATCCGTATCCGTATCCGCATCCGCGGATCTTGACACTAAATATCCGTAATCAGATCCGTATCCGCGGATATACATTTTAACGATACCATAAACTGCGCATAACAACTGTTAAATGCCGAATAGCTTACCGCGTCAGCAACAAACAAACACACGAACCGACTCAGCTACCAGGCCACCAGAACCGCTGAGAAACTAATTGAGAAGCTTTGCAAACTATTCAGTGGAAACTTAATCCAATTTAGCCTAACCGCCGGCTAGCGGTTAACTAAACTCAATTCAATTAAAGTTAGCCAAACAAACGATACATGCAAGATAGAGTTGTGACTATCTAGAATGGATCGCGCTGAAAATCCTAGCTAAATAATAAATGTGAAATACCAAAAGCACAAAACCGATTTGAACGTAATTTGGTACAAAGATTCTTCCATGCTGGAAAGAAAAAAACATAGAATATACCAGTTGTTTCTCTACCCGGTCTACCCGATGGTAAAAGCCCATCGAGGGAATATATTTTTTTTTTATATGAATAGGAAGGCAAACGAGCAAGTGGGTCACCTGATGGTAAGTGATCACCACTGCCCATAGACACCCGCAACCCCGGAGGGATTGCAGATGCGTTGCCAACCTAGAGGACTAAGATGAAATGCCTCTTGTGCCCGTAATTTCCCCGGCTGTCTTACTCTCCGCACCGGAACACAGCAGTGCAAGCACTGCTACTTAGCGGCAGGATTAGCGAGTAAGATGGTGGTGGTGGTAATATGCGAAAATCATAGGAATCATGTTATAGGCGATCAATCCATCACTATTGGCATTGCATCTTAGTCCTCTAGGTTGGCAACGCATCTGCAATCCCTCCGGGGTTGCGGGTGTCTATGGGCCGTGGTGATCACTTACCATCAGGTGACCCACTTGCTCGTTTGCCTTCCTATTCATATAAAAAAAAAATTTGATTCCATTTTCCACCTATACGCCCATCTTGCTAAACGTGACCTTAGGTTCTGTCGACCCCATAAGGGATAAAGACGTGATTTATGTATTGTATTCCATGCAAACATACAAACAAAATCTTTCCTGTTCATAATATTAGTTTAATGAAACATGAATTGCTGTTCGTTTGTCTCGCTGGACCAATTTGGCTGATTTTGGTTTTTTTTTTTTTTTTTTTTTTTTTTATGTGAATAGGAAGGCAAACTAGCAAGTGGGTCACCTGATGGTAAGTGATCACCACTGCCCATAGACACCCGCAACCCCGGAGGGATTGCAGATGCGTTGCCAACCTAGAGGATTAAGATGAAATGCCTCTTGTGCCCGTAATTTGTTTTGTTTTGAATAATTTGTGGAAGTTTAGGGTAGGTTAGAAAATTTGAATTACCTATGGATGAAAAAAAGAAGATATCAGGGGCAAAGCCGTGGGCAACAGCTATATATACATACATACACAAATCACGTCTTTATTCCTTACGGGGTAGACAGAGCCTAAGGTAACAAGACCTACAGGCCACGTTTAGCAAGATTGCCGGCGTATAGGTGGAAAAAGGAATCAAAATAGTGATGGGTTGCTAGCCGCATCGCCTATAACATAATTCCTAAGAATTACGCCCATTCCCTCGATGAGCTTTTACCATCTGCGCGGGACGAGAAGCAACTGGTACATTCTATGTTTTTCCTTTGCTCCACCAGCATGGAACAGCTATAGCATTATAAAACTTAACTAAACTACTAATTTGTTGCCCGTGGTCCACCTAATTTTCGACGTAGCTCCACCCAAACCTAATCTAATCTATCTAACCTAAATCTATCTATCTATTTTGACAACCGGATAGCCTAATGGTTAGTGACCCTGACTATGAAGCTAGAGGTCCTGGGTTCGAATCCCGGTAGGGGCAGACAGTTGTATGATGAATACGAATGTTTGTGCCTGAGTCATGGATGTTGTATGTATTTAAGTATGTATTTATCTACATTATTATAAGTATGTTTATCCGTTGCCTGGTACCCATAGTACAAGCTTTGCTTAGTTTGGGGCTGGGTCAATTGGTGTAATTTGTCCCAAGATATTTATTTATTTTATTTATTTATTTATATCAGGGGCAAAGCCGTGGGCAACAGCTATACATACATACATACACAAATCACGTCTTTATTCCTTACGGGGTAGACAGAGCCTAAGGTAACAAGACCTACAGGCCACGTTTAGCAAGATTGCCGGCGTATAGGTGGAAAAAGGAATCAAAATAGTGATGGGTTGCTAGCCGCATCGCCTATAACATAATTCCTAAGAATTACGCCCATTCCCTCGATGGGCTTTTACCATCTGCGCGGGACGAGAAGCAACTAGTACATTCTATGTTTTTCCTTTGCTCCCAGACCAGCATGGAACAGCTATAGCACTATAAAACTTAACTAAACTACTAATTTGTTGCCCGTGGTCCACCTAATTTTCGACGTAGCTCCACCCAAACCTAATCTAATCTATCTATCTATTTCGACAACCGGATAGCCTAATGGTTAGTGACCCTGACTATGAAGCTAGAGGTCCCAGGTTCGAATTCCAGGGCAGGCATTTGTATGACGAATACGAATGTTTGTGCCCGAGTCATGGATGTTGTATGTATTTAAGTATGTATTTATCTACATTATATAAGTATGTTTATCCGTTGCCTGGTAGGTACCCATAATACAAGCTTTGCTTAGTTTGGGGCTGGGTCAATTGGTGTAATTTGTCCCAAGATAATTTATTTATTTATTTATCTATTTTTAGCGACAAAAATTTGCATAGTAACAAAGGGTCACGTGACAGCTAAGTAACAGGTAGAAAAAATCGAAGACTACCCACCTGCTATGGGTGTAGGGGTATAGCACGTGTCACGGAATGACGAGGATCCGGGTTCGATTCCCGGCCATAGCTTTACTTTTCTGCTATGGGTGGTGTAGGGGTATAGCACGCGTCACGGAATGACGAGGATCCGGGTTCGATTCCCGGCCATAGCTTTACTTTTCGGATTTATGTGTTCTAATTTTCACTGACATTTAGATTTTTTTTTATGTATTTTTTATTAAAAGAGCAATCAGTGATTCTAAATATTGGCAGCGTTTATTCCGGACCAAATTAGGTGGACCCTAAGCGCAAAAATTTAACTGTGTAATGAATGCCCTGTCAGCAAATTTCGAAGTCAACGCGTGTTGCTCTAACGCTGTAACTCACCGCGTGAAACTCACTCGCAACTCCAATTTATTTATTTTATTTATTTATTTATTTATTTATAAATTTGCTACACAGCATTACAGTAACAACTAATACACTGTGAAACTACAAAACTTAGTCTAGTTAGGGTCTATGATAAGGCACATACTGTCCCGTAAGACAGCAGGAGACAGCAGGTTACAATACATTAAGTAGGAACACTGGATTGCCTGTCATACCTCTTCTCGCAAAACAGCAACAATTCTCGACACACCGCCGCCCAGCGCCCCGCCAGCAGATCGCACTCCGGCGCCGCCACGAGAAGTGCGTTCAGCTGGGTCAGGGCGCGGAGCAGCGGCGAGTTTCTGTGTGCCACGGTGCGCGCCGGCGGCGCGGCCAGCAGGGAGCGAATACGCGGTCTCAGAGGTTTCCTAGGCACTTCTGGGGCTGACAATCTAATACTTGTCATCGAAGTAGTAACGAGTACCACTGCACAGCTAACATGAGTGCACGCGAGATACTACCCGTCTCTTTCTTGGACGAACAGTATGAAAAGGATGAATATGATGCCCTGTGCTTTCAACAGAGACAGGGCTCGAAGGCTCTTCAGCGTCGCGGTCCTGTAATGGTTTATGCGTGATTTGACTACAAGTAAAAATGGCGATGTATAAAAATGTCCACTTGCATAAGTTAATGCGTATATCATTTTGCCAAAGTATAAAAATGTACACATGTATATTAGACCAAATATAAATATGTTGCGACAATAGACTAAACGAAAATATGACGATGTATTTAAAAAAAAGTAGTCATTTTTATATGCCGACTTGATAAGACTTAGACATTTGTATACTTTGAAAGTAGTCATTTTTATATTCCGACTTGACAAGACTTAGACATTTGTATACTTTGAAAGTAGTCATTTTTATATTCCGACTTGACAAGACTTAGACATTTGTATACTCTGAAAGTAGTCATTTTTATATTCCGACTTGATAAGACTTAAACGTTTTGAAGTATTGGCTTTCTAATACTCAGACAAATTTATGTTTTACAGGTAGTCATTTTTATACATCGCCATTTTTAGGGTTCCGTACCTCAAAAGGAAAAAACGGAACCCTTATAGGATCACTTTGTTGTCCGTCTGTCCGTCCGTCCGTCCGTCTGTCAAGACCCTTTTTCTCAGGAACGTGTGGAGGTATCAAGCTGAAATTTATATCAAATACTCAGGTCTACTGCCCCTTGGAGCTGTGAAAAAATCAAAATTCTAAGCCAACGCAATCAAAAGATACAGCCGTTTATGCAGCAAATTTCCGCAAATTTTCAACTCTCAAGGGAATCAAAACCTACAAGGTAGTTCCCGTAAACGCAGAATCTTGAAATTTGGTATGAAGGTAGGTCTTATAGCCCAGATTAAAGAATAATTGCGAAAACCGTAAATGTCTATGTATGTCTGTATATAGCAGTGACCAATATAAAGTAACCCCACACTGCGTACATTTTGCTTTGGAGCAGGGCTCTGCTTACACTGGTTTTAGATATTTATAGATAATGATACGGAACCCTCGGTGCGCGAGTCCGACTCGCACTTGACCGGTTTTTACTTGTAGTCCATCCACGCATAAACCCCTGTAATCTGGTTTCACGGTCTTGCTGCTGCAGTCGTGAGACGTCTTTCACGACACACACAAATGTTTCTGAACAAGAAGCTTGGGGTGACCAGAGGGCTGGTTTTTAGCGCAAAGGGTAACAAGCATTGCCATAGGTACAAGTGGTAATGCTGCCAGCCTTCTGGGCGCCATGCCGCCGGGCAGCGATTTAGAGCAACTTTTTTATTAGTTTTATGACAATTTGTTGTCTATTTAGATAGTAGTTACGTTAATAATATTTCTGATAAACAACATCTCCTTATATATTGTATGTGAGTACTCTTATTGTTATTTATATGTATGCATGTGTGTAATGATATTAAGTAGTTTATTTTACTATTTGTTTATTGTACTTAGATAATTACCTACGCTTTATTGTGGCTTTCACTATCTGAAATTTTAAACTCACACTTTGTCGGTCCCTCGTTTAATGCTCCTCTCATCTACTACTGGTAGAGATCACTTATAGGGATAAGTTCGCCTTTGTGCACATATTAATGTTATTTTTATCGTAGGTATCTATTTCTTTATGTTTGTACAATAAAGCATTTACTTACTTACAACTTTTATTTTCTATCAGAATTAGTGTCATTCCCAAAATAAATATTACTTCAACAATACCCAAAAAGAAAAATGTCACTTTAAAAAGTTTACCGTTAACATACATCGCTTTATTTAAGTAGGTACTGACAGTGAGTAAAAATGTCATTTTAATGAGCCCACTTTCGCTGATATAGCCAGTTGTTTTCGAAAACCGAACTGATTTATTAAGAGCATCGTAAACAAAAGTGGTTCAACTGCTCAGAAGTTGTTTTGGATTATACCTCCTTCATTGTAAGCTGAGACGAATGCCAAGTCAATTTATTTATTTATAGCATAAATGATTTTTAATTTTGATATGGGCATTATATATGTTGTTTAGGTTAGCTAATTACGTAATAACTTAAGACAGGAGGTCTCTTTAGTAGGGACTGAATAAATTAACCGACTTGGTATTACATGCATCTCACAACTTTTTACGGTAGAAGAACTGAGTTGCGAGACTTGTTTTTTTTTACAAGTTTTGTTTTGATGGGATAGAATATACCAGGTGCTTCTCTACTCGCGCAGATGGTAAAAGCTCATCGAGGGAATAGGCGAAAGTTATATGAGAGTCATGTTATAGGCGATGAGACTAGCAACCCATCACTATTTTGATTCCCCTTTCAACCTATGCGCCCACAATCTTGCTAAATGTGGCCTGTGGGTACCTGTTACTTTAGGCTCTGTCTACCCCGTAAGGGATAAAGACGTGATTTGTGTACGTGTATGTATGTTCCCCTAAAAAAGCCGTGGTAGCCTAGTGGTTTGACCTGTGGCCTCTCAAGCAAAGTGTCGTGGGTTCAAATCCCGGGCGCGCACCTCTGAGTTTTTCGGAATTTATGTGCGAAAATTACATTTGAAATTTGCCGAGCTTTTCGGTGAAGGAAAACATCGCGAGGAAACCTTGCACACATCTGCGAAGAAATTCAATGGTGTGTGATAAGTTCCCAATCCGCACTGGGCGCGCGTGGGTACTATAGCCCAAACCCTCCAATACACGGAGGAGGCCTATGCCATGAGGCACGCCGAATTACGCGACAATTTAATAATAAAAAGAAACAACAACAACAAAAATGAAATTGTAGCGAATTTGGAATAAAAAGGTTATATAAAAAAAATGTACCTATGTTCCCCTACTTTTACCTTAGATTCCCAATTAGTGGTGTGTTACGAGTAGGTATCGCTAAGGCGAATAGCTATCACACTAATATTACAAAGGCTAAAGCTTGTGAGTGTGTGCGTGTTTGTTACTACTACACGCGCAAACGGCTCGATAGATTTGTATAAAATTTGGAACGGAGATAGCTGGAACCCTAGATTAACACATAGGCTACTTTTTATCCCGGAAAATTGCAGTTCCCGCGGGATAGCGAAAAACATGTCAAAGGTCGTAGCTGCGCGGAGTCGCCTGATAATTATTGCAGAATATATAACTTGGAGGGCTATGGAAGAGACCTTTACTCAGCATTGGATAGAAAAAGGTTGAAGAAGAAGAAGAGAGAAGATAACTATCAATATCAGTTCTTCAATTTGATTCCACGCGGTCATCAAAAGATAAGATCAAAAGAAAAAAAACCGGATAAAAAACAGAAACACAGGAACAGGGAACAGTCCCGGGGGACATAGGTTACTTTTTATCCCGGAATATAGCATCCCGTGGGATAGCGATAAGCGAATTCATCAACGGAGTCGCGGTCAACAGCTAATATAATAATAATTACACATAAACGGATAACTCACGTATAAAAAGTCGAGTGATGCTCGACATGTTTCGGACTATTTCGTAGTCCTTCCTCTCGGAGCGCTCGCCCCAGCGGCAGCGGTGTTCGCTTCGCTATGTGTAATTATGATTAAGTCTCACGGTAGTTTCATGTTGAAATATAATAATAACAACAAATTGACCCGTTATTTTTGCCCGCCAGTGTATTATACTAACGCTTTTCGAATTGTGGACCTTAGTATCGCACAATCGTCGGATGTGAAAGAGGGCAGTGGGAGACGAGGCTGCGACGTGGTCATTGTTTTACCATAGATTATAATATTCGGTATAGACTGGACAGTCACTACTTTTCATTTAATCATCATCTTTCATCTTTTCATTTTTTCGTTTAATCCTCTCATCTACTCAAAGGTTAACTGGTAGAGATCCCTTATAGGGTTAAGTTTGCTTTTGTGCACATATTAATGTTGTTTTTATTTTTTTGTGAAGGTGTTTCTTTATATTTGTACGATAAAGCATTTACTTACTTACTTTTTAGGGTTCCGTTCTGGGAGTAAAGAAAAAACATAGAATGTACCAGTTGCTTCTCTACCTGCGCAGATGGTAAAAGCCCATCGAGGGAAGGGCGAAAATTATAGGAATCATGTTATAGGCGATGAGGCTAGCAACTCAAATTCTCAACTCAACTCAAATCACTATTTTGATTCCATTTTCCACCTATACGCCCACAATCTTGCTAAATGTTACCTTAGGCTCTGTCTACCCCGTAAGGGATAAAGACGTGATTTGTGTGTGTGTGTGTGCGTGCGGTGTGTGTGTGTGTGTGTGTGTGTGTGTGTGTGTGTGTGTGTGTGTGTGTGTGTGTGTGTGTGTGTGTGTGTGTGTGTGTGTGTGTGTGTGTGTGTGTGTGTGTGTGTGCCTCAAAAAAACGGGACCCTTTTAGGTTCACTGTGTCCGTCCGTCCTCCTCACAAGACCCTCTGTCTCAGAAACGCGTTGCTTAAGTTGAAATTTAATACCAAATACTTACGCCTGTAGTTCCTTTGAGCTGTGAAAGTGAACTCAATAAAAGATACAGTCGTACACATACATACACAAATCACGTCATTATACCTTACGGGGTAGACAGCCTAAGGTAACAAGACCTACAGCCCACGTTTAGCAGGATTGTGAGGTGGAAAATGGAATCAAAATAGTGATGGGTTGCTAGCCGCATCGCCTATAAAGTGATTCCTAAGAATTTCACCAATTCTGCGCGGGAAGAGAAGCAACTGGTACATTCTATGTTTTTTCTTTGCTCCCAGACCAGCATGGAGGTTATACAGTCGTTAGATTTTTTTTAAATATACCTACCACAGGGGAGGCCAACGAGCTAGTGGGTCACCTGATGGTAAGTGAGCATCACCCATGGACACCCGCAACACCAGACGATAGGAACTCTTGTGTCAGCAATTTCACAGGCTGTCTTCCTCAGTTTGACAAAGGTATAGATATATAGAGACAAGTATTTTTGTACTTTTTGTGTTTTATGTATGTATGTATGTATGTATGTATAACTCTTTATTGTACAAAAAACAAGAAAAAGATGAATACAGGACAAAACACATGCACAAAAGCGAACTTATCCCTAAAAAGGATCTCTTTCAGTTAACCTTTGAACGATTGACAGGATTAAGCAAGAGTAGACACAGAAAAAGTAAAAGAACCGATCGAAACCTAAAATAAACCTAAATGTCTAAATTTTATATAATGTAATATATAATAATAAACCACACATAATAGATAATAATTTATTTGAGAGAAGCAAACGTATCATAGTGAATAAGCTTCGAATCTTATTGCTCACAAAACATGTATCTATCTTGTCTACGTGTTAAAACTTCTTTGTTAAACGGGAGTACCTAACACCAAAACAGTAATTAGCCACGTTTTAGTTATTTCAAACTCAAACTCAAACTATTTATTGCATACAAATTTTGTGACAAAGATGTTATTATGTATATAGTTTCAAACATTTACCCAGTAAGGGCACGGCAATCTATTATAAAATAATCTTAAAACTAGAACTTATTATAATAACATTAATAATAATTATTAGTATGGCACTTGCACTTAAAATTAATTAAAATTAAACGTACGAGCAACAAATTAATACCACAGAGAGCCGGAAGGTAGTCTTTACAATACATTATTATATATAGAGATAAAGACAAAGGTTAGAATTAAAAATTAAAATTAAAATAGTATTTATACACACAAAGTAGACCTGGCTAATAAAGTTTCTTAATATGGTAAATAAATAAATAAATGTTCTGCTCATTTTTCATTTAAAAACTCTTTGATGGAGTACAAAGATCTTTTTATTAAATACTAGCCGTTTGCCCGCAACTTCGTCTGCATAGAATTCGTTTATCGCTATCCCGCGGGAATCACGCAATTTTCCGGGATAAAAAGTAGCCTATGTGTTATTCCAGACTATAATCTATCTATGTTCCAAATTTCATCCAGATCGGCCCAGTACTTTTTGAGCCTATTCATTACAAACATACAAACATACAAAAATAGGTACAAATCTTTCCTCTTTATAATATTAGATTGTTTGAGAGTTAGAGTTAGAGTTTAGTCATTTTAAATACTGCAACCGTTCTACAGAGTATTGCTCTATGTCCAGGTCCCATAGAAACGCTGTTTATGGTTCCTAATAGAGGCCAGTCGTGCCAACACGACGTGTAGGAAAACGTAAGAAACCTAATTCCCTATTTAGTGGAATTTCACGAGCTATAACTTTAATACCGTCTAATACAGGGTTTCCCAAACCATGGGTCGCAACCCACTAGTGGGTCGCGAGCGAATATTAAGTGGGCCCTGCCTGTAGAACGACACACCAAAAAAAAAAATCATTAACACTTCGTTTGTTATTTGAAAAGTCCTTTCTTCATATTGGTAACGGTTGAATTTCTTAGAGGTACCCACCAAGTTTGTAAACTTGTATTAGATGGGTCGTAGGCCAGACAACTTTGGGAACCCTTGGTCTAATAAATTGTACCCTCAACAGACGTAGATATACTTAACTGAGCTAAATTACGATGAGCGTGCGGCAATGAAAACTTAAGTGCTATACTAAAGTCGCCAGCGAAGTGGTCATAATTCTGACCGACGAACGTTTGACAAATGCCTCTTCGACAAGTGCGTCTTTTTCAAACGATTCCATTGAAAAATGCGTCCCTGACAAATGCTTCTTTGACATATGCGTCTTTAACAAATGCGTCTTCGACAAAGGCTTCCTTGATAAATGTATCTTTTGACCAATTTTTCATATGAGAATATGATTCAGCATGATCTTCGCCCATCCAAACAGAGTAGCAATCTTTGCGTCTATCTGGTGCATATTTCTCGAACAAATAATATCGTTAAATAACTATAAATCTTCATGTAGCCTTTGCATGCCCCACTGGCTGGGCACGGGCCTCCCCTCAGAATGAGAGGGGTTGGGTCCAGTGCTGGAATCTTCACACACACCATTCAGCTCCGCAGTGTGCACTAATCAAACACATGAGAGAACTGCATGATGACAATAACGTTTGTGGCGCTCATGCTGAGGAGGGTGATGGGAAGTCTAAGATCTACGGGCACCAGCCTCCAGGCCTTGTATAGCAAAGGCCTGGCTTCCAAGTAGCGCAGAAGGCGAACCAAATTTCTATTGGCGTCAATATCTGAAACACAAAAATCGGCCACGGTGAGACGCGCGACAAGTGAATTTAAAATCCAGTTTTAGCAGAGCCCTACTCTTAAGTAAATTGGAGGCAGTGTGAAACTTAAAAAGTTAAATTTTTAGTTTTTGTTGTTATGACGGCTACTGTACACATCATCTGTGATAATTTCAACTATGTAGATATCGCAGTTCATGAGATAGGTACAGACCGGTAGCAAATAGTAACACCGACAGACGAACAATGGCGTCTTAGTAGTTCCCAAGTTTGCCCTTTGGGTACTAAATCCTAAAAAAAGTGCATAGACACATTAACCACAAGAAATGGTGCCGTAGACATCTGACACTTCAGATATAAGAAGCTTAGAATGAATGCGTCCTGAATCTTAAGTATTAGAACTCACTTGTATGACGCAGCAAACGTTCGTTAATAATATTTTTCATCTTCTCAATTTCAACATTGATCAATTCCGCAAACACCGCGGGCAAGCAGATTTGGAACATCAAATGCAACACATTGACAAGACATTGACCGTATAGTATCCATGACTAGAAATCAAATAGGCTTCAGGTGAAAAATTCTTTTTTAAAAACACCCTTCTCATATTTAACAGAGTTTGAATGTTTTACCTTGGAAAACTTGATCAAATAAACTCCATTCCATGTCATAATTACTGATTTGCAAGAGTCGAATACGAATCCTAGGACGAACTGAAAATTTTACAGGAATAAATTGAAAATTTTACAGGAATAAATTGAAATGATTCACTAACTTATTTCATTTTCAGTTGATAATAAAACAACTTACTAGTTTATCGTGAGTTTCCCTTATTTTATCAAAATAATTTGCTATCCTTTTAAAATCATTCATAATATTCTTGACATTAAAATTTCGTGATTTCAAATCACATTTCAAACTGATTATCACATTCAAAGTTTGTTGAAATATAACGAAATTAGTCAAAGGTATTACTTCCGTTGCGAATATCGGAAAATTCTTCAACAAATATATGATTCTTTGGCTAAAAGAATCGAACGCAAAGAAACAGTACAAACCAACGCCTATAGTTTTCAATGTGAACATAACCAATACACATAGCCAAGGTTTTAATCCATTGGTTTCAAAACTCACAATTCTACTATTGCCAATTTTATTAATGTCGCTTAGAAAATTGCAGATTTTATAATTAGCCATCATCAAAAGTATGAAATGGAAACTAAATTGGGTGTAAAATATAACCATACCGAAATTTTGCATGAATAATGAATGCTGGAACGCTATTAATGCTGTCGAATATAGGAAAAGAGACATCATCATTGATATCAGTCTGGTTGCAATACGTAATCTTGTATTAATAATTTGTGTAAATCCAAAATCAAGACCAAATAGTAATTGTAACGCTAAAAAGAATGTAAATAGAAATGTTGATATTTGTTTGTTTAGTTCCATAGCTTTGTTGCGAGCACCCGCCATTTTAGTAAACAGACTTCAGAACACTGGAGTATTTCTTGGAATGAAATTAATGTTAGTCCAATTTCCTATATTAAATGTCTGAAGGCGTAACATAATGCATTTGTTAATTTGCTCGGCACATTCATGATGTAAACTGAATAAACTATTCAGTTATTCAGTAACATGTTTGTTATTAATAATATTAATGCTGTGTAGCATATATATCTTTAATCAAGTTTATGGGTTTAATAAATTAATACACTTTGTCTGAAAGGAAATATTCTCTTTATGTACCTATAGACTTTACTTAGTTTCTGTTAGTTTTCTTTTCAAAGTAAATAAAATACTTCATCGCCATCATCATCATGTCAGCTGAAAGACGCCCATTGCTGGACATAGGCCTCCCCCAAGATAAATATGATAATAAATACTTAAATGGATAAAATGAATGGCATCTACCTTTTGCGTATTTACAACTTTTTGCACATGCAAAAAAACCAAAGAGGTACAAACACGCCTGGTTTAAAATACTATACCTCGAGTCTCGTTGTATCTCTCTCAAAAAACGAGCTTTGCCATTCAGCGACCAAACTCTCAACTGCGTCCTTTTATAGATTTAATTAGCTGTTGCCCGCAACTTCGTCTGCATAGAATTCGTTTATCGCTATCCCGCAGGAATTTCGCAATTTTCCGGGATAAGAAGTAGCCTATGTATTATTCCAGACTATAATCTATCTATGTTCCAAATTTCATCCAGATCTGTCCAGCCGTTCCGGCGTGAAAGAGTAACAAACATCCAAACATCCATACTCACAAACTTTCACATTTATAATATTAGTAGGATTAGGTTTATTATTCATGTTGTCATCTTGCTTTTTTAATAAATTTCGTTGACTAACATCAATTTTATTTTGTTTTATTTTAGGTTCGTCTGAATTGAATGAATGTTGATCTTGCTCTTTGTGGCGTGTCAACATCTTGATGTATTTCGATAAGTTGCATAGTGATTGATACTATGTAGGTATTTGCCACTGATAAAATTGTTAGAACATTTATGTTAGGATTTTTATATCCGTCTTTTCAATTTGTTTATCTTCATCCTTTGTCTTCCTCGTCACACCCTTTTCCTATTTGATTATCCTTCCATTTTCTTATCACGACCTTTATAGACCAATATTTGTGATGGATGGTTTGCATTCGAATCATTAATTTATGCGCCAGTTATCTACAAACGCTCCTTATTTTTATTTTATTTTCTTAGCACATTCAATAGCCGGTTTGTTGTCTTTGTGATCGGTGACATGTTTATCGATAGCCTTTAAATTACCACTTTGATGTGGTCCATTTTTTTCATTAGTAAATCATACATCTTTGAATTTTTCAAATATTTATATTCCTTAGTCACTACCTGTTGGCGACTGGCTGGGTTGGAGCCTCCTTTTAGTACATAGTTTGTATATTAACTACTTAAGTTCCAATTTTAAAATACCTTTCTTTTGTGCTGACATTAACTTTCAAGACAGTTGCTCAGTCAGGTTGCTAGCATAAACAGCTATTCCGTGTTAGGCTCCTAGTTACTTTGTTTGTGTGTTAGTTTGTGTTATTAAACCATTTAAACCGTAGCGGAAACTTTTTTAAATTCCGTCGTCAACACTTCCAATATATCTGTTGCCTGTTTTCTACATGAGTCCAACGGCATATCCAGTTAGTATGGCATGTTAACTCGTTTAATTTTTACTTTTTGACTGTACCCGTGAATTCTTCCTTCTTCTCAGATCATGTAAACCAAAACGCCTATTTTTGAGCAGAAGCCTCTTGTCTCTTTAAACACTCTTCCCTGTCAAAATCTATGTTGTTCTGCTTCTGGTTCCATGGCTGTCTCTTGGAATTCAGGAGCTAGCGATGTAGACCCATCTTTCAATGTACACAAATCAGATACTAGCTCAGTTTCATTTATGCTTAGCGTTGGCACATCTGCAGCAAGGATATTAGGACGCAGTTCCATGTATCTTTATCTATTTTTTATTTTTGTACGTTTGTCCAGATCGCTACCACAGTTTTACTCGCTAATCCTGCCACCAAGCAGCAGTGCTTGCACTGCTGTGTTCCGGCGTGGAGAGTGAGACAGTCGGTGAAGTTACTGGCGCAAGAGGTATTCTATCCTAGCCCTCTAGTCTGGTAGGTGTCCATGGGTGGTGCTCGCTTACCGTCAGGTGACCGACTTGCTCGTTTGCCTTCCTTGTCATATAAAAAACTTTCATCGTGCTTTACGTGCAATCATCATTATAATATTTTTGTCGAACAGCAAAAAATCAAATAAGATGATCAAACGACGTCTTTGCTTGAAATTGTGTGTCATACTAAATACGCATTTCAGTGATAATCAAGGTGATGTGACTGCGATGTATGAGATTAGATTACGCAGAAAAGTATTATATAAAATGATTTATCTTAACTTTATCTGTATTGGTAACATAGACATACAGAAAGATAGCAGAGACAATATTGATCAAATTAATTCTAATTTGATGCCGATGATAAAATAAGTTATGTAGCCACTCAAACAGCTACCTTCCATGTTATCGAGCTTTGTTGGTATGCTCAAGTTTCTGTAGGCTTATTACCTAACTCGGTCGCAATTGTTATCGTGTTCATTTTGACAGTTCTTGTATGAATGTGACAGCTAGCTGATACCGATGCCAATTGTCAGCCCATACATGAACTGTCAAAATGAACACGATGGCGATTGCGCGCGAGTTAGGTAATAAACCTACTGATCAGATACGAAAACCAATAATTTGAACAGGATGGTAAATTATTATCTGCTCTAGGATAACAAATGAACACTATCCACTCAAAATCACATTTATATCCCCTACGGGGTAGACAGAGCCTAAGGTAACAAGATCCAAAAGCCACGTTTAGCAAGATTGTGGGCGTATAGGTGGAAAGGGGAATTTATATAGTGATGAGTTGCTACCGCATCGCCTATAACATGATTCCTATTATTTTCGCCCATTCCCTCGATGGGCTTTTACCATCTGCGCGGGTAGAGAAGCAACTGGTACATTCTATGTTTTTTCTTTGCTCCCAGACCAGCATGGAAGACCCACCTTCTGCTTCCACATATTGCCTTTATGTCACACGAACTTAAATTATTACCAACACAAAAACGGTAAAAGACCATCCAGGGAATGAGCAATAATCTTAGAAACCATGTTATAGGGCCTATAATATAGCCGATGCGGCTCGCAACCCATCACTATTTTCCTCTTCCACCTCCACGCCTTCAATCATGCTAAACGTGGCCGTCTTGTTAGTTGTTAGAGACTTTATACATCTCTACTATTAGACTAATATAATTCAAGGCTCGGGGACCTTATACCCTTTTATAAACGTATTTAATTTAAGTATTGCAGTAGCTTAATGTATTTTATCTTGAAAAAATGACTTTCTGCCAAGTTTCTTGCTGCGCATTCTTCTTGGCAATGATGGTCTTTCCAAATGCACTGGTAGTTTAAAGCAAGGCATGTAAAAGAGCCCTTGGCGGCCAATTTGCAATGAATTTTGAATTTTAGAATTTTGATAGCCTAGGCTCTGTCTACCCCGTAAGGGATAAAGACGTAATCTATGTGTATGCCAAAAAAACTGACGCGTTTCAAATCCTGTATGAGTCTATTTGCTGGATAAAATTAGACGGTGTACGTACATGTAGACGTTTCCAAATGGCCACTTCCGTCAGTTTAATTTCGTTTCCGTTTACACACGTCTTTAATGCGAAATAGCTTAGTAACAATATGTCGTCAGTATTATTGCCAGTAGCATCTAGTTATATCAAATCTTTGATAATAATATAGATAAGAAACAATCCCACTTATATAAACTCCCTCCAACGTGACCTTGGGTCTCTTTAACACCATTGCAGCCTCCATACGAAATCATTCAAACGCGTTGACATTTATTAAAATCTCTGGAGTTACATGCCCTGCAAGTATCTCAGGCGTACAGGCTCTTTGACAGAGAATCTTTGTCAATAAACGTATTCCTTCTTCTACTTCTTCTTCTTCTTCTTCATCTACGAGCTATAACCGTAATCGCTGCACGTTACAGTAACCAGTTTATTGCCAAAAACCGAGTAAAGCAGAAAAAACATTTCTATGGCAAAGGGGACCAGCTCAGGAAGCCGCGAGGCCTCGACGCTGGATTTCAGCCGCGCTCCATCTCTGAGCTAACATCAGACCACGCAGTTTCGGTTCGCTCACTGTCAGAATCCACACCAGCTAAAACCTGAACTGAGTCGGAATCGAATCGCATTAAGACGTCACGGTCAGGCCCCAGTAGACTACAAGCCAATGGAAAAAAAAACATGTGAAATGAACCAGCGTGAATGAAGCTTAGAAGGCTGTTACTATATCATAAAATAACTATGAGCGCTATGCCGTCATTTCTGAGCGGTACAGATTTTTTCTCACACATTGAAAAAAAATGCACTAAGTTCCAGCACCACCAATTAAAAGCGGCACTAGGTTTTTCGACATTTATTTTTAATCATCTATAAGCTATAAAAACGCCGTAAATTAATAATTAGTCGTAATTCCTCACTTGTACCTGAGAAATTCCATAAATGTACCGCTCAGAAATGACGGCATAGCGCTCAGAGTTATTTTATGATATAGTAACAGCCGTCTAAGCTTCATTCACGCTGGTTCATTTCACATGTTTTTTTTCCATGTGCTTGTAGTCTACAGCCACGCTCCCGTCGAATCCAATTCATGCAGTCAATATTCGAGAAAACAACTCGATAATTTGGATGAAATGTACAGCTTGACTGTAAAAGTGTTAAGTTCCAATGGTATCAGCAAATCATTCGAATGACTTTATCAATCTTTCCATTTATAAATAAGATTTCGCATCGAATCTTTGAATATTTATCGCAGCTGTTGAAGTATGTAGTTCTAAGTAGGTTGAAACATTAAAAATGGGAAAGGTGAATCAGGCATTAACGGGAATTGCTGGTAAGTTTTGATGTTGTACAGATAAATAAAACTAAGGGAATAATACACAGATGTAGTAATAGTAACACGAGATAAATGAAATAGAATAGTTACAATAAAAAATATCGGCGGGCATTGTTTGAAATAAAATGGATTTTATAAAAATAAGAGCGCACAGTTAGGTTTTGTTAGAGGCAAGTAGATTTTGCCCACAATTCGTTTGCATCTTGAAAACGGTTAATTTCCAGAAATCGCAAGAACTGTTTTTTAAGATGATGTTGTTTTTGTTGTAGCCAAACAACAAAAAATCGGAATTTCACCTTTTTTCATACATTTTCAAAGAATTTGGGGAGACTTTGGGAAAAACCCAAGTTGCAAGTTTCAAATACAAAAAAAGCAAGCACTTTCATACAAACTTGCAAAACCCTTAAACTACCTTTATTCTTAGATCGCAGCGGACTGTAAGTGTTTACATATAGATGGGGCCCCTTGAAGCCTAATTATTGATGTAACTCGAAATACAGTGTTTTGTCATAGCACGGCAGCGTGGAATTAGTATTTTGGGTAGCTTATTTTTAGCGCCTACTAAAAAGTTAGAGGCACACATTCAATAAAAGCACAAATTATATTTCAGTAATAAAATTCACCCCTTTTTCACATCCATGAAACATTATTTCTGTAAAAACTAAAGTATGTGTACTTCCTAATTAGCCGCACAAATTTTTGTGTAAATCGACTCATTGGTTTAAGCGTGAAGAGGTAACGGAAAGCAGACAGACACACTTTCGCTTTTATAATACTAATATGGATAATGGGCCTCTTGGCAGGGTGCCCATCACGCAGGCAGCACTGCATTCCCGCGTTGAACTGCGATTGCGATTCTTTGCGCGAGATGGCTGCCGGCGCGAGGGTCGCCTGTTGCCTCTCTCAATCTTTTACTGAGCTCTCTGTGAATCGCAATCGCAGTTCAGCGCGGGAATGCTGCCTGCGTGATGGGCACCCTGCCAAGAGGCCCACCTCTCTTTCACAATTAATTTTAAAGTTTATTTAGTTATTTCAATTTAATAGTAGTTTTAGTTTAATATGGATAATGGATAAAGAAAAGAAATCTTTTATAATAACTTACGAGCACAATAGGTGCAGATACCGGGAAACTTTTTGAAGCCAAATTAACATGACATGCGTCAATTTTCTTAATGCCTCCCAGCATCATCGGATTGATACACTAATTAATTGATACACTAATTAATTGATACACTAATTAATTGATTGGTAGATGTAGGTATGCAAGTTTCACTTACGATGTTTTCCGTCACCGAAACGCTTCTGGTAAATTTCAAATGTAATTTTGCACTTAAATTCCGAAAAACTCAGAAATATTGGCTCGGGATTAGAACTCACGACCTACTGCATGAGAGGCCCTAGGTCAAACCACTCGGCTACCACAGCTCCGCTTTCAATGTCTCATTCAGTAAAAAAATAAAGCAGCATCACTAGCGACATCTAATGGCAATAAACTAAAAATGAAATGGTTTACATACATACATACATCACGTCTTTATCCCTTCCGGGGTAGACAGAGCCTAAGGTAACAAGACCTAAAGGCCGAAATGAAATGGTTTAACGATAAATATTAGCGCCACCTCTGTCCCCTGGTGAGCAGTAGATGTTCCATGGGAGTTTATAATTGTGTCTTAGAGACATGTTGTTCAAACAGATGGCGCTTGGCAACACATATTCGCAAAGAAATGACACCTGGTACACATGGAAAAATTCAAAGACTTACCCACCTACTAAGGGTAGTGTAGGGGTAAAAGCAGGCATCACGGATTTATGAGGATTCGTATTAGTTTTCCCGTCATAACTTTACATACACAAACATAAACAAATCACGTCTATATCCC
Source organism: Pandemis corylana (assembly GCA_949127965.1). Lineage (NCBI taxonomy): Eukaryota > Metazoa > Arthropoda > Insecta > Lepidoptera > Tortricidae > Pandemis > Pandemis corylana. Next base: position 9,900,513 of record OX421871.1, read on the forward strand.
TTACGTGGTAGACAGAGCCTAAGGCAACAAGGCCTAAAGGCCACCATGATTATGGGCGTATAGGTCGAGAGAGGAATCAAAATAGTGGTGGTCATCGCCTATAACATGATCCCTAAGAATTTTGCCCGTTCTCTTGATGGGTTTTTACCATCTACGCGGAAAGAGCAACTGGTGCATTCTGTTATGTTGTTTGTTTATCTAGAAATACCTATTTGTTATATGTTTCAGCTTCTTTCAGCGCGCTTCTCATGGGCTCTCTAAACGTGTGGCCGTCGTACACTCTAAAACTCTACACGGCCGAGAACACCACATTATTGACAGTACCAATGTCAGAATTTGAAGCCTCCTTAGTGGGTAGTCTGCCATCTTTGGGCGCCATGTTGGGAACAGCTATCACTGGTCTGGTGATCAACGCTTATGGAAGAAAGAGAGGTGTAATGATGCTATCATTACCATACGTGGTGAGTTTTTAAACCACTCTAATCACAATGTTAAAAGTGGAGATCAGTAGGCTTATTCTAACTCGCTTGTAATCGCCATCGTGTTCATTTTGTCAGTTCATGTATGAATGTGACAGTTAGCTGATTCCGATGCCAATTGTCAGCCCATACAGGATCTGTCAAAATGAACCCAATGGCGATTGCTAGCGAGTTAGAATAAGCCTACTGATCACTTTTGATTCACTAACTTCCTATGACGTGCAGTCAGGTAGCCTTCATTAACACCGTATCGATGAATGGCGCTCATCCACTATGTGGTTTTAGCGGTGTTTCTTGTACGAGTAAGATTTGGAATGGTCTGGCGGCGGAGGTTTTCCCAACTTGCTATAGCATGGGGACTTTAAAAGGCGAGTGTACTTTTAGTAAGGCCAGCAAACACCAGCGCAGTCCTAATGGTACTGTCTATAAGCGGCGGTGATCGCTTAGCATCAGGTGAACCGCATGCCTGTATGTCGGCTTTAATATTCAAAAAGAAGTGGGAAGGGGGGCAGGGTAGTCACTGCAAACCTAGAGATTCCCCAATGCAAGCCACTGTATTTAAGGTTTCTTGTTATTGACAGAATTCTGGCATGACTTTCTGACGTTTATTATCTTGTTTGCCTGGTTATTTTTAAACTTTCTCTTTCTACAGTTCTGCTGGCTTATCATAGAATTAGCATCTACGTCTGTGGCGATCATAGTTGCTAGATTCATCGGAGGTATCGGCGGAGGCGCCTATTGTGTGTTCGCGCCTATATACGTATCCGAAATAGCGGAACCTTCTATCAGAGGAGCGTTGGCTTCAGGTACAGTAATTTCCACTTAAAAGTTGAATAGGATACTTCGAGGAACCCTTGTAGCAGTGATTGCCAACCAGTGGTCCGCGGACCACTAGTGTTCAAGAGCTCGGAGCCCGGAGTCAAAAGCCGGTTTGAGAGAAACGATGCCACTGATACGCAAACATACACGGGCATTTTTTGGATTTTGTTGTCCTGTCAATCGTTTGAAGGTTAACAGGAAGAGATCCCTAATAAGATCAAAGAGGATAAGTTTAGCTCGATACATCTGTTTATCTCATAACTTGTAAAATTGTTGTGTTTTTGTACATACAGGCATTGACGTTAAATTTATAACACCTCTTTTTCTCTTTCTTCTTCTTCTTATTCTTTTTAAGTCGGTGGTTAAAATAACACATACACATATCACGTCTATATCCCTTCAGGGGTAGACAGAGCCTATGGTAACAAGACCTAAAGGCCACGGTTAGCATAATTGCGAGCATATAGGTGGAAATGGAAACCATAAGTGATTCCTAAGATTTTCGCCCAATCCCCACGTTGGGCTTTTACCATCTGCGCGGACAGAGAAGCAACTGGTACATTCTATGTTGTTTCTTTGCTCCCAGACCAGTATGGAAATTACCAGTATGGTTAAAATAAGTTGACAGCAAAAGTCGATGCATTTTTTTTTCAGGAACACTCACGTTCTACTGTGTCGGTGCTCTCGTATCGTACTTAAACGGCTGGCTTTTGACCTACGGCACAATTATCTGGATTAATCTCGCTCTCTGCGTGTTGAATCTCGTCATGCTCTCAATGGTTGTGGAGAGTCCTGTTTTCCTGCTCAAACAGAAAAAAGATCAGGTGAGCAATGAGTTACGTGTCTAATTTATTTGAGTACCACCAGCCGTTTCATACGTACAGTCAAGGAATTTAATTCTTAACCCACGATGGAACTTTTTTATAGTTAGCGTCGTACTTAACGGTTTTCCTTAACTACTTAAATATTAACTACTTAAATATAAAAATATAAATGTATTGCAAGATAAATTAATAGACTGAAACTAAAATAAATCTAAAAACGTACCCCAGCGGCATTGAGCCACTATAGTCTGTCCAATCATTTATTTTCTCGATGACAGCTCCCGTAGAATGTAACTGCGCTTTTTACGCAAAAATTAACTTTTAAATGCGGGGTATAAAAAATATGATGACTGCCTAATTTTGTTCCTTGATCCCATATAATATGCATCTAAGACAAATTGAGTCCAGATATGCAGTAATATCTTTTTAAAGTACGATAAACAATAAACGTTTTAATAAAGTTACATTCTATGGGTATGCAAATAGTGATGTTATGATTGAAATATCGATATTGTATCGGTATTGTATATATTGAACTAGATGTGTTCCTGCGACTTTGTACACGTTGTAATTTTTTACCGGGATAAAAAATAGCCTATGTTACTCAGGAATAATGTCGTAGCATTTTAATGGTGAAATATTTTTTGTTTTTCCAGTAGTTTTTACTTTATTCATTACAAACATACTGTCATTTGGCCATTTCGCACGCTTAGTAATAAATTAGCATTCAAGTCGGTTGTTTTATTGGCTCCATAGCTGAATACTTCTCAACTACTCGTATATATAATAAAATTGGATCGATATCGTATCTACTGATCACTTATTAGGTCACAACACTATAACTATCAAACTACAACTGTCATCGAGAAAATAAATGGTTGGAAAGACTATAATACTAATTCGCTGTGCAAGGAACTTGCCAGCTTTTTGGTCTCCAATTTTTCTTTTTTGTTCTTCCTTGTTTAGTAATGCGATGTCACTATGACGATTCGTGTGAAAAGGTTCCTCAATGGATCAGCAATTAATATTACAATGACAAACACGGACTTTGTCTAGTTTTTAACTCCTACCAAAGTATTCGTTAGTTAAATACTGAAGTGAGAAGTTGCTATTTTATTGAATCAGGCGTACGTAAATAAAAAAAAAATTCGATGTTATGCCAAAAATGCCTTACATACATGCATACATATATCACGTCTTTATCCCTTACGGGGTAGATAGAGTCTAAGGTAACAAAACCTTAAGGCCAAGTTTAGCATGATTAAGGGCGTATAGCTGGAAAGGGAAATCAAAATAGTGATGAGTTGCTAGCCGAATCGCCTATAACATGATTCCAAAGACTTTTGCCCATTGCCTCGATGGGCTTTTCCCATCTGCGCGGGACGAGAAGCAACTGGTAAATTCTACGTTTTTTCTTTACTCCCAGACCAGCATGGAAGAAACATCATTTTGGAAAAAATCTTAAAACTACTGGACCGATTTTTACCAAACATAGTTCAGAATTACCGCAAGGAAACTGACTTTCGAATGAAAAAACCGCTTCAAAATCGGTCGATCCGCTTGAAAGCTACGATGCCGCTGACAGACACACAAAGAGACATCGAAATCAAACTTAAAGTTAAAACACACCTCTTTTTGCGTTGGGACTTTGGGAGTTAAAACCATTTACCTTGCTACTCAACTACTTGAGTTACTACCGAGGGAGTAGCAAGGTAAATATTTTTTGTTCATTGGGAAGTTGCTCAAAAAAAAATTGTAGGCGTCTTTAATTTAAAGTCAAGCCTAGCTGTCATTTGTTCCAGGAAGCTTTAAAAGCACTGGCACACTACAGAACCGGGTCGACGACATCCAAGAGTGTGCTTGAGGAGTTGGCTCTGATGAAGCAGCAACTGCTGCCAGCTGTCGAGCTGGTCTCCGCGGGTAACATGGAAATTTACATTGTTTTTGGTTCGCACTCTCGTACCGTATCTAAAAAAGACGCATGCAAATTCTCATTCGCAAAACTAAGTATTTGACAAACACGGATGCTTCCAAGAAGCACGTGGAGAATTATCTATACACTAATATTATAAAGAGGAAAAAATTGATTGTTTGTTTGTTTGTTTCTTTGCATTGAATAGGCTCCGAAACTACTGGACCGATTTTAAAAATTATTTTGCCGTTAGAAAGCTACATTATCACTGAGTGACATAGGCTACTTTTTACCGCGGGAAAATACCTATTCCTAGGGGAAAATTAACTTATCGCGGGCGAAGCTGCGGACGGAAGGCTAGTTAAATATAATTAAAACATTGTGCTTTTCAGACACCGATTTACAACTAGAAGAAGCTGAAATAGAAAAACTGAATATTAACAATGAAGCAGTAATTGAATCGCCAAAAACATCCGCAATAAAACAACTATGTAAGTTATAACCGATTCAGTTGGAATTTGATAAAGATATAGTTTTAATCCCGGGAAAGGACATAGGATAAACCGAACTATCGCTATTAAGCGATATCAAAAAATCAAAAATCAAAATTGTATTTTTGCAAATTGGCCGCCAAGGGCTCTTTTACGTCTCTTACGTTTTTTTTTTAAACTACCAGCGCATTCGGAAAGACCGTCATTGCCAAGAAGAATGCGCGGCAAGAAACTTGGCAGAAAATATTTTTTTCGAAATAAAATACAGCAAGAATACTTAAATTATACTTAAATTAAATACATTTATAAAAGGGATGTATAAGGTCCCCGAACCTTCACTTATTTAGAGATGTATAAAGTCTCTACTAGTCGAAGTAAAACAAAGTAGTTAGGAAAAAATAAAGAGAAAAAAAGCTAAGTAGCTAAGTAATTTATCTAAGTTCAGTGGAGGTGTAAAACGTAAGACCGCCTATTGTCTACCTTGGTATTTGTTTCTGTATAGCTTAGTATTAATTTGTGGTGTTCAATCAAGAGTATTTGTATTGTATTGTATTGTAGGATACATGGTTATTATTTGGGATAGTAACGAGGTAACTTTTTTCTTAATACATTCATACTTGTCTTCCATGCTGGTCTGGGAGTAAAGAAAAAACATAGAATGTACCAGCTGCTTCGCTTCCCGTGCAGGTGGTAAAAACACATCGAAGGAATCGGCGAAAATCGGCGATGCGGCTAGAAACCCATCACTATTTAAAAAAATAAAGCATTTACTTACTTACTTACTATTTTGATTCCATTTTTAACCTATACGCTCACAATCTTGCTAAACGTGGCCTGTAGGCTCTGTCTACCCCGTAAGGGATAAAGACGTGATTTGTGTATGTGTATGTATGTACCTATGTATGCATACGTAAATCACTTCTTTATACAAAACGACCTAAAACATTAAAGACCACGTTTAGCCTGATTGTGGGCGTATAGGTGGAAAGGGGAATCAAAATAGTATCGGGTTGTTAGCCGCATCGCCCAAGCAACTAGTTTTATTTTTAATCGCCTTTTTTTTTTGACGACCGGATAGCCTAGTGGTTAGTGACCCTGACTATGAAGCTAGAGGTCCTGTGGGTTCGAATCCCGGTAGGGGCAGACAGTTGTATGGTGAATACGAATGTTTGTGCCCGAGTCATGGATGTTGTATGTATTTAAGTATGTATTTATCTACATTATATAAGTATGTTTATCCGTTGCCTGGTACCCATAGCACAAGCTTTGCTTAGTTTGGGGCTGGGTCAATTGGTGTAATTTGTCCCAAGATATTTATTTATTTATTTATTTATTTTTTCAGTCTCAGTCCGATCCAGTCGCAAAGCTTTTATGGTCGTTGGTACAACATTGGCACTACAGGTAAGCCATTAAAAAAAAACATGGTCAAACATCTTAACATTTAAGGCCTGCTACATACGGTATCCGTACGAAATGACGTCAGTGAACGGGACATCTTCTATATCTGTATCTATATATCTATATTCTATATCTATATATATATCTATATCTTCTATATCTATATATATAAAAGAAAGTTGTGTTAGTTACACTATTTATAACTCGAGAACGGCTGAACCGATTTGGCTGAAAATTGGTAGGTAGGTAGCTTAGAACCAGGAGACGGACATAGGATACTTTTTATCCCGATTTTCCCACGGGATTGGAAAATTCCGAAATGTTGTACTAATAAAGCCACAGACATTAAATTTTGCATGCCTACACATTATTCCTTGATTAGTATAAAGATGCACTTACAAAGGAATTTTTCAAATTTAAGGCGGAACAAAGTTCGCTGGGTCAGCTAGTCGCTATATAAATTCGTAGCCCTGTCCCGTTCGCTGACGTCATTCCGTACGGAAACCGTATGAAAATTCCGTATGGTTGCGGCAGGAAAATTGCTTAACATTTTTAACCCACACCGTCCATGTGTGCGTCTGTGACACCGTTGTTCTTTTAAGCTAATAAACCGATTTGTACGCCTTTCTATTTGAAAGCAAGTTTCTAGTGGTTCTTCTTTAACTTAAGAGGAAACACCCAAACGCACTGGCATCGCGTAAAGCGCTGCGGGTTTCTATGGACAGCGGTGATCATTTAACATCAGGTGACCCACTAGTTTGTTTGTCTGGCCACTCTAATAATTAAAAAAAATGCCTTTTCTTTGACTTCCTGATACGACACATCTACTATCTCTTTCACCGTGGTTTCAGCCACAACTTTAACAAAATCAATTCAACGGTTTCAAGGTCATCAGCTTTTAGAATGTTCGCAGTAAATTAACGTTGGGAATCGGGAATTTCAAATTTAAGTTAGAATTAAGGTTATTATTAAGTTAGAGCGGATGGATGAAAGTAGACTAACTAAACAGATCTATATGGGGAGTGTGAATGGTAACGTTGGGAGGGGAAGGCCTAGACGGACGTTCCGAGACCAAATAGGAGACGTTTTGGAAAAAGGTCAGGTCAGGAGTACCCGAAACCGACGAGCACGTATGAAGAGAACCAGCGCTGGGTTCATGTAACCCAGCACACGCTGAGACTGGTACCCGTTGCCGGAACATAGCCCGCCTAGTGTGTCTCTTCGTTTTTTTTTCTTCTTTAGTCTTGAATCTGTTGTCAACTTTATAACTTCTATCTGCTTATGTTTTGGTAATAAATGTTTTTTATTTATTTATTTATTTAAGAGATTGATGAATGTGGATGAAGCGAAAGAAGTATGTCAGGATCGTAGCAAGTGGAACAAAGTAGTCTCTGCCTACCCCTTTGGGAAATAGGCGTGACGGTATGTATTTATGTATGTATGTAAAAGTTTTTTGCAAACTACAGAACATGCTGCGTCTTCCAATGTTCCAGGTCCTAATGGGCATGGTGACCGTCCAGGTGTACGCTGGGGAGCTCTTCTCGAAGGCAGCTCCTGACCTTTCCTCAGACTTATGTTCCGTATTGCTGGCGCTGGTTCTGTTCGCTAGCTGCGCCGTGGTTATAACGGTTGTGGACAAAGCTGGCAGACGGGTAAGTTTCACGGATCACGGCTACACCTGTTATCATGGAGGAAAAAAGCAATTAGAGTGGTAATAAGGGCTGTTCAATTGTGGCAACATATCAGTCTTTACCGACTTATAACATAATAATGCAAGCTTTTCGCGATTGCTGGTTTCAATGATGTGTGGGTAAAACCGTAAAAATCTATCTATATAAATAAAAAAAATGAATTGCTGTTCGTTAGTCTCGCTAAAACTCGAGAACAGCTGAACCGATTTGTCTAATTTTGGTCTTGAAATATTCGTGGAAGTCCAGGGAAGGTTTAAACGGTGAGAAAATATTGAAATTTAGAAGAAAAAAAAAACGGGAGCGAAGCCGCGGGCAACAGCTCGTAAAATATAAAAAATCATGAACTAAAATTCTTGATGCATTTGATAGTCCCTATCATTTGAAAAACATCGCCTTCCCTCGTCCCTGGTGACACATCATTCAAACAAATGACGCTTGGCGAAAAAAAATCGCATAGTAACATGGTAACATGACAGCTAGTAACAGATAGAAAAATTCGAAGACTTACTCACCTGCAACGGGTGGTATATAGCACGGAATGATGAAGATCCAGGTTCGATTCCCGGCCATAGCTTTACTTTTCGGACTTTTCTGTGTTCTAATTTTCGGTGCCGTTTAGAAAATTTTCGCCTTTGTGTTTTAAGCGGATACTTATCAAAACTTTTATGATTTTGGTGCAGGTGTTACTGATATCTTCATCAGCGCTGGTGGCTCTATGCATGGGCATACTTGGGTTGCTGCTGCAGACCGGAGCAGCTCCGGCCTGGGTCTCCGCAGTGGTCATCCTCATCTACTGCTTCTGTTTCTGCTACGGAGCTGGCGCTGTGCCTTACGTGTTGCTAGCAGAATACTTCACCTCTGAGGTAATTTTTTTAACATACGTAAACATAAAATCATTATATTTATCTCTCACGGGGTTGACAGAACCTCGGGCACCTAGACATGGAAACCACTTTGTGGGCCTGTAGATGAAAACGAGAATCAAAATAGTGATGGGATGCTAACCGCATCGCCTATAACATAATCTCTAAAATTGTAGCCCATTCCCGCGACGGGCTTAACCATGTGCGAAGGAAGAGAAGCAACTGGTACATTCTATGTTTTTTCTTTGCTCCCTGACCAGCATGAAGTTCAATATTAACTTCTGTCAAAACAGCTGTTAATAGGAGCTTTTACAAGTATGGTATAGTTGTGTGAATTTAAAGTTGCTATGGGACGCATCTCACAACTTTGACATGCATTTGAAATTTTTCGATCCGCACAGAACCAGCGTGGGAACTAAAGCCCAAGTCTAGTTTAGGCCCACGGCTTATCTTGCAGCAGAAGCGCGGGACGTATACCACGCCATGCCAGTCTCAACGATGTCATCCGTAGGGCCCTCGTCAGCGTTAAAGTGCCAGCCGTTCTGGAACCTAACGGCTAGGCAAGAGATGATGGCAAGAGGCCCGACGGTCTGACACTGGTTCCTTGGCGGATGGGTCGGCCCTTAGTTTGGGATGCAACGTGTGTTGATACTCTTGCTCCGACCCATCTTTCAAGGACCCAAAATGTTGCTGGCTCTGCTGCGGCCTCAGCGGAGGACATCAAACGCTGAAAGTATAGCTCGCTTGGAGGCAGCTATATTTTTGAGGCGTTTGGAGTCGAAACTCTGGGGCCATGGGGGCCAAGCGCGCGCCGTGTCTATAAAGATATCTCGGCGCGCCTTATAGAGGCCTCCCGTGACCAGAGGGTGGCCAATATTTCGCTCAGCGAATAAGCATTGCCATACAACGTGGCAATGCTGCCAGCCTTATGGGCACCCTCCCCATTGGCGGCGATTTGGGAGAATTTTTTTATCTTTAATAATAGTTTTAGCTAGGTTTAAGTTATTTTTAAGTTTTGACTGTTCTTTATTGTTTTCTTTTTCTTTTTCAATAAAATGCAAATATTTAGTCTAGTTTCTGAGAGAAGACCTATGGCAACAGTAGGAGTTTGAGTGGCTGGTGATGGGTGGATAATGGCCACACAACTAACAGATGTCTTTATGTCACCAGGTCATCGGCACCGCTTCGCTGATCCTCATCGAAATGATGTGGCTCCTCAACTTCCTTCTCATCGCCGTCTTCCCGTTCCTGGTAGCGTTTGTGGATGTCCATGGATCCTTCTACGTGTTTGCTTGCGTGGCCACAGCCAACACCTTGTTCGCGTACTTCAAGGTCCCCGAAACGAAGGGATTGACAAATAAAGAGATACAAGATTTTTTTAGAAAATAAAATCATTTTTTTAACGGCTGCTTTTTATTGAAACAATACATCATTTTAGTACAAGTACAAGAATATTAGTAATAGAATAGTATAAGATACTATTATAGTTTCCGGGAGCTAAAAGTATCCATTTCTACCCCCAACGCAAAAAGCTGGGTGTTGTAAGTTTGACGTCAATATCTCTCTCTCTCTCTCTCTCTCTCTCTCTCTCTGTGTATCTGCCTGCCTGTGGCATCGTAGCTCTCAAGCGGATGTTCCGGATTCGATGCGGTTTTTTCATTCAAAAGCCAGTTTTTCGGTGGTTAGACATAGACATACATAGACATACACACACAAATCACGTCTTTATCCCTTACGGGGTAGACAGAGCCTAAGATAACAGGCACCTACAGGCCACATTTAGCAAGATTGTGGGCGTATAGGTGGAAAATGGAATCAAAATAGTGATGGGTTGCTACCCTTATCGCCTATAACATGATTTCTATGATTTTCGCCCATTCCCTCCATGGGCTTTTACCATCTGCATAGACATAGACATAACTTTATTCGACATCAAAAAATACACAGACTCTTAAAATAATACAAAAACATACCAAGTTGATGATGCCGAAAAGGTATTCGACTCAGCATTATGTTGCAGTAGGTGCCACAGCGCTGATTTTCAGCCATATTTTTTATTTTTTATTTTTTTTTTTTTTATATGAATAGGAAGGCAAACGAGCAAGTGGGTCACCTGATGGTAAGTGATCACCACTGCCCATAGACACCCGCAACCCCGGAGGGATTGCAGATGCGTTGCCAACCTAGAGGACTATGATGCAATGCCTCTTGTGCCCTATTATTATTTTCTTAGCCATATTTGGTAAAAATCGGTTGTTTTGTTTGTTTTTTTTTCTGAGTGTTATCCAGGTATCTGAAACGGTTTTACCATGAAGAGCCAGACCGACAAGGTTCTTTGCATTTATTAATAGTACGCACATAACATAAATCACGTCTTTGTCCCCTACGGGGTAGACAGAGCCAAAGGTAACAGGACCTGAAGGCCACATTTAGCATGATTGTGGGCGTATAGGTGGAAAGGGGAATCAAAATAGTATGGTTTGCTAGACGCATCGCCTATAACATGATTCCTATGCCCATTCCCTTGACGGCATTTTATTTTCTGCGCGGGAAGAGAAGCAACTGGTACATTCTATGTTTTTTCATTACTCCTAGACCAGCGTGGAAGTGGTATTATTAGTATAGTTTCATTATACCAAACAAACAATTCCAAAAGGCCCTTCGTCGATATTCCTTCATTACATTTAGAATTAATTTAATACTACGATGGTTGTTTCTTTGTTCAAATCGAGTCCTTGTCGAACTTGTCACCGTAGTTGATAAACAAAGCCTCTCGTGTACAAATTATAATTATCAGCCTATCGCACCACTGTTGGGCATAAGCCCAAGCGCCATAGAGCCCTTAGGCACTTCTCATCCTGCCACTGCCACTCTGCCCAGATCGTCGCTCCATCTAGCCTAAAAATCGACAATGATTCAACAACCAAAGGGACTTCCAAAAACGTTGTTTGTTTTTTTTATAGTTACCCAACTCTTGTTTGGCCTCAACTTTGGATGTTTTGCTAACACAACTAAGAAATTAAAAGCAGTGTCCGACCTCGTTTCACTATTTCCAATAGTGTTCTATACGACGATTTGTTTCTTTAAATTGTTGTCCCCACCGCTCGACTGTGTTACTATAATATCATTAGTAAATTATTTGATCGTGATTGTCACTATGAAATTTTCAAATTACACTTTTTATAACTACTTCAATGAATTAATTGGCATTGACTCATGGCAGAATTTTGTTATTAATGACTTCAACGTCGTTTTAAAAACGATCTGTGTCTCTTTAGGCTCGTGTATGATGGCGAAATTAGGCCTAGTATTTTACATTGTTTTCGCTTATTTACACAGTGATATATTTTCTTTTATAACAATTCTTAGCCCTCAATTTATGCATTGTGTGCAGTACATTTTGCCAGTAGTAAATATGATGATATTTTATTCAGTTTATTTACGAATGAAAGCATTAAACATAGAGTTCGAGAAAAAAACAATTCAAATCAAGGATGTGAAGATGTGTTTCAAAGCTATAGCCGATTGTCTTTCGAAGATGCGATCAAGTCATGACAAGCTGGTAATGAAATGAAATGAAATAATTTATTTTGCTGTAGACATGGTAAGTAAAATATTGTGTCTTAAAAATAGTGTACAGTGCGCTGACATGTCTAACCAGAATATTGGCATGCAAACATTTTCTTATACTAATCTACAGAATTAAATTATTAAAATTAAATAGATCATTGATATTAAAATAGTTTACCAGAATTATACATAATTAATAAGTTTCAATGTCAATAGGTACATTTGTTTATAAAATATATTTCCATTATTACAATTGTCCATTATTACATTGTTACAAAGAATTCACAAAAAGATCGTCCGGAATAATTACATAAATAAATTAAAACATGTTAAAGCATTATTATCATTAATAAGTAATTAACTAGGAACTCAGGAATTCCTTAATTGAATAGAATGTTTTTTCTTTCAACCACTGAAATAACTTTATTCTAAATTTACATCGGGGCAACTGAGTTATACTCTCCGGCAGCTTATTGAAAATACGTATTGCCATTGGATAACAATTTCGACGATACAAGTGTGTGTTAGTTTTAGGGTAAATGAGTCTGTCTGGGTATCGAGTATTGAAGTGACACACCTGGTTTTTTCTTTTAAAGTGGTTGGGATAAGTTTTTACAAAGTTACATATTTCAAAAATGTATAGACAAGGAACCGTTAAAAGATTAAGTTTTTTAAAAAGTGGTTTGCAAGACGTTAGAGGGGGTACATCACAAATACCACGAATGCATTGTTTTTGTCCAACAAATATTCTGTTAATGTCCACTGAATTTCCCCACAATAATATACCGTATCTCAATACTGAACCAATGTATCCATGGTATGCCTTTAATGCTGTTTTCTCGTTTGAGATTTTTGTAAGCCTCCAGAGTGCATAAGCAAAGCGGTTTATTTTGTTGGTTACACTCTGAACATGCTGTTTCCAGGAACAATTATTGTCTATTATTAGACCTAAAAACTTTGTTTCGCTTGATTCCTTTATTTTTTGATTTTCGTAGGTTATCGTGATGTTTTCAATGTTTGCTGTCCTGTTTCGAAATTGTATGTATGTTGTTTTATTTATGTTAACTTTTAAATTGTTGTCCTTTAACCAATTGATTATGTCATTAACAGTTTTATTAATGTCCGCATTGTATGTTTGTTTATTTTTACCTGTTATAACGACTGAGATGTCGTCAGCAAACAGTGTGCAGTGATGGTGTGTAACGAGCGGTAAATCATTAATGAAAATTAAAAATAGTAACGGACCCAGGATACTGCCTTGTGGGACACCTACGCTATTTGGTTTAGTTTTAGATAAATAAGATGCTTCTATTCCGTTCATGTCAATATTATTAATTTCCACCTGCTGATGTCTTTCGTCAAGGTAGCTTCTGATCCAGTTCTTTGCCATTCCACGAATGCCATATAATTCACACTTCTGTAAAAGAAGTTTATGAGGAACAAAGTCAAAGGCTTTGCTCATGTCAAAGAACACAGCTGTGGTTGGTACTTTGTTATCTAAATTTACAGTTATTTCATTAACTAGATTAAAAGCTGCCAATGTGGTAGATTTACCCTTTTGGAAGCCATTTTGTTGTTTTGCTAGTATATTATATTTATTTAAAAAATTGCAAATTCTTTTATGCATTATCTTCTCAATTATTTTTGATAGAACTGGTACTAATGATATGGGTCTGTGGTTATCCATTTTTTCTCTGTCACCTTTCTTATGGACTGGCTTCACTCTAGAAAGTTTTAACCTGCACGGAAATATGCCTTTAGAAAAGGACAAATTTATCAGATGAGTTAAAATAGGTGTCAGTGCATCAGCTGTTTGTTTTAGCACGTGTGTACAAATGCCATCGAAACCTACAGCTGATGTGTTATTGAGTGATTTTATTATTTTTAATACTTCATGTTCAACCGTGGGAAATAAGAACATTGTATTGTTCTGTTTCTTAATAGCTTGTGTATATTTAATGTCTGTGATATTAGGATTGTTAGTATCTTTTGTCAGGTTTATAAAATATTCATTAAATTTGTCTGCAATTTCATTTGGATCATTAATTAATTCATTATTATCTACAATTTTGTTTATATATTTTCGGTCTTTAATGTTGTTATTTCCTGTGTGATTTTTTATTATGTCCCATGTTGCCTTACATACGTTTTTTGATGAATTAATATAGGACGCATTTGTAATTTTTTGAGCCATATGAATACATCTTTTTAATATGTTTGAGTATTTACGGTATTTCTGTTTGTCAGTTTTTTCACGAGATGCATAATATTTAAATCTTAGTTTTCGCTTGGTGTGTGACGCCTTCTTAATACCTTTAGTCAACCATGTGGATTGTATGGGTTTATTTTTTATTTTTATAACTTTTACCGGGAAGCATAACTTATAAAGAAGAGTCAGAGTATCGTGAAAACTATTAAAGGCTGTATCGAGATCAGTTTCGTTATACACATCGTTCCAGGAAATGTTATTCAAACATTTCTGAAACTTTCTTATATTTTCCTTGCTGTAATCATGTTTCTTGATAAACTTGTATGAATGATGTAAGTCCTTATTATTAATGGGAATTTTGAGAAGTTGGCCAGTATTGTGATCTGATAAACCTAAGGAGTGTAGTTCACCTGTTGCTTCGGGTATATTACTTATTATTTGGTCTAAGCAAGCATTAAGTCTAGTCGGCTCATTTATATGAATTATATAATTATTATTTTGTAAGATTCTATAGTACTCCAATGTTGCTTTTGATTGTTTTAGTATATTAATATTAAAGTCGCCTGTTAAAATAATTTGCTTTTTTGTTTTCATTTTCAATTTACTTAATAATAATTCTAATTGATTAAGGAAGATGTCAGCGGTGCGATTTGGTATTCTATATATGCAGATAACTATGCAGTTATGTTCAATGACTTCTATACCACAACACTCGAAATTAAAGACTATCTGTAGTTCACTTAGAAATGAGAGGGGTTTAAAGCCTATGCCTTCTCTACACATTATAAGAACACCTCCTCTTTTCATATTTTTTCTGGAATACCAGTTGGCACGTCTGTATCCATTTAATGTAAAATTTTGCTCATTGCCAGCTTTTAAAAAGGTTTCGGTTAAACAAATTATGTCAATTTCCTTTTTGTTTTTGGAGAAGTCATGAAGGACAATTTGTAACATGTCTCTTTTGCTCAATATACCAGCGATATTCTGATGTAAAATAATTAGCTCATGATTAGTTTTCGGCTCGAAAAAACACTTTTTCATTATTTATAGGCAATTTTTTATTTATTCTTGAGAAATAGTCTGTAATCGTTTTTTTTTTCGCTACTTTGTGTTGTGTACCCTGTGCTGTTATGAAATTTTGTTTGTTTTTGTTGTTCTGTATAATTTTATTGAAATAGTAGGGAATCGTACCTTTTTTTAATATAGTCTGTTCATTTAATTGCTCATTTTGATTTTTTAATATAACCTTATTGATCTTAGTTCTAATTTTAAGGGTTATAAAATTATTTTCATAGTATGAGCTGTCAATTGTTAAATTAATCTTATTACATATTGAGGGTATATAATATCTGTTGTCGAACAATGTTGTTTGGCAGTCAAGAAATATACAACGTTTAAAATTCCTAGATACCAGTTTAAGCATGCTATTAAGTTTGTTTACATTTAAGTGTTCGTTATTGTTAATGCCTAACACAATAATTGTTGGCTTAAAATGCGTTTTTATAAAAGTACTTAATTCTATGAATAGTTCAGTTGGGTTGCAGTCATCTTCGCCGACGCAGAGAATTATTATGTCATCACTGGAGTAATTCGATAGTAGGGTAGTATGAGCGTTTAAAATTTGTTTACAGGTCGCACCTGGTTTCAAAAAGGAGTAAACGTCATATGATTCGAAATTATTATCTTGTCTTGAGCTGAGAATGGTTGAGGCAAGACCCATACATTGTTTACCTCCTAATATTATTATTTTATTGTTGTTGAGGGTAGTCTGTTTTGGTCCATGTATCTTGCTGTCAGAGTTAGGATGAACCGGACTCTGAATATGAGGCCTATTTTCGGGAGGAACAAATGTTTTTTCTATATTATTTGTCAAATTATTCGTTGGATTAGTTCGTGATGGTGGTATCGATCTTTCTGGAGATGTCGTAGGTGTGCTGGTATGATGCGACTTATGAGGATGTGAGAGATTGCGTCGGTTATGTTTGTTTTTTTTTCCTTTTTTCAGTGTAGATGTGATTTCCGTAATTTTTTTAGTACTGCCTGGGTCAGAACACATTTTTTTTAATGTATCCATCTGAGATTTTTGCTCATTAGTTATCTTTTTTAAATTGGAATTTTCCATTGAAAGTGTTTCAATTTCATTATGTGCCGTAGCTAGTTGCAGTTTTAATTCCTTTATTTCCTGTTTCATTTCCATAAAATACTCCTCTGTGGGTACAAGCGTGGAAAGATCCGGCAGACTTTTACTTCCGCCAAGAGTGCTTAGTACCGATGAGTCATCGCTTTCTTCTGTCATGGACTCAAACAAACGATTTTTCCTTCTTTTTGTGACATTGTCTATGACAAAAGACATGATGCAAGGGCTTTTTAGCGGTTGTAGTTTCTGAACGAGGGTGGTTGTAGGCAACACCAGGCAACACCGACGTTTTATCTGTTGCGGTGACAATGTCAGTTTGATTCTGTGGTTGTATTGTAATGGCAGCCAATCAGCTGTGCAGAGCGCCCGAGATACCGTTAAGTTATTTATATTTAACGGATTGGATTTCTGTTCCTTTTAATAATAGTCCAATATTTAAAATACAACGGTGAAAGTGAGTTCTTACCAAGGTGTTAAATTCTTTTAATTGGGTGTCAGTTCGGTGGGTGACGATGAATATTCCAATGTAAGTTTCAATCCCAATGTTTTGATCACAAAGCCACTGATATTACGACGAAAAAACTATTTTATCTTATTTAAATTGCGCAGAGCTATTGTTTATTATTGTTTACTTGGCGAGGGTTGCCACTCCGAAAGTGGCTTGATATTTGATGACCGCATATCCTAGCGGTCAGAGTACCTGACTATGAAGCACGAGGTCCCGGGTTCGATCCCCGCGGTCAGGGCAGACATTTGTATGAAAAATGCAAATGTTTTTTTCTCGAACCTTGGATGTCTAATTATGTATTTATATACATTATGTTTATCCGTTGTAGTACCCATATTGCAAGCTTAGATTGGGACTATGTAGGTCGATTGATGTCAATTGTTTCATGATATTATTTTTCTTAGCGATATTTCGAAAGATTTATCAGACTTAGGGTCGTTTTTCAGTCGTCAGATACTGTTACTATCAAATGAATCAAGAACTTTTATTTCTTGATTTTTATGTTTACTTTTACGGTTTTACGGTTTTTAGAAATTAAATTTCTAAATCTCACTGAAAATTAGAACACAGAAAAATCCGAAAAGTAAAGCTAGTAGCAGGTACAAAAATTCGAAGACTACCCATCTGCTATGGGTGGTGTAGGGGTATAGCACGCGTCACGGAATGACGAGGACCCGGGTTCGATTCCCGGCCATAGCTTTACTTTTCGGATTTTTCTATTTGTTCTAATTTTCACTGACATTTAGAAATTTAATTTCTAACGGTAAAACCGTAAAAGTAAACATAAAAAATCTTGATTCATTTGATAGTACCTATCATTTAAAAAACAGCGCCTTCTCTCGTCCCTGGTGAGCAGTAGATCTTCCACGGGACTTTGTAATTGTATTGTACAGACAAATCATTCAAACAGATGACGCTTAGCGACAAAAAATCGTATAGTAACCAGGTCATGTGACAGCTAGTAACAGGTAGAAAAAATCTAAGACTACCCACCTGCTATGGGTGGTGTAGGGGTATAGCACGCGTCACGGAATGACGAGGATTCGGATTCGATTCCCGGCCATAGCTTTACTTTTCGGATTTTTCTATTTGTTCTAATTTTCACTGACATTTAGAAATTTAATTTCTAACGGTAAAACCGTAAAAGTAAACATAAAAAATCTTGATTCATTTGATAGTACCTATTATTTAAAAGCAGCGCCTTCTCTCGTCCCTGGTGAGCAGTAGATCTTCCACGGGAGTTTGTAATTGTATCGCACAGACAAATCATTCAAACAGATGACGCTTAGCGACAAAAAATCGTATAGTAACAAGGTCATGTGACAGCTAGTAACAGGTAGAAAAATTCTAAGACTACCCACCTGCTATGGGTGGTGTAGGGGTCACGGAATGACGAGGATTCGGATTCGATTCCCGGCCATAGCATTACTTTTCGGATTTTTCGATGTGTTCTAATTTTCAGTGACAATTAGAAATTTAGATTTCTGTAGGTTAAGTGCTTCTTATCTTTTTCAGATTGTGGCGCGATTTGTGACAGATTTTGTTCGTATTGTTACCATTAATTGGTACCAGCTATTCATTTTACAACAAACGGTAAGATATGCAGCTTTTGCTTTCAATTTGTTGCATCGTAGCTCTCAAACGGATAGACCGATTCCAAAACGGTTTGTTTCATTCGAAAGCCATTTTTCTTGCGGTGGTTTTCAGCCATGTTTGGTAAAAATCGATCCAGCAATTTGAAGTGTATCAGCCCTTTTCAAAAATAATGTAATGCATGCAAATTAAATATTTTTTTTACTAACGATTAATACGGATTCTTTTTGTATTATTATTGCAGGATATGTGGGTAGTGCGATTAATTTATCTCGCAGAGACTACATGTTCGATCATTCTGGTCTGCTTGCCGGCGGTGGCCGCAGAAATGATTGCGGTTGAAACAGAAAAAATGAGAATTATCATTCATGAACGTATTTTTGATGAAACTGGTGAGCATTATAATAGTTACGCTACTTACAGCTAACAGCTACTCTTAGGGCCTGTTTCATCACTATCAGTTAAGACCCTGATATTTCGACTGTGAGTTATCTATGATGTCTCGAATTTACCAGTTGCTTTTCTTCCCGCGCAGTTTGTAGCAAGTTTTGTTACCTTAGGCTTTGTCTACTGCGTAAGGAATAAAGACGTGATATATGTATGTATGCCCACACGCACACGTCTATGCCAACTCATGTTAATTGCTGAAGGCTTCAAATAAACACGCATACATTTACGCCTGTATACATTTCTAGAGACCGATGTTAAGAAGGACTTGCAGCAGCTGCTGCGCTACGTGGAGGCGCGACCGCTGCTGCGCAAGGCGTGGCGGCTGGTGCCGGTGGACCTGCGCCAGCCGGTGACGCTGCTCAGCATGAGCGTCACCTACCTCATTGTCCTCATTCAGTTCACGCATTTGTTTTGAATCAATATGTAGCAAAAGATATGGCGACTTGAAAGATGATTGAGTAGATTGATGTTTTAGGTGTGTTTCTGTTTTTGAACGTAGTTGTGAGTTTTTAGGTTAATAACGGCAGACATTTTGAAGACAAAGCTCTTGTTCAAGATAAGCGTTATGGAGTGTTTACTTAGGGGCCGTCCATTAAGCATGTGATGTTTTTTAGCACTTTTAACCCCCCCCCCCCCTTCGTGATACGTGGTAAGGTTTAAAACTAACCCCCCCTTCACCATCCAAAATCACGTGTATTTTTCGTACCTACAAAGAATTTTAAAATTTTTAGAATATTATCGCAGGGACTTCGTTCATTGCCTGGCAACGGCGAGTCAAGGTCACAACTACACGCCGCTTTTCGGTTTAAAAATCGCGCGTTTGACGGATAAATAAATACACGTGATATCTGACTAAACTTTACCTTCCTTCCTTACCTTTACCTTCCTTTACACCTATACGCCCATAATGGCTTTTTAGGTCTTAGAAATCATGCTATAGGCGATGCGGCTAGCAACCCCTCACTATTTTGATTCCCCTTTCCATCTGTACGCCCACGTTCACGATGAACTCAAACTTGACCGTGAAAAAAAGTAAAAGCGTGACCTTAGGCTCAGACAACCTCTATAAAGAAGCCAAGCGGCACCAGCGGGGGAAGGCGGGAATCGCCAAACCTACGTTGCACAGGTGCCGCGAAGAGGGAACCCCATCCCGGGGTGGTCGTGGGGCGCGGTGACACCGAGTGCTCCCGTAACGCCTCACATACGACCGAATAGGGAATCCGTGTGGTTTTAGTGGGTAACGTACCGGGCGGATGCATAAGGCGCATTTTCCACACCATAAAAAAGGCCCTCTCTACCCCGTAAAGGATAAAGACGTGATTAATGTATGTATGTATTCTGACCGCATTAATCATAGTAACTGTAATTTTGGCCTTTTTAAAGCCGAGTCTAGTGTGTAGTGATAGAATTTAAGTATTGTAGTAGCTAGTCTGTTTAGTTTTAATTTTATCTGGGTCCTACTGAAAAACAGCGTTGCGGCTTGCCGCAATATTATGCTGAGTGGGGCCCATTTTACACCATATCGGTACTATTGCTATTGTATTTCTTCTTACTATTATATATCTACGTGTATCGAATGTGTGTAAATAAATGTTTCTCTCTCTCTCTCTCTCTCTCTCTCTCTCTCTCTCTCTCTCTCTTAATGTATTTTATTTTGAAAAAATGAATTTTTGCCAAGTCTCTTGCGGCGCATTCTTCTTGGCCACTATGGTCTTTCGGAATGCGCTGGAATTTCAAAAATGACACGAAGTTGGCGATTTTTTTATTTTATTATCTGTTATTGTAATGCACTTTCATTTTTGAAAAAACATTTTTTACTTTACTTTATGCAGCCCTAAGTTTTAATGTCTAGTATCTTGGTTTACGTGTTTAAAGTAATAAATGGAATAACATTAAAAGATGAATTATGAATTTATTATTTAACTAGCTTCTGCCCACGACTTCGTCCGCGTTGAATTAGAAATTGACGTGTTTATTGTTATCCCGCGGGAACTGTGCAGTTTTCCGGGATAAAAAGTAGCCTAAAACCTGGCCAGTGATTGTCTCAACAGATTAAAGTTTGCATCGAAAGCTATTCAGCCGTTTTCACGTGATGCGCTCGCAAATATACAGACAAACGGATAAATAAATAAATAAATATCTTGGGACAAATTACACCAATTCACCCAGGCCCAAACTAAGCAAAGCTTGTGCTATGGGTACCAGGCAACGGATAAACATACTTATATAATGTAGATAAATACATACTTAAATACATACAACACCCATAACTCGGGCACAAACATTCGTATTCATCATACAAATGTCTGCCCCTACCGGGATTCGAATCCAGGACCTCTAGCTTCATTGTCAGGGTCACTAACTACTAGGCTATCCGGTCGTCGACATAAACAAACAGACAAGAATTTAAAAAATGTTGGTACGTTTTCTGTTATCGATTCTAATTAGCCCCAGCCAATTTTTTTTATATCTTACATATTATTATACAGACTTTGGATCCGCTTCAGCTTCATTATTATGTACATAGATTTTATTTATTTATTACACACTTTTACTTTCATTTGACCTCCATGCTGGTCTGGGAGCAAAAAAAACAAAATGTACCAGTTGCTTCTCTTCCCGCGCAGATGGTAAAAGCCCATCGGAATGGGCGAAAATCGTAGGCCATGCGGCTAGCAACTATTTAATTATTACAAGTTACAAACTTTATATTAACTTGCGACGTATGCATGTAAATATGTTTGCAGGGTGGAATCCTGCAACTCAATTTTGAAGCAGATATTTTTTATCTGGGAGAGCTGAAATTTTGCATACTTGTGTAAATCAGAATACGCTGGTAGTAAAATTCTGGTGGTCCAGCCCGGACCGTCTCCACAGGAGAGAACTCTTCGGCAGATCTTTCCACAGACTAAAGTATCACAATATTAAAACAAAATAACCCAATGCCCAACTACTTTATTGTGCTTAACAAACAAATCGGTAAAACGTGTACAGACCTGTTTCAAACGGTCACGCAAAGTTTTTTAAAATACATGCTGGAATTGCAAGATTACAATGAGGTAGGTGACGCTCATGCTGAGCAGCGCCACCGGCTGGCGCAGGTCCACCGGCACCAGCCGCCACGCCTTGCGCAGCAGCTGCCGCGCCTCCACGTAGCGCAGCAGACGTTCCAAGTCCTCTTCAACATCACCATCTTTAATTAGAAACTTGACAAAGTAAAGTCCATAATTCGGAAGAAAGGAAATGCTGGTCTGGGAGCAAAGAAAAAACAGAATATACCAGTTGCTTCTCTACCCGCGCATATGGTAAAAGCCCATCGAGGGCTGGACCTGTACCAGTTCCCACGCGAACCAAACGCGGATTATGATATGAAAGTCACTAAAATGATTTGTTAATAAATTGGTTTAATATTCGATGTTGTTATTTTGCACTGACTTTGGAGACTCGAACTCAAAAATGATGCGTATTAAATTATATTTAAAAAGTTGCATCATGTTTCCCTCCGTCTAATTCTATCCTGAATGTAGCAAAGTAGAATTATTATCATGTTGCTTCTCTACCCGCGCAGATATAAAAGCCCATCGATAGGCGGAAATCTTAAGAATCATGTTACAGGCGATGCGGCTAGCAAACCACCACTATTTTGATTCCATTTTCCACCTGTACGCCCCAATCGGCGCTTGGCGAATTGTTAACGCACCTCCAAACTCACGCCGAGAACCCCCGAGAACACCCGAGAAGCGTGAATGTGATCGCTTTCTCGCCGTCTCGTTCTCGCGCTCGCCTGTTCTCCGATCGGTGTCGGTATTTTTGCCCGCTTCAAAGGGTTTCTCGGGCGAGAAAAGAGAACGGTATCACATTCTTGTTCGGTCTCAGTGCGACCGTTGCATTGATTGTGTGTTGTCGTGTAGGTACCTTTTCTAGTTAAAATAAATACCATCTACTGTCTGTGGTCGCCAAGCTATTACAAGTAGGGTGGTTTGTGCTACGTCAGTGCTATAAAAAGTATGGCACTGTCATCCATTCCAGATAACGATCGAGAATGCGAATGAGAAGGTCGCATGAGTATAGATGCCTTCTCGGTTCTTGCGTAATTTCTCGGCAAGACTTCTCGGCGAGACTTCTCGCGTGAGTCTGTAGCCGCTATTACGGTTCATAGGTACCTGTTTCAGTGAGAAGGCGGTCATGGATCACCATCTTCATTTCATCAGCCTTAGAAGCCATTATTTCTGCTGAGACTGCCGGCAAAGCGATACCCATAAACCACTCCAGTACTTGGAACATAGTATTTATTTGACGAAGGACCGACTGAAAATTAATCGTACCAAGTATTCATAACAAGCTGTTCCATTAAGCTGGTTCAATACAATACAATACAATACAAAATATTCACAAATACAAGACATGACATACATCTTGGGAAACATAGAATTTAACAGTTGCTTCTCTTTCCGCGCAGATGGTAAAAGCCCATCGAGGGAATGGGCGAAAGTCTTAGGAATCATGTTATAGGCGATGCGGCTAGCAAGCCAACACTATTTTTATTTCCCTTTCCCGCTATAAGCCCTTAATCATGCTAAACGTGGCCTTAAGGTTTTGTTAGCTTAGACGCTGTCTACCCCGTAAGGGATAAAGACGTGATATATCTATGTAAGTACTATGTATACTGGGAAACTAAAATAAATAAAATAAATAAATATCTTGGGACAAATTACACCAATTGACCCAGCCCCAAACTAAGCAAAGCTTGTACTATGGGCACCAGGCAACGAATAAACATACTTATATAATGAAGATAAATACATACTTAAATACATACAACATCCATGACTCGGGCACAAACATTCGTATTCATCGTACAACTGTCTGCCCCTACCGGGATTCGAACCCGGGACCTCTAGCTTCATAGTCAGGGTCACTAACCACTAGGCTATCCGGTCGTAACTGACTTGAATATTATTGAATCTGGAAGCACGGCAGTGCTCACGCCAAGTCGAGCACATTATTATGTCTAAATAGCATTTATTTATAAGTATACTTAGTCCATATTTTTGTCGAACTTATTGTTGTTGATACTAAAATAAAATCGATACTTAATCGTTCAATGTCAAAAGATTTGTCAAAATGAATTGTGTCATACTTTCCTTATTGAAACAGACTGTAGGTAGCTACCGAACAACGGCTGAATAAAAACAAGTAGTGTCTTCTTCAACCTCGACATTGGCAGAATCATCGACAGTAGATATCGATGGAGCTAGATTTTTAAAAATTGAATTGTAGACTGTAGGTAATAATAATAACTGAAATAACCTAGTTCCATTGCTGGTCTGATAGCAAAGAAAAAACATAGAATGACCAGTTGCTTCTCTTCCCGCGCAGATGGTAAAAGCCCATTGAGGTATTGGGCGAAAATCATAGGAATCATGTTATAGGCGATGCAGCTAGCAACCCATCACTATTTTGATCGCCCATAATCTTCCTAAACTTGGCCTGAAGGTCTTGTTACCTTAGGCTCTGTCTACCCCGTAAGGGATAAAGACGTGATTTGTGTATGTGTATGTATGTATGTATGTAAATAATAACCTTTTTCTCCAAAACGGACAATTCAAATTGAATCCCGATAATAAACACTCCAAGCAAAAAATGTACAGCAAATCCAACTCCAACCTAGAAAACAATATTATTTCAATACATTTAGGTTAAATTTCTAAACCAAATTGAAAATAACACAGAAAAAATATCTTTATCTACCTACATTCATATCATAAGTTTCTACAATAAACGTTTTCACGACAAAATACGTAGCTAACTTTATTTTCTGTTCTTCGAAAGTTCCAAACAAATGATACGACTGACATTTTGTTATTTTCTTGAATTCTAAGACAATAGACCTCTACAGAGATTTCGTTATTTAAGAAGTTCGAAATTTGAATGTAATTAGAGTATCGATATTGATACTCTAAAGTAAAAATTACACTACCACAGATACAGGTTCCTGAACACATTGTAGGGAAGTTATGACATGGATGTAGTTAATTAGGTTTATTTTTAACAGAACCTTTCGCAATAAAATTCGTTTGAAAAGTAATGCTTACCATTTTATCTTGCAAGACCCGTATTTTCGCCAAACAGTCGGCCAAAGATTTAAAAACAGACACGGCATCAGTAATACGGATTTTCTTGGCCCCTAGCAGCGACTTCAAAACATCGATACGCAAGTAAACTTGATAATAAACGAAGGCATTTACGAGTGATGAAATGAAATACATTGCAATCGCGGTATGTTGAGCCATTGCGCTGAACATTTCCACCCATCCCATAAGACTCGTTAATAATTGGTAGATGTGCACACCAAAAAGCGATATGTTCATCAAAACCGAAGCAAACAACAACGTTTTGAAACCAACGTGGGTACCTTTCGCAACCAAATTCCATTTTAAATCGATATCCAGCATATCAACAAGAAATTTGTACAAGGAATAGCTGGAAAATTGCAAGACGAGAAACGCCCACATGTAATACGCGTTGCTAACGAACGTTGGCCATATTTGATGATATGGTAACCACATAAGTGTTGTCAACACCACGTAAATGAGCACTGAGACAAAAGTTGCGAGCACGCGTAAATTCCTGCGTAGAATGTTGAAGAACCCGAAATTCAGACCCAGGATAAGCTGTGTCAATGAAAAGAATATCACCACAGGTTTTGAGAGCTGTTTCGGTTGGGACACATAAATGAGTCCTGTATTCGGGTGCGTCATTCTGAAAGAAGTGATGGCTTTTTATTTAAATAGTCTATATTTTTGAGGCTTGTTCCAATAGTTAAGCTTTGGCGTCCTATTTTCAAAAATCTTAATAGGATATAGACAGCGATTTAAAATAGACGCCCTTATAAACTCAATCTTCACTACATAGTATAAAACAAAATCGCTCGCTGTCTGTCTGTCCCTAGGTATGCTTAGATCTTTAAAACTACGCAACGGATTTTGATTCGAAAGGAAGGTGTATTATGTACAATATGCTGACGAAGTCGCGGGTAGAAGCTAGTTAAATTATATTTTTCTAAAAAAATATAGAGACACATCATTGATAGCTTAATCTCGATTATTTTATAGTTATTTAAACTGTATTTTTTATATTGTTTGTTACACAAAATGGCTATTAAAGCAATTTGAAAAATCACGAATATTCCCTATTTTTAATTTGATAAGACCTTTTATTCATGTCAAAGTTTGACTCAATTTTAGTATACGTTACTATCCGAGAACGCGTTACTGTTCAATAATGACAGTAATTATGAAACTGTTGACAGCTTGTCACGTTACTTCCTTGCCCCTTACTCCTCTCTGCCTGCATGTTTATCTTAATCATCAAATTGTTTAAACAAAAGCGTGTCTGACAAGTTGTTCCGCTTTGACAGGTACAGTCGAGGGCATAAGTATTGATACAGCCTTACATACATATATCACGTATTTATCCCTTACGGGGATTCCAAAACATTGATACGCAAATAAACTTGATAAAAAACCAACATATTTAAAATGGACACATTAAAAAACATGGGTGACACGCTATATTTTGAGACAAATTCGCAAATTTCCACCCTTGTCTCAAATTCCGTAAGTGAAACGGACAAATAAAAATAAGGTATCCCTTTTATGTCCCACAATACGAAACTAAATAGATCGAAACAATGCTGGCATCTTTGACAATGAATTTCCACTTTGCATCAATACCTAATAACCTTTATTTATTTTGTAAATGATTACAAAAGTATTAATTAAAATATTAACTAAGGCTACCTTAAAATAACTTAGTAAAATAAAACTTAGGTTAAAAATTAAAATAAATTTGGACCCTTGGGTAGGATCCCCATCACGCAGGCAGCGCATTACCGCGTTGTATCGCAATTGCGAGTCTTTGTGCGAATATCTAGCATATTTACGAGAAACTTGTATAAAGAATAGTTGGAAAATCTCAACACGAAACCCACACGCAATAGTACTCCTACTTCTAATACTAATAATAATAAATACTCCTTTAAAATAATACTCCTTTCATCCACTCAAAGGTTGACTGGAAGAGATCCCTTAAAGGGATAAGACCGCCTTTGTGCCTGTATCTCAGTGTTTGTCAATTGTATTTGTCTTGTTTATTTTGCACTATAAAGAGTTTACATACTTACATACAATTAGGCATTGACAATAATTTTCACCCAAATTTGATTATGGGGTTAACACATAAGTATTGTCAACATCCCAAACGCTCGTAAATTCTTGTTTAGAATCTTGAAGAATCCGAAGTTTAAGCACAAGAGTAGCTGTGTCAATGAAAAGAATATCATCAGAGGTTTCAAGAGCTGTTTGGGTTGGAACACATCCATTAGCCCTGTGACGGGTCATCATTCTAAGTCTAAGGAAACTGATCTCTTTCTTTTGAAAAATACAGAATCTCGTGCGTGAAATTTTGTTTACTACTTAGGTATATCTGGAAACTTTTCTTGTCTCTTATTCCGTTTAAAGATTTTAGTATGGAAGGTGTATCACTGAAAGATAGAATAAGGAACAGTCTGATAAGGGAACGTGCTGGTGTGAAAGAGGATATAGTGACTAGGATAGAAAAAAGTATGCTTAGTTGGTTTGGGCATGTAGAGCGGATGGATGAAAGTAGACTAACTAAACAGATCTATATGGGGAGTGCGAATGGTTGCGTTGGGAGGGGAAGGCCTAGACGGACGTTCCGAGACCAAACAGGAGGCGTTTTGGAAAAAGGTCAGGTCAGGAGTACCCGAAACCGACGAGCATGTATGAAGAGATTGATGACTGTGGATGAAGCGAAAGAAATATGTCAGGATCGTAGCAAGTGGAATAAAGTAGTCTCTGCCTACCCCTGTGGGAAAGAGGCGTGACGGTATATGTATATGTATGTATGTATGTAAGATTTTAGTTCATTATTGTACAGTCAAGTATGCATTGTTGTCAGGGAAGAAGCAAGCTGTCCGTTTGATACATATGATAATTACAATGATATACTCGATTACAAGCGAAGCTCCCCTTCGTCCTTGTACGAGTACCTACTCCTTGCTGCTGTCTTCCGTGTTTGTTTTAATTATCATAGGGGTTCTAACAATTGTGCCTTCAACAGTTATACAAACTGATGTTTCTACTGACCGTTCAACTGTTGATATATCATCGTTGATGGATTAATCTTCAACTTAGACAGTAGAAGGATGTGGAATAAGTTTTACTAATAATTAATTATTACTTCCATGCTGGTCTGGGAGCAAAGAAAAAACATAGAATGTACCAGTGGCTTCTCTTCTCTTCTCTTCCCGCGCAAATGGTAAAAACCGATTGAAGGAATGGGCGAAAATCATAGGAATCATCAACCTATCACTATTTTGATTCCGCTTTCCATCTCTACGCCCTCAGTGTCTTGCTAAACGTGGCCTGTAGGTCTTGTTACCTTAGGCTCTGTCTACGCCGTAAGGGATAAAGACGTGGTTTGTGTATGTATGTATGTATGTGTAATTATTCATTAAGTTTTATATACCTAAAATCATTGGTTTTGCTACCAATTAAAAAGAGGAATTTACAATGCTTACGTATGCTTAAACTTCTCATTAGGCGTTGCCTCATGACTGAAGATCGTGGTCATTCACGGATGGTCTACATCTGAAGAGAACAAATCTGTCCATGGCTGGCCTGACTGACTCAAACCTTGAGGAGATTTAGTCCTTTATCTGATCAGTCCATCTGTTAGGCCACGACCTCGTTTGGCCATTTGTATATACGGCCACAACCAATTTTCCAGGTTCTCATCACTCCTATGCGCTACGTGACAATACGAGAGAAAAAAAAATTAAATTTTAAAATTTTAACTGTTTATTTCGGAAAAAAAATCAATACATTTTACACAGCAATAACTACTTAATCCTTAATTTGTAGGATTGTTGAAGTTAATATTAACATTAGTTGCCTACTTACTGTTTAACAATTCATCAGATATATATCCATTAATAACATAAAACCTTTTTGTTAATGAGGTTGGTCTAAGTGACGTACAAGGATATCCTTAGTCTTATTGGCTTTGTTGTTGAAGAATTAGCTGGTGGCATATTGTGGACAATAGTTTTAATTTTGAGCTGTGGCAGAACCGACTTTTGTTCGCTTGGCTGCTAAACGTAATACTTAAAAATGATGTACAGTGCAATAGCATTAGAAAAGATCAGGTCTGTCTTGCTCTTTCACTCACTCAAGGCTTGATACCTGAATCGGGTACCCGAAATCCGAATGTCGTTCTAGAAGCTCACGGGCTGGGTCACGGGCCCAGTGGCGTACATTGGGATTCCTACGTCATAGCATTGGCAGAGGGAAGGTGACAAAATAATTTTTAAGCGCTGTCTACCCTTGCCAGCCCCTGGACGCCCTAGGGTATCCCAAAGGGTACGCTAAGAAAGGATTTGGTCACGGGGCCGGATTGAGGGTTGAGAGAGTTGAAGGCGCTTCGCTAGAAATTTTGGATTCTACGCGGACAAAGTCCCTTGTATACAAGGGTATCAATAAAAATGTACTCAAGTAATTGACAACTTGTCATTACATAAATACATACATACTGTCACGCCTCTTTCCAACAGGGGAAGGCAGAGACTACTTTGTTTCACTTGATACGATCCTGACATACTTCTTTCGCTTCATCCACGTTCATACAATGCTCGTCGGTTTTCTGACCTGACCTTTTTCCAAAACTTCTCCTATTTGGTCTCGGAACGTTCGTCTAGGCCAGTGGTTCTTAACCTTTCAGACATAAGGGACCATTTGTCAAAAAAATTGTCTTGCCAAGGACCACCTAAGTAACTACAAAAAATCTAACGTATGGCTTCGATCGGCCCCAATGGATGGAATTGCACATTCACGCGTTGTGTCTGGTTGTCACTTATCTAATTATTTATTAGATTGGCGCCGCGGACCACTTTGGATGCTTCCAGGGACCACCTGTGGTCCGCGGACCACCGGTTAAGAATCACTGGTCTAGGCCTTCACCTCCCAACGTAACCATTCACACTCCCCATATAGATCAGTTTAGTTAGTCTACTTTCATCCATCCGCTCTATGTTTTTTTTTTTTTTTTTTTTTTTTTTTTTTTTTATAAAAGAGGGGGCAAACGAGCAGACGGGTCACCTGATGGAAAGCAATCACCGTCGCCCAGGGACACCTGCAAGACCCGGGGGATCACAAGTGCGTTGCCAGCCCTTTGAGGAACAGGAAGGCTCGCTTTTTAAAGATCCCTAAATTGTACCGCTCAGGGAATGCTGCAGCAGGAAGTTGGTTCCAGATCTTTACCGTGCGAGGAAAGAAATTGCGTTTAAAACGCACGGTGCTTGACTGCCAACCATCAAGATGTTGCGGATGGAAGGACAGACGGTGCCGCGAAGTACGGTAGTGAAATTTAGCAGCAGGCAGCAATCCGAAGAGTTCATCGGAGCACTCCCCATGATAGATACGGTACAGTATGCAGAGGGATGCTACATCCCTCCGCACAGCCAAAGAATCGAGCCTACCGGAAAGTGCCTGATGTGATGTGATTTGGATGTGACCAAACCAACTAAGCATACTTTTTTATATCCTAGTCACTATATCCTCTTTCACACCAGCACGTTCCCTTATCACACTATTCCTCATTCAACTTGTCATTACCCATTTTTAATCTTATAATGCGACATTTGTTCACGTTTGTATATTAATATCGCTAAAAGCCTTAACATAAAAAGCTAACAAATGATATCACTTCTTTTAATTTATCGCCGTGAGCGGACATACACGTAGAAGTAAAGCATACAAAAATACATTAAGTTTCACAAGCATAAACGTTCAAAATGGAACCAATAAGGAAACATAATAAAATAATACAGTGCGGCAAAGCTCCGCCGAGGAAGCTTTCGAGATCGCTTTTAGCATTTTTCGCTCTAGCTGAACTCTTATTCGGCTTTCATTTCGGCTTTGCAAAAGTGTCGTCCGTAAAATATCTAAAGTCTATACGCGTTATTACAACGTTGGCGTGTTGTGTCGTGGCTTTCACTTTATCTTTACCGTTTGTGCCGGGAATGATGGAATTGTGGATGACAACATATTTAATTCAATACATACCCACAGTAATAATATTGCTCTCGACAAAATACACTCTATGCGAGTTTATAACGGACCTAATACAAAAACAACCGCCGTCTTTCAAAAAATATGACTTGATCGGTTTAATCACTTGGAGCTACTGTATATCTATGTTTGTAGTAAGAATTGTAGCGGCTTTCTTCTATCGCTATCTGACCAACAAGCCAATTAAAAAAGTCATCATTGAGACTTTGATGCACATCCCCATGTTAAGTCTAGATATAATACCGATTGCAAATTTCTTGCTCTTCTATCATGTTTACTCGCAAATGTCCGATTTAAAAACCAAGCTTGAACATAGAGAAATCAATATACAGCAATTACAGTCCGCATATAGAACGGTGGCAAATGATTTTGGAAGATTCAGATCGAAATATGATGCTATAGTGAGTATAGGATAAATACATACATACATACATACCGTCACGCCTCATTACCACAGGGGTAGGCAGAGACCTCTTTCGCTTCATCCACATTCATTAATCTCTTCATACATGCTCGTCGGTTTCGGGTACTCCTTTAGGATAGCATAAAACTTTAATTTAGTTCACTATACTTTCTACCCATCACTATTTTGATTCCCCTTTCCACTTACACGCCCACAATATGCTAAAGATGACTTTTTTTTTATTAAATGAAATTAAGTTAATTTCAGACATTTGTAGTTCATTATGTTGTTAGTTAAGTAGTTACTAATTTTGACCTAAATCTATTTTAGTACCTAATCCTAATAAATACAATAATTTGATCAGATATCTGCCTCCATAAGGGGCACCGGGAACTTAGACATGCATTCGTACCCAATGCCTCCGAATCGGACAGTCTGGCTTTTCGGCAATGACTTTTAAGATGGTGTCGGCGCTTTTATGTCTTAACGTCTATTTACCCCGTAAGAGATAAAAACGTGATATTATGTACCTATGTATGTTTTCTATTTTTCTTCTTTTACAAAATTTTAATGGTCATTTTGTTATTCAAATACACATAATTAATTAAAATACCTACATCACGAACACTAATCCTAAAAACCTATATTATCTATGCTAAAACTAACTATAAAAACCTATATTTGCAAATAACAAATAACAAAAAAATGACATGAAAAGAACACCCCGTCTAACCCTGCTGGCGTGTATTTATTCCAGCGGATCGCAGTTGCGGTCCAAAGGGGTAATGCCGCCAGCGTCATGGGGACCTGCCGCAGCCAGTGGAATCAGACGGGGTTTCCTTTTTATGACTTTTTTTTGCAATTTCTTATTTGCAATTATTATAGGTTTTTGTACTTAGTTGTATTAGTTATAATTTCTAATTTAAATTTGTGTTCTAAGGTTATGCACCTACGCACTCAACTGTCCGATTAGTCGCACTCCGGATGGCCGATTGGCTTCTCCGCACTGCGGCTAACCAGGCAATTCGTACATAGCCTAAAGACCTTTGTTCAACAGTGTATATTCTCTGGTCAATGATGTTAATAATTTGTCTTGTTGCAGTTTGTCTGGGGATTATTAACTGACTCCCCTAAATGGATGTGTTTGATATGGAATCATCTAACCATTATGAAATCATCTTGCGTAAGTCTACACAAAGCCCACTTAGTACAGCATTCGCCATCTTTCTATATTGCCCCGTTTCAGGGAAAGAAGCTCACAATCGCATGCACCTCATTTGTGATTCTGACTGCGTTAGACAATAAGCCTTACAGTTTGAAAACAAATATAATGCGCATCGGCAGTATTCGTTTGCGCAGAGAAGCGCAGACCAGTTTCCGATGGTAGCCGAACGTGTAAATAATCTATATTGAACTTTATTTGCAAGCGCAACTGGCAGAGTATTGCTTGCTTTGCATTCTTAGCTCTGTCCCGCTTACACGATTTTGCCATTGTTGGTACGAAATCGATCGACCAATAACAGCGCCAGAGTTTCCCGCGCTACTAAAATTGGTCTACTGCGCAGGTACATAGTGGAGCATTATTTTTGTTGTCAAACTGTACACCGTTTGCTTGTTTCTCTAGGTTACTAATAACATTAGCTAAAAAATAAAGAACTTAATCAAAAGCATCTTTAATACAGAAACATGTGTATTTTGATTTTAGAGTTGGATAATTCGTGGTTGTAGTTACGCCTGGGCACTACACCTGACGGGGCAAATTTGCCTGCCAGCCATGTTCGCCGAAATGATCAACGTGCAGACCGACGCGATGAAAATCATTCTGCATGAACGGCTTTCTATTGAAACGGGTAAATATTAGTACATAATTACAGAGGCCGGGAAATAAGGCGTTGCCGGCCAAAAACTAAGTTTGTGTTTTAATGTCATTAATTGCTACGCCGTAATGGTAAAATTGTGTTGAGACTTATTTATACCTATAACACGCTTATGTATCACATACAATTGATTGCAAATAAATGAAAATGAAATGAATGAAACTTATAGACGGCCGAGCGCGAGCCAGCCTGGATAATTGAGACTGGAAACCCCTTTTCCTGCCGAGGTATGAATAGTGCTTTTCTCAAACATCTAATCAGCCCACATCCACCCACTGCTGAGTAAAGGCCTCTTCATATTCACGCCAGTTTGCCCGGTCCCATGCCAGTCTCATCCACAGTTTTCCAGCCGAATGACAGATGCCATCTGACCAACGGGCTAATGGTCTGCCCACTGACCTTCGACCCAGTCGTGGCCACCACTCTGTGACCGCCTTCGACCATCGTTCGTTCTGTCTTGCGAAGTGCCCCGCCCAACGCCACTTCAGCGGTGTTATCCCAGTTTCGACATCCACAACTCTAGTCCGTTTCCGAATTTCGGAATTGGGGATGTGGTCAAGAAGTGAGATGCCCAACATGGCTCGCTCCATGGCTCTTTGTGTGACTTTAATATGGTGCATGTTTGCCTTTGTGAGCGTCCATGTTTCTGCTCCGTAAACACTTTGGTTTTAAGACATTGCTTTTCTCAAACATGCAATAGAATAAATGAATAACCTCCAAGAAATTAAAGTATTGTTTCTAAGAAACTAAAAGTAAAGTAGACAAAATAAAACTGCAAAATATAGCAAACCTCGTTTTCAAACTGTCATTAAGGTCCAAAGGTATAGCTGTCAAAGGCGACTTTAAAATATCGGCGCCGAGACAAAGTTTTAAATCTTGAATCTCATTAAGTTTATTAATTATGAATAACTATCATCATATCTAGTAGCTATTCCGCAATGTTGCGGAGTTCTATTTGTTCAAAAAAACGGCTTTCAAAGCGTTTAAATTCATCGCCAAATAATCCATATTTGCAATAATTTCACGAAGGCGATCACTTTTCAACAGATAAATGAAAGAAATTATAATTTATGTCACGAAGCCCGCCAAACCAGTACAAAGTGAATGTTATTGTACCTCACGCGACACTAGCGCCTCTAGTGTCAAATTCGCGATAGCCCCCATTGGATAGCCCTACCTCTCTAATTGGCTTCCCTCTATGCTTCTTACTCATCGTCGGCAGTGACTAGTGCCTGATGCGGTGTCTCTTCTTATAGATGAGACAAAGTCTGCCAGCTTGCTGCGCCTGCTGCGCTACGTGGAGGCGCGGCCACTCCTGCGCAAGGCGTGGCGGCTGGTGCCGGTGGACATGCGACTGCCAATAGCTATGCTATCTATGTGTGTCACTTACCTTATCGTCATTGTGCAGTTTACACATCTCTATGACTAAAGCGCCCGGTAAACGATCAAATTGTTTGTCAAACTTTACGTGTTTGTCAAACAATTTGATCGTGTACGGCTGTGTTTGAGGCGTTTGTCAAACAATCTACGTGTTTGATGCATTTGATGAAAATCTGGATTGATGTCGAGTTTGACAAACAGGTTTGAACGTGTACGACGCTGTTTGTCAAACAAGATCTCGGTAGAAGAAGTTTGACAAACAAGTTTGTCAAGCAAGTTTGACCGTTTGCGCGGGGCGCTGTAACAAATTTGTTTGATATTTGGTTTGATCGTTTACCCTTATGTTTGATGAAAACGTGAAGTTTGACAAGCAAGTTTGTCAAACAAGTTTGATCGTTTACGGGGCGCTTAAAACTCGTTTACATAACTGTTCGTACCTTTAAAGTTTTATTTAGTTTTGTCTGTCGCGCCGTAGTCAACACAACCGTCGTTCGTTGTTTTGGGTTTTAACACCCGACGCAAAAAGAGGGCATGTTTTCCCTTACGGGGTAGACAGGGCCTGAGGTAACAAGACCATCACTACATAGTATAGTACCTACTTAAACTGTCTCCAACTTATTTCTTTTATTGGTTGTCTGGAAGAGATCGCTACTTTGTTTTTTGTTTCTGTATTGTTTTGTACTGATTTGTGGTATTTGTATTGTATTGTATAAAACAAAGTCGCTTTCCGCTGTCTACCCTTCGTATTCTTAGATCTTTATCCGTAAGTTTATATTTTAATAGTAATATTTATATATATTATATATAATAACGTTACAAAACTACGCAACGGATTTTGATGCGGTTTTTTTAAATAGATAGAGTGATTCAAGGGTAAAGTTTATATGTATAATACATGCAAAATACAGTAGAGAAACACTGATTGCAACCGTGCGAAGCCGGGGCGGGTCGCTAGTACACTATATATTTATTTATTATTTCAATACTATTGATTTATTGTTCCTGCGTGTTTTCAGTGTTGTTTGC
Source organism: Pandemis corylana (assembly GCA_949127965.1). Classification (NCBI taxonomy): domain Eukaryota; kingdom Metazoa; phylum Arthropoda; class Insecta; order Lepidoptera; family Tortricidae; genus Pandemis; species Pandemis corylana. Next base: position 9,936,295 of record OX421871.1, read on the forward strand.
CACCCACTTTAGCCGGTTCATATTGCCTGGAAGAGATCGCTTTTACGCAATAAGACCGTCTATTGATTAGGTACCCTGTTAAAATAATTTGTAAACTCACTGTATTGTTTCTTGGAGTCGTCAATAAAGATTATTTGTACTGTATACCTTTTTATTCTGTTTCGGTTTTTACGTTAGGGAACCCTAAAAAGCAGCTGCAGCTTTATTTATTTTTGATACATACAAACATCACGTTTTTATCCCTTACGGGGTGGACAGAGCCTAAGGTAACAAAACCTTAAGGCCTCGTTTAGCATGATTGTGGGCGGATAGGTGGAAAGGGGAATGAAAATAGTGATGGGTTGCCATCCGCATCGCCTGTAACATGGTTTCTAAGATTTTCGCCCATTTCCTCGATGGGCTTTTACCATCTGCGCGGGAAGAGAAGCAACTGGTAATCTTTGTTTTTTCTTTACTCCCAGACCAGCATGGAAGAAAGGAAATGGAATGGAATGAAAGGGAGGCATGGTAGATAACGTGTAACATAAATATAAAGAAATATGATAATATAATTATCACGTGTGCTATTCAAGGAAGGATAACGTTTGAACGATTTTTCAAAGCAGCATGGAAGAAGATACATACACACACATACACATACACAAATCACGTCTTTATCCCTTACGGGGTAGACAGAGCCTAAGGTACCAGATACTTATAGGCCACATTTAGCAAGATTGTGGGCGTATAGGTGAAAAATGAAATCAAAATAGTGATGGGTTGCTAGCCTCATCGCCTATAAAATGATTCCTATGATTTTCGCCTATTCCCTCGATGGGCTTTTACCATCTGCGCGGGAAGAAGATTGATAGTGATATATCGTTTTGTATTGTTACATACCGGGAAAACAATAAATGAGACAGTTAAAAAAGAGTTTATTTTGTAAATGCTTCTTGTATCTCTCTGTTTGTCAGTCCCGCTGTCTCAGGAATGTAGCGGTGACTGAACCACGCGTTAGCCACACCAATTAACGCGAAGAAGTAGAACATCCCGTGGATCCCAATCAGGGATAAGAGGGTTGTGAAGATGGTTACGATCACAAAGTTGATCAGGAAGAGCCACTGGACCAGGATCACCGAGGCTATGTTTTGGACCTGTGTTAGAAATAATATGCTGTAAAAATTAACATTTTTAGGGTTCCGTACCTCAAAAGGAAAAAACGGAACCCTTATAGGATCACTTTGTTGTCCGTCTGTCCGTCCGTCCGTCCGTCTGTCAAGACCCTTTTTCTCAGGAACGCGTGGAGGTATGAAGCTGAAATTTATATCAATTACTCAGGTCTACTGTCCCTTGAAGCTGTGAAAAAAAAAGATACAGCCGTTTATGCCGCAAATTTCCGCAAATTTTCAACTCTCAAGGGAATCAAAACCTACAAGGTAGTTCCCGTGAACGCAGAATTTTGAAATTTGGTATGAAGGTAGGTCTTATAGCACAGATTAAAGAATAATTGCGAAAACCGTAAATGTGTATGTATGTCTGTATATAGCAGTGACCAATATAAAGTAACCCCACACTGCGTACATTTTGCTTTGGAGCAGGGCTCTGCTTACACTGGTTTTAGATATTTATAGATAATGATACGGAACCCTCGGTGCGCGAGTCCGACTCGCACTTGACCGGTTTTTTATACAAACTTATGTAGAAAAGAGCCTCTTTATTTACCTCAGGGCTGAAGACTTCTGCCAGCAGCACATACGGCACAGACCCTGCGCCGTAGTTGAAGCAGAAGCAGTAGAGGAGGATGATGACCGCAGACACCCAGGGTGGGGCCACGCCCGTCTGCAGAAGCAGCCCTAACACCCCCATGCATAGGGCTACCATTAACGAGGAAGATATCTCCAGCAACTGCAAATAAATCGGAATTATAAAAGAATGTCCTCACTGAGAGACTTTGACGAGTTATCGAGTGGTTTAGCCAAGCGTTACGAAGCTTACATTAGTTGCTCGTCTACAAATACTTGGGTAAGAAATCTTTCAGTGAGGACACTCCTTAAGACATATTATCAACAAGATGTAGAAGACGATTACTTTTAACGAACTCCCGATGCATCATGGCTAATAGCGCCTCCAAACTCACGCCGAGAACCCCCGAGAACACCCGAGAAGCGTGGATGTGATCGCTTTCTCGCCGTCTCGTTCTCGCTCTCGCCTGTTCTCCGATCGGTGTCGGTATTTTTGCCCGCTTCAAAGGGTTTCTCGGGGTTTCTATGAGAAGGTCGCATGAGTATAGATGCCTTCTCGGTTCTCGCGTAATTTCTCGGCAAAACTTCTCGGGGAGATTTCTCGCGTGAGTCTGTAGCCGCTATAAGGGTAAACTGAAGAAATTGCGGGTGGATGTTAATGTTGCGTAGACCGCGCGTGGTCTACCCTCATTTTTGCACCTCTGTGACATCCACTAGCAATTTCTTTAGTCTAGTTCCATGACAGGAAATCCAAGCCGTTTCAAAAACAACCATGTCCTTCCGCCCCGCTACGATTGAAAGGATTCAACTTGAGGTGAGCCGAGTTTGAAATGTCTTCGTATTTTTAAAATGTATGTAACCTCGACGCTTAGTCAAACAAGATGGTTTGGTCGAGGAGTGAGCGCAGAAGCGCAATGGTTCTCATACCTAAGCATCGGACTGCGGCATTTCGAGGCAGTTTCAAGTTTGCGGCGTCCAAGTGCTGGAATGATATTCCTCCCCCTATCCAAGGATCGTCAAGTAGTTACACCTTCAAGCGCAAGCTGAAGGATCACTTATTGACGCTCCAAAAATCCTTACAATAGTCCTCCAGCACTTTGTACTTTAATATGCCAACTTGTTGTTTTTGAACAATATAGTATTCCCTCCTTTTTTATTTTTTGTTTATTGTAAACTATTTAATTAATTTATGTATTTCTTTAGTTACACATAAGTCGGGTTATATCTATGTATTGCATTGTTTACGTAAAACTTTATGGATTATGTATAGTACCTATATTTTATCTGTGTATCGTTTCGTGAGTCATAGACGGTTCTGGCTGAAAATCAGTGCTGCAGGTGTCTAACACCTCAGCGTAATGCTGAGCCAGCGACCGTTTCACTTTTGCGAAGACACACAACGCTGATGATCTATTTTTCATGTCTACGTTTTTTTGTTTTACCTTGTTTATTTTCTATAAAATTGTGTATATTATCTTATATTTGTGTGTCTTGCAAAAAGGAATAAATGTCTTCTTTCTTTCTTCTTTCTTTCTTCTTAGTCGGAATTTGGACACGCTTATCTGATACCTGTGATTACAAATAGGGTATCGCATAGAACAGTGTTTCTTAACCTGTGGTCTATGACTGCTGGGGGTCCGTGAGTGTAGATCCACCGTCTCGACTCTTGACCATTCAACAATTATAAATAAATACCACTATGCTTTGATTGCTTTCTCATTAGGAGGTCCTTGAAAACTGTGCTTGATTTTCTAGGGTGCCGTGGCTTGAAAAGGTTAAAAACGGCTGACATAGAAGTTTAATCAAGGATGTATACCCTTATTCCAGCTTTGTCTGCGATGGCGGTTGTCACGCATCCACCTATGAACAAAACCAGCGCGAACAACACGGAGCACAAGTCTGGCGATATTCCTGGCACGGCTTTTGTAAACAACTCCGCGGCATACACTTGTACTGTTCCCATGCCCATCAGCACCTTCAAAATTAAGGATATAGTGTAATACAAACATAGGTACATATCACGTTTAACCGGGGTACACAGATCTTAGAGTAACAAGACACAAAGGCCACGCTTAGCGTGTTCGTGCGCGTATAGGTGGATAGGGGAATCAAAGTAGTGATGTGTTGCTTAGCTCCTTCGCCTATTAACATGATTCCTAAGACTTTCGCTCATTCCCTCGATGGCCTTTTACCATCATTCTGTGCGGGAAGAGAACGACAAGTGGTATATTCTATGTTTTTTCTTTGCACCCAAACCAACATGGAAGTTAGGTTTAGAAGCTACGTAGCAGGAAATCAAATAAACCAATTAGAAAGTAAAAGCATTCGATGGAGGGCGTTGCTTTTAGCCCTCGTGACTAGTGGACAAAAGAATACCTTTTTAAACAGATTTGTATGGAATTCGTTTATCGGAAATAAATAAAATAAATAAATAAACATCTTGGGACAAATTACACCAATTGACCCAGCCCCAAACTAAGCAAAGCTTGTACTATGGGTACCAGGCAACGGATAAACATACTTATAATAATGTAGACAGTGGCGGATTTACCATAAGGCTGAGAAGGCTCGAGCCTAGGGCGGCGATTTTGCAAGGGCGGCAAAAATTCAGCCTATACCTTGAAAATTTGTAAATCCGCCACTGAATGTAGATAAATTCATACTTAAATACATACAACATCCATGACTCAGGCACAAACATTCGTATTCATCATACAACTGTGCCCCTACCGGGATTTGAACCCATCACCTCTAGCTTAATAGTCAGGGTCACTAACCACTAGGCTATCCGGTCGTCAAAATAAGAAAATACGATGTATACTGTAAATACCTGTGATGATAAAACGGTGCCTACGACCAAAAACGCTCGAAGACTGGCGGGGGTTGTCACTATAAACAAGATTAAGTATTAGTTTACCATAATTCTGTAGCCTATCGCATATTTATGTTCTACAATAAAGGAGTTGTTCTACAAGAGATGTTCTACAACAGGAGTACCCGAAACCGACGAGCATGCATGAAGAGATTGATGACTGTGGATGAAGCGAAAGAAATATGTCAGGATCGTAGCAAGTGGAATAAAGTAGTCTCTGCCTACCCCTGTGGGAAAGAGGCGTGACGGTATGTATGTATGTATGTATGTACAATAAAGGTATTATATAATTTATACATAATTTATGTATGTACTAGCTGTTGCCCGCAACTTCCTGAATTCAACTTGAAGAATTCGTTTGTCGCTATCCCGCAGGAATTACGCAATTTTCCGGGATAAAAAGTAGCCTGTGTTATTCCAGACTATAATCTATCTATGTTCCAAATTTCATCCAGATCTGTCCAGCCGTTCTGGCGTGAAAGAGTAACAAACATCCAAACATCCATACTCACAAACTTTCACATTTATAATATTAGTAGGATGATACATCGCTGGCCACGCCTTTTTCGTTGGCAACTACTTTGTTCCATTTGCTACCATCCTGAGATCTCTTTCGCAGCATCGTCGTTTTAGGGTACTCTTGACCCGACCTCCCCAAGTTGGTCACGAAACCTTAGAAAATGTGCATTACTTACGCAGTAATTTCAACGATGACTTTTTCTTCGGTTCAGTTTTTGCTCTCTCCATGGCATTAAGTTGCTCCTTTTCCGGATCTTTTGTTTCTATCGTTGTGTCTGAAAGAGATGTAATCATTATTACAAATACTATCGAAAATCTTAGGAATCATGTAATAGGGAATGCGGCTAGCAACCCATCACTATTTTGATTCTCCTTTCCACCTATAAGTCCACAATCATGCTAAATGTGGTTTTTAGTTCTTGTTACCGTAAGGGATAAAGACGTGATTTATGTATGTACCTATGTTTGTATTTTGTTTGAATTAATGATAAATGATGTGCCGAGTCACTATTTTTGTGGATCGAGTCGATCGAATCGATTTAAACGGTATTCGAATCATGGCTCGATTCCGCGATTCGACCCCATACTCGAGTTCTATGTTTGGTATTCGAATGTTGACTCGAGTCTAAAAATTCGAGTCCAGAACTCGAATCCGTTACCGATTTAAAAAAAAAATCGAAGAAGAGTAAACTTTAAACAGCGTGTAGGTTTAGCATAATGACTGTACTGACATACAAAACAAAGAAATCAAAACTGATAGTTGCTGGTTGAAACTTGTATTATTTGGCGTCACTTCATTGCTTAATGCTTCACTACGTAGTATAAAACAACGTCGCTTTCTCTGTCCCTATGTCCCTATGTCTCATCACTACATAGTATAAAACAAAGTCGCTTTCTCTGTCCCTATCTCCCTATGTCTTTATGTCCCTATGTATGCTTATATCTTCAAAACTACACAACGGATTTCGATGCGGTTTTTTAATAGATAGAGTGATTCAAGAGGAAGGTTTTTATGTATTATTCTACGCAGACGAAGTCGCGGGCAGAAGCTAGTATGTAATAAACAGAGAATACGAACCAGTCAACCTAACTCGGATACTAAACCCGAGTCGGTTGGACTCTCATACCTCTCTAATCAACGAGTACAAATTCGATTTTTCCTGACACGAGTACCAAAATTGTGTCGAGCGTGCTCGAATCAAAATAAATTGGTATTCGAGTAGCCGAGCCCAAAGCAGGAATCGAGCCTGACTCGAGTCGAGCCGCACTCGGCACATAACTATTAATGATTAAACATAAACTCACCAACGCGTACGCAGTTTAGGTCAACCGCTGGCAATACATGTTCTTTTAACATTCTGAACTCTTCTAGTACAGCTTTTGATGTCACCGATCCCGTTCTGTAGTGTGCCAGTGCTCTTAATGCCGCCTGGAAAGCCATTAACAATAAGATAGAGTAAAGGTCCAGCCACACCAGTGCGTAAAACACGTCGACGGTGCGTTTACGCAACAATTATGTATGAAGAAAAGGTGAAAGAACGTGACGCATGCGACACGTCACTGCAGTGTGGTTGCTCCTTTAATTTATCGTTGTCGTATGAAACTCTAATTAAAGTTACGTGCGACAGTGTACTTACTTTATCTCGCTTTTTCTTTATCAAATAAACTGGGCTTTCAACGACTACCAGCAATAGCATCACATTTACAACGGATAGTGCCAAGTTGATCCAAGAGACAGTTCGATATGAGCAAAACCATGCTATCAAATACCCCGCCAAAACACCGAGACTGAAGCAAAAATTTAAAACTGCAAAAAAAAGGAAGAATATGAACCAAACATATTTACCTTGCTACTCCGCTACTCACATGCAAGATAAGTGATATGCTTTTCATGCAACGCCTCCGCCACTACTGCCAATAAAACACATATAAATCCCACAAACTTAATCATCCCTTACACCACACAAACACTAGTATAGTATAGTCTGTTTTGGTTGTTATATGTGGTGTTCAATAAAGAGTTATTGTATTGTATTGTATAGTGTGTGTAGGGTATAGTGTTTGTGTGGTGTAAGGGATAACTAAATTTGTGGGATTTATAAGTGTTTTATTTTGCACGTGAGCAGCGGAGTAGCAAGGTAATTATTTTTTGTTCATTGAAATGCACCTCAGCAAAGTAACGCCTGATTCAATAAAATATTTTAAAAAGGAAGCTTTAAACATAGAGTAAACGACCACAGCAGGCTGTAGTTCGACTTATGGCCTCTCAAGAGGGTCGTGGGGTCGAAAGACGTATCTTTGAGTTTTTGGAATTGATGAGCGTAATTACATTTTCAATTGACTATGAGCTCTTTAGCTAAGGAGAACATCCTGAGGAAACCTTCAATGGTGTGTGTGAAGTTCCGAATCCGCACTGGGCCCGCGTAGGAAATGCTGAGGATCACGACCACATACGGACAGCATTTTTGATGCGGAGTGAACTGCACGGTGCAGGCTTATCACCCAACGCTTTCTTCATTTCTTCAGACTATGACGGAAGCCATATGATAAGCTGGTATGTATCAGTTGGCGATGACACGTTCTAACGTGCGTTAGTGCATATAATAATCAGTCTTTTCGATACCAAGATCGCTGAAGGGTCTAGGTTAGTAATTTTTTTTTTTTTTTTTTTTTTTTATATGAATAGGAAGGCAAACGAGCAAGTGGGTCACCTGATGGTAAGTGATCACCACTGCCCATAGACACCCGCAACCCCGAAGGGATTGCAGATGCGTTGCCAACCTAGAGAACTAAGATGAAATGCCTCTTGTGCCCGTAATTTCCCCGTATTAAGCGTAATATTTGTAATTAATTAGATTGAAACGGACTGCAAAAGTAGTTTCCATTTCATCCCAACACAATTATTACCAGCAATAACCTCGCTGGTAAAGTGATGACCCCGAGGTGATACGCTCCCTCGCTGGTAAAAAGACCACCTTGAAGGTCCCCGAGCACGTCTGCCATCTACTTTGCCCAAGACAATCTGCTTCTCAAGACAGTGCTTTAAAGACCGCAAGGTGTCCGAAGAAGTTGTAAGCACCGGTCCAGTTTACGGTACCAAATAAGTAAGGGTTTGAAATACAACACTTGAAATACCTGAAGATAGTGCTCCCTTTATGGAAGGTTCGGAAATTTCAGACACGTATACAGGGGCGTATACGCAGTTTGCTCCTCCGCCCACGCCGCCTATACACCTGGCTATCATGACGTGCAACGACGTGGTAGAGAAATCTATCATAGCCCAACATATCTGAAACAAAACATTTATTAACCAATTACCTCCTCCAGCAAGTCCAAATCCAAGGAAAAGTTGCGGTAGCGTGCCATTGCTGCACCTGGTCGATCATTACCCGACTACGGCAAACCCAAAGGACTATGATTTTAGTTTTCATTAGCTATGCAGCACGCAATGTAACTCACCAGGGGTGACGCCAGCTGATGATCAAAGAGAGGTGATAATGATAATAGTAGAAGTAAAGTGTGAATATCAAAATTAACAAAAAATAACATACAAACATACATACCTAAATCACCTCTTTACCCCTTACGGGGTAGACAGCCTGAGTTAACAAGACCTAAAGGCCACGTTTAGCATGATTATGGGCGTATAGGTGGACAGGGGAATCAAAGTAGTGATGGGTTGCTAGCCGCATCGCCTATAATATGATTTCTACAATTTTCTCCCATTCTCTCAATGGGCTTTTACTATCCGCGCGGGAAGAGAAGCAGTTGGTACAATTGGTACATTCTATGTTCTTTCTTTACTCCCAGAACAGCATTGAAAAACAAAAATAAAGGCTACAACTTTCGATACTTTAGGGGAGGAGGGGGCAGCAACTCACGCTTTTGGCTGTTGCAAAAATTCAATTAACAATGTTAGACTTACTATGAAAGGGAAAGTAAATATTAAAGCTCCATTTTTCCTTCCCACAGTGTCTATTATAATTCCAATGAACCCGATTCCAAGCATTCCCCCCACATAAGGCAAACTGCTCATTAAGGATGCGTCCAGCTCAGACATTGGTTCAGCCAACAAGGTTGTGTTCTGCGAGGTTAACAAGGCCAATGAGTATGAAGGCCAGACAGTCAAGCTCCCAGTTATTAAGGAGCCGAAGCAAGCTGAAAGAAAATACGTTAATGTTTTAGATGATATTCCAATTAATTCAACACTAGCTGCTGCTGTTGATCCTTCCGACTGATTTCGGTCATGGCTCCTACTTCGACTCCTTGTTAATAGGTTAGGTAAAGGTAAAGGCCCCAGAAAGAATCTACGGCGCTGAAGTTTTGTGAAGTTGAATTCGTTTCCAAATGAGAGACGCGAGACTTCGCCAGCTCCTAGAAACGCACATATGCGTTCAAACGTTTTAACTATGGCTGTCACTGGGTAAAAGTCACTGAAACGCAGTGCGTTCCGCGGGGAATGAGTTAAAATATAGGAAGTATGACATATTTTAACGAAAATCCATTGAGTTACAATTTGTTGATGAAAATGCTGAATCCCAAACCGTTTTCCACACCGTCGTCCCCCAAAAGGTGTTTATTTCTGACTGGACGCTAACAGTAGTATTTTGATATCGTGAACCGGAGTGACTTTGATTTACGGGGTGACTTTAAAAAGTAGTTATAATGACGAAATTATTAAATTTTAATTGAGTTTACTGCTTCCTACATGCCAAACATTCGTCGCATACGGACAGTATCGATTTTCTAGCAATTTTAAAACGATAAAATGAGAAATAGAAATGAGAACGTTTAGAAGTAAAGAGGTGTACCTATCACTGAATGATAGAATAAGGAAATGTGATAAAGGAACGTGCGGGTGTGAAAGAGGATATAGTGACTAGGATAGAAAAAAATATGCTTAGTTGGTTTGGTCACGTAGAGCGGATGGATGAAAGTAGACTTACTAAACAGATCTAGGGAGTGTGAATGGTAGCGTTGGGAGGGGCAGATATAGACGGACGTTCCGAGACCAACTAGGAGACGTTTTGGAAAAAGGTCAGGTCAAGAGTGGCCGAAACCGACGAGCATGTATGAATAGATTGATGAATGTGGATGAAGCGAAATAAGTATGTCAGGATCGTAGCAAGTAGATCAATGTAGTGTCTGCCTATCTTGTGGGAAAGAGGCGTGACGGTATGTTTCTATGTTTAAAATGATCAAAGTAGCCCCAAAATTATCAAAGTCACTCCGGTATTGATCGATAGCTTTTTGCCTTATTATCAATTCTTTTTTCAATTCATACTTACCAGCTAAAGCGGTTAAAGCCTGATTAAATTTCCCCATGATAGATGATGTTTGAAACCGATGGCTGAAATGATGCAAGATGCCAATCCACCGTACATATATACGACAGAGATTGTAGAAGTTGTTTCATTATATCATTTAAGATAAACAAATAAATTAAAACAGTACACAAAACAAACATCGTAGCGACCGGTAGATCCTAAGTAATTCTTGGTTTAAATTTAAATACGCAAATCATTTAGTGTTTGTTTGTTTATAAGCAATGTTTTACTTTTGATGAACTATTTGAGAATTTAAGAACTAGCTACACATAAAAACTGAATATTCTGCCTGTAACCGAAGAAGAAGAATTGCCATTTTTCATTCATAATCCAGATAATAATATACGTATTGAAGAAACAGAAGAAGTAGTGGCTTGATGGATTTTCTTAAGGGGACTTAGTATGTTCCTCCATGCTGGTTTGGGAGCAAAGGAAAAACATAGAATGTACTAGTTGCTTCTCTGCCCGAGCAGATAGTAAAAGCCCATCGAGGGAATGGACGAAAATAGGAATCATGTTATAGGCGATGCGGCTAGCAACCCATCACTATTTTGATTCCCCTTTCCACCTATACGCCCACAATCATGTCTTGTTACCTTAGGCTCTGTCTACCCCGTAAGGGATAAAGACGTGGTTTATGTATGTATATATGACTTAGTATGTTGTGTATGTGTATATTTATGTAGTTTATATGTAGTAGAAAAAGAATTTGCAAAATCGGTACAATTGGCAGAGTGCAAAGCGGGTGGAGGGGGTAGCCTAAACGATCACCGCGCTCGCTACGGCTAAAATTGTCATTTTTGTCGCTGACTTGAGCTGTCAAATCCATATTGCAGTAAACATTTTCTAATCGTTTTTGAGATAAAAATATGGTCCTGGTAAGATGTGTTGTTGTGAATTGTAATAACACCAAGAAGAATAGCGACTGTAAATTTTACCAATTTCCAAGACCATGTTGGAAACGAGACCAAAGAAATAAGTGGATATTTGCCGTAAGAAAAAAAAAGTAAGTTACCTAACCTCTAAAATTCTACTTAAAGTACGTTATCATTTGATACAAGTATTAAATTGAAAAGTTACGGTGAATTGTTATAGTAAAATAACACAAGATTTCATTAATATTTTTCACAATATTTACTTACTTCTTGTTTGACAGCGGTGACAATATTGTCCATAATGGCCGCCTGTCACGTGGCGCTGTCGTCGCGCTCGGTCCCAATAGATACAGAGACCCCTTCAACCACACAAACTTTACACACGTGCATACATAAATCACATCTTTATCTATTACGGGGTAGACAGAGCCTAAGGTAACAAGACAAAGGGACAAAGGGATAAGCCCGCCTTTGTGCATGTATCTCAGTGTTTGTCAATTGTATTTGTCTTGTTTATTTTGCACAATAAAGAGTTTACATACATACATACAAAGGCCACGTTAAGCATGTTTGTGGGCGTATAGGTGGAAAGGGGAATCAAAATAGTGATGGGTTGCTAGCCGCATCGCCTATAACATGATTCCTAAGATTGGCTGTTCCCTCGATGGCCTTTTCACGTCACAAACTTGGCTTCTTTAAAATACCTGTTATAGTATAGACTAGCGACCCGCCCCGGCTTCTCTCGGGTGCACTCAGTGTTTCTCAACTATATTATGCATGTATTATATATATAAACCTTCCTCTTGAATTACTCTATCTATTAAAAAAACCGCATCAAAATCCGTTGTGTAGTTTTGAAGATATAAGCATACATAGGAACATAGAGACATAGGGACATAGGGACAGAGAAAGCGACTTTGTTTTATACTATGTAGTGATAAAGGTGTCTCAGAACTATTCTGAAATAAGCGAATGCACCGACGGAATCGCGGGCAGAAGCTAGTCTTTAAATAGAATAAACAACTCATAAAATAAACTACTAAATATCAGAACACACATGCGTACAAAAAACATGCAATAAAAAAAGTATTTAAAGTTCATATTATACATTCATTATACGTCGATGTCTGTTCTCTGTCAGGGTGTTTGTGTGTGTCAGCCTGTCTTCCATGCTGGACTGGGAGTTAAGGAAATAGTACATTGTTGTAGAGGCTGGAAAGTGAGCAATAGATGGACGAGTGAGTTCGAGGGCCGAGCCGCAGGTGAGGCCCTCGAAGAGAGACGAGTCCATCTATTGCACTTTTGGCCGAGACATTACATAGTGCTTTTCACGACTACTGCGAGGAAATAAAAAACATGAGCGTAAATACAACAGTAAAGTTTCACTCTCCCGCCATATTTTACTTAAAAAAAAAAAACGAGAGCGCTCCAGTGGCCAGTCACGCAAAGGCTTTTTTTGTTATGTTATTTTATTAAGCAAAGCGCTTCGAAGTGCTTATTAAACACACCCATAATCGCTTATACAGTTTTAATATGACGTGACAAGGACGGACTGACGACTCTGACTTTAAGACAGGACTTAAACATTAGAGACAAAACAATTTACGTCAGACGTGGCTGTATGGACCTAGTTTCCTTTGCCTCTCCCTGATGGGATAAACCTTGAAAAAATTTAATTTGCAGCACACGACGTATTCTGATTGGTGTATTTTGTGTAATAGCGCCACAAATTGTGTTCTGATTTGTGGAATCAGGGATCAGCATGCCGATGTGATTGGACGACTTTGGTCTTTGAAACTGTCCAACAATATTATTGTTGGCCTGTTTGAATTCATAGTTGGCTTGTTCATTCAACCTACAACTATACTTTGTTTTGGGGCCCCATTACTGACCATCTTTTGCCACATTTCCGAGCAGTGGCGTGAAAAACATATAATGTACCAGTTAATTGGACGAAAATGGGAATCATGCAACACGTCACTATTTTGCTTCCCCTTTCCACACATACGCCTCCAATCATGCTAAACGTGGTAAAATAATGTTTTGGAACCGAAGCCGTACTTTTTCAAATCACCCCCCGGACCACGGAAAGAGAGGGGGTTGCAACCCTCGATTTTGTCCCCTTGTCCCACAAATTTTGTACGGCGTTGCGGAATAATGGATTAGAAGCTGTATTGAAACAGTATGAAACTGATGCCGTACAGAATTAAATGACCAAATTTACCCTGGAAATTGTCAGAAAATCAAAAAAAAAATCGACTTTGTGGCGCACCATTTTTTTACGGCACTGCGCGCTTTCTTATTATTTTTCATGGATCTATCGATGGTAAAAATGCCGTACAAAAACATATATGACCAAAATGTACTCACTCTACCTGCACTTTAGAATTCTCACCAGCACCCAATTGGACAGCTTACAAGTGACGGCATAGTGCTGAATCTTATTATTTTATGCTCTTATATCGTCCTATATACGTCACCTGGTGGTTCATATGACCCACATTTTTTGTACGTGGGCCTGTAGTCTAATAGGTAGATACTTCTAAATAAGAAATTATAACAAGTGCCATACCAAATGAAGCCATTTAAGGTGATTTAAGTAAGTATTACTTACTTACAAATATAAAATAAAATACATACAGGCTCACGTAAAACTAGTAGTAGTTTATTCAGTTGCAAACAGCCAAACGCACGTGCGGCGACGCCGGCCGTGACAGCCCGACTGAAATACCCGCTTAACGGGTACTCTGATATCGTGACCTTGAGTCCGGCCGGAGCGGGAGTTTCCGTTCTACTATGTTCTTATTTATTCTATGCCGACCGCTTGAATGAGTCTTCGCCCGCGCGGCACAGAAGCGCGGGGTAGGACGACGAAGGGGACTGAGAGAGGTGCGGGCGGGTAGAGCGCCTGCCGCCCGCACCTCTCGCCTCCGCGGTCGTCCCACCCCGCGCTGCACCGCGCAGGCGAGGACTCATTTGAGCGTACGTCTTGAACCTACTGTTCATTTATGTGTGTTGTACACTATGGGAACAGCTGTATGCTATCAAGCAACAGCTGATGATTATAAAATTAAAACCACCGTCAATTACGCGAGATTAATAGGTATCACTTTAATTAGGTGGACTTAGTCAGAACGTCATCGCTGTCATCATTATTTTTGTATGGAATGTTTCCTGACGGGCTATTTTGGGATCTTAAATGTCAGTGAAATTTAGAACACATAGAAAAATCCGAAAAGTAAAGCTATGGCCAGGAATCGAACCCGGATCCTCGTCATTCCGTGACGCGTGCTATACCCATAGCAGGTGGGTAGTCTTCGAATTTTTCTACCTGTTACTAGATGTCACGTGACCTTTGTTACTATGCGAATTTTTTATAGCCAATAGCTTTACTTTTCGGATTTTTCTATGTGTTCTAATTTTCACGGACATTTAGAAATTTAATGTCAAATTTAGGTTTTGCGAGATACATGTGCGCTCTATACTTCATAAACACAACTCAAACGATTGTTTAGATAATAACGCCCAAAAGTGGTCATTTATACCACTTGACCTATAAACCAAAACTTTAACACAGTTCCAGAAGACCTAGAAAGTTCAAATTTGGCATCCACATAGGTATGGCTTTCATCCACTCAAAGGTTGACTGGAAGAGATCCCTTAAAGGGATAAGTCCGCCTTTGTGCATGTATCTCAGTGTTTGTCAATTGTATTTCTCTTGTTTATTTTGCACAATAAAGAGTTTACATACATACATACATAGTTGGGTGAATACCGAGGAATAAATCAGAAACTAGTAAATCATTTTAATATAATTTTTCAATTTTCAATTACTCAATACTTACTATTGGGAACACTTCACTTATATACTACTCAAAAGTAAATAAGAGCCACCAGAAATTTATATTAAACAGTAATAAACTTATTTTAAAATAACAGTGATGCAATAATTTCGTAGTTAAATAAGCTAACAAACATTTAATTCATTTGTAAATTGTTTCACTTATTTGGATTAATTCAATTCAATTCAATTTTTGAAAATCTAGCTCCATCGATATTGTCGATGATTCTGCCAATGTCGAGGTTGAAGAAGACAATACTTGTTTTTAATCTGCAGTTGCTCGGTAGTACTTTGTATTAGTACCCACTAATAAATTCTGTGAAAAAATTAATGATATCCCATCTGAAACATAAATTTAATGTAGAAAGAGAGCCAAGTTTTATTTATGATTATATGCCTGGGTTGTTGAATACAATGAGTTTATAATGGGTGCCAAGTTCAATGGTCATCCTGAAATTTATTCATAACAACTTAAAATATAATTCCTATCTAACATGAACGTTTCCTGCGCGCTCCCGCCAATAGCTGTTATACATAATATAGGTTATACATTATCAATAACATTACACTGTGCTACCAACAACATTAACATTTATTACATTATCTATTACTAGCTTCTGCCCGCGATTTCGTCTGCGTAGAATTATACATAAAAACCTTCCTCTTGAATCACTCTATCTACTAAACAAAACCGCATCAAAATCCGTTGTGTAGCTTTGAAGATATAAGCATACAAAGGGACATAGGGGCATAGAGACATAAGGACAGAGAAAGCGACTTTGTTTTATACTATGTAGTGATAGTGATGATATGGACAGACCTCTAACAATTTGGTGATGTCCTAGTACTTTTTCTCCGCGACTCAACAAAAAAAAAATCGAATGCGATGGCACTTCAATAATCTTTGCGTGCGGGAATTTTTTTACATATTTGACACTATATTAGTTGAACATAGAGTACACATGGCATCTAATTCATTGCATTTTCACTCTTGATAGCTACACAGTGTCACACATTGACAGCTAATAATTTATTCATACAAGTGAGCAAGCTGTACAATGACAATAAGGTAAGTGAGGCCAACGTTGAGAATGGCGATCGGCTGCCGCAGGTCCAGCGGCACCAGCCGCCACGCCTTGCGCAGCAGCTCGCGACCTTCCAGCTGGCCAAGGAACCGCAGCAGGCGATGCTTCTCATCCACATCTGCGTCAAATCATAAAAGATTATTGAGCAAAAAATTTACCCTGCTACTCCGCTACTCACGTGCAAGATAACCAAGCCTGATAACCTTTCTGTTTTTGCTGTAGTCGGATTTTTTTTGAAGGTAGTTTGGGTACAATAAAAATCATAAATAAAAGGGTAGCTTGGGAAAATATATGAATGTAGGTACATAATGGTTATTTATACGGTTTCGAATCAGTACGACGTTGGTTTCCATGTGTAACAGTTGTGCTTATTAAACTTTGATAATGATCCCGTAGAGGGATCGAAACGTGTCAGTGTTTGTGTGGTGTAAGGGATAATTAAGTTTGTGGGATTTATGTGTATTTTATTGGCAGTAATGCATGAAAAACATATATATTTCACACAGGCTTGGTTATCTTGCACGTGAGTAGCGGAGTAGCAAGGTAAATTTTTTGTTCATTGAAATGGACCTCCGCAAAGTAACGCCTGATTCAATAAAATATGTAAAAGATTATGGTTATGTTTCAATTTTAAGTATTTTATTGAATCAAGAGTTACTTTGCGGAGGTCCATTTCGATGAACAAAATACACTTCTCCGCTACTCAACCTTCTAGAAGACTACTCCGTAGCGGAGTAGCAAGGTAATTTTATTTTAATTTAAATATGGAAATAACCTTACCCTGTTCAAACACAAGACGGTCATGCAGTACAATTTTCATTTCTTCTACTTGCACAGCAATCATTTCAGCAAATACGGCGGGCAAAAACATTTGTATCAATTGATACATTGGGTATACGACTCCTAGACTTTGAATTATCCAATTTGGCTGAAAAAGACATTTCAAATTGGTATCCTGTGGTACATAATCATGCAAAATTATTTAAATACTAGCCTTCCGTCCGCAGCTCGCCCGCGATAAATTAATTTTCCTGTAGGAATAGGTATTTTCCCGCGGTAAAAAGTAGCCTATGTCACTCAGTGATAATGTAGTTTTCTAACGGCAAAAGAGTTTTAAAAATCGGTCCAGTAGTTTCGGAGCCTATTCAATGCAAACAAACAAACAAACAATCAAATTATTAGTATAGACAATAAAATATAAATATTCTTTAATCACCACAAATCAGTTCAGTAACATTGCAGAAACAAAAAGTAAGGTAGACAGTAAATAGATATCGCTATCTTTATTATTTTTCCTGTGGAAATACTGTCTTACATAGTTTGTAGGTATGCAAACAGATTTTCTAATGACTGTATCTCCAAGGGAACACATACATACACATATCACGTCTATATCCCTTACGGGGTAGACAGAGCCCATGGTAACAAGACCTAAAGGCCACGGTTAGCATAATTGTGAGCATTAAGGTGGTAAGGGGAATCATAATAGTGATGGGTTGCTAGCCGCATCGCCTATAACATGATTCCTAAGATTTTCGGTCAATCCCCTCGACGTGCTCTTAAGGGAACACAGACTTAAGTATTTCGTATTAACAATAACAATAACAATGCATTATTGATTTAAACTGTGTTGTTACAATGGTTAAGGTGGAGACCTCCAAGTAGGTACTTTGAGCTACCTGTGTTAGGAGACCTCGCTCTTCCAAAACAAAATGGTTCACTTAAAGTCAATTTAGCATGAATTAGCTGAAGTTAACTTATTCTAATACTATACTAAAGCATACTAACATACCAACTTAAACTAAAGGGCAAGTATATTGATTGGTGTGTGTGTGTGTGTGCGCGTGTGTGTCTGTGTGTTACTAATTGTGCTATTGTTTCATGTTTATCTTCCCGACAGAAGGATTTTTTCAGTTTCGCTATAAGTGAGATCAGTCAGATATTTAAGCAACGCTCTTGTATAGTATTTTATAGTTATACTATACTTAACTATAGATACTTACTTTCTCTACAATATCACTACGTAGTATAAAATTTAAATAAACGTAGATGGAGCACATGAATTTTGTAGCATCGGAGATAAATGCCAGGAATATCTGAAATTTTCAACATGAAACTACCGTGAGACTTAATCATTATTACACATAAACGGATAACTCACGTATAAAAAGTCGCCGGGGCGAGCGCTCCAGGAAGAAGGACTACGGAATAGTCCGAAACATGTCGAGCATCACTCGACTTTTTATATGTGAGTTATCCGTTTATGTGTAATAATAATATCTGAAATTCACTAATAGGTATTATGAATACTGTACAAATTATTGCCATTACCGACGGTTAGCTTACGGATAAAATGGACAGTAAGATATATCTCTCAGAATTATTTCGGAATATTTCAAAGTTCAGTTTTAGTTCGACTAAAACCCTACCAAGATTTTTCGTTAAAATTTTTGATTCAAAATTTTGTGAATATGACGATGAAAACGAGGGTAGTTGTACGCCGCTGTCAGTTGCATCGAGCAGCCGCGCGAACAGAGCGCTGGCGCGCAATGTTCGTTTCGCTGCCGCCGGGGCGAGCGCTCCAGGAAGGACTACGAAATAGTCCGAAACATCATCAGCATCACTCGACTTTTTATACGTGAGTTTATTTTATTTTTATTTTTATTTATTTAATCAAAAAACAATATACATTGCGTTTGATAATATAATCATTAATAATATAGCAAGTCATGTCCGGCATTCCATATATGTCATGACAAATATTCCTCAATAGAGTAAAAACACCTCTCCAGCAAAAAAGCTTTAAGCTTATTTTTAAACAGGCTACTACTCGAGAGCATCTTCATTTCAACTGGCAATTTATTAAAAAGAGAGATACCCTGATATCCCGCCGAGTGCTTCACTACCTTCAGCCTTGTAATAATGGGTAGTGGCAGGTCCTTTCTCCTAGTTTCTAAGCGCTTTATTTTATCTTCGGGTGTTTCCAAATCTGATAAATGTTTAATTAAATCAGTAAGAACAACAAGTATGTATAAGCTGGGAACAGTTAGTATTTGAAACTTTAAGAAGACGTCTCTGCAAGACGTGTGTTGAGGTATCCTAGCCATAATCCTAATTACCCTCTTCTGAGCAATAAATGCTGCCTTAATATTATATTTATAACTGTTGCCCCAGAATTTTACACTGTATCGAATCCTGGATTCAACCAGTGCAAAATACACCATTTTTAGCTGGGTCAGTTTTACCTCATCTCTAAGACTTCTAAGTGCATAGCTGGCAGAGCTGATTGACTTTACGACAGCCGATAGTTCATCCTTCCAGTTCAAGCAAGTATCAATACAAACTCCAAGAAATTTTACCGAATCCACTTGATGAGTGGTTCCATCTCTTGCGTTTATCTGCAAAACGTCTTTGTTATTTGCTGTGGTTTTAAATAGCAAGACCTTAGTTTTGTTACAGTTCAATTTCAATTCATTTGAATCAAACCATATATTGAACGCTGTCAGAGCATCGTTGACTCTTTCATTTAATTGAGAGATGTTTTCTGCAGATATGATGGCGTTCGTGTCATCAGCGAAGAGTACCAGTCGAGTGTCCAGAAGAGAGTTATTAATATAGTTAATTAAGTCATTAGTAAAAATAATGAAAAAAATCGGGCCCAATATGGAACCCTGCGGAACACCCCTCTTTACTTTGGCCATTCTTGAGTTGTACATCTTCTCGTTGTTATCTTGTATCCATTTTATTTCTACAAATTGTTGCCTGTTAGTTAGATAAGAACGAAAAAGTTCCAAAATCTTGCCTCTGATCCCGTAATGTTCCAGCTTCCCGAGCAAGATACTGTGATCAACCATGTCGAAAGCTGAGCTCAGGTCTAGGAATAAGCCCGCTACCCTTTTCCTGACGTTAAACTGCTCAACAACATCCCCGATCAATCTAGTGATAGCCTCATTTGTACCCTTACTCTTTTGATACCCATACTGCCTCATGTTTAAAACGTTGTTAAGGTGGAGATGCTTCATAAGTCTGTCCTTCATCAGACGCTCTAATAGTTTAGACAGAGTTGGCAGTATAGAGATAGGCCTGTAATTTGCAGGATCCAGTTTGGACCCTTTCTTGTGAACTGGGAGAACTTTTGCTATTTTGAATTGGTCCGGGAATGTGCCAGAGTCAAAACATTCATTGAAAAAGTAGGCTAGTGGTTCTGCGAGAATGTCTATGTTCTCTTTAATAACTGCAATAGGAATTTCATCATGTCCACTAGATGACTTCGGTTTGAGTTTATTTACTATAAAGCGAACCTCCACCGGATTCACCAGCTCAAACGTTATATCGTTCAGGATTCTGGCAGTATTTGCCTGTAAGAGTGCGAGGGCTTTATTCGATAATTTATAAGAGCCGGCACCATGAGTGAATTTATCTAAAAGAACAGCACACACCTTTTCAGGGTTATTAACTGTTTCAGAATTATTATTTTGAAGGTCTAATTTCAGGAATAAGTTACTAGTTGGTTTTACACTACCCTTGTTGCGATGTTTATTTATGACGTTCCATATTGCCTTAGAAGAGTTCTTGGCACCGTCAATCTGGGCCTGAACTGCCATTTTTTTTGCGTTCCTGATTACACGCTTGAAAATGCTGACGTATCTTTTTCTGTAACATGCAATAGAGTCTGAAATAGAAGTTTTGTTTGTGGTAAGGATTCGCTTCATGTTACTCGAAATTCTTATTCCTTTTGTCACCCACCTTATCTTTTCACTTTTTTGAACCAATTTTACTTTCTTTTTTTTAAAACTTTGTTTAAATATTTTGTTAAATTTCTGTATAAAGGTGTTTGGTGTTGTTGTAAGTTATCCGTTTATGTGTAATTTCAAAATTTTGTCCCGCCCTTGAAGCTACTTTCATCAATCAATGTACGGAAACATTTGTCAACTATAATTCAGAGATACTGAAAAACACACATGGCTATTTAGGGCCTTTTTCACCACTCTCGGTTAAGTTCAAGTTATCCTAAGTTAATTACTACGATACTGACAAAGACGTTATCGTAGACAACTGACAAAACACAGGCTTTAAATCCCAAGTGGTGTAATAGTTCACTGATTTCGAATTTGTACATGGCAGGTCATGTTTCCAAGAAAAATCTTAATAGCGCGATCTAGGATTCACGCCGCACCGTACAGCGCCATCTAGCGGCGTCTTGGCAAACTTCATTATCTAAATGAATATTGATTGATCTTAAAACTATTTGTTTTTAAACGTTAAGTACATACGAACAAATATAATAATATGATATTATCGTCGTGGTGAATTGAACATTGACTTTAGTCCTACAATACGTTTACACTTGTAACTGAGAGTGGTCAAACATGCCCTTAGTCATAGTAACCCAAGTACCTGCAGGAATTTCAAAGAAATTTTATGAGACCCATAGTCAACGGACTCGCTTTCGTAACCCCATCTTCTACCCCTCCTAAGCCAAAAAGTAAGTAAGTAAATACTTTATTTTACAAACACAAAGAAACGGACACAATTCACAAAAAAAAACGTTAAATATATGCTCAAAGGGAACTCTACCTTTGAGTAGATGAGAGGAGCATAAAACTAGGAAAGGGACCGACAGAGAATGAGTTTAAAATTGCAGAATAGATGAAAGCCACTATAGAGCATACATCATTAAATAAAGTAAACAATTCATAATATAATCTCCTAAATATCATTACATACGTGCATACAGAGAGGTAAAGCAAGGTAAATATTTTTTATTCATTGAAATGGACCTCCGCAAAGTAACGCCTGGCTCAATAAAATATTTTTCACCACACTTGCTCGTATATCGGTATCAAAACATACGGATAAACTTGGCCGTAACGCCCCATATAAAACCCTCGGGCTTTTTTCTTGCCACGAAACCCTAGGGCGGTAAGTAACGCCCGCGCCCGCTACCCCGCAGCCCACCACTGCCTCGACAACAGCCCCCCGACATCCGCGCGCCGCCGCCCCCCGCCCCCGCCCCCCCCCGCCTGGACAAACGCCGCGTCTCCGGCACCCGGTTTTTCTGCCCTATAATTTTATTTATTTACTCGCAAATGTGATGAAAAATATTGTATGTTTCACGAGCGGTACTGGAATTACGAACCTCGTCTCAAAAAACCCTCAGTCTTCGACTTCGGGCTTCTACTAGAGCCTAGGTTGTAATTCCGTACTTACCGCCCTTAATACACAATGTACTATTGTAGGCTTACCAAAACGTCATGTGTTTTGCGTACTTTCTCAAAACAATCAGCAACATCGTTGAAAAAAGCTTGTGCACTTATAACGTCATATTTAAAACCCTTCAGGCTGATATTTAAAGCTTTTAGGCGTGTATAAACACTATGAAAGATAACTGCGTGAATAATTGTTAGTATGTCAGTGGTATTGCATGCTATAACTGCCAGTACAATCTGTAGGTATTCAGCTACGTCATAGGATCCAAAAAAATTTGCATAGGTTATGGTCACCATAAATTTTGCGAGACACAAGGTAAATGCGTAAAATCCAATTACTATGACAAAGTTGTTTGACGTTCTAATTTTCCATTGCTGGTCTATAATTAGCAAGTCGTCAAAAAAGTTTTTGAGAGTATACTTTGAGCATACAAATTTAAATGCAGAGACGATCATAAAGTAATAATATGAAAAAAAGATTGCTGTGTAGGTTCCCAAAAATGCAGCAAGAATTGTAGAGCACTGTATAAAAACGGTGGTCAATAGATGAATACAGTTAGCTAAAGGCTTATATCTTTTGTTTAATACAGAAAAAAAACCGGTATCAAATCCGAACAACAATTGCACTGTTATAAAAAAAGCCGACAACGATTTGGACGTCATTATTGAGTTGTTTAATACGCGTGCACGTAATTTTGTTAAAATGAAAATTGTATCAGCTATTAGAAATGCTTTCAAAGGGCTTAGGCTGGCAACTGCGACTGTGACTACAATATCGACACCTAAAGAATAATATTAATTAATTTAATGGAGCAACACCCTCTGCGAGGAACAACAAGTTCTGTTTAATTGGTTTTGTTATTCTGTCGTGTATAATAATTATGTCATAACAGTCATTATTTGTTCAGTTTTAAAAACAGGTTTATGTTTTGATGAATCGTCAACGCCAAAACAAATTTTACATAAATAAAAACTGACACCGAATATCTTAGCAAAACTTTGCATGTGATGACAGTCAATACATTATAACCGAAGCATAAGCAAGAAAACGGCCGACCAAATTAGTACATTACACCGAGGGTGCTGAAATAAAGAATGTCTCAGATCGCAGGAGTTTGTCGCACGACCTAAAGGCCTCCCCTCGCGAAGCTTTCTTTGTCACCGCCCGAGGTGTGTACTGTGAGGGTTGTAGCCAGGTCTACACTATTAACTTAACAGGAAACTCCTGGGTTCGGGCGTAAGTTCGGGGATCTAACGCAACGCGTAATTTTATAAATGAAAACTATTAAGGACTTTTAACCGTATATTCTATTTTAGGAGCTTAAGTCTTTAATTTACAATCATCATGCCTTCGGAGGCAGCTGTCCAGGTAATGCCCTGAGAAAACACTTTGTTTCTTCTATTCTATTAAAATTCTAAAATCAAATTTACAAATAATTGCATTACCTGCCAGCATGTAGAGTTGTTTATACAAACCTTTGTACAAACAAACTCTAGTTGTTACATTACCTCTCCCTTTCTCTCAGGGAGGGGAGAGCCCTAAGCATCCTGCCTAAGTCTGGAATCCCCCCCTAAGCAGGTCACTTATGACTAGTCCAACATTAACTCTGTCAACTATGATACGACTTAAATGTCAACTCGGACACAGAATAACTTTGACAAAGTTAGTGATGACTTCTGGTTGAAGAAAACCAGACAAAAAGGGCAACCAACTGCTTGGCCCACATTTGCAAAGCTAAGTCTTAAATAAGCCTTTTACAGCCAGACACAGCCATATGATATTAACTGACTCATAATATGTCTATAGCCTGCCATTCACTGGCAACCCCTATTTGCATGGCAGCAACGCTTGCCAATAGAGTTTACCAAGTCACAGAATAAATTTGCTTTTACGAAAGGAAATATGCCATACCGGGCTCAAGAGCAAATTCACTTCTCTGACTCCAGATACACAGGACCACAGTAATTGGCCAGAAGTATCTGAAAAGGCTTCCAACATGCCATGAGCTCATGCCCTACCTCTTGGTGCCATGAACGCTCATGCTAAGTTGTAATAGATGCGTTTGGAAATTTCAACCCCCACGTGTGGGTGCGAAGGAACTTCCAGCCACATCTAAAAACGTTAAAAGATTTACTTTATATTAAAAATTAAATACATTTCAAAAAATTAGGTTTGTATCCTCCTGCTGCATGGTCAAGCCCGGACTCTGGGCTCACCCTCGTTCCTCGATGACTGAAGATGTTCAATCAGCAATTCTTCGGTCATCTTTTTCTATATAGTGGTCAAGTCCGGACCCTGGGCTCTGTGAGGGTTGTAGCCAGGTCTACACTATTAAATTAAAGGAAACTCCTGGATTCGGGCGTAAGTTCGGGGATCTAACGCAACGCGTAATTTTATAAATGAAAACTATTAAGGACTTTTAACCGTATATTCTATTTTGTGGACCGCTGTTTTTATAGCACCGCAGCTAGGTTCAGGAGTGTGTGAGTGGAATGAGGCTCATAGGAGGAATTGGGAGAGGTAGCAAACAAACTGCTTTATTTCGTGAATAATTACGCAACACGAATTGCACAATAAATAGTTATACAATCAAAACACACAATCAACAATAAGAATAAAATCTTAAATAGGACACACAATGTAATTATTAAATTTATAATACTACAAAGACAAACACGCACAAAACAGGTAAGACACGAAATTAAGATACAGTACAAAATTTACTTATTCTAAATAGCTATTTTGTACAACCATCATTACACATAAACGGATAACTCACGTGTAAAAAAGTCGAGTGATGCTCGACATGTTTCGGACTATTTCGTAGTCCTTTTTCCAAGAGCGCTTCCCGGGGTGTACATGATTCCTTGTTCCTGTGGGAAAAACTATATCGGAGAGACCGGGCGTAATATATCCACGAGATTGGCGGAGCACATACGCAGTATGAAGAAACAGGATGACAGGGGGTCTGCTGTCGCTGAACATTCGATGGAATCTGATTCGACGCATTATATCGGGTTTGATAAGGTGTCCGTACTGGCGAGAGAAAAGTTTTTCATTCCGCGGAAAGTACGTGAAGTCATTGAAATAAGTCGGTATCCCAATTTCAACCGGGATAGTGGATGGTCGGTGCCCCCGAGTTGGAAAACTGTTTTAAATATTGACCAAACGGTGAGTGTGAGCGAACCTATACGGAGTGACGTGATCAGTGTTGTGTGCTGCCCGACTTTTGACAATAATAAAAATGACGATGAAAACGAGGGTAGTTGTGCGCCGCTGTCAGTTGCGTCGAACGGCCGCGCGAGCAGAGCGCTGGCGCGCAGTGTTCGTGTTGCTGCCGCCGGGGCGAGCGCTCTTGGAAAAAGGACTACGAAATAGTCCGAAACATGTCGAGCATCACTCGACTTTTTTATACGTGAGTTATCCGTTTATGTGTAATGATGATTAAGTCTCACGGTAGTTTCATGTTGATTTTGTACAACTATTGAAATCAGATTAAAAACAAAACCGGTTACAAAAACAAAAAAGATTAAAAAAAAAGTTTTTGTTGTCACGGAGTGACCAGATGTGGAGATATGGAGGAGGTTCTTTATTTAGATTATAAAGTAAGGTAAAGATAAACATTAAGATTAAGATTAAGGCACCTGAAACAAGGCCTCTTAATATACAAATACAGTAAATTATAAAAAACAGTTAGACCAATAAATATAAAACTTACGAATAGTGCCAATTATGATAGTAACAATAAAATTATGATGATAGCAATGGAACTGATAGAAAATCGCAGCACAGGATAAGATCGGTTATTTAATAATAATGCACTGCACAATCCTAGTACTTAAAAATTACTGAATACGTGGGTATGACGGGTATGATGTTATTTTAAAATTTTATAGTGAATAGATAGATATGGATTATGCCAGATCTCATTTAGTAATGACATAGAGTCATGAAAGGTTGAACAAGACGATCGATATGAATTCTAAATTTTGAATTTGAAAATAGAGAAAAACATGAAACTGAGGACGGAGGATGAAAACAGACAAGGCTGGATACCGCCTTGTTACAATACCCGGCTCCCCCGGAAAGAAAAATCCTGTGCAGTAGGTAATGGATTTTTCTTCAACATCAAGTTTTATTTAAAAAAAATGATCAATTTAATTACACCTCTAACAATTTGACAGACCTCTAACAATTTGGTGATTTTTATTTTTTATTTTTTTTTATATGAATAGGAAGGCAAACGAGCAAGTGGGTCACCTGATGGTAAGTGATCACCACTGCCCATAGACACCCGCAGCCCCGGAGGGATTGCAGATGCGTTGCCAACCTAGAGGATTAAGATGCAATGCCTCTTGTGATCGTAATTTCCCCGGCTGTCTTACTCTCCACACCGGAACACAGCAGTGCAAGCACTGCTACTTCGCGGCAGGATGACATGTCCTAGCACTTTTTCTCCACGACTCAAGAAGAAAAACGAACGCGACTCTAGCTTCATTCATATTTCAAAACAAGCTCTTAGAGAAACTGCGATCCTGGCACTTTATCTCGCCATCCGTCCTGACGCGAGTTTAACATTTTTACCCATTCCAAAAAGTGCTCAACGCCGCTAAAGAAGTTTTTACTTAATAATATTTGCGTGCGGGATTTTTTTTACATATTTGACACTATAAGTTGAACACAGAGTACACATGACATCTAATTCATTGCATTTTCACTCTTCAAAGCTACACAGTGTCTCACATTGACAGCTAATAATTTATTCATACAAGTGAGTAAGCTGTACAATGACAATAAGGTAAGTGAGGCCAACGTTGAGAATGGCGATCGGCTGCCGCAGGTCCAGCGGCACCAGCCGCCACGCCTTGCGCAGCAGCTCGCGACCTTCCAGCTGGCCAAGGAACCGCAGCAGGCGATGCTTCTCATCCACATCTGCGTCAAGTCGTAAAAGATTATTGAACAAAAAAATTACCCTGCTAATCCGCTACTCACGTGCAAGATAACCAAGCCTGATAACCCTTTCTGTTTTTGCTGTAGTCGGAAATTATTTTTGAAGGTAGTTTGGGTACAGTAAAAATCATAAATAAAAGGTTAGTTTGGGAAAATATATGAATGGGGGTACATAATGGTTATTTATACGGTTTCAAATCAGTACGACGTTGGTTTGCATGTGTAACAGTTGTTGTGCTCATTAAACTTTGATAATGATCCCGTAGAGGGATCGAAACGCGTCAGTGTTTGTGTGGTGTAAGGGATAATTAAGTTTGTGGGATTTATGTGTATTTTATTGGCAGTAATTCATGAAAAACATATATATTTCACACAGGCTTGGTTATCTTGCACGTGAGTAGCGGAGTAGCAAGGTACATTTTTTGTTCATTGAAATGGACCTCCGCAAAGTAACGCCTGATTCAATAAAATATGTAAAAGATTATGGTTATGTTTCAATTTTAAGTATTTTATTGAATCAAGAGCTACTTTGCGGAGGTCCATTTCGATGAACAAAATACACTTTTCCGCTACTCAACCTTCTAGAAGACTACTCTCTAGCGGAGTAGCAAGGTAATTTTATTTTAATTTAAATATGGATATAACCTTACCCTGTTCAAACAGAAGACGGTCGTGTAGTAAAATTTTCATTTCTTCCACTTGCACAGCAATCATTTCAGCAAATATGGCGGGCAAAAACATTTGTATCAAATGATTCATTGGGTATACGACTCCTAAAACTAGAATTATCCAATTTGGCTGAAAAAGACATTTCAAATTGGTATTAGTACATAATCATGTAAAATTATTAAAATACAATACAATATAAATATTCTTTAATTGAACACCACAAATCAGTTCAGTAACATTAGAGAAACAAAAAGTAAGGTAGACAATAAATAGATATCACTATCTTTATTTTTTTTCCTGTGGAAATACTGTCGTACATTATTTGTATGCAAACAGATTTTCTAATGCCTGTATCTCCAAGGGAACACATACATACACAAACACATATCACGTCTATATCCCTTACAGGGTAGACAAAGCCCATGGTAACAAGACCTAAAGGCCACGGTTAGCATAATTGTGAGCATATAGGTGGAAAGGGGAATCATAATAGTGATGGGTTGCTAGCCGCATCGCCTATAACATGATTCCTAAGATTTTCGGTCAATCCCCTCGACGGGCTCTTAAGGGAACACAGACTTAAGTATTTCGTATTAACAATAACAATGCTTTATTGATTTAAACTGTGTTGTTACAATGGTTAAGGTGGAGACTTCCAAGTAGGTACTTTGAGCTACCTGTGTTAGGAGAACTCGCTCTTTCAAAAAAAAATAGTTGACTTAAAGTCTATTTAGCATTAATTAACTGAAGTTAACTTATTCTAATACTATACTAAAGCATACTAGCATACCAACTAAAACTAAAGGGCAAGTATATTGATTGGTGTGTGTGTGTGTGTGTGTGCGCGTGTGTGTCTGTGTGTTACTAATTGTGCTATTGTTTCATGTTTATCTTCCCGACAGAAGGATTTCTTCTGTTTCGCTATAAGTGAGATCAGTCAGATATTTAAGCAACGCTCTTTTATAGTCTAACTGGTTTAAGGAATACATTTGTACTTGCTTAACTAACTAGATCTTAAAGAGGGGACAGGAGCCACTTTAGGGTCTCTTCTGCGCTTAGTAGTCTGAGATTTATGGGTAAGAGGAGTGTGGAGTTTAAGGATTGCCGATACAATATAGAGTTTGCGAATACTTAAAAGTTTACAGTCTTTGTATGGCTTTGTCGTTGGGTACCTATAGGGTTTAAAAAATATAGTTTTTAGTAGACACCTCTGCCCTCGCTCAACCTCCAGGAACTTAATTTTTGACGCACCTCCCCATACCGGAATACAGGAGGTCATTATTGATTGTGCCATCTTTAATTTTAATGTTAGTGAGAGCATTAATGTTAATGAGAAAGAGGCTGGGACCAAGGACACTGCCCTGTGGGACCCCGTAAGAGACTATCGAGTCATTACTAACGTAGTTTCCTGTTTTGACTCTCTGACTGCGATCCCGGAGGTAATCAGACAGTAAATTCAGCACCTTGCCCCTTGTGGCAAGTAGCTCTAGCCTGTACACAAGAATTTGGAGAGAGACTGTGTCAAACGCTTTTTTTAGGTCTAAGAAGATAGCTAGTGATTTGTTACCCTTATCTACTTCGTTACAGATTAGTGATGTTAATTTTGCAATAGCGTCTTCCGTAAATATTTATACATTTACGCATTCCTGAGAAAAAGGGTCTCGATGGACGGACGGCCAACAAAGTGATTTTGTGAGGAATCCGTTTTTTTCCTTTTGAGGTATGTCTTCCTGAAAACGGATAGAACTAAAGAATGAGCGGAGAAAGGGAATATATAATATATTATTATATGGCTTTAGGTCTTGTTACCTCAGACTCTGTCTACCCCATAAGGGTTAAAGACGTTATTTATATATGATGCATGTAGAACAAGGTATATTGCCGCAACTTTGGCAATTACTAGCTGAGCCAACAAATGACGACACGAAGAACTAATGATAGGGATGATGGCTGTGTAAAGAAAATGAAATGCTATTTAATTCCTTCCATGCTGGTCTGGGAGCAAAGAAAAAACATAGAATGTACCAGTTGCTTCTCTTCCCGCGCAGATGGTAAAAGCCCGTCGAGGGAACGGACGAAAGTCTAAGAAATCATGACTATTTTGATTCCCTTTTTCACCTATACGCGCACAATCATACTAAACGTGGCCTTTAGATCTGGTTAGCTTAGGCTCTGTTTACCCCGTAAGGGGTAAAGACGTGAATTATGTATATTTGACCAAGAAAGTCCTTTACCACCTTAAGGTCCAATGTCTTTTGTACGGCTTAAAACATCAAACCCCATTTTCACTCAATAGTCAATGTGTCATCAGCTTTATTGCTGCTGTCATAAATAATGATAAAGCACTTTCTTGTCGACTATACCTTCAGTTCCACTGTTGGGCAAAGGAAACAAGATATAAACTAGTTAAATAATAATAATAATCCCTTTTGGCCAGCGACTACGAGGCAGACCTAGAAGATGGCAAGACAATTTTAAGGCATACATAGACGACTGGCTAATATTGCGCAGGAGCGGGTGTTGTGGAGGTTGAGAGGAAAGCCTTTTTCCAGCAGTAAGACACCAACCCCCTTATTCATAAACGCTCTATAGGCCTCTGCTAACTTAGCAATCGTTTGTCCTTATCTGTGAAAGGTAAATGTCAAAGTGACAGATAAGGACAAACGATTGCTAAGGTTAGCAGAAGCCTACAGAGCGTTTATGAATAAGGGGGTAAGTCTATTACAAAAATTAGATTAAATTAATCGTAAAACAATAAATACTTACTTTCTGTACAATATACTTTAAATAAAAGTAGATGGAGCACATGAATTTTGTAGCATCGGAGATAAATGCCAGGAATATCTGAAATTCACTAATAAGTATTATGAATACTGTACCAATTATTGCCATTACCGACGGTTAGCTTAAGAATAAAATGGAAAGTAAGATAATATATCTCTCAGAATTATTTCGAAATATTTTAAGGTGGAGGTGGGGGGGGGGGGGGGGGGGGGGGGGGGCAAGTTCGACTAAAATCCCTACCAAGATTTTTGATTTTCAGCCAAATCGGTTCAGCCGTTCTCGAGTTATAAATAATGTAACAACGACTTTCTTTTATAAATATAGATTTGTTTCATCCGTTTGAAAATCGAACGCCGCTTGCCGTGGCGTGGCCATCTCGATTTTTGGAGCCGTGCGATTTTTATGAAATTGGACTTTAAGAGTATAAGTAGGTACTATGAGATGTGAGAATCATATTCATGTTACTAACCTACCTACGGGTTATAATGAAATTCAGTACAATATTACTACCCGGCTAAAGCCAAGGGCTCTAACGACTTACTTTGAGTACTTTACATGATATAGCCATTGTCGAGCAGGTGGTGTGAAAATATCATTACATACGTGCATACAAAGAGGTAAGGCAAGGTAAATATGACCTCCGCAAAACGCCTGATTCAAGAAAATATTTTGTAGGTGTTGGAAATAAAACTCTTGAAGAATTTAGGCTTGCTGTATTTGAGATGACTTTTAACCAACAGACATTAGAAAAACAAAACTTGCTTTCAAAATTAGACGTTTTGTAAAATTCATTATAAAGCTACAAAGAGTCCGCAACATCCTCCCGCCTTTGGGGCGAAAGCCACAAACCACCTGTGCACTGCTGTGCTGGTCGCGATCTCTAGGGGTATAGGCGTTGATGCGGTCTTGTATATGCGTCGTCCATGGTCTGAACTTTTGCCACTCGAAGATTAGTATCTCTTCCCGAGTAAATTTTCAGAATTAATCCTAAAGGCCACTTAATACGCTCTACTGTAACAACATCGCTCACCCTTAAAAGAGTGCCCATCTCTCTGTCCCTCTTGTGCAGGTATTTTAGCCGTCTGTCCAACCTTAGTTCCAAATGTATGGTTTGGTAAATCGCACAGGTAAACAAAACTATCCAGACCTTGCCTCCAGACAGCAAAAATAACGGCCCAGCTAAGTCAGTTTTTGTGACTTTGTACGCAGCCGCAGACTTCACTCTATCTCTAGGTAGCGGCGCTGCTGGTGCTTCGGCGTGCTTTGCTGATTGGCGTTTGTAGGTAATACATTTGGATATTGTGGATTTGACTGATTTCCAAGGTAATTCCACCTCGTGACGCCCCTCCATGTTTATTATAGAGTCCGCCTTGGTTTTGCTCACAATTTCGGCTGGGTCTTTAGTTTTGATTGACTCTAGATCCCTTAAATCCGTCAATTGAAAGTTTACTGACACCACATTCGTAACTGTGCTACATACGTTCATGATGGGTCCTTGGAGTGTCCATCCGAATTTAGTTTTGATCGCAATTAAATTGTCGTTTAGTTGTAAGAGACTCCCTGTGAGCAATAAGCCAGCGTAGTCCGCGCCGATTAACAGTCCAATTTCTGGCGTCGCGTCCTCGCTGACGTCGCTCAGAGCGATATTATGCTTCTCCAACTGCGACAAAATGGCATTGTTGTTATTAGGCACACGAGGAATATGTCCGCAGATTATAGTCTTATCGAGAGCCGTCATGTTTAGTTTAAATTCATCATCCAGGCTGCTGACACAAAATTCGTAGCATTTATATTGCTGCCGTTTAGTTTCGATGCCACCAAAAAGACAATGCGATAAAGATTCAGTACTCACCGACTTCAGACTTAATTCTTTAATTATATCGCGACGTATATATGACCTCTGTGAACCAGTGTCTATAAAGGCTCGAATTTTTACGCATTTATCACCATTCACGATTTTTATTATAACCGTTTGGAGTAACGTAGTTTTATTGCCTTTGTTTTGTGACACATTATTATTTATTTTTGGTGAACTGACGTTGACAGGTTCTTCACTTTTATTTGTCTTAGTGTCAGGACACATTAAAATTGAGTGACGTTTATGGCAAATAAGGCACTTCGAAAAGTTCTTACATATTTTATAATTATGCCCCGTCCTTAGACATATTATGCAACCTCTTTTCTTCTCTAGTAACTCTTTCCTTTCCTCATACGACATTTTATTAGCCTTATAGCATTCCAAACTGCTATGAGTGGTTTTATCACACCAAATACAAGACTTCTTACCTGCCGGGTCTTCTGTGGATACCAGGCAAGCTGCGGTGGGTTGAGCAGGAGCACCAACTAAATTATCACCCGAAGACAAACCGCTGCGGGCGAGCTGGATACGTTCCTCCGTCTCCACTTCGCATTTCAGAAACGTCATGAGCTGGCTGAGATGGTCTTCAGTCTTCACTCCTTGAGTTTGAGATCTCTCCCAGGCACGAAGTACAGATTCGGGCAGGGCGGACTCAACTAATGGGAATAGTAAAGCTGCGTATTTATCCATCATTACGCCTAAACTCTGTAACGCTTGTAATTGCGTATTTAACTTGTCGTATAAGTGGCCTAGATTATGCAAAGTATTACCTTTAGCTTCAGCAAGTACTAAAGTGAGGAGCTCACGTACGTATACTTCGATTAGCAAGTCATCCCGGGCAAACCTGGACTTTAACTGTTCGATCGCCTTCCTGTAGTTAGCCCCTGAGGGAGGGAAGCTATCGATAAGTTCTCGAGCTGGAGATTCTGAAACAGTGCACTGGTATAGATATTGGAATTTATCCTCGTCGTCAATAGTCTCGTCGCTGTCAATTTTTCGAAACTGCCCCCAAAAACCGATCCAATTTTTTAAATTTCCATCGAACTTGCGTAATTCAATTTTTGGTAAACGAAATCTCCTTGACTGACAGTTAGAGCTGCACGTTGACTTGGCCGGCTGCTGCGATTTCACCGTATCGTTTGACATTTGGCTTCCGTTGGATTCGCTTGACTTCTTTATGTGTCCGTACTTCTGGAGAGCTTTATCATACATTACTTTCATACGCTCCCAGTCATAGCGGTAATTATCACTAGTCGCACTATCCTGCAAGAATGCTTCTTCGTCTATATCATCCTCGGAATTAAGCCACTGTTCTTTAATGCGCTCGTCAACGCCAAACAGCTGTTCTGATTTATGTTCGAGGAGCCCGAAGGCGGAAGTCGCGTCGTCGATGTCGCAGTCGCGCAGTTTTTCTTCCAATACATTTTTAGCTTTTGTAAATAAACAGCGCGCCACTGTTCTCTCCTTTTTTAATCTATCCATGTTCACGGTCGCCACTTGTTGGAAATAAAACTCTTGAAGAATTTAGGCTTGCTGTATTTGAGATGACTTTTAACCAACAGACATTAGAAAAACAAAACTTGCTTTCAAAATTAGACGTTTTGTAAAATTCATTATAAAGCTACAAAGAGTCCGCAACATCCTCCCGCCTTTGGGGCGAAAGCCACAAACCACCTGTGCACTGCTGTGCTGGTCGCGATCTCTAGGGGTATAGGCGTTGATGCGGTCTTGTATATGCGTCGTCCATGGTCTGAACTTTTGCCACTCGAAGATTAGTATCTCTTCCCGAGTAAATTTTCAGAATTAATCCTAAAGGCCACTTAATACGCTCTACTGTAACAACATCGCTCACCCTTAAAAGAGTGCCCATCTCTCTGTCCCTCTTGTGCAGGTATTTTAGCCGTCTGTCCAACCTTAGTTCCAAATGTATGGTTTGGTAAATCGCACAGGTAAACAAAACTATCCAGACCTTGCCTCCAGACAGCAAAAATAACGGCCCAGCTAAGTCAGTTTTTGTGACTTTGTACGCAGCCGCAGACTTCACTCTATCTCTAGGTAGCGGCGCTGCTGGTGCTTCGGCGTGCTTTGCTGATTGGCGTTTGTAGGTAATACATTTGGATATTGTGGATTTGACTGATTTCCAAGGTAATTCCACCTCGTGACGCCCCTCCATGTTTATTATAGAGTCCGCCTTGGTTTTGCTCACAATTTCGGCTGGGTCTTTAGTTTTGATTGACTCTAGATCCCTTAAATCCGTCAATTGAAAGTTTACTGACACCACATTCGTAACTGTGCTACATACGTTCATGATGGGTCCTTGGAGTGTCCATCCGAATTTAGTTTTGATCGCAATTAAATTGTCGTTTAGTTGTAAGAGACTCCCTGTGAGCAATAAGCCAGCGTAGTCCGCGCCGATTAACAGTCCAATTTCTGGCGTCGCGTCCTCGCTGACGTCGCTCAGAGCGATATTATGCTTCTCCAACTGCGACAAAATGGCATTGTTGTTATTAGGCACACGAGGAATATGTCCGCAGATTATAGTCTTATCGAGAGCCGTCATGTTTAGTTTAAATTCATCATCCAGGCTGCTGACACAAAATTCGTAGCATTTATATTGCTGCCGTTTAGTTTCGATGCCACCAAAAAGACAATGCGATAAAGATTCAGTACTCACCGACTTCAGACTTAATTCTTTAATTATATCGCGACGTATATATGACCTCTGTGAACCAGTGTCTATAAAGGCTCGAATTTTTACGCATTTATCACCATTCACGATTTTTATTATAACCGTTTGGAGTAACGTAGTTTTATTGCCTTTGTTTTGTGACACATTATTATTTATTTTTGGTGAACTGACGTTGACAGGTTCTTCACTTTTATTTGTCTTAGTGTCAGGACACATTAAAATTGAGTGACGTTTATGGCAAATAAGGCACTTCGAAAAGTTCTTACATATTTTATAATTATGCCCCGTCCTTAGACATATTATGCAACCTCTTTTCTTCTCTAGTAACTCTTTCCTTTCCTCATACGACATTTTATTAGCCTTATAGCATTCCAAACTGCTATGAGTGGTTTTATCACACCAAATACAAGACTTCTTACCTGCCGGGTCTTCTGTGGATACCAGGCAAGCTGCGGTGGGTTGAGCAGGAGCACCAACTAAATTATCACCCGAAGACAAACCGCTGCGGGCGAGCTGGATACGTTCCTCCGTCTCCACTTCGCATTTCAGAAACGTCATGAGCTGGCTGAGATGGTCTTCAGTCTTCACTCCTTGAGTTTGAGATCTCTCCCAGGCACGAAGTACAGATTCGGGCAGGGCGGACTCAACTAATGGGAATAGTAAAGCTGCGTATTTATCCATCATTACGCCTAAACTCTGTAACGCTTGTAATTGCGTATTTAACTTGTCGTATAAGTGGCCTAGATTATGCAAAGTATTACCTTTAGCTTCAGCAAGTACTAAAGTGAGGAGCTCACGTACGTATACTTCGATTAGCAAGTCATCCCGGGCAAACCTGGACTTTAACTGTTCGATCGCCTTCCTGTAGTTAGCCCCTGAGGGAGGGAAGCTATCGATAAGTTCTCGAGCTGGAGATTCTGAAACAGTGCACTGGTATAGATATTGGAATTTATCCTCGTCGTCAATAGTCTCGTCGCTGTCAATTTTTCGAAACTGCCCCCAAAAACCGATCCAATTTTTTAAATTTCCATCGAACTTGCGTAATTCAATTTTTGGTAAACGAAATCTCCTTGACTGACAGTTAGAGCTGCACGTTGACTTGGCCGGCTGCTGCGATTTCACCGTATCGTTTGACATTTGGCTTCCGTTGGATTCGCTTGACTTCTTTATGTGTCCGTACTTCTGGAGAGCTTTATCATACATTACTTTCATACGCTCCCAGTCATAGCGGTAATTATCACTAGTCGCACTATCCTGCAAGAATGCTTCTTCGTCTATATCATCCTCGGAATTAAGCCACTGTTCTTTAATGCGCTCGTCAACGCCAAACAGCTGTTCTGATTTATGTTCGAGGAGCCCGAAGGCGGAAGTCGCGTCGTCGATGTCGCAGTCGCGCAGTTTTTCTTCCAATACATTTTTAGCTTTTGTAAATAAACAGCGCGCCACTGTTCTCTCCTTTTTTAATCTATCCATGTTCACGGTCGCCACTTGTTGGAAATAAAACTCTTGAAGAATTTAGGCTTGCTGTATTTGAGATGACTTTTAACCAACAGACATTAGAAAAACAAAACTTGCTTTCAAAATTGGCTAAGTAAAGTTTTTGGAAGAGGTGCAAATTATATTTTTTTTCGATAGTCGACGTCTTAATAATCCAGGAACTGCAGCTCTTTTATTTTTATTCCCTATTATTAATGAGATATAATTTTTTAAATGCTCGATATGACATTTGTGAGATTTAACGGCCGAAAAGCTCTGTTGCCTAGAACTAGCTTGTAATAAAAAAAAACTACGTCAACTGTCACGTTTGACGTTGTCAAAAAATAATACCGCGGTTCTGTTTATTTGCGTTTGCGTGTAATCAGTGTTAGCAGTGTGTTTTTTAATGATATTTCAACGACCTCAGCACAACCCCTGGACTTTCGATATTGCCGCACTTCTCTTCGACCTTTGCACGATATTTGGACTACGATTTCAGCTACTTTCGACGACTTAGGCACTGCTTCTTGGACAACGTTTTTCTGCTTTGCGACGACCCCCGCCTTGACTTTTGGACTGATTTTTATAATACTGAGGCTTCGCTATTGATCACAAAATGAGCGAATTTGTACGAGCGGATTCAAGAAACTTGCCACACATGGATATGTTCATGATAATGGAATATTTCCACACAAACGATAAGCACAATGTTGCTGAAATAAGAGGTGTGAAGACACTCATGTACGTACTGGCGAATTTCACATACATTCTGATGCATATAATAATTAATTATGATTACAAATATTTAACATGTATATACATAGTGTATTGTTGTGCATCAAATTAAATCAAAATCATTTATTTGGTTATAAATAAGCCGGGCACAGGCAGTGGGACATAAATAGGCAGATGATGATGATGAAAGATCTTGTGTTATAATGTTTTCCATTGCATTTTAGGTCATCCAGAGGTGGTTATGTTGATAACGCAGTAGGTTATGTTGAAATTAAAAGAGGGAGCACTGAATGCGTTGTCAGGGCCAAAGTTGTTCCGGAGCACAAAATAAGGATGAAATATTATCTTGTGACTATTCATTTAGAAGAGGCGAATAGTAATATAATTGATGCAACATGTGATGGTTGTCCTGCATCAGCTGGTAAATACTTACACTATAGAGTAAATATTTATGGTTAATGAGGATTATAAATATTTTCATTGATTTGTTTTACTTTCAGGTGGATGTAAACACACATTGGTGGTGTTATATTGGTTACAAAAAAATCTACAGAACCATCATCTACATCCATAGAATGTTATTGGGCTAAACCACGATTAGCCAGTGAGGGAACACAGCCAATATCCTCCAAGGATATTTTTCCATCCAAGAAAAGAGGAATAGAACTAGGACCAAGAGATCCGGAGAAACTCAATGCATTTTATGAAGAATGTAAGAAAAGAAAAATTGGGGACTCTGATTTTGTCATTTTTACCAGATCATGATAATGGTTTGACAAAATGGTGTATATTTGACATGATACTTGATTTTGCAACTAAAACTAATAATCACAGTTTTGAATATTTTAAAAGTAACGTATCTGTGCCTCAATCTGTGCAAAATCAAATAGCAAAAAGCACTAAAAAGCAGGCAGAGTCAAAGTTATGGCATAGCATAAGACAGGGCCGAATAACAGCATCAAAAGTACATGAAGCTTGTCATTGTGACACACCTGATGGCTCTCTTGTGGAACAAATTCTTGGTGGTTACAAGATTTATGATACCAAAGCAATGAAGAGAGGAAAAATATTAGAAAAACCAATAATAAAAGAAGTTGAACGGCTATTGGGGGTCCACATTGAAGAATGTGGATTTCACTTAATTAATTTTTTTAGTGGAGCTTCGCCTGATGGTGTAGCCAATGACTTCATTGTTGAAGTAAAATGCCCTAGCACTGCTAAAACCGTGAAAAACTATCTAGATAAAAATAAAATAAAAGAAAAATTTTTGGCTCAATGCCAGTTCCAAATGCTGGCCACAGGATATAAAAAGTGTGCTTTTTGTGTTGCTGACCCAGATTTCGAACACAACAAAAAAATCGAAATAAAATGGGTTAAGTTTGACGTGGCTTATGCCAACAATTTGTTAGAAAGATCAGAAAAGTTTTGGAAAAATGCGATTTATCCCAAAATTTTACTTAACGCTTTGTCCTAAATATATTGGAGAAAAATCCCATGATAGCCAGACCTTCGTCATAGTATAAAGGAGTTTCTCTATGGATGCCTTTAGCCGTTATACTATACTAGCTGACCCGGTGAATCTGTTCCGCGTTAAATTTGAAAAATTCCAGTGGTTTGGGCTGTGCTATCCTGCGGGAACTATGCAATTTTCCGGGATAAAAACTATCCTATGTTCTTTCCCGGGACTCAAACTATCTGTATACCAAATTTCAACCAAATCGGCCCAGCGGTTTAAGCGTGAAAAGGTAACAGACAGACAGACAGAGTTACTTTCGCATTTATAATATTAGTAAGGATAACAAAGGTCTGACTACCATGGGCTAAATCTGTACTAAGATAGACTAAGTTCCGAAGGATGTTTCATTTTCATAATATGAGGACCCCATTCTGACTTCTGATGTGTGTTATCATGAACCCCAGCTAAAATATGACTTTATGTAGAAGAGGTACAGTCGAAACCTTACTCATACGTCCAAAGAAATCATTGTGTAATTTATGATAAAAATGTTCCACAGAGGTATGCAATTCTGTTTGTTCAACTGTACAGTATTAGGCTCTGTCTACCCCGCAAGGGATAAAGACGTGATTTATGTGTTGTGTATGTGTGTACAGTATGGTGATTTTTTTCTTATATACCACATCAGGTTTCGTTGGATAGGTCTTTCAAAAAGATTTTTGTTAAAAAGTCTATATTTATAACTAATTTGTACATTTTAAAATAAAACAAAGCAAAAATTATTGTATTTTTATTATGTCGCCTTGCAAATTGACTAAAGCACATGCTATAATAACTGCTTCGTCCACATATCTGACATGGTTATGGTTTATAACCGAGTGAGGCTTTAAAAAGGCAAATTCCCTCAATCTCCTTATCACACGTTCCACATGTATCCTCAAGCTGGCAATAATTTTGGTTTGGATCACCTCCTTTTTGGTTGGCGTTTCCTGTGAGGAAACACTTGGGGGCCGAAGTAGTTTCACGTGTCTCTGCGATAGGAGAGTTTCTATGCCTTTGAAGCCTCGATCGGCTAAAACCACAGCCCCCGGAGGAAGAATATCGACAAAGCCACTACATTCAGTAATAGCTTTGTCAGAAATCCTTCCTCCATAACCCTTCGAAATATAACATATGAAGCCATTTGGGCAACATGCAATCAAGTATTTTAATGTGTTGCATGATTTATACTGTGACCATGTCCTTGATTGCATAACAGGATTTGAGGCTTTTTCAATCTGGATCTCGAAACAGTCAAGTATGCATTGTACGTTAGCAAACCTCACTTTAAAAACAGGGGGCAATGTTTTTTTAATCATGATGGATTCTGGCAGGTATATAAACATTTGTAAATAAGTTGCCAGATGCGGTATACAAATTCTTAACAGCTCTTGCAATGTCACTTGACTTAAATGAAAGTGATGACTTATTCTTTGTATTGTGTCATTTTGCTTTAATTTAAATAAGGTGATAATGACATGCAGGGGGCGTAATTTGCATTGTTTGGCTAAAAAAATTATCAACCAAAAATATGACTTAGGAAGACCAAGATACATTTTGGGGTTTTCCTTAATAATTCTTAAGATATGTGTACGTCCTGACATATCATTCCCTTCCTTTACTGTCTCCTTGGTTGAGCTTGACGATGAGGGGCTAGAGGGTTCATATAATGTTGGTGTTGATGAACGACTTGCAGTTGAAGATGATGGCTTGCTTGGCATGATTTTTTCAGCAATAAGTGAGACATTTATATTAGCTGAACAGGCTACACATTTTACTGATGGTTTCACCATAACGGCTTTGTTTGAGTATATGATTTGGGTCTGAGTTGAAGAATCACACTGGAAAAAAAGAATCAAATTAATTTTACAAACTAGCCCTTTATAATAACAACTAGCTTTTATATTGTTTTACACTTTCACAATTTTGACAACTTTTTACTATGTAGGGTTTTATGGTTCCTACCATAGAAAAATTGTTATCGCTCAATCGGTCACTTGATTTTTCTTTTTATACAGGTACATAATTTTACCTTTGAATATGGATTGGTCCCATGTTGCAGTAACTGCTTTGACATAGTAGCCAGATCTTTTGTGTTTTCCAGTGGCTGTTCCGTTAGGCTGCTTTCATCATTCGACATTTCCTAAAAATAAGCACATAATTAAGTACATATGAGCATCCATTTAACACTTAATTTTTTGCCTTAAGAAGACAGGAGAAGATTCACCAAATAAAACAATAGGTGTAGCAATGAACTAAGGTGTAAAAATTGATACATTTATTTTTAGTAGGTAACTGTACAATAGGCAAGGGATAAATATCCTGTGTTTACGTTCATAATAACACATTGAACATTTATATAAACTTGTTAATTAATATAGTGGAGAAAAATTACAAATTATAAAATAAGACACCTAGCTGATACTTACAATCTCATTGTATGTTTTGGTTAATATCAAGTTTGCAGTATTTTTTAGGCGTAACTTGCCAGATTTACTTTTGTAGCAATCTTCCTCAATCTGTAAATATAAGAAAAGCATTTTACTACATTCAATACTCTTAATTTCTTACAGCGACATTAACTGCAATATACTCACATTGATATGTTCCTCACAGACATACAAGTTCCGTTTCGGACAGTTGATATCTAGAGTTCGGCACCAAGTCGCTTGTAAAGCCTTTGGTAAGCTCAAATACACGGAATTTGGAAAATCCCGTCTATACTTCTTACACGACGGTACAAAGCATTGGAGTACATCCCTGTAATACTTCATTTCCTCTGCAGTGCTTTGGGGATCGTCCAAATCCATTATACTCGTGTAGAAGTCCAAAAGTCCAAGAAGCAGTGCCTAAGTCGTCGAAAGTAGCTGAAATCGTAGTCCAAATATCGTGCAAAG
Organism: Pandemis corylana; assembly: GCA_949127965.1. Classification (NCBI taxonomy): domain Eukaryota; kingdom Metazoa; phylum Arthropoda; class Insecta; order Lepidoptera; family Tortricidae; genus Pandemis; species Pandemis corylana. The sequence goes on from OX421871.1 coordinate 9,978,298, forward strand.
GTCGAAGAGAAGTGCGGCAATATCGAAAGTCCAGGGGTTGTGCTGAGGTCGTTGAAATATCGTTAAAAAACACACTGCTAACACTGATTACACGCAAACGCAAATAAACAGAACCGCGGTATTATTTTTTGACAACGTCAAACGTGACAGTTGACGTAGTTTTTTTTTATTACAAGCTAGTTCTAGGCAACAGAGCTTTTCGGCCGTTAAATCTCACAAATGTCATATCGAGCATTTAAAAAATTATATCTCATTAATAATAGGGAATAAAAATAAAAGAGCTGCAGTTCCTGGATTATTAAGACGTCGACTATCGAAAAAAAATATAATTTGCACCTCTTCCAAAAACTTTACTTAGCCAATTAGACGTTTTGTAAAATTCATTATAAAGCTACAAAGAGTCCGCAACAGTAGGCTTACCAAAATGTCATGTGTTTTTCGTACTTTCTCAAAACAATCAGCAACATCGTTGAAAAAAGCTTGTGCACTTATAACGTCATAGTTAAAACCCTTCAGGCTGATATATAAAGCGTTTAGGCGTTTATAAACACTATGAAAGATAACTGCGTGGATAACCGTTAGTATGTCAGTGGTATTGCATGGTATAGCTAACAGTAAAATCATTAGGTATTCAGCTATGTCATAGGATCCAAAAAAAAATGCATAGGTTACGGTCACCATAAATTTTGCGAGAAACGAGGTAAATGTGTAAAATCCAATTACTATGAGAAAGTTGTTTGACGTTCTAATTTTCCATTGCTGGTCTATAGTCAGCAAGGTGTCAAAAAAGTTTTTGAGAGTATACTTTGAGCATACAAATTTAAATGCAGAGACGATCATAAAGTAATAATATGAAATAAAGATTGCTGTGAAGGCTCCCAAAAATGCAGCAAGAATTGATGAGCACTGTATAAAAACGGTGGTAAATAGATGAATACAGTTAGCTAGAGGCTTATATCTTTTGTTTAATACAGAAAAAAAACCGGTATCAAATCCGAGCAACAATTGCACTGTTATAAAAAAAGCTGACAACGATTTGGACGTCATTATTGAGTTGTTTAATACGCGTGCACGTAATTTTGTTAAAATGAAAATTGCATCAGCTATTATAAATGCTTTCAAAAGGCTTAGGCTGGTCACTGCGACTGTGACTATAATATCGACGCCTAAAGAATAATATTAATTAATTTAATGGTGAAACACCATCTGCGAGGAACAACAAGTTCTGTTTAATTGGTTTTGTTATTCGGTCGTGTATATGTCATAACAGTCATTATTTGTTCAGTTTTAAAAACAAGTTTATGTTTTGATAAATTGTCAACGGCAAAACAAATTTTACATAAATAAAAACTGACACCGAATATCTTGGCAAAACTTTGCCTGTGATGACAGTCAATACATTATAACCGAAGCATAAGCAAGAAAACGGCAGACAAAATTAGTACATTACACTGAGGGTGCTGAAATAAAGAATGTCTCAGATCGCAGGAGCTTGTGGCACGACCTAAAGTCGAGGGCAAAGCTTTTCTTGTCACCGCTCGAGGTGTGTACACAATTTTACTTCTTCCTCTGGTCATATTGAATTTTGAAATGACCTAGCTATTTTGTATAACTATTGAAATCAATAGATTAAAAACAAAATACCTATTATTATGATGCGCTATGTAAACGATCTGTTTAATGTTTCTCAGCGCGCACGCATGCTCGTCGGTTTTGGGTACTCCTGACTTGACTTTTTCAAAATGTCCCGTATTTGGTCACGGAACCTCCGTCTAGGCCTTCCCCTCGCGATTCATCCATTCACACTCCTAATATAAATCTGTTTAGTTAATCTTCTTTCATCCATCCTCTCTACGCGACCAACCAACTAAGCATACTTTTTCCTATCCTAGTCTTCTTCTTTCACGTCAGCACGTTCTTATCACACTTCCTTGTTCTATCTTTCAGTGATAACCTTCCTTACACCTTAATGCTCTTATTTCTACTGCATTTATCCTGCTTTCATGCTTCTTTCGCCATACCCAACTTTCGCTCCCGTATATTAGTGTAAGCCAAGTATTGATGTTATTATAAATATTCATTATGTTTGTCAGGTAACATATGTCACTATATTTACGAGAAGCAAACACAGTATACATTTTACAACAATTCGTTTTGTTAATTACTAAACCTGTTTATAATCAATAGTTTCTGGCATCAGAACTATAGTAGAAGCATGTTAGTACAACAGGTGAATACTCTTCTTATGTAATTTTATACCTTTTCCATTATTTACCAATTTATTAATTCATTGTTGCTTCTCTTTCCACGCATGTGGTAAAAGCCCATCGAGGGAATGGGCGAGTCTTAGGAATCATGTTATAGGATGCGGCTAGCAACCCATCACTATTTTGATTTTCCTTTTCCACCTATATGCCCTTAATCATGCTAAACGTGGCCTTAAGGATTTGTTACCTTAGGCTTTGTCTACCCCATAAGGGATAAAGACTTGATATATTATTATGTATGTATGTATTCATTTAATTTGTTATACTCGTCAATGATTGGAGATATTTTTTTAACTAGTCAGTTTAGTCTGCCAAACCCTGAGTGCTTATTATTATTATTTTTTATATGAATAGGAAAGCAAACGAGCAAGTGGGTCACCTGATGGTAAGTGATCACCACTGCCCGTAGACACCCGCAACCCCGGAGGGATTGCAAATGCGTTGCCAACCTAGAGGACTAAGATGAAAATGCCTCTTGTGCCCGTAATTTCCCCGGCTGTCTTACTCTCCACACCGGAACACAGCAGTGCAAGCACTGCTACTTAGCGGCAGGATTAGCGAGTAAGATGGTGGTAGCGATCCGGACGGACCTTGCACAAGGCCCTACCACCCGCTTATTTCTGTGACATGCTAGTATTTTTAAAATTTTACTTGTCACTTATGTTTTTTTTGCAGGCGGAAATTCTTCACTCAGCGAATTTTTAAATTTATGAAATTGCTAAGTCTCGTACCAGCAATGAGGCCTAAGAATACAATACCACCAATAATAATCCAAAAGCCACGAGAGTTGTCTAAGCCGCTTGTCATTTTATTTTTTCTGATGCAGCTCACGTCTGGCGCTAACTTTGGTTTCTATACTCCCGCGCAGCGAAAGCGCGCCAAGACGCATGCCATACTGATCTCGTTGTTTAGTTTATTTTTATTATTAATTAGCATTTATTTAAAAAAAGCTCTTGAAGTGTACTTCGCTGTGTATTGTATAACTATTACATTGGTATTGGGATTCTCGAAGTACACCGTATACGATTTTCTGAAAGATTTGCTAGAAATCGATGAAAAATGGGACTTGGATGTTGATCACTTTTACATGAATTTGTTTTCTTGGGCATATTTCATTTTCGGAATTTGCTGTAATGTGGCAATTTTGGTGTGCTTCAAAATGTATGTGAACCTCTCCGTTGTCTCAACGTTTATTATGTCGGTAAGATTGTTATCAACCCACGGCGTACTAATTGGAGAGTTGGTGATTTTTCACAACGTGTACTTGAGGTTGAAATTGTTGAACTATAAATTAGAGACAAACCCGCATCAAGTTGGTGATGTGAAGCGGTATTTCCGGTCCGTATCCAACTGTTTATCAAAAATACGAGTGACTTTCGATACTGTGGTAAGTGACAATTATGATTTACTAGCTGTTGCCCGCAACTTCGTCTGCATAGAATTCGTTTATCGCTATCCCGCAGGAGTTTCGCAATTTTCCGGGATAAAAAGTAGCCTATGTATTATTCCAGACTATAATAATATAACAACGCACGCTTTCCTGTCTGCTTAAAAATTTGGCAAACAATGACCACATTGGGTATACCAAATATACAGCTTTGTTCGGGTCACCTCCTGTGAAAATATTATTTAAATACTTTATCTTATCTAACTTTTATATTATCTAACTGAAGGAGTGGTTAGGTGAAACTGTCTTGTGTCGAAAAATGGGCGGCATCTTTTAAACCTTTTCAGACCACATTGGCAACACATGCTGGTCTGGGAGCAAAGAAATAACATAGAATGTACCAGTTGCTTCTCTTCCCGCGCACATGGTAAAAGCCCATCGTGGTAATGGGCGAAAATCATAGGAATCATGTTATAGACGATGCATCTAGCAACCCATCACTATTTTGGTTCCATTTTTTTACCATTTATAGCCCGAAATCTTGCTAAACGTGGCCTGTAGGTCTTGCCACTTTAGGCTCTGTCTACCCCGTAAGGGATAAAGACGTGATTTGTGTATGTGTATGTATTGGCAAAATATTGTCCGAAGTTGTTTTATTGGACTGAAGCAAACTAAAAAAACGATAATCTTTTTTTGAGTATAGAAAGCTCCATTTATGTATTTAATGGGTACGGTCGTAATTCGATGCAAATTAATAATAAAAAGAGTTTCAAATTAGTTAGTCTAACAGAAGATTTTTGAAAATTCATTTTCCAAATTTAATGTTTTTAAATACATACACATACACACAAATCACGTCTTTATCCCTTACGGGGTAGACAGAGCCTAAGGTAACAGGTACCTGCAGGCCACATTTAGCAAGATATAAGGTTGACAAAATCTTCCATGCTGGTCAGGGAGCAAAGAAAAAACATAGAATTTACCAGTTGCTTCTCTACCCGCGCAGATGGTAAAAACCCATCGAGGGAATGGGCGAAAATAATAGGAATCGTGTAATAGGCGATGAGGCTAGCAACCCATCACTATTTTGATTCCATTTTCCACCTATACACCCACAATCTTGCTAAATGTGGCCTGTAGGTACCTGTTACCTTAGGCTCTGTCTACCCCGCAAGGGATGAAGACGTGATTTGTGTGTGTGTGTGTGTGTGTGTGTGACAAAATGTTTCCGTACATTGGTGGATGTTTACATTGAACGGTGCCAAACCCAGTTTTGAACAAAAGAAATATTCTGATATAATTCAGAGATATATTAATAACTAGTATTTCGCGTGGGGGCCGCGGGCCCCAAGGGCCCCGCGGAGGTCCCGTGCCACCCTGTTTTGTTTAAATAATCCTAACCTTTTTTTTTTACTATATACTTTGGCCGCCTTTTTGAAACCGGCATCTTTGAAAAGTGATTCGTACTATACCACCCTGTTTTTTTTCAAATATTTCTCACCTATTTTACTTTATTCTTTAGCCGCAATTTTTGGAAAAGCATTTCGCATAGGGGCGGCGGGCCCCACGGGACCCGCGGAAGGTACCCTACCATCCTGTTTTTTTTTTTCAAATATTTCTAACCTTTTTTACTTTATTCTTTGGCCGCCATCTTTGGAAAAGCATTTCGCATGGGGGCCGCGGGCCCCACGGGACCCGCGGAGGGTACCCTACTATCCTGGTTTTTTTTCAAATATATCTAACCATCTTTTTACTTTATTCTTTGGCCGCCATCTTCGGAAAAGCATTTCGCATGGGGGCCGCGGGCCCCACGGGACCCGCGGAGGGTACCCTACTATCCTGGTTTTTTTTCAAATATATCTAACCATCTTTTTACTTTATTCTTTGGCCGCCATCTTGGGAAAAGCATTTCGCATGGGGGCCGCGGGCCCCACGGGACCCGCGGAGGGTACCCTACCATCCTGTTTTTTTTTTCAAATATTTCTAATCTTTCTTACTTTATTCTTTGGCCGCCATCTTTGGAAAGAGTATTTCGCATGGGGGCCGCGGGCCCCACGGGACCCGCGGAGGATAATCTATCGCCCTATTTTTTCTCATATATTTATAACTTTTTTTTTACTATGTTCTTTGGCCGCCACCTTGGAAAAAGTACTTCCTGTGGGGGCCGCGGACCCCGCGGGGCCCGCGGAGGATGACCTACCGCCCTATTTTTTTTCATATATTTCTAACCTTTTTTACTTTAATCTTTGGCCGCCATTTTGAATCCAACACCTTGGAAAAAAATAAGGTTCATTAGATTACTTCTCCACCTAGCTAGAACGACACCCACATCTCAACTGGCTACTGAGATATTCGCGTTTCAATTTTGTATGGCGGCCATTTTGTTTTCGCAATTTTGAAAAAAAAATACCGGTTCTCCCATAGGCTGGCTGTTCTGAGCGACTTTAGTTCCAGGCAAGCTCGATAGGGCAAGTCGTTGCGGAGAACTGGCCCATGTGTCAGGTCAGTTTCCACGTTCAGGACAGTTTTGCATTTTTTTTGTACTTGTGACAAAATTTCTTATGCTATGGTGTATAAAGTCGAACCCTATTTCTAAAAGCTGCTATACAACACAAGTGAGTCTATGAGTCTGACATTACTTTGTATGGCGGCCATCTTGGAAAATGGCGGAATCGAAAAATTAAGTATGGCGTTTGAATTTGTGGTCTCGAAGAGCCCCGGATGCAAAATTTCAATCGGATCGGAGTAAAAGAAACTTTGGCCGCCATTTTGAATCCGCCATTTTGGAAAAAAAATTAGGTTCATTAAATTATTCCGCTCACTTTGAACGATATTTGTTTGAGCACCACCCACCTGTTGCGACTGGCCTGTGAGATATTTGCGTTTCAATTTTGTATGGCGGCCATTTTGTTTTTGCAATTTTGAAAAAAAAATACTGGTTCACCTATTGGCTGGCTGTTCTGAGTGACTTTTGTTCCGGGCAAACTCGATAGGGCAAGTCGTTGCGGAGAGCTGGCCCATGTGTCAGGTCAGTTTCCACGTTCAGGACAGTTTTGCATTTTTTTTGTACTTGTGATAAAATTTCTTATGCGATGGTGTATAAGGTCGAACCCTATTCCTAAAAGCTGCTATACAACACAAGTGAGTCTATGAGTCTGACATTACTTTGTATGGCGGCCATGTTGGAAAATGGCGGAATCGAAAAATTAATTATGCCGTTTGAATATGTGGCCTCAAACAGCCCCGGATGCAAAATTTCAATCGGATCGGAGTAAAAGAAACTTTGGCCGCCATTTTGAATCCGCCATTTTGGAAAAAAAAAATAGGTTCATTTAATTACTCCGCTCACTTTGAACGATATTTGTTTGAGCACCACCCACCTGTTGCGACTGGCCTCTGAGATATTTGTGTTTCAATTTTGTATGGCGGCCATTTTGTTTTTGCAATTTTGAAAAAAAAATACTGGTTGTCCTATTGGCTGGCTGTTCTGAGTGACCTTTGTTCCGGGCAAACTCGATAGGGCAAGTCGTTGCGGAGAGCTGGCCCATGTGTCAGGTCAGTTTCCACATTCAGGTCAATTTTGTTTTTTCTTTTACTTTTGATTATATTGTTTGATGCGATAGTGTATAGAATCGAACCCTTACTTTTATGGGCTCCTCAAAACAACAGGTCAAAGATACAGAAATTACTTTGTATGGCGGCCATCTTGGAAAATGGCGGAATCGAAAAATAAAGAATGCCATTAGAATCTGTGGCCCCGAAGAGCCCCGGATGCAAAATTTCAATCGGATCGGATTAAAAAAAAATTTGGCCGCCATTTTGAATCCGCCATCTTGGAAAAAAAATTGCTTAGTCAGATTTCCCCCTCAACACTGAATGACATTTGGTCGAGCACCACCCGTCTATCTCGACTGGCCTCTGAGATATTCGCGTTTCAATTTTGTATGGCGGCCATCTTGTTTTCGCCATTTTGAAAAATCTTGGACCGGCTCACCCATTGGCTGGCTGTTCTGAGCAACTTTAGTTCCGGGCAAACTCGATAGGTCGAGCCGTTGCGGAGAACCGCCCCATGTGTCAAGTCAATTTCCACGTTCAGGTCAATTTCGTATTTTTCTGGTGGTCGGGCAAGCATTTTTGATACGAAAATGTATAGAGACGAACCCCACCTCTTACCGGTTCCTCCAAACAACTCTGGGGTGAGTCAGTGAGTGAGTCAGTGAGTGGGTATTCAGCTATATATATTATAAAATATAATAATAATAATAAAATACATGTTACCCTATTTCAGATTGTTATTAACTTTGTTACGAATTTCATAAGAAGTGTTATCGTAATTTGGTTTCGACTATTGAAACTGAAACAGTTTGTAAGTTGAAAAAGCCGACTGTCTTAACATAACGTAACTTATAATTTGGCAATTTGCAGGAAATTTAAATCTCGATTTTGCCGCTAAATCGCAATTAAGGTTTGACAGCTCCATACAATATATCACTACATTATTATGAGTTCAACCCTTACTCGAGATTTACAATTTTTCAGCAAGACGGCCTATACAATTATTTTTAAATAAAATTACCTTGGTACTTATAAAACGCTGAACTGAGAGAGGCATTTGATTTCAGAGTGCGACGCAAATTCAAATTACATTTACCGTTGAAACGTTGCAATTGCTATTGCATATTTGTCTACCAGCAATATTTGCCGAAAGGATCGCAATACAAATTGACGAAATAAAAATGACTGTCCATCATCACCTTGTGAACGCAACAAGTAAGTTTATAAGTCATCAAAGCCGTGGTTTTATTTAGGTTGTTTCTTCAATTATCAATCATGTAATTCAAATGCACAATAGTTTCGTCAACCGTAGTCAAGAGTTAGTTAGGTCGGTAACTGTGTAAGTGAATAATCACTAATGTAGTGACGAACTATAGAGTTCCACAAGGGAGCGTCTTTGGTCCAACCTTGTTCCTGGTGTACATAAACGATCTCACTGATATGCCTCTACAAGATGCTGATGGCTAAATGAGACTTCATTTCCGTGCATTAGAAGCAATGTGTGTAACAATTTACACACAGGCCATTTTTGAAATTAAATACTTTTTCAGACAAAGATTCTTCTGAGGACTTGGTGCGGCTGCTGCGCTACGTGGAGGCGCGGCCGCTGCTGCGCAAGGCGTGGCGGCTGGTGCCGGTGGACCTGCGGCAGCCGGTCGCGCTGTTCAGCATGAGCGTCACCTACCTCATCGTTCTTGTGCAATTTACGCATTTGTATTAAAATTTTGTTGAATTTAAGTTTATCTCTACTCTTATTAATAGGTAGGATGTGTTGTGATTGCTTCGGTTCTAAGTTTAATATATCGCACGACAATCATTATAAATTCTCCTTCGGCCGCGTGATTCGACAACGTTATCCGGTAATGATTATAAACAATTTTTGCTGTACTTTTTATGTTGTTTGTGTCACCAAGACGTAGATTCATAGAAACCTAATAAATACGCATTTGTAACTGTAATCAGCACTGGAACTTTGTATAAATAAATTGATTTAATGCTTGATTTTTATCTATCTCTATTGGTCACAAAATTTCTAAGCTGCCTAAAAGACTGCTATCTTTCCGTTGCTACGTACCGAAAGAGTATGAGATTTCCCAAAAGTCGAATTCAATAAAAATAAACGCGAAGATTCATGAACTGCTTTTCCATCAGAGATGCGATTTATTTGAAATACTTCTATTTAAAATGCAAATACAAAATGCAAAATACGTATTTTGTATTTTGCATTTAAATGCCTTTTAGTAAAAACCATTTTGTATTTTATTTGAAATACCTTTCGAGATGTATTTTGCATTTTCATATTCATTTCAAAATGCAAAATACTTTTTGATTAAGTTTAGCCAATATTACCAGTCAAACAAAATGAAATGAACGAATGACGCTTGTATTGCCGCACTAGATTAGATGCACAATCAACCAAAATAAATGGCCACACAATTCACAAAATGGAGCCATGGCTCTCTTTTCATTAGTCTACTTGCTTTACATTATTTTAAGTGAGTATTATTATTCATTACACATAAAAGGATAACTCACGTATAAAAAGTCGAGTGATGCTCGACATGTTTCGGACTATTTCGTAGTCCTTCTTGGAGCGCTCGCCCCGGCGGCAGCGAAACGAACAAAAAAAACGTTAAAATTGACGATGAAAACGAGGGTAGTTGTGCGCCGCTGTCAGTTGCGACGAACAGCCGACGACGCTGGCGCGCAGTGTTCGTTTCGCTGCCGCCGGGGCGAGCGCTCCAGGAAGAAGGACTACGAAATAGTCCGAAACATGTCGAGCATCACTCGACTTTTTATACGTGAGTTATCCGTTTATGTGTAATAATGATTAAGTCTCACGGTAGTATGTATGTATGTATGTATGTAAACTCTTTATTGCACATAAAATTAACCCCAAATTAAATTTATTATTATTATTTATTTATTATTTATTATTTATTTATTTATTTATTTTTATTTTTTATTTGTTATTAAATTTAGGTGGTAGTTTCATGTTGAAAGGAGTATTATTATTATTAATTATTAACGTAACAGAATTTATTGATACGCGTACTGATAAATTTGACCAAAATGTCATGCATAAGGTGCCATGTTATTAGACGTTTTTGTTCGGCTCGCCGTTGTGTCTCTATTTCTCATGATAAATACCTAAAATAAATAAAAATGACTGATATTTGATCAAAAGGTATTTTATTTTGAAAAAGTATTTTGAAAATACCTATTTTGCATTTAGCATTTGAAATACAAAACGCAAAACTATTTGGTATTTTGCATTTGAAATAGTAAATTTGAAAAGTATTTTGCATTTTGTATTTAAATGCTTTTTTAAAACCATTTTGTACATCTCTGTTTTCCATTATCAAATTGTAATAGGTATTAGACAGTGTTACAGATTATATTTTTCCGAACAAAACGGAATTGCACAACTTTGCGGCATAACTACTCGATATGATGAGTTATTTATAATTAATAAACTTAATGAGATTCATGATTTAAAACTTTGTTTCGACGCCGATCGTATAAAGGGGCCTTTGACAGCTATACCTCTGGACCTTAGTCAACAGTGGCGCCAACTGGTGAGCAAAGCAACGATAGTCCCCGTTGGACGAACCGTTGAAGATTTCCCTCTAGTGGAGACGATCCTGGATAGGCAACTAGAATTCCTTTTCAAGATTATTGGGTAGGATTATTATTGTACTAGCTGTTGCCCGCGACTTCGTCCGCGTGTGTTTTTGTGATACTTACGGCTTTTCTCGATATCAAAATTATTATTATTATGACTATTAACTTCGTCACATGAACCACTGAAAGTATGTACGAAACTATACTTTTAGAATTACGTCATGAAAATAATAATTTGCGACACGGAATCTTGAAAAAAAATCAAGTGCAAACTGGTTAATGACTCATCACATTTATTTATACTTTATTTTACAAATAGTTTTATTTATAGTTTTGTTTATAGTTTCTTTATTCAAAAAAGCTAAGTACAGTTTTAATTACATCACTATTAATTTCGCCAAACTATGACGCTTATTGGCGAATACTGCGCTCACTTTAACGATATTTGTACCCTGATTAATTTAAAAAATTAAATCTATTCTAACCAAATAATACATAAATGTTTACCTGTTTTTACCTTACAACTAACAATTCATTTACTAATCCGTTTTAATTAATATTTTGCGACTCAATTTTTTCTAGCAGAAGCTTTTTTAATTTATTTTCTTGGTTTAAGTAGGTACGTAATTACAGATTATTAACACTTATTATCATTCTACAAATTAATTACCTACAGGGGCCTTGCCATAGTTGCCATGATGTCTTAATGCGATTCAGTTTAGGTTCGCTCGCTGTCAGATTTATACTAAAAGCACCAACTTTTCACAATAAAATTCTGACATGTTCGTAGCGCAGGCGTAAACGCGCCCTTTGATTTTGCTTTTTATAGGCAAAGGTACCAAGAACATACAGCCAAGCGTTTCACGCCGCCCTCATATTAATATCAGGTTTTCAAATAAGAGTGCGTTCAAAAACCGAACACGTTGTTAATAATGGCGCAATAAATAAAAACAAAAGTAACGGTATTGCATATTGAACTTTAGGTGTTAAGTAAAGAACACAATTTAGGACGCCAATTTAGGTTGATTTAGGATCGACAAAAATCTCTTCGTTGAAAAAATGCCTGTACAGCATGTAATTATTATATTAATGTTTTTTCAAAATTGACACGCTTTTCCGGCTATTATGTCTTATGTACATTTTGTATCTATCTATTTTCTTCGTAGTATTATTTTGTTTGTAACTATTACCAACTACTTATACCGAGGAAGCAGATTTTCTTGAGTTCCGCTATTTTGTGCGTAATCACCTCAAAAATCAAATTTCAAGAAAACTGAGAAATTATATTTACCTGTATTAAATTGGAAGTATTATTTAGCAATTTCAAAAGGTTACGCTTCATTGGTTTTTATTGTATAGGTGTATGAAGTTAATTAATTTTAAACACAAAACCCTCTTTTTTGAGCCTCTGGATGAGATTAAAAAAAAAATGCTAAAACAGGTATTTCTTTATTTTTATTACTAAGTTTTTATTCTGAGTTTCATGATTCTAGAACAATCTAATTTTCTTTTTTCATACAAACTTTAACCCCCCTTTTCACCCCCTTTTTCCAAAATTTTCCACAATTTCTGTAGCCTATATCCTATTCTGAATTTATTGGAATCGATTTGAGAACATTTCATTAATATCCGTTCAGTAGTTTTTACGTGATGCTCAGTCAAACAAACAAACAAACAAACAAACAAACAAACAAAAATTTTAAAAATGGTTTTAATATGTTCAGTTACCGATTTTAAGTCACCCTGGTCGGTTGTTTTTTTTAAATCTTCAATGTACAGATTTTTTGGTCTCAACGATTTTATTATATGTATAGATTCTAGGATTATTATTGTAGGATTATTGGATTAAATATAATTAAATTAATGCACTTCCATGCTGGTCTGGGAGCAAAGAAAAAACATAGAATGTACCAGTTGCTTCTCCTCCCGCGCAGATGGTAAAATCCCATCGAGGGAATGGGCGAAAATCATAGAAATCATGTTATAGGCGATGCGGCTAGCAACCCATCATTATTTTGATTCCGCTTTCCACACCTTACGCCCACAGTGTCTTGCTAAACGTGGCCAGTAGGTCTTGTTACCTTAGGCTCTGTCGGAAGGGATAAAGACGTGATTTGTGTATGTATGTAGGTATGTATGTAAATTAATTCTCCGCTAGAGATCGTCACTGTTTACAACAGCAAAATAGTAATAATAATGAATAAAAGGTCAATATAATAGACATGGGGGATAAAAATAAAAAACATCACAGTGACAAAGCCACCGCGACTCGCCGTCCAAAGATGTCACTGTGACTTTTCACAAAAGAACAACGTTACAAAATCACGTACATTCCTACAGTTCCTAGCGTCGACGCTGCGGAGTGCCGTGCTGTGACTGTAACTCGGCTCTAATCGGGCTCAATCGCGAGTGTTCGGAAGTGGCGAACATCGGGCGAAGCCTGCTGCCTGAGAGCGATTGAGATAGCGTGAAAAACACGGCCATAAAAGCACCGCGACAATATCACGTTGTCACATGGTCACGTTGCAATAACAGTGTTGCGACAATGTGCAGTTTCCAACTACCCTTCCCTTCCCAAAATCATAACTCACGATGATTGTTCAGGATGTTCGGCAGAATACGACCTTTCAACATGAAATTACCGTGAGACTCAATCATAATTACACATAAACGGATAACTCACGTTCGTTTCGCTGCCGAGGGCGAGCGCTCCAGGAAGAAGGACTACGAAATAGTCCGAAACATGTCTAGCATCACTCGACTTTTTATACGTGAGTTATCCGTTTATGTGTAATTAGAATACGGCCTGCCTCCGAGCTTGACACATATCGCGCGTGTGTGTACCGAATTCTCAAAACGAACTAAAAAGACGGTGAATCTCTACGCCCCCCGTGTCGCGTGTGGCTTCCAAAACCAAAGCCTATGAAACGCTGAAAGGGAGGGAACAGTGCACTGTAATTTGGACAATTGAAAGGACAAGCTGTGAGTTACCACCCCCTTGCCTTTCTCTCACCCCCTACACATTGTCACAGTGTGACATAAAAAACGTTCATTACAGGACCGTGACGTGTCACAAATATCATGCAGTGACACGAGTAACAGGTGTGACAAAGTCACGATGACTTTTCACTGTGACTTTTTTGGATCGGGATCGTCAGTCACTGATATCAAAATGATACGCTTTTCCCCATGCCTACAGTATAAAACTAAAAATATGAATGCCAGGAAGGTTAACTAAACATATTTATATGGCGAGTGTGATAGAGCGCGTTGGAAAAAGGCCTAGAGGGACGTTCCGTGACCAAATCGGGGATGTTTTGACAAAGGGTCATGTCAAAGGTACCCTAAACCGACGAGCATGTATGAATAGATTGGTAATTGTGGATGAAGTGAAAGGGGTACATCAGGTGTGACGGTTAGCTTGTTTGTATATTGTTATGTCAAGGAACCGACTGTACCAAATTAATCTGTGGGATACATATATCTTTATTCCTCTGTTTTGTACTTTATGTGTTCGAACTCTGAGTGTATTATCGCCAACAGCTAAGCTATGTGTTGATACACATAATAAAATATTAAGTAAGTTTACGTTTAAGTTTAAGTTGACCATACGTTTTGTTAATTACTTTATGTCAGTCTATAATCAATAATCTTAATGAATTATTGGCATCAGAATTGAGTGTAGTCGAAGTCTACGGGTGCAACAGGTGAAAGCTTATCGGTTACTTACTTGACATGAACTGTATATTTCACAATTTTGATTTTTTTTTCTCTTCGACACTGAAGATGTCTCCAGTTAATTTATTTGACGGTGGAGGCGTTTTACACCTCCACTGAATTTAATTACTTTTATTTTATTTTTTTCTCTTTCTTTCTTCTCGTACTTTGTTTTACTTTGACAAGTAAAGACTTTATACATCTCTACTATAGACTATAATTTAAGGCTCAGGGACCTTATACATCCCTTTTCTAAATGTATTTAATTCAGGAAGAATTGAAGCATTGTAGTATTAATTTATTTTGAAAGAATGACTTTCTGCTAAGTTTCTTGCGGCGCATTCTTCTTGGCATTGATGGTCTTTCCGAATGCGCTGGTAGTTAAAAACAGACATATAAAAGAGCTCTAGGCGGGCAATTTGAATAATAAATTTTGAATTTTTTGAATTTTGTTTTTTTTTTGATACTATTTAATGTATTTTCTCATTGATTTTCTCACTATTTCGAGTTATTTATCCTATTTGTTTGCACGTCAAAGTAATACATCTTTTGTTTGAGTGTTTTTTAACATACTTACAAACAAATGTACTCAACGTAACCCTGAATGATATTGTTTATGTCACATGCCATTTTTGTCAATAAACTTAACACAAACTTTTTTTGCAGGCTGAAAATTTTTAACTCAACAATATTGGAATTGACGAAATTGCTAAGTCTTGCGGATCAAACTCGTAGCAGCAATGAGGCCCAAAAATACAATATCACCAATAATAATCCAAAGGCCACGAGAGTTGTCTAAGCCGCTTGTCATTTTATTTTTTCTGATGCAGCTCATGTCTGGCGTTAACTTTGGTTTCTTTACTCCCGCGCGGCGAAAGCACGCCAAAACGCTTGCTATACTAGTGGCGTTGTATGTTTTCCTTTTATTATATATTAGTATTTATTTTAAACGCGACAACTTACATTTTCTTGAAGCGTATTTTATTGCGCATCATGTAACTGTTATATTGGTGTTGGGATTTTCGAAGTACACCGTATACGATTTTCTGAAAGATTTGCTAGAAATCGATGAAAAATGGGACTTGGATGTTGATCACTTTTACATGAATTTGTTTTCTTGGGTATATTTCATTTTCGGAATTTGCTGTAACGTGGGCATTTCGATGTACTTCAAAACGCATCACAATACTAATTTTGTAAGCGAGTCCAGTTTCTCGATGTGTATTAAGTTTTTAGGAATGATATTCTCCCACGTCGTGATAATTGGAGAGGTGTTAATTTTTTACAACGTTTACTTGAGATTAAAAATTTTGAACTATAAATTAGAAAAAAACCTGCACCCAGTTGAAGACGTGAAGTGGATTTTTCGTTCCGTGGCTGACTGTTTGTCAAACGTACGAGTCACTTTCGATACTGTGGTAAGACACAATTACAATTAATTATTCACGAAGCTACATACACATACATACAAACCGTAACGCCTCCTTCTCCCAGGGGTAGGCAGAGACTACTTTGTTCCACTTCCTGACATACTTCTTTCGTTTCATCCACAGTCATCAATCTCTTCGTACATGCTCTTCGGTTTCGGGTACTCCTGGCCTGACCTTTGTCCAAAACGTCTCCTATTTTGGTCTCTGAACGTCCATCTAGGCCTTTCCCTCCCAAAGTAACCATTCACACTCCCCTTATAGATCTGTTTAGTTAGTCTACTTTTATCCATCCTCTCTATGTGACCAAACCAACTAAGCATCCTTTTTTCTATCCTAGTCACTATATCCTCTTTCACACCAACAAGTTCCCTTATCACACTATTCCTTATTCTATCTTTCTGTGATACACCTTTCATACTTTTTAACGGTCTCATTTCTACTGCATTTATTCTATTTTCATGCTTCTTTTGCCATACCCCAGTTTCGCTACCGTATATTAATGTTGGAACGCCAGACGCGCCTTCTTCGACACCTTCACTACACGATCACACGAAGCTACGATAGACGGCAACGCGCCGAACCACAGGCAATGACCACATTGGTCATAATTGTTAGACATGGTCATCATCTCATTTCCAGCCTACGTCCCACGCCTGGGCACAGGTCTCCTCTCTAAACAAGATGGTTTGGGCTTAGTTCCCACGCCAACGCAAGCCAACACAGGCTTGTAACTACATAGTTATAGGTGAGATGTGCTTATGTATAAAAGTTAATTTGTAAAAAAATATCTTTTAAAGTATTCTCTTATATTATAGTAGTCTCGTATTGCTAGGCATATTGTAGTGTTTCCTTGGCTGACACCGACTCCAAAAATAACAATAATTGTAACAACATTAGATAGATCGTACCTACACATAATTGATAAGTAGAAAAAAAGTAAGTTGCTTATTAAGTTGTAGATGAATATGCAATTATTTTTTTCTTTTCAGTGCATATTAGTTTGTTTTGGAATAGTTTCTTTTTGTGAAGTCGGTTTTTTTTGTTATTTTTTTTTATTTTATTTTTATTTTTAGTGAATCTGAAGTACACTAACATTTTTTTCTGAATATGGGTAGACCTACTGAACGTGCTGCTCATTATAAGACAGCGTCGTTTACATGAAACGGACGATTTGTCGCACACATACTTAATGCTAATTTTAGACTTATATGGTTTTCTCATGGGCCATTGTCAAGACGGCACTAAATTGAAATGGGACCACACGGGAAGCACCAGCTTTCAAATAAAAAAAGAATCATTAAAATCGCGTCGAAAGTTATGAGGTAACAAACATTAAAAAAAAAATACTGACGAATTGAGAACCTCGTCCTTTTTTTGAAGTCGGTTAAAAAAATGCTGGTCGTTGGTATTTGGATAAAGGGGTGGTTGGGTAAAATATTTTTAACCTGTATGTATGTTGATAAAATTTGTCCTAACAGATATTTTATTGAATGTAAGGGGTTAGTCCTTTGTTGTAAAGACCAGACTATAATAATAATTATTACAGTTTGACAACAAATATAATGCGCATCGGCAGTATTCGTTTGCGCAGAGAAGCGCAGACCAGTTTCCGATGGTAGCCGAACGTGTAAATAATCTATATTGAACTTTATTTGCAAGCGCAACTGGCAGAGTATTGCTTGCTTTGCATTCTTAGCTCTGTCCCGCTTACACGATTTTGCCATTGTTGGTACGAAATCGATCGACCAATAACAGTGCCAGAGTTTCCCGCGCTACTAAAATTGGTATACTGCGCAGGTACATCGTGGAGCATTATTTTTGTTGTCAAACTGTAACATATATCACTCTGTTCCAGATTGTTCTCGTTTTTATTGCGAGCTTCGTAAGAAGTGTGATCAAAATTTGGTTTCGACTAATCCTGCTGAAAATTACTGTGAGTTGAAAACAAACCGACTTTGTCATTATAATCGTAATGGCTTTGATTTAAAAAAAGGAATTCTAGTAATATTAATCTCAAATACTTTTTTTTCAGAAATCGATTCCATCACATGTTATTTTTACTATAGAAACGTTGCAATTCATATTTCATATTTGTCTACCAGCAATATTTGCCGAAAAGATCGCAATACAAATAGACGAAATCAAAATGACTATCCATCATCAGCTCGTGATCAGAACCAGTAAGTTTACATACATATCAGTAAGCTGAAGAGTCCTCAAAGCCCTGGGAGCCATTCAAGTGTTACGTAAGCAGATTGCCCCTGCCCCATGTCAGCAAAAGTAAGCAAACCTATTACCTCCCCCTCCCATGCTTACGTAACTTTGTAATATGCATTTTTCTTTTAATGGATTCTGTTTTTTATTGATTCGTGAGCAGCAGTTCGAATCGAAACTGCTGACGTAATCACCATATCGACCCCCCCCATGACCCCACGACCATGTCATCAAAAATAAGCAAAGCAAAGACCCCCCGCCCCCTCAAGCGCTTACGTAATACTTGAACGCCCCCCTGTGCGTGCATGTTATAGAACGATTACCTTTAAGTTACTTCCATGCTGGTCTGGAAGCAAAGGAAAAACGTAGAATGTACCTTTCTTCTCGTCCCGCGCAGATGGTAAAAGCCCATCGAGGGAATGGGCGCAATTCTTAGGAATCACGTCATAGGCGATACGGCTAGCAACCCATCACTATTTTGATTCCCCTTTCCACCTATACGCCTACAATCATGCTAAACGTGGTGTTTAGGTCTTGTTACCTCAGGCTCTGTCTACCTTGTAAGGGATATAGACGTGATTTGTGTATGAGTATGTGTATGTATATCTTTGTGTTGCTTATCATCATCATCATATCAGTCATAGGACTTCCACTGTTGGACATAGGCCTCCCTCCATAGACCTCCAGTTGCCTCAATAGGAAGCGGCTTGCATCCACCGTGAACCCGCGACTTTAACCAGGTCTTCCGTCCACCTCGTTTTTTTGATAAAATGTAGTCTCTTATTCTTCTTCAGCCTGCAAACGCCCCCCGTTGGGCATGCGCCTCCAATCCGTCTCCATCCCGAACGTTTGCCAGTTTCCCTCTTTCAGACTGGGCCCCGATTTTTGAAAGTACATCACTCGAAAGTATATACCTAAATCGGCTTATATCTCCAAAACTACAGCTCTAATCAAAATTTTGACTAGTTCACAAGATCAATGAGAGCTGTGATTGTCTTCTATGCTACTCGTATTTCAATTTCAGCACAATTTCTCACCACTTTTGAGTAGTATTTTCACATAATGTGCTTTCAAAAACCGGGCTGGGCCGTAACCTTTAAGTAAACAACTACCGTGGTACTTCTCGGTAAAGTGTGGTCAATTTTGGTATTTTTGTAAGTAAATATATTTTTAATACAGTTGCTCAAAAAGTGCCCTTTTTTTGGTAGTTTCGCGTGCGAATACTTCGTTTTTGCGCACTAGTGCGATTTACTTTTCTATTTTTTTTTTTAAATTTGTACTTGTTCCAATTCACGACTACTTACCGAAGAGTTATTATAATGTTAGTTTGTACCAAAACTTATTTCGTAATAAAACAAAAAAAAAAAACTCCAAGCATGGCATTTTTATGGTTCTAAAGGGAGTTTTGTGTTTGTACAATTCAAATATTTCTATACACAAATAATTGAAAATAATGATACTGAGGTAATAATAGCCATTGCCAAGCTAACAAAAACGCCTTTGACTTGTCAAAAATATTCACTGCTAAAATTAGAACCTACTTTACTTTGTGTTTTTTTTTTTTCGCAACTGTAACGTCGTTAAAAGTAGTCGTTAAAAAACGTCGTTCGATACACGCGTGGAAATGTCATTCTTCACTCGTCCCAAAGTCTTGCCACTCGCCCTCGGCTCGTGGCAAGATATCTCGGGACTCGTAAAGTAATGACATACTTTCCGCACTAGCATCGAAATGTACTATTTCAGACGAAGATGTTGGCGAGGACTTGCAGCGTCTGCTGCGCTACGTGGAGGCGCGGCCGCTGCTGCGCAAGGCGTGGCGGCTGGTGCCGGTGGACCTGCGCCAGCCGGTGGCGCTGCTCAGCATGAGCGTCACCTACCTCATTGTCCTCATTCAGTTCACGCATTTGTATTGAATGTCGTTAAAATTGAGTTCAGTTTTGTCTTTACTTGGATGGTGTTTCGATTCGTGTTTTATAGGTTAAGGTATTCGCACGATAATCGTTATAAATTCATGCACGTTTGCGTTCGCAGCATACAAATATCACTAAATATCAATAACAAAATTTGTGAAATCGAAAGCTTGTTTTAAAAATAGAACACAAAGACCATGTTGCCTATGCCAATATTTGATAATACCCGCGCTTTAGGAAAAAGATGCGCCACATGAAACTTTACGAATAAAGTAATTCTTCATAATCAAATTTTAAATACAACTAGTACTTATTTAATCAAAAGGAACGTACTTACTACATAAATAATTATAGAGGAAAGTGATAAATTGGTTAATACAATTATTATTTCTATATTAATCCATAGAATTTACCAGTTGCTTTTCTTCTCGCGCAGAGGGTAAATAAAAAGCCCACAGAGGGAATGGGCTGAAGTCTTAGGAATCATGCTACAGGCGATGCGGCTAGCAACCCATCAATATTTTGATTTCCCTTTCCACCTATACGCCCTTAATCATGCTAAACGTGGCCTTAAGGTTTTGTTACCTTAGGTTCTGTCTACCCTGTAAGGGATAAAGATGTGATGTATGTATGTATGTACTATGTTTAATGGTACTGTTGTAATGATCAATGATAATATTGTTTGTGTCACCTATACGTAGGTACTTATTTGAAACATACGTATTTGTAACTGTTGTAATCAGCAAGGAAATTTTGGTGCACATAAAAAAACGTGGTTTGAAATTTGCTTTTTATTTATTTCTATAGACGATAGACCTCCACAGTTACGCCCATCTCATTTTTATATTACATGGTACCAAAAGCTTCTTCATATTGACCTCGGCCCCATGAATGCCTTTCAAACGACCGCGTCCCCATGGGCCCGTGATCAGAAACCCATACGAAAAATAATAACTGAACTGGCTACGCTTCGGGGATGTCTTCTCATGACTAATAACTACCGGGGGTATATCCTGAAGGATGGTACGGTCGTCATCTGTCGGGCATGCCGCCGTCCTGGAGAGTCGCTCAGACATATTATCTCTGGTTGTCCTAGTCTTGCTAACAAAATGTAGTTCAAAACAAGGACAAGCCGAAGCGGCATTTACTTTCTTTCAGACTGCTACAATTGACAGTAAGACTGACAGAGACCCGAATACCACTGCATACATTAGACACCATAAATCTCGATAAAATCGTGGTAAATACAAACAATCCAATCATGCTACCAAAGTTGTGGTCAGATATTCTATTCCTTCGCTTGTCCATTATAGATAAGTCGTAATAGAATTTCTTTAGGGTATACTTCGAGCACACAAATCTGAATAAGATGACAATCAAACAATAACTAACTGTAACAAAGTATCCGTTGACTACTCTAAGAAAAGCAGAGTAAATAGCTGAGCACAGTACGAAAACGTTGGAGAATAAGACAGTATAGTTAGCAAGAGCTCTGTCCTTTACTTAATACAGAAAAGAAACCGGTGTCAAATCCAAACCACACTTACGCAGTCACAAAGGTCACCAACGATTTTGAAGTCATGATGGTTTTAAATGAAA